>OZ010786.1:23534488-28591988 GCA_963932465.1 Maratus speciosus
CGATTACACAACACTTTTTCTTTCAACGTCATTCTTCTTTGTTTATTTCAGTACTTTTATATATTTTCGTTGCCGTTCTTGTTGATTATACACGATGAAGTGTACTTTAATAAATCTTTCGTGAATCTAATGTTCGACTGTTTCTTTACTGCTAAATAAACTTTGCACCGATTTCAATTTATAACAAGTTAATAAGAAAATCCAATGTATTATTGTGATAAGTAGAAAAAATTTCTTAAATCATCATAAAATTTTGAAATACAAGGACATTCAATACAACTTTGTCTTCGTCAGTCTGGCGCAAAAAACTACGTGCTTCTGCTTTGAAAGCAAGAGCAAGGTGTTATTTGCTATCCAGACAGAGTGTAGCTCCAGATTTCAAAGTAGAAGCACGTATTTTTTGCGCCTATTGAAGGAAGACTAAGTTGTATTGAATGTCCTTGTGTATTTTTAAATTTTATGATGATTTAAGAAGTTTTTTCTCCTTATTACAATGACACATTGGATTTAGTTATTAACTTGTTATAAATTAAAATCGGTGCAAAGTTTATTTAGCAGTAAAGGGACAGTCGAATTAGATTTATAAAAGTTTTATTAAATTATAAAAGTATTATTTTATTATTTCACACCAGCTTTTTCCATCATTAATTGTGCTATTGTGATAGAAAGTTACACTCTTAAACATAACAAAATAATAAAACAATAGCCGCAATAAATGTTAAATTGACTAAAATAAATTTTATATGATTCTCCAAATGACTCCGAATTACTCCACATGCAATCAATCTATTAAAACAGTGAAATCATAAAGAAAAACATTTTACCGACGAATGTTTTCAATTTAATACTTTATTTCCAGATGGAATTTATATTTTAATAATCATATATTTACTTTATCTTAGTGAATAAAAGCAAACGAAGGAACACTGAAAACATCTATTTATGTTTAAAAAATCCTTTATAAAGATTATACCCATCAATTTTGCTCTCTCTGGAGACATATGCTTCATATGCTATCTCAAACGTACATATTCTATTCCCAAATTGCATCTTTTTTAGAGGATGCATATACATCCGAATTTTCTTCTCTTATCAGATTTAAAAGTCATGAACTTCAATATTATACATTTCCATTTTAAGCTTGGATATTTGAAAATCGGTAGAAAATTCTCGTAAAGATCTCATCTATAGATTTTTTATTCAAAATCTATCATTGTGCATTTAGCTTAGAAATTTAAACGATGAGATTTTCTGTCAAGTTTAGTAAAACACATTTCACTAATTTATAAGTTATTAACTTTTCTTAACTTTTTAATTTCTGAAAGAACGTCATGTTTTAAAAGTTTGTTTTTGAAAACATAGGTCACTCGATTAATTAAAGCTCTTATATAGTGTTTACCGTAATCTAAAAATCAATTTGTTATCCCTTATTATAAGAGTTTAATTAATGGTCTAAGAGACGATATATCACGAATTTTAAATACATATATTTAGGAGCGTATTTTTTAAACAGTTGTACAGATTGCAAAAATGCGAAATCTAGTTGACAAATTCAATATCTACCCTATCTATATTATAAAGGACAAACATATCTGTGCGTAACGCATACGTCACTTTGCGAATGGCAACACTTTGAAATTTTAAATAAAATTTTGGTTTTTCAATTTTCTCTACTGCAAATTTTTAAACTCCTAATCATCGCACGTTATAAATTTTTACACCGTCGTATACGAAAAAGAAAATGCTCTTTTAAATACGATTTGTTTGAAAGCTGTATCTCAATTTAATTTTAAGATATTATTTTCTTTGTAATTTTTATTACTTTTTTTGTAATCGTGGCAACTGAAGTATTCCATTTCTGTTGAAAATAAAGGGGAAAAAAGAAAATGGTAGATTGCTACATCTTTTAGTTGCCATTTTCTCATAAAAACTGAAAAAAAAAATACGTTCTATGTCAAGAATATCGTCTGTTATAAAACCCGGTGAGTTTTGGCTTTATTTCGTTTTTATTTATCAATTAAATGATTTTTAGTTTATTGTAATTTAACTTTACAAACGATTACAACACTTTCTCTTTACAAAAATGTATTTTAAAGAACATTTGTGTTACTCATTTACTTAATTCGTATCAAAAATCTGAAAGAATGCTATTTTATTAATCCGTGTGTAATTACATTTTCCGAAATTTGAAAAAATATAAATGAATGACTTCTGATAAAACATGGAGCTATTATAATCAAAGAGAATGAAGTCATATGAATCATTAGATACACGAGATTGTTTTGCCGAGCTTCTTAAATGACGCCATTGCTTTCTGCTGGGTTTGTATATTATTCCGCGATAATGATGTCATTTGCATACTGTTCTATATATGTTGCTTAAGACGGGATCGTAAAAGTGGGATGCTTTAGCGGATGCAATTGAGGTCATTTTATAAAAAAAAAGCGCGTATTTTAATTCTTAAAACTGAAATAGATTTTGTAGAAGTGCGTCATTTTCACCCCAGCTGCTTTGAAATTTTTCAGAGGTGAAAATGCTTTATCTTTGAAAATAACGTAATCGAAATCACACACTGATAAAACGCAATGCTTTACAAACATTTAGAGTGACTTTATGCAAGAGCAATAACTTATAGTGCGCAAGCTCTTTGTCTGAAAAACAGCGATTTATATTATAGAACTTGATGATTCTCTCTTGGATGAATTCAACTCGCCGAGTTAGATAGGCAATCAAAGAAGATCTGTACAATAATTCGCGGTTTAAAATAATATAAACGTTTCCCAAGTTTTTGCCCAAAATTCTCTCTATTAATAAAATTTTATTGCTATCCTTTAAGACATGTTACTGTAATTTTATCAAAATAACATAATTCGATTAATTTAATTTTTTTATAATTTTATATAATCTATGCATTTCAAAACACAAAACTGTTTTTCAGTGATCTGCCCTGAGCTTTCTGCTAAACCAAATTTACTAATATTTTTTTTTAACTGAAAGCTGTTCATTTGTAGATGTGCACGCACTAGCTGTTTTTGTTTAAATATCCAATTATTATAGTTTAATTTTAAAAGTATACTATGAAACTTCTTAAAAATGATGGTAATCAGACAGCTTTCAATATTGCAGAGAAGAGAGAAATAACGAGGTTTATTTATCTTTATTCACGTGATTATCTGAAATTCAAAGTTGTTGATAAAAATTTTTGTATAGGGTTTAATGGCGAAAAACCCCATTAGGGACATAATATACTTTGAAAGGAAAATTACGTACTGCTTTTGAAAACACGCAGTTTCCTCATAAAGTTTCCATATATTTTTCCCTTCTGTATGTGTACTAAGTTTCAGATACCAGGTGAAATGCTTAAGTAAGTAAAAATGACATCATATTTAAAAGAAAATAGTGATTTTCTGAGATAAAACTACACTTTTTAACACAAATGCGTCAAAAAACATAAATTACAGCAATTTGTACTCTCCGGTACTGAGATTAGAATCTCGAGTTAAGAGTGTGACTTTTCACATGCAAAGAATTTGCTGCCAATCATGACTTCACGTTTTGAGTTAAAATGATTTTAAAATGATTAAATTAAAATACCAATTTTTTAAAAAGGGTGATTGCGGGTATGAGAGGTTAATTTTTAAATTTATCTCTATTGCGTGGAGCTCGATTAAGAAAAATTAATTAGTTTGCCCTTAAAAAAACATAAAAATTCATCATTTTCTTACGACTAATATTCCGAAAACAAAAATAAAACTTGTTCTATGATTAAATAAAAAAATAATATAAATGAAACACAAATTTAAATGAAACACAAATTTAACAGACATGTAATTGAACTACGCGCTTAAAGCTCTGAAATTATCAGAAAATAGAAGCATGCCGTAAGCAGCAAAATCTTGCGCTAATAACTCTTTGCATGCGGTAAATCCGAAAAAAATCGCTTTTGATAAATTTCAAAAGCTTATTTGATTGTATAATTCATATTTTCATATGAAAAATGCTTTTTTTATTTTTAGTGGGCAATCTAAAAAATATATTGCATGTAAAAAAAAAAATATATTACTTTTCAATTAAAAAAATTGGTTTTCACCAACATTCTGTAACCCGGGAACAGCACCGTGCGAAAGGGGGGGCGAAGGGGGCGGTCGCCCCGGGCGCGGAAATTTAGGGGCGCCAAATTTGTACTACCAATTTCCTTTTTTTTTTTTTTTTTTCTATTGTCGTCGATCATTTTCATTGGAATTTTTTTTTTTCACTCTTCGATATTCTATATTTTTTTAAAACTAAATGTATATATTTACATATCAGGAATATTTTTCCCAATGGAAGTATGTACATTTTTCATTTCAAAATTATTGCGTTGTTCTCATTTACTTTTCATTGAGCTCTTTAGATTTGATGATTTTATAATATGCTTTTGTGATATTTTATTGCAGTATTTCTTAAACTTTTGCACTCTGCGGGCCCTTTACATCGTATACGAAAGTTTCTGCCAACTGCCACTCTCAGTGAATATGAATTGCTAACCTATTCTGATTCCACTATGGGATCATTCTTATAGTCATTCGGTCAGTACTTTGCTGTTAAAAAAAAGGTCCAGCGCAGGATGAAAATGCTGATTACATTAAATCTGCGAGTGTATACGGACTACAATTTTCCAAACTAACGTTCAAGAAAATTATACCTAGTGGAGAAATTATTAACGTTGATTGCGGCTTATTGCATAACTTAATTAAGGGAATCACTATCATTTTGTTTTCTCTTTTTACTATTCACCAATTATCATGATCGCCCTCCAAAGTTAGCCCATCCAGATTGTGGGTTTTTCAAGTGGAAGTAATTAAATCCTAAAATTCCTGAGCATAAAAAATGCTCTAGAACACAGAAATGCATGCATTCGCTAAAAGAAACTTGAGAGACGTTTAAAATTAAATCATATAATCGGCAACAAATTTGAAAAGAGCTAAAGTGAAAATTATTGAAAGTGAAAAAGATAAATGGCAAAATATATTCAGAATGAAATTATGAACTTTCTTGCCAATGAAGTAAGAAAAACGATTGTAGAAGAAATTACAGGAGCAAGGTATTTTTCAATTTCGTTCGATCGCACTACCTATACCGAGTGTCCTAAAATGGACTGACTGTTTTTAAAATTCAATAACCTGTAAATGGTGACAGCTATTTAAAAAAAAAAAAAAAAAAAAATGTGGGAAGGTAATGTAAAATGTCAGTATTTTTTTACCTCGATTCCCGACTTCAGTTCCAAATAGAAACTATAGATGGCGCTGCAAGCAAGGATGACCACTTCGGGAACTCAGCTTACGCTTTAGAGTGATAGTGCAATTCCGAGGGGCAGACCAAATCCACTAACTGCTTTCGATACAACTTTTCCAATTCTTATACTGCAGTTTTACAATTTCACATCACAACATAAATATCGATGATTTGTTGAAGAATTAAACAGGTTTATAGTCAATTCAGGTTACAGCAGTGTACTTTATTAAACCATATTCGTGTAAACCAATCAAGTTTATACTGAACTGACAATTACGCCAGCAATGTATAATGACACAAGCACTATAAAGACAACATCTAGCGCCATAGGCGCTCAATCAAGGCCAAAACCGAAATCGCCCAACACTGATGCGAAAAGAGGAGGCTAAATGTATGGAGTGGGTCTCATTCTCCAATACAATCTTATTTTTAGGGGCATATTCTATATATTTAACCTTCTTGCTTCGTATGATGCTAGGGGATTTCAGTTTAGACCTCCATTGAGTGCTTATTGTTTACCATCTATCTCTACTATTTGGAACTAAAACCGAGAACCGCAGTAAAAATACTTCTAATATCTTACATAATTCTCCTGCAAGAATTTCTTTTAATAATTGTAATCATTTGCAAGTTGCGGAATTTTAAACACAGTCCAGTTTAGGAATCCAGTACACCTCTCAAAGAACATATGACGCACATTATACGATACCGAAAATAGAAAATTTTCATTCGTGGAAAGGTTTCTTGACTTCATCAAGTCCAAAAAAAAAAAAAAAAAAAAAAAAAAAAAAAAAAAGAAAAAAGAAAAAAAGGAAAAAAAGGGAAAAAAATAGCATAAGAAATTTAAGATAAGCTAATGTCCGACAATCACGACATTCAGAGCTGCACGAGAGGTTCTGTTCTCAAAGACGGTAGACATGAGGTGCTGAGTGCGACCCAATCGCGCACGTCAGCCTATTCGTTCGAAATTGTCCGCAGTTTTCTTCGAACCTTGCGTAAATACGGGTTAGGTTCCCTTAGAAAGACCTTACAGAGGACACTCCCATCCCACTCCGGCGTACTATATCCAACTTGTAGATAATCGGCCGTCATAAACAATACCATTATCAACCCTTCAGAGCTCAATGTTGTGATATGGGGCAAATATGGCTTCCCAATACAATGTTGTGTAAGCTCGAATCGTCGAAGTAAATAAATTCGTCTATTTTTTACCATGTTCTGCACATTCTCTAAACTTTGAGTTCGTGCTGCTGGTGTATGTCCAAAAATGTCCGGAACTGCATAAAATGTGTTTGTTTTTTCTTCTCTTCTACTGAAAGATGGGATATACTTATGTCCCACTTATCAGTTTATTTAAAGAAACATTGCGATACTCTATGGTCATGAAAAAATAAAGCTATATCTGCAGTTTACAAACAGTTGCCACAGATTTTAAAAGCTCTGGAAGACCTTATACAAATGAAGAAAAAAAGAGTAAACTTACTATGGAGCAAAAAGCTTAATAAAGCAAATAAAGAAATTCCTCTTTATTTACGACCTACTAGTTTGTAGTTTGACACAGCATTTTAAATGAAATAGAAAAAGTTAATATTATTCTCACGAAAAAAAAGAAGAAAAAAAAACTGCCAATGTTTTGATCGCCAACAAACTGATTGAAACACTAAAAAACACATTTCAGACAATAAGAGAGGAAATTTTTGAACAAGAAAGCGAAGATTTGGTTATGTCTGTAAATGTAGAGTCCTTATTTGAGCAAAACAGAAAACGTAAAATTCGCAGAACAATTTGACTACGAAGTTTCTGAGGAAAATTATATGAATGTGAAGGATTTCGTATGTTACACACTATAACCGTGCAACTGAACTGGAGGTTTGAGAAACTGAGAAATGTAAAACAAGAATTTGAGTTTCTGGCTGGTGCGAATCTAAAATCAGTTATCGAAAATCTGTTTAATATTGCCTGGACCTTGCCCTTTATTGCTGACTTGAATAGACTTGAATTGTTAAGCGAGGTTTTAAATGCGAAAATCTTATTTCTACCATTATTTAAGAACTTTTATAAAATGGATTATTTAGAAATCCTTTAGTTGCTCTATAATTTTAACTTTGGGAAAACAAGAAATTACAAAAACATGGAGACAACGTACATAATTTATAAGTATTCCAATAACAATAAAATAGTAAAAAACTACTTAAGATCTACTATGAGTCGAGAAATTAAGCAACCTGAATTTACTTTCTATAAAATTCAGTGTGTCACAATCTTTACACATTAAATAATAAACGATTTTGTTACCCTAAATGCAAGAAAAATAAAATGGAAGTAAATGTATTTACCTGATATTATATTTTATATTAATTAAAACATTGTTTCAGTTATCTTTCTTTATTAGTGTACAGAAATTATAATTTATTTTTATCTTTTACATTATATTCTGCAGGTTTTATGTTTGTTTTGCCTTTTTAGTACTTATTGGTTGAAGGGACCGCTTGTTTCCAATCTGGTTGTTAGCGATTTTTACCCATTTTCTGCAGCTTAAAGACTAACAAGAACTAAAAATGGCTAGAAAAATATGTGAGAAAGGTTAAGAAAAATCTGTCGCAAAGCATCATGATCTCATTAACAAATAAGTGCAATTTTCTTTTCTGTTATTTAGTTGTTTGAAATTTCTGAATTAAAATTAAATCTTTTAAAGTTCTAAAATAAACGCAAAATATTTATTCAATATAATTTATTTCTGTTTCTGCCCTTTATCAATTTTGAAGGAGGGGGGGGGGGGGCGCCAAATTCACACGCTGCCCCGGACGCAGTTTTCTCTTCGCACGGCCCTGCCCGGGAAGCCCGGGTACGATCCCCTAGTACATATATAATATCCATATGAAGCGAATTTAAGAAACGGATATACGAATCGACTAATTAAACAACTGATTATGTTTCAAGCGATTTCTCCTAAAATATGGAATACTTTGCGATAAAATTAACACCAAAAATCAGCATTGATCCGCAGATCTCAAAACTGGTACTAGAATTTTTAAATTCGAATTAGTTTTCGAAATATTAATTTTTTTCTAATTTTATATACATTTTTCTAATGATGGCGACGCAAATTTTAATCAAACAGATATATATTTTTTTCATATTTCAGAAAAGGTTGACGTGGTAACCCGGCTATTGTTCTTTATTTGATAATAAATGTTTATTTACTTTTATTTCTTTTTATAAAATATATAAAATATTTTGTTCTATAATTATTAATTATTTTTTTTATTTTCCTTTAGAAAATAATAGAAAATAATTAAAAAATACGGTGCTACTTAGTTATTCCGTCGACCAATTTCGCCAAATTATATAAATCGCCAAAACACTCGCCAAATTATACAAATTGGCATAATTTTATTTTAAATAACGAAAGAACAATTAAATTAGTATAACATTAATAAATATACAAATAAAAAGTCGAAATAAAAATCACTTGATGACGTAAACACGTGTAACTTGCTTAAAGTCAAGTGAATGTGACATTTACGATCAACCATTATTGGCATTTAATCTTATAGTTTGGCGATAGATTTTTGGTCGACGGGATAACTAAGTAATACCAAAAATTCATATGTAACTGTTATTTGAAAACAAGGTTTTCGCCAAATTTCGCCAAAAGAAAAAAAAAAAAAAAAAAAAAAATCACGTCAAACCTGCTGTGCGTATATGACATCTGGCCAAATATTAGCACTCGAAAAAAAAAATGCAAACTGGCGAGTTGTAAAAAGCTATTAGCGAGATTTGCATCCGGCTAGCGTAACAGTACCAAGAATTCTTTTCAACCATGGTAAATTTTATGTAGTTTTATTCGAAAAAAATTTTTGATTTTTTAATCAAAATGGAAAACTGACGGTCCCATATTGGCGCTTTTTTTTCTGGCGCCGATGTCATATACGGAACGGGCACTTAATTGGCGCCAGAGTATCGTTATTTTGCTTGATATGGTAAGCCGGATGTTGTTGTTTATGCTGTTGATGCTTTCCCCAAATTGGCGTCGTTAAAAGATCGCGTCATTATGGGACGTATATGACATCTGTGCCAAACTTACATATGAATTGCGAAGGGATCAGACCGTATTTTTATTGCAGTTGATGACTTGAACTATTATAATACAGATAAAATGATGGCTATAGAATAATATTTGGCGACTTATCACCTATGCCTAGCTAACGTTAAAGTACCAAAATTTTCACCCAGAGTATAAAAAGCGAAGTAGTCAGCCTGGAACTGTTGATGATAGTCACACGACTTAGGCTATTGTTATAGAGATTGTTTTAAAATACCGGGAGACAAAGGCTCTGTATACTTTATTTATTTTATTTTGGCTTCTTTTCAAATGTTTAACTGATCCTCTTTAATCAAAAACGAAAACAACCATTGGATGTCTTAACAGCAACTGATTCGCCCTTAAATTTTTGCAATCAAAGGGAATTGAATGGAAACCCGTTTACAGGGAGATCTGTACAGCTTTTTTCAGTATAATTCAATCTTCTCTAATATTTTTAAAGACCTTCAGATAAGCGTGTATATATTATATATATATATATATATATATCATTTCATAAATATTTACTGCCATGCGGAATCGTTTTTTTTATTAACAGTTTTTTGTTTACTTTCATTGCATTTTCCATTTGATACTATTCCTTAAAACTATTTTTGTCTCAGAAACTTCTGTTTGATTAGCTTCTGTTAGTCATACATATTTAATATACCGGATGTTCTAAATTTGACTGATTGATTTTATAATGCAATAACGTGCAAACGGTGACAACTGTTAAAGAAATTCTTGCAGGGGAGTAGTATATGATGTCAGTAGTTTTTTTACTGTAATTCTAAGATTTAATTTCAAATACGAGCGATAGATGGCACTGCAAGCATTATACGCTGCAAAAGATGTGCGTTGAACTGAACCAGAAATATTGGAATGACATCAATGGTGGGAATAACGGTGGTCAAACGTATGGAGTAGTTCATATTCGTCGATAAATTGTTTTTCTTAAGGTGTCGATTCTGAACTTAGTCTGTATGACTGTGATATTACTTTTGAATCCCAATCTAACACCAATGATATCCAAATAATACCGACGGTGTTGAAAATCGGGCCCTAAACACAAGATTATATAGGTAAATGAGACCAACTCAATACGTTTGATCACCGTTATTCCCACCGTTGCTGTCATTCTAATATTTCTGCGTCAATTTTGCGCCTACTGCGACAACGCCATCTATCACTCATATTTGAAAATAAAATCGAGAATCATAGTAAAAATCTCCTGACATTATACATTACCCTCCTTCAAGAATTTCAGTAACAGTAGTCACGGTTTGAAAGTTATGGAATTTTTAGATCAATCAGTTCAGAACCAGCATTTTAGGATAATTTTTAGTTCATTTTTAGATCATTTTAGGACAACCGGTAGCTGCTCTGTGTTTTTACTATACATTTATGGCTATATATTTTACAATTATCATCTTTGGTATCAATTCTGAAAATTTTTCATCCTTTGGAAATTCAAACTGCATATTTAAAACATCTACTTTCAAGTTTATAAAATAGTTAACAATATAATTCTGTAACATGATTTTGATATTAGATTTTACATATAAATTTATATATAAATATACACATATATACCGGGTGTCCTAAAAAGGACTGACTGATTTTAAAATTCGATAACTTGCAAACGGTAACAGATATTTAAAAAATTCCTGCAGGAGGGTTATGCATAAGGTCAAAATTTTTTTACAGTGATTTTCAATTTCAGTTCGAATTACAAACAATAGATGGCGCTGCGATCAATAGAGGCTAAATTCAGGCTCGATTTTTGGTACTTTGGGACCCACTCAATACATTTTAACCTCCTTTTTTCGCATGAAAGAAGAGAAAGGCCAAAAAATTGAGCCTGTATTTAGCGCCTATTGCATACAGCGCCATCTATTGTTTGTAATTCGAACTAAAATCGAAAATCACTGAAAAAAACTTTTGATCTTATTCATAACCCTCCTGCGAGAATTTTCTAATTATCTGTCACCGTTTGCAAGTTTTTGAATTTTAAAATCAGTCAGTCCTTTTTATGACACCCGGTATATATATGTGTGTGTTACGTTATTAGATCTAATTCCGCGATTTCTTTATGTTATTCTAAATTACTACTCTATATTCACTAAATCATTATTCTTAAATAACCTCTATCGTTAATTATGTTAAATTACCTTTAATTTAACATCTCACTTGTCTAATTTATTTAAATATTACGCTTTTAGTATTCTTAAATTAAATGTTCCATTTCTGATCTTTTTTTCTTTTAGAATGTTCTTTTAGCAACCATTTTTAGGGTTCCGTACTTAAAAAGTAAAAACGGAATCATTATAAGATCACTCTTATGTCTGTCTGACTGTCACAGTCATTTTACTCGTAAACTATGGAAAGTGGAAAGTTTTAATTGGGGGAAGTAATAAAGACTGTTGACCCACATATTTTCAGATTATTAAACATTTATGAATATATTTAGTAAAAATGTATAGGGGCAAATTAAGTTCCTTAAAAAAAAAGTCTTTTTTTTGTATATCGTGTGCGTTATCGTGTGAAAGCTTTCGTAACACTGAATTCAAAAATACATTTATTTTAATTTTAGGTATTACATTTTCAAAGATTTAGTCGAAAATGTAGCGCAAAAATATGTCCCCCCCCCCCATCTAATTCCGAATCTACTGAAACTAAAATTTTGAAAAAAATAGAGGGAGTAGACGTTATTTTAAACCTTGCAGGAAAATTATAGCGGTTATCCTAGGTCACATAGTTTTTGAGAAAATCGCATTTTCCGTTACACACGAATTTCAATTTACGGGCATTCAGAAAAACTGTTGAGCAGCGCCGGAGGTACCTATCGTAGCAGAGGTATAGAAGCACTGTTGATCATGATTTTCGAAAAAAATCGCCAGTAATTAGCCGAGATATTAACCCTTAAAGATATTGGCTGTTCGGACATACATAATGACAGAGACGGCGTACTCTCTGTAACATCGGCTTTTAAGGCCCAGGTAACAACTTTTAATGTTATATATGTGTAATGCAATGGCCAGTAACAGTATAAAAGCAATAAACGTAAAATTGTTAAAAAGAGACTAATTCAAAATGTCTCAGGACTCTTAAAGCTTCAAAAAAATTTTAATTTAAATTTTTTTATATGTTAATCTTCCATCTTTTCTGAACATTTTAATATAATTATTTCCTTCAAATTCTCATTAGAACAGAAGTTATGGCTTTTAGAATTATACCTGCTCAATAGCTGAAGTGGCATTTTCGAAACTTTTAAGTCATTTTTCTCCAAATGACTTTTTTGGGCATAACGTGCACGATATCTCAAGAACTTTTGAATATTTTTTCATGAAATTTTCAAAACATACGTTTTATGCTAATCTGTATAAATTGAACCTAAAATTTCCTTTTTATTGTTCAAAAAAATATTTTTTTAAACTGATTATGTTGTTGAAATTTTCAAAATTTTCTTTAGCTAAATACAACTTAGTATTAAAAACATAAAAATGCTTTAAATACAAATATATTTAAGTTCAGGGTAATTATTACAATCTAAAGTATAAGTAGGCACCAAAATTCTTATTCCAGTTGTAATATTTATTTTCTAATCGTGCGCGTAAGCTGTTTTACCAATATTCTGATTGTCAAATGTCTGACTGTTTGGAGCACCATGTTAATGCTAATTCTGCATCTTGCAGTTTTTTAAATGCATAAAATGAAAGAACGTACTTATATCTTTCATCTCAATAAAAATTGCGTTTTAAAATCATGTACATTTTAAGATATTAAACGTTGAAAATGGTCTCTTTTTTTTTCATTTTTTGCAATCTTTGACAGATCCCTTAGACCTCTTAATTAGAATGAATTAAAAAAAATACTATGGGATTCACGACAATTTGCATTGAATGGCTCTTTCAATACGCCTCTAGTGGCTTTAAAAGTTAATAAAAAACCTATCTGGAAAAACGGGGCAAGGACCAAGGCGGCGTTGCAATTTTGTGACCTCCTTTCGAAGCGCGCTTAGCACAATGCCAAATGTAAACTTTGAACGAATCTTTTGTTTTAGCTGTACTGTAGAAAGAAAGGTTATTACTATGCTGAATTTAGTTTTATGAAATGCCAAATGAAGTTTAAATATGCATTTCTTTTATTGTCAGTACCGAATTAATTTCATTATAAACAGATTAATATAATATTAAACTAGTCGGATGTATCAATCCCAAAAGTTTCTTCTATCTCATACATGTCAATACTTCCTGATAAATGCAGCACAGCAGCGCCGCCGGTTAGGCGATGTATACCAAAATGTAATCATGAACCACTTTCGTGAACTTCTAATTGAGCTTGAAGTTTGATGAAAATCCGTGCATTAGTTTTTGAGATAGAGCTATTACGGAAATCGTGAAAAGTTGTGAGTTGCAGTGGCACCTCTTGAGCAATTTACACCAAAAACTTATCAGGACCAGTTTATATCAGGGACTAACTGAATCTAAAGTTTGATGAAAATTCATGCATTAGTTCTTGAGATACAGCTATTACGGAAGTCGTGAAAACTATAGCATAGTAGCGCCACCTGTTGGGCGATTTACACCAAAAACTAAACAGCACTAATTTATATCAGGGGCTAACTGAATCTGACGGTTGATGAAAATTCCTGAATTTGTTCCTGAGATAGAGCTACTGTTATAATCATGAATAATGCAGCATAACAGTGCCACCTATTGGGCGATTTACACCAAAAGGTTATCAGCACCGAGTTATATCAACGACTAACTGAATCTGAAGTTTTCTGAAAATCCGTGCTTTAGTCCTTGAGATATAGCTATTGTGTAAATCATGAATAATGCAGCATAACATCGGCAGCTGCCTTGCGATTTACACCAAAATGTAATCAGCACCAATTTATATCAGGGACTAACTGAATCTAAAGTTTTATTAAATTCCGTTATATTTTTTAAGATAGAGCGCCCACAAAATTTGTGCCACACACAGATAGACACACACACAGACAGACATTTTGTAAAAACCTGTTTTCCAGTTTTTGTTATACTAGTCGACAGTATCGACTTTACATGTTCTGACAACTTACACTACTGTTTTACTTCTAGACATGATCCACTACTAGTATCATGACAGCCAGTTGCTTTATTTCAAGTAGTAAATCCTTCCAATGTTAGAATAATTTAACATATATATATATATATATATGGGGTAAAACCACCAGTGATGGCCAGGTTAAGGACGAATCTTCGGCTTTTAGCTAATGATTACTGTGTCCTACGCAGTTTTTGTCAGGATGATGGTTAAAATAAAACAAGAAAGGATGAAAGAAGACTTTATATCAAGAAAATAAAAATTTATTCCTTACAAGATGTGTTTTACTAAAAATTACAAAAATATCAGTAATGTCCCGCTTTGCATCCGTAATGGTCCGTCACTGCATTAGTGATGGCCCATCGAAGTCAATTCTTTTTCTCTGATTAATTTTGCAAGATTTGGTCCTGGTATTTTGTGGCTTCTTTGTTGGTCTTCTTAACTATTTTGTTGGCCATCTCAGCTCATTTATTTTCTGTTTTACAGCTCTTTCTCTCTGTTTAATTTCTTTTTCTTGCAATTCTTCTTGTTTCTACCGTTTCTTGATTTTTTGCAGCTCTTTCCATCTTTGTGATGTCAAGACTAAAGGCATTCTCTCCGATCTTCTCTTTCCTTTCCTTTCAGGAATGTGCGACCATTCAATTCTTTTAACCGTTGTGAGCGGTCTTTAGCTGTGAAAGTAGTATTGTCTTTATTGTCCCGCTTTGAAAACTGTCTTCGTCGAAATCTCCGGCTGCTGTTGAACCATTCTGAGATTCATAGGGATTATTTCGAAAGTGTTGCTGTTACTGAAGCTCGTACTTCGCTTACGTACTATGATGTCTACTGTGTCGGAGTAATCTGCTTCAGCTGGATTTGCCGTTTCTGTAAGCATGGTTTGAATATTTGGGTTTTTTTTTTCCCACAGAAAACTATACAATAACGTAAAGCTTCCAATTCTTCACTTGTTGATTGTTGATTATTTTCGAATTTCTTCATTACATTCTCACCGACGACTTGTTGGAAGTCCTCAACCTATATATTTATCTGTGCAGTGTTCGGAACCTCATTACAAGCGGTTTCAGTTGAAACATCATTGATATGATTCCTGCACTTTGAGTAGAATACAGCGTCTGCACTGAATGGATAAAGTCTTGTTGCCCTGAAACCATTTTTTATTGCCATCGTCATGTCGTTTTCTAAGCTTGAAGTTCGTCTCGTCGGCATAGAAGACTTTGGATCCAGTAAGGCTTGGAAAACGTTTTCTTCTGTCCTGGAACCACTTACGAATGACTTTTTCGTTGACGTTTCGACTGGCTTTTGTCATAACTTCAGGTGCACGTTGTACTCGGGGTGTCGGCGCAAAAAGGAGAGGTATATTGTCTACCTGAAAAAAAGAAGATGGAAATAATGCCATTTCATTATGTATTAGTTTAGTCTATTGACTAGCAAAAAGACCTTAATTCAAAAGGTAGTTGAGATAGTTTTTTAGAAAAGTGCCAGCACAAGAAGATATTCACGGTGTTCCGCGATTTTTTAAACACAGAAATAGCTTTTTTTTTAACATGTGAAACATTCATAAACTAAAAAATATAAACAGAAATGATTAAACGTATATTTCGTGAAACTTGTTTTTTACTTCGGGTCGTTTCTCTAAAGATTCCTTGATGCTCTCAATAGCATCTTGCTTGCATCTGGAAAATCCTTTCTTTGCACAGTGAATAATCCAATTCTTTCGGAGAATTTCCCCTTCAGTTTTCAAAATTTTGGGAGGTCTTGTTTGTGTTCTTTTTTCACTCAATCTATGCCTAATGTGGACCTCGTTATATTAAACTAAGATGCTGCAGTTCTTACAAACATTGCATGCTTAACAGCATCAACTGCCTTCTCAACTCGATCCTCCTGTTCTTTTTTCAATTTTTTGGAGCCATTATCTCTGTTCTAAACTAAAAAAATAGATAGCTGTATTAACGCAGCAAAATTGCAGAATTAAAATTTTACTGTTTCCTTAGATTGATGCCAAAATGAAAAATAATGGAACGGTATCATCCCATGCGAATAATTAGTTATTAGATACCTACACACTACCGTTTGTATAGTGAGAGTAAAATGCAAATAAAAATTCAATTTCTCGAAACAATTACAAGTAATTCATAATGTAGAGTGTTTTCAGCTCATTTAGGGTCTTTAAATTTCGATATATTTTAGAAACCGTTCTTAACCCCCTAACCTACAATGACGGGCATAGCCCGCGTACGATGATCGAGCCAAATGTAAATTCTTCTTACCACTAAAATTTCACAGTAAATATAGCTTAATTTAATCGTCGAAATTCCATGATTAAACAAGGCGAAAATCTCTATTAAATTTTAGTGGTAGTTATGGATTTACCAGACCGTGGAGCTGTTGATTTTAAATCGTAGGTTAAGGGGTTAATGAGCATTTACATCTTATAAATAACCACCAATGGAATATTCAGTTTCTAGCTCCAACGATATAAAAGAAATTCTAATTTTTAAATTTTTTTTTCTCCTGCGGCCTTTTAAATTATTATTTTTTTATAAATAGTTTTGTGAGAGAATTTTCTTAAATGTAACAGCCAC
The DNA here is from genome assembly GCA_963932465.1 of Maratus speciosus. Lineage (NCBI taxonomy): Eukaryota > Metazoa > Arthropoda > Arachnida > Araneae > Salticidae > Maratus > Maratus speciosus. The sequence continues at coordinate 23,551,520 of OZ010786.1, forward strand.
GTCAAATTACAAGTTTATATCCCAAACAAGATGATAGAAATCGTAATATAGAAAGTTTGCCGCTCAATTGACCCTTTTAAATTAAAACTATTTTAGAAAACATTCTTGACGAGCATCTTAACCACCGTAAAATATGTCAAGTTTGTAGCCCCTTCAGTATCACGAAAATCGGAATTTTAGAACTTGTTCAGCACACATTTCATAAAAAAAAACTATTCTGTGAGTGCATTTGTGATTTAAAAACAACAGCCATGTCAAATTAAAATTTTATATCCTTAACAATTGTATAGAAATCGTAATTCTATAGAAAAAGTTTTCTGCGCATTTAAATCCTTTTTGAATTTTGAATTCTATAGAATTCAAAATTCAATTCATTCGCCGCCGGTTTTTAGAAAGCATTTACATCTTGCAAGTTAGCATCAAGTGAAAATTCTAATTTTTATACGCTTGAAAATTACAAAAATATGCATTTTAGAAAGATTTTGCTCCTGCATGCCGTTGGGGTTATGATACAAACATAAAATATAGCCTAAGGTGAAGTACAGGCTGCAGGGTTTGTGCGGGTACCGTTATTGTCAAGGCCAAATATTAGTATTTTTTTTTTTACAAAAAAAAAAAAAAAAAAAAAAAAAATCTAGTATTAATGCGTGAAATTTCGCCATATTTAAAGGGTGATTTTCTATAAAAAATTACTGGTACCGAAGTATTTCTTAGTCTTAAAATTCAAGGACGCGCACGAAAAATGAGATTGCAACCATCATTTTGCCAACATTACTTTTGAAATGGGTTAGTAGTTCCTAAGATTAACCCCTACAAACAAACGTTTCTTCGTTATAATATTAGTATAAAAATAATATTTAAAAATACGTAAAGTTAACATTGCTTTGAATTATTTATTACAACTTAATTAAACATACTGAAAAATAAAAAATTTCTTTTTTCCAAGATTTTCGTTAACTATACACGAAGCCGTGTCTAGATGTGAATCCCATTTGAGCAAACGTCATACCACTGAACTGCCTTGCACTCTATCTAGAGATCTTAAAGCTATATTTTAAATATCCATTGCGGGCTGTAGACTCTAGTTGTGATATTAAAGTTAGACAGTTAGGGTGTAGATTCTAACCGAAAATAGATGTACTAAAAAATTTTAATTAATGACAGCACATAGCTATAAAATATGAAAAAGTAAGTGTGGGCCATACTTCTGCGATCATAAAAAACAGCATCAGTAGTGGCTCACCCCAAAATCTGGCTTAATAAGCTTATTTTGATAACACCAATATGTTTAAATATTCTTTAAACTTTATATAATTTATTAAAACTTACTTTTTTTCGTTTATCCTTTTTGAAAATTTCGTACACAGCACAAAACCCAACTTTACTCACTAAAAGTCTTGCTAGCAAACCATAGCTGAAACATAAAAAAGAAGCTTCGGTAGGAGCAACCCCTGTTCATGTGACGTGCGTTGTTTTGACAAAACAAAGTCATACTGTGACATTCCAAAGATCATTTTCACATTTATCATTAACGCTAAATTCAAATGTTGGGTGTTTCTCGACTAGCTTTGTAGGAATATTTAATGGGCTATTGTTGATATAATGGCTATGATTGGTGATTTTTCTCTCTATATATATTTATACATATATTTTATGTACAATTCTATATTTATAATTTACATATTTATACATATGTACATGTATTTATATTAAATATAGCATTTTTGGTTTTTTAGTGATTTTTATAGTTGAAATTTTTATATTTCAAGTTTTCTATTTCATGATTTCTTGTTTACTGTTTGGGATGGTGCTGCCAGTGCAGAATAAGTACTTTTTATGCAATGTCACTTTAATTTGTGTGTTTCACGGCCTCTTTACGTGAATGTACCCAGCAAATACATACCTTTCGGCACACGATCGAACCACAGCCGGCAGTGTCGGTTAAGTGTCGCCATCGACACAGTGGTTTCGGTGAAGTTTCGGCAGCATATCAGCAACTGAAACTTAAGAATCTGCTTTTTCGACTGCCGGTTACCGTAATTGGTCCCCTTATGGTTACATATCGGCAAGCGAGTTATACCGGCAAGTGACGCAGGACCGATATGTGATATCTGATAGTGGTACGATTAGATGAATACCAACATCGGTCCGAATTCGGAATTTTCAGTCTTAGCCGACATTTTTTCTTTTACTTAGTTTTATGTGAGTTTGAGTTTTGATAAGAGTTCTATATTTCACATAAAATTCTAATAGTGATAAACATAAAAATTGTCAAAAAAAAGCCTATATTTATTTATTAAAAAAATGTTTTGAATTCATTTTTAAAAGGATTTACAATTTTTTGAATCATCAAAAGATTTTTTTAAATCGTTCCTTAAAATTATTATTCATTATAAACTTAACCGTAGAAAGAAAAGGAAAATACTTCATAAGTTAATTCAAATTATTTTCCAATTATATATTCATTTTAAAAATAATAGCTAAGTTTCTTATTTTATTTAAAAATCAAATTATTAAAAAGTTTTTAAAAATATTTTACAAGCTATGAAAATATCAAAAAATCTACACATCTTTTTAGCATTAAAATTTAAGAGAAAAGATTCCCTTCTAAAAAATTATTTACTAAACGAAAAAAAAAAAATAATATTTCTATTTTATTTTAAGATTAAAAAATGCTCACAAGTAAAAGAAAAAATATTGCTACATTGTCATTAAAAATATATTCTACTTTAAATCATCAAATGACAGATAATGAATTCTTATTCTAATTAAAATTTTAATTAAAGTGATTACTTTCCAAATTTATTTATTAAAATAAGTTTTTCCATGTTAAAACTAGTATGTTGTAGCCATTACAAAACTTTCTTCTATATAAATCAAATCAATTAAATCATTTAAATAGTAGAAGAAATTACATCAATTTATCACCAATTCATATCAAAGTATATCTGAATTTCAAATTTGATGAAATTTCGTGCATTAGTTCTTGAAATAGAGCTACAGCGGAATTTCTGAAAAAATGTAGCATAGCAGCGTCACCTGTTGACCGATTTACACCAAAACATAAACAGCACCAACTGATATCAAGGTATAAGGTATACCTGAGTCTGAAGTTTGAGGAAAATTCGTGCATTAGGTATTGAGATAGAGCTATAATGGAAATTCTCAAAAATGCAGCATGGCAATGCCACCTGTTGAGCGATTTGCAACAAAACATAAACAGCACTAACTCATATCAAGGTATACCTGAATCTGAAGTTTGGTGACAATTTGTGCATTAGTTCTTGAGATAGAGCTATTGCGGTAATCGCGAAAAATGCAGCATAGCAGCGCCACCTGTCGGGAGTTTTACACCAAAAACTAATCAGCACCAATTTATATTAGGGACTACTGGAATATAAATTTTTATTAAATTCCGTGCATTAGTTCTTGAGATAGAGCGCCCACAAAATTTGTGTCACATACAGACATACAGACATTTTGTAAAAACATTGTTTTTCGGAATCTCTGACCCGTAAAACGTGTAAATCCGTCGAAAACCGGAAGTCGAAATTTTTCATGAATCCAATACTTTCTTCTTGTAAAGATAGAAGAAAGTAAAAATATGTTTTATAAATTAACGCGACGCATGTAATTATATTATAATAACTAATAAGAAAATTTTATTAACTGAACAAAACCTCTAAAAATAATTCATTTCATTAAATATTTAATAATTTTTAAATTTATAAAAAAACAAAAAACAATTCGTTTGCTATAACTAGTTCGCTAAAATATTTATTTCATTCATTTAAATACTAAATTAACTTTTAAATAAATGCGGATAAGACAATTACAAAAAAACAACAACTTTAAAACACTTCAAAATTCCAATTTTCCCATCTACGATCTATCCACAACAACAAGCTATCACTTAAAGAAATGTCTTCCCCGTATTACCCCATAAGAATCCTCCCCGCAGCAAGGCTCACTGGTCGAGTGGTTAAGGCGTTTACCTTCTGTCCCCCGGGTCCTCGGATCGAAACCAACCTGTTCCAACGCCGAAATATGCTCCCTTGAAATATTGACAAAGGCACATGCCAAGATGGCTAATAGATGGCGCCATCAAAAAAGATTTTTTTTTTCAATTTATGCTGCTGTCGAGCTGCATCCGGCATAGTATCCTGCCGGCAGTCTCGCCGATCTTGCCGGCACCGGTCCGACCAAGTGCCAGCCCAACGGACCGACTATCGCCCGGGGGACCACAAAAGTGTTGGAACCGATATAAGCAACCTGATATCGTGCCGTTATCGCCAGAATCAGCAAGCGGCAGTCGGCCGATTGCTTGCCGATAGCTCTGTGTTTGTTGGGTATGACTCTTTTTGTTCTTGATTGAGATAAATAATATACATATACACTGGTGGACAAAACTTAAGGACCAAGAGGAAACGTACACGTAAATGAGAATCTACGTGAGATTGTGGGTCTAGAAGCAAACAATACTATTAATAGAATGTTACACAGGATTTAATATAAAAACTTTGTTGAAAGGATGTACACACGATATTACCAGAGGTTCTTTTTCTGAAACGTGAATATTGTCCGAAAACATGACTGTACAAAGAAAGCAAAATACTCCCAATTAACAATCGTCAGTTCCATATCAATTATAGATGTGGCCACCGTGTAATGCGAGACAACTTTCAACGCGGGTGGCATACTCAGAACAACATGATCCAGTAGCTGCTGAGGCAAGTTGCCCCATTCCTCCATCATTGCATGGATGGGGGTTTCCTTGTTTGTGGGGGGAAAATATCGAGGAGCAATACGTCTCCCCAAGGCATCCATACATTTTCAATGAAATTCAGGTCAGGGGAACGTGCTGGCCAATATATGCGATTGATATCTTCGGCCTCAAGACAATTTGTACAGACTGTGTGCGATGACAAGGTGCGCTACCGTCCATAAAACGAAACTTTTCGCCGACAGCACTTCAAAAAAGTCGAACAAGTGGAAACAGGACGTCTGCTATGTACCGTCTACCGGTCATGAACCTTTGGTTAAGCACATAGAAATCCATGGGGCCATTGAACATGATGTCTGCCGACACCATGATACCTGAAGTCGCATATCCATCTCTTTCTAGAATATTTTCGCGACAGTAAGCACTACCAACCTCGCGCCATATCAGTTTACGTCTACAACCAGATGATAGACTGAATCCACTCTCACCTGTGAAGAACACAATGGACCAGTCGTCATTGGTACAATTGCGATGCATACGGCACCGCCTTAAACGGGCGCTATATTGGCGTCTCGAGAGTGGGACACACACAACAGGTCTTCAGGCGTATAGACCACCCTTTTTCAAACGTCTTGCAGCAGTTTTCCGCGATATTTTAGTTCCTGTGGCAGTACAAAATTGATTTTCTAATTGACCAGCTGTGCTGCGTCGGGTACTTTTTGCCGAAATAACAATATAAGTATCTTCTTCGGACGTCGTACTGCTGGGACGACACCCTCCCGTGCGCCTGGTACATATTACACTCATTTGGTATACCGCCCATAGCCTAGAAACAATAATGTGCGCAATCTTAAATTCACGGGCAACATCTTTCACTTTGCATCCTTCTTCCAACTTTCCGATTATTCTACCACGAGTAATATCATCTAAATGATGCTTGGAAGACATGTTCAAAATTTCAATGTTCAAACTTCACTCCATTTCCTTCAATATTTACACCTAATGACAACTCACAGCACCCACCGATTGCCCATAATCTCTTATCTCTGCTGTCACGTGATCGACAAAAGCGGAAGAAATTTGCACAAGTTTCACACAACAGAGTACATCCAGCATTCATGCAAATTTACGCGTGCTGCTGCGGATCTATTTCTAACTGTAGTCATTGAAAATAACAGTGGTTCTTAAGTTTTGTCCACCATTGTCTATATATATATATATACTAGGGGGCTCGGCCCCCTACGAGCTACGCTCGCCAACCCCAGTCCAAACACCGCAGACTCTAAATGCACGCTAATTTGATCGGCTTTAAAAATATTTCGAAAGATTGAATTATAATTTAAAAAACAGTGGCGATCTCCCTACAAACGAATTTCTATTCATTTCTCTTTGATTGGGGAATTTTAACGCCAAAACCGCGGCGGTACTACTTGATTATCCCGTCAACCAATTTCGATTTTTACAAATTTTTACAAATGGACATAATTTTTATTTTAAATAACGAAAGAACAAATAAATTAGTACAACATTAATAAAAATACAAATAAAACGTCGAAATAATAATAACTTGATAACGTAGACACTTTTAACAACATTTCAAAATAAGCTAATATAAAAGGAATTAAGTAAACAGAGTCTTTGTCTCCTGGTATTTTTTAACAAAGCGAAAAGAAAATTCTTTTAAATGAGACATTTTAAATTAATCGTTTTTAATCTGATGTATTTTTTACCAAGCTATTCTTTCTCTTTTAAATGTTCACGTGAAAATACTTTTGTTAGAAATGAAATATTATTTGCGCTTTCCTAACAAAAATAGTTGAAAATATCAAATAAATGTCTAGCGCAATTTCTAAATTTAAACTGTTTTGCAATATTATTTTGGGTTCATTTTATGTAATAACTGTAATGTGACGTAAATACGACGTAATTTCTCCTATTTAAGACTTCTAACGCATGTTAATGAATTTATTATTTTACAATATCCTTTCTCTTTTAAAATTCACGTGTATACGTTTTATGACGTAATTTTTAATAAGTTCCTGCTTTTTGTACATAAATATTTAATTCTAATTCCAAATGTTTTCGTCTGTTTATAATAGTCACGTCTCACGTGTAAATAAATTTTTAATTTGAAGCAAACATTACTGTTTGCGAAGTTTATACATTTGGCAACAGTATAAATTAATACCATTTTCTAGAATAATGTAAAAAATATCTCTAGAAATGCTGAAAATTTGAATTTAAAATAGAAATAAAACCTCAAAAAATGAGTCAAAAAAAAAAAAAAATTAATGCAATCTGCACTCCCGCAAATTCTAACGCATAAAATGATCTAAAAATGATCACACTGCCATGCATAATTTTTGCTGCTATAAAACTTTTTTAGTGGAACGATTTTGTCCAACTTTAGCATTAAATATCTCTTTAAATAATTCTTCGATTTGAAAACTGTCTGCATCAGCGTGTTTATCAAACATTCCTGTATAAAACCACCGATTTTCATATTTTTGTATGCATTATTTTTCTTAATATTAACGAAGAAAGACCTCCGGTCACAAAAAATTCTAAACCGGCGGCGGCGGCGGTGACAGCGGTAGTTACTTTTTTTTAGAATAGAGAGATACAGTTGAGTACCGATTACCCGGAAGCCGATTAGCCGGATTGTCCAATTAGCCGAATCGATCAAGGACCATACGGTTTTTGTCCCGCCTTCCCCAAAAATTTTGATGTGAAACTTTTTTAGGGGCTTTAGGGTTAATTCGACTGGATGTTACGAAAGTTAACCGTTAATTAACCACTTTCTAATCCTCAAATAATAAAATCACCAAATAATGCGAAGAGAGCAACGTATAAAATCAACTGTTTCTAGAACCTAAGAAGTTTCAATTTCAACGTGCGAGAGTCCCATGCTATATATATACGAGTATTTCACCAAGGAATTCTTTACCTTCGAATTCTCTGAAGTGGGTGAAAAAAAAATTGCTTCTTTGTCCCTTGCTGCCCTCGGGAAGAGGGACCCCCCTGACCGCTCGCTTTTGTTCGAACAGTGTATGCAAATACGCGTGCAATAATTGCTATGTATACTTCTATGTATAACTTTGTACATATTTTGTAGAAAATAAAATAAGATAAGGCGAATTTTGAAACTCATGTCCATATATATACCGGGTGTCCCAAAAAGGACTGACTGATTTTAAAATTCAATAACTTCCAAACGGTGACAGATATTAAAAAAATTCTTACAGGAGGGTTATGCATAAAGTCAAAAGTTTTTTACAGTGATTTTCGATTTTAGTTCGAATTACAAACAATAGATGGCGCTGCGATCAATAGAGGCTAAATTCAGGCTCGATTTTTGGTACTTCGTGGCCCGGATAATACATTTCCATCTCCTTTTTCTGCATGGAACAACAGAAATGACCAAAAATCGAGCCGGTATTTAGCGACTATTGCTTACAGCACCATCTATTGTTTGTAATTCGAACTAAAATCGAAAATCACTGTAATAAAACTTTTGACATTTTGCATAACCCTCCTGCAAGAATTTTTTTAATATCTGTCACCGTTTGGAAGTTATTGAATTTTAAAATCAGTCAGTCCTTTTTGGGACACCCGGTATGTACGTGTGTGTGTGTGTGCATATATATATATATATATATATATAGAGAGAGAGAGAGAGAGAGAGAGCGTTAAAGTAGCAGCAGAAAGTAGGCTAAAACCGTACAGATGGTTGAAACCAGATGTCTGAATTTTGACTAGCGTAAAAGTTAGGAAAAACGTAGTTCATGGCAAGAAGGAGAAACGCCTGTTTACGGTATCTCCATACTCGCATTTGTGTAGTTTCACTTTAGGAGAGCTTATTTTATCCTTTATTTTGTTTTAATATTATTCAATTTTTTAAATTCATTAATATGGATACATTTAAAGTTACTGAAACTTTTTTATATTGTTTTTTGTAGCATATTCACTTACGATGTATTTCCCATAATGTAACTATTGCTAGTACTTAGAGATGCATGTTTTACGGTTTGCTTACAAATCTTTTCTTTGTTTGGGTAAAATTGTATATCTTACGTGAGATAAACCAGGTACGGAAACAAAGCGCTTGAAGAACAGTTAATATATGCTTGAAAAAAGAAAAAAAGCAGTCAAAACTGCATAAATAAGAAAGAATATGATTTTTCTAAAGCTGTCAAAGAGTTGAGCTTATTTTAGGCAATTTCTCAAATTGTGAGGCAGATTATTCTCCTTTTGTGCTGAAAAAATAAATCATTAGAGATATAACTGAAATATTATTACAATAGGTTCCTTAGTTTAATCTGGTAAGTAAAATATTTTCTGCATTTTTAAAAGAATATCTAAACTCTTTCAATTCCTTTAAGACCTACGTCCGCATAGAATTAACATATCTATGAAGAGGATTTGACTTTTTGAGAAAACAATTTAATAATAAATAATTTAATCTATTATAAAACGATAATTTACTTTAATATACATTGATATTAATGTATAGGGAAACATTTTACAGGAAAGCATTATTAAATTCTGTTGAAATATCTGACTTTTTAAAACAACTAATAGTATGGTATCCGATTTTATCGAACTTTATCTTATTTCTTTTTACGTGATTTTGAAATATCAACGATAATTTTTTCGAATTGTTAGAGAAACGTTTATGTCTCTTTTCGATTCTCTTGTATGATTTGATTTAGTCTTATCACTTTTCATTTGTAGTTACAATTTCCCTACATGTTTTGTACATAATTTGTATGTACATTTATATATATACTGCATGTTGTCTGTACGAGCATTTTCTGTATTATTGCTATGTAGTGTAAAGTTTTTGCATTAGAAAATCCCGGTTTCTTTGGCGCGGACAATTGAAAAGTTTTTTTCTTGTCAGGTGGGTGCTCAGCTAATAGCAGCTTCTGACGAGCGGATAAAGCATAGTTACGTTAATTCATATTAATTTAAATAATAAAATGAAACAACTATCTTAATGGAATATAACATAATTAAGTGAATATATTTAAGACTAGCCGCCTCTGCGACCAGTTTGGTCTTCCTTAAATGTATGCCAAGCATTGCATCATGTTACTTTCATTCTGAAACTAACTGACTTGCTCAATCCTTCCCCGAGTCCAAAGATTCTGATAGAGAAATGAAGGATTCTTTGCGAACTTAATAACATTTCATACATTTTTGTTGTTATGCGTATTGCGTCTTTTTTGACAAATACCTCATAATTTTCGTAGTTGTAAAAATGAGTGAAACTTCAAGTGTTTAAACTGAGATTTGTTCATAAATTATTTAAATTAAACTTTTTCTACTTAAACATGCTGTTACTTCAATATTATTTTTTAATATTAATAAATTTATTTAAATTTTGCAAATCATGCATTTAATTTTTTTTCTTTCATTACTTAATAACTAAATAATGAATATATATACTTTTGTTTTTATAGATTTAAGTTCTGAGTCATAAATATGACAAAATACTAACGTAACTAAGAGAAATAGCAAAGTAAAACCCCTCGTGAATGCAAGCGGTTAACAAACGTTAGCGCCACCAATTTATCTACTATGACGTCATAAGAATATCGTCCATTCATTGTTGAAGAATCTGCTTTGCGAATGATTACCTCCATGGTCTAATATTTTCTACCGTTTATATGATGAATGAATCTCTTGTGTTTGTTTACTCTATGAAGTGAAATAGAAAGATGTCAACTAAATTTTAATTGAAATCAAATCTTGGAATATATATTTATTTGAATGTAAATTAAAAACAATACTTTGATGTTGAAATGAAATATTTTAGTTTGTTATTATTATTACGATTAATTGTTTATTTATGTACTTTTCCATTACCGGGGCCTTGGCATATTTCTTTAAGCTTGGGACAATTTGGACTTCAGAACGTGAAATACGTTGATAAAATATATAAATAGCTATGAAAACAAACCTGGTGAACTGCTATTTTTATTTATATGTATTTATTTGCATATGAACATTTTATTTACACATATATATACAATATTTGTTTACATATAAATTACTTCTGTTTCTTATATAAAAATAGATTATTGGCTTCTTTAGATTAAGTCAATTGTATACATATGGAAAAATTGCTTATGTATATGAAATAGGATATAGATTTCCGGAAAATTCGATGCCATTTTTTTTTCTCGACAAGAATCTATACTGGAAAAATATCTATTTATTTATTTATTTATATATTTTATTTTAAATGAGGTAAATGAAAACTGTGTATTTTAAATGAAAGTTATGTATTTTAAATGAAATGACTGATAGGTTTATATTTTTAATGAAATGATGGCGATGGAAGAATATATGGCGATTTATCACCTGCGCTCGACTAACATAAAAGTACCGAAATGGCCGTTTGGCCGTTTATAAAAAGCGAATCGGTCAGCCCGGAACTGTTGATGACAGTCGCATGACTTCGGCTTTTATTATATAGACTAGTGTTAATGGCCGTCCTAGGACGGTGGATAAAAATTGTGTTTTTCAATTAAAATTTGAAAAACTGATAAAAATGTAATTGACAATATGGAAGCGTTCAGATGAGCAATGTCCGGCTAGTATATGATCTAATAAACACACAATTAGCATTTACAATATTTCTGGGTAAACCGGGTTTTCCGGCTAATATACTATAAAAAAATTAAGATTTCTTAATAAAACAAAAATTTAACAAATATGCAATAAAACTGCGTAATTAAAAAGTTTGCTGCAACTATTGAAATAATACTGTTTTTTTAAATAATACTTTGAAATTGTATTTTTATCGTTTACCCCCCCCCCCCCCTACAAATTTTTTTATATGCATATTGATTAATAAATAGGTATCTCGGGTTGAACCCTATCCGAAAGAACGAAGGGGAAACATTGTTAAAGTGTTCTTCACGCCTATTGCTGTTTTTCTTCTGTTTACCCGCGGCTGACGTCACGCATCAGGGGTGGGACAGCTTAACGGAGACTGGTAAGATTGATGGGTTCGCCCCGCCTGCGTTACACTGCCTTTTATTATATAGAGATGACAGTAAGCTTTGAAAATCACGAAATACGACAAAAAAGTAGTTTATTTTTATTTGGAGAATTATGAAAATAGATGATCGAATTTATCTGGTGCAAAACGATTGTTTTCAATTCTGACGCGTCTTTGCAGAGATATACGCTTTTATAATTGTGAAAACTCTACATATTTATAATTTTTTTTTTTTTTAATAAAATGCTGATTTCAAAAAATTGAAACTTTCGCACACTTCTAATATTTGAAACATTAAATGCGCATTCCTGATTATCAGATATTTTAGAAATTTAAACTGTATATCCTCTATAGAAATGCTAAATAAATACTAGGATAAACAGTTGTATTTCAGGAGTACTTTAGTGTAGAAATGTATATTCCCAGCTAAAAATGAACTGCAGTGAAACTTTAAAAAAAATGTAGTTGGAAGACTGCGGTGATTTGGCACAAATCCCTGCAGTGTTTTTGAAGTCGACATAACTATAAATTAACCGCAGTAAATGTGTAGTTGATAACTACACACTCACCGCAGTAAATTTATAGTAATGTCGACTTCAAAAGAACTGCAGAGATTTGTGCCAAATCACCGCAGTCTCCCAACTACATTATTTTTGCAGTTTGACTGTAGCCTTTTAAAAATTTATTAGAAAATATAAGGAGAAATGCCGGATGTGCATAACATAAATAAGTCGTATTAGGCCTTTCCAACAAAATGCCACATGATGGGTGACTCCAAAATTTAGAAAAAGTGCCCCGTTGGGGTGGGGCAAAGTGGGGTGAGGGAAGTTGGATCTGCATAACATGAATAAGTGGTATTAGGCCTTTCCAACAATATGTCACATGATGGGTGACTGCAAACTTTAGAAAAGTGCCCCCTTGGGGGGGCAAAGTCAGGTGAGGGAAGCCAGATGTGCATAACATGAATAAGTGGTATTAGGCCTTTCCAACAATATGTCACATGATGGGGGACTTCAAAATTTAGAAATGTGCCCCCCTTGGGGGGGGGCAAAGTGGGGCGAGGGAAGCCGGATGTGCATAACATGAATAAGTGGTATTAGACCTTTCCAACAATATGTCACATGATGGGTGACTGCAAACTTTAGAAAAGTGCCCCCTTGGGGGGGCAAAGTCAGGTGAGGGAAGCCAGATGTGCATAACATGAATAAGTGGTATTAGGCCTTTCCAACAATATGTCACATGATGGGTGACTTCAAAATTTAGAAATGTGCCCCCCTTGGGGGGCGGCAAAGTGGGGTGAGGGGAGCCGGATGTGCATAACATGAATAAGTGGTATTAGACCTTTCCAACAATATGTCACATGATGGGTGACTGCAAAATTTAGAAAAGTGCCCCCCTTGGGGGGGAAGTGTGGGGAGGAAAGCCAAATGTGCATAACTTGAATAAGTAGCCATTGGCCTTTCCAGCAATGGGTCACACGAGGGGTGTCGGCAAAATTTAGAAAACTGCCCCCTCAGGGGGGAGCAAAGTGGGGGGGGGAGAACCGGATGTGCATAACATGAATAAGTGGTATTAGGCCTTTCCAACAATATGTCACATGATGGGTGACTGCAAACTTTAGAAAAGTGCCCCCTTGGGGGGGGCAAAGTCAGGTGAGGGAAGCCAGATGTGCATAACATGAATAAGTGGTATTAGGCCTTTCCAACAATATGTCACATGATGGGTGACTTCAAAATTTAGAAATGTGCCCCCCTTAGGGGGGGGCAAAGTGGAGTGAGGGAAGCCGGATGTGCATAACATGAATAAGTGGTATTAGACCTTTCCAACAATATGTCACATAATGGGTGACTGAAAAATTTAGAAAAGTGCCCCCCTTGAGGGGGGCAAGTGGGGGAGGGAAGCTGGATGTGCATAACATGAATAAGTGGCATTAGGCCTTTCCAACAATATGTCACATGATGGGTGACTGCAAAATTTAGAAAAGTGCCCCCCCTTGAAGGGGGCAAAGTGTGGGAAGGAAAGCCAAATGTGCATAACTTAATAAGTAGTCATTGGCCTTTCCAGCGATGGGTCACACGAGGGGTGTCAGCAAAATTTAGAAAAGTGCCCCCTCAGGGGGGAGCAAAGTGGGGGGAAGAAACCAGATGTGCATAACATGAATAAGTGGTATTAGGCCTTTCCTACAATATGTCACATGATGGGTGACTGCAAAATTTAGAAAAGTGCCCCCTAGGGTGGGGGGGGGAAACCGGATGTGCACAACATGAATAAGTGCTCACAGGCCTTTCCAACAATATGTTACAAGGCATGTTGGCAAAATTTAGAAAAGTTCCCCCTTGGAGCGGGGGGGCAAAGCGGGTGAGGAAAGCCGGATGTGCATAACATAAATAAGTGGTGATGGGGCCTTTCTAACAAGTTACATGAGGGATGTCGGCAAAATTTTGAAAAGTGGGGGTTGCACCACCTGGAATACACCCTTACTTCTCTATGAAATTTTTATATATTATAAATGACATTCATCGGAGGGCTCTGTAAAAAAATCCAATCTAAAAGGATGAAAATATTAAAAAAGTTCAAAAAGTAAGAGAAATAATGAAATTCTTCGATCGGACGTGGTGAAAATCTGCGAAATTCATCCATCGACAATATGAAAAAAATCGCACGAGTTTTGCAAATCGATCGCAAGGAAGCTCCCGTACATTTCCCCGATCAGTAGAAATAAAATATTGCAAAACTCGAGAATTGGTAGCGTGAAAAAAATTGCAAAAATCATTACTCACTCAATGAAAAGATTTATGAAATTCCCCAGTCCATTATTGAAAAGCCTCACCAGTGGCCGAGAGGTTCTGCTCTCGAAGCTGGTAGGACGGGAGGTGCTGTGTTCGATCCCAATAGCGCCCGTCGGCCTAATCTTTTAGAGTTTTCTTCGGACCTTGGTTTTCCAAGCATAAATACGGGTTAAGTTCCCTTAGAAAGACCACCCACGGAGGGCACTCCCCCCCGTTAGGGCCTATATCCCTCGTGCTGATAACTGGCCATCATAAACACAACCAACAACCATTATTGAAAAAAAAAAAAAAAAAAAAAACAGAACAATTTTTCAGTCGGCTGCTTTAAAATATTGTGAAACTTGTCAACCTGTTGCAGAAATCAATCGTGAAATTCATCAATCGAGACAAAACTCACAAGATTCTTCAGTTGGTGGCAGGAAAAAATGTGAAATTTGTCAACCGATTGCAGCTGAAAAACTGCTAAATAAGTCACATTAACTGATAATTGAAAAATAGTTATTGAATATTAATATTTAAAAAAAGGAATGCATAATAACATTAAATGGGGGAAAAATCGCAAAATTCAATCTGTCACAGGAAAACATTGCAAAATTTTATTGATAAAAAATAGAGCTGTACTGAGTACTCGGTAAATACTGAGTATTCGGCATACTCGGCCAATTTGCCAAGTACTCGGTACTCGGCGAAATTTTGGCCGAGTACTCGGCCAATACCGGGTAGTTGTAAGAATTTCAAACTGATCAGTAAAAAGTTATTCGAATATCAATGTATAATATATGTAATAATTCATAAAACTATTTACTCAGTATTTAACAATATGTGTACAAAATATAAAAAAAGTTAAGCAAAAACCCCTCATAAAATAATTCAAGATTAAAATTTAGTTTCACACATACAAATAAAAGTAAGTTTTTCTTATTACACAACTACTCGGTATTTAGTCGAGTAGTCAGTGGCCGAGTACTCGGTACTCGGCCAAAGTACTACTCGGTACACCACTAATAAAAAAGGAGTCTAAGAAAACCAATTCAAATTATTTTTTGTGAACAAGGTACACGAATGCAAGAAAAAAATTTAGGTGCCAATGGGCAGTCTCTCACCACTAAATTTTATTTGTTATTTTTTGTCTAATATTTCACCTAAATTTTTTGTAAGAATTTAAGTGAAGAGAACTAATAAAATTTAGTGGTGAGAAACTGCCTGCTGGCGCCTAGATTTTTACACTTCTGTTCTGTGAGTGCCCTTTTTTAAAAATTCGCACACAGCAGTCCTTTTTTCTAGAATCATCACTATCCTAGTGTTGATTCTAGATAAAAAGGGCCACTGGGCGGAAATGTTTAAAAAACAGCACACTTGTACCGTGTCGCTTGCAGGGAAAATCTGAAAAAGTGGTCTGAAAGTCGAAATTCATTCATCGGCCATATGATAAAAATCCCACGAGTTTCACAAATCAGTATCAAGAAAAAACTAAATTTTACCAGTGGGTAGAAATATAATATTGCAAAATTTGTCAATCAGTTGCATGAAAAAAAACTGAAAATAGTCATTAAGTCGTCAGAAAATTTGGTGAAATTTGCCACTTGATTGTTGGACAAAAAAGAGAAATTCTTTAGTCGGGGATTTTGATCAAAAATTTACCTTAACACTTTGGCTGCCGCCCATTTTTCAAAATCTGTTCCCAGGCACCGAATGCGTGAGTTAGAGATCTGCACGGGCAGTCCCGTGGCCCCAGAGTTGATTTCAGGGGGTGGCCCGGGAGGGGGGGGGGCTTTCATTGCTTTGGAAGGAATGTCCCCCCCCCGGACCACCCCCTGAAATCAACTCGGGGGCCACAAGTCTGCCCATGCAGATCTCTTAAGTCACGCATTCGGTGTCTGGGAACAGATTTTGAAAAATGGGCGGCAGCCAAAGTGTTAACGTAAATTTAAGGATATTGTCATTGGTTTAACATTAGCTTGTGAATATTGTAACATGACAGTGTACTAAGCTCATTCAATGTCCTCCTATGCAAAAAAACATTTAAAATAATTAAGGATATTTTCAGTGGTTTAACATTAGCTTCTGTGTATTGTAACATGACGGTGTACTAAGCTCACACAAATCAGTATCAAGAAAAAACTAAATTTTACCAGTGGATAGAAATATAATATTGCAAAAATTTGTCAATCAGTTGCATGAAAAAAAACTGAAAATAGTCATTAAGTCATCAGAAAAATTTGTGAAATTTGCCAGTTGATTGTTGGACAAAAAAGAGAAATCCTTTAGTTGGGGATTTTGATCAAAAATTTACCTTAACACTTTGGCTGCCGCCCATTTTTCAAAATCTGTTTCCAGGCACCGAATGCGTGACTTAGAGATCTGCACGGGCAGACCCGTGGCCCCAGAGTTGATTTCAGGGGGTGGCCCGGGGGGGGGGGTGTGAGCTCTCATTGCTCTGGAAGGAATGTCCCCCCCCCGGACCACCCCCTGAAATCAACTCTGGGGCCACGGGTCTGCCCGTGCAGATCTCTAAGTCACGCATTCGATGCCTGTGAACAGATTTTGAAAAATGGGCGGCAGCCAAAATGTTAACGTAAATTTAAGGATATTGTCATTTGTTTAACATTAACTTGTGAGTATTGTAACATGACAGTGTACTAAGCTCATTCAATGTCTTCCTATGCAAAAAAAAAAAACATTTAAAATAATTAAGGATATTTTCAGTGGTTTAACATTAGCTTGTGTGTATTGTAACATGACGGTGTACCAAGCTCATTCAATATCCTTCTTAATAAATGAAAAAATCATTTAAAAAATTTAAACGCATATGAAAACTCTGTCATGTGGAAAAAAAAATAATTCTTCGATCGCTTGCAGGGAAAATCTGAAAAAGTGCTCTGAAAGTCTAAATTCATTCATCGACCATATGATAAAAATCCCACGAGTTTCACAAATCAGTATCAAGAAAAAACTAAATTTTAACAGTGGGTAGAATAGAAATATAATATTGCAAAATATTGCCTTTATTATTTGATTCTGAGAAGTGTCATAATTGACGAAAAAAACTAATTTGGCCCTATTACCATTCAGAAGTGTAAATTTTCTTTTTACAATAACACAATTCATATGACAGTAAAAAAAGATTGCTTCATTTAAAAAATTTAATATTTTACATAATTAGTGAGTACGTACTCATTAAATAAAAATTATTATTAACTCTATGTTATGTTATTAACACAATGTGTCAAACCGCTTTGTATTACATAAAACTGTTTCATTCCTAAAAAGAAAATAAGTTACTTACCTGTGAAATGTTATGCACTTATTGTAGGTAAACCTAGACAGGCATCAAGTTATAATTTGAAGTTCAGTATTGATTTTTTGTGTAACTGAACATCAAAACATATTTTAATACAAAGCACAGATAAGTATCTGTGTAAGATCTTGGTAAGATATTTAAAAATTCTAAACTTTTAATCTAAAAGAACATACTGATTGAAGCAAGTGTAAATCTGAAATAAAACATTGTTAATTACTATAAATAGATAAGTGCACTAAATCAAGTAAAATCGAACTATCTGGATTGTCAGAAACAAAATTTTATCAAATGTTTTGGATGACATTTGAATTTAATTAATCCTGTTAATATGAAATGGACCTAATTTTTTTTTTTTTTTCGCATGCATTAACCGTTAATAGTACAATCTCATCTGGATTTGAAATACTAACGATGATTGTACAAAAATTGCGACGGTTTATAAATCGTTATCACTTTATTCAAATTAACTCAATCGTGTGGATCTGAAATTAATTTCTTTCGATTGAGAATGTAAAAATACCCATACAGCCACTTTATTTCAATAAACAGTGGTGATATTTTTCGCCAAACTGCAAAATAAATGATCTTCTTTCAGCAAATCAACGTGGTACTCCGCGCCGATTTTCATAAACAAGCCGGCGTTTCCGTGAGTTGAGGTGTTTCTTTAATGCTTCTCCTGCAGTTGCAACGAAACCATGGGGTTAGACATTCAGCTGTAAGGGGTTGAAAAATAAATCATATGTCCAAATGAAAAATTTAAATAAAATAAAGGAAGAAAATTATACTATTCTTTTGTTGTTCTTCTTTGTTTTTATGAGGTAAAAGTGGGAAACTGGAAGTTATATGTATGTCCGATATGGAAGAAAGACAATTTATGCAATATGCAATGAGTAAACCCACCTGTGTTTCTAATTTCTAATCATGGGCGACATATAAAAGAATGGTTGGGCCACTGTCCCTCTCGATTTTGAAATTTATCTAATTAAATTTCCTTTTTCTTCGATTTTGAAAAACATAGTAATTTTTTTCGAGTAATTTAAAATAAAAGAGGAACTAAAAACTAGTTATGAAGATAGTGGGGCAGTGAGCAAGGGAGACCTATTGCCCCTCCCTTGATTTTAAAATTTAATTAATAAGAATTTCTTTTCTTCTGTTTTCAAAAACATTATGTAAATATTTTGAGTAACTTAAAATGAAAATAAATAAGAAATTTTCAGTTAAGGGGTGGTGGTGGTGGTGGTGTGTGTGTGTGGGGGGGGGGTGAGATTCATTGCCCCTCCCTGGATTTTGAAATTTAATTAGCAATTTTTTTCTCCAATTTACAAAAACATAGTAAAATTTATTCTTTTCGAATAACTTAAAATAAAGGAACTAAGAACTTTCTGTTAGGGGAAGGGGGCATATGTGAGTCATTGCCCCTCCCTCGATTTTAAATTGTAACTATTTTTTTCTCTGATTTTTGAAAAACATAGTGAAATTTGATCTTTTCTCTTATCTTAAAATAAAAGAATAACTAAGAATTTTCTCTTAGGGGAACGAAGTTAGAAGAGAGCTATTGCCCCTCCCTAAATTTAAAAATTTAATTAATTAAATATTCTTTTTCTTTTGTTTTCAAAAACATAGTAAAGTTTATACTTTTCGAGTAACTTAGAATAGAAAAATGAGAAATTTTACATTAAGAGGGAGGGAGGGGGGGGGGGTTGAGAGGTTCATTGCCCTCCCCTCCCTGGATTTTAAAATGTAACTAATAAAAATTTATTTTTTTACACTTTTGAAAAGTAGTAAAATTTATTCTTTTCGACTAACTAAAAATAAAGAAACTAAGAATTTCCTGTTAGGGGAAGGGGCATAGCTGAGCGATTGCCCCTCCCTTGAATTTAAATGTTAACTATTTTCTTCGCTTTTGAAAAACATACTGAATTTTTTTAATTATCTTAGAATAAAAGATGAATTAAGAATTTTCAGTTAGGGATAGGGTAGGGGGTAGGAGAAACCTATTGCCCCTCCTTGGATTTCAAAAGTTAATTAATTAAAATTTCCTTTTCTTCTATTTCAAAAACATAGTAAAATGTATACTTTTC
Organism: Maratus speciosus; assembly: GCA_963932465.1. NCBI lineage: Eukaryota > Metazoa > Arthropoda > Arachnida > Araneae > Salticidae > Maratus > Maratus speciosus. Next base: position 23,571,426 of record OZ010786.1, read on the forward strand.
GAGTAACTTACAATAAAAAAATGAAGAAATTTCTCATTTCCCGCCCCCCCCCCTCCCCTGGCTTTTGAAATTTAATTAAAATATTTTTCTCCGATTTTGAAAAAAAAAAAAAAAAAAAAAAAAAAAAGCAAAATTAATTCGTTTAGAGTAAGTTAAAAAAAAAACTAAGAATTTTCCGTAGTGGGCAGGGGCACAGGTGGGTTAATGCCACTGCCCCTCCCTCGATTTTGAAATGTAACTAATTTTTTTTTCTCTAAGTTTTGAAAATCATAGTGAAATTTAATTTTTTTTATCTTAGCTTAAAATGAAAGAGGAACTAAAAATTTTTCGTTAGGTAGGAATGTGACTTTCAATTCAGTCCTTAAAAGTCTTGGAAAGAGTATTAATTATCATTAGTATTTAAAAAGTGTGTTTCATAACATGCAACTCTCACAAAATTAAAACAATTTTAAACACTTTAGAAAATTCGGGAAATATCACACAATCATACAGCATTGTGTCTTGCAAAAGAATCTTACAGTAACTGCTGTTATACTGTAGTTACTATTATAATAATCATACTTACAAAATTAAGACCTGTAAAGTTCTTCAGAAACTGCAGTCAGACTGTAGATACATCACCGAAAATTTTTGTGAATTAATTGCTATAAAATCACTTGAAATTCACTGCCGTTTTACTGTAGACATAAAGTCTTACTATTTTTTTAAATTTTGGGTTGAAAAAATACTTGTCAATAACTGGAAAATAACTGAAGTGTTTTTACTGTTGATATTGCACTACAAAAAAAACTACAGTTGACCGTAGAAAAACTTGAAAATTACCTCATTTCTGTAAAAAAACTACAGTTCATTTTTAGCTGGGTTCATATGAAAATATATAACTAATTCTTTAGAAAAAGTAAAGCATACCTATGAAAATATATTTTATATGCTTAATACCTTCAAAAAACTTTTAGAACGCATACCAAATTCCATTGGAATATATAATATGTATCATAAACATATTTAGTCATATTTTATGCAAAAATAATGCGCATGAGACATATTACATATGACAATTAATAGTCATTTTAAAAATTTAAATATTGAATAATTTTAAAACTTCTTTAACACTAAATTTCGAATATAATTATTTGAGTGTGCCATCTATAAGTCCAATGTTCAAATTAATTCCTTGAAAATTGAAGGATTTGATTTTTAATGAGCGCTGTCCACTTAATTTAAACTTCAAGGAAATAGCTTACAAATACGGGCAGAGTGTATAAAAAGTTACTGCATTAATTATTTAATTTGCGTTACTGAAATCTTTTGTACAATTTAAAACTTTTTTAAATGGAAAGTTGTGAAACTCTGAAACTACATCATAAACCAACAAGCAAAAAAAAGTGCGTACTTATGGGTTAACTAAAAATTATACTTAGGAGTTGATATTTATAAAATATATTTCTAAGTTGTTTGGAACAACTTAATATCTAATACCATAACAAACAGTCATATATTTTATATAAAATATGTCAATGCTGCATTAATTGTTTACATAATTTAAAAATGTCTCTCTATTCTAAAAAAAAGTAACTACCGCTGTCACCGCCGCCGCCGCCGCCGCCGCCGCCGGTTTTGAATTTTTTGTGACCGGAGGTCTTTCTTCGTTAATATTAAGAAACATAATACATACAAAAATATGAAAATCGGTAGTGTTATACAGAAATGTTTGATAAACACGCTCATGCAGACAGTTTTCAAATCGAAGAATTATTTTAAGATATATTTAATGCTAAAGTTGGACAAAATCGTTCCACTAAAAAAGTTTTATAGTAGAAAAAACTATACATCGGAATTTAATAATTTTTAGTTCATTTTATACGTTATAATTTCCCGGTGTGCAGAATTGATTTATTTTTTTTAATTTGACTCATTTTTCGAGGTTTTATATCTATTTTAAATTCAAATTTTCAGCATTTCGAGAGATATTTTTTGCAGATTTTAGAAAGTGATATTAATTTAAACTGTTGCCAACTGTATAAACAGCGGAGACAATAATGTTTGCTTAAAAAAAAAAAAAAAAAATATTTATACGTGTAACAAATTAAAAATTTATTTACACGTGACTATTATAAACAGAAAAAAAACATTTAGAATTAGAATTAAATTATTATGCACAAAAAGCAGGAACTTATAAAAAATTACGTCATAAAAACTATAATTACACGTGAATTTTAAGAGAGAAAGGAATTTGTAAAATAATAAATTTATTAACATGCGTTAGAAGTCTTAAATAGGAGAAATTACGTCATATTTACGTCACATTACAGTTATTACATAAAATGAACACAAAATAATATTGCAAAACGGTGTAAATTTACAAATTGCGCTAGACATTTATTTGATATTTTGAGAGGATACTTTTCAACTATTTTTCTTAAGAAAGCGCAAATAATATTTTATTTCTAACACAAGTATTTGCACTTGAATATTAAAAAGAGAAAGAATAGTTTGGTCAAAATTACGTCAGATTAAAAACGATTAATTTAAAATGTCTCATTTAAAAGAACTTTCTTTTCGCTTTGTTAAAAAATACCGGGAGACAAAGATTCTGTTTACTTAATTCCTTTTATATTAGCTTATTTTGGAATGTTGTTACACGTGTCTACGTCATCAAGTTATTTTTATTTCGACGATTTATTTGTATTTTTATTAATGTTGTACTAATTTATTTGTTCTTTCGTTATTTAAAATAAAAATTATGTCAATTTGTATAATTTGGCGAGTGGTTTGGCGATTTATATAATTTGGCGAAATTAGTCGACGGGATAATCAAGTAGTACCGCAGCGGATTTGGCGTTAAAATTTCCCCAATCAAAGAGAAATGAATAGAAATCAGTTTATAGGGAGATCGCCACTGTTTTTTAAATTATAATTCAATCTTTCGAAATCTTTTTAAAGACGATCACATTAGCGTGCATTTAGAGTCTGTGGTGTCTGGACGGGGGTTGGCGAGCGTAGCTCGTAGGGGGCGGAGCCCCCTAGTATGTTTAAAAAATTGTAATAGTTGTTAATGAAATGAGTGAATGTTTTTGAGAGACAAAACAGGCTCGCTATTATGGATTTTTTTCTATTGTATCCTTTAATCTTTGCATTTATTACTAAATAATCAATAATAAAATATCTTATAATTTAAAACAATTGTATTTTAAAATGCATAATGCATCTGTTTTTTTAATTAACTAAATTTTGTTTAAAATAACTTCTAATGTTTGGATGAAAGTTTATTTATCTTAAGTATAATTTCCAATTTCTCATAGCATATTTATGTATTTTTTAAAAAGTTCTAACTTTTTTGAAATATTAAAGAATTTTTTAAAACTAACTCGATTAAAGTTTTGGTTAAAAATTTCATAGAAATAATAGTAATAAGTATAACATTAAAATGTCATCAATAGAAATTTACCTCAATTCTCAAAAGAATGGAAAATAATTTAGATTCTGAAACATAACCTTCTCTGAAATTAAACGGACTAATGAAAATTTTATGGTAAAAGCTTCCTCCAATAACCTTTCATGATAAATTTTAAAAGGAAAAGAAGTTATTTGAAAGAAAAATTTACCACTGATTTTAATCTTTGAAATTCTGAAACTGAATATAATATCAATTCTTAGTTGTAGCTTTACCGAATATTTGATAATATCAGGGGATACGTTTATAAAAGAATAAATTTTATTTATTTCAACATTCAATAAATTAAACTTTAATAGAGTAATGTTTATTTTACTAATTCGCCTTGTACCTTACATATTTTAAGAATATTTATAAATTATATATACAGCAGAGTTGGGAAAAATTTTTGTTGCATTTATCTGTAATGTAATTACAATTTAATTGCATGTAATTAATTATAGTTTAAATTACATGCCGTAAAAACGCCTTGCAGTACTGTAGTCTGAACCGTCCCCATCCCATTATTTGACAAATTGCTACGTTTGAATGTTTATAACTATAATCATTTACATGCAATTAACTTGTAATTTCACTGCGGATCATTGAGATTACAAGTTTGCCCAACTCTGATATACAGAGAGTTCAAAAATTCGACAGACAAATTAAGAGGGGTGATAGAAGGCATCAAGAGGATTAAAAATTACCATAGAACATGGGGTCGCAAAATACGTAATCAAAAATAGAGGTTTCTCAACCCAACTCAATTTCGTTTAACGGTAATAACTTCCAGAAAACTGAAGTACATTACAAGGGACACAAGACAACCAGCCGGGAAGCCAACCATAAGGTTTATGGACGAAATGTCCCGGTGGGAAAACCCTATCCACGATGCAGCATCACCACTTGCCCGGGAACAAGACCAGAACAACGTCAATTACCAAACCAATAAATTACACAATATTCCCATTAGGAAATAAAACAAAATGCACAAAAAATCGAAGAAATATCGAATGAAGTACATTACAATGAAACATTTAATGGAGATGCTCATTTTTGTTATAAATAAGACAACACTGAAAACAAAAGTGGTAGAAGTTACCATCATAAGCGCCAGCAGTATGCACTTGACATTCAAAAATTTGGACTGTGAATATCAGTTCGTCCGGTATCACCGATTGCGTGAGTACCCTGCTTTCGCAGAATTTTTCGTAATGTTACAACATTTCACACAAAACAAGAGACATATCGTTGCATGTTCAAAGCAATGTTTTGAATTTTTTCAAAATTATTGCCGTCAACCCCAGTCAGTTAGGATGAAACACCCTGTATTTGCGAGTAACCAATGTGCTGTGGCAATTTTTAACCCTCCTGATGCCTTCTACCACTCCTCTTAATTTGTCGGTTGAATTTTGGAATATCCTTATTTTGCACATCGATTATTCGTAGATTGTATATGAATTTAAAATATTGTTCGATGATAAATTTGAAAAGATTACCATATTTTTCTTATTTTCCATAAATATACTACCTCATAAACACATTCTTATATAATGGGAAAATGTAAAATGTTTGGCTAAAATATTTTGTCAGACAAAGCCGCCATGTCCTCATCCCAGATGGTGAAATCACCGATTTTTCAGCATGTCCTGTTTGTTTCGCCCCAGACAAGAGTTATAAATCTCACTTAATTAGATTGAGCTGATGAAACGATGTGTAGATGATGTGTAGTTGTACCAAAAAAAAATATTCTATAGAGATGAAATAAGTACAATTTAATAACTGTGCGAATAACTGTTTGAGATGTTACGAGGGAAAGTCAGTAAGGAGGTCACAAACCGATATGAGAGGTCTGAAATTAGTAGTAAATTGTTTCCAAATATGCCAATAGGCGGCGGCAGGGTCCAACTGTAAGATATCAAATTCGAATTTATGAACAACAGTTGTACAAGATGAACAGGGGCGTTCAAAGTCGTTGACGAACAACGAAGTGATTGTCTTGTAGAGATTGCGACAGAAGGAACAGTGTGGAAGGTTGAGTAAATGGTTAGAGCTGACAGGCGAATAACAATAGACAGCATTAGCAACGGCATCAGGGTGTTCACACGGTTTAGCCTACAGCCGACTGATGCCGACATTGAATATGAGGTACACAGATGGCGGCTGAGAGTGCAGTCTAAAGTCTTTTATGCAGCAGGTATTAGAAAACGTACAAAGAGATGGGACAAATATATCAAAGTAAATGACGATTATACAGGGTGTCAGGTCTCAACGGTGTCCAATGGCTAATTCCTAAACCGTTAGTCATAGACATATAGTTCCAATTACAAAAATGTTTAAAATCAGGTAAACAAATATTTTAAAAGCAATTTGGGTCAATAAAAACATTTCTTAAAAAATTACGAAATTTAAATTTTTATACGGTCCCCCGGTCCTATAACTTATATTTAGTAAAATTTTCCTTTTACACAAACAAGTAATACACAAAAAGTCCCGTTATTCTACGATTAAAATTGACCGAGTAATAGCTGTTTAAAGTTCGAGCATATTTTTTGCTGCAAATTGGGGGTCATTCACAAATTTAGTCGAAATATAATTTCTTCAGATGTATTAAAAAATGGTCGATAGTAAAATTAACATTGCAATATAAATTTGAAATCTTTAATTATTCTGACATATTAATTCAAAATATACTATTTGTAATAAACATTTAAGAAGAAAGAAAAAACAGAATTTTTGTTAAATAAAATGATGCTAAATTAACAGCCTCAATTGTTTACAAAGTGATACGTATTTTAAAATATTATTAGATTAAACTAGCCTGCAAAAATTCGGTTATGTCATGTTTTTTTAGCTTTTGATAACTGATTCTTTTGTATTCTGTACCGCTGAATCTAAAATTGACCTTCATTTTTAACCATCACATCAGGATTTTTCGCAAATTTCAAAGGTAAAAAGTTCAAAGTTAAAATTGAGTCTCCTCCCTCATCTCATCGAACCACTCAGCTATTTAGCTGTAAGAATCTCGGTATAAGCCAAAAAAATGAATAACTTATTGAATTAAATAAAAAAAGTTTTACATCTGTTATATAGTATCAGATTTTCGCTATATTTTAACTTTGAAATTTAAGATTTGCAAAAAAATTGTAACGTGATGGTTAAAAATTAAGGTTATTTTCAGATGCAGTGCTAAAAAGTACCTAAAAAGCAATTATCAAAAGTTAAAAAACACAATCATCTCCTCTACTTTATAGTATCCGATTTTTGTTATTCTTTAACTTTTACAATTTATGATTTGCGAAATATCCTAACATGATGGTTAAAAATTAATGTGATTTTCGAATTCAGTGCTAACAAATACATAAAAGTTAAAAAAAAACCAGCAATCGCAGTCTTGTATTATCTAATCTAAAACTTTTTCTTAAACTTTTTGGCGGTAATCTATCCGAAATTCTTTGTATTATCCTGTAAAATAAGTATAAATGGTAACCACCGAAAATCATAATAATATTAAATTGTTATTAGATTTACGCTAGTATGTAAAATGTAATCTCGATCGGAGATTTAAATGTCAGTTAAAGTTGGAGTACACATTTTGAACTGGAAAAGCATACATACGATCGTTGAAGTAACATAAAAACTTATAAAAATAACATAATTTTTGTTAAAAGAAAGCATAAAAGAAACAGTCTCAAATGCTGACAAAATAAACCATATGTTATTTTAGCCGATCTGAAACTTAATAAATGTTAACTTAATCGTAATACTTGTACGATTTTTTTCAAAGCGCAGATACACATGAAATAAGATCTTCGAATACTTTAAGCACTTGATATGTGACCCCTCAAAGCTAAGCCGAACTCATTTGTTTTCACAGCAGAAAAGTGGCATAAGTCATGCATTTTTAAAGTTTTATAACTCGCTCAATTTTAGTGTTATATGAATGGGACTTTTTTTGTCTTACTTGTCAGTGTAATAGGAAAATTTTACTAATTATAACTTATAGGACCGGGGGACCGTATAAAAATTTAAATTTCGTAATTTTTTAAGAAATGTTTGTATTGACCCAAATCACTTTTAAAATATTTCTTTGTCTGATTTAAAAGATTTTTGTAATTGGAACTATATGTCTATGACTAACGGTTTAGGAATTAGCCATTGGACACCTTTGAGACCGGACACCCTGTATAAACAAATAAACATGCCTTTTAAGTATGTATCTTGATTTCCCTTTTTTTGGCTTTTGTGACCTACTTACTGACTTGCCGTCGTGTTAGATATTAAGTCTTTTAGACAACTAATACATATAATTGTGAACATATCTATATTATAGTACAATTTTATCTAGAAGTACGTATTTCATTCTGAATAATAAGCACAGATACAGAAATACGTACGTTGATCCAGAAAGATGTACACTAGAGTGGGTCGAAAAAATCGAAATATTTATAAGTAAAATGTAAGAGCGCGGGAAAGTTGCCTTTAATAATAAATAATAAATTCGTAAAATATTACACCCGTCGATTAATATATTTTACCGCCGCAAAGAGGCCAACGTTTCAAAAAATCGCAAAAAAAAAATGTTTCTCTCAATTTTCTTTTAACCCCTTGAGGGGCAAGCAAAAATGACTCTAAATATTGAATTCTCACCGGAATAATCGAAAATTTTTATTTTTAAATAAGGAAAAGCAATTTTCAACAATTTTCCTCCAAAGTTGAAAATATAAAATTTAGTAAAAATTTTCTGGTGAGAATCTTGTTTCAATCGCTCCCCTTGAGGGGCGGAGGAATATATTTTATCCCACCGCCCCTCAAGAGGTTAATTATCCAAACGTACCAATACAATTTTTAACAGAACGCAATAGCTACTTGAAGTTATGTGAAATGTCCAGTTAAATGTACATTATGATGAAATCATATTTTGTACAGCCGCAAAAATACCTTATTTTAAAAAAAAAAATTCAAAAATTTCGATTTTATTTTTTCATTTCTTTTTCATTTCTAAAATTTCTGTATGTCAAGAAGTAAATAAAGTTACTTTATATCTATTAATAAGTCTTAAATTTTGATAACTATTTGCAATCATTCATTTTTCTCAACGATCGCTTCATCTACTACTGTTTTACTGCATATCAGAAGTTCATGCACCACAAATCACAAAAATGTTATAAAATGCACAAAGTACTTTAGTATTTTATTAGTTTAAATACAGAGATGTTTAAGAGAAATGGGTTAAATGAACTTAAAATGAAGAAGTATTTAATGTAAAGGAATTTTATAATATGACTTGCTTTGCAAAATCGGAGAATAATAGCCATTATCCCTCAAAAGGCCAAAATTTATAAGATGTGATCCTCCCTCTGTTCTGATCAACAAACTTTATCAGGGCTTCAGTGACTAATTTCACGCATCTTTCTACTGATTGAGTAGGACAAGGAAAGCTATAGTATCTGGTTTCTTTTATCGAACATTCTAAACTCACCAGCGTTGTTATATCGTCAGTCGATAGAGAAACCGTAACAAGCAATTTCGTTAGTTTACAGTTTTGCCAGTCGACTAAATCTATACAATTTTAAGCTTCAAAGTCCAAGTCTGGAATGATAAAATAACGGATGGCACTATTCGAGTCCACAGAACTTCGTGCTTTGGAAATTTTTTTCATGGTTGGGGTCCTAATGTTCTCAACTTCATATACTATCATTCCAATGAGGGGTCGTTCAAGTATTACGTAAGCAGTAAGTGGGGGAGGGAGAGTCCAGTGTCTGCTTATTTTTGCTGACAAGGTGGAGAGGGGGGTCACGAAAATTCTTATGTAAGCATTAGACAACGGAGCAACTATAGTTTAACAACAAAAAGCAAAAGAGCATGATTTAGATGAGGGTTCTGCGGATGTTGAATGACTTGAGAAAAAAGATATCGAGTAAACAAGGACTGGAAACGAGGATCATTCCAGCCCACCACTACAGTGAAAATAGATAATGCAGAAACATGGATTCAAAGATCTTGGACACCAGACTAGAAATGTGAACGCCAAACACATAATATTGCTGATTCTTGTTAAAATTTTTAGTTATGTGCCTAAATAAGTTAGGGCCGGTTGTATTTCTTAAAAGTTTTTTTTTTTTTCAGTGCGATAAGTAATAATATATAAAAACTATTTTGTATTCTATGAATTGTTTAATGCCATATGTTAAACCGGATTTTTTTTCCTTCAATACCACAACCCCTATGTGTTTGTTTATGTAAATTTGCTGGAATAATAATGCAATTTATCGCTAATTGTATTTTTTTATGGCAAATAGTGTTGATGTTAGAATATCATAAAATCTTACGTAAGCAAAGGGGGGGGGGTCTAGTATTTGCTTATTTTTCCTTAAAAGGGCGAGGGAAGGGTACAAAAGGACTAAAAATATGCTAACGTAGTACTTGAACGGCCCCTGAGGCTATTTTCATGATTTGCGAATAGGCATTTCATGAAATTACAGGATCTATAATATTTCGTAGATGATGTGGCAAGTAACGGGATTTACTAACTATAGTACACAGATTCTGGAAAACATGATGGATTCATTTTTATTGTCAACCAACTGATATAGTACACTTTCAGGATGTACTCAGACAGTATAAGTTAAGAAGAGGGTTTTTCTATTCCAACGAAGAGTCTCAAAATTCGATTACCAGTATTCATTCACCTTGAGTGAAATAATGGTCCAAGGACTCGGCAAAAAAGGTAAATTGAACTCACGCCTGTTGAAAGAGTTTGCAATATTTCAGACATATACTTCTGGTCAGTTGATAAATCAAGTTTACCAACAGCTAGGTGATCATATTAAATTGGCTTAAAATTTATAATTGGTAATGATTCGCAAATCACAAGAGATCAACCAATTGGTCGACAGCAGGACAGAGGACCTGTCTTTTGTCATCAAGATGTTCGAAAAGATGCCTCAGCGGAAGTTCATTGAAGTGAGGGCAAGGAAACCACTAAAGTGGTTTTTTAAGACTTGATCTCAAGTAATCATGTAACACCACCATTGCATCCTGTGTTAAAAAATGTTTCACCAAGACCAATTTCAATTACTTTTACAGCTTAAATTTACAAAAAATCTATAATGTCACTGCATATAGAAGTCGCCTTGCAAGACGATGTGGGTCAAATGACGAAATAATGGAGACCGGTTTCTAGTATGAAAGAGATGTTTTCTTCCTTGACTTCGCGAAGATGAAACTTTGACCCCTCTTTAACCTGGCAGATATTTCTATCTTTAGGGCCATCAAAGTATAGAGCAAAAGGAGTATATTTAAAAAAAATCGAAGCAAGTGAAATATGGCTATCTAGCTGCGATAAATAATTTTGCGTGTAGGCAGCTGCAGGTGTTTCTATGATTGAGTAGATATTTTTGATAGAATTACAGTGAGCATGGTTAACAATCTGCATGAAATTAACAACATAAAATACTTTTCTCAGCATTTTAGAACTGTAAAAAAAACTAAAAATATTATGAAAATTTTGAAAATTGAAAAAACGAAAAATTTTAATTTTTAACACTTTTTAGGAACTTTAGACCTGCTGCGGCGGTAAAAGCAACGATGCTACCAAAATGAAATTTTATTGTTACATTGATAATATCTTGGTGTGGCTATTGCGTTCTATTAGAAATTGAATTGGTATGTTTGGATAATTAAAAAAAAAAAATTGCAAAGAATATGTTTATTTCGAATTTTTTCGAACTTTCGCCCCCTTGCGCCGGTAAAAGATATTAAACAATCGGTGTAATATTTTACGTATTTATTCGTTTTTACAAAAGGCAACTGCATGTATTTGTGTATTTACTGTACGTAGAAGTTGAGAAAAATTAACAGGAGATGGATAAAATTCTATATTCACTTGGTTACAATCCTGAACGTTTATGTGATTGAGTAATTCAATTTAAAGTTGAACTATAGCCAGGTATGAAATGCCTGGTTGCGAGTGAAGATTTCGCAGGAAAAACAAAGACCTGGTGCGGTTATGGGAACAGAACAGAATCTGAATTACATCTGAGCAGTTCCACTGAAGATTAGTTTGAACAAGGAAGTGTCCAGGAAAAATGTTCTTGATATTAATAAACAGATCACAAGAGTTATTTCAATAAACAAATGAAAGGTAATTTTTTTAAGTAGCAATTTAAAGCAATACAGGAAACAATTTTAAATTACTGCATTGAATGATGATTTAATATTTCACTAAAGATCTGAAATGTATTTTTAACACAAACAGTTATGGTGCATTCTCACAATCTTTTGACTTTTATGTCCCTGAATAATAATTTTTATTTTAATACATCTTTTTGTATTTTTTTTATTTCATATGCTGGGGAACATCCCATTGCATGATTGCATAACAATATTAACGAGATAAATATGTTTTGGACGATGTTGGGTGCCCAAATACCAGAAAAACTCCTATACCGCTCCGTGTCCTTGACGCTGATTTTTAAGTTTGGAACTATCTGTATAAAATTGTTTCAATAAAAGTAATTCAATGTAATTTTTTTCCAAAACTGGGATAATTGTTTTATATAAATATGTAGCAAAAAAATAACCTGCATACATTTTTACGGTTGATATTATTTTTTGAACTCTGTCCCTGGGTTTTTCATCCTTACCGTCCCTCTTGCTAATCTTATACAGAAAATCACTTCAGATGCAGCCACAGAATTTTTTCAAGTTTTTTCTCATGCAGATGTATGCTAGAGGAAGAATGTCTAAAATTCTTTGACAGGAAATTTACTGCAGAATTTAAATCAGCATTTAAATATCAATTTCAACACCGTGGCTTTATTGGTAGTCATACAGTCGCCAAGGTTTATTCCTGCACTTTTCGAGGTAAATTTAAAGAAAAATGTAATTTAATCCAATGTTAACAATTGTTTCTAAAAATAAATGAACTTTGTGGCTATCACTTAGTCTTAACATGATTTTCCTAAAAATAGTTGGGCATTTTCCTTACCGTTCCATCCTTACCGCCCCTTTTTTTCCCATTTCGTCCCTTTTTTCCTGTTCCTTCCCCTTTTTTATCATACCGTCCCTTCTTTAACACCCCTTTAAGACAATGTTATACAAAAATTCTGTATTAAAAGTACTACATTTTTATTATTTCTTTTTTGAATGTCCTGTAGGTACTATGCAAATTCATTATAAGTAAAAATTTAGAGGAAAATAAAAAGTTATAGTGATAAAATTGAAAGGAAAATTAAACTCGCAAGTTTAACTTAAACCTCAGTTAAATAAAAAAAAAAAATTCGCTGCTGACCATTTTTTTCTTTATTTTGAATCATTCGGTGATTCGTCTATGAGATTAAAATGTTATTTTAGCAAGTTTAATTCCACCAGATTTTTATTCCCGAAAGTTTGTGAGAATGCCCTTATAGCAATAAATAAATTAAATGCTTTTTTTCTATAAATTACCAAATGATTTAGGATTGAAGTTATGAGCTGTTTAGATGACTAATGTTTATCTAAACAGCAACTTTCTCGTGCTATTGCGTTTTGATTTAAATATTTCTGTTTTTTCGACCCACCTTAACATTCACTGATGTCCAAAAGTATTGCATATTTCTAAAAATGAATGATTTCTGAAAAAGATTTTGTTTGAAAACGCTGAAAATTCATACACGTAAAAAGAAAATGGTATGCAAACAATGTGTAATTAAATTTTTTTAAGCCTATCAAATCAGATGTGTCACAGTATTGGACGGCAAAAGTGTGACTTGCAATGTAGTTGGATTGTGAGAATAGACGACTCTTAATTTATTGTTGTTTCTATTGATGATTTCGATCATTTTATCACATTCAATGTGTGTTTTCATGTCATCACATGTATTTTCTGCTAATCTATTTATTCTTCCATACACGTAAGTAATTTATGAAGTATTTATACAATTTATTTATTATAGTAGTATAAGGGACGTTCAAAAAGAAACGAGACGGAGTCTGGAATGTACAAACTGATGACAGAAGGATAATATTGTTGCGTCAGTAACAAAGAGGGTTTCCGACAGGAGCACGGAAGTCCAAATGCATGCCGCTAGGGGGCCACGAGTGCAAGTCAGGTGACTACAAAGCTAGCAGAAGCTTGCATCAGTCATCCAACGCTCATTCGAGTTGTAAGCGACTGCAGATGAGACTTCGTGTCATCACTTCGAACCAGAATCGAAACGACAACGTCTCCAGTGGAAACATCGAGGGTCACCACAACCAAGAAAATCCAAGGCCATCCACACAAGTGCAGGAAAGTTTATGCTGACGTTCTTGTTTGACCAAGATGGTCCCCTTCTGATAGACTTCCTGCAGCACTGGACAACAGTGAATGCCCAGCATTACTCACAAACCTTGACCACCCTTCGCCAAGCGATCAAATCAAAACCACCAGGCAAGCTCACCCGTGGGGTCATTCTGCCCACGGCAATGCAAGGCTTCATACGGCCAACACGATTACGGCCCTCTTGCAGAAATTTAAGTGGGAGGTTCTCGGTCACCCTCCATACAGCCCACACTTCTCACCCTGCGATTACGCCATTTTTGGTCACTTAAAAAGGCTCTGAGGGGCAAAAGATTCACCTCGGACGACGACGTCAAGCAGTGCGTGCGGAACTAGTTCACTTCGCAACCCCAGGAATTTTTCGAGACAGCCATTCATCGCCTTGTGTCTCAGTGGGCAAATGCCTCAACAGCCAGGGCCAACACTTTTGAAATACATGTACTAGTTTTTGTTCCTAGGCCTCCGGCAAGTTACTTTTTGAACGCTCCTAATATATTTACATTTGGATACAGACAAAAGTCAATTATTCAAACAGTAATAGCTTTTCATATACGTGTAATCAAAACAATATTTTTATATACGTATACTTAAAAAAGCGTAATAGATCATAAAATTCGAAGTTATAGCTTTTTTTTTTTTATAATTTGGTGAAAGACTTGGAGTGCATATGTCATGCTTTAACATTTATTCTTTAAAGAGCCCCTATGAAAATGTTAAAACATCTTTTTAACAAATGTGCAATACTGATAACTACATAACATGCTGTAATGCAATCTTATTGCTCTCTTTTGTGTTAAGTATTCTTTTTTACTCAACTTATCTTTTGAATTCATAATTTAAAAATAATGTAAGTTGAATGTCGGCTTAAAGCTTCATAGTAGGCTGTATAATTAAAAGCATACAAGTATATCTTTCTAGAACTTTTGTATTTTCTTATATAATTAAGCAAAATATAAAGAAATATTTGCAAAATCAAAATAAAAAAGGCTAAGAACATTTTTAATGTAAATACTTTACAAATAACTTTAAAACGAAATAAGAATTAAATCCATGCGTAAATTTGGACGTTTGAGACTTCTTTGTTTGATAAACTTTTAATCTATAAAGACTTCCATATTCCTTGCATTTATATTGTTTTTAAAAGTGATACTTAACTAGGATATCGCCGTTTTATATAAAGCATTAAATAATTGTACAATAATTCGGTCAGGTTGACAGTTTATTAATGATGCTGTCTAGTTACGTTCTAAAATAATATGATCCCAATTAGTTATTTCAGAGAGAATTCTTGGATTGTTTAGCTATAAGTTCACATCTCTTTTGTTAGTTACTGTGAAACGAATTATTTACTAAACACATTTTTATGATCCCAATCTTGATCAAATGATTGAGTGGTAAATTGTAGGCAGTGATAAAAAATATATACTTGTGAGAATTCATAAAATGAAACCTATAGATTATTATTAACAAAAGACTCCATCAACCTCACATGCAAAGAACATTTTTTAAAAGTACACTTTAGTCTGTCAAATCTTTCATTTGATTAAATACCCGTTTCAAAGGAAATAAAGAGTTCATTTATTTATCAGCACACAAAAACTAGGTTTAATTAATAATAACAAAAATACGATACAGTTACCATATTTCATTATATATATAACATATTTATGAACATTACTAAATTCATCGTTATAAATAATTTTTTTTCACATAAAAATAGTTCTGAAACCTCCAAAAAGGCTTATTTCAAAGCATTAACGAACTCATTTCTAGAAATTTGTTTGATAAACAAACATGCTGTAAGGTACAATATGCATAGAAATATCTTCTCAATGCGATAATTTCTAACATTTCTTATTTGAATAAATATAAAGAATGTATATAAAATTTCGGTCATGATGCATTATGGAAATTCATACAAAACTATAAAATTAGTTTCTTGAAATTTTTTTTTTTTTTTTTTTTTTTTTTTTTTTTTTTTTTTTTTTTTGTTATTACTCAATTATAAGAAAAATTAAAGCTTTAAAATAAAAATAAATAAAACTTTGTATAAGTTTTATTTATATATTTTTTGTATAAACATTTATTTTGTATAATTTGTATTCTGTTGACTTTTAAAAGAAGATTTCAATAGTAAAAAGGTACTTCGTTTATCTACGACATTATTATTTTAGCTACATGAAAAATAACAACAATTTTTATTTGTTAGAAAAAACTGTTTTATGAACCTTTATTCGTCAATTCTGGTTTTGAAAATTTTACAATTAAAATGTATAAACATTAAATTTTATAAAATTTTATTTGTACAATCTTACAATTAGCTTAGTGATAAATTTCCAGAGAAAGAAAAAATATCCACAATATCAGACATGAATTTAAATAATCTGGTTAATAATTATGCATTTAAATTTCTGAAATTTATTTCAGAATCAGGGAAAAGTTTATTTACGACCTAGATTTATGTCAGCCACTCTACCGAAAACGTTCTACTTTACTAAGTGGAAATTATACAACAACATTATTTAACAACAATTATTTAACAACATGATATTTCTAGAATACTGAATTCACCTTAATGTGAAAAGACATATAAATTAATAAAAAAAAAATTCTATTTAAAATTACTTTAAGATGTTTTATTAAATTATATGCATTGTACGACTAAAACACCCAAATCAAGTACTTTCGAGTATCTGAGGCGCTCATAATCTGGGATAAAATCGTAGAGTTCGAGATCGAGTTCATTTATTTATATTTGATGGGCTATTTCAATTTTGAAATAGCAAAGTGAAACAAAGTGAAAATGCTGAAATGTTATATTTTTTGGGCTGTTCCAAAATTCAAACTGAAGTGAGGAAATAGATTGTGTTATTCACAGTAAATTATACAAAATCTCTCTATGATAATGTATCAATAATCGTATATGTAGCTAGAAATGGATTTTCGATTGATTTAATAATTTATAACTTTTCATAACCTGTTAACTTTTTTATGGTCATAGCTTCTCATCAATTAAATTAAAGACAAGACTTCACAGTTGTATTGATTTTATCCTTATTGAAAATTTATCAGGTGCATGTTTAATCCCTGCCACAATAATAGATAAAAATAAGGAAATGTATTATGTCGGTATAACATCACGAAAGTTCAAAGGGCGTTTCGTATAACACATTGCGGATTATAAACTAAACCGACGTTGCTAGGTAAGCTAAGAGTCATGAAAATTTCAGCTTAGCATAGGAAACTTTGTAAATGCCTAGAAAATTGTTTTATTCTTATGAATTAAAAGCAAATAGATAGAGCCATGGAAAATTCGGCTTAGGGCAGAAAACTTAGCAAATATCTTTAAAAAAAAAAGGTTCATTCATAAGAATTAATAACCAATTGAAAGAGAAATAAAGGTTTATTTATATAAATTAAAAACTAATTGAAAAAAAAAACTTTTATTCATATCAATTCAAAACTTATTGAAAAAAAACCTTTGTTCATATAAATTAAAAACTAATTGAAACATAAACAAGTAAAAAAAAATCATGCGTTAAGCATAGATTATTAAACACTTTCCAACACTTCCTGAATGCTTTAATAAAACCTCGTTATTTAGAGAAATAAGGTATATAAGAGAACTAAATAAACATTTTAGAAAATGTATTAAACATTTGAAAAACTGATTTCTGCAGTTACCTTCAATAGCCAAATATGTATTCCAATTATTTTGAACAGCCCTGTATTTAGTCTGTAGGTTCAAATATATACTATATAATGGGGAAATTTAGTTTAGCAAGAAAACGCATAACGGGTTGAAATTTCTCTTTCAGCAATTTATACAAATGGATCAAAACATACTTGTATACATTTGAACAGCCCTGTAGTTAAACTAGTACCTTTATTACACGCCACTATTTATCTAAAGTTTAATTCAAAGTAAATCACTCTTAAAACTACTGAAATCACATTTCCAGAAATTATCATTTACAGACAGCTATGTATCCAATTTTTTGTGTGATCCTATATATAATTTTATCTATGTTCTGAAAACATTTCTTAGTAAACCAAATGCAGTTTTGCGTAAAAATGCATCACTCATTTAAAAACCACCTTTAAGCAATTTGCAATCATACCCAGCAACCATTAAAAATTATTTTGTGTAGCCTTATATATGAATAACAACATTTCTACACACCATATACTATGCATAAATATATTTATGCATAAAAGCACATAACATAATTAAAAATGCATTTCCAGCAATCATCGCTACTGTACGGTACTTCGGATACTATATAGTATCTGAAACCTTTCGTGTGCCCCTGTAAATGCTATGCACTTCGTATTATACATGAAATAAGTTATAGTAAACCTCAGCGACGTATATCAATTTCATTATACATGAAATAATTTAACATAATTAAAATACTCCGCAAACAATTACCTGCACCCCTATATCGCTCTGTAACGGAATTATTTTGTGTGGCCCTGTAAATGATTACTATCTGTTATCTGCGCCGTATATTCTACAGAATGCATATTGTAGCGCACTTGATAAATGAATACCAATTTTATTAAGCTTGAAAGCATGTAACATCATTAAAAACCATTTTAAACGATTTTTTCCCATAGACCGTAATGTAACGGAAAACTTTTGACTGTCCCTGTAAATGAACTAAACATGCTAGAAAATTTATTTTATCATCAATTTTGTCATAGGTTAGAAAATTTGTTAATATCCAGAAAATAAGTTATTTCTTATGTATTAAAAAATAATTTTTGTAAATTAAGATGTCAATTTATTTAAAAAAGGTTTATTGTTATGAATTAAAAGCTAATAGAAAGATCCATGGAAAGTTCGGTTTAGGTCAGAAAACTTCGTAAATATCTAGAAAAAAGTTTCATTCATATGAATTAATAACTGAAAGATAAATAAAGGTTTATTCATATGAATTGAAAACTAATTGAAAAATAAAAAAACTTGTATTCATATCAATTCAAAATTAATTGAAAAATAAAATTTTTTTATTCATATCAATTCAAAACTAATTGAAAGATAAAAAAGGTTTATAAATATGAATTAAAAACTAAATGAAAGAGCCATGGAAATTTATTTAAAAATTTTTGATATTCAATTTTTACCTACTATAGTAAATTCTGCCTTCTTTTCAAATAAAGTTTAATCATTTTTCGTACAGTAACTTTGGAGTTTTTCGTGATACTTTTATGTAATTTTTATTGTGTTTTCGCAATTTGCTACGATTTTTACACATTAGTAAAAGGAATCCAGTTTCAATCTGCAGTATTTTTTTCTTTTTTCAATGAAGTTTATCCAAAATACGTTCATCGGTTTTTAAATTTTAACTATATTTAATTGTGATTTTCAGAGTTTTTCGCAATTAGTGCAGTTTTTTGACTGACCCGGGCAACGTCGGGCAGGTTAGCTAGTATATAAAAAACTAACAAAAAAACAAACAAAAAAGAATAATTTAATGATGCTGAAGGCAATACCGCGATTCCAGCATTAATTACAACATTGACTATCAAATTGATCTCCTACATTAACTAGTCATTAACCCGCATCAACCAGAATTAAATCGGCTTGAATCGGATCTGAGCAAATAATGAAGCGTCCATTAGCATGTTCTGTCTTAACGCCCTTATTGTCGGAGCACAGCTCCGGCTTCCCTGCAAAAATTACACTTATTGTTAACACGATAGCGTCCAAAATATTTGACGCATCGACACAAAAAATGAGCTGGAGGTTGGTAGTGCCAAAATCTCGGCGCGTATTGAAAATCATAAATATTCGTCAACCCTAACAGCCTGAAATATCGGCTCAAAAATTTCCCCTAGAGGTAACATTGCGCGTTTAATTCCATATATTTGAAAGATAAGGCTTTTTTTTTTTAGTCATGTACCTTGAACTTTTTTTTGCACCAATTTTAATAATTCTTTTTTTAAAATGAAAGCTGTTTCTTTGTAGATTTGCCCGCACTAGCTATTTTTTTTAAATATTCCCCTTTTTATATTTAAATTTAAAATTTAAAAAATGCCTATGAATTTGTTTCTAAATGGTAGCAATTGGATTACATCCATTGTTGTAAAGAAAGGAAAAATAATAAGGTTTGCTTATCTTTATTGATGCCATTTTATCATAAAATTCAAAATAAACTTTCTGAAAAAAATTGAACAGAAAATGACGTCATACTTTAATAAAATACTCATGTTTTCCGCAAAAAGCTGTTATAATTCAGTTCTTTTTCATTCATTGAGTTTGAGACGCTTAGTGAAATGCTTCACTGAGGCAAAATGACATCATATTTAAATGAAAACGATCATTTTCTCTGATAAAAGTAAATATTTTACTACGAACGCTTCTAAAAGATATAAACTTCTGGAATTTTACTCGCCGATACAGAGATTAGAATCACAAGTCAAGAGTGCGAATGTTCACATGCAAATTCGTAGTTGAGAAACTTGATTTCAAGTTTAGAAATATATGTATTAATCACATATTGCGAATTGTAATATTTTTGAAATGGTGAATGTAAATATAAGAGATGCGTATGCAAATTATGAGACGGTGAAAATAACAGAAAGTTTAGATTTTACGTGAAAAATAATTCCATGATTAACTTAAGGTGAAATCATTTTTTAAAATTTTCAATCGGCAATTTTAAACGGCACAGATGTCATATACGAGCAATATTGGCGCGATTTTTTTCTAACGCCAATGTCATATACGCAACGGATACTTAACTGGCGCCAAAGTGTCGTTATTTTGCTTGATATGGTAACCCGGGTGTTATTGTTTGTGCTGTTGAAGTTTTCCCCGAATTGGCGTGGGAAAAAATCGCGCCAATATATATGACATCTGTGCCTTTTACACATAACAGCCTCAATGGGTAAATTCATCAAAATTACATATCTTGATTAGGTATAATAAATAATGCAGTTTAATTTTTTAATATTTTGAACAGTCGAAGTGTATGGAATTAGTATTTTGGTAACTTTAAGTTAAAAATAATATTTGTTTTAAGAGACTAAGCAGTAACCTATGTATGAATTCGTTTTTAAACAATTTCTTTCGTCGAAATTCGGCGAGATTCATCCCGTTATTAATTAAAACATTAGCACCATTTCTGTAAATTATGCATTTTAACCTCATACGGATCATTATGGAGTCAATGCTCATACATTTGTGACCTGAGATATAGAATGACCCCCCCCCCCCCCTTTCAGAAGTTTTACGTTCTACGTATGTAACAACCACTATTTTTTTTCGAACTTTTCATTCTTTGTAAGCTTCCAAATTGATGCAATTCATTTTGAATTTTAAATTAAGAGAAACGAAAAGAAAATCGATTACGAAAAATACGATTTTGGGCATCAGTCGAATGGCTACGAGCGATACTCAAAGAAATCGAGAAAAATATAATGTCATGTATGAATTACTTATATGTATGTATTCTTATGTATGTATGTTTGTATTCAGACGAATGTATGTTTCTATTGGGAAATTTTAGTAATCGGGTTTGTAGACAAATTCATAATTTACTGAGCATTTTTTGATGCGCAAATTTAACAAATTGGTAGCTGTCCCAATTAGTGATGATTGCTCATTTTTTTAAAATTCATCGCATGTGAATATATTTCAACTGAAATGCAAGTGAACATTCTGAAGTAAAGGAAATAAGCATTTTTTTTTGTCAAGATGTACACTAGAAAACAGAAATATGTAGATCACAAAATAAAAAAATCCTGTACGGGTTGGAAAAGGCAGCTTCCCTATTTCTTGGTTTTAATATTTTAGCTAATTTTACTGGAGAACACGAAGTTAAGATGCGAAAAACCCGATTAAAGAAGAATCATCAGTACTAAATTTCAAAGGAAATTTCGCCAAATTAGTCAGATACAGCCAAATTAGCTTAATTTGTGACGACATATTTTTGGTAGCCAAATTTGGCTATATTTTGTCCAAATGTTGCGAAGCTTAGCGATAAATGCGACGTTAATGTATATGACTATGATCGCTTGTGCTTATGATCGGAGAAATGGATACAACCATGAAAGATAATTCGTGAGAAATCATGTTCACTAAAAGTCATAAATTAATCCCTGATTTTTTTTTTTAATCTGCTGCCTAGATTTAGTGTACATTTTAAGAAATATACATATTTTATATGTGCAACGTTATACACAGAAGTTTCGAAAATGACAGTTAAAAGAAAGTAATTCAAATGTATAGATTTATTCAGCTTAATTCTATGTGGAAAAGTCGCATAAAAATAACCCAGATGCTTCCTAATATTTTCATAATAACGATATAACAACAACTCAGATGAATAAAGGTATCAAGTTTGATAGAGGAGTATAGCAGACTATCTATGAGTGCGTGTTACATATACGTGTTACAAACCTTTACCTGTTGCCATATTAAATAAGTGTGGACTGTGCCAGACGAGCAAGTCTTTGAAGGAGCTTTGAAGCTTTCTGCCGTTAATTTGATGGATCAAGTTCTCAAAGATCGGAGCTAAATTAAAAAATTCAAAATCTTTCAAATACATCCGGGGGTAATTCTTTATCTTTACCGTAGATTCTCTTATCCAATGGTTTCTTTTTACTTTTAACATTTCTGAATTATTATAAAGAACAACAAATTATGCTGCCTTCAGTTATGCACTGAACAGCTTTTGTCTTTGCAAACAAAGATTACAAATTTCCCTAAATCAACTTTTATTATTGGAAAAGCAGGAGCTGTAAAATGTACAAAAATCAAAGACATTAGTAAAACAATCATAGAGCAGTTAGGATCAGAAGCTATCATTCTTTTGGCACTAACAGGTACTGCTGCATTTAATGTCAAAGACAAGGTAACACACTCAGTGCTTAAAGAACCAACGTGTTTTAAATAGTTCGCTAATTTAAAAATTCAGCAATACATCTACAGCTAACAATGGATACAGTATTATTTCTCATTATTGACGAATTTTCAATGATAGGATGTCGTCTTATGGCTGACCTTGAACAAAGATATCGCGAAGGTAAAATAGATAGCATTTAGCCTTTTAGAGGCTAATTTGTTTAAATCGTTGGACGTATCAGGTAGTTATATCGAGTTAAAAACATCCCTCTATATAAGAGACATTCTTTAAAAGTCATTTTGATTCTTCGCGTACAAAAAATGCTTAGAACTTTTAAAAAATGTTTCATATTAACAAACTCATTGAGACAAAACGAAGATCAGCAGACACAGTTCCGAAAGACGCTAAACTCACTTTGCGTGAGTCAAGTTTTTGACTACTTCTCACCCCTTATGCAACGACCCAAAAGTAAACTGCTTTCGGCTAACTTGAATGATTTGAAGGTGCCATATGTTTTTTTCTCAAAACCAAGCAATCTAAAGAATATAATCAAGAAGTACTTCTTAAATCAAAGCGGGGACCAATAAACAAGAATTTTAGCAGATCACAATGTTTAAATAGCAAGATGGATTGAAGATGATCACACGTCTGGACTTCAGTCTAGACTTTCCTCAGCAGCTGGATGCAGGGTTATTCATTATGCTACATACCAATATCTGAACGGAGTGAGAATTGGTAAACGTAAGTACGATAAAAGATATTGCATATGACCCACGTTTTCAACATCGAGGTTTGCCACAGGCCATAATAGTTCATTTTGTTGAGTATCATGAGCCATTTCTAAATGTTTTTTTTTTTTTTTTATCAAACCTATTTGTAAATATTGGAAAGAAGAAAGAGCCTCATTCACACGAAAATAGTTACCTTTAACTGTTGCATACCTTGCCACCATACATAGATCCTCGATTTTAACATTGTCAAAAACTGCTGTGGATATCCATCTAAAGGTGTTGTCACATAAAACAACTTATGTCATTTTTACTGTAGTTTGTCATTTAGAGAAAGTTCTAATGGAAGCAATTTTCGCTATGAACAGGATTTACCCAAATTAGAAGTATGGGAGCACTTGCTGACAGATTAAAATTTGTGCATTAACCCGAGGTAACTGACGACTGAGTTAAACACTTTAAAATGAGGTATCGACGATTATTATTTCAAACTTACTTTTATACTATTAAACAGCAATCTAGAAAATAAAACATTTTTTTTAATAATATCTTTAAAGTTTACGCGTCTCCATGCTCCGACATTTCGACCTGACGGATACTAGTTTAAACCACTGTCAAAGCGAATTTTCCAATTCATTGGTAGGCCTTATAAGTATATTCTATTTGATCTTCACTGTAAGAGAGATCAATAATCCGCCAGCCTGGCTGATCACCTTTATTGCAAGTGGCAATAATCGCAATAACGTGGCAACCCCAAAACTTTCTTCTATCTCATACATTTTAATACTTCCTGAAAAATGCAGCATATCAGGGCAACCGGTTAGATGATTTACACCAAAATCTATTAATCAATAACTTATGTTAACTTCTAACTGAATCTGAAGTTTGATGAAAATCCGTGCATTACTTTTTGGGATAGAGCTATTACGGAAATCGTAAAATATTCTGCATAGCACCATCAACTGTTGGGCGATTTACACTAGAAATTAATTAGGACCAATTTATACTAGGGCGTAATTGAATCTAAAGTTTGATAATAATTCATACATTAGTTCTTGAGATGCAGCTATTGCGGAAATCATGAGAAATGCAGCATAGAAACGCCGCCTGTCGGGCGAATTACACCAAAAGTTAAACTGCATTAATTTATATCAGGCACTAACCAAATCTGAAGTTTGATGAAAATTAGTGCATTTGTGCATGAGATAGAGCTATTGCGATAATCATGAATAATGCTGCATAGCAGCGCCACATGTTGGGCGTGTTTTATCAAAATGTAATCAGCATCAAACTATAGCATGGACTAAATGAATTTGAAGTTTTATGAAAATCCGTGCAGTATTTCTTGAGATATAGCTATCGCGGGAATCGTGAAAAATATACCATAGCAGCACTACCTGTTGGGCGATTTACACAAAAAAGTAATCAGAACCAGTTTACATCAAGGTCAAACTGAATCTAAAGTTTTGTGAAATTCCGTGCATTAGTTCTTGAGATAGAACGCTCACAATCTTTTTGTCACATACAGACTCACAGAGTGACTTCTAAAAACCATCAAATCGTGTACAGCACCTTCTAAACGTACAAATCTATGGAAAACCGGAAGTCAAAAGCTTTCACGAATCCAATACTTTCTCTTCTTAAGAGTCGTATTACCTTCAGTTATGCTTAATTAAGTACTTATTAGAATTAATTATTTACCAGAAGCATATAAGTATTAGAAAAAAGGTAATGTATAAATTATCAATCACTATGAAATATTTTTAAATAAGTTATATAATTTAAAATTGCTAAATCGTTGAAATAAAACTTATTCAATTAAAAATTTACTACCATACGAAGGACATTTTACGCTTTTTGTATGACCTACAAAGAAAAATCAAATTTAATCACTGCTAACCCTAAACGTCAGTTCTTAATGTAGAATTTTTTAAATAAGTATTTCAATATAAAACAAGATTCAAAAAGTGGAATTTATAAACAGTGAGTTCGAAAGTTGAATATTACTTTAGTATTTCTCAAAGCAACCTTACGAAAAAGAAATTGAAAGATTGCTATATGCAATATTATTATTTTACGTATGTAATGTAAAATACATTTCTTTAGAGTTATACGGTCATGTTCAGGCAAATCATTCAAAGCACTTTTGAAAACATAATATTCTTTTTGTCATGTATAGGATATTTCTCAGTTTACATTTTATGTGAGCATTGTAAGTGAAACTGCACGTCTAATGATGAGTATACGAAATGCATCAGATAAATTTATACGGATATATTTTGAACCCGATTTTTGAAATGGCTTAAGCATTTGGTTGTATATGCGAAAGGTTTTTGTAAAATGATTTATATTTTCAAAGAAATGTATAGAATATTAGCTGTAGAATTTTTGTAAAATTGTTTAGAAAAATAATACTTGGGTTGTTCTCAAGTCCTCTCGATTGGAGTATTCGCTACTTACTTTTTAATTTTTCAATGTTCAAAGAAATTTGTATTATACTATCATGTATACAAAAAGGTATAAAGAAAAAATATTTTTTTTTTTTTTTAAATATCGTACTTTGCAAATTGAACATATAAATTTAAATAATACAATTAAATTAAGAGCAGAATGTAAATAATAAAATTAATTTAAGAGCGAAATGTAAATAATTATTTCTGCTAAGATAAAACTTGCACTATACATATATTTAATGTCTGATTTTGAAACTTTTAATACACTAAATAAAATAAGACAGACTTAAATATAGTTTTGCTCATTAAAAAGACATTCGGTTCTTAGTGAATATTGTTTGTTTTGGAAAAATAACTTTAACTTTAACTGTATTTGATTTCTTCTATTGTTTGTTTTTGTAATGGTTAAATTGCACTGATGAGGCTTTGCGGTTGCTTAGCGAATTGTTTACTGAATGTATTTTTAATGTTATTTAGTAAAACTGTATTGAAGAACGTTTTATTTTATTTATTTTATTTAGAATCTATTAAGATATAACAAAATATTAATAAATATTACAAGATTTTGACAAAACACAAAAACAAAACATATGTACATAAATATATTTTTTATGGAAGAAATAGAAAATAAATTATACTTCAGGAATGAGTTATGATTGTTGAGCAGTAAAAGTAATAGTAATGTTAGATATTTCGATTTAAAACGGGATATAAAAAATGTGTTCTGTCATCAGTTATGATTTGTATTTTTTATTTGACGTAATGGATAACATGTGTTCGAATGGTAGGCTTTCACGAAACAGAAAGTCAGATAAATATATAACGTAGCAAAAAAAGTAAATCGCGACTGCAAGACAAATGGTACATTATATCGATAAATTTCAAGAGAAATTTAAAAATTTATTTATTTTAAATATTTTAAGATAAAAGTAAAGTGAAAAGTTATATCATATTGTTTTCTGTAAAAGATTTTATTTAACATACTTATCGTATACTAGGGTGTATATTCAAAATTGCAATGAAAATTCTTGGATTAACAAAATTCATACAATGTGTTTGTATGGAAGGGCCGTATGAAAGAAAAAATATAGCGTGGAAATAAAACTATTTCAACAGAAAGTGTTTTGTTATCTCAAATTTCATTCATAATAATTATTAATTTTAATCGCCGGAATAATTCCTGCAGGTAAGCGTCTGGTTACAATTTAGGAAAATCATAACAAACATCCGGTAAACTGTCCGGTAGTGGTAGTAGAGAATAACGCCAAAATAACATAGTTATATGATCGTAAAATATAACCTGTAGCTAGGATAGTTAGAAATTCGAAATTCACAATTATATTAAAAGTAATTAAATAAAGCCAATTCTTGCGCTGTGCAATTTTGGTGTATCCCGTCGTAAGAGCTTCTAGCTTATAAATAGCACAAGCAACGCATGGTAGAATTATTAACTTCGAAAATATTCTTTCTAAACTTGATGATGAGAATGATACAGGGAGCATGGAAAAATTACACCAAACTCACAAATACAGTTTATTTTGGACATAAATATTTACAATACAAAATGATAATTTATTAAATAAGAAAAGCGCTAATCTTGTAGCCATTAAAATAGGGTCACTCTATCCAAACAATTAACCTTTTGGCTATTAGAATAATCATTCTTACTTAAAAATTAAAATAACCCTTTATGTAATATTAGACTGCTTAGATTTTAAATAAATAGGTAATTACTGTTACTTTCTAAAACA
This sequence comes from Maratus speciosus, assembly GCA_963932465.1. Lineage (NCBI taxonomy): Eukaryota > Metazoa > Arthropoda > Arachnida > Araneae > Salticidae > Maratus > Maratus speciosus. The sequence continues at coordinate 23,598,949 of OZ010786.1, forward strand.
ATTTTATTACAAACCAAAATATGTTGATTTAATTCTTAATATACTGCCTCTCTGATGAATGACATTGCCCTACTATATTTACACACAAATTAAATTGACACTACATTAACTAACTGCGCTCAATGGACTTTCTTAAAGTATTTTCTGAGGTTTAACTTTCTTAATTACTAACAGTTTTTATCAAGGTAGTATAAAATCACATCTATTAACAAACTAGCCATTATAATAAATCTGATTAACTTTAGAGCTTTAGTTCATCATAAAAACCTGCTCTACATCTCTTAAGTAAAAAGAGAAGTTCTAGTCTACAAAATATGGAATTGCATTCATACACAAAGCGGGAGATTATATTTTTCGTCTTAAAGTATATTTCATTAATCTAATAACAAAATCACAAATCACAATGCTAAAAAAACAAACTAAGAAAATATCAGAAAAATCGTAGTAAAAATTGTGTGCAGAGAGAATTAAAACTTTTATTTTAGTAATTTTTTTCATACCTAAACATAAATAGCTGAGTATTTAGTTCCTTATTGTTGGCCCACTAAATTCCTGGTCTATTCCCTTGCAGATTATACCCCTCCCCAGGGGGCAGGTCTACAACCCGTTCAATTCGGACCTGCGCCGTGGATGCCCTTTCCGCCGCTGAGATAAATATTTGCGAGCAGTTAGCAAAGGAGTTGAAGACCGCTGGAGATACCTATCTTCGCAGAAATATGAAAAGATTGTTGATAATGATTTTCCAAAACAATTATCTGTAATTAGACGAGATATTAACCTTTAAAGACACGGTCGGTTTGGACATACATAAAGACACAGGCGGCGTACTCTATGTACCATCGGCTTTTAAAGCCCAGATAACAACTTTTAATGATATATTTGTGTAATGCAATGCCCAGTATAGTAGTATAAAAACAATAAACATCAAACTGTTAAAAACAGACTAATTGAATTAGAATTAGTCACATATTTACCATGGGATGCCGGACTAATTTGCATTGAGTGGCTCTCTCGATACGCCACACCTGTCTATAACGGTTAATTAAAAACCTGTCTGGAAAAACACGGCACGGACGAAGGCGGTATTGTAAATTTGCGAACTTCTTTCGAAGCGCGCTTAGCACAATGCCAAGTTTAAACTCCGAAAAAGAGTTTAAACCAGGGCTGCGGAGTCGGTGGGGAAAATGGACGAATCCGACTCTGACTGCGGGAATTTTAACAGATCCGACTCCGACACTTTTGCTCAAAAGTGAGCTGACTCCGACTCCGACAACTCAGACCTGCTTGTAAAATGGACGACTCCGACTCCGGGAATTTTAACAGATCCGACTCCGACACTTTCGCTCAAAAGTGAGCTGACTCCGACTCCGACAACTCAGACCTGCTTGTAAAATGGACGACTCCGACTCCGGGAATTTTAACAGATCCGACTCCGACACTTTCGCTCAAAAGTGAGCTGACTCCGACTCCGACAACTCAGACCTGCTTGTAAAATGGACGACTCCGACTCCGGGAATTTTAACAGATCCGACTCCGACACTTTCGCTCAAAAGTGAGCTGACTCCGACTCCGCCAACTCAGACCTGCTTGTAAAATGGACGACTCTGACTCCGGGAATTTTGACAGATCCGACTGCGACACTTTTGCTCAAAAGTGAGCTGACTCCGACTCCGACAACTCAGACCTGCTTGTAAAATGGACGACTCCGACTCCGGGAATTTTAACAGATCCGACTCCGACTCAGACGCAGACTCTTTTCTCAAAAATGGGCCCGACTCCGACTCCGCAGCCCTGCAATAAACAGAAAATATTATTACTACACTGAATTTAGGATTAGGAAATGTCAAATGAAGTTTAAACATACACTACTTTTATTGTCAGCACTGAATTAAATTCACCATAAACAGATTAGGATAAAAATAAAAAAAAGTGTTAAACACAATAGCAATATTTGATACAATTTAGGCTTCATATGTCACTGAACTTTCATGGTATATCATTTATACTTTTCTAGTATATACAACTGTACACAACTCTACATTGTAGAGTTTTAAAAATGTCTTATTATGCTTTCAGCAACAATTTTTTTTTGTAAAAATACAGATATTAATTCATACATTTATTTTGTGTCCTCTGTGGGCGAGTAATATTCGCAAATTGAACGTTATTTCAGCTGTTATGAGAAAATGGCAACAAAAAGATATAGTAATAAACTATTTTCCTTTACTACTGCAGTTACCACTGTTACACAAATGGCTTTAAAAAGTATAACAAAAAATAATATCTCAAAAATAAATTGACATTCAGTTTCAAACAAACTGCATTCAATAGTACTTTTTTCCCTATGCGACGGCATAAAAACTAAAAATGAGCGATTTTTAGCAGTTAAAAAAATTGCAGTAGGTTATTATCAGTATTTAACCTTACAATGATACACCTGCGTTTTACTATTGGTGTTTGGTGTTGGTGTTACTTTATGACGGCCGATTATTTGCACTTGGGATAGGGGAGACCGGGGGAATGGCCACACCTTAAGGGAATTTAAATTTTTTCACCTCTAAAAAATGTTTATTTTTAAACAGTAAAAATTCTAAAGCTGAATCATGATCTTTAGTATCTGTATAAATTTAACCGTAATTATAACTGCAACATAAGCACTCATAAAAAACTTCTTTCAAAGTCTGCACAGTAGCGCGATTACCCAGGATACTGGGGTAATTCCGCCACTGTATCGGGGTAATGGCGCCACTCTTTAATAACTTAGTAAATACATCAAATGGATACTAGTAAACACATAACCTACCGAAAATATTAGAAAGCAAAAGTAATTTGTCAGTTACAATTTAACTCAAATTGAAAAAGTCACAAATATATGTTTCTGCTGAATCGGCTCCACTACATTCAAATGAGACCATTTCTCACCCGATTTGCATGGTGGCGGCATTACCCCGAGAGAACAATATGGTGGAAATCCCCAAGCAAAGCCGAAAGAAGAACCGAAATTGTTCAACACATTGCATCAAAATGTCGACGAATGCATGTAGATTACGGGTAATATTATCTTAAATACCTAATGTTACAATAAAAGGTGCTTATCCCTACTCATTTGAAGCTGCAAAATAAGAAGCAACTAGATGAAAACTAAATTTTTCACTAGAACAAACAAACGACTTGCAGCAAAATCACTCTCACTCTAGGCACTGTCTCCATTGTTGGCCGCTATAGTTCAGGCACATTCACTATCTCAAACTGCTCTTAGTTTTTAAACTAGGCAGGGTGGCGCCATTCCCCCGGCCCCCCCTATAAGCCCTAGGGCGAGTACCCTCCGTGGGGTGCTTTCTAAGGGAACTTAACCCGTATTTACGCAAGATTTCCCAAGGTTTGAAGAAAACCGCAAAAACTCAGAACGGTTAGGCCGACTTGCCCGATTGGGTTCGACACCAGATTTTCTCGTCTAGCAGCATCGAGAGCAGAACCTCTCAGCCATTGATGGAGCGTTTTACTGGTGGTTTATGGTTAAATATAACATTATTTTCTACTGATGAAACTTTAATTGTTGTTTGAAAGGAACAGCATATCGCGGTCTAAAAAGAACAGTATTTTCTGAACATTAAAAAAAGAAAAGAAAGAAAGAATCATGCTAGAACTCTTAAGCTTGTTATGACAAAATAGTATTTGTCATGTGCTCTCTGTAAAAAATGAAAAAAAATGAAAAAATTACTTTTTTAATATCCAATATTTACAACATTTTGATAATTGTCCTTCTCTATGTGTCTATAGTCAGTAGTTATCAGCTATGAAATTGCTGTAAATATTAGCTAATAACTGAGTACTTCGTATTGCGGCAAATTCTAGTGGTTGGGTAATGTAGTGCCTGGTACCTATTTAATGCTAAGCTCCAGGAAGATCTGACGGCATATGGCAATGATTGAGAACATTAAACTGTGGTTGGAAAAGCCAGTGCTACCAAACAATTTTAATTATCCATCTATCTTCGGTTGTTTAAAGCCTATTTTGATTGTTGTCATTCTCTCTCTAAGCCCATGCATTACCGTTTAAAGTTGTAAGTAAATAATAATTTTACCTTTCCAAAGATGGAACAAAAAATTATAAGAGTGTTTCCGAATATTTTTTCCAATTTTTGTCCGTATATATTTTAAATACTGACAAAAATAGGGTGAAGAGGGAGCTAAAACTAGCGAATTGTATCCAAAAGATTCTAATACCCCTAAAAGTAGCAAGTATCCCAATTTAAAAAAATAGTAGCATGGGGTGTTGAAAAGTTGTGTGATCGGATACTTGAAGACAGACCTGGCAGCGCTGACGACAGACCTAGATCCATGGTAGCCACACATCCATGACCAATATTTATTTGAATCATAAGAATGACTCTCCTTTTGTTTACATTTTTAATTCTGGGATTAGACTAATTTCAACTACGGATTTCTCGAAATGTATGCGTATTTCGACATATGTAATCTCTCAAGATGTTTTTGTTTTTCCACAATGTGTATAAAAAGGTAAATTTTATGCAGTATTATTCAAAAACTTAATCCTCTGAAATTAACGGAAAATGGCTGATATTTAGGGAATTTTGCTGCATGGTCGGGCCGGATTCAACATTTGGCGCTTTTTTGGCGAATTGAAATTTCGCCTAATAGACATAATGTTAAAGTAAAAATGTACACCCCGAAGTGGGTAATTAATCGATTTTCACAATTTTTTCGATTCCTTAGTTTTAGTTTTATAGTGTCAACGAATTTCGCACCAAATTTGAAGTTTGTAGGTGTCGTAGATATATACGATCTTTTTGATGAGTGAGTCAGTCAGAGATAAAATTATCGATTTTCAGACATTTTCAAATGTCATTATCTCGGAAACTAATAATGTTTTATTTATAAAATTTTGGATTCTGGGTATTTAGGGGTGTCTTACTACGTACTCCGTATTACAAGTACGTAGGTCAAATAGATTTTCCGTAGTAGAGTGTCGAAATTTGTTGAAAACAGCTCGAACTGGTTCATGTAATATAACACATTAGTATGACAGACGAACTTGGCTGACACAATGCCGTGTGTCTAGATAGATACTTAAAATTAAATTTAGTTTCTAATAGCTCCATGTTTTATCAGAAATCATTCATTTATATTTTTCTCAAAATAGTGCGTATTTTAATTACATTTTTTTTCGATTGTTATGAGAAAATGGCAACAAAAATATATGATTACTATTTTTCAACTATATTCTCTTAACTTTCTACATAAATGGAATGAAAAATGCTTGAGATGCAAAAATTAAACAAATGCCGCGAAAAACTACAAAAAAATTAATATCACAAAAATAAATGGAGATGCAGTTTTCAAAAAAATTCCATTAAAAATTATATATTTTTCCGAATACGACAGTATAAAAATTGAAATGTGCGATGGTTAGAAGTTTAAAAAATTGGTATAGAATGTTTAATCGTAGAATGATAAATCTGTTTTTTTTTTTTTTTTTTTTTTTTTTTTTTTTGGTTGACTTATACAAAGTGACGTTATATTTTGGAGACGACACAAATTAAGCTGAGAGAAACAAATAGCATACCGGGGGGTAACTAGATAACAGGAATTCTGCTTTTTCAGAATTTAGTTTCGCCCCCCGATGAACAAAAATATATCTGCCCTATATATATAAAATCCTAATGAAACGAATTTATGAAACGGATATATGAAACGAATTTATGAAACGGATATATGAATCGACTGATTAAACAACTGATTATGTTTCAAGCGACTTCTAAAATATGGAATACTTTGTGATGAAATTAACACCAAAAATCAGCATCTCAAAACTGGTATTAGAATTTTTAAATTCAAATTAGTTTTCGAAATATTATTTCTTTTTCTAATTTTATATACATTTTTCTAATGATGGCAACTCAAATTTTAATCAAACAAATATTTTTTTTCATATTTCAGAAAAGGTTGACATGGTAACCCGGCTATTATTGTTTATTTGATAATAAATGTTTATTTACTTAATTATACAAATTATTTTATTCTATAATTATTAATTATTTTTTTATATTTATTTTAGAAAATAATAGAAAATAATTAAAAAATACGGTACTACTTACTACTTAGTTATTCCGTCGACCAATTTCGCCAAATTATACAAATCGACACAATTTTTATTTAAATAACGAAAGAACAAATAAATTAGTATAACATTAATAAATATACAAATAAAAAGTCGAAATAAAACTTCCTTGATGACGTAAACACATATAACTTGCTTAAAGCAAAGTGAAAGTGACATTTACTATCAACCATTATTGGCATTTAATCTTATAGTTTGGCGATAGAGTTTTGGTCGACGGGATAACTAAGAAATACCGAAAATGCAAATGTAACTGGTATTTGAAAACGAGGTTTTCGCCAAATTTTCGGTAAAAAAAAAAAAAAAAAAAAAAAACCTTCAAACCTGCTGTGCGTATATGACATCTGGCCAAATATTACCACTCGAAAAAAAAATGCTAACTGGCGAGTTGAAAAAAAGCTATTGGCGAGATTTGCATCCGGTTAGCGTAACAGTACCAAGAATTCTTTGCAACGTTGGCAAATTTTATGTAGTTTTATTCGAAAAAAATTTTTTTTTGATTTTTTAATCAAAATGGAAATGTTGATGACTTGAGCTATTATAATATAGATGAAATGACGGCGATAGAATAATATTTGGCGACTTATCACCTGTGCTTGGCTAACATTAAAGTACCAAAATGGCACCTAGAGTATAAAAAGCGAAGTGGTCCGCCTGGAACTGTTGATGATAGTCACATGATTTAGGCTATTGTCATAGAGATTGTTTTAAAATACCGGGAGACAAAGACTCTGTATACTTAATTTATTTTATTTTAGCTTCTTTTCAAATGTTTAACTGATCCTCTTTAATCAAAAACGAAAACAACCATTGGATGTCTTAACGGCAACTGATTCGCCCTTAAATTTTTGCAATCAAAGGGAATTGAATGGAAACCCATTTACAGGGAGATCTGCACAGCTTTTTTCAGTATAATTAAATCTTCTCTAATAGTTTTAAAACCCATTCGATTAGCGTGCTTTTAGATTCTGCCGTATCTGAACGGGGGTTGGCGAACGCAGCTTGCAGGGGGCAGAGCCCCCTGGTATGTATATAAATATAGGTAGGATAAAACAGATTTTAGTTTTAAGACTTAAAATGCACGCTTTTATTTTATATAAAATGAAGTCATTCGCATCCGCTGAAGAATTCTTCATTTACGATCTAATCTGAAACAACATCTATAGTAAAGTACGCATAGGACATCACTATCGTTGAATAAAAAAAAAAAAAAAAAAAAAAAAAAAAAAATTAAAGATGTCATTCAAGAAACTTGAGAAAAAAATCGGCTGTCTCGGATTCGTCTGCCTTCATTTATTTGTAATATTAATATAGATACTTAAAATTAAATATAGTTTATAATAAGCTCCATGTTTTATCAAAAATCAATTATTTATATTTTTCGTATTGCAATTACATTTTTTATTCAGTTGTTATGGGAAAACGGCAAAAAAATTATATAATTAATATTTTTCACCTGTTTTTTCTTTACTTTCTACAGAAATGGAGTAATTAAGTTGCCAACATAGAAAAAAATTCGTTAAAAACTACAAAAAAATTAATATCTCAAAGATAAATTGAGATGCAGTTTTCAAACAAATTGCATTTGAAAATGCATTTTTTTTCACAATACGACGGTATAAAAATTGAAAATGTGCGATGCTTAGAAGTTAAAAAAATTACAGTAGAGTATTTAACAATACAATCATACATCTGCTTTGTTTTACGGCTGGCTTCTACAATGTAATGTTATTTTTTGAAGACGACACTTTAGTAGCTGGGAGAAAATAATAGCATAGTGGTGGCTAAAGAAATATTAGTTTTTATGCATTTAAAAATCCTAATCTGCTGAAAATTTGGCATTGGCCGAATGCATAATCAAAATTTGCAGAATATCGAATATTCTGTAAATTGACCCTATAAAGAGTGCTGTGTACAACTCAGTAAAAATCGAGTATTCAGTACACACTACTTTTAAATAATAACAGTTACGTTGTATAACACAAACTGTGCACATTTATAGATGTTGTGCCTAGGGTTAGAAATTATGAACTTCAAGTATGGCGACAAATGTCGCCTACATTTTATTTTCTAGGTGCCAAACTTCATTTCATGGTTGCAATTTTATGTTATATCATATTTTCTCACTTCCTTTTTGAACCATATTAAAAAAAAAAAGTTTCTATTTTTATGTGTTAAGGGGTGTCAGGACTCTTAAAGTTGAAAAAATAGTAATAACATAATTTTGAACACACTATTTTCAATATTTAATATCTTAAAATGTATATGATTTTAAAACAAATTTTTATTGGATCGAAAGATATAAGTATGTTCTTTCATTTCATGTATTTAAACAAGTAAAAATAAAATAAAATAAATAAAAAAACCCGACTGCGTAAAAAAGTGAATTAATTAATTATTTCTCATCAATGTGAAACTATTTTTATATTACTTACCTATTTTTTATTTACTTGTATTGATGACTTTTAAGTTGTGTTTAATTGTTAATTCCTATCTATAAACATGGTTTTGATGAGGCCTATACATTTCTATGAATGCTAGAGCTGCAGTAAAGCTAGAGATCCCACCTAAACAACTTCCAGGTTGTATAATATTTAAACGGAGCTTCTGACTGTAAAAAAGTCAAAGAAACATAGTCTTCATTTTGAAAGACCTATCCAGCGATATGCTACTCAATATGGTGCGTAAAAAAAAATTTCATCTCTACCGCCATTTTGTATTTTACGGCCGCCATTTTGAATTTATAAAAACAAGTTAACGGTTAAGACGAATCGATAGAGACCTTATTCATTAAAAGCCATCCAGCCGTTGGTATGTTCCGAGGGTATAAAGAAATCCTCATACCCAGATACGCGTGAAATACAAACCCTTCTTGGCAGTCGGGTAAAAATTGCAAGATGCAGAATTAACATTTACAGGGGGCTCCAAACTGTCAAACATTAGACGAGCAGAAAATTGGTGTATAACAGCTTACACGCAAAATTACAAAATAAATTTTGCAACTAGAATGAAAATTTTGATCCCTACTTATACTTAGGATTATAATTGTTAATCTGAACATAAATAAATTTGTATTGAAAGCATTTATATATTTTGATTACAAAGTTTTATGTAGCTAATGCAAATTTTTGAAATTTTCAACAGTATAATCACCTAAAATTTTTTTTTCTAACAATAAAAACAAAATTTTAGATACAGTTCAAACAAACTAACATGGAATATACGTTTTGAAAATTTCAGGAAAAAATATTCAGATGTTTTTAAGATACCGTGTGCGTTATGCCTAAAAATGTTATTTAGAGAAAAATGAATTCAAAATTTCGGAAACTCCGCTTCAGTTATTGTGCGGGTATAATTCTAAAATCCATAACTTTTGCTGGGAATGGGAATTCTAATGGGAATTTTTCGGAAACAATTATATTACAATGCCCAGAAAAAATAGTAGCTTAACATCTAAAAAATATTAAATATTCGAAAATTTGAAGCTTTAAGAGTCATGAGAACACTTAAAGGCGAGGGGGACAGGTTGTGGTACATATACAATACTTTATCTCTATATTAATCAGTAAAACTAAATAAAATTTTTTATATATTGTAAAATTTCATTAAACTACAATATTTGCATTCGTGAAAAAAGGTTTAATTATTCGTTTTATGAAGCTAATATGCATACAAAACAGATTATCATAAAAAGAAAATTTGAACTTTTAGATACAACCAGGGATAAGCCAATTTAAAAAAAAAAATTCTCTGATTGAATGTACACCAGAAAGTAAAACAAATAGCGAATAAACTAACCTTTGGATACCAATAACGGTGTGGCATTTAAAAATATTCACAAATTCTACATAAATACTTTTCTGACGTGGAAAGCACTAAAATTGTAAAGAAATTATTCATGTAGTATCTTATTTTATCGAAAACAGGTGCTCTTGAAATGCATGCGACGGGAGTGGGGGGTGGGGTGGGGAACTTACGGTAATGTACGAATTACAGCGTTTGATAAACAAAAATTAAAATGAAAGAAAGCTAGGTGTCAAATTTAACGATTAGGCATAAATTTGTGGTCGTTAATTGCAATAATTTTGTTGCATTTGACAGCTAACGACAGATAATTTCTAGTGAGTTCTAAAAACGTCAGATGAGAGAAATTATATGAGTGCAACTCAGACAATTGCCGGTTCACATCCTTAAAATTGTAAAGAGGGGTGGATTGGTAATTTGGATTATTCTGTAAAATTTTCTGACATTTTAAAGTTGTTCTAAAGTTTCTGTCTATGGCACCAGCAATTTAAGATGAATTCTAGTTTATTATAAAAACACGATTATTGAAGTCTCATTTTCCAGGTTACTCCATGTATTTACCTGTTTCGTGCTTTACATACGGCTTACATGCTCTTTCAGTTAGTAATAATATTAGAAAGTAACACACATTAGATATTTTTTAGTTAATTTATTTATTCGGATTTCTTTGGTTTTATCCATTTTGAAATTTTCTTTTCCATTTAGTTATCTAGTAATGATGAACTCTTTGGATTCTCAGATAGAAACTGTTTGTTTAGAAGGCTTTTGGTATGTATGTATTGTACGAAAGGATAGAATTTAGTACCAATCGCAAATGTCTATCAATAAATAAACAAACACACAAAAAAAACAAAAAAAAAACAAGTAGTAACACATTTCAATAGTTTCATAAATAGCAGTTTATTGGTATTCTGCAGTAAACGATTAATACAATTCTGTGAATTAAAAAAAATATGTATATGCTTTATTGTAACAAAAAAGTTTTAAAATCTTTAAAAAACATCTAAAAAAATGTTCTTTATTTTGCAAATGAAGACTTGTTTTTAAATAAAAATAATCAGAAAATATAATTTTTCACTTTTAAAATAAATTTTCTCACACCTAAACTAATAGAGACGTAAAGAAATGCTCTTTTCGATCTCAGAAGAAACATTAGGGCATGGAAATTTGACAGTGCACAATAGCTAGTATCGCCATCAGGGACTTACCATTTGAAGGCTAGAGAGTGGGGAGCTTCCAACCGTGATTTGCACTTAACCCATTTGTGCCTGAATTTTTGTTTTCTCAAATTTGTTGCTAAAATCACTTTAAAATTTTGCAACATGAACTGGAAAAATACTAAAAAAAATTATGCTAATTTTTTTTTGTATTTATTTGATAAAATATAAACGTACTAAATACGGGAATATACGTAATATTTTTAGTAGTATAATATGTATAATTATATGTTTTATCCAAATTTATATAAAATAAGCTTTTAAATTCTATACTATATAGTATAATTAGTATTTTTATGAACTACTAAAAATATATATATATATATATTTATTTACAGAGACTAATAACATTATAAGTATTAGTAATGATAAAGTAAGAATAATCGTATTTGAGGCTTAAAAACAATTTGTTTCATAATAATCTTGAAAGGAACTTTACACAAATAATTGTTCCCTTAATGGCTAGTAAAAATATGTACCAATTCGTGCCTAGCGCCTTATATTTTGTACGGTACAAAAATGCATAGAAAATAGGCTTGAACATATAATTTCACAATTTAAACAAATACCTATATAAAACAAGTCTACAAGCTAATATTATGACTTATTTATTTGGTCCCTTGGTGGAAAAAACCAAAATAAACTTACTTTTTACATTTTGCCATCTTGAAAAATGAAAAATCTATAAACTCTGAAAAAAGCCTTCATTTAACACTAGAAAGACGGAGAATTTAACTCAAATTTTATAAAAAATATTTGACACCAGAATTTTTATTTTAAATTATTTACTTATTTATTTAACTAGTTTTTTTTTCTTTTTATCTTTTAAACTAGTTTTATAAAGAAATTTCTGGTTCGAACCAAAATATATTTATATGGTAGCGGTCAAAATGACCGCTCGCCGTCTTTCTAGTGTAAAGCAAATAAATAATCACCTTATGCTGTCATCTTTCGGAAAAAGATAAAGACATTTATAGATAATTATTTCATACAATTTTCATGTTATAAAGAAGAAGAAAATTATACAAATTTATTAAAATTCAAAGCGTCCTAAAAACGGGACGCTATGCATAAATGGATTTATGGTTCTTTTCACGGCCTCCTCACCGAATTTCGTTTGTTTTAAGCGGTGGATCAAGAGGCAATCAGTTTTCTAGATTCTGTCTGCAGTCCTCTAAAAATGAATACAGGGTGATTAAAAAAAGATGGGAAAATTTTTAAAAGGTGATAGTACACACCCAAACAAACATTTTGTATCAAAGAATGCATGGTCGAAAACTAAACGTAAAAAAGTTAGAGGGCGCCAAAAGTTATGTTCTTATACGAGCCAAAAACACTCACTGAACGATTAAGTTAAGTTACGAAAACTGATTTACTGGCATTTGATTACAATAAGTGCTCAAAACATTGACCGGCAGCTGTTATGCACGCAGTACAACGGCGAAGAACAGATTGGCGAATTTTCTGAAACACACCAGGCATATCGCGAACTTCCCCTACAGCAGCCGAAAGCTTGGCGACAAGTTCTTCTGCGGATTCAATGGGAGTCTCATACACAAGAGCCTTTAGCTGTCCCCCCCTCCTCCCCCCAAAAAAAAATCGAGACATGAAAGTTCTGGCGAGCGCGGTGGTGCCTGGTGTGCTTCAGAAAATTCGCCAATCTGTTCTTCGCCGTTGTACTGCGCGCATAACAGCTGCCGGTCAATGTTTTGAGCACTTATTGTAATCAAATGCCATTAAATTTGTTTTCGTAACTTAACTTAATCGTTCATTGTGTCTTTTCGTCTCGTATAAGAACATAACTTTTGGCGCCCTCTAACTTTTTTAGGTTTAGTGTTCGACCATGCATTCTTTGATACAAAATGTTTGTTTGAGTGTGTACTATCACATCTTAAAATTTTTCCCATCTTTTTTGAATCACCCTGTATACTTTAAATCTGTTTTTCTCGAAACTGATTTTTCAACGTTTTTAGATTTTTGAAATGCTCTTCATGCGTCTTATTTTTTTTTTATCAAAATTCACGAAATTCATAAAGATTAATCCTATTATTGCTCACAAAGAAACTGTGTATGTATTTTAAAATTCATTTTCATTAAGATAACTAAATTTGAGTTTTAGCTAATTAAAATGCAAAATTTTGATTAAAATCGATATGGGGTTCAGAAAAAAAAATGTAAAAATGAGCTATTTTAGAGATTAAAAAATCGATTCGTGGATTCATTTGTAATACAGTATTAAGTGACTAAAATGTAAAATGGGGGAAATATCTCAAAAATTAAGACGTCTGGAGTATTTTAAAATTTCACTTTAAATTTAAATTTTTTTAAAAAAATTAAAAATTATAAGATTGAAATTTCTTTTAAGGAGTTCTACATACTTATGGTGAAACACAACAAACCTTTCGACACATGATTTTACCGCAAACGGCAATTTCGGTTAAGTGTCGGCATCGGCACTGCGGTTTCGGTGAACTGTCGGCAGCATGTCGGCAACTGAAACTTAAGAATCTGCTTTTTCGACTGCCGGTTACCTTAATCAGTCCAATAATGATTATATATCGGCAAGCGACTTACACCGGTAAGTGACGCAGGACGGATATGTGATTTCTGATAGTGGTTCGATTAGATTTGCCAACATCGGTCCTAATTCGGAAATTTTAGTCTTAGCCGACATTTCTTTTATTTTTCTTAATTTTGTTTTAGTTTGAATTTTGATAAGAGATATATGTTTTATGCATTTCATATAAAATTCTAACAATGATAAACAGGGAAAATGTCAAAAATAGCCTATAATTTATTAAAAAAAATGTTATTATTGAATTTATTTTAAAAGAAACTTACAATTATTAGAATCATCAAGATAATTTTTTTAATAGCTCCTTAAAATTATTATTCATTATAAACTTAATCGTAGAAAGAAAAAAAAAACTTCATAAGTTAGTTGAACTTGTTTTCTAATTATACATTCATTTTAAAAGCAATAGCAATGTTTCTTATTTTATTTAAAAATGAAATTATTAAAAAGTGTTTAAAATTATTTTACAAGCTATAAAAAAATAAAAAAAAACTACCAAACTTTTTAGAATTAAAATTTAATTGAAAGATTCAGAAATCTCCCACTTCTAAAAAATTATTTATATTTTATTTTGAGTTTTAAAAAAAATGCTGATAAGTAAAATGATTAATATTGCTACTTAATCATTAAAAATATATTCTACATTAAATCGTCACATGACATAAATTGAGTTATTCTAATTAAAAGTGATTAATTACCAACTTATAATTTTATTAAAATTAGTTTTCCTATGTCACAAATATATATTTCTTGAATTAACATATTTAATTACATTATAATTCCTAAAGAGAAAATTGTATTAAGAGAAAAACCTCTAAAACTCAATTATTTTATTTAATATTTAAGCATTCTTAAATTTATAAGAAAGATTAAAAAATATCCCCCATTTAAAAAATTATCTTCCAAAAGAAAAAAAAAATCAATGTAAACAAATATTTTATTTTATTTTTAAATTAAAAATATTGATAACAAATTAACATTGCAACATAATCTTTAAAAATATGTTCTACTTTAAATCCACAAACGACATAAAATGAATTATTTTTCTAATTAAAAGTTGTTAATTACCAACTTATTACTCACTAAAATAAATTTTCCCATATTAAAAATATTTGTTTTACAAATTAACGCAAAACATGTAATTTAAATTATAATTCCAAATAATAAAATTTTATTATCTGAACTAAACCTCTAAAAATAATTTTATTTTTTAAATACTTAACTATTCTTAAATTTGTAAGAAAAAACAATTTATTTGCTTTAACTAATTCACTAAGATATTTATTTCATTCGTTTAAATATTAAATTAACTTTTAAATACACGGGCATAAGAAAATTACAAATAAATAAATAAATAAATAAAATAAAATAAAAGCACTTAAAAATTCCAATGTTTCTCATCTGCCATTTAACCTTCAACGACAAACTGTCACTTATCGAAATGTATCCCTTTATTACCTCATAGAATATTCCCCTCAGCAAGTGTCAGTGGCCAAGTGGTTAAGGCCTTTACTCTCTGTCCTTTGGAACGTCGGAATAACCTAGCCTTTTCCAACTCTGAAATAACTTCCTTTCAAGCCTAGATGGCGACATGAAGACTGATTTTCTTTTCAATTCGTGTTAGTGTCAGGTTGCGGCTGGCAGCCGTATGGATAGTTATCGGCGTTCTGTCGGTATTGTGTCCAACCAATACCGGACCTGCTGCGTGCCTCATCAATCGGGCCGCATTCGCGCAGCGTATTGAAAAAGATACGGAATCGGTAGTGGGAACCGGCATCGTCCCAATACCGCCGGTAGTGGCAAGCGGCTTCCGGCCGATTGTTTACCTATAGCCTTGTTTTTTTTTGGTTTTTTTTTTTGGGGGGGGGGAGGGGGGATGTATATTTGCACAAAATTCCATATCTCTATGATGTAAAAAAAAAAAAAAATTAACGTCCAACGCCCACTTAAAGTATGTTATTGAGGGAGGCCTCTCTTGCTTCCTCTGACCGTGCCTGCTACAGATAATACTTATACATATATTGAAGGATTATTAAGGTGGTTGTACTTAAGTTACAATAATTAAGAACAGCACTTACTTTGAAAATTATTTTTTACTGTATGATGAAGTTCCCAGAAACTGTTGGTTTCCACAAAACTTTAAAAGAAATAACAGAGACTAAACACAACGGCGTATTTAACCAAGGCGCTCATCATACGGCTGGCGCATTGCCCCTAGACACTAGTTAAGCCAGTTTTGGACAGGCGGCAGCACCTACGTGACGAAATCATGAGAGGTATCATACATACGTCTTGAGATTAAAATCACACAATAAATTAAAAAAAAAACTACTTACAGACGTATACTACATAAAAACACTTTTAAAACATTAAATTAAAAGTTTTAAAGTTGAAAATATAAAAGTTTAAAAGGTAATACTAATAAAATTTTTAAAAGTTTAAAAGATAATACTAATAAAATTTTTAAAAGTTTAAAATATAAAAGTTTAAAAGGTAATACTAATAAAAGTTTTAAAAGTTTTAAATATAAAACTTTAAAAGATAATACTAATAAATTTTTAAAAATTTTTAAATATAAAAGTTTAAAAGATAATACTAATAACATTTTTAAAAGTTTAAAATATAAAGGTTTAAAAGATAATACTGTTGATTCCAAACTTACTATACTGCAAATGTGAAAATGAAAAAAAAATTCTAATGTCACACTTGAATAAACGAATAATTTTCTTGAGCGTTAATCGATCAAAACTTCCTTATAAAAGGATTTCACATCAAATTTTCTTGATTTGTATATTTATAATAAGAATTCGAAAATGAAAGATATCTATAGAATAACATTTGACGAATAAACGGTTTTGTCATTTACACTCTAAGACATAATCAGAAATGACTTCTATAATTCATGATAGATCACATAGAATAAGGCTTCACCATTATATAAATTAAAATAAGAATAGTTTGACCAACTCTTTAGAAAAACAAAATATGTATAATTTATTTTTCCCTATTCCTATCAGCAGGCACCTGATACGTCACACAGCCAGCCCGAACGCCATGTGGCTTATTAAGTGATAAACCAAAATATTTTCTCCACTTTTCATTAACAAATATAATAGATATCAAATTTTAAAGTTTATAACATATTGAATACAAGTGTATGATGTACCTCTCTGTTTTATGAAATGACAAAGGCATTTTTGTATCACTTTTTTATAAATTACATAGTATACACCTTCGCTTTATATAATTATTTTTAATCATTCCTTTATCGAAATATTTTTATATGAATTGTTATTTTAATATATTTCATCGCTAGAGCATCTATTTTGTTCGTGCTTAGGAATAAACAAAGAAACTAAATTAAATGTAAACAGTTGCATTTGTTAATTATTTTCTGAACGTTCAGAATACTAGTTAAATATTTGTCACATTTATACTAAAATAGCATTGTTATTTTTAAAAAATAGAGTCTATGATATTTTTGTATCAGTTTTTTAAATCATAATAAAGATTAATGGATTGAGTATTTAACATTTTAGTGCACATTTTTATTACTAAACAAGAAAGAAAAAATCATGCGTCAAGCATAGATTATGAAACACTTTCTAACACATTCTGAATAACTTAACAAAACTTCACTTTTTCGTAAGTTGAAATATGTATAATTGAACCACCTGGAAATGCACAACTCATTTTTAGTAATTCCCATTAACAGCCGAAAATTCTTTGAATTCTTTGATCAGGTCTGTATATGATATATATATATATTTATAGCTATTAACTGCATGCAAGCAAAACTTTAGTTTGGGTAGGGAATACAAACGACAGTAAATTCCCCTTCAGCAATTTCCACAAATAAGGAGAATTGTACATTAATTCTTTTTTCCGTTACTGTATATGGGGTTTAGAATTTATACGCAACGAGTAACATGCAGAAAAATAGTTAAATTTAAAAGCGCATACCGAAATTGAAAACGCGTTTCCAGCAGTTATTGCGCAAGGACAGTACTGTAAACTATTACTTTTGTGTGAAAGATAAATGCTACGAAATGCCTAGTTTCATAGCATTCTCTCGTAATCACCTTGTAGTGCAATTCAGTGATTTGTATAAATTTCAATACATTTGAAATATCATAATGCCATAAAAAAAAGGTATTATGAAATACTGAAATAAGAAAGAAAAGATTATGCGTCAAACATAGATTATGAAACGCTTTCCAACACATTAAGAACAATGAAACGAAACTTCGTCGTTTAATATGTAGAAATAGGATGTCTAATTGAAACATATGGAAACACATTAATATATTTGAAAGCTGAATTTCAGTAATTGTCGGAAAATTATCCGAATTCTTTTATACAGCCTTGTATATGATACATAAATTTGTATCCATAAATTACATGCATGTACAAATTTAGTTCAGTTAGGAAATACATGCTACTGTTGAAAATTCCCCATCACTAATGTCCGCTAATAAAAAGAATGGTACGTGAATTGTTTTGTGCGCAGCTATGTATACGAAGTATAGAATTTATACACATCGAGTAAACCGAAGATCGAGATACCGAAATTGAAAACGCACTTTTAGCAATTATTGATCAAAGGCAGTACTGTAACCGATTTCTTTTGTGTGGTCCTGTAAATGAACGAAAAAGGCTGAACAATGAATTTTCTATTCTATAGTTAACATTTTCTAGTGAAATTTAATTATTTTTATCAATTCAGTACATTTAAAATGGCGCGTAATGTCATTAAAATACACTGCAAACGATTTTCCTCAATGACCATAATGTAACGGAATTATTTTGGGTGCCCCTGTCAATGAACTATTACAGTATATACTTCATATGCAATATAGAACATGCCAAAGTAAACATCATTAATATACATCAAAATAATGCATATAATGCATAAAAATCGAAGTATATTTACGCGAGGTAGAGAGTGGAAAGGCAGATAGACAGACGGCCTGACGTACAGAAAGACAGACAACCCGAATTTATAAATACTTTTCAACTATGTTGGAAAATGTTAAAAACGGATTAGGAAAAAATGTGTTACATGTTTTTCGCCTATTAATCTTAAAACTGATCTATTTTTTTTTTAATATATCAGTTTTCCAATTTAGCTATTTATTTCCGATGAATGTTAATGGCGACATATCGCACCCTTTCTTCAAATGTTACTCAACTCAAAAAGTCTTTTTGGTATGTGCCGGAAGGAAAAGGGAGCTTTGATATTCCAGGTTTTTTAAACTATAGCTTATTTTACTCAAACACACGAAGATAAAATAATAAACGAATCTCTCTATTCTAAAAAAAAGTAACTACCGCTGTCACCGCCGCCGCCGCCGGTTTTGATTTTTTTGTGACTGGAGGCCTTTCTTCGTTAATACTAACAAAAATAATGCATACAAAAATTTGAAAATCGGGGGTTTTATACAGAAATGTTTGATAAACCTGCTGATGTAGACAGTTTTCAAATCGAAGAATTATTTTAAGAGTTATTTAATGCTAAAGTTGGACAAAATCGTTCCACTAAAAAAGTTTTATAGCAGCAAAAACTATACATGGCAGTGTAATCCTTTTTAGATCATTTTATGCGTTAGGATTTGCCGGAGTGCAGATTGGATTAATTTTTTTATTTTGACTCATTTTTTCAGGTTTTATTTCTATTTTAAATTCAAATTTTCAGCATTTCTAGAGATATTTTTTACAGATTTCAGAAAATTGTACTAATTTAAACTGTTGCCAACTGTATAAAAAGCGCAAGCAATAATGTTTGCTTCAAATTAAAAATTTATTTACACGTGACTATTATAAACAGGAAAAAAACTTTCAAATTAGAATTAAATAATTACGTATAAAAAGCAGGAACTTATTAAAAATTACGTCATAAAAAGTACACACGTGAATTTTAAAAGAGAAAGGATATTGTAAAATAATAAATTCATTAACATGCGTTAGAAGTCTTAGGAGAAATTACGTCATATTTACGTCACATTATAGTTATAAAATAAAATGAACACAAAATAATATTGCAAAAAAGTTTAAATTTAGAAATTGCGCTAGACATTTATTTGATATTTTTTTAGAATTAATTTAAAATGTCTCATTTAAAAGAACTTTCTTTTCGCTTTGCTAAAAAATACCAGGAGACAAAGACTCTCTTTACTTAATTCCATTTATATTAGCTTATTTTGAAATGTTGTTACACGTGTATACGTCATCAAGTTATTTTTATTTCGACGTTTTGTTTGTGTTTTTATTAATTTTGTACGAATTTATTTGTTCTTTCGTTATTTAAAATAAAAATTATATCAATTTGTATAATTTGGCGAGTGGTTTGGCGATTTATATAATTTGGCGAAATTGGTCGACAGGATAATCAAGTAGTACCGCAGCGGATTTGGCGTTAAATTTCCCCAATCAAAGATAAATGAATAGAAATTTGTTTATAGGGAGATCGCCACTGTTTTTTAAATTATAATTCAATCTTTCGAAATCTTTTTAAAGCCGATCAAATTAGCGTGCATTTAGAGTCTGCGGTGTCTGGACGGGGGTTGGCGAGCGTAGCTCGTAGGGGGCCGAGCCCCCTAGTTAAATTTAAAAAAATAAAAAAAAACCCGACTGCGTAAAAAGCGAAGTAATTAATTATTTCTCATCAATGTGAAACTATTTTTTTTATATTACTTACCTATTTTTTTATTTACTTGTATTGATGACTTTTAAGTTGTGCTTAATGTTAGTTCCTATCTATAAACACTGTTCTGATGAGGTCTAAAGATGTCTATGATGGTTTGAGTTGCAGTAAAGCTAGAGATCCTACCTACACAACTTCCAGGTTGTGTAATATTTTAACGGAGCTTCTGATTGTAAAATAGTTAATCAAACATCGTCTTCATTTTCAAAGACCTATCCGATGATAGGCCACTCAATAGGGTGCGTAAAAAATTTTTTTCATCTCTACCGCCATTTTGTATTTTACGGCCGCCATTTTGAATTTATGAAAACGAAACGAAGCCTATAACCATTGGACGGTTAAGACGAATTGATAGAGACTTCATTCATTAAAATCCATCCTGCCATTGAGATGTTTCGAGGGTATAAAGAAATCCACATACCCAGATACGCGGGAAACACATAACCCTTCTTTTCAGTCGGGTAACTACTGGATCTCGATTAGATGATTCAATGAAAAATCCTTATTTCTTAGTTTTAAAATTTTGCAAATTTTACTCAAACTTTAAGAAGCTAAAATGTGACGAACACGATAAAAGGGAATTCCTCAATACTGAATTTGAATGAGAATTGCGCCAAATTAGTAAGCTATAGCGAAGTTGGCATCATTTATGGTTTCTCAGTTTTCATCGCTAGATTTCGCCAAGTGCCGCCAAGCTTGGAGAAAATTTGAAGCTAACGTTCATTAACACTGATAAATTAATAGCTGATTTTCTTTCATTGTTGTCTTCTTTCAAAATGCCAAACACCCTAGAATTTCAAACTGCTATATCTCAACCATTTTTAAAGTTAGAGATATAACAAAAAGTACTCCGGAATTCTGCAACTAAGGCCTAATTCTTAAACATAAAATAAATTTGGATTTCTAATTTTTTTGTGTGATATTTTTTAGTTTTAAATATTTAAATGGAATTTAATGGAATTTTTAACAAGATCGCGGATGAAGTTGGCAAATGAACTCGGTCGATACATTTGTATGTACTATATACAGACAAAAAACTTTATCCAAATCAGTTTATAAATACGACAGTTATCGCATGACAATAAACAGATATATATATATATATACCGGGTGTCCCAAAAAGGACTGACTGATTTTAAAATTCAATAACTTGCAAACGGTGACAGATATTTAAAGAATTCTTGCAGGAGGGTTATGTATAAGGTCAAAAGTTTTTTTACAGAGATTTTCAATTTTAGTTCGAATTACAAACAATAGATGGCGCTGCAATCAATAGACGCTGAATTCAGGCTCGATTTTTGGTACTTCGTGTCCCGGATAATACATTTGCATCTCCTTTTTCAGCATGGAACAAGAGAAAGGACCAGAAATCGAGCCTGTATTTAGCGACTATTGCTTATAGCGCCATCTATTGTTTGTAATTCGAACTAAAATCGAAAATAACTCTAATAAAACTTTTGACCTTATGCATAACCCTCCTGCAAGAATTTTTTAAATATCTGTCACCGTTTGCAAGTTATTGAATTTTAAAATCAGTCAGTCCTTTTTGGGACACCCGGTATATATGTAAGTCACGTTTGAACGGAGGGTTACTTTGGGGTATGGGGAACATGATCGGTGAAAATATAAGGTAAGCTGGGGTAACTGTACCCACGAGGTGACTAGGCCATTGGATATTTTATAAAAAAAGATGTTTTTTAAGTTTTAGCTTTTGTCAACATTGCACCCCCATCTCTACAGCTTAAAACAACGTGTGTCAACTCAATCATAACTCTGCTTTTGCTGTGATAGGTTGCCGAAAATTTAGGTCTTTTCTTAAAAACATCGTCCATTTGGTTGAACTTCCTCGACTTTTGTATTAAAATACGGTAAGTACTTTTATTATACAATCTTTTTATTCAAAGATTAGATATATAAATACATTAATATTATTAGATATCTATACATATTTACTTCATGTTTCAAATGTAAGGTGAGTGTTCCAGTTACAGAATTTTTTTTTAAGAATGGGGTAAGTGGGACATGTATCAGGGGTAGCTGGAACAAATGGAATCCTGTTACCCCAACAATTATAAATATCGTTTTGAGTTTATCTTGCTACAGAAAATTAATTTCTCCATTTTTTTTTTTTTTTTTTTTTTTTTTTTTTTTGCTTGCAATAAAGAAAATTACCTAATACCTTATTAAAATTACATAATAAAATTTAAAAAAAGCATGTTGGGGGTAGTTATCAAACCAAATTTCTTAAGCGTGATAGCTATAGCTCGAAATTCTACGATACAGATGAAGAGGCGTACATAAGGCAAAGTGAGATAATCAGAAATTTATCGAAACGAATAAAAAATAATTCTGTTCGATATAAAAATATGGTTACATTCTCTACAGGTTTATTGGGCATATCGAATTTCCATCGTGGCAAATAAAAAAGAGAATAAGATACTTAAGTACATACTTAGCCGTTTGTTCATATATTCATTTCGTTATTTTTTTCCTTAATATAGCTGTGTAACTTTTATGCATATTACCTATCCAGCAGGACGGTCGTTCTGCCAAGCCAAGCTATAAAAAAATGCTAACCCCGCCAAACAAACAAACGCCAAGAAACAAAAGCCAGAACAGCGTAACTGCTTATTATACTGAAGACAACTTATCCATGTTAAATCGGCCAAACGTGGCATTTTAAAATTTCTGATATTTAAGAACGCAAGTATCGCAGAGAAATAAAATTAAGACTAGAAGAATCTACTGAAGAAAAGCTTTAATTTGAAACCAAACTCGTCTCTATAAAATAACTATAAACAGAGATACAGGATTTTTTAAAAAACGTCGAGATACTGAAAATGATTAAAAAATCCTTCTTCAAGCATATTAATTCAATTAAGCTACAGACTTAAATAATGGACAGAAAAAAGTATGGAATGCATTTTCGGACTGGTAATTACTCGATGTACTTGCTTTTATAAAATTTAGTTTAAAAAATTAATTTCTATCCTTAATATGCAAAAAACTGTTAATTCATTCTAAAATTATCAAATTATGCCAAACAGTGATAAACCAGCCAACGAGCGCGTACTATCCACATTATAATAGCACAAATCCACTTCAACTTCAATCTGGTAGATGAATATTTTCCATCAAGATTATTTTTTTGAATAAAAACTGCATAAAAGTTAATTTTTAGAAAGATTTTTAAAATAAAAATGATTTTATAGAGAAATGGTACCTTTTAAGAAGTATGCATTCAAAGTTATCGGAATTTTAGGTTTCATTCCTAATGTGAACGAAATTTTTGAAAATGAATTGAGCTGAATATGAAAAGGTTTTTAGGTTAAAAAAAAAAAAAAAAAAAAAAAAAAAAAAACAGAGGTCATATACGCATATTGGCACGATTTGTTTCTGACGCCAATGTCATATACGCAACGGGTACTTAAATGGCGCCAAAGTTTCGTTATTTTGCTTGATATGGTAACCCGAATGTTGTTGTTTATTATGTTGATGTTTTCGCCAAATTGGCGTCGGAAAAAAATCGCGACAATATGGGGAGTATATGACATCTGTGCCAAATCTCCCTATTATTGAACTTATTTCAACATATGAGCAAACGGAGGCAAAGACGATGTCTCAGACGCATTAGGGTATCCTTTTAGTGCCAAAATGGCAATTTTATTCCATAGCAACCCAGAAATTTTGATGATATTATCCTTCATTTGACAATCCAATAGAAGAGATTGCGTGTGTTTTACGTTAAATCAAACTTTGTGCATTTTATAATAAAATAATTTGTGTGTGTTTCTAATAAAAGTTTTAGCACAGATGTCATATACGCCCCATAATGGCGCGATGTTTATCTGACGCCAATGTCATGTACGAAACGGGAACTCAATTGGCGCCAAAGTATCGTTATTTTTCTTGATATGTTAACCCCGACGTTATTGTTTATGCTGTTGATGTTTTCGCCAAATTGGTGTCAGAAAACAATCGCGCCAATATGACATCTGTGCCATAGTTTTGTGTATTTTATAATAAAATTGTGCTTTTATACCAAATAAACAGTTTCTTAATAAATAAAACCAACATGCTATTTTCGCCAGCTAGGTCTAACAGGTAAGAGGTAACAGGTAAAAAAGCTGAAGAATATGAATTTGGGACTACTACACACAGAAAACCGGGAAATAAACCATTGAACACCAATTAAGTTAAAAATGAAACAAGATTAATAAGGATACAGGAAAAAAAATTACCAAATTAAAATCCATACTCTCATCGCATTAGGTATAACAAATACACTCATTATGCATTTTATTCTCATTAAAGATAGTATACTATTAGAAATTAATATGATATTGTCCTGAGTAGGCGAAAAATTAAATATAATTTAATCGTTATCTTTATTAAATATTAATGAATATGAATACACACACACACACACACATATATGTATACATATATATATATATATATACGTATATGTATATATATGTATATATATATGTATGTATATATTAGCTGCGTTGGCGTTAATACGTAAGTACCCCCAAAAAATGTATTGCGCCAACCATGGTGCGTTTGCGATAGCTGTGCGCGAACATGAAGCATAAATGCCTACGAGAGTTAAGCGGTTTTCTCAAGAAAGATGAAATACATAACAACGAAAAAGGCTACACAATGCTGACATGATCGGAAAAAGTTCTTGGTACTTTTATGTTAGCCAGGTTTAAAACTCGCCAATGGTATTTTTTACCTCGCCAGTAGCAGTTTTTATTTTTTGCGTGGTAAATTAAAAACAATGCTTTGATAATGAAATTGGCATTTTTTTATAATTAGCCTCGGGTACGGTATGCTATTTCTTTCTCCCAGCTTATTTTGTGTCCAAAAAATAACGTTATCACAGAAGCTAGCCGTAAAACAAATCATTACGATTAAATACTCTTTAGCAATTTTTTAAACTTCTAAGCATCGCACATTTTCAATTTTTATACCGTCGTATTGGAAAAAAAAAGTTCTTTTAAATGCATTTTGTTTGAAAACTGTATCTCCATTTATTTTTGAAATATTAATTTTTTTGTAGTTTTTGGAGCCATTTCCTCAATATTGGCAACGGAAGTACTTCATTTCTGTAGAAAGTGCTATTTTGAAGAAAATATTAACGAATGATTTCTGTTAAAACAATGGAGCTATTATATACTATATTTAATTGTAAGTATCTATGAATCATTAGAAAGCCATTTTTTTTTCGATTTTCTTGAATGACGGAATCTTTTTGCTGCATTTGTGCATTATCTCGCGATAGTGATGTGCTATGCATGCTTTACTGTAGATGTTTAAGAGTAGATCGTAAAAGTGGAATTCTTAAGCTGATGCGAATGAAGTCATTTTACATAAAATAAAACGTGTGCTTTAAGTCTTAAAATTGAAATATGTTTTGTACTGCAGTAGAGTCCTGCTTAACCGAGTTATTTTCTTCTGATGGACTGGTGGCTTCTATTATTATGAAACAGCCATTATAAATGAAGTGTTTGGTGAGGATGAAAGAGCAGCCGTAAAAAGAATTATGGCCAAATCCCCCCCCCCCCATTCTGACCAGAAAATCAGAGTTCTAACTTTTTAAGGCTGCTCTTTCATCTTCACCTAACACTTCATTTATAATGGCTGTTTCATAATAATAGAAGCCATCAGTCCGTCAGAAGAAAATGCAGTAATGGAAAATGCTGGGGGCGACACTAAATTCTAAAAAAGCAGAATTCCTGTTCTCTCGTTTTTTTTCTTTTCTTTTCCTTTTTTTAAAATTAAATAATGAAAGGCATGTATCTTAAACGTTTGTATTTTAAATTAAAGTTATGCATTTTATATAAAATAAGTGAAAGGCTTAAAGTTTAAATAAAATTAAGGCAATACGAATGCATGAGAAGGAAACAATAATAGGCGATTTACCACCTGCGCCCGCTAACGTAAAAGTAACGAGTTCATGATTTCTCTATCAGAATCTTCCTACTTTGCGAAGTATTGAGATAGTTAATTAAATTATGAATAAAAGTAACATGATGTAATGCTTAGCATACATTTAACGGGGATCAAACTGCTAGACAGAGGCGAAAATAATCTATTAAATTCGAAATTGAAAAGAATAGAAAAGAAAAGAATTTCCTAAAATTGAAATTTCTGTGATACCGTTCGGAATAGAAACCGACAATTTGGCACATAGTGGTTATTTTAAATACTCGATAAGAATAATTTCTAAAAAAGGTAGAAATTAAAAGTTCGAAACGACATAAAAGCGTTCTATGAACGTTCTAAATTAAAATTTATTTGCAATTGTTAGTCATCAACAATTGCTGAATATGCAAATTGTTAGAAACATGAAATTTGACGTGCTTTTTACTTATAAGGCGTAAATGATCTCACAGAAAAGTTTCTAAAATATTCAAAATTTGAATGGATGCAGGCGTAAAAAAAAGTTCTAAAATTACGATTTCTGTAATATCGTTCGGGATAGTGGTCTGAATTTCGGCATGGCGACTTGTTTAAACATGTAAATGCACGCTAAGAACTGTTAGCAAAAAATCGAAATGTTAAGAGGTGAACCGAGCGGAAAACGTTTTAAGAACGGTTTGCATTATGATTTTAATGAGATTGTTTGGGCTAGGAACATAAAATTTGACACAGATGTCATTTTCTAAGCCGTAAATGCTTTGCGTTTCCTAATACATTAGAAATTTATAAGTGTACAAGAGCAAAAAAATTCTTGTATTTTTGAATCTGTGATACTGTTCAGAATATAATCCTTAAACCTGGCATGGTGGCCACTTACAAGATGTAAATGCTCATTAAAAACTGTTTCTAAATAAATCGAATTTTAAAAGGTTGAAATGAGTGGAAAGCTTTTTAAAAACTTTCTGAATTCCGATTTGAATGGAATTGCTAGAGCGTCAACTTGAAATTTAACATGATTAGGGCTACTAAAACGAAAATGCTCGTCCTAAGCAATTTCTAAAAAATTCGAAATATAAGAGGTTGCAAGAGCAAAAGTCATTCATAAATTAAGATTTCTATGAAACTGTTGAGGGGAGAAACTTAAAATTTGATATGGTGATTACTTTTAAGATGTAAGTGCTCGCTAAATGCTATTTTAAAAAAAATCGAAATTTAAAAGGGTGAAACGAGTTAAAAAGCTTTCTAAAAATGTTCTAAATTATGATTTATTTGGAATTCTTAGCCTTAAGGAAATCGAAATTTGACATAGTTGTAACGTTTAAGACGTAAATATTCACCATGAACAGTTCCTAAAAAAATCGAAATTTTTAACCGCGCAGGAGCAAAAAAGTTCTAAAATTGGGTTTATCTTGATATCCTTAAAGATTGAAACCTGAATTTTGGCAAGCTGTTAATTTTAAGATCTAAGCGCTCGTTAACCCTCTCGATCCGCAGCCTGAGCTGTGCTCGGGCATGCATTTTCCCGTCAAATTAATACTATTTGGTTATTCCCACTAGTTATCTTTTAAAGAAAACTTTGTCTGATTTAATCAGAACATTTTCCCGTATTACGATAGTCAAAAATTTCTGCTTTAAAGAGCCGGTGATAAACGATTAAAAATTTTGTAAAAGACGCTCATCGCGAAGAATTACTTACACAGCGAGAGTGTTAAGAACTGTTTCGAAAAATGAAGTCTATCTTTAAAGAGATTAAACAAGCAGAAAACGTTCTAAATAACGATTTAAATAGAATTGTCAAAGCACGACCTTGAAATTTAACATGGTTGTAACTTTTGAAACATTAATGCTCTCAGAAATAATTTCCTATTAAGTTCAAATTTTAAAAAGGTTCAAAGACAAAAAAAAAAGTTCTAAAATTCCAATTTTTGGGATACCGTTCGCGGTAGAAGCCTGAATTTGGCATACTAATTATCTAAAATATATAAAGCTTCATTAAGAATCGTTTCTAAAAATATCTGCACTGTTTTGTATGTGGTCCTTCATTCTCGGATTAGCCGTAGATATTTGCAAAGATAAAACAATTTTGCAAAAAATAAAATAAAAAGTTATCTTTAAACAAATATCTGACTAAATATCTAACAATAAACAAATATCTAACTAAAAGACCAACTATTATGTCTATATGTTATTTCTACTCTATCATATTTTTTAAAAAATTTTCATTCTTCATAAAAATTAAAATACCATACAAATTGAAGAAGATTGATACTTTGAGAATAGAAGATAGCTTTCATTGCTTTTAAATCCTTAATTGCTCTAAGAAATGAATGATATGTAAACAAAATGTACACATATTGGGTTTTCTTTCTACTTACAAAGGTTCTAATAAAACTCATTTTAATTTAAGTGAGTAGATTATTTAAATTACATGTAATTTGTTTTTAAAAAAAAGAAATGATATCTACTAAAAACCAACTTTTCAAAAGTAAAAAAAAAAAAAAAAAAAAAAAAAAAATGATGAAACTTGTGGCTAAAAAATGGTTTGATATCATATTTCCAAGCTTATATTATGGTACTTTTTTAACATTTTCCACTAAAAAATTTACAATTTGTAAGTCGAGTGACTTCGTATATGTTGATAGAAATCCTTTTCTCCTGTACTAAATACATCATAACGTGTTTCTGAAAATTCAAATGCTTTAATATTATGCATCATGGGTTTGGCGGCCATCTTTCCATATATTACACAAATTTCTATGTACCCTAATCCGTAGTTAAAATCCGAAATTCAAAACTGTTACTTAAGCAGACATCATAAGCTTTTCCGTTACGGACTTGTATTCGGAGAACTTTGAGTCTTGAAATAATAGTGACCTAACTAAAGGATTCATCTTATGAATTATTTCATAAAATAATTAATCATTTAAAGGCAATAAAAAAATATTTCTTTTCTCAAAATATTAGTTTTTTTCATTTTATCAGCTGTTTGCAGTTGAAAACCAAAGTTCGATATTGTTACCAAAGCACACATTTCATGCTTTTCCTTCACGGAATTGTGTGCTTAGAAATTTGTGTGTTAAGGTAATGGGGACATATCTTCGCTATTCCTCTTATGATTACTTTTTTAGAGTAATTAATCATTTAAAAGCAGTAACAATGAACTTTTTTTTCTCAAAATAAGTATTTTTAAATTTATTTGTGCGTAGTTAAAATCAGAAGTTCTAAATCGTTATTAATGCAAAGTTATTACCCTTTACAGACTTGAGTGCTTAGAAATTTGTGTAAAATATGGAAAGATGGCCACCAAGCCCATGATGCATAATTTTAAAACATTTGAATTTTCAGAAACACGTTATGATGTATTTAGTACAGGAGAAAAGGATTTCAATCAACATATACGAAGTCACTCGACTTACAAATTGTAAATTTTTTAGTGGAAAATGTTAAAAAAATAGCATAATATAAGCTTGGAAATATGATATCACGCCATTTTTTAGCCACAAGTTTCATCTTTTTTTTTTTTTTTTTACTTTTGAAAAGATGGTTTTTAGTAGATTCTAAAGTACACAAGTACTTACTTAATTTTTATTTTTTTTGTATAAATAAATCTAATATTTTCCCTTTTAGTGCTTATTTTAGACAATTTACAGTAAACGTTTCCCTTACAACGCCCTTTAGTTGATATATAATACACATGATCTGCCTGGTTTAGAATTTTTTTTAGTTATTTACACTTTTTCAAACAGGACCTGACACCCAATATTATATAAAAAAAAAAAAAAAAAGTGTGGAACATAGACCTACCTGGTCTTCTTGCCCTATTTTTTATGGAACAAATGGACTCATGAGGAAAGAAAGGTGAAATATGAATATTGTTTTATTTTTAGATTTTAAAATTTAATTTTGAACATTTCTGTCTGATAGAGGGAACCTAACTGAGCACATTTACAAATGTTCAGACTTTAATTCAAATGAATATTAGCCTTTTGAAGCTAAATTGCCATAACCTCCAGAGTCACATCCTAAAATCATGGCCCAGTTGCCCCATGTAACCTTGCCAAAATTTTTCGGAAGTGCTTTCCACAGGACGGCTGCAATCGGTAGCTTTTTAACTTTTTGTAATGATTGCATCCTAAAATGGGCTTTTTCAGTTATGGGTGCCACTCTATTTGATTTTTACGCCTTTACCGATCACCGTACGTATCAGACAGTACACTGAAAATTCAGCCAGAAGGTAGCAGTTGTGTTTGAAAGATGGGCATTGATACTTCAGTAGACCGGAAACAGTTTTTTTTTTTTTTTGCATTTGAAATGATCGCCTGGAAAACTGAGTTTTTTTTAGTT
Organism: Maratus speciosus; assembly: GCA_963932465.1. Lineage (NCBI taxonomy): Eukaryota > Metazoa > Arthropoda > Arachnida > Araneae > Salticidae > Maratus > Maratus speciosus. The sequence continues at coordinate 23,629,664 of OZ010786.1, forward strand.
ATGACAATGAGTTGTGTGTATCTATCTACCTTTATACGTATCTATCTATAAGTGTGTGTATGTGACATTTATTTAGATTTTCTTTTGCAATGTAAATTTAAAATCGTTGTGAAAGTGTTGTTTTAATATATGGTTTAACATATAACCATTCAACCATTCAACCAAAATACACAATTTTTCGCAAGTGAAAAATATTTTACAATGCTGTTACTTTACTTTGACATATATATTTAAAATTATTATTCTTTACAATTTTAGTCTTACGCAATAAATTGTAAATTAATTCCAAGAGATAAAAAAATATTAATCCGTGTTTTACAAAATCTTTAACTTTATCTTACCAATAGCATTACATATATTTCTCTGAAAAAGATTATTTTATGTATCTTACGCTATGCAGCATTTTCTAATAGTTTGCTTAGCGCTATCTTTATCCAGGTATTCGTAGTTATACATTAAACTTTTATCCTCATGTCAAAAATTCATAAACTTCAGATTCACGAACTTCCTTTTAAGCTGTGATAGAATATTCGGTATAAATTACTATTCAAAATTTCGAGAGCAGATTTTCACTCAATTGCCTATATTGTATATATTTCTGCTATAAACTAGTAAAATGAGATTTTGGAATAAATTATTGTGAAAAGTATTTCAGTTTTAGATATACGAGTAGTATAATTTTTTGCTTCATTTTTAGATTGAAAATTTTATAAAATTTTAAAATAGGGTAACACTAGGATAGATGATTATAGTTTTGAATGATTGAAATAAAAATTCTTAGAATGCAAATACACGAAATCTTTATGCATATGTAAAATTCTTATACATATACTCATAATATTTTATGCAAAAATAATAAAATATTGAAAACAAAAAGTGTTAAACAACACTGAATTTAAAATGGCAGATGGCCATGTGTCCTTAGTGCCGATGTGAGATGGTCATCCAATAAAAGAAAGAAAAAGCGAAGTTAAACAGCAAAAACAAATAACACATTTCCTATAGTTAATCATGAAAAACATATAGAAATTTGTAAAGATGCAGTTATATGATGGAAAATGAGGGACGAAAACTCGAATAAACAAAATTTAAAGTACAATTTCAATACTTCACTTCTTGCAAAATCTTACCATGTGTTTTGCAAAGGTCTTGACAATTTGTACACGTTTCATGAAAACACTTCAGGAACCTTATGCATTGTATCCAGACATCCTTTTTGGATGCGATATTACATTATTTTGCACAAGCAACACAGTGATCCTAATCCAATTCTATTTACTCGGAATCTGTAGTATCTGATAATTTAAATGTTTTTCGTTTTCTTTGCTACTGGAAATATCGTATTTTATTTTTTTTTTTTTCTCGCGTTAATTTTAGGCTTATTACGTCAATTTAGTTTATTTATCAACTTTATCAGTTTCTGTTATGAAAGTTTCTAACGTTTTTCAGTATTTTCTGAAACAAGTAAAACGTTAAGTCTTTTTACATTATTATTATTATTATTAAAATATTTATATTAGTTAAAATTTAAATAATTAAATCATTTAATATATTTATAAGGATAAACGTTATATATTTATTTTAAATTTAATTATATTTAATTAAAACCATCACTCCGTATAATTTTGAAATATTGATTAAAGGTGGCTATCTCTCCTATATTTCATGCGGTCATCTTTCCTGAAATTGAAGGGCTGATGGTCGCCCAATTTAAAGCATCAATAGTCATAGTGCGTCTTTATTTTAGGTTTAGAAGTAAAGATTAGATTATAGATTACATACGTGCCTTAAAAGTCCATATAGTAAAAAATATATATAATGTACGTACAGCAAAACATTCAGTAACCTAAGTCAAAAAAATATTCAACCACTAAATTAAATAAACATTAAAATTAGACTTCCTTTCATAACTGCACGTCGCAATAAATAATCTCGTTGAACTATTTCATACAAACAAAGTTTATGTTGCAATCTATGATCAAGTTTTGGAAATATTTAGACTGGTCATCTCTCCTCTATCGTCATCTACTCTAGAGTTATCCTAATTCATTTAATGTTATTTTTATTTAAAGGTTTTAAACGTTATAATGTTTTTGTAATTCTTGATGGCTCACGATATTATCCCTTATTTACAAAAATGAAAAGATTTTGGAATTTGAACGAAAAGATTTGTGTTATTATTCCGAAAAGATTTTGGAATTAATTATATATTTCAATTTTCATAAAATTTTAATAACAGGGGATGATAAATATCAATGTTACCTAAATTTAGATACTAAACATTGCATAAAATATATTAGAATTATTTAAAAAAAATTGAGAAACGTTTTAAATAAGTTCTTACTTCAGACATTCTATTTTTCGTAAATGTTACACTTATATCTTCTTTATTAAATGTATGAAATGTACATTTTTTAAATTTCAATTACCAATATATCAACAAAGAGAGAAATGCGCGTTAAGTATCATTTGACTTTTTATTTAATGCTATTTGGAATGTGAAGAAATTTATCATTTCAAGATAGGAATGATTTAAATGTTTCTCTATAGCTGGTAATAAAAGCAAACGGAAGAATGAAAAAGTGATGCAGAAAAATGTCATCTATTTTGAAATATTCTTAAATAAGTACATATAAAAATGCAGACGGAATAATTTTGATTTTAATTCATAATAAATGTCGCATATGCTATTGTATAATAGTATTGTTAAAATTTCTTTATATTTTTCCCTATATATCCACTAAGAAAAAAACTGTTTTATAGTTTGAAGGGGGGTTATTCTTTTATAAGAATTATCACTTTACCTCAACCAAATTATATGATTTTTGTTCCTTTTTGTTTGTTCGTGTTTCTCTGTTTATTACTTTCAATATTAAAACTAAACTTCATTAAAAAAAAATGCAAGTTTACTTACTATAAAAGGAATTTAAGATTTAATTTCCATTTTTTTTTTAATATAAACAAATGCAATATGATAAATTTTACATTAAAAGTATAATTACTCATGTTCCAAAACTGTCTATCTATATTATAAAGGACATACATGTCCGTGCTTAAAGCTGACATCATTTTGACGGTGGCAAAACAGACGACTATATTTTAGTGTTTCTGAAGTTCTTTTAACTTTTAAAAATCGCACATTTTTAATTTTTACACCGTCGAATAATGGAAAAAATCTACTGTCATATGCAATTCGTTTGAAAACTGTACCGCAATTTGCTTGAAAAATGTACCGGAATTTGTTTGAAAAACTGTACGTTTTTTTTTATTGTTTTCAAGCGTGAATGTTTTTAAAATCTATCTCTGTCACGTGCAGACGATTACCAAACATAAATCTGCTTACTCTTAAAATTGGCATTTGTTTTCGGCCTGCATTCCGCAGCAAAATTAAAACTCTATCGATAAAGGAATAAATGAATGCAAATAAACTATCTATCTGTATTATAAAGGACAAACATATCTGTGCGTAACGCATACGTCATTTTGCGAATGGCAACACTTTGAAATTTTAAATAAAATTTTGGTTTTGTAATTTTCTCTACTGCAAATTTTTATACTTCTAAACATCGCACATTTTACATTTTTACGCCGCCGTATAACGAAAACAAATGCTCTTTTAAATGCAATTTGTTTCAAATCTGTATCTCAATTTAATTTTAAGATATTAATTTTTTTGTAGTTTTTATTACTTTTTTGTAATTGTGGCAGCTGAAGTACTCCATTTCTGTTGAAAGTCATGTTGAAACTAAAGGGGGGGAAATGAAAATAGTAGATTGCTGTATCTTTTCGTTACTATTTTCTCATAAAAACCGAAAATAATTGAAATTAAAATACGTGCTATGTCAAGAATATCGTCTGTTATAAAACTCAGTGAGTTTTGGCTTTATTTCGCTTTTATTTATCAATTAAATGATTTTGCCGTGCCAGCTCCATTGCGAAATATTAATAAACAATTTGCACATAAAAAAGTTCAGAATTTCTCTCCCGCTAATTTTCTACAATGAAATTAAAGCTTCATCAATAAATAAATAAAATAATAATGTATAAAAAAGCACGTATTTAACATATATGTAATCGAACAATTTAAATTTTTAGAGCCGAATTGGGAAAAATATGTGCTTTTAAATATAATTTGTATGAAATAGAGTTGCTAGGCAACTGTTAAAGTAAAAGAGAAAAAATAATCTATACATTGTAAACACAAGATAGCTTTTTTAGACATCTTCCCTGAACTTTCTACTGTACCAATTTTGCTAATAATTCTTTTTTTAAATGAAAGCTGTTCATTTGTAGATGTCCTCGCATTAGCTATTTTTCTAAATATTTCCACTTTTATATTTTTATTTTTAATTTAATTTGAAAAGTTTTTTTTTTTTTTTAATTTCATCAAAATGGTAGCAATCGTATTATTTCCACTGTTGCAGAAAAAAAAGAAATATTGGAGTTTATTTATCCTTAATGATACCATTTACTCATTACAATTAAAAATAACTTTATTTTAAGTCTCAACAGAAAATGACGTCACTTTTTAAAAAACATTTTCGCTCATAAAGCTAATGTCACAATATAGTTTTATTCGGCTGATACCGAATTTGAGACACTTGGTGTAATGCTTCAGTAAGTGCCATATTTAAAAGAAACAATCCTTTTCTTTGATAAAACTATATATTTTTACAGGAATATATCTAAAAGACATCAGTTTCTGGAATTTGTACTTCGGGGTACTGAAATTAGAACCTTAAGCCAAAAGAATACATTTTCACATGCAAAGTTTTAGCTGACAAACGGAATACTTCACGTTTGAAAATCTATCTATATTATAAAGGAAAACTATGTCTGTGCGTAAGGCTGACGTCATTTTGAGAATGGCAAAGCTTGACGATTAAATGTCGGTTTTGCAATCTTTACTGCTGCAATTTTTTGAATTTCTAAACATCGCGGATCCTCAACTTCTACACCCGTTATATAGGGGGAAAAATCTACTTTCAAATACAATTTGCTTGAAAAGTTTATCTTAATTTACAGGGTGGCTACTAAATACTGATACAAATATTTAGACATTTTATTTTACAAATATAAAATAGAAAAAAATAATTACACTAATATGATGAACATCATACATGAAAGTTTACCTGTAAACAAATTCACTCAAATCGACCGCCATCTTTATCAATTACCAAAGATAATCTCTTATGCCATTGTCCGGGGGCAGCACGAATCATTTTAAGAGGTAATTTGTCCCATTCACGCAATATGGAAGCTTTGAGAGAGTCCAAACTTCTGTGTTGTTTGCTATTTACTTTAGCCTCTAAAATCCCCCAGACACAATAATATAAAGGATTTAGATCCGGTGAAGAAGGTGGCCAATCTTCGTGCATGATAAAATTCGGACAAATGACCTGGAGCCAAGCTTGTGTTGATTTAGCTCGGTGTGAAGGTGCAGAATCTTGCTGAAATATCCAATTCTTTTTTGGATACAACCTGTCAGCATGTGGCAATAAATGTGCAGCCAATATGTTCTGTTTGTAATATTCCGCATTGATTTTTACCCCTTTATCTATGAATTTCAAAGGCAATTTCCCATTGTTTGACACTGCAGCCCAAACCATAACAGAATTCTTGTTCTGAAAGCGTTTAACAGTTCGGAGAGTTTCAGGTATATCCTCAAACGTTGCTGAATATACGACATCATTTTTAGCATTATAACACTGTTCAGTGCAAAATAGCTTCTCATCAGAAAATATCATTCTGTCAATATTTTTCTTACCGTGCCGCTTCAGCAATTTCTTGCATCTTTGTAATCTTTTTATCTTTTGGGCATCAGTCAAACCTTGAACTTTTCTTTTCCGATAAGGACGAAAACCCAGGTCTTCATTTATAATAACTTGCATAGTTCTGCGACTCACGTTCTCTTCTGCAGCCATTTTATTTGCAGAGCGTTGTGGATTTCTTCGTATCTTTTCACGAATTCTTTTGATGCGCTCTTTTGTGCGAACTGATCGTGGGCGACCAGACCTAGGTCGATCTTTACAGTTATTAGTATCCAATAATCGATTTATAGTTCTATATATAAATAATCTATTAAAACCAAGGCATTTCAATTGCTTAAATATTTGACCTGCGGAAAGCCCGCGAACAAAGAGCTGTTTAATCATCATTCTTTTAGCTTTCATTTTAAAAATAATTCTAAATATTTGATTTTTACAAAAATCGTCTGCACTAATAGAAAATTGCCAAACGCTGAAATACAGAAATAAATTATTTTACCAAACGATTAAAATTAATTCTTATTTTTTGAAGTGTATCAGTATTTAGTAGCCACCCCTATTTATTTATTATGTCTTTTTCAATAATTTTCAAGTATAATGTGTTTTAATCTATATCCATTGCGTACAGGCTCCATTACGAAATAAGCCATTTGCAGTTAAAATAATATAAATAATTCAGCATTTGTCCCTAATTTTTATAGCGAAATTAAAACTTCATCAATCTATTATATTAAAAAGTGACTATCCGTTTGTATTTCACAGCTGTTCCTCCTAGAATATGGAATGTTGGGTCATCAAATTAAGACAAGGTATCCACATGGATCCGAGGATGTGAAAAGTGGCCGTAGAATTTTAAAATTTGATTAGTTTTCGAGAAAAAAAAAATTACGTTATTTTTAATGACATTTCTCTAATGATGTAAAATAGAATTGCTCCATTTTTGTGGATAAAAGAAAGAAAAGGGAAAATGAGAAGGATTATTAGGTATCATTGTTCGAAATCATTTTTAAATTGAGATTAACGTTTATTTGACTAAATTGTGAAAACATTATTGTAGTTTTCAAGAAAATTTCACGAAATACAAACTGACACATATTCAAGCTTCGGGAATCCGTTTATTTTAGAAACACAAATTCGACTCTCGACTGGAATATTGAGATAAATTCTGTTGACGTCAAAAAAAAAAAAAAAAAAAAAAAAAACATCTTACGTTATTTTCATTTAATTTAAAGTCGAAAAGTAGATTTTCAACTATTCCATTAAGATGGCTAATAAAACATTTCAGAAGCGGACATTAAAAATTAAATGTTTTAGCGAGAAAAAAAAAAAAATTCTCTAAATATTTATTTTAATTCATAAATATAAAATGCTTCTGAATAAATTCGTCCAAACAAATTCATTTTTGTATAAGATGACCCAAATGACATCATTTCTACCAATTCCTAAATTCGAAGCAAAATTTTGGAAGAGCGAAAAGCTCTAGGCAAATAAAGTTATAATATGTGTGCATTTTTATTGGGAAAGCTTTTGACTTATATTGTAAATATAATTTATTATTTGAAATATTGTGTTTAATAAAATTAATATTGTAATGGCTTTCTAAATTTACAATAAAGTTAAGATTTCATTTTTCGCAAAAATATCGATTGTCTCATGCAATTCAAAAGCAACACAACGGGTTGCTACGCAACTAGTTTATATAAAATTCAAGTCTATGTGTGTCCCTCACAATTACGGTAGGACCGCCTCATTGTAATGAGCAATTGTTGAAAATTACTAATGCAGGTTTACCACAGTAGCACCAAATGTTGGCCAGCTTGGAGGAGTATCGCCAAATTTGACGAAATATCGCCAAATTTGGCGACAAAAATAAGTTGTCATATATCAAGCCAACTTGGCGATAGTTAGCTAATTTGCCAAAATTCCCATTTAATACCATTAATATTTCATAATCGAGGTCACCGCAATTTCTTTTAAACTCCGCGCTTTTAAGGATTTTTTTCGAAATCTAAGGGTGAGAATTTAAAGTGTAACATACGGAAATGTACGTCTTTACATCTTCCTATCGATGCTACTAATAACACAATAGCCAATAAACGGTGCTATACTGTCTGAGCTCCTAACTGCCCAATTTTAATGTGTTTTAGGTACTTTTCCAGTATAGGGGTCTTGACGAGATAGAAAAAATGAAATTTGGAAACATATTTTCTAGCAACTTATTCACTGATTTATATACACAAATAATTTTTCAATATTTATATAATTTATTTAATATAAAGAAGCATTTTAACTATTTTTGTATACAAACTTAAGTAAATTGTATATAAAAAAACAACAATAATATAGATATAAATAAATGTTTAGAAGTTATATAAATAAACTTAAACGTTCATTAATTTTGTTTTCGTAGCAGTTTATATCATTTGGCAAAAAATCTCACTTCTGAAGCCCAAATTATGACAAACTTTAAAAAAGTACGCCAAGGCCCCTATACTGGAAAAGTACCGCGCTTTATATAGTGGAATACAAAAATTAAATTCTCAGTGCTTTTCTACTTTAGGGGCCTTGGCGAAGTAGGAACATTGGCAACATATTTTCTGACAAAATATTCGCTGTTTCATTTCACATGCACAAGCATTTCTTTTCAATATTTATACAATTTATTTAGCATAAAGAAGCCGTGTATCTTATTTTATAATATAGACGTGACCTCTAATCCGCAAAAAGCGTCAAATCCGCACAACACTTGGAATGAAGTTGTGCGGATTACTGGTCTTCTACTGCATTACAGTTTTTTATAAATGAGTTTCGTTTTTGAAATGTGCTATTTTCATCTATCACTTCGGAACAAGTGAGAAAATCTCATATCCTTGTACATGTGTTTTATATATCTTTACATCTCATATTCCGTCCTTTTTGACGGGCTGTCTTTCTAGTATATATATATATATATACATACATACATATAATGTAAATCAACTATGCGCTTAAACAACTAAAATTATCAGATTAAAAATTACTGCTGTAACTGGTAATATTTGGCAATTCCTTCGGTTTTTAACTCTTGGCATGTGGCCCATATTAATGTGTCGCTTTAAAAAAAATTCAAATAATTATTTGAATACATAATTTCTATTTTACATGTAAAAATATTTTTTGGTATCCCTAGAGAAAAAAAAATATTAAATGTAAAACAAATTTTAGAGTTTCCAATAATAATAATAATAAAGTTTTCACCTATATTTTATGACCCGGAGTATCCTGGTTGGGTCACCTAGTATGCAATAAACATGCAATAGAAGAAAATAATAAAAGGAAAAGGAAGTGCTACAAAAGAAATATTCACAAAGAAATAAAACATTTATAGTTGGCTTGATGAATTGACATTTTTTTCTGTGAAAGGACATATATATATTTTAAATCTGATAATGGCCCATAAACAAATTTTGAAACTAAAGTCCGGTCAAATTTTCCATATTAAATTGATAATCTTTTTGAAGGTTTTGCGTTCTTTATGTTATATTTAACAATGTTCTTGAATTTGTTTTATAATGTACAGTAGGTGTCAAAATAATGATTCGCTCACTTATAACTCTGACGCAAATCATTGTATAACAGGAACAAAAAATAATGCGCCCAGCATAGATTATGCAACACTTCCCAACACATTCAAAATACTGTAACAAAACTTCACAGTATAGTAAGGTGAAATGTGATGTATAAATAAACAATTTAAAAACTCATAACGTATTTTCAAATCAAATTTCTGCTATTGCAATCAATAGTAAGCAATATATCTTTTTTTTGTTTTGTTTTTTAGCAGTATGCCTCATAGTATGCTAAAAGGTAGTTCTTGATACAAATAGCATAGTTGAAATTTTTTATTCTGCAATTTCCTTGAATAAAAGGAAATAAATGTACTTGAGAAAATTTGTTCAGTCCTGTATATGATCAACCAAATTTAATTTATCCACATTATGTAAAATTTAATAAAATAGTTCCATTTAAAAACATATACAACAAATGGAAACGTACTTCCAGCAATTATTGTTCATGGGTTTCAATAGTTCAATTTCTTCTGTAGCCAAATTCTTTTGTCTGCCCCTGTAAATGAACGATACATTATATTCACATCATATTCTACAATAAACGCCGTACAGTTCACCTCAGTGAAATATATAAATTTCAGTATGTTTAAAATGGTGTAATATCATTAAAATACTCCGCAAACGATTTTTCCCCATAGACCGTAATGTGACGAAATCCTTCTCTGTAAATGTGCCACAAATACAATACAATTCATCTTCAATACCGAATATGCCATAGTATTACCCAGTAACTTCTATAAAATTTATGGCAATCGGTCTATATTTACGCGGGTTAGAGCGTGGACTGAGAGACAGATAGACAGACAAACCGAATTCGTAAACACTTGTCAACGTTTAAAATATTGTAATACCATTAAAATACACCACAAACGTTTCTTTCCCCATACTAGGAATGTCGTTTAGTGTATCTGTAAATGTACCTTAAATACTATACACTTCATCTTCAATACCGAACATGCCATAGTGTTGCCGAATAACATGTATCATGTTAATGGCAATCGTACTATATTTAACTGAGTTAGAGCACGGACGGAGAGACAGACAGACCGACAAATCGAATTCATAAACACTTTTCAACTTTCTTAGAAAGTATTATAAAAGTAAGTTTAGTACTCACTGATTAGTATAATCTCTATTAAATAATACTTAACTTACATTTTGTATAGGAAAACGCTTACAAATAGAAGTTGTAACAAACTTTAAACTTTTTTATAATAACACACACTTTTGTGTGCGAAAGAATGAGTCAGCTATTATGTTTTAACAGGTCTGGATGGTTAAATTTCCATTTGGTCGATGGATATGTTTTCATTGATTACAAATTATAAGAGAAGAATAAATATTTTAAAAATAAGGTTGTTAAAAGTACGACATCTGAAGATGTCAATGTGAGATGTAATCAAATATTCTGACACCGAGGATAGCCTAGCCTTCTCTACAGGCACTTCTACAAAGTCCGGGCCTAAGAACACATAACATCCAGATGAGAATGAAAATCAGGAAAATTATTTTAATTAATATCAGGTGTGTGTAAGTAAGTGTGTTCAGAAATATCCAAAAACGATCATTGACATCGACAGCGAAGAAAAGTGTGTATAGAATTTAGTCAAAAAACACAAATTTTGGAGATGGACAAACATCGCAAGCACACACATGTATAAAAGCTGCGAATTTTTCCATAAACTTTGTAAAACTTTACAACGTTAGTGATTTCCTTGTTCTTAGATTACTTTTGTAATTTTCCAAAAGCAGTAGGAATTCTTAATTATTTTGATTATCGTTTTCTACCTAAAAAATATAGGTAACATTTACTTGTGTTGGATTTTTTCCCCTTTTGTAATAAGATACACGTTTTGAAATGACTAACTTACTTTATTGCACAAATCCTATCCCACTGTTACACTATGGCAATACACATACCATTTGGTGTGTCACATAAGCGAAATGTGAAATAAGTTGGCATAGTTGTACCACTAAAAATTTATGGCAATACATAACATTTGGTTTGTCACTTAAGCGAAATTTGGAATAAGTTGGCATAGATGTAACACTTTCGTAAACAGCTTATGACGAGTTAAACTATAGAGTTCTAATTCATATAGCAGTTATGTTATTATACGCTTTTGTAAATTTTATTAAAAGTATTTTGGGACAAAGAAAAAGGAAAAACTGTGCCAACTAGCTACATTCTCTCCTATATTTAATATTGATATTTTCAATTTTCAATAATGAAAATTTTACTTTAAAACTGAACTTTTATTTTAATTTTTATTGTTTTTCCCATGATGGAATTTTATTATATATACAATACAATATTTCTGGCTTGTCTGTCTTTTACACTACTTACTTTGAAAAAGAAAATGTGAACTTTATCATAATCATAACTAACTGAGAAACTATATCATATTTAACTATTAGAGACATTTTTCATTAGAAATAATGCATGTAATGTATATACACTTTGTAAGTGATTTAAGCTCTTTGCTTAATTCTAAAAATGCAATATAAAATGTAGTCGAGTATAATTTTTATTTATAATTTTATGTATAAGTATATTTATTTATTTAATCCAATACCTTGCTGAATTTGAAAACTTGTCACCTGTTTCAGATATCATACTAATTAAGAAAATCTTTTATTTTCAATCAAAAGTATTCATTACAAATTATAAAAATAGATTTCGAAATCACATGTAAAATGTTCTTTAAATTAATTAAGGTACATTAAGAAAAACAAAATTAAACAATAAAATGGCAAACATCTTTCAGAACGATTTTTGGAGTTTGATTTTTTAAACTAATGTTGTCTTCCTTAATTGAGAACTTATACTTTAATTAAAGTATGTCTTGAAACTATCAGTGACTTTTATGATATTTACGAATAAAAATGTTTCTGCTTTAATATCAAGGGTGCTCTCTGCATTTTACCCAGTTTATACAATTGATCATATTTAGCAGATTAACAAAAAAAAATCATTAAACGGGAATTAAACTAAAATTGAAATAATTGATTGAAAATGAAAGAGATATTTTGATAGAATATTAGGATTTTGAGAATTTCTCCGAAATATGTACAATGAAATTCTGACGTTTTAAGTGTATCACAATTCCTGTTTTAAGTAATTCTTTTAGCGGTAAATCTTGCATAATACAAAAGTTTCCTAATAAAACTCGTTTAACTTCAATTTTCACATTAATATATTTGGATAAATTTTGCATTTCATACAACTATTGCTATTAAGAAATGTAAATAACATATTGTTTTCGTAAAAACAATAAATATATGTTTTAGTTCGCGCACAATCTTCGCTATATTGCTATTTTCACTGCGACAATTTATACTTTGTAAATTATGGCGGCCACATCACCAATAAATTTTAATACTCTAAAGAGAAAATATGTTTTTTTTTTTAATCTACCATAAACAGCAATGTAAAAATATGTTGAAATATTAACTGAAATTTTTTTACTCCATAATTAAATTTCTGTACTGAGCAAGTTTGGTGATTAATGTACAAAATGGCCAGTGATTGATCCTATTCCTTATTTACCATTTTGAAATCACCTCCAGACCTCAAATATGTGACTCTTCTTTCATTCTCTCGATAATATGAAATTATCAATATCAATGTCCAACAGCATTCCAAATCTTCTATAGCTGCACGTTCTTCAGCTAATGGTATTCTACTCAACAAGTTTGTTGATTAATATAAAAAAAACTTCAGTGATGGACTTTATCACATATTAAAGCTCTTGAGATCCATCTCGAGACCGTCAGTATGTGACGCCTCTTTTATTCTCTAAATGACATAAAATTATCAATATCAGACTCTAAGAGCATTCAAAATCTTCAATAGTTACATGTTCTTCAGCTAATTTCATTCTACTTAACAAGTTTGATGATTAATACTCTAAAACTTCAGTGATAGATCTTATCACATATTAAAGATCTTGAAATCCATTTCAAAATCTTTCCTTCTTTAATCCTCTCGATAAAATGCAATGATCAATATCAATCTCTAACAGCGCATACATTCTTCAATAGTTGTATGCTGTTTGGCTAATTTCACCCTACTCAACAAGTTTGGTGATTAATACACAAAACCTTGAGTGATGGATCTTATCACATATTAAATGTCTTGATATCCATTTCAAGACCTTCATATGTGACACCTTCTTTAATTCTCTCGATAACATAAAATTATCAATATCAATTTTATACAGCATTCAAAAACTTCAGAAGGTACATGTTCTTCAGCTAATTTCATTCTACTCAACAAGTTTGGTGATTAATACACAAAATGGTGATTGATCTTATTCCTTATTTACGATTTTGAAATCCATCTCAAGTCCTCCAATATCTGACTTTTCTTTCATTCTATCGATAATATGAAATTATCAATATCAATCTCCAACAGCATTCCAAATCTTCTATAGCTGCACGTTCTTCAGCTAATGGTATTCTACTCAACAAGTTTGGTGATTAATAAGCAAAAACTTCAGTGATGGACCTTATCACATATTAAAGCTCTTGAGATCCCTCTCAAGACCTTCAGTATGTGACCCATCTTTTATTCTCTAACTGGCATAAAATTATCAATAGCAATCTCTAAGAGCATTCAAAATCCTCAATAGTTACATGTTCTTCAGCTAATTTCATTCTACTCAACAAGTTTGATGATTAATACACAAAACCTTCAGTGATGGATCTTATCATATATTGACACGTTAAGTGACACGTCAGTCACTGGTGACTGACACTGAATTTCCCGTTTAGAACGCGTCGTTCATCGATGACTGACGGTCTAAAATATAATATAAAACTAAAAATATATACATTGTTTTAAGTAATTACTGAATATTTTTTTAATTTACTTAAGTTTTATTTATTACAGGATTATACTTTCTTAAAAATTACTTCAAACATTGTAAATTTTTCAGCTTCAGTGTCAGTCACCGTGGCACTCAATGTGTTAATACTTTCATCGCGAGGTGCGAGATAACTGTTCTTCTAGGAAGATTTGCTATGCGCGAGGCGCTAGTTAACTCGTCTTCCAGGAATGTTCGCTGTGCGCGAGAGACGAGATAACTCGTTCTCTACTCCAGATTTTTTATATGCAGATTTTTTACATATTATTATTAATGCATCTTGTCCCCGACTTATTTTATCGACATTTTAGAGTATAGCGGACCCTAATATTTTGTTTTTACAACATTTTTACAAGGTGAACAATCAAAAGCTTGCACTTTTGCAAACAGCGAAAACGTGGCAAAAAGCAGGCTTCCGATTGATCAATCTCGTTTCGCTAACAGTGAAAAGTCTATCTAGATTCCGGCCACTATATAGCTTACATTGTTAAGTATAATTTTCGTAAATAAAATCGGTTCGAATTAAACGAAATTTCGGATTAGCGGGGTTCTACTGTAGTGGTAGCAAAGTGCGAAAATTTTAGGAACGTTGCGAGCACTGTAGAAATCTACCATAATGATTATTCTCTATAACTGTTACTGTATATAATAATAAAACTAGAGAACAGGAATTCTGCTTTTTCAGAATTTAGTGTCGCCCACGGCATTTCCATTACTTCATTTTCTTCTGGTGGGCTGGTGGCTTCTCTTATTATTAAACAGCCATTATAAATGAAGCGTTCGGTTAAGATGAAAGAGCAGCCGTAAAAAGTTAGACCTCTGATTTTCTAGTCAGAATGGGATAAAAATGGTCATATTTTTTTTATATATATAAAAAATATATATGGCCATTTTTTTCCCCATTCTGACCAGAAAATCAGAGGTCTAACTTTTTACGGCTGCTCTTTCATCTTCACCTAACACTTCATTCATAATGTCTGTTTCATAATAATAGAAGCCATCAGTCCATCAAAAGAAAATAACACGGTGACAGCGGACACTCGGTTAAGGGGAACTCGGATAATCGGGGCTCTACTTTAGCCCAGTTTTAAGACTTAAAACATGCGATTTTATTTTATATAAAACGACGTCATCCGAATCCGCTGAAGAATTCCTCATTTACGATCCAATCATAAACATCTACAATAAAGTATGGGCAGGACGTCACTATAGAATACTACAGAAATACTCAGAATACTACAGAAATGCAACAAAAAGAAAGCAATTCATTAATATTTTTTCAAAATAGCACGCATTTTATTTATTTTTTTTCAGTTTTCATGAGAAAGTGGCAACAAAAAGATATAATTGCTATTTTTCAACTATTTTTTCTTTACTTACTACAGAAATGGAGTACTTGAGTTGCCAAAATGAAACAAATGTCGCTAAAAACTACAAAAAAAAAAAAAAAAAAAAAAAAAAAAAATTAAAATCTCAAAAATAAATGGAGATACAGTTTTCAAACAAATTGCATTTAAAAGAACTTTTTTTTTCCCCAATACGACGGTATAAAAGTTGAAAATGTGCGATGCTTAGAAGTTTAAAAAATTGCTAAAGAGTATTTAATCGTAATGTTTTGTTTTACGGCTAGCGTCTGTAAGGTAACGTTATTTTTTGGAGACAAAATAAGCTGGGAGATAGAAATAGCATACCGTATCGGGGGCTAAAAAAGTCACCAGTCACATATCTGCAACAACTGATAATATTCGTAGAATTGGAGTATCCAATAACTAAGGGATCCGTACTTTTCAGCCAAATGAAGCAATGAATTAAAAAAATCATGGAAAACTATTAAATGTGTAGATTCACACTCATAACATAAAATTTTAGAAGCGTGCAGTAAACATCGGGGTAAAATGTCTCATTAACATGACAGGAAATGAAAGTAAATATTGATTCATTTGAACAATAATATTTTATACACGAAATTGAAACTTTACGTATTTTTTCTGTTTCTAACCCTTTATGCCCCGACGGTACTTATAAGGACCATTAAAAGAACTTGTTATAAAATTAATTTAATACATAGATTAGCTGTAATACAGTTTAGAATGAGTTATCGATACATTACTTTGTCTTGTTCCAAAAGCATTATTGATTACACAAAACAAAAATATTTTTAAAAGGATGATTTCTTTTGCCTTTCCATCTTTTCAGTTTTCTTGGCGTTGGGGGATGGGATTTTGCAATTCAGAAATATTTCTATATTTCTATTGTAAGAACATTATATTTGTGATTTCTTAATTCTACAAAATACTAAGAAAAATATTTGAAGTAAAAGATTTCAGTGGTGTTAAAAATATTGCACAAAATCCCTATAAATTCAAATTTAATGAATCCTTCTAGATCCTCCAATCCTTCTAAAATCCTTCTAAAATTTATTAATTGATTATGTAAATATTCTAATGTACCTTACTCGTGGCCCTAATTTTTTGCGCATTAGTTTGTCGATGCTTTTTTAACAATAAAAGCTAAAAATAATTCAAAAAAAGTTTATTCAAATTATTTTAATTGAAAAATTACACATTTTACTGTTACATACTGAAATTGAACAACAAATAATAAACGACACATACTTTGTGACCAATGAAATCCATTTCCATGCAAGTTTTTTATGTCCCTAATGTTTTACGCATGTTCGAATGAGACGAAATGTGTAAGACTTAACACTTCGTTGGTCCTCCTTTGGCAACGTAAACATCTCTCACTCTTCTCGGCATACTTAAAACTAATCTCGTTGGCACTAAGCAATAGGAATTTTTTGCCATTCTTCAAGAAGAATTCTTTCCAGCTTCTGATTGTCATGTGGTTTTCTTTTTCGAACTGCCTTCTTTAAGTTCAGCCACAAATCCTCTATAAGATTGATGTCTGGTGAATTCGGAACCCAATCTAGCACATGAATACCATTTTGTTGAAGCAAGGCTTTTGTTGTCCTAGCTGTATGTGGTTTGGCTAAGTCTTGTTGAAAAATATAGCCCGATTGAAGGCTAAGTTGCTGAATTAAAGGCAGCAACTTTTTCTGCAAAATGTCCCGATAAAGTTGTGCATTGATAGTCCCGTCATATGGCAACATTTGGCCGACACCAGAATAAAGGATACATACCCAAATTTGAACATATGGCAGAAACTTGCAATCTTGTTTGACGCATTTTGGGTTCAAACATTCACTTGCTTGCCGTATGACCCGACGACTTATATATCCATATAAAACTAGAAAAGGGGATCCGTCCGACCCTATAATCCTTTGCCATTGCTGATCTGTCCATTGTAAATGATTCACAGTCCACAGAAAACGTTTCTTCTTTTCAACAGGAGTTAACATTGGCTTACGTTTATTTTTGTAAGATTTCAAGCCCATTTTATGCAATCTTTTTGTAGCCATTTTACGAGTCACTGGTCGCCCTATTCTGTCTTGTCATTGAGATGCCGCTTCTGTCATCGTTCCTGGTCTGCTGTTCATTACTACTCGACGAAACATTCTATCTTCCCGGGCCGTTGTTGTTGATGGGCGACCACCAGTACTGTTTCTTGGCTGTATATCTCCGGTTGCAACGAAAGTTTTCAAAACATAACGCGCTGTTGATTCAGGAATCATCAAATCTCTGCCTATGTGCCTCATTAGACGAACACTATTTCGTTTTTTGATTATATTTTTCCGCAGCTATACCGTCAATCTTTTACTACCCATTTTCTTCTTATGAATTGATTTGAAACCGCTCTTCTTTTAAACAACCCATGCCATCAGTCCCGAATGTGATAATTTGCATAGTTGGAAATAACCAGCCAATTGAAATTGTCGAAAAATTTCTTTAAATGCACATGCGCAAAACAACAAGTCTTTCTATTTTTAAGAGGAAAAATGTTTTACAAACGCAAATCTAATTGTGTGAATTTATTTATCTATTTTATTCAATGTAATTAATTTTAGAGCACTGGCATTTCAAGAATTTGGTTGTTTATTTAGAGAAAATTAAGTTTGAGTGTTCTTTCTTTGAAAAAACTTTACTTTTAAACTGGTGCGTAACGAATTAGGGCCACGGGCAAGGTAGTTTAAACATTTCACAAAAAAATGCTTCAGGGGATAAAATTTTCATGAGTTTATAATTCAGCACATAAAGGGTTAAATTATTGAAATCAATATTTATGAAATTAAAAGCAAAAGTTGTTTTTAATATGTGAAATATTGCATTAATTTTAATATCAATATTATCAAATTCACAATTATTTTAACTGTCTACATATATAGGAATACATTATATTTTTTGATTATATATAAAACAAATTTTTTTTAGTACAATAAGTTTAGTAACAAATAGGTTTTCTAACACATAATAATGAATTTAGGATACAGTTATCATTTTTCAAATTTCATTCGGCTAATAAAATAAAAACCTTTTTAACTAGTCTACTATACGGTTTTATCTGATGAGGGCCATCAGTTTTAAACATTTTTCTACGATAGCCTATATCTGAGCGAATAGTTTAAAAACTTTATTTGGGATCTCTAGTTTTCCAATACCAATTCGAATACTTCAGATATAATGAATGAGCGCCAACTCACAGGAGTCTTGTATAAGTTTCAGTTCGCTCGAAAATCATACTAGAAATGAAGTCGTGTAATCCTTTTGAAAGATGCAAATCTTCCAAAACCTTTTCAATAGAATGCATTCAAACGAAGAGATTCTAGTTGACTGCTTGAATCTGAGGCGATATCATGATTTTTATGGTGCAGATGATTATTCTTTTATTATTATTATTTGAATATATTTTCATCACTAATGTTTCTTTCTTAATTTTCTTTATTTTTCATCTTTTTAAAAACTTATTTTACTTTTTATTTTTTCTTTCTTCTAGAGTACTTTTCAGAATTTATTAAAGAAATACAGTCGACACCAGTTATAACGTACTTTTAGGGGACAAGAAAATAGGGTATGTAATAAACGAAGTACATTATGAGCAATAACCAATAAAATATAATGCATAATGTGAAAGAAAAAAGTGCATAGAAGCACAACCAATAATAAAGATTTAAAATAGAAATTTTATGAGTTTACCAAAATAAAATAGAAAAAAAATTTTACTACTTGCATGTTTATTTTACAAAAAAGAATATGATATTTTTCTTTGTTTTCTTTGATTACATGTCACAGTAAAATTTACATATTCTATGTCAAGTTAATTATACATATCTCTTCCATGAAAAGTGACTAAGGTAGGACAACATTTTTTAATTTCCTTTTTTTAACTTGAAGTACAAATTTAAAATAAAACACACATACTACAATATATATTAAAACACACATACACACATAAATAACGCCTGCATTCAACATTTAAAGGTATATATAAATATTATACAGACATACATACAATAAATTCAATAAACCCAACTGGAGTGAAAAATCCCCAACATGGTTTATTATTGAGAAATTGCAGACCCAGGTATCGGCCGGAGTAGCTCAGTGGTCAGAGCAGCAGTCTTCTATACTGTGGTCCCGGGTTCGATTCCTGGCTCTGGCTAATTTTTTACTCCAGTTGGATTTATTGTATGTATGTCTGTATAATATTTATATATACCTTCAAGTACAACTATCCCATTTTATTGACTACAGTTTGAAGTTGATAAAAAAGGTTGAGGAGATTCAAGAATGGGATGGAATAGATCAGTATATTTCGTCCTACAGAACGATACTTCAGCATAATTGATATGCAATTCAAAATGAAAGACGGCGCCTTACCAGAACAAAAACGCCGACAATTTATGTCTATTTAGATCTTAAAGTCTAAATCGACGTATCTTTCAACTGTCAGTACCCTTTTTTCAGGTTTCGAGGTTATTTTCATTTTTTACTTCTTTTGAAGAATCATTCTGAAGGACGAAAATCTTTCCTCAAAATTCATCTTCGCCTCTTTCCATTGTTGAGTCTCCCCATTATTTTATCAATAACTTCAAACAATTGGAGAAAAAAGGGCGATAATTGCTCTTGAAGGAGAATATTTGAAGGAAGAATTAAACCCAGCCTTAGAACTCACTGGGATAAACGTCCAAGACAGTTTACCTATTTCCAAATCAGAAGTGCAAGGTTGACATCCATTTTTTTTTTCCGTTCGAATCTAAAAAGTACATTATAAGCAGATTAAAGCCTTTACATGATCCGTTATAGCCAAAGTTGTAAATCATTACGTATATGGGATTTCATTCCGGACCAAGCATCTGAGTACGTTATAAGCGAAAGTACGTTATAACCGGTGTCGATTGTATGTGAATATAAATTAATTATTATAGTATTATAAATTTAGCATACATATTAAAAAAGGAGGAGTTATAGATACATAAGAAAATGTGTAACAAATATTATGCTCTATTGTGTATATATATTTTTTTATTTAAGTGTCAGTCTTCGTCAGTAAATCCTAACAATACATAAGCACAAATTTTATTTAATCTATTCAGCTATTAATTGTGATAGTTAATAAAGCTTAATGAAACACCTATGCAGCAAATAAATAAAAACAGGAGACTGCATCAAAACATATTATAACAATATTAAATTATTTTTAAACGTTTAATATTTTGTTAATTACTTGCAAGTGTTTCGCATCATCAGTTTTATTAAATTAGTTTGCACCGTTCGCATAGCAGAAATAAATAAATGTAGTACAACAAAAATAATACGTAAGAGTTAAGAAATTTTCTTAAAAAATATAAAGTTAAGATAAATGAAAGATTAGAAGAACTTTAAAATACGAATTATAGCAGTTGTATACCTGTGCAAACGTGTGAGCATAATTAAATTTATTTTGAAAAATCAGTTGTTTCAAATTATAGTCACTGAACTGCATTCTTGAATATTTTATTTTGGAATAGGTAATTAATTTATTAATTATTAAAAAATCTCAAGAATGTATAAATAGAGTCTTGTGCATTTTACTTAGAAAATAAGAGTTAACGAAAATATTACCGAAAACTTACAGTATATAAAGATGAAAAAACGTGTAATATTTGCGTGTCGAAGTACATTAATATAGACAACGGCACACATGCACCGCGATCTACCCATCACTAACCTTCTCTGTATTTAAGGGGTCTCAGGACTCTTAAAGCATCAAAATTTTCGAAATTTTAATTTTTTAATATTTTAAACTTCTATATTTTCTGATCATTTGAAAACAATTGTTTCCTTGAAATTCCCATTAAAGCAGAAGTTATGGTTTTTAGAATATTATACCCACTGAATAGCTGAAACGACGTTTCAGAAACTTTGAAGTTATTTTTCTGAAAATGACGCTTTTGGGCATAATGCGCATGATATCTGAAAAACTTCTCAATATTTTTTCATGAAATTTTCAAAATATGTGTTTAATCTTAGTCTGTATAAACTGAACCTAAAATTTCCTTTTTTTTCCCCTCCAATATATATATATATATATATATATATATATATATATAATGATTATAGTGTTAAAAATTTCAAATTTTTTTATTTTCTTCATACAACTTTGTATTAAAAATATAAAAATGCTTTAAACACAAATTTATTTAGGTTCAGGTTAATGATTACAATCTGATGTATGATTAAACACCAATATTTTCATTCTAGTTGCAAAACTTATTTTGTAATCCTGCGCGTAAGCTGTCATACCAAGTTTCTTCTCGACAAATGTCTGACAGTTTGAAGCCTCCTGTAAATATTAATTCTGCATTTTGTAATTATTTTAATGTGTGAAATAGAAGAACATACGTGCATGTTTCATCCCTCTAAAAAATTTGTGTTTTAAATTCATATACATTTAAAAATATTAAATGTTGAAAATTGCCTTTTTTTCCCCCAATTTTAAGAGTTCTGAGACCCCTTAAGGAATATGTACTCAATGTACGCACCAAATAAGGAAATATTAACGATCTCGGTAATTTAGCGCCAATCAGATTTATGCATAACTCCATATTTAGCCAGTTTTGTTCGTTTGATAATGGCCTGTAACTGACGTAATTACCGAAAACCTTTAACTTATTATTTTTGTTGAAATCTATGTTTTCCAGTGTTTTAATGTTTAAGCATATTCCTATGAAAACTTTGTTTGTCTAGCCATGTTTATTCCTATACTATTTAACACTCATAACAAATAAGTATAGGTTATTAAGTTGTTTCATTGTTGTTAAGATCAAGTGAAGAAAACGATTGTGTAAATATAATACTGAATGTCCTGTAACTCAGTAATTAGCACAGTGTACTGCCACACTACAGGTCCGAGGTTTTGCCTCCGCATTTGAACTACGATAATTACTTTCGGCGTCGGATAAATGAGTAAGAAGTGTGCTTGTTATATAAAACTCTTGGGTTTTGATATCAGAATAACCACTTCACTGGAGTATTTATTGTATAGGACTGATATATATTGGAATATATATTGTATAGGCTGAATTGGCTGCTTCAAGCTACGGTATTACACGGTTGTAGTACTATGGATTTTTTAGATATTAATATATTACAATTTACTAATTACTTAAAACATTAAAAGAAAATAGTCTAAAACTAAAAGCTTTAAAGTTTATTCGTGATGCTATCATTCATTTTATAATAATATTCCGAGTTTAATGACGGCTGTATATAAAGATTTTTTTTAGCTCAAGATTGGATATTTTTTTTCTTATTGTTTATAAACAAAATTTCCAATTTTAGGAAATCTCACAATTCCTGACTATACGTTTCTTTTATATTTTTGCCCTGATGGTGTCCGAAAAAATATTATTCTGAAATTTCAAATTCACGAATTACATTACATTAAAAAGGAATAAATTATAGAAAAAATACAAGGTGTCCGAAAAGTCTCTGATACATTTTAAAATTCAATATAAAAATCTAAGAATTGTCGTACAGGAATGCGGTTTGGACAAAAATGCTTCTTACGATTAAAAGTTTTCTTTAATAGAATAAAAAAGAAATTAGTTCCAAACATCGATTATAGATGGTGTCATTTGCCAGTACATTTTATACGTGGTTATGAAATCCTTAATCGAATTTTAAAAGGCTATATCTTCAATGAAGTTTCTATCACTGAATGTAATGCAGTAAAAGTAATTATTAAAAAAAAAATAAACTTTTAAGTTTGCATAACGCAGAAATTATAAAAGAGCTACAATATATATATATATATATATATTAAATTCCGATTTAAATATAAATCTAACATATTCCTTTAGGCAGATTTATTTACGTATTCGACATACTCTACAAGAATTTTCATTTCAACATTAGTTTTTATTATTAAATGCTGAACTGTTAATGGAATTTTCTACTTAAATATTATTATTCATTCTCATTACTTGTTTTACGACTTAGTATATATTTTTAAAATTCTACTTTAATAAAGATTTCTTTTTTGGAATTGTGTTCCCCGTGTTTCTAAAATACGTTTTCCTTACATTTAATTGAATTATTCACTAAAATAAAAATTGAAAAATTTATTTAATATTTTAAACAAAAGATGAAATTATAGAATTAATCCTATACGTATTTTACCAATTTGAAGTGCTTTCACATTTAATGAAATAAGAGTTTTAAATGTCATTGTTCAGTTTTGGAAAATAATTTTTTAAAACCGAGGATGAAAGAAAAATATTTCAAATATTTCAATATACGTCAGTAATTTAAAATTCTTACCTTTAAAAGAAATTTTTCAGATTGCGGCTTAATACAGAATATTTTCTATACAAACAGATTTCTGTCAAAAGTCACAGGATTGAACATGAATGCACAATACGTTATTTGAAAAAATTCTAAAAACTTGTATTCGGTTATACATTCAGAATCATAATTATAAGTACAGTTACGTTTTGTAAAATTTACTAGGCAGAATTAACTAGCGATCATTACGCTGATTATATGCAAGCATCTAATTATAAATAACTTGTTGACGTATTACTTTGCATAATAAACAATATAGTATAAGTAAGCATAACAAATATACAAATTTTGTAGGTATTTGTCGATTCATAATCTCTATAATAATAACCTAAGTCATGGGACTGCCATCAACAGTTCCGGGCTGACCACTTCTCTTTTCATATGCCAGGCGACCATTTTGGTACTAATCGCAGGTGATTAATCGCCAAATATTGTTCCATGGCCATCATTTCATCTATGTTATAATAAATAGTTCAAGTTATGTGACTGTCATACAATTACGCTTTTCATATGCGTATCCATTTTCAATCAAAAATATTTTTCGAATAAAACTAACATAAAAGTTGCCATGATCGCAAAAAAATCTTGGTACTTTTATGTTTGCCGGGTAAAATTCTCGCCAATAGCACTTTTTAACTCGCCAGTTAGCATTTTTTATTTCTCGCGCGGTAAATTAAAACAATGTTTTGATGTTTAAATTAAATGCGATGGTTTATGGTATCATTTATTATTTTTCTTTTTTAAGAAATAAATATTAGCCATGAATTTTGAATGTTTCAGTTTTAAAGTAAAGTTGTGCATTTTAAATAAAATGAGTGAAAGGATTATATTTTAAATGAAGTTAATAAAATACGAAAAATTGCGGCAATAACAATGTTTGGTGATTTATCCGCTGCGTCCGGTTAACATAAATCTACCGAATTCTTGGTTTATCTATCAGATTTTTCTGATTTGGCGAAGATTGAACAAATAAATTAAATTTTATGAATAAAAGTAATTTGATGCAATGCTTAGCATTACATTTAAGAGAGACTAAACTGGTCGCCAAGGGCGGCTAGTAATAAGTATAGTTGTACTATTTTTTTTTTTTTTTTTTTTTTTTTAGGGATTGCTAATGAGCATCATTTCTGAGTTTCATGAAAGTATAATAAATGCGGATCTATACCAGTTGTTGCAACGGCGAAAAGATAGGTCTCAATCTCTATTTTCAAGATGACTCGCGGAAAAGAACTCAATGATTTTGTAGTTAGAAAAAAAGTGGAATTTACTAAGAAGAGGTGCTTCAATTTGAAGTACCGGGTGATCCGGAAGTTCCGGGAATTTCGAAATGTTAATAAATTAGTAAACTATATACAATTGAAAGATGCGGTTTTCACAGAAATGCTTAGAAACATGTGGGATTTTTTTTTATGAAAAAAAAAAAATGTGAATTACTTACAATTTTTTTCTAACAGGTCATTCTGAAATTGATAATATAATGTTGCTATGGTATAATAAGGTGGATTGAGTATTGACATCATGTTCTATCTCGTTTACGGCTGCAACAGAAGTTTGGGGGTTTTCCACATTTTTGACGATCTTCCAATGAACCCATTTCTTCAAACATTTTTTCATAGCATTCAGATTTGTAACGGTCATCGGTCCTTTTCCAGTTTTAAATCCACCCATTGTACGATAAGAAAGCAAAGCTAAACTTGCCGATTCATCCTTGTAACGCAGAGAAAGCATGTCTAGACATAGGAGTTACACATAAAATTTTGTATCAAAATCCGTTTTAAATGCAATTTCTTTAATCTTCGAAAAAGCGTTTGAATATAAACCACTCTTAAAGCGAAATAAAGCAATATCTTAGGAGGGATGTTGCACAACTGATCTGCTTATATAACACATGATACAGGTAATTTTGATGTTCTACATCAGCGCCATCTGTTGCCAAAAAATAACTATTTATATTAAAAAATTTCTTGATTATAAACTAAAATCCCACATGTTTCTGAGCATGTTTGTGAAAACCGCCCCTTTCTATCGTACATAGTTTTCTAATTATTAACATTTCAAAACTCCGGGAACTTCTGGATCACCCGGTATTTCTATAATTATTAAAACACCAAAAAAATGCAGTGGAAAAATATGTCAGACGAGGCGTTGGTGGTTCTGGGAAAAACAGAATCCTACTCAAACTGAAGCTGTTCCAGAGAAATCGGAAACAAATTGTTGGCATGGCAACTTTAATCAAGAATCACGAGACCAGCATAGATTATGAAACACTTTTCAACACATTCAGAATACTATAACAAAACGTCACAGCTTATTAAGGTGAAACATAACGTCTAAATGAACAAATTAGAAAACGCATAACACATTTGGAAAGAGGATTTCTGCTATTACACAGAAAAATCGTTAAAATATACGTTCATTTTGGAACTCTATATATGGGGCATTCTCAAAATCTTTTGACTTTTATGTCCCTGAATAATAATTTTAATTTTAGTACATGTTCGTGGGTTTTTTTTTTCTTCATATACTGGAGAACATTCCATTACATGATTGCATAACAGTATTAACGAGATAAATAAGTTTTGGACGATGTTGGGTGTCCAAATACAAGGAAAATTCTTATACCCTACCCAGTCCCTGATGGTGATTTTTAAGTTTGGAGCTGTCTGGATAAAATTGTTTCAATAAAAGTAATTCGATGTAATTTTTTTCCGAAACTGGGACAATAGATTTATATAAATATGCAGCAAAAAATTAACCTGCAAACATTTTTAGGGTTGTTATTATTTTTTAAACTCTGTCCCTGGATTTTAGATTCCTTACCGTCCCTCTCCTAAAGGTATACAGAAAATCACTTCAGATGCAGCCACAGAATTTTTTTCAAGTTTTTTCTCATGCAGATGTATGCTAGAGAAAGAATGTGTAAAATTCTTTGACAGGAAATTTACTTCAAAATTTAAATGAGCATTTAAATACCAATTTCAAGCATCGTGGCTTTATTGGCAGTCCTACCGCCCCCAAGGTTTATTCCTGCACTTTTCGAAGTAAATTAATTTTTTTTTTAATTTAATCCAATGTAAATAACTGTCTCTAAAAATCAATGAACATTGTGACTACCACTTAGTTTTAACATGATTGGCCTAAAATAGGTGGTAATCTTTCTTACTGTTCCATCCTTACCCTCACTTTTTTCCCCATTTCGTTTTTTTCCCATACTTTCCCCTTCTTTTACCTTACCGTCCCTTCTTTAACACCCTTTTAAGTTAATGTTATACAAAAATTTCGTACTAAAAATACTACATTGTTATTATTTCTTATTTGAATGTCCTGTGGGGTACTATGCAAATTCATTATAAGTAAAAATTTAGAGGAAAATAAAAAGATTTAGTGGTAAAATGGTAAAGAAAATTAAACTCGAAAGTTTAGCATAAACCTCAGTTGAATAAAACTTTTTGAGCTGCTGACCCTTTTTTCTTTATTTTGAATCATTAAGGCATTTATTCGTTTATCAGATTAAAATGTTATTTTAGCAAGTTTAATTTCACCAGATTTTTATTTTCAAATGTCAAAAGATTTTGAGAATGCCCCATATGATCTACAGATATGTATCCATACTACATAGCATAACAAAGTTAGTTCAGTTAAACGCATAGCGCCGTTGAAATTTTCCACTCGGCAGTTTCCGCCAATAAATAGATGTTGTTGAGAACTTTTCTGCAATCCCTGTATACGATCTATAGATTTTATACACTACAAGTAATATTGGAAAATATTTAAATTTAAAAACGTATACCACAAGTGAAAACACACTTCCAGCAATTATTGTCAGTAGGTTTCAATAGTTCAATTATTGCCCATTTTCTTATATAGCCAAATTATTTGTGTCTCCCTTTAAATAAACGATAAATTCTATTTACAGAATATTCTATAGTAAGAACTTTGTAGTAAACCTCAGTGATGTAATATAATTTCAATAGGTTTAAAGTACTTTAATATATTTCTAGTACAAGGTAAACGATTTTCCCCCTCAGACCGCAATGTAACGGAATTGTTCTGCGTGGCACTGTAAATGAATCGAATATGCTACACACTTCATTTTCAATACCGAACATGCCATAGTAAGCCGCAATAACACATATTCGTTTCGTGCCAATCGGACGGCATTTACGTGAGTCAGAGTACAGACAGACATACTAACAGACAAACCTAATTCATAAACAATTTTCAACTATGTTAAAACTGTTAAAAAGATATCTGATAAAGAAATAGCTCGTGTTTTAAACAATAAATTTTAATATTCAATTGTTACACGTGTTATGAATCATCACACAGCATGTGAAAATTAACAAGTAAATGAATTTTAGTGCAGGAGCTAGAAGGGAGTAAGTGCGAAAAATGTGACAATCGTATTTTTTTAGTTGTTCTAAGCTCAGAAAACCCAAAAGATTAATATTCTAGACGGTGTCAGTCCAATTTATAGTCCAATAGTTTTTTTTTTTTAATTTTCCAACATCCTTCAGGTATTGAGCGTATGTCGTGGAGTCATTTAATATTTATTTCAAGCGATATTTATTGGTTATTTTAATGGAAATCAGTAATTATAGGTTATTACATTAAATAACAACAAAGCCACAGTTAAAAACATTGTTATTCTTAAGTAGTAAATCTGCAGATCAGGAGGCAAAGTTATGGTGGTTATAGTATAATATTTAGTAGAAAGATTTTATCAAAATTGTACAACCTAACCTACTCGATAGTAACAGCGTACTAAAGTAATCTAAAAATAGTCATATTTGGGTACGTTTAAATCTGTTTGGTAATCATTCATAATCGTCGTTATTGCCAATTGACTATTTTAGATTGTGCTTTGTTCTGACAGGCTTTTATTCGTATTCACATTCAATTTATACCATTATGTTACTATCATCGTTTATATTTGACGCAAAGCAAAGCTGTAGACCCGACTACAAAGATTATCTAACCATTTATTGCCCTCATCCAGATTTTCTGCTTAATCTTGCGTAATCGGGAGTATTTCAAAATTTTTTTTATAATAGCAATGAAATACAGTTGCTTTGGAAGTGATGAAAGAAAATGAGAAAAATTAAATAGGTATCGTGTGAAATATGTAAATTGATAAAACAAAATGCTTTTTATTTTTCAATAAGATGTATAAGATACCAACAAACGTTATACACGTCATTAAAAAAATACAAATATATTAACGAAATTTCAATTAAATCGGAATAATTTAAGTCCCCCTTTCGGAAATTTTAGCATCCATAAATTAACATTTAAATGAATTATACAATTACGCCATTTTCTCTATAATGAATGGCAAAATTTGAAAATCATTTGAATAACCATAGAAAAGCATTATGACGTAAAAGTAAATGTTCTTTATTTTCCAAATGTGATTCAATAAAACTCATTGTTGAAAGTGAGTACAAACATAATTTGAAAATAATTATTAAGAACGCAGTTAATTCCAATATATTCAAAACCTAAACAAGTGGTACGTGTATCTCATTAAAGGCAAATGAGGAGAGCGGTCTTCAGATGCATTGCAAAACTATGTATGACACAATGCTTGGTCAATTTTCAAGAAATTGGGAAATCTTTAGTAATAGAATACGAGAATCAGTGATTCCAGTTAAACAAAAAAATATATATATTGCAGCTTCTAAAAAAAGTCCATTCCACAACTTCGAAGATAATCCAGCAAATAAAACAAAAGAATACATCTAGTAATAAATTACAAGGTTCAAAATACACTGCATTATTTCAACAGTCCTTTATGTTGGCATCTCAGCTTGAATTCGACACGAAGAATTTAGCATCCTATGAAATATTAGACTGTTCCAAATATTACGCATCTAGATAAAATCGGCGAAATTCAATGGCTCTTGAAATTGAAGGTAATCATCAGTGTGGAATGAATTCTCAGCAAGACCATTTCGCATTGAATTCTTCAAAATTTATGTAGCAGAAGGTATGGCACTTGTGCATCAAATGCATCTAAAAATGTTTAGTATATTCGTTCCTTTTTTAGAAGTATTTCTAAAAGAATCAAGCTGATATTCTCACCTCATATATCGCTTCTTAATGTTGTATTTAACAGATATGATAAAATATCCATAAAATATTTGTAAACGTTTTTGAGAAGTAAAAGCAAATCTACCAAAAAAATCATGATTTTAATCCATTCAATAAAAATTTCGTCAACTTTCCATAAGTACAGAAAATAAATTCAATTTAATACGATTTCTTATCATTAATGCTCTCACATATGCACAATTAGTTCTATATACATTTGTTTCGAATTCGATGATTCTAGAAAATGCTTCAAACTGCTAGGTTCTTCATTCACTGTTAAAAGTTTTGCAGCATTCTGGCAGGTCATTCGACCGTTTTTTGAAAAAACGGTTTCATAACCATATTTTAACTATATTCTGACCATAAAATGACCAATAATATGGTCAGAATAGTGTTAAAATACAAGCGTCTAGCGATCACACTTTTTCATTTTGATCCTGTGATCCTGCGGGATCAGCGTGCTCCGCGCATATCGTTCCGCGCAGGACGTAGCGATGTTTGTGTAAAATAATATTCTAAGCAAAATTCTTTTAGGAACTTTATGGAACTTTATTTTATTTTGATTCAAATTAATTAAACTCTGAAATTATTCTAAAAAGACGAAAAAATTATTAAATTATAATTTAAAAAACAAAAATTATTAAATTCAAAATTTTGAAAAAAACAATTTAAACATTGTGAAAAATATTAAATTTAAATTATTAAACATAAAATTACTAGAAACATATAAAAATTTATTATATTCCGAATTTAAAGTGCCTTTAAATGATAAAAAAAAAATTAAATTACTAAATCATTATAAAATTTAAAATTATGAAAAAAAATAGTAACAATTATTATTTATTCAAAATTAAAAGTTCTTTTAAAATGATGATAAAAATTAAAATTATTAAATTAAAAATTATGAAAAAATATTTAATTATTATTAAATTTAAAACATTCTTTACGATTTGCTTATCTTTACACCACTAGATGACAATACTAAAGGCATTAAATCTGTTAAAACTACGATCACCATATCAAATATCTGGAAAATTCACAATAAAAAAAAATTTAATAGTGGTACAAATATTGAAAAATATAAATTTTCGATTTTTATCTTCAAAAAAATTTAGTTTCAATTTAGTAGCAATCTTGACATTCTTTTTCATTCAGCTCCGTAAGGAATCGAACCCATACCATCTCATCTGAGGGTGAACGTCATACCACTACACCATAACGTTCCTTAAAGAAATTTGCTTAGAATATTATTTTACACAAACATCGCTACGTCATGCGTGGAACGATATGCGCGGAGCAAGCTGATCCCGTAAGATCACAGGATCAAAATGAAAAAGTGTGATCGCTAGACGCTTCAGTGTTAAAATTACGGTTGTGTAACCGTTTTCGGAAAAAAATGGTCAGATCACCTGCCAGAATGCGGCAAATTTTTAACAGTGTTGTGAAAGGTCTTTGAAAGCAGTATTATAGCGGATACGAAAATTTTCGCCATATATTTCACGAAGTAAACAGGCCTGTAATCAAGCAGTGAAAACACCCAAAAATGCCTATTTTTACGTTTTTTATAATATGTTATTCCTTCAGAATAGACTAGTATGCATTTCCATAAGACCTCGCATTTAGATAATATAGTATGACGACTAAAACCTTTTTCAGAAACAAAAATTGTAAAAACATTATATTTTTAAATTCAATTAAAGTATAGTAAATTCCTTTTATATATCCATAAGTACCTTTCTTAGAGGGTTTATATAAAAATTAACCAATTCGGGAACAAATATGTATTGAAGATATAGCTACAAACAATTAAATTTTTTTTCAAAATAAGACCCTTGGGTGTGGTAGAGCTTCTTCCAACGAGTTGTCCACTCTTGGATGACGCCCTGAAAAAGTTTTTTCCCGGAACGTTCAAGCGGCGCATCGAAGCCACTTTGACATCTACTACGGTCCTAGGCCGTATCCTTTGAGGGCTGTCTACACTTTTAAGAGAGGGGAAAAGTCGACCGATGTCAGATCGGGACTGTAGGGTTGCTGCGAAAGCGCTGCGATTGCATTTCGTGTCAGGTAGTAGTTGACTGTGAAGCAAGTGTGGTTTGGTGCATTGTCCTGATGCAGCTTAAATTTGGCGGTTTTCATTCCTGAACACTTCCGGAATCATGGCCAACGTCTCGATGGCTGTTTTTCCGTGTACCACACAAAATATAATGTCATAGCGCGGTTCGATAGCACGTTGCATTTTTAATCTTCAACCGAGCGTAGGGGCAGTCCACTAAAACCACGATACGAACTGCACGGATGCTTGTAGGCTGCTGACGTACGGAGCGTGATGCAGCTGTCTTCCGCCTCCATGGAATTCAACTGGGGCATGCACTGTAAAGAAATTCTGTTAAAAACGAAAATTGTACTGCCAATCGAGACGCCAGTACTATTTAAATATTTTAACGGAATTTTTTTCGTAAATTTCAGAAAAAAATTCCGTTTCCGTTTTTTCACAAAATTTACCTAAAAAAATTCCATTAATGACAAAATGACTATTTTTTCCCTCTAATAGATAATTTAGAGAACTAATTATTTTAAAATATTGAAATGTTTATTATGATGAGCGAAGCGAATCCTCTACTAGGCTACACAAATTACATTTTGTCGTACACTTTACAAAAAAAAAAAAAAAAAAAAAAAAAAAAAAAACGATTCAGTATTTTGACTTGAAATTAAACATAAAAATAAATTATGATCTGTAGATTTTCACATTATTATTATTATTATTATTATTTTTTTTTTTTTTTTTTTACATAATAAGCTTGATAAATGTATTATTCTAATAAATTTATTTTACATGTTACGGGCGCATTTTTGCAAATAATATATGAAACACGTATACTTTCAGCAGAAAGAATAAATCATGGAGTTAGTAGTTATAGATAGAATCATGATTAATTAAATAGATCCACGATTTCTTTTATGAAATTTTTCAAAATACCCTTTTTTTAATGAAAATTATAGATATCTTTAATGAATTAAGCCTCGATTGCCAATATAATCTCCTTTTTTTACAGTGTAGTTTGGCCTTTGCGCCTTTTAAGCAATTAATTAGAAATTTTACTTTCATGCGAAATATTGTATGCAAGGCAGATGTTTTTCTCTGGAAAAATTTTCAAGTATTAATATGTTAAGTTGATATTTGTAAGATTTCGAATGTTAAATTAATGTTTATTGTGCGATCTTGAATCTGTGCGACAGTCTACATTATCAGCCCTACATACAACTTTTGATAGAATTAGTTTTTTTTTATTACTTGTTTTAGGAAAACAACACAATCAGAATACAACATATGAATTTGAAATATGTATATATTTATTTATTTATTTATGGACGTAGAATGGTTAACTAATCAATAGAAAATGTTTTCAAAATTAAACTTTTTTTTTTTTTGTAGAAACATCAGAATTTATCATAAAGGAAAAAATATTCAGTTCCACATGTAACCTTTATAGATATTTCTGTATGATTTGCTGTAGAATTACTTTTCTAAGAAACAGACTTATTGATTTATTGTTAGATTTAAATTCGGCCACTTTCGTATTTGAATTCTATTACAAAATAAATTCAAATATGTAAAGCAATAGCCATAAAAGGAATATAATTAATATTGAATATGCCATTTATTCCCGTGTTACTATACTCGCAATTAGTCCATTTTCAGTTTCAAATTCTTAATGAAACGTTACTATATAATATTTTATTTGATGTAAATATACATTTAAGAAATTATATGGATCAAAAAATACATTTTTTGCAAAAATAATATATTAAATTATGCATACAATGTTTTCGACGAAAAAACATGCCTCCTACGCAAAATAAACGTACTATTCAGTGCTATTACGACCAAAGACAGAATGACATATAAAAATTAGAATGAAATAAATTTGAAAATATATAAAATTCTTAACAATAACGTTTCCGCTGATTTAAAGATTCGCATAAAAATCTAAATCATCGATGCCAAAAGAGTTTTAATCCTTTATCTGCTGATCGTACTTATAAGTACCATTAAAATAACTTGTTATAAAATTAATTTAACACATCGATTAGTTGTAATACAGTTTAGAATGAGTTATAGATACATTACTTTGTCTTGTTCCAAAAGCATTATTGGTTACACTAGATAAAATGTTTTTTAAATGATGATCTTTTAGCCTTTGCATTTTTTCATCTTTCTTGGCGTTTGGGGGGAGGGGATTTTTCAATTCGAAAATATTTCTATATTTCTATTCTAAGAACATTATATTTGTACATTTCCTAATTCTACAAATTACTAAGAAAAATATTTAAAATAAAAGATTTGAGTGGGGTTATAAATATTGCACAAAATTCCTATAAATTCAAATTTAATTAATCCTTCTAAAATTTATTAAATGATTATGTAACTCTTCTAATGTAGTTTAAGCAATTCACGAAAAATGCTTTAGAAGATAAAATTTTCGTGAGTTCATAATTCAGTACAAAAAAGATTAATGAGTTTTTATTTAAATACAAAGCATCGTATTTTAAAGTGCTTCAATTTTGTTTTCCAACACATAATAAAACTTTTGAAAGAAATGGTTGTCTTTCAAATTGTATTCGAATTTCGGATTATAAAACATTTACATTGCTATCAGCTGTTATCGGACGATGAATGTCAGTTTTAAATTTTCATTTGGTTTCTCAAGCTTTTCGATATCAATTTATCCTTCGAATCTTGCATAATTTTCAGTTTCCTTGCAAATAGTACACTAAATTAAGCGGTGTCATCTTTTTCAAAATCGAAATCTCGCAGTATTTTTCAAAATAATGCATTTGACGGATGATTCTAGCTGATTGCTTGCACTCGAGAGAACATCAGGATTTTCAATTTGGAGTTTATTTATACTTTTTATTTCGAATTGCTGAAAGGTGTAAAATAAAAACTTTAAAAACAGTAAAATAGTTTCATTTAACTGTGGACACGTTTCGACTCTGCAGGAGTCATTTTCAAAACAAATAAGTAATACTATTCTACTATCTATGCATAAATGCACGAGCTATGATGCAATGATCTGAAATGCCATCATTCAGTTTTTCATGTAACGCAGGTTATTTTTACTATTTTACTTGGATATTTATTTCTCTTTTCGAACCATTGAGTTACTCGACCCACAATTTTGTCAATTTAAATGATTCTAGATCGTTACATATGGAATTTTAACATGTTGTAATCTCTATGGTTTATATTATAATGGATGGATATGAGTAACTCGAGCCGCAATTTTATATATATAGACCGCCGCAGAGTTCGCGGAGATCGGCGTTCGCGTGTCCGTTCGTAGTCGTTACCTACGTCCCTTTTGCCGAAACTCCATCGGAAGCCAGGAAGAAAAGAAAAAAAAATGATAATTTGAAACCGGAAAAAAAGAAAAGGAAAATTGATTAAATGAAAGACATCGAAAAGCGGGAAGGTAGGCTCGGGGTCCTGAAGCTTTCGTACGACCGCAGCTGTTTCGAGCACATTATTAGGCCTGATTAAGTCTATTTATAATCCGAGGCTGGGATAGCTCAAATGGCAGAGCATTGGCAGCTGCATCCAAGAGATCCCTGGTTCGAATCCTTGTCCGGGCATTTTTTTTTCGTCCACTTGGTAATTTAGCGAAACAGCACCGACAACTGGCGATTTGAAGTAATTAAAATAATAAAACTTTGTAAAAAATCACCATAAAATAAAACAATAAACAGGACGCGTTTCGAGCTAAAAACATAACAGCGCGTCATCAGTTGCAACAAACACGTGTCCGTAAGCGAACAAGGTCAAAAATGAACTTTAGGTAAAGAATGTTGCAAAGAATCCGACAGATGGCGCTAGCTGAAAGAGGCACATGTAGAAGAGAAAGGTGTTGCCAAAAAGATAGAAGAGAAATTGATAGGAAAAAAAATGGAAATAAAAGAATAAAAATAAAATAACAGAAGTAAATTAAAAAATATAAACAAATAAATAAAATAAAAGAATAAAACAAGAAAAAACAAAATATACTTTTTATTTTAAACAAAATAAAAAGGAAATGAATTACAAAAGTAATTTCCACGCTGGAGATAGGAAAGGAGATGATGGGAGATCATTGACAAGATTAGCAGAATTTTTAGAAATAAAATATGCTTCATGAAAATCCAAGTGAGATAATCCCTCTTTGATTGATAAAGCTTTGTATAAATTTAATAAGCCTAAACGTCCTTTTTCTGATTCAAATAATCCTCCTAATTTTAATTCTATAATAGTTCTGCCCTTTTATTCTCTTCTCTGTTTCAAAATTGCTAAAATCCTTTCTCGTTTTAATTTAAAAGTTCAAACTTCAAACCTATGAATAAAATTAAATTCTCTTCTCTGAAAGATCCTGTTCCTAATGAGAACCGGTGGGGTGTTTATTATATTCCTTGCTCTTGCAATTTAGGTTATATTGGTCAAACAAAGAGAGCTTTATTATTCAGATTAGGCGAGCATCTGATGTATATTGCAAATCAAGAAATCTCTAAATCTTCGATTGCTTCTCACTTTGATCTTCCAGTCATTGTTTCAATTTCTCCATGGCCAAAATTATTTCTTCCCCTGCCTCTCCCTCTCACTTGGATTTTCATGAAGCATATTTTATTTCTAAAAATTCTGCTAAACTTGTCAATGATCTCCCATCATCTCCTTTCCTATCTCCAGCGTGGAAATTACTTTTGTAATTCTTTTCCTTTTTATTTTGTTAAAAAAAGTATCTTTTGTTTTTTCTTGTTTTATCCTTTTATTTTATTTATTTATTATTATTGTTTATATCTTTTAATTTACTTCTGTTATTTTATTTTTATTCTTTTATTTCCATTTTTCCCCTATCAATATCTCTTCTATCTTTTTGGCAACACCTTTCTCTTCTACATGTGCCTCTTTCAGCTAGCGCCATCTGTCGGATTCTTTGCAACATTCTTTACCTTCAGTTCATTTTTGACCTTGTTCGCTTGCGGACACGTGTTTGTTGTAGCTGATGACGAGCTGTTATGTTTTTAGCTCGAAACGTGTCCTGTGTATTGTTTTATTTCATGGTGATTTTTTACAAAGTTTTATTATTTTAATCACTTGGTAATTTACATCTCATCTGATTTCCGTCTGCTTCTCTTTCATTTCACATATTTTGTTCACTAGAAATACCAAGTTTTGAATATGTTTTTATAATAATCTATGCGGTTTAATTTTTTGCAATGGTCCTAATTATACAGGGTAGTCATAAAAAATCTTCCCCGATATATGTACCCCTAAAGACTGCTCAACCAATCGAAAAGAAATTTCAGATTTAGCTATTTGAAGTTTTGCGCTCGAGATCGTGGTGATTTAAAGTAATAGAGCTCTCACGGATACGGTTACAGTGGAAAAAATTGAAATTTTCGAATGGCAACACCCTTTTTTTCTTGTGCAAATTCATCAGCACATTGGAAAACCATAAATGGCGTGAGAATGATACGCGTATGACTAAAATTGCCGGTGTAATATCATGGCACTCAGTCCTAATCAGTTCTTATGTAATGTAGTATTCAGCAATCTAAAACAAATGATTACATTTTTATTTTCACCATGTGTTCACAAACCCAACTCATAAACACATTTTAAAATAAATCTGACAACATCACTCAGATCACAAGGGGAAAAATAATCGGTTTCGGAAAAATATGTCTTGCAGCCACTGTTTCGTTCCTCGCAATGGTCTTTTTTCCAAGTGTTTTACGCCGGCAATTTTTAACGTACGTGTATCATTCCAACGCCATTTATGGTTTTTCAATGCGCTGATGAATTTGCGCATGGAAAAAAAAGGGTGTTTCCATTCGAAAATTTTGAAATTTCTTCACTGTAACCGTAACCACGAGAGCTCTATTGTTTTAAATCACCACGATCTCGAGCGCATTCCTCCAAATAAGCATATCTAAAAATGCTTTTCCATTGGTTGAGCGGTTACGCCCCTAGGTGTTCATAAATCGGGGAAATTTTTTTATGACCACCCTGTATATTTAAATTTATACGAAATTTCCTGATAGTTTTATTTATTTCCTAAGTATATTTTTCAATTAAAAATATCGTATTTCAAATGAAAATCAAATTTCAAAGAAATTGCTTAAGAAGCGCAAAGGCCAACATAGTGAAAAAGATTCCATGCCGGGAGTTGAACCCGGGCCATCAGTACAGCGCACTGATGGCCCGGGTTCGACTCCAGGCATGGAATCTGTTTCACTATGTTGGCCTTTGCGCCTCTTAAGCAATTTCTTTGAATTTTATTTTCATTTGAAATATTGTATGCAAGGCGAATGTTTTTCTCTGGAATAATTTCCATGTATTAATAAAAATATATTTTCGTCTAAGGCAGTAATTAAATGCGATTATTTGGAAAACTCATTAAAAACCAACGCCTGAAGAAATTTTGTAATACTTCCCAACATAGTTAATAAAGTTTATAACTTCCGTCTGTTTCTCTGTCCTTTTGGTTTCGCTGCAGCTCACGTAATTACATATATATATATATATATATTATAAATATATATATGTGTATATTTAAATATCCGTGATATGAACATATTCTATTAAGTTTATTAGAGCATGCTTGGAATTGAAAATGAAATATGTTGAAGTTTGGTTAAAGCACTGTGAAAAAATTTTGTGATTTTTCTAGCACTTTATGTTGTAATTTTTCAAGCACCGATGCTGTGAAATCAAATCGAATCACTGATGATGTGAATGCGAATTCAAGTAACGACTGAAGTAAAAATCCAATTGTTTCGCTCACATGCACTAAGCAACCAATTAGAACATGAATTTCCCCACACTTGAGAAAATTTACAGCACTCATTTAAAGACAGCAGCTTGTATACTATAGAGCAACTGTGCTGGCAGCCGTGGTGCCAGCATGTTACAGAGATTTTGCCAGCACTTTATGTTGTATTTTTCAAGCAGAGCATCTGTGAAATCGAATTCAAGCGCCGATGCTGTAAAAGCGAATTCCAACGCCGATGTTGTGAAAGCGAATTTAAGCAACACGTGAAGTAAAAATCGAATTATTTATGCCACGTTCCCAACGCAACTAATAGCAACGCGACTTTCCACAGACATGAGAAATTTTAAAGCACTCTTAAAAACAGCACTTTGTAAATTTTACAGAAACTGTGCTGGTAGCCGGTCTGTTAGCACCGTTTGTTGTAAAATACAGAATTGTTTTTATATTGAGGAACCCACAAAACAATTCCCTTGCATCATGATGTACAGCGGAAGGTCGTTTACGCTGCATTTTAATTTTACGATGCTTGAAACACGATAAAATGGTGCTACTTGATTACATATAGTAAAGAGAAAGAATAGAGATGAAGTGTGGTAGCTGGAGGTGACGCCAAAAATGCAACCCTAAAATGGGGTACGTTCGGCTGAAACACAATCACGTGCTCAAGAAAACTTCTAGTAATACAGTTTTTAATTCATAATACAAAAAAAGCTGCCAGAATGCTTAAATATAAGCAAATAATTTTCATTTAGAGAAAAAAATGAACGGGAGATGTCAAAGAATTCGGTCCCTGTTCCACTTGCTTGTTTTGTTTGGGCCTAATGCCGGCATTTAAATTTGAGCGATAACGCACATCATATTAAAAACAGTTTTTACGGCATTTACTGCATCGGCGTTTATTGCATCTGTATCTATCTCTTTCCTCCATGACTTGATTATCCCGTTTACCCATTTCGTCAAATTATAGAAAACGCCAAACTATTCGCCA
Source organism: Maratus speciosus (assembly GCA_963932465.1). NCBI lineage: Eukaryota > Metazoa > Arthropoda > Arachnida > Araneae > Salticidae > Maratus > Maratus speciosus. The sequence goes on from OZ010786.1 coordinate 23,669,521, forward strand.
AATTATACAAATTGACATAATTTTTGTTTTAAATAACGAAAGAAAACATAAATTAGAAAAACATTAATAGAAATACAAATAAAAAGTCGAATTAAAAACAACTTGATGAAGTCAAAAACACATGTATCGTGTATAATGTCACGTGAATGTGACATTTGCGATCTTCCATTATTGGCATTTAATCTTATAGTTTGGCTATAGTTTTTTGGTCGACGGGATAATCAAGTAGTACCTAAAATTTATATGTATCTCTGAAGTAAATACAGTGTACTTTCTGTCCAATATGGAATTCGTAGGGCTTATAGTTCGTTTACAGGCCACACAAAACAATTTCATTACATTTTGATTTATAAGGGAAATTTCTGTGCAGTGTATTTAAATGATTTTACACAACTTCAAAGATAAAGAAATTAATATGCAGAGACCACAAAAGAATTGGCTTTCAAGAGTGACATTTGGCGATAATTTCTGTAACGGCGTTTGAGCTATCGTAAGCATTTTTAAAGTTACTCAATTTTACTGTATTACGTGGTGTGTATAAATTCCATAGATCATATATAGGATTACACAAAAGAATTTTTAAGCGTTATTGTATTCCGCCTAATGTATGTTTTAATTTTGTTATGTAATTTTACATATTGTGCTGGGCTGTCTCATGTTAATGTATGAGAAATTCAAATTTTTTAAAAATAATCTGACAGCATTTAAAAGTGTCCTCTAAAATATGCCTGATGCATGATTTTTTGTTTATGTTAATCATACATGAGTATACTAGTCTTTCTACTTTAGGAATGCAGTAAAGAACATCCTGGTAAAAAAAATCTTAAAATAATGCACTCAACGTGTCAGATATGTCAGCCTAATTGTCCTCAAAAGGATAATAATTCTGTCAAGACTCTCGTTCTGAAAAGCAATAGCTATAATCTTCTCTGATAATTGGTGTTATCCTTGTTTTTTGGAGAAAATACATGTCAAAAATAGTATTACTTAAGGAGCTTTTCTGATCTTTATTTAGATATGTCATATAAGATATAGGCAATCATAGCGTTAGTTTAAGTAAAAATACACCATTATGAGAATGCTGAAAAAAGAATAATGCAATATGATAGGATTGAATCGCGAAGAATATTGAAAACAATGTAATATATTTTGTTTTATTTTAAAATCTGGTTTAAATTAATATCATTAATAGTATCAAGATATAAATTGTAATAAATTAAGAAAAAAAATGATAAAAGAGAATGCATAATTATTCATTTAATTGAGTTTATCTCAGCTATCTACATTGTATATGCAGAAGTATCGACATGAAAGAGTATTTATATATGTTTATTTTTCATAAATATTAGAAATGTTTAACATTACTTCTTGTATTAAACTTTATTTGTTTAGATTAAAATAAAATCTCATATTGCCTGGTACCTTGAATTTAACAAAAATATTAAGAAATTTCTACCCATGTCGTAGTACTAATTTTTTTTTATTAATATTTCTTTTCTCTTGATGGAAGCTTGTTTTTACATTTTTTAAGTTTTTTTTTTTTTTTTTTTTTTTTTTTTGCTAACAAGAACTCATAGAAAGAAGTTAAGAACTATTTGTGAGCAGTTTGCGAATTGTACACGCTTTCGGACTCAACAATTAACTGAATAAAGAAGCGATTTCTTAGTGATAGTGCAATAACCCGACATGCTAAAAAGTGTCTTTGCATGCGTGATTAAGCATAAACATGCATGTATAAAAGTTAGAGGGGTTTAAATTGTACGTCTAATGTAGTTTATCATAAATAAATGCGTTTTAATAAGTCTTCATAAAATTTTCGACATTTCAAAGTCCTTTTTTGGAGGATATAACCATCTTGAGCAATACAAATAAATAAACTAGTGTGAAAAGAGTGTGCATTGATTGTTTTTTCTTACAATAATTTACATTTATTGTTAAACAGAGAGCGAGAACGTAGAGAGATAAAAGTGTAAATTTCACAAATACCAAAAGCTGTGAAAGCTGCACGTGGGACACAAACCATCATTTCCTGAAATTGAAGAAAAACTGATCTACTGGGTGCAAAATTCCTTGAAAAGAGTGTTAATTGTAAATCATACAAATATTCGCATCAATACCCTAAATTTGATAAAAGTTCAGGTTTCCTGTCGTTAAAACCGGTAAATTTTGTTGCATCTGCAGGCTAGTGGAATCGTTTATAAGTATTTATGGGTTGTGTATTCAAACTCTTATTAAAATTGCCCAAAATCTTCAAACAAGCGGGTAAGTGTGATCACAGATCACACACAGGGTTTCGTTTAATATTCCTTTCAAAACACTTTATCCTTTGCAAAATCTGTTTGTTCCACATTTCGAAACCAGGGGACGCACTTTATCCTACACAAACCTCTATCCGAACGAAACTCCGTTTTACAACCTATCCGTAGATATATTAGTTGAGGGGGTCGGACCCATAGCACCCGAGATAGGCAGACGCCCCGTGGCAGTAAAAGGTGGAACTGAAATATGTAAGGCTATGTGCATAATATGAAAGAGTTGTCAAATGGGTGTCGGCAAAAGTTAGAAAAGTACCCACCGTGTGCAATGGGGGGAGGTTAGAAAAATTGCTTTAAAAACACAGGTTAGAGCCGGAGGGGTAAATAATATAAGTTTTTTGAAATTCTTATGATTTTTCATGTGATCGCAAGTTTTCTGTTATAAGTATGCAAAATTTCAAGTCTTCAACTTAAATAGGGGCTCAGTTAGATAAAAAAAAGCTTAAAATACACAAGTTATAGCCCAGAAGGGTAAATGTAAGACTTTTTCAAAATTTTATGATTTGTCGTTTGATGTGAGGTGTTCAGCTATAAGTGTGCAAAATTTCAAGTTTCAACTTAATTAGGGACTCAGTTAGAAATAAGCTATATTAATGTTTCAAACAGATCGCCCAGTTATATTTCCTAATTTTGTTCGCGCCCCTCTCTCAACCCCTCCCCCTCAGAATGCGACGCGCCATTCTTTTTCATAATTTTTTTATCATGTATTATAAAGTATCTTAAAATTTAAAACAGATCGCATTGTTAGATTTCCTACTTTAAATGGAATCGCGGTCTGTTAGTTCCACATTCCACAACCAAGGAGCGCAGTCTATTCTTAACAAAAGCGTATCTGAACGAAACTCCTTTACACAACCTATCAGTAGATATGTTACTCGAAGGGTTAGCGGTCTTAAGGAAGAATTTAAGCTATTTGTTGAAATTACTATCCGGAAATAGTAGTAACATAACTTTTGATACATTTATATTTAATAATTAGCATGTATTTGAGGACTCTGTCAAAAAACCGCACCTGAAACGATATGAAACGCGAAGGTAAAAAAAAAAAAAAAAAAAATCGTTCCTCCCCCTCTTCCTACCTGCCCGAAATTTCAGGCGCCATTTTTTATAAAATTTTTCTTATGTGTTATACATTATCTTAAAGTTTCAAACTCATCGCCTTGTTAGATGTCCTACTTTAAATGAAATTCGCGGTCTGGTAGTTCCACATTCCATCACGAGGGAGCGCACTCTATTCTTAACAAAACTGTATCTGAACGTAACTTCGTTAAACAACCTATCAAGAGATGTGCTAGTCGAGGGGGTGGCGTTCTTAACCAAAAATTTAAGATATTTGCTTAAATTACTATTCGAAAATAGTGGCATGAACACTTATAAAATTTTTGATATTGAGTTAGTAATAGTTATCTAATCACTTCATCAAAAAACCGCACGCACAACAGTAAAAAGCCCTGTTATACTGCCTAAACTTTTTTGCGCCCCTTACCTTCCCCACTAACGGAATGTGACGTACCATTCATTTTTATAATATTTTAGTATTTGTTATAAATTATCTTAAAGTTTCAAACAGATCGCTTTGTTGGAATTCCTACTTTAAATGAAATCGCGGTCTGTTATTTCTACATTCCACCACCAGAGATCGCACTCTATTCTTAACAAAAGTGTATCTGAACGAAACTCCTTTCCACAACCTATCGGTACATATATGGTTCGGAGGGGTGGCAGTCTTAATCAAGAATTTAATGTATTTTCTGAAATTACAATTCGAAAATAGTGGTATCAATACTTCTGAAATTTTTAACTGGCATAAGTATCATTTATGCTGTATTTATAAAAATCGGACACTGTTCAGAAAAATACTGCAATAACGCATCACGTGACTGCCTTTTAAAATAAGTATATAATAGAAATAAACCAATTAGTAAAATTAGCGCTCCCCCCATGTACATGAACCTTCATGCGCCATTCTTTATTTAAACTTTTCTTATGTTTTATAAACTATCTTGAAGTTTCAAAGAGCATCTTGTCAGATTTCCTACTTTAAATAAAATGGCGGTTAAAAAAGCTCGTGCCTTCATTAGGGTTTCGTTTATCTGACGAAACCCTATTCGTCTCGCTCCTCTGTCTGTCTGTCCGTCCGTCTGTCTGTCCGTCACAGAGCCCGTTCTCAGAAACTATACATGTTGGAGGCTTGAAATTTTGCATACTTATAGATGAGTACCACACATCATACGACAAATCATAAAATTTTGAAAAAGTCGTACATTTAACCCTTTGGGCTCCCACATGTGTATTTTAAACAATTCTTTCTAAGTGAGTCCCTAATTAGGTTGCAGGGGTGAAATTTTGCGTACTTATAGATGGACACCTCGGATCAAAGGACAAATCATAAAATTTTGAAAAAAACTTACATTTAACCCTTTGGGCTCCCACATGTGTATTTTAAACATTTCTTTCTAAGTGAGTCCCTAATTAGGTTGCAGGCGTGAAATTTTGCGTACTTATAGATGGACACCTCAGATCAAACGACAAATGTTAAAATTTTGAGAAAGTCGTACATTTAACCCTTTGGGCTCTCACATGTGTATTTTAAACAATTCTTTCTAAGTGAACCTCTAATTAGGTTGGAGGAGTGAAATTTTGCATACTTATAGCTGAATACCTAACATCAAACGACGAATCATAAAATTTTGAAAAAGTCGTACATTTCACCCTTTGGGCTCCCACATGCGTATTTTAAGCAATTTTTTCTAACTGAGCCCCTTATTAAATTGGAGATTTGGAATTTTGCATACTTATAGCAGAACACCTGAGGCCAGGCGACAAATCATAAAATCTTGAAAAAATCTTACGTTTAACTCTTTGAGCTACCACATATGTATTTTAAGCAATTCTTTCTAAGAGAGCGCCTAATTAAGTTGGAGACATGGATTTTTGCATACGTATAGCTGAATACCTCAGACCACGCGACAAATCATAAAATTTTCTAAAAGTCTTATATTATTTACTTCTCTGTGCTCTAACTTGTATATTTTAAGCAATTTTTCTAACCTCAGCCCTTTTCACCCGGGGAGCACTTTTCCAACTTTTGCGGACACCCCTTTGACCATTCTTTCATATTATGCACCATAGCCTTACATATTTTAGTTCCACTTTTTACTGCCAGCGGCGCCTACTTATCTCGTGTGCTATGGGCCCAATCCCTTGTACTACTATATATACGGATAGTATGTAAAACGGAGTTTCGTTCGGATAGAGTGCGCCCTGGTTGCGAAATGTGGAAGTAACAGATTTTTCAAAAGGATAAAGTGTTTTGAAAGGAATATTAAACGAAACCCTCTGTGCGATCTGTGATCACACTTACCCACTTGTTTTAGTCTACGCATTTGATAGAAATAAAACCAATTAATTAAATAATAATTAATATCTCAGCTTGTAATTAAGATAGGAGTTTGAACTCGGTATGTATGAAATCAGCGACAAATTTCACGTCGGGACGCAAAAAAAATTGAATCTATAAATTTAATATTTAAAAAGTTTAAATTTCGTATCAAAATATCCTACTATGAAAAACCACAGCGCCGGCTTATCTGCAGATTACGACACCTGCCGTCCCGCCGAAATGAAAACGATTTTCCTTGTATTTTCAATTAAGGAAAATTTTATTTTTATTGCTCGATTTTTAGAGGATTTTTTCACTTATACACATCGCAAGGTCTGTGGCAAGACATCGCAAGACACATCGAAAAGACCTGTATACCAAATGAAAGTAGATTTTTTTTTTCGTCTATCTATGCAAGTTAAAAATTTTTCGCCCGAAAACTTTCTGACATACTTGTCGATTTATAGATGTCCAGTATCCTTTTTTGCTTAAAGCGCGCCCTAGCAAACCTGCAATTTCGCATCTCGAAGAGCAGATGTGTTGTAACCTGGAGGAGAAATGAAAATCATTCCAGAGTCTGTTCGTACCTGCGTTTATTTTATGCCGTTTCTTCGTTAATAAGACGTAAAATAGGGCGTTTTTAATTAATAACGTCCGTTAGTTACGACTTTTTGATTATTATGATTACTTTATGATTTGTCGTTTGATCTCAGGTGTTCATCTATAAGTATGCAAAATTTCAAGTCTCTAACATATATAGTTTCTGAGAACGGGCTCTGTGACAGACAGAGAGTCAGAGGAGTGAGACGAATAGGGTTTCGTCAGATGAACGAAACCCTAAAAAGAGATAGAAGTTAAAGTTCACTTTTTCTAAAGTATGTCAGTTGTGAAAGAAATATAACTTTGAACATTTAGAAATAGGAATTATGGATGAAATTCCAGTATGCTTTGAGTTTCGGACAAATTGCACAGTGGAGATAAAATGTGAAAAACTTTTTATTAGATCTAGTATTCCAGAAGAAATACATTACCACTGTTTCCAACTTCATGACGGGCGGAACACGTTATTCTTAGTAATAACTTTTAAACGGCAAAAATTGTCTAAGAGGATAAATTTCCCAAGCGATATAATCGCCTGTGCCCATCTGAAGTTTTTTGATGGATGAATATGGAATTGCAAATTGTTTTTAAAATGTATTTAGCAAAGGAAACAGAGCTTTTTTTTTCTTACGAGGCCGTCTCTGCTTACTTGGAATACATTTAAAACCCTCGAGACGAGCGTTCTTTACAGATTTTTAAAAATATTTTATTACCTTTTTTTTTTTTTTTTTTTTTTTTTTTTTTTTTTTTTTTCATTTAATCACAAAAATGCTTTTATTAAACATGACATCTTTTTCAATTTAAAATTACTGGTATAAATTATCAAGGTTTCCTGAGCACTTAATGCGTCACGCATGCCTGACGCTCGACGAGTTAAAGCGCATATCACAGAAAAGGTTTTTCAAAAAATGTTGCATCAGTAAATGCGATGGATAGAACTGAGGATAATGCCCATTTTGAAGAATATGTTGACGGTGCTGATGATAAAATAGACGCCGTCGACATTCATCCTAATACTTCAATGAAAGGAAACGATTTTAAGCAGTTGTTTGAAAATTCAGATAATAACATGGATAGAGAATGGTGACTTTTTCAATGTAAAATAATCAAATAATTAAAAAATTTTGAAATGTTTAAGTTTTTTATGTTGTTTATATTTTATTCCTTTTATATTTTAAAATATCAATGTCGGAAATTCTTCTGGAATATAAGTCGACTCCTCACCCCTCCACATTAGAGCCAAGAAAAAATTAAACCTATATACGGTAAACAAATTTCAGACAGTTGTTTTTGCTCCAAAATATCTGAATTTTTACTTCTTAGTCGTCGTCCAAATTGTAATACATATTGTATTTCTTTTTAGCAATGTGATATAATAAGGTAAGTATTTTTTGCTACACAGTTGGAAGAAAAATCGCTTTAAAGTTGCCGTATTACTGTGTGGCACATGCATCTAAAACAAAAATATTTAAATGCGTGTAATATCGCATTTTACTCAAGTACACTGTAAAAAAAAACCATGTAAATCTACAAAATTATAAAAACCTCCGAAATCTATATGCTTACTAAAATTTTACCTGTACAATGTACAAAAAAAGATGTGAATCTACAAAACTAGGTTTGTAAAGAGCTACAGAAATCTGTTTGCTTACTAAAATTTTATCGGTAACTCGGGATAATTCCAAGAATGTTTTGTTGCAGTTACATAAAAAGTTCTAGGCCTCCCAGTTTCCTAAAAAATTCTTAAAAACCTTACAGATTTTTTGTTTTACAGTACAAACGTGTATCTGTTACAAGAATTTCTTTTGTTACAGTGAAATAAAATGTTCTAGGCATCCCAATTTCCTAGAAAATTCTTAGTAACTTTGAAGTGCTTTGAACTAAAAATAAAGCTTTAGTTTTTCATTTTTGGAAAAATGTTTTGTTTCGTGTTATTTAGTTATTGAATTCAAGAATTAGTTAAAATTGTCTTTTAAACAAATATATATTTTAAACAAATATAAACAAATATATACACACATATATATATATATATACTAGCGGGCTCTGCCCCCTGCAAGCTACGCTCGCCAACCCCCGTTCAGACACCGCAGAATCTAAAATCTAAAAATCTAATGGGTTTTTAAAATATTAGAGAAGATTAAATTATACTGAAAAAGGTGTGCAGATCTCCCTGTAAACGGGTTTAAATTCAATTCCCTTTGATTGCAAAAATTTAACGGAGAATCAGTTGCTGCTAAGACATCCAATGGTTGTTTTCGTTTTTGATTAAAAAGGATCAGTTAAACATTCGAAAAGAAGCTAAAATAAAATGAATTAAGTATTCAGAGTCTTTGTCAACCGATATTTTAAAACAATCTCTATAACAACGAGTTGCAACCCGTCGAAATTCGACGTACTAAAATGTTTGAAAGGAACTGTCAGATCGAAATTATAATAAACCTACAAAAATAATTACAACAAAAAAATCATCTTACATTGGTTGTCTAACTCTTAAAACCTTAAAACAAATAATATTTTAAACCCAAAATTACCAAAATATTATTTCTACAAACTTCAACTGCTTAAATTATTGAAAAATTAAACTGTATTAGATTGCGTAATCAAGATGTGTAATTATGATGAAGTTATCGATGGAGCTCTTATGTTTGTTTTTTATGGGATGAAAAATCAGTGAAAAGTATTTCGCTTTGTCACATCATAAAATTTTCCCCCATAAAATCTAAACTGTACGTTATTTTCACATTCTCGTAATTTACATACGCACCACTCAAATTCACAATTTGAAAGTATTTTAACGCGCAAAAGAATAGATTATTAATGAGTGCATTTCCATAGTTAAAGTCACGTTTGTCCGATACAACTTTTCATGTGAACATTCGCACAAACCTTAAGTTCTAATCTTAGTACCCGCGAAAAAAAAATCAGAAATTTGACTTTAGTTGTCATGGTATTCGCCATTTATAGTATTGGTCAAATATATAGTTTTATCAAAAGAAATGATCGTTTTGTTTTAAATATATCATTTTTACTCAATGAATCATTTTGCCGAGCGCCTCAAACTCATTTAACAGCGTAATGTAAAAATATTAAAAATGTAGCTGATTTATGAAGAAGAATGCGTGTTTTATTTAATGTCTGACATCATTTTCTGTTCAAAAATTATAAAAAAGTTACTTTTATTTGTAATGTGAAAATGGCATGAATAAGGATATAATGAATAAAAATAATAAACCATGAATATTTTCCCTTTACTTTCAATATAAATGGAGTACTTCAGTTGCCACAATTACAAAATTAGTATTAAAAACTACAAAAAAATTAATATCTCAAAAACAAATTGAGATACAGCTTCCAAACAAATAGTATTTAGAAGAGAATTTTTTTCCTTATATGACGGTGTAAAAAGTTAAAATGTGCGATGCATAGAAGTTTAAAAATTTGCAGTAGAAAAAATGCAAAACCAAAATTTTATTTCAAATTTCAAAATGTTGCCATTCGCAAAATGACGTATGCGTTACGCACAGATATATTTGTCCTTTATAATATAGATAGATTAAATCACGTGACTATCATCAACAGTTCCGGGCGGAACACTTTGCTTTTTATACTCTAGGTGCCATTTTGATACTTTAATGTTATCCAGGCACAGGTGATAAGTCGCCAAATATTATTCTATCCCCATCATTTCATCTATATTATAATAGTTCAAGTCATCGAATGCCATAAACAAATACGATCTGATATGGCCGAGGATGGCCGCCCAGGGAAACCCAGCATTTGCTGGGTTTCCCTGGGCGGCCATCCTCGGCCATCCTCGCCTTTCATATAAAGGTTTGGAACAAATGTCATATTGGCGCGATTTTTTTCCAACGCCAATTTGGGGAACGCATTAACAGCATAAACAACAACATCCGGCTTACCATATCAAGCAAAATAACTATACTTTGGCGCCAGTTAAGTACCCGTTGCGTATATCACATTGGCGTCAGAAAAAAATCGGGGCCGTATGTGACATCTGTGCCGAAAGAAAAAAAAGCCAGGTGCAAATCTCGCCAATATCTTTTATTCAATTAAATTAAAACATTGATTTGAAGTTGAAATTAAATGTCATGGTTAGTTACATAATTTAATATTTCGTCAGATGCAATATACGCACCGCATGTTTGGCATGATTTGTTTTCTTTCTTTTTTTTTCTTTTTTTTTTACGAAAATTTGACGAAAACCTCGTTTTCGAATACCAGTTACATATGTATTTTTGGTACTACTTAGTTATCCCGTCGACAAATATCTATCACCAAACTATAAGACTAAATGTCAATAATGGTTGATGGTAAATGTCACATTCACTTAACTTTTAGCAAGTTACACGTGTTTACGTCATCAAGTGATTTTTATTTCGACGTTTTATTTTTATATTTATTAATGTTATACTAATTTTTTTGTTCTTTCGTTATTTAAAATAAAAATTTTGTCAATCTCTACAATTTGGCGAGTGTATTGGCGATTTATATAATTTTCGAAATTGGGTGACGGAATAACTAGTACATTGTACCGTATTTTTTAATTATTTTCTATTATTTCCAAAAGGAAATAGCAAAAAAAGTAATTAATTACTATAGAACAAAATAATTTATATAAATTTAAAAAAGAAATAAAAGTAAATATACATTTATTATTAAATAAACAACAATAGCCGGGTTACCATGTCTATCAAAATAATGCCATTTGTGCGCCAATTAGGTACCCCGGTGCGTATATGACATCTGTGCCTAATATTTTTCTTTTCGGTTTTTTTTTTTTTTTTTAAGAAGTGAAAGCCATCAATTTAAATGTTTCATTTTTAAATGAAAGTTTTGTATTTAATAAAATGATAACGAAATACTAAAAAAGCATTGTTCTTAGCATAGATTTAAAGGAGGCCAAACTGTCGCCAAATTAATTTAAAATAGTAACCTTTTCTGAATTATGAAAAAAAAATTCTGTTATGATTAAAATTTGATAAATTGACTTAATAAAATAGTCCAATCTTGAACGCCAGATCCACCTTTGTTTATTATATAAAAACATGAAAACATTCAAATGCTTCATTTAAAACACATTACTAAATAGGTGTGATAAAATATATACAAATGTTTTTTAAAATTAAAAACACTAGATGTTAAAATGATAAAAAGCTACTCCGAGCGCTTTCGGCTAACCTTAAGCCTTTGTCAAGGAGAAGAGGATTGACTGATAAAAACACTCGACGCTCGATGTTTACTGCTACAGATTGACCGGAAACTCACTTCAGGAAGCCCGCAGGGGGTCGTATCCATTAAACTGAAGGAGGGGGAAGGTAGAGAAAGCTCAATCCTCCGAGAGACCGAACTTTCCAGTAATATTAAGTAAATTAAACCAGATAAGCGGAATTTGGTATGATAATACGTCATTACAACAATTTTCTGCTTGGGTTAAAATTTCCAAAGACTCTAAAATAGCACAACTATTAAAATCAGAAGCCTGGATAATGACTTTTGCTCTATTGAAAAAGGATGTCAATATCTTTAGTTTGAAACAACCTTGAGAGGGCGGTAGCCGGTCTATTTTTATTAATGTCCTGCATATGCTCTTTAACTCTTGTTTGGAATTTTCTTGTGGTCATACCAATGTAATTGAATATCTTATTTGTTTCTTTACTTCTGTATGGGATGATATAAACTCCTGACTTACTTTCCATACTAATAGGATCAACTCTTTTTTGCACAAGATTAATTAATTTGGTGTTATCTCTAGCTATTAACGTTATACTATAATTCCTTAGGATGTATTTTAATTTTTCATATAAACGAGGAATGTAATCAACTGCCGTAAATTTAACTTCATTTTTACTAATACACTCTATTTTAGCTGGTTCTGCGTGCTTAAACTTATAAATCAACTTATCAATAAATTTAGTGGAAAAACCATTACTATTAGCAATTGACTTAATTTTATCCAGTTCTTCTTGCAGGTGAGCATCAGAGCAAACTTCAAATGCACGTCTAATATAAAACCGGTAAGCTGAAGCTTTATAATGAAATGGAGAGTGGCTATTATAAGGAATTGTATTGTTTGAACGACAAGATTTTCTGTAAACTGTCCTATCAATGCAATGAGTTAGTTCATTCCTAGTGAGGGAAACATCCAAAAACGGTAACGTTCTATTTATTTCTAATTCCAAAGTGAATTTTATCTTATTGTCACTATTGTTGGCATGTTCAAGAAAATTCATAAGCGCTGGAAGGCCATGATCCCATATAATTAATATGTCGTCCACAAATCTGACCCATAAACTTGGTTTAAAAACGGAAGTTGAAATAATCTTGGTCTCCAAAGGTCTAAGTTTTAACTCGGCCAAAAAACCAGAATCTTTGGAGACCAAGATTATTTCAAATTCCGTTTTTAAACCAAGTTTATGGGTCAGATTTGTGGACGACATATTAATTATATGGGATCATGGCCTTCCAGCGCTTATGAATTTTCTTGAACATGCCAACAATAGTGACAATAAGATAAAATTCACTTTGGAATTAGAAATAAATAGAACGTTACCGTTTTTGGATGTTTCCCTCACTAGGAATGAACTAACTCATTGCATTGATAGGACAGTTTACAGAAAATCTTGTCGTTCAAACAATACAATTCCTTATAATAGCCACTCTCCATTTCATTATAAAGCTTCAGCTTACCGGTTTTATATTAGACGTGCATTTGAAGTTTGCTCTGATGCTCACCTGCAAGAAGAACTGGATAAAATTAAGTCAATTGCTAATAGTAATGGTTTTTCCACTAAATTTATTGATAAGTTGATTTATAAGTTTAAGCACGCAGAACCAGCTAAAATAGAGTGTATTAGTAAAAATGAAGTTAAATTTACGGCAGTTGATTACATTCCTCGTTTATATGAAAAATTAAAATACATCCTAAGGAATTATAGTATAACGTTAATAGCTAGAGATAACACCAAATTAATTAATCTTGTGCAAAAAAGAGTTGATCCTATTAGTATGGAAAGTAAGTCAGGAGTTTATATCATCCCATACAGAAGTAAAGAAACAAATAAGATGTTCAATTACATTGGTATGGCCACAAGAAAATTCCAAACAAGAGTTAAAGAGCATATGCAGGATATTAATAAAAATAGACCGGCTACCGCCCTCTCAAGGTTGTTTCAAACTAAAGATATTGACATCCTCTTCAATAGAGCAAAAGTCATTATCCAGGCTTCTGATTTTAATAGTTGTGCTATTTTAGAGTCTTTGGAAATTTTAACCCAAGCAGAAAATTGTTGTAATGACGTATTATCATACCAAATTCCGCGTATCTGGTTTAATTTATTTAATATTACTGGAAAGTTCGGTCTCTCGGAGGATTGAGCTTTCTCTACCTTCCCCCTCCTTCAGTTTAATGGATACGACCACCTGCGGGCTTCCTGAAGTGAGTTTCCGGTCAATCTGTAGCAGTAAACATCGAGCGTCGAGTGTTTTTATCAGTCAATCCTCTTCTCCTTGGCAAAGGCTTAAGGTTAGCCGAAAGCGCTCGGAGTAGCTTTTTATCATTTTAACATCTAGTGTTTTTAATTTTAAAAAACATTTGTATATATTTTATCACACCTAATTAGTAATGTGTTTTAAATGAAGCATTTGAATGTTTTCATGTTTTTATATTAAAATTTGAGCTGCCATCATTAGAAAAAATGTATTTAAAATTTGAAAATTTAATATTTCGAAAACTAATTCGAATTTAAAAATTCTAATACCAGTTTTGAGATCTGTGGATCAACACGGATTTTTGGTGTTAATTTCATCGCAAAGTATTCCATATTTTAGGAGAAATCGCCGTGAAACAAAGTCAGTTGTTTAATCACTCGATTCAAAGAATCGATACATTTCAGGCGTTTCATATATTCGTTTCATAAATTCGTTTCATTAGGATTTTATATATATAGGGTAGATATTTTATTACGATACACTTATCAAAAAGCGTTAATAGGAGAAACGCTTAGGGAAAAGTGATCTATTTATTTTTCTTTTCAAACTTTCTCTATTATGTGTTATAGTAAAAGATTTTTAGAACATATCTATAAATAAAACGATCTTATAGAGATAATCATAAAAGTTTTGTGAAACAGCTGACTTCTTTCTTAGAAATTTCTATTCGAAAAGTTGAATTTTTTTATGGAGAATTTATTTTATCTATTGTCTGCCGATTTGCTTCAGGCTATATGTTACAGCGTTTCGATTCAGACAATATTAGATGCATACCCATCATAGTGAAAGAAGAAAATAATTTTAAGAAAGAATACGCGCAAAAAAATCTTCCAGAATAGGAATGAGTTTTGGAAATATTTTTCTTTTTCCATAAGATCTAATTCTTATATAACAGAAAATGGGATCTATTTTTATAATTTTTTTTAAATTTATTTATTTATTTATTTATTTTTTAACAAAAATACTTTAGATTTAAAAAAATACAAAATAGCACATATAAAGTTTGAAATAGTATTTAAACAGATTATTGTGTGTTTTTTGTTTCTGTTTTCTTTTGTTTTGTATATTTTCTTTCTCTTTTTTGCGGGTGGGGGGGGGGGAGGGAGGGGGTTCATAAAATAGTTTCTGTATCATTACTTTTTACAGTCGATTTCGACATTCGTTTCTTTAACGTTTGTAACTTGAAATATCGTTTTACAGCAATAATATTTGTTTATAATTATTTATTCTCTTTTGAAACTGAAACTATTTTAAATAATTCATAAAAAGTATTTTTCTAGATATTGAATAATTACACTGTAAAAAAAAAAAAAAAAAAAAAAAAAAAAAAAAAAAAAAAAAAAAATCTGTTTTCCTACACATGTAAAATTACAGAAATCTGTATGATTACTATTGTATGTTAAGTATTGTACTAATTCTATCTGTACATTGTAATATATATATGAAAATCTACAAAACTATTTTTTGTAAAGCTACAGAAATGTGTACCTTTATATAAAAAAAAGTACTAAAAATACATTAATCTTACTAAACTTTTATCTGTAATCCGAGTTGCAGTTACATAAAAAGTTCTAAGTATCCTAGTTTCCTAAAAAATTTTTACTAATCTTCATATTTTTGGTATACAAATGTGTATCTGTTACATGAATTTTTGTTGTTGCCGTTACATAAAAAGTTCTAGGAACCCCAGTTTCATAGAAAAATTTTAGTAATTTTATATATATATATATATATATATTGTGGTTATTTTGCAGTGTATGATATATACAGTGCTACGCAAAAGTTTAAGCACAACGCAAATACTTTAATAAAAATAAAATTATACACTGCAATGCTTTCAAATATCCACTGTAGGTGAATACTATGATCCTAAATATATATCCGAAGTTTCGAAAAAAATCATCGTTACGAAAATCAGAAATTAGAAGGAAAAAGTTTATGTGGTGTCGCAAAAGTTTATGCGGAAATGAGATTTTATGTAAATATCCCTTTAAACATGATAGGTGGAGGATCGGCGAGACTTTTTTCCTGGAGCATAAGGTGTAGAGATCGCTGTACCAGTTATAGCAAAATGTCGAAATCTCTGCCGCTCTAGCCTGAAGAAGTTGTAGAAGTTTGGAAGTTGAAAGCTGAAAGTAAATCTCTTTTGCAAATTTCGCTTCTTTGAAATCAGTCTAAACGTGGTGATTATAGCGTTTTGCAACGTGGAAAAGAATTAAAAAATGTATATTGCTCAGAAACGTCAAGTAAAACCACATTTTGTGAGGATAGAAGAATTAAAAGATTGGCTTTAACTAGATATTTGTCTTTTAATTACATAAAAAATCGACTTGGCTCACAAATATCACATGGCATCATATGCAGAGGAATAACAGAATCAGGATTCATCGAAAAACAAAAATTATCTCGTAAGCCTTTTCTGAAACAGTGTCACAAACAAGCAAGACTTGAATGGGCAAAACAGCACATGTATTATCGTGACGAATGGAGTAGTGTTATTTTTTCTGATAAAAAAAATGGAATTTGGATGGTCCAAATGGCTTCTCATTTTTTTGGCGTGCCTTGTGCAAAGATCCGAAAAGCATATTCAGCAAGCAACAACGTGGTGATTCGTTCATGGTATGTGGCGCTTTTGGCTGTAATGTACAGTCGTGGAAAAAAAAGTAAACACCCCCTACTAACTCCTCAACAAATTATCGTAGAATAAAGTTACTAGTACCGAACGATTGGAAATGAAGTTTACTTTTAAATGATGTATATATAATTTGCTTAGGGGAAAATCTACATATTAAAACGAACCATAACTTTGTTTTTTTCAATGGCAGTACACAATTCTGACAGCATAAATGAACTCTACACCCTTTAATTAGTCTAAAAACAAATTTTTATGCAATTCGTACAATAAGTTTCCGAGAAATTAATTATTATAAAACGAGCTTATTTTAAGGTCTGTATCCAAATTGAAGTTCGGTACTCGATTGTTAACCCAGAGAGCCCACTCCTTGATCAAGGCACGTTAAGCACCATTCAAGTAACCAATGAAGCTTGCTAGATTACAGGATAGCATAAGAAATTTCAAAATGTCTAGTCACTTCTATCATAGACCTCTCTTAAACCTGATAGGTCTTAAACCATCATTTTACCGTTTTTTAAGCATAATTTGAAAACTACTTGGAAGAAAAATGTGAAATTTTGGAATTTCTTAAAGCAAGACTTAATAAACCGGAATCCATCAAAAAAATTGTAGGTTGCAATTCATAATTTTTTCGAATATTAATTTCATAATTCATATTATTAAATTATAATAATTGCAAAATCAATGTATTTATCATATTCAAGACTGGAGTAGCACAGTTGAAGTTTATTCCAACAGAGCGAAAAATGTCCAGACCAGGGAACTCGCTCTGTTGGAATAAACTTCAACTGTGCTACTCCAGCCTTGAATATGATTTAATCCAGTTGGAAAAAATATTCGTTCCCTTCATTATGACAATGTATTTATGTTTGGATATATTAGTATTATTGCTACACAAAAATTTAGCCCATTAGTAGTATAATTTTAGGCGCTATAAATAAAAATATGAAAATGTAATTTAGCATTAGAAGTACTAAATTTTGAAAGTTTATAATTCAAAAACTGATCATTCAAATCACTTGAAATTTTGTGTCTAGGCATAGTTTGAACCAAAGATTTGAAATATCTCGTTAAAATTGGGTATTGTCATTGAAAAAAAAAAAAGAAGTTTGGATTAGTTTTAATATGTGGATGGCCCCCTAAGCAAATTTTACATACGTCATTTAAAAGTAGACTTTATTTTCAATCGTTCGGAATCAGTAACTTTCGTCTACGATAATTTGTTCAGGAGTTAGTAGGGGGTGTTTACTTTTTTTTTCCACGACTGTACAAACGTCTCTTTGCTTCCTAAATGTCACAGAAGATTCAGAAAAGTATCAGGAAACTCTGATAGAGCATTTGTGACCGTTTGGAGAACTCTTAGGTGGTCCCAACTGGACCTTTCAACAAAACAACGCATCAATGCTCACTTCCCGTTTCAGAAAAGAATGGCTTAGATCTCAGAATATCAGTGTGATGAACTGGCCAGCACTGAGCCCAGATCTCAATCCTATAGAGAACATCTGGGGGAATCCTCTCACGTGACGACTACAAGAATGAGGCGCAGTATTACCCAGTGCAAAAGCTCAAATCAGCGATCGAGGAAGCCTGGTACAAACTCGCACCCAAAACCTTCCATACTCTCGTGTTATCAATGGAAAATCGAGTATTCGATCTCATCAGGTGCACTGGACGCGCCGTAGACTGCTAAAGGACTTTTGCGCCTTGTGATGTGCATAAACTTTTGCGACATCACAATTTTCAATTTTTTACAATTTATTATTTTCCTTACAATGAATTGTTTCCGAATTCGAAATATGAATTTGTAATCAAATTGTTTAGATACAGTAAAAATTTCAAAGTATTCCGATGTATATTTTTCATTTTATGAAAATATTTAGCTTGTGCATAAACTTTTGAGCCTCACTGTATAACAGAAACAAAAAAAAATGTTACATTTAAATTTTCAAAGAATTTTTTCACTAGATCATTTTCGAGATGAATTTTGTAGAAATACGTAATATGTTGCTTAAGAATAAATATATTTTCAAACACAAAGTGGACCGCCATGATGCTCTCGCGAACCCCTATTAGGACACAACAGAGTCTAAAACTACCCTAATTTGTTATCCTTTTAAAAGATTACGGAAGATTGCATTATAATTAAACGACCAGTGACGATATATTGTAATCGTATTTCTTTCATTTTCGTATGGCTGAGAGGTTTTAAGGCCGAATCTGTTGCGACAGCTGACAACTGTTTTCACGGTAGATTAAATTTGCCCACGAAAAAATTAAATATGTTCCCGGAGATGTCTGTGATACATTAAACAAGTACCAGACTCCCGGAGTTTTTTTTTACGACACTATAAGAAAATAATTTTAAATATATCGTTTTAAATATGACATAAGTTTAACAAAAGTTAATTTTCTCTTTTTAATATTCTCGTAAAAATAAACTTTTTAAAATGGGTCCAATGGCGATATATTATCATATATAATCCTGGTATTACTGTCTGAACTGCATGTGCCTTTATTGTTGCCAGTTTCTTTGTTGGTGACAGTGATGGAGTGTTAATTAGGGGTTTATATTTACCTCTTTCAATAGTTAAACTGATTCCACTCAGAATAAAAGTTTTTTTTTAAATTATTATTCCATAGTTTCTTACTTCGAGAGAATGATGTCGTTGCTTCTGGAGATGATTTAGCACTGTAATTTAGCTTTTTACTTTCATTGTAATTCAAAATGCATTATAGAAAAAGATTTCTTCCCGATTAGAAATAGGCTCTATATTATTTGGATCAGATGACAGCGATTTTGAAAATGAAGATGATGGATGGTCAAACAAGCAAATAGAATTTGCGATCCACCTGTACTTTTTTAATACTATTCATCAATTTTATAAAACTATATTGTATTTTTCACTCCAAAAAATAATACGAATTTGTAAGGGATTACCAAAAGACAAGGGTTTTAGTTAGAAGTTTTGAACAAAAAATAAATATAAAACATTTCTTGAGCGATCTATTATAAATAAATAAAAAAAAAAAAAAAATCAGCTGCATAGCTAAAAGAGGAAATAGATATTTCTTACAATGATTTTCATCTTACTGATTGGTGCATTTAATTTGATTTTTTTAATTTTTCAAAGTAAATAAAATTGAAACTCCGCTTAATATTTGCTTTTTATGTAAAGTTTTAAACTCGTCTAAAATCAAAAGTTAGTACTTTCAATATCAAAGTAACTTTCATTCGTCAATGCATGTATTTTTGTAGCTCTTCTGCTTTACATATATATCGAAAAATTTGATAGCGTTTTATATTTTCATACAAAGTCAAAAATCTTTTAAGAAAATGCTAAATTCGATTTTTAAAAATAATTGTTTGGGGAAGACAGTTCAACAATAGATGTCACAGGAAACAAACAATTTTATTAAAAAAATTTTCAAAATTTCTAGAAAATGAAATAATCTATTCGATTCCTAGTAATTGAATATAATGCCTGGAAATTTATGCATTTATTTAAGAAAAGAAGGTCAAGAAGTTTCTCGTTGTTGAGCAGCGATAATCTTGCGATAATCTATAAAATTTGAATATCATGGTAACTTAATTGTTTTATATCCACACTGAAAATTAAAATAACCAATTATGTGTTGAAAAATTCATAAAAATGTTTTAGCACCATGCTTGAAAGGAAGATATACTTGTAATAAAGTTATCTCATTAGAATAAGAAAAATATCTATTAAGTCTACAGTATGCAACATTTAAGAGTAATCATATTCTGAAATTTACGATCAGATGCATCCTAGTTTGGGAAAAATGTTCTAAACTCAACTTGAACTCAAGATCAATACTTTTGTTTACAGCTTTAGAAATGCAGAAAAAATAATTTTCAAGCACCAATACATTGAAGGTATCTGGTTTATAAAGTAGCATGAGGAAGTTTTCTTATAATATTATATGCCTTCTAACCGCAGAACATGGATTAAAGAAATACCAGCAAAATGTTTTGTATAGGTTTCTTTTACATAACGAGTAAAATGGTATCGCAAAATTTGAATTGATTTAACAAATTCAGAACAATATAAAAACTTTATAAAAGGACACATTTTTCTTTGAAAAATAATTTTCAATATGATGCACTTGAAAAATTCAACGATGTACATAGAAATTCACATAGTGTTCTACAAAACTGCTGTCTAATAAAACCATGCTATTTCTAAAATTCATAATATTTGTCATAAGTGTGTATCTCCTTGATATGAATGTTTTTATATTAAGAAAGAATAACATTCATGATCGTAAAAGTGCACATTTTTAGTAGTTATCTTATTTTCAATCCATTTATCCCCCTTTAAAAAATCTATTTTAAATACTAATGTAAAAATTTTATGATAGTTTCTAAAAAATTTTTTAGTTTTGATTTATGTACGCTTAAGAGGTGTTTTTACCTTAAAAGATTGCATTAACTCTTTAAACAAATTTTCATATATTCGAATGAAATTTCTTTATGAACTGTTCAATACCATTGCAATCTCCCCTAAGTTAAAATTTCTCAAACATTTTTGCAGATCTATGCGATCATGAACCCTAAAACCCGAAACCACCTCCCCCCAATTCAAAACTTTATCTATTTATCTATATATCACTTTTTTATGGACACGATAACTTCTATAATTCTGCACAAATCTCTTCCGAACTAATACATAAAAATCAAGGTGTAGAACATCTGTGTCAAGTTCGTTAATGGACAAAATCGCACCAAGGATTTCGAAATAGGGAGGCATTTTGTGAAAACCGAAAAAACCCATAACTTCTTAATTATAATACATATTAAATCAGTTTAAAGTTATTATTCCTTCTAGGAAAAAGGCCAAAAATTTAGGTATCACATATTTTTGATAAAATAAAGATGGGCTCAAGGAACGAAAAAAAAAACGAGTTTTAGGGAGAAAAAAATTCATAACTTTGCCAATTCTTAAGATATCAAACTTATTATATATCATCTCAATACTATCTACAACTTTTAAATTGACAAGTTTTTGATATGATTAACTCTTACCGAAAAAAAAACCACTTATTCTTAAAAAAACTCTTACAGCAAAAACAAAAATAGGGGTTGACGAAAAAAATATCGTGATAAGGGTGTACTCAAATCCAAACGGCTTATTTTCTGACTCATTTTTAAATTCATTTTTGCTCTCAAACGCATCCAATTGGCAGGTTCTTTTATTCAGAAATTATATAATGTGCTGTATTGGTCGATTTTTTGATAAAGGCAGAATATATTTTAAAAATGCTGTCAAAGTGGGCATTTTTAACGAATTTCTCGAAGCGATAATGCTGCAAAAGAAAAAAAAAATGGTCGTACTGAGAAAAGGACTGTTTGTAAATCAATTTCTAATTAATTGAACGAAAAATAAAAACACAGGTCGCTTTTAAATCTCATCAAAAAATCACGTCAGCAGGTTTCATGGTTTTACTTTAAAAAATGAGTCAGAATTTGTGTCAGAAAATTTTGAATTGTTGAGCGTGGAAAAACATTTGTTTTTTTAAATACCGCCTTAATATGATTCTGATAAAACCAGCTCTTACAGAAAAATGCAGTTAAAAATTCGTCAAAGGCGGCAGATAAAATTGTTAAACTGATTTTTATTTCTAATATTGATTTAGTTTTTGTTGGTGAAATTAGTATTTAACTCTTAAATCTACCTCCGCCTGTAGGCCGAGAACGGCAGGTATTTTTTTAAGGGGACGAGGACCTTAAAAATAATTTTTTTTATTTTTTGTAAATTTCAACTTAAATATTACTCAAAGATACATTATATGCATTATGGCATGCATTTATTACAAAAAAAAAATTTTTTTAAGTCATTTTTGAGAAAAAAGTGGAATTTTACACATTGTTTTAGAAATCTCCGAAATGCCCCATGCGCGTTCTATATCAATGAAAATCCCCAATATTTTTTATAAAAGTTTGGTTTATATATATAAAAAAAATCTGTGCATCAAATTTTATATATTTGAATATAAAGGTTTAAAAATTTTTTTTTTGAAAAATTTTGAAATTTTTTGAAAAAATTTCAAAATTTCAGAATTTTTTATTTTTTTCATTCTTTTTTGCAAATTTAACTTTAAAGATTACTAAAGGGTACATTATATGCATTACGGCATGCATTTATCACAAAAAAAATTAAAAAAAAATTTATTTTTGAGAAAAAAGTGGCATTTTACGTGTCGTCGTAGAAATCTTCGAAATGCCCCCTGCGCATTCCATATCAATAAAAATCACCAATATTTTTTATAAACGTTTGGTTTATATATATAATTAAAACTGTGCATCGAATTTTATATATTTGAATATAAAAGTAAAAAAAAAAAAAATGAAAAATTTCGAAAAAATTTCAAAATTTCAAAATTTTTTAATTTTTTTCTTTTTTTTTGTAAATTTTAATTTAAATATTACTCAAGGGTACATTATATGCATTGTGGCCTGCATTTATCACGAAAAAAATTTAAAAAAAAAAAATTATTTTTGAGAAAAAAATGGCATTTTACGCGTCGTCGTAGGAATCTTCGAAATGCCCCCTGCGCATTCCATATCAATGAAAATCCCCAATATTTTTTATAAAAGTTTGGATTATATATATAAATAATTCTGTGCATCGAATTTTATATATTTGAATATGAAGGTTTAAAAGAAAAAAAATCAAAATTTTTGAAATTTTTTCGAAAAAATTTTGAAATTTTTAATAAAATTTTAATATAAAATTTTAATATAAAACTCCATTTTTTTCTCAAAAATAATTTTTTTTTTTTTTTTTTTTTTTTTTTTAAATAAATGCTTGTCATAATGCATATAATGTACCCCTGAATAATATTTAAAGTCAAAATTTCAAAAAATAAAGAATTCATTTTTAAGGTTTTTTAAGGTCCCTCGTCCCCTTAAACGCCATGATTTTTAAATCATTAATTACACAGGCCTGCGATGGAAAAAATACAAGGGAATTGATAGCTGAACTTAATGTATTTTTTGGTGCTAATTAAAAAAAAATAATCACAAAATTCTATCACGTCACGTTTTCTTGAAAAATTCAATTTTAGTTGGATTTTTATGAACATTCCATCGTCTATATGCCCCGTTCCTCATGGACTTGATGTGCCAGTGCCTTTGCCTCCAATTGAATTTCAAAGTCCTCTCTTCAGGGTCGTCAGACTTGAAACATCCAGAAGTTCAAGGCTCTGATAATGAATATAAGCCCTATGGAAGCGGTTCACCTCAGTCCATCTCTCAGGTTGAACTTTATGATCTGACTATAGGGATCTGGGCCTTTAGAAAGAGGCAGTATAATTGTTGGATTCAGATTGAAAGAAAAAACTTATTAACCAAAAGAACCGCTTTTTATTGGTACAGGAATCCAGAAAAGGAATTTGTTAAATAATACTTTGAGGAAGAGAAGTACTGGTCTCTTGTTATGATGTTCCCGGATTGATGAGCAATTTTAATATCACCTAAGATAAAGATGAATAGAGGCTGTTTATAGATTTGTCGAAAAGATGCAATAATCTGTCCTTCTTCGTCACGGAATCCAGTAAGCATCTGTACCAGTTCGAAAATCGGAGCATTTAAAAGAACGCTATAAAAACCTGACTCTCGTCCTCACCAAATTAAATATGCCGACCTCGGTTGAACCGTTTGAGGTTATTTGAAAGTTATCTCCATTCTTCTTGGTTAACATGGCGGATACACAAAGTACCTATGTTTCATTTGTGAGTGGGACAGCCGTTATAAGACCCAACACTGGGTCAAAAAAGACAAAATGTTAAACCACGCGCCAAGAATGTAATATGGAACAGCTTGGTTGAGCCAAAAATTGTATTGTTTCAAATGTTTGCGATTGTTTCAAATACCTGAGCGAAAGGTTTCTAAGTTTGTCCTAAGACAGTTTGAAAGAGGGAATCTTTGTGGTTCCTGATATCTGCAAGTTTATGAAGGATAAAGAATTTGAGACTAGCATGACAACAAAGGAAAAAGAATCTTGAGTTCCCTTCAAAGATGTCGTCAGTGAATTTCTCTGTAATTACAAGAATCCTGACTGTAAACCATTTGCAAAGAATATGCTGGGCAAATTTTAAGCGTTGCGTGTCAAAATACATTTCATTCACTCACATGTGGACTTTTTCACCCAAAAATTTAAGATCAGTCAGCGAAGAACAAGGTGAGTGTCTCCATCAAGACATCAAAGATATGGAGTGCAAATATCAAGGAAGATGGGATAAGAATATTCTTGCCGACTACTGTTGGATGCTAACACGAGATAGGCCTGAGATTGAAATAAAAGAAGAACATGAAAAAAAAGTTTCCGAGGAAAAGTGTACCTACTTAAATAGAAACTTTCTTGTTTTTTTTTTTTTTTTTTTTTTTTATTGCTTAGTTTAAAATGTGTTTGAAAGTTTCATTTACACATGCATAATATTTGCTCCTCTTGGTCAGTCGTCTATTTTATGTACGTTGCCTTAATAAAAACGATTTAAAATAGCATGTAGACGATTTTTTCTAGAAACTGCAACATAATTTGTTGTAAAAATTTTAAATTCAAGGAAACTTTTTGTTTTTCTCTCGATCAGAGGCGGCTTGGGCGATACGGCAGCAGTTGGTTTTATCCACTTAACGCTATAAAAAATAATCAATTACTGAAAAATCAATTTGCCTCACCGAGAATCGATAATTTTACATATATTTATATGGATAAAAACCACTGTTGCCAGATAGTACATGCAAAATTGTTCGAGAGAATTCCTTTTCAAATAGGATTTTAAAGAAAATGTCGATATCGATTTCACAAAATATCCTGATGTGATGGGAAAAAATAGAGGACATTTTCGAAATTAGCAAACCAAATAACATAAAAATCAGCAAAAACTTCTGTTGTATTTTTTAAAAACTTCAATTTCGCCGGCCTATGTTACTTATTGTGATGTGTTTAATGCAGCAAAGTTTTCTATATAAGTATATTAAATGATTTTCAGGAAATATCAATTTTAAATATAACGAAAGTATAATTGTAAATATGCAGTATATCGTAGATGTGATGTAGATTTATGTCTTATTTTAAGAAAGTATAGTATACCCCATTTAAAAAATATTTTATATTAATGTAGTTTTAAAAGAATTATACCATACATTTTTGCATAAACTACTTTAAAATTTCATGTCTTCCGTTTCAAAAAGTGAAAAGAATACGAAAAGAAAAAAAAAAAAACTGAAAACCTAAAAAATTTTAAATATTCAGATATCGTTTAAAATGTCGTTACTTTGCTAGCGAAATTATAGTTAAATTTTAAAATATAATTCATCTTCAAAAAATGAGGAAGGTTTTTGTAGCTCCTATCGCTTGGAACACACACTGTAAAAAAAATTCCGCAACGTTCCTGGGAAAAAATGGGCAGCTGAGTTGCCTATTATTTCCAAGAAATATTTCTTGAAAATGACTGGAACTTTACTGTATATGTTAAAAACTTTCTACAGAAATGCCAGTAAGTTTCCTGCGAAATACCAGGAATATTTCTGTTGACAGCAAAACATTACTAACATTTCACAGCATGCGGGATCCGCAGATGATTTTTACATTTCCAGTTGACAATTTTCTCTTTATTATCATTATTTGTTAGAATGAAAAAAATATTTTGAAACTGACATCAAAATTATTATTTATAATTTGCACGAAAAAATAAATTTTCAGTTAAAATTCAATAAAGTAAATA
This sequence comes from Maratus speciosus, assembly GCA_963932465.1. Taxonomy (NCBI): domain Eukaryota; kingdom Metazoa; phylum Arthropoda; class Arachnida; order Araneae; family Salticidae; genus Maratus; species Maratus speciosus. The sequence continues at coordinate 23,695,712 of OZ010786.1, forward strand.
TACGAGTAAATATACAATAAAGTAAATATACAATATATATGATATATTGTTTCTGAACTTTGCTTAAAATATAAAAATATATAAATGTAAATAATAATTAGAAAAAAAATCTAGACATAAAATATTTTGGATTTTCGTCAGTAATTATGTTAGTTTACAAGTTAGATAAAATACATATAAATTTTCATGAAAAAAAAAAAAAAACCTAAACGTAATTGTATATTTTTTCCGAAAAAAAAAATCAAATTTGCAGCAATTCAAAGTGTCAAATATATATCAAATTTAAATCAAATTGTAATAAAGTGTTAAAATATAAAATTAATTAAAAAAGAAAAAAAAGTCAAGAGGTAGCATCGAACTCGGGCCGTACGGGTGGCGTGCGAGCTTTCTGCGTCCACACCACGAAAGACACGTTGAGAGGTGCAAACTAATGGGTATTTGAAACGTATGCTAAACCTCGGCATCTAATTTCTCAAAATCTAAGTCCCATTTGAAGAAATCCTTTCACAAGAATAATTAGATATAAGAACTCTAAAACATACTTTAAATTAATCAAAATCGGTGAGAATCATGTTTGATGGTCCCCTGGTTAATGGAGATCCAAATAATAGGTGTATTTTTTTTACACGGTCTGCTCGTTAAACGTTCCACAAACAAGTACGAGAGATAATCTCTTAGCGATGTCACAGAGGTATTGTATTTTCATCTGAATTGTCTTGATAATAGAGACGTAAAGGATTATGTCGTTTATTGATTTATTTGCATTCCATATTGATTTTTTTACATTCATTTAAGGAATTCGTTTTCGACACTCGCGCGCGAGCAACGGATTATAGCAAAAAAATAATAAATGGCGGTCGCAGCGTTTTGCTGTTTCCAACTTTTGTTCAGGAACGTTTCAGATAAGAAAACCAGAATTTCACAGGAAACAGCTAAATTATTCTGAAAACCTGAGAAAAGGCGAAACGTTCCTGGATTTTACATGGAACGTTAGCATTTTTTTTTACAGTGCAGCTCAAATAATAAGGTTTTCGATTCTCTTTGAAATTGTTTGCATATTTTTCCCATAATTTTTTTTAAACATTTAATATAAAATCTAAGGTAAAAAAAATCTTATTTAGAGTGTCGATATTTTGTGGTAAGTAAGATTTAAACGCATTTTGCTTCTCCTGTTGAAAATGGCGTAAATTCAAAGAAATGAAGCAGCTGTCAAACACCAAATTAGAATTTATATGTAAAGTTTTCTACACTCAAAAATAGGAGAAAAATGTTGGTACTATTGAAAATGATTTACGATTATAGGTTTTCCTTGTTTTATAGTTAGTCTAAATATTTTTATCTAAGAAACCAAATTTTTTCTGTGATAGGTTTGAAGTATAGCATGAATACCATTTCGTAGTATTCAGTAGGGTGGATCGAAATGTATACGAAAATAATTTCGAAAATACTTTTAGCGCGGGTTGCAAAAGTTGCTTTTTATGTAATCTAGTCTACACCTATTTATTATTATTATTATTATTATTGCAATCCATTCATATCTTCCGGTGCCCCAAGTGACTCCAAAATAGTTAAAATTTGAAAATTTTATGAAAATTTATATATATCTAACCTATATATATATAATCCTAATGAGATGAATTTATGAAACGAATATATGAAACGGCTGAAATATTATATCGATTCTTTGAATCGACTGATTAAACAACTTATTATGTTTCACGGCGATTTCTCCTAAAATATGGAATACTTTGCGATGAAATTAACTCCAAAAATTCGTATTGATCCACAGATCTCAAAACTGGTATTAGAATTTTTAAATTCGAATTAGTTTTCGAAATATTAACTTTTTTCTACTTTTAAATACATTTTTTCTAATGATGGTAACTCAAATTTTAATCATAACAGATTTTTTTTTCATAATTCAGAAAAGTTTACTATTTTAAAATAATTTGGCGACCAGTTTGGCCTCCTTTAAATCTATGCTAAGAACAATGCTTTTTTTTTGTATTTCGTTATCATTTTATTTAATACAAAACTTTCATTTAAAAATGAAACATCTAAATTGGTGGCTTTCACATCTTTCCTTTCTTTTAATTTTTTTTTTTTTTTTTTTTTTTTTTTTTTTTTTTTTTTTAACAAAACGAAAAGAAAAATATTAGGCACAGATGTCATATACGCACTGGGGTACCTAATTGGCGCAAAAATGGCATTATTTTGATTGACATGGCTATAGTCGTTTATTTAATAATAAATGTTTATTTACTTTTATTTATTTTTTTTAATTTATATAAATTATTTCGTTCTATAGTTATTAATTATTTTTTTGCTATTTCCTTTTGAAAATAATAGAAAATAATTAAAAAACACGGTACAACGTAGTTATTCCGTCAACCAATTTTGCAAATTATATAAATCGCCAAACCACTCGCCAAATTGTACAGATTGACAAAATTTTTATTTTAAATAACGAAAGAACAAATAAAGTAGTATAACATTAATAAATATAAAAATAAGACGTCGAAATAAAAATCACTTGATGACGTAAACATGTGTAACTTGCTAAAAGTCAAGTCAATGTGACATTTTCGGTCAACCGTTATTGGCAATTAATCGTATAGTTCGCGATATATTTTTAGTCGACGGGATAACTACGTAGTACCAAAAATACATATGTAACTGTTATACAAAAACGAAGTTTTCGCCAAATTTTCGTAAAAAAAAAAAAAAAAAAAAAAAAAAAAAATCATGCCAAACATGTATTTTCATCTGGCGAAATATTAAATTATGTAACCAACCATGACATTTAAAGCATGACATTTCAACTTCAAATCAATGTTTTAATTTACCACTCGAAGAATAAAAAAAATTCTAACTGGCGAGTTGTAAAAGATATTGGCGAGATTTGCACCCGGATTTTTTCTCCTTTCGGCACAGATGTCATATTCGGCCCCATATTGGCGCGATTTTTTTCTGACGCCAATGTCATATACGCAACGGGTACTTAACTGGCGCCAAAGTATCGTTATTTTGCTTGATATGGTAAGCCGGATGTCGTTGTTTATGCTGTTGATGCGTTCCCCAAATTGGCGTTGGAAAAAAAAATCGCGCCAGTATGGGGCGTATATGACATTTGTGCCAAACCTTCATATGAAAGGCGAAGGGATCAGACCGTATTTGTTTATGGCATTTGATGACTTGAACTATTATAATATAGATGAAATGATGGGGACAGAATAGTATTTGGCGACTGATCACCTGTGCTTGGATAACATTAAAGTATCAAAATGGCACCTAGAGTATAAAAAACGAAGTGTTCCGCAGGGAACTGTTAATAATAGTCACATGATTTAGGCTATTGTCATAGAGATTGTTTTAAAATATCGGGAGACAAAGACTGAATAATTAATTAATTTTATTTTAGCTTCTTTTCAAATGTTTAACTGATCCTCTTTAATCAAAAACGAAAGCAACGATTGGATGTCTTAACAGCAACTGATTCGTCCTTAAATTTTTGCAATCAAAGGGAATTGAATGGAAACCCGTTTACAGGGAGATCTGCACAGCTTTTTTCAGTATAATTTAATCGTCTCTAATATTTTTAAAACCCATCAGATTAGCATGTTTTTTGATATTTAGATTCTGTGGTGTCTGAACGGTGGTTGGCGAGCGTAGCTTGCAGGGGGCAGAGCCCCCCTAGTATATATATATATATATTAATTAGTTTTGGCGCGAGGTGCAAAAGTTGTATTTTATATATATTAGTTTACATATTTTTAAAATTGAAATCCATTCATATCTTCCGGTGCCCTAAGCGCACCCAAAATAGTTAAAATATTTATACATCTTTTATTTTATTTTATTTTTTTATTTATTTATTTTAAATTACATTTAGCGCCTGGTGCAAGTTGTGCGTTGGGTGTACAACATAATTGTGCAATTTACATAATCCTTTATCTAAATTCATTCAAATCTTCCGGTGATCCAGGTATAGTTAAAAATTGTAAGTTTTAAGAAAATGTTTTAATTTTTTTTTCGTTTGCAAAAATTGTTTAGAAATCTGGCAAAGTGTTTAGTTAATAAAGAAAAAACTTATGAGTAATTATAATGCATGAAGTATAATTTTAAAAATGAAACCACTAAACCATTCAAATGATAAAAATTGAACTTACGTAGAAATTTTTTTGTTCTTTTAATTTGAAGATTTACATGTTTCTGAAGTTTGTAATGATTTTTGGTGTTAAAATGTTTGATGCGATTTCTTGATGTTATTCTATTCAATATAAAATCTTGTCTCTTTTCTTGTCTATATACGCTTTCTGCACTGAAAAAAAAATCTGTAGCTCTGCAGATGTAAAGTTACATGCTAACTAAACTTTCATCTGCAACTGTACATACAAAGTTGTAAATCTACAAAACTAGTTTTTGTAAAGCTACATAAATCTGTAGCTTTGAAAATGAATCTGCTAAAATTACACTATTCTTACTAAAATTTTATTTGTAACCCTTGTTGCAATTACATGAAAAGTTCTAGGCATCCCAGTTTCCTAAAAATTTCTTAGTAACCTTACAGATATTTTTATTTTCGGTGCAAAAGTGTATCTGTTCTGATTTTTTGTTGTTGCCGTTACATAAAAAGTTCTAGGAATCCCTGTTTCCTATAAAAATTTTAGTAACTTTACAGATTTTGTTTTTTTACAGTGTGGTGCCTCAGACACTAGGTGAATGCATCTTTTAACAGCGTGGGTGGGGCATGGATATTTTTTACCATTCCCCTATTTTTCCTAATGTTACCATGGTCACAATTTATTCACAAGGCACAATCATCAAAAGAGGGGGTTCAAAACATCCAACTCGTTGCCATTTAATAAGTTCAAAAAATCCTTTGCTTTGAAATGTATTTTCGGTTCTTGAAAAATTCTTAATTCTGGTGTTCCTTTATTTTTCATTTCTAACACAAATTAGCTTTTGTATTGCTGAAGACCTTATATGCTCTCTGTTATATGAGAGAATTGCCTATAACTAATTTTCAGGATGACAAAAGAAGATATGTCGTTGAGCAACAACGTCGACTATCTTTCTTAGTTTGAGTTCAAAATATCTAGAAAATGTGATAAGTTTGCAAATATTATGCCCCCCCCCCTTTTTTTTTTGAAGGGCTTTGTTTTGATATGGAACCATACATATCTCCATATATGCATATACCTCAATAATATATGTTGTAAGAATAATTAGATTCTCACATGGATTTTCTGTGGCCACATACAACCTTAAAATTCTACCTGCAGTTGTCAGCCATCTTGAATGAACAACTGGACCAAGCTTTTTTAACGTCAGGTCAGAACCACAATCACAAGGAGATATTGATATACAAATATCATATAAATATTGGTAATAATTGCTGAGAATTGCTGAGAACCATTCTGTCTGTGTTATCTGGCATATTCTCCACGTTTATTGAAGAAAAGGAAACTACGGGTTTTGATTGCTGTATCGATTGACCCACAAAAAGCTGTAGAATCAATAGTTGCATCATGTAAAGAATTTAGTAAATGTCGTAAACGCAGTTCTTTTGTTTAAAACAAACAAATGATTATTGTAAGAGTCTATTGAGTTCAGATTCATCAGACAAATAATTCATCATTCGTGCGCAATATTTATATATGTTCCGTCGCATCCAATTATTGTAAGCCCATATAATAGTATGCTATTTGATAAAATATTTATCATTGCTTCTTTTATGGCTTTAGCTTCTCCTGTTGCAAAGGAAACATGTCCAATATATTGAGAGTGAGGTTCTTTTACAAGAGTACTATAATGTTCCTCCTTTGTGGTTTTTGTGTAGAACTTTGGGCCCTTCATCACTTACACATTTAAATGGTCTTTTCTATATAGTATAAAAGAATAATTTTATACATTTAACTAGCCGCCTTCGCCCGCTACGCTGCTCGGTTTTTCTAAAGAAATCTTGAATGAAACAAAATATATCTGTGAATCTGATCATGCGTTTTAAAGCAATATGGACATTTACCTGGTGTATCCAACCGAATTGCTGAAAGCAATATGCTAATCATTACGCTAATTTATCTTTTATTGAGTCATACAAAATTTAGACTGTTAAGGACCAATTTCTTTAGTTGATCTGTTAGCGTAGGATTCGGTAAAGAACAGTAGAACAATGTGTAATATACTAAAAGCGTTCACGAAAAATTATCAATGCAAGTCTCATCAGAATCTGTTAATTGGACTTATTGAAAAGGGTGATCGTTCATAATAATTGGTTTCGCCTGATTCTAGAACTTTCATCTATAATTCTACAATCAAACAATCTAAAAACCAAGCAACAGCAAATGATATGTGCTTTACACTAAAACATTCACTCAAAAATTAACTAACCGATCAAATTGCATCGAAATCCACTTCACTGTAAAAAAAAATCTGTAGTTCTACAGATGTAAAGTTACATGCTTACTAAACTTTCACCTGTAACTGTACGAAAAAAGCTGCAAATCTACAAAACTAGTTTTTGTAAAGCTACAAAAATCTGTAACTTTACAAATGAATCTGCTAAAATTTCAGTAATCTTACTAAACTTTTATTTGTAACCCTGGCTGCAGTTACATGAAAAGTTCTCGGAATCGCAGTTTCCAAAAAAATTCTTAGTAACCTTACAGATTTTTTGATTTTCGGCGCAATAGTGTGTCTGTTACATGAAATTTTGTTGTTGTCGTTACATGAAAAGTTCTAGGAATCCCAGTTTCCTAGAAAAACTTTAGTAACTTCACAGATTTTTTTTTACAGTGTTAGCAGAATCTTTTAATCTGTAAAATATACCGAAACCTTCCTTAAAAAATGGTCTAATTAACAGTTTAAATCCCATAAAAATTCATTCACTGGAACCTTTAAAAAAAGCAAATCTTTCAAAATTGGGTTTATCTGATTTAGAACTTTCTCCATAATTATTTAACTAAGCAACGTTCACTGTAAAAAAAAAATCTGTAGTTCTACAGATGTAAAGTTACATGCTTACTAAACTTTCACCTGTAACTGTACGAAAAAAGCTGCAAATCTACAAAACTAGTTTTTGTAAAGCTACAAAAATCTGTAACTTTACAAATGAATCTGCTAAAATTTCAGTAATCTTACTAAACTTTTATTTGTAACCCTGGCTGCAGTTACATGAAAAGTTCTCGGAATCCCAGTTTCCAAAATAATTCTTAGTAACCTTACAGATTTTTTGATTTTCGTCGCAAAAGTGTGTCTGTTACATGAAATTTTGTTGTTGCCGTTACATGAAAAGTTCTAGGAATCCCAGTTTCCTAGAAAAACTTTAGTAACTTTAGTAATTTTTTTTTTACAGTGTAGAACGTTATGTTTTATACTAACATTTTTTCTGAAAAATTATCGAACTAACAATGTAAGTTCCGTCAAAATCTATTCAGCAGAACTCAAGATATAAGCGGCTGGAAGGAAATTTCTCTTTGAATTATACATATATTGAGATAGTTAAATATAACTTTCATAATCTCATTAACCTGATTATAGAACTCTCTGGGAGGTAGGGGTAGGTATATACTGCATCACTTCTGAATTTTTTAGGGAACTCAGCTCAACTTCCATAACTATAGCATATATACTCTCTAGTATACCCTATCTCTGTAGCGTATATTTTCCAATTTTCTTTACTGCTCCACTCAGAACTTTTTCCGCATAGCTCTGTAACTAAACAACACAGAATGATATGATAAATATTGAAAAAATCCCTGAAATTTTATCTAACTTACTGTGCATTTAATTAGTTGACTTGAAATCTTTCATAATCGAGTTCACCTAATTTTAGAACTCCCGTAGCAACTTAGAATGGTGGTTTTTACATTAAATCATTTATAAACCAAATTTACTATTTAACAGTGTAAGTTCTACAAAATTCTGTTCATTAGAATCTGAGTTATAGTCATATTTACAATATTTATTGCTCATTAAAATTTTTTTCTTTACATTTGAAATAAAATCAGTAACTGTTTTGGTATTTCCCTGTTATGCCAACACCATTATCACCAAGCATAATAGTTGGCACAAAAATGAAATGATACATTTGAAAAAAATAATAATTTTGTTGATAAAAAAATGAACATTTAAAAAATATAACTTTTTAAAATTACAGACTTTGACCTACCATTTTTTTAAATCAATAAAAATAACGGTACTACTTGGTTATCCCGTCTAGCAAAAATCTATTGCTAAACTATAAGATTAAATGCCAATAATGGTTGATCGTTATGTCACATTCACTTGACTTTAAGCAAGTTACACGTATTTACGTCATCAGGTGATTTTTATTTCGACGTTTTATTTGTATTTTTATTAATGTTATACTAATTTATTTGTTCTTTCGTTATTTAAAATAAAAATTATGTCAATTTGTATAATTTGGCGAGAGGTTTGGCGATTTATATAATTTGGCGAAATTGGTCGACGTGTACCAAAATAAATACTTAACATATAAGAACAAATAAATATTTTGCAAGTAATAAAATATAGTCAATTTAAACTGCAGTCTTGAAATTGTAAATGTCTTTTACTACTGAAGGATGGCGTACGTAATACGTATATCTCACATTGCAGTAAACATTTCATTCTTTCAATGAAGACATTCATGGTTTTTTGAACAAAATATTTTTATATATATAATTCCTAACTTCTGAAAAATTTTTATTGTAGCTTCCTCATCATCAAATATTTGCGAAATGGTAAAATCTATATCAGTATCAGTAATAAATATTTTCTATTCAATAACAAATTAAAAAGTTTTGTGAGATTATGATGGAATAAAATAAATTCCATCAGTAAAAATTCCTGCATAAAAATATTCACGTTCAATAATTAGGAAATGTTAATGTGTGGCACGGTTTGCAATAAAAATCGTTTGCACGATTAGGGTTGAAATAAATGGCGCGATACCATATATTTTGGCATGGTATCGCGACGAAAATTAGAACGAAAAAGTACCACAGTTTTTTTTTTATTATTTAGTTTTAGTTTTTGAGGCGTTTGAATTTATTTTTTTTTTCTAATTGACGAAGTTGTTTTTATTTAATCAAAAGTATTGGTTAAAAAATTATTCAATTTGAATTTTTTTCCCTTGCTATAGTAACAGAATGAAAAGAATGAGTTTTTAGAAATTATCACTTGAAAAATTCAGGTTTTGGCGCCAAAGATAGTGCCAAATTAGAAAAATATGAAATATCTCTCGAACTATTGGGCTTAAAAGAATTTAGTTAGTACCATTCGATTCAGCATACAAAAATACACCAAAATATGTTATCAGTTGAAAAATAACTATAAAATCAGATTTTTAATGATTTTTTTTAAAGTTCGTTCTTTTTTTTTACCCCCCTTAGGGGTGGAATTTTGGAAAATCCTTTCTTAGCGGCACTCTATATCATAAGAAGTATTTTTACCCTGATTTTCAAGATTTTAGGTTCAGTAGTTTTGGCTGCGCGTTGATTAATACAAAATCCAGACTTTCTTTTATATATATACTAGCAGCCTAACGCCCGCTACGCTGGTCAGTTTTTCTAAAGAAACCTTGAATCAAACTAAATATATATGTGAATTTGATCATGCGTTTTAAAGCAATATGGACATTTACCTGGAATGCCCAATCTAATTGGTGAAAACAATATGAACGTTATTACGCTATTATATCTTTTGAGGCATACAAAATTTAGGCTGTTAAGGGCCAACTTCTTTCGTAGATCATTTAGTATAGTATTCGGTGAAGAACGATAGAACAATATGTACTATACTTAAAAGGGTTCATGAAAAATTATCAATGCAAATCTCATCAGAATCTGTTAATTGGACATACTGAAAAGGCTAATAGTTCATAATTTGGTTCGCCTGCTTCTAAAACATTCAGCCTTAATTCTATAATCAAGCAACCTGATGACCAAGCAACACCAAGTGAATGATATGTGCTTTATACTAAAACATTCACTGAAAAATTAACTAACCGAGCAAGTTCCATCGAAATCCACTTAGCAGGATCTTTTAAACTGGAAAATGTACCGAAACATTTTATAAAAATAATCTAATTAGCAGTTTAAATCCCGTGAAAATTCATTCAGTGGAACCTTTAAAAAAAAGCCAATCTTTCGAATCGGGTTCATCTGATTTAGATCTTTATCCATAATTATTTAATTAAGCAACGTAGAACATTATATTTTATACTAACATATTTTCTGTAAATTATCTAACTAACAATGTAAGCCCCATCAAAATCAATTCAGTAGAAGTAAATTTAAAAGCGGCCGGAATGAAATTTCTCTTTGCATTTTACATACAATGAGATAGTTAAATATAGCTATCGTAATCGCGTTAACCTGATTATATAGAACTCTCAGGGATGTAGTGGTAGGTATATACGCATCATTTCTGGATTTTTAAAGAAACTCTGCACAACGTCCGTAACTAAAGCATTCTAGTATACATCCTTTGTCTGTAGCGTATTATCCTCCAATTTTCTTTACTATACCACAGAGAACGTTTTCTGCATAGCTTCGTAACTAAACAGTTTTGAAAGATATGATAAATCTCTCTATTCTAAAAAAAAGTAACTACCGCTGTCACCGCCGCCGCCGGTTTTGATTTTTTTGTGACCGGAGGCCTTTCTTCGTTAATATTAACAAAAATAATGCATACAAAAATATGAAAATAGGTGGTTTTATACAAAAATGTTTGATAAACACGCTGATGCAGACAGTTTTCAAATCGAAGAATTATTTTAAGAGTTATTTAATGCTAAAGTTGGACAAAATCGTTCCACTAAAAAAGTTTTATGGCAGCAAAAACTATACATGGCAGTGTAATCATTTTTAGATCATTTTATGCGTTAGAATTTGCCGGAGTGCAGATTGCATTAATTTTTTTATTTTGACTCATTTTTTCAGGTTTTATTTATATTTTAAATTCAAATTTTCAGCATTTCTAGAGATATTTTTTACAGATTTCAGAAAATTGTACTAATTTAAACTGTTGCCAACTGTATAAAAAGCGCAAGGAATAATGTTTGCTTCAAATTAAAAATTTATTTACACGTGACTATTATAAACAGGAAAAAAACTTTCAAATTAGAATTAAATAATTACGTATAAAAAGCAGGAACTTATTAAAAATTACGTCATAAAAAGTATACACGTGAATTTTAAAAGAGAAAGGATATTGTAAAATAATAAATTCATTAAATTGCGTTAGAAGTCTTAAGAGAAATTACGTCATATTTACGTCACATTATAGTTATTACATAAAATGAACACAAAATAATATTGCAAAAAAGTTTAAATTTAGAAATTGCGCTAGACATTTATTTGATATTTTGAGAATTAATTTAAAATGTCTCATTTAAAAGAACTTTCTTTTCGCTTTGTTAAAAAATACCAGGAGACAAAGACTCTCTTTACTTAATTCCTTTTATATTAGCTTATTTTGAAATGTTGTTACACGTGTATACGTCATCAAGTTATTTTTATTTCGACGCTTTATTTATGTTTTTATTAATGTTGTATGAATTTATTTGTTCTTTCGTTATTTAAAATAAAAATTATATCAATTTTTATAATTTGGCGAGTGTTTTGGCGATTTATATAATTTGGCGAAATTGGTCGACAGCATAATCAAGTAGTACCGCAGCGGATTTGGCGTTAAAATTCCCCAATCAAAGAGAAATGAATGGAAATTCGTTTATAGGGTGATCGCCACTGTTTTTTAAATTATAATTCAATCTTTCGAAATATTTTTAAAGCCGATCAAATTAGCGTGCATTTGGCGTCTGCGGTGTCTGGACGGGGGTTGGCGAGCGTAGCTCGTAGGGGGCCGAGCCCCCTAGTATTGAAAAAATCCCTGAAATATTATCTAACTAACTGGTCAACTGTCATTAAAATCCATTCAGTAAAACTTGAAATCTTTCCTAATCGAGTTCACCTAATTTTAGAACTACCGTAACTATTACTAAGCAACTTGGAACGATGGTTTTTAGATTAAACTATTTATAAACCAAATTTACTATCTAATAGTGTAAGTTCTGCAAAATTATGTTCAGTAGAATCTGAGTTATAATCAATCGGTATGAAATAGGAATTTACGCTTTACATATAGTAGTAGAAGCCTTCGCCCGCTACGCTGGTCGGTTTCTCCAAGCAAAACTTTAATTAAACGAAATATATCGGTGTATTTGATCTTGTGTTTCATAGAAATAAATACATTTATCCCTAATGATCATACGCGTTGCTGAAAACAATATGAACGCCATTACGGTTTTATATCTTCTAATGTCTCAGACAAAATTTGGCCTGTTAGGAAGCAAATCTTTTAGTTGATTATTAATAATCCTTCTATATATAAAAAAAAGTTTTGATTTGGAAATGGACCAATGAAAATCTGCGTAGATATTCTCGGCAGATCAGCATCCAATTTGAATACTTAAGCATGGCCTTTCTTCGTTAATATTAAAAAAACTGTTGCATACAAAAATGTGAAAATCGGTAGTATTATAGAGGAATGTTCGATAAACACGCTGATGCAGACAGTTTTAAAATCGAAGAATTATTTTAAGAGATATTTAATGCCAAAGTTGGACAAAATCGTTCCATTAAAAAAGTTTTATAGGAGCAAAAACTGTACATAGGAATTTAATCATTTTTAGATCATTTTATGCGTCAGAATTTCCCGGTGTGCAGACTGAATTTAGTATTTTAATTTGACTCATTTTTTGAGGTTTTATTTCTATTTTAAATTCAAATTTTCAGCATTTCGAGAGATATTTTTTACAAAATTTAGAAAATTGTATTAATTTAAACTGTTGCCAATTGTATAAACAGCGCAAACAATAATGTTTGCTTCAAATTAAAAATTTATTTTACACGTGACTATTATAAACAGAAAATATAAAAAGCAGGAACTCATTGAAAATTACGTCATAAAAACTATACTTACACAGGAATTTTAAAAGAGAAAAAATATTGTAAAATAATAAATTCATTAACATGCGTTAGAAGTCCTAAATAGGAGAATTTACGTCACATTTACGTCACATTACACTTATTACGTAAAATGAACAAAAAATAATATTGCAAAACAGTTTAAATTTAAAAACTGCGCTAGACATTTATTTGATATTTTAAGATGATCACAATATTTCATTTGTAACAAAAGTATTTTTACGTGAATATTAAAAAGAGAAAGAAAAGTTTGGTGAAAATTACGTCAGATTCAAATTGTAATTCAATCTTCCGAAATCTTTTTAAAGCCGATCAAATTAGCGTGCTGTTAGAGTCTGCGGTTTCCGAACGGGGGTTGACGAGCATAGCTCGTAGGGGGCAGAGCCCCCTAGTTCAATATAAAAAAGAATGGAAGAACGATATGTAGCGTATTAAAATCATCCCTGAGAATTAAAAAAGGCAAATCTCATCAAAATCCGTCCAGTAAAACCTTCTAATAAGACTAATATTTTCATAATCAGGTTCACCAGATAATACAACATTCAGCTATAATTCTATAGCAAAGCAATGTAGAGCAATATGTTTTATACTAAAATCTTTCCCGAAATATCTAACAGCAGTGCTAATTAACTCAGTAGAACCTTTTAAAAAGGCAAATATTTCAAAATAGGGTTCACTGATTAAAGAACTTTCGCACATAATTTTATAACTGAGCAACGTAGAATAATATGTGTTATATATGAAACACTTTCTTGAAAATTTATCTAACAATGCAAATCTTCTCAAAATCCATTGAAAAGTACTCAAGTTATAAGCGGTTGGACCGAAATTGCCCTTTTTATTTTATATTTGAAGTTGATAGTTAAATATATCTTTCATAATCAAGTTAACGTGATTGTAGAATTTTTAGGAATGTAGCATAGACTATACGCCGTAGACCTTCTGGTGTTTTTTAGAAACTCTGCACTCCAAGCTATAACATATATACTCTCTAATATATACCATGCCTGTAGATTTTCTCCTACTTTTTTTTCAACTACACCACTGAGAACTTTCTTCATAGTTCCATTACTAAAAATGTAGAATGACATTTTAAATATTGCAACAATACCTAATATTACCTAACTGTGCAACTCCAATCAAAATACGTTCAGTAGAACTTTAAATAAAAGGTAATCTTTCATATTCGGGTTCACCTAGTTTTGGAACTTTCTCTTGTAATCTAATTTTCTGCAATCTGATTTGTTGCCAAGTTTGTGCTTCAGAAAAACAATAACCCAGAAGAAAACTTCGCTACAGAGAAGTACCATTCATGCAAGAAGTACCAACAATCCACAAAAAATAATCTAACTAACAGTGTATAAGTCCCATCAAAATACATCCAGCAAAACTCAAATTATAAACGGGTGGAAGGAAAAGCAAATTTGCATTTCATATAATTACAGTAGATGTATCTTTCATAATTGCGTTCACCTTTCTGTATAGCTTTTCCAATAGCTCTATAACTAAAACTAAGCAACGTATAACACTGTGTGTATACATAAAAACCGTTCCAAAAACATTACCTAACTAATAGTGGCATAGCCTGTCAAAATATTATAAGGAATAGGAATAAAATGCAAATTTCCGTTTTAAATATGTAGTAGATGATGATGATATGATTTTCCGTAATAGAATTCATCATGAAGTTTTCGCTTCATACATAAACGATGCTTTCAACATTGTAATTAATACACCGATTGAAGAAGCACCCGATTACAGAAGATTAACCAGAAATTCCATGAACAACTGCCCAAAGAAAGGTGAATATATGGCTTTTGTGATAATTTTATGTTAGCCGAGAGCAAGTAATAAATCGACAAAGATTTTTTCCATATCTTATTCTTATTTTATTATTTTCATCCAAAATAAAAACATTTCACTCATTTCATTTATAATACATGCTTTACACTAGGGGTGCACAAACTTTTTGAGAGAAGGGCCACTTACAAAAATGTTTGGGTTGTCGAGGGCCACATCAGTAACACAGACAGAATTCCATATCGGGGAGGTTAGGGGGGGGGGGGTAACTCTTTATACTTGAAGAATAATGATTTTTGTATATAAAAAATAAACAAATTGAAATAAATAATTGCATGTAGGGTTTCGTCACATTTGTATGAATAACCATTCAACCATACAACACTTTATGAAGAACTGTCCCTTCGTGATAAATGGAAAATTTTGAGAAAATGTACGATTTTTTCCACGAGCGATTGAATAATTTCGCGATATTTTTGCGACCAAATGACAAAATTTGTAATTTTCCCCATCAATTGGGGAAATTCGTGATTTTTTTTTACAGCGACAGAGTGACAAAATTCGCTATTTTTTCTCGCGATAAATTGATGAAACTCGAGATTTTTCCACTGCTGATCAACGAAATTTGCAATTTTTCTGCACCTCATCGACAAAATTCGCGATTTTTCTGTGCCTGATTAACGAAATTTGAGATTTTTCCTCGCCGAATCGTAAAATTTCGAGATTATGCCGCACTCAATCAATGCAATTCGCAATTTTTCGGCACTCGATCAACGAAATTCACGATTTTCAAGCACTCGATCAACGAAATCGCGATTTTTCCACGCCCGAGCAACGAAATTCGCGATTCTTAACTAACTGATTGTGACGAATTTGTAATTTTTCCTGCGGAAAATTCACGAAATTTGCGATTTTTTTCTCGCGATAAACGGACGAAACTCGCGATTTTTCCGCAGCCGATCAATGAAATTTGAGCTTTTTCCAAACATGATCGACAAAATTCGCGATTTTTTCCAACCCGATGAACGAAATTTGTGATTCTTAACTGACTGTGACGAATTTGTAATTTTTCCCCTCTGAAAATTGACGAAATTCGCGATTTTTTCTCACGATGAACTGACAAAATTCGCAATTTTTCCGCAACCGATCAACGAAATTTGCAATTTTTCAGCAACTCATGAAAAAATTCGCACTTTATCTGTGTCCGGTTAACGAAATTTGAGATTTTTCCGCAGCAAAACGACAAAATTTACGATTTTACCGCACTCGATCAATGAAATTCGCGATTTTTCCGCACCCGATCAGTAAAATTTGCGATACTTGACTGACTCTGAAGAAATTTGTAATTTTTCAGTAGCAAATTGACGAAATTCGCGATTATTCCCTCTCGATAAACTGACGAAATTCACGATTTTTTCGCAGCCGATCAACGAAATTTGAGCTTTTTTTGCACATGATCGACAAAATTCGCGATTTTTCTTAACCCGAAGAACGAAATTCGTGATTCTTAACTGACTGACGAAATTTGTAATTTTTTCCGCGGAAAATTGAAGAAATTCGCGTTTTTTTCTCGCAATTAACTTACGAAACTCGCGATTTTTCCGCAGGTGATAAACGTAATGAGATTTTCCCGCACATGATCGACAAAATTCGCGATTTTTCCGAACCCGATCAATAAAATTCGTGATTCTTAACTGACTGACGAAATTTGTAATTTTTTCCCGAGGAAAATTAACGAAATTCGCGATTTTTTCGCGATAACTGACGAAACTCGCGATTTTTCCGCAGCCGATTAATGAAATTTGGATTTTTCAGCACCTCATTGACAACGTTTGCGTTTTTTGTGTTCCCGATTAACGAAATTTGCGATTTTTCAGCATTCGATCAACGAAATTCGTGATTTTTTTCATGTCCGATCAACGAAATTCGCCATTCTGTACCGACTCTGACAAAATTTGTCTCTTTTCCTGCGGCAAATTGACTCTAAATTAGCGATTTTTTCTCGCGATAAACTGACAAATCTTGCGATTTTTCCTCATCCGATAAACGAAATTTGAGATTTTTCCGCACATGGTAGACAATATTCGTGATTTTTCTGAACCTGATCAACGAAATTTTTCGTTTTTTCCAGCGACAAATTGGCGAAATTCCCGATTTTTCGCAGCGACATATGGACAAAAATTGCGATTTTTCCTGTTACAAATCGATTAACTTCGCAGGCCACTTTTGGCCCGCGGGCCACATGTTGTGCATCCCTACTTTACACTAATGTCACTGAAAAAGGTGAAAAGTAAAACAATAGGAAATAATGCCATAACTTAAAACAAAGAATTGTTTTTAATTTCCATACGCGAAATGTAACTACTGCTATTGACAATTTTAAAAATGCTATGGCGATATTTACATACGGATACGGCTGACATAAAAGTACCCATTTTTTCTTCTTATCCAGGAGCAAGTGATAAATCGCGATGTATTATTTCAATTCCAATTTCTTCCATTAAAAAAAGTAATACGCATTATTCGAATCATGGGACAGATCGCCAAAAATGGTTGACAATTGCCAATCTTGTTTATCGTTTGCCAATTACGTTTAAAAAAGTAATTTAACATTCTTAAATACATAACCTTGTTAAAAATGGCAAATTGTTTTAAGTAAATAAATAAATAAAATATATAACATAAAACTGCATACTATAAACTATAATAAATAAAAATTATAATAATAAAATTAATTTAAAGCTATACTAAATAAACTATCAAATGGACAAAAAATAAGTGTTGCTATAATTAATGTAATTGCCATGCTTGGCGCAGTTGTATCTGACATGACCCGGATGTAAGTACCACAAAACTTTTTAAAATCGTACAAACATTGCTTTCATTTTTTAAATATTTTCGTTTTATAATGTTAATTTCTAAGTGGATCGCTTCCCTGTATTTTAAATAAATTCAATATATTTTTTCTTTTTTTCAAGGCGTTTGTATTTATTTTATTTTTTTTTTCAAACTCATATAGCCGGTTCAATTCTTTAACCAAAAGATTTAACAAAAAGATTTAATTTGAATTTCTTCCGTTGCTACAGTAACGGATGTATAAGATGAATGAATATGAATAAATTATCACTTATAATGTTGGGTATTTCGAGGTTTTGGCGCCAAAGACATCACCAAATTAGAAATATATGAAATATCTCGCGAACTATTGGGCTTAAAAGAATTTAGTTAGTACCATTCAATTCAGCATACAAAAATACACCAAAATATGTTATCAGTTGAAAAATAGCTATAAAATCAGATTTTTAAGGAATTTTTTAAAAGTTCGTTCGATTTTTTACCCCCCTTAGGGGTGGAATTTTAGAAAATCCTTTCTTAGCGGCACTCTTTGTCATAAGAAGAATTTTTACCCCAAATTTCAAGACTTTAGGGTCAGTAGTTTGGGCTGCGCGTTGATTAATACAAAATTCAGACTTTCTTTTATATATATAGATGTCGTAGGCTAATTGAGAAATCCGGCTCTTTGCAAACAGCCTAGGCTCTTTGCAAAGAGCCAGGCTAATTGGAGAATCCATCTCCCTTCTTCCAATTAGCCTGATATTTTTCAGGCTTATTGCAAAGAGCCTAGAAAGCGTTAGGCTAAATGAAAAATGACCACTTATTATCCGATCAGGGTGATATTTTTAGCTCACAGGCTATCAAAGCCTGAGAGCTTATGTGTCCGCCGATTCTGTATGTACGTGTGTACGTACGTACGTACGTACGTATGTACGTAACACGATAACTCTTGATAGAAATATCCGATTTGCTTCAATTTTTTTTCTAGGTTCATTCTGATAAGGTGCTTCCCTGATTAGTTTTTGGGGTTCATTGGTTAAGGATAAAGGGGGAAAAGGGGAGCTAGTCCCCCCCCCCCCTTAATTTAAATAAATGGGTTTTTCATGCAGAAATATTCGATTTGCTCCAAATTTGGTATACCGGTTTATTAAGTTAAGGAGCTGCTTTGATTAGATTTGGAGGTTCATTAGTTACATATAAAGGGAGGAATGGGGGGCTATCCCCCCCCCGTAATTTAGATAAATGGGTTTTTCATAAATATGCGATTTGCAATAAATTTGGTATACCGGTTAATTATGTTAAGCAGCTTCCCTGATTACAGATGCTGATTTGGAAGATCATTATTATGCATAAAGGGGGGAAAGGGGCAATTGCCTCTCCCCTAAATTTAGATAAATGCGTTTTTCATGTAGAATTATTCGATTAGCTCAAATTTGGTATACTGGTTTATTATGTTAAGGAGATGGCTTGATTAGATTTGGAGGTTCATTAGTTAATTATAAAGGGAAGAAAGGGGGGCACATCCCCTTAATTTAGGTAAATGGGTTTTTAATGCAAAATTATTCGATTTGCTCCAAATTTGGTATACCGGTTTATTATGTTAAGGAGCTTCCCTGATTAGATTTCGAAGTTCATTAGTTAAGTATAAAGGGAGGAAACGGGGCTAGACCCCCCCCTTAATTTAGATAAATGGGTTTTTCATGTAGAGTTATTCGATTTGCTCCAAAGTTCGTATACCGGTTTATTATGTTAAGGAACTGCCTTGATTAGATTTGGAGATTTATTGGTTAAGTATAAAGGAGGGACAGGGGCTAGTGTCCCCTTAATTTAGATAAATGGGTTTTTCATACAGAATTATTCGATTTGCTTCAAATTTGATATACCAGTTTATTACGATATGGCTTCCTTCATTCTATTTGGAGGTTCATTGGTTAAGTATAAAAGGGGGGAAAGGGGAGCAATTGCCCCTCCCCTTAATTTAGATAAATGGGTTTTCATGCAGAATTATCTGATTTAGTTTAATTTTTTTTCAACCGGATCCGAACTCGAAGGTTCCATTTGAAGTCAACCTGAAAACCGACCACAACCAGGTTTCGGATTGAGGTCAATTAGAACTTTCAGGTTCGGAACTGGTTGCCGGTGGACGGAGATTAATTTGTCTGGCTTGCATCAGGTTATATGTTCTTTGGAATACATTTGTCTGTTAAGATTTGGTTCAGGACGGGTTTCAGGTTGACTTCGAATGGAATTTTTAGGTTCTGGTAGCGTTGTGTGTCCGCGGAAACTAATTTGTCTTGTTTGGATCCGGTTATGGATCTTTGAAATATTTTTGTCGGTTATCAGATTTGGTTTGGGATTTCGGGATTTTTCAAATGAAACTCTCAAGTTCGGGTCGGGTTGCATGTAGACTCAAATTATTTTGTCTTGCTCGGATCGGGGTACGGTCTGTTGTAATGTATTTTTCGGGTTTGGGTAGGGTTATGCGTTAATAAACCTAATAAAAAGAAAATTGCGAAGTTAAACTGATGGCATTCAGCTCACACGCTATTCACACTAATTGTACTAGCTACTCTTATTTCAAAGAATAATGTCCCTCGAAAAATAAATGAAGGGATTAGTCCCCGTTGCCCCCCTTTCTACTTAACCAAAGAACCTCCAAATCTAATCAGGGAAGCTACTTAACATAATAAACTGGTATACCAAATTTGAAGCAAATCAGATAAACCTGCATGAAAAACCATTTCACTAAATTAAGGGGGGTATTACCTCCCCCATTTCTCCCTTTATGCTGAACCAATGAACTTTCAAATCTAATCAGAAAAGCTATTAGAATGAACCTAGAAAAAACTTAAACTAAATTAGATAATTCTGCATGAAAACACATTTATCTAAATTAAGGG
This sequence comes from Maratus speciosus, assembly GCA_963932465.1. Taxonomy (NCBI): domain Eukaryota; kingdom Metazoa; phylum Arthropoda; class Arachnida; order Araneae; family Salticidae; genus Maratus; species Maratus speciosus. The sequence goes on from OZ010786.1 coordinate 23,716,242, forward strand.
GAGGGGCAATTGCCCCCCTTTCCCCCCTTTTATACTTAACCAATGAACCTCCAAATCAAATGAAGGAAGCAATATCGTAATAAACTGGTATATAAATTTGAAGCAAATCGAATAACTCTGTATGAAAAACCCATTCATCTAAATTAAGGGGACACTAGCCCCTGTCCCTCCTTTATACTTAACCAATAAATCTCCAAATCTAATCAAGGCAGTTCCTTAACATAATAAACCGGTGTACGAAATTTGAAGCAAATCGAATAACTCTGCATGAAAAACCCATTTATCTAAATTAAGGGGGGGTTAGCCCCCCATCCCTCCCTTTATACTTAACTAATGGACCTCCAAATCTAACCAGGGAAGCTTCTTAACATAACCCGTAAGGCATGGTGACGTCACGGCGACGTCGTTGTGAAGTCACACTGTGATTTTGTGACCGTCGATGTGACGTCACGTGACGTCGATGTGACGTCACAGTGACTAGAATGCGAGGTCGTTATGGCCGTTTTAGAGGTCGTTTGTGACGTCACATTGTGACCACTCTGTGAAGTCACGGTGTGACTAATTTGTGAAAAGTGTGTCATTTGTGACTAATTTGGCATTAACTTTGTGACGAACCTGTGACGAATGTGACAATGTTTTGAAGTCACATTGTGACTAATTTGTGAAATATGTGTCATTTGTGACGAATTTGTCATAAACACTGTGATAATTTCAAATGAAAATCAAATTTCAAATTAATTGCTTAAAAGACGTAAAGGCCAACATAGTGAAAAATATTCCATGCTGGGACTCGAAACCAGGCCATCAGTATAGCGCACTGACATTCTCCCGACTAAACCACATGGAACGATACCCAGCCTGGAAAATTTCTCACTATTATATGTTGGCAAGGCTACAAAAGCAGCACAAAATGGGATATTTATCGTGAGCCACCGACATGGGGCAAACACGAAACTTAATTAAATCCAGCATCGATTGAAACTATATTAATATTTGGAAATTTTTCCAGAGAGAACCATTCGCCTAGCATACAATATTTCAACTGAAAATCAAATTTCAAATTACATGCTTAAAAGGCAGTTTTCATTTGAAATTTGATTTTCATTTTAAATATTGCATTCAAGGCGAAGGTTTCTCTTTGGAAAAATTTCCAAGTACTAATGTAGTTTCAATCGAATCTGGATTTAATTAAGTTTCGTGTTTGCCACATGTCGGTGGCTCACGATAAATATCCCTTCTCGTGCTGCTTTTGTAGCCTTGCCAACATGTAATAGTGAGAAATTTTCCAGGCTGGGTATCGTTCCATGTGGTTTAGTCGGGAGAATGTCAGTGCACTATACTGATGGCCCGGGTTCGAGTCCCGGCATGGAATCTTTTTCACTATGTTAGCCTTTGCACCTTTTAAGCAATTAATTTAAAATTTGATTTTCATTTGAAATACTGTATGCAAGCCGAATGTTTCTCTCTGGAAAAATTTCCAAGTTTTAATACTGTGATGGTTCTTGTCATAAGCACTGTGATGTATTTTAAAATGCACAATTTTGAAATAAAGTTTTGTTTGAAATGTAAAATCTTATATTTTTACCATACTTTTTAGCAAAATATCGCTATTTTGGAGTCCTATTCTTCTAAAACATTTTAAATTTTTCCACTTAAAAAACAATGCTTATCAACTGACATCTTTTTTTTATTAAATTCCAAGCTTGATCTTGAGTACAAGCTCGATATTAAGAATGTGTAAGATTTTAATGTGTTATGATTAGTCATTGCTTTATTAAATACGACATTATAAGCCATATTTATTTAAATTTTTTATTCCCGTGTATATTGTATTTTGTGAATATGACCTAAATAGATTTTGTATGTTTTATAGGAAAAGACTGATCTGCGAAAAAGAAAAAAACAAGTAAGAAAAATCATGCGTTAAGCATAGATTATAAAACACTTTCCAACGCTCCCTGAATGCTTTAACAAGACATCGTAATTTAGGGAAATAACGTAAATAAGATAACTAAGTAAACATTTTAGAAAACGCATAAAACATTTGAAAAACTGATTTCAGCAGTTACCGTCCATAGCCAAATATGTTTTCTAATTCTTTTGAACAGTCCTGTATTTGATCTGTAGGTTGATATATATACTATATAATGGGGAAATTTAGTTTAGCAATTGAAACATAACAGGTTGAAATTCTCTTTCAGCAATTTATACTAATAAATGGAAAGATACTTAAATACGTTTGTACAATCCTGTAGTTTACCTAGAACCTTTATTACACGCCACTATTTAGTTAAAATTTAATTCAAACTAAGACACTTTTAAAACTGCTGAAATCACATTTCCAGAAATTATGATTTACAGACGGGCATGTATCCAATTCTTTACGTGACCCTGTATATCATTTTATCTATATTCTACAAACATTTCTTAGCAAATTAAATGCATTTCAGCGTAAAAAAGAACAACTCACTTAAAAACCACCTTTAAACAATTTGCGCCCATACGCAGTAACCCTTACGAGTACTTTTGTGTAGCCCTGTATACGAATTGTAGCATTTATATACACCATATACTGTGCATAAATATAGTGAATCATAAAAGCGCATATCATAATTAAAAATGCATTCCCAGCAATCATCGCTAATGAACAGTACTTCGGATACAATATAGTATTGAAATATTTCGTATGTCCCTGTAAATGCTATATGCACTTCGTATTATACATGAAATAATTTATAGTATGTAAACTTCAGCGACGTATATAAATTTCATTATATATGAAATAGATTAACATAATTAAAGTACGCCATAAACAATTCCCTCCCCCCCTATATCATTATGTATTGGAATTCCTTTTTTAGCCCTGTAAATGAACAATAACTATTCTATGCATCGCATATTCAGCAGAATGCACATTTAAATGCGCTTCATAAATGCATATCAATTTTATTCTGTTTGAAAGCGTGTAAAATCATTAAAAATCCTTTGAAACGATTTTTTTCCATAGGCCGCAATGTAACGGAATACTTTTGACTGTCCCTGTAAATGAACTAAACATGCTACAAACTTCATTAGAAATATGGAACGTGTTATGGTAAACGTCAATATCTAAATGTTTCAGGGAAATCCGAGTTTAGTTACGAGACTTAGAGCGCGGACAGACAGCCATACAGAAAAACGGACAGGCAAACCGAAGTTAAACACTGTTAATCTGTTTAAAAAAATATTCACTCCTATATTATGTAAATAAATATGAACTTAAAAATATATATATATACTAAAGTAGTTTAATTTATAAACTTCCTATTAGACACGAAAAACTTTTTATTTCAATGTTTAAATATCATATTTTACTTTTAGTGTCAATAATTACGTATATCATAAACTTAGAAAATAATTTTATAATAGACGAAAATTTAATAACCGCTTCAGAATGTCCATAATTAAATGTTAGATTAAAATCACAAACAAAAAAAAATGCTTATATCTCTCTATTCTAAAAAAAAGTAACTACCGCTGTCACCGCCGCCGCCGCCGCCGGTTTTGAATTTTTTGTGACCGGAGGTCTTTCTTCGTTAATATTGAGAAAAATAATGCATACAAAAATATGAAAATCAGTGGTTTTATACAGAACTGTTTGATAAACACGCTGATGCAGACAGTTTTCAAATCGAAGTATTATTTTAAGAGATATTTAATGCTAAAGTTGGACAAAATTGTTCCACTAAAAAAGTTTTATAGCAGCAAAAACTATACATGGCAGTGTAATCATTTTTAGATCATTTTATGCGTTAGAATTTGCCGGAGTGCAGATTGCATTATTTTTTTTATTTTGACTCATTTTTTCAGGTTTTATTTCTATTTTAAAATCAAATTTTCAGCATTTCTAGAGATATTTTTTACAGATTTCAGAAAATTGTACTAATTTAAACTGTTGCCAACTGTATAAAAAGCGCAAGCAATAATGTTTGCTTCAAATTAAAAATTTATTTACACGTGACTATTATAAACAGGAAAAAAACTTTCAAATTAGAATTAAATAATTATGTATAAAAAGCAGGAACTTATTAAAAATTACGCCATAAAAAGTATACACGTGAATTTTAAAAGAGAAAGGATATTGTAAAATAATAAATTCATTAACATGCGTTAGAAGTCTTAGGAGAAATTACGTCATATTTACGTCACATTATAGATATTACATAAAATGAACACAAAATAATATTGCAAAAAAGTTTAAATTTAGAAATTGCGCTAGACATTTATTTAATATTTTGAGAAGATATTTTCAACTATTTTTGTTAGGAAAGCGCAAATAATATTTCATTGCTAACAAAAGTACTTTCACGCGATTATTTAAAAGAGAAAGAATAGCTTGGTAAAAATTACGTCAGATTAAAAACGATTAATTTAAAATGTCTCATTTAAAAGAACTTTCTTTTCGCTTTGTTAAAAAATACCAGGAGACAAAGACTCGGTTTACTTAATTCCTTTTATATTAGCTTATTTTGAAATGTTGTTACACGTGACTACGTCATCAAGTTATTTTTATTTCGACGTTTTATTTGTATTTTTATTAATGTTGTACGAATTTATTTGTTCTTTCGTTATTTAAAATAAAAATTATGTCAATTTGTATAATTTGGCGAGTGGTTTTGCGATTTATATAATTTGGCGAAATTGGTCGACGGGATAATCAGGTAGTACCGCAGCGGATTTGGCGTTAAAATTCCCCAATCAAAGAGAAATGAATAGAAATTCGTTTATAGGGAGATCGCCACTGTTTTTTAAATTATAATCCAATCTTTTGAAATCTTTTTAAAGCCGATCAAATTAGCGTGCATTTAGAGCCTGCGGTGTCTGGACGGGGGTTGGCGAGCGTAGCTCGTAGGGGGCCGAGCCCCCTAGTACAATTAAAAAAAAATAAATATACCAATTTGAAAAACACTAAAAATAATAATTAGTATTTATAATTGTACTATTAAACAACAATAAATTACAATAGATGAATTAAATGTATTATTAGATTTAACAATATCTCAAAAATCTTTGCATATGTTATAAGAAATTTCTATTATTTTATAATTTTGGCAAATGCTAAATCTGAAAACCATTGGTATGAAGATTTATGATTTTAAATAATAATTTAAAATATTATTAGCACTAAAAGAAAAATCTTTGAAAAGTTTCACTAGTGTAATACGTAAAAATACATTTTCCCAATATAATGCTAATTTCTAATCTGAAATAGTTTCGTAATATCATAACAATCGAAAATCATATTTAACTCCAAAATAATAATGTCTATAACTACTGTAAGTGTTAGTAATCAGGAAACACAAAACAGTAAGAAGCCGAAAAAAATTCCAAATCATTGTCTCAACATATTTTCAATCTCAAGTAACAGCAAATTAATCTTTAAATTAAATCCACTCTGAATGCAGTTATGAATCAGTCTCTGCGCAGCTGTTTTTTTTTTTTCTTTTCTTTTTAAGTGATCGCAGATTAAGATATTTTTCAACGCAGCATCGAATAGGAAAATGTTTCTGAAAACAATTGCAGAACAGTCCCTTACTAATGTAACATAAAACTATTTAAGTCATCATAATATACAAAACAGGGATAAAACATTTAAATTAAATAAGACTTACATTTACGTCCCATTTATAATATCCAAATGGCGGGCTTCTTTCTCTTATTTTATAAAAAAGTGTTGTAGAATTCGTGATGTTCTAAACAGAGTAAACTTCCGGCATCTTCTCTTCTGTGCGCAGACGATTTTGATTTTCAGCAGATGTACTTTTTTATCGTTATTTGTTTTTGAATACAAAAGATTTCGAACTCAGATGCGCAATAATTTTATGAGACTGTCTTTAATTAGAATTTTCTTTTTGGAGAATTTTCCAATGTATTTTATCTTTTCTTTTTATCGGTTCCAAACAATTTAAGTTACAATGGATTGTAAAGGTTCTTTTTTGTAAATAATAATAATAATAATCATAATAATAATAATAATAATTAGAGTTTATTAGATAAAACTTTGTTTAAATTTTTAAAATGAGTAAATATCAATTTAATGGTAATAATGAACACCCACCCCCCTTTTCTTAAAGTAAAATTTGCTTCACACGTAATAAATACAAAATATCGCTCACCCGCAAGAAAAGTGACACATCTCGACAATAGTAAATTTCACAGGAGAGGCAAAAGAAAATTTGCGTGATTTTACTGTAACATGAAATTATAGCACTTAGCTTTGCATACAAGAATTAAAAAGTGCATAAAAGCGTAAGGCACATAAGAATGAAAACTTAGGATGTGGTTTGGAGGGTTGGATAATTTTACCTCATTACATAATCCACCCCTCTTCTTTGGTTACAAATGGACATATAGCATAATAACGTGATTTTTCATGTAGCTAAACTTATGAAACTGTTTGTGTAGCAAGACGCACCTATGACAAATCTTTTAGTGGAATAAAACGCAAAATGAATTTCTGTGAGATGTGTCACTTTTCTTGCGGGTGAGCGATATGTTCTTAATAAATAAAAAAGGATTATCGAGGATAAAATAAAAGAATTCTTTGTCAATCTGACAATCTTTTCATATTAATTTTCTGTAAAATCAAACAATTTATAAAATAACTTTTTTTTTAAGTCATATCTGTAAAATACAAATTTGAAATACGAATAATTAATTATTATCATGCGTTTTGCATAAATTTTGTATATTTTTTTATTTTCGGAAAATGTTAATTTATTTGAAAAGTCTGAAAGAAGTAGAATTTTTTCAAAAATAGTTACTTAAAATAGTTAAATAGTTGTCAGGAAAAAAAACTCTCTCAAGAAAAAAACTCCGACTAAACTCTGAAGACTCTTTCTACGTGCTCATTAAAAGCTGCAGGCTTAACTGTAATAGAAAATTTTTAGTTTGAAACCACAGAAGTGTTTCGAATACCACTGGTTGGCAAAAAAAAAAAATAGTTTCCTCTCTGCAAACTAAATACTGTACAGATTTAATACTCCTAATTCTAAATATGTTATCCAAATTGCTTTAATGCTTGTATCGTGCACTTTATATATTATGTCCCCCCCCCCCCCCTTCGTGACAGAATTTACCATTTGCTATCCACTAATATATTTTCATTCCTCATGCCGCTGTAACTCGGGACTGTTTAAAATACTGTTTAAAATATTTCTCTCCATTTTCAAAGATTTTAAAAGTTCATATTTTTTTCACACTGTGACTTACAATATGGTGTTTTTTTTTTTTTTTTTTTTTTTTTTTTGTCACATATATGACGTGATGTACGTTACATGCAATGACATAACAATGACGTCTCAATTTTTTTTTAATTGATAGAAAAATATAATTTTACAGTAAATAGCATGTTTTGAAGAATTTTTGTAATTTTTTAAAGTTTTCTAAGAAGTTCACATCTCAGTCACAACGTGACATCACTGAGTGGTGGCATTTTGGTCACAGATGTGACGTGACCACAGTGACTTACAGTGACGTCACAATGACGTCACCGTGACCATGCATGCTATGAGGGAATAAACCGGTATACGAAATTTGGAGCAAATCGAATAACTCTGCATGAAAAACCCATATATCTAAATTAAGGGGTGTCTAGCCCCCCTTTCCTCCCTTTATATTTAACTATTGAACGTCCAAATCTAATCAGGGAAGCTCCTTAACATAATAAACCGGTATACCAAATTTGGAGCAAATCGAATAATTTTGCATTAAAAACCCATTTACCTAAATTAAGGGGATGTGCCCCCCTTTCTTCCCTTTATATGTAACTAATGAACCTCCAAATCTAATCAAGCCATCTCCTTAACATAATAAACCAGTATACCAAATTTGAACTAATCGAATAATTCTACATGAAAAACGCATTTATCTAAATTAAGGGGAGAGGCAATTGCCCCCTTTCCCCCCTTTATACACAATAATGATCTTCCAAATGTAATCAGGGTAGCTGCTGAACATAATTAGGCGGTATACCAAATTTATAGCAAATCGCATATTTCTGCATGAAAAACCCATTTATCTAAATTACGGGGGGATAGCCCCCCCTTTCCCCCCTTTATATGTAACTAATGAACCTCCAAATCTAATAAAGGCAGCTCCTTATCATAATAAACCGGTATACCAAATTTGGAGCAAATCGAATAATTCATCATGAAAAACAGATTTATCTAAATTAAGGGGGGTAGCCCCTTCCCCCCCTTTATACTTAAATAATGAGCTTCCAAATCTAATCAGGGAAGCTCCTTAACACAATAAACCGGTATACCAAAATTTGGAGCAAATCGAATATTTCTGCATGAAAAACCCATTTATATAAATTAAGGGGGGGGGGACTAGCCCCCCTTTTCTTCCTTTATCCTTAACCAATGAACCCCAAACACTAATGAGGGAAGCACCTTATCATAACGAACCTAGAAAAAAAATTTGAAGCAAATCGGATTTTTCTATAAAGAGTTATCGCGTTACGTACATACGTAGGTACGTACACACATACATACAGAATCGGCGAGAACATAAGCTCTCAGGCTTTGATAGCCTGTGAGCTGAAAATATCACCCTGATCGGATAATAAGTGGTCATTTTTCAATTAGCCTAACGCTTTCTAGGCTCTTTGCAATAAGCCTGAAAAATGTCAGGCTAATTGGAAAAAGGGAGATGGATTCTCCAATTAGACCGGCTCTTTGCAAAGATCCTAGGCTGTTTGCAAAGAGCCGGATTTCTCAAGAAAGCAATATGAATGTCATTACGCTATTATATCTTTTACTGAGTCATACAAAATTTAGACTGTTAAGGACCAACTTCTTTAGTTGATATGTTAGTGTAGGATTTGGTAAAGAACGATAGAACAATATGTAATATACTAAAAGCGTTCGTGAAAAATTATCAATGCAAGTGTCATCAAAATTTGTTAATTGGACTTATTGAAAAGGCGTATCGTTCATAATAATTGGATTCGCCTGATTCTACAACTTTCATCTATAATTCTACAATCAAGCAACTTAACAACCAAGCAACACTAAGCAAATGATATGTGCTTTAAACTAAAACATTCACTGCAAAATTAACTAACCGATCAAGTTCCATCTAAATCCACTTAACAGAATCTTTTAAACTGGAAAATGTACAGAAACCTTCCCTAAAAATGATCTAATTAACAGTTTAAATCCCATAAAAATTCATTCAGCGGAAACTTTAAAAAAAGCAAATCTTTCAAAATTTGGTTAATCTGATTTAGAATTTTCCCCATAATTATTTAACTAAGCAACATTGAATGTTATGTTTTATTCTAACATCTTTTCTGAAAAAATATCTAACTAACAGTGTAAGTCCCGTCAAAATCTATTCAGAAGAACTCAAGATATAAGCGGCCGGAATGAAATTTATCTTTGCATTATATATATATTGAGAAAGTTAAATATAACTTTCATAATCGAGTTAACCTGATTATAGAATTCTTGGGAGGTAGGGGTAGGTATATACCGTATCACTTCTGAATGTTTTAAGGAACTGAGCTCAATTTCCATAACTATAGCATATATACTCTCTAGTATACCATCTCTCTGTAGCGTATATCTTCCAATTTTCTTTACCGTACCACTGAGAACTTTTTCCGCATAGCTCCGTAACTAAACAACACAGAATTATATGATAAATATTGAAAAATCCCTGAAATATTATCTAACTTACTGTGCATTTAATTAGTTGACTTGAAATCTTTCATAATCGAGTTCACCTAATTTTAGAACTACCGCAGCAACTTAGAACATTACACCATTTATAAACCAAATTTACTATTTAACAGTGTAAGTTCTAGAAAATTCTGTTCAGTAGAATATGAGTTATAGTCATATTTACAATATTTATTTCTCATTAAACCTTTTTTCTTTACATTTGAAATAAAATCAGTAACTGTTTTGGAATTTCCCTGTTATGCCAACACCATTCTCGCCAAGCGTAATAGTTGGCCCAAAATGAAATAATACATTAGAAAAAAAATTGTTGATAAAAAAATGAGCATTTAAAAAAATATAACTTTTGAAAATTACAGACTTTTACCTACAATTTTTTAAAATCAATAAAAATAAGAAAAAAAGCAATTTAACAAATTACAACGACCATTTGGAAAATGATTTTTTCAAAGACTAAAATTTCAGACATAAAAAATCGCACGGAGTTGATCATACATTATGTACGCCATGAATTAAACATTAATAGTGTTATTACACGTAAAAATTCCAAGCGACAAAAATCGGCAGCTACTCGTACGTATTATCCACCTGAAACTTATGTATTATCCAAGCATTTCATTGGCTGTTAGGGAAAAGGCTTTTCCATCGTAAGATTTCCAAGAAATCCGACGGCCAATTTTAAATGAAATTTCATTCTTAAACTTCTAAACATCCCACAATATTACTTTTTACACCATCGTATAGAGAAAACAACGTACTTTTAAAAGCAATTTGTTTGAAAGCTGTATCTCAATTTGTTTCTGAGTTATTATTTTTTTTTTGTAGTTTTTATTACTTTTTTGTCATAGTGGCAACAGAAGGTATCCATCTCTGTTGAAAGTAAAGGGAAATACAGATTACTGTATAGACCAATCAGAAAACGAATAAAATGCGGATTAAACCAATGAAAACCTTCATATATGCTTTTGATTTTCTACCCTGACGAGAACAATAACAATTTTTCCAAATGGTTAATAGTGGTACAACTTGGTTATCCCGTCGACCAAAAATCTCACACTCACTTGACTTTAAGCAAGTAACGTCATCAAGTGATTTTTATTTCGACGTTTTAAATGTATTTTTATTAATGTTATACTAATTTATTTGTTATTTCGTTATTTAAAATAAAAATTATGTCAATTTGTATAATTTGGCGAGTGGTTTGGCGATTTATATAATTTGGCGAAATTGGTCGACGGGTACCAAAATAAACTTTTAAAATATAAGAACAAATAAATATTTTGCAAGTAATAAAATATAGTCAATTTAAACTGCAGTCTTGAAATTGTAAATGTCTTTTACTACTGGAGTATGGCGTACGTAATACGTATGTCTCACATTGCAGTATACATTTCATTCTTTCAATGAAGACATTCATGGTTTTTTGAACAAAGCATTCTGGCACAGATGTCATATTCGCGCCATATTGGCGCGATTTTTTTCTGACGCTAATGTTGTATACGCAATGTATACTACTTTACTTAACCGGCGCCAAAGTGTCGTTATTTTGCTTGATATGGCAACCCGGATGTTGTTGTTTATGCTGTTGATGTTTTCGCCAAATCGGCTTCGGAAAAAATCGCCCCAATATGGGGCGAATATGACATCTGTACCAACATTTTTATATGTATAATTCCTAACTTCTGAAATAATTTTATTGTAGCTTCCTTATCATCAGATAACTGCGAAATGGTAAAATCTATATCAGTAACAGTAATAAATATTTTCTATTCAAAAAATAACATATTAAAAAGTTTTGCGAGATTATGATGGAATAAAATAAATTCCATCATTAAAAATTCCTGCATAAAAATATTCACTTTCAATAATTAGCAAATGTTAATGTGTTTGCAATAAAAATCGTCTGCACGATTAGGGTTGAAATAAATGGCGCGATACCATACATTTTGTCGTGGTATCGCGAAGAAAATTAGAACGAAAAAGTACCACAGTTTTTATTTTATTTAGTTTTAGTTTTTAAGGCGTTTGAATTTTTTTTTTTTTTCTAATTGACAAAGTTCTTTTTATTTAACCAAAAGGATTGGTTAAAAAATTATTCAATTTGAATTTTTTCCCTTGCTATAGTAACAGAATGAAAAGAATGAGTTTTTAGAAATTATCATTTGAAAAATTCAATTTTTGGCGCCAAAGATAGTGCCAAATTAGAAAAATATGAAATATCTCTTGAATTATTGGGCTTAAAAGAATTTAGTTAGTACCATTCGATTCAGCATACAAAAATACACCAAAATATATTATCAGTTGAAAAATAACAATAAAATCAGATTTTTCAGGATTTTTTTTAATGTTCGTTCTCTTTTTTACCACCCTTAGGGGTGGAATTTTGGAAAATCCTTTCTTAGCGGCACTCTATATCATAAGAAGTATTTTTACCCCGATTTATAAGATTTTAGGTTCAGTAGTTTTGGCTGCGCGTTGATTAATACGAAATCCAGACTTTCTTTTATATATATAGACTAGCTGAGTACCCGCGCTTCGCTACGGTAAATTCTCCCTCTTTCACAACTTCCTATTTTGGTCGATTGCCTGTCTTTTTTACTATTTCTCGATCAGTAATTCTAATTTTGCACCTTTTTTTATTTAAGTCAACCTAGTTTTTATATGTAAAGATGGATTTTTGCAATCACTAATTGATTTTTAACTCACTTCTTGGTATGTTAGAATTATAAACATTATATTTACAGGTGTGTTTATAGGTCAATAATGACAATGCAACTCTTTAATATTAGAAAAAATTAATTATAAATTAATACATTTATTTTAAGGCATTTTACTGTTAGCCAATCTCCGGTGATAACTCACCAAATATTTTCTGTACTTCGTACAATTTTATGCGAGTTGGAACAACAATAGATTTAATTATGCACCAATGAACACTCGCCAAAATATGCCAAATGATTAAAACTGCAACAATGAAACATTTTGAAATAAAAAATGCTGAAAATAAATTAAAAAACCCCCTGCTGGCTCGGGCCTACAGGCGGAGGTACATTTCGAAGTTAAGTACTAAATTCACCACCAAAACTTAAATCAAGATTAGAGATAAACCCAGTTCTTTCACTAAAAATGAGCTCTAGGAGCTAAACATTTTGTGAAAATTCTAATATACACGAATACGCACACGCATGTATATGGAATAGGTTTAAAAAATAGCTATTGCAAATTCAGAGAACCTCAAAGTGTTAAAATATGTTAATATTTCCATAGTCGGGGTTTTATCATGTTTTAATACGTTTCTTCAAACTCACATGCCGTTACATATTCACCTGCTGAGGTCCATTTTATTTCCAATATGACGCAATATTTTGTTTTTTGTTTCTTAATTCGTCAAGCTATTTATTTCATTTTGAGTTTTCAAGCGGAAATCTTGCTCTAGAATACTTATGACGCAATATTCAATTTGTTTTCAATTCGTCAAACTATTTATTCAATTTAATTTTTCACGTGAAAAACTCGCAATAGGAAAGCAATTGTTGTGGTGAGAATTTTATTGCTTTTTTTTAATTGTTGGCAACTGCTATAACGAAAAATATTTTTTCTTCCTGTCATTGTTGTGTATGAGCTGGTTTTATCAGAATCATGTTAAGACGGTATTCCAAATTTTGAACCATCCCCATTTCCATTCCCTTGGGCCGATTTTGCCCATTTTCAATCCCCGCCGAAATATTAGTCATCTCAAAGTTGTTGGCGAGTTTGAAGACAATCCGTGCATAATTGCGACTTTTATCGTGCGGACAAAATTTAGTACATACATACATACATATATATATACATATCAGTGGCGTGGCGTGAAAATTTTCGGTGGTCATCGCAATTATTTAAGTTTGTGGTGAAAAACTATTAACTCTAAAATTCAATGGTTGAATGTTCAAAAAAGAAACTTTAAATCTTACCTTCACTTATACATGAACTCCAAATGTTCTGCTAAAACTGGATCGTAGAGTTTTAAAAGCTTATTAGGTAGATTTCGTAAGAAATACTACCTGTTGCAGTCGTTAACATGGTGCGACTTTTGAAAAATTCCTTCATAACTTTTCATTATAGGACCCCAGGAACCCAAAACCACCCCCAGCTAAAAAGTTTATATATATGTATGTATGTATGTACTAAATTTTGTCCGCACGATAAAAGTCGCAATTATGCACGGATTGTCCTCAAACTCGCCAACAACTTTGATATGGCTAATATCTCGGCGGGGATTGAAAATGGGCGAAATCGGTCCAAGAGGGTGGAAATGGGGAGGGTTCAAAATTTTGAATACTGTCTTAACATGATTCTGATAAAACCAGCTCTTACACAACAATGGCAGGAAAAAAATAAAAGTTTTTCGTTATAGCAGTTGCCAACAATTAAAAAATAATAATAATAAAATTCTGTCCACAACAATTACTTTTCTAATTCTAAATTTTCACGTGTAAAATTAAATAGTTTGACAAATTGAAAACAAATTGAATATTACGTCATAAGTTTTCTAGAGCAAAATTTCAGCATGAAAACTTAAAATAAAATAAATAGTTTGACGAATTAAAAAAATATGTATATTGCGTCATATTGGAAATATAATGGAATGAATACAGGTGAATATGTTACGTCATGTGAGTTTGAAGAAACGTATTAAAACATGATAAAAACCCGACTATGGAAATATTAACATATTTTAACACTTTAAGGTTCTCTGAATTTTTTGTAGCCATTTTTTAAACCTATTCCATATACATGTGTGTGTGTGTATTCGTGTATATTATAATTTTCACAAAAAGTTTAGCTCCCTACAGCTCACTCTTTGTGAAGAAACTGGGTTTATCTCTAATCTTGATTTAAGTTTTGTTGGAGAATTTAGTACTTAACTTCGAAATCTACCTCCGCCTGTAGGCCCGAGCCGGCAGGGATTTTTAAGAGTTTTAAAATATTGCTTGGTCATCGCCGCATCCAGCGATGACCGGACGCCACGCCACTGATACATATATATATATAAACTTTTTAGGTGGGTGTGGTTTTGGGTTCCTGGGGTCCTATAGTGAAAAGTTATGAAGGAATTTTTCAATAGTCGCACCATGGTAACGACTGCAATAGGTAGTATTTCTTACGAAATCTACCTAAACTGAAGAATGTAATATTTTTTAAAATGTATATTTTTATCAATTATTAATTAATTAATTTAGGATTATATGCTAAGTAATACATTTAGAAATCCTAAAAAAAGGTTACATAATGTTTCATTTTTTCTTTCCTGCTGTCCTTACTTTAAAAACAAACAGAGTAAAAATTATATATCATTTAATAAATTAATATGCTTGCGTTTTTTAACAAGCATCAGAAAAAGCAGTGAATTAGTCATAATCGTGTTCTAAGCCCACGCTAGATTAATGTACCGTAACGAAAAAAAAGCATGAATTTCGGTCAAAAAATTGTGTGTGATTTTTAATATAAGCATTGAATAGTTATAAAACAGTTTTTAAACAACCATTGTTTTCTTATTATTTTGACTTCTATGTTTATCTCTTTTTGTATCTTAATTTTCTAGTCATTAAACAGCATTTAATGCATCTCCATACCTATAAGGGGGGGGGGTTGCCATAGGGGGCCCCTGTTCTGTCGCCAAATGCAGCCACGTTTGTCGCTACATTGGAGATATATCGCCAAAAGTGACGCCAACTTATCGATATCTTTAATATTTCGTCAAATTCCCATAGACTTCCAATGTAAACCAATAGGGTTTACTTATTTACAGAAAATCAACAAATTGAGATATTTTAATGCAACAAAAACTAATATTAGCTTGAGGGATTATATTAATTATATTTAAGGGATTTCAACGTTCAAGTAAATTAAATTATGAATAAAAGTAACACGACACAATGCTTAGCATGCTTTCCCAAACCTAAATTTTAAGGGAGACCAAACTGGTCGCCAAGGGCGGCTAGTTTCCAAGATTACAATTGTTAATTTCTTAAAATATATACGTTACTATAACAATGCATAGTCCGTGCGGAAAAAACTGCTTGCAGGTGTACATTTCGTCACACTATATTATAACCATGAAAAAAAAAAAAAAAAAAAAAAAAAAAAAAACTCTTGTTTTATCGACATCATTAATTCATACATGTCTTTTGCTCATTTCATTTAAAATACACACATTTAAAATATATGTCTAACTAATTTCATTTAAAATGATGAAAAGAAAAAATAATAAGAAGAAAAATACCTTAAACCAAAAAATTTTATTTCAACATCAAAGAGTATTTTGTAATTTACGCAGGCGAAGTATAAATAATACCATTGTCTATAAAACGAAATGAAACATTTGAAAAAAAAATAATTTTGTTGATAATAAAATGAGCATTTAAAAAATATATCTTTTGAAAATTACATGCTTTAACATACCAGTTTTTTAGATCAATAAAAATAAGTACTTAAAATAAAAGCATAAATAAATATTTTGCAAGTAATAGAATATAGTCAATTTAAACTGCAGTCTTCAAATTGTAAATATATTTTACTATTGCAGCATGGCGTACGTAATACGTATTTTTCACACTACAGTAAACATTTCATTCTTTGAATGAAGCCATTCATGGTTTTTTGAACAAACATTTTTATATGTATAATTCCTAACTTCTAAAATAATTTTATTGTAGCTTCCTCCTCATCAGATAACTGCCAAATAGTAAAATCTATGTCAGTAATCAGTATTAAATAAGTTATAATTAATAATAAATGTTTTCTATTCAAAAAATAACAAATTCAAAAGTTTTATGGAATTACGATGGAATAATACTCATAAAAAATATTCACGTTCAATAAATAGCAAAGGTTAATGCTTGGCATGGTTTGTAACAAAAATCGTTTGCACGATTAGGGTTGAAATAAATGGCGCGATATCATACATTTTCGCATGGTGTTCGTAGAAGTAAAAAGTACCACAGATTTATTTATTTATTTTTAATTTAGTTTTAGTTTTTGAGGCGTTTGTAATATTTTTCTTAACTGACATAGTTGTTTTAATTATTTAACCAAAAGAATTGATTAAAAAATTATTCAATTTGAATTTATTCCCTTGCTATAGTAACAGAATGAAGAGAATGAGTTTTTAGAAATTATTACTTGAAAATTTGAGCTTTTGGCGCCAAAGATAGCGCCAAATTAGAAAAATATGAAATATCTCTCGAACTATTGAACTTAAAAGAATTTAGTTAGTACCATTCGAATCAGCATACAAAAATACACCAAAATATGTTATCAGTTGAAAAATAACTATAAAATCAGATTTTTAAGGAATTTTTTTTAAGTTCGTTCTCTTTTTTACCCCCCTTAGGTGTGGAGTTTTAGAAAATCCTTTCTTAGCGGCACTCAATGCCATAAGAACTATTTTTACCCCAATTTTCAAAATTTTAGGTTCAGTAGTTTTGGCTGCGCGTTGATTAATACGAAATTCAGACTTTCTTTTATATATATAGATAATAAGTCATTACTTTTGGCGCCATACAAATGATTCTTTATCTCTTATTTTCACTTATATTTTTTAGTTCAAAATTTGCATAAAAAATCAACTTTCGGCAAATAATCATGTGTCTCCGAACACCAGAAGAAATTTACCGAAGTTGAAAATTTTTGCATGTACGCTAGTATGCTTAAAAGACAACTTTCGCACCCCGCACCAAAACTAATTTATTTAAAAAAAAATAAAAAACAAAAACAAAAAATATTTAAAATTTCATAAAATTTTTACTTTTTAACTACATTTGGGGGCGCTTGAGACACCGGAAGATATGAGTAGATTTCAATTTTTAACAATGTGTAAATTAATAGACAATTTTCGCCGCCCGAGCGAAAAGCAATTAAAAAAAAAAAAATGTATATTTTCATAAAAATATCAAATTTTATCTATTTTTGGGGCGCTTGGGGCTCCGGAAGATATAAATGGATTTTAATAATAAAAAAATACTATACATAAAAGGCAATTTTTGCACCCCCCGCCGATTCGCTTTTTTGCTCCACCCTAGTATTCAGCCTCGTATGTGAAAAGAAAGTTTTCCCTAGCCTAGTTTATGGCTTTCTTATACATATTGCAAATGCTTTAGCATACAAATACAAATGTCTTTTATTTAATTTATCTTCCCCCAATACAAAAGCAAAAGATTTATCCATAACTGTAAAACGAGGGAAGAAAATGTTTTGAAATTTCTGATGCACTTTGAAAGCTTTGAACAAGATTTATCGGCGAGAATTATCTACTAATAGTTTCTGGTGAGAAATGTCACCTTGTTTGATCTGCTAAAAGGGTTTAACCAATTTTTGAGTGGCCAAAGTAATGGAAAGATATTCACTGAAGAGCATACTAATACAATTCACTATATCTACAATTATTAATAACATTTAATAACAAGTTGGAAATTGCACGTCAAACGGGGCAAATAAGGTGCGTTCGTACTATAACTAGTTTTATAAACATTTTTTGCACCGAGTATTGTACCGAATGTATAGTTTAGTGCACTTCATAAGTGCATATCAATTTCGTTCTGTTCGAAAGGCTGTAACAATATTAAAATGCACTTGGAATATTTTTTCCCATTAGCCGTAATGTAACGGAAAACTTTTGATATCCCTGTAATTAAACTATACATCTGATTTTCATAAAATTTGAAATGACTCGACAAAATTTTGCAGCAATTATATATTTAAACTTTCAGACCTGTCTGTTGGGTAGTTTCTGCTCTGTTACATGCGAACGGACAGACATACAGACAGACAAATCAAACGACGACTATAGGTGCTACGTAGTATTTTATATAATTACGAACGCACCTAAAAAATGAAAACCACTATGTGATTCTCATGGGCTGATTCCACCATTTCATTTTATTTCCCCATCTTCAGTGCTTATTTAAATAAAGAAATAACGTTACACTTTTTTTATTTAGAGTGATTATATTTATACTAGAAAGGTAGCCCGTCAAAAATGACGGAAATTTAGATATAAATATACCGGGTGTCCCAAAAAGGACTGACTGATTTTAAAATTCAATAACTTGCAAACGGTGACAGATATTTAAAAAATTCTTGCAGGAGGGTTATGCATAAGGTCAAAAGTTTTATTACAGTGATTTTCGATTTTAGTTCGAATTACAAACAATAGATGGCGCTGTAAGCAATAGTCGCTAAATACAGGCTCGATTTCTGGTCCTTTCTCTTGTTCCATGCTGAAAAAGGAGATGGAAATGTATTATCCGGGCCACGAAGTACCAAAAATCGAGCTTGAATTCAGCGTCTATTGATCGCAGCGCCATCTATTGTTTATAATTCGAACTAAAATTGAAAATCACTGTAAAAAAACTTTTGACCTTATGCATAACCCTCCTGCAAGAATTTTTTAAATATCTGTCACCGTTTGCAAGTTATTGAATTTTAAAATCAGTCAGTCCTTTTTGGGACACCCGGTATATACAACTCATGTGCAAGAATATGAGTTTTCTCGCTTGTTCCGCAGTGATAGATGAAAATAACACATTTTAAGAACGAAACACATTTATGAAAAACTGTGTACAGTAATCTGCACAGTTTGGTTCCAAGTATTGTGCAGATTTGAGGCTTTTTGCGGTCATGTCTATTCAATCTTTGTTTACATTTTTTTAAATTCATATATTGGACAATTTAGATTGTTGAGCCTTAAAAATAAATAAATAACACACTTGAAGTAAGGTTAAAAACTATTAAATTATCGTATACGATTTCATGAAATGGTATTATATGGTATTATATGTGTGCTTCACGATCTTGGTTACGACGTTGGCGAAATTGTCTGCAACTTGTCATAATCCTCCTCATAGTATCCTAGGAATAATATTTCTAACACTGAAGATTTTCCATGTATATATGGAATTTAGAAAAGCTTCTCCAAAAGAAAGGTCCTGAAATGACATTGTAATTCCTTTAACTTCAAAGTTTAATCGAGCTCTGATGTTGAGTACTGAAATCTAATAAATGCAGTTATTTTGAACATTACAACAGAATTAAACAGTTAAACTTATTTAACTTAAACCCGCTGTTACTTCCCGATGTTATTTTTCAATTCCTATTAGTTCACACTCTCCCTATATTTATTTATTTATTTATATATTTATCTTGTTCAAATTTTCAATCGTTAATAAAATACTTATTATTCATCCTATCAAGTTGAAACAAATTTTTTAAAACTTGTACTGGATGACAATTGATGTTAATACAGGTTTTTCAAATATTAACTTATTCATTAAATTTTAATTAATTTTAGCTTTACATGGGAGACAAAATGGTGGCCATTGGTTATTGAAGCATTTAATTCATCTTCATAACTATAAGGGGATTACCATAGGGGGGACCCTGTTCTGTCGCCAAATATCGCTAAGTTTGTCGCCAACTTGGCGATATATCGCCCAATTTGGCAACCAAAATGAGTCGCCAAATGTGACGCCATCTTGGTGATATCTCTAATATTTCGCGAAATTCCCCATAGACTTCCATTGTCGACTTACTTGCTTATAGAAAATCAACAAATTGAGATATTTTAATGCAACAAAAACTAATATTAGCTTAAGGGATTATATTAAATTTTCTTTGATGACTTAAGTAGGAATTGACTTTAAAAACAAAATTTTTATATTACTTGTTTAGTATTAAGAAAGAAAATTTAAAATTTTCAAATCATGCATTTATGAATTTTTCCGTCTTTAATAACTGAATGATGAAAAAATAGGCTTTTGTTCTGAGCTCATAAATATGACAATAAAATAATGTAACTAAGAGACATTGCAAAGTAAAATCTTTGTGATTACAAACCATAAACAAACGATACCGCCACCATTTTATCTACTATGACGTCATTAGAATATTGCCCATTGATTGTTGGAGAACTTACTTTGTGAATGATTACCTCAATGATTTAATATTTTTGACGTTTCACGATGAATGAATCACTTGTGTTTGTTTAGGTTTATGGAATGAGATATTAAGCTGTGAAACTAATTTCAATTGAAGTTATCCAAGGATATATGTATTTTTAATCAAAATTAAAAACAATGCTTTGATCTCGAAATAAAAAGTTTTAATTTGTATAATTTGTTATTTCTGTTAATTATTTATTTAAGTACTTTTCCGTTATAGCGCATTTTTTAAAAAAGCAGGGAGCGATTCGGGCATCAGAAAGTGAGATATGTTGCGAAAATATATAAACAGCTATGAAAACAAATCTAATGAACTATATCTAATGAACTATACTAATCTTTGTTTATATAGGCACTTATATGCATAAAAAATCGTTTCTAAATATATAATTTTTTTTATATATACAAATTACAGCACAGATTTCAGATATGAACCGGGATACCTAACTGGCGCCAAAATGGTGTTAATTTGCCTGCTATGGTAACCCGGCTATTGTTTTTTATTTATTAATAAATTGTTTATTTACTTTTATTTTCTGTTTTTTAATTATATAAACTGCTTTGTTCTATAGTTATTATTCAAACTTATTTATTTATAGTTATTTCCTTTTCAAAATGATAGCAAATAATTGAAAAATATATAAGTAACTGTTATTCGAAAGCGAGATTTCTGCCGAATTGGCGTCATAGAAAAATCACGCTAACCCCCATGCGTATATGACATCTGTGCAAAAATACTTTTGTGTCTTTATAAAAATGGGTAAATAGCTTTTTTATATTAAACTGTCGGCACAGATGTCATATACGCCCATATTGGCGCGATTTTTTTTTGACGCCGATGTCATATACGCACCGGGTACTTAACTGGCGCCAAAGTTCGTTATTTTGCTTGTAATGGTAACCCGAATGTTGTTTATGCTGTTGATGTTTTCGCCAAATTGGCGTCGGAAAAAAATCGCGCCAATATGGGGCGTATATGACATCTGTGCCAAATTGGGTACTTTTCGGTTAGCCGGGCGCCAGTGTTATATATACATATTTATATGCATACATATATGCAAATATACATATATATTTACATATATATATATGTGTGTATATATACAACACGTGTATATGTATATATATGTATATTTGCATATATGTATGTATATAAATATGTATATATAACACTGGCGCCCGGCTAACCGAAAAGTACCCCAAAGGGTTTACATATGGAAAAAATTGCGGCACAGATGTCATATTCGCCCCATATTGGCACGATTTTTTTCGGTTGCCAATTTGGCGAAAACATCAACAGCATAAACAACATAATCCGGGTTACCAAATCGAGCAAAATAACGACACTTTGGCGTAAGTTAGCTACCCGTTGCCTATATTATATTGGTGTCAGAAAAAAATCGCGCCAATATGGGGCGAATATGACATCTGTGCCAAAATTGCTTGTGAGTATGAAGCAGGTTGCCAGAAAATACGTTGGCAAACTACTTTCTCGCCAAGAAACTTTTCTCCGAAGTATTGTACATAAAGCATTTTTAATTATGATATGCGCTTTTATGTTTCACTATATTTATGCATACTATACTGTGTGTATAAATGCTACAGTTCATATGCAGGGCTACACAAAAGAATTCGTAAGGGTTTCTGAGTATGAGAGTAAATTGCTTAAAGGTGGTTTTTAAAAGAGTATGTATATTTGCGCTGAACTGCATTTAGTTTCCTAAGAAATGTTTGTGGAATATAGATATACATGGTCATGATATACATGGTCACGCAAAGAATTGGATACATAACCGTCTATGGATGATAATATCTAGAAATGTGATTTCATTAGTTTTAAGAGTAGTTTAAATTAAATTTTACCTAAATAGTGGCATGTAATAACGGTACTATTGGCTATGGACGGTAACTGCTGAAATCAATTTAAATTTTTTTTTATGCGTTTTCTAAAATGTTTACTTAGTTATCTTGGTACTTCTTAGTTATCCCGTTGACCAAATTACTGTCGCCAAATTGTAAGATTAATTGCCAATAATGGTTGCCATTAATTAATTGAATGCCAATAATGTCCAATAAAAACTATTAATTCGACGTTTTATTTGTATTTTTATTAATGTTTTACTATTGATTTGGCGATTTATATAATTTGGCAAAATTGGTCGACGGGATATCTAAGAAGTAACGTTATCTTATTTACCTAAATAACGAAGTTTTGTTAAAGCATTCAGGATGTGTTGGAAAGTGTTTCATATTCTATGCTTAACGCATGATTTTTTTTTCTTTAGTCTTATTTTGCATTTATTTTATTCTTAATTTTTTAGTCTTATACTGCTTTATAGAAACTTTGACACAGTTGTCATATACGTTATCATTTATTGGCTCGATTTTTTCCGACGTCAATTTGGCGAAAACATCAACAGCATAAACAACAACATCCGGATTACCATATCAAGCAAAATTACGACACTTTGGCGCCAGTTAAGTACCCGTTGTGTATATGACATTGGCGTCAGAAAAAAATCGCGCCAATATGGGGCGTATATGACATCTGTGCTGAAACTTTAATAGTTAATGTTTAAACTCTTCGTTCCACTCCCCTTGCATATAGTACAAACTATAACACGGATAGCGCAAAATAGACAGTTTGGTACTTTTCCACTGTAGGGGCTTTGGCATTTTTTAAAAAAAAGCTTTGTGTAATTTGGGCATCAGAAAGTGAGATTTGGGTACTTTTCCGTTATTCGGACACCATTGTCGCCAAGCGTAATAGTTGGCGCAAAATCATGAATTGAAGCATTTGAAAAATAAAAGAAAAAACCTTGTCGATAATAAAGTGAGCATTTAAAAAATATAACATTTGAAAATTCCAGACTTTTACGAACTATTTCATCAAATCACAAATATATACTTAATATAAGTGAACAAATAACTGCTATAAAATAAAGCAATAAAATAAAACTCATATTAAACCGCTGGCATAAAATTACAAATATCTTTTAGCATTTTGAAATAATTGGCGCATTAGCATACATTTTGGCAGGTGTCCACAAAAACGGAAAAATATCGAGATTTGTTGTCAAATCATATAAACAGCTATGAAAACAAATTTGATGAGCGTTTTTGTTTGTTTTATATATATATTATTGATGTTTTTATGTACAAATCACATCTGTTTCTGTATAAAATTAGCGAAACATCTTTTTTATGTTAAATAAATCTTATAAATATCGAAAAAAATGCGTGTGTATATAAAATGAAACAGTGAATAGGTTCCCGGAAAATATGTTACCAAATTTCCTTTTTCGCCAAGGCACCTATACTGGAAAAGTACCTAAAGCACATTAAAATCGCGCAGTTAGGAGCTCACACAGTACACCGTTGTCTATTGGCGGTTATTTTATTAGTAGCAACGGGAGGAAGATGTAAAGATGTACTTTAAATTCTCACCCATAGATTTCGAAAAAATATCTTAAAAGAGTGGAGTTTAAATTAAATTTCGGTGACCTCCATTATGAAAGATTAATGGTTTTAAATGGGAATTTCGCCAAATTAGCCAGCTATCGCCAAGTTGTCTAACATTTGGCGCTACTGTGGTAACCCTGCATTAATATTTTTCAACAATTACTCATTTCAATGAGGCGGTCCTACCGGATTAGTGAGGGACACACAGAGACTTGGATTTTATATAAATAGATGTTCCTAGCAAAACCCGCGGCTTTGCTCGAGTAATAGCTGAAATATTTCAAGTGAAATTCGTATGTCTAATTTTTAGGTAGCTTTCGTAAGAAATACTACCTATTGCAGTCGTTACCATGGTGCAACTTTTGAAAAATTCCTTCATAACTTTTTATTATATGACCCCAGGAACCCAAAACCACCCCCACCTAAAAAGTTTATATATATATGTATGTATGTACTAAATTTTGTCCGCACGATATAAGTCGCAATTATGCACGGATCGCCTTCAAACTCGCCAACAACTTTGAGATGGCTAATATCTCGTCGGGGATTGAAAATAGGCAAAATCGGCGCAAGGGGGTGGAAATGGGGGAGAATTCAAAATTTTGAATATCGTCTTAACATGATTCTGATAAAACCAGCTCTTACACAACAATAACGGGAAAAAATAAGCATTTTTCGTTATAGCAGTTGCCAACAATTGAAAAAAAAAATAATAAAATTCTCACCACAACAATTACTTTTCTATTGCAAGGTTTTCACGTGAAAAATAAATTAAATCAATAGTTTGACGAATTGAAAACAAATTGAATATTACACCATAAGTTTTCTAGAGCAAAATTTCTGCATGAAAACTCAAAATAAAATAAAAAGTTTGACGAATTAAATATATATATTATATATATAATACGTCATATTGGAAATATAATGGACATCAGCAGGTGAATGTGAAACGTCATGTGAGTTTGAAGAGTCGCATTAAAACATGATAAAAACCCGACTATGGAAATATTAACATATTTTAACATTTTGAGGTTCTCGAATTTGCTTTATACATGCGTGTGTGTATTCGTGTATATTAGAATTTTCACAAAAAGTTTAGCTTCCTAGTGCTCATTCTTAGTGAAGAAACTGAGTTTATTTCTAATCTTGATTTAAGTTTTGTTAGTGAATTTAGTACTTACCTTCGAAATCTACCTCCGCATGTAGGCCGCGCCAGCAGGGATTTTTTATTAGAATAACTTATACTTTTAGGAATAATTTAAAAATTACTAATTCGGCCACAGTTTGACTAAACTTCATTATTACACTTAATTAGCCAGAAATGAGACTTTAATAAGAAGAACACAAAAGTAATTCAAAATAAAGGATTATTTAGGAAGTATTTTGAAGTTTTTATGCTCATTTAATACACTCATTTCAGTATTCATTTGAAGTCACCATTCCGAAGTTACCATGAAACAGTTCTTAGCCCGCATTTATATCTTAAAATTACCATTTCGTCAAATTCCAAGCTTCTTGTCAAACGGCGTACGACCTCTCTGTTGGTAGTGGCAATAGCATAACATACCTATGTTGAAACAGAGACTGTCACCATTAATTTGCCGACATTAATTTTGGAAATCGTTTGGTATTTCCTAATATTCCATACAAACGTATTTTAGAAACTTTTAAAGGCAAGTTTAGAACCTTTGTTGTTCCTGCCAACCCCAGGGGGTAGTGGGGCAAGCATAAAATATAGTCTGTGTAGGATCAGAGATTGTTACCATTAATTCGCAACCATTACTTTTGTATCGATTTATTATTTCCTGAGATTGCATACAAATCGTAATTTAAGAATGATTTTCGCTCCTTCCCTTCACTTCACCCCTTTTAAATTTCTAATTTATTTTTGACAGTTCTTAGAGAACATTTATATTTTATAATAACTACCGTATCATACTTAAAGTTTCTAGCCTCTTCAGAATCAAATAAATAGCAATTTAGAAAGTTTTTTGCCCCTGCAACCCTCTGGTGTTTGCGGAACAGACATAGCTTATGTTTGATCAGGTTCTATCACCACCCACATGCAACCATTATTTTAAATCGGTTATTATGTAGATTAAGTTAGAAATACTACCCATTGCAGTCGTTACCATGGTGCGACTTTTGAAAAATTCCTTCATAACTTTTCATTATAGGACCCAAGGAACCCAAAACCACCCCCACATAAAAAAATTATATATATATATATATATATATATATATATATATATGTACTAAATTTTGTCCGTACAATAAAAGTCGCAATTATGCACGGATTGTCTTCAAACTCGCCAACAACTTTGAGATGGCTCATATCTCTTAGCCGATTCAAAATGGGCAAAATCGGCCAAAGGGAATGGAAATGGGGAAAGTTCAAAATTTGATTACCGTCTTAACAGGATTCTGATAAAAGCAGCTCTTACACAGCAATGGCAGGAAAAAATAAATATTTTTCGTTATAGCAGTTGCCAACATTTAAAAAAAAACCAATAAAATTCTAACCACAACAATTGCTTTTCTATTTATTGCAAGATTTTCACGTGAAAAGTTAAATTAAATAAACAGTTTGACGAATTGAAAACAAATTAAATATTACGTCATAAGTATTCTAGAGCAAGATTTCCGCATGAAAACTCAAAATGAAATAAATAGTTTGATGAATTAAAAACAATACAAAATTTTGAGTCATATTGGAAATAAAATGGACCTCAGCAGGTGAATATGTAACGTCATGTGAGCCTGAAGAAACGAATTAAAATATGACAAAAACCCGACTATGGAAATATTAACATATTTTAACATTTTGAGGTTCTCGAATTTGCTTTATACATGCGTGTGTGTATTCGTGTATATTATTATTTTCACAAAAAGTTTAGCTCCCTAGAGCTCATTCTTAGTGAAGAAACTGAGTTTATCTCTAATCTTGATTTAAGTTTTGTTAGTGAATTTAGTACTTACCTTCGAGATCTACCTCCGCATGTAGGCCGAGCCAGCAGGGATTTTTTATTAGAATAACTTATACTTTTAAGAATAATTTAAAAATTACTAATTCGGCCACAGTTTAACTAAACTTCATTATTACCCTTAATTAGCCAGAAATGAGACTTTAATAAGAAGAACACAAAAGTAATTCAAAATAAAGGATTATTTAGGAAGTATTTTGAAGATTTTATGCTCATTTAATACACTCATTTCAGTATTCATTTGAAGTTACCGTTCCGAAGTTACCATGAAACAGTTCTTAGCCCGAATTTATATCTTAAAATTACCATTTCGTCAAATTCCAAGCTTCTTGTCTAACGGCCTACGACCTCTCTGTTGGTAGTGGCAATAGCATAACATACTTATGTAGAAACAGAGACTGTCACCATTAATTTGCCGACATTAATTTTTGAAATCGTTTGGTATTTCCTAATATTCCATACAAACGTATTTCAGAAAATTTTAAATGCAAGTTTAGAACATTTGTTGTTCCTGCCAACCCCAGAGTTAGTGGGGCCCGCATAAAATACAGTCTGTGTAGGATCAGAGATTGTTACTATTAATTCGCAACCATTACTTTTGTATCGATTTATTATTTCGTGAGATTGCATACAAATCGTAATTTAAGAATGATTTTCGATCCTTTCCTTCACTTCACCCCTTTTAAATTTCTAATTTATTTTCGACAGTTCTTAGAGAGCATTTATATCTATAAATATAAAAGCCGTTCTCTGTGTGTATGTCCGGTATACAAATCTTCAATTTTTGACCAATTTGCAGGAAACTTCATGCACATACGTTTTAGAATATGGAAAAGATCACTCTCAACTTTAAAAAATCATCAGACCACTATTTATCCTTTTTTCTACCAAATTAAATAATTTAACATTATAGAAATATCTCTTTTTAAAATTTCTAATTAAATCGTATCTTTCCGGTTGCCACACCCATGACACAAAAATGTGAAAAAATTAACGATAATGCGTGTATTTTTTTTTTATTTGCCAATAAAAATTCAGATTTTCTTGCTATATTTTTGCATTTTTGAAATTGACGTGGTTCTTAACAGGAAATGCAATTTCTTTTTGTACATAAAATAAAAACTTTAACTATAAGAGCGTTAAAATAACGTCCCTCATAGCATGCATGGTCACGGTGACGTCGTTGTGACGTCACTGTAAGTCACTGTGGTCACGTCACATCTGTGACCAAAATGCCACCACTCAGTGATATCACATTGTGACTGAGATGTGAACTTCTTAGAAAACTTTAAAAAATTACGAAAATTTTTCAAAACATGTTATTTACTGTAAAATTATATTTTTCTGGCAATTAAAAAAAATTTGTGACGTCACTGTTATGTCACTGCTATGTAACGTACGTCACGTCACATATATGACAAAAAACCCACCATATTGTAAGTCACAATGTGACAAAAATATGAACTTCAAAAATCTTTGAAAATGAAGAGAAATATTTTAAACAGTCACGAGTTACAGCGGCATAAGGAATGAAAATATATTAGTGGATAGCAAATGGTAAATTCTGTCACTAAAGGGGAGGGGGGGGAGGGGGGCATAATAAATAAAGTACACAATACAAGCATTAATAAACTAAATTTTCAGGCTATATTTTATCAATTTGATATCTAAGACAGTGAATGTATACTTTCTCATGATTTCAATTTTATCTAACATTTGGATAATATATTTAGAATTAGGAATATTAAATTTATACACTTTACATATTTAGTTTGCTGGGAAGAAATTTCTTTCTTTCTTTCTTTTTTTACCGACCAGGATTATTCGAAACACTTCTGTGGTTTGAAACTAAAAATTTTCTATTACAGTTAAATCTGCACCTTTTAATGAGCACGTAGAAAGAGTCTTAAGAGTTTAGTCATCTATGCATTTCTTGCTTTAGAATATTTTTATAATTTGTATTCAAGTCATAAATTCTACTTCTTTCAGACTTTTTAAATAAAATTAGCATTTTCCGAAAATAAAAGAAATATACAAAATTTGTGCAAAACAAACTTTACTTTAAAAAAAAAAAAAGAAAAAAAGGGGGGGGGGGGTCGTTATTACCATTAAATTTATTTTTCAACCTTTTAAAAATTTAAACAATGTTTTATCTAATAAACTCTAATTATGAATATTATTATTATAATTATTTAGAAAAAAGGAACTTTACAATACATTTAAACTTGAATTATTTGGTACGGATAAAAAGAAAAGGTTATATACATTGGACATTTCTTCAAATACAAAATTTTAATTAACGATACTTTCAGAAAATTACTGCGCATTCAAGTTCCATATGTCTTGCATACAAAAACAAATAATCTGTAACAGACCATCTGCTTGAAAATCGTCTGCCCACAAAAAAAAATAAATATGAGAAGACGCGGCAAATAATTCACTGTTTTCAGAACATCACCACGTCTACAACACTTTAAGATAAGGAAATTACCCTTTTAGGATACACGAATATTAATGGAACGTAATGGAATCTAAGTCGTATTTAATTTAAATATTTTATTCCAGATTTGTATATCATGAGTTAAATAGTTTTATGTTATATTTGTAAAAGACTGATCTTTAACTGTCAGAAGCGATATTTTCCAATTCGATAACTGTAAAGAAAATATCTTATTTTGCGATCGCTTGAAAAAAAACTGCGCAGAGACTAATTCATACCTACATTCATACTGCAATTAATATAAACATTAATTTCCTCTTAATTAAGATTGAAAATGTATGGAACGACAATGATTTGGAATTATTTTATCGGCTTCTTACTATTTTTTGATTACTAACACTTACAGTTATTATTATTTTGGGGTTAAATATGATGTTCGATTATCATGAGATTACGAAACTGTTTCAGATTAGAAATTAACATTATACTGAGAAAATGTATTTTTACATATTACAGTAGTGAAAAATTTGAAAGAATTTTCTTTTAGTGCTAATAATATTTTAAATTATCTTTTAAAATCCTAAATCTTCAAACCAATGTTTTCAGATTTAACATTTACCAAAATTATAAAATAATAGGAATTCCTTATACCATATGGAAATATTTTTGAGATATTGTTAAATCTAATAATGCATTTAATTTATCTATTGTAGTCTGCTGTTGTTTAATAGTACAATTATAAATACTAATTATTATTTTTAGTGTTTTTCAAATTGGTATATTTATTTTTTTTAATTGTATGTAAGCATTTTTTCTGTTTGTGATTTTAATCAAACATTTAATTATAGACATTCTGAATCGGTTATTAAATTTCCTTCTATTGTAAATTCATTTTCTACGTTTATGATACGCGTAATTATTGGCACTAAAAAGTAAAATATGATATTTAAGCATTGAAATAAAGTGTTTTTCATGCCTGATAGGAAGTTATAGATTAAACTGCTTTAGTATATATATATATTTTTTAAGTTTATATAATACAGGATACATAATATAGGACACAAGTTGAAAAGTGCTTATGACTTCGGTTTGTCTCTCCGTCTGTCCTTCTAGCAGACTGTCCGCACTCTAACTCTCGAAAATATACTCGGATTGCCCTGAAATTTTTGGATGTTATTGACGTTTACCATAGAACGGTACCTATTTGTAATGAAGTTTGTAGCATGCTTTGTTCATTTACATGGACAGCCAAAAGTTTTCCGTTACATTACGGCCTATGGGAAAAAGTCGTTTCAAATGATTTTTATTGATTTTAAGCACGCTTTCAAACAGAATAAAATTTACATGCATTTATGAAGTGCTCTAAAATATACATTCTGTTGACTATACGATGCAAAGAATAGTTATTGTTCATTTACAGGGCTAAAAAAGGAATTCAAATACATAATGATATATGGGTGGAGGGAATTATTTGCGGCATACTTTAATTATGTTAATCTATTTCATATATAATGAAATTGATATATGTCACTGAGGTTTACATACTATAAATTATTTCATGTATAATACGAATAATATGTATATAGCATTAACAGGGACACACAAAATATTTCAGATACTATATTGTATCCGAAGTACTGTTCATTAGCGATGATTGCTGGAAATGTATTTTTAATTATGATATGCGCTTTTATGATTCACTATATTTATGCATAGTATATGGTGTATATAAATGCTATAATTCCTATACAAGGTTACACAAAAGTATTCGTAAGGATTACTGGGTATGGGCGCAAATTGCTTAAAGGTGGTTTTTAAATGAGTTATGCTTTTTTTCGCTGAACTGCATTTAATTTACCAAGAAATGTTTGTAGAATATAGATAAAATAATGTACAGGGTCACGTAAAGAATTGGACACATGGACGTCTATGTATTATAATTTCTGGGAATGTGATTTCAGCAGTTTTAAGAGTGTCTTAGTTTGAATTAAATTTTAACTAAATAGTGGCGTGTAATAAAGATTCTAGGTAAACTACAGGGTTGTACAAAAGTATTCAAGTATGTTTCCATACATTAGTATAAATTGCTGAAAAAGAATTTCAACCTGTTAGGCGTTTTCTTGCTAAACTAAGTTTTCCCATTATATAGTATATATGCACTTAAAAAAATGGGTACTCAAAATTGAGTAAAAAGTACTCAATTTTAAATGCGTCACATACTCAAAATAGCCCCGATCCAAATGTACTCAAAGTTGAGAAACACATGTACTCATTTTTTATTCCATGGTTGTGATCAAATATTTATCGTTATGTACTGCCCCCCCCCCCTCCAAAAAAAACAAAAAAAAAACAAACAAACAAACAAAAACTAAAATTTCAAGTAAAAATGTACTGACATTTATTTCCCGTTCAAAGTTCTTAACAAGAAATGTTTAATTGATTATTTATTAAGAAAAATAGCAAAATTCTTAACAAGATACTCAAATCGAATATTTTTATGACAAGAGCATTATTTCCAAGCACTTTTAAATTATTTTTAAAATGCTATGCATAATTTAATATTTACTTTAATAAACATCATTTATGCCGCCATAAATGAAATGAACCATTACAGGGTACAAAACTATTCATTTGTTTGGGTTTGATAACATGTGATGTTTCAAAATAGATAAAGCATAGGTTCATTTTTGATCCAAAAATATTCAATTCGATATGAGTACGTCGGTTTACTCATTTTTGAGTACTTCATTTTTTTCAGTGTATCAACCTACAGATCAAATACAGGGCTGTTCAAAAGAATTGGAAAACATATTTGGCTATGGACGGTAACTGCTGAAATCAGTTTTTCAAATGTTTTATGCGTTTTCTAAAATGTTTACTTAGTTATCTCATTTACGTCATTTCCCTAAATTACGATGTCTTGTTAAAGCCTTCAGAAAGTGTTGGAAAGTATTTTATAATCTATGCTTAACGCATGATTTTTCTTACTCGTTTCTTTTTCTATTTCCCAGATCAGTCTTTTCCTATAAAATATACCAAATCTATTTAGCTCATATTCACAAAATACAATATACACGGGAATAAAAAATTTAAATAAATATCGCTTATCATGCCGCTCTATAAATAATAGTTGTATTAATATCCGTTAGTCTCAATGTTGGTATTTAATAAAGCAATGACAAATCACAAAAAATTAAAAACCTTACACATTCTAAATATCAAGCTTGAACTCAATATCAAGCATAGAACATAATAAAAAAATGTGTCAGTTGATAAGCATTGTTTTTTAAGTGGAAAAATTTAAAATGTTTTAGAAGAATAGGACTCCGAAATAGCGATATTTTGCTAAAAAAGTACGGTAAAAAGATAAGATTTTATATTTACAGCAAAATTTTATTTCAAAATTCATCGCTGTATTAATACTTAGAAATTTTTCCAGAGAGAATCATTCGCCTTATATACAATATTTCAAATGAAAATCAAATATCAAATTAATTGTTTAAAAGGCGCAAACGCCAACATAGTGAAAAAGATTCCATGCCGGGACTCGAACTCGGGCCATCAGTATAGCACACTGACATTCTACCGATTAAACCACGTGGAACGACGCCCAGCCTGTAAAATTTCTCACTATTGCATGTTGGCAAGGCTACAAACGCAGCACAAGATGGAATATTTATCGTGAGCCACCGACATGGGGTAAACACGAAACTTAAATAAATCCAGCATCGATTGAAACTATATTAATAACTGGAATTTTTTCCAGGGAGAAATATTCGCCTTGCATACAACATTTCAAATTAAAATTGCCTTTTAAGCAATTAATTTGAAATTTTATTTTCATTTAAAATATTGTATGCAAGGCGAATGGTTCTCTCTGGAAAAATTTCCAAGTATTAATATAATTTCAATCGATGCTGGATTTAATTAAGTTTCGTGTTTGCATCATGTTGGTGGCACACGCTAAATATTCCATCTTGTGCTGCGTTTGTAGCCTTGCCAACATGTAATAGTGAGAAATTTTCCAGCCTGGGTATCGTTCCATGTGATTTAGTCGGTAGAATGTCAGTGCGCTGTACTAACGGCCTGAGTTCGAGTCCCAACATGGAATCTTTTTCACTATTTGCGTCTTTTAAGCAATTAATTTGAAATTTGATTTTCATTTGAAATCACAGTGTTTATGACAAGTTCGTCACAAATGACACATATTTCACAAATTGGTCACAGCGTGACTTCAAAGCATTGTCGCTTTCGTCACAGGTTCGTCACAAAGTTAATGCCAAAATAGTCACAAATGACACACTTTTCACAAATTTGTCACACCGTGACTTCATAGAGTGGTCATAATGTGACGTCACAAACTACCTCTAAAACGGCCATAACGACCTCGCATTCTAGTCACTATGACGTCACATCGACGGTCACAAAATCACAGTGTGACTTCACAATGACGTCGCCGAGACGTCACCATGCCTTACGGGGTAGCACCTTAATTTGAATGTTTTTTTAGATTAAAACATCTATTTTTAATACAGACAGTAAAATTCAATGCAAACAATTAAGGGGAAAGAAAATAAGGGCTAGATATGACGTCATATTCTATCAAATCTTTTCAACGTGTAGTCAAAATCACTGTAAAAATAAATGGCTCCTACATTTTGTTTACTACTTCGATTGTATACTACAGCCATATCTTATAGCTATACGTTATAGCTAAGTGTTGTATTGATTTAGTTTCAGTAGTTACCTTTTCTGTGATTTATAGTAAAAAGATAGAAGTTAGTTCCCTTTTCAAAAAAATTCTTGGCTGATGTCACGATTTAAAATTTATGGAAATTTTCATCATTTCATCTAATCATTGTAGATTTAATTTCTATTAATGAAAAATTTAAGTTTACGTTTAAGAGTGATGTTTTATTTAGAGTGGAAACCCTCTTGATCTAATACTTTAATCAAAGCTTATAATTGATGCATGTATTGTATTTTTCCCCGTTTTGTGAGAAATCGTATATTTCTGTTACGCGTGACAAAGAAAACATGTATTTTAATTTTAAAAGTTAAAAAATTATACTCATTAGATTATTTTGAGTAGTTTGACTTGATATCTGTTAAATTCGTGTTTTATTTTCGTTTGCCACTTCGGTTATTAAATATTACACGAAAACAAAAATATTCTGAATTATTTACAAAGTTTTTGAATAATTGAGTAAATCATTTGTAATTGAGTTTCAAGCATATTTAAAAAATATTCATACTTGAAAATTACTTTAAAGTCCATAAAAAATCTGTTAATCCATAAAAAATTTAGACAAATATTACTGAAAGTACTTTTATTTTCTATAAGACGGGTGGAACAAACGAATGTGCGATGTTTAGAGGTTAAATTGCAGTAAAAAAGAAATTTATTGTTGTGTTAGGTTATTGCCACCGATAATATGATACCAGCGTTACTCATTGACATGTTTTTTCTTTATACTATTGCATTAAGAGTAAATGTGTTCATCTTTCGCAATCGGGTTGCACGCACCTTTAAAAATATCCATGCTTGAAAATTACTTTAAAATCCATTAAAATCAGAAAATTGAGATACGATTTTCAAACAAAATTTATTTGAAAGAACTTTTTTCAATTCGACACTGTAAAAAATGAAATTGTGTTGTGTTTAGAAGTCAGTAAAGGCACAATTTAAGGGGCATAATTTACGGGTACTGACATAGTTTTTTTACTTTATAATGTGTGTATATATACTATACAAACGAGAATTTCACTATATGCTGCGCGATTTGGTGGATTTTTTTAATCATATTTTTCTCTTGCACCCGCCATAGAAAACGTGTATACTGTTATTAAATCACAGGGATTTTACTATGGTTGCGAGACAATAACGTCATGTTTTCTGATTGTCTTTTTAATGATTTGTGAATGGGAATGTACAAATTCCAGTTATATGAATGCCGTATTATTTCGTTTTAATTTATTTTACCTGGAGGGCTCCTTAAAATTGACACGGGCGAAGCCGGGTACTTCTGCTAGTTTTATAATAACTACCGTACCATATTTAAAGTTTCTAGCCTCTTCAGAATCCAATAAATAGCAATTTAGAAAGTTTTTTGCACCTGCAACCCTCTGGTGTTTGCGGAACAGACATAGCTTATGTTTGATCAGGTTCTATCACCACCCATATGCAACCATTATTTTAAATCGGTTATTAGGTAGATTTCGTAAGAAATACTACCTATTGCAGTCGTTACCATGGTGCGACTTTTGAAAAATTCCTTCATAACTTTTCATTATAGGACCCAAGGAACACAAAACCAACCCCACCTAAAAAATTTATATATATATATATATATATATATATGTACTAAATTTTGTCCGTACAATAAAAGTCGCAATTATGCACGGATTGTCTTCAAACTCGCCAACAACTTTGAGATTGCTAATGTCTCAGAGGGGATTGAAAATGGACAAAATCGGCCAAAGGGAATGGAAATGGGGAAGGTTCAAAATTTGATTACCGTCTTAACATGATTCTGATAAAACCAGCTCTTACACAACAATGCCAGGAAAAGATAAATATTTTTCGTTATAGCAGTTGCCAACATTAAAAAAAAAA
The DNA here is from genome assembly GCA_963932465.1 of Maratus speciosus. Lineage (NCBI taxonomy): Eukaryota > Metazoa > Arthropoda > Arachnida > Araneae > Salticidae > Maratus > Maratus speciosus. Next base: position 23,752,451 of record OZ010786.1, read on the forward strand.
ACAGTAAAACTCTAACCACAACAATTGCTTTTCTATTTATTGCAAGATTTTCACGTGAAAAGTTAAATTAAATAAACAGTTTGACGAATTGAAAACAAATTGAATATTACGTCATAAGTTTTCTAGAGCAAGATTTCCGCATGAAAACTCAAAATGAAATAAATAGTTTGATGAATTAAAACAAAACAAAATATTGCGTCATATCGGAAATATAATGGACCTCAGCAGGTGAATATGTAACGTTGTGTGAGTTTGAAGAAACGTGTGTTAAAACATGATACAAACCCGACTATGGAAATATTAACATATTTTAACACTTTGAGGTTCTCTGAATTTGCTTTAGCCATTTTTAAACCTATTCCATATACATGCGTGCGTGTATTCGTGTATATTAGAATTTTCACAAAATGTTTATCTTAGTGAAGGAACTGGGTTTATCTCTAATCTTGATTTAAGTTTTGTTGGTGAATTTAGTATTTAACTTCGAAATCTACCTCCGCCTGTAGGCCCAAGCCGGCAGGGATTTTTTTTAAAATCGGTTTGGTATTTCATAATATTGCATAAAAATCGTAATTTAGGACGTTTTTAGAACGCTTTTCACTCACTTCATCCGTTTAATTTTGGAATTTTTTCTCGACAGTTCTTAGAAAGCATTTTAAGAAATTATCATCCCAAATTTCAAAATATTAGGCCGCTCAGTATCACAAAAGCGCGATTTAGAACTTTTTTACTACAGCAATCTTCAGGTGGTAGTGACAGCAGCATAAAATACAGCCTATGTTAGAACAGGAACTGTGATAATCTATTTGCAACCGTTACTTTTGAAATCGGTTTGATATTACCAGAGATTGCGTAGAAATGGCAATTTAGAACGCGTTTTGCGCATTTTCACTACTTTTAAATTTCGAATTTTTCAGAAACTGTTGTTATAGCGAATTTACATCTTATAAGTAATTAACATGCCAAATTTAAAGTTGCGTCATAAACGTTACACTGTAAAAAAAATTCCGCAACGTTCCTGGGAAAAAATGGGCAGCTGAGTTGCCCATTATTTCCAAGAAACATTTCTTGAAAATGACTGGTACTTTACTGTATATGTTAAAAACTTTCTACAGAAATGCCAGTAAGTTTCCTGCGAAATACCAGGAATATTTCTGTTGACAGCAAAACATTACTGACATATTCAAGGCTGGAGTAGCACAAGAGCGAAAAATGTCCAGACCAGGGATCGAACCTGGATACTTGGCGTGCCGTGCCGATGCCTTACCTGTTAGGCTATCCGGACCGATAGCTGGCTGAGATAATTCACTCTGGATGTTCGTTCCCTTCATTATGACATTACTGACATTTCACAGCATGCGGGATCCGCAGACGATTTTTACATTTCCAGTTGACAATTTTCGCTTTATTATCATTATTTGTTAGAATAAAAAAATATTTTGAAATTGACATCAAAATTATTATTTATAATTTACACGAAAAAATAAATTTTCAGTTAAAATTCAATAAAGTAAATATATATGTGATATATTGTTTCTGAACTTTGCTTAAAATATAAAAATATATAAATGTAAATAATAATTAGAAAAAAAATCTAGACATAAAATATTTTGGATTTTCGTCAGTGATTATGTTAGTTTAAAAGTTAGATAAAATACATATAAATTTTCATGAAAAAAAAACCTAAACGTAATTGTATATTTTTTTCCGAAAAAAAAAAAAAAAAAATTCAAATTTGCAGCAATTCAAAGTGTCAAATATATGTCAAATTTAAATCAAATTGTAATAAAGTGTTAAAATATAAAATTAATTAAAAAAGAAAGAAAAAAAGTCAAGAGGTAGCATCGAACCCGGGCCGTACGGGTGGCGTGCAAGCTTTCTGCGTCCACACCACGAAAGACACGTTGAGAGCTGCAAACTAATGGGTATTTGAAACGTATGCTAAAACTCGGCATCTAATTTCTGAATATCTAAGGCCCATTTGAAGAAATCCTTTCACAAGAATAATTAGAGATAAGAACTCTAAAACATACTTTAAATTAATCAAAATAGGTGAGAATCATATTTGATTGCCCCCTGGTTAATGCAGATCCAAATAATAGGTGTATTTTTTTTTTTTTACACAGTCTGCTCGTTAAAGATTTCACAGACAAGTACGAGAGATAATCTCTTAGAGGTCACAGAGGTATTGTATTTTCATCTGAATTATCTTGACAATAGAGACGTAAAGGATTATGTCGTCTATTGATTTATTTGCATTCCATATTGATTTTTTTTACATTCATTTAAGGAATTCGTTTTCGACACTCGCGCGCGAGCAACGGATTATAGGAAAAAAAAATAATAAATGGCGGCCGCAGCGTTTTGCTGTTTCCAACTTTTGTTCAGGAACGTTTCAGATAAGAAAACCAGAATTTCACAGGAAAGAGCTAAATTATTCTGAAAACCTGATAAAAGGCGAAAGGTTCCTGGATTTTACATGGAAAGTTACCATTTTTTTTTACAGTGTACGTCATATCATTATGTACAAATCGCAATTTAGAACGTTTTTATAATACTTCTTGCGCATTTTCTATCCTTTTAAATTTTGATTTTTTCAGGAAATGTTCTGAGAGAACTTTTATATCGTATAAGTAACTACCATTCCAAATTTCATGTGTCTAAGCCCTTCAGTAACACAAAAATAGCATTTTTAGAACGTTTTTTGCTTCTACATCCCTTTGGGGTAGTGGCATCGACTTGAGATATAACCAATGTGTGTCCAAACGTGAACTAACACTATCATTTTGATATAGTTACTTTTGAAATCCGTTCGGTTGTTCGGTTGTTCCTCCTACAAGCAAACACACAAACAAACTTTACTTCTTTATAATATCAGTATAGATTACTACCATTAAATATCATTATTATTATTATTATTCACTGCCCATTTTTGTATACAGGGTGATTAAAAAACGTTTACAAATGACCCGGCAAATCAGACATACAGGAAGGATAAAAAATCACATAGGAACATAGGGTCGCAAACCACTTATTTATTCGCAAATACAGGGTGATTCATCCTAACTGATCGCGGGTTGATGGTTATAATTTCGAGAAAAATAAAAATATTATTATGAAAATGTACCGATATGTACTTTGTTTTTTGTGAAATGTGACAACACCAAGAAAAGATAAAGAAAAACATGTTTCTCGAGCAATCGATAATAATGTATGTATTGATAATCACAGTCCAAAATGTGGAACGTTAAGTGCAGACTGCTGGCGTAGAATGGCGTAGAAAATCGCATATAATGCAAACTTCTACCACTTTGGTTTGGTGTTATCACATTGACAACAAATGTGAGAATGTCTGTTAAATGTTTTATTATAATGTACTTCAGTTTTCTGAAAGTTATGACCGTCAACCCAAATTGAGTTAGGATGAAACACCTTGTATTTGTGACTCAATAAATGGTTTGCGACCCTATGTTTTTATGTGATTTTTCATCCTTTGGTTGATCACCATGTATAGATATATATCGTTCTTATGAAAGAGCATTTCTGCATTGCATCATTATTTAGATTTAGAATGTGGAAACGCAAGACGATAACAAGAGAATAGCTATAGTAATTTTCAGAATAGCTGCTTTGTACAGGTAAACTCTATTTTTATAGGAGTGTGGTGGCAGAAAATCGCAAATTTAGCAAACATAGCAAAATAAATCGAAGTTTTTAAGGAGACCGGGAAAGCCCTATCTCCGTCAATTAAACACACCAACTTTATGTTCCTTTTTCTCAGAAATGGCGAAAGGTAGAGTTCTAGATTTTTTAGAGTAGTTAGAATAATTTGTTTTACATATTTTAACAGACCATTTTCTTTCTAAGTGAAGCTGAAAATTAATTATTAATTATTTATTGAAAGTCATTTTAAAATTAGCATTTTTGATAAGATTTCACTGCCTAAAATAAATAATTTTCAACAAATCATTAAATCCCTGTGTTAAAGTATAAAATTTAACATAATATAAGATTTAAAAAAAATACTTTAAAAGTTCTTAAGTTTAATAGATATCGAAATAGAGGAACACAAACATGAAAAATCCAAGTTTTGAGAAAAAGTCAATTAAAGATTTAAATGGCCATTAAGCTGTGAAGTACTCTTAAAAGGAGAATAATTCCAAGACTTCTTTTATATATATCTATAAACATGTGTGACACATCGTTGGGAAGATAAAGGTTTAAACTATTTAAGGATATAAAAAAATAAAAATCGATTTTCTCCCCAAATTTACTTATCTGGTCCCCTTAAAACCGTATGTTGTATGGGGTTCAAAGGTCAATCTTTATGTGAGGCCGCACGGAAAAGACAGCCACCTGATTGCAGGGATGTGGGATCCGCGCCACCTGATCCATACGAGGTTTCTCTTGGGGCAGAGGGAAGCTCTTCTCCCACTGACATTTATTCGACGAGTGATTAAATTCTCCATGATTGGTCGAATTATGTGCCACATATTATTTCGAGCTATTATTCGAGATTTTCATCAATCTTTTCGATGGACCATTATTGAGGATGTGGTGATTTCAGGCAGAGGTCTTGTGATAAATAGGGGGAGTAGCACACAGTGAGACATTAGCCACTTTGATATGTAGTTGTAACTTTTTCTCCAAGATGCCATACACACAAAACGATCTCATCTTATGCCACACGTGGATGTAGTTTCGGCACTTCAGTTACTCGTCTGACAGTGAGACGTGTCTCATTGTGTACCTACTATGTGGTTCTGACGTTAAAAAAAGTTATTTATTAATGAAAGAAGATTTCTCTCTCTCTCTCTATTTCTGCGTGTAGGTGTATGTGAGCGTGCGATGGCTAGGGAAATCTACTAAACGTAAGAGGCTGAAAATTTGCAAGAAGGAAGCGCAAGGTCAGCCATTGTACACCCGAGGCTGATATTTTTAATATTTTGAAAATATAGAAATAATAATTAGAAATCATATACTACACAAAATTATTAATAGAGTGTAAAAATGTATGATTTATAAAACATTATCCTGCATTGTAGAAAATGTAAAAAAATAAAAATGATTTATAAAACTATATACATTGTCTCACTGTGTACAATTTGTGCTACACAGTGAGACAATTTCCGATACTTCGTTATGCTGCTTCTGTGCTTTTACAAGTAACTTTTTTAAAATCATTTATACATTAATGTGTAGCATATTTGTGTAGCTTAAAGAGGCAGCAAAAAAAATTTTCAAAGAATAAAAATCGTAGCCATTCTTTAAGTAAGAAAAATTTTGTTCTCACAGTGTAATACCTTCCCTTATAACTGAATCGTAACTGCAAGTTTTTCCATTGTAGAATGTTGAAATATTTCGCGAAAGTATTCTCAATCCTGTTTAAAATATTTTGTAGAGATTATGCTCGTATTCGATTGCGTCTAAAAAATTATTAAATGAACTTTTGTACTATTATTGTTACCGATGGAGATTTGTGACTCCTGCCATGATGTTCGGTGATAATTAAGGTATGAATTTAAATTATTCCTTGTAATGCGTATCATTAATTGCTGTAATTTTATATTTCATGATGAATACAGCGTGCGAACTTATGTGACGTTATTTCTTACTTTTTTATTTAGAAAGAATGTTTTTAGGTACTTTCGTCATCATATAAATACGTTACATCTATAGTCGTCGTTTGGTCCGTCTGTCTATCCGTCCACCCGTATAATATAACAGAGCAAAAACTACACGACAAAATGATCTGAAATTTTAAATATATAATTGTTGCAAGATTTTGTCGAGACATTTCAAATTTTATGAAAATCGGATGGATAATTTAATTACAGAGACAGTCCAAAGTTTTTCCGTTACATTACGGTCAATAAAAAAAAAATTATTTCAAGTGAATTTTATTGATGTTACAGCCTTTCGAAAAGAATGAAATTGATATGCACTTACGAAGTGCGCTACAATATACATTCATTACAATATGCTGTGCAAAATATATTTATAAAAGTAGTTATTGTACGAAGGAACCTCATTTGCACGTTTCACGTGCAATTTCCAACTTGTTTATTTAGACTGAATGTTTCTCTTTTTATTGCAAGACTTATTTCAGGTTTTCTTATAGTTAATTGTTCAGTATTTTATGGGTTGTTTTGTTTAAACACTACACTCACGTCCAACCAAGGGCTATAGGATAGTTAAACTTATAAAATTAAATCATCACTTTAACTCCTCAGGCCCCTTGTATCACATCTGATACAAAAGTTTCAGAATTTTTTACAAAAGCTGGACGGCAAAAACAATTTTGAGACCGATTGTATCGCATGTGATACAAGGTGAAGAACCTCTGTTAATTTTTTCTTTAGCCCGATAGATGGCAGTACTTCCCCACGATTTCAATTTTTAGAGGCGTTTTGGACTCGGTTTTGGAGAAAGAAAAGAGATGTCGGCACGCCGTCGAAGTAAGTTTTATTTTATTATTTAAATATAAGTATTAAACTATTTTTAAGATATACATTTCCTTTGCAAGTGTACATTTTATCAATAAACTTTTTTACCAAAAATAAAACCGACTTCAAAAACTACTACAAAGTAAAAAATAATTTTTTTACATAATAGTTAATAAGAAATTAAATTAAGAGCATTGTATTTATCATGCGTATTATTATATTTATGTACATTAATTTGATTTTTTGGAGTCGGTGCCAGCCAAACGAAGTTAAGTATAACTATCCAACAGACACACATCCAAATATCTACGAGATTTTTTAAGATTTGTTATTTAGTGAAAAAATTTTTATTTTACCATTTTTGAAACATTTCATCTGATTTTATAAACGTGTATTTACAAGTGAGATTAGCTGTAATTATGTGTGCTAAATTAAGGGTTATTATAAAATTAGTGCGTTTATACAGGTTATTATGTAAAAAAATCATAGCCAAAGACGGATTTTCAAATGCAGGATGGTGTCAAAGTTGTTGAGAATGGAATTTTTTTCTTAACCGGCTTTGCTGAATCTTGTTACGATGTGTATTGGATGAACAATTTTAATTTTGAACTTGGCTTGGCTGACACCGACTCCAAAAAATCAGATTAATGTACATAAATATAATAATACGCATGATAAATACAATGCTCTTAATTTAATTTCTTATTAACTATTATGTAAAAAAATTATTTTTTACTTTGTAGTAGTTTTTGAAGTCGGTTTTATTTTTGGTAAAAAAGTTTATTTTTCACTTTTTAGTTTTTTCGCATTACAATTTTTGCATGATTCTTTTGGAGGAAATTACGGACTTTTAAAGATGTTATTTTGATAAGTAAATACTTTTGTCCAGATTTGTGTGTACATTAATAACACAGGTTTTCTGTGAAAATTCTTTATATATATATGTTACATTTATTCTTCTTCAGATTTAATAGCTTTATTTTTAAATTGAATATTTTTGTTTCTTTATTTGGACATGGGTAGAACGACAAGAGATGCTGCTCGCATGAAAAAATATCGAACTTTGGAAACTGACAATAAAAAGTTCTTCGGCTTACTAAAAATGCTCTGTGAAATAGAGAACAAAGACCCAATGACTCATTTTTCATACTTTCTAACCAATGACCAGGCCCTTATCTTCCGGGTTGCCCTAGATGAACGGGTTTTTGATACCTGTCATTGGCGTAGGAGACCACCTAATCGCCACGTAGCGGCAATAAACCTGATGAGCGCCTAGTTCGTTTTTCTATCGGCAGTGCCTATTTCTTAATTATGAACTTTTTTATGCCAGTTAACATTTATATCTTGTTGTTTAGCACCTGTGCATTTGCTACTCATGGTAATCTCGTAATTTAGAAGCTTAATCAGATGACGAGACCTTTACCTGGCAAGGCACCTCAGAGGTATAATTCATAGGTAACTTTGAGGTCTTCACACCCGCGACGGAGTTTACATGCACCATGAGCCATTAGGGTACATGAAAACCAAATAACTTATCAAAAAATGATCGTGAAAAGACTACAGCGGAAAGTCTTAAATGATGGTTCCTCAAATGGCTGGTCATTGATGAAATTTTTATAGTATCAAAAGAGAATTTATATATAATTCATTTTTGGCTTCAAGAATTTAAAAACAAATTATTTTTTGGTGGCATTAATGTTTTCTTATATGGAGATATTATGCAAGTGCCAATATGTAATGTATAATGTATACGTAATGCAAATGTGCTTAAATGAATGTATGCTAAGCATTTCAGCATGGTACTTTCATTCATAATTTAAATTATTTGCTTAATCTTTCGCCAAATCTAAAGATTCTGATAGAGAAATTGAGAACTCATTGCATCATGACGGCATTTTGTTTATTTTTGGTTGTTATGTATTTAATCTTTCTTGACAAAATAAGCTTAACGCACTTAGGCATTTATGCTTCTTATTGCCTCATCATTTGCAATACGTTGGGCAGTGGAGATTTTAAAACTATTAAGTAATCTACCGTTATTGAGTCCACTGCCAATTGTTGTTTCTGAGCTAATATGATTTAGTGCATTGAAGCGTTTTGCGAATTAAATATTTTATGATACCCACATTTACATTAAACCACATTGCTGCTGATATTTTTTTTGTTTCACGCTAGCCTTAACTGTGGACTCGATTATGGAAGATAATTCATCGTCATGCTCATTTAATAGTCTTGGTTAAAGTGTCATCAGTCTGCATAGTAACTGACGTATTTTAGTGAATATAGTACTGCAAAATATATAGAACTTTCGGAAGCAACTTATGATATTCGCATTTCCTTTACACCATGTTTGATGTTAGTATCGCGCACCTTTTGCTTTTATCGGGCAATCTGATTCAAATTTACTTGCTCTCCTTTCTTGATACAATTCAAATGTTTTCATGACTGCGTAACTCACTGACTTGCTTTCGCAATTATGCTTATGCCTACTGATGTTTAAGTTCTGTGCCATGTAAATACACCGCAACATAACAATGCCGCCTATAATACTAATTAGAGTAACTCCTTTTTTTTCTTTGTTTGTTGTTAATCCTGTAACAGGATAAGAAATCTTGGCTCAACTTGTGTTTGCATATAAAAATAGACTAATGGTGTTTAGAATAAATAAATTTATAAATATTGAAAAACTTGCTTGTGTATATGAGACAGGGGTACTACTTAGTTATCCCGTCGACCAAAAATCTATCGCCAAACTATAAGATTAAATGCCAATAATGGTTGATCGTAAATGTTACATTCACTTGACTTTAAGCAAGATACATGTGTTTACGTCATCAAGTGATTTTTATTTCGACGTTTTACTTGTATTTTTATTAATGTTATACTAATATATTTGTTCTTTCGTTATTTAAAATAAAAATTACGTCAATTTGTATAATTTGGCGAGTGGTTTGGCGATTTATATAATTTGGCGAAATTGGTCGACGGGATAACTAAGTAGTACCGAGACAGTTAATAGGTTGTTAGAAAATATGCGTGAAATTTTCATTTTCTCTCCAAAGCCCCTATACAGGAAAGTTATCATTAATGTTATCTAGTGGAAGTTGCCAATTGAGAATTTTAAATAGGACTGTCGATTAGAAAATGCGAAGAAACAGATTGGGGAAGATCCATTACTGAATTTGAATGGGAATACCGCCAAATTAGTCAGTTACAGCAAAGTTGGCTTCATTTATGGCGACTTATTTTGGCCGCCAAATTTGGCGATAATTCACCTAACTGCGCCATGTTTGGCGACAACTTGGCGCTAACGTATATGAATACATAGTTTTATGCTTATGATTGAGAAACTGGTTGCAACGATGAAAGATAATCTGGATGAAATCCTTCATTTTATTGGTTTTTGTTGAATTATTAAAAAACTACTGAACCAATTTCGATGAAACGGAAGTGGTACCAATTCGAGAGTATCCTCTTTCAATTAAAACAAAAATCACATAAATCGGACAAAAAGTTCCGGAGCAATCGGTGAACATACATAAAAAAAAAAACATACATACGCGTCGAATTGATAACCTCCTCCTTTTTGAAGTCGGTAATTAATACAAATAAAATAGCTTTATAGTGAAATGTTAAAAAATTATTATCCTTGAAATTTGTTTGTATCACATGTGATACAATGGGACCCGACCACGTAGGGTTCGTGCTTTTTGAGTCAGTGTTGTTTTGGTTTTTGAGGTTTGTTTTTATGTAGATTTAAAGGTTATTAGAAGTATTTTTTGATATAAACTTAATTTGAAGTTTTGGTTTTCAGTTTTAATTGTTAACTTTTGACTTAGTTTTTTTTTTTTTTTTTTTTTTTTTTTTTTTTTCAGTACAATATTTGTCACAAGACGAAATCTTAGAGCTAATGAATCAAGATGATTCCGATTTAAGTTCTTTGTCGGATGAAGAGGATTATCAGAGCCATGATGAAAGTTTGATTGATGACGGTGATGATGATGATGATGATCAAGGTGAAACAATTGACTTTTCTGGTACAACCCAGTGGGGTATGCATACAAGTCAATATGATTCAGTATCGTTTGATTTTCAGGAGGTAGAATGTGCTGACTATCAAAGTACTACACCTATTGAGTACTTCATGGAATATTTAGAAAGAAGGTTTTTTTAATGATTTAGCAACTTTCACAAATATTCGATCCGTATTTCGAACTGGCAAGAATATTATTGCTTCGAAAGAGGAAATGATGACGTTCATAGGTTGCAGTTCTCTTTTGTCATGCTATGGCTACCCTAGGATTAGAATGGTATGGGAGAGGTCAACACGAGTACCCATCATAGCTGACAACATTACTAGGAATCGATATTTCCAGATTCGGAACAATCTGAAAACTTTGAATGATGCTGATGTATCTAATGAAGATAAAAAAATGGATAAATTCTGGAAAGTCAGGCCAATGTTGAATAAAATTCGTGAACGTTGCTTGAAACAGAAAAGACCCAAAATAGTGTCAATTGACGAACAGATTATCCCTTTTCAGTGGAAAGTGTCCATGCGACACTACGTAAGAGGAAAGCCAAACCCAGTAGGGCTAAAAATTTTTGTTATGTCCACATCTTACGGTTTACCATTAGATTTTATTTTTTATGAAGGGAAAGGGACTGATGTAACATCTCCTGAGGACACAAGTTTCCTAGATTTGGGAGGAAAAGTCGTCCTGAAGTTGTCTGATTCGTTATATCCAGGCTCTTCGATATATGTGGATAGGTACTTCACCTCAGAATTGCTGTTAGATCTTCTATTGAACCGAAAATTGCATGTGGCTGGAACTTTAATGAAAAACAAAGTTCCTAAACACATCCAGCTGAAGTCAGATGCAGAAATGAGACGAGAAGGCCGAGGATCCATAGACCAAGTTGTGAGAAGCGGTAAAAAAATTTCCCTTGTAAAATGGTTTGATAATAAAGGGGTGCTTTTATTATCAATCGAGCATGGGAAAAATCCATTATCGAAATGCAAAAGGTGGTCCAAAAAGGACAAAACTTACTTGGAAGTTGATTGCCCGAACATTGTAAAAAAATACAATGAATACATGGGTGGCGTTGATCACCTCGACCGTTGCATTAGCAACTATAGAATGAAGCATCGCACAAAAAAATGGACTGTGCGAGTTATACTCCATATGATAAATTTTGTAATTTCAAGTGCCTAGCTTGCGTACAGGAATAACATGAGGGAAAGAGGTGATCGTAAGAAGGACATTCTTGATTATTTTGATTTCAGACTGGATATAGCAAAAAACCTGATTCATGGTTTTTCGACGAAGTCTGCTAGAATGTCTTCTCCTACCTTAACCGATGAAGAAAACGAGCCCACCCCAAAACGTAGGGCTGTAACATGCATTCCACATGAAACAGCACGTAGCAAAGAGGCTAGGCATATGCCTGAAATGATTGGGGACAGAAACAGTAGAAGCAGATGTAGAAATTTCAAATGCTCAGCTTTAACTACTGTACATTGCACAGATTGCAATGTTTTTTTGTGTTTTACATCAGCAAGAAATTGTTTCAAGGAATTCCATGAAAAGAAAAAATGAATGTAATGTTGCCACAGAACACCAATAAAATTTATTTTTCATTCAGAATTTATGTGTTGGATATATAGTCTGATTTAAACTCAGAATAAGATGATTAAATTAATTATACTTAAAACTTAAAAAAATTTCTTGTATAGCGTTTCAGTCCTGATGTATCACATGTGATACATGCCCCCTAGACCCTGCAAATTTTTACAAAAAATTTTAATTGCAATTTTATGCTTCATGAAGACCCAAGCAACTATTTAAACAACTTCGGGTAAGTACCAATCTTTTATTTTTATCTCGGGTCTGAGGAGGTTAAAACAGTAATTGTTATTATCGTTATTTAAGTGATAGATCTAACGTTCAGTAACCCTACGCTATATTTTTAAATCTAAATTTTTTTAACGATCACATACACATTTGTAACAAGAGGCACTGTACTATACTGACAAAAGACAAAAGATTTTATAGTTGGAGATTACCCAGTCCTGAAATAGCTCAATTTTCTCGGTATAACAAATAAGGCATATTTCTAACCTTATGCGTAGTATATGTCTAAAACCAGCAGATTTTATATCACTTCAAAAGGCATGCTTGCAATTTTAATGCTTTTACGTATGAAAATGTGTTCGTGAGTGTATGTGCGAGGAAATATATTTTTTTGACCTCATAACTTAAAATAACTTATGAAAGACGCTAGTTTCTCGAGTGGCGCATCAAAAGCCTATTAGTAAAAATCAACACTCTATACAGGACACGGTGTGCACTAGCAACATTGCCCAATGGTTAATTCCTAAACCGTTAGTCATAGACATATAGTTCCAAATACAAAATAATAATAATAATAACAATAATAATTGAAGCAAAGAAGTATTTTGAAAGTCGTTTAGATGAATAAGACTAACTTAGGTAGATTTCGTATGAAATACTACCTATTACATTCTCCCCTATGTTGAAACTATTTTTGAAACATTTTTGCAGATCTACATCGATCATGACTGCTAGAACCCAAAACCACCCTCAGTAAAAAAAAAAAAAATATATAGATAGATAGATCTATCTATCTATCTATCTGTCTCTCTCTATATATATACAGGGTGATTAAAAAAAAATGGGGAAAAATTTAAAAGGTGATAGTACACACCCAAACAAACATTTTGTATCAAAGAATGCATGGTCGAAAACTAAACGTAAAAAAGTTAGAGGGCGCCAAAAGTTATGTTCTTATACTAGGCAAAAACACACAATGAACGATTAAGTTAAGTTACGAAAACAAATTTAATGGCATTTGATTACAATAAGTGCTCAAAACATTGACCGGCAGCTGTTATGCACGCAGTACAACGGCGAAGAACAGATTGGCGAATTTTCTGAAACACACCAGGCATATCGCGAACTTCCCCTACAGCAGCCGAAAGCTTGGCGACAAGTTCTTCTGAGTATTCAATGGGAGTCTCATACACAAGAGCCTTTAGCTGTTCCCACAAAAAAAAATCGAGACATGAAAGATCTGGCGAGCGCGGGGGTGCCTTGTGTGTTTCAGAAAATTCGCCAATCTGTTCTTCGCCGTTGTACTGCGTGCATAACAGCTGCCGGTCAATGTTTTGAGCACTTATTGTAATCAAATGCCATTAAATTTGTTTTCGTAACTTAACTTAATCGTTCATTTTGTGTTTTTGCCTCGTATAAGAACATAACTTTTTGCGTCCTCTAACTTTTTTACGTTTAATTTTCGGCAATGCATTCTTTGATACAAAATGTTTGTTTGGGTGTGTACTATCACCTCTTAAAATTTTTGCCATCTTTTTCGAATCACCCTGTATATATATATATATATATCACTTTCTTCTGGATACGATAACTTTTCAAATTCTGCACAAATATCTTCCAAACTGATACATAAAATCAAGGGCCATAAAATCTCGGTCAAGATCGTTAATGGGCAAAATCGGACAAAGGGGATAGAAATAGGGACGGGTTTTGTGAAAACCGAAAAAAACCCATAATTTCTTATTATTTTCATTTATCAAATCAGTTTAAAGTTTTTATTACTTCTAAAAATAGGACCAAAAATTTATGTATCACAGATTTTTGATAAAATTAATAATGGGCTCAAGGGGCGCAAAATATAGGGTTTTTGGGAGAAAAAAAAAATTATAACTTCGTCAATTCTCAACATATCAAATCCAATTAATTTTATTCTAAATCTCCCTAATATTATTTAGAACTTTTATATTTAGAAGTTTTTGATAGGACCACTTCGTATCGCAAATAAAATTAAAAACAAAAACAAAAAGGAGGGGGAGGGGTTGAAGAAGAAAAAATCCATAACTCCGTCATTTCACAAGATAAAAAATTCCCATGAATTTATCATATATCTTCTGGATATTGTCTACCTTAGAGAGGTTTTTGATAGAACTAATTCTTACATCTAATGTGTATTCAAATCCAAACTCCTTATTTTCTGACTCATTTTTAAATTCATTTTTGCTCTCAAACGCATCCAATTGGTAGATTATCTTATTCAGAAACTATATAACGTACCGTAATGATCAGTTTTCTGATAGATTAAGAATGTATTTCAAAAAATTATGTCAAAGTGGGCATTTTGAACAAAATTTCCAGAAGCGATTGTGTTACAAACGAAAAATATTGTCCTACTGAGAAAAGAATTGTTTATAAATCAAGTTTTATTTAATTGAACGAAAAATAAAAACATAGGCCGCTTATAAATCTCTTCAAAAATCACGTCAGCAAGTTTCATATTTTTTCTATTAAAAATGAATCTGAAAATGTGCCAGAAAATTTCGAGTTGTTGAGCATGGAAAAGTATTTTTTAATACCGCCTTAGCATTATTCTGATAAAACCCAGCTATAAAATGAAATAAAAACTCGTCAAAAGCGTCCAGATAAAATTATTAAAATGGGTTTATCTCTAATCATGATTTAGTTTTTTTTGGTGAAATTAGTATACTTAACTTCGAAATCTACCTGTAGGCCAGCAGGGATTTTTTTATATATGCTACAAGTATCTCGTAGTATAATAAATGTAGTTGAGCTTGAAAATGTATAAATTAAATTAAAAACATTCTTCACAAACATTCTTAATAATGCTTGCAAATTATTTTGTGTAGCCACGTATATGGTCAGCAGAATTTTTGTACAACTACGCAGTGTTTTACCACAAAATATCAGTATTCTAAAACAAATGGGCCGGCAGGGATTTTTTTTTTTCTACGGTCTCAGGTCCTATTAGTGATATTTAGTAAAAAGTTCCTATTACACTAACAAGTAAGACAAAAATTCCTCCTACTCTAACATTGACCAAGTTATGAAATTTTTAATTACATGAGTCATACCAATATTCAATATCTGAACTTTATTAGTTGGTCCATGCTTCAAGGGATCGTACGCAAGTGCTTAAAGTATTAGAAGAATTTATATCGAGTGTATATGCACTTTTACAGAAAGTAGTCACATCGTACAAGTATTACGATAGTGTTAATTTTTAATAACTCAGTGTCATATTGGTTAAAAGTATGAATTTTAATATATATTTTATTTTGTAAAGAAATAAGGCCGTTCATTTTACTGACTTCTTTTAACAAAAAATATTTTACCTTTATAAACTTTCACTTAACTTATAAAGTTCGCATGTATGTCTTTCCTGTTCAAAATTTGTACTCTAATTTTAACTCACTTCCGAATATCCGATCGAGGTTAAATTTTGCATATTTATGTAAAGCGGATGGCAACATAATATTATTATGATTTTCGGTGCATAGCTTTTATACTTATTTTACAGGACAACAGAAAAATTTCCGGTCCATTACCGTATACAAACAGAAATTTTCAATCAAAATCTCTAAAATTTATGTTCAGGTATTAAGAAGTACAATAGCATTTTTCCAAAGGAAAATGTATCAAGTGTTTTTAATTAGGTGTGTTTTAAAGCATTTAGTTTTCTTTTACAAGGCCGCACTAAGAAGTGAGATATATAAGGGACGTTCAAAAAGAAACGAGCCGGAGTCTGGAATTTGCAAACCGGTGACAGAATGGTAATATTGTTGCGTCAGTAACAAAGATGTTTTCCGACAAGAGCACGGAAGTCCACATGCCCGCCGCTAGAGGGTCACGAGTGCAAATCCCGTGACTACAAAGCTAGCAGAAGCATGCATCAGTCGTCCAACGCTCATTCGAGTTGTAAGCGATTGGAGATGAGTCTTCGTGTCATCACTTAGAACCATACTCGAAACGACAATGTCTCCAGTGGAAACATCGAGGGTCACCACCACCAAGAAAATCCAAAGCCATCCACACAAGTACAGGAAAGGTTATGCTGACGTTCTTCTTTGACCAAGACTGTCCCCTTCTGATAGATTTCTTGCAGCACGGGACAACAGTGAATACCCAGCATTACTCGCAAACCTTGACCACCCTTCGCCAAGCGATCAAATTAAAACGAACAGGCAAGCTCAACCGTGGGGTCATTCTGCTCCACGACAATGCAAAGCCTCATATGGCCAACACGATTACGGCACTCGTGCAGAAATTTAAGTGGGAGGTTCTCGTTCACCTTCCATAAAGTCCACACGTCTCACTCTGCGATTACGCCATTTTTGGTCCCCTAAGAAAGGCTCTGAGGGGCAAACGATTCACCTCGGACGACGACGTCAAGCAGCATGGGAGGAACTGGTTCACATCGCAGCCCCAGGAATTTTGCGAGACAGACATTCACCGCCTTGTGTCTCAGTGGGACAAGTGCCTCAACAGCCAGGGCCAATACTTCTGAAATAAAGTACTAGTTTCTGTTCCCAGGCCCCCGGCTCGTTTCTTTTTTAACGCTCCTAATATTACAAATTTTAAAGACATAAGACAAAACGGAATTTTTTACCTTGATTCAAACACAAAGTATATAATGTGAACTTTAAAAATTCTGGCTTACTTAAGTCTGTCTTAGTGATTAAAGTGATTCTCATATTCCCAAATTCCA
The DNA here is from genome assembly GCA_963932465.1 of Maratus speciosus. Lineage (NCBI taxonomy): Eukaryota > Metazoa > Arthropoda > Arachnida > Araneae > Salticidae > Maratus > Maratus speciosus. The sequence goes on from OZ010786.1 coordinate 23,769,475, forward strand.
ATATAAGACCCATCCCCTATAAGAGAATCCATAAAAATCCTGTTTAGACACAAAATAAAGTATATAACGACGTCATATCGCACAATATCGTCAGTTTATGGTTCAATTTCCAGAAAATAAATTCTGAAAACTTGAGTAAAGTGACGTACTAAAATATAAGGTACGACACTCAAATATTTTCTTTCTACCTAAATTTAATCTGAAGCACTGCTACTTCGACTTTCCAACAACTCATTTAAATTGAAAAGTGACGTATGAGAACAGAATGATGTCATAAAATAAATGGTACTGCAATTAATAATAGTATATATTAGTAGTGAGGAAATGAGTCTCCTGGGACAGCAGGCGGTGGCAGAACCGTGCCGCCTTCCGACACCGCCTCATGCACCCTCCGGCACGCGCACCACCGCCTGTCCCTCTTCCACCACCGCAGCACCGTATCTTGCGGGAAAAATAACTTTCCACTATAACATGAAGGGTGGATGACCCTCTATTCAATTATCATCAATAGAATTCTTATAGACGAAAGTTTATTTCAATATTTATATTAAACTACTTTCTCATTTTAATTAATGAGTATTATTAATTAAACAAAATAATTTAAATTAACAATTTTTAATGAAAAAAGCTGATTTCTGTAGATTTTTTTCAACAACAATATAAGAATAACAACTTAAATGAAGAAAGTTAAGCATATTTTTGAATTTTGAATCATCTGCACCTTAATGAATATTACTAATTAATCAGAATAATGGAAAATAACAGTTTTAAGGAAAAAACTCATTTCTTTAGATTTTTTTCAACTATAAGATAAGAATATCATCTTAAAAGGAAAATTTAAACATATAATTTAGTTTTTGAGCAACCATTACCTTAATGAATTTTGATAATTGAACAAATAACAAAGGATAATATCGATTTTTTAAAGAAAAAAGACGAATTTTATTAATCCAATAATGATTTTTATATCTTTATACAATACTTCGAACCCATTCAACGCTAATACTTCAAACCCATTCAACGCTTTTATTCGTTCTTGTCTTTAAATTTTATCATCTACCTTATATATATAAAATCCTTGCATATATAATAATGAAACGAATTTAGAAAACGGATATATGAAACGAATTTATGAAAGGATTCTTTGAACCGACTGATTAAACAAATGATTATGTTTCACGGCAATTTCTCCTAAAATATGATTTATGATACTTTGCGATGAAATTAGCACCAAAAATCCGTATTGATCCGCAGATCTTAAAACTGGTATTAGAATCTTTAAATTCGAAATAGATTTCGAAATATTAATTTTTTTTCTAATTTTAAATACTTTTTCTAATGATGGCAACTCAAATTTTAATCATAACAGATATTTATTTTCATATTTCAGAAAAGGTTACTATTTTAAACTAATTTGGCGACCAGTTTGGCCTCCCTTAAATGTATGCTAAGAAATGTACCATGTTACTTTTATTCATAATTCAATTTATTTGAACAATCTTTCGCCAAATCGGAAGATTCGGATAGAGAAATCAAGAACTCGGTATTTTTATGTTAGCGAAACGCAGGTGATAAATCGCCAAACATTTTTCCCATCGCCATTTTTATTATATTTCATTAATTTAATTTAAAATATAATCCTTTCATTCATTTTATTTAAAATGCAAAACTTTCATTTAAAAGTGAAACATTTAAAACTGATGGCTTTCACTTCTTTCTTTTTTTTAAACAAAACGAAAAGATAAATATTAGGCACAGATGTCATATACGCACCGGGGTACCTAATTGGCGCCTAAATGGTATTATTTTGATTGACATGATAACCCGGCTACTGTTGTTTATTTAACAATATATGTTTATTTACTGTTATTTCTTTTTTAAAATTATATAAATTATTTTGTTTTATAGATATCAATTATTTTTTTGTTATTTCCTTTTGAAAATAATAGAAAATAATTAAAAAATACGATACTGCTTAGTTATTCCGTCGACCAATTTCGCCAAATTCTACAAATTGACATAAATTTTATTTTAAATAACGAAAGAACAAATAAATTAGTATAACATTAATAAATATACAAAACGTCGAAATAAAAATCATTTGATGACGTAAACACGTGTAACTTGCTTAAAGTCAAGTGAATGTGGCATTTAAGATCAACTATTATTGGCATTCAATATTACAGTTTGGCGATAGATTTTTTTGTCGACGGGGTAACTAAGTAGTACCAAAAATACATATGTAACAGGTATTCGAAAACGAGGTTTTCGTAAAATTTACTTAAAAAAATGTCACGCCAAACCTGCGGTACGTATATGATATCTGGCCAAATATTAAATAATGCAACAAACCATGATATTTAATTTCAATTTACCACCCGAAAAAAAAAAGAAATGCTAACTGGCGAGTTGAAAAAAATCAATTGGCGAGATTTGCACCCGGATAGCGTAACAGTGCCAAGAATTGTTTGCGACCATGGCAACTTTTATGTAGTTTTATTCGAAAAAAAATATTTGATTTTTTTAATCAAAATGGAAAACTTTCGGCACAGATGTCATATACGGCTCCATATTGGCGCCATTTTTTTCTGACGCCAATGTCATATACGCATTTAATTAACTGTCGCCAAAGTATCGTCATTTTGTTTCATATGGTAAGCCTGATGTTGTTGTTTATGCTGTTGATGCTTTCCCCAAATGGGCGTCGGACGAAAATCACGCCAATATGGGCGTATATGACATCTGCGCTAAACTTTCGGAAGAAAGGCGAAGGGATCAGACTGTATTTGTTTATGGCAGTTGATGACTTGAACTATTATAATATAGATGGCGATAGAACAATATTTGGCGACTTATAACCTGTGCCTGGCTAACATTAAAGTACCAAAATGGCATCTAGAATATAAAAAGCGAAGTGGTCCGCCCGGAACTGTTGATGATAGTCACATGACTTAGGCTATTGTTATAGAGATTGTTTTAAAATACCGGGAGACAAAGGCTCTGTATATTTAATTCATTTTATTTTAGCTTCTATTCACATGTTTAACTGATCCTCTTTAATCAAAAACGAATACAACCTTTGGATGTCTTAACAGCAACTGATTCGGCCTTAAATTTTTGCAATAAAAAAATTGAATGGAACCCTGTCTACAGGGAGATATGCACACCTTTTTTCAGTATAATTCAATCTTCTCTAATATTTTTAAAACCCATCAGATTAGCGTGTTTTTAGATTCTGCGGTGTCTGAGCGGGGGTTTGCGAGCGTAGCTTGCAGGGGCAGAGCCCCCTAGTTTTCATCTAAAATTTCGAGTTTTCAAACAAATTTCTTAATTTTACCACATTTTAAATGTGGATATTCCAGGTAAATAACCAATTTTATCTTGCACTTAGTAATTTTTATAATGAGCAATATTCAATAGAGTCAAAACACTGTTTTAAACACTAGTGTCGTGAAGGAAATTTTTACGTTGTTATTAATAAACTTTATAATATACTTATAACTACTTAAAAGGTGACAAAACATATAAAAAATATTATTTAATGCAACCCGAGATCTTTCGAACACACACACGTTCATTTTCAAAGGAAAAAGGGTGATTGACTGAATAGAAATACATTTTAGAAACAAAAACAAAAATAGTACGCATACGCAAGCGGAGAAATGGACAATTTGGGCAATTCCTCCATGAAATCTAAAAAAAATTAGATATATGTTAAAATCACATAAACTTGCTTAATGGCACACATAAACAAGAACATTTTTACGAACTTTTATAAATAAAATTAATGAGAGTGCTTTATCATTAATTTTATTTGTATAGGTTCATAAAAAATCTCTTTTTTATGTGTAACCATTAAGCAGGTTTATGTGATTTTGACATATACATGTTATTTATGTTAATAATATTTTGACTGTTTAAAAAAAGAAAAAAAAAATCCAATTATTATGCGAAATTTTTATTGGACTAGAAATATTTTGCACTTTCAATTTATGCAAAACAATTTGCACTTTAGCTGTGTGCCAACACATACGTTCACTTATTTAAGTATGCGTTTTAATCTATTTGCAAGCATTTGTTAAATTTTGACGTTATAAAATAATATGTTTACAACCAATAATTACTGGGAAATGGTATTACTGTACGGGAAGAACTATCGGAATAAGCGAGTGGCTGCATGAAATTTCCGGATCAAAATTAACCTCTTCAAAGCACTAAAGTTAAAATTGTTAAGCGTTTATCAGAAATTTAATACATTACTATCTCACAGAAGCAGACTTCGGTGATATATATTAATGGATATATCATCTTATTACATATCAGACATTTATTTTCAAAATATCATGATTTATGATATTTTCGATATTTGCATATACTTTATAATTATTTTCAAAGAATACAGAGTATGACAGTTTTGATATTTTGAATCAAAACGAATATAAATGAATTTTTCAACTGTTATTGATAGTGTTGTTTTGAAGATACAGATCTTTTGCTCCAGCAGTGACTTTTTTAGTGAAATACATACATAAACACGCATTGTCCAAGCTTTACCTTTGAAGCCGAATTTTAAATGTAAAACCGATAATCACGAGCAATAATATTTAATTGGAACAGCTTTTCAAAGGTAACCTTTCTGATTTAGATAAGTTAGTTGTTACAGTTTCATTAGAAATAAGCTTTTTCTGGTTTTAGTTTTGTTCAGTCTAAATTGCACAACTTGTTAAGGAATGCACTGTAAATAGAGACGTCTTAAATTCAGACACATATGTGACTGAAAAAGAATTTCAGACACTTAAGTGTCTGAATCTGAAAATTCAGACATAATAAATGTCTTACTTTAAGACAAATAAGTGTCTTAATATGATCATGATGTAAATGAACGGGAAAATATGTCTTAATTATGATGGTATATCTGAAATTAAGACATTTAGAAATTCAGACATTTAAGTGTCTGTATATGATATAATAGCATCATAACTATGACGATTGTGTCACTATATTTTTCAGCACCACCAGAGAATATTTTGGATAAATGAAAAATGTTTAAAATACAGTTCTGCACACAAAATTTGGTATTACTTTATAAAAGAAAAAATTTGATTAGAACATAGAACGTGTGTCAGTATTGTACAAATCCATTTATCAAGTCTTGGGACTAAGTTAATTTTATGATGTATTAAGTTATTAAATTATTACTTTTCACAAAATTATAAAGTTTTTCAAAAATTACTTACACTCATGGGTCTACGCTGGAGAATGCGGAAAATTACCACTAAAAGAGTAATATATATAGCTTGAAAATTGAAATACTAAGATTTGAACGCGAGCAGAAAAAAATATAGGGTTGGTTGGTTGGTTGTGTTTATGACGGCCAAATATCAACACGAGGGATATAGGCCCTAAGGGGGGGGGTGCCCCGTGGGGGTCTTTCTAAGGAAACCTAACACGTATTTACACAATGAAATCTAAGGTTCGAAGAAAACCACGGAAAACTCCGAACGATTACGTCGACAGGAGTGATGGGTTTCGAACCCAGCACCTCCCGTCTACCAGTTTCGAGAGCAGAACATCTCGGCCACTGGTGGGGCAAGAAATGTAGGGAGGAGCAAGACTGAGGAACAGATATGCCTGTAGTCTACTACATAATTCGCTTTTTAAAATGCAGAATACAAATATAAAATAAGCTAAACTAAGAATATTTTGTCACAACTCCCCATGCAAGACATTTTTTAAACATAAAAGCAATAGAACAAATTTACAATTAAGAAATATTAGATATTCGGAAATAAATTTGTAACAACATTTTTCAAAATCAAGAAATGAAGCAGTTTTTATTTGGAGGGGAAGGGAGGTGGGGGTTCTGTCTTCCTGATCCTTGAAATATAGCACCACAAATAGAAAACCTCTGTTTTAAATAGAAACACGTGAACGTTAAAAGGCGAGCAGAGTTAAATCTTCTCTTCTATGTGGGCTTTAGGGGTGTTTGATTATTCTCTAAGGCACTGGGACGAATGCATTTTAATATTTTCTTAATAATCAAATATAAAGAAAATTTCATTAATTAAATTTCAAAATCTCCCTTCGTAACCCCCCCCCCCCACACACACACACACTCGTGGACCTACATTACTACTCAAAAGCTTGTAGCAAAATAAAGATTTTGATACAGATGTACCTGCTTAAAATAGTAAAATAGAAAAAAAAAAATGAAAAGGTTTATTAATAATATTATTCGTAAAAAAGTGTTTCGCATAAAAACAAAAAACCCCAAATTTTATTATTACTAATTTCTATTGTGGAACATTCGACAACTTTCTTAAATGGCAAATCTTTCCATATCGCAGAGACAGAGATAGGGAAAAAAAAAAAAAAAAAAAAAAAAAAAAAAAAAAGAAGAAGAAGAAGCGTAGAATTAGCCGCGCATGCGTAACTGAGACAGTGTCGAATTTAACAGCGGAGTGTTGAAGCGAGAATTCTTTGAGTATTTACAAGTCTTAGCACTTTGTTTTTTATTCATTTTTCTGTTCGAATAATTATTCCCCGCATTTTAATCGTGAAGTTGTACCCTTTCTGCATCCTGTCAGTGTTTTTCGTGGTTGTTGCGTGGTCTCGCACTGTTCATTTCTTCTAATTTCGAACGTTTTAAAACCGCTAAGCCTACCATGTGCCCAGCTTTACAAGCATGGCCGTCGAATCAAGTTCACATCCGGCTCCGGTGCATTAATTCCGAGATACTTAAGCATGAAAAAACCTACTGTATTAAGGATATAACATTTTTATCGAAAACCTCAATGGAACCATCATCAGTTCTCAAATCGGACCTAGTAGCGACTAGAATCAACGATTTCTTAATTAAATATCAATCTCCAGAAACAGTAATATTAATCATTCTCTCGTGCAACTTTATTACGGTGGATTCATCATTTAGGACTTGTAGTGAGGCGTAAATGTTTTTGAAGACGAGCATTTTCTAATACAATAATAAAGTAAAGATCCCTACCGCCACAATCTTAATAACTGTGCTTGGCATTATCCTACCTGATTATTTAATACTGTGGTATCAATATCAAAGATTCACAGTGTTTATTAATAATGTTTTAATTTCAATAAAACATGATAATGCATAAAAATATGCGTTAAAAATTCTTCTATTGGATTATTGTATTTACAGGTAACTCCTTACTGGTTTTTATTTTTCTATTTTAGAATGAACGTAATTATTTAATAGTTATATTAAAATAATATATTGCACTCTTAATATTAAAGTTTATCATGCTAATTTGTTTAAATTGCTGACGCTGTCTCTTCTTAAAAAATCTCTTGAGAATTAATAAAATCTTTTAAAATTTTACAATTGTATGTTTAGTGTGTCAATTTTACTTTTTTTTATAATTACCTATGTGTTGCTTAAATGATAATTTTTTTTTTATGATTGCAAATAAGTAGTATATACCTATATCTTGATTATTAGTGAGAATTTCCGCATTAGTAATTAAGTGTAAATAATGTGTATTAACAAATGATTATTTATACTCGTTTATTCCCGTCCAGTCACGCGTTTAATAAGAATTAAACTTTTTTCTATAACCATGCTTCGTGTGTTAAATTTTAAGTGAATTTTGTGTTTGAAGTTCATGTACTCCTTCAACTTTTCCATAAGATTTTAATCCTATATCGATTAAATTTTAATATACATATATATGTTTTTTATATGGCGATAATGGTCCTTGTTATCTCGCAGAATGTGAGTATTGGCCGGGGGAGGAGAGGAAGGATATATGTTGTCATGTGTTAAAATTAATTTTATTATTATTATTATTATATAGTAAAGAACAGAATTTCTTTTACGAAACAGTATTTCTCTAAGTTTTTGGAGCCTTAAGACCTTTTTCATCCCCCCCCCCCCCCTAAGCCAAATTTTGGGTAACTGCAAAGGAAGGTTTGTTTATATTCTAACAGGAGGGGTGGGGGGAGTGGTTGTCACTTAAAGTGTTAAAGGTACTTAATTGAATTTTATGTAGCGGGCCAGTGATGATGACTGTGGACCAGTAAACTCTCATGCTTACTGGCCCTTGGGACCAGTACTCCTATCATTGAAATATTTTTTTTCATATTGATAAATTTAGAAATTCATATTGCTTCATACAGTGGATACAAGAGCATACATTGCTTCATACAGTGGATACAAGAGCATGAAAAGAAATCACAAAAGCATAAGAATGAAAGTTTTTATGAATTTCAGAATAGTTTATAAGTTTCAATTTTCCAATGTGAAATAAATCTCTCCTATAGTATTCAACTAAACGACTATTTTTATTTATTTATTTTTAATTATCTTTATGAAAACTTGTTTAAAAATAGAAAATTATTTATGTATATTTACTGTGTTACATAACATATTTAACCCGGAAGGATTAACGCTAGGCCTGACAGACCCAGAGTGCGTATGGTTTTTTTGTTACCACTATTTTTTGTTAAATAATCTTCTAATTATTTTATCGCAGAATTTGTAACAATTGTCTGCGACTAAATAAAGTGACGATTATTAGTATTTGTATTTATTGGTGACACAATAAAAACTATTCACACCCTGGGCATGCGCCCGTCCTCCTGGGTTAAATTTTAAAATGGAGCCATATTTAAAAGATGCTTTAAGCAAATAATAAAATCTGTGTAATTAATCCAATATGCGCTAAAAAAATATTTAAAAAATCAAGTTCAGTATCATACACAGAAATGAAAAAAATATGAGTAAAAAAATTATATGGTTATAAGCAAGACCCATTCGCCCATGACAGGGGAAGATACTTTTCTAATTGTTTATCATCTGATTGGTGAGTTATATAACTTCGCTGATATTTAAGATTCTGTGAAAGAATGTGCTTTGAAGATTATTCTTATGATTATGTTTGCTCCGTGTACGTATATATTTTTTTCATATTATTCCATTTTTTAATTTATGCTTAAATAAATTACCATATATACTCGCGTATAAGTCGAGAAATTTCTGACAATTTTCGGTAAGCAAATTTGGGGGGTCGACTTATACGCGAGTCAGTTAAAAAGCAAGAACATAAACATCGAATACTGCAAAATTATGTTCTTTTTATGTGTAAGAATAAAAAAAAAGTACTATATAAAATATATAAATGATAATAATTTATCATTTAAATAAATTCAATGATTTGTTTTTGTTTACTTACTACCTTCTCATTGGCAAGTGAAATCTATGGTTTGATCTTGTGCAAAATTGAAGTAAAAAGTTAGGGGGTCGACTTATACGCGCGTTTTTGATTTTTTACAGAATTTGCATTCGAAAGTTAGGGGGTCGACTTATACGCAAGTATATACGGTATATTTATTACGATGTTTATAGGGAATAATATTTTTAGAAGTTTCTTTTCACCTCAAAGATTTTTTTTATCTGAATGTAAAAAAAAAAAAAAAATCATGAAAATTAATAATAAAAAGAAACTAATTTTCAAAAAAATGAAATAGGATTTTAAGTCTATTTTTTATGTTTGTGTTTGATAATGTAGCATCTCAACGCAAGTTATCTTTGTTGCATTTCAATTTTGTCTTTATATGATAACAAAAATAATAAAAAAAAATGTATAAATGCACATTGTAATGCTACAAATTAAATAGAGTAACTTATCAAGTAATTAATTGGTTGGTTTGCATGTATGGATATTTAGATTCATATGATTTAAACTTTAAAGTAACTTTGCGAATATTATTGATTAATGTCAACCGCTGGACCTAGAATTTATTTATAGCATTATTCCTACACTGTAACAAAAAAACTTTTTATTTAATTAGAATGCGCCTATAAATGAATATAATAGCAAAACCTCTGAATAGCGGGCGCTTCGGGAGCACGTAATTAATCCGCTATTTGCTGGTATCCGCTATATATAGAGTAGAATTAACTGGTTCTATGATTTTTTCTTCATTGTTTTTCTTTTTACACTAGACTGCTTAAAAATGCTGTACAATGTATACATAGACTGCTTAGCAAATTTTAATATATTTGGACATTTTCCCAAAATTCTTTCTTTTTCTTTTTTTCTTTTCTCACTTAAAAAAAGGAAGTTCATAACACCAGCCTGTTTTTTTTTTTTTTTTTTAGATATTAATATTTGTATGACAAATTTAAAATATTCAGAGAAAGAAAAAACTTTAATTTATTATTAATAGTATTATTTTTGAATTATTATATTTAAACGTTAAAATATTTCAAAGCACACTTCAAGGAAAGAAACTTGTACTTTCTACTAAGAAATGAACAGAATAGTACAAGATATTTACTTTATATCAATATTAATTTGGTTTCTTTCTCAATGTAGTTAACAATATACCAATCATGTAGATAAGAAATGGCTTTAGTGACTGCCATTGTTTGTGTGATTACAAACTTCGTGGGGAGCAGAAATGAAAGATATTCATTATAAAGGATTTCTGTTTCCAGTTATATTTACTATATTATTTATCGTTTAAAAAGTGTCAAATAGACATGCTGTCCATCCAGTATCCTATAACTACTGTTCATCTCAGCCGCCGATGTGTGGTTGTCAAATTTTTCAGTATTTCTTGGTAATGATAAATAGTATAATAATAAAAATGAAGGGAGAAAAAAAGTAAGAGTTTCATACTCAATTTTGAAATAAAAATGCAAAAACTGCTTAAAATAATTCACTGGGAATATCTAATTTTAATGGGAAAAAATTGTACAACAAAGCAGGGATGGGATTCTTTCTGAAGAAATGAATCATTTTTTATAAATGGGAATAATTTGTTACCATAAAGCAGAGCTGATTGCAGCATGGACAAACTGGGCTGTTTCTATGGGCCTTTAGCTTTACGGGCCCCCAAATTTGGTATGCAATATCCATAAATCTGACATTTTAAATTTGTTTTGATCTTATACTTATTTTAATAAATATTTTGTATTTTTAGAGCATGATTAGGTTAAAGAAAAAGATATATTTATCCAAATATGTCCTTTTTATGTATTGATAGCATCGAGTAGGCTTAATTTTTTTTTTTTTTTTTTTTTTTGTAACAGTATATCAAAGCTGTGGGGACGGGCGCGAATGAATATTAGGTCTTTGAAAGTTCGCACTAAAAGTAATAAACATTTTGGATGCCGTAAGGCATATATGATATCCCATAGATACATATTTAGGTGAAATATATAGATATTAGCCTATTCTAAAACTACAAAATACTGATTACAATCATCATAAGGTCAAAAATGATTTGAAATATCAGCTTTATGAAAACTTCGTACCGAAGCATCCCAGTTTTACCACGCTGCAATCAGCTCTGCTTTAGGCTAATGTCAGACGGACGTCTTTTTGCACGCTTTTATCCTTACGTATTATCCCTACACAATGCTAGCGGCATTGTGTAGGGATAATACGCAAGGAAAAAAGCGTGCAAAAAGACGTCCGTCTGACATTAGCCTTATGGTAACAAATTATTCCCATTTATAAAAAATGATTCAATGTGGTCAAATATGGCTGCGTATATGGCTTAGAATGAAAAGTGGTCAAAGATGGCTTCACATTTTTGAAAAAAAGGCTCAAAGATGGCCGCAATTAAGACATTTGAAATGTATGAAATTCAGACACAAGAAGTGTCTAAAAATTTTAAGACATTTTAAAACGTCTGAAAATCGAACACTCCTGTTTCAGACACTTAAGTGTCTGAAATTCAGACGCAAGAAGTGTCTTAAAATTTTCAGACATTTTAAAACGTCTGAAAATTGAACACTACGTTTCAGACACTTAAGTGTCTGAATTTCAGACACTTAAGTGTCTGAATTTCAGACATTTCAGTTTACAGTGTGAATAAACAAACAATTACATTTATATTCAAATATTTCGATAAAAACGTCTTATTTCGTATTTATAATCGTGTGTATGGAACCTAAAATTTTCTTAAAACTTTTTACTAAATCACATAATTCGTTTTGGTGAGCGTAAAATGTAAATTATCTCTGTTTTCAATTAGTTGATCTTCAATTTTGTTACATAAAAAAATAAACAAATAAAAGAAATATGTTTAGAATATTGGTTTATTAAGTGCATTGTGTTTCAGTTTCTAATTTATATTCAGTCTGAAAATATTAATATTCATCGATAAGTTGAGTGTTTTGAAAATATCGGGTATATTCAAAAATATCTGTTAAATATTAAGTTATGGAATATTTTTGACTTTTTCGAAAAAATAATGAAATTGAAGAACACTTCTAGAAGGAAATAACAAAAGAAAAAGCTTTGTTAGATAATAATAATAATAATAATAATAATAATAATAATAAAACAGGCAAAATTTTAAAGCAACTTACCGAAAAGTAATACACCCACTAGTAAAATTTAATAGGAATATTTATTAACGTGAAAACATCAATTAAGGATGGCGTACTAAAATACGCATCCAAACAAATGTGAAATTACATACCTGGCATTCAAAGTTTAAAATCGCAATGAAGATGTGTAAAAAGAAAAAAAAAAAAAAAAAAAAAAAAAAAAAAAAAAAAAAACTGTATTATTATGTGCATTACTGTGATATTTGCACCTGCTGCTGCCTGTCCCTGTAATTGAACTATACCTTTTTATAAAATTTGAAATTCTGCAACGAATATAGGGGAGACTAGGGAGGGTAGACCATACGGGTGGGTTGACCCACCTATCAGTTTTCATGTTTAAAAGAGTTTCAGAGTTTTATCAATAGGTGCAACCAAAGCTACTGAAATGCTCGAACAACAGTCTTTCTCTCATACAGATAATCGGAATAGGTGTGGAAAAAATCAATTGTGAGGCGTTTTCAACCTAAAAGTTCTGTTTTTTAGAAATATTTTGTAAGATTTTTACAGATAAAATGTATCATAGAAACTTTAGTAAGTAGGTTTTAAGTAATGCAGATATATCGAGCTTTCATTCCAGGCATAAAGATTGCACAGTAAGTTAGGCTTAACAAAACAATGTGCTATTCTCTAAAAAAGTGCTATGTGGGAAGACTTGAAACAGTCAATGCGTGGGACAGTTGACTAAATGTTCAAGGCTCCCTTAATTAAGTGATTTTGGAAATCATTTTATTATAAACTGTGCATAATGAAAGTCATATATAAAAAAAGAATGTGAATTTATTCTGTAAAGTTAAAGTAAAATGAGTGATGGGAAAGAAAATGTTTAAAACTGACTAAAGAAAGATGTAAGAAATTGCTATAGTATCCGCTGCAAGAAAAATTTTATGAAATATAAATGGGAAAGTTGATAGGAACTATTTCTATTTAAATATTACTTACAATAAGTAAGTAGAAACAGTGGAGAATGACTAGAAAGGACTAGAAAGTATAAAAGCAGCAGTCTTAACCTTTCAGAGGCAGTGATATGTTTATCAAACCACTTAAATTTAATTGCCAAACGGCACAATGACACCAGATTTTTTTAAAGCTTTTCTATTTCATATGTATGTGAAATATAGCCTTTTTTAATTTCCAAATAAATTTGTTCGTAAATCCTGCGCCTGTCATTTATTGTAACATTTTAGTACTAAAAGTACTTTGCCCCTGAAAGAATTAAAATATGTTAATGATAAGTTAAGTACTCAGGGCTGAAAAAAGGGCTGAAAAATAACATAGCAATGATCGAAAAACTTCAGAAATGTACGTAGACAAATTTCACCAGGATAAATACAGTGAGATGAAGCCAAAATATGTGACAACTAGAGTTGTCAGGTCGAGTGTCGCAAAAAGTAGGACAAGGAGAAAGAAAAGAAGCAGGAGTGTGACTCCACAATCCGGACTTAATAATGAATGAAACCCTATCAAAACGGAACCTGTATCTAACGGAATACTGTCTTAAATGTTAAAATTGCATTTTCATTGCTGTACAATTATACCTGTACAGACAAAATCCTGTTTAAAACAAAAATTTTCTTCTCTGACTTGCGGTTGCTCTTAAACAGGTTTATTTAAGCATCATATTTTCAGAAATATTTTTCTATAATAATTAAAGCATGTAGCATAACGTTATTTTGCTTTTTTTTAAACTGATTTTATTTTTCCTGATATTATTTTTATTTTCCTCACAAATATTTCAATATAAAACAAAGTGCTCAAGCCTCCCATATAGTGGATTAACCCTCCCATATGTGGGAAGCGTTGACCCATTATTTTCTCATGATTAAAATCAATAATTTTTTTTAATTTCTTACATATTACGCGTGAGTAGCAATTTTATTTTGATAACTGATTGTATAACAAATAAAATGATATATAAAACTTTATTATAAGCCCAATATGTAAAACATAAAAAATCATTTTGTCAAAAGTGGGTCAACCTTCCCTAGTCCCCCTATATTTAAATTTTCAAATAATTCGGTTGGATAGTTTTTGCGCTGTTATACACTGTAAAAAAAACACTGTAAATTTGCAAACACAATTCAATCACAGTTGAATGTACTGTATCTTTTTTTGGTTTCCTGACTATTTAAACATGAAAAATACAGTAGTTGCGTAAAATTAACAGTACAATGTACTGGCAATTTTGGACGAATTTTGAGCACAGCGCAAACTACTGGCGTCCAAATTGCCAGTACATTGTGCTGTTAATTTGACGCAACTACTGTATTCTCCATGTTTAAATAGTCAGGAAACCAAAGAAAGATACAGTACATTCAACTGTGATCGAGTTTGTGCGCGAGATGAACAGTACTTTGTACTGTAAAAATGTCGTTTTTTTACAGTGTATGCAGACGGACGGACACACAGACAGCCGGGCAGACCTGACGACGATTACAGATGCTACGTATTTATATAATTACGAGCGCAAATAAAAACAGTCGTTGTAGGAGCACTATTTTTTGTAATATAAATAACAAAAGATTCATAATTGAGTCCAAAATATCGGCTACGGTTGTGCCAACCCTAGTAATAATTTCCAGAAACTCCTCACTTATTTATAAGCACACATAACGTCGGCGAATAAAAATTGACAACTGAGTGGAATTTTGTGCATCCCGAATTTCCATGTTATAAGCAACAAATATTGAAATTATAAATGCCCTTTGATTATTGAAATTTCTAGCTATATCATGAAATTAATAATGGCACTTATAATAGTTTAGCTTATATTTTACAATTTTTCAACTGCTCCAGACGTCATTTCTGCTGTTTCATTCTGAATAATTTCGACTTGTTTGAAATCGAATGTAATAATTATATATTTTTTAATCAGATGCATTTATCAGTCTTCCTGAATACACTTTTTAATGAGAGATCAGTTTCAAATCTAACAATCTCTAAGAAGTTTTCCTAGATTCTGTGAGTTTTCTAGATATTTCAGAATATACAGGGTGATTCATAATGCATGGGACAAAAAGAAAACATGATTGTGAACGTTGTAATTAATATATTTAGAAAATTCAAATTTACCTCAAGACTACATTTATTCAAGTTTTTACAGGTGTTCAATATGTGCCCCTCCGGTGGCACGACAAATGTCTACACGGTAATCAAGCACCTGCCACACTCGTGATAGCATATCCCCTGTGATGAAGTTCAACACTACAGTTATCCGCTGCTTCAATTCCTTTAAGTCCTGAGGAAGTGGAGGCAAAAACACCTTGTATTTAACGAAACCATAGAGAAAAAAATCACAGGGCGATCACGAATTCTTTCAACCACTTCGGGTTTTGTTTCTTTTCGTCCTGGGCATTTGTACTTGCATAAGCAGCCGGTATCCTGGAACTGCTTCACCCACCTGCTTATGTTATGCGGATGCGGTGGTTGTTTAGGAAATTTCGTGTAAAAATTTCTTTGCACAAAAGTTACCGAGGAGGTTTTGGCATATTCGAAAACGCAGTACGCTTTCTCCTGCATGGACGACATTTTGTTTAACAGCGCCTCTAGCGGCGAGTTCGTCATTCGATGATTTTTCCCTGTTGCCAAATAAAACTTGTATAATTGTAGTTGCAGAATAAATTTGTTTCGGCTGAATAAATCCATTACGACAGTCACACTGCGCTATTCTTTTTGGCCCATTCATTATGAATCACCCTGTATTTTATAATGTATAGAAATGCATTTACAACGCATCTGCAATGCAATAAATGCCAAGCATAAAATTTCAGTCTTTATTAGAACTAGGGGATCGTACCCGGGCTTCCCGGGTCACAGAATATAGGTGAAAACACTTTTTTAAATTGAAAACTAATAATTTTTTGATATGCAATAATTTTTTTAGATTGCCCACTTACTTTAAAAAAGCGTTTTTCATATGAAAAATACGAATTTTACAATCAAATAAATTTTTGAAATTTATCAAAAGCGATATTTTCTTATTAGCCACGTGCTAAGAGTTGTTTGACCAAAATTTTGCTACTTACGGCATCCTTTTATATTCCGATAATTTCAGAGCTTATACATGTCTGTTAAATTTGTGTTTTATTTATATTATTTTATTTATTTATTCATAGAGAAGTTTTTTTTAAATTTATATTAGCCGCAAGAAAATGATGAACTCTTTATTTTGTTTTAATTGCAGTCTTTCGTAATCAAGATCCGCGCGATATAGATAAATAAAAAAATATTTCATGCTTTAAAATTGTTTTTAAAAAAACCATAGACAATCAGTAAACTGAGATGAATTTAAAAAAAAAAAAATCCTACTTGGAGATCTAAAAATTTTAATTGTACGATTACAAATATGTTAGATTTGTGTTTTTTTTTAAATATTATTCTTTTATTTTTGTTTATAAAAGAAGTATTAATTTCGTTAATTTGTCTTTCACAAATATGTTAGATTGGTGTTTTTTTTTTTATTATTATTATTCTTTTATTTGTTTATAAAGGAAGTATATTCATTTCGTTATGCAAAAATAGTCCGAGACAAATGCTGAACAATGTTTGTTGCTTTATGTGCAAAATGTTTATTATTATTATGCATTGAAACCGGCACGTGATAAGATAAACTTAAAAAAAAAAAAACATGCTAAAAAATTATTTTAGAAAACATTATACTCCTAATGGGATTTTGCACCACTAAACCCTATACAACAATTTTTTTTAAATTTTTATCAGAAAATGGCATGAATAAAGATAAAAATACCTCATTATTTCTCTCTTGTCTGCAATAATGAAAGCTATCTAATTTTCACCATTTTGAAGAAATTTCATTTTAAAATTAAAATATGATATAAAAGTGGGGATATTAAAAAAAAAAAAAAGAGAGAGATAGTGCGATCACGTCCTACAAATGAACATCAGTTAAACAAAAATATTAGTAAAATTGGTTCAGCAGAAAGATCAGGGCAGATGACTAAAAAACATACTCGTGTTTTAAATATGTAGATTATATAAAATTATAAAGAAATTAAATTAAGCAAATTATGTTATTTTGATAAAATTATAGTCCTATAATGTCCTAAAAAATAGCATTAAAATTTTATTATTCGAGAGAATTTTGGACAAAATTTTCAGTAACATATTATTTTAAATCTCGAATTATTTGTTTGCTTGTGCAAATCCATCCAGGCGAGAATCATCAATTTCTGTAATATAAATCGCTATTATTTGCAAGTCACCTCTCTTTTATAAAGACACTCTAAATTTGTGTAAAACATTCGTTTTATCAGTATGTGATTTC
The DNA here is from genome assembly GCA_963932465.1 of Maratus speciosus. Classification (NCBI taxonomy): domain Eukaryota; kingdom Metazoa; phylum Arthropoda; class Arachnida; order Araneae; family Salticidae; genus Maratus; species Maratus speciosus. The sequence goes on from OZ010786.1 coordinate 23,787,135, forward strand.
GATTACATTATTTTCAAAGGTGGAGCATTTTCACCTGTGAAGAATTTCAAAGCAGCTGGGCTGTGAAAATGACGCACTTCTACAAAACATAATTCAGTTTTAAGAATTAAAATTCACGCTTTTTCATAAAATGACGTCATTTGCACCCGCTAAAGCAGTCCACTTTTACAATACAGTCTTAAACTTCGTCTATAGAAAAGTATGCATATGACGTCATTATCACGGAATAACAGACAATATTCTTGACATAGCCTATATTTTAATTTCAACTTTTTTTTCAGGTTTTATGATAAAATGGCCAGAAAAAGATACAGTATCTCCTATTATCGACTATTTTCTGTTTACTTTCAATAGAAATGGTGTACTTTTGTTGCCACGATTAGAAAAATGGTATTAAAAGCTACAAAAAAATTAATATCTAAAAAATAAATTGAGATACGGCTTTCAAACAAATTGCCTTTAAAAGAGTATTTTTTTCCTTATACGTCGGTGTAAAAATTTAAAATGTGCGATGTTTAGAAGTTTAAAAATTTGCAGTAGAGAAAATTGCAAAGCCAAAATTTTATTTCAAATTTCAAAGTGTTGCCATTCGCAAAATGACGTATGCGTTACGCACAGATATGTTTGTCCTTTATAATATAGATATAAAAATAGTGTAAATAGACTTTAATCAATCTGTGATGTTCATCTTTATTTAATTGCGACTATTTGCCCTAGCAGCGAGAATTAACATAATTTTTGAGGATCATAAAAAGTCGGTGTGTACAAATATGTCCAATATAAAAAGGAAATAAAAATGAAGATACAAATCACGAGTGTTCTTTAATAATGACATGTTTAGTAACCTTAATAATGAAAACAGTTAATGAGCTCAGATCCAAAATCTTTGTTTTCGACTTTGTATACCTGAAGCGAAGAGCCAGGCTAATATTTTAAGAGTTTATTTATTCATTTTCCTAAAAACAAGACAAGTCACTTTCAAAGTTACTCATTAAAAAGCTATTTTTTATACCCTTCAATTTACGAGGTATTTTAATATTTTTTCAATGCATTTTTAGTACCTAATAAACACGGCACATTATTTTGTAATGAATTGTAAATCACACTGAAATAAAGTGTTAATTTCAAAATCAAACGCATAGAAATTTATTTCTATAAAATGCTATAAAAATATTCATAAATATTTAAATTTCAGATTCAAGATCTACTCTTTATAACTTTTCGATTGGTTATTTTTGCACCCTAATTCCCTTGCTGATTGAAATTTTAAATGAGTTAGACTATATACAGGGTTATTACAATTGATGGACCCGATTTAAAAAAAATAATATTTTTGAAACTGCTGCACATATTACAATAAGTGATACATGGATTTAAAGAGAAATATACCAAGTGTTTTTCAGTACAAATATTCGATGTGTGACCCTCTTGTTATATGGCATACGTCCAATCTGTAATCCAGGTCGTCCCAAACATTTTGTAGCATCAATGGTTCTGAATTCTGCACAAATGCGTTCTTTAAGTTCTGACAGGGTGAAAGACATTGTGTATGTACCACCAATGCCGAAAACAAAGTGTTCAGAACTTAAAGAATTCCTTTGTGAAGCTTTCAGAACCATTGACAGAGTGATGCTATAAAATGTTTGGAACGAACTGGATTACAGATTGGATGTATGCCGTGTAACAAAAGGGTCACACATCGAACATTTGTAACTAAAAAAAAGTTAATATATCTCTCTTTAATTTTCTCATGTATCACTTATTGTGATATGTGCAGTAGTTTCGAAAATATGATTTTTTTAAATCGCGTGCATCATTTGTAATAGCCCTGTACCTACATATACTACACTTTCATATGTTTGACCTCTCTAACGCCATAATAGTGTTGCGTGATTTTGTAACTTTTAATCAAAATAGCTACCATTTTTTCCAATTCCTACTATTAGCTCACACTCTCCCTATATTTATTTATTTATATATTTATATATTTATCTTGTTCAAATTTTTAATCGTTAATAAAATACTCATTATTCATCCTATCCAGTTAAAATAAATTTTTTTAACTTGTACTCGATGACAATTGATGTTAATACAGGTTTTTCGAATATTAATTAATTAATTAATTTTTAATTAATTAATTTTAGTTTTGCATGGGACACAAAATGGCGGCCATTGGTTATTGAAGGTCAATGAAAGTATTTTCATTAAGGGGTTACCATAGGGGGGACCCTGTTCTGTCGCCAAATACCGCCAAGTTTGTCGCCAACTTGGCGATATATCGCCAAATTTGGCGGCCAAAATGAGTCGCCAAAAGTGACGCCAACATGGCGATATCTCTAATATTTCGCCAAATTCCCATAGAGTTTCATTGTAAACCTAGTTGCTTATAGAAAATCAACAAATTGAGATATTTTAATGCAACAAAAACTAATATTAGCTTAAGGGATTATATTAAATTTTTCTTTGATGGCCTAAGTAGGAATTGACTTTAAAAACAAAATTTTTATATTACTTGTTTTACAGTAATTTGTTCTTTATTTAATCAAGGAAATTCAGGCAATAAATGGAACGAAGATTTGTATTCTGAAACAGTGGTAGGTAATAAAATAATTCTTCAACTTGTTAACACTGTAGCCATAATTAATACAAGTGTCTTCGTACAATATGTAATTTCTACAATAAAAATGAACTGAATGAAAAATAAGGGGAAAATATTTTACATGACATGCCTGTTCTAGGGTATACATTTGCTCAACCGGAATATAGCGCACGAGATATTGACCTAGAGTGTGTGTATTTAAAATTCAAGCATAAAATATTTCAACAAGTATGCTGCATATTCACATCGAATAATACAAGGTGAAGAATTAGCATCAGGAAACAAAGAGCGTCGTTATAATTTTTTATTTTTATTTTAAATAAACAATTTGAAAGTCAATCCTTTCTGAATGAAATTGTGTGGACTGATGTATGTCAATTTACAAGACAGGGGATAGTAAATACTCAAAACATTCACGATTGGTTCTGCAAAATCCCCAAATTAATCGTCTAAGCAAACATCAAATACTATGGTCCATAATTGTTTGATGTGATATCTGAAAGACATCCTTAACTGGGCCAATCCTCTCTAAGACACTCAATCTGATTTCCATAATAACTATGTGCGACGACTGTTTTCTTCTTTAAAACATATTAGAATCGTAGTATTTTATATCCTAACGCACTTCAATTCTACAATGTGTTTGGCTACACTAATTTGAAACTACACTCTTTGAAGTAGTATTTTTAAAATACTTTTTTGTAATGGAAGGGTTAAAGACACAAAATAACAAATTAAACTGAAGTTATGTTAAAAGTGAAAAAAGTATTTTTAAAAGTTTATAAATAGCTATTTATTAGCAGATTTACATGTTACGTAGTCAAAGTCGACAACATTGTCAAGATCAATATTTATAAACAAACCAAATCAGCAAAACTTTAAAAATGAAATTGGTAAACAAAATTCGCGAGTTCACAGGTTACAATTAATTACGTCCCCAGATGACCATTTTTATTAGAGCACATGCATTCTTTCTTCCTGTGATCTCGTGATTTTTGTTTACCAAGTTCGTTTTTAAAGTTATGCGGATATAGTTTGTTTAGGAATATTGATCTTGATAAAGTCATCGGTTGTAAGTACGAAACATGTAGATATGTTACTTTAAAAAAATTTATAAGGGTCTTTAAATGCACTGTGTCACTTTTAGCATGTTGTAACTTTAGTTTAATGATAATAGGAGATTTTCTAACATGGTTTTATAATAAAACTTTTTTATAACGAGACGACAAATTATACTTATAAACTAGAGAACATAAATTCTGCTTTCTCAGAATTTAGTGCCGCCCACGATAAAATATATATATATATATATATATATGTATATAAATATAAATACAATAGAGTCTCGATTATCCGAGTTAATCGAACTTATACCTTTGGAATGGATAATTTTCTTCTGATGTACTGATGACTTCCATTATTATGAAACAGTCATTATAAATGAAGTGTTAGGTGAAGATGAAAGAGCAGCCGGCTGCTCTTTCATCTTCAACTAACACTTCATTTATAATGACTGTTTCATAATAATGGAAGCCATCAGTCCATCAGAGGAAAATAACTCTGTGAAAGCGGAAACTCCGATAACTGGGTCTCTACTGTAGTTCGGTTTTAAGACTTATAACACGCGATTTTATTTTATATAAAGTGACGTCATCCACATCCGCTGAAGAATTCATCATTTGCGATCCAGTGTTAAACAACATCTACGGTAAAGTACGCTTAGGACGTCACTATCGCTGACTAATACACAAATCAAAAAAAAAAAAAAAAAAAAAAAAAAAAAGAGAGATTTCGTCATTTAAAACACTTGACAAAAAAATCGTCTATCTAAAGATTCACAGGCCTTCATTTGTTTGTATTATTAATATAGATATTTAAATTTAGTTTCTAATAGCTCCTTGTTTTATCAGAAATCCTTCATTTATATTTTTTCAAAATAGCACTTATTTTAATTAATTTTTTTTCAAACGTTTTTGTGGGAAAATGGCAACAAAAAGATGTAATTGCTATTTTTCTTTCACTTTCTACAGAAATGGAGTACTTCCGTTTCCAATATTAAGCAAATGACTCTAAAAACTACAAAAAAATTAATATTTTAAAAATAAACGGAGATGCAGTTAAAAAAAAAAAAATGCATTTAAAAGAACTTTTTTTCCCAATACGACGGTATAAAAATCGAAAATGTGCGATGCTAGAAGTTTAAAAAATGGCTATAGAGTATTTAATCATACTGCTTTCTTTTACGGCTGGCTTCTGTAAGGTAACGTTATTTTTTGGAGATGTCACAAAATAAGCTGGTAGAAAGAAATAGCATACCGTACCGGGGGCTAATAACTCCTTCTCAAAAGAAAAAATGGTGAGTTGGTTGGAACAGCTTTTCTTATAAAAATAATCAACTCCTAAGTATTTCAACATAAAACTCACTTTAAAAGGTAAATAATTTCAAGAGAAAGCGTAACTTTTTTAACACTAGACCGGCGATGAGAGGTCATTTTGACCCATTCCAAATGCTTACATGAAGCAAGAAATTTCTTCAGAAAATAAGTGAAATGTATGGGTCATTCTCTGAAAAGTAGATGTTTTATTAAAAAAAAAAAAAGCGGCCCAATAAAATTGCCTCCAAATTCTCAAAATTTAGCCTACAAGTACCTTATTGCTGTATTTAGCAAAAAATAATATGAACCAAACAGTATCTCTCAGTTCTTCTGATATTTTAATTTCAAAGCACTTCCATTGCTAAAATGTTCAAATAAAGGATTGGCACCGGAATTTAAGAACAAATCTGTTTATAAATAAGAAAAATTCTATATTTCATATATATGTTAAATAGATAAAAGTTTATAAAATGTCTGGTGTCAATGTGGCGCTTGGGAATTAAAATTAAGCGGTTTCATAAACATATCACCGCCCTTGAAAGGGTTAAAAAATAAAAGAAATTATAATTAGAAGTCATACTGTCAATAAATAATATTTTTTTTTTACTTTCAGTCAATTGAAAAAATATAGATAAAGCATTAACATTTAGAAGAGTTAATGTTTATTTTACTTAGTACAATTTTTTTTTTTACTTCATGTAAAATAATAAAAAATAAAAATGTATTATCTTTACTTACGGTAATTAAAAGTCTTGGGAGTTTTTTAATGTGTATTTTATTGCATTAGATTTTCCTATTTCACTGTTTATTACATATGTAAATGGAATCAGATCATTCTCTCACAATTTAAATCATTCCCTCATATTAAAATTATGAGGGAATGACGAAATACTTCCGAAAACCATGTTATACAAAAGTGATTAGTCTTAGGTATATTTTCAGTTGCTAAATATATTTTGAAACACATTTCTAATAATATAATAACATAAAAAGACATTTCATTAGTTTTTATTAAATTTATAACAGATGAGGGAATGACGCATAATAAAAATTCTTATATTGATCTAGTACTTCAAAGCCATATACTAACTATTCAAGAACGTTTTTGAGCAAACAACCAGATGGATACTTCACTTTACTCTTGTACAAACTGTCCTAGACATATATAAAGCATGTGCTTCTTTCTACTAAGTAAGTAATGGCAAATTTATAGTTATGTGAGGGAATGACGGCAAATGCTAGGGACATCAATAAAAAGTGCCCTAATTCATTCATTATACAGGATGTCCGGTCTCAACGGTGTCCAATGACTAATTCCTAAACCGTTAGTCATAGACATATAGTTCCAATTATAAAAATGTTTAAAATCAGGTAAAGAAATATTTTAAAAGCGATTTGGGTCAATAAAAACATTTCTTAAAAAATTACGAAATTTAAATTTTTATACGATCCCACGGTCCTATAAGTTAAATTTAGTAAAATTTTCCTATTACACTTACAAGTAAGACAAGATAGTCCCATTCATATAACACTAAATTGAACGAGTTATGAAACTTTAAAAATGCATGACTTATCCCACTTTTCTGCTCCGAAAACAATTGAGTTCGGCTTGGCTTTGAGGGACCACATACCAAGTGCTTAAAATATTCGAAGATCTTATTTCATGTGTAACTGCGCTTTGAAAAAAATCGTAAAAGTATTACGATTAAGTTAACATTTATTAAGTTTCAGATTGGCTAAAATAACATATGTTTTATTTTGTCAGGATTTGAGACTGTTTCTTTTATCATTTTTTTTTAACAAAAATTATGTTATTTTTATAAGTTTTTATTTTACTTCAACGATAATATGTATGTTTTTCCAGTTCAAAATTTGTACTCAAACTTTAACTCACTTTTAAATATCCGATCGAGATTACATTTTCCATACTGGCGCAAATCCAATAACAATCTAATATTATTATGATTTTCGGTAGTTACCATTTATACTTATTTTACAGGATAACACAAAAAATTTCGGATAGATTACTGCCAAGAAGTTTAAGAAAAAGTTTTAGAATAGATAATACAAGACTGCGATTGTTGTTTTTTTTAAAGTTTTATGTATTTTTTAGCACTGAATCCAAAAATTACATTAATTTTAACCATCATGTCAGGATATTTCGCAAATCATAACTTTTCAATTTTAGAGAATAAGAAAAACCGGATTCTATAAAGTAGAAAGAGAAGGTTGTGTTTTTTAACTTTTGATAATTGATTTTTACGTACTTTTTAGCGCTGAATCTGAAAATGACCTTCATTTTTAATCATCACGTTAGAATTTTTTTGCAAATCGTAAATGTGTAAGTTAAAATCTCAGAGTAATCATATATTAGAGGGAGAATTCCCGACACTTTCTTCAGCCAAGATAAAACCACGTGACTCGGGGCAAGAAGCTCCCCGGCCCGCGTGCTAATAGCATTGATTTCTACGGATGATATTAGACAATTTCATGTTTACGATTAAAAAATATCACGGTAGCAAGTTGTTGTGTCTATGGATGTACAGAAAGAGCAAACAAAACAACTTCTGTTACCTTCCATTGCTATGTATTTATTATTTATTTATTTTATTAATATTTAAAGGGTCTTAAAAAGATATTAAGAAAAAGAAACAACGTATAAAGGCACAAATAAAATAGGTTTAACAATCCTTCCCCACTTTTTGTTTAAAAAGATATCATTGGAACTATGATATCATTTATTCACGTTGTTACGATGAAAATATAAAATATTTTACTTTTAATAACATAAATGTATGTAATAATAGGATTTACTATTATGTAGTTTTATCAGTTTAAATATTAAAAGTGTAAGTTTGATTAATTTGAATTTTAAGAACATTTCGTATTAAGGTGTTTGCCGATACATTTTTTTTTTTTCGCCAAAAGAAACTTGTTTTCGTCGATTTAAAACCTAAATACTTATGTTTTTGTATTTTTTAAATCTTGCTTTAGATTAAATTTATGCTTTAAATAAAGTATGCTTATAAAGTACGGTTTAAATGAATTAACAGATCTTTAAATATTACCTAAATTTAATATACTAATAAGATACGCTACTACATTTAATGCACTCATAACTTTTAGCAAAAAATAATTATAACAAAAATTAAGTAATCGCTCAAACTTATTAATAATGCCAGTATCAAGAAATCAGTATTTTAATTATTTTACACAAAATATTTAAAATTCAAAATTTTGCAGAATTACGAATGAAAGAAGAAAACAGTGGCTTCGTCGAGCGGTGATAGGGGGGGGGGGGGGGAGGTGGGGGGCAGAACCCCTTCTTGTATAATAAACTTAAAATACAAGTCTGGGCATATTCTAATGCAATTTATCTTTTTAACCAATGTAACTTAGCTTGATGCTAATCTATATTTATAAATTAATATATTAATATAGCTGTTGTTAATAAACCGAAAATGAAAATTAGCACTGAAGTGAGGTATCATATAGTTAATCCGCTTTTATATATATATATATAACTACTCTGTTTTCTTTATTTATTTATTTAGACTAAATATATCATTTAATAAAACTAGTCTGTGGATTATAATTTTATTTATTAATGGATTTTTTTGTGGAATTGTTAGAATTCATTGTTATATAGATCGGAGGTTGCCAACCTGTGATACTTGAGAAAATTTCGATGTTCCTCATAAAATTTTGGACATTATTTGGATCTTTAATGTTAAATTAATGATTGTACTGTATTAATATTAAAACTATTAATGATAACATGATAATACTCTAAAAAATTCCTGTATTTGTAAAAATTTAGACGTGTAGTTTTGAAAATTTAAATTATAGCGGGTATTGGTAATTATATTAATAGAGATTATTTAGTATACGCTTTTTTTGCAGTGTTGTATAATATTTAGCACAGATAAGTATTAATTTTGGACTCTCCCGAAAATATGAATATTCATTATTGACTGGAAAAACAACAAAAATTTTGGCTTAATTTTGATCTACATATTTGTGCGAAACAAATATTTTGATGATTGGGTCACAGCAATTAAAACTCGTTACTGGTCTCTGCGTGAAATAAAAACTGCTGTGTTCATGCGATGTCGTTGATTCCGTAAAAAGATATGAACTTATTTTAAACAAACAGTAATAAATATCACATAAAAATGCTTGATTCTTAAATAAGCTTCAATTATTTTGTAATATTGAAATTAACGTTAAGGCTCAACTGCTCTGATCAACAAGCGCAAAACGTTTTTACGCATTTACAAATTTCATTTTTTTAACGGAAAGATATAAAATTGGAAAGCCTGACCACGGAAGCAATTTGGAATCAAACTGTATTTTCCATTTTTTGATTACATAAATTGCTTATTGAGCTAGAAGCGATTTTGATCACGTGACAAACATGTTTTTCATCATTTCTTGAGTGGATATTTTTCTTTCGTGCGGAAAAGCGATTCAAAACACTCACTTTGACACTATTTTTTGAAAGATCTATTGCGTTTGCAAAAAATCAGCTCGATGACCTAGTTTCTGAACAACAACACCTGCCAGTTTCATACATTTCCGAACAAAAATGAATTAAAACTTATGTCATAAAGTAGCCTTTTTGGATTTGAGAACAGTCTTAATAATTTTGATACAATTAAACACACTTTTGAAGCTTTTTGTTATGATTAAATAAGATGGTGATTATTATTAAAAAATAGTGGTATCAATCACGTAGGCAAGAAAGTGACACCCCTCATTTATAATTTTATTTTATTGAATTTTAATAGAATAAACATTCTGTGATAATTATTGTACAAATAACTTTTTATTGTTAAAAAATTCTTATTAGGAGTCCGTGTGTTTTCAAATTATGAATTTAGTGCTCCGTGAGGTTCAGAAGTTGGCAACCGATACTATAAATGAATTAAGCATAGCCAAATAACTTTTTTTTTAATTCTATTATTTCTGAAACTGAAATTTTGCATTTTGGACTTTTTCTAACTGCTTTGTGTGTATTTATGCAATTTGTATTGTAAAATGATTTCTGTATCTGTGTTATAGTTGTGTACTAAGTTATTATTTATAAACTTGCATCCATGAAGCAAAATTTGTAAATAAAATTATGTGTGTAAGTTTGAGTTATGATCGAGTATTATTCAATTAAACATTTCAATTAATTGAATGTGTTGTTACAGATGTATTTGTTTAGAAAGAAAAAACAATAAACATTTTATGAATTCAGAAAGTTTAAAGCTGATATTTCTTTTTCAATTAAAATGTCCTTTATGTAATATCAGCGGTTTCCAATTAAAATAATTATTAAATTCTTTAAAATACTTTAATTTACAAAAAAAAAAAAAAAAAAAAAAAAAAAAAAAAAAAAAGACCTGTTTGTTAAATTTGTAATTTTGTAGTAATAACAGGTACATAATTCACCACCTAAATTTCACTTCCCTCGAAATTTCACCTTTATCCCCCCTCCCTCTCCGCTATCCTTTGGCCTTTTAACACACAAAGTTAAACTTCTTAACTAGTTTCTTTATTTTTTTATGTCCTATTTTTTACTAAAAAAAAGTATCTAATGAAATTAAATATAAACAAAGCCATGTCAAAGATTGAAAACAGCTAAATTATTAATTAAATATATACATATTTATCTAAATAAAAGTTTCATAATTTCTGTTATTTATTTATTACTGATGAGCCATTCTTTGAATGATAAAGAAAACATTAGGATAAATATCCGGTGTACATTCAGATTTCTTTTACTTGATTTGTATTTCTGTCAACTTTCAAATTTCTGAATCACAGCATAAAAATACTGCAATCCTGCCAAGAGCTGCGATAAAGGGAAAAACTAGCGTTACTACTAGTAACCTTTCATCGCCAAATGCCAACTGTCACGTGGGTCATCCTGGCCCCACTTTTTACGAGCTAAAGTAACACGGTTGAGCTCTCTATATGATATTTACTCTGAGGTTAAAATATAGCGAAAATCTCATACTATAAAACATATGCAAAACTTTTTTTTTGTTTTTTATTTTATTTTATTTTATTCGATATTTTTTCTTATTCTGGGATTCTTACAGCTAAATAGCTGAGTGGTCCGATGAGATGAGGGAGGTGATTCAATTTTAACTTTGAACTTTTTAACATTTGAATTTGAGAAAAATCCTGATGTGATTAAAAATGAAGATCAATTTCACATTCAGCGGTACAGAATACACAAGAATCAATTATCAAAAACTAAACAAAATGACGTAACCCAACTTTTGCAGGTTAGTGTAATCTAATAATATTTTAAAATACGTATCATTTTGTAAAGAAAGGAGGCTGTTAAATTAGCATCATTTCATTTAACAAAAATTCTGTTTTTTCTTTCTTCTTAAATGTTTATTACAAATTGTATATTTTGCATTAATATGTCAGAATGATTAAAGATTTCAAATTCATATTGCAATGTTAATTTTACTCTCAACCATTTTTTAATATATCTGACAAAATTATATTTCGACTAAATTTGTCAATGACCCCCAATTTGCAGCAAAAAATATGTTCCAACTTTAAACAGCTATTACTCGGTCAATTTTAATTGTAAAATAACGGGACTTTTTGTGTATTATTTGTCAGTGTAAAAGGAAAATTTTACTAAATATAACTTATAGGACCGGGGGACCGTATAAAAATTTTAATTTCGTAATTTATTAAGAAACGTCTTTATTGACCCAAATCGCTTTTAAAATATTTCTTTATCTGATTTTAAACATTTTTGTAATTGGAACTATATGTCTATGACTAACGGATTAGGAATTAGCCATTGGACACCGTTGAGACCGGACACCCTGTATAAAATATAAATATAATTAAATGGCTAAATATGTATTTACGTGTGCTTAATTAATTAAGAAAAAATAATTATAAATATACTTGCTGCAATGGCAGAGAAAGCATTTTCTTTCCTACATATGTGAATGGGGACATAGTGAGGGAATGATATTTGCATTAAAAAATACATTAAATTTATCAAATTTCAATTTTAATAAGCAAATAATTACAGTTTACATGTATAACTGATTAATATTGATAGTTTAAATCACTTTTTCTTTTTGTAATTTTAAAAATATATCTTCAAGGTCCCTGGAACTTAAAATTGCCACTTTTCAGAGAATGAATCATATACGACACAAAAAAAAAATAAATAAATATCTAAGTAAAATAGTTTTTAATAAAAATTCTGGTATTAAGCATTTTGATTAAAATTTAGTAAAATTTGAGCAAAAAAAAAGTGTTAAATATGACTCAACAGAATTTAGGAAACTTTCTTTTCTTGAAAACTTGAATAAAAAGGAATTGTTACAAATAGAAATTATCAACTCACTTGATTTTTTTTTTTTTTTTTTTTTTTTTTTACAGATTTAAGCAGTAAGTACAATCTTCTTTTAAATTTGTTTTTGTTTGTATCAAAGAACATCGTAAATCACTGGCACCAACATGCCAACAGATAAAAACTGCTATTTATACTTAAAATACAATAGCAATTGAAATTTTCCCGTTATGATTACTTTCTTCCGCGAAACAATGTGCCATTTTCTAACCCCTCACATGCCTATTTTTTACTTAGCACGCAATAAATTGCAAACAAGCAAATATAAAAAAAAACGTCCATTCTTACAGTGTTGCCGGTCGGCTACTTTTTTTTTTTTTTTTTAATTCAGATTTCTTGATTGCCACCACTTTTTTGAAACGGTAAAATTACCTTTGTTTTCTCCGTAATTGATATGTTATTATATAAGGCGCATTTTACCATTTCAAAAAAGGGGCGCCAATCAAGAATCTGAATTTTAAAAAGTAGCTCATCTGGCAACAATGCATTCTTATTTAACATCTCTGATAGATAATGAATTAATAACTATTTTTTTTTCCAAACGATATCCTGTTTGCAGATACAGATGACGAGCGATTCCACAGAAAATGTGAGATTACTTCCACTAATACGAGGTTGAGTTCGAAAATAAGTTTCCCCTGGCGACTGTGGACAGAGGTGGCAGCACAGACAATCACCTTGTAAAGTAGTTTGTTTGTTCTTGCACAGGTGGTTCATTTTGCTGAGCTTCAATACTGACTCTAAGGCTAAAAATGAATTGTTGATTATTTTAAGAAGGAGGCAGGAAACTGCTGAGATAATGGAAGGCAGAAATTTTCTGAAGGTCTTTATTGTGCACCGGGATCGTTTCCACCACCGCCGAGTATTACACGGCCAATGTTGGAGAAAGGAGCGAAGAGTTACATTTCTTTTTATTCACATCATGCGAGTTCAGAAGCTAGTCTGGCTCAAAATACACTTTCTCGAAATCTCGAGTGTTGGCAAGCGTACATACACAATTTCGTCAAATACATATACTATATGGCGAGATTAAAGAGCGAGAGAGAGACATGTGGTCAAAGTACAATAATTGAAATTGAATGGGGAATGTAAACGAGTAATAAGAAAATATTTAACGCCAACGGATTACATAGGAATTATAGCTCATAAACCGCAAAAGAAGTTCTCATGGGACTGAAACGCCAGCTAAGGAACGTTAAAAAAATAAAACATATTAAAGACAGGGTTAATAACTGAACAGACTGATATCTCTTACATCTGGACCAACGGATAAAAATGTAGAAGTAATTTGTCTGACTAATTTCTGCATATCATCAAAACTTAAGCAGAAGGATGAAAATTAGAATCCAGTTGCTATGCGAAAAGAGGAATTTATTTCTTTTCTTTTAAATGCAGTGCGCTGCGGTTAAAATATTATAGAAACTGAGAATTGAATGCTTAATTTATGAAGGGAAAAGAGCGATAAAAACAGATTAATTCCGAATGCAGACAGATAATTAAATTTAAGAATTTTAAAAAATGTAATTTTAAAGGGGGGAAAGAGAAAAGGTCTTAATATTAATATGTGAAGGTAAGCGCCTTCGCACACCTCATCGGGTTCACGGCTGAAATTCTAGGATCAGTTAAATCTTGATTCGTATATTAAAACGAAATCTGTCTGCCAAGTCATATCTTGGTGGAAAACACCTGAAAACCTTGTTTTAGCGGTTCACTCGTAGGTTTACCGTTGTATTTTGCTGTACCCAAAGGTATGAAAATATAGAGGACTGGGAGCAGGAAAACATAATGTTAAACCTACGAGTCAACAGTTAAAACCAGGTTTTCAGGTGTTTTCCACCAAGATATGACTTGGCAGACCGATTCCGTTTTAATATGCGAATCAAGATTTAACTGATCCTAGAATTTCATCCGTGAACTCGTTGAGGTGATTGTCTGTGCTGCCGCCCCCAGTCTATGTGAAAGACAAAAAATATAATGAAATATTAATGATAAGATGTAATTTTATTTTTCTACAAAAGTGCCAAGTGAATTGAGATACATTCCTAGATGAGAACAGCATCAACGGCGCAAACTTTTCAAACATACTTTATATACGAACTTTTATGATTAATCACAATATATTCAAATAAACATATATAATTTCTACTTAATTGTGCTCAAGAAAAAAAATCCAAGAGAAAATATTATCATGATGTCGCAATAAATGTGAATGTTTATTTGCTTATAAAAATAAAGTACACTTGTAGAATTTTTTTTTTTTTTTTTTTTTTTTTTTTTTTTTTTTTTTTATGAAAACAACTTGTAAACGAAAAAATGTGTCCAAAAAAATCCATGTGTCTGAATATTTTTCTTTATTTCTCTTTTATCTAAAACAATGGAAGTAATGCTATGGGCACCATTTTCAAGAAATCTCCTAAAAGACTTTTAAAATTAAAATTCGAATATAAAAATGGGAATATTAAAAAAAAAAAAAATAGCCAGTGTCGGCACATCTGCAAACGAGCAGATTTCATTTTTAAAATGAATTAGAAAAATCTATTCAGCAGAAAGCTCAGTGCAGATGACTAAAAAAATATACTTTTGCTTTAAATATATAGAAGGCACGGTTCGCCTCGGAAGGATTACCTATACTTTTCTACACTTGGATTTTATGAAAGTAGGTTAACTACAATTACTATATTTTTGTTACTATTAGTATTTATTTAAGCATGCAATAAAAAGGTTTTTATTCATATACGGAACATTTTTTAAATGTATATCTACGTATTAACATTCAAAAGTTACCATACATTATCATTATCATATGATGTCAAATATAACACAAATTTTCGCGTTATTCAAAGAAAAGTAGTTTATTAAGATATGTAGGTATGATATAGTTTTTTAACCGACTGCCAAGAAGGGTTATGTGTTTTACGCGTATCTGAGTATGTAGATTCCTTTATACCCTTGAAACATCTCAACGGCTAGATGGATTTTAAGGAATGCGGTCACTATCGATTCGTCTTAACCCTCGATAGTTATAGACTAGGTTTTTGTTTTCATACATTCAAAATACCGGCCATAAAATACAAAATGGCGGTAGAGACGAAAAAAAATTACTCACTATATCGAGTGGCATATCATTGGATTGGTCTTTCAAAATGAAGACGATGTTTCATTGACTATTTTACAGTCGGAAGCTCCGTTTAAATATTACACAACCTGGAAGTTGTGTAGGTAGGATCTCTAGATTTACTGCAACTCTAACCATCATAGACATCTATAGGCCTCATCAAAAGAGTGTTTATAGATATGAACTAACAATTAAACGCAACTTAAAAGTCATCAATACAAGTAAATAAAAAAACAGGTAAGTAATATAAAAAAAATATTTTCACATTGATGAGAATAATTAATTAGTTCGCTTTTAACGCAGTCGGTTTTTTTTTATTTTTTAAATTTAATTTTAACTTGTTTCTGTTTATTGTTTTCTCTGTCTGAAATCAATTTAAATTATTGCATGAGGATATAAGAATATTTTTAAAAAAATAAACTTTCTTATAATTCAATAATGCTTCACTAATAATATATGTCTCAAATCAAGTGTTTGCGAGCACTATACTAATTATTAATTAACTGCTGTTACTACATTTTATTTTCCTTTATTAAAAAATGGAATAAATTAATAATGTATTTTAAAACGACGTACAGGGTGCATCATCAGATATTTGAGAATAAAACAACGACTACTTTCATACAGGAGTATACACTAGAGATGGAGCTTTTTTTTTTTTAATTTCAACGTTCTGTACCGGTGACCACATACACACTGGATGATATCATTCAATCAAACCAGTGCCAGCAGCAATAACTGCCTGTAAATTTTGTCAGAATTGGCTGTAGGTAATGATCAGATGAGTGTTGGGAACATTTGCTACTGCATACACAAAGGCTGACATGAGGTCCCAACATTGTTCTGGGGATGACTATTGGAGTTTTTCTCAACTACGCCACATACGTAATAGGCCATTCGATTAATATCTGGGTAGTTAGGGGGCCGGCAATTTGAGGATGACGTCGTCATAAATGCTTTGGCCGTTTATTTTTGGTTTGTATGGGCTGCATTGGATAGTGCAGAGTCTTATTAAAAAAGGTACTTACTTCCGTGTGTTACAGAGGTGTTTAAGTGCTTTAAAATCTCGGAATAAGCAACGGAGGGGACTGAGGCACTTTGAAGAATGAATGGGGAGGCATCCGATCGTCTTTGCTTCTCAAGACAACCCCAGAATCATCAATTGAGCTGAACATTTTCTACAGACGTTTGCCAGAACCTCTTCGGCGATTCTAAACCCTCACTGATATTTTGCGGTTCACTTTCTTGACCTGCGCGAAGTTTTTCTCATTGGAAAGAAACAAGAGCATTCCTGGCTACTTTGATGTTTCAGCTTGATAAGGAGGCACTTGTATCTAGTCAGGCGGTTATCCCTGGTTCTCTCGGGTAAGAACAGTGCTCTCCTCATCACGTACGACCTCTAACGAAGGTCCTCATGAATCACACATCAGAGTTTGGACTCATCAACCTACATCTCCCTACACTGTAAAATAACCACTGTAAATTTGCCAGGACAAACTCGATCACAGTGAATGAACAGCACAATGTGCTGTTAATTTTAAGCAACTACTGTATTTTCCATGTTTATATAGTCAGGAAACCAAAGAAAGATACAGCACATTCACTGTGATTGCGTTTGTGCGCGAGATGAACAGTAATTTGTACTGTAAAAATGTCGTTTTTTTAACAGTGTAGCCAGCGGTCTCATCGGCTTGACTGGCGAACTTCGGTGTCTTGGTGATGTCATATTGCTGACACTGTAATTTCCTGCATGAAACGTTTACCACATGAAATCTGGCAGCCTTCTGTTCTTACATTAAAGACGAATGACCCGGCAATTTCAAGAATGTGGCAATCTCTAAATCGAAGTGTTCTTCAGCCAATGAACCAATGACAGCCTGCCTCTTCATTCCCTCAGTTAGTCTATGTTCTGACATGTTTACATGTAAAAGAAAAAAATATTTGTAATTTTGATATACAAAGTGATATTTCACCTATAACATGTGTTCTCAAATGCCTGTTGCACCTTTTATATATATATTCTTCTCTGGTACTATCTAAACAATTAGCAACATGTTTACTTTAGAGTCATTATTTATGTTACTTTTATTTATTTTTTAATGAATGCCATCATATCTACAGAAAAGCACTTTGTATAGTGAAAAATAAATATTATGAACCATTATTTGAAAAAAATATACATAAGTTATAAGTTTTAGTATTACAAAAAAAAAAAAAAATGAAAAAAAATAAAAATAAAAATATATTTATTGACAAAGGAAAAAACTCACCTGTTTAAGTTTGTGGTACATTCTAAACAATTAAAAAGATGTATACTTTAAAGTGATTATTTAAGATTATTTTTCTTAATGGATGTAGTTATATCCACTAAAATGTATTGTATAAATATATTCTATAGTGAAAAATAAATCGTATGAATTAATATATGTATTATCTAATTAAAAAAAGTATGACATAATGGAAAACTGTAATATATGCCAGATGATTTTTACTTCTTAATAAAAAAAAATAACAGAATATATTTTTAAATGTTGAATACAAAATATATATATAAGCTCGGTTTATGGAGTCAGATGCCGCCATCCGAAGAATCTACAAGAGTCTTTTTCCATTTCTTCCGGTCAAGGGTCCATTCCTCTTCCAGACCTCTATCCCTCATTGCCTTTGAAATATCATCCATCCAGTTCTTTCGTGGTCTTCCTCTTTCCTTTTTTTGTTTGTTCCATAATTGAATGTTATTTTGGGTAGCCTTTCATCATTCATTCTTTTGACATGACCATACCAGGTTAATTGCTTTTTTTGGATATCATCTAATATGGTTCCCTTTATTTTCATCATTTCCTTGATTCTGTCATTTCTTATTTTTTCTATTCTTGATATCCTGCATGATCTCCTTAGGGCATCCATTTGTACTGCCGCTAGTTTCTTTCGTTCTGTCTCCATAATCCTCCATCCTTCTGCTCCATATAACAATATTCTCTTTACAATAGAGTTGTATATATTATACTTTCTTTTCCTAGAGATCTCCTTACTCCACCAAATAGAATTTAATAGTTTTACAGCCTTTCTCCCCTGACAAATTCTGTATTCAATTTCCTGTGAGTCTCTTCCTTCTCTATTAATGTTTACACCTAAATATCTATAATGCTTACAGCTTTCTATTCTTATGTTATTAGTTAGATTTAGGTCTGTCTCATTTCCTCGTATACATAGGTATTTGGTCTTGCTTACGTTCATGTGAAGTCC
The DNA here is from genome assembly GCA_963932465.1 of Maratus speciosus. Taxonomy (NCBI): domain Eukaryota; kingdom Metazoa; phylum Arthropoda; class Arachnida; order Araneae; family Salticidae; genus Maratus; species Maratus speciosus. Next base: position 23,805,857 of record OZ010786.1, read on the forward strand.
CCATTTCTCATATTCTTCCTTAATTTTCACCGTCTTTACCTCTAAATCACTTTTACTTTTTGCAATTATAACTTGGTCATCTGCGAATTGTAGAGTAAAAATTGACGTTCCATTCATATTAAGTCCCATTCCTCTGCATTTCTTCTTCGACATTTTCAATGCTTCTTCAACATAAATTTTAAAAAGTGTTGGGGAGATACAACATCCCTGTCTGAGTCCTTTATCTATACTCCTATTATAAAGAGGAAAAAATTATTTATTTGTAGGAGGTAAGCTCAGGAACTACCGAACCGATTCCAAAAGTAATGGTATCAAAATGATGGTGTTAGTCCAACTTAGAACATAGGCTATATCTTATGTCGGTGCCACTACCCCAAAGGGGGTGCAGGAGCAAAAAACGTTCTAAAAATGCGATTTTTGCGTTACTGAAGGGCCTAGAAATATGAAATTTGGAATATTAGTTACTTATAAGATATAAATGATGTCTAAGAACAGTTCTTAAACAATTCGAAATTTAAAAGGGGTGAAAATGCACAAAAAGCGTTCTAAAAAACGTTCTAAATGGTAGTTTCTACATAATCTCAGGAAATACCAAACCGATTTTCAAAATATTGGTGTCAAAATGATAGTGACAACGTTTGCTCCAAGATAGGCTATATTTTATGTCGGTGCCACTACCCCAAAGGGGGTGCAGGACCAAAAAACGTTCTAAAAATGCGATTTATGCGTTACTGAAGGGCCTAGAAATATGAAATTTGAAGTATCAGCTACTTATTAGATATAAAGGATTTCTAAGAACAGTTCTTAAACAATTCGAAATTTAAAAGGGGTGAAAATGCGCGAAAAGCGTTCTAAAAAACGTTCTAAATGGTGATTTCTACACAATCTCAGGAAATACCAAACCGATTAAAAAAATAATGGCGTCAAAATGATGGTGAAAACCCTTGCTCCAACATGGGCTATGTTTTATGTCGGTGCCACTACACCAAAGGGGGTGCAGGAGAAAAACGTTCTAAATTGCGGTTTTTACGTGACGGAAGGGCCTTGAATCATGAAATTTAGAATGGTAGTTAGTTATAAGATATCAATTATCTCTAAGGACATTTCCTAAAAAAGTCGAAATTTAAAAGGGGGGGGGGTCAAAACGCGCAAAAAGCGTTGTAAAAAACGTTCTAAATTGCGATTTCTAGCAATCCCAGGAAATACTGAACCGATTTCAAATATAATGGTGTAAAAATGAAGGGGACAGATCTTGCTCCAAGATAGGCTATATTTTATATATGTTTCCACTACCCCAGAGGAGATGCAGGAGCAAAATGAGTGAAAAGCGTTCTAAAAACGTTCTAAATGCCGATTTGTCACCAATATCTCAGGAAGAATTAAACAGATTTCAAAAGTAATGGTAAGAAATTGATGCTGACAGCCTCTGCTCTAACATAGACGCGATTTTAAGTCGGTATCACTATAACCTAGACGTTGCAGGAGCAAAATAGCGTTCCAAATTTCGATTTTTGTGATCGGTAGGGGCTAGCAACTTAAAATTAGGCAAGGTACATATTTATTACATATAAATGATCTTTAAAAACAGTTTCGAAAAAATTGGAAATTTAAAAAGGGGTGAAAATGCGCGAAAAGCGTTCTAAAAGCGTTCTAAATTGCGATTTCTACTCAATCTCAGAAAATTCCAAAGCTATTTCAAAATTAATGGTTGCAAATCAATGGTTACAGTCCCTGCTATAACATAGGTTATATTTTATGTTGCTGTCACTACCATCTGAGGATTGCAAAAGCAAAACATGTTCTAATTTGCGTTTTTTGCATAACTGAAGAGTCTAACACTTTGAAGTATGGCATGGTATTTACTTACAAGATGCAACTGCTTTCTAAGAACTGTCGAAAGAAAATTTCAAATTAAAAAAGATGAAGTGAGCGAAAAGCGTTATAAATTACAATTTTTATGTAATCTTATCAAATACCAAACCGATATAAAAAAATAATGCTGACAAATCGTTGGTGATAGCACCTGCTCAAACATAAGCTATATTTTAGTCTGTGCCACTACCACCAGAGGGTTGAAGTAGCTAAAAACTTTCTAAATTACAATTTCTGTGATACGGAAAAGGCTAGAATCTTTAAATATGGCATGGTAGTTACTTATAAAATATAAATGTCCTCGAAGGACTGTCGAAAATAACTTCGAATTTAAAAAGGGGTGAAGTGAAGGGGAGGTGCGAAAAGCATTCTAAAAAAGTCCTAAATTAGGATTTCTACGCAATTTCACGGAATATAAACCAAATATAAAAGTAATAGTTGCGAATCAATGGTAACAGTCTCTGATCCTACACAGGCTATATTTTATGCCGATGATTCTACCACCTGGGGTTCACAGGAACAACAAACGCTCTAAAAAAGGCCTTTAAAAGCTTCCTAAATTACGTTTCTGTGGAATATTAGGAAATAACAAACCAATTTCCAAATTAATGTTGGCAAATTAATGGTGACAGTTCCTATTTCAACATAGCCCTTTATGTTGAGAAAGATAGTAGGACTTGGAATTTGACATGATGGTTAATTTTAAGATGTAAGAAGATGGTTTCTAAAAAATTCAAAACTTCAAATGAATACTGAAATGAGCGTATTAAATGAGCATAAATGTTTCAAAATATTTTCTAAATTATTATTTATTTAGTTTTATTTCGTTTTATTAATTTAAGTCTCATTTCTGCCTTATGCAGTGTAACAATTATGTTTAATCAAACTGTGTTTTAAATAGTAATTTTTTTAATTATTCCTAAAAGTAATAAGTACCTTTTAATAAAATAAAATATTACCTTTTAATAAAATAAAAATTTAGTTAGTACCTTTTAATAAAAATTAGACATATAAATATCCCTCGGCATATTTCAAATATTACGCGAGCAAAGCCGCGGGGTTTGCTAGTCTCTTATAAAACCTTTTGATAATCTTTGGCTTATTTTAATCTTTGTTTTTGATTGTCTGTAGAGTTCTACAAGATTGTCTGAAAGATTGTCTGAATACAAAATGCACTAAGAATTCAAATATCAAATATATGAAACATGAATATTTCTACAAAAGGTCTGCTTAAATATAACTCACAATTTAAATCGGAAATTAAATGGAACTCTTTTATATAAATTTTCACAGTGAAACTTTACGAATATGACTTTCATTTAAAGCTCAAAATATTGAGATATGTTTAACTATTTTAAAATCCTAAAATATAATGAAAACTCCAAGTCTAGAATTTCGATTTATTTTCATTATTTATGATCATTTATAAAAGTAACGTTGGACGTAAGATATGTATACACTCTAAATAAAAAGGAGTGACTATTCACTCTATCGCAGAGTCAAAATATACCCAACCTCTTTAGAGTGACTATTCACTCTGAGCAAAAGTGGAATTTTTGACTGTGTGAAAGAGTGAATAGTGACTAATGGGAAGTGAATATTCACTCTAAACAGAGGTGGATAATCACTCTTTCGGAGAAGTGGCTATTCACTCTTGCTAAAGGATAGCGTTTTTTCACCCCTGGTTGGAGTGAATAGTCACTCTTTCACAGGAGTGAATGTTCATTTTCTATAGAGTTAATTCTTTTTTTTATTTTGTTTTATGGGTATTTTAAAAGAATCACATCTTTTAAAGCATGCAATGAAAATAGATATAAGCGTGGTAAAGATTGGAATAAAATACTTTATTAGGAATATTTATTTAATTCATTGTTTGAAACACTAATTGAACTTTCAAGGAAAAATTCAGTTAAAGTTACATATGAATTAAAATAGATTACTGACAGAAAAAAAAAATAATTTAATTACAATTTATTTCCTGTGTTTGCTTTCATTGGATGTCCTATAAATATATGATAATTTTATAATGACCGTAAGGGCAAGTAATTAATCGAAATCTTAATCAGTTAATGTTATTTTTTTCTTTTCAGATACTCATTTAGTATTTTAATGATTCCCGTGATGTACGTTAATTATGTTCTTTTTTTTCATGTGTAATTCAAATTTGAAATATTTAGATCTCAGAATTTTCTGCTAATGAATTTAAATCTAATAAAACGTTATTGTTTACTGTATCTTATTTACTTTTACAGTTTTATTAATAACTCTATTATAGGTGGATGTTATATGATTAACAACGTGTGATTTCATTTTAATTTTCGTTTTAAATATAAAACCTTATCTTTTTCGCACTATTTTGCACAACCCTATTTTTTTTAAATATTTTTTATTTTTCCACCATAAACACAATGCTTATCAACTCATATCTTTTTTTTTTAAATAAGTTCTAATCGTAATCTAAACATTAAGAATGTATAAGATTCCTTTTTATGTGTTGTGGTCTGTCATTGTTTTAATCAATATGAACATAGAGTCTAGATTTTTATGTTCTGTGGAATTTGTTTATATTTTTCTTTTAAACATATTACTTAACTTAATCTTGATTTCGAATTTTCTTCTGTTATTGCTGAAAATGAATATTAATACAAAGCTTATTTATATAACGACATATGATAAGAAATAATAAATTTAAAATTTTTATTCCCGTACATATTGTATTTTGGGAATATGTGCTAAATAGTTTTCGAATGTTTTATAGGAAAAATTTTATCTAGGAAATAGAAAAAAGGAGAAAATATAAAAAGAAAAGAAATGGCTGCATGTGTACTGATCTTATTGTTTGAAAAACATTTTTTAATGTAAAAAGGATTTATTTATCTCTTTAAAATATATTCAATCTTATATCATATAAGTGATACTATGAATATTAAAAAAATATATACTAAAGCACTTTTATCTATAAACTTCATATCAGGCATAAAAGAACACTTTATTTCAGTATTTAAATATCATGTTCTGTTTTCTAGTGCCAATAATTACGTGTATCATAGCTGTTTAACTCATAATCCTAACTGTGTATAATTATCAGTCGTGACAGACTCGAGGCGGTTGTAAAAATAATATTGCAAGCAAATGTCATGACTTGAATATACATATCTCGTGTTCGTAATAAACAGCAGATAACAGTAATAGAAGTTTGAAACCGCAAAATTTTTTCGAATGCTCTTTGAGATTGTTCTAATCACATTTAATTTTATAGAAAGATAAAAAATTTCCATAAATAGAATTAATAATATCCGTATATTTTATTTCTAAAATGGCGAACGTCTTTCTCTTATCTCAAAAAAAAAAACCAAAAAAAAAAACCAAAAAAAAAAAAAACCAAAAAAAAAAAACATCGTAGTGAAGACTCACTAATTATTAATACCCATATAATACTCACTCCTACTTAGAATGAATAGACACTCTTTCAGAGAAATGATTTTTCACTCTTGAAAAGGAGTGCGTTTTAGTGCGTAATCTCCAAGTTTACATTATGAAATGGAGTTTTTAAAATTAAGAAATGACATAGTTTGGTGCTTTTCATTATTTTACCCCATATATTGGTTCAAAGTAGAACGGATTTTTTTTTTTTTAAGTGTTTTTTAATGCCAGACTTTCACTCTCGACAACGGAGTGACATATTTCACTCTCGACAATGGAGTGAAATATTTCAATCCCTTCTAGGGATTGGAAAATTGCACTCTTTAAGGAAAGTATTTTTATTAAAAAATCACTCCAAAGAGAGTGAAAATGCCTGTCACTTTTTCAAAGAGTTAACTTTTCGCTTCTCCCAATTTTATAGTGTATATGAATGAGATACCAGTAGAAAGGGTATACGCGTTTTAGACTTTAATTGTTTAAAACACAAATTCAAGAATTGTGATTCTAGAATAAGAAATTCTTTCGAAAACTTTTGCATAAAGTAATGATGGAATAGGAAATGAAAATTTTATATTAATGAAAATACTATCTAACATATGTAATATAAAGCAGATTTCTTTAAATAATGAAACTTTATTTATAACATTCAGCCAACGATTTTCATAAATATTGAATATGTACTTTTAATTGTTTCAATTTATTTCTTTGAGTCTGTTTAGTGAACTAGGGGGCGCTGCCCCCTACGAGCTATGCTCGTCAACCCCCGTTCAGACACCGCAGACTCTAAAAGCACGCTAATTTGATCAGCTTAAAAAATATTTCGGAAGATTGAATTATAAGTTTAATAACAGTGGCGATCTCCCTATAAACGGGTTTCTATTCATTACTCTTTGATTGGGGAATTTTAAAGCCAACTCAGCGGCTGTTAAATGATACAAAGGCTGTTTCCGTCTTTGATTAAATAAAATCTGTTGACATTTCAAAATAAGCTAATATAAAATGAATTAAATAAATAGAGTCTTTGCCTCCCGGTATTTTATAGCAAAGCGAAAAGAAAGTTTTTTTTTAATGACACTTTAAATGTATTGTTTTTAATCTGACGTAATTTTCACTAAACTTTCCTTTCTCCTTTTACTATTCACATGAAAATAATTATGTTAGAAATGAAATATTATTTGAGCTATCCTAATAAAAATAGTTGAAAATATCATCTTAAAATATTACATAAATGTCTCGTGCAATTTTTAAATTTAAACTGTTTTGCAATATTATTTTTTGTTTATTTTACGTAATGTGTAATGTGACGTAAATGTGACGTAATTTCTCCTATTTAGGACTTCTAACGCATGTTAATGAATTTATTATTTTACAACATTCTTTCACTTTTAAAATTCACGTGTACACTGTAAAAAAAAAATCTGTAAAGTTACTAAAATTTTTCAAAGAAACTGGGATTCCTAAAACTTTTTATGTAACGGCAACAACAAAAATTCCTGTAACAGACGCACTTTTGCGCCGAAAATCAAAAAATCTGTAAGGTTACTAGAATTTTTTTAGGAAACTGGGATGCCTAGAACTTTTCATGTAACTGCAACCCAGGTTACAGATAAAGTTTTAGTAAGATTACTGTAATTTTAGCAGATTCATTTGTACAGTTACAGATTTCTGTAGCTTTACAAAAGCTAGTTTTGTAGATTTGCAGATTTTTTTGTACAGTTACAGATGAAGTATAGTAAGCATGTAACTTTACATCTGTAGAACTACAGATTTTTTTTTTTTACAGTGTAATATGGTTTTTATGATAATTTTCAATGAGTTCCTGCTTTTTATATTTTCTTGTTTATAATAGTCAGGTGTAAAATAAATTTTTAATTTGAAGCAAATATTATTGCTAACGCTGTTTATAACAGTTGACAACAGTTTAAATTAATACAATTTTCTAAAATGTGTAAAAAAATATCTCTCGAAATGCTACAAATTTGAATTTAAATTAGAAATAAAACCTCAAAAAATGAGTCAAATTAATAAACTGAGTGAAGTCTGCACACCGGAAAATTCTGACGCATAAAATGATCTAAAAATGATTAAATTCCGATGTACAGTTTTTGCTCCTATAAAACTTTTTTAATGGAACGATTTTGTCCAACTTTAGCATTAAATATCTCTTTAAATATTTCTTCGATTTGAAAACTGTCTGCATCAGCGTGCTTATCAATCATTTCTCTATAATTCCACCGATTTTCATATTTTTATATGCAATATTTTGCTTAATATTGACGAAGAAATACCTCCGGTCACAAAAAATTCAAAACCGGTGGCGGCGGCGGCGGTGACAGCGTTAGTTACTTTTTTTTAGAATAGAGAGATATGAAAGGCTTCCATGAATATTTGAAATTCTTAACAAGGATATATATCTTAAAGAAATATTTCGAGCACTGTATTATTTAGTAATTAACTACAATTACTATATTTTTCTTACTATTAGTATTTCTTTAACCATGCAATAAAAACGTTTTTTTTCTCACATGAGGAACAATTATTTAATTCCTATCCACAGATTAAGATTCAAACATTATCACACAGAATTATGTCAAACATAGCACAAAGTTTTCGTTTTATTCAAAAGAAAAATAATTTGTTAAGGTTTTGCAGATATGACATAGTTTTGTTTTAAATAATTTTGTCTGTCTGAAATTAATTTAAAATTATTGAATAAGTGGATTTGAATAATGTTTTAAAAAATCAACTTATTTATAATTTATTAAAAATGTACTAATAATATATGTATTAAACGAAGGGTTTCGAAATACTATACTAATTCGTAATTACCTTCTGTTACTACACTTTTATTGTTATTTATTACAAAGAAAAGTTTCTAATTAAAAAGTAAATAAATTACATATTTATTTTAGTTTTTAGTACTGTATAAACAATTTGCAAGATGTATACTTTAAAGTGACTATTTAAGTTAGTTTATATTCATTTTTAATGAATACAATTATATCTACTAAAAAGTAATTTCAATAGTGAAAAATAAATGTTATAAAATAATATTTGGATAATCATAAGTAATACGTTTTTGTATAAAAAAGATATTTATTAAAAATAATAACTGACGTATCTATTTAAGTTTATAGTACATTCTAAACAATTCGAAAGATGTATACTTTAAAGTGCCTTTTATGATTGTTTTTTTTTTGTTTTTTTTTTGTTTTTTTTTTTTTTTTTTTTTAAGTGAATGCAATTATATCCACAAAAACACATTCTATAAATACACTCTATAATGAAAAATAGATCTTATGAATTAATATATGTATAATATGTAATTAAAATAATGTATGACATAACTGCAAACTTTTATATATGCCAGATTACTTTTACCTCTTATTAATAAAATAACAGAACATATTTTTAAATGTTGAATACAAAATGCACTATGAATTCAAACATTAACCTTTAACTGATATGACGTGGTCTCTCAGTACCTGCAACTCCCAGATATACACACTTCCACTCCTTAAAAGAGCGAAGATTACTTTCCTGTAACCAGTGCCTTCTTCCAGCAGATTTCCAATGTCACACGCAAAGCGAGAATTCAGTGAGTTCATTTTAAACGTGTTATTTGCTGTGCCGGGGTCTCTCAGACCGCATCACATCAGTTGTGTGATTGTTTGAAACTATTGTACAATACTCATCATTAGTTCATTTTTTCCTCTTTCTTCAGATTTTTTTTTTTTTTATGTGTGTGTGTGTGTGATATGATGTCGTCGCAACCTTGAAAATGCTCTACTTTCCTCAGCCAGAAGGAAACAGAAGATATGATCAACTGGTCAGGTCAAGAATTTTCCGATATTGAAAATTCTGACGATGCAGATTGTATTGACGAAAAAGACCACGATGTAAATTCTGAATTTTCCGATTGTGAAAATGTAAGTATTTCTTATGGAGTTCAACGTAATTTTTATTACGGAAGGAATAGTTTAGAGAAAAACAGATTATAAGTGCCTTTCATGTTCAAAGACAGTATGCATTGAATGTACACGAAGAATAAATATTGTCTGCAGTAATGATGTACTTTGACTCTTGCATATTCGCAAGGTAAATATTATTTTTCTTAAATAAACACTGCATTTCAATTTTCATACTTTATTGCAACGATAATTTGTAAAAATTTTTGTAGACGATTAATTTTTATACTTAATTAGCAAAATTAACAAACTGCCGTTTATTTTGAAAACAAAAGCAACTTTTTATGTACTGAAGTTCATTTATATGAATAAAATACTTTCTCATGCAATTTAATTCACATGCTCTTAAAAGAAGTATAACGAACTTTTTAGGACAGAATATAAGTAAATTCTGCCATTTAAGTTTTTATTTTATTTATTTTTTTTTTCGAGAGGTCTGTGAGACCGCATCTCATCAGTTGTGTGACAAATTTTAGTGATATCAGTTAAAGGTTAAACATATGAAACATAAATATTTCCACAAAAGGTTTGCTTAAATATGACATACAATTTAAAATATAAAATTAAATTGAACTCTTTTGTATAAATTTTCAGTGTGAAACTTTACGAATATGACTTTCATTTAAAGTTCAAAATATTGAGATATGTTTAACTAATTTTCATTATTTATGACCACTTATAAATGTAATATAGTTATAACTTTTTCTCCTAGCTGAAACACACACTGAACCACCTCATCTTATACAGCATGTGGATGTAGTTTCGGTACTTCAGTTACTCGTCCGACAAAATAGTAAATAATTCTTTATTTTATAGTGGTTAAAGTTACATAAACGTCTATTTTAGAGTATATTTCCTTCAATATGACATATATTTACCAAACCTAGCTATATCTAATAATAGACTATATCGACAAAAGAACATAATTTTTTTAAAGCGATGAAATTGATGTAACAGATGTGGCATCCATTTTGTTACAACGTAACGAAAGTACACAGTGAGACACACAGTTGTGGTACACAGTACGACATGCTTCATTATGTATCTACTATGTGGTTATGACGTTCAAAAAAGTTATTTATTAATAAAAGAAGGTGGGGGCGTGCGATGGCTAATGAAATCGACTAAGCGTTAGAGGCTGAAAATCTGCATGAAGGTAGCCCAATGTCTGCCATTGTCCACCTGAGGCTTATATGTTAAAAACATTTTTCATCTATAAATATCAATTAGAAGTCATAAACTGCAGAAAATTATTGATAGAGTGTAAAAATGCATGATTTATGAAAATACACACATTGTCTCACTGTGTACCACTTGTGGTACACAGAAAGACAATTTTCGATACTCGGTTATGCTGCTTATGTGATTTTATAAATAACCTTTTTAAAACCTTTTATACATTAATTTGTAGCGTATTTGTGTAGCTTAAAGATGTAACAAAAATTTTTACAAAAGTATAAAAATCATTGCGAATCATTAAGTAATAATAATTTTCGTCTCACTGTGTACTACCCTCCCCTATGTATATATGAATGAGATACCAGTAGGAAGTTTATACGAATTTTCAACTTTAAATGTTTAAAACTCGAATTTAAGAATTGTGATTATAGAATAAGAAAATCTTTTTTTTTTTTTTTTTTTTTTTTTTTTTTTTTTTTTTTTTTTTTACTTTTGTATAAATTATGATGGAATAGAAAATGAAAAAAATATATTCATGAAGATGTTATCTAACATCTGTAATATAACGCAGTTTTCTTTAAATAATGAAACTTCATTTACAACATTCATGTAACGATTTTCATAAATATTGAATATATATATTTTATAGTTTCAATTTATTTCTCTGCTTCTGCTTATTGAATTATGAAAGCTTTCCAGGCATATTTGAAATTCTTAACACGAATATGTAAAATCAAGTAATTTTTCATGTAAAGGATTCTAAATATCCTACTTTTAAATATCTTGTTCATACAGAATAATAAGAAGGTAAAATTTAAGTAAAACCAAAGTATCATTTATAATACAGCTTTAAGGTATCATTCATGAGGAAAATCGTATATTCTTTCTTGGGTGATGAATACTGTTTTCAGAATTGAAATGTTGCTTAAAATAACCAATGTTTTAATTAAAAAAAATAATATAAAATTAGTCTTTTTTTAAACCCATTTGTCTGCCATTTAATCCTTTCAAAATAATTTAATATGCAATAGACTTTGGTATATAAAAGTATAATAATATAATGGTATCTCTCTATTCTAAAAAAAAAGTAACTACCGCTGTCACCGCCGCCGCCGCCGCCGCCGCCGCCGCCGGTTTTGAATTTTTTGTGACCGGAGGTCTTTCTTCGTTAATATTAAGAAAAATAATGCATACAGAAATATGAAAATCGGTAGTGTTATACAGAAATGTTTGATAAACACGCTGATGCAGACAGTTTTCAAATCGAAGAATTATTTTAAGAGATATTTAATGCTAAAGTTGGACAAAATCGTTCCACTAAAAAAGTTTTATAGTAGCAAAAACTATACATCGGAATTTAATAATTTTTAGTTCATTTTATACGTTATAATTTCCCGGTATGCAGAATTGATTTATTTTTTTAATTTGACTCATTTTTCGAGGTTTTATATTTATTTTAAATTCAAATTTTCAGCATTTCGAGAGATATTTTTTACTTATTTTAGAAAGTGATATTAATTTAAACTGTTGCCAACTGTATGAACAGCGGAAACAATAATGTTTGCTTTAAAAAAATATATATATATTTATACGTGTAATAAATTAAAAATTTATTTACACGTGACTATTATAAACAGAAAAAAACATTTGGAATTAGAATTAAATAATTATGTACAAAAAGCAGGAACTTATTAAAAATTACGTCACAAAAACTATAATTACACGTGAATTTTAAGAGAGAAAGGAATTTGTAAAATAATAAATTTATTAACATGCGTTAGAAGTCTTAAATAGGAGAAATTACGTCATATTTACGTCACATTACAGTTATTACATAAAATGAACACAAAATAATATTACAAAACGGTTTAAATTTACAAATTGCGCTAGACATTTATTTGATATTTTGAGAGGATACTTTTCAACTATGTTTCTTACGAAAGCACAAATAATATTTTATTTCTAACACAAGTATTTTCAGGTGAATATTAAAAAGAGAAAGAATAGTTTGGTCAAAATTACGTCAGATTAAAAACGATTAATTTAAAATGTCTCATTTAAAAGAACTTTCTTTTCGCTTTGTTAAAAAATACCGGGAGACAAAGATTCTGTTTATTTAATTCCTTTTATATTAGCTTATTTTGAAATGTTGTTACACGTGTCTACGTCATCAAGTTATTTTTATTTCGACGTTTTATTTGTATTTTTATTAATGTTGTACTAATTTATTCGTTCTTTCGTTATTTAAAATAAAAACTATGTCAATTTGTACGATTTAGCGAGTGGTTTGGCGATTTATATAATTTGGCGAAATTAGTCGACGGGATAATCAAGTAGTACCGCAGCGGATTTGGCGTTCAAATTTCCCCAATCAAAGAGAAATGAATAGAAATCCGTTTATAGGGAGATCGCCACTGTTTTTTAAATTATAATTCAATCTTTCGAAATCTTTTTAAAGCCGATCACATTAGCGTGCATTTAGAAACTGCGGTTTCTGGACGGGGGTTGGCGAGCGTAGCTCGTAGGGGGCCGAGCCCCCTAGTAGTATATATGGTAATAATATAATGGTAAAGTATAATAGTACAATAATATAATGGTATATATATATATATATATGTAAATCCTTTTTCTATTATAAATTCACAACCTAATTCAGGCAAAACACAATTTTTAATTCTTGCATTCAAAAAAGAGGGTAAAACCCATAGTTGGCAAATCCACAGTAAAGTGAACATTTGAAGAAATTTGAAAATGAAACATAAGTTGCTAGATTTATATCTCTTAAAGAAATATTTCTAGCACTGTATTATTTAGTAATTAACCACAATTATTATATTTTTCTTCCTATTAGTTGTTTGAGCGAAGCGAAAGCTAATACTCAGCGACACATACAGCTACGATGGATATTAACGCAATGTCCTACTAAATAAAAAGCCTAATAAAAACCTTTCGTCAAGCATAACCAAAAAATATTTGTCGGATTTCGTTTCTGATTGCACCAGAAGGTACCTATGAGGGTCGCCTACTGAATGCACCTACTATGAATAAGAAGTTCCAAACCGTTTAAAAATTATATAGAAAAAACTGATAAAAAAAGTCGCAATTTATCTGTATACGTCACAGAAATTTGGTGTGCGTCACTTTCACCAGTTGATGCTTTCATAGATAACTGGTTTGAACACATGGAGCAAATAAAAAAAAAATACGCACGCAGTAATATTGAAGTGCCATAAAACCTATTTAAATTTAATCAAACAGGAAAATAAACCTGTTTGTTTTTCCATTTAAAAGAAAAAAGGCATAAAAACTTCGATTTGAGATTTTGCGATAATCTCTCATTAGCCTTTTTTAATCGCCAAAAGCATATTTTATATATTGAGTGTGAAAATTAGAAACAATTATATGATATGTAATAAAACATTTTGCTTTATAGCATCATTTCTTCTTATTTTCTTTCTTTCATTTTTTTTTTAACTTACAATAATATTTGTCTGTGGCACTCAAATCTTGTGATTCATTTTTCATCCACTTCCTGTTGACATAGAGTTTTGAAATTTGGAATATATGTGCATTCCTGAGGGCAGTATATAAATTGGACATTGATTTTTTAAAATTCGATCCCTAAGGAGCCAACGGTGTGGTGGTGGGGGGGGGGGGGGATTACTTAACGGTTACGTTTGATTTTGCTATAGATAAATCAGCATTAGCTTCAACAATGAGTATTTGTTGAAAAGTACTAATGACAGGGTTACCACGATATCGCCAAACATTGGCCAACGTGGCGAAATATCGCCAAATTTGGCGACAAAAAAGTTTGTATTGTATGAAACCAAATTGGAAATAGCTGGCTAACTTGTCACCATTCCCATTTAAACCCATTTATCTTATACAATTAAATTTAAACTCCGTTCATTTAAGCTTTTTTTCAACACTTTTCTAAAATTTAGTGCATTTAAAAAACATATTTTTCCTAAAATTTTGTGAATTTTTTAAATAAAAGCATGATTTAAATTTTAAAAAAAATCCATTTATATTTTCGTTTTAGTCTTTAAAAATGAAATTGGTACTTTTCCTGTATAAGGGCCTTGGCGAAGTACAGAAAATGGGTTTGGCGAGACAAGTAAGCTTTTTATGCGTATTTTCGCCCAACTTATTCTTTGTTTCATATACTTAAGCAATTTTTTAAAGTTTTATGCAATTTATTTTGTGTTAACAAGTCACTTACCTATTTTTATATACACTAGGGGGCTCGGCCCTTTACGAGCTACGCTCGCCAACCCCCGTTCAGACACCGCAGTTTTTAAAAGCACGCTACTTTGATCGGCTTTAAAAAGATTTTGAAGGATTGAATTATAATTTAAAAAACAGTGGCGATCTCCCTATAAACGGGTTCTATTCATTTCTCTTTGATTGAGAAATTTTAATTAAAAATGAGCTGCTGTTAATAGATACTATGGCTGTTTTCCTCTTTGATTATATAAAACCAGTTAAACATTTCAAAATAAGCTAATATAAAATGAATGAAGTAAACAGAGTCTTTGTCTCCCGGTATTTTTTAACAAAGCGAAAAGAAAGTCTTTTAAATAAGACATTTTAAGCGGTTTCTCATGTCAAGCACACAAGTCGTATGTTTGTTGTTCAATAAATAAATAAATAAATGAAAGACATTTTAAATGTATCGTTTTTAATCTCACGCAATTTTCAACAAACTTTTATTTCTCTTTTTAATATTCACGTGAAAATATTTTTGTTAGAAATGAAATATTATTTGCGCTGTCCCAACAAAAATAGTTGAAAAGTTCATCTCGAAATATCAAATAAATGTCTAGCACATTTTTTAAATTTAAACTGTTTTGCAATATTATTTTTTGTTCATTTTACGTAATAAGTGTAATGTGACGTAATTTCTCCTATTTAAGACTTCTAACGCATGTTAAGGAATTTATTATTTTACAATATCCTTTCTCTGTTAAAATTCACGTGTAAATATAGTTTTTATGAAGTAATTTTCAAAAAGTCCCTGCTTTTTACACGTAATTATTTAATTCTAATTTGAAACCTTTTTTTTTTCTGTTTGTAATAGTCACGTGTAAATAAATTTTTAATTCGAAGCAAACATTATTGTTTGCTCTGTTTATACAGTTGGCAACAGGTTAAATTAGAACAATTTTCTAAAATAAGTAAAAAATATCTCTCGAAATGCTGAAAATTTGAATTTAAAATAGAAATAAAAGTTCAAAAAATGAGTCCAATTTAAAAAATAAATGCATTCTGCACACCGAAAAATTATAACGTATAAAATTATCTAAAAATGATTAAATTCCGATGTATAGTTTTTGCTCCTATAAAACTTTTTTAATGGAACGACTTTGTCCAACTTTAGCATTAAATATCTCGTAAAATAATTCTTCGAATTGAAAACTGTCTGCGTCAGCGTGTTTATCAAACATTTCTCTATAATACAGCCGATTTTCATATTTTTGTATGCAATATTTTTCTTAATGTTAACGGAGAAAGCCCTCCGGTCACAAAAAAATTCAAAACCGTGGCGGCGGCGGCGACAGTGTGAGTTATATTTTTTTTTTTTAGAATAGAGAGAAACAAAAGTAAATTGTATATAAAAAGCAATGATATTATATATATATAAATAAAATGTTTATATTTATGGCACAGATGCCATAAACGCACCGGGTTTGGCGTGATTTTGTTTATGCCAATTTCGCGAAAATGTCGTCTTCGAATACTAGTTACATATAGCGTGCTATAATAGTACGTTATTTTTTATTTCAATATAAAAACAAAATGAAATGATAAACAAACCATTTTCTATTATTTTTAAAGGAAATAGAAATCAATAAATGATATAATTAATGAATAAAATAATTTATAATAGCGTTATATATGGTTACATAAGTGTTGGCTCGTGAATGGCATTTTTTTTTTGGGGGGGGGGGGGGGGCACTAAATCCATAGCTGCCAAATTTATTCTTCTGTTACCACTATTGCTTTAAAAGAAATCTTTTCGATATTTGTTGGCGGAATATTTGACCATTAAACAAGGTGATATTTTTCTTTAAAAAAATAATGGTAAGAAAAGAATAATAATGTCCGCCATGCATTTAGTACCCTCAAAATATGACAGTCACGAGCCGCCACTGGTTACCATGTCAGACAAAGTAACGCCACTTTGGCGCCAATTAGGTACCTCGGTGCGTATATGACATCTGTGCCATATTTACTTGTAAAAATAAGCATAAACGTTCATCAAGTTTGTTTTCATAGCTATTTATAGCTTTTGCAATAAATCTCACTTTTTGAGGCGAAACCACACAAAGATTGAAAAAAACTAGAAAACGGGAAGTCTGCTTTTTCAGAATTTAGTGTCACCCTCGATGAAAATGAAATATATAAATATGGATAGTACAAAACATATTTCAGTTTTAAGACTTAAAACACACTCTTTTATTTTGTACAGAATGACGTCATCCGCATCCGCTGAAGATTTCTTCATCTATCTATCTATATTATAAAGGACAAACATATCTGTGCGTAACGCATACGTCATTTTGCGAATGGCAACACTTTGAAATTTGAAATAAAATTTTGGTTTTGCATTTTCTCTACAGCAAATTTTTAAACTTCTATGCATCGCACATTTTAACTTTTTACACCGTCGTATAAGGAAAAAAATTTTCTTTAAAATACTATTTGTTTGAAAGCTGTATCTCAATTTGTTTTTGAGATATTAATTTTTTTAGTTTTTAATACAAATTTTGTAATTGTGGCAACTGAAGTACTCCATTTATATTGAAAGTAAAGGGAAAATATTCATGGTTTATTATTTTTATTCATTATATCCTTATTGATGCCATTTTCACATTACAAATAAAAGAAACTTTTTTATAATTTTTGAACAGAAAATGATGTCAGACATTAAATAAAACACGTATTTTTCTTCATAAATCAGCTACATTTTAATATTTTTACATTACGCTGATAAATGAGTTTGAGGCGCTCGGCAAAATGATTCATTGAGTAAAAATGATATATTTAAAACAAAACGATCATTTTTTTTTTTTTTTTTTTTTGATAAAACTAAATATTTGACCAATACTATAAATGGCGAATACTATGACAACTAAAGTCAAATTTCTGAATTTTTTTTTCGCGGGTACTAAGATTAGAACTTAAGGTTTGTACGATAGTTCACATGAAAAGTTGTATCGGACAAACGTGACTTTAACTTTGGAAATGCATTCATTAATAATCTATTCTTTTGCGCGTTAAAATACTTTCAAATTGTGAATTTGAGTGGTGCGTATGTAAATTACGAGAATGTGAAAATAACGTACAGTTTAGATTTTATGGGGGAACATTTTATGATGTTACAAAGCGAAATCCTTTTTACTGATTTTTCATCCCGTAAAAACAAACATAAGAGCTCCATCGATAACTTCATCATAATTACTCATCTTGATTACGTAATCTAATACAGTTTAATTTTTCAATAATTTAAGCAGTTGAAGTTTGTAGAAATAATATTTTGGTAATTTTGGGTTTAAAATATTATTTGTTTTAAGAGTTAGACAACCAATGTAAGATGATTTTTTTGTTGTAATTATTTTTGTAGGTTTATTATAATTTCCATCTGACAGTTCCTTTCAAACATTTTAGTACGTCGAATTTCGATGGGTTGCAACTCGTATATATAAAAGCCGTTATCTGTGTGTATGTTATTTATACAAATCTTTAATTTTTGACCGATTTGCAGGAAACTCGATGTACATACGTTTTAGAACGTGGAAAAGATCACTGTCTACTTTAAAAAATTATCAGACCACTATTTATCCCTTTTTTCTAGCACTTCCATAATTTAACATTATAGCTATATCTCTTTTTAAATCTTTTTTAATTCAAACGTTTCTTTCCTGTTGCCAAACCCTGAAAAATAATAATGTAAAAAAAAAAATCTATATATATAAAAGCCGCTCTCTGTGTGTATGTCCTTTATACAAATCTTTAATTTTTGACTGATTTGCACGAAACTCGATGTACATACGGTTTAGAACGTGGAAAAGATCACTGTCTACTTAAAAAAAATATCAGACCACTATTTATCCCTTTTGCCTACCACTTCCATAATTTAACATTATAGAAAAAACTATTTTTAAATCTTTTTTAATTCAAACGCTTCTTTCCTGTTGCCAAACCCTAAAAAATGACACAATAATGTGAAAAAAATAAGGATAACGCGTATATTTTGTTGCTATTTGCCAATAAAAATTCAGATTTTCTTGCTATATTTTTGCGTGTTTGATACTGACGTCATTCTAAACAGAAAATTTATATTTTTTTGTATATAAAATAAAAACTTTAACTATAAGAGCGGGAAAATAACGTAGCACCTCAATTTGAATGTTTTTTAAGGGGTCTTGTACCTTTTAAACGCGTCGAAAATTAACGAAAAAGTTCAAAGTTTGAATTCGTCTATCGTCAAAGCCTTTTTATGTATAAACATGAAATTTTGGATATTGATTAAACAGATTGTGCTTTGTAATATGCTACATTATAAATTTATTAACCCTTTACAGAATTTGTGTATTGTTGAAATCAAAATAGCTCTTTTTTTTACCACATAACTCATTGCGCGCATGATATCTTGAGAAAGTATGTATGGATTGGCATGAAATTCGGTAAAGATACTAAACATATATGTGTGTTTAAAATGATCTACTCTTAGGCTAAAATTATTTCATTAACTATATAAAAAAATATTTTCGTAAAAAAAAATAAAAAATTTGTATTTTTAAGGAATAAAAATAGTCATAACTAAAAATATTACCATTGTAAATACTTAAAAGTAGACCATTTTAAACACACATATTTGTTTAGTATATTTGCCAAATTTCATGACAATCCATGCATACTTTCTCAAGATATCATGCGCGCAATGACTTATGGGGTAAAAGAAAGAGCTATTTTGATTTCAACAATACATAAATTCTGTAAAGGTTTAAAAAAATTCGGTTGGTAGCATATTACAAAGCACAATCTGTTTAATCAATATCCAAAATTTCATGTTTATACATAAAAAGGCTTTGACGATAGACTATTTCAAATTTTGAAGTTTTTTGTTAATTTTCGACGCGTTTAAAAGGTACAAGACCCCTTAAATTAAAATATCTATTTTAATACAAACAGTCAAAATTCATGAAAACATTTTAAGAAAAAGAAAAAAGAGGCTAGATATGACGTCACATTCTATCAAATCTTTTCAACGCGTAATCAAACTCATTGTAAACATATGGCTCCTATATTTTGCTTACTACTTCGATTGTATACTACAACCATATCTTATAGCTATACGTTATCGCTAAATGTTGTATTGGTTTAGATTCAGTGCTAACATTTTCTGTGATTTATAGCAAAAAGAGAGCGGATATTTACATTTTCAAAAAAAATCTTAACAGATGTCTTGATTTAAAATTTATGGAAAATGACATCATTTCATCTAATCATTGTAGATTTAATTTCAATAAAATTTCAAATTTTCCAAATAAAATTTTAATAACTACTACCTCATTTGGATGTATTTTTTTTTGCATTTCCCCGCGTATTGTGAAGATATTGTATACTTCTGTTACGCGCGCCAAAGAAAACATGTATTTTAATTTTAAAAGTTAAAAAAAATTACCACAATGTGTCAAAAGAACATCTTTTTTCTGAATTTAAATTTCGCGAGTTCCAAAATTAAAACTAAAAATGTGAGTTTTTTCATAAACTTCAAGTTAAGGCTGTTCATAAAGTTAAGGCTGTTCTCAAATCCAAAGGAGCTATTTTCTGACATTTTTTTTAAATTAATTTTTGTTCGGAAACGCATGAAATTGACAGGAGTTCTTATTTAGAAACTATGTAATCGAAAGATAGTTTCCATTTGTTGTTAAAGGTATAAGATCTTTCAGTTCGTTTTTTGAACTGAATATCGGACGCAACAGTGCAATAAAGGATAAAAACCGGCCGTCACGCAACCACAATTGCTCATAACTCGATAAGTAATTTATTTATGAAAAAAAGGAAAAACTCATTTCAATTCCAAATCGCTTTAATAGTCAGGCCTACAAATTTTAAGCCTTTACGTTTAATGAGTCAGAAAATGTGTCACAAAGTTTCGCGTTGTTGAGCAGAGAACTGGAGAAGCACCTTAAGCATTATTGTAGGTTAGTATTTTGTAATCAAGTTGCATGCCAGATAGTCGCTTAAAATGTAAGTCATTCTATATTGTTTTAAACAAAGGTGCATGCCATAATAGGTGTCAGGCACACTCACTAAAATAAGAATACTCTAGCGCACAGCCCCATTACCGAAGACAAACCCGTCAATATACTTAGAGATAAAAGTATTTCTGCATTTTTCATTCAGCTAATAAGACTAATCTTTCATAATTGGGTTCACATGATTATATAACTCTCCCCTATAATTCTATGACTAAGCGACGGAAAACAATATATTACGCACTAAAATCTTCCCTAAAAAACTAATAGGTCAAGTCGCATGGAAATCCGTTCTGAAGAATTCAAGATATATGCACCCGGAACGAAATTCCCATTTGAATTTTATATACTTATCAGGTTATTTTGAGTACTTTGATTTGATATCTGTTAAATTCGTGTTTTATTTTATTTTATTTTTGGCGTTTTAATTTCGTTTGCCAATTTAGCTATTGAATATTACGCGAAAGCAAACAAATTCTGAATTATTTACAATGTTTTTGAATAATTGAGTTAATCTTTTGTATTTGGGTTGCAAGCATATTTATAAAATATGCATGCTTAAAAATTATTTTAAAACCCATAAAAAATTCGTAAATTGAGATAAACATTACAAACAAATATCACTGAAAGTACTTTTGTTTTCTATAATACGTTGGAACAATCGAATGTACAATGTTTAGGCGTTAAACTGCAATAAAAGGGAAATTTGTTGTGTTAGGTTGTTGCCACCGGAAATATGATACCAGCGTTACTTATAGACATGTCTTTTCTTTATACTATTGCATTAAGTGTAAACAGGTTCATCTTTCGTAATCGGGTTGCACTCAACTTTAAAAATATCCATGCTTAAAAATTACTTTAAAATCCATTAAAATCAGAAAAGAGAGAACTGTTTTCTATTCGATTGTAAAAAATGAAATTGTGTGATGTTTAAAAGTTAGAAAAATTGCAATAAAGTCACATTTTATGGGTTAAAATTTATGGGGCACAATTTATGGGCACTGACATATTGCTTTTACTTTATAATGTAGATAATATCATACAAACGAGAATGTCACTAAGTGCTGCGCGATTTGGAGGAATTTTTTTTTTATCTTATTGTCAGGAAAATCACATATTTTTCTCTTACACCCGCCAAAGAAAACGTGCATTCTGTTATTAAAGCTCAGGGATTTGACTATGGTTGCAAGACAATAACGCCATGTTTTTTAATTGTCTTTATAACGATTTGTGGATGGGAATGCACAAATTTCAGTTATTGTGATTGCCGTATTATTTCGTTTTAATTTATTTTACCTGGAAGGCTTCTTATAATTGACACTGGCGAAGCCGGGTAGTTCTGCTAGTTTACGATAAAGTCTTAAACAGCTTCTACAGTAAAGTACGCATAGGACGTCACTATCGCTGAATAATATACAAATCCAGAAAAAAAAAAAGAAAAGGAAAGATGTCGCTATACAAGAAACTCTACGAAAAAAAAAAAAAAATCGGCTATCTCATGATTCATATGCCCTCATTTGTTTGTAATATTAATATAGATACTTAAAATTAAATTTTGAAAAAGAAATCATTCATTTATATTTTTTCAAAATAGCATGTATTTTAATTATATTTTTTTAGGTTGTTAAGGGGAAAAGGCAACAAAATGTATAATTACTATTTTCTAACCATTTTCCCCCTACTTTCTACAGAAATGGAGTACTTGAGTTGCCAAAATTAAACTAATGACGCTAAAAACTACAAAAAAATTAATATTTCAAAAGTAAATTGAGATGCAGTTTTCAAACAAATTGCACTTAAAAGTACTTTTTCTCCCCAATAAGATGGTATAAAAATTGAACATGTGCAATGTTTAGAAGTTAACAATCTTAAAATAGTAGAATAGAGAAGATTATGTTAAATTGAAGTTAAATTGCAGCACAGTATTTGGTACTACTTAGTTATCCCGTCGACCAAAAATCTATCGCCAAACTATAAGATTGAATGCCAATAATGATTGATCGTAAATGTCGCATTTTAAGTACCTTATTACCATGCATTTAATGCTTTTCATGGTACTTCGCTGATATATGGACTTTGGCGCTTTTGTAAAAAGCACGCAATTCGGTGTTAAAAAATTGAGATTTTTTGCCAAATGACTATGAAAATAAAACAGAATAAGTATTATATGAGTTTACATATATATTTTTAAATGCATCTGCTAACACGTATTAGATAAGTTATTTATGTTTGTATATAATCTAATATATAAAAATGAAAATTTCTCAATCAGTCTGTTTGTAATTCTATACAAATCGACTGTTTGGAATCCAAAATTGTGAAAAGGTACATACATGTGTATTAAAACACGGCCGAAGCAACTAAAGTAATCTGGAATCGAAATAATTTATCGTTAATTTTAGTTGATAAAAGAAATATTTAACAACAATTTCTTATCAAATTTAAACATTTTTCGTTATAGCAGTTGCCAACAATTAAAATACACAATAAATTTCTTACTACAACAATTAATTTTCTACTGCAAGATTTCCACGTCAAAAATGAAATGAAATAAATAGTTTGCTGAATTTAAAAAAAGGTGAATATTACGTCATAACTTTTCTATTGCAAGATATTCACATGAAAAATGAAAATGAAATAAATAGTTTGACGAATTTAAATGAAAGTGAATATAACTTCATAACTTTTCTATTTCAAGGTTTCCAAGTGAAAGATGTAAATATTACGGCATACTGGAAATATAAATGACATGCTGAATATAGTATAACATCATATGATTGTGAAAAAACGTATCGAAGCATGATAAAACCCCGATTATGGAAATATTGGCGTATTTTAACATTATTGCTCCAATTATAAATTGATATGAGTTCATTTATAGCTGTATATTTTTGCATCTGTTATATACATTTATACATTCTTATATTGTGTTTTCATTTGATTCATGCGTACAACACTCCCACTGCTTTTGTTTTAATGTTTGTTTTATGTTGCATGTTAAATTTTGAATTTGATTTTTCTGAATAAACATCCTTCAAATTCTGGACAACGCCGGACACTTTAGTTCGTAACAGGTAAATGGCTTTTGTATCTGTATATCTAAGGCTAATATTATAAAGCGTTATAACATTATAAAGTGTACAATATTATTAATGTTCGTACGTTTGTGAGGTACGTAGAGCTGTGTGTACGTGCATCACACAACTGAAAATCGCTATGCTTGTTGGCCACCGTTATTTTCGAAAAGTTTGCTTCGCATTATTCAATTGATGAGATATCTCCGATAAAATAAGTCACATTTTTTCATTCTAAAATACTGGTAGCCAAAAATCGTAGTATATGACAGACATGACAAGTTCACATGGAAATAGCCTTCATAAAACACTGTAGAAACAAAAAACTTTCGAAAATTTTCTATTTCTGTGTTACTGCTGAGCCCAGAAATTTGAAATTTTGCTTTGGGTTAGTTTTTAAATATAAAATTGTCTCTCAGAATGGTTTAAAAAAAAATTAAAATTTAAAAAGGTGAAATGAACGGAAAGCGATCTCAATTACCATTAATTTGGAATTATTAGGCATAGCAACTTTAAATATTTCATTATGCTGCATTTCCTTCACAAAACATGCAATTTAAATGCAACAAAACTGATAGATACCCTCCTAGCATTAAATAAATTATGTAAATATTGAATAAAGACCTGTATGAAACAGCGAGTAGGTTGTCCGAAAGTACTTGTTAAAGTGTTCCTTCTATAGGCTTTTCTCTCTCTCACCAAGGCCACTAACAGAGGGAAGTGCCGTTTTAAATGTGATGTGAATTTTCTTTCTGATTCATTTTTCTAGACATTTTATCATAAGGTCATATTCTCAATTGTCATTAGTAGATTTTTTGTATATTAACTTATTCTGGTGGAATTTCATAATCGGGTTCATATTGGCGTATTTTAGCTTGCATGATTTGCTGAAACAATATGTATGGATTTGTAAATTACTTCAAAAGACACTTTGACAGCTCAAAGGTTATGCAGACGATATATTCAATTTGTGTCATACTTTATGTTGCAATAATTGCCGATTTCTTTTATTTAATGCATGTTAAATACAGATCAACTTTTGCAGAATATGTTTGAAAACAAAAGAATACAGCGTATGTAGAGGCCAGCATACACTCATAATTTAAATCCGGTCGAGCATATCTAAAACACACTCTAGGGACGCATTGCATGCCACTGTTGATGTGTTCGGTACTTTGATACTATATTAGATTTTGAAGAGAGAATTCCTTATCTTATATCGACAACCTCATTGCATCCGTGGAAAACGGATATTGTACAATATTAACTATTTCTGGGGAGAACATAGCATATAAAGTATAGTCCATTCTTTTTAAACATCATATTTTTGTCATTTAAAGTTACTCAAATTGGTGCGTAGCTTCTGATTATGCTCTTGACATCATTTTTTACAGTTAAAATTTCGATATAAGATAATTTAGAGTATCATTTTCTATTTTACTTTTAATATATTGCGTACTTACAATTTTATATCCATGCATGGCTATCTTGCATGGATATAAAATTTCCCATTTTTTAAACAGTGTATACGAATTTATATGTAAGATTTTGTAATTCTACGATTCGTTTATTTTCATCATTTCAATTTATCGCAGTATATGCATAATCAAAGATTTCTTTTTTCAGTCAAAGATCTCATCTTCTTTCCTTCCACATGTTATTATTAAATCTATGTTTTAAGCAATATCGCTCAGACTAATCCCTCTAAGGAATGTCCTAGTATTTCTTTAAGCATGCAATAAGAGCTTATTTTTTCTCACATGCCAAACAATTATTTAATTTCTATCCACAGATTAACATTCAAACATTATCGCACAGAATGATGTCAAACATAGCAGAAAGCTTTCGTTTTATTCAAAAGAAAAATGTAGATATGGCATAGTTTTTTTTTAAATAATTTTCTCTGTCTGAAATTAATTAAAAATTATTGCATGAGTGGATTTGAATAATGTTTTAAAAAATCAACTTATTTATAATTAATTAAAAAATTACTAATTATATATTTAATTAATAAAGGTTTCCCAAATTCGGATTTTTTTTTCTGTTACTACATTTTATTGTTATTTATTACAAAGAAAATTTTCTAATTAAAAATTAAATAACTTATTTATTTTAGTTTATAATACTGTATAAACAATTCGCAACATGTTTACTTTAAAATGACTATTTAATTTATTTTATATTCATTTTTAATAAATACAATTATATCTACTAAAAAGTACTTTCAATAATGAAAAATAAATATTCTGAAATAATATTTGGATATTCATAAGTAATAAGTTTTAGTATAAAAAAAGATATTTATTAAAAAAAGAAATATCTCACGTAGCTATTTAAGTTTATAGTACATTCTAAACAATTAGGAAGATGCATATTTTAAAAAGCATATTTAAGTTTTTTTTTTTTTTTTTAATTGAATGCAATTATATCCAAAAAAATACATTCTATAAATACATTCTATAATGGAAAATAAATCTTATGAATTAATATATGTATAATATCTAATTTAAATAATGTATGACATAATTTCAAAATTTTAGATATTTCAAATTACATTTACCTCTTTAATAAAAAAATAACAGAACGTATTTTTAAATGTTGAATAGAAAATGCACTAAGAATGCAAACGTTAAATATATGAAACATAAATATTTCTACAAAAGGTTTGTTTAAATATGATCCCCAACTTAAAATTAAAAGGAACTCTTTTATATAAATTTTCAGAGCGAAGCTTTACGAATATGACTTTCATTTAAAGTTCAAAATATTGAGATATGTTTAACTATTTTAAAATCCTAAAATATAATGAAAACTAAAAGTCTAGATTTTTCAATTTATTTTCATTATTTATGACCACTTACACTAAAAGTAACGTTGGGTGTAATATATGTATATATGAATGAGATACCAGTAGGATGCTTAGACGAGTTTTCAACTTTAATTGTTTAAAACACAAATTTAAGAATTGTGATTCTAGAATATTAAATTCTTTCTAAATCTTTTGTATAAGTATGGTAGAATAGAATATGAAAATTTGATATTCACTAGGATGTTATCTAACAACTCTAATACAAAAGCATTTTTCTTTAAATAATAAAAGTTCATTTACAACATTCATGAAAGTTTTCTTACACCTTGTATATATATATATATTATTGTTTCAAGTTATTTCTCTTCTTCTGCTTAGTGAATGTGAAAGCTTTAAAGCAATATTTGAAACTCTAAACACGCAAATGTATAATAAAATAATTTTTCATGTAAAGGATTCTAAATTTATTTGTCTATGCAACTACCTTTAAATATATTGTGGATAGTGAATAACAAGAAGATAAAATTTATGTAAAACCGAAATATAATTTGTCATAGAACTTTAAGATATCGTTCGTGAAGAAAAATTCTTTCTTAGGTGATGCTTACTGCTTTTGCGGATTTAAATGCTGCTTAAATTAACCGATGACATAATAAAATAAAATAAAATAAAAAATAGTCTTTTTTTAATCCATTTGTCTGCCATTTAATCTTATCAATAGAATTCAATATACAACAGAGTTTGATATATAAAAGCCTGTATAAATATATAGAAAGGAAGTTTGGCTATAAAATATACCATTTACATTTTCATTTGTAAATAAACATTCGAGATGCGTTAAAAGTTACTAAGGTACAGAATTTGACTCTTAACACACTTTAAATTCATTTAATGTGGAAGAAAAAAAAATACATATGATTATTTGCCTTTTAAATGTGTTACTTTTTTTTGTAATGGTAACCAGTCGAGTAATATAGAATAGTGTCATAAGAAATATTGAAATTGCAAGAAATGAACGATTTAAAAGAATAAAGAAAATTATTTAAAAAGTAAACCTTAGTACATCATCTATAAATCATCAGATTCTTTGAGAAAATAAAATTCTGCCTGATTGACTTTACTGGTCCAAAAATGATAAATGATCTGCTTTTATTTTCTGACTTATTTTTATATCTTGCACAATGAAGACCATGAACTTTTTTTGTATGGTTGAAAAAAGCATAAACAAATACAATATGAACGCCACGAACTTCCTTTTCTGTGTTCTTCCTTTTATTTGATAATAACATTCCAGTGCTTCAGGGTATTTACGCACTTCTATAAGATTCTTTTAACCTTTTAACACTGGTGCGCCCTATCTATAATATAAAGGTAAAACGTGTCCATGAGAACGCAAATGTCATTTGGACCGTGGCAACAGCAGATGATTAAATTTAACCTTTATTAAATGTTATTGTAATTTTTTAAACTTCTAATTATCGCATTTTTGAAATTTTCATACCAAAATTTGCGAACTTTTCGAAAATTGCTTTACGAAATCCGAATAAACTTTATTGAAATGATAACAGAATTTACTATAAATTATGCTGGGGGATTGTAATTTGCGCCGATTGTTTCACATTATTAATTTGGTTTCAAAGAACATAAATTCTACAAACATTTACAAACTACAAAACATTTTATCTACAAACTTTAAGACTCACAAAAATCATGCTTATTTTACGAATGTCGAAAAATATCTAGGAAACATTAAAAAATTCGCAATTTTTTCCAAAATTGCTTTTTGCATATTTAGAGTAATTAATAATAAACTAGCTAACCCGCTTGGCGTTGCCCAAACCCGTAAAAAAAAACACAAAACATGAAGAAATTCTGAATATCACAAAAAAAAAAAAAAAAAAAAAAAAAAAAAAAAAAAAAATCCCGAAAACATTAAAAATCGCTGCAGAAATTTCGAATAAAAAAAAATAATGCAATTTAACAAATTACAACGACCATTTGGAAAATGATTTTTTCAAAGATTAAAATTTAAGACATAAAAAATCGCACGGAGTTGATCATACATTACGTACGCCATGGATTACATTTTTCGGTACTCTAAATTTTTAAAATTCTACGGAGCTGGTCATACATTACGTACGCCATGGATTAAACATTAATATTCCTGGACCAATTTTAAATGAAATTTCATTCTTAAACTTCTAAACATCCCACAATATTACTTTTTACACCGTCGTATAGAGAAAAAAAAATGTACCTTTAAATGCAATTTGTTTGAAAGCTGTATCTCAAATTGTTTCTGAGTTATTAATTTTTTTTGTAGTTTTTATTACTTTTTTGTCATAGTGGTGACAGAAGCTTCCATCTCTGTTGAAAGTAAAGGGAAAATACAGATTGCTGTATAGACCAATCATAAAACGAATAAAATGCGGTTTCAACCAATAAAACGCTTCAGATATGTTTTTGATTTCCTACCCTGACAGAGGACAGTAACCATTTTCCAAATGGTTAAAAATTTCGAATTACAAAATTTTACTATATTGAGATAGAAGGTTAAAACCGGATTCATTTTAATAAAGTTGTAAAATAGCAGCGAAAAGCGAAAACAACTTAAATATCAAGACTATCAGAGGATTATATTGGGCTAAAAGAAAGAAATAGGATTTCTTTAACGAATGTTAAAAAATATCTGGCAAATGCTAAGAAAATCGAAAAAAACAAACAAACAAACGCTCTGAAGTAATAAAGCAAAATAAGATTATTAAATTATAATGCTCCTTTGGTATTTGCATTACTAACAAAATAACGTAAAATAAACATGATTTTGTGTGTCTTAAAATTTGTTTATAAAATGTTTTGTAGTTTGTAACTATTTGTAGAATTTATGTTCTTTGAAAACAAATTACTAATGCGAAACAATCGGCGCTAATTACAATCCCCCAGCAGAATTTATGGTATAAATTCTTTTTATCTTATCCTTTCACGCCAACTTTTTTAATTATTTAATATATTTTTAAAAATATGACTTTGCAGAAAATTTTTGAAGTTAATGAGTATTGTCGCAGGAAGCTTTAAAAAATTCTGTCACAGGGCTTTCTGCTTTCCTATTGGCTGCTTCCTACTCATGCTTTCCTATTGGTTGTTTCTTTGAATAGACCCTTTCACTTACATGCTCTCTAACAATCTTGCTGCTGATTTCAAACTAGTAGGACCTGTTATCTGGGCCTAATGAAGAAAGACTAGTTCTTTCGAATGACTTTGCGCATTTATTAAAAATTGTATGGTGTTTTTAAGAAGTTATTTTTACCTTATTATTCCACACCAGCTTATTTAATTATTTACTACTGCCGGGTATGTATCGATGTTGGTGTTGGTATATTTGAGCACTTACTGTAATTGTTATGTCAATAAAATACTTGTTTTTATTCCCTCCGCATTTCTTGATTTTTGCCAAAACTTTTAATTTTCGACTCAACAATGCTATATCAAAATTGTTTCTTTATGTGTATTTTATCTTTTCTTACTGTTTGGTACGTGAATTCGGGACAAACTATATAGCTGAAACTTAAACAAATGTTCAGTTTATAAAAGGATATAAATTTGAAATTATTTGTTGTATTTAATATCCTGCTTTACATATTTTATCACACATTCCCTTATGTACTTTTATTCCACCATCACACTCAATTAATTATTGGTTTCAAATATTAATAAGTTAATATTGCATAAAAACGTAAGTATAAATAGTGTTTTCCTGGCATAATCACGAAAAAATAATCTGTTTATTTCTCCACTTCTATGATTTCTTATTCATTGAACGATGAATATAACGGATGTCATTAATATATTCATGCATGGGGAAACATCGGGAACGGAGTGGTTACTATACGAATATAAAAAATCATCTTTCACAAGAAAAGCATTATTTGTTTACCATAAATAGCAGTGAGATTTGCATAAATGTTAGGCGATCAATTCTTTCCGAGAAATCCCGATGTAATAGCAAAATGCATTATGTAATATAACAAGGATGTAAACGTGGACTTCCCGGGTATTAGAAGGTAGGTGAAAACCATTTCTTTGACATTGATAACCAAATAAAAAAAAAATATGATTCCCTGCATATCTAATTTTTTACTGGTCATTTAAATAATTTCACCTTCCTGTTGTTTTTCTGTTCGCCAATTATGAAATTTTTTTAATTCATTATATATTGGTGATCAGTATATTGGTACATTATAGTAGAAACAAATCATTAATGATTCATTAAATTAAAAATAGATGGTGCTGCTTTATTTTTACCCGACTGAAAAGAAGGTTTATGTGTTTCACGCGTATCTGGGTATGTGGATTTCTTTATACCCTCGAAAAATCCCAACGACTGAATGGATTTTAATGAATGAGGTCCCTATCAATTCGTCTTAACGGCCCGATGGTTATAGGCTTCGTTTTGTTTTTATAAATTCAAAATGGCGGCCGTAAAATACAACATGACAGTAGAGACGGAAAAAAATACGCACGCTACTGAGTGGCATATCATTGGATAGATCTTAGAAAATGAAGACGATGTTTCATTGACAATTTTACAGTCAGAAACTCCGTTAAAATATTATACAACTTGGAAGTTGTGTAGGTAGGATCTCTAGCTTTACTGCAACTCTAACTATCATAGACATCTATAGACCTCATCAAAACAGTGTTTATAGATAGGAAACTAACAATTAAACACAACTTAAAAGTCATCAATACAAGTAAATAAAAAAAATAGGTAAGTAATATAAACAAGTAATATATATAAAAAAATTTATGTCAATTCCTACTTATGTCAAAAAGAGAATTATTTTTCTCCCATTCTTCTATCCTCTTGAGTGGTGCTTAAAATGCATTGATCAAGAAGAGGGCTCTCTCGGTCTTAAAATACCTTGATCAAGAAGAGGGCTATCTCTATTATTGAAAATTAATTAATAAATATTTGAAAAAAAAACTGGATTAACATCAAGTGTCATCCATTACAAGTTAAAAAAATTTATTTGAGCTTGATTGTATGAATAATAAGTATTTTATTAACGATTGAAAATTTGAACAACATATATATAGAGAGAGTGTGAGCTAATAGTAGGAATTGAAAAAATAGTTTCACATTGATGAGAAATAATCAAATAGTTCGCTGTTTACGCAGTCGGGTTTTTTGATGTTTTAAATTTAATTGTTTTGTATAATGTCAGTGTAATGTATAGATGCTCAATTTATTAATTTTATTTTTAATAAAAAGAAAAAAGATGATGAATTTTAATTATAGAATGGTTATATATATCTACCCTATACACTGTAAACTGAAATGTCTGAAACGAAGTGGTCAATTTTCAGACATTTTAAAGTGTCTAAATTTTTAAGACGCTTGTATGTGTCTAAATTTAAGACACTTCAAACGTCTGAATTGCATCCATGTTTGACCACCTTTAATTTCTCTGCAAAAGCATTTTTCCACCTTTTTTTCGGTAAGCCTTAATACACAGAAAAAAAAAATCCTTTAAAATATAAAAACTGTACCGCCAATCAAAACGCCAGTACAATTTATGTATTTTAGTGGAAATTTTCTTCAATTATCAGAAATATTTAAAATTTTTTTTGGAAATTTTTATATTTAAAAAATAAAAAATGCTCTCAAAGGAGGGACATTTTCACCCACATTTCAATAGGTCTCAGAGATTTTACACTTTTACTCATCTAATTCATTTTACAACATTAGCAATATTACACTTACCCGTCGCGGGATACGAACTCATGACCCTATGGTCCGTAAACTATGCGATAATCCCTCTCGGCCACGATTTCACAGCTAGGAAGTTCAAATATTGTTAGTCATTTGTGACTCACAATTTATTTTATGAAATGGTAAATATTTTGTCAATCTGCTTATAATTCTGAAAGATTTCACACATCTTCTCTCTAGAATTTTGAATATTTTGCTTTTTAATTTCATGCGATGTAGAACCAGTAGAAATTTTTTTTACTTCTATCGAAGAAATTTTCAGAACACAAATATTATTGTTTATCAGAAGACACGTTATTTTTGAAATATTAAAATATTTAAAATGTTTTAACAGTGCGTATGTATATATATATTATATATATATATTTAATTCGGGCTTGTCCCGTTTCAGTTGTGTGTGTGGGGGGGGGAGGGCAACCTTTAAAAATAAAATCAATTTTTCATTCAAAAATAAATGCATTTCTTATTGCCAAAAGCTTGTGTTTAATTTTAATGCGAAGGTATGTGTATATGAAAGTGTGTGAAGGAATATAGTGTTCCGTTTTCTTTGATTATTTCTTCTTTTTTTTTTCGTTTGATCAGGTGAATATATGGCAAAATTTTTGAAATTGGACTCATTGCTTCCATCCTATATGCTAAATATTCTGAACAAAATTTCTCAGTTATAAATATTGTGTATAATTTTTCTGCAAAAATAATAAAAATTTACGCACAAATTTTTTGTCTTCCTTTTTTCCCCCGATCAAAATACAGAGTGAAATCATACCTGGAGTAGATCGATACTGAATCATTAGCTAAAAAGTTACATAGTAAGAATTTTCAGAAATATTCCATAAATCAAAAAAAAAAATTAATACGTCCGACTTCTCAAAACACGTTCTAATAATAATATGTTCGACTAATAATAATACGTTCGACTCAAACTAGATGGCGCTACTGATTTAGGTGTATTTAGTGATGGGCGATAACGAGATGTTTTTCTCGATTTTCTCGATTGTATGGACATCTCGATATTTTTCGATTGTATAAATTTTTTCTCGATGACTACAGTTTGCAAATTTCTTTTATAAATCATATATTATGTATTATATACGTCATACATTTATCAAGAATAGTCTGGGGGTGAACTGGAATGAGTCGATGTATATAAAGACTAGGTGACTTCGACCACTAGCGGGCCCCTCCTTTAATTGGGGTCCCTAATTTATACGTAATCTTGTAATATGAAATCACGAACAGGTTACCCGCTATATACGGCACTGATATATGATAGCAGGCGGGTGTGGTGTGCACGCACTACAAAATCTTGTAAAAAATATAATATCGAAACGAATGAACGTCGGACCAGATCTCTTGGGGGAGGTGTCAAAGCGAGCGGAGGGGCACAGCAGCTGCATAATATGATTAAGTCGTCACAGGTCTTTAGGCCTTTCCAACCATATGTCACATGAGAAGTCTGGATCTGAATTTATAGAAATGCCCTCCCCGTGGGGGGAAAGGGGGGAGGGGTGCGGGAGGTGGATAACATGAGTAAGTGGTCATAAGCCTTTCCAACAATATGTCACATGAGGGGTCTCGGCTAAATTTAGAAAAACTCCCCCGTGGGGGAAAAGTGGGGGGGGGGCGGTCACCGGAGGTGCATTACATCAATAAGTAGTCACAGACCTTTCCAACGATATCTCACATGTGGGGTCTTGGCTAAATTTGGAAAAGTGTCCCCCGGGGGGGGGGGTTCAAAATGGGGGGGATGGACACCGGAGGAGCATAACATCAATAAGTAGTCACAGACCTTTCCAACGATATCTCACATGAGGGGTCTTGGCTAAATTTGAAAAAGTGTCCCCCGGGAGGGGCAAATTGGGGGAGACTGTCACCGGAGATGCATAACATCAATAAATAGTCACAGACCTTTCCAACGATATCTCACATGAGGGGTCTTGGCTAAATTTGGAAAAGTGCCCCCGGGCGGGGGCAAAGTGGTGGTGGGGACACCGTAGGTACATAACATCAATAAGTAGTCACAGACCTTTCCAACGATATCTCACACGAAGGGTCTTGACTAAATTTGAAAAAAGTGTCCCCCAGGGGGGGGGCAAAGAGTGAGGGGGACTGTCACCGGAAGTGCATAACATCAATAAGTAGTCACAGACCTTTTCAACGATATCTCATAAGAGAGGTATTGACTAAATTTGGAAAAGTGTCCTCCGGGGGGGGGGACTACCGGAAGTGCATAGCACTAATAAGTAGTCACAAACCTTTCTAACGATATGTCACATGAGGGGTCTTGGCTAAATTTGGAAAAGTGTCCTGAAATTTCATATATTATAAATAATATTTAGCGAAGGGCTCCATAAAAAAGTCCGATCTAAAATGATAAAAGCGGAAAAAACTACCCTCGCAGTGGGGGCCAAATTGGGGAGGGGAGGAAGAAAGTCTCATAATATGAAAGAGTCATCAGAGAGCTTACCGATGACATATCACATGAATGGTCCAAAAAAAGTTTGAAAATTGCTCCCCCTCTCTCCCCCCCGTGGGCCCACTCTTTCACCCCGGAATTCACACAGCCGCCACTTTAAAAATTTTATGTTCAATAAATAATATTTACCGGAAGACTGCATAAAAAACCCATATTTAAAGTGATATTTAAATTTATTATAGAAATCGGATACGGTTTTAAAAATTTGTTCGCCCCTTCCCCACCCCCCCTTTCGGCGAAGAAAGGTTCATAGTATGAAAGAGTGGTCAAAGGGTTTTTCGATTATATGCCACAGGAAGGGTTCGGTAAATTTTTTAAAATTGCACCCCATGAGTCCACTCTCACGTCCTCCTCCCTCGAAATCATCCGACCCACCTTCCTCTTTGAAAATTTTATATTTAATAAATAATTTTTATCGGAGGGTTCTAGGTATGTGACATCTTGGTAGGGCTAAAATAAGAGAAACTTTGAAAATTAGGGCTTCATTTCACAGCTCATTGTCATGCCTTTTTCTCTATTTCGTTTCTTGGTACTCTCGATAAATTTTCCTACTTTTCTTCTCTGCCGAGGACGAGAAAAATCCCCGAAAGGCTTCTCATAGCGAAATGCTGAAAAGCGCGAGAGAAATCCTCGAAAGGCTTTTCATTGGGACATTTCGAAAAGGACGAGAGTAACAAGCGAGAGGCTTCCCAACGCGAAAGGTTGAAAAGGGCGAGAGGAAACTCTCGAGAGACTTCCCATCCCGAAAGGTTTAAAACCGCGAGAGAACCAACCATCGAGCAGATTCCCATCTGGAAGCGTCGAAATGCTGGAAAAATCATCGAGATGAGATTTGCCGAAATGCGAGATGGAAATGAAGCTTTCAGAGTCAAACTTACCGCATTTCTGGTTTAAGTCATAATTTCTCAAAGGAGTCCATCTGCTCATCCAATCACTTTTTAGCTCACAGGCTATCTAAGCCTGAGAGCTAATGTACCCGTCGGTTCTGTGTGTATGCATGTACTGTACGTACGTATGTATGTACGTAACACGATAACTCTTGATTAAAATGTACGATTTGCTTCAATTTTTTTTATGTTCATTCTGATAAGGCGTTCCGCTGTTTAGTTTTGACGGTTCATTGGTTAAGGATAAAGGGAGAGAAGGGGGGCTGGTCCCTCCCCCCTCCTGAATTTAGATAAATAGGTTTTTCATGCAGAATTCTTCGATTTGCTCCAAATTTCGTATACCGATTTATTATGTTAAGGAGCTTCCCTGATTAAACTTGGAG
Source organism: Maratus speciosus (assembly GCA_963932465.1). Taxonomy (NCBI): domain Eukaryota; kingdom Metazoa; phylum Arthropoda; class Arachnida; order Araneae; family Salticidae; genus Maratus; species Maratus speciosus. Next base: position 23,841,972 of record OZ010786.1, read on the forward strand.
GTTCATTAGTTAAGTATGAAGGGGGGAAAGGGTGGTAGACCCCCTCCTTAATTTAGATAAATGGGTTTTTCATGCAGAATTATTCGATTTGCTCCAAATTTGGTATACCGGTTCATTATGTTAAGAAGTTGCCTTGATTAGATTTGGAGGTTTACGGGTTAAGTATAAAGGGGGAGAAGGGGGCTAGACCCCCCCCCTTAATTTAGATAAATGGGCTTTTCATGCAGAATTATTTGATTTGCTCATAATTTGGTATACCGGTTTATTATGTTAAGGAGCTTCCCTGATTAAACTTGGAAGTTCATTGGTTAAGGATAAAGGGGGGAAAGGGGGCTGGTCCGCCCCCCCCTTAATTTAGATAAATGGGTTTTTCATGCAGAATTATTCGATTTGTTCCAAATTTGGTATACCGGTTTATTACGTTAAGAAGTTGCCTTGATTAGATTTAAAGGTTTACGGGTTAAGTATAAAGGGGGAGAAGGGGGGCTGGTCCCCCCTTAATTTAGATAAATGGGCTTTTCATGCAGAATTATTTGATTTGCTCCAAATTTGGTATACCGGTTTATTATGTTAAGGAACTTCCCTGATTAAACTTGGAAGTTCATTGCTTAAGGATAAAGGGGGAGAAGGGGGGCTGGTCCCCCACTTAAATTAGATAAATGGGTTTTTCATGCAGAATTACTCGATTTGTTCCAAATTTGGTATACCGGTTTATTATGTTAAGGAGCTTCCCTGATTAAACTTGGAGGTTCATTAGTTAAGTATGAAGGGGGGAAGGGGGGGTAGACCACCTCCTTAATTTAGATAAATGGGTTTTTCATGCAGAATTATTCGATTTGCTCCAAATTTGATATACCGGTTCATTATGTTAAGAAGTTGCCTTGATTAGATTTGGAGGTTTACGGGTTAAGTATAAAGGGGGAGAAGGGGGCTAGCCCCCCCCCCCTCCTTAATTTAGATAAATGGGTTTTTCACGCAGAATTATTCGATTTGTTCCAAATTTGTTATACCGGTTTATTACATTAAGAAGTTGCCTTGATTAGATTTGGAGGTTTACGGGTTAAGTATAAAGGGGGAGAAGGGGGGCTGGTCCCCCTTAATTTAGATAAATGGGCTTTTCAGGCAGAATTATTTGATTTGCTCCAAATTTGGTATACCGGTTTATTATGTTAAGGAGCTTCCCTGATTAAACTTTTAAGTTCATTGGTTAAGATAAAGGGGGAGAAGGGGGGTTGGTCCCCCACTTAATTTAGATAAATGGGTTTTTCATGCAGAATTACTCGATTTGTTCCAAATTTGGTATACCGGTTTATTATGTTAAGGAGCTTCCCTGATTAAACTTGGAGGTTCATTAGTTAAGTATAAAGGGGGGAAAGGGGGGTAGACCCCTCCTTAATTTAGATAAATGGGTTTTTCATGCAGAATTATTCGATTTGCTCCAAATTTGGGATACCGGTTTATTATGTTAAGAAGCTGCCTTGATTAGATTTGGAGGTTTATGGGTTAAGTATAAAGGGGAGGGACTAGTCTCCCCTTAATTTAGATAAAAGCTTTTTCATGCAGAATTAATGGATTTGCTTCAAATTTAATATACCGATTTATTCCGATATGGCGCATCCTTCATTAGATTTGGAGGTTCATTGGTTAAGTATACAAGGGCGAAAAGGGGGCAAGTCATCTCCCCTTAATTTAGATAAATGGATTTTCATGGAGAATTATTCAATTTACTTTAATTTTTTTTCTATGTTTGTTCTGATATGGAGCTTTCCTGATTAGATTTGGAGGTTCATTAGTTAAGTATAAAAGGGTTAAAGGGGTTATACCACCCTTAATTTAGCGATATGTTTCTTTTTTTCATGCAGAATTATCTGATTTGCTTCAAATTTGATATACTTATTTATTATAGTTAAGGAGTTTCCCTGATTAGATTTGGAGGTTCATTGGTTAAGTATAAAAGGGGAAAACGGGGGATATTTCCCTTCATTTATTTTTTGAGGGACATTATTCTTTGAAATAAGAGTATAATATACAGTTAGTGAGCTGTGAGCTCAATGCCATCACTTTAACTGGCACTTATCATTTTATTGCTATTAACCGATGTGGGTTATGAAGCATAGTGGTTTATGTATTCAGTTCTATGTAGTCCTAGTTTCAAACTTTACTGTTAAATTTAGTGTCATTTTTCCCCGAATATTTAATGTTTCTCTTATTTTAGCTCTGCCAAACTGCCCCGTACCTGGAGACTCAGATAAATACTATTTATTAAATATAAAAAGTTCAAAGAGGAAGGTGAGCGAATTCTGGGGTGCACGAGAGTGCACAAAGGGAGGCGGGGGGGGGGGTAATTTTCAAACTTTTACTAAATCTCTCCTTGACATATCATCGGAAAGTCCTTTCACCACTCTTTCATATTATAAACCTTTCTCCTCCCAAAGTTGAATGCCGGAAGGGGTTCGTGGTGGTGGTGGGGGGGGGGAGCGGTGCGGGGGTGACTTTTTTTTGTAGAGATTTCTACAATAAATATCATTAAATGAGGTTTTTTAATGGAGCTCTCCAATAAATATTATTTATTAAATATAAAATTTTAAAAGTGGGGCTGCGTGATTTCCGGTATATTCTAGGACAAAAGAGGGAACCCACGTGGGAGGGGTGGATTTCAAACTTTTTTTGGACCAGTCATTTGATCGATCATCGGAAAGTTTTCGGTTATCATCGCAAAGTTACTCTTTCATATTATGAACCTTTCTTCTTCCTTCCTTAGTTTGGCGCACCGAGAGAGGCTTTTTTCGAACTTTTTTGAAATCGTAGCGTTTTTTAAACATTTTAGATCGGATTTTTTTTTTTACGGAGCCCTCCGATAAATAATTTTTAATATGAAAATTTCAAAGAGAAGGATGGGCAGGGTATATTTCGGGGGGGGGGGGCGATAATTGGAATCCTGGGAGTTGGGACTCTTTTCAATCTTTTGCTGACACCCCTCATGTGATATATCATTGGAAAGCTCTTTGACTACTATTTCATTTTATATATCGCCCGAGCCCCTCCCCTTAATTTGCCCCCGAGCGGGGGCACTTTACTAAATTTAGCCGACACCCCTCATGTGCCATATCGTTGGAAAGTCCTGTGACCAATTATTCATATTATGCACTTTCCTTGCCCCTCCCTCCTACTTTGCTGCCCGCGGGAGTTCGTTTAATGTATTCCAGTCGAAGACTTTATAAAAATGGGGAAATTAAAGATCCAATCTCAAATGACGTAGAAAAATCAATAAAAAATTTTGATCCCTTTTATCATCCTTTAGTTCATATTTCTGCCACTAGGGGGTGCTTTTGATTCTTATTTCTTTGGCCATTTTGGTGCTAATTGCCGAAAAATTCTAATTTTTGATACTTAAACTCCCCTTACCACTTCTTAGCTACTCGCGTTTTTTCAGCTTTTTTTCATCCAGGGGGCACCCTTACAAGACTTTTCCAGTCTTATGGCTCCTTTATAGTTTCCCTTTGGTTTGTTGTTTTTTTATTCCATCTGTTTTCAGTTACCCTATATTTAATAAAATCTGCCTTATATATATGTAAAAACAATGATTTCAATAATCGATTCTAGAACATCTCCTTTGTAGATTCTCGAAAGTAATCGATGACTGTATCGATTGTGTATTTTACGATAACGATTTTTTTCGATTGGTAAATTTTCGAGAATCGCATATCACTAAGCCCTATCACTACTATGAAATTGTCTGCCAGAATAATAGCTAAGTTTTCCAATAACTGTTTTTAGCTTTTCTCGTTATAATCGATTGTAAAACATCTCGATTGTAGATTCTATGAATTAATCGATGGCTGTATCGATAGTGATTTTTTACGATGACGATTTTTCTCGATTGTCGAATTCTCGAGAATCGCCCATCACTAGGTGTATTCAAGTCAACTTTTCTCTTGGGAAATTTTCGTAATTACTAAACTTCACATTTTATATCCAGGATTGCGATTTGGAGGGGCATATTTTAGAGGAGTATATGTGCTCAGATCTGTCCCGGTCTTTCTTTCATTTGATTTGATGGGACATGCCAGATCAGGTCCTGACTTTTATTTTTCTGCAGACTGGAGCAAAATCGTCAGTGTTGAATTCAGACACCTTTCTTCGGGAGGGATTTCTGAGGCTCCGGGGGGGGGGGCATTATTGAGTTCCGGGGGGATTGCACTTTTTGACCATTGAAAACACAAAATCTCAAATTTTCCGGAGGGACATCTCTTTGCTCCGGGGGGAAATTTCTCTCCCCCGGGCCACAGGGGCGGATTTAAGGGGTCGCGATTGTCGCAATTGCGAGGGGCCCCGCATTCCAAGAGCCCCCAACTCTTCTTGCGAGTTCAGAGAGAAATTGTGACATTTTGATAAAAACATTTTCTTAGCCTTCTTTTTTATTTTTCAATTAGTATTACATCATTTTCATGTAATAAATAGAATATTTTTTCTATCATCTGCCACTTCCAGAAATGGTTTAGCTTTCTCGTATCTTTTTCTCCTATATGAATTATCAGGATTGTGATCGGTTGAGGAGGGATGGGTTGGGATTCAAATGAAACTTGAATATGAGAGGAAATGAACCCTGTTAGAGACCATTTATGACGACTTAATTATGAAGATTCAGGGCCTGATTAAATCATGGGCCAACTGAGCCGTCATCCTTGGGCCCCTGATTTCAGTAACCCCGCACTTGGTCTGTAGTTTTTATAACGCTGATATTTTAAGTGTATTTTGACTTCCTTACTGATTAAAATCAAAATTTTTTGTTTCTAGTGTTGGATAGTATTAAAAAAATATGTATGTCTATCTAATTATATATTTATATATTCATATCTGTATTCTAAGACATGGAAAATATTTTTTTTTCATTTTAGTAAAGGCACCGAACGAATATCAGACCCTGGGCCTGTCTTCGTCTTAACCGGACTCTGTACAGAACAAAGAACATGTAGGCGGGGGTGTAAGGGGGGGGGGGTGCAGAGGGACGAGTTGAGCCATTTCAAATAGCGGATCCGTTTTCCAAATGAATTTATATTTTGTATACTATGTGGTGTGTACCAAAATCTATATACAAGGCTGTACCAAAATCTATATACAAGGCTGTACCAAAATCTTATACAACAAGGCTGTATAAAAGAATTCGAATACCTTATCGTCTATGGATGATAATTACTGAAATTGGATTTTCAAATGTATGAATATTTTGAAGGAATCTCAAGGGTAAAATCTGGCATCTCTATAACAAAAAATAAAATAGAACATTGAAACTTTGAAAATCTTATCAAGAACCTTTCGACCTATAGTAATAAAAAAAGAAGTTTGTGTGTGAGTGTGTGTTCGTCGGCCGTATTCTGAAGAGACGGCTGCACATAGAGCTACAAAATTTGCTGAGAAGATACCTCTACGTATGTAGTTTTGCACCTCGAAGACCGATTTTAAATTTTTTGATTAATTTTTTTCAGCTTAATTTTTAATGCAATTTTTAGCGCTTTTTCCCGATTCGAAGCGATTTTTCCACATTAGTGAAAGGAATATGGTTTCATTCTCTAAACCCAATGTAGTAACTTTTATCCTTTTTTCAATAAGGTTTATTCGGAATTCGTACAGTGATTTTTGAATTTTTCGTGAATTTTTTATGCGATTTTTAGAATTTTTCGACATTTGTAGAAGAAATCCTGTTTTAATGTTTAAGCTCAATAGTAATTTTTGTCCTCTGCGACCTTTGATATTTTAGTGGGTTTTAGCAGTTTTGCTGTGATTTTTCCACATTAGTAAAAGTATCTTTTTTTTAATCATCTTGCCCAATGCAGTAATTTATTTCTCTTCACAGTGAAGTTTTCGTGCAGCAATTTTTAAATTTTTCGCGATTTCTGATTGTATTTTTTAGAGTTTTTTTGCGTTTCGTGCTTTTTTTTTGACGGACCTGGGTAACGCCGGGCGAATCAACTAGTCAATAATAAAAATAAATATTTGATGCGGTTTTATGAATATACTTTCCCATTCCTCATTCAAAACTTTTTCTTCGAAATATTTGTTATCTGGGATGCCTGATTTTTTTGTCAGAACACTAAATGAACAATTTTGATCTTTATTCAAAAGAAAGCTTTTCATAAGAAATTCCTGGAATGGTGTGACATTTAGCAGTTGAGTTTTACACCTTCTCTGTATTATCACTTAACTCTTCTCCTTCGAAACTTCAAGGTTTCCAAAAAAAGTGACATTAATATAAGGAGAAAAACTATTTAACAACTTTTTAGATTACTGCAAATATTGGCCTTAAAATGCGCAGCAAGTTTACAAAAAGTTGTCTTGCTCTAAAAGACTTGAAACAGCCAACAGACTGGCAACTTGAGGCATAATTTTATGTTCTAAAAAATGGGGAAAAATAACATATACAAATTCAGCACATTTCTCCGTCGCAATATCCAAGTTGATAGAAAATAATCTGATGTAATTTGAAAAGGAAATAAATTTTGCATAATTAATCTTTAACGATTTGAATGCATTTAAATTAATTTGTAAGTAATTATCGTAATTAAGTTTTGAATATCTATTATTTTTCAATTATAAATGTACCCAATTTTTCAAGATAGAGGGCCCCAAAAAGTACCAGTGAGAGGGGCCCCTCACTTCATAAATACGCCAATGCCGGGCCACCCCCTGAATTCAACACTGATAAGTCGTAACCAGCCAGAGAAGCCAGAGGAAGCTCTGGAAAGTTTTAGTGGTGTAATTCTGAATACTTTTGAGATGTTAAATAATGAAATACTGTGCTAAAATATATCTTAGTTTTTGCGATTTTTTTGGTGTGTTTCTGTATTTGGATAATTTTAAAGTGTGTTTGCAATCAAACAATTTAAAGTTTATTATTAAATTAGCAAAATATTATGAAGGTTAAAGTGAACAAGAGGTTACACTGGGTCTTAAATTTATAATTAAGTAAATTTCAAACATGCTATAATTTCGAATTTCATTATAAAATTTATAAAAGAGAAAAAAAAAGTGTGACAAAATTAATATCTTTTCAAAAATTGCGATTTTTAAACCTATTAAAAATAATGATAATATTCTTTCATAATTAAAAAAAAATAACAATATCTAGTCTAGTCTGGGAGGGGATTCAGCCTTCTTAGCGTCCCCCCCCCCGTGGGTGCGCAATGCACTGGTTTGAATATAAATAAATAAATCATGTCTAATATACATGGGTTTAGAAAATGCTGATTACGAAATATATGGATTTGTCCTTGAAAGAGTATATTTTACCTTTTAAATGGAAATTTTTAAATACAGAAATATGCAAAAAATGGAAAATTTTCTGGAATTTAAGGAAAAAAATTTGCATTAAAATACCTAAATTGCCAGTATAATTTCCATATTTTAACGGATATTTTTTTACATTGTATAAAGCTTACAAAAAAAAGTGAAAAATTGACTGCCTATTACCGAACTTCCAGATTGGTCAAAAATGGATGCGATTCAGACGTTTGAAATGTCTTAAATTCAGATGCATACACGTGTCTTAAAAAATAAGACACTTTAAAATGTCTGAAAATTGAACACTCCAGTTTCAGACACTTATGTGTCTGAATTTCAGACATTTCAGATTACAGTGTTTATGCCATGATCATATAGTAAGACACTTAAGTGTCTAAATTTCAGACACCTATGATGTCTGAAATTCCATATTCAGACACTTAAGTGTTTGAATTACTTTTTCAGTCACATATGTTTCTGAATTTAAGACGCCCTTATTTGCAGTGTATATATAAAATCCTAATGAAACGGAATTATGAAAAGGATATATCAAACGGCTGAAATGAAACGAATTTATGAAACGACTTATTAAACAACTGATTATGTTTCACGGTGATTTTTCCTAAAATATGGAATACTTTGCGATGAAATTAACGCCAGAAATCCGTATTGATCCGCAGATCTAAAAACTGGTATGAGAATTTTAAAATTCGAATTAGTTTTCGAAATATTAATTTTATTCTAATTTTAAATGCATTTTTCTAATGATGGCAACTCAAATTTTAATCATATCAGATATTTATTTTCATATTTCAGAAAAGGTTATTATTTTAAACTAATTTGGCGGCCAGCTTGTCCTCCTTTAAATCTGTGCTAAGAAATGTATCATGCTACTCTTATTCATAATTCAATTTACTTGAACAATCTTTCGCCAAATCGAAAGATTCTGATAGAGAAATTATTTCTGACGGTATTTTTATATTTGCGAGACGCGGGTGATAAATCGCCAAACATTTTTCCCGTCGCATTTTTTTATATTTCATTAATTTCATTTAAAATATAATCCTTTCATTCATTTTATTTAAAGTATACAACTTTCATTGGTACTACTTAGTTATCCCATCGACCAATTTGGCCAAATTATATAAACCGTCAAACCACTCGCCTAATTATACAAAATTGACATAATTTTTATTTTAAATAACGAAAGAAGAAATAAATTAATATAACATTAATAAAAATACAAATAACACGTCGAAATAAAAAGCACTTGATGACGTAAATACGTGTAACTTGCTTAAAGTTAAGTGAATGTGACATTTACGATCAACCATTATTGGCATTTAATCTTATAATTTGGCGAGAAATTTTTGGTCGACGGAATAACTAAGTAGTACCCTTTCATTTAAAACTGAAACATTTAAATTGATGGCTTTCACATCTTCCTTTAAAACAAACAAAAAAAAAAAAAAAAAACGAAAAGAAAAATATTAGGCACAGATGTCATATACGCACAGGGGTACCTAATTGGCGCCAAAATGGCATTATTGTCATTGACATGGTAACACAACTATTCTTGTTTATTAATAAATGTTTTATTACATTTATTTATTTTTTTAAATTACATAAATTATATTGTTCTTTAGTTATTAATTATTTTTTTGTTATTTCCTTTTGAAAATAATAGAAAATAATTAAAAAATACGGTATTATTTAGTTATTCCGTCGACCTATTTCGCCAAATTATATAAATCGCCAAACCACTCCCCAAATTATACAAATTGATCTTTTTTTTTTTTTAAATAACGAAAGAACAAATAAATTAGTATAATATTAATAAATATACAAATAAAACGTCGAAATAAAAATCACTTCATGACGTAGACACGTGTAACTTGCTTAAAGTCAAGTGAATGTGACGTTTACGATCAATCATTATTGGCATTTAATCTTATATTTTGGTGATAGATTTTTGGTCGACGGTATAACTAAGCAATACCAAAAATGCATATGTAAATGGTATTCGAAAACGAGATTTTCGCAAAATTTGCTTTAAAGAAAAGTCACTCCAAACCTGGTGCATATAGCACATCTAGCCAAATATTAAATATTGCAATAAACCATAACATTAAATTTCAACTGCAAATCAATGTTTTAATTTACCACTCGAAAAAAAAATGCTAACTGGCGAGTTTAAAAAAAAGCTAATTGCTAGATTTGCACCCGGCTAGCGTAACAGTACCAAGAATTCTTTACGACCATGGCAACTTTTATGTAGTTTTATTCGAAAAAAAAAATTGATTTTTTTATTTAAATGGAAAACTTTCGGCACCGATGTCATATACGGCCCATATTGGCGCGACTTTTTCCTGACGCAAATGTCATATACGCAAAGGGTGCTTAACTGTCGCCAAAGTATCGTTATTTTGCTTGATATGGTAAGCCGGATGTAGTTGCTTATGCTGTTGATGTGTTCCTAAAATTGGCGTCGGAAAAAAATCGCGCCAATATGGGGCCGTATATGACATCTGTGCTAAACTTTCATATGAAAGGCGAAAGTATCAGACCATATTTGTTTATGGCAGTGATGACTTGAATATATAATACAGATGAATATAATATATATGAATTATAATATAGATGAAATGATGGCGATAGAATAATATTTGGCGACTTATCACCTGTGCCTGGCTAACATTAATGTACCAAAATGGCACCTAGAGTATAAAAACCGAAGTGGTACGCCCTGAACTGTTGATAATCGTCACATGACGTAGGCTATTGTTATAGAGATTGTTTTAAAATACCGGGAGACAAAGACTCTGTATACTTAATTCATTTAATTTTAGCTTTTTTCAAATATTTAACTGATCCTCTTTAATCAAAACCAAAAACAACCATTGGGTGTCTTAACAGCAACTGATTCGCCCTTAAATTTTTGCAATTCAATTCAAATGAATGGAAACCCGTTTACAGGGAGATATGCATAACTTTTTTTCAGTATAATTCAATCTTCTCTAATATTTTTAAAACCCATCACATTAGCGTGATTTTAGATTCTGCTGTGACTCAACGGAGGTTAGTGAGAGTAGCTTGCAGGAGGCAGAGCCCCCTAGTATATATATAGACATATATATTGATTGCAGTTTGTACTTGACTATACTGTGCATTATTACTCTTTCTCTTTCCCTTATTTCTTAAAACATTTTTTGCAAGAGTTGCATATAATCTTACCCTTGTTTTTATTATACCTCATTGCTGGTAACAGATGATCTCAATGTAGTAATATTTTTTTCCCAATCCATTTACATACGTATTTACTTTTTAATATAACTGTTTTTCCAATTTTCTTCTGGTTTTATTGTGCGTAGTTAGCCCTAAATTCGTATTATTTAGCTTTTTTATGGCAAACACAAAGATTAAACCACACATTTTATTTGTAGTACCTAGGTATTTGGGGCCTGGGGATTCTACCCTGGTTCTGCAAATTTCCATTTTATCCCTTTAATTCCTTCTTCACTATGTTTCATTGTGGTTAATTGTGTTAGTTTTTAATGGTTTTATTTATATAATAGATAGTAGGGAACTGCACGGGTCGGCCTGTGGCCCGAAGCCGTCGGGCAGAGCCGTAAAGCTCATGCCGGAAAGCTCATGCCGGCCATACTTTTTCGGAAAGCTCATGCTGGGCTTAAATTATTTTTTCTGTACAGAACCGGGACTGTTTTCATTCCTAGTCTTCACGGTCCAAAAATTTCAGCCCTAGTTTTGGTCCAGCCCGTATGAAAAACCATTGTCTCAGTGTGGCCTGGTCTATTCAAAGGTCAATTAAACTAGTATCCGTCAGGCCGAAATGTCGGAGCATGGAGACGCGTAAACTTAAAAGATATTATTTAAAAAAACGTTTTATTTTCTAGATTACTGTTCAATAGTATAAAAGTAAGTTTGAAATAACAATCGTGGATACTTCATTTTAAAGTGTTTAACTCAGTCGTGAGATGCCTCGGGTAATGCACAAATGCTAATCTGTCAGCAATTGTTCCCATACTTCTAATTTGGGTAAAGCCTGTCCTTAGCGAAAATTGCTTCCATTAGAACTTTCTCTAAGCGACAAACTACAGTAAAAATGACATAAGTTGTTTTATGTGACAATACCTTTAGACGAATATCCACAGAAGTTTTAGACAATGTTAAATTCGAGGATCTATGTATGGTGACAAGGTACGCAACAGTTAAAGGTAACTAACTTCATGAGAATGAGGCTTTTTCTTCTTTCCAATATTTACAAATAGGTTTGATAAAAAAAAAGAACTACAGTTAGAAATGGCTCATAATACTCAACAAAATGAACTATCATGGCCTGTGGCAAGCCTCGTGGTTGAAATCGTGGTCCATAGGCAATATCATTTATCGTACTTACGTTTACCAATCCTCACTCCGTTCAGATATTTGTATGTAGCATAATGCATAACCCTGCATCCAGCTGCTGAGGAAAGTCTAGACTGAAGTCCAGAGGCGTGATCATTTTCACTCTATCTTGCTATTTAATCATTGCGATCTGCTAAAATTCTTGTTTTTTGGCCCCCGATTTGATTTAAGAAGTACTTCTTGATTATATTCTTTAGCTTGCTTGGTTTTGAGAAAAATACATGTGGCACCTTCATATCATTCAAGTTAGCCGAAACCAGTATATATTTGTGTCGTTGCATAAGGGTTGAGAGGTACTCACGCAAAGTGAGTTCAGAGTCTTTCGGAACTGTGTCTGCTGATCGTCGTTTTGTCTCAATGAGTTTGTTAATGTGAAACATTTTTTAAAAGCTCTAAGCATTTTTTGTCCGCGAAGAATCACAATGACTTTTAAAGAATGTCTCTTATATAGAGGGATGTCTTTTACGCGATGTAACGACCTAATACGTCCAAGGATTTAAACAAATAAGCCTCTAAAAGGCTAAATGCTATCTATTTTACCTTTGCGACATCTTTGTTCAAGATCAGCTATAAGACAACATCCTATCATTGAAAATTCTTCAATAATGAGAAATAACACTGTATCCATTCTGAGCTGTAAATATATTGCTGACTTTTTAAATTAGAGAACTATTTAAAACACGTTGGTTCTTTAAGCACTTAGTGAGTTACCTTGTCTTTGAATTTAAATGCAGCAGTACCTGTTAGTGCCAAAAGAATAATAGCTTCTGATCCTAAGTGCTCTATGATTGTTTTACTAATTTCTGTGATTTTTGTATATTTTACAGCTCATCCTTTTCCAATAATAAAAGTTGACTTAGGGAAATTTGTAACCTTTGTTTGCAAAGACAAAATCTGTTCAGTGCATAACTGAAGTATATTCTGCTGCTCAATTGTGTATCCGATGTCAGAATTATCAAAATTTTCATGCAGCATAATTTGTTGTTCTTTAAAATAATTCAGAAATGTTAAAAGTAAAGGGAAACCATTGGATAAGAGAATCTACGGTAAAGATTACCCCCGGATGTATTTGAGAGATTTTGATTTTTGTAATTTAGCTCCGACCTTAGAGAACTTGATCCATCGAGTTAGCGGCAGAAAACTTCAAAGCTCCTTCAAAGACTTGCTTGTCTGGCACAGCCCACACTTATTTAATATGGCAACAGGTAAAGGTTTGTAACACGTATGTAACACGCACTCATAGATAGTCTGCTATACTCCTCTATCAAACTTGATACCTTTATTTATCTGAGTTGTTGTTATATCGTTATTCTGAAAATATTCGGAAGCATCTGGGTTATTTTTATGTGACTTTTCCACATAGAATTAAGCTGAATAACTCTATACATTTGAATTACTTTCTTTTAATCGTCATTTTCTAAAAACTTCTGTGTATAACGTTGCACATATAAAATATGTATATTTCTTAAAATGTACACTAAATCTAGGCACCAGATTAAAACTAGTATGTTGTGGCCATCACAAAACTTTCTTCTATGTAAATCACGTCAATTAAATCATTTAAACAGTAAAAGAAATTACATCAATTTATTCATATAAAAGTATACCTGAATTTGAAGTTTGATGAAAATTCGTGCATTAGTTATTGAGATAGAGCTACAGCGGGAATTCTGAAAAATGCAGCATAGTAGCGCCACCTGTTGAGCGATTTGCACCAAAACACAAACAGCACTAATTCATATTAAGGTATACCGGAATCTGAAGTTTGATGAAAATCCGTGTATTAGTTCTGGAGCTAGAGCTACTGTGGAAATCACAAAAAATGCAGCACAGCAGCGCCACCTGTTGAGCGATTTACACCAAAAGGTACAAAACATCAATTCATGTCAAGGACTAACTGAATCTGAAGTTTGATAAAAATCCGTGCATTAGTTCTGGACATTGAGGTATTGTGGAAATCGAGAAAAATGCTGCATAGCAGCGCCACCTGTTGAGCGATTTACAGCAAAACATAAACAGCAGTAATTCATATCCAGGTATACCTGAATCTGAAGTTTGTTGAAAACCCAAGCATTAGTTCTTGAGATAGAGCTATTGCGGAAATCACAAAAATGCAGCATAGCAGCGCCACCTGTGGAGCGATTTACACCACAAGGTGCAAAACGTCAACTCATGTCAAGCACTAACAGAAACTGAAGTTTGATGAAAATCCGTGCATTATTTCTTGAGATAGAGCTATTACGAAAATCGTGTAAATGCTGCAAAATGCAGCATAGCAGCGCCATCTGTTGGGCGATTTGCACCAAAACGTTACCAGCACCAATTCATATCGAGGATTAACTGAATCTGATGTTTGATGAAAATCCGAGCATCAGTTCTTGAGATAGAGGTAGTGCAGAAATCGCGAAAAATGCAGCATAGCAGCGCCACCTGTTGGGCGATTTACACCAGAAACTAATCAGCACTAATTTATATTAGGGACTACTTGAATATAAATTTTTATTAAATTCCGTGCATTAGTTCTTGAGATAGAGCGCCCACAAAATCTGTGTCACATACACACAGACAGACATACAGACAGACAGACAGACAGACTCACAGAGTCACAGACAGACATTTTGTAAAAACATGTTTTTTGGAATCTCTGACCTCTAAAACGTGTAAATCCGTCGAAAACCGGAAGTCGAAAATTTTTACGAATCCAATACTTTCTTCTTGTAAAGATAGAAGAAAGTAAAAATCAGGGATTGATTTATGACTTTTAGTGAATATGATTTCTCACGAATTATCTTTCATTGTTGTATCCATTTCTCCGATCATAAGCATAAGCGATCATAGTCATATACATTAACGTCGCATTTATAGATAAACTTCGCGACGTTTGGACGAAATATCGCCAAATTTGGCGACCAAAAATATGTCGTCACAAATTAAGCCAATTTGGCTGTATCTGACTAAATTGACGAAAATTCCATTGAAATTCAGTACTGATGATTCTTCTCTAACGGTTTCTTAGCATTTTAACTTCGTGTTCTCCAGTAAAATTAGCTAAAATCTTAAAACCAAGAAATAGGGAAGCTGCTTTTTCCAACCCGTACAGGAATTTTTTATTTTGTAATCTACATATTTCTTTTTTCTAATGTACATCTTGACAAAAAAAATGCTTATCTCATTTACTTCAGAATGTTCACTTGCATTTCAGTTGAACTATAGTCACTTACGATGAATTGAAAAAAAAAAAATGAGTCATCTTTAGTAATTGGGACCGCTACCAAATTGTTAAATTTGCGCATCAAACAATGCTCAGTAAAATATGAAATTGTCTATAAACCCGATTACAAAAATTTTCCAATAGAAACATACATTCGTCTGAATACAAGCATACATACATAAGAATACATACATATAAGTAATGCATACATGACGTTATATTTTTCTTGATTTCTTTGAGTATCACTCGTAGCCATTCGACTAATGCCCAAAATTGTATTTTCCGTGTTCGATTTTCTTTTCGTTTCTCTTAATTTAAAATTCAAAATGAATTGCACCGATTTGGAAGCTTACAAAGAATGAAAAGTTCGGAAAAAAATAGTGGTTGTTACATACGTAATATGTAAAACTTCTGAAAGGTGCGTGTGTGTGTGTGTGTGTGTGGGGGGGGGGGGTCAATCTATATCTCAGGTCACCAATGTGTGAACATCGACTTCAACATTCGACCCCATAATGATCCATATGAGGCTAAAAGGCATAATTTACAGCAACGGAGCTAATGTTTTAATTAATAACGAAATGAATCTCGTCGAATTTCGACGAAAGAAATTGTTTAAAAACGAAATCATACATAGGTTACTACGTAGTCTCTTAAAACAAATATTATTTTTAACATAAAGTTACCAAAATATTAATTCCATGCACTTCGACTGTTCAAAATATTAAAAAATTAAACTATATTATTTATTATACCTAATCAAGATATGTAATTTTCATGAAATTACCCATTGAGGCTGTTATATTTAAAAGGCACAGATGTCATATACGCCCGATATTAGCGCGACATTTTTCCCACGCCAATTCGGCGAAATCTTCAAAAGCACAAACAATAACATCCGGGATACATATCAAGCAAAATAACGACACTTAGGCGCCAGTTAAGTACCCGTTGCGTATATCACATTGGCGTCAGAAAAAAATCGCGCCAATATGGGGCGTATATGACATCAGTGTCGTTTAAAATTGTCGATTGAAAATTTAAAAATATGATTTCACCTTAAATCAAACATGGAATTGTATTTCGCGTAAAATCTAAACTTAATGTTATTTTCACCGTCTCATAATTTGCTTACGCATCTCTTATATTTACATTCACCATTTCAAAAATACTACAATTCGCAATATGTGATTAATTAATGCATATATTTCTAAACTTGAAATCAAATTTGTCAACTACGACTTTGCATGTGAACATTCGCACTCTTAACTTGTGATTCTAATCTATGTATCGGCAGGTAAAATTCCAGAAATTTATATCTTTTAGAGACGTTCGTAGTAAAATATTCACTTTTATCAGAGAAAATGATCGTTTTCATTTTAATATGATGTCATTTTGCCTCATTGCAGCATTTCACCAAGCATCTCAAGCTCAATGAGTGAAAAAGAATCGAATTATAACAGCTTTTTGCGGAAAACATGAGTATTTTATTAAAGCATGACGTCATTTCTGTTCAATTTTTTCAGAAAGTTTATTTTGAATTTTATGAGAAAATGGCATCAGTAAAGATAAGCAAACCTTATTATTTTTCCTTTCTTTACAACAATGAAAGTAATTCAATTACTGCAATTTTGAAACAAATTCATACAAAATTTTTAAATTTTAAATATAAGTAAAAAATTGGGAATATTTAAAAAATATATAGATAGTGTGTGCAAATCTACAAAGAAACAGCTTTCATTAAAAAAAAGATATATTAAAATTGGTGCAAAAAAAAAAAAAAAAGCTCAAAGTAAATGACTAAAAAAAAAGAAAGCCTTATCTTTCAAATATGTAGAACTAGTAAATCTGCAGATCAGGAGCCTCAGCGTCAGCCCTGAAAGTCATTGTTTTTAGACACACTCTGATAATATTCAATTTCCTGCAAACCGCAATTTAAAGTTTTCAAATTGCGTAATTATTTATGAGAATAAAAAATACGTAGTTTTTAGACATTAGAAGCGTTAAATTAAAAACGTTGTTATGGAAGGATATTTTGAAATTTTCATGAGCAACTAAATCTGGTATATTTTTTTAAATAATAAAGTATTCAGGGGGGTTCCGCCCCCCTGAACCCGCCGTGGTCTCATTAATTTACATATGTAACTTTTTATTGATTGCGCTAATGATTATCGTAAATCTTTTTACACTTCCGAGCCTTATTTTTCAATACTGGGGGGGCAGAAAAGGATTTACACTGACGCAATTATATTAAAAGTTTAGGTTTTACGAATGAAAATGTAATTTCTTTTTAAAGATAAAATAATTTTCATTCATATTTTCTAAAATGAGGCGGCATTAAGAAATAACACTCGTCAAAAAATATTTTTTCAGGCAATCTAGTTAATGTTTGGTTTTTAAGAATGAAAATATTTATTTCCCGATAAAATGACGTAATTTTCAACTGCGATAATTTTGCGGTGTATAATTTTGACGTTTACTATCAATTTGCTTTTCAAAAGTTCTTTTTTCTCATTGAAATTTTCGATTAAAAATTAAACATTTCTGTTAGCTGTGTCCAGACGATAAACCGTGAGATATTAGTAACATTTTTCTTTTAATAATAAGAATTAATATCATAACACAAGCCCCTTTTATTTCAACCTCAAAGCGTATTCGTTTTATTTTTGATATATGAGATCAAATTCACCTTCTTTTCGTATTTTTGTTTTATTTCCAATATGAAGACGTATTCGTCTATTTTTACTTTCTTCTATCTTCAATAGAAGAAAGTATTGTAATCGAAATTTTTTTCGACTTCCGGTTTTCGACGGATTTACACGTTTTAGGGGTCAGAGATCCCAAAAAACATGTTTATAGAAAATATCTGTCTGTCCGTGTGTCCGTGTGTCCGTCTGTCCGTCCGTCCGTCTGTCCGTCTGTCCGTCCGTCCGTCTGTCCGTCTGTCCGTCTGTCTGTCGCCATTGTACCATCAAAAAGTGTATGAAGTTATGCATAGAATTGAACCAAATTTCTATTTTAAGTTTTGGGCTATGGCAAGCAGATCCTCCCTGAATTTGGAAAAAATTCGCCGGTAGGGGGCGCTGTAACAGCCATTTTTGTGCGATTTTGAATATTGTACCATCTAAAAGTGTATGAAGTTATGCATAGGATTGAACCATATTTTTATTTTAAGTTTTTGGATATGGCAAGTAGGTCCTCTCTGAATTTGGAAAAAATTCGCCAGTAGGGAGCGCTGTAACAGCGATTTTTGTGCGATTTTGAATATTGTATCATTCAAAATGTATTAATGTATGCATAGAATTGAACCAAATTTTTATTTTAAGTTTTTGGCTATGGCAAGCAGATCCTCCCTGAAAGTGGAAAAAAAATCGCCGGTAGGGGGCGCTGTAATAGCGATTTTTGTGCGATTTTGAATATTGTACCATCCGAAAGTGTATGAAGTTATGCATAGAATTGAACCAAATTTTTATTTTAAGTTCTTGGCTATGGCAAGCAGGTCCTTCCTTAATTTGGAAAAATTCACCGGTAAGGGGTGCTGTAATAGCGATTTTTGTGCCATTTTGAATATTCTACCATCGAAAAGTGTATGAAGTTATGCATAGAATTGAACCAATATTTTTTGTATGTTTCTGGCTATGGCAAGCAAGTCTTCCCTGAACTTGAAAAAATACTGCCAGAAGGTGGCGCTATAATTGGATCTCTGCGCCATTTTCGTTATTGTACCTCGAAAATTGTATAAATTTATGCATAGAATTGAACCAAATTTTTTGTGTACGTTTCTGGCTATGGCAAACAAGTCCTCCCTGAATTTGAAAAAAATCTGACGGAAGGGTGGCACTGTAATAGAGATATTTGTGACATTTTCTTTATTGTACAGTCGAAAAGTGTATAAAATTATGCATACAATTGAACCAAATTTTTTGTGCATATTTTTGGCTTTGGCCAACAGGTCCTCCTCGAATTTGGAAATATCGCGCGGTAAAGGGGCCCTGTGATAGCGATTTTTGTATACTTTTCTTGATTTTTGGTAGTTCTGTTGTCCATCGGCGGCTCGTGCAAACGCGGGAACTCGCTTCCTGCTAAGCGGGCTATTGGCAAACATCTGATAACAACAGGATAAGGAAAAACTTTTAATTTTAAAAAATACCATGATATAGATTAACTCGTTTTTAGTTCATTTAATTGACTGAAGCAGGAATTTAAGATGAAAATCAAAGTTGGTATAACATTGAACTAATAATATTGAAGTATTAACATGTGTAACTAGTTTTTGAAATATTAAGATGTATAAGATAGAAGAAAGTTTTGGGATTGGCACATCCAACTAGTTTTATTTCATTTTCCTCTTGCACATGAAAATCTTTCAAATCAAAAAATTAACTGTTTAGGATAAATTATTATTCCAGGATCGGATTTTTTTGGCAACGGTAAAAAAAAAAAAAAAAAAAAAAAAAAAAAAAAAAAAAAAAATGTTAAATTTTATAGCAAAATGTCAATTTATTCCTTATGAAAATAATGAACTTTTTAATTTAAAAGAGAAATATTTGAACAAAATGAATAGAACATAGCCTTTCTTTATTTCTGGGGGTAAATTCCATCTATATGTAAAGACACAAAAGCATCAATTCATCCTTTTGACGTTGATTTGACTTCAAACAGTTAGACATACTTTCACATTTCCGATATTTTAGGATGTAGTTCCGTTGATAGGAAACAGTTAAAAGAAAATTAAGATAATGAAATATGTGATTAAAAAAAGTAAATTAAAAAAAGAAAATCTACCCTATATATATAAAATCCTAATGAAACGAATTTATGAAACGAATATATGAAACGCCTAAAATGTACCGATTCTTTGAATCGACTGATTAAACAACTGATTTTGTTTCACGGCAATTTCTCCTAAAATATGGAATACTTTGCGATGAAATTAACACCAAAAATCCATCTTGATCCACAGATCTCAAAACTGGTATTAGAATTTTGAAATTCGAATTAGTTTTCGAAATATTAATTTTTTTCTAATTGTCTGAGCGAAGCGAAGGCTAATACTCAGCGAAATATTACTGTCCGGACACGTTACATCTACGATGGATATTAACGCCATGTCCTACTAAAAAAAAGCCTAATAAAAACCTTTCGTCAAGCATAACTCAAAAAATATTTGTCGGATTTCGTTTCTGATTGCACCAGAAGGTACCTATGAGGGCCACATACTGAATGCACCTACTATGAAAAATAAGTTCCAAACCGTTTAAAAATTATATAGAAAAAACTGATAAAAAAAGCACAATTTATCTGCATACGTCACAGAAATTTGGTGTGCGTCACTTTCACCGGTGGATGATTTCGTAGACAGCTTGTTTGAAAGCATGGAGTAAATAAAAGTTATTACCAATAAGGTTATCTGAGCGCAATATGCTCGCCGGTTGCCAGACCAGTTAGTTTAAACGGTAGAGCATTGGCCCCGTAAGCCAAGGATCTGGATTTGATTCCCAGGCTGAGCATTTTTTCGCTCAGTTGGAAATATTTCAATTCGTATGATATCTTTACCAATCAGTTTGATTGTGTTAAAATAATAGTTTATCTGCGTACCCGTAGTTTATGTGGAATTCCTTTACCTGCGGTTTATTCTATTGAGCTGTCTACATGACAGACCAAATGTTATTACCAATAAGGTTATCTGAGCGCAATATGCTCGCCGGCTGTCAGACCAGTTAATTTAAACGGTAGAGCATTGGCCCCGTAAGCCAAGGATCTGGATTTGATTCCCAGGCTGAGCATTTTTTCGCTCAGTTGGAAATATTTCAATTCGTATGATATCTTTACCAATCAGTTTGATTGTGTTAAAATAATAGTTTATCTGTGTACCCGTAGTTTATGTGGAATTCCTTTACCTGCGGTTTATTCTATTGAGCTGTCTACATGACAGACCAAATGTTATTACCAATAAGGTTATCTGAGTGCAATATGCTCGCCGGTTGTCAGACCAGTTAGTTTAAACGGTAGAGCATTGGCCCCGTAAGCCAAGGATCTGGATTTGATTCCCAGGCTGAGCATTTTTTCTCTCAGTTGGAAATATTTCAATTCGTATGATATCTTTACCAATCAGTTTGATTGTGTTAAAATAATAGTTTATCTGCGTACCCGTAGTTTATGTGGAATTCCTTTACCTGCGGTTTATTCTATTGAGCTGTCTACATGACAGACCAAATGTTATTACCAATAAGGTTATCTGAGCGCAATATGCTCGCCGGTTGTCAGACCAGTTAGTTTAAACGGTAGAGCATTGGCCCCGTAAGCCAAGGATCTGGATTTGATTCCCAGGCTGAGCATTTTTTCGCTCAGTTGGAAATATTTCAATTCGTATGATATCTTTACCAATCAGTTTGATTGTGTTAAAATAATAGTTTATCTGCGTACCCGTAGTTTATGTGGAATTCCTTTACCTGCGGTTTATTCTATTGAGCTGTCTACATGGCAGACCAAATGTTATTACCAATAAGGTTATCCTAGCGCAATATGCTCGCCGGTTGTCAGACCAGTTAGTTTAAACGGTAGAGCATTGGCCCCGTAAGCCAAGGATCTGGATTTGATTCCCAGGCTGAGCATTTTTTCGCTCAGTTGGAAATATTTCAATTCGTATGATATCTTTACCAATCAGTTTGATTGTGTTAAAATAATAATTTATCTGCGTACCCGTAGTTTATATGGAATTCCTTTACCTGCGGTTTATTCTATTGAGCTGTCTACATGACAGACCAAATGTTATTACCAATAAGGTTATCTGAGCGCAATATGCTCGCCGGTTGTCAGACCAGTTAGTTTAAACGGTAGAGCATTGGCCCCGTAAGCCAAGGATCTGGATTTGATTCCCAGGCTGAGCATTTTTTCGCTCAGTTGGAAATATTTCAATTCGTATGATATCTTTACCAATCAGTTTGATTGTGTTAAAATAATAGTTTATCTGCGTACCCGTAGTTTATGTGGAATTCCTTTACCTGCGGTTTATTCTATTGAGCTGTCTACATGACAGACCAAATGTTATTACCAATAAGGTTATCTGAGCGCAATATGCTCGCCGGTTGTCAGACCAGTTAGTTTAAACGGTAGAGCATTGGCCCCGTAAGCCAAGGATCTGGATTTGATTCCCAGGATGAGCATTTTTTCGCTCAGTTGGAAATATTTCAATTCGTATGATATCTTTACCAATCAGTTTGATTGTGTTAAAATAATAGTTTATCTGCGTACCCGTAGTTTATGTGGAATTCCTTTACCTGCGGTTTATTCTATTGAGCTGTCTACATGACCGACCCAAATGTTATTACCAATAAGGTTATCTGAGCGCAATATGCTCGCTGGTTGTCAGACCAGTTAGTTTAAATGGTAGAGCATTGGCCCCGTAAGCCAAGGATCTGGATTTGATTCCCAGGCTGAGCATTTTTTCGCTCAGTTGGAAATATTTCAATTCGTATGATATCTTTACCAATCAGTTTGATTGTATTAAAATAGTAGTTTATCTGCGTACCCGTAGTTTATGTGGAATTCCTTTACCTGCGGTTTATTCTATTGAGCTGTCTACATGACAGACCAAATGGTATTACCAATAAGGTTATCTGAGCGCAATATGTTCGCCGGTTGTCAGACCAGTTAGTTTAAACGGTAGAGCATTGGCCCCGTTAGCCAAGGATCTGGATTTGATTCCCAGGCTGAGCATTTTTTCGCTCAGTTGGAAATATTTCAATTTGTATGATATCTTTCCCAATCAGTTTGATTGCGTTAAAATAATAGTTTATCTGCGTACCCGTCGTTTATGTGGAATTCCTTTACCTGCGATTTATTCTATTGAGCTGTCTACATGACAGACCAAATGTTATTACCAATAAGGTTATCTGAGCGCAATATGCTCGCCGGTTGTCAGACCAGTTAGTTTAAACGGTAGAGCATTGGCCCCGTAAGCCAAGGATCTGGATTTGATTCCCAGGCTGAGCATTTTTTCGCTCAGTTGGAAATATTTCAATTCGTATGATATCTTTACCGATCAGTTTGATTGCGTTAAAATAATAGTTTATCTGCGTACCCGTAGTTTATGTGGAATTCCTTTACCTGCGGTTTATGCTATTCAGCTGTCTACATGACAGACCAAATGTTATTACCAATAAGGTTATCTGAGCGCAATATGCTCGCCGGTTGTCAGACCAGTTAATTTAAACAGTAGAGCATTGGCCCCGTAAGCCAAGGATCTGGATTTGATTCCCAGGCTGGGCATTGTTTCGCTCAGTTGGATTTACTTCAATTCGTATGATAGTAATAAATATCTGATTAAAAAGGGTGGGTATATATCTTAAAAAAAGGGTGAGTATATATCAAAATTTAGGAACGGTTATGAAGTGGAGTGATTATTTATTCAAAACCATTCATATTTTTAAATGTCCATTATATTTAGTAATTTAATGAAAAAATCTTTAAATAATATACAGCTATTTTTTTCAGTGAAGCATGATTAATAAGAGTAATCTGTTTAAAGAAAAAAAAAATTCAAGTCAACTGCAAAAAATTCAAAAACATAAATGCATTTTTCATTTACACATGAATCATGAAATAACAGTTTAACTTTAAAAGTCTCAAATCGAAAGATTGTGTTATTAATGAATGGTAAGCAGATAATAACGTTGAATTTTTTTTTTTTTTCATTAAAGCGAAATTCTATTAAGTGAATAATTCTTTAATATATTCCAATAATTTTATTTCGAAATATGTATATTTTTAATTTATTATATTTCAAGTTACAGTTGATTTTAAAAGAGAAAATCGAATACGTTCTACCTATTTCAATCAGATTTTAAATAAAATTTTAACCGATATTTAATAGAAAATCTGTACATTAATAGCCATTAATAATTTTTCTTTTTTTGTAAGATTTTCTCCCTTTCAAAACCATTACAGTATTGTTTCAGACCCAGCTGAAGTGGAATAAGTAAATACTTTAATATATTTTTTTTCATTTAAATGATTATTTTGCTAATTTTGTTAATTTTTAACCAAAAGTAAAAAAAAAAAAAAAAAAAAAAAAAAAATTTTTATACATAAATGTTTTCAAATTGCAGAATCAAATAACTGAAGACACATATAATTTTAATTAATTTTTCAATTAATTTTCAGCAGTGATATTGCACCCGGAATTTACCGACAATGAGTGAGAGATGTCAAACTATATGTCGTCCTCGTAGCTGAAAGGTATAGAACTGGAGCGTTATTCCAAGGATCCGCTGTTCAATTCCCTGTTTGGACATTTTTCACACTGTTGGTTTGAAGATCAGTTAGCAAAGAAAGAAAATAAGTTGAAACTGGTGTGAACATATACGAACTAAAATAACTTATTAAAAGAAAAACTCAGAATGGCACTTAAAAGATTTTGATGATGTTTTAAGAAGTTATTTTATTTCTTAGTTAGCAATGTTAAAAATTCCCGTATTTAATATTAACTGACGACATTTTCAAATTTATGATATTTAATTTAATGCATTATACTTTCGTTCAAATCTATAAGATTAATAAGAAATATTATAAATATGACAACATAAAAAAAATGCAAAAGGTTGATGAAAAATGTAACTAAGAACGATAGATCATGCATCTAGCATAGATTGTAAAACACTTTCACAATACTGTAACAAAAGTTTACAGTTTCTTAAGGTGAAAGATGTCTAAATAAACGATTTAGAAAATGTATAACGCGATTAAAAACTGAATTTCTGAAATTACCATCAATAATCTATAGATTTGTATGTAAGCTACATAGTATGCTAAAATTTAGCTCAATTAAGCACATAGCACAGCTGAAATTTTCTATTCAGCAATTACCGCCAGTAAACTTGAAAATAATTGTTAGTGTATCTCTGTATATGAATTACAAAGTTTATACCCACTAAGTAAAATTTAAAAAATAGTTTAATTTAAAGCACGTACCACAACTGAAAATACGCTTTCAGCAATTATTATCGCACCTCAGTGGTCTAAACTAATGTCAACATGTTTATAAAAATGTAATAATATTAAAATTTATGCCCAAACTATTTATCCTGTTAGGCCGTATTGTAACGGAATTCGATTGAGTGTCCCAGTAAATGAATCGTAAATGCTGCACACTTTAATTTCAATACCGATTATGCCATAGTAAATACCAACAGCATTTATCAATTCCATTTCAGTTTGACTACATTTATGCGAGCTACAGAACAGACAGACTAACAGAATTCATACACAATTTTCAACTATGTTGGAAAGTGTTAAAAATAATCAGGATTGTATGTGCATGTATTCATGAATTCGTAAACAATTTTCAACTATATTGGAAAGTGTTAAAAATGCTCATGATTACATGTGCATGTATATTTGAATAATAAACTGTACAAGTGGATTTTAGACTGCATTAAATTTTTAATATTTTAACTTATATTATTAAAAAAATCCATTCCAAGTGTCATCGTAGACACTATGTATTATCTTTGATCAAGTTCCTTACAAAATAATGAAACAAGTAAAAATAAAATTTAAAAAATCAAAAACCCGACTGCGTAAAAAACGAACTAATTAATTATTTCTCATCAAGGGGCCGTTCTAGTATTACGTAAGCACCTAAGGGGGGGGGGGGAGGGGTTACCGATTTGCTTATTTTTGCTGACAAGGGGGGAGGGTGGTTTGAATGATTCTTACGTAAGACATTTTCAAAATCTCTTAACTTGTAAAAAAAAATATTAAAAATTTCAAATTGAAAAAAAGAATTAGCAAAAGAATATTAAACTTGAAGTTCTGATGTCAGCTATTTTGACCGCACAAGGAGAACATAAACGATCTCTTTTATCTAGAAATGACTGTTCATGTTTGATGCATGGGGGCTTATTATTTCTGAGAACTTACTACTATTTCCAATTGAGAAAATAGAATAGAATTGTATGGATCGATGCGATATGTTTTATTGTGACAATATGAGTTTTCCGGTAAAGCTTCCAAAACGTAAGTAAAACTCCATCTTCTTTGTTTCCACACCTCCTCTGTCAAGTGGTCGAACTCCATAACCATAGTGACCGACTGCTCTACTGCCTGGTGTCGCGTAAGTTTTGAAAACCTCTCAGTATTGTAGTGTAGTGGTGTTTAAAATAAATAAAATCAGAAATATGGCTTCATTTCGAGAAATCTTGTGTAAAAAAACTTTTTGAAAGTTTCAAAAAGTCTGCATCAGATAAACATTTGAAGGATATCCAATGTAAAACTCATGATGTGTGGCGGCAGTACAAAAAGTCTTATAAAACTGACAAAGAGTTAGAGGTATTGGTGCTAAAAAGAATTGAGGACGAACTGCGTAAGGCAACCCAAAAAGAAATCAGTCTTTCTTGATTATTTTGTAATGTAATTATAATCAATTTATTCTTAAAATTTAAAATATATTTTATCATAACTTTAAGTTTACATATTTAATTGGAAAAATTGGAAAAAAAGATAGATAAGATAAAATGACCGTGTAACCTTGGCGAAACATGGTCAGTATGGCAATAAATAAAGACCAAGGAAATGTCAAAACATGAGTTATTACTTTTTAAATATGACCTTATTTTTTTTTTCAAATAACTCGAAAATTAAAGCATCCATGGGGGAAAAATATTAAAAAATATGTAAGTTTTGTAGCAGATAATCTTCTAACTGTTTTCAAATTTTGTGCCTTACTAAAAATGAAATGTAATCCAATTGAATTGAAAACAATGTATCTCAAATTCAAAAACAGATAAATAAGGTTTCCAGTGATCTAAAAAAAGAAAAATAATCCTTAAAAAGGAAACTACAAAATGTTGAATACCAAAGAAAACATCGAACCACCAAACGAACAAAGCTTGAAAAAATCTGCCATGATAATACAGACATTTAAAAAAAATTAGCTTTGAGGGAATCAGTAGGAAGACTAAGTTTAAATGTAGATCAACCATTATTGCTTAAGGCAATAGCAGATATAGCTATTGTTGGAAGCGCTGCAGATGCAAAAAGAAGAAGCGAGTCAATACGAAGTGTCAAAACTCTCGATGTCTTGACTGCAGAACTGAAAAAGGTTGGTTTTGCAATAAGCAAGAGTAGAACATATATATCTTCGTTTGCTTCCAAAAAATTTCTCAACCACCGACGGTCGAAGATATGTCACCACAGTGCCGATAAAACTTTCCTGGGCTCAGGCTGATTATCATCAATCTCACATTCATACCCAATTTGCAGTAACATTCATCTGCTATTTAGGAACTTTAGCTTCAATTCGTGGACCCATGCAAGTGTTTCTTCTTTCACAGGATGACAAAGAGCGTGTACCTTTGGGGATTACAGCAGCCAAAAATCAGGCTCCGATACTGATGCATATGGAGTATCGTGTATCCTTACACGACCACGACTGGGTCATCGCTGAACACCACAAACTTATCCCATCTGTTTACGCTGGTATTGTGATTGCTCCTGGCATGGCAGGTCAAAGTAAAGCCATAGGTTATTCTAGTCCAACGTTTATAGACATAAGAAATGGGAAACACAGTTCTTCCACAGCAAATACTCATGCTCAGGATTTTGAAACTCTATTAAATACTCAAAGACTTAAAAAAATTAGTGAAAACAGAAGAGGGTTTCATCAAACCTCTAATCATAGTTACGGTTGATGGAGGTCCAGACGAGAATTCCCGCTACCAGAAAGTTATATTGTTTGCTATTAACCATTTCAAAAAGCGTAATTTGGATGGAATTTTCATAGCGTGCAATGGTCCTGGAAAAAGTGCATATAATTGAATAGAAAGGTGAATGGCACCACTTAGTCGAGAACTGTCTGGTTTTATACACCCTCATAACCATTATGGTTCCACCTCCATGAGAACGATCGCACTATTGATGAAGAAATGGAGCAAAATAACTTTGCTGTTAACACTCTCGCAGATATCTGGAACTCATTAAACATTTACGGTTACCCTGTTACTGCCACATATGTTGATTCAGGTGAACCAGACTCTCTTGGTTATGACTTGGATTGGTATTCGAAGCACGTACAAGAAAGTCAATACTTGCTGCAAATTGTAAAATGCGAAGTAAAGAATTGTTGCTCCCCTGCACGTAGTGGATTATTTCGTATTTTAAAAGGACGATTTATTCCTCCTCCAATTAAAATGATACAATCGTCAAATGACATCATTACAAGTGAGGAGGGGTAATTTATAGATTTAAGTCTCCATCTGGCCTTAAATCTGAATATTACAGCAAAGGGATTTTTAAAGATGCTGTATGATTATTTGTGCCTTTTCATAAAGTTGCAATTATCCGCAAGAACTTGTGGAAGTTGTGGCTAATATCATGCATCTCAGAAGTCAACAAACAGACACAAAAAAAAATCAACACAGTGAAAAAAGGGAGAAGGCCTGCCTTATACTACCAATGGGAATTGCTGCTCGTCGAGCAAATGAACTTATGTGTTTCGTAAAATTCGCGGAAGATATAGAAGATGTTGAGTGGATCAATGAAGATGGAGTTGACCAAGATTGCATCCGAAAAGAAAGCGATGAAGATAATCAAGTAAAACTGGAAACCAATATCATATCAGATATGGAAAAATGCCTTGCGCAGCCGTGGTCAGCATCGGAATAGATATGGGCATGTTTAAATTTAAATTTTACAAATGGCTAAGTTCTTCTAAATTGTGATCTAAGAAATTTTCTTAAATAGAATTGTAAGGAAATAAAACAAGCATTTTTTTATTATTTTTTTTTAAGTCGAGTAGAGTTTTTTTTTATTTGTATTGTGTCCTAATTTTTTAAAAATTAAATTATTACTGCTAAGTGGGGGGGGGGTTGCAATTTTCTTATGTAATTATTAAGGGGGGGGGGTTGCGATTTGCTTATTTTTGCTGACAAGGTGGGAGGGGGGTGAAAAATTGTCAAAAACATGCTTACGTAATATTTGAACAGCCCCCAATGTGAAAATATTTTTTATATTACTTACCTATTTTTTTATTAACTTGTATTGATAACTTTAAAGTTGTGTTTAATTGTTAGTTCCTATCTATAAACACTGTTTTGATTAGGCCTATAGATGTCCATGAAGGTTAGAGTTGCAGTAAAGCTAGAGATCCTACCTACACAACTTCCAGGTTGTGTAATATTTAAACGGAGCTTCTGACTGTAAAATAGTCAATGATACATCGTCTTCATTTTGAATGACCTATCCAATGATATGCTACTCGATAGGGTGAGTAATTTTTTTTCGTCTGTACCGCCATTTTGAATTTATAAAAACAAATCCTAGCCTATAACCATCGGACGGTTAAGGCGAATCGATAGAGACCGATTTATTTTTTATAAGCGATTTATTTGGCCATTGCTGGTACAGACGCAACTGGTTTAAAATCTTTGGTTACTAAAACAGCAGAAGCTTTGGTTTAGTACAGGGCAGCCTTCCTCTGCTAAGTCTAATAGCCTAGATATTGGAAAGGCAACTGCTCTTAGGCAAGTCTTAGCAGGTAACAACGCTAAGACCACTGTCTCAGGGTTGTTACAAAAACTCACTTTTAATGAATTTCAGAACTTTATTTTAATACATTATTGATATTTTGGAATAAAAATGCTTTTTAAGGCTGTTAGTAGGCAATCTCAAATATATATGTATCAGATGTAAAAAAATCTATTGGGGAGTTTTCATTTAAACAATTCCGTGTTTGACCGGCTATTACATTTTTATGAAGAATCATTTTTGTATTTATACACAGTTTTTAACCACAAATCCTGTATAACTGAGTTAAAATCGGCATAAATTATTTAACATACGTTATTTCATTGTAAACTATGTATGTATGTATATATATATATATATATATATATATGAATGATATAATTTACTCATTCTTGTTGAGATTCGATGAAAAGCTAAGTGACATTCATAGTCAGAATTTTACTGACAATGTACTTCAATGATGAAAAGCATCCTTCCACATAATCATTCTATGTGATAATCGATGAAATAACTCACATACCGTAGTGTCCTCTATTAATAATTGATTACAAGTCACATTTATCCTGTCGACTTTCTATGATATAATTTACTGTCACTTTTTGTGACAATCCAACGACTCTCGATATATCGAAGATAATGCAGTATAATAATTAATACCAGTAGCTTTGCCAACCCTCCGTTATCTTATGTCAACCAGAGTGCAGTCGTGGTGGCCTAATTGAAGACGGGTTCAAGAAAACATTGGGGAAATTTCCCCTTCAAGAATAATAGAGGCACCATGAGTTGAACGTGGTTTATTTGATAGGAATATATCGTAAACAATTCCAGTAACATATTCATCAGCTCTCGACGAAATCGTTGATCCACTTCATAATAAATTTAAGATGTTAAAATAGTAGTTTCTCCACATTACAAGTCTAACCACCAAGTGACGAGGATTATTTAGACAAACGAAAAAGCGTACACATTATGCGCTCCTTGTCTTTGCAACGCTATAAATACCCAGAAAAACAGGGCGCAAATGAATACATTAACAGTGGAGAACCACTCCAGTAGAGAGGTGGGGAGGAATGGGACAGGAGACAAGCCGCGATTCGATGGAAAGGGGTGACGAACGCGTGACGTCGAATGATCTCTTTCGAACCGGCGTCAGAAATACTGCGTAAACAAACTGCTGGCGGGAAACTGATGGAACAAATAGAATAATAGTGCAAACGATATTTTAAAACATTCGAAGAAAAAGAATTTAGTATCAGAAATAAACTGAAAAAGTATTTTAATGGATTTTGACGAATAGATTTAAGGATTTTAGAATAATAAAAGAATATGCATTTAAAGCATGGGAAAAAAT
This sequence comes from Maratus speciosus, assembly GCA_963932465.1. Taxonomy (NCBI): domain Eukaryota; kingdom Metazoa; phylum Arthropoda; class Arachnida; order Araneae; family Salticidae; genus Maratus; species Maratus speciosus. The sequence goes on from OZ010786.1 coordinate 23,872,760, forward strand.
AAGAGATATTTAAGATAGTATTAAAGCAAGTAAAAAATGTAGCTATTAAGAATTTGGAATAATAATACTAAGAATAAAGGGTGAAAATTTTTATTATTAAACACACACACATATATATATATGTATATATATATATATATATATATATATATATATATTGTTATTTATAAAATGTATGATACAAATTATATGAGTATATATGGTTTCGAAACCTTTATATGTAATATTTGAGCCTCAATAATTAAGTCTGAACGAGTTTGACACTTTAATAAATACTTGCAATAGTTTTCGTTATTTTTTATGTTCACATTTTTTTCTTTTTTTTTCTGAAACTGTGTAGCATAGAATCTTACAACATGCATGAAAAAAAAATAAATCCAGACACACATTCTCCGTATAGAATACTTCCCACATTTTATGTTTCTTACAGCAGGTCATATTTAGCAACACTGTAAAAAAAAAAAAAAAAAAAAAAAAAAAAAAAAAAACTGACTAAAAAACGGAAATACTACTGGCAATCTAGATGCCAGTACTATTTCCGTTTTTTTTTACGGGAATTTTTACCTATAAATTACAGAAAAATTTCCGTTTTTAATCAGAAAAACGGAAAATTTTCTGTAATTCGTGGGTAAAAATTCCCGTAAAAAAAGGAAATAGTACTGGCGTCTAGATTGCCAGTAGTATTTCCGTTTTTTAGTCCGTTTTTTTTTTACAGTGAATGATTCAAATCAGATACCATTTACATAACATAAAAGAATAAAAACACCCGAACTAAGAGCATGTAAATGTTTTAAGGAGTGTAATTATTCTAGAAAGTTCTTTTTCAAACAAAAACGTTTTAAATCACTAAAAAACAAAGTTTTAACACACAATATATACAATTCAAGCACTATGAAAATAAACAGACGTATGCGTTTCGTGAGTACTGGGACTCACATCATCTGTGTATAAAATAAAATCACCCCCCCCCCCCCCCAAACAAATGCATGAAATTAAAAGACGGAAACCCAAATGTCAGTGAACAATGCACCGAAAGACCATCATGTAGTGTATAATACTCCTTTCTGTCTGTCATGTGTAATATTCCTTCAGATTTAGACTTTTTTCAAGCTCTTTATGTTCATAAATTTAAAAACTCAGTGGTCAACGATTTTTCCAGTGTACCTTACATCTCACCTTTATGGATGGATTTTCTACGCTTTTATCTCATTGGTTGCTGGTACATGATGGTCTTTCAGTGCATTTTTCACTGAGATTTGGGTTTTCGTCTTTCAATTGCATGTATTTCGGGGGATGTTGATTTCATTTTATACACTGATGATGTGAGCCCCAGTATTCACGAAATATATACGTATGTTAATTTTCATAGTGCTTGATTTGTATATATTGTATGTTCAAGCGCTTGTTTTTTTTAGTGATTCAGTTTTCCACTCAATTTTTTTATTCCGTAAAAACGTTTTGAGTTAACAAAACAGCGGGAATTCATTTTCGAAAAAAAAAAATCTTTTAAATTTCAGAAATTCTGCTATAAATCTGCAAAACCATATGAACAAGAAATGTCAAAAATAGACTAATTGTTTTTAGGACATGTTTCTGCAATGAAAAAATTATTTCCGTTACTTTACACCAAAAATTGTGCAAGGAAACACTATTTGTAAACTGGGTATAATGAAACACAAAAAATTATTTAGTGTAATGAAACACCATCACTGATTTCGCATATTTTAACACCAACTTGGGTGTTCTGATATCTAATTTAGAATATACTGATTAGATTCAGCATCACACAAAATTAGGTGTTCGGAATCTCCTGCGGCTATATAAATTCATCACCTCTGTTATCCTGATGGAGAAAAGGGTCGTATTTTTATGAACATTTACAGAAAGCTTACAGATTTCTTTTCCTTTGATTCAGAAAAGGATATTTAAAATTCAGTTCACTAATCTGTAATTTATATCCTCTCTATTTTGTTATTATAATTATAACAATTTAAAAAAAATCATGCGTCAAGCATAGATTATGAAACACTTTACAACGCATTCAGAATAATGTAACAAAACTGCACCGTTTAAAAAATTAAAATATTACGTCTGATTCAACCATATGGAAACGAATAATACCTTTCAAAACCCAATTTCAGTTCCCATCCACAATCGGAAATTATGCGAATTTTTTGAGCAGCCCTGTATATGACATATAGATTTGAATCCATTGGATACATGCATGCCAAAATTGCATATACATCAGTTGAAAATTTACCTTCAGCAATTTCCTCTAATAATGAGAACGGTTCGTGAATACTTTTGTGCAGCCCTATATTTGAGGTATAGAATTTATACGTAACGAGTAAGGTGCAAATAATTAATTAAATTTAAAAGGACATACCAAATTTTAAACCGTACAATCCAGAAATTATTACTGTATCCGATTTCTTTTGTGTGTCTCTGTAAATGAATAAAAAATGCTATAAATGGCCTGTTCTAACGGATCGTAGTGAAATTCAATGATTTATATCAGTTTCAATACATTTGAAATAGCATAATGTCATTAAAATACTCTGCAAACAATATTTCTCCAAATACCATAATGTAATGGAATACTTTTGAGTGCTCTGTAAATGAACAATTAATCCTACATACTTCATATACAATACCAAACATGCTTTGGTGATCCTAAATAAACTTTATCAATTTCATGGAAATCCGAGTATATTTACGGGATTTAGAGCGTGGGCAGTCGGACAAACGGACAGAGAAACCGAATGCATATTAAAAATTTAATAACGTTTACAAGATATGTTAATTTTCTAAGGGGTCTCAGAACTCAAAATTGGAAAAAATGAAAAAAAAAAAGTCTATATTCAATATTTAACATCTTAAAATGTATTCGATTTTAAGACACAATTTTATTGGAATTGAAAGATATATGTATGTTATTTCATTCCATGTATTTAAAAGAATTGCCTGATGCAGAATTCGCATTTACAGGGGGCTCCAAACTATCATACATTTGTCGATCAAAAAATTGGCATAACAGATTACGCGTAGGATTACAAAATAAATTTTGCAACTAGAATGAAAATTTTGATGACCACTTATACTTCAGATTATGATAAAAACTCTGAACTTAAATTAATTTGTATTGAAAGCATTTTTATATTTTTTATAAGAAGTTGTATTTAGCTAATGCAAAATTTATAAAATTTCAACAGTGTATTCACTTTTTTTTACAATGAAAAGGAAATTTTGGGTTTAGTTTATATAGACTAATATGAAACATATGTTTCGAAAATTTTATGAAAAAATATTTAGAAGTTTTTGAGATATCATGCGCGTTATCCCCAAAAAACATCATTTGTAGAAAAAAAAAATAACTTCAATGTTTCGGAAACACCACTTGAGCTATTGAGAGTATATAATTATCAAAGCAATAACTTCTGTTCTAATGGGGATTTCAAGGAAACATTTATATCAAAATATTCAGAAAAGATAAGAGTTTAACATCTAAAAAAATTAAAATTTCGAAAATTTTAAAGCTTTAAAAGTCCTGGGACCCCTTTTAACTGAGCGAAAAACATTGCAGAAAAAACATTCCTTAAACTGTATGAAAGTTTCCGTAACAGTGAGACTACTTTTCCTCTTAGAATAGTATTGGAAGAAAGATTACAGTGTCAGAGACTTAAAAAGAGCCTTACACTTTAGTTTGTTTGGCGCTGAAACATTTTACGTGGTTTTTAATTACAACAGTTACGGTATCAACTTTCTTGCTGCCATTAATAAAATATTATCCGATTGCAGTTAAAATTAAAATAATTCTTTTAGAAATTTAACAATATGGGTTGGGTTGGGTTGATTTTTGACGGCCAATTATCTACACGAGGGATATGGGCCCGGGGGGAGCGCCCTCCGTGGGGGTCTTTCTCAGGAAACCTAATCCGTATTAACGCATGGAAGATCCACGGCTCGAAGAAAACCACGAAAACTCCGAACGATTAGGCCGACGGGCGCGATCGGGATCGAACCCAGCACCTCCCGTCTAGCAGCTTCGAGAGCAGAACTTCTCGGCCACTGGTGGGGCCTTTAACAATATGAATGTTACGATAACATAAATGTTAAAATAAACTTAGTCACGAAATTCTGTTACGACTTTGTATTTTTTAAATCGAAACACTACATATTTAACAATGGAGCCATAAAGAATCATTTGCACTTGTTGTTGGTAGTTTAAGGATTTAAGCGACTATCAATATGGCATTATAGACGTGTCATCAGTCCCCCCCCCCCCCGCTGTTAATAACATGTAAGGTTTTATTATCACATTAATGAATATTTTGTGTACTGGAAGAAACATAGATAGGCTAGTTAGCTAAATTTTTTCAATTTTTTAAGAAAAAAATGTCTTCAAGAAACTGTTTTTACTTTCTTCTATCTTCAATAGAAGAAAATATTGTAATCGAAATTTTTTTCGACTTCCGGTTTTCGACGGATTTGCATGTTTTAGGGGTCAGAGATTCCAAAAAACATGTTTATAGAAAATGTCTGTCTGTCTGTGTGTCCGTCCGTCCGTCTGTCCGTCTGTCCGTCTGCCTGTCGCCATTGTACCATCAAAAAGTGTATGGAGTTATGTATAGAATTAAACCAAAATTTTATTATAAGTTTTTGGCTATGGCAAGCAGGTCCTCCCGGAATTTGGAAAAAAATTCGCCGGTAGGGGGCGCTGATATAACAATTCTTGTGCGATTTTGAATATTGTACCATCCAAAAGTGTATGGAGTTATGCCTAGAATTGAACCAAATTTTTAGTTTAGGCTTTTGGATATGACAAGCAGGTCCTCCCTGAATTTGGAAAAAATTCGCCCGTAGGGGGCGCTGTAAATGCGTTTTTTGTGCGATTCTGAATATTGTACCATCGAAAAGTGTATGAAGTTATGCATAGAATTGAACCAAATTTTTAGTTTAAGTTTTTGGCTATGGCAAGCAGGTCCTCCCTGAATTTGGAAAAAATTCGCCGGTAGGGGGCGCTGTAATAGCGGTTTTTGTGCGATTTTCAATATTGTACCGTCCAAAAGTGTATGAAGTTATGCATAGAATTAAACCAAATTTTTATTTTAAGTTTTTGGATATGGCAAGCAGGTCCTCTATGAATTTGCAAAAAATTTGCCGTTAGGGGGCGCTGTAATAGCGATTTTTGTGCGATTTTGAATATTGCACCATCGAAAAGTGTATGAAGTTATGCATAGAATTGAACCAAAAAAAAATTTTAAGTTCTTGGCTATGGCAAAGAGGTCCTCCCTTAATTTGTAAAAAAATCCCTCGTAGAGGGCGCTGTAATAGCGATTTTTGTACAATTTTTGTGCCATTTTGAATATTGTACCGCCGAAAAGTGTATGAAGTTATGCATAGAATTGAACCAAATTTTATGTGTTTATTTTTGGTCATGTCACGAAGGTCCTCTCTGAATTTGGAAAAATTCTGCCGGAAGGGAGCACTATAATTGCGATGTCTGTACCATTTTCATTATTGTACCATCGAAAAGTGTATGAAGTTATCCATATAATTGAACCAAATTTTTTGTGCATGTTTCTGGCTATGGCAAACATGTCCTCCCTGAACTTGAAAAAATTCCGAAAGAAGGGGGCGCTATAATTCCAATCTCTGTGCCATTTTCCTTATTGTACCATCGAACAGCGTATAAAATTATGCATACAATTGAACCAAAATGTTTGTGCTTGTTTTTGGCTTTGGCCAACAGGTTCTCTTTGAATTTGGAAATATTGCACGGTTAAGGGGCTCCGTGCTAGCGATTTTTGTATACTTTTCTTGATTTTTCGTAGTTTTATTGTGCATCGGCGGCTCATGCAGCGGCGGGAACTCTCTTCCTGCTATGCCGGCTATTCACAAACAGCTGATAACGACAGAATAAGGAAAAATTAATAATTTTAACAAATATCATGATATAGATTAACTCGTTTTTAGTCCGTTTAATTGACTTGAGCAGAAATTTAAGATGAAAATCAAAGTTGGTATAGTATTGAACTAATAATATTGAAGTATTAACATGTGTAACTAGGTTTTGAAATATTAAGATGTATAAGATAGAAGAAAATTTTGGGATTGGCACATCCAACTAGTTTTATTTTAAATGAGATATACTTTTTAAATGTCACACTTAAAAAAATTCATTTATTACAAAATAAATCAAATAATGAACAAAACTTTCCATATTATACCATCCCTTCCAGTGTTATCTCATTGTTACGCAAATTAGGTATTGCTTTACTTATTTACTAATACTTACGTTAGTTATGATTCATTAATATGGTAATATAATTAATTTGCGATTCAAATTACCGTAAATTACTGGAGTTTTTTCTTAGTTCTGGAAGCGGTTTTAATCCAGAGACCCCCTTCCTCCATTTACTGCGCCAATTTAACAGAGCTTTAGATTTAAACTTTAAAGTTAAAAATAGATAAAATTTGAACTAAATGAACTAAAAAATGAGTAAGTTGAAACTTAATAAGGTATCATTAAGTTTCCCACAGTTTTATAAGTGTAAGGAAAAAAAAAAAAAAAAAAAAAAAAAAGGAGGCCATGATATTAATTTTTAGAAAATATAGTAATATTTAATCTTTTATTAAAACATATAGAAAATTTAAATATCCCACATTTTCAAAATTCACTCAGTGATACTGACACTCTAAATACTTTACATTTTGAATTATAAGATACCTGAATATTTTTATCTTTTTTCTTGAAATAAATATGATAAAATATAAGCTAATTAAATTTCTAACTAATGTCATATACAAGAATACAACTCAAGAAAAAATAAGTAATGTTTCTAATATTTAAAGATATGAATAATCTAGCAGATTTATGGAAAATATTGTAATTAGTCTTATATTAATTTCAATATCATAAACATATTAGCACAAAGATATAGTTAATAATTGCAGCATTAGAACAAGACAGAAAAAATCATGCTTCAAGCATAGATTATGAAACATTTTCCAATACATTCAGAAAAATGTTACAAAACTTTCCCGTTTATTAAGTCGAATACGATGTCTGAACGATTTGGAAACACATAAAACATTTGAATACCCAATTTCAGCAGTTCCCATCTACAATTGGAAAATTAACCGAATTCATTGAGTAGCCCTGTATTTGTTATATAGATTTATATCTATTAACTACATGCATGCAGAAATGTAGTTGATTTAGAAAATACATATCTCAGTTGAAAATTCCCCTTTTGCAATTTCCGCTAATAAGAAGTATGTAAAGTCTTTTGTGCAACCCTGTATACGAGGTATAAGATTTATAAACGACGAGTGACATGCAAAAAATTAGTTCAACTTAAAAGCGCATACTGAAATTGAAAACGCACTTCCAGCAATTATTGCTTTAAGACAGTATTGCAATAGACTTGTTTTGTGTACCCCTGTCAACGAACTACATATGCTATGAATGACCTATTGGCTGCAAATCACAAACAAAGTGTTCAATACACATGGTTTAAAAAATATACTTGGATTGTGCATTCTCAAGTTGAAAATAGTGCACATTGAAAATATTGCGTATTTTTTGCACCTTCTGACGTTCGAAAATCTAAATCAGAAGTAGATGGATAGTTAGTCACGCAATATTATAATAATTGAAAGAAAGCCATTGATAAATTTAATAATCGACAAAAAACAATATCATTTCAGGGCTATTGCAACTTACAAAAAGCTACAGAATATTCGAGATGGAAAATATATTAGGCATCCCAAGCTGCAGTTAATCGGAACCGATTATAAAAACTGTAATTTGATGCGGTTGAGCAGGAACTCAATCGCCAGTTAAGGCAACTTTCGAACTTTATTAAGAACAATAATCGATGCGGGGGATGAAAACCACACTGAATATTTTAAACTTTTTGCCAAAAACGCTACCTTTATTAGCTGGAGCATACAAAACCAAAGTATAAACGCGTGTAACAATATCATCTTGAATCATTTGGCAGAAAAAATTAATTCGGTAAAATGTTTCTCATTCCTTGCTGATGAAACTTGTGACATTTCTACTACTGAACATCTGTCCTTGTGTGTCTAATATAGATGTAGAGAATGACAACAAAATTTGTGAAGAATTCTAACAATTTATTCCTGTAGCACTGCAGTGTTCCTGCAGTGCTACAGGAATAAATTGTTAGAATTTCTGTAGTGCTTAGCGTGACTGTAGTTAGAATTCCTGTAGTTTATGCCCTGTTAGAATCCCTGCTGATGCTATCAGTCAACGATGCCAACTATCCTGCAGTGTCCCTGCAGGAGCACTGCAGGAACACTGCCGTGCATGTGCACTGCAGGAAAAAACTTGCCTGGTAAAATAGTAGAAGGATGAAAGCCATATGGTATCGATTTGTCCTATTTCCGTATGGGCAATGTTATGATGGTGTCCCATCATTGAGCGGAATGTTTAACGGATTTAAGTCTCACATATCGGTATATATACGCAAGTTTTATGTGTTCATTGTGCCTCTATAGTTTAAATTTAAAACTTGAAATGTTCTATCTATGACAGAAATAAGAAACTGCATTGGCATAATTGAAATAACACACAATTTTTCAATACTCCTAATAGACAAGACGCCCTCCTCAACAATATCGACAAACATACACCGGAAATTAATAACCAAAAACTACAAAAAGTTTGTCCAACTAGGTGGGTGGGACCGCAACTTGGGAAGACAGAGACCCGTCTTCAAGGGCAAAACCTTTGAAAAATACGCTATGTGAATTTTGTTCTCTAATTTCTTTATTTAGCTTACAGAATATATTTGCATACACTTTATCATTGTCTAAATTATTTCAAAAATCTGCCAGTGACCTTTTAATTGCCTTAAATTTCGTTGACGATGTTGTGGCTCACTTAAATACTATTCGTAAAGCGCCAGATATATCTTTCAAGGATATTTATGATGAAACTTGTATGAAAGGCAATAACTTTCATATTGACATTAAAATGCCAAAAACTGCATCAAAACAAGCACAAAGATCCAATGTTCCAGCCGAAGTAGAGCATTTCTATAAAAGAGCATTTCAGGAAAAATATTTTTATTTTATTCGTTCATTGAGCTTGATGAACGTTTCACTCGGTAACGCAACACTTCGATTTTTTTCTACATAATGGAAAAAATGCTCAAACAGCAAGAAAAATGAAAGTTTTTCGTGAATTGTATGAATTTTATGTGCATGATTTGCTTTCTACAAATTCAGAAATTTTAAATGCCGAATTCAAGTTCAGCTATAGATAATTTGAGAAATAGTTTTCATTGACTCGATGCAAGAATGTCATTGAAGAAGTTTCGAAATGGGACAAAATGTTGTACACCAACATCTACAAATAACTAAAGATATTTGCAGCACTTCCCGTTACAACCTGTTTCAGCGAAAGGTATTTTTTCACATTACACATTTTTAAAACTTACTTAACTGCGACTGAAGTAATTCAAGAGCTTTGTTAAAAAAAAAGAAAAAAAATAGAATGTATTGTGTAAGAAAATTTTTAATTGAATTTTATTGAACTTTTGAAGTAAATTTTTTTATCCGTTTAATTCGGCCCAATAGTCGGCAAAACTACGGGGCAGTAGGGACACCGATCCACGACTAGAGACAATGCCTATACACGAATTTACTGTCATGCACCACAAGAGATTAAATTCTGTATTAGTTTATTAATTCACATACAATTATGAGTGACGAGTTAAATTTAAATGAATTAGCCCAAAATTTTGCATCCAATAATTCATCTTGTCAAGGCTATTTTGGATATTTTCCTTAAACTACAATATGTCTGACAATCAGATAGATATAAATAAGTAATTCTATAAAAGTTTATTTATGAGCCCATTAAATATTTAACTTATGCACATTCAAAAATTAATAATTTTTTAATTATTAATTAAATTAAATTTTAAGTATAATAATTTTAATTTTCATTAAAATAAATAATCAATTGATACTGAATTACGGTAATTTTATGATTATTTACGGTAATTTTACAACTTCCTCCCGTTTCATTGGTTGAGGATGCAATCACGTGATATCCTGTTTCATGATAAAGGTTTGCCATTTCACTTAAAGTCATCCTGTTAAACGCACTTGTCTTGAGCAAGCTGGTGTATTAGGTAAGTGTTGAATATATTATAATTTTAGATTTGTTAGATGTTAGAGTTTAAATGTTTTAAAATACAGGTATTAGAGTACATAATTATTTTTCAAACAATAATAAAACTTTTAAAAATAATTTGAAATTGATAACTAAACTGAATAGAAGAATTTAAAGTTTTGCAGGTAAATCTCATGAAACTAAGTTGAATTGGAAAATGTAAAAGGTTAGTTACACAAGGTTTATCATAGAAACTCTGTCAAAGAAATGTTTAAGTTGGAATACTACCAAACCTAGTTAACCTAGAAATATTTCTAATTACTTGCAAACTAATATGAAACAGAGAGAATTTAATTAATATAATATTGTTGCGATTTTTACATATGTCCAAAAATGCTTAAATGAGTTTTCGTGGCAATTGCAAAAACTTTGCAAATTTTCATTCCAACTCGATGTTAAATGTGTTTCTAAGTCTATCTTTTCAAAAATATTGGTCATCATCAACTTACAACAAAGTCTATGTGATAAGTCACTTATTTTTCGATTCTATCATCGGTTTAGTTTCCGCACTTGTGCTGAAATAAAGGGTTAATACTATAAATGATCGAATGCTGTGGTAAGAAGATGGTAGGTGATGAATAAATATATGTTTGCCAGGATAAACAACTGAATGCTCGGATGAATTCATTTACGAGTTAAATCAGAAAACAATCCAATTTTACAAACATTCAACCTTGTAATACTTTTCTTCAGGTCATTTATTTTCTAAACTATTTTTTTTTTTTACTTATTTTTTTTTTCGAAACTTAACTTTTTTTTTTTTTTTTCGAAACTTAATTTTTTTTTCTTAATTTAATTTTTTCCTTAATTAAATTTTTTTTCTTACTTTAATTTTTTTTCTAAACTAAATTTGTTTAACTTATTTTTTGCAAAAATTTTGCTTTGTTAACTAAAAAATATTTTAAAATTAGTTCTCATGAATTATCCAAGGACTCTCATCGTTCTTTCTTTCATGCATATGTTTGATCCATTCATTTACCAAAAACTTTTAAGAAATCAAGCAAACCTTCTGAACTTCCAAGATTCTCATCTTTCTTCCAAACAAGTGTTCAATTCATATATTAAAAAACAAAACAATGGACTTTCATCATTCTTTCTTCCAAGTGTGAGTTCAAAACATGCCATATTTATGAGCATTAATCAAATAAACCTTCTTAGAAAACAAGGACTCTCATTCTTTTTTCCTACAAAATCATGTCATTAAATAGATTTTCAAAACAAACTAGCACGACTCAATTGCCATAGTGTATCAAGAAAGATTTTTCACAAATGAGTTCTCAAAAGGTAACCATGAACTCTCATCACTTATGCTTCCAAGCAAGTGTTCAATTCTTAAAATTTTTAGGAAACATACATATGTTCTCATGAAACTAAGGACTCTCATTGTTTTTTCTTTCAAACGTGAGTTCAACTCATGCAATGTTTATGAGCATTTATCAAATGAATTTTCTTAGAAAACAAGGACTCTCATTCTTTTTTCCTACAAAATCGTGGTATTAAATAGATTTTCAAAACAAACTTTCAACACTCAGGGCCCATGAAGTATCAAGAAAGATTTTTCACGAATGAGTTCACCAAGGTAGCCATGAACTTTCAGCATTTATTCTTCCCAGCATGCATTTTTCATAAAATTTTTAGGAATCATGCATATGTTCTCATGAAACTAGGGACTTTCATTGTTCTTTCGACCATGAAACTGTTCAAAAACTTGAAAGAAACCAAGGGTTGGTTCTCCTCGTTCATTCTACCAAGCATGCAATTTTCGAAAAATTTTTAGAAATTAAGTATATGCTTTCAAGAAACTAGGGACTTTCATTGTTCTTTCGACAATGAAAGTGTTCAAAAACTTGAAAGAAACCAAGGGTTGGTTATCCTCGTTCATTCTACCAAGCATGCAATTATCGTAAAATTTTTAGAAATTAAGTATATGTTTTCTAGAAACCAAGTTCTTTATCAATGGCAACACTTTCAAATATTTTACAACTCAAATAATTTCTTCGAGTTATGCAATTATTTTTCAACTCAACTTCGAGCAATGAAATCATTTTCAGTTCTTGAAATATTTTACAAGTTAGATAATTTCTTCGAGTTATTTTCCTATCTTTCAAAAATTTTCAAGACAAATAATTTCCATGACTATTTTTCAAGACTCATTCGAACAATGAAATTATTTTCAGTTCTTCAAATATTTTACAAGTCAAATAATTTTTTCGAGTTTTTTTTCATGTCTCTCAAAAATTTTGAAGACAAATAATTTCTATGACTATTTTTCAAGACTCATTTTCTAAAAAATGAACCATTTCACAAATACGACTTTCAATACTTTGAAATAATTTCCAATATACAAAACAAAATTTTAAAGACTAAGTGAATGAAATCTAAAAAAAATTAAGTTATTTTTAAGATCAACACTTAAATGAAATTTAAACAATATAAAAATAAATCACTTATTATTATAAAAATCAATTAATGATCTAATTACAATTAGCAATTGGCGATTTTAAATATCTAAGTAATTAAAAATAAACTTACAATACAGGCTAGGTAGTATAAACAAGTTCAAACAAGCTTTGGATAGCAATGCAATGCATTATGATAATCTAACTATTCTAATCGCCTACTGATGACGTTGATATCAAATAACACGTTTATACTATCAGCCATTCACATAGTAGAGTGAAGTCATGTGATAATACGAGGCTTTCGTGTTTAACAGATAAGAAATCAACCAATTTGTCTCAATCAGATGAAGGAAGAAGATATGTTTGAAGTACATTCCTTAAAGTAAGCTAAATTTTTCTCTATGTATTTAAACGTATAAGTAAAAATTATGTTTTCAAATGTATTTTGTGAGGGAAAGATCATTGGTGACACATAAGTCACATTGTAGTATCAAATCTTGTTAGTGACTGGAAATATCATCATATATGAAATTGCTAAACTGTTACAAGTAATTTCTAAACGATAGTTCAAAAGTTTTCAAAAAGTCAATGTACTGGAGTTGTAGACCGGGTTCTTAAATTTGCACAAAAAAACTCCAACTAATAGTTTTACTGGAAACATGAAATTTTATTTAAAGACATTTAAGTTATGGTGAATTATACAAATAATTTGAAACACAGTAAAATGGGGAAAGAGAGCCCGTAGACAGAATGCGCTTGAAGCGCAATTTTCAATTACATGCTTCAGATATGGTGATCACCGGAGAAGAGACAGTTTCGCTAGAAATCAGATATATTGGCGGGACACAATATCGCCAATTTACAAACTTACTGACGCCAGAATAAATAGATACAAAGCATTGGCGAGAGATTCAGCAGAAGATAATGTGACAGCCCCCACCACAGCACAACTTACCGGAATATAATGCAACCCTACCGTATTTATGAAAGGGCGCCATAAGGACTGGATTTGTTTACTTTAACAGCTACAAATTGAGCTCTTGTATGGAAAGGCAGAGAAAGAGGCATGTGCTAAAAATAAATGAAATATATTTCAAACTGCAATTCTCATAAAATACATTTATTATTTATTCTTTATTACCCGTCAAATTCTAACTGCAATTAAGAAGGCGGATAAAAAAACGACAAGAGGAAATGAAATGTTAAAAAGACAGCGTAGATTTTGTGTATTTGATTACATTTAAATAAAGACCGTAAAGAAAAAAAATAATAATGCAGGAATGGAATTTTGAATAACTAGAAAATTTAAATATAAATCATTGTACTTAAACGTGTTACGTTCGTTGGGAAAGGAGAGAGAAACAAAAATAAATAAACATGTAGATGGAACTACGTATAGTTTTAAGAAAAAGAATTAACTTAATGATTTCACATGTTCAAAGTAGATTTTGATTAACGGGGGGCTGGAAATTGATATGTTGCAGAGAACGCTGCCACAGTCAACTCACTCATATTTTGGAAAAATATAAAACGTTGTTATATGCGAGTTCAAACTCTAAGCTTTTTCACTCAAAAATATTTTCAATAGTTCCAAAATATAAATTAACAGAGTTTAAACAGGTTGATAAAGTTTTAAGTCCAACCAAATTTAACTAAAGATAGTTCTAAGTTATAATTTTTTCTATGTCTCTGCGTGAACATGCATTTTTCTTTTTCTTTTCATTTTTCAAATAATTTAAAAGTAAGGTTATATTTCAGCTTCAGCGTTTAAGATATTTAATTTTGAAGTGATGTTTGGAAACAGCAAAGTCTCCAACTCTTTCTAAATGAAGATTAGAGTAAGTGACGTTTCTATTTAGTTTCAATTAAAATAAAATCAATTCATTTCCTTTAAAAGAAATCCGTAAATCTCAAATTTCTATTTATAATGTGAAAAATGTCTAATAAATGAATTTAGTTAATAGATTGGGATCAAACACTTAACCACATTTTCTGTAAATATTTATCCTTAATCTAAAATTTTAGATAGTATTTGCATATTATCAAGATGCATAATATTTGAATTAATAAAATTATTATATTCTATTTAGAATTCAATAGCGTTTTTAATTAATTTTCATCGATTAAGGGTGTTCTGAAATCTAAAATGACGACTTTCTGTCAAATATTTTAATTTTTTTTTGTTCGTAAATACATGAAACTAGTTGGTGATGTAGTTGTTCATGTTTTTTTCCTCCTTTTCTAAACAAGCGCAATAGATCTTTCAGAAAATAGTGTCAAAGTTGGTGTTTTGAATCGAAACTCCGCGTGAGAGGAGAAAAAGGACTCAAGAGCGGGCGCAATACGTGTTTGTCATGTGATTAAAATCGCTTAAAATGCAATAGGCAAATTATTGATCCAAAATGGAAACACAATTCAATTACAAATCTCTTCCATGGTCAGACTTTTCAATTTTATATCTTTCCGTTAAAACGAATTTGTAAATGTGTCAAAACATTTTGCGCTTGGTGAGCAGAGCAGTTGAGAACAGCCTAAAGATTATTTGTTTATCTAATTCGCATATGTTAGAAATATAATAATTTTTCAGAGACTTAGAAAATGAATATCTATTTTTTATTGAAACGTTATTTAATAATTTCCTTATAAATGATTACATCATATATAAATATATGTATAAAAATAAATAATAAAAATAGTTTTTTCCAATCACTTAAATGAAAATATTTTTAATTGTTAAAGTAGACAATCCAATGATTTCAACTCACTTCAAAGATTGAAAATTTTAACGAAACCCTAATTTACAAAAATGTCAAAACCCTAATTACAAAATTGTTACAACCCTAATTTGCAAAATTAATAGTAATAATAATAATAATAAAAGTATATTTGTAATACATTCAACGAAAACACTAACATGTGACAATTCTTTTTATGAAAACACCTTGCACTTATTTCAAATAAGAATCAAAGCGCTTTGAAATATATATATTCTTTTAAATTGAATTGTACGATTATCATTCATTTACTAATAAAAGATATCAACCGGTATTTATTTTAAAATGTACTATGTTCTGAAAATGAAATCATTATTCACTTTGTGAATAAATAGATATCACAAAAACATATTTCATATATATGCGTGGTATTTCATATATACAAAAAATCAGTTACAATTTTCAAAATTGTCGATCTCTTAAAATATTTCGTTGTTTGCTAAAATTGTTGAAATTATGTAATGTATTTTTTTATGTAATGTATTTTTGTATTTTATGTATTTTTTATACAATAAACAAAGGTGAATCTGGCGTTCAAGATTGGACTATTTTATTAAGTCAATTTATTTATGCGTTTCCTTAAACAGTGATTCCCAAAAATTTGGTCTATTATAATCTATTATATTCGCTGTCTGTGTACAACTGATATCGGCATTTCCCAATAGAGGTGATTAGCGTGGATAATACTTTCAACTTAACCATTTCATCTTAGCGATATGCTTAAGAGCTCTATTGAGTGATAAGCATTTGAGGAACTCTTTAAATTTGCACTATCATGCTTGCTAGACTATCGGACTCCTTGGGGATAATAGCGGCGGTTTCCACAAAAAGAATAAGAAAGGGTTACTGAGAATTGTTCGAATATTGCGAAGGCATAGTTAACATCCGAAAGATTTTGAAAACATGATTCCATTTTGCCGCTTTCGAGCCTAACGATATTTATCAAAAATCATTAAAAATTTGAATATACGTCTGTTTGCATTAATGAATCTTTTTTTCATGAACTATTTAGATAAACGAAATGAATGTTTCTTATTTCTTTTGTATATGTATCCCATGAATAATTTAAATGTTTACTTCTTTCAATAACACTACTTTGTGCGAAATCACATATCATATGCTGAATTACAATTCCATTTTCAGGATATTACCGCCACATCTCTCACATATATGCTTCTATTAAAGTATGCCTATTCATTAAAATATTTTTCCACTAGTTAAATCTAAATTATTCCTCTACCCATTTCATTTTGTATGAAAACAAATAGTTTCTCAAAATTGTTCTCAAATCATTTCTAACACCTGAAAATAAAAATTCGTAAAATAAATCTATCTCCGCTAAATTAAAATTCTGAAAATCGAGTCAAAATAAATTTACTTCGCAATGGAAAAAATAAATTTTCTATCGAGTCAAATTTAGTTCGTAAATAATTTCTATATCTAAGTAATTTTAAAAGAAAAAAATTAAGTTCCTAAATTAAAAATATTACGCTCAAATATTTTCTAAAAAATTAAGTTCCTAAATTAAAAATATTTCGCTCAAATATTTTCTATCTCCTCAAAAATTTAATTCTCAAAATAAATTTTCTATCTCCCCTAAATTCTCCCTAATATCTCCCCTAAGTTCGAAAATAAAAATCTTCTCAAATATTTCCTAACATCATTAAATAGAATTCGAATATAAAACTTCGTTAAAGTAAATTTTCTAACTTGTCAAATTAAGATTTCAAAATAAAAATTAAGTACGCTAAAATAAATTTCGAAAAATAATTTCTAACATCTGAAAATAAAATTCTCAAAATAAAATTTCTAACGAGTCAAAATTATAAATAATTTTTTATCTCCACGAAAATAAAATTAGCAAAATAAATAAAATTCGCAAATTAAATAAAATTCGAAAAATAATTTAAGTTCGCTCAAATAATTTCTATCATCTGAAAATAAAATTCTCAAAATAAAATTCGTAAAATAATTTAAGTTCGCTCAAATAATTCTAACACCTAAAAATAAAATTCGAAAATAAAACTTCGTTAAAATTTTCTAACTCCTCAAAATAAAATTCGAAAAATAATTTAAGTTCTTTCAAATAATTTCAAAAGTAAAATTCGAAAAATAAATTCAGTTAGCAAAAATTCTCGAACTCCTCAAAATAAAATTCGAAAAAAAAAAAAAAAATAAATAAATTTCGCTAAAAATTTCTATCTCCTCAAAATAAAATTCGTGAAAATTTTCTATTTCCTCAAAATAAAATTCGAAAAATAAATTCACTTCGAAAAAATAAATCTCCTCAAAATAAAATAAATAAAATACCCTCGTACTATAATACAAGTTCTTATCAGTTTCCCGATAGCACGTCTCCCTCTTATCTCCACCACCAACATGCGTTTCCTCCACCACCGACTCTTATCAGCGCGCCACTCCACGGGCCTCCACAGACCTCCACACCACTCCACATCCTCCACCTCAGGCCCACAGGTGACGCTGAACCGGCAAATACACACTACTACTACCTCTTGAAGAAATGTGTTACGTAGCACGGAGAAATACATCGTTAAATTGAGTGCACAAGTCCTCATTCACACCGACCAAAATATTATATTCGACTCTTCACGCAGAAAACTGTTGCACGTCTCTATTTTGTAGTATATTTTTCTCTTGAATTATTATTTTCGTATAACAGTTTCATTTCTTGAATAACTTTTGAATTTTATTAATTTTGATGAAATCAATAACATTAAACCATGGTTTGTATGGTCCTCAAAAGTGCTTACAGTTTTCAAAAGGAATTTTTGGTGCTTAAAAGTAGTACTTATTTTCATGCAAAATCTGCAAAAAGTCCTTAAAAGTGCTTAAATTTATTGTCATATTATTTCTAAAACAAGGGTGAAACTCTTCTGCATTTCTTTTAATTTCTGATAAAAAAAAAAAAAAAAAAAAAAAAAAAAACGTGCCTCCCCTTATCCTGAAATTCCACTTCCCCGTTTTGCTTCCTTCTCCACAATATTTTTTTCTATTATATTTGTTGCTTTATAGTGAATAAATAATCTGTCCTAACATTCACTAACAATTCATTCCATCACATTCATTTCATTAAAATTTCATCTGAATTTCACCCTCAAACTTTCGCTTCCCGGTTTTCTCCACCCCCCCTCCCACCCCCGAAAAAGAAAAGAAAGTTTAACTCAAAGTTTAAAAACTGTTTAAAACTGCTTAATAAGAAAATAAAAACTGCTCTATGTGCCATTTTATTGTCACAATAAATAATATATCAAGATTTTCCTCCCCCCCCCCCCCGAAATTGGCATTTTCCTTTTGCTTCCCCCCTCCAACTTAACGAGATATTGAATTTTAAAATCTTTAAAACTCTTTATAGGCAAGCGGTAGAGGATTAAAGAAGGCCGAATTCGGAATTAATTCCGGGAAAGCGGGAAATTGTTTTAATCCTTTTAGTTTAGGTTTAGAATGAATCTACGAAGTTTTCTCCCCATTACTAAATGAGCGTTAGAAAGTTTGTACAGATTTATAGCCGAAAAACACGTTTTAATTAATTACCATAACAATATTTTTAAAACACTAACTCTATCAAAAAACACTGTCAATGCAAATGTGATAGAGCTCAAAATTCTGAATAAAATGAGAACTTACACTTCATATTTTTGTTGAATTTTCACAATTCTGCTACAAAGTTGTGCCGCTATCAAGAACTTGAAACCAGAACAAACGAGGTTATCAGTTCACCCTGCTTGTAATTTTTATATGAATGTATTTTTTTAAACTTATAGATGTATTATTTGAAGTTTTGTAACTATTTTTGGATATTTTGAGAATTGTGATTTAACCACTTGATTACGGGTTATAGACCGGTGATAGGGAATAAAAAAAAAGGCCGAATTCGGAATTAATTACGGGAAAGCGGGAAATTGTTTTAATCCCTTCGACATGGGTCAGAAATGAACGTACTAAGTTTCTCCCTCAAGCTAGGTGAGCTTTTACCGCTACGAACAAATTAATAACTTAAAGTGCATTTTGTCATGATTTTTAGTATATTTCTAAAATAATTCGGAAATGATGGAAAATATTGTTTATTATTTCCGATATTGTATTTGAAATATGTGTAGCATTTAATATGACGTATATAGGGTGAATAATAGTGCGTATGTATTAGAATTGAAAGAGACGAGCGAATAAATGAGTGTTCAGGAGCCCTTTAGCTAGAGTAATTCAAGGTCAACTAATAGCACGATTTTAAACTTCCAATTTTTTACGAAAAGGACTAAGATGGTTTTAATAAAAATGGTTTTTGACAAAAGCCTCTTAAGTAAAATTCAAAAAGGTTTAAAACCTTCGTAATATTGAAAAAAGGTATTTTAATCTGTACTTAAAAAACTATTTCTTTTAAAATTAATGTTTTAAGGTTGGCTGTATCAGTTAAAAAATGACATGTAAAACAGCTATCATTCATGTACCTCTTTCTCGATAACTACTAAATTATAATCCTCAAAATAAAGCCCTAACATAATTACAAAAACATCGTGAAGACCTCAACAACTTAAAAAAAATACCTATATCTAACAAATGGAGGCAGGGCGGATTGATAACTTGGTCTCTTCTGGCTTCAAGCTCTTGATTAGCGAGTAAGGCAAACATTTGAAATAGAATTCCAACCTCAATGTTCAACAAAAATATTAATATGGCTACTCATTTTAATCAGAATTTCAAAGTATACGTCATTTGTATTGACAATATTTTTGGTAGAATTTGTTGTTTTGAGATATTGTTAACATAAATTTTTAAAAAAGGGGTTTTTCGACTATAAATATGTACATGCTTTCTAACATTCAGCTAGTACGAGAGGGAAAAGTTAGTACGTTCATTCTAGGCCTAAACTGAAGGGGTTAAAACAATTTCCAGTTTTCCCCTGATTAATTGTGAGTGCAACCTCCTGACCACTGGGCTAAAACTTTATGCTCTTCTAAATACTCATGTTTGAGTACTAGATTTATTCAAAAATATGAGTATGTGTGTTTCTATACATACTCATGTTTGAGTCTTATATGTACTCAAAAATATGAGTATGTGTATTTCTATACATACTCATGTTTGAGTCCTATTTGTACTCAAAAATATGAGTATGTGTATTTCTATACATACTTATGTTTGCGTCCTATATGTACTCAAAAATATGAGTATGCCTGTTTCTATACATACTTATGTTCAAGTCCCTCAATGTAAGGGTATGTACTCAAAAGAATGAGTACATGAGTTTCTCAAATTTAAGAGTTAAGTAGTCGGAGCTATTGTAAGATCTGAAAGTAGTAAAAATGAGTACATTTTGCTTTTTTTTAAGTATCCAGTTTTAACAGTGTTGATAAACACTTTTTAACTTTGTTGGATAGTGTGAATACTAAAAGAAAGTAGATTTTTTGCAAGCTTAAAAATCTTATACAGAAGAAGCAAAATATATTTTTTGAAACGCAAGTTCGTCTTTCGACCAATTTCTAGTAATATATTGAAGCAAAATCTTAACAAAAGATATATCAATTTCCAGAAAAGACAAACAGTATGTGATAGTAGTTCAGAGAAATAAGTTTACTTATATGCTACACTCAAGTTTTCAAAACTCCTCCCAGGACCCAGGGGAAATCATAAAAAAGTAAATCATTCTAGATTTCACAGATATTTTTATGAACAAATATGAATTTTCTCACATTTACAAAGAATATCTAAAAACTATTTCTGCTATAACATACATTTTACTTACACTGAATAATTTTCCTTTAAAATGTAATTTAAATATCTTTTAAATGCAATGTTCCTTTTAATGTTAAAGTTTTCCTTTTAATGCATTTAACTTGTATTCTGTTTTGAAAACATAAATAGATGAAACAGGAACTGAATTTATATTCTGTTCTAAAATTTACTAAATTTTCTATTAAGAAAAAACATATATAAAGTAAAAATATAACAAAAAAGCTCATACTTCATTTAATTGATCTTCATCAACTAACTATACAAACACTATTTATGAGTTCTAATTTATTAGTCCTTTATTATAATTTATTATTGAGTTTATTTATTAGTTCAAATTCTAAATTCTATAAAGAATAATCACTTCGCTTATCTTGTGTTTTCAAACAGCAATTCGGAAGTTTCAAAGGATGATAAACTATCTAAAATAAAATGGCTCCTGTTGTCGTCGCCTGCTGATGTCATCAATTCCTGTCCCAACACCGAGCGCTGGACTGGGAGTAAAGTGGTACACCTAAATTGGTGTTTTGCTTCCAGAATTTTTTCAAAGAGTAACGTTAAACCTTTTCGAATGTATGATAACACAGAATTTTTTGAGATAATAAAGATAAACCATTCGAGTGTATGATAACACTTAATTCGGTGTTAACATCAAAAGTATTTTATATATAAACCTGACTTGGCGAAGCCTCCGTGTCCGAGTGGATAAGACACAACTCTGCTAATCACTTGAGAGCGTAAAAGGCTTGCGGGTTCGACTCCCGCTGGCTCCGTTGCACACTCTTTGTGGAGCTCCTGGATGTAAAAATTATCTGTATTGTAAATTTCATCGTGCTATCTTGTCCCTGTATATCGACGATGACTTATAAGCGGGCCATTGGGTCAAGCACACAAGTCTGATGTATGTGTTCAATAAAAAGCAAAAAAACCTCACTTGGCATTTCATAACACAAAATTAAACGTAATAACACCTATGCTATTAACTCATTTATTGTAATTTAATGTAGAAACTTAAAAAATCAATTTAAATATATGTCTGTATTACTCATAATCTGTTTATTTTTAATCCCCGTAAATTATTTAAAACAATTAAATTCTACTTAGGGTTTATTACTCGTCAATTTCTTATAAATAGAATAAAAAATATTAGAGGAATAACCACGATCAACAGCAATATCTTTGAGGTAATTAAGTTCAGCACTAAGTAACTGAGGAGTAGGACGGAACGAAATCCGTCCATTCTGAAAAGTTATTAAATTCCAACTCTAATATTTCAGTTGTGTTATCATTTTTTCCCAAAATCAGTCAGCACGTTGCTAAAATCTTAAGAAGGTTTGATTTTAATGCTATTTTTTCTCCTGTTAATAAAATCCCTTTTTCAAACGAAATCCGTCCATTCTGAAAAGCACTTAAAGTACAACTGTAATATTTCAGTTGTGTTACCATTTTTTCCTAAAATCAGTCAGCAAGTTGCTAAAATCTTAAGAAGGTTTGATTTTAATGTTATTTTTTCTCCTGTTATTAAAATCACTTTTTCAAATCTCAAACACAACGTTGATCGCCTAGATAACTGGGGTATTTACCAAATCTCTTGCCAGCGTGGCCTTTCTTATATTGGCCAGATTAAACGTGCTCTTAGATTTCGTGATGATAGCATGAGGTTTATGTTAAAAATCAGGAGCTTCAGCGTTCTTCTATTGCTCAACATTCTTGGTCTTCTCAATATAGTTTCGATTTTTCCTCAGCTATCATTATGCAAAAATGTTCTTCTAACCTTGATCTTGATTTTTGGGAAGCTTACCACATCATTAAAAATTCTCACTTTTTAGCCAATAACTTATCTAGTACTCCATTTTTCCAAGTATTTGGAAAGCATTAATATAATTCCCCCTTTTTTGTTTCTTTTTCTCTCCTTCTCCGGTAGATGTCGTTACTTGTCCACCCAGTCGTTTCCACTGCTTCTCTCTCATTGGTTGTTTTTGGCGCCTTCGCTACCATCGTCGGGTATATAAGCCAGCGCGTCTCTGTCTATCATTTTGTTCAGCCTTGCTTTTTCTAGCACGCTGCTCCTTTTTCCCTGTCTTGCACTGAATAAGAATCTCGCTTGTAGATTCGAAACAGCTGTTTGCTGCTTTTCATGTATTTTTTGTTCATTTTTAAACGTTGGTTTTTCTGCTTTTTAATATTGTTGCATAAAGGCTCTATTTGCTATTTCTATTTTAAAGTGTCTTAATTTTTAAGATGCTTGTATACATCTGAATTTAAGACATTTCAAACGCCTGAGTTGCATCCATTTTTGACCACCTTTCATTTCTCGGCAATGGGCAGCCATTTTTTCACTTTTTTAAAAAGTATTATGCACTGTAAAAAAGTATTCGTTAAAATATGGAAATCGTATCGCCAATCGAAACGCCGGTGCACTTTGCGTCAATTTATGTATTTTAATGGAAATTCTCTTCCATAAATTCCAGAAAATATTCAATTTTTTTTGGAAATTTTTGTACTTAAAAAATAAAAATGTAAGCTGTCAAGGACAACCCCACCTATTTCAAATCAAAGTCACGTATATTTTACAGGATTTATTTATTTAATTCAAATTACTTTAACCATGTAACACTTACGCGTCGCAGGACACGAACCAGGGACGTGTTGCTTACCAGAAAAGCGATTTATCTATTCAGCCAAGCATTCACGAGTCGAGGCTTCAAATATTGTTATTTATGAAGCGCAAAAAAATTATTTTACGGTAGTGGTAACTTTTTTTTAAATCTAGTGTTATTCTGAAAGTTTTACACATTTTCCTTTTACAATTTTGAATATATGGCTTTTTAATTTCATGCGTTATAGACCCAGAACATCGCTTTTTTTTTTTCTGGCGATGAAATTTTGAAAACATAGGTATTGTTTTATACAGACGAAACGTTATTTTTGAAATAAAAAAAAATGTTTAAAATGTTTTAACAATGTGTGTGTACACTTATATATAGTAATCCCTTAACATTCACGAGATTTGATTATTTTCGAAATAAAATATTAAGAACATTTCAACATTCGCGAATACTTAACATATGGTTATTCGCGAATTTAATTTTGTAAAGAATATTTTTTACAAAGTAAACTCAGTTTGCTTTATCAGTTTCGTAAACTATATGACACAAACAGGTGTGCAATGTACTGTATAGCCTAAGTTCCGAGAATTTCAGCCCTTCGATTGAGGCAAAATATATATCAGTAATTCCAAGAAACCCTAAACATGACTTGATACTAAAATAAAAGAAATTCTAAATTTTCCAAAATTAATTTTTTTTTTTGGAAGTGAAAATTTTTTGCAAAAATTATATGGGAAATTTTAAAGATTCAAGAACAGCTTGTTAAGAAAGCAAAATAATGTGATCCTTCACTGGTGAAGAGCCTTAAATTAAAAAGAAAAATCGAGACCGCAACTTTTCCTTATATGGAAATAATTCATAAACATTCTTCCAAACAATCGTATATCAATAAATTTTTTCAACCATCAACTAGCAACTAAACTTTGTATAATTATAATTATTCAAATTTATTTACAGCATGTACATATTAATTCTTAATAAATGTATTTTTGCATTTCAATTGCCCTTTTTCAATTAAAATAAATCGTATACCACAGATGGCGCCACTACTTTTCTTAAAGTTTATCTATCAGATCCCCTGCAAAGAAAACTTACTCATATAACTTTGCTAAGTTTCTAATAGCCAGTATATTAAAATATTCAATCATAAAATATATAATACAGGACTACTTAATCCGCTTTGTATATAAATATATAATTTTTTCATCTAAGAGAGGATTCTGTTACCGACAAATGAAACATTATTATCTTAACTACAAAACATTATCTAGATGCTTAATATTATCTATCTAAATAAAGAAAGGTAATGGCAAACTAATGTTAAACCTATGGAAGATTTTTCACAAGTAGTGAAAATGAAATTTGTCGCGCGTAGACAGTTAATAGTAAGCTAACGTTAAACCTGTCGGAGCGTTCTTTACAATATAGTGCTTGTATTTGATACATTTATGTAGCAAACAACAAACAAAATGTTCATTTGGCGCCCTCTTCGCCTTTCGTTCTGGCGACCGAGGCACAAGTGCGGGGCGACCGGGACCTCTGCCCTTCTCTAGTTTGATCCTGGTTTGGTTTAAATAAATAAATAATGTAATATACGTGACATCAGATGGTGGTTGAAAGGTGTGTGTTTATCCTTGAAAGATTATATTTTATCTTTTAAATGGAAATGTAACAGAAATATGCTAAATAAATAGAAATTTTTCATTAATTTACGGAAGAACATTTACCTTAAAACGTAAATTGTTAGTACAATCTCTCTATTTCAACGGATATTTTTTACAGTGCATAACACTTAAAAAATATGAAAAAATGGCTGCTTATTGCCGAACATGCAGGTGTGAAACATGGCTGTAATTCAGACGTTTGAAATGTCTTAAATTCAGACACATACACGCGTCTTAAAATTTAAGACACTTTAAAATGTCTGAAAATTGAACACTCCGGTTTAAGACACTTGTGTGTCTGAATTTCAGACATTTCAATTTACAATTTTTATGCCATGATCAAATCATAGTAAGACACTTAAGTGTCTTAATTACTTTTTCATTCACATTTGTGTCTGAATTTAAGACGCCTCTACTGCGATGAATTGTTTTCATGTTAGTAAATTCTTTTGGAGTAGCCTGATTTGGAAACGTAAAAAAAATAAATATATATATATATATAACTTTATGTCTGTATTCCTCTTGATCTAAATTTATTTTTAATCATCCGTAAATTACTTAAAACAAATTATATTCCCCTTTGGGTAAAATTAAAAAAAAATTATTTATTGTTCATGATATTCCCAAAACAGAGGGAATAACGATACATATGTTGTTTATTTAACGATCTGAAGGAAAATCCATACCTTCTATTCTACATTTAATTTTTACCGATTAACATATTTAAAAATGAAACTCGGTAAAATAGATAAATACGAGTTACATAAAAAAAAAAAAATTAAATAACTAGATTTCATATATTTCTCAAGTGGACTTGTGTTGAAAAACCATGATGAACCACCAAGATGAATGCACGAAATGAAGTACTATAATTAAATGAAGTACTAACATTCGTACTATAACTAGTTAAAAAATATATTCAGAACTTGGTGCAAAAGCTCTTGCACTCTTATTCAAAAATGCATAAATACAAAATTTATGACGATTATATAAATTAAATTTAGTAATACGGAAATATTGTGACTCCATCTTAAATAGGACGTCATCACCATCGCAACTTAAAATCATTGAATTTATATCATTGAATTTATTACGTATGGTACGATTTAATAGAATGAAGGAAACTTTCGTTAATATATTTTTAAGTTTTGATTCGATTTTCATAAATTTTGAAATAAGTCGACAAACCCTGAAACGATTATATATATTTAATTTCAAACCATTCGGTTGGGTAGTTTTTGCGATGTTATAATCGGACAGACAGACGGATGGACCAGACGACAACTATAGGTACTACGAATCTATATACACTGGTGAAAACAATTAAAGGGACAAACGTTCATTTTGCAATTAAACAAAAACTAACAAAGCAAATAAAACCAAACTTGGCCAAAATATCATTCGATATAAGATCAATATATGAGAATAGAAAAATGGGCACAACCTGCACCCTAAATAAGGAAACTGGTCACGTGTCCAGCACAGCAGCTGACCGACACCCTGTCAGTCAGAGAAAAACATGTCTAATAGCGTGTATGATGGCCTGTAACAGCTACACAACTCTCGCATCGGCGTTTCATACTGTTTACCAGGGTGCTTATCAATCCCTGTTGCAATTGCACCCATTCTTGCACCAAGGCACCACAGGGCTCATCGATGGCCATTGGAGCTGGTGTTCGAGCTGCAATTGATCGTCCAAGGGCGTCCCATACGTGTTTGATAGGATTAAGGTCATTGGATATCGCAGGCCACTCCATTCGTTGAACATCCTCCGATTAGAGATATTCGCTCACCAACTGTTCCCTACATGGACGGGCGTTATCGTCCATAAAAACGAAATTTGGCTCATATGCCACGTGAAAAAGTCTCACATAGGGTGCAAGGATCTCGTCCCTGTACCGCTGACCTGTCAGAGTACCTCTATCAAACACATGAAGGTCGGTATGCCCGTCTGCCATGATAGCTACCCAGACCATCAGACCACCTGTAACATAGTGATCCTTTTCGACATTCTTAGAGGGTCGATATCGACTCCCGGGTTCTCTCCAGATGAGAACACAACTCGAGTCACTGACCAAACTGAATAGCGACTCATCACTGAAAAGAACCCGCCCAACTATCCTCTGTCCAGGACAGGTATTCTCGGCACCATGTTAGACGGCGTTTTTTGTAATTCACAGTGAAAGGGATGCAGACTACAGGGCACCTTTCATACATGCCACCTGCATTAAGTTTCTGGGTGACTGTTATTCGTGAAATGGAAGTTCCTGTTGCATTATACAGGTGACGAGACAGTTGTGTCGCTGTCGCGGACCTATCCCTTTTGGCTAGAAGTCTCAAATAACGATCTTCAGCCGGCGTTGTTGCCCATTTGTGGACTTGACCAGGTCGGCAGACCACTGTTCTTGTCTCACTGAACTGTTTCCACAGAGTGGACACCACATTTCTCGAAACACCGAGGTCATTACAACAGGTAGCCTGTGATTGGCCGGCCTCGAGTCTTCCAACAATTCGCTATCTTCTGGCATCATCTAGACGATGACAACTAGTCATACTAACAATGGGTAAACAAAGAAATTCAAAAAACAAGGATTGGGTTTTGCTACGATGTTTCAAAACGTCCTTACGCTACAAGCTTCGGCGGTCAAATGAGGTACCACTGCTACAGCGCCTAGAAGATACAGTGTGGAAAACGGCTATTCCTATAATGCTTTAAAAAGTGCTAAGAACTTGTATCCCATAAATCTCCAACAATGCTCAGCGGCAATATGCTGATACGAGCGCCATCTCGTAACTCTTTTCAATATAAACCCTGTGTTTTCAAAAATTATAGAATGTTAAATATCGGAAACTATAAATATAAGATATTTTAGTCTGTTATAAGCTAATTTAGTTAAGGAATGACGTGAAATAGGTTAAAGAGTCTCTTTTAGAATCACTATCGTTTTTAAATCACTACGATGGCACTACGATCGACATCTTGTTATTCAGCATCGTTGTACATTTATGGGATTCAATTTTTTAGCACTATTTTGTAGCCGTTTTCCACACTGTATCTTCTAGGCGCTGTACCTCTGCACAAACGCGATCACAGCGCCACAGCCTTATGACGACACAGACCAGTGCGTGGCAGGTGTGTCCGCGAGGAGCTTAACTATCATCTGATGCCTTATTTGCGTATGGGGATAACTTATTATTATTATTATTTTTTTAAACCGTTTGTCCCTTTAATTGTTTTCACCAGTGTAATTAAGAACGCATCTAAAAACAAGCGTGGGTATGATAATTTTTTTACATACTGACATTTAGTAAAATTCAAGTTATTTTTACAGTCTTTTATTTTTTCAATTCCTACTATTAGTTCACACTCTCCCTATATACATAAATATCTTGTTCAAATTTACAATCGTTAATAAAATACTTATTATTCATCCTATCAATTTGAAATATATTTTTTAAACTTTTACTGGATGAAAATTGATGTTAATACAGTTTTTTCAAATATTAATTCATGAATTGAATTTTAATTAATTAATTTCAGTTTTATATGGAAGAAAAAATAGCGGCCGTTGGTTATTGAACAGCATTTAATGCATCTACATATCTATAAGAGGGGTTACCATAGGGGAAACCCTGTTCTGTCGCCAAATACCGCCATGTTTGTCGCCAACTTTGCGATATATCGTCAAATGTGGCAACCAAAATGAGTCGCCAAAAGTGACGCCAACTTGGCGATATCTCTAATATTTCGCCAAATTCCCATAGACTTCCATTGTAAACCAATAGGGTTTACATGGAAAATCAACAAATTGAGATATTTTAATGCAACAAAAGTAATATTAGCTTAAGGGATTATAATATTTTTTTTATTTGATGACCTAAATAGGAATTGACTTTAAAAGCAAAATTTTAATATTACTTGTTACTCTCAACCTGATATCTTCAATAAAAGATCGAATTTTGTAATCGATTATTAAGCCGCTTCATCTTATACTAGCAACAACTAACGCTGTGGCATTACGATTCATTAAGGATCACAGCCTACGGTACCCAACACTGCTTTCATGACCATGGACCCTATTGATATGCAGCATATGTCTCTGTCAGGTGGTCAGCCTAACACGGCACCCACAGTGTTTATTTCCCAAGAAAACTTGATACTTATTTTATCGATGCTGAAGGAATGAAAAGTTGAGTGAGCCTTGCCGAGCTTGGACTCGATCTCTGGACCTGTTGCGTAGTAGTCGGATGCGCTGATCACTACTGGATTTTGCCTTGATATGCTAGAATTATAAAAAGTAAGCTCACAGGTATAATTATGCTTGAAAGTTAAAATTTCAGTGATAAAACTCACCTTGATTAATCACTCCTGATTAACTCACCTTGACACAGGTTAACACAGATATGGGGTTTTTAGAAAACCACTTTTTTCTTAGCAAATCAGTCATGCTGATCACAAATATGACATTAGTTTTTGGCCCACACTTTTTTAACAAAACAAAGAAGGTGGGGGTGCCTCTTAATAAAATTAATGTGTAATATTTATTAAATAACATACATTCTTAATAAAGACAAAAATTAATTTCTTAGTAAAATGACATTAATAAGTGTAAAATACAAAGCTGCACTAAAGGAGGTTAAATATTAATATAGATGGCGCCATTTTATGTGTTGATATTGCCGAGAGAAGGAGTACTTTTCTTCAGCGCATTTGTCGGGAAAACGTACGTTTATTTTGTTCGTTTATTGATATCTTACGGGGTTTTTTTGTCTGTTTCTAATAGCAATAAGTCATCAAGAGGTTGTATAAATAGCCCGAATGTGGAAATTTACCACATTTCTTTTAATTTTTCTTCTTTTGGTTGCTTAAGCCATTTTAATTCATTATTTCTTTCCCCTTCCTTTTCCTGTACCCCTTGTTATTTTGTTTTCATGCTCACACATTCATCGTTATTTTTATTTATTTATTCATTTTTCTACGTTTTTATTTATCACAATGGCTTCAAACAATATTTTAGTTCGGTTATTTAAATTTTGTCTTTAGATGACGTCACCGAACTTTGGTAGCAAACAGGGGCGGACTGGCATAGTTTGGCCAACCCCGCTAGACTTATGCATTGGCCCACCAATCGACAACCCCATTGTTAAAATGTTTGAATACTGACATCAACACATGTTTGGCTCTAATTCCATGAAGATGGCTTAACTCCGACATATTAGCATCTTTGAAAATAATTTAGTTTCAGTTAGTAGTCATTTTATCGTAAGAAAAAAAAATGTTGGTAGGGATGTTAACTTGCTTATTTTTTATTTATTTTTTGAATATATAAACTTTAAACAATTAAAAGTTATACACGTAATAAACAAAATGTTTTGAAATTTCGTATGGAAATTCTGTACAGATATTTTAATTCTTTCTATTATTTTTTGTTTTTGTTTTTGTTTGGTCCAATGGTGGGGCGATTGCGCTATCAGCATCGGCCAACGATATCGTTAGAATAGATAATAGCTACTTGTGAAAAGGCTCACAACGGGAATTTTCTGAATTGCTCGTTTCTTTGCTGTAAGCGGCTGAAAGCTCGCTATTTCGAGATTGTTGATGCAATCGCGACTGATTATAATCAGCATAGTGCCGAAATTACAGCAACTCTAGATGAGCAATATAGGAACTCTAGATGAGCAATTAACTTATTTATAAATAACTTGGACAGGAATATAATCAACAAAACTCTTCCATGCCGTTTAGGATTGTGATTTTGTTCTTCTTTCTATTCTATTCTAGCTTTTCATACTTTCTGAAGATAATCTTTCATGGCATCTTTTTATAATCTGTGCTTCATGACCGTACAGAATTTGATCATATTTACATAGCAGCATTACAAATTCTAAAAAATTGTCGTGGTTAACGTCTCTATCATTCAAATCTGCAGCTGCCGCCTCTCGTTTTTCCTTAGAAGTTAATCCTTGCCTCTTAAGAATCTTGATCTGTAGATCATCCCTAAATATGTAAGCTAATCCTTGCCGATCTTTTGTTACTACGTAAATTTCCACTGGCAGACCCATACCACCAAACAACTTTCCACACTTCACTGACCATATGTGCTAGAGGTTTGCACGGGTCGGAATTTCCAGGCCCCGAAGCCGCACCGGCCCGTGCAACAATCATTTAAATCAGACTTGATACGGCCCGACTCAGTTTTTGCAAAATAATTCCGATTTTTCTTAACATACAATTAAGATTTTATTAAAGAATACTGCATACATATGTATGGGATAATTTTACACTATATATTAAATTACTATGTGTTCACAAAAAAAAATAGACAGTAGCAACATTTAATGATTACTTAGACTTTCCAACATTCAAATAAGGATTCATTAAAATATTAATGTAGTTTAGAATAAAAGAAAAAGAAGGATTAAAAACATCATAATTTTTGAAGCTGTATCATAAAAAGTAGAGTTTTAAAATATAGTTGTAATTTGTTGTCTGTTCTCAAATCCAAAGGAGCTATCTTCTGTCACATTTCTAAATTCATTTCTTTTCGGAAACGCATAAAATTGGTAAGTGTTTTTATTCCGAAACTATGTAATCGAATGGTATTATTCCTTTCTTCTATCTTTACAAGAAGAAAGTATTGGATTCATGAAAATTTTCGAAATCTGGTTTTCGACGGATTTACACGTTTTAAGAGTCAGAGAACACCCAAAACATGTTTTTACAAAACGTCTGTCTGTGAGTCTGTCTGTCTGTGTGTGACACAAATTTTGTGGGCGCTCTATCTCAAGAACTAATGAACGGAATTTAATAAAAATTTATATTCAGTTAGTCCCTGGCATAAATGGGTGCCAATCCGTTTTTGGTTTAAATCGCTCAACAGGTGGTCCTCTTATGCAGCATTTTTCACGATTTCCACAAGTGCTCAATTGCCAGAACTAATGCATGGATTTTTATGAAAGTTCAGATTCATGTAGTCCTTGACAGAAATCGACTTTTATACATTTTAGTGTAAATCGCTCAACAGGTGGTGCTGCTATGCTGCATTTTTCAGAATTTGCACTATAGCTCTATCTCAATAACTAATGCGCAAATTTTCATCAGACTTCATATTCAAATGTACCTTGATATAAATTAGTGCTGTTTATTTTTTGCTGCAAATCACTCAATAGGTGTGAAATCGATGTACTCATATCGAATTGAGTATGTTTGGGTCAAAAATGAACCAAATTCTTTCTCAATTTTGAAACATCACATGTTATCAAACACAAACGAAGCGATAATTTTGTACTCTGTTAATGGTTTATTTTATTCATCGCGGCATAAAAGATGTTTATTAATGTAAATATTAAATTATGCACAGTATTTTAAAATAATTTAAAAGTGCTTGCAAATAATGATCTTGTCATAAAATTATTCGATTTGGGTATATTGATAATAATTTTGGTATATTTCTTAATTAATAACACAGGTCTGCGATGAAAAAAATACAAGGTGATTGATTGCTAATCTTTATGTATTTTTTGGTGCTAATTTAAAAACAAATAATGAAAAAATTCTATAACGGCACGTTTTCTTGAAAAATTCAATTTTAGATGGGTTTTTATGAACATTCCATGGTACATACGCCCCGCTCCTCATGGACCTGATGTGCCAGTGCCTTTGCCTTCAATTGTATTGCAAAGTCATCTTTTCAGGGTCTTCAGACTCGGAACATCCAGAGGTTCAAGGCTCCGATAATGAATATAAGCCATCTGGAAGCGATTCAACATCAGTCCATCTCTCATGTTGAACTTAGTGACCTGACTAGAGATCTGGGCCTTTTGACAGAGGCAGCAGATTTGTTGGGTTCCAGATTGAAATAAAATAAACTTATTGGCCAAAGGAACTGCTTTCTATTAGTACATGAATCGAGAAAAGGAATTTGTTAAGTAGTACTTTGAAGAGGGGGAGAACCTGGTCAATTGTTCTGATGTTCCCGGATTGATGAGCAATTTCAATATCACCTACGATGAAGATGAATGGAGGCTGTTTATACATTCATCAAAAAGGAGCCTTAAAGCTCTCCTTCTTCATGACGGAAGCCAGTATGCATCTGTACCATTTCGATACTCGGTGCATTTAAAAGAACGCTATTAAAACCTGGCTTACGTCCTCAACAAAATTAAATATGCCGACCTCGGTTGGATCGTTTGCGGTGATTTGAAAGTTACCTCCATGCTTTTTGGTCCACAAGGCGGATACACAAAGTATCTATGTTTCATTTGTGAGTGAGACAGCTGTGATAAGACTCAACATTGTGTCAAAAAAGAATGGCCGAAAAGACAAACTCTTAAACCAGGCACTAAGAATGTGATTGGGAACAGTTTCGATGAGCCAAAAATTGTATTGTTTCAAAAGATTGCGATTGTTTCAAATACCTGTGAAAAAAGTTTCAGGTTTGAAAGCCAAGTTGAAAGAGGAAATCTTTGTTGGTCCAAATATCCGCAAGCTTATGAAGAATGAAGTATTTGAGACTAGTATGACAACAAAGGAAAAGAAGCTTGGGTTGCCTTCAAAGATATCGTCAGCAAATTTATGTGTAATTACAAGAATCCTCACTATAAACCAATTTTAATAAATATGATGGCCAAATTTCAAGCGTTGGGTTGCTCCATAAGTGTCAAAATACATTTCATTCACTCACATGTGAACTTTTTCGCCCGCAAATTTAGGATCAGTCAGCAAAGAACAAGGCGAAAGGCTCCATCAAGACCTGAAAGATATGGAGCGCTCAAAAGAAAGATGGGATAAGATCATGCTCGCCGTCTACTGTTGGATGTTAACACGAACATGAGATAGGCCTGAGATTGAACATAAAAGCAGAACTTCAAAAAGAAGTTTCATATAAAAAGAGTACGTTCTTAAATAGAAACTTTTTTGTTTTGTTTTGTTTTTTGCTCAGTTTAAAATTTGTTTAAAACTTTCATGTACACATACATAATATCTGCTCCTCTTGGTCAGTTGTCTATTTTATGTACGTTGCCTTAATAAAAAACAAATTAAAATGGTATGTAGATGATATTTTCTAGAAACTGCTCCATAATTAGATGTAACATGTTTAAACTCGTGAGAATTTTTTTGTTTTATCCTCGACCAGAGGCGGCTCGTGCGATATGGCAACAGTTGTTTTCATCCACTTAAACCAATTAAAAAGTAATAGATTACTGAAAAATCAATTTGCCTCACCGAGAATAGATTATTTTACATACATTTACATGGATAAAAACCACTGTTGCCAGATAGTAGATGCAAAAATTTTCAAGAGAATTCCTTTTCAAATAGGATTTTAGCGAAAACGTCGATATCGATATACAAAAAATCCCGATGTGATGGGACAAAATGGAGGTCATTTTCGAAATCAGCACACCAAATAACATAAGAATCCTCGAAAACTTCGCTTGTGTTTTTCAAAAACTTCAATTTCGCAGGTCTGTGTAATCAGCTAAACGTTTCTTGTTAATAATTTTGAGCGGAAAATAAATGCCAGTACATTTTTACTTTATTTGTTGGTGCAGAGTGTGGTATATAACGATTCATATCTGAACACAACCATGGAATCAAAAATGAGTACATGTATTTCTCAATTTTGAGCACATTTGCATCGGAGCTATTTTGAGTATGTGACGCATTTAAAATTGAGTACTTTTTACTCAATTTTGAAAATCTATTTTTTTCAGTGTTGTTCTATTTCTGCCGACCCGTTTGACAGTTCGCATTCCTTTTGCCGCCCCGGCGGGCCAAGACTGGGCCCGTGCAGATCTCTAATTATATTCTTCTTACTTTATCCCTTATCTTTCGGCTTCTATACAAAATGAGTAATTTGCACAGATCTTCCAACGATTGCTGATGGGAGAGAGGAGGGAAAACACAATAAATGAGTAAAAAAAAACGGCTTCATTTGGAAAAAAAAGGGAAAAGAAAAATTGATTTCCCTATTTTTTTCTTTATTTTTGCGTTTTATTGAAAAAAAAAAAACGCCAAATATTGTTTTGGCCCATTGCACTCATTTGGCCCACCCCGCGATTGCGGGGTAGCAGGGTGGACCAGTCCGTCCGTGGTAGCAAATCAGTTTAAATATATATCTTTGTCAGCTGCGTTTAAAAATTCTATCATCTCTCCCATTGGCATCCTTTATCCTTTGTTTGGCAGCCCTAGATTTTTTTCTGTGTACACAGTCTTTTACACTATCTCGTGTTAGTTCAAATTTCATGCGCAATCTGTTTGGCAAGCCTTCTATAGAACGGCTCTCCTTTCTCGCTCACCAGTTTTGTTTTTTTTTAAACCTTTTTTTTCTCGCCAATAAGAAGTTCACTTTTTTTTTCTCAATTCGAAAGCGATTGATATAAGCCGTTGCTGGTTGCGAGTCTAATGGTACTTACTTGGGGAATCGCTCAACATGCCGTGGAGGAGGTAGTTGAGCGCTATATATATATATTTATGTATGAAGTGACAAAGTGTCATATTATATCGGAAGCTTTGGCACGCAAAGTGGTATGTGTAGTGGATAGTTCAACAGCGAGGTCAAAACAAGTATCTGAATGAGCTATGGTCATATCAGGGTGGATCTTGGAATAAATTTCCAATTATAACCACATCCTGTTGATCTTAAAAAAAAAAAAAAAATTGTGTGATAGTATCTAAGAAAAATAGTTCGTCCTGTCTCCAAGAACAAGGAGTGGAATCCAAAAATGATAATATATTATATATATTTTACGTATAATATTACTGGTACAAGTAAAAGAAAATTTTATGGTGGTATGGATAATTATTGTTCCAAAAGAACATTACTCATGTTTAATTAAAAATGATGTTGGAGATTTTATATTCAAAAGTCAAATAAAAAATTCTGTTTTGTGAATAGCAATTTAATATAATTAATGAATATTTTTGGTTTCAAGAGATCCCTACTCAATTGGTTATGTAAAATGTGAAGAAGTTATGTATCATACTTTCAATTCTCATTGTTTTGAAAGAAAAAAAATGCCGTTTGTGTTTAGTGTTTCGAATAAACAGTTTTGCTAAATATTTCTCTCTTATTTTATTTTATGCCAGTGACGTGTATTTTCTCGATATACCTTAAGTATTATCTTTTATATTTTGAAGGTTTATAAAACCGAAATGAGACGCACTTAAGATATATTGTTTGTGAGCATAAATTCCTGTTAGGTATAAAAAAAATATTTTATTCTTAGCTCACAATTTAATTGAATTATGGGTAGGAAGAAAGGTCTGTGTTATAATTCTGAACACATTTATACATATATATATATATAAAGGTTCTTGAAATGCTGATAAAATATTATTTTAAGTAAGAATAATTCAGCTAACAAAGAATATTTCATCAATATAAAAATTTATTACACATGGTGCGTGACAATTTTCTTTTGAGGAATTCTACGTATAGTGAATGCTCGAAAAATTAAGGAAAAGTTATGCAAGGTGCTCTAAAAAATAGTTATGTTCTGAATAGTTTATGAATAGTTTATGAATAGTTTATGAATAGATTGCTTATGATTCATGTGTATATGATTCATGTGATCATGACATGTTGTTCTTAAAGAAAATGAGTTCTCAGAATATTTTGAATTTTGTTTTTATGTTTTTATTCTTGATAAGTTCTCCATGCAAATAGAATGAAAATGGTGTTATTTCAGTTTCAGAAAATTAATTTTTTTTTTAATTTCAAGGTTATATATATATATATATATATATATTATGATTTTATTTCTGTATTAATTTCAACGTACTTACAAATTGTCTAAGGGTAAAAACACTATGAATTGAACCATTCATGAATTTGATGGTAACTCATCCACGGTCGCATTATTTTTCGACCAACTAGAAGACATGAGACAGCTCAACAATTTTTCTGAAAACGAAATGGTGGCACTTCTTAAAGCGAAACTTCAAGGTGCTGCTCTTCATTTTTATTTGGATTCTCAACTCAGGAGCCAAACTGAAAAATTATCTGAAATCAAAATTGATTTCATCAATGTTTTCTCTTCTAAAGAGAACAAAAATAGTGCATTTCGTTCTTTGGAAAAATTAAAATTGGAAACCAATGAATCTGTTCGGAATTTCTCTTACAGATTGAATAAAATTCTGAAACTAGCTCATCCATTAATTGATGATGCGGCCCTACAGATTTTGAAATTCACATATTTTTTAAATGTTTTGCCCAAAAATATTCACGTGAAACTGTTAGAGGAAGGTATCGCAGATTTTGCTAAGGCTCTTACGAGAGTCGAGCAATTACAGGATTTTTATAAATTCACGGAATCACCGATTACCCATGCTCCTGCCAAATTACCTGTGTATAATTTAGAACATGCGCTATTAATTCCTTCTCTAAAGCCAGTACTTCTGATTCTAAACATGTGGAAACTGATTTTAAGCAAAAAACATTGCATAATAAAAATTATTATGCAAATGAAAAACGTCAGGAACAAAACTTTAATCCCTATACGTTTCAGAGACTCTGCAGTAGAAGGAATACCCGTAATTCATTTAGGCAGAGAACTGTAGATCGGTGTGCATTTTGTGGACGCCACGGCTATTTAATGAAAACATGCCTCGATTAAAAAAAAAATGTTCAAGATATGAACTAGTCCCATGCGAATAATACTGTCAATATGCAACCCCCCTCCCCCCTGATGACTACCACTTTACTCAACAGTGTACTCATAAAAAATGAGGTTTGTCCTAACGAAAACCTTTAACCCTTTACGGCACAGGCAATTTTTGTTGTAAAATGATTAAATGATTGACTGACACCGGAATTTTAAAACGACTTTTTTAGAAACTGAAAACATGTTACTTTTAATTTTCATTATAAAAGCAAAATTTTACTAAAATATTCTTGGTGCCGTTCGTAAGTTTGGAATTAAAATTAGGTATCTCGACCCGGGCACAATGCGTCGTAAAGGGTTAAACTAAAGATAGAGGCAGGAAGAATTATAGACAGCTTGTACAGTCGTGGGAAAAAAAGTAAACACCCTTTACTAACTCTGCAAAGAATTATCATAAAAGAAAGTTACTGGCACCACACGATTGGTAATAAATCCTACTTTTAAATGATGTATATAAAATTTGCTAAGGGGGACATCTACATATTAAAACGAACCATAACTTTGTTTTTTTCAACAGCAGTACACAATTCTGACAGCATAAATGAACTCTACACCCTTCAATTAGCCTAAAAACAAATTTTTATGGAATTCGTAAGATATTTTTTCGAGAAATTAATTGTTTAAAACGAGCGTATTTTAGGGACTATATCCAAATTGAAGTTCGGTACTCGATTGTTGACCGAGAGAGTTCTCTTCTTGATCAGGGCAGTTTAAGCACCACTCAAGCAGTCATTGAAGACTACTAGATTACAGGATAGTAGAAGAAATTTCAAAATTCTAGTCATTTCTATCATAGACTATCATAGATCTTAAGCCATCATTTTGCAGTTTTTTAAGCATAATTTGTAAACTATTTGGAAGAAAAATGTGAAATTTTGTATTTGCATAAAGCAGGTCTAAATAAATCTAAATCCATCAAATAAATTGCAGGTTGCAATTAATAATTTTTTCGAATATTAATTTTCGTAATTCATAATCATTATCATAAAATTAAATAAAAATTAAATTCAACGTATTTATGTTTGGGTATTTTAGTATTATTGCTACACAAAAAATTAGCACATTAGGAGTATAACTTCAGGCGATATTAATATAAATATGAAAATGTAATTTAACATTAGAAGCACTAAATTTTGAATGTTTATAACTCAAAAACTTATCATTCAAATGACTTGAAATTTGGTGTCTAAGCATAGTTTGAACCAACAATTTGAAATATCCTGTTAAAATTGGGTTTAAAAAAATGGAGTTTGGGTTCGTTTCAATATGTAGATGGCCCCCTATACAAATTTTATATACATCATTTAAAAATAGACTTTATTTCCAATCGTTCGGTACCAGTAATTTTCTTCTACGATATTTTGTTGAGGAGTTAGTAGGAGGTGTTTACTTTTTTTTTCCGCGACTGTACCTTCTTTTGCTCCGTGTCACTCCTTGTAGTCTTTGCAGTTACTGAGAGTACATATTTGAATTGACTATTGCCATTCTATAACTTATAATTGGCGGAAATGGGGATCATGCCAGCTATGTTAACGAATTTCTATCTTAAGTTCAACTCCTTTTTTTGGCAGTTGCAATGGTAAGAAATGTAACTACGAATTTATGTAAAAGGTAATGTTAAAAAAATATCTAACTCCTAAGACTTGTAAATTCCTTTAGTAAAGCGACAATATCGGAAATTTATAAAATAATCGTAAAATCGTGAAAACTGCAAAACTTTACTAAAATTTCTTAGGTCGAGGTCCAATTTGAATGAATTTTTTTCGAAATAGTGAAAAATAATCAGGCCACGACCAGGACATGGGACATTGGCTCAAATTGTCAAAGCTCTTCCACCTGTGGGGAAATAAATTTACACTTAAATTTGCTAAGATTTCTTAGGTGGGGATTAAAGTTTAATGAATATTTTCCCACATATAAATGACGGCATATTTCCATATGTGAAGTAATTTAACTACAGCAAAAAACTCTAAATAGAGATTATAAAAAAGTTTTCTTATACTAACTAAGCATGTTTTATTCTACATTTCACTGACTACCAGATTTCTGCCAGGCTACAGGTGGCGAGTTCGACTCCGGTCTGGACAAGGTTCAATTAACCTTTCATCCCTTCGGGCACGATAAAATTACAGTAAAACCTCCCTAAAGCGACCACGTACCATTCCAATAAAAATAGGTCGCTCCGAGAGGTGGTCTCTTACTGGAGGTCATGTTTAAATCTAGATTTTAGTTGTTGAAAAATGGTAACAATGTTACTAAAATTTATTTTTCACATTCGAAAAAATATAAAAGTTTAAGTATCAAAATAAAAGTTAATTACATAAGTTAATTACCGCAGAGTTTTAAAATTGAATACATTGAGCTTTTCTTTAAATTTTACAGTTTTATGTTTTATAATTTTTATTTCCAAGTCCTTTCAAAGTTCAGTAAATAAATGCATTTTTTTGTGGACGGGAACAAATAATGACGATTTCATTACTTTATCTATTTCTTTTAGAGTTTTCCGACAGAAAAGGGCAGATGAGTTTATTGACCGTCATTCTTAATTTGTAATCAGAGTTAAATTCATTCCTAAAAAGGCACAAAGAGGTTTAAACACTTCAAAGTTATCGGAATTTAAAAAAAATTTCTAAACTTAGTTTAGAAGTTTGATGAATAATCACTCTCCGGAATTATTTTTTTAATAAAACCGTCTTCAAGTGAACAGGAAAAAACGAAATTTATTTCATTTTCTTCAAAGAAAACGGTCACTCGTGGAGGGAGTTCAACTGGGATGGTCTCTGAATGGAGGTAAAATTAGTATTGAGCCTATGGGAATAAATTTCGTTCCATGAAAAAATGGTCGTCCCGGTAGGTGGTCGCCTAATGGAGTTGGTCGCACAGGGAGGTTTCACTGTAGTACCAAACTTTCTTGGGAACTAACACTGAAGTTATCGCGTTAGGCTGACTACCTGACCCTCACATATGCTGTATAGCACATCGAGACACAGGGACAAGTTAACAGGGTTGAGCAGTGCAGGTCCTGATTCTGCATAGGTCGTAAAGCTACAAGTTTTTTAGTTTAATTTTAGACTGAGCGAAATCTTTTGTTACATAAACTTATTTCCATTAAAATATTGCAAAAAAATATATATTTTAATTGAAAAAATCTGTGTTTTTAAAATGATGCAAATTTCCAGTCTTAGTGAATTTAGAATTTTAATAATAATATTAATAATATGCATTATTTTTTCTTTCCAATGAACATGTAAACAACATAACTTAAATTATTTTACTAAAACTAAATACAGTTTTGCTTTATTTATTTTTCAAGAGGTACATTTAAAAGTCAACATTTTAATTAAATTGTAGTTTTAACTAAACGAACTGCAATTCTTTTTTTAGAAGTATAATAAATTTTTTATTACAAATCTTTTTTAATGTAAATTCTAAATTTAATTCCCCAAACGAAAAAGTTAAATAACACAATCTCAATTTTAAATATTGTTGCAAAATAAGTAAAACATTTTTTTAGTTCACTAAAAGCGTTATTCTTTTTGCTGTTATGATGTTTATGCTTTTTGGTATATTTTGTTAAAGAAATGAATTTGTGCTTTAGAATTAAATTACGTGAGTTTACTAAGTTTAAGTTCTACTATTTTTCTTGTATCTCAAAACTTACCAAAATAAAATAACTTTATATGCTTCCAAATCCACAGTCCTGCAATTTATCCAATTTTTAAAAATATGTTTCATCTAAAATCGTAAGCTAAATTTACATAAACTCTCTTATTTCTTCATTTCATTTAAATCACTGTCATTGCATTAAAAGATTGCTTTTAAGATTTGGATAATTATTTGATGATGCTTAAACTTTCACGATGTTCGATTTTTTTCTTAAATTATTGAGGTACTCAGCATACAAAGTTACATTTGTATTAGTTAAATGTTTCATTAAAGGTTATTTCATTTTTTGTCGTATATTATAATACAATTGTATATAAAAAATATTCGATTACTTTAAATTTGACTATAAGGCTTAAAATATCTTACATTAATTTACGACCATCCTGATATTTCTAAACTTCATATAGGAAGAGCGAGAGTTGCTTGGGAATGTCATTAAAAGTTATAAGGATCGTGTGCCTAAATCGAATTGTATTTCCGAAAGGCTTGTTACATTTTGAGTGGCTTTCGCAAATTATTAACTGTAAAATGCCAAATGTAACAAAAAGCAAGTCGAAAATGGTACGTCAAACATGTCAAATGAAGTGCCTTCGTACTATAACTAGTTTTATAAATATTCCAATATTGGTGCAATGAATGTAGAATGAATGTAGAATTATGATTAAATGTCATTTTTTTTATTTTTTTTATTGTTTTTTTTGTTTTTTTTTTGTTTTGAAGATATTCAATAAAATTTTGTCGTATAAGCAAAACGCGATTTTCACATTTAGATCATTTTTGTCACATTTACAGTATTTAAAACCTAAATGAGATGTTCAAAGTATAAAAATATAATTGTGCATTTTATACATGTCATACATTCAATCTTAATTTTATTAATTTAATTCATGTCAGTTTTTCAAATACTTATACTGTAATATATGTAAATAATGAATCATTTAACTCTCATTATTTTAGCTTTTTTCGATTTGACATTTAATATACAAGATGCAATAAATCAACCACAAATCATATATATTAAACGAGCAAGCGATTAAACGAGCAAGCGATTTTCCCGATTACGGATGATATAGTAAACTACTGGATCGATTTTCATGAAACTTGTCTCCTATACTAAATTGCACACGAGAAAAAAATCTAGCTAGGTCTCGAATTCAATAAAATTCGTTTTTTACAGGGTAAAACAAGATCTTATCTGAAACTTTTGCTTACTATAAATCAAAAATTTTTCATGCAATTTACACGAAACATGTTTTCTATACTAATTCGAGCAAGAGAAACCCATCTAGCTAGATTTTTAATTCGAGAAAATTCGTTTTTATAGGTTAAAACAAACTCAGCACTGAAAATGATGTTATATATCGAAAACGGCTCTAATGATTTTCATAAAATTTGACGCCTATTATAATTCGAGCTCAAGAAATCGATTTAGCTAAGTCGTCAATTCGAGAAAAATCGTTTTCTGTGGTTAAAATAAGCTCATCACTCAAAAAAGTGGTATTAATCGAAAAAAATTCTGATGATTTTTATGAAATATACTTTATTCTAATATGAGAAAAACCTTCCAACTAAGTATCGACTTAGGTAGAAAAAATATATAATTTTAAGCATTTTTTTTATACACTGCAAATAAAGGCGTCTTAAATTAAGATACATATGTGACTGAAAAAGAATTTCACACACTTAAGTGACTGAATCTGAAAATTCAGTCACAATAGATGTCTTAATTTAAAACACCTAAGTGTCTTACTATGATCATAGTGTACACGAACTGATAAAAGTGTCTAAAAAATCTGCAAGTGTCTAATTTTAAGACACTTTGTAACTCCGCTCCGCATTCACCAGGGGGCACTCTCAGTTGCGCATGCGTCTTCCTTTCGAACTCGATGTTCGTTTGTAATTCAAACTGAATGCTTGTTTTTATGTACGCGTACATTTTAACTAATAATTTATTTTGACTTCATTGTTTTTTGCGGAATGTGAAGTTCCGGGATTTAATTTCTATCGACATAGTGGTACTCCGTATTAATATTTATCTATAAAACTAATACAGTGTTCTTCATCTCGTCAAATTTGTAAAGAGAACTGTTGTCTGGCGGGCTATGTTTTCAGGATGGAAATTTTCCATCCTTTTAACAGAACTAGCCGGATGTGCAAGGGGATTTTATTTTTTAAATATCCAAGTCTGACTAACTAACGGATACTAACGTAGCCTCCAATCCGGACGTCCTCTGGGCGAATGTGCTTTTGGAATAATCAGACCTTTTCCCAGGTAAGTGGGGTCTTAACTATGTATTTAAAACTCTCTGTGATTGTTTCTCTTTAAATGAAGACCTCACACGAGTCTATAGCTTTATTAGTTCCTGAGTTATGCCAAAATATGTTCAAAGCATTTTGCCTATGGTATTTCCATGTTAAAATTTTATTTTGATAATATTTAAATTTCTACTCTTCAAATCATCTGCAATCATATTTCTGTATTATTTTCTATCCAATGTTATCTTTAAAATAAATTTTGGTGTCTCTGCATGGTGTATATTAGCGGTTACTGAATTTATTAATTTTACACCTTCCTAAGCCTTTTCTTATGTAGCCATTACTTTAAAAATCGCAGTGACATCGCCTGTTGATTGGCTCATACTTCTTAATTACCATCAAGACTACCTTAATAGTATTTTTTGGTGTAATTATTACTCTGAAGTACCCTTTTTAATTATTTATTTACGTATACAATATTTTTATAAGCATTTAATGCGGCAGCATTTGTAATGTTTACATCGATTTTTACATTTCTGATAGATTTATTATGTGTTATGTACTGGAATTCAAAAGCATTTATAGTAAACATTCCTGTTAATAGCTGCTTTTATTTATTATTTATGCTTTTCTTGTCTAATGAAGTTTTCTTCTGCCTCATAGTGTGTACATCATAAATTTTAAAAAAGAATATAGTTCGAACATCCTTCCATTCATTGATTCCCCCATATATTTAATACAGCGAATTACTTGTGTTCATTTACTTATTTTAAAATGTTTTGACTGATAAAACTCATTAAATACGTAATAATAATAATAATAATTATAATAAATAATAATAATTATTATTATTCAAATAATGTCTCGTAGAACTGTCAGGAA
This sequence comes from Maratus speciosus, assembly GCA_963932465.1. Classification (NCBI taxonomy): domain Eukaryota; kingdom Metazoa; phylum Arthropoda; class Arachnida; order Araneae; family Salticidae; genus Maratus; species Maratus speciosus. Next base: position 23,917,643 of record OZ010786.1, read on the forward strand.
GAATTTTTTGACTGCGGAAATAATTCTGCAGTCAATGCAAGATTTATCATCCGAAAATTCTGCTTCTGAAAATGAGGATGAAAACGATATTGAAAGTGATATCGAGTCTGATTCGAGTTTTGATTTCAAAATACATCAAATAGAAAACCCGCATAATATTTCATCCTCTAGTTCTGATAATGAAACAGATGAAGAAGTTATTCAAGGACGTAGACGTGGACAGAAAAATATGCGTGGAAGAAGAAAATATCAACAAACAAATAGTGATGAAAATAATTCTGCAGAAGTAATAGCCGCAGATGGAACCACATGGAAGAACAGATCACAAAATACTTCCGGAAGACAGCCAATGCATAATATTTTGCGTGAAAACGTTGGCCCCTCACCTCATCTTACGCTAAAAGAAAAATTATCTTTGATAACGCAAGCAGTGCTTGACGCCTTTTTCGAACTGAAATGATTTTGAAACACATACAATATTGCACAGAAATTAAAGCAGTACGGAGATCTGGAGATAATAATTAGAAACTTTAATTATATGGACTTGATGCCTTTATTTCATTACTATATATTCGAAGTGCTTTGCATGCAAAAGGACCTTCGATTGATGCCTTGTGGTCTAAAAAATGGGGGAGCAGATATTTTAAAGAAACTATACCACGAATAAGATGTAAAGGAATTCTGCGATACTTGCGGTCAAATCGACTAGATCACAACGGTTGAAAAATGACAGATTTGCTCGTGTTTCCGAAGTTTGGAACAATTTTATTGAAAACTGTCTATCGTGTTAAAAACCTGGTGAAACCATTACTGTTGAGGAGTAGTTACTTCTTTTGATTCTACCAGTTACAATATTTTTATATTTATCAGCTCCGATTAAAACTGCAATTTGTTTACTAGTTTATTAATAACTATCAACTAGTTGTAAATCTTTTAATTTATTATGCGTTTTCCTAATGTACTTATCAGAAGTGGGTAAGCAAGCTGCTGAAATTTGTTCTGTTTCAAGAGCTTCAATATATAAAGAGGGTTGTTCTCTGTTTACAAGTTTTACATATATATCATATTATTCGTTTTCTCAGATGCCTTTTCGTCTCCAAAAGCATAAAAGGATAAAGTTTCTTTTCTAATAACTGTCAATTTTAACTTTTCTGAAATGTCGCGAATTATGAATGTTCTCATGCTACCATTATCTAAAAAGTCAGGAACTCGTTCATTATTATCATTTTTAGGATATTTTATTATGACAGAACAAGTCCGTAAAAATATGTTGTAATGCGTGTTTTCATTCTGTACATTGCTAGTGGAATTGTTACCACAATGGGAAATAGATACGACACTTTTATCAACATTTATCTTGGAATCATTTTCAAACGGAAAACAAATAGACCTATTATATGTCTTACCTCAAATATCGCGCATTTTGGTTTTTTGCACAGCCTTTAATTCTGTGTTTGCATTGTAAGCATAAAAAGCATCTTCCCTGCTTTTTAAATATTTTTTTCTTCTTTTCTATGATTAAAAAATTACACATTTCATTATTATGATCAACACTATTAAAGAATACATACGCATTCTTATTTACTGAAGTCATTGATTCAGTAGCTGAAACGTTATTTTGTTTATATCATTCCTTATTAAATTCACATCTCGACTTGCATTTCATTGTTTATCTATAATTTTGGTCTATATTAAATTTTATTATCATTTAAAAATAATTTCTTAGCATATAGATCATGAATATTTGATACATTCTCTACCTTCAACTTCATTTTTAAGGAAACTCATAAGTTTATGTATGTTCCACATTTCACTGCCCTATAGATTTCAATTAAATTCTAATGTCAATTCTGGGGGTATTAACCCTAGAACTACCGGAAATTTTACTCAAGTTTTATAAAAACATTCTACACCAGAATTTTTACTTAAAACTATTTAATTTGTTTATTTAACTTATTATTGTCTGATTTATACATTTAGTTTGTTTTGAAGAAATTTCTGGTTTGAATAAATATTTTGAATGTACATGTCGGGTCCATTGGACCCTTCTGGTAGACAGAGGGTTAACTTCAGTAATATTGAGCAAAGTAACCCACTGTATGTGTCATATTTTACACCCAACGACTTTAAATTTCGAATTTGCACTACACATTTATCGAACAAATACCTTAAACCACTAGTGTCAGAAGAAATCGTCAAACATTTTATATTTAATAAATTACTTAAGTGAGCACGTACGGACATGTCATGTCTACCATATATTTCTTTCAAAAGCTATACGACGGCCACATATTTATTTTTGGTTAAACCAAAACCACTAATCGTGTTTGCAGCCGCCCCTGAAACCAAAATTTTTAAATACGTAATTTTTTTCGGTTTTTGTTAGACTTGCATTTTTATCGATTGTCAATTCAAACTGGTTCCAAAATTCTAAAAATTTATCCTGTTGTCCAAAAAATCGATTTATTTGCAGCTTTGATAACTTTAATCTTTTCCATGTCGTGTTCGTACTGAATTAATATTATTAATATTAGTAAAATCTTCATTAGAATTCAAATTTTAATTTTAAAGTTTAATTTATTTCTGTAAGATATTATTTTCTGGTCAGATTCACCAATATTCAGGATTTTATTTTCCACATTTTTTCACATTAACCTTAAAATATTATTATCTAGATCCTTAATAGTCTTACATTTAACATTTAATTTATCCAGTAAATCTTCTAAATATTCTAAAGAGTATTAAGCGCTAGCTAAATACTGTTCAATTTCTTCTAACAGTTTATTCAATGGAATTCGATGCGTATCACGCATCTTTCTTTCTTTATTTTCATCCATTTTCAAGAAATAAAGTAATAATAATAATCAATACTCACCAGTTCCAAGTCAAAACAAAACAAAAAATATTGCGCAAATCTTATTTCTTCATCGAAGAATAAAATCATTCCAAAGTCGATGCCACCAAAAAGGTTATATTCTAATCGACTTATCTAAATATTAATTTGAAATCAAATGCAACTCTGTGGTAGGTTCAGTTTTTTCTAATTCGACAAATAATCAACAGTTTTTATGGCACAAAACAAAAAACGTACATTTAATAACAAAAGGAGGATAAAATATCTATTAAGCCCCATTCGACACATTACATCTAAAGAATTCCAACATCAACAAAAAAGTAGTTCATTTTAATTCAGAAGTACGCAGTTCAAACAGAGCATGAGGTGGCTAACTAGCTGTTTAGAGAATTAACCGGACAGCACCAAAAAAGCAAAGAAGCTTCACTGGTATTCAGGTAATGGTTCCGTTCGGTAACCCCACTGAACATACAATTGTTTGACCATTTCGTTCAGGGTGAGTTTGGATTATAAGACCCATTTTACAAATGATTCGTTGGTGTCTTGTAGTTTATGAGAATGGCAGTATATTTTATAAGTTTGCTTTCCTCGACACCTTGTTGACGCTGGTGAGATGATTTCAATTCTAGCAGATAACTAGATTTCCACCAATCCCATGCTTAAGTCAATTTAATTTTATGTTTTCTCGAATATGAAAATACCCCGCCGGCGAAACTGACGCGTGCACTAAACTTTTTTTTTTTTTTTTTTATCAGTTTTTAAAACAATTTCTAAATGGTTTGAAACTTATTCTTCATAACAAGGGATTCTCCTTGTCACCCTCATATCTACCTTCTGCGAAAATTAGAACGAAATTCGACAAATATTTTTTGAGTTATGCTTGACGATTCATTTTAACATCTGCTGTACTTGTATATCCCCAAAGTAATATTGCGCTGTGTATTAGCATTCGCTTTACTCAGACAATAAAAAGATGCTTCAATATATTTTCCAGAGAAAAATATTCATTTAATAACTAACATTATTGCATATGCAATTTATATGACTGAAATTATGCGTTTTTAAATATAACACTCTACAAAACCTCTGTTTTATTATATAAATATCTATTAGCGTTGCCTTATAAGACATAAATTAATAATTCGTTGAAAGCTTAACTATAAGTTTGAAAGTATAGCAAATAATAAATGTATAATTTTCTTTAAACAAAAAATAAATCATTTATAATTCAAAAATTAAAAAGGCATTGAATATTTCACTGCTAACTTTGAAAAGTGATATAGTTACTTCTTAGACAGAAGCTTACTAAATCCATTTAGTAAATTCTCATTAACATGTTTAATAATAAAGCAACGCTGTTATTCGTTGGTTATGTAATTTTGAAATCGAAAATAAAAAATAGACTAAAACAAATAATTAATCTTTTAAACTTACATTTTAAAATGTGTAATTCGTAGCTAAAATAATCAAATTGCGAAAATGTATTTGTTGCTTAGAATATTTTAGTAGTACTTTAATATGATTTTAGTTTATCTGTAAAGTGTCTGCAATGAATTTAATTTTCAATGTAAGGTATGATAATAAACATTATATAAATTTAATATAAATATTCGTTATACATCTATACATATGACAGCTTCATTCGGAATTCCTTCAAAAGATATTGCAGGGAGGCCAAGAGTATAACAAAACTAGTCGGATGAACCAATCCCAAAACTTTCTTCTTCTCATACAGGTTAACACTTCAAAATTCGCTATCACAGTGCCGAAATTAAATGGCAATCTATCCTCATCATGAGAATTCTAAAAAGATGAAATTCCGTGCATTAGTTCTTGAGATATGACTATCACTGAAATCGTGTAAATCCTGCAAAATGCAAGATAGCAGCGCCACCTATTGGGCCATTTGCACCATAAACTAATCATCATCAACTTATGTCAACGTCTAATTGAATATGAAGTTTGGGGGAAAATACGTTCATTAGTTCCTGAGATAGCTGCACCCCCTGTAGAGCGATTTACACTAAAACATAATCATCAGCAATATTAATCAAGGTATACTTGAATGAGAAGTGAAAATTCGTGCATTAGTTCTTGAAATAGAGCTATTGAGAAAATCGTGCAAAATGCAGCACAGCAGCACCACCTATTGGGCAATTTACAGCAACAGGAAAGCAGCATCATTTCATATCAAGGACTAACTGAATCTGATGTTTGATGAAAATGCGTGCATTAGTTCTTGAGATAGAGCTATTGAGGAAATCGTGTAAATCTTGCAAAGTGCTGCATAACAGTGCCATCTGTTGGGTGATTTACATCTAAACATAAACAACACCAATTCATACCAAGGACTAACTGAATCTGAAGTTTTATGAAAATCCATGCGTTATTTTTGATACAGAGATTTTTGATATTTTTGATATTGCAAAATTCGTGAAAAATGCCGCTTAGCGGCGCCACCTATTGGGCGATTTACACCAAAAACTAATCAGCACCAACTTATATCAGGGAGTACCTCAATATAATTTTTTATTGAATTCCTTGCATTAATTCTTAAGATACAGCGTCCATAAAATTTGTGTCACATACAGACAGACGGGCTAATAGATTCCCAGACAGTAATTTTGTAAAAACATGTTTTTTGGTATCTCTGATCCTTAGAACGTGTAAATCCGTCGAAACTTTTCACGAATCCAATACTTTCTCCTTCTAAATATAGAAGAAAGTAAAAACATCAAATAGAAACACTAGTGGGCAAATACAGCGCAGAAATTCTGAAAGGAAAGACACAACTGCTATTAGTAACAATGTATTTCAGGACGACTTCTCACATGTTCAGGACTTTGTAGTTTGTGTACAATCATTTCCCGTGTCGGTCGATTGTGTATGCATCTATGAGCTTCATAATAAAGTGAAAGTCTAACTAACTGGTCCACTTTCTGTTGCAACAGCATCAAATTTTCAATGCGCGAAAGTAATAAATCTTGCTCCTTTCTGCTTACTTTTTAGCAATTTTGGTTATTTCAACGCATTTTTGATATGTTTTATATCAAATACTTAAAAAAAAGTTCTACCTTTTTACTGTGTTTCTTAGCTTACATAACATTTTCAACTAATAACAAATTAAAAATTTGAGATGAATTTAAATAAAATTTTCTGTTTTTTTCAATAATAAATATATATCATTGAAATTGCAGAAACTGCGACACATTTTTGAACTATAATCCAATTTGAATACATCAGCACCTTAGTACTCTATAGAAGGAAATATATGCTTTGCCAAAAAATTTTTTCAGAAATTCCCAGGCATTGTATTCATGAGTGGACCGCTGAAATCAATGTATCAGAATAAGGAGCTAGCCTCATACTCTTCGTACTATCGTGGAGCTCAGTGGTATGCACGTGTACAAACATTAATTTATTTGACCGTATCAGATACAATTATTCATCTATTAAAATCTCTTGGGTTTGCTGCCCATATACGTCAAAATTTACTCATATCCGGCATCTAACTGGAAATCTCTCCTTAAGGGGACCAGGTAAGCGAAATTGGGAGAAAAAATCGATTTTAACTTTTTTATATCGTTAAATAATTTTAATTTTTACCTTTCCAAATATGTGTCACACATGTTTATTTATAAAAAAAAATAAATGTTGGATTATTCATTCTTTCTAAGAGTACGTCACAGCTTAATGACCATTTAAATCTTTGACTGACTTTTCTCAAAAACTTGGATTTTTCATGTTTGTGTTCCTTTTATTAAATATCTATTGAACTTATGAACTCAGATTTCTTTTAATACTTATATTATGTTGTATTGTATACTTTAACACAGGGATTTAATGATTTGTTGAGAAGTATTTATTTTCAGCAGTGAAATCTTACCAAAAGTGCTAATTTAAAAATGACTTTCAATAAATAATTAATAATTAATTTTGAATTTCACTTAGAAATAAAATGGCCCCATAAAATACGTAAATCATGTTATTCTACCTACTCTAAAAATCTAGACCTCTATCTTTCACCATTTCTGAGAAAAAGGTACATAAAGTTTATGAATTTAACATGGTGGAGATAGGGCTTTCCCGGTCCCGTTAAGTCGTCCCACATGTTTACCCATATCCGGCATCTAACTTGAAATTCCTCCTTAAGTAGTCCTATCTTATTTCATAGCAACGAGAGTGGGACTACTCCAAAACTGGCAGATACACATAGTCCCTCCTACCAAAAGTGTCCCTTGATAAATTGCTTCCTCATAGGAACTTATATCTTATCTCAACAAACCATGGTACTTTTTCAGTCTACTCAAAGTTTGGAAGAACGGATTCTGATGGATGCACATGTGGACAAGGCGATGATTCTCTACATTATATCTCCGAGTATACTTTGACATCCTTTTACCACATTTGCAAATCCAGTTCCCTTTTGAAACACCAGTGATTCAGCATTGTGCTCCAAAACCCATCATGGCAACAAGTTATAATCGACTGTATAAAACTAGTTGGAAACAATCAATATCTCTTTCATTTTTCTACACTGGGTCCGGAGGCTTAATCTCTCCCTGTTATGGACTTGGATAACTGTATCTCCTGGATATTTATATTTTAAAAATTAACTGGGAAAAATCTTTAGATAATTCGTATAACTGTAGCAACGTTCCTTCTGTATAAATAATGTTTTATTCAAATTCGAGCTGTTTTCTTACACTGTTTTTTTTATTATTCTTACTACTATTTTTGTTCTTATAAAACAAAATTCTCTTTTCTTTATAGTATTAGTGCTCTGCATTCGTTTGTGGAATAGTATTTATTAGAGATCAGTGAAATTGTTCGCATCAAATTGAATAGTGTTGTAGTATATATTTCCTTTCTGTATATATTTTTACCAGCATTGTGTTCTTGTATATACTTTTTTATCATCACTCAAGTACTGTACAATTATGAGTGGTGTTAATTGTGGGGTGCTAGTGTTGCTTAAATGAAGACTTCTTTCTCAGGGGAAATTTCACTAATAAAATTAGCCGACTCAGTTCAACCAAGAAATTCATTCACTCTTGTATCTTGGGCTTTACTTTGACTTCAAGTTTTTTTTCCTTCCCTTATATGTTGCATTAATATTAAGAGGCATATCACAAAATATGTTTGTAAAACATTCTTGGCAATCCCAGGAACATATTGGACTGCCACTTGTGAAATAATTGAATGATGATTGGTTTTTAAATAAATAGGGATCTCTATCACCGAGGACCACTGATAGCGGTTACCTTGTAGGGCTGGTCTTGCAGAGCTTCAGCCATATGGTAGGCCTCCGTGCTTTTCCTGACCCTGTCAATAGATGAGATACATATTTTTATTCATTCTGTTGGTATTGCGTAAAATTTTTCCGCGCAATTTATAACTCAAATAACATTATAGATTATTTCGTCTGTCTAATTCACCAACTAATACCCGTTGAATGCGTGCACTTTTGTATTTTGATTGATAACTGGAATGGAAGCCTAAGATGTTCATAGCACTTACTTTCATATTACAAATATTTATTAAAAGTAATATTACGTTGAGTAAAATGTTTCCCGCCACGATATTTTTTATTGTAAAATCATAAATACATACGAAATCACCAAAACTAATGGGGATGGTAATCTCCGTTTCAATCTACAATCGTCTGCCAATGTTTTGGCAACTTTTCAATCCCTCCTGCGAAAAATTGGGGCGTGCGCGAGTCCAGAAAGAGATCGACCTCATTTATGACCTCCTTATTTCAATCGAAAATTGCTCCATCAAGATGCAGCTGCAGATGAGAAAAGAAATAGAAATTTAAAGGGGCCATGTCGAGGCTGTATGGTGAATGTTGCATTAAATCCCACTCTAGCTTGTAGAGCGTCCAGCCGGTCATCGTACTAACGTGTGGCCGGACGTTATCTTGGTGAAAGGGAGCCACCTACCTTCTGAACTTCGTTTTCTTTCTTCGTTTTTAGCGAATGGCTTCTTGAACTTTGATTTCATGTTGCTGTATATTGCACTGTTCTTAGTCTGTCCGTTTTTCAGGTACTCTTTGTACAGAATTCCGCGACAGTCCCACCAGATGCAGAGAAGCACCTTTTTGTTAATTAGGGCACGGTTTGAAACCGATCCTGCTGATTCACCAGTTGCTGACCACCTTCCTTTACCGCTTGTATTCTTGTAGTACACTCATTTTTCATCATAGGTCAAAATTATGTCGAAAATGTTATCTTTCCTTTGACCTCTGAGCAGATCCAAACAACAGTTTTTTCTCTTGTGCTTCACTTCAGTAGTCAATTCGTGAGGCAACCGGCGGTTGAACTTAAACGTTAGATTTATATGTTCCAGAGCGTTAACTATTGTTTTTTGAGAAACTTTAAACTCTAACGCAATAGTTCATGTTGGAACATTTCTGTCTTGATCAATGATTTGCTTTAACTGCTCACAATCAACTTCAATAGGGCTGCCAGAACGTGGTTCATCTTCAATGTCAAAATTTCCAGCTTTAAACTTCCGAAACCAAACTTTGACTGTATCATAAAAAAATGTATTGATTCCTAAACTTTCACACATTTTTGTGTCGCATTCAGTCGCACCGTTTTTGTTACGGAACTCATCGTACATAATCGTTCTGAACTGCTGAAGTGATAGCTCCATTTTAAACATTTTTATGAAGCACAAGATAATAAATTTTTAAGAAACAAATTACACAGTCATATAGCTAGTATACCCTGCTTTCGAATGCAAAAATTGGTTGGTTGAAAAACTAACAACCGCACAAATGACAGCTGTTGGCGCAAAGGTATCTCCTCTTGGCGGAAAACTTTTTACTCAACGTAATATCTTTTGAACGATAAAATGGGAAGATATAAGCATCTAAATTAGAATTTCAGTTTCACTTTAAATTTGCTTTAAAATGTACAGAACTTGTTAATGTATTTTTACTTTCTTCTATCTTTACAAGAAGAAAGTATTAGATTTTTGAAAATTTTCGAATTCCGGTTTTCGACGGATTTACACGTTTTAGGGGTCAGAGATTCCAAAAAACATGTTTTTAAAAAATGTCTGTGTGTGTTGAGAATGCCAACTTGGCGATGCTTGCCATTTTCTGTTAGTCGGCATTGTGGCAACCCCCTTTTTATTGTTTTCCGATTTTCTTTTCAGTGTAGATGTAAAGTTTGTTTTGAACCGGTCTGACGGTAATAATGGAACTCTCAAATGAGAGTAATAATAATATTAATATACCTATATATTTGTAAATAAAATGTACATAGTTGTTTTTTAAGAAAGAAGTTTAATTTGAACTGTAGAGTGTGTTTACTTATTCAAGTTACGAATTTTATTTACAATATATTAGAACTAAGTTATGAAGACGTTTTTATTCTTCGAAGCACTATGAAATAATTTGAATTTACCGAACCTGCAGTCTGAAGGACAACGCAACATTTTTCTGGCGTCAAAGCTCCAGGATGTCTGGATTTCATCATCGATTGAGGTAAGTACCTCAAATTAAATTATATTGAATAAATAGAATTATGAATACATTTATTAACTGAACTGTATCGAATAAATTGAATTCTTTATTTTATGATGGATTGCGAAACTTTGAAAAAAAAAGAGCTACGATTCGTAGTCAAACTACGAAAATATTTGATAAAATAAGGGATTTATTAGATAATACACAAGAATTAGAGCTTGAGAATAGAAAATCACAGCTGGATCTTTTGAAACAGCAATTGAATGACAAAATGAAAACTTTAAAATCATTAAATTCTGAAATTGAACCACTGGTTCCAAGTACTGAATTTGAAAAAGAAATCGAGAAATCGGAATCTTATAATGAGAATATTATTGAATGGAAATATAAATTTTCCAAATTTTTAAATGATAACACAGTTACTCCTGAAACTAAACAAGATTCTTCAGACATTGAAAGTGATAGTAGTAGCAACAATAGTTCTCTACTAAAAAGTCAGAAAATTCTGAATCAAAATTTGATTAAACTTCCTAAACTTAATATATCTAAATATTATGGTGATTCGTGTTTATGGCTCGAATTTTGGAGTCAGTTTTCGAATGCGATTGACAATAATGAACATTTAACTCCGATTGATAAATTTTCCTACTTAAAGTCACTTTTGGGCGGAAGTGCTGCAAATACTATAGCAGGCTTTTCACTGACTAAAGAAAATTATGCTCATGCTATAGAATTATTGAAAAATCGTTTTGGTCGTAATGACCTGGTAATAAATAGTCACATGACTAAACTGCTAAATTTGAAACCAGTACGAAATTCTAGTAACATTAAGGCTTTTAGAGATTTGTATGATGAATGCGAAATTCAAATAAGAAATCTTAATTCTTTAGGTGCTGTATCAGGTTCATATGGGCACTTATTATGTCCGATTCTTCTGAAACTTATTCCATCAGATATTGCACTAGAATTTAATAGAAAACGAATTAAAAACACTGACTGGGATGTTAATGAGCTGATAAATTTCATTAAAGATGAAATTGAATCTCGCGAGACCACTGTCCAATTAAACCATTTTGAAAAAATCCCTGAGAAGCAGGAAAATTATAAGAAAAATTATAAAAAATTCATTCCATCAGCTTCTGCCTTAACCACAAATATTAAAAATAACTGCATATTTTGTAATCAAACTGATCACGGTACTGAAAAGTGTAAGTCTTTCACCATTCCGGAAATGCGAGAAAAATTAAAAAGGGAAGGAAGGTGCTTTAAATGCTTCCGTAAATTTCACATCGCGAATTTTTGTAAAATTTCGAATGAAAATTGCAAAGTGTGTGGTAAAACATATCATCATACTATACTTTGTAATTCTAATAAAAAAACAGAAGAATCAAAAAATTCAGGTAGCATTATTTCCTCCGTATATCATTGCAAAGGCAATATAAATAATATCAGTAGAGAAGTAATATTGCAAACAATTCATGTAAAAGTGGAAGCGGGTGAAAATTCAGAAACTGCTCTTTGTTTATTTGACTCTGCTAGTCATCGAACTTTTATTACAGAAAATTTAGTTTCAAAATTAAAACCTGAGGTCATTAGAAAGGAAAAATTAATTGTCTATACTTTCGGTTCGAGAAAATCTGAAGAACGATGTTATGATGTCGTTAAGCTAAAGCTAATTCACTTGACGAATAGAAAACGTAGTATAATAATTGAAGCATTAGTCACACCGCTAATAACTAATTCTTTGATACAAATTCCTCCTCTTCCAATCAAAATTAAGAGAAAACTTTCCAAATTTCGTCTTGACAGGTGGGAACATTTGGAAAACAGTGATGTTGATATATTAATAGGAGCTGATTATTTATATCAAATTAATGACAAAACATATACCCCATAAATAAATCATTGTTCGTCTGTGAAAATTTATTTGGGCATTCCCTCTGCGGGACAATTGACGTAAATAAAAATAGTGAGAGTAAGCAAGCTGGGGTCTTGTCCACTCAGGTTATGAAACCTATTCAAAATGATTTGAAAACATTGTGGGAGTTAGAAACTTTAGGGATGAACACTGAAGAAAATATTTCTGAATTAGATAAAGAGATAATCGAAAAATTCGAAAACAATTTGCATTTTCTTGAGCACCGATACGAAGCTAAATTGTTATGGAAAGATGATAGAAGAGATTTAGGAAGTAATTATAACAATGCTAGAAACCGATTTATTAACTTAAATCGAAAATTGCTTAAATATAAGGAATTATTGCAGAAATATAAAGAAATTGTGATTGAACAGGAATTGAATAACATAGTGGAAGCATGTTCTAATAAAACTGTAAATAGCGGTTATTTTATGCCCCACCGACCTGTCTTGCGAGATGATAAACCCACAACTAAAGTTAGAATGGTATTTGATGCTTCCTCAAAAGAAAATAGCAAATCATTAAATGATTGTTTGTACGGTGGCCCAAATTTGAACCCCGATTTATTAGAAATTATTATTAATTTCAGAAAATTCAATACTGCGTTTTGTGCAGATATTGAAAAGGCCTTTCTTCAAATTTCTGTAGCTGAAGAAGACCGAGATTACCTTAAATTTCTTTGGTTCGATAATGACGCAAACAACTTTTTCAAAATTTTAAGATTTAGACGTGTACCATTTGGCGTTACATGCTCACCATTTATTTTGGCTGCCACAATTAAACATCATATAAAGAAATATCGAGATCAACATCCAAATGTTGTATATATGTTAGATAATTCCCTCTATGTCGATGATTTAATTTCCGGATCAGATTTAGATAACGAAGCTTATTATTTATCAGTTACAGCTTCTGAAATTCTTAAAGAAGCTGGGATGAATTTGAGGAAATTAAAAACAAATTCTATTAAACTTAGAGAAATGTGGGAATCTGGTAACTTAGGTATAAGTGAGGAAAACACAGGTAGTATCTTAAAAGTGCTTGGACTGATATGGAATACTGAATCTGATATTTTGATGTTAGATGCGCAGCCCTTTGAAGAATATTACATCGATGATCCCACGAAGCGAACAGTTCTTAAAATGTTACTGAAAATTTATGATCCATTAGGATTTTTGAATCCATTTGTAATACGTATTAAAGCCTTGTTGCAAGAAACATGGCAAAGAGGTTTAGAGTGGGACAATAAATTACCTGAAGATTTGAAATGCGAGTGGAACACTTGGTGTTCAGAAGTTGTACATTTACGCACATTTGAAATAACCCGAAAATATTTTCCTAATATGATAAACATTTCTGAAAATTCACAAATTCACATATTCTGTGATGCTAGTCCCAAAGGGTATGGAGCAGTTGCTTATTTGCGTTCCATTTCATTAACTGGCGAAATTCAAACAAGTTTTGTTTGGAGTAAATGTAGAATAGCCCCCCTCAAGAAGTTAACTATTCCACGGCTGGAATTGATCAGTGCAGTAGTTGCCGCTAGAATGTGGAAATATTTAAAACAAAAATTACATATTTCGAATTTAAATATAAAGTTATGGTCGGACTCAGAGATAACTATCTGTTGGATTAAGGGTTCTACTACAAACTGGAAACCCTTTATTTCCAATCGTGTAACCGAAATTCAGTCATTGACAGATCCAAAGGACTGGAATTATTGTCCCGGAAAAGAAGACCCTGCAGATCTGCTTACGCGAGGGGAAAACTTATCGAAGTTAATGGGTAATAATGTATGGTGGTGCGGCCCACCTTGGTTATCACTATCAGAAGATATGTGGCCTTCAAAAAGGGCTATAGAAATGGTTCCCGAAGCTTTTAATGAAATGAAAGCAAAACCAAATTTAACATTATTGTGTAACGAATCAAACTCTATTCCTAAGCCAGTATTTGATATGGCAAAGTTCAGTAGTTTAAATCGCGTGTATAATATACTAGTATATCGTGTATAGCGTGTACCGTACATATTGTAAAATCCGTCTTAAGATCGTGTATGATATGTCGAAAACTTAATGCTATTCCTGAAAAGGTGGAAATAGCACCTTTACCGAAAGATAGAATCATCAAAACACCAGTTTTTGAAACCTCTGGTGTCGATTTTGCCGGTCCGATTTATTATAAAACTTCTGAAGGCACTGGGAAGGCTTATATTGTCGTATTCACATGTGCTGTAACCAGAGCGATTCATCTAGAGTTAATCACCAATCTAAGTACTAAAACCTTTATCTTAGCACTACGAAGATTTTTCTCTAGGAGAGGTTTCTGCAAAATAATGTACAGTGACAATGCCAAGACATTTTCTAAGGCTGATTTGGTGTTAAAAGATGCTTGGGAAAGAATTTCTAAGCAAGAAATTTTTGATTACTTGAGAAAGAATAAAATAATATGGAAGTTTATAATTCCCAGGGCTTCCTGGTGGGGCGGCTTCTGGGAAAGGATGGTCAGATCAGTTAAAACACCTTTAAAAAAGGTTCTAGGAAAAACTTGTCTCCGTTATGAAGAGCTAGAAACAATACTTACAGAAATTGAAGCGGTGATTAATTCACGTCCTTTATGTTATCTCTACGAAGAAAATGCTGAACCATCACCTTTAACGCCATCTCATTTTTTAGTTGGTAAACGATTAATGTCCTTACCTTCTTATGGATTACCAGTCTGTACGCAAGAGAAATCTAATAAGATTTTGTTGACGAGAAAATATAAATATAAGCAACAAATTACTGACCACTTTTGGAAAAGGTGGAGAAACGAATATTTGTTAGAACTTAGATCTGCTTTTCAAGTGAAAAACATAAATTCATCGCCTCAGTTCAAAGTTAACGATATAGTGATAATTCATGATGAAAAGCTCCCAAAACATATGTGGAAGTGTGGTCGTGTTAAAGAACTCATATTTGGTCGTGACTCGAAAATCAGATCATGTGTATTACAGACTGCAAAAGGCGATCTTAAACGACCTGTGCAATTGCTATATAATCTTGAATTGGACTTAGTGGACTAAAAGACACTAAAACTCTTACACTAAAAATAAGAACTATTATCGAACATTTAATTTGTTTTGTTACTCATATTTACCCTTATTATTGTTTAATTTTCATACAATTTATGTGTTTTATTTTTTTTTTTTCGTAGATTGCAGCATTCTTATTATTTTTGCTTTTATATCTGTAGCTGTATGTAAGTATGTATCTGAAAATTTGTCATGTATGTAAGTATATTCTTATGTTTATTAAATTGTTTAATATAGATGCTGAACTAAGTGTTCAGCCCGGGGCAGGATGTTGAGAATGCCAACTTGGCGATGCTTGCCATTTTCTGTTAGTCGGCACTGTGGCAACCCCCTTTTTATTGTTTTTCCGATTTTCTTTTCAGTGTAGATGTAAAGTTTGTTTTGAACCGGTCTGACGGTAATAATGGAACTCTCAAATGAGAGTAATAATAATAATATTAATATACCTATATATTTGTAAATAAAATGTACATAGTTGTTTTTTAACCCACTGACTGTCTTGGAAAAGGGCAAAATTGTAATGTTATTTTCTCTGCATTTTGTTTTAAATGCTAAAAGAAAATGATTCTTTGAACATTTTATAAAAAAACTTAATAACGAATAAGTATGCAATCCTTGGAAGTATTAATCATTGTCCAATGAATTAAAAATACATTAAATCAATAGAATTATATTACTTTAAATATTGCTTGTATTGCAGTGAAACCTGGAGCTTAGTGAACGTATTAACACGGGCTTGTCAGTGAGGGGGTTAAGAAAGAAGTTTAATTTGAACTGTAGAGTGTGTTTACTTATTCAAGTTACGAATTTTATTTACAATATATTAGGTATATTAATATTATTATTATTACTCTCATTTGAGAGTTCCATTATTACCGTCAGACCGGTTCAAAACAAACTTTACATCTACACTGAAAAGAAAATCGGAAAAACAATAAAAAGGGGGTTGCCACAGTGCCGACTAACAGAAAATGGCAAGCATCGCCAAGTTGGCATTCTCAACAGTGTGTGAGTCTGTGAGTCTGTCCGTCTGTCTGTCTGTCTGTGTGAATGTGACACAAATTTTGTGGGCGCTCTATCTCAACAACTAATGCACGGAATTTAATAAAAATTTATATTCCGTAAGTCCCTAATACAAATTGATGCTGATTAGTTTTTCGTGTAAATCGCTCAACAGGTGGCGCTGCTATGCTGAATTTTTCACGATTTTCGCAATAGCTCTATCTCAAGAACTAATGCACAGATTTTGATCAAATTTCAGATTTAATTAGTCCTTGATATGAATTGATGATGATTACGTTTAGGTGTAAATCGCCCAACAGATGGCGCTGTTATGATGAATTTTGCAGGATTTACAGGATTTCCCCAATAGCTCTATCTTAAGAACTAACGCACGGTTTTCATCAAACTTCAGATTCAGTTAGTCCTTGATATCACTTGCTACTGATTATGTGTTGGTGCGAATCCCCCAACAGGTGGCGCTTTTGTGCTGCCTTTTTCACGATTGCCTCAATAGCTCTATCTATAGAACTAATGGACGAATTTTCATCCAACTACAGATTTAGTTATATGTTGACACAAGTTGTTGTTAATTAGGTTTTGGTGTTAATCACCCAATAGATGGCGCTTCTATGCAGGAATTTTCACGATTTTCGCAATAGCTGTATCTCAAAAACTAATTCACGGATTTTCTCCAAACTTCAGATTCAGTCAAACGATGACATAAATTGTTGTTGATTAGGATTTGGTGTAAATCACCCAATAGGCGGCGCTGCTAGGCAGCGTTTTGCTGGATTTAGACGATTTCAGCGATAGTCATATCTCAAGAACTAATGCGCAAAATTTCATATCTTTAGACTCCTCATGAGATGCATAGATTGCCATTTAATTTTGGCAGTGTGATAACGAATTTTGAAGTATTAACATGTGTAGATAGAAGAAAGTTTTGGGATTAGTACATCCGACTAGTTTTCCTTTGTTATCATTTTTAAATAGGGTAGAAGAGAAAGTCCAAGAAATACGCTAGTGTTTTAAAAACGGGCTAAATCTTAAATAAAGCACTAGAATGTTCGGCACTCTGGTGACGAGGGCTAGTACCTATCACAATTTGCTAATGAAGAAGAAAGGACACAGACAGAACAAGTGATTCGTCGCTGCCGTTTGCAGACGACATTTGCTTTCAAAATAACATATTTTCAGAACTAGAAACTTTATTAGATAAATGAATTCAAATTTCCATACATCAATAACTATTCCATGTTTTGCTATTACAAAGAGTCTGACAAGATAGTAAGCTACATTTTGGGAACATTAATAAAAATATGTTTTTAACAGATATCTGCCTTTCAGTAAATGTTCGAATTATTTTGCTCTAGATATGGGCAAGAAAATTCGAATTTAAAAGGTTCTAACCTCCAAAGAATTAGCTATAAGCCTCCAATAAATCTGATCGACCATCCTGACAACAGAGCTCATTGCTAGATAAGCTTCACAACTGCGCCCATTTGATATTTCTCCATTGCCAACTGTTTCCATAAACCATACCACTCGAGGTGGTATGTCCTCATAACATGTCGTGTGACTGATATACGCGACCTAAACGAGGTGACTCGTGCCTTATTCAATTCAATGCTAATCAAAACCACAAAAGCAGTTGATTCTGGGGCCTGTAAGCGATGTAAAAGCCTCAAAAACAAAAATTAATTTGTAATTAAAAAATTAATTAAACCTAAAAATGGGCAAATTAAAGTGGCGCCAAGATGATTACTAAGAATCAATCTTCCGACTCTGAGGAGGAACATAGGTGAAACCTAGCTTGATGATATTGACAATAAACTAGATACTCCAACACGAGTCTACCCTGATTTCAGCGATGCAGCAATAATTTTCTTTGAAGGGATTTTCTCTGCTTACACAACAGGAGAAAAGTGGCCTCAATATTTTCAATGCAAACTGTCCCCACACCCATAATGCGCGGGATCAGAAAAGGATGTATATATGTGCGACTATTAAAAATGCAATTAAAATGTAGAATTTTTACCACTGTTTACAGTTTGTATTAGTTTTTTTTTTAAATATTTTACGCAAATGTTATGGGTGGCCAATATTTAGACCACCATTTGCTGAACTACTAAAATTACAACTTTTGCAATTCAATTTGTTGCAAAACAAACAGAATATCGTACGCATGTTTTACTTCTCTATCATTATGCTTGACTGTTTTAGGTTGTGTTAATATATTAACATATTGGAAATAACGAACATGTATCTGTTCGGATCACAAACTGAAATATGTAACCTATATTTAGTGCTTTTCATCTATCCTTATGGGATTCAATATAAATTTTAAAAAAATATTTTGACATAGATTTATTTTGTGTTAAATTACATTAAACGTCTTGAAACTTCTGAAATTGAACTAGTTTGCCATCGAAGAACTTTCAGAAATTCATTTTGAATAATTTACTCTAACTCACATTAAACTTTCATGAAATTCAATTATTTTTTTTATAACATAGCCTTTATCCATTTAATGTTTTAAATAGAAACGCGAATTTGGTGGTACTCTTTAACCCATTTGTGCTTGGCGTCCTAATTTTGCAACGCTTTCTTTAAAAAAAAATCCCATTACAAATGGAATAATGATACCCTTTCAAAACTTTGTAAAATATATCCTTAATATTTGTTTTCAATATTTATTCATAAATGGCAGCGCATTTTTAAGAATAAAAAGATGAAATAATTGTTTGTTGTAGCACAAAGTTGGATTTTTTAAAAATAAAACGGCGCGTAAGAAAAAGTAAGATATTTCTTTTATTTTTTTATCAATAATTTTATAAGTCGCATAATTTATAAGGCGAAACATTATTTTATAATTTGTATTTTTGCATTTCTTCAGATTTCTATTTTTTGTTCAAATTTGAACCTTTATATACCGTCCCATTTTTGGGACACAAGGCACGAATGGGTACGGTTTTCTCCGTTATTGTGTATGCATGAAATGTATGTTTTATGCCGCTTGTTTTGTTACAAAATGGTTACATATAATTCGTATTATTATTTGGCTATAAAAGTATTATTCGGATTATTATTTGGCTATTCCTTGTTGTATAGGGCGGTAGGGGCTGGGGTCGGCTCAAGAACGAGACAACCACCCCACTTCACCACCAACTATTAGCTTAGTAGAAATTTATATCATACCATTACGTTCGTGCGAGTTTATTATTTGATATCCTGTGTTACTAATATGTTTACTAATATATATACAGTAGAACGTCGATTATTCGACGTAATTGGGACCGAACCTACAATGTATAATCGATAATTTATCAATAATCAATAGTTTAACATCTAACATCTCTATCGAACTGCTATTAGGACTATTTAAACTGCTTAATAAATATCTAAATTCAAATTATACATGAAAATATTTTTATTTGTTTAGAACAGGGACGTGTACACTGAGGAAAGGGGGGGGGGGGGTGAACAACAGTTCAATCATAAATGGATCAGATCTTGCGGGAGTTCAAGCTATGTTCAATGGAATTCGAAGAAAGGGGAACCGAAATACTCAGCTCTACTCGTATTTTGGAAAGGAACGCTTGTATACACAAGGCATGGGAAAGTAAAAGAAAAAAGGCCGCTGGAAAAATTCAGGAGATCGACATCGGTTTATGGAGAGTCCGGTTAAACGAGGGTCGGATAATCGAGGTTCTACTGTATCATATATACGCGTGTGTAAAACGAAGAAATTTTGACAATTTTCTGCAAGTAAATTGGGGGGGGGGGGTAGACATAAGCGAGTCAATTACAAAAGCCAAAAGAAACAACAACCTTTGACCACTGCAAAAGTCTGTTTTTTTATGTATATAAATAATAAAATAATACATAAAATATACAAATAATAATAATTTATTATTAAAAGAAATTCAATGCTTTGTTTTTGTTTACTTACTAATTTTTCGCATTAGTAAGAGAAATCTTTGGTTTGCTACTGAGCAAAATTGAAGAAAAAAGTTAGGGGGTCGAATTATACGCGAGTTTTTGATTTTCTGCAGAATTTGCATTCGAAAGTTTTATGGTGTTTTAAGAAGTTCTTTTATTACTTATTAGTTCACATCAGTTTCAACTTATTTACTTTGATTCTTTCTTTAGCATACTTCTGCATGAGAAAAAACTTGAGAAAGAATTCTGTGGCTGCATCTGAAGTGATTTTCTGTATGTTAGCAAGTGGGATGGTAAGGAATCTAAAACCCAGGGACAGAGGTAAAAAAATAATATCAATCGTAAAAATGTGCAGATTAATTTTTTGCTACATATTTTTATAAAAGAATTGTCTCAGTTTCGAAAAAAAAAAATACATTGAATTACATTTATTGAAACAATTTTATACAGACAGCTCCAAACTTAAAATTTAGCATCAGGGACACGGGACGATATAGGAGTTTTCCTGGTATTTGGACACCCAACATCGTCCAAAACTTATTTATCTCGCTAATGTTGTTATGCAATCATGAAATGAAATGTTCCCCAGTATATGAAAAAAAAACAAACAAACAAAAAAAAAAACACAAGAATATGTACTAAAAAAAAAATTATTATTCAGGGGCTTAAAAATCAAAAGATTGTGAGAATGCCCCATATACTTTTGGTTATTGGATATTATTCATCATTATAACAGTCTATTTTATATAATTCGATAACTGTAAATCATATGTACATGAATATCCATCTATAAAAGTGTGTATGTATCCATACTGGATGTCGTAAAATGGACTGAACGCCATTAAAATTTTCAATAACAACAAAAAAACCTGATAACTATTTAAGTTAAATGTATAAAGTAAATATTTATTTTCTACTTTTATTGTAATTTCCAATATCTCGCATGGATGTACTACATCAAGGGTTGACTCCTCGCAGTTGCCGAGTGACCCATTTCATAATTTCGAGTAACCCAATTAAATTCCGAATAAAAAGTACAATATATAAATAAAAGATATTATAAAACATATATATGAAACAAAAACTTGAAGAAATATAAAAATTAAACTAAAAATGAATAATAAAAGTAACATTTTTGTTTGATTATAAAGTCGCAGTAACGAACATGCATAACGAATGCATCCAGTGGAAGAACATAGGGCGTGAGAAATCATCCTCTAATCTCTGCCTTCAACACATTCGCCGCGCCTTCACCTTTTGTCCAATAAAAGGTTGATTTGAACTTCTGCTACAATTTAACGGTTATATTCGGATTTTTCCACATTACCAACATCTTGGGCATTACTTCGTATGAAGTTTACACCTGTGAAAATCATCTCTGTGCCTTTGCTATTTTTTTTCTACATTCGGTTCAACTTATAAGTGTGGTCAATTATTTTCAGGCATGGAATTTATTTTAAGTAAGAACAAGAGCAGATAAACTATAGAAAATTCAGATACTTCTATTCTTCTAAAGAGAACTAACTGTAAATCTGACTTAATTGTCTTGAAGTCACTAGTTCAGCACCAGAGGTATTGATGTCGAAGAGGAAGGTAAAGTTCATTCTGTAATGTTTTTTTGATAATAATTTTAGTTTCTATGTTTAAAGTTTTAAAAAACTTATTAGCCTCCGATGTGCTATTTCTTTGGCCCAGCAATTAAAGTGTCGTTTCTAAATAATAACGCTCCGTTGTGTAAGCCAGTCCGTAACACAAAGCAGATGTATCAGTGTACAGTCAAATACTTTACTGCAATTTTTTTTAACTTCTATGCATCGTACATTTTCAATTTGTAAACCATCGAAAAAAGTACTTTTAAATGTATATTGTTTGAAAACTGCATCTCAATTTACTTTTGGATATTAATTTTTTTTCTAGTTTTTAGCGCCATTAGTTTAATTTTGGCAACACAAGTACTCCATTTCTGTAGTAATCAAAATAAAAATAGTTGTAAAATAGTAATCATATCTTTTTGTTGCCATTTTTCAATAACAACTGAAAAAAAAATTAATTAAAATACGTGTAATTTTGAAAAAATGTAAATGAATGATTTCTGATAAAACATGGAGCTATTATAAAATATGTTTAATTTTAAGTGTCTATATTAAGATTACAAACATATGAAGAAAAATGAATAATTAGATAGCCGACTTTTTTTATTTTTTGTCTAATTTCTTGAATGACGACATTTCTTTTTTTGGATTTATGTATTATTCCTCGATAATGACGTCATATGTATTGTTTACTGTAGATGTTGTTTAAGACTGGATCGTAAATGTAGAATTCTTGAGCGGAATCAAATGACGTCATTTATCTAAAATAAAGCTGTGTGTTTTAAGTCTTAAAACTGAAAAATATTTTGTACTATCTATATTTATATACATATATATATATATAAATTAATCGGATCAAAATTAATACGGAAAGAGCAGAGTTCCTGTTTTCTGGTTGTAAATATTTTCTAAATAAAATTTAATTTATCATTCACCAAAAAGACTGATTTAAATGAAAATACCACTAGCCCGAAATTTCTTCTTAAAACACACATTTTATCTGATAGTGTTCCGCATCCAAAAACGGTTGCGAGGTCTGCACTACGCAGTCTGAAATTGCAATATTTCTTAATGTAACGTCCCAATTTTAAAGAACAAACCATTGTCTCAGTATATCAACTGCTAAACTGAATAAAGGTTAAAATCTGAGTTCAATTTAATCCATTTTAATATGTTAGATTGAGTATTCTAACAGTACGGTGACACCTGATAGTGTTCCGCAGGCAAAAACGGTTGCGAGGTCTGCACTACGCAGTCTGAAATTGCAATATTTCTTAATGTAACGTCCCAATTTTAAAGAACAAACCATTGTCTCAGTATATCAACTGCTAAACTGAATAAAGGTTAAAATCTGAGTTCAATTTAATCCATTTTAATCTGTTAGATTGAGTATTCTAACAGTACGGTGACACTTATCAGAGATTTTAGCGAAGATAATGAAGTGTTCTGAAGATATTCCGATATTGCAGGTTAATCTCTCGCAAGAATAACTTCAGTGACTGTCACAATTTACTCATCCCATTATAAAGTCATTAAATCCATTTTAGGATACCCTGTATCCATATAGAATACATATTTCTAGTTATATACACCGGACTCCAAAACTTAACGTGAATTCAGAGTTTCGATACTTCCTAATAAATAATCAGGCGTATAGAAAAAGAAAATACGATATATATCCAAACGGTGTTGGGTAATATTAATTAAATCGAATGAATCAAATACACTCAATTTATTTAATAACTAGAAATACAGCCCGTCAAAAATGACGGAATATGAGATATAAAGATATATACAACACATGTGCAATAATATGAGTTTTTCTCATTTGTTCCGCAGTGACAGATGAAAATAACAGATTTTAAAAACGAAACTCATTTATGCAACACTGTAATACAGTAGAAGACGACTAATCTGAGCAGCTTGGTTCCAAGTGTTTGTTCCAAGTTTGAGGCTTTTTGCTGATTACAGGTCATGTCTACATTATAAAATTATATATGTGGCTCCTTTATGCTATATATTTGTATAAATATTGAAAAAAATTGCGTGTGTATATGAAATGAAAGAGCAAATAAGTTGCCAGAAAATGTGTTGCCAATTTTCCTTCTTCGCAAAGGTCCCTAAAGTGGAAAAGTACCGAGAATTTAACTCTTGTATCCGACATTATAAAGCGCGGTTCTTTTTCAGTAAAGGAGCCTTGGCGTAATTTTTTAAAGTTTGTCATAATTTGGGTCTCAGAAGTGAGATTTTTTGCGAAATGATAAAAACAGCTAAGGAAACAAAATTACTGATATTTTATTTATACAGTCTATAAACATTTAATTTATACCTATATTGTTGTTTTTAACACTTTCCAACCAAGTTGAAAAGTGCTTAAGCATTCGGTTTGTCTGTTCGTCTGTCCACGCTCTAACTCCCGTAAATATACTCGAATTTTCATGAAATTGTTAAAGGTTATTTGGGATAATCAAAGGATGTTTGGTATTGTATATGAAGTATGTAGGATTAATCGTTCATTTACAGGGGCACTCAAAAGTATTTCACTACATTATGGTATATGGGGAAAAATCGTTTGCAGAGTATTTTAATGACATTATTATACTATTTCAAATGTATTGAAACTGATATAAATTACTGAATTTCACTACAATCACGTTAGAACAGGGCATTCATAGCATTTTTTATTCATTTACCGGGACACACAAAGAAATCGATTACAGTACAATACTGTCTTTGAGTAATAATTGCTCGAGTGTACGGTTTAAAATTCGATATGCGCTTTTAAATTTAATTAATTTTTTATGTCTTACTCGTTATATATAAATTTCATACCTCAAATACAGGGCTGCACAAAAGTATTCACGTACGTTCTCCTTATTAGAGGAAATTGCTGAAGGTAAATTTTCAACTGAAGTATATGTATCTGTTAAGTGAACTAAATTTTGGTCTGCAGGTAGTTAATAGATTCAAATCTATAAAACATATACAGGGCTGCTGAAAAAATTCGCATAATTTTCCGATTGTGTATGGGAACAGATGAAATTGGGTTTTGAAATGTATTATGCGGTTCCATATAGTTGAATTAGACGTAATATTTTAATTTTTTAAAAGGTGCAGTTTTGTAACATTATTCTGAATGTGTTGGAAATTGTTTCATAATCTATACTTGACGCATGATTTTTTCTTACTTGTTTTATATACAATTTACTTCAGTTCATACACAAAACTAGTTAAATGGTTTCTTTATATTAAATAAATTGAATAATTATTGAAAAATTACTTATGCATATGAAACCGTGAATAAGTTTCTAGAAAATATGTTGCCCAATTTCATTTTCTCTATTTCACCAAGGTCCCTATACTGGAAAAGTACCTAAAGCACATTAAAATCGGGCAGTTAGGAGCTCAGACAGTAACAGTCTATTGGCTGTTATGTTATTAGTAGCATCGGTATGAAGATGTGAAGGCGTACATTTTCGTATATTACACTTTAAATTCTCACCCATGGATTCTGAAAAACCCCCTTAAAAGCGCGGAGTTTAAATTAAATTCCGGTGACCTCGATTATGAAATATTAAAGGTTTTAAATAGGAATTTCGCTAAATTAGCTAGCTATCGCCAAGTTGGCTTCATATATGACAACTTATTTGTGTCGCCAAATTTGGCGATATTTCGCCAAGATTGTCACCATTTGGCGCTACTGTGGTAACTCTGCATTAGTAGTTTTCAACAATTACTCATTACAATGAGGCGGTCTTACCGGAATTGTGAGAGACACACAGTGACTTGGATTTTATGTAAACTAGGGGATCGAACCCGAGCTCCTTGGTTTACAGAATGCAGGTGAAAACCATTTTTTTTAACTCTAATTATTTTGTTTACATGTAATATATATTTTAGATTGCCCACTAACATCAAAAAGAATTTTTATATGAAAAATATCAATTGTGCAATTAAATAAAGTTTTGAAATTTATTAAAAGCGATACTTTCACATGTCACCGCATGCCAGGAGTTATTAACCCAAGATTTTGCAATTTACGTCAGTTTTTCCGATCATTTCGGTGCTTTAAGTGTGTGGTTCAATCACATGTCTGTTAAATTTGTTTCTTATTTACATTATTTTATTTATTTTTCTGTAGAGGAAGTTTTAATTTTGTTACGGAACATTAGATGGAAACAAATGCTGAACTTTTTACATTGTTTTAAAGGCAAGCGGATTAACATTTCGTAATCGAGCTACACGTGATAGAGATAAATTTAAAAATAATTTATGCTTGAAAATCTATATATAAATATTAGGCTATCGTACGCGGCACAGAAATCGAGATTATTTGTTAATTGTTTAATGGCAACGCCCGAATGAAACGCATCTTATTGGTTATTGTGTAATATTATTAAAAAGGGAATTACAATAAATAAACAAAAAGTTTAATTAATAACTATAGCCCAAAGCAATTTATATAATTTAAAAAAATGAAATAAAAGTAAATAAACAATTTATTAATAAATAAACAACAACATCCGGGTTACCATATCAAGCAAAATATCGACACTTTGGCGCCAGTTAAGTACCCCGGTGCGTATATGATATTGGTGTCAGAAAAAAGTCGCGCCAACGCAGTGCGTATATGACACCTGTGCCGATTCATCTAATTTAAAATACAATAAATAAATAAATAAATGAAGGTACTTTTCCAGTATAGGTACTTGGCGAAATAGAGAAAAAGTCCATGGCGAGAAAAGAAATTTTTTTCTGGCAGCCGATTTAATAAAAATATTTTTTTCAAATAAAACTACATAAAAGTTGATCGCAAAGAGTTCGTATTTTTATGTTAGCTGGGCGCAATTCTCGCCAATAGCATTTTTTAAATCGCCAGCAGCATTTTTTATTTTTCGAGGGGTAAATTAAAACAATGCTTTGATGTTGAAATTAAATGGATTATGGTATTATTCATTCTTTTTCTTTTCTTTTTCTTTTTTTTAAAGAATTTTTTTTTAAGTGAAAGTCATGAATTTTAAAGATTTCATTTTTAAATTAAAGTTATCCATTCTAAATAAAATGGGTGAAGGGATTATATTTTAACCTGAATTAACGAAACATGAAAAAAAAAAATGCGACGGGTACAATGTTTGGCGATTTATCACCTGTGCCCGACTAACATAAAAGTAGGGAGTTCTCGATTTCTCTATCAGAATCTTCCAATTTGGCGAAAAAATTAAGCAAGTAAATTAAATTATGAATAAAAGTAACAGGATACAATGCCTAGCATACATTTAATGGAGACCGAACTGGTCGACACGGGCTGCTAATTATTTTAAAAACCATAATAACTCAGTCAATTAAGATACAATTTTCAAACAAATTGCATTTGAAAGTAGATTTTTTTTCTCTACTTGACGGTTTAAAAATTGAAAAGCTTGTATTTTAATTTCAAATTTTTTCAGTTTTTATCAGAAAACGGCAACAAAAAGGTACAATTTTATTTCCTGCGTGATTATTTCCCCTTTACTTTCAACACTTTCAACCCTCCATGACTTTCAACAGAAATGGAGTTCTTCAGCTGCCACAATTACAAAAAATGTATTAAAAACTACAAAAAAATTAATATCTCAAAATTAAATTGAGATACAGCTTTCAAACAAATCGCATTTAAAAGAGCATTTTTTTTTCTTTATACGACGGTGTAAAAATTTAAAATGTGCGGTGTCTAGAAGTTTAAAAATTTGCAGTAGAGAAAATTGCAAAACCAAATTTTATTTCATATTTCAATGTTTTGCCATTCGCAGAATGGCGTATGCGTTACGCACAGATATGTTCGTCCTTTATAATATAGATAGATAAATTGTTACCAAAAAATTTCTTTAACACAATTTCCGTTTTTTAAGAATTATTATAAATTTCATCAAATTTGATTTACGATTATACAAGATTAGATAAAAATCAGATTAGATGCAGAGTGAAATTTAATCCATTTTAATATGTTAGTTTGAGATTTCTAGCAGTGCGGTGACACCTATAAGAGATTTTAGCGAAGACTAGTAGGCGGAGTCCGCTGCGCTGGACCATTTTTCAAATAAACCTTTCAATCAAACGAAATGGAAAATCCGACCCTGTATTTTAAATTAATATGGACCTTCACCTGGAAGATAGTTCCGCATTTTCTGAATACGCATCGGACGCAATTGCGCTATTACATTATCTGATGCGTTACACGAAATACGGGCAATTGAGAAGCAACTCTTTAGTACATCATGTAGAGTTTGGGAGGGAAATGCGGCCATTACGATCATATCACCACACTACTAAAAAAGAAAGAATTACAATGGCTGCAGAGATTGACCATTTAACTTAAAGAATGTTCGGGTTATTCACTTTCGTTTGTTAGGTCTTTTACTCCGGGCTTCTCAGCTTGGTACTTTGTGCTGATCTGATAACATAAATACATTATCTCTCTACATTATATTATATTTGGTAATATACGTCTTCTTTTGACAGGTTTTCTCTACAGTTTCTTATCTTCGAATTCCAGTAGAGTAAATACAAACAAAACAGTATTTAACTTTTATACTTTAAAATATGTGAATCATGTAAAAGTGGATATTTAAAGCGGAATTGTGTGAATAAAATTAAAATAATGTCATTTTAACTGCCGTTTCTTTTTACAAACCAGTTTTAATCATGCAACTATTAACCTAGGAAAATAACCTCGATTAAAATCTTCCCAATCATCCGTAATCGGATCCACAACCAAGTTTGATGTGAAACGTTAGAAATGTTCGTAAACGGTATGGCTAAAAATGTACCCGAGTTAGCTACAAAACAGGGTTAATTACGCTCCAAACGACATTCCATTAAATAATGTCAAATTGCTGTTGATTGATTTTTAGATCTTTCACTATCAAAACTCTTTGCAAATGATGATTCAAGTTAGTTATGCAAAATTTTTAGTAGTGATCTTTTTAGCAAACCGAAGATTTTTTTCGCATTTCTCTAATGAGCGTAATAAAACGGAGAAATAAGCATGCTTTTATTTTCAAGACGTCATTATTCATCTGTTTGTTGCATAAATAAAACTAAAAACGTAAATTTGTGACTATGATTTGCTGCTCGGGCTGTGCATCAGCCAAAGTTTTATAATGATTGAAATTTTAATTGAATT
This sequence comes from Maratus speciosus, assembly GCA_963932465.1. Lineage (NCBI taxonomy): Eukaryota > Metazoa > Arthropoda > Arachnida > Araneae > Salticidae > Maratus > Maratus speciosus. Next base: position 23,946,663 of record OZ010786.1, read on the forward strand.
TGAGGTACATTTTAAAAAAACCTAGGCTAAATGAACAAATATTGTTCCATTGGCCACCTTTGGCATTTGAAATACTTTTTTTGTTCATTCAAATTAATGCTTTTTTAATGATAGTAAAATAGCTGCACATGAAAAAATATCTATTAGTAAATCTTCTTTTGTTCGTTTGTTCCATACTAAAAAAACATGAATTTACTAATCACTAATTATTAAAAGTACAAATTTCGCGTCATCTTCTGAAATTGGATTTACCGTCCACGGTTCCTTTCAAATACAAACGAATCTTCCAACACTATGTAGTAAATTCGCCAATTTTAAGGTGGCTGATTATGGAAGATTCATCCAATATCTTTTTATAACATTTCTAAAAGAAGGGAAGATCTGAAAAAAAAAAATAAATGACGAATGGAATGGAATATCGAAAAGTGATTTCAGAAAGCAATTTTTTTTGCAAAATGTCTTTTTTCGTGATAGAAATAACGCATAATTGCTTACATTTTCTTAAGAATAATCTTTACTACCTAACATTGCAAGCATTGAACGTTTGTATAAGGCAAATTGGCGATATGTTTTTTATTAAAAAAAAAAAAAAGGACAATATTAGCTAATCTGGCTTCGAGGTTATAAAAGTCACACATTTGGGAAAAACAAACAAACATGCTTTCACAGTAAAGTATGATGAGAAATTTTTTAAATGTCTAAAATTAAATTATTTTACAGCATGTATGTGCGTGTGTGGGAGACATTTATACTAAAATTAAAATATCTGACTCCATTTTTTAAATATTAATTGCTATTTATATATTATACATTTGAATTTTAAAAAAATACTCAAAAAATGCTTTCGTACACTTGCAAAATCACCTTTATTGTAAACATCGCTTGAACCCAATTCACGCTTACATCTTTTCGGCTTAAAATCAAATTGTTTGGCGACAAAAGTGAACTCAAAAATCACAAATAAACATATAACATGTAAATAATAAGTACCATCATTTTTACAATTAAATCTGCTAGTTTCGTCTGTAAGTCACATGATGGAAGAGTTAGAAATAAAAAAGAACAAATCAAAAACAAAATTGTTACCACAAGGAAGGCCTCCTTAAAGAGCATACTCAAATTATTTTGAAAAGAAAAAATGCTTTTAAAACTACTCATGTGTGTAGTAAAACATCAGTCAAATTTGGCGGCGGAATCCCAGTAAAAATCTGAAAAAAAAATCTATATATATTCGAGTATTTGGCGCAAAAAAGACGAACAATACACGCTATTTGGCTAGCCAACACATTTCCATTCCAAATGCAAGATATTTAAATGCATTTTGAAAATTGCTTGTTAAATAAGTGTTTAAATGCCTAAAACTCAATGAATTTAAATTTAAACGAAGGATTAGCGTATTATTTTTTATCTTTAAGCGTATATAATATTTACAAATTGCGTGTTGCAGTAGTTATTTAATTTTACATGGCTTCACCGGCTGCAAATGTTTTAAGGGTACTATTTGATTATTCATTCAACCAATTTCGCCAAATTATATAAATATCCAAACGCTTCGCCAAATTATATAAATTGCCAAACTGCTCGCCAAATTATACAAATTGACATTTTTTTTATTTTAAACAAAGAAAGAATAAATAAATTTGTAAACATTAGTAAAATTACAAATAGAAGTTAAATTAAAATTTTTTGATGACGCAACAAACACGTGCACCGTGTTTAATGTCAAGTGAATGTAAAATTTACGATCAGCTATTACTGACATTTATCTTATAGTTTGGCGATAGTTATTTTGTCGACGGGATAATCAAGTAGTACCGTTTTAAATTTGTTTTAAAAGTAGCTGGCTAATTAAAAATGCTAAAACATTTTATATTAAATACTTGTTTCCATGGCAACAATAACCTTCATTTCTTGTTTCTGACACTAACAATATCGAAATCAAATTGCCAATGTTCCGAATCGGACATTAATTTTGAATTTGGAAAAAGATTAATAATATGAAATTTTGTTTTAAACCGTATAATTAGGATAATAAAATTGTAATATATAAACATATAAAGGTATATGACAAAACTGTAGTAATAAAAATGTATTTATTATGTTAAACCTAATCTAACTATCTTCGTATGAAGAGTAGAAAAAGGTTTTACTTAAAAATTATTTATCATAAAAAAAAGTATCACTCAAAATTTTATTGTGCCGCCAACCAGCATTAAATCGCCAAAAAAATTAAATTTTCATTATTTTTTTACAAACGCGAAATCGAGGTTCTGCGAATTTTTTTTATAAACATATTATATGTCACGAGAAGAATATTCTATATACTCCTCAGGAGAAGAATATTATATAATTTTTTCAAATATTTCTGAGCATGCACTTATCGAAACTTCCTTGATATCATTTTATCAATTTTTCAGATGCGTTTTTCTTAACCTGACGCAAAAGATGAAGAGCCAAATCTTATTTCAATTGCAATATTTTAACTGAGTAATTTTTTAAGCTTTTTGAACATTCCCTTACATGTTTAAATTAAATATTTTTGTTTTTTAAAATTATCACACATTAAAACGAATTTTTTTCTTCTTTAGGGTTTCGTTCATCTGACGAAACCCTATTCGTCTCGCTCCTCTGCCTGTCTGTCTGTCCGTCTGTCTGTCCGTCACAGAGCCCGTTCTCAGAAACTATACATGTTAGAGACATGAAATTTTGGGTACTTATAGCTGAACACCTCACATCATACGACAAATCATAAAATTTTGAAAAAGTCGTACATTTAACCCTTTGGGCTCCCGCATGCGTATTTTAAACAATTCTTTCTAAGTGAGCACCTAATTATGTTGGAGACATGAAATTTTAGGTACTTATAGCTGAATACCTCACATCATACAACAAATGATAAAATTTTGAAAGGGTCGTACATTTAACCCTTTGGGCTCCCGCATGTGTATTTTAAACAATTATTTCTAAGTGACTTCCTAATTAGTTTGGAGACGTGCAATTTTACATACATATAGCTGAACACCTCACATCAAACGACTAATAATAAAATTTTGAAAAAGTCATACATTTAACCCTTTGGGCTCCCACATGTGTATTTAAAAAAATTCTTTCTAAGTGAGTCCCTAATTAGGTTGGAGGCGTGAAATTTTGCATGCTTATAGCTGAACACCCCACATCCAACGACAAATCATAAAATTTTGAAAAAGTCGTGCATTTAACCCTTTGAAGTCCCACATGTGCATTTTAAACAATTCTTTCTAAGTGAGCCGCTAATTATGTTGGAGACATGAAATTTTGGATACTTAAAGCTGAACACCTCACATCATACGACAAATGATAAAATTTTGAAAAAGTCGTACATTTAACCCTTTGGGCTCCCGCATGTGTATTTTAAACAATTATTTCTAAGAGAGCCCCTAATTAGGTTGGAGGCGTGAAATTTTGCATGCTTATAGCTGAACACCCCACATCCTACGACAAATCATAAAATTTTGAAAAAGTCGTGCATTTAACCCTTTGAAGTCCCACATGTGCATTTTAAACAATTCTTTCTAAGTGAGCCGCTAATTATGTTGGAGACATGAAATTTTGGATACTTATAGCTAAACACCTCACATCATACGACAAATGATAAAATTTTGAAAAAGTCGTACATTTAACACTTTGAAGTCCCACATGTGCATTTTAAACAATTCTTTCTAAGTGAGCCCCTAATTAGGTTGGAGGCGTGAAATTTTGCATACTTATAGCTGAACACCTCACATCCAACGGCAAATCATCAAAATTTGAAAAAGGTCATGCATTTAACCCTTTGGGGTCCCACATGTGCATTTTAAACAATTCTTCCTAAGTGAGCCCTTAATTATGTTGGAGACATGAAATTTTGGGTACATATAGCTGAACACCTCACACCATACGACAAATGATAAAATTTTGAAAAAGTCGTACATTTAACCCTTTGGGTTCCCGCATGTGTATTTTAAACAATTATTTCTAAGTGAGCTCCTAATTAGTTTGGAGACGTGAAATTTTGCATAGTTATAGCTGAACACCTCACATCAAATGACAAATCATAAAATTTTGAAATTATATCTGAATACCTCAGATCTCACGTCAAATAATAAATTTTGAAAAAGTTTTATGTTTAACCCTTTCAACCCCAGCTTGTGTATTTTAAGCCATTCTTTCTAACTGAGCCCCTAATTAAATTGGAGATTTGAAATTTTGCATACTTATTGCAGAACACCTGAGGCCTGGCGACAAATCATAAAATCTTACGTTTAACCCTTTGAGCTACCACATATGTATTTGAACAATTCTTTCTAAGAGAGCCCCTAATTAAGTTGGTGACATGAAATTTTGCATACGTATAGCTGAATGCCTCAGACCACACGACAAATCATAAAATTTTCAAAAAGACTTTTATTATTTACCCCTCTGGGTTCTAACTTGTGTATTTTAAGCAATTTTTCTAACCTCCGCTCTTTTAACCCGGGGAGAAATTTTCCAACTTTTGCCGACACCCCTTTGACCATTCTTTCATATTATGCACCATAACCTTACATATTTTAGTTCCATTTTTTTCCGCCAGGTGCGCCTACTTATCTCGGGTGCTATGGGCCCAATCCCCTCGACTAATATATCTACGGATAGTATGTAAAATGGATTTTCGTTCGGATACAGGTTTTTTTAGAATCAAGTGCACCCCCTGGTTGTGAAATGTGGAACTAACAGATTTTTCAAAAGGATAAAGTGTTTTGAAAGGAATATTAAACGAAACCCTCTGTGCGATCTGTGATCACACTTACCCACTTGTTTTTTCTTCCTTCTTTTTTTTCTTTTTTTAATTAAAATTAGTAACAGTTTTTTCTTTCATGTTTCGAGGTGTAATAGCTGTTTCAATTTTTTTATCAACGATAAATTTCGCCAAGAAATAAAATGGTAAACTATATCGTCAAAAATAACAGAACTTTTCCTCATAATTCTATTACTAATATAGGTAGAATGATGTGTTATATCTTAAAACCTCTTCTGAAACGATACCTATCTAATGGTATAAGTTCCGTAAAAATCTAATCCGTCGAATTCTAGGCGTTTGGAACGAAATTTTTGTTTGAATTTTCTATATATAATAGATAATGAAGAGCTCTAAAGGTATTCCCGATATTACACATTAATCTTTCGCAAGAATAACTTCACCGACTGTCACAATTTAATCAGTTAATTTTAAAGTCATTAAATTCATTTTAGGATACCCTATATCAATACAGAATACATATTTCTAGTTTTTTACCTCGGACTCCAAAACTTAACAGGAATTCAGAGTTTAGATAATTAATAATTAATGACCACTCGTATGGAAAAAGAAAATAAGATATATCCAAAGAATGTTGGGTAATATTAATTAAATCAAATGAATCAAATTCCCCCAATTCATTTAATAATAAATTTATTTTTATGAAATTTAACCCATTTTACTATGTTAGTTTGAGTTTTTTAAGAGATTGAGATGGTGCAGTGAGACCTAGTGATTACAGCGAAAATAACACAAGCCTGCGATTGTTGTGTTGTTTAACTTTTGATAATTGATTTTTATGTACTGTTTAGCGCTTAATCCGAAAATGACCTTCATTTTTTACCCTCACGTCAGGAGTTTTTTACAAATCGTAAATTTCTGTGGTAAAAAGTCAAAAAATAGAGAATATCTGATACTGTAAGATACAGGAAATGGTTATGTTTATTAACTTTTACTAACTGATTTTTATATATCTTTGAGCGCTGAATTCGAAAATGACATTCATTTTTAACCATCAAGCAAGGATTTTTTGCAAATCGTAAATTTCAAAGACAAAAAATTGCAATATTCTGATAGTATAAAATAGATGTGATGTTCATGCTTTTTTAAATTTTCATAATTGATTTTTATGTACTTTTTAGCACTACATCTGAAAATAACCTTAATTTTTAACCATCACGTGAGAATTTTTGCAAATCGTAAATTTTAAAGTTAAAAAATAAAAGAATTGCAAAAAATCCTGACGTGATGGTAAAAAAAGGTGGGCATCTTCGGATTCAGCGGTACAAAGAACGTAAGAATCAATTATCAAAAGCGAAGTAATATGACAGAACCCAAATTTTGCAGGCTTGTGTAATGAGGCGTCCTAAAGATATTCCCGGTATTACAGGTTAATCGCTCGCAAAAATTATATGAGTGCCTGTCATAATTTACTCATTCAATTATAAAGCCAATAAATACATTTTAAGATACCCTATATCCATATAAAATGCATATATCTAGTTATATACTGCAGGTACCAAAACTTAACGTGAATTCAGAGTTTGGGTGCTTTCTAATAAATGACCACACGTATAGAAAAAGAAAATACGAAATATCTAAATTGCTGTTTGGTAATATTAATTAAATCAAGTGAATGAAATCCACGCAATTTATTTAATAACAAATTTTTAACAAAAAAGTTCTTTAAGACAATTCCCATTTTTTAAGAGTTATGAGAATTTCGTCAAATTTGTCTTACTATTGCAAAATATTAGATACAGACTAGATGTAGAGTGAAATTTAATCCATTTTTAGGTGCGATCGTAATTACATAAAAACATAGCACCTATAGTCGTCGTTCGGTCAGCCTGTCTATCTTTCCATCTGTCCTCATATAACAGAGGAAAAACTACACAACCGAGTGGTCTGAAATTTTAAATATATAATTGTTGCAAAATTTTGTCGAGCCTTTTCAAATTTTATGAAAATTGGATATATAGTTTAATTACAAGGATAGTCAAAAGTTTTCTGTTACATTACGGCCAATGGGAATGAATTATTGCTAGTGCATTTTAATGATATTACAGCCTTCCGAATGGTCTGAAATTTTAAATATAAAATTGTTGCAAAATTTTGTCGAGTCATTTCAAAATTTATGAAAACCGGATGTATAGTTTAATTACAGGGACAGTCAAATGTTTTCTGTCATATTATGGCCAATGGGAATAAATTATTGCAAGTGCATTTTAATGATGTTACAGTCTTCCGGATGGTCTGAAATTTTAAATATATAGTTGTTGCAAAATTTTGTCGAGTCATTTCAAATTTTATCAAAATCGGATGCATAGTTTAATTACTATGACAGACAAAATTTTCCGTTACATTATGGCAAGGGGAAAAACATTATTGTAAGTGCATTTTAATGATGTTACAGCCTTTCGAACAGAATGAAATTCATATACACTTGTGAAGTGCACTAAAATGTACATTCAGTACAATATGCGGTGCAAAAAATATTTATAAAACTAGTTATAGTACGAACGCACCTTATTTACCACGTTTGATGAGCAATTTCCAAATTGTAATAGGTTAGTTTGAGTTTTCTAACAGTACTGTGATACTTTCAGAGACTTTAGAAAAGATAATGAAGCGTTCTGAAGATATTCCCGATTTTACAGGTGAATATGTCGCAAAAATAACTTCAGTGATTGTAATAATTTATTCATTCATTAATGAAGTCAGTAAATACATTTTAAGATACCGTATATCCATATAAAATACATATTTCCAGTTATATACACTGGACTCCAGCATTTAGCGTGAATTCAGAGTTCCGATGCTTCCTAACAAATGCCCATACGTATAGAAAAAGAAAATACGATATATCCAAAGGGTGTTGGGTTATATTAATTAAATCAAATTAAGCGAATACCCGTAATTTATTTAATAATAAATTGTTACCAAAATTTTTCTTTAAGTCAATTCCTATTTTTTAGGATTTATGAGAGTTTCGTCAAATTTCTTTTGCCATTGTGCAAGATTAGATGCAAATTCGATGCCGTGGGAAATATAATCCATTTATTAATATGTCAGTTTCAGCTTTCTAGAAGTGCAGTGACACTTATCAGAGATTTTAGCGAACATAATGAAGCGTTCTGGAGATATTCCCAATATTGCAGGTTAATCTCTCGCAAGAATAAATTCGGTTACTATCACAATTTACTCATTCAATTATAAATTCATTAAATCCATTTCAGGGTACCCTATATCCATATAGAATACACATTTCCAGTTATATACAACGCACTCCAAAATTTAACATGTATCCAGTATTTTTGTGCTTACTTTTTAATGAGCACACATACAGAAAAAGAAAATACGATTTATCCAAAGAATGTTGGGTAATATTAATTAAACCAAATGAATGAAATACTCGCAATTTATCTACCCTATATATATAAAATCCTAATGAAACGAATTTATGGAACGAATATATGAAACGCTTGAAATGTAACGATTCTTTGAATCGACTGATTAAACAACTGATTATGTTTCACGGTGATTTCTCCTATAAAAAGGAATACTTTGCGATGAAATTAACACCAAAAATCAATATTAATCCGCAGATTTCAAAACTGGTATTAGAATGTTTAAATTCGAATTAGTTTTCGAAATATTAATTTTTTTTCTAATTTTATATACATTTTTCTAATGATGGCAACTCAAATTTTAATCAAACAGAAATTTTTTTTTCTTCAGATTTTAGAAAAGGTTACTATTTTAAACTAATTTGGCGAGAAATCTGGCCTCCCTTAAATGTATGCTAAGAAATGTATCATGTTACTTTTATTCATAATTCAATTTGTATTTCATTATCATTTTATTTAATACAAGCAGAAACATTTAAAATGGCTTTCACTTCTTTATTTTTTAAACGAAATGAAAAGAAAAATATTAGGCACAGATGTCATATACGCACTGGGGTACCTAATTGGCACCAAAATGGCATTATTTTGGTTGACATGATAACCCGGCTATTGTTGTTTATTTAATAATAAGTGTTTATTATTTTATTTTATTTTTTTAAATTACATAAATTGTTTTGTTCTATAGTTTATTATTTTTTTTTGTTATTTTCCTTTAAAAATAAAAAATAATAGAAAATAATTAAAAAATACGGTACTACTTAGTTATTCCATCGACCCATTTCGCCAAATTATATAAATCGCCAAACCACTCGCCAAATTATAAAAATTGACATAATCTTTATTTTAAATAACGAAAGAACAAAGGAAATAGTATATCATTAATAAATATACAAATAAAACGTCGAAATAAAAATCACTTGATGACGTAAAGACGTGTAACTTGCTTAAAGTCAAGTGAATGTGACATTTATCAACCATTATTGGCATTTAATCTTATAGTTTGGTGATAGATTTTTGGTCGACGGGATAACTAAGTAGTACCAATAATACATATGTAACTGGTATTCGAAAACGAGGATTTCGCCAAATTTTCGTACAAAAAATCCCGCCAAACCGGATGCGTATATGACATCTGGCCAAATATTAAATGATGTAACAAACGATGACATTTAATTCCAACTTCAAAGCAATGTTATAATTTACCACTCGAAAAATAAAAATAAATGCTAACTGGCGAGTTGAAAAATAGTTATTGGCGAGATTTGCACCCGGCTAGCGTAACAGTACCAATGATTCTTTGCGACAATGCTTTTATGTAGTATTATTCGAAAAAAAGAATTGATTTTTTAAAATCGAAATGGAAAACTTTCGGCACAGATGCCACATACGGTCTCATATTGGCGCTATTTTTTTCTGACGCCAATGTCATATACGCAACGGGTACTTAACTGGCGCCATAGTATCGTTATTTTGCTTGATTTGATAAGCCGGATGTTGTTGATCTTTTCCCCAAATTAGCGTCGGAAAAAAATCGCGCCAATATGGGGCCGTATGTGATATCTGGGCCAAACTTTTATATGAAAAGCGAAGGGATCAGAGCGTATTTATTTATGGCAGTTACATGACTTGGACTATTATAATATAGATTAAATGATAGCGATAGAATAATGTTTGGCGACTTATCACCTGTACCTGGCTAATATTAAAGTACCAAAATGGCACTCGGAATATAAAAAGTGAAGTGGTTCGCCCGGAACTCTAGATGATAGTCACATGACTTAGGCTATTGTTATAGAAATTGTTTTAAAATACCGGGAGACAAAGACTCTGTACACTTAATTCCTTTTATTTTTAGCTTCTTTTCAAACGTTTAACTGATCCTCTTTAATAATACACGAAAACAACCATTGAATGTCTTAACAGCAACTGATTCGGCCTTAAATTTTTGAAATCAATGGAAATTGAATGGAAACCCGTTTACAGGGAGATCTGCATAGCTTTTTTCAATATAATTCAATCTTCTATAATATTTTTTAAACCGATCAGATTAGCGTGTTTTTAGAATCTGCGGTGTCTGAACGGGGGTTGGCGAGCGTAGCTTGCAGGTGGCGGAGCCCCCTAGTTTAATAATAAATATATTAAATAATCCACGTTATTAAATAATTCATAATTAAAAATAAATCCACGTTAGCAAATAGCCCAGTTAATTTTTATTTTTATTTTATGTTTGCAATTTTTTTCATTATGCATGATTATTTACCATGTTGTTGTTTTTTAAATTATGTGAAAATTAGGGGTCTCCGTGACCGAGTGGTCAAAGCACCACGCTGCTAATCGCTTGCGAGCGTAGGAGATTGTGGGTTCGAATCCCGCTGTTTCCATTGCTCACACTCTTTGTGTGGAACTCCCAGGATGTATTTCTCTTGTGTTGTAATAATTCCTTGTACTATCTTATCTCTGACTTATAAGCGGGCTCTCATGTCATGCACACAAGTCATATGTTTGCTGTTCAATAAATAAACAAACGTGAAAATTAATACACGCTCGCTAATAGCTAATTTAATTTTAATTTAATTTTATGTTTGCTATGTTTTTATTATGCATCATGTCTCGTAACATTGTTTACTATATTTATTGTTTTTAAATTATGTAAAAATATTTTTTATTGTGCATGATTTTGAAAATGTCGCCGTTTTTGCGATTAAATGGTCGTCAATCTTAATAAGATATTTTATCAATTTTCATAGCATTATTTAACTTAACCTATTTATAAGTGATTATTATAGATGCTGTTATAATAAATTTATTTTTATGAAATTTAACCCATTTTAATTTGAGCTTTTAAGAGATTAAGTTAGTGCAGTGAGAGCTAGTGATTGTAGCGGAGATAATGAAGCGTTCTGAAGATATTCCCGATATTACAGTTTAATGTCTGGCAAGAGGAACCTCAGAACTATCATAATTTACTCAATTATACAGTCAATAAATCCAATTTAGGATACCGCATATTGATAAATGACACGTATTTTTAGTTATATACTCCGGACTCGAAAACCTAACGTTCATCAAGTGTTTTCATGCTTCCTAATTAATAAACACACACACAGGAAAAGAAAACAAAAAGATTTATCCAAAGGATTTTGGATAATATTAATTAAATCAATTTAATCCCACAATTTATTTAATAATAAATTATTCCCATTTTTTAGGTATTATGAGAACTTCGTCAAATTTGTTTTGAAATTGTACAAGATTAGATGCAGTTTCACATTGATAAATAACAATTAAAAGTATACGTATGTAATAAATAGCAAAATCAGTTTTTAATAATATGCAGATAATCTTATTGCATAAATTAATATATTATTATATAATTAGTAACTCCCCAAGGCTGTTCAATGCATAAAAAATGCAGCAATTTAAAAAATAAAAGGCATTTAAATACTGTTTCGTTAATATGTTTGACATTTTGCTGATTTCTATAAATATACGGTATATATTTAGTTCCGTAATCGCGAAAATTGAATCAAGATTAAGGACTATTCGCTTTATAAACTAAAGTATTTCGATTTCTAAAAAAAAAAGTTTTAACACAATTATTTAAACAAAGAGTAATGGTTCATATTGTTGTTGATTTTTTCATAATATATAGAAATGCAAAAAAAAAAAAAAAAAAAAATTAATGAATGTTAGACCAGGTGGAGCTCTTTGCCCCATTAGGGATCGAATTTTGAAAAATTTCGAAACACGTATTTACTAATTGTAGTTATACTATAGGCAAGGCATGTCAAGTTTTAAGATTTTATTTTCATTGATTTATCAGATATGTAGATTTGTTGTATTTTAAATTTCCCCCGCTGAACTCCTTAGCGATCGAATAATAATAAAAATAAAAATAAAAAAACAATATCCAGTTCATGTATTTTCCTGAGGAATATACCGGGTGTCCCAAAAAGGACTGACTGATTTTAAAATTCAATAACTTCCAAACGGTGACAGATATTAAAAAAATTCTTGTAGGAGGGTTATGCATAAAGTCAAAAGTTTTATTACAGTGATTTTCGATTTTAGTTCGAATTACAGACAATAGATGGCGCTGTAAGCAATAGTCGCTAAATACAGGCTCGATTTTTGGTCCTTTCTGTTGTTCCAAGCAGAAAAAGAAGATGGAAATGTATTATCCGGGCCGCGAAGTACCAAAAATCGAGCCTGAATTTAGCCTCTATTGATCGCAGCGCCATCTATTGTTTGTAATTCGAACTAAAATCCAAAATCACTGTAAAAAAAAAAACTTTTGACTTTATGCATAACCCTCCTGTAAGAATTTTTTTAATATCTGTCACCGTTTGGAAGTTATTGAATTTTAAAATCAGTCAGTCCTTTTTGGGACACCCGGTATATTCCAAATTTTAAAGCTCTACGTGAACAGGAAGTGGATGAAAAATTGAGTAAGAAGATTTAATTGGTAAATAGAAAAATAGTAAAAAAAAGCAGAATTGTAAGTTAAAAGAAAGCATGTAAAAATAATTAGTTTAAGATAGCCCTTGCTTTTCTGTTTATTTCAGTAAACAACGTATCGCTCTACTGCATTTACTTTTCAAATATCTTTTAATTCTATAGATCCAATGCTGAGCTACACCAAAGAATTCGCGCACAATAATGAATATGGACAGCAATTGCTGAAAACGAATTTTTCTTATATTAGATGTAAATTTCCAACTGGGCGAAAAATGTCCGGACCAGGATGCGAACCCGGGATCTCCTGGCTGAAGCCGCCAGTGCTCTGCCATCTGAGCTATCCCGGACGATTCTGGTCGAACTTTTTCACCCAGCTAACCTTGAATGTTACAGCATCTGGTCTGGAACCTGGTTCAGCTCAACAGAATAAATCTCAGGTAATGGAACTCCAGAAAACGCTGGATACGAAATTACACTAGATTCATTTTCACACAATTATTCTAATTGGTAAACAAATCATATTAGATGTAAATTTCCAACTGGGCGAAAAATGTCCGGACCAGGAAATTTACATCTAATATGATTTGTTTACCAATTAGAATAATTGTGTGAAAATTAATCTAGTGAATTTTTCTTAGCTATGCGCTTGTTTAAGTTGCTTATTTAGATTTTGGACTTTGGTTAAGACATCCTAGTTTGGATACTATGTTATGGATGTTTAGGAAATTTGTTTCGTTAATTTTTTATCAGAACAGTAATATATCAGAGTATCTGATTTTCAAATATACATTTACATTACATTGCATTTACATACATTTTATACATTTACATTTACATTACATTTGCATTAAAGAGGTTTTTTTCAATCATGTGTAACAAAAATGTCTGTGTTATAAAGCTCTAGATGGACATTTATTGTTTTAGACTTTAATGAAATGTTCATCTTGTAAATTGATTAATCAAGCACTCATATGTAATTCTGTAAATGAGTAAAATTTCTGTTTTTCTATTTGTTAGTTTTAGTATAGTTTAGAGTTTATTACTTTATTTCTAACATGCTTGTTTAAACTTATTTTAGATTACGTTTAGTTATAATTATTCTTTGCAATATAGGGGAGTGTAGTATACAGTGAGACGAAAATTATTATTACTTGACAAATGGCGACGATTTTTATTCTTTTGAAAATATTTTTGCTACAACTTTAAGCTACACACAGGCGCTACACATTAATGTATAAATGGTTAAAAAAAATATTTATAAAAGCACAGAAACAGCATAACGGAGTATCGAAAATTGTCTCACTGTGTACCCCAAGTAGCACACAGTGAAACAATGTATATATTTTCATAAATCATACATTTTTACACTCTATCAATAATTTTCTGCAGTTTATGATTTCTAATTGATATTTCTAGATTTTCAAAATATTAAAAATATGAGCCTCGGGTGGACAATGGCAGGCCTTGGGCTACCTTCATCCAAATTTTCAGCCTCATACGTATTTGTAAATTTCCCTAGCCATTGCACGCCCACACACACAGAGAGAAAGAGAGAGAAAGAAAAAAATCTTCTTTTATTAATAAATAACTTTTTTAACATCAGAACCACATAGTAAGTACACAATAAGACACGTCTCACTGTGTACCTTACTGTGTACTTAAGTTACGTTGTAAAAAATTGGATGCCACATCTGTTACATCAATTTCATCGCTTTAAAAAGTTTATGTCGTTTTGATGAAATAGTCTATTGTTAGATATAGCTAGGTTTGGTTAATTAAATATATGTCATATTGAAGGAAATAAACTCTAAAATATACGTTTATGTAACATTAACCACTATAAAATAAGGTCACTATAAAAATTCTTTACTATTTTGTTGGACGAGTAACTGAAGTGCCGAAACTACACCTACGTGGTGTATAAGATGAGGTCGTTATGTGTGTGTGCCAGATTGAACAAAACGTTACAACTATATATCAAAGTGGCTGCTGTCTCACTGAGTGCCATGTCTCACTGTGTACTCCCCTACCCTAAATATTGTAGTTCCATTGTATACGCATCTAAGTCAGATGCTTTGTAACATATATATATATATTTATTTTTCCTTAAATAATTTTCACTGATTCTAGCTTCTGTATAGCTGGATAGCGGAGGGGAACTTTCGCCGGAGTGTGGTGCTTATGCCTAACGGTTGATACTGTGGTGGGTGATCTTGTTTTCTTTCTTATTTAGATATGTCATTTCTTTCTAGAAAAAAAAAGAAAAAAGAAATTTTTTTTTAAATAATATTCTGCTGTCACTGGAACGTGTTCATAATCTATGCCTAATGCATGATTTTTGGCTCTTGTTTTTTAATCTACAAATTGATCTACTTAACCCTCAATCTATGATCTTTTATTTTGTTCGGAAAATTTTATATTTGAGTCTAGTTTTGATAATTATCCACTAGATAAACAGAGAAAAAAAAACTTTTTATGTTTCTGTTGGACATAATGTAATAATGTCACTCCAGAGTTACATAACAAATATTGCTCAAAAAATGATAATTTTAAATTTTATACTATAGCACATTAAAATGTTTACACTGCACAATAACAGCTCTTCAACGATATAATTTATATTTATAACGATTTTAATAGTTTTCGGAATGAATAGTGACTGCCTTACAAGATAGAGAAAAAACGCTGGTCGAGCACATTGCAAGAAGTATTAACAAAAGATGTTATAACTTCCCCGTGATAAAAAACGAGAGCAAAAACAGATTTCTCTATCTTAAATGCATGTTATCACATGTAAGTAATAAATAATGGTTTACCAAATGACCGATAGAAAGCACTAAATGGCAAAAAAAGATCATGTAAATCATGAGTTACACTATGCATTTAAGGGAAACTAAGCGTTTTTTTTTTTCTTTTTAAGAACATACAACAGCATGTATAGCGTAGTTAGCAGAATTTATTAATTTATAATTTTTGTTTGAAAGTAACTGTTAGTTATTTGATACACTGCTATTTATTTAAATAATACGTTTTTGTCACGGATTATTTCGCTATGTTCTAATTAATTTTCTAACTTACAAGCATTGTATTATAAATAATTTAAACAACATATATAGAGAGTATTTTTTTGTTTTAAACTATCACGAAGTAGCTGTTAATTATATGGACGTTATTCTTTTATATACATTAAAAATTATTACTAAAAATTACAAAATTTAAAGCAATGAAATTTTTATTAATATCTAATTCCATTTTGACAGGAGTCTAGCTAACTAGCTAGCACAATATGCTGCAATTACAATAAGGTTATGTTATTTCAAAATGAATAGATTTAATTTTATTCGCATTAACTATTCATGGTAATTATTTTAAATTTATCAGAAAAATACTCATATTTTACTCATTTTGAACGCATGCGTAATTTGGATGTCTTCATTAAAACAGCTGTATAAGATTAATACAATTTTAATGTCCCTATTTTTTAAAATGTGTAAATATGCAAAAAAAGACTTTAGAAGTATCCAGTTTTAGGTTTAAGGATATTTAAAACAATTATAACTAAAGGTTTCTTTACAATTATTGAATTAATAGTATTTTCTAAATTGAAAGAGACTGATATTAACACGTTCATGCCCGGTGGGTCACACTCGACTGTCTCAGAGTTGTCAAGTCTCCGGCATTTTACCTACGACTGTTATTTTAGAGAAAATGTTGTTCCTTTAAATCGCCCAATTGTTCTAATTAAATAAAACAACATTTTCTGTGCTAAAATACCAGTAGCCACAAAGCCGGAGACTTGACAGCTCTGAGATAGTCGAGTGTGACCCACCGCGTCGGCGTGAGCGTGTTAAGTTAATATCTCTAAAAATATATATTTTAGAAATAAATGTAAATTTAATAAAAAAAAAAACCCATATAATTAGATTATTTAAATTATACTGAAATTCAGTAATTCAGTTTCATTAATTACTGTAATGGAATTATAGTTGTTTATATGTTATAACTTTTTTATATGTAACAGTGGTGTTTTTGAAATATAATAATTTTATTTTCAGAATAAGAATACTTATAAAATTAAATAAAGTTGCAGAAGATGTATCCTATTTCTGTTATTTCCCATGTAGCTTAATGCATGCTTTTACATCTAAAATTTATATTTTTAAAGTCCGACTTTTATATTTGTTGGTATTTTAGAGGATTATCTTAAATGTTCTTAATAGCGGGGTTTACTGTTTTATGAATTCAAGCAATTTTTAAAGCATATATTACGATATAACAGAAATATCCAAATAAACTTATAGGCGTTTAATGGCTAGAAATATAGAAACATTTACATAAATACATTTACCTGTTTTATATAATAATATCTTATTAACTTATATACATTTTATATAACCCTGTATAGATATAAATATAATTAAATATTCTTTCATATGGTTGTATGAATAAACAGACTATTATCTGGATATTAACGATAAAATGATATGTTTGTATTCTTAGTACATATGCATTGCTATGATATACATCATTATCGAAGGAGCTCATTAATACGTTCAGCTATTCGTAAAACATTAGTAACTTAAAGTTTTTGACAAGAATGACAAGTAAACTTACATAGAAAAAACACATAGAAAATTTTATGCCTATTTTATATTTTTAAAAAAAGATTCATTGTGTTGTTTACTGTAAATTACGAGATAAAACTAACTTATTTTTAAATAAAAAACAAATATTTTATTTCAAGTTAATATTAAAGTAATAACATGAACCATAAAGGTTTCCAATTTTTAAAAAATAAATGATTTTAGAAATAAAATGTTTGTATTGCTTATGGGATGTTTTTCGGAAGTAGTATTTTTGGTTGTGAAAAATAATAGTGCACAATATAACCAATAAATTAGTGTCTTCTTTTTTTCCATTTCTTTTTAGTTTTAACGATATTATACAGACTAAAAAGTCTTAGTGCATTTTTTAATACCTACTGTGTTTTTTATATATTTCTGAAACGCAAGTTCATTCACAATTAACAAAAAAAAAAAAAAAAAAAAAAAAAAAAAAAACTAAATATTTATAGATACATTTAGAAATAGTAAGTAATTTAAAAAAAAAATTAAATAATGTAAAATCTCATTAAGGATATATAATTCCAGTGGGAAATATTTCCATACAATAAAGATACGTATTACAACAGCTATTTAACAATACTATATTTGTTACAATAATTAATTTTTAGAAAGAAATATGCACGATTTTATTAATAGATCAGAAATCAATTTTATTTTTGTTTCAATGATTCTTCAAAATCATGTTAAAACAGAAAATTATAAAACAAATGCAGCACAAAAATAGTAAATGGAATTAAAGATTAATACAAATGCAATACAAATAAAGTGAACATTTCTGCGGTTTCCATCAAGCTACTTATTGACGCTTATTGTATGCTTAATTACTTAGTTTATTTTATTAAAGTTTGTTAATACGAAACTAAATTTGCCACACGAGTAGGTACAAGGTAAATCAAAAATGATTATTTTAAAAATAAATTCTCTACAATTTGTTCTTTTGATGAAAAATACTTTTTTGAGGTTTTATTTTTTATTTTTATATTTTGGAGATTTCAAATCAAGTATGTTTTTTCGAGAAATAATGGCACAATTTCAGTTTCAATATTTACCTCCGGATAGCAGTCATAAGGTCTTGCTGTGCAACCAATGTCCATTTCGGCAAAAACTTCATTTGTAAAAATCCTGTTTTTCGTATTGTGACAATATTCTTAGAAGTAAACGATGTGATCCTAGCACCCTTTCAGCAGAAAATATACAAAGACTTTATATCAAAGAATTCTTGAAAAAAAAAAGCCAGCTCAATTTCATGCAATACAATCCAATTTACATAAAAATGTCCATGTTCTACAAAGGATATACAGGGTGGTCATTAAAAAAAACTTCCCCGATATATGAACCCCTAGCGGCCTAACCGCTCAACCAAGCGAAAATAAATTTAGATATACCTATTTGAACGTATGCGTGACGATTCGTGACGATGCGTGAGATCGTGACGATTTAAAAGAATAGAGCTGTCACGGTTACGGTTACAGTGAAAAAATTTCGAAAATCTGGAATGGCAACATCAATTTTTTTTTTTTTCATGTGCAAATTCATCAGCGCATTGAAAAACCATAAATGCCGTTGGAATGATACACGTACGATGAAAATTGCCACCGTAAAACACTTGCAAAAACGACCATTCCGAGGAACGAAGAAGTGGTTACAAGACATGTTTTTCAGTAGCCGATTTTTTTTTCACTTGTGAACTGAGTGATATTGTAAGAATTGATTAAAAATGTGTTTTTGAGTTGTGTTTGTGTACACATAGTGAAAATAAAAATGTAATCATTTGTTTTAGAGTGCTGAATATTACGTCACATAGGAACTGATTAGAATTGAGTGCCACGATGTTACACCGGCAATTTTAGTCATGCGCGTATCGTTCTAATGCCATTTATTGTTTTTGAATGCGCTGATGGTGTTTGCGCAGGGGAAACAAAAAGGTGTTTCCATTAGAAAATTTTGAAATTTCTCACTATAACCGTAACCGTGAGAGATCTATTGTTTTAAATCATCACGATCTCGAGCGCATACTTTCAAATAACTAAATCTAAAATTTCCTTTCGATTGGTTGACCGATTAGGTTGATAGGGGTAGATACTATATCGGGGAAGTTTTTTATGACAATCTTGTATTTTAGAATGGGAGGCGGCTGCACATACCATCACCTCATCGATTTGACAGCGGAAATTCCAGGATTAGTTAAAACTCGATTCCCATATTAAAATGCAACTGGTCTGCCAAGTCACATCTTAGTGGAAAACACCTGCAAATCTGATTTTAGTGGTTAACTAGTAGGTTCATCATTGAGTTTACTTGCTCCCTATCCTCCATGTTTCCATACTTTCGGGTGCAGGAAAACACAATGCTAAACCTACCGATCCACCACTAAAATCGGCTCTACAGGTGTTTCCACCAAGATATGACTTGGCAGACCAGTCACATCTTAATATGCAAATCGAGTTCTGTCTAATCCTGGAATTTCAGCCGTCAACTTGATGTAACGATGAATGGTGCAGTCGCCCCTCCCGGTCTATTTAGTTTATTTTGGAATTCTGAAAGAAAATAACTGATTATGTTTGCTCATAAATGCAATTTGATATAAATTTTACAATCTCAATATTGTTTTATATTACTATTACTTTTTCAATCTTTCCATAAATCTACAAATTATATATTAAATGAATGTTAAGTAATTTTTAAAAAGCACCTTAATATGTTATAACGAACTGCGATAAATACTCACAAATTACGAAACTACTGTGAATATTCCTGACAAATTTTGCCATTTTGTTGTTAAAAATCTAAGTACATTTTAATCGTTGAAGCTTTATTTGATTATGTAATAGATACATCTGGTGCTGTCAATAATGATATGTGATTGTTTTCTAGAACATAATAAAATTTTGCTTTTATGTATCATATCATATATCAACATTTTCACAATTCGTCAACATTAGTTTTCCAATATATATACAATGTTATCCGATATTAAGAGGATGTCAGAAGAATACGAATTAAGCTTACATAGTTCTATTTCAAACGTCATGTTGTTGTCACATATAAAACAAAATGTAACGATTGAAACAGACACTTTATTAATATGTAAAAATGATATTTTAAAGATACAATGAAACTAAAAAATATAGTATTTTGAGTTATTTTATTCCTTTCATTTGCATTTTATATCACAGCAGCTACGTTTCTATGAAATAATAAAAATATATACGTTTAATTATTCAGATTGTCTAATCAATTGTATCTCATATATAAATATATTAAAAGGATTTCGAAGGAAAACCGCTCTTCTACATTAATATAGATGTATAAAATTTGTTATGTTACATAATGAATCACATTAAGTAAAACTATTATTATGAATAGTTTTTAGGTGAAAACAGAAATAGAAAATCCTGAAAGTTAACTTTAAAATAATCACGTTTTGTTGATTTAGTGAATTCTGCTAATTTATTCCTTTAAGGGGTCTCAGGAGTTTTAAAATTGGAAAAAAAAACTAAGAGTAGATTATTTTAAACACACACATTTGCTTAGTATCTACACCAAATTTCATAACAATCCATACACACGTTCTCAAGATATCATGCGCTCAATGACTAACGGAGTGAAAAAAGGAGCTATTTTAATTTCAACAATACACAAATTCCGTGAAAGGCTAATCAGTTTCTAATAGTAAAATATTACAAAGCACAATCTGTTTAATCAAAAGTCAAATTTCCCTTTTATGCATAAAAAAGTTTTGAAGATAGACTAATTATAACTTTGAATGTTTTCGTTAATTTTCGCCGCTTTTAAAAGGTACAAGACCCCTATAAATGTTCCAAAATGAACTGGAAAAATACTAAAAAACATTACGCTAAAATATTTTTGTATTTATTTGAGAAAGTGTAATAATACTAAATATGGGAATATCCATATGTGGAAAAATTCATAATTATATGTTTTGTCTAAATTTATATAATATAAATTAAGCTTTTTAATTGTATAATATATACTATAAATAGTATTTTTATGAAGTAATAAAAAATCTATATTTATTTCTTTACAGAGACTAATAACATTATAATTTTAACTAATAATAAATTAAGAATAATGGTATTTGAGAAGAAAAAAGACAATTTATTTAAAAATCATCTTGAAAAGGACATTACATCAATAACTGTTCCCAAAATGACTAAATGAAATATGTACCAATTTGCGCCTAGCTCCCGATATTTTGTACGTTACAAACATGCATAATAAACAGGCATCAACATATAATTTTTCCAATTTACAAAAATACGTATTTCAAAGGACTCTACAAGCTAAGATTATGACTTATTTATTTGGATCCTTGATACAAAAAATACAAATAAATTTCCTTTTTACATTTCGTTATCTTGAAAAATGAAAAAGTCCTTCCGGCCAGTGCCGGGAGGAAGAGGTATCTTTCATATTCCTTATTTTTTAAAAGCAAGCTTATATTATTCAAACACAGAAAGCTCAATTTAGTGGAAACCGATTATAGGAGATTCAATACTAATTTTCATCAATACTAAATCATTATGAATGAGAATTTCGCGAAATTAGTCAGCTTTATCCAAGCTGCTTTTATTTAAAGTAACTTTTATTTGGCTGCCAAATTCGGCGATATCTTGAAGTTCCTGCCATTTTAAGACAACATGGTGGATGAGGATAACGAGTGAACTTGGTCGAGACCTTAGTAATTCCTGTGCACATGCTCACTCACATCGGAATCGGTTGATATATACAAGTGCCGTCGCAGGTAAAAAATTAGATTTTTCAAAATGTCACCCACATTAGAAATTGAAACTGCTATATGTGAGCCATTTTTTATGATAATGACGAAACAAAAAATGCTCCGGAATCCTTATATCAATGTCAAATACTTAAGAAAGAAACCTTTTTCAATTTAAATTTTTTTGCACCTCACTTTAAATATATGTTTTTATTTAATTTAATGGCCTCCATTTTGAAACAAGATGGCTGATGAAGCTGACCAGCAAACTTGGTCGAGACATTACGATATACTATCCACATGCCTTCTTACATCGAATTAGGTTAAACAGGGAGAACTCGCTAGTGAGAATGCCCAATTGCTTTTCTTTTACTTTATATTCATATAATACCAACTTTTTTTGGTTGGCTTAGTACTTTTATTCACAAAATAGGTAAAATAACTGAAAAACATTTAAAAGTTTAATTAAAATGAAAAATGATTTAAATAAGAGTCTTAAAAAAGTTCGACTGTGAGAGAAAATCTCATGCAGCGAGTTCTCCCGGGTTAATAAATACGCGTGTTATCACGTGACAAATATCAGATCGTTTCAAAATGTAAGCCATGCCAGAAATTCAAAGTGCTGTAGTCAACCATTTTTTAAGATAAATACGAAAGAAAAACTGCTCCGGAATCTTTGTATCAAGGTCAAACACATAAAAAAATCTTTTTTATTTTTTTAATTTTTTGATAATTCATTTTAAATATAAAATTAATTTTTTTTAAATAGCAGCCCTTTTGAAACAAGATGGCGAATGAAACTGGTCAACGAACTCGGTTGAGACATTGGTATGTACTATGTACACACCAAGTTACATCCAAATCTGTTCATAAATACGCCTGTTATCGCGTGACAAAAATCAGGTAGTTTTAAAATATCAGCCACAATAGAAATTCAAAATGCTATAACTCAGCCATTTTTTTAGATATAGACGAAACAAAAACTGTTCCGGAATTTTTGTATTAAGGTCAAACGCATACAAAAAAAAAAAAAAAAAAAAAGATATCTTTTTTATTTTCCAATTTTTTAGTACCTCATTTTAAATTTAATTTTAAATTTTTTTAAATGGCTGCCATTTTGAAACAAGATGGCGGATGAAGCTGGCGAACGAACTCGGTCGAGACATTAGTACGTATTATGTATACACCAAGGTACATCCAAATCGGTTCATAAATTCGCCTGTTATCATGTGACAAAAATTAGGTCGTTTCAAAATGTCTTCACGCTAGAAATTCAAAGTGCTATAACTCAGTCATTTTTTAAGATATAGACGAAACAAAAACTGCTCCGGAATCTTTGTATCAAGATCAAACACATAAGAAAAAAATATTTTTCAATTTTCAAGTTTTTGGTAGCACATTACAAATTTAAAATTTTTTTACAATATTTAAATGGCCGCCATTTTCAAACAAGATGGCGGATGAAGCTGGGCAACGTACTCGGTCGAGATATTGGTACGTATTATGTATACACCAAAGTACATCCAAATCGATTCATAAATACGCCAGTTATCTCGTGACAAAAATCAGGTCGTTTCAAAATATCAACCAAGCTAGAAATTCAAAGTACTACAACTAAACCATTTTTTAAGATATAGACGAAACAAAAAGTGCTCCGGAAACTTTGTATCAAGGTAGAACACATAATAAAAAAATATTTTTCAATTTTCAATTTTTTGGTACCACATTTCATATTTTAATTTTTTTTTCAATTTAAATGGCCGCCATTTTGAAACAGGATGGTGGATGAAGCTGGCCAACGAACTCGGTCGAGGCATTGGAATGCACTATGTTACATCACGAAGTTACATCCAAATCGGTTCATAAATACGAGAGTTACAGTGTGACAAAACTCATATATATATATAAGATTGCTAAAACATTTAGCTGCCTAGGTATATATAATATATAAGATACCAATATTAAGGACAAAATATTTCAAAATGAATTTTCATTCAAAATGAAAAGATATCATAATAAAAAACATCATAAAAAGCTTACATGGTATGTTTTTGTAAGATTTCTATTGCTATAAATTAAATATTTAATGGGTTGTATTTTTTTCTATTTCATGCCATTTGATAATGTTCTGTATTCATCTTTAAACTATTAATTTGATTATATTGGCTGTTTAAGTACAGGGGAATTTTTTTTTTTTTAGCTTATAGCTTTTTTCCCACAGAAAACAACCGATATGCTTATATCATTGAATTCTGTACTCTTGAAAACGTAATTCAATATATAAGTTTTTCAATTTTTTCGGATTCCATATTCTTCTTTTTTTCTTCCATGTTAATTCTTGTAATTAGATATACGGTACTTTATTTTACACATACAGTTCTATATTGTTGGTTTATGGCGTGTAGACATTCACAATATTGCAGTTTTTGATGATGGTCGGTAATGTTTAATTAATGGTTATATATATATATGTATATATATATATCAACTTTTGATCAAAGAGTGGTTTCAGGGTCTGGGGGTCATGATCGATGAAAATATACCAAATTTTTTTGAAATCGCTTTCCTCCGAACGGCTGAAATAGGTAGCTTTTCGTAATAAAAACTACCTAAAATCTATAAACACCGTATAAAGGCCTTTATTTAAGGAAATAAATATCAATCTTATGCTGTCATCTCTCGGTAATAGATAAAGACATTTATGGACACGTACTTCATATAATTTTCATGTTGTAAGAAAGAAGAAAATTATAAAAAAATATTCAAATTCGAAACATCCAAAAATGGGAAGCTAGGCAAAAATAGGTTAAGGTGCTTCATGAATCATAGAAAGCAATACAGAATGTAAAAAGATACATTAAAATTAAAATAACCCTATCCGAATTTTTTTCGTCTCTAAAACATAAGAGATAGTATATATAATACTTGGGGGTTCTGCCCCCTTCAAGCTACGCTCGCCAACCCCGTTCAGACACCGCAGAATCTAAAAACACGCTAATATGATGGGTTTTAAAAATATTAGAGAAAATTGAATTATACTGAAAAAAGCTGCGCAGATCTCCCTGTAAACGGGTTTCCATTCAATTTCCATTGATTGCAAAAATTTAAGGGCGAATCAGTTGCTGTTAAGACATCCAATGGTTGTTTTCGCTTTTGATTAAAGAGGATCAGTTAAACATTTGAAAAGAAGCTAAAATAAAATAAATTAAGTATACAGAGTCTTTGTCTCCCAGTATTTTAAAACAAACTCTATAACAATAGCCTAAATCATGTGACTATCATCAACAGTTCCAGGTGGACCACTTCGCTTTTTATACTCTAGGTGCCATTTTGGTACTTTAATGTTAGCCAGACACAGGTGATAAGTCGCCAAATATTATTTTATCGCCATCATGGCATCTATATTATAATAGTTCAAGTCACCATCTGCCATAAGCAAATACGGTCTGATCCCTTCGCCGTTCATATGAAAGTTTGGCAAAGATGTCATATACGTCCCATATTGGCGCGATATTTAACGACGCCAATTTAGAGAACGCATCAACAGCATAAACAGCAACATCCAGCTTACCATATCAAACAAAATAACGATACTTTGTCGCCAGTTATGTGCCCGTTCCGTATATGACATTGGCGTCAGAAAAAAATCGCTCCGGGACCGTAAGTTTTCCATTTTGATTAAAAAAAAAAAAAAAAAAAAAAATCCAATAAAACTACATAAAAGTTTCCATGGTCACAAAGAATTCTAGGTACTGTTACGCTAGCCGGATGCAAATCTCGCCAATAGCTTTTTTTCAACTCGCCAGTTAGCATTTTCTTTTTTCGAGTGGTGATATTTGGCCAGATACGCACCGCAGGTTTGGCGTGATTTTTATTTTTTTTTTACGAAAACTTAGGCGAAAACCTCGTTTTCAAATACCAGTTACATATGCATTTTCGGTAATCCTTAGATATCCTGTCGACCAAAAATCTATCGCCCAACTATAAGATTAAATGCCAATAATGGTTGTTCGTAAATGTCACATTCACTTGACTTTAAGCAAGTTACACGTATTTACGTCATCAAGTGATTTTTATTTCGCCTTTTTATTTGTATATTTATTAATGTTATACTAATTTATTTGTTCTTTCGTTATTTAAAATGAAAATTATGTCAATTTGTATAATTTGGCGAAATTGGTCGACGGAATAACTAAGTAGTACCGTATATTTTTTTATTATTTTCTGTAGGAAATATAAAAAAAAAATAATTAATAATCATAGAACAAAATAATTTATATAATTTATAAAAAGAAATAAAAGTAAATAAATATTTATTATCAAATAAACAACAATAGCCGGGCTACCATGTCAACCTTCTCTGAAATATGAAAAAAAAAGTTTGATTAAAATTTGAGTTGCCATCATTAGAAATATGTATATAAAATTAGAAAAAAATTAATATTTCGAAAATGAATTCGAATTTAAAAATTCTAAAGCCAGTTTTGAGATCTGCGGATCAATGCTGATTTTTGGTGTTAATTTCTTCGCAAAGTATTCGATATTTTAGGAGAAATCGCTTGAAACATATTCAGTTGTTTAATCAGTCGATTCATGCTTCCGTTTCATAAATTCGTTTAATTAGGATTTTATATATATAGGGTAGATATAACCCACAGTGTTTAATGTAACTTATATCATAGAACTTAATCAAGTGCGTAACTATTCGTTTGGAAGATGAAATGAAAAAAATCATCAATACATACGTACAATTATATGCAGGATGACCATATTAAAGTATCTCTGTCTGCAACACTCTGGAGAGGCGTCATGACTCCACATTATGAAGATATATATTTCAGACCATGGGGAAAGGATTGATGCAAAAGACTTTGATTCATACAAAGGGGTTAAATGTGGCGTCATGATCATTGTCATTTAATGAAAAAGAATGGCACTGCCAATGTAAACTGTCATAAGACGTGTCATCATGTACATTTATCAATCCACACCATACAACCACAATTTTTAGATCAAGCAGTGATGTGCATAACACACAGGAGCAGCGTCTGAACTTGCCTAAAGAGTAAATAACAGTATCTTTCCTCTTCGGAGAGAACGTGAAACTTTTTAGAATAGTTTTAGTAAGACCTGGTTATATTTCTATATATTTAACTTCTGCGGCCTGTAAGTAATTAAGAAGAAGAATATGTAAATAGAATCTGATACTGTGGAATTGGTGGCCTTGGGCATGCTTATAATCATTGCAATAAAAATTGAAACAATATGTTTCTAATCAATAAACCACTCAGTTGTCGGTGCATGCACGATTGTCTTAATGATACATTGTAGTGCCTTACATATTCGTTCCAAGATAATTATCAAATCATCACATACGCAAATATAGGCCTCTTTTGTAAATATTTTTGTACTTCATCAATCATTTACCCATAGTCTGAAATGCATATCGTTAATTGCAGTCGTTACGTTCACGGCTAATGTCTATAGAGGATTTAAAACAAGAATAATTTAATTATGACCACTCTTTATATATATGAAAGAGATGAAAGAGATAAGAAATAAAAACCATTTTAAAATTCAAAATTTAGATTAAATTTCAATATTTAAATTAAAATCCCAAATGAATTTTTTCTAACTTTAAATCTCATTCTGAAACTTTATGCTTACAACTTTGTTTCTCAGCACAGCATTTATTACATTCATATTTAAGGGAATCGGGACTCTTAAAATTGGAAAAAATGAAAAACGAAATTACATTTTTAACACTTAATATCTTAATATGTACATAATTTTAAAACATAATTTTTATTGCGATGAAAGATACATGTTCTTTCATTTCATGGATTTAAAAATTTGCAAGATGCAGAATTTGCATTTATAGGTAGGTCCAAACTGTCAAACATTTGACGGGCAGAAAATTGCTATAACAGCTTATACGCAGGATTACAAAATAAATATTGCGAATAGAATGAAAATTAAGGTGCGTACTTATAGTGCAGATTGTACTAATTACCCTGAATCTAAATACATTTGTATTTAGAGCACTTTTATATTTTTAATACTAAGTTGTATTTAGCTAATATAAAATATTGAAACTTTCAACAGTCTAATCACCAAAAAATTACATTCTTTTGTACAATAAAAGGGAAATTTTAGGTTCAGTTTATACAGACTAACATGAAACAAAATTTCATGAAAACATATTCAGAAGTTTTTGAGATATCCTGCGCGTTATGCCAAAAAACCTCATTTGAAAAAAAAATGACTTCAAAATTTCGGAAACGCCGCTTCAGCTATTGAGTGGTGTAATTCTGAAAGCTACAACTTCTGTTCTAATGGGAAATTTCAAGGAAACAATTACATGAAAATATTCAGAAAATCTAGGAGTGTAACATCTAAACAAATTTAAATTTCGAAATTGTTGAAGTTTTAAGAGTCCTGAGACCTCTTAAAATCGTAAATTTAATATATGAAATATTGACATTTGGTCAACGCTACTTGGCTTGCGGTTAAAACCTTGTAGTCACAGAAACCGGCATTTGTGCGGGTCT
The DNA here is from genome assembly GCA_963932465.1 of Maratus speciosus. Lineage (NCBI taxonomy): Eukaryota > Metazoa > Arthropoda > Arachnida > Araneae > Salticidae > Maratus > Maratus speciosus. The sequence goes on from OZ010786.1 coordinate 23,975,240, forward strand.
TGAGCGCATGTCAATAAATAACTAATTGACCAATCAAACTAAATGTTTCTCCCGAATTATCACCTGCATCCTTGGTGGAAAATATTACAAGCTCCAACATATTAGCAAGAAAGAGCGCGAAGAAGCTTATATTTCACCCATTTGAGATGCCTCCAAAACCTACGACCGTGTAGTTTCCGAAATTAATGTAAATGGCTCTCAGGGCATTCGATTGAACTCGCAAAAATGACTGTAAGGTGGAGCGGTAAATATAAGAGATCGATCCACCAAGAAGTTCCAGAATCCAATTATTATTTACAAGTTATCCCATTACGTTATTCGTCATATCTATGTCATCTTCAACTGTACCGTCAAACTGGATGTTTTTAGGGATCTGGAACAAAACTTGTTAAAAGGTTAAATACTTTTTAACTAAAATAAAAAAGAAATCGAGATTAAATAGGGACCATGTACATTCAAAGGTCCAGAGTGTGAGAGACATGTGTCTCTACATCTCGTTAAAAGTCATCTAAAGATTGTACATTCCGGTTTAATACCGAGATAATCGCTAAGTCGCTTACATTTACATAAAGGAACTATCGTCGTATGCGCGCCATTTTCATACAACCAAATTATAGTCTACTCAGCTCCATTTTCATATAAAGTAAGTAATGTACACTCAGCGCCATTGAATACTGACTAGGTTTATTACTGTGTTATCTTTTTCTTAACCCCTTAACCTACGATTTACATCTCAACCGCCCGTGCCCAAAAACGTAAACAAGCTCGCGCAGTCTTCGAACCACTAGACGGTTCAACAAATCCGTTATAAGTTGTACCAAACGCGCACGACTTATGGAATATAAATACACATGTAATATACAACTGATTTAATTTTGTGGAATATTTCATAAATAATTACAACCTGATGTAATAATTGTGGTAGATATAACATAAAAGGTTTATTATCAATCAATAGAATATAACATAAATCAATAACAAATTGCTTTCGTTTTTTTTCGTACAGAGCGTATAATGTCACTACTGTCACTTTCGATAACAAAAGTATCAACATAACTCTCACTGTTCACATCACAAAATCTTCTTTTTGAAAACATTCACATTTGAAACTTCTATAATATTTAAGAAAACGTATTTCAAAGTGAGAATGTGACCAAGAATAACATGCAATTGATTATGATACAAAGATATAATAAGAATCTATCACGAGCCTGGTCTGTGCTGTTTTTGGTCTGGCAAATTAGGTGGTGGAGACTGTCGCACCCCAGACCATGCCCGTGATATTTACATTTGGCTGGATCATTGTATCAGGGGCCATGCCCGTAATATTTACATTTGGCCCGACAGATGTACTACGGGCCAGGCATGTGATAAGCAGTTTTGGCCCGAATACGAGACTACGTGTCTCACACATAGTTGTAGATTAAGGGATTAAAGCTATTGCCAGGCTGACTGCATATCATCTTGTCTCCACCTGACATATCTGCGCTATATATATATAACCCTAAAGAAACGGATATTATGAAACGACTGATTAAACAGCTGATTATGTTTCACGGCGATTTCTCCTAAAATACGGAATACTTTACGATGGAATTAACACCAAAAATCCGTATTGATCGGCAGATCTCAAAACTGGTATTAGAATTTTTAAATTCGAATTAGTTTTCGAAATATTATTTTTTTTTCTAATTTTATATACTTTTCTCCAATGATGGCAACTCAAATTTTAATCATAACAGATATTTTTTTTTTAGATTTTAGAAAAGGTTACTATTTTAAACTAAATTGGCGAGAAGTTTTTCCTTCCTTAAATGTATGCTAAGAAATGTATCATGTTACTTTTATTCATAATTCAATTTGTATTTCATTATCATTTTATTTAATACAAACTGAAACATTTAAAATAAATGGCTTTCACTTCTTTATTTATTTTAAACGAAATGAAAAGAAAAATATTTGGCACAGATGCCAAATACGCACCGGGGTACGTAATTGGTGCCAAAATTTCATTATTTTGGCTAAAATGGTAACCCGGCTATTGTTGTTTATTTAATAATAAATGTTTATTTACTTTATTTTCTTTTTTTAAATTGCATAAATTGGTTTGTTCTATAGTTAATTGTTTTTTTGGTTATTGTCTTTCAAAATAATAGAAAATAATTAAAAAATACTGTACTACTTAGTTATTCCGTCGACCCATTTCGCCACATTATATAAATCGCCAAACCACTCGCCAAATTATACAAATTGACATAATTTTTATTTTAAATAACGAAAGAACAAAGAAAATAGTATAACATTAATAAATATACAAATAAAACGTCGAAATAAAAATCACTTGATGACGTAAAGACGTGTAACTTGCTTAAAGTCACGTGAATGCGACATTTACGATCAACCATTATTGGCATTTAATCTTATAGTTTGGTGATAGAGTTTTGGTCGACGGGATAACTAAATAGTACCAAATATACATACATAACTTCTACTCGAAAACGAGGTTTTCGCCAAATTTTCGTAAAAAAAATCACGCCAAACCCGGTGCGTATATGACATCTGGCCAAATATTAAATGATGTAACAAACGATGACATTTAATTTCAACTTGAAAGCAATGTTTTAATTTACCACTCAAAAAAATAAATGCTAACTGGCGAGTTGAAATATATAGCTATTGACTAGATTTGCACCCGGCTAGCGTTACGTACCAAGAATTTTTTGCGACCATGGAAACTTTTATGTAGTTTTATTCGAAAAAGAAATTTAATTTTTTAATCAAAAGGGAAAACTTTTGGCACACATGTCATATACGGACCCATATTGGCGCGATTTTTTTCTGACGCCAATGTCAGATACGCAACGGGTACTTAACTGGCGCCCTAGTATCGTTATTTTGCTTGATTTGCTAAGCCGGATGTTGTTGTTTATGCTGTTGATGTTTTCCCCAAATTAGCGTCGGAAAAAAATCGCGCCAATATGGGGCCATGTATGATATTTGGGCCAAACTTTCATATGAAAAGCGAAGGGATCGGAGCGTACTTATTTATGGCAGTTACATGACTTGGACTATTATAATATAGATGAAATGATGGCGATAGAATAAAATTTGGCGGCTTATCACCTGTACATGGCGAACATTAAAGTACCAAAATGGCACCAGGAATATAAAAAGTGAGGTGGTTCACCCGGAACTGATGATGATAGTCACATGACTTAGCTATTGTTATAGAAATTGTTTTAAAATACCGGGAGAAAAAGACTCTAAACACTTAATTCATTTTATTTTGGCTTCTTTTCAAATGTTTAACTGATCATCTTTAATCAAACACGAAAACAACCATTGGATGTCTTAACAGCAACTGATTCGGCCTTAAATTTTTGAAATCAAAGGAAATTGAATGGAAACCCGTTTACAGGGACATCTGCACATCTTTTTTCGGTATAATTCAATCTTCTATAATAATTTTAAAACCGATCAGATTAGCGTGTATTTAGATTCTGCGGTGTCTGAACGGGGGTTGGCGAGCGTAGCTTGCAGGGGGCAGAGCCCCCTAGTATAGATATAAAGAAATCAAAATGACAAATTTAATGTTGTAAAAATGCGTTCAGTGTATTTCTGTATTACACTGATAGAACATTAAGAGTACACATGCGTGTCGAAATGAGTGCTCCTTATTGAAATCTAATTTCACGGGATAAGTTGGAAAGTTATGCAACAGATGTTGCAACAGAAGCTATTATTTTGTCAAATCCGCATAATACAAAAAAAAAAAAAATAAAAAAAAAAAAGCAATTTAACAAATTACAACGACCAAAGATGTTGTCCATCTCTGTTAAAAGTAACGGGAAATACAGATTACTGTATAGACCAATCAGAAAACGAATTAAATGATGATTAAACCAATAAAAACCTTCAGATATGCTTTTGATTTTCTACCGTGACGAGGACAGTAACCATTTTTCCAAATGGTTAATAAAAAATATTGCAACGTCTCCGATAAAAAGTCTATTTGTATCAATCAATCGAACAGAGATCTAATTGGTTGTGAGGACTATGCATTAGGGTGGGCCAAAAAAAACTTTTTTTTGATTTTTGATGATGGGTAGTGCGGAAAAGTGGCCACTAGTGGCAACAAGTTCACACAAAAAATATGAGATTTTTAGGACAATTCCTATATTTGCCGCTTTTGGCTTGAAGTTTTTCTAAAATGCTGATTTTTGAACTTTTTTAGTAAAAATTTTAAAAATGTTAAATAAAATTTATTTTGATTGTATTTACTTAAAAAGTCATATTTAACTATTCATATTTAAGTCATCATATTAGTGCATAATGACAGCAGATGCTCTCATTATGCACTAATTTTGTGCTACGTGCTTTTAAAATGTACAGCTTTTAGCTTGTTTTGCGTTCGGTACTAACGCGAAACAACCCGGAACTCACCGCGAGGAGATAGCTGTACTGCGAGTTCCACCCGCCCTCCTACCCACAGAATATTATATATTCAAAGTCCTTTTTAGATTACGAAGTCCTTCTTAGAAATGATTTTTGTCATCTTTTTCTGCTCTTGCAGTTTTGCTCTAATGAAGGCATCTCTTCCTTCACTCCCACATACCTTTGATGCAGCTTCTGTAACAATTTTAACGACTGTTTCCACAACCTGGGAGTGACTTGGAAAGCAGATTAATGCTTTATCCAACATGGATCCTGAAATTATGTTTTCTTCAATTTCTTCTAATGAAAGAGTTTTTGTTATAGGAGGCTCGCAGATTTCCGTGGCTACCCAGTCGATGGAATCATAGTATCCCGTTGATTAAAAGATCAGCTTCGGAACCTGAAAGTCTCGCATTTTGTTGGTTTTTATCTTGTTTTAAATTGCGGCATTTTTTTATTCTTTCCCACGCGATTCTTATAATATCTATGCTATCATCGGTTGCCATTGCTATCAGTAAATTCACGGGATGGCCATAGTATCCATTTGTCTGTACGACTGAATGGACTGTCTCTTTTAGCTCATCTGGTAGAAACGTCGAAAGTTTAATAATCTGCCACAGATGTCTAGGCCCGTCCGCGTAACCTGGCCTTTTCCTTACAGAAAACCACACTGGTGCATAAACTTTTATCACGTACTGCGCGAGATATTTAAGAGCTTCATCAGCATTTAAAATATTAATGTACAATCGTAAAATTCTGCAGGCAGTTGTGATCCATCTCAATTGTACAATTGGTCCAGGTTTTCTGTTTTCCAGCCCTCGAGGACATTGTCTGCTTGAAACCGCTGCACAAATATCAAATAAATATTTTTGATCTGTACTCAGATCTTCAGTCTTTTCCATTTATGATGTCCATGAAACAGCAATAGGTTCGAACGAAGTGACACGTAGATTTTCGCACCCTGTCAGTCTAGAACCGATTGGACCGGCAAAGGACTTAGGTCCCGTGGTTCCACGATCAAGTTTAGACAATAGATGTCGGAGTGGAAGTTCGTTTGTATGAAGAATACATGTAAAATGTTGCAGCTCTCTTCTTAATTTTTTTTCAAGACAGGCAATGACACCATTGCGTTTTCCTGTATTAACAGCGGTGCCATCACACCCGAGTGCTATCAGTTCAGAAAAGTCTATTTTGTTCTGACATAGAAAATTATATAAGGGTTGAGCTATTTCATTTCCGGGACCGAAACGAGGTGTCAAGTGACCCAAATATTCTGAACCAGGTTCAGACAACACGGTGATATGTTCCTCGCCTTTTTCTCGACGGTGTCGCTTGTTTCCTTTTTTTTCTATCATGATCGTTTTATCCTTTCTACCGTCAAAGAATATGCTTTTAATTTTCCTTCCTTCAAGAACTTCCTCCTCCTGTATCTTCTTTCCAAGTTTATGTTTCTCTCTTCTGACCTTGTTTTTATCAATGACGAGATTCTTATCTTTTTCTGTCACAATTCCTGCATCTTGAAGCACGGATGAAGCTATTAACGCAACTTCCCTCTCTGATACACCAGTCCTAAATGCGGCAGACGCTGTGTGAGACAGGGATATGCGCTTAGGAGTGTCTGGCTTTGAAGGGCCTGGTTGAAATTCAGATTCAGTCGAGCTGCTTGCTTGAAAGCTCCCACTACTTGAATCTTCCAACAATATATCTGCACTTGTTGAAGGCTTTGTCGCAGAAACACTATTACTCTTTGAAATTGTATCCCTTTTCATTTTCCGCGCTATTTTCTTTGCAAGAGTTTTACTTGTTTTTAAATCAGTATTTCCGATAAACATTTTTCGAAAAGTTCTTTGATCTTTCAAGAAGTTCACCTCTCGATGTGGGACTTTACGCCTGATGTCGCAGCTACTATTTTTCAAGTCTGTACACTTACAAGCTGCAATGTCAAAGAGAGAGGTTTCCGCATTTCGTACGAAATCTTCGCGGATCGTCTTGCTTTTAACTCTCTTTTTATTACAGGATTTCTCCAATGATCTACACTTATTGTAATAGTTTTTAATCTTTCCGTTAATTGTTCGTTGGGAAACCACTGGTATGGATGCTTTTATCCAGATTTTGGAAACTTTTTCACCTACCATTTTAATAATATCATCCACTGGATGAAGATAAATATCTCGATTTTCTTCTATATCGCTTTGCAACCAATAGTAGTGACGCATGATGTCAGCATAAGTTGGCAATTGCAAGTTCTTCAATTTACACGGTGCCCCAAAAGGTTACTTTTCACGCTGTCACGTGTCTTTACATGACCATGACCTTTCGCACTGGCCATTTCTAAACTCGTCGTAATAAAACGCACAAAACACAGTAATGACTCGTTAAATGATCCAAAAAGCACTGTATCGCACGAGAAAAAGTTTTTACTTTTACACTGAACAAATGTCGCAGTGAAACTGAGCACTGAAAAATAATAAGCGTCCCTTATCGCACTTTTTCCCCTCTTGTGTCTTGTAATTCCTCATTCACTCCCCCAACATCGCGATGAGTCACTGCGTTCGCTTAAGTTCTCGCTTCACCCCTTCTCGATGTGTTTTTGAGGGATTCTGCTGCCCGTCACCGAAATATATGACCCTTAAAGCATCGAAAAAAATAAAGAAAACCAAGAGACATCAACAAGACAAAAGAGAGAAACCGTTGAAAGATTCAAACAATACATGCAACTTTTGCTCACTTATACGCGAAAAGGCTACAAAAATCACCTAATTTAAAATACACATAGCAATTAAATAATACATTATCAGAGCTTATTTATACATTTGGCACATTAAATATGCATTTTCAAGTAAATGCGATTAAAATAAGTTTAATTTAATATTTTTAAAATTTTTACTAAAAAAGTTCAAAAATCAGCATTTTAGCAAAACTTCAAGCCAAAAGCGGCAAATATAGGAATTGTCCTAAAAATCTCAATTTTTTTGTGTGAACTTGGTGCCACTAGTGGCCACTTTTCCGCACTACCCATCACCGAAAATTAAAAAAAAAGTTTTTTTCGGCCCACACTACTATGCATATATAGACAAAATTTTAAGGAGGAAAATTAGACAACAAAGCGATAGAAGAATCTTCGTAGGTTGAGATAAATGATTAAGGGGATACAGAATCTGCCCTTAAGGGAATAGCGTCACCTTATCTCGCCTGTGAAATTCAAAGTGAGAACATTAAAAAAAATTAACCGATGAAATAAATAAACATAATGTTCAAAATCAATCTCCGGAATCAATAATAAGCGTGTCATAAAACAAACAAGATGCAATAAAACAAATAAAAATAGGATAATTACATATTTCCGTAGCCCTGTGAAAACATTTGCGCGGAAGAAGAATTTAAAATGGGTAAAAAGAAGCACTTTTAAATCGCATTTACTAAAAGCCTATTCGTCGAATTCAAAATTACTTTTAGTTACTTTATTATTGGCATGCCCCAGTCCACAGAAAAAAGAAATTTGAAAGAGAACAAAGAGAACGCAAGGACTAGAAATATCAAAGGCTTATTTTCTGCAGTCTTCAAAATGTAAACTATTCAGAGCACCATTTGATCTTTAAAACCCATTTGGCAACAAACGGCGGATAATCTGTTTTCTTTTGTTGCCAATTGATTTGTTGTTTTTTGTGAGCAGCAATAAACTTTGTCGAGTTTTAATGATAATTTTAAGAATGCGTTTTATTTATGCTCTGGTTTTACAAAAATAATAAATTTCGTAGGATTGACACCATTAATGCGTACTCTTCTTTTTTTAATTTCTTAATAAAATAGAAGATGTACAGCTTTGTCAACTGAACAATTATACTATAAAATTAAACAAAATATAAGATGTAAATTACTATAGTGATAGCTAAAAACTAAAAGAAATTTGCAGTCTATTATTTCTGATTTATTTGTTATATCCTGTCTTATCATAAAAAATGCAGTTATTATTTATAACCTAACATTTTTAGTATATTACTTTATCACTATTTAATACGGTTAGAATAATGATATATATCTTTCATGTATTTAAATATTAATAAATTTATCTTGCATAATGGTGTTTGTATAAATAGAGTGTTTTCCTAACATACAACATGGACAAATAATTTGTTTATTTGCCTGCTATATAATAGTAATGAAATAGATAGTTTGTCTGTCACGAAACTTGGAAAAATAATTTGTTTATTTGCCCTCTATATATGATTTATTCATAGAACAATGAATATTAAGGAGGATATTAATATATTCAATAATCCAGAAAATATCCGGAACTTAGTGCCTTTTTATATGAATATAAAAATAATCTTCACAAAGAAACGAATTACTTATTCATCATAGATGAAAAAATGTTTTATATAAATAAAAAAATATATATATTAAAATATATTGTTCAAAAATTGCACTTTGTTCTGTTCCACAATCTGCTGCTATACACGATGCAATTTTACATTAACGATTTTTTAAAATATTAGATTAATACATCCGATTTATTCATTTGGTAAATATTGTAATGCTTAATATTCTCTCTATAAAATAATTTTATTTAAATTTTATCTGTATTTGAAACACTGGTTCAATTTTATTAGAATCTACAATTTATTTTATAATTTCTTCATAATTTATTATAATACTTTTTTTCATTGCATTGAATATTTTTATATGATTTATTCATAGAACAATGGAGACATAGAATATCATAGAACAAATATTTTGGAGAATATTAATATATTCAACCATACAGAAAATATCCGGAACTTAGTGCATTTTTATATGAATACTAGGGGGCTAGGCCCCCTGCAAGCTACGCTCACCAACCCCCGTTCAGACACCGCAGAATCTAAAAACACGCTAATCTGATGGGTTTTAAAAAAATAAGAGAAGATTGAATTATACTGAAAAAAGCTGTGCAGATCTCCCTGTAAATGGTTTTCCATTCAGTTCCATTTGATTGCAAAAATGTAAGGGCGAATCAGTTGCTGTTAAGACATCCAATGGTTGTTTTCGTTTTTGATTAAAAAGGATCAGTTAAACATTTGAAAAGTAGCTAAAATAAAATGAATTAAGTATACAGAGTCTTTGTCGCCCGATATTTTAAAACAATCTCAATAACAATAGCCTAAGTCATGTGACTATCATCAATAGTTCCGGGCGGACCGCTTCGCTTTTTATACTCTAGGTGCCATTTTGGTACTTTAATATTAGCTTTGCACTGGTGATAAGTCGCCAAATATTATTCTATCGCGATCATTTCGTCTATATTATAATAGTTCAAGTCATCAACTATCATAAACAAATACGGTCTGATCCCTTCGCCTTTCATATGGCAGTTTGCCACAGATGTCATATACGATATTTGGACGATTTTTTTCCGACGCCAATTTGGGGAACGCATGAACAGCATAAACAACAACATCCGGCTTACCATATCAAGCAAAATAACGATACTTTGGCGCCAGTTAAGCAACCGTTGCGTATATGACATTGGCGTCACAAAAAAAAAAAAAAATCGCTCCAATATAAGGCCGTATATAACATCTGTGCCTAAAGTTTTCCATTTTGATTAAAAAATCAAAAAATTTTTTTCGAATAAAACTATATAAAAGTTGTAATGGTCTCCAGAGAATTATTGGTACTGTTATGCTAATTGCGTGCAAATCTCGCCAATAGCTTTTTTTCAAATTGTCAGTTGGCATTTTTTTTTTATTTTTCGAGCGGTAAATTAAAACGTTGATTTGAAGTTGAAATTAAATGACATGGTTTGTTGCATTATTGGGATGAGTTTCATATTGTGTGCTGGTTGGCGTGATTGGCGAAGGAATCCAAAATGGCGCCAAAAAGCCATTTTATCATGTTATAAAATTTTTCAGGATGGCGGAAAAAAAATGGTCTTTAAATATTTGTAAACATATATATATATATATTTAATAAATGTTTTATATGTCACATGTTAAAAAAAATACGGTGTTTATACAGATAGTTTTATATATATTACGTATAGAGATATACCTTATACATACATAATATATATACACCTAAATAAATATTATGTACTTATATATAATTTTATGTATTTATTATATTTTTTATACATGTCAAATTAAAACAAAAGTTATATATTTTTCCGAAAATAATAGGAAATAATAATCCGACATGTCAAATTAAAACAAAAGTTATATATATTTTCCGAAAATAATAGGAAATAATAATCCGAAAATAATACATACTAATTTCAAGGGTCTCAGGACTCTAAAAATTGGAAAAAATAAAATAAAAGGCCATTTCACATTTTCAACATTTAATGTCTTAAAACGCATATGATTTAAAAAAACCCAATTTTAATTGAGATGAAAGATATAAGTATGTTCTTTCATTTCATGTATTTTAAAAATTGCAAGATGCATAATTAGTATTTATAGGGGGCTCGAAAGAAAGATGAAAGAAGTCTGACGAACAGAAAATTGGCATAACAGCTTGCAGGATTACAAAATAAATATTGCAACTAGAATGAAAATTTTAGTGCTTACTTATATTTCAGATTGTAATAATTACCCTAAACTTATATAAATTTGCATTTAAAGCATTTTTATACTTTTAATGCAATGTTGCATTTAGCTAATACAAAATTTTGAAAATTTCAACAGTATAATCACCTAAAAGATATTTTTTGAACAATAAAAAGAAAATTTTCAGTTCAGTTTATACAGACTAACATGAAATATACGTTTTGAAAATTTCATGAAAAAATATTCAGAAGTTTTTGAGGTATGCTGCGCGTTATGCCCAAAAAACGACATTTGGAAAAAAAAATGACTTCAAAGCTTCAAAAACGCCGTTTCAGCTATTGAGCGAGTATAATTCTAAAAGCCATTACTTCTGGTCTAATGGGAATTTCAAGGAAACAATTATATCAAAATGTTCAGAAAAGATAGGAGTTTAACATCTAAAAAAAATTAAAATTTCTAACATTTTGAGGCTTTAAGAATCCTGCGACCACTTAACCCTTTCCGGCGCGGAGTAATTCTGTTTATAAATTTATTTGAAATGCACCAACGGCGACATTTCAAAATCCTTTGGATTTTGAAAATATCGCCGTTGGTGCGACGAAACGATCGTCAATCTTAATAAAGATAATTTATCAATTTTTATAGCATTATTTTACTTAATCTGTTTATAAGTGATTTTTATACATGTTTTTATAGCTGCTTTGCAGTATTATTTTTTGTTCATTTATGTAATATGTGTAATGTGAAGTAATTTCTGCTATTTAAGACTTCTAACGCATGTTAATGAATTTATTATTTTAGAATACCCTTTCTCTGTTAAAATTCACGTGTAAATATAGTCTTTATGAAGTAATTTTCAATATAATAATTTTCAATTATAATTTTCTAAAAGAAGTAAAAATATCTCTCGAAATGCTAAAAATTTTAATTTAAAATAGAAATAACAGCTCAAAAAATGAGTCAAATTTAAAAAATAAATGCATTCTGCACACCGGGAAATTATAACGTATGAAAGATCTAAAAATGATTAAATCCCGATGTATAGTTTTGCTCCTAGAAAATTTTTTTAATGGAACGACTTTGTCCAACTTTAGCATTAAATATCTCTTTTAATATTTCTTCGATTTGAAAACTGTCTGCATCAGCGTGTTTATCAAACATTTCTCTATAATGCAGCCGATTTTCATATTTTTGTATGCAATATTTTTCTTAATATTAACGAAGGAAAACCTGCGGTCACAAAAAATTCAAAACCGGCGGCGGCGGTGACAGCGTAACTTACCTTGTTTTAGAATAGAGAGAAATTAAAAAGGACACATTTTTAAGATGAAAAGTTATATTGTATGTTATGATAGCAATAATTCTTTTCAATAAATGCTGTTTTCAGATAATGTTAAATATATTCACACAGAAATTGAGTACATTTATGTGGAAATATTTAATTTTTTTTTATCGTAATCGTACATTAGAAGGAGAAAAGTGCATTTGTTCATAACTGTAATTTTTTCCCCTCAGTGGGGAATAAAGTGGAGAAAAGCTAAAAATTATGTAATTAAATTATTTTGAATAAAAGTAATTTTTTATGGAAAATACTATTTTCTTTTTAATTTAGCTATTTTAATAGTTAAATCATATTACTAATTCTATATACTAAAATAAGTAACTCAAAAAATAAATCATTGTGAGATGCTCTTTTGGTAATTATAATAGACACACACACAAACATATACATACAGGGTAATTCTAAATTGATTTTACAAACTAAGAGGGGTGCTAGTACCAATCCAGACGAGCAATTAATATTTACCATACAACATGGCTTCACAATCCACTTATTCATTCGCAAATACAGAGTGTTCTACTCTCTACTACTAGGCTACACAAATTACATTTTGTCGTACACTTTACAAAAAAACTATTCGGTATTTTGACTTGAAATTAAACATAAAAATAAATTATGACCTGTAGATTTGCATAATGTTATTTTTTTTTTTTTTTTTTTTTTTTTTTTTTTTACAGAATAACCTTAAAAAAATTATTAATTGCCGAAACGTCAGTGGAGGCTTACTGAGGAGACCCGAAATGTTTTTGGTTTCCGTCTGTCTGTTTGTTAGTCTGTCTGTCCCGTGATAACTGCCGTAAAAAGCATCCGATTAGCTTGGAATTAAGGAGGTATGTTGGTGAGCTCCCCAGATTTAGCTGTATGGTTTTAGGTTAAATTTGGTTCATTCGTTCGGAATATATAGAACATTTTATTTTGTGGCATAATGCTTTTCTATGGCAAGTCAGACCATTTTCAAATTTTCATTTGTTGAAAGAAATCGCTCATATGAATAATGGGTATAAATGGTAAATTTTGGATGCTGAAATTTTTAAATAAAAGTATTAAATTATTCCTATTAGTTTGCAATTTTGTCAAAACATTTGTCAGAGCTTTTAAATTAGGTGTATAACTTATGATGGAATTTTATACATGTGTTCGAATATTTGCCGAAACGTCAGTGAAGGTTTACTGTGGAGACCCGAAAAGTTTTGGTTTCCGTCTGCCTGTTTGTTGCTCTGTCTGTCCCGCGATAACTTCCGTAAAAAGCGCCCGATTAGCTTGAAATTAAGGATGCATGTTGGTGACGTCACCGGATTTAGCTGTATAGTTTTTGGTTAAATTTGGTTCATTCGTTCGGAATATATAGAACATTTTATTTCTCGCCTTAATGCTTTCCTATAGCAATTCAGACGATTTTTCCATTTTTATTTGTTGAAAGGAAATGGCTCATATGATTGAAAGATTTAAATGATAAATTATGGATGATGGAATTTCCTAATTAGAACCATACATTATTCATATTAGTTTGAAATTTTGTGTATACATTTGTCAGAGTTTTTAAATTCGGTGTATATCTTATGGAGGGATTTTATACATGTGTTCCAATAATATAAAATATTTTCATTTTTTTTATTTACTTTTTTTTAATCACATATTTCATTGTCTTAATTTTCTTTTAACTGTTTCCTAGCATCGGAAAGGTGAATTTGATCTCATATATCAAAAATAAAACAAATACGCTTTGAGGTTGAAATAAAAGGGGCTTGTGTTATGATATTAATTCTTCTTATTAAAAAAAAAAAACGTTACTAATATCTCATGGTTTATCGTCTGGACGCTGCTAACAGTAATATTTAATCTTTAATCGAAAATTTCAATGAGAAAAAAAAAAAAAACTTTTGAAAAGCAAATTGATAGTAAATGTCAAAATTATGCACCGCAAAATTATCGCTGTCGAAACGGACCTTATTGTATCGGGAAATAAATATTTTCATTCTTAAAAACAAACATTAACTAGATTGCCTGAAAAAATATATTTTGACGAGTGTTAGTTCTTAATGCCGCCTCATTTCAGAAAATATGAATGAAAATTTTTTATCTTTAAATGGAAATTACATTTTCGTTCGTAAAACCTAAACTTTTAATATAATTGCGTCAATGTAAATCCTTTTCTGCCCACCAGTATTGAAGAATAAGGCTCGGAAGTGTAAAAAGATTTACCATAATCATTAGCGCAATCAATAAAAAGTTACATATGTAAATTAATGAGACCACGGGGGGTTCAGGGGGGGGGGGGGCGGAGCTCCCCTGAATACTTTATTATTTACAAAAAATACCAGAATTAGTAGCTCATGAAAATTCAAAATATCCTTCCATAACAACGTTTTTAATTTAACGCTTCTAATGTCTGAAAACTTCGTATTTTTTATTCTTATAAATAATTACGTAATTTGAAAACTTTAAATTGCGGTTTGCAGGAAATTGAATATTACTAGAGTGTGTCTAAAAACAATGAATTGCACATCTGACGTTGAGGCTCCTGATCTGCAGGTTTACTAGTTTAATTAATTTATTTTACATGTTTTTCCAATACAGACGCATTTTTGCAAATAAGAAATGAAACAGGTATATTTTCAGAAGAAAGAAAAAAATCATGGAGTCAGTAATTGCCGAAACGTCAGTAAAGGCTTACTGTGCAAATACGAAAAGTTTTGGTTTCCATCGCTTAGTCTATAGCCTGTCTGTAGCCTGTCTGTCCCACGATAACTGCCGCAAAAAGCATCCGATTAAATTGAAAATAATTGGGCATGTTCGTGAGGTATCTGGACTTAGCTGTATAGTTTTTGGTTAAATTTGGTTCATTTGTTCGGAAAATATGGAACATTTTACTTTGCTTCATAATGCTTTTCTATGGCAAGTCAGACGATTTTCAAATTTCCATTTGTTATAACAAAATGGCACATTTAATTAATGGATTTAAATGTTAATTTATGGATACTAAAATTTCTAAATAAGGATTTTAAATTATTTCTATTATTTTGAATTTTTGTCAATACATTTTTCAGATGTTTTTTAATTACGTGTATAATTTTTAACGAAACATTATACATGATTTCCAATAATATAAAATATTTTGTTTCAGCAATTTACATGTTTGGCATGATACATATTTCATTTTATTCTTTTTCTTTTGTCCTTTGCCTAGCGACTGCATTTCATAGCCTATAAAGAAATTATTCAAATAATCCCAAATACGAAATATTAAGAAAGAAATCTGGCTGAGGTAAATGAAAGATTATTTAATCTTTAGTACTAATACTTATGGTCTTAAACCTATCTTTGCGTCAAATATGAACTAAATTAATAAATTACGGTTTTAATTTGAATGTAGATACTATTAAAAGGCTATCACAAAAAACTTTTACAGCGATCAATGGAATCGTTTTATGCAAAAATTGTGTATACGATAAGGAATGATTATCCAGTAGATTTAAAGTTCTCCAAATGTGCTTATTCTGGGTAATTTTAATATGTTGTTTCTAGCGAGTATATTAAGACGTAAATAAACGAATGTTTCAACATGCTAAAATTATTAAAAAGTACATTTAATCGCATATAAATGCTTTTTAACCACTTTTCAACTTAGTTGAATAGTGTTTATGACTTCGGTTTGTCTGTCTGCTGCCTGCCATCTGTCTGTTCGTGCTCTAACTCGCGTAAATATAATCTGAATTACGTATAATTAATATGCGTTACTGTGGTTTGCATATTATGTCCGATATTGAAAATAAAGTGTGTAGAATACATTGCTCAATTATAGGGATTTTCTAAAGTATTCCGTTACATTATGGTCTATAGGAAAAATCATTTGCGGTGTATTTCAGTATTGTCACACAATTTTTAGCGCAATGAAATTTATATTATTAAGGTGCACTAGAACATTGTTACCATAAAATATCTTATGTGTATCATTTACGGCGCGCGTGCAGGGAACTCAAAAATATTCATTATATTATGGCCTATAAAGAAAATTATTTTGCGGCGTATTTTAATGATGGCACTTTATTTCAAACATAATAAAATTGATATGGATTTCTGAAATGCACTAAAACATCCGTTCGGAAGTATAATGAGGCAACGCAAATATCATATTTTACAGGGTCAAACAAAAGAAGTGTGTTATATAATGCAGATCTTCGGGTAAAAATTGTTCGCAATGTATTTTAATTGTATTGCACCATTTCAAACATTTTGAAATTGATATACATTACTGAGATTTACTACAAGAAGCTTGCAATTGAATATGATTTGCATCGCATTTATCATTCATTTATAGGATCACATAAAAGAATTTGGATACAATACTGTATCCGAAGTATTGTCTATTAGGGATGATTTCTGAAGAGCGTTTTTTCGATTATGGTATGTGCTTCAAGGTTAATTAATATTTACTTACTAGTTCGTGTAAATAAATTACATATACCATATACATGACTGCACAAAATAATTCGTAAGCATTACTGGGAATGAGCGTGAATTGCTTCAGAGTTTTTATTTATTTATTTACTAGCTATCTTGCCCGGCGTTGCGGTACGTAAAAAAACAGCACGAATTGCGAAAAACCTCTGAAAATCCCAATACGATATCGCGAAAAAATTTTAAATCGCTCTCTCAAATTTCGAAAAGAGAATATATATATATATATATTGTGTTCGAAGATTGAAAGTTGATTCATTTTGTATCAACGTCTTTCACTAATGTGGAAAAATGGTAGAAAATCGCTAAACTACACTAAAAATCACATACAAAATACCCGAAAAATTCGAAAATTGTTATACGAAATCCGAATAAACTTTATTGAAATGAAGGTAGAAATTACTTTAGTATTATGGGTCAAAAACGGAATGTCAAAAAATTGCAGCAGATCGCGAAGAAACGTAAATATCGAATTAAAAATCACCTGATGACGTAACAAACACGTGTAAAGTGTTTAATGTCAAGTAAATTTGACATTTACGATTACCCATTATTGGCATTTAATCTTATAGTTTGGCGATATTTTTTTATCTATGGGATAATCAGGTAGAACCACAAATTATTTCTGTTCGTATTTAAAAGTAGATAAATAGCTCTTTTTTATATACTAGGGGGCTCGGCCCCCTACGAGCTACGCTCGCCAACCCCCCGTTCAGACACTGCAGTCTCTAAAAGCACGCTACTTTGATCGGCTTTAATTGAATTTTTTTTGGAAGATTGAATTATAATTAAAAAAACAAAGGCGATCGCCCTATAAACGGGTTTCTATTCATTTCTCTTTGATTGGGGAATTTTACGGAAAAATCAGCTGCTGTTAAAAGATACAATGGCATTTCAAAATCATCTAATATAAAATGAATTAAGTAAACAGAGTCTTTGTCTCCCGGTATTTTTTAACAAAGCGAAAAGAAAGTCCTTTTAAATAAAACATTTTAAATATATCGTTTTTAATCTGACGTAATTTTCACCAAACTTTTCTTTCCCTTTTTAATATTCACGTGAAAATGCTTTTATTAGAAATGAAATATTATTTGCGCTGTCAAAAAAAAAAAAAAAAAAAATAGTTGAAAAGTTCATCTCAAAATATCAAGTAAATGTCTCGCGCTATTTTTAAATTTAACTACTATTTTGCAATATTATTTTTTGTTCATTTTGCGTAATAAGTGTAATGTGACGTAAATGTGATGTAATTTCTCCTATTTAAGACTTCTAACGCATGTTAATGAATTTATTACTTTACAATATCCTTTCTCTGTTAAAATTCACGTGTAATTATAGATGAAGTAATTTTCAATAAGTTCCTGCTTTTTATACGTAATTATTTAATTCTAATTTGAAAGTTTTTCTTTTCTGTTTATAATAGTCACGCGTAAATAAATTTTTAATTTGAAGCAAACATTATTGTTTCCGTTGTTTATACAGTTTGGCAACAGGTTAAATTAGTACAATTTTCTGAAATAAGTAAAAAAATATCTCTCGAAATGCTGAAAATTTGAATTTAAAATAGAAATGAAACCTCGAAAAATGAGTTAAATTAAAAAAATAAATTATTTCTGCACACCGGGAAATTATAACGTATAAAATGATCTAAAAAGTATTAAATTCCGATGTATAGTTTTTGCTCCTATAAAACTTTTTTAATGGAACGATTTTGTCCAACTTTAGCATTAAATATCTCTTAAAATAATTCTTCGATTTGAAAACTGTCTACATCAGCGTGTTTATCAAACATTTCTGTATAATACTACCAATTTTCATATTTTTGTATGCATTATTGTTCTTAATATTAACGAAGAAAGACCTCCGGTCACAAAAAATTCAAAACCGGCGGCGGCGGCGGCGGCGGCGGCGGTGACAGCGGGAGTTACTTTTTTTTAGAATAGAGAGAAATAAATAAAATAAATATTGAAAAAAAATGCTTATATGTATATGAAAAGTAAATAGTTTGCCAGTAAATATACGTAAAATTCACTTCACTCGCCAAGGCCATTTTCTCTAACTCACCAAAACCCATATATTAAAAATATACCAAATAGTCTTCAAATCTGTTGCCTGATACTAAGTAATCACAATAATGTAAATAACTATTAGGCATAGATACGTACCGGGTTTGGCGCGATTTTTTTCACGCCAATTTGGTGAAAATGTCGTTTTCGAATACCAGTTACATATATATATTTAAATTATTTTCTATTGTTTTAAAAGGAAATGGCAATAAATAATAAAAAGTTTAATTAATATCTATAGAACAAAACAGTTTATATAACTGTAAAAAAGGAAATAAAAGTAAATAAACAATTTATTAATAAATAAACAACAATAGCCGAGTTACCATGTCAGGCAAAATAACGCCATTTTGGAGCCCATTATGTACCATGGAGCGTATATGACATCTGTGCCAACAAAACTTTCAATTATATAGTAAATATGTCATTTGATGGTGGCTTGATTATAAAAGATCATAAAATATGTGTGTATATGGCACATTTTTACACTAAAATTTAAATACTTGACTACATAGTTATAATTTTAAATCCTTTTTATATAATTTACATTTGAATATAAATATTTACTCCAAAATGTTCTCCTATACTTAAAAAAAAAAAAAAAAAAATTATTGCGACCTTCGCCTGGCTTATTTCACGCTTCTGCCTTTGTGGCTTAAAATTGCATTGTTTGGCGACCAAGGTAATAATTAAATAGTATGTAACTCACAAATAAAGACTTTCTCCTGTAAGACATACGATGGGAAAATTGCATAAAAAGGATAATTAAATTGAATTAAAAAAAAAAAAAGAAGGACTAAAAGACTGTTACTTAAATTTTATTTCTTCAGGTTTTTTCAGGCACATTTTTATTAACCTGGCGAAGCGAAAAATCGCCAAATAATGTAATTGCTTCTTTCATACTAATTTATTTTTTAAGTTTTATAAACATTCCTTTCATATTTAAATATAAATATTTTCATTTTATAAATTTTATCTCGCATTAAAAAGGTTTTTGATTCTTTTTTTTTTTAAATTAAACAAATAACAGTTATTTTCTTTTAATTTCCGAGTTGTTTACATTATTTTATAACGGATATAGCCATTTCAATTCATTTATCTATACTCATATTAGAAAGAGGAAAAAATTGTTTATTTGTAGGAGGTAAGCTCAGGAACTGCCGAACCGATTCCAAAAGTAATGGTATCAAAATGATTGTGTTTGCCCAACATAGAACATAGGCTATATCTTATGTCGGTGCCACTACCCCAAAGGGGGTGCAGGAGCAAAAAACCTTCTAAAAATGCGATTTTTGCGTTACTGAAGGGCCTAGAAATATGAAATTTGGAATATTAGTTACTTACAAGATATAAATGATGTCTAAGAACAGTTCTTAAACAATTCGAAATTTAAAAGGG
Organism: Maratus speciosus; assembly: GCA_963932465.1. Classification (NCBI taxonomy): domain Eukaryota; kingdom Metazoa; phylum Arthropoda; class Arachnida; order Araneae; family Salticidae; genus Maratus; species Maratus speciosus. The sequence goes on from OZ010786.1 coordinate 23,995,465, forward strand.
GTGAGACTGCACAAAAAGTGTTCTAAAAAACGTTCTAAATGGTAGTTTCTACATAATCTCCGGAAATACCGAACCGATTCCAAAAGTAATGGTATCAAAATGATGGTGTTAGTCCAACTTAGAACACAGGCTATATTTTAAGTCGGTGCCACTACCCCAAAGGGGGTGCAGGAGCAAAAAACGTTCTAAAAATGCGATTTTTGCTTTACTGAAGGGCCTAGAAATATGAAATTTGGAATATTAGTTACTTACAAGATATAAATGATGTCTAAGAACAGTTCTTAAACAATTCGAAATTTAAAAGGGGGTGAGACTGCACAAAAAGTGTTCTAAAAAACGTTCTAAATGGTAGTTTCTACATAATCTCAGGAAATACCGAACCGATTCCAAAAGTAAGGGTATCAAAATGATGGTGTTAGTCCAACTTAGAACATAGGCTATATCTTATGTCGGTGCCACTAACAAAAAGGGGGCGCAGGAGCAAAAAACGTTCTAAAAATGCGATTTATGTGTTACTGAAGGGCCTAGAAATATGAAATGTGGAATATTAGTTACTTACAAGATATAAATGATGTCTAAGAACAGTTCTTAAACAATTCGAAATTTAAAAGGGGTGAGACTGCACAAAAAGTGTTCTAAAAAACGTTCTAAATGGCAGTTTCTACATAATCTCAGGAAATACCGAACCGATTCTAAAAGTAATGGTATCAAAATGATGGTGTTAGTCCAACGTAGAACATAGGCTATATCTTATGTCGGTGCCACTACCCCAAAGGGGGTGCAGGAGCAAAAAATGTTCTAAAAATGCGATTTTTGCGTTACTGAAGGGCCTAGAAATATGAAATTTGGAATATTAGTTAGTTACAAGATATAAATGATGTTTAAGAACAGTTCTTAAACAATTCGAAATTTAAAAGGGGTGAGACTGCATAAAAAGTGTTCTAAAAAAAGTTCTAAATGGTAGTTTCTACATAATCTCAGGAAATACCAAATCGCTTTAAAAATATTGGTGTCAAAATGATAGTGACAACGTTTGCTCCAAGATAGGCTATGTTTTATGTAGGTGCCACTACCCCAAAGGGGGTGTAGGAGCAAAACGTTCTAAAAATGCGATTTATGTGTTACTGAAGGGCCTAGAAATATGAAATTTGAAGTATCAACTACATATTAGATATAAAGGATTTCTAAGAACAGTTCTTAAACAATTCGAAATTTAAAAGGGGTGAAAATGCGCAAAAAGCGTTGTAAAAAACGTTCTAAATTGCAATTTCTATGCAATCTCAGGAAATACTGAACCAATTTCAAATATAATGGTGTTAAAATGATGGTGACAGATCTTGCTCTAAGATAGGCTATATTTTATATCTGTTTCCACTACCCCATAGGAGATGCAGGAGCAAAATGAGCGAAAAGCGTTCTAAAAACGTTCTAAATGCCGATTTGTCACCAATATCTCAGGAAAAATCAAACTGATTTCAAAAGTAATGGTAAGAAATTGATGCTGACAGCCTCTGCTCTAACATACATGCTATTTCAAGTCGGTATCACTATCACCTAGACGTTGCAGGAGCAAAAAAGCATTCCAAATTTCGATTTTTGTGATCGGTAGGGGCTAGCAACTTAAAATTTGGCAAGGTACATATTTATTACATATAAATGATCTTTAAGAACAGTTTCGAAAAAATTGGAAATTTAAAAAGGGGTGAAAATGCGCGAAAAGCTTTCTAAAAACGTTCTAAATTGCGATTTCTACTCAATCTCAAGAAATTCTAAAGCTATTTCAAAAGTAATGGTTGCAAATCAATGGTGACAGTCCATGCTATAACATAGGTTATATTTTATGTTGCTGTCACTACATCCGAGGGTTGCAAAAGCAAAACATGTTCTAATTTGCGTTTTTTGCATAACGGAAGAGTCTAACACTTTGAAGTATGGCATGTTATTTTCTTACAAGATGCAACTGCTTTGTATGAACTGTCGAAAGAAAATTTCAAATTTAAAAAGATGAAGTGAGCGAAAAGCGTTATAAATTACAATTTTTATGTAATCTTATCAAATACCAAACCGATTAAAAAAATAATGATAACTAATTGTTGGTGATAGAACCTGCTCAAACATAAGCTATATTTTATGTCTGTGCCACTACCACCAGAGGGTTGCAGTAGCTAAAAGCTTTCTAAATTGAGATTTCTGTGATACTGAAAAGGCTAGAAACTTTAAATATGGCATGATAGTTACTTATAAAATATTAATGCCCTCGAAGGACTCTCGAAAATAAATTCGAAATAAAAAGGGGTGAAGTGAAGGGGAGGTGTGGAAAGCACTCTAAAAAAGTCCTAAATTACGATTTCTACGCAGTTTCATGGAATATAAACCAAATATAAAAGTAATAGTTGCGAATCAATGGTAATAGTCTCTGATCCTACACAGGCTATATTTTATGCCGATGATTCTACCACCTGGAATTTACAGAAACAACAAACGCTCTAAAAATGCCTTTAAAAGCTTTCTAAATTACGTTTCTGTGGAATATTAGGAAATAACAAACCAATCTCAAGATTAATGTTGGCAAATTAATGGTGACAGTTCCTATTTCAACATAGCCCTTTATGTTGAGAGAGGTGTTAGGACTTGGAATTTGACATGATGGTTAACTTTAAGATGTAAGAAGATGGTTTCTAAAAAATTCAAAACTTCAAATGAATACTGAAATGAGCGTATTAATTGAGCATAAAAGTTTCAAAATATTTTCTAAATTATTACTGATTTAGTTTTATTTCGTTTTATTAATTTAAGTCTCATTTCTGCCTTATGCGGTGTAACAATGATGTTTAATCAAACTGTGTTTTAAATAGTAATTTTTTTAATTATTCCTAAAAGTAATAAGTACCTTTTAATAAAATAAAATATTACCTTTTAATAAAATAAAAATTTAGTTAGTACCTTTTAATAAAAATTAGACATATAAATATCACTTGGCATGCTTCAAATATTACGCGAGCAAAGCCGCGGGGTTTGCTAGTCAAATATAATTTTCGGAAAAATGACCACTGGCAACCCTTTCGTTGGAAATATCAATAAAATACAATAATCTAAGCATTGTATCATGTTACTTTTATTCACAATTTAATTTACTTGGATTCCCTTAAATATAATTAACATAATCCCTTAAGTTAATATTAGTTTTTGTTGCATTAAAATATTTCAATTTGTTGATTTTCTGTAAGCAAGTAATCCATATTGGTTTACAATGGAAGTCTATGGGAATTTGGCGAAATATTAGAGATATCGCCAAGTTGGCGTCACTTTTGGCGACTCATTTTGGTCGCTAAGTTGGCGAAAAACTTAGTTGCATTTGGCGACAGAACTATGTCCCTCTACGACAACCTCCTTATAGGTATGGAAATGTATTAAATGCTGTTCAATAATTGCATAAAAAATTCGCTAAAAATTCAAAAATCGCTGCGCGAATTCCGAATAAACTTTTTGAAAAGAGAACAAAATTTACTACATTGGGTTAAAAGAAAGAAACCATATTCTTCTCACTTATATGGAAAAATCGCCTCGAAACATAAAAAAGCGCTAAAAATTGCATAAAAAATTAAATAAAAAAATCTAATCAAAAAATCGAAAATCGGTTTTCGATGTGCAAAACTTCATATATAGACGTATCTTTTCCCTAAATTTTGTAGCTCTACGTGCAGTGGTCTCTTCAAAACACCGTCGACACACTCACTCACTCACTCACTCACACACAAACTTCTTTCTTTATTATTATAGATTAATTAATTTACTTGGATTCCCTTAAATATAATTAACATAATCCATTAAGTTAATATTAGTTTTTGTTGCATTAAAATATTTTAATTTGTTGATTTTCTGTAAGCAAGTAATCCATATTGGTTTACAATGGAATTCTATGGGAATTTGGCGAAATATTAGAGATATCGCCAAGTTGGCGTCACTTTTGGCCACTCATTTTGGTCGCCAAATTTGGCGATATACCGCCAAGTTGGCGACAAACTTGGCTGCGTTTGGCAACAGAACTGTGTCCCTCTAAGGTAACCTCCTTATAGATATGGAAATGCATTAAATGATGTTCTATAATTGCATAAAAAATTCGCTAAAAATTCAAAAATCACTGCACGAATTCCGAATAAACTTTTTTGAAAAGAGAACAAAATTTACTATATTGGGTTAAAAGAAAGAAACCGTATTCTTTTCACTAATGTGGAAAAATCGCCTCGAAACATAAAAAAGCGCTAATAATCGCATAAAAAATTAAATTGTAAAAAATCTAATCAAAAAATCGAAAATCGGGCTTCGAGGTGCAAAACTTCATATATAGACGTATCCTTTCCCCAAATTTTGTAGCTCTACGTGCAGTGGTCTCTTCAGAACTCCGTCGACACACTCACTCACTCACACACAAACTTCTTTCTTTATTATTATAGATTTATGTTATATATTTTAAAGCTCAGCAACATTTAGTACTTAATAAAAGATGTTTGTAAAATTTAAATAGAATCATTAAGTTAATATGTGGCGCGTATAAAAATCTTCATGTAATATACAGGGCTATAGAAAAGAATTCATGTACGTTTCTGTCTATAGGTAGGAAATACTAAAGTTCAATTTTAATCTCCGATATGTTTCATTTTTAACTAAACTAAATTTTAGCATACTATGTAGAATATATACAAACATACAGATTATATACAGAGATGCACAAAAGTACGTTACGACGAAGTTTTCTTTGAGTATTCAAGTGGGGTTGATAGATGTTTCATAATCTGTGCTTGACACATGATTTTCTTTCTTGTTAATAAACTGATCTAAGAATATCGAAAGAGATGCCTTTCAAAATTAAAAAGAATGGGATAAAATAAGTCAGGTTCACAGATGTCCCTTCTTATTAGAGCAACTCATTTCATTAAATCTGTAATCTAATGATTTTTGTTTTTTTAAGTTCTTTTTTTTTAAATACTGCAATAATATTTTTATCAATATTCATCTTGATAAAGCCGGTGATTTTGCGTATATAACTTGTACATCAGTTTATTAACTTTTTAATCGTCGTGCCTGATTCTTTCATGGCCAAAATGCCCGTGAATGTATCGGGCGCGACGATTTAGGCTAATGTCAGACGAACGTCTATTTGCAATTTTTTTATTTTTTTAACACGAAAAAAAAAAACCCTGTTAGCTAAGGGGTTTCTTTTTCATGTTCAGACAAAAAGCGTGCAAATAGACGTTCGTCTGACATTAGCCTAAGGGATAGAAGGTGTTTATATACCTTTAAATGTACTTTCTTTTTTGACTTTTATCATGCTATAATTTTAGTTTAATGATAATAAGTTATTTTTCTTATTAGTCCAGGCAATAGCGGCAGTATAGTGGCTCTACCTAGCAAAATAAATGGGAGTTCTGGAAATTGGTTTACTTTATGTTTACTCGGTCGCAGAATCCGAATTTGTAACTTTCCCGCACAATTTCCCTCGGCAACCCCCCCCCCCCAAATTTTTGTAAAATGACCCCAAAAAAGGTTTTTATTAAAAAAATCATTATGACGTAGGATGAACGGGAAGAGAGGGGGCTGCCTCGGAACATTCCCCGCAAGCTTTTCTCAAAAACAAAAATTTTTCAAAAAATCAATTTTTGGAGGGGTTGCCGGGTGAAATTTTGGTGGGAAGTTACAAATTCGGATTCAGAGACCCAAAAAAACATAGAGTTAATAGAAATCCAGAACTAGTATTAATTTTGCCAGGTAAAATCCCCTATTGCCTGGACTTCATAGCTTAGTGCACGTAGCGCCGCAGTGCATGTTCCCAGGCAGCCCCCTCTCTCCCCGTTCATCCTACGTCATAATGTCATGTATCCTATTTGTTGCAAATTTCGTCTAGTTTCTGAATTTCATAATGCTTTTCTCCTAAAACAATAAGAAATTTAAGTTAAAAACAACTATTTTAGGGGATTTTCGGGGGGGGGGGGGATTTTGTGGGGAAGTTAAAAATTCGGATTCAGCGACCCCAAAAACTTAAAGTAAACCTTATAGAGAAAGTTCAAATGACAGATGGGAGGGCGAATGTAAACGTGTGAGTGGTTAAGTGCAATTGCGCAACTTAGTCCACGTAGCACGCGGCGCACGTTCCGAGGCAGATCGCCCTCCCCCCTTCCCCTTCATCCTAAGTCATAATATCATGTGTCTAATTTGTTGCAAATTTTGTCTACTTTCTGAATTTCTAGATACTTTTTCCCTAAAATAATGAAAAAATTGATTTTTTTTTAATAAAAACCTTTTTTTGGGGGGGGGGCATTTTACCAAAATTTGGGGGGTTGCTGGGAGAAATTTTGGTGGGAAGTTACAAATTCGGATTCAGCGACAGATAAAACCTAAAGTAAGCCAATTTCCAGAACTTCCATTAATTTTGCCAGGTAAAATCCCCTACTGCCTGGACTATATGTAATTTTACAGAATCTATTTAATGTCAAAAACCGTTGTAAGTTTTCGTAAAAACTCAAACAAATTTTACTTCACCCTTTCTTATCATATAAATAAAAACATACATTTATTTTACTTAAATAGGTGTCACAAATAAAAATCAAAATATATTGACATGTTTCGGTTTAATCGTAAAAACCGTAATCATAACACACACATAATCAATAGAAATGAATGACACTGGGTACCAAAAGATAATCTAAAAACCAAAAAACATAAAACTGCAAACATGGCGCCCTCTATGATCTTAAATAGCCTACGCTACCGCGGCTCCCTCTATCAGACTCCCCTTTTTAAGTATTTATTAAGGAATTCCAACCATAAAATTGGAATATCAAAGGATAAAGAATCATTACACACAGTATCCCTCCTAGAATATACCTCAATAGATTCCCGGATGATTGACTTGTGGTATAAACTCGAAACAAACACTAATCTACTATCTCTGAAACAAATATTAACCCCCCTCTTTAAAAAGACTGCGTTATCAAGGCTGTTTTTAAAGAGGGGGGTTAATATTTGTTTCAGAGATAGTAGATTAGTGTTTGTTTCGAGTTTATACCGCAAGTCAATCATCTGGGAATCTATTGAGATATATTCCAGGAGGGATACTGTGTGTAATGATTCTTTATCCTTTGATATTCCAATTTTATGGTTGGAATTCCTTGATAAATACTTAAAAAAGGGAGTCTGATAGAGGGAGCCGCGGTAGCGTAGGCTATTTGAGATCATAGAGGGTGCCATGTTTGCAGTTTTATGTTTTTTGGTTTTTAGATTATCTTTTGGTAGCCAGTGTCATTCATTTCTATTGATTATGTGTGTGTTATGATTACGGTTTTTACGATTAAACCGAAACATGTCAATATATTTTGATTTTTATTTGTAACACCTATTTAAGTAAAATAAATGTATGTTTTTATTTATTAGAATCTATTTAGATAAGATCTTACATCTATGACCATAAAAATGTTTTCCTGAATCAAAAATTTTCAAAATATTAGATTTTTAAATTCGATATAATAGATTCAGTTTAATTAAGTGTTTCAATTTGGATATTATGATAACATAAAATCCTTGTTCTAATTATTGCTTATCCTAAAATAATCTCAGTGTAAAACAAAATCCGAGTTATACTATAACCATTCGCACAATCATTAGGAAATTATTAATTTAAATTTAATGAGAAAATGAAGGTAAACCTACTTTTTCATCTAAAAAAATACCAGACTAAGCCATTCGTCAGAATTTCAGAATATCGTTATCACACTGTGTATAATTTATCGCTTCTAATATACGAAACCTTCCAAGAATTTTATATTTTTATAAATATTTATATAATTAAGAGAATAATAGTAAAATGCGGATTGAGGTATGTTGAATTTTATGCAAAGTGAGATTAAAACGGAATGACTTGCAGATCTGACGTTGAGGCTCCTAATCTGCAAATTTACTATTTATCGATAGAATCGTGATCAATTAAATAAAAAATTTTTTTTTCATTATTCCGCCAGAATAACTCAAAAACTGTTTTTTTAAATTTAATTAAGGAAAGAAATATTATTTCGACTTGATAGAAATAAAATGTATGACTTGTAGATTCTGACAATATTATTTTCTTATCGAATTATTTAACAAAAAAACATTTTTTATTATTTTGTTGAATATATTTATCCATTATACGGATTTATTTTTGTAAACGATAATGAAACCTACGTATTTCGTGCTGTAAATAAAAATCATCGAATCAGTTAAAATAAATAGTCATGAATGATTCAGTATATGGAATATTATCGTTGCATCAAAATTTCTCTTTAAAAAAAAAAAAAAATAAATAAGGAAAGGAACCTGTATATCTGCATTTTGCGAAGACGGAATATTTTAAGTATTGAAAATAATTGCAGAATTTATACTTCAAACTATAAAATACGGATGCACAACTTGTGGCCCGCGAATTTCGACAATTTATAAATGGAAAAAATTTCATTTTTTGTCCATAGGTCGTAAGAAAAAAATCGCGAATTTCGCCTATTTGCTTCAGAAAAAAATTTAAATTTCGTCAGCTATTTAAGAATCGCGAATTTTGTAAATCAGTTACCGAAAAATCGCGAATTTCGTTGATCGGACACGGAAAGTTCGCGAATTTTGTCGATTAAGGCTCGGAAAAAAATCGCTAATTTGGCTATCGGCCGCAGAAAAATCGTAAGTTTTGTCGATCGGGCTCGGAAAAATCGTGAATTTCGTTGATCAGGCACAAAAAAAACGTGAGTTTTGTTAATCGGGCTCGGAAAAATCGCAAATTTGTTGGCCGGGCACGGAAAAATCACGAATTTCGTCGATCAAGATCGTGAAAATCACAAATTCCACTGTTCGGGCATGGAGAAAACATTAATTTTGTTCCGCGGAAAAATAGAAAATTTTATTAATATGCTGCAGAAAAATCGCGAGTTTCTTCATTCGTGAGGGGGGGAAAAACGCGAATTTTGTAAATTTGCCGCGGAAAAAATTGCAGATTTTGTCTGTCAGTTAAGAATCGCGAATTTTGTCGATTAGGAGAGGAATAACCTAAAATTCCCTTGATCGGCTGATAAAAAATCGCGTGTTCTTCTATGTATCGCAAGAAGAAAGTCGCGAATTTCGTAAATTTGTCTCGGGAAAAAATTACAAATTTCGTCAGAGTCAGTTAAGAATCGCAAATTTCGCTCATTGGGCGCGGAAAAATCGCCAATTTCATCGATCAGGCTCGCAAAAAATCGCAAATTCTTGATCGGGCAAGGAAAAATCGCGAATTTCGTTGGTCGGGCACGAAAAAATCCTGAATTTAGTCGATCAAGCTTGGAAAAATCTCAAATTTCGTTGATAGAGCACAGAAAAGTAGCGAACGTTGTCGATGATGCTCGGAAAAATTTAAAATTTCGTTGATCGGCAGCGGAAAAATCGTGAGTTTCGTCAGTTTATCGCGAGGAAAAAAAACGCGAATTTTGTCAATTTGCCGCGGGAAAAAATGCAAATTTCATCAGAGTCAGTTAAAATTCATGAATTTTGTTGATCAGGCACGTAAAAATCCCGAATTTCGTCGATTAATTAGAAAAAATCGCAAATTTCGTTGATCGGGCGCGTAAAAATTGCTAATTTCGTCGATTAGAGGCGGAAAATTTGCAATTTTTTCCCATCAGCTTCGAAAAAATTGCGAATTTTGTAGAACAGGCCCGTAAATTCGCCAAGTTTTTTGATCGAAAGCGAAAAAATCGCGAATTTCATTAATCAGTTGCGGAAAAATTTTAAAGTTCGTTCATAAAGTTCATATATTTTTTTTTCGGAGCTAGTCACTTTCATGCCTATGTTTGTTTTTAGTACTTATAATAGAACAAAATTTACTCCCCCGAATAAAGTGAAGGAACATTATCACTCCTTGAAAACAATCCTTGCTATATCTATGTTATATATACAAACGCAAACTGTTTATATATCCTTGCCAACTGAATTGGATATGTTGACTGGGTAAGAGAACCTAGAGGGGCAACCCCTCTGAAACCATACTATTTATCTGATTGTAGGCCACAAACCACCTCCCCGAAATACAATTCTCTCTGTGTTGCTCATGTGGCCCTTGACAACCGAAACATTTTTGCAAGTGGCCCTTTTCTAAAAAAGGTCGTGCACCCCTACCGTAAACGACATTAAACTTTCTTATATTAAATGTGTATGTTATTTAAGAGAATAATGTACATTTTAATGGAATACTTTATTAAGATTGGTTAGAAATGGTGCTTATTTTGGTGCTAATTCATTTTAATTATATAATAGTTTCACGCTTTCTTTTATGACATTTTTAAAATGCCTTTTTTATGAATATTATAGCATATTTTTAATAAATTAAAATTTGAGAAAATTCAATTATTTACATTCAATTATAAAAGTATTTTTCAGTGTTAAGAATTCAAATACACAATTTATTCTTATTATGTGAAATCATTTATGCAGACAATATTTATGCATTTTAAAAAAATTATATTATGTTTTTTTTTTTTTTTTTTTTTTTTTTTTTTTTTTTTTTTTTTTTTTTTTTTTTTTTTTGTAAAGTGGCAGCAAAAGAATTAACAAATAAAATTAATTGTTAAATTCGTTATATAAAGTGTTATTCAAATTCGAAGGTTGAATAATAACAATAATATAAGTTAATAATTCTTAGTATCAACGAGAGCAGATTTCAAATGTTTTTTTGAGAAAATAGGATTTTGAAGAAGAAACTTTCTTCAAGTTCTCTTCGAATATATATTCTAAGATTGCTATCAAAGATTATTTGATGTGAATTAAAAAGATTGGAAACATACCTATTTCAAACCATTTAAGAAAACACTAGAGGCTATTGGACGATGCAAAAACATCTTTAAAAGAGATTTTAGTTGAAAATGTCAAAATATTTTGTAAAATTTTACTTCGAAAATATTATTATTTATACCAATCTTATATCATAAATAAAAAAAATCCGAGGAAATTCTTAGTTATTTGGCTAAATTTACATTTCTAAAATTAAAATGCGCCAAAACATAAAATAACCTTTTTTCTTAATAAAGACGCAAAAATAATATGAAAAAAATATTGTTACTTTCAAAAATTTATCTTACCAAATAATGCTCCGCGAATCCAAACAAAGCATGGCGTTTGCTAATATACTGGGATACACAAAAGAATTCGTAAAGGCTACTGGGTATGAGCGCAAATTGCTTAAGATTAGTTTTTAAATGAGTTATGGATTTTTACGCTGAACTGCATTTAGTTTATTAAGAAATGTTTGTAGAATATCGATAAAATGAAATATAGTGTCACGTAAAAAATTGGATACATGACGTCTACGGATGATAATTGCTGGAAATGTGATTTCAGTAGTTTTAACAGTGTTTTATTTTGAATTAAATTTTAGCTAAACAGTGGCGTGTAATAAAGGTACTAGGTAAACTATAGTGTTGTACAAAAGTATTCATGTATGTTTCCATCTATTAGTATAAATTGCTAAAAGAGAAATTTCAACCTGTTATGCGTTTTCTTTTTAAATTAAATTTTCCCATTATACATTATATATATCAACATGCAGATCAATTACAGGGCTGTTCAAAAGAATTGGAATACATATTTGGCTATGGACGATAACTGCTGAAAACAATTTTTTAAATGTTTACTTAGTTATCTTATTTACCTTATTTCCCTAAATAACGAAGTTTTGTTAAAGCTTTCAGGGAGTGTTAGAGAGGGTTTCATAATCTATGTCGTACGCATGGTTTTTTTTTCTTGTTTAAAAATAAAACTTTGAAGTTGCGCGGAACGTTTTGGGATACACCCTGTATTATATACATTAAACAGCAAAACGTTGTACCCAAACAGGAGCCTCGCAGCCTCCAAAAACGACCAACATCCGATGTTCTAAAATCCATTCAAGTTCATTCCGCGTTCGTTGCCATCCATTCCCAGACACCCTTATAAAACTGTCCAAAAATGCTTTGATACAAATCATTAACCGTCATTCATATTGCAATTATTCAAAAATTAAGATTATCTGCAAAACTAGAATACCTATTAATGAACTTAAGCGGTATGTTATTTTTATAGTACAAAATACGTATAAGATGAACAAGCTCTTTTATAAATAAATTTTTACTCGAGCAGAGCTTATAGTAGCGGAAATCTGATCTATGATTATATTCATATAACCATGATTGTATGTATATTTCAATTCCAGTTAACCAATTGGTTAACCTCAAATCTAAAATTATCCCGTTCATTGTAGATTGAAATGTGTATCCCGTATGAACTTGTGATTTCAAACATCTGAAGCTCTGTGTGTTTAGTGTTGTGAGAAGATTTCTACTATTGTGGAAAAGCGATGCACTGTTTTTCATTCTCTTCTACGATACTATTTTGTTGTATAAAGTTTTCACGAAAGGAAAGAAAACAATTACCATATATTTTACGATCATAAAATGATACGCAATAAACGGTAATTATTTGCTTTGAATATATTTATTCTTTATAGTCTAATTTAATAAGTTAGCACCGGTTCATTTACGTATTGAAACCTATTCTTAAATGTACAAACTTTTTCACATAAGCCCTCGACGATTTACAACATCACACATAATGTGAATGTGGTTCTTCTGCAAAATATTAGCACTCAGTAGTAATTAGGAAACATCCTGTTGAAAGTGCTGGACGAAGCGCTACTCCGTGAAACGTGTTTTTATGCTCGTTAGATCGTTCGTATAATCAGTTGTGTCATGATATCCAATTGAACTTCCTTACATTTCAAAATAGTTAAGTAGGAAACATTTATTTATTTATTTATTTATTAGCCCCCGGTACGGTATGCTATTTCTTTCTCCCAGCTTATTTTGTGTCTTCTCCAAAAAATAACGTTACCTTACAGAAGCTAGCCGTAAAACAAAGCAATACGATTAAATGCTGTATAGCAATTTTTTAAACTTCTAATCATCGCCCATTTTCAATTTTTATACCGTCGTATTGGGGAAAAAATACTTTTAAATGCAATTTGTTTGAAAACTGCATCTCCATTTATTTTTGAAATATTAATTTTTTTTTGTAGTTTTTAGCACCATTTGTTTAATTTTGGCAACTCAAGTACGCCATTTATGTAGAAAGTACAGAGAAAATAGTTGAAAACAATTATATCTTTTTGTTGCCATTTTCTCATAACAACCGAAAAAAATGTAATTAAAATACGTGCTATTTTGAAAAAAAAATATAAACGAATAATTTCTGCTATAACATGGAGCTATTATAAACTACTAGCGAAACTACTCGGCTTCGCCCGTGTCAATTATAAGAGACCTTCTATGTAAAATAATAAATTAAAATGAACTACTATAGTAATCACAATAATTGAGATTTGTGCATTCCCGCCCACAAATCATTAAAATGACAATTAGAAAACATACGTTATTGTCTCGCCACCATAATAAAATGTCTGAGCTTTGATATCACAATGCCCGTTTTTTTCGGCTGGTGTAACAGAAAAATTTGCAATTTTCTGACAATATGAAAAACAAATCCACGAAATGGCATATCATATAGTGAAATTCTCGTTGGCCTATATCTACATTATAAAGTAAAAATATGTCAGTGAGTAACGCTGACATCATACTGTTGATGGCAACGACCTAACAGACAAATTATTCGTTTACAGCAATTTTTCTTAACTTCTAAACAGCACACAATTTAATTTTTTAAGCTGTCGAATAGAACAAAAATTCCTTTCAAATGAAATATATTTGAATATGTTAATGGGTTTGAAAGTAATTTTCAAACATGGATATTTTTAAATGTGCGTGCAGCTCAATGAAACCATTACGAAAGATGAACCCGTTTGCTCTTAATACAATATTATGAAGAAAAGGCATGTCTATGTGTAACTTTGTCATCGTATTACTGGTGACAACAACCTAATCTATCCACAAATTTCGATTTTGCTACAATTTAACTTCTAAACATCGCACATTCGATTGTTCCAACGTCTAATAGAAAACAAAACAAAACAAAAACAAAAAAAAACAACTTTCAATAATATTTGTTTGAAAAGTTTATGTCAATTTATAGATTTTTTATAGATTTTAAAGTGATTCTCAAGCATGAATATTTTTTAAATGTGTGTGCAATTACAAAAGATTAAATCAATTGCTCAAAAACGCTGCGAATAATTCAGTACTTGTTTTATTTCGTGCAATATTTCATAATTAAATTGGTAAACGAAATTAAAACGCCAAAATAAAATAAAATAAAATAAAACACGAATTTAACAGATATCAAATCGAACTACGCAAAATAATCTTTTATGTATAGAAAATGCAAATGGGAATTTCGTTCCGGCTGCTTATAACCTGAGTTCTTCTGAATGTATTTCAATGCGACTATCAGTTTCTCAGGAAAGATTTTATTGCATAATATATTGTTTTATATTGCTTAGTCATAGAATTATAGGGAAAAGTTTTATAATCATGTGAACCCGATTATGAAAGATTAGTATTTAAAAAAATATATTAATGGACTTCCTTGGAATTTGCTTCGTTTCTTGGATAATTTTTTCACGGATGGTTTTAGAATATTCCATTTATGTCAGGCAGTTATATATAAAATTATGGAAGAATGTTCAATAATCAGATGAGGCCGATTATAAAAGATTAGCTTTTTAAAAAAGTTGTACTGGACAGATTTTGATGGAATTTGCGCTGTTACTATGCACGCATTTTTCTATAATAGTTTTAGTATATCCCATTTTGCTCTACATGTTTTGTTATAGAGTTAGCTGAAAAGTTACTAATGAGTTGAGCCCCATTCTGAATGATTAGCCTTTTAAAATGTTAGATAATTTTTCAGGGATAGTTTTAGCATATTGGATATTGCTCTATCATTCTTAAACCAAGTTCTACTGTAAATCATCAACTAAAAAATTTGGCCCTTAACAATCGAAGTTTTGTCTTAAACATTAGAAAGTATAATAGCGCGGTGGCGTTAGTAACATTTTCATTTACGCGGAAGGACGTTTCAGATAAAGACCCATATTGCATTAAAATGACGGATCAATTCACCGATAATTTTTCATTTAATTCAAGATTCGTTTGGAGAAATCGACCAGCACGGCGAGCGAAATGTGCTACTCAGATTATAAGGGAATCATAGTGAAAATATTCACGATTAACTGCTCGCTATAATACGAAAGTACCAAAAATACTTTTTCATGTAGCTTTTGAGAAATCTAAAAAATACACTAATTATATTACTGTTTCAAATTAAAAACGATTTTTATTTATGTTTTGTTAATTCGTAGTATACCAGGTACCTTTAAACACGAGTATCCTAAGATTCATTGCCCATAATTTTTAAACGGAAGCTCACACTAATCATAAAATCCAAATCCACAGCGATTAACATAAAGATGACGTCAATCTATGAAGCTTTGTTTAACATAGGAAAGCTAACTCTAAAAAAATAGTTGTTATGTTTTAATTTCAATTTAATATAAATCGAATAAAAGTAGATTTTACATTATGCTATTTGATGTAAATCGTAGAATGTTATCACTCCAGTTAAAATATTAAAACATTTATCTAAATAGTATAATTAAAAAAACAACATTATAACGAAATAGGGAATAAATCATAGCAACCGGTTTTTTAGAGCCAGTTTGAGGCCATATTTACCGAAATTGACGTCATAATTTTTTGAAAGTGGTGCCGTATTTAGTGATTTCTGTCTCTGATCCTTTTTCTTGGAAAAGAAAAGCCAATATTTTTGTGAAATTGTAATTTCAAATATATTAAACGGAGGTTTTGAGTTTTCTCAAAGCCTTGAAGTTTTTATTTAAAATATGAGAAATGCGCATTTTCTGCTTAAAGAGACATCAATTTAAAAAATGTAACAATATATCGAGACAGACTGAATTTGTATTGGTTTATGAAATGCAACTACACGTGTTTGCCTTTAAAAAAAAATATTTGTGCCTTTTTTAGGGTGTGGCAACACAATAAAGTAATTCAGATTCTCTCGCTGTACTTCTGCATTTTTAAAATCAACGTCATTCTAAACAGAAAATGCACATTTTTCATATATATATGTAAAAACTTCAGAATTAAGCATTATTAGAAAGCAGTGTCAGCTAATCAGAAATTGACGTCATATCTAGCAAACGATTATTATTATTAATATCTTTTCCGTAAATTATTTTCTTGATATTGTAACGCCTGTATTAAAATAGATTTTTTAGCTTCAAAAACATTCAAATGAAGATGTACTACGTCATTAACACACATTCAGTTAAAGTTTTTATTTTATATGGAGAAAATATGCATTTCATGTTTAGAATGACAACAATTTCGAAAATGCAAAAATATAGAGATTGAGTCTGAGTTTTTATTAGCTTATAAAAAGAAAGTAAGCGTGTTATGATTTTTTTTTAATTATTGCAATGTTTTTTATGTTGTGGCAACATTAAAGAAATGATTGAATTATAAAATTAAATAAAAGAGATATTTCTATAATGTTAAATTATGGAAGGTGGTATAAAAAAAAGGATAAATAGTGATGTGATGGTTTTTTAAAGTAGACAGCGATCTTTTCCACATTCTAAAACATATGTACGTGAAGTTTCGTGCAAACCGGTCAAAAACTGAAGATTAGTATAAAGGACATACACACAAATAACGGCTTTTATATAGAGAGATATTTAATTTTAAGTATCTATAGATGCTTTTAGTCGTGACGTCAGTCATGACGTTATGGTTGGAAACTGACTCCAAACAAACGGTTGCTATGCGTCATTTCTTTCTAAATATAAATCATGGAAAATGTTACCAGTACTATCAAGTATTAAAACACTTACATGTGAGATATAGATATAAGATATAGCTGCGACACACAAACAAAATAGAAAATATAACATAGCAACTGTTTGTTTGGATTCAGTTTCCAACCAAAATCTCATGACTGACGTCACGACTAAAATCGTCTATATTAATGTTACAAACAAATGAAGGCTTATGAATCACTAGACAGCCGGGTTTTTTTGTTTGTTTTTTTGGTCGAGTTTCTTTAATGGCGGCATCCTTTTGCTAATTTGTGTATTATTTCACGATAGACACGATAGTCACGTTATGCCTACTTTACTATATATGTTTAAGAGTGGATCGTAAATGCGGAATACTTAAGTGGGTGCGAATGACGTCATTTTACATAAAATAAAAGCGTGTGCTGTAAGTTCTAAAATTGAAATAGGTTTTGTACTACTTATATACACATATATATATTTTTTTTTTCATCGGGGGCGACACTAAATTCTGGAAAAGCAGAATTCCTGTTTTCTAGTTTATTTATTTTTTGTACATTAAACGTACACCAAAGTGGAGATTGCTTTGGGGACTATAGCTACAATGGCTGTCGCCTCGAATGATCCTTTATTTTATACACAGAAATAATTGCACGAATCAGATATATAATTTTCTCAATATACAAGGACGAAATAGTACGAGGGAATCTACTAAAAAACAACTTTTCAAAAGTAAAAAAAAGCCAAGCTAACAAAAATAAAATAAAATAAAAAGATGAAAGTTGTCGCTAAAAAATGGTGTGATATCAAATTTCAAAGCTTATATTATGGTACTTTTTTAACATTTTCCACAGAAAAATTTACCATTTTTAAGTCGAGTGACTTCGTATATGCTGATAGAAATCCTTTTCTCCTGTACTAAATACATCATAACGTGTTTCTGAAAATTCAAATGCTTTAAAATTATGCATCATGGGCTTGGCGGCCATCTTTCCATATTTTACACAAATTTTTAAGCTTTTCCGTTACGACTTATATTCGGAGAACTTTGTGTCTTAAAATAATAATGACTTATCTAAAGGATTCATCTTGTGATTTATTTCATAAAGTAATTAATCATTTAAAGGCAATAAAAATCTATTTACTTTCTCAAAATATTATTCTTTTTCAATTTATCAGCTGTTTGCTGTTGAAAACCAAAGTTCGACATTGTTACCAAAGCAGACATTTTATACCGTTCCTTCACGGTATTGTGTGGTTAGAAATTTGTGTGTTAAGGCAATGGTGACATATCTTCGCTATTCCTCTTATGATTACTTTTTTAGAGTAATTAATCATTTAAAAGCAGTAACAATGAACTTTTTCCCTCGAAATTAAAATCTTATTTGTCCGTAGTTAAAATCAGAAGTTGTAAATTGTTATTAATGTAAAGTTATTACACTTTACAAACTTGGGTGCTTAGAAATTTGTGTAAAATATGGAAAGATGGCCGCCAAGTCCATGATGCATAATTTTCAAATATTTGAATTTTCAGAAACACGTTATGATGTATTTAGTACAGGAGAAAAGGATTTCTATCAGCAAATACGAAGTCACTCGACTTAAAAATGGTAAATTTTTCTGTGGAAAATGTTAAAAAAGTACCATAATATAAGCTTGGAAATTTGATATTACACCATATTTTAGCCACAACTTTCATCTTTATATTTTATTTTTTTTTTTTAAGCTTGTTTTTTTTTTTTTTTTTTTTTTTTACTTTTGAAAAGTTGTTTTTTAGTAGATATCATTTCTTTTTTTTTTTTTAAACAAATTATATATAATTTAAATAATCTACTCACTTAAATTAAAATGAGTTTTATTAGAACCTTTGTAAGTAGAAAGGAAACCCAATATGTGTACATTTTGTTTACATATCATTCATTTCTTAGAGTAATTAAGGATTTAAAAGCAATGAAAGCCAACTTCTTTTCTCAAGTATCAGTCTTCTTCAATTTATATGGTATTTTAAATTTATGAAGAATGAAAATTTTGTAAAACTAGTTGGATGTGCCAATCCAAAAACTTTCTTCTATCTTATACATCTTAATATTTCAAAAACTAGTTACACATGTTAATACTTCAATATTATTAGTTCATTACGATACCAACTTTGATTTTCATCTTAAATTTCTGCTTCAGTCAATTAAATGAACTAAAAACGAGTTAATGTATATCATGATATTTGCTAAAATTAATAGTTTTTCCTTATTCTGTTGTTATTAGATGTTTGCGAGTAGCCGGCTTAGCAGGAAGTGAGTTCCCGCCTTTGCACGAGCCGCCGATGGACAATAGAACTTCGAAAAATCAAGAAATGTATACAAAAATCGCTATCACAGAGCCCCTTTACCGCGTGATATTTCCAAATTCAAGGAGGACCTGTTGGCCAAAGCCAAAAACATGCACAAAAAATTTGGTTCAACAGTATGCATAATTTTATACACATTTCGATTGTACAATAAAGAAAATGGTACAGGCATTGTAATTATAGCGCCCCCTTCCAACGGAATTTTTCCAAATACAGGGAGGAGCTTCATGCCATGACCAAAAAGAAACACAAAAAATTTGGCTTAATTCTATGCATAACTTCATACACTTTTCGATGGTACAATATTCAAAATGGCACAAAATTCGCTATTACAGCGCTCCCTACCGGCGAATTTTTTCCGAATTAAGGAAAGACCTGCTTGCCATAGCCAAGAACTTAAAATAAAAATTTGGTTCAATTCTATGCATAACTTCATACACTTTTCGATGGTACAATACGCGTAATCGCTATTACAGCGTCCCCTAGTGCCGATTTTTTACCCAAATAATGGGAGGACCTGCTTGTCATAGCCATACACTTAAAATAAAAATTTGGTTCAATTCTATGCATAACTTCATAAACTTTTGGATGGTACAATATTCAAAATCGCACAAAAATTGCTGTTACAGCGCCCCCTGCCGGCGGGTGTTTTCCAAATTCAGGGAGGATCTGCTTGTCAAAGCCAAAAACTTTAAATAAATTTTTGATTCAATTCTATGCATAACTTCATACACTTTTGGATGGTACAATATTAAAAATCGCACAAAAATCGCTGTTACAGCGCCCCCTACCGGCAATTTTTTCCAAATTCAGGGAGGACCTACCTGCCATATCCAAAGACTTAAAATAAAAATTTGATTCAATTATATTCATAACTTCATACACTTTTGGACGGTACAATATTCAAAATCGCACAAAAATCGATATTACAGCGCCCCCTACCGGCGATTTTTTTCCAAATTCAGGGAGGACCTACCTGCCATATCCAAAAACTTAAAATAAAAATTTTGTTCAATTCTATGCATAACTTCATATACTTTTGGATGGTAAAATATTCAAAATCGCACAAAAATCGCTATTACAGCGCCCCTACCGGCGAATTTTTTCCAAATTCAGGGAGGATCTGCTTGCCATAGCCAAAAACTTAAAATAAAAATTTAGTTCAATTTTATGCATAACTTCATACACTTTTTGATGGTACAATTTCGACAGACAGACGGACAGACGGACAGACGGACACACAAAATTCCGTTCCATAAACATGTTTTTTGGAATCTCTGACCCCCAAAACATGTAAATCCATCGAAAACCGGAAGTCGAAAAAAATTTCGATTACAATACTTTCTTCTATTTAAGATAGAAGAAAGTAAAAATCCCAACAAATGTTTTCGGTTAAAAAAAAAAAAAAAAAAAAAAAAAAAAAAAAAAAAAAGCGCCAATTTCTCCTTAATGTTTCGGCCAGAAAAAGTAGTGATATCTGAAGTTCGCACAAGTTAAAACCAAACATCCCAAATCTTTCATTGAAAATGGCTTCCTGCGACTTGGCCGTTAATGCCTTCTACAGTATTTCAAAATTAATGATTGGAAATTACGCATTTATGAATTATTTAAATATTAAAAGTAATATTAGAATGCTAAGAGGCAAATTCACATAAAGACATTATAAGTAAAAGATTTCTTAGAACTAACATTCAGTTTCAACAAACATTAGTTTTGATTACAGATCATTTAGTCCACTTGTGGTTTAATTGCCATTTTGTACGGTCTAAAACTAAAGTCATTAACGTAAAACCCAAGAAATAAAACAAAATTTACTTACTTCAAATCTCACTCTATGTTACATTATATTTTATTGTATAACTAGCTGTTACCCGTGACTGCGTCCACGTAACATTTAAAGAAGAATAAATTCACCAATTAAGCAAAAAATTTCGATAATTAAAAGCATATATAATGAACTTTTTATCACATTTTATAGTAGAAACGCTTCTGATGATCCCGATTTGCTTATTTTTATTTATATATATATATAGGATCATTTAAATTTCTTTCGTGAGCATGAAAATTCATACACCTTTTCTATAATTAAATGAGGAATAAATTTACATCTCTGTTATTCTATTTTATTATTTATATTTATTCTATTTTATATTTATTCCGCTCAAGGATATTGATTTAATTTGTGTTTTCGAGACAATGAATATTATTTAAAGAAATATATTAATAAATATTTTTAAAGGAAATGTGTTATTAACAGGTCACTTCAGACGGACATTGATAAGATTAGAATAATCGAAAAATCAACTTGCAACATTATGTTTATATTCCAAAAAATCACATCTTGGAAGAAAAAAAAGATAAATGGTATTAAAAAATAATAATCAAACGTGGTGAAGCATCAATGTTCAAAAATATATAATAAGAGTACGAGAAATATCTTTAACTTTTAAATATTTATTACACTTTAATTTCACAGTACCACACTTTTATCAACTGTAGATCTACCAATAATATAAAACTATTTATCATGCTCTGAAGACTCTTGAGCCTAAATACTTATTATTTAAGCAGTATATTTGCTTATTGCTTTCGCGGAATAAATCTATTTATGGAAAAGCACATTAATTATGAATAAACATTTTCATATCTAACGTTGTGCTGTAATTTTGGCTTTCGAAAGCTTTGAAATTTGCAGGAATATGCTCCAATGGGGGCAGAGATTGTGTTTGATAGAGATTTTTAACTATAGATTTCAATATTTTAAAATCGAAAGAAAATTTCCCTTCTTCCTTTGCCCTTTTCGATAATAACGATGCCTTTAAAAATTAGAGGGATCTGAGGTAAAAGACAAATTTATTGCTTAATTAGTAGTTTTGGCCCTTTATTACACGTAAATGATGTCACATGTAAAGCCTAATATCAAATTAAAATTACTTGCTAAATTTTTTTAAGTCGACTTTGATGTGTCATTTATTAAATTTTATTGAAACCAATGTTCCTGGAGATTGTATGGTAAAATGGTGTTAAACTTATCTATTTGCTATTGTTAAGTTCTTAGCAAATTACGCCATTTTGTATAACTGCTATAAAATGCTAACATTTTTTGAAAGAAAAGCAGGTAATGATTTAAAATATGACGACGCTTTCACTAGGTTTCTTTTTCTTATGGAATGATACTTGTCGGAATAATATATATATATATTCTTTCACTTCATGAATAATTTAAAACTATGCATTTCAATTTGTTTAAAACATAGAATCGATTTATGAAATCCAATATTATTGTACATTTAGAAAAACACTGAAACATTATTTTAATTAAATATACTAAATTTCAAGTAACAAAATATATTTAAAATATAAGCTAAAATTTCATTTTGAAATAATGCGACTTATGGTTCAAAATTTTATTTCTAAAAGGTACAGTGTCTCACAAAAGTGATGGGACACTTGTGCTTTATAAAAAGAAACTGCAATAAAATAAATAAACAAACATGTGCAAAAATTTTTTGGATGTGTTTCATATTTAAAGTTAGTAACAATTATTACATAACATACATTTTGTCAAAATATTAAAATATTAATTTAGTAAAAATACAATTGTTCAGAACGGAGCAAAAAATGGCTCACATAAGTGATGGGACACTTACTTTTCCATCAAATATTTATCCAAAAATTTTACTTTTTAAAAGGTTTTAATATTTTGTTGGATTTCCTTTTACTTTTAAAACATGATTTAATCTTTTTGGGATGGATTCGACTAATTTTTTTTGTGATTTCTGGAGTGATTTTACCCCATTCTTCTTGAAGCACCGATTTTAGTTGTTGTTTTGAAGAAATGGTGTGTTTGCGAATTCTTGATTCCAATTCTTGCCAAATATTCTCTATGGGATTTAAGTCTGGAGATTGTGGTGGTGTTTTTATTATTTCAGGACAGTTATATAGCACTCAGAGTCTAACGTTCAGAGCAGTGTGCTTGGGGTCATTGTCCTGGTAGAATTTAAAATCGTTATGAAGGTTCAATTTTCGTGCTGAAGATTTCAAATTTTGCTTTAAAATATCAATATACTTGTACTGATCCATTATACTGTCAATAAAAACAAGATTACCAACTCCAGCGGACGACATACACCCCCATACCATAACTCCTCCTCCACCATGTTTTACTGTTGGTACCAAGTTCTGTTTGCGAAATTCTTCCCTGGGTTTTCTCCACACCAAGATTCTACCGTCAGAACCAAATATATTAAATTTACTCTCATCAGCAAATATAACTTTATTCCAGTAATCAGAATTCTTATTTATGTTGGATTTTGCGAAAGCTAGTCTGAGTTTTCTATTCTTTTCACTTACGAAGAATTTTTTCCTGGCTACTCTACCGTGATATCCAGCAGATCGAATTACCCTTCTAATAGTCTCAGGATTAACAATTATTCCATATAATGCTTGTAAATCAGCAGCAACTTTTGGAGCACTATTTCTTGGATTTTTTTTAATATTTCGAACGATAATTCGCTTTATTCCATTGGATAGCTTTGATGGTCGGCCAGGTCTTCTTTTATCCTGAATCATATGATTCTTTTTATATCGTTTAATGATATTGAAAACTGTTGAACGACTCAAGTTAACTGTTTCAGCAGTTTTTCTAATAGATTTTCCACGTTCAATATGCAAATTAATAACTAATTTTCGAATTTCAGGCGAAGTTTCTTTTCGTTTAGCATTCATGGCTACACAGAGCTAAAAAACACAAAAATTCCAAAACAAACTGGAGAGAAATACTGCAGACGATTTTATAAATTATTGCCAATTGCTTTTAAGTAAAAATAAAACCCCCAAAAATATTTTTATTGCTTATTTCAGACGATTTTTGTTGCATATATAATGGTGTCCCATCACTTATGTGAGCTATTTTTTGCTCCGTTCTAAACATTTGTATTTTTATTAAATTAATATTTTAATGTTTTGACAAAATGTATGTTATGTAATAATCTTTACTAAATTTAAGTATGAAACACACCCACAAAAAAATGTGTACATGTTTTTTTAATTTATTTGATTAGTTTCCTTTTGTAAAGCACAAGTGTCCCATCACTTATGTGAGACACCGTATATTATTATTTTAAGATTTCGTTTTAACTTTCGAAGCTGGTGAAAGGAAAACGACATCGCTTTGACGAAATTGAAATAAATATATGTTAATGTTTTCATATTTAAATTAAAGCTTTTATATGAAAAAATATCGCATCATTTTTACCCGATAAAGCTTTTACTAAAATCGCCTTTGTGACATGTTTTAACTGCCATCTTTTAAAATAGTATATGATTTTTTAAAACTTAATTCTTATGAATAGTGGGCAATAACTATCCACTTAAATGTACAGAAGATATATTTACATCCTTGGTTCTAAATGTCAATATGTTCGCAGACGATTTTAACTTCTGTGGAATAAATTCATTCATGAAGCTTCGATGTGTGTAAATATGTTTTCAGTTTTGGTAATTTTACTTTAATCATGTTTTTGTACCATTTATACTAATTGAAATTCAATTCTTTTTAATTTTAATGAGGAAATAGAGTCAAAAAATATCTTAATCCATTTTAATTCCCCTTTCTACAACCAAAAATATCTTCTCCTTATAATCATAGCGTGAATTTTGAAATAAAACTCTCATTTGTTTGTAACTTATATTCAAACTCTTTAATCAATATGGACAGTATTCTTTTGACGTCACAATTAGTAAAATGGCTGCTTTATAGCCTCGAACTGAAAGCGAGAATAGAGTCCATTAGTAAAAAATATTTCTGTTACTCGTTTAAATATGACGTCATTATTTATCTATTTTCATTATTTACTGATATTCATGTCCCTTGCATTGTTAACGAATACATGGAAATATCTGTTTTATTTCAAATATGACGTCATATTTTTCCAAGCGAATAACTTTTTTAATAATATGATCCTTTTTCATTCTTTTCCCTTCTAATTATGACTCAATTTTTGGCAGAAAACCCCTTATTAACGTAACCGATATTCATCCTTCATGTATAATAAAAAATACCCCATTTTTTTCGTTTCAAATATGACGTCATAATTATTTTCTTTTGAATTATTTTAATTTTAATTTTTAATTAATTGTAGAGATAAAATTATTATTCCAGATTTAGAATTTCTTGGCAACGGGAAAGAAAAATGGTCAAATTTTATCGGGAAAATGTCAATTGATTCTGTATGAAAAAGTATGAAATTTTGAAATATTAAGTGAAATATTTGGATAAAATAAATAAAACATAGCCTATGTTATTTTCCGTTTCAAAATCTATCTAAATGCAAAGATACAAAAGCATTAATTCATTCGTTTTGATGTTCACTTCATTCAAACATTCGGACACACATTGACATTTATAATATTAAAAGGATAAGGATATTGAAATCTCGTGTATTGACGAAAGAGATTTTTTTCGTTTGAACATTTATTATAGTTTGTTTGCATACATTAAGAGGTATTCGATTTATAAACTGTTAAAAGCTGATACTAATTATGTTTGAGCAATTAGGGAAATTATCTCCCGAATACAAGTATTTTGTTATTTTTAACTTCTAATCATTTAAATAGACTGAAGTTGTTTAAATGCTTTTTTCAAATGTGTATTTTATTTCTGTACTCTGTGCCACAAAATGCCAAAAATAATCAAAAAATGTAGTTGACATGTAGCTCATTTGTACATATTTTAAAATTTGAAGAACTATCTCGAAGGCATTAACGGCCAAGTCGCAGGAAGCCATTTTCAATGAAAGATTTGGGATGTTTGGCTTTTAACTTGTGCGAACTTCAGATATCACTACTTTTTCTGGCCGAAACATTAAGGAGAACTTGGCGCTTTTTTTTTTTTTACCGAAAACTTTTTGTTGGGATATCACTACTTTTTGTATGTTTTTTCAAGTTTGTTATTGTAAACTATATTAATATGAAAAAAATTAAATTTCGGTACTTTTATGTTAGCCGGGAGCAAATCTCCTCATTAGCCTTTTGTTTTTTCGCCAATAGCAGTTTTCATTTTTCACATGTGTAAATTAGAAACAATGCTTTGATTTTCAAATAAAATATTTTGGTTTATGTTATTATTTCTTATTTATTTATTTAATTATTTCTATGTTAAATATTCTATTAAATAAAATGAGGGAAATGCATCTATTTTAATTGAGATGACTGAAAAGTATATATCTTTAAATGAAATGAATGCAATATGAACAATGGAGTAGGGAACAGTATTTGGCGATTTGCCACTTGCGCCCGGCTAACATAAAAATACCTAAATTTGTTTTATTGAGCTTTACAAATTTATACTTTATTTCTTTTATATTAAAGTACTAGCCGCCTCTAGCAAGCAGTATTTACCGTATTAATTCCATGTTAAACGTTGCATCATGTTACTGTTATTCATAATGTAATTTACTTGCCCATTCTTTTGCCAAGTCGGAAGCTTTTGATAGAGAAATCAAGA
This sequence comes from Maratus speciosus, assembly GCA_963932465.1. NCBI lineage: Eukaryota > Metazoa > Arthropoda > Arachnida > Araneae > Salticidae > Maratus > Maratus speciosus. The sequence continues at coordinate 24,022,144 of OZ010786.1, forward strand.
ACTCTTTACGATCATGGAAGCACATCATATATTTTGTGTTGTTATGTATTTCATCTTTCGTGACAAATATCTCTTAACTCACTTATGCATGTTTCCTTAGCAGTTACGATTCGTTCTCTAATGCGGAAATTTTTAATCCTATTAATTAATCTTTTTTAATTAAGCTCACTACCAATTATTGTATTTTAACTGATACGACTGGGTACAAGTGAAATGGTTCTTATGAAATCCTTTGACAATATCTGCATTTGCATTAAACCATATTGATGCTAATATCTTTTTGTTTCACGTTAACCTTTTCAATAAACTCGATTACGGAAGAATAGAAGGTCTACCGACTCACTGCCATGATCCATTTGAAAATCTATCATTCTTCTCATCTGATCGTGTTGAAGAATTAGTCAATGTGCCATGGTTTTAAGATTTTAGCTAATTTTATTCGAAACCTGAAAACTAAAATGCGAGGAACCGGATTATAGAAGATTCATTCTAACGTACATATTGATTAACAGGTTACATATTATAGAATTATAATAATCATAAAGAGAATTGGCAGTTTCAGTGCTTTATTAGTTTCCGTAAATCCTCTTTATATAATACAGAAGTTTTAGCGGCGTAAAGATTAACAACATAGTCACAGTAAGTATAATAACAGTACAATATAATAACAATAGCAGAGGTTTTGGGGAGTGACGAAACTATAAGCACTTTGAAAATATTAGTACGTTATATCATTAAACTATTTAGATGATATGCGGAAAAATAAAAATAGATGGCTCGCATTAGTAATTAACTCATTGAAAAATAGCTACTGGCGTGAAATATTCGCCAAGCTTGGCGACATTTAGCAAAGTTTCGCCAAATTTGGTAATATATCATGTCAATTCTCAAATTTGGAGACAAAAAATGTTTTGTTTATTATGACGTCATAATGATGCATATGTATTATGTATTATACACATACCTATAATATGTATGATGCAAATGTATTACGTATTATATGCATACGTATAATATGTATGATGCATATGCATAAGTTCACTAACATTTCTAAAACGCACTTAAAGGAATAGTGTTCCATAAATAGTAAGGATAATTGCCAGATTGACCAGAGTGCTATTGAGATTAGAATTCCGACATTTATAATAGACCGGGAGGCGTCTGCACACACCATCACCTCATCGAGTTTACAGCTGAAATTTTACGATTAGTTAAAACTAGATTAGCATATTTAAATGCAACTAGTCTGTTAAGTCATATCTTGGTAGAAACCACCTGAAGACCTAATTTTAGTGGTTAACTGATAGGTTTACTATTGTATTTTCCTGCATCGAAAAGTTTGAAAACATGGAGGAATGGGTGCAGGAAAACACAATGGAAAATCCACCAATTAACCCGTAAAATCGGATCTGTAGGTGGTTTGCACAAAGATATGACTTGGCATACCAGTTACATTTCAATACACTAATCGATTTGTAACTAATCCTAAAATTTCAGCCGTCAACTCGATGAGATGATGATCTGTGCAGACGCCTCCCGGTCTTTAATAAAATTTGTTTTAAGGAAGTAAAAGATAGAAAGATGGACAGATAAACTGAAAGATTTGCCTTATTAAGATTTTTGTAAAAGCATATAAAAATTCATTCAGCTTGAAATCATGTAACACCTTTATAACTCAGGCTAATTTTCTGTAATCGGGTTTTGGTGACCAACATATCTTATCTATAACAATGATATTTCTTTTACAGATTTAAAATTAACAATAAATTAACAGTAAGTAGGCTAATAATACAATATAATAAAATTAGCAGCGGACTTCGGACGTTACATCTTTCGCACATCGTTAAAGGCAGTTTATTAGTTACACATTTCATTTAATTAAAAGGAGATTTTTAAACTTTCATATCGAATTAGGATATTTTTCCACTATAGGGACCTTGGCATTTTTTTTTTAAATCATGGCGCAATTCGGACTTCAGAAACTGAGATATGTTGCCAAATGATATAAACAACTATGAAAACAAACTTGATGAACTTATAAATTAGTAAAACATTAATAAAAATACGAATAAAACGTCGAATTAATGGTTTTATTGGCCATTATTGGCATTTAATTTTACAATTAATTAATTAATGGCAAACCATTATTGGCATTTAATCCTACAATTTGGCGACAGTAATTTGGTCGACGGGATAACTATGAAGTACCATGTATTTATATACATATAAACATTTTATTTATAGTTGTATAAAATATTATTTTTATATACAAATTATTTATGTTGGTATATAAAAATAAATAAACGGGTTCCTTACATTAAATAAATTGTATACATATTGAAAAAATTGCTTGTGTCGGTACAGTATCGACACAGTAGATAGGTTGCCATAAAATATGTTATTATCAAATTTCTTTTCTCGTCAAGGCTATTTTCTGTATTTCGCCAAGGCTACTATATCGGAAACGTACCGAATTGCGGTTATATTTTGTTAAATGTTTTGTTATTTTTATATCGTAAATATATCATAACCTATACTAATTAAAATTTTTAGGTATATTCATTTTTTCTATTTAACAAACATCTTTGGAAAAGCATATATATAAAATGTTATTCTGCTTGAAATCACGTGCCTCCCTTCAAAACTCTGTAATCGAGTTTTGGCGACCAACATTGGCACAATTGAATGTGTTAAGGAACTGTTTACGGCCAAATGAAAACCCCCTGTTTGAAGGGTTTAGAGGGGGAAATTCTGTGTTTTCAGATTTTTCTGGTTAATTGTGCTACAAACCCGACTTACTTGTGAAATTTCATGATTCTACGACTTTTAGAAGTACCTTAGTTATTTGATGATGCGAAATGAGTCAGTGACAAAAAAGCGCTTTTTCGGAATTTAATATTTCGAAAACTACTAAATATAGAAACATGAAATCGTGGAACCTTAGTTCAGTTTGACCATACGAACATGTGTATAAAAAAAATTTCTATATCTCTCCCTAAAACGACGTTATGAGGGGGTGAAAAGTATGCCAAAATGGTTCAGGAAAAGGTAGCTTACGGCTTGTGCGAACTTGGCGGACGCACTGCCGTGCTCCAAGGTTATAGAATCGAAATAACATATAGACCTATAGTTGGTCTTTTAGTTACATATTTGTTTATTGCTAGATATTTAGTCAGATATTTGTTTAAAGATAACTTTTTATTTTATTTTTTGCAAAATTGTTTTATCTTTGCAAATATCTACGGCTAATCCGAGAATGAAACGCGACATACAAAACAGTGCAGATATTTTTAGAAACGGTATTTAATGAAACTTTACATATTTTAGATAGTTAGTAAGCCAAATGCAGGCTTCTACCCCGAACAGTATCACAAAAATCAGAATTTTAGAGCTTTTTTATTTTTATTTTTAAACCCTTTTAAACTTCGACATATTAGGAAATGATTTCTGAGAGGAATTACGTTTCAAAAGTTACAACCATGTTAACTTTCAAGGTCATGCTTTTACAATTCTATTTAAATCGTAATTTAGAACGTATTTAGAACTTTTTCTGCTCGTTTAATCTCTTTAAAGAGAAACTTCTTTTTCAACAGTTCTTAACAAGCGCTTAGATCTTAAAATTACAGCTTGCCAAAATTCAGGTTTCAATCTTTAACGATATCACGATAAACCCATTTTTAGAGCTTTTTTGTTCCTGCACCGTTAAAAATTTCGATTTTTTTTAAGAACTGTTGACGTTGAATATTTACGTCTTAAATGTTACAACTGTGTCAAATTTTGATTTCCTTAGGACTAAGAATTTCAAAAACATCATAATTTAGTACATTTTCAGAAAGCTTTTTTACTCGTTTTACCTTTTAAATTTCGATTGTTTTAGAAATAGGTTTTTGCACCACTTACATCTTAAAAGTAACCACCATAAAAATTTTTATGTTTCTCTCCTCAACAGTTTCACAGAAATCTTAATTTATGAATGATTTTTGCTCTTGCAACCTTTTAAATTTCGAATTTTTTAGAAATTGCTCAGGACGAGCATTTTCGTTTTAAAAGCATTAAGCATGCTAAATTTCAAGTTCACGATCTAACAGTTCCATTCAAATCGGAATTTAGAACGTTTTTAAAAAGCTTTCCACTCGTTTCAACATTTTAAAATTCGATTTATTTAGAAACAGTTTTAATGAGCATTTACATGTGACCACTATTCCAGATTTAAGGATTCTATCCCGAACAGTATCACAGATTCAAAAATACAAGAATTTTTTTGCTCTTGTACACTTATGAATTCCTAATTTATTAGAAAACGCAAAGCATTAATGCCTTAGAAAAAAACATCCGTGTCAAATTTCATGTTCCTAGCCCATACAATTTTTTTTTAATCATAATGCAATCCGCTCTTAAAACGTTTTCTGCTCGGTTCACCTCTCAACATTTCGATTTTTTACTAACAGTTCTTAGCGTGCATTTCCATCTTTAAACAAACCGGCATGTCGAAATTCAGACCTCTATCCCGAACGGTATTACAGAAATCACAATTTTAGAACGTTTTTTACGTCTACATCCATTCAAATTTCGAATTTTTTAGGAACTTTTCTGTGAGATCATTTACGCCTGATGAGTAAAAAGCACGTCAAATTTCATATTTCTAGTATTAACACTTGCAAATAAATTGTAATTTAGAACGTTCATAGAACGCTTTTCTGTCGTTTCAAACTTTTACTTTCTACTTTTCTAGAAATCATCCTTATCGAGTATTTAAAATTATCACCATGTGCCAAATTGTCAGTTACTATTCCGAACAGTATCACAGAAATTGGAATTTTAGAAAATTCTTTTCTTTTGTACTCTTTTCAATTTCGAATTTATTAGATTATTTTCGCCTCTGGCTAGCAGTTTGATCACCGTTAAATGTATGCTAAGCATTGCACCATGTTATTTTTATTCATAATTTAATTAACTATCTCAATCCTTCAGCAAATAATAAGATTCTGATAGAGAAAACACGAACTCGTTACATTTATGTTAGCGGACGCAGGTAATAAATCGCCACTTATTGTTCTCTTGTCATTTATTCGTATTGCCTTAATTTTACTTAAAATATAATCCTTTCACTTATTTTTTATAAAATGTGTAAATTTAATTTAAAATACAAACATTTAAGATACATGCCTTTCACTTATTTAATTTTAAAAAAAGAAAAAGCCAATTTCATTATCAAAGCATTGTTTTTAATTTACCACGCAAAAAATAAAAATTGCTACTGGCGAGGTAAAAAATACCATTGGAGAGTTTCGAGACTGGCTAACATAAAAGTACCAAGAACTTCTTCCGATCATGTCAGCATTGAATAGCTTTTTCGTTGTTATGTATTTAATCTTTCTTGAGAAAACCACTTAACTCACGTAGGCATTTATGCTTCGTGTTCGTTTGAGCACAGCTGTCTCAAACGCAACGTGGTTGGCGCAATACTTTTATTTGTTGTTTAGCCAGCTTGGCGAGAAAACCACGTTTCCAGGTACCTGTTAGACTTAGCTGACGAAAGTAGTAAGTTAGTTATAATTATTATAAAACTGTTTGTTTGGTATAAAAACACAATTTTATTTTAAAATACACAAAACTTTGGCACAGATGACATATATTGGCGCGATTTTTTTACTACGCTAATTTGGCAAAAACATCAACAGCATAAACAACAACATCCGGTTTACCATATTAAGCAAAGTAGCGACACTTTGCCGCCAACTGAGTTCCCATTGTGTACATGGCATTGGCGTCAGAAAAAGATCGCGCCAATAACTTTTATTGGAAACACACACAAATTATGACTTTCTTCTATCTTCAATAGAAGAATGTATTGTAATCGAAATTTTTTTCGACTTCCGGTTTTCGACGGATCTACATGTTTTAGAGGTCAGAGATCCCCCAAAAAAATGTTTATGGAAAATGTCTGTCTGTCCGTGTGTCTGTCGCCATTGTACCATCAAAAAGTGTATGAAGTTATGCATAGAATTGAACCAAATTTTTATTTTAAGTTTTTGGATATGGCAGGTAGGTCCTACCTGAATTTGGAAAAAAATCGCCGATAGGGGGCGCTGTAACAGCGATTTTTGTACGATTTTGAATATTGTACCATCCAAAAGTATATGAAGTTATGCATAGAATTGAACCAAATTTTTATTTTAAGTTTTTGGATATGGAAGGTAGTTCCTCCCTGAATTTGGAAAAAATTCGCCGGTAGGGGGCGCTGTAACAGCGATTTTTGTGCGATTTTGAATATTTTACCATCCAAAAGTATATGAAGTTATGCATAGAATTGAACCAAATTTTTATTTTAAGTTTTTGGATATGACAGGTAGGTCCTCCCTGAACTTTGGAAAAAATTCGCCGGTAGAGGGCGCTTTAACAGCGATTTTTGTGCGATTTTGAATATTGTACCATCAAAAAGTGTATGAAGTTATGCATAGAATTGAACCAAATTTTAATTTTAAGTTTTTGGCTATGGCAGGTAGGTCTTTCCTGAATTTGGAAAAAATTCGCCGGTAGGGGGCGCTGTAACAGAGATTTTGAATATTGTACCATCCAAAAGTGTATGAAGTTATGCATAGAATTGAACCAAATTTTTATTTTTAATTTATGGCTATGACAAGCAGCACCTCCCTGAATTTGGAAAAAATTTGCCACTAGGGGGCGCTGTAATAGCTATTTTGCATATTGTACCAACGAAAAATGTATGAAGTTATGCATAGAATTGAACTAAATTTTTATTTTAAGTTCTTGGCTATGGCAAGCAGGTCCTTCCTTAATTTGGAAAAAATTTCGGGTAGGGGGCGCTGTAAAAGCGATTTTCGTGCCATTTTGAATATTATACCATCGAAATGTGTATGAAGTTATGCAGAGAATTGAGCCAAATTTTTTGTGTTTCTTTTTGTTCATGGCATGAAGGTCCTCCCTGAATTTGGAAAAGTTCCGCTGAAAGGGTGCGCTATAATTACGATGTCTGTACCATTTTCTTTATTGTACAATCGAAAATTGTATAAAATATGCGTACAATTGAACCAATTTTTTTGTGCATGTTTTTGGCTTTGGCCAACAGGTCCTCCTTGAATTTGGAAATATTGCGCAGTAATGGGGCTCTGTGATGGCGATTTTTGTATACATTTCTTGATTTTTCGTAGTTCTATTGTCCATCGGCGGCTCGTGCAAAGGCGGGAACTCACTTCCTGCTAAGCCGGCTATTCACAAACATCTGATAACAACAGAGAGATACAACAGATAACAAAAGATAACAACAGAAGAAAGTTTTGGGATTGGCACATCCAACTAGTTTTATTATAAAATGCACAAAGTTTAATTTAATGTAAAACACACGCAATCTCTTCTGCAGGATTGTCATATGAAGGATTATTTCGTCAAAATTTCTGGGTTGCTATTGAATAAAATTGCCATTTTGGCACTAAAATGATACCCCAGTGCGTCTGTGGCATCTTTGTCTCCGTTTGCTTATCTGTTGAAATACGTTCGATAATACGGATATTTTTAAACTTAATTAATAATCTTTTTGAGAAATATTTGAGTCCATAGCCAATAAGCCTATTTAGCTAATACAATTTGGTACAATGGAGTGTTGCTATGAAAGCCTTTAACGATATTCACAGTTACATTCATTTATATAGTTGAAATATCATTTTTTTTTCACCCGAACCTTTGCAGTAGACTTGACTAAGGAAGATTAGAAAATCTAATATCTTAGCTAAAGTTCGTCAATCTGATGTTATGTACGTAATAAAAGCATATCAAATTATTGTTCTGAACGCCACTGGCTATTCAGAATGGTAGGTATGATTACGATCAACAATAATTTTTGGTGATCAAATTAGTGAAATCCCACTTCCAGAAATTATCATCCGTTGACGACCATACCGGGTGAGCAAAAAGTCCGTATAAACTTTAAAAAATCATAAAAACCGAAAAAATAACCGAAATGAAAAACTACTTGCAGAATTAGCATCTATAGGTCACGGGATTTTTTTAAAGACAGAAATAAAAAATAATTCAAAAACAGCCGACAGATGGTGCTGGTTCCTGCAATTTTGGTGGAAATATGCAAATGAAGCTGTTTTAAGAATTTGCGCTACTAATCCAAAACTAGTTCACCGTTGTGAGCCGTGTACTTGATCAAGGACGTTGAGTATGAAGGATAAAGCTTTGTTGGTGAAGTTATTTTACATGCAAAATTTCTGGATTAGGGGCGCAAGTTCTTATAACCGTTTCTTTTGTTCCATTGTGTCACTTTTTTTCGTCTATTCGTCTTTTCGTTGCATTTTATTTAAAAAATGAAACTTTTCTAATAATTTCTCAACCAAGGCAGAGTTTATTTTAATAAGGAAATCTAGTTAGGTATGCTAAACTTATTCACCATTCGCATCAACAGAGCCTGATTTACTCTATGTTGGGTCTTGGGCACAAAGGCCATGTCGGGGCACTTGAAAAAAAAAAAAACATGCATTATATTTTGGACAAACTGCTGTACGTGCAGTTTACAATTTAAACCATAACTTTACGAAAAAAAAACAATATATTACAGACTGATGTAAAAATGCAGTAAAAAATACATGATGCAAATTTTCTGCACCATATGGTCTTCAAAGTGAGTAAACGATAAACCTATAAAACTGAATAAAATTTGTTAGATGTAATTTCCGTTCTTCTCGGAACTTTGAAGTTTATATTACATTTCGTTGTCGTTAATGAAAAATACTAAGATAGTTTATTTTACATGAATTGAAAAAGTACCTTTTTCTTCTATAAACTGCAAAAGGAAATTTGTATTTATTTATATTTTCAGATAGTGCATAAAATGCATGTTGAGGGCCCTGAAAATGTGGGCCCAGAGCACATGCCCAAGTACTCCTATGATAATCAGTATCTGGGCATCAATGCATCATGTATTTTGTGTTCTGATAATGGCTTACTATTAATACTTACATTTAGTTTACTTAACTTGACTTCAGTATTAAAATAATTTGTACCTAGCTTACATGTGTTTGTGTTTTTTATTAACCCATTTATGCCTAGCGTCCCATTTTTGGGACGTTTCAAATTTTAATGCATTTTTATAATTTTCTTCTTCTTTATAACAGGAAAATTGCATGAAATCCTTATTTATAAATGTCTTTATCTATAACTGAGAGATGACAGCACAAGGTGGATATTTATTTGCTTAAATTAAGGCTTTTTTTCGGTGTTTATAGATTTTTAATTTTTCAAGAGAGCGAAATGTAAAAAGTAAGTTTATTTGTATTTTTTCTAACATGGACCCAAAATCGCAAGTTATAATCTTAGCTTGTGAACATTTTTGAAATACGTATTTTTTTAAAATTGCGAAATTAAATGTTCAAGCCTATTTTTTATGCATTTTTGTAATGTACAAAATATAGGATTCTAGGCACAATTGGGCACATATTTTTGTTAGAAATTTATGAGACAGTTATTTATGCAATCTCCTTTCGAAGATATTTATGAAATAAATTGTTATTAAGTCTGCAATACGATTATTCTTATTTTATTATTAATAATAGTTATAACGTTATTAGTCTCTGCAAAGAAATAAATATATTTTATTGTAGTTCACTAAAATACTAATTATAGTACATAATATACAATTTTAAAACATTTTAAATATAAATGTAGGCAAAATATATAATTATGCATATTATTCTAGTAGAAATAATAATATTTAGTTCTTTTACATTTTATCAAATAAATACAAAAAAAAAAAAAAAATAAGCTTAATTTTTTTTAGTATTTTTCCAGTTCATTTTGCAACATTTAAAAGTGATTTTACCAAAGAAATTGAGAAAACAAAAATCAGGCGCAAATGGGTTAAATGCATCTTTCAACTGTCTTATAATGCCACACTTTTGCATGCAATAAGGAGCATGTTCAAGCTATCGTTGGATATAAAACATTTACATTAACATGACTTCTAATAAAGTTATTTTTACATGAAGTATAGCATTTTACACTAAATCGAGGACGCTGCACATCTTTGTAACTTTTGCAACAAACATTTTCAATTATCTAAAAAAAAAACGGACTAAGAAACGGAAATACTACTAGCAATCTGGATGCCAATACTATTTCCGTATTTTTACGGGAATTTTTACCCATAAATTACCGAAAAATTTCCATTTTTAATCAGAAAAACGGAAAATTTTCTGTAATTTATGGTTAAAAATTCCCGTAAATAAACGGAAACAGTACTGGCGTCTCGATTGCCAGTAGCATTTCCGTTTTTTTTTTTTTTTTTTTTTTTTTTTTTTTTTTTTTTTTACAGAGTAGACACGACGCTTATGTATAATAGATGTTTAGAAATTAATGGAGATGGACTGAATTCTATTGGATACCCTGTATTAGTGTGAATAGATTCTATAAGAACTTCGCGATTTCCGAATACACAAATCCCGAAAATAGTTTAAATTTCGGTGTGTGAAAGTGGCATCACACATTAAATATGATCTAATTTTCTTGTGCGTGCAGCAAAATTTCGTCTATCTGAAAATCACACATAATCGTTTCGAAAGGGATACTAAGGATAGTGCATCCTTAGTATCCCTTGAGAAAGGCCAAGTCTTTTGGCTGAAACTTTTCGGAAGTTAGTGCATCCTTAGTATCTCTCGAGAAAGACCAAGTGTTTTGACTGAAACCGTTGGGAAGTTTTTAACATAGTTTTAATATTTAAAGGTCATGCATAATTTAAGTGTCATGTAGATTTTAAGCGTTTTGTATAGTTCTCATTGTATACGGTTTTAGCAATTGTATAAATATTCTGAGTTTAGCTCATTATTCATATAGTAATCATAGTGTAGGTCCAATCTTAAAAAACAGAATTATAAATTTAAGAATGAGCATACAGAAAAGTAATTTTTAGATGAGCAGTTTTGATTATTGGAAAAATGCATGCATTTAGTAAAAATTATGATACACGAAAGTTGAACTAATGTTTGGAAAAATATATATGTATCTTAGAATGGTTACTATGTGTTTTTAATCCAAAGCAAAAAAAAATAATAAGTTTTAAAAAATAATTTAATCTGTGTGAAAATCAGTAAATAAAATGATGCGATTTCAGCATTCAGTGAACCAAATTTCAATAATAAGAGCTCGTTCAACGAAACTTACTTTTTTACTTTCTTCTATCTTTACAAGAAGAAAGTATTGGATTTGTGAAAAATTTCGACTTCCGGTTTGCGACGGATTTATAAGTTTTAGAATGCCCAGAACACAATTTGATGGTTTTTAGGAAATGTCTGTCTGTGAGTCTGTCTGTCACTCTGTCACTCTGTCTGTGAGTCTGTATGTGACAAAAATTTTGTGGGCGCTCAAGGTATCTCAAGAACTAATGCACGGAATTTCACAAAATTTTATATTTAGTTAGACCTTCATATAAACTAGACGTGATTAGTTTTTGGTGAAAATCACCCTACAGGTGGCGCTGCTGTGCGGCATTTTTCACGATTTCTGTAATAGTTATATCTCAAGAACTACTGCACGGATTTTCATAAAACTGCAGATTTAGTTAGTCCAGGACATAGTTTGGTGCTGATTACTTTTTTGTGAAAATCGCCCAACAGGTGGCGCTGTTATGCTGCATTATTCATGATTATCGCAATAGCTCTAACTCAAGAAAAAATGCACGAATTTTCATCAAACATCAGATTCTGTTAGTCCCTGATATAAATTAGGGCTGTTTAACTTTTGGTGTAAATCGCCCAACAGGTGGCGCTGCTGTGCTGCAATTTCCACGATTCCCGCAAGAGCTGTATCTCAAGAACTATTGCACGGAATTTCACCAAACTTCAGATTTAGTTCGTCCTTGACATGAATTGACGTATAAATTAGTGCTGTTTAATTTTTGGTGTAAATCGCTTAAGAGGTGGCGCTTCTATGCTGTATTTTTTGCGATTTCCGCAATAGCTTTATCTCAAGAGCTAATGCTTGGATTTTCAACAAACTTCAGATTCAGGTATACCTTGATATCATTTAGTGCTGCTTATTTTTGGTGTAAATCGTACAACAGGTGGCGCTGCTATACTACATTTCTCAGAATTTCCGCTATAGCTCTATCTCAAGAACTAATGCACGAATTTTCTTCCAACTTCAAATTCAGATATACTTTGGTATGAATTGGTGCTAAATCGTTGTTATTTCTTGTACTATTTAAATGATTTAATTGAGGTGATTTATATAGAAGAACGTTTTGTGATGGCCACAACATACTAGTTTTATTTAACTTTGTATGCTTTAAAGTTACCAGAAAAAAGTAAGAAAATTTCATTTTCTTATCTTTGCATTAAACAATTTTTAAATTTCTAAAGCTTCAAATAAAAATTTTTATTAATTAATGATAACTAGGGCACAGTTGTCTAAGCTTTTTATTTTATTCTTTAAGCAAGTATGTATTTTCTGAATTATTCTTTAACCGATATATAGAAATTCATACCGTAATTTAAAAAAAAAAATGCACTTCTTAATTTGTAAAGAAAAAGATTTAATTGCAGAGAGAATAACTAATATCTTCCATGGAATGAAATCGACTTTAAATGAAATTCAATAAAAGAATATTTAAGCGAAACTTTTCTGAAATTAATAACGATTTATTAATTATTCTTACTTTTCTGTGACTTTTGTTCCCATTAAAAACATTCATTAAAACTTCTTTTATTGTTAAGGAATATAGATTTATTTCAAACACAGTTGAAGTGGAAAAGACAAATACTTTAATAATTATTTGCAGTCAAATATTTATTTTGTTAATTTTCATATATTTTAATTATCAGTAAATACTACATATCTATGTATATCCTAAACATTTTCTAAAAGAGCAGAATAAAAAAAAAAATAATTTTCGAATTTATTATATTTAATTCACGTTATATTTATTCAAATGCATAAAAATAAGACTAGAATATTGTGGCCATCACAAAACTTTCTTCTATATAAATCCCGTCAATTAAATTATTTAAATAGTACAAGAAATTACATCTGTTTAGCACCTATTCATAACAAAGTATATTTGAATTTGAAGTTTGAATAAAATTCGTGCATTAGTTCTTGAGATAGAGCTATTGCAGAAATTGCAAAAAATGAAGCATAGCAGCGCCATCTGTTGACGATTTACACCAAAATGTATAAAACGTCAACTCCTGTCAAGTACTAGCTGAATTTGAAGTTTGATAAAAATCCGTGCATTAGTTCAGGAGACTGGGCTATTCTGGAAATCGTGAAAAATGCTGCATAGCTGCGCCACATATTGAGCGATTTACACCATAAACTAATCAGTACCAATTTATATCAGAGACTAACTAAATATAATTTTTTATTAAATTCCGTTCATTAGTTCTTGAGATAGAGCGCCCACAAAATTTGTGTCACACACAGACAGACAGACTCACAGACAGACATTTTTTAAAAACATGTTTTTCGGGTTCTCTGACCCCCAAAACTTGTAAATCCGTCGAAAACCGAAATTCGAAAAATTTTCATGAATCCAATACTTTCTTCTTGTAAAGATAGAAGAAATTAATAACTGTGTAATCGAATGGAACAGATAGAAAAGTTGAATTTAAAATTTAACGCATTTACATGGCTACGTGTGCATGCAAGTTTAAGTAAAATAGTCCATCTATCTAAAAATTGTAGAAGTTTATCTTACATTAATTAAAAAACTATTTGCAGTATTATCATGGAATACTATGCATTTATTTTAAATTATTTATAGATACAATGTTTTAAATAAAATCATATATATATCCTCGATTTATAGAGTGAAGATGACATCTGTTGTTTCGACAGCATTTAATTGTTAGCTGTCTTCATTGTCAGATATTTAGAATAAAGTAGGTAACTTGATAGGGAGAAACAGGAATCAAAATGAGATTAAGTAATCTCTACTATTAATCACCACATGGATGCAGTCATTAATGATAAACCTCAAATTTGTATGCTTTTAAAACTTAACTCAATTTTGTCTGAATTAATGTTTTTAAATTAAAAAAAAAATCACGAAAAATTACTGATTTTTAATGGTATGTATAAACGCTAGTAAGAATAAATTTTCGGCTTTTTTGCGTTGGGTCGTTTAATAATATAAACAAAAAAGAAAAATCACGCGTTAAGCATAGATTATGAAACACTTTCAAGCATTTCCTGAATGCTTTAACAAAACTTCTTTATTTAGGGAAATACGTTATATAAGATTACTAAGTAAACATTTTAGAAAACGCATAAAATATTTGAAAAACCGATTTCAGCAGTTACCGTCCATACAAATGTGTATACCTATGCTGTTGAACAGCCTTGTATTTTATTTGTAGATTGATATATATACTATATAATGGGGAAATTTAGTTTAGCAAGTAAACGTATAATAGGTTGAAATTTCACTTTCAGCAATTTCTACTAATAGATGCAAACATTTTTGTATACATTTGTACAATCCCGTAGTTAACCTAGTACTTTTATTACGCGCAACTATTTAGCTAAAATTTTATTCAAACTGAAACACTCTTAAATCTACTGAAATCAAATTTCCAGAAATGAACATTTATAAACGGCCATGTATGCACCATGTATCCAATTCTTTGCGTGACCCTGTATATCATCTATATTCTACAAACATTTCTTAGTAAACTAAATGCAGTTCAGCGTAAAAATGCATAAATCATTTAAAAACTATTTTTAAGCAATTTGCACTCATACCCAGTAACTATTACGAATACTTTTTTGTAGCCCTGTGTATGAATTATAGCATTTATACACACCATATATTATGCATAAATATAGTGAAACATAAGAGAGCATAACATAATTAAAAATGCATTTCCAGCAATCATCGTACTGTACAGTAATTCTTTTTTTTTTTTTTTTTTTTTTTTTTTTTTGATATATAGAATGAAAAGTAACGATTTGAAAATGGACCAATGAAAATCTGCGTAGATACCCCGAAATGCATCTGATTCGTCAGAGCTTTCTGACGCTATGAGGGGGTTACCAAGATGGGGGGTGACTCTGTTGCCAAACATCGCCAAGTCTGTCGCCAACTTGGCGATATATCGCCAAATTTGGCAAGAAAAATTATTCGCCAAAAGTAAAGCCAAATTGGCTCTATTTCCAGTATTTCGCAAAATTTCCATAAACTCCCATTGAAATCCAATAGGGTTTACTTGCTTGCAAAAAAACAAAAAGATTGAGATATTTCAATGCAACAAAAACTAATATTAGTTTACGAATAGAGCTTAATTGAACTATTTACATTATTTTTAAGCACAAACACTAATTATTTACAATATTTGTAACACCATATATATAATTTTATACTTAATAATTCTTATAATTATGAAATTCTGCAAGTTCTAATGCTTATGTGTTTGGAGATCAGGAAATAAAATTGTCAGGAGTTGGAGAGGGTTGCATTTTCACCAAGTGGAATCTAAAAATTTAATGCATAGGGAAAAAAAGGGCTCGCGAAGCGATTACGCGGAGGGTTTGTGAGCGGGGGGTTTGTGAGCGGGGGGTTTGTGAGCGAGGGGTAGTGAGAAGGAGGGCGGAGCCTCCCTAGCAGCGTAAAAGAAAAAAAAAATAGTTTTTACCATCAGAATTCTATGAAATGTTAATAGGTTATAAATTTAACTGTATCCGAACACTCTTTAGAATTTCGTGAAATATATATATATATATTTAGTAGTGAAAACGCAAGTCGAAAGCCGGCAACCCTTCACCGAAAACCTATGTTTCTTCCGTTTTCGTCGAAATTTGTGTACATTTTATTTTGTAAAAAATATTTTTACCCATCCGAACTTTTTTAAACATTTTGTAGGTTGTGTAAATTTGGTCAACCAAGATGCTCTAAATAAGATTGTGTTTCAATACAGATGTTCATTTACTTATAGCATAGAAAAAAAATCGTCCCCGTGAAGCGCAAAGTGACAGGCTTTCGGTGGTATTTTTGAAAGGATTAAAATTTAAAACTGATTACACTATGAATTAGAAGGAGATTTTAGCTTTAAGAGCGCATTTTTTGGTTTGCCGGTACCTCTAAAATTGCGCCCGGGAGAGGTGTTGCTATAAGGGGGAAATCTTTTTCGGGAAAGCGCCCCTTTTGGATAAAACGAATTCAAAGCGTCAACAGTGATATTTTTCAAATTGATTGCAGAATTTGAAATTTAACAGTACGATCTTTCGGAATATGTCTTCCAATTTTAACTATACCGAACGGTTTGTTCAATTTAGGTTAAAACAAATTTATGACAAAAAGCAAGGAAAACCGCACGTTCAATTCTTCATTTCCTTTCGATGCCTAAATAGGGTTCTGTCAAGCACAAGCTTTTTTACTGCTCGGAAATAAATAAATGAGCTTTTAATGAGTCTTTATTGATTACCATAGTCTGCATGATATCAGATGATTTATAAAAAGAATATTGACCAGTTAAACTGATGATATTGAGCTCACGGGCTATTCACACTAATTGTATATTATACTCTTATTTCAAAGAAATACCCCTCGAAAAATAGATGAAGGGATTAGCCCCTGTTTCCCCTCTTTATACTTAACCAAAGAACCTCTAAATCTAATCAGGGAAACTCTTTAACATAATAAACTGGCATACCAAATTTGAAGCAAATCTGATAATTTTGCATAAAAAACCCATTCCGCTTAATTAAGCGGGGTATTAGCTTCCCCATTTCTCCCTATGCTGAACAAATGAACCTTCAAATCTAATCAGAAAAGCTCCTTATCAGAATGAACCTAGAAAAAAAAAATTAAACTAAATTAGATAATTCTGCACGAAAATCCATTTATCTAAATTAAAGGGAGGGGACACTTGCCCCCCTTTTATACTTAGCCAATGAACCTACAAATCAAATGAAGAAAGCCATATCGGAATAAACTGGTACATCAAATTTGAAGCAAATCGAATAATTCTGCATGAAAAACACATTTATCTAAAATAAAAGGGGGGGGGACTAGCCCCCGTCCCCCCTTTATACTTAATCAATTAACCTCCAAATATAATCAAGGGAGCTCCTTAACACAATAAACCGGTATACGAAATTTGAAGCAAATAGATTAACTCTGCATGAAAAACCCATTTATCTAAATTAAGGGGGGTAGCCCCCTTTCCTCCCTTTATATGTAACTAATGAACCTCCAAATTTATTCAAGGCAGCTCCTTAACATAATAAACCGGTATACCAAATTTGGAGCAAATCGAATAATTTTACATAAAAAAACCCATTTATCTAAATTAAGGGGGGATATTCCCCCCTTTATACTTAAGTAATGAGTTTCCAAATCTAATCAGGGAAGCTCCTTCACATAGTAAACCGGTATACCAAATTTGGGGCAAATCGAATATTTCTGCATGAAAAACCTATTTATATAAATTAAGGGGGGGGGGCGGGACCATTCCCCCTTTATCTTTAACCAATTAAGCCCAAAAACTAATCGGGAATTGCCTTATCAGAATGAACATGGAAAAAAATTGAAGCAAATCGGACATTTCTATCAAAATTTGTTGCGTTACGTACGTACGTACATACAGAACCGGCGGGCACATAAGCTCTCAGAATCTGATAGCCTGTGAGCTAAAAACCAATGACTGCTTTAATGCATTTTTACTTTCTTCTATCTTCAATAGAAGAAAGTATTGTAATCGAATATTTTTTCGACGGATTTACACGTTTTAGGAGTCAGATATCCCCAAAAACATGTTTATAGAAAATGTCTCTCTGTCCGTGTGTCCGTGCGTCCGTCTGTCTGTCGCCATTGTACCATCAAAAAGTGTATGAAGTTATGCATAGAATTGAACCAAATTTTTATTTTAAGTTTCTGGCTATGGCAAGCAGATCCTCCCTGAATTTGGAAAAGGGGGCGCTGTAATAGCGATTTTTGTGCGATTTTGAGTATTGTACCATCAAAAAGTATAATGAGTTATGCATAGAACTGAACCAAAAAAAATTTTTTAAGTTCTTGGCTATAGCAAGCAGGTCCTTCCTCAATTTGGAAAAAAATCGACGGTAGGGGGCGTTGTAATAGCGTTTTTTTGTGCGATTTTCAATATTGTACCATCGAAAAGTGTATGAAGTTATACATAGAATAGAACCAAAAAAATTGTTTAAGTATTTGGCTATAGCAAGTAGGTCCTCCATGAATTTGGAAAAAAATTCACCGTAGGGGGCGCTGTAATAGCGATTTTTGTGCCATTTTGAATATTGTACCATCGAAAACTGTATAAAATTATGCATAGAATTGAACCAAATTTTTTGTGCATGTTTCTGGCTGTGGCAAGCAAGTTCTCCCTGAATTTGAAAAAAATCTGCCGGAAGGGGGCGCTGTAATAGCAATGTCTGTGCCATTTTCATTATTGTACCATCGAAAACTGCATAAAATTATGCATAGAATTGAACCACATTTTTTGTGTATGTGTAAGGCTGTGGTCGGTAGGTCCTCCCTGAACTTGAAAAAAATTCGCCAGAAGGGGGAGCTATAATTGCGATGTATGTCATTTTTATTATTGTACCATCAATAAGTGTATGAAGTTATGCATAGAATTGAACCAAATATTTTGTGTATGTTTCTTGCTATGGCAAGCAAGTCCTCCCTGAATTTGAAAAAAATCTGCCTGAAGGGGGGCGCTATAATAGCGATGTTTGTGCCTTTTTCTTTATTGTACCATTGAAAAGTGTGTAAAATTATGCATACAATTGAACCAAATTTTTTGTGCAGAATTTTGGATATGGCCAACAGGTCCTCCTTGAATTTGGAAATATTGCTTGGTAAAGGGGCTCTGTGATAGCGATTTTTGTATGCTTTTCTTGATTTTTCGTATTTCTATTGTCCATCGGTAGCTCGCGCAGCGGCGGGAACTCATTTCCTGCTAAGCCGGCTATTCGCAAACAGCTGATAACAACAGAATAAAGAAACACTATTAATTTTAACAAATATCATGATATAGATTAACTCGTTTTTATTCCGTTTAATTGACTGAAGCAGAAATTTAAGACGAAATGAAAGTTGGTATAGCATTGATCTAATAATATAGAAGTATTAACATGTGTAACTACACTGCTCAAAACAATTAAAGGATATTGCAGTTTTAGGTGGATTTTGTATCTGGTAAACTGTTTAGCTGATTGATACATGGTCGACAGACATAGTAGGTTATATGAGAATAAATTACACATGTTTGGCAGAAAAAAATGCATTTTATTGCGCATTTGTGTACTAAAGGAAAAAAACACAATTTGTGCATATGAGAAAAAAAAAGAATAAGAAAAGGTGCTTTCTTCAAAGAAAATCATTTTCAGTAGGGGGTATGGTTTCCACGGTCGACCAGCAACGTTGAACACCTTTGAGGCATGGACTCAATGAGGCTATTAATGACGAGTTGGGGTATTCTGCCCCACTCTTCCAGAAGAGCTCTTTCCAGTTCTTGGAGAGTTTGTGGGGGTTGTTGGCGGCCAGAAACTCGTGTTCCTAGAGCGTCCCAAACGTGCTCGATTGGATTCATGTCTGGAGAACACGCTGGCCATTCCATTCGAACGATTTCTTCCTCGAAAATGAAATCCTCCACCAGGTTTGCACGATATGGACTGCAGTTATCGTCCATTAAAATGAAGTTATCTCCGATTGCTGCAGCGTAAGGGACTACAATAGGTCTGAGGATCTCATCCCTATATCGGAGACCAGTCAGAGCTCCATCTCGAATGATGTAGAGGTAAGTGCGCCCGTCAATGGAGATGCCACCGTACACCAACACTCCTCCACCGCCAAATCTGACACTTTCGTGCACGAACGCAGGATTATTCCTACTGCCACGGTCCCTCCAGATGAAAATACGCCTATTATCCGGATGCACAGAAAAACGGGACTCGACAGAAAACAGAACATTGCTCCATTCATTTCTCCTCCAGTTGACATGCTCGGTTGCCCACCCCCTGCGGTCGCGACGATGCCTTGATGTTAATCTAACACATACCATCGGTCGGCGAGCATACAGACCTACAGCATGGAGCCAGTTTCGGACAGTCTGAGTTGAAATCGTGGTGCCTGTAGCCGAGCGACGGTGTTGTTGGAGAAGAGTAGCGTTCATGGTTCGGTGTCTCCGAGCTGTTAACGCTAAATACCGATCTTCATTGGGCGTTGTTGCCCGTCTACGACCTTGCCCTGGTCTTTGGCCTGCACATCCACTCTCCAAAAAACGGTTCCAGATCCTGGAAATGACACTTTGTGACACTCCAATGGCTTGCGCTACTTCGGCTTGAGTTTGGCCCCCTTCTAACCTACCAACAATTCTCAAAGCTTCTGAATCTGTCAAATGACTTCGCTGAGACACCGTACTCATCGAAACAAAGCAATCACTGAATGCCGATCATCCTTGTCTTCATTCTCTTTTATCCAGTTGAAAGTTAAATTTCATTCGCTGCCGCTGAAGCGACGTTTTTCACGTCGAACTCAAAATTTGCATACTCCACAGTTTGAAAACCAGAAAAATTTGCATTTGTGATTCTCTTCTTCTATTTTCGGCAAAAAAAATTTCGTTTATATCTTTATTTTATATAAAACTTCAAATATCCTTTAATTGTTTTGAGGAGTGTACTTTTTAAAATATTAATATGTATAAGATAGAATAAAGTTTTGGGATTGGCACATCCAACTAGGTTTATGCTGATTATAGAACTTTTCTTAGTTTTCTTCGATCACGTATAGTTTGTTTGCAATCGACCCGAGTTGATTTCAAAGATTCAAGGGAAATTTCCCTTCATCACACACGAAAACTTAAAAGCTGGAATTTTCTTTAGTCCTCAAATCAAAAATCTGATGAAGGACAAAGGTTTTGAAAAAACGATGAAATCTATAGGAAAAGACGCATGAACCGTCTTCAAATCTGTTACCGAAAACTTTCTAGGGAATAAGAAAGATCCAAATTACAGGAATATTGTTGAATAATTGGTAATGTGAGTGTAAAAATGCACTTTTTGCATTCCCATATCGACTACTTTCCAGAAAATCTGGGTCATTACAGTGAAGAGCACAGTGAGCGCTATCAAAGAGATGGAGATATATAAGATATCTCCATATCATAGAGATCAAATAGATGGAGAATAGGTACCGAGGTAGGTGGAATGTAAACATGATGACTGACGACTGTTGGATGTTGAAGAGGGACGTAAATGATGAAGGAGGATCTGCAAAAAAGACAGAAAGAAGAAAGTTTGTTTAGTTGAGCACTGTTTGCTTTTCGTTTTATTAAAGATATGGGGCATTCTCACAACCTTTTGACTTTTGGGGGAAAAAATCAGATGAAATTAAACTTTCTAAAGTAACATTTTAATCTGATAGACGATTGCCTTGAAGATTCAAAATAAAGAAAAATGGTCAGCAGCGAAAATTTTTTATTTAACTGAGGTTTAAGTTAAACTTGCGAGTTTAATTTCCCTTACCATTTTACCCCCATAACTTTTTATTTTCTTCTAAATTTTTACTTATAATGAATTTGCATAGTACCCACAGGACATTCAAATAAGAAATAATAACAATGTAGTACTTTTAATACAGAATTTTTGTATAACATTTTCTTAAAAGGGTGTTAAAGAAGGGACGGTAAGGTAAAAAAAGGGGATGGTGTTAGAAAAAAGGGACGAAATGGTAAAAAAAGGGACGGTAAGGATGGAGCGATAAGGAAAATTACCACCTATTTTTAGTCAAATCTTGCTAAGACTAAGTGATAGCCACAATGTTCATTGATTTTTAGAAACAGTTGTTAACATTGGATTAAATTAAAATTTTTTTTAAATTTAGCTCGAAAAGTGCAGGAATAAACTTTGGGGACGGCGAGACTACCAATAAAGCCACTATGCCTGAAGTTGATATTTAAATGCTGATTTAAATTCTACAGAAAATTTCCTGCCAAAGAATTGTAGATATTATTTCTCTAGCATACTTCTGCATGAGAAAAAAATTCTGTGGCTGCATCTGTAAGGATTTTCTGTATAATTTTAGAAGAGGAGTGGTAAGGAATCCAAAACCCAGGGACAGAGTTTAAAAAATAATAACAACCCTAAAAATGTGAGCTGGTTAATTTTTAGCTACATATTTATATAAAACAATAGTTCCAGTTTCAGAAAAAAATTACATCCAATTATTTTTATTGAAACAATTTTTATACAGACAGCTCCAAATTTAAAAATCAGCATCAGGGACACGGGACGGTAGATGAGTTTTCCTGGCATTTGGACCCCCCCCCCCACACACACACATCGTTAATATTTATCTTGTTAATATTGTTATGCAATCATGCAATGGGATGTTCCCCAGTATATGACATAAAAAAACACAAAAAAGTGTATTAAATAAAAAATTATTATTCAGGGACATGAAAGTCAAATGATTGTGAGAATGCCCCATATATGAACATATAAGGAAATTTTTTACCGTATTTTTAATGTGTTTAATGAAGTACTTTGTATGAAATTACGATAAATTTTTAATTACATTAATTAAAATATTCAAAACACATATTTTTGTTTTTTTTTAAAATCCTGATGTGATAAACAAAAATGGAAGTCATTTCCGGAATCAGCATCAAAAATTGATTCAAGAAAACTTGTTCATAAGAAATCATCTGACAAAATGTTTAAAAATACAGACTGGTGTAATTCGTCTAATCACCTAAAAAAAGTATAATTCTGAGACCCAGGTGCATTCGCACTTGCATTGGACAATCCTTTTAGATATGTTCAGCCTTGTACGTAGATTTTCCTAGCAATTGTACACAGAGTTACACACACACAAAGAGAAAATTTATAAATATTGTACTTGGTATATATATTGTACACGCAACTCCAATGAATCATATTTCTGAATCAACATTCTCTTTAAGTTATGACTGACTGTATATATACTCAAAATAATTTCGAGAGAAAATGTAAAACGTACAGGCAACACAGTTGCCGGAACACCCCAGTGATTTGAATAAATTTTTCTGTTCTCTGACAAAATTTCTGTATTTTGATTGGGGTATTTCAGAATATTTTGAGCTTAAATTCTTGATGTTTCAGTGATTTGGAGAAAAAGGGCATACATAAAAATTCCGTTTCTAAAACAAAAAAGTGCTGGCAGCACAGTTGCCGAAGCGTCCTTGTGATTTGTTGAAAAGTCTGCTAAAAGTGTAGGATTTCACTTAATTTTTACGTTAGATAGGTGAACTTTCTGTATTTTGAACAAGGATGGGTAAATCCATATGGAAAATTTTGTATTTTAATTAAAAAAGAGCTACGAAAAAAAAAAAAAAAACTTTTGTTCATGGATTATTTAAAAAG
This sequence comes from Maratus speciosus, assembly GCA_963932465.1. Taxonomy (NCBI): domain Eukaryota; kingdom Metazoa; phylum Arthropoda; class Arachnida; order Araneae; family Salticidae; genus Maratus; species Maratus speciosus. The sequence goes on from OZ010786.1 coordinate 24,045,523, forward strand.
AGTAGGCAGAAACAGCAATATTCTGCAATATCTATTTTGTTAAAGTCTGTAATGATTCAGTATTAATATATATTGTATATGAATTTACGGAACGCGCTCATAAAAAGTTTTGCCATACATGTTTTAAGGGTTACTCCTCTATGGAGACGATGAATATGCGTAGCCGCTCAGTTAAAAGAATTGGATGATCATCAGACTAAGGCCAAATTATCAATGCTAACAAAGTTGAGTTATCGAGCATCGGAATTCAGTTTTTGTTGCCATTTATAAGTACTACTTATGTGGGTGAAGAAAATTTTCCTCGCTGACTGTTTTAAAAAACAAAATACCAGTAGATCAGTGCGAGGTTTGGCACTGCAATATCTGACTTTATATTCCGATAAATTTTTTATAATTTATCATTAACTGCAATTATTTTAATAAAACGATTTTTTTGTAACGAAATAGGAGTATACTATGTCAAAAGCCAGACCAAAAACCTCATTCACAGTTATACGTTTTGTATGTGCATAGAAAAAGGATGTTGATATCAGAAATAATATGTATCATGATACTTAAACTAAAAGTTTGATGAAAATATTCAGAATCTAATGTCATATGTGGGCTGTACAGGCATTTCCCGACTTACTTATTGCGCGGCTTACGTAATAAATCTCAAAACATACATTTGTGAACATACAAAAGCGTTTTATACGCTGTTGCATACTTTTGATATTCATTTTATAAACAAAATAATAGATATTAACCACAACTGTAATATAGTTTATATATTAGATAGAGTTATATTTTTATTGGTATATACAATCAAATCTATAAGAAAACAATTTAATCCTTATTGTTAGTTATTCATAGTAGGGTAGACCGACCAGTAAATGAAGACTTAAGCACATTTAAAAAGAATATGATTCATTATATTTTAATAAACAGTACCTATTGGATTTTGACAGTGCAAATACATTTGTTGGTTTAAAAATGATTAAAAAATAGCAAAAGGAATTTTATATTTTACTTGTTTGGGATGCTCGGGGTGTCTTAATAGAAATCGAGACAAAAACCAAGTAAATGAACAGTTGTTACCAGTGAATGAACACAAATTTTTCCAGTGAATGAACAGGCAGCAATTTAAAAAAACTTAAATTTCATACAAACAACATACAAACGCGTTTTATACGCTGTTGCATACTTTTGATATTCATTTTATAAAGAAAATAATAGATATTAACCACAACTGTAATATAGTTTATATATTAGATAGAGTTATATTTTTATTGGTATATACAATCAAATCTATAAGAAAACAATTTGATCCTTATTGTTAGTTATTCATAGTACGGTAGACCGACCAGTAAATGAAGACTTAAGCACATTTAAAAAGAATATGATTCATTATATTTTAATAAACAGTACCTATTGGATTTTGACAGTGCAAATACATTTGTTGGTTTAAAAATGATTAAAAAATAACAAAAGGAATTTTATATTTTACTTGTTTGGGATGCTCGGGGTGTCTTCATAGAAATCGAGACAAAAACCAAGTAAATGAACAGTTGTTACCAGTGAATGAACACAAATTTTTCCAGTGAATGAACAGGCAGCAATTTAAAAAAACTTAAATTTCATACAAACAACATACAAACGCGTTTTATACGCTGTTGCATACTTTTGATATTCATTTTATAAAGAAAATAATAGATATTAACCACAACTGTAATATAGTTTATATATTAGATAGAGTTATATTTTTATTGGTATATACAATCAAATCTATAAGAAAACAATTTAATCCTTATTGTTAGTTATTAATAGTAGGGTAGGCCGACCAGTAAATGAACACTTAAGCACATTTAAAAAGAATATGATTCATTATATTTTAATAAACAGTACCTATTGGATTTTGACAGTGCAAATACATTTGTTGGTTTAAAAATGATTAAAAAATAACAAAAGGAATTTTATATTTTACTTGTTTGGGATGCTCGAGGTGTTTTAATAGAAATTGAGACAAAAACCAAGTAAATGAACAGTTGTTACCAGTGAATGAACACAAATTTTTCCAGTGAATGAACAGGCAGCAATTTAAAACAACTTAAATTTCATAATCATAATTCATTTACAACTTGTACAAATAACTTATAACATGTTTTTACTGAATTACGGTTCTTTTAAAACCCAGATCGATAACTAATTAGCATGAAAAATTGTCACTTTTTAGTTTTGAAATTAATCATAAATTACAGAATAAAAAAAAGGAAAACTAATTCTATTTCCTGAAATCAATGGCCCTAAACGTCTCTATTTCAGTAATAATTCCAGACGAACGGGAGCATGTTTCAGAAGTAAGTTCGGGTGTTTTTATTAGGCATTTCATAATATGATCCTTGAAATACCAGATCCTATACTGTACTGCAGGCCACTTCCTATTCCACCACATGTAGACATGTGTTCCACATGTTGTCATGGTGCTTACTTCATGTTTCCAACCTTGAATGCTATTTTTAAAAAAAGAGACATGCATTTCTCCCATGGATGTTTGTCTATAAATGGATTTGTCCTTCTTGTTTGTTTCAAGACATTGTAAACATCACCTTTTACTTCACCCTTATGCATCGTAAATCCAATTTTCTATATCCAACTATCCAATGTTCATGGAGTTTTTCTGGTTTTGTTTCATGGAGTCCCATACGCTTACTTTCAGTTGTTTTCCCTCGTAGTTTCATAGACAACGTTGCTTTTGGAACATTAAAATGAACAGATGCCTTCTTTAAACTGAGCTGACCTGAGCCTCAAAGCTTATACAGTATTTTAAAGGTCCTCTGTAGAGTACTCGTACCTCCCATATTTCCTTTTTGAGGAATCATCTTGGTCATCAGTGAAAATATTTCTATCAATCATCTAAAAACATAGAAAAAGTAAAATTTGAAAGTCATCCATAATTATTACATTTAAAAATGTGTGTGTATATGTTCTTTTGTTACGTTTTTATATCTGTTAACTTTTCATTTGTTGCCATTCTTGAAAAATCCCTTAATTCAAAATATAGGTACAAAAGAAGCCACAAAAACATAAAGCCCAAAACAGTTCATTCACTAAGTAAAGTTGCCTAATGTATTCTTTCCAGTGAATGAAAAGCTGTTCATTCATTGGATTTTTAATATTTACCTAACCAGTTATTAAACATCCCTATTCTCAAATTGTACATATTTTACAATGGTTAAAACAACTAGAAATATCGCTATAGTGTATATATTTAATGTATGTACAAAAAAAATTAGTGCATAATGCAAATAAACACTGTAAATTCTTATCAAACATGTGAAATGACATAGCACTTACCTTATTATTTCAGCACAGAAACAATGTGTTTCTCAGACATGAAAAATAAAACATGTTCTAAAAGTAAAGTAATGTGACTTCAGTAACCAATCATGAATGCAATAGCTTCCTACTGAATAGAATTAAGGCAATGTTGTAACCGCATCCAGTGGGGAGGTCTTCAAACCTTATTCTATTAAAATGTATAAAAATTGTTCATTCTCTGGGGGCTGTTCACTTACTGGTCGGACTACCCTAGTCATCTAATTGAAAACGAATGCAGTTTGTGCTTATTAAGGATTATGTTATTTTGTGAGTGCTGTTCATTTGTTTTGCCATCAGAAATTCATAAAGAATGGGTTAAATTAGTCCTCTGTAATTATTTCGTATTTTAATAGTCGTTTGTTGTAGATTCAAAATTGTTATAAATCAATTCATCAATGTTAGATTTATAAATCCCGTATTCCTCAAGATATAAAAAGTGTTCTTTAAGTTTGTTTTAATATTTTTTCATACTCTTACAGTTTATATACGAGTAAATATTGTCTCATAATGCTTTATTTAGAAAATAATAGGGTGCAAATAATTATTATATGTATATACACATATATTTATATATAACAAATATTGCAGTTTCTCACAAAATTTTACCTAAGCAATTTAGAAATTCGACTTACGTAAAATTCAAGTTACTTAAAACATAACGGAACGTGTTACTTATGTAAGTCGGGGGATGCATGTACAGTGATAATCTCATTCCTCGTTGTACGCTACATTTTAGTTGCAAAAAAAAAAAAAACGATGTTCACAACTGAAAAAATATATATGACCATTTCTAACAAATAAAAAGTGAACAATATCTCTTTTGGACTAAAATAAAATATGATGCTAAACAAAAAATATATATAATAGGAAAAGAAAGAACAATGAAACGAATAGGAAAAGAAAGAAAGTTCTGCGAAATACAGACATGTGTCCGAGACAAACGATATTTAAAGATTAAATAGTAAGTCTATCTAAATTATGTTTTGCGGACTGAACAAAATGTCGTTTTGACACCTCGATAGATGGCATTCAATTTATCATATAAAAAATTCTTGTTTCCATCGAATGCAAAAAAAGACTGGGAAAATTGTCGAAGAAATATGGTTTTAGAATGTTCTTTTTTTTTTTTTTTTTTTTTCTTTTCTTTCTTTTTTTAAGCAAGAAAAATCATTCGTCAAGAACAGATTATCAAACACTTTTCAACCCGTTTAGAATAGTATAACAAAACGTTGCAGTATAATGTGGGAAAATATTTTCTAACAAGGAAAGTCTCCATACGGGTGTACTCCGAAAAACCTGAAAAAATATAGAACGTTCTACTCATGAGGATAGATATGCTAATAAAAAAAAAAAAAAAAAAAAAAATCGGCGGAAACTCGACAGAATGTCCGTAAAACAAATAATGCAAATTTTGATATTTTTCGATTTATAACAGGTTGATGATGGAATAAAATTTCAAAAAATACTTTTTTAAGTCAAACAATACTCTTTAAGATAAAAATGTTTCATATTGAACTTGTAGTAATAAACTAAATATATATAGTAATAAACTAATTAATGTAAATAACTTTAGTTTTGTCAGTCTTAGTTTGATTTCACAATAGTTTTGTCATATATATATATATATACATATATAATGAAAGTTAATTCTCAAATTTTATGAATTAAAACAAAATTTAAATTAGGGTAACTCTGGGATAGACGGCCATAGGGGAGAGATGGCCAATCTAAATATTTCCAAAACTTGATCATAGATTGTAACATAAACTTTGTTCGTATGAAACAGAAAACGAGTTTATTTATTGCGACGCGCAATTGTCTTTTTCGATTATAAAAAGTAAGTGTAATTTTAACGTTTTTAATTAGGTGGTTGAATATATATATTTTTTGACTTAAGTATCTGAATGTTCTGCAGTACGTACGTTATATATATTTTTTGCTATATGGAATTTTAAGGCACGTATATTATCTAATCTTTACTTCTAAGCCTAAAACAAAGACGCACAATGGTTATTGATGCTTTAAATTGGGCGACTATCAGTCCTTCAATTTCAGGAGAGATGGCCACATGAAATAGAGGAGTGATGGCCACCTTTAATCAATATTTCAAAATTACACGGATTGATGATTTTGACTACTTATAATTAAATTTGAAATAAATATATAACGTTTATGTTTATAAATATATTAATTGGTATAATTATTTAAATTTGAACTAATATAAATATTTTAATAATAATAATAATAATATAATAAGACCTAACGATTTATTTGTTTCAGAAAATACTTAAAAACGTCGGAAACTTCAATAACAGAAGCTTATAAAGTTGATAAATAAACTAAATTAATGTAATAAATCTAAAATTAACACGCGAAAAAAAAAAAAAAAAAAAAAAAAAAAAAAAACCACTATACTTCCAGTATCGACGAAATCGAAATACATTTAAATTATCAGTTTCCATGGATTTCGAATAAATTGAATTGGATTAGGTTCACTGTGTTGGTTGTGCAAAACAATATAATATTACATCCAAAAAGGATGTCTGGATACATTGCATAATACAACTGAAGTGGTGCCATGAAATGTGTATAAATTATTAAGACCTTTGCCAAACATGTGGAAAGATTTTACGAAAAGTGAAGTATGGAAATTATACTTCAAATTTTGTTTATTGGACTTTTATCAACTCATTTTCCACCATACAACAGCCTCTTTACAAATTGCCTTATATTTTTTATGATTAACTATATGATATGTGTTATTGTTTTGCTATTTAACTTCACTTTTTCTTTCTTGTATTGGTTGGCCATCTTCTCCTCGGCTTTAAGGAGAGATGGCCATCTGCCATTTTAATTTCAATTTTGTTTAACACTTTTTGTTTTTAATATTTAATTATTTTTTGCATAAAATATTATGAGTATATGCATAAGAATTTTAAATATGCATAAATATTTTTTGTATTTGCATTATAAGATTTTTTATTTTAATCTTTATAAACTATGGCCATCTATCCTAGAGTTAACCTAATTAAAATTGTTTCAATCTCAAAATTAACTCAAAATTAATATAAATATGTAGCACAAATCAATATATTTATTTAACTCTGTCATTGTTTAAACAATGAGAGAGTTAAATAAATATATTGTGAATGAATTTAAGCTTAATTAAGTTTGAATTCATTAAATATTTTTTACACGCATTCTAAAAATCTATTAACAAACAATTTTTAGGTGCATTAAAATCGTTTGCTTTTGGCGTGGAAAAGTACTGCTCGTCAAATCGCTTGATTCTTTCGTTTTTTCGCGGCAAATACTCGAAAGTATTTTATTTTTTTAGAAACGTTCTAGTGGAATCTCTCCGCTAAATTTGACTGATCCTTTATTACATGTATAAGTAGTTTAATTAGTATTTTTTTTTTCAAAATATTCTGAGTATGGCAGTTGAGACCTTCATTGTAAGAAAACAATTTGGAAAACGCAGAGAACACATTTGAAAAGCCAATTCCAGCAATTCAGTCAACAGCAGGAAAACTATCCGAATTATTTTGTGCAATCCGGTATAGTATCTTTAGATTTGTATAGAAAATATATAGTATTCTAATTTTACTTAAATTAGAAAACCACAGTTGAAAATCCCCGTACAGCAAATTCCGCTAATAAAGGGAAACTAGCAGGAATGACCGAGCTAAGCTCGGTCAAAATTACTTTGTGTCTATCTCGATATATTATTTCAACTGAATCGTTATTGCTGTTTTTGTTGCAATTAGCTTGACCCTGAGCCATAGAGACCTAAAATGACAAGGTAATCGAATTTTTTTGAACATGCGAACTAACCCAATGCTCTTCTCCAGCCTGAAAAGGATAAAATACAAAATGTAGTGAAAATCGTTCGTCATTTTCTAGATAGAATTAGCTTCACCCACGTTGATCCAAAAATGACCCACCAATCCAAATTTATCGAACATGTCGCCTATTCCAATGGTCTTCACGTACTGCGAAACTGTATGATATAGTTAGCTTGACACTGACCCATTATGACCACCCAAAATTCCCCATTAATAGAATTTTTTTGAGCATGTAACCTATCCCAATGGTTTTCACGTGTCCAGAAACGATACAATACAAAGATTTGTCACAATCGTTTGAGACGTTTTTCAGATACAGCTAGCTTGATTCTGATCCACTAGGACCCAAAATGACCAACTGATTGCATTTTCTTGAGCATGCAACCTAGCCCCATGATCTTATGCCCGGAAACAGTATAATAAAAAGTTTTGTCAAAATGTTTTGAACTGTTTTTTAGATACAATTAGCTTGAATCTAACCCACTGTGACCCAAAATGACCCACTAATCGAATTTTCTTGAACATGTGGTGGTCACTTAATGGTCTTTTCAATCCCGAAAACAAAAGAATACAAAATTTAGTCAAAATCGTTGCAACCGTTTGCTAGATAAAATTAGCTTGACCCACAGTGACGCAAAAATGATCTACTAATCGAATTATCTCGAACATATGACGTAGCACATTTGTCTTCTCGTAATCCAAAACTGTAGAATATAGAGCACAGTAAAAATCGTTAGAGCCTTTTTTGGATAAAATTAGCATGACTCGCAGTAACCCAAAAATGACCCATTAATTGAATTAAATTTCTCAAGCATGTGACCTAGTCCAATAGTTTTCTCGTACCCGAAAACGGCTGGGTACAAAATTTAGACAAAATCGATTGAAACGATATTCTAGATAAAATTAGCTTGACCCACAGTGACCCAAAAATGACCCACTAATCGAATATTCCCGAACATGGGACTTAGTCCAATGGTCATCTCATGCCCAGAAACGGTAAATTACGAAATTTGGTCAAAATGTTTTGAGCATTTTTTAGATTCAATTAGTTTGACCCTGATCCATTGTGATCCAAAATGACCAACTAATCGAATTTTCTCGAACATGGGACTTAGCCCAATGATCTGCTCATGCCCAGAAACGGTATAATGCAAAATTTTTCAAAATAGGTTGATTCGTTTATCAGATACCATTAGCTTGACACACAGTGACCCCAAAATGACCCACTAATCGAATTTTCTCGAACATGTGATTTGCCAAATAGTCTACTCATGCCCAGAAACGGTGCAATAGAAAATTTAGTCAAAATCGTTTGATTACTGTTTTAGATACAATTAGCTTGGCCCACGGTGATCCAAAAATGGCGCACTAATCAAATTTTCCCGAACATGGGACTTAGCGCAATGATCATGAAACGGTATATTACAAAATGTTTTGAGCATTTTTTAGATTCAATTAGCTTGGCCCTGACCCCTTGTGAACCAAAATGACCCAATAATTGAATTTTCTCAAACAAGTGATTTGCCAAATGGTCTACTCATGCCCAGAAACGGTGCAATAGAAAATTTAGTCAAAATCGTTTGATTACTGTTTTAGATACAATTAGCTTGACCCACGGTGATCCAAAAATGGCGCAGTAATCAAATTTTCCCGAACGTGGGAATTAGCCCAATGGTTATCTCATGCCCAGAAACGGTATATTACAAAATTTGGAGAAAATGTTTTGAGCCTTTTTTTAGATCCAATTAGCTTGACGCTGACCCATTGTGACACAAAATTACCCACTAATCGAATTTTCTTGAACATGCGACCTAGCTCAATGGTATTCTCGTGCCCGAAAACGATAGATTACAAAATTTCGTCAAAATCGTTAGATCCTTTTTCTGGATAAACTTAGCTTGACCGACAGTGACCCAAAAATGACCCACTAATCGAATTTTCTCGAACATGTGAATTAGCCAATGGTCTTTTCGTAATCAAAAACTGTAGAATATAGAGTTTAGTGAAAATCGTTAGAGCCATTTTTTAGATAAAAGTAGCTTGACCCGCAGTGACCCAAGAATGACCCACTAATCGAAATTTCTGCAACATGTGACGTAGCCCAATAGTCTTATCGTACCAGAAAACAGTTGGATACAGAATTTAGTCAAAATCGATTGAGCCGTTTTTAAGAAATAATTTCCTTGAACCTGACCCATAATGACCCACTAATCGAATTTTCTCGAACATGTGACCTAGCCCAATAGTCTTCTCGTGCCCGAAAATGGTAAAATACAAAATTTTGTCAGAATCTTTAGAGCTATTTTTAAGATAGAATTTACATACACACACACACAATTTTTGGTCGCATTACAATATAATATACACTGGAGAGTTTTGATGCAGGCCTGTATATGATTCATAGAATCTATATACAAAATGTGACATGCAAAATATAAGTTAAATTTAAAAGAACAACTTAAAAAGCACTCTCATTAATTATTAACCAGTTATTATTGACAGACATTACTGTAACAGGCTTCTTTTGGGCGTCCTTGTAAATGAACGATGAATGCTATGTGCACTTTATTCTATAGTAATTATCTTGTACTGCACCTCAGTGTGATGCATAGATTTTATGCTAATGTCAGACGAACGTCTTTTTGTACGCTTTTTTCCGTACATATCATCCTACACAATGCAACTAGCACTGTGTAAGCATTTATGTAAGGATGATACGGAGGGGAAAAAAGCGTGCAAAACAGACGTTCGTCTGACATTAATCTTAGTATCTTTGAAATAGTGCAATATTTTTAAAGTACACTGCAAACGATTTTTCCTCCATGAACGGTAATTTAATAGATTATTTTGAGTGTCCCTGTAAATGAACTATAAACTCTGTGCACTAGATTTTCAACACCGAAAAGGCCATAGTGGACATCAATAACTTGTATCAATTGCTTGCAATCCGAGTATATTTACGCGAAATAGAGCACTGGTAGACCGTAGACAGACAAACCGAATTCATAAACACTTTCAACTATGTTGGAAAATATAACAGGTACTGGTAAAGCTCTATGTAATGGTCATTACTAAATTATTTTCTACAAAAAAAAAAAAAAAAAAAAACCTAGAGAACAGGAATTCTGCCTTTTCAGAATTTAGTGTCGCCTTCGACATTTCCGTTACTTCATTTTCTTCTGGTGGACTGGTGGTTTCTATTATTACGAAACAGCCATTATAAATGAAGCCTTAGGTGAAGATGAAAGAGCAGCCGTAAAAAGTTAGAACTCTGATTTTCTGGTCAGAATGGGAAAAAAATGGCCATAATTTTTTTTTGAAAAAAAAAAAAATTATGGCCATTTTTTTTTTCAATTAAAGCTAGAAAGCGGCAAGTCGTTTTTCACGTCACTGACTATCACTGTTCTAATTTATTTTGCTAAATAGATTGAAAACGGTAACATTTTTTTCATGTCACTACATATCTAATGTTATCAGAAGTTAAGGATTAAAGTTATATTTTAATTCATTATGCATTCTATTGTATCGAATGTAATTCAGTTATTCATATCATTAAACAGTTGTTTTGTTTTACGATGCTCAAAGAAAAAAATTTATATGTATATATATATATATATATATTGACAAATTAACCGAATTATCTAAAAAATATAATCGTCTTTGATATTTTGCTTCACAATCAGCTAAAATATAAAATGTTACAATAAATTTTCCATACAATTTCAAAAAACATAATTTTAAATTTCATAAAAAATAATAACTATGAATTCAATTTTCTTAAATTTATTGACAATTGACACCAGAAAGTAATTTTAAATTTCATCTATATAATAAAAGCCTAAGTCATGTGACTGTCATCAAAAGTTCCGGGTTGACCGCTTCACTTTTCGTTTGCCAAGCGGCCAATTTGGTAATTTAATATTAGCCGGGAGCAGGTGATAAATCGCCAAATATTTTCCCCTCGCCAACTATTGTAAATATCATGTCATCAGTATTGTAATAGTTCATTTCATGCGACTGCCATAAACAATTTTTCACTTGGTAAATTAAAACAAAGCTTTGATGTTGAAATTAAATGTCATGGTTTATGGTATTATTTATTACTTTTTCTTATTTTTTCTTTTTTTTAAACAATAATTGAGAGTCATAAATATTAAATATTTCAGTTTTAAAGTTATATATTTTAAATAAAATGAGTGAAAGTATTATATTTTAAATAAAATTAATGAAATACGAAAAAATTCGACGCTAACAATGTTTGGCAATTTATCACCTGCGCCCGGCTGACATAAAAATGCCGAGCTCAGGATTTTTGTATCAGAATGTTGAATTTGGCGAAGGATTGAACAAGTAAATTAAATTATGTATAAAAGTAACCATACAATGCTTAGCATATGTTTAAGGGAGACCAAACTGGTCGTCAAGGGCGGCTAGTAAAAAATAATAACTATGAATTCAATTTTCTTAAATTTATTGACAATTGACACCAGCGTAGCGTGATTAAATTGTATGTAGAAACAAAAATCCGTTGGATTTTCTAAGAACGCTTTATCTCCAGAAATATGTTTTTTAAACATCAGAAAATACACGGGAAGTAAAATATAATATTTAAAAATGTAAAAATTTACTTATAATAAAATATGAGTGCAGGAAACTGTTGGTAACCATGCCGGTGCGAACCACTCTGGTCTTCGAATCGACCGTAGCTAAACGCCGTGTTAGGCTTCATGAAAAACATATCTTAACATATTACAGCTAAATGATATTTTTTTCTACTCGAAATCATGTCTGTTCAGCATATTTTCACATAAAACATGTGTATCATATCCATTTATAATGTATTAAGTTCTAAATTAGAATTAAGCTATTATAAACATAGAAATCAGATCTAAACAAACGATACTGTTGCCATTCAGATTCAAATTCCAGCAAATCTACAAACAAATTAATGAATCTTTGAACGCTTCATTAAAAATAAATACAGGTTAACGTCTTAAAATATTTCTAAAAGTATATTAAAACCTTTAAATAATTTAACTTTGTTTAAAACCTTCAGATACTATACAAATAAGTTCTAAATTTAAAGGCAAAATTAACAACAAGAAGTTCTAAATGAAAAATAACGGATAACTATCGCAATCTGGTAGAGAAAAGTTATAACTTTCGCTCTAGGAAGGTCAGTGCAAGAACATTGCATTACATATTTATTCAGAATGATTATTCTTTTGCGCAATTTCAGATTTCTTGTGACATTTGTTTTCTGTCTTATATGACAAAGTAAAGATTATCCGAATTTGAATATCTAAAACTAACTTTCAAATGCATTTCAATAAAAAGTTATTTAAATGGCACTTTAGCATTATTTAAAGGGACAATTTTTTCTGTACCGAAGCCTGGGAGCAGCGCCTCTGAAGGCCGTTTTAATTCCCAATAAGTTACGAGCTTATGTTTCTTGCTAATTCTTTTGACGTCAACTTTCAGTTGTTATCGTACTTTTTTTTTCACAATGCATTTTATCCGATTTGAATACATTGCAAATAAAATGAATATTTCTTATCGGTACAACATATTTTAATTATCTTGCAGATAAAATTATGAATTTTAACATAGATTATAGAGAAAAAAAAAACGTCACGCTAAACAAGAAATTTTTAATGTAGAGGGAACCTAATCAAGCATTTTCGTCATAGAATGTGTATCTAGAAATGGCGCGTTTAAGTGCTGGTTACTAAATTGTAGTTTACATAATTTCTTTGTTATAATCATAAAAAATCAAAGGATAATACTTTTTGATTAACAAAATGCATAAGGCATCTTTTTTTTTTTTTTTTTTTTTTTTAAGTCAGTAAAATATTTTTTAAACTATTGTTTTGAAGATTTATCATTCACTTTCCGAAATTTTTCACGGGGATTATATACTAGTATATATAATAAAAATAATTTATTAAATATTAAGTTTTTTATATAGAGATGTATTTAATTTGAAAATAAATTGTATAGACATATAGTTGGATAACTACATTAACAGATGAAAATAAATTCTTTATTAGATCTTGGCATACACACCAGGTTTATATAACCGTGCTTTAGTATTTCCACGACGCCAAAGATTACATAAAACTGTTTACTCTTCGAATCTATTAATCTTTATGTTCGTTTCTATTCATTCGTTTAAGTTATTTACATTACGAAGAATATGAAGAAGGATGTTAAAGCTTCCCTGGTGAGAAAATATCATCATTCAGGGGTATTTATATGCAAATAACAACCGTTGTTTCCTTTGGAAAGATATATCATTATTTAGTCGAACGGAGATAAAGATACATTAACAAATGATTAACACCAATTTTATATAGTAACTGAAATCATCTGAATAACATGTACTGAACAATTAAATATTTTGAACACATAAATTTAAGGAATTTATAGTAAAAGTAGAGGGCTCTGCCCCTGCGAGATAAGCCCCCCAACCCCCGTTCAGGCTTCAGAGACTTCAAAAATATGGTAATGTGCCTTGTTTAAAAAATATTACCAGGTTACGGAAGATTAAATGATAATATCATTATTGTGGCGGCTATCTTCTGTAATCAAACTGCCATTTTTTCCGTTTGAATGGGGTATTTTTCCAATTACAATGGCCTCAACCATCGCTGTCGTAACAACCTATTTCATTTTCGGGATTGATAAGTAAGATCAATTACACATTAGAAAATAACCTTGCGTAAAATGGTTATGTTAAAAGTGTGGTTATCTTTCTGACATTTATAAAGACGCTATGGACAGTATCCTTCTTTTAGTTTCCAGGCTAAAAAACTCCGTTTACTTGGGGATATCTTTCAGAAAAATGGTACTTAAAAGCATTGTCGTTTGAACTTTTTAAGCTTATTAAGATGAATATCTGAATATTGAACAATTTGCATCCACTGCCAATAATGTGTCATTAATTACACTAAAACCCAAAAGTGAAAATTTAATATATTGTAACATTTGTTATAACCCGGGTGCTACGGTTGAGAAAACTGCAAATCGTGATAAGAATATGCCGATTGGAGAGTATCTACTTTATATTAATATTGCATTTCAGAGGGGGAAGGCATCGCGTAAAGTCGTGGTAATTCAAGATGGCGGCTGTTATTCAAAATAGCGTCATTTTCTGAATTTTCTTACTATCAGTCATATAAATATGTGTTTCAGGTCGATTTCGATGTTTTTAACGTTAGAAATTTCGTTTTTAACACTTTCCGCCATAGTTGAATGAGTTTATGAATTCAGTTTGTCTATCTGTCTGCTTGCCATTTAAAGTTCTAACTCGTTACGTTATTGTCTATTAGTCCGGGTTCTACGGTTGAGAAAACTGCAAATCGCGAGAAGAATATTCCGATTAGTGAGTATCCACTTTATATTAATACAATCCATATAAGAGGGGAAATCCCATCGCATAGTCGTAGGAATTCAAGATGTTGGCTGTTAATCAAAATGGCGTCATTTTAATTATCGGATTTATCGTTTGTACGTCAAAGAGTCTGCAAATACAGCCAAAAACCACAACATTAAGAAAGTGAAATATAAGTAGAAATTTTAGATCACATTGAATGGTGACAGCTAAACATCAGAATTACATTGTACATTTATAAGCTGCTCTCCTACCAAAGAAAATAATCTTTACTAATAATAATTAGTTTGCAATTCTTTCATATCTATTAAAATTTGAAAACGCATACTATAATTAAACTAGTTGAATGTGCCAATCCTAAAACTTTCTTTTATCCCATACATCTTAATATGTCAAAAACAAGTTACAGATGTTAATATTTCAATATTATTGGTTCAATACTATACCAACTTTGATTTCCATCTTACAATTCTGCTGCAGTCAATTAATCGGAGTAAAAACGAATTAAACTCGATCGTGATATTTATTAAGATAAAAAACTTCCGTTATTCTATTGTGCATCAGCTGTTTGTGAATAGAGCCGCCTTAGCAGGACTCGAGTTCCCGATGCTGCACGAGCCACCAATAAATAATAGAACTACGAAAAATCAAGAAAATTATACAAAAATCGCTATCACAGCATCCCCTTGCGGCGGAATATTTCCAAATTGAAGGAAGACATGCTGGCCATAGCCAAAAACATACACAAAGAATGTCGTTCAATTCTATGGATAACTTAATACACATTTCGATGATGCAATAATGAAAATTCTCACAAAAATCGCTGTTACAGCGCCCCCTTTTCGGCGGAATATTTCTAAATTGAAAGAGAACCTACTTACCACAGCCAGAAATATACTAAAAAATGTTGGTTCAATTCTAGGCATAACTTCATACACTTTTCAATAGTACAGCGGCGACATACGGACAGACAGACATTTTGTATAAACATGTTTTTGCGGATCTCTGACCCCTAAAACGTGTAAATCCGACGAAAACCGGAAGACGAAAATTTTCAGGAATCCAATACTTTAATCTTGTAAAGATAGAAGAAAGAAAAAAGCACATAGATTCTAAACAGTACTCTGGCCGTTTTCTTTTCTGAGCCCCTGTAAATGAACGATAAATGCTATGCACGTTATGTTTTACAGCAAGTATATTGTACTGCACCACCCTGATGTATAGCAATTTCAATTTGTTTTAAAGAGTTTAACATCATTAAAACACATTGAAAATGATTTTCTCCCACAGATCATAATGTAATGGAATTCTTTTGAGTGCACTATAAACGAACTATAAATGCTACACATATTATTTTTAATATATAACTTTTTGCTGTATACTACATATTTAAATTACGTATATTAATAATGCATGTAGAAATAAAATATTTAAATTACACGGAGATCCGGATATATTTAAGCGAATGAGAGCACGGCCAGACAGACGGCTACATAAACGGTATTCATTAATACTTTTCAAAAATTTTAGAAAGTGTTAGAAATGACATTTTTAACCTTAAAAGCATAGAATTTCACATCAGACACACTTTTATACGATCAATAGTATGAAAATTGCAAGGATTCCAGAAAGTGACGCCATTTTGAATAACAGCCGCCATTTTGAATTCCTGTGATTTTACTCGATGTCTCCCCCTCTTATATGGATTGTATTAATATAAAGTAGATATTCACCAATCAGTATATTCTTCGCACGATTTGCAGTTTTTTCATCCGTAGCACTCGGACTAATAGACAATAACGTAATGTAATTCTATCAAGGTCCCTGTAAACGGACTATAAAAGCTATACACTTCAATTTTTATTCGGAACATGTTATTGTAAAATTCAATAACATATATAAATTACATGACAATCTGCGTAAATCTAAGCTAGAAGCGATATTTAAGCGAGTTAAAGCATGGAATATCAAGAAGACAGACAGACAAATAGACAGACATACGGAATTCATAAACTCATTAAACTATGACGAAAAGTGTTAAAAACGAAATTTTCAATATTAAAAACTTCGAATTTGACCTGAAACACACATTTATATGATGGATAGTAAGAAAATTCAGAAAATGACGTCATTTTGAATAACAGCCGCCATCTTGAATTCCCACGACTTTACGTCATGCCTCCTCCTCTGAAATACATTGTATTAATATACAGAAGATAATGACCAATCGGTATATTTTTATCACGATTTGCAGTTTCCTCCTTATTTTGGTCTTGTAACACTCGGACTACACTGTAAAAAAAATAATGCCAGTTTTCCGGTAGGAATCGGAAAAATAGTTACCCTTATCGTACCGGAATAATTTCCAACCCAGCTCGGAATAAAATCCGTAAAATGCCGTTTTACTGACTATTTCCTTATTTTTACGGATTTTATTCCGAGCTGGGTCGGAAATTATTCCGGTACGATAAAGGTAACTATTTTTCCGATTCCTACCGGAAAACTGGCAGTATTTATTTTACAGTGTATTATAAAAATTACCAATGATAAATTGACATATAATGGTGTGTAAATAATTAATTTTTATTTTAAATAAAGTAAATCATGAATTCAATCCCTGTCCCCAGGTACAAATATTAATAATCAATGCATGCTGTAAACATTTCTATATATATTTATAATTTTTGCTATAATATATTTATACCTATACTTATACAGTATGGGAAAATATAACCCTCCTTTATTAGTATAGATTATAAAGTAAAATATTGTAGTAAATATCTTTGTCCCTGAGGTTGACCATCATTTGAGTCCCTCTAAACACACATTTAGGTTAACAGATACTAGATGGCGCAGGAAGAATTATTACAATTGCAACAGCAACTAAAGTTCAACTAGCCATTACGGATGAAGGTGAGTTGTTCGTCTGTGTTTCATATTTGGAAATATTTAGTTTTTGTTCTGAGTAGGGATGAGTATTTTTTAAAGCATCATTCAAGTTCCCATATTTAACTTTTTATTTATATAAAAAAACAGCTTATTAGCTTTAAAAAAGCTTAAGTCGTCATATTTTAAATCATTAGCTACTTTTCTTTTAGAAAATATTAGCATTTTATAGCAGTTACACAAAATAGCGTGTTTCGCAAAGAATTTAACAATCGCAAATACATAAGTTTAACACCCTTTTACCGTACACCATTTGAACTCAAACCAGGAACACAGGTTTCAATAATATTTAATAAATGGCACATAGAAGTCGACTTAAAAAAGTTTAGCAAGTAATTTTAATTTGAGATTAGGCTTTACATATGACATGATTTACGTGTAAACAACAGCCAAAACCACTAATTAAGCAATAAATTCGCCTTTCATCTTACATCCCTCTAATTTTTAAAGGCACCGTGATTAACGAAATGCGCAAAGGAAGAAGGGAAATTTTCTTTCAATTATAAAATATCGAAATCTATAGTTAAAAATCTATCTGAAACACAATCTCTGCCCCCCCCCCCCATTGGAGCATTTTCCAGAAAATTTCAAAGCTTTCATAAGCCAAATACAGAACAACAATAGATATGAAAATGTTATTCATAATTAGGGTGCTTTTCCATAAATAGATTTATTCCGCGAAAGCAATAAGCAACTCTATTCCTTAAATAACAAGTATTTAGGTTCAAGAGTCTTCGGAGCATGATAAACATTTTTATATTATCGGTATGTCTACAGCTGTTAAAAGTGTGGTATCGTGAAATTGAAATGTAATAAATATTTGAAAGTTAAAGTTATTTCTCGTACTATTATTATTTATTTTTGAACTTTGATGCTTGACCACGTTTGATTATTAATGTTTTTAATATCATTCATTTTTTTTTTCTTCCAAGGTGTGATTTTTTTAGGGATATAAACATAATGTAGCATGTCGATTTTTCAATTATTCCAATCTTATCAAAGTCACGTTTGAAGTGACCTGTTGATAACCACTTTTCTTTTAAAAGATTTACTAATATATTTCTTTAAATAATAATCTTTGTCTCGAAAACATAAATTAAATCAATATCCTTGAACGGAATAAGTAAAAAATAGAATAAGTATAAATAATAAAATAGAATAACAGAGATGTAAATTTATTCCTCATTTAATCTTAGAAAAGGTGTATGAAATTTCATGCTCACGAAAGAAATTTAAATGATCCTATATATATAAACAAAAACAAGCAAATTGGGATCATCAGAAGAGTTTCTACTATAAAATGGGACAAAAGGTTAATTACATATCTGTATTATAAAGGACAAACATATCTGTGCGTAACGCATATATCATTCTGCGAATGGCAACACTTTGAAATTTGAAATGAAATTTCGGTTTTACAATTTTTCCTACTGCAAATTTTTTAACTTCTAAACATTGCACAGTTTCAATTTTTACACCGTAGCATAGAGAAAAAATGTACTTTTAAATGCAATTTGTTTGAAAACTCTATCTCAATTTATTTTTGAGATATTAATTTTTTTATAGTTTTTAGTACCAATTTTGTAATTGTGGCAACTGAAGCACTCCATTTCTATTAAAAGTAAAGGGAAAATAGTCATGGTTTATTTATTTTTATTGATTATATCCTTATTAATGTCATTTCCACATTACAAATAAAAGTAACTTTTTTCTAATTTTTGAACAGAAAATGACGTCAACCATCGAAAAAAAAAAAAAAAAAAAAAAAAAAAAAAAAAAAAAAATACGCATTCTTCTTTATAAATCTAAAGATTGAAGAAGATATTTCAATATTTTTACATTACGCTGATACTGAGTTTGAGACGCCAGGCAAAATGATTCAGTGAGTAAAAATGATGCCACATGTAAAACAAAACGATCATTTTCTTCGATAAAACTAAATATTTGACCAATACTAAATGGCCAATACTATGGCAACTAAAGGCAAATTTCTGAATGGTAAATTTTTGCGGGTACATAGATTAGAAATTAAAGTTTGTGCGAATGATCACATGAAAAATTGTATCAGACAAACGTGACTTTAAGTTTGGAAATACATTCATTAATATTGTATTGCGCGTTAAAATACTTTTAAATTGTTAATTTGAGTGGTGCATAGGTAAATTCTGAGAATGTGAAAATAACGTGCAGTTTAGATTTTATGGGGGGAAATTTTATGATGTGACAAAGCGAAATCCTTTTTACTGATTTTTCATCCCGTAAAAACAAACATAAGAGCCTTAATCGATAACTTCAGCATAATTACTCATCTTGATTACGTATTCTAATACAGTTTAATTTTTCAATAATTTAAGCAGTAGAAGTTTGTGGAAATATTATTTTGGTAATTATAGGTTAAAAAGATTACTTGTTTTAAGAATTAGAAAACCTATGCAAGATCAATTTTTTATTGTAATTATTTTTGTAGGTTTATTATAAATTCGGTCTAACAGTTCCATTCTAAACATTTTAATTCGTCGAATTTCAACGGGTTCCAACTCGTGCTTTTAATTATCGAAATTGTTTGCTGAAGTTATGAATTTCTTCTTCTTTAAATTTTACATGAACGCAGTCACGGTAACGGCTAGTAATATAAATAAAACACAAATTTAATAGACATGTAATTGAACTACGCGCTTAAAGCTCTGAAATTATCAGAAAATAAAAGGATGCCGTAAGCAGCAAAATCTTGGGTTAATAACTTTTAGCATGAGGCTAATACGAAAAAGTCGCTTTTTATAAATTTCAAAACTTTATTTGATTATAATTCATATTTTTTATATGAAATATGCTTTTTTATATTTAGTGGGCAATCTAAAAAATATATTGCATGTAAAAATATATATATATATATATCAGTGGCGTGGCGTGAAAATTTTCTTTGGTCATCGCAATTATTTAAGTTTGTGGTGAAAAATTATTAACTCTAAAATTCAATGGTTGAATGTTCAAAAAAAAAACTTTAAATCTTACCTTCACTTATACATGAACTCCAAATGTTCTGCTAAAACTGGATCGTAGAGTTTTAAAAGCTTATTAAGAGTTTTAAAATATTGCTTGGTCATCGCCGCATCCAGCGATGACCGGACGCCACGCCACTGATATATATGTATTTTAATAAAACAAAATTGGTTTTCACCTATATTATGTAACCCGGGAAGCCCTGGCGATATCTCGCCAGTTGTTCGGTCCTCTTACACCCGTATCTACCACTATTTCAGAATACTAATCTGCATTATATTTATTGTCTGAAGTTCCGTGGTTAAATAAAGAACAAATTACTAATAAAAGAAACTTTGCTATTTCGAATAAAAAATTCCAAAATCTCGCTACACTGCCATGACGTTAGAGAGATCAAACGTATGAAAGTATACTATACAGGGTGTTTAAAAATATTTGTCAGAAATGTAAAGGCAGATAGAGGGGACCTTAGGAAGCCAGATTTCGTATAGAAAGCGGCTGTTGAGGCATTAGAGGGCGCTGTAGAGTTCGTCGGATAAAACGCTGCGCTGACTTGAATCGTCATTCCCCGCACGCATTTCAAGCAAATGCATTCGTTACACCAATGTGGAGCTTGCTGACATACATTTCATGAATGTAGCGGCGCAAGGTAATGTTTCACACACAACGCACGTTCGACGGTTCTCTGGCTTTTCGAAGGGCATTACTGTAACGTGTATAATATTGCTTTTTCCAATGCAGGAATTCTGCGACATCTTCCAGTGTCCCTATCACGCCTCGAGGCATAAAATTATCCACACGCGTACACTCCCTATAAAGACACCAAAATGCTGGATGATCCGGCAGATTCCTACTTCGAAATCGATCCATGTACATTAGGGTGGGTCGAAAAAACCGAAATATTTATAATCAAAATGTAATAGAGTGGAAAAGTTGCCTTTTGTAAAGAAGAATGAATTCGTAAAATATTATACCGATCGGTTAATATCTTTTACCGCCGCAAGGGGGCCAAAGTTTACAAAAATCTCAAAAAACATATTTTTTTCAATATATATATTTTAATTATCCAAACATACGAATACAATTTCTAATAGGACGCAATAGCTACATGAAGATATAAGAAATGTCCCGGTAAATGTTCATTATGATAAAGTCATATCTTTTACTGCCGCAAAGAGACCATATTTTTTAAAAAATTGTAAAAATTTCAAATTTTCATTTTTTCTAAATTTTTATAATTTTTATAATATGTCTAGAAGTAAATAAATTTACTTCATATCTATTAATATGTCATAAATTTTGTTAACTGTTTGTTATAGACTGGAAGATGAAAACGGAAATCATTCATTTTTCTTCACGGTCGCTTCATCTACTGCTGTTTTGCTGCCTATCAGCAGTTCATATGCCACAAATCACAAAAATTATATAAAATGAACAAAATATTTTAGTATTTTATTAATTAAAATGCAGAGATGTTTAACCGAAACGGATTAAATAAACTTAAAATGAAGAAGTAAATAAAGAATTGAATTTTATAATATGACGTGCTTCCAAATAAAGCCATTGTTCCTCGAGAGGCCGAAATTGATCATATGTGATCCTCCCTCTGTTCTGGTCTACAAACTTTACCAGCACTCCAGAGACTAATTTCACGCATCTTTCTACGGATAAAGTGGGGCAAGGAAAATTATAATAGCTGGTATCTTTAATCGAACATTCTAAATTCACCAGCGTCTTTAGATCGTCAGTCGATAGACAAACCGTAACAGGTGATTTCGTAAGTTTACAGTTTTGCCACTCGGTTAAATGCATACAATTTTAAGCTTCAAAGTTTAAGTCTGGAATGACGAAATGACGGATGTTACTATTTGTGTTCAAAGAACTTCGTGCTTTGACAATTTTTTTTATGGCTGGGGTCCTGATGTTCTCTCCTTCATATGCTATCATTCCAATGAGGCTATTTTCAGAATTTGCGAAACAGGCATTTCGTGAAATTACAGTAGCTGTAATCTTTCGTAGATGATATAGTAAGTAACGGGGGTTACTAAATATAGTCCACAGAATCTGAAAAACATGATGAATTCATTTTAATTGTGAACCAACTGATGCAGTACACTTTCAAGATGTACTCATTGAATACATCCTGAAAGTGAACTGCATGAGCGGATTGCCAAAATTGAAAATTCCCAATGCACGAAACTCTGTGGACACGAATAGTGCCATCCGTCATTTCGTCATTCCAGACTTGAACTTTGAAGCTTAAAATTGTATGGCTTTAGTCTAAAGGCAAAACTGTAAACTAACGAAACCACCTGTTACGGTTTGTCTATCAACTGTCAATCTAACGACGCTGGTGAGTTTAGAATGCTCAATTAAAGATACCGGCTACTATAACTTTCCTTGACCCGCTCAGTCAGTAGAACGATGCGTGAAATTAGTCACTGAAGTGCTGGTAAAGTTCGTGGATCAGAACAGAGTGGAGGATCACATATAAACAGTTTCGGTCTCTCGAGGAACAATGGCTTTATTTGAAAGCAAATCATATTACAAAATTCATTTACTTCAAACACTTCTCATTTTAAGTTTATTTAATCCGTTTAGGTTAAACGTATCTGTATTTTAATTAATAAAATGCTAAAATATTTTGTTCATTTTATGTCATTTTTGTGATTTGTGGTATACGAACTGCTGAAATGCAGTAAAACAGCAGAAGATGAAGCGATAGTCAAGAACAATGAATGATTACCTTTTTTATTTTCCAGTTTATGACAAATAGTTAGCAAAATTTATGACATATTAATAGATATAAAGTAAATTTATTTACTTCTACACATATTATAAAAATTATAAAAATTTAGAAAAAGTGAAAATTTGAAATTTTTACACTTAATAAAAAAAAAAAAAAAAAAAAAAAAAAAAAAAAAAAAAAAAATAGGGCCCCTTTGCGGCAGTAAAATATGTGATTTTATCATAATGACCATTTACCGGGACATTTCTTATATGTTCATGTAGTTATTGCATCCTATTAGAAATTGTATTCGTACGTTTGGATAATTTAAAAAAATATTGAAAAAAACATGTTTTTTGCGATTTTTTGAAACTCTGGTCCCCTTGAGACGTTAAAAGATATTAACCGATAGGCATAATATTTTACAATTTATTCTTCTTTACAAAAGGCAACTTTTCCGCTCTATTACATTTCGATTGTAAATATTTCGGTTTTTTCGACCCACCCTACACTGTAAAAAAAAAATACTGCCAGTTTTCCGGTAGGAATCGGAAAAATAGTTGCCCTTATCTTACCCGAATAATTTCCGACTCAGCTCGGAATAAAATCCGTAAAAATAAGGAAATAGTCAGTAAAACGGTATTTTACGGATTTTATTCCGAGCTGGGTTGGAAATTATTCCGGTACGATAAGGGCAACTATTTTTCCGATTCCTACCGGAAAACTGGCAGTATTTTATTTTACAGTGTAATGCACATCCTTTGAACTGTTGGACGTGCGTTGGGTGTGAGTCATTTTCTTACACAGCCACATACATCAAATGCATGCCGGCAAGCTCCACATTGGTGTAACGACGCATGTTTCTCGAAATCTGTGAGGAGAATAAGGATTCAAACCAGCGAAATGCTGTTAACCACTGAACTTAAAAGCGCGCACTACCACCTCAACGCTTCATTTCCGCATCCACATTCCTATGCGAAATATGCTTACTAAGGTCCCCCTACCTACCTTTACATCGCTGACGTATACTGTAAAAAAAATTCAGAAACATTCCTGGGAAAAAATGGGCAGCTAATGTGCTCATTATTTCTTTGAAACATTTCTTGAAAATGACTGAAACTTGACTGTATAATTTTAAAACGTTCCCCAGAAAAGCCAGTAATGTTCCTGTGAAATATCGGGAAAGTTTCCTTTGGCAACGAAAATATTACTGATAGTTCACAGGAAACTTAATTATTTTCTATGGAACGTTTCAGAAATGTTCAATAAAGTTTCTGTTATTTTCCAGAAAAGTTTCATATAAATAATTTGCAACTCAGCTGCCCATTATTTCCCTGGAACATTCCTAGATTTCTTTTCACAATGCAGAAACGTTTCATATACTAGGTTTCACTAGATTTTATATTTTTACTTTCTTCTTATCTTTACAAGAAAAAAGTATTGGATTCGTGAAAATTTTTGACTTCCGGTTTTCGACGGATTTACACGTTTTAGGGGTCAGATATTCCAAAAAACTTGTTTTTACAAAATATCTGTCTGTGAGTCTGTGAGTTTGTATGTCTGTGTGTGACACAAATTTTGTCGGCGCTCTATCTCAAGAACTAATGAACGGAATTTAATAAAAAAATATATTCAGGTAGTCCCTGATATAGATTGTTGCTGATTGGTTTTCGGTGTAAATCACCTAACAGGTGGCGCTGCTATGCTGCATTTTGTAGGATTTCAGCAATAGCTCTATCTCAAGAACTAATGCATGAATTTTTATAAAGCTTCAGATTCAGTTACTCCTTGATATGAGTTGGTGCTGTCTACGTTTTTGTGTAAATAGCCCAACAGGTGGCGCTGCTATGCTGCATTTTGCAGGATTTACACGATTTCCGCAGTAGCACTGTCTCATGAACTAACTCACACATTTTCATCAAACTTCAGATTCGGTTAGTCCTTGATATGAAATGACGCTGACTACGTGTTGTTGTAAATCGCCCAGTAGGTGGCGCTGCTGTGCTGCATTTAGCACGATTCCCTCAATAGATCTATCTCAACAACTAATGCACGAATTTTCATCAAATTTCAGATTCAAGTATACCTTGATTAATGTTGCTACTGATTATGTGTTGGTGCAAATCGTTCAATCGTCAATCGTTCAATCGTTCAATCGTCAATCGGTGGCGCTGCTATGCTGCATTTGTTATAATTTGCTCAATAGCTCTATCTCAAGAACTAATGCACGAATTTTCCCCAAACTCCATATTCAGTTAGATGTTGACATAATTTGATGATGATTAAGTCTGGTGTATATCTACACCATATAGGTGGCGCTGTTATGCTTCATTTTGGCTCGATTTACGCGATTTCAGCGATAGTCCTTTCTCAAGAACTAATGCACGAAATTTCATCTTTTTAGAATCCTTATGATGAGCATAGATTGCCATTTAATTTTGGCACAGTGATAGCGAATTTTGAAGTATTGACATGCATGAGATAGAAGAAAGTTTTGGTATTGGTACATCTGAATAGTTTTTATTTATTTATGCATTTTATATATTTTTTATTTATCAATGCATTTTATTTATTTTTATTTATTTATGTATTCTTTTATTTATTATTTTTACATTCATCAGATTCGTTGCCAATATATATTAATCCATTTTAAAGTATTTAAAAATATTTATTTTTCTTTGTTTACTTTGTAAATTAGTTGAAGTTTATTACTCATTTAGTCAATTTAAATTATTAGACATACATGCAAACCATATCTGGGATTATTATTTATGTTATTTTTCTATAGATTCACTATAATTAAAAACGGAATTCCCCACCTCCTTCAACATCGTAGACAAAATAAATATAATGTTATTTTCAAATCGACACCTCCCCTTCTTTATAAAAATTTTCTACGCTTCATAAGGTAAATCATAACAATTTTTTATCTTTCATTTATACTTCAAGCACAAATGCAGGCACATTTTCATAAACAAACATTGAAAGCATATTTAAAATTTTGATAACTTTTTTTTTGTAAGGTGAAATTAAAATAATAATTTACGTATGATTTTATTTGTAAAATATTAAAATCACTTAAGAAATCATTTTATGATGCAACAGTTAATAATATGTTGGTTAAACAGAAGCAAATATTTTAAATAATTTTACACATCATTTAAAATTATTAAATTTCACCGTTCATATATAAATTTTTTTCACCTGATAATTAGAAAAATCTGAAAACATTGCATGTCTTTTTCCTCCCATATAACATATAAGCTCATTTAATAATTAAAGTTGCCAAAATTTTATATATTAATTCATTCAAGTTTCCATTGGAGGAAAAAAAATGTCATTTAGTGTAATATATTATTTATGATGTTAGTGCTGTGTTATGTAACTGCAAATTTGCTTTTTGCATATTTACAGAATTTTGTTAAAGCTTTGTTTAGGTTATAAATTAATTGTAAATGATTAGCAATAAATCACATAAGAATTTGGGTAATTTTAAGTTTTGAACGATTTTTATACATTTTATACACATAGATATTGAAAAAGAATTGCCGTTATTCAACTTCTTTTGCCAAAATATTCATAAATAAAAGCTCGTGTTTCAACAATAAAATAAATGTTTACGACTGTCGCAATAATAAAAATAATTAAAAATGCGACCATTATTGTTTTGCACAAAAATAAATAAATATGATTAAAGTTTTTTTTTTAAATAAGAAAATAAGCTGCGTAAAAACATAGTTAAACGATATTGTACTGCATTTTATAGTAAGGGGGAGGCACAGAAAACAATAGCGTAAATATGGATTAATATTAATTTAAAATCTTACACATAAGTGTATACTTTATAAATGAAACAGCATTAAAACATAGGTAACATTAATATTTGTTAAAACCGAATTTGTTTTTAAAATAATATAGCACATAGAAAACATTTACGGAACAAAATGGAGTATTATATATTTTATAAGTCACTTACCCTTTTGCGTGGTAAACATTTTCTTGTAATTTATATTCCTTTGTTTAGACTGTGGAAATATTTATTATGTCCAACAAAGATTTCTAGATAACTGATAAATATATATTTCATTTAAATTAACCAGCTACACTAGAAAACTCAATTAGACTAAAGTCTTAGAATTACCACGCAGTTCACATACACTGCGTTTCTTTTACATGTGCCACTGCATTCCATAGAGGATAATATAAGCGGTCAGAAAGGGTACTGCATTTTCACCTGAAAGGTTTCGACAACAGAGATTGAAATGTTTGTTCACTGTTCATTTATTCGCATTTCACACTAATTTTTTGACGTTGATAGAAAGAATTCGTTTTCGACTAGAGCACGACAAACAACAACACACATCAATGGCGAGCAGCAGCAATATGCTGTTGCCAATTTCAATTATGAAACGTTTCAGATAGGAAAACCAGAATATCTCAGGAAACTGCTAAATTGTGCAGGAAATCTTTAAAAAGGAGAACCATACCCCGAATTTACATGAAACGTTACAATTTTTTCCTACAGTGTATAATTTTGAAACACCCTGTACGTATATGTATACGGACTAAATCATGTAAAATTTTCATCTAAAAGAGAATGTCAGTAAAAAAAAAATATATCGGAAAGATATAAAGACATCTTGAAACTGTAAATTTAAACATTTATAAAACATTTTATGGTACTTTGTACAAATAAATTGCTGTGTATTTGATGTTAAAATTAATACCTTATTTTACCTTTATTTAGATGCCATTACAAAGTAATGTGTTGTATTTATTAGGTATTAAAAATGGATAGAAAAATAACTATTAAAATACGTCGCTAATTTAAAAGCATTACAAAAATTTAGCTTTGAAATGACTAACTTTGGAAGTAACATGAATTTTTGTCTTGTTTTTGCGAAAATAAATAAATAAACTCTTAAAATATTACCCAGGATCTTCAGGCCTACAAAATCGAACAAAAAGGTTTTTGTTTTAATCTCATATTATTTTCGTTATTTTGGTTAGTAAACATGTTATTATTAATGACCCCATGTGATCTTTATCTTCTTTTTTATTTCCTTTTAATAGACATATTCGTACTCACAGATATTTTTATTATTTTCAAAAATTATGTTAATGCTGTCTACCAGTGCGAATAAACGCAATTAATTAAACACGAAAGTTCAATTTACAATATTTTTATATTCTAACTAGCTAACCCCGTGGTTTTGCACGCGTAAATAGTTGAAATATGCTGACATTTGTATGTCTAATTTTTATTAGAACAAATAATACTTTTAGGAATAATTCAAAAATTACTAATTAAACCACAGTTTGACTAAACTTAATTGTTACACTGCATTAAGCAGAAATGAGACTCAAATTAATAAGAACTAAAATTAATTCTAAATGAATGATAATTTAGAAGATATTTTGAAGCTTTTATGCTCATTTCAGTATTCATTTGAAAGTTTGAATTTTTTAGAAACAATCTTCTTAAAATGCGTTTACATCTTAAAATTAACCATCAATGTCAAATTCCGAGCTTCTTGTCTAACGGTCTACTATCTCTCTCGTGGTAGTGGCACCAACATAAAATGCCTATGTTGAAACAGGAAATGTCACCATTAATTTGCCAATATTAATTTCTAAATCGGTTTCGTATTTACTAATATTCCATAGGAAATGTAATTTAGAATGTTTTTAAAGGCATTTTTAAAACGTTTCTTGTTCCTGCTAACTCGAAGTGGTAATGGCACCGGTATGAAATATAGCATGTGTAGGATCAGAAAATGTAACCATTGATTCGCAATCATTACTTTTGGAATCGGTTCATTATTTTTTGAGATTGCATAGAAATCGCAATTAAAGACATTTTTACAACGCTTATTACCCCTTCTCTTTGCTCCACCCTTTTAAATTTCGAATTTATTTTCGAATGTTCCTTGAGAGCATTTATATTTATAAAAAACTACCATGCCTTATTTAAAGTTTCTATCCTCTTCAGTATCACAGAAATCGCAATTTAGAAAGTTTATTGCTCCTGCAACCCTCTAGTGGTAGTGACACAACGTGAAATAGAGCCTATGTTGAAGCAAGACAGGTCAGCATAAATTTCCAACCATGACTTTTGAAATTCTCTTGATACTTCATAAGGTTCCGTAGAAATCGCAAAATAGAACGTTTTTGGAACGCTTTTCGACCATTTTCACTCCTTTAAAATTTTGAATTTTTCAGGAAATGTTCTTAGAAATCATTTATATCTTATAAGTAACTACAATACCTAATTTCAAGTTGCTATGCCCTGCAGTATAACAAAAAACGCAATTTTGAAAATCAATTTCAAGCGTTTACTTTTGAAATCGGTTTTATACTTCCAGAGATTGTTTACAAATCGGTACTTAGAAAGATTTTTCAACGATTTTCGCGCGTTTTCTAATCTTTTAAATTTCAAATTTTTTAAGAAACGTTCGTAGAGAACATTTATCTATAAATCTTATAAGTAACTACCATAAAAATCACATTTTTAGAACTTTTTTGCTCCTACATCTGCTCTTGGGTAGTCGCAACGACATAAAATATAGCCTATGTTGGAGCAAGAGCTGTTACCATCATTTTCACAGCATTATTCTTTAAATCGGTCCCGTACTTCCTGCGATTGCGTACAACTCGTTATTTGGAACTTTTTTAGACCGTTTTTCACGCATGTTCTTCACTTTTAAATTTCGAATTTTTTAACAAGTGTTCTTATCAAGTGTTACAAGTGTTATCAAATTTAACAAGTGTATATCTTATTAGTAACTGCCATGCTATTTGCTAAAAGCGATGCATTTATACATTATTTTTATAATCGAAAAATTATAATTTAAAAAAGAAAGCAGACTGTTATAATTTTGCATAACGTATTTTAATTTATTTCACCGTATATTAATTCCCTATATGAAGAACAACAGCTTATTTATGTAAATAACAGTAAATAAATTTTAAATTAGCGTAATTTTATGGTCTATAGAAGTTACAACTGAATCTTTTTTCTAATTTTTCTTATTGTTATTTATTTATTTTATTTTTACTTTTCATTAAATATATAAACATGCAAAGATTCACCGTTAAAATTGCATTTATATAATTAAACTGCATTATATAAATATATTAAACAGGAAAAATCTGAATTCCTAAATCAATTACTTCGTAGACACTTATTCTAATTAAAAATCAAGAATCGAGGATTAAAAAAAATCACATTAAAAATATAAAAGCATATATTTAATAAACCGTGAAATATTTAAAGTATTTGCATACGTAAAAAAAAATGAAAATAATATATTTGTTCATATATTTTATTTATCTGTTAAAATAGTAGATATTCATTAAATTAACTGTAAACAATTTTAAATAACAACAAAAAAAAAAAAATTCGTGTCTATATACATAACATAAAAATGCCTTTTTTTTTCATTATACTAGGGGGCTCGGCACCCTACGAGCTACGCTCGCCAACCCCCGTTCAGACACCGCAGTCTCCAAAAGGACGCTAGTTTGATCGGCTTTAAAAAGATTTTGAAAGATTGAATTATAATTTAAAAAGCAGTGGCGATTCATTCCTCTTTGATTGGGGAATTTTAAGGAAAAATCAGCCTGTTTTGAAAGATACAATGTCTGCATTCGTCTTTGATTAAATAAAATCAATTAAACATTTCAAAATAAGCTAATATAAAATGAATTAAGTAAACAGAGTCTGTGTCTCCCGGTATTTTTTAACAAAGCGAAAAGAAAGTTCTTTTAAATAACACATTTTAAATCTATCGTTTTTAATCTGACATAATTTTCACTAAACTTTTCTTTCTCTTTTTAATATTCACGTGAAACTACTTTTTTGTTAGAAATGAAATATTATTTGCGCTCAATTTTTAAATTTAAACTGTTTTGCAATACTATTTTTCGTTCATTTTACGTAATAAGTGTAATATGACGTAAATGTGACATAATTTCTCCTATTTAAGACTTCTAATGCATGTTAATAAATTTATTATTTTACAATATCCTTTCTCTTTTAAAATTCACGTGTAAATATAGTTTTTATGAAATAATTTTCAATAAGTTCCTGCTTTTTACACGTAATTATTTAATTCTAATTTCAAAGTTTTTTTCTGTTTATAATAGTCACGTGTAAAAATTTTTTTAATTTGAAGCAAACATTATTGTTTGCACTGTTTATACAGTTAGCAACAGTTTAAATTAATACCATTTTTTAAATATGTAAAAAATATCTCTCGAAATGCTGAAAATTTGAATTTAAAATAGAAATAAAGCGTCAAAAAAGGAGTGAAATAAAAAAAAATAAGTGCAATATGCATACCGGGAACTTCTAATTTATAAAATGATCTAAAAATGATTAAATTTCCACGAATAGTTTTTGCTCCTATAAAACTTTTTTAATGGAACGTTTTTGTCCAACTTTATCATTAAATATCTCTTATAATAATTCTTCGATTTGAAAACTTTCTGCATCAGCGTGTTTATCAAACTTTTCTTTATAATACCGCCAATTTTCATATTTTTGTATGCAATATTTTTCTTAATATTAACGGAGAAAGACCTCCGGTCACAAAAAATTCAAAACCGGCGGCGGCGGATAAAAAGCAAGTTTATATCGCCATGTCCTTCTACAACGATTGTTTTCATAAAATGATAAGATTCAAAATTAAAATAAAAGTGCAAATATTAGAGGAATACCTTTAATAGAAGAGTTTTTTTTTTTATTGCGATTTGAAATTTTGATTATCAGATGTGTGTTTTCATCTATGTTCGGAACAGTGACATACTTAATTGATGTCTTCTAATTTATATTTCTTTTAAATTTTATAGTCGGTGTTTTTTTTTTTTTATGTGTTGCTTAAAATTTTTGCATGATTTTATTTCCCTAACAAAGCTGTATATATTGTACGTACACATTTCTTCTGTGATATAGTAATGTAATAAATTTGCTTAAAATAATAATAATTATAATAATAATAATAATATATATATATATATATATATTTATTTATTTATTTATGTGGGCAACGGATTTGTAAACAGTGGTTAATTTGGCCCTCAGTTGTAAAAGAGTTTGACATGCCTGTGTTAAAATGTTTTTTTGATTTATTTAATATTTTTCAAAAATGGTTATTCTGTTATGGTTTATTTATTTATTTCTTAAATTTATGGTTTAAATTATGTGGTAAATTTTTAGGGTATATATAGGGTAAATGCACCAGTAGTCGGCCACTTTGAGATAAAATACGTTATGAATTGCTTATTTTTTATTTCAAATGAAATATTACATTCCCCCTATATGTAGCCATCCTTTATTCGTCACAAGCCATCAGCAAAAAATTGTGGGTATTTTTATTGCACAGTAATCATCCATATTTTATTTGGTTGCGGTCAAATAACCGCTTTTGCTATTTTTTTGTTAACTGATGACAAAATTTTTAAAAGACTAGTATTAATTTATTTTTTATTATTTTCTAAAATTAGAAGACTCTACTATTAAAAAGTTTAATAAACTAATGTTTTTCAGTATCAAAATTCAATAAGTGTGTTTCTATTAATTAATTTTAATGTGGCCGACTATTGGGTATTATATTTACTTGCATGTTCAGTAATCGACCTCCACGGTTGACTACTGGCTAAAAGGCTATTTCACTTTTTTGAGTCTACTTTTAATAATTTGATTTTTTTCTTAATTTGATTATCGCAATTTGAGATATATATAACCGTTTACTTGCATTTTATTTTATGTACACTATATATAATGTGTTCTGGGGTAATAACGCCACGTTAAGATTCTACCAATTTTTACGGCTTAGTTTTAGATTTTTTTTCCCCAAACAAATATAGGATTTGATACAGTAACTTATTGATTATGTATACAAGAAAGACTAGTTTAGCAGATACTTATTCATAAAATATAGTGGCATGATTTCTTGACCAATGTTATTAAGCGTTATTACCCACCTGTTCGGTAATAAAATAGCGTCTAAATCGCGGCCCTCAAAACGGCTCATCACAAATGCGCCCAAGAAATTCCCTTGCACTTTGCCCTGTCTCAAACGATGTCATCCTTATTTACTTTAGTGTTCCATTTTTAGACTTCATAGTGTTGTCTTCATAGTGTTTAGACTTCATAAAAAATGAGAACAAGTAAAAATTTAATTTAAAAAATCAAAAAACCCGACTGCGTAAAAAGCGAACTAATTAATTATTTCACATCTATGTGAAACTATTTTTATATTACTTACCTATTTTTTTTTTATTTACTTGTATGGATGACTCTTAAGTTGTGTTTAATTGTTAGTTCCTATCTATAAACACTGTTTTGATTAGGTCTATAGATGTCTATGATGGTTAAAGTTGCAGTCAAGCTAGAGATCCTACCTACACGACTTCCAGGTTGTCTAATATTTAAACTGAGCTTCTGACTGTAAAATAGTCAATGAAACATCGTCTTCATTTTGAAAGACCTATCCAATGGTATGCCACTCAATAGGGTGCGAACAAAAAATTTCGTCTCTACCGCCATTTTTTATTTTACGGCCGCCATTTTGAATTGATAAAAACAATACCTAGCCCATAACCATCGGACGGTTAAGACGACTCGATAGAGACCTAATTCATTAAAATCCATCCAGCCGTTGGGATGTTTCGAGGGTATGAAGAAATCCACATACCCAGATATGCGTGAAACACATAACCCTTCTTGGCAGTCGGGTAAAAAGACTTATAAATATCATTCATGCACAAGTTAAATGAAATACATTTGCACTCTTACGTTCGTCAGTGACTGCAACGTTCACGAATTTCGCTCGTTTGTGATCGCGGATTTCGCGAATTTAATACGTTTTTGAGACTGCTGCATCCAGTGATTTTTTTTTGTTGTTTTTATGAGTGCTATGCGCTCATTCATTCGTTAGTGTTTGCGGCTTTAACGAACTTCGTTCGTTTGAGATCGCGGCTTTCGCGAATTACTGCTTTTTTGAGACAGCTGCACGACGAGGTTGTTGCACCCAGTGATGTTTTTTTCCGGTTTTCAAGAGCGCTATGCACTCATACGCTCGTAACTGATTGCGGCGCTAACGAATTTCATTCGTTTCTGATTGCGGATTTCGCGAATTTAGTGCATTTTCGAGACTGCTGCACGACGAGTTTGCTGCATCCAGTGATGTTTTTTTCGGTTTTCAGGAGCGCTATGCGCTCGTACGTTCGTTAATGATTGCGTCGTTAACGAATTTCGTTCGTTCGTGATCGTGGCTTTCGCGAATTACTGCGTTTTATAGACTGCTGCTCGACGAGGTTGCTGCATCCAGTGATAATTTTTTTTTCATGAGCGCTACGCTCTCATACGTTCGTAACTTATCGCGGTGTTAACGAATTTCGTTCGTTTGTGTTTGCGGCTTTCGCGAATTTAGTGCCTTTTTGTGATTGCTACACGACGAGGTTGCTGCATCCAGTAACTTCTTTTTCGGTTTTGATGAGCACTTTGCGCTCATACGTTCGTTACTGATTGTGGTGGTAACGAATTTCGTTCGTTCGTGATCGTGGCTTTCGCGAATTACTGCGTTTTAAATGCTGTTGCACGACGAGGTCGCTGCACCCAGTGATGTTTTTGTCGGTTTTCATGAACGCTATGCGTTCATACGTTCGTTATTGACCTCGATGTTAACGAATTTCGTTCGTTCGTGATCGTGACTTCCACGAATTACTGCGTTTTAGAGACTGCTGCACGAAGAGGTTGCTGCACCCAGTGATGTTTTTTTTCTGCTTTCATGAGCGCTATGAGTTCATACGTTCGTTAATGATTACGGCGTTAACGAATTTCGTTCGTTTGTGATTGCGGCTTTCGCGAATTACTGCGTTTTAGAGACTGCTGCACGACGAGGTTTCTGAACCCAGTGATGTTTTTTTTCGGTTTTCATGAACACTATGGATTCATACGTTGTTACGGATTGCGGCGTTAACGAATTTCGTTCGTTCTTGATCGTGGCTTTCGCGAATTACTGCGTTTTAGAGTCTGCTGCACGACGAGGTCGCTGCACCCAGTGATAATTTTTTCGGTTTTCATGAGCGCTATTAGCTCATACGTTCATTACTGATTACGGTGTTAACGAATTTTGTTCGTTTGTGATTGCGGCTTTCGCGAATTACTGCGTTTTAGAGACTGCTGCACGACGAGGTTTCTGCACCCAGTGATGTTTTCTTTTCTGTTTTCATGAGCACTGTGCGTTCATACGTTCATTACTGATTGCGGCGTTAACGAATTTCGTTCGTTCGTGATCGTGGCTTTCGCGAATTACTGCGTTTTTGAGATTGCTGCAAGACGAGGTTGCTGCACCCAGTGATTTTTTTTTTTTTTGGTTTTCATGAGTGCTATTAGCTCATACGTTTTTTACTGATTGCGGCGTTAACGGATTTCGTTCGTTCGTGATCGCGGCTTTCGCGAATTACTGAGTTTTATAGACTGCTACACAAGTTTTCTGCATCCAGTGATGTTTTTCTTCGGTCTTCATGAGCGCTATGCATTCATACGTTGGTACTGATTGCGGTGTTAATGAATTTCGTTCGTTTATGATCGCGGATTTCGCGTATTTAGGGCGTTTTTGAGACTGCTGCACGATGAAGTTGCTGCATCCAGTGATTAGTTTTAGCTTTGATGAACGCTATGCGCCCATGCATTCATCACAAAAAAAAGATAGCAAAAAACAAGAATTTTTTTTATAAAATCGCATAATTATATCAAAACGACTGTTACTATAAAATCACAAATCTATAATAATAAGAGAACTACTAAAATAACAATGATAACAAACGATTGCTTTGTCACATGTATTTAAAATATCGAATAGGGGAAAACAACTGAACAAGAAACCATATTTTCCCTTAAATAAGAATTGGCGCCTCATTCTGCTCATATTGTTCAAAGATACTATGAGACAGACTGTAATATTTGTAATGTACTATTCGAGATATGCAACTTATTAAAATTACATTTCGAAACTCGATTACGAGATAGTAACGCGAAAATGAAGAATTGGCGCCGCGTTCTGTAAATATCTAACCACGAAATCCCAAGATAAACTGAAATATTTGCATTGTACTAGTCGAGACATGCAACATATTAAAATTTCATCCCAAAACTCGGAGACATGATAGTAACGCTAAAATGACGATTTGGCGCTCCCCACTGCTGATATCACAATAAGATATGCATCGAAAGATCAGACATTCATGTTCTGTTAATAATCTTGTCCTACATCATAATCTCATTTTGAAACAGAATGACGTAATAATTTTTTCTCTGCCCGCAGCCTAGTCTACGATGGTTAAACAAAAATTTTGAAAGGCCCACTACTAGATAATTTGACACTTTTAACTTTACTTTCCATATGAAACAAGAATGAAAAATCTTGCATGAAGAATAGATTATAAAAGCATTTACCATTACTTGGAGAATTTTTCAACGAAATTGAGCTGCTCAATACCGTAAAAAAAGTAAACATTGTAGAAAAGGCATAATACTTTTGAAAACCAGATTATGGTCCCTAACCAAAAAAGTAGTTCAATTCTTTTGCGCAGTCCTGTATTTAATCTAAAGATTTCATATAATTCTCTGCATAGTATGATAATACTTAGTATAGTAAGAAAATGCATAACAGGTTGAAAATTTACCTTCAGCAATTTCTACCCCTATACGGAAACTTACTTGAATTATTTTGTACAGCCCTGTATATTACCAATAGATTTTTATATGCCGCACATATTAAGCTAAAATTTAATTAAGGCTAAAACGTGGTTAAAACTACTGAAATGATACTTCCACACATTATTATCCCTAGGAGCTCATGTATTCAGTTCTTTGCGTGGCCCAGTATATGTTTTATTTACATTATACAAACATCTTTTAGTATACTAAATATAGTTCAGCTTTGAAAGAGCATAAAAGCCTCTTTTAAGCCATTCACCCTGATACTCCACAAAGCTTACAAACTCTTTTGTGTAGCCTTGTATATGATCTATATCAGTTATACACACCGCATTGTAAGTTAAGGTTTAATTAAACTTAAAAACGCATGTCATAAACAAAATCACACTTACAGCAATTATCGCTAATACAAAGATGCAGTACTGTATTCGAATTATTTGTGTTTCCCTGTAAATGAACGATAAATGCTATGCATATCATGTTATACAACGAGTATTTTGTAGTAAGCCTCAGTAATGTTGTATATCAATTTCATTCTATTTGATGTAGTATAAGAGAAATAAAATACGCTGCAAACTGCTTATCCCCTGACACTATTATGTAAAGGAATTCTTTTGCGGAGTCCTATAAATGAATAATAAGTTCTTTGGACTCCATATTGTCTAGAATACGTAGTTAAATGCACTTCATAAATGCATATCAATTTCATTATATTTGAAATGGCCAACATCATTAAAATAAACTTCAAGCAATTTTTCTCATTGAGCGTAATGCATCGGGATATTTTTTACTGTCCCTGTAGATGAACTATAAATTCTACACACTTTATTTTCAATAGAGATCGTGCTATTGTTAACGTCAAAAACATACAAAAATTTCAAGGAGTTTCGAGTATATTTGCGAGTGTTAGAACTCGGACAGACAGAAGACAATCCAAATTCACAAACACTTTTAAACAATTTTGGAAAGTGTTAAATACTATTATAATATTTTAAATTATTACTGCAACATTATAAGAAAAGAATAAATTAACGCATTTTATCATTAAAATGTTGTTCTGTTTATAAAAGTTATACTTTAAGTTATTTAAATAACAAAGCATTTAAATGGCCGACTACTGGTCCAGTGGTGACCGAACACTAGAATTGAGCGGCCGACTACTAGACCTTTGCTACTTTTAAGTTTAACTTTTTATAAATAAAAACTATAATCAGTTTTTTTAAAAACAATTACTGAAACAGTACAAGAAAAGTGTACATTAACATGTGTCACTGTTAAAAATGTTGTATTGCTTTTTAAAATTACGCTTTGAGCTATAAACTTAAAGAAAGCGCTTAAGTGGCTGACTATTGGTGCTTTTACCCTATATATATATATATATATATATATTACTTCTAACGAAATATTTTGTTTTTTAACCAAAAAATATCCCCATGCTTTTAAAATTCAAAATTAAATGCTTTTAAAATTGAAATTTCACATTATATATGTTCTTATCTTAAACTCTAACCGCATTCTTATTTTCCTAATAATAATAATAATAATAATAAAACATGCAATAGAAAATTTACTTTAAAAAGCTAACACATGCACAAGAAATGAGACATTTTATGAATTCACAGCACTATAAAAACCTAACCATATTTACCTATTTGAAAACATTTGAATGAAATTTTAAACGATGAAATGTAGTTTTTCAGGGTGCTATTGATGGCGCTCCAGTCGACTAGCTGAACAAGGGCTAGGCGGAAAAGTCCGCTTTCCCACACCGTTTGTGATCTAGCTGACGGAAACTTTGAAAGTGTTGATGCAGTTCGATAAGGGGATATTTTTCCCGGCGAAGCAGCGCTTCAGGAACTG
Organism: Maratus speciosus; assembly: GCA_963932465.1. Taxonomy (NCBI): domain Eukaryota; kingdom Metazoa; phylum Arthropoda; class Arachnida; order Araneae; family Salticidae; genus Maratus; species Maratus speciosus. The sequence continues at coordinate 24,084,381 of OZ010786.1, forward strand.
GGAATGTTAATCATCCATTAAGATTTATTAATTATACCTTTTCCAGAAGCCTATTTTTCTGACAAGAGATAATGTTCGCATGAAATGTTAAGTAATAAATCAACAGGTAATATTTTTTGATTTTTTTTCTTTTAATTTCATAATATGTTTTAAATATATACATATATATATATATATATATATATATATATATGTTCCATTAAATAAGATGTCAAGTAAATTAATTGTTTTTAATATTTTTTTTATATGCTTGTTTTAAAGCAAAACAAAATATAATATTTCAATAATTAGTGTTTTACAAATAAATTAATGCTGATAAAAAAATGTTTTGTTTTTTTTTTTTCGATTAAAAAAATATTCCCAAATTTGAATTTAGAATTCGGTTGATATTATTATTGGTAGTACTATTTTTGTTTTCTTGTATTAAAATAAAACGATAAGTCTATGATTCTTTCATGTGAAATATCGCATCAGAGACTGGAAATTTTAAACATCCACTAAATTATTTTATTTATAATTTTCTAGAAGCTTCTTCCTCTGATAAGAGATAATGGGCGTAGAAAATGATAAGAATAAAATCAACAGGTTTATTACTTTTACAATGTTCTATTAAACAACATTTTTTATACTCTTAATTTTATGTGATATATATGTTTATTTGTTTGCGAAAATGAACAATTTATTTCCATAAAAATTTTATATATATAAAAAAATAATATTTAATAAAAGAAGTTTTATTGATTTCGTTTTTAATTTAATATATTTCTGCATTTATTTACCATACAATATTTGTTTTTATTCAATGACAACTATTTATTAGATAACTAAAATATATATACTTAATCTTGTTTTTTCGAAAGAATGCAGATTCTCTCATGATAGTAATGCGCAAGTATGCATTTACCTCATTTCCGAATGGTCTTGTAAAAGAAAAGTAAAACAAAAAACTTTTCTATATTATGATTCTTTTACAAATGTTTTATGACAAATATATGTTTTACTTATATATTAATGTGTTTTACATATTTATTAAATCGTGAAAGTGATAAAATATTAAGAGTGATATTGGAAAAAATTAAGGATCGATTTAAAAGTATGCTTTCAGAGAAATAACTTTCCATTTTAATGTATTAATACGTGTAATTCTTTTCAAAATTAGTCACAACTACTTCTTATTTAATTTAATTATGCGGACATTATAATGTTTCGTTAAAAGAATCTGGATACGTTAGTGATAATAAATCGCAAATATGCATTTTGCGTTAGTTTTGAAAAGCTGAAAGAGGGATTATATCCTTTATAAAATAAATCGTTTAAAGTAGTATATTTACAAACTAGTAAATTTTTATTATCTTTATAATTTTTTGAAAATATTCGTGTCAAATTTCTATTACATAGGCTTGAAGGTTATTTAAAATTTCAAACACCATGAATATAAGGTTCAGTTATAAAAATAAATTCCGAATAATTTTTTAAGTAAATGTCTTTCTGTAAATTAATTAGTAAATTATTGTAAAGAGGATTTTCTAAAAATCTCTTTAATTTTATTTATTTATAAGTTCTCTTTTTACAAGTTCATATTGTGTAAATAGATGCATATAAAATTATTATTTATGTGTATTATATGTTCATGAAATTACAAAACAGAATAATATATATATATTTTTAAAAAGTGGTTAAAAATTTAAAAATGTTTAGAAAAATACATTTTTTTCCCCTTTAATCATTTGCAATAACTTTTTGATATGAACTATAACTAATTATTTGTTAAATTAAGTATTTCTACTTAATATTGTATTTTGGTATCAAAATAATGCGATTACTAATTATAGTAAAGCGCAATGATGCACTTTATGTTATCTTTCAAAAATTAAAACAGCCGATATATATCGTGATAAAAAAAGGTAATTTCACATTATTATTTTTTTTAACAAGTTATCACGAATACTTATTTTTTATATTTTAATTTCTATGGTAAATAACTTAAAAAATTATAAATTTCAATAACAAGGGTTTCACAAAGGAATTGATAAATAAATCAATTAGAATCAAAATCATGCGTCAAATACATCATGAAGCACTTTCCAAAACTTCCACAGTTTCAAACATTTTTCGTTTAAAAAGGTTAATATGATACCTAATTAAACACTTTTAAAAACGTCTAAGATTTTTAAAAATCAAATTTCAGAAATTACCGCACATACACGGAAAATATTCCAATTCTATTGTGCAGCCCTGTTTTTAATAAATAGATTTGTATGTATTCTATTAATCTGCTAAGATTTGTTTAGTAAGAAAACACATAATAGTTTGAAGATTCAACTTGACCAGCTTCAACGAATAGGCGAAAACAATCTTGAATTTTTGTTGTACACAACTGCATCTGCATATTACCTACATATTTTTAAACGTGCTACATATTAAGGTAAAATTTGAGTCAAGATAAAATAGTCTTAAAACTACTGAAATCATACTTCCAGTAATTATACATATAGCCAGCTCTTTTCGTGGCCCTGTATATGAATTTATTTATATTCCACAAACATATCTTAGAATATTTGAAAATGTATCTGTCAATTAAAAACTATATCAAAAAAATTCAAGCTCATATACAGTAATGCACAATAATTGTTTTGTCTAACCCTGTATATGATGTATAGCACTTAACAAACCACGCAGTATGTCAAAAATTAAATTTAGTTAAACTCAAAAATGCACGCCATAACGGAAAACAAACTTCCAGTAGTTATCGGTAATAGATAGTACTTCGAATACAATACTGTATCCGAAATTCTTATGTGTCCCTGATAGATGAAAGATAAATGTTGTGTACATATTATTCTACAGCAAGTATTTGCAGTAAATCTCAATGTATTAATTTCATTAGAGTTGAAATAGTGTAGCATAATTAAAATACGCTACAAACACGTTTCCTCGTAAACCAATACGTAACTTAATCTTTTTTGTGTTTGGCCCTGTAATTGAGTAATAAGGGCTTTGCACTAGAGATCTGCACGGGCCAGCCCATGGCCCAAAGCCCGGGCTATGAAAGCTATCTACTACCGCAATTTGGAGGATTTTCATAAAATATTTTAAGAATTAAAATATAAAAATGGAAATATTTTTAAAAAACAGCTAGTGCGGAGTATCTACAAATGAACAGCTTTCAGCTTAAAATAAAAGTTAGTAAAGTTGGTTCAGTAGAAAGTTCCGGGCAAATGACTAAAAAATTAGCCTAGTGGAGATAGAATATATAAAATTAGAATATAGTATTGTATAAAATTGTGGAAAATTAAATTAAACAAATGATGTTATATTTATAACATTATACTAGAATGCCTTAAAGAACAGCAATAAAATTTCATTAGTTAAAAGAATTTTGGACGAAAACTTGGGGAACCTGATTGTCGGCTATAGCTTCATTATGGACTGTAGAAAATACTTAAAAATACTAAATGAATTGTATTGCGTACTCGATGGATTCTCCACATTTACAAAACTTAACAAAAATATTTATTATTTACAAAAATATTCCAAAGCGACTGGCTGCGGTTGATGCACTGCCCTTGCGTCTAAGAACACATCATACTCAACTGGCGTAGAATTCTCGCCCGCGCCCCTTTCAGTCCAAAGCGCTTGCAGCGCTCTCTCACTATCAATTATGATGCACGGTGGAAACACTGATATTATTTTAAACCTCAAATTATTGCCAAGATCTTCCTTGTTTGCTTGTCTAACTCGACGAAGCGAATTCATCCAGGCGAGAATCATCCAGTTCTGTAATATAAATCACCATTTTTTGGACAAAGCTTCCGATCCTAGCATGCACACTATATACCACTGCTCTTCTATAAAGACACCCTACATTTTTTAAAAAACATTGCGTTTTACCAGTCTGCGACTTCGATTACTTTATTTTAAAAAGGGAAGTATTTTCATCTGTGAAGAATTTCAAAGTAGGTGGGTAAAATAACACACATCTACAGAACTTCAGTTTTAGGAATTAAAATATAGGCTTTTTATTTAAATGACATCATCACCATCCGCTAAAGCATTCCACTTCTACGATGCAATTTTAATCAACATCTAAAGAAAAGTATGCATATGACGTTATTATCTCAGAATAATACACAAACCAACTATTAACAAATAATTAAACCAACTTTTACCATACTATGTATTATACGTACGAATCTTTGTTTCATATATCATTAAAATATTCGGATATTTTTCGGATTGTTCATGGTAATGACAGAAATGGTGTTTTAAAATGCGTCCTGCATTTTCTAAACTGTTTATTTAGACATATTTCGCATTAAGAAATAGTAAAGTTTTGTCGCAGTATTTTGAAAGTGTTGGAAAGTGTAGCATAACCCACGCTGGATGCATGACATTTCGTTCTTTTTAGGTGCGTTCGTAATTATATAAATACGTAGCACCTATAATCGTCGTTCGGTCCGTCTGTCTGTCCGTCTATTCGCTTGTAACAGAACAAGAACTATCCAACCGAATGGTCTGAAATTTTAAATATACACTGGTTATCAAAAATTAAGAAAAAGTCACAAAATGCTAATTTTCCAATACGCGAACACTCAAAAGAAAATAATATAATTCGAATAATTACTATCTCTACAACACAGCTAGGCCATACAACATCTTATTCATGTCACACATGGTCACAAGTGTCACAGTCACTACGGTGAAGCAAAAAAATAGGAAATTCCATACATCTCATCGTGAGTCTCAAATGGGACAAATTCTATATGGGACTCCACTGAGAAGTCAATGTGACTGCTGCTTTGTGACGAGTCACCAGGTGACTTGTACAATGTAGTTAAATTATGACTCTCATGTGACTGTCATTTTTAGACTCAATTTCATAGTGATCATGAGCGTAGCATTATGATAAGTCATAAAATAATATCATATTATAGTCACATGGAGACTTTTCCCAAAAGAGCACAATGGTGACTTCACAGTTGTCTCTCTGTCACATGAAAGTCATCATGTGACTTTAATGTGACATTATTCGGTAACTTATCACAATGCAGCGTTCACGATGACTTTGAAATTGAGTCTACAAATGACAGTCACATGAGAGTCACAATGTAACTACGTTGTAAAATCACATGGTGACTCGTCACAAAACAGAAGTTACAATGGCGTCTCAGTGGAGTCCCATATAGTGATCATTTGAGACTCATAATGAGATGTATGGTATTTCCTATTTTTTTGCTTCACCGTAGTGACTGTGACACTTGTGACCATGTGTGACATGAATGAGATGTTATATGGACTAGCTGTATTGTAGAGATAGTAATTTCTCGAATTATATTATTTCCTTTTAAGTGTTCGCGTATTTGAAAATTAGCATTTTGTGACTTTTCCTTAATTTTTGATAACCAGTGTAGAATTGTTGCAAAAGTTTGTCGAGTTATTTCAAATTTTATGAAAATCGGATGTATAGTTTAATTACGAGAATAGTGAAAAGTTTTCCGATACATTACGGCCAATGAAAAGAAAACATTTCAAGTAAATTTTAATGATGCTACAATCTTTCGAACAGAATGAAATTGGTATGCACTTTTAAAGTGCACTAAAATATACATTCAGTACAATATGCACTGGTGAAAATATTTATAAAACTAGTTATAGTACGAACGCACCTCATTTACCATGTTTGACGTGCAATTTCCAACTTGTTATTTTTATATTAAAAAGTTCAAAGGTTAACAATTTAAGGTAAAATAAAATTAACAATTATCAAAAGTATTTTAGTCAGAAAAAATAAAATGAATATATGTCCGCATAATCTTAGAAGCCAAACATTTTTCAGCTTTTGTCGTTTATATATATATATAACATGTAAGAAAAATCATACGTACAGCATAGATTATGAAACACTTTCCAACACTCCCTGAAAGCTTTAATGAAACCTCGTTACTTAGGGAAATAAGGTAAATAAGATAACTAAGTAAACATTTAAAAATCTGATTCCAGTAGCTACCGCCCATAACCAAATATGTATTCCAATTATTTTGAACAGCCCTGTATTTGTTCTCTATGTCGATATATATTCATTATAATGAGAAAATTTAGTTCAGCAAGAAAACGTATAACAGGTTGAAATTTCTCTTTCAGCAATTTATACAATTAATTGAAAAAATACTTGAATACTTGAATATAAAAGAATAATAACTATTCTTTGCACCGCATATTATACAGAATGCATGTTTTAGTGCACTCCATAAATGCATATCAATTTTGGTATGTTTGGATGCGTCTAACTTAATTAAAAATCCTTTTAAACGATTTTTCCAATACGCCCTAATGTAACGGAAAACTTTTGACTGTCCCTGTAAATCAACTAAACATACTACAAACTTCATTTGAAATAGGGAACGTGCTATGGTAAACGTCAATAACCACCAAAAATTTCAGGACAATCTGAGTATATCTACGGGAGTTAGAGCGCGGAAAGACGGACGGACAGACAAACTGAAGTCATGAACACTTTTCAACTTTGTTGGAAAGTGTTAAAAAGTACGTATGAATGGGTAATGTAGTGGGCGACAGACGAGTATTAAAAAGAAAAAATATTACATTTATCTTTCTCTTCCCCAACATACAGAAAGTTTCATACACTATTGTTTTTTTTTTTTTTTTTTTTTTTTTTTTTTTTTTAGCGAATGTTAAATGTAGATAAATTCAAACAAAGAAACAAAAAGAAAACTTGCTAGTTTTAAGGAGAATACCCATAGAGATATGCATATAAAAGTGCAAGAAATATTTTAGATATAAAGAAATTTGAAGATGTTTAAACTTTAAGTTTTAAAGAAACTAGAAGATTGAACCCGGACTTCCCGGGTTACAGAGTACAGGGGAAAAAACTTTTTTTTTTAGGTTTATTTGTCATTATATAAATACGTAGCACCTATAGTCGGTCCGTCTGTCTGTCCGTCCGTCCGCATATCACAAAAAAAATACCCAACGGAATTGTCTTTAATTTTAAATATATAATTGTTGCAATATTTTGTTGAGTCATTTCAAATTTTATAAGAATCAGATATATAGTTTAAATATCGGGGACAATCAAAAGTTTCCAGAACATTACGGCCAATGGGAAAGAATTATTTCAAGTGCATTTGATGATGTTACAGTCTTTCGAACAGAATCAAATTGATATGCACTTATGAAGTGCACTAAAATATACATTCAGTACAATATTCGGTGCAAAAAATATTTATAAAACTAATTATAGTACGAAAGCACTTCATTTGTCACGGTTGACGTACAGTTTTCAACTTTTTTTTTTTTTTTTTTTTTTTTTTTTTTTTTGTAATTGAAAACTCTTATAATTATTTTACATGCAATATATTTTTTAGATTGCCCACTAGCGCCACGAAAAGCTTTTTGATATGAAAAATATCAATTATGTAATCAAATAAAGTTTTGAACTTTACCAAAAACAATATTTTCGTATTAGCCGCATGTTAAGAGTTGTTAGCTGAAGATTTTGCTTTTTACGGCAGCCTTTTTTATTCTTATCATTTCAGTGCTTTCAGACCGTAGTTCAGTTATATGTATGTTAAATTTGTGTTTTATTTATTATTTCTAGAAGAAGTTTTAATTTTTTGATGGAATATTAGCCGTAAGAACATACTGAACTCTTTGTATTATTTTAAGGGCAAACATATTAATAGATCTCCACGCAATAGATATAAATTTAAAAACATTTCATGCTTGAAAATTATTTTTTGACAATAGACAATCAGTAAACGGAGATTTTTTTCCATTTCAAAGTTTTTTTTTTTTTCCTATTTGGCTTTGTAAAAATTTAAATTGTTCGATTACATATATGTTAAATTTATTTATGTTTTTTTTTATTATTATATATATATATATATATATATATATATATATATATATATATATATATGTTTTTTTTTTTACTCATACATGAAGTTTTAATTTCGTTATGAAAATTAATCAGAAATAAAGGCTGAACAATTTTTATTGTTTTATGTGCAAATTGTTGATTGTTATTTTGCAATGGAGCCAACACACGACAGAGATAAATTAAAAAACTCATGCTTGAAAATTATTTTAAAATCTATAATAAATCAGTCAATTAAGACAGTTTTCAAACAAATTGTATCTGAAAGCAGACTTTTTTCCCTATACGAAGATATAATGTACGATGGTCAGAAGTTTAAAAAAAATGCAGTAGCCAAAAATTGCAAAACCGAAATTTGATCGTGAAGTGTTTCCATTTGCAAAATGACATCAGCGTTACGCATAGATACGTTTATCCTTTATAACATAGACGATATGCAATGCTCAAACAAAATCTTGTGTAATTGAAATATTCATATGCAGTGTCAAAATATTCAATTTGTTTTGATAATCATTTTACGGCGTGAATATTCTTTCACGTACAGCACTTTAGGAAAATTTTATTCGTTATAATTTCGAACATTAAAAAAAAAAAATGTATTGCTTTTAAATATTTAGTAAAATGTTTTTAAATTTGAATGTAATGGAGCTAATATAACAATCGCATTTTAGGATATGTGAATTTTGAGTTCGTTAGCTGACATAATTTTCATTTTATTTCGCAACGGATGCATTACTTGCAGAAAATAGTATAAAAGATACCATATATTTTTATTAAATGACAATTGGTTTTTTCATATATTTATAAAATTAAGTCGGACTAATAAAAATAATTTACATTATTTGCAGAAAGTACAAAATATAGATTGTTCTTTCACAATTGAAATAAATCAATGGTTTCAATCCAATTTTCTGCTTTATTCTATTGCATTAAATGCTTATAGCTGTCGCTAATAGTTTTGGCCTCTTTATTAAGATAATATTAAAGATAAAATGACATACAAACCAGATTTCATTAACCATTTCTGAATTAATTATTTACTACGAGGTTTAATATGACATTGGAAATTCCCTCGGTGTAATTAGATTATTTGCTTTATTGATTACGCGGATACAAAGTAATTGGAAAAGTATTCAGATATGTTTTTCGGTCTGGTCAATGGTCATATGCTGATTTATCTATATACAACATGTCCGAGAAAGGTCTTTATCATTCTAAAAATTAATAACAAAAATACTAACGGGTGAAATGAAATGCAGTTTTCTGAAAAAAAAAATAATAAGAGTTTTCTCTGGTATAAATTGCCTGAGATAGATGGCGCTAGTTTTTTGGCAGCTGTGATAAGAAAAGAAAATGGAGTCAGCACAGGAGAAAGCGCAGTGTGTTTCGTGGTTAGTCGTAGCAAAATTACCAAGCCCACCGTGGCTGAGTGGTTAAGGCACCACGCCACTAATCGCTTGAGAGCGTAGGTCAGCTGTGGGTTCAACTCCCGCTGGCTCCATTGCACACTCTTTGTGGAGCTTCTGGATGTAATTCTCTGGTGTTGTAAATTTCCTTGTGCTATCTCGTCTTTGTATATTGAAGATGACTTAAAAGCGGAATTTGATGTCAAGCACACAAGTCAGATGTATGTGTTCAATAAATAAACAAAATCACCGATAGCCGTGTAAAGAAATTTTGGCTAAGATGTGTTATTATCCCACCCTCCGCGATGTTGAGTATTTGGCGATTTTTATCGCTCTGGCAACCCCGGCGTTTGGCGTCTAGTAACTTATTATGGCAACCCCCTTTTTTACGACGCGAGAGCGTGAACATTCATTTCACTGCCGGGTGTCGTTGCTGACGGTTGGTTGACTCTTGTACCAGATACTCTTTGATATCGTGTTCTATGGCTGTCTTTTTATTTTTATGTTAAATTTATTGGATGTATTTCATTGACTATAGTTTCTGTAGTCCGTTTAAACACTCTTGCTGAAGTAATTAAGAAATATGAGGAAATTTTGACATGAAAGGGGGATTTGTTTATAGCGTGTCAATGCGTATTAAGCCTATTTTGGAAAATGACGGCGGTGTTATATTTTGTGCTGTAGGTTTCAAGAAAGCAGATGTCTGTTAAGGTATGTTGATAATTTTATGTATATTTTGTTGCTTTAAGAGTTTTTTACATTTTGAGATTGCTACAAAACGAGAACTAATGAATTTTGAGAATTCTATATCGCGAAAAATGCTGAATTCGGCGATGTTTTTTTTTCGGAAAATGAGCGCGAAGCGCTCATACAACTATTGCTGATTGCCACTTTAGCGAGTCTCGTTTTTTAGGTATATTTTGCTGTTTTAAGAGTTTTTTACATTTTGAGATTGCTACAAGACGAGAACTGCTGAATTTTGAGAATGCTATATTAGCGAGAAATGCTGAATTCGGCGATGTTTCTTTTTCCGTTAAATGTGCGCGAAGCGCTCATACAAGGATTACTGATTTGCCAGTTTAGCGAATTTTGTTTATTATTTACATTTTATTTTCGTTGAGCCAAACATGCGTAGAAACGGGTGCTTGGCGACATTTACTACTTGGCGGAAAAGGGGTTTTCTCGCCAAAAAAAATCCAAGATGGCGGAGGGTGGGATAATAACACATCTGTTCCGAAATTTTCGTACAGTTACAGTGAATGTACTGTTAAAAAGAAAAAAAAAAAAAAAAAAAAACCTTTTTATAGATTTCTTACACCCTACAAAAATAAATGTTTGAATTTAACCCCCTAATAGTCGCGCAAAATACACTCACGGACAGTTTGCCTATGAACGCATCGAGAGAGATAATAATAATAAATCAAATCAAAATAATAATAAGAAGAAAAATAAATTAATACACAGTTTAATAATGTTTAATGGAAACTTACAGTTTAATAATGATCATGAAAATTTTAGCAATGGCCACACTACAAAAATAAATATTTATATTTAACCCCATAATAGTGGCGCAAAATACATTCATGGACAATTTGCCCGTGCATGAATCGGGAGAGACGATTAAGTGGTTATGCATAAAGGCAGATAATAAATCAAACAAAATATTAAAACGTAAGACATGCTGAATTAAAAACTTTATAATGTAGATATTTATAGTCTACAATAACGTCAAGTTCAGATGATCTAATGCTGCAGCGAATTCGCAGTTAATATTACAAAAGTCTCCCAAGATTTTTGTCATCCTGATCGGAAAGATTAGGTGACTTTTACATTTGATGCGCATGTGTTTAATTTATTTTCGTAAAAGGTGAAATTTTGAAGGAAACTGAAAAAGAATTTTTTTTTAAACTATGAAAATTAAGATATTGTAGACAAACGGAAGAAATCATCGTACGGGGAAAATTTAAAGGCAAACCGTACGATAGGCCTAAATAGCACTAAAAAACATACAACTTACGAGAAAAACGTACAACTTAGCAGCATTAATACTGATTGGGGCATGGTCTGCAAATCATTAAGTGAATTTTCTTGTATGGACTCAGTTGACTAAAAGTGCCTTCCTCGAAGTGGTAATTTTAGCTGCCGGAACAAGAAAAAGTCCCACGGAGCCATATCAGGCGTGTACGATGCTTGGTCGTTGAAAATCACTTTCTTTTTTTTTCTTAAACACTTGTACAACGATAACTTTTTGCGATCGTCAATTATCATGGTGCAAAACACATTTCGGTGATTTGTATGATTTTCGGCACACGAAATTTCATTTGAAACACAAACTTTAAGCAAAGTTTTTGTTCCACTAATTTTTAGGGTTCGGTACTTAAAAAGTAAAAACTGAACCATTATAAGATCATCCCTGTGTCTGTCTGTCCGTCTGTCACAGCCATATTACTCGTAAACTATGGAAGGGGGAAAGTTTAAATTGCGAGAAGTAATAAAGACTATTGACCGACATTTCGTTCAAAGTTCTTTTAAATAAGGCATTTTAAATGTTTCTTTTTTTATCTGACGTAATTTTCACAAAACTTTTTTTCTCTTTTTAATATTCACGTGAAAATACTTTGTAGAAATGAAATAATATTTGCGCTGTCCTAACAAAAATAGTTGAAAAAATCATCTCAAAATATCAAATAAATGTCTCGCGCAAATTTTAAGTTTAAACTGTTTTGCAATATTATTTTTTGTTAATTTTACGTAATAAGTGTAATGTGACGTAATTTCTCCTACTTAAGACTTCTAACGCATGTTAATGAATTTATTATTTTACAATATCCTTTCTCTTTTAAAATTCACGTGTAAATATAGTTTTTATGACGTAATTTTCAATAAAATCCTGATTTTTATACGTAATTATTTAATTCTAATGTGAAGGGTTTTTTTCTGTTTATAATAGTCACGTGTAAATAAATTTTTAATTTGAAGCAAACATTATTGTTTACGCTGTTTATACAGTTGGTAGCAGTTTAAATTAATACCATTTTTTAAATATGTAAAAAATATCTCTCGAAATGCTGAAAATATGAATTTAAAATAGGAATAAAGCGTCAAGAAATGAGTGAAAAAAAATAAGTGCAATCTGCATACCGGGAACTTCTAATTTATAAAATGATCTAAAAATGATTAAATTCCCATGAATAGTTTTTGATCCTATAAAACTTTTTTAATGGAACGATTTTGTCCAATTTTAGCATTAAATATCTCTTAAAATAACTCTTCGATTTGAAAACTGTCTGCATCAACGTGTTTATAAAATTTTTCTCTATAATACCATTGATTTTCATACTTTTGTAAGCAATATTTTTCATAATATTAACCCCCTCACTGACAAGACCGTGTTAATACGTTCACTAAGCTCCAGGTTTCACTGTAATACAAGCAATATTTAAAGTAATATAATTCTATTGATTTAATGTATTTTTAATACATTGAACAATGATTAATACTTCCAAGGATTGCATTCATGTTCGTTATTAAGTTTTTTTATAAAATGTTCAAAGAATCATTTTTTTTAGCATTTAAAACAAAATGCAGTAAAAACAACATTACAATTTTGCCCTTTTCTAAGACAGTTGGAGGGTTTTAACGAAAAAAGACCCCCGGTCACAAAAAATTCAAAACCGGCGGCGGCGGTGACAGCGTTAGTTTCTTTTTTTTTTCAGAATAGAGAGATTAATTACGGCATTTGAGACGTAAGAGTACAATTTTTCAGAATATGTCTTTACATTTTGACTGTTCCGAGTGGTTTGGTCGATAAAGTATAAATCGAAAGTACGAAAACACAAAGGATATTGAACATTAGGTTCTTCACTACGATGTCCGCTTCCTCCCGATATGAAAATGCGCTTCTGCGCACGTGCAAGCGCTTTTCCGAGGGCGCAATGAAAAGGGTGAATTTTTTACGAGAGGTTATTGTCGTCTTTAGTTAATATCTGGAATAATTAACAAAATATTAAAATCCTGAGTCTCAGGTGCATTAGGAGAGACCTTGGACTACCTTCACACAATTTTTCAACTTTGTACGTACGGTAGATTTCGCTAGCGAGTGCGGACACACAGCGAAATTTATTTATTAGTATAGATGCGCATTTGGTCATTTTCAAAATATGTCCATATTTTGGAATAACAAAGTAAAAATTTTAGAAATAATCAGAAAGATTCAACTTTTTGTAAATAATTATCTTACTTGATAAACATTAATGTACAAGCATCGGCAAAAACAAAATTACTAATTTAACATTTTAAAACCAATTTTTAAATTTTAATGAACTTTATAATGACATAAGCGAGCATGGTAATAACAAATTAAGCAAAATATTTTTATTTTTCCCCAGGTATAAGTGACAGCCATTATATCTTCTGTCCCTTACAATGATTTTCTATTTCTTATATAATAAAAGCAGATTAAGAAATAAAAGTTTATTTAATTATCAATTAGAAGTGGGTACGGTAATGACGAACAAAAAAATACACACCAAAACATTCAAAGTCTTTGCCTGTTTTATTGAAACTATAAAACTATTTACTCTATTCACCAAAACCTGATAATAAGGTGACTTTTAGGTAGCTTTCATTACAAAAAGCTATCTATTGCAGCCGCTCGGAGGAAAGAGATTTCAAAAAATTTTTGGTATATTTTCATCGATCATGACTCCCAGACCCCGAAACCACATTCCGTTCAAAATTGATATATATATATCTGAACTTTGTCACACTGTAACTCTCGTATTTATGAACCGATTTCGATGTAATTCGGTGTGTACATAGTACATACAAATTTCTCGACCGAGTTCGTTGGCCAGCTTCATCTGCCGTTTTGTTTCAAAATGGCGGCCATTTAAAATGTTTAAAAAAATTAAAATTTGAAATGTGGTACCAAAAAATTGAAAATGGAAAAATATTTTTTTCTTATGTATTTGACCTTTATACAAAGATTCCGGAGCAGTTTTTATTTCGTCTATATCTTAAAAAATGGCTGGCATTTTGAATTTCTAGCGTGGCTGACATTTTGAAACGTCCTGAAATTTGTCACGCGATAAAAGGCGTATTTATGAACCGATTTCGATGTAATTCGGTGTGTACATAGTGCATACCAATGTCTCGACCGACTTCGTTGGCCAGCTTCATCCTTCATTTTGTTTCAAAATGGCGGCCATTTAAAATGTTTAAAAAAAAAATTTAAATTTGAAATGTGGTACCAAAAAATTTAAAAATGGAAAAATGTTTTTTTCTTATGTATTTGACCTTTATACAAAGATTCCGGAGCAGTTTTTGTTTCGTCTATATCTTAAACAATGGCTGAGTTATAGGATTTTGAATTTCTAGCGTGGCTGACATTTTGAAACGTCCTGAATTTTGTCACGAGATAAAAGGCGTATTTATGAACCGATTTGGATGTAACATCGTTTATACATAGTGCATACCAATGTCTCGACCGAGTTCGTTGGCCAGCTTCATCCGGCATTTTGTTTAAAAATGGCGGCCATTTAAATTTTTAAGAAAAATTTAAATTTGAAATGTGGTACCAAAAAATTGAAAATTGAAAAAATATTTTTTTCTTATGTGTTTGACCTTTATACAAAGATTCCGGAGCAGGTTTTGTTTCGTCTATATCTTAAACAATGGCTGAGTTATAGCATTTTGAATTTCTATTGTGGCTGACATTCTAAAACGACCTGATTTTTGTCACGCGATAACAGGCGTATTTATGAACCGATTTGAATGTAACTTGGTCTGTACATAGTACATACCAATGTCTCGACCGAGTTTGTTCGCCAGCTTCATTCGCCATCTTTTTTCAAAAGGGTTGCCATTTAAAAAAATTAATTTAAAGTTGAAAATGAGGTATTAAAAAATTGGAAAATGAAAAAGATTTTTTTTATGTGTTTGGCCTTAATACAAAGATTCTGGAGCAGTTTTTGTTTCTGAAAATTTGTTATTTTGTTCATATCTTAAAAAATGGTTGAATTATAGCACTTTGAATTTCTAGCATGGCTAACATTTTGAAACGATCTTGTATTTGTCACGCGATAACACACGTATTCGCCTATTTCGATGTAAGAAGGCATGTTGATAGTATACATCAATATGTCTACCAAGTTCGCTGGCCAGATTCATCAGCCATCTGGTTTGAAAATGGCGGCCATTAAATTAAAAATATATATATATATTTAAAGTGAGGTGCAAAAAAAATTAGAAATTGAAAAAGTTTTCTTTCTTAAGTATTTGACCTTGATATAAGGATTCAGGAGCATTTTTTGTTTGTCTTTATCTTAAAAAATGGCTCAGATATAGCAGTTTCAATTTCTAATGTGGGTGACATTTTGAAAAATCAGACTTTTTGCATGCGACAGAACTCGTATATATCAACCGATACCGATGTGAGTGAGCATATGCACAGCAATTACTAAGGTCTCAACCAAGCTCACTGGTTAGCCTCATCCACCATGTTGTATTAAAATGGCAGGCACTTTAAGAAATCGCCGACTTTGGCAGCGAAATATATGTTACTTTAAAGAAAAGCAGCTTGGATAAAGCTGACTAACTTCGCGAAATTCTCATTCATTATATTGATAAAAATTATTTTTGAATCTCCTATATTCGGTTTCCACTAAATTGAGCTTCGTGTGTTTGAATGATATAAGTTGGCTTTTTTAAAATAAAGTTTATGAAAGCTACCTCTTCCTCCCGGCACTGGCCAGAAGGACTTTTTAGGAGTATTTTGGCCTTCATAAAAAGGCATGTGCTGCCTTCTAAAAAATTACAGATGAACTTTTCGTCAGAAGCATGGCGATGACACACTTTCTTAGGACACGGTTTAAAAAAAATATTAAGAATTATAGGTGAGTTTAATTAATGAAAATAAATATATTTTTAATTAGTAGCATCATAATAAATAAAGATGTATTTAAAAAATTATATCCATCTGTTTTAAATAGAACTTAGTCAAATTGTTACCTAATAAATTGCTTGTTGAAACAACCTACGATAATAACATTTTGACTATAAAAGAATATATTTCTTATTTTTCAATTTTTTATAAACATTAATATAACTGTAAATTATCATTAAAAAAATGATAGTTAAAATGCAATAATTAAAATTATGATACTTAACTATTTTTGTGCAAATGTGAAAGGACAGTAAAACACAACACTTTTTGAAAATCACCCGTCTGCATTACATTGACCCACTCCTACTTGCAGTTCGTGGTATATTAAAGATGCTGATAAGATTTTAAAAAAGTCCTTCCGGCCAGTGCCGGGAGGGAGAGGTGACTTTCATATTCCTTATTTAAAAAAAAAAACAAAAAAAAAAACTTATATTATTCAAACACACAAAGCTCAATTTAGTGGAAACCAAATGTAGGAGATTCGATACTAATTTTTATCAATATAATGAATGAGAATTTCGCAAAATTAGTCAGCTTTATCCAAGCTGCTTTTCTTTAAAGTAACTTTTATTTGGCTGCCAAATTCGGCGATTTCTTAAAGTGCCTGCCACTTTAAGACAACATGGTGGATGAGGCTAAACAGTGAACTTGGTCGAGACCTTAGTAATAGCTGTGCACATGCTCACTCACATCGAAATCGGTTGATATATACGAGTGCTGTCGCAGGCAAAAAATCAGATTTTTCAAAATGTCACCCACATTAGAAATTGAAACTGCTATATCTGAGCCATTTTTTAAGATAAAGACAAACAAAAAATGCTCCTGAATCCTTATATCAAGGTCAAATACTTAAGAAAGAAACCTTTTTCAATTTCTAATTTTTTTTTTTGCACCTCACTTTAAATATATATATTTTTTAATTTAATGGCCGCCATTTTGAAACAAAATGACTGACGAATCTGGCCAGTGAACTTGGTCGAGATATTGATGTATACTATCCACATGCCTACTTACGTCGAAATAAGCGAATACGTGGGTTATCGCGTGACAAATAGAAGATCGTTTCAAAATGTTAGCCATGCTAGAAATTCAAAGTGCTATAATTCAATTATTTTTTAAAATGTATACGAAACAAAAACTGCTCCAGAATCTTTGTATCAAGGTCAAACACATAACAAAAAATTTTTTTCATTTTCCAATTTTTTAATACTTAATTTTAAATTTTAAATTTATTTTTTTTTAAATGGCAAACCTTTTGAAACAAATGGAGAATGAAGCTGGCCAACGAACTCGGTCGAGACATTGGTATGTTCTATGTACAGACCAAGTTACATCGAAATCGGTTCATAAATACGCCTGTTATCGCGTGACAAAAATTAGGCCGTTTTAAAATGTCAGCCACAATAGAAATTCAAAATGCTATAACTCAGCCATTTTTTTAGATATAGACGAAACAAAAACTGTCCCGGAATCTTTGTATTAAGGTCAAACACATACAAAAAAAATCTTTTTAATTTTTTAATTTTTTAGTATCTCATTTTAAATTTTATTTAAAAAAAATTTAAATGGCCGTCATTTTGAAACAAGATGACGGATGAAGCTGGCCAACGAACTCGGTAGAGATATTTTTATGTACTATGTACATACCAAGGTACATCCAAATCGGTTCATAAATACACCTGTTATCACGTGACAAAAATCAGGACGTTTCAAAATGTCAGCCACGCTAGAAATTCAAAATGCTATAACTCAGCCATTTTTTAAGATATAGACAAAACAAAAATTGCTCCGTAATCTTTGTATAAAGGTCAAATACATACGAAAAAAATATTTTTCCATTTTCAATTTTTTGGTACCACATTTCAAATTTTAATTTTTTTTTCAAAATTTTAAATGGCCGCCATTTTGAAACAAAATGCCGGATGAAGCTGGCCAACGAACTCGGTCGAGACATTGCCATATACTATGTACACACCGAATTACATTGAAATCGGTTCATAAATACGCCTTTTATCGCGTGACAAATTTCAGGACGTTTCAAAATGTCAGCCACGCCAAAAATTCAAAATGCTATAACTCAGCCATTTTTTAAGATATAGACGAAACAAAAATTTCTCTTAAATCTTTGTGTAAAGGTCAAATACATAAGAAAAAAATATTTTTCCATTTTCAATTTTTTGGTACCACATTTCAAATTTTCATTTTTTTTTTCAAAATTTTAAATGGCCGCCATTTTGAAACAAAACGGCAGAGAAGCTTGCCAACGAACTCTGTCGAGACATTGGTATGTACTATGTACACACCGAATTACATCGAAATCGGTTCATAAATACGAGAGTTACAGTGCGACAAAGGTCAGATATATATATATAAAAGATTGCTAAAACATTTAGCTGCCTAGGTATATATAAATATATATAAGATACCAATATTAAGGACAAAATATTTCAAAATGAATTTTTATTCAAAATGAAAAGATATCAAGATATCATTATATATGGATATATATATATATATATCAATTTTGAAAGGATGGTGGTTTCGTGGTCTGGGGGTCATGATCGATGAAAATATACCAAAATTTTTTTGAAATCGCTTTCCTCCGAACTGCTGCAGTATGTAGCTTTTTGTAATGAAAGCGACCTAATACAGTTAAGAGGAGCTCTTAATCCCTTCGCGACGAGCATCTTTTACAAAGTATTTTATCACATTTCACCTGTTTTACAAAACAGAAATTTTTATCTAATTGAATCGCGAAAATGCTCTGATTAAGGGGTCTGAAGCTAAAAATCCTTTAAAAAATTGCATTTTTTTATTGGCTTTAAAAAATACTGAGTTTTTAGCGTTAAATATTGCAAACCGCATGTTTTTATCTTCATTAGATCCAGAGATATCCTATCGAACACCTTTTTCCTTGAAAAGCGATGCATCAGCTGACCGCTGACGAGATCTTTAGCTCCATTTATCTGAGAATGAATGTTTTCCCCATTTGTCATCTTTCAAAAGCTCCTTGCAATCTAAAGCTCCTTGCAAGATATATGTATGAAATTTTTAACAGAGATTTTATGCTATGTTTACAACAAATTGACTACAGGATTTTTAATTTTGAGTAATAATTGTGAAAATATGCTAATTAATGTAAAACTCACTCATAAAAAAACTTCATTTTTTTACTTATAATTTTTTTATAAAATTCCTAATCAATATTTTAAGAAATCCTTAAGACAAATTAAAATGACACATTTTCTGTACACACACACACAAAAAAAAATGTAAATCGAATAAGTACTTCCATAATTATATCAAAAATTAAATATGTTTAAAATTTAAAAATTTTACATTAAAAAAATATTTAAAATTTTTCAGATTTTCTTTTTACATGCAATATTCTTATTATATTAAAAGATATTTTAGAAAAAAAAAATTCATAATAAAATCTCTGTAACTTAAAAAAAAAAAAAAAAAAAAAAAAAAAATTGAATTTTGAGATTCGGACCCCTTAAATAAGGCGAAATTTACAATAAAAGATAACTGATGGGAAAAATCAAGGATTCTGACCACTTTATGCGTCACGTATACCTGACACTCGTCCCGAAAGTGGTAAATCGCATCAAGCACAGGCACATTTCTATACCTGTATATGTGGCATCCAGGCGCTAGAGGGACAGGCTTTTGAAAAGTATAGCTAATTTTGGTTTAGTAGGATTTACATCTCGGTTAATGCACATTTTAGAGTGTGGCATTTATTTTTTTGTTTAGAAATGTACTTTTTTAAGCTACTTCAAATCACTTTTGGCATAAAGAAAGAATTTTTAATTAAGTATAAATTCCCGGGGTGCCATTATTTTATTCTACTGCATGCGGAATCATTATCCATATAATATCACTATTTACATATTCATATTTCAAGTTTTGAATTAAGAAAAAGCTTCTAATGATATTTAAAAACTTTTTTGACATTTTAAAAATCAACTGAAATGGAAGTGAATGTTTCTTTTTCTTCAATTCCTACTATTAATTCACACTCTCCCTATATTTATTTATATCTATACTCATCTATCTATACCCATCTATACTCATATTATAAAGAGGTAAAAATTGTTTATTTGTAGGAGGTAAGCTCCGGAACTACCGAACCGATTCCAAAAGTAATGGCATCAAAATGATGGTGTTAGTCCAACTTAGAACATAGGCTATATCTTATGTCCGTGCCACTGGCCAAAAGGGGGTGCAGGAGCAAAAAACGTTCTAAAAATGCGATTTTTGTGTTAATGAAGGGCCTAGAAACATGAAATTTGGAATGGTAGTTATTTGCAAGATACTAATGATCTCCAAGAACATGTCTTAAAAAATTCGAAATTCAAAAGGGGTGAAAATGCACAAAAGCGTTCTAAAAAAACGTTCTAAATGGCGAATTTTACGCAATTTCAATAAGTACCGAACCGATTTCAAAACTAATAGTGTCAAAATGATAGTGATAACCCTTGCTCCAACATAGGCTACATTTTATCTCGGTGTCATTACCCCCAAATGGGGTGCAGGAGCAAAAAAAAAATGTTCGAAAATGCAATTTTTGTGTTACTGAAGGGACTAGAAACATGAAATTTGGAATGGTAGTTACTTATAGGATATAAATGATCTATAAAAACATTTCTTAAAAAATTCGAAATTTAAAAGCGGTGAAAAGGCGCAATAAACGTTCTAAAAAACGTTCTAAATGGCGATTTTTACGCAATCTGAAGAAGTACTAAACCGATTTAAAAAATAATGGTGTAAAAATATTGGTGACAACACTTGCTCCAACATAGGTTACATTTTATGTCGGCGCCATTACCCCCAAAGGAGATGCAGGAGCAAAAAACGTTCGAAAATACGATTTTTATGTTACTGAAGGGCCTAAAAACATGAAATTTGGAATGATAGTTACTAATAAGATATAAATGATCTCTAAGAACATTTCTTAAATAATTCGAAATTTAAAAGGGGTAAAAATGGACGAAAAAGTTCTAGAAAACGTTCGAAATTGCGATTTCTACGCAATCTCAGACAGGTACCCAACTGATTTTAAAAGTAATGGTTGGAAATTGGTGATGACAGCCCCTGCTCCAATATAGGATCTGTGTACTGTCGGCGTCACTACCACCTTGCGGTTGCATTTTAAAAGAGTTCTAAGTTGTGATATTTGTGATACTGAAGCGGCTAGCAACTTGAAATTTGGCGATTTAATTTTTTATGAGATGTAAATGCCCTCTGAGAAGAGTTCCTTAAACTTCTGATATTTAAAAGTGGTGAAAATGAACAAAAAGTGTTCTAAAAAGTTCTAAATAGCAATTTCTACGCAATCTCAGGAAATATAAACCTATTTCAGAAGTAATGGTTTAGAATTGATGGTGACAGTCCCCGCTCCAACATAGCCTATATTTTACGTTGTTGGCACTACCCCCTGGGTGTTACAGGAGCAAAAAATGTTTTAAATTGCGTTTTTTGTGTTACTGAGGGGGTCTAACTTTTTAAATTTGGAATGGTAATTACTTCAAAGATGCAAATGCTTTCTAAGAATTGTCGAAAGAAACTTCCAAATTTAAAAGGAGGAAGTGAGCGAAAATCGTTCTATAAGCTTTCTAAATTACGATTTTTATGCAATCGTATAAAATACGAAACCGATTTCAAACATAATGGTTTCAAATTGATTGTGATAGAACGTGCTCAAACATAAGCTATATTTTATGTCGATTCCACAACCCCTAGAGGGTTGCAGGAGCAAAAAACTTTCTAAATTGCAATTTCTGCGGTACTGAAGAGGCTAGAAACTTTAAATATAGCGTGGTAGTTACCTTTAAAATATAAATGTTCTCTAAGAACAGTCGAAAATAAATTCGAAATTAAAAAGGGGTGAAGCGAAGGGAAGGAGCGAAAAGCATTCTAAAAGAGTTCTAAATTATGATTTCTAAGAAATCTCAGGAAATAATAAACCGATTACAGAAGTTATTGCTTGCAAATCAAGAGTGATAGTCCCTGATCCTGTACGGTCTGTATTTTATGCCGGTGTCCCTACCAGATGGTTAGCAGGAAAAACAAGAAAGCCTTTAAAAACACCTAAATTCCGTTTTCTATAGAATATTAGGAAATACCAACCGATTTCAAGATTAATGTTGGCAAATTAATGGTGACAGTCTCTGTTTGAACATTTTTCGAGACATTCTATTTCAACTTTATTTAGGCATTTTATGTTGGTGCCACTAACACCAGAGAGGTGGTAGACTGTTAGACAAGAAGCTTTAAATTTGACATGCTGGTTAATTTTAAGATGTAAATGTGTTAATTTGGTTTCTAAAAAATTCAAAACTTCAAATGAATACTGAAATGAGCATAAAAGTCACAAAGTACTTTCTAAATTATCATTTATTTGGAATTGGTTTTAGTTCTTCTTATTAATTAAAAACTCATTTCTGTCTATTGCAGTCTTTTAATGAAGTTTAGTCAAACTGTGGCTCAATTTGTAATTTTTGAATTATTCCAAAATTGTTCTTCTAATAAAAAAATAGTTATGCAAGTATCATTTGGCATATTTCAACTATTACGCGAGCAAAACCGCGGTGTTTGCTAGCCTATATAATAAAAGCCTAAGTCATGTGACTGTCATCAATAGTTCCGGGTTGACCGCTTCACTTTTTGTATGCCAATTGACCAATTTGGTAATTTAATTTTAGCCGGGAGCAGCTGACAAATCGCCAAATATTGTAAATATCATGTCATCAGTATTATAATAGTATATTTCATGCGACTGTCATAAACAAATTTTCACGTGGTAAATTAAAACAAGGCTTTGATGGTGAAATTAAATGTCATGGTTTATGGTATTATTTATTACTTTTTTTTTTTTTTTTTTTTTTTTTTTTTTTTTTTAAGCAATATTTGAGAGTCATAAATTTTAAATATTTTAGTTTTAAATTAAAGTTATGCATTTTAAATAAAATGAGTGAAAGTACTATATTTTAAATGAAATACGAAAAAATACGACTGTAACAATGTTTGGCGATTTATCACTTGCGCCCGGCTAACATAAAAATGCCGAGTTCAGGATTTCTGTATCAGAATCTTCAGATTTGGCGAAGGATTAAGTAAGTAAATTAAATTACGTATAAAAGTAACGTGATACAATGCATAGCATATGTTTAAGGGAGACTAAACTGGTCGCCAAGGACGGCTAGTATTTATATATTTGTATACCTTGTTCAAATTTTCAATCGTTAATAAAATACTCATTATTCATCTTATCAATTTGAAATATATTTTTTTTAAACTTGTACTGGATGACAATTGATGTTATTACAGATTTTACAAATATTAATTAATCCTTCTATACATAAAAAAAAGTTTTGATTTGGAAATGGACCAATGAAAATCTGCGTAAATCATCCGGGTATACTAGGTCGGCATCCATATTTTTTATGACCGGGGTCTTTCTTCGATAATATTAAGAAAACTGTTTCATACAAAAATATGAAAATCGGTGGTATTATAGAGGCATGCTTGATAAACACGCTGATGCAGACAGTTTTTAAATCGAATAATTATTTTAAGAGATATTTAATGTTAAAGATGGTCAAAATCGTTCCATCAAAAAAGTTTTATAGGAGAAAAACTATACATAGGAACTTAAACATTTTTAGATCATTTTATACATTGGAAGTTCCAGATGTGCAGAGTGCAATTATCTTTTTAATTTGACTCATTTTTGAGGATTTATTTCCATTTTAAATTCAAATTTTCAGCATTTCGAGATATATTTTTTACGCATTTTAGAAAAGGGAAATTATTTTAAACTGTTGCCAATTTTTAAAACAGCGCAAAGAATAATATTTCCTTCAAATAAAAAAATTATTTACACGTGGCTATTATAAACGGAAAAAAACTTTCAAATTAGAATTAAGGGATTACGTGTTAAAAATCAGGAAAATATTGAAAATTACATCATAAAAACTACAGTTACACGTGAATTTTAAAAGGGAAAGAAAATTTTTAAATACTAAATTTATTATTATGCGTTAAAAGTCACAAATGAAGGAAATTACGTCATATTTAAAAAGGCCAAATAAATAAAAGGTGGCAAAACAGTTTAAATTAAAAAAATATATTTGCACGAGACGTTTATTTCATATTTTGAGATAATCTTTTCAACGATTATCGTGAATTTTAAGACAGCGCAAATAATATTTCCTTTCTAACAATAAAAGAATTTTCATGTGAATATTAAAAAGAGAAAGGAAACTTTGGTGAAAATTACGTCAGATTTAAAACAATACATGTAAAAGAACTTTCTCATAGCGGTGTTATAAATTACCGAGAGACAAAGACTCTGTGTACTTAATTCATTTTACATTATTTTAAATTTTTACTTACTTTTTTTCAATTCTTACTTTCAAATTTTTAACAGTTTCCAATAAAGTTGAAAAGTGTTATTGACTTCGGTTTGTGTGTTCGCGCTCCAACTCTCGTAAATATACTCGGATCGCACTGAAATTTTTGGTTAGTGACGTTTAGCCTAGCACGAACCCTATTTCAAATGAAGTTTGTAGCATGTTTAGTTCATTTACAGGGACAGTCAAAGGTATTCCGTTACATTACGGCCAATGGGAAAAAATCATTTTAAATGAATTTTGAAGATGTTACACCCTTTCAAACATAATAGAAAATATATGCATTTACGAAGCGCACTAAAATATGTAGAATATTCTGTAGCATATGCGGTGCAACGAATAGTTACTATTCATTTACAGGGCTACACAAAAGAATTCCATTACAAAAGATATAGGGGGAAATTGTTTGCGGCGTATTTTAATTATACAAATTCATATATAATAAAATTGATATACATCGGTGAGTCTTACTTTTCATGTATTTCTTACTTTTCAGTTATTTCATGTATAATACGAAGTGCATAGCATTTAGAGGAACATACAAAAGATTTCAGACAAGTACTTTCTATCCGAAATACTCTATATTAGCGGCGATGGTAGGGAATGCATTTTTAATTATGATATGCGCTTTTAAGTTTCACTATATTTATGCATACTATATGGTGTGGGTAAATGTTATAGTTGATATAAAGGGCTACGCAAAAGAATTCGTAAAGGTTACTGAGTATGACCGTAAATTGCTCAAAGGTGGGTTTAAAATTTGTTATGCTGAACTGCATGTAGTTTTCTATGAAATGTTTGTAGAATATAGGTAAAATGATATACAGGGCCACGCAAAAAATTGGATACATGGCCGCCTATAGATGATAAATTCTGGAAATGCGATTTCAGTAGTTTTAAGAGTGATTTTGTTTGAATTAAAGTTTAGGTAAATAGTGGCGTGTAATAAAGGTACTGGGTAAACAACAGGGCTATACAAAAGTATTGAAGAATGTTTCCATCTATTAGTCTAAATTGCTGAAAGAGAAATTTCAACCTTTTATGCGTTTTCTTGATAAACTGAATTTTCTATTATATAGTATATATATCAGCCTACAGATCAAATACACGGCTGTTCGGAAGAATTGGAATAAATATTTGGCTATGGATGGTAACTGCTGAAATCAGTTTTTTAAATGTTTAGTTAGTTATCTTATTTATCTTTTTTCCCTAAATAACGAAGTTTTGTTAAAGCTTTCAGGGGGTGTTGGAAAGTGTTTCATAATCTATGCCGTACGCTTGATTTTTCTTTCTTGTTTTTAATCAAAGACGAAAACAGCCATTGTATCTCTTAGCAGCGGCTGATTTTGTCTTAAAAATCTCCAATCAAAGGAAACTGAAAGAAAACCCGTTTACAGGGAGACAATCACTGTTTTTTTTAATATAATTCAAACTTTTTAAGGCCGATGATATTAGCATGCTTTTAGAATCTGGGGTGTCTGAACGGGAGTTTTCGAGCGTAGCTCGTTGGGGGCAGAGCCCCCTAGTTAATTAAAATTTAATTAATTAATTATAATTTTGCATGGGAAACAAAATGGCGGCCATTGGTTATTGATGATCAATGAAAGTATTTTCAATAAAGGGTTACCATAGGGGGGACCCTGTTCTGTCGCCAAATACCGCCAAGTTTGTCGCCGACTTGGCGATATATCGCCAAATTTGGCGGCTAAAATGAGTCACCAAAAGTGACGCCAACTTGGCGATATCTCTAATATTTCGCCAAATTCCCATAGACTTCCATTGTAAACCTACTTCCTTATAGAAAATCAACAAATTGAGATATTTTAATGCAACAAAAACTAATATTAGCTTAAGGGATTATATTAATTTTTTCTTTGATGGCCTAAGTAGGAATTGACTTTAAAAAACAAAATTTTTATATTACTTGTTTAAATTATGTTTACCAGGATGATAACTACGAGAATATTTCCCTCTAAATTAAGAAACAAACATTTATTTTTAATTATAATATTTGCATAGAAAACTGATTTTTAACTGATTAAATTTAATTTCTTACCATATCTTTTTAGAGAGAATGTTCATTTTGCGAAAAATAGTTAAAATAATTTTCCTGTTCTCAATTTCAATAATCTGAAATTAATTAAAAAAGCAATATTTTTTATTCTTTATTTCGAAATTAGTAGAATATATATATATATATTTACAATATACAAACAAGGTACTGTTTTTTAAATTTGAAATGTGAAATTAGACGAAGTA
This sequence comes from Maratus speciosus, assembly GCA_963932465.1. Classification (NCBI taxonomy): domain Eukaryota; kingdom Metazoa; phylum Arthropoda; class Arachnida; order Araneae; family Salticidae; genus Maratus; species Maratus speciosus. Next base: position 24,111,309 of record OZ010786.1, read on the forward strand.
CAAGCTATTTTCCATCATAATATATGAAGTTAAATAAAATGTGTATTGATAAATTTTAACATTTTAAATAAAGACTTTTTTATATGATTTAGCATACTTCAAATATGCTCATGTTTAAAGTAAACGTAATTCCGTTTCCAGGTACCTGATTTTTGTCAAATTAATTTATAATTTAACTTATTTAATAAATTTACATTTATCTTTAAAATAAAATATGCATAGTAGATAAAAATAATTTAATTAAATTATTACAAGTCTCACCTCTATTTCAGATTAAGTACAAATTGCATTCCCAAAATTAAAATATCATCTGAAAAATAATGTTTCTCCAAGTAGAAGAGAAATATTTTTTATTACTCATAATTAAAAAAAAACAATTAAACTAACTTAATTTTTGCTAAAAGCCATAAAAATATCAGATTCGTCTATATGAAATACTTCTCACCAAAGGAGATGGAACAGTTCGACAAACAACCTCGACAGATAAATTTTTAAAATAGTAGAATAATTTATCCATCAAGATTTTAATTGCCACCTTTGTCCGAGAATCAGTAGAGATCTTCTTATGCAGTGAGTATGTATGCAATGATTCAGCCTCCTTGGAGCTTCCTAAAACTTTAAAACAGGTACTCCACAGAATAATGAGGCAATATTACAACATAATTCACGTTCAAAAATATCCATTCTTATTATTGCAGTTAATTTCATTGTGCACGATTTCGCATGATTTTTATTTACCAGTTTTGAATTAAAGAAAAATGAGAAAATATTTGTATCATTTTAGTTCTTGAGAATGGTGCCATCAGAGAAATGAAACATGTCAAATTAAGGTATTTTTTGCTTTAAAATGTATGTTTATCCTTTTTAGCAAAAATTAAGTTAGTATGATGCTTTCAAGTGATTTTTATATATAGTTTTAAGTAGAATTAAATTAATATTTTGGTCCACAATGTAGAAAAAAATTTAATCCAACCCTACAATCTAAATGTTTTGCAATTTCGACTTCAGATGACTGATTTATGTCAAATTAAGATATACTTTAACCTATCAAATTAACTTAATATGTGTATAAAACTAAAATATGCTTTATACATGAGTGATGATTTTGCCTAGTTTTTCACTCTAAACTACCGTTTAAAATTTAAATTTATACCATGGTTCATAAAATACTGATTAATTTAAACTGTAAGCAGTTCTTTAGAATGAAAATAAGTATTTTTTTAACATATGGATGGACGGAAATGTTATCGAGGACGTATTTTAAAAAAGGAATTATGTAAAGAATTAGTTTTTTTTATTTTATTTTACAATTTTATTTTCTTTATTTTACATATTCCATTCATTTTTGGTATATATTTCAGATGGAATTTCCAGAAAAATGTTAATACATCAGAATGTTTAGTCTGTATTTAATAGTTTAAAAAATGAAACCCTTCAGTAGACATTTAAACTCTTCGATCTCTGGAAGTGACAGGCAGAATTATTTATAGCAGATCACCCCAAAGCACCTTAAGAGGTCCGGAGGCTACCTAGTCTTTTTCTTTATCCATAAAGTCAATGCCTGAAACGTTTTGTGAGAAGAGATAAACATTCATTGAATATTACTAGGTATTTATCATTCAAATCTTCATTAATATACGTTAACCTAAACAAGTGTTGCTTATTAAATCAATTCTTTTTAAAAGAAAATCTTAGAAAAAATAAGATTTAAACTGTGATTTCACTCAGATTTAGTACAGCAATGTATCTTCTTATGTGCATATAATTCTGTCTAATATAATATCCGTTTCCAAGCGTTGCCAAATTCGTTTCCCGCAAGTTTAGACAGAATTTTTATAACAACCAAACTGTAATTTTCTTTTCTTTCTTTCTTTCTTTTTTCTTTTCTTTTTTTTTTTTTTTTTTTTTTTTTTTTTTTTTTTACAAAAAGTAATGGATTTTACACAATATATGCATAAAAAGTTAATATTATTGGAGAGTTCAAAAGTATACACTTTTTGTGCAAATAATATGACATTATATGAGGCTACATATGAGGCTACATATGAGGCTACCTAGTCTTTTTCTTTATCCATAAAATCAATGCCTGAAACGTTTTGTGAGAAGAGATAAACATTCATTGAATATTACTAGGTATTTATCATTGAAATCGTCATTAATATACGTTAACCTAAACCATTGTTTATTAAATCAATTCTTTTTAAAAGAAAATCTTAGAAAAAAATAAGATTTAAACTGTGATTTCACTCAGATTCTGTACAGCAATATATCTTCTTATGTGCATATAATTCTGTCTAATATAATATCCGTTTCCAAGCGTTGCCAAATTCGTTTCCCGCAAGTTTAGACTGAATTTTTATAACAACCAAACTGTATTTTTTTTTTTAACAAAAAGTAATGAATTTTACACAATATATGCATAAAAAGTTAATATTACTGGAGAGTTCAAAAGTATACACTTTTTGTGCAAATAATATGACATTATATGAGGCTACATATGAGGCTACCTAGTCTTTTTCTTTATCCATAAAATCAATGCCTGAAACGTTTTGTGAGAAGAGATAAACATTCATTGAATATTACTAGGTATTTATCATTCAAATCTTCATTAATATACGTTAACCTAAACCATTGTTTATTAAATCAATTCTTTTTAAAAGAAAATCTTAGAAAAAAATAAGATTTAAACTGTGATTTCACTCAGATTCTGTACAGCAATATATCTTCTTATGTGCATATAATTCTGTCTAATATAATATCCGTTTCCAAGCGTTGCCAAATTCGTTTCCCGCAAGTTTAGACTGAATTTTTATAACAACCAAACTGTATTTTTTTTTTTAACAAAACGTAATGAATTTTACACAATATATGCATAAAAAGTTAATATTACTGGAGAGTTCAAAAGTATACACTTTTTGTGCAAATAATATGACATTATATGAGGCTACATATGTGGCTACCTAGTCTTTTTCTTTATCCATAAAATCAATGCCTGAAACGTTTTGTGAGAAGAGATAAACATTCATTGAATATTACTAGGTATTTATCATTCAAATCTTCATTAATATACGTTAACCTAAACCATTGTTTATTAAATCAATTCTTTTAAAAGAAAATCTTAGAAAACAATAAGATTTAAACTGTGATTTCACTCAGATTCAGTACAGCAATATATCTCCTTATGTGCATATAATTCTGTCTAATATAATATCCGTTTCCAAGCGTTGCCAAATTCGTTTCCCGCAAGTTTAGACAAAATTTTTAAAACAACCAAACTGTATTTTTTTTTAAACAAAAAGTAATGAATTTTACATAATATATGCATAAAAAGTTAATATTATTGGAGAGTTCAAAAGTATACACTTTTTGTGCAAATAATATGACATTTTTACGCATACAAAAAAGTTCATATTCTATGTTTACAAAAACTGTGTACAATTTTTGCATAAAATAATTTTTTGGAATTTTATTAGTGCATAAGCATAAGTAAAGGAACTAAAAAAAAAATCCAGTTGGTATTTAGGCAAAAAAGCTCTGCCCCGGGACAGAGATTACTTTGCTGTATTTTCTCTTAGTGTTTAAATATTTTAAGTTACTCGAAAAGAATAAATATACTACGTTTTTCAAAAACGGTTAAAAAGAAAATTAAATTTCAAATAAATTCTAAAAACCAGGGATCGATTTTTAATTTACGAAATACATTTATACATACCTCCGCTCCTATAACAAGGTGTTATTTTAAAAATGTCACTAAACTTTAGATGACGGAAATTGTACGTCAAACGTGGCAAATGAGGAGTGTTCGTATTATAACTAGTTTTATATATATTCAGATCTTGATGCAATAGCTGTTGTGCTCTTATACAAAAATGCATGAATACAAAATGTATTAGGATTCTACATATTAAATTCAATAATACTGAAATAATATGACTGCGTCTTAAATAGGATATTATCACCAGGGTAAACTAGACTTATTACTTATCATGGTATATTACTGAATTAATTACTCATGATAGGATTTAACAGAATGAAGAAATATTTTATTAATATCTTTTTAAGTTCTGATTTGATTTTCATAAAATTGGAAATGACTCGACAAAAATCTGCAACAATGATATATATTAAATTTCAAACCGTTCGGTTGGGTAGTATTTGCTCTGTTATATGCGGGCAGGCGGGAGGATCAGACGACGAGTATAATTGCTACGTATTTATATAATTACGAACACACCTGAAAATGATAATATGGTGATAATGAAAATAAGTCGAAGCCGGGAAAAGAGGTGAGAGGGTGGGAGGACACAGCATATACTAATTTAATCAAAACTAGGGTTTTAAGCCACCTACGAGCTACACTCGCCAACCCCCGTTCAGACACAGCAGTCTCTAAAAGCACGCTAATTTGATCGGATTTAAAAAGATATTCAAAGATTGAATTATAATTTAAAAAACAGTGTCGATCTCCCTATAAACGGGTTTCTATTCATCTCTCTTTGATTGGTAAATTTTAAGGAAAAATCAGCTGCTGTTAAAAAATACAATGGCTGTTTTCGTCTTTGATTAAATAAAATCAGTTAACCATTTCAAAATAAGCTAATATAAAATGAATTAAGTAAACAAAGACTTTGTCTCCCGGTATTTTTTAACAAAGCGAAAAGAAAGTTCTTTTAAATAAGACAATTTAAATGTATCTTTTTTATTCTGACGTAATTTTCACCAAACTTTTCTTACTCTTTTTAATATTCACGTGAAAATACTTTTGTTAAAAATGAAATATTTTTTGCGCTCTCCTAACAAAAATAGTTGAAAAGATAATCTCAAAATATCAAATAAATGTCTCGCGAAATTTTTAAATTTAAACTGTTTTGGAATATTATTTTTTGTTCATTTTACGTAATAAGTGTAATGTGACGTAATTTCTCCTATTAAAGACTTCTAACGCATGTTAATGAATTTATTATTTTACAATATCCTTTCTCTTTTAAAATCCTCATGTAAATATAGTTTTTATGAAGTACTTTTCAATATGTTCATGCTTTATATACGTAATTATTTAATTCTAATTTGAAATTTTTTTTTCTGCCTATAATAGTCAGGTGTAAATAAACTTTTAATTTGAAGCAAACATTATTGTTCCCGCAGTTTATACAGTTGACAACAGTTTAAATTAATACCATTTTCTAAAATAAGTAAAAAATATCTCTCGGAAGGCTGAAAATTTGAATTTAAAATAGAAATAAAACCTCAAAAAATGAGTCAAATTAAAAAAATAAAGGCAGTCTACACACCGGGAAATTCTAATGTACAAAATGATCTAAAAATGTTTAAATTCCTATGCATAGTTTTTGCTCCAATAAAACTTTTTTAATGGAACGATTTTGTCCAAAGTTAGCATTAAATATCTCTTTAAATAATTCTTCGATTTGAAAACTGTCTACGTCAGCGTGTTTATCAAACATTTCTCTATAATACCACCGATTTTCATATTTTTGTGTGCAATATTTTTCTTAATATTAACGGAGAAACCTCCCGTCACAAAAAATTCAAAATTGGCGGTGGCGGTGGTAGCGTAAGTTACTTTTTTTTTAGAATACAGATATATTATCACAAATAAAAATGAAGATAGTCATTTCATTGGTTATTATGGCATCTTTAAATTTCTATCAATGCAATAAACTTAAGAGTCATTTCCAAAATGAAACAAAAACAACTGTAAAATTCTTAATCTTTGCACCACAGTTTGTCTATATATTTCAACTCTAATGTATATTTTATCTTTGGGTATGAAAAAGGAAAAGATTTAGTTAAGACTTTTCTGGTTTATTAAAATATAAAAATTAATCCGCTAACGTTAAATTATTTTTTAATATTTTCACTCATATCTCCTGCAGTAATTATTTCAAGATGACTTTTTGCTCATTTGCTCATATTAACTATCCCAAAAGAGAAAGAAAATTTTAAAATAATAAATTCATTAATATGCGTTAAAAGTCGCAAAGTGCAGGAAATTACGTCCTATTTAAAATGGCCAAACAGTAATATTGCCAAACAGTTTAAATTAAAAAATATATTTGCGCGAAACATTTATTTCAGATATTGAGATAATCTTTTAAACTATTGTTTTGAATTCTAAGATAGCGCAAATAATATTTCCTTTCTAACAACAGAATTATTTTCACGTGAATAGTAAAAAGAAAACGAAAACATTAGTGAAAATTACGTCAGATTTAAAACGATTCCTTTAAAATGTCTTATTTAAAAGAACTTTCTTATAGCCGTGTTAAAAAATACCGGGAGACTCTGTTTGCTTAATTAATTTTATATTAGCTATTTTTCAAAATTTTCACTGATCTGATTTAATCAAAGACGAAAACAGCACATTAACAAGAAGATCGCCACTGTTTGTTTTTTTCTAATTACTATTGGGCTCTACCCCTACGAGCTACACTTGCCAACCCCCCGCTCAGACACCACAAACTCTAAAAGCATGCTAATTCGATCGGCTTTAAAAAATTTTCGGAAGAATGAATTATAATAAAAAAAAAAGAAAGAAAAGAAAAACTGTGGCAATATCCCTGTTAACGGGTTGTTTTCGTCTTTGATTAAATCAGATCAGTGAATCATGTGAAAATAAGCTAATGTAAAATGGATTAAGTAAACAGAGTCATTGTCTCTCGGTAGTTTTTTAAGTTTTTTAAATAAGACATTTTAAATGTATCGTTTTAAATCTGACGTAATTTTCATCAAAGTTTTTTTTTTCTCGCTTTAATAATTATGTGAAAATGGGTTTGTTGTTAGAAAGGAAATATTATTTGTGTTATTTTAGAATTCTCAACAACAGTTTTAAAAGAGTATCTCAAAACATGAAATAAATGTCTCGCGCAAATATATTTTTTAATATAGACTGTTTGGCAATTTTAAATATGACGTAATTTTCATATTTGCATATAATCGGATTTATTATTTTACAATTTTCTTTCTCTTTTAAAATTCACGTGTAAATATAGTTTTTATAACTTAATTTTCTATATTTTCCTGCTTTTAATGCATAATCATTTAATTCTCATTTGACAACTTTTTTCTGTTTATAATAGTCATGTGTAAACAGTTTTTAATTTGAAGGAAATATTATTCATTGCGCTGTTTTTAAATTTTTCAACAATTTAAAATAATACCCTTTTCTAAAACTTGTAAAAAATGTCTCTCGAAATGCTGAAAATTTGAATTTGAAACGGAAATAAAATCTCGAAAAATGAGTCAAATAAAAAAAAAATAAATGCAGTCTGCACACGGGGCACTTCTAGTGTATAAAATGATCTAAAAATGATTAAATTCCCATGTATAGTTTTTGCTCCTATAAAATTTTTTTAATGGAACGATTTTGACCAACTTTAACATTAAATATTGCTTAAAATAATTCTTCGATTTGAAAACTGCCTGCATTAGCGTGTTTATCAAACATTTCTCTATAGCACCACCAATTTTCATATTTTTGTACGGAATATTTTTCTTAATATTAACGAAGAAAGACCTCCGGTCACAAAACATTCAAAGCCGCCGGCGGCAGCGTCGACAGCGTTAGTTACTTTTTTTTTAATATAGAGATAATCCAGCCTTCCGAATTTTTTTAAAACTGATAAAATTAGCGTGTTTTTAGAGTTTGTGGTGTCTAAACGGGGGTTGACGAGCATAGCTCGTAGGGGTCAGAAGTCCCTAATTTCATAAAATAATTAATCAGTGTAAGAGCTGTCTGAAAGAATTTTTGGAATTCGATTTTTTTAAAATTTTTAGAGTACTTATTCAGCCTATTTATAACATGGTAATACTACTCATTCAAAATTATTTACAAAATTTGTAATATATCGTAACCTTCATGTAACTAAATTAATATCTTAGGCGACCCCCCCTCCCCAAATAACATAATTTTTAATACTAAATATCTCCGGTGATTGTAACAGAAAGACAGTATAAACATAAGATAATTTGAAGGTTTATATTGATATTCTGGTATAAAAATTAACTGTTTGCATTAAAAACTTAATTTTTTGTTAGATTTAAACTTATATTTTAACCCTTGGGTTCAACAATTCCACTCAGCACCAGCGCGGTCCTCAGTACTGCAAATTGGGATTCTGGGGCATCAGCTACTTACAGTGCTATTGCCGTGATAATGAAATATATCACATAATCCCTATACAAAATGTAATGTGGATTTTAACTGTGATATTTTTTTTAATCAAAAATTTACCTTTCCTAATGAAAAATTTAAATTAATGTAAGCTTGTCTCCAAAACACGCCGAGATTTAGAATTTTGGTAGGTGGGAATCCGCAGTATTGTGGAAATCACGATTTACTATAGATTGGAAGAAAGCTATCTCCCCCCAAAAATGGCTATTTTCGATTTCCCTGTGATAATTTCACGATAAAAAGATATGAAGTGTTTTCTTTTTCCTTTTTTTTTTTTTTTTCGATAGCACTTTTTGAAGTCAATGTGTTCGAAGTGCTATATCAATAAATTAAAATTATAAATACAGGAAAACATAAATAGTAAAATAAAAAGATAGTTAGGTTCAATAACTTAAATCAATATGATTAAAAGTTAGATTTCTTCATCAGAGGGCATATTCATTTTTAAGAAAATAAAAATAAGTTTAGATCAATAAAAATATGTAAAGAAGATTCTTGTAGCAAACTGCATTGATTTTTAGACTTATGTTAAGCGCATACAAATCATCCTAAGAGAAAAAGAAAATCATCTAGGATAAACCACGTAATTTTTTTGTTTACCAGTGGAAGAGCATTTGGCAGTTGAATCGATTTCTTTTTCTTTGATACTTCACTCTTTTATTGTATGTGGTTGAGTCATTTCGAAAACCATGCAAGTACAATGTTTAAGATATTTCGGGAATCAATAAAAACTGAAATGACACATAAATGTGAGCTATTTAAAGAAATTTGGTGTTCTCAGTAATTTTTTAAGTTTTTAAATATGTTTTTTCTATCAGTTGTTCATTTTATAATTTATTTAATAATTTTTTATATAATTTATTTAATATAAATAATAATATGTAGTAGTATGTTAATATATATGTACACTTTACTTTATATATGATTATTCTTTTTTATATACAATTGTTTTTAATAATACATTTAAAATGAAGAAGTCATTTACCTACGTTTATTACGGATCCAGATAAAAAAGTAGATAAAAAAGAATAATCCTATATATAGAAACATATATATATATCCAGTTATACATAGACTTAAAAAAAAAGTGTACAAAATCTGAACGTATTTGGCACCTCTGATTATGCAGAAAGATTGTGAACTGGATTGAACATAAAAAGTGCAAACATAATTGTGCATGAAAAGTGCAAAAAATGCACAGATGGTGCCGTCTTTGGAGAATTTCGGAAGCACCTGTATTTATTAGTAGAAGAGAATTATGTCGGGTTTACTTTCCTCCGAGGGAGCAGAAATATCTACCTGGGATTTGGAAATAGCACGTTCTACCTACCTTGCCACTGGGATCGTAATTAGAAATGATTTTAAATACGGGTAATGAGTGATGAAGTTGATTTTGCTGTGTGTTGATATTTTTATAAAATAGATGGTAAATTTATCGATGCTGTTATAATTCTTCCAAATTTCAAATAATAAGATTAATTATTATTGGGATTTATTCTATGATTAATGAATAGTTAGAATATGGCTTGATTAATACAATTAAGGACGTGAGTTTCAAAACTCGCCTTGTCCAAAGAATCAAGTTTGGGGAGATCTCGAAAAACCTGTAACTGCGACACCGTGCTTAGAATACCTCCAATTTTTTTGCATACTTATAGCTGGTTGCTCTGTGATATCATTGTCTTAAGTTGGAAAGTCTACTTTAATTCATTTAATTAATTACAAAAATTTTCGGATAAGAAGAGTTTTGTTGCCAATCTATGGATAAGAAAAGTTTTGTTGCCAACCCATGAATAAGAACATTTTGATATCAATTTCTTTAAAAATATATCTTTTATCTTAGTTGCTGAAAGAAATTAATAGTTTCTATTTTTGAACATCGGATGTTAATATTTTGTTTAAAAAATAAACCTTATGATAGTAATAAGTATGATTAAAATTCAATATTATGTTTTATTATAAAAAAGCAAACTTACCAACAATCAAGCAAAACTTATCATAACTAGCTTATAATTAAAATAATTTTTTTTAAATGTGATATAATATAATCTATATAACATATAATATTATATATACATATATAAATACACACACATATATATATACACACATATATATATATATATATATATATATATATATAAAATAATATATTGTACTTGCAGAATATCCAAAAATTAATTATACAATTAACTCGTTGAGTTTTTTTTCTGTAATATCGTCGTAATCCTCCTTGAACATCTTCTTCTGTTCTGGTTCCTTAGAAATAATATTTTTTTTTTAATAGAAAGTAAGCACTTCCCTTTCTGGCAAGTTTTCATCTTTTTTTTTTTTTTTTTTTTTTTTTTTTGTAACAATGCGTGGGCATCCTTAAGTTTATCTTACTTCACGGGGACTCCCTTCCTCTTCTTTTTAAAAAGAAAGTCCAGTTTTTAGATGCCTCTAGCACAACTCTGAATTTTGATATTTCAAGAATCTTCCGAAAGACACTTCCACAAATTTGGAGATGGCCATGGTTCTTAGTCTTTATATAGTATCTTAAGAAACCTGGGCCATTTCTTGAAGGAGATGTTTAAGATTTGAACCTCAAAATAAAGATATCTTATGCAGTTTTGTATTTGCTTGAAAAAAAAAGCTTGGTGAAAGCGTCGTGCATCTTGCATTGAAAGAGTTGAATACTCGAAGTCCTCTTTCTGGTGAGGACCGGAAATTTCTTAGATTTATACTTGATACTAAAAATTAAATCTTTTAACACCTACACAACAGTAAAAAATATAGAAAGTGCTTCTCCATTTTAAACTTACATGTTAATCTTCTTTTGCATGTATTCTTTACTAGCCCATGTGTTCGTATTTCTTTTCCTTTCCTTCCCCCTTCCCCCACAAAATGCAAGAGTTTATTCACTGTCCGTTATACATCAGACATGCTGTAAAACTTATTTAATTATTTTGTATGGGAAGAACAGGTAAAAACTTTAAACAAAAATTGCAACAGGTCGCAGAGAAATGAAGGAAAAATACTGTTATAGTAGCTGATAAGCCAGCCGTCCATTGGTCTACGTATGCACAGGAATAAACCTAGTTTTGTTGCCAACTCCCTAGTGGATAAGGCGAGTTTTGAAACCAAACCAATATTTTAAGAGCTCAAAAATAAAGGATAAAAATATTTTTTTTACAGATTATAGTGTTTTTTCTGTGCAGGTTTAACAATAGAATAGATTGGTAGAGAAAACTCGAAAATTTTGGATAAGGCGAGATTTGAAACTCACGTCCCCAATTCATTACAGAAATATTCTTTCCTTAATGAATATTTTGAAAATGGCATGAATTATTTTTTGCAGAGAAATATACAATTTTGAAATGTATTTTGGATAGAATTTATCGATTTCAAGTGTGCTCTAGGATTTTAAAAATTTAGTGTTTATAGTGAGGGGGAATCAATTATACAGATTTTCAATTCGATTGTTTTGAACATATTTCTTAAATGAAAAAGTGCTCCTTGAATTTTGAAATTTAACTGACTAAATTTTCTTTATCACCGATTTTGAAAAACACACTAAATTTATTCTCTTCAAATGACTTAAAATAATTAAACACAAGAGAAAGTTCAGCTAAGAATTTTAGCATGGGGTGGGGGGTTCCCCAAAAATCCTTCATGATAATCAATTTTTGTTCTCTTTTTTAGATTTATGTATTAAATTTTTAACTAAAACGGATGAACGAAGGCAGTTTTGAATTTAGGTTGAAGTAGCCCGAAGGGGACGTCTACCCCCTCCCTCCCTTGGATTTTGAAATTTAACAATCTAATTTTTTATATGATTTTAGAAACACATCAAATTTATACTTTTCGAATAAATTAAAACAATAAAATACTAAGAGAAAGTGCAGCAATGAATTTTCCATTTTGGACGGGCGGTCACCTTAAATGCAGCATGGAAATTGATTGATTTTTTTTTTTTTAAGTTTATGTGCTAAAAAATTATTTCAAAACGGGTTCAATGGGCAATATTTAATTCAGGTGGCTGTGACTCGGCTCTTCCCAACCCCAGCTTTTGAAATCTAATAAACAAAATATATTTTTCTCCAATTTTGAAAGATATTGTAAATTTATAACTTTCAAGTAACTTAAAATAATTTAAAATTAATAGTAAAAGAACTCGCAACGGTTTCGTCGCTTGATCTTCGCAATGCTTATTAGGGAGCTTTCTTTACAAAAAGCTACCTATTGCAGCGATTTCAAAATATTTTGGTATATTTTCATCGATCATGACCTCCAGACCCCGAAACCACACTCCGTTCAAAAGTTGATATATATATATATATATATATATATATATATATAACCAATGCCTCGACCGAGTTCGTTGGCCAGCTTCATCCGCCATATGCGTTTGACCTTGATACAAAGATTCCGGAGCATTTTTTGTTTCGTCTATATCCTAAAAAAATGGCTGAGTTATAGCATTTTGAATTTCTATTGTGGCTAACATTTTGAAACGACCTGATTTTTGTCACGCGATAACACATGTATTTATGAACCGATTTGGATGTACCTTGGTGTATACATAATACGTACCAACGTCTCGACCGAGTTCTTTGGCCAGCTTCATTAGCCATCTTGTTTCAAAAGGGCTGCCATTTGAAAGAAATTTTAAATTTTAAATTTAAAATAAGTTATAAAAAATTTTAAATATGAAAAAGATTTTTTTTATGTGTTTGACCTTTATACAAAGTTTCCGGAGCAGTTTTTGTTTCGTATATATCTTAAAAAATGGTTGAATTATAGCACTTTGAATTTCTATCATGGCTGACATTTTGAAACGATCTGATATTTGTCACGTGATAACACGCGTATTTATTAACCTATTTCGATATAAGAAGGCATATGGATAGTATATAGTACTGTCTCGACCAAGTTCGCTAGCCAGCTTCATCAGCCATCTTGTTTTAAAATGGAGGCCATTAAATTAAATAAAAAATTATATTTAAAATGAGGTGCAAAATAATTAGAAATTGAAAAAGGCTTCTTTCTTAAGAATTTGACCATGATATATGATTCCGAAGCATTTTTTGTTTTGTCTTTATCTTAATAAATGGCTCAGATATAGCAGTTTGAATTTCTAATGCCAGTGACATTTTGAAAAATCTGATTTTTTGCCTGCGACAGCACTTGTATATGTCAACCGATTCCGATGTGAGTGAGCATGTGCACAGGAATTACTAAGGTCTCGACCAAGTTCACTCGTTAGCCTCATCCACCATGCTGTCTTAAAATGGCAGGAACTTCAAGATATCGCCGAATTTGGCAACCAAATATAAGTTACTTTAAATAAAAGCAGCTTGGATAAAGCTGACTAATTTCGCGAAATTTTCATTCGTAATGATTTAGTATTGATAGAAATTAGTATTGAATCTCCTATAATCGGTTTCCACTAAATTGAACTTCATGTATTGGAATAACATAAGCTTGCTTTTTAAAAATAACGAATATGAAAGCTACCTCTTCCTCCCGGCACAGGCCGGAAGGATATTGTTTCTATATCACCTCCCTTTTTATGGTGTAGTACACATGCGGACGGTCTGGCTGGCAGGAGATGTTGCGATTACCAGTGAGAATAGGCGTTATACTGGTGAAAAAAAATGCAAAATTATGTCATTTCAGCATGACTTTTGTTTATAACATGTTTCTAACTATTCGTGATATTAATTGATTATTCCCTGACATATCCAAAATTGTTAAGACCATGCCAAATCCCGATTTATAGGTAAAAAAATGTCATCTTCACGTCCTTTTTTTAGCAAGCTTGAAAATTGTAATATATTGCCAGATTTAAAGCCGTCTGGCATTAACTTATCAACAGAATATCTGTCCGGTAACTTAATTATTTTCCGGAAAATATTCTTGGAAAAATGAAATGTCTAAAAATAGGCATGTTTTTCAAGATGAACATTGAATGGTTATAAATGAGTATGTTTGAAAAACTATTTTTACTTTATTTTTATTTTGTATGTGTTTCAACTCATGCTCGTAAAAATGGGAAGTTGGATTAGAACTACGTTGGTACACGTGGTTCATGGTAGTACTTCATCAAATAGTAATTAAAAAAACAGTCATACGTCGGATTCAAGTTTTAAAAATAGGTATATTGATTTAACACTCTTAAAAAAAAAAAAAAAAAAAAAAAAAAAAAAAAAAAAATCAGACGTTTGACCATCGAAAACGACGCATCAAGAAATACCGGATGGGTTTTTTTCCCTAGTAATAGTGCAATTTGAACGGTTAATGATAGCAAAAACTTGCCCGGGATAAGTGTTAAATAAGAGAAGTAACTAAAAAGTTGAGTTTAAAATTTTAATTTGATATATTACAAGCATTATTAATAGGAGATTGTTAATGAAATCTAGAGATACTCTATAGCTTTCTATATATTCTTCTAAAGAGCATGCTAACATTTAGTATAGAAAGGTATCGCATAACACAGTTAAAATTCACCATCAGAAATTTCTAACAATAGACGGATGCGTACTTAAATTTTTTTCTTCAGCTCTGTATATATATATTTTTTTACACGTTACATATTAAGTTAAAATTTAATTCAGGCAAAAGCACACTTAAAACTACTGAAATTTCACCTCCAAAAATTATTATCCATAAGCAGCCATATATCCAGTTCTTTGCATTGCCCTAAATGCTGGGTTTTCGCTGGCTTTTGACCAACATTAGCAATTTGATGAATGATAAACAAGTACGAAAAATCATGCGTTAAACATAGATTATGAAAGACTTTCCAACACTTCCTGAATTCTTTAACAAAACTTCGTTATTTAGGAAAATAAGGTATATAAGAGAACTAAGTAAACATTTTAGAAATCGCATAAAACATTTGAAAAACTGATTTCAGCAGTTACCGTTCATACCAAATATGTATTCCAATTCTTTCGAACAGCCCTGTATTTGATCTGTAGGTTGATATATATACTATAGTATAATGGGGAAATTCAATTTAGCAAGAAAACACATAACAGGTTGAAATTTCTCTTTCAGCAATTTATACTAATAGATGGAAGCATACTTGTATAATTTTGTACAACCCTGTAGTTTACGTAGTACCTTTATTACACTCCAGTTTTTAGCTAAAGTTTAATTCAAAGTAAAACACTCTTAAAACTACTGGAATCACATTCCCAGAAATTATCATTTATAGACGACCATGTATCCAGTTCTTTGCGTGAACCAGTATATCATTTTATCTATTTTCTACAAACATTTCTTAGTGAACTAAATTCAGTTCAGCGTAAAAATGCATAATTCACTTAAAAACCACCTTTAGGCAATTTGCAATCATACCCAGTAGCCATTACGGATTCTTTTGTGTAGCCCTGTATATGAATTACAGCATTTATACACACTATATACAATGCATAAATAAGTGAAACATAAAAGCACATAACCTAATTAAAAATGCATTTCCAGCAATCCTCGCTACTGTACAGTAATTCTTTTGTGTGGCCCTGTAAATGAATAATAACTCTTCTTAGCATCGCATATACTACAGAATGCATATTTTAGTGAACTTGATAAATGCATATCAGTTTTATTATATTTTAAAGCATGTAACATCATTAAAAATTATTTTTAACGATTTTTTCCCATAGGCCGTAATTTAACGGAAAACTTTTTACTGTTCCTGTAAATGAAATAAACATGCTACAAACTGCTTTTGAAATAAGGTTTGTGCTATGATAGATGTCACTAACATCTAAAAATTTCAGAACGCTCCGAGTATATTTACAGGAGTTTGAGCGCGGACCGACAAACCAAAGTCATAAACAATTTTCAACTTTGTTCGAAATTGTTAATAATAAAAAAACAGTAGTCAAATGATACGAAATATTAGCAAAATATATTCGGCATTAAACACTGAAAAATCTATCTTTAACCTCTCATTATATTCCTTTTTTCAAAATGTTCTAAAATAACCTATTTTTTTGTAGTTGCTTATAAAATAGAAATTCGACTATCCGCTACAGAAACTGTTAAAAAATAAGTACATTCTAAATGTTTTCTAAATATGTAAATGTTTCAGACATTCTTTTAGCAATGTAAATAAAAATTAAAAACAGCAATCTTTGATTTACCGTTCTAAAAATATACACTAAAAATTTCTATGAGATTTCGACTGTTAACCTATAGAAAAATTTTAACTGGCTAGTTATACTTTGCATACAATTAATACATGATAAATGGCTAATTTCAACACCGCATTCAAGCAAATTTTTTCCCTGTTTCGAACTTGATGCGAATAATTTTGTTTGTGTTTTTACTGATGTGACGCCGGCGTATAGATAGTGATTAACTGGCTATAAAGAAATACGTATCACATAATCTTTTCTGTGTCTTTGGCTGTTGCTAAACTAAATTAGTGTTGAGATAGTATCCCTATAAATAGAACAATGTAAATGACACGGTGAGATTGAATATGTTAAAGTGACATTAATCGTTCAGCAACGCGGATAAGAATCTGGACTGTATTGGAACCCACACACACAAAGAACAGAAATTGTGCACGTGCAATTTGGTGAGTCTGATTGTTCTTTTACTCTTCAAATCGAGCAGTTTTTCGCGATTTGGCGCAATGGCGAGTGGCAGTAAGAACCCTGCCTATATTTGATTTGATTTACATTTTACAAACATCTTTTAGAATATTAAATGTAGGTGAGTTTGAAATTGCATTATCGCAAATTAAGACAACACCTTTAAGCTCATTCTCAGAATTGCTTTCGAATTGTTTGGTGTAGCCCTGTTTATAGTCCCTAAAATTTAGACACGCTACGTACACTGTTAAAAATTTGCAGCATTCTGGCAAGTCATTTGACCGTTTTTTTCCGAAAACGGTTACACAACCGTGATTTTAACATTATTCTGACCATATTATTGGCCATTTTATGGTCAGAATATAGTTAAATTATGGTTATGAAACCGTTTTTTTCAAAAAACGGTCGAATGATCTGCCAGAATGCTGCAAAATTTTTAATAGTGTAGCATTCAAAAATTTATTTAAACTTGAAAACGGATACCAACTGAAATCGTAGAATCAACAGTCTTCGCAAATAGATAGTACTTCTGGTACAGCGTTGTATCCGAAATCATTTACGATTCCCTGTAAATGAATAAAAAATGTGATGCATATCGTATACTACTGTAAGAATCTTGTGATAAACCTCAGCAATACATATGAATTTCACAATGTTTCAAATAGTTAAATGCGAATAGATTTTGTCCCGAAGACCACTACGTAAACGAACAAATTTGTGTGACCATTTAAATGAACGTTAAATTCTTTGCACACCATATTATACATAAAATATCTTTTACTATACCTGATCAATTCATATCAATTTCGTTATGCTTTTAACCGAGTAATATCATTAAAACACACCGCAAACAACTTTTCTTCACAGACCATATTATAACGGAATAATTCTAAGCTCTCCTGTATACATACTGTAAACGCTCCAAATTTCATATTCTATAGCAATCATCTTCTAGTGAACATCAGTAATGTATATAAATTTCATTAGGTTTCAAATAGTGTAGAACCACTAAATTGCACAACAAATTATTTTTCCCAATAGACCATAATATAACGGAATTCTTTTAAGTGCCCCTGGAAATGAAGTATAAATGCTAAACACTTCTTTTTCAATACCTAATATGCCAGGGTGAACCTCAATAAGGTATATCAATCACATGGCAATCCAAGTATCTTTACGTCAGTTCGAGATCGGATAGACAGGCGCCAGACAAACCCAATTGACAAACATATTTCAACTATGTTGGAAAGTGTTAAAAATCAAATATTAATTATACACAATTCTTCCTTTACTATTAAATATGCTTCATTGTTACTATACTCTTAATCATAGCCCCTTGCTTCTAAATTTCATCAGTTATAATCACAAACATGTCATATATCAATTTAAAGCATTGAATAGTAAAATAATTATTTTAATATGTAGAACTGAATTAAGATAGTGTCTCGCCAACGGCCAAATGATCGGACATCACGGAGGAATTGATTTCATGCCGTCTCGGATATCGCCTTTTATGCATGAAATTTAAGGTATCTGATTATTAAATAATGTCCTCCTATATAAAGAGTGATTCGAAGCGCGTTACTTGAAAGTAAAAGGATATTTAAATAAATGGTATGGTGCCCTAGCTGTTGTTAATGTTAGTTTAACTTTAAAGTGGGGAACTTTTATACATATAGAATCAATACAGCTAAAGATATTGCATGTGTTCGGATTATTTATATACAATGCTTTGAAATTATTTAAGAGGTCTCAAGCCTGTTAGAATTGGAAAACATTAAAAAAAAAAGACAATTTTCAACATTTAATAACTTCAAATATATAGATGCAGAATTAGTATTTATAGAGCTCTCCAAACTGTCAGACATTTGCCGTGCAGAAAATTGGTATAACAGCTTACGCGCAGAATTGCAAAATAAATTTTGCAACTAGAATAAAAAATTTTGTGCCTAATTATTTGTCAGATTATAATAATTACCCTGAATCTAAACAAATTTGTCTTTAAAACATTTTTATATTTTTATATATTTTTATGGGTTATGGAATATTTTTATATATTTACGAAATTTTGAAAGTTTCAACACCATAATCACCTAAAAAATATTTTTTTGAACAATAAAAATTAAATTTTACGTTTAGCTTATAGAGACTAACATAAAATATATATTTTGAAAATCTCATGAAAAAGTATTCGGAAGTTTTTGAGATAACTTGCGCGTTATGCTCAAAAACGTCATTTGGAAAAAAATGACTTCAAAGTTTCGGAATCGCCGCTTCAGCTATTGAGCTCCTATAATTCTAATAGCCATAACTTCTCTTCTAATGTGAATTTAAAGGAAACAATCATATCAAAATGTTCATAAAAGATAGAAATTTATCATATAAAAAAATTAAATTTGGAAAATTTGAAGCTTTAAGACTCCTGAGACCCCTTAAATTGTAAATTTGTAAAATGAATTTGTATATTTCTTCTTGAATTTTATTCTTGTTGTTTCAAAATGAAGATTAGGAAGGTTTAATTATGAATAATGAAATCAAGAATTTTATTAAAAGTTCTTCAAAAGTTACTTTTTGAAAACTTTTCAACAAAGTTGAAAAGTTTTTATGAATTCTGTTTGTTTGTCTGTCTGCCTGCCGTCTGTCTATCCGTGCTCGATCTCGCGTAAATATAGTCCGATTGCCATGAAATTCTTATATGCTATTGGGTATAAGTATGGTATGTTTGGTATTGTAAATGAAGTGTATAGCATTTAGGTTTCATTTACAGAGACACTCAAAATGATTCTGTTACTATATGGTCTGCATAAAAATCGTTTGCAGTGTATTTTAATGATGACATTCTATTTTAATCATACTAAAATTCATATATATCACTGAGATGTACCACACGGCGTTTACTCTAGGATATGGTGTGCAGAGAATTTATCGTTCATTTACAGGGACACACAAAATAATTTGGCTACAGAAGAAATTGAACAATAATTGAACTATTGAAACCTATGAACAATAATTGCTGAATGTGAGTTTTTAAATGTGCTACGCGTTTTTAAATTGAACTATTGTTTTATATATTACTTAGTTGTGTATAAATTTCAGAGATCACTTACAGGGTTGCACAAAAGTCCTCAAGTACATTTCCGTTTATTCACGGAAATAGCTGAATTGATGTGGTATTCCTTTAACTGAACACACTTTTAGCATACTATGTAGTATACACACAAATCTATACATCAAATGCAGGGCTGCACAAAAAAAATCGAATATTTTTCCGACTATTGTTGCTAATAGCAGAAATTGGGTTTCATATGGGTTATTCGTTTTACAAATTCTTTATTTAGACTTCATACTTCACCTTTACACACGGTGAATTTTTCTACAGTTTTCTGAATGTGTTACAAAGTCTTACATAATCTACGCAGGACGCATAATTTTTCGTTCAAGTTTATTTATAACAAAAATAATGCCCTTATATCACAACATAAAACTAAACGTGTTATGATATACCTCGGTACAAACATTTCAGATCTCATTGTGATTAATATATTTTAGGAATTCCATTTAAGCAACATGACTATATAGGATAGCTGTGTAAGTAATGGACACCCTCAAGGAATTTCACTCAAAATTATTTTTTTATTAATAGATATCATTATAATATTCCAGTTTTTTTAGTATTATATTAATCTATCAACAATATTTAACCATTCTTATAGTCTCATTTCCCAATATGAATAGAATTTTTATTTTAAATAACAGAAATATATCAAAACACCCAAAAGCCCTTTAATGGACACCTTCTGGCCCAGTAATGGACACCCTCTGTTCCAGTAAAGGACACCACATAAGAAGTAATAAATATAATTGATTTTATGACTGTACTTAGAACCGGAATTTAATGAATACATAATATGAAACAAATAGTTATTTTCAAATAAATTTAACAATTAGGATACCAGTAATTTATAAAATATTTGTGATAATCATTTACTGATTGCATCAATTATTGTAATTTATCAGAAGATCGTTGTTTTAATTATTTTAGAGGGATAGTTTAAAATACTAAACATCAGGCATTTACAACGATCAAATTATTGAAACAGTGGGGGATTTAAAAAGTAATTGAAAAAAAAGTTTTGGAATATTAGTGTTTAGTTTTGTCTCACTATTTTTAACAATTAATCTTCCAGAGACTACTTGATGTATCATTTATAATAATTAATATTACAAATATGAAAGAAATGATATTGTGAGTTGACTATTTTAAATAATAAATAAAATAATTTAAAAATAAAACTGTAGAACTGATGTTCCAGGCCACTGATCTGCAGATTTAATAGTTTCATGAATATTACCTATAACTTTGATTAATATTGATTTTTTTTTCTTGTCAGAGATGAATAAGGAAACATTTAAGTTAGAAAATAGATTTTTAATAATTTCTGTAACTTAATTGTTTTTATTTAAATGGAGAGGGATTAAGTCCTATAAGCACCTCTTTGACTGTGCCCTTAAACAATATTTTCTGCTTCCTGACTGGTTTGATTGCCAGATTATAAAATATGCAAGGTACATATGACATAAAATAAAATAAAATATTGAAATTTTATTAATCACATAAAATAACTTAAAAGCAGCTATTTATAAAAGTTTTGGTGTTATTAGAGTTTGCTAAGTATAACTTAAAAATTAAATTTGATTATTTAGGTTTGCAGTTAAGTCAAAATATTTTATGCACTATAAACATTACTGAAATTGCATTTTTAGCAATGTCTACATGGGGTGTCAATTACTGGAAAATGACTAATTAACCATCCCAGTAATGGACACCCCCTCTTAAAACCTTAAAAATAAATGAAATTTTGTAAATAGCTGTTAGTATATATAAAGTTTTCTATTGCTACTTAAACAAAAACATTCAAATTTTTCAAGAAAATAAATAATATATAAAGTAATTAAACGAAGTCAGTTCTTAGCTTCTTCATTAAAATTTTCACAGAAAAACAGCGAAACTTTGAAACATGCCTCCTGATTGGTTTGATTAAAAGTGTCAACAATAACCCAGTTTTATAAAACATGCAAGGGGGAATTACAAAAAAAATTATTAAAGCTAAATATTTATTAGTTATTTTTTTATGAACCAAAAACATCAAGGGGTGTCCATTACTGGCACATCTACCCTATATAAAAAATTACCAGCAATATAAAACAATAGTAAAACATAATTTAAGTACTTGAGTCAGAAAACATTTTTGAAGTATAAATTAATGGTTAGACATAAGATATTACAAGCAGTATTTGATTAAAAAGTGATTAGTTTTTATTGGGAAGATTTCCCTTAATATTAAAAATACTCGAATGTAAATATTAGTAAAACCATAGCCCGTTTTTCCGAATTTCATTAGTTATAATAATGAACACATCATACATACATTTGAATCACTGCAGTAGAAATCTAAGTATTTTCATATCCAGAACCGAATTATCATAGTGACTCGCTAACGACAACGTAACTGGGCATTAAAGCAAATCTATTCCATGCAGTCTCAGTATTTCCTTCTACGCATGAGAAATAAACAACTGATTATTAAATGATGTCCTCCTTCGGAAAGATGTTATGAAGCATGTTACTTGAAGATAAAAGATGATTTAAATAAATGTTATGTTGCATAGATGTTGTTATCAATAGTTTAGCTTCAAAGCTGCTGAATTTTGTTCCAATTAGTAGGAGTCGCCCGCTACGCCGCCGGTCGTTTTCACCAAATGAACTTGAATCGAACGAAACAAATCTGTGAATTTTACATTATGTTTAAAACAAAATAAAACTGCATCTGGAATGACTCTCCACATTTCAGAACACCATACAAATGCCATCGTGCTATAATATTTTCTAATATGTCAGACAAAAATTGGGATGTAAAGGACGAATTCCTTTATTTGAACATTAATATTATATTAGGATTTGGTAAATAGTGATAGAACGATATGTAATATTCTAAAACCACCCTATAAAGTCATGTAACAGTGGAACTTCTTTTTAAAGGCTAATATTTTATTATCGGCTTCAGCTGATTATACAACTTTTTCCATAACTCTATAACTAAGAAAGGTTATATAATATGTTAAATATTGAAACATTTCTTTAAAACAATGCTTAACTAATATTGCAAGTTTCATCAGAATTCATACAGCTATTAGATCTAAAGATATTATTGCACGCGCTCAGTTAATTTTCCAAGCACAGTGCTTTCACTCAATTTATTTAAAACATAAGTATTTATTGTTTCATTTTACTTTTATTTTTTTACTAGTGAGATTGAAATATCAATCAAGACATCTTGAATAATTGGACTATTATCAATAGACTCGTAGGTTTAACATTGTGATTTCCTGCTCCCAATCTTCCATGTTTTCATATCTTTGGGTACAGAAAAACACGATTGTAATCCCACGAGTCAACCGCTAAAATTGTTTTTTCAAGTGCTTTCCACCAAGATAGGACTTGGCAGACCGATTGCGTTTTAATATGCGAATCGAGTTTTAACTAATTCTGGATTTTTAGCCGTGAACTCGGTGGGGTGGTTGTCTGTGCTGCCACCTCCCGTTCTAATAGTAAACATTTTTAAAAAGGCTAATATTTTACAATTAGGCTCACCCCATAATTGCATATCTAAGTAACATACAGTGATATGTAACGTACTAAAATCATACTTGAAAATTTTTCTAACAATACAAGTCACATTAAATTCCGTCCTGAATAACTTTTTAAAAATGTTAATATTTCATAATCGGGTTCACTTGTTATAGAACTATTCTCCATATTCCAATAACTAAGCAACATATAACAATATGTTATATACTAAAACCTTTATTGAAATAATATCTAACTAACAGCGCAAGTCCCTCAAAAATTCAATTCGCAAAAATGAACAAAATTCCAATTTGCATTTTATTTATGAAATTGATATTTCAGTCAATTAGGCCTACATATTATAAAAGCTTTATATAGGATTACTCCTTAAAATTGGTGGCAACAGGCTTCCTCCAATTTTATGAAGTAATTTAACTTATATAATGGTTTAATTTAAGCTTTTATAACTGGTTTAATATTACACATTAGTGTAACGTAATACCAGTTATCTCGGTTAAGTGGGTCAGGGACACAAAAATCTTCAAATTTTCTAAAAAACTTTTATTGGATTAAAAATTTCTTGGGTTTTTGTTCTGCTTAAAATGATGTTTAAATCATCTTAATTAGAACAGGAAATATTAATATTTTTGTTTTGGTTTGTTTTCAAAATCTTGCTTTCAAGCAATGTTTGTCGTGGAAACAACTTCTTGTGAAAATTCGTTTTTCTTCATGATGGGCTTTTCACCATTTCCCGTATTTAAATCGCTATAACTCAAGAACCATTAAAGATAAATGCTTCAAACTTAGAACATGTCTTTTTTAATTGTTTTACTTTAATTTTGATTTAGCATAATTGAAAAAAATATTTACTTTTGAAAATACGATTTTTTTTTTAATTGCGCCATTTTTTCTAAATTTTTTCATTAAATATTTTTAATGTTTTTAAAAATTAATATCTTAAAAAGTTCTGAATCGAAATTAAAACTTATATATTTCTGCTTATATAAATTTAAATAAATTTAAATTCTATTAATAATATTTCGAGTTATAACGATTTTAAATTACCCCATTTTTTAAATAAATTTTAAATTTTAAATTAAAAAAATATACATATGATAAGTTTTATCATATGATTATTTTTGCAAATGA
Organism: Maratus speciosus; assembly: GCA_963932465.1. NCBI lineage: Eukaryota > Metazoa > Arthropoda > Arachnida > Araneae > Salticidae > Maratus > Maratus speciosus. Next base: position 24,135,871 of record OZ010786.1, read on the forward strand.
TATGGTTAACAATCACAAAAAAATTCAGAATTTTAACTCAATAAATAAAAATTATTTGAAAATGTGTCCCGGACCACCTTAAATTACTCAATAAAATGCGGGTAGCAAGACCTCCACCAATTTTACTGAGTAATTTTACATAATTTTTTTACAGTGTAGCTATTGTACGCGTTCAGATTATTTTTTTCGAACAATGTTTTGTAATTATTTAAAATACAAGTATTTGTTGTTACATTTTACATCTGTCGTTTTAAAAGACAAATTTAAGTATGAATCATAATATCATGAATCGTCGGACTATTATAAATGGGCAGAAGAAATATATTTTTTTTTCTTTATAACAAATTTAATGCCTTTCTATGTCACGTTATAAAACTAAACCTGTTAAGATTCACGTCAATATTAATATTTAAGATTATCTTTGTCATTAATACATTTTAAGAATTCCATTTACGCAACATGGTTTTGAAATTCTCCGAATATGCGAGATGTCAAAATTTATTTCTAAAATATAAAGAAGATTAGTAAAATATATAGTAATGTAGATTCTTTAAAATTTAAAAATATATTCAATAAATGTGATTTATATTTTAGCTTAAAAGCAATTTAAAAATATATTTTCAACATTTTGCCTTAAAGCTAGATTTATTAAAACTGAAAAATGTATTAACAACCGAAACTGCAAATTGAATTAATAATTGAAAAATTGTTTAAATATGCAAGATGTTAAACTTAATTTGTAAAATACAAGGAACAGTGATATGACGAATAGTAAAGCAGAATAAATTTTTAAAATATAGTTATTCAAGAATTATGAGTGAATTATGAGTGATACATAGTATGATTCTATATAGGTTGTCAGTAATAGATTAGATTGGTGACGGCTGAAATATTTAGATTAAATATTTTGCTGTACTTGTAAATTTTATAAAATTTTAAACGTGTTAACTTAAAAAAATATATAAATATATACATTTATATATAGTTTCTTTTTTATTTATTTTTTTTTTTTTTAAGAAATGCCAAAAAGCTGAAATACGAAGGATACAAAAAGTGGATTAAAATAATTGAATATATTTAACAGTATATTCGAGAAATATGTGTTACATTTAAAAAGTGCTTGATAGAAATTGACAAAAGTATGCTAATATAAGTACTTTATTCACGCCGAAGTCGTTTAATAGTAATGGTATATTTTTATATTAGCTTGTGTGCTAATTTATTTGTTTATCTACACAATATTTAGTCTTAGAATAGTATTTCTGATCGTACGAGATGTCTGTATGTATGTATATCATTTCAAAGCATTTGTTATAAGAGCTCTGAAATCTACTTGTATAATGTATATCGAAATATAATGATTAAAATTTTTCAAATCCTAATGCTCTTTTGCATCATGAATTTCGTAGAATTTTAAAGCTATTTAAAAATCATTTTACTGTTTAATGTCTTTGCTGTTTTACATATTATCCTCCCTTTATTATATCGAATACGTTTCTGTGTCAGCCAGATACCAACGATTCCAAAGCTATAATGATATAGAGCGACAAACTTTAATGCATAATGGTGCAAGTTATTCCAAAACAGGAGAAAATTCTTAATTTTGGTATGTTAGGAAATTTCCATAAAATTTTAGTATTTTCAACATGTAGGAATTATATCATAGTCAGAAAGAAGAAAAAAATGAACATAGGCAAAAATCAATGTATAACTAAGGTGCCCACAGTTTATAACGGTTTTATAACGAGACCCTTTTTTAAATTTCTCATAATTCAAGATACATATTTATATATATTTCACCATAAACATGTTGAAAATGTAAAAAGTTTTAATCTATATGCAGTAGAAAAATCGCTAATCCGAACTAATTGCGGCCGGTGCCTGTTCGGATTACGAAAAATTCCGATTATCCGAAATTCGCATGAAAATAGAAAAGAAAAAATATAAGTGCTGAAAAAATGCAAGTTATAAGTACTCAGTAGTATAATACACATCCTCTAATCTAGCTTGCTGGACAATCCGTCATGACTTTCAGAAAAAAATAGTATTATTCGCTAAATCACTCCTGATGCTTATAATAATCAAATAGAACAACCCATTACAAATGGTTCAAAATCTCAAATCTATAAATAGCTCAGTCACCATGTTGACGAGGAGGGAAGAAAAAACATTTTGTGATAATTTGTGAAATCAAACTGTTTAAAGGAAAAATTAATTTTTATCATCTGAATTAAATACTTTTTGCATTTAAACAATAATTTTACAAGGAGTGGTAAACAAACTGATTATCGAGTTTTTTTAACGATGGCATCTACGAGTAGGCCTGCAGTGCACGTTTTCATTTTATATTCCTGTGCATCAGGGTTGCCACGCTTCAGGGAATTTTCCAGTCGAAATATCAGTATTTTTTTTATAGAAAAATATATCTAGATTAACCGCATTTAATTTCGCTTGATTTAAAGAGAGATTCTCTGTAAGAAAGTACTGGTGATGAAGAATTTCCTGGTCTGAAAATTCTCCGTAGCGTGGCAACCCTGTACATATGTTGTTATTTTACATTATTAAGTATTTTTTTTATTCTATTCAAGCTGTTTAAAGAGTAAAATCATACTCTACTGTCATTTTTTGTTTAATTCTAACTTCGACACGTTTTTTCCTACATTCATCTTTTAATCCAGAAAATTTCGTAAATTAATCTTTTCAGTTAATCTGTTCAAGTATAATTTTCGAAAATAAAATTGGTTCCGATTAACCGGAATTTCAGATTAGCGGGGTTCTACTGCATATAATTTGTTTTAATTTTACTTAGAAAATTTCGGACGCTTTTTTAATAATTTAAACTACTGTAATGTTGTACAATCAACACAGCGAAAAACTGTTCAGTCCTGATATAAAACCAGAATCACTGCGACTACTCGCCAGTGCTGTACCACTAAGTTACCTGGACGATACCAAAGCCCAGAATTTTATCTGTTGGCAACCGTAGCCTTGGAAGTAATTGTTAATATATAAAAGTTTATGAAAATGAATACCATATTTTTTTTGTAAAAAAATCAAAGGCAGAAAGCATACGTACAAACTCAAGTTTTTATTGAATAAACTGCATTGTAAAAATATAACATACGCAAAAATTACATTTTTCATTACAAAAATTACATTTTTCATTACAAAAATTACATTTTTAAAACTTGCAAGTTTTTCAACAGTTTTCAGTTTTGCTTCAGTTAAACTTTTATATTTATTAAAATCGCATCTTATGAAACTGTCAGTATAGTTTTATACACCCTTCCTCCCTTTTTTTCTTTTCAATTTCAATACTACAATAGTTTCCTGATTAAATATTGAAAATCAATAATCAATCTCCTCATGACTGAAATATTTGATGCGAAAGTAAAGAAAAAAATTCTTATGTAACGTAAGGAATGCTAGGAATTCATTTATACAGTTATTCTCAACATATAATATAACAGAGTGACAGAACATTTGTAAGAGCAGTTTGATATCTTAATATTTCAGTTTTTTGCTCAGATTGGTGCTCTCTTTTCTTAATATTTTAAATATTTTCCAATATCAAAATATTTTCTTGGTAAATGTAAGATAAAAAACTCCAGATAAGAAAATAAAGCTTAGAACAAAACGTTTTCATTGGAATTCTTAGAAGTGAAACATGTCGATCGATGTTACGAAATTCTTTTAGTTTATCACACACAGGAGAAATTGAAATTTATATTCATAAAACGTGCAATAAACGCATTTATCATAAATAAAATATTAAATAAACAATCATATTTTTATTTGCTATTGTACATTATTTACACCTAAATAATATTTCGTTGTAACATTGTTCCAAACGTAGACTGCATAAAAAAAATTCTTATTCATGTACTTTTTTTTTTTTAGTTAACAGAATATTTTTTTCGTTCACCAGGGAATAAAATTTCTTACTTCTTGAAATGGTTAAAAAATAATAACTGAACATAAATCAAGAAATTCATCAATGAAACTTTTCAGAAGAACGTGTTTTTTAATGTTACCTTACGTGTTACTATGTTATTGTACGTAATTGCTAGAAGAGTTTTATAATTTTATTTATTATACATTTTCCGTTATAAAATATTCGATATTTTAAGTCGAGATATGGATAAAAATCTTTTGTGATACTCAATCCTATAGTGATATGTAAGGTGCAAAATGTATAAGTTGCCTCTCTGTTTAACATTTAGTGGGTGTATTTACAGCCTAAAAGTTGGGTTTATACATATAAATGCAGTGCAAAATAACAGAAACAACAAATACACACACACACAAAGATATCAGCGAGAGTTTGCTATGCAAATGTGCAAACCTCTCTGTTAAATTTAAATATATTATAGCCGAATTAATATTAAAGGATTCATTTTCAAAAATTGTTTATATATTACCCAGATAGCATGAATATTAGCAGCAAGTTTGATTTTTCTGCCGCATTATCTTGCCGTGACAAATTTGAATTGTGAAATTCGCAGCAAATTTCCCGCAAGGTATACCATCAAGCACATACGCAGAAATTGCAGAAATTTTATTCGGTTGGCATCGCTTTTTCTAAACGCTATACTTATCAATACCAAAAAAGACTCGTATTGGAAAGTACAAATATTACCTTAACTTGTTTATGGTGATGAAAACGAAGCATTCAACTTCTGACGGTGTGTTCGCATCAATAGATCTGATCAGGTCTATGGACACCTCCGAAGGGGTTAATTTGATAGAGCATGAATTTGATTTGCACGACAAGTTAGCTGCAACTTCAAAGTGTGGTTACTTCGGAGTTTGCGTTATCTTGCTGAACTCTTATTATGAACTTTCAGTCTTCTCATGCTGAGCTTGCTGCAACTTTGCAGGTTTTCAAAATAAGACTGTTGCAGGTTTTCTGAAAACTATAAATGCTGTCTGAGTATTTGGTCTTTTTTAAAATATGTATTTCGCTAAATTTACGCCCAAGCAAAATGATACGAACGTCGCAAATATTTAGAAACGAAGACCCGTGATTCTTTAGTATTTTTGCATATCATTTAATAAAGAATTTTTAAATGTTCGGAGCGATTTCATTTAATTCGCAAAACATTTTGACGATGAGAAAAGGGAAAACGTTTCTCGGACAGTAATTTTTTGTTTCGGATAGAATCTAACTATTTTCGTTCCTGCAAAATCGTTTTTTACGTTTGTACATCCTACTTTAGGTTTAACCAACTGTGTAAGCTATTACGTACGGTATCATTAGTTTATGTACGTATCCATACTAATTGTATTCTGCAAACAACATTTATATACGAGATAAAGTCAGTAAGTAGGTCACAAACTGATACGAGAGGTCTGAAATTAGTAGTAAATTGTTTCAAAATATGCCAATAGGGGGCAGCATAATCGAACTACAAGATGTTAATTTTGAATTTATGAGACAGCACCTGGTCAAGATGAGCAGGGTTCTTTAAAAGTTTTTAACGAAGAACGAAGTGGTCGACTCATATCAGTTTGTGACTTACTTATTGACTTTTCCTCGTATTATTGCAATCAACATACGAAGGAATTGAAAATTTTTCATTATCTCTAATCTGGAAACAATTACTTGAAAGCAATCTTGTTGCCAAGATTTGGTTTACTAATCCGCAACAGTAAAAACTAAACTACTTATCATTTATTTTGCAGCATATAAAGATCAAATGAAGTATTAATACATTAAAATTTATCACTCTCATTTGTAAGAGGACAGAACAACTTCCTTCCGCTAACGAAATTTTAACTTATACATATGTAGTTAATACAAATTAAAATTCATTGATAGTACATTTCTATTATTTAACTAACTCAAAATTGAGCTTTCTGTAGTAATGAAAAGTAATTACTGACACCTAAAGAAAACCGTTCATGAAACCTAATTTATATGGAAGCATTATGTATCATAAGGAATTTCTTCGTAACAGAAATAAATATTATACATCGTAATAAATATCTACTAAAAAACAACTTTTCAAAAGTTAAAAAAAAGCCAAGAAAAAAAAAAAAAAAAAGATGAAAGTTGTGGCTAAAAAATGGTGTGATACCAAATTTCCAAGCTTATATTATGGTACTTTTTTAACATTTTCCACAGAAATTTTACCATTTTTAAGTCGAGTGACTTCGGATATGCTGATAGAAATCCTTTTCTCCTGTACTAAATACATCATAATGTGTTTCTGAAAATTGAAATGTTTTAAAATTATGAATCATGGGCTTGGCGGCATCTTTCCATATTTTACACAAATTTATATGTACCCTAATCCATAGTTATAATCAGAAATTCAAAATTGTTTATTAAGCATACATTTTAAGCTTTTCCGTTACGGACTTATATTCAGAGAACTTTGTGTCTTAAAATAATAATGACTTATCTAAAGGATTCATCTTGTGATTTATTTCATTAAGTAATTAATCATTTAAAGGCAATAAAAATATATTTCTTTCCTCAAAATATTAGTCTTTTTCAATTTATCAGCTGTTAGCAGTTGAAAACCAAAGTTCTACATTGTTACCAAACCACGCATTTTATACCGTTCCTTCGTGGTATTGTGTGCTTAGAAATTTGTGCGTTAAGGCAATGGTGACATATCTTCGCTATTCCTCTTATGATTAATTTTTTAGAGTAATTAATCATTTAAAAGCAGTAACAATGAACTCTTTTCCTCGAAATAAAAATCTTTTTTGTCCTTAGTTAAAATCAGAAGTTCTAAATTGTTATTAATGCAAAGTTATTACACTTTACAAACTTGGGTGCTTAGAAATTTGTGTAAAATATGGAAAGATGGCTGCCAAGCCCATGATGCATAATTTTCAAACATTTGAATTTTCAGAAACACGTTATGATGTATTTAGTACAGGAGAAAAGGATTTCTATCAGCATATACGAAGTCACTCGACTTAAAAATGGTAAATTTTTCTGTGGAAAATGTTAAAAAAGTACCATAATATAAGCTTGAAAATTTGATATCACACCATTTTTTAGCCACAACTTTCATCTGTTTTTTTTTTTTTTTTTTACTTTTGAAAAGTTTTTTTTTTAGTAGATATCATTTCTTTTTTTTAAAGAAATTATATATAATTTAAATAATCTACTCACTTAAATTAAAATGAGTTTTATTAGAACCGTTGTCAGTAGAAAGAAAACCTGATATGTGTACATTTTGTTTACATATCATTCATTTCTTAAAGTAATTAAGGATTTAAAAGCAATCAAAGCCAACTTCTTTTCTCAAGCATCAGTCTTCTTCAATTTATATGGCATTTTATATTTATGAAGAATGAAAATTTTGTAAAAAAAAAAGTGATAGCGTCGAAATAACACATAGACCTTTAGTTATTCTTTTAGTTAGATATTTGTTTATTGGTAGATATTTAGTCAGATATTTGTTTAAAGATAACTTTTTATTTTATTTTTTGCAAAATTGTTTTATCTTTGCAAATATCTACGGCTAATCCGAGAATGAAACGCGACATACAAAACAGTGCAGATATTTTTAGAAACGGTTCTTAATGAAACATTACATATTTTAGATAGTTAGTACGCCAAATGCAGGCTTCTACCCCGAACGGTATCACAAAAATTGGAATTTTAGATATCTTTTTTTTTTGTTTTTAAACCCTTTTAAACTTCGAACATATTAGGAAATGATTTCTGAGAGCATTTACGTTTCAAAAGTTACAACCATGTTAACTTTCAAGGTCATGCTTTGACAATTCTATTTAAATCGTAATTTAGAACGTATTTAGAACGTTTTCTGCTCGTTTAATCTCTTTAAAGAGAGACTTCTTTTTCAACAGTTCTTAACGAGCGCTTAGATCTTAAAAGTAACAGCTTGCCAAAATTCAGGTTTCAATCTTTAACGATATCACGGTAAACCCATTTTTAGAGCTTTTTTGCTCCTGCCCCGTTAAAAATTTCGATTTTTATTTTAGAACTGTTCACGGTGAATATTTACGTCTTAAATATTACAACTATGTCAAATTTCGATTTCCTTAGGACTAAGAATTTCAAAAACATCATAATTTAGAAAATTTTCAGAAAGCTTTTTTACTCGTTTTACCTTTTGAATTGCGATTGTTTTAGAAATAGGTTTTTGCAGCGCTTACATCTTAAAAGTATCCACCATATCAAATTTTATGTTTCTCTCCTCAACAGTTTCGCAGAAATCTTAATTTATGAATGATTTTTGCTCTTGCAACCTTTCAAATTTTGAATTTTTTAGAAATTGCTCAGGACGAGCATTTTCGTTTTAAAAGCATTAATCATGCTAAATTTCAAGTTCACGATCTGACAATGCCATTCAAACCGGAATTTAGAACGTTTTTAAAAAGCTTTTCACTCATTTCTACCTTTTAAAATTCGGTTTATTTAGAAACAGTTTTTAATGAGCATTTACATGTGACCACTATGCCAAATTTAAGGATTCTATCCCGAACATTATCACAGATTCGAAAATACAAGAATTTTTTTGCTCTTGTACACTTATAAATTCCTAATTTATTAAAAAACCCAAAGCATTTACGCTTTAGAAAATAAAATCCGTGTCAAATTTCATGATCCTAGCCCATACAATTTCTTTAAAATCATAATGCAAATCGTTCTTAAAACGTTTTCCGCTCGGTTCACCTCTTAACATTTCGACTTTTTACTAACAGTTCTTTAAGCATCTTTAAACAAACCGGCATGCCGAAATTCGGACTTCTATCCCGAACGGTATTACAGAAATCACAATTTTAGAACGTTTTTTACGCCTACATCCATTCAAATTTCGAATTTTTTAGGAACTTTTCTGTGAGATCATTTACGCCTGATAAGTAAAAAGCACGTCAAATTTCATATTTCTAGTATTAACACTTGCAAATAAATTATAATTTAGAACGTTCATAGACGCTTTTCTGTCGTTTCAAACTTTTACTTTCTACTTTTCCAGAAATCATCCTTATCGAGTATTTAAAATAATCACCATGTGCCAAATTGTCGGTTACTATTCCGAACAGTATCACAGAAATTTGAATTTTAGAAAAATCTTTTCTTTTGTACTCTTTTCAATTTCGAATTTATTAGATTATTTTCGCCTCTGGCTAGCAATTCGATCACCGTTAAATGTATGCTAAGCATTGCATCATGTTACTTTTATTCATAATTTAATTAACTATCTCAATCCTTCGGCAAATAGTAAAATTCTGATAGAGAAAACACGAACTCGTTACTTTTATGTTAGTGGGCGCAGGTGATAAATCACCAATTATTGTTCTCTTCTCATTTATTCGTATTGCATTAATTTTACTTAAACTATAATCCTTTCACTTATTTTATATAAAATGTGTAAATTTAATTTCATTTATTTAATTTAAAAAAAAAAAGAAAAGAAAAAGCCAATTTCATTATCAAAGCATTGTTTTTAATTTACCACGCAAAAAATAAAAATTGCTACTGGCGAGGTAAAAAATACTATTGGCGAGTTTTGAGACTGAATAACATAAAAGTACCAAGAACTTCTTCCGATCATGTCAGCATTGTATAGCTTTTTAGTTGTTACGTATTTAATCTTTCTTGAGAAAATTACTTAACTCACGTAGGCATTTATGCTTCATGTTCGTTTGAGCACAGTTGTCTAAAACGCAACGTGGTTGGCGCAATACTTTTTTTTTGTTTGTTTAGCCAGTTTGGCGAAAAAACCACGTTTCCGGGTTCCTGTTAGACCTAGCTGGCGAAAGTAGTAAGTTAGTTTTAATTATTATAAAACTGTTTATTTGGTATAAAAACACAATTTTATTTTAAAATACACAAAACTTTGGCACAGATCACATATACGCCCCATATTGGCACGATTTTTTTTACTACGCCAATTTGGCAAAAACATCAAAAGCATAAACAACAACATCCAGTTTACCATATCAAGCAAAGTAGCGACACTTTGCCGCCAATTGAGTTCCCATTGCGTACATGACATTGGCGCCAGAAAAAGATCGCGCCAATAACTTTTATTGAAAACACACACAAATTATTTTATTATAAAATGCACAAAGTTTAATTTAATGTAAAACACACGCAATCTCTTCTACAGGATTGTCATATGAAGGTTAATTTCGTCAAAATTTCTGGGTTGCTATTGAATAAAATTGCCATTTTGGCACTAAAAGGATACCCCAGTGCGTCTGAGGCATCTTTGTCTCCGTTTGCTTATCTGTTGAAATACGTTCGATAATACGGATATTTTTAAACCTAATTAATAATCTTCCGTATTTTGGTCCATAGGCAATAAGCATATTTAGCTAATACAATTTGGTACAATGGAGTGTTTCTATGAAAGCCTTTAACGATATTCACAGTTACATTGATTTATATTGTTGAAATATCATTTTTTTTTTCACCCGAACCTTTGCAATAGACTCGACTAAGGAAGATTAGAACATCTAATATCTTTGCTTTAGTTCGTCAATCTGATGTTATGCACATAATAAAAGCATATCAAAATATTGTTTTGAACGCCACCGGCTATTGAGAATGGTAGGTATGATTACGATCAACAATAATTTTCAGTGATCAAATTAGTGAAATTACACTTCCAGAAATTATCATCCGTTGACGACCATATATCTAATTCCTTGTCTTACCCTGTAAATCATTTTATCTGTATTCTAGAAACATTTTTTAGTGTGCAAAATTTAATTCAGCGTAAAAATACATAACTCATTTAAAAACCACCTTTAAGCAATTTACGCTCATAATCAGTAGAGCTTACGAATTCTTTTTTTGAAGCCTTGTATGTGATCTATAGCATCTATAAACATCACAAAGTATGCAAAAATTTAGTTAAAGTTAAAAAAGCCTATCATAACTAAAAATGCTCATCCAGCAATATGCATTACATCGGATACAGTATAGTATCTGAAACCTTTTGTTTGTCCCTGTTAATGATATGCATTTCATATTATAATGGAAGTAAGTTGTAGTAAACCTCAGCAATGTATATCAATATTACTATATATGAAATAGTTTAACATAATTAAAATACGCCGGGAGCAATTTTTCGACCTATACCATTATTTAACGGAATTATTTTACAGGTATTACCTGTAAGTAGCCCTATAAATGAATAATAAATATTCTTTGCATCACATATTCTACAGAATGCTTATTTTAGTGCACTTCATAAATGAATATTGATTTCATTATGTGTGAAAGTGTGTAACATCATTAAAATGCACTTGAAACGATTTTTTCCCATTGTCGTAATATAACGGAATACTTTCGTCTATCCCTGTAAATAAATTGCAATTGCTACAAACATCTTTTCTTCAGTAACGTGCAAAATTTTCAGGGCTTTCCGAGCATATTTACGAGAGTAAGAGGGCGGAAAATGGACTGACGGCCAGACAAACCGAAGTCATAAACACTATTCAACTATGTTGGAAACTGTTAGAAACATTCCAAGGTAAAACCTTATTTCATTATCTCACACAAAATAACGTGTCAAAGATGTTTTCTAATTGTAAGTTGAGTCTCTGTATACGAACGAAGTGCCTATCGTTTACCATATTTTTTTTAGTTTTTTTACTTGAAAACCTTTTCACATTCCTCCCAATTCAGTTTCAAAAGTTTTGTTCACAATAGGAACGAAACCTTAAATGCCGATAACTTTCAATGCATACTTCTTAAAAGGCACCATTTCTCTAAAAAATTATTTTTATTTTAAAAATCTTTTTTAAAAATGTAACTTTCATGCAGTTTTATTCGAAAAAATAATCTTGATGGAAAATACCAGATTGAAGTTGAAGTGGATTTGTGCTTTTATAATTTGGATAGTACGCGCTCGTTAGCGGGTTTATCGCTGTTTGGCATAATTTGATAATTTTAGAATTAACTAACAGTTTTTTGCTTATTAAGGATATAAATTTCATTTTTTAAAAACTAAATTTAATAAAAGCACGTAGATTGAGTAATTACCAGTCCGAAAATGCATTTCATACTTTTTTCTGTCGATTATTTAAGTCTCTAGCTTAATTGAGTTGAAATATGGCTGACGAAGATTTTTGTGATCATTTTCAGTATCTCGACGTTTTTTTAAAAATCTTGTATCTCTGTTTATAATTATTTTATAAAGAAAAGTTTGGTTTCAAATTAAAGCTTTTCTTCTTTAGATTCTTCTGGTCTTCGTTTTATTTCTCTGCGATGCTTACTTTCTTAAACAGCTGAAATTTTAAAAGGCCACGTTTGGCCGATTTAACATGGAGAAGTTGTCTTCAGTATAATAAGCAGTTACATGGTTCTGGCTTTTGGTTCTTGGCGTTTGCCTAATTGGCAGGGTTAGTATTTTTTTAAAGCTTGGCTTGGCAGAACGACCGTCCTGCTTGATAACAAAAGAATGCTTGTATATTTGAAAAGTGGATGTTTCAAAGTTTATAATATTTTCTAATTAATATGTTTCTCTATATTTTTATGATGATTATTAAGTTTCGTCTTACACATTGTTTTAATCGAGTAAAAGAGCTTACTATATCCATATTTCCAAAAATAATATAGTAAGAAGCTTAAATTGGAGCAGCAAATGAGGAAAAAAAATTCCGTCTATGCCATTTAAACATTTTTAATTGACATTGCATAAAGATTTGTAAAACGTTTCATAGAACTGAAGAGTTTTAGAACTTTAGATCTTTTGAACTTAAATTTTAAAACATTTTTGAAGCAGTATAGTTTTATACGTAAGACGATCCTCACACAATAAAGAACATTCTGAAAACAAGTACGATCTTAGAGACTAGAAAATAATTATTTAGCACAAGAAACCATCAAATGTTCATTTGCAATAATTACCCCATTTCCCCTATGTTTAAAACCACAAAAGGCATTAGAATTTTACCAACTTTGTTTCCGCATATAAATTTGAAGTCAAAAGAACCGATCCTGCAATATTTGTACCATTCTCATTAATAATATCGAATGTTAAACAAGATTGCTCTTAGATTATCCGGAATCTCGGAAGCTTTTGAAATTAAAGAACAAATAATTATCTAAAGATTTTACAAATCTATTCTTAGTCAGAAGGGTATTACAATTTATTATCTACTGATGTTTAAACAAAAGTGGTTCGATGCAATAATTGATTGTATGTGATTCTAAGATCTTTCATTCTTTCTGTCACTTGAAATGTAAGTATGAGTGTAAAAGAATACTTTCACATACATATACAACAGATCTCTAAATTTATAATAGCATATACCTATATTATTTAGTCGGTCTTCAGAAATACCCAAAGAGTGAAAAATGTTTCGTTCAGTATGCATATGTAATAAACAACTCTGAACTCTACCAGGCATATGTGTCTACTGTAATTTCTGAACAAATGGGACAAAATACCACAACATCGTTTGGAAAAATCACTCATTGAACAAATTGAACTTCCATTTTGAACAAACTTTCAGAGGAGTGGCGGAGTAAAAATAGCTGGATTCAGTCATTCTTCAAAACCCCACTTTGTGGTCCCTTTTTCTGTACAACAGCAAAAAAAAAAAAAAAAAAAAAAAAAAAAAAAAAAGACCTACACGCATTGTTTCCATAAGAAGCGCACGTATGGTAATCTCCATGTAATAAATCGTCTGGGGTGGTTCTACTATAGGAGTATCTAGCTAAATACCTGTTGACCATAACTTCAAAGAGCACATATGAACTAAAAATTTGTAGGGAAAAGTGCCCATATTTCGTCCCCTCTCCTAATTTTGTCCCCCTTAACTTCTCCGCTTCTGCGAAAGTGGCGCCAGTTATGACGCAAGGCACAGGGTACGGAAGGTAAAAGGGGTCAGTGTTGGAAGTTTCGTTCGTCAAGACGCATACATAAATTAACCCTTTGAGCTCCGGGTTATTAAAATTTTAAAAATATGCTAGAAAAACACTTAAAATGTGATTAGGGGACTGTCTGAAATTGAACTATGTGATTAAAAATTTTTAAAAATACCCCCTTTAGGCTGGGGGACGTGGGAAGTTTTTCCACCATCAGAGCTCTAGGGCATTCATTTCAACACACAAATACAAGAAATGACACCGCATAGTTATTCTAAAATTACTATAATTGCTAAAATTTCAACATATTTTAAGCAGTTACATTGTTTAGACAAATTCTAAGACTATTAAAATATTTAAAAAAAATATTAAATGAGAAAATTCAAAATTTTAAATTTTTAAAATCATAATATAAAAATACAAAATAAACAAAAAATATGTCAAATTTATAGATGAAACAGATGTTAAAAATATTTAATTTTTGTTTAGAAATATTTAAAACGTAATAAACTTGTCAATCTGCTGAATTAAACACAAATTTAGATCCCTTGGAATTAAATTATAAGCATCTAAATTTGGGTTCTGAAACACTATCTAGTATGTAATTTGCAGTGCTGCCATCTAGTGACAAAACACATTTTTCAAGTCCTTAGAGCTCTGGTGGTAGAAAATTCTACCTTTACTTATTTCTATCCCCTGTAATTATTTAAATTTTCAGTTTCGTAATTTGCATGTAATTATTATTAATTGTTTGATGTGCTCAAGAGAAAAAAAAGTTATCTCCAATGAAAAATATTTCTTTATAATACTTGAAAAATACAACATTTCTAAACCTTCAAAATTGGAGTATTTTTAAGATTGCATTAAAAACCTACTAGATGTTTGCAGAGAGTAGTGCTGCCATCTAGGTTTCAAGTAGACAAGTAAAATGTGCACAACCCAATTTTTCCTTTTAAATACGAGTCACTTTGAAGGAAATTAAAATATTTTGATTTTATGTGGGTGAAAATTTACCCGGCAGAGCTCAAAGGGTTAAAGATGGCACATTTCCTATTTTTAGAAGACCTGAGTTCTTAGTACGTCGTTTGCAGAACGTTATTTTTTGTACTGTAAGTATTTATTTCTTATTCATTGAATGTGTTTTACATTGGTAAGATACTAACAGTAGCATACAGTGAGTTTTAGTACAGGAACTGAAGCTCTTACGGGATCTGAAGCTATGTCATATTACGAAATAGCGTGGTCCCAATTTCGCCCACCTTGCATTTCTTATTTTCGTCCCGGGGACGAAATTTTTGAAATTATTTAAAACTTTTTAAAAGTTATTGGTGTTTGAATTGAACGGACCGTACAAACTCTGAAAAACATTCCGCCTACGACAGCCGCCATTTTTTTCTCAAAGCACAGGCCTAGTACTCGGTGGGCAGCGGAAAAATCTGTAATTCCTTAAAAAACGAACCCCTGGTGGCGAAATTTTGAACGACATTTTTTTTTCGCTCAAACAAATTCAGATTCCTTTATTATGTCAGTAACAAAATTTCACAACTTTCTGATCAATAGTTTCGTATGTAGACAACTTTAACCCTTTCAGTGGCAAGGTACTTGTATTCGTAAAATGTTCATATAATTTAATGATACCAGTATTAACAAGAGATTTTAATTGTAAACAAATAAAAGTAAATTTTCGCGTTCTTAATAAAGGTGACATTTTCATCATAATATTCCGGTGACAATATGGCAATTTGGAATTAAAATTATGTTATGCCGTGACGGCATCACCGCCCTTCAAGGGGTTAAAGTAGGGGCGTTTCATTATGAACACCCTGTATATCAGCCCGCCTACAACTAGAACATTTTGCCTCTTTCTGCGGCGCTGTTTATACAAACTTCCAAATCAAAGATTAAATTTCTCTGAATCGAAATTGTAAAGTAACCTGATCAAAAGTTTCAAAAATTTTCGAGACTTTAGTTCATGCAGTTCCACAGCTAGGAAAGGGCTTAGTACGTGCTTAGAGACTAGAAAATAATTATTTCGCACAAGAAACCATCAAAAGTTCATTTGTAATATTTATTCCATTTATCTTATGTTTAAAACCATGAAAGTCATTAAAATTTTAGCAACTTTGTTTCCGCTTCTAAATTTGAAGTCAAGAGAACCGATCCTGCAATATTTGTACCATTCACATTAATAAAATCGAATGTTAAACAAGATTATTCTTAGATTAACGACAAAAGTTTCGAAATGTTGGAAGCATTTGAAATTAAAGAACAAATAAGTTTCTAAAGATTTTACTAATCTGCTCCTAGTCAGAAGAGTGTTACAATTTATTATCTACTGATGTTTATACAAAAGTGGTTCGATGCAATAATTTATTGTATGTGATTCTAAGATCTTTCATTCTTTCTGTCGCTTGAAATGTAAGTATAAATAAAATTTATGTGGTATAAAAAAGCGTAAGTGTTAGCAGGTATGCATTTAATATATTATTTTAGAGTGACGAGTAGCAATACTAAAAATTATACTTATATGAAAATAGCTTTATTGCGTTTAAAGAAAGTTTTAGAACGCATCAAAAACGACATTGTCATATTAGACTCTTGTCAGAAGTTAATATCCGAAGAAATAGCCAAAGACCGCTGTATAAAACCATTCTTTTTACCCGACTGAAAAGAAGGATTATGTGTTTCACGCGTATCTGGGTATGTGAATTTCTTTATACGCTCGAAACATCGCAACAGCTGGATGGATTTTAATGTATGAGGTCTCTAATGATTTGTCTTAACCGTCCAATGGTTATAGGCTAGGTTTTGTTTTTATAAATTCAAAATGGCGGCCGTAAAATATAAAATGGCGGTAGAGACGAAAACAAATTTTTATGCATCATATTGACTGGCATATCATTGGATAGGTCTTTCAAAATGAAGACGATGTTACATTGACTATTTTACAGAAAGAAGCTCCATTTAAATATTATAAAACCTGGAAGTTGCAGGTAGTAGGTAGGATCGCTAGCTTTTCTGCAATTCTAACCATCATAGACATCTATAAGCCTCATCAAAACAGTATTTATAGATAGGAACTAACAATTAAACACAATTTAAAAGTCACCAATACAAGAAAATAAATAAAAAATATGTTAATAATATAAAAAATACAGTAAACTCTGTCTAAGGCGAAATCG
This sequence comes from Maratus speciosus, assembly GCA_963932465.1. Taxonomy (NCBI): domain Eukaryota; kingdom Metazoa; phylum Arthropoda; class Arachnida; order Araneae; family Salticidae; genus Maratus; species Maratus speciosus. Next base: position 24,152,869 of record OZ010786.1, read on the forward strand.
ACCGGGACCGAGAAAATTTTCCGTAGTTGACAATATTCCGCCTTAGACAAATTTAACTCTATGTCTGTGGATTCGCAGGGACTTCCGAGTTAGACAGATTTCCGTCTTACACAGAGTCCGCCTTACAGAGAGTTTACTGTAGTTTCACATTGATGAGAAATAATTAATTAGTTCGCTTTTTACGCAGTCGGGTTTTTTGATTTTTTTAATTTAATTGATTTATTGATTATGATCTTTTACGAGATTACATGTTCTAAATTTGTGTTTTATTTATATTTATTTATTTATTTATTTATTTATTGATGAATGTTTTACTTTCGTTATGGAATATAAGCTGGTTACAAATGATGAGCTATTTATAGTTAAGTGCAAACGAATTTATCTATTGTAATCGTTTGCACGCGATAGAGATAGATTTAATCATGCTCGAAAATTATTTTAAAAACAATACGAATTGCGTAAATTGCGATACAGTTTTCCAACAAATTGCGATGTAGTTTTCAAACAAATTGCATTAGAAAGTACATTTTTTCCTCTATTTCACGGTGTAAAAATCGAAAGTGTGCGGTATTTTGAAGTTTATAAATTTGGAATAAAAGTTAATAAAAGTTTAATTTAATCGTCTGCTGTTGCCACCGTCAACATGACGTCTGCGTTACGCACGAAGACGTTTGTCCTTAATAATACAGATATAACTATCAGATATATATATACATATCTTTCTAATGTTTCCATTTTAAATAATGAAAAGACTTCATTTAATAAGATGCATCTTGAAACCATTTATAAATTACAATTAAAACTTGTAATTAGTCTAAGGCAATTAATGACTTAATATCAAATAATCATTTTTATACATTCTATTCAAATAATTAATTTGTTTTCTAACAAGAGAATTTTAGAACTTTCTTTGAAATGAATGAATGTTTAAACCGATTTATTTGTTTTAAATAAAGATGTGGAAAGTAATTTTAATTAAATTGCCTCAAACACAATATGATGATTTATTGTTACAATAGCGGTTTATCTAAGTTCATTCTTTGAACAAATAGAATTATATTTACCTTACTGATATCTTTATAAATGTACTTATAGAAATTAATACATTCGTTTTGTTTAATGTATAGTCTCAATTCATATATAAATAATTCTGTCTTTCATACCACCATAATACATTTTTGTCTTATATTTAATAATAAAAACACAATATAATTTATGCTGCAGGTATCTAGAATGAAATAATGGAGTTGTGAGTTTTATTTAAATGAATATTTACCTTTTATGGAATTGTAAGATTAAACAAGGCATGATATCGTCATGTTTTAGTAATAAGGGCATTGTCAAATATGAAGAACGATAAATTTTATGTGTGATATTATTGTCACTTTACATCATGTCAATTATTGAAGGTATGTGCGTAGGGTTTAGATTTCTTTTGCAGATTATTACTAAAATATCTGGATCCGTTACTGTGTATAAGCGCCATTTCATTTAATGGTATTTTTTAAAGGATATTAAAAATATCAAAAGCACGATATTAAGAACTGAGTTAGTATCGAAATTTAAATATATAGCGGAAATCACCTACACTATATATTAAGCATTACGATTAAATGCTCTATAACAATTTTTTTAATTTCTAATCATCGCACATTTTCAATTTTTATACCTTCGTATAGGGGAAAAAATGTACTTTAAAATGCATTTTGTTTGAAAACTGCCTCTCAATTTATTTCTGAAATGTTAATTTTTTTGTAGTTTTTAGAGCCATTTGCTTAATATTGGCAATGGAAGTACTCCATTTCTGTAGAAAGTAAAGGAAAAATAGTGGTGAAATAGTAATTATATATTTTTGTTGCCATTTTCTTATAACAACTGAAAGAAAATGTAGTTAAAATGCGTGCTATTTTTAAAAAATATATAAAAAAATGATTTCTGCTACAACATGGAGCTATTACAAGGTGAGACCGAAAAGTAAGGTGACTCATCCCTCTTTTCGAAAATGAGAACAGCCCAACAGCCGGAAACATTCGCATTACGATCTTCGGTACAGGGCCGTGCGAAGAGAAAACTGCGCCCGGGGCAGCGTGTCAATTTGGCGCCCCCCCCCCCCCCCTTTGGAATTTCGCAAACCTCTTCTTTTCTCAGCCAGACTGATTAGGCGCCAGTGATCCCAGGTCACGTGGTCTGACTAGAGAATTAATATTAAAAAACATTTTTTCCTTCTTGTTACTTTCTTCTATCTTCAATAGAAGAAAGTATTGTAATCGAAATTTTTTTCGACTTCCGGTTTTCGACGGATTTGCATGTTTTAGGGGTCAGAGATTCCAAAAAACATGTTTATAGAAAATGTCTGTCTGTCTGTGTGTCCGTCTGTCCGTCCGTCCGTCTGTCCGTCTGTCCGTCTGTCTGTCGCCATTGTACCATCAAAAAGTGTATGAAGTTATGTATAGAATTAAACCAAAATTTTACTATAAGTCTTTGGCTATGGCAAGCAGGTCCTCCCGGAATTTGGAAAAAATTCGCCGGTAGGGGGCGCTGATATAACAATTTTTGTGCGATTTTGAATATTGTACCATCCAAAAGTGTATGGAGTTATGCATAGAATTGAACCAAATTTTTAGTTTAAGTTTGTGGATATAACAAGCAGGTCCTCCCTGAATTTGGAAAAAATTCGCCGGTAGGGGGCGCTGTAAATGCGTTTTTTGTGCGATTTTGAATATTGTACCATCGAAAAGTGTATGAAGTTATGCATAGAATTGAACCAAATTTTTATTTTAAGTTTTTGGCTATGGTAAGTAGGTCCTCCCTGAATTTGGAAAAAATTCGCCGGTAGGGGGCGCTGTAATAGCGATTTTTGTGCGATTTTGAATATTGTACCGTCCAAAAGTGTATGAAGTTATGCATAGAATTAAACCAAATTTTTATTTTAAGTTTTTGGATATGGCAAGCAGGTCCTCCATGAATTTCCAAAAAATTCGCCGTTAGGGGGCGCTGTAATAGCAATTTTTGTGCGATTTTGAATATTGCACCATCGAAAAGTGTCTGAAGTTATGCATAGAATTGAACCAAAAAAAATTTTTAAGTTCTTGGCTATGGCAAGGAGGTCCTCCCTTAATTTGTAAAAAAATCGCTCGTAGAGGGCGCTGTAATAGCGATTTTTGTACAATCTTTGTGCCATTTTGAATATTGTACCGCCGAAAAGTATATGAAGTTATGCATAGAATTGAACCAAATTTTATGTGTTTATTTTTGGTCATGTCACGAAGGTCCTCCCTGAATTTGGAAAAATTCTGCCGGAAGGGGGCACTATAATTGCGATGTCTGTACCATTTTCATTATTGTACCATTGAAAAGTGTATGAAGTTATCCATATAATTGAACCAATTTTTTTGTGCATGTTTCTGGCTATGGCAAACAAGTCCTCCCTGAACTTGAAAAAATTCCGAAAGAAGGGGGCGCTATAATTCCGATGTCTCTGCCATTTTCATTATTGTACCATCGAACAGCGTATAAAATTATGCATACAATTGAACCAAAATGTTTGTGCTTGTTTTTGGCTTTGGCCAACAGGTTCTCCTTGAATTTGGAAATATTGTGCGGTAAAGGGGCTCCGTGCTAGCGATTTTTGTATACTTTTCTTGATTTTTCGTAATTCTATTGTGCATCGGTGGCTCATGCAGCGGCGGGAACACGCTTCCTGCTATGCCGGCTATTCGCAAACAGCTGATAACGACAGAATAAGGAAAAATTAGTAATTTTAACAAATATCATGATATAGATTAACTCGATTTTAGTCCGTTTAATTGACTTGAGCAGAAATTTAAGATGAAAATCAAAGTTGGTATAGTATTGAACTAATAATATTGAAGTATTAACATGTGTAACTAAGTTTTGAAATATTAGGATGCATAAGATAGAAGAAAGTTTTGGGATTGGCACATCCAACTAGTCCCTTTTTTAGTTGGTTTTGTGAATGTGAATCTTGAACGCAGTAGATAAATATGCTGCGTATAGGTTTTTTATCGTGGTCTTCTATTAGAAGAAATGATGTTTAATTTAAAAAAAGGGGAAATTTATTTCCGAATATGAAATCATGCTTGACTTCTTGTTAGAAGAAATAGTTTCTGAAGTATTAATTGTTTTAAAAGCATTTCTCTTGTTTATAGTTCAGTTTAAATGTGAATCTCGAAAGTAGCATGCTGGCTGTGTATTTCTTGATCTTCCGAAAAGGGAGAAATAAATATTCTTGAACATATAAAAGAAATTATCTGGAATTCCTAGTGAGGAATAACAAATATTATTCAAATGTTTTCGTTGTAAATATTGTACATATTAAAAGTGTAAATATAGAATTTTCAAGTTTTTTATCATTATGTGCTCTTTTATTGAACAACACCAGCGCCATTTTCAGTTGTGAAATATGTTTGTTTACATTAATATTATTTAAAAACAAATCATGAATTCTTGAACTTAGCTCTCCCAAATATGATTTAAAACGAATCGTGAAGTCTATAATTAAGCTCTCCCAACCTTGGATTTAAATTGTGATAACGTGAAATTTCGTGGAATATAAGAAGATTATTCTTCACCCCCCCCCCCCCCCTCCTTCAAAATTGATAAAGGGCAGAAAAGAAATAAATTATATTGAATAAATATTTTGCGTTTATTTTAGAACTTTAAAAGATTTAATTTTAATTCAGATATTCCAAACAACTAAATAACAGGAAAGAAAATTGCACTTATTTGTTAATGAGATCATGATGCTTTGCGACAGATTTTTCTTAACCTTTCTCACATATTTTTCTAGTCATTTTTAGTTCTTGTTACTCTTTAAGCTGCAGAAAATGGGTAAAAATCGCTAACAACCAAATTGGAAACAAGCGGTCCCTTCAACCAATAAGTACTAAAAATCAAAACAAACAAAAAACCTGCAGAACATAATGTAAAAGATAAAAATAAATTATAATTTCAGTACATTAATTAAGAAAGATAACTGAAGCAATGTTTTAATTAATATAAAATATAATATCAGGCAAATACATTTACTTCCATTTTATTTTTCTTGCATTTAGGGTAACAAAATCGTTTATTATTTTATGTGTAAAGATTGTGACACACTGAATTTTATAGAAAGTAAATTCAGGTTGCTTAATCTCTCGACTCGTAGTAGATCTTAAGTAGTTTTTTACTATTTTATTGTAACTGGAATACTTATAAAATATGTACGCTGTCTCCATGTTTTTGTAATTCCTTGTTTTCCCAAAGTTAAAATTATGGAGCAACTAAAGGATTTCTAAATGATCCATTTTATAAAAATTCTTATATAATGGTAGAAATAAGGTTTTCTCATTTAAAAGCTCGCTTAACAATTCAAGTCCATTCAAGTCAGCAATAAAGGGCAAGGTCCAGGCAATATTAACAGATTTTAGATTCGCACCAGCCAGAAACTCAAATTCTTGTTTTACATTTCTCAGTTTCTCAAACCTCCAGTTCAGTTGCACGGTTATAGTGTCTCTACGTAACACGAAATCCTTCACATTCATATAAATTTCCACTTTCATCAGAAGCTTCGTAGTCAAATTGTTCTGCGAATTTTACGTTTTCTGTTTTGCTCAAATAAGGACTCTAACATTTACAGACATAACCAAATCTTCGCTTTCTTGTTCAAAAATTTCCTCTCTTATTGTCTGAAATGTGTTTTTTGGTGATTCAATCAGTTTGCTGGCGATCAAAACATTGACAGTTTTTTCTTCTTTTTTTTTTTTTTTTCGTGAGAATAATATTAACTTTTTCCATTTCATTTAAAATGCTGTGTCAAACTAGTAGGCCGTAAATTAAGGGGAATTTCTTTATTTGCTTTATTAATCTTTTTGCTCCTGAGTAAGTTTACTCATTTTACTTCATTTCTATAAGATCTTTCAGAGCTTTTAAAATCTGTGGCAATTGTTTGTAAACTGCAGATATAGCTTTATTTTTTCATGACCATAGAGTATCGCAATGTTTCTTTAAATAAGCTGATAAGTGGGGCATAAGTATATCCCATCTTTCAGTAGAAGAAAAGAAAAAACAAACACATTTTATGCAGTTCCGGGCATTTTTGGACATACACCAGCAGCACGAACTCAAAGTTTAGAGAATGTGCAGAACATGGTGAAAAATAGACGAATTTATTTACTTCGCCGATTCGAGCTTACACAACATTATATTGGGAAGCCATATTTGCACCATATTACAACATTGAGCTCTGAAGGGTTGATATTGGTATTGTTTATGACGGCCGATTATCTACAAGTTGGATATAGTAGGCCGGAGTGGGATGGGAGTGTCCTCTGTAAGGTCTTTCTAAGGGCACCTAACCCGTATTTACGCAAGGTTCGAAGAAAACTACGGACAATTTCGAACGATTAGGCTGACGTGCGCGATTGGGTCGAACTCAGCACCTCCCGTCTACCGCCTTTGAGAACAGAGCCTCTCGTACAGCTGTGAATGTCGAGATTGTCGGACATTAGCTTATCTTAAATTTTTTATGCTAATTTTTTTTCTTTTTTTTTTACTTGATGTAGTCAAGAAACCTTTCCACGAATGAAAATTTTCTATTTTCGGTATCGTATAATTTGCGTCATTTGTTCTTTGTGGGGTGTACTGGATTCCTAAACTGGACTGTGTTTAAAATTCAGTAACTTGCGAATGGTTACAATTATTAAAAGAAATTCTTGCAGGAGAGTTATGTAAGATATTAAAAGTGTTTTTACTGCGGTTCTCAGTTTTAGTTCCAAATAGCTGAGATAGATGGCAAGCAATAAGCACTCAACGGAGGTCTAAACTGAAATTCCCTAGCATCATACGAAGGAAGAAGGTTAAATATATAGAATAGGCCCCTAAAAATAAGATTGTATTGGAAAATGAGACCCACTCCATACATTTAGCCTCCTCTTTTCGCATCAGTATTGGGCGATTTCGGTTTTGGCCTTGATTGAGCACCTATGGCGCTAGATGTTGTCTTTATAGTGCTTGTGTGGTTATACATTGCTGGCATAATTTTCAATTCAGTATAAATTTGATTGATTTACACGAATATGGTTTAATAAAGTATACTGCTGTAACCTGAATGGACTATAAACCTGTTTAATTCTTCAACAAATCATCGATATTTATGTTGTAATGTGAAATTGTAAAACTGCAGTATAAGAATTGAAAAAGTCATTTGTAATGCGAGCAGCTAGTGGATTTGGTCTGCCCCTCGGCATTGCACTATCACTCTAAAGCGTAAGCTGAGTTCCCGAGGTGGTCACCCTGCTTGCAGCGCCATCTATAGTTGCTATTTGCAACTAAAGTCGGGAATCGAGGTAAAAAAAATACTGACATTTTACATTACCTTCCCGCAATTTTTTTTTTAAATAGCTGTCACCATTTATAGGTTATTGAATTTTAAAAACAGTCAGTCCATTTTAGGACACTCGGTATATGGAGTGCGATCGAACGAAATTGAAAAATACCTTGCTCTATTAATTTCTTCTACAATCGTTTTTCTTACTTCATTGGCGAGAAAGTTCATAATTTCATCCTGAATATATTTTGCCATTTGTCTTTTTCACTTTCAATAATTTTCACTTTAGCTCTTTTCAAATTTGCTGTCTATTATATGATTTAATTTTAAACATCTCTCAAATTTCTTTTAGCGAATGCATGCATTTCTGTGTTCTAGAGCATTTTTATGCTCAGGAATTTTAGGATTTAATTTCTTCCACATGAAAAACCCACAATCTGAATTGGCTAACTTTGGAGGGCAATCATGATAATTGGTGAATAGTAAAAAGAGTAAACAAAATATATTGATTCCCTTAATTAAGTTATCCAATACGCCGCAATCACCGTTAATAATGTCTCCACTAGGTATAATTTTCTTGAACGTTAGTTAGGAAAATCGTAGTCCTTATGCAATCGCAGATTTCATGTAATCAGCATTTTCATCCTGTGCTGGACCTTTTTTTAACAGCAAAGTGATGACCGAGTGACTATAAGAATGATCCCATAGTGGAATCAGAATAGTTTAGCAATTCATATTCACTGAGGGTGGCAGGTGACAGAAACTTTCGTATACGATGTAAAGGACCCGCAGAGTGCAAAAGTTTAAGAAACACTGCAATAAAATATCACAAAAGCATAGTATAAAATCATCAGATCTAAAGAGCTCAATGAAAAGTAAATGTGAACAACGCAATAATTTTGAAATGAAAATGTACATACTTCCATTGGGAAAAATATTCCCGATATGTAAATACAGTAAAACCTCCCTAAAGCGACCACGTTCCGTTCCAATAAAAAATGGTCGCTCCGAGAGGTGGTCTCTTAATGGAGGTCATGTTTAAATCCAGATTTTAATTGTTAAAAAAGGTAACAATGTTATTAAAATTTATTTTTCACATTAGGAAAAAATATGAAAATTTAAGTATCAAAACAAAAGTTAATTGCATAATTACTGCTGAGTTTAAAAATGTTACATTGATGTTTGCTTTGATTTTACGATTTTATCTTTTATAACTTTTATTTCCAAGTCCTTTCGAACTTTAGTAAATAAATGCAATTTCTTTTTGGACGGAAACAAACAATGACGATTTCATTAATTTATTTATTTCTTTGAGAGGTTCCTGACAGAGTAGGGCAGTGGAGTTTATTGACCGTCATTCTTAATTTGTTGCCTAAAAAGGCAAGAAAGGGGTTTAAGCACTTAAAAGTTACCGGAATAAAGAAAAATTCTAAACTTAGTTTGGAAGTTTGATGAATAATTTCGCCGGAATTATTTTTCTAAAAAAAAACCTTCTTCGAGGAAAAACTGAATTTATTTCATTTTCTTCAAAGAAATGGGTCGCTCATGGAGGGAATTCAATTGTGATGGTCTCTGAATGGAGGTAAAATTAGTATTGAGCTTATAGGAATAAATTTCGTTCCATGAAAAAATGAACGTTAAGGGAGGTGGTCGCACATGGAGGTTTCACTGTATATACATTCAGTTTTACAAAAATATAGAATATCGAAGAGTGAAAAAAAAATTCTAATGAAAATGATCGACGTCAATTAAAAAAAACTGAAATTGGTAGTACAAATTTGGCGCCCCTAAATTTCCGCGCCCGGGGCGACCGCCCCCTTCGCCCCCCCTTTCGCACGGTGCTGCTTCGGTATGTAACGTTAATGTTTAGGGTCATTTGCAAAGTTTCTTGGTTAGTGCTTGTTCGTGCAGTCGCTTAAACATAAGAAGTGGTTTTGCAATGCGTAATGGAGCAGAAAACGAATATGATATTCTGTTATACTAATATGAAATTCTATTTTAAAATGGGTAAAACTTCTACAGAAACCTTGAAAATGCTTTGAAGTGTGTATGGCGAGGAAACTTTATCCCGCAAGACAGTATTTCAGTGTTTCAAGCGTTTCCGTGAAGATCGCAAAAGCGTGGAGGATGAGCATTGCCGTGGAAGACCGGTGACTAGCAGAACCACGTCAAATGTTGAGAGTTAGGAAGTTATTGCTGCAAGATCGCCGTTTGTCAGTCCGAATAATGGTGAACGGATTGGATCTTCCTCGTGAAATCGTCCGAACAATATTGACAAAGGATTTTCGTAAACGGAAACTTTGTGCGGCGTTTCTCCCTCATTATTTAAGCGATGCACAAATACAGCAGCGAATGGACTCTTACGGCGACTTCATCAACGCAGCAGACAAAGACGATGCGTTTTTACAGTCCATCGTCACAGGAGATGAAACGTGATGTTTCGCATATGACCCACAAACGACATTCAAGCTGATGTTACCAAGGAACATAAAACAGTCTGAAAGGAGGACTTTTTCAAAAGTTTTCAGAACTTGTATGAACGTTGTGAAAAGTGTATTGTAGACGGAGGGAACTACTTTGAACAACAGTGAGGTATTTATCTGCAAATATATAATACAGTAATTATTATGAGGTCAGTCACCTTACTTTCCGGTCTCGCCTTGTATAAACTTAACTATATTAATGTTACAAATAAATGAAGGCCTATGAATCATGAGATAGCCGTTTTTTTTCTTCGAGTTTCTTTAATGATGGCATCTTTTTGCTTCATTTGTGTATTATTTCGCGATAGTGACGTCCTATGCATGCTTTACTGTAGATGTTTATGAGTAGATCGTAAATGTGGAATTCTTAAGTGGATGCGAATGACGTTATTTTACATAAAATAAAAGCGTGTGCTTTAAGTCTTAAAATTAAAATAGTTTTGTACTATTTATATATATATATATATATATATATATATATATATATATATATTCATCGGGGTGCCAATAAATTCTGAAAAAGCAAAATTCCTTTTTCTATTTTTTTTTTTTTTTTTTGCATGGTTACAATAAAAAAGTACTATTATTCTAGCATCTGTGGTTGGTAATTGCGGCCGATACATTTTATTAACATAATAATTTATATTATTTATACACGCAAGATTTTAAACTGTTATAGAGGCATGACACAGAGCTTTACCTATTAATTAAAAATATTGTGTCCTGCCGTAATATTTCTTCTGCAGGTATACAAAAATTATTCAGATAGATTACCACATCCAGTTTGCTTTTCTAAAATTCGTTTTAATAGTGTTGTATACTTTCAAAAGCGCCATTGTAATATGGCCCATTCTATGCAGATTTTTCTTTTAGTGTTATTAGCTCCACAAGTGGCCGAGAGGTTCTGCTCTCAAAGCTGGTAGACGGGACGTGGTGGGTTCGAATCCAATCGCGCCCGTCAGCCTAATCATTCGGAGTTTTCCGTGCTTTTCTTCGAACCTTGGATTTCCATGCGTAAATACCGGTTAGGTTCCCTTAGGAAGATCCCCACAGAGGCCATTTCTCCTTTTATGCCCATATCCCTCGTGTAGATAATTGGCCTTCATAAGTAACAACAGCACCTCTTAGTGTTATCTGAGTTCAGTAGGTCATAGATAAAATAATTTTCAAAGTATATATGCTCACCAACACTTACAGTACCTCACAAAAAATCTGAACGACGGTCATTACTACAATTCGGAATGTCTCGTAACAAATGTGTTTACATCAAAGCATCTTCTTTATTATATTCTACAATCCTCTGGCAGTTGAAATTGTTTGAAGACGTCTTACATACTAAAATTATATAAAACATTAAATTTCCAATATTAACTGCTGGTATGAAATGTTTTTTCACTTTGGGTAAAAGTTATGAAAAGCAGCTTTTAACAGAACATTTACCTCGTTCTAATTATCACTGAAGTAATGTTAAAATGTGCTGGAAGTGTTGGAAAATGCTTCATAATCTATGTTTGACGCAAGATTTATCTTTCTTGTTTTTGTTTTTTAAATGAAGCAATCTTGTGGAGGACATTATGAATGTATCCTATGCTCTGGAATGCATTTTTTTTTTCTTTTAAAATCATCATTTTACCAAATGTGACGTCGCAGGAATACTGTCCATTTCTGCATTGTAAATATTTGATATAATATATTTTCCACGAGTTTTATACGTTTAGAACGTTTATTGTCTCTTAACACATAAATACCTTTATATAAAATGAATACAACAGTTGATAATGTAATAGACCACGTGTATTTGTGTGGATATAGTGAATTACATTCGGAGAAAATTTCTTTTTTGGTTTTTATCTACTATTACTTTTATTACCCACCTATCACTTTTATTATCTACCCGTTACTTTTATCATCTATTTGTAGGTATTTACGTTTCTTAATACTTAATTGACCTTTTTAGGATATCATTTTATTGATAGTTTAAATTTTTGTTTTGAAAAGAGATAGTTCGTAACAAGAAACAATACTTAGTTTTAAAATAGTTAAAATGTCATTACATTTTCTAAATCGTTTTCCAACAGACATGTAAATTATTTACAATACACTATTTAGCACTTAGTATAACTTACTTTGTAGAGTTCTGAAAGGAAGTACGTGACTTATATATCATATGTGACGATTAAGGAAAAGGACTCCTGCCTTTCCAGAATGTATACTATTTCTACGAGAAATTTATTACCAGAGAAAGAATGTTCATGAGCAGTTAAGTGACATGTAATTAAAGGTTTCAAATTTTTGAAACAGATTTACTAATGAACCGTATTCTTCCATTCTGTTCGAAGTTATAAAAATCGCCGTTTCACCAATTGTGACGTCGCACGAATACTGCTTATTGTACTTACCAAATGCAGACAATTACAGAAAATTTCGCTTACACTTACAAGAATATCAGTAGCTTAACATTTATTTTCGGCTAATAATCCATAAAGAAATGGATCCTATTCTTCCTTTCGGTTCGAGATTATAAAAATCACCATTTTACCAATTGTGACGTCGTAGGAATACTGTCCTTTTCTGCATTGTAAATATTTGATATAATATTTCTTTCATGTGTTTTATCCGTTTAGAACGTTTATTGTCTCTTAACACATGGATACATTTATATAAATTCAATACAAATGTTGATAGGTTAATTCCGTGATTTATGCCGCACATTTTTTTTTTAATTTGTGTATAAAGTCCCATGGTGGACATAAAAAAAAAAAAAAAAAAATCATGTTGTGCTACTTAATGTTAAATATACAACGCGTGTACTGCGAAAAAAAATTTCAAAAAAATTATTAATATTAAAAAAAAAAAAAAAAAAATTCTAAAATATTACACTGCGAAGCGTCACCCATACATTCAGGCTGAGACGCTGTATGGTGTGGTAGTTATGCCGCACTTGTAATAAGAACAGAATGAAATTAAAAATAAAAATATTTAAAAAAAATACTCATATCTGGACTATAATTAACGGTGTAATAACAAAATTAAACTAAATGAGTACAATGAAACATATTAGTAGATTCAAATTAATAGTTGCCGACTTTAACTATTAAAATTATCGACTTATTTTTTTTTTACATTAAATTTTAATTTTTATTTCAGCAACACCGTAACATCAATGTATTAAAAAGGGAAAGGAAAAATGTAAAATTGTGGTTATATAATTTATTTGTTAACCCTTTAGAGACCGGTGGCTTTTACACAAATTTTATTCGGTTGGTACACTTTTTTAAAAGAAGTTACCTTTACTTAATTATTAAAAATGCTCTTATTAAACAAAGCAAATATTACTTTTTTTTTTAACTGGTGCCAGAAACAAATTCTGTAAGCTCGTTATGAAGGTGCTTATATGCACCTATAGTTCCGAATGGGTTAAGAGACCTGTTTTTTCGACTACAATCTACAACAAAAGCGTCGAAAATGTACAGTCTTTATGTAACTACATTTAATCAAATGATGCAACGAAGCCAATTGCACTTCCTCTTTTTTGGAGTAGTTTGCAAAGAACGTCTGCGTTACGCGTAATCCAATTTTTCATTATTATTATCTTGACTTGCACTTTCTTGCCCTTCTTACTTTTATTTTCCCCTTTTTCTCCTTTGGTTTTAGTAAACTTGATAACATGCCTGACATGGTTAGTCTGTGTAAAAAGAAAAGGAAAAGTTAATAACACTTAATCATCCCGGACAAAAGAAACTGTGGCATGTATACCGAAATAGCAGTGCGGCATGTATCCCATTTTGCATGGTGCAGACGTCGGCCATCACAGTTACCTGCCATCGCTAAGGAGAATGGCGTAGCTATACACACAGCACTCTATACAAACGCTACACTTAGTTTTAACTTCGAAATCATGCATACATTTAGTAATTAGTGTATAAAAAGTATTTAAACATAACGTGTTTAAAAGTTTGGACGGTGAAATCATGCATTTACGTCAAATTAACGATTGTACTTCTACAAGTAAACATCTAAATGGGATTCACGCTATATACTGGTTAAAAGTATCTCATTGCGCACCTATATTGTGCGTTTGACGACTATCTATCGAAAATTACAAGAAATAAAAGGGATGCGGCATCTATCCCGTATGCGGCGACTCTCCCGGAGTTACCCTAGCTTAATAGACCACGTGTGTGTGGATTTAGTGAATTGCATTCAGAGAAGGCCGCATGTATTCAGAATAAAACAAATATTCATAAAACTGTATGAACTAATCTCTTTTAGTTTGCCCCATTGTATTTAACACGATAGAAGTCGCGTGTTTGTTTAAAACGTTATTGTTTTCTCTTTCGGTCTTTTTGCCGCCGAGTCCTCCAGCAGAAAAAATAAAATAACAAACTGATTTCATTATTTATTCAATTTATACTTTTCAATGAAGTTATAATTTTTTTCTTTTAGTGAAATTAGCTAGTTTTCTCACGAGCTATATGAAATAATTGGAAAGCGTGAAAATGAACACTCACAAGTGAAAGTGTCGTGCTCGTTTTGGCAAATTTCTACATTTCATGTCTATCTATACTTAGAAATAAAAAATTAAGGTCATGTAACTTTAAAATGATAGACGAAAAATATTTAATGTCAATTACATGAGATATCACTATTGTATTTATAAGGGCGAGATAGCTTATAGGGCGATAAGTGATAGGGCCAGTAAAGAGACCGGCACCGGTTAAATCCCCGGTGGCCAGAAGTTTTTTTTTAAACACATTAGTATAATTGGTTTGACAAATTTTACTCTCCTGTTAAAAGTTTATTTTAAAAAATGTATAATTAGAATATATTAGAATATACCGAATATTTATAGATTATAAGTGGGAACTATACCAGTTGACCATAAATTATTGTCGGGTTTTCCTTACCTCATAACTTTTAGAAATCAAACAGATTGGTAAAGATCCGAGGGGACCTTTTTAACAGTTAGTTTGATTAAATTAAAAATAAGAAAAGAGTACCTACACAGCAACCGTTTGATGGAGTTGCGTTACATGTGGTATATTCTGTTGAACTGTGTCTAAATCTGCCCATCTGTTGCCGGTGCAGGTAGGACAATAAGCAGAGTGTTGTTGATTTAAGGGGTTCCGGAACACAAAAATCTTCAAATTTTCTTTAAAATTTTTATTACATTGAAAATGTCTCTATTTTTTTCTGCTTAAAATGAAATTTAAATAATATGTTTCTATCTTAATTGGAACTGGAAAAATTCATTTTTAACCATTTGGAAAAATGGTTATTGTTCTCGTCAGGATGGGATATCAAAAGCATATCTGAAGGTTTTATTGGTTTAATCCGCATTTTTATTCGTTTTCTGATTGGTCTATACAGTAACTTGTATTTCCCTTTACTTTCAACACAGATGGATACCTTCTGCTGCCACTATGAAAAAAAAAGTTATAAAAACTACAAAAAAAAAAATTAATAACTCAGAAACAAATTAAGATACAGCTTTCAAACAAATTGCATTTAAAAGTAAATTTCTTTCTCTATACGACGGTGTGAAAAGTAATATTGTGGGATGTTTAAAAGTTTAAGAATGAAATTTCCTTTTAAATGAGTCATCAGATTTCTTGGAAATCTGACGATGGAAAAGCCTTTTCACGAACAGCCTATGAAATACTTGGATAATACATAAGTTTCAGGTGGATAATACGTACGAGTCGCAGGCGATTTTTGTCGCTTGGAATTTTTACGTGTAATAACACTATTAATGTTTAATTCATGGCGTACGTAATGTATGATCAACTCCGTGCGTCTTCCAAAAAATCATTTTCCAAATGGTCGTTGTAATTTGATAAATTGCTTTTTTTTTATTTAGTTTTGGTTTGTTTTCAAAATCTAGCTTTCAACAATGGTTGTCATGAACATGACTTTTTGCGAAAATGCGTTTTTCTTCAGGATAGGGATTTTTCGCCATTTCTCGTATTTAAATTGCTATAAGTCAAGGACTTTTAAAGAATAATTGGTACAAACTGGGAACATGTCCTTTTCAATTGTTTTACTTTAATTTTGATTCAGTAAATTTGAAAAAAAAAATATTTACTTTTGAAAATATGATTTAAAAAAAAAAAGTTACGTCATTTTTTTTTGAAATTTTTGCTTTAAATATTTTTAATTTTTATTTAAATTAATATTTTTTTAATGCTGATTCTGGATTAAAACTTATATATTTCTCTTTATTTAAATGCAAAAAAATTGAAATTCTGCAAATAATATTTCGAGTTATAACGATTTTAAACGATCTCACTTTTTTAATGAAATTTAAATTTAAAAAGTTTTTAAAAAAACTATGAGAAGTTTTATCATGTGATTTTACTTACAAATGATATGGTTAACCATCACAAAAAATTTCGAATTTTTCTCAATAAATAAAAATTATTTGAAAATGTGTCCCGGACCCCCTTAAGTCAAAGGACTTTATTTCGATTCACGGCGTGGGCACATTTTCACTCAGTTCGAAAAATTTTAATTCATATGGGAAAAATTCTTTTGTAAATTGCAACATTCAAGGGGATCGGGAAAGCCCTATCTCCGCCACGTTAAATTCACCATTTTTATGGACCTTTTTCTAAGAAATGGTGAAAGATAGAGATCTAGATTTTTTAGAGCAGTTAGAATAACACGATTTACGTATTCTAACAGACCATTTTCTTTCTAAATGAAACTCAAAATTAATTGGATTAAGTAAAATAATGCTAAAAAGTGATAAAATATCTTTATTAAGATTGACGATAGTTTCGTTGCACCAACGGCGACATTTTCAAAATCATTTATGATAGAAAATATTTTCACAAAATTTAAAAACAATAAGCATAGTAAACAATGTCACGAGACATGATGCATAATGAAAAATGTTGCAAACCTAAAATTAAATTAAAATTAAATTAGCTATTTGTGAGCGTGGATTAATTTTCATATAATTTAACAAAACAATAACATGGTAAACAATGTCACGAGACAACAAGCATAATGAAAAACATTGCAAAACATAAAATCATAAAATAAAAATTAAATTATCTTGGCTATTTGCGAGTGTGGATTAATTTTGACTATTGTTATTAAAATTACATAGCATCTCTTTCCAAATTTTAGGTATATCAAGGGACACTGAATCATTGCAAATATTCTTGTTGCGTTAAAATATCTCTATTGATTCTCGGATTATGGATGGTAAATAAAATCTTGATATATAAATTAACTTTCTATTTTTAAAATCAATCTGTAACGGTTCTTAGCTGCATAATCTGGCCAAAGCTGTGGTTCTACTGCTGTACTTGATGTCTGCTATATGTTCTTTGATTCTGGTTTTAAGTTTTCTACTTGTCATACCTATATGAAACTGTTTTGTTCCATCTTCTTTTGTGAAGGGTATTTTGTATACTCCTGATAACTGGTTTGATTCTATTGGATCTATTTTCTTATATACTATATTTTTTAATTTCATAGAAAGTTTTGCGACTAGGGAGATATTGAATTTATTGAGTTTATATTTCAAACGTTCGAAGAAACCAGGAAAATATTGTAAAGTGGATAACATGGAATTCTGTGGATTGAAACTTCTTTTCTTTTTATTCTTCAAGCTCTTTTATTTTTATTTTATGTTTTGCAATGTTTTTTCATTATGCTTGTTGTCTCGTGACATTGTTCACCATGTTATTGTTTTGTTAAATTATATGAAAATTAATCCACGCTCACAAATAGCTAATTTAATTTTAATTTAATTTTAGATTTGCAATATTTTTCATTATGCATCATGTCTCGTGACATTGTTTACTATGCTTATTGTTTTTAAATTTTGTGAAAATATTTTCTATCATAAATGATTTTGAAAATGTCGCCGTTGGTGCAACGAAACGATCGTCAATCTAGATATTTTATCCCTTTTTAGCATTATTTTACTTAATCTGTTTATAAGTGATTTTTATAAATGTTTTTATTTACATGTTTTATATCAAAATTAATTATTAATTATTTTTTGAATGTCATTTTTAAATTAGCATTTTTGGTGAGATTTCACTGCCAATAATAATTCTCAACAAATCATTAAATCCCTGTGTTAAAGTATACAATATAACATAATATAAGTATTAAAAAATCTGAGTTCTTAAGTTTAATAGATATTGAAAAAAAGGAACAAAAACATGAAAAATCAAAGTTTTCAGAAAAAGTTAATTAAAGTTTTAAATAGATATAAAGCTGTGAAACACTCTTAGAAAGAATGAATAATTTCAACACTTGTTTTATATATATATAAACATGTGTGACACATTGTTCGAAAGATAAAAGTTTAAACTATTTAATGATGTAAAAAAGTAAAAATCGATTTTTTCGTTGAATTTTGCTTTCTCGGTCCCCGTAAAGGGAAATGGATGCAGTAAAAAGTCTTTATCAGGTATTTGTAACCTTGGAATCATTACATAACTTTGCTTAAAAATACAAGGGATGTCAATACCTTTTACGCAAAAAAATTAAAAAAAAAATTATTATCATCACTATATGCTAAAGGTAAGAGTATCGAGAAACTCTTAAGTTATAAATTTCCCAACTACTATGCCCAAACATTGTAGACTTGTCAAAGGTTAATGTTCCTCTGTTTACCGGCCCTTCAATTTTATTTCTTGGAAACTATCCCAATCTTACCCAAAGAGAATGAAGTTCCGAGAGTAAGTTATAAAGTTTTAAATATGAAGGATAGAAACAGTTTCGTTGTGGCAAATAAATCGTTTTATATATGCTACACACAAGAATATAAGAAGTTTTAATAACATTCAATATGTTCATGTTTGAGATGTTTGAAATCTAAAAGACATTTCTCGAAAGTGAAAAGGTAAACACTCCAATACAGAAATTATAGAAATGACATTATGGCCATACCGTAATGGTCACTTGCTCTTGATTATGAAATTGTACTGCCAATCGAGACGCCAGTGTATCATTTCCGTAATTTAACGGAAAATTTCCCAAGTAAATTCCAGAAAAACGGAAAAATTTCTGTAATTTACGAGGAAAAATTTCCTTTTAAAATACGGAAATAGTACTGGCGTCTCGATTGCCAGTACTTTTTTCCTGTTTTCTAGTCCGTTTTTTTTTTTTTTTTTTTTTTTTTTTTTTTTTTTTTTTTTTTTAACAGTGTATTATTCACTATATAACATTTTAATTGATTTTTCACAAATAAGCGGTTAAATGTTTTTCAAATATAATTTATTTATTTAATAAATAATATTTAATAAATTTAATTTTCTTTTCACTGAAATTGTTACTTAAATGTAATTTAAAATCTAAATATTTGAAAAAGAAATAAATATAATAACACTGGTTGGCATCAAAATTCTCTCTTTAAAAATAATAGTTGATCCCTATAGATTTCTCTCTGATAAATAAAAATATAGTAACGAAATTACTGCATCATATACCATTCTTTTAGTAAGAGGGTTTTATTTTAAAATTAAGGTATTTCATATCATGCTATAATATAAGTGGAAATTTTGTAAACCCTAAAAAGTAAATAATAATATGTAAGTTACCTATAAATAAATCTTTAAATATGATTACCCGAGTTACAGCGGCATAAGAAATGAAAATGTATTAGTGGATAGCAAATAGTAAATTCGGACACGAAATGGGGGGGGGGGGGGATAAAAAGAAAAATGTACGATACAAGTATCAACAAACTAGATTTTCATGTTTTATTTTATCCATTTCATATCTAAGACAGTGAAACCACTTATTTCATAATTTCAAGTTTATATAGCATTGCAAATTAATATAATAATCATTCACTGTGATTGTTATTATTATAAAACTGTTTCTCAGAAAAATGGTACGTGCTGGTGCAATTTGGATAACATATTTAAAATTATAAATATTTGGTCTGTACAAATTACGCATTACGTTTGCAAGGATGATTTTTTTTCCGACCAGTGTAATCTGATATCATGTATCGTATAAAATTAAAAACTCGACATACTTTTAAGAATTTATAGCTTTGAGAAAACATGAATTTCAAAATCCTTAAAACCTCACACACTTATATAAATTCATCATCCGAGAGCGAGAACAAATACCGCAAATCCTACATTTCGGATTCTTACAAAATCTTGATTATAATTTAAGTATTACCTACAGTATGTAAAATAAAACTTCTCTATTCCACACAGTTACCTTCGAATCTTCAAGATTGTTTTGAAGAATTAAGTAAGCTTATTATTAAGTTTTAGCTGCAGAATCTAAAATTCCTTTAATTCCTTAAAAATCTTGTAATTTCAATTTTATTTCATTTCCATATACGTTTCTCTTATTTAAAATGACGTCATGAAAATGAAAAGTAAGTTAGTTTAGAAGTATTTAATACCAATGATTTATTCTGTGTCTCAAATATAATACTAATTATTTTTCTTTTTTACTTAATGGTGAACATGTACTGCATTTGAAAAAAAAATCGACTTCTATTTTTGAAAAAAAAATAAAGGAAAAGAGTGACATGCATTACGAAACATTGGTACGATACTAATTTTAAATTAATTACAAAAATTATTGCAAAATTATATATGATGTTGTTATTGAATTATTTAAATTAATATAATAATATTTTAATATAATTAATTATATTAAAATTATATATATAAATTATACATATCATTATTATATTATTATCACATTCACAACGGAACCGATATTCAAGTTTTTTGCTGTAAGACAGAGCTCGAATTCATGGTTAGCTTCATCTGGCACTGCGGTACTATCGCTTATTTATGAGTATTGATATAATAATAAATATAATATAAATAAAATGCGATATATATTATTAAATCTACCCTATATATATATATAAAATCCTAATAAAACAAATTTATGAAACAATTTTATGAAACGACTAAATATATATCATGGTTAATTCTCCTAAATTATGAAACATTTGGTTGTAAAAATAGCACCAATTATCCCTATTTTTTTAACAGATGTTAAAACTGGTGTTAGAATTTTAAAATTTGAATTAGTTTTCGAGATATTAATTTTTTATCCATTTAGAAAAATGGTTATTGTTCTCTGTCAGGGTAGGAAATCAAAAACATAGCTGAGGCGTTTTATTGGTTGAATCCGCATTTTATACGTTTTCTGATTGGTCTATACATTAAACTGTACTTTCCCTTTACATTCAACAGAGATGGATACTTCTGTTGCCACTATGACAAAAATGTACTAAAAACTACAGAAAAAAATTAATAACTCAGAAACAAATTGAGATACAGCTTTCAAACAAATTGCATTTAAAAGTACATTTTTTTTCTCTATACGACGGTGTAAAAAGTAATATTGTGGGATGTTTAGAAGTTTAAGAATGAAATTTCATTTAAAATTGGTCGTCAGATTTCTACGATGGAAAAGCCTTTTCCGAAACAGCCAATAAAATGCTTGTATAATACGTAAGTTTCAGGTGGATAATACGTAAGTTTCAGGAAATCTGACGAGTCGCAGGCAATTTTTGTCGCTTGTAATTTTTACGTGTAATAACACTATTACTGTTTAATTCATGGCGTACGTAATGTATGATCAACTCAGTGCGATTTTTTATGTCTTAAATTTAGGTATTTGAAAAAATCCTTTTCCAAATGGTCGTTGCAATTTGTTAAATTGCTTTTTTTTTTCCAATTTTACTGACATTTTATTAAAAATGCCAACTAAGTTACTTCATTTTCGTGGAAATAATGGGAGAACACGGAAACACTACATGGATCATTAGATAACTTCATTTTTCGTCATTTTCAAATGAAAATTGAAATTATATTTTATTTCAAACTAGCAGGCTATGCCCGCTGCGCTGGTCAATATTTCCAAATGAACCTTGGATTAAACTAAATGGTGAATTTGAACTTGTATTTTAAACAATATGGATCTTCAGCTTGACCTTGCGCATTACTGAAAAACGATGCGAACGCCATTGCGATATAATGTTATCTTAAGCGTTGGACAAAATTTAGCAATTAAGAAGTAATTGTTTTAGTTGATTATAAACAGCGCACTTATGGTCGGGTAATGAGACCGTTATGACAACAGGAATTAATACCTCTATAACTAATCAACATATAATGAAATCGTATATACTAACACCATTCCTAAAAGTCATGCAACAGGGCCACTTTTAACAAAATATGTTCTGTTGATTTTTTTAAAAAGATTTTTTTAAACTTTCATAATCAGGTTCACTTAATTTTTGAACTTTTACTGTTGCTCTATAACTAAGTACCCTTGAACAATATGTATACACTAAAACCTTTCCAAAATTATTACCTAACTAATTGTGGTATATCCTACGAAAGTATTATAAACAATCGGAATGAAATACAAATTTCCGTTGTAAATATATAGTAGATGATGATGATGCGATTTTGTGTAATAGAATTCATAGTAAAGTTTTCGCTTCAAACAAAAACGATGCTTTCAACATTAAATCAATACACCAATATGTGAAGTATCCGATTACGGAAGGTTAACTTGAATTCTCATGAGCAACTACTCAAAGAAAAGTGAATATGTGGCTTTTGTGATACTTTTATGTTAGCCGGGCGCAGGTAGTAAATCAATAAAGATTGTTTTCATAGCATATTCTTATTTTATTATTTTCATTTAAAACACAAACCTTTCACTCATTTAATTTAAAATGCATGCCTTATACTAATTTCATCTAAAAAACTGAAAAGATAAACAATAACAGGAAATAATGCCATAATTAAAAGCAAAAAAATATTTTTAATTTACATACGCAAAATGTAACTACTGCTACTGGGAATTTTAAAAATGCTATCAGCGAGATGTGCTCACGGTTGTTATAAATGTACCATTTTTTCTTCTTATCGAGGAGCAATTTATAAATCGCACAATATTATTCCAATTCCAATTTCTTTCATTGAGGAACCTATGACCGGAAAAAATGGAAAAAGACTCTTGTAGATTCTTCGGATGACGGCATCTGACGCCATAAACCGAGTTTATATATATGAAAATAATTTTTAAGTCGTTACAAACATTGCTTTCATACTTAAATATTTTCATTGGTACTACTTGTTATCCCGTCGACCAATTTCGCCAAATTATATAAATCACCAAACCATTCGCCAAATTATATAAATCACCAAACCATTCGCCAAATTATATAAATTGACATAATCTTTATTTTAAATAACGAAATAACAAATAAATTAGCATATTAATAAAAATACAAATAAAACGTCGAAATTAAAATCACTTGATGACGTAAACACGTGTAGTT
The DNA here is from genome assembly GCA_963932465.1 of Maratus speciosus. Lineage (NCBI taxonomy): Eukaryota > Metazoa > Arthropoda > Arachnida > Araneae > Salticidae > Maratus > Maratus speciosus. The sequence goes on from OZ010786.1 coordinate 24,175,991, forward strand.
TGTTTAAATTCAAGTGAATTTGATATTTACGATCAACCATTATTGGCATTTAATCTTATAGTTTGACGATAGATTTTTGGTCGACGGAATATCTAAGTAGTACCTTTTCCATTTTTGTTTTATAACGCTAAATTCTCAGTATTTTTTCCCTTTTATTTTACATAAAATCACTATTTTTTTTAATTAATTTTTTTTTAAATTGATTGCATTTTTATTTCAAACTCATAGAGCCGTTTTTATTTTTTAGCCAAAAGGGTTTATTTGAATTTTTTCCGTTGCTAGAGTAACGGATGTAATGATAGATATTTTGAGGTTTAGATGCCAAAGACACCGCCAAATTAGAAAAATATGAAATGTGTCATGAACTGTTGGACTTATAAAAATTTATTTGGTAGCATTCGATTCAGCATACAAAACTACATTAAAATATGCTATCATTTGACGCATAATTTTGATATTCGATTTTTTTCCCCTCCCCGTGCAAAAACCATTAGGGGTGACACTTTAGAAAATCCTTTCTTAGCAGAAGTTTATGTCGTAAGAAGTATTTTTACCACGATTTTCAAGATTTTAGGTTCAGTAGTTTGCGCTGTGCGTTAATTAGTCCCCTAATCCAGACTTTATTTTATATACTACATTAGATATGCGATTTTGCGGTGAATCGATGATCGAAAATTAGTCCAATATCATTTGAAATATTACATAACAGAGGAGAAAGTACGAAGAAAGACGAAGAAGAAATGACGAATTACAAAAGACTTGTAATTTTTTTTTTTCAAAATGTTGAATTTTTCCATAGTAATAACGTATTAAAACATAAATTTCCTTAAAAATTATCTTTATTTCCTAGATTTCGAATCTGTGAATTTTCCTATAAATGAAATTGGCGATATGACTTGAGAAAATAGATAATATTTGCTTAAATAAAATGGGTAATATTCGTTGATCTGAGTTCGAGTTTATAAATATCACATGCTTTCGGAATTACGGCGAAAAACATTTTAAAAAGTATGAAATTATTTTACAATATGTATGTGTGGCAGAAATTCACACTGAAATTTAAGTATTCGATTCCATTTTTAAAATATTAACTGATATCTATATAAGTTACAATTGAATATGAAAATGTACTCAAAAAATGATCTCTTTCACCTAAAAAAACACCATTTGTGAGAACATCCTCAAGCTAATGTCACGCTAATGCATTTTTGGCTTAAAATCACATTGTTTGGCGACAAAAGAAAAATAAAAAATTGTAAAGAAGCAAATAGTAATTACATATGTGACTCACAATTACATCTGCTTGTTTCTTCTATAAGTCACGTGATGGGACAATTAGATATAAAAAAAAAAAAGAAAAGAACAGAACAGAAAGAAAATGTCGTTAAAATTTCATATCAAATTTTCAGATTCGTTTCCATATCTAACGCAAGCGATAAAGAGCCAAATATTGCGTATCAAGTGTAATATTTCTTATTAAATTAATTTTTAAGCATTACAAATATTTCTTTCAGGTTTTGATTAAATGTTTCCGTTTTTTAATATTATCACTCATTAAAACGGATTTTCTTCTTCTTTTTTTCTTTTTTTTCATTTAAATAAAATTAGTAACAGTTTTTCTTTTATTTTTCGAGGTTTAATAGCCGTTTCAATTTTTTTTTATCAACGATGAATTTCGCCAAGAAATAAAATGGTAACCTTATCGCCCAAAATAACAGAATTTTCCGTCATAATTCTAAAACTAATATAGGTGGAATAATGTGTTATAGCTTAAAACCTTCCCTGAAACAATACCTATCTAACGGTATAGGTTCAGTAAAAATCTATGCAGTAGAACTCGAAATCTAGGCGTTCGGAACGAAATTTCCGTTTGGATTTTATATATATAATAGATAATAGAATAGATAATAGATTTTATATATATATAATAGAATAGATAATAGATTATGTGTTATGAACTATCTCAAAGTTTAAAACAGATCGCATTGTTAGATTTCCTAATTTTAACAATATCGCGTTATGTTAGTTCCACATTCCACCACCAGGGAGCGCACTCTATTCTTAACAAAAGCGTATCTGAACGAAACTCCTTCATGCAACCTTTCCGTAGATACATGAATCGGGAGGGTGGCGGTCTTAACCAATAATTTAAGATAATTGCTGAAATTACTACGAAAAATATTTTAAAGGGGCTCTACGCGGTCCCCTAATAGAGTTAGAGGAAATTGAAAGACGGCAAAATAATCGCGGGGAAAAGTTTGCTTGGGTGCTTCGGAGATACTTTTGGCGCGAGATCTAAGCTCTACGACCAATAGGAGCCCAGATATTTAGGGAAATATGAAGTAACAAAGTCCAAAATAATAGAATTTTCCGTAATAATTCTATAACTAATCTAGGTAGAATGATGTGTTATAGCTTAAAACCTTCCCTGGAACGATACCTATCTAACGGTATAAGTTTCGTAAAAATCCATGCGGTAGAACTTGAAATCTCGGCGTTCGGAACGAAATTTCCGTTTGGATTTTATATATATAATAGACGATAGCGGGACAATGCTGTGATTGAATTATGATTTTTAAGAAAATAAAAAAAATAATAAAAATTAGATTTGTTTTATTGTCGCCTTTTCAAATTGAAATTATTATAAACTTAAAGAAAAACAAGCATAGGAATTGGAGTGATCATTAACAGTCAATTGAGAAGAATGATTTCAGTCTTCAAAGATGAAATAATCCGGAATGTATAGGTGCATGTTGCCATTGACAGTGATGTTATTCTCAATTACCTAAAATAACTGAAAACATCCCAAAGTGCAGACGATATTTTCATTTCAAACACAGACCGATATTTTTATTTCACGCGCTGGCGATTTTAAGTAGAATGTGTTAATGCAAAAATCATAAGAAATAATGAAAGCAGACAGACAAAATGAAAGCAGACGACATTTAATTTCCATGCAGAGGACTAAAATTTTAGCTGCAAAATGTTTCTTTTAAATAGAATAAAGTAAGGGGCTATGCATATATATCGTTATCATTTTAGGTGGGAGGGGCTTGGTATATGATATCGTAAGATATCTCTGGGGGGAGGGGGGTTGTCTTTTGATATCGATATCATTTTTGATCCAACCAAAATTTTCACTTTTTATCTGTAACATGATCTTTACATCAAAATCATACATGTAATATTTTTTAGTCTATCATCTATTTTTATGAAAATACAAAATTATTATTAAAATCACTAAATTTTTATAAATTTTTTTAATTCCAAAATATAGAATACCTCAACGTTTGACCTTTCTATTCTTCTTCATATGTGTATGCATATATAATCGCTGTTCGAGAAACCATATGCGAAGTATATTTGAAATGAAACTTTTGTTTGCTAATAAATAAAAGAGAAACAGAAAGAATGTTATCCACTTGTTTTGTTGATAAGAATTTTTATCTGTCCCCCCCCCCCCCTTTCCTCCGTGCAGGGCAAGTGCAAGAAGACATTACTACTGTCTGATGCATTATGTAACAAATAACTATTATAAAATACTTCTAAATAGTAATTATTTCTTTTAAGTGTTATTTTATATAAAGTTATTTCATATATAAAGTGATATTTTATTGACTTCTCTTCATTTGAATCAGTAAAGTATGCAAAAAGTAACTGTAACCATTTTTGTATATCACTCCAAACAAAAGAAATAAATTAAAAAAAAATTTAAAGAAATTTTAGACATTGATAACGATATCATTGCGGGGAGGGTTCGAGGGATGATAACGTATGATATCAGAAGGGGGGGAGGGGGTCCAAAATTACCAAAAAGTTGATAACGTTATACAGGGTGTCCGGTCTCAACGGTGTCCAATGGCTAATTCGTAAACCGTTAGTCATAGACATATAGTTCCAATTTCAAAAATGTTTCAAATGAGGTAAAGAAGTATTTTTAAAGCGATTTGGGTCAAGAAAAACATTTTTTAAAAAATTACGAAATTTAAATTTTTATACGGTCCCCAGGTCCTATAAGTGATATTTAGTAAAAATATCCTATTTCACTGACAAGTAAGACAAAAAAAGTCCCATTCCTCTGCAATTTAAATTGACCAAGTAATAGATGTTTAAAGTTGGAGCATCTTTTTTGCTGCAAAATAGGGGTCAGTCACAAATTTACTAGAAATAAAAATAATCGTCACATATAGAATTTAACATTAAACATTGATAGTAAATTAACATTACAAATATATTTTGAGATTTTTGTTCATTCTCACATATTAAAACAAAATATATTTTTTTTCAACCACATTTTTCCATTTATGCTGTATCTCGTAATTTGATTGGTCAGAGTTTCAGCATCAAAGTGACAATTCTTGGCGGGAATCGTGCTTGACGAAAGCCATCAGAGGATAGAGTTTCCATAATAAAAAGTGATTCGTATGAGGACCAGGAGAATTAGAAAAACTAAACTATCTTAGAATTAATAGAATTATATTAAATTAGTTTTTCATTTGGATTTTTTTTTTTTTTTTTTTTTTATATATATATTCAATCAATTCTAAATATTAGCTTGCGTTATTTGAACTTTTAATGTGTAAATATCGCCCCCACGCTCGAAGAAAAAAAAGGGTAATCTGTATCATGTACAACAGAAGGGGGGGGGGATATTCTGCGACGAGCTATCTTTAAAAAAATACTTCCATGGGATTAACAATAGTGAACGGGTGTTTTCGCTTGAGTTGGGGGAAGAGAGAGTAGGATTTTCAGGAGGGTTGAGGTGGCAGATTGGTTAGTTATTTCTTGCATAATAAAATAAAATATAGGGAAAAATACATACATAATTTTAAACAGTATGTATTGGCCGAGCAAAAGTTGGGGGAGGGGGGGGGGAGTATAAATTTTAGGGAGGATTGAGATGATTAGTAACTTACTATAACTATAAATTAGCGGCTAACTACAAAGACAAAGTAGAAAATTTTCCTAACATTTTAATAAAGTTATTAATTTTAATAATTTTAAATTTAATATACTTTTTATATTTTTTAATTTAAGAGTATGTCTATATATTTTTAATTTAATCAGTAATTTATACTTAAATAAAATTATAATTGAAATCTATAATTGCATATATAAATTATAAATTTGAATCTTTTTTTAATGATTTTAAATTTAATAATTTTTAAAATTATTACCTCTTTATGCTCTAATAATTAAGTGTTATAATTAAGACAATAGGAAATAAAATTTTTAACGGGCGTGGAGTTTTAGAAGATGCATTATTTAATTAGACAAATAAAGTAGAATAGTAAAAAAAAAATATATAAACCTTTATAGATTTTTAACTTTGCGTGCAGGTGAAGCAAAAAGTGGTGAAGTAGAAATTTTAGGGACCGATTAATTTAGATGTCTTAAAAAAAAAAGCGAAAATCTACTGATGTGCAAAGAATTATCACGCTGTAAAACTTGGCGAAAAAAGGTTCGTCTTCTTTATTGCGGCAATAATTAATAAGTAATCCATAATCTAAATTCCACCTGAAATTGCAATTTAAACTTTTCCCTCACTGGCTCTCATACACACATATTTTATAATCCTGAAAACTACCTTTTTTTTTTTTTTATGCAGCAATATCTGTTGTAGTAATGAACACTAAACAGCCGTATAATTCCCCTGAAATCTCCGCTCCAAATTTTGTTACATCTCACCCCCCCCCCCATCCTTCCCGTCCAAAGCACAGACACAAGAAAGCTCAATTTGTAAGTAATTTGTTTGTACCATCTTAATGTTATATTTATATATATATATATATATATATATATATATATATATATATATATATATATATATATATATATATATATATATATACATAACTTTTGAATGGCTGCTCTGAATATGTTAAGGAAATTAATATGTCCATTTTTGAAAATGTTCCTCGTATCACTTTTATTTTCTTTTACAATAAACATCAATTATTTGAATTGTATGATTCAACCTGTGCGATTACTTCAATGATTTAAATAAACATAACAAAATCGTTACAATATTTTAATATTTTGTTCTAATAGAGCAGAGATTTATCCATTAAAGGTCGGACATCATATAACCGCCCACATTCTCTCTTTTTAATTAACTTTTCTTTTTTTTAAGATTTTGTTCCCTTTGTCATTTTATTGTAACGATAAAAATAATAATAATTGTTATTATTTTTACATTACCCCTATGAAAATTCCACTGTCTCTCCCCTCAGCAAATATTCATTAGATCAGTTATTTTTTTAAATTATTTTTTAATTAAAAATTAGGGGAAAATATTTTTAAATCAAAACATATATTAAATTATTGAGGGCGTCAGTTTCGAAGCTGACCTTATCCGAAATTTAAAAAATCGTGTTTCTCTGTCAATCTATTGTATTGGTATAACTGTACCGAACACTACAATCTCCAAATTTTCAATGAATATTAATGGGCGCATTTAAAGGTTTTGCACGATTTCCCAAAATTTGATTTTCTCGATAAGGCGAGTTTTGAAACTCACTTCTTCAATTATTTTAACCAATCTGAAAGTTAATTACTAAAAATTAACACTACCGTAATATTTATACGGGGGAAGCACCTTCTGTTAAATCGCTTTAAAAATGCTTCTTTATATTATTTAAAACCTTTTTGTAATTGGAACTATATGTCTTTGACTAACGGTTTAGGAATTAGCCATTGAACATCGTTTGGAGTGGACGTCCTTTATAATACTTTAAGCACTTCGCGTACGACCCCTGAAAGCTTGGTCCAACTCATCTGTTTTCCGTTACAGAAAAGTGGTTTAAGTCATAAAATTGAAAATGTCATAACTCGGTCAATTTTAGGGTTAGATGAATGAATGGGACTTTTTTGCCGTACTTGTTAGAGAAATAGGAAAAGTTTACTAAATATCACTTATAGGACTGGGGGACCGTATAAAAATTTAAATTTCGTAATTTTTAAATAAATGTTTTTCTTGACCCAAATCGCTTTAAAAATACTTCTTTACCTCATTTAAAACATTTTTGTAATTGGAACTATATGTCTATGACTAACGGTTTACGAATTAACCATTGGACACCGTTGAGACCGGACACCCTGTATATGCACAGCCCCTAATAATAATAAAAAAGAAGCATTACACAAACTTAATTGTTTATTTATTTCCTTAAAACTATACATGATTTTTTAATATGCATTTTATTTAAGCATTTGTAGTTTAAAGGTTTTTAGATATGTCAGTAAGTTCTTCGTATTATTCATCTTTGCTAATTAATAGTAATACGTTATGATAGAAATTAGATTGCTTTTTTAAAGAATAATTGTAGTATAAATATTTTTATAAAAACGAAGTGAGATAAAAAGTATATAAGATATACATAAATAAAAATATTATTCTTAAAATATACTTTTTAGGTGGTTCGTAATTATATAAATGCGTAGCATCTATAGTCGTTGTTCAGTCCGCCAGTCCGTCTGTTCGCATATAACAGAGCAAAAACTACCCAATCGAATGTTCTGAAATTTTAAATATATAATTGAAGCAAAATTTTGTCGACCCACTTATAATTTTATGAAAATCGGATGCATAGTTTAATTACAGGGACAGTCAAAAGTTTTCCGTTACATGACGGCCAATGGGAAAAAAATATTTCAAGTGTATTTTAATGATGTTACAGCCTTTACATCAGAATGAAATGGATATTCACTTATGAAGGGCACTAAAATATACATTCAGTACAATATGCGATGCTAAAAATATTTATAAATCTAGTTATAGTACGAACGCACATCATTTGCCACGTTTGACGTGCAATTTCCAACTTTTTTTGTTTTAATACAAATTTAGAGTGCGGACAAAGACACAGAGAAACTGAAGTAATTCTCATTTTCTAACTGTGTTAGAAAGTGTTAAAAGCCAAAAAAAAAAAAAAAAAAAAAAGGGAGTACTTAAAAGTATACAGTAAAATCAAAATTTTGCATCATGTTTGGTTCTTTTAGTAATTTAGATAAAAATGAAAAAGAAAATCTCTGTGCCACACGTAATTCATGAAACATATTTCAGCAATACCAGAACATTGTTATGAATATCATCTTTTCATTTGGTTAATGATCCTTTTCTCTAAATAAAACAACTTTGAAGACGAATTACTGATTCGAAAACCCACTCGGTTATACACAGTAACTTTTGTTAATTATTCTATATAAACTAGTATATGACATTTATTTTTTTACACACTACATAATTTTACTAAAATTTAATTCATTTTAGAAGCTATTGATACAAATGAAAACTCACTTCCAGAAGCTACATTCCATAGGCGGATGTATCCAACGTCTTTTGTGCTATTACGTGCACGCATTGTTTAATTTTTAAAAAAGAATTCTGCTGAAAAAAGCACAACTTAGTCGGAAACTCACTTTTAGTAATTCCCATTTATTAAATACAATGTATTTCAGTTCTTTTTTCAGTCCTGTATATAATCTATAGAATTTATAGAAAGTAAGTAATATATTGTAATTTAGTACAATTTACCGTACGCCTTATAACGTACGCCTGATAGCGTACGTTACAACTTAAAGTACAGGTCTAATAAATATTGATCATGAATATTTATGTATCTAAATTACCTCATGCGACTGTGTAAATAATGAAAACATTGTTATCTATATCTCAGTATTCCACATACGTTTCAATTTATTAACAACAGTATAAGATTATTAAAATGTGCTTCAATGAATTTCCTCTTACAAACCAAAATATTTTGTTTGTTCTTGCAATTGAATACCTAATGTTATACACCTTATTTTCAATAGATGAATATTAAATATCAATATCTAAATTTTCAATAACATGTAGATAAAACAATTAGACCACAATGTAAATGAGTAATTTTGAATATCCCTGTAAAAAAAAAAAAAAAAAAAAAATCCTTTCGGTTTATAATTTTTATTTTTAATATGGAGCATGCTATAGCAAACTTTGAAAATAAATATCAATTTCCTAATGTTTGAAGCTACTGGGCATCATTAAAATGTATTTAAAACAGTTATTCTTCATGGACTGTATCGGATTTTTTTGTGTAAACAAATGCTACACGATTTATTTTTAATAGTAAACATAGAATATTAAACTTTAACAATATTAATCAATTAATTAATGACTGAATTTGAAGTAGATAATTAAAATATATTTTAAATATTTAGCTCCCATAGACCATGATGTATCCGAATTCTTTTCGATGCTCCTGTAAATGTACTAGAAACACTGCACACTTTATTTTAAATAGCGGAGATGCTATAGTAAGCTTCAATGACATATATCAATTTATTATAGTTTGAAGTTGTAATACATCATTAAAATGTAATTCAAACAGTCATTCCTTATATGCGATACTGAATTCAAATTCTTTTGAATTTTTCTGTAACCTAACTAAAATAAATGCTACACTTCAATTACAATAATAAAGATAATAAAGTAATCTTCACTACCAAAGACCAATTTAGTGATGTTTGAAGTTGTGATAAATTATCAAAATGCACTTCAAACAGTTATTCTCCGTAGACAATAATGTTTCCGAAATTATCTGAATATTCCTTCACACAATCCATAAATGCTTCAATAGAGAAAATGATGTAGTAAGCTTCAATAACACACATCGTTTAGTAATGTTTGAAGTTGTCGTACATGTCGTAGACATGTACGTTAAACTTTAATTTCTATAGCAAGCATACACATATCATAATAAATATCATAAATATGTATCAATTACATGGAAATCCATATATATTTGTGGTAGTTACAAACTGACTAACAGACAAACTGTTGTCATAAACACTTTAAGCTATGTTTGAAAGGTTTAATAAAAAATGCACTTCCAGCAATTTCCATCCTGTTTTTGCAGAGCCCTGTACATCAATTTGTTCGTATTCCACAAGCATCTACTAATATGCCAAATAAAATTCATCATACAAATTAACAATACGATTAAAAACCACCCTTAAACAATAAAGTCCCACTGGCAGTTATACTTAAAATTATTTTGCGTAGCCCTGTATATGATCAATAGACTTTATTCCTGTCAGATACTAATCAAAAATGTAGTTAAACTTTAAAATGGAAACTAAAGTTGAAAACGCACTTCCAGCAGCTATTGCTCATAGATAGTACTGTACCTGAATTCCTTTGACTGCCCCTGTAAATGAATAATAAATGCAATGAACATCATACATTTTAGTAAGCAACATATAGTGCACCTCAGTAATGTATATAAATTTCATTACGTTTGGAATAATGCAACATCAATAAAATACACTGAAAATGATTTTCCCCCGTAGATAATTATCTAACTTTTGCGTGACACTGTATAAAAATAGTAAATGCTTTCCTCTCCATATTCAAGAGAATGCATGTTTTAGTGCTCTTTACAAATGTATATAAATTTTATTATGTATGAAATAGCTTATCATTACTAAAATGCATTTAGAACGATTTTTTTCACATTGACAGTAATGTAACGGACTGCTTTTGACTGTCCCTGTAAATGAACGACACGTGCAACGTGCATCATATTTTCAATGAGCAACTTATATTGCATCCCAGTAATGTATATCAATTTCATTATGTTTGAAATAGTGCAGCATCATTAAGGGTTCTTGTACCTTTCAAACGCGTCGAAAATTAACGAAAATCTTCAAAGTTTGAATTAGTCTATCTTTAGAACCTTTTTATGTATAAACATGAAATTTTGAATATTGATTAAACAGATTAAGCTTTGTCATATACTACCAACAGAAATTTATTAACCCTTTACAGAATTTGTTTATTGTTGAAATCAAAATAGCTCTTTTTTTACCCCATAAGTCATTGCGCGCATGATATCTTGAGAAAGTATGTACGGATTGTCATGAAATTTGGTAAATATACTAAACCAATATGTGTGTTTAAAAGGATCTACTTTTAAGTATTTACAATGGTAATATTTTTAGTTATGACTATTTTTATTCATTAAAAATACATTTTTTTTATTTTTTTTTTTAAGAAAATATTTTTTTTTATATAGTTAATGAAATAATTTTGGCCTAAGAGTAGATCATTTTAAACACACATATATGTTTAGTACCTTTACCAAATTTCATGGCAATCCATACATACTTTCTCAAGATATCATGCGCGCAATGACTTATGTGGTAAAAAAAGAGCTATTTTGATTTCAACAATACACAAATTCTGTAAAGGGTTAATAAATTTTTAATAGTAGCATATTACAAAGCACAATCTGTTTAATCAATATCCAAAATTTCATGTTTATACCTAAAAAGGCTTTGGAGATAGACTAATTCAAACTTTGAAGTTTTCGTTAATGTTCGACGCGTTTAAAAGGTACAAGACCCCTTAAAATACAATGAAAGGAAAGAAAAATTCCTGTGGATCATCATGTAACGTTTGTGAATGAATAATAAATGTTTTATCACGCCGTATTCAATAGAAAGCATTTCTAAGTGCTCTTCATCAATGCATATCAATTCCATTATGTTTGGAATAATACAACGTCATTAAAATACTATGCAAAAAAAAAAAAAAAAAAAAAAAAAGTCCTGTGGATCATTATGTAAATTTTGTGTGACCCTATAAATGAATAATAACAGTTTTGCACCCGGCATTCAATAGAAGGCATTTTTAAGTACTTTTTAAAAATGCATATCAATTTCAGTATGTTTGGAGTCATGCAACGTCATTAAAATAAAATGCGAAAAGAAATTCTTGTACATTATTATTTAAACTTTTGTGTGACCCTGTAAATGAATAATAAATGTTTGCACTCCTATTCAGTGGAATGCATTTTTAAGTACTCTTCATAAATGCATATCAATTTCATTATGTTTAAAATAGCCTAACAGTCAATGAGATACATATGAAATTATTTTTTTTCAATTGACAGTAATGTAACGGAATACTTTTGACTGTCCCTGTAAGCAAACTATAAATGCTACACATTTCATTTTCAATAACGATCGTGCTATGGTAAACCTCAATAACGTATAAAAGTTAGAAATTTCAATACATTTGAAATAGCGTAATCCCAATAAATGCTCCGCGAACGATTTTTCTCCACATATCATAATGTGATGGAATTCTTTTGAGTGCCCCTGTAAATGAACTATTAATACTACACACTTCATATACAATGCCAAACATGCTTTGGTGATACTAAATAACCTTTATCAATGTCATGAAAATCCGAGTATATTTACGGGAGTTATTCCACATATACCATAATGTAATGGAATACTTTTGAGTGTCCCTGTAAATGAACTATTAATAATACATACTTCATATACTATGCCAAACACGCTTTGGTGACACTAAATAACCTTTATCAATTTCATGAAAATCCGAGTATATTTACGGGAGCTATTCCACATATACCATAATGTAATGGAATAACTTTGAGTACCCCCGTAAATGAACGATTAATCCTACATACTTCATATACAATGCCAAACATGTTTTAGTGATCCTAAATAACCGTTATCAATTTCATGAAAATTCGAGTATATTTACGGGAGTTAGTCCACATATACCATAATGTAATGGAATAATTTTGAGTGCCCCTGTAAATGAACTATTTATTCTACATACTTCATATACAATGCCAAACATGCTTTGCTGACCCTAAATAACCTTTATCAATTTCATGAAAATCCGAGTATATTTACGGGAGTTATTCCACATATACCATAATGTAATGGAATAATTTTGATTGCCCCTGTAAATGAACGATTAATCCTACATGCTTAATATACAATGCCAAACATGCTCTGGTGACCCTAAATAACCTTTATCAATTTCATGAAACTCCGAGTATATTTACGGGAGTCAGTCCACATATACCATAATGTAATGGAATAATTTTGAGTGCCCCTGTAAATGAACTATTAATTCTACATACTTCATATACAGTGCCAAACATGCTTTGGTGACCCTGAATAACTTTATCAATTTCATAAAAATCCGAGTATATTTACGGGAGTCAGTCCACATATACCATAATGTAATGGAATAATTTTGAGTGCCCCTGTAAATGAACTATTAATTCTACATACTTCATATACAGTGCCAAACATGCTTTGGTGACCCTGAATAACTTTATCAATTTCATGAAACTCCGAGTATATTTACGGGAGTCAGTCCACATATACCATAATGTAATGGAATAATTTTGAGTGCCCCTGTAAATGAACTATTAATTCTACATACTTCATATACAGTGCCAAACATGCTTTGGTGACCCTGAATAACTTTATCAATTTCATAAAAATCCGAGTATATTTACGGGAGTCAGTCCACATATACCATAATGTAATGGAATAATTTTGAGTGCCCCTGTAAATGAACTATTAATTCTACATACTTCATATACAGTGCCAAACATGCTTTGGTGACCCTGAATAACTTTATCAATTTCATGAAACTCCGAGTATATTTACGGGAGTCAGTCCACATATACCATAATGTAATGGAATAATTTTGAGTGCCCCTGTAAATGAACTATTAATTCTACATACTTCATATACAGTGCCAAACATGCTTTGGTGACCCTGAATAACTTTATCAATTTCATAAAAATCCGAGTATATTTACGGGAGTCAGTCCACATATACCATAATGTAATGGAATAATTTTGAGTGCCCCTGTAAATGAACTATTAATTCTACATACTTCATATACAGTGCCAAACATGCTTTGGTGACCCTGAATAACTTTATCAATTTCATGAAACTCCGAGTATATTTACGGGAGTCAGTCCACATATACCATAATGTAATGGAATAATTTTGAGTGCTCCTGTAAATGAACTATTAATTCTACATACTTCATATACAGTGCCAAACATGCTTTGGTGACCCTGAATAACTTTATCAATTTCATGAAACTCCGAGTATATTTACGGGAGTCAGTCCACATATACCATAATGTAATGGAATAATTTTGAGTGCCCCTGTAAATGAACTATTAATTCTACATACTTCATATACAGTGCCAAACATGCTTTGGTGACCCTGAATAACTTTATCAATTTCATGAAAATCCGAGTATATTTACGAGAGTTATTCCACATATACCATAATGTAATGGAATAATTTTGAGTGCCCCTGTAAATGAACTATTAATCCTACATGTTTCATATACAATGCTAAACATGCTTTGGTGACCCTAAATAACCTTTATCAGTTTCATTAAAATCCGAGTATATTTACGGGAGTTAGAGCGTGGACAGACGGACTGACGGACTGACAAACCGAATGCATAAACACTTTTCAACTTTGTTGGAAAGTCTCTCTATTCTAAAAAAAAGTAACTACCGCCGCCGCCGCCGGTTTTGAATTTTTTGTGACCGGAGGTCTTTCTTCGTTAATATTAAAAAAACTGTTGCATACAAAAATATGAAAATCGGTAGTATTATAGAAAAATGTTTGATAAACTCGCTGATGTAGACAGTTTTCAAATCGAAGAATTATTTTAAGAGATATTTAATGCCAAAGTTGGACAAAATCGTTCCATTAAAAAAGTTTTATAGGAGCAAAAACTGTACATAGGAATTTAATCATTTTTAGATCATTTTATGCGTCAGAATTTCCCGGTGTGCAGATTGCAGTTAGTTTTTTAATTTGAATAATTTTTCGAGGTTTTATTTCTATTTTAAATTCAAATTTTCAGCATTTCGAGAGATATTTTTTACAAATTTTAGAAAATTGTATTAATTTAAACTGTTGCCAACTGTATAAACAGCGAAAACAGTAATGTTTGCTTCAAATTAAAAATTTATTTTACACGTGACTATTATAAACAAAAAATATAAAAAGCAGGAACTCATTGAAAATTATGTCATAAAAACTATAGTTACACGTGAATTTTAAATGAGAAAGAATATTGTAAAATAATAAATTCAGTAACATGCGTTAGAAGTCCTAAATAGGAGAATTTACGTCATATTACACTTATTACGTAAAATGAACAAAAAATAATATTGCAAAATAGTTTTAATTTAAAAATTGCGCGAGACATTTACTTGATATTTTAAGATGATCATAATATTTCATTTCTAACAAAAGTATTTTGACGTGAATATTAAAAAGAGAAAGAAAAGTTTGGTGAAAATTACGTCAGATTATAATTGTCAGATTCAAATTATAATTCAATCTTCCGAAATCTTTTTAAAGGCGATCAAATTAGCGTGCTGTTAGAGTCTGTGGTGTCTGAACGGGGGTTGACGAGCGTAGCTCGTAGGGGGCAGAGCCCCCTAGTGTTAAAAAGAATTAAACGGTCACATGTTAAAATCAGAAAATAGGTATAATTACGTCAAAATATTTCCGCGTAAATCTTAAAATAGTACGAGAACTTTAAAATAATAAAATTTTCCACGCGGAACGCATTTAAAGGTGATAGTTACGTCATATGAAAAATACCCCCTCAGAGTATGTATTAAATACATCGCCCGAAGGGGAGAATATGTATCCTAATATTTAAAGTGCCTCAAATAATTAAATTATTACGAATGAAAAACTTTTAATGTTGAATATTAGATCACATTAAAAAGCTCAATTTTCAAACATTTTGAATTAAACAATATATTTAAACGTGAATCTTAAAAGGGAAAAAACTTTATAATAAATAAATTATTACATTAGAAATGCATTTAAAAGCGAAAATTACGCCATATATATTAAAACGATATAGTTAAAAACATTTTCATTCCGAAGAATTTTAATGCGATGTCACATCCTTCTATATATAAAAAAAGTAATGCTTTGGAAATGAACCAATGAAAATCTGCGTAGATACTGCGAAGCGCAGCTGATTGGTCAGTGCTTTCTGATGCTATATTAAGGGAGGGATCCCGGCTCTGTCGCCAAACATCGCCAAGTTTGTCGCCAATTTGGCGATATATCGCCAAATTTGGCGACCAAAATTAATCGTCAAAAGTGAAGCCAACTTGGCGCTATTTCCAGTATTTCGCCAAATTTCCATAGACTCCCATCCAATAGGGTTTATTTGCTTGCAGAATATCAACAAATTGAGATATTGCAATGCAACAAAAACTAATATTAGCTTATGAATAGAGCTTTATTGATCTATTTACTTTATTTTTCACCACAAACACTACTTATTTACAATATTCGTAATACTATATATATATTTTTGCACTTCTTAGTTATCCCGTCGACCAATTTCGCCAAATTATATAAATCTCCAAACCACTCGCCAAATTATACACATTGACATAATTTTTATTTTAAATACCGAAATAACAAATAAATTAGTAAAACATTAATAAAAATACAAATAAAACGTCGAATTAATGGTTTTATTGGCCATTATTGGCATTTAATCTTACAATCAATTAATTAATGGCAACCATTATTGGCATTTAATCTTACAATTTGGCGACAGTAATTTGGTCGACGGGATAACTAAGAAGTACCTATATTTTTTATTTAATTTGTAATTACTCAAATAAATTATAAATTTTACCTTTTTTAAATGATTTTATATTTAATAATTCTTTTAATTATGAAACTCTGTAAGCTCTAGTGATTACCTGCTTGGAGATAAGGAAATAAAATCGTCAGGAGTTGGGAAGGAGCGCGTTTATACCAAGTGGAATCTAAAACTTTAATGCATAGAAAATGAGGAATCGCGAAGTGATCCAGAATGGAAATAATCTCTTCTGGAGTTGGTTAGAAAATAGGGTTTGCTTCCCGATACCGAACGGAATCGCGAAGCGTTTACGCGGGGGGATTGGTGAGCATAGCGAGCAGGGGGGCGGAGCCCTCCTAGTGGTTAAAAATAATAGTGCGTCTAGCATATATATTACATCACTTGATGAGGCGTAAATACAGGTAAATGTATGCGCAAAATGTTTTTCATTTATTTTAAATGAATTACTATTCGATAAATACATATTAGAAAATTCGGATATTTTTTATTAATTAATGTAAATAATATACACTGTAAAAATAACATGAAAATAGCCATAATGGTGTATTAAAATAAATAAAATAATTCTTAAATAAGTGTCGCTGTGAACGACATAGATTGTTAATTATTTTCAAAATAATTACACAAAACAGCACAACCCAGTGCGAATCAAAAACAAATAATTAATTGTATTTTGATAAATATTGCTTTACGAATTAATAAAGTAAATTAATTTGGGAAAATTCTTAATAGCATGTATATATTAAAATTCATAATTTATAATGGGTATATAAACAAATATATGTATGTTTATTTGTATCATTTTGTTTGTAAAAATATAAGGATTACGAATATCGAATGCTTTTTGAAATATGGCCAATAATTAAAAAATTTAGAATTTTTATATGTATGTAAACAGTCTGATAAAACCTCACAAATACTTCAGATAAAAATAAGGCAAGAAAAGGCAAGAAAATGCACATGGACGCCATATCAAGTGAAGAATAGCATCAATCACAAATATTTATGATGCTCTTAACACAAAATTTACGACTGACAGGGCTAAAATTTATTGGTCCTCATCGTGTGCGGTAGGTATCCGACGATACTATGTGACGCCATAACCCCTGGAGTCATAACGAAAAAATTAGCTATGCGATGGGCAAGCTCAAAGACACCCAAAAAGGGGGATGAGAAAACGAATCAGATTCAAGTGATCCAGCGTACCAATAGGAAAGAAGCTTCAAGCAACGAATAAAAAAAATCATATTGTCTAAATGAAATCCTCTCGACATCTTATTTTTTGAGGAAGATTTTTTTTAAGTAAAGAGAATTTAATTCCACTTTTGCTCTCACTCTCGAAAGATGCTCCAGTACTAGTCTTGTGATTTTGACAGATATGTTGAACCGCAGAAGCCTAGAAGTCTGCGTAAAACTTGACCACACCTATCTCGTGATCATTTATTCACCCTGAATCTATGAAGACTATGTTCATTTAAGAGAAAAGTAACAATGAGAAGGCCTCATGAATCTAAAATTGCAGAAGTTCTGAAGGACTGATAGAAGAAATTCACAGATTGTAAAATGATTTGATGGAAAGAGAGAAGATAATCCTGAAAGCCGGACGCCCACCTTAGAGAGTCGAACCGCATTTACGAGCGAGTGATCATTTCTGATGAACTTAAGAGACTGTGATTGAAAGCTAGACTAAAAGAATCCCTGATATCAGAAGAAGACCACTTCCAGGCATCACTGTGACTGATTGAACTGCTAAGCCCCAAAGAGACTATCAAAAATTTTAAGGTGCTAAGCCAAAGTAACAATATATAAACTGTGAATTGTGGACTAAAATTATGTGCATATAAGGACTAATAGTGATTGCCAAGGATGAGTCCCCACACCATTTAACTGAAGTATATGGTGAGAATTAATTTAGTTATTTTGATATTTGGCCATTTTATTTTGTACTTTATAATATGTGAATTTAGCATTTTAGTTGGTTAGTATGTTGTATACTTAATTTTAAAGCAGACATAGATAATTGTCATCATTAATTATTAAAAGAATCATAATTGTCTGAGCGAAGCGAAGGCTAATACTCAGCGAAATATTACTGTCCGGACACTTTACTACTACGATGGATATTAACGCCATGTCCTACTAAAGAAAAAGCCTAATAAAAACCTTTCGTCAAGCATAACTCAAAAAATATTTGTCGGATTTCGTTTCTGATTGCACCAGAAGGTACCTATGAGGGTCGCCTACTGAATGCACCTACTATGAAAAATAAGTTCCAAACCGTTTAAAAATTATATAGAAAAAACTCTTAAAAAAGCACAATTTTTACGTTACAGAAATTTGGTGTGCGTCACTTTCACCGGTTGATGTTTTCGTAGACAACTGGTTTGAACACATGAAGCAAATAAAAAAAAAAAAATACGCACGCAGTAATATTGAATAGATCAGTTTCAACCACGTGATCACAAACCTTGCAACAACCCGTGGCAACCAGTTTTGGTGGGCAAACAAATAATAATACAGTATTCCGTAACACGGTGACTGTTTTTAGCCTGTTGTATAAAATCCTGCATGTTGTATGACATACAATTGTGGATGATTAAAACAAAAGACATGAGTGTTTATTGATCCGCAGGTTATCTTTCTCTGAATGTCTGTCTGTCTATCATACAGCATGCAATTTTCTTGTAAAGGACGATATTATTATGCAGTAAAACCTCCATAACGGAAACACCCGATTAGTGGACACCTCTATTTAGCGGGCATTTTTTCGATTACCAACCCTTAAATAACTGTACATTTTTTACTCTCAGTAGCGAATACCTCCAAATAGAGGACAAATTCTGCCCTCCCGAGGTGTTCGCTATTCAGACATTTTACTGGTAAAAACTCCATAGCGGACACACCCGATTAGCGAATACCTCTATTTAGCGGACATTTTTTCGATCACCAACTCTTAAATAACTGTACATGTTTTACTCTCAGTAGCGGTCACCTCTAAATAGAGGACAAATTCTGCATTCTCGGGGTGTCCGCTATTCAGAGGTTTTACTGTATATAATATTGATAATTATTTTACAGGGCCGCACAAAAGAATAAGAATATATGAAACGAATATAAACTAAATTCGGGATTGGTAGATCGCTGATGGTAATGTAATTTTAGGATGTTGTTACAGTCATCCGCAGCATGTTTTTTAGAGTTTCGTCCATCTAACGAAACTCTACCTGTCTCACTCCTTTGTCTGTCTGTTTGTCCGTCTGTCACAGAGCCCGTTCTCAGAAACTATATATGTCGGAGACTTGAAAATTTGCATACTTATAGCTGAACACCACACATCAAATGGCAAATAATAAAATTTTGAAAAAGTCTAATATTTAACCCTCTGGGCTCTAACTTGTGTATTTTAAGCAATTTTTCTAACTCAGCCCCTAATTTAATTAAGTTGGAGACATGAAACTTTGCATACTTATAGCTGAACATCTCACATCAAGCGACAAATAATAAAATTTTGAAAAAGGCTTACTATTTAACCCTTTGGCCTCTAACTTGTGTATTTAAAGCAATTTTTCTAACTCAGCCCCTAATTAAGTTGTAGACATAAAAGTTTGCATACTTATAGCTGAACACTTACGATAACACGATAAATCATAAAATTTTGAAAAAGTCATATTTAACCCTCCGGTCTCTAACTTCTGTATTTTAAGCAATTTTTCTAACTCAGCCCCTAATTAAGTTGGAGACATGAAATTTTGCATACTTATAGCTGAACACCTTACATCAAACGACAAATAATAAAATTTTTAAAAAGTCTAATATTTAACCCTCTGGGCTCTAACTTATGTATTTTAAACAATTTTTCTAACTCAGCCCCTAATTAAGTTGGATACATGAAATTTCGCATACTTATAGCTGAAATCCTCACATCAAACGACAAATAATAAAATTTTGAAAAATGTCTGATATTTAACCCTCTGTGTTCTAACTTATGTATTTTAAGCAAATTTTCTAACTCATCCCCTAACTAAGTAGGAGAATTGAAAGTTTGCATACTTATAGCTGAACACTTGCGATAACACGATAAATCATAAAATTTTGAAAAAGTCATATTTAACCCCCCGGTCTCTAACTTCTGTATTTTAAGCAATTTTTCTAACTCAGCCCCTAATTAAGTTGGAGACATGACATTTTGCATACTTATAGCTGAACACCTCACATCTAACGACAAATAATAAAATTTTGAAAAAGTCTATTACTTAATCCTCTGGGCTCTAACTTGTGTATTTTAAGCAATTTTTCTAACTCAGCCCCTAATTAAGTTGGAGACATGAAATTTTGCATACTTATAGCTGAACACCTCACATCAAACAGCAAATAATAAAATTTTGAAAAAGTCTAATATTTAACCCTCTTGGCTCTAACTTGTGTATTTAAAGCAATTTTTCTAACTCAGCCCCTAATTATGTTGAAACATAAAAATTTGCATGCTTATAGCTGAACACCTCACATCAAACGACAAATAATAAAATTTTGAAAAAATCTAATATTTAACCTCTAATATTTTGTCTCGCGCAATTTTTAAATTTAAACTGTTTTGCAATATTATTTTTTGTTCATTTTGCATAATAAGTGTAATGTGACGTAATTTGTTCTATTTCAGATTTCTAACGCATGTTAATGAATTTATTTTACAATATCCTTTCTCTTTTAAAATTCACACGTAAATATAGTTTTTATGGCGTAATTTCCAATAAGTGCCTGCTTTTTTTACCCAATTATTTAATTGTAATTTGAAGGTTTTTTTCTGTTTATAATACTAACGTGTAAATATTTTTTTTTATTTGAAGCAAACATTATTGTTTGTGCTGTTTATACAGTTGGCAACAGTTTAAATTAATAGCATTTTCTAAAATATGTAAAAAATATCTCTCAAAATGCTGAATATTTCAATTTAAAATAGAAATAAAACCTCAAAAATGAGTCAAATTAAAAAAAAATTAATGAAATCTGCAGACCGGGATCTTCTATTGAATAAAATGATCTAAAAATGATTAAATTCCCATGTATAGCTTTTGCTCTTATAAATTTTTTTAATGGAACGATTTTGTCCAACTTTAGCATTAAATATCTCTTAAAATAATTCTTCGATTTTAAAACTGTATGCATTAGTGTGTTGATCAAACATTTCGCTATAATACCACCGATTTTCATATATTTGTATGCAATAGTTTCCTTAATATTAATGAAGAAAGACCTCCGGTCACAAAAAATTCAAAACCGGCGGCGGCGGTGACAGCGGTAGTTACTTTTCATAGAATAGAGAGATATATAAAAATGAAAACTTGTCTATCTGTCTGTTTGTAATTCTATAAAAAATCCACAATTTGGAAGCCAAAATTGTGAAGAGATACGTACATGTGTATTAAAACATGGCCGAGACAACTAAAGTAATCCGGAATCGAAATAACTTATAGTTAATTTTTAATTAATAAAAAACCACCAATTTAACAGCAATTTCTTATCAAATTTAAACATTTTTCGTTATAGCAGTTGACAACAATTAAAAAAAAACAATAAAATTATTACTACAACAATTAATTTTCTACTGCAAGATTTCCACGTGAAAAATGAAAATGAAATAAATAGTTTGACGAATTAAAAAAAAAAAAGCTGAATATTACGTCATAACTTTTCTATTGCAAGATATTCACGTGAAATATGAAAATGAAATAAATGGTTTGACGAATTTAAATGAAAGTGAATATAACTTCATAACTTTTCTATTTCAAGGTTTCCACGTGAAAGAGGAAAATATTACGTCATATTGGAAATATAAAGGGCATGGTGGATATAGTATAACGTCATATGAGTGTGAAAAATGTATTAAAGCATAATAAAAACCCGATTAGGGAAATATTGGCGTATTTTAACATTATTGCTCCAATTATAAATTGAAATAAGTTCATTTATAGCTGTATTCTTTTGCGTCTGTTATACACATTTATACATTTTTATATAGCGTTTTCACATGATTCATTCAACAACATTTCCACTGCTTTTTTTAATGTTTGTTTTGTGTTGTATGTTAAATTTTGAAATTGATTTTTCAGAACAAACATCCTTCAAATTCTAGGCAACGCCGGCACTTTAGCTTGTAACATATAAATGGCTTTTGTATCTGTACATCTAATGCTAATATTATAAAGCGTTATAATAGTATAAAGTATATAATATTATTAATGCTTGTACGTTTGTGAGGTGTTATCTCTGAAACTACATATCCAACTTAAAAAAATGTTGGTGGCCATCTCTGCTCCAAATAAAAAAAGACTATTTTATGTCCGTGCAAGAACCTACATCGCTGCAGGAGCAAAAAAGTTCTAAAATTGTGATTTCTGCGATATTGATTGGGTTAGAAACTTTAAATTTGGTGCTGTAGTTACTTTTAAGATGTAAATACTCGTAATGAACGCTCTCTAAAGGTTCAATTTGACGGATAACGTAAAAATTTCTAGAAAGATTCTAAACTATGATTTATTTGGAATACTGAAATTTTTGGGATACTGTTGGGGTTAGAAACTAGAACTTTGGCATGGTAGTAATTAATAAGATGTAAATGCTCGTTGTAGAACGAATTCTAAAAAGTAAAAAGACTAAACTAAGCGGAAAAAGATCTAAAGATGATCTAAGTAACGAAGAACATGGAACTGTTAGGAATATAAACATGAAAATTGACATGGCTGTATTTATCATGACGTAAATTCTCGCAATAGGACAATTTCTAAAAATGTCGCTATAAAAAACTGTGCAGAAACAAAAAACTTTTAAAACTTTTCTATTTCTCTGTTACTGCTGAGCCCAAAATCTTGAAATTTTGCTTCGGGTTAGTTTTAAAATATACAATTGTCTCTATGAATGGTTTCTAAAAAAATTAAAATTTAAAAAGATGAAATTAACGGAAAGCGATCTCAATTACCATTAATTTGGAATTATTAGGTACAGCAACTTTAAATATGTCATAATGCTGCATTTCCTCCGCAAAACATGCGATTTAAATGCAACAAAACTGATAGATACCCACCTAGCATTAAATAAATTGTGTAAATATTGAATAAAGACCTGTATGAAACAGTGAGTAGGTTGCCCGAAAGTACTTGTTAAAGTGTTCCTTCTCTAGGCTTTTCTCTCTCTCGCCAAGGCCACTAACAGAGGGAAGTGCCGTTTTAAATGTGATATGAATTTTTTATCCGATTCATTTTTCTAGACATTTTATCATAAGGTCATATTCTCAATTATCATTAGTAGATTTTTTATATATTAACTTATTCTGGTGAAATTTTGTAATCGGGTTCATATTGGCGTATGTTAGCTTGCATGATTTGCTGAATAAGTATGTATAGATTTGTAAATTACTTCAAATGACACTTTGACAGCTCAAAAGTTATGCAGACGATATATTCAGATCTTGTGTCATACTTTATGTTGTAATCATTGCCGATTTCTTTTATTTAATACATGCTAAATACAGATCAACTTGTGCATAATATGTTTGAAAATAAAACAATACAGCGTATGTAGTGGCCAGCATACACTCATCATTTAAATCCGATCGAGCATATCTAAAACACACTCTAACGAAGCATTGCATGCCACTTTTGATGTATTCGGTACTTTGATACTATATTAGATTTTGAGAAGAGAATTCCTTAAATGTTATCGACAACTTCATTGCATCCGTGGAAAACATATATTGTACAATATTAACTATTCCGGGGGAGCACACACCATATAAAGTATAGTCCATTCTTTTTTAACATCATATATTTGTCATTTAAAGTTACTCAAATTGGTGCGGAGCGTCTGATTATGCTCTTGACATCATTTTATACAGTTAAAATTCCGATATAAGTAAATTAGTGTTTCATTTTCTATTTTACTTTTAATATATTGCGTACTTTCAATTTCCTATCCATTCAAGGCTGTCTTGAATGGTTTGATTTCCCATTTTTTTTAAACAGTGTATACGTATTTATATATAAGATTTTGTAATTCTAGAATTCGTTTATTTTCATCATTTCAATTTTTCGCAGTATATGGACAATTAAAGATAACATCTCATTTTCTTTGCTTCCACATGTTATTATTAAATCTATGTTCTCAGTAATATTGCTCAGACTAATCCCTCTGAGGGAAGTCCTAGTAGTAAGATATGATAGGATTGAAGTTTGTTAATGTTTTGGCTAAGTAGCCCATCCTTTTATCTGTGCTGTGAAAAATTTAGATGAGAATTATTTTGAAACCAAAATTCACAATAATGAAGCTTATAAAGAGTAGTTTTTTTTTAGATCTATTGAAATAAAAATGATATAAATTTTATAGTGATAAAAAAATTGATATTTGAAATATGAAATTAAAGTGATTGAAAATAAAAATTGATTGTATATGTGTATTTTTTCTGTCTTTTCTTTGAATCATTTTCTTATTCTTTTCTTTCAGACGATAATTAAATTTATGTGCCTTAAGACCAATGTCAGACGGGCGTCTTTTTTGCTTCTATTTTGCTTATGTATTTTCCATTCACAATGCTATAGCAAAAAAGGCGCCGGTCTGACTTTGGTCTAAGAATTAAAATTTAGTAAATATTAAATTGGAGATTTATCAGAGCAACCTTCCAGTCCTAAATTTGCATTTCATGACGGTACATAAGTCGTTCTTGTGTTATTGACAGCTTTAATTTATTCAAAATCTCTTCTCCCTCTATTTTATTAATTAATATTATTCCCTAAGATCTTTTCACAACGCGGATCGGGATAATAATTTTCTATTTGTGTACTGACCATTATATTGTTACGTGACATTGTGTGTCGGTGCAGATCGTCACCGCAATAAGATACATATGTTCCTGAAAATAACTAAAACTTGATCAAATCATTAAATATAAGCGTAAATTTTCAAAACATAATTATTTCGAATACCGTGATTCAGAGAGCTTTTTCCATGCAGATGACATTTTTAAACTCGAACCTAATAGACCGGGAAGCGATTGCACAGACTATCACCTCATCGTGTTAGCGGCTGAAATTCCAGGATTAAACAGAACATGTTTAGCATATTAAAATGCACCGGGTCTGCCAAGTCATATTTTGGTGGAGACCCTTTGCAAACATGGTTCTAGTGGTTCATCGGTAGGTTTATTACTGTGTTTTCTTGCACTCTAAGGTATGAAAACATGGAGCAGCAGGAAAATCCAATGGTACTAAACTATCAGTAAACTACTGAAATAGGGTTTCTCCTGAAGATATGGTTTGGCAGATCAGTTGCATTTTAATATGAAAATCGAGGGAGGGAAACGTCACTGCGCCACACTCGCAAAGGAATGTGTATGCACATTTAAATTTGTAGAGGTAAGTTCGAAAGGGACCATGCCCCGTGAGAAACGCTGTTGTGTGTGGGGAGAGGTTATAGTGGGTTACTGATACTTTCGGTATTAGATTATATGTCTGTCGGCCTTTGTCGGTATTGTTCCAGGTTAATTGCCAATCCTTAATTATTTTACCCTTAAGTGAACGTTTTATGTATGTTAGTGGAAGTGGGAGATGGATGTCTATATGTGATTTAGCAGTTGCTTCCTTTGCGAGTGCGACTGCTGTTTCATTACCGTGAACGCCCGTGTGCTCTGAGACGTGTCCAAGACCTACTCTATTTTGGAGGGACTTTAACTTAACTTTTATCTCGAGGATTAGCGGATGTTTGGTTCTATGAGCATAGATAGCTTGCAAACCAGATAGACTGTCATTATAGATTTTCACGAAGGTGCGTGTGGTGTTTATTTGAACCAAGTCTAGGGCTTTTAAAATTGCATAAAGTTCTGCTTGATAAACGAAGTTGTGATCATCTAGTCTGCAAGCCCACTGATGGGTAACGGCGCCCCTTTCCATTGCGCAGAATGCAGATCCTACGCTGGTGGCTGTTCCGGACCCATCAGTAAAAAAAGTAATCAGAGGTGATGGGGAGAAAGAATTCAGTTTGGTGTTTATTTGGAAGTGAGATGTCTCATCACAGGGGTGTATCTGCCAGCTTGGAACTTTGTGTTGTATTGTGATGATTGGAAAGAATTCACTTGCAGTCGGTTCATGTTTGAGGTGGAGAATACGTCCCTTGATGTATTCATAATTGAGTATTGAGTGAATTAGTGGTATGCCTGTTATAGTAGTTAGCGCGTAGAAAAACACACGCGTAACTATACCGATCCAAAACAAAGCCAATCCAGTTAAGTGAAAGGGGGGATGAGAGGGGAGGCTATGTCAGCGATTGACTAACTCCGTAGCAGAGGGTGGGGAAAACGTGACGTTTTTACCGGGACTTAATAATTGACGTGTCAACTTTGTTGAGAAAAGAGGATGCTTGCAAGGCCTTATGGGATATCGGACAAAAAGAATGAATGATATTAAATACATTCGGAAAAAAACATAATTTAGTTTCGGAATAAAATGAGAAAAGTAATTTAGCGGATTTAATTTTTGTATGTGATGTAAATTTGGTCTATTGAGACGCTCTAAAAGATTGTGGTGATTAACGGACGTTTAGTTACTTTTAGCTTAGAAAAAATATCGTCACCGTTATGTGCGAATGACCTGTGTTTGCCGGTAAATTTCAAAGGTTTAAAATTCATATATTTTTTAATCAATTACTTCATCCATTAGAAGAAGCTTGCAGCTGCAGTTTTAAGACCACATTTTTGACTTGCCGGTACCTCTATTGTTCTGCCCTGGAGGGGCATTGTAACAATGGGTTAAAAGTTTTTCGAGAAAACGGTCCTATTTGAATTTTTTTCCCCCGAAGAGTTAACGATGTACTTTTTCATTGATTGCGGCATTTGAGACTTGAGTACGGTCTTTCTGAATATGTTTTTCAATTTTAAATATACTGAGCGGTTTGGTCGATTTCGCTTAAAAAAGAAGTTTTATAAAAAAAGAAAAAAAAAGAAAAAATGGCTAGAGAATAGGAATTCTGCTTTTTCAGAATTTAGTGTCGTCCCCGGCATTTTCATTACTTTATTTTCTTCTGATGGACTGATGGCTTCCATTATTATGAGACAGTCATTATAAATGAAGTGTTAGGTGAAGATGAAAGAGCAGTCGTAAAAAGTTAGAACTCTGATTTTCTGGTCAGAATGAGGTAAAAAACGGCCATAATTTTTTTTAAATTTATAATGACTGTTTTATAATAATGGAAGCTATCAGTCCATCAGAAGAAAATAACTCGGTGAAAGCAGAAACTCCGATAATCGGGACTCTACTGTAGTTCAGTTTTAAGACTTATAACACGCGATTTTATTTTACATAAAGTGATGTCATCCACATCCGCTGAAGAATTCATCATTTACGATCCAGTGCTAAACAACATCTACAGTAAAGTACGCTTAGGACGTCACTATCGCTGAATAATACACACACACACAAAAAAGAGATTTCTTCAATCAAAAAAATCGGCTATCTAAAGATTCACAGGCCTTCATTTGTTTGTATTATTAATATAGATATTTAAAATTAAATTTAGTTTCTAATAGCTCCATGTTTTATCAGAAATCCTTCATTTATATTTTTTTCAAAATAGCAGGTATTTTAATTAGATATTTTTTTCAGTTTTTATGGTATCAATGGGATCAAATTTCAACAAAAAGATATAATTGCTATTTTACTTTCAATTTCTACAAAAATGGAGTTCTTCCGTTGCCAATATTAAGCAAATGGCTCTAAAAACTACAAAAAAATTAATATTTCAAAAATAAATGGAGATACAGTTTTCAAATAAAGTGTATTTAAAAGAACTTTTTTTCCCCAATACGACGGTATAAAAATTGAAAATTTGCGATGCTTAGAAGTTAAAAAAATTGTTATAGAGTATTTAATCGTACTGCTTTGTTTTACGGCTGGCTTCTGTAAGGTAACGTTATTTTTTGGAATACACAAAATAAGCTGGGAGAAAGAAATAGCATACCGTAGCGGGAGCTAAAAAACCATAAATGAAGTCTAAAGTCGGTTCCTCTGTTAGCTTCCGGTGTTTAAATGTGTTTGTGTGTGTAGGCTTTCCTTGACTAGGAATCGAATGAATGACTTTTAGATGAGAGTGAGTTGCGATGGTGAATTAATAATTCAACTAATTATTAGAAATGTAAAATGCTGCGTCTCAGGGCATTAAGAGACATTTTGGGTTAGCTCACAAACATTTTCCGCTTCGTACATGCCGTAGATGTTGCTAGCCATCGCACACAGACACACAGACCGAGCGAAACTTTCTTTTACTAGAATAAATTAAGGCAAATAAAAGAGACCATTTAATGACAGTCCATACAAGTACTTATCAAGTTATAACTGAAAATCTTTAAACTAAATTTTTCCATGCTGCAAAGTTGGTTCTGTAAAAATAACAATTCAAGCTTCTCTGATGATACCACTATTCGCATTTGAATTTCTGGGGTAATATGACTGTTGACAAATGTTAGAATTACTACTTTCCTTTTATGACAGGGGGAATGACAAAAAAACAAAGTACACTTTGTTATTATTTTTTCAGTAAAATACGAATCATGAGAAGTTTTTACTTTTTCCATTTTTTGTATTATATAACACTTTTTAATAAATTAGGCAAAAAAAAAAAAAATAGCGAAAATATATATGAACGATCAACTTTTAAGAACTACATTTGTGCTGAGGTGGAGGTAAGGACACACAGGGGAATAACATTTATCAGATAAAAACATATTTTTTAAAGGCATAATATTTATAAACTCGCCGCCCTTGGCGACAAGTTTGGTCTCCCTTAAAAATGTTTGGGAATGCATGCTAAGCATCGTATCATGTTACTTTTATTCATAATTTAATTTAATTGGACTCCCTTAAATATAATTAATGTAATCCCTTATGCTAATATTAGTTTTTTTGTAAAATATCTCATTTTGTTGATTTTCTGTAAGCAAGTAATCCCTATTGGTTTACAATGGAAGTCTATAGGAATTTGGCGAAATATTAGAGATATCGCCAAGTTGGCGATAAAATTGGCGGCATGTGGAGACTGAACGGTGTCACCCCTATAGTAACCGCCCTTATAGGTATGGCAGTGAAATATATGTTGTTCAATAACCAATGAGATGCGTTACAATCCGGCGTTGCCATTAAACAATTAACAAATAATCGTGATTTTTGTGCTACGAACGATAGCGTAATTTATATATATATATATATATATATATATATATATATATATATAAATTACGCTATATATGTTAGATAATATGTTTAATAACTGAAACGAAGAAATACGCGCGAGAAGCAGTAAATCTGAATTTAATTACTTGAATTTTTTACTCACATTGCTAACAAGGCGTAAAAACAACAGAGTGAAAAAAATCCAAGCCAGGATTCGAACCTGGTTCTTTGGTTCAGCGCCCCAATCCTCTGCCACGTAAGCCACCTGGAAAAACACACCTGTAATCCTTCATTCACATATGCTGGTAAGGCTGGAACCGCAGCAGAAGATGCTGTTCATGAAGTTATCCCATCTTCTGCAGCGGTTGCAGCCTTACCAGCATATGTGTATGAAGGGTTCCAAGATAGGTAAGTCGTTCCAGGTGTCTTAATTGGCAGAGTGTTGGTGCACTGAAATAAAGTCGCAGTTTCGAACCCTAGATGGGATACTTTTTCATTCTGTTCGTTTTACGACCTGTTATAAATGTGAATAAAAAATCACGTAATTCAATTTAGATTTAATATGTTTTATCCAGTTATACAAACATAAAAACATGTGATTAGCGTACTCTACTCATCTAGTGTTCTATTTTATTTTTATTATACATGCTTAATTCATCATTTTTTAACCGGGGACAGGATTTCCGTTTTTTAGCGAAAATGACACATAAAGAGCATATTTCTAATACCCATAACATTTTTGCTTATAAAATAAATTGAAAATACCTGAATAACAATCTTAATGTATTTTATACTTATTCCTCATTGACATTTTATATTATTCTCATTGAATGGACATATTTAAATATTTTAAATGAGCTTTCATAAGGAATTTGAAAGATTTAAATAAAAGCATTATATATCTGAATAATTTAATTATCCATTTTGTAAAGTGACTTAATTTACTGAAATGGAATTAATATCATGAATAAGAGTCAAAAGTTTATTAATATTTCTATAAACGGAAATGCATTTTCTCCATTCTTAAACGAATTTACCTGTTTTGAAAATTGTTAAAGAAAAATAAAATTTCATGCAGTTCATTTTTAATGAACTGCATTTCTACATTTTTTATCATTTTTAACATTTTCCAACATAGTTGAAAAGTGTTTACAGCTTCGGTTTGTCGGTCTGTCTGTCCACGTGCCTGTCTATACGAGCTCTAATTCATGTAAATAAAATTGCCTCGAAAATTTTGAATGTTATTAACGCTTACAATAGCACGATCACTATTGAAAATGAAGTGTATTTAGCATGTGTAGTTCATTAACAGGGTTACTCAAGCGTATGTCGCTACATTACGGCCAATATATAAAAAAAAAACATTTCAAGTGCTTTACACCATTACAAACATAATGCAATTGATATGCATTTATGAAGTGCGCTAAAACATGTTTTTTGTAGAATATGGAGTAAAAAGCATTTATTATTCATTTAGAGGGTCACACAAAAGAATTCTGTTATATAATGTCTGCGGCGAAATTTCCTTTGTAGTATATTTTATTGTAGTTACACTATTCCAAGTACAATGAAATTTCCACTCATGTTTGCGAACGTTGCAACACCATGGAGGAATCATCAGAATAAAATGAAATGTAACACATAAACGACTGTTATTGGTAAAAATAATTTTCGGTGTCCGAAATCAGTATTTGGTGTAGTCACCACACGCTGCAATAAAGTTGCTATATGACATGGCATGGAGTCAAACAGATTTTGAATGTCTGCCTGGGGAAAAGCATTCCATATTCTTTGTATGCGTACCCAAATTTCATCCGTAGAAGCTATAGGAGGATGATAACGAGAAAGACACCGATGAACGAAATCTCCACATGTTCAATGGGCGAAATATCCGGTGAATACTCAGGCCACGGAAGAAGCTGTATGTGTTCTGCTGACAAGAAGTCTTAAACATTCCTTGAACATGAGGGCGGGCAATATCCTTTAGAAAGATCGCTCAAGGAATGCCTTGTAGGAAGGGAACGACTTCGGGCTCCAGCACTTCACTGATGTACCTGTTGATGTTTAGATTAGCCATAAATCGTACCAGCTGCGACCGGTCATGATGCGCAATCGAATCCCAGACCATAACTATCGGTGTTCGTCCACTATGACGTTCGATAATGCGCTTCGGAAGGTAAAGTTAACAGGTATAGCGTTTAACACGAATGCGGCTGTGATGGTACCACAAATTAAAGCGGGATTCGTCAGGTAAAACAACTTGTTGCCAATCTGCATGCCAGTCTCTGTGTTCATGTGTACATAGCAGCAGCAGGCGCAGATGGTTTTGCGGTAGGGGGATCCTGTATATAGGAGGTCTTTCACGCAGTCCACGGTGCAGCAGACGTCGACGAATTGACGATGCACATAGTGCACATAGTGCATAGTTGCCTGTAGCAATTTACCAATGTGCTTCCAACTGTCTACTTAAAGCTGTACTGTCCGCCAGCCCCATGCGGACGTATTTATCATCGCGTGTTGGCGTCACCGTTCGGGGTCAGCTCTTAGGTTTCTTAGTTGTCCGATCCTCGTCAGTCTACAGGTTCCAAACTTGTGTCACTCTGCTGCTGTTCCGTTTCACACGAGCTAATATTGCACGATAGAAAATCCTTCTTCACGAAGACCCAAGATTCTCCCCCATTCAAACTCCGTCAGTTGTTAAAGTGCCACTCTCTGTCGTCGAAGAGGCATAGTTACGTCTTATCTAACGTTTAACCATTAGCAAATAACCATAGACAATTCTCAACGCCTCTATACATATCTCTATTTATACGATTTCAGAAGAAGTCTAGAGGGCGCTGTTCAGCCCATGCACGCGTGGTGTCTCTGAAATTGGAAGCATTTCCATAACCACTATAATTTGCATTCTCTGACATTTTTAGCTCAATCGCGTCATTCCTTCATGGCGTTGCAATTTTCACAAACATGATTGTATATTCTTTACTGACGTGTACTATAAATTTCTTACTGATAAGTATGCTGTTCTGTTAATCATATAAACGGCTACACAAATAAATTCGCAAGTGTAAATGTCATTGGAAGTTAATGGATTAAGGGGTGGTTTTTATCTGTGTTTTGCATTTTCCTGCTGAATTATATCTGCGTAATAGAAGTTTGTGGAATGTAAATAAATTCATAAAGAGAGCTAAGAAAACGAGCAAGATACATTGCGCTATTTATGGTTCGTAGCTGAAAGTGCAATTTAAGTGTTATACGTTTTATACGTGAATTAAATTTTAGCTTAATATGTTGTGTGAACAAAAGTTTTTATATAATATACAGTGCTGTTCAAAAGAATTTGAGTATATTTCTATCAATTGTCGAAGATTGCTAAAAGTAAATTTCTGAAATTAACTTAATTTTAGCATGCTCGTGTATTTGCAAATTTAAACATCGTAAACAGGGCTGCACAAAGTAATTAAACTAATTTTTTGAATACGGAAGGTAATTGGTAAAACTGAATTTTTAAATCTCTTATATGCTTTCTAAACTGTTTACTCACATTTCTTCTTGCACATCATGAGCGGTTAAGTTTCGTTACAGTTTTATGGATGCGTTGAAAAGTGTTCCATATTCAATGATTGAAGCATTATTTATTGTTCTTTTATAACATTTTCCAACAAAGTTGAAACATGTTTATACATTCGGTTTGTCTGTCCCTCTTTCCACGATCTAACTCTTGTAAATATACTCGGATTTTCATGAAATTGATAAAGGTTATTTAGGGTTCCAAAAGCATGTTTTGTATTGTATATGATGTATGTAGGATTTATCGTTCATTTACAGGGGCACTCAAAAGCATTCCATTACATTATGGTATGTTGGGAAAAATCGTTTGCAGAGTATTTTAATGACATTACGCTATTTCAAATTTATTGAAACTGATATAAATCACTCAATTTCACTGCGATCACGTTAGAACAGGGCATTCATAGCATTTTATGATCATTTACAGCACGCATGTCAAACTCGTTTACCGCCGCCGGCCAAACTAAACGTTATAAACAAAGCCGCGTGTCAAATGTAAGAAAAGTAGCTGATATTCACGTAGAAAAATTCACGTAAATTTGCTATTCGTAGTTTACCTTATTTTTCAAAAAAATTCTCGATTTTTACACAACGGTCTATTAATCTTTATGTAATTAAGCAGTAGCTGTCAGTCTTCTGTATTTTTCAAGTAAACATATCTGGAATCAAAATTTATTTAATAAATTGCGGTTCAAATTATTACTTTTTATTTTTTATTTTATTTTGTTTTATTTTTTATTTGAAAAATAACAAAAGTTTGGAAGCTCAATAAAAATGAAAAACAGATCACGCAGAAATCAGTAACAAAATGAACACAATTAAACAGCTTAAATTCCAAATACGTATGTTCGACTAAGGCCGAAGTGAAGAACTTGGATGGCACATTCGGGCTTTTGTATCAAGCACAATGTGATAAGTTTTGTCACTTTCAGAGAATTCATCTAAAAAGATCTAATTTTGCATTTTAGAATTTTTTTTAAACTATATTTAATTATCACCGAAACTTTTCCACTGGGATGTACATGTATCGACACATAGTCAAAGGGTTAATGCATTTGTTCTCTAACTTGTTTGTGCTTGTTCAGTTTTAGTAATTAACCCATTTGTGTCTGGCGTCGTAATTTTGGAACGCTTTCTTAAAAAAATTCCCATTACAAATTGAATTATGATAACCTTTCAAAACTTAGTAAAATATATCCTTAGTGTTTGTTTTCAATATTTATTTATAAATGGCAGTGCATTTTTAAGAATAAAAAGGTGAAATAAATGTTTGTTGTAACGCAAAGTTGGATTTTCTTGAAATAAAATGGCGCGTAAGAAAAGGTAAGATATTTCTTTTATTTTTTTATCAATCATTTTATAAGTGGTATTATTTATAAGATGAAACATTATTTTAGAATACGTATTTTTGCATTTTTTCAGATTTCTATTTTTTTGCTTGAATTTGAACCTTTATATATCGTCCCAATTTTGGGACGCTAGGGGTTTTCTCCGTTACTGTCTATGCATTAAATGTATGTTTTATGCCATTTATTTTGTTACAAAATGGTTAATTACCATTCGAATTATTATTTGGTTACAAAATTATTATTCGGATTATTATTTGGCTATTCTTTGTTATTACTATAATGAGAACAGGGGCTGAGCTCTGTTCAAGAACAAGGTACCCACACCTTCCTACCCTTAGCTATTGGCTTAGTAAAAATTTATATCATACCGTTATGTTTTGTACTTAGTTTAGTATTTGACATCCTGAAGTTACTAAAATATATACAGCAGAACCTCGATTATCCGACATAATTGGGTCCGAACCGACAGCGGATAATCAAATTTCCAGATAATCGAGAATTTATCAATAATCATCTAGTTTAATATGCAACATCGTCATCCGAATAATTTGATAAATTTCAAAAAATTACTTCATTGTATAATTCGTATTTTCCATATGAAAAATGCTTTTTTAATGTAAGTGGTCATAAAAAATTTATTTCATATAAATAAATTATTAGTTTTCAATTAAAAAAAAATGTATCCACATTCTTTAACCCGGGAAACCCGGGTACGATCCCCTAGTAGTAATAATAAAGAAATTTTTATAGTCAAATAATAACCCGAATGATATATAACATTTTTGAAACATATTAAATGGCATTAAAACATAGATATAATGCTTAGACAGAAACGGAGAAAACCCCTACCCTTCCGTGCCTAGATTCCCAAAATTGGGACGTTTAGATTTTTACATGTTAAATAAATATTTTTTCAAAGGGAATTTTTTTATTATTTTTTACGTTCATTTTACACCATTTACTATAATTAAGCACAATATTGAGTTGAAAAAAAAAATCAGGCACTAATGGGTTAATACGTTTTATCTTGCAAGTATATGTCTATAATTCATATAAATTAAAAGTAAGCAGTCACAAAGAAGTGCTACCTTTAATATAAAGATATTGTTAATTTCATCTATTCTGTATTTTTCAAACAAATATTTGAAGATTCTCAAATTTATTAATGTATGTATACGAAAATTTGTAGGAATTTAAATATCTACATAATTAATAAAAATAATTTCATACTTTTTAATCATTTTATACTTCATTTTTTTCACACAATTTTGTGAGCTAGTGTGTATCTGAGCGTACACTGACTTTCTTTACGTCTTATTATTTTAAACATTGGAAAACAATATATTTTTGATTTTTAAAGAATCATTTATTCACCATTTTAGTTGAATCCGCATTTTATTCGTTTTCTGATAGGTCTATAGAGTAATCTGTATTTTCTCTTTACTATCAACAGAGATGTATACTTCTGTTGTCACTATGAAAGAAAGTAATTGAGATACTGCTTTCAAACAAATTGCATATAAAAGTACATTTTTTTCTCTATACGACGGTGTAAAAAATAATATTGGGGGATGTTTAGAAGTTTAAGAATGAAATTTCATTTAAAACTGGTCCAGGAATATTAATGTTTAATCCATGGCGTACGTAATGTATGACCAGCTCCGTAGAAGTTTAAAAATTTACAGTACCGAAAAATGTAATCCATGGCTTACGTAATGTATGATCAACCCCGTGCGATTTTTTATGTCTTAAATTTTAGTCTTTGAAAAAATCATTTTCCAAATGGTCGTTGTAATTTGTTAAATTGCATTTTTTGTGATTGTCGTTGATTTTTATAAATAATTGCGAGTAGTTTCTATTCTGCCTAAATCAATTTTCCCAAACCAGTATATAGGTCTTTACGATGCTGTTAACTCTCAATGTAACTGCGTAAAAGAATTTATGCATGAAAGAGTAAATAATAATAATAATAATTCTAAGCTTAAACCTGTTAATTTATGGAGATTGTTAGACTTGAATATGTTTAACTGAATAATTGAAAATTAAGTTCTTCCAAAAATCATTTGTAGGGAGTGAGAAAACCGATTAGTGCACTAAAGCGTTCGAAAACGTTTCTGAAAAGCAATGTTTCTTTTGCTGCTACTATTTCAGGAAACATTTCGAATTAGTTTTATAGGTCACAGGCTATCAAAGCCTGAGAGCTAATGTGCCCGCAGATTCTGTATGTACGTATGTATCTACGTAACGCGTTAACTCTTTATAGAAATATCCGATTTGTTGTCAGATTTTGTAAATAGGTTTGTTCTGATAAGGCGCTTCCCTGATTATTTTTTTTTGGGGGGGGGTCATTGTTTAAGTATAAAGGGGGGACGGGAGGTAATCCCCTCCCTTAATTTAGATAAATTGGGTTTTCATGCAGAATTAGCCGGTTTCCTTCAATTTTGGTATACTGGTTTGTTCTGATACGGCGCTTCCTTGCTTAGATTTGGAGGTTCCTTTGGAATGTATAAAGGGGGCGAAATAGGGAAGCTTTCCCCCCTTAATTTAGCTAACTAAGTTTTGTCGGTTTCTTTATTTTTTGACTGGCATTATTCTTTGAAAAAAGAGTATAATATACAATTAGTGTAAATAGCCTGTGAGTTCAACGTCATCAGTTTAACTGGGCACTTTTCTTTTTATTATAGTGTATTAATTAGTTTTCTTAAACCGGAATATGCGATGCTACCACATCTAAATATCTTTGCAGTTGCGTAATTGAGTTACAAAAATACATTTACAAATATATACATATACAAAAATATTTTAAGTTAAAACTAGTTGGATGTGCCAATCCCAAAACTTTCTTCTATCTCATACATTTTAATATTTCAAAATGTTGTTAGATATGTCAATATTTCATTTTTATTAGTTCAATACTATATCAACTTTGACATTCATCTTAAATTTCTGCTTCAGTCCATTAATCGGAGTAAAAACGAGTTAATCTCGATCATGATATTTATTAAAATCCCGAATAGTCACAAATAGTCAGCATATCAGAATGGGAATTTCCCGTCGATTCATGAGCCACTGGTGTCGAATAGAACTACGAAAAATAAAAATAAAGATTACACAAAATTCGCTAATACAGCGCCCCTTCCCGGCGGAATTTTTCCACATTCAGGGAGGACCTTCTTTCATAGCCAAAAACATACACAAAAAATTTGGTTTAATTCTACGCATAATTTCATACACTTTTCGAAGCTACAATATTGAAAATGGCACAAAAATTGCTATTACAGCGCCCCCTTCCGGTGGAAGTTTTCCAAATTCTAGAAGGACCTTCTTGCTATGACCATAATCATATGCAAAAAAAGGATCAATTCTATGCATAACTTCATACACTTTTACATGAAACTATATTCACAATCGCACAAAAATCTCAATTATAGCGCCTTCTTCCAGCGGATTTGTTCCAAATTAAGGTAGGACCTACTTGCTATAGCCAAAAACATAAAAAAATATTAGTTTAATTTATGCATAACTTCGTACACTTTTCTATGGTACAATATACAAAATCGCACAAAAATCGCTATTACAGCGCCCCCTCCCGGCGGATTTTTTCCAAATGAAGAAGAGACCTGCTTACCATAGCCAAAAACTTTAAGAATATATATATATTCAATTCTATGCCTAAATTCATTATTTTTTTATGAAACAATAGCGACAGACACACGCACAGGCGGACAAACAGAACACGGACAGACAGACATTTTCTATAAACATGATTTTCGGGATCTCTGACCCCTAAAACGTGTAAATCCGTCGAAAACCGGAAGTGGAAAAAATTTCGATTACAATACTTTCTTCTGTTGAAGATAGGAGAAAGTAAAAATACATATCAATATTTAGTTTTTTTTAAAAAAAGGCTTCGGGTATTGGTAATCAGTTGGGTAATATAGTGTAAGCTTATAAGGAATATTAAAATTGCAAGAAAAACCGCAAATTTACAAGAATAATCAAAATGATTTCATTAATAAATATTAGTACCTCGTCTATAAAGTCACACATTTTTTGAAAAAATGTTTTAATTTTTACAACAATACAAATTTAGTCTCTTGTTTCAGCCTTACCATAGTTCACACAGATCAAATCAGGCATTATATCCTTTCCTCCCCTCTTCCATCTTCTGAAAATTTTCATTTGAAAAACAGCACACTGCATCTTCCTCTTCTGGTGTACACCCTGGTACAAATCTCATCTCAAAAGATACTTCGGAGTGAAATGATTGTTCTTCTTTACTAGACTCGTCTTGAAATAGTTTTCTAAGTGGTATTCCATATTTGCCCGGTACACCATCTTGAAAAACGTAAGTTTTTCACTCGCCAACATGTTAGCACACGGGACAACAGACTGACACGGCAATAAATGTAACTATTCAACTTTATACTGGACTTTGTTAACATCACTGACAATGAAATTTTTTAATTAATACGAATTTTATAAAAATTACCTGCAAAAAAACTGTAAAAATTGAGAATAAGATTTAATTTCACAGCACCGTCGCTGAAACAACAGGCATCCAGACAGAACAATAGTGAGACACAGTGCCTTATGGAAATTCTACACTGTTAAAAATATCGTGAAAAATTACCTCTGTTTTTAAAGGCTATCTGTTTTCTGGCCAATGAGAACGATGCATAGGCGTTTATGTAGCTCTCTCATTGGTCAGAGAAAAGATAGCCTTTATAAACAGAGGTAATTTTTCACAATATTTTTAACAGTGTAGGAAGTCGTTTGGCAATTTTTAATTCTGGCTGCAACACCGTATGTGCTAGATATTGAACTATTACCTATTGTTCTACCAATCCATAATACCCGAACTTCCTTAATATATGCGAAATGCAATTAAATTTATTGCTGAGTAAATATAAAATTGGGAAAAAATACGATTAAAACTTACATAATTACAGAGACGGAAAACATAGAAATACATTAAGCCGTTGTTACCTATTTACAATAAAAATTATTGTAATGTCATTGAAAACATATATAATATTTTTGCTCACATAAATGAATTTCTTCGAATATGATATTGTACGGTTTTTCCAGATTCTTTGCTGTTTTAAGAATGTCCTTTTGATGAAATGTAATCAATTTGTTCAATAATTGCATGTTCGTGGTTATAATTTATATACGTCTTTGTTTGAAGAAAACTTAACAGTATACGTACTTGAATTCTTTTGTACAGCCTTGTGTCTTACAAATAGGTTTTTTAAAACGCCACATATTTGCTGAAATTTAATTCAGGCGAAAATATGCTCAAAACTACGAAAATCAGATTTCCAGGGATTACTACCCGTAAGTGATTATATATCCAAATCTTTTCATACCCCTGCATAGGATTTTATTAATGTGCAAAAACCTCTTAATCTACTAAAATGTAGATGAGCTTAAAAATACATAACTGAAATTTAAAAAAATCTTTAAATAATTGATGCTCATTCTATGTAATGCTTACGAAATATTTTGTGTAGTTCAGTATATAGTCTATAGAATTTATGAATTCCACGTAGTATGCAAACATTTAGTTAAATTTAAATGCACATGCCATAACTGAGAACTCTCAGCAATCACCTCTAATAGAAAACAATTCTCATACAGTATTGTGGCCGAAATCTTTTACGTGTGTCTTTAAATGAATGATAAATGCAATGCACATAATATTCTACTACAAGCTTCGTATAGAAAACATCCGTAATGTATCTCCATTTCATTATGTTTAAAATAGTGCAACATAATTAAAATTTGAAATGCTTTGAGAACAGTTTTTCCCCGTAGAAAATTATAAACCAGAACTCTTTTGTGTGACCCTGTACATGAAGGACAAATGCTTTCCAACTCACATTCCATTGGAGGCATGTATTATTGCAGCTCAAAAATCCATATGAATTGCATTATGTTTGTAACAGAGTAAAATTATTAAAACACTCCACTAACGATTTTTCTTCATAAATCATAATAGAACGGAAGTGCTACACATAACATATTCAATAATAACCATCTTCTAGTACACCTCATTATTGTATACAAATTTTATTATGTTTAAGATTATCTAACACTATAACGAGTAAAATGCACAGCAAATGATTTTCCCCCATAGCCCATATTGTAACAGAATACTTTTGAGTGCCCCTATAAATGAACTATGAATGGTACGCTCTTCATTTTAAATACAAAACATGCCATGGTGAACCTCAATAACTCATATCATTTTTGTGGCAATCCGAGTATATTTACGCGACTTAGAGTACGAAGAGATAAACAGACAAATTCAATTCAAAAACATTTTTTAACTATGTCGGAAAGTATTAAAAAAATAATCATGTCTCAGTTACTTTGCGACCCCTCTCTAACAGTACAGGGAACGCCTCTTACAAGCGTTTATTTCTCAGAAAAAAATATTTTACAAATGTCTGTTTTAGAGCTTCCATATGCTGTTTTACGGTAAAGGGGTCTCAAGACTCTTAAAATTGGAAAAAAAAAAAAAAAAAAACATTTTCAACATTTAATATATTAAAATATATATGGTTTAAAAACACAATTTTTGTTGGGATGAAAGATAGAAGTTTGTTCTTTCATTTCATGTATTTAAAAAATTGCAAGATACAGAATTAGTATTTATAGGGAGCTCCAAACTGCCAGGCATTTGTCGAGCAGAAAATTGGCATAACAGCTTACGCGCAGGATTACAAAAAAAAAAAAAAAAAAAAATCAACTAGAATGAAATTTTTCGTGCCTAATTATACAATAGACTGTAGTAATTACAGTGAACCTAAATAAATTTTTGTTGAAAGCATATATATTTTTTTAATACAACATTGTATTTGGCTAATAAAAATTGTTTTTTTTTTAACAATAAAAATAAAATTTTAGATTCAGATTGTACAAACTAACATGAAATATATGTTTTGAAAATATTCAGAAGTTTTTGAGATATATTACGCGTTATGCTCAAAAAAGGCATTTGGAGAAAAATGACTTCAAAGTTTCTGAAACGTCGCTTCAGCTATTAAGGGAACCGGGAAAATTGAACTTTTATATTTTCAACGATGTGTCACACATGTTTATATATATAAAAAAATAAGTGTTGAAATTATTCATTCTTTCTATTAGTACTTCACAGCTTAACGGACATTTAAATATTTAATTGACTTTTTCTCAAAACTTGGATTTTTCATGTTTTTGTTCCTTTTTTTCAATATCTATTAAACTTAAGAACTCAGATTTTTTTAATGCCTATGTTATATTGTATACTTTAACACATGGATTTAATGATTTGTTGAGAATTATTTATTTTAGGCAGTGAAATCTTACCAAAAATGCTAATTTAAAAATGACTTTCAATAAATAATTAATAATTAATTTTGGATTTTACTTAGAAAGAAAATAGTCTGTTAGAATACGTAAACTATTTTATTCTAATTACTCTAAAAAATCTAGACTTCTATCTTTCACCATTTCTGAGAAAAAGGTACATAAAGTTGGTGAATTTAACATGGCGGAGGTAGGGCTTTCCCGGTCCCCTTAAGCAGGTATGGTTCTAACTTCTGTTCTAAATGGTATTTAAAAGAAACAATTGTATCAAAATGTCCTGCAAATATAGGTTTTTAACATCTAAAAACATAATAAAATTTCGAAAATTTTGAAGCTTTAAGAGTCTTGAGACCTTTTAAACTTCTTTTTCTATTATATAAACAGTTTAACTCGTATCTGAGTTGCCAGACATCTGTCACCGTGATATTTCCGGCATTTTCTTTTGTTCAGTACACAACTACTTTAATAAATTTCTTATTATAAGTATAATAAATCTCTTAATATTTATATTCTTATTTCTTATCGTATATTTCTTAACTAAATATCAAAGGACATAATTCACATATTGAACTGATCGTCTGTGCGATTAAATGTCTTTGATCAATAATTCAGGTCTGAAGAATTTTTTAAACAAATTTAAACATGAACAATGTATATGTATTTAATATCATATTCAAATGTTTTTGCTTTAATTTATTTTATGTTGCAGAAAACAAAAATTTTAAAATGACGTTTCCGCCACCATTTTATTGAATTGTATTTATAACAATAGATGAAATATAGACTATTATAGGAAATGCAGACATGAACATAAATATATAATACAATGGTTTATCAGGTGTTTTAACGAAAACAAATACAACATTATCGCATTTTTCTTGGAAATTTTCCAGTAGTTGTCGGTATTTATTGTATAAACGTTGTGACATTATTTTGTTTTTTAAATTGAAATTACATCCATAACATTGTTATGTAGTATGCCAACATTCAGAAAGCAGATTTTTTTTTTTAATACAAAAACAGTGTATTTGATATTCATTATAACAGTCACTATTAACTATTATTAGCATTGAACATGTTTGAATCATTCTTTCATTTCTTTTAAGCTGAAGGGAACGTTTTGAAAAACTATACCTACGGATTTTTATATTAAATGTCATTTATTATATACTAAATAAAATATAGCGTTTATTTATTTTGATTCCTGATTTTACGACGATTCTGTTTATACTTTGAAATGCGATTTAACATTATGCAAATATTACGCTACTTTTAAAAGTCCCTATCC
Source organism: Maratus speciosus (assembly GCA_963932465.1). Classification (NCBI taxonomy): domain Eukaryota; kingdom Metazoa; phylum Arthropoda; class Arachnida; order Araneae; family Salticidae; genus Maratus; species Maratus speciosus. Next base: position 24,219,260 of record OZ010786.1, read on the forward strand.
ATTTTAATATTTGATAATGAGAATAAATAAATTGTTTTTAAATATAAATGCAATAATACATATCTAAAAATTTTACTAGAAAAAAAGGCTAAAAGTATATGGAGTTCGAATTTAAGAGATATCATTGTTTATACTGTACAATAGGAGACTTACACGTAGTAATAAAATTAGTAACAACATATGTTCTCGTATATAGGTAATGAGTATGGATATATAATTTCAGTAATCGGTAACAATAAGGTAATGCATTTTTATCTATACTAATATTATAAAGAAATAAGTTTTATTTTGTTGTTTTTTTAAGGGGTAATCTGTGGAACTACCAAACCGATTTCAAAAGTAATTGTAGAAAATTGTTGGTGATAGTCCCTGTTCCAGCATACGGTATATTTTATGTCGGTGCCACTAACCGCACGTTGGTGCAGGAGCAGAAGAAGGATCTAAAAATTTCTATTTATGCGATATTAAAAATATAACTAATACTCATTTTAATATTTGATAATGTGAATAAATAAATTGTTTTTCAATATAAATGCAATAATACATATCTAAAAATATTACCAGAAAAAAAGGCTAAAAGTATATTGAGTTTGAATTTTAGAGATATCATTATTTATACTGTACAACAGAAGACTTACACATAGTAATAAAAATAGTAACAACATATATTCCAGTATAAAGGTAATGAGTATGGATATATAATTTCAGTAATCGATAACAATAAGGTAATGCATTTTTATCTATACTAATATACAGAAATAACGGGCTTTTTTTTTTTTTTTTTTTTTTTTTTTTTTTTTGTAAAGGGTAATTTTTGGAACTACCGAACCGATTTCAAAAGTAACTGTAGAAAATTGATGGTGTAACAACATATATTCTTGTATAAAGGTAATGAGTATGGCTATATAATTTCAATAACCGGTAACAATAAGGTAATGTATTCTTATTTATACTAATATTATAAAGGATTGACTTTTTTTTTTTTTTGTAAGGGGTAATCTCTGGAACTACCGAGCCGAAAATTGATGGTAACAGTCCCTGTTCCAACATAGGGTATATTTTATGTCGGTGCCACTAACCGCACGTTGGTACAGGAGCAGAAGAAGGTTCTAAAAATTTCTATTTATATGATACTAAAAAGATTACAAACTTGAAAATTTGCATGAAAGTTATTTATTAGATGTAAAGGCTCCCTAAGCACTGTTGAAAAAAAAATCTCGAAATTAAAAAGGAGGTGATAAGCAAAAAGCATTCTAAAAATGTTCAAATGTTCTAAATTACGATTTCTATTGAATTGTTAAAAATAGAGACTTGACATTTGGCATAGTAGATACTTATAAAATGTAAATGATCCAAGAACAACTTAAAAAAATTCCAAATTTAAAAGAGTGAAATGAGCGAAAAGTGTTCCAAACATTTTCTAAATAACGATTTCTATGGAATTTTCAGATGGATCCAATGGGATCTAATTCTATGGATCTATGGATCCAATTTCAGAAAATAATGGTTGCAAATTTATGCTGACAGTCCCTGTTCTAACATAGGCTATGTTTTATGACGGTGCCACTATCCCGGCAAAAAAAGTTACAAAATTACGATTTTTTATGTTGAAGTTGCTAGAAACTTGAAATTTGGCATGGTAGTTACTTATAAGATGTAACTGCTCTCTGAAAAGTGTTGAATAAAATTTCTAAATTTGAAAGCGGTGAAAATGCGCGAAAAGCTTTCAAAAACATTCTAAATTACTATTTCTACGGAATTGAAAGAGGGAGAAAAGTGAAATATCGTAAGGTAGATAGTACTTATAATATGTAAATAGTCTCTAAGAACAGTTTCGAAAAAATTCCAAGTTTAAGGGGGTAGGATACGTTTAAAACATCAAAAGTTTCGAAAAAATTTTAATACATATTTTGATTCCGTAATTATTTCTGAACAATATGTAAAAAACCGAATTCAAAAATCCCCTTTAGTTTACTAATTATGGCAGTTTTATTATGACTACATATTAAGACTACTAGGATAATTAAATTTTGCGTTGCGTTTATTCACAACGATGGATTGTGATACTGCGCGCAGTGTTCCTAAAATACTATGCATGGCAATCAAAAGAAATTTTTACCACATATTCATTTCTGTATTATCTACAACTTAAAACCAGAAAAAAGTAATGTTTTTTTTTTTTTTTTTCTGTTTTTGTACTTTGAAAATATTTTTCAAAAAGTGAATTTTTTTAATTTTTTGTTAATTTTTTAATTTAGTCAATATTGTTTTCAAATATTCTGGTTTTAGCATAAAAGTAACTCTAATATGTATTTATTTTCACCAAAATTTCCTCTTTATATGCATATTTTCAGATTTTATCACACGCGAAAGTTTTTTTTCTCTTATTATCATATAGTTTAAACTTATCATTTCAATATTAATTTATGAACTTACAAGTTTATATATATACTAGAGGGCTCTGCTACATGCAAGCTACGCTCGCAAACCCCCGTACAGACGCTGTAGAATCTAAAAGCACGCTAATCTGATCGGTTTTAAAAAGATTGGAGAAGATTGAATTATACTGAAAAAACCTGTAGCGATCTCCCTGCAAACGGGTTTCCATTCAATTCCCTTTGATTGCAAAAATTTAAGGTAGAATCAGTTGCTGTTAAGACATCCAATGGTTGTTTTCGTGTTTGGTTAAAGAAGATCAGTTAAACATTTGAAAAGAAGCTAAAATAAAATGAATTAAGTAAACAGAGTCTTTGTCTCTCAGTATTTTTTAACAGCGTTATAAAACGATTGACATAATACAATTACTAAAATTTGCTGCTTTAACCCCTTCAAGGGCGGTGGTTCATTTTTGGACCACTTAATTTTAATTTTTAACTGCCACATTAGCATCAGAATATTGGGATGAAAATTTCCCTTTTATTAAGTAAGTGAACAAAAGCATTTTTGTATTTCGAAATTTGTTTGTAAAATCTGGTGCCATTCACTGATTTCAAGATTTTACGAATAGAAGTGCTTTGAAAGGGTTAAACACATATTAATGTATTTATTATTTTAAAGTTTCCTTTCCCTTTTAATATTCACGTGCAAATACAATTTTCAGGAAATAATTTTCAATATTTTCCTGCCTTTAACACGTACTCATTTAATAGTAATTTTAAAGTTTTTTTTTCTGTTTTTAATATTCACATGAAAATAAATTTTTAATCGTTAGGAAATATTATTCCTTGCGCTGTTTTTAAAATTGAAAACAATCACTATAATAATAGCCTAAGTCATGTAATTATCATCAACAGCTCCAGGAGGATCCCTTCGCTTTTTATATTCCAGGCGGCCAATTTGGTACTTTAATGTTAGCCAGCCACAGGTGTGATACGTCGCCGAATATTATTCTATCCCCATTATTTCGTTTATATTATAATAGTCCAAGTGATGAATCTGCCATAAAGAACGGGCTGATTCCTTCGCTTTTCATAAGAAAGGTTTCCATTTTGATTAAAGAATCAAAATTAATTTTTCGAATAAAACTACATAAAAGTTGCCATGATCACAAAGAATTCCTGGTACTTTTATGTTAGCCGGGTGAAATTCTTGCCAATAGCTTTTCTTTAACTCGCCAGATAGCATTTTTTTATTTTTCGAGTGGTAAATTAAAACGGTGCTACTCAGTTATCCCATCCACCAAAAATCTGTCGCCAAACTATAAGATTAAATGCCAATAATGGTTGATCGTAAATGTCACATTCACTTGACTTTAAGGAAGTTACACAGGTTCACGCCATCAAGTGATTTTTATTTCGACGTTTTATTTGTATTTTTATTAATGTTATACTAATTTATTTGTTCTTTTGTTATCTCTCTATTCTAAAAAAAAGTAACTACCGCTGTCACCGCCGCCGCCGCCGCCGCCGGTTTTGAATTTTTTGTGACCGGAGGTCTTTCTTCGTTAATATTAAGAAAAATAATGCATACAAAAATATGAGAATCGGTAGTGTTATACAGAAATGTTTGATAAACACGCTGATGCAGACAGTTTTCAAATCGAAGAATTATTTTAAGAGATATTTAATGCTAAAGTTGGACAAAATCGTTCCACTAAAAAAGTTTTATAGTAGCAAAAACTATACATCGGAATTTAATAATTTTTAGTTCATTTTATACGTTATAATTTCCCGGTGTGCGGAATTGATTTATTTTTTTAATTTGACTCATTTTTCGAGGTTTTATATTTATTTTAAATTCAAATTTTCAGCATTTCGAGAGATATTTTTTACAGATTTTAGAAAGTGATATTAATTTAAACTGTTGCCAACAGTATAAACAGCGGAAACAATAATGTTTGCTTAAAAAAAATATTTATACGAGTAATAAATTAAAAATTTATTTACACGTGACTATTATAAACAGGAAAAAACATTGGAATTAGAATTAAATAATTATGTTCAAAAAGCAGGAACTTACTAAAAATTACGTCATAAAAACTATAATTACACGTGAATTTTAAGAGAGAAAGGAATTTGTAAAATAATAAATTTATTAACATGCGTTAGAAGTCTTAAATAGGAGAAATTACCTCATATTTACGTCACATTACAGTTATTACATAAAATGAACACAAAATAATATTGCAAAACGGTTTAAATTTACAAATTGCGCTAGACATTTATTTGATATTTTGAGAGGATACTTTTCAACTATTTCAATTCCTACTATTAGCTCACACTCTCCCTATATTTATTTATTTACATATTTATATATTTATCTTGTTCAAATTTTCAATCGTTATTAAAATACTCATTATTCATCCTATCAAGCTGAAATAAATTTTTTTAAACTTGTACTGGATGACAATTGATGTTAATACAGTTTTTTCACATATTAATTAATTAATTTTAGTTTTGCATGGGAAATAAAATGGCGGTCATTGGTTATTGAAGTTCAATGAAAGTATTTTCAATAAGGGGTTACCATAGGGGAGACCCTGTTCTGTCGCCGAATACCGCCAAGTTTCTCGCCAACTTGGCGATATATCGCCAAATTTGGCGGCCAAAATGAGTCGCCAAAAGTGATGCCAACTTGGCGATATTTCGCCAAATTCCGATAGAGTTCCATTGTAAGCCTACTTGCTTATAGAAAATCAACAAATTGAGATATTTTAATGCAACAAAAACTAATATTAGCTTAAGGGATATATTAAATTTTCCTTTGATGGCCTAAGTAGGAATTGACTTTAAAAACAAAATTTTTATATTACTTGTTTTCTTAAGAAAGCGCAAATAATATTTTATTTCTAACACAAGTGACGTGTTCACGTGAATATTAAAAAGAGAAAGAATAGTTTGGTCAAAATTACGTCAGATCAAAAACGATTAATTTAAAATGTCTCATTTAAAAGAACTTTCTTTTCGCTTTGTTAAAAAATACCGCGAGACAAAGATTCTGTTTACTTAATTCCTTTTATATTAGCTTATTTTGAAATGTTGTTACACGTGTCTACGTCAACAAGTTATTTTTATTTCGACGTTTTATTTGTATTTTTATTAATGTTGTACTAATTTATTTGTTCTTTCGTTATTTAAAATAAAAATTATGTCAATTTGTATAATTTGGCGAGTGGTTTGGCGATTTATATAATTTGGCGAAATTAGTCGACGGGATAATCAAGTAGTACCGCAGCGGATTTGGCGTTAAAATTTCCCCAATCAAAGAGAAATGAATAGAAATCCGTTTATAGGGAGATCGCCACTGTTTTTTAAATTATAATTCAATCTTTCGAAATCTTTTTAAAGCCGATCACATTAGCGTGCATTTAGAGTCTGCGGTGTCTGGACGGGGGTTGGCGAGCGTAGCTCGTAGGGGGCCGAGCCCCCTAGTTTAAAATAAAGAAATATGTCAATTTGTATAATTAGGCTATTTATATAATTTGGCGAAATTGGTCGACGGGAGAAGTAATAACATTAAAACGTTGCTTTGAAGTGGAAATTAAATCTCATGATTTGTTGCATTGTCACATACGTTTGGCGTGATTTTTTTTTTTTTTTTTTTTTTTTTTTTTACGTCAATTTGGCGAAAACCTCGTTTTCAAATACCTGTTACATATGTATTTTTAAATTATTTTCTGTTATTTTTAAAATGAAATAACAAGAAATAAAAAAAATAATTAATAACTATAGAACAAAACAATTTATAACATTTTTTGTAAATAAAAAGAAAATAAATTCAAATAAACATTTATTAATAAATAAGCAATAACAGACGGGTAGCCATGTCAGACAAAATAACTTTAGTGCGCAGCTTTGCATATATGCAAACAGCAGTTTTTTTTTATTTAATAGATATTTTTATTCCTATATAGTTAATTTACGCCAGAAAATTAAAATAGCAATATTTGCTTTAATTAATAACAGACAATCCGTTTTTAAAAAAAGCGAAATTAACCATCGAAACTTTCTGGTGTAAAGCCACATTCTCTGAACTATGTAATTTCTAGAACGTATTCTATCATGGGAATTAAAGTTTTAAAGGTTACGTTTTATAAAATAAATAATTATAAATAATAAGGTATTTGGAGGCATACTTATTAAAATATTTACTAATTTGCCTTATTTCAGCGTAAAACAGCTACACGACAGCAGTTTTTACCTGTATTGTAGACCTGCAACAGAAGAAAAGATTGACGTATTACATGAAAAACGCATCTCTGTTTTTCTTCCTTATTTTCCCGGTGTGATAAACCTTTCAGAGAATCATATATAATTTTTTCGAAACAAAATAAAAAATCGCGCATTTAAGAGTTACTATATAATATATTCCATACATTTTTTTCCTGTTTTTAAACATTTTCTTTTATAAGTTGTGCTGTGACAGCTATTTAAAAAATTCCTGCAGGAGGGTTATATAAAACCTCAATAATTATGTACAGTCGTGGAAAGAAAAGTAAACTCCCCCTACGAACTCTGCAACTAATTATAGTAGTAGAAACTACTGGTACCAATCAATTGGAAATAAAGGGTCATATGCAAATCAAAACCAGACCAAATTTTGTTTTTTCTATCGCAACACCTAATTTTGACAATATATTTTAAATCTTCTGCACAAAATATGCCTAGAAACGAAATTTCAAGTCATTGGATGATAAGTTTTTGAATTATACACATTCAAAATTTAGAGCTTCTAATGTTAAATTACATTTTCGTATTTTTATAAATATCTCCTGAAATAATAATCCTAATGTGATATTCTTTTTGTTTGGTTATAACACTAAAAAACCCAAACATGATTACATTGAATTTGTATTTTTAAAAATTTTATAATACGAATTATTAATTAGAAAATTAATATTCGAAAAAACTAAGAATTGCAACCTACAATTTGTTTGATAGATTTATATTTGTTATGTCCTGCTTGATACGAATTCTCCATTTAAAATTTTTCTTCCAAATAGTTTTCGAATTATGAGTAAAAACGTCAAAATGAAGGTTTAAAGGACCATGTATAATGTCCAGAAAAGCATAATTTGAAAAAATTATATTTTACTTATTTTATTGAAACATTTGGGCTGGCAATAGTCGAACCATATTAAGCGAGAAAAATGTTCAGATTGGAAAGAAATAATACATTAATAGAAGTGATATAGTCATTCTACAGCATTTCGACAGTCGAGAAATGAGCTTCAATTTGGATACAGCCCCTAAGATACTCTCATTTTAAAATAATTATTTACTCGGAAACTAATCAAACGAATTTCATGAAAATTTGGATTTAAGCTAATTGAACGGTGTAAAATCTATTTATGGTGTCACAATTGTGTGTTGCTATTGTAAAAAATAAAATTTTATTTGGTTTTGATATGTAGATGGCACTGTAAGCAAATTTTATATCCATCATTTAAAAGTAGACTTTTTGCCAATCGTTTGGTACCAGTAACTTTCTTCTACAATAATTCGCAAGAGTTAGTAGGGGGTGTTTACTTTTTTTTTCCATGACTGTACTGACTGTCGCTCTCTCTATGCTGCCCAGTTACAACACCCCCAGTGTTTTCGTTCTGGTGACTTTTTATTTTTTTTTTCTGAAAAATGTGAAAATGTCTTGTAATAACTGACGAACACGTCCTGATATCTGCGAGTTATTGAAAACGGATATGAATCCAGCTGACAACCTTTATTAATTATGGTAAGCTTTTTACTCTGTATTGGACACATTGTGAAATAAGAAGCCAGAATGCCTTACATATCATATCTTTTCAATCAAATTCTCTTACGAGTTGTACTTTTCAAGTGAAATGTCCCCTAATTAAAATAAATACTAGAGAAAAGGAATTCTGCTTTTTCAGAATTTAGTGTCGCCCCCGATGACAAAAAAAAAAAAATTATATATATATATATGTATATAAATATGGATACAGTAGAGTCCCGATTATCCAAGTTAATCGAACTTAACTTTTGGAATGGATCATTTTCTTCTGATGGACTGATGGCTTCCATTATTATGAAACAGTCACAAGAGCAGACCAGAAAATCAGAGTTCTAACTTTTTACGACTTCTCTTTCATCTTCACCTAACACTTCATTTAAAATGACTGTATCATAATAATGGAAGCGATCAGTCCATCAGAAGGAAATAACTCGGTGAAAGTGGAAATTCCGATAATCGGGACTCTAGTGTAGTTGAGTTTTAAGACTTATAACACGCGATTTTATTTTACATAAAGTGATGTCATCCACATCCGCTGAGCCCCACCAGTGGCTGAGAGGTTCTGCTCTAGAATCTGGTAGACGGGAGGTGTTGGGTTCGATCCCAATCGCGCCCGTCGGCCTAATCGTTCGGAGTTTTCGTGGTTTTCTTCGAACCTTGGATTTCCAAGCGTTAATACGGGTTAGGTTCCCTTAGAAAGACCCCCACGAAGGGCACTCCCCCCTGGGCCTATATCCCTCGTGCAGATAATTGGCCGTCATAAATACAACCAACCAACCAACCACATCCGCTGAAGATTTCTCATTTGCGATCCAGTGTGAAACAACATCTACAGTAAAGTACGCTTAGGACGTTGCTATAGCTAAATCCAAAAAAAAAAAAAAAAAAAAAAAAAAAAAAAAAAAAAAGAGAGAGAGAGAGATTTTGTCATTTAAAAAACCCGACAAAAAAATCGGCTACCTAAAGATTCACAGGCCTTCATTTGTTTGTATTATTAATATAGATATTCAAAATTAAATTTAGTTTCTAATAGCTCCATGTTTTATCAGAAATCCTTCATTTATATTTTTTTCAAAATAGCACGTATTACATTTTTTTTTTCAGTTTTTATGGGAAAATGACGACAAAAAGATATAATTGCTATTTTTCTTTCACTTTCTACAGAAATGGAGTTCTTCCGTTGCCAATATTAAGCAAATGGCTCTAAAAACTAAAATCTCAAAAATAAATGGAGATGCAGTTTTCAAACAAATTGCATTAAAAAGTACTTTTTCCGAATATGACGGAATAAAAATCGAAAATGTGCGATGCTTAGAAGTTTTAAAAAATGCTGTAGCGTATTTAATCGTACTGTTTTGTTTTACGGCTGGCTTCTGTAAGGTAACACTATTTTTTGACACAAAATAAGCTGGAAGAAAGAAATAGCATACCGAACCGGGGGCTAATACAATTTTATACGCGTATACATTAAAATTACTATTAGTATTCACTCGTTTAAATTTATTTTGAGCTATTTCACTTCTTTCAACAAAGAAAGACACATTTGTAAATATCTTGCACATTCTACAATGTTATTTATTTTGCTAATGAAATTTTTGATCGCAAACAAAAATGCTTTCAAAAATTAATAACCGAGTACCGTTGCGACAATTCACTACTGCAATTAAACAGACTTCTTAATATCCCTTATTTTTCCACCTATTTCTAAAACAAAAGGTGTTTACAAAAACAAAATGTGTATGGATCGTTTACGGTAAAGAGCTTATTTTGGAAAAATGTGTAACCTCTAAATCCAAACTGCAAAATCTACAATTATTAAATAACCTTCACTCATAAAAAGTCTTCCAATATTTTAAAATTTAATTAACATTCGATTAACAGCGCTGGGTATCGTCCTCGTAGTTTAAATGGTAGAGCACTTGAAGCGCTATTCCAAGGGTTCAGGTTTCGATTCCCGGCTTGGACATTTTTCACTCTGTTGGTTCTACACTTAGTTTGCAGTGTGATAAATCGTTGCAGTGTGATAATTTTGTTAACCTAAATGATGCTGCATCGTTACGTATTGAAATTTTACGAGTTACAATCTCTATGGTTTCTCTTACAATGAAGCTTATTAGAGCATATGGATCAAAGAATTAATATATTGGTATGGCTTTCAGGAAATTTAAGTATAGAAAAAAAAGAAGAACAGCTGATGTTAAATATAATAGAAAAACCATAGCCCAAGCAAAAATATTTCGAGAAGAAACCGTCCAAATAAATTTGAATGGCAGTAAGATAATTTCTTCCTCCAATGTATATTATCCATCTATTATAATAAAACCATAGAGATTGTAACAAGAAAATATTGAATATATAACGATGCAGCATCACATGACTTACCAAAATTATGGTCCGAGCTACACAATTTTTACGAAAATATAGGAAACATCCAAGTAAAATAAAAATAACGTGCATAATATGAAACAATAGGTGGAAAATTGAATGATGGCCAATCATAGACAGTGCAATTTTTTAATATTTTTATTTATTTGTATTGAAAATGATTCGGGTGGAGTCAAAACATGTAAACAGTTAAATGAACCTATTTTTACTATTTTTAAAGTTTTTATTTACACAATTTAGCAATTAAAAAATGTATATGGACTGCCTGTTTTTAAAATTTAATAACTTTTGCAAATAGTGACAGGTATTTGAAAATGTCTTGCAGCAGGATTATGTAAAATGTTAGGAGACTTTTTAATGCGATTATCGGGTTTATTTCGAAGTAGCAGTGATAGATGGCGCCGCAAGTAATGGTGAAGGAAATCCACTCTATATATTTAACCTTCTTCCTTCGAATCAGCGTTCGGTAATTTCGGTTTTACCCTAGATTGAATGCATATTACTTGCAGCATCATGCATCGTTGCTATTTGGAAATAAATCCGAGAATCGCAGTAAAAGAAGACTCCAGACACCTTACATAACTCCCCTGCGAGTATTTTTAAATAGCTGTCGCCATTTTCAAGTTATTGAATTTTTAAAAAAGTTAGTGCATTTTATGATACCCGGTATATTTCATAAAAATTGCAGTAATGTTTCATTCATATAACTCTTTAGTGTAAGCAAATCCTTTAATATAATAAAAGTATTTCTCAAATCCTTAAAATAGAATGTTTATGATAAGGAATTCACCGACTTTCTAAGACAAACATCCCGGATCAATTTAAGGTTCAAATTGATTATTGTGTCCAAGTTTAATGCTTTTTTTGACGGATGAGGAGAAAAGTAATTCAATCTACTTCAGCAATATTTATCTTTTGTATAAAAGCAGAGAATCATGTTTTGTCTTGAATAACATTTATAAATGAGTATGCACTTTTATTATTGCATTAAATTCGCGGTACATTCAAATTTAAACTTTTCATTTTTTTTTTTAATTTAGGCTTATTTTACCAGGAGGAGAATAAAGTGCACAAAAAGTACTTAATTAAAAACAGATCAATAAACATATCTCAGAAAAATATTCTGTTTTCGTTAATATGTTGTTATAATGATGTAAAATGGAAGACTCATAATTGAGAGATAATTGTGTGAGGTTTTTTTTTTTTTTTTTTTTTTTTTTTTTTTTTTTTTAACCATTTGGAAAAATGGTTATTATCCTCGTCAGGGTAGGAAATCAAAAGCATATCTAAGCGTTTTATTGGTTTTATCCGCATTTTATTCGTTTTTTGATTGGTCTATACACTAATCTTTACTTTCAACAGAGATGGATACTTTTGTTGCCACTATGACAAAAAAGTAATAAAAGCTACAAAAAAAATTAATAACTCAGAAACAAATTGAGATACAGCTTTCAAACAAATTGCATTTAAAAGTACATTTTTTTCTCTATGCGACAGTGTAAAAAGTAATATTGTGGGATGTTTAGAAGTTTAGGAATGAAATTTCATTTAAAATTGGTCGTCAGATTTCTTGAAAATCTGACGATGGAAAAGCCTTTTCGTGAACAGCCAATGAAATGCTTGGATAATACGTAAGTTTCAGGTGGATAATCCGTAAGTTTCAGGAAGTCTGGCGAATCGCAGGCGATTTTTGTAGCTTGTAATTTTTACATGTAATAACACTATTAATGCTTAATTCATGGCGTACGTAATGTAAGATGAACTTCGTGCGCGATTTTTTATGTCTTAAATTTTAGTCTTTGAAAAATTCATTTTCCAAATGGTCGTTGTAATTTGTTAAATTGCATTTTTTTTTCAATTTTTTTATGTAGAAGACTCAATGTCTTCCACACGTCCCGATTGTATGATTAATTTACATAAAGGCATTTAAAAATAATTTTGATACTATATAATATAAATACATAATATTACTGGTACAAATTTTTCATTTTCTAAATAAAGTAGCTTGTTTTTTCTTTAAAAGAGCTCTTTCTATTAGTAGTTATTTCTAGTGCATTTCTGTAATAAATTTCTGTCATTTTTTTGAATGAATAAATATGTCACCAGTTCCTATAATTTCAAACTAAGTAAATTTGTCCAATTCTGAATCTTCTGTGTATTTGTATTTGTTCAAATCTGAATTTGACAACAATTTTTAAAATGAGTACAAATTTTAAGTCACCATGTTTCCACATGGCCTCAAAAGGCCATGTATTCCATCTCTTTTCTTCAGCATTTTAGTAGTACTTTATTCAGTCCTTTACACACAGCCCCATACTGTAAGATGAATGTATTTCCTATAATAGTTGGCAGAGCCTAACATAATAGGTTTTTTTAAATACCTTATTAAATGTTTTTAAGGAATTTCAAAACAATAATATAAGACTACTTCGTAAAATTGCTAAACTTTACCGCATTATAAAAATTCAATTAATGATATAATTCTTTCTTTTGCGAATTTTTCAGTACCAGAATAGCTAATATGACTAAATACTTTTTTTTCTGTTGACATCAATTGCTTATACAAATTTCGTTGTAAAAATGTAGTCATACATTTTGGTTCATTTTTACAAGTATAATATATATGGAGAGAGAGTGAGAGAGAGAGGATAAAATAATTATTTTGGATGTAATTAAAAAAAAAATGTGAATTCCGAATTTAAGTAACACACATTTTAATAAAATAATTTACGCATTTGATACTGAATTTTGTAAGAGTATTTTGTATGTATTTAATATAAAATCTTGGATACAAAATATCGGTAGGATAAAATTGATATAACTAGTTCAATATCATTATGTTCTACTCACATAAAACATACCTAATTTGGAACAAAAATTTGCCTTGTTATATAGACAAATAAAATGATTTTGTTTTTATTTTTACAAATTAGATACATTTTATGTAAATTTAGAACAGAATGGTATTTAACAAGCTATATCAGATTTATCACAATTATATTTTATAATAGAATAATATAATAAAATAATATTTATGAAATTTTGTTCTGATGATCAGAAGAGTTCAAATGGATTTTCCTTCTTATATTAAACATTAGCAGGAATGACCGTGCTCAGCTCGGTCAAAATTAGCTTTGTGTTAATCTCGATATATTATTCCCAGTAATAGTCCAGGCAATAGAGACCGTATAGGGGCTCTACCTAGTAAAATTCATGGTAGTTCTGGTAATAGGCTTACTATATGTTTTTTGGGTCGCTGAATCCGAATTTGTCCGGCAACACCCCCCCCCCCCCCCCAAATTTTGGTAAAAAGCCCTCAAAAAGGTTTTTATTAAAAAAAAAATCAATTTTTTTATTGTTTTAGTGAAAAAGTATCTAGAAATTCAGAAAGTAGACAAAATTTGCAACAAATCAGATATATGACATTATGACTTAGGATGGAGGGGAAGGGGGGATCTGCCTCGGAACATGCGCGCAGTGCTGCGTGAACTAAGTTGCGCAATTCCACTTAACCACTCACACGTTTACATTCGCCTTCCCATCTCCCCTCCGAACTTTCTCTATAAGGTTTACATTAAGATTTTTGGGTCGCTGAATCTGAATTTTTAACCTCCCCCCAAAATTTCCCCCCCACGTAGTTGTTTTAAGTTAAATTTCTTATTGTTTTAGGAGAAAAGCATTCCGAAATTCAGAAAATACACAAAATTTGCAACAAATAGGATACATGACATTATGACGTAGTATAAACGGGGAGGGGGAGGGCTGCCTCTGAACATGCGCTGCGGTGCTACGTGCACTAAGTTATGAAGTCCAGGCAATAGGGGATTTTTCCTGGCAAAATTAATACTAGTTCTGGATTTCGCCTCACTTTATGTTTTTTGCGTCGCTGAATCCGAATTTGTAACTTCCCACCAAAATTTCACCTGCAACCCCCCAAAAAATTAATTTTTTGAAAAAATTTGGTTTTTGAGAAAAGCGCGTGGGGAATGTTCCGAGGCAGCCCCTCACTCCCTGTTTATCCTACGTCATAATGTCATGTATCCTATTTGTTGCAAATTTTGTCTAGTTTCTGAATTTCGTAATGTTTTCCCCCTAAAACAATAAGAAATTTAAGTTAATAACAACTATTTGGGGGGGGGGGGGTTCGGGGGGGGGAATTTTGGGGTTAAGTTAAAAATTCGGATTCAGCGACCCAAAAAACTTAAAGTAAACCTTATAAGGAAAGTTCGGAGGGGAGATGGGAGGGCGAATGTAAATGTGTGAGTGGTTAAGTGGAATTGCGCAACTTAGTCCACGCAGCACCGCGCGCATGCTCCGAGGCAGATTCCCCTTCCCCTTCATCTTAAGTCACAATGACATATATCTAATTTGTTGCAAATTTTGTCTACTTTCTGAATTTCTAGATACGTTTCCCCTAAAACAATAAAAAATGATTTTTTTAATAAAAACCTTTTTTTTTGGGGGGGGGGGGGGGCTTTTTACCAAAATCTGGGGGGGTTGCCGGGTGAAATTTTGGTGGGAAGTTACAAATTCGGATTCAGCGACCCAAAAAACATAAAGTAAGCCGATTTCCAGAACTACCATTAATTTTGCTAGGTAAAATTCCCTATTCCCTGGACTATAAATCATTCTTGCTGTTTTAGATACAATTTACTTGACCCTGAGACATAGTGACCGAAAATGATCCACTAATCGAATTTTTTAAAAACATGCGACCTGACAAAATGCTGTTCTCGAGCCTAAAATTGATTGAATACAAAATTTACTGAAAATCGTTAGTCGTTTTCTAGATAAAATAAGCTTGACCCGCGTTGATTCAAAAACACATTAACCGAAATTTATCGAACATGTGTGCTATTTCAATGGTATTTTTGTACTCTGAAACGGTATAACAAATAAATTGTCAAAATTATTTGAACATTTTTTAGATACCGTTAGCTTGACCCCGACCCATTATCACCAAAATGACCCACCAATAGAATTTTCTTGAGCATGCGACCCAGCCCAATGGTTTTATCTTGTCCAGAAACGGTGTAGTACAAAATTTTGTCAAAATCTTTTGAGCCGTTTTTTAGATAAAGTTAGCTTTATCCCGATCCATTAGGATTCAAAATGACCCATTGTTTAAATTTTCTTGAACATGCGACCCTGACTAATGGTCTTATCATGCCCGGAAACGGTATTATACAAAATCTTGTCAAAATGTTTTGAAGCGCTTTTTAAATACAATTAGCTTGACCCTGACCCATTGTGACCCAAAATGACACACTAATCGAATTTGTTTTAACATGCGACCTAGCCCAATGGTCTTCTCGAACCCGAAAACGATACAATACAAAATTTATTCAAAATCGTTTAAGCCGTTTTTTAGATACAATTAGCTGGACCCTGACCCATTGTCACCCAAAAATGACCCACTAATCGAATTTTCTTGAACATGTAACTTAGCTCAATTCTCTTTTCATGCTCAGAAACGGTATAATATAAAATTTGGTCAAAATGTTTTGAGCATGTTTTTAGATTCAATTAGTTTGACCCTGGCCCATTGTGACCCAAAATGACCCACTAATTGAATTTTCTCGAACATGTGACTTAGCCCAATGGTCATCTCATGACCAAGAACGGCCTGTATATTAAAACGTTTTGTGAAAATGTCTTGAGCCGCTTTTTAGATATAATTACCTTGACCCTGACTCATACTGACTCACAAATCCAATTTCCTCGAACACGTGACCCATCCCAATGGTCTTTTCGTGCCGGAAAACAATAGATTACAGAATTTCGTCAAAATCGTAGATCCGTAATCTAGATAAACTTAGCTAGACCCACGGTGACCCAAAAATGACTCACTAATCGAATTTTCTTGAACACGTTACCCATCCCAATGGTCTTTTCGTGCCTGAAAATGGTTAGATACAAAATTTAGTCAAAATGGATTGAGCTGTTCTCTAGATATAATTAGCTTGGCCCTGACCTATTATGACCCAAAATGACCAACTAATCGAATTATTTCGAACACGAGACCCATCCCAATGGTCTTTTCGTGCCCGAAAACAGTAGGTGCAAAATTTCGTCAAAATCGTTAGAGCCATTATCTAGATAAACTTAGATTGACCCACATTAACCCAAAAATAACCCACTAATCGAATTTTCTCGAACACGTGACCCATTCTAATGGTCTTTTCGTGCCCGAAAATGGTTAGATACAAAATTTAATCAAAATCGATTGAGCCGTTCTTTAGATATAATTAACTTGACCCTGACCCATTATGACCCAAAATGACCCACTATTCAGATTTTCTGGAACACGAGACCGATTTCAAGGGTCTTTTTGTGCCCGAAAACAGTGAGGTGCAAAATTTCCTCAAAATCTTTAGAGCCGTTATCTAGATAAACTTAGCTTGACCAATGGTGACCCAAAAAATAACCCACTAATTGAATTTTCTATAACATGTGACTTAGCCCAATGGTCTTCTCGTAATCCAAAACTGTAGAATACAGAGTTTAGTGAAAATCGTTAGAGCCGTTTTTTAGGTAAAAATAGCTTGACCCACAGTGACCCAAGAATGACCTACTAATCGAATTTTCTCGAACACGTCACCCATCCCAATGGTCTTTTCGTGCCCGAAAATCGTTAGATACAAAATTTAGTCAAAATCGATTGAGCCGTTTTTTAGATATAATTAGCTTGACCCTGACCCCTTTTGACCCAAAATGACCCACTAATCGAATTTTCTCGAACACGAGACCCATCCCAATGGTATTTTCGTGCCCGAAAACGGAAGGTTGCAAAATTTAATCAAAATCGTTAGCGCCATTTTCAAGATAAAATTTACACACACACACACACAATTTTTGCTCGCATTATAGTATAAGATTAATGTTTGCGGCACAAAATGCGTAAGTGTGAATATCTGAAAACCGGACAATTTCATTACAAAATTTTTATTTTTTGGAATTAATGTACCTACTTCCAAATACAATTATGTATTATGATACATGTTTTGTCGTATAAATGCTTTAGTGTTTTAGGATCATTTTATGCGTAGGATAAACTTTTATGCAAGAAAGTGTCTATTAACACAATAATCAGTGTCTAACAATGGGACTGGGATGATGGGGACTGATGTGATGTTTTTCTCTTAACAGCTGCACAGCCAGTTTTTTGAACCTTTTTGTACACATGTAAATTATTAAATATGCCATGTGACATTTGTATGTTACATAAGTAAAGTGAAATAACCTTTTTTTTTTATATAAATAAAAAATGAATTGTGGGGACATGAATGATGCTACAAAAAACACTCATCCCTATTCAGAACAAAAACAAAATATTTTTAAATATGAAACAAAGAGAAGAACAACTTAGCTTCATACATGGTGGCTAGTTGAACTTTAGTTGTTGTTGCAATGAAATAATTCTGCAGCGCCACCTGGTATCTGTTAACCTTAATGTGTGTTTAGACGGACTGAGATGATGGTCAGTTTAAGGGACAAATATAATTACTACAATATTTTACTATACAATCTATACTATTAAATGATAATTATATTTTTCCATACTGTATATATATAGGTACCGTACAGCAGGATCGTGCTGTATAGTAGAGCTCATCCGCATCTTTTACGTTTTGAAACATGATGAAAAGACAACAACTCAATTACAACCAAACCAAAAAACATTCAGTGATGAATAATGGTTTTTTGGAAAGGTTTTAATTTAGTGATGTGCCTTTCGAAGGTCGGGTCAAAAAATATCCAATATTAAGTGAATGGCACCCATTTAAACTTTACATAGCGTTCCATAATTTAAAAATATAAAAATATCTCCTTCAATCTTTCTTTCCTGTCGCCACATCGTAAAAAGCGGCACAATAATTTAAAAACTAGTTGGATGTGCCAATCCCAAAACTTTCTTCTATCTTATACATCTTAATATTTCAAAACCTAGTTACACATGTTAATACTTCAATATTATTAGTTCAATACTATACCAACTTTGATTTTCATCTTAAATTTCTGCTCAAGTCAATTAAACGGACTAAAAACGAGTTAATCTATATCATGATATTTTTTTAAATTATTAATTTTTCCTTATTTTGTTGTTATCAGCTGTTTGCGAATAGCCGGCTTAGCAGGAAGCGAGTTCCCACCGCTGCATGAGCCGCCGATGCACAATAGAACTACGAAAAATCAAGAAAAGTATACAAAAATCGCTAGCACAGAGCCCCTTTACCGCGCAATATTTCCAAATTCTAGGAGGACCTGTTAGCCAAAGCCAAAAACAAGCACAAAAATTTTGGTTCAATTGTATGCATAATTTTATACATTGTTCGATGGTACAATAATGAAAATGGCACAGAGATCGGAATTATAGCGCCCCCTTCTGGCGGAATTTTTTCAAGTTCAGGGAGGACTTGTTTGCCATAGCCAGAAACATGCACACAAAATTTGGTTCAATTATATGGATAACTTCATACACTTTTCGATGGTACAATAATGAAAATGGTACAGACATCGCAATTATAGTGCCCCCTACCGGCAGAATTTTTCCAAATTCAGGGAGGACCTTCGTGACATGACCAAAAACAAACACATAAAATTTGGTTCAATTCTATGCATAACTTCATACACTTTTTGACGTACAATATTCATAATGGCACAAAAATTGCACAAAAATCGCTATTACAGCGCCCTCTGCGGGCAGTTTTTTTACAAATTAAGGGAGGACCTCCTTTCCATAGCCAAGAAGTTAAAAAAATTTTTTGGTTCAATTCTATGCATAACTTCATACACTTTTCGATGGTACAATATACAAAATTGCACAAAAATCGCTATTACAGCGCCCCCTAACGGTGAATTTTTTTGCAAATTCAGGGAGGACCTGCTTGCCATATCCAAAAACTTAAAATAAAAATTTGGTTTAATTCTATGCATAATTTCATACGCTTTTGGGCGGTACAACATTCAAAATCGCACAAAAATCGCTATTACAGCGCCCCCTACCGGTGAATTTTTTCCAAATTCAGGGAGGACCAGCGTGTCATATCCAAAAACTTAAAATAAAAATTTGGTTCAATTCTATGTATAACTTCATACACTTTTATATGGTACAATATTCAAAATCGCACAAAAATCGCATTTACAGCGCCCCCTAACGGCGAATTTTTTCCAAATTCAGGGAGGACCTGCTTGCTATATCCAAAAACTTAAAATAAAAATTCCAATCATAACTCCATACACTTTTGGATGGTACAATATTCAAAATAGCACAAAAATTGCTATATCAGCGCCCCCTACCGGCGAATTTTTTCCAAATTCAGGGAGGACCTGCTTGCCATATCCAAAAACTTAAAATAAAAATTTGGTTCAATTCCATGCTTAACTCCATACACTTTTGGATGGTACAATATTCAAAATCGCACAAAAATTGCTATATCAGCGCCCCCTACCGGCGAATTTTTTCCGAATTCCAGGAGGACCTGCTTGCCATAGCCAAAAACTTAAAATAAAATTTTGGTTTAATTCTATGCATAACTTCATACACTTTTTGATGGTACAATGGCGACAGACAGACGGACAGACGGACAGACGGACAGACGGACAGACGGACAGACGGACGACGGACAGACGGACAGACGGACACACAGACAGACAGACATTTTCTATAAACATGTTTTTTGGAATCTCTGACCCCTAAAACATGTAAATCCGTCGAAAACCGGAAGTCGAAAAAAATTTCGATTACAATACTTTCTTCTATTGAAGATAGAAGAAAGTAAATAAAAAAGGATAACACGCGTATTTTGTTTTAAATAAAAATCAGATTTTCTCGCTATATTTTTGCATTTTTACTTTCTTCTATCTTTACAAGAAGAAAGTATTGGATTCATGAAAATTTTCGAATTCCGGTTTTCGACGGATTTACACGTTTTAGGGGTCAGAGATTCCAAAAAACATGTTTTTACAAAATGTCTGTCTGTGACTCTGTGAGTCTGTCTGTCTGTCTGTCTGTCTGTGTGTATGTGACACAAATTTTGTGGGTGCTCTATCTCAAGAAGTAATGCACGGAATTTAATAAAAACTTATATTCAGTGAGTCCCTAATACAAATTGATGCTGATTAGTTTTTGGTGTAAATCGCTCAACAGGTGGCGCTGCTATGCTGCATTTTCCACGATTTTTGCAATAGCTCTATCTCACGAACTAATGCACGGATTTTGATCAAACTTCAGATTTTGTTAGTCCTTGATATGAATTGATGCTGCTTACGTTTTGGTGTAAATCGCCCAACAGGTGGCGCTGTTATGATGATTTTTGCAGGATTTACACGATTTCCCCAATAGCTCTATTTTAAGAACTAACGCACGGATTTTCACCAAAATACAGATACAATTAGTCCTTCACATGTCTTGCTAATGATTATGTGTTGGTGTAAATCGCCCAACAGGTGGCGCTTCTGTGCTGACTTTTTCACGATTGCCTCAATAGCTCTATCTCAAAAACTAATGCCCGAATTTTCATATAACTTCAGAATTAGTTGTATGTTGGCACAAGTTGTTGTTAATTAGGTTTTGGTGTTAATCACCCAATAGGTGGCGCTGCTATGCAGGAACTTTCACGATTTTCGCTATAGCTCTATCTCAAAAACTAATGCACAGATTTTCTCCAAACTTCAGATTCAGTCTGACGTTGACATAAATTGTTGTTGATTAGGATTTGGTATAAATCACCCAATAGGTGGCGCTGCTAGGCAGCATTTTGCTGGATTTAGACGATTTCAGCAATAGTCATATCTCAAGAACTAATGCACGGAATTTGACATTTAATTTTGGCACTATGATAGCGAATTTTGAAGTATTAACATGTATGAGATAGAAGAAAGTTTTGGGATTGGTACATCCGACTAGTTCAGATCGACGTCATTCTAATCAGAAAATGAAAATATTTCCTGTATATATGTAAAACCTTTAACTAAACACGTGTTAAAATGACGCAGTATCTTCATTTGGATGTTTTTCATGTTTAAAAATCTATTTTAATACAGGAGTTTTAATTAAAAAAAACAATTTAGGAAAAGATAATAATAAAAAATATCGTTTGCTAGGTATGACGTCAATTTCTGTTTAACTGACATAACTTTGCAATGATGTTTTATTCTGAAAAGAGACTCCTGATATTCTGAAATTAATCCTTATTTTTATCATCCATAAAACGAAAGATTTATTTTTAAGTCATACGAATGAAATTTTCGGTAAATGCTAGTTCATTTGGTTGTATTTATTGCATTTTCCTGCGTATTGTCAAGGAAATCGTATACTCCTATTGCACGCGTAAAAGAAAACATGCATTTTAATTTTAAAAGCTGAAACATTTTAGTATAATTACGTCATTATAACGCCAAATGAAATTCAATTTCGCGAGTTTAAAAAAAATTAATATTGTTGAACCGAAAGTAATAATCTAAGACACGGACGGCGAACCTATGGCAAGCGGGCCATAAGTGGCACGCTGCAGATTATTTTTGGCACGGCATAGATTTAAGTTTTAGTAGTAATAAGTTTAGTAGTTTAGTAAATATAGTATAATTTCAGAAAATGCATTAATTAATATAGATGTTGTTTGTGTCACTTGAATCCGATTAGTTCGGTTGGTTGTGATTGTTACACAGATTGAAGAAATTGAAATATAACTTAATTTATCCGAATCTAGCTCAATATTGGCTCTGAAAATTTTGAGAACTAGAAGATTATCGCTAAACAAAAATTAAAAGTGTAATAAGCAAAAATGTTGATTTTAAAATTATAACAACTTGGAATTCAATTCCAGACACTAAAAGCTATAGTTTCTGGCGCTTGCTATTTTGACAATTTTTTCTGCAAGACATTCTTTTCGTAAAAAAAAAAAAAAAAAAAAAAAAAAAAAAAAAAAAAAAAAAAAAAAATTGAAAAAAATGAACATTTAACTAAAAGCGTCTTGTCAAGTGAGTGTTATTAAACTTACATTCTATCGAAAATAATTAAGTACAAAGCGGATATAAATTATTTGGCATTTAAAATGAAACAACAGAAATAATATTTTAAAAATAAATTTCTACAGTATACCATCAAATATCACATGAATTTTTTTAATGCTAAAAACAAAATTTTAAGTACTTTTGATTCATTATTATTTGATCCATTAAATTTTTTTATTGTTGGCACGTCATGATCACGTACAGTATATTTTTGGGAAAATTTGACACGTGGACGTGAAAAGTTTCGCCATCCCTGGTCTAAGAGCTAGCAACGTTTTCGTTACTTGATTTTAGCAAGGCTCATTTTTCTATATGCTCTACCATTTTATGATGTAGTATGTATTCAAACGGTCTGGCTGGCGGCAGACGTTACGTTTACCTGCGGGAGAAGGGGTTATGCAGATGCAAAAATTTCAAAAATTCGTCGTTTTAGCATAGTTCATTTTTCTATATGCTCTTCCGTTTTATGGTGTAGTATGTATGCGGAAGGTTTGGCTGGCGAGAGACGTTGCGTTTACCTGCGGGAGAAGGTGTTATGCAGGTGAAAAAACTTCAAAATTACGTCATGAAGCACTTCTGACCTTCCTTGTACCTTTCAAGGCTAAGGTTGAGAAAGGTTGTATGAAGGAATGTCTTTAATTTGTTGGCTAGAAAAGTAGAAATATAGCTTTTGGGATTAAATAATCCCGCGCGTGCACAAACGTTACATTTTGATATGTTAATTTGATACGGGATAACACACAAAAATAATTTTACTGAAAGAGTGAAATAAAAGCTCCCTTTATATGTTGATGAAAGTGTATTAAATGTGATTACTGTAAATTTTATAAAATAATTCATGTTTTAAGAGGTAAAAAATTCGTTGCATATTTTCTAATAAAACAAAAGCGCCATTTTTACAGAAACTCTTATAAAATCGGAAAATAAATATGAAACGCTAGATTTTTCCCTGAAAAGAAGTAGTAATGATGCATTTTACAATATAGAGCAGTAGACTTTTTTAAGCGCATTTAGCCAAAAATATAATGAGAGACAAAAGGACGTGAGAGTTATCCCATGCGTGTGTTAACGTTACAAAAATAGGTGCATGCGCTTACGGTTCAGTTAATTATACCCTAAATGACGCCCGGTAACATGCGCCAATTGTCTGTAGGCTCAATTATATAATTTATCCGTACGAAATACACCAATTGTCAATAGACTCGTTTACGTAATTTATCTCCTTAATTAATGCATACTTTAAAAAGGACACCTACTTTCCAATTTTCCGAATTTTTTGATCAATGTTTACAGTTAGATGTAAATATGTTAGTCGTTATCGTGATATTTCAGTTTGACCTCCGAAATATTATTATAAATATCCAATATTAGTAATATTTCTGATATTATTTACAGGTGTATTGTATAATATTTTCAATCACTTTTGATCATTTTTCTGCATTCAGTAGTTTTCAGACTTTTTTAATTTTAAACTCCCATTAAGTTCCAAAGACAGAATTTTTCCCTTTTTATAGTTTTTTCGCAGTTTTAATTCACTTCTTATGACTGTTTCTTACTCTAGCTTTTTGTGTGTTGGAGGAGTTGGCCTAGGCTACTGCATAGTCCCTTAAACCAGAGGAGCGTAGGTACAGAAAAATTCAAGAGATTACACTATGTATAAAACTTAGTCTAAGGACTAGTCTGGCGGTCAGTCCTGAGTGAAGTATAGGTGAATATCCCAATATGGGGTTTAGCAATAAGTATGGGGTCATGATAGCTCTTAAAATACGCTGGTGAACCAATGTTTCTGTTAGTTTTTGATTGGGACAATTGGTTGGGCCGGTTAATTGTGATCATTGGCTGGTTAATTGGGGCGGTTATTTGATTAGTTGAAGTTGGTTGATTAAGATCCTGAAAGGATCTGAAAAAGATATGAAATGATATAAAAAACTGGTGGAACCAGAGAGAAAAGTAAAGCTCGAGCTAAAAAAGTTACAGTAAAAAATTGTCAAATAGTTTGAGTTTAAAAAAGTAAGTTGTGATTAGAAAAGCAATGGAATCAGATTATCTGTAAAGCTCATGAAATTACCCAAATTTTTGTTGATAGCTGAAAATGGGGACTGAGCTTTACTGGTGCCTTATATTCAAAATCATATTATCCACTCAAAATGAGTACTGGGTATAGTAAACAGAATGTGTAGTTATGTGCAAAAAAATTCTGTCAGGCCTAGAATTTTGGACATGATTGCATCAAGTCAAGCTAAACTCCACAAAGCTGAAAGAATGTAAACCATTAAGTAATATTTTAAGTATACCATTAGTATAGTCATGTTCTTGAGGAATTGTTGTTATTAACATTTATGACATAACACATGCAGCGTAATAATTTTTATTTCATGTAATTACTGTGAAAAAGGAGCCATATGTCTATGGACTTAAGCCAGACAAGTAGTTAGCATATGGTTGAATTGTACATGCTTAGAGTTTTGGGCTTATTTTGGACTTTGATCTTCCAGGCTTATCAGTGACCCCTGGAATGGAATTTGGTTCATACTTCGTACTGAACGATCTCTCATGTTCTCGCTCATTTCCACATCAACCTATAACCTATTCTTATGAGCCCAAATTTTTAAACTGGTTATGAGTGATTGGAATTCAGAATGAGTTAAAAATGCCTTTACTTCCCTGATTGATTTTAAGGCACCAATAAAGCTCAGTCCACATTTTCAGCTATCAACAAAAATTTGGGTAATTTCATGAGCTTTACAGATAATCTGATTCCATTACTTTTCTAAGCACAACTTACTTTTTTAAACTGAAACTATTTGACAATTTTTTACTGCAACTTTTTTAGCTCGAGCTTTACTTTTCTCTCTGGTTCCACCAGTTTTTTATATCATAAATATATAATAGCAAAAGTTAATAATAATTATAGAGAGTTTTATCGCATACATTTAATATTGGATATTTGTACCTGGGGACAGGGACTGAAATGATGATTTCGTTCGTTGAAAGATTACAATTAATTTTCTATACATCATTATATAACCATATATCATTTGTAATTGTTATAACAAATTTTACAATATATCACATTTTTCAGTGTTTGGTTTTGTATAATTAATGAAATATTATTGGAAGTGGACGCAAATTGTCCAATTTTCAGATATTGATTCGCATGTTTCTATCGTTTAACACTTACCAAATCATAATGTAATTCCTTTAAAATGCTTAAGTATCGTCTGCGTAATTGATTTCACATAATAAGAGTAAATTGTGTATTTGAATTCTTAACACTGAAAATTTAATTTAAAAATCAGTTTTTGAGATTTTTGGCGGAATAATGAAAATATATTTCATTTATTTAAATAATAATGATTCTGTCTTTAATTACTAACTCCATGATTTATTTGTTCTTCTGAAAATATCCGTGTTCCATTTTTTATTTGCAACAACGCGTCCGTAATGGAAAAAAAATGTAAAATATATTAATTAAAATAATAATTTTTTTAATGTTATTCTGTAAAAAAAAAATATCGTGCAAATCTACAGATCATAATTTATTTTTATATTTAATTTCAAATCAAAATACTGAATATTTTGTTTGTAAATTGTACTACAAAATGTAATTTGTGTAGACTAGTAGAGGATTCGCTTCGCTAATTCTTATTATTTTCTAGATATTTTAGAATGATTCCGAAATCTCAAAATCTAATTTCAGACTTTTCTATGAAAGATTAAAGTATAGTGTATCGTTATGTTATTGTTACACTCACAATTTTATGAACATTTCCTCTTGTGCGAAATCCTAAGAAGGCGGTAGCGGTGAGCGAGGGTTTTACTTCGAAGGCATAACTACCAATATTCATTTAGATTAAAACAAAAGGTTTTATTTTGCTAAGACAAACAAACTATCTATTGACTAAATATTTGGTTGTTATATACGCCACAACAATATTATAATATTGAAATGATTTGATGCAAAGTCAATAAAAATTTTAAGAGAAGGTGGCAGCTTGTTGTATAAGTCCTTTTAGCGAAAATAAACTGGATATTTTCTCACTGCAATTTAGAGGTTACTTGATTAGTGTCCCTTTGGGTTTATTAATAATCAGTAGACGATTGTCATTTTCAGAGATAAAGATCTCTTCACTGCTATGACACCCTGTGCCAACACCGCAGTTACCTTTTATCGGCCAACGACCTGGAAGACGTACCTTAACCGTCTCGGCTGTTATTTCTCTTCGCGTCGATCCCCGTGAACCTTTTACTCGACCCGGAGAAACTTTTCTCTCACGCTTCAGGTTGTTCCTGAAAGCCGATCTCTCGAGACTCGCAAATTACTGACTATCTCCTTTTCATCCTCGTCTCCTATATATTTAAATTATATAGTACTGAAACAATACTGAGTTTCTCAGCCACTCATCGGCTTCTCCTGTCCAGGACCTTCCAAGTATCTTTGTCAGCTGTTCACTGGGTGGTTGCCCATGGGTCCGCCTACATTTTGCACACGGAGTCTTAGATCGGATATCTTCCCGTGAGAAAATATGTGCGCTATTTCCTACGGTTCGGATCAAAAGCGCTCCCGATGGTCCTTTGCATAGCGAACTGTCGTAGACTTTCAAACTTAGTAGATCGATGGTGATTGACCAGTTTACATTATTTTGCCGTCCAGATTAGTGAATTTTGCTATATTTTTGCTCTGTTATAGAAACACATTAGGTTTTCTTATATGCGAATCTGTGCCACTGAGGGTTTTTCTGCGGGTAATATCGTGATATGGTTCAAATCTGTACACTCTTTATGAAATCCTGAGATTAAGAGATTAACATTCTTTAAAACACGCTTTCAGCAAATTGTACAAAAGAAAAGGAAAAGATTAAACTTTTCAATAACTGAAACAATATATGAGACGAAATCTTACCAGTTGAAGATGATTTTGTTGACTTAAAAAAATAATTATTTTCTGAATATGTAAACAAAAAAACTGAAACAATTTTACGCACATTTCTTCTTTATGAAATTCAGAGATTAAGATATAAAAATTAAACGTTCTTTATAGCGCATTTTTAGAAAATAGTGCAAAAGAAAAGAAGAATCCTAAACTGTTGAATCTCTTTACAGTGCATCAGACAATATTTTGTTAAGATGTTAGTTAAGATGATTTTGTTTACTTTTAAAAATATTTAATTTCAGAATATGCAAATAAAGAACAAAAATAATTTGATGGACATTTCTTCTCTATTATATCCTGAAATTAAGTCTTTAAATATTAAACATTCTTCAAAAAATATTTTCAGCAAATAGTAAAAAAAAAAGAACATTAAACTTTTGAATGACCAAGCGATACACCCAACAACATATTACCAGTTTGAGAGGATTTTGTTGGATTTAAGAAAATATACTTTTTTTCATAATATGTAAATAAGAAAACAAGTGGGCAAGTGTGATCACAGATCACACAGAGGGTTTCGTTTAATATCTCTTTTAAAACATTTTATCCTTAAATTAAGAAATCATAATTGCTAATTTAAAATTAATAATTCCTTGCATAAATGGCAGCACCATTACATATAGAAATCCCCCTCGCCCCCGAAATCATCCACTACCCTATTTCAAATTTTATATTTCACTAATAATGTTTATAAGAGGACACCGTCAAAAAACCGCATTTAAAACGTGAGGGAGATGCATCGGATCCGTATAATATGAATAAGTTTTCATAGACCTATTTAACGATACGTCAAATGAGAAGTAGAGCTTAAATTTCGAAATGTGCCCCCCGGAGAAGACAAAGGGGGGGGGGGTCATCGGATGTCTATAATATGAATAAGTTTTCATAGACTTATCTAACGATATGTCACATGAGTGGTGTCCTTGAACTTTCGAAAAGTGACCCCGGGGCAAACATGGGGGGGGGGAGGGTTGGATGTGTATAATATGAATAAATTTTTATAGCTCTATCGAACGATATGACACAAGAGGGGTTTACTCAAAATTTAGGAAATAGACCCTCCCCTCACCCGGGAATTGCTCACTCTTTCAAATATTTAAGGTTAAAAAATAATATTGATATGAAAGCTCAGTTAAAAAACGCATTAGGTGATGCACACCGGATATGTACAATATGATTGAGTGGTCACAGACCTTTCGTACGATATATCACTTGAGGGGTATCGGCAAAATTTATACAAGTTCCCCTCTGGGGGGGGAAGTAGGGGATAAACACCCTAGATACATAATATGATTAAGTCGCCACAGACTTTCTAACAATGTATCACATTTGGGGTGTCGCAAAATTTTGAAAAGTGCCACTTTCGGGGGGCAAAGTGGAGGGATGAACACCGGAGATGTATAACTTGATTAAGCGGTCACATGCCTTTCTAACGATATGTGACGTGACGGGTACCGTGAAAATTTAGAATCCCCCTCCTCGGGTGGGTAAAATGCGCTCCCATCTCCCCATGATTTTTGACGCAACCTGATATTTACAATTTTTGTTATGTTTTATAAGCTTTATTAAAGTTTCAAACAGATCGTCTAGTTATATTTCCTAATTTTGTTCGCACTCCTCCCTCGAAATGCGACACGCCATTCTTCTTTATAATTTTTTATCAAGAGTTATAAAGTATCTTAAAGTTTAAAACAGATCGCATCGATAGATTTCCTACTTTAAATGAAATCGCGGTCTATTAGTCTGCATTCCTCCTCCAGGGAGCGCACTCTATTCTTAATAAAAGCGTATATGAAAGGAACTCCTTTACACAACCTATAAGTAGATATGTCACGCGACTGGGTGGCGGTCTTCAGCTAGAATTTAAGATTTATTGAAATTATTATTCGGAAATAATGGTAATTTAACTTTTGACATATTTATATTTAATTATTAGCATGTATCTGAGGACTCTGTCAAAAAACCGCATCTGAAGCGGTATGAAACGCAAAGGTAAAAAAAAAAGAAATATTTAGCCCCTTCCACTCCCCCCACCTGTCCGAAATTTCATCCTTCAATTTTATAAACTTTTTCTAACGTGTTATAACCTATCTTAAATTTTCAAACAGATCCCCTTGTTAGATTTCCTACACTAAATGAATCGCGGTTTGGTAGTTCTACATTCCACCACAAGGATGCGCACTCTATTCTTAACAAAACTGTATCTGAACGTTACTCCGTTAAACAACCTACCCGGAGATATGCTAGTCGAGGGGGTGGCGGTCTTAAACAAGATTTTAAGATATTTGCTTAAATTACTATTCGAAAATAGTGGTACGAACACTTATAATATTTTTTTATTGAATAAGTAATAGTTATCACGCTATCAAAAAAAAAAAAAAAAAAACGCACGCAAAACAATACAAAACGTCCTGTTATACTGCCTAATTTTGTTCGCGGCCCTTCCCCTTATCTCCTCCAACCGGAATGTGACGCGCCATTCTTTTTTATAATTTTTAGTAGTTGTTATAAATTAACTTATAGTTTCAAACAGATCGCTTTGTTGGAATTCCTACTATAAATTAAATCGCGATCTGTTAGTTTTACATTCCACCACCAGAGAACACACTCTATTCTTAACAAAAGTGTATCTGAGCGAAACTCCTTTACACAACCTATCGGTAGATACATGGCTCGGGGGGTGGCGGTCTTAACCAAGAATTTAATATATTTGCTTCAATTTGCTGCAATTTAATATATTGCTATCAATACTTCTGAAGTTTTTATCTGCCATAAGTAACATTTATACTGTATTTTTAAAAATCGGACACCGTTCAGAAGAATACTGCAATGAAACATCACGTGACTGCCTTTTAAAATAAGTATATAATAGAAATAAACCAATTAGTGAAATTAGCGCACCAGGTCCCCCCCCCCCTACCCGAAATTTAAACTATCTTTAAGTTTCAAACAGATGACTTTGTTCAATTTCCTACTTTAAATGAAATC
Organism: Maratus speciosus; assembly: GCA_963932465.1. Classification (NCBI taxonomy): domain Eukaryota; kingdom Metazoa; phylum Arthropoda; class Arachnida; order Araneae; family Salticidae; genus Maratus; species Maratus speciosus. The sequence continues at coordinate 24,249,771 of OZ010786.1, forward strand.
GCGGTTAAAAAAGCACGTGCCTTCATGTTAATATACGCATTCGATAGAAATAAAACCAATTAAATAATAATTGATATCTCAGCTTGTAATTAAGATAGGAGTTTGAAATGGGCATGCATGAAATCAGCAAAAACTTTCACGTCGGAATTTTTCAAAAAATTAATCTAAAAATTTAACATTTAAAAAGATTAAATTTCGTATTAAAATATCCTAGTATGAAAAATCACGTGACCAGGTGCCGTATGTCTGGAGAGAAAAACTTGCCCCAGCAGTCGGAAATCAAATCTATCAACACCTGCTTTTGTAATGGAAGAAAATTAAATTTTTATCGATCGATTTTTAGAGGATTTTTTCTGTGATGCACATCTTATAGAAACGATCTGTATACCTGCTAAACGTAGATTTTTTTTTTTTTTTTTTTTTTTTTTTTTTTTTTTTTTTTTTGCGTGTGTCTGTGCAAGTTAAAAATTTCTAGCCCGAAAACTTTCTGAGCCACAAGTCTATTTAAAAAATGTCCAGTACACTTTTTAGCTTAAAGTGCGCTCCGGAAACCTGCAATTTCGCATCTCGAATCCCAGCTGTGTGGCAACCTGGAGGAGAAATGTGAAGGTCTGTTTGTACCTGCGTTCATTTAATGCTTTTTCTTCGTTTATGAGACGTAAAATTGGGAGTTTTTAATTAATAACATCCGTTAATTACAACTTTTTTCAAAATTTTATGATTTGTCGTTTGATCTCAGGTGTCCAGCTATAAGTATGCAAAATTTCAAGTCTCCAACTTATATGGTTTCTGAAAACGGCTCTGTGACGGACAGATAGACAGACAAACAAAGGAGCGAGACGAATAGGGTTTTGTCAGATGAACGAAACCCTAAAAATAATAACTATTTTATGAAACTTTCTTCTCTAGGAAATACTGAGATTAAGAGATTAAAAGTTCAATATTCTTCAAGATGCATTTTCAGAAAATATTAGAAAAGAAAAGTACATTAAATTTTCAATTCTGAACAGTACACCAAACAGCATTTTACAAGTTTAAGAGGATTTTGTTGACTTAAAAGAATAGGTATTTTCAGAATATGTAACTAAAAAACAATAACAATTTTATGGTCGCTTGTTCTTTATGGAATTCTGAGATTAAGAGATTAAAAATTCAACATTTTCAGAACATATATTCAGCAAATAGTATAAATCGAAAGAAAAATATTAAACTTTTGAATCAATAAACAATACATCAGACAACATCTTACCAGTTTAAGATTTTTTGTTGGCCTTTAAAAGAACAATAACAAATTTATGTATTTTTCTTCTTTAGAAATTCTGGGTTTAAGATATTAAAAATCCAACTTTCTTTAAAACACAGTTTCAGCAAATAGTAAAAACGAAACGAAGAACATCAGACTTTTGAATCACTAAACAGTAAAAAGAATATCTTACGAGTTTCAGAAGATTTTTCTGGCTGAAAAAAGATAATTAATTTTATAATATGTAAAAAAAAAATCAAAATAACGACAAAAATACACTTGTAGGTTTTGAGGTTAAAATAATCATTAAATTCTAACAATGAATGTAAAAAACACATCATATTATGAAAAGTAGAAAAAGAAAAAAAGGATGGCTTAAACATCGTTCGTCAAACTGTTTTTCAGGGCTGACATCCACCTATGCAGAATCTCTAAATATATATTTTTTTAAAAAGCCTAATCCTATATATTTTAAAACTATACACATTCTAGAATGTTGAAATGAACATTTGACCCACTAAAGTTAGAAAATATTTCTGTATTATTTTTGGATGATAATATTTTTGATAAATATTGATTGGGGGAATTTCAATACCATAATTTTCGTAAAATGATGACGCCATATTAAAACGTAGAATTTCTTCATTAAATATGGCAAATATTACTTAACGTAAAATCTGGTAGTCAAATAACATGAGGCATGCGAACCCTGAAATATGAAAAATAAAAAAAATAATAATAAAAGTGTGGAAATTTATTTATGGAAATTTATTTATTATATTATGTAATCGAAATTAATGTAATATTTCTGTGTTTATTTTTTCGATTATTAAACAAATTATAAAACGAGTTTTTATTTTCATGCAGCATAATTAAATTTAAAATACATTATAAAACTTTATTAAAATACTTTTAAACAATGACAAATTTAACCATTTACAATATTTATGTGCTTTAAATTTTTAAAATAAATCTTTTTAGTTCATTAATTATAGCTACATTATCATAGTATCATTAACTCACATATCGGTAAAACGAAAAAATAGTTTGTATATAAAAAACAAATAATAGATTATCAAGTAGTACTTACTATCCTGGCTCGTTTCCAAAGTAGAAACTTCTTAATTTTTTTTATGTCTGTAATGGATTATAATTTTGACGAAAATAATCAAGAATTATTCTTTTGGATTTATATAAAAATCTGTCTCGTAATTTCATATTAAAATAATACTTTTTTTTTTAAACGTAAATTATTCATCATAAACATATAGTAAAAAATTCCTGTTTGTAAACATTTACGATAAAAAATGTTTTCTTTAGGTTGTTTAAAATATATTTAGATTAGAAATTGGATTTTTTTGGTTATTTTAACGAATGCTATTTTGTTTTCATCGTATAACATTTTGTTCGTTTGGAAATTTATATACAAGGTGTTCCAAAATTCAATGGTCTAATTCAGAGGTATGATAGTAGGCAACAAGAGGAGGAAAACTTACAATAGAACAAGGGTTCGCAAACATCTATTTATTCACAAATACAGGGTATTACATCCGGGTAGGTGGTAATAATTTCGGGAAAAATAAAAACATTGCAATGAAAATTCTAAGATATGTACCTTGTTTTTTATGAAATGTGATAACATATCGAAAACATTTGGAAAAGCATGTTGCTCAGGCAATCGATGATACCGTATGAAGTGATAATCACCGTGCAAAATATGGGCGTCACGTCCATAATGCTGGGGCGTAGAAATGCAAACTTCTACCAGTTTTGTTTGGTGTAATCAGATTTACTTCAACGCTGAGAATGTCTGTTAAATGTTTTATTATAATATACTTCAACTTTCTGAAAGTTATTATTGTCAACCCGAAACACCCTGTAACACCCTGTATTTTTGAGTAAATACGTGGTTTGCGGTCTTTGGAAAATTTTCACCCTCTATCATCCTCTGAATTTGTGAGGGAAATTTTGAAACACCCTGTATGTACTAGCAAAAGCCATGCTTTGTTAGGATTTGTGAAGCATTATTTAATATTTCAAAGTAACAATATTTTTTTTATTATTTTTGCATCTTTATTAAGCAAAAACGTTATTTTATGATTTGACGCATTTTAATTGTAGAAATGTAAATTCAGCCAAATAAATAACAATATTCTAGGAATTTTGTTATTTATGATGTAATGAATTTAACAATTAATTTTATTTGTTTACAATTCTTTGGTTGCCACTTTACAAAAAATATACCTAGTAGTAGCCTAGTTGAGGATGAGCGAAGCAAATGCGAATGGGTAGCCTAGTTGAGGATGAGCGAAGCGAATCCTAATTAATATATGTTTAATGATTATTGAGTAAGTATATCGTTTATTGCTTATTGAGGAACTGTAAGCGATATTATTAGCTGCTCTTCTTTCCCTCTGTTTACACATTAATGCAAGCTACTAAACGCTTAATTGTAATTTTTTTCCCTTGATAGGTTGATAGGTTGATAGGTTGATTACGGGGACAACGATATAAAATATAAAAATATGCTGTTCAATAATCACATCACAATTTTTAGTAAAAAATTATGTACAAAATTAGAACACCATCTTTAAATTATGTTCGATACTTTACAGCTAATTCTAGATTGTTTATGGTACTGTTCTTGAATTTGGGTGTTTATATAGAAAAAAAAAAAAGAAAATGAAAAACTGGGAAAAGATTTTATAGCTTGTTTTTGAACGTTATATGTTTTATCGCTTTTATAAATTTTCATATTTATTTTACAGAAAAAGTGTAAAAAATGATTTCCTTTCATACTAAAAGCATTCTAACAAATATTATGTCATTACATTTTATATATTATATCTTGTCAGAATTCTTTTACATATATCATTTTTAAAAAGGGCATGATATTTTCCCCTTAAAGTGAAGCTGAACTGTATTAAGTTGAAAAATAACAGATATCTTTTTTAGATCTTGCTATTTGTTTTCACAATAGTCAGATCAGAAACATTTTAGATTTAAAAAGTTGAAAAGTCATTATAGCATTGTATCGTTTTCTAATTATAAAGATTTCACTTGAAATGGATATATTATTTTGCATGATAGGGGTTTTAAATTATTTTATAAAAGTATTTTAATTGTTCAATATAATTATATTAACAACAGATTTTTTAACAGAGTACAATACTTTAAGCAGTGATAATTACAATGTATGTATGTGTAAAGCCTTCTATAGAAAAGCTTCCCCCCATAACGTCTGAACGCCTACAGCTATAGTAATAAAAATAATGTCTATATACAGTACATAAGCCATCTAATGTTTGACCATACTGTTTACGGTCCATGCATGGGGTAAATTAAAAAAAATGCATGACGACTTCAAAATCAATACGAAAACCAGGAAAATTGTTATACTACGAAGTTGAAGAGCTACATTAATTTCGTAGGAAAAGGCGCTTTCCGCTTATGAATGACTAAGAATGATATGGAACAATGCTCGTTTGCGATATCCAGCGTCACAAAAAGCATCAGGGCAGAGATAATATAACTTTCGCTTTAAAAAAACACCAAACATTGTTAATTGAAAACTACACAATGATCACATATCTTGAATTTGACCATTGAAAACTCGTTACTCCTGTCTCACTCATATAAAATATTTTTGGTATTTACTATAAATAAAAAAAGGTTATTCTTATTTCAAAAAATATTCTTTAATGTTTTGTTAAATTTGTATAATGCACAGGGTGTTTCAAAAAACGTATACTCAATTTAAATGATTATAACTTTCCCGATTTTGATGGATCATCATCTTTGGGGCCATGGACGAAACCCAGAATGCGAATTTTAGGTAATGTATCTTGGCGTGTAACTCGTATGCGATATAAAATGCGTTGTACATTGAGGAATAATTATAGATCATGTCATACTTGCCGTAGACATAAAATATTTGAAGTCATATCCCAAAACGTAACGTTAAACGTACGGATAGATATGATCTAATGACGTTAAAAGTTAAAGCTGAATCCCATGCTTGCAATTTTTCCATAATTTTTAACGTGTGTGATATTTGCCCCACTTTCCAAAAAGGGTGGATGAATTATTCCTTCAAAGCATTACGTCAAACTTACCCAAAAAACTTGGTCATACGGATAGGGACATGAAGATAATATTGTCTTACCCAGTGTTATAAATTAGCAGTCGTTAGTCATTGTTTTCAATAATTTCTTTCATACCTAGAATTCCCATACCAAGCACCAAACTTGACATCCAGAATTCTCGATCGTTGCGAGATAATATGCAAGGTTCTCTAAATAGACATTTTTGCAATTATTTTCATTGTTATATATATATATATATTATACATATATATATATATATATATATATATATATATATATATATATATAAATTTGTAGAAGTTATTGTTTGTAAAATGTTAATATATAGATAATTTAAATAAGTAGACGTTTGAATCACAATACGTACACTTTAATACAATTCTATAAGGGTAACTTTACATCACTTCGTTGATACTTTTCTAAATACAGCACCTTTCTTACTTAAAACTTACAACATATTTCTTACGAATAATTTGATTAGGCTTAACGATACCTTCCTTGGCATCTAATGAGCCGTTGCTTCATGCACAACATTATTTTTTAGACTGACTCTTTTCTAATTTTTGAATATGTCCAAACCTTGATCTCGTGATTGTGAATTTTCATTACTCGTGCTTTCAAATTATGGATAATAAAAATACCAGAGCATCAGTTAATTTGTTTATCATGTACGTCATAAAGAAAATAAAGTATGTTTAAATTTAAATCCTACAAATCGGTCATCCTGACATGATGGCGTCCCGACATCATCATCTTGGCTTATTATTTCTTTTTTATGTTTAAACAGCTACATTCTTGAGACGTTTATACATTTTTCTTTCACATAAAATTTTGATTATAGGTTTAATACACATACACGTATATTTAATCTATCCGACTCGTCCAGGAGTTTAACCCATAGACCACGGCTTCATGTATTCGGCCCCGGTTGACGTCTTCCCTGGACCTTCATGATCTCCTACTTTCTTTACTTCATACCGATCATGATTCTTGGCTGCAGTTATCTCATATGGCCCCAAATATTTTTCTTTAAGTTTGATAGTATTGCCAAATTGCGTCCTCTTTATGGCGACGATATCTCCTATTTTGTATTTTCGTGGCTGTTTTCTTTTCTTATCAAACTGCACCTTGTTTTCTTCTTGTATTTTGAGTATATTTTTCTTTGCTTCTTCTCTCATGTCTCCGCGTTCTTCCATCATACATTCGGTAAATTCTTCTTCCAAAATTTTCTTGATGTTCTGCATGTTACTGTCCTTCATTTTAACTCCTGTCATTAATTCAAAAGGACTATACTTGGTGCTTCGTGTTACTGTGCTATTGATAATTCTTTGTAATTTTGGTACATACTTATACCACTTGGATTCATAATTATATGCTTCAGGTTGAATTAAAATTTCGCCTGTAGATCTTTTTGCGTTATTATATTCTTTTTCTTTAACATTTTTTGTATTATTTTCAATAGGATTATCTGTTATTTTCTGATCAGAATTGTTTTTGGACTTTTTCTTTCTAACCGTTTTTCTTTTAGGTCTTTTTCTACTCTTTTTGTGTTTATTTTCGGTTTCCTTCTCAGTGTCTTTACTTTCGGATCTCTCCTGTCTAGTGATGATGAATTTCTTATCGGTTTCTTTTCCTTACTCGGGATCACAGGAGCCATAAAATTTGAGGTGCTCCATTTGATAATGTCATTATCTAAATACTGTCGTACTCGTTTATTGATGATTTCCTTCTCAACTGAAGAGAATCTCTTTGGACGTTCGCAGATAGGTTTTCTATCTTCCCAACCTCGATTATCGTTGCTTATATTTGGTGTGGCTACTTCATCTGTTTTGGTAGGGACTTTATTAATTTTAATATAACCTACTCGTACTTTATTTTCATTTATTATTCTAACGACATCTTCCTCTACTTTTAACGTCAAGCCTTCGACTGCTTTTCTACCTATTATTAAATCATAGTCAGCTTCTTGTACTACGTAAAATTTATCTTGTATTTCTATACCATCTACATAAACTTTATGCAAGAAATAACCCGTTGGTTTAATCTCTTCTCCACCTAAGCCCGATATAGATATACTGTCGCTGGTTAACTTTGGCGCGTTTATTGCCGTATGATATCTTGAATTGGCGATTGAAATATCACTCCCTGTATCGATTATTATGTTTGTTTTTATTCCTTGAATATTCAGGATTCTTCCTTTCTTTCCATTTAACGTGCCCGTATTAACTACTTTTCTTTGCGTGTTTTGGCTCCAATCTTGGTATTTCGTTTCTCGCCAATTTTGATTACGTTGCGGGTTATAATTTGAATAATTTTGTTGTGTTTTACTTCCCATGGTACAATTCTTACTCACGTGATCAGGTCTGCCACAATTATAACATATTATATGTGCCTCGTTTCTTCCATGGTTCACATTGTGCCTATTGTCAACTTGGCGCCTTTTCGAATTGGCGTAGTCAGCCACTCTCGATCGTTTATCCTCAAAACTCCCACTTGTATTCCTTATAGCTTGTTTATTGCAAACCCTTCGTGCCGTTTCGTAAATATCTAATTTGTTTAATAATTCGTCTATCTTTTTTATTATTAACAATTCCTCTGCAAAATGTGTCTTTGTTTCCGCAGGTAAATTATGCCTAATTTGATTAACTACAATTAATTCCGATAATTCCTCAAAGCTATCTATTTCAAGGCCGTCGATCCATTGTTTAAAATATACCTTGATCTCATAAGCGAAATCGCGCCAATTAGCCGATGGCTCTTTTTTGAGTGAGAAAAATTTCAGCCTAAACTCTTCTGGCGATAGTTTGTACCGTTTTAAAAGAATACTTTTTATATAGTCATAATCCTGCATTTCGGGTTCACTCTCCCTGGTTATTATATTAATCACATCTAATGGCATTAGGTTAATTAAATAGTTGACCCATTCGTTTTTATCAATGCCCGTTTGCGCCATTTGCCTTTCATACATAGCCAAGTATAAACTAATATCATTTGTACTATCGTATTTTGTTAATAATCTAAGCAATTCATATTGCTTACCTGAATTTGTCCTTGTGTCCACATCGATGTGCTGTCTTGAATTTTCTTGTAGTTGTATTTTCTTATTCTCAAATTCTCTTTCGCGATCTTTTTCTTCCAATTCTATTCTCCATTTTCTCTCTTCCATTTCCATTTTCAGTTTCTTTTCTTCAAGTTCCGATTGCGCTTTTAGTTTCTTTTCTTCAGTCTCTGCTCTTAATTTCTTTTCTTCAAGTTCTGATTCCGCTTTTCTAGCTGCCACAATTACTTCTAGGCGGTCCTTTATAAAATCTTCATCATAATCTTCCCAGTTTTTAATTAGCTTTATTAGGACATGGATTGTCGGTTTTTCTGGTGGTTGAATTCCGCATTCCTCACAGAGATCTATTAGATCAATTCTTTTAGCTTTATTTAAGGATACCATGTTTTTCAAAGTTGTACTTGGATAAATATGACTACGGTTTTTACACACTTGCCTTGTTCATTCACAATCCATTTTTTGACACTGGCGATTGACAACAATTTCTCTTCGATTAATATTTTACTATTTATTCCACTAATAGTCGCTTAAAATCCCGGCATCGAGCCCCCAAATTTGTAGAAGTTATTGTTTGTAAAATGTTAATATATAGATAATTTAAATAAGTTGACGTTTGAATCACAATACGTACACTTTAATACAATTCTATAAGGGTAACTTTACATCACTTCGTTGATACTTTTCTAAATACAGCACCTTTCTTACTTAAAACTTACAACATATTTCTTACGAATAATTTGATTAGGCTTAACGATACCTTCCTTGGCATCTAATGAGCCGCTGCTTCATGCACAACATTATTTTTTAGACTGACTCTTTTCTAATTTTTGAATATGTCCAAACCTTGATCTCGTGATTGTGAATTTTCATTACTCGTGCTTTCAAATTATGGATAATAAAAATACCAGAGCATCAGTTAATTTGTTTATCATGTACGTCATAAAGAAAATAAAGTATGTTTAAATTTAAATCCTACATATATATATATATATATATATATAATAAAAGAACTGGACAATTGCACCGTAAAAAGTTACATATAAACTTGAAAAAATATCATTTGTTTACTACACGGTGTACAAAACTGTTGCAAAGTCAAAAACAAACTTATACAAAATTTAAAATAAAGTTAAAATATCAACGTTTCGGTCATCCTTCTGTGACCTTCTTCAGGAAGATATACGACAACGTTCCTGAAGAAGATCACAGAAGGATGACCGAAACGTTGACATTTTAACTTTATTTTAGTGTTTGTATAAGTTTGTTTTTCACTTTGCAACAGTTTTTTTGTGCACTGTGTAGTAAACTAATGATGTTTTTTCAAGTTTATATGTATATATACCGGATGTCCTAAAAAGGACTGACCGATTTTAAAATTCAATAACTTGCAAACGGTGACGCATACTTAAAAAAATCTTGCGGGAGGATTATGCATAAGGTCAAAAGTTATTTTTTACAGTGATTTTCGAGTTTAGTTAGAATTACAAACAATAGATGGCGTTGCGATTAATAGACGCTTAATTCAGGCTCGTTTTTTAATACTTCGGGACCAACTCAATACATTTTTATCTTCTTTTTCTGCATGGAAGAAGAAAAAGGCCAAAAAAATCAAGCCTGTATTTAGCGCTTATTGCTTACAGCGCCATCTATTGTTTGTAATTCAAACTAAAATAGAAAATCACTGTAAAAAAACTTTTGACCTTATGCGTAACACTCCTGCAAGAATTTCTTAAATATCTGTCACCGTTTGCAAGTTATTCAATTTTAAAATCAGTCAGTCCTAAAAAGTAGGACACCCGGTATATATATATATATATATATATATATATATATATATATATATATATATATATATATGTATATATATATGTATATATATATAAGGTGTTTAAAAAAATATGGACAAAACTTTAAGAGTTGATTTTTCAAAACTTTAAGAGTACTTTTTAAGAGAACTTTAAGAGTACACATCCAAACAAACAACTTTCACCAAAGAATCTATGGTCGTAATTAAAACGCAAAGATGTTTGAGGGCACCAATGGTGATGTTGCTATACGAGGCAAAAACGCAAAAAGAACGATTAAGTGACAAAAGCAAGTTTAATGTCATGAGATTCCAATAAGAAACTAATCATTGAGACTATGAGCTATTACCATTTGCAGTTCCGTAGATAAAATGCATATCAGCCATTTCCATATTAGTGAAAGACAACATCTTCCGGTACGGTCCTACTGCAGTTCACAGTTGCATACTTGGATCAGCGGCTTTTATGTATTAATTGAAGTTAAATTTTGCATACGCGTTTTTCTTTTTCCCCATATCACAAATGCACGTTATTAGTGTCATTCTTCACTCGATAACTCGCAGCAGGAATGGAGCTACAACATTTGCATAGACCAAGTTTTCTGCTCAGTTATATGCAAATCTCGCATGTGATTACCTAGTAGTGTATTGTAAATTCAGTTTACTCAAATAAATATATTTCGCATCTATATATATATTTTAAATGCTATACATTTTTTTGATTAATGTCTTAGGATCAACCTTGATACATTACATACTATCTACAACAAAAATGTATATATGTAAGAAATTCTAGTTCATTAACTGTTGCGGCTTCTGATTCAGTTTCCACTCTTTGGTGCGCGGTCAAATAACAAACTGTATGAACTCAAAAGACCCGTTTTTAGGTGCGTTCGTAATTATCATACGTTCGTATCATGTGTTCGTAATTATCTGTACGTAACGTCCATAGTTTATTTACAAAGACATTAAAAAGTATTCCATTAAATTATGGTCTATGGGGATATCTACACTATATATATAAAATCCGAATGAAACGAATTTATGAAACGGATATATGAATTGACTGATTAAACAACTGATAATGTTTCAAGCGATTTCTCCTAAAATATGGAATACTTTGCGATGAAATTAACACCAAAAATTAGCATTAATCCTCAAATCTCAAAACTGGTATTAGAATTTTTAAATTAGAATTAGTTTTCGAAATATAAATTTTTTTCTAATTTTAAATACTTTTTTTCTAATGATGGCAACTCAAATTTTAATCATAACAGATATTTTTTTTCATATTTCAGAAAAGGTTGACATGGTAGCCCAGCTATTGTTGTTTATTTGATAATAAATGTTTATTTACTTTTATTTCTTTTTATAAATTCTATAAATTATTTTGTTCTATAATTATTAATTATTTTTTTATAATTCCTTTTTAAAATAATGGAAAATAATAAAAAAAATACGGTACTACTTAGTTATTCCGTAGACCAATTTCGCCAAATTATATAAATCGTCAAAACACTCGCCAAATTATACAAATTTACATAATTTTTATTTTAAATAACGAAAGAACAAATAAATTAGTATAACATTGATAAATATACAAATAAAAAGTCGAAATAAAAATAGCTTGATGACGTAAACACGTACAATTTGCTTAAAGTCAAGTGAATGTGACATTTACGATCAAACATTATTGGCATTTAATTTTATAGTTTGGCGATAGATTTTTGGTCGACGGGATAACTAAGTAATACCAAAAATGCATATGTAACAGGTATTTGAAAACGAGGTTTTCGCCAAATTTTCGTAAAAAAAAAAAAAAAAAAAAAATCACGCTAAACCTGCTGTGCGTATATGACATCTGGCCAAATATTACCACTCGAAAAAAAAATGCTAACTGGAGAGTTGACAAAAGGCTTTTGGCGAGATTTGCTTCCGGCTAGCGTAACAGTACCAAAAATTCTTCGCAAACATGGCAAAATTTATGTAGTTTTATTCGAGAAAAAAAATTTTGATTTTTTTAATCAAAATGGAAAACTTACGGTCCCATATTTGCGCGATTTTTTTCTGACGCAAATCTCATATACGGAACGGGCACTTAACTGGTTCCAAAGTATCGTTATTTTGCTCAATATGGTAAGCCGGATGTTGTTGTTTATGCTGTTGATGCGTTCCCCAAATTGGCGTCGTTAAAAAATCGCGTCAATATGGGACGTATATGACATCTGTGCCAAACTTTCATATGAACGGCGAAGAGATCAGACCCTATTTGTTTATGGCAGTTGATGACTTGAACTATTATAATATAGATGAAATGATGGCGATAGAATAATATTTGGGAGACTTATCACCTGTGCCTGGCTAACATTAAAGTACCAAAATGGCACCTACAGTATAAAAAGCGAAGTGGTCCGCCTGGAACTGTTGAAGATAGTCACATGACTTAGGCTATTGTTATAGAGATTGTTTTAAAATACCGGAAGACAAAGACTCTGTATACTTAATTTATTTTATTTTAGCTTCTTTTCAAAGGTTTAACTGATCGTCTTAAATCAAAAACGAAAACAACCATTGGATGTCTTAACAGCAACTGATTCGCCCTTAAATTTTTGCAATCAAAGGAACTGAATGGAAACCCGTTTACAGGGAGATCTGCACAACATTTTTTAGTATAATTGAATCTTCTCTAATATTTTTAAAACCCATCTGATTAGCGTGTTTTTGGATTCTGCGGTGTCTGAACGGGGGTTGGCGAGCGTAGCTTGCAGGAGGCAGAGCCCCCTAGTATTTATATAAGTATGTTACACTTATAATCGTCATCTGGTCTATCCGTCTGTCCGCATATAATAGCGCGAATCTACTCAGCTGAATGGTTAGTAATTTAATTTATATAATCTTTGGAGAATTTTGTCGACTCATTTCAAATTTTGTGAAAATCGGATTAGAACTTAAAAGATATTAATAACAGTTATTTTTGTTCTACTAAATCCTATCATACGTAATTAATTCAATGTTAGGCAATAGGAAACGATTCTAAGTTTGCCATGTTGATTACGTCATATTTAAGACGGAGTCTTCTTATTCCTGTATTATAAATTTAATATACAGGGTGATTCAAAATAATGGGAAAATTTTATTTATTTATTTATTGCCTAAGTGGGACAGAATCACCAGACCTCAAGGGTCCGATGTAGACTCTATTTGCCCCACCCGGAGTGCTCCCCGACACGCGGGGATTCGTTAACAACAAAAAAAAAGAATAATAATAATATGTACAATACAAACTCCTCCCGCCGGAGCACAGGCTGCTCCCTCGCGACAAGGGGCGGGTGAGCAGAATGGGTGAGCGTGGAGTGTGCTGGATCACACAAGAAGTCCAGTTAATTGTGGAGGAGTAGCCACAAGGTTGTGGGTAAGTTGCAGCACCATGCAGGTCTATGAGGTGAGGTTTGTTAGTTCCATTTGAAATTTATAAATTCTATTTAATTTACCGATAAGAAGGGGTCTTGTTAGAATATTGGAAAGCCAATTTTTGGGAAGGATGCGGGGGCGTTTCATATGCCAGGCTTGGGTAAGTGTGCAGTGATAGTAGCTATGTTCTGGAGAGCCGACCTCGCCACACTCGCAGAAGGGGGTGGCTGCCCGATAGAAACGTTTCAAGTATTCTTTGAATGGTCCATGGCCAGAGAGGAATGCTGTAGTTGCTGGTGAGAGAAAGTACATTTCTCTTGACACTATACGTATGAGATCGTATGTGTATCTACCTTTGGTAGACGCATCCCAATAAAATTGCCACTCTGAGATGATTTTTTGATTCAACCTTCTGCGAATGTGTGAGGGGGGAGGGGAAGGGTAAAATCTCTTGATGTTCTAGCCGTTGCTTCTTTAGCCAACCTGTCAGCCCGCTCATTGCCCTCAATGCCAATGTGGGCCGACACGTGACCCAGGGCGACTTTGTGTATGAGAGAGAGTAACTTAATTTTTATGTCAAGGACTAAAGGGTTCTTAGTTCTGTGCGCGAAGATTGACTGTAAGCTTGAAAGACTATCACTGTCCAGCCTGGTGAAGGAAGGAGGTTGGGAAGAGATCCAATCTAGTGCCCGCAGAATCGCAAAAAGTTCTGCTTGGAATACAGAGTTATCATCTCCGATTCTACAGGCCCATTCATGGACCCCCACATCGTTCCGCATGACGCAGAATGCTGACGCCACGCCCGATTCCGTGCGGGATCCATCAGTGTATACTATTGGGACTCTTGAGGGTACAAATGAATGTTTAGAAGGGTTGACTTGCAGATGTGATGTTTCTTTTGCGGGATGCAGGAACCAGCTGCTGACTTTCCTTTGTATGTCTGTTTGTGGAAAATGCGCGTCTTGCGTTTGTTTGTGATCGGGGTGAAGATTCTGTTTTTGGTGTATTCATAATTTAGTGTTATTTTTATGGGAGGGATACCCGTAAGTACTGCGAGCGCGTCTGTGGAGATTGTTTTATACCCCCTCGCCATTCGTAGTAGGAACATCCTTTGCAGCGAGGGAAGTTTGTCCTTGACTCTATTGGTGAGGTTTCCTCCCCAGACGCCCACGCCGTAGAAGATGATCCGTTCCACAATTGTGTGGTACCACATTTTTAACATGTTGGGCTTAATGCCCCAAGATTTAGATGTTAATTTGCAACTATTATTGTGAAGTGTTGCTAAGCGTAATTTAAGTGCGTTGATGTGTTCCGTCCAGCTCCGATGTTTGTCTATTGTAATTCCTAATAATTTCATGTGTTTAACGTGTTTGACGCTGCGCCCGTTGATTCGCATCACGGCGTTGCGTTTGAGAACTATGGGAAAAATTTTAAGAGGTGATAGTACACACCCAAACAAACATTTTGTATCAAAGAATGCATGATCGAAAACTAAACGTAAAATAGTTAGAGGGCGCCAAAAGTTATGTTCTTATACGAGGCAAAAACACACAATGAACGATTAAGTTAAGTTACGAAAACAAATTTAATGGCATTCGATTACAATAAGTGCTCAAAACATTGACCGGCAGCTGTTATGCACGCAGTACAACGGGAAGAACAGATTGGCAAATTTTCTGAAGTACACCAGGCATATCGCGAACTTCCCCTACAGCAGCCGAAAGCATGGCGACAAGTTCTTCTGCGGATTCAATGGGAGTCTCATACACAAGAGCCTTTAGCTGTCCCCACAAAAAAAAAAAAAAAAAAAAAAAAAAAAAAAAATATATATATATATATATATCGAGACATGAAAGATTTGTCGAGCGCGGTGGTGCCTGGTGTGTTTCAGAAAATTCGCCAATCTGTTCTTCGCCGTTGTACTGCGTGCATAACAGCTGCCGGTCAATGTTTTGAGTACTTATTGTAATCAAATGCCATTAAATTTGTTTTCGTAACTTAACTTAATCGTTCATTGTGTGTTTTTGCGTCGTATAAGAACATAACTTTTGGCACCCTCTAACTTTTTTACGTTTAGTTTTCGACCATGCATTCTTTCATACAAAATGTTTGTTTGGGTGTGTACTATCACCTCTTAAAAATTTCCCCATCTTTTTTGAATCACCCTGTATAGAATCGTAATAAATTTTATATTCATGCATTTTTGTATAAGAATGCAACATCTATTGTATCGAGATCTGAATGCAGTAGAACCTCTTTTATCTGAAACTCTCGGTTAACAGAAATCCATTTTTAAAGTTGCTTTATTTATTTATTTATTTATTTTTTTTACTATTACATTTTTTGTGTGCAAAATCCATTTTGAAAGCTTTTTTTTAACTATTATATCCGTTGTGTGCAAGAGGTCCTTTCCGAACTGCGAGTACATATAAATTTTTTCAATCCTCTTTCTTAGGGTTCCTTTGAATTTAACTTGAGCTCCCTTAAGCTGAAGATTGAACGAAGAAAACAAACCAAATAGCAATTCTGAAGTTTTTGAATGTTTTGCAAAAGGTTTGGCATGGCTGCAGTAGCAGAAAGATTGTGATACTGATGAATTAATAATCTTAAAAAACTCCGTGACAGAATTTCAAAACAAAGGAAATCGAAACTGCGACAAACAAAACATTTTTTCAAACCCTTATAATATATGTAAAAGGAACTTAATTTCAAAATTAAAATTAAGGTAATTCATTCCTGTTTCTATTTTGCTATTGCTTTATTTTTATTAAGCATTTGTTACCATAATAAGAAATATTACAAATATTTCTCCTTAATCTTAAAATTAAAGCATTCTCGATTATACGAAAATTTCGATTTTCCGAAAGATGGTCGGTCCCAATTACTTCGGATAACCGAGGTTCTACTGTATTTATAAAACTACTTATAGTACGAAGGCACTTCATTTGCTATGCTTGGGTACAATTTTCAACTTGTTGTTTATGATTTAATTTTTATGTCATTTTGTGTTCTATTCTTTTCTGTAGACGAGATGTATACAGTTTAAATTGAAGATGTGCAAAAGAGCATTTATGCAGCTGTTTAGTGTTAGTTTTCGTTCATAAAATATTAGTTTCGTCCAAAACAGTGATTTCTTTGAAGTAAATACGTTAAGCGAGATTATCCATATAAAAGCGTCTAGAATTCACGACGGAGGTAAGAAAGATTTAGATTACAAGTATATCATTATTTTAACAACATTAACGTCCTCAAATTACTAATTAAACTTTATTAGCATAATGTTTAATTAAACTTGTCTCACACCAGTTCTATTTAATTTTGTTACTAAATGTCTATCTGATTGAGAAAAAAACGGGTGCACATTATTTTAAATAAATTTCTTTGGGGAATATAAAGAAAAAAAAGAGCGAAAAATATTTTCCAGAATCGAATGCACGGAGCATTTTAATTTGTAAAAAAAAAAAAAAAAAAAAAAAAAAAAAAAAAAAAAGTAACAGCTTAAGAAAATCTAAATTTTCCGTAAACTGATTTTTTCTTCAAATTTGTATTAAATTTATTATACAAAGCACTTCTTTGAAGATTTTTTTGTTGGAATAATAATAAATAATGACAGGTAATTCTTACATTCCCCCTTAGCGTTTAACAAAATAATTAACCTAAAACATGTATATATATATATTGCGTACGATAAAATGACAAGTCACTTTCATTTTCTTTTTTCCATGCTAGATAAAAAGAATTTGATTGTAACCTGAGGTTTTTCTTTTTTCTTCCCTCTGAGAAATTCATTTCCTCTTGTTTCATTTCCAAAGACATTTACTTAAGGGGTATTTGAAAAAAGATTGTTATTTGAACCGAATGCTAAGCTCTTGTGTTTATAAGTTAATGTGATGTCATAACAACAAAAACATCAAGTCGGAAATCGTACGTCAAACATGGCAAATGAGATGCGTTAGTACTATAACTAGTTTTACAAATATTCAGATCTTCGTGCAATAGTTGTTGCACTCTTAAGTAAAAGTGCATGAAGACAAAATTTATTACGATTATATATATTGAATTCAGTGATAGTAAAATAATAGTACTCCCTCTTAAATAGGTTGTTATCACCATGGCAACATAGAATCATTACCTATCATGGGATATCATTGGATTAACTATGTATGATAGGATTTAAAAAAACGAAGAAAACTTTTATTAATATCATTTTAGGTTTTAATTCGAATTTCATAAAATTTGAAATGACTCGACAAAATTCTGCCAAGATTATATACATTAAATTTCAAGCCATTCGGTTGGGTACTTTCTGCGTTGTTATATGCGGACAGGCAAACGGACGGACCAGGCGATAACTGTAGGTGCTACGTATTTATATAATTACGAACGCACTTACAAATCTATCATTTGTATATGATATAAAAAAGTATCTAAACAGTTCCACTTTTCTTATTATAGTCAATTCACATTCAGTAAAATTAATATTCAAATGTAAATGGCTTTTTCTTTTTAACTTAAATAAAACTTCAATTATACTTTTTAGTAAAATATTCAGATAAAATCTTTAATAAATAGATGTATTGAGCTTTTTTTATTTATTTCTTATACAATTAAAAATTAAAAAAGATTTTCCGTGTGATATTAGAACATTTAAAATTTATTCCATAAGCGTATTTAATACTCCATACATATCAAATCATTAAACGTCTCTCAATGTAAATGGGCCATAACATGTAAATAATGTGTCTGCTCAGAATAACAAAATGTAAGATATTTTTAGTTTTCTTTAAGCTTGCTAATGAAGTATTGAATAGGACACGCTCTTTTTTAATATAATATTTGCGGTTTATTGAGAAAAAATAAATTTCAAATGGGAATTTGTTCTTAGATTTGTACTGTTATATTTGTATTTAATACCACAGTTATTAAAATTTATATTTTATAGTTTATCTAACAGTTTTTATTATATCTGTCATTTAATACAAAAAAGGTAAAATAAAATTAATATTCAGTTGGATTTTCAAATATCTCAGTTTAAAATATTAATATTGATAAATGTTACTGGAATACTTTTCATCATGTATCGTTTATACAGAGAAATTTTTATTAACTTTTTTTTTAGGAGAAAAGAATAGATTGTTTATAACGTTGGGTTAATAAATATTGCGATTTAAATAATTTAAAGAGTAGCATACGTATAAAAGTGTAGTCAAAAATAAAATATTATTGACTTAGTTTAAATAGAGAACAATTATTCCGGAAAGCAAATATTCCATTTAACGCGTGTTCTCCATGCTAATGCAAATTTGGAAAGACTAAAATTTATAATGTCGTCGTTTATTGAAAACATTCTTTTATTAATTTGTATTTTTCATTAACAAAATGAAATTTTTGATAAAAATAAACGTCACAATTGAATTCGTAATTAAATTTTATGGGGGGAAAATGTGTTATATTTCATTAGCATTACATTGCCAATACATTATACGCAGTTGAATTAAAGAATCGTGAATAGGGTTACAGTGTGGAATTCGCCGAAACTGAAATATGAAATCCACGGATGTATTAAAGTTGAAAAAAAAATAGAGATATTTGAAATTTCCTGCAAAAAATAATAAAAGCTTATGATACAGATTTGAAACGCAATATTTAATTTTACTTTTTGAGTAGTATAGAATTACATATAACTTCAGTAATCCTCTGATGAACAAAAGTAATTGTCAGATTTTATTTATTATTATTATTATTATTATTATTTTCAATTGCTGTATAATAAATGTGAATTATTTTTGTGTAATCATGTAGAAAGTGCATTTTTGTTGTAAGTGGAATCTCATATAGTTTGTGTTACATTGTAATACGACAAAATTTTCTTTAAGAGGACAGTGCACTTTCAAAATCGCGAAATTCGACTAAAAATCGCTTTTTCTTATTTGAAGAATTATGAAAATAGATGCCCAAATTTATCTGACCCAAAACGATTTTGTGAATTCTGACGCGTCTCCGCACAGAAATAATCTTTTATCTTTGTAAAAACTGTATATATTTATATTTATACTAGGGGGCTCTGTCCCCCCTCAAGCTACGCTCGCCAACCCCCGTTCAGACATCGCAGAATCTAAAAACACGCTAATCTGATCGGTTTAAAAAATATTATAGAAGATTGAATTATACTGAAAAAGCTGTTCAGATGTCCCTGTAAACGGGTTTCCATTCAATTTCCTTTGATTTAAAAAATTTAAGGCCGAATCAGTAGCTGTTAAGACATCCAATGGTTGTTTTCGTGTTTGATTAAAGAGGATCGGTTAAACTTTGAAAAGAAGTTAAAAATAAAAGCAATTAAGTGTACAGAGTCTTTGTCTCCCGGTATTTTAAAACATTTTTTATAACAATAGCCTAAGTCATGTGACTATCATCAAGAGTTCCGGGCGAACCACTTCGCTTTTTATATTCCTGGTGCCATTTTGGTACTTTAATATTAGCCAGGTACAGGTGATAAGTCGCCAAATATTATTCTATCGCCATCATTTAATCTATATCATAATAGTCCAAGTCATGTAACTACCATAAATAAATACGCTCTGATCCCTTTTAATATACATTTCCTTTTTAATAATACATAATATACATAATCCCTTTTAATAATATACATTTGCATACATTTCGCTTAGTTTGGATACAATGACGCAAAGAAATCATTTACATAAATTTTACTTTTGATTTTGGATAGCGTTACACAAAAGATAAATCAATTATTCATATAAATACATTACAGTGCATTCTATAGGTTCAGTGAAAGTGATATTTTTAACTGTGTACTGGAAAATTAAAAGTTTTGATTAGATGCGTAAATATATTTAGTCAAACCGAAAACAATTAAAATTGAATTTTAAAACAAATTGTTTAAAGCTACATCAAGGCGTTACTTAAATTTTGATATCATATCTTTTAAAACTCATATTTTGAATTTATGAGAGATGTGAATGATAAAGCATTAAGGAATAAATTTTTATACATCCTTTTATATTTAACATAATTCTTACACATGCAATTATAAATAAAACAAAAATAAAAGGATGAAATAAATAATGTACTTAAAATTTGATATCATTATTTTTAAGTTCCATATTTAAAATTCTTATAGCAATAAGATAAAGAGCTGCGTCACAAACTTTTAAACCGTTAAGGGTTTTTTGATTTGATATCATTACTTTTTTTAGGTTAGTAACAAAAAGATAAAAAAAAAAAAAATAAAGACCAACGATAAGAACTCATAATCGTGATTTCCATTCACCTTTAATTCTTCCCCCGCTCAAAAAAAAAAAAAAACCTCATATTTCAATTGTAAAGAGTGCTGTACTATTTGATTTTTTTAAGAACTTTTTAGTAAGATATGGAAATATTATATAAAATTGGGGGGGGGGGAGTATGGTTCGTTTCACCGATATAGAAAGCTTTGTTAAATTTTGCTATGTAAAAAGTTTGCTTTCTTAAGAAAAATATCAAGAAATATTACTCTATATACCGTTTTATTTAAAATACAATAACATTGTAAGTACAGGAGAACAACGAAGATAGGCTTTTCATCACAGAATTTGACCCCGAAAGTAATACTCGTTTTGTGGCGCTAGTGTACCCAGCCAGCCGATCACCTGATCGATTGGATGCAGTTTCGATTTTTGATTATAGATGTCACCATCAACTGCCATTGAGTATTTTATTATTTTCTTTTTGAGTCTCAAAAAAGTATACCATAATTACAATAAATAGGAATAAAAATAAGAAAAACAGCTGACTGATAAAGATGTAGGTTTTGTAATTTTTATTTTTTAATTTAAGTTCATAGCAACAAACATAAGTTTATATCAAAATAGCCACATTTTCGTGTAAGATTTAATCATAAAATTTGTACATTAAAAAGTTTTTCTCAGTAAAAGTTTAAAAAAAAAATGCATCATTTTATGATTTTTAATTTTGTTAATTAAAATAGGCGTTATCATTTGATTTTTGTATGGCTACAACAAAGAGATTATGTAAACTACAATTTAAAATAATATTTAAAATACAAAAATTTGAACTGAAAAATGCCTTTTTGAAAAATATTAGAATTGCATCCCAAATTTTAAATATTTCAGCATGGAGCAGAAAAAGATTAAATTTGCATTGCATTTGTAACAATAAATATATACATTATAGGTTAATTCTATAAAAATTGTTAAAAATATTTTTACATACTCATATTACTGAATAGAAGACAATTTGACAAAAAGACTTACAAATTATTTTGCTAGTCAGAAAATAATTTTGAATTATTATGCAAAACATTAAATAGCAAATTTTTAATGATTTTAATTTGCATCCTTTCTCAAAACGAAAAAGGAGTTCCAAGTCTAAGGTATGATATTTTCAACATACATAAAAAATAAATATGACAGTTAATAACCTTAATAAATAGTTGGAACAATTTCAAGAAATTCTTATTTTAAATTACATGAAATTTTTTATACTCCTTAATATAGGAAAAGTAATTTCTGCAGTTTTTTTTTTTTTTTTTAACAGACACACACACCTTCCCGGAGAAAAATGTCTGAATTTAATATTATTTGAGAAGTATTTTAGTTTTTTTTCTTTTTTAGCAGATATAAAAAACATACATCAGACAAGAAAAGACTGTATTTATTTATATATACATAATTAAATGTGAAAATACTTTCTGAAACAGTTAATCTGAGATTTTAAATTTTTATTTGGAGATAAGGTACATAGTTACAAAATATTTGAAATGCATAGAACAAAATTCATTACTTAAATTTAGATAAAGATTTTTAACTCAATTACATTTACGAGTTAATCAAGTCAATGCACTACATATATTTGCTGTGTGATTGTAACACTCACAAAATATCTAAAGGATTATGAAATAATATTGAATAACAATTTCCAGTTATCGTTATTTAAAAAATGGGAAATGTATATATCTGTATTTTATATGAAATGTTAAAGTTTAGGTTTCTATCCAAAATAGCACACACATTTACCAGCGCCACATTTACCAGCTGCAGGAAATGGCACATTTTGTTATTGAAATTTATTTAAAATGAAGTTTTATTTTATTTAGCTTAGTTATAATTGCAATTTAATTTTGTTTAACTTGATAACAATTAAAAAAGTCTTAAATTTTATTTAATGATCTAATTGGCAATAAAAAATTACGAAAGAACTCATAAAAAAATCAAAAGGCATCACAGCGAACTGAACCCGAGATATCGCGTGTATGAGAGCAACGTTCTTAACCGCTCATCTAGTGTTTGTATACCTAGCTGTTCCGAAAAGTGAATAAAAATAAAGCATGCGCAGGAATACATTAATAACTTCTTGTGCATTAGCAGTAAATTCTCATAGGATGGTGAAAAAATGTAGTATCATTTTTCATACCGATTACATAACAAACAACAGTTTTTCTGCAAATAAGTGTTATTTTACTCGCTTCATGTCAAACAGATTTATATTATATATTAATTTTAATAAAATCGCGCAGGTCATTTTTGAAGGAAAAAATGCGAATTATATAAAAAACAAGAGTTTTCTCGGACACAAGTATTATCTCATTCCCTTCATCTAAAACAAATTCATATTATATATCAATTTAAAGAAAATCGCACGAGCCATTTTCCAGAATTGGAAATTAGGAACTTTATGCATCGCAAATACTTTAAAAATAGGTTTCGAGATCTCAAAATGTACTGCATGTAGAAATGTAGAAATGTAAAAATTTAAGAATAGCATAAGACTGCAGATATAAGAATCTTTTTAAAAAATCAGAACAATCTGCGCTATATTTGTTGAGTTATAAAGTGACAGCTTTTCGCGTTTCCTTTGATCTCGAGTTAGGTGTATATATATGAGTTCCGCCATTCTTACGATTTTAGGCTTAACGCTTCGTCATTGGAATACAACCGTCTTCCATGATATGCATCTCATACATAAATATTTCCATACTTTATGCAAACGAAATGCGTATGAATGTAAATTATTCGTTATTTAAAAAAATTAAGTATTAAATAATTAAAAAAAACATTTTTCATTATTTTAACACCAAGATATGACTATAAACATTTGAGCTTGCCTTTAACATCTCTTCGAAATTACAAATGAAATCCATTGAAATGAATTCCATTGAAAAATGAAAGATTTGACTTTTAATGTCCACTGAGATACGATATGATATTTCAAAAAGCAGATTGTGCTCCGCAGATAATATATTATTACGTTCTTCTATATTTACAAGAAGAAAATATTGGATTCATGAAAATTTTCGAATTCCGCTTTTCGACGAATTTACATGTTTTAGGTGTCAGAGACCCCGAAAAACATGTTTTTACAAAATGTCTGTGTGTGAGTCTGTCTGTCTGTCTGTGTGTGACGCAAAATTTCTGGCCGCTCTATCTCAAGAACTAATGCACGGAATTTAATAAAAAATAATATTCAGTTAATCCCTGATATAAATTGGTGTTGATTAGTTTTTGGTTCAAATCGCTTAACAGCTGGCGCTGCTATGCTGCATTTTTTACGATTTCTGGAATGGCACTATCTCAAGAACTAATGCACGGGATTTTTATGAAATTTCAGATTAAGTTAGTCCTTGATATGACTTGGTGTTTACTACGATTTAGTGTAAATCGCCCAACAGGTGGCCCTTCTATACAGAATTTAAAAAGATTAATGTTAATAAGAGTTAAAAAGATTTAATTGTGAATTCGCATGAAAATCCGCGTATATAGAGCTATTTCGGAAATCGTGAAAAATGCATCATAGCAGCACTACCTGTTGGGAGATTTACAGCGAAAAGTAATCTGCCCTAATTTATATCAAGTTCTGACTGAATCTAAATTATTAATAAATTCCGTGCATTAGTTCTTGAGATAGACAACCTACAAAATTTGTGTCAGATAAAGACAGATATTTTTGAGAATCACAGACATATTCACAGGCAGATATTTTTGAAAAACAGTCAAATTGTGTTCAGGAGGTTCCAAAATTTCTAAATCCGTTGAAAACCGAAATCAGAAATTTTCACAAATCCAATACTTTTTTCTTGTAAAGCAGGGATGTAGGGTAGAATATATGGAGGTATACACTGTATATCTTCTAGATTTTTTTTAAAAAGCTCTGCATACCATTGTTTCTCAAATAAATCTATAGCGCATACTCTAATCATGGACGTTCATGAATTCAGTGTACACCCTTTGCCTATACCGTACACCCTTTGTACTTTTTACCACTACAACACTGTTGTAAAGGTAGAAGAAAGTAATAAAAAATGTCTAGTCTCTATTTTTATATC
This sequence comes from Maratus speciosus, assembly GCA_963932465.1. Taxonomy (NCBI): domain Eukaryota; kingdom Metazoa; phylum Arthropoda; class Arachnida; order Araneae; family Salticidae; genus Maratus; species Maratus speciosus. The sequence continues at coordinate 24,274,734 of OZ010786.1, forward strand.
TAATTTTACACTGTAAAAAAAAAAATACTGCCAGTTTTCCGGTAGGAATCGGAAAAATAGTTGCCCTTATCGTACCGAAATAATTTCCGACCCAGCTCGGAATAAAATCCGTAAAAATAAGTAAATAGTCAGTAAAACGGTAGTTTACGGATTTTATTCCGAGCTGGGTTGGAAATTATTCCGGTACGATAAGGGCAACTATTTTTCCGATTCCTACCGGAAAACTGGCATTATTTTTTTTACAGTGTATATAAAATACATTTCCTTGCAAATTCTTTCTTTACATTTGATCTGAAAAACAATTTATATAACTAAGGCATATTTTTTCGTCGTGATATCGATACTTTTGTTTATCGTTTCAACTTGCTAATGCAACTCTTATCTTTCAAATCTACTCTCTCTCCTTAAAACGATTTTAAACACATTCGCCTCATTTTAGAAGAAATTTAAAACTATGTATTTCTTGTTTCGGTTCTATGCTCCTTATACATTATTCAGTATTGTTATTTTAGTCATAGGCATAACATATTGCGTTTAAGAATGCTATGTGAATATAAATAGGAAATAAAGTTTTGTGCAGTCATTGGTCAAAGATTTCCATTTCATTTTTGAGACCATTTTATGGTAGTTTTCGATACTGTATCGACTTTAACAATTTAAAGAATATCATCATTATAAAAAACAAGTAAGAAAAATCATGTGTTAAGCATAGATTATGAAACACTTTCCAACACTTCCTGAATGCTTTAACAGAACACAAACTTCGTTATTTAGGGAAGCAAGGTATATAACAGAACTGACTAATCATTTTAGAAAACGCATAAAACATTTGAAAAACTGATTTCAACAGTTGCCATCCATAGCAAATATGTATTCAAATTCTTTTGAACAGCTCTGTCTTTGATCTGTAGGTTGATATATATGATATATGATGGGGAAATTTAGTTTAGCAAGAAAACGAATAACAGGTCGAAATTTCTCTTTCGGCAGTTTATACTAATAGATGGAAACATACTTGTATACTTTTGTACAAACCTGTAGTTAACCTAGTACCTTTATTACACGCCACGATTTAGCTATAGTTTAATTCAGAGTAAAACACTCTTAAAACTATTGGTATCACATTTCCAGAAATTATCATTTATAGACGGCCATGTATCCAATTCTTTGCGTGGCCCTGTATATAATTTTGTCTATGTTATACAAACATTTCTTAGTAAACAAAATGCAGTTCAGCGTAAAAATGCTTAACTTATTTAAAAACCACCTTTAAGCAATTTACAATCATACCCAGTAACCATTACGGATTCTTTTTTGTAACCCTGTATATGAATTACAGCATTTATACACACCATAAACAATGCATATATATAGTGAAACATAAAGTGCATAATATAATTAAAAATGTATTTCCAGCAATCATTGCTACCGTACAGTACTTCTGATACAATATAGAATCTGAAATCTTTTGTGTGTCACTGGTAAATGCTACGCACTTCGTATTACACATGAAATAAGTTATAGTAAACTCATAGACGTATATCGATTTCATTATACATGAAATAATTTAACATAATTAAAATACGCTGGAAAAAATTCCCTCCACCCCTATATCATTATGTAACGGTATTCTTTTGTGTGGCCCTGTAAATGTATAATATTTATTCTTTGCACCGCATATTCTAAGGAATGCATATTTTAGTGCACTTGATAAATGCATATCAATTTTATTATGTTTGGAAGCATGTAACATCATTAAAAATCATTTTAAACGATTTTTTCCCAAAGGCCATAGTAATCTAACGGAAAACTTTTGACTGTCCCTGTAAATAAATTAAACATGCTATAAACTTCATTGGCAATAGTTTCGTGCTATGATAGAGGTCACTAACATCCAAAAATTTCAGAACGATCCGAATATATTTACTGGAGTTAGAGCGCGGACAGACGGACAGACAGCCAGACAAACCGAATGCATAAACACCTTTCAAATTTGTTGGAAAGCGTTAAAAACGAGAGTTTTACACGACATAGATAAAATAAGTGTCAAAGTTGTCAACAAATAAAAGTCGTAAAATACAGGGTGCCCATAAAAGTATGCACCAGATTCAATGGTATATTACAGCAGTTTAATTTAGACTATTTACAACAAATCATACATCAAATTGAAGATAAACCATCCTAGTTTTTTAGCCCCCGGTACGGTATGTTGTTTCTCTCTCGCAGCTTATTTTGTGTCCAAAAAATAACGTTACCTTACAGAAGCCAGCAATAAACAAAGCAGATATATCATTGTGCAATTAAATACTCTATAGTATTTTATAAAATTTTTAAGCATCGCACAATTTCAAGTTTTATACCGTCGTAAAAAAAAAGTACTTTTAAATGCAAATTGTTTGAAAACTGTATCTCAGAAAAAAAAAAAAAAAAAAAAAAAAAAAAAAAAAAAAAGGCCATAATTTTTTTTTTTCAAAAAATTAAAACTATGGCTATTTTTTCTCCCCATTCTGACCAGAAAATCAGAGTTCTAACTTTTTACGACTGCTCTTTCATCTTCACCTAACACTTCATTTATAATGACTGTTTCATAATAATGGAAGCCATCAGTCCATCAAAAAAAAAAAAAAAAAGAGCCATTCCAAAGGTATAAATTCAATTATTCAATTAACTCGGATAATCGGGTTTCTACTGTATCTATATTTATATACATATATTTTTTTGTCATCGGGGGCGATACTGAATTCTGAAAAAGCAGAATTCCAGTTTTCTAGTCTAGTATTTCTTTTCGAAAATTAACAGATTTTTTAATAAATTACAGACATATGTCCCGATGTACAAAATATGTGTAAATGGTAAAATCATTAAAATATGAATATGTTCCCATCAAATTTTTCCAAAAATTGTTTTATACAGAAAGATAATAATAAACTTTAAGGACAGTAAATTTTTTTTTAAAAATTGATAAATTTAACATGTGATAATTTGAAATAGTATTTTAATGTTGAACATAAAGTGAAAATATTAATGTAAAAGTCAGCAAAATGCATCTGTGAGCTTTTTATTCCGAAAAAAATAATAATTATGCAAACAAACGCTTATTTATGCCTTTGTAAAAACTTCTACTACACTACTATTTTTTTCAATTCCTACTATTAGTTCGCACTCTCCCTATATTTATTTATATATATATACTAGGAGGCTCTGTCCCCTGAAAGCTACGCTCGCCAACCCCCCTTCAGACACTGCAGAATCTAAAAGCACTTTAATCTGCTCTGTTTAAAAAAAATTAGAGAAGATTGAATTATACTGAAAAAACCTGAAGCGATCTCCCTGTAAACGGGTTTCCATTCAATTCCCTTTGATTGCAAAAAATTAAGGTAGAATCAGTTGCTATGTTAAGACATCCAATGGTTGTTTTCGTCTTTGGTTAAAGAAAATCAGTTAAACATTTGAAAAGAAGCTAAAATAAAATGAATTAAGTAAACAGAGTCTTTGTCTCTCGGTATTTTTTAACAGCGTTATAAAACGATTGATATAGAACAATTTACTACAATTACTGAAATTTGCTGCTTTAACCCCTTCAAGGGAGGTGGTTCATTTTTGGACCACTTAATTTTAATTCTTAAATGCCATATTAGCACCAGAATATTGTGATGAAAATTTCCCTTTTATTAAGTAAGAGAACAAAAGCATTTTTGTATATCGAAATCTGTTTGTAAATTCTAGTGCCATTCACTGATTTCAAGATTTACGAATAGAAGTGCCTTGACGTGAAAGGGTTAAACGCATATTAATGTATTTATTATTTCAAAGTTTCCTTTCCATTTTAATATTCATGTTTAAATACAATTTTCAAGGCATAATTTTCAATATTTTCCTGCCTTTAACACGTACTCATTTAATAGTAATTTTAAAGTTTTTTTTTTCTGTTTTTAATAGTCACGTGAAAATAAATTTTTAATCGGTAGGAAATATTATTCTTTGCGCTATTTTTAGAATTGAAAACAATCTCTATAATAATAGCCTAAGTCATGTGACTATCATCAACAGCTCCAGGCGGAACCCTTCGCTTTTTATAATCCAGGCGGCCATTTTGGTACTTTAATGTTAGCCATCCACAGGTGTGATAAGCCGCCTAATATTAATCTATCGCCATTATTTCGTTTATATTATAATAGTCCAAGTCATGTAACTGCCATAAACAAAGGGCTGATTCCTCCGCTTTTCATAAGAAAGGTTTCCATTTTGATTAAAGAATCAAAATTATTTTTTCGAATAAAACTACATAAAAGTTGCCATGATCACAAAGAATTCATGGTACTTTTTTGTTAATCGTGTGCAAATCTCGCCAATAGCTTTTTTTTTAACTCGCCAATTAGCATTTTTTTTTATTTTTCGAGTGGTAAATTAAAACGGTGCTACTTGGTTATCCCATCCACAAAAAATCTGTCGCCAAATTATAAGATTAAATGCCAATAATGGTTGATCGTAAATGTCACAATCACTTGACTTTAAGGAAGTTACACGTGTTTACGCCATCAAGTGATTTTTATTTCGACGTTTTATTTGTATTTCTATTAATGTTATACTAATTTATTTGTTCTTTTGTTATTTAAAATAAAAAAAAATATGTCAATTTGTATAATTTGGCTATTTATATAATTTGGCGAAATTGGTCGGCGGAAGAATTAGTAACATTAAACCGTTGCTTTGAAGTGGAAATTAAATCTCATGATTTGTTGCATTGTCACATACGCACCGGGTTTGGCGTGATTTTTTAACGACAATTCGGCGAAAACCTCGTTTTCAGATACCTGTTACATATGTATTTTTAAATTATTTTCTGTTATTTTTAAAATGAAGTAACAATAAATTAAAAAAATAATATTAAATCACTATAGAGCAAAACAATTTATAACGTTTTTTGTAAATAAAAAGAAAATAAATTAAATAAACATTTATTAATGAATAAGCAACAATAACCGGGTTACTATGTCAGGCAAAATAACGCCGTTTTAGCGCCAATTAGGTACCCCGTTGCGTATATGACATCTGTGCCTAATAGTTTTCTTTTCGTTTCGTTTAAAAAAAAGAAAGAAGTAAAAGGCATTTATTTTAATGATTTCAATTTTAAATGAAAGTTTTGTATTAAATAAAATGATAATGAAATACAAATTTAATTATGAATAAAAGTAACATGTTGCTTTTCTTGGCATACATTTAAGGGTGGCCAAACTCATCGCCAAATTAACTTAAAATAACCTTTTCTAAAATATGAAAAAAAATATATCTGTTATGATTAAAATTTGAGTTGCCATCATTAGAAAAAAGTATTTAAAATTAGAAAAAAATTAATATTTTGAAAACTAATTCGAATTTTAAAATTCTAATACCAGTTTTGAGATCTGTGGATCAATACGGATTTTTGGTGTTAATTTCATCTCAAAGTATTCCATATTTTAGGAGAAATCGGCGTGAAACGTAATCAGTGGTTTAATCAGACATTTCATAGAATCGTTACATAAATTCGTTTCAATTCAGTCGTTTCATTAGGATTTTATATGTATAGGGTAGATTTATATATTTATATATCTTGTTAAAATGTTCAATCTTTAATCTATACACACGGCAGTGTGTCAGCCAAGTTCGCCTGACATAGCCGTGTGTTATACACTGGCCTCCAAAAGTTAAGGTACACAGACTAAATGCGTTCGATTGAACACGTTTTGTCGAATATCTACAAAACTTATTGGCGAATTGTTCTTGAACTTCTGGAATGAAAAGAACATGTTTCATTTCATATTTCTCGCTGAAGATTTAGTCGGGGGTACAGTTAGGGGGGTAATAATAAATTTAATAATAAAATAATATTTGCGATCACCTATGTAACAGGAAAGGCTGTAAATGGTTTGTCACTGTGGTAAATGACTATTTGGGTCCTGTTCAACGTTTGTATGCATTTGTGTAAGCATAGCACTCATATTCGTGAAGATGTTAACGTTTTCGTGAAAACTCAAACATTTTTTTTATATAGCATACAGAGTTTTCAACCAAATTTAAAACAACTTTCTAAAAACATGACAAAGAACAGTAGAAACAGTATACTGCAACTAAAACATGAATATATTGAATATTTGATAAGATATGGGCATTTTTATGAGATAATTTTTAACTGCGCATGCGCGGAAGATTTCAATTTTTTTTTTCTTAATTTGGTACTCAGTATTTTGGGGCAACTTCTATACAATGTCCAGTCAAATATTGTGAAAACTTAGGAAGATGTAGTGAGCTGATTGAAAAGTTGTGTAAAATCCCTTACAATAAAGCTATTTTTAGGAAGCAACTCACTATATCGACCCCATCTTTGTGAATTTTCGCGATATTTGACTAGACTTTTTATATAAGTTGCCCTAAATAGCTGACTACCAAATTTTGAAATCTGCTGCGCATGCGCAGTTAAAAACTATCTCATAAAAATGCCCATATCTCATCAAATATTCAATATATTCATGTTTTAATTGCAGAATACTGTTTCTACTGTTCTTTGTCAGGTTTTTGGAAAGTTGTGTTAAATTTAGTTGAAAACTCTGTATGCTATATAAAAAAAAATGTTTGAGTTTTTCACAAAAAACGTTAACATCTTCACAAATATGAGTGCTATGCGTACACAAATGCATACAAATGTTGAACAGGACTCAGATAATCATTTACCACAGTGACAAACCATTTCCAGTCTTTCCTGTTACATAGGTGATCGCAAATATTATTTTATTATTAAATTTATTATTAGCCCACTAATTGTACCCCCGACTAAATCTTCACCGAGAAATATGAAATGAAACATGTTCTTTTCATTCCAGAAGTTCAAGAACAATTCGCCAATAAGTTTTGTAGATATTCGACAAAACGTGTGCAATCGAACGCATTTAGTCCGTGTACCTTAACTTTTGGAGGCCAGTGTATTACACGAACCATTTCGAGCTGTTTTCGTCAAATTTCTATGCTCTACTACTGAAAATATATGAGACCTACGTACTTGTTATACGAAATGTGTAGTAAGGCCACCCTAATTACCTAAAATCCAAATTTTTATAAATAACGCATAATTAGTTTCCGAGATAATGACATTTGAAAATGTCTGATAATCGATAATTTTACCACTGACTGACTCACTCACTCATTCACTCATCAAAAAGATCTCATATATCTACTGCAGCTACAGACTTCAAATTCGGTGTGAAGTTCATTTACACTATAAAACTAAGGAATAAAATAAAAAAAATTGTGAAAATCGATGAATTACCCACCTAGGGGTGTCCATTTTTACTTTAACATTACGCCTATTAGTCGAAATTTTAATTTGTGTAGGAGGCGACATTGTTCTGTCGCCAAATACCGCCAATTTTGTCGCCAACATGGCAATATATCGCCAAATTTGGCGACCAAAATGAGTCTCCAAAAATGACGCCATCTTGGCGATATCTCTAATATTTCGCCAAATTCCCATAGACTTCCATTATAAGCCTATCTACTTACTAGGAGTTTATCTGGGTTTACTTGCTTACAGAAAATCAACAAATTTATATATTTTAATAATTGAGATATTTTAAACAATTCTTTCTAAGTGAGCCCATAATTAGGTTTGAGGAGTGAAATTTTGCATACTTATAGCTGAACACCTCACATCAATCGACAAATCATAAAATTTTGAAAAAGTCGTACATTTAAACCTTTGCGCTCCCAAATGTGTATTTTAAACAATTATTTCTAAGTGAGCCCTAATTAGGTTGGAGGCGTGAAATTTTGCATACTTATAGCTGAACACCTCACATCAAACGAAAAATCATAAAATTTTGAAAAAGTAATACATTTAACACTTTGGGCTCCCCATGTGTATTTTAAACAATTTTTCAAAGTGAGCCTCTAATTAGGTTGGAGGCGTGAAATTTTGCATACTTATAGCTGAACACCTTAAATCAAATAACAAATCATAAAATTTTCAAAAAGTCGTACATTTAACCCTTTGGTTCCCACATGTGTATTTTAAACAATTCTTTCTAAGTGAGCCCCTATTTAGGCTGGAGGCGTGAAATTTTGCATTATTTATAGCTGAACACCTCACATCAAACGACAAATCATAAAATTTTCAAAAAGTCGTACATTTAACCCTTTGGGCTCCCACATGTGTATTTTAAACAATTCTTTCTAAGTGAGACCCTATTTAGGCTGGAGGCTTGAAATTTTGCATACTTATAGCTGATCACACATCAAATGACAAACCATAACATTTTAAAAAAGTCGTACATTTAACCTTTTGGGTTCCCTCATGTGTATTTTAAACAATTCTTTCTAAGTGAGACCTTATTTAGGTTAGAGGCGTGAAATTTTGCATACTTATAGCTGAACACCATCATGCGACAAATCATAAAATTTTGAAAAAGTCGTACATTTAACCCTTTGGGCTTCCACATGCGTATTTTAAGCAATTCTTTCTAACTGAGCACCTTATTAAACTGCAGATTTGAAATTTTGCATATACTTTTAGCAGAACACCTGAGGCCAGGCGACAAACCATAAAATCTTGAAAAAGACTTACGCTTAACCCTTTGAGCTACCACATATGTATTTTAAGCAATTCTTTCTAAGGTAGCCCCTAATTAAGTTGGAGACATGACTTTTTGCATACGTATAGCTGAATACCTCAGACAACACGACAAATCGTAAAATTTTCAAAAAGTCTTATATTATTCACTCCTCCGGGCTCTAAGTTGTGTATTTTAAGCAATTTTTCTATCCTCCGCCCTTTTCACCCGGGGAGCACTTTTCCAACTTTTGCCGACACCCCTTTTACCACTCTTTCATATTATGCACCATAGCCTTACATATTTTAGTTCCACTTTTTACCGCCAGGGGCGCCTACTTATCTCGGGTGCTATGGGCTGAATCCTTCGACTAATATATCTACGGATAGTATGTAAAGCGGAGTTTCGTTCAGATAGAGGTTTGTTTAAAATAGATTGCGCCCCTGGTTGCGAAATGTGGACCTAACAGATTTTTCAAAAGGGTAAAGTGTTTTGAAAGGAATATTAAATGAAACCCTCTGTGCGATCTGTGATCACAATTACCCACTTGCTATTTTCAAAATCATCAGAGAAAAGGATATTTGGTTAATTAAATTTGAAAATCCAGGGAGGGGCAATGTCCTTCCTCTGCACTGCCTGTTGTCCGGCACCCATGGATGAATGATACATAGTGTGGCATAAGCACATAACTTTATTTTTCACTTTCAGTACAAAAAAGCAGGCCCAGCTATAGGATATTTAATTGGAAAATTTAATAGGAAAATTTAATATAGAAATTTAATAGGAATTGTTGTTTCAGAAACAATAAAATTTTCGAATCAATACATTTCGTTTCAAAACATGCATTCAATGTATCAGTATTAAAATATAGATTTCTGCCGCAGATTGACAGCCAGATAGTTTGTTGTAGGAAATTTAAATTAAAATTGAATGCTGCTTGGTGAATAAAATAGTCACATGTAAACACATTAAAAAGCATTAAGTAAAGTGTCTAAATATATTTTAACTTTACAAAAAGTAATGATATCTAACAAAAACATAGCTGTGAAAAAACGGAGCCAAGTTCTGTAAAGACAATGGCAAGAAAAGAAGTGATATCTAAGTGGGTGCCAAGTTCAAATAAAATTCACTCAAACTTACCTACTGAAGTATTATAGCATTTTTTAAATTGTTTAGAAATAAAAAATATTGATAGCATATTAATTATAAATCTAGAACTTGGCAAGTTTTTAGGTACGAGTCATTTATTTTTATCAGTGACATTATTATATCCAAACATGTTATTTCATATTTGGAAGCCTTCATTTGAGTGAGCTCCTTCCCCTTGAAGGGTGGTGGGATAAAATATACCCGTATAATTTTAACTGCAAAATGCCACATTGACACTAGAATTCAGGACTAAAAAGTTTAATTTTATTATTTGGTCTAGGAATTAATTCGTGCGGTTTTTAATGAAAAATTAAAGCTTTATTTCAAAAGCAAAATACATAAATACGTTAACAAAAATATTGTCCATCGCTACCAACTTCTTTTTTCCATCTTTCAGGTAATTTGCGAATTCCGTGTCGAAAGAAGTCCTTAGTTTTCGAAGCGATCCAAATATAGATCAATTTTTCTATATTTACTGAAGAAGTGAACCACTGTCCAATCAAATCGTTATTCATGCAATCAAACAAGTAGTAGTATGAAGGAACAATGTCTGGTGAATACGGGGTGTGGGGTAACCTTTCCCATGCGATATTCTCCAAATATGTTTTGACCGGTTTTGCGACATGTGGTCGAGCGTTATTATGTGTGTTATCCCATTCTGGTCGTTTTCTGGCCAGAGCTTGTTTCAAACGCATAAACTGAAGTCGATAACGTTCTCCAATAATAGTTTCACCAGGTTTCAGAAGCTCATAGTACACCACACCTTTCATATCCCACCATATACACAGCATAACCTTTGCATAGTGACTATTTCGTTTCGGTTGTGGTGGACCTGGTTCACCTGGCATTACCCAGGCTTTTTTCTTTTAGGATTCTCGTAATAAATCCATTTTCCATCACCAGTAACAATCTGATGCAAAAATCCCTTATTTTTCTGTCTTTGAAGCAGCATTTCGCAAACATGTTTTTCTTCTTTCACCGTCTCTTTCTTTCAATTCATATGGAACCCAGTGTGGCATCTTTTGAATCATTCCCATTGCTTTGAGGCGTTTGGAAACTGTTGTTTGATCAACCTCTAATGATTTTGCAAGTTCTTCCTGCGTTTGACACGAATCCTGATCAAGCAATGCTGTCAATTCTTCATCTTCAAATTTTTTTGGCTGTCAGGTCGTGCTTGGTCTTCCAAGCCGTAGTCACCACTTTTAAACCATGCAAACCACTTCTGATAAGTTCGTTCAGCTAGAGCAAGGTCACCATAAATTTCCACCAAAATACGATGACTTTCAGTAGCACTTTTCTTCATCCCCCGCAAAAACACTTTATCAAGAACAAAATTTGACATTTTCAGTTGGGTAAAAATTGTTATTGTTTATACTTAAACCAAATGGCATATACTAAACTGGATGCGCAATAACAGTAGTTTTAAATGCATGTTTTAACAAACGAAACTATGGGACAATACGCTAGTTACGACATCTCTTGTAAAACCGCACGAATTAATTCCTAGACCAAATAAATACGTTAAAAGAAGCTTTTACCCATTTTGAAATAAATTTGTTTTTAAATTCTGGTGTGATTCAATCATTTCAGCACGTCACGAATAAAAGCACTTTACAGCGTTAAAGGGGTGCAGTCTTTAGGGGGATGACCAAGAACAAGCGTAAGGGTATCGTCTCTTTCTCAGGCATTTTACTCTGTTTGCATTGAGGTTTCCGAAGGGTGGGTGCTAGAGTGATAACCAAAGACGAGCGGGAGTGTATTTGTGTATTTATTGGTTTATCAAATCTTTAACATGAGTCATTTGTTTATAATAATTTCTATTTTAATTTTTTTTATAATGACATTGTTGTTAATATTAACATCATCATTTTATTAAGACATGAAATTGATAGGCATAACATTTATCAAAACTTGCCAAGTTCTAGATTTATTATTAATATGCTATCAATAATTTTTATTTCTAAACAATTTAAAAAATGCTATAATACTTCAGTAGGTAAGTTTGAGTGAATTTTATTTGAACTTGGCACCCACCTAGATATCACTTCTTTTCAGACTTCTTCATCTTGTCTTTACAAAACTTGGCTCCGTTTTTTCACAGCTATGTTTTTGTTAGATAAAATACTCATTATTCATCCTATTAATTTGAAATAATTTTTTTAAACTTGTACTGGATGACAATTGATGTTAATACAGTTATTTTTCAAATATTAACTAATTAATTAATTTTAGTTTTGCATGGGAAACAAAATGGCGGCCATTGGTTATTGAAGATGAATGAAAGTATTTTCAATAAGGGGTTACCATAGGGGGCCCCTGTTCTGTCGCCAAATACCGCCAACTTGGCGATATTTCGCCAAATTTGGCGGTCAAAATGAGTCGTTAAAAGTGACGCCAACTTGGCGATATGTCTAATATTTCGCCAAATTCCCATAGATTTCCATTGCAAACACCTACTTGCTTATAGAAAATCAACAAATTGAAATATTTTAATGAAACAAAAACTAATATTAGCTTAAAGGATTATATTAATTTTTTCTTTCATGACCTAAGTAGGAATTAACTTTAAAAACAAAATTTTTATATTACTTGTTTATACCAATGTTACGTATAATTATTATTCATTTTCACGTTAAAAACCCTTCTGTATAAAGATTTTTCAGACGTTTTCTATTAAGAGTTTTATCGATTTTATAATAATGTCAAAGTAAACTAACTGAATATAAAGAAAGATACTGATGAATCTTTTGCATTGTCAGGAATGAGTTGCAGGTCTATTGCGAAAAACATAGGAAGATCTAAAATCGTCATCAACAATTTTTTAAGGTTAATAGACGAAGTATGAAAAGAAAAGCTGGAAGCAGGCCAAAAGCTTTGTCACCTAGAGATGAAAGGAGAGTTTTAAAGATAGCATCAGCTGTAAAATACTCAAGTAAAGAAATTTTACAAACTACTAGGTTCATAGTTTGCCAGAAAACAATCTTCAATAGAATTAATCGATCTGTGAATTTCCAATACACACCGAAATTGAGTAAACGCCCTTTGCAGTCTAGCCACAAAACCGAACGTTTACAGTTTGCAAGACAATTCATGACTAGGGACTACAAATGGCTACAGGTTATTTTCTCCGATTCAAAGAAATAGAACTTAGATGGTCTTGATGACTGGAAATATTCTTATCATGATTTGAGAAAAGATTTTTTTTTTTCAAAACGTCAGTTAGGTAGCGTATCCGTTATGACATGGGGATGATTTTCGTTCAACGGCATGCGGTCACTTGCATTTCGTTCAGGAAATCTTACTTGAAAGCAGGGGCGTACTGCCCCCCCCCCGCTACCCCGCGATCGCGTGGTGTTCCTAACTGGTGTAGTGGACCAAAATAATAATAAATGTTTTGAGTTTGTTTCTTTTCAATAAAATTAAAAAAAAATATATGAACAAAAATTTACCTTATTTCAAATGAAAATCAAATTTCAAAGTAATTGTTTAAGAGGCGCAAAGGCCAACATAGTAAAAAAGATTCCATGCCGGGACTCGAACCCGAACTCCCTCTCTGGAACTCGAACTCCTTCTCTGGAATAATTTCCATGTATTAATATAGTTTCTATCGATGCTGTATTTAATTAAGTTTCGTGTTTGCCTCATGTTGGTGGCTCATAATAAATATTCCATCTTGTGTTACGTTTGTAGCCTTGCCAACGTATAATAGTGAGAAATTTTCCAGGCTGGGTGTCGTTCCATGGGGTTTAGTCGGTAGAAAGTCAGTGCGCTATACTGATGACTCCGGTTCGAGTCCCGGTATGGAATCTTTTTCACAATGTTGGCCCCTTTGCGCCTCTTAAGCAATTACATTGAAATTTGATTTTCATTTGAAATATTGTATGCAAGGCGAATGTTTCTCTCTGGAATAATTTCCATGCATTAACAATTTACCTTTCTTTTTTTTATCGCGTAAGTCTTAATTTCTTCTTTCCCTCTGTCATCAGCAAGCAAACTTTGAAAGATCTGTGTAAATTACTCCTTTTGCATAGAATCTGAGAGATAGGGGATAAAGTAAAGAGCACATATGGTCAGTGAGGGGTAAGTTGTTTGGTGGGATGGGTCTGCCTGCGGACATTTGCGTACTAATAAAAGTTAGGCAAGGATTAGCTCACATATCTAGGGATGATCTGCAGATCTACAGATCAAGGAACTTGGGAGGCAAGGATTAGCTTATAGAGAAAAACGATAGGAAGAAACTGCAGTCTTGAATAATAGGGACGATAACCAGGGCATTTTTTTAGAATTGGTAATGCTGCTATTGAAATTTGATCAAATTTTGTACGGCATGTAGCACAGGCTATCAAGAGAAGGCAAGAAAGATGAGGAAAAGAAAGAAAGTATGAAGAAGTCTAGAATAGAGCAGAAAGAAAAACAAAATAAAAATCCTAAACGGCATGGAAGAGGTTCGTTGATTACATTCCTGTCCAAGTCATTTATAAATATGTTAATTGCTCATCTCGATTTCAGATCCAAATAAACATTACAGATGAAGTAAAACAGTCAGGTTCATTTACAGGGATGCCACAGGCGACTATATTTTTATTCTATTTCACACCATTTTTTCAAAACAAAAATCTTCTACATACGCTTTGCCAGCATTTGCAACATATGTGGAACAATGGAACAAGGTAAGGTGGTGCATGGATTTCCTTGTTGTGAGGCAACTTAACATCCAGTATAGAGGTAATGCGTGTTTCTTGCAATGGGAGCCATGATAAAAGATGTATAGACGCGGCTGGTGGCCACAAAAAATAGAAGAATTGATGTTTAAGAGTAAGAGATCTTACTAACAAAGATGTTAGTATAACAATAAGGTAAAAAAAAAAGTTCCATATGATCCAAAAACTAACAGTCCGTAGACAGGCGAAAAAGCTACTAAAGGGAAGCCCCGGCATAAAAAAAGACTCTTTACAGATATCATACATAGATTAACATAAAAAATAATACTAAGCACAGTGCGCAACAAATTTGGAAAAAAAGAATTTACATATTTACGAAAGATTATAAAAATTCACAAATTAGAGTAATAAAAAGCGATATTAAAAAACATAACTAAGGAGAGTTCAGACTAAATGAACAGAAAAATGCATAATTTTAAGGGCAACATGAGAAAAAAAGAGGACGGTGCCCGCCCAGTCTGGTAACTCGATGAAAAAATATGATAAAAAGATACCAAGATAATAGAACAAGGAACAGAAGGTAAGACAATTTAAATACGTGAAAAAAACCAATAATGTATCAGTAAAAAAGTTTTTTTTTAAATACAAAACAGACAAAAGAAGACACGGAAAAAAGGCAAAAGTTTAACTGAGGAAAAATTTACTCTTCGTTTAAGTTAAGAAGGTTAGCAAGTTTGTCGAACTCGTTGATAATAACTATGACTTTTTGCATGGGGTTATCTTATATTTTTGTTTGATTTGAAATATTTTTGATGCAGCTTAAGCATTTGGTGATTTGAAAGACTTCTTTGAGTTCATTAAAAGTATTAAGTATATCTTTGATGTCATTTGAGTAATTTATATGGAATTTTAGATTTTGAGTGTTATTTGACTTTTCATTAGTAGGGAGGATGGGTTGAGGTTTCGCTATCATTATTTTCAGAATTTAACATGTTATTAATAGTTGATGGTTCAGTGGACTTTGGTTTTTTGGTGTAGTTGAAATTTTTAACAACATCAGCAAGAATTTGGTTTTCAGTGTAGGGATTGCTGACGCTATTACTTGTAATGTTTCGGTTATGTTTATTTTCCTGTTTGTAAGGTTTTTGGGACAACCGCAGTAATTTGTGGGATGTCCAAGTCCGCAAGCAACACTTGCAACATACTGCAAAATGCATTTAAAAAAATAATAGTGCGAACATTATATAAAAATAGTTTCCTGTGGCAGCTTTGCATTTAGTATTGAAGTAGATATTACGTTAGATATGTCGCTAATTGAACAGTTGGTACTTTGTGTTTGTTACGTGCAGCATGGTAAAGGGAAGATTAGACTTTTAAAACTGCTTGATGGCCTCAAAAGAGTAGGGATCCCTCTATCTCCAATTAAAAGAAGAACTTCAAAAGTTAAACTCCCGTCTTCAAAAATAGACGACACTTCTTTCGATGGTGTAGCAAATATGAGTGAGAAATATAAAGGAGTGCAAGCACAACAGAAAAGGGACAATCCCAATACACAGTATGTGCATTGATATGCACATTTGCTAATTTTGGTTCTGACAGATGCAACAGAATGTTGCAAATTGACAACGAACTTCTTGGATTTAATAAACACCATGTTTAGCTTAGAGTCATATAAGCGAATGAAAGTATGGACTTTGGTGAATAAGGAATCTGTAGGTGGAAATAAACTTACAGAAAAAGGTAAAAACGATTACAACAAGTTGGAAATTGTACGTCAAACGTGGCGAATCAGGTGAGTTCGTACTATAACTGGTTTTATAAATATTTTTTTACATCGCATATTGTACTGAAGGTATATTTTAGTGTACTTCATAAGTGCATATCAATTTCATTCTATTCGAAAGGCTGTAACATCATTGAAATGCACTTGAAATAATTTTTTCCCATTGGCCGTAATGTAACAAAAAACTTTGACTGTTTCTGTAATTAAACAATACATCCGATTAACACAAAATTTGAAATGACTCGACAAAATTTTACAACAATTCTATATTTCAATTCTATATTATTTTATATTCTATATTAGTAACATATTTAAAATTTCAGACCATTCGGTTGGGCAGTTTTTGCTCAGTTCTATGCGAACGGACGGACAGACAGACGGTCCGAACGACAACTATAGGTGCTACGTATTTATATAATTACGATCGCACCTAAAAAGGAAGCGCTACAAGATGGTGGTGTAAGGATAGAGTACTTAATAGCACGTGTGACAAGTCTTCAAAACCTTTTAAAGATCGACATAAGTTTTTAACATTGCTTAAACAGCTACAAGCTATCACCGAAATGGACGCTTTCCTGTCACATTTATCTTTTTCGAGAAGATCACAGATTGATAATTGGTGCAAGTTTTAGTATGTATTAATAACAACCATTTTCAGCGACCTATTAAATACATCTACGCCCACATCGAAGTATGTGCAAATAAATGTCCTGTACAACTTAACTGCTGCTAACATAACCCAAACTCTGAATTCCAATCTGCTACACAAAAGAAACAATTTTGATATGGTTCTGAAATTTTTTTATGGATTTGCGAAACATCTTCAGAAGCAACTAATAGCATAAACGTACTCCATTGAAATTGCGAATTTTCTACCGGAAAAGCGAATATCGAGAAAAGGGAAACGTTGATGTGGTAAATATTCTGTCGATAAGGTAAGAAATATTATCGGGTCACCATTAAAATTATTTGAAGTAAACGTTTATAATGTCATCTTAGACACATTTGTTCAGCAGCTGAATACACGATTTACTGGGAATGATTTACTCATGAAAGACATTCTCTGGTTCGATCCTCGCTGCTACAGTGCCGTTAAATTGCAAAATGAACTTGAAGAAACTTTTAGTACCTTGTCTGGCTTGTCGAAATTCAAGAAAGACTATGTGAGAAAAGAGTTGCTGCAATTTTCCCTACACTATGTTTATTAGACTCAGTCGCTCAAGTGTTCTCAACACTTAAAATTATACAGAACCGCTTGCGTTTATTTGTAAGATAAGAACTGTAAGAAGATTTTATACTATTCAATGTTGAACGATCTTTTGATTATGATTATGATAAGATAATATTTGGGATTGCCTCAAGTTCAAAATAATTGTCCCGATATCTGACATTCTAATTAGTTAATAGTGAAGGTATAAAGCAAAGTATTCAATTTTCAGTTGCTATATTGATATTTTAAACAAACATTAATCAATGTACAAAGTGTATATAAGTTGACAATTTCAAATAAAAAAATAAAATGAACAAATGAATATTGTGATATTTCAAATAAGAATTAATCAGTGCAGCATGTATGTCAGCTTTAATAGTACGAACTCTTTCTGGTCAAAACTGACACTTTTCAGTATGAAATTTAGAATGTAGTATAGAGACAAGCCTAAGGATTTTTTGATCTCATAGTGGTTAATATGTTAGCCTTCTACGAAAAGGGACCTCTATCCAATTTCCGGATGAGGCATGCATGTTCCTATGGGTTGTCAATGTGCATAGGCTAGGTTCATCCATGCGTCTATTCCCACTGGGAGCCCCTTCACAAAGAGCCATCATCTATTCTAACAATACCGTTGATCAATGCACCGTGCAAAATTGACCCGCAATTTTTGAATCAATGAACCAAACATTTTTTTTTTTTTTTTAATAAAGAGAACAAAAATATCTGAACAGAATTCTCAAAATAAATTTCAAGCGTTTTATTTATTACATGTATACGTTTTAACTGTTTAAAGTTTACATATTAAAAAAATTAAAATTAAAATTAAACAAGTTAATCTCCTCCAAAACAAGATGTCTTTTCACGGTGAAATTACTACCAATTGAAAATAAACGATTATAACGATGTTTTAATATGTCTCGAATTGGAGTTAAATCACCTTCACAGAATTAGTGCAAAGGCTCGTATTGGTAGTCAGTATTCAAACATTTTAACACTGGGGTTGTCGATTGGTGGGCCAATCTATGCCAGTCCGCCCCTGCTTCAAAGGCATATCTAAAAACACTTTCTGTTATAGCAGTTCTGGCAGGAGAAAAATGTATTTATCAGCAAGATAATGCGGATATCAACACAAGGAGTGAGACAAAAATATGGTTGAAGGAGAAATATATTGAAGTTTTGAAATGGACTCCCAAAAGTCCTGATCTAACTCCTATCGCGAACTTATGTGAATATCTAATAAGACGGGTTTAGACAAATGGAAGACATTTTCCCTCAGTTTCAGAACTCAGATCTACGATTGAGATGACTGGTACAAAACTAGACTCAAACTGTAACAAAAATTAATGATGTCCATGAAAGACTGAATATTTCCAGTCATTGAACGTAATGATGGGTGCATAATATATTATTTGTTTCTTTGTTACTGTATTGTTTTTTATTTTTCTGTCCTTAAAGTTTTTACTCAGTCGGAAATAATCATTTTTTGTACAATTACTTTATTTTCGTACTAAATTAATTACGGATGAATTTTGTTGACTTTTTTGTGAGCTTTTCAACTTTATGATACACATTATAGTAAACTTTTTGCCATGTGATTTGCAATTTTTTGCTGTCCTTAAAGATTTTACACACACTGTAATTTTAAACTGTTTTACAAGCCATGTATAATGTACAGTTGGGTGGGCCGAAAAACACTTTTTTTCGATTTTCGATGATCGGTAGTGTGGAAAAGTTGCCACTGCTGGCACTAAGTTCACACAAAAATTTTGAGAATTTTTTTGCAATTCCTTGAATTGCCGCAAATGGCTTGCAGTTTTGTTCAAATGCTGATTTTTGAACTTATTTAGCAAAAATTTTTAAAATGTTAAATTAAATTTATTTTAACTGAATTTACTTGAAGTGTCATGATTAGTTTACTAAAAGCTCCGATTATGTATTTTTTAACGGTTATGTGTATTTTTAATTAGGCGATTTTTACAGCCTTTTCACGTGTAAGTGAGCAAAAATTGTAAGTATTGTTTGTTTCATTCGTCGGTTTTTCATCTTGTCCTTATTATGTTTCTCGCCCTTCCTTTTGTTTTTTGATGCGTTCAGAGTCGTATAGTTGTATGGCGCACCACAGAATGTCTTAACAGCAATTCTTGAAGGAGAGGCGAGTGTGAAGCAGAAACCAATGAAAACGCAATCATTTATTATGAGTATGAGGAAAGAAATAGGAGATGGGAGAAACTGCGAGATGGGATGTTAATTATTTTTCTGCTCTAAAATACATATATTCTCAGAAGATTAAAATAGTGGGACCTTTGAAGCAGGAAGTTCATCTGAATCAGAATTTGAACCAGGGACTTTAAAAGTAGACACTTCTAACGCATATCCCCTTCTCACACAGCATTCGCTGCATTTAGAACTGGTATATCATATAGGTAAATTGCATTACGAGCTTCATCTGTGCCTCAGATGCAGGAGTTGTGACAACAGGGAATAAGGATCTCGTCATCGATAAAGGCAAAGTCAAGTGACAGAAAAAGAAATTTGAAAAGAAGACATAGGAGGAAGAAAATATACAAGCATATTTTTGATAGTAGAAAAAAATAAAATGATTTTCATAAAAAATTGGGACAAGTGGCACCGTCGAGAGAAAAACGAAACAAAAATATCACTATGCTGTCTGTACGTAGTTCGGAATATTTGGGTCACTTTACACTTCCTTCTGGACACTGCGGGGGAATAGCAAAATCATTATATAATTTTTTAAGGCAGAATAAAGCCTCCTTTGAAAAAAAATTAAGAACTACAATATTTGATATGTATTCTTGATATGAACAAGCTTCCACTCCTACACTGATATCAGCTGTCTAAAGTAGATGGTAGAAACACTTGACTTAAGGCCTTTACCAACCAAATAGGAGCTAGATTAATAGAGTACTCAAATCTTCAGCCTTTTGCACATCTGATGTCCATGAAACAGTAAGAGGCTTATAGTAGTCTACACATACATATTCGCACGCCATTAGAGATATGTGCTTCCTCTTTTTTCTCGACGGTGCTGCTTGTCCCTTTTTTTCTATGAAGTTCGTTTTATCTTTTCTACCATCAAAGACTATGCTTATAATTTTTCTTCCTCCAAAAACTTCCTCTTCCTGTACCTTCTTTCCAAGTTTCCTTTTCTGTCTCCTGAACTTATCTTTCTCCATGACGAGATCCTTATTCCCTGTTATCACAATTCCTGCATCTCTTAACCCCTACAGGACGAGCGACCTTTATACGTACCGTGTAAGATGCTCACAATCCATGATTATTCTACCAGTAAATTTTTATTGGAAATGTTGCCCTATTCAATCAGAACATTTTCTCGATTCAATTGGGCAAAAATTTTTCTTTTGAAAAACCTGTGATAAAATATTAAAAATTCTGTGAAAGGCGCTCGTCCCGAAGGGGTTAAAGCTCCTAACGCAATTTACCTATATGATACATCAGTTCTAAATGCAACGAACGCGGTGTGAGAAAAAGATATGCGTTTGTGAGTGTCTTCTTTTGAGAGCCTTGGTTCAAATTGTGATTAAGACGAACTGCCTGCTTCAAAGTTCCCACTAATTGAATCTTCTGAGAACATCTATTAGACCGGGAGCCGGCAGCACAGACAACCACCTCATCGAGTTCACGGATGAAATTCAAGGATTCGTTAAATCTTGATTCGCATATTCAAACGCAATCGGTCTGCCAAGTCATATCTTGGTGGATAACACCTGAAAACCCGATTTTAGTGGCTAACCCAATGGTTTACCATTATGTTTTCCTGCACCAAAAGGTATGAAAACACGGAGGACTGGGATCAGGAAAAAACAATGGTAAACCTACGAGCCAGCCACTAAAATCGGGTTTTCGACCAAGATATGACTTGGCAGACCGATTGCGTTTTAATATGCGAATCAAGATTTAGCTAATCTTAGAGTTTCATCCGTGAACTCGAGGAGGTGGTTGTCTGTGCTGCCGGCTCTCGGTCTATATGCTTTAGGGCAGAAAAATAATTAACATGCCATCTCGTAGTTTCTTCCATCTCCTATTTCCTCCCTCATCCTCCCGATGATTTATTGCGTTTTCATTGGTTTCATCTCCACATCCCTTCATTTTCTCCTTTCAGAATTGCTGTCAAGACATACTGTGATACGTCATCCAAATATGTGACTCTGAACGCATCGAAAAACAGAAGGAAGAGCTAGGATCAGAATAAAGACAAAAGTGAGAAACCGACGAACAAACCAAACAATACTTACAATTTCTGCTCACTTATACCAGAAAAGGCTATAATAGACAAATTCAAAATACACATAACTAATGAATAGCACATAGTCCGAGCTTGTTTAAACATTTCGTACACTAAACAGGACATTCCAAGTAAATTCAGCTGAAATAAATTCAATTTAACATTTAAAAAAAAAAATTGCTAAAAAAGTTCAAAAATCAGCAAAACTTCAAGCCATTTGCGGCAAATCAAGGAATTGTCCAAAAAATCTCAAATTTTTTGTGGGAAATTAGTGCCACTAGTGTCAAATTTTCCACACTACCCATCATCGAAAATCGAAAAAAAGTTATTTTCGGCCCACCTTAACGTACAGGGAATGAATATTAAGGATAACAATGCACGAGGGTGGTTTAATAATTACTATCCTAAATGTGTATAAAATACTTCTACTGCAATGTTTGATGTGGAATATTTGAAGCCTAATGTCTTAGATGCCTAGAAGCTCAATTTCAGAACCGTAGCTGCTATATTAACACATTTTTTTCGTTTTAGGTGTGAGAGGTGGCACCTAGCTTGAAAGGACAAGGGGGTTGGGGGGAAAGACTGGTTTGGAGTTTATGGGGCCAGACCTGAAGCAGTTCTGTGACAGACTTGTGACAGTGGATGAGACGGGGCTACATCACTAGTACACCGAGTCCAAACGACAGTAGCCACGTCTAATTCACTGTCACCCCCCCCCACCCTCAACACCCCTTTCAAGCTAGGTGTGACCTCTCACACCAAAAAACGAAAAAGTATGTTAATATGGAAGTTACAGTTCTGAAATTAAGCATTTAGACATCTAAGACATTAGACTCAATATTCCACATCAACCATCGCAGTACAAATATTTTATACACACTCGGGACAATAATTATGGAACCAACATCCTACAAACATTATATCATAATTTTTAGACTGCAAGTACGGTAAATATAAAAAAACTGGCTTTTTGTTCTATGGTTACACTTCTACAAAATTAGAGATTACAAATATTTTGTGCCCTGGTATTAATTATTAATATCAGTATCTTAACACCTTGTAACACAAAAACTCCGATTTAAAAAAATATTTACTCAGATGTTAGAATACATCATATTAAGCATGTTAAAAATAATAAAAATATAGTAAAACCTCGATTATCTGAAGTAATTGGGACCGACACTCTTTCGGAAAATCGAAATTTTCGGATAATCGAGAATGCTTCAATTTTAAGTTTAAGGAGAAATAAATGCAATATTTCTTAATATGGTAACAAGTGCTTAATAAAAATAAAGCAATAGCAAAATATAAACAAGAATAAATTATCTAAATTTAAATTTTTAAATTAAGTACCTTTTACATATATCACAAGAGTTTGAAAAATTGCTTTGTTTGTGGCAATTTCGATAGCCTTTGCTTTGAAGCGCTATCACGGAGTTTTTTAATATTATTAGTTCACCCGTATCACAGTCTTTCTGCTACTCCAGCCATGCCAATTTTTAAAAGCTTCAGAATTGCTAATTTGTTCGTTTTCTTTGATCAACTCCGCAGCTTACGGGATCTCAAGTTAAATTCGAAGGAATTCTAAGAAACGGGATCAAAAATATTTATATGTACTCGTAGTTCGAAAAGGACTTGCACACAAGGAATATAATAGTTATTTTAAAAAAAAAAAGCTTTCAAAATGGATTTTGCACACAAGGAATTTGATAGTAAAAAAAAAAAATAATAAAAACTTTTAAAAATGGATTTCGGTTAACCGAGAGTTTCGGTTAAAAGAGTTTCGGATAAAAGAGGTTTTACTGTATTTAGAACATAAAACAAACGAACTAAAAGATACTATTTTACAACGGCAACAAACAGAACATTGCATTCTCATAAATATTGTCAGCTTTCTAAAACAAAATGGTAAAGTACACGAAGCTGTCCTTGTATAGAAATCTATTTTTGAGCGTCTCTAGTCTTTATAATTTTATAAAGTTTACGAAATTTATTTTAGGAATAGCGATGCAAAACTGCTCAAATGATAAATAAAGCTTCGACATGAAAATTTAACTCAGCATCGTCGTCTGTCGGGAAATCTGTGAACATTTTATCTTAACTGATGCGTTGGGAAATAGCAGCAATAACTAACATCTCTTTTAACCATTTATATCCCGAATTTTGAATTTTAAAAAATGCTTCACCTGAATAATTATTTACGTTAATGTTGAAGATATCCAGAACGACATGTACTCGGGGTGTTCAAGTGAAAATGCACAAAACGTCCTAACAACCAAACCGGTTGAAATTTAAATATGGCGCTTTGCGATAACGTAGTGAGACATCGAGGGACGCGTTTGGAGTATCCGACATGGTTGTGCGCATGCGTGACGGCCCGAGAATGAAGGAGGGGAGAAGCAAGCAGTTATGTATTCCGTCCAATTGGCGCGGGAGTGCGTGTGAGGACATCATGGCTTTCCCATTGCAATCGCGTCCCTCGATGTGTCACTACGTTATCCCGACGCGGCATATTCAAATTTCAATCAGTTTGATTAATACGAGGTTTCGCGCCTTTTCATTTGAACAACCCTAATATAATAATAATTTAATTTATATATATATATATATATATATATATATATATATATATATATTATTAAAACTGATTTAATAAATCGGTAGTTAGAGCTCTTTTTACCCGACTGCCAAAAAGGGTTATGTGTTTCACGCGCATCTGCGTACGTGGATTTCTTTATACCTTCGAAACATCGCAACGTCTGGATGGATTTTAATGAATGAGGTCTCTATCGATTCGTATTAACCGTCCGATAATTATAGACTAGATTTTGTTTTTAGAAATTGAAAATGGCGGTAGAGACAAAACAAATTACGCACCTTATTGAGTGACATATCATTGGATAGGTCTTACAAAATGGAGACATGGTTCATTGACTATTTTACAGTCAGAAGCTCCGTTTAAATATTACGCAACCTAGAATTTGAGTAGGTAGGATCTCTATCTTTACTGCAACTCTAACCTTCATAGACATCTATAGGCCTCATCAAAACAGTGTTTATAGATAGGAACTAACAATTATACACAACTTCAAAGTCATCAATACAAGTAATTAATAAAAAATAGGTAAGTAATATAAAAAATAGTTTCACATTGATGAGAAATAATTAATTAGTTCGCTTTCTACGCAGTCGGGTTTTTTGGTTTTTTTAAATTTAATTATATATTATTGAAAAACATTTGCCAGAACAATTAGATTAATTATCAACAAATAATGTTATGGGTATCTCACAATTCCTATAAGAGCATTGTAAATAAATGTAAAGTGATCATATCTGTAACAGAAAAGTGTTTTGTAGTTGGAAATTTATCATATTTTTTAATTGGATAAAAGTTACACCTAGGTAAATGGTTGAGGAAATAGCCACATTAACAAATATTTAGCTTCGACTGTTTCACTGTGCTTTCTAAATATGATTGTGCAAGTTATTTTGTTTGAAAAGTGCAATCTACTTTTATTAATAGGCGAATTAAATAAATTTTAAATTTAATTTTCTTTAATAGTACTCAAACGTAGCGTCAGGCCATAAAGGGTTACAGCCCGTTGTACAAGTAGCATTGATTTTTGGGTTTGTTGCAGATATACAACGCGGGGATGCAAAGGGTTAAATAAATTTTATCTATGAGATCAAAAAATTATTTCTATCAAGTGTGAATGAATTTGTTCTAATTTATATTCTACTGTCGAGTTCCAAGCATTTCATTATTAACATAATCACCTTGAATTTTATAGCTTTCAATCAGAATACACTGTAAAAAAGAACGACACTTTTACAGTACAAAGTACTGTTAATCTCGTGCACAAACTCGATCACAGTTAATGTGCTGTATCTTTCTTTGGTTTCTCGAATATACTAACATGGAAAATAGAGTAGTTGTGTAAATTTAACAGCACAATGCACTGGCAATTTGGACGCCAGCAGTTTGTGCTGTAAAAAAATGCGTCCAAATTGCCAGCTAATTGTGCTGTTAATTTTACGCAACTACTGTATTTTCCCTGTTAATATAGTCAGGAAATCAAAGAAGGATACGGCACATTCACTGTGATCGAGTTTGTGCTTGCAAATTTACAGTGGTTTTTTTTACAGTCTAGGATGCCTAACACTGTTGAGCACGATTTATGTGCTATGCATTTAGTAGCTTTTAACAATTTCCAACAAAGTTGAAAAGTGTTTATGACTTCGGTTTGTCTGTCCTTCTGCTCCGCATATAATACTCATTATTCATTTACAGGGCCAAACAAGAAATTCCGTTATATAATGGTATAGGGATGGAGGGAATTGTTTGCGGTGTGTTTCAGTTATGTTAAACTATTCCGTACATAATGAAATTGATATACGTCGCTGAGCTTTAGTATAAGTTATTTCATGTATAATACGAAGTGCATAGCTTTTTCAGGGACACTCAAAAGAATTCAGATACTATATTGTATACGAATTACTGTATATTAGCAATATGCATTTTCAATTATGATATGCGCTTTTAAGTTTTGCTATACGTACGCGTACTATATAGTGTGTATAAATGTTATAGTTCATATACAGGGCTACACAAAAGAATTGATAATGGTTACTGAGTACAAATTGATTAAAGGTGGTTTTTATACGAGTTATGCATTTTTTTACGCTGAATTGAATTTATTTACTAAGAAATGTTTGTAGAATATAGGGGAGGCTAGGGAGGGTTGACCCACTTTTTACAAAATGATTTTTTATTTATTAAATATTGAACGTAGAATAAAGTTTTATATTTCATTTTATTCGTTATACAATCAGTTATAAAAATAAAATTTCTACTTAAGTGTAATACATAAGAAATTTTAAAAATGAATAATTTTATTCATGAGAAAATAATGGGTCAAGGCTCCCTCATATGGGAGGGTTGACCCACTTTGTTTTATATTGAAATATCTGTTAAGAGAAATAAAATCAGTTAAAAAAAGTAAAATAACTTTATGCTACATGCTTTAATTATTATAAAAGAAATTTTTGAAAATATGATGCTTAAACACACGTGTTTAGGGATAATCGCATGTCAGAGGAGAAAATATTTGTTTTAAACAGGATTTTGTCTGAGAAGGTATAATTGTACAACAGGGAAATGAAATTTTAACATTTAAGACAGTATTCCACTTGAGACAGATTCCGTTTCCCATAGGGTTTCATGCATTATAATGCCCGGATTTAGTAGCCACTGTACCGCTTTTTTTTCTTTTTCTCTTTGTCCTTCTTTTTGTGACATTCGACCTGACAATTCCAGTTGTTAAATAGTTTGGCTTCAACTCACTCTATTCATTATGTTGAAATTTGTCTACATACCTTCCTAAAGTTTTTCGATCCATGCTATGCTCTTTTGAAGCCGCATGAGTACTTAACTTATCATTAAAATCTTTTACATCTTTCAGAGGCAAAGTACTTTCAATACTAAAATGTTGAAATAAATGACTGGCACACGAATATGCGAAAAAAATTATTTGGAAATAAGAAAAAGGCTATATTTCACATACATATTATATTGAAAGGATTTTAGCAAAATTATGGTGCCATTGTGGGATTGGGAATTAAATAAAGTGGTTTCATAAACTTACCACTGCCCTTGAAACGGTTAAGACTTTTACTTTTACTGCCCGAGAGAGACTGCTCAGACTAGGAAGTGAGTCTGTAGAGCATAGGTTGTCTCTCCCGGTCCCCTTTATTGAGGTCTAAAAAAAAAAAAAAAAAAAAAAAAAGGTTACAAATTTCAGCCGAGGCTGAGCCCGCCAATACGCGCGACAGAGGGCGGAGTGGTATATATAAGATATAAAAAAATGTTACATTAGCAAGCTTTGTGAAACAAACATAAGGACATTAAATAATGCAGTGTTATACAAAGTTAGACAATATTATACAAGTTGCTGCGACCCAACATTGGGTAGTGAATAAGGGAGAATCAAAGTCTCTGTCTCAGTGATGGAGTAAAACTGAAAGGTTACATAAGAAGTTGAAGATGTTTTTAAGCTTTGAGAGCAAAATCGGGCGCGATAAAATATTTGCTAACCAACCAACTGGAAGAACAGGAGGACGGCGGATATGCCAGCGAGCTGTTAAAGGACAATTATAGAAATAATGAGAGGCAACAGCATCATCACCGCACTCACATAGAGGAGAAAGGGCTCTTTTGAACTTGAAGAGGTATGCTCCAAAAGGACCATGACCGGTAAGGAAAGCTGTGGTGGATGGAGTAAGCAGCAGAAGATCCAAAGATACCACTGGGACAAGATCATAGGTATATCTACCCTTATCTGAGTAGTCCCAGTAATCCTGCCATTTTTTCATAAAATGAGCGCGAAGATGTCTTTTGATGTGTGAGTGCGGTACTGGAAGTGAAAAATCAACTGATGGTTTAGCAGTTGCCTCCTTTGCCAACATATCTGCCGTTTCATTTCCCAGGATACCCTTATGGGCTGAAACGTGGCTTAAATAGGTTTTCCAGAGAAGATTTTTGAGAAGTGATTTAATCTCAATAACCTGGGGATTTGTTGAGCCAAACGAACAGATAGCCTGCAGGCTTGAAAGACTATCGCTAAAAACTGGAATTAAAAAATTTTGGTTTTGTTGAGAAATCCACTCTAAAGCTTTAAAGATGCCAAAGAGTTCGGCTTGGAAAATGGAATTATTGTTATCCAGCCTGCAAGACCAACGATGAGTCACTTCACTCCCTTTCGTAGCGCAGAAAGCTGCACCTACTCCGGTAACAGTGCGTGAGCCATCGGTGAAGACCATAACATTTTGTGTGGGAGAGTAAGAATTTATAGTCGGGTTTACTTGTAGGTGGGAAGTCTCATCTGCCGGATGAAACTGCCAGCCAAGAGTCTTACGCTGAATCATCATTTGTGGAAAAAATTGCTGTGAGATAGCTTCATTCTCCAAATGGATGATGTTGCTTTTAGTGAACTCATATTTAATGGTAAAGGAAATGGGAGGAATACCTGTCAAGATACTGAGAGCATCACTGGAAATGGTTCTATATCCCCTAGAAATTTGCAAGAGAAACATCCTTTGTATAGAAACTAATTTATTAAGTGCTGCTTTAGCTGCTTTCGCACTTTCTAGTCTTTTCCACTGTTTCTATTTATCTATTGCAATATTTAAATGGAAAAAAGTTCCTATCAACTTTCGCATTTATATTTCATTATTTTTTTTTTTCGTGCACTGCAAATAGGAATTTTTTACATCTTTCTTTAATCAGTTTTAAAAGTTTTCTTTTCCATCACCCCATTTTACAGAATAAATTTACATTTATTTTTATATATAACCATTAATCTTTCATTATTCACAGTGTATAATAAAAAGATTTCCAAAACCCTTTAATTAACACATTGCCGACGGACAATTTTTATCAAATCTGAATTTTAAAACAGTAGAAGCTCTTCCCTTTTCTGAAAGTCTTTAGTAAATTGGTGTTCTAGATATGTTTTCCAAGTTGATACATCAGTAAGTATCTTTCAATAAACGAATTTAATATAAAATATCTTACAATGTAAAAAAATATAGACAACATGATATAAATGCATTTTATGCAAGGTAGATGCAGCGCCCTTAGTCAATGACGTACTTTGAATGAAAACGAGAATTCTCGTTTCCCGTCGTGAATGTGTTAAGGGAGCCTTAAACATCTGGTGAACCGTCCCTAACATTGACTGAGTCAAGCCTCCCCACATAGCCTTTTTCTAAAGAATAGCACATTGTTATGTTAAGCCTAACTTACTGTCTAATCTTTATGCCTGGAATGAAAGCTCGATATTTCTGCATTACTTAAAACCTACTTACTTAAACTTCTGAGATATATATTATCTGAAAAAAGCTTACAAAATATTTCTAAAAAACACAACTTTTAGGTTGAAAACATTTCAAATTGATTTTTTTTCACACCTATTTCGATTATCTGTGTGAAACAGAGATTGTTGTTTGAGCATTCCGTTAGGTTTGGTTGACACTTATTGATAAATCTCTGAATTCTTTTAAATATGAAAACTGATGGGTGGGTCAAACCTCCCGTATGGTCAACCCTCCCATTCTCCACTAAATAAAATGACATACAGGACCACGCAAAGAATTAGATACACGGTCGTCCATGGATGATAATTTCTGGAAATGTGATTTCAATAGTTTTAAGAGTGTTTTTGTTTGAATTAAATTTTGGCTAAATAGTGGTGGTACTAGGTAAACTGCAGGGCTATACAAAAGTATTCAAGTATGTTTCCATTTATTAGAATAAATTGCTGAAAGAGAATTTTCAATCTGCTAACCTAATTTTTCCCATTATATAGTATATAAATCAACCTACAGATGAAATACAGGGCTGTCCAAAAGAATTGGAATACATATTTGGCTATGGGCGTTAACTGCTGAAATTAGTTTTTTAAATGTTTTATGCATTTTATAAAATGTTTACTTAGTTATCTTATTTAACTTATTTCCCTAAATAACGAAGTTTTGTTAAAGCATTCAGGAAGTGTTGGAAAGTGTTTCAAAATGTATGCTTAACGCATGATATTCCTTCCTTGTTTAAAAAATAAAATAAAAATCTTATGTGAAGCATAGCTTATGAAACACTTTTCCACACATTTAGAATAATGTAACAAATCTTCATCGTTTAACAAGTTGAAATATGATATCTGATTGAATTATTTGGAAAGGCATAACACATATGAAAACATAATTTTAGTAATTTCAATCAATAGTCCGAAAATTCTTCCTCTTCTTTGAGCAGATCTATATATGATACATAGTTCTGTAGCTATAAACTATATCTATGCAAAAATTTAGTTCAGTTAAGATATACATACCAGTTGATAATTCCTCTTCAGCAATTTCAGCAATTTCAGCTAATAACGAGAATGGCATGGGAATTGTTTTGTGCGGTACTGTTTATGAAGTATAGCATTCATACACAACGAGAAACACGTAATACATTTTTTTACATTTAAAAGCGCATACCGAAATTGAAAAAACGCTTAAAGCAATTATTACTAAAAGACAGTAATGTAATCGAGTTATTTTGTGTTTCCTGTAAATGAACGATAAAAGCTATGAATGCCCTATTCTGTAGTAGTCATCTTGTAGTAAAATTCAGTGATTAATATCAATTTCAATACATTCGAAATTGTATTATATCATTAACATACACTGCAAACTATATTTCCTCATTGACCATAATATAACGGAAGTATTTTGAGTGCCACTATAAATAAACTGTTAATGCTATCCTCTTCATGTTCCATATCAAACATGCCAAGGTAAACATCCTTAAAATATATCAATTGCATGAAAATACGATCTAGACACACGGCAGTGTGTCAGCCAAGTTCGCCTGACATAGCCGTGTGTTATTTACACGAATCATTTCGAGCTGTTTTCATCAAATTTCAATGCTCTACAACTGAAAATCTATCAGACCTACGTACTTGTTATACGAAATGTGTAGTAAGGCCACCCTAATTACCTAAAATCCAAAATTTTATAAATAACGCATAATTAGTTTCCGAGATAATGGCATTTGAAAATGTCTGATAATAGATAATTTTACCACTGACTGACTGACTGACTAACTGACTGACTCACTCATCAAAAAGATCTCGTATATCTACTGCAGCTACAGACTTCAAATTAGGTGCGAAGTTCGTTTACACTATAAAACTGAGAAAAAAAATAAAAAAATTGTGAAAATCGATGAATTACCCACCTGGGGGTGCCCATTTTTACTTTACCATTGCGTCTATTAGGCGAAATTTTAATTTGCGGTATAGGAGGGGACGCTGTTCTGTCGCCAAATACCGCCAAGTTTCTCGCCAACATGGCGATCTATCGCCAAATTTGGCGACCAAAATTAGTCGCCAAAAGTGACGCCACCTTGGCGATATCTCTAATATTTCGCCAAATTCCCATAGACTTCCATTGTAAGCCTATCTACTTACTGGGGGTTTATCTGGGTTTACTTGCTTACAGAAAATCAACAAATTGAGATATACTGTCCGTCGCAGAGCCCGTTCTCAGAAACTATACATGTTGGAGGCGTGAAATTTTGAATATTTACAGCTGAACACCTCACATCAAATGCAAATCATAAAATTTTGAAAAAGTTCTAAATTTAACCCCTTTGTTGTCTCACATGTGTATTTTAAACAATTCTTTCTAAGTGAGCCCCTATTTAGGTTGGAGGCGTGGAATTTTCCATACTTATAGCTGAACACCTCACATTAAATGACAAACCATAAAATTTTTAAAAAAGTCGTAAATTTAACCCTTTGGGCTCTCACATGCGTATTTTAAAAAAAAATTTCTAAGTGAGCCCCTAATTAGGTTGGAGGCGTGAAAATTTGAATACTTATAGCTGAACACACATCAAATGACAAACCATAAAATTTTGAAAAAGTCGTACATTTAACCCTTTGGGCTCCCACATGTGTATTTTAAACAATTCTTTCTAAGTGAGCCCTAATTAAGTTGGAGGCGTGAAATTTTGCATACTTATAGCTGAAAACCTCACATCAAACGAGAAATCATAAAATTTTGAAAAAGTCGTACATTTAACCCTTTGGGCTCCCACATGTGTATTTTAAACAATTTTTTCAAAGTGAGCCTCTAATTAGGTTGGAGGCGTGAAATTTTGCATACTTATAGCCGAACACCTCGCATCAAACGATAAATCATAAAATTTTCAAAAAGACGTACATTTAACCCTTTGGGCTCCCACATGTGTATTTTAAATAATTCTTTCTAATTGAGCCCCTATTTAGGTTGGAGGCGAGAAAATTTGCATACTTATAGCTGAACGCACATAAAATGACAAACCATAAAATTTTGAAAAAGTCGTACATTTAACCCTTTGGGCTCCCACATGCGTATTTTAAGCAATTCCTTCTGACTGAGCTCCTTATTAAATTGCAGATTTGAAAACACCTAAGGCCAGGCGACAAATCATAAAATCATGAAAGAAGTCTTACGCTTAACCCTTTGAGCTACCACATATGTATTTTAAGCAATTCTTTCTAAGGGAGCCCCTAATTAAGTTGGAGATATGACTTTTTGCATACGTATAGCTGAATACCTCAGACAACACGACAAATCATAAAATTTTCAAAAAGTCTTATATTATTTACTCCTCCGGGCTCTAACTTGTGTATTTTAAGCAATTTTTCTAACCTCCGCCCTTTTCACCCGGGGAGCACTTTTCCAACTTTTGCCGACAACCCTTTGACCGTTCTTTCATATTATGCACCATAGCCATACACATTTTTGTTCCATTTTTTACCGCCAGGTGTGCCTACTTGTCTCGGATGATATGTGCTCAATCCCCTCGACTAATATATCTACGGATAGTATGTAAAATGGAGTTTCGTTCAGATAGAGGTTTGTTTAGAATAGAGTGCGCCACTGGTTGCGAAATGTGGAACTAACAGATTTTTCAAAAGGATAAAGTGTTTTAAAGGAATATTAAACGAAACCCTCTGTGCGATCTGTGATCACATTTACCCATTTGTTATTTTCAAAATCATCAGAGAAAAGGATATTTAGTTAATTACATTTGAAAATCCAGGGAGGAGCAATGTTCTTTCTCCGCACTACCTCTTTGCCGGCACCCATGGATGAATGATACATAGTGTGGCATAAGCACATAACTTTATTTTTCACTTTCAGTACAAAAAAGCAGGCCCAGCTATAGGATATTTAATTGGAAAATTTAATAGAAAAAATTAATATAGGAATTTAATAGGAATTGTTGTTTCAAAAACAATAAAAATTTCGAATCATTTCGTTTCAAAACATGCATTCAATGTAGTAGTATTAAAATATATATTTCTGCCGCAAATGGACAGCCAAATAGTTTGTTGTAGGAAATTAAAATTAAAATTCAATGTTGCTTGGTGAATAAAATAATCACACGTAAACACATCAAAAAGCATTAAGTAAAGAGTCTAAATATGTTGTAACTTTACAAAAAGTAATGATATCTAACAAAAACATAGCTGTGAAAAAAGGGAGCCAAGTTCTGTAAAGACAATGGCAAGAAAAGAAGTGACATCTAAGTGGGTGCCAAGTTCAAATAAAATTCACTCAAACTTACCTACTGAAGTATTATAGCATTTTTTAAATTGTTTAGAAATAAAAATTATTGATAGCATATTAATAATAAATCTAGAACTTGGCAAGTTTTTGATAAATGTTATGCCTATCAATTTCATGTCTTAAAAAAATGGTGATGTCGATATTAATTTCAATGACATTACAAAAAAAAATAATATAGTTATTATTATAAACAAATGACTCATGTTAAAGATTTGATAAACCAATAAATACACAGATACACTCCCGCTCGACTTTTGTTATCACTCTAGCACCCACCCTCCAGAAACCTCGATGAAAACAGACTAAGATGCCTGACAAAGAAACAGATATACTTTCGCTTGTTCTTGGTCATCACTCTAGAGACTGCACGCCTTTAACCTTTCAGGGGCAAATAACTTTTATTCACGAAATGCTGAAATGATTGAATCACACCAGAATTTAAAAACAAATTTATTTCAAAATGGGTAAAAGCTTCTTTTCACGTATTTAATAAAATTAAACTTTTTAGTCCTGAATTCTGGTGTCAATGTGGCATTTTGCAGTTAAATTGGGTGAAATATATTTCATCCCACCGCCCTTCAAGGGGAAGGAGCTCACTCAAATTAAGGCTTCCAATCATGAAATAACAAGATTTGATATAATAATGTCATTATTAAAAATAAATGACTCGTAGGTAAAAACTTGCCAAGTTCTAGATTTATTATTAATATGCTATCAATAATTTTTATTTCTAAACAATTTAAAAAATGCTATAATACTTCAGTAGGTAAGTTTGAGTGAATTATATTTGAACTTGGAACCCACTTAGATATCACTTCTTTTCTTGCCATTGTCTTTACAGAACTTGGCTCCCTTTTTTCACAGCTATGTTTTTGTTAGATTATATTTACAAGAGTTAGAGTGTGCGCGCAGACAGTCAAACCAAATTTATAAATACTTTTCAACTATGTTGGAAAGTATTAAAAATGGAACATTTTCCCTTTATTTATGTTAGCAAAATCGGATAATATTCCAATTACACGTAAATAGGATTTTTTGAAAAAAGACGAGGTGACGTTTAAAACACGAAATACACATTGCTAAACTAAACGAAATGTATCGCAACAATGGAATTTCTAATAGATTTTAAACTCATTTTATAGTAAGGTACGTTGCATGTGACTTTTAAATTTGAAATGCAAAAATGTAATATCATATTACTATCAATATTCCCCTCCCATTTATCACAGAAATATGAAAAAAGATTTTACACGTGAAAACCTCGCCCATATACTTATGATCGTTAGCAGATCAAATAAGAAATTAAATTGAATTTTCGGGAGCGTAAATACAAATTTCAATAAAATACTTTACAGTTTTATATTTTCTTTAAATATGCCCTAAATGCTTATATATATTTATATTTTTTATAAGGAAAAAGAAAACCTTAACATCTTTAACATATTTTATGCGATATTAGATGCAGAAATACAACAAAATAAGACATTCTAAAACCAGCTAGGTAATTTTTATTCTTGCTGGCGCATAAATGCGTTAGATAATAATATCGAATTTAACGAGAAAAAATATTTTTTCAGTAAAACTAAATATACAAATTTCTCAAATCTATTTATTTGTTTATGTTTATGGTTTCATAGATGAGAAAAGAAAAGGCTTTATGAAAGTACATTTTCATTAATAAACTGTAAAGATATTTTATTTAATTTCTCTTTTCGTGTTATGTTATTCACAAAAAAGAGATAAATTGATACCATCACATACGAAATAATAGTTCAGTATTTACTATCTTCTGCTGACGACAGCTACTACAATCTTAACCACTTCAGTCCCAGGCTTAATTTTGCTGGTGAAGGGCTGTATACCGCGCTGTCTGGTGTAAAATGTTTGTGTCATAAATCATTTCATAACTTCCGTGATAAAATAGTAATGAATTTCAGGTCGTTCAAGGATTTACAACATAATCAAAATATGTATAAAATAACAATATATACTCATATTATAAAGGAGTAAAAATTGTGTGTTTGTTAGAGGTAAACTCTGGAGCTATCGAACCGATTTCAAAAGTAATGGTATCAAAATGATGGTGTTTGTCCAACTTAGAACATAGGCTACATTTTATGTCGGTGCCACTTCCCCAAAGGGGGAAGTGGCACCGACATAAAAATTTGCAGGAGCAAAAAAACCTTCCAAAAATGCGATTTTTGCACTACTGAAAGGCCTAGAATCATGAAGTTTGGAATATTAGTTACTTATAACATATAAAGGATTTCAAGAACAGTTCTTAAACAATTCGAAATTAAAAATAGGGTGAAAATGCACAAAAAGCGTTCTAAAAAACGTTCTAAATGGTGGTTTCTACACAGTCTCAAGAAATACCAAGCCGATAAAAAAATAATGGTGACAACCCTTGCTCCAAGATAGGCTATATTTTATGTTGGTGCCACTAACCCAAAGGGGTGCAGGAGCAAAAAGCGTTCTAAAAATGCGATTTTTACGTTACTGAAAGGCCTAGAATCATGAAGTTTGGAATATTAGTTAATTATTAGATATAAGGGATTTCAAAGAACAGTTGTTAAAAAATTCGAAATTTGAAAGGGGTGAAAATGCACAAAAAGCGTTCTAAAAAACATTCTAATTGGTGGTTTCTACACAATTTCAGGAAATACCAAACCGATTTAAAATATAATTGTGTCAAAATGATAGTGACAACCTTTGCTCCAAGATAGGCTATATTTTAGGTCGGTGTCACTAACCCAAAGGGGATGCAGTAGCAAAAAACGTTCTAAAAATGCGATTTTTGTTTTACTAAATGGCCTAGAATCATAAAATTTGGAATGGTAGTTACGTTTAAGATGTCAATTATCTCTAAGAACATTTCCTAAAAAAATCCAAATTTAAAAGGGGTAAAAATGCGCAAAAAGCATTGTAAAAAACTTTCTAAATTGCGATTTCTAAGCAATTTCAGGAAATACTGAACCGCTTTGAAATATAATGGTGTAAAAACTATGCTGATAGCTCTTGATCCAAGATAGGCTATATTTTATGTTTATTTCCACTACCCCAGAGGAGATGCAAGAGCAAAAAATGTTCTAAAATTGTAATTTTTGATTTATGGAAGGACCTAGATTCTTGAAATTTTGCATGGTATATATTTATCAGATATAAATAATCTCTAGGAACATTCCTTTAAAATTTTACATTTAAAAAGGGTGAAAATGCGCGAAAAGCGTTCTAAAAGCGTTCTAAATGACGATTTGTGATCAATCTCAGGAAGAAACAAACTGATTTCAAAAGTAGTGGTAGGAAATTGATGCTGACAGTCTCTGCTCTAACATACACGCTATTGCATGTCGGTGTCACTATCACATGGAGGTTGCAGGAGCAAAAAATATTCTAAATTTCAATTTTTGTGATCGGTACGGCTAGCAACTTGAAATTAGGCAAGGTACATATTTATTATATATAAATTATCTTTAAGATCAGTTTCGAAAAAAAAAAAATGAAAATTTAAAAGCGCTGAAAATGCGCGAAAAGCGTCCTAAAAACATTTTAAATTGCGATTTCTACTCAATCTCTGGAAATACCCAACCAACTGCTTTCTAAGAACAGACGAAAGAAGATTCCAAATTTAAAAGGTTGAAGTGAGCGAAAAGCGTTATAAAAACGTTCTAAATTACAATTTTTATGCAATCTTATCAAATACCAAACCGATTTAAAAAATAATAATGACAAATTTTTTGGTGATAGAACGTGTTCATACATAAGCTATATTTTATGTCTGTGCCACTACCGCCAGAAGGTTGCAGAAGCATAAAATTTTCTAAATCGCGATTTATATGATACTGAAGAGGCTAGAAACTTTAAATATGGCATGGTAGTTGCTTATAAAATATTAATGCTCTCGAAGTACTGGCGAAAATAAATTAGAATTAAAATGGGATGAAGCGAATGGAGGTGCGAAAAGTGTTCGAAAAAAGTCCTAAATTACGACTTCAATGCAATTTCAGGGAATATAATCCGATTATAAAAGTAGTAGTTGGAAATCAATGGTTACTGTCTGTGATCCTACACAGGGCATATTTTATGCCGATGATTCTACTACATGGGGTTCATAGGAACAACAAACGTTCTGAAAAAGGCCTTTAAATGCTTTCTAAATTACGTATTTGTGGAATATTAGGAAATAACAAACCGATTTAAAAATTAATGTTGGCAAATGAATGGTGACATTTCTTATTTCAACATAGCCCTTTATGTTGAGAGAGGTGTTAGGACTTGGAATTTGTCATGATGGTTAATTTTAAGTTGTAAGAAAATAGTTTCTAAAAAATTCAAAACTTCAAATGAATACTGAAATGAGCGTATTAATTGAGGATAAAAGTTTTAAAATATTTTCTAAATTATCATTTATTTAGTTTTATTTCTTTTTATTAATTTAAGTCTCATTTCTGCCTAATGCAGTGTAATAATGAAGTTTAGTGAAACTGTGTTTTAAATAGTAATTTTTGAATTATTCCTAAAAGAATAAATTCTTTTAATAAAAATTACACATATAAACATCACTTGGCATATTTCAAATATTACGCGAGCAAAGCCGCGGGGTTTGCTAGTAAAGTAATAAAACCAATGAAAATGCTACATAAACGCCCTTGGAGCATTCTCATTGATCAGAAAATAGATAGCCTTTAAAAACAGTAATTTTTCAGGATATTTTTAACAGGGATGGTCAAAAGCTTATTTTATTTCTTATATTGATGAAAGATGTGTAATGTACGTATTGGTGTACGTAATGGTCACTGATAACTGAAATGAGAGAACGTAAGTAGTGTACGTCCGGGGAGTAAATTAAAGAACAATAATTTCTCTTAGTTTTATTACCTAAAATATGTGTTGTTGTAACGTATAATGATGAGAATGTGAGCGATGTTCGTATATACATAGTGTCTCATAAATATTGGTTAAACGTTAAGGGGTGGTAGGGTACATCAAAAGGATTAATAATTGCATAACAATCCATGACCCGTAACGTCATCGTACGTCACAAGGTTGATCTGTTCACGAGAGCACTGGAGAAGAAATACAGTCAACGCTCGTTATGATGACCTCCCCTTATAGCGACCGTTCCATTATAACTACCGATGCAAAATGTGCCAGAATACATCTACTTTGTGATATGTTATTTTTACATCCGAAATAATGTCCGGGCAGCAACATATTTCCCAATACAGCGACCAATTTGACCTTTTCTCCAATTTTTTTCCCCCAAACAAGATCACAATTTTCTTTCCTAAAGAGCTCATTGCTCATTGCGCTTTGATTCGTGTTGTAAAATGTCTTAAAATGACCCTTTAAAATATTTTTTAAAGCCAAGAAAACACATAAAATTACTTATCATCTCCAACTCAGATGGAAAATTTTGTTTACAGGAAATATCAAATGCACAAAAAATAAACAACAATTTCAAATTATCTTCGTAGAAAATAAATGTTAGTACGCAAGTAACTATTTTTTTTTTTTTTTACCGTGATTTAATATTTACTTCAAATTTTATTTTAGAAACACGTAATCATTCCGTTAAATTGATTTTTATAATTATTCATTATCAATGTTTATTTGATACGAAAGTAAACATAACTTAATAATAATGGTGTATTATAAAATTTCCTTTGAAACTTTAATTTTCATGCACATGATTAGAATTTTTTCGTTCACTTTCGTTTTAGCGACCTTCCAATATAACGACCCTCATCTTTGTTATTCGAGGTGTCGTTATAACGAGCGTCGATTGTATCTGTTTTATCGCAGTCATTTGGTCAGTAGTCACTTGAGAAGAACATTATACGAGCAGAGATCTACTTCGTGTACGGATTGGCTGATGGCAATGACGAGCAGCTCAAGAAGTGTATCGAGAACGGTTCTCACAGAAAGATGTGCCTAGCGAACCGCCGGACAGCGGAGTATGTGTAGAAAAATCCCTGCCTAAAATATTTCATGTGATTTTGTATTGAAATTATTGCTGTTTACTTACTATTAATAAATCTAAATACATTTAATAATGTTATATACGCATTTATTTAAAAAATAAATATAAAATACAAAGTTTACTTTGCTTTTTAATGTCTATAAGAGGAAAGTAATATTTGGTAGCGTTGTTTTACTTACAACTAATGTTTAATTAAACGTGCTAAATTATACTAAATGTAAACTTTTAATTATTTAAGTAAACGAATACAATCTATTATAAATAATATCCAGGTATCGGCCGGAGTAGCTCAGTGGTTAGAGCGACTGTCTGGAATGCAGTGGTCCCGGGTTCGATTCCTGTCTCCGGCTAATTTCTCACTCCAGTTGGGTTTATTGTATTTATTGAATGTATGTCTGCATAATATTTATATATACATTTAATTGTTGAATGCAGGCGTTATTTATGTGTGTTTTAATTTATATTGAGTTTGTGTGTTTTATTATGTATTTATATATAATTTGCATTTTGTATTTAGCAAAGTTGATTCTCTAAAGTTGAATTGTGGTATAGAGATTCTGGTTTTTGAGTGTTATTAATAGATTACAAAAACAATTTATATTTAAAATGGCAACTATGCTGAAGATATTTTTATATTGACCTTCAAAACTATAAAAATACGATTATACTTCAAAAGCGGCCCCCCACACCTTTAAAAAGCTATATATATAAATCAATGCACAGAAAAAAGCTAAAATGGCTTAAAAGCAACACATTTTTTTATTTTTTAAATATACACTGCTCAAAAAAATTAGGGAGCAAGTAAAAATGTTATGATAACAGTGCGAGATAGCCATGCATGGGCATTAAACTGATAGTAACTTGTATAGTAAACCAATGTGCAATACAGAAAAAAGACGCAACAAATTGCAAGAGAGATTCAATTCTTTGAAATAATGGATAAAACGTGAAAAGATGGTTTAGGGCAACAATTTGGTTACATGTAAATGACAAAAAACTGTGCTGTTTAGGAATGAAGCAAGGTATTTAATATGGCGTGTGATCCTCTCGAATAGATAAAACTTTCGCATATCTGGTTTCCATGGATTCGATGACATTACCGATAAGTTTTCGGGGAGTATTGTCTAACTCCTCAAGAATTGCAAACTCCAAGTCCCGGACAATAAAAGGAGGACTCAGTATCGCTGCAATGTATCGTCCGAATGTGTACCAAACATGCTCGATCGGATTCAGGTCACTAGAGCATGTTGGTTATTCCATACGCTGTATTGTTTCAGCTTTAAAGACGTTTTGTACAAGACGAGCTGTATGCAGTCTGGCATTATCATGCATGGAAGAAAAGGAACCACCAATTGCTTCTAAAATAAATACGACATGAGGTCTCAGTATCACGTCTGTATATCTTCGGACCATCAAAGTGTCATTCCGAATCATATGCAGGCCCGTACGTCCATTTATGCTGATTCCAGCACATAGCATCAACACACCTCGCCTGGAATGTGATCTTTCACGAATGAATGTCGGATTATTTTGAGTGTCTTTTTCTCTCCGTGTCAAAACACATCAGATGCCATATACAGACTGAATCGGGACTCATCTGTAAACAGAATTTGTCTCCAACATCTTTACCTCCAAACTCGATGTTCAGTTTCTCCCTTTCTTTGGGTCGCACAGTTTTTTTAGATCAACGGAATTCGGACCATTGGCTTATGTGCATAGAGACCACCCTGATGAAGCCTTTTTTGGACTATTTTTACTGGCCACCCTTCGTCCTGTAGCCAAGAACAACTGTGTTTCCATCTAAGTGTCATTGCCCGTTCTGTCTTGAAGAGCTGTTAATAGGATATATCGGTCTTCAGTTTCTGTGATAGCACATGACTGTGCCTTGCCCTTGTCTATGTCTACCATTCTATGTATTTTGGAATCGATTCCATAGCTTTGCATTGACACTTCTTGCGACTTTAACAGCGTTCGCTACACTTCGTTGTGTTTCCCCAGATTCAACTGTCCCGATAACACGCCAACCCATGCAGTTCAGTAAATCACATTGTTGTGACATTTTCAAGTCGCCTTTTCTCAAATCACAATCTGAGCAATTGAATTTTACAACTGAGACAGTGAAACAGACGTTTCTGCAAAATCCCGATTTCTGCACTTATCTCCTTTTCCTAGTTTTTTACTTCATAAACTTTGATTTGCATGTGAAATTTTCTTCATCTGTTTCCTACTACCATTTAACCCCTTAACTGTCGTACGCGAGTGCCTCTCGGGCAAAAATTGTTTGCTATATTCGATACTAAAAGCTTTTCATATCACTAAATTTTAACTGTAATCTTTGGTTTCTTAAATGGCGTACCCTTTTCGATTGTGTAAAGTCAAATATTTTAATAAAAAAAAGTGGTGCCGGGTCCTGATTTTAATTTATTGTGTCAAACAAAAAAGAAACAGTTAAAGGGTTAAATTATGGATGTTTTATTTTATGTTAATTATCAGTGTAAATATTTGCGCAATTTTGTTAAAACCATATGCTTTCCTAATTGTTTAGAGCAGTGTATTAAAAATAAAGCTATTGAGTTCAACAATACATTAAACCACAAAAATATTCTTTTAAACAGAATTAAACATAATAACAAAGTTGAAGCGTAACAATAAAAAATTCATCTCGCAAAGAAACCTTTTTTTCAACTGAGTGTAGGAGCCGCCTGATATAACTCATACTACGATAACTCATAGAACGATGCGCTAGTTAATCAGCTATAATAAAATATGCGTTTTACAGTGCATGAGAAAATTTT
This sequence comes from Maratus speciosus, assembly GCA_963932465.1. Lineage (NCBI taxonomy): Eukaryota > Metazoa > Arthropoda > Arachnida > Araneae > Salticidae > Maratus > Maratus speciosus. The sequence goes on from OZ010786.1 coordinate 24,317,329, forward strand.
AATTTTTACTTTTTTGGCCAGGTCAAATGTTTCACTGTGCGCCGGATGTTTTTGAATGCTCATCTCCAAATTTTAAGAATAAGGCTTTTTCAAGAAATGGTATGCATAACGGAGGGAGGCTACATGTAAATCGTAGGTTCGTCGCGGAACAGACTATGTTGTATGCTGTAGAGAGGAATTCAAATACCGGCGTTCGTGCCGTCCCTGCTGCCGTAGGAGGATTTAGGTTTAGTGTGCATGGCGTTTTGCAAGGCGAAGCCTTGCACTCATATCATCTCCAATAAGTACAAACACTGTATCCCACAGATCATCCTGCATATGTGTGCCAAAATGAGCTTTTTTTAGTAAATAATGAAATTTTAAATTTGTCTGAATTCCTATTGAAAAGCATTATGGAATGAAACTAAATTTTCTATAGTTGTGGAACGAATCAACCAAAACAGTTTTGAATTTCCAAGTGGGTAAAAAAGTCCCGGATAGGATTCCGACCAGGGATGTCTTGGGTTATTCTGCGAATGCTTTACCAACTGAGCCATCCCATTCGAATCTGGAGGACTAATGCACCCACCATTCATTCCGTGATGTTCCGTCAGTTGTTAGAGCATTGGCATTTTCAGCCAAAACTGGTTTGTATCCTAGCCCGGACTTTTTTCGCCCACTTGGAAATTTACAACTGTTATGATGTATTTAGTAATTGAATAAATGTGTTAAATATCAATCTAATATGAATCAACCAAATTTAACCAAAATCTATACGGCTAATTCCAGGTAGCATACTGACATTCCTACCAAATTAAAAGCTAAGCAGGTACTTTTCGCGGCAGTTATAACGGAACGGACATACAGAAAAATAGAAACCAAAAGCTTTTCGGCTCTCCATAGCAAGCCCCAACTGACGTTTTTGCAAATATAACGTTTGTAGTGGCAATTGGTGTTGCAAAAACACAGTTTTTTTATTTGTTTTGAATTTAAAAAAGGAATTTGAAAGAAACACCGATATTTTGGGATCTCATGAAATTGAAATAAGAAGAAATCTTTTTGTTTATGATTTTCTTTATTTCCACAGCAATACTCTTTCGACCAAATGCTCCAAAGTTTTCTTTTTATTTCTTGAGGCTTTATTTTTAATTTTATATCCCAAATAAAATTTATACGTCCATGACTTTCACCAAAAAAATCACGAAACATTATGGATTGAAAGCACAAGAGATTAAACCCAGATAGGACTGGATTTTCCTTTATAAAGCATTCCATTGCATTAAAAATACTGTAAATATTAAACAAAGGAAGTGCGTATGTTGGACGTTTCTATTTTTTGAATTTGAGGGCTCAATCTGTCGTTACGTTTAAATTAATGCTTCTCTAAAATCTTAAAAGTGATTTGTTTCCATACGCCACTTGTATAATTTCCAATAAAAGACATTGTAAACATTCTCATCGAGTAGAGGATGGCTGGTTAATAATATTTTTAAGGTAATTCTGGATAGATGGTCATATAGGAGAGATGGCCATCCTAAGTATTTAGAAAGCTGTATCATAGATTGCAGCATTCACTTTTTTTGTATGAAATAATTCAACGTGTCCATTCATTGAAACGTTCAGCTGTGTTTTTCAATTATAAAAAGAAAGTGTAATTTTAATGTTTATTTAATTTAGTGCTTGGATATTTTTGTTGGGTTAGGTATCTGGATGTTTTGCATTACGCGTGTTACATATAATTTTTTACTATAAGGACTTTTAAGCCATGTATATAATCCAGGGCTCGAAATGGAAAAATGCACGAAACGGAACGCTATTTCAAAATTATTGTTGACTTTTTTTTCTTTGAAAGTACAGTAAAGTCCCGATTATCGGAGGCCCGCTTAACCGAATTATTTTCTTCTGATGGACTGATAGTTTCCATTATTATGAAAACATTATAAATGAAGTGTTAGGTGAAGATAAAAGATGAGCCGTAAAAAGTTAGAACGCTGATTTTCTGGTCATTTTGGGAAAAAAAGTGGCCCTAATTATTTTTGAAAAAAAATAAATATGGCCATTCACCTAACACTTCACCATTCACCTGTTTCATAATAATGGAAGCCATCAGTCCATCAGAAGAAAATAATCCATTCCAAAGGTATAATTCCAAAGGTATTTGAAAAAATCTATTTAATACTTTGAGCAGAAAGAAGAGACTACACCTGCAATTTTCATGTCACTAATAGAATCACATAGCTGCCAATTTGTACGGTTTTGTTACCTCTAAAATTGAATACAAATTTTTGCGATATTTAGGCTTAAAACTGGTAGCTATGCAGTAGCGTAATACTGCAGGTAAAAGAACTGCAGCAAAATTGAAATTCAACTAACAAGAAACTACAAAGGACTTTTTCAAATAAACAATTTCATTCCCCGTATATCTTAAAAGTAACGGAAATGTACATCAAAGAAACGTTACTAGTACCTTAAAGATGAATGAATTAAGTGAAAAATTATATTTCATCTCCTTGGTTGGTGACGAATTGTTTAAATCCTGTTTATACGAGTTTTTTAGTTATCCGAGATGATCTTGGTCCATATTAACTCTGATAATCGGGACTTTGCTGTAAAGCAAATTTATATTTAAACGTAAAAAAAAAAAATTAAAAAAAAATGCATTCAAGATTCTAAATAATTAGAAAAAAGTTACATAGAGCATAATAAGCTATATGTATGAAACTGTAATAATATTTTTTAATATTTCCACGAACCAGAACAATATTTTCTATACTTTCACGAACCGGAACAATATGTGACACAATTTCACGAACTGGAGCATCGTTCCGGTTTGGTCCGGTACATTTCCAGCCCTGATATAATTCAATCTTTATTATAAAGTCTAAAACAAAGAAATCCAATGGCGGAGTGACACTTTAACCCTTAAATGCCTGATTTTTCAAAAATCATTGTAATAATGTTTTTCGGCTTTCATTTTTTAAATAAATCATGGGAAAAATACTTAAAAAATCATATTTTGTTTTAAGCATGGTTTACGGCTAAAAAACAGTTTGTTACTAATCGGTAATACTGGTCTTTAATTGAAAAAAAATAATTTTCCTTGAAAAAATTCGATAATATTAAACAGTCAAGAATTTTACGAACTATAATAAGAAATAAATTTTACTTACTCACTGCAGAACAAAATAGGATATTTCGCAAGCTTCCGAACAAAATAAAAAGAACAAGTGGCAACAATTGAAAAAATAAATCTATCTTTATTCTTAAGCAGCACAAGTATTGACATCTACATGTTGAAAATCGATTTAATAATATTTTTAGAATGTATTTTATTTGCAACATTAGTCATTATAGCTTCAATATTATTCTAATAGTATAGAGCCAAAATTGGGTATGTTGCCGAAAAGCAACACCCGGCATTTAAGGGTTACGTTGGGTGGCAATCTGTCCATCAAATTTAGGAGAGATAACCACCTAAAATCAATATTTTAAAATTATACGAAGCCAGGATTTTAACTAAATATAATTATTTTAAAAATAAATATATAATTTTTAACTAATATAAATACTTCAATAAGAGTCTAACGATGTATTTTTGTTAAAAAAAAAAAAAAAAAATATATATATATATATATATATATATATATATATATATATATATATTGGAAAACTTCGGAAACGTTCATCCCAGAAACATATAAAGATGATAAATAAACTTAAAACCGTGAAGAAGTCTAAAATAAACGCGGAAAAAAAAACAAAAACACGACATTTCCAGTAGCGAAGAAGATGAAATACACTATATTGCCATTAATGACCGGCAACTTTCAATTTTAGACATTTTGTCGAATATTTAGAAATATACTTGACAGATTCTTCTGGAATTTCATGATTGAAAAGAACAGGTATGACCTCATATCTAGGAATGTCGATTTGATAAGGGGGGCAATTAGGGGGCCAGCAAAAAATCAAAGGAAAAAAAGAATACTTGGGATTACCCTGTAAAATAAAATGCACAAAATGTCCTATCGCTACCGAATATAAATAAACAGACATTGTAAAATATGTGTATTCTTTTGTGTAAGAATAGCACGTATATTAATAGAGATATAGCGATTTATTTTTAAAAAATTAAAAAATCTTGCAAGTTTTTTGCTTATAACATGCAGGGTTTTCAACGAAATTTAACTCCGGTTTCAGAAAAATTGACAACATATTGTAGAAACAATATAGTGCAATTGGAATATAAATATATTAAATATTTTAGGAAATATGAGCAGTTGTATGAAATAATTTTTATCTGCGCATGCGCGAATGATAACAAGGATCATTTTACATAATTTATTAGCCAACTCTTTGAAGCAACTTATTAAAAAAAATTTGGTCAAATATCGTAAAAATTCAGAAAGATATCGGCGTTAGAGTGAGCAAATGTTTAGTTGTTCTCTAAAAGCAGCTGAATGATAAGGGATTTTCCACAAATTGTCATTTTTTATTTTTAATTTTATTTTATTTTCATTTTTTATTGATGCTTTAGTTCTTGGATAACCAACCACCAGAACGAGCCTATACCATGATCAAAAGAAGTATCAAAATCGAAGCATTTTTTTCAAATCTGCTCGTTCATACTCACTAAATACTAACTTTTTTCTGAAAGTCAGTTAATAAAAAATGACGATTTGTGTAAAATCCTTATCATTTAGCTGCTTTTAAAGAACAACTAAAAATTTGCTCACTTTAACGCCGATATCTTTCTGAAATTTACGATATTTCACTAGATTTTTTTTTAAATAAGTTGCTCTATAGAGTTGACTATTAAATTATGTGAAATGATCCTTGTTATCATTCGCGCATGCGCAGATAAAAATTATTTTATACGACTGCTCATATTTCCTAAAATATTTAATATATTTATATTCCAATTGCACTATATTGTTTCTACAATATTTTGTCAATTTTTCTGAAACCGGAGTTAAATTTGGTTGAAAACACTGCATGTTATAAGCAAAAAACATGCAAGAATTTTTTAATTTTTAAAAATAAATCGTTATATCTCTGTTAATATATGTGCTATTCTTACACAAAAGAATACACATATTGCATAATGTTTGTTTACTTACATTCGGTAGCGATAAATCATTTCGTGCATTTTATTTTACAGAGTGATCCCAAGTATTTTTTTTCTTTGATTTTTAGTTGGTCCGCTAATTGCCCCCCCCCCCCCTTAACAAATCGACATTGCTAAATATGAGGTCATACCTGTTCTTTCTAATCCTGAAATTCCAGAAGAATCTGTCAAGTATATTTCTAAATATTCGACAAAATTTCTAAAATTGAAAGTTGCCGGTCATTAATGGCAATATAGTGTATATCTGAAATTTCTAGATTCTACAGAGTCCGAGGGAACCGAATTGAACGAGGATCACTGTGTTTGTTATGGAGAAGAATATAATACACAACCGAAAAGGATGACTGGATACAATGCATAAGGTGCCAGAAGTGATTCCATGAATCGTATACAAACTATCAAGATCTTTCCCGAAAATGTGGTAAAAGTTTACGAAAAGTGAAGGATTGAAATTATATTTTATATTTTGTTATTCAAGTATTATTTACCGATTTCGTCATATAACTGCATCTTTAAAAATCTTCTATGTGTTTTTCACGATTAACTTCAGGAAATATGTTATTTTAAGCAATTTTAACTTCAGTTTTTCTTTCTTGTACTGGATGGCCATCTCACCTCGGCTTGAAGGAGAAATTGCCATCTGTCATTTTAATTTCAATTTTGCTTGCAACAGTTTGTTCTCGATATTTATTTAATTTTTGTCCAAAGTATGATGAGGATGTGTATAAGAATTCCAAATATGCATCAATATTTCTGGTATTTGCATTCTAAGAATTTTTATTTCAACCTTTAAAAACGATGCCCATCTATCCTACAGTTGCCCTATACTATAAATAAAAGCAAAATATACAGCTGCAGGTTTTCAGAAGTTAAATGTGTGGGAAAGGATTTGACTCTTATGAAATTGTATTCAATATTCTCTGCCAAAATCAAGGAATTTTATTTTTTTGTTATCTTTACACTTTAATTATTCTTTTATTAAAATTATCTATGGTTTTACACGTATGGAAAAATGTATAAAGATTCTGAAACGTTTGAAAAAGTAACAGAAAAATATTAATGACAAATAAGCTTAAAATATTCTTCCTTACCTATCACTTATGAATATATACATTTATTTCTATTAATACCACAAAAATCATTTGAGAGAGAAATATTTTTTTAGTACTGTGAATTTTAACAGCAAATATTCATTTCAGTGTCTTCTTTCCAAGCAAAAGGGAAAAATTGTAATGCTATTTCATATTCAAAATGTTTAATATGCCTTTAAAATAAGCTTATTCTAATACAATATTGAAAAAACTCATTGCGAATATGAACATAATATTGAGACTATTAATCGATAACAATAAATTTTTACTCTTTCCATTTTCCCTTCATCGCAGTGTTTTGCAGTTATATAAGGCAAATTATGCATTTAAGGAGGAGTTTTAACAAAAAAGCGTAAACGTTGACAGTTTTGAGAAGCATTAATTAATTTTTTAATCAGCGTTAAAATCTGTACAATTATATGAATACTAGCAAACCCCGCGGCTTTGCTCGTGTAATATTTGAAATACGCCAAGTGATATTTATATGTCTAATTTTTATTAAAAGGCACTAACTAAATTTTTACTTTCTTCTATCTTCAATAGAAGAAAGTATTGTAATCGAAATTTTTTTTCGACTTCCGGTTTTCGACGGATTTACACGTTTTAGGGGTCAGAGATCCCAAAAATATGTTTATAGAAAATGTCTGTCTGTCTGTGTGTCCGTCTGTCCGTCTGTCTGTCGCCATTCTACCATCAAAAAGTGTATGAAGTTCTGCATAGAATTGAACCAAATTTTTATTTTAAGTTTTTGACTATGGCAAGCAGATCCTCCCTGAATTTTGAAAAAATTCACCGGTAGGGGGCGCTATAATATCAATTTTTATGCGATTTTGAATGTTGTACCATCCAAAAGTGTATGAAGTTATGCATCGAATTGAACCAAATTTTTATATTAAATTTTCGGATATGGCAAGTAGGTCCTCCCTGCATTTGGGAAAAATTCGCCTATAGGGGGCGCTGTAACAGCAATTTTTGTGCGATTTTGAATATTGTACCATCCAAAAGTGCATGAAGTTATGCATAGAATTGAACCAAATTTTTATATTAAGTTTTCGGATATGGCAAGTAGGTCCTTCCTGCATTTGGAAAAAATTCGCCGGTAGGGGGCGCAGTAACAAAGATTTTTGTGCGATTTTGAATATTGTACCACCCAAAAGTGCATGAAGTTATGCATAGAATTGAACCAAATTTTTATTTTAAGTTTTCGGATATGGCAAGCAGATCCTCCCTGAATTTGGAAAAAATTCGCCGGTAGGGGGCGCTGTAATAGTGATTTTTGTGCGATTTTGAATATTGTACCATCCAAAAGTGTATGAAGTTATGCATAGAATTAAACCAAATTTTTACTTTAAGTTCTTGGCTATGGCAAGCAGGTCTTTCCTTAATTTGGAAAAAAATCGCCGGTAGTGGGCGCTGTAATAGCGATTTTTGTGTCATTTTGAATATTGTACCATCGAAAAGTGTATGAAGTTATGCATAGAATTGAGCCAAATTTTTTGTGTTTGTTCTTGGTCAGAGCACGAAGGTCCTCCCTGAATTTGGAAAAATTCCGCCTGAAGGGGCGCTATAATTGCAATGTCTGTACCATTTTCATTATTGTACCATCGAAAAGTGTATGGAGTTATGTATATAATAGAACCAAATTTTTTGTGTATGTTTCTGGCTATGGCAAGCAAGTCATCCCTGAACTTAAAAAATTTCCACAAGAAGGGAGCGCTATAACTGCGATCTCTGTGCATTTTCATTATTGTATAATCGAAAAGTGTATGAAGTTATGCATACAATTGAACTTAATTTTTTGTGCATGTTTTTGGCTTTGGACAACAGGTTCTCCTTTAATTATTAAATATTGCACAGTAAAGGGGTTCTGTGATAGCAATTTTTGTATACTTTTCTTGATTTTTTGTAGTTCTGTTGTCCATCGGCAGCTCGTGCAGCGGCGGGAACTCCCTTCCTGCTAAGCGGGCTATTCGCAAACATCTGATAACAACAGAATAAGGAAAAACTATTAATTTTAACAAATATCATGATATAGATTAACTCGTTTTTAGTTCATTTAATTGACTAAAGCAGGAATTTAAGATGAAAATCAAAGTTGGTATAGTATTGAACTAATAATATTGAAATATTATCATGTGTAAGAAGTTTTTGAAATATTAAGATGTATAAGATAGAAGAAAGTTTTGGGATTGGCACATCCAACTAGTTATTTTATTAAAAGTTAATATTTTATTTTATTAAAATGTTTTTTTTACTTATTACTTTTAGGAATACTTCAAAAATTACTATTTAAAACACAGTTTGATTAAACATCCTTATTACACTGCATTAGGCAGAAATGAGACTTAAATTAATAAAACAAAATAAAACTAAATAAATGATAATTTAGAAAATATCTTGAAACTTTTATGCTCAATTAATACGCTCATTTCAGTATTCATTTGAAGTTTTGAATTATTTCGAAACCATCTTCTTACATCTTAAAATTAACTATCATGTCAAATTCCAAGTCTTACCACCTCTCTCAACATAAAGGGCTATGTTGAAGTAGGAACTGTCACCATTAATTTGGAAACATTAATTTTGAAATCGGTTTGTTATTTCCTAATATTCCACAGAAACGTAATTTAGAAAGCTTTTAAAGGACTTTTTTAGAACGTTTGTTGTTCCTGTGAACACCAGGTGGTAAAATAATCGGCATAAAATATAGCCTGTGTAGGATCAGAGACTGTTACCATTGATTCGCAACTATTACATTTATATTCCCTGAAATTGTATAGAAATCGTAATATAGGACTTTTTTAGAATTCTTTTCGCACCTCCCCTTCGCTTCACACCTTTTTAATTCGATTTTTTTTTCAACAGTCCTTCGACGGCATTTATATTTTATAAGCAACTACCATGCCATATTTAAAGTTTCTAGCCTTTTCAGTATCACAGAAACAGCAATTTAGAAAGTTTTTAGCTCCTGGATCCCTCTGGTGGTAGTGGCATAGATATAAAATTTAGCTTATGTTTGAACAGGTTCTATCACCAATAATTTGTCATCATTATTTTTTTAATCGGTTTGGTATTTGATAAGATTGCATAAAAATTGTAATTTATAACGCTTTTCGCTCACTTCATCTTTTTAAATTTGGAATTTTCTTTCGACTGCTCTTAGAAAGCAGTTGCATCTTGTACGTAATTACCATACCATACTTAAAAATGTTAGACCCCTCAGTCGTGCAAAAAACGCAAATCAGAACATGTTTTGCTTTTGCAACCCTCAAATGGTTGTGCCTGTAACATAAAATATAACCTATGTTATAGAAGGGATTGTCACCATTGATTTGCAACCATTACTTGAAATAGCTTTGGTATTTCCTAACATTGAGTAGAAATCGCAATTTAGAACGTTTTTAGAATGATTTTCGCGCATTTTCACCCCTTTTTAAATTTCCAATTTTTTCGAAACTGTTCTTAAAGATCATTTTTATCTAATAAATATGTACCTTGCCTAATTTTAAGTTTCTATCCCCTACCGATCACAAAAATCAAAATTAAGAACGCTTTTTTGCTCTTACAACGTCTATGTGATAGCAATACCGACATAAAATAGCGTTATGTTAGAGCAGAGTCTGTCAGCATCAATTTGCTACCATTACTTTTGAAATCAGTTTCATTCTTCCTGAGATATTGCTGACAAATCGGCATTTAGAACGTTTTTAGAACATTTTTCGCGCATTTTGCTTCTGCATCTCCTTTGCGGTAGTGGAAACAGATATAAAATATAGCCTATCTTGGAGCAAGATCTGTCACCATCATTTTTACACCATTATATTTCAAATCGGTTCAGTACTTCCTGAGATTGCATAGACATCGCAATTTAGAACGTTTTTTACAACGCTTTTTGCGCATTTTGACCCCCTTTTAAATTTCGATTTTTTTAGGAAATGTCCTTAGAGATCATTGATTTCTTATAGCTAATTACCATTCCAAATTTCACGATTCTAGGCCCTTCCGTAACGCAAAAACCGCAACTTTTTTCTCCTTCACCACATTTGTGGTAGTGGCACCGACATAAAACATAGCGTATGTTGGAGTAAGGGTTGTCATCATCATTTTGACGCCATTATTTTTTAAATCGTTTTGGTATTTCCAGAGATTGTGTGGAAATCGCCATGTAGAACGTTTTTTAGAACGCTTTTCGCGCATTTTCACTCCTTTTAAATTTCGAATTGTTTAAGAACTTTTCTTAGAAAGCCTTTTTATCTAATAAGTAGCTAATATTTCAAATTTCATATTTCTAGGACCTTCAGTAACGCAAAAATCGCATTTTTAGAACGCTTTTTTCTCCTGCACCCACTTTCTTTAGTGGCACCCACATAAATCATCGCCTATGTTGGAGCAAGGGTTGTCACCGTCATTTTGACACCATTATTTTTTAAATCGCTTTGGTATTTCCTGAGATTGTGTAGAAATCACCATTTAGAACGTTTTTTTGAAAGCTTTTCGCGCATTTTCACACTTTTTAAATTTCGAATTTTTTAAGAACGGTTCTTAGAAAATATAATATCTAATAATTATCTAATATTTCAAATTTCATGTTTCTGCGCCCTTCAGTAACACATAAATCGCATTTTTAGAAAGTTTTTTGCTCCTGCACCCCTTTGGGGTAGTGGCACCGACCTAAAATATAGCCTATCTTAGAGCAAGCGTTGTCACCATCATTTTGACACCAATATTTTTTAAATCGGTTTGGTATTTCCTGAGATTATATAAAAACTACCATTTAGAACGTTTTTTAGAACGCTTTTTGTGCATTTTCACCCCTTTTAAATTTCGAATTGTTTAGGAACTGCTCTTAGACATCATTTATATCTAATAAGTAACTAATATTCCAAATTTCATATTTCTAGGCCCTTCAGTAACACAAAAATCACACTTTTAGAACGATTTTTCTCCGGCACCCCCTTTTGGACAGTGGCACGAACATAAGATATAGCCTATGTTCTAAGTTGGACGAACACCATCATTTTGATACCCTTTACTTTTGGAATTGGTTCGGCAGTTCCAGTGCTTACCTCCTACAAATAAACAATTTTTACCTCTTTATAATATGATGAAGTATAGATAAATAATTCAATACGTGATTTATCACATTTTTAATTAAGCGTAGAACCAACAGTGAAAAATCTCCAAGCCGGGAATCGAACCCGGAACCCTTGGAATAGCGCTTCAAGTGTTCTACCATTTAAGCTACGACGACGATACCAAGCTTAGCATCACTCATTCACATATTTTGGTAAGGCTGCAACTACAGCACATGATGGAATAATCTTCATGAGCACACAATCCTGCGGCGAAACATGCGACACGAATAAACCCAGCATTGGTGAACACACATATAATTTTTTAATTAATTTTCACCAGATTCCCGGGTCGGACATTTTTACTCTGTTTGTTCTAAGCTTAGATAGCAATGTGATAAATCAAGTATTAAATATTCAACTAGCCGCCCTTGGCGACCAGTTTGGTCTCCTTTAAATCTATGCTAAGCATTGTATCATGTTACTTTTATTCATAATTTAATTTACTTGCTCAATTCTTCGCCAAATCGGAAGATTCTGATACAGAAATCATGAACTCGGTATTTTTATGTTAGCCGAGTGCAGGGGATATATGGCCAAACATTGTACCTGTCGTATTTTATCTTATTTCATTACTTTCACTCATTTTATTTAAAATACATAACTTTAATTTAAACTGAAATGATTAAAGTTTATGACTCTCAATTTTCTCTTATTTCTTAAAAAAAAGAAAAAAAGAAAAGAATGAAAAGAAAAGAAAAAAAGTAATAAATAATACTATAAACTATGACATTTAATTTCAAAATCAAAGCTTTGTTTTAATTTACCTCTTGAAAAATTGTTTATGACAGTCGCATGCGATGGACTATAAAATACTGATGAAATGATGGCGATGGAACAATATTTGGCGATTTATCACCTGCGCCCGGCTGACATTAAATTACCAAATTGGCTATTTGGCATATAAAAAGTGAAGCGGTCAACCCGGAACTATTGATGACAGTCACATGACTTAGGCTATTATTATAGAGATAATTTCGAGCGTAATTTCATTGGTGAAAATTAATTGAAAAATTAATTACAAAATTATATATAAATATTTCATTATTGCAGTGAAAACTGCCGCTTCGTGTCGGAATATACAATGGCAGCAAGAACTTTAAATGGATAAGTAGATTATGACTTATTTAAGGGTTCTCAGGACTCTTAAAGATTCAAATTGTTCGAAATTTTCATTCTTTTAGATAAACTCTTACGTTTTCTGAACACTTTTATATAATTATTCGTTTAAAATTCTCATTTAAAGAGAAGTTATGGCTTTTAGAATTTTCCCGCACAATAGCTGAAGCGACATGTCCGAAAGTTTGAAGTTATTTTTCTGCAAATGACGTTTTGTGCATAACGCGCGGGATATCTCAAAAACTTGTGACTATTTTTTCATGAAATTTTCAAAACATATGTTTCTTGTTAGTCTGTGTAAACTGAACCTAAAATTTCATATTTATTGTTCAAAAAAATATTTTTTTAAGCGATTATACTATTGAAAACTTCAAAATTTTGCATTAGCTAAATACAATTTTGTATTAAAAGTATAAAAATGCTTTAACTACAAATTTATTTAAATGGAGTGTAATTATTACAATCTGAAGTATAATTAGGCACCAAAAATTTCATTCTAGCTGCAATTTTTTTTTCTAATCCTGCGCGTAAGCTGCCATACCAATTTTCTGCTCGACAAATGTCTGACATTTTGCAGCCCCCCTATAAATACTAATTCTGCATCTTGCGATTTTTTAAATACGTGAAATGAAAGAACATACTTATATATTTCATTTCAATTAAAATTGCGTTGTTAAATCATACACATTTTAAGATATTAAATGCTAAAAATAGTCCTTATTAGGGTTTCGTTCATCTGACGAAACTCTATTCGTCTCGCTCCTCTGTCTGTCTGTCTGTCTGTCTGTCCGTCTGTCTGTCCGTCACAGGGCCCGTTCTCAGAAACTATACATGTTGGAGACATGAAATTTTGGGTACTTATAGCCGAGCACCTCATATCATACGACAAATCATAAAATTTTGAAAAAGTCGTACATTTAACCCTTTGGGCTCCGGCATGTGTATTGTGCCGTGTTCTAAGAAGGCGGTAGCGATGGTCGAGGGTGTTAATCTTCGAAGGCTTAGCAAATTATATTCTCTTAGAATATGATAACATAAAATTTATTTTATAACACAGTAAAAAATATTCTGGAGTAATAAGTTGCTATATACACAACAATGTAAAATTTGTTGAACAAAGTTTATATAACAGAAATAGTGTCTATGAGAAGGTGGCAGCTAGTCTATTAAGTCCACAGGCATTGCATCACTTGAACGGAAAGCGCTGGTCTTGTCTCCGAGATAAAGATCTCCTCTTTCCGCGACGGCACCCTGGTGCCCTGTCGCCGCTGATTCGAGTCTAATTCCCCGGTATTAGGGATCGTAAAGTCCGGCCCTTTCGGCCTTCAAAATCTTCCACTCCAAAAGTCGCTCTTCCAACCCCAGCCAAAATCTACTCTCTCCTCCGCATCCTCTCGTATATATCCCTCAATTATCTTCCTCTCAAAACAATAGTGGGTTTCTCAGCCACTAACTGTCCGTTCTTTTTAAGAACCTCCCAGGGGCCTTTACTCTTGTCTCCTGAGTGGACATATTAAGAAACTCCTCTTTTGCACGTGGATCCTGCGATCATATGCTCTCGTGAGAACGTATGTGAGTTCTCTTCCCACGCTCAAAGATCAAACAAAGTGCCGGCTGCTCTTTAGCATTAGCAAACTGTCACCGATTGTCAAATGTCCAAGAGCGATGGTGACTGAGTAGTATCTTTCATCTTGCCGTGCGTCTTACTGGACTTTAACATATTTTTACACTATTTTAGAAAAGCATTAGTTCTTTCAGTATGGCGAATCTGATATAGTTCAGATCTTTACAGTATTTTAAACAATTATTTCTAAGTGAGCTCCTAATTAGTTTGGAGACGTGAAAATTTGCATACTTGTAGCTGAACACCTCACATCAAACGACAAATCATAAAATTTTGAAAAAGTGGTACATTTAACCCTTTGGGCTTTCGCATGTGTATTTTAAACAATTATTTCTAAGTGAGCTCCTAATTAGTTTGGAGACGTGAAAATTTGCATACTTATAGCTGAACACCTCACATCAAACGACAAATCATAAAATTTTGAAAATGTCGTACTTTAACCCTTTGGGGTCCCACATGTGTATTTTAAACAATTCTTTCTAAGTGAGCCCCTAATTAGGTTGGAGGTGTGAAATTTTGCATACTTATATCTGAACACCTCACATCAAACGAAAAATCATAAAATTTTGAAAATGTCGTACTTCAACCCTTTGTGCTCCCACATGTGCATTTTAAACAATTCTTTCTAAGTGAGCCCCTATTTAGGTTGAAATTTTGCATACTTATAGCTCAACACCTCAGATCTCACGTCAAATAATAAATTTTGAAAAAGTTTTATGTTTAACCCTTTCAACTCCAGCTTGTGTATTTTAAGCCATTCTTTCTAACTGAGCCCCTAATTAAATTGGTGATTTGAAATTTTGCATACTTATTGCAGAACACCTGAGGCCAGTCGACAAATCATAAAATCTTGAAAAAGTCTTACGTTTAACCCTTTGAGCTACCACATATGTATTTGAAGCAATTATTTCTAAGAGAGCCCCTAATTAAGTTGGTGACATGAAATTTTGCATACGTATAGCTGAATGCCTCAGACCACACGACAAATCATAAAATTTTCAAAAAGTCTTTTATTATTTACCCCTCTGGGCTCTAACTTGTGTATTTTAAGCAATTTTTCTAACCTGCGCCCTTTTAACACAGGGAGAAATTTTCCAACATTTGCCGACACCCCTTTGACCATTCTTTCATATTATGCACCATAGCCTTACATATTTTAGTTTCATTTTTCCCGCCAGTTGCGCCTACTTATCTCGGGTGCTATGGGCCCAATCCCCTCGACTAATATCTACGGATAGTATTTAAACGGATTTTCGTTCGGATACAGGTTTGTTTAGAATCAAGTGCGCCCCCTGGTTTTGAAATGTGGAACTAACAGATTTTTCAAAAGGATAAAGTGTTTTGAAAGGAATATTAAACGAAACCCTCTGTGCGATCTGTGATCTGACCCACTTGTTTTTTCATCTTTTCCAATTTTAAGACTCCTGAGACACCTTAATTCGCAAATTGTCTTGCTGCTTACTATCACCCCTCTTTTACGATGCAAGAGATAGCGGGCATCCTGTATATATATATATATAGTAAAATAAATATGTAAAATAAATATGTAGTAAAATAACATGTAGTTAAATAAATATGTAGTTAAATAAATATGTAGTTAAATAAATATGCAGTAAATAAAAAATATGTAAAATAAAACTAGCATGTTGAGGCCATTACAAAACTTTCTTCTATATAAATCACGTCAATTAAATGATTTAAATAGTACAAGAAATTACATCAATTTAGCAACAATTCATATCAAATTATATCTGAACATTAAGTTTGATGAAAATTCGTTCAATAGTTATTGAGATAGAGCTATAGTGGAAATTCTGAAAAATGCAGCATAGCAGCGCCACTTGTTGAGCGATTTGCACCAAAACATAAACAACATTAATTCATATCAAGGTATACCTGAATCTGAAGTTTATTGAAATACCAAGCATTAGTTTTTGAGATAACGCTATTAAGGAAATCACAAAAAATGCAACATAGCAGCTTCACCTATTGAGCGATTTACACCAAAATGTACATTCATGTCAAGGACTAACTGAATCTGAAGTTTGATAAAAATCCAGTCATTATTGCTTGAGATAGAGCTATTACGAAAATCGTGTAAATGCTGCAAAATGCAGCATAGCAGCGCCATCTCTTGGGCGATTTACACCAAGACGTTACCAGCACCAATTCAAGTCAAGGAATAACTATCTGAAGTCTGCTGAATATCCGTGCGTTAATTCTTGAGATAGGGATGTTGCAGAAATCGCGAAAAATGCAGCATAGCAGCGCCATCTGTTGGGCGATTTACACGAAAAACTAATCAGAACCAATTTATATTAGGGCATACATGAATATAAATTTTTATTAAATTCTGTGCATTGGTTCTTGAAATAGAGCGCCCACAAAATATGAGTCACATACAGACAGACAGACAGACTCACAGACAGTCATTTTGTAATAACATGTTTTTCGGAATCTCTGACCCCTAAAACGTGTAAATCCGTCGAAAACCCGAAGTCGAAATTTTTCACGAATCCAATACTTTCTTCTTGTAATGATAGAAGAAAGTAACAAAGCAATAATTCTCTAGCTATTGGATAAGACATTTAATCAAAAACTATATTATATGATACAATGGCAAGTCACATTTCTTTTTCTTTTACACATGTCATATGAATAAGGAATCGATGCAACCTAGGGATTTTCTCTATTTTTCTTCACAAAAAAGGGTTTTATTCGTGTTTCATTTATACAGCCATTGATGTTATGGGTGTTCTGTAAGAAGAATTATATTTGAACTGAATAATAAGAACATATGTTTATAACCTTCTGTCATGTCATTCACAAAAAAATTGCTGATGGTATTTTTATTTGTTGAGGATATAAAGCCTCTCTCCCTTGTCAGCATTACGTTTTAAGAATAGTCGTAATGCATAATATTAATAATATAAAATATTTTTTGTTTATACGCTTCGTAATGATGTATGTGTGATGTACAGTGTGCATAAATTCTCAATTTTTCGTATCAGTTTTTATTTTGAATAAGAAATTTCTTCTTATATAATCCTAGAGCCTGTGCGATTAAATTGAAAAATATTTCTATTCAGAATTATTGGTGTAAAATATTAATTTTTTTGTATGGATTGTTCGTTCCGAACGCCTCTTTTGATCATTTAATATATTTATTTAACCAATAATTTTACTTTTCACATTTAGTAACGGGACGTGAATTCACATGAAAACTTGCATGTTGTGGCCATCACAAAACTTTCTTCTATATAAATCACGTCAGTTAAATCATTTAAATAGTACAAGAAATTACATCAATTTAGCACCAATTCATATCAAAGTGTATCTGAATTTGAAGTTTGATAAAAATTCGTGCCTTAGTTCTCGAGATAGAGCTAAAGCGGAAATTCTGAAAAATGTAGCATAGCAGCGCCACCTGTTGAGTGATTTACACCAATACATAAACAGCAATAATTGATATCCAGGTATACACGGATCTGAAGTTCGTTGAAAATCCAAGCATTAGTTCTTGAGATAGAGCTATTGCGGAAATCACAAAAAACAGCACAGCAGTGCGACCTATTGAGCGCTTTACACCAAACTGTATGAAATGTCAATTCATGTCAAAGACTAACTGATTCTAAAGTTTGATGAAAATTCGTGCATTAGTACTTGAGAAACACCTATAGTGGAAATTCTGAAAAATTCAGCATAGCAGCGCCACCTGTTGAGCGATTTACACCAAAATGTACAAAATGACAATTCATGTCAAGGATTAACTGATTCTGAAGTTTGGTGAAAATTGTTGCATTAGTTCTTGAGATACAGCTATAATGGGAATTTTGAAAAGTGCAGCATAGCAGCGCCACCTGTTGAGCGATTTGCACCAAAACACAAACAGCACTAATTCATATCAAAGTATACTTGAATCTGAAGTTTGATGAAAATCAAAGTATTAGTTGATGAGATAGAGCTATTGCGGAAATCGTAAAAAATGCAGTATAGTAACGCCACCTGTTGTGGGATTTACACCAAAATGTACAAAACTTCAATCCATGTCACGGACTTACTGAATCTGAAGTTTGATGAAAATCCAATCATTAGTTCTGGAGATTGAGCTATTGCGGAAATCGTGAAAAAGGCTGCATAGCAGGGCCACCTGTTGAGCGATATACACCAAAAACTATTCAACACCATTTTATTTCAGGGACTAACTGAATATAAATTTTTATTAAATTCCGTGCATTAGTTCTTGAGATAGAGCGCCCACAATATTTGTGTCACAGACAGACAGACAGACAGACTCACAGATGCACAGACTCACAGACAGACATTTTATAAAAATATGTTTTTCGGAATCTCTGACCCCTAAAACGTGTAAATCCGTCAAAAACCGAAAGTTGAAAATTTTCACGAGTCCAACAATTTCTTCTTGTAAAGATAGAAGAAATTAAAAATGCTTTTAAATTTTTACTTAAAATAATAGATTTAATATTAGAGTTTATGATTTTTTTTTTTTCGTTTTTTTTTTTTTTTTTTTTTTTTTTTTTAATATAGACTTTTAGTTTAAAAAACTCTTGAACATGGGAATATTAAATATCTATTTATGTATCGCTTACTTAAATCATATTATTGTTAGTAAATAAATAAATAGACCAAGAAATATAGAAATAGAAGTGTAACCGTGCTACAACAGTCCACAACAAATATTTATCTCGAATACATTGGAATGACTTCGCGTAAACTTAAAGTTCGTATTAAAGAACATTTGAGCGATTTAAAATACAACCGACCAAGAAAAGCCTTGTCAAGACTTCACCAGAAGCAGAATATACAAGTTAATTTCGAAGACGCAAAAATTATATGTCCCACAAATAATTATTATGATTTAATTATCTGCGAATCAAAAGAAAGTATTACTAAAGAAAATACTGTTTGTAATGCCATTTTATCCTACAGCATACACAGAATTTGGCTCAGTTTGCTTAAAGAATCATAAAACGAGTAATTTTCCACTTCCTTATATCCATGTTTTCTTTTCCCAATGTTTTCCGGATCTATAAATTAACTTCCACTTTCACTCCTTCCGTCACCATCTACGTGGACTTTGAAAATTAGACGTTAATAACCTTTATTTTTCTTATATTCCTCTGACGAAGACTATGCTTTTATAGTTGAAAGTATTAAGGTATTAAAGTAATTTAACATTTTTTAAATACTTTCTCATCTAAGTAATTTTGCACATAGTGTAAGTTTAAGTTCAAATTATTGTTTCTTATGGCACCCTGAATTATTTTAAATTTAATAGAGAAACCATATCCATACCGATGAAATTTTGATATCCATCGAAGAGAGTCATATTGTATGATCAATATAATTTGCTTTGAGTAACAAAAGTTCATTCCTTTTTAACGCTTTCGTGTGCAGTGTCCTTAAAAAATGACACCTAATATTTATTTTACTGGCACCCAGAATATTTAATTAAAAATTTCCTTTTATAACGTATTTGAAAATAAGCAAGTTTGTATTTTCTAATAAATTCGTTTATAAATTCTGGTGTCAGTCGATCATTTCATCAGTTTACAAACAAAATTACTCCCCGCTGGTAAGAGTTAACACTTTCCATCAAAGTTGAAAGGTGTTTATGAATTGGGTTTGTCCTCCGCCTATCGGGGCCCTCTGTCTGATCGCCTGTCTGTCTATCCGTCGTCTAACTCGTGTAGATATTCTCCGATTGCCATGTAATTGATATACGTTATTGATTTTTACTATGGCATGTTCTGTATTGAAAATGTAGCGTGTACCATTCATTGTTCATTTACAAGGGCACTAAAAATTATTGTGTTATATTATGGTCAATGGGGAAAAATCATTTGCGGTATATTTTAATAGTGCTACAATATTTTAAACATAATGGAATTTATATACATTATTGAAATGCACTAGAACAAGTTTACTATAGAACATGTCATGCATAACACTGACTATACGCGTACAGGCGGTCTCAAAAATATACGGTTACATTATGATTTGTGAAGAAAAGTCATTTGCGAGGTATTTTAATGATGCTACTTTGTTAAAAACAAAATGAAATTGATATGAATTTCTAAGATGCGCTATTACATACTTACTGTTGAAATTGTGGTGCAAAGCATTCATCATTCTTTTAAAGGGCTACTCAAACGAGTTCTATTATATAATGGTCAGTGAGGAAAAACTATTCGCAGCTTATTTCAATTCTGAGCCATTATTTCAAAATAATACAATTGATACACATTACTGCGGTTTACTATAAGATGCTTGTAGTAAGTAGAATAGGATCTGCGTTGCATTTATCGTTTATTTACGGGGGCACAAAAAAGATTTTGGAGACAATACCGTATCCGGAGTGTTGCTTATCAGAGTTGATTGATTGAAGTTAGGTTTCAATTTTGCTATGCGTTTTTAAATTTAACTAAATTTTTGCATGTTACATTTTGTCAACAAATTTTATAGAACCTATACAAAAAAATTCGTAAGCATTATTGCGAATGAGCTTGAATTGCTTGAAGATGATTTTTAATTTCAGTTACACAACTTCAGGCTGATTTACAAGTTCAACTACATTTAGTATAATACGAAAAAAGGTTTATAGCATACAAATAAAATCAAATACAGGGTCACGCAAAGAACTGGATACATGGCCGCCAATGGATACACTGATAAAAATGTCTTTTAAAAACATAGAAAAAAACAGAGTCTCTCTGTAAATTTATTCTAGTACTCGATTAAATCCATTCGAAAGAGTTTATTGGTCAAGACTCTGTGTAAATTTACAATACTTCTCAGTTAAATGCATTCGATTGAGTTTCTCGGTCAAGTCTCTCTGTAAATTTACACTACTTCTCGGTTAAATGCTTTCGATTGAGTTTCTCGGTCAAGACTCTCTGTAAATTTACACTAATTCTCGGTTAAATGCATTCGATTGAGTTTCTCGGTCATCGTTTTAAAGACATTTTCCTTATCTTGTATCTAATTCCCTGTAGTAATTTCCATGTCTTTCAATCAAATTTAGATAGAGTAGAGAAATAATCGAAGCTAAATATTTTCAAAAAGTGGTAAATTTCTTAATCTTTTTCATAGCTATAATTTTTCTTTAAAAAAAAAAAGTTACATGAAACATTTTTAACTGCAAAAGCCTTTCCATTTACAGAGAAGATAATAATACATTTAAATAAATTGCTTTTATAAGAATTGTGATATAACCATAAACATAATTTTAGTTAATTAATCCGATTATTTTTGTAAATATTTTACAAAAACTAGTTGGATGTGCCAATCCCAAAACTTTCTTCTATCTTATACATCTTAATATTTCAAAACTTAGTTACACATGTTAATACTTCAATATTATTAGTTCAATACTATACCAACTTTGATTTTCATCTTAAATTTCTGCTCAAGTCCATTAAACGTACTAAACACGAGTTAATCTATATCATGATAGTTGTTAAAATTATTAATTTTTCCTTATTCTGTCGTTATCAGCTGTTTGCGAATAGCCGG
Organism: Maratus speciosus; assembly: GCA_963932465.1. Classification (NCBI taxonomy): domain Eukaryota; kingdom Metazoa; phylum Arthropoda; class Arachnida; order Araneae; family Salticidae; genus Maratus; species Maratus speciosus. The sequence continues at coordinate 24,338,938 of OZ010786.1, forward strand.
CATAGCAGGAAGTGAGTTCCCGCCGATGCACAATAGAACTACGAAAAATCAAGAAAAGTATACAAAAATCGCTAGCACGGAGCCCCTTTACCGCGCAATATTTACAAATTCAAAGAGAACCTGTTGGCCAAAGCCAAAAACAAGCACAAACATTTTGGTTCAATTGTATGCATAATTTTATACGCTGTTCGATGGCACAATAATGAAAATGGCACAGAGATCGGAATTATAGCGCCCCCTTCTTTCGGAATTTTTTCAAGTTCAGGGAGGACTTGTTTGCCATAGCCAGAAACATGCACAAAAAATTTGGTTCAATTATATGGATAACTTCATACACTTTTCGATGGTACAATAATGAAAATGGTACAAACATCACAATTATAGTGTCCCCTTCAGGCAGAATTTTTCCAAATTCAGGGAGGACCTTCGTGACATGACCAAAAATAAGCACGTAAAATTTGGTTCAATTCTATGCATAACTTCATACACTTTTCGGCGGTACAATATTCAAAATGGCACAAAAATTGTACAAAAATCGCTATTACAGCGCCCTCTACGAGCGATTTTTTTACAAATTAAGGGAGGACATCCTTGCCATAGCCAAGAACTTAAAAAAAATTTTTTGGTTCAATTCTATGCATAACTTCATACACTTTTCGATGGTGCAATATTCAAAATGGCACAAAATTTGCTATTACAGCGCCCCCTAACGGCGAATTTTTTGCAAATTCATGGAGGACCTGCTTGCCATATCCAAAAACTTAAAATAAAAATTTGGTTTAATTCTATGCATAACTTCATACACTTTTGGACGGTACAATATTCAAAATCGCACAAAAATCGCTATTACAGCGCCCCCTACCGGCGAATTTTTCAAATTCAGGGAGGACCTGCTTGCCATAGCCAAAAACTTAAAATAAAAATTTGGTTTAATTCTATGCACAACTTCATACACTTTTGGACGGTACAATATTCAAAATCGCACACAAATCGCTATTACAGCGCCCCCTACCGGCGAATATTTTTCAAATTCAGGGAGGACCTGCTTGCCATAGCCAAAAACTTAAAATAAAAATTTGGTTCAATTCTATCCATAACTTCATACACTTTTCGATGGTACAATATTCAAAATCGCACAAAAAACGCATTTACAGCGCCCCCTACCGGCGAATTTTTTCCAAATTCAGGGAGGACCTGCTTGTCATATCCAAAAACTTAAACTAAAAATTTAGTTCAATTCTATGCATAACTCCATACACTTTTGGATAGTACAATATTCAAAATCGCACAAAAATTGTTATATCAGCGCCCCCTACCGGCGAATTTTTTCCAAATTCCGGGAGGTCCTGCTTGCCATAGCCAAAAACTTATAATAAAATTTTGGTTTAATTCTATACATAACTTCATACATTTTTTGATGGTACAATGGCGACAGACAGACGGACAGACGGACAGACGGACGGACGGACAGACGGACAGACGGACAGACGGACACACAGACAGACAGACATTTTCTATAAACATGTTTTTCGGAATCTCTGACCCCTAAAACATGCAAATCCGTCGAAAATCGGAAGTCGAAAAAAATTTCGATTACAATACTTTCTTCTATTGAAGATAGAAGAAAGTAAAAAAAGCTATAACTATCGATATATTTAACCAGTTTTAATGTAAAAAATATACCTAAATTTCACATTGTTATTATTTAAAAATTCCAGTATATCTTCAGATATTAAAGAAGATAATTATTCAGAAGAAGCGATTTCTTGATAAATAATTCCGTAAATAAAGAATTAAAAAATTAAGTTTGATTAAAAAAAATAATAGGTATTATGTATCGGTCCAAACTGAATTAAAATAAACCGTTTAAGAAATTTTCTAACGAATATATTTGAAGCGAAATCTTTGAAAAAGACAAATACAATAGATTTTTCCCCGCTTCATTATAAAAGACATCCTTTGTACACCACAGTAACAGCTCCTACAGCACACTCAGTAAGGTGTTTTTCTCCTCCCCAGAGGTTTTCAGTTCAAACCCAGGCCGACTAGAAACAAATCGTGCAAAAAATGAAATTAAGTGGTATAGCAGTTCAAATTTACTCGAAAAATTCTGGTACTTCGATGTTCTAAAATTCAGTAATTTTAAAAACTATGTTAAATTACTTTCATTAAAAATAAATTGATATACAGAGTCATGTATATTTTTACCAAATAACTTCCCTGTTATTTAACGGAAACTCTTCTTTCCTAATCGCTGTAATTTTACATAAGACTTAAGATAATGGATTATCAGTAGATTCTCTGTAATTCCACAAAAAATGTTTTAACAGTGTAGTAATTACTGGAAGTGTTATTTCTGCAGTTTTAAGTATGTTTTTTGCCTGAATTAAATTTCAGCCCAATATGTGGCGTGTGTGTAAAAATCTGTATGGCGTATACAGGGCATAAAATAATTGGAGAAATTTTAACGTCTATGTCGGCATTTATAAAAATCTGTTTTTTTTTTTTTTTTTTTTTTAAGTGCTGCGTTATCTAAAATGTTTGCTTAGATCTCTTCTTTACCTTTTTAAATGGAGAAGTTTTGTTAAAGCATTAGGAAGTGTTGGAAATTGTTTCATAATCTATGCTTATGCATAATTTTTACTTTCTTCTATCTTTACAAGAAGACAATATTGGATTTGTAAAAAATTTCGAGTTCCAATATTCGATGTATTTTTACATTTTAGAATCTCCTGAACACGATTTGACGGTTTTTAGAAAATGTCTGTGTGTGAGTCTGGCTGTCACTCTGTGAGTCTGTATAGGACAAATATGTTGTGGGCGCTCTATCTCAAGAACTAATACACGGAATTTCACAAAACTTTAGATTTAGTTAGAGCTTGATATACACTTGTTCTGATTAATTTTTGGTGCAAATCACCCAACAGGTGGCGCTGCTATGATGCATTTTTCACGATTACCGCAATAGCTATATCTCAAGAATTACTACACATAGTTTCATAAAACTTCAGATTCAGTTAGTCCATGATGTGATTTGATGTTCATTACGTTTTGGTGAAAATCGCCAAACAGGGGGCGCTGCTACGCTGCATTATTCATGATTATATCAATAGCTGTACCTCAAGAACAAACGCCCGAATTTACATCAAACTTCAGATTCAGTTAGTTACTGATATAAATTAGTGCTTTTTAACATTTGGTGTAAATAGCCGAACAGATGGTGCTTCTATTCTGCATTTTCAAGATTTCCGCATGTCTAGAACTAATGCATGAATTTTGATCAAGCTTTAGGTTCAGTTTCACCCTGATATAAATTGGCCCTAATTATGTTTTGATGTATATCGCCCAACAGATGGCGCTGCTATGTAGAATTTTTTACAGTTTTCGCAATAACTCTACCTCAAAAACTAATGCAGAGATTTCATCAAACTTCAGATTCAGTTAGAAGTTGACATAAGATGTTCATGATTAGATTTTGGTGTAAATCATCTGACCGGTGGCCCTGATATGCTGCACTTTTCAGGAAATATTAACCCATTTATGCCTAGCCTCCATTTTTGGGACGTTTAAAATTTTAATGCGTTTGTATAATTTTCTTCTTCTTTGTAACATGAAAATTGCATGAAATCATTATTTATAAACGTCTTTATCTATAACCGAGAGATGACAGCACAAGGTGGATATTTATTTTCTTAAATTAAGGCTTTTTTCGGTGTTTATAGATTTTTAATTTTTCAAGAGGGCGAAATGTAAAAAGTAAGTTTATTTGTATTTTTTCTATCATGGAACCAAAATCGCAAGTTATAATCTTAGCTTGTGGACTTTTTTGAAATACGTATTTTTTTATATTGCGAAATTAATTGTTCAAGCCTATTTTTTATGTATTTTAGTAATGTACAAAATATAGGGTTCTAGGCACAAATGGGCACATATTTTTGTTAGAAATTTAGGAGACAGTTATTTATGCAATCTCCTTTCGAAGATATTTATGAAATAAATTGTTATTAAGTCTCCAATACGATTATTCTTATTTTATTATTAATAATAGTTATAACGTTATTCGTCTCTGCAAAGACATAAATATTTTTTTTGTAGTTCATTAAAATACTAATTATAGTACATAATATACAATTTAAAAACATTTTAAATATAAATATAAGCAAAATATATAATTATGCATATTATTCTACTAGAAATACTCATATTTAGTTCTTTTACATTTTATCAAATAAATACAAAAAAAAAAAAAAAAAAATAAGCTTAATTTTTTTTAGTATTTTTCCAGCTCATTTTGCAACATCTTTAAGTGATTTTACCAAAAAATTTGAGAAAACAAAAATTCAGGCACAAATGGGTTAACCTCTATGAGATCGAAGAAGGTTTTCTGATTGCCACATCCGACAAGTTCTTTCTTGTTATTTTAAATAATCTCACTCGTTGAAATACGGAATAACATACGCTATTCATAAATATTTCCATTTTGTGAAGCAAATAATTTTACTTTAAATTAAAAATTATCCTTACAGCTGCGCACATAAATTCATGTTGAAAACAGGTGCAATTACATTTTTTAAATTTATGCTTTATTTTTCAGATTTTTAATAAAAGTTTGATTAAAACTGCTGTTACTTTAAATGAAAGTAAAGTAAAATGAATGTGTAAAAATGCTTTTAAAGGTTCGAATTTGAAATATTGATAGAGATAAATATTATTTAATATTTTTCATCATATATTTTTTATATAGAAGAAAAACCAATTATTATTTTCATAATTAATACCGTTTGTAAGTCTTTCAAAAGTGCAAAATTGTAACGTTGTTAAATTTGTATTTTGTTTTAAATAATAGTAAAAAATGAACCTTTCATCATTTTATAAAAGAAATTAATTACAAATATGAATGTAATCCTTGGAAAAATTAATAAATTGTTAAATGTATCAAAAATGCATTAAACCAATATAATTGTATTATTTTAAATAATGCTTATGCTGCAATGAAACCTAGAGCTTTATGAACGTATTAACACAGGCTTCTCCGTGAGAGGGTTAAAAAGGGATTTTTTAATTTTACGGATTGAAAACTTCTGCACAGTGTTATAAATCTGTACCTTGGAACAAAAAGGGCCAATGTCCAAAATAGAGAAATTTGAGTTAAATGCACGAATGAATTTGGGTTGCAATATAAAGTAATTCTTAAAAGAGCCAAACTTCTCCCAATATTAGATCATTGAAAACAAAATATTTTGTCGAGGCCATTGTTACTTACTATTAATGTAATAATGGCCAATTTCAAATGTAAAAAAAACTAGTTGGATGTGCCAATCCCAAAACTTTCTTCTATCTTATAAATCTTAATATTTCAAAACCTAGTTACACATGTTAATACTTCAATATTATTAGTTCAATACTATACCAACTTTGATTTTCAACTTAAATTTCTGCTCAAGTCAATTAAACGGACTAAAAACGAGTTAATCTATATCATGATATTTGTTAAAATTATTAATTTTTCCTTATTCTGTCGTTATCAGCTGTTTGCGAATAGCCGGCAAAGCAGGAAGCGAGTTCCCGCCGCTGCATGAGCCGCCGATGCACAATAGAACTACGAAAAATCAAGAAAAGTATACAAAAATCGCTAGCACGGAGCCCCTTTACCGCGCAATATTTCCAAATTCAAGGAGAACCTGTTGGCCAAAGCCAAAAACAAGCACAAATATTTTGGTTCAATTGTATGCATAATTTTATACGCTGTTCGATGGTACAATAATGAAAATGGCAAAGAGATCGGAATTATAGCGCCCCCTTCTTTCGGAATTTTTTCAAGTTCAGGGAGGACTTGTTTGCCATAGCCAGAAACATGCACAAAAAATTTGGTTCAATTATATGGATAACTTCATACACTTTTCGATGGTACAATAATGAAAATGGTACAGACATCGCAATTATAGTGCCCCCTTCCGGCAGAATTTTTCCAAATTCAGGGAGGACCTTCGTGACATGACCATGAATAAACACATAAAATTTGGTTCAATTCTATGCATAACTTCATACACTTTTCGGCGGTACAATATTCAAAATGGCACAAAAATTGTACAAAAATCGCTATTACAGCGCCCTCTACGAGCGATTTTTTTAGAAATTAAAGGAGGACCTCCTTGCCATAGCCAAGAACTTAAATTTTTTTTTGGTTCAATTCTATGCATAACTTCATACACTTTTTGATGGTGCAATATTCAAAATCGCACAAAAATCGCTATTACAGCGCCCCCTAACGGCGAATTTTTTGCAAATTCATGGAGGACCTGCTTGCCATATCCAGAAACTTAAAATAAAAATTTGGTTTAATTCTATGCATAACTTCATACACTTTTGGACGGTACAATATTCAAAATCGCTATTACAGCGCCCCTACCGGCGATTTTTTTCCAAATTCAGGGAGGACCTGCTTGCCATAGCCAAAAACTTAAACTAAAAATTTGGTTCAATTCTATGCATAACTTCATACACTTTTCGATGGTACAATATTCAAAATCGCACAAAAAACGCATTTACAGCGCCCCCTACCGGCGAATTTTTTCCAATTTCAGGGAGGACCTGCTTATCATATCCAAAAACTTAAACTAAAAATTTGGTTCAATTCTATGCATAACTCCATACACTTTTGGATGGTACAATATTCAAAATCGCACAAAAATTGTTATATCAGCGCCCCCTACCGGCGAATTTTTTCCAAATTCCAGGAGGACCTGCTTGCCATAGCCAAAAACTTATAATAAAATTTTGGTTTAATTCTATACATAACTTCATACACTTTTTGATGGTACAATGGCGACAGACAGACGGACAGACGGACAGACGGACGGACGGACAGACGGACAGACGGACACACAGACAGACAGACATTTTCTATAAACATGTTTTTTGGAATCTCTGACCCCTAAAACATGCAAATCCGTCGAAAACCGGAAGTCGAAAAAAATTTCGATTACAATACTTTCTTCTATTGAAGATAGAAGAAAGTAAAAACCAAATCAATGTAACACTAGATTGTAGTGAGAAAACATTATTGAATTGAAAGGTACAACTTTTAAATATAATAGTACAGCAATCGTAGCAAGATTCTTAAAACTCTTCAAACTTAAATTGGGTTTCCTGCTATTTGAGAAAAATAGACATGGGCCCTTTTTGTTTCAAGGTACAGAAATATACTCAAAATGGAAAATTGTAGAAAAAACTAGTCGGATGTGATAATCCCAAAACTTTGTTCTTATTCATACATGTTAATACAGTAGCTTTCCTCTTAACTGGCCTCCTCTTAACCGGAACTCCGCTTTAACCGGCCGCCTTTTTTCCGAACATCAGGCAAAACTCAGAAAGCAAATTTTCGGTTCTCATTTCTTTATATTTAATTAACTCAAATTTACATAATGTAGAAAATTTCAACTTCTTATAAAGGTATGTGACACGATTTTCAACAATTTAATTTGTATTAAATATCATTCATTATTTGTTATTAGTGATAATTTTTATTTCAATTCAGTTAATTACAGCTAGAATTCATTTCACAAAATATAGATAATATGTACTTTTTTAAAACTACACAAATTAAAAAAACTAAATGCATCCTACGCGTTTAATTAATGAAATATGCAATTACTTATTTAATGTTTTTGACTTCTCCGGTTTAACCTGCTTTTCTCTTAACCGGCTAACCCTCGGTCCCGCTTAGGCCGGTTAAGCGAGAGGCTACTGTATTTCAAAAAGTTGTTACACTTATTAATACACTTTTTATTATTTCAATACTACACCAACTTTGATTTTCCTCTTAAGTTTCTGCTTCATTTTACTGACCGGAGTGAAAACGAGTTAATCTCAATCATAGCATTTAAAATAAATGGTCAAGTGCGAGTATTACTCGCTCTCAGAGGGTTCCGTATAATAAATATACGATTTACTAACTTTATTATAAAAAAAAAGTTGCTTGCTAAAAGAAAAATAAAATTTTGTAAAAAACTATGCAACGTAGGGTTGGGTATAGCTGTGTATACTAGAATAGTAGGAATGGGTATACAAAAAAAGTTCAAAGAACCTTAAATAACATCAAATGTTGCTATTCTGTATAACTCTTTTTTAACACTTCCCAACAAAGTTGAAAAGTGTTTATGCATTCGGTTTGTCCGGCCGCCTGTCCGTCAGTCCGTCTGGCCATCTGGCCGTCTGCCCACGCTCTAACTCCCGTACATATACTCGGATTTTCATGAAATTGATAAAGGTTACTTAAGGTCACCAAAGCATATTTGGTATTGTATATGAAATATGTAGGATTAATCGTTCATTTACAGGGGCAGTAAAAAGTATTCCATTACATTATGATATATGGTGAAAACTCGTTTGCAGAGAATTTTAATGACATTATGCTATTTCAAATGTATTGAAACTGATATAACTCACTGAACTTCATTACGATCACGTTTAAATAGTACATTCAGGGCATTTTTTATTCATTTTCAGAGACACACAAAAGAAATCGGTTACAGTACAGTACTGTCTCTGAGTAATAATTGCTGGAGTGTACGGTTTAAAATTCGGTATGCGCTTTTAAATTTAATTGATTTTTGGCATCTTACTCGTTATATATAAATTCTATACCTCAAATATAGGGCTGTACAAAAGTATTCACGTACCGTTCTACTTATTAGAGGAAATTGCTGAAGGTAAATTTTCAACTGAAGTATATGTATCTCTTAAGTGAACTAAATTTTGGCTTGCATGTAGTTAATAGATTCAAATCTATAAATCATATACAGGGCTGCTGAAAAAAAAAATCGCATAATTTTTCGATTGTGGATGGGAACAGCTGAAATTGTGTTTTGAAATGTATTATGCGTGTCCATATGGCTGAATTTGACGTAATATTTTAATTTTATAAACGGTGCAGTTTTGTTACATTATTCTGAATGTATTGGAAAGTGTTTCATAATCTATGCTTGATGCATGATTTTTTCTTACTTGCTAATCTTATCCTAATTGGCTTGTGATGAACTTAATTCAGTCCTGACAATAAAAGTAGTGCATACATAAATTTCATTTGGTATTTCATAAAACTAAATTCAGCGCAGTAATAATGTTTTCTTTTTAGAAGTGTAGCTAAAACAAACACCTTGTTCAAAGTTTAAACTTGGCATTTTAATAAGCGCTCTTCGAAAGTAGGTCACAAAGTTGCAATGCCACCTTGGTCCGTGCCGCGTTTTTCCATATAGGTCTTTAATTAACTTTTAAAGACACGGGAGACGTATTGAGAGATCCACTCAATTAAAACAAGTCGGGAATCTCATAGTAGTTGTGTGATTAATTCTAATTAAATTAGTCTGTTTTTAACAATTTGACGTTTATTGCTTTTATACTGCTACTGGGCATTGCATTACACAAATATAGCATCAAATTTGTTATCTAGGCTTTAAAAGCCGATTGTACATAGAGTACGCCGCTCCTGCCATTGTGCATGCCCAAACCTTACATGTCTTTAAGGATTAATATCTCAGCTAATTACCGACGATTTTTTTGAAAATCATTATCAACAATGCTTCTATACTTCTGCTACGATAAGTACCTCTAGCGCTCCTGTACATATTTGCTGATTTTTTTTTTTTTTTTTTTTTTTTTTTTTTTTTTTTTTATTGATGCAGTTATGAAATTTTTTTTTTAAACTCTATTTTTTTCGTCCCTTGAGTCCATTTTAATTATATCAAAAATCTTTTATACATAAAGTTTTGGCATTTTTCCTTGAATTAATAATAATTTTAAACTGATTGGATAGGTAATATAATTAAGAAGTTATGGGTTTTTTTCAGGTTTCACAAAAACCCTCCCTATTTTCTCTCCCTTGGTTCGATTTTGCCCTTTAACGTACTTGACCGAGATTTTCGGCCCCTTGATTTTATGTATCAATTTAGAAGAGATTTGTGCAGAATTATGGAATTTATCGTGTCCATAAAACAGTGATATAGATAGATAGATAGATAAAGTTTTGAGCTAAGTGTGGTTTGGGGTTCTAGTGGTCATGATCGGCATAGATCTGCAAAGAGTTTTCAGAGATTATAACGTAGCGGAAAATGTAATGGTTAGTATTTCTTACAAAATCTACCTAAAATATGACCTCGAGTTCATAATGCTAACGGGGAAGGTTCTCTTTTCTTGGTTATCTGCTGAAATATTTTTAATATTTAACATTCTTAATTAAAAGATGTTCAAATCTGGTTTTACAATATTTTATGCGTTTTCTAAAATTTTTGCTTAGGTATCTTACTTGCAGCAAGGTCTTCTAAAGTACTCTGGAAGTGTTGGAAAGTATTTAATATTCTATACTTGATGAATGATTTTTCTTTCTTGTTAATAAACTTTTTTTTTTTTTAACTTATAAACTTATTTATTGATATTCATTTTCTTTTTATATTCAGTCTGTTTTGTGCTGTCTCCCAACAAATAAATGTTTAAATGTGATCCGGATTTCATTAATCAAATCTTCCAGTATCACATTTATCATGGTGTCAGGAGTGGGATTTTTTGTGTAAAATAATAGTGCAAACCAGAATGTTATGGATTTAAAAAAAAAAAAAAAAAAGGGACTGTGTCTGCAATTTGTTTTAATGCTAGATGTTTTATAGACAAACACGTCAGTTTGTAATTGATTGAGTTGAGTGCTAGTTTCGATTTGTCTTGTTTAGTATTGTTAAAATGTTTTAGTGAGAAATATTGTATTGAGAAATTTATTTTATTTATTTTTTTTTTGTTGTTGTTTGATACTTAGAATTTAAATTTTTTGGTTTTGCGGTAGTTTTAGATTTTGATAAATGATTCTGCGAATTGTGTGTTAGAGAGAGGATTAGACAATTAAAATTTCTCAGAAAATTGATTTTGTAGATTGAATATTGAGTGTTAGAAAAGGAGTTAATTAAGATATTTATTAATGATTTTTTCTTTCATGCAGGTTGTATGTTAAAACAAGTAATATAAAAATTTTGTTTTTAAAGTCAATTCCTACTTAGGCCATCAAAGAAAAATTTAATATAATCAAGCTAATATTAGTTTTTGTTCCATTAAAATATCTCAATTTGTTGATTTTCTATAAGCAAGTAGGTTTACAATGGAACTCTATGGGAATTTGGCGAAATATTACAGATATCGCCAAGTTGGCATAACTTTTGGCGACTCATTTTGGCCGCCAAATTTGGCGATATATCGCCAAGTTGGCGACAAACTTGGCGGTATTTGGCGACAGAATAGGGTCCTCCCTATGGTAACCCCTTATTGAAAATACTTTCATTGAACTTCAATAACCAATGGCCGCTATTTTGTTTCCCATGCAAAACTAAAATTAATTAATTAAAATTTAATTAATTAATTAATATTTGAAAAAACTGTATTAACATCAATTCTCATCCAGTACAAGTTTAAAAAAATTTATTTCAACTTGATAGGATGAATAATGAATATTTTATTAACGATTGAAAATTTGAACAAGATAATTATATAAATATATAAATAAATATAGGGAGAGTGTGAGCTAATAGTAGGAATTGAAAAAAAAAAAAACAAGTGTACAGTTGTATATTGCTCTTAAATAAGCAAAATGAGTGATCAAGATAAATTTACGCAAAGCTGTTAAAACAGCTACCACAAAATATCGAAATGGCATGGAATATTTGTTATGGAAATCGAAACTTCAAACTAACTCAAAATTTTCTGAAAATGATAAAAATACACCTAAAAGGCAAATAAATACCTTTATTAATTCCGATCGCCATGTTTCATTGCTCTGGCGGCAACATTTTCAACATCAATAATGATACAGAAAAAATTTCGCAAAAAATTTAAAATTGAAAACTAGTAAACAGAAATAACGCAAACTCAAGAAAAATGAAATTAACTGCAATATTAACGAATATTAATGATGTGAATTATCACACTGCTAACAAAGCGTAAACCAACTTAGTGAAAAATGTCCAAGCCGGGAATCGAACCCGGGTCCCTGGAATAGATCTCCAGTGCTCTACCACTAAACCACAAGGACGATGTCCAGCTTGCCATTTCTCACATATATAAGTCGGTAAGGCTGCTACCGCAGCACAAGATGGAGAAGTCTTCATGAGCACACATTCTAGCGGCGTAACATGAGACGCAAATAAACCCAGCATCGGTGAATATACAATTTTAATTAATTTTTCAACTACATTTCAGCAGTGAAATTACGCTTGAAATTATTGAATATTAATGATGTGAATTATCACACTGCTAACAAAGCGTAAACCAACTTAGTGAAAAATGTCCAACTTAGTGAAACTTATGTCCAACTTAGTGAAAAAGGATGGGTTTATTTGCGTCTCATGTTACGCCGCTAGAATGTGTGCTCATGAAGACTTCTCCATCTTGTGCTGCGGTAGCAGCCTTACCGACTTATATATGTGAGAAATGGCAAGCTGGACATCGTCCTTGTGGTTTAGTGGTAGAGCACTGGAGATCTATTCCAATGACCCGGGTTCGATTCCCGGCTTGGACATTTTTCACTAAGTTGGTTTACGCTTTGTTAGCAGTGTGATAATTCACATCATTAATATTCAATAATTTCAAGCGTAATTTCACTGCTGAAATGTAGTTGAAAAATTAATTAAAATTGCAATATTAACAAGAAAGAAAAATCATGCGTTAAGCATAGATTATGAAACACTTTCCAACACTTCCTGAATCCTTTAACCTAACTTCGTTATTTAGGGAAATAAGGTAAATAAGATAACTAAGTAAACATTTTAGAAAACACATAAAACATTTTAAAAACTGATTTCAGAATTTATCGCCCATAGCCGAATATGTATTCCAATTTTTTTGAACAGGCCTATAATTGATCTGTAGGTTGATATAAACACTGTATAAGGGGGAAATTTAGTTTAGCAAGAAAACGCATAACAGACTGAAATTTCTGCTTCAGCAATTTATACTAATAGATGGAAAAATACTTGCATACTTTTGTACAACCCTGTACATAACCTACTACCTTTATTACACGCCACTATTTAGCTAAAGTTTAACTCAAACTAAAGCACTTTTAAAACTACTGAAATCACATTTCCAGAAAATATCATTTATAGATGGCTATGTATCAAATCCTTTGCGTGACCCTGTATATCATTTTATGTATGTTCTGCAAGCATTTTTTTGTAAAGTAAATGTATTTCAGCGTAAAAATGCATAACTCATTTAAAAACCACCTTAAAGGAATTTGCACTCATACACAGTGACCATTACGAATTCTTTTGTGTAGCCCTGTATATGAATTATAGCATTTATATACACCATATACTATGCATAAATATAGTGAAACATAAAAGCGCTCAACATAATTAAAAATGCATTCCCAGACATCATCACTGCTATACAGTACTTCGAATACAATATACTATCTGAAATATTTTGTGTGTACCTGTAAATGATATGCACTGCGTATTATACATGAAATAAGTTAAGCTATAGTAAACCTCAGCGACACATATAAATTTCATTATACATGAAATAATTTAACATAATTAAAATACGCCGCAAAAAATTCCCTCCATCCGTATATCATTATGTAACGGAATTCTTTTGTATGACCCTGTAAATGAATAACTATTCTTTACACCATATATTCTACAGAATGCATATTTTAGTGCACTTGATAAATGCGTATCAATATTATTATATTTGAAAGCATGTAACATCATTAAAAATCATTTGAAACGACTTTTTTCCCATAGGCCATAATGTAACAGAAAATTTTTGATTATCCCTGTAAATGAATTAACCATTCTACAAACTTGAACGTGCTATGGGAACGTGCTATGGTAAACCTCAATAACATCCAAAATTTTCAGGGCAATTTGAGTATATTTACGGGAGTTATAGCGCAGAGACGGCCAGACAAGTCGAAGTTATAAGCACTTTTCAACCTAGTTCGAAAATGTTAAAAACAAGCAGGAAGCAGGAATTCTGATTTTTCAGAATTTAGTATCGCCCCGATGAGGAAAAAAAATATTATTACGAGGTTATTGTTATTACGAGGTTATTATTATTACGAGGTCGTATTTCAACTAAAAAAAAAAAAAAATTAAGAAGTAACTGATTTATTTAAACCTACAAAATTAGTTACAATAAAAAATGGATCTTATATTGATTAGTCTAGCTGTGAAACAAATACAGTAATGACTTAAAAAATCCAGCGTCATGTGAACCGAGACTATACCGGATTTTTGAAGGACTGTCAAAAGTTGTAATTAGGGATATCAAAAGCAGTTTTATATTTTTAATGGTGCCTTTAGCCATAATTTAATTTATTACGAGGGCAGTATAATAAGTACCTGGCCTCGGCCAGAAATGGTGCTACTAGAATTTTAAAAATGATTTATTTCGCAAAGGTGACCTTTCACATAAAACCTGGTCATTTGCCAAGTCACTAACAGGGTTTAGTTTGTGAGTAGAAGCCATTTGAATAGAAGAACTTTGGTTATATTTCAACAATGGAAAAAATTGAATATTGAGCAGTGATAAAAAGCTTGTTTTTGAAAAACAAAACAAATGAGAAGATTAAAGTGGAACTCAGAAATGTTTGTAGGGACTCTGAATCTCCGTTATCAACCATAAAATCTTGGACAGCTGAATTCAAACGCACTGTACAAGCATTTTTGATGAAGAACATCCAGGTCGTCCAACTAAGGTTACGACATCAGAAATGATGAACAAAATCCACGATATTGTGATAATCGATCGGAAAGTGAAAGTGCGCGAGATTGCTGTGACTGTAGACATCTCAACTGAACGGGTGTAAAATATATTAACAACTCGTTTGGATATGAAAGTGCTTTCCGCAAAATGGGTGCCGCAATTGCTCACTATTGACAAGCAGCACACTCTTGTGTCAATTTCAAAAGAATGTTTTGTGAAATTAAAACGAAATCCAAATGATTTTTGGCGTCGACTCAGAACTGTTAACGAAACATGGATTCATCACAGTACACCAGAAACTAAAGAACAGTCCAAACAGCGGGTTTTTCGTGGCCAACCTGCGCCAAAAAAAGCTAAAGCTACTTTATCTGCAAACAAAGTCATGGCTACAGAGTTTTAGAATGCATGCGACATTATTCTTGTCGATTACCTTGAAAAAGGCAAACCGATCAATGGAGAATATTATGCGAACTTATTGGATCATTTCAACCATGTTGTGAAAGAAAAACGTCCACATTTAGCGAAGAAAAAAATTCTCTTTCATCAAGACAATGCACGCGTGCATATCTGTGTCGTCGCCATGGCAAAATTCTATGAATTAGGATACGAACTTCTTCCGCATCCACCATATTCGCCAGATTTAACCACTGGTGATTATTTCCTATTTCCAAATATGAAAAATGGCTCGTTGGAAAAAAATTTGGCTCTAACGATGAGGTTATTGCTGAAAAAAAACGCAAATTTTGAAGGGTTGAACAAATTGTATTTTTTAGAGGGGATAGAAAAGACAGAAAAACGTTGGGCTAAGTGAATCGAACTCAAAGGAGATTATGTTAAAAAATAAAGTACATTTTTGACATAAAAATGTGATTTCTTGTCAAGGCCAGGTACTTATCATACAGCCCTCGTATTATTATTATGTGACAATTATGTAAGAAAAATGAGAAAATTAAATATTAAAAAAACTTACTTTAATTGATATTTTCTATGCTACAGAAGAAAAAAAAACTAATAAAGAGTGACATTTTTCTTCTCTTAATTTCGGAAACATTGATGCCAACTTTGTTTGCTTCAATTATTTTGACTGTTCTTTAACAAGTTTTTATTTATTTATTTTTTGTTTTTTATACAAATGAAGAATGTCGGAGATACAGTCTGGTTTCTTTAAAACATATATTAATTCTCTAATTAAATTTATACATTTTTCTTGTGACACCTTTTTTCCTGCCGGTTGTTCATCCTTGTCTTATGAGCAGTATCGGCGATTCTAATTAGCACAGCATCAGTGATCTTGTTGGACGTTAAATTTTTCGTTGTTGATGCATTTTCATCAAAGCTCAACGAATCATCTATATCCCTATTTTTGACACTTATTGCATTTTCAGATTTTGCGTGTTCATTCAGCTCATAAATTGCAGGCTTTTCACGGCAAATTTAAAAGCCTGAAAAAATTTCCTCATCGTTGATGTTGCCGGTGCCGAAAATTCGTCCCGGCCATATATTGTGCCATGCATTCGCCAAAGTTGCCCCCAAAGTTTTTCCCGTTGCTAAGCAACAGTGCAGCTCCGAGTAAATTTGTTTATAAAATAATCGCCTCTGACAAATGAAAAAAAAAGCGCCAAATATTATTTTTTTTAATTTCTACCTTCGATCTTGAAGTTTTTAATTCATAAAAAATTGCGATTTTTCTTCTCCCATAAATTAGAAGTGTAAAAGAAAAAGTTAGGGAAAAGATGGTTTTGATGCCGGATTTTTGAAGTTGCCGGATTTCTGAATGCCGGATTTTTGAAATCATACTGTATTATTTTAATCTAAAGGTCACTGCTGATCTATAAAGACTTTCTAAATTTTTGTAAAACTTAGAGTTTTATCAGTGTACGATTTCAATTGCGTTATTTTCAAAAGTTTAATTACATCTTCTGTTCAGTTGTTATGAGAAAATGACTACAAAAAGTTATACTAATCTACGATTTTCCAACTATTTTCCCTTTGCTATCTACAGAAATGGAGTAGGTACTACAGTTGCCACCATTGCACAAAGGGTATTAAAAGCTACATAAAAATAATATCTCAAAAATAAATTGAGATGCAGTTTTTAAGCAAATTTTAGTTAAAAGTACTTTTCCCTACGAAGGTGTAAAAATTGAAAATGTAGGATGCTTAGAAGTTTAAAAAATTGCAGTTGCGTTTATCAGTATTTAACCGTAATGATTCATCTGCTTCGTTCTACAGCTGGCTTATGTAACGTAACGTTATTTTTTAGTGACGACATTTTAATTTTTGCCTGAAAGAGTTGGGTCACACGGGGAGGCTAAAAAATCTGAAATGGTAATATTCTGAAAAGTAACTTTTCGAACACCTTACATATTAAAATGTGTTCACAAAAGTAGCAGTATAAAGATAATTGTAAAAGTAAGTATAGTTTAAACAAGTAATATAAAAATTTTGTTTTTAAAGTCAATTCCTACTTAGGTCATCAAAGGAAAATTTAATATAATCCCTTAAGCTAATATTAGCCTTTGTTGCATTAAAATATCTCAATTTGTTGATTTTCTATAAGCAAGTAGGTTTACAATGGAACTCTGTGGGAATTTGGCGAAATATTAGAGATATCACCAAGTTGTAGTCACTTTTAGCGACTCATTTTGGTCGCTAAATTTGGCGATATATCGCCAAGTTGGAGACAAACTTGGCGGTATTTGGCGACAGAACAGGGTCCCTCCTATGGTAACACCTTATTGAAAATACTTTCATTGTTCTTCAATAACCAATGGCCGCCATTTTGTTTCCCATGCAAAACTAAAATTAATTAATTAAAATTTAATTAATGAATTAATATTTGAAAAAACTGTATTAACATCAATTGTCATCCAGTACAAGTTTAAAAAAAATTATTTCAACTTGATAGGATGAATAATGAGTATTTTATTAACGATTGAAAATTTGAACAAGATAAATATATAAATAAATAAATATAGGGAGAGTGTGAACAAATAGTAGGAATTGAAAAATGTACTTACTCCTTTATGAGAATTTATTGTTTATCTTTAAAATAATGCCTAATTTTACGACTGTAGTTCATGCTGTTTCAAAATATTTAATTTGTAATACGTGGTATGCATCCAGCCTGGACTATATAATGCTCACAATGAAGGGGACGATGGATCTTTATTTCAGCAAAAATCGACCGCAAAATCGACATTTCTTTTTGTGTGTATTTTTATTCTCCAATTGTAACTACGTCATTCGTGGAAAATCGTATACAGATGCGATTATTTTACGCACAGTTACAAGCGTTTTAATTCTGTTCACAAACAATTATTTGGTTTTTTAACATACTTTAAATCTGTTTTTCTCAATACTGATATTTCAGCTTTTTTCTTAAATATTTAAAATGCTCCTTGCTACTTAATTTTTGACGAAAATTCATGAAAGTGAGAAGGAATATTCCTGATATTGTTTACAAAGAAACTATGTATGCATTTTAAAATTCGACTTCATTAAGACAATTAAATTTGATTTTTAACTCTTTATAAGGCAGAATTTTGATGAAAATCCATATGGAATTCAGAAAAATAGCTTTAAAAAATTAGCTATTTAAGGGATTAAAAAATCAATACACAGATTTGTTTGTAATACAGTTTTACGTGATTAAAATTCAAAATCGAGGTAATATATAAAAAATTGAGACGCAAGGAGCATTTTAAAATTTCGTTTTAAAATTCTAAATTTTCATTTTAAAATTCAAAATCGAGGAAATATATAAAAAATTGAGACGCAAGGGATATTTTAAAATTTCGTTTTAAAATTCTAATTTTTCGTTTTAAAATTTAATATTTTTAAAACTATCTTAAAATTATAATAAGATTGAAAATTTCTTTTAAGATGATCTGTATACGTATGTTGAAATGTATATTTGCGCAAAATTTCAAAACTCTATTTTGAAAATTAAAAGAATTTTTTTAAAACGTCCACTGTCCCCTTAAAGGTACGAGAGTTTTTTGCTGCGGATTTAGATTTTTTATAGTTCATTCGATTCGTCTCATTGACCTCCGTAATTTGATAACTCGCATGTCTACTATTGAGCTTTAATAACACAGATAACACAAATGACATAAAATTCTTTTTATTACATGCTTTCTTTTAACTTACAATTTATTCTGTTTGTTTGTACGTGCCAATGTTAACTTGTGACTCATTTTGCACCCACTTCATGTTGAGCTCATGTTGGCTTCATGAGCCAATTTACTGCCACAAAGGTTACCAGAATAGCGCCAAAACTGGCAACAAAAATAAGTTGCCATATATGACGGTAACTTGGCGACAGCTGGCTATTTTTGCGAAATTCCCATTTTTACTTGTTAATGCATTTAAAATATACATATGAAACGTTTTTATTTAAATCAATTTTTTTTAAGTCCATTACTTTATACATCATAAACATATCCAAAATTTTAAATTCGATGTTATCTCTTGATTTAATTTTAAAACATTAATGATTTTTAAAATTATATTTTATTTGTCAAAACTCTAGCTGAAGATTTGCCTAATTCCATCTTTTCCTACTGAATTATAAAAATTATAAGAAACTGGTAAATAAAACTATCTCCAACCAGACATTCTATCAAATAAAAATATAAAATGTTAACTTCATATCCATCGTCAGAATTTTACATTTTTGGAGCATTTAATGAATTTTACACCCCATAAAATGAAAACGAATTAATTCATTAATTCTGCCTAAAACACTTTGTATTAGGAACTTTTATGATACAATATTACTTTTTAGGATTAATTTTTTTATACTGAAAAAAATACGTATGCTACAAAAATTATTATTCTGAAATAAACCTATTAAATTCAAATTCTAATTGTCAACTGATTAACTATTTTAATTTTTATTATTATCATAATTTTACTTTTAATCCTACGCAAGAATAAAGAAATATCATAATATTTTTCAATAAATAACCATAAATATTTTAAGAGCATAATACTCTTCTATAAATAATAATAATTTTAAGAACAACACATAAAATAAATAGCTATTCTATCAAAAATAAGAAAAACACAAAATTTAAATGTGAACTTCAAACAAATTTTAATATAATTTCAATTAATCATACCGAAATATTTTATCTTTGACAGCACTATAGCTTTATTTTTAAAAAAATATTTGAATGTTCCATATGATTTCTACCCGAAATTTCAGTTCAGTTATCATATAAGTCATATTCGGTATTAGACAGAGCATTTACTTTTATAACAATTGTAAATGTTACATATTTTCTAATAAAAATAACAATAATGACAACAACAGTGAATAGAAGATTCTTCGTAAAAGTGAAAATATAATAAAATAAATAAATAGACACAAAAAGTAATAAACCTTTTCAAAAAACTTACGTAACTTGGTTCACAATGGCATCGTGATTCAATGCTGTGGTAAAGGATTTCTTTATTTTTTATTAAAGGAATGAAAATAATTTAATATGTTGTTAATTGTAATAACGTGTATATTCTAAATTGCTGGTTACCGGTGCCGTCGAAGAATTAAAGATACCATTATTTTTTTAATATTCCATCCACAAATCGTCGAATAGGAGAACATTTCGTTATAACTAGACTTACTCTGCTATAACTAGACTTTTATAAAGCCTTGCAAGGAGGTGCACAATAGGTTACTAGATGCTGCTTAGCGAGTGAAACGTTGTGTAAAATTCTTATGAAACTAGTATTCGAATTGTACTTGAATTCCTTAAATTCGTAGAATTCTGGCAGCTGATGACAGACTGTGTTAATTTTGCAGTCGAGAAATCCACTTAACTACTCGAATTTGTTGGTAATAGATGAGATCGGCTAAGTCCAATCGAAACACAAGTAATCGTTTAGCAGCCGCATTATATTCCGATGGTCAGGACATATGTGTAGCAAGACAACCGATTTTCAAATCCGGTTGTTTCTCCTGAAAAACAGAGAAAATTGCAATTCCTAAAATTTTATTCAAAAAACATGAAAACGTAAACAATTCCCACATTATGAGAACATTCGTTGAGGCAACAGGCCAGAGCATTCAATCGCTACATCACGTTAAAAGATCTTATACAGCAAATTTAGGTATTCTACTAGACTGTTAGACACCTGGTAACATATATTAAGGGGACTGTGAAAGACCTATCTCCGTCATGTTACATTTACCAACTTGTACCTTTTTCTCAGAAATGGTGAAAGATACAGGTCTAGATATTTTAGAGTAGTTAGAATAACATGCTTTACGTATTTTAACTGAGCATTTGCTTTCTAAGTGAAACTGAAAATTAATATTTCAAATGAAAATCAAATTTCAAATTATTTTTTTGCTTAAAAGTCGCAAAGACCAACTTAGTGAAAAAGATTCCATGCCGGGAATCGAACCCGGGTCATCAGTATAGCGCACTGACGTTCTACCGCTAAACCACATGGAACGATACCCAGCCTGGAACTTCTCACTATTACAAGTTGGCAAGGCTACAAACGCAGCACAAGATGGAATATTTTCCGTGAGCCACCAGCATGGGGCAAACACAGACACTTAATTAAATCCAGCATCGAATGAATCTATATTAATATTTGGAAATTTTCCCAGAGAGAACCATTCGCCTTGAATACAATATTTCAAATGAAAATCAAATTTCAAATTATTTTTTTTTTGCTTAAAAGGCGCAAAGACCAACTTAGTGAAAAAGATTCCATGCCGGGAATCGAACCCGGGTCATCAGTATAGCGCACTGACGTTCTACCGCTAAACCACATGGAACGATACCCAGCCTGGAACTTCTCACTATTACAAGTTGGCAAGGCTACAAACGCAGGACAAGATGGAATATTTTCCGTGAGCCACCAGCATGGGGCAAACACAGACACTTAATTAAATCCAGCATCGAATGAATCTATATTAATATTTGGAAATTTTCCCAGAGAGAACCATTCGCCTTGAATACAATATTTCAAATGAAAATCAAATTTCAAATTATTTTTTTTGCTCAAAAGGCGCAAAGACCAACTTAGTGAAAAAGATTCCATGCCGGGAATCGAACCCGGGTCATCAGTATAGCGCACTGACGTTCTACCGCTAAACCACATGGAACTCACTATTACAAGTTGGCAAGGCTACAAACGCAGCACAAGATGGAATATTTTCCGTGAGCCACCAGCATGGGGCAAACACAGACACTTAATTAAATCCAGTTTAATAAAATTTCCAAATATTAATATAGATTCATTCGATGCTGGATTTAATTAAGTGTCTGTGTTTGCCCCATGCTGGTGGCTCACGGAAAATATTCCATCTTGTGCTGCGTTTGTAGCCTTGCCAACTTGTAATAGTGAGAAGTTCCAGGCTGGGTA
Source organism: Maratus speciosus (assembly GCA_963932465.1). Classification (NCBI taxonomy): domain Eukaryota; kingdom Metazoa; phylum Arthropoda; class Arachnida; order Araneae; family Salticidae; genus Maratus; species Maratus speciosus. Next base: position 24,361,072 of record OZ010786.1, read on the forward strand.
TCGTTCCATGTGGTTTAGCGGAAGAACGTCAGTGCGCTATACTGATGACCCGGGTTCGATTCCCGGCATGGTATCTTTTTCACTAAGTTGGTCTTTGCGCCTTTTAAGCAAAAAAAATAATTTGAAATTTGATTTTCATTTGAAATATTGTATTCAAGGCGAATGGTTCTCTCTGGGAAAATTTCCAAATATTAATATAGATTCATTCGATGCTGGATTTAATTAAGTGTCTGTGTTTGCCCCATGCTGGTGGCTCACGGAAAATATTCCATCTTGTGCTGCGTTTGTAGCCTTGCCAACTTGTAATAGTGAGAAGTTCCAGGCTGGGTATCGTTCCATGTGGTTTAGCGGTAGAACGTCAGTGCGCTATACTGATGACCCGGGTTCGATTCCCGGCATGGAATCTTTTTCACTAAGTTGGTCTTTGCGCCTTTTAAGCAAAAAAATAATTTGAAATTTGATTTTCATTTGAAATATTGTATTCAAGGCGAATCGTTCTCTCTGGGGAAATTTCCAAATATTAATACTGAAAATTAATTTAATTATTTATTGAAAGTCACTTTTAAATTAGCATTTTTAGTAAAATTCCACTGCCTAAAACAGAAAATTCTCAACAAATCATTAAATCCCTGTGTTAAACTATACAATATAACATAATATAAATATTAAACAAAATATGAGTTCTTAAGTTTAATAGAAATCGAAAAAAGGGAACACAAACAGGAAAAATCCAAGTTTTGAGGAAAAGTCAATTAAAGATTTAAATGACCATTAAGCTGTGAAGTACTATTAGAAAGAATGAATAATTCCAACACTTCTTTATATATATATATATATATATATATATATATATATATATATATATATATATATATATATATATATATATACTAGGGGGCTCGGCCCCCTACGAGCTAGGCTCACCAACCCCCGTTCAGACACAGCAGTTTCTAAAAGCACGCTAATTTATCGGCTTTAAAAAATATTGTGAAAGATTGAATTGTAATTTAAAACACAGTGGCGATCTCCCTATAAATGGGTTTCTATTCATTTCTCTTTGATTGGGAAATTTTAAGGAAAAATCAGCTGCTGTTAAAAGATACTATGCTGTTTTCGTGTTTGATTAAATAAAACAGGTTAAACATTTCAAAATAAGCTAATATAAAATGAATTAAGTAAACAGAGTCTTGGTCTCCCGGTACTTTTTAACAAAGCGAAAAGAAAGTTATTTTAAATAAGACATTTTAAGCGGGCTCTCATGTCAAGCACACAAGTCGTATGTTTGTTGTTCAATAAATAAATTAAAGATATTTTAAATGTATCGTTTTTAATCTCACGCAATTTGCACCAAACTTTTATTTCTCTTTTTAATATTCACGTGAAAATACTTTTGGTGGAATTGAAATATTATTTGCGCTGTCCCAACAAAAATAGTTGAAAAGTTCATCTCGAAATATCAAATAAATGTCTCGCGCAATTTTTAAATTTAAACTGTTTTGCAATGTTATTTTTTGTTCATTTTACGTAATAAGTGTAATGTGACGTAAATGTGACGTAATTTCTCCTATTTAAGACTTCTAACGCATGTTAATGAATTTATTATTTTACAATAACCTTTCTCTGTTAAAATTCACGTGTAAATATAGTTTTTATGAAGTAATTTTCAATAAGTTCCTGATTTTTATACGTAATTATTTAATTCTAATATGAAAGTTTTTTTTTCTGTTTATAATAGTCACGTGTAAATAAATTTTTAATTTGAAGCAAACATTATTGTTTACGCTGTTTATACAGTCGGCAACAGATTAAATTAGTACAATTTTCTAAAATAAGTAAAAAATATCTCTCGAAATGCTGAAAATTTGAATTTAAAATAGAAATAAAAGCTCCAAAAATGAGTCAAATTTAAAAAATAAATGCCTTCTGCACACCGGGAAATTATAACGTATAAAATGATCTAAAAATGATTAAATTCCGATGTATAGTTTTTGCTCCTATAAAACTTTTTTAATGGAACGACTTTGTCCAACTTTAGCATCAAATATCTCTTAAAATAATTCTTCTATTTGAAAACTGTCTTCATCAGCGTGTTTATCAAACATTTCTGTATAATACCGCCGATGTTCATATTTTTGTATGCAATATTTTTATTAATATTAACGGAGAAAGACCTCCGGTCACAAAAAATTCAAATCCGGCGGCGGTGACAGCGTAAGTTACTTTTTTTTTTTTTTTGAATAGAGAGAAACATGTGTGAGACATCGTTGGAAAGATAAAAAGTTAAAATATTTAATGATATAAAAAAGTAAAAATCGATTTTTTCCAGAATTTAGCTTACCTGGTCGCCTTAAAAACACTAGGACAAGAGAGCAATCTGAACTCCGAAGTTACAACATCTCGGTTAGTTAACATTTGCGTAGGGAAACATATTTCGACGTAATCCAGAAACGAAACAATCAGTGACAGCCGCTTTGAGCAGCGGGATAGAAATTAATGCCGTGAGAGAGGGCGTGGTTTAGGAAAATGAATCCCAGACCTGGTAATGTAAGAATTTTGAGGTAAAAAATCTAGCGTCTCCATACGCGGGAAAATAAATTCGTGGATTTAATATTAGAAATTAAATAGCCAAATGGCTTTTAAAAATATTAAAAAATAAAATTTAGCTTATCTCAGAATATTGTAGTTTGGGTAGCTGATAAAAATTTATGAAGCGATTAAAAGTTTTAGATTAAGATTTCGATTAAGATAATTATTAATATACACGTTTTAAATTTTAAGGAAATTAGATAGGAATAAATAATACATATTATTAAGAAATATGGAAATAGTGAATATGCGGAAAGTATAGAAAAATTTAAAGGAATATAAAAAAAGGAAAATTTTTATGTAGAACACATATATTTTCAACATTTCCGCGAAATGGAAAGAAAGCATGTTTTCATTTTTATTTTCATTTATTGCAAAACAGTTGCAGTCAAAGGAATAAGTATGATTAAAGTTTTGTCCTATTGTTCCTTCCTAAGAAATGAGTAAAGCAAAAATAATTTTCACAGTCAGTACAACGAGCAAAGCCTTCCTCTTCAGTTGACTCGACGTTATACTCAAAACAGGTCTGCTGCCTACTTATTTGCAACAACAATATAATAACCGTAATACTATAATCATATTGTAATTATTACCCATGCATGGCAGTTTAAGTACCATAAGTAAACTTAAATCATATTTATTTTTTTGACGGCAACTGTTTTTCAATGGACGAAATTTTAAACATTCGCCTGGTCCCCTATGATTATTAATGACTCAGTACAGTATAACAAATATTCTGTAATTCTACACATGTAAGGTTATGAAAATCTATATGCTTAGTAAAATTTTATCTGTAAACTGTACAAAAAAAAATGTAAATCTACTAAACTAGTTTTTGTAAAGCTACATATTTCTGTAGCTTTACAAAAGATTACTAAAATTGCAGTAATCTTATTAAAATTTTACCTGTAACGCGGGTTGCAGTTACACATAAAGTTTTAGGCATCACAGTTTCCTAAAAAATTCTTAGTAACCTTGCAGATTTTTTGATTTACAGATATAATGTATATCTGTTAGACGAATTTTTGTTGTTGCTGTTACATAAAAAATTCTAGGAATCCCAGCTTCCTAGAAAACGTATAGTAACTTAACAGATTTTTTTTACAGTGTAGCAGACATGCGTGACATCAAAATACTAAACTCAATGAGACGAATGAAATGAGTTATAAAAAATCTAAATTCGTCGCCAAGGACTCTTGTATCTTTACTTAACACAACTTTTATTTATTCTTTTAGAAAGCACAGTCGAGGAAATTTTTAAATCAGTTTCTTTTTGAGATATTACAACACACTGTAAAAAAAAAAATCTGTAAAGTTACTAAATTTTTTCTAGGAAATTTGGATTCCTATAGCTTTTTATGTAACGGCAACAACAAAAATTCCTGTAACAGACGCACTTTTGCGCCGAAAAAAAAAAATCTGTAAGGATACTAAGAATATTTTAGGAAACTGGGATGCTTAGAACTTTTCATGTAACTGCAACCAGAGTTAAAGATAAAACTTTAGTAAGATTACTATAATTTTACCAGATTCATTTGTAAATTTAAAGATTTCTGTAGCTTTACAAAAACTAGTTTTGTAGATTTGCAGATTTTTTTTCTTTCTTTTTTTTTTTTTTTTTTTTTTTTTTTGCACAGTTACAGATGAAAGTTTAGTAAGCCTGTAACTTTATATCTGTAAAACTACAGTTTTTTTTTTTGTTTTTTTTTTCAGTGAAGAAATGTTAAAAATAATACATTTTAATATTTCTGAAAAGGTTTCGCTATTTTTTAATGCATAAATTTTTGATTAGGTTCATTTTAAGATATGGCAACAGAAAGAAAGAAACATCTTTTTGAACAATTTATTCGCGATTTCTAATTTCTTTCCCCAACGAATAATCATAACGGGAGAAAAATATAAAATTTTAAATACTTTTGATTCATATACATTTGAAACTTTTATTGGATATAAAATGACGTCATTTGCATCCGCTTAAGAATTCCACATTTAAAATCCAGTCTTAAACAACATCTATAGAAAAGTATGCAAATGACGATTCACTATAGACGAATAATACACAAATCCCTCAAAAAGCGATGTCGTAAACTCGTCAAAAGAAAATCGGCTACCTAATAGTTCATACGCCTTCATTTGTTTTGCAATATTAATATGGATAGTTAAAATTAAATATAGTTTATAATTGCCTCATGTTTTATCAGAAATCAATCATTTATACACTGTAAAAAAAATTTTGTAAAGTTACTAAAGTTTTTCTAGGAAACTGGGATTCCAAGAACTTTTCATGTAACGGCAACAACAAAAATTCCTGTAACAGCGTCTGTTACAGGAATTTTTGTTGTTGCCGTTACATAAAAAGTTCTTGGAATCCCAGTTTCCTAGAAAAACTTTAGTAACTTTACAGATTTTTTTTTACAGTGTAGTTTTTCAAAATAGCACGTATTACGATTTTTTTTTTCAGTTGTTATGAGAATATTGCAATAAAAAGATATAGTAAACTACTATTTTCCAAATGTCTTCCCTTTACTTTCTACAGAAATGGCGTACTTCAGTTGCACAATTTCAATAATGGTCTTAAAATCTACGGAAAAAAATAATATTTCAAAAATAAATTGTGACAATAAATTAAAATACGACAGTATAAAAAAATTAAAATGAGCGATTCTGAGAAGTTTAAAAAATCGTAGTAGAGATTATCAGTATTTAACCGTACAATGATACATTTGCTTCATTTTATGGCTCGCTTATATAACGTAACGTCATTTTTTAGATACGACACTTTAATTGTCGCCCGAAAGAAATAGCATTTCGGGTGCTAATAATGAATGCTACTTTATTAATTGATAGTGAAGTTGAAAAAATGTGCAAATGTAAAAAAATATTTCATATTACATACATTATCTATCTCCTTTTTTTTTTCTTTTTTTTTTCCCCCTTTTCATTTGATATGAAAAAAATTCGTTGAAAAAAAAGCAATTTTATTTTCTATTCTCATACAGGGACTTTTGTTTTATTACTTTCTTCGAAAAATGTAATGCAATTCTTATATTCCTAATATATTCCTATAACTCCTTAAACGATGAATTTTAAACACAGCCACCTTATTTTAGAAGAAACTGAAACCTATGTACTTCTTGTTTAAGTTTCATGTTCATTTTGCATTATTCAAGTTTGTTGTTTTATTCATGGTCTCAGTTATAGCATATATTGCATTTTATAAAATTTTATGTGAATATAAATAAAAAGTAAAGTGAAGTTTAGTAAAGTAAAATGTTAGGATTTTCCATTTAATTTTAAAGCTGTTTTCTAAAAGTTTTTGATATGATTTTTTTTTTAAATAAACATCTTTAAAAAATGACAGTTTCAACGTAATATACGTCACCGAATACATTTTAGTTTTTTATCATAATTACTTAATTTTTTAATGACTTAGATTTGTAATATGTATTTGATTTTTGAAAGATACATAAATAATAATATTGTTTAAAAAAATGCTTTGGTAAAATCATTTATTTTTTAACGAAAGCTAATACTTTAAACATTTCAGCATTCCATATAGAAAAATATCAAAAGTATGATGATTAGGTTATTCATTTTTAATGGATAACAAAGTATAAGGAGAACGAATAATCATTCGTCATGAATAGATAATGAAACCCTTTCCAACACTTTTAGAATGCTTTCAAAAAACTATTTAATAAGATGAAAAATAATGTATAAATAAACATCTTTGAAAACGCATAATACATTTTAAAACCCAAGATTTTTACATTTGCAAATGCATTACATTTTGATATATATCTCCTTTTTTCCCCTTTTCAATTGATTTGAAAAAATCCTTTGAAACACTACCAATTCTATTTTCCATTCTCATACCGAGACTTTTGTTTTATACATTCTTCTCTTCGAAAATTGTAATGCAATTCTTATCTTCCAAATCTATTCCTATAACTCCCCAACCCCTTGAAAGGCACCGGTATATTATATAAACCACTAAATTTTAATTCCCAGATGTTACACTGGCACCAGATTTTAAGAGTTAAATCTTCCTTTGTATACTGTTCGCGAAGAAAAGCTTTTGCCTACTTTCATTTAAATTTGCTCATAAGTCCCGGTGTCATTTTAACATTTTAGCAACGGACGTTTTTTGCCCTTTTAAAGGGTTAAACCATGAATTTTAAACACAGCCACCTTATTTTAGAAGAAATTGAAAGCTATGTACTTCTTGTTTAAATTTAGATGTTCATTATCCATTATTAAAGTTTGATGTTTCATTCATAGTCTACGACAGGCATGTCAAACACGCGACCCGCGGGCCACAACTGGCCCGCCGACAACTTCTTTGTGTCCCGCCAATCCTTTGGCATTTTACCTTTGTTTAATTCAGTTATGAGTTGTAATTTTCCAACTGAGTGAAAAAGTTGACAATGGGGCAAAGTGAGCAATTAAGCATAGATTAACTATGTTCGGTAGCAAAATTTTTCTGGTAAAAGCAACATAATTTGAAAATGGAAAATAGAAAATGGAAAATGGGTTTCAAAATGAAATGAAATACGTAGCGCATACATACAAGACACAATTTATCAAATATATATATATATATATATATATATATATATATATTATTTTTTTTATTTTTTATTTATTTATTTATTTATTTTTTAAGTTTTTACTTGAAAAGAATCCTGAAGATTAAAAGTTATACCTTTGCTAGATTAACATAGCTTGTGTAAAATAATTTTTTTAAGGTAATACAATTTAGAAATTCCGATTAAACTTTGTAGATTTGGTTGATAAATGTAATGCCAAGTATTTTTTCGAAAAATAAGATAAAATAAACTATGAATTATAATAATAACTGTGGAACTTTACTTGAACATTTGTTTAATATGGCTATGTTTTGTACGTACAAATATTGCTGTGTGCAATTCTAATAACATTATCTACTTTGTTTGATGTGGCCCGCGTCTTTGTATACAATGCTTAATTTGGCCCGCGGCGGTAGAGGAGTTTGACATGCCTGGTTTACGATATATTATATATTGCATTTTATAAAATTTTATATGGATACTAGGGGGCTCTATTTTATTTGATAAAACGAGATGTTTTTGAATACGCCTAAAAGTTGTAAAATTCTGGAATTTTTACGCGCATAGGTACAGAGATTATACTAAGACCTCAAATCACGAGTGGGAATTTTCGCATGGAAATTTGTAATAGTTGACAAACGTGACTTCAAGATTGAAAATATATTTATTAATAACCTATTGAGCGTTAATATGTTTTAAATATTTAATATGGATGTGAAACGTGTAAAATGACTTGATTCGGTTTAGATTTAAATGAGGGGAAATTGTATGATTCTATGATTATGTCAAGGTGAAATCATTTTTGCTGATTTTTCATTCCGTAATACCAAGCATTAATTGATAACTTAATGAAAATTACGTATCGTAATTATATGTTATTGATTACGTATATGAATAAAGCTTAATTTTTCAATAATTATGACAGTTGAAGTTTATGAAAAAAGTATTTTGTTAATCTTAGGTTAAAATGTGTTTGGGATGGATTTTTTATTGTAATTATCGTTGTCGAGTATTATAAATTCGATGCAACAGATCCTTTGTAAACATTTTCGTTCGTCGAAACTCGACGGGGTCCATCTCATAAGATTAAATGCCAATAATGGCTCACCGTAAATGTCACATTCACTTGACTTTAAGCAAGTTACACGTGTTTCCTTCATCAAGTGATTTTTATTTGTATATTTATTAATGTTATACTACTTTATTTGTTCTTTCGTTATTTAAAATAAAAATTATGTCAATTTGTATAATTTGGCCAGTGGTTTGGTGATTTATATAATTTCGCAACGGAATAACTAAGTAAATAATTAAAAAATATTTTTTAATTATTTTCTATTATTTTTAAAAGAAAATAACCAAAAATATAATTAATACAACAAAACAATTTATATAATTTTAAAAAAGAATATTAAAGTAAATAAACATTTATTATTAAATAAACAACAATAGCCGGGTTACCATGTCATTCAAAATAATGCCATTTTGCGCCAATTAGGCACCCCGGTGCGTATATGACATCCGTTCCTAATTTTTTTTTTCGTTTTGTTAAAAAAAAAAAAAAAAAAAGTAAAGAAAAGAAAGAAGTGAAAGCCATTAATTTTAAATGTTTCAATTTTAAATGAAAGCTTTGTATTTTAAATAAAATAAATGAAATGATTATATTTTAAATAAAATGAATGCTCATGTGAATGAAATGTTTAATGAAATACAAAAAAATGTTTGTTTGTTTGTTTGTGTTTATGACGGCCAATTATCAACACGAGGGATATAGGCCCTAAGGGGGGGAGTGCCCTTCGTGGGGGTCTTTCTAAGGGAACCTAACCCGTATTAACGCTTGGAAATCCAAGGTTCGAAGAAAACCACGAAAACTCCGAACGATTAGGCCGACGGGCGCGATTGGGTTCGAACCCAGCACTTCCCGTCTACCAGCTTCGAGAGCAGAACCTCTCGGCCACTGGTGGGGCTACAAAAAAATGCGACGGGAAAAATTTTTCGCGATTTATCACCTGCGTCCCGCTAACATAAAAATACCGAGTTCTTGATTTCTCTATCAGAATCTTTCGATTTGGCGAAAGATTGTTCAACTAATTTGAATTAAGAATAAAAGTAACATGATACATTTCATAGCATATATGGTGTGGTTCAGTGTTCGGGTTCGTAAAAGTGCATAAGAAAAAACTCCAACCCAGTATACAGGAACTAGAAACTTTATTTTAACATTTTGACATAATAATAAAGGGTAATTTACTTAGAACTATAAGGTGGGAGAGAGAGGAAATACGAGCAAGAGGGGTACGCCTGAGCGTACCCTCAGACCACCAGGTCTTTTACATCTGACCCGATTGAGAGCAGAAGTTCAAGAGAGTGATTTCATACGCAACATATGAGACTTGGCGCACAACATCGCCAAATTCTGAGCATTAAAATTAGTGTACGGAAAGCAGACAAAAGGTGATATTTACACGCCAAAATAATTAACCCAGAATCTAGCATCCCAACAAAAAAAAACAATAAATAAATCGCGTGATGCAGACAGATTGCCAGAAAACGGTTCTACATATGTATATTACCGACGCCACTAAGCCGGCCATAAATTAACAAAACAAAATGATTATGTTCGATGAATGGTACCTAAAATTGCGAAGTACTGAGAAAGATATGTTTTAACACTACTGATAAAGAAAATTAATGTACATGAAAAGTAATTTAAACACCGCATCAACAATCATTCATTTTGTATTTTAGATAAATTATTTCAACGGTCACTTACTTAAATAAATAAATGAGAAATAATTACATCTCGCGTGGGCAATGCCAAAGAATAAGAAAACAAAATAATATTCATTGAAATCAACAGCAGGTGCATCTGATTTATCTATTTATATTTTATTTTTAACGGCCGTAGATGTTATTAGGAAAGCTATAATAAATAATTGAATTGAGACATGCTGCACTAAATCCTAGAGGATATTGAAAGAAAGAAAAAAAAACTGATAAGATTCTAAATGGATTTTAAGCGTCAAGTTAAATAATAGATTTTACCTAACGAAGGGAAAAAAAACGACATGTTTCGAAAGCCAAAAATAAATGAATTAAATTAATTTTGAAGCGATAAGGATATGTGATAGATCTGTATCACATATCTCACCGGGACACCCGAAAAAGATGAAACGTCTACGTTGCAGCTTTCAATCAACACACCCTTTGTCTACCTTCGCACTTACAAATATGTACCATTACAAACTAAAAACTATTTAAGTTGACACACAAAGAGAAAACTATTTTTAGCTAGACTCTGAAGCCAGTACACCATAGTTCCTGTAAATATTTTATACAACAACACATAAGTAGAAAAAAAATATATTTGCTTGCTTTAAAGTCAATTCACAAACAATTGTATCATTTCATGACTGAGCGCTCATAATATTCAAAATAATCTTTTTTAAAAATTATATTATCCACAAAATGAAAATGCCACATTTGTTGATGACATAGGATCCTATATTTAATATTTGTGGCATTGTGTTTGTGGCGCTGGTACCAGCATTTTAGTCATGTATATTTTCATATAGAGAAGCATTCACATTTACTGTATTTATCACTTCTCAAAAATTTGATCTTACATGAGATTATAATATTATAAAATGAAAGCAAATAAAAAAACACAGACGACAAATACACGATAATAGACGATAAAATTTCGTAACTTTAAGTAAAGGTGAATCCTTTAATAAAATTGAAGCTTATTTGTAATGTCTTAGGTTGCTTCATTACTGGCATAGGAAACAAACAAAAAATTGTGCATAACGCACAGGACTACCAGAGACAAAAATGTGCATGTTGCACGTTCTCCAACAAGTGTAGCCCCAAATATTGAAATATTTTTAATTAAAGTGGCATCAGCTTATGGCTTCTGCCTTAAACAATAAGGGGTAGATTTTTTTTTTTTTTTTTTTTTTTTTTTTTAATTTCTGCAATTTAACTAAGTTCCCGCTTCCAAAAAAAAACCAACGTATCTTTTAATTTAGTATATTATGAATTTTCACACTGCCATCCTGACTTTCTGTGTATTGAATAAAATTTAACTCCTGGCAAGATTAAAAAGTAATAAGAAATTGCATAGTATTTTGTATAGTGTAACAAGATATCTTACTCGATCTGCCACCTTCAAGTAAGAAATATCCAATGAAAGTGTAAAAAAATTTTACATGTTTAAAGTCAACAAATTCGAAATGTATGTGTAGTTAAATATGTCATGTGACGGATAACTCCTAGAAACCTTAAAATCTTTGTACATAGACAAAGTGATGGTGTGATTGATATGTTATGACATTATGCAAACACAAAAAAAAAAAATAATCCTGTTAAAATTTTTAAAAAATGGTAGAGTATTTTAATATAGAACATGGTGTAAAATTTAAAATATAGAAAAGTAACAGGGGAAAAAACGTGTGTATGAAGGGAGGGAAAAGAAACTCCCAAACTCATGAACTCCTTGAAATAAACACATGAACAAATTGTATAATTCCACATGAACTATTTGTACTAATGTTTCAATGAACTAAAATTGTAATATATTTGCCAACAAAATAAACAGACAGTATATGTGTAATAACCCAAAACACTTGCATACGAGTGAGATTCAATTACATAATTAATGAGTTATCATTAAAATGTAATGAATAAGGGTTAATAAAACAAATGAACTACTTGTAATGTGTGTGTAAACTCTGGTTAAACTCTAAACCAGCCAGTGGGTACAACTCAATGAACTACCTGTAAGAAAAAAAATATAAAAAGAAATACTGCTGAATAAATCGCTAGCAAAGTGCTATGTGTAAAAGCAAATGAACTACATATGTAACTTAACTCATGAACTAGTGTAATGTATGTAAATGAATGCAAAAAGAATTCAAAATAAGCAAATGTTGTGTAACACAAACAAATACCCAACACATGAAGTACTTGTGAAAAAAATTGAATAAATGGTTGACTAAGGGTTAAAATTTAAAAACCAGATGTCTCTGCCAAAGTTATTACTGTATAAAGTACTAGGGGGCTCGACCCCCTACGAGCTACGCTCGCCAACCCCCGTCCAGACACCGCAGACTCTAAATGCACGCTAATTTGATCGGCTTTAAAAAGATTTCGAAAGATTGAATTATAATTTAAAAAACAGTGGCGATCTCCCTATAAACGAATTTCTATTCATTTCTCTTTGATTGGGGAATTTTAACGCCAAATCCGCTGCGGTACTACTTGATTATCCCGTCGACCCATTTCGCCAAATTATATAAATCGCAAAACCACTCGCCAAATTATACAAATTGACATAATTTTTATTTTAAACAACGAAAGAACAAATAAATTCGGACAACATTAATAAAAATACAAATAAAACGTCGAAATAAAAATTACTTGATGACGTAGACACGTGTAACAACATTTCAAAATAAGCTAATATAAAAGGAATTAAGTAAACAGAGTCTTTGTCTCCTGGTCTTTTTTAACAAAGCGATAAGAAAGTTCTTTTAAATGAAACATTTTAAATTAATCGTTTTTAATCTGGCGTATTTTTTACCAAGCTATTCTTTCTCTTTTAAATAATCGCGTGAAAGTACTTTTGTTAGCAATGAAATATTATTTGCGCTTTCCTAACAAAAATAGTTGAAAATATCCTCTCAAAATATTAAATAAATGTCTAGCGCAATTTCTAAATTTAAACTTTTTTGCAATATTATTTTGTGTTCATTTTATGCAATAACTATAATGTGACGTAAATATGACGTAATTTCCCCTAAGACTTCTAACGCATGTTAATGAATTTATTATTTTACAATATCCTTTCTCTTTTAAAATTCACGTGTATACTTTTTATGACGTAATTTTTAATAAGTTCCTGCTTTTTATACATAATTAATTAATTCTAATTTGAAAGTTTTTTTCCTGTTTATAATAGTCATGTGTAAATAAATTTTTAATTTGAAACAAACATTATTGCTTGCGCTTTTTATACAGTTGGCAACAGATTAAATTAGTACAATTTTCTGAAATCTGTAAAAAATATCTCTAGAAATGCTGAAAATTTGAATTTAAAATAGAAATAAAACCTGAAAAAATGAGTCAAAATAAAAAAATTGATGCAATCTGCACTCCGGCAAATTCTAACGCATAAAATGATCTAAAACTGATTACACTGCCATGTATAGTTTTTGCTGCTATAAAACTTTTTTAGTGGAACGATTTTGTCCAACTTTAGCATTAAATATCTCTTAACCCATTAAGTGCCGCTATATTAAGCGCGTTAACAAAATAAAGTTTATACATATTTTTTATATAAATAAGATGCCAATATGATAAAGGAGTTGAAATTTTTTTAATAACTGTAACCGTTTAGAATACATAACATGTTCCCGTAGCGGGAGCGTTGGCGTCTAATGGCAGTTGAACCTTTCTCCAAATCGGAAAGAACCGCACGTTATTTTCTCCTGCCCCAATGCAATTATACGGTTAGAAAAAATTAATAAACACATCATTTTTTGCAAGCTGCAAAGAATTATATTTAAACATATAAATAATTACTACAAATACATATATTAAAAATTTAATCTGAAAATCTGAAAAACACTTTTATTAAAATTTTCGGAACGAGTAGTCAAAATTTCAGAAAAATAAAGTGACTCTTATTTTTTATTTTGTTCCTACACTTTGTTTACAGACCTTCAAGGAAAAACTCTACATTATGTTGCATTATACACTACACACACACATGTATGTGTATGTGCGTGTTTTACATTTAGGTTTCTTCTATGTACTTATATTAAAGTAGTTTATTACATTGACACGTTGTCTATTAATTATAACTATATTGATTCCTAAATGATGTATTCAATTTTCTTTATTATCTGTTTCAAATAAAGCAATTGTTTTACAAATGGAAATTAAGACATATTTCACCTAAATAAATTAAATGCTTTTCAGGCTACTATTACTACACTATGTTATTCAAATTATTTAATAAAATACATTATTTTTTATTACTTCTGCAATAAGAGGCTTCCGCGTATTTAAATTTTATCTACAAGAGTATCACCGTTACTAAAATTAATATAATATGAAAAATTCTGAATTTTCGTAATTTTTCTTTCTATATATATATATATATATATATATATATATATATTACTCTGCCTATGGATGTCTGTTTCAAAAGTAGCTGCTAAGTACAACTTTATTATACATTCATTTATGCTCAAATTTCTAGTTACAAGAAATTGCAAAATATTCTTTTTTAATGTTTTAGTAATAATTTACAATCCCTTATAGCGCAATCCTGTAATTTTTTATTTTTTTTTTTTTTACTTTTCTATTTTAAATCAGACAAAATTTTTTAAAACGGATAAACATCATAAAATTATTATTATTTTTTTTTAAAGTTCTTATTGATGCTTTTTATTAAATCTAATCTGGTTCAAAGGGGTTCTGTTTTTGTTTTTTTATGTAATATTACACATCCATACTCAAGCGAACTGAAATGTATTGCTGTTCATAAAAAAGAATACAAAATGGCACTAAACAAAATTTATAATCACTATGTCTAATAGTCATATGGTCTATAAATCACCCTTTTTCCCTCCAACAGTTAACTGATTTCTTCTCACTTACTGCCTAGAAACATATTCCTTTCTTTATGAAAGCGCGCTTGCAGACAAAGGGATGGAAGTGTAAGCACAAGCCGCCAATGCTCCCGTTGTGGGAACATTCCAAAGAAACCTGTCTAACATAGCTATAAATGGATATATTTACTTCGGGTTAGGAATGTATCGTTAACTGAAATGTTGACTTTAAATATTCACTGTACTTGAAAAAAATAAAGAATTTCTTTCTTTCTTTTTACTGCTTTTAACTGAGATAGTCGAAAACCCCAAAATTATCTTATTTAAAAGATGCGCACAAAATGAAAAATATAAATGTATCATTCTGAAAAAAATATATATTAGACTCCATACTATTAACTTTTAAATACAAAATGTATTTTTTAAATAGTTTAAAAATATTTTGAGAAAAAAAATAATAAATAGTTGTTCCCGCAACGGGAGCGTTGGCGTTTAATGGGTTAAAATAATTCTTCGATTTGAAAACTGTCTGCATCAGCGTGTTTATCAAACATTTCTGCATAAAACCACTGATTTTCATATTTTTGTATGCATTATTTTTCTCAATATTAACGAAGAAAGACCTCTAGTCACAAAAAATTCAAAACCGGCGGCGGCGGCGGCGGTGACAGCGGTAGTTACTTTTTTTAGAATAGAGAGAAACGAAAATGTGCAAAAATGCACACGTGCTCAGCAGATTGCATAACACTACGCTAAAATGTAGAAGTTATGGCAAGCAAAACATGTTCCAAGCAAAAAAACGAAAGAGATAAAACTAGCCAACAAGCTATATACCTTATGTCCTATGAATGTATATATCCGTCACAAGACACCTGTGAGACTTTTAACTTACTAAAGAAATTTAAAATGTGAAAAAATGCCAAAGATTTAATTTAATGACTATATGTGAATAGCCTTCTAAAAAAATAATGCACATAACCGCTCACATTATGCATTTGAATAAATTTTATAAAAAACAACTCTTACCGATATCAAATATCATGTGAGTGATAATAAAATTACCTTATGTTATGAATAAAACAGCAACGAGTCACCAGCCGCGCGTAAACAATGATATAAAACAGTACATTAACTGTATGTAGAAAAATGTACACCCAATTAATTAACACTTGCAAAAATTTACGATGAATGTGTAAACCATGTACCATAGTTAAATTATGACATAATTTTTGCAAACTTTAAAACACACCAACAAAAAAATATCTTACTTTAAAACAAATCTATATAAAAAAATACGAAGTTGTGAATGCAGTGAAAAAAATGCAATCTTAAGCTAAACACAAATGCTGATAAAAAGAAACCAAAACTTGCACAGATAGTTATGAATGTCCTTAACCATGGTGAGTGTTAATTGACATAGAACAAAATCAGTTAAACTGAACGAGTAAATGTGTGTGTGTGAAGTACCAGGCCAAACATGACATCACAACAACCATGTGCATAAGAGGGGGAAAATGTGTGTGATTAGTACCTAACAATGCTATCTGCCCATAGCAAGTTAGTGATAAAGTGTCAACTAGTGTAAAAGTGGTATCCATCATCAGCATTAGGAAACAATTACAGGTGAATTTTCAGCAAATTAAAAAAAAAATTAAAAAAAATGTAAACAATACTCCAATTGTAACATTAATATTAGTGTAACTCCATCAATCATGTTAGGAAACATATCCGATCCCTGATTAAGCTAGCGGCTAACTTGCTTAACCATAGATCGAAATACACACCTCAGACATTTTGCTATCCCATGGAAAATAGCGCAATGACTGAAGTATCCCATATAAAACACGAGAGAGGTACTAGCAATCAAACTTACCCAAGAGGATAAAAACAATCTATTAATGTAATGCATGTCATTAAGAAACATAAAAAAAACTGTTTAAAACTATACGTCAAACCTATGTTGTACATCTTATGTATTTTGCAAAAGCAAACAAGAGCCAGAAGGGAAAAAAATATTTTTTTGAAACAATGACATGATGACTCGAGCTCTTAAGTAATAAGCCTAAACTAAATGTATGCCAGGATAAATTAATCTAAGATTACTAAAAATTTTGCCAAAGTTTTCAATCCAACAAAACATATATGTGAAAGAGAAAAGAATCTATTATTTTTTTTATTATGATTACGCCTACTGAATGTACATTTCTAATCAAGTGCCGACATCTAAATGAAAAAATGTTACGTTCACCTGCTTCTCTATGACTATTTTAAATTATCGCCAATCTGCAAATCCCACACACTTCACATTACTCCTAATCAGTGCAAAAAAAATTATAATAGTCACAAAACATAAAATTTTCTGCCTATAAGAATATTAACTCTCAAGAATTGTAAAAAGTGAATCCAAGATGTAACTGTGTAAAAATATTTAAAAGCACGCTATACACAATATAAAACAAATATATATAGACTTTTTTTTTTATATCTATATTTTTAAGAGAGGCTGTATAATAACTTCTTAACTCACATTAAAATTTAATAATTACTAGAGAACTACTCTTAAAAGATACAATACTAAATATGTTGCACTGAAACACAACTGTGCTATTTAAATCATACTGTCAACAGACACATACGAACCAGCGTAATTTACGTCCAACAGACGATAACACAACACAGGGCAGCACTTCCTGATCAGAGAGACAATAAAAACAACATATTATCTCTGAAAGTGCGGCAATGTGCCAATGCAAGACATTTAGTGGTTATCTTATACAAATCAAAAGAAACATTAAAATAAATATGCTGCACTTTTTTTTTAAAAATGAGTAATGTATATGGAATATTCGTAAATTTTACATTACATTACAAAAGTAATCCTGTACCAAACAAGTTATCTTTCTCTTTTTTAAGCAGAAAAAAATTAAGAAACATATTAAATATTCTTAACTGAGATAATTACAAATACATATCATTGCAATCCGAATAGAAATGAAATTAAAAGTAAAGATACTTTTCTTTAAAAAATATGATTCATAACTGCAAGTAAAAAAAGTGTGCCAGAGACAAGCATAGATAAAATTTAAAAAGGTTTTTTTTTTTTTTTTTTTTTTTTTTTTCAATGAGCGACAAGGAATGTCAGACAAATATCATTAAAGATAAATATTAAATCAAGAAATTCCTTGTCATGCATGAAAAAATTTAAACACACTTGGGGGAGATCACGTTGAGCAACCGGAAAATGACAATAATTTGACAATTACGAAAAACTCTGTAATTTCAAAACCAATTAATGGAATACAACAATTTTTTTTTATACTTTCATAAATACTTATGGTTTAAAAAAAAGCATTCAATTATATATATTTAACAATATTAATTAGTTAAATTTTAATGACAAAATTGACATTTTAAAAATCTGAATTTTTAAATATGCATCTTGCGCGCAAGATTTTAAAAATTCTATTGCAGATATATATTTAATATTGCAGCAACATTTACTTATTCTAGTATATTTTACTCTGAACCTCAATTTAAAAGTATATTTAAATTCATTTGCATAATTAATGGCTTCAATAATCATAGTTATAAAATTTAGCAAAAAAATTACACTTATTTATTCAATAAAAATTTTTCTATGACAAAAATCTGGCTAAATTGAGGTTCAGCTTAAATATACGCATGAAAATTAGTAAAATGCAAAATTTCATGACTCTACGATAATTAGTTTTTAAATGAGAGCGCGCGCAATGCCAAAAAATACAGTTTTGAGAAAAACGTCTTCAAAGTTAATTTTATAAATTAACTACAAGTTTTATAAGAATGAAGATTGTTTATGACGCTAAAATTCAGAAGGGGTATAAACACATCCTTCTTTAAGTTGAAGAACCTCAGCCGCAGCTTTTTTGGTCATTCTTTTGGCTCTACGAGCTTTAAGTGTACACACTAGTGATCGCTTTCGGAGCAACCGGAAAGTGACAATAATTTGACCACTACTAAAAACTCTGTAGTTTCAAAACCAATTAATGTAATAAAACAATATTTTCTATACTTTCATAAATACTTATGGTTTAAGAAGAAAAACATTTAAATATATATATTTAGCAATATTAATTATTTAAATTTTAACGACAAAATTGACATTTTATGGCGCTAACGACAAAAATAGGAATTTTTAAACATGCATTTTGAAACGCAAGATTTTAAAAATTCTACTGCATATATATATTTAATATTGCACTTATATTGCTATATCTTACACTGAAGCAAAATTTTAAAGTATATTTAAATTCATTTGCATAATTAATGGCTTTATAATATTCATTATACTTACGTATTATCCGGGCTAGGATATTTATCGCCAAAAATGATTGTCAAATGCCAATCTTGTTTACCATTGACAGTTGAAAAAAATAAATGAGGGTTACTGTAATTAGTATAATTGGCTCGGTTCTAGCTGACCTGGCCTGGATAATATGCATGTACCATATTCATTAAATTTAGCAAAAAATAAATAAATAAATAAGTAAAAATAAATAAATAAAAAAGATTACGGGCAATGCCAAAAATATAGTTTTGAGTAAAACGGCTTGATTGCTTACTATGCTAAAATCCACCAGAGGCATAAACGCATCCTTCTTGAAGTTTCAGAGCCTCATCCGCAGCTTTTTTTGCCCTTCTTTTGGCTCTGCGGGCTTCAAGTGTACACGCTAATGCCCTCTTTTCAGCTGCATCAATTCGCTTTTGATCAGCTTCACTAGCATACAACGTACAATTTTTGCCAATTTGCAAGCCCATTTCCCTCATAACATTAATACGTCCACACTGCCCTTCATTAAAACACATGACTGCTTCATTTATTGCAATCTGAACAATTTTTTTCCCCGAGCCAGATGTCTTAGGACAAAACTTCCATATGAGAGCATTTAGGCTCTCATTTGCATTTTGAGTATGCCCCCCAACACATTTTTTTAACAAACTTGGCATGGACAAGTCTTTAAATATGTCTTTTATGCTGTCCAGAACAGCAGCTGGAACAGTGTTTGAATGGCGGTAAACATCTCCAGAAACTTTTGCCTTTTGATAAGGACACCACGAATTTTCACCCTGGGGGCAAAAGTCATGCAGAGGTTCTTTATCGGTAGACCTTTTGTGGTAAAATATGGCCCAGACGGCTTTTTGCATGTCTTTCACTGACATATTGTTACCTCGAATTGCATTTCCATAATATACTGTGAGTTTGTCAATAACGTCATAAGTAAGACGACCTTTTCCAGAGATCACTTTTCCATCGCTCAGTTTTTTGCCTTTTAGCTCAGCCTTTCTTCTCCGGAGTCGTGTGCCCATTCTTTTTTGAATATGTCCTACACATTCAATTTTCTCAATCTTGAATTCAGCTCCATAAGGCGCAGCTTTTTGCAGAGAAGTGAATGTTTTTGAGTCGCCATCACCTATGTATTTTGAGTAGCGAACTTTATGCTTGGATACGGATCGCTTGAAAATTCTGTTCATCCCTCTAACCTCCATCATGCCAGCAGAACCAATGTGATCCTTCTCACAAATTTTAGAATGTTCCTCTAACCATTTTTCATACTTAACCCCTTTGCGTACTCCTTTCCAATTTTCACATCCTTTGCATAGTGTCGACAAAACTTCTGTGTCTATAATTTTGCCACTTTCAGCACCAATAAGAGTACATGCACCAATACGTGAGGAATGGCCACGCGTTTTCCAAGTGCCATCCCCACTCACTGTGATATTATTATTAATTCCAGCATCCTCTGTTAGGTCTAACTCCAATAATGCAGCATTATGCATGCTTTCTTCTGCACATTTAGTTGAAGCTTTTTTAAGATTTTTCACTTCATCATTGTAGGCCTTTTTAGAGATGGGAGGAGGCATATCCATTATGCCACAAAATGTCTGTGCTCCAGCTAATCCTTGTCCAAGGCATCTCATAGCATAAATAAATCTCTTATTAATCTCTGCACATTTCTGTGACCTTCCAAGCATTGCAGAATTTCTGAAAGATGAAATTAAATCACAGCCAGAACACACAATATTGATTTTTTCTGAGAGGCCAAACACTACTTCAGGTTCGATTTTTAACGATGAATGACATTTTATGCAGCACATACAATTTTCCATTGCAGAGAAAACAATTTTTTTGTCAATAAAGGCGAATCCATCAAATTCTGATGCCTGCAATTTTGAACTAAAATTCAGCTTGTTACCAGAAGCACTTAGCTTCTGAACTTTTGGAATCGTATGCTGATTGCCTTTGAACTTTCTCTTACTTGGCCTTACACCTGATTTTCGAGTACTCTTATCCATATTTAATTTGAATTGACAAATTATATAAAAGAAAAAATAATCGTATTAATAAATAACAGCGCAAATGAAAGATCTCTGCCTCGTGCAAATACAAAGTTTCAATCAAAACAAACACTCTCGGAGAGTTTAGTTTCTTTCATATTCTTGAAAATCAAACCATCGGAACTAAAACAGATACATGGTGTCAAAACAATGTGTGTAGAAATCTTTCACGGTAAGAATACCTTTATAAAATGTCGTTAGCAGAGGAAAGAGATAGCGCAATGCGAGCGAGCAAAATGTAAACAAATGAACAGCGCGGAGGCGCGGAACAGCTGTTCTGAGTTAAAGGGGAATCCCCAATTTTTTCTGTTGCGTTGTCAGACGTTTTTAGCGATAACTCACGTTCTAATTCGAATTTTTTAAAAAAATTTTTTGCAATGGATTTGTAACATTTCAAGGAATCCACACTGAATTTTTCAAAAAATCGATTTTTTTTTCATTTCAACGTGATCTGCCCCCTTAACATAAATCTGTACTGGAGCAAATTAAAAAAACTTACCTTTCAAAGTAAAGCGTGAAAAGAGGAAATTACGCATATAAATGCAGTTAAAATTTTGAAAATTAAAAAATTTCAACCTAGCTAAAAAGAAAAAACCTCTTCTTCCATCCAAACAAATCTAACAAATAAGAATAAGCATTTGTTATCTCTTTTCTTCTTCTTTTTTTTTTAACAAACAGCATGAAAATGGAAGAATTTAGTTCACAGCATGTAAACTGAAAATAATAGTTATTTTGCATTGCACGTAGTTTTTTTGAAGAACCTTACATCAAAACAGGTGAGTATAAATCACTACACAGCACTTTTTAACACACAACACTTCGCTTTCTTTTCTTTTTTTTTGGTCCTGGCAGATAATATTCGATACAACTTTGGCACCACAAAATAAAAAAAATAATGAAGAGCAGGAGATTCATTTCGAGTGAGAGGCAAAAAAATGGAGTGAAACACATTCTTGGTAAAACTGAGCCAGTATACTTGAGTCGCATACCTCGGTGTTTATATAAAAATGCATTAATATAGTATTAGCAAAGACTGTGATCAAGTAGGGGAAATTTTCATAGGTGAGCACAGCCATCAGAATCACACACTTAGACGATTTTCCAAACCGGAGAACGTAGCTATGACGAATCAGGGAATGTCACATGTCAGGACTAGGCAGTCGATGTTTTAAGATTTTATTCCATATATTGTCCAGCACATAAAGTACTCCGAGAAAATGAGGGGTCCGAAGGACATCGCCGACCGGAGACAGGCTGACAGGTCCGAACCAGAAGACCAGCGAGAGCGGGAGCGCACATTTCTCATTCCATCGTACGGAGCGCCGAACGTCTGTAGGTGATTCTTGACCCGAAGTTGCGGAAGGGAGGTGACTTCCAATCTAATAGAACAGGAAAAAAAATGCAGGAACTCAGCTCTCCTGGTATAACTCTTTAAGAACAGAACAGTCCTAAATAATTTTTTAAAAAATCACTGGAGGGTGAATTTTTCTCTCTCTCTATGCATTTTTTTTTTTTTTTTTTTTTTTTTAAGGTTGGAGAAAATAACGGCCGATGGACCAAAACATATGGTGTGGTTCAGTGTTCGGTTTCGTAAAAGTGCATAAGAAAAACTCCAACCCAGAATACAGGAACTAGAAACTTTATTTTAACATTTTTGACATAATAATAAAGGGTAATTTACTTAGAACTATAAGATGGGAGAGAGAGGAAATACGAGCAAGAGGGGTACGCCTTAGCGTACCCTCAGACCACCAGGTCTTTTACATCTGACCCGATTGAGAGCAGAATTTCAAGAGAGAGATTTCTTACGCAACATATGAAACTTGGCGCACAACATCGCCAAATACTGAGCATTAAAATTAGTGTACGGAAAGCAGACCAAAGGTGATATTTACACGCCAAAATGATTAACCCAGAATCTAGCATCCCAACAAAAAAAACAATAAATAAATCGCGTGATGCAGACAGATTGCCAGAAAACGGTTCTACATATGTATATTACCGACGCCACTAAGCCGGCCATAAATTAACAAAACAAAATGATTATGTTCGATGAATGGTACCTAAAATTGCGAAATACTGAGAAAGATATGTTTTAACACTATTGATAAAGAAAATTAATGTACATGAAAAGTAATTTAAACACCGCATCAACAATCATTCATTTTGTATTTTAGATAAATTATTTCAACGGTCACTTACTTAAATAAATAAATGAGAAATAATTACATCTCACGTGGGCAATGCCAAAGAATAAGAAAACAAAGTAATATTCATTGAAATCAACAGCAGGTGCATCTGATTTATCTATTTATATATTATTTTTAAAGGCCGTAGATGTTATTAGGAAAGCTATAATAAATAATTGAATTGAGACATACTGCACTAAATCCTAGAGGATATTGAAAGAAAGAAAAAAAACTGATAAGATTCTAAATGGATTTTAAGCGTCGAGTTAAAAAATAGATTTTACCTAACGAAGGGGAAAAAACGACATGTTTCGAAAGCCAAAAATAAATGAATTAAATTAATTTTGAAGCAATAAGGATATGTGATAGATCTGTATCACAGCATACATTTAAGGGAGGCCAAACTGGTCGCCAAATCAGTCTAAATTAATAACCTTTTCTAAAGTATGAAAAAAAATATATCTTATGATCAAAATTTGAGTTGCCATCATTAGAGAAAAGTATTTAAAATTAGAAAAAAAAAATTAATATCTTAAAAACTAAGTCGAATTTCAAAATTCTAATACCAGTTTTGAAATCTGAGGATCAATATGGATTTTTGATGTTAATTTCATCTCAAAGTATTCCATATTTTAGGAGAAATCGCCGTGAAACATAATCAGTTGTTTAATCAGTCGTTTCATAGAATAGTTTCATAAATTCGTTTCATTTCAGTCGTTTCACAGTTTCCATTTCATAAATTCGTTTCTTTAGGATTTTATATATGTAGGTTAGATAAAGTAAAATGAAGTTTAGTAAGGTGAAATTTTAGGATACTCCATTGCCTTTTACAGCTGTTTTCTTAGTTTTTAATATGATTTTGTTTTTAGGTGCGTTCATAATTATATAAATACGTAGCACCTATAGTCCATATCTAATCCGTCCGATTGTCCACCTATCTGCATATAAGGCAGATCACACACTGAACAGACAAGCAGACAAAAGCGTGAGGTATGCGACAAATTGTTGCGTTCAAACTGGTTTCTTCTTTGTTATCAGAGTGAAATGTCTCTTGACTTACGCTTTTTAGTCGCTTGTCTGTTCAGTATGTGATATGCCTAGTAGCGAAAAAACTACCCAAATGAATGGTGTGAAATTTAATATATAATGCACTCTATGCCCTTTCTCGTGTTACGTTTCACGGTGCGCGTTCTGCCTGGTTAAATCTAATAAGGCTAAATTTCAATAAAATATTCTTAACCCACAAAATCTTGATCAGAATTTAAAATATCTGTAAATGCCTACGCTGAAAGTGAAAACTTTAAAATAGTTAGAATACGTATAGGTTTGTATTAATATTTTGCGACATTTCAATAGAACTTTTAATAGTTGTTACAAAAGTTTAAAATCTCTGAAGACAAAAGTTTAGATTGCAAAACAGACTGAACTTTTAAACAAGTCATTTCCATGTTTCATCTTTCCATCTAAAATTGGAAATTTAACTGCAGACAGGAAGTAAGAAGGATTATTGTATTTCTAGCTTAATATAAAGAAATCTCAAAAAGACTTCACAGGATAAAATTAACTGCACTTACAACAAGAGAGATAAGGCATACTTTTCTAAATAGAGTGAAATACAGTATTACAATAAATAGAATAGGATTATTTAGAGATAAAGTAAACAAGGATATAAATCCGGCCTCCCCGGATAACAGAATGTAGGTGAAAATAATTTCTTTAGATAACTCCAATAGATTTGTTTAATTTAATATATCATAGAAACTCGAGAGAGTTTCTCGCCAAGCAAAACAAACAGCAATCCAATGAACCGTAGCTGAAAGGAATTTTCGACAATTGATACCAAACGATTTTACTTTTTTTTTTTTTTTTAAGTCTGTGTAGTTTATATTTGGAGGACTGACAGAAACGATATTTTGACACCTTTATATCTAGCATTCTATTTATCATTGAAACAAAATTCTTGTTTCTATGGGATGGGGGACGCCAAGTGACGAAAAACAAAAGCAAAGTAGAATCCGACAAATAGTTGTTTAGTAAATGCGAATTTAAAAGTGCTGCTTTTTAAATTTTTTAAATTCTTATTCAAACCAAAAACTGTTGACACCAAACTGCGTCGTGTAGTTATCGGATTCTTACGCAGTTTACTGCATTTCAATTGTTTTTTATGAGTGTCGTTCAAACCTTTTAAATTTCGTGTAAAAATATTAATTATTTT
Organism: Maratus speciosus; assembly: GCA_963932465.1. Lineage (NCBI taxonomy): Eukaryota > Metazoa > Arthropoda > Arachnida > Araneae > Salticidae > Maratus > Maratus speciosus. The sequence goes on from OZ010786.1 coordinate 24,386,642, forward strand.
TTATTTATACCAGTTTAAAGTAATTTATTCTTGTACTTAACATAAAGCAAAGAAATATGATATTAAGATATGTTATTATAGTCCATCTAAGTAAGCTTCCTATTGTAAAACAGAATTTTAGCATTCACTTTTCTTTTACAGGCTAACTGAAAAGATCTTTTCATAGGACTAAAGAGTTGTGTGGTTATCGGATTTTTACGCGGTTTACTGTATTTTATTTTTTATAAGCAATTCAAATTTTTAAAATTTCACGTAAAAACATTAATTAGTTTTTGATTTATATGAGTTTGAAGTTCTTAATTCCTAGATTTAACATAGAGCAAAAATGTATTAAATGGCCTAACGCTTGTAAAAATGGGAGTATGCACATGATATTAAGATATTTTACTACATTCGTCCCAAGCAATAGCCCCTAAGCAATGTGTATAAATTAGCATTCAGTATTGTCTTAAATACCTTCCATTTTTAAAAGTATTAATTTCATTGCAAAAGGGTTTTATAAATTATTAACTGGTACATCATACTGTTGTTTTCTAAGTGTGTGTTAAAGTGACCAATGGGTTTGTGTCTTTCCCCCGTAATTACACTTATACTCTAAAGCGAAAAATGAGCTCACTGGGCGGTCAAGGGTCATCACTTGTCATCTCCCTGTTTAGTTAGAAATCATCTTTCACATGATTAAATGGTGAAGTTTTGTTAAAGTATTCTTGAAGTGAAAAACTGTTTCATAAACTAAGCTTTACGCATGATTTTTCGTTCTTGTTTATTAGAAGAAATTTTCTGGATGTGCACAATATAGTCATAATTAATTTCTCTACAAATGATTGAATTGACTGATTATATATGTCTTGATATAGTTAAAATGGATTGACATCATCTTTCTACTTATTAAAAGATAAAGTTTCATTAAAGTATTTTGGAAGTGGTTAAAAGTGTTTCATAATCTACGTTTTACGCATGATTTCTCGTTCTTGTTTACTATAAAAATCTCTGGATGTACCAAATACATTCACAATTAACTTCTCTACACATGATTGCAATGTCTGATTATATATCTATCGATATTGTTAAAAAATGAATAGAAATCACATTTCTATTTATTAAACGTTAAAGTTTCGTTAATGTATTCTGGGAGTGTTAAAACTTTTTTCATAATCTATGCTTTACGCATGATTTCTTTTTCTTGTTTATTAAAAAAAATCCCTGTATGTTTCAAATACATTCACAATTAACTTCTCTACACATGTTTGCAATATCTGAATATATATCTTTGATATAGTTAAATGAATAGAAATAATCTTTCTACATATTAAACCTTAAAGTTTCGTTAAAGTATTCTGCGAATAATAAACTATAAATAAAAATCGAACAGTGCAATTTTATATAGGAATTGCAAATAGAAAGCTCAAAACTGGGATAAAAGGACATATAGAAGACATCAAATACAACAAGAAAACTACAGCTCTGGCCAGACTATATAACAGAGATGATTTACAAATAGATTTTAAAAATAGTAGAATAATTTATCCACCAAGACCTTATTTACAATCCATCATCAACGAATCAATAGAGATCTTCTTACGCAATGAGAATATTTGCAATGATTCAGTATCCATGAAGCTCCCAGAAGTTTGGAAAGAAATGCTACGCAGAATCATGAAAAAATAATGTAAAATAATTCACGTTCGCAAATTTCCATTTTTAATGTTCTAGTTAATTTCATTATTCTTGTGTTCGCGTGATTTTTGTTTTTGTTTACTAGTTTTTCAATTTGAAGTTTTGCGGAAATGTTTTCATCATTTTATATTCTTAAGAATGTTGCGGTCAATTGCAATGAAATATGTAGAAATGTAAATAAATAAAGGTATTTTGCCTTTTTTAAAATCATGTTTAACACTTAGAGCAGTTATTGAGTATTTTGATATTCTGGGAGTGTTAAAACATTTTTCATAATCTATGCTTTACACATGTATTTTTGTTCTTGTTTATTATAAAAATCCCTGGATGTAGAAAATACATTCACAATTAACGTCTCTACACATGATTGCAATGTCTGATTATATATGTATTGAAATAGTTAAAATGAATAGAAATCTTAATTCTACTTTTTAAACGGTAAAGTTTCGTTAAATTATTTTGGGAGATTTAAAACTTTTTACATAATCTATGTTTTACGCATGATTTTTTGTTCGTGTTCATTATAAAAATCCCCGGATCTTCAAAATACATTCAGAATTAACTTCTCTATCTCTACACATGATTTCAATAACTGATTATATATATATTGATATAGTTAAAATGGGTGGATGGGTGGACATAACCTTTCTCCTTATTAAACTGTAAAATTTCGTTAAACTATTCTGGAAGTGTTAAAACGGTTTTCGTAATCTATGTTTTACGCATGATTTTTCGTTCCTGTTTATTATAAAATTCCATGGATGTGCAAAATACATTCAAAATTAACTTCTCGACACATGAATTCTTCTCCTGTAAACTTCTGTCAACTTCTTCTTCAACTTCTGCCAGATTATATATACGTTGATATATTTAAAATGGGTAGACATCATCTTTCTACTTATTAAATGGTAAAGTTTCGTTAAAGTATTCTGGAAGTGTTAAAACTTTTTTCATAATCTATGCTTTACGCAGGAATTTTTGTTCTTGTTTATTATAAAAATGCCTGGATTTACAAAATACATTCAAAATAAAGTTCTCTACAAATGATTGCAATATCGGTTTATATATGTATTCATATAGTTAAAATGAATAGAAATATTCTTTCTACTTAATAAACGGTAAAGTTTCGTTAAAGTATTCTGGGAGTGTTAAAACTTTTAAATATAAAAAAATTTCAATTTTTTAAAATTTTATTTAATATTTATATTCAGATATATAAAATTCGATGCACAGTATTATTTTTATATATAAACCAAACTTTTATAAAAAAATATTGGGGATTTTCATTGATATGAAACGTGCAAGGCGCATTTCGAAAATTTCTAAGACAACGCGTAAAATTCCATTATTTTCTCAAAAATAATTTATTCTTTATTTTTTTGTGATAAATTCCAGCCATAATGCATATATTGAACCTTGAGTAATACTTAAAGTGAAATTTACAAAATAAATAAATAAATAAATAAATAAATAAATAAAAATTAATTTTTTTTATTTTAAAAATTTTTAAAAATTTAAATTTAAAAAATTTAAAAATTTTGAATTATTTTTTTTTATTTTTATGTTCAAATATATAAAATTGGATGCACAGTTTTATTTATATAAATAAACCAAATTAAAAAAAAAATGTTGGGGATTTTCATTGATATGGAACGCGCAGGGGGCATTTCGAAGATTTCTAAGACAACGTGTAAAATTCCATTTTTTTCTCAAAGATATTTTCTTTATTTTTTTGTGATGCTTGTCATAATGCATATAATGTACCCTTGAATAATATTTAATGTGAAATTTACAAAAAATAAAAAATTGATTTTTAAGGTTTTAAAGGTCCCTTGTCCCCTTAAATGGTAAAGTTTCGTTAAAGTATTCTGCGAATGTTAAATCTTTTTTCATAATTTATGCTTTAAGCATGATTTTTTGATATTTAAAACCCCTGGATGTACAAAATACATCCACAATTAACTTCTCTACACATGTTTGCAATATCTGATTATATATGTATTGATATAGTTAAAATGGGTAGACATCATTTTTCTACTTATTAAACGGTAAAATTTCGTTAATGTATTCTGAGTGTTTTAAAGCTTTTTTCATAATCTATGTTTTACGCAGGATTTTTTGTTCTTGTTTATTATTAAATCCCTGGATGTTCAAAATACATTCAAAATTAACTTCTCTGCACATCATTTCAATGACTGATTATATATATTGATATAGTTAAAATGGGTAGACATAGTCTTTCTACTTATTAGACGGTAAAATTTCGTTAAACTATTCTGGAAGTGTTAAAACCTTTTTCATAATCTATGCTTTGCACAGGATTTTTTGTTCTTGTTTATTATAAAAATCCTTGGATATACAAAATACATTCAAAGTAAACTTCCCTACACATGCTCGCAATATCGAATTATATATGTATTGATATAGTTAAAATGAATAGAAATATTCTTTCTACTTATTAAACGGTAAAGTTTCGTTAAGGTATTCTGGGAATGTTAAAACGTTTTTCATAATCTATGCTTTACGCAGGATTTTTTGTTCTTGTTTATTATGAAAATCCTTGGATATACAAAATACATTCAAAATAAACTTCTCTACACATGCTCGCAATATCTGATTATATATGTATTGATATAGTTAAAATGAATAGAAATATTCTTTCTACTTATTAAACAGTAAAGTTTCGTTAAAGTATTCTGGGAGTGTTAAAACTTTTTTCATAATCTATGCTTTGCGCAGGATTTTTTGTTTTTGTTTATTATAAAAATCTTTGGATGTACAAAATACATTCCCAATAAACTTCTCTACACATGATTGCAATATCTGATTATATATGTATTGATATCGTTAAAATTGATGTTGTATATAATAAATTTGTATATAATAAAATTTGTATTGTAATAATGTCATTTATTCTAATCTAACGCACATGGTTTGCATAAAAACTACAAAAGAAAAATTTAAATGACAAATGAATAACTCTAACAATTTTACCACAATTAAATATGAGAATTCATAACATGTTTCAAGAAATTTCATAGAGAAAATATATTTAAAAAATGCTATATATAATTACAAATTATTATATGATATCGTAAAAGTACTGTGCACTTTAAGAATATTTTTTCCCTCTTTTTTGCGTAGTGTTGTTAAATATACAGACTGCAACGGTAGTGAGTAATCAGTATTTCAATTAGTGTGAAAAGGATTGTGTTACAAATGTTTGTGCTTTAAGCTATTTTAGGCGACTTTTCTTTTCGAAAATCTAAAAATTCGTCAATATTTAGCATGCAAAGCCTGGAAGTAGACATCAGCCTATTCTAGTAGTGGATGAGTTCGAATTCTTGCAAAAAATGTCAAATAAAACAACTGCTGAAAATATGTATTTTATTCACAAAAAGTATTTGAGGTAAACTCTTCAGAATGCAAGTAAAAAATATAAAAAAAATTATCAAAAACTGAAAAAGGAGAGTCAAAGTTTAACAAATTAAGCATTGTGTGATGGTGGATTTAAATAACAGCGCTTTATTCACAGCATTTTATTTCAAATAAGTATGAATGGTAAAATGCAATGTTATTCAAAGCATAATATAGTTACTTTAACAAGTAAAAATTAAATTAAAAAAGTAAAAAAATCCGACTGCGGATAAAGCGAACTAATTTATTATTTCTCATCAATGTGAAACTATTTTTTATATTACTTACTTATTTTTTTTATTTACTTGTATTGATGACTTTTAAGTTGTGTTTAATTGCCAGTTCCTATCTATAAACACTGTTTTGATGAGGCCTATAGATGTCTATGATGGTTAGAGTTGCAGTAAAGCTAGAGATCCTGCTTACACAACTTCCAGGGTTGTGTTATATTTAAACGGAGCTTCTGACTGTAAAAAAGTTAATGAAACAACGTCTTCATTTTGAAAGACGTATCCAGTGATATGTCACTCAATATGATGCGTATTTTTTTTATTTTCGTCTTTAACACCATTTTGTATTTTACGGCCGTCGTTTTAAATTTATAAAAACAAAACTTAGCCTATAAGAATTGGATGTTTAAGATGAATCGATAGAGACCTCATTCATTAAAATCCATCCAGCCGTTGGGATGTTTCGAGGGTATAAAGTAATCCACATACTCAGATACGCGTGAAACACATAACCCTTCTTCGCAGTCGGGTAAAAAGGCCTAGCACACTCACAGCCTCCTGAATACTAACCTTACGCGTTGATTTTAAAATGACGGTGTAATCGCAAGATTTTTCTCAGTATTCGAACCCTCACAAGAATTATACTAACACTATTGCCGAATATTAATCTTCCACTTATTTTTGTAAATTAACTAAGGTGAATGTTATTGAAGTAGTTAATTTTGAAATGAATTACTGAATTTGAAACAGTAAATTTTAGCAAACGATTTTGCAGCTTTTTAAAGCAATAAATGTATTAGCTTCAGGATTTAGAAATAATAATGTCTTTCCTACGTTAAACGCACTGCTTGAACCTTTAAGTATGCGGTAAAGGGGTTTTTCTAACAATTAGCTGCGGAACGCCTATAACCGTTTCTGTAGCTTTCTTCAATTCTTACTCCATATTTTTGTTAAATTATGTGATACCGGAGACGAAATTGTCGAATTTCTGCAATAATTGCATTAAAACATTTACTTTTTGACAGGCTATTCACAAAATAGGATCCAAAATCTTATTTTGTCCTTAGTTTCTCTCTCTTTCGCAACTGGCCAACATTATTTTCCATGTGTTTTAAAGTTAAAATACTTGCTGTTGACTTACTATTAGTAAATACACTTATGTAATGTTGTATACACAAAAAAGTAATCATTTACATAAAAAAATAAATATATAAAAGATACAAAGACATATACAAAGATACAAAAAGATGTATAGAATACAGAACATATTCTGTAAAATTCAAAGTTTACTTCACTTTTTACTGTTTATAAGTTTAAAGTAATATTTGACAGAGTCGTTTTACTTACAAGTAATGTTTAATTAATCTTGATTAATTATACAATATGTAAACTTTTAATTATTTATATAAACGAATCTATTAATATATTTAGTATTTAGCAAACTTGAGTTGTAGTATAGAGATTCTTGTTTATGAGTGCTATTAATAGATTACAAAAAAATTTGTTTTTAAAAATGGCAACTGTAGGCGGATGATATATATTTTAATTGGTAACTACAAGCAATACGACTATACTTCAAGAATGGTCCGCAAACTCCGGCGCACTTTTAAAAAACTATATATTTAAATCAATATACCTAAAATAGAGCTAGAAAGATTTAAAAAGAACACATTTTCAATTTTTAAGTATTTTTATTACATTAAAAATAAAGCTTTCGAGTTCAACAATTCATGAAGCTACAAGACATATGCATTTAAAAACAATTTAACGTAATAACAAAGTTGAAACGTAGTAATAAGGCACGTTTTCCGGTAAACATATGCATTTAAAAACAATTTAACGTAATAACAAAGTTGAAACGTAGTAATAAGGCACGTTTTCCGGTAAACATATGCATTTAAAAACAATTTAACGTAATAACAAAGTTGAAACGTAGTAATAAGGCACGTTTTCCGGTAAACATATGCATTTAAAAACAATTTAACGTAATAACAAAGTTGAAACGTAGTAATAAGGCACGTTTTCCGGTAAACATACGCATTTAAAAACAATTTAACGTAATAACAAAGTTGAAACGTAGTAATAAGGCACGTTTTCCGGTAAACATATGCATTTAAAAACAATTTAACGTAATAACAAAGTTGAAACGTAGTAATAAGGCACGTTTTCCGGTAAACATATGCATTTAAAAACAATTTAACGTAATAACAAAGTTGAAACGTAGTAATAAGGCACGTTTTCCGGTAAACATATGCATTTAAAAACAATTTAACGTAATAACAAAGTTGAAACGTAGTAATAAGGCACGTTTTCCGGTAAACATATGCATTTAAAAACAATTTAACGTAATAACAAAGTTGAAACGTAGTAATAAGGCACGTTTTCCGGTAAACATATGCATTTAAAAACAATTTAACGTAATAACAAAGTTGAAACGTAGTAATAAGGCACGTTTTCCGGTAAACATATGCATTTAAAAACAATTTAACGTAATAACAAAGTTGAAACGTAGTAATAAGGCACGTTTTCCGGTAAACATATGCATTTAAAAACAATTTAACGTAATAACAAAGTTGAAACGTAGTAATAAGGCACGTTTTCCGGTAAACATATGCATTTAAAAACAATTTAACGTAATAACAAAGTTGAAACGTAGTAATAAGGCACGTTTTCCGGTAAACATATGCATTTAAAAACAATTTAACGTAATAACAAAGTTGAAACGTAGTAATAAGGCACGTTTTCCGGTAAACATATGCATTTAAAAACAATTTAACGTAATAACAAAGTTGAAACGTAGTAATAAGGCACGTTTTCCGGTAAACATATGCATTTAAAAACAATTTAACGTAATAACAAAGTTGAAACGTAGTAATAAGGCACGTTTTCCGGTAAAAAGCACTCCTCTTCAACTGGGTTCGGAAGCTACCGGATATGACTCATGTTTCTGTTATAAATGATTCACAATTTAGTCAGCTTTTATAAAATATGTGTTTTACCGATCTTGAGTAAATTTTAATTTTGTTTGTTTGGCCAGGTTTTTGCGTCAAACACTCCATTGTACGCCTCGTCGTTTTTTGTATCCGAGATTACAGCTTTTATCAGAACTGCCCACTACAGGTTACAGTGAAACGTCGCTGCCCCAGAAATGGGAACGGATACATCAAGGTGATGCGACGTTTAAAAATAAAAATAAAATTATTTATCTTTTCCAAACACTCTATTGCAAGAATTCATTGTTTATCTTAAAACCACGCCTAATTTAATGACTGCATGTGTTCACAAAATGTCTTTCAATACGTTAATTTCGCTTGGTCCCGATAGTTGAAAATTCACCACTTTAAAGTAAGCGTAAAAGAAAGAGTAGTTAAAAGCCTGGTTAATTTATCAAAGAAATTATAATTCCTGCTCTGTTTGTTTTAAGACATGACAACGGGAAATAAAAAATATATTTTTTAAACTATCTGTTCAGAATTTCTACTTCTTTTCCCTCAACATATTGTTGTCAGTTAATTAACATCATTTTTTTTAATGCATTACGTTATTTATTTTTTATTTATATGTTCTACATTTTAGTGTTTAAAATACTTCGTTGTCGCATCTTCACAGCCAATTTGCATCTTTTGCGTCAGTAGTTTAACTCATAATTAATTGGATCGTTTTCACAGCTCGTAAAATATATAACCAAAAAAAAAATATTTGGAAATTTTTCAACTTCTGCTGGTTAACGGAAGAATGCCTTAAAATAAATTTATGAATTATAATTTCTAAAAATATCCAAAAGTTAATTTGAAACACGCACATGTATACAGTCGTGGAAAACGGAAAGTAAACACCCCCTGCTTACTCTACAGCATATTATTGTATAAAAATTTACTGGTATCAAAAGATTGGAAATAAAGTCTAAATTTAAACGATGTGCATACAATTTTCTGAGGGGGCCGTCTATATATCAAAACGAACCCAAACTTTCTTTTTTTCAATAGCAATACTCAAGTTTGACACCATAAATAAGTCCTACACCCTTAAAGTACACTATAAACAAATTTTCATGAAATTCGTACGATTAGTTTCAGAGAAACTTATTATTTTAAAAGGAGAATATTTTAGGGACTGCATCCAAATTGAAGTTCGGTACACGATTGTTGAAATGCTACAGAATAACTATAACACTTCTATTAATGTATTATTTCTTGCCAATATCACCATTTCACTCATTTAATATGTTTCGACTGTTGTACCCTAAATGTTATAATGAGCCCAAATGAATAAAATGAGTAATATAGAGTAGAGTAGTGCACATTGAGACAGCTGTCACTTTGTCATATAGTTGTAACTTTTTTTTCGAGCAGTCACTTACACATAACCACCTCATCTTATGGAACACGTGGATGTATAGTTCCGGCTATTTTTTCGACAAAATTGCAAATAATTCTTAATTTTATAGTGGTTAAAGTTACATAAACGTATACTTAAGAGTTTATTTCCTTCGTTGTGGCATATATTTACTTAACCAAATTTGCTATATCTAATAATAGACTATTTCGGCAAAACAATACAAAACTTTTTCAAGCAATGAAATTGATGAAACAGATCTGGAATGCATTTTGTTACAACCTAACGAAAGTTCACACTGAGACACATAGTTGTGGTACACAGTGAGACGCGTCTCACAGTATACCTACTATGTGGCTATTGTGATAAAAAAGCTTTCTCTCTCTCTCTTTGTGTGTGTGTGTGTGCGCGCGTGCGTGTGCGTTTTGCAATGGCTAGGGAAATCTACTAAAAGTACGAGGCTGAAAATTTGCATGAAGGTAGCCCAGTGTCTGCCATTTTGCACCTGCAAATGTTTAATATTTTGAAACAACATAATCCCTTCCCGTAAAAAGAAGAAAGGAAAGTCAGAATCCATAGTTTTATTTCCGAAGTCTTCAAAAACACACCAGACGTAGCAGAATGGTTCGTACTCAGATACCACATCTGATGAAGCTACACAGATGGTTCTAGACTATTCTTCTGACAACGATGAATAATTCAGGTTTCAGGAACTAGAACGGGAGCCTGTCGTTCGTGATTATGTTCTTGTGCGGTTTCCAAATTCTAGGAGAAATCTTAACCTATAAGGATGAAGATGACGATTCCATAGTTTTATTTCCGAAGTCTTCAAAAACACACCAGACGTAGCAGAATGGTTTGTACTCAGATACCACATCTGATGAAGCTACACAGATGGTTCTAGACTATTCTTCTGACAACAATGAATAATTCACGTTTCAGGAACTAGAACGGGAGCCTGTCGTTCGTGATTATGTTCTTGTGCGGTTTCCAAATTCTAGGAGAAATCTTAACCTATAAGGATGAAGATGACGATTCCATAGTTTTATTTCCGAAGTATTCAAAAACACAACAGACGTAGCAGAATGGTTTGTACTCAGATACCACATCTGATGAAGCTACACAGATGGTTCTAGACTAGTCTTCTGACAACAATGAATAATTCAGGTTTCAGGAACTAGAACGGGAGCCTGTCGTTCGTGATTATGTTCTTGTGCGGTTTCCAAATTCTAGGAGAAATCTTAACCTATAAGGATGAAGATGACGATTCCATAGTTTTATTTCCGAAGTCTTCAAAAACACACCAGACGTAGCAGAATGGTTTGTACTCAGATACCACATCTGATGAAGCTACACAGATGGTTCTAGACTAGTCTTCTGACAACAATCAATAATTCAGGTTTCAGGAACTAGAACGGGAGCCTGTCGTTCGTGATTATGTTCTTATGCGGTTTCCAAATTCTAGGAGAAATCTTAACCTATAAGGATGAAGATGACGATTCCATAGTTTTATTTCCGAAGTCTTCAAAAACACACCAGACGTAGCAGAATGGTTTGTACTCAGGTACCACATCTGATGAAGCTACACAGATGGTTCTAGACTAGTCTTCTGACAACAATGAATAATTCAGGTTTCAGGAACTAGAACGGGAGCCTGTCGTTCGTGATTATGTTCTTGTGCGGTTTCCAAATTCTAGGAGAAATCTTAACCTATAAGGATGAAGATGACGATTCCATAGTTTTATTTCCGAAGTCTTCAAAAACACAACAGACGTAGCAGAATGGTTTGTACTCAGATACCACATCTGATGAAGCTACACAGATGGTTCTAGACTAGTCTTCTGACAACAATGAATAATTCAGGTTTCAGGAACTAGAACGGGAGCCTGTCGTTCATGATTATGTTCTTGTGCGGTTTCCAAATTCTAGGAGAAATCTTAACCTATAAGGATGAAGATGACGATTCCATAGTTTTATTTCCGAAGTCTTCAAAAACACACCAGACGTAGCAGAATGGTTTGTACTCAGATACCACATCTGATGAAGCTACACAGATGGTTCTAGACTAGTCTTCTGACAACAATGAATAATTCAGGTTTCAGGAACTAGAACGGGAGCCTGTCGTTCGTGATTATGTTCTTGTGCGGTTTCCAAATTCTAGGAGAAATCTTAACCTATAAGGATGAAGATGACGATTCCATAGTTTTATTTCCGAAGTCTTCAAAAACACAACAGACGTAGCAGAATGGCTTGTACTCAGTTACCACATCTGATGAAGCTACACAGATGGTTCTAGACTAGTCTTCTGACAACAATGAATAATTCAGGCGTCAGGAACTAGAACGGGAGCCTGTCGTTCGTGATTATATTCTTGTGCGGTTTCCAAATTCTAGGAGAAATCTTAACCTATAAGGATGAAGATGACGATTCCATAGTTTTATTTCCGAAGTCTTCAAAAACACACCAGACGTAGCAGAATGGTTTGTACTCAGATACCACATCTGATGAAGCTACACAGATGGTTCTAGACTAGTCTTCTGACAACAATGAATAATTCAGGTTTCAGGAACTAGAACGGGAGCCTGTCGTTCGTGATTATGTTCTTGTGCGGTTTCCAAATTCTAGGAGAAATCTTAACCTATAAGGATGAAGATGACGATTCCATATTTTATTTCCGAAGTCTTCAAAAACACAACAGACGTAGCAGAATGGTTTGTACTCAGATACCACATCTGATGAAGCTACACAGATGGTTCTAGACTAGTCTTCTGACAACAATGAATAATTCAGGCTTCATGAACTATAACGGGAGCCTGTCGTTCGTGATTATGTTCTTGTGCGGTTTCCAAATTCTAGGAGAAATCTTAACCTATAAGGATGAAGATAACGATTCCATAGTTTTATTTCCGAAGTCTTCAAAAACACAACAGACGTAGCAGAATGGTTTGTACTCAAATACCACATCTGATGAAGCTACACAGATGGTTCTAGACTAGTCTTCTGACAACAATGAATAATTCAGGCTTCAGGAACTATAACGGGAGCCTGTCGTTCGTGATTATGTTTTTGTGTGGTTTCCAAATTCTAGGAGAAATCTTAACCTATAAGGATGAAGATGTCGATTCCATAGTTTTATTTCCGAAGTCTTCAAAAACACACCAGACGTAGCAGAATGGTTTGTACACAGATACCACATCTGATGAAGCTACACAGATGGTTCTAGACTAGTCTTCTGACAACAATGAATAATTCAGGCTTCAGGAACTAGAACGGGAGCCTGTCGTTCGTGATTATGTTCTTGTGCGGTTTCCAAATTCTAGGAGAAATCTTAACCTATAAGGATGAAGATGACGATTCCATAGTTTTATTTCCGAAGTCTTCAAAAAAAAAACCAGACGTAGCAGAATGGTTTGTACTCAGATACCACATCTGATGAAGCTACACAGATGGTTCTAGACTATTCTTCTGACAACAATGAATAATTCAGGTTTCAGGCACTAGAATGGGAACCTGTCGTCCGTGATAATGTTCTTGTGTGGTTTCCAAATTCTAGGAGAAATCTTAACCTATAAGGATGAAGATGACGATTCCATAGTTTTCTTTCCGAAGTCTTCAAAAACATACCAGACGTAGCAGAATAGTTTGTACTCAGATACCACATCTGATGAAGCTACACAGATGGTTCTAGACTATTCTTCTGACAACAATGAATAATTCAGGTTTCAGGAACTAGAACGGGAGCCTGTCGTTCGTGATTATGTTCTTGTGCGGTTTCCAAATTCTAGGATAAATCTTAACCTATAAGGATGAAGATGACGATTCCATAGTTTTATTTCCGAAGTCTTCAAAAACACACCAGACGTAGCAGAATGGTTTGTACTCAGATACCACATCTGATGAAGCTACACAGATGGTTCTAGACTATTCTTCTGACAACAATGAATAATTCAGGTTTCAGGAACTAGAACGGGTGCCTGTTGTTCGTGATTATGTTCTTGTGCGGTTTCCAAATTCTAGGAGAAATCTTAACATATAAGGATGAAGATGACGATTCCATAGTTTTATTTCCGAAGTCTTCAAAAACACACCAGACGTAGCAGAATGGTTTGTACTCAGATACCACATCTGATGAAGCTACACAGATGGTTCTAGACTATTCTTCTGACAACAATGAATAATTCAGGTTTCAGGAACTAGAACGGGATCCTGTCGTTCGTGATTATGTTCTTGTGCGGTTTCCGAATTCTAGGAGAAATCTTAACCTATAAGGATGAAGATGACGATTTTGAACATTTGATATTTTTGCAAGAGTATGAAAGCTGCAGAATTCGTACCTCATGTTCCATATATGGCTTCTGTTAATGAATCAGACATTTCAATGCTACTACCTGAACTACAATTTATAATAACCAAGCAAGCGGTGGTATCCTGTTGAAAATGTTATAATTGATTTTTTGATCATCTCTAAAATTTTTATTTACCAAGATAATATTTAACTTCTAGTAGTTGCACTTGGTAAAAGCTTATAATTTACTTTAGTAGTAATTTTTTCTAATAAGATCATTTTTTCGTCATGTAGCATTTTCCAAGTTTTTGAAGAATTTCTTCAAATTTCCAAACATATTTAACATTTTTGTAGATTTATAGGGATACTAGGGGGCTCTGCCCCCTGCAAGCTACGCTCGCCAACCCCCGTTCCGACACCGCAGAACCTAAAAATCAAAAAACATGCTAATCTGATGGGTTTTTAAAATATTAGAGACGATTAAATTACACTGAAAAAAGCGGTGCAGATCTCACTGTAAACGGGTTTCCATTCAATTCCCTTTGATTGTAAAAATTTAAAAGCGAATCAGTTGCTGTTAAGACATCCAATGGTTGTTTTCGTTTTTGATTAAAGAGGATCAGTTAAACATTTGAAAAGAAGCTAAAATAAAATGAAATAATTATAAAGAGTCTTTGTCTCCCGATATTTTAAAACAATCAACAAACAATTTAAATATGAGGATATTTAATGTTTGGGCATTTTACATATGACGTAATTATCACATTTAAATGCGAATCGATTATAATAACTTTATTATTTTAATGTTTTCGTATTTTTTTAATATGTACGTGGAAATATTTTGATGTAATTTTCCTTAATTTCTTCTTTTAACACGTTATCATTTAATTCTTATTTTAAAATTTTTCTGTCTGTTTTAAATAATTTCACTTTTCAATTTCAATTTGAAAATGTCGACAAAAAAAAAATCTAAAAAATCCTTTCGTTTTCAATTTTATCCATTTTTTCCACGAAAATGGAGTAATTTAATTTCCGTCATTACATAAAATGTCATTAAAATTCGAAAAAAATACATTTTTTTTTTTAACCATTCGGAAAAATGGTTATTGTTCTCGTCAGGATGGGAAATCAAAAACATATCTGAAGGTCTTCATTGGTTTAATCTGCAATTTATTCGTTTTCTGATTGGTCTATACAATAATCTGTATTTCCCTTTAATTTCAACAACGATGGATACCTTCTGTTGCCACTATGACAAAAAAGTAATAAAAACTACAAAAAAAAAAAAAAAAAAAAAAAAATTAATAACTCAGAAACAAATTGAGATACAGCTTTCAAACAAATTGCATTTAAAAGTACATTTTTTTTCTCTATCCGACGGTGTAAAAAGTAATATTGTCGGATGTTTAGAAGTTTAAGAATGAAATTTCATTTAAAATTGGCCGTCAGATTTCTTGGAAATCTGATGATGGAAAAGCCTTTTCCCGAACAGCCAATGAAATGCTTGGATATTTACGAAAGTTTCAGGTGGATAATACTTAAGTTTCATGAAATCTGACGGGTCGCAGGCGATATTTTTGGCTTGCACTTTTTACGTGTAATAACACTATTAATGTTTAATTCATGGCGTACGGGCATGAAAATCAACTCCGTGCGATTTTTATGCCTTAAAGTTTAGTCTTCAAAAAAATCGTTTTTCAAATGGTCGTTGTAATTTGATAAATTGCCTTTTTATTTATTCATTTTTTTTTTTAGTCTATGGAATTTATGTCAAAGTTGAAGACGGCAGACTATTTTTTTTTCTAAATTAAACTAATTCCTGACGATAGAAATCTGTAAAAAAAGTTTATTTTTGCAAATTTTCTAAAAAACATAATTTAATCACAATATTGTCTTCATTATCGATTGAAATGAACAATATTTTCAATTTCAATTTGAAAATGTTGATAAAAAAATAAATCTAAAAAACCCTTTCGTTTCCAATTTTATCCATTTTTTCCACGAAAATGGAGTAATTTAATTGCCGTCATCACATAAATGTCATTAAAATTAGAAGAAAAAAAATTATTTTCCTTTTTTTTTTAGTCTATGGAATTTATGTCAAAGTTGAATATGGCAGACTATTTTTGTTTCTAAAATAAACAGATTCCTGACGATGGAAATGTGAAAAAAAGTTTATTTTTTAAAATTTTCCTAAAAAATGTAATTTAATCACAATATTGTCTTCATTATCGATTGAAATAAACGTTATTTTCAATTTCAATTTGAAAATGGCGAAAAAGAAGAAATCTAATATTCCCTATCTTTATGCCTTTTCTCCCTTTTTTCCACAAAAATGGAGTAATTTAGTTGCTACCATTATATAAAAATCATTAAAATTAAAATATAAATTTATATTGCGAAAATTAATTCAAATTTTAAAATTCTAATGACACTTTTGACACCTGTGGATCAATACGAATAACTGGCGTTAACTTCACCGCCAAACGTTCCATATTTTAGCAGAAATATCTGCGACATAATCAGGAGTTTAATCAGTCGTTTCATAAAATCGTTTCATTAGGATTTTATATATATATATATGGTAGAGATATTTGCGCATACTGAAGAAGGAGCATACAAATAAAAAGTATTAGAACCGGGGTTTTCTTAATACTTTTTGCAATTCTTTAAAACTTAAATCATAAGATTTTTACGATTTATGTGTTTCTATTAGAACCGTGGTTTTCTTAATACTTTTTGCAATTCTTTAAAACTTAAATCATAAGATTTTTACTATTTTTCTGTTTCTATTTCTAAAATAAAAATAAAAACCATATTAAGAAAATCTATTTTATAATGATTTTATTGACCTAAAATGCACAACATTCAAATATGTAATAATACTGATCGCCACGATACGTATAGATTTTATGTTACTGTATCAGAATATAGCAATTAAGTTGCTCTATCACGTAAAAGTTTTTTGATGAGAGGGCTTATTTTAAAAATTAATGTATTTTATAATTTACCTAACCATAAGTGGAAATTGTGTACATAATAAAATGTATAATCTTATGTAAATTGCCTAATAAATAAATCCATATAAAATATTAGCCGAGTTACAAATGCAAAAAGAATGAAAATATGTAAGTGTATATTGTTGGATATGAAAGAGAGAAAAGGGAAAGCAATAAAATATAAATGCATGATATGAATATCAACAAACTAGATTTTTATGATCTACTTTATCGAATAGTTATCTAAGACAATAAAAATAATGTTTCGTGATTTAAATTTTATCTAACACAAGGGGATAGACCCGGGCTTCCCTGGTTACAGAATATACACTCATGTTAAAAATAATGAGAATTTTCAGATTTGGTCGATTATATCCTGAACTACTGGACAGAGTTTAATGGTATTAAATATTCGTATGTACATTGGTTGATATAATGCAACAAAAATAAACATTCAACAGTTACAATTCTCAGGCATGATCGTGCGTAGGAATACGAAGATTAATCGTCGGAAAGTATAAAACAGATCTTACAATATTGAACCAAAAAATAGGTCAATAGGGGGCATGGTCCCCTCTTACAGTTATACATCTCTCACAACGTGAACTCATACCGAAAATCAGACAGTTTATTGGTCCCTGTGGCAGTTAGCCTAACTCCTCCAGCAACGCTGTTTTCAAGCCATGGTTGGTTTTGGGAGGTGGAAAGTGAGTTCCAATTTTCCTCTCCAGAGCGTCCCAGACATGCTCTTTAGGGTTTAGGTCTGGAGATCCGGCTGACCAATCCATAATGCGAATATCCTCACTTTCCAGATATTCGTCGACTAGATGAGCTCTATCTGGGGGCACGTTGTAATACATTAAACGAATCCAACTGCAGCCCTGAAAAGGCGTACATAGGGATCCAAGATATCATCCCTAAACCACACACCATTCATAGAGCCTTTGCCAAACACAGGGAGGGATGTGCGCCCATCTACCACGATGCTTGCGCAGATCATCAAACCTCCGCTGCCATAGTGGTCTTTTTCTCGGAAGTTGCAGGATAGATAGCGGAGCCCTTTTTTTTCCAGATGAACGTACGCCAATAGTTTGTATTTAGGATGAACAGAGACTCATCAGTGAATAGGAATGTCTCCGATTGATTCATGGTCCAAAGTATATGATCGCATATTCAAGGCTGGAGTAGCACAGTTGAAGTTTATTACAACAGAGAGAAAAATGTCCAAACCAGGAATCGAAACCAGATACTTGGCGTTCCATGCGAATGCTTTACCTGTTAAGCTATCCGGACGATACCTGACTGACATAATTCACTCTTATTTGTTGGACATGGCTGCGAACTGCAGCGCTAGTTTCATTCATCCGAGCTATAACTATAGCATTTAGATGACGAAATTGCGTTTTAACTTGGAAAATCCTGTGTACCATGTAATTAGGTCATAATAAAGAGAACTAATATTTTTTGCAACTGGATTAACTCATATTTAAGGGTGGAGTAGCACAGTTGAGGTTTATTCCAATAGAGTTAAAATGACCAGACCAGGAATCGAACCTGGATAGATGGCGTGCCGTGCCAGTGCTTTACCTATTAAGCTATCCGGACAATAACTGGCTGACATAATTCACTCTTATTTGTTGGACATGGCTGCGAACTGCGGCACTAGTTTCATTCATCCGAGCTATAACTATTGCATTTACATGATGAAAGTGCGTTTTAACACGGAAACGTCTGTATACCATTTAGTTAGATCATAATGAAGAGAACGAATGTTTTTTTTTTCAAACTGGATTAACTCATATTCAAGGCTGGAGGAGCACAGTTGAGGTTTATTCCAACAGAGTTAAAAATGTCCAGACCAGGAATTGAACCTGGATAGTCGGCGTGCCGTGCCAGTGCTTTACCTATTAAGCTATCCGGACGACATCTGGCTGACATAATTCACTCTTATTTGTTGAACATTGCTGCGAACTGCAGCGCTAGTTTCAGTTATCCGAGCTATAACTATTGCATTTACATTATGAATGTGCGTTTTAACACGGAAACTCCTGTATACCATGTATATGATCTCTTCACCATGCCAAACGGGTTCTCCTGTGTGAAGAAGTGAGCGGGACGCAAACAGCAGGTCTTATTGCAAACAGACCTCTGTTATGCAGTCGTCTGCAAACAGTAACCCTTGAAACTTGGGTAATAGATTTTTTACGAGACTTTTTGATTATGATCATTTCCTGATTTAAATGCACAGTTTGATTGCTTGTCTTAAACATGTGTTTTATTTATTTATTGATGAATATTTAAATTTCAATAGCGAATATAAGCTGTAAACAAATGCTGAACTGTTTATATTAATTTAATTGCAAAAGGATTTATCTTTCGCAGTCGTCTAAGCGCGGTAGAGATAGGTTTAAAAAATATGCTTAAAAATTATTTTGAAAACAATAAAAATTGAAATAATTCCTCTACATTTTTCAAATATATTGTGATACATTTTTTCAAACAAATTGCTATATAGTTTTCAAACAAACCTCATTTGAAAGTGCAATTTTCCACCTATTACACGGTGTAAAAATTAAAAATTTAGAAGTTTAAAAATATTGCATAAAATATTACATTTAATCGGCTAGTGTTGCCACCGTAAAAATGACGTCAGAGTTACTGACGGGCAACTTTGTACTTTATAATAAAGATTACAAATAAATATATTAACCATTCATTATTTGTTATAAAACTCTTTCGCGGAAAAATGGTAAGTGCATTATGAATATGATATTTAAATTTAGTAATATTAGATATGTACAATTCACATATTTGCTTTACAGAGAGGAAAATCTTTTATTTTTTTGCCGACCAGTGTAAGAATCATACTTTTTTTTTCTTTTTTTGCCCATGAATATGTTTTATATCATTTGATTTTGAGAGCTTTTAAATTGATTAAATTCGTGATTATTTGACTTTTGGAAATACGTAATACTAGCGTTTTACCCACGATAACTTTAATGTTGTTGGATAAGCATAATTGCGTATCGTTTAAGTAACTCGCTTTTAAAAAATGATTGCTTCTATAACAAATAATGCGATAAAAAAAAAAAAAAAAAAAAAAAAAAAAAAAGGCAACCAACAAACAGCAAGTTTGTCCTATCCTAGTCATTTTGAAATTCTCAACATTTAGCGACATTATTTATAACATATCTCTCACAGAATTAATATAGTTTTCCAAAATATAAAAACATGATTCTTAGATAAAACATCTCTCCACGAAAGAACTAAAAAACTTCCCATCTGTCGGGTCATTGAGACATTTGATATTATTTCCTTTCAAATAGGTGTTAAATTGTGTTCAGAGTCCCATGCAAGTTAAAACTTTAGCAAGACTTTTCCATTTCTTTCAAAATGTTCTTCTTTTTTTTGTTCAAAGGAACAGATATAAAAACAGTAATATTTATATACAGAGAGAGAAAAAGTGATACATATATGTAATAATAAAAATTTTCGCCTTTTTTTTCTTAGTAAAACTATTTCAAATTCTTAATATTTTTCCTTTTTTACCTATCTTTAGTAATATCTTTTGTCTTTTATTTCATGCATTTAAAGTTGCGTATTTTTTTATTATTCTAAAAACCTTAATCCATTCGCCTAATATTATAAAACCCATTAAATTATCTTTTCATTTTATTCTAAAACTAAATTCTCTTTCTTTCGAATGTTTTAATATCGTTATTTCTTTGGTGTTCTATACCCACAATTCCATGCGTCCGCCAGCACTATTTGCACTTTAATTCTGACGCCGTATAAAAGAGTTCATTATCGACGTCATCCTTTCCGATCGAATCGTAATCTATTTTATGTCCCATCCTTCCCCACCTCTCTTCTAGCATTGGTCTTTTACCTTTCTGTAACCGTCCGCGCGCTGTTTTTCGGGGTACAAATATCATTACATCGGCGAAGGAGAGGAAGATTTTATGTTTTTCTGGTTGTCTAATTAAGCTGCGTCGCTTGGAGTGAACGTTCTAATGTGTAGATCCTATTCTTATAACATCTAAAGTCTTATGAAGTGATGATCGATTTTTGAGAGTGGATGGAATAACTACTGGAAGTGTTTTACTATGTTTTTTGTAACTAAAACCAGTTTTAAATAGTGACGATGACTCTCTATATTCATTACGTAAGGGAAATTATCCCAATGTGTTTCGAGCCTGTCTTTCTCGCCACCCTGACTGCAATCCGATATTTTCAATATAACGGATGGATGGTCTTGATTGCCCTACTACATTTTATTTCGAGATGTACTGGTGTCGCCTAAATATCTGAAAGTCGGTAGCAAAATGCTACATATATATATATATATGTGTGTGTGTGTGTGTGTGTGTGTGTGTGTAGCACAACAAGTTAAGTTTTTTAAATAAGATAATAGCTTAGGAAGGATTCTGAAAATATTTTTTCTTTTTTATGTAACAGAAACATGTCACAGATACATAACTTATGTAACGGAATTATAGCAGAATTAAATGCAGAAGAGATATAAGGATTTGTAAATAACGACAAAGTATAAGCTACAATAGTGTCATTTTATGTAACAAATAAATAGCTAATATAATTACCTATTTACAGACATTAAATTAAATATTTACGTAATAAATAAAATGTGTTTATTAAACTACTATATTTTTGTTTACAGTTACAAAGTAATTTCTTTTAGGAAGTTGCAACTAAATTCTCATTGTTGATATATTCTATGGCTTCTCTTAATCGAACCTATTTGAAATTTAAATAATTTACTAATTTGGGGATATTATTGAAATTAGGCATGATTGTTTCGTTATTGATGTGCCTTACATAGCTAATTTTATAAGTCTTTTATGTTTTTAGACTCTTTCAGCTATTTTTTGTTTGATCATACGTACATTCGCAGACAGCAAAATATGTCGAAATCAGTTCGGCGGCTTATTCGAATTGCCTGCGAAATGCCGGTAATAACTTAGTGATGGTATTGTTATAGGGCGATTCTCAAAAGGTGGGCACTGGACACACGTCATAACTTTAAGCCTTTCAAAAATAACTTTAGTTATCATTGACTTTAATTTTTTTTTTTCGCGTAATTTTTAATTTTATTCAGAGACATAAAAAATGACATAATTTATTGTAAAAGCTTTGAATAAATATCTTAAAATTTTATTATCTAATGCTAAAGAGGCCAATTTTGGACATTAATAACGTAAACTGCTCCAATGTACCCCAAGAAAAAGAGTTTTAACTTGCTTCCAGCTGATTCTAATGGTAAACAATGAATGCATAAAGGAAACGGATGATTTTTTTGATAATTTCGTTAAGAGATGGCAGGCTGATTTATTGCTTTTTTGAAGATAGAAGGACTTTTCTATAAAGAATTTTTCTGTATTTTGTCATGTCCAAAAGTAACTTACTCCACAAAGCTATCATTTTCACGAAAAATACATCAAGTAAGTACTATAAACTTTTTTATCTAACTTTAAAATAATTTTGAAAAAAAAATTATTTGTATGTGTTTTTGTAAGATTTTTTTGCAATAAATACACTTTTCTCAAATAAGAAAGTGGAATGTCCGAATCGGGTAACGATGGAAACGCCGATTTTATTTTCGGTAAATTTATTTTTAAAGATGATTTGGTGTCCTGAAACGTATAAAAAGATATTTATTATAACGTTTTATCGTAAATAATTACCGTGTTTTGTATAAATAAAGTGTATTTAGTACGTGTAATAATATAACTTGACTTGAAGCATGCTCAGCTAATGTGTGTAACGATAGACACAATATGGCGACCGCTGCGATCCTTACGAAATTTCGGACATGCTTATTTAAAAGTATGATTTAAAATTAATAGTAAACTTCTTTTTTTCTTTCAAAAGTAATTCTTCAGTGATCTTACGTGTTTTTATGTATTTTGCAAAGTTTTCTTTGTAGCAAATGTACCCCAAATGATTATTTAATAATAATGTCCAAATTGTGGAACGATCTAAACATTAACAATTTTAATTTTCTAAATATATAAATAGCAGAGTCCATTTTCTAACATACATATTAAAAAATAAAATAAATATTTTTTTGCTAAATTATTGTACTTGAGTTCTTTTTTTAAAATTCAAGTTTTAAGAATTCCATCTCCTTAAAATTCCATTCTTTCTCTTTGCTCTCCCACCAAAATGCAAGACAAATAAAACGTTTAAGTCACTTCGTGCTGTAACTTTAATTTAAAAAAAAAAACAGAAATTGACAGTATTCAAAGTATAGAAGACAGCCAGCGAAAACTGTTATAAAGGTACTCAAAAGATTCACTCCGTACACACGACAAACATATTTGGTACTATTCAAATAAGAAATAGATCTGGTTTTTACAATCTCTGTAAAAAACAATCAAGAACGCATTGCCAGTGAAGCTGGTGAAAAAATATTGTTTCTACAATTGACTCCTCACAGTGGAAAATAGATTGACATTGGTGACTGGTACTTTGTATTAATTCATGATGAAAACTTATGGCCAGGTATTATTGAAAAGATCAGCATTGATAATGGTGAACAAATATTTTCTATAAATTTTTTGACTCCTCAGGCAGACATTGATTTTAACAGGTTTCGTTATCCATCTAAAAAAGGCAGCCCAAATTCAAAATAAGAAGATATTTTGTTGAAATCCCCAAATCCACTTCACCCGGTGACAGCAAGAGGAGACTTTTTTTGATAAAGAAATTATAGATATGTGCATTAAAAAAATGGCAGTATAACTCTTTTTGTTTTGTTTTGTTTTTTGGAAAAAAAAAATAATAAATTATATGTTGGATACTTCTAATATTATGTAAAGGTATGTTTTTTGCATAATGTGTAATAAAATTAATTCCTATAAATTAAAATATTACTTCTAAAAAAATAGTAAATATTTTAATATCAGAGATTAACATTTGGTTGTATTATTATTATTACTGGATAACAAAAAGTTAATTATACAGATATATATATGTATACACATATAATTATAGGACACATTTACTACATTCTTAGTCTTAAGAATTTTTTAAATACTAAGCGCGACGGACAAAATCTGTCAGCAATGTCCAACATCTGTAACCTACGTGCGAAAAAATGTCCAAAATTTGTAACGTACACAACTGCTAATTAAATACTTTAATAATTAATTTTCCAGAATAGTTGCTGTCTTTTAATGTTTGAGTATTATTTTGTAGACTTATATAATACTATACTATTAAAAAAAATTTGCCTTAAATTTGAAAATTTTAAAAATTACACATAGTTAACGTTTATTCATCCCACCTTTTGAGAATCTCCCTATAACAATAGATTAAACCTCTTCAGGTAGTTCAATGCTGAAATCGGAAGGAAATAGCACAAACGATCGATTTGACTAGATGATGGATATTTCAGAAATTACTTAGGACCAACATCATAGGTCAACGAATTCCCGACAGATTCTGTACCCAATAATATCCCCCTGCAGCCTGCAGTTTCAAACTATTGATGAGTCACGTGATTGCCAGTTGTAGGACATTTGCCAACATCTGATCCAACCTCTGAAAGTACTTCTTTCATGTCAAAAGTAAGGTCATTTTTAACCAGATAAAAATTGTTTCTGAAGGAATAAGGAAGTGTGAAGAGGTGATGATTGTTGAGAACATTTTGCATAGCATATATATTTTTTCAGAAATTCGCAATTTTTCATCTTAAAAAAATCATTTGATAAGTACTGTAAACAAATGGAGGAACTGGAAGGAATTTATGCATTCTTTAAATAATTATGAATAGTAATTCATATTTTAAAACATGCTTCGATAAATGAACAAAATAAAATAAACACTTTCAAACAATTCAAATTGTTAGGTGTAAAGATTAGATTGTTTTGGTGCTTTAACCCTTTATGTACTGAATTATGAATTCATGAAAATTTTATCTTCTAAAGCATTTTTCGTGATTTTTTGGAACTACATTAGAAGATTTACATAATCATTTAATACATTTTAGAAGGATTTTAAAAGGATTGAAGAATTTAGAAAGATTAATTAAATTTGAATTTATAGGGATTTTGTGCAATACTTATAACCCCACTCAAATCTTTTATTTTAAATATTTTTCTTAGTATTTTGTAGAATTAGAAAATGTGCAAATTTAGTGTTGTTACAATAGAAATATAGAAATATTTCCGAATTGAAAAATTTCTCCTCCTTCCACCCAACGCCAAGAAAGCTGAAAAAAAATTATCCATATAAAAATATTTTTCTTTGTGTAACCAGTAATGCTTTTTGAACAAGATAAAATAATGCATCTAATACCCATTCTAATCTGTATTTCACTAATCGATGTATTAAACAAATTTTATAACAAGTAATTTTAATGCTACTTATAAGTACCGTCAGTAGGTATGTTTGTCTAGCATTTCGGCCCAAAATTAACTGTCGGTGCAACTTGTCTATCTCCGGCGCTCCATTTTTTCTTTTTTGCCCCCCCCCCTCCAAAATCCATTTTCTTACGACAAGTGTGCACCAATAATTCGGCTTCAAAACCCTAGGTCAATCAGAAGTAGTTCGGGCAGCGATGACCCAGTTGACAGAGGATCCAATCCGCAGCTAAGTCCGCGGGATCAAGGCCTACTGCTGGCTATAATCCGCCATGTACGCTAATTGCGCCTGGTGCATGTAAAATCCGTCGTTGTTGCAAAATCCTCCAAGTTACCTGTGAATTATACGTCTGGAGGTGCCTTGCCAGGTGAAGGTCTCGTTACCTGACCAAGATTCCAAATTACGAGATCAACATGAGTAGCAATGTGCAGATTCCAAACAACAGGATATAAATGTTAAGTAACCGACATAACACCGTTCACAACTAAGAAAAAGGCACTGCCGATACGTTCAAGGCGGTCACCCGCCCTGATACCAGAAATCAAACCCGTTCAGCTGGGCTTCCAGGCAGGTAGGGGCCTGGTCATCGGTTAGAAAGAAAGAAAAGATTTAAATGAACAAATTGAAAATAAAGAATATATGAAAATAAATTTATAACATTAAAGCAAGTGCTTGTGCTATTTTAAGTAATAATTAGGGAATAGATGATGGAGTGAGCTTATTGCCGTAAAGATAAGCTTCCTGTGGGTCATTCCATGGTAATTTAAATTACATTTAGAACAATTTACTGCAGCAATTTTACTAAAAAAACACAAAAAAATATTCAAAAGTAAAATTGACATGATTTGTTAATTACACATATCCAAATGCCGATTTTAATGAAATGTACCTAAAAAATGCGAATAATAACTATATTTTGTAAGGTAAGTTAGATTCTTTTTTCAGTAATAGCAGTTACTATAATAAATATAACTGCTAGAATTCAAGAAATAACACAAAAACCAGGTAATTTTTAGTTAATTGAGCTTTGAATGTATTTAATTAAAAATTCGTGTCAACTTTATATATATATTTTTTCTCATGTTATAATACTAAACTTTCTGAAATAAATTGTTCTAAACCTAAAGTAAGTTACCATGGAATGACCCATGATCATCTTAGTATGAGAAATTCTTGCACCATATACTGAGGCATAGCAATTTTTTTCAAACGACATAAGATTAAGAGTATTTTGGTCTAATACATAGTTCGTATCCATCTCACTTTTGATTACCACTATTTCTCAAATATTAATCACAAAAAATTATTAAAAAATTCTGCGATAATATAATGCGTATATCAATGCCTATTTCAAAATTGTTGTACTCAAAAGTAAGGACCACAAGGACCCTGTAAATATGTACCTGCTCATAAAATATGCTACATAATTATTGAAAAAAAAAATCTTTAACTTAAAAGAAAATTTGTACTAATTTCTAACGGTTAATGCATTTGATTATAAACTATGTTTAGAAACATTTTTAAATGGAAGAAAACAATTTAAATAATTAAAAGTAATGTAATCGCTGAACTGATTTATTTTAAACTATTCTTATCCGTCGATGCAATAAATTTCTTCTAATACTTCTCAATTTATTACATTTCTTATTTCGAAATTATTCATCTGTCACAGAAAGTATCTCGTTAAAATGAATAAAAGCTCTTTATCTCTGGAAACGTTTCAACAGCATATGTTTTCTATCTTAAAATGGTTCATTACAAAAAGATATCAGACCACATTTTGAAATATAACGGTTGTAAGAATATTCGTTCATATTCATGACTTCTTTTTTGAGGGATAAAAATTTTAACATATGTATTTTGTTTTGAATATATTACAAATGTGTTAACGCCGGAAGTTTGTTATTTTCATTTGTTAGAAGCATCATTACGATTTACGTAATTAAGAAAACCTTCTTTATACACGGTAAGTACAATCTTTAAAAAAAAGTAAACACCCCTTACTAACTCCTCAACAAATTATCATAGAAGAAAGTTGCTGGTACCAAACGATTGGAAAAAAGTCGACTTTTAAATGATGTATATAAAGTTTGCTTAGGGGAACATCTACATATTAAAACGGACACAAACATCCATTTTTTTCAATGACAATACCCAATTTTAACAAGATACTTCAAATCTTCGGTTCAAACTATGCCTAGTCACCAAAATTCAATTCATTTGAATGATAAGTTTTTGAATTATATCCCGTAAGGCATGGTGACGTCACGGCGACGTCGTTGTGAAGTCACACTGTGATTTTGTGACCGTCGATGTGACGTCACGTGACGTGGATGTGACGTCACAGTGACTAGAATGTGAGGTCGTTATGGCCGTTTTAGAGGTCGTTTGTGACGTCACATTGTGACCACTCTGTGAAGTCACGGTGTGACTAATTTGTGAAAAGTGTGTCATTTGTGACTATTTTGGCATTAACTTTGTGACGAACCTGTGACGAAAGTGACAATGTTTTGAAGTTACACTGTGACCAATTTGTGATATATGTGTCATTTGTGACGAACTTGTCATAAACTCTGTGATGATTTCAAATGAAAATCAAATTTCAAATTAATTGCTTAAAAGGCGCAAAGGCGAACTAGTGAAAAAGATTCCATGCTGGAACTCGAACCCGGGCCATCAGTATAGCGCACTTACGTTCTACCGACTAAACCACATGGAACGATACCCAGCCTGGAAAATTTCTCACTATTACATGTTGGCAAGGCTACAAACGCAGCACAAGATGCAATATTTATCGTCAGCCACCGACATGGCGCAAGCACGAAACTTAATTAAATCCAGCATCGATTGAAACTATATTTATACTTGGAAATTTTTTCAGAGAGAACCATTCGCCTTGCATACAATATTTCAAATGAAAATCAAATTTCAAATTAATAGCTTAAAAGGCAATTTTAATTTGAAATTTGATTTTCATTTGAAATACTGTATGCAAGGCGAATGTTTCTCTCTGGAAAAATTTCCAAGTATTAATATAGATTTAATCGATGCTGGTTTAATTAAGTTTCGTGTTTGCCCCATGACGGTGGCTCACGATAAATATTCCATCTTGTGCGGCGTTTGTAGCCTTGCCAACATGTAATAAGGAGAAAATTTCCAGGCCTGGTATCGTTCCATGTGGTTCAGTCGGTAGAATGTCAGTGCGCTATACTGATGACCCGGGATCGAGACCCGGCGTGGATATTTTTCACTATGTTGTCCTTTGCGCCTTTTAAGCAATTTATTTGAAATTTGATTTTCATTTGAAATATTGTATGCAAGGCGAATGTTTCTCTCCGGAAAAATGTCCAAGTATTAATACTGTGATGATTCTTGTCATAAAAACTACGATAATTTTAAAAGTAAAGTTTTGTTTGAAATATAAAATTTTATCTTTTTACCGTACTTTTTAGCAAGATATCGCTATTTTGGAGTCCTATTCTTCTAAAATATTTTTAATTTTCCATTTAAAAAACAATGCTTATTAACTGACATCTTTTTTTATTAAGTTAGCTTGATCTTGAATTCATGCTTAATATTAAGAATGTGTAAGCTTTTTAATGTGTTATGATTTGTCATTGCTTTTTTAAATACGAACATGGAGTCTAACGGACATTAATACAACTGTTACTTATAGAACTACATGATAAGCCCTATTTATTTAAATTTTTTATTCCCGTATATATTGTATTTTGTGAATATGAGCTAATTAGATTTGGTATGATTTATATGAAAAGACTGATCTGGGCAATAGAAACAACAAGTAAGATATATCATGCGTTAGGCATAGATTATAAAACACTTTCCAACTCTTCCTAAATGTTTTATCAAGACATCGGGGGAAATAACGTAAATAAGATAACTAAGTAAACATGAAAACGCGTAAAACATTTAAAAACTGATTTACGCAGTTACCATCCACTAAGGTGTAAAAAAATCATAATTTAAAAAAAAAAAAATAAAAAAAATCGGTTTTTTTATTTAAATCAGATTTTTTTTATTTAAATCAGATTTGTATGATTTTTTTCCCAGCGTTCAAATACTGAATAGCTATCATGAGTTTTAGGTTTCCAAAACAATTACACCACTAATTGCTAACATAATCTATGTTTTTACACTTTAATTAATAAAATTATAATTGTTAGTTTGTAATTACAGAAATAAAAACTGCAAATTAGTAGTTTCATTAGGTAGTATTATACAATAATGTTATATACATTAATATTGTAATAATTATGTAAAACTTTATAAATACTAGAGATACTTAACATTTATGAAAATTATTAACTGCATTTTATACTAAATAGCTAACATTACTTCAAATTAATTATTAAACAATCAACTCTCTAATTAGGAACATATTATACATTTTTAAGCCTTAATTATTAAAATGATAATAATTCATTTTAGAAAGAAAAAGGGACAAGATGCTAGTTCAAAAAACGGGCACTATTTCATGAGGAAATATATTAGTAATGTGTTTAGTAATGATGTAAGAAAAAAAAAGAATATTTTTTAGCATTATAAGTAAAGTGTCCTTAATTTTTAATACTTTTATGAATAACAAATTGAAAAATACAATTAAATAACATATTTTAATAATATCCTGTTTTTTTCTAAAGAAATAAAGTTCTATATTTTTGCAAGATTTTTTCCACATGAATTTAGAATACTGTTGAATGGGGAAGTTTTTTACAAGAAATCTCAGGCTACAACTACAGGTAAATTTCAACTTTTTTTTTTCTTTTTTTAAGGCAGGGTGCATTTTGCCAATTTCAAAAGGGGCATGGTGTGGCACCATTAAACAAAATGGCCTAGAAGAAGCAGTATAAGTAATTACAGAATTAATAAAAACTGCAAATAAGTAAAATTCATTAGTTAGTAGCACAAATAATAAAACTAACAAATATTATTTGTAGCTCATTTTGCATTTGTATTTAGGAAAATTTCTGTAAACCACCAAAATCTATACTTACACACATGTACGTGTATGCTAACCAAAAAAAAAAAAAAAAAAAAGATAAAAATGAAAATGAGTTAAACCCATTAATATAGAATAAATATAAGTTAGCCACTAATATCTGAAATCCTCAAAATATTTAAGTAACAGCATTATTACCTCTATTAGCTTTCAATGGTTCAATTTTTTAATATATATGAGTTACAAAAAAAAAAAAAAATAATAATAATAATGATAAACATTTATTCAACCTATACCAAAGAAGCTCTTGCTGTGCTTAGCGTTTTTATACCAATTATTTCTTTTTCTCTTATGCATTCATTTACAATTTAGCTGCTGAGCAGATGTCATTCTTTCATTCTTCTTTAACTTGAGATTGCTATTAATTACTATTTATTCTTTTACTTGTAGAAATGTAATTATACTTGCTATGTGTATTTTATATAAAATAATGCATAAATTGATTACCTAAAGGAAATTATGACATTGCAAATTATGTTAGATTTAAATATCATTTTTAAATGAAACTGTTTTAATTTGGATAAAAACTTAATAACCATGCTTTTTACAAACTCAACTGTTTTTAATTTTTTTACAATACTAATGAATTAAGCTTAGAAACAATTATTTAAAGCTCTTTTTTTGTTTATTAATAAGTCAAAATACCTGTAGAAACTTTCAAATTATGTTCATGTTAGATTTTAATACTTTATTTTGACATTTTAAACATTTAGAAATTTTTTTATTTTAATCAATGATTTTTTTTTTTAAAAATCGGTTGATTAAAATCATGATTTAATCGCTGATTTAAATCAACCGATTAAAATCGTTGACACCCTACCATCCACAGCCAAATATGTTTTCTAATTCTTTTAAACAGTCCTGTATTTGATCTCTAGATTGATATATATATACTATATAATGGAAAAATTTAGTTTATCAAGGAAACGCATAACAGGTTGAAATTCTCTTTCAGCAATTTATACTAATATATGGAAACATACTTAAATAAATTTGTACAACCCTGTAGTTTACCTAGAACCTTTATTACACGCCACTATTTAGTTAAAATTTTATTCAAGCTAAAACACTCTTAAAACTGCTGAAATTACATTTCCAGAAATTATAATTCATAGATGGCAACGTATCCAATTCTTTGCGTGACCCTGTATATCATTTTATCTATATACTACAAACATTTCTTAGTAAATTAAATACAGTGCAGCGTTAAAATGCATAACTTATTTAAAAACCTCCTTTAAGCAATACCCAGTAAGCCTTTCGAATACTTTTGTATATTCCTGTATATGAATTATAGCATATATATATACAACATATACTATGCATAAATGTAGCGAATCATAAAAGTGTATATCATAATTAAAAATGTATTTCCAGCAATCATCGCTAATGAACAGTACTTCGGATACAATATAATATCTGAAATATTTTGTGTGTCCCTGTAAATACTATATACACTTCGTATTATACATGAAATAATTCATAGTATGTAAACCTCAACGACGTATATCAATTTCATTACATATCAAATAGATTAACATAAATAAAGTACGCCGCAAACAATTTCCTCCACCCCTATATCATTATGTATTGGAATTCCTTTTTTAGCCCTGTAAATGAACAATAACTATTCTTTGCATCGCATATTCTATGGAATGCACATTTTAGTGCGCTTCATAAATGCATATCAATTTTATTCTGTTTGAAAGCGTGTAAAATCATTAAAAATCATTTGAAACGATTTTTTCCCCACAAGCCGTAATGTAATGGAATAGAATTGACTGTCCCTGTAAATGAAATAACATGCTACAAACTTCATTACAAATAGGGGTCTTGCTATGGTAAACGTTAATAACATCCAAAAATTTTAAATAATTTAATTATCTTTAAATGTCTATTAATTATGTTAATGATTGATGATAATACTTGTCCATATACTTTTATATTTATGCCACCATGTGGTTTTAACCCAATATTTAAATAAGAAAATAAACCAGATTAAAATGAATTTAAATCACTAATTTTAATAATCTGATCAAAGCTGTTGAAAAGGAAGTTAGATATTTTAACAAAATAAAAAATAAATGTAATGAAATATTTGTGTTCTATAACATGTTTATTAGAAGATAACTGAAATCATTGTAATTAAAAAAAAAAAAAAAAAAAAAAAAAAAAAAAAAAGCAAACAAGGAAAATAATATTTTAGATATTTCAGCAAAATAAAAAATAAATGTAATGAAATATTTATGTTCTACAGCATGTTAATGAGAAACTAACTAAAATTGTTGTAATAAAAAAAAAAAAAAAGCAAACAGGGAAAATAATATTTTTACATACCTAATTTCATTGACGTTGTACGTGATACTTTGATTTTGGGGAACCAATTAAATCCGATTATAAGTACGATAGCAATGACTTGAATCATCTTCAACAAGTTAAAGCTACCGTAATTTTCTCGGGTTTATATTTTGTTAGCTGAACTAACTTGGATCCTGAGAACGTTCTTGTTTCAGTTTTTAAATCCGTGTCAACACATCTATGCTGTCCAGTGTCCACAAAACTTCAGTGTCCACAGAACTGTCCAGTGTCCCGCGTTTATTCTAAAAAGTTTCACTGTTACTTTTATCCGTTATTCTGCGGTCGAGTGGTAACAACTGAAATAGTGCGGATGCAGACGATTTTTAAGTTTCGAAGTTCGAAGCAGATGTTTTTTGGTTTTATTTGTTTTTCTATACCGCAGTTTCGGAAGGAAATTAAATGCGTAATAATTTTGTCAAATTGTCTCTAATTCAATTTCCTGTTTGAAAATGTTTTATTGTATTTCATCTTTTATTTTTATCAGTTTTATTGAATTGTAAAGTTTCATTTACGTAAATTATAATAATAATATTATCCATAATTAGAGTTTACTAGATAAAACATTGCTTAAATTTTCAAAATGTATACAAATTAATTTAATGGTAATAATGATGACTCCCTCCTTTTTTTTAAAAGTAAAATTTGTATCACAGGTAATATATACAAAATATCTTCTTAAAAAATACAACAAGATTATCGAGAAGAGATGAGTTTTTCTTTGTCAATCTGTCATTCTCTTAATATTAATTTTCTGTAGAATAAAACTTGTAAAATAATTTTTAAAGATATATTTTGAAAACAAAAAATAAAACATGAATAATTAATTATGTCGTGGGCTTTGCCTAAATTTTGTACATTAATTTTATATTTGGAAAATGTCAATTCTATTTTAAACGTTATAAAGAAGTAGAATAAAAAAAAAAAATACTTAAAATAGTGAAACACTAAGAGGAAAAAAAATGACTTGAATGCAAATTATAAAGCAAGAAATGCATGTATGACTGAACTTTGAAGACGCTTTCTGCGTGCTCATTAAAAGCTGCAGCCTTAACTGTAATAGAAAGTTTTTAGTTTGAAACGACAGAAATGTTTCGACTACTCTTTGAGAAACTTCTAGTGTAACAGATGATCATTTACAAAAATCTTTATAAAAGATAAGTCGAGGTCTGCTTACCTAAAACATTTTTTTAATAATATGAAATTCTAATAATTAGGAAATAGTTTTGTGTTGCTGATGAATTAATTACATTTTATGTTATATGAAAATAAAAAGTTTTTGTTAGAGGCACAGATGCAACTTGGACCACGGTTTAAAAAATTTGTTAATCCGGCAGAAAAATATATTTTACAGTAAATAACATGTTTTTAATAATTTTTGTAATTTTTTAAAGTTTTCTAAGAAGTTCACATCTCAGTCACAATGTGACATCACTGAGTGGTGGCATTTTGGTCACAGATGTGACGTGACCACAGTGACTTACAGTGACGTCACAATGACGTCACTGTGACCATGCATGCTATGAGGGAAACATTCAAAATGTAGTGCTTCTAATGTTAAATTACTTTTTCATATTTTCATTAATATCTCCTGAAATTATACTCCTAATGTGCTAATTTTTTGTGTAGCAATAATACTAAAATACCCACACATAAATACGTTGAATTTGCAATTTTTATAATTTTATGATATGAATTATGAATTATGAAATTAATATTCGAAAAAATTATGAATTGCAACCTACAATTTTTTGATGGATTTAGATTTATCACGTCCTGCTTTATGGAAATCCGAAATTTCACATTTTTCTTCCAAGTAGTTTTCATATTATGTTTAAACTAGTTGGATGTGCCAAACCCAAAACTTTCTTCTATCTTATACATCTTAATATTTCAAAACCTAGTTACACGTGTTAATACTTCAATATTATTAGTTCAATACTATACCAACTTTGATTTTCATCTTAAATTTCTGCTCAAGTAAATTAAACGGACTAAAAACGAGTTTCTATATCAGAAAGAGAAACTATATCATGATATTTGTTAAAATTATTAATTTTTCCTTATTCTGTTGTTATCAGCTGTTTGCGAATAGCCGGCTTAGCAGGAAGCGAGTTCCCGCCGCTGCATGATCCGCCGATGCACAATAGAACTACGAAAAATCATAAAAGTATACAAAAATCGCTAACACGGAGCCCCTTTACCGCGCAATATTTCCAAATTTAAGGAGGACCTGTTGGCCAAAGCCAAAAGCAAGCACAAACATTTTGGTTCCATTGTATGCATATTTTTATACGCTGTTCGATGGTACAATAATGAAAATGGCACAGAGATCGGAATTATAGCGCCCCCTTCTTTCGGAATTTTTTCAAGTTCAGGGAGGACTTGTTTGCCATAGCCAGAAACATGCACAAAAAATTTGGTTCAATTATATGGATAACTTCATACACTTTTCGATGGTACAATAATGAAAATTGTACAGACATCGCAATTATAGTGCCCCCTACCGGC
The DNA here is from genome assembly GCA_963932465.1 of Maratus speciosus. Lineage (NCBI taxonomy): Eukaryota > Metazoa > Arthropoda > Arachnida > Araneae > Salticidae > Maratus > Maratus speciosus. The sequence goes on from OZ010786.1 coordinate 24,421,856, forward strand.
AGAATTTTTCCAAATTCAGGAAGAACCTTCGTGACATGACCAAAATTAAGCACATAAAATTTGGTTCAATTCTATGCATAACTTCATACACTTTTCGACAGTACAATATTCAAAATGGCACAAAAATTGTACAAAAATCGCTATTACAGCGCCCTCTACGAGCTATTTTTTTACAAACTAAGGGAGGACCTCCTTGCCATAGCCAAGAACTTAATTTTTTTTTTTTTTTTTTTTTTTTTTGGTTCAATTCTGTGCATAACTTCATATACTTTTCGATGGTGCAATATTCAAAATCGCACAAAAATCGCTATTACAGCGCCCCCTAACGGCGATTTTTTTGCAAATTCAGGGAGGACCCGATTGCCATATCCAAAAACTTAAAATAAAAATTTGGTTTAATTCTATGCATAACTTCATACACTTTTGGACGGTACAATATTCAAAATCGCTATTACAGCGCCCCCTACCGGCGAATTTTTTCCAAATTCAGGGAGGACCTGCTTGCCATAGCCAAAAACTTAAAATAAAAATTTCGTTCAATTCTATGCACAATTTCATACACTTTTTGATGGTACAATATTCAAAATCGCACAAAAATCGCATTTACAGCGCCCCCTACCGGCGACTTTTTTCCAAATTCAGGGAGGACCTGCTTGTCATATCCAAAAACTTAAAATAAAAATGTGGTTCAATTCTATGCATAACTCCAAACAATTTTGGATGGTACAATATTCAAAATCGCACAAAAATTGTTATATCAGCGCCCCCTACCGGCGAATTTTTTCCAAATTCCGGGAGGACCTGCTTGCCATAGCCAAAAACTTATAATAAAATTTTGGTTTAATTCTATACATAACTTCATACACTTTTTGATGGTACAATGGCGACAGACAGACGGACAGACGGACGGACGGACAGACGGACACACAGACAGACAGACATTTTCTATAAACAAGTTTTTTGGAATCTCTGACCCCTAAAACATGCAAATCTGTCGAAAACCGGAAGTCGAAAAAAATTTCGATTACAATACTTTCTTCTATTGAAGATAGAAGAAAGTAAAAAGAGGAAAATGATGGCCGTCTACGATAGAAGTGACTAGATATTTTGAAATTTCTTATGCTATCCTGTAATCAAGCTTTCTTCAATGATTGCTTGAGTGACGCTTAAGATGCCAATTCAAGAATGGGGCTCTCTTGGTCAACAATCGAGTACGGAACTTCAATTTGTATACATCCCATAAAATACGTTCGTTATAAAATAATTAATTTCTCGGAAACTTATCGTACGAATTGCATAAAAATTTGGTTTTAGACTAATTGAAGGGTGTAGAGTTCATTTATGCTGTGAGAATTGTGTATTGCTATTGAAAAAATAGTGTTAAGGTTCGTTTTAATATGTAGATGGCTCCCTAAGCAAATTTTAAATACATTATTTAAAAGTAGACTTTATTACCAATCGTGTGGTACCAGAAACTTTCTTCTACGAAAATTTTTTTGCAGAGTTAGCAAGGGGTGTTTACTATTTTTTTTTTCCACGACTGTATATAAAAGAAATTTAAATAGAACCGTGTGAAGGTTTCGCACTGCGATCTCTGAGTTTATTTTAAACCTCTGACAGGCATGGAAATGGGTAAAATTGTAATATTGTTTCGTCTGTATTTTGTTTTAAATGCTAAAAAAGGTGATTCTTTCAACATTTTATATATAAAAAAAAAAACTTAATAACGAATATGAATGCAATCCTTGGAAGTATTAATCATTGTTCAATGTATTAAAAATACATTAAATCAATAGAAATATATTACTTTAAATATTGCTTGTATTGCAGTGAAACATGGAGCTTAGTGAATGTATTAACACGGGCTTGTCAGTGAGGGGGTTGGGGACCCAGGACGCTTAAAGCTTTAAAATTTTCGGAATTTTGAATTTTTTAAATGTTAAACTCCAGCCTTTTCCGAACATTTTGATATAATTGTTTTCTTGAAATTCGCATTAGAACTGAAGTTGTGGCTTTTAGAATTATACCCGCTCAATAGCTGAAGTGGCGTTTCCGAAATTTTGAAATCATTTTTCTCCAAATTACGTTTTTCGACATAACGTGCAGGATATCTCAAAAACTTCTGAATATTTTTTCATGAAATTTTGAAAACAAATATTTCATATTAGTGTGTATAAACTTAACATTGAACTTAAAATTTGCTTATTATTGTTCAAAAAAGTATTTTTTAGGTGATTATATTATTGAAAATTTCTAAATTTATCATTAGCTAAATACAACTTTTTATTATAAATATAAAAATGCTCCAAATACAAATTTATTTAGGTTCAAGGTAATTATTACAATCAGAAATATAGGTAAGTACCAAAATTTCCATTCGAGTTGCTAAATTTATTTTATAATTCTGCGCGTAAGCTGTTATGCCAATTTTCTCCTCGTCAAATGTCTTCCAGTTTGGAACCCCTGTAAAGGCTAATTCTGAATCTTGCGATTTTTTAAATACATAAAATGAAAGAACGTATTTATATCTTTCATTTCAGTTCAAATTTTGTCTTAAAACCAAATCTACTTTAAGATATTAAATGTTGAAAATGATCTTTTTTTCATTTTTTCCAATTTTAAGTGTCCTGAGGCCCTTTAAGATACATTTTTCATTACTTTATAATTAACTGCGATTTTCTCAATGAAACAACTTGTTTCAACGATATAGGAGAGTACTATGTGAAAATTCTGTTCAAAAATGTTTCGTATAGTACACCATTCATCGTGGTACATTTTGTATGTGCATATTTGTAAGTGCGTTTTGTAAATTTAGTATAAATGTCACATGTGGGGAAAAGATCCTATCCAATGATACCTCATTCATATTTGTACGCTACATATTAGTTAAACTGAGTAGCCGATGTCCAATGTGGACAAAATATCCTATCCAATAATACCTCATTCATCGTTGAACGCTACATATTAGTTATATTCAGTATGCGATGTCAGATGTGGGCAAAATATCCTATCCAATGATATCTCATTCATCGTCGTACGCTACACATAAGTTTAATTCAGAATGCGATGTCTGATGTAGGCAAAAAATCCTACAAAACGATACCTCATTCATTGTTGTACGCTACATATTAGTTAAATTGAGTACCCGCTGTCCAATGTGGGCAAAATATCCTATCCAATAATACCTCATTCATCGTTGTATGCTACATATTATTTAAACGCAGTATGCGATTTCAGATGTGAGCAAAATATCCTATTCAATGATACCTCATTCATCGTTGCACGCTACATATTAGTTAAATTGAGTAGCTGATGTCCAATGTGGGCAAAATATCCTATCCAATAATATCTCATTCATCGCTGTACGCTACATATTAGTTAAATTCAGTATGCAACGTCAGATGTGGGCAAAATATCCTATCCAATGATATATCATTCATCGTCGTACGCTACACATAAGTTTAATTCAGAATGCGATGCCTGATGTAGGCAAAAAATCCTACAAAACAATACCTCACTCATCGTTGTACGCTACATATTAGCTGTGTGAAAGGGTGTGTTCACAACAAAAATAATGTTTATGATAAAAAGAGACATATCGCAGACACTATTTAAAAATTAAAAAATATATTAATCGCGTCTATGTATTAAATTTCATTAATTACCTGATGATTTCTCACAGCTATATTTAGAATTATTCGTCTGCAAAAGAATCTCGTTAAAATGACAAAAAAGCTCTTTCTCTCGGAAAAACTTTTAAAGAACAAACATTTTCCTTTTTTATATGGTTCTTTTACATAAAAAAAAAATTGCGCCACATTTTGAAGTGTTAATGGCTATACGACGATTTGTTGATATTCATGAGCTCATTTTAAAGTAAGCAAGAAAGAAAAATCATGCGTCAAGCATAGATTATGAAACACTTCTCAACACATTCAGAATAATGTAACAAGACTTCACAGTTTAATAAGTTAAAATATTATGTCTAATTCAACCATATGCAAACGCATAACACATTTAAAAACCCAATTTCAGCTGTTCCCATCTGCAATCCGAAAATTATCCGAATACTTTGAGTAGCACTGTATATATGGTTAAAACAGTTAAATTTAAAAGCGCAAGCCGAAATTGAAAACGCACTTCAGCTATTATTACTCAAAGACACTATTGTAACCGATTTCTTTTGTGTGTCCCTGTAACTGAACGACAAATACTATGAGTACCCTATTCTGTCGTAATCATCTTGTAATGAAATTTGGTGATTTATATCAGTTTAATTACATTTGAAACAGCGTAATGTCATTAAAATACTGGGTAAACGATTTTCCCCCTATACCATAATGTAACGGAATTCGTTTGGGTAGCCCTGTAAATGAAATATTAATCCCACATACTTCATATACAATACCAAACGTGATTAGGTGACCCTAAATATGGATTATCAATTGCATGAAAATCCGAGTATATTTACGGGAGTTAGAGCGCGGACAGACGGGCAGATAAACCAAATGCATAACCACTTTTCAACAGTGTGTTAAAAAGTTTTAATTAGCGTATTTAGCTTTTAATGCAGAACAAATGCATTGTGCTTTTAGAATTTTGATTACGAATAGAAGAGGAATTTTACAGTATACGCTGTCAAAAAATATATATGTATATTTCTTAGTCTAGGAAATTGCAATAAAACTTCAAACGAAAACATAGTAAAATAACGTTTTCTGAGTTACCCGTGATTCCTTAACCTTTTCGAGACGTGTGATGCATATATGCATCGTAAAAAGGTGCTTGTGGAATTTGTTTTTGGCGCCATTAATAAATAAATGTAATATTCGTCTTTTTTAATTAGAGCATTGATTGGTAACAAGTAAAGAGAACTGTTTAAAAAAAAGCGGTGCCATCCAAATAAAATGTGTGCAAGGGGTGCCGTCACGAAAGGATTAAAACCTTCAATTTTCTTAGAAATGTCAGAAACAAATGTATTTATTAAAGCAATTATAAAAAGAAATTTTCTTTTGCTACCACTGATGTTCGTAAACGCATTCGAGTACATCTTATAGTGTATTAATATATTTTTTCAACATGAAATGTAGGTTTTACGAATTCTATGAGTTCTCAAGTAAACATTCTCATGTTTAACAAACATGTTTTACAGATAAACCTGATAAATTAATAGCATTAATATTTTTATTAAAATTAATATTTTCTTGTTACTCTTGCATTTATATAAATTCAGTTAGCAGTTTAAAAAGTTTCATTCAGAATTGATAGCGTTCTAAAAACCAATATTCTGTGTTGTGAAAACTGGTTATTACGCTGTAAAAACTATTTAGAAACGTTTCCGAAAATCAATAGCAGTAAAAGAAATTTTGTTTTTATAAATGCTTCTTAAATATAGAAAATATATGTTAAATCCGTAGATTCTATCCATATATTCTATACAGAGCTGCATAAACAATTCGAATATTTTTACAACTATAGACGGTAATTGCTGAAATTGGTTTAACATGTGTTACGCGTTCCCAAATTGGTTAATTATACAGGTGATTATAATTAAAGTTTAACTTTCAAAATGCTGTAAAAAAAGAACCACTGGTCAGAATGACTTCAAATTTGAAATGAATATACTGGAAGAAGTGGGAAACGGTATGGCATAAGAAAAAAAAAGTTCCAAAGTGTCTCAGTAGATGGCGCTGTAAGCGGCATAACGAAAGTTGATTCGGCGTCAAGTGACATTTTTAATCGAAATACGACGGTTTTGTCATGAGTTGCACAGTAAACCAACCGTACTGTTCAATGTGCATGCGTGTTTCGGTTGTTTTACGGAAAAAATGACTTCCAAATCAGTCAACAGTTGTGGTACTCTTAGTGGAAAGTCCATTCACCACGGAGGTCGTACCACATTGGATTGGAAAAATCGGTTTTTAATTGTCCTTTGGCCAAAAACCGCATAAAAAGCACATAATGATTCGGTTTTTAATTGTTTTGGGGCCAAAAAACGCACAAAAATCACTTAATGATTTAGTTTTTAATTGTCCTTGGGCCAAAAACCACATAAAAGGCGAATAATGACTCTGTTTCTAATTATTGCTAGACATGCGATGAGATAACCGATAACGATTATCGGTTTCAAATTGTGGCGGACAATGGTGGACAGCATATGGAACCTGTCTGCCGCATGTCTAGCAATAATTAAAACAGAATCATTATTCGCTTTTTATGCGGTTTTTGGCCCAAGGACAATTAAAAACTGATTTTTCCCATCCAATGTGGTACGACCGTGACGTGGTGGATAGATTTCCCACTAACAGTACCACCACTGTTGACTGATTTGGAAGTCATTTTTTTCGTAAAACAACCGAAACACTCATACACATTGACCAATACGGTTGGTTTACTGTGCAACTCATGACAAAACCGCCGTATTTCCATTAAAAATGTCACTTGACGCCGAATCCACTTTCGTTATGCCACTTACAGAGCCATCTATTGAGACACTTTGAAACTTTTTTTTTTCTTATGCCATACCGTTTCCCCCCTTCTTCCAGTATATTGATTTCAAATTTGAAGTCATTCTGACCAATGGTTCTTTTTTTACAGCATTTTGAAAGTTAAACTTTAATTATAATCACCCTGTATATCCAGTGGTGGGATTCAAATAATTTAACAACCGGTTCGCTGCCCGAATGAGTTTTGATGTACAAAAAAAAAAAAAAAAAAAAAAAAAAAAAAAAAAAAAAATGAAGCATCACACACAGATTATGAAATGCTTTCCAATATTATAAGAACTTTGTTTAAAAAAAAACTTGTTACCCTATAAAAGGACGTTAATAAATATTCAGCAGTCATGAAACCCTGATCATAATTTGTATCAGAAAATGCATCAAAACAATCAGGGCTTAATTTCTAACAAAAAAAGTATCGGAGACCTAATATTCTGCAATGCTAACAACCGTAGCGTGCTCCCCTCCTCCCCCATCACTCCAATCTGCATATTTATATTTCATACATTATTTGTAAAAATTTAAAGCATTTTTTTTCTTTAGCAAAATAATAAATTTTAAATATATCTATCTGCATATACTTAGTTGTCAACTATTTCTGTTTCTAGTTATCATTCCTTCCGAATAGCAATCTTTGTCTAATTTTAAAGTTAATTAATTGAATAATTCTGCGAGTAAATATGATAAGGATTATTATTCAGAAACAGTGTTAATATAAAAAAGGAATGGTTCGCACCTGTGCATTTTTATAAAAAAAAAATTAATGAAAGTTACAGAAATTAATATTTATATTCTGAAGAATGGAACAGCGTTTTTAAATTTCCTATAGAATATGCTTACCATAAACTACAATCGATTCCTTTCGCATAACAATCTTTCGTGGTGAGTTCCTGAAAATAAGATTAAATGAAAATTTCGACACCGTTATGGGAAAGATTCTATGCTTTTATAGAAAAAGAAGAAAACACTGCTCGATTGCTCTCTATCAGAATAACGATACATGGCAATTATGTCTACTTACAAATGAAAGTAAACTTCGTAAATCTGCAGAGCAGAGCCTTAGCATGGACTTAGTTCATGTTACAAAATAAACAGAAAACTCACTAACGTGATTTTTATGCACGTACAAAATAGAAGACTTAAAATCTCAAGCTGTTGCCAACTGGCTGAAAACAGAAAATATTCTTTTGAAGTTCAATACCTAAACAAAAAATTAAATAAACCAGCCAATTAAAAATTATCGTAATGTTACAAAAGAAAATTGAACTGTAAGCAAATTCAGTGTTCAGTCTCTTGATTGGCGCCGTATAAACACGTCGCCGCCATCAATACCAGACATAAATTTGCAAATGGAATAGAAAAATACGATTTCTGTTTCCCATTATTCTGACCAAAATAGCATTAAAATGATTTGAAATAAAATAGAACACGTAATTTTTAAGGAGGATTTTTCCCCCCCTAAACATGAATAAATAAAATTTTGAATGTAATTCAGATTGAGCTTGAGCCAGCCCGAGCCGAAATACTGATATAAAAATTGAGTTAAAACCTCTCTTTATAAGTGTTTTGATAAAAAAGAATGCAAAAGCTTGGAGATGGGAAGGAAAGAAAAGGGGAATTTAGGCTTCGGTTTTTCGGAAGCGCTATTGCACGCTCCGGAGCTCTATATTTATTAGCTCCTGTGAATCCGACCAATATTTAAATATTTACTAGAACCAGAGAAATACCGGAGGTATGCTCCGATGGGCTCCGGCGTAAATTTAGCCGTGAAAACAATATAATATAAAAATAGCAGAAATGTAAGTTTAAGAATTAACCCATGTTCATGACCTAAAGTTTTATATAACATACAGTCGAACCCTGTTAATACGCGAATCTAGGGACTGATCAAAATTCGCGTATTAAACGGATTCGCGCATTAATCGAAGGTGGCGAATTTTCGTCCAGTGGTCTATCTAATAACAACCTATACGGATAAAACACATCTTTTTTGACAATTTTTAGTGTTTTTAGACCATAAAAAGATATTTTATTTGTTTTAATCATTATGTGCTTATTAAGCAAGAACTTTTGAAAGCTGGAAATTCAAATAAGTGTTATTGTCTTGGGTAAAAATCCAATAAGTATTTCAAATTTAGATTTATTATGTATGACACATAAAGTGGAACGAAACGAACACAAAAAACTAAATATGTTAATTAAAACTAATGTTAACAAAATTAAAATCCTTGTTAGCCATTCTGAACAAATAAGGAATATAGTTGATAATAAAAAACCAAAGTTAAAATTTAATAAAGTCAATAATGACATAAAAATTACATTATGGCAGGATCTGTCCAGGGAGTAATGATACCGATTCCCTAAAATTTGTTTATTTGAAGATAATTTTACAGACATTTAATATTCTTCAAAATAGCCTCCTTCTGCATTAATACACCGTTGCCAATCACTGTGTTACCCATTTATGTCTGCCTGAAAGTCTTCAACTGGAATGCTGTTCAGAAGTTGCATTACGTTTTTCTGCAAGTTCTTCAAATTGTAAAAACGTTGATCTTTCAAGCTGGATTTTTACCGAAGGAATAGAAAAAAGCCCGGCAGTGACAGATCGGCGCTATACGATGGATTTCCAGAAATTACGTCACTTTGAAGGAATCAGCTTGAACAAATTTTCAGCATTTTAAGTTCTTCCGTGACGATTTGAGGCACAATCGATTTTGTAAGTCCCAACGTCTCCGCTATCATTCGGACACTCATCCGACGATCAGAGTCCAAAAGCACTTTCACTTTAGCCACATTGTCTGAAGTTTGAGAACTGGATGGACGCTCAGCGCTTTGTTCGTCACGACGTCCTTTCTTCCGTCCTTCAAGGCTTTGTACCACCTAAGCACTTGGGCCTTGGACAAAGAACCCTTCCCGTAGGCTTCTTATAACATGGCAAGCATCTCAGTAACCGATTTGTTTAACTTTACACAAAACTTTATGGCGTATCACTACTCGACACTCTGCTGAATTCTGAAAGCCTAACGCCACTTTCAAACACGTGTCTCCGTACGCTGCAAAGGTTCAAGTCCCACTGACTTCCGATAGACTCTGTAGCTTATAGTCACCACCACTCGTACCGCTCGCAAACTCCCCCCCCCCCCCCTTTGGCCTTGTGTTTCGCGCGACAAATCCAGTCTCATTACTTCCTGTACAGACCCTGTATCAATTTTGGCCTGTTTGACATGCGGTCGAGCTGTTTTTAGCCCTATTCAGATGAAGGTAAACCTCGCTCGTCGAGGATCCTTCGTCTAGTGACGATCCATACTGTCTGAGAAAACTGAGCGCATTCGTAACTTTGGAGAATGGGGATGGGGGCCGGACGCGCAGGTTCATCATCTTCTTTCTCCTTATATTGTTTATCAGTAGTAGGTACATGGGCGATGATGTCATCCAGACTTCTGACCTCGGAAATAACTAGATCTTTGTCGATATTAATGAACGTCTATAAATCGACAAAATCTTCCCCTATAGTTTCTTGTGTGCCCAGACAGTCTTCTTCAACATTAGGGGTGCGAGGTTGGCTCATTATAAATTATGTCCTCGATACTTCCGAAACCCGCTTTGCAAAAACCATTTGCAATCGTTGTTGGTGTGACACTCTCCCATGCTGCGATAACCATGTGCATAGCGTCGAGGACTGCATTAGGAACTACACTCATAGCAAAAAAGTTTACTGCTGTGTTCCATTTGGTGAAGGTATCGTCGTACTAGGCGAGTCTTGTAATTTACTTTTTCACTGTTAATTATTCCTTGGACCATTGGCTGAGTGGCACTGGTCGAATTCGGAGGCAGAAATTCTACTTGGGCATTCTGGAGGCATTCCTTACCTGTGCGCTGACTTCCGTACAGGAAGAGAAGATTCTTGACATTTTTAAAGAATCGCAGGTTGCATGATTTCCCTATTACCACTAGATTTAACTTGTCTGATCCATCTGAGTTGACACCAAGAAAAAGAGTAAGATGGTCATTAGTTTACCCCCATACATGTTTCTCCTTTCATAGCCATTGTTTTCTTGAGCGTCATTTTGTAATAAAAGCCCAAATTCGCCCACGTTGTAAATAACGCGGCTTGAGTAATTTGTTCCGTGGCAAGCTTTAAATAGATCCATCCATCCAGCCATTTGATCCATCTATCCATCACATTTTTGCAGTGAATTCAGAAGCCATTGTTTTCATGAGCGTCATTTTGTAATAAAAGCCCAAATTCGCCCATGTTGTAAATATCGCGGCTTGAGTAATTTGTTCCGTGTTTAAATAGATCCATCCATCCAGCCATTTGATCCATCCATCCATCACATTTTTGCAGTGACTTCATAAGCTTTATCTCGGATTAGCAAGCCGCTTATTGGGATATTCGTGGAGGGCGCTTGAACAAACCACTCGTGGATAGCCTTCTCCATATCCCCAAACTTGGCGGTTTTTATTTTCTTGTTCTTCATCCCCCCAACAACAGCTGGGTTAACGATGGCATCCATCTTCTTTAACAAAGTTCTTAAAGTTGACTCCGATAAGCCTCTTTCTTTGGTGAACGTAGACTTATTCGAAACATTCTGGGCATCGCTCTGATTAATAATTTGTAACTTCTCAGTGATGGATTTAATATGTTTCAATATGTTTCCTTTGTTTTAATATGTTTTGCTTCTTCCGCCATGGTATAGACTAGATTGTAATTTTTAAAGCACAGGTGGATATCTTAGGCTAGATTATATCGATAGCGACAAGCGACCCTCTTCCTTTGTAAGATATTACAGCACAGACCATCCAGCGAATGGGAAGACTCATGGTTTTAATGTGCGATTGCAGCGCAGTCTATCGGTTCGCCACCGTCCTATGTTAGGAGGTGCCGTCACATAGTTTCTCATTTCTGATGGGAAAAACTTCACTTTTTTCTTCTTATTGGAGGAGACATCTTCAGGCTCTTTTTGGCCAGGGGAAAAACATTATTTTACAATGCGCTCGTTAGCAGTAAAACTTTCTCTTCTGACTTCCTGCCCTGTTTGAGTATACGAAGTAATCGAGGCCGGAAAAGAAATCTCCTTTTCCCGGGAGAGGTTGAAGTAGATATTTTTAGTAAAGCTGTTCATGGTTGTATTAAATTTTGACAGAAAAAAGCATTCATAGTTAAAAAATTGTCGTATAAAATGCTTGGGAAAATAATTGCCTCTAAAACGTCGTCCGTTTCGAACCAAGCTCATTCGCGTATTAAAGGTAGGTTTTTGTTGCCAAGGACTGATAAAATTTCGCGTATTAAACGGGTTCGCGCATTAACCGTTCGCGTATTAAGCGGGTTTTTTTACATGCATAACATTGGCGTATTTCAAGGGACCGAAGAAAATTCGCGTATTAAGCGGTTTCGCGTATTAAGCGGTTTCGCGTATTAAGCAGGGCGCGTATTAACGGGTTTCAACTGTATTTAGAAAAATATCCATGCTATAGTAAGTGAGACAAATTTTTGCACGACCAAAACTTCTCGAGTTATGACATTTAGAAATTTTAGGATTTTTTATCATTTCTTAGTAAAAAAAAAAAAAAAAAAAAAAAAAAAAAACAAGACCAGACAACGCTGGAAATTCGTAAAATGCAAAGTATCATGATTCGGCAAGTTTCGATCATACAATGTCTTTTCATTTGTTAGAGCTGGAAAATACTTTTCTATCTATAACTAATAGGACTCGAGGAACTTATCAAAATTTTGAATTTGTTACATTTACGAAAATAACTTCTAAGATATGAACAATATAAAAAAATGTGCAGTTGGAAGTATACATCTAAATCTGACGATTTAAGTATTAGCTATAGATCAGAGATAACAGGGAACATTTCGTGTCCATAGCAAAGTACCGTTTATTCGAATAACCGGGTCCGTGAAGAATGACCCTTAAATTAACCGGAAATTTACATGATTTTATATCCTTAAATCTATTTTATCTGAATTTATATTTTAAAGGAAAACATATTGAATTGAAAATATATGCTATTTGGTACCGAAAGCAAGCAAAACCGCGAAGAAACACTCAAGTTTTCTCCGATTTCGTCGAAATTTCACACATTTTATTATTTTTTTTAAATATTTCTACCCGTCCGAATATTTCAAAACTTTTGTAGATGATGTAAATCTGATCTATTGAGAATCTCAATACCATCTCAATTTGAGATACTCTTTAGAAGTTTGTGTTCAAATACGGCCGGTTAATTACTTTTAACATAGAAAAATATCGTCTCCGTGAGGCGTGAAATGACCTGCATTTGCCGGTGTATTTGTAAGGGTTAAAATTCCTATTTTTTAAAACCGATTGTCCCATCAATAAGAAGGTGGTTTCAGATTTTCGAACATATTATTGGTTTGTCAGTACCTCCAAAATGTCGCCCTGGAGGAGCGAAACCCCGACGAAACAGTCAGATTTTTCCCAATTTCGTAGAAATTTTCACACATTTTATTTTGTGAGAAATATTTCTACGCGTTCGAACGTTTCAAAATTTGTGCAGGTAATGTAAATCTGGTATATTGAGATGCTCTAAAAAGAGTGTGTAAAGAACACGGACGTTTAGTTATTTTTAGAGTAGAAAAAAAATCGTCTTCGTGAGGCGCGAAGTGACCTGCATTTACCGGTGTATTTGAAAGGGTTAAAATTAATATTTGTTTTAAACCAATTGAACCATCGATTAGAAGAGGGTTTCACTTAATGACTTAATGAATAAATTTTTGGTTTGTCAGTACCTCCAAAATTGCGACCTGGAGGGGCGTTGTAATAAGGGAGAAAAAGTTTTTCGGAAAAACGACTCCTTTTGAAAATTGTTTTTCAAGTGGTTAACTGCGATTTTTTTAAATTAATTGCGGCATTTCAGACGTAGATCTTTCAGAATATGTCTTTCATTTTTAACTTTACTAAGCGATTTGGCCGATGTAAGTTAATAAATAATGACAACACCCCCCCCCCCCCCTCCGAAATTTTTATTTTCGTTCATTATTTTCAACTGATGCATAAATAAGGCTTCTGTGCGTGCGCCAGAGTTTTTTCGTTCTCGCAATGACCGAGTTGAGTTTTTAATGAGAGTGAGTTGCGATTTTTAATTAATAACTCAACTAATTATAAGAATTTTAAAATTCTGTATTTCAGGTGCGTCAGGAGACATTTTGAGCTAGCCTCACAAATCCTTTCAGTCTCGTACGTGCCGTAGATTTTGTTAGCCATCGCAAACACACACAGACACACACAGAGAAAAACTTTCTTTTATTAGTATAGATAAGTAGTTAGTGTAATTTTTAATAACCTTGCCATATAACTAGAATTAGTCTAGAGCTGTTAATTTAGTTACCAAAATTCTTCAAAATTTCGTTTTTTTTCAAGTTGAATTTTCTCTTACAGAAAAGATGAAAGAAATATATTATTGTTCCAAATGAAATATTATTTTATTAACTGAAATTAATCAGAACTTATCACAGAGTTATGCCTAGAAAACAATGCTTTGCAGATAAACATTTAAAGAAAGCAAATTAATGTAAATGCGATTTTCGCATTTGAAGTATCATTTTAACAACCGGTTCACCGAACTCAACACAAATTAACAACCGGTTCTACCGAACCGATGCAAACCGGCTGAATCCCACCACTGTGTATATCCCATTTCACCATATAAAACAGAGACATTTTGTTAAATTATTCTGAATGTATTGGAAATTTTTTCATAACCTGTTCTTGACGTATTATTTTTCTTTCTTGTTTCATTTTTATCAGATTTCGAAAAGCTTTTGAAAATTAATTTTAGATTTAATAACATGTAAAATAAGGATAAAATAATCTTTTTACTTTGATATTGTGGACTTATAAATAAGTATTCGATCGTGAGAAGAGATATACTACCTTAATAAATGCGTGTTGAAATGAAACGCTGGCAGCCGTTCAAAACCAGTGATTGTTTAGAAAGTATTTGCCAACAAAATTCATTAAATTATAGAATACAAATGTATGTGCTTTTTCTAAATTCGATTACTGCTATAAATTTATGCTAAGAATTAGGTAGAACGATATTTCACGATTCTTAACAAAGCTCTGGATATAATGAAATGAATTAATCAGGTATACATATCGTAATGTAAATAGTGATAACTGTTTCAACTGCATAAATCCAGTGGAAGAACGGAAAGAGAAGCAATTTTCTTAAGTAAATAGACTAAAAATAAAATAAATAAAAATAAAAATAAGCAATTTAACAAATTACAACGACCATTCGGAAAATGATTTTTTCAAAGACTAAAATTTAAAACATAAAAAATCGCACGGAGTTGATCCTACATTACATACGGCATGGATTAAACGATAACATTCCTGGACCCATCATGAATAAATTTTAAAAGAAATTTCAGTTTTACAATTTTCGGTACTGTAAATTTTTAAACTTCTACGGAGCTGGTCATACATTACAAACTTACGTAATAGCCAAGCATTTCATTGGCTTCTCGGGAAAAGGCTTTTCTATCATCAGATTTCCAAAAAATCTCACGACCAATTTTGAATAAATTTCATTCTTAAACTTCTAAGCATCCGACAATATTACTTTTTATACCGTCGGATAGAGAAAAAAAAATGTACTTTTAAATGCAATTTGTTTGAAAGCTGTATCTCAATTTGTTTCTGATTTATTATTTTTTCTTGTAGTTTTTATTACTTTTTTGTCATAGTGGTAACACTCTGTTGTCCATCGTTATTGAAACCAAAAGGAAATACAGATTACTGTATATACCAATCAGATAACGAATAAATTGCGGATTAAACCAATGAAAACGTTCAGATATGCTTTTGATTTCCTACCCTGACGAGAACAATAACCATTTTTCCAAATGGTTAAAAACCTAACAAGAGATTTCCGCATGAATTTTTAAAATCTAAAATCAGGCAGAGCAAATAAGAATTATTTTTAAAATCAAATAAATCTGAAATAAATTTCAATATAGACATGTTTCAATTGTTAATAGAATATCAAATTTAAAAATACGTGATTAGTAATATTTAAAATGTAAATTTCATACAAAGTGCCTGTCGGTCATATTGCGCCCTATTTTGTGATTATTTGTTTCACGGATGACATAGCGTTAAAGCTGTATAGTAGGAAGGGTAAAAATAATCATAATAATATATAGGAGGCTCATAAATGAATATTCCAACTTATACAGGGCTATTAAAAGAAAACGAAAAACAAGTAATACATATATATTTTTTTAAAGTCCATTCCTACTTAGGTTGAATAATAAGTATTTTATTAACGATTGAAAATTTGAATAAGAGACATATTTTTTCTCCCATATAAAACTAAAATTAATTAATTAAATTTAACTAATGAATTAATATTTGAAAAAAACTGTATTAACATCAAGTGTCATCCACTACACGTTTAAAAAATATATTTGAACTTAAGTGGATGAATAATAAATATTTTATTAAAGATTGAAAATTTCAATAAAATAATTTTTTTTCTCCCACATAAAATTAAAATTAATTAATTAAATTTAATTAATAAATTAACATTTGAAAAAATCTGTATTAACATCAAGTGTCATCCACTACAAGTTAAAAAAAAATGTATTTGAACTTGAGTGGATGAATCATCAGTATTCTATTGACGATTGAAAATTGGAATAAAATTAATTAATAAAATTTAATTAATGAATTAATATTTGAAAAAAACTGTGTTAACATCAAGTGTCATCCACTACAAGTTTAAAAAAATGTATTTGAACTTAGGTGGGTGAATAATAATATTTTATTAACGATTGAAAATTTGAATAAGAGATTTTTTTTCTCCCATATAAAACTAAAATCATTAATAAAATTTAATTAATGAATTACTATTTGAAAAACAAAACTGTATTAACATCAAGTATCATTCACTACAAGTTTTTAAAAATATATATTTGAACCTGAGTGGATGAATAATAAGTATTTTTTAACGATTGAAAATTTTAATAAAATTAATTATATAAATTTAATTAATGAATTAATATTTGAAAATTTTTATTAACATCAAGTGTCATCCACTGCAAGTTAAAAAAAATGTATTTGAACATAAGTGGATGAATAATAAGTATTTATATTATCTGTGCGTAACGCATACGTCATTCTGTGAATGGCAATACTTTGAAATTTGAAATGAAATTTCGGTTTTGAAATTTTTGCTGCTGCGAAATTTTAAACTTCTAAGCCACCCACATTTTTAATTTTAACACCATTGTATGTAGAAAAAATGTACTTTTAAATGCAATTTGTTTGAAAGTTGTATCTCATTTTTTTTTTTTTTTTTTTTTTTTTTTAGATATTAATATTTTATAGTTTTTAAAACCAATTTTCTAATCGTGGCAACTGAAGTACTTCATTTCTAACTAAAAGTAAAGAGAAAATACAAAAATAAATAGATTACTGAATCGTTTTGTTGCCATTTTCTCATAAAAGTAAAAAAATGAAATTAAAACGCCTGCTATGTCAAAAATATCGTCTGATATAAAACCCGGTGATTTTGATTTTATTTAGTTTTTATTTATCAATTAAAGGATTTTTAGTTTATTGCAAAGTTACTTTAAAAACGATGCAACACTTTCTCCTTACAAAAATATATTTTAAAGCATATTTGTATAACTTATTTTCTTCGCATTTACTTAATTCGTATCAGACAGCTGAAAGAATGCAATTTTATTAATCCGAGTGTAATAATATTTTCCGAATTTTGAAAAACAAAAATATATATAATTATGATTTCCGATAAAACATGGAGATATTTATAAACAAACAAATGAAGGCATACGAGTCATTAGATACCTGATTTGTTTTGTCGAGCTTTTTGAATGAAGAATGTTCATTTTTGTTGGGTTTGTGTATTATTCTGTGATAATGACGTCATATGCATACTTTTCCATAGATGTTGCTTAAGACTGGACCGTAAAAGTGGAATCCTTTAGCGGAGACAAATGACGTCATTTGATAAAAAAAATGTCTGTATTTAATTCCTAAAATTAAAGTTTTATAGAAGTGTGTTATTCTACCCTCAGCTGCTTTAAAATTCTTCACAGGTGAAAATACTTCCCTTTTGAAAATAACGTTATCGAAATCACGGAGTGATAAAACGCAATGTTTTTCAAAAATTTATAGAGTGTCTATATACAAGAGCAGTGGCATATAGTGTGCATGCTAAATCGGAAGTCTTTGCCAAAAAGTTGCGATTTATATGACAGAACTTGATGATACTAGCCTTGATGAATTCGCTTCGTCCAGTTAGACAGGCAAACAAAGAAGATCTTGGCAATAATTTGAAGTTTAAAATAACATTGTGTCCCCCAAGTTTTCGTCCAAAATTCTATAAACTAATAAAAGTTATTGGTATTCTTTAAGACATTGTACTACAATTTTATCAAAATAACATAATTTGTTTAATTTAATTTTTTATAATTTTATATAATCCTATATTTAAAACACACGGCTGTTTTTTTTAGTCATTTGCCCTAAACTTTCTACTGAAACAATTTTACTAACTTTTATCTTAAACTGAAAACTGTTCATTTATATATGGGCCCGAACTAGCTGTTTTTTAAAAATATATAATTAATGAATTAATATTTGAAAAAAATAAACTGTACTAACATCAAGTGTCATCCACTACAAGTTTTTTAAAAAAAGTATTTGAACTTGGGTTGATGAATAATAAGTATTTTATTAACGATTGGAAACTGGAATAAAATTAATTAACTTAATTTAATTAATGAATTAATATTTGAAAAAACTGTATTAGCATTAAGTGTCATCCACTACAAGTTTAAAAAAAATTGTTTGAACTTGGTTGGATGAATAATAAGTATTTTATTAACGATTGAAATTTTGAATAAGAGAATTTTTTTCCTCCATATAAAACTAAAATTAATTAATTTAATTTAATTAATGAATTAATATTTGAAAAAAACTGTATTAACATCAAGTGTCATCCACTAACAGATTAAAAAAAAAAATGTATTTGAACTTGATTGGATGAATAATAAGTATTTTGTTAACGATTGAAAATTTGAATAAAATTATTTAAATAAATTTAATTAATGATTTAATATGTGAAAAATTGTATTAATATCAAGTATCATCCACTACAAGTTTCAAAAAACGTATTCCAACATGAGTGGATGAATAATAAATACTTTATTAACGATGGAAAATTTGAATAAGATAAATTATTTTCTCCCATATAAAACTAAAATTAATTAATTTAATTTAATTAATTAATTAATATTTGAAAAAAAAAAATGTATTAACATCAAGTGTCATTCACTACAAGTAAAAAAAAAAATGTATTTCAACTTGAGTGAATGGATAATAAGTATTTTATTAACGATTGAAAATTTGAATAAAATTAATTAAATGAATTTAATTAATGAATTAATATTTGAAAAAAAAAGTTTTAATATCAAATGTCATCCACTAAAAGTTTCAAAAAATGTATTTGAACTTGAGTGGATGAATAATAAGTATTTTGTTAACAACTGAAAACTTGAATAAAATTATTTAAATAAATTTAATTAATGAATTAATATTTGAAAAAATTATATTGATATCAAGTGTCATCCACTAAAAGTTTCAAAAAATGTATTTGAACTTGAGTGGATGAATAATAAGTACTTTATTAACGATTGAAAATTTAAATAAGAGAAATTTTTTTCTCCCATATAAAGCTATAATTAATTAATTCAATTTAATTAATGAATTAATATTTGAAACAACTGTATTAACATCAAGTGTCATCGACTACAGGTTTTAAGAAAATGTATTTGAACTTGAGTTGATGAATAATAGTATTTTGTTAACAATTGAAAATTTGAATAAAATTAATTAAATAAATTTAATTAATGAATTAATATTTGAAAAAATTGTAATAATATGTCATCTACTAAAAGTTTCAAAAAATGTATTTGAACTTGAATGGATGAATAATAAGTACCTTATTAACGATTGAAAATTTGAATAAGAGAAATCTTTTTTCTCCCATATAAAAATAAAATTAATTAATTAAATTTAATTAATGAATTAAGATTTGAAAAAACTGTATTACCATCAAGTTTCATCCACTACAGGTTTTGAAAAAATGTATTTGAACTTGATTTGAGGAATAATAAGTATTTTATTAATGATTGAAAATTTGAATACGAGAATTTTTTCTCCTATATAAAACTAAAATTAATCAATTAAATTTAATTACTGAACTAATATTTGAAAAAAAAAACTGTATTACCATTAAGTGTCATTCACTACAAGTTTTAAAAAATGTATTTGAACTTGAGTGAATGTATAAGAAGTATTTTGTTAACGATTGAAAATTTGAATAAAATTATTTAAATATATTTAATTAATGAATTAAGATTTGAAAAATTTTATTAATATCAAGTGTCATCCACTACAAGTTTCAAAATATGTATGTGAACTTCAGTGGATGAATAATAAGTACTTTATTAACGATTGAAAATTTGAATAAGATAATTTTTTTCTCTCATATAAAAATAAAATTAATTAATTTAATTTAATTAATGAATTAATATTTGAAAAAACTGTACTAACATCAAGTGTCATTCACTACAAGTAAAAAAAAAATGTATTTCAACTTGAGTGAATGGATAATAAGTATTTTATTAACGATTGAAAATTTGAATAAGAGAATTTTTTTTCCTATATAAAACTAAAATTAATTAATTAAATTTAATTACTGAACTAATATTTGGAAAAAAAGGTTGTATTAACATTAAGTGTCATTTACTACAAGTTTAAAAAATGTATTTGAACTTGAGTGGATGAATAATAATTATTTTTTTAACGATTGAAAATTTGAATAAAATTATTTAAATAAATTTAATTAATGAATTAATATTTGAAAAAATTGTATTAACATCAAGTGTTATCCAATGCAAGTTTTTAAAAAAAAGTGTGTTTTAACTTGAGTGGATGAATAATAAGTATTTTATAACGATTGAAAATTTGAACAAAATACATATAGGGAGAGTGTGAACTCATAGTAAGAATTGAATAACCCTTGTTGTTCATCGGAAATCAAGAATAATAGTCGAAAATTTTAATTTAACACAGATATATGTGTTCAACTTGAGTATCTAAAGAAACACAAAAGATATCATTGCAGTACGATACCTCATGCCACACTTTTCTCACCGGGATCGTTTTTTGTAGGGCCTCATCAAAAATCGGGTGTTTGTTTCACCACTACCAACAAATGTTGTCGAACTTGATTGCTGACGAACACGCATATTTGCAGCCGGTCAAAGAGTGACACCGTACATGCTGAGAAAAGTGTGGAATGAATTATCTTACCGCCTTGATATCGTTCGTTCTTCTGGTTGGGCTGTCACTTATATCTGTGTTGAATATAAATTTTTAACTGTTATTTTTTATATCCGATGAAGAACAAGCTCGTACATTTGTTTTTGTTTTCTTTTGATACCCCTGTAAATGTGGGCTATCCATTTACGCACTCTGTATTTTGAAATAGCTATACCGGGAAAAAAGTTGCAAATTTTAGAGACAAAACAAAATACACTATATGGCCAAAGGTGACCGATCACTTGCGATTTTAGACGTTTTGCTAAATACCTAGAAAAATACATGAGGAATTAACCTGAAACTGCAGGTGTGTGAACAGTATAGTATAGGTCATATATTTCCGCGAAGATTTTTTTTCCCGAAACACAATAGGGGACCGTCAACAAATTGAAAAAGAACGAATATCTTTTGGATAACCCTGTAAAAACAAATGTAGCAAAAGCGTTCAAACTCAATATTATTAATAAGTGGCTTATTTTAATATACTCTGTTCATTTTTACGAGGTTAGCATGTATACTCGTACCGAAATTAATGTTTTTATAAAAACAGCCCCAAATTTTGTCAAGTTTTTTGCTTATAATTTGCAGAGTTCTTAATATATAAAAAAAAAGTTCTTTTCAGTAAGTATGACAAACAACATTGTACACAATACTCTGCAATCAGAATTTAAAAATAATAAAAATTGGATGAAAAATGAGCAGGTTTACTAAAAACTATTTCACTGCGCATGCGCGAATGCAATCAAAATATAACGTACATAATGTATTAGTTAAGTACATACATCCACTTTTCTAAAAGTCTGAAAATCATAGCTTGAAAATTCTGAAAAGAATCGTCGATAGAATAAGCTCGAAATCCATTGTTCCCCAAAACAAGCAAAAAGACCAGGGGTTGTATCCAAATATAATAGTACGTGCAAAATTGTGTACGCTATCTTGGCACTAATAAATAGATATTTGATAGAACACCTGATCTTTTTGCTTGATTTTGGGAACAACGGATTTCGAGCTAAATCACTAAATTTCACCAATATTTAGCTGGAAAACAGTTTAAAATTATAACAGATCATAAACCTTTAATTAGATAGTTTGATCCTGTTAAAAAGGTACCTGATACATTATCACCTAGAATACTGAGATGGTCGTTAATGTTAGCTGTGTATGATTATACAATTGAGTATCGTGAAGGTAAAAATAGTAAAAATGCTGACGCATTAAGTAGATTACCTCTCCCAGAAACTGTAAATATAGTGAGTAATCCTGCGGAAATAATGTTCGTTTCAAATAATGATAATTGGTCTATTACTTCTAATACTATTGAAAAGTGGACAATTGATAATCCTGTAACTAAACAAATTTTAGAGTGGGTGTTACATGGGTGGCCGCGAAAGGTTAAACAAGAAGAATCTCAACCATATTTTCGTAGAAGGGTGGGAATTTCCTGTCTAGAAAATTGTCTATTGTGGGGACATAGAGTAATCGTACCAGAGGAAGGCCGTGAATATATATTAAAATTACTGCATTCCGTTCATCAGGGTATATCGAGTATGAAAGCGAAAGCTAGGGGGGGTAGTTTGGTGGCCAAATATGGATAAATAAATTGAACAAATGGTTAATTCTTGTAATAGATGTCAGAAGTTTGCGAGGGATTGTCCCAAAATAGAACCCTTGAAATGGAAATCTGAATTGCCCTGGGAAAGGATCCATATAGATCATACCGGTCCTTTTGAAGGTAAAATGTTTTTAATAGTAGTCGATTCTCATGCTAAATGGTTGGAGGTAGGAGTAGTACCCAGGTCTGATAGTAAAACTGCAATTAAGATATTAAGGAGAATTTTTGCCACATTTGCATTACCTGTTGAATTGGTCAGTGATAATGGTCCCGCGTTCACAAGTGATAAATTTGAGGAATTTCTTAAAAATAATGGAATTAAGCATGCACCTGTTCCACCTTATCATCCGTCTTCGAACGGACAAGCGGAAAGGCATGTGCAAACTGTGAAAAATTGTCTTAAAAAGCTAGATAAAAGTGACATAGCATTGTCAATTTCACGATTTTTGTTAGAAAATCATTCCACTCCTAATTCGGTGACTGGTAAAATTCCTGCTGAATATATGTTTGGAAGGCCGGTTCGAACAGCCCTTCACTTGGTATTACCATCAAAACCTAAAATAGAGCAACCCCTACATAAATATAAGCTTCGTGATTTAGTTTTTGTTAAGAATTTTGGAAAAGGGGAGAAATGGGTAAAAGGAAAAATTATGAAATTATTGGGGAGTAGATGGGTTTTAGTAAATAGATGTGACGGAATAATGTGTAAGCGTCACGTTGATCAGTTGAGATGAAATAAGGAGATAATTGATGAAATACCAGAGAGAGTTATAGAGATGAAGCGAAATGATAAACTAACGTCAGACAAAGTTGAAAATATGGGACATAGTAGTAAAAATTACAGTAATTATGATAGGTATGAAAGGGTTAACCAAAACCGTTTTTCTGGAATTAATGGAAAAATAAAAGAACAGCATAATAATGATGATACTATAGAACCAAGCCAATCTCAGCCTTCGCATGATATTGTGGCAGATACAGTTGTGAGTAATAAAAATGATGTTACGACAAAGAAAACTGCGAAAGACAATTTGACTGAAACTTATGACGAAGACTGTAAGAAAAGTGCTCCAGTTCAAAAAAGTCATAGAACAAGATTGCCTGTAGTTCGTTTAAACTATGAGGGGAGGGGTGTCATATACCAATCCAACAATAGTTGAGATCTGCGTTAATAGATGGCAGCACTACACAATCTTTTTGTAAGGTATCGCATGTTACCAGAGTATTCCACTCAGTTGTAAGATAAGATTTGTTCTGAGAGCTGCGTTTAGCAGCTGCTGTAAATAATGTAAATAAAAGCTATAAGTAATCTTATAATTATGCCTTCTTCCTTAGTTAAGAGTAATTAGTTCAGAGTTATAATAAGAGTGTGGCGATATATCATAAAATGTTTACAGCATAAATGTCTGTAATCTCACAACGTTTTACAGCAAAATAATCTCGCATCCATATTACCCTTTTCTGGGTGGCTACTGTAGCCATGAAAAAAGAAAATTAATGATTAATTAAAATATATAGTAAATTCGAATACTTAGAAAGTGTGATTTAACTTTCTAATGAAGATTATTTTTTTTAAATTAACTACATTTTCGTAAAGTAAATATTGAATTTGTGCTTTTAAAAATCGCAAGATTGCATTTTTATGTACTGTGTTTTTGAAAAACTTTAAACGATTGAAACAAATGTTATTTAAAATATAGATGCACTCGAAAGTTGGTAGCTTCTGCTCCAGTTACTGTTCAGTTTCATTTGAAATAAATTATTTTGTTTGGTTCGGACTTTTGTTCCTTTAAATAAATTTATATTTGGTCCGGTTCCCAATGATTATACCATCAAAATGTGTACAGGGACTAGCTGTACCGGGACGATGTTCAGCCATGTTTGGTCAATAGGGAGATTTAAAACACTATCTTTATTTATTAAAAAAAAAACCTTTTTCGGCGGTAGGCAGAAAATGAATACATATTATTGAAGTTTTGATATCATCGCTATATACGACTGTCTACTTACGGTTCAGTAAAATTCGTATTAAGTCTCATTTTTCAAAATGTAGATGTTTTAAAGCATTTTTACATATATCACAAGAAAAAAAAATTAAAATATTTGAACAAAAGTGAAAAATAAATATTAGTTACAAATATTGTCTGCAAAACTAGTCAATAAGTCATAAGGGAAAAATAAGCTATGTGTATTGTGAATTGTTTCGTTTAAACCCACTTTCAGAAATAAAATTACTTCTTTAGGAATCTGACAATATGCACACATAAATATAATGACTCTGTTTTGGCATCGTTTTCTTATTCTACTAGCAGAAAATTGATGTGAGCTGCACAATGTGCTGTTTAAATAATAGAAAATTGATGACTCAGTCTCGCACAGCGGTAGTACTTTTTTGGGGCCAATGCCCATATTTTGAAATGCATTGAAATACATTTATAAGTATTTTTATTTAGTTTTTTTAAATATTTAGTTTTTTGTGGTGGACAGATACTTAAATTATCCGAAACGTACGCCAACATTTAATTTGAAAAGTTCATTTTAAACAAAATGGTGGTCATTTGGACAGAAAGGTAATTTTCTTCGCCTATTTTAGCTCACAGGTTATCAAAGAGCTAATGTGTCCGCAGGTTCTGTATGTATGTACGTAACGCGATCACTCTTGATAATAATATAACATTTGCTTCAATTTTTTTTCTAGGTTCATTTTAATAAGACGCTTCCCTGATCAGTTTTGGGGGTTCTTTGGTTAAGCATAAAGGGAGAATCGAGAGCAAATCACCCCTTAATTTCGATAAATGGGTTTCTCATCCAGAATTATCCGATTTGCTTCAAATTTCCTACACCGGTATATTCTGATAAAGCATTTCCCTGATTAGATTTGGAGGTTCATTGGTTAAGTATAAAGGATGAAAAGTGGCACTTATCTCCCCAACCCCCCTTAATTTAAATAAATGGGTTTTTCATGCAGAATTATCCGATTTGCTTCAAATTTGGTACACCGATGCTTCAAATTTTGGTTTGCTTCAAATTTGGTATATATCAATAATGTAGGATATTATTGAAATTTACGTCATAAAAATTATGTTTACACGTGAATATTAAAAGAGAAAGAAAACATTAAAATAATCAATTCATTAATAAGCGTTAAAAGTAGTAAATGGGAGAAATTACGTCATATTTAAAATGGCCAAATAATAACAGTTAAAAGTTAAAAAGATATTGACACGAAACATTTATTTCATATTTCGAGATGATCTTTTTAACTATTGTTGTCAATTCTGCAAATAACAATATTTCTTTTTTAACAGCAAAAGTATTTTCACATGAATATAAAAAAAAAAAAAAAGAACAGAAAGCTTTGGTGAAAATTACATCAAATTTAAAACAATACATTTAAAATGTTTTATTTAAAACAATACATTTAAAATGTCTTATTTAAAACAATACATTTAAAATGTTTTATTTAAAACAATACATTTAAAATGTCTTATTTAATAACAACATTAAATATGATATATAACAACATTGTTTAATAACAATACATTTAAAATGCCTTATTTAAAACAATTTCTAATAGCGTTATTTAAAAATAACGGGAGCCAAATAGCCAATTTACTTAGTTCATTTTTGTTAGCTTTTTTTTCAAATTTATAAGTTATGTTATTTAATCAGAGGATATATTGATATTCGGAATATATGAGATATATTCCGAATCAAAGGGAGATGAATGGAAACCCGCTTACAGGGAGATCGCCACTTGTTTCTTAATAATAATTAAATCTTCCGTAATCGTTTTAAAGGCGGTCAGATTAGTGTGTTTTTAGTGTCTGCGGTATCTGAACGCGGGATGGCGCGCATATCTCGCAAGAGGCAGAGTGCATTAGTATTTGCAAATAAAAATTGCAACCTCAGTTTTAAAAGCCATTGTTTGAAATTAAAATAGTTTTTTTTTGACGCAAATATATATATATATATATATATATTATCTTTTGATTATTTCATTGAATTTCAAATATTTTATTGTTAAGAAATCTTTAACGATAAATCAAATCATTATTTTATCTGACAGAATTTCATAAATTACCTTTATTCTAATATTTTCTTTGTTTTTTTTTTCTTTCACAGTATATGAAGCGTACAGATGATGTGACTTCTAATCTTGATATAACCTGTGTTTAGGGCAGGTCGGCTCGTGACTGACCTCTCCGTCCCAGCCAGTGGACTCATGAAAGTTAAACTCTTCATTTGGATAGGTAAGAATCTCTTCCAAACGGTCTTTTTTACTTACAACGTAAATCAATATATACAGGGTTATTAGCTATCGAATATACAATCTTGGATGAATGGTACTAAGTACAGCACCGATTATTCGAGTTAATATGGAAGAAGCTCACCTCGGGTGAGCAAAAAACTCGGATAAACCGGATTTACACAAATCGTTACCAACTGAGGAGATAAAATATAAATTCTCACTTAATTCATTAATTTTTATAGTATTAGTAGCATGTTTTTGATGCACATTTCCGTACTTTTAAGAAAAACGGAGAATGAAATTGTTTATTTGAAAAAGCCCTTGATAGTTCTTTGTTTGTTGAATGTCAATTTTGCTGCAGTATTACGCTACTACATAGCTGCCAATTTCTAAGATTTTTTCTTACCACTAAAATTTACCAGTAAATTTTGCCTAATTTAATTGCAAAAATCTAACAATTTTCTACGATTAAATATGGTAAAAATTTGTATTACATTTTAGATGTAACAAAACCGTACAAATTGGCAGCTATGTGATTCTATTAGTGTCATGAGAATTGCAAGTGTAGTCTCTTCTTTCTGCTCAAAGTACTAAATATTTTTTTTTCAATTGAACTTATATCTTTGGAATGGATCATTTTCTTCTGATGCACTGATGGCTTCCATTATTATGAAACAGCCTTTATAAATTAAGTGTTAGATGAAGATGAAAGAGTAGCCGAAAAAGTTAGAACTCTGATTTTCTAGTCAGAATGAGGAAAAAATGACCTTCTTTTTTTTTTTTTTTTCTTTTGGGAAAAAAAAAAATATGGCCATTTTTTTCTATTCTGCTCAGAAAATCAGAGTTCTGACTTTTTACGTCTGCTCCTTCATATTCACCTAACATTTATAATGGCTCTTTCATAATAATAGAAGCAATCAATCCATCGGAAGATTATAACTCGGTTAAAGCGGAAACTCGATTAAGCGGGACTTGGATAATCGGGATTCTACTGTAAACACTAAAACAAACATTTTAAAAATAGGAATGCAATGTCGCATTTAGTTTTACCGGGTGTCCTGATTTTCAAGGGCTCCTAGACGTGACCCTCATAACCACTGCAAGGGACGTCAAAAATCCCGAGTTTCATGATGCACAAGTTCTTCTAAATTTCTTTTAGTACCAAGCTTTTCATTTGTCTTCATCGAGTGAAAATTAATACAGTAAAACACCTGACGACAGAACCTATCTACGAGGGTGGTTCAATAATTGAAGAGCTAAGTGGAAGAACATGTCAAGTAACAAAAATTACATTTGAAGAAATTTGATGTGAAAGTTTTTGTTGTCAATTTTAATGATTTATTTTCTGTTTGATACCATGTGTTTAAAATATTAACAGGTATGGTACTGAATTCTATATATATATATATTTAAATTAAAAAAAAATAAAAAAAAACATTCATTTTTAATTTTTAAATATTAAAAAATATTAATATTATTTACATTATTCAATAATAAAATAGTAAATATTAATGAATAATGCCTTAAATCTTCAAGGCTAGATAGAATTTTGGTATTTTAGCTTTACGATGTGATAGGATATCTGATAACGCCTTCGTCCAAAAGATAAAATATTTTTTTAAGAAAATGTAGCATAACATGTTCATCCACTCAGCTCTTCAATTATTGTCCCGAGTGTGTATAAAATATTTGTACTACGATGGTTGATGTGCAAATATTGAAACCTAATGTCTTAGATGCCTATATGTTCAATTTCAGAAAAGTAGCTGCTATATTAACATTTTCTTTCGTTTTAGGTGTGAAAGGTGGCACCTAGTTTTAAGGGCGGGGATTTGGGGGAAAGGCTAGTTTGGAGCTTATGAGGTCAGACCTGAAGCAATTCTGTGATAAATGATCCCGGGTCCAAATGGCAGTAGCCCTGTATCATCCACTGTCACAAATCTATCACAAAACTTCTTCAGGTCTAGCCCCATAAGTTCCAAACCAGCCTTTCCCCCTTAACGCCCCTCTTTCAAGCTAGGTGCAACCTCTCACACCTTAAACGAAATAACATATGTTAATATAGCAGCTACGTTTCTGAAATGCAGCATATAGGCATCTAAGACACCAAGCTTCAATATTCCGCCCTAACCATCGCAGTACAAATATTTAATACATACTCGGGACAGTAATTATTGAACCACCCTCGTAACTCATGGCGCCTTCTTCGCCTTTCTTTCTGGCGCCTGGTGCAGACGCCACCTCTGCCCCCTTGTAGTTTCGGCCGTGGTTTGATTTAAATAAATAAATCATGTAATATACGTGACTTTGATGGTGGTCTGAATGTGTGGATTTTTCTTTGAATGATTATATTTTATCTTTTAAATGGAAAATTGTAAATACAAAAATATGCAAAAAAAAGGGGGGGGTTCTGGAATTAACGAAAGAAAATTTAATTTTAAATACATAAATTAGAAACACAATTTCCATATTTTAACGGATATTTTTTAAAAGTGTATAATGCTTACAAAATAATTGGCTGCTGATTGTCAAACATGCAGGTTTCAAACATGGCTGCGTTTCAGACGTTTGAAATGTTTTAAATTCAGACGCATACACACGTCTTAAAATTTAAGACACTTTAAAATGTCTGAAAATTGAACACTCCGTTTTCAGACACTTATATGCCTCAATTTCAGCCATTTCAGTTTACAGTGTTTATGCCATGATTATAGTAAGACATTTAAGTGTCTTAATTACTTTTCAGTCACATATGAGTCTGAATTTAAGACGCCTCTATTTGCAGTGCAAATTCGGCAGTATTTTCTCAAAGATATACTGATTTTATCAACAACAGCAACAACAAAAAAAAACCCCTGCCATTTACATAGTTTCTGACTAAGAATACCTGCCAATCTTACGCGTTTCCAAAAAAAAAAAAATAATAATAATTCAGAAATGTGTCAGAATGTATCTGCTTTGGATTTGTGAAAAGCCTTAAAAAATGAAAGAGAAATATTTTCAAAAAATCTACTTTTTATTATACAGCTTCAAAAGTTGTCATGTTTAAAACCCTATATTCTAAAATACATTAATTTTTTTAATGAATCCTTATTTGAATTTTGAAACGTCTAAGACTGTAAGTAATTATTATTGTTACTATTGTGTGTTTTCTGATTTGCGAACACATAGTAATCTAAAATATATGCTGTAAAATGTACCTATAAATAAGAATCTTAACTGTATGTCGGGAAGAAACGGATTTTTTTCTAGAAATTGAGTCGGGCCGGGCGGAAAACTGTAAAAATGTAAACGGGCCGGACCTAGAAATTCCGGTCCGAGCAGACCTCTAATACAGTCTTAAAAAGAAATTAAACAGTATATTTCTGCTTATTTTACTGTTTGTTATAGTTAATTTTACGGTTATAAACTGGCATCCCATATGCCACATGCTGTATTATACCGTAAAATCAAAAATTTCATTTTACAGTAAGATTAAACATAATATAACTTTCCAGGGAAAGGGACGTGAATTTTTGCAATACTTTGTTCTAACAAATGGCACCGAAGATAAATTCAGTGTTTCTACCGATATGTGTAATTACCCTTTTAACATTACGCTTTTTACTGTTATGAAATATTATGGTTTTTCAGCTTGACATCAAATTGACTGAAACAAATGGAGGTAATATTTCATTTCTAAATTCCTTTGTATAATATACAGATTCTTCTTATAGCTACAAATTATAGTTTTTTGTCTTGTACCTCAGTATTTTAACATTTAAGATGCAATGCTAACATTTCCTAGACTTGTCTTAAAAAAAAAAAAAAAAAAAAAAAAACGAACCAGTTACAACCCTTTATCTAAACAGGTAGAGTTTTCTTTTTTCAACCAAAATGTCATTACTAACGTCTAGACCGAATGTACCTATGGCGTCGTTTTTGTACGCAAAAAGTGCATTAAGCATGAAAGTTTAATTTATCTCAAAATGTGTTAATGTGTTTTATATCAAATCGCAAGCAAGATATTTTATTGAACCGCTTAATACATTTAAATTAAGCTTTTCAGAGGTTGCATCATTATTCTTAAAAGTAACTTTTATTTATTTTTTTTATTTATTTATTTTTTTTTTTTTAACCATTTGGAAAAATGGTTATTGTCCTCGTCAGGGTAGGAAATCAAAAGCATATCTGAAGCGTTTTATTGCTTTAATCCGCATTTTATTCGTTTTCTGATTGGTCTATACAGTAATATGTATTTTACCTTTACTTTCAACAGGGATGGATACTTCTGTTGCCACTATGACAAAAAAGTAATAAAAACTACAAAAAAAAATAATAACTCAGAAACAAATTGAGATACAGCTTTCAAAAAAATTGCATTTAAAAGTACATCTTTTCTCTATACGACGGTGTAAAAAGTAATATTGTGAGATGTTTAGAAGTTTAAGAATGAAATTTCATTTAAAATTGGTCGTCAGATTTCTACGATGGAAAAGCCTTTTCCCAAACAGCCAATGAAATGCTTGGATAAAACGTAAGTTTCAGGTGGATAATACGTAAGTTTCAGGAACAACGAGTCACAGGCGATTTTTATCGCTTGTAATTTTTACGTGTAATAACATTATTAATGTTTAATTCATGGCGTACGTAATGTATGATCAACTCCGTGCGATTTTTTATGTCTTAAATTTTAGACTTTGAAAAAATCATTTTCCAAATGGTCGTAGTAATTTGTTAAATTGCATTTTTTTTTCTTTTTCTTTCTTTTTTTTTTTTTTACTCTGTTTCTCTCAGAAAAATATTTTATGAACAGATCAACCAAAATTTTTTTTAGCAAAGCTATGTAACATTTTAAAATTTAATTTATTACATTTTTTGGTAAAATAGAGTACATGTGCCAGTAACAGACACTTTTAAGAAATTTCTCGAAAAAATGGTTTAAATTAATAGTCATATTTGATATATTCCAGTTTTTAGGGTTTCGTTCATCTGACGAAACCCTATTCGTTTCACTCCTCTGTCTGGCTGTCTGTGTCTCTGTCCGTCACAGAGCCCGTTCCCAGAAACCATATATGTTGGAGACTTAAAATTTTGCATGCTTATAGATGGACACCTGAGATCAATTGACAAATCATAAATCTTTGAAAAAGTCGTAATTAAGGGACGTTTTTAATTGAAAACTTCCAATTTTACGCCTCATTAACGAAGAAACGCTATAAAATGAATGCAGGTAGGAACCGACTCTTGAAATATTTTCATTTCTCCTTCCGAGTTGCCACACATCTGCGCTTCGAAATTGCAAGTTTGCCAGAATGCGCTTTAACCAAAAAAGTGTACTGAACATATTTAAATCGACTTGTATCTCAGAACATTTTAGGGCGAGAAATTTTTAACTTACACAGACATACGCAGAAAAAAAATTTACATTCATTTGGTTTACAGATCGTTTCTCTGCGATGTGTTTAAGTTAAAAAAATCCTCTAAAAATCGATCGATAAAAATTTAATTTTCTTCCATTACGAAAGCAAGTGTCCACAGATTTTATTTCCAAGGGCTGCCATAATTTTTTCTCTCCAGACAAACGGCTTGGGTCACGTGGTTTCTCATAGTAAGATATTTTAATCCGAAATTTAAACTTTTTAAATATTAAATATTTAGATTAAATTTTCAGACATCCCTGCGTGAATTCTTCGCTGATTTCATTGATGCCCATATCTAACTCCTATCTTAATTACAAGCTGAGATATCAATTATTATTTAATTTATTGGTTTTATTTCTATCAAATGCGTATTGTATTAAAAAAACCCTAATGAATGCACACGATTTCATTTAAATTAGGAAATCTAACAAGGCACTCTGTTTGAAACTTGAAGATAGTTAGTTCATAACACATAAGAAAAGTTAAAAAAAAGATTGGAGCGTAAAATTTCTGGTAAAGGGGGGAAGGGCGTTAATTTCACTAACTGGTTTATTTCTATTATATACCTATTTTAAAAGGCAGTCACGTGATGTTTCATTACAGTATTCTTCTGAACGGTGTCCGATTTTTAAAAATACAGCATAAATATTACTTATGCCAGATAAAGATTTCAGATGTATACCACTTGATACCACTATTTTCGAATAGTATTTTCAGCAAAAATATTAAATTCTAGGTTAAGACCGACACTCCCCCGACCCATGCATCTACCGATAGGTTGTGTAAAGGAGTTTCGTTCAGATACACTTTTGTCAAGAATAAAGTGCACTCCCTGGTGGTGGAATGTGGAACTAACAGACCGCGATTTCATTTTAAGTAGGAATTCCAACAAAGCGATCTGTTTGAAACTTTAAGATAATTTATAACAAATACTAAAAGATTATAAAAAAAATGGCGCGTTACATTCCCGTTGGGGGGAGGAAAGAGTAAGGGGCGCGAATAAAATTAGGCTGTATAACAGGGCTTTTTGTACTGTTGTGCGTGCGGTTTTTTGATGACGTGATTAGATAACTATTACTAACTCAATATCAAAAATTTTATAAGTGTTCATACCACTATTTTCGAATAGTAATTTAAGCAAATATCTTAAATTCTTGGTTAAGACCGCCACCCCCTCGACTAGCATATCTCCTGATAGGTTGTTTAACGGAGTTACGTTCAGATACAGTTTTGTTAAGAATAGAGTGCGCTCCCTCGTGGTGGAATGTGAAACTAATAGACCGCGATTTCATTTAAAGTAGGAACTATAACAAGGCGATATGTTTGAAACTTTAAGATAGTTTATAACACATAAGAAAAAGTTTATAAAAAATGGCGCGTGAAATTTCTGGCAGGTGGGGGGAGTAGGAGGGGCGAAATATTTCTTTTTTTTTTACCTTTGCGTTTCATGCCGTTTCAGGTGCGGTTTTTTGACGGAGTCCTCAGATACATGCTAATTTTTAAATATAAATATGTTAAAAGTTAAGTTACCATTATTTCCGAATAGTAATTTCAACAAATATCTTAAATTCTTGCTGATGTCCGCCACCCCCTTGAGTAACATATCTACTGATAAGTTGTGTAAAGGAGTTTCGTTCACATACGCTTTTGTTAAGAATAGAGTGCGGTCCCTGGTGGTGGAATCTGGAACTAACATACCGCGATTTCATTTAAAGTAATAAATCTAATAATGCTATCTGTTTTAAACTTTAAAATACTTTATAACACATGATAAAAAGTTATTAAGAAGAATCGCGCGTCGCATTTCGAGGGGAGGGGGGGGGGTGTTGAGGGAGATGCGCAAACAAAATTAGGAAATATAACTGGAAGATCTGTTTGAAATTTTAATATAGCTTATAAAACATAACAAAAAATTTAAAAATCAGGTCGCGTCAAAAATTATGGTGACCATCTGCCCCCCACCCAAGGGGGGGTACTTTTCTAAATTTGGCAGATACCGTCATGTGATATATCGTAGCTTTTCGGGAGGGGGGGGGGACGAACAAAATTAGGAAATATAACAAGGCGAATATGTTTGAAACTTTAAGATAGTTTAGGATGGGTTTGCCAAAATTTAGAAGATATTCCATGGCGATAAATATACTGGACGTTTTGAAAGAAAGTGTTTTGAAAGGAATATTAAACGAAACCCTCTGTGCGATCTATGATCACACTTATCCACTTATTTAATGCCTTCGTAGCATTTTAATAATAGTTAAACATTCTCAAAGTCGCATTTACCAATGGGAATTTAAATTCAGTCCTCAATAACAGAAGTCAATCAAAACACACACAATTCAAATTATGAGTACCTCTGTTCTAGTAATAGAAACTCTCTGTTTCAACAGTGTACAAATAAATGTAATAAATATTTAACAATTAGAAAATAATTAATTAATAAATTAGTTATTAGAATAATTCATTGATTAAATTAATTATTGTCATTATGACAAGATCAATATTTTAATTATGTTGGTTAAAATATTTAAAATACTAAATTTCAGAGAATGACAGTTATAAAATTTTTTGAAAAATGCTGGTAAGGATTAGTTTAAAAAAATCGGAAAAAATGTTTTAGAATATTAGTACATGGAATGAAATTTCCCATTATTTTTATTATTTAAATTCCCTGAAGATACTTGATATACTACTTGTAGTAATTAATATTACAAATATGAATGAAATGAAACTGCGTGTTAGATGTTTTTAATACTATATAAAATTATTTCAAATTAAAGCTGAAGAACTGACGTTTATTTTTTTTTATCAGCAGATTTACTAGTTCCATCACTACTATAAATTTAATTAATATTATAATAAGAAAATTATAGATATCTAAATAACTTGCGTGAATTAAAATTGTTTGAGAGGGATTGAGCCGCATAAGCTGGTCCTTTCAACATGCCCTTAAACTCTATTCTCGGCTTCCTGATTGATTTGATTGATTTCCACACTGAAGTTGTGCCTTTAATAATGCCCACGTATGAAATCCATTACTGGAAATTGGCTAAAGGAACATTCCAGTAATAAACACTGGTCTTAAAACCTTACAACGAAATTTAATTTTGTAAATTGCCATTGGTATATGAAAGTGAAAGTTTCGTTTTACTGTTAAAACAAAAACTTATAATTTTTGCGAGTATATAAAAAAATCCCGTTTGTCCAAATTCCACTTAACCGAGTTTCCGCTTTAACCGTGTAATTTTCTTCTGATGGACGTATGGCTTCCATTATTATGAAACAGCCACTATAAATGAAGTCTTAAGTGAAGATGAAAGAGCAGCCGTAAAAAGTTAGAACTCTAATTTTCTGGTCAGAATGCGAAAAAAAAACCCAATCTATATATATATATATATATATATTTTTTTTTTTTTTTTTTAATTATGGCCATTTTTTTCTCCCATTTATGACAAGAAAATCAAGTTTTTTTTTTTTTTTAATAAATAATTTCATTCCCCGTTTTACTTAAAAGTAACGGATATGTAGATGAAAGAAATGTTACTAGTGCCATAAAAATGAATGAATTAAGTGAAAAATTATATTTCATCTCCTTGGTTTGTGACAATTTGTGTAAGTTTGGTTTATCCCAGTTTTTTGCTTATTCGAGGTGAGCTTGGTCCATATATACTCGGATAATCGGGACTCTCTTGTATGTAAATTAACTAACACTTTGGCTGCTGTGTCCGAAGCATATTCGGAGTAAAAGATCTGTCCATAAGTGTCGGGTACGAACATCCTTCGGAGCGAGCCATTATATTTTCAGGGACTCTACCCACCACCGGCACCTGCCTATGCTCTTTCTATTTTTCGTGGGTAGGTTTAGGGACTCAGCATCGCTTATCCTTTTATGCTATAAGGTTGGTTTCAGCAAAACTTTTATTTTTTTAACTTTTACTATAAAATTTCTCACCATTCGATGTAAGTTATCTACTTAAATTCATTAAAAAAATTAATTAAAACATATATAGACATACTTATATGTATCATGGTTATATTTTTAATTTCTAATAGTTATCTAGGAAGATAAAAAGTACGGGGTATCTGGGGAGGGATTTTGATAAATGGGCTGTATCCAAAGTGTTAAGTGAATCTACCCAGATAGCATTTTTAATTTGCTGAAAATTTGTAACAGTCTTGCTTTGAAAACCTGCAAAGTTGCAGCAAGCTCAGCATGACAAAAGTGAAAGTTCATAAAAGACTGCAGCAAAATAACGAAAATGTTGAAGTCACCACACTTTGAACTTGCAGCTAACTTGTCGTGCAAGTTAAATTCATGCTGTATCAAATTTATTGCAAAATAACGCCAAACAAGTAATAAAAAATAATGCAGAGTAGTAATCTTTCAACTGTAAAGTAGTAATGGCAACGCATGTGGCTCAAGGACGTCAGGGACGTACCGCTGGCCTATCATTGTGCCACAGATCAATATCAGGGGTGACCGTGTATCGTAAGCTTTGGGAGCGGTGTGTTGCTGCAAAGCAAAGGCAGGATTGAGGCGTTCACCACGGGGCCTCCACACACGAACACGATTGTCAACGCTGCTGAAATTGTATCTAGACTCGTCGCTGAAGACAACCTGGTTCCATTCCGTTGCAGTCCAATTCCGTCGTGTGCGACACCACTCCAAATGGAGGCGTCGGCGGGTGGGTGTCATTGGCAGCACACGTAATGGGCGCCGCGATACCAGGTGTCCTTCAGCCAGGCGCCTTGCGATGGTTCGGGAATACACAAGGGTCCGTAGTGAAGGATCTGCCTGTGTCTGGATAGCAGCCAATGAGACAGTTGGATCTACGCGTGCGTTTCGTATGATGTGACAGTCTTCTCGACGGCTGGTCTGTCGAGGGCGCCCCGAGCCTGGTCGCCGTGTAAATGACGTCTCTTCAGTCCACTCGTCCCAACACCTCCTCATAGTAAAATCAGAAAGGCCTACCTGACGAGCTACTCGTCGAGTTGACCACTCAGCTTCCGTCATCCCGATGATTCTTCCCATCTCGAGCTCTGACAGCTGCTCATATTGACTTCGATAGCTGTGTAACGGCATGTCTACCTCTGCGTTTCCTTTGCAAAAGAAAAGGTACACTCAGACAAGTTCTGCTTACCAGTTTTATACTCCAAGGAGGACGAAGTTAAACGCCCTCTAGTTGCATTACGCAATGCGCAATCACGCTGCATTCATAATCATTTGCATATCTGCCTGATATGTACCTTCATGCCAAGTCGATCCCGCAATTATTTCTTAGTGCACAAATTTTTATGGCAATGTGTATATCTATAACTAGTACAAAACATGTTTCAATTTTAAGACTTAAAGCACACGTTTTAATTGTATGTAAAATGACGTCATTCGCATCCGCTTAAGAATTCCACATTTACGATCCACTCTTAAAAATCTACAGTAAAGCATACATAGGACATCATTATCGCAAAATAATACACAAATGTAGCAAAAAGATGCCGTCATTAAAGATGCTCGACAAAAAAAGGGCTATCTAATGATCCATATACCTTCATTTATTTGTAACATTAATATAGATACTTAAAATTAAATATAGTTTATAATAGCTCCATGTTTTAAAAGAAATCATTCGTTTATAATTTTTCAAAATAGCACAAATTTTAGTTACATTTTCTTTCGGTTGTTATGGGAAAATGGCAATAAAAATATATAGTTACTATTTTAGAACCATTTTTCCTTTACTTTCTACAGAAATGGAATACTTCCGTTGCCAATACTAAGAAAATGGCTTTAAAAACTACCAAAAAAAAATTGCAAAAATAAAGGGAGATACAGTTTTCAAACAAATTACATTTAAAAGTACTTTTTTTCCAATACGACGATATAAAAATTGAAAATGTGCAATGCTTAGAAGTTTAAAAAATAGCTATAGAGTGTTTAATCGTAAGATGATACATCTGCTTTGTTTTAAGGCTGGCTTATACAACGTTATGTTATTTTTTGGAGACGATATAAAATAAGCTGGGAGAAAGAAATAGCATACCGGGGGCTAAAAATAAAAATACAAAGAAGAATACAAATAAATAAGTAAATAAAATAAAATAAGTCATTTAAAA
The DNA here is from genome assembly GCA_963932465.1 of Maratus speciosus. Lineage (NCBI taxonomy): Eukaryota > Metazoa > Arthropoda > Arachnida > Araneae > Salticidae > Maratus > Maratus speciosus. The sequence goes on from OZ010786.1 coordinate 24,460,126, forward strand.
AATAAAACTAAGTGGGAAATTGCATGAAAAACATAATAAATAAAAGAATTATTCTTCTTCTTTTTTTTCTTTGATAAAATGAAAAGAAGGAAAGAATTACAAAGGTACTTTCCAAGCTGTTATCTGTGTCTGCTATTAATTACTAGTTATATCTCCTTGATATTTAATGAAATGTCTGCTATTGTTTTATTCTTCTAATTATCATCATCCACCATTCCCATGCATGGATTTAATTTTCGACCCTTTTCTAAATCTCTGATATGAATCTTTGTACATTTAAAGGGGAAATGTGTTTTCTTTATACCTCGCAAGAAAGAAGTTTAATTTTGAAGCTTTTTCCCTCTAAGAAATAACATTTTTGAACTTTCAAGATCTAACGCGTAAATATCGCTAAGGTTTTAAAATTTTTAGGTTCAGATGTGCACACAAATAATTTTAGTAACGGTGTTCTTTTTTTTTAAGGTAGATTTCGTAAGAAATACTACCTATACAGTCGTTACCATGGTGCGACTTTTGAAATATTTCTTCATAACTTTTCATTATATGATCCCAGGAATCCAAAACTACCCCCACCTAAAAAGTTTATATATATATATATATGTATGTATGTACTAAATTTTGTCCAAACAATGAAAGTCGCAATTATGCTCTGATCGTCGTCAAACTCGCGAAAATTTTTGAGATGGCTAATATCTCGGCGGGGATTGCAAATGGGCAAAATCGGTCAAAGGCGGTGGAAATGGGATGTTTCAAAATTTTTAATACGGCCTTAACATGATTCTGATAAAACCAGCTCTTACACAAAAATGACAGGAAAAAATAAATATTTTTCGTAATAGCAGTAGAAAAAACGAATTTAAAAATGATAAAAACACGACTATGAAAATATTAATATATTTTAACATTTTGATGTTATCTGAATTTGTTTTTGCCATTTTTAAAACTGTTCCGTATAAATGTGTGTGTGCATTCGTTTATATTACAATTTTCACAAAAAGTTTAAGTTAGAGCTCATTCTTAGTGAAGAAATTGAATTATCTCTAATCTTGATTTAGTATTTGTTGGTGAAACTAGTACTTAACTTCGAAATCTAATTTCGCCTGTAGGCCAAGCCGGCAGGGATTTTTTTCTTTTTTTTTTTCTTTTTCTTTTTTTTTTTTTTTTTGTAGTAGAGTTTCAAAATACATCACCAGTAAGGCATGGTGACGTCATGGCCACGTCGTTGTGAAGTCACACTGTGAAATTGTGACCGTCGATGTGACGTCATAGTGACTAGAATGCGAAGTTGTTATGGTCGTTTTAGAGGTCGTTTGTGACGTCATATTGTGACCACTCTGTGAAGTCACGGTGTGACAAATTTGTAAAAGGTGTGTCATTTGTGACTATTTTGGCATTAACGTTGTGACGAACCAGTGACGACAGCGACAATGCTCTGAAGTCACATTGTGACTAATTTGTGAAGTATGTGTCATTTGTGACGAACTTGTCATAATCACTGAGTGATATCAAATGAAAATCAAATTTCAAATTAATTGCTTAAAAGGACAAAGGCCAACATGGTGAAAAAGATTCCAAGCCGGGACTCGAATCCGGGCCATCAGTGTAGTGCACTCACATTCTACCCACTAAACCACATGGAACGAGATCCAGCCTGGAAAATTTCTTACGATTACATGTTGGCAAGGCTACAAACGCAGCACAAGATGGAATATTTATCGTGAGCCACTGACATGTGGTAAACACGAAACTTAATTAAATCCAGCATCGATTGAAACTATATAAATAATTGGAAAATTTTCCAGAGAGAACCATTCGCCTTGCATACAATATTTCAAATGAAAATCAAATTTCAAATTAATTGCTTAAAAGGCAATTTTAATTTGAAATTTGATTTTCATTTGAAATATTGTGTGCAAGGCGAATGTTTCTCTCTGGAAAAAATTCCAAGCATTAATACTGTGATGATTCTTGTTATAAACACTGTGATGAATTTTAAAATAAAGTTTTGTCTGAAATATACAAACTTATCTTTTACCGTACTTTTTAGCAAAGTATCGCTATTTTGGAGTCCTATTCTTCTAAAATACTTTTAATTTTTCCACTGAAAAAAACAATGCTTATCAACAGGCATCCTTTTTTATTAAGTTCTAAGCTTGATCTTGAGTTCAAGCTTTATATTAAGAATGTGTAAGTTTTTATGTGTTGTGATTTGTTATTATTTTATTAAATACGAACATGGAGTCTTACGGATATTAATACATATCCTATTTTTAGAACAACTAGCAAACCCCGCGGCTTTGCTCGCGTAAAATTTGAAATATGCCAAGTGATATTTATATGTTTAATTTTTATCAAAACAAATTATACTTTTAGGAATAACTCAAAAATTACTATTTAAAACACACTTTGACAAAACTTCATTATTACACTGCATTAGGCAGAATTGAGACTTAAATTGATAAAAAGAAATAAAACTAAATAAATGATAATTTAGTAAATATTTTGAAACTTTTATGCTGAATTAATACGCTCATTTCAGTATTCATTTGACGATTTTAATTTTTTAAAAACCATCTTCTTATATCTTAAAATTAGCCATCATGTCAAATTCAAAGTCCTACCACCTCTCTCAACATAAAGGGCTATGTTCAAATAGGAACTGTCAATATTAATTTGCCTACGTTAATTCTGAAATCGGTTTGTTATTTCCTAATTTCCACATAAGCGTAATTTAGAAAGCTTTTAAATGCCTTTTTTAGAACGTTTGTTATTCCTGTGAACCTCAGGTGGTAGAATGATCGTCATAAAATGTAGCCTGTGCAGGATCAGAGACTGTTACCATTGATTCCCAACTATTAATTTTATAATCAGTTTATATTCCCTGAAATTGCATAGAAATCGTAATATAGGACTTATTTAAAATGCTTTTCGCATCTCCCCTTCACTTCACCCCTTTTTAATTTGAATGAAATTTCGACAGTCCTTCGAGGGCATTTATATTTTTTAAGCAACTACCATGCCATATTTAAAGCTTCTAGCCTCTTCAGTATCATATAAATCGCGATTTAGAAAATTTTATGCTTCTGCAACCCTCTGGCTGTTGTGGCACAGACATAAATTTTAGCTTACGTATGAGCACGTTCTATCACCAACAATTTATTCCCATTTTTTTTTTTTTAACTCGGTTTGGTATTTGATAATATTGTATAAAAATTGTAATTTAGAACGTTTTTAGAACGCGTTTCGCTCACTTCATACTTTTAAATATCGAATTTTCTTTCGACTGTTCTTAGAAAGCAGATGCATCTTGTAAGTAAATACCATGCCATATTTCAAAATGTTCGACCGATCAGTTGTGTAAAAAACGCAAATTAGAACATGTTTTGCTCTTACAACCCCCAGATGGTAGTGACAGCAACATAAAATATAGCCTATGTTGGAGCAGGGACTGTCACCATCAATTTGCAACCATTACTATCGAAATAAGTTTGGTATTTCCTGAGATTGAACAGAAATTGCAATTTAAAACGTTTTTAGACCACTATTCGCGCATTTTCACACGTTTTTAAATTTCAAATTTTTAAAGAAATATTCTTAGAGATAATTTTTGTCCAATAAATATGTACCATGAAAAGGTCCTTCCATAATTCAAAAATCGCATTTTTAGAAAATTTTTTGCTCCTGCATCCTCTCTGGGGTAGTGGAAACAGACAAAATATAGCCTATCTTGGAGCAAGATCTGTCATCATCATTTTTACACCATTATATCTGAAATCGGTTCAGTGCTTCCTGAGATTGCATAGAAATCGCAATTTAGAACGTTTTTTACAACGCTTTTCGCGCATTTTCACCCCTTTTAAATTTTTTTAGGAAATGTTCTTAGAGATCATTGATATCTTATAAGTAACTACCATTCCATTTCTTAATTCTAGGTTTTTCTCCTGCAACCACCAGGTTGTAGTGATACAAACATAAAACAGAGCCTATTTTAGAGCAAGGTCTGTCACCCTCAATTTGCAATCATTACTTTTGAAATCGATTTGATACTTCCCAAAATTGAATTGAAATCGCCATTTAGAATGTTTTTTAGAACCCTCTTCGCGCATTATCACCCCTTTTAAATTTCGAATTGTTTAAGAACTGTTCTTGTTTAAGAACTCTTCTCCTTTATCTATACTAATATTATATCTAATAAATAACTAATATTTCAAATTTCATATTTCTAAGCCCTTCAGTAACGCAAAAACAATTTTTAGAATGTTTTTTGCTCCTGCACCCCGATTGGGGTAGGGGCACCGACATAAAACATAGCCTATGTTAGAGTAAGGGTTGTCACCATCATTTTGACACCGTTATTTTTTAAATCGGTTTGGTATTTCCTGAGATTGTGTAGAAACTACCATTTAGAACGTTTTTTATAACGCTTTTTGTGCATTTTCACCCATTTTTAAATTTCGAATTGTTTAAGAACTGCTGTTAGAAATCCTTTATATCTATAAAGTAACTAATATTTTAAATTTCATATTTCTAGGCCCTTCAGTAACGCAAAAATCGCATCTTTAGAACGTTTTTCGCTCCTGCAACACTTTGGAGTATTGCACCGACATAATATATAGCCTATGTTGGAGCAAAGTTTGTCACCATCATTTCGACACCATTATTTTTAAAATCGGTTTGGTATTTCCTGAGATTGTGTAGAAACCACCATTTAGAACGTTTTTAGAAAGCTTTCACGCATTTTCACCCCTTTTAAATTTCGAATTGTTTAAGAACTGTTATTAGAAATTCTTTATATCTAATAAGTAACTAATATTTCAAATTTCATGTTTCTAGGCCTTTCAGTAAAACAAAAATCGCACTTTTAGAAAGTGTTTTGCTCCTGCACCCCCTTTGGGTTAGTGGCACCGACATAAAATATGGCCTATGTTGGAGCAAGGATATTCACCACCATTTTGACACCATTACTTTTTAAATCGGTTTGTTATTTCCTGAGATTGTGTAGAAACCACCATTAAGAACGTCTTTTAGAACGCTTTTTGTGCATTTTCACCACTTTTAAATTTCGAATTGTTTAGAAAATGTTCTTAGACATCATTTGTATGTTATAAGAAACTAATATTCCAAATTTCATATTTCTAGGCCCTTCACTAACACAAAAATCGCATTTTTAGAACGTTTTTTTTTCTCCTGCACCCTCTTTGGGGTAGTGACACCGACATAAAATATAACCCATTTTCTAAGTTGGACCAACACCATCATTTTGATATCATTAGTTTTGAAATCGGTTCGGTAGTTCCAGAGATTACCTCTAACAAACAAACAATTTTTACTTCTTTATAATATTAGTATAGATAAGATAAGCCACATTTATTTAAATTTTTTATTCCCGTGTATATTGTATTTTGTTAATATGAGCTAAAAATATTTGGTATGTTTTATAGGAAATGACTTCATGAATCATGCGTTAAGCATAGATTATAAAGCCCTTTCCAACACTTCCTGAATGCTTTAACTAGACATCGTAATTTAAGGAAATAACGTAAATAAGATAACTAAGTAAATATTTTAGAAAACGCATAAAACACTTGAAAAACTGATTTCAGTAGTTACAGTCCATAGATTAATATGTTTTCCAATTCTTTTGAATAGCCCTGTATTTAATCTGTAGGTTGATATATACTAGTATATAATGTGAAAATTTAGTTTAGCAAGAAAACGCATAACAGGTTGAAATTCTTATTCAGTAATTTATACTAATATATGATATCATACTTGAATACTTTTGTACAACCCTGTAGATTAATTAGAACATTTATTACACACCACTATTTAGTTAAAGTTTAATTCAAATTAAAACACTCTTAAAACTGCTGAAATCACATTTCCAGAAATTATAATTTATAGACGGCCATATATCCATTTCCTTGCTTGACCCTGTGTATCATTTTATCCACATTCTACAAACATTTCTTAGTAAATTAAATGCAGTTCAACATAAAAATCCATAACTCATTTAAAAACCACCTTTAAGCAATTTGCGCCCATACATGTAACTCCTACGAATACTTTTGTGTAGCCGTGTATATGAATTATAGCTTTTATATACACCATATACTATGCATAAATATAGTGAATGATAAAAGCGCAAATTATAATTAAAAATGCATTTCCAGAATTTTATCACAAATGAATAGTAAAATATCAACTTTTTATAAATATCATAACTTATAAATATTTGTTTATAAATATTATAAATATCAAATTTTGAAAACTATACTAAAGCAGTTTAATCTATAAACTTGTTATCAGGCATAAAAACACTTTATTTCAATGCTTAAATGTCATAATTTATTTTTTAATGCTAATAATTACGTGTTTCGAAAACTTAGAAAATGAGTTTACAATCGAATAAAATTTAATAACTGATTCTGAATTTCTGCAATAAAATGTTGGATTAAAATCACAAGCAGTAAAAACGTGCTTACATACAATTTAAGAAAATAAATATACCAATTTGAAAAACACTAAATAATTAGTATTTATAATTGTACTATTAAACAATAACAAACTATACAATAGATGAATTAAATATATTATTAGATTTAACAATTTCTCAAAAAACTCTCCATATGTTGTAAGGAATTCCTATTATTTTACAATTTTGCAAATGTTAAATCTGAAAACATTGATATGAAGATTTAGAATTTTAAATAATAATTTAAAATATTATTAGCAATGAAAAAAAGTCTTTCAGAAGTTTCACTACTATAGTTAGTCCAGGCAATAGAGACCGTGTAGGGGCTCTACCTAGCAAAATTCATGGTAGTTCTGGAAAAAGGCTTACTATATGTTTTTTGGGTAGCTGAATCCAAATTTTTAACTTCCCACCAAAATTTTCCCCGGCAACCCCCTCACCCCAAATTTTCGTAAAATGACCCCCAAAAAAGGTTTTTATTAAATTCAATTTTTTTATTGTTTTAGGGAAAAAGTATCTAGAAATTCAGAAAGTAGACAAAATTTGCAATAAATTAGATACATGACATTAAGACTTAGTATGAAGGGGTATGGGGAATCGGCCTCGGAACATGCGCGCGGTGCTGCGTGAACTAAGCTGCGCAATTCCACTTAACGACTCACACGTTAACATTTCCCCTCCGAACTTTCTCTATAAGGTTTACTTTAAGTGTTTTGGGTCGCTGAATCCGAATTTTTAACTTCCCCCCAAAATTCACCCCCCCCCCGAAAACCCCCCAAATAGTTCTTTTTAACTTAAATTTCTTATTGTTTCAGGGGAAAAGCATTACGGAATTCTGAAACTAGACAAAATTTGCAACAAATAGTATATATGACATTATGACGTTGGATCAACGGGGAGGGGGAGGGCTGCCTCTGAACATGCACTGCGGCGCTACGTGCACTAAGTTATGAGGTCCAGACAATAAGGTATTTTACCTGACAAATTAATACTAGTTCTGGATTTCGACTAACTTTATGTTTTTTGGGTCTCTGCATCCGAATTTGTAACTTCCCACCAAAATTTAACCCGGCAATCCCCCAAAAAATTGATTTTTTGAAAAAAATTGGTTTTTGAGAAAAGCGCGCGAGGAATGTTCCGAGGCAGCCCCCTCTCTCCCTGTTTATCCTACGTCATAATGTCATCTATCCCATTTGTTGCAAATTTTGTCTAGTTTCTGAATTTCGTAATGCTTTTCCCCTAAAACAATAAGAAATTTAAGTTAAAAACAACTATTTAGGGGGATTTCGGGGGGGGGGATTTTAGGGGTAAGTTAAAAATTCGGATTCAGCGACCCAAAAAGCTTAAAGTAAACCTTATAGAGAAAATTTGCAGGGGAGATGGGAACGCGAATGTTAACGTGTGAGTGATTAAGTGGAATTGCGCAACTTAGTCCACGCAGCACCGCGGCACATGTTCCGAGGCAGATCCCCCTTCCCCTAGCTCCTAAGTCATAATGTCATGTATATAATTTGTTGCAACTTTTGTCTACTTTCTGAATTTCTAGATACTTTTCCCCTAAAAAAATAAAAAAAAATGATTTTTTTAATAAAAACCTTTTTTGTGGGGCTTTTTACCATAATTTGGGGGGGGGGGGGGTTGCCACGGGAAATTTTGGTGGGAAGTTACAAATTCAGATTCAGCGACCCGAAAAACATAAAGTAAGCCGATTTCCAGAACTACCATTAATTTTGCTAAGCAAAATTCCCTATTGCCTGGACTAAGTACGTAAAACGACATTTCCCCAGTATAATGTTAATTTCTAATCTGAAAAACAAATCTAGATCAGTCTCTTTCTATAGGTATAATATAAAACTATTTTACTCTTCACAATAATATAGAAAACAGGGATAAACAACTTAAATTAAATAAGACTTACTTTTTAAGCTCCATAAATTAATAATATCCGTTTATTAGTATTCGAAAATGGCGGATATCTTTCTCTTCCATTAAAAAAAGCATACGCAAAAGCTTACATTGTAGACTAGTAACTTCCCGCGTCTATTACAAAAAGTTCTCTGTTTACCTTGCGGTATCGTGGTTAGACGATTTTGAGCAGGTGTTCGTTTATTTGCTTTTGTATACAACAGATTTGGAACTTACATGTGCAATCAATTTATGATACTGTCTCTATTTAAATTTTTATTTGAAGAATTTTCCAATGTATTTTACCTTTTCTTTTTATCAGTTTTACCACCCCCCCTCCCTTTTTTATGTAAAGATTGTTTCACACGTAATAAATACAAAATATCTTCTTAATAAATAAAAAGATATAAATAAGTATCGGGGACGAAAAAATTTCTTTGTCAATCTGTCATTCTTTTCATGTTAATTTTCTGTAGAATAAAACAATTTGTAAAATAACTTTTTTTAAAGTCATATCTCTAAAACACAAATTTGAAATACGAATAATTAATTATATCGTGGGTTTTGCTTAAATTTTGTATTTTTTTTTTAATTCGGAAAATGCTAATTTTATTTTAAAAGTCTGAAAGAAGTAGAATTTTTTTTAAAAAAATAGTTACTTAAAATAGGTACACTAACAGGAAAAAATATGACTTGAATGCAAATTATAAAGCAAGAAATGTATGTATTATTAAACTATGAAGACTCTTTCTACGTGCTCATTAAAAGCTGTAGACATAACTATAATAGAATTTTTTTAGTTTGAAGACACAAAAGTGTTTCAAATACCAGTGATCGGTAAAAAAAAAAAAAAAAAAAAAAAAAAAAAAAAAAAAAAAAAAAAAAAAAAAAAAAAAAATCCTATAAACTAAATATGTAAAGTGTATATATTTAATATTCCTAATTCTAAATATGTTATCCAAATTGCTCCAGCACGTACCATTTTTCCGAGAAACACTTTTACAATAATAACAATAATTGAAGGATTATTATATTAAATTGCAATACTAGATAAAATTGAAATCAGGAAAAAAGTATACTTTCACTCTCTTAGATATCAAATTGATAAAATATAGCATGAAAATCTTGTTTGTTGATACTTGTACCGTGCATTTTTCTTTTTATGCCCCCCCCCCCCCCATCTTTTCGTGTACGAATTTACTATTTGCTATCCATTAATATACTTTCATTCCTTATCGCGCTGGAACTCGGGCCTTTTTAAAACATTTTTCTTTATTTTCAAAGATTTTTGAAGTTCATATATTTCTCACACTGTGACTTACAATATGGTGGGGGTTTTTTGTCACATGTGTGACGTTTCGTACGTTTCATGCAGTTACATAACAATTCTTTTTTTATTGCCAGGAAAATAAAATTTTACAGTAAGCAACATGTTTTAAAGAATTTTTGTACTTTTTAAAAGTTTTCTAAGAAGTTCACATCTCAGTCACAATGTGACATCACTGAGTGGTGGCATTTTGGTCACAGATGTGACGTGACCACAGTGACTTACAGTGTGGTCACAACGACGTCACTATGACCATGCATGGTATGAGGGCAAATAGATTGATAAAAAATTATGGTGGCCTCACCGAATTTACATCAGAAAAAAAAGATAATAGTTACAATGTATGCTGTTTCTTACTGCTTAACGTTTTAAATATTAATAAAGTATTTATTCTAAAATTTGTATTTATGTTTTCTTATTTTCGCGACTGTAATATTTCTAACATTTTATCTCTCCAAAAACATACCATAATCAATATACCTGGTCTAGTTTCTAATTTTTAAAATTTTATATTAAATATTTTTGCAATACTTTATTATAAGACTGAGATTAACTGTGATAATTCAACAGTAATAAAAGATAATTGAATGGGAGAAGTAAATAGCAGAAGTAAAATATATTGATTATACAAATACCATTTGGCAGTGAAATGAAGTGGTGTGCAGCCAATTGGAACCAATGAGATTTTCATTAATCTTTAACAAAATAATTTAAAGAAGTACGTAATCGAAATCATACTAATTACTGAATGTATTAATCTATATTTATTTTGTTATTCGATCTGTGGCTAATTTTAATCTAATTAAATTATGTTCGCCACCTTCCGATAATTTCACTTAGCGTTAAATAACAAATTACTTTATAAGTGAAGAAAAATTTCAAATGAAATAAAAATCATTGAGAAAAGAACATGTGTCATAAATAAAATGTGCATGTCTTTTTTTTTAACAACTTATATAAATTAAGTGAGAGATTTATATAGTTCAACATTAACAATTTTATGTAATCAACGGAAATTATTTTAACTGAACTACTAAGCTAAACGAAACTAAGAAGGACTCCACGATAATTTTAAAAGAATATATGTGCACTAAAACTTTTCCTAAATCTCTTTTAATTATTTTTTCTTAAAAAAAAATCACAATGGTAATATTGATATATTTTTTCATTTTCATTTAGTTAAATCAAAATGTATTTTCTACAGTGTTTAGGGGAATATTAGAAGAAACAAGAATAAATAAAATTAAAAGTAATTTTAATCTTACAAAATTGATGTGAATTCGCAGTCCATTATTTTTTTTTCTTTTATTTGTTATTAGTTATCTTTCACACATGTTCAATTTTAAACACTTGCTATTTCGTTCTTCAGTATTTCTTCCCAACATATTTCTTTCACCGCTAAAGCTGACTTAAAACATATTTTTATAAATCCCTCTCGCTGTAATAGTTATAGAAGCTCTGAATTGTGAACTCAAAGCTTAACTATATCATACCAAAATAGCTGAGCGCACTTTCGCAGTTATTTACACATATCTCTAAAATAAAGCGATGCACTGACCTCTAGAAGTTAAGGAACAGTGATCGAATGCTTCCGATTATTCGATTGTACACAGTTTGTTGAATATCAACCAAAATAAAAACATAATAATCACTTATAAACAGATTGAGTAAAATAATGCTATAAAAAGTGATAAAATATCTTTATGAAGATTGACGATCGTTTCGTCGCACAAACGGTCACATTTTCAAAATCATTCATGATAGAAAATATTTTCACAATATTTTCTATCAAAATATTTTCTATCATGAGTGATTTCGAAAATGTGCCGTTTGTCGGACGAAACGATCGTCAATCTTAATAAAGATATTTTATCACTTTTTATAGCATTATTTTACTTAATCTACCATAATTCTTCACGAATTAATTGTCCTTGAACTTCGAAGATGTAATGAACATGTCTGTCTTCGTATTTTTTACTGAAGATTTAGTCGCGGGTGCAATTAAGGGGTCAACAATAAATTTATTAAAAAAAGTAATGCTTGCTTTAAAAATGGTCTGACACTGCAGAAAGTGACTATGTGGGTTCTGTTGGAGAGAGTGCGCATGCGTCAACTCTTGAAGATGGACCAGCGCGAGCTCCCGATGTTTGGCTAATTTTTACAGGAGTGGGGTAAGCTAGTTCCTTGTACTGTATATCATTCTTTTATACTCTTTATGTTCTTCAGTTTGGTATATGAAACGTGTGAATATGTGTAGGGGTTCCGGAGATATAATTCATTAAACTTTCTCTAACTTTCTTTTTCATATCTCCAATGAACCAGGCATTTGCCATCTATTCATTATTTCCTGTGCTTTACCCTGTATATAAAATGTAATTAACTGATAAATTAGGACTCTATAGACTGTTAGTTTTCCAAAGTTACCTATTATGTGTGATTATCTCAAATACTTATGATGTTTTAAACATATGAAGTTCATGTACATTTTATAGTATTGGAGCCATTTTCAATAGTTACCATATTTGACATGCATTAAAATAAACTATAACTTACTATTTTCTTAAAATGATCATTCGATTTGTGCACATTGACTCCTGTAGATCAGTTTTGTATGTGGTTTTTTAAGTTATCTCAAAGTTTTCTCATATCACCGTGCATTTTAAATTGTGTTCTTTTCGACTTTTTGTGACAGAAACAAGATGGAGGCTCCATGGGATTAGCATTACAGTGTTTACATTTTTCTTAACGTTAAAAGATATTAATTCAACTTTTTTTTTCCCCTACTGCTTAGTCCAGTTAGTCTGAACATTAAGCATCCCCCGTTTATAATTATCTTAATCCCGTGGGGCCCGCAACTGTAATTAATAATTTGTTATTTGATTGTCCCTTCTCGATTTTTGCTTTTCATTTTCCCATAGGTTTTCATTAAGTTGTTTACTTTTTTAAACGTAATTTTTAACTCTTAATATTGCTCTTTTTGAAGACTTTTTATGCTTTTTATATAGTTTTACATTTCAAATTTATTAGCTGTAGAAGTTTTTTCATTTTTCTTATATTTAAGAATTTTTAATTAGCATTTGTAATTTGGAAATTTTTATTCTTTCGCGTTTGAATGGTTGGTGGATGACTATTATCACAAAAGGCTATTTGATTTCTGAAAGTTTAGTTGCAACTATAAGAATAATTTCCTAGATTGCCTCTATAACGGAATTAGACATATATGTTCTGCTTTAAACTGTGGTTAGAAGTGGATGTGATTGGTTAAAACTTTCAGATTTTACTGTCTTGAGTGTTATAGTACCTTTTAAAGTTAATAATGAAAACATAAGGTATGATGCATTGTGGGTTCGACTTGGCTGTCGGATGGTATTGTCCGACACCTATTATAACTTTTATTTAATGATTAATTTTAATTGATTTTGGATACTTATCTTACATTGTGTTATGAATATTTATGGATGTCGGATAGCACTATCAGGTACGGGGTTGTAGAGCCTATTTTGTAGCATGAATGTCTTAACGTTTATTTAAACGTTTTGTCGGATGAATGTTTCACGCATCACTGTAGCGCATTTAAGTAATACTTTTACACCAGTTATTTCTATAAACCTTTTATACTCCATCAGTATTGTCACCGTTGCGCACTTAGTAGCCATTATTATTACAGTTTTTTTTTTCCTAAATGTTTCCACAATTTAAATATTTTGATATTTTTATCCCTAGTGAAGCATTGTGGGTATCTCCTTTGATTGCTAAGTTTTTAACCCTTTGTGTGCCAATTTACTTCCCTGCACCAGTTTTTTTTTTTTTTTTTTTTTTTTTTTTTTCAATTGCATTTCTCCCCCTTAATCTCGTGTTTAGGCTCTCGCCTTCCCTATTCGGACTATTTTGGGTACAGTGTTTCTTTTGGCAAGCCCCATTTTATTCTATCTTTATCAGGGGGGACGATGGAGGAGGAGGGGGGAGGCTTTCACAAAAAGTTTTTCCATTTCCATAGTGTGAGATGTCATTTTAAAGGTCTCGGCCTGTGCTTCTCAATTCCGGTATCCTTTTTTTTTTTTTTTTTTTTTTTTTTTTTTTTTTTTTTTTCTCATCTAGCTTCATCTTTTGGCCTGTAGGTGGCACGTTTAAATTTTTTTTTTCATATTATATAGTATAATTCTTTAAGGTTACTTGAATTATATCCGCTTGATGGGCTTGACAGAGGCTGCTCAATTACATCATCATCTATTGCATTGCTACCTTTTATAAACAATAGGGGGCAATATCTTCCTAAATTTTGATTTCTCTTACTAAGTATCCCTTGTCACATATCTTTTTAAAGGTCTGGGAATAATCTCTTCATTTTTAGAAGTAACTCTCACTTTCATTCTCTTTTTAGCCACTAGGGGCGTCCCCAGGCCAATTCCACTTCTCCTTTGACTATTACAATATGGGTATTTACTATTACTGGTTATATATATGTATGTGAGGAATAAAGGGAGGAAGGGAAAAAAAGGGGGGGAAAGGAAAAAAAAGGAAAAAAAAGAGAAAAGAAAAGGGGAAGAGAAGAATATATATATATATATATATATATCTAAAAGAAAAAAGGAAGGAAGGGAAAAAGAAAAAAAAAAAAGAGAAGTAGATAGATGATTGAATGTGAATAGGGGGAAGGAAAGAGAAAGAGAAAAAAAAAGGGAAAAAGAAAGAGAGAGAAGGGATGGAGGAAAGGAAAAAGGGGAAAAGGGGAGGAAAAAAAAGGGGAAGAATAGGGAAAAAAGGGAAAAATTTGAAAAGAGAAGAAGGAAGGAAAAGAAAGGAAAAGGGAAAGGGGGAGGGAAAGGAAAAAAAAGAGAGAGGGGGGATATAGGGAATTATAACCTATTCAAATATGTATATCATTCTTACTTTTCTGATTAATTTAGATGTCCAGTTCCTCCCAGCTCCTCTCCCTCTTTTCGTGCCGGGCTCCCACAACAGTCTCTTATAGCGTTTTTAGCTCAAGTGCGGTCAGGACTTCAATATACGGTGGAGTATCTCATATTTGTTATAACATGCTATAAAGTTTCAAGTTCTTGTCCACCAACTAAAGCTCTAACTGCAGTTCTGGTCGCTACTCATTAATTATATAATTACATAACAACTATTATTTTATTTGGGTTGGGGGGTTTTGGGAACCATTCTGTATGGCGCGCATTTTTTTTTCTACCAGCCATTCATTTTCTGCCTATGGGAGATGGATCGGTACTCTAAGTGTATCATTTTGTAATTAGTGAATAAAAGTTTTGTGTATGTGCTACAAACTAATTTTTAATTATCTGGTATACATGTGTAGATATTATAATCTACTAGTTTAATATTTATATATATTTATATCTTCATTCTACATGTACATGAGCTTCAATAAGCACAGGAAACTATCCTCCTTTTTCCCCCTTCTTCATAGACTATCACTATCAATTACTTATATTATTTTATTTATTTTAATATTCAAAATTGTCCTTCAGCAAAAGTATCACCTTCTTTTCACTAAGTCATTTACGATAGTCAAGGCTATTGGTTTTTACTTTTTCCTATCTATATTCCTTTCTTTCTACGATATACGTTGGGGACCTAGTGATACCTCAATCTATCGTTTACTTTTACAATAATCTATTATACAGAACGATCCGTTAAAATAATATCAACTATCTTTATTACTTGGGCTATATGTTTTAACATAATATAAAATGAATGACTCTATGTCATGATACAAGTTTACATATTTTGATTTGTTATATTGTGGTGACTTAACGAACTCAAAATAATATATAGTCACAAGTATGCTCTAGTAACCGGCCTGGACATGGAAGAAAGTGATAAGTATTTGAATAACTCTTCCAAAACAGAAACTTTGTATGAAATTAAAAGTTCACTAAAAAAATCATCAAAACCGAGATCGAATTCGACACCGGACAAACTTCCACTATTAAATCAGGAGACAAAGTGGTCAAATAAATCCACTCTAAAGCGTACACGACAAAACTCCAGTCAATCTTCACAAGCGCTAAAGTCAACCCCAACAAATAAAAATGTAATGAAGTTTAACCTAGAAGTAGCGAAGACACTTTCAATAACAGAGCTGCTTGAAATTCACAATGGTCTTCTAAAATCACACGAAACAGGATCCAGTAAAGAAGTCGACAAATATTGGCAATTAATTCAAAAAAACATCCAAATCATTGAAAATCAGCTACGAAACGCATCTCAACAATCCCAAGACCTAAAACAAATAACAACCGAAAAGAAAGAGTGGTACAACAAGGCAATCGACCTGGAACAAGAATTAAAAGACAGAAAGCAACAATTTGAAGTTTATATACAACAAAAAGACAATAGAATTCAAGAACTAACTCGGGAGATAGATTCTCTGAAATCATACAATGAATTGTCCAACAAGGATGAAGCAGGAATTTTGAACTTAAAAGAGAAAGAAATTTCTAATCTTCACCTAACGATAGAAGAAAAGAATCAACTAATTAAAGAGTTAAAAGAAAAATTATATACCCAGTCCCAAAAAAGATCACAAGGAGGACTCCCTTCAATAAGAGAAATGGTGATAGATGAATCTATACTTCAAGATATCAACCAAAAATTACATTCAATTGAAGCAAATACAGAATTCTTAAAAAATTCGTTTCCAAGCCCATTAGAAAAAATCCCAACGGTCAGCCAACAACATTCACTATCATCAAAACCTCTGTATTCAGAGAAAATCAGTGCGGTTTATAAAAATCCAAAAACCTCCTCTGAATCCGCCATACTTTTAAAGAAGACACAGGCAACAAAAACTTCACTCCACACAATTAGAAATCTTCTTAATACGGAGACAAAGAACATTCCGGACCTCCCTAAAATCTACTGTGAAACAGCTAGTGATCGAAACACCTTAATTATAAGATCCAACAGTGAAGAAAATACTGAAAAAACCCTCCGAATAATAGAAGGAATTGAAAGACTTAAAGATATCACTGAATTAACGTACAAAACTATAAATTTTAAGAAGATAATTGTTCTTGGAATCCCTTTATTTACTCAACCAGAAGAAGTCACAGAGAAAATCTTGAAAGATTATGATCGAGAAATCCCAATAGCTATACATAAAAAAATTCAATGAGAAAAATCACAAATTTACCATTTGGTCCTGGATTTAGATATCAATTACGCCCGTCATCTGACGAAGCAAGGCCGCATCCTGATTGGATTTAATTCCTGTAAAGTTGCGGATTATCGCCCAATAATCCGCTGCTCGCAATGCCAACGATATGGCCATACAGGTAACAACTGTAGATTTGAAGCTGCCTGTGCTATTTGTGCGTATAATCACACAACAACAACTTGCCCAAATAAAGAAGATCCTAAGAAAATATGCTGCATCAATTGTCTGAACACAAAACATGATTTCCCACACAGAGCGGATTCAAATGAATGTCCATTATTTAAACTTCGATTTCAATAGAGGAAAACCTTCATAAATGTTTCTGCTCCACATTCAACCAACTAAACAATACAAAAATCGTTTCATCAAATACAAACAAAAACTCAAACTCACCTTCAATTCCAAATTCTACTCAAATTTCTCATCTCTCGGACTCAAACTCTTCTCCGCAAGGACAACATCAAAACATGCAAGTACCTTCAACAACTAATCAAATATCATCATCCTTTAAAATAGCACAGATTAATCTTCAAAAGTATAAAAGTGCAACAGCTTCACTCCTTCAATTCTTAATTCAAGAAGACTACAAAATAGCATGCATACAGGACTCCAATATAGTCAAAGGAAGACCACATGGCCTTCCCTCAGGACTTCCTTGCTACTCTTCAAAAAAAAAAAAAAGAATTGCCAAATAATAATCATTGATACATCGTTACAACATATAAGAGTTCAACAAAATGATAACTCAGTCTTCTTGAATATCTCCTCAACAGAAGGACAAATAACTATAGGCAGTCAGTATTCCGCACCATCGGCTAATTTAAAAGAAGATCTACAAGATTGGGCGAACATGTCGGGTATGAGTTCAAAACTTCTGTTGCTGGGTGATTTGAATGCTCATAGTGTCCTGTGGGGGTATGAGAATGATAAGGAAAAAGGACAACACCTCATCAATCATCTCAATATGATGCACTTATTAGTCCTAAATGATCCTTTCTCAAAACCAACATTTGAAACCACGCATTTGAAAGGTTGGCCAGATGTATCACTAGCATCCTTCCCACTGTTCCCAAAAGTTTCCTTATGGACTGTTGAGGATGATATGCACTACGGTGACCACAGGCTGATAACCTTGTATATGGATATCCAAACCCCGAAGCTTCCAAAGCGTAGATATCGGACAAAGAATGTCTCATTGAAAAAAATCAATAGAAAATTATCTAAATCATTGCAAGAAAATAATATAACTTTCCAGGATATAAAAACGACGGGGGATTCGAAAAAGAGTACGACAACTTTATAAATATAATAACACAAACCTGTGACCATACTTTAAAGAAAAAAAACTCCACATTTAAACCAACAGTTTCTTGGTGGACAGCGGAACTTAGGAAAATGAGAAGCTTTGTTAAAGCACTTTATAGGAAACAAAACTTTTGTCTGCATCAGAGGAAGACATGATCAAATTAAAAAAGTATAGAGCACTCTATAAAAAGAAAATTCTGGAAGCAAAGAAAACAGCGTGGCGTTCTTTTTGCTCAAATACCAAAGACCCCTTTGGGAAACTAAAAAAGACGGCATTTAGAGATTTTTACAGACAGGAAGTCTACGCTCTTTCTGATTCCACTACAGCAACCCACTCAAGACAATCTTTTTATGCAGAAATTGCCAATTCAATATTTGGTCCTTCGGACTTGCAACCGCATCAAATTCATCCGCGCTCAACCCAGCCAGTTAATCCATTTATACTCCAAGAACTAAAAGCTGCCATCTTCTCGTTCAATCGGAATAAAGCACCAGGTCCTGATAATGTTGACCATCTGATTGTACGAAATATTTACCACTCACATTCATCTCTATTACTGAATCTTTACAATACTCTATTAACCCTTTCGTGGTCACGCACGCGTATCCGCGGTCGCACTTTGGTACTTGTAAGTGGTCGTGAACGCATATAGGCGGTCAGACTTTTGTACTTGTAGATGGTCACAAGCGCGTATAGGCGGTCAAAATATTCTACTTGTAGATGGCTATGAACGCGTTTGCCTGTTTGTGCTTCCCCCCACTTCTCGAGACTGGGAGTTAAAGAAGGCGTTTATCAATCACCCCCTCTTTCCAAGCACACAATAGGCGTTAGGCAGACTATTTGTCAACTGGATTACCGTATTTTAAGTCGAATGCCTTAGGGGATTTCGTTTTCTGTTAATGCTTAAGAATGGCATTGTATTTCGAACCATATACTAGGCAATTTTATAGAATATCATCGTTTACTTATTTTACTTTATTATTTCTGTCCATAAGATTCTAATTCATTACTATAATAATTATTATTTTATATCATTTGCCATATAATATTTATTTATTTTGCATGTTCATTATTTATTATGTAATATTTATTTATTTTGCTCTTTTAATGAATATACACGTTCTTTTCTTTCCTTTTTACTTCCAAATGTATGTCATTTTTTTCATTTAACTATCTATATTATAAAGGACAAACATATCTGTGCGTAACGCATACGTCATTTTGCGAATGGCAACACTTTGAAATTTGAAATGAAATTTCGGTATTGCAATTCTCGCTACTGCAATTTTTTAAACTTCTAAACATCGAACATTTTCAAATTTTACACCTTCGTACAGGGAAAAAAATGTGCTTTTAAATGCAATTTGTTTGAAATCTGTATCTCAATTTGTTTTTGAGATATTAATTTTTATTTAGTTTTTAATACAAATTTTGTAATCGTGGCAACTGAAGTACTACATTTATATTGAAAGTAAAGGGAAAATATTCATGGTTTATTATTTTTATTGATTATATCCTTATTGATGCCATTTTCACATTACAAATAAAAGTAACTTTTTTATAATTTTTGAACAGAAAATAACGTCAGACATTAAAAAAAAAAAAAAAAAAAAAAAGCATTATTTTTCATAAATCAGCTACATTTTAATATTTTTACATTACGCTGATACTGAGTTTGAGGCGCTAGGCAAAACGATTCAGTGAGTAAAAATGATATAGTTAAACAAAACGATCATTTTTTTTTTGATAAAACTAAATATTTGACAAGTACTAAAGTCAATACAATGACAACTAAAGGCAAATTTCTGAATTTTTTTCTTTGCGGGTACTAAGATTAGAACTTTAAGTTTGTGCGAATGTTCGCATGAAAAGTTATATCGGGCAAACGTGACTTTAAGTTTAGAAATACATTCATAATAATCTATTGTGCGTTAAAATACTTTCAAATTTTGAATTTGAGTGGTGCGTATGTAAATCATGAGAATGTGAAAATAACGTACAGGTTAGATTTTATGGGGGGAAATTGTATGATGTGACAAAGCGAAATCCTTTTTATTGATTTTTCATCCCGTAAAAACAAACATAAGAGCTCCATCGATAACTTCATCATAATTACTCATCTTGATTACGTAATCTAATACAGTTTAATTTTTCAATAATTTAAGCAGTTGAAGTTTGTGGAAATAAAATTTTGGCAATTTTAGGTTACAAATATTATTGGCTTTAAGAGTTAGACAACCAATGTAAGATGATTTTTTTTTATTGTAATTATTTTTGTAGGTTTATTATAAATTCGATCTGACAGTTGCTTTCTAACATTTTAGTTCGTCGAATTTCGACGGGTTCCAACTCGTAATACTAAATAACTAAACTGTTTTTTTTTCTTTACTTACAGCACTTTTGTTGTGTAATAATAATAAAAATCTCAAATATCCAATTTAACATTACACTTCAAAAATAATATTTTTATTTATTATTGTTGCGCAAATTTTATTCAAATTCTAGCATAATTTAAAACTAGCACCGTGAAACCTGTCTATAATGACGCTGGATGGGCCAGAAAAAGCATCGATGTGGATAGGTTTTTAATTTCATTATAGGTAGATTGGTAAACGGAAAAAAGGTGACCGGAAAAAACGGGACCGGAAAAAACGTGACAAGGAAAAAAGGTGACCGGAAAAAACGTGACAAGGAAGTGTTAAATATTGAATTTGGAAACAATGAACCTGGAAAAAAAATTAAAGCAAATCGGATGTTTCTGTCAAGAGTTATCGCGTTACGTACATACAGACGTAAGTGCATACATACATACAGAACCTGCGTGCACATTAATCCTTGGGCTTTGATAGCCTGCGAGCAAAAAGCAGGATAATGAAAAAATTCCTCTAAAGAAAATGCCTCCTCTCTTCGTCTTTATTTTGTTCCCTTTACAGGCTGTGTATGCAATTTTTTCCCTCCCCCTCCGCCTTATAAAACATCTTTACTCATATATAAACTATCAATAGCGAATTGAAAGAATCAATAAATTGTATTTCCTTAATACCCCCCCCCCCCCCTCCGTGGATAGCACTAACTTGTCTTTTGTAGAAGTCATAATAAACTTCTCTTAATGAAATGTTAAAATTGTATTTTCTTGGACCAAATCTTAGAGTTGTCAAACTCACCCATTAACTCTGCCCCACCCCCCCCCCCCCCTACGCTGTAAGAAACTGACAGTGGAAAAACTTTACTTTAGTTTTTAGCATTTATTTATCGACAAATTCAATATTTAACACTTCCTTGTCACGTTTTTTCCGGTCACCTTTTTTTCCTTGTCACGTTTTTCGGTCTCGTTTTTTCCTTATCCCGTTTTTTCCGCTCTTGTTTTTTCTGTCACGTTTTTTCCGGTCACCTTTTTTCCTAGATTCAATATTATTCCTAAGGAAGAATTTTTTAAAGATAGCGTACTTGCATTTCAGTATTTTTAAACGATTTTCTTTGATTTGAGTAGCTGAGGTCGATCTGTACAAAGGACTTTTTTACTCCTTCTATTTTATTTGCAAGGTTTTTTAATGGGGATACTTTTACTTTCGAAACCGGTTCCGAAAGTAAATGTATCCTAAATAAATTTAAAAAAAACTTTAAACAAAATCGAAAAAGAAAAAAACGGTCTTTCTATAGATCGATCTTAGGTAGCCAATGCAAAAGATTCGTTTAAAAAAATGGAAATAAAAACGAGGTATCTTAAAAAAATTCTTCCACCAAATAAACATTAGCGAGCGGGTGCTTTCGCGTGAGTGAAGTAGCCTATTAATTGTTGGAAGTAGATCAAAAACTCCACGCAATTAAACATCATAGACGGCTTTATTAAGTGCAATTGCTCGCAGTAATCTGCAATGCTTTTTTAATATTTTAGAGCAAAAGTAAAGTAATTTTATTTTTCAATTTGAAACTTTTCCTTTATCATATGAGACAAAGTTAATGATAATTCTACCGTGAAGGCTGTATTTCAAAATCTCTACAAACGTATCATATATTTTTTTTTTTTCCTGTTCTTATCTCGATTTTCCTTTTGTTTATATGGCAGTTTACATACAAAGAGATTTGCCATGAAAGAATTATTTCAATCAATAAAATGATGTTTACACAGTACTTCTCTGGTTGGGAGATATAACCTATCATCTCACCAATATGATTAAGCAAAGTAAACAATAATAATCATTTTAAGATAGGTAATGCATTCATATGCATTAAAGACAGATAATCTTAACAAAAGTTACTCTTCCTTGTTTTTACTTGCATTAAAAAATAAATAAAGGTGTATTTTTACACATATTTATATGTGTGGTTTTCATTATATTCGACCTACTTATATTTTTGAATAACTGGATACTTGATTTCTTTTGAAAGTTGAGGGGGGGGGGGGAGAATCCAAAAACCCTTCTTATGTTTATATCACTGGCTGTGTCCGCTTGGAAAATTAAAAACATTGTGTATTATTTGTGCTTTCTTTATATAACGAGTCCCAATATAGCGACTCTTACATTAAAACTGCCATATTAAAAAGCCCTAAATCTTATTTATTCTCACAGTTGTGTTTCACAGAGAAGAACCAGAGGTGTAGCCAGAAAAATGCTTATGAGACTACACTTCCCTGAATGATATCTACAATTATCATTATTTTTTACCTAATCATTCTACTAAATACAACAGAGTGGACCAAATATTCCAGTGTAATTAATTTCAATGATACTTTAAAAGTTTCTATGAGTTTTCTTTGAAGTAAGGTTTGAAAGAGAGTAAATATCTCCCATTGTTATCTAATCCAAACTCTTGCAACCCATGAATGACATCGAAATACTACCTGTAAGTGACGCTTTGAGCTTTGAGAAAACTATGATTGACAGCCCCACCCTTTCCCTTGTAAAGATGATTTCTAAAGAAAACAGTTCACAGGAACAGTAAAATTCCAAATAGTGGTAGCTTGCTACATATTTTTTTCATTGTCGCTTATTTAATAAAAGGATTATGAAATGTTTATGTTTTAAACTAGTTCTTTTAAAATTAGTATTAATCAATAATTATTAAATCATGAATATTGCACAATGTAACATAAAAGATTGTTGATATAAAAGTAAAGTAGGGCATCATTAAAAAAAAAAAATCTTTTCTGACATCACAGCAGAAATCTTAGAATAACTCCCCCCCCCTCCCCAACGGAAAATAAAAACTGATAGCCGAAGAGTTATCTTTATTGTAGCCTAAGGATTATTATTAAACTTATGGTTATTTTTAATAATAAAAACTTTGTTGCACATTTTATGTATGTTATCAAATTCTGCCCCATTCCGCAAGCGTGTTTATAGAAGAATTTAGTAATTTAGTTATTCTACCTAAATACTTTTAAATAATCACTTTCAATGGTCTACTTTAAAAAAAATCAAATTCGTGATATTTGATATGCGCATGTTACCTCCGATATCGTAAAATCAAGAAAATTTTTCTCCGATTAAGTCACACACTAATGACAATTTGTAATTCTAAATTATGAGGAATTTATTTATTTTACATTTTCCAACATAGTTGAAAAGGGTTTATGACTTCAGTTTGTCTGTCAGTGCTCTATCTTGCGCAAATATAATTCGATTTCCCTGAAATTTTGTGTGTTATTGACATTTACTATCGCACGATCACCATTGAAAATGAAATATGTAGCATGTACAGTTCCCTTACAGGGGCATTCAAAAGTATGCCGTTAAATTACGACCAATGGGAAAAAATCGTTTCAAGTGCAGCACTAAAACATGCTTTCTGTAGAATATGAAATGCAAAGAATTTGTTATTCATTTCCAGAGTCGCACAAAAGAATTCCGTTACATAATGATCTACGCGGGAAAATCGTTTGCAGTATATTTTAATGTAGATACTCTATTTCAAATGAATTTAAGTAAAAAGGTCAACGGTGAAAAGGTCTTAGCAAAAAAAAAATCAGTGGTAAAAATAATAATTATTATATATACTTAGATGAACCTAAAATTCAGATCTATTAGTTATTAAAGTTACATATATTTTCAGTTATAGAAAACTAATTCTAAGATTCAACTAAAGCCCGTGCTAAGTCCGCATATCTATTATTGATATCAAAAAAGTATATTATACATAGCGTTACACTTAAAGGACACTAACAAATAGGTGCTGTGTATTGAAAAAATATATTCTGCTGGAGACGCCGGCTGTTCATTAGTAAGCCCCTAGAAAGGGCGGGGTGGTAAACAGAAAATACAATCTATAGATTCTCTCAATTTAGTACATGGATAGCTTATGTATAAGGCTATTAACTTTTATATATTTATGGGAACTTTGACCAAAGACAGCCTTTTGGTGAAGAGAAAGGGGGAGGACATGGAATTAAAAGAAACAAATTTTTACATACATTTAAAGGGGTCAAAACATAAACAAAAGTACTTTTTTCAAAAGTGAAGGTTTTTCATTATCTTGATTTTTATAATGTAAGAGGGGAGCAGAGTTAAGAGCGGGGTGTACGTGTGTGTGTGTGTGTGTGTGTATGGAGGGGGGTAACAATAAGTGGGAGTCAAAATTTTGAAGTTTCAACAAAGAAAACAAAATTTAAGGAATGCACAGCAGAAATGAAAATATTTTCTCGAAAATAATTTAAATAATACTTAGGATCTAAATTTATTGAGTATGGCGTAGAGTCCTGCATCGGGTCGGGAAACCTTTCTTTTTTTGTCGGGGGTTGGATTAACTTCTACAATTTTGCTGCAAATCGGGTTGATATCCATTGTTTCGGGTTAGGTTTTGTCTCTTGCGGGTCCGGTTCGGCTTGACCCGATTTTTCAAAGAATTTCTAAAATATTTTTTCTGTTGAAAAATCTGCATACAATAACAGTTTTTAAAGAAATGGAAAAATTGAATACACAAGGAAAATTGTAAAATCTAAATAATTTAGAAACTAGTTTTATTAAGCTTGTCTTAATACAATTTAACAGACATATTACAAAAATGGGATCTGTAGGTCGAAGGGAAAATTTATGATAGTCATAGACCGTTTATTCAGAGCTATATTTCAATTTACATTTGTGAATATACGATCTTCAGCTGTGTATCGACCTATCTTTAACTACATTGTCAAAGGACTATTTCATCTTATTCCTCTATCTAAGATAAGCAAACGATACTACGTCGTTCAAGCCATTAAATAAAACTGTCATACAAAATTTCCCACAATTGGACTATTATCGTTCTTCCTCTTAATCATTTGATTTTCCTCTAATTTTTTACGCGCACGCAAAAAAAACAAAAACAAAAACAAAAAAAAAAAAAAAAAAAAAAAAAAAAGAACTGGAAAGTAAAAACTTTTTTTTTCTTCACCATTTGAAAAATTAAGTAAGATATAATGAAAGTAATGTTTTATTAAATTTTGAACTCGAGTGTGAAAACCAAATTTCAAAATAAGACAGTTTTCTTTATAGATATTAAAATTATTTTAATTTCAGCAATCCATCCTTTACTAAAAAATATTTTAAATATTCACAAAAGTGCCCTTTTTCAACCGTCCTTTTTTAGTGCACTGTTCTTCGGTTGTCTTGGAATTCCTTTGTTAATGATCAGTAAACACTACGCGCATTATTATTACTATTAGTTTTTATGGGAAACAGACTGCAGTGCACATTAGCAATGTGTATCAATTATTGCGGTTGGAATAATATACTACTATAAAAAAAAGTCCTTCCGGCCAGTGCCGGGAGGAAGAGGTAGCTTTCATATTCCTTATTTTTAAAAAGCCAACTTATATTATTCAAACACACGAAGCTCAATTAAGTGGAAACCGAATGTAGCAGATTCAATACTAATTTTTATCAATACTAAATCATTATGAATGAGAATTTCGCGAAATTAGTCAGCTTTATCCAAGCTGCTTTTATTTAAAGTCACTTATATTTGGCTGCCAAATTCGGCGATTTCTTAAAGTGCCTGCCATTTTAAGACAACATGGTAGATGAGGCTAACAAGTGAACTTGGTCGAGACCTTAGTAATTGCTGTGCACATGCTCACTCACATCGGAATCGGTTGATATATACAAGTGCTGTCGCAGGCAAAAAATCAGATTTTTCAAAATGTCACCCACTTTAGAAATTGAAACTGCTATATCTGAGCCATTTTTTAAGATAAAGACAAGCAAAAAATGCTCCTGAATCCTTATATCAAGGTCAAATACTTAAGAAAGAAACCCTTTTCAATTTCTAATTTTTTTGCACCTCACTTTAAATATAATTTTTTTTTAATTTAATGGCCGCCATTTTGAAACAAGATGGCTGATGAAGCTGGCCAGCGAACTTGGTCGAGATATTGATGTATACTATCCACATGCCTTCTTCCATCGAAATAGGCGAATACGTGTGGTATCGCGTGACAAATACAAGATCGTTTCAAAGTGTTATCCATGATAGAAATTCAAAGTGCTATAATTCAACCACTTTTTAAGATATAAACAAAAGAACAAATTTTCAGAAACAAAAACTGCTCCAGAATCTTTGTATCAAGGCCAAACACATAAAAAAAATCTTTTTCATTTTCCAATTTTTTAATACCTCATTTTAAATTTTAAATTACATTTTTTTTAAAAAATGGCAACCCTTTTGAAACAAGATGGCGAATGAAGCTGGCCAACGAACTCGGTCGAGACATTGGTATGTACTATGTACAGACCAAGTTACATTCAAATCGGTTCATAAATACGCCTGTTATCGCGTGACAAAAATAAGGTCGTTTTAAAATGTCAGCCACAATAGAAATTCAAAATGTTATAACTCAGCCATTTTTTTAAATGTAGACGAAACAAAACCTCCTCCGGAATCTTTGTATTAAGGTCCAACACATACAAAAAAATCTTTTTCATTTTCCAATTTTTTGGTATCTCATTTTAAATTTAATTTTTTTTAAATTTTTTTAAATTGCCACCATTTTGAAACAAGATGGCGAATGAAGCTGGTCACCGAACTCGGTTGAGTTATTTGTATGTACTATATACACACCAAGGTACATCCGAATCGGTTCATAAATACGTCTGTTATCACGTGGCAAAAATCAGGACGTTTCAAAATGTCAGCCACGCTAGAAATTCAAAATGCTATAACTCAGCCATTTTTTAAGATATAGACGAAACAAAAACTGCTCCCGAATCTTTTTATCAAGGTCAAACACATAAGAAAAAATATTTTTTCAATTTTCAATTTTTTGCTACCACATTTCAAATTTAAATTTTTCTTAAAATTTTAAATGGCCGCCATTTTTAAACAAGATGGCGGATGAAGCTGGCCAACGAACTCGTTCGAGACATTGGTCTGTACTATGTATAAACGAAGTTACATCCAAATCGGTTCATAAATACGCCTTTTATCGCGTGACAAAATTCAGGACGTTTCAAAATGTCAGCTTCGCTAGAAATTCAAAATGCTATAACTCAGTTATTTTTTAAGATATAGACGAAACAAAAACTGCTACGGAGTCTTTGTATAAAGGTCAAATACATAAGAAAAAAATATTTTTCCATTTTCAATTTTTTGGTACCACATTTCAAATTTTAAATTTTTTAAAAATTTTTAAATGGCCGCCATTTTGAAACAAAATGGCGGATGAAGCTGGCCAACGAACTTGGTCGAGACATTGGTATGTACTATGTACACACCGAATTACATCCAAATCGGTTCATAAATACGAGAGTTACAGTGTGACATAGGTCAGATATATATATATATATATATATATATATATATGGATATATATATATATATATATATATCAATTTTGAACGGAGGGTGGTTTCGGGGTCTGGGGGTCATGATCGATGAAAATATACCAAAATTTTTTGAAATCGCTTTCCTCCGAACGGCTGCAATAGGTAGCTTTTTGTAAAGAAAGCTACCTAAAAGTACTACAAGCAGATATCGATCTAGACCGTAATTCGAGTTTATTCGAATTATTTTATACATCCATGTAAACCAACAATAAAGGCCACACTCACTATTTCCAATAGTGAACAGGCCTCCATATCATATATCGATTTCATGGCAATGCAAGTAATATTTACAAAGGTCAGATGGAAAAGTAGTACTGGACTTTTTCCGCGATGGCACACCAAGCTCACAATTAGCCTAAAATATTCAAGTGTAACTATATATTGTTTAAAAAGATACCAATGAACAGTACAAATATAGAATTATTCAAAAATATCAATAGAATGGATGCAATTAAAGCAGTATATATGATTAAGTGTAAGTATATGTCTTTAAAAACAGGGAAGAATCATTATCTAAAAGATTCGTACAATAATGCAAATGAAAGCATTATCTTTTTAAATTTATTGTTATTATTATTATTATTACTTTACTTTGTACAATCATGTTTGTTAAATGACAAATTAAATCATGGCAATCTATTTTTTTATAAATATATCTCATATAGACTAATACTATATGATCAGAATTAATGCTAATACTATATGATAAGTATGATTAAAACAATCATAATGAAATGAATGTATTGAAACTGGAAAAAAAAAAGAAGTTAAACTAGATTTTGATGATTGAACTTTTCATTTCGTTACCATGAGAATTAAACTAAGAAAACATTTATTTTAATGCATTAAACTACACTAATACTGTATAATGCACATTTATTTTAACGTATTTAAATATCCATTTTTAATTATGGATTACTTAGAGATCACAAATATATTTTACAATTAATGTTGATTTCTTTCCTGCTCATGCTGACTGATAATTGTTACATCATATAAATCCAACTTATTGCAATTGCTTCAAGGTCTATGACACTAAATTTGGGGTGCTCTGGGCGAATGCCCCGTACAAAAACTGCATAATCTTCCAAATTGATTTTTTTTTGTGACACATTCCTGAATTCAGTTTTGTTCATAAACACATGGAATTGGCAGGTACTCTTATTCAGAAACTATAAAGCCGAACAATTTTTTTCAATTTTCGATAAACATAGGAAGGAAGTCTTTTAGAAAATGCTGTTAAAGTTGGCGTTTTGAAAAAAAAATTCTGCACACGGAAGCCCGATAAAGGTTACAATGAGAAAACGCTTGTATTTCTCATGTAATTTATTTGTCGAAAAGTGAAAAAAAGAAAAAGTGAAAGAAAAAAAAAACATTTGCTCTCAAATCATTTACATAGTCATACCTGCATTTGTCAAGCTTTTACACTTATATATTAATTCGTTAATGTGTCAAAGTTTTTATTGTTAAACGAGCAATTTTTTTTCATCTAAATAATATTTACAAAAGTTAGCGGTAGGGCAGGCGGAAGAGCATTAATTAACCACCATATACAGGGCAGGGTCCGACTTAGGCTATGGGGGGAAAGGTAAGAATCATTCTGCCCCCCCCCCCCTCTATCTATCTATCTATAGATTTTTTTGTGAATAATGTGGAAGTAGCTAGTAATAAACTTCATACTATTGTATTATATGCATAAGTTTTATATCCGGTACTGCTTACATCTGTATACAGAGTGTCACAAAAAGATAATCAAGACTTTAAAAAAAAATACTTGTAGGAAAATAGTAGAAAAAAAAATGATAGATTGTTTGATACGAGTATTTCTTTGCAAACATTTACTTTGTTTATCTACGTACGTTATAAGAGGTCTAAAAGAAAACGTCCCAAATTGGTTATAAGTATTGGTTTTAACTTGCCACGTTAAGAGAAAAACGTTAATAAAGAATTGCTTTTGAAAACTCTAGAATACTAAATTGTCATAATAAAATATTAATCATTAGTTTTCTAATGATATTTGCGTAGGTGGAGAGGATACTGAAAGCGGAGGGGGGAAGGGGACCGCACTTCCTTCTTAAATTTCGAAAATGTATGAATTTTGGTCACTTTTATTTAATTTTAAACATTTGGCACCATTTAAATAAAAATCCTGACTACTCTCATGGGAGTCCCCTAAAAAGGAGGACCCGGGGAAGCTTCCCCGCATGCACCTACATAAGTCGGGCCCTGACAATATATATGTAATATACATATATATATATATATATATATATGTATTTAATGGACCACCATAACCAATAATTTTATATATTAAACTTTATTTTCAAAGATCTTTGTAAAACATTTTTATTTATGCAATGTATTGCCTAAATTGTGTTTCCTTGCGCTAAATACTGAATTTTTTACTCATACTTTGTTACCCCCCGACCCCTTTAACTCTGCCCTCTCCTACATTGTAAAGATCAAGATGATAAAATGTCCGTTTGTTAGTCAACATGTTTATTTCAACCCCTTTAAAATATCTGTATGTAAAGTTTTTTTATGTTCCCCCACTCTCTTCCTTCTCACCCCAAAGACTATCCTTGGTCAAAGATTCCATAAATATATAAAACTCGCTGTTCTTATACATAAGCTATCAAAGTAGCGCGTTGAAAGAACAGATACACCTGCTTTACTTGAAACGCAGAAAAAAAAAAAATATATAAGTATTACTGACTATGGAAGTTGCTTAGAGAACAGTTTTAATTGTGTGATGCATTTTCTCGCTGAACTATATTTGTATGCCGATAGAAGTTTGTGGAACATAAAAAAATTTATACAGGGATACGCAAACCAACAAGATACATGGCCGTTTGGGTGCGTAATTGATTATTTTTTTTAAAATTATTATAGAAGGTAATTGATAAAACTGGATTTCTAAATGTGTTATATGTTTACCATACTGTTTACTCACATATCTTCCTGCCACATATCTTGCGCCTTATTTACCGGTAAAATTTCAGTACAGTTTTATAGATAGATAAATGTGTTGGAAAGTATTTCACAATCTATTCTTGAAATCTATTCTCACAATCTATTCTTCGTTCTTATTTTTATGAGCTTTTATTTTTTATGCTGGAGAAAGTTTTCAAAGTTCCCATACATACAAATACGCAGAGATAATAATTACTACTATTTGTTTATTAATATTATTTGTTTAAAAATTAAATGAAAAAAATAAAAATATCTTGAGAAGGAAAATTAAAACTGGTTTCATCCAAATCCTAAAACTTAAAAAAAGGATAAATCTTAAAAAGCGATAAAAAGTGTCATTTGATTTTTTTTAACTCTTTCCAGTATAGTTGAAAAGCGTTTATAAATTCGGTTTGTCTGTCTTTCCTTCTGTCCGTGCTCTAATTCACATAAATTTATTCCAATTGCCATAAAATTGATATATGTTATTTTTGTTTAATTTGGCATGTTCATTATTGAAAATGAAATGTGTAGCATGTAAGATTCGTTTACAGGGACACGCAAAAGAATGCCGTCACATTACGGTGAATTTGAAAAATCGTGTATGGTGTAGTTTAATGATATTACACTATTAAAACATATTGGAATTTTTATATTTCACTAAGGAGTTGTACACTACAAGGCGATTACTGTAGAATATGATGTGCATAGAATTTATATTTCATTTTCAGGGACACACAAAAAAATTTGGCCTATGACCAATAATTGCTATAAGTTCGTTATCAGTTGCGGTATACGTTTTTAAATTTGACTGTTGTTATTATTATTTTTTTATATTATGTGGTGTTTATAAATTCAATAGGTCATATACTGGGAATCACTATCGCAAGTACAATTTCGTTTATTGACAGAAATTGCTGAATGGGAATTTTCCTGCGGAACTAAATTTTTGCATACATACATACAAAGTTATAGAGCATATACAGGGCTGCACAAAAAATAGATATTTTTCCAACTAACTGACAGCAATTGCAGAAATTGGGTTTTCAAATGCGTTATGTGTTTTCTAATTTATTTATTTAGACACCACCTTTCTCCGTAATAAGCTATAAAGTTTTGTTTCAATATTCTGAATGTATTGGAAAGTGTTTCATAATTTATGCTAGACACATGATTTTTAGCTCATGTTTCTTTTTACAAATATTCTTTTTCAATTTCTCCAAAGAATTTTTGAAAAAATACGGAGTCTTACTGTACTAAATATAAGAAAAAATACATGAATGCATTTCGAAATTATTAAAAATAGTGCTTAGTTTCCATCTGGTCTAAGAATGTTCAGCTTGTGTCCCGCGGAATTGCGAACTTATTGTTGTAAAGTTTAAATCCTTTTTATCTCTTTATGGCCGATGGACGCTGGAAGTTTTATGGGAGATAAAGTGAGGGGGGGGGGGGGAGGGAGGTATTACTCTTCACAGATATTTGAAATGGATTGTATTTTTCTCATTTTCAATAGGAGAATATATTAGGTACCTAAAATAATTCCTGTTATTGGAAAATTTTAAATGTAATTATTTTTCCTAGGTGGTGAGAAGGAGAAAAATGACACCCGAAAAAAAAAGGGCACTTTTATTACAATGGAACTTACAAAAAACACATTTATTTTGTATATTACTATGCAGACTCTCCATTGACCTATTTATACATAGTAATACCTGTACTAAGCGGAATCTTGCCTTAAAAAAATCCAAAGTTCTTTGGAAAATTTGTAATTCAAAATTATTATATTGCCCCTTATCATTTCGTTTTAAAGGGTTTCATTGTTAAAATTAAAACTTGCATTTAATCAGTAATACAGTCGTTCCCGTTTAAACGATTATTTTTGGTTCCAGAAATAATATTCGATTAAGCGGGGTTTTTGATTAAACGGGGAATCATAACTGTAATATGCGTAATAAAAAGGGAAAATACCCATCTACGGTATGTTTAATTAACAAAATAATAAATCGTTAATAGAATAACATAAACTAAAATAAATACGAATGCTAATATAAAGTAAATACTTATTAATTTAACGTCAGTATATTCATTTATATGGTTTACATCACAATTAATGCAGCTCGTTTGAGTTTGGTCAAAACTTTGCTACTTCTAATTTATGTTACTTATACTGCCTTTAAAAAATCGTTTAAAGTTGTTTGTTTAAGTGAAATTTTAAAGGAGTAAATATAGAGTTATTTTTCGAATGAGTGCAATATATCACAACGACCATCTCGAGTCTCGAAGTGACGACGCATTGCCATTAAAGCCTGATTAACAGCAAGAAGCGATGGTGGTGAGATCAAGGTGGGGAAATCATTTGACCTGTCCATTATATACCTGCCGACCAAAATCATTGCAGGAAGAACTGAAAATTTGTTTTCAGCGTAAAGGAACCGGAAATGACAAAAGGTGGAAGGAAATTCTAGCTGAAACGGGCTTTCTGCGCCTATTTTCAAACATCGGTCACACAGTTCTTATTCGATTAAGCGGGGAGGTTCGTAAAAGTTATTTGGTTTAAGCGGGGGAAAATAACATAGAACCAATAGGAATAAATTCGGTTCCGGAGAATTCTATTCGAATAAGCGGGGTATTCGATTATCCGTGACCCGATTAAGTGGGGAGGACTATTATACATATGCACAAGTATTACACCTATAATTCGTTAATGATGCAATACTATGATCACTAATTAATTACAGTAAAACCTGTAAAAATGAAATCCATGTATAACATAACCCTGCCTTAAACGGAGAATTTTATATTCCCAAATACAAAATATTACACAATTACACCTAGTAAAACCTGTCTAAAACAGAATTTGTTTTCGTACCTAGTGATCTCGTATTAACCGGTTTTATTGTAATATACAGTGGTACTGTGCAGTGTTACTGATTAATTAATTCTGTAAAACTTAAATAATATATCTTTACTATCTCTAAACATGATTTAAGTATAAGAAATAGTGTACTTTATAAAAAAGAAACGCCTTAATATGTTTGGTTTTACTGTACTAAAACAATTGCCTGCCGAGACGAAAGGAAAGGTTGAAATAATTACTGCCACTTTGATTACATCAATAAATGTTTTTCTTTTAATGTTCTACATTTATCAGTAAAATAATAGGAATTAATAAAAATTCAAATTTGTTATCTGGAAGTTAAATTATAAGATCCAAAAATCCGCCTGTTTTTTTTTTTTTTTTTTTTTTTTTTATGTATGGCTGGAAAAAAGGTTGTCAGTTTGTATTTTTTTCTTCTTTTTTTAAACAGGAATTTGCACATTTTGAAAATCTTATTAAAATTTGTTTTAATTCTTTTATTGCTCAAAAAAAAATAAGTTAGAAGAATTATCATTTAGAAGAAGTTTTTTCCATTTATTTTGAATGCGCATTTGAAATACTTTATAATAAATCACTTTTTTTTTGGTGGGGGGGGGGGGGGAGGGGGTTAGAATATTTTAATGTATTTTCAACTGGTATATTCATCAGGATAACGTACAATATATCAGCTATCTCAGATTTATATCATAGAAAATCAAAGAAAGCAGATGCTACACTAATTTGCATAATGAGAAATTATTATTATTATTATTATTATTATTTATAAAAGAAAAAAAATAATATTAGCATTAATTGAAATTGAGATACGATGAATCGCTATATATCTAAAAGTGTAACTAAAGTGTACTAAACGTTTAATTGAGATACGTTGTATAGTGAGATCTATCGCTATGCGTGCGTTTTATAAAATGTAAATTTATTTAAAAAATCGATTACTTCCAGTTTAATTTTGTAATTAAATCATTACAAATTAATAAAATTTACAAGTTTATGTAACAGAAACTGTTTAGAAAAAAAGAATGCATTTAGAGGAAATGAAACATGCTTGTTATTACGAAGATATAAATTCTTTTCAAATTTAGATAAAATTTAATAGCATATAAAGCAAATTATACTACATTAACACTTTGCAAACATTATTCTAAGCAACACGGAACACACACCTGTATTCCTGAAAACTGCTATTTCTTTACATACTTTCAGATGTTGTCTGGGATTAACTAGACAATCGTTTTCGAAAGCTATTAGTCAACTAGTTTTAAACGCCCATTCACGCCTCATAAAAGACAGTGGACAGACGTTTCAATCATTCAGTGTCAGAAAGAAGGGGAAAGAACTAAATCCCTTAGCACTTTTAAACTACAAAATCACATAACCCCTTCTACCTTTTCGAACAAGTTTTTTTTCCTATTCAAGGCCTTTTTAAGGTACATTTTTATAATCTAGTGAAACGCTCAATGGGTTAAATTTAAATTACTTCCCAAAAAGTTGGAAAATTGGAGAACTAGTCTTTTTTCTAAAGGCAGGTAAGAACCCACAATCTGCTCAGTCATACAGACCAATAACTCTACTCCCAATTCTGGGGAAATTTTTTGAAAAATTATTATTAAAACGAATAAATTATCATTTTCGAAATTCGACAGTTCTACAGAGTTCTCAACACGGATTCTTAGAGGGTAAATCGGCTGAATCAGCGATACAAGAAGTTCTCTCAACAATTGACTTACTTCAACAAGAAAACAACTACATTTCATTAATATCAGTAGACATCCAAAATGCTTTTGACAACTTACCTTGGGACGCAACAATACAAGAACTGGAATTTTTGGGGTTGGAGGAGCCATATTTTAATATCCTGAAATCCTTTTTATCTCACAGGGGAGCGAAACCAAATTGGCTAGCACAAGAAATTCATTGGTTTAGGAAGGGGTGCCCACAAGGTTCATGCTTTGGGCCCTTCCTATGGAGAATCTTCCTAAACGCTCTCTTACGCCATTTAAAATCGTTAGGTTACATAATAATAGCTTATGCAGATGACATTTTAATTACATTAAATGGTAAAACAAGGCGAGAATTAGAAAAATTAGGAAAGGACATCTTAGATTATATTAGTAGGTGGATGTCAAATCACAACATGAAAATATCTTACAATAAATGTAAAGTTCTCCACCTTAGAAGACCAAAATTTTTGAAAAGAGCTCCAACACTCAAAATTGACAACCATTCATTAAAAAGTGAGCCAACTTTAGAATACTTAGGTATCGTTCTGGATAGTACGTTGTCGTTTCTCCCCCATTTACGAAAGAAAAGGCAGGAAATTACACAACTTTCGCAAGACCTATTGAAGTTTGCCTCAGCTTACGGAGGGGTAAACAAATTAATTCTGAAGATTTGGTACAATAGTATCTTGGATAAGAAAATCACGTATGCTGCAGCAACTTGGTTTCACCGGATAAGCAAAGCCCATGGGCTTCGTCTGATCTCATCAATACAATACCAATGCCTGTTATTAGTTTCACGTGCCTACAGAAAAACTTCGGCGGATGCCCTTTGTGTTTTAACAGGTATTCCGCCCTTGGCACTTCAACTTGAATATATAGCAACAACAGGAAGAGTCTTACGTCTTGGAATCCCGACAGGAAATCAAGAACCAAAATTTTACCAACCAAAAATGAAGTCAGATCAAGTCGAACCATTTAAAGAATATTTCTTTCAAATAGATCCAGAAAATACTCCACATGTAGGAATAAACATTTATACGGATGGATCCAAGATGGAAGATGAAACGGCATATGCCTTCTGTGTGTATCAGATAGGAGAGTTAATCTACGAGGATCAAACTAAGTTAAGTAAAGAAAATACTGTTTTTCAGGCAGAACTCCTGGCCATAGAAGAGGCTGTGCTGTGGATTAGGAACTCCCCTCATAAAGAAGTATTAATACACTCGGACAGTCTCTCAAGTCTCTTAGCAATAGAAGATGTTTTTTCAAAAAATCTCATCGCAGTACAAATTATCAAACTACTCCAAGAAACAAGAAAAAAGATCTTCTTTAAATGGGTCCGTGGACATGTGGGTAATGTGGGGAATAGGGTGGTGCGAAAAAAATCAAGTTGATTTTTCCGAGTTGCTATAGTGCGGAAAAGTTGCGATTGGTAAATACAAGAAAGACAAAAAAAATCATTTAAATCGGACTTTATCTTCCGATCCCGCAAACCGCCTAAAAATTTAAAAAAATAGAAATTTTCCGATTTTTCTAGAATTTTTTTCTTTTTTTACGTATATATATTTTTTATCGCTATAGTGAAAAATATTTGCAGATTGTAATGTTTAATAATAATAAAAATAAACAGTTGCGTTTAAAGAATAGCTTCCGATCACGCAAGCTCAATAAAAATCGGCAAAAATTCAATTTTCAGTGATTTTGATGAATAAAGAAAATAATCACCTGAGATCAGTTTGCGTTCCAATATTAACATTTGCATATAAATTGTACAATGTACAACTCTTTGCTTGTTTAGATATTTGATAATGATTAAACAAACCAGAACTCACCACGGGAAGGTAGCTGCACTTCGATTTCAAACCACAACCTATCCTCCATCCAACCAATGAGGGTGTTTGCTATTTACATTACTTAAATACATAATTTTTTATAATAGAATCAAAACACTGTATTAAAAAACTAGTGTCGTGACAGTATAACATATACAATTTGTTATGTCATCTGTTTAAGTTTGACTTTTAGACGCAACTTTGTACTGCGATTTGGTGGTAATGTCTGGTATTATGGACATTGATTTCAGTGTGGCCC
The DNA here is from genome assembly GCA_963932465.1 of Maratus speciosus. Classification (NCBI taxonomy): domain Eukaryota; kingdom Metazoa; phylum Arthropoda; class Arachnida; order Araneae; family Salticidae; genus Maratus; species Maratus speciosus. Next base: position 24,497,761 of record OZ010786.1, read on the forward strand.
TGATGTTCTCTTGATTGGAGCCAACATACCTTAAATGATGCTTCCGTTACAGATTTAATGCACCGCTGGACATCTTACGTGTGGTTGGGAAACTTCTTATCATCCCAGACTGAGATATGAACTGATTGAACGAAGAAATGTATTTCTTCATGGGTTAATCTCCGAAAAAGCGGTGGAAATGTTAATTTTGCTACATTGCAATCAATTAATTCTGGATTGTAGGAGTGATAAAGATTCAGATGTCTTTACCCTTTGAAACATTCTGCCTGGCTTTTAACAGCCCTACCTCTCTTATGTGCCTCCTCTTATAAAATACCATTGCCATTCATACCATACCATTGGTTCTCCGGGTGAGCAAAGAACGAGTTTCGTTCAGTTTCAAAGACTACACTTTCTTCAGGTTGTCACGAAAGTATCGAGATGTTTCAATTGCTCTGTACAGATGAAGAGGCCCGTCTGTAATGTACTTACAGCATTTTATTTCAAAACAAACTGGCAAGCAAGATTTTAAAATAAATGTCAATATGGCTTTAAGGCATCCGATGGGTTTTCAACGCTCGCGTAAAGTCGAAGGGCTCTATTTGCACAAGTGAGCAATCTAGCATGTGAAATTGGGCCGGAGTCACACTTTAATAAGTCATTTGGAAAGTTGTAACTGTTAATTGCTTGCCTTACGCCAAGAAGATAGCTTTGGTCCTTGCTCAACAGTTGCCTGTCCACTTCTGGAATTTCACAATCAGTCAATTAAAAATTTATCACCGAGAGCTTTACACAACAATGATATTGTGTCCAAATGGTGTACTAAATGATCTTGGGCCAGTAGTTTCAACATTCAAATGTTGAAAAAGATGGCGGGAAGGTAATTCAACAAAATGGAATAAACAAACAACCCACTGCATTGGTCGTCAGAGATAAATTTCAAGTTTTCTGATAGCACCACCTTTCTATCCAGTATTGGTATTTGTACCATCACAGCCTACCAAATCTAAGTATTCTAGTGAAACCCCTTGTTCAGTAAGGCATGATACTGTGAAAGCTACAATGTCCTTAGCAGGCCCGGAGTTTGGAGGCACATGACCTAAATAAACTGAGTCACGTTCTTTTATGACAGGAAAGTGTTCCTCTTTAATAGTTTGACGAACCTGTTTAGATGCAAATCTTTCTTTAACTCTGGTATCGTCCTTTTTTCCGTCAAAATAGTATATGCCATGTAGTTCATCTGAATCCAGTTGACTTTTCTGTAAATTTTATGGAGTTAGGTGAGACTAGGTGGGAGCGCGTACGCCGACTTCAGCGCTGTTTTTCAACGTGGCTAACGGCAGTTGGGTGCACTACTAAATTTTTCAGACCTGAAACGAACTCTTCGTGGTAAGTTCTAGGTTGTTTAAAAATAACTTAATATGCTCAATAGTATCAATTAACATTTAAATGTTAACCTGAGACTGCAAACTGACCTCAGTTGATTATATACTTAATGCATGAAAATCACTCAAAATTGAAGTTTTGCCGATTTTTATTGAGCTTGCGCGATCGGAAGATATTCTCTAAACACAATTATTATTATTATTATTATTAAACAGTACAAACTGCAAATATGTTTTCCTATAGCGATGAAAAATATATAAGCGTAAAAAAAAAAGAAAAATTCTGAAAAAATCGGAAATTTTCATTTTTTTGGAATTTTTAAGCGGTTTGCGGGATCGGAAGATAAAGTCCGATTTGAAGAAATTTTTTTTTGTTTTTCTTGTATTTACCAATCGCAACTTTTCCGCACTATAGCGACTCGGAAATATCAACTTGACTTTTTTCGCACCATCCTAGTGGGGAATGAGCATGCAGATTCTTTGGCAAAAGAAGCAAACAAAGCTACATCACATGCCAAATACAAATTCTTTCCCAACCCTCCTTCTTACTTGAAGAAGCTTCTAAAATCATCTCTACACGAACAATGGCAGACTCGCTGGGACTATGGTACCACAGGACGGTACACATACGCTTTAGCCCCAAAAGTCTCGGAAAAGAGAATCCTGCTGCATAGAAATCTTTTTCTGTTTGCCACTAACCACGGCCCATTTTCATCATATCTTTATAAATTTGACAGGGTTCCTTCTCCATTATGTCTATGCGGTCAGCGAGCTACATCATTGCATTATATCTTTAACTGTACCCTTACATCATATTACCATATAAGAAAATCTCCAAAAATTTCTTTGTCTCAGTGGTTCTCAGTGGTTTTGTCAAATCCATCATTTTGTCAAAAGATAATTGAATGTATGAAAGTTTTAGAAAACAACCATTATTTGTTTCAAAATGTTTTGTCATTTATAGATGATGATGAGAACGTATCTTAACAAATACACAGGTACCACCAATTCAAAATAAACTCTTAGCCACAAACAACACGATTGAACTATAATTGAACTGTTGCAAGAACAATAGAATTTTGAACTTTTGTGTGTGTATATAATTATATAATATTCATCATAATTATTCACTATTTTACATATTTTTTATATTCTACATTATTTTTAAAATTATGAATCTCTTTCTAATTTAATATACATATACGTAGCTTTTATTGTATTTTTGCAGAACGCCCAGCTTTGCAGAGTAATTGAGCTTTTGCCGCTCCAACAAGTTTAAAAATCCTATTATCTATTATCTCATGATCTTATTAATTACAAATATCTAAATTTCTCTTTTGTGTGTGTGGTGACGGCGGTAGTAGATGGAAACCGCCGGGTGGGGCTTGTGAGTGCTTAAGCCATTTGGTAGGCCTCCCCACCTAGCTGACCCTGTGGGTTCTGTTTAACGGTAGTTGCCTTTGTGTAACCATAGCGCAGATTAAACTTAAAATTTCACTGTGTGAAAAATACTTAAAAGTATTTAAAAAGATGCTAAAAGATACTAAAACTATTTAAAAAGTCCTTCCGGCCAGTGCCAGGAGGAAGAGGTAGCTTTCATATTCCTTATTTTATAAAAGCCAACTTATATTATTCAAACACACGAAGCTCAATTAAGTGGAAACCGAATGTAGGAGATTCAATACTAATTTTTATCAATACTAAATCCTTATGAATGAGAATTTCGTGAAATTAGTCAGCTTTATCCAAGCTGCTTTTAATTAAAGTAACTTATATTTGGCTGCCAAATTCGGCGATTTATTAAAGTGCCTGCCATTTTAAGACAACATGGTGGATGAGGCTAACCAGTGAACTTGGTCGAGACCTTAGTAATTGCTGTGCACATGCTCACTCACATCGGAATCGGTTGATATATACGAGTGCTGTCGCAGGCAAAAAAATCAGATTTTTCAAAATGTCACCCACGTTAGGAATTGAAACTACTATATCTGAGTCATTTTTTAAGATAAAGGCAAACAAAAAATGCTCCTGAATCCTTATATCAAGGTCAAATACTTAAGAAAGAAACCTTTTTCAATTTCTAATTTTTTTGCACCTCACTTTAAATATAATTTTTTTTTAATTTAATGGCCGCCATTTTGAAACAAGATGGCTGATGAAGCTGGCCAGCGAACTTGGTCGAGATATTGATGTTTACTATCCACATGCCTTCTTCCATCGAAATAGGCGAATACGTGTGGTATTGCGTGACAAATACAAGATCGTTTCAAAGTGTTAGCCATCATAGAAATTTAATGTGCTATAATTCAACCACTTTTTAAGATATAAACAAAAGAACAAATTTTCAGAAACAAAAACTGCTCCGAATCTTTGTATCAAGGCCAAACACATAAAAAAAAACCTTTTTCATTTTCCAATATTTTAATACCTCATTTTAAATTTTAAAATACTTTTAAAAAAATCGCAACCCTTTTGAAACAAGATGGCGAATGAAGCTGGCCAACGAACTCGGTCGAGACATTGGTATGCACTATGTACAGACCAAGTAATATCCAAATCGGTTCATAAATACGCCTGTTATCGAAAGACAAAAATCAGGTCGTTTTAAAATGTCAGCCACAATAGAAATTCAAAATGTTATAACTCAGCCATTTTTTTTAGATATAGACGAAACAAAACCAGTTCCGGAATCTTTGTATTAAGGTCAAACACATACGAAAAAATCTTTTTCATTTTCCAATTTTTTGGCATCTCATTTTAAATTAAAATTTTTAAAAATTTTTTTAAATGGCCGCCATTTTGAAACAGGAATGCGGATGAAGCTGGCCAACGAACTCGGTTGAGTTATTTGTATGTACTATGTACACACCAAGGTACATCCAAATCGGTTCATAAATACGTCTGTTATCACGTGGCAAAAATCAGGGCGTTTCAAAATGTCAGCCACTAGAAATTCAAAATGCTATAACTCAGCCATTTTTTAAGATATAAACAAAACAAAAACTGCTCCCGAATCTTTTTATCAAGGTCAAACACATACGAAAAAAATATTTTTTCAATTTTCAATTTTTTGGTACAATATTTCCAATTTAAATTTTTCTTAAAATTTTAAATGGCCGCCATTTTTAAACAAAATGGCGGATGAAGCTGGCCAACGAACTCGTTCGAGACATTGGTCTATACTATCTATAAACGAAGTTACATCCAAATCGGTTCATAAATACGCCTTTTATCGCGTGACAAAATTCAGGACGTTTCAAAATGTCAGCTTCGCTAGAAATTGAAAATGCTATAACTCAGCCATTTTTTAAGATATAGACGAAACAAAAACTGCTACGGAGTCTTTGTGTAAAGATCAAATACATAAGAAAAAAATATTTTTCCATTTTCAATTTTTTGGTACCACATTTCAAATTTTAAATTTTTTTAAAAATTTTAAATGGCCGCCATTTTGAAACAAAATGGCGGATGAAGCTGGCCAACGAACTCGGTCGAGACATTGGTATGTACTATGTACACACCGAATTTCATCCAAATCGGTTCATAAATACGAGAGTTACAGTATGACATAGGTAAGATATATATATATATATATATATATATATATATTGATATATATATATATATATATATATATATATATATCAATTTTGAACGGAGGGTGGTTTCGGGGTCTGGGGGTCATGATCGATGAAAATATACCAAAATTTTTTGAAATCGCTTTCCTCCGAACGGCTGCAATAGGTAGCTTTTTGTAAAGAAAGCTACCTAAAAGATTTTAAATTACTTTAATTCTGAGTAATTTCAGCTACAGCCTTCGACAAAGAATACAAAAATACTGTTCTTAACTAGTTTTTTTTTTTTTTTTTTTTTTACGTAGTTGGTGTCGAAAGGAGTGAAAGTGAAAGTCAAGTTGTTTTACATCCGGAAAACATTGAGAAAATAAAATATGGATATAGAGAGAGATGGAAAACCCAGTGTTTTCGGATAAAAAAAAATTGGCTTTCATTTTCACTCCTTTCGACACCAACTTCGTGAAATTTAAAAAATAAGACGTTAATAACTGTATTTTTGTATTCTCTGACGAAGGCTGTATTTATAGTTGTAAGTACTAAGAATTAAAGTAATTTAACATCTTTTTATTTTTTTTGTCATCTTTTAAGTATTTTGCACATAGTGTAATTTTAAGTTTAAATTTTTAAAGATGAGTTTACCGTTATATTTATTTATTTGCTCATAGCACAGATATTTATTAAAATGTTAACTTTTGGGTGAAAAATTCAAATATTTTCTGTTTATAGCATACAGAGTTATCAACCAAATTTAACACCCCTTTCCGAAAACTGAAAAAGCACAGTTGAAACAGTATATTGCACTTAAACATGAATATATTGGATATTTGATGAGATATGGACATTTTTATGTAATACTTTTTAACTATGAATTCTCGAAACATTCGAAAATTTGGTACTTTTCGGTTAGCCGGGCGCCAGTGTTATATATAAATATTTATGCATACATACATGTATGTATATCTACATATATATACATACATATATACAGGGTGCTCATAAAAAAACTGGTCATAAAAAATAAAATAGCGCTCGAACGGTATGTGTATCGTAATAAATGGACGCGTTATGCACGGACAAAAAAAAGCTCAGCGAACGGCCAAAAACAACACGATCGGGCCGCACGGAGGAAATTTGTATATGACAGAGGCAAGACAACAATCACAGAACGCCATTCGATAGATAATCAGCGTAGAAAACGGATTCTTACCTCTGTCATATGCAAATTTCCTCCGTGCGTCCCGATCGTGTTGTTTTTGGCCGTTCGCTGAGCTGTTTTTTGTGCGTGCATAACGCGGCCGTTTATTGCGATACACGTACCGTTCCAGCGCTATTTGGGGTTTTCGGAATCGTTGAGCATTTTGCGACGGAAAAAATGGGCGTTGTCATTCGAAAATTTCGAGTTTCTGTACCTATAACCGTAACTGTGAGCGCCAATTGGTTGCAGAATCACGAGCTCATACCTCTGAAGGACTATATCTGAAATCTCATCTCGATAGGTTAAACGGAACGGCCGCTAGCGTTCCATATATCGGAAAAGTTTTTTTTTATGAGCACCCTGTATATATGTATATATGTGTGTGTGTATATACAATATATGTATATGTATATATATGCATATTTACATATATGTATGTACATAAATATGTATATATAACACTGGCGAGCGGCTAACCGAAAAGTACGGAAAATTTTTATTTCACAGTTTGGTAGTCAGCTATTTAGGGCAAACTTTACAAAAAGTTCAGTCAAATGTCGCGAAAATTCCGAAAGAAAAGAGCGAGATAGTGAGTTGGTTTCTAAAAGTAGCTTTATTATAAGGGATTCCATAGTTTGTCAACAAACTCACAGTATGTTTTTGAGTTCTCGGAATAATTCAGTAGACTTTTTTGTATGAGTTGACCTAAATTACTCACTAGGAAATTATGAATATTATTTTTGGAATCTTTCACACCTGCGCAGTTAAAATTGCTTTCATACAAGTTCCCAGAGCTGATGAAATATCCAATATGTTTACACTTTTTAATCTCAGTATAGTGTTTATATTGTTTTTTCAAGTTTTCGAAACGTTGTGTTAAATTTGATTAAAAACTCTTCATAGAAAATATTTGAATATTTCACATAAACGTTAACATATTCACGGGTATGCGTTCTAGGCTTACACAAATGCACACGATCGTTAAACAGGACCCACAGAGTCATTTGTATCAATGACGGATCATTTTGAGCATTTTCTGTTACATGGGTGACCGTAAACTTCATTTAAGAATTCAATTTATGTTTGAGCACTTAACTGATCCATGACTAAATTTTCAAGTGAAACATATGAAGTCAAATATTTCCTTTAAATCCTTGAAATTAAAGGACAATTCGTTAAGAATTCTGGTAGATATTCGACAAACCGTGTACAATTGAAAGCATCGGACCACTGTTCCTTAACTTTCGGAGGCCAATGTCTATATATTTAAGTATTGCGCGGCAGCGCAATACTTATTTATTTCCAGTGTCACTTCTCAATGTTAATTTAACATAGAAAAGCTTATGGAGATGGTAACTTTTTCATTTTTTCTTCCCACCTTTTTTTCCCTGATGCCACTCATTTTTGATTCTTTGCTAATTCTAATAATATTATAAATTCAAAGTGTAAAAACATTTGCCTGACGTCAGGGTCAAAACGGATCACAAAATGCCTTTGCATATAGCTGGACTATAAACTAGAGAGTAACTTGGGCTAATTTTTATTTACATTATTCAAATATTTTTCTTAATAATTCCAAATTTCTCTTTTTTCATTGAGAATCAACGGACATTTTCTAATAAAATTTAACTTTTTTTCCTTCATTGTTGTAAATAATTCAAAAGCCGTAATAATAATTTGCTTATATTTAGTTGAATGATTTTCACGTGAAACATGAAACTGAAGAAACTGAAATAGTTTTTTTTTTTTTTTTTTTAGAATTAAAAAGAAGATGAATATGACGTCATAGTGGAAATAAAAATGACATTTTCAAGCAGATTTTTTTAAGTTCAGATTGTAATTTTTTGACCAAACTACAGCAACCTGCATTACTGCACTGGTGAAGCATTTTGAATTATACATTGGTAAATTGCATCCCAAATTGTGATGCGATATCGCACAAATCAAAGCCTGATGATGATATACCCTCCATTAATTTTGAAATGTGTTCGTCTGAATTCAGTAGTTATTAAAAAACTTGACATATTAAACAAAAACATAATTTGCAGAACAAATTAAAAAAACAAAATTTATTTCCTAAATTGTTTAATCCCGAGAAGGGGCAGATATTAAGATATTTCATTCAATTTGTTCTACATTTAATGTTAAATTTTTGTAACAAATAAGTTAAATCAATTGAACATTAAAAAATAAAAATGAAATTCATACAATATAATACTTTAAACACCTATATACTTAGATTCCGTTCAAATGAAATCGAAATAAATCTTAGACTTTTTTAAAGTTTTGTATTTTGCATGTATCTTATCATATTATGTACAATCGTCACAAACATAATGCAAAATCTGCAGTACCAATATTTACAACTTAAAAATGGAATAATCGGAAAGACTGGCGTAAGTCGCAAAATCTTGGGTTAATAACTCCTGGCATGCGGTGACATGTGAAAGTATCGCTTTTAATAAATTTCAAAACTTTATTTGATTGCATAATTGATATTTTTCATAAAAAATTTCTTTTGGATGTTAGTGGGTAATCTGAAACATATATTACATGTAAAAAAAAATAATTAGAGTTAAAAAAATGGTTTTCACCTATATTCTGTAACCCGAGGAGCTCGGGTTCGATCCCCTAGTAGATATAAAAGCCGTTCTCTGTGTGTATCTATCTATATATATAAAATCCGTTCCCTGTGTGTGTGTGTCCTTTATACAAATCCACAATTTTCGACCGATTTGCATGAAACTTCATGTACATACCTTTTAGAACGTGGAAAAGATCACTGTCTATCTATATATATAAAATCCGTTCTCTGTGTGTATGTCCTTTATACAAATCTACAATTTTTGACCGATTTGCACGAAACTCCATGTACATACGTTTTAGAACGTGGAAAAGATCACTGTCTACTTAAAAAAATTATCAGACCTCTATTTATCCCTTTTTTCTCCCACTTCCATAATTTAATATTATAGAAATAACTCTTTATCTATTTATTGAATAACCAACATACGACTTGTGTGATTGACATGAGAGTCCGCTTATAAGTCGGAGACAAGATAGCACAAGGAAATCTATATATATAAAATCCGTTCTCTGTGTGTATGTCCTTTATACAAATCCATAATTTTTGACCGATTTGCACGAAACTCCATGTACATACGTTTTAGAATGTGGAAAAGATCACTGTCTACTTAAAAAAGAATTATCAGACCTCTATTTATCCCTTTTTTCTACCACTTCCACAATTTAACATTATAGAAATATCTCTTTATTTATTTATTGAATCACAAACATACGACTTGTGTGCTTGATATGAGAGCCCGCTTATAAGTCAGAGACAAGATAGCACAAGGAAATATTACAACAGAAGAGAAATACACCCTGGGAGTTCCACACAAAGTGTGTGTGCAATGGAACCAGCGGGAATCGAACCCACAAACTCTTACGCACAAGCGATTAGCTGACTGGTGCTTTGACCACTCAGCAGCAGAGTCCCCAAATATCTCTTTGTTAACCTCTTATATTCAAATGTTTCTTTCCTGTTGCCACACCCTAAAAAATGACACAATAATGTGAAAAAATAAGGATAACGCGTGTATTTTGTTTCTATTTGCCAATAAAAATTCAGATTTTCTTGCTATATTTTTGTGTGTTTGATACTGACGTCATTCTAAACAGAAAATTTACCTTTTTTTGTATATAAAATAAAAACTTTAACTATAAGAGCGGGGAAATAACGTAGCACCTCAATTTGAATGTTTTTTTTTTTAATTAAAACATCTATTTTAATACAAACAGTCAAATTTCATGAAAACACCTTAAGAAAAAGAAAAAAAAGCTAGATATGACGTCACAGTCTATCAAATATTTTCAACGCGTAATCAAACTCATTCTAAACATATGGCTCCTACATTTGCTTAGTACTTCGATTGTATACTACAGTCATATCTTATAGCTATACGTTATCGCTAAGTGTTGTATTGGTTTAGATTCAGTGCTAACATTTTCTGTGATTTATAGCAAAAAAGAGCGGTTTTTTACATTTTCAAAAAAATTCTTGACAGATGCCACGATTTAAAATTTATAGAAAATGACATCATTTCATCTAATCATTGTAGAATTAATTTCAATAAAATTTCAAATTTTCTAAATAAAATTTTAGTAACTACTACCTCATTTGGATGTATTTTTTTGCATTTCCCCCGTATTGTGGAAGATATTGCATAATTCTGTTACGCGCGCCAAAGAAAACATGTATTTTAACTTCAAAATTAAAAAAATTACCACAATGTGTCAAAAGAACATCCTTTTTCTGAATTTAAATTTCGCGAGTTCCAAAATTTAAAAAAAATGTGAGTTTCCATATGTTGGTAAATGTATAAGATCTTTCAGTTGGTGTTTTGAACTGTATTTTGGACGCAACAGTACAATAACGGATAAAAACCGGCCGTCACGCAACCACAATTGCTCATAACTCGATAAGTGATTTATTTATGAAAAAAAGGAAAAACTCATTTCAATTTCAAATCGCTTTAATAGTCAGGCCCACAAATTTTAAGCCTTTACGTTTAATGAGTCAGAAAATGTGTCAGAAAGCTTCGCGTTGTTGAGCATGGAACTGGAGAAGCACCATAAGCATTATTGCAGCTTAGTATTTTGTAATCAAGTTGCATGATAGATAGTCGTTTAAAACATAAATCATTATATATTATTTTAAACAAAGGTGCATGCCATAATAGGTGTCAGGCACACTCATTAAAATAAGAATACCCTAGCGCACAGCCATATTACTGAAGATAAACCCGTCAATATACTTAGAGATAAAAATACTTCTGCATTTTTCATTCAGCTAATAAGACTAATCCTTCATAATTGGGTTCACATGATTATATAACTTTCCCCTATAATTCTATGACTAAGCAACGGAAAACAATATGTTACGCACTAAAATCTTCCCTAAAAAACTAATAGTGCAAGTCGCATGGAAATCCGTTCTGAAGAATTCAAGTTGTATGCACCCGGAATGAAATTCGCATTTGAATTTTATATACTTATCAGATTATTTTGAGTAGTTCGATTTGATATCTAAATTCGTGTTTTATTTTATTTTATTTTTGGCGTTTTAATTTCGTTTGCAATTTAGTTATCGAATATTACGCGAAAGCAAACAAATTCTGAATTATTTACAATGTTTTTGAACAATTGAGTTAATCATTTGTATTTGGGTTGCAAGCATATTTAAAAAATATGCATACTTAAAAATTATTTTAAAACCCATAAAAAATTCGTAAATTGAGATAAACATTAGAAACAAATATTACTGAAAGTACTTTTGTTTTCTATAATACGTTGGAACAGTCGAATGTGCAATGTTTAGACGTTAAACTGCAGTAAAAGGGAAATTTGTTGTGTTAGGTTGTTGACACCGAAAATATGATACCAACGTTACTCATAGACATGTCTTTTCTTTATACTATTGCATTAAGTGTAAACAGGTTCATCTTTCGTAATCGGGTCGCACTCAACTTTAAAAATATCCATGCTTAAAAATTACTTTAAAATCCATTAAAATCAGTAAACTGAGGTACAATTTTCGGAACAAATTTCATTTGAGAGAACTTTTTTCTATTCGACATTGTAAAAAATTAAATTGTGTGATGTTTAAAAATTAGAAAAATTGCAGTAAAGGCACATTTTATGGGTTACAATTTATGGGGAACAATTTATGGGCACTGACATGGTGTTTTTACTTTATAATGTAGTTAATAACATACAAACGAGAATTTCACTAAGTGCTGCGCGATTTGGAGGAATTTTTTTTTTTTTTTTTTTCGTATTGTCAGGAAAATCAATCAGGAAAATTCCTTTTTCTCTTACACCCGCCAAAGAAAACGTGCATTCTGTTATTAAAGCTCAGGGATTTTACTATGGTTGCAAGACAATAACGCCATGCTTTTTGATTGTGTTTATAACGATTTGTGGATGGGAATGCGCACATTTCAGTTATTGTGATTGCCGTATTATTTCGTTTTAATTTATTTTGCCTGGGAGGCTTCTTATAATTGACACGGGCGAAGCCGGGTGGTTCTGCTAGTCCTTTTAATATTTTTCTTTTCTTGTTCGTACTAGTTCTTGTATCTTTCAACGTTGTTTATTATTTTTTTGCTAAAAATCTTTAATGTTCACAAATTACATTGCGGATCCTAATTGTCTCTTAATGATTTACCCAAACATCTAAAGGTTGAACTAATGGTATTAATACTACTGGTATAGCCACTGTATCAGTGTTATACACCTTTAATATTTTTTTAACTGTAGTTACTAGTTCTCGTAATTCACAACATTGTTTATTGTATTTTATTGCTAAAAATCTTTAATATCCACACATTACATTGCAGTCGCTGATTTACTCTTGATGATTTACCGAAACATCTAAAGGCTGATTTAATGATATTAATACTGCTGCTACTTGCATCGATGCAGTGTTATACGCTTGTATATATTTCTTTTTCTGTTCGTACTAGATTTTTTGCTTGTTCGTACTACTTCTTGTACTTTTCCACATTTTTTATTGTATTTTCTTGCTAAAAAGCTTTAATATCCGCATATTACATTGCGGTTACTAATTTTCCCTGTTGATGTACCCACGCATCTAATGTCTGAACTAATGACATTCACACGGCTGGTATAGCATCTGTGTCAGGGTTAAATTCTTTTAAGATTTATCTTTGCCTGTTCGTACAAGTTCTTGTACTTTTCTACATTGCTTATTGTCTTTACGTGCTAAAATCTTCATCAATCGTGTAATATCCTCATATTACACGGCAGAGTCCAATTTTCTCTTGATATTTTACCCAAACATCTAAAGACTGAAGTATCGGTATCAATACGGCCTGTATAGCATCTGTATAGCGTTATACCTCTTTAAGACTTTTCTTCGTGTGTTTATACTAGTTCTTGTTACATACCAACATTGTTTATTCTATTTTCTTGCTGTAAATCTTATAAACGAATTCTAGCAAAGAAGTGGCTGCGAGTAATACGGCGAATTACATTGAAAAATGAAAAAAAAAATCTCACTTTGTAGTTGCGCGTTATACTTCAGAATTTACAGTATGTATCTTTACTAAACTAACTAAAAATTAAAAATATGTTGAAAATGTTTCAACAGAAAATTAAAAAAATAATAATAAATGCGTTGTTCGTTAAAGTGTTTCCAGGCTTTCTTTCTCAAAACATGAAACAGGAAAAAAAAGAAAGTTTAAAGTTCTTACACACAAAATGAATTTGTTTTCAATTTCTAATGTGTAAACAACAAACCTGCGAGGGAATATTTTAATTTAGGATATGTTTCTATGATGTTTCATACATTTTTGCCATATTTTACTCCTTAATTACATTTTAAGAAACACGTTCTTTAAGAATCAAAACTCATTTTCTAATTTAAAATTTTAATGAGAAATTTCGAATCTATCACGTATTACAAAATTTTTCTTGTACATATTTTTAAATATCTATTTATTTGAAGATTCATACATTCTTATTTTGATACCTAATAAAGAATGAAAGGTAATAATGAAGAAATATTTTTTTCATTCAATTACAATACCAAATTTTTGCCTTTTAAAATGTGGTAATAATGTTTTCAAACACAATTGTAAACGTATTTTTATGTTTATATAAAGATGTGAATTTTTTAAAAAATTTGTTTCAATGATATTAGTTTGTAAAAAAAGAATACGTTGACAATCAATATTTCTTACTTAATAATTACAATGAGAATTATTTTGAAATGCAAGCGAATTTCATAATATAGAAACTCTATCATAATCATAATACAACTTTAAAAATTTTATCCTGTTTTGAACCAAATTTTGGTTCCCGGTAGCTGCCACCATAAGAAGGTGAAATTTTGCTCCAACATTTGAACCTCCGGTTGAACCATAATTTTTAATGCAATTTCATTCCAAACATTGGAACTATGGTTCAACCGGAGCTCCAAACGTTGAAAGAAGATTTTACCTTCTTATCACACCCTTGCTTCAAAAATGGAACAACTCAAAACTTTTTTTTTTTTTTTTTTTTTTGAGTTATGGCTACCATTCGAGTTTGTTTTTACGGCTCTGCATATAACCTAAAGTGACAGACAATGCACTGAAAATCCCAATAGTTATGTCGTTTTTAGTTACCCATCATAAGTAGTATAGGGTAAGTCTTGTAATAGTTTTAAAAATAGAAAGAAAAAATTTCTTTGACGGATTTACACGTTTCAGACACTGGAGATTCCGAAAAACATATTTTTAGAAAAAATAATTTAATGTCTGTCTGTGTGTGTGTGCCTGTAATCGCTCTATCTCCCGAAGAAATTTAGATAGAGATTTGAAATTTGGTGTGCACTTAGGAAGTAATAATGGGAAGAAGCCTATTAAATATAAGTAACCTCAATTATCCGGAACTATTTTTTTCGGACCCTCGAAATATTCGTTCTGATAAAGGGTGTACAAAAATTTTCGAAATTGTTTATTTGAAGGAGTGAATATAAAAGACCATAAAAAATAGGACGTCATCACCATGGCAACCTATAATCATTACCTGTCATGGGATATAATTGAATTAATTGCGTATGATACGATTTAATAGAATGAAAAAAACTTTTATTAATATCCTTTTAAGGTTTGATTCGATTTTAATGAAATTTCAAATGCCTCGACAGAATTCTGAAACAATTACATACATTAAATTTTAAACTACACTGCTGTGTAGTTTTTGCACTGTTATATGCGGACTGAGGGACAGACCAGACGACGACTATAGGTGTTATGCATTTATATATTTACGAACGCACCTAAACACGGTTAAACTAAATTAGATTTAGAATCTTTCAAGCTACTAATATTATATAATTAATTATGTTAGAATAATTATGTATTGCAGAAACAACACCATAAAAAATACTTTAATTAACTTTTTAAAAAAAACTGTAAAAGTATGTGTGAAAGAAATTTAAATTACTAGATATAAAAAACTAGAAAATATATTTATTTGAAAAATGCTATAAATATTATATGAAAGCTTTTATTTTATGATAGGAAACTTAATTTTTTGTCATTTAAATTAATGTAATCGTAATTTTATATTGTTATTTTCACAGTAAGGAAACAGATGATATTCTTTTAAAATACTGAAATATATATACTTTTTATCATTTCGATTTTTTTTCCTTCTTGAAAACATCATACGCAATATAAATTTAAGAAGTTCTATGAAGAATATTTATTAAAAACAGTTATATTAAAAAAGTTTTTGAAACTTTTTATAATCCTCAAGATATATATATTCATGTTTTTTTATTTTAATTAACACAAAAATGAAATGCATATAAACTCTCATTTTAAAATGCTCTCGGAGGAATAAACTAACTTTTTCGACGTTTAAAAAATTGAAATTGAATTACAGGAGTTTGTTGCAAATGGCAATATATATATATATATATATATATATTTTTTTTTTTTTTTTTTTTTTTTTTTTTTTTTATCCCACTGGCATTTCTTAGATATTATTTTATTCTTATGTCTTCAAAAATTTTAAGTGTATTTGACCATGCTAATTAAAATTATTGCTTTCGTTTATTTTACACATAAAAATGTATTTAAATTTATAGATTAATAATAAATATTAAAATTAATAATAAATTAATAATAATAATTTTTTTAACGACAAATGTTTTATGCATCATTTTATTTTAATGGGTTCTAAAAAGTTAATTATGTGTTTCATGGTACCGATTTCTGATTTTTCTTTGCTAAATAGGAAACGATACTAGAATTTTATTTTCATAAAATCATAACTATGCTTTTTACTTTCTTCTATCTGCAATTGAAAAAAGTATTCAAAAATTTTTTCGACTTCCAGTTTTCGACAGGTTTACACGCTTTAATGGTCAGAGATCCCAAAAGAACATGTTCATAGAAAATGTCCGACCGTATGTCCATTGTACCATAGTAAAGTGTATGAAGTTATGCATAGAATTGAATAATTGTTTTAATGTTTTTGGCTATTGTAAGCATGTCCGTCCTTAATTTAGAAAAATTCCGACGGAAGGGGGCGCTGTACTAGCAATTTTTGTGCCATTTTCATTATTGTACCACCGAAAAGTGTATGAAGTTATTCATAGAATGGAACCAATTTTTTTTGTGCATATTTTTGGTCATGGCAAAAAGGTCCTTCCTGAATTTGGAAAAAAATCCGCGGGAAGTGGGCGCTTTAATAGCGATTTTTGTGCCATTTTCAGTATTGTACCATTGAAAAGTGTATGAAGTCATGCATAGAATTGAACCAAATTTTTTGTGTATGTTTTTGGCTATGCCAAGCAGGTCCTCGTTGAATGGAAATATTCCGTCGAAAGGGGTCACTGTAATAGCAATTTTTGGATAATTTTCTCGATATTTTGTAGTTCTATTGTATACCGGTGGCTCGTAAAGCTACGAAAACTTCGTATCATGGTAAGCCGGCTATTCGAGAACAGCTGATGTTCAACAGAATAAGAGAAAACTATTGATTTTAATAAATATCATGATCAAAATGAACTCGTTTATACTGCTATTAATTGGCTGAAGTATAAATTTAAGATGAAAGTCAAAGTTGGTATAGTATTAAACTAATAATATTAAAGTATTGACATTTGTAACTACATTTTGAAATATTAAGATGTATTAGAAGAAAGTTTTAGGATTGGCTCATCCAAATATTTTAATGTAAAATTTGGGATCAATTTAAATATTAATAAGTTCGGTTTAAATGTTGTGTGTTTTCTTTTTCGAGAGTACTCACCAGGCCCTTCCCTGATTGCTAAAAATTCCTAGCTGAAAAGGCTTTTGTACCTGTCAGTGGAGCGATAATCTCCTGATTCATGCATGGCTGAGATGCACATGACGAGCTCCCTGGGCGTTGTGACTGCAGTGCTTCATTGTGAATTTGTATGTGTTTTGTGTTGTGTTATATGCGCTTCGCCAGGTCACAGCATAACTGTGACCTACGTCACAGTATCTTTGTCGTCATGGCAGCAGCAATTATTTATCATAAACATGAATATCACGTGCATACCGGAACAAAATTGATGTTTATCTTTGTTGATTTAGCACTGCACAGTGCATGAATTACACTCTGCTTAGTGGAAGCGAATATCGTGTGATGATTTATCTTGAGGATTAGTTTCGGAAAAAACAATCGAAAGGTTTATCTCTTATATGTAAATTGCACCTGTGACTAGACATGCTTTTGCCGGAATGCAAGGCATAAATTGTACCACTTGATTTACATTTGGACTAGAAGTAATAACTTAACTGTGATCCTTTAACTAAAATTTTATTCAAATTACTGACAATATTCAAATCGGAAATGGAATATACTTTTGCCCAAGAAGCTATAAATGAGCATACTTTTCTTTAAAATCACTGAATGTATTACATTGTAATCAGGCAATCAAATTTATGAAAAAAAAATAATACGTAGTCTCTTATCTAAATATAAAGTCATAAAATTTTCAGCTGTCAAAATTAAGTTTGCGTAAATCATACCTTCCAACTACATCTTCTTTGTCGAAATATATTTGTGTCGTCTTCTTTTCTATCGCTCGGAATATCCTTGGAAGTCTTTGGAAGTTATTTTCGTCAACGGCCCCGACATTTCATATTTAATCGTCCCCACATAATCCAAGAGCTACAATCGCATGACTATTTTTGCATCGTTTGTCACCCTTGACGACATTTTCAAGTTAATAGAATGTTTGAGAAGAATTTTTCAACCGGTGCAGCATTCAGTTGTCCTCGATGTTTAGTTAAATTTCAAAAATTTCAACCCCGTATGTCTGGTTAGAGTCGTACTTACATATCTAAAATTAGCTCATCGAAAATCATAAGAGAGCGATTTGGCGATCTAAATTTTCTCGACATATATTGCATGTTTTTTTTTTTTTTGTTGTTGTTGTTTTGTGTGTGTGTGCTTCATGAAAATATTCCCTAGGTATATTAAATATTTAATAGAACGGTATGAGTCTATTCAAACAAGACTACAGTGGCCCTTAAGCGCCTCGTGCTGTATATACAATCTAAAAGTAGTAGAACTGTTTTTTTGGTTAGCATTTTTAGCTGAGTAGCATTATCTATAATTACATTGGAAAATATTTTATGCGTGGTTTGTTATTATTTTCAGTGGTACCAGAATAAATGCTCATTGCATGCCATCTTCTAACAGAGCTGATTTCTTAAGCGATAACCACATTCTCGGATATGGGAATATTGATGAGTGACTCCTATATCTTACGATATCACTCTCATACATTTATTCTTTTGGAGCTACGAGGGTGATTCAGTCATTATTGTCGTGAGTGTGTATAAAATATATGTACTGCGATGGTTGACGTGGAATATTGAAGCCTAATGTCTTAGATGCGAATGTGCTCAACTTCAGAACTGTAGCTGCTATATTAACATATCATTTTAAGCTTTTGGTGTGAGAGGTCGCGCCTAGCTTGAAATGGGGCTAGGGGGTGACAGTGAATGAGACGTGGCTACTGTCGTTTGGACTCGGGATCATAGTGATGTAACCACGTCTCATCCACTGTCAAAAATCTATCACAGAACTGCTTCAGGTCAGGACCCATAAGCTCCAAACCAGCCTTTCCTAAGTCACCCCCCCCCCCTTCCATGTTAGGCGCTACTTCTCACACCTAAAACGAGAAAAATATGTTAATATAGCAGCTACGGTTCTGAAATTGAGCATATATGGCATCGAAGACATTAGGCTTCAATATTCCACATCAACCATCGCAGTACAAATATTTTATACACACTCGGGACAATAATTATAGAACCACCCTCGTACTTGAAAGTGTGCTAGACGGAATCAGCCCGCGGATGCGATAACAATTTATTGGTTCCATTTTTCAGGCGATTAATTTTTAGTGTGTGATAAACAATCTCCCGTCTACCTGTTATTAAACCGTGTAAATAGAGTAAGTATTGTCCGTTTAAAATAGAGAAAAATTATAATGAGATTTTAACTGTATTAAAATAAGCTATTATATCTAAAATTTAGATTTTAATTTTTGTGATCTTACAGCACTGCTTCCTTTGAGCTGTTGCCTGCGAATCGTTAGCTTCGAGGGTCCGGCCCTTTTGCTGCCAGGAGATTCTGCCTACCTCCGCTGTTTATACGAACTGGGCGGGGAACGACTCTATTCTGTAAAGTGGTACAAAGACACCAAAGAATTCTACAGGTACCACCCTCAATTAAACCCACAATTTATGGCTTTCCATGCTCCAGGCATAAATGTAGATGTAAGTATTTTCCGTGTATTAAAATTAGGTTTAAGTAGGAATCTTTCATATTGCAGAAATAATTTTACATTATCTATATTATAATGTATTTGTTTTATTTTGGAATTCGATTTACAAATCAAAAACTTTTTTACACATTTTACCTATTAGTCAATATTTCGAAGAAAAATAGTAAAATATATTAAAAGTAAAACAAAAACCTTATTAAATTTTAATCTGCGAAGTATGAGGCATGATCTTTGAACAATATAATACATAGATTTGTTTGAAAATATTGCTCTTTTTAAGGTATCTGACTACGTTAAAAATGCAATTTTCGACCAAAATTGTCAAATTTATTTTATTTTATTTTATTAAAGACCAACTTTTTACCTTTCCAAAACTGTATTTGTTTTTATTGTATGATAAATAGATCCGGAGTTATAGCGGTTTTAAAACTACTCAACATCTGTCACTCAAACCGGAAGTTCTGTTTAAAGGGCTTTAAAATTTAAAATTTTTAAATTGTTTTTAAAGGGTCGTATGTTTGGAGAAATTTCGCAATTTTGGATGCATTTGTTTAATAATAAGAAATGAAATTAATATGCTCCATGAAATTTAGATGTATATTACTGTAAATTCTTGTAGTAAAACATAAATCTAAACTTTAAATGCATTTTTTGGAAAATGTAATTTTTGGAGAAAATTCCATACGCAAAACATGATTTCTTAAAATGTTATTGGAATATCAGTATGAAATTTAAAATATATGTTATTTACCCTATTGTGAAGGCAATGAATTAAAGATTTAAATTTAGAATAAATATTTTTTGTTTTATGGATGTTTTTGTGGAATGACATCGATGAATTTTATGAAAATTAACATGTAAACAGGTGCGATAGGCTATAAGTTTTGAAATACTTAAAGAATCTCTTAGATTTTAGTTCATTGCTTTCGCCAATGTCATAAATATGAAGTGTAAAAAGGAAATTAAGATACATACAGTAGAATTTCCTTTAGAGCGTTTTGCGTTTCGGGCCAAATTTCACTAAATTTTACTATAAATTCCTCCATTTACCAAAATTTTATAAATGAATGAAATATTTTTTACTTTTTTTCACATTTACTAGTCCTGATCTTAGTAAAAATAAGTTAAAAAAATAATTAAATAGCTTTTTTGGAAAAAATTGCTCCGTACGTAGGCAGGCACCTTAAACAAAAAGAAAAACGAAATTTGACAAACGCAGAATTTTCTAAATTAAGTTTATAATTATTCACTAAAACACGATTTTTATGAGGTTTTATTTTAACAACAACAAAAAAAAAATCCTGCTTATTGAATTCATAAAATTCATTCTTTTTAAATATATGATTCTCAATATTGTCCTCATAAGTGAGAATGCTGTAATGTACTGAAGTCCTTTTCAATTTGTTGAGAACATGAACAAAGGGAAAATTTCATTTAACCCCTTGAAGTTCGGCGGGACCAATATATCCCACTTTATTTTATCCTTCAAATGCGACAATGACAACAGTATTTTAATCTAAAATTTTGTTTTTGTAATGTACATTAAAAAAAACCTTTTATTTACTCTCATTTGAAATTTGTTCAAAATCTTTGTCTCAATCAGTCATTTCAATGTTTTCCCAACAGAAGTATTTTGTCCCTCAAACGGTTAAATATACAACAATTGCAATCATATTTGAATCTTTAGTTATAGACCGGGAGCCGGCAGCACAGACAATCACCTCATCGAGTTCACGGATGAAAATCCAGAATTAGTTATATCTTGATTCGCATATTTAAACGCAATCGGTCTGCCAAGTCATATCTTGGTGGAAAACAACACCTGAAAACCCGATTTTAGCGGCTGATTCGTAGGTTTGCCATTTTGTTTTCCTGCATCCAAAGGTATCAAAACATGGAGGACTGGAAGCAGGAAAACTCAATGGTAAACCTACCCCGCTAAAATCGGGTTTCCAGGTGTTTTCTATCAAGATATGACTTGGCGGACCGATTGCGTTTTAATATGCAAATCAAGATATAACTTATCCTAGAATTTCATCCGTGAACTCGATGAGGTGATTTTCTGTGCCTGGTCCTTCTCCCGGTCTATTAACATTGTTTAATTTCTACAGGTTGAAATATATGCGTTTTTACAATTAAGATTCAATATTATTTTTCTAAAAAATCACTCGTAATTCGTAAGATCTCGTTATTTCTATTCTGTCTAATGGGACATGGAAATGTTGATTTTGATTTATATCAGATCAACACATGAAGAATAAAATGCACGATATTAAAATCATTAATAAACATCTTTTTATTATATTTGTGTACATTTTTGCAAATACTTCAAGTGAAGATTTTACGCGAAAAAAGAATTATGCGAGTTTCGTGAAATATTACAAAAATCAGAATACACACTGGGTGCTTATGTTACTATTGCATTCTATTTAATTTTTCAGAAATTTATTATATATAATACGGAATTCAACTAGGGCCCCAAGAGTTACAGACTATAGGTGAAAACAATTTTTTTCCATTGAAAAATCCAATAGATATTTCACATGTATAAAGTAACTCTAAGATATATGGCCGTAGAGGAGAGATGGCCAATCAAAATATTTCCAAAACTTGATCATAGATTGCAGCATAAACTTTTTTCGTAGGTATAGTTCAGCGCGTCCATTCATTGCGATGTGCAGCTGTGATTTTCAATTATAAAAAGTAAGTGTAATTTTAATGGGTTTTTTTTTTAATTTATTTACTGGTTGAATATTTTTGTTGAATTAGGTGTCTGAATGTTTTGCAGCACGTACCTTACATTTTTTTTTTTTTTTTTTTTACGATACGGACTTTTAAGTCACGGATATAATTGAATATTTGCTTCAAAGGCTAAAACAAAAAAGTACAATGTCGGAGTGACGCTTTAAATTGGGTTTCAATCTGTCCTTCAATTCCAGGGTAGATGGCCACATCAAATCGAGAAGAGTTGTCCACCCTTAATCAAGATTTCAAAATTTTACTCAGTGAGGATTTTAACTAAATATAATTATTTCAATAATAATAATATAATAAGGCCTAATGATATATTTCTTAAAAAAAAAAAAAAAAAAAAAAAAAAAAGGAAACTTTTATCCTATAAACAGATAAATTTGAAGATAATTTTAAAACCGTGAAAAAGTCTAAAATAAGCGCGAGAAAGAACAAAAACACGACACTTCTAGCAGCGAAGAAGATGAGGTATATTTAAAATGATCAGATACTACTTATTCCGAGGGAATAGAATTGAATGAGCATTACTCAGTTGGTGGTCGTGAAAAATATAATAGGTAGCACAATCAAGAAGGATGACCGGATACAAAGCATATGATGCCTGAAGTTGCTTCATGAAAAATGTACTACCTATAAGACCTTTGCCAAAAATGTGGTAAAATTTCACGAAAAGTTAGGGATTGAAAATGTACTTCAAATTTTGTTTATTCGAATTTTATTCATTGAATAAAATTCGAGAATAAAAATCGAATAAACAAAACTTGAAGTTTCCGTGATATAATTGCATCTTTGCAAATTTCTATATGTTTGTCATGATTAACTATATGAAATGTGTTATTTTTTACTATTTTAACTTATGTTTTTCTTTCTTGTATTGGATGGCCATCCTCCTCGGCTTGAAGGAGAGGTGGCCACCTGTCATTTTATTTTGAATTTTGTTTCTCACATTTTGTTCTCAATATTGAATTATTTTTCGCCCAAAATACGATGCGTATATGTGTAAGAATTTTAAATATGCAGAAATATTTCTTGTATTTGCATTCTAAGAACTTTTATTTCAATCTTTAAAAACTATGACCATCTATCCTAGAGTTACCCTATATATTTTTTAATAACGCACTAATATAACTAAAAAAGCACTTTTATATGAAGAATATCAAGAAAGAACTTAAATAATGTTTTGAAATTTATTAAAGCATCATATTCGTTCACCTCTGTGCCAGTTGTTTCGCAAAAGATTTCGCTACTTAGTACAGCCTTATTTGTTCTCATAAATTAATTGGTTTAAGCGCCTAGTTCGTTTACATGTCTCCTTAATTTTTGTTTTATTTATATTATTTTATTTATTTATTAATGAATGTCTAATGTGGATATGAATATTAGTTTGAAAGCAATGCTTAACTTGTTATATTGTTTTTAGTACAAACGGGTTAGTCTTTGGTAATGTGGCTCAAAAGTTTTAAAAAATCATGTCTGAAAATTATTTTAAGAGCATATAAATTTCCGTTACATTAAGCTAAATTTTTCAAACAAATTGCATTTGAAAAAACATTTTTTTTTACATATTCGACAGTCTAAAAATTGAAAAGGTGTGATGTTTACTAATTGCAATATTATAACTTAACCAGGGTTCTTACGCTTTAAGGACTTCCAAGCATCTTTTACCAGACTTTTCGTAAAGTAAAATTTGCCTTATTAAATGTAGAAAATAATTAATCCTCAGATACAGCGACCAGTACTTTACGAAGTTTCTGGTACTAAAACACCTAAAATCCCCTGAATAGCTTTAGGCGTACGAGCCCTTTTAACTGTATATACTTGAAGAATACAAGAAAATATTAATATTTTTTAATGCTATAGACTGGTTATCAAAAATTAAGGAAAAGTCACAAAATGCTAATTTTCAAATACGCGAACACTCAAAAGGAAATAATATAATTCGAGTAATTACTATCTCTACAACACAGCTAGCCCGTATAACATCTCATTCATGTCAAACATGGCCACAACTGTCACAGTCACTACGGTGAAGCAAAAAAATAGGAAATTCCAAACATCTCATTATGATTCTCAAATGACCACTATATGTGACTCCATTGAGAAATCAATGTGACTGCTGCTTTGTGACGAGTCACCAGGTGACTTTACAATGTAGTTAAATTGTGACTCTCATGTGACTGTCATTTTTAGACACAATTTCATAGTCATCATGAGCGTTGCATTATGATAAGTCACCAAATAATATCATATTATAGTCACATGGAGACTTTTCCCCAAAAATCACAATGGTGAATTCACAGTAGTCTCCCTGTCACCTGAAAGTCATCATGTGACTTTAATGTGACATTATTTGGTAACTTATCACAATGCAGCGTTCACGATGACTTTGAAATTGAGCCTACAAATGACAGTCACATGAGAGTCACAATGTAACTACATTGTAAAGTCACATGGTGACTCATCACAAAGCAGCAGTCACATTGACTTCTCAGTGGAGTCACATATAGTGATCATTTGAGACTCATAATGAGATATATGGAATTTCCTATTTTTTGCTTCACCGTAGTGACTGTGACACTTGTGACCATGTGGGACATGAATCAGATGTTATATGGGCCAGCTGTGTTGTAGAGATAGTAATTACTCGAATTATATTATTTCTTTTTGAGTGTTCGCTTATTTGAAAATTAGCATTTTGTGACTTTTCCTTAGTTTTTGATAACCAGTGTATTATTTCTACTTAACCTAACAACAATAACATATGTATATCCTAAATGAAGAAAATATCTTTATTTTTCTAAAGATCTATAAAAAATAAAAAATGTATTCTAGAAGAATAAATTTAATATCATATTTTTAATATCAGAAGTGTTTAAGTATCTGCGAATGTGGAATATACAGTGTGTCCACGTACAACCTGACCGACCTTTATTTTCGCAACCGTTGGTCCTAAATGCATACTTCCAATTACAAAAATGGTTTAAATAAGGTGAAGAATTATTTATAAAGCGATTTGAGTCAAGAAAAACATTTATTAAAAAATTACGAAAATTAAATTTTTATACGGTCCCCCGGTCCTATAAGTAATATTTACTAAAAATTTACTGTGACACTAACAAGTAAGACAAAAAAAGTCCCATTCATCTAACATTAAAATTGACCAAGTTATGAAACTTTGAAATGCATGACTAATACCACTTTTTTACATATCAAAACAGATGATTTCGACCATGCTTTCAGTGGTCGTGTATAAAGTACTTACACTTATTTCAGGGTATCTGCGCTTTGAAAGAAATCGTACAAATATTACGATTAACTTTTATTAGTTAAGTTTCAGATTAGTTAAAATAATTGTATTTAACATATGTTTTATTTTGTTAGGATTTGAGACTATGATTTCTTTTAACTAAAATTATGTTATTTTCATAAGGTTTTATTTAACTTGTAATGACCGTCTTTCCAATTTAAAATTTGTTCTCGAAGTTTAACTTACTTTCAAATGTCCGATCGAAATGAAATTTTACATACTGACTTAAATCCGATGACAATGCAATATTATTATGATTTTCGATTCTTACCATCTTATACATACTTATATTAGAGGATAACACAAGAAAATTCGGATAGAATATCGTCAAGAAATTTAAGAAAGAGTTTTAGATGAGATAACATAAACCTGCGATGGTTGAGTTTTTTAACTTTTATAATTACATTTTATGTACTTTTTAACGCTGAATAAAAAAATTACTTTCACTTTGATCCATCATGTCAAGATTTTTCGCAAATCTTAAATTTCAAAGTTAAAAAATAGCAAAAAATCTGGTACTATAAAATAGATGTAAGACTTTTTTATTCAGTTTAATTTTATTTAATTCAATAATTTATTTTTTGGCTATATATATTGATTTTTTGGCTTATACTGGGTTTCTTACAGCTAAACAGCTCGTGGGTCCGATGAAGTTGGGAGGCGAGGGGGATCAATTTTAACTTTTAGCTTTTTAACTTTGAAATTTGCGATTTGAGAAAATTCCTGACGTGATGGTTTAAAATGGAGGTCATTTTCGTATTCAATGCTAAAAAATACATAAGAATCAATTTTAAAAAGCTAAAATATATGCCACAACCCAAAATTTGAAAGACAGAGTAATGTAACAGCATTTTAAAATATGTATCATTTTGTAAAGAATTGAGGCTCTTGTTTTTCATCCTTTTATTTAACAAAAAATCTGTTCCTTTTATCCTCTTATAATGTTCAGTACAAATTGTACAATTTGCAGTAATATGTCAAAATGATTAAAGATTTCAAATTTCTATTGCAATGCTAATTTTACTCTCAACTATTTCTTTAATATATCTGACGAAATTATATTCCTACTAAATTTGTGAATGATCCCTAATATGCAGCAAAAAATATACTCCAACTTTAAACAGCTATTACTCGGTCAATTTTAATCGCAGAATAACGGGACTTTTTTTGCCTTACTTTTCAGTGTAACAGGGAAATTTTACTAAATATAACTTATAGGACCGGGGGAGCGTATAAAAATTTACATTCTGTAATTCTTCACTAAATTGTTTTTTTTTTCGCTTCAAACTTTTTTTATATTAACCCTGCACTTAATTTTGACCATTTTTGTAATTAGAAGTATGCATCTAGGACCAACGGTTGCGAAAATAAAGGTCGGCCAGGTTATACGTGGACACACTGTATAGAAATATGAATTCTTTTCGATACGGTTTTCATTGTACCCCGAAATTTAATAGTATATGTCCATACTAAATAAAGGAAATATCTTGAAATGTTAACATAGTCCTAATATATAAATCAAGTAGATTCTATTATGCGAGGTCTGGCAGGTATCCAAATAGACAGTTATTTCTTGGGAACAAATATGTTCAAATGCTGCATTTAATAACAATTCTTTACTGACATAGTTAGAATTAACGAATTTTTTTTCTTTTAACAGAAAAGCAAAAAGCATTAAATTGCAGTAAAATTAACTATTTATCTAGATTGCAATACTTGCGGAAAAAATTAAAGAAGCGAATATAAAAATCGATTTTAAGATTTTTTTTTGTTTGAGAAGTCGAATAAAAAGTCCCCGGTTGATAGCTGAAGGTCATTGTTTTCCCTAAGTTCCATGAGACTTTTAGTTTATTAAAAAGAGAGAAACAACGTATTTAAAACACAAATGTAAATAATTTTAAAAAGCATATATCTATTTCGAAGCCTCTAAGGCGTCATCATCAGTGTTTATAAATAAAAGATAAAATTAAATTAAACTGTGGCATAAAAGAGAGGGGGGGGAGAAATACAGCGAAAAGGCGCACCTCACATCCCGACCGTCCAAGGCGAAATGAAAAACAAAGTTCACAAACAGCCACGGAGTCGGTCTCACGCGCACACTGGGGAGACCAATCAAAAACCGCTCAGATGCTCCGGGAGAGTTCAAACAATGCGGAGAAAATGGGTGGGGGGGGGGGGAGGACGAATTAAAGGAAATTAAACCATAACTTTGAAAAATTGGGCGTGCTGGACAAATCGTTAACTAAGCTGTTTGAATTTTTCCATATGTGGAGGGCTTCCTAAAAGTCAAGATCGTAAATTGATGAGCATTTCTGCATTAATGAGGCTTCGGAAAATTTAAAATTATGATTGTTGGACCAGCAGTGATTAGCAATAGCGGAACGCTTGATGTCACAGTTTTTAACACAAGTTTTATGCTCCCCCAAACGGACCTTCAGGGGCCTTTTCATTTGACCAATGTATATTTTATTGCATTCGCAAGTTATCTTGTAAATACCCCAATGTGAAAAACTGTCAATTGGATGTTTCATATTTGAGAATTGAATTTTGTTAAACGGAGTATAAACTACCTTAAAATCAAATCTTAACAAGATTTTAGAAATTTGATGGCTTATTTTCGGAAAATGTGGAAGTATAATTAAATTTTTGAAATTTTCATTGCCGGCAGTGTTCACTTTGGATTGAGAACGTTTACTTAGTTTATTGTAAATGGAATCTATGATTTCAGCTGTAAAACCTCGATCAATGGCAATGGATTTAATATAATTTATTTCAGCTTTTAGTAAAATGTCGGAAGAACAAATATTTAATGCCCGATAGACACAAGCGTTGAAGGCAGCCAACTTTTGGTTAGGTGGATAGGATGATAAACGATGAGGGGGTAAAGATACTGCGAATGGTTTACGGTAAACTGTAGTGTGAAATAAGTTATTTACGCGGAAAACCATGACATCAAGGTAAGGCAAACGACTGTTACTTTCAAGTTCGGAAGTGAACTGAATATGTTCATCTATAGAGTTCATTGTATCGAGAAAATCTTTTAGTTTAGCTGCATAGGAATATGCAGTTTTTTGTACACATTCTTTCTCTACATTTGAAAGCAATAAAAGCGTTTGCTTCGTATTCTAATTTGAAGAATACGAGTGGTTCGTTAAAATGCTTAATGCAATCTGAAATGTATTTGTGAATTAAACGAATTTTTCCTTTGAGTATATTTCGTTAAAACAGGAAAATTTTCGCTTTAATTTTCTCCTTTTCTCCTAAAAATCAGGAAATTCCTTAATCTGAAATAAAAGTTTCCTGAAATCTTCTAATTTAGAGTTGAATTTTCATTATATCATAAGGCGTGTTCCGCCTACTTTGCTGCATGGTATTTTTTCGTTTTAGAACGAAATTTTTAAGAATGTATTTTCAATATTCACAACCATCACACAACCATCAAACATAAGAAAATTGGGAACCTAAAATAAAATTCAATGAAGTGCTCCATTCATAAGACGAAAGAATAACATCTCACAAAACTCGCATACTACATTAGTGACGTAAATGTACAGTCGGGGGAAAAAAGTAAACACCCCCTACTAACTCCCCAACAAATTGTATAAGACAGTTACTGATACCGAACGATTGGAAATAAAGTCTACTTATAAATGATGTATATAAAATTTGCTTAGGGGGCCATCTACATATTAAAACGAACTATAACTTTGTTTTTTTCAATGGCAGTACACAATTCTGACAGCATAAATGAATTCTACACCCTTCAATTAGTCTAAAAATTTTTTTTATACAATTTGTACCATACGTTTCCATGAAATTAATTATTTTAAAACGAGCATATTTTAAAGGCTGTATCCAAATTGAAGTTCGGTACTCGATTGTTAATCTAGAGAGCCCCCTTCTTGATCAAGGCACATTAAGCAGTCAATTCAGCCGGTTAGATCACAGGATATCATAAAAATACATAGTCAATTCTATCATAGACGGCCCCTTATACCATCAATTTGCCGTTTTTTAAGCATAATTCGAAAACTGCTTGGAAGAAAAATGTGAAACTTTGGATTTCCATAAAGCAGCACTTAATAAATCTGAATCCATCAAAAAAATTGTAGGTTGCATTTCATAATTTTTTTTAATATTAATTTCATAATTCGTAATTCATATCAGAAAATTATAAAAATTGCAAATTCAACGTATTTATGTTTGGGTATATTAGTATTATAGCTACACAAAACAATTAGAACATTATGATCTTAATTTCAGAATTTATAAATAAAAATATGAAAATGTAATTTAACATTAGAAGCACTAAATTTTGAATGTTTATAATTCAAAAACTTATCATTCAAATGACTTAAAAGTCGGTGTCTAGGCATAGTTTCAACCAAAGGTTTGAAATATCTCGTTAAAATTGGGTATTGCCATTGAAAAAGATTAAGTTTGGATTCCTTTTAATATGTAGATGCCCCCCTAAGCAAATTTTATATACGTCATTTAAAAGTAGACTTTATTTCCAATCGTTCGGTACCAGTAACTTTCGTCTACGATAATTTGTTGAGGAGATAGTAGGGCGTGTTTACTTTTTTTTTCCACGACTGTACATAAATATAATAAAAGAGTGCTTATTCATGGTATTGATATAATGCATTTTAATATCTCTGTGTTTTTATGGTGTAATTCAAAATCGACATTTTCATGTCCCAATAGCCTGGATGGAAACAACGAGAACGAATATTAAATCAAAATGGTAAAGTCGTATATGCTTCATACGTGTGAGTCTTTAAACCATATTAACTGGAGGTTCAAACATGATTGCAATTTTTTATTTAAATGAAAATTTTCCGTTGTTCATATTCTCAACCATTTTTTTTTAAAAACCGCACTACTTTAGAACATTCTCAATTCCGACGACAATATTGAGAATAATATATTTTAAAAAATGAGATTTATGAATTCAACAAACAGGCATTTTTTGATAAAATAAAATCTCATAAAATTCATGCTTTAGTGAAGCATTATAAACTTAATGTAGAAAATTCTTTTTATGATTTTTTAACCATTTGGAAAAATCGCTATTGTCTTCTGTCAGGGTAGGAAATCAAAAACATATCTGAAGCGTTTTATTGGTTGAATTCGCATTTTTTTTTTTTCGTTTTCTGATTGGTCTATACAGTAATATGTATTTTCCATTTACTTTCAACAGAGATGGATACTTCTGTCGCCACTATGAAAAAAAAATAATAAAAACTACATAAAAAAATTAATAACTCAGAAACAAATTGAGATACAGCTTTCAAACAAATTGCATTTAAAAGTAAATTTTTTTTCCCTATACGACGGTGTAAAAAGTAATATTGTGGGATGTTTAGAAGTTTAAAAATGAAATTTCATTTAAAATTGGTCCAGGAATATTAATGTTTAATCGATGGCATACGTAAGGAATGACCAGCTCCGTAGAAGTTTAAAAATTTACAGTACCGAAAAATGTAATCCATGGCTTACGTAATGTATGATCAACTCCGTGCGATTTTTTATGTCTTACATTTTAGTCTTTGAAAAAATCATTTTCCAAATGGTCGTTGTAATTTGTTAAATTGCATTTTTTTTTTTTTTTTGTTTAAAAGTTGTAATGAGCAGAATGAATAATTTTAATATTCGAATGAATCATTCGGACATACGCAAAAGCAAAGCTGTCAAACTTTCTTTTAAAAAAATTAATTTCTACCGTAAATTTTGCATCAAAAAAGAAGTTTATTTTTTAATAAACGATTTATCTCACTTTAATATCTTTGATTCGCTCAGAGAGTCAAAATGAATCATCGACCCTCTGTCGAGGTTTCGCAAGTTCTTTGAAGGCATTATGAAGGAAGTGTCGAAAAGTTTGAACAGAAGCATTTAGGACATCGAGTAAGTGAATATCCATGATTTCTAAGACATACCCGAAGTCCTCCCACTTGACCGAGAATGCTCGCGGGATATCTACGTTACACACATTAGATCTAAGCACAACAGGTACATAATTTGAAGACAGGTCCGTATATCGTTTGAATGGCGTGCGGGAAGAAAAAATACGATTTTTAAACA
This sequence comes from Maratus speciosus, assembly GCA_963932465.1. Lineage (NCBI taxonomy): Eukaryota > Metazoa > Arthropoda > Arachnida > Araneae > Salticidae > Maratus > Maratus speciosus. The sequence goes on from OZ010786.1 coordinate 24,529,385, forward strand.
ATGAAAATGCCCTTGTGAGATTCTATGCATAATTAAAAATTTATCATTTGAATGTGAATTTTTTTTGTAGCTGTTTAAGATTTGAAAATATAAATAATGAAATCTGTCTTTTATGTAGTACAATTCCTTATTAAGCAAACGTTTTGTATGCCTCATTTAGATTAAAGAATTTTTATTGTAAAAATAAAATTCAATTACATACTGCATTCAAACTTCAAATATTGAAATATAATCCAACGATGAACATTTTAAATTAATGTAGGAATAGTTTTAAAAGTTAACCTTAAAACTGTGTGTGCTATTTTAAATAATAATTCACTAATTAGATTATTTACTCTTCTTCCGTTATTTAGATAATATTACAAAATAAAAATTTATGTTACACTTATTGCAGTCACAAATTCTCCTGAAGGACATTTAAAAATACACATATCTCCAAATTTAATTAATTTTTATATGAATGCTTCCAAAAAATAAAAAAACAAATGTCAATAGAGTGTGATATGATATTTACAGACACTTATATATATTTTGTTATTGCAATCAATTGCTTTGAATATTATTTCATATTTCCATGATATTTGCACTACAAAATGTTAAATAAAAAAGTTCACATTTAAAATGTATTATATATACTTTTTATTTCAAATTTTATTTCCTAACACAATTTCTATTAGCTTCCAATTATTTTGTAGAAAAATCTAATCTTTAAATTGGTATTTATAAGGTAAGAAAAAAAAAATTAGTAGAAAAGAATTTTTTCTTATCATTTCCAAAACATACCATTTCAGAACGATACATTTTATCCTCCTGGGAATCTATGTATATTTCAAAATGTATTTATCTTATTATTTTTAAAGTAATATTTGTTTGTAGCTTTTTAATATTTAAATAAGTAAACACTAAAATCTTCAATATGTATAAAAGTACACAGCAATATTATACAAATAAATCTCTATATGTCATTTGTACTATAGCATCCGTTACTTAAGAATAAAGGTCCTATTATATATTTCATCCTTATTTCATATTTTATGAAGAAAAGAATCGATCATGCTTGAATTACGAGTCTATAATATTAAACATTACTTTATTAATTATTTTCTGTTATATTATAAAATTCATGCAAATCTATATGAATGTAATATTTTTGTTAATACAAAAATTCAGAGCCACCTTTTTTCTACCATTGTTTACAAATAATAATATTTGTGCTGGACGTTTGCGATATTTTGCAATAGAAATATACCACGAAGATAAATCTTTGGAAATCATGTTAGAAAAAAAAAAAAAAAAAAAAAAAAAAAAAATTCACGGCTGAGATTCCTATATGAATAGCTGTCGTTACTTGGTCGAGTCACTTTCGACAAAAAGTGCAAAGCGTTAAGGGAATAAAGATAGTGCTTTCTTACATTCAATAAAAGCAAGGAAAAATTTTTGTCTAAAAACTGAAATTGAATTACATTATCATTGAGGGTTTTATTCTTTATCAATGAACATAACTGCATACTATAACACTACAGCATACAGTACTGTATCAGTATACAGTGTACCTTAAGTCCGTTCAACCTTAAGGGGATAAGGGCTCTTTTTTTTTTTTTTTTTTTTTTTACAATTGCACTTTAAATGCTATTCAAGGGCACACTATATAAATTATGGTATATATTTATCACACAATAAATATATATATAAAAAAAAGGAAAAATAATGAATTTTCACGAATATTTTAAGCGTTATCAAGAACTTTCAAAATGTCCTAAGCTCACTCCATATCAATTAAAATACCCAATATTTTTATGCCAGTTTGATTTACATATACAAATAAAACAGTGCATCACATTTTATATATTTGAATATAAAGGTAACAATTTTTTTTTAATTTTATGAAATTATCAGCACTTAACTACCTTTAACTTTTCAAATTATATTAGTTTAAAAAAACTATGTACAGTTTTATTTGCATATATAAACCAAACTGGCATAAAAAATACTGGAGATTTTAACTGATGCGGAGTAAGGTTGGGATATTTTTAAATTTTTTGATAACGCCTACGATATTCAGGAAAATTCCGTATTTTTCTCCAAGAAACATTTTTCTTTTTAATTTCTTGTGTGATAAATATATGCCATAATTCATATTCACCCTTGAATTGCATTTAAGGTGCAATAAAAAAAATAAAAAAATTTAGTTTGAAGTTACCATGTCCCCTTAAATACCAAGTGACACGAGTTACATAGTGTTATAAATGTGGTGTTTATATATAGAGAAGAAGGTCCAAATACCGGCTACCACTTTTGTTTTCAATCTAGGTTATACAATTTTCAAAATTTGTAAAAGTAAAAAGTGACAGCAGGGTACCTTGACATGTTTTACGCTTGTTTATAGAGGAAAAAATCAGTTTATTGTTTATAAAAAGCAAAATTCCGAAAGTCTTCAAATTTTGAGTTCTGAAAATTGGGTCTAAATACCACCTACTTAAGATTTTTTTTCCAAAAGATCACACAAATCGAGCTAATCACAATTATTAGGCAATTAGAATATTATTTTAATAAATTTTATTGATTAATAACATTTCTTATGCACAGAAAAAATACGTAATTATTAATAAACAAGCAATTTGTCAAATTTATAAAATTCCTAACGACTATCTCTCAGTCTTCTTTCCATTATGTTTCTAATTTTGTTTTTTAACGTGTAAAAAAAAAAGTTTGCTGATTGAAATGAGAGTTATTTTATCTGAAAAGACCACAAGTATAATATCATTCTCTGCATCACTGCAGTCGCTATAGTCCCACATATCGCATTCCTAACTTTGAACACAGAATCCCCTCCCATACTGCTGTCCTCAGAGAAAGGAACCACGCAGAAGATACAAATTGCATCATCTTCCTCTGTTGGATATCTTAATTTTTCACTTTTTAAAAATCTAATTGCTGCCCCTTTCACCTGTGTTTCTACCGTCATTTTTCTTCTTTCTCTTCACATTTGTTGCAGGCAGTTTTGAAGTGTCAAAAGCTGTTTTTGTAAAGTGATCCGGTAACCAATATCGTTCCTGAAGAATTACGGCCACGGTTGCTTTTTACTTTCTTCTATCTTTCCAAGAAGAAAGTATTCGATTCGTGAAAATTTTCAACTTCCGGTTTTCGACGGATTTATACGTTTTAGAATGCCCAGAACACGATTTGATGGTTTTTAGAAAATGTCTGTCTGTGAGTCTACTCTGTCACTCAGTCACTCTGTCTGTGAATCTGTATGTGACAAAAATATAGTGGGCGCTCTATCTCAAGAACTAATGCACGGAATTTCACAAAATTTCATATTTAGTTAGACCTTGATATAAACTGGACCTGATTAGTTTTTGGTGAAAATCGCCCTACAGGTGGAGTTGCTATGCGGCATTTTTGAGGATTTCTACAATAGCTATATCTCAAGAACTACCGCACGGATTTTCATAGAACTTCAGATTCAGTTAGTCCAAGATATAGTTTGGGGCTGATTACTTTTTTGTGACAAACCGCCCAACAAGTGGCGCTGGTATGCTCATTGTTCTTGATTATCGCAATAGCCTAACTCAAGAAAAAATGCACGAATTTTCATCAAACTTCAGATTCAGTTAGTCCCTGATATACATTAGTGCTTTTTAATTTTTGGTGTAAATCGCTGAACAGGTGGCGCTGCTGTACTGCAATTTTCACGATTTCCACAAGAGCTGTATCTCAAGAACTATTGCACGGATTTTTATCTAACTTCAGATTTAGTTAGTGCTGGACATGAATTGATGTATAAATTAGTGCTGTTTAATTTTTGGTGTAAATCGCTCAACAGGTGGCGTTGCTATGCTGTACTTTTTGCGATTTCCGCAATAGCCTTATCTCAAGAACTAATGCTTGGATTTTCAACAAACTTCCGATTCAGGTATACCTTGATATCGTTTAGTGCTGCTTACTTTTGGTGTAAATTGCTCAACAGGTGGCGCTGCTATGCTACATTTTTTCAGAATTTCCGCTATAGCTCTATCTCAAGAACTCATGCACGAATTTTCATCCGACTTCAAATTCAGATATACTTTGATATGAATTGCTGCTAAATCGTTGTTATTTCTTGTACTATTTAAAGGATTTAATTGACGTGATTTATATAGAAGAAAGTTTTGTGATGGCCACAACATACTAGTTTCATATTGCGAAATGGGACTGGAACTATTTCTGAACCATTTAAATTAATTAATTAATAATGGATTCATTTTTATTACCCCCCCCCCCATCTCCAAGCAGAGCAGCCGAGAGAGGTCCAAATACCGGCTAGCCGGTGTTTTGACCACTCTAGATAGCCGGTATTCAGATCATTGCTATGTTTAAGTTAAAACCGGTCTTACTTATTCATATAATAAAATACCAATAACTTGCGCGCGGCAATTGAAAGTTAAATATGTCTAGAAAACAACTTATCCAATTATCAATTCAAGCCAGTATACAAACAGTACGTATATAAGTAAACTATATATATTTTTTTATTAAATTGATGATACTCTGCATAACTGTCGTTGATCTATTAGTCGCATATACCACAGTTTTCGAGATAAGTATGCTAATTCGAGAGTTTAGCACTAGGTTTTTCTGAAAATAATAACTTAATATAGAACAAAGCCGTTTCACTATTGCTAAACATCACATTCACGAGTTAGCCGATTCGGTCCAAAAGTTATGTACCATTCATTAATCACGTTACGCATTTCGTGGTTAATCCCTTCCTTATTTTATTTCACAAAGTGTCACACTAGCTGCTGTATTCACACTTTGTCTGATGTAACATTTTTTTCAGCTACTTTTAGAGCTTATTTTGATTAGAATAACCTTTTTTCCTTTTTCATACATGCTGTCTATTTTCTACTGAAATAAAACTAAATTAATAATATACAGAAGAAACGTTTACGTGTTTGTTTGAAGGGTATCACTCTTTTTTAACTACAGAGTCAATTTAAAAAATAATGGCAGCAAAATACTGGTGAACATCTCTGTTCCGACATAGGATATTCTTTATATCGAAAAAAGAATCGCCATAGGGTGTAGTAGCGAAATACGGTCTAAAAATGCGATAAATGCCCCAGCATTTCTTCTTTGATGCAAGAACATATGCTTATGCTGCCGTAGTTTTTATCAGAGTGGAAACCAGTTAATCTGTTAAGGTACAGATGTTACAAACACGGTTTAGAGTTTCTTCTACTGGTAAGAAAGTAACAACGACTGCAAGATTAGAATTTCTTGTGGCAACTTTTTCATCTCTTCTCGCATCTACAATATAAAGCGAGGTTCCTCAAAAAGAAATAGTTTTTTTTTTTTTTTTTTTTTTTTTTTTTTGTCGGATTCTACCACTATTATCACCTGGATTAAGAGAGGCGAATATTGGGAATTTTCTAATACATTCGAGTCATAGGAATTAGAACTTTGCTTCAAAAAAAGATGGAGACATGTACCTTTAAATTCCGCAGGCCTGCGTAGTTGAGGCTATTCAAGCCATCAACTATTGAAATTGAAATGGTGTAAGGGACCCGAATGGTTGTACTTGACCTATGATAAATGACCCTCTACTGAATTTATTGCTAATGAAGAGGAAGTTCTTAAATAAAAAGAAAGGGCGTTGTTTCCTCCTCGAATAATATCCTGATTTCAAAGAGGGAAAATGTGAAAACAAATTGTTATTATCGCTACCAATCCGAAAATATTGTAAATTGGATTCGATGGATTTTGAGATTCTCGAGGAATCGTCGTACTTGGTAAAAGTTGGAAAAACATTCCATATATTGTTCCGAAATATACTTAGATTATATTAATTTAATTTTGTCCGGCTTCATTAGTTAAAAAATATGCATAATTCAAATTATGTTTTTGTTTAATTATATTAGAGCTAGAAGACAGTCCGTCAGAATGACGTGTTTGCATTTTTAAAAGAATGATATAGAATTGCACTATAAAAAGAATTATGAAGTAATAAATTTTATCTCATGTGACTAATAGCGTCAGGTGGGGAAAAATTGTTATAAAAGCAGCCCATTTTTCATTTAAACTTATTTTGCAAGAAAATTATTAATTGAATTAATAAAATAATGGCACAGAATATTCAAAGGAATTTTACTCACAAAATTTGAAGAACTATTATAAAAAAAAGCAAATTAGTACTAATAATGCTATTTTGAAAAATAAGTACTTGTTAGTTATCCCGTCGACCAAATTATTGTCGCCAAATTGTAAGATTAAATGCCAATAATAGTTGATCGTAAATGTCACATTCACTTGACAACACGTGTTTACGTCTTCAAATGATTTTTATTTCGACGTTTTATTTGTATTTTTATTAATGTTATACTAATTTATTTGTTTTTTCGTTGATTAAAATAAAAATTATGTCAATTTGTATAATTTGGCGAGTGGTTTGGCGATTTATATAATTTGGCGAAATTGGTCGACGGGATAACTAACAAGTACCGAAAAATATTGTCAATTAACTATTTTACCCCATGGTATGGCTTAAAATAAGTATACTCAGCTAAAACGTACTATATCTGTAATTAAAATAATAATTCCTAATAAATTCCTAATTCCTAATAAATTTGTTAGATAACAGTAAAAAAGAACACACGTTATAAAATTGAAAAATCAAATCTAAACAGTAATCACCCGTGATGCACTAGAAAGAATATAATTTTGAGGAATAACAAATGGAGTCTTTCTCAAGACTCATTCATGGCTGTGAGCAAAAAAATAAAACAGCCCAAATATAAAAATGCTAACAATACTGCATTTAATACACACCTCTGCTTGTCTTAAATTGGCATTAAAAAAAAAGTTTTAATGCATGAAGTCCGTTCAAATCGCTATATTGGCAATGAGCTCGATGATCTATATTTTAAACGGAAACATTCATAATTAAACATTGCTTTTAAAATCGTGAAATGATTGCAATAAGCAGTAAAATGTTTTTAGTTTTGTATGTTTTATATTGCCATTCTGCAAAATTATTGCATGCATGGTTTATATTTCAATGAATCTGGAAGGAATGAGTGGTATATTGTTTACCATCGCTGATTGCTGTGTGATACGATTTTCAACGTAAGATAGATGGAAAAAGATGCATATATTGATGTAGCTCATCGCTCAAGTTGTTTCTGTTTTTCACAATCTTTCTAAAAATGTTAGTCGTATGCAGCTTTAAGAAATTAAATCTCTCAAAATTAAAATAAAATGGCTGATTTTAACAAAAGATTATCGGGGCCCAGAAGAGTTCACTCCGGAAGTGTTATACACGTAGCGCAATTATATATATAAAAGTGGGTACTATTTAATATGATGTTTTGTGACCAATGTGTACTATTACTAACTGCCATCTATAATTGAAGATTCGTAACTTTATTGCTCGAAGATTGTTAGCATTTTAATTTCATATTATGTATGTTATATATAAATTAAATGCCTTAAATCTTGAAATTAGAGATTTGGGCAGTTTTTGTTAAAAGAAGTTGATTGTTGTCTTTTAATTTTTATTTTTGTATTATACTAGGGGGATCGGCCCCATATGAGCTACTCTAGCCAACCCCCGTTCAGACACCGCAGTCTCTAAAAGCACGCTGATTTGATCGGCTTTAAAAAGATTTTGCAAGATTGAATTATAATTTAAATAAAAAGAAAAGTGCCAAGTTAAACTGATGGCATTGAGCTCACAGGCTATTCACACTAATTGTATATTATACTCTTAATTTAAAGGATAATGCCCACAAAAAATAAATGAAAGGGGATTAGCCCCCGTTCCACCAATTTAAAATTAACCAATGAACCTCCAAATCTAATTAGGGAAGCATCTTAACATAATAAACCGGTTTACAAAATTTGAAGCAAATCAGATAATTCTGCATGAAAAACCATTTCACTAAATTAAGGCGGGGGGGGGTCTCACCCCCTTTCCCCCTTTATACTTAACTAATGAACCTCCAAATCCAATTAGGAAAGCTCCTTATCAGAATGAACATAGAAAAAAAATTAAAGCAAATTAGGTAATTCTGCATGAAAATCCATTTACCTAAATTAAGGGGATGGGTCTTGCCCACCTTTGCCCTTTTTATACTTAACCAATGAACCTCCAAATCTAATAAAGGAAGCACCATATCGGAAAAAACCGACGTATCAAATTTGAAGCAAATCGATTAATTCTGCATGAAAAACCCATTTATCTAAATTAAGGAGGGGGGGGTCTAGCCCCATACCCCCCTACTTAACGAATAAACCTATAAAATTAATCAAGGCAGCTCCTTAACATAATAAACCGGTATACCAAATTTGGACGAAATTGAATAACTCTGCATGAAAAACCCATTTATCTAAATTAAGGGGGGGGGGTAACCCCCTTTCCCCCCTTTATACTTAAGTAATGAACCTCCAAATCTAATCAAGGCAGATTCTTAACATAATAAACCGGTATACAAATTTTGGAGAAAATCGAATAATTCTGCATGAAAAACCCATTTATCTAAATTAAGTGTTGTGTCTAGCCCCCCTTTCCCCCCTTTATACTTAACTAATGAACCTCCAAATCTAATCAGGGAAGCTCCTTAACATAATAAACCGATATACCAAATTTGGAGCAAATTGAATAGGTCTGCATGAAAAACCCATTTATCTAAATTAAGGGAGGGGGGATAGCCCCCTTTCCCCCCTTTATAATTAACCAATGAACCCCCAAAACTAATAAGGGAAGCGCCTTATCAGAATGAACCTAAAGAAAAAAATTTGAAGCAAATCGGATGTTCCTATCAAGAGTTATCGCGTTACGTACATACATACATACAGAACCAGCAGGCACATTAGCTCTCAGGCTTTGATAGCCTGTGAGCTAAAAACAGTGGTGATCTCCCTATAAACGGGTTTCTATTCATTTCTCTTTGATTGGGGAATTTTAAGGAAAAATCAGCTGTTGTTAAAAGATACAATGTCTGTTTTTTTGTCTTTGATTAAATAAAATCAGTTAAACATTTCAAAATAAGCTTATACAAAATGAATTAATTAAACAGTATCTTTGTCTCCCGGTATTTTTTAACAAAACGAGAAGAAAGTTCTTTTAAATAAGGCATTTTAAATACATCATTTTTAATCTGACGTAATTTTCACCAAACTTTCCTTTCTCTTTTTAATATTCACGTGAAAATACTTTGTTTGAAATGAAATATTATTTGCGCTGTCCTCACATAAATAGTTGAAAAGATCGTATCAAAATATCAAATAAATGTCTTGTTCAATTTTTAGATTTAAACTGTTTTGCAATATTATTTTTTGTTCATTTTACGTAATAAGTGTAATGTGACTTGAAAGTGACATAATGTCTCCTATTTAAGACTTCTAAAGCATGTTAATGAATTTATTATTTTATAATATCCTTTCTCTTAAAATTCACGTTTAAATATAGTTTTTATGACGTAATTTTCAATGAGTTCCTGCTTTTTATATTTACTGTTTATAGTAGTCACGTGTAAATAAATTTTTATTTGAAGGAAACGTTATTGTTTGCGCTGTTTATACAGTTGTCAACAGATTAAATTAAAGCCATTTTCTAAAATAAGTAAAAAAATATCTCTCGAAATGCTTAAAATTTGAATTTAAAATAGAAATAAAACCTCAAAAAATGAGTCAAATTAAAAAAAAATAAATGCAATCTGCACACCGAGAAATTCTAACGTATAAAATGATCTAAAAATGATTAAATTCCTATGTAAATTTTTTGCTCCTATAAAACTGTTTTAATGGAACGATTTTGTCCAACTTTAGTATTAAATATCTCTTAAAATAATTCTTCGATTTGAAAACTGTTTGCATCAGCGTGTTTATCAAACATTTCTCTATAATACCGCCGATTTCCATATTTTTGTATGCAATATTTTTCTTAATATTAAAGGAGAAAGACCTCCGGTCACAAAAAATTCAAAACCGGCGGCGGCGCTGACAGCGTAAATTACTTTTTTTTTTTTTTTTTTTTTTTTTTTAGAATAGAGAGATTTATGTATATATGGGTATGTATACAAATCTCTCTATTCAAGAAAAAAAAAAAAAAAAAAGTACCTTACGCTGTCACCGCCGCCGCCGGTTTTGAATTTTTTTTTTTTTTTGACCGGAGGTATTTCTCCGTTAATATTAAGAAAAATATTGTATACAAAAATATGAAAATCGTCGGTATTATAGAGAAATGTTTGATAAACACGCTCATGCAGACAGTTTTCAAATCGAAGAATTATTTTAAGAGATATTTAATTTCTAAAGATGGGCACAGTCGTTCCATTGAAAAAGTTTTATAGGAGCAAAAACTATACATCGGAATTTAATCATGTTTAGATCATTTTATACGTTATAATTTCCCGGTGTGCAGAATGCATTTATTTTTTAAATTTGACTCATTTTTTGAGCTTTTATTTCTATTTTAAATTCAAATATTCAGCATTTCGAGAGATTTTTTTTACTTATTTTAGAAAATTGTACTAATTTAACCTATTGCCAACTGTATAAACAGCGCAAACAATAATGTTTGCTCCAAACTAAAAATTTATTTACACGTGACTATTATAAACTGAAAAAAAAACTTTCAAATTAGAATTAAATAATTACGTATAAAAAGCAGGAACTTAATGAAAATTACTTCATAAAAACTATATTTACACGTGAATTTTAACAGAGGGAGGAAATTGTAGAATAATAAATTCATTGACATGCGTTAGAAGTCTTAAATAGGAGAAATTATGTCACATTTACGTCACATTACACTTATTACGTAAAATAAACAAAAAATAATACTGCAAAACAGTTTAAATTTAAACATTGCGCGAGACATTTATTTGATATTTCGAGATGAACTTTTCAACTATTTTTGTTGGGACAGCGCAAATAATATTTCATTTCTAACAAAAGTATTTTCACGTGAATATTAAAAAGAGAAATAAAAGTTTGGTGAAAATTGCGTGAGAATAAAAACGATACATTTAAAATGTGTTTTATTTATTTATTTATTTATTTATTTATTGAACAACAAACATACGACTTGTGTGCTTGACATGAGAGCCCTCTTAAAATGTCTTGTTTAAAAGAACTTTCTTTTCGCTTTGTTAATAAATACCGGGAGACAAAGACTCTGTTTACTTAATTCATTTTATATTAGCTTATTTTGAAATGTTTAACTGGTTTTATTTAATCAAAGAGGAAAACAGCCATAGTATGTTTTAACAGCAGCTGATTTTTCCTTAAAATTCCCCAATCAAAAAGAAATGAATAGAAACCCGTTTATAGGGAGATCGCCACTGTTTTTTAAATTATAATTCAATCTTTGAAAATCTTTTTAAAGCCGATCAAATTAGCGTGCTTTTAGAAACTGCGGTGTCTGAATGGGGGTTTGCGAGCGTAGCTCGTAGGGGGGCCGAGCCTAGTACAATATTTATTCCGGCGACCAAGTGATAATGTCACAATCTACTTGAGAATGTTCCCTATGCATGTGCATCTGTAGAACGTGTCGTTTATCAATCCGCGTCTGTGATTATTGAGTAAATGTATTTTTTTTTCATTTGTGTGTTTGGAAAATTGTAGAGGATAAGTTTGCAATATCTTTAATTAATATTAAAATGCTTATTTTTGAATTTGAAACTAAGCATATTGTTTAGCACCTCCAGAAAGATGAATGATAAACTTAAATTTACACTATGTGGAAGACTACTTAAAAGGTGACAACATTTAAAAGATGCCAAATTACTTTAATGTCTTAGGACTTTCAACTATAAAAAACATATGCTTTGTCAGAGGAAAATAAGAAATAATATTGTTATTCTGATATTTGGATATATTCTTATTTTCCTCAGACAAAGACTATGTTTTTTTTAGTTGAAAGTATTAAAGTAATTTAGCATCTTTTAAATGTTGTCATCTTTTAAGTAGTCTTACACATAGTGTAAATTTAAGTTTAACTTTTAAAGATGAACTATGCATTTCTATTTATATATTTACTTAAGATGAATGATAGTCATTAATCAAGTGTCAAAAGACGCAGGATAAATCTCTTTGCAGAATAAATTTTTTTGTACAAAATCTCCTTGATTAACAATTTCTATAATAGTGTTATAAGGAAATTTTCCTTACATTCTGATCTTGTATAAAAATTTAAAAATTTTAATACTAACACTTAATTTGGTCATCACATGTGAATTTTTCGACAATTTCCGCCTTATGATACTAAACGGGAAGTCTTTAGTTAAAAAATTAAGGAATTATGCATACTTAAAATTCGCAATTGCAAATATTTCTTCATTTTTAATCATTGCAAAACAGATTACAATGCGGGTACAGTCAATCAGGGTAACTTTGATCCGCATTTCCTCTATTTTCATATGCCACACTCTTATTTGAATAATATTGTCGAAACTAGGGGCATAAAAGAGAAGAAATGATCCTAAATTATTGTTTGACTATAAACAATTAAGGAATAATAAGGATAAAAGTAATAAAAAATGGATTTTTTGCCTGGTTCAAAGTTACCGAGCCATTTAGGGTAACTTTGCACCACATGATAAATTTTTATATAAAATAACTAATTATAAAAAAAGTATTGTAGTCAGGACAAATTTAAACACCAAAAAATGTTTTCAGATATGTAAAGACTGCGAATTTACATTTCCCAACATCATAAGATTTGTATAATATATGATATTACAACAAATATCAGGCATAAGAAAAGTGGAAGAAGAGAACCATGAACATTTAGGAAAAAAAAAAAAACTTGTTTATTGTTCATATAAAACATAAAAATGCAGTGAAAAACAATTTTCAATGTTTTAAATCTATAATATATCCATAGTTACAGTAATACATACAAGTATTAGTATTATTCAAACAAGAATAAAAAAACATCGAACGTATGAAATGTCAAATTTGAGTAGCTCCGCCCCTAATCACGCCTCTAAATGAATCTTATGTATTTTACACATATTTGTAAAAATATTTACATGTCATATCTAATGCACACTTTCGGCATTTATATAAAATATACGTGCAAATATGGGAAATTTTCGACAGTAGCACCTATAATCAGTAAATTATAAGCATCAGTGTAACTTTGAGCCGGCTCAAAGTTGCTCTGAAAATGCGGTAAAATGCTAGTGCCTTCTTATTTTACATTTTATTAATTATTAATAAATAAATAATCACAAAATATTAACACATTTACAACATTTAGATAATAATATATCTGATAAATGAGTATATTGTTACTTGCTATGAAAATTTAATTGGATTACAACTTCAAAACAGCATTCAAAATTAACTTGAAAACAGTACTTCACAAAAATAGTTAGATGACGCAATTAATTGCGCATAATGTTGCTAATTTATTTTCTAAAATAAAGAGTAGAAATCCCACTTTAGAACCTTACCAACAGAGCACAGTTCTGGAGTTTATTTAGTCTTTTAGAGTCAAAAATATTGAAAAATAGGAGGTGGTGCAAAGTTCCACCCCGTGGTTCAAAGTTACCCTGATTGACTGTATTTTTTTTTTTTTTTTAAGAATAACACAAAACAGTTGGCGGAGTAAGTTAATTGTTTATTCTAATTTGTATATCTGAAACTTCAAGAGATCGATTTTTGTTAAAAAGTTCATTAGTTAAAATTCATAAATTATTCATAAATTATCAAAAAAATATTAATTGTAACCTAGGAAATTTTTAACAGAAATCGATTATCAGAAGTTTCAAATATACGAATCCAAAATAACATCAGTAACTGCAAAGAAATTTTCAGTTTATGTTTTAAAAAAACTAACCGTATTGCAATTCGTCTTGCATCGATTAAAAATGAATTTAGGAAAGATGAGAATAAGATGACAATGTTATGATTCTATGACTTTTTTCTAAACTCAGTAATAGAATTTAAAAACGCCATTGATATTCTGTACTTCTTAATATCCTTCTCTATAACAGAAGTTATTTTAAATGTTTTCATCTGCTCGAAAAGGACGAAATAAATAGGTTTTTCGAACAAAAGTCACATTTATCAAACTACCTACATATGGGGTAACATGACGAATGTCTAACTAGCTATGTACCTATATGAATGTAGGCTGAGAAGAGATGCTTGTAGAACACGAATAAAATAAAATAGCAAGATCGAACAGAAAGTACATTAAAGTAAAAAAAGTCACTGTTAAGGCTAGCAAATTTCCCCCAACGTGTAACAATTTTTTTATTCCGTGACTGAAAATTTCTCCAGGCTTTTCTCGAACCCAGGACTTCACATATGACTTCACCACATCGTCCGAAGTGTAATGATTGTTCTTGAGGTCCCTTTTGAGTAGAGGAAAAAAATTAAAATCGCAAGGTGCAAGATCGGGAAGTAAGGAGGGTGTGGAGTCGGTTCAGGCTTCGCAGAGCCTCTGTAGTTGCGGATTTTACGGTATCTGAATTTTTTCAATAATGAAGACAACATGGTCCTTGGATATTCCAATGTGATTTGCCATACACATTTGAGTGATTCGCCTATTATTTTGAATAAAATCGTCGACGAGTTTGCGATGTTTATCATTTGGGCAGTGATAGAACGACCGCTGCGTTTTTCGACATCAATTATGGCTTTTCTAAGCTCGGAATCACAAAATTTATACTGCCGATCGACTTACAGTAGACTTATCAATGGCATCGTCATCTTTAAACATCAAATCATCGTCATCGTTAAACGACGATGAATCTCAGCATGAGTCACTATTTCAATAGTAAAAAATTCGATAACAGAACGCTGTTTAACTCACGTTGACATAGCACTAGAAGACGTCTCCGCACTTCCGCTTCGCAAAACACACTGGATGAATTCAGCGACTTCAAACCTGCACATGCTCATAGATGGGTAATTTTACTTCCAAATGCTACGCGGTGCGCTTTTGAAGGTCATTTCGTTCGCGCTCTACACGTGTGTGTGCAGTACGTATCAGCCTAGCCTACCCTTGTATATACATATAATTCAAATGGAAATTTCATTAGACAATTTGACATATTTTGACAGAAACCAAGGCATTTAATATAAAAAATGTCCAATAAAAACTAGATTTCCAAGATGGCGATAGCCCTTTTTAAATGGCAGATTTTCTTAAAATGGGAAAGTTTGATTACAAAATTCTGGAAATGATTATTGGCTTAATTGCGACATAATTCGAAAGGTTTCGTTTCTGTAAAAGTGTGTTCTAGGTTGGCTCAAATTTTAGATTTACAGCAACGCACTAAACATAGCCATAATGATTAAACAAAAATCAAGGTCCAGTGGTAAAGCCATTTCTGTTCATAGAAATCTATTTACCCATAAACGCATATCGATGTTGTGAGTAAGGTATTTCTTAGGCCCAAGTATTGGCCATAAGCTAATTTTATTGAATCTAACGATATTGTGCTGAATGCAATCAATTTGATGCCAATCAAAACACATGCTGAGAACCTTTACCTCATGAACAACTGTATGATACGAAATTCATCATGGGATTATTTTTTTCCCATGCGGGAATTCCTATATTTAAAAAAACTGTTTAATGTACATTAAAAAATTGATTTTCTATTGCAAGTGACTATGCTTAATCCTTTTTCTTTTAGCTTTCACGTTCCGGTCGAAGTACAGTGTTCTTACGCAATGTTAGTGTGTGGACAGAAGGTCGTTTCACTTGTCAAGTCTCAGCAGACGAGCCCCATTTTGGATGCGTTCAAGCTCACAAAGATGTCACAGTACATGGTAAGCTTTGTTTATTTATAATTGTTCTTCTGTTGATTAAATATGGACTAAAATTTGCATTTGTTTTAATATGCGAATAAATGAAGTATACATTTTTCAAATGAATTTGCGTGTATAAAAGGGATAAGACAATAAACACATTCAAACTTGTCTGTCACATAAGTAAGGATATTGTGACAGAATTACCCTATATATCAATACAAGGAGAATCAAACAATGAAAATCTAAGTACAGTGAGCAAAAAAAGTACTTGCACGCAGACGATTTTTTGCATAAGTAACCATAGAAAGCAAATTTGATGCTATTCTCTTAATTATTTATTTATTTAAATAAGAAGAAAATAAAAATAACTACCCATTTTCCTTAAACAGTAATATTACACATTTTAAAAAATAAATTAATGTTTTCTCATACCTAAAAAGTATTTGCACAAGAAGCATTGACTGTTAAAAAAGGCATTAAATGTGAACATGTGCAAATGTTTAGCATATCAGTCCCGCAGTACATTAGCCCCGCAATTTAAACTCACGTAATATATTCACTGGAGCAGGGATTCTGGAGAGTTTTTGTTCTAATGGCGCCGAAAACGTGTGAACTGTCTGTTGTTATCCGTGAGAAGATTATATTTCTTCACAATTCTGGATTAAGTTACCGAGGATTAGGTAAAAAATTAAATCTAAACCTTTCTAGTGTTCGTTATGTAATTAAGAAGAAAAAAGAAACTGTTTCGACAATAAATAAGCCGCAAACTGGGCGTCCAAGAAAGCTAAATAACAGGCAAAGGAGAGCCATCATAAAAGAATCTTCAAAAAACCCTTTTCTAAGTGCTCGAGAATTGGCTGTTGATATCGCTTCAACGTCGAGAACAATAGTTACACCACAATCAATTAGAAATATTCTTCATGGTGCAAATATTCGAGGAAGAGCCTCTCGAAAAAACCATTTATTAGTGAAACAAATAGGGTGAAAAGACTTGAATTTGCAAAAGCTTATGTCAGCAAACCACTAGAGTTTTGGAAAACTGTTATTTTTTCCGATGAAAGCAAGTTCAATATTTTTGGCTCAGATGGTAAGAAAACTGTATAGCGAAAGCCAAATACTTCTCTCCAAATTAAAACTTGAAACCAACTGTAAAACATGGAGGTGGTCATGTAATGATTTGGGGATGCATGTTTTTTAACAGAGTTGGCGAAATGACCTTTATTGAAGGCAATATGAATGAAACAATATATTAATATACTGCGAGATCATTTATCTAATATTACTCTGAAATTAGGAATTCCTAATTCATATTATTTCCAACAGGATAATGATCCGAAACACACTTCATATATTACGAGGTTATGGTTGCTTTATAATGTAAAAAGCAATTGAAAACGCCACCACAATCACCAGACCTCAATCCGATTGAAAGTTTATGGCATATTTTGGATGTGAAAATAAGAAAAAAGAAAATATCTAACAAATCAGAACTTAAGCAAGCTCTTAGGGAAGAATGGCTACAAATCAGCAGTGAAGCATGTCACAAATTAATAGAATCAATGCCTAGACGATTTCAAGCTGTAATTGAAGCAAAGGGCATGCATACTAAATATTAGCACTGTTTTAAACTCATATATAATTCCTCTAGTTCTATTTTTATTGCTAGTGTGCAAATATTTTTTTGGCAGTACAAATGCTACTTTTTTATGTTTTCATATTTTAAATATAATTATTAAGTCAGGTTTGTCAAACTTATGTGTTTATTTGTTTTGTAAAAGTGTTGGTATTTTTAATTCTTAGTTGTTTTTTATTTATTTATACATATTCTACAACAAATTTACCTGGTGTGCAAATACTTCTTTTGCTCACTGTATTTCAGAAAGAATGATAAAAGGAAGGATGACAAAGAAATTCAGAATCATAATGATCAACAATAAACGGCAAAGCCCATATACTGTGCTATTGATCAATTTTGTATTGTGTTAAGCCCATATACTGATATATGGATCAATTTTGTATTGTTTTAATATGCGAATAAATAAAGTATAAAATTTTCAAATGTATTTACGTGTATAAAAGGGATAAGACACATTCCATAAACACATTCCAACCTGTCTATCACGCATGTAAAGGACATTGTGATAGAATTTCCCTAATAACAATACAAGGAAAATCAAACAATGAAAATCTAAGTAATTCAGAAGGAATGATATAAGTAAGGATGACAAAGGAATTCAGAATCATAATGGTCAACAATAAACGGTAAAGCCCATGTACTGTGCTATTGATCAATTTTGTATTGTTTTAATATGCGAATAAATGAAGTATAAATTTTTCAAATGTATTTACGTGTATAAAAGGAATAAGATAATAAATACATTCCAACGTGTCTATCACGTATGTAAAGGACATTGTGATAAAATTTCCCTAATATCAATACATGGAAAATCAAACAATGAAAATCTGAGGAATTCAGAAGAAATGATAAAAGTAAGGATAACAAAGGAATTCAGAATCATTATAATCAACAATAAAGGGCAATGCCCATATACTGTGCCATTGGTCAATATTAAACGACAAAGTCTATAAACTGTGTTTTATAATTGTCAACTACAGAGAATATTTTGGCGATTTTTGTTAGGACTTGGCACGATTGTGGACAAATTGCTTGAAATTTTTGAAACATGGAAACTGTCTGATGAAAACAAAAAACAAATGTTGAGATCTTTCTATATTTTTGGAGTAACGGAATTACATTATCACAAATGACGTTATCATCGTAGAAATCTATACAAATAGAACTGGTATGAAGAGAAAAACTCAGAGTGTAACGTGCGTCTATTGTTATTGCTCTTTGCTGAATCTCATTACTGAGCGTATTTGATATTTGTGATACGAATTTAAATCATTACATTTTGTTTACGGAATATTTATCAAATAAATATCCTTCATCGAGTTGCAATCTGCCTATCAAATCTCAAGTTACAAATCTACGTTCATAGGCATAATTTACACCATTTTTCAATAATAAATTTGTAGTAAAAAATCGAAAATATTGTCCAGTTTGAAATTATTTTTAAGATATTATGTTACGAAAATATATCTTCATAGTAAAACAAACATAGCTATCAAGCCTTTTAAATATAACTCTGTATTTTACTCAAAATAAGATTGTTTGTCTTTCTATAATTAGCCTAGATGCAAGATGCATGTAAGTTTTTATATTAGAACTCTTGATTATTTAATTAATCTTCTTGTTAAAATTCTATGCTTAAATATCAACATATGCTTAAATATTAATTCATATTAATATGCTTAAATGTTAATATAAATAAAATACCATGTTTTCATATCAATAAATTTAGACATGTAATCATGCCTGAAGTTTACATGGCTTAATAGTGATAATGCTCCAAAATGAAACTTGTGTAATATTGATTTATAAATTCTGAATGCAAACGAATAAATAAACTATATGAATTTCTCTGTTACGTTGTCTCAAATCTCTTAAAAATGGAAAAAGGAAAAAAAAAAGAAACCATTTTTAATATTTAATATCTTAAAATGTAGATGATTTTAAAACACATTTTTTCTTGGGATGAAAGATATAAGTACATTCTGTCATTTCATGTATTTAAAAAATTACAAGACACAGAATTAGCATTTATAGAGGGTTCCAAACTGTCAGACATTTGACGAGCACGAAATCAGTATAACAGCTTAGGCGCACGATTGCAAAATAAATATTCCAACTAGAATGAAAACTTTGGTGCCTAAGTATACTACAGACTGTAATAATTACCCTGAGCCTAGATAAATTTTTTAATACAAAGTTGTATTTAGCTAATACAAAATTTTGAAAATTTTAACAGTATAATCACCTAAAGAAATATTTTTTTAACAATAAAAAGGAAATTTTAAGTTCATTTTATACATACTAACATGAAACATATGTTTTGAAAATTTCATGAAAAAATATTCTGAAATTTTTGAGATATCCAGCGCGTTACGCCCAAAAATGTCATTTGGAGAAAAATAACTTCAAAGTTTCAGAAACGCCGCTTCAGCTATTGAGCGAATATAATTCTTAAAGTCATAAGTTCTGTTCTAATAAGAATTAAAAAAAACAATTATATCAAAATGTTCAGAAAATATAGGGGTTTAATATCTAAAAAAGTTAAATTTTCGAAAATTTTGAAGCTTTAAGAATCCTGAGACACCTTAATGGGATAGATTCGGCAGATGAAAAAACCAAACATGAAACAGTTAATGGTGCTGCAAAGAAATCAAATACGTTAAATAAGTAGTAGACTACGTTAGCGCACACGAAGAATGAAAATGCAAAGCAAAGTCCGATATCCGGAAATGCAGATCCAGAAACAGATGTCAAGACAATAGGGAAAATCTGCTGTACTCCTGAAAATAACATATCAGAAATACTTGAAGGAATTGATTGAACTTACCCCTTAAGGATGGCTTAATAACTGAGAAACCATCAAAAAGTGCCTATTTTTATTACAGAAATTGAATAAATATAAGGTTTCTAAATAAAATATGCAATTAGTTTTTTTTTTTTTTTTTTTTAAGGCGAAGAAAAAGATCTTATAGAACAAATTCACATTTTTAGAAAAGCCATCATGCGAGAATTCTGTGGCTTAATGTTTGTTTTACACATACAAATTAATACGAATAAGAACTTTATTTTTCACATCTGATATCTTTATTTATCATCACCACACAATGTTTTATAAATAACTAGCAGTATTACCCGGCGTTGCTCGGATTTCTTCTGATAATATGAGGGAAACTTAAATAAATGTTTATTCAATTCTCATACATTAATCTGATATTTCGTAATGAAATGAAGCGCATATTATGCTTTTTCTTTTTTTTTAATTCGTAAGTAATTATACAGTTAAAATGTGTTAATTGCACTTGGCTGTCAAAATTCTTGTCCTATAAAATATATGAAAAAACTTCTTATTTTCTTTATCTTTAATCTTTGCTCCCCAAAACCAACATGTTTTGACGTAGAACATGAGAGTTTGTTTCTCTGCTTCTTAAATATCCGTACTAAGAAACTTAATTAGCGGGAAGGAAGTTCGAGATGAAGACTTATTGGAATTTTATAGACTCTATTTTAATATTTAGCTGATTAGCAATGTTCGAATACATATCTATTGACATTGTGTTTTATTTAGTTTGTTTTTCCGGTGCAACTTATAATTTTATTATGGGATATCAGACGAATTAAAAAGATGAACAAATTTTACTTTTTTAAGCGTAACCTTTTACTTACTGGGTTAACCTTTCGTAATCGAGCCACACTTTAACTGTCGTTTTTTAACAAAAGCAACTTTAACTTTAGGGAATGAACCTATGTTTAAAACAATAAAGCGTCATTCAAGTTATAAGCGAATACTTGTCAAATAATACGATTACAATATTACATCCCCCCCCCCCCCCTCAAAAAATCAGATACAGTTTTCAAGTGATTTTTCTTTTCTATTCAAAGGTGGGAAAACTGAAGTTATTCGATGTTTATAAGTTATTTAATTTTTGGGTAATACCAAAATTGGTTGCTCAGTATCTCATTTTCTCAGCTCATTGCCACCGGTGATATGACGTTAACGTTACTGGCGGACACATATTCTTGCTTTATGTTATAAATGGATAGATAAATACATACATTTGAGACATTACTGAGCAAACAAAATATTTTATTTTGTATATTACTAAGCTTTATTTTAATGCTTGCGGGTATACAATATTGCATGTTTTTCCATTTGGAGCATAAATATACAAATTATTTGGGGTACCCACTCTAGAGCAAGCAACATAGAATTGTCCGTGCGAAAAGCATGGCGTTTCCAAGTTAACACCAGCTATATTTAGTGACTGTCCTTGCGCCTTATTAATTGTCATAGCGAATGCGAGCCTTACTGGGAACTGCAATCGTTTGAAAACCAAAGGTATTTCAGAGTCACTGGGTATCATAGGGATGCGTGGTATAAATACATCTGTACCCTTTGCATTTCCTGTTATAATAGTTGCTTGGATCACATTTGGCATTAGTTGCTTTACGCATAGCCTGGTTCCATTACACAGTTTCGGTGTATCAATGTTCCGCAGTAGAAGAATTGGGGATCCAATTTTCAATTCAAGCTTATGTGGTGGCATTCAAGGAGGCTCCAAGGCATTTAGAAACTTTGTAGGATACAATACAGCCTGTTCCGGATCCATAACGGTGTCAATAGATGAGTACGTTGCAACAGTCCTTGTTGATGCTGTTGACATTTTCGTTTTGGGGGGCCAGAATGGCTCTTTCGCATAACCAATGGTGGTTACGAAAATTAACTTGTATTTCGTGGAAAACATTATCTATTAGTTCGTCCACAGACGACATCAAGTGACAAAAATCGGCTGTCAAGGATATTAGATTTGTAGCAGACTCAATAGGAAACTTACCATTTCCTAGACGCAATAACCGTTCAGAGAAATCGCGCGCACTTGTATTCTTATTATTTATTTTTAATGACAATTTTTGAACGTGCCTCCAGATACTGCAATAAATGCACCCAAATGACGTAGCATTAAAAATAAAGCCTCCATTTTATGGATAATAATAAAGGTTAATTTCAGAAAATAGTTTCTACTCATAATAAAACATTACTTTCAAACTGAATCTTAAGTAACTAATAATAAAATCTATAATGATTAAATGAAAGTTATGTCATTTTCTATGTACTTTTAACAATGACGTCAATGAAAATAAGATAAAATAATGTCAATAAAATAAAGAATTGACTCTCTCTTATATATATATCGTAGAAAATGTTACCACTGCACCTAAACTATTAAAATACTTAGCTATAATGCATAGATAAACGATATAGATGCAATATAGCATTTAATAGAAAATAACGTCAAGATATCTAGCAAAAAAAAAAAAAAAAAAAGTTTGCATTAAAATAGATATTTTAATTTAAAAAAACAATTAAATTAAGGTGCTACGTCATTTTACCGCTCTTATAGTTGAAGTTTTTATTTTATATATAAATAATCTGCGTTTTCTGTTTAGAATGACGTCAATTTCAAAAATGCAAAAATATAGCAATGCGTTATCGTTAATTTTTTCACATTATTTTGTCATTTTTTAGGGTTTGGCAACAGGAAAGAAACGTTTGAATTAAAAAAAGATTTAAAAAGAGATATTTCTATAGTGTTAAATTATGAAAGTGGTAGAAAAAAGGGATAAATAGTGGTCTGATAATTTTTTAAAGCAGACAGGGATCTATTCCACATTCTAAAGCTTATGTACATGAAGTTTCGTGCAAATCGGTCAAAAATTAAAGATTTGTATAAAGGACATACACACAGAGAACGGCTTTTATATATATAGATATTTGAAATAATACATATACATTAAATTTAAATTAATAATATTTTTTTTTTTTGAGTGTGATATATTTCGATACATGCAATACAAATTTCAGTATCACAATCAACGCCAAAAACCAAACCCAAACAGCAATGTTCAAAAACTTCACACTGAAATTCCAGTTAAATTTTTCTGGTTTTAGAAGTTTTCCAGCAATTAAATCTCCAGCCCGGAAATATGACGGGCACCAGAAATAAAGAACGACACCTCAGCCCGTGATATAGACGGGAGCGAGAATCAAGGAGTTAAAGGTAAAAAAACACCTTTTGACAAAAATTTAGGTTATATTGCAGTTTCTGGATGCATACTGGAGTTACTGATGAAATTGCCACCAAGGAATTAAATGAACTGCTTAAGTTAAATGATCCTGATGAATAAACGATGAAGAACATGATTTTGGAAATACGGTTGAAGAACCCTGAGAAAATTAAAAATAATCCATAAGCTAAGATAACGACAAATGGGGAAACCAAACATTAAGCTAACAAGGGAACAACTTTTGGTGCTCCTCGCACCTAGCATTGAGACCTGGTGCATTTTAAAGCCCTATATTAATAATTTTGAGAATCGATAAAATTTTTCTGTTAAAATATTTTTTTTTACTTTTATTTTACAGCAGCATAACTTTCTGAAAATGCAATTTTCGAGACCACTTATCGAACTATTAACATTGAAATTTTTTTAAAGCATTAAAAATTAAAAATTAGTTAATAAAAAGTATAAATTGTCAAAAAAAAGTTTAAAAATTGCTTCAAAAACCCATGAATTTTATTTCGAAAAATTGTAACATTATATTAACATTTTTGGCAACGGAAAAAGGTTGGCGCTTTTTTTTTTAAACGTAGAGCTTTCCGGAAACAACAGCCAAATGCCATAGCTGTTTGTCTTGTGTGAGGAGTGGAACTTCACTAGAAATTGTAATACCCGACCTAATTAGCCACAGTAATTTTTCTAAATTGTGTAAAAATATTAATTTACTTTATGATTACTTTTGCCAACGGACCATTTAATACAGCAATACTTCATTTTAAAGATTCGAAACTTTATTCCATTGCTTACTTTGTATTTCATTAAAAAATAGTTTTCAATGATGTTGAAAGCTTTTATAGAAATTTATTTACTATAAATATATTTATCGTCTGCATAGAAAAGAAAGAAAAAACCAAATTCTTGTTTCTTATGCTATCAATTATTATCAAATAAATCGCAATCTGATATAATGATATAATTCTAATGTGTACTGTACATTCACTTGGCGGATAAAGCGGGCGGGAAAATTGTAGCGCCATATTTGGTGACTTAACTCACTTTTGGCGCGAAATAAACAAATAATAATGTAATAATAAAGAATTAAAAGTACAACAAAGTATATAAAATATGATTTTAACACAGAAATTTTATCGGTTCTCTAACTTTTATGCATAAGGCTACAAAATGCAGCAGATGCTAGGTGCGAGCAGCACCAAAAGTGGTTTTTTTATAATTATCAGTTAATAAGTTTTTCTCAGAAGGATAAATGAAAGAAGACAATTATGAATGAGAAGGAAGAAGGAAGAAAAGAAGGCAAAGCCTTTATAATTTTCTTCCCTGTGAAGCAGAAAGAATGTGAAGTATAAATACTCTACATGTGGTAAATCTCAGAGAAGAAAAAAAAATATATATGTTAGAGGAAGACGAAAAGAAGAAAGAATAGCGTTTTCTGAAGAATTCGTTCGATGTAAGATCACTGTCAAATGGAGAAGTTTAATCTGTGATTTTGCATCCTCTTTGCAGACTGTCCTCTCCTCTTTGGAAGTAAAAAAGCTGTATTCAGATTTTAAGGGAGACTTTGATTATCTTTAATAAACTATAAAACTTTGGAATATTAGCGAAGATGGATGGTGAGAAATTATAAACTGTACTGGGGTTTGAAACATATTAAGAAGATTTTTCCCAGAGATAGAAGACTCTTTAGAGGCAAAAATGAGAAATGATATTTCAGCAATTTGTAAAACCCTACACTTCATTCCAAAATAATGAATTCGGGCCAACGTATTGTTTGGTATTTTTTTTATCCTGCCTTAAAATCAAAATTCAAATGTGAATAATTAAAGGAGTACTGTTAAATAAAATTTGTCTTATAAAAATACCTCTTTATTCATTTTACAATTTTAAATGATTAAAAATTTTATAATTATTATATACGAAATTTTTTAGCTACCTGATAAACATTGTACTTATTTTATCTTTTAACTTATTAAGATAAGATAATTATTGTTGTTTAAATTATTGATATCTTTTTGAAATAGCCTGTCCATGATATACGCAAAAAAAAGTCTGGAAGAATAAATTAAAATTTATACGTCATTCTATAAAGTTATTCATATTACTAGCGAAAACTGTCGTTAATATAGTAAAGATATTCATATACAAAAAGTATTAAGTATTTAATACACATCTGTGTGTAAATTAAATCTAAATCGCATTTGTTATTTTTAAAGAATATTCAATAATAATAAAAAGATGTACATGCCAAATCTGAGATTTAAGAAGAATGGTTAAAGATGTTCTAAACGTAATAGAGTAAAAGTATAAAAAAAAATTTATACAAGTTTACTGGGAAACTTGTTGGAATCAAACGTAATCAAACTAAGTGATTGTTCATAACGAAAGTTGTGGCAATATGGTTTGCCTTAAACAGCAGGTTTGGCATGTATATATTTTCATTATTATTGCATATTCTTTAAAAATAGCAAATGAATTTTAGGTTTAATTTACAGAAAGTTGTTTATTAAATATGTATTATTTTTATGTATAAGCATATTTTGTGATCTAATGACGGTTTTGTCAGTAATACGAATAATTTTAAAGAATGACGTATGAATATTAATTTAAACTTCCTGGCATTTTTTCCGTATATCATAAACATGGTGCTTAAAAAAGTAATCACTTATTTAAACATCAATGATGCTACTATCCTAATAAGTATAAAAATAAAATAAATAAAGTGTTAATCAGGTATATCATAGGTTATGTATATAATATTTATTATAAACAAACACATATTACTTGTGGGAATCAACCGTAATCTCTATATATAAAAGCCGTTCTCTGTATGTATGTCCGGTATACAAATCTTCAATTTTAGACCGATTTGCACGAAACTTCATGTACATACGTTTTAGAACGTGGAAAAGATCACTGTCTACTTTAAAAAATCATCAGACCAATATTTATCCCTTTTTTCTATCACTTTTCATAATTTAACATTATAGTGATATCTCTTTTTAAATTTTCAAATTGAATAGTTTCTTTCCTGTTGCCACACATCTAAAAAATTGCTCAATAATTAAAAAAAAAATTGATAACTCGAGTACTTTGTTTTATAAGGCAAAAAGAATTCGGATTGTCTCACTAAACTTTTGTTGTTTTTGAAATTGACGTCATTCAAAGAAATAAATGCACATTTTTTATATATTTATGTAAAAACTTTAACTAAGCATGTTTTAAAATGACGTAGTACCTTACTTGAATGTTTCTGAAATTAAAAGATCTATTTTAATGAAGTCGTTTCAATATCAATAGATCAATTAAGGAAAACGATAATAATAAAAAAAAATCATTTGCTAGATATGAAGTCAATTTCGTCAATATAATTTCAAACTTGTTCTAAAAGCCGGCTGCTACAATTTTTTTCCTATTTCTTTGTAATGATGTATATTTAATTATATCATTTAGATAAATGTTTTAATAACTGAAATACACAGTGATAACATTCTACGATTTATATCGAATAAGGTTATATAAAATACGATTTTTCTACGATTTATATTAAATAGAAATTATAGCTACTATTTTTTAGAGTAAGCTTTTTTCTTTTTTAAACAAAATTTCATGACTGACATTACGATTGAACACGGCTGCGGATTTGGATTTTATGAATGGAAATATGAGTTTCTATTTAAAAGTTATTGGCAATGAACCTTTATATACATGTGCTAAAGATGTCTGATATACCGCCCCTAAATAGTACATAAATATAAATCGTTTTTAATTTGAAACACGAATATATTTTTAACCCTTAGTATATTTGTTAGATTTCTCAACAACTACAGGGAAACGTATTTTTGGTGTTTTCGTTTTAGCGATCACTTATTTATCTGAGTAGCACATTTCTCCCGCTGTGGACAAATTCTCCTAACCAATCTTTAATTAAAGGAAATATATGGGTGAATTTGATTTTCCGTTTTAAAGCAATATGTATCTTTATCTCAAATGTTCTTCCGTATAGCTGAAAACGATACGATCATCAACTGCGGTATTATATTTTCTAATGTGCAAGACAAAATTTCGGCTGTTTTGGGCCTAATTTTTTAGTTGATCATTTACAGTAGGATTTGGTCTAAGAATGATAGACGGATATGCAATATACTAAAACTATTCCTCAAAAATTACCTAACATTTTTAAAAAGCTAATCATTCAGAATTGGTTTCACCTGATTATAGAACATTTCAGCTAATTCTATAACAAAGCATGTACAACAAAATGTTATGTACTAAAACTATTCCAGAAATTTGGGTCCAAAGTAACGGTGCAAATTTCATCAAAATCAGTCCAGTAGAACTTTTAAAAAAGGCTAATCTTTTATAATCGGATTCACCTGACTACTGAACTTTCTTCCATAATTTTATAACAAAGGGACGTAAAACTATATGCAGTATTTTAAAACCATCCGTGTAAAACTATCTAACAAACAATACAAGTTCGAATGAAATCCATTCGGAATTTTAAAAAAGACTAATCTTTCATAATCGGGTTCCACATGTTCATGGAATTTTTCTTTATAATTCTATGACTAATCAGCGTATAACAATGTTACGCACCAAAGCCTTAACTGAACAACTAATAGTAGTCCAGGCAATAGGGAATTTTACCTAGCAAAATTAATGGTAGTACTGGAAATCGGCTTTCTAGATGTTTTTTGGGTCGCTGAATCCGAATTTGTAACTTCCCACCAAAATTTCCCCCGGCAACCTCCTCAAATAAGGTTTTTATTAAAAATTTTTTTTTTATTGTTTTAGAGAAAAAGTATCTAAAAATTCAGAAAGTAGACAAAATTTCCAACAAATTAGATATATGACATTATGACTTAGGATGAAGGGGAAGGGGGGATCTGCCTCGGAACATGCGCGCGGTGCTGCGTAAACTAAGTTGCGCAATTCCACTTAACCACGCACACGTTTACATTCGCCCTCCCATCTCCCCTCCGAACTTTCTCTATAAGATTTACTTTAAGATTTTTGGGTCGCTGAATCCGAATTTTCAACTTTCCCCCAAAAATTTCCCCCCAAAACCGACTCAAATAGTAGTTTTTAACCTAAATTTCTTATTGTTTTAAGGGAAAAGCATTACGAAATTCAGAAACTAGACAAAATTTTTAACAAATAGGATATATGACATTATGAATTAGGATGAACGGGGAGGGTGAGGGCTGCCTATGAACATGCACTGCGGCTCTAGGTGCACTAAATTATGAAGTTCGGGCAATTGGGGATTTTATCTGGCAAAATTAATACTAGTTCTGGATTTCGACTCACTTTATGTTTTTTGGGTCGCTGAATCCGAATTTGTAACTTCCCACCAAAATTTCACCCGGCAACCCCCCAAAAAATTGATTTTTTGAAAGAATTTGGTTTTTGAGAAAAGTGCGCGGGGAATGTTCCGAGGCAGCCCCCTCTCTCCCCGTTTACACTACGTCATAATATCATATATCCTATTTGTTGCAAATTTTGTCTAGTTTCTGAATTTCGTAATGCTTTTCCCTAAAACAATAAGAAATTTATGTTAAAAACAACTATTTGAGGGGGTTTCGGGGGGGGGGGGACATTTTTGGGGGAAAGTTGAAAATTCGGATTCAGCGACCCAAAAATTTTAAAGTAAACCTTATAGAGAAAGTTCGGAGGGGAGATGGGAGGGCGAATGTAAACGTGTGAGTGGTTAAGTGGAATTGCGCAACTTAGTCCACGCAGCACTGCGGCGCATGTTCCGAGGCAGATCCCCCCCTTCCCCTTCATCCTAAGTCATAATGTCATATATCTAATTTGTTGCAAATTTTGTCTACTTTCTGAATTTCTAGCTATTTTTCCCCTAAAACAATAAAAATGGAATTTTTAATAAAAACCTTTTTTGGGGGGCTTTTTCCAAAATTTGGGGGTGTTGCCGGGGGAAATTTTGGTGGGAAGTTACAAATTCGGATTCAGCGACCCAAAAAACATCTAGAAAGCCGATTTCCAGTACTACCATTAATTTTGCTAGGTAGAGTCCCTATACGGTCTCTATTGCCTGGACTATAGTGCAAGTTGAATTAAAATTATTTCCGAAGAATTCAAGTTATAAGCAGCCGGAATGAGATTCCCACACGAAAACAAACAAATACTGAAATTTGCCAATTTACTTATGTAAAAGTACACTAAAACAAACAAATGCTGAATTATTTACAATGTTTTTGAGCAATTAAGTTAATCTTTGGTAACTGGGTTGCAGGCATATTTTAAAAGATTAAAGGTTGAAAATTACTTTAAAAAACATAAAAAAATCTGTAAATTGAGATAAACTTTTCAAACAAGATACTGAAAGTGTTTTTTGTTTTCTGTTAGACGTTGAAGTAGTCGGATGTATGATGTTTAGAGATCAAATTGCAGTAAAAGCGTAATTTATGGTACGCTTAGGTTGTTGCCACCAACAATATGATGCTAGGCGTTACTCATAATTTTTTCTTCTTAATATTGCATTATTAGCGAACGAATATATCTTTCTTAATTGACTGGCAATTATATTTCAAAAAAAATCTCCCTGATGGGAAATTAATTTAAAATAGATAAACAATCTGTAAATTGAAAAAAGCTTTCCAAACAAATATTACTGAAAGTACTTTTTGTATTCTATTAGATGTTGGAACAATCAAATGTACGATGTTAGAAGGTCAAATTGCAGTAAAAGTTAAATTTATGGATGGGTTAGGTTATTGCCACCAACAATATGATGCTAGATTTACTCATGGCAATGTTTTTTTCTTTATAATATTGCATTAACAGCAAACAGGTATATCTTTCGTAATTGGGCAGCATACAAATTGAAAAATATCCATGATTGAAAATTACTTTAAAATACATTCAAATGAGAAAATTGAGATAAAATTTTTGCATAAATTTCATTTGAAAGAACTTTTTCCTGTTCGACAGTATGAAAAACGAAATTGTATGATGTTCAGAAGTTAAGAAAAATTTCAATAAAGGCACAATTTATGGGTTAAGTCGTAAATGACGTCTTTTAAGCAAATAATTGTGTTTTAATATATGTTTTGATATTTGTTTGGAATTTATATTAATTTGGTGTAGTTCGTAGTAGACGTAATTAAGACTATTTTATTTATATTTATATTTCTTATTGGTCTTTTTAATGATTCGTGGACGCGAATGCACTAATCTCGGTTATTTCCGTACCATTGCCGTATTATTTCATTTTAATGTATTTTACCCGGGAGGACACTTATTATTGACACGAGCGAAGCCGGGTAGTTCTGCTAGTCTATCTATATTATAAAGAACAAAAATATCTGTGCGTAACGCATACGTCAGTCTGAGAATGACAACACTTTGAAATTTGAAATGAAATTTTGGTTTTGCAATTTTCTTTACTGCAAAATTTTAAACTTCTAAACATCGCACATTTTAAATTTTTACACCGTCGTATAAGGAAAAAAATGTACTTTTCAATGCAATTTGTTTGAAAGCTGTATCTCAATTTATTTTTGAGATATTAATTTTTTTGTAGTTTTTAATACATTTTTTGTAATTGTGGCAACTGAAGTTGATTGACATTTCTCTTGAAAGTCATGGAGGGTTTAGAGGGAAAATAATCCCCGCGTAAAGAAAATAATATATTACTGTAGCTTTTGTTACCGTTTTCTCATAAAAACTGAAAAAAAAAATGAAATTACAATGCGTGCTATGTCAGCGATTTTTTAAGTTTCCAATCCAAAGCCATTTTCAATTTTTGAACCGTCAAATATAGAAAAAAATCTACTTTCAAATGCAATGTGTTTGAAAATTGTATCTTAATTGACTGAGTTTTTACGGTTTTAAAAATAATTAGCTGCCCGTGGCGACCAGTTTGGTCTCCCTTAAATGGAATGCTAGGCATTATATCGTGTTACTTTTATTCATAATTTAATTTACTTGCTCAATCCTTCGCCAAATCGGAAGATTCTGATAGAGAAATCAAGAACTTGGTATTTTTATGTTAGTCGGGCACAGGTGATGAATCGCCAAACATAGTACCCGTCGTATTTTTTTCATATTTCTAAAGAAATATGAAATATTAAGTTAAAATATAACCTTTTCACTCATTTTAAAATGGATAACTTTAATTTAAAACTGAAACATTTCAAATTCATGAATTTCACTTTAAAAAAAATCTTTAAAAAAGGAAAACGAAAAGAAAAGAATAAATACCATAAACCATTTAATTTCAACATCAAAGCATTGTTTTAATTTACACCTCGAAAAATAAAAAAATCCCTGCCGGCTCGGGCCTACAGGCGGAGGTAGATTTCGAAGTTAAGTGCTAAATTCACCAATAAAACTTAAATCAAGATTAGAGATAAACCCAGTTCCTTCACTAAGAATGAACTCTAAGGGAGCTAAACATTTTGAGAAAATTCTAATATACAAGAATACCTACACGCATGTATATGGAATAGCTTTAAAAATGGCTAAAGCAAATTCAGAGAACCTCAAAGTGTTAAAATATGTTAATATTTCTATACTCGGGTTTTTATCATGTTTTAATAAGTTTCTTCAAACTCACATGACGTTACATATTCACCTGCTGAAGTCCATTATATTTCCAATATGACGCAATATTTATTATTAATTTTTTAATTCGTCAAACTATTTATTTCATTTTGAGTTTTCATGCGGAAATCTTGCTCTAAAAAGCTTATGACGTAATATTCAATTTGTTTTCAATTCGTGAAACTGTTTATTTATTTATTTTTTCACGTGAAATCTTGCAATAGAAAAGCAGTTGTTGTGGTGAGAATTTTACTGTTTTTTTTTTTAATTGTTGGCAACTACTATAACGAAAAATATTTATTTTTTCCTGTCATTGTTGTATAAGAGCTGGTTCTATCAGAATCATGTTAAGACGGTATTCAAAATTTTGAGCCCTCCCCATTTCAATTTCCTTGGGCCGATTATGCCCATTTTCAATCCCCGCCGAGATATTAATCATATCACAGTTGTTGGCGAGTTTGAAGACGATCCGTGCATAATTGCGACTTTTATCGTGCGGACAAAATTTAGTACATACTTACATATATATATATATATATATATATAAACTTTTTAGGTGGGGGTGGTTTTGGGTTCCTGGGGTCATATAATGAAAAGTTATGAAGGAATTTTTCAAAAGTCGCACCATGGTAACGACTGCAATAGGTAGTATTTCTTACGAAATCTACCTAAAATGCTGCTGGCGAGTTAAAAAATGCTATTGGCGATAATTGCGCCCAGCTAATATGAAAGTACGAACTTTTTGTGATCATAGCAACTTTTATGTAGTATTATTTTAAAAAAAATATTTTGATGAAATAGGTTGCCAGAAAATACGTTGCCAAATTTCTTTTCTCGCCATGGACCTTTTCTCTATTTCACCAAGTACCTATACTGGAAAAGTACCTTCATTTATTTATTTATTTGTTGTATTTTAAATTAGATGAATAAAAGACGGCACAGGTGTCAACGCACTACGTTGGCGCGACTTTTTTCTGACGCCAATGTCATATACGTACAGGGGTACTTAACTGGCACCAAAGTGTCGTTATTTTGCTTGATATGGTAACCCGAATGTTGTTGTTTATTTATTAATAAATTGTTTATTTACTTTTATTTTATTTTTTTTAATTATATAAATTGTTTTGTTCTATAGTTATTAATTAAACTTTTTTTTATTTATTGTTATTCCCTTTTTAAAAATATTACACAATAACCAATGAGATGCGTTACATTCAGGTGTTGCCATTAAACAATTAACAAATAATCGCGATTTCTGTGCCACCTACGATAGCATAAAATATATAGATTTTCAAGCATGAATTATTTTTAAATTTATCTATCCCGTGTAGCTCAATTACGAAAGATTAATCTCCCTTAAAAAAATGTAAAAAGTTCAGCATTTGTTTCCGTCTAATGTTGCATAACAAAATTAAAACTTCCTCTATAGAAAAATTAATAAAATAATGTAACTAAGAAAACAATTTAACAGACATGGGATTGAACCACGTGCTTAAAGCACCGAAATGATCGGAAAGCATGCCGTAAGTCTTAAAATCTTGGGCTAATAACTCCTGACATGCGCTGACATGTGAAAGTATCACTTTTAGTAAAATTTAAAACTTTATTTGATTGCATAATTGATATTTTTCAGATAAAAATTCTTTATTATGTTAGTGGGCAATCAAAAATATATATTACATGTAAAAAAATAATTACAATAAAAAAAGAATGGTTTTCACCTATACGCTGTAACCCGAGGAGCTCGGGTTCGATCACCTAGTATATATAAAATCCGTTCTCTGTGAGTATGTCATTTATACAAATCTTCAATTTTTGACCGATTTGCACGAAACTTCATGTACATACGTTTTAGAACGTGGAAAAGATCACTGTCTGCTTAAAAAAAAAATCAGACCACTATTTATTCCTTTTTTGTACCACTTCCATAATTTAACGTTATAGAAATATCTCTTTGTTAGTCTTTTTTAATTCAAATGTTTCTTTCCTGTTGCCACACCCTAAAAAATGACACAATAATGTGAAAAAATTAAGGATAACGCGTGTATCTAGCTTCTATTTGCCAATAAAAATTCAAATTTTCTTGCTATATATTTGCGTGTTTGATATTGACGTCATTCTAAACAGAAAATTTATATTTCTTTGCATATAAAATAAGAACTTTAACTATAAGAGCGGGAAAATAACGTAGCACCTCAATTTGAATATTTTTAAAAAAAAATAAAACATCCATTTTAATACAAACAGTCAAATTTCATGAAAACAATTTAAGAAAAAGAAAAAAAAAAAGCTAGATATGACGTCACATTCTATCAATTCTTTTCAACGCGTAATCAATCTCATTCTAAACATATGGCTCCTATATTTTGCTTACTACTTCGATTGTATACTACAGTCATATCTTATAGCTATACGTTATCGCTAAGTGTTGTATTGGTTTAGATTCAGTGCTAACATTTTCTGTGATTTATAGCAAAAAGAAAGCGGTTATTTACATTTTCAAAAAAATTGTTGACAGATGTCTTGATTTAAAATTTGTGGAAAATGACATCATTTCATCTAACCATTGTAGATTTAATTTCAATAAAATTTCGAATTTTCCAAATAAAATTTTAGTAAATACTACCTCATTTGGATTTATTTTTTTGCATTTTCCCCCGTATTGTGGGAGATATTGTATACTTCTGTTACGCGCGCCGAAGAAAACACGTATTTTAATTTTAAAAGTTAAAAAAATTACCACAATGTGTCAAAAGAACATTCTTTTTCTGAATTTAAATTTCGCGAGTTCCAAAATTAAAACTAAAAATGTGAATTTTTTCATAAACGTCAAGCTAAAGCTGTTCATAAAGTTAAGGCTGTTCTCAAATCCAAAAGAGCTATTTTCTGACATATTTTTTAATTAATTTTTGTTCGGAAACTCATGAAAATGACAGGAGTGCTTATTTAAAAACTATGTAATCGAAAGATAGTTTCCATATTTTGGTAAATGTATAAGATCTTTCAGTTGATGTTTTGAACTGAATTTCGGACGCAACACTGCAATAAAGGAGAAAAACCGGCCGTCACGCAAACACAACTGCTCATAACTCGATAAGAAATTTATTTATGGAAAAAGAGAAAACTCATTTCAATTCCAAATCTCTTTAATAGTCAGGCCTACAAATTTTAAGCCTTTACGTTTAATGAGTCAGAAAATGTGTCAAAAAGTTTCGCGTTGTTGAGCAGGGACCCATAGAAGCACCTTAAGCATTATTGCAGATTAGTATTTTGTAATCAAGTTGCATGCCAGATAGTCGCTTAAAACATAAGTCATTCTGTATTGTTTTAAACAAAGGTGCATGCCATAATAGGTGTCTGGCACACTCATTAAAATAAGAATACCCTAGTGCACAGACCCATTACTGAAGATAAACCCGTCAATATACTTAGAGATAAAAATAGTTCTGCATTTTTCCTTCAGCTAATAAGACTAATCCTTCATAATTGGGTTCACATGATTATATAACTTTTCCTATAATTCTATGACTAAGCAACGGAAAACAATATGTTTCGCACTAAAATCTTCCCTAAAAAACTAATAGTGCAAGTCGCATGGAAATCCGTTCTGAAGAATTCAAGTTATATGCACCCGGAACGAAATTCCCATTTGAATTTTATATACTTGTCAGGATTTGAACAATTGAGTTAATCTTTTGTATTTGGGTTGTAAGCATATTTAAAAAATATGCATGCTTAAAAATTATTTTAAAACCCATAAAAAATTTGTAAATTGAGATAAACATTACAAAATAATATTACTGAAAGTACTTTTGTTTTCTGTAATACGTTGGAACAATCGAATGTACAATGTTTAGACGTTAAACTGCAGTAAAAGGGAAATTTATTGTTGTGTTAGGTTGTTTCACCGAAAATATGATACCAGCGTTACTCATAGACATGTCTTTTCTTTATACTATTGCATTAAGTTTAAACAGGTTCATCTTTCGTAATCGGGTTGCACTCAACTTTAAAAATATCCATGCTGTTAGGAATCGGTATGGGGTTTAGAACATACATGGCAACGAATAAAAACTTTGCAAACTTTAGCGTGATGACCAAAACGAAGACACTTTAGACAGCATTTTGTATCCCTAATTTATTTTTCCGTTCTTGAAAGGAAAGAGATCTAGCCCTAACACAATCCTTGCTTTCATAAGATTTATCACAAAATAAACAAAGGCGTTCCTTTGCGCTATATAGCCCTGCCGCCGTAGGTAATTTTTGTTCTCTCCTTCTGAAATTTCCCTTAGGTTTGTCCCTAGAGACTAATTCTACAAAACCCGATTTGGCTAAGTTTAATCTGTCCTCTCCTGCAACCTCTTGCTTCAGAAATTCCATCAAGGTTACTATATTTGATTTTGTTGACAATGAATTGCTAGTACTACTAGTACTACTGGAATTTTTTTAGTATCTATTTTGATTATTCAATTACTTATGAAGACAGTGCAAAAAACCGCATAAAAATATTTGCTTTTTTAACGGAGTTATAAACATTTATGTAACTATCACTTTCATAGACTCACCCATTTAATTGCAACTTTAAGTCGCATTTTCTCAAAACTTGATTTTTGACGACTATCCGTAAGATTAAAAAAAACTATTTGATGGAATGGCTTAATTTTTTTTGCATGCATATAAAATCATTATCTATAGAATGAATTAATATATTTTAGATAGCTTAATATTTTACGTATTTATGAGGGAAAAAAACTTGTATTTTTTAGGGTTTTTTAAATTTTCACATTTGGGAGTTTTTTTAATAAGGTTTCCTTTGGATGATAGTTATATCCTTAATTCATTCTATAAAGTAAAGTTTCCTGATCATTTTAAAGCAAAAATTCGGTTCTTGTGTCAATTCAACGTTAAGATATCTTGCGCGTGATGATATGACACCTAAGATTTTTTCCTAAAATTGTTTTATATAAATTTTGCTGTATTTGTTGTTTTATTACATTGAAGTAATTCATTTTATAATTTTATAAGACTACAAACGTACCTTAAAAATATCAGAAAGTTTAAATTAGTCACATTGAATACTTCTGTTTTTATATAGATTCGAAACGGGAGCTTTGTTTACATGATTTTCGGTATCGATCAAGCCCTGAGCCCCCTCTGGTAAATGACGAACGCAGCGGCGTACGCCTTTTCTTTAATTTATTCATATTACAGAATGCACTCAGCAGTGGCGTGGCGTCCGGTCATCGCTGGATGCGGCGATGACCAAGCAATATTTTAAAACTCTTAATAAGCTTTTAAAACTCTACGATCCAGTTTTAGCAGAACATTTGGAGTTCATGTATAAGTGAAGGTAAGATTTAAAGTTTCTTTTTTGAACATTTAACCATTGAATTTTAGAGTTAATAATTTTTCACCACAAACTTAAATAATTGCGATGACCACCGAAAATTTTCACGCCACGCCACTGGCACTCAGTGAAAACAATATAGACTATAAAAACAATTCAATAATTCAACAGCGTTATTCATATGTCCCTGTTCGGGCGTCACATGTTCGGATGCTCGCCAAACTTCAGTGATGGGTTCGAAATATTTTATTATTATTGATTTTCGCAAAATTTGTTTTACATACTTTGAAAATGAAACATGGGACATTTGAAATTTGTTGAATTTACAATATATACAAATACACAAAATAAAAATGTGGTTTACCGGGAAGATGGATCACCGCTCGCTGTTTCATTCAAAGACGACTCTAATATGAATGCTCTCTGGGCTACTTTAATATTTGCCATACTAATTCAACAAAATGGACGAATATTCTTCTTAAAAACTTTTATAGCCACAGAGCACAAAAAACATAAACAACTTTTAAAGAACTTCAATTCTTGAACTCAATTAAATAGCCGATGCCAACTTTTTTTTACTAATTTTTTTATCTCTTCTCGTGAGATAAAATAAATGTAACCAAAGGGAAAAGAAAAAACTCTAGCAATTAGTCGCATTTTACAAATAAAAAAAGCATCACAGCGGCATTGCCAAAAGCCGTGCTTAAAAATAAAATATTATTTACCGATTCCTAACACATGCTTAAAAATTACTTTAAAATCCATTAAAATCAGAAAACTGAGGTACAATTTTCAAACAAATTTCATTTGAAAGAACTTTTTTCTATTCGACATTGTAAAAAATGAAACTGTGTGATGTTTAAAAGTTAGAAAAATTGCAGTAAAGGCACATTTTATGGGTTACAATTTATGGGCACTGACATAGTGTTTTTACTTTATAATGTAGATAATACCATACAAACGAGAATTTCACTAAGTGCTACGCGATTTGAAGGATTTCTTTTTTTTTCGTATTGTCAGGAAAATCACATATTTTTCTCTTACAACAGCCAAAGCAAACGTGCATTCTGTTATTAAAGCTCAGGGATTTTACTATGGTTGCGAGACAATAACGCCATGTTTTTTGATTGTCTTTATAACGATTTGTGGATGGGAATGCACAAATTTCAGTTATTGTGATTGCCGTATTATTTCGTTTTAATTTATTTTATCTGGAAGGCTCCTTATAATTGACACGGGCGAAGCCGGGTAGTTCTGCTAGTTAATCATATTTTTTTAGTCAAGTATATTTTGCACTAAGTGACTGTTGATATAGAAGTTAAATCAATAGTTAAATAAGACCACACCCATCTAGTTTTACCGTCTTTGCGACAAACTCACCTGAACTTAATTGTTTATTCCACAGTACATATAAATCCCTATCATAGTACAAATGTTAGGGAGAGATAGGACACAATTAGATAAGTACACACTCGTAAATCCAGCAGTGAATCGCTAGAGTACGATAAATGTTGATCAATGAAATGATTTCATTAATAGGGCCACAGTAGTAATCAAAGGAAACTATCAATCTGGAAAAAGTGCTTTATTTTATTATAGTATTCACAATAACTATGAATATGTATTATTCACCAATTAACCACTTCAGTTCCATAGTGTGCACTGCGTAATTTCTTATTTCACCGTAGGACATTACCTGATGCACTACTCATACGTGAGAAAATTAAGCAGAAATAAAAGAAGAGTGTATTTAACAGGTAAAAACGTATGAATATAGATTGAATCAGTCTTCAAATTTGAAGGGGTTATGGCTATATGGTTCGAAAATCGGCAGATGCCTAATTTAAAGACATCACACTTCTTCGAAACGGTTATGTACGTACGTATGCATATGGATCTAAACAATCTGGATTTAAACGAGTTAAGGCGCTGTCATCGAAATACTCAAGGCCAGAAGACACGAGTTGTGACGTCATCACCAATCGACCGACTACTCACTAGTGTTGGAATTAACACCGGGAAATTTTGAATAGCAATTTTCTTTCATTTTATTTGTAAAATATTTATCGTCTTATAAAACAATAATAACTATTTAACCTTACTGGTGATAACTCAGAATCCCTAAATAAAAATTCAACCAAATGCGGAATTTTCACAGGGTTGCCCCATCTGTCTGATTTTTTATTGGGGGATTCTAAATTATCGCCAGTAAGTTTAAATAGTTATTATTGTTTCATAAGATGACAGATATTTCACAAATAAAATAACAGAAAATTGCTATTCAAAATTTAACGGCGTGAATTCCAACACTAGTGAGATAGTGGTCCATTAGTGATGACGTCACAACTCGTGTCCTCTGTTCTTGAGTATTTCGATGGCAGCAGTTAACGTATGGTTGAAAAATCAGTAGATGTATAGTTTAGTTTAAAGGCTCGAACCCTCTTCAAAATATTTATTTCGAAAGAAAGAAAGATAATTTTCAACTGTTTGGATTTTTTCGACATTTTCATGAATTATCCTAGTTATGAAAACTTTATAACTGCATAAACAAAAGAAATTTTAACTCAATTTTGTGAACCAAACGAATTTTTTTAAATATTCGTTGAAATTTCAAACATGTATTGTAAAGTGTTTTTTTTTTTTTTTTTTTTTTTTTGTATTCTATTACCCCCCCCCCCTAAAGTTTTTACCAAGACATTTTAAAATGCAGATAGGTATGAAGATATATAGATATGTAGACAGAGATAGAAAATAATTTAAAAGTCTCAATTTGAATTATGCATTATTTTATATACCAATTAAATAGAAAACAAAAAACACAATCAAAATATAATTTGAAAGAAAAGGGTTTTTCTTTTATCTTATAACTTACAATTCCAAATTAATATCTAACTTATTCGTAGAACATCTGGCTACGAGAATTTTAATTAGTTATACAGATATCAGCTTTTAAATTAAAATCAACTTTTCTTTCACTCTAGTTTATTTGGAATAATAATAATGAGTCATATTTCTACTTTAATAACTTAAACCTTTTTTTTTAATGATTTGAGAAATAGGAATTGTTTACCTTTTAAAATAAAAGAAATAGCGAAAAGTATCTCGACAGC
Organism: Maratus speciosus; assembly: GCA_963932465.1. Classification (NCBI taxonomy): domain Eukaryota; kingdom Metazoa; phylum Arthropoda; class Arachnida; order Araneae; family Salticidae; genus Maratus; species Maratus speciosus. The sequence continues at coordinate 24,569,877 of OZ010786.1, forward strand.
TGGTGACGAAATTACTACTTGATTTTTCTAAGAACAATTTATTTTTCTTCAAATGCAATTACTGAGATTTTGAAGGAATTCTACACTGCGTAAAAAAAAGTAAAAGGACACTAGACTTTTTTCTAAGAAAAGCACAACTGATTAACTTAGACTAGATTAATTTTAACACAATTATACTAATTGTTAAATAAACCATATTAAAAGTAAATTTCCAACTGGGCGAAAAATGTCCGGATCAGGAGTCGAACCAGGGATCTCTTGGTTGAAGCAGCCAATGCTTTACCATCTCAGCAATCCCGCACGAATCTGGTGGAACTTTTTCACTTCAGCTAACCTTATTGACAATAGCTTTGGATCTGAAACGTTGTTTAGCTCAACAGAATAAATTGCAGGTAATGGAACTCCAGAAATCGCTGGATACATAATTACACTAGATTAAGTTTAACACAATTATGGTAGAGCATTGTAAGATGATTAAGGTAGCGCATAAATCTTAATTTGTATAACATTTTGCTGGTAAATAAATATAAATAAATATAAAAAACAAATTACGAAGAAAATATTCTCTTCATAACATAGTTTCTGTTGCTCACATAAAACTCAGTAAAAAAAGTAGAAGGACACATGAGTATTTTATATAAAAATTAAAGTATTAGTAAGAGGTTTTCTTCATATTTTTCTTTATCACTTGAAAGACTCTGTTTGGGATTGTATCATAGAGTGGCTATATTTCACTGTAGAAAAAAGTGTCCCAAACAACGTTAAGTGCTTTCCGAAACTCAATAGCAGATTCATACTGTTTATTTCCATTGTATACGCGACGAAATAACGTCGCCTATACAGGTCAGGGTTTTTAGCTAGCCATGGCAAAACACGTAACTTATTAGTGTGGAATCAATTTTTAACACCAATAACTGTGTAAGTCGCTGCTCAATTTTGTTGAAATATCCAATCTTTACCCCCTAATTCTGTAACATAAGGAAGAAATTCAGATTCCAACAATCGGGATGTAATCTTTATGAATCTGTCTACCATTCAACAAGACCAGACTCGTTCTTCCACCGTGTCCGACTGCTAGCCAGACTATCAAATTTCCCCCTTCCATATGTCGAATAAAAAAACATCCTTCCTCATTCTCGATACAAAGCGAACAGAACTGATATACATCAGGACTGTCTAAATTGAACTTCTTCTCATCTGAGATAATGACAGAAGTCTATTCTTTTGTCCAAGACATGTGGGTACTAGCCCAAGGTAAGCGGTTAGCTACATGCATCTTTGTCCACTTTAGATGAAGTTTGTCTCTTCTTGAAAATGAAGATTTTGCACTTTTTTATATATTTACTATTGGGCTCTGCCCCCTGAAAGTTACGCTCGCCAACCCCCGTTCAGACACCGCAGAATCTAAAAACACGCTAATCCGATCAGTTTAAAAAATATTAGAGAAGATTGAATTATACTGAAAAAAACTGTGCAGATCTCCCTGTAAACGGGTTTCCATTCAATTCCCTTTGATTGCAAAAATTTATGGCCGAATTAGTTGCTGTTAAGACATCCAATGGTTCTTTTCGTTTTTGATTAAGTACACAGAGTCTCTGTCTCCCGGTATTTAAAAACAATCTCTATAACAATAGTCTAAGTCATATGACTATCATCAACAGTTCTGGGCGGACCACTTCGCTTTTTATACTCTAGGTGCCATTTTGGTACTTTAATGTTAGCCAGGCACAGGTGATAAGTCACCAAATATTCTATCGCCATCATTTCATCTATATTATATAAGTTCAAGGCATCAACTGCCATAAGCAAATACGGCCTGATCTCTTCGCCTTTCATATGAAAGTTTGCCACAGATGTCATATACGCCAATCTGGGGAAAGCATCAACAGTATAAACAACAACATCTACCAAACCATATCAAGCAAAATAATGATACTCTGGCGCCAGTTAAGTACCCTTTACGTATATGACATTGGCGTCAGAAAAAAATAGCGGCAATATTGGGCCGTATATGACATCGATGCCTTAAGTTTTCGATTTTGATTAAAAAACCAAATTTTATTCGAATAAAACTACATAAAAGTTGCCATGGTCGCAAAGAATTCTTGGTACTGTTAAGCTAGCCGGGTGCAAATCTCGCCAATAGCTTTTTTTCAACTAGCCAGTTAGCATTTTTTTTTTCGAGTGGTAAATTAAAACATTGATTTCAAGTTGAAATTAAATGTCATGGTTTGTTGCATTATTTAATATTTAGCCAGATGTCATATACGCACCGCAGGTTTGGCGTGATTTTTTTAAACGAAAATTTGGCGAAAACCTCGTTTTCGAATACCAGTTTCATATGTATTTTTGGTACTACTTAGTTATCCCGTCGACCAAAAATCTATCACCAAATTATAAGATTAAATGCCAATAATGGTTGATCGTAAATGTCACATTGTCACATTCACTTGACTTTAAGCAAGTTACACGTGTTTACGTCATCAAGTGATTTTTATTGCGACGTTTTATTTGCATATTTATTAATGCTATACTAATTTATTTGATCTTTCGTTATTTAAAATAAAAATTATGTCAATTTGTATAATTTGGCAAGTGGTTTCGCGATTTATATAATTCGGCGAAATTAGACCACTTGGACCAATTGGAATAACCAAGTAGTACTGTATTTTTTAATTATTTTCTATAATTTTCAAAAGGAAATTACAAAAAAAAATGATAACTATAGAACAAAATAATTTATATAATTTTAAAAAATAAATAAAAGTAAATAAACATTTATTATTAAATAAACAATGATAGCCGGGTTACCATGTCAATCAAAATAATGCTATTTTGGCGTCAATTAGATTCCCCGGTCCGTTTTGTATTTTAAGTAAAATGAATGAAAGGATTATATTTTAAATGAAATTAATGAAATATAAAAAAAAAAATGCGACGGGAAAAAGGTTTGGCGATTTATCACCTGCGTCTCGCTAGTATAAAAATACCTAGTTCTTGATTTCTCTATCAGAATCTTTCGATTTGGAGAAAAACTGTTCAAGTAAATTGAATTATGAATAAAAGTAACATGATACATTTCTTATCATACATTTAAGGGAGGCCAAACTGATCGCCAAATTAGTTTAAAATAATAACCTTTTCTAAAATATGAAAAAAAAATATCTATTATTATTAAAATTTGAGTTACCATCATTAGAAAAATGTATTTAAAATTAAAAAAAAATTAATATTTCGAAAACTAATTCGAATTTTAAAATTCTAATACCATTTTGAAATCTGCGTATCAATATAGATTTTTGTGTTAATTTCATCGAAAAGTATTCCATATTTTAGGAGAAATCGCCGTGAAACATAGTTGTTTAATCAGTCGTTTCAAAGAATCGTTTCATAAATTCGTTACATTTCAGCCGTTTCATAAATTCGTTTCATTAGGATTTTATACAGGGTGCAATATGTTATCGATCGCCGACCTTTAATTTCTCAACCGTTGGTCGTAGACATATAGTTCCAATTACAAAAACGTTTCACATGAAGTAAATATTCATGCTGTGGCATTATTTAAAGTAAAAAATCAAGTTTATAAAAATTACGAAATCTAACTTTTTATACGTTCCCCTAGTCCCTATAATTATATTTAGTAAAAGTTTACACATATCATAACACATATAACACAAAAAGTTTGACATCTGTACTACAAAAATTCACAGAGTTATTAAATTTTAAATTTTGAGATTTTTGCACATTATTTTGTATTTCTTTGAGGGATCAGTTAAAAGATGAATTAAAGTAACTCGAGATCAAAATCAGGGTGCTATGTCCTTTTTACGGCGAAATCACCTTTAGCCGGTATCGCCAAATCTGGGTATCACCAAAGAGGATTATTTCATCGTAAAATTTGAGCTGACTTTTAGAGGTCGTATACAAAGCGAAGAATGGAATATTGAAATTAAACAGAAAAATAAATATCCATATTATTATAACATCTGAAACGGTCTACTATAAAAAATGAATACATAAAACGCCGAAAACTACTAGAGATGCTGCTCAAAGTGTTCTCCATTGGTGCCAATCCACAATGGAATGCGTGACAGTACTGTGTCCTGAACACGTTAGAGCATAGCAGGTGTACAAACTGTGCAACAATCAAGGATAATGCGCTGCTTCAGATAAACCATAGAAGTATTCTCAGTCACATAGATTTATGCCTTGATGTAATCTCAGAGGTAGAAGTCCATGGAAGTCAAGTCCGGTGAATGCGGTGGCCACTCTATCGGACCACCATCTCCAAGGATCTATTGACCGAATTCGGTGGCCAGATACGCCCGGACGTTTGATGTTTTATGACGAGAAGGCCCCATCATGTTGAAACCACACCCGGAAGGCATGTCGGAGAGCAACTCTTCATACCAGTCACGTACCGTGTTTTGTAGCAGATGCAGGTAACGATCGCCCGTTAAGGTCCCATCTTAGAAGATGGGTCCAACAATTCAGGTTCTCCATATACCGCGCCGCACGTGTCGTAATCAAAAAAATTGAAGCGTGTTCTACGTTCTTTGTCGTAATGTCTGGGCGATGGGGAGGTTTCCAGGTAGCATCATCCTTTTGATTATCGCACACTTTGCACACCTGCTATGCTCTAACGTGCACATTACGCAATACTGTCACGCTATCAATTATGCATTCCCACCAATGGAGAACACTTTGAGCAGTATCTCTAGTAGATTCCAGCGTTTTATGTATTCATTTTTTATACTAGACTGTTTTCTGATATTACAATAAATTGATATTTATTTTTCTGTTTAATTTCAATATTTCATTCTTAGCTTTGTATACGACCCCTAAAAATCAGCTAAACTTTTTAGATGAAATAACTCTCTTTGTGAAACTCCGATTTGGCGATACCTCCTAAAGGTGGTTTCGGCGTAAAAAGGACATTGCACCCTGTTTTTGATCTCAAATTACTTTAATTCATCTTTTAACTGATCCCTCAATGAAAGACAAAATCATGTGCAAAAATCTCAAAATTTGAAATTTAATACCTCTGTCAATTTTTGCAGTACACATGTCAAACTTTTTGTGTTATATGTGTTATGATATGTGTAAACTTTTACTAAATATAACAATAGGGACTGAGGGACCGTATAAAAAGTTAGATTTCGTAAATTTTATAAAATTGATTTGTTACTTTAAATAATGCCACAACATGAATATTTACCTCATTTGAAACGTTTTTGTAATTGGAACTATATGTCTACGACCAACGGTTGAGAAATTCAAGGTCGGCGATATATAACATATTGCACCCTGTGTATATAGGGTAGATATATAGTTTGACGTGACACATATGTTACCCCTGCTTGTATTCGGACCTTTCAAATTGTAGAATTTTTCCGTTTCATCTCTCCAATAATGTCTGTTTCATCACTATCCGTTAGTGTTATCGGTCTTCCTGTCTTTACTTTTAGTACCGTGATGCTCTGGTTTTCTAAGATATTTTGATGTTGCAGTTTATCTAACATTAAGCAATTTAGCAATCCCTCTTATGCTTTTTACACACTTTTCTAAATGTTTATGGCTTTGCCTTTTTGAAAATTATTCAAAGGTATTTCCTTAGGCATTCTAAAAAATAAATAAATCTAAAAATGAAGAAATATATTTTTTTTTGACAAAACCAATAAAGTAGTAATGCTTATTTAACTTGAGGGTCCAATAAATTCAGTTTTTCAGAGCTCTCTTTCTAATTTTTCTACAGTGTAAGAGTTAACTAATTTCCTTTTTCTGTAAATTAATTGCTGTAGTATTTTAATTTTTTTTTAATTTCACTAGGGGGCTCGGCCCCCTACGAGCTACGCTCGCCAACCCCCGTCCAGACACCGCAGACTCTAAATGCACGCTAATTTGATCGGCTTTAAAAAGATTTCGAAAGATTGAATTATAATTTAAAAAACAGTGGCGATCTCCCTATAAACGAATTTCTATTCATTTCTCTTTGATTGGGGAATTTTAACGCCAAATCCGCTGCGGTACTACTTGATTATCCTGTCGACCAATTTCGCCAAATTATATAAATCGCCAAACCACTCGCCAAATTATACAAATTGATATAATTTTTATTTTAAATAACGAAAGAACAAATGAATTCGTACAACATTAATAAAAACGCAAATAAAACGTCGAAATAAAAATAACTTGATGACGTATACACGTGTAACAACCTTTCAAAATAAGCTAATATAAAAGGAATTAAGTAAAGAGAGTCTTTGTCTCCTGGTATTTTTTAACAAATCGAAAAGAAAGTTCTTTTAAATGAGACATTTTAAATTAATTTTCAAAATATCAAATAAATGTCTAGCGCAATTTCTAAATTTAAACTTTTTTGCAATATTATTTTGTGTGTTCATTTTATGTAATAACTATAATGTGACGTAAATATGACGTAATTTCTCCTAAGACTTCTAACGCATGTTAATGAATTTATTATTTTACAATATCCTTTCTCCTTTAAAATTCACGTGTATACTTTTTATGACGTAATTTTTAATAAGTTCCTGCTTTTTATACGTAATTATTTAATACTAATTTGAAAGTTTTTTTCCTGTTTATAATAGTCACGTGTAAATAAATTTTTAGTTTGAAGCAAACATTATTGCTTGCGCTTTTTATACAGATGGCAACAGTTTAAATTAGTACAATTTTCTGAAATCTGTAGAAAATATCTCTAGAAATGCTGAAAATTCGAATTTAAAATAGAAATAAAACCTGAAAAAATGAGTCAAAATAAAAAAAATAATGCAATCTGCACTCCGGCAACTTCTAACGCATAAAATGATCTAAAAATGATTACACTGCCATGTACAGTTTTTGCTGCTATAAAACTTTTTTAGTGGAACGATTTTGTCCAACTTTAGCATTAAATAACTCTTAAAATAATTCTTCGATTTGAAAACTGTCTGCATCAGCGTGTTTATCAGACATTTCTGTATAAAACCACCGATTTTCATATTTTTGTAAGCATTAGTTTTGTTAATATTAACGAAGAAAGGCCTCCGGTCACCAAAAAATCAAAACCGGCGGCGGCGGCGGCGGTGACAGCGGGAGTTACTTTTTTTTAGAATAGAGAGATAACAAACAGATGGGTATAAAATGATACCCTGAAAAATATCAGACCCTAAATGTAAATCCCAATTAAATAAGTTAAAATTTGAGTGTCCTACTTCTTTTTTTACACTGTGTACATTCACCAAATGATAATCAAACAAAGAAACATATTTATTCGTTGTCAGTTTACAAAGAAAATAACATTAATTCGTGGTATTAAATTTATTATAATACTTTCCGTTATGATACAACTACAATCCTCTAAAATGTGCATGTTGTACGTCATTCATTAAGAACTACATTAATGTTACAGTTTTTGAAAAAAAAATTAAAACTCATAAATGGACTAAAGCAACTCACTTACACACAAAGTCTAATTCTTTAAGCATTTATACAAAAGTCAATCAAAAAATAAGTTAAATTTAAGTAAAGGGAATACAGAATAAAAATCTGCAAGAAATTTAGCAGTACTTTCTTAAATCGTAAGCCTTTTCTTAAAAGTTTTCTAACAAATTAAGACCTAATATAAAATAATAGGTTTATTCATAATAGGTTTATTGATATCAACGAAATAGGTATCACCTCAAGCTTTATATAGTCATTTCAATATAGCGCATTTCTCTTGATAAGCATATGAATGATTTCTTGATTTTTCAAAACTGTTTGAATCAACATCTTGATAGCGTCAACAGAAGCGGTGAATTTAAATTAAAAATTTATGTTATTTCTTTGTGAGATCTGTGCGCAAATTTTCAAACATTTCGTACCATTTGAAAAACAAGTCGACATATCGCATGCTCTTCATAAACATCCACAATTTCACGATAAATGTTTGCTAGGCCGAAATTGGGTCCCAAGTATTAAAGAAGGAAAGGTTAATTTTCCGGAAATTAAGCCTTTGGTGTTATTGTAAATAAATTTGTACCCAAAGAAACTTTTATCATCTTAGTTACAGCGCGAGTTGTGAAACATGTAGACCGGGAGGCAATGTCAGAAGCCCCCACCTCATCGAATTCACCACTGTGGTAGGTTTACCCCTGTGTTTTCCTGTTTCTAATCGTCCATGTTTTCATACCTTTGGCTGTAGGAAAAACACATTGATTAACCTACTGATCAACTTCTATAATTGGGTCTGCAAGTGGTTTCCACTAAGACATGACTATGGAGATCAGATGAATTTGAATATGCTTCTTTAGTTCTATCTAATCCTAGAAATTCCGCAATCAGTTCGATGAGGTGATAGGTGTGCAGTAGAGTGGAGTGAAAAAGGCAAAAAATATATTTTTTTAATTTTTAATATTTCCTGACTCAGCAAATGGTGTAGTTTAGCGAAAAAGACACTGAAAAAAAATCCCAGCGCAATCACTCATCGTCTTCAGGTTCCACACATGGTGTCAAAGACAGGAACATTAACTCAAAATTAAAAAAAAAATATTTTATTTAATTTTAATGTTTACAATAGCATTACACCCTTTCACCGTCCGAGGGTTTTCCTGTATTTTTATTAGAATGCTTGTAAATCCCAGGATATTTATTTTTTTAAATGGCAGTTTAATGCTATAATAGCTTTAATATCACCCCTTTCTGTATATGGTTCAAAATAAGATTCTGTTTAAAATATTTTTGTCTACAGGCATTTTAATATGATATCTAGAAACGGAAAAATCCGGGCCAGACGGTTAAAGGGTTAATGACTTAAAAACACTTCTAATTATTAAAAAGAAATAGGAAAACATTTTACTTTGATCGATCTTCCATTTTTGATTGCGAGAGCCCAAAAAATTCAACTTTGGTGTCAAATTTTGGAAGTTCATTTCGTGACTTGATTCCACTACGAATGTATCCATCCCTGGCTTCTGCTCCTCATGTTACCAACTATGTTTGCGTCACCAATCGTATCCCTCTCTACTGCGTGAGAATGGCAAGGGAGCTTTTCTATTTAAAATTGTGAACTGTTTCCGATCATATTTACTATGTCTTCATCACTGAGATTCATGGTAGCTGCTGGTTACAAAGGTTTGTCCCAATGAATCATCTCAAAATATTCCTCTGTTTCGGAATTTAAATTAGGATCCAATTGGCGTATTTCCCCCTTCTTTTCTTGCTTTCAGCGTTCTTTTGAGGGCCAGTTCTCCAATACGTGGTCGTTCATCTAACAGCATTGCCAACAGAATTTTTTCAGAGTGAGCAAAATAACAGTTCCTCTGAATAACTTCGTGAACGATTGACTTAAAATCTTCTGGCCTGAATGAGCGGTTTTTATCATTCCGTACAGGTGACGTGTGGGTAGGTCCCAGAATTTTCTTTGTTTCAAACCAGGATGGCACGTAAATTTTGATGACATATTCTACTACAAGTTTAAAGTGTTCTGTTGATTCGGCAGTCGGCGGCGAAGATTTCTGTTTGATGTAGTTAGCCATCTTGAATGAGACTTGTTCTGGGACTTCTGTTTGCTAATTCTGGAAGGCTCTCCACCGAGGATACAGCCCTACAAATATCGAAGAGATAATTTTGGTCTGCACTGAAGTATTTTTTATCAATTTCAGGCAATGAAACTGGAAGAGCAACAAAACTTGTCATAGCAAGGTTTACGCACGTTTCCAGAAATGTTCCTATTGTTCCGGAAAACTGGTGTGAACCAGATGACTTTCCGTCAATCTTTTGAAAAAGGCGTCGAAGAGGTAGTTCATTAGTATGCAATAAACATAGAAACCAGAGCAATTTATGGCCAACAAAGATTTCAAGCCATCTAATTGCGCCATTTTTCTTCCCAACGTTGACGTTTCTTCCATCACAACCAACGGCAACCAGTTCCGAAAGTGTAATCCCTTTCTGTGTAACAAATTTTATGATGCTTTGTATAATATCCGCACTAGAGCATGAATCCGGAGTCACATGTCCTATATAAACAGAACGAGGTTCTGACAACAAAATAATATGCTCTTCGACAGTTATAGTTGCATATAAAGAACTTCAGTATACAGTAAATCAGCATACGTGGGCGACACTGCCTCTTTCAGTTTTACTGGAGCTCCAAAAACTCTGTAAAAAATACCACTTCTAGTTGAGGTCATTTTTAAATTAAAAGTCCGTGTTGTCATGTTAATAAAAACGAATTAGGGTCGACAAATTAGTTGTTTAAACAAAGTCAAGCAACAAACAAAGAAAAGAGTTCCAAAAACGAATCATTCAACACAATAAAAGTCACATGTCTGATTAGGTGATGATAAAATAGTTATCAGTTTAGAATACGTGTTGCCATCTATTAGATTTTGATGTATAAATTTCCTATTTATGTACCAAATGCCCTTTCTAGCACTGACATCTGGCAATAATGTTTTAATAAAGCAATTTATTAATGAAAACGTAATTAAACAATATTAATTTACAAATTAATTAATCCTTCAATTAATTACTTAATAGTAATTAATCATTCAATCAATTAATTAATATTAATTAATCATTCAATTAATTAATTAATATTAAAACTAGAAAGACGGCGAGCGGTCATTTTGACCGCTTACAAATGAATATATTTCGGTTCGAACCAGAAATTTCTTTATAAAATTTCCTTAAAAGATACAAAGCAAAAAAACTAGTTAAATTAATAAGTTAATAATTTAAAATAAAATTCTGGTGCGAAATAATTTTTTATAAACTTTTAGCAAAATTCCCCGTTTTTCTAGTGTTAATTTACAAATTAACTAATTATTCAATCAATTAATATTTTTTTTTATAAAAAGGCATTAAAAACTTTTTAAAAAGGCGATACAAATATTCACTTGAGGTGTGGAACCTCAAGATGGCAAAATTTTGAGCTGAAATTTGGAAACAATTTGTTTCAGCCAGTTTCACGCCATATTATGACTCAGGCAATTTGAATTTCGAGAAAAAAAATGTTTCGCTTCACCCTAATGTGCAGCCTCCCGGTCTAATAGGGAGTTCGGCAAGTTAAGGCAAGTTTATCTGCTCGCATATAAAAACGAAAGCTTTCAATTCTTAAAATTGACATAATTAGATAAACATAGAAATAACTCGTAAAGTACTTATTTTCAATAAAACGCCGTCCAGACATTTCATCATTTAGGATCATTAGATAAATTTTAAATCCTTTTAAACAGGAAATTATGCGATTCTGAAATCCAAAAACTGTAAACTGTAAACGCATGTATAGGGCCTCTTTTAATGATTATCAAACGTACTTATCGACTATTCAACTGAAATTACAAAAAAGAAGACTGGCGGAACATTTGAAATCTTTCACAGAACACAAAGCAACGAAATATTACAATTATAGAAATTAAACAGGAAGCAACTTAGCTTATTTAGGAAGCACTCGGGTGTATTTTTCATCAGTATCAATCGAATTCACTCTTATTATACGAAGGACGTTCCGAAAATCAGTTTCGTCCATTAGTTTCACACGGAGACTTTATTGCCAAAAACAAATACACCATGGCATCATGATCTATACCCTTGCACTATTTCACAACATAGTTGCCAGCGGCATTGAGATATTTGTCGTAACGTTAAATCAGTTTGAAGAAACCACCCTGGTAAAACTCGATGCCCTGCAGTGCAAGGAAATGTCGCACAGCCTGCTCCATCTCAGATTTTTTTTGGAAGTGGTGTCCTTGGAGTGCGGCTGAGTCCTGACCCAGGATCACAAGAGTGGAAGAATGGGAATCAGCCTCGATCACTTGATGTGGTAATGTGCTGCACCCATGTCTCATTGCTTGTAATGATTCTGAACAAAAACTGATTTCCCTCTGGTGCGTATCGCATCAGGTGATCCAGTCTGATTCCCATTCTCAGCCGGACTCTCGGGATGGCAGCTCCAAAACAATGCTGAGAAGGAGCAGGCTGTGTGGTGATTCCTTGCACTGCAGGGCACTGAGTTTTACCAGAGTGGTTTCTTCAAACTGATTGCACGCTACGAGAAATATTTCAATGTCGCTGGCTACTATGTTGAAAAATAATACAAGGGTTTGCTCTATTAATCACCTCGAAAATGAATTAAATACCATTAGAAACATTGCAGTTGAGAATGGTTTCCCAATACGCATTATTGATAAGCTAATCAACTCACAGAAGAACAATATAAAATACAAATAAATCCACTGAGTAATATTAGATTTTGCAAAATGAAGTACATACCAGGACTTTTCGAAAAACTCAGACACGCATTTTTTTTGCTTTGGCGTAAACTTAATCGCCAGTCCTCCGGTAAAACTGAAAGATCTAATTAATGCCAGAATAGACCCGATCCCGAAATATGAAGTTTCTGGATTATATATAATTTCACTGAAAACAGAAAATATTTATCTCGAATACATAGGAATGACTTCGCGTAAACTTAAAGTTCGTATTAAAGAACATTTGAATGATTTAAAGTACAACCGACCAACAACAGCCCTGTAAAGACTTAACCAGAAGCAGAATATACAAGTTAATTTCGAAGACGCAAAAATTATATATCCCTTGAAGAATTATCATCAATTAAATCATCCGTGAATTAATAGAAATTATTACTAAAGAAAATACTGCTTGTAATGACGCTTTATCCTACAACATACCCAGAATTTGACTTAGTTTGCTTAAAGAATTTTAAAACGAGTAATATTCCATTTCCCTCGATATCCATGTTTTATTTTCCCAATGTTTTCTAGGTCTAAAAATTTACTTCCACTTTCACTCCTTTCGACACTATCTAAGTGAATTTTGAAAATAAGACGTTAATAACAGTAGTACTTTGTATTTTTCTGACGAAGAGTATGTTTTATAGTTGAAAGTACTAAGAATATTAAAGTAATTTAAGCATCTTTTTTAAATATTGTCTCATCTTTTAAGTAGTTTGCACATAGTGTAATTTTAAGTTAAAATTTTTTCAAGATGAATTAAGCATTTCTATTTATTTATTTTCTGATAATGCAAGGGGTATAGATCATGATGCCAGTGTATTTGATTGTAATAAATTTTCTGAGTGAAGTAAAATGAAGAAACCTAGTTTCGGAACTTCCCTAGTAACTTACGGTGCCGATGAGTGCTACGTGTAACCTTCATTGTGATTTGATTCGCTTACGTTCAATACTTAGTCTGACACTCAGTAAATAGTGAAGTTAAAAAGAAATGTTTGTTATTCTTTTTAATTTATTGTTTTTAAATCATTGTACTTTATAGTTCCACCAGAAACCTCACCTGAAATTGAAGCTGCTTTAACAGATTCCGGGGACAACGTGACGGTCATTTGCTCAACACCAAGATCCAAACCTGCAGCCAATATAAGTTGGCACCTCAATGAAGGAATGGTTAGTATTGTTTATTATGAATCTTATGATTAGGAAGAAACTTTTCAGTATTCAAAATAATATGCAGAGAAACAAACACGATGTAAAAATTGTTTTCCTAAGTATTATTGTATTTCAACAACCATTATGTATTACTTTTTAATTAAATGTTTTTAATGATTTTTCTAAATAAAAGTGTTTATTATTTACAGGAAATTGTACTGATTAGCAATCTCAAAGAAAAGTATTTTGCTGTATTATCTAGAATACATTATGACATAATTTATAATATGCGTGTTTAAAATTTAAGCAAACTGCGCTATGATTTGAGTTGAAATATATTTAAATGTGGGCAGAGCCGTCCTTAGGAGTGTGCGACAGGTGCGGCCGCACAGGGCCTCGCGCCTGGAGAGGCATCGCGCTCTGGTAAAAAAAAAAAAAAAAAAGCTTATATTTAATTTAAAAAAATTAGCCTTTGTTTCACTACAAGTTATTTATTTCACAATAGAATTTGGATATTTAAAAATGTTTCTTTATAAAATGTAAAACTTTTATCAATAAAATGTTAGTCGCGGACATTCGAAAGCAGAAAAAATTGCTTGTAGCCGTCTAGTCTATGCTCAATCTGTAGCCATTGTTATTCATTAGTTTTATGCATGTGTTGCAACGATTGTCACAGAATATGTTGAATAAAATTTTCTCTAAAGAAAAACAAAACAAAACTCTATGCCCCACCCTGCAGGTCTCGATCCGACAGGAGCTCTGTGCTTTTCCTTCTCATATCACCACTTCCCCTGATTGCAGACACATTGGCATTACTTCAATAGTCAATGCTGAAGCGACAATGTGTGATTAGTTTTATAATCTAGCACTTGAGTTAAAATCAATAAAGTAAAATTAAAATCAGTAAAATCGAATTAAAATCGATAAAATCTAATTAAATTCAATATTCTTGACGTTATTTCACTCGATCATGTACTTATTTATCTGGATATTGCAAAAATTACTGAAAATTGCGAGAATATTTGTTAGGTTTCTTTGAGGGTTTTGGTATAATAGTGATCGTTTTGCACAATCAAAAATCATGTTTAATAAAGGAGAAATATAATGATTTACATTTTACATCATTAACCCTTTAAGACCTGAAGATGTTTGGTAGAAATTAAAAGTATTGGTGGTTAACCCTAATTAATTCAATCATATTTGATTGAAAAAAAATATAAAAAAAAATTCCGATGTCAGGTTACGTCTAGGGAGGATACACACACAAAGCCATATATTTTCTTATGTTCATCTTGCACTATCCTAATCTGACAAAAACTTACAAAGAAATTTATATTTCCTCTGCTTCAAAATATTGTATTTTTCTCCTATTATTATTTACTTCAGAATGAAATATTCAGATTATCTAAGTTCAGATAAAAATTTCTTTCCGGTTTTCATATATATATATTCATATGAAGGTGTTTTAGGGGTTTTTGTATCTAAGTGTAAATATATATCAAAGTTCATATGCATCATTATATTTAAACTGTCATAATTTTTTTCTACTTTTGCTATTGTTGTTTTTATATTTTCTAAACTTTGAAATGCACATATGATTCTGTGTCATTCGTGTTGCGTGCCCATATTTACGTGAGACAGGGGTTTATGAGGTACGTTCTGCGGTCCCATTGCGCGGGGCTTCGAATTTTCCAATTTCGCAAAAGTCATAAACTTCTTTAAGTCTTTGCACGTGTCATACATACCTTGCTCCATATCTAGTTCTTAAAACACTAAAAATTTTAAGAAAAATAAGCGAAAATTGTAAATTTTTAAAGACTTGATATGTATAAATTTTAGTGTGAGATTTTTATGAATAATTGTTTCTTATCTGCAAACAGGCTGTGTATTATACTTTCTTTTTTTAAGTCTTATGAAATCTTCAGTTTGAAAAAGTCATTTTAAGTTATAATATTTTAATAAATTATTTCCACAATTTTAAATACAAATAAAAGAATGTATGCTTCTAATTGTAATGTTGTAAAGGACAGGACAATGCTTTTTGTTTGAGATTTTACTGAATCAAAGCAAACAAAAATCTTATGATTATTTAAGCACACATTATATTAACGTTTGAATTCATTGAAATTTCAATAAACACAACACGAACCGGGTCCAGGAATCGAATCTGTGTACCAGAAGCGTACCGTGAAGTTGCTGTAACCACTAAGCCGAAAAAAATCAATTTCGTCAATCGTTCGCAGAAAAAAATCGCCAATTTCGTTAAAGGTTCGTGTTAAAAACGCGAAATTTTGTCAAAGGATCGCGAAAAAACGTGAATTTCGTCAACGAAACGCGGAAAACGCGAATTTTGTCAAAATATCGCGGTAAAAACGCAAATTTTGTCAAAAAAGTACTGAAAAAAAACCTAAATTTCGTCAAAAGATTGCGGAAAACCCGTAAATTTAGTAAAAAGATTGCAAAAATACCCGCACATTTTGTCAAAAAATCGCAAAAACATCCAAAAATTTTGTCAAAAAATTGCGGAAAACGCAAATTTCGTCAAAAAATCGTGAAAACATCTGCAAATTTTGACAAAAAATTACAGAAAAATGTAAATTTTGCAAAAAAAACACGCAAATTTCGTCAAAAGATCGCGAAAAAGAGCGACTTCGTCAATGGGGCGAGGGGAAAACGCATAGTAGTGCCGGATGTTGGTCAGCCTCTTCCCCCCTCTGCTGTAACCTTTCAGAAAATTTGTTGTGAATTTCAGATTTTTTTTTACTCAGAATCATCCCTGCTTTTAACCTTGTTGGGGAACGTCACCGGCCAGCAATAAGATAACACTGAATGACGGGACAACAATGAATAAATTACTATTCCATCGAAACACATTACATATATTTAAGCACACAAAAATTAACGTCTGAATTCATTAAAGTTACACATATATAAAGAATGCTTTATTCCAAACTTTAAACAAAATTAATAGATTAATATAAAGAAAAAATTATATAAAGGTGTTATGCTTTTATGCACTTTGTGAGTAAGTACCATTTGTTAAAAAGGATTGTTACAAAACTATTTGTCAGTCAATAAAAAGGGTGTCTATATTTAACTAGCTCTATAATGTATATTTTACCAATGGTTTAATCCACAGAAATTTAACGTGATGCAAGCAAATTTATTTGCATTTGCATATGTCCGGATTAAAAAAAAACGGACATTCCGTATTTTTTTCAACTACTCTTCCAGATTTTTGTCATGCTGGACCTTATAACACTATCTTTCATTAGCTAAATTTCATTTATCTCTGCATATAATAAAAGTGGGTGAATGTGCATAGCGTAGCGCGTGAGCTCAAAATGGGGTCTCCTGCCCTTTAAAATTTTCTGAACACCAAATGATTAGAAAATGATACACTGTAAAAAAAAAAAAAATCCGTTAAAAAACGGAAATAGTACTGGCAATCCAGACGTCAGTACAATTTCCGTTTTTTAACGGAAATTTTTTTCCCGTAAATTTTAGAAAATTTTCCGTTTTTTCGCAAAATTTTTCCGTTTTTTTTTTCATATATCCGTATTTAAAATTTTTTTATTCAAAGGCAAAAAAAATCATATAACTGTTCTAGAAACTTACAGCTTTATCAAGGTAGCGTATCTCTAACTTATTCAAATAGCAGTAACGAAACAACACTTACCTAGGGTGGAATCGAAATGGGGAACCGGCCTCTACCAGATTAGCGCTCTTATCCACCATGCCATTGGAGACTCGAGTTACGTTTCCAAATATCGTTACTTATTTCAGATGCTTTTTATGAAGTAAAGGCACGATGTTAAACAAGGAACGTATATTTGTTGGAGATATTTTTCAATTGAGTGTACAATTCTGAATATTTCCATAATTTTGAAAATTTAGCTTTTTAATTTCATGCTTTATAAAAAGAAAAAAAATAGTCTTTAAAATATTACGTGCATGAAAGAATTTTTTATAAGTAATAATTGCTTCTTTTTTGCAAGATTTTAAAAATTTTATTGTACTATTATTTTTATTTATTTATTTGTACATACATCTGTAATTTCGTTATTATGTTTCAGATATGTTTTAAGTTTTATGTGCGAATCCGTTAAACTGAATAGATTAAAAAATATTAAAATTAAAAATAGAGTTTTTCAAATTTTTTAAAAATAATAATAAGTATTATTTTAAAATCATTATGAAAAATAAACTGTAACATTTCCTTCTCAACTGTCTGAAACTTAAAAAGAATTAATAAAATTTATTTAAATATCAGATTATTTTTTTTAATATTGTCAAAAAATAAAAAATTAAAAAAAAAATAAAAACTTTTTTATTTAAAAAGAAAGAAGGAAAGAAAAACACTACAGTGTTAAAATACTATATAGTTTAAATGTACATGCATAGATGGCGCCAAAACTTTTAGCGGTTTTACTTGAAAACGAACGTAAAACCGACACATTGGGAAATCATTGGATATATTTTCAATATAGAGCCACATTTAGCCAATATTGGAGTTTCATTGAAAATAATATCACTGTAAGACAAGTACATTCAACCAGTGGCAGATCCAAGAGTCATGACCCCCCCCCCCCACCACCACCACCACCACCACAATCCCCGTTCAACAATCTGAATCTCTCTGGCTCTTTAAAGCTCTACTCAAATCAAAATTAGGTAATTTCTGATACATCCGTGAAAATATTTTTTATCTCAAGAAATTTGCAAGTGCACTTATTCTGAAACTATGTGATTAAAAAGAGTTTTCTATTTTTCAATAAAAACAAAGGATCTTTCCAAAAATTCCATAAAATTAGGCATTTTAAATTAAATTTACGGACGCGAATGCTCATTGCTCCCTCATGACGACATTTCTGTGGATCTCAAGACCTAAAAATTGGCTTAAAATGCTAACTTGACAACATTTCTGAATCATTCTTCGCATTTATAAGAAAATGGGAAATGCTTCGATTTCTTGGTATCTGAATGAAATACATATATGTATATATATATATATATATATATTTACGAATACTAATGCAATTTTTTTGTATTTATGAATGAAAATGAATTCACGAAAGTAACAGAAAAATCGTCAGTTTTAATTTGGGAATAGCCTTCAATAAAAAAATTGATCATGAAATGGTGTGACCCCCCCCCCTCCCCCCCCCCCCCCCCCCAAAACAAAAAAAAAAAGAGCCTATCAATTTTAATTCTTAAGTAGTAAAATGAACGTGTATTATACTAATTAATGTTCATTTTTATATTTTTTTATATCTAAATAATATTTCGGACTTTCATTTGAAAAATCGGTTAACCAGAACCCGGTACGCAAACGCAACACACAAAAATATTAGCGTCAACCTGGTACGACTCGATACAAGACTAAAGAGAAAGGCCCCGCAAAAGTTCTTGTACCCGGTCTCGCTTTTTCTCAGGACGGCTCTGAATGTGGGAATAAAAGATAAAGTGTAACAATAAAAGATACTAGACTCAAGGGTTCGATGAACATGATATCGCAAGTGAAACTCATAAAAAGTAAAGTGAAAAGTGGAGAACGAGATGTTGATCTACCGATTAAAGCCATAGAGATGGTTGGTGATTTTTAACGCAACGCTCAGGGAAGCTTTTGCGGCAATTATTGCTCAGTTGTACAATGTTATTTGAATGTTAAGTTGTATGTTTGACGATCTATTAAATATTTTTTATACATATTCTCATTTTGAAGAATATCAATCTTGATTAATCAATACATTACTTGCCTAAATCCCACATATATAAATATTTTTTCGTATAAAGAAGCTAGAAATTTCTAGAATAATTTATCAGATCAGTATATTTGCATGTGCAACCCATTTCATAAAAAAATACATTCACGAACATTTAATTACATATATAATAATGCCTTCTTTCAAAATATGACATTCATTTTATCCGGGTAAAGCATACACATTTTGTTTCAATCTTCCGAAATCTTGACATGATTAAGGTAATTCTAAATCCGCTTCCTATTTTATATTTCAGTGAAGTGAGGTTTTGGCAACAATCCTTAAATCTTTTTAAAAAAAAAAAAAAAAAAAAAAAAAAAAAAACACCACTTTTTACGTATTTGTACTTATTGTCAGCGGCCATTTTTTTTTTTTTCTGTGTAAGGTCGTATTTTGCTACATTAATGTATGTATATGCCTACAGGTTATTGCTTTACTTTGGTTTTTTACCATAAGGAGATGTGTTTAATTGTTACACCAATTTATATATATATATATTAAATATTAGATGGGGTATAACGAGTGACATCACTCTGGATATGTCCGTCACTCTCACGGCTACCTTGAGAAAAAGATAATTGATCTGAGAAAATCCGTGTCACATTATCGAATATTTATTTTTTTTAGTATAAAGTTAAAATTGCTCAGAGACAAAACTTAAGAGATATTTTATTCTAAGAATTCTAATATTTATACAACAAATAAAATCAACATATAGTCATATAATAATTTAAAATACATTTTCATTTTATAGGCAATTCCAATCGGTGCTTCAGAATCCCAAGAAATCTTCCACCACCAGGACCTCTTAGAGTCTTCATCATCTAAACTTGAAATTCCTTTAGATTCTTTACCTGAAGAACTTAGACTGCTATGTGAAGCTCAGATACAAGACCTTGTAACTGCTGTTTCAAGAGAGCTTGTTATAAGAAAACCAAGTCTTCAACCACGATCACTTGAGGTACTCGAAGAAGACAAGTCATTTTCAGAACAATGTCGAGCTACGATTTTTCTCTATGCCAGCCAAATCATACTTTTGTTAATTTTACGGCATGTAAAGTGAATTTCTAAACTTACTGAAATGACATTCATTCAAACATCACGTGAAATTTGCACAATATATTTTTGCCAAGAAACAATATGTGATGGATGTTGGAGTAGTTTTGTGACGTAAAGAAAAATAGAGTTTGTTGGTGTGTGAACAACTATGTAATATTTTTTGTAATAACATTCTAGTTAAAATTTGTTGATAAAATATTTTATAAAGTTGCTTTTTCGCGAAAAATTATCATTTTTCGATAAATCAAAAGTTTACTGGATTATCATGAATTATTCAAGTTGAAAAGCTTTGGAGAATATATCAAGAAGAAACTGGACGTGGGATTTATGTTCCATTCTACTATTGTTTGTGCTGTAAGTTTTATTTAAGAACTTTTGAAATTTTACTACTTTTCCGTAAAAGTAAATTTTACAAGTAGATGTTTCTTTAAAAAATTCTCAATGTAGATGTAAGACTTATGCGCTGGAAAATATATTTGTGAATTTATATATTTCATATGTAATGAACTCTTTATTTCAAATCATGTTCAGCTATGCATCAGTCAAAATCATGTCAATAACATTAAAGAGTCCGATATTTTAACAGAACCAGTTATGTATTTTGATTTACATTCATTTTAATTCACGCATTAAATGCCTGTGATATCTATGTATTATACATTTTATAGGAAATTTCTTTTAACAAATTCTAATGCTAAATAAACATGATTAATGTAACTAATAATTTATTATGAAATAATATATTCGACTTTTATCGTTAATTACTCATACACATTTTGGTAATACATTCTGTGTAAAAAGTAACCTGAATTTTTCACTGAAACGACCCACATAAAAGATATCACGACAATTTTAGACGCGTTTTAAGTATATGAATACGTAGCACCTATAGTCGTCCTCTTATCCGTCCGTCTGTCCGCATATAACAGCGCCAGAAAAATTTCAAACTGAATGGTTTGAAATTTAATATATATAATAATCGTTGCAAAATTTTGTCAAGTCATTTCAGATTTTATGAAAATCGAATCAAACTTAAAAATATATTAATAAAAGTTTTCTTCGTTCTATTAAATCCTATCATACGTAATTAACTCACTGATATCCCATGTTAGATAATGATTCTATGTTGACATGGTGATTACGTCACATTTAAGGTGGAGTTCTATTATTTCCGTATTACGAACTTTAATATGTATAATTGTAATAAATTTTGTATTGATGCATTTTTGCATAAGAAAGCAACAGCTATTGCACCAAAATCTGAATATTTATAAAACTACTCATTGTATGAAAACACCTCATTTGCCACGTTTCACATACGATTTCCGACTTGTTTTCTCTACGTTGGTACAACTTATTCGGAGGGTTTTAGCGTGATCTGTGACTAAGTGTAAATAGCAGCTGTTTTTTAGTCATACGTTTGACTGCTGTGCAATTTTTGACGATGAAAAAAAAAAATTAAACAAAGAGTTTGTTTTAAATTTTGTCTTCGGTACATATAATGATATTTTATGTGCGGGATATCTTGAAAATCTCCGAAATTTTGTTTAGAGTTCGCACCACGATAAAGCACCAGTGTACAAATCTATCGTTGTTAGTTTTCTGCCAAAAACGCAAATAATGTCAACGGCCAAGCACCGCACTTGCGCCATGTGACTTTTTACTGTCTGCAAACCAAAATTACCGGATCCAGACAAGCAGTTTGAGTCAGTTGAGGTCATAAAATAAAATTCGCTGATGTAGCTGAGGGCTATACTCAATGAAACTGTGAAAAATGTTTTGAGGACTGATTAAGCGATAGCATACTTGCATTGGACTCGATAGATTCAACTAATTAAATTTTAGGGTTCCGTAATTAAAAAGTAAAAAGTAAGCATTATAAGATCATCCGTGTGTCTGTCTGTCCGTCTGACATAGCCATTTTTCTCGAAAATTATGGAACGTGGAAACTTCAAATTGGCTGAAGTAACAAACGCTATTGATTCAGATACTTACAGAATACACTAGTCTGCATGATATCAGATGATTTAAAACCAATGACTACCCTTAATGCATTTTTTATGCTTATTACAAAACTGTTCTTAGTTCTCTTGTATCACGTATAGTTCTTTGCAATCGACCCGAGTTGATTTGGAAGATTTATCGCTGAGAACATGCATTATGTGGTAGACACACATAACGTAAATTTCCCTTCATCACACACGAAAGATTAAAAGCTGGAATTTTTGCTGGTCCTCAAATAAAAGAAATGATGAAGTACAAAGATTTTGAAAAACGATGAATGAGATAGAAAAAGACGCATGGACCTCCTTTAAATGTGTTACCTGAAACTTTCTAGAGAATAAGAAAGATCCAAATTCCAGGAATATTGTTGAAATAATGCTGGAAAATTTCAAGAAGTTGGGCTGTAATATGAGTATAAAAATGCACTTCTGCATTCCTATATCGACTGCTTTCCAGAAAATGTGGTACATTACAGTGAAGAGCACGGTGAGCGTTTTCACCAGGATATCAGAGATAAAGAATAGGTACCGGAGAAGGTGAATGTAAATATGACAACAGACTACTGCTGGATGTTGAAGAAGGACATAAACGATGAAGGAGGATCTGCAAGAAAGTCAAAAAGAAGAAAGTTTGTTTAATTCATTACTGTTTACTTTTCGTTTTATTAAAGAAATTTCATGAACTTATAAAGACGTTTTTTTACAGTATTTTTAACGTGTTTAATGAAATACTTTCTATGAAATTGTAATAAATTTTCCATTGCATTAATTAAAATATTGCAAACACAACTCCTTTTTTTTTTTTTTTTTTTTTGGTAAAATCCTGAATTTATAGACGAAAAGGGAAATATTTCCGGAATCAGCATCAAAAATATATTCAGGAAAACTTGTTCGTAAGAAATCATCTGACAAAAAGTTTAAAAATGCAGTCTAGTATTATTAACCATCTACGAATATATTTAGGGTTAATGTAGAGGGGCTATTAAGTTACCTGGAAAAAAAATCTTTTTAATTGTATTTCGTATGCGCTATTGTTTGAAAGATCACTTAACGGCGAATCCAAACATGTATTTCTTTAATTTTAGGTATTATATGTTCAGAAATAATGTCGAAAATGTAATGCAAAAATATATTCCTCACCCCCTATTTCCCAATCTACTGTACCATCAACCTTTGGGCCACTTTTTCCTGGTTCCACTCACATTTCCATTATTAAAAGATATTACATGTGAATTTTCAATGTCGAAATGGAGTTGTAAAAAATTAACATGAAACAATGAAGCAAACTGTATGGTTTCAAAGAGGAAATTTTTTATTTTTTTATTTTTTAACTATTTTTAAAGTTTTGGAACAAAGTAGCCCCTACCGAGGGCTTCCGTACATTCACTTAGTTTCATATAAAATGAATACATTTCATATGTAATGAAAACATTTTTATTGAAATCCCCTTGCAATAGCATTTGCTAATAAATTAACACTGCAAACTCTATAAACAAATGTTTTTTTTTTTTTTTTTTTTTTTTTTTTTTTTTTTTTTTTTTTTTTACTTTTAAACACAATAAACCAATTGTTAATATTAAAGAAACGAGAAACAGTGTTCGTCGTTCGTCATGTTATTGTTAGCAACTGGAACAAAAACAATTAATGTAACATTTTGCTACAATAACATTTGAAAAACATGTTACTTAAAACAAGTTTTAAGAGATTTGGTGGTATAACAGAGATATCTAATTAATTGGGGCTATTTTCGGACCAAAAAAGGCCTGGCACAAAGTAGCCCCGAAATACTAGTTTTCATGTTAGCTTTATGAAAACGTAAACATTTTCTGTCAAAATAAAAAGTTAAAGGAAAAACTATGACCACACATGGGTTACAGGTTACTAAAGGAAATATTTTGATACTTATCTTATTTGTAGCTCTTATCGAGATTGTTTCACTATACAAAGTTTGGAGAGTTAAAATTTACACACGAAAACAGTTGTTTACAAACCCATCCAGTGTTGCGACTAAAAAAAATAAATTTCCCCCAAACTAATCAAATTCCTTATAGTAGGGTATAAAATATTTTTCAAGGGCAAAAACTCCAAATTATCTTGTATTGTTTGTTCAATACAAAGAATAAAAACTTTTTTTTTTATGGGATGGACCAATGTAACCCCGCAAGGACTAAAGTAGCCCCGGTTGACGGTAACTAAATTTATGAAAAAATCAGGCGTAGTAACAGTTTATTTAAACCTTGTAGAAAAATTATAGCGATTACCCTAGTTCAGGCATGTCCAACTTTTCAATAAGAAAGGGTGCACTTTAGCTGATACAAGCAATGAAGGGCCATTATTAACATGATTCAAAACATGCAACAATATTATATCACTGTAATAATGGTAGAAGAATACCCACGTCTTATCAGAATTACAGATTTATCACGCTTTATCATAAAAATAAAAAAAAATATCTACCACTATTTTAGAATAGTCATCGTTGCATTTCTTAATCATGGAATATCTGACTGAAACGAAGATAATATTATAATACGGAAATACCGATAGCTCTTTTGAATAAAAAGCAAACTACAAGGTGGAAATTGCAAGTCAAACGTGTCAAATGAGGTACTTTATTACTATAACTAGTTTAATAAATATTTTTGCACCGCATATTGTACTGAATGTATATTTCACTGCATTCCATAAGTGCATATCCATTTCGAAAGGCTGTAACATCATTAAAACACACTCGAAATCATTTTTCCCATTGGTCGTAATGTAACATTTGACTGTCCCTGTAGCTAACTCGACAAAGTTTTGTAACAATGATATATTTAAAATTTCGAACCATTTGGTTGGGTAATTTTTGCTCTGTTATATGAGAATGGACGGACGACGTACAGACAGACAGACGGACGGACTGAACGACGACTATAGGTGTTATGTATTTATATACAAATGCACCTAAAAATGGCAATCATGAATCTTATTCGATGCCCATGCATCTCACGTTGGTAGCCATGAGGCCCCTTCGATTCAGGATTTCCATGTAAAAACAATTTTCAGAAGAAAAAAAAAATACATAAATCCTATCAAAGTTAGATGCTAATATTTCTGTGAGCAGACCTATTAAAAAAAAAAGAAAAATGTCGGGAAAGAAGCCTATAATATGCAAGATTAATTTGCGTACTAAAAAATTGTGATAATATTATTGACTTTAAAGAATACAACCTATAAAATGGGTTTTTATTTTTTAGAAAATCATGTAAAATAAAATATTACAAAGGTGGCAGAAAAACCTTCAAAGGACGCCATCGCACCCGTGGGCTTCACGTTGGACAGTACCGCCCTAAGTCAGATAGAGTTTGAGAAAATTGCGGTTTTATGTTATTTAAAAAGTTTACTTTGCGGTCGCTCAACTGTGATGTTTAGGGGCGCTCGAGTTACATATCGACATGAAATCCTACAAGGATTGTTGATTATAAGGATTTTCGGAAACAATTGTCGGTAATTAGCAAATATAATAATTACATTCCATATGATAGCTGCTTGAACTAAGGCGGCGTTGCAACTTTGCGAACCCCTTTTGAAGCGCGCTTGGAACAATGCCAAGTTTAAACTTTTTCGGAACCCTTTGTGTGCGAGTAGAAATCACACTTGACCGATTATTTGTGTTATCATCATCATATCATACATATTATAAAGCAGTAAGATCTAAAAGTTCCATCCGAATGTTTTCAAAAACTACCCGGTGGATTTTTTTTGCAAATAGTGTCATTCGATAGAGAATATTCACTTGGTGGTTTATGAGCAAAATATACAGGGATAACTGTGATTTTTGATAGTAAATTTCGCATTTTATTGTTATTTTGAACGAAAAGGTTGCCAGTGGTCATTTTGGCGAAAATTAGCTTTGATAAATGAATTGAAATGGCTATACCCGTTAGAAAACAATACAAACATCTTGCAAACAAATAAAGGAAATAATTACTAATATTTAATTAAAAAAAAAAAAAAAAGAAAGGGAAAACCGCTTTATGGAAACCGCTTTAGGGAAAATATTATAAACGAAAATATTTAATTTAAACATACATGAAAGGAATATTCGTAATGTTTAAATATGAATTCAATAAGAAATATTTCAATTGATGCAATATTTGGCGCGTTATCGCTTCCGCCAGGTTAAGAAAAATGGTTACTACTTCATTATCCCGTAGACCAATTTCGCAAAATTATACTAATTGCCAAATTATTCGCCAAATTATACACATGGAAGAATGTTGCCACTCTGAACTTTTAACAAAGAAAAATTAATTAATTTAAATTCAAAAATCACTAAAGAACTTTAATGATGACGTTCACTTATGGCGTAAAGCGATATACGAAATATAAAATTTGATTTATTTAGTTAATTTCGGACAAAAGAATACTAACAGTTAACGTATTTACATGAAGAATTATTAAATTAAACCAAAAACAAAGTATATTTATAGGATACAGTATTTGTGAATAAGAAGTATTTTAAATGTAATAATCGCAATTATTAAAGAACACGCAATAAATATCAATGATAACGGAAAATTGCAAGGAACCTGATACTCTTTATTCAGCCAAAAAACGTAGACGTTTATAACAATAAAATTTATGTAAACACACTGATCTCTACATACAACTCATTATATGTCGAGCTCAGTGTGTAAACATTAAATATAGGCTTAAAGAAAATAAATTTCAAGTTTTGCAGTAATTATAAATAACGAAAGAACATGTAAATTAGGAAAACAATAATCAATTTACAAATAAAACGTCGAATTAAAAAGACTTGATGACTCCAAACACGTTTAACATATTTAAAGTCATCTGATTGTGACATTTACGATCATCCATTATTGGCATTTAACCTTACAGTTTGGCGACAGTTTTTTTTGTCGACGGAATAATCAAGGACATAGATGTCATATACGTACCAGGATACTTAAGTGGTTCCAAAGTATCGTTATTTTGCTTGATATGGTAACCAGGAGGTTGTTGTTTATTTATTAATAAATTATTTATTAATTTTTATTTTCTTTTTAAAAATTATACAAATTGTTTTGTTCTATAGTTATTAATTAAACATTTTTTTATTGGTATCTTTTTTTTTTAAATACATATGTAATTGATATTCGAAAACAAGGTTTACGCTAAATTGGCGTGAGAAAAATCGCGCCAACGTGTTGCATATATGACATCGATGCCTAATCAAGTAGTACCGAAAAATGCAACTCAAAAATTTGATTATATAAAAACTCAGTATTATTATTATTTTTTAAACTAGTAAATCTGCAGATCAGGAGCCTCAACGTCATCTTTGCAAGTCATTGTTTTTTAACACTCATTGCATAATATTCAACTTCGTACAAATCGCTTTTTAAAGTTTTCAAATTACATAAATATTTATGAGCATACAAGATACTTCGTAATGTTTCAGAAATTAAAAGTGTTAAACAAGTGGTTGTACACTGATGTTCTGAAATTCTGATGAGCTACTTATTCTGGTAACTTTTAAAATCAAAAATTGCATTTCTTCAGGGGGGTAGAGCCCCCCTGAACGCCCCCCTGAACCCCCCGTAGTCTATTTAAATTTACATTCGTAAATTTTATTGATTGTGCGGATGGTTATAGTATATCTTAGATTTTTTTTTTACGCTGTGATTTATAAGGATAAGCATAAGTTATTTTATAAATTAATAAAATTTAAATTTAAAATAAAATATTCATGTTAACCGTACACAGACAATAAATCTTGAAGTGACGCCAAAAATGTAACCCTAAAATCCGCTACATTCGGCACAACACAACGACGTGCTTAAAAAAAAAAAAAAAAAAAAAAAAAAAAAAAAAAAAAAACGGATGAAGTCAAATAATTTGGTTTCTGTTCCACGTGCTTGTTTTGTTTGGGCCGAATGAGGGCATTTAAATCTGACCGATAACGCACATCGTATTGCAAACTGTTTTTACGGCATACTGCATCTCCATCTATCTCTTTCCTCCGTGAATAATAGTTAATTTTAATTTACCCAAGATCTTTTTATTCCAGCATCTTTGTTTTCGATAAATGACGTCTAATTCACCTGCTATGCGTACTTACTCAAAACTTTTCATCTTGTTATATTAAGAAATACTCGAGAGTTTTCTTTTTATTTTGAATATGCCGCCATATTAATTTTTCTATTCTTAATTTTATTTTTCATTTTCCTGTTTCACGACAAAACATTTGAATTGAAAATTGTTTAAAAGAAAATATTATTCCGGGTTTTGATTTTCTTGGCAACAATTAAAGAAATACTGGTAAATGTTATGGGAAAATGTTACGTTATTCTCTATGAAAATAATGAACTTTTGTATTTTTAAGCAAAATATTTCAATAAAATAAATAAAATAAATGAAATATTGCCTATTTTTATTTCTGGGCTAAAATCCTTCTATATGCAAAGATACAAATGCATTAGTTCATCTGTTTTGACGCTGGCTTTACTCGAGCATTATACACGCAATTATACTAATATTATTAGGACCAAATACGTTGCTAGGCAACAGAGAAAGAAAAGGAAAAAAATGAAATATGCATTATGTTGTGGCAGCCGCAGAAAGGCAAGGGAGAAAATTCTTCGTTCGGGATGGCAGCTGGCCAGAGCCGTTGTCATAGCAGCGCAGACGAAAATGTTTACATTGCGTTTTTGTGTGTTCGAATACGAAGAGTGTCAGAATCGACGTTTATCAATGTTCTACGAATAAAGGTAGTAAAGTGTTTTTAAGTGAGTGATTATATTATACGAGAGACACCACCACAATCCACCACAATGGTGACCATGGACTGTTCTTATATAGAGCATCAGCCTTCCTAGATGAGTTGGAATGTTATCCGATCATCTTCATCTTTCAAAGAATACATCGTTCTACAGCGGCTCGATGGAAAGCAGATAAGTTCTTCTGAGTCATTTTCCTGATATTTTTTCTGTTATTTTATTAGAAAAATTTAACTCGCGAATTTATTTTGGTTTGATTGTACTATTTTATATATTTATTACCATAAATCATGTCTAGTGTCGATGCTGTTCAAATTCCATTATATAACAGATCAGATCCTGCGCTATGGTTTGTGATGTGCGAAAGCACATTTGCTTTAGCTACCCCCCAAAGCAATATCAGAATCTGTTACAAAATATAATTATATAGTTTCGCATCTTCCACCCGATGTTGCATCAATCATTCGTGATATTTTAATGCAACCAGATGCTACTGACCCTTATGGTGTCTTAAAAAAGGAATTAATTGCGCGCTCAGGTGAATCATCCCAGCAAGAGATACGACAGCTCTTGTCTGGAGAAGAACTAGGAAATCGGAAACCTTCAGATTTATTACGTAGTATGAAACGTCGCGCGGAATCCCTAAATGTTCCAGACAATTTAATGTTAGAATTGTTTTTGCAACGATTACCAAATTCTGTTCAGACAATTTTAGCGGCTGTTTCTGAATTAACCCTTGATAAAGCAGCGGAAATTTCAGATCGTATTTCAGAAGTTACCCCTTCCCCAGCTTCTGCAATTGCCGTGTCCTGCTCGAATGAACAGGCGATAGAGGGTAAATTATTGAAAGAAATCGAAAAATTAAATAAGCGCATCGATCAGCTTGCTGTTTCACGTGGTCGGTCCCCATACCGCAGAAACTGGAGTAAACCTCGAGGGCGAAGTAATAGTGATAATCGGGATTCAAGTATCTGTTGGTATCATAGACGATTTGGAAAAAAATGTAGGGAAGAAAAATGCATAAAGCCGTGTTCTTGGGCGGGAAACGAAACCAGCAAAGAGTAGAGGCGACTTATTCTTTGCCTCAATAGTCACGTCGCCTGTTCATTAGAGACCGGACTACAAATGTTTCTTTTCTGGTCGACACCGGTTCGGACGTGTCAATCCTTCCTGCCAACAATGTACAAAAACGGAATCCACCCGTACAAACGCTTTTGGCTGCTAATTCTTCCCCTATAAATGTTTATGGTCAACAAACCCTTTCTCTAGATTTTAAGTTAAGACGAAAATTTAATTGGACTTTTCTAGTGGCAAATGTTAGTACACCAATTTTGGGAGCAGATTTTCTCCATAATTTCGAATTGGTTCCAGATCTCCGCCACAAATGTCTAAGAGATTTAAAAACAAAATTTGAAACAACAGGTCACATGAAATGTGCATTAATTCATTCAGTAAAAACAATCAATATTGATAATATATATAATGAACTTCTTAAACAATTCCCATCTATTACAAAATTACCAGATCCCAATCAGCCTGTCAAACACAACACAATGCATTTTATTTCAACAAAAGGACCTCCAGTTGTGGCAAAACCCCGCAGGTTGGCTCCGGATCGCCTGAAAATTGCTAAAACCGAATTTCAAAATATGATACAACTCGGACATTTAAGACCTTCACGTAGCAACTATGCATCACCTTTGCACATGGTTCCAAAAAAGGGAACTTTGGAATGGAGACCTGTAGGTGATTATCGTGCCTTGAATGTGCAAACCAAAAAAGACAGATACCCGATACCATGTATAGCTGATTTTACTGCTAATTTACGTGACACTAAAATTTTTAGTCGACTTGACCTCATCAAAGCATATCATCAAATACCAATCAATCCTGATGATATTCCCAAAACAGCGATATGCACACTTTTTGGATTGTTCGAAAGCACACGCATGCAATTTGGCTTATGCAATGCGTCTGCAACATTTCAGAGATTCATAGATGAGGTAATACGTGATTTACCAGGCGTCTATGCTTTCGTCGATGATATACTCATAGCCTCTAAAAATGCCGAGGAGCATTATCATCATTTAAAAGCACTATTTTCCAAATTAGCAGAATATGGTTTGTGCATAAATGTATCCAAGTGCACATTTGTTAAACCTACCATTGATTTCTTAGGATTTCGAATATCTGAACATGGTATTCAACCACTTCCAGATAAAGTTAAATGCATAATCGATTTTCCGCAGCCCACAACCTTATCTCAACTTCGAAGATTTTTGGGTATGTTTAATTTTTATAGGTCTTTCATATATCAAGCTGCACACATACTTGCGCCTTTAGTGAAATTGTTAGAAGGCCATACAAACAAAAAGAAATCTCGTTCCCGTGTTCCTAAAACAGAACCCCTTAATTGGAACGAAGATGCTGAAAAAGCTTTCGTAGCTGCCAAAAATGCAATATCTCAGGCTGCTCTTTTACGGCACCCTATTCCAGGCGCTCAGTTGAGTATATGGGTTGACGCCTCAGATGTCGCGATCGGCGGCACCCTTATGCAGTTTTATCAGGAACGTTATGAACCTTTAGCATTTTTTTCCATGAAATTAAACAACAGTCAGCGGAATTGGTCAACATATGACCGGGAATTATTTTCTATTTATTCGGCAATAAAAAAATTTCGGCACATGCTAGAGGGGAGAATTTTTCAAATTTACACTGATCAAAAACCGCTAATTTATGCATTTAAGCAAAATCCCCATAAATGTTCGCCGCGGCAATCACGCCATTTAGATTACATTTCCCAATATTCCACTGACATTAGACATGTACCAGGTTCCGAAAACATTGTTGCAGATTGCCTCTCAAGAATTGACATTGATTCTATTTCAAAATCTCCAATCTTAAATTTTGAGGAATTCGCAAAAGCTCAGGAAAATGATTCAGAGCTACAGAACCTGCATAATAGTACATTGCTCAAATTGGAATTGAAACCTTGCCTCATTTCTGATTGTAGCCTACTATGTGATACTTCAACAGGTACGCCTCGACCCTTAGTTCCTAGTTTCTTTCGTCGGCTGATATATGAACATTTGCACAACCTAGGCCATCCAGGCATAGCAGCTACCACAAAACTAATTTGTTCCAGATACGTATGGCCAAATATGAAACGAGACATCAAAAACTGGGTTCGTGGCTGTGAGAAGTGTCAAAGATCAAAAATACAGAGGCACACCAAAGCACCTCTTGGCACGTTCTCTCTTCCTGATGCACGTTTTTCCCAAATACATATAGATATCGTAGGTCCCTTGCCTCCATCTGACGGTTTCAGCTATCTTTTAACGATGATTGACCGATTTAGCAGATGGCCAGAAGCCGTACCTATATCTGATACACAAGCTAAAACAATTTGTAGTGCCATATTAAAGCATTGGATATCAAGATTTGGTTGCCCTTCGCTCATAACCACGGATCAAGGCCCACAAATGCGATCAGCAATATTTGATGAATTTACGAAAATGATGGGAACACAGAAGATCCGCACAACGGCATATCATCCGATATCGAATGGCATTATCGAAAGATTTCATCGACATTTAAAGTCATCCATCAAAGCTCACGAAACCAGTAGGTGGACTGAAATATTACCGATAGTTTTACTAGGCATTCGCACAGCAGTGAAGGAAGATGTACAAGCTTCTTGCGCTGAGCTTGTCTACGGCACTACGTTGAGATTGCCCTGTGATATGCTGGATGAATACAAGATCCGACCTTTCAACGATAACTTCGTCACGCAACTACGAAACACCATGCGGCAGTTAAGTCCAGTTGCTACATCATCTCACTGCCAAGAGAAGTTCTATATACACCCTTCCTTGACATCTTGTTCACACATCTTTCTAAGAGTGGATCATGTACAACCTCCATTGTGTCAACCATATACTGGTCCTCACAAAGTCCTAAGTAGAACTGGGAAAACTATAACAATCGAGCTTAATGGTCGTAAGTCTACGGTATCAATAGATCGAGTGAAGCCAGCTCATTTGATTTCTACTTCAGACTTGTCCACGAAAACTGTTCCAGAGAACTCTAAATTAAAACTCTCTCTTAAAGCGGACAGTAACCCTGACCAAACAAAAACTGTCACACGTTCGGGCAGACATGTCCATTTTCCTAAAAAACTGGCATCTTATATTACTTACTGAAATTGTTGATAAATTGTTCATTTTGCATACTACACATTATGCCTATATTTTGTTATATATTGCAATTTTATTTCATGTAAATATCCCTGTAATTTTTCTCCACAAGCGTGGATTCTGACACAGATAGTCAAAAAAAAAAAAAAATAGTATACACTTGTATATCGTTTCTTCGGTACCCTACGTCACTGGGGGGATACTCTGTGGCAGCCGCAGAAAGGCAAGGGAGAAAATTCTTCGTTCGGGATGGCAGCTGGCCAGAGCCGTTGTCATAGCAGCGCAGACGAAAATGTTTACATTGCGTTTTTGTGTGTTCGAATACGAAGAGTGTCAGAATCGACGTTTATCAATGTTCTACGAATAAAGGTAGTAAAGTGTTTTTAAGTGAGTGATTATATTATACGAGCGACTCACCACAATGTCAATTTGATAAAACAAAATCCTTTATATTATTGGAAAACATGCATAAAATTACCCCCAATATTATAAACCTAATTAAAAAAATCTCGCAAATATATTGACATAATTTATTGGAATAATTTAATAATGTTATTTAAAAATTTCAGCATCAAAAATTTACCATTTAAATCCATTTTTCATATGAGCCATTTCTTTCAACAAATGAAAATCTGAAAAACGTCTGACTTGCCATTGAAAAGCATTATAGAGCAAAATAAAATGTTCCATATTTCCCGAACGAATGAACCAAATTTAACCAAAAACACTACAGCTAAGTCCAGGTACCTTATCAATATGCCCAGTGAATTTCAAGCCGATCGGATGCTTTTTGCGGCAGTTATCGCGGAACAGACAGACAGACTAACAGAAACCAAAACTTTTCGTGTCTCCCCAGTAAGCCTTCACTGACGTTTCGGCAATTAACTAAGAAAGTTTTGAGTTGATACCATATTTGGCGTTTTTATTTTTTGCGCGCCAGGTTAAAGAAAAAATGGTTCTCAAAAATTTCATTAGATAAAATCTGAATAAATTTCTTTTTCTTTTTTTTACTTTCTTCTATCTTCAATAGAAGAAAGTATTGTAATCGAAATTTTTTTCGACTTCCGGTTTTCGACGGATTTACACGTTTTAGGGGTCAGAGATCCCCCAAAACATGTTTATAGAAAATGTCTGTCTGTCCGTGTGTCCGTCTGTCTGTCGCCATTGTACCATCAAAAAGTGTATGAAGTTAAACAAAGAATTGAACAATTTTTTTATTTTAAGTTTTTGGCTATGGCAAGTAGGTCCTCCGTGTATTTGGAAAAAATTCGCCGGTAGAGGGCGCTGTAACAGCGATTTTTGTGCAATTTTGAATATTGTACCATCCAAAAGTGTATGAAGTTATGCATAGAATTGAACCAAATTTTTATGTTAAGTTTTCGGATGTGACAAGTAGGTTCTCCCTGCATTTGGAAAAAATTCGCCTGTAGGGGACGCTGTAACAGCGATTTTTGTGCAATTTTGAATATTGTACCATCCAAAAGTGTATGAAGTTATGCATAGAATTGAGCGAAATTTTTATTTTAAGTTTTCGGATATGGCAAGTAGGTCCTCCCTGAATTTGGAAAAAATTCGCCGTTAGGGGGCACTGTAACAGCATTTTTGTGCGATTTTGAATATTGTACCATCCAAAAGTGTATGAAGTTATGCATCGAATTGAACAAAATTTTTATTTCAAGTTTTCGGATATGGCAAGTAGGTCCTCCCTGCATTTGGAAAAAAATCGCCGGTAGTGGGCGCTGTAACAGCTATTTTTGTGCAATTTTGAATATTGTACCATCCAAAAGTGTATGAAGTTATGCATAGAATTAAACCTACTTTTTTGTGCATGTTTTTGGCTTTGGACAACAGGTCCTCCTTGAATTTTGAAATATTGCGCAGTAAAGGAGCTCTGTGATAGCGATTTTTGTATATTTTTCTTGGTTTTTCGTAGTCCTATTTTCCATCGGCGGCTCGTGCAAAGGCGGGAACTCGCTTCCTGCTCTGCCGGCTATTCGCAAACATAAGATAATAATAGAATAAGCAAAAACTATTAATTTTAACAAATATCATGATATAGATTAACTCGTTTTTAGTTCGTTTAATTGACTGAAGCTGAAATTTAAGATGAAAATCAAAGTTGGTATAGTATTGAATTAATAATATTGAAATATTAACATGTGTAGCTAGTTTCTTAAATATTAAGATGCATAAGATAGAAGAAAGTTTTGGGATTGGCACATCCAACTAGTTTTTAAATAATTTTATTTTGATTTTTATCTATTCTCCCATTATGTTTCTTACTGGAGAAATTAGCAGAATTACTTTTAAAAATGTCTCTAACTGCGAATTGTACGTTATTTGCTTAATTGGGAGATCAAATTTACTGTTTTCTCCAAACAATGCAATTTTAAGCCACAAAGGCAGAAGCGTGAAATAAGCCAGGCGAAGGTCGCAATCATTTTTTTTTTCATGTGTAGGAGAAGATTTTGGAGTAAATTTTTATATTCAAATGTAATTCATATAAAAAGCTTTTAAATAGATAATTGTGTAGCAGGTATTTAAATTTTAGTGTACATGTCTACTAAATACACACATATGCTAGAATAATTTAATTTCAGAGATTTAAAATATTTTTTATCATAATATAGAATACTATTACTATGGAAACATGCCGTTCTGTTTTCTTCAAGCATGTCATTTTTATATCCTTGAACTCAGATTATTACTTATTAATGGGAAATTGCGTATTGTGTTATTAGGTGCGTTCGTAATTATATAAATATGTAGCACCTATAGTCGTCGTTCATTCGTCCGTCCGACAGTCCGCATAAAACAGAGCAAAAACTACCCAACCGAATGGCCTGAAAATTTAAATATATGTTTATTGCAAAATTTTGTCGAGCCATTTCAAATTTTATGAAAATCGGATGTATAGTTTAATTACAGGGACATTCAAAAGTTTCTCTTTAAATTTTAGGTAGCTTTCTTTACAAAAAAGCTACCTATTGCAGCCGTTCGGAGGAAAGCGATTTCAAAAAATTTTGGTATATTTTCATCGATCATGACCCCCAGACCCCGAAACCACCCTCCGTACAAAATTGATATATATATATATATATATATATATATATATCTGACCTATGTCACACTGTAACTCCCGTAATTATGAACCGATTTCGATGTAATTCGGTGTGTACATAGTACATACCAATGTCTCGACCGAGTTCGTTGGCCAGCTTCATCCGCCGTTTTGTTTCAAAATGGCGGCCATTTAAAATTTTTAAAAAAATTTTAAACTTGAAATGTGGTACCAAAAAATTAAAAATGGAAAAATATTTTTTTTCTTATGTATTTGACCTTTATACAAAGATTCCGGAGCAGTTTTTGTTTCGTCTATATCTTAAAAAATGGCTGAGTTATAGCATTTTGAATTTCTAGCGTGGCTGACATTTTGAAACGTCCTGAATTTTGTCACGCGATAAAAGGCGTATTTATGAACCGATTTGGATGTAATTCACTGTGTACATAGTACATATCAATCTCTCGACCGAGTTCGTTGGCCAGCTTCATCCGCCATTTTGTTTCAAAATGGCGGCCATTTAAAATTTTTTTTTAAATTTTAAAATTTGAAATGTGGTACCAAAAAATTGAAAATGGAAAAATATTTTTTTCTTATGTATTTGACCTTTATACAAAGATTTCGGAGCAGTTTTTGTTTCGTCTATATCTTAAAAAATGGCTGAGTTATAGCATTTTGAATTTCTAGCGTGGCTCACATTTTGAAACGTCCTGATTTTTCTCACATAATAACAGGCGTATTTATGAACCGACTTGGATGTACCTTGGTGTGTACATAGTACATACAAATATCTCGACCGAGTTCGTTGGCCAGCTTCATCCGCCATCTTGTTTCAAAATGGCGGCCATTTAAAAAATTATAAAAAAAATTAAATGAGATACCAAAAAATTGGAAAATGAAAAAGATTTTTTTTTTGTATGTGTTTGACCTTAATACAAAGATTCCGGAACAGTTTTTCTTTCGTCTATATATAAAAAAAAATGGCTGAGTAATAGCATTTTGAATTTCTCTTGTGGCTGACATTTTAAAACGACCTGATTTTTGTCACGCGATAACAGGCGTATTTATGAACCTATTTGGATGTAACTTGGTCTGTACATAGTACATACCAATGTCTCGACCGAGTTCGTTGGCCAGCTTCATTCGCCATCTTGTTTCAAAAGGGTTGCCATTTAAAAAAATTAAATTTAAAATTCAAAATGAGGTATTAAAAAATTGGAAAATGAAAAAGATTTTTTTATGTGTTTGGCCTTGATACAAAGATTCCGGAGCAGTTTTTGTTTCTGAAAATTTGTTCTTTTGTTGATATCTTAAAAAATGGTTGATTTATAGCACTTTGAATTTCCAGCATGGCTAACACTTTGAAACGATCTTGTATATGTCACGCGATAACACACGTATTCGCCTATTTCGATGTAAGAAGGCATGTGGATAGTATACATCAACACCTCGACCAAGTTCGCTGGCCAGATTCATCAGCCATCTTGTTTCAAAATGGCGGCCATTAAATTAAAAAAAATATATATATTTAAAGTGAGGTGCAAAAAAATTAGAAATTGAAAAAGGTTTCTTTCTTAAGTATTTGATCTTGATATAAGGATTCAGGAGCATTTTTTGTTTGTCTTTACCTTAAAAAATGGCTCAGATATAGCAGTTTCAATTTCTATTGTGGGTGACATTTTGAAAAATCTGATTTTTTGCATGCGACAGCACTCCTATATATTAACCGATTCCGATGTGAGTCAGCATGTGCACAGCAATTACTAAGATCTCGACCAAGTTCACTGCTTAGCCTCATCCACCATGTTGTCTTAAAATGACAGGCACTTTAAGAAATTGCCGAATTTGGCAGCCAAAATAAGTTACTTTAAAGAAAAGCAGCTTGGATAAAGCTGACTAATTTCGCGAAATTCTCATTCATTATATTGATAAAAATTAGTATTGAATCTCCTATATTCGGTTTCCACTAAATTGAGCTTCGTGTGTTTGCATGATATAAGTTGGCTTTTTTTAAATAAGGATTATGAAAGCTACCTCTTCCTCCCGGCACTGGCCGGAAGGACTTTTTATATTCAAATGTAATTCATATAAAAAGCTTTTAAATATATAATTATGTAGCAGGTATTTAAATTTTAGTGTACATGTCTGCTAAATACACACATATGCTAGAATAATTTAATTTCAGAGATTTAAAATATTTTTTATCATAATATAGAATACTATTACTATGGAAACATGCCGTTTTGTTTTCTTCAAGCATGTCATTTTTATATCCTTGAACTCAGATTATTACTTATTAATGGGAAATTGCGTATTATGTTATTAGGTGCGTTCGTAATTATATAAATACGTATCACCTATAGTCGTCGTTCATTCGTCCGTCCGTCCGTCCGCATATAACAGAGCAAAAACTACCCAACCGAATGGCCTGAAAATTTAAATATATGTTTATTGCAAAATTTTGTCGAGCCATTTCAAATTTTATGAAAATCGGATGTATAGTTTAATTACAGGGACATTCAAAAGTTTCTCTTTAAATTTTTATATTCAAATGTAATTCATATAAAAAGCTTTTAAATATATAATTATGTAGCAGGTATTTCAATTTTAGTGTACATGTCTGCTAAATACACACATATGCTAGAATAATTTAATTTCAGAGATTTAAAATATTTTTTATCATAATATAGAATACTATTACTATGGAAACATGCCGTTTTGTTTCCTTCAAGCATGTCATTTTTATATCCTTGAACTCAGATTATTACTTACTAATGGGAAATTGCGTATTATGTTATTAGGTGCGTTCGTAATTACATAAATACGTAGCACCTATAGTCGTCGTTCATTCGTTCGTCCGTCCGTCCGCATATAACAGAGCAAAAACTACCCAACCGAATGGCCTGAAAATTTAAATATATGTTTATTGCAAAATTTTGTCGAGCCATTTCAAATTTTATGAAAATCGGATGTATAGTTTAATTACAGGGACATTCAAAAGTTTCTCTTTAAATTTTTATATTCAAATGTAATTCATATAAAAAGCTTTTAAATATATAATTATGTAGCAGGTATTTAAATTTTAGTGTACATGTCTGCTAAATACACACATATGCTAGAATAATTTAATTTCAGAGATTTAAAATATTTTTTATCATAATATAGAATACTATTACTATGGAAACATGCCGTTTTGTTTTCTTCAAGCATGTCATTTTTATATCCTTGAACTCAGATTATTACTTATTAATGGGAAATTGCGT
Organism: Maratus speciosus; assembly: GCA_963932465.1. Classification (NCBI taxonomy): domain Eukaryota; kingdom Metazoa; phylum Arthropoda; class Arachnida; order Araneae; family Salticidae; genus Maratus; species Maratus speciosus. Next base: position 24,609,385 of record OZ010786.1, read on the forward strand.
ATTATGTTATTAGGTGCGTTCGCAATTACATAAATACGTAGCACCTATAGTTGTCGTTCATTCGTCCGTCCGTCCGTCCGCATATAACAGAGCAAAAACTACCCAACCGAATGGCCTGAAAATTTAAATATATGTTTATTGCAAAATTTTGTCGAGCCATTTCAAATTTTATGAAAATCGGATGTATAGTTTAATTACAGGGACATTCAAAAGTTTCTCTTTACATTACGGCCAATGGGAAAAAATTATTGGAAGTGCATTTTAATGATGTTACGGTATTCCGAATGGTCTGACATTTTAAGTATATAATTATTGCAAAATTTTGTCCCGCCATTTCAGTTTTTATGAAAATTGGATGTATAGTTTAATTACAGGGACAGTCAAAAGTTTTCCGTTACATTACGGGTAATCGGAAAATAATTACTGCAAGTGCATTTTAATGATGTTACAGACTATGCACTTATGAATTGCAAATAAATATACATTCAGTACAATATGGGGTGCAAAAAATATTTATAAAACTAGTTATAGTACGAACGCACCTCATTTGTCACGTTTGACGAGCAATTTCGTACTTGTTTTTTTAAAGATGTCGGACCTGTTGCCAATTTCACCTATAGGAATATTGACTGCTTTAAAAGTTAGGATATAATAAGATTCTTAAGAAGACTTCTGCAATTATGCGTTATTATTATTGTACAAAAAGGCCAAAATTTTGCAATAGAAACTGCTTGCTGAATTTAATTTCAGATTTTTTTTTTTATTCGTCGCTTCAGCTAAACTTAGCAACAAATTAAGAGTTATTTTCATAATCTGAGTTATTTACACAATAGAAGGTAGATTAATTTACTCTTGACTATAAAGGAATTAGCAAGCCTATTTATTTGTGCGTGTGTTATTATGCTCTTTAGAAAAATGCAAAATAAATCTTCGGTTCAAGTATTCACCAAAATGCTTATTGCTAAAATTTTTGTATAACTAACTTTATGATTGTGAGCTCTATTTAAGACATGAATATTTCGACATTATTTATTGGATCGTATTTTGGCGAGTAATTAAGTTTGTTTTGTCATTAACTCTGGTAAATGTGTAACAATATTGTTGCATCAGTCTTAGTGTTTGATGTAGACCATCACAATGGAGTCGATTACAGATGATTAGAAAGATTTTATTTGATGCAAGAGGTTTATTTTTTGCAAGATTAAGTCATCAAGTTTTATAACGTGTAAACGGTTACATGATTGTAAATGCTCTTCAAAATGAAAAGGCGATGAAAATGACGTCATTTTAATTTTATTCAAACAATTCAGCTTTAAAAACACACTTTTTATATTTTACTTTTCTTTGAAATATGAAAGTTAAACATTCTTTTTTGACGACAAATTGTTCAATAGATTTTTTTTTACGGTATTTACTTTGCTGAAATCCAAAGAGAGAAAACTGTAATAGTAGATCTGTCACAAGAGGACGTTTATTAAGAAATATAAAGTAACATTCAGTGAGATTATATTTAAGCTACCAGAATCACATATTGCGCGAACTGAGATCACAGGAGTTCAAGAACTATCAAACGAAAATGAACCACCTGAACATTATTCGTGTTCAATGGTCAATCTTTGCAATCATTCTAATGGATTCTAATTTAGTAATGTCAGATCAGAGACCATTTTAATTCCTGTTGTCATAAGGCTCACATTACCCTACCAAAAGTGAACTGTTAATAATCAACTAAAAGAATTGCTGGTTAATAGCTAAATTTTGTCCAACGCTTAAGATAATATAATATTGCAATGGCGTTCGCATCGTTTTCACCAATGAGCAAAGTCCAGCTGAAGGTCCAAATTGTTTAAAATACAAGTTCAAATTTATTTCATTTAATACAAGGTTCATTTGGAAATACTGACCAGCGCAGCGGGCATAGCCTGCTAGTATATTATGAAGCAGTAAGCTCAAAAAGTTCCGCTCGAGTGTTTTCATAAACTACCCGGTGGATTTTTTCCCAAATTGTATCATTCGATAGGAAATATTCCCGGGGTGGTTTATGAGAAAATATACAGGGTTAGCTATGATTTTTGATAATAAATTTTGTATTTTACTGTTATTTTGAACGAAAAGGTTGCCAGTGATTATCTTTTGGCAAAAATTATCTTTGATAAATGAATTGAAATGGCTATACCCGTTAGAAAACAATACAAACGTCTTTCAAAAAAAAAAGAAGAAAATAATTACTAATATTTAATTTTTAAACAGTGAAAGAAAAAACCGCTTTAATGAGGGAAAATATTATAAACGAAAATATTTAATTTAAACATGAAAGGAATATTCTTAATGCTTAAAAATGAATTCAATGTGAAATATTTCAATTCATGCAATATTTGGCGCGTTATCGCTTCGCCAGGTTAAGAAAAATGATTACTACTTCATTATCACTCTGAGCAATTTCGCAAAATTATACAAATTGCCAAATTATTCGCCAAATTAATCGCATGGAAGAATGTTGCCACTCTAAACTTTCAAGAAAGAAAAATTAATTATTTTAATTTAAAAAAGTCACTAAAGAACAGTGTTACTTTAATGATGACGTTCACTTATGTCGTAAAGGGATATACCAATTATAAAATTTGATTTATTTAGATAATTTCGGACAAAATAATACTAATAGTTTACGTATTTACATGCAGAATTATTAAACTAAACCAGAAACAAAGGTATATTTTTAAGATATAGTATTTGTGAATAAGAAGTAAGTATTTTAAATGTAATAATCGCATTTATTGAAGAACACGCAATAAATATCAATAACGGAAAATTGCAAGAAACCTGATGATCTTTATTTAGCCAAAAAACGTAGACGGATATAACTATAATATTATGTAAACATTAGATATTAGCTTAAAGAATAAAAATTTCAAATTTTGCAGTAAAGTTAAATAACGAAAGAAAATGTAAATTAATAAAACAGTAATCAATTTACAAATAAAACGTCGAAATAAAAAGACTTAATGACGTAACAAACACGTTTAACGTATTTAATGTCAAGTGAATGTGACATTTACGATCATCCATTACTGGCATTTAACCTTAGAGTTTGGCGACAGTTTTTTTATCGACGGGATAATCAAGGACACAGATGTCATATACGCACCACGTTGGCGCGATTTTTTTCTGACGCCAATCTCATTTACGCATCGGAGTACGTAACTGGCGCCAAAGTGTCGTTATTTTGGTAGCTATGGTAACACGGAGGTTGTTATTCATTTATTAATAAATTGTTTATTAACTTTTATTTTCTTTTTTAAAATTATACAAATTGTTTTGTTCTATAGCTCTTAATTAAACTTTTTTTATTTATTGCGATTCCCTTTTAAAAAATATATATGTAACTGATATTCGAAGACAAGGTTTTCGCCAAATTGGCGTCAGAAAAAAATGGTGCCAACGTGGTGCATATATGACATCTTTGCCTAATCAAGTACTACAGAAAAATTCAACTCAAAAATTTGATTATATAAAATCTCAGTACTATTTTTTTAAAATATTTTGATTTTTATCTCACTCCCATTACGTGTCTTGCCGGAGAAACTCGCAGAAATAGCTCTAAAAATGGCTCTACTTATGAGTTGTAGGAAATGGTTTATTTAAAATGATATTTGTTTATTTAAAATGTTGTTTGGCACAGATGTCATATTCGCCCAATATTGGCGCGATTTTTTTTTCGACACCGATTTGGCGAAAACATCAACAGCATAAACAACAACATCCGGTTTACCATATCAAGCAAAATGACGACACTTTGGCGACGGTTAAGTATACATTGCGTATATGACATTGGCGTCAGAAAAAATGGCACCAATATGGGGCGAATATGGCATCTGTGCCTGTTGTTTTTACTTTTGTCGACAAACAATTCGATTTTAAGTCAAAAAGGAATAAGCGTGACATCAGACGACGCGATAATGTTTTTTATTTATTTTTAACCATTTGGGAAAATGGTTATTGTTCTGGTCAAGATGGGAAATGAAAAGCATATCTGAAGGTTTTCATTGGTTTAATCTGCAATTTATTCGTTTTCTGATTGGTCTATACATTAATCTGTATTTCCCTTTAATTTCGACAACGATGGATACTTTCTGTTGCCACTATGACAAAAAAGTAATAAAAACTACAAAAAAAAAATAATAACTCAGAAACAAATTGAGATACAGCTTTCAAACAAATTGCAATTAAAAGTACTTTTTTTTTCTCTATCCGACGGTGTAAAAAGTAATATTGTCGGATGTTTAGAAGTTTAAGAATGAAATTTCATTTAAAATTGGCCGTCAGATTTCTTGGAAATCTGAATTTCTTGGAAATCTGGCGGTGGAAAAGTCTTTTCCCGAATAGCCAATGAAATGCTTGGATATTTACGTAAGTTTAAGGTGGATAATACTTAATTTTCATGAAATCTGACGGCTCGCAGGCGATATTTTTGGCTTGCAATTTTTACGTGTAATAACACTATTAATGTTTAATTCATGGCGTACGTAATGTATGATCAACTCCGTGCGATTTTTTATGTCTTAAATTTTAGTCTTCAAAAAAATCGTTTTCCAAATGGTCGTTGTAATTTGATAAATTGCTTTTTTTTTTTTTTTTTTTTTTTTTTTTTAAGTGTATGAGAGAGGGTAAATTTTTATTTTCCAATGTAAATTGTATAAATAGCAGTTAATATTATAAAAATGAATTCAAATATTTAAATTTCAACATAAATGGTTGTTACACATACACATATTGTAAAAAATATTTAATTTCACACATTAAAAAAAAATAAAATAAAAAAAAATAAAAAAAATAAAAATAAAATAAAAAAAAAGCAATTTATCAAATTACAACGACCATTTGGAAAACGATTTTTTTGAAGACTAAAATTTAAGACATAAAAAATCGCACGGAGTTGTTCATACATTACGTACGCCATGAATTAAATATTAATAGTGTTATTACACGTAAAAATTGCAAGTCAAAAATATCGCCTGCGACCCGTCAGATTTCATGAAACTTAAGTATTATCCACATGAAACTTACGTAAATATCCAAGCATTTCATTGGCTGTTCGGGAAAAGGCTTTTCCATCGTCAGGTTTCCAAGAAATCTGGCGGCCAATTTTAAATGAAATTTCATTCTTAAACTTCTAAACATCCGAAAATATTACTTTTTACACCGTCGGATAGAGAAAAAAATGTACTTTTAAATGCAATTGGTTTGAAAGCTGTATCTCAATTTGTCTCTGAGTTATTAATTTTTATTTTAGTTTTTATTACATTTTTGTCATAGTGGCAACAGAAAGTATCCATCGTTGTTGAAATTAAAGGGAAATACAGATTACTGTATATACCAATCAGAAAACGAATAAATTGCGGATTAAACCAATGAAAACCTTCAGACATGCTTTTCATTTCCCATCCTGACGAGAACAATAACCATTTTTCCAAATGGTTAAAAAAACATATTGTCGCGATTTTTTTTTCTGCCGCCAATGTCATATACGTAATGGTACTTAACTGGCGCCAAAGTGTCGTTATTTTGTGTGATATGGTAACCCGGGTGTTGTTGTTTATGCTGCTGATGTTTTCGCCGAATTGGTGTCGGAAAAAAATCGCGCCAATATGGGTATGTATATGATATCTGTGCAGAAAATTCATGACTTCAAAAGTTAGGATATCGAGTTATTCTTAAGGAGGTTTTTGCAATTATGCGTTATTGTTATAAAATAAACTCGACATTAAAAAAAAAAGGCTCAAATAAATTTTCAATATTCTTTTTCATTCGCCATTCCTTTTTAATTTTTTCTGCATATCTTCTATTCTTTTAGGAATGTATTTAAAAGATATTGGGCTTATTTTCCGTAATCACCCGCCAATTGGAGCATGTTTCTATATTTTTGGAAGATTGATTTATGATTGAAGACTGTGGATGGTGAACCCGATTACAAAATATTAGAGGGATTTTGTAATTAGCTATTATTATATTTATATTTTTTTTATTACGGAGCATATGAACAAAATTCAGTATTATATATTTTTCATCTTCTGTTATTCTAATGTCACGAAAAAAGTAATAATTGCAAGCTACTGAAAAACTTTTTATTACCAATGCATGGAAAAATATTTGTCAATTTATCAGTTAGCCTATATAAGAAAAAAATGCAATTCTGATTAAACAAAATTTAGATCATTATAAAGCAATTTCGTCTGACAGACTGTCCTATAAATTAATCTTAGTGACAAATAAACGATTATTTTGAATATCGGGATTACTTAGGCAACATATCGAAGAATAATTTAATCTTAAATATAAAGGAAACAGTAAGTCTCTTTATCTCTCTGTGTTTATATGCTCATTAGAAAAATGCAAAGAAAATCTTCGATTCAAGTATTCACGAAAAGGATTTTTACTAAACATTTTGCATAACTAACGCTTTATCATTGTCAGTTGTATTTAAGATATGGGCTTTTGTTGGCAAAAGATCTATAATTTTGTCAATAGCAATTTGACATAATGTAATGAAAAGTAGTTTGGTGTGTAATTAACTTTGTTTTTTTAACTAAATGTGTTACATTTGTAACTCTATCGTTGCAAACACTGCTAATGTTTGCGTTAACCTTAGCTAATACGATTACGGAAGATTTTATTAGATGCAAACTAAAAGTTTATTTTTCTATCAGTATCAGTCATCAAGGATTTTTCCAGGTTAACGGTTACATGATTGCAACTGGTCTATAAAATGAAAAGGCAATGAAAATTATGTTCTTTTATTTTTATTCAAACAATTCAGATTTAAAAATCTACGTTTTTTATTCTTCATTTTTCTTTTGAATACGATGGTTAATAATTTGTTACACTTTTGTCTGTATTTTTGCCTTCTGGAATCTGAAGATGGAAAACTGTAATAGACCTGCCAGGAGAAGATGCCAAAGATTGCGAAATATAACATAATGTAGTGTGAAGTTTTATTCAAGCTACACACAACACATTTCGTCAAGCTGAGAAGCCCGGAGTCCAAGAACTAACAAACGAATATGAATCACCCGAAAATTATTTTAGTTTAATGGTCATTCTCTGCAATCATTGTAATGTTCAATAATTTAGTACTGTGGTGACTAAAGATATTTCAACTCCTGTTGCCATAACTGCCTCACTCCCCTACCAGAATCCACTATAACTGATAAACTAAAAGAGTTCTTCTGAATAGCCCAAATTTTGTCCAACGCATAAGATAGTACAACAGGACATTCCAGGTGTAGGTCCATGTTGCTTTAAAATGTAAGGTCAAATTAGATCAAATTCATTATTTCGTGTGATTTAACGCTCGTGTGCAAAAAAAGACCAGCGCAGCGGCCATAGTCTGCTAGCATATTATAAAGCAGTAAGATCAAAAAGTTCCGCTCGAGTGTTTTCAAAAACTACTCGATGGATTTTTTTGTAAGTTATATCATTCGATAAAGAATATTCACGTGGTGGTTTATGAGAAAATATACAGGGATAACTATGATTTTTTGGTAATAAATTCCGTATTTTAATGTTATTTTGAAGGAAAGGGTTGCCAGTGATTATATTTTAGCGAAAAGTTTGTTGATTAGAGAAATGAAATGACTATATCCGTTAGACAAACATTTTGCAAAACCTTCTATATATAAAAAAAAGTTTTGATTTGGAAATGGACCAATGAAAATCTGCGTAGACATTCCGGGTAGATCGGCATCCAATTTGAATGCTTAAGCATGGCCTTTCATCGTTAATATTAAAAAAACTGTTGCATACAAAAATATGAAAATCGATGGTATTATAGCGAAATGTTTGATAAACACGCTGATGCAGACAGTTTTCAAATCGAAGAATTATTTTAAGAGATATTTAATGCTAAAGGTGGGCAAAATTGTTCCATTAAAAAAGTTTTATTGGAACAAAAACTATACATCAGAATTTAATCATTTTTCGATTATTTTATACGTTATAAGTTCTCGGGTGTGCAGATTGCATTTATTTTTCTTATTTGTCTGATTTTTTGAGGTTTTATTTCTATTTTAAATTCAAATTTTCAGCATTTCGAGAGATATTTTTTACAAATTTTAGAAAATGGTACTAATTTAAACTGTTGCCAATTGTATAAACAGTGCAAACAGTAATGTTTAACTCAAATTAAAATTTATTTACACGTGACTATTACAAACAGAAAAAAAAACTTTAAAATTAGAATTAAATGATTACATGTTAAAAGCAGGAAAATTACGTCATAAGAACCATATTGTCACTTGAATTTTAAAAGAGAAACAAAATATTAAAATAAAAAAAATCATTATTATGCGTTAAAACTTGTAAATGGAAAAAATTACGCCATATTTAAAATGGCCAAAAAATATGGCAAAACAATTTAAATTGAAAAATATATTTGCGCGAGATATTTTGAGATAATCTTTTCAACTATTATCGTGAATTCGAAGACAGCGCAAATAATATTTACTTCTAACAACAAAAGTATTTTCACATAAATATTAATACGAGAAATAAAACTTTGGTGTAAATTACGTCAGATTTGAAACGATACATTTAAAATGAATTATTTAAAAGAACTATCTTATAACGCTGTTAAAAAATACCGGGAGACAATGATACCAGGGCCGAAACTAGCTTTTTTTGCACCCGGGGCAAGCATCGATTTTGGCGCCCCCCCCCCTCCTCCTCTTCCGCGAAGTATATTTGCAAAGAGAATTTTACTAAATTTCTAATAGTCGACTTATTTTTAAATTTAAAATATGGAATACTGAACTACGTAATCTACAATGGCGGATCCAAGGGGGAGGTCACGGAGGTCATGACTCCCCTCTGAACACCAACAAAAATATTCTAAAGATCATTTTTAAAATGAAATATAAAGTAGAGTCCCGATTATCCGAGTCCTGCTTAACCGAGTTTTCGCTTTCACCGAGTTATTTACTTCTGATGGACTGATGTCTTCTATTATTATGAAACCAGAAAATCAGAGTTCTAACTTTTTACGACTGCTCTTTCATCTTCACCTAACACTTCATTTTTAATGGCTGTTTTATAATAATAGAAGACATCAGTCCATCAGAAGAAAATGATCCATTCCAAAGTTATAATCATTCATTTAGCGGCCCTTCGTTCTGGCGCCCAGGGCACATGCCCCCTCTGCCCCCCTTAGTTTCGGCCCTGAATGACACTGTTAACTTAATTCATTTTACATTAGCTTATTTTCAAATATTTAAATAATTTTTTTAATTAAATGCGAAAACAGCCATTGTATCTCTTAACAGCAGCAGATTTGGTCTTAAAAATCCCCAATCCAAGGAAAACGAATGGAAACCCGTTTACAGAGAGATCGCTACTGTTTGTTTTTTCTTTTTTTTTTTTTTTAATTCAATATTTTTAAATCTGATCAAATTAGCGTGCTTTTTGGATTTTGGTGTGCCTGAACGTAGGTTGGCGAGCGTAGCTCGTAGGGGGCAGAGCCCCCTAGTAAATGAAAAAAAAAATACTGATATTTAATTTAAAAAGACAACAAAAAAATGTTTTAATAAGACATAATATTATAAAATGAAAAAAATCCCTGCCGGCTCGGGCCTACAGGCGGAGGTAGATTTCGAAGTTAAGTACTAAATTCACCAACAAAACTTAAATCAAGATTAAAGATAAACCCAGTTCCTTCGCTAAGAATGAGCTCTAGGGAGCTAAACATTTTGTAAAAAGTCTAATATACACGCACGCATGTATATGGAATAGGTTTAAAAATGGCTAAATCAAATTCAGAGAACCTCAAAGTGTTAAAATATGTTAATATTTCCATACTCGGGTTTTTATCATGTTTTAATACGTTTCTTCAAACTCAATGACTTTACATATTCACCTGCTGTGGTCCATTACATTTTCTATATGACGCAATATTTTGTTGTTTTTTTTAATTCGTCAAACTATTTATTTAATTTTGAATTTTCATGCAGAAATCTTGCTCTAGAAAACTTATGACGTAATATTCAATTTGTTTTCACTTCGTCAAACTATTTATTTCATTTTGAATTTTCATGCAGAATTCTTGCTCTAGAAGACTTATGACGTAATATTCAATTTGTTTTCAATTCGTCAAACTGTTTATCTAATTTAATTTTTCACGTGAAAACATTGCATTAGAAAAACAATTGCTGTGGTGAGAATTTTATTGCTTTTTTTTTAATTGTTGGCAACAGATATAACGAAAAATATTTATTTTTTCCTGCCATTGTTGTGTAAAAGCTGGTTTTATCAGAATCATGTTAAGACGGTATTCAAAATTTTAAACGTTCCCCATTCCCATTCCCTTGGACCGATTTTGCTCATTTTCAATCCCCGCTGAGAAATTAGCCATCTTAAAGTTGTTGGCGAGTTTGAAGACGTTCCGTGCATAATTGCGACTTTTATCGAGCGGACAAAATTTAGTACATACATACATACATACATATATATATATATATATATATATATATATATATATATATATATATATATATATATATATAAACTTTTTAGGTGGGGGTGGTTTTGGGTTCCTGGGGTCATGTAATGAAAAGTTATGAAGGAATTTTTCAAAAGTCGCACCATGGTAACGACTGCAATAGGTAGTATTTCTTACGAAATCTACCTAATATTTAATTTAAACATGAAATAAATATTTGTAATACTTAAAATATAATTTATTGTGAAATTTTACAGTTGATACAATATTTGGCGAATTATCACCTGCCTTACGATAAAAAAAGAAATCTGAAAATTTGATTAGACTAATTTTGTATTACTACTTTTTTTTTTCTTTTTAGTTCTTTTCTTTTCATTTTTATTGTCTGAGCGAAGCGAAGGCTAATACTCGGCGAAATATTACTGTCCGGACACATTACAACTACGATGGATATTAACGCCATGTCCTACTAAAAAAAAAGCCTAATAAAAAACTTTCGTCAAGCATAACTCAAAAAATATTTGTCGGATTTCGTTTCTGATTGCACCAGAAGGTACCTATGAAGGCCACCTACTGAATGCACCTACTATGAAAAATAAGTTCCAAACCGTTTAAAAATTATATTAAAAAAACTGATAAAAAAGCACAATTTATCTGCATTCGTCACAGAAATTTGGTGCGCGTCACTTTCACCGGTGGATGTTTTCGTAGACAACTGGTTTGAACACATGGAGCAAATTAAAAAAATTACGCACGCAGTAATTGAATAGATCAGTTTCAACCACGTGATTACAAACCTTGCAACAACCCGTGGCAACCAGTTTTGGTGGGCACAAATAATAATACAGTACTCCGTACCACGGTGACCGTTTTTAGCCTGTTGTATAACATAAAATCTGGCCTGTTCTATGACATACAATTGTGGATGATTAAAACAAAAGACATGAGTGTTTATTGCTCCGGGAGGTTATCTTTCTCTGGATGTCTGTCCCTCTATCATACAGCATGCAATTTTCTTGTGAAGGATGATATTATTATGCAGTAAAACCTCCTTAACGGACACACCCGATTAGCGACACCTCTATTTAGCGGGCATTTTTTCGATTACCAACCCCTAAATAACTGTACATTTTTTACTCTCAGTAGCGGACACCTCCAAATAGAGGACAAATTCTGCCCTCCCGAGGTGTTCGCTATTCAGGGGTTTTACTGGTAAAACCTCCTTAGCGGACACACCCGATTAGCGGATACCTTTATTTAGCGGACATTTTTTCGATTACCAACACTTAAATAACTGTACATGTTTTACTCTCAGTAGCGGACACCTTTAAATAGAGGACAAACTCTGCATTCTCGAGGTGTCCGCTATTCAGAGGTTTTACTGAATATAATATTGATAGTTATTTTACAGGGCCGCACAAAAGAATAAGAATATATGAAACGAATATAAACTAAATTCGGGATTGGTAGATCGCTGGTGGTAATGTAATTTTAGGATGTTGTTACAGTCATCCGCAGCATGTTTTTAGAGTTTCGTTCATCTAACGAAATCCTCTGACGTTCATCTAACGAAATCCTTAAACCCCCTGGGCTCTAACCTGTCTCACTCCTTTGTCTGTCTGTCTTTCTGTCCGTCTGTCACAGAGCCCGTTCTCAGAAACTATATATGTCGGAGACTTGAAAAATTGCATACTTATAGCTGAACACCACACATCAAACGGCAAATAATAAAATTTTGAAAAGTCTAATATTTAACGCTCTAGGCTCTAACTTGTGTATTTTAAGCAATTTTTCTAACTCAGCCCGTAATTAAGTTGGAGACATGAAAATTTGCATACTTATAGATGAACACCTCACATCAAACGACAAATAATAAAATTTTGAAAAAGGTCTAATATTTAACCCCCTGGGCTCTAACTTGTGTATCTTAAACAATTTTTCTAACTCAGCACCTAATTAAGTTGAAGACATGAAATTTTGCATACTTATAGCTGAACACTTGCAATAACACGATAAATCATAAAATTTTGAAAAAGTCATATTTAACCCTCCGGTCTCTAACTTCTATATTTTAAGCAATTTTTCTAACTCAGCCCCCTAATTAAGTTGGAGACATGACATTTTGCATACTTATAGCTGAACACCTCACATCAAACGACAAATAATAAAATTTTGAAAAAGTCTGATATTTAACCCTCTGGGCTCTAACGCTCTAACTTGTGTATTTTAAGCAATTTTTCTAACTCAGCCCCTACTTAAGTTGGAGACATGAAAATTTTCATACTTATAGATGAACACCTCACATCAAATGACAAATAATAAAATTTTGAAAAAGGTCTAATATTTAACCCCCTGGGCTCTAACTTGTGTATCTTAAACAATTTTTCTAACTCAGTCCCTAATTAAGTTGAAGACATGAAATTTTGCATACTTATAGCTGAACACCTCAGACCTCACATCAAACGACAAATAATAAAATTTTGAAAGAATCTAATATTTAACCTCTAAGATTTTGTCTCGCGCAATTTTAAAATTTGAACTGTTTTGCAATACTATTTTTTGTTCATTTTGCATAATAAGTGTAATGTGACGTAATTTCTTCTATTTCAGACTTCTAACGCATGTTAATGAATTTATTTTACAATATCCTTTCTCTTTTAAAATTTACATGTAAATATAGTTTTTATGGCGTAGTTTCCAATAAGTGACTGCTATTTATACCTAATTATTTAATTCTAATTTGAAGGTTTTTTCTGTTAATAATAGTAACGTGTAAATAATTTTTTTTATTTGAAGCAAACATTATTGTTTGCGCTGTTTATACAGATGGCAACAATTTAAATGAATCCCATTTTCTAAAATATCTCTATTCTAAAAAAAAGTAACTACCGCTGTCACCGCCGCCGCCGGTTTTGATTTTTTTGTGACCGGAGGCCTTTCTTCGTTAATATTAACAAAAATAATGCATACAAAAATATGAAAATCGGTCGTTTTATACAGAAATGTTTGATAAACACGCTGATGCAGACAGTTTTCAAATCGAAGAATTATTTTAAGAGTTTTTTTAATGCTAAAGTTGGACAAAATCGTTCCACTAAAAGAGTTTTATAGCAGCAAAAACTATACATGACAGTGTAATCATTTTTAGATCATTTTATGCGTTAGAATTTGCCGGAGTGCAGATTGCATTAATTTTTTTTATTTTGACTCATTTTTTCAGGTTTTATTTCTATTTTAAATTCAAATTTTCAGCATTTTTAGAGATATTTTTTACAGATTTCAGAAAATTGTACTAATTTAAACTGTTGCCAACTGTATAAAAAGCGCAAGCAATAATGTTTGCTTCAAATTAAAAAAATTATTTACACGTGACTATTATAAACAGGAAAAAAACTTTCAAATTAGAATTAAATAATTACGTATAAAAAGCAGGAACTTATTAAAAATTACGTCATAAAAAGTATACACGTGAATTTTAAGAGAGAAAGGATATTGTAAAATAATAAATTCATTAACATGCGTTAGAAGTCTTAGGAGAAATTACGTCATATTTACGTCACATTATAGTTATTACATAAAATGAACACAAAATAATATTGCAAAAAAGTTTAAACTTAGAAATTGCGCTAGACATTTATTTGATATTTTGATAATTAATTTAAAATGTCTCATTTAAAAGAACTTTCTTTTCGCTTTGTTAAAAAATACCAGGAGACAAAGACTCTCTTTACTTAATTCCTTTTATATTAGCTTATTTTGAAATGTTGTTACACGTGTATATACGTCATGAAGTTATTTTTATTTCGACGTTTTATTTGTGTTTTTATTAATGTTGTACGAATTTATTTGTTCTTTCGTTATTTAAAATAAAAATTATATCAATTTGTATAATTTGGCGAGTGGTTTGGCAATTTATATAATTTGGCGAAATTGGTCGACAGGATAATCAAGTAGTACCGCAGCGGATTTGGCGTAAAATTCCCCAATCAAAGAGAAATGAATAGAAATTCGTTTATAGGGAGATCGCCACTGTTTTTTAAATTATAATTCAATCTTTCGAAATCTTTTTAAAGCCAATCAATTTAGCGTGCATTTAGAGTCTGCGGTGTCTGGACGGGGGTTGGCGAGCGTAGCTCGTACGGGGCCGAGCCCCCTAGTATGTAAAAAATATCTGTCGAAATGCTGAATATTTGAATTTAAAATAGAAATAAAACCTCAAAAAATAAGTCAAATTAAAAAAAAAAATAATGGAATCTGCACACCGGGACCTTCTATTGAATAAAATGATCTAAAAATGATTAAATTCCCATGTATAGCTTTTGCTCCTATAAAACTTTTTTAATGGAACGATTTTGTTCAAATTTAGCATTAAATATCTCTTAAAATAATTCTTCGATTTGAAAACTGTATGCATTAGCGTGTTTATCAAACATTTCGCTATAATACCACCGATTTTCATGTTTTTGTATGCAATAGTTTTCTTAATATTAACGAAGAAAGACCTCCGGTCACAAAAAATTCAAAACCGGCGGCGGCGGCGGTGACAGCGTTAGTTACTTTTTTTTAGAATAGAGAGATATATAAAAATGAAAACTTGTCTATCTGTCGGTTTGTAATTCTATAAAAATCCACAATCTGGAAGCCAAAATTGTGAAAAGATACGTGCATGTGTATTAAAACATGGCCGAGGCAACTAAAGTAATCCGGAATCGAAATAATTTATAGTTTATTTTTAATTAATAAAAAACAACCAATTTAACAGCAATTTCTTATCAAATTTAAACATTTTTCGTTATAGCAATTGCCAACAATTAAAAAACACAATAAAATTATTACTACAACAATTAATTTTCTACTGCAAGATTTCCACGTGAAAAATGAAAATGAAATAAATAGTTTGCCGAATTTAGAAAAAAAAGGTGAATCATAACTTTTCTATTTCAAGATATTCACGTGAAAAATGAAAATGAAATAAATAGTTTGACGAATTTAAATGAAAGTGAATATAACTTCTTAACTTTTCTATTTCAAGGTTTCCACGTGAAAGAGGAAAATATTACGTCATATTGGAAATATAAAGGACGTGGTGGATATAGTATAACGTCATATGAGTATAAAAAATATATTGAAGCATGATAAAAACCCGATTAGGGAAATATTGGCGTATTTTAACATTATTGCTCCAATTATAAATTGAAATAAGTTCATTTATAGCTGTATTCTTTTGCGTCTGTTATATACACTTATACATTTTTATATGATTCATTCATACAACATTTCGACTGCTTTTTTTAATGTTTGTTTTGTGTTGTATGTTAAATTTTGAAATTGATTTTTCAGAACAAACATCCTTCAAATTCTGGGCAACGCCGGCACTTTAGTTTGTAACAGATAAATGGCTTTTGTATCTGTACATCTAATGGTAATATTATAAAGCGTTATAATGTTATAAAGTGTATAATATTAATAATGCTTGTACGTTTGTGAGGTGTTATCTCTGAAACTACATAGCCAACTTAAAAAAAGGTTGGTGGCCATCTCTGCTCCGACAAAAAAAACTATTTTATGTCAGTGCAAGAACCTATATCGCTGCAGGAGCAAAAAAGTTCTAAAATTGTGATTTGTGCGTATTGATTGGGTTAGAAACTTTAAATTTGGTGCGGTAGTTACTTTTAAGATATAAATACTCGTAATGAACGCTCTCTAAAAGGTTCAATTTGCGGATAAACGTAAAAATTTCTAGAAAGGTTCTAAACTATGATTTATTTGGAATACTTATCTTTTTGTGATACTGTTGGGGTTAGAAACTACACTGATGTCCAAAATTAAGGACCAGTCACAAAATGCTAATTTTTAAGTAAGCGAATAGTCAAAAGGAAATAATATAATAATTCAAATGATAATAATAAATAATTCAAATGATTACTGTCCCTAGAGCACAGCCAGTCCATATAGCATCTCATTCATGTCACACATGGTCACAAGTGTCACAGTCACTACGGTGAAACAAGAAATAGGAAATTCCACACGTCTCATTATGAGTCTCAAATGATCCCTATATGTGACTCCACTGAGACGCCCATGTGACTGCTGCTTTGTCACGAGTCACCAGGGGACTTTACAATGTAGTTACATTGTGACTTTCGTGTGAGCATCATTTTTAGACTCAATTTCAAAGCCATCATGAACGTTGCATTAGGATAAGTCACGAAATAACATCACATTATAGTCACATGGTGACTTTTCACAAAAGGGCAGAATGGTGACTTCACAGTATTCTCTCTGTCACCTGAAAGTCATCATGTGATTTTAATGTCACATTATTTGATAACTTATCACAATGCAGTGTTCACGATGACTTTGAAATTGAGTCTCCAGATGACAGTCACATGCGAGTCACAATGTAACTACATTGTAAAGTCCCATGGTGACTCGTCACAAGCAGCAGTCACAGTGACAACTCAGTAGAGTCACGTATAGTGATCATTTGAGACTTTTAATGAGATGTATGGAAATTCCTATTGGACTATGGAATTTCCTATTTTTGCTTCACCGTAGTGACTGTGACACTTGTGACCATGTGTGACATGAATGATATGTTATATGGACTAGCTGTGCTGTAGAGATAGTAATTATTCGAATTATATTATTTCCTTTTGAGTATTCGCGTGCTTGAAAATTATCATTTTTGCGATCGGTCCTTAATTTTGGACACCAGCGTAGAACTTTGGCATGGTAGTAATTAATAAAATGTAAATGCTCGTTCTAGAACGAATTCTAAAAAATAGAAAGACTAAACAAAGCGGAAAAAGATCTAAAGATGATCTAAGTTACGAAGTACATTGACTTGTTATGAATATAAACATGAAAATTGACATTACTGTATTTATCATGACGTAAATTCTCGCAATAGAACAATTTCTAAAAATGTCGCTATAATAAAACAGTGCAGAAACAAAATAATTTCAAAAATTTTCTATTTCTGTGTTACTGCTGAGCCCAAAATCTTGAAATTTTGCTTCGGGTTAGTTTTAAAATATACAATTGTCTCTATGAATGGTTTCTAAAAAATTTTAAAAGATGAAATTAACGGAAAGCGATCTCAATTACCAATAATTTGGAATTATTAGGTACAGCAACTTTAAACATTTCATACTGCTGCATTTCCTCCGCAAAACATGAAATTTAAATGCAACAAAACTGATGGACACCCACCTAGCATTAAATAAATTGTGTAAATATTGAATAAAGACCTGTATGAAACAGTGAGTAGGTTGCCGAAAGTACTTCTTAAAGTGTTCCTTCTCTAGGCTTTTCTCTCTCTTACCAAGGCCACTAACAGAGAGAAGTGCCGTTTTAAATGTGGTATGAATTTTCTATCCTATTCACTTTTCTAGACATTTTATCATAAGGTCATATTCTCAATTATCATTAGTAGATTTTTTATATATTAACTTATTCTGGTGAAATTTTATAATCGGGTTCATACTGGCGTATTTTAGATTTCATGATTTGCTGAATAAATATGTATGGATTTGTAAATTACTTCAGATGACACTTTGACAGCTCAAAAGTTATGCAGACGATATATTCAGATCTTGTGTCATACTTTTTGTTGTAATCATTGTCGATTTCTTTTATTTAATACATGCTAAATACAGCTAAACTTGTGCAGAATATGTTTGAAAACAAAACAATACAGCGTATGTAGTGGCCAGAATACACTCATTTACATCCGATCGAGCATATCTAAAACACACTCTAACGAAGCATTGCATGCCACTGTTGATGTATTCGGTACTTTGATACTATATCAGATTTTGAGGAGATAATTCCTTAAATGTTATCGACAACCTCATTGCATCCGTGGAAAATTGATATTGTACAATATTAACTATTCCGGGGAGCACACACCATATAAAGTATAGTCCATTCTTTTTAAACATCATATATTTTTCATTTAAAGTTACTCAAATTGGTGCGGAGCGTGTGATTATGCTCTTGATATAATTTTATGCAGTTAAAATTCCGATATAAGTAATTTAGTGTTTCATTTTCTATTTTACTTTTAATATATTGCGTACTTTCAGTTTTATATTCATGCATGGCTGTCTTGAATGGTTTGATTTCCCATTTTTTTAAGCAGTGTATCCGAATTTATATATAAGATTTTGTAATTCTACGATTCGTTTATTTTCATCATTTCAATTTATCGCAGTATATGGACAATTAAAGATAACATCTCATTTTCTTTGCTTCCACATGTTATTATTAAATCTATGTTCTCAGCAATATCGCTCAGACTAATCCCTCTGAGGGAAGTCCTAGTTTAACTATTTAATTCACCTAATGTGATTTATAGGAGAAACAAGCAGATGCAACTGTAAATAATACTGTAATTATTCTGAGTTACATATTATGTGTTTCTTTACTATTTCTATTTTTCGTTTGTCGCCAAATAATGTGATTTTAAGCCAAAAGTGCATAAGCGTGACATTAGTTTGAGTATTTGTGGTTGTTTAAGTGGACGAGATCAACATTTTTATACTCGATTATAAATGATATAGATATCAGTTAATATTTTAAAAATGGAATCAAATATTTAAAATTTTGTTTGAATTTCTGCCACACATACATATTGTAAAATCCTTTCAGGCTTAGATGCTGTATATTCAAGCGGACGCCTTCTTGGATGTTTTGAGATTTCTTGGCGATTTTTTGTTGACGATGTTTTACATTTTATTTTCGTTAAGCCTTTCATGCGCATAAATTGTTGCTGGGAGACACTTACTACTTGGCGGAAAAGGGGTTTTCACGCCAAGAAAAAATCCCAGATGGCTGCCGAGGGAATATATGACATCTGTTCGTAATTTCATACTTAAAAAAAAATTTCGTCGCAATTATGGAAGCATGTGATTTTTATAGACTCCAATTCAGATCAATGAATATTATCCCTTTTTTTTCTTTTTTGAAAGTGTTATTGTTTATTTAATATTTCTTTGGCCATACCGCCAATTTCACGTACAGGGAAATTCACAGTTTCAAAATTTAGGAACTTAAAACTATTCTTAAGGAAATATATGCAATGTGTTATTACTATAAAAAATTTCAACATTTTGAAATAAAAATTGGGTACTTTTCGGTTAGCCGGGCGCCACAGTTATATATACATGTATATGTATACACAAATGTATGTATATACATCTATATACATATACAAATATGTGGATACACATGTATATATGTGTATATATACAATATATGTATATATACGCATCTATGTATGCATATATATGTATATATAACACTGGCCCCCGGTTAACTGGAAAGTACCAAAAATTGCTTGCTGAAAAAAATTGCAAATCTTTTTTAATTCGTTATTTCTTCTTTGTTTTCCTTCATATTCCCCCCTCTGTTAGATAATATTTTAAAAGATATTAGACTAATCTTCGATACTTAAAAGTACATAAAGTAACGTCTGAATTCCATATTATTATTATTTTTATTGGCACGGAATTCATATAGTCTCCAGGGTACCTAATGGGCTCCAAAATGGCGTTATTTTGCCTGACATGGTAACTAACATGGCTATTGTTGTTTATTTAATAAATCGTTTATTTACTCTTATTTCCATTTTTTACAATTAAATAAATTATTTTCTGTCTATAGTTATTGATCAATTTTTTTATTTATTGTTATTTCCTTTTAAAATAATAATTAAAAAAAAAAAAAATAAGTATACATATATGTAACTGGTATTTGAAAACTATGTTTTGCCCAAACTGTTGTATAAAAAAAACGCGCCGCAAAACACGGTACGTATATGATATCTGTGTCTAATAGTTAGGCAAGAGTTCCATTTCCTGTTCTGGTTTTTTGGCGAGCTTTTTTTTTTTGGTGATAAATGTTTCAATGTGATTGTTGCGATCTGCAGCATTTTGGGTTGCGTTTTTCTTTGAATGCTACTGGTGGATAAGTAGTAATTTTGCATGCATATTTTTTATAATTATTTTTTGAAATTTATAATTTTCTGGATTTTTTTTGTTTAAGCAATATTTTTCTGTGAATGTAAATCTTCTTTAACGTAAAAAATTCTTTATGCAAATATATTTTTCGTGGGATACTGTAATGAACGACCAGATGGTCGCGTGTGGGCTTTTCTATAAAGATTGCCCAGATAACAAAACAACACAAACGTTTATTACAACACGGAGGACATCACGATGAATAACACTAGTAACACAAATAACACTTATAATTATTCCAATCCTCATATGAGGTTTCGTTTGTTCTTTACGACCGGGAGTGTCCACGGCCCTTCTCAGTTTTTTTTTTTAGCTCACCTTCTTAGGTGAAGCTATCTCAGGTTCTGCCTGATTCTCATCTTTTGGCCACAGAGGGCGCTTCTATAAGCGAGAGGGCGTGTACAAACATCACACCTCCCCCATTCAAAGTTTTGATTTAGTCTTTAAAGACTAATCAAAATCTAATGGAATCTCCATAAACATTTTAGTAAACACACTATTAATAAAAATCAAAATTACAATACTTACTTAACATAAAGATAAATAAAAAACCTCAGATACTATGCAATATGAGATTATGATACTAGTATTAATACGTTAGAGATCTAGAATAAATATTTTAAAGTTCAAATAATAATGTTCAATCAATTAATGTCCACAAAAGTCATATTCAGAAAAGTCTTGAAGGAAACATATAATCACAAAAAAAATAAATCAACAGTTTATCGTGTTTTTTTTTCAAAGGCAAAGTTTCTTTCGTTTAAGTCCAGTGTGAGGCATATAGTCTACTTAAAGAGTCTGCATTAGTGTGGAGTTTTCCACGTCGATAGGCTATGTGAGCTTGAAATCGCTGCAATGCCAGAGCCCACCTTTGAAGGCTCGCACTTTGGTATGCACAGTCAGTCAAGAACTTCAAAGGGTTGTGGTCACTCACAACAGTCACTTGCGAGCCATATATATAATGTTCAAATTTTTTTAGAGCGAGAATAACCGCGTAGGCTTCCTTCTCTATAGTGGCATAACGATCTTGGCATTTCGATAGTTTTTTGCTGATGAAAGCAATGGGATGTTCTTGGTCACTTTCATCTTTTTGAGATAGGCAAGCACCTATCGCGTACGATGAAGCATCTGCATGTATGATGAAGGGTTTTGTAAAGTTCGGTGAATAACAAATTGGCGTTTGGCTGATTGCTTGCTTCAGATCACGGAAAGCTGTTTCACACTGCTCAGTCCAGGTAATTGCATTAGGAGCACGTGTTTTTGTAAGTTCAATCAATGGTCGGGCTATTTCAGAGAATGTCGGGATATAGAACCTATAATAGGACAGAAGGCCTAATAAACTTCTGACATCTTTCTTGGATTTCGGCACTTCTAAATTTTGGATGGTTGCTACTTTCTCTGGATCAGGAGCATGTCTGGCTGATCCTACCACATGTCTTAGGAACTTTATCTGGGGTCGTGCAAACACAAATTTCTGAAAATTTACTGTCAGGTATGCTTCTTCGAGGGTTGTCAGAACAGCGTCTAGGTGCTTGAGATTATCAGTCCAGTTATCAGAAAAGACTAGCACGTCATCTATGTACGTTTCGGCGTATTCTCTATGTTGGACTAAAGTTCGATTCATAGACCTTTGAAACGTGGCTGCCGCGTTACGTAGCCCGAACGGCATGACTACGAAGGAATACTGTCCTCGGTGTGTGACGAAAGACGTTAAGTATTTGGAGTCTTCACTTAATCTTATCTGCCAGTATCTTTTCAGTAAGTCCAACAGTCTGATGAATTTCGCTGGAGCGACCTTGTAGAGCAAGTCCGTAGCGTTAGGCATAAGGAATGAGTCGACTTCTGTCTGGGAGTTAAGGTATCGATAATCCACGCATAATCTGACTGAGGAGTCTTTTTTGGCTACACATACGATCGGTGAGCATATTCACTCTCCGAGTGCTCGATTAGTCCTAAACTTAATAATTCTTCGATTTGTCTGTCGACTTCACTTTTGAGTGCCTCTGGGATTCTGTAGGGCTTCTGACGTTTTGGTTGGTTATCAGGTTTTAATTTAATTTTATGTTCTCCTATATTTGCAATTTTAGGGATTCCCGACTGAAGGTTGGAGTGTCTACGTAATATGTTAATCAGTTGCTCCCTCACATCTTCTGTTAAATGGTCCAAGTGTAATTTTTGGTGGAGGTTATTCGGATCGTCTTTAGTAATCTGTGGGATGTTTTCGATCTCGCCAAAATCGATATCATCATCATAGATGACGCCTATGTGTGTTGTCTGAGCTTTTAATTCTCTGATTTTATTCGCGTGTAAATGCTTTATACTATTATCTGGCAATTGTATTAAATAACTATAGGGAGACTTCTTTTCGTAGCTGGTGCTGTCCACCTAGCGTATATTTTGTTATTACTGTCCTGAATTAGTACAATAACTTGATCATTCGGTTTAAATTCTTTATGTCTAGCTTTCCTGTTGTGATAATAAGCGTAAGCCTGCTGCTGATCCTTGCAAGAAATTCCGGCATGCTCGGCTGCTTTTTCTAACTTTATTTTCAGGTCATTTAAGTAATTGGTAACTGAGCCTAACTGGCCAATTGGTAGAGGTGTTTCGTTGGTCCATGATGACTTTAATATGGAAAGAGGACCAGTTGGACGCCTACCATATAACATTTGGAATGGACTAACGTTCGTTGTAGCATTTGGTACCTCCCTGTATGCCCACAACAAAAAGGGTATGTGTTTATGCCAACTTCCGGCATTTTCATCCCTTAAGTACTCCATTCCATCGTTCCACTAATCCGTTTGACTGTGCGTACCCCGGAACGGAAATACGCGGGGACGTCCCTAAATGTTTCATAAATTCTTTCGTGAGGGCCGAAGTGAAGTTTTTACCCTGATCGCTAGCTATTAATTTGGGAAATCCGGTCCGTGAAAATATCTGTAAAAGGGCGTCGCATGTGGTTTTCGCAAAAAGATTTCGTAAACAGACCGCTTCTGGCCAACGCGTGCACTGGTCTACCGCGGTTAGTACATACTTGTATCCTCCACCAGCCGATTCTATTGGGCCTATTATGTCTATATTTACAATCTGCATTGCCTCGTCAGGACGAGTAACTGGGGTTATCGGTACATTATCAAACTTATTTGCTTTCGCTCGAAGCTGACAGGACAAACATTTGTCGCAAAACTCGCTCACATCTGTCTTAACCCCAGGCCAAAAAAAAAAGAATATTTTAATTTTTCAGTGGTCTTTCGTTTTCTTAAATGTCCACCCCAGGGGCTTGAATGAGCAACCTCTAATAACTGCTTTCTACGCGGCTCGGGCACGAGCAATTGATGTACCGTTTCCCCTAATATTTTGTCACGATGTTATAACAGATCGTCCTTAACAAAATAATTATTACGCTCATTTTTGGCATCCGTCCAACACTGAATTAGTGATGGTTCTGAATTAGTGACCATCTTTTTTTTCCATTCAAATTTTTCCGAAACTTTCGTGAAATTTCTGGTATTTTCATTGCCATCGTTATCAATATTCTCGTCTGCATTTCCTATTTTAACCTGCTCGGCCTCCGTAGCAGCTAAATGAAAATCTACCGCGTTGTTTTCTCTCGTACGGGGCAAATTTATAGTACTACAATCATTTATTGTGGTGTCGGTTTCGTCATATTCGCTTAATTCCTTATGAGCATTTAAAGATAACAGTAAATCATTAATTAAATTATCAACCATCGCGCACGTTATTACTATTTTTGGGAACACCCTGCAATGTACTTTATCTGCTGCTATGCTTAATGGAATGTTTATTAACGGTGCTCTTAACTCGTGTCCGATAGCTGATTTAAGTATAATTGAACCGTATGGCACTCTAAAATGCTCCGGTACACAATCACTCTTTATAATTGAAATCTGAGTACAGCTATCGATAACTCCTTGCAAAATTTTGTTCTCAAACTCTAAGTCAATAAATTGGAGTGGTTCAATTAACTTTCTCTTTTCTCGCCCCCGCCCTAAATCAAATACATTTTTCGACATTATTCTAGCTGACAGCGCATTTTCATGCTTCTCTTTTTCTAATTTATTACCCTTCCTAACTAAAGAATTACAAATTGACACGTGGTGTAATTTGAAACACAGCCTACATTTAGTTTTTTCGGTACACTGTTTAATTATGTGTTTTCGCTTCAAGCACGCAAATCATCTATCCTCAGCTTTCAATTTATTAATTTTTTCTTGAATTGAATATATGTCACAATATTCAGTTAAATGATTTGCCTTGCAAAATAAACAAACATTCTCTAAAGCAGACACTACTTCAGCTACACTGACGCCAGATGTTTTGTTAATCTGTTTAAATTCGGGTAATGATTCTGGTAAGTGCTTTGGCCTTGAATAATCAGAAGATAAATTTATAATTTGCGTCTGTTTTTCCCTAGCCTCCAAATCATTTCGGATAAATGATAATAATTTATCCACGCCGTAATTCTCTTCAGAATTTTTGACACTTTCTCTAGTGAACTCGAGCGATAAATTATACGGTAATGCTTTTAAAATTATGGGAGTCAAAAGTGCATTGAAACTGTCTGATTCCATTTCTAATGACTTGAGGCTACGAATCTGGGTTTGAATGATGTCATACAATTGACGTAATGACGTGACGTCATGCGATTTCGCAACCGGTTTTAAAGTCAACAATGTATTAATATGACTGGTAATAATTAAATCTTTTCTACCAAATTGTTTTTTAAGCACGTCGATGGCCTCTATGTAATTTTTATCAGATAACGCAAAACCCGATATAGAATTATACGCACACCCACCTAAATAATTAAATAAATAATTCATTTTCTCAATATTCGACAGGTGTTCATTGTCATGTACCGCTGTTTTAAACGAGTTCCAGAAATTCTGGAAAAGTTTAATATCTCCATAATATTTCTCAATTTTAAGTGTCCGTAGTTTTACCGTATTCGGAAAGTCGCACCTATTATTTGCGGGACATACAGGGGGCTGTTCTTTTCCGTCCTTTTGTTTTAGTTTCTTATTCACTCTGAATTTCCAGAGAGTAATTTTTTCCTGGTACTTCAGTGACGCTTTGGTATCCTTTTCAACCTCAGATAAATCATTAATTAATGTTAGAATTTCGTTATCCTCTTGTTTCAAATCACTAGCTTTCAGTTCTAACATTGCCAAATTTTCTTCAAGATCGTCTAAGTTTGGCGTGTCGGACACAAAATTATCTTCAATTTTTTTAATTATTGACGTTATAGAACTTTTAGTTACGCCGCGAGCTTTTTTTAATTTTGAGAGATTGTCTGCCATACTTAAAGTAATCTAATAAAATCTTACCTCCGTAAAAAGATAATCCGATAGGGATAATATAGGGAAGAGATAATCCGCACGTCCAGGGAAAAGATAATCCTGGGATAGGAAAAAGATAATCCGGACGTTAATATTTCTTATTGGCCAAATCCCACTTTATTATGACACCAGTGTAATGAACGACCAGATGGTCCCGTGTGGGCTTTTCTATAAAGATTGGCCAATTATCAAAACAACACAAACGTTTATTACAACACGGAGGACATCACGATGAACAACACTAGTAACACAAATAACACTTATATTTATTCCAATCCTCATATGAGGTTTCGTTTGTTCTTTACGACCGGGAGTATCCACGACCGTTCTCGGGTTTTTTTTTAGCTCACCTTCCTAGGTGAAGCTATCTCAGGTTCTGCCTTATTCTCATCTTTTGGTCACAGAGGGCGCTTCTATAGGCGAGAGAGCGTGTACAAACATCACAGGTACTACTTGATTATCGCGTCGACCAATTTCGCCAAACTATTCGCCAACGCCAAATTATACAAATTAACATAAATTTTTATTTCAAATAAGGAAAGAACAAACAAATTAGTAAAATCTTAATAAAAATGCAAGTAAAAAGTCGAGTTAAAATTAATTTGATGAGGTAACAAATACGTGTAAGGTGTTTAATGTCAAGTGAATATGACAGTTACGATCATCCATTATTGGCATTTAATCTTATATTTTGGCGATAGTTTTTCGATCGATGGGATAATCAAATAGTACCTTTTAATTTTATTCAAAAAATTTAGCTTTAAAAATCCATTTTTGTTACTTCACTGTTCGAATAAATATATAAGTTAAATGCCCATCATTGTCTGGAAATAATTCTGTAAATTTTTTATTCTATTTATTCTGCTGGAATAGACAGATGGAAAACAGTAGTAGACCTGCCAGAAGTGGACGTTTATTAAAAAATGTAATGTAACATGTAATGAGATTGAATTTAAGCTACCAGAATCACATATAGCGCAAGTTGAGATGCTGGGAGTTCAACAACAAACAAATGGAAATGAACAATCAGAATTTTCTTAAAGTTCAAAAAACAATCTCTTCAATCATTGTAATGCTCTCTAATTTAACAGTGTGATGACTAGAGAATACTTCAATTCCTGTTGTGATAACTGTCTCTTTCCCTACCAAACTCTACTTTAAATGGTCAACTAAAAGAGTTGTTCCTTAATTGCCCAAATTTTGTCTAAGGCATAAGATAGTATAATATCCCAATGAAGTTAGTATCGTTTTCAGCAAAGCAGAAGGACATTCCAGGTGACGGTCTTTACTGCTTTAAAATAGAAGGTTAAAAATCACAATTTCGTTTGGAAAATGGACCAGCGCAGCGGACATAGTCTGCTAGTATTTAATAATTCCGATTTATTTTTATACATAATGTATATATCATATACATAAAATAAATCAAAAGTCCTTATACAAACTTTAAGAAGTGGTAGATGATACTAAAAGAAACAATTTTTGTACAGTAAACGAGGATTGCAATCCGTTTATTCATAAAAAAAGAAAAAAAATCATGCGTTAAGCATAGATTATGAAACACATTCCAACACATTCAGAATAATGTAACAAAACTGCACCGTTTAATAAGTTAAAACGTTATGTCGGTTTCAACCATATGGAAACAAATAACACATTTGAAAACCCAATATCAGCTGTTCCCATCTACAATCGGAAAATTATCCGAATTTTTTCAGCGGACCAGTATAGGATATATAGATTGGCATCTATTAACTACAGGCATGCCAAAATTTAGTTCACTTAAGAAATACATATACCCCAGTTGAATATTCCCCTTCAGCAACTTCCTCTAATGAGGAGAATTGTACATGAATACTTTTGTGCAGCCTTGTATGATGGTTTATATAATTTACATGCATGCATTTTTGCACGTATAACATGTTAGTTAAATTGAAAAGCACATACCGAATTTTAAAATGCACACTTCAGCAATTATAACTCAAAGACAGTACTGTAAGTGATTTCTTTTGTGTGTCCCTGTAAACGAATAAAAATGCTATGAATGCCCTGTTCGAACGTAATCGTAGAGAAATTCAGTGATTTATATCTTTTTCAATATATTTGAAATAGCATAAATGCTCTGCAATCGATTTTCCCCCCTATACTAGAATATAATGGAATTACAGTCAAACCCCGTTAATACGCGCCATGCTTAAGAAACCGCTTAATACGCAAATTTTCTTCGGTCCCTTGATATACGCCTATCTTATGCATATAAAAAACCTTGCTTAATACGCGAACCCGTTTAATACGCGAAATTTTATCAGTCCCTGGCAAGAAAAACTTTCGTTTAATACGCGTATGAGCTTGGTTCGAAACAGACGAGGTTTTAGAGGGAATATTTTCCCAAGAATTTTATACGACAATTCTTTAAACTATGAATGTTTTTTTCTGTCAAAATTTAATGAAAACATGAAGAGCTTTATTAAAAATTTCGATCTCAACCTCTCCTGGTTAAAGGAGAATTCTTTCCCGGCCTCGATTACTTCGTAGAGTCAAACAGGCCAGGAAGATTACTGCTAACGAGCGTATTGTAAAATAAGCAAAAATGCTGTTTTTCCCCGGACCAGAAAGAGCCTGAAGAGGTCTCCTCCAATAAGAAGAAAAAAGCGTACTTTCTCCAAAACGAATGAGAAACTATGTCATGCCCCCTCCTAACTTCGAGCGGTGGCAAACCGATAGACTGCTCTGCTATCGCAGTTTAAACACGTGAGTCTTCCCATTCGCTGCTTGGTCAGTACTATAATATCTTTAAAAGAAAGAGGGTCGCTTGTCACTATTGATAGAATCTAGTCTATGGTATCCACCTGTGCTTTTAAAATTATAATCTATTCTATACCATGGCGGAAGAAGCAAAACATATTAAAACAAAGGCTCCCTCCATCACTGAGAAGTTACAAATTATAAATCAGTACGATGTCCAGGATGTCTCGAATAAGTCTGCGTTCGCCAAAGAAAAAGTCTTATCGGAATCAACTTTAAGAACTTCGTTAAAGAAGAGTGATACCATCGTTAACCAAGCTGTTGTTGGGGGAACAAAGAAAACAAATAAAAGCCAATAAGTTGAGGACATGAAGAATACAACCACGAGTTGTTTGTTAAAGCGCGCTCTACGAATATCCCAATAAGCGGCCTGCTAATCCAAGAAAAAGCTTCTGAAGTCGCTGCAAAATGCGATTGCTGGATTTCAATGCCTCAAATGGATGGATGGATAGTTAGATTTAAAGCTCGCCACGGAATAAAATTCAAGCAAGTGTGCGGTGAGTCAGCTGCTGTCAACAATGAAGACGTCGATTGTTTGAAAACAAATGTGCTTCCGTAGCTTGTAAAAAACTAAAGCCGCGATATTTACAACGTGGACGAATTTGGGCTTTTTTGCAAAATGACACTAAAGAAAACAATGGCTATGAAAGGAGAAACATGCCATAGGGGTTAAACTAATGACCGTCTTACTCTTTTGCTCGGTGTCAACTCTGATGGATCAGACAAGTAAAAGTTACTGGTCATGGGGAAGTCATGCAACTCACGATGCTTTAAAAATGTCAAGAATCTTCCCTTCCCGTACGGAAGTCAGCACAGAGCGTGGATGACCGGGAACCTTTTTCAACAAGAGTTTGTAATTTTGTCCGGCATATGGGAAAGGAATCGCGCCATATCTTATTACTTATGGACAACTGTCCTGCACATCCAAAAGATAACGAAGGTCTGAAGAATGTTCAAATAGAGTTTCTACTTCCAAATTCGACCAGATTCACTCAGCCAATGGGCGAATGAATAATTAACAGCGCCAAAGTAGAATACAAGACTTGCCTAGTACGACGATACCTTCACCAAATAGAACACGGCAGCAACCTTTCTTGCTATGAGTGTTATACTATTACAGCCCTCGACACTATGACCGTGCTTACCGAGGCATAGGAGAGTATCCCACCAACGACGATTGCAAATTGTTTTTACAAGGCGGGTTTCGGAAGTAGAGAGGACATAATTTATAAAGAGCCAATCTTGCACCCTAATGTTGAATAAGACAGAGGAGATTTTGTTGATTTAGACACGTTCATTAATATCGACAAAGATCTAGTCACCCGCGAGCTAAAAAGTCTGGATGACATCATCGCCGATGTAACTACAATTGATAAACCGGATGAGTAGGAAGGAGATGATGAACCTGCGTATCCGGCCTCCATACCCATTATCCAAAGTTACGGATGCGTTTAGTTTTTTCAAACTGTATGCATCGTCACTGGACGAAGGGACCTCGGCGAGCAAGCTTTACCCTCACCTGAATAGGGCTAAAAACAACGCGACCGCATCTCAGACAGGCCAAAATTGAAACAAGGTCTGCGCAGGAAGTGGTGAGACTAGATTTTTTGCACCAAGCACAAAGCCAAAGGGGCGTAGTTTGCGGGAGGTACGTACGGTCAGGAATGTAAGCTACAAAGTCTAGCGGAAGTCAGTTGGCATTGATCCTTTGCATCGCAGGGAGACACGTGTTTGCAAGTGTCGTTAGGTTTTCAGAATTCAGCGGAGTGTCGAGCAGCGATACACCATATAGTTTTCTGTAACGCTAAACAAATCGGCTACTGAGAAGATTGCCATGCTACAAGAAGCCTACGGGAAGGATTCTTTGTCCAAGGCTCAAGTGCTTAAGTGGCGCAAAGCCTTGAAAGTCCAAAGAGAGGACGTCGATGACGAACAACACGCTGAGCGTCCATCCAGTTCTCAAACTTCAGACAATGTGACTAAAATGAAAGCGCTTTTAAGCTCTGATCGTGAATGAGTGTCCGAATGATTGCGGGGACGGTGGGATTTGAAAATCAATTGTACATCAAATCGTCACGGAAGAACTTCAAATGCAGAAAATTTGTGCCAAGCTATTTCCTTCAAAGGCACTCAATGCCTAGCAGAACACATCAACGTTGGTCCTGGCAACACTGCCCCAACCATCATGCAGCCCCGATCTGTCACCGCCGGACTTTTTTCTGTTCCCTCGGTAAAAATCCAGCTTAAAGAGTCATCCTTTTGACAGTCTGGAATCAGTAAAACCTAACGCATGTTCTGAACAGCATTCCAGTTGAAGTCTTCCAAGCGGGCATAAATGGGTGGCAGAGTTGTTGGCAACGATGTATTAATGCAGGAGGAGGCTATTTTGAATAATATTAAGTGTCTGTAAAATTACCTTCAAATAAAAAGAAATTATTGAATCAGTCTCATTACTTCCTGGACAGATCCTGTAGCTATTTTGGCAAAATGTAATTTTTATGTCATTATTGACTTTATTAATTTTAACTTTAGTTTTTTATATTGATTTTTTATTGTTATCAACACTGTTCCCCATTTGTTCTGCACAGCTAACAAGGATTTTAATTTTGTTAACATTAGTTTCAGTTAACTTGGTTTGCTGGAATTTTTGTGTTCGTTTTGTTTCATTTTATGTGTCATACATAAAATCTAAATTTGAAAAGACTTCTTGGATTTTTACCTAAGAAATTAACACTTATTTGAATTTCCGGATTTCAAACCTTCCTGCTTAATAAGTACATAATGATTAAAACAAATAAAATGTCATTTTATGTATTAAAAACGCTAAAAATTGTCAAAAAGATGTGTTTTATCCGTGTAGGTTGTTATTAGATGGACCACTGAACGAAAATTCGCGACCTTCGCTTAATACGCGAACCCGTTTAATACGGGAAATTTTACCGGTCCCTTAATTCGCGTATTAACGGGGTTCGACTGTATTTTGAGTGCCCCTGTAAATGAACTATTAATCCTACATACTTCATATACAATACCAAACAAGCTTTGGTGACCCTAAAAAACCTTTAGCAATTGCATGAAAATCCGTATATATTTACGGGAGTTAGAGCGTGGACAGACAGCCAGACGGACAGACAAATTGAATGCATAAACACTTTTCAACTTTGTTGGAAAAATTTGAAATGTACTGCGTATCTATCTGGAAATTTACCCATACATCCTTTAGAAATAATTTGAAACAGACTACCCTTGTTTCGTGAGCAATAAACTGGTGTCACGGAAAGTGGAAGTGTGCACCAACAGCATCCAAATAATTCTGACCTTAACTTTTCGTATTTCCGATTGTAATTAACATTACATACTATCTTACTGCTAAAAATACATAATAATTCCAGTGTTTTTTCTGACGTCGTCTTTTCTTTTACACAAAGCAAAATAATTCTGATGAAAAATTCTTTAAAATATCTTTATTTCGAAACTATTTTTGAAGAAGGGTTTTCCGATTAGAGTTCGGCATCCTCTATTTTTGTCTGAAAAATATAAATAATAATATACATGGTGACTATAGTTTCCAGTACAAAATTTGTTTCTTCTATTATGCCGAACCACTCCGTAAAAGTGTTTCATGGACTTGTGACTTGCCCTGTAAATTCATCAAATTGTGGCTTTACATACGTTATTTCATTTTCTTTTTAATAACAACAAGTAATATAAAAAAAATTAAGTCAATTCCTACTAGGTCATCAAAGAAAAATTTAATATAATCCCTTAAGCCAATATTAGTTTTTGTTGCGTGAAAATAGCTCAATTTTTTTATTTTCTATAAGCAAGTAAACCCTACTCGTTTACAATGGAAGTCTATGGGATTTGGCGAAATATTGGAGATATCACCGAGTTGGCGTCACTTTTGGCGACTCATTTTGGTCGCAATATTTGGTGATATATCGCCACGCTGGTGATAAACTTGGCGGTATTTGACGAGAGAACAGGGTCCCCCTATGGGGACCACCTTATAGGTATGGAGATGCATTAAATGCTGTTCAACAACCAATGGCCCCCATTTTTTCTCCCATATAAAACTAAAATTAATTAATTAAAATTAAATTAATGAATTAATATTTGAAAAACTGTGTTAACATCAACTGTCATCCAGTACAAGATTAAAAAATTTTTATTTCAACTTGATAGGATGAATAATAAGTATTTTATTAACGATTGAAATTTTGAACAAGATATATACAGGGAGAGTGTGAACTAATAGTAAGAATTGAAAAAAATATCATACCATATCATCTGTATGTATTTTTAATGTATTGCGTTCATTAAAACTGAAAAGTAATGAAATGGTAAACCAATAACATGTAACTATGGAAAATAAACAATTTCGAATAATCACACGATATAACATTTTAAATAAACTTTCATTTTCTAATGCACAAGTTATTGCTCATTAGACCGCTGTTGTTCTTTGACATCACTGAGATAATCAAAATATAAAAATGATTCGTCTAATATAGAAATTATTTTATAAAAGTACGAGTAATGCAGCACGGTGCGGGAGGAAATGGCATGCCACAGCTGAAGGAGTGCGTGGAAAAGAAGAAAAAAAGTACCATGAGATATAAAAGAGGGCCTTGAAGAAAAAGCAACATAAATAATGATAAAGAATAAGTTTGGTAAATAAGTTTATCTAATCAATATTGCAAACACCCTTACAATCTTGCAAAAACTTGCTTAACACCACCACACCTCAAAACAATGCCCTCAATAAAATCTAGTTATTAGACACACTCCAGGACTCTACTTTGAAGTATTTTTATTAAGTTTAAAGCTAATTAGAAATTGAAACTAAGATGATGACAAACGTTACTTATTAAAAAAAAAGAAAGAAACCGGACCCGTGGAAAACTCAGCTTACCTTATCCGCTGAGATTCGTTTCACGAATTCTACAATATCTGGGTTACGATCGTTTGACAAAGTTCGTTTTTCTTTCCACGCTCCTTTAACAAAATTAACTTTTATTTTAGATTGATTGACGAAATTGATTTTTTCGCGACCGATTTACAAAATTCGATAATATTTTTTCCATGACATTAACTGATAAAACATGCTATTTATTTCCGCGAACTTTTGACGAAATTCGGGACATTTTACCTTGATCGTTTCTCAAAATTCGTGTGTTTTTTTGCAATTGATTGAAAGAATTTGTGATTTTTTGTCGAAATTCGTTGTTTTATTTTGCGCAGCCGATTATTGAAATTATTTTTTTCCACCGACCAGTTAAACATATAGCTATTTATTTCAAAGATCTTTGACGAAATTCAAGATATTTTCAAACATGAATGTTACAATTTGTTTATGCGAAATTCCCCAAAAGAAAGAAATCGCGGGCTTCATCGAAAATTAAATGAAAATCGCAGAAGAACCACATGACTTTGAAAGAATTACGGGCGAAAAAACGGAGCAATTTTATTATGTGGGATTATCCTATTTTGCATAATTGCACAATCCCGTACGCTATTGAAAAAACCTGCCTCTCAATAAAAACCTTTCACACACTCTCACAGCAACAACAACCTCAAACTCCTCTTTAAATTGTGCACCTGCATTTGAGGATGGGAATTCGTTATGTAAATATTCGTAGAAATACGATTGTACCTTTGTTACTATTCATTAGGAGGATTTTATGTTAAGAAAAAATGAGGATTTCTTATGTCTAATTTTCGCATTGATGATCGATTATTTTTAATATTTGTACTCAGAAAACCGCCAACTAACGTAAAAAAATAGCACGGCACAGTTAAAAAATTGCTCGTCGATTTAGATATAGCACGGCGCACTTATACAATCGCATGGCGCACCGCCGCGCTAACAACACTCAGAGTTTAAATAAAAATTCAGCACTCAACCATATGAATTTTGCAACATATTCATTTGAACCATCATTTTGTTTTTAGGTGCGTTCGTAATTATATAAATACGTAGCAGCTATATTCGTCGTTCACTCTGTCTGTCTGTCCGTCCGTCCGCATATAACAGAGCAAAAACTACCCAACCGAATGGTCTGAAAATTTAAATAGATAATTGTTGCAAAATTTTCTCGAGTCATTTCAAATTTTATGAAAATCGGATGCGTAGTTTAATTACAGGGACAGTCAAAATTTTTCCGGTATATCACGGCCAATCGGAAAAAAATTATTGCAAATGCATTTTAGTGATATTACAGCCGTCAGAATGGTCTGAAATTTTAAATATATACTTTTGGCAAAATTTTGTCGAGTCATTTCAAATTTTATGAAAATCGGATGTATGGTTTAATTACAAGTACAGCCAAAAGTTTTCCGTTACATTTCGGCCAGTGGAAAAAAATTATTTCAAGTGCATTTTAATAATTTTATAGCCTTTCGAACAGAATGAAATTGATATGCACTTAGGAAGTGCAATAAAATATACATTCAGTACAATATGTGCTGCAAAAAATATTTATAAAACTAGTTATAGTACGAACGCACCTTATTTGCCACGTTTGACGAGCAATTTTCAACTTGCTTATATAATGTTTCACTAACTAACACCCCCCCCCGCCCCCTTTTTTTTTTTTTTTTTTTTTTTTTTTTTTTACTTTTTCAGGCGAATTTGAGCTTTGGTTTGAGAATTGTCAATATTTTGAGGGAAAAAAGACTTACGTAAAAATTCTATTTCAAATAGTACGTAAAAGTAATAGGCAGCAAAAGTAATAGTTGCCGGAAAACCGCTGTGATTTGACACCAGTGTAGATTTAGATTTTTTTGCAAGACAATTTTACTCTAAACGGTTGGAATTAATGAGTAAATTTTCGTATTTCAACGGAAAAAACACGTTAATTCACGCATTGCATGCATACGGATAAATCAGGAATTGTATTTACTCGGGTATAATTCACACCCATTTTTTTTTTTTTATTAGAAAAAAAAAACGAAAAAAAAAATACATGCATAATATACACTTTAGCTTTTAACAGCAAAAAATTCAACATTTTGATGAAAATTATGTAAACATCCTGAATCGTAAAACCCTCTCATGAAAATAAATAATCATATTTATACCTGTGGCATACCGTAAAATAAAATTAATTAAGGTTTCTATAATATAGACTTTTCTAACATTAGAAACGTTGCTTTAAAATATTTATCAATACGTGAATTATAAAACTACAAATATTTTGTAGACATTGTAAAAAGCAAAATTGAGAAAATAAAGGAAAGAAAGATTCTGTAGTACATTTTCGCATTTATTCTCTTTTCAAAGAATGCCTGATTACGTTTAGATGAGACTACAATGTACCGTCTGTTTTAAAAGTGTACAGAGCTATAGCCTAACATCTGGATGTTGGTGAGTCTTTGATATGTATATGGAGGAAGAAAGAAAAAAAAAACTGAAAAAATACCATCTCAGAAGCAGTTCTTCATTGAATCACTGATAATGTACGGTTTCATATAGTTTACAGAAAATCTCATTTATAATGGAGAAGACGATTTTAACCCTAAAATTTTGAAAACTGTGCGCATTATACATTAGTAACCATAGTATGATGCGATTAAAATTATTTATTGATATTTTCTCTTAAAAATTATAATTCATATTACATGTTAGGTAACACCAGACATTTTCGATTTCAGACATTTTTGATCGAGATATTTTTCATCTCTTCAAATATTATATCAACTGTTCTCGATCATGAAAAGAGCATGCTCGAGTGTACTCTTTCCAAGGATAATGGACACAGTTACAAGTACATTTAAGATAGCAACTGATTTAACAAAAATTTGAATAAGCAAAATATATTTTGTGATCACCATGTATCATTAAAATGCTTTACAATGATTTGTAACTGTCACAATTGGTTTGATTTTTATGTACATTTTATAAATATATACATTTTTGTACATTCTGCTAAGAATGAAGCCCACCTTTCTTATAAAATTGCAGAGAGCTCAACCAGATTTTAAGAAACGCACAGAAAACTTGAAAAATTATACGAAAAAAATTATATCAAAATTTGAAACTAATAGGAAAGAAAGTTAAGATTTGAGCATTTGAAAAACAAAAATTACTGTAGACGATTGCAAGGATTTTCTTTCATAATTGTGTAGCAAAATATTTAGTACAGTGAAAATAAAACCTTCAGTCGAATGTAAAAAATATAGAAAAGAAAGACAATATCACCGATATAATTAGCTGTATTACAAATAGTTTCTAAAATACTGAATAATAATACATTTTTATAAGCTATAATTTATGTAATATAAACAGTGTAATTCATTAAACAAAACTGAACACATTTCACATTACGTAAAACTTTTAGTTTATAAGAGCAGATATGTATACTTAATGTACTTATTATTCTTGTGTAATTCAATGGCACGATTCAAATAATCCATAATAAAGAAATTAATGTTCGTGAAAAATTACTTTTTATCAATCTACGTTTAGAAAATAACTGAAGCTCATTATAGCTGATTATAGCTCAAATATGTTTCAGAAATTTTTCGATATTCATGTTGAATTTTTATGTAATTATTCCTGCGTATCGAACTATGGAATTACTAAAGAGGAAAGGGCTTACATAAAAGAAAATATTTTCTACTAATAGTCATATCTCATCTATTACCTAATATATTTCTGTTAAATTTCATTACAATAATTTTATTATACGCTGTTCAATTTTCAAACAATCAAACTCGTAAAAATTAGTGAGAAATGCCATCATGTTATAAAAAAACATTTGCTTGTACTGCTAAATACAATTTTGAGTGAATCTTCATTGGAAAGTGTTTAATCCGAAGAGGTTTATTACATATCTGCCTAAATTCAGAGAGCTTTTATAGAAAAGTACAATATTGAATAAATAGGGAATGATGAAAAAACATAATATCCTAGCAGTATCGTCATAACCTTTGAAAAAATTAGGATTTTTTTAACAATATTTAATTCCTACGCTATAGAGCGTACACTCAATTCAACTAAATATATTTCGATTTCCATTGTACTATTATTACACTTACCTGTGCAATGAACTGGGAGTAGTACATTATCTTCAAAATTAACTAAAATATTTCAAAATATGTTAAAAAATACATATTTTTTATTTAAAATTACATTTTTTAAAAAGATTTGAGTGCCTATAAAATAATGACATTATCACATAGAGTTTAGATTCTAGTTCCGAACATAGTGAGTAATATGGAGAGCATTCTGGCAAAATTTCATTGAATTTAGCTTTAAAATATTTTATGTAACTAAATTTTTCCAACATGGAAATAACGAAAAAAAATTATTTTCAAGAAATTTCATTTTTAGATTTATTTTATATATTTCGCATGCATGCAAAATTAATTTGGAAGAATGAATTAAGTTTTATTCGTATTATAATGTAAAAAAATTAGAAAATGATGCAAAAAAATATTCATTACATTTTCTTCTGGCCTTCCCACGCCAGCTTTCGGTATTTGATTCATAACTTCCTGTTATTTAAATTGACCATAACTCCTCGTCTTGTAATCGTAAAAATAAAATTATAACACATTTCGAATCGTACAGATTGCTATTTAAAGCTTAAGAATCAAACAATTTTGGAAATTTTCATTAAAACGGTTATTTTAATGTAGGCCTTAAGTGTTTGGCGGAAGAGATAAATAATGCTAGTATTCTTTTGAGAAAGAAGGGGCTCTGTTCCCTACGAAGTACACTCTCCATCCTCCGTTCAGACTCTAAAAATCCATTAATTTGATCGTCTTTAAAATGTTTGCGGAAAATTTAATTATAATAATAATTAAAAAAAAACAATGGCGATATCCCTGTAAACCGATTTCCATGTTTATCTTTTACTGAGGGACTTTAAGGTTAAATCATCTGCTGTCAATTGCTGTTTTCGTGTTTGATTAAATAAGATTTGTTAAACATATGAAATTACCTAATATAAAATGAACTGAGTCAGCAGAATCTTTGCTTCCCAGAGTTTTTCAATAACTCTATAATGAAATGATTTTAAATCATATGTTTAAAATCTGACGTTATTTTCACCAAACTTTTCTTTTTTGTAATATTCACCTGAAAATATTTTTATTGTTAGAAAAACAAGTTGGAAATTGCTCGTCAAACGTGGCAAATGAGGTGCGTTCGTACTATAACTAGTTTCATAAATATTTTTTGCACCGCATATTTTAATACACTTCATAAGTGCATATCAATTTCATTCTGTTCGAAAGGCTGTAACATCATTAAAATGCACTTGGAATAATTTTTTTCCCATTGGCCTTAATGCAACGGAAAACTTTTGACTGCCCGTGTAATTAAACTATAAATCCGATTTTCATAAAATTTTAAATGACTTGACAAAATTTTACAACAATTATATATTTAAAATTTCAGATCATTCGGTTGTGTAGTTTTTGCTCTGTTATATGCGGACAGACAGACGGACAGGCGGACATATTGAACGACGACTATAGGTGCTACGTATTTATATAATTACGATCGCACCTAAAAAGATTATTTGCGCTGTCTTAGAATTTACAAAAATAGTTAAAAAGGTCATCACAAAATATGAAATAAATCTCTCGTGTACGTGTAAATATATATTTTATTTTGTACTGTTTGGCAATATTATTTGGCTTTTTGAAATACGATGTAATTTCACCCGCATTTACTGATTTTATCACTTATTAAATAATTAATAATGTTATAGTTTTTTCTTCTTTTGAAATATTCACGTGTATATACAATTTTTAGGACGTAATTTTTAATATTTTCCTGCTTTTAACACGCAATCATTTAATTCTAATTTCATAGGGCTTTTTTCTGTTTGTAACAGTCATGTGTAAATAAATTTTTAATTTAAAAGAAATATTATTATTTGAAAAGATATCAAATTAGCAACACTTTAAAATAATAATCTTTTCTAAAATATGTAAAAATATATCTAGAAATGCTGAAAATTTGAATTTAAAATGGAAATAAATCCTCAAAAAAATTAATCACATAATAAAAAAAAATTAATTCAGTCTGCATACCGGGAGCTTCCAATGAACATGCTTAAAAAAAAATTAATAAATTGATATCTATAGTTTTTGTTCTAATAAAACTTTTTTAATGGAACTACTTTGACCAACTTTAACATTAAACATTTCTTAAAGAAGTTCTTCGATTTAAATACCGTCTAGTTCACCGTGTTTATCAAACTTTTCTCTATAACACCACCAAATTTCCTATTTTTGTGTGCAGTATTTTTTTTTTTTAAATATTAACAAAGAAAGACCTCAGGTCGCAAAAATTATTGACAGTGGCGGTGATAGCGTTAGTAACTTTTTTTAGAGTAGAGAGACGCGACAAAATGTCTAAAAATCAAAGTGACCAATTAGTTTGTCTGTTTGAGGTATCTTCTATGATTCAATGTTTAACTTTATATTTTCTGCATGAAAATTAACAGATCGTACATGTTTTTAAAGAAGTAAATTCAAGTTCATTTACTTTAAAAACTGAACTTTATAACAGTAATTTTATTTGTTTGTTGAAAGATGGAGTGGTAAACAGCATTTTTATTTGAATTCCATTATTTGATACAGTCATAACGTTAATCAATATTAATCTAAATGAATAAATATACACCAGAATTTAAACAACGAAAATTTGCTAAATATGATGCCTGATTTACATAACACTGATAAACAAGAAATTTTTTCTTCAAAAATTTTAATCGATTTAAGAGCCATAACCTTGGGAATTTAGGAAATATTCACTAAAAGGTGAAGTTGGTTTCAGAGATACCTGTGTTAAAATATATCTCATTATTGCCTTTTAAAGTACTTTGTTTCTACAGTCTAATGACCCTGAAATTGAACAAATATCTGCTACTTATAATACATCTAGGCGCCAATAAGATGTGTTTCATCGATGTGAAAAATTCAGCACAGCAGCGCTACCTGTTGGGCAATTTACACCAAAACATAATCAGCAGCAATTCATATGCAGGACTACTTTAACTTTCTATACTTTTTTACAGGGGGAGGAGAAAGCAGAAATATATATATATATATAATAACACAGGGTTTGTACACTTTTCTTCAAATAAAAATCAAGTACTTTTCAAAGACCAAAATAAAAAATATATAAGGACCTACAAATTAAATAAACTAATAAATTTTAATATGCATTTTTTAATAAAGGGTTTCATTTTTGTAAATACAAGTTTTAAACATCCAAATGGCCGGAAAGTGGGGGAGGGGATTTCAGCACGTGGCCGTAGAAATTTAGAATATTTTAAAATGACAAATACAGCAGACGAAAAAAACTAGTCGGATGTGCCAATCCCAAAACTTTCTTCTATTTCATATATGTAAATACTACAAAATTCACTATCAGGGTGCCATCATTAAATGGATATCTGTGCCCTTCAAGAGGATTCTAAATATATGAAATTCCGTGGATTAGTTCTTGAGATATGACTATTGCTAAAATATTGTAAATCCAGCAAAATGAAGCATAACAGTGCCACCTGTTGGGTGATTTACACTAAAACCTAATCAGCAACAACTTGTGTTAACGTCTGACTGAATCTGAAGTTTGATGAAATTCTGTGCATTAATTTTTGAGATAGAGCTATTGTGAAAATCGGGGAAAATGCGCACAGCAGTGCCATCTATTAGGCAATTAACACCAAAACCTTATCAGGAACAACTTGTGTCGGCGTTTAACTGAATCTGGAGTTTAAATCTGAACTGAATCTGAAATTACAAATTACAACTATATAGTTCAAAATATGGTAAACAATTTTTAAAAGCTAAATTGTCATATATCATTAAAGCTTCATTTCTTGCTCTCCCACACTGACTTTTTCGCAGATAATATGGGAACAATTAGCAACGAGCATGGTGAACGATTTCACCAACAAATTTCTGCTATGGAGTATCGTGATCATTCGCAATTAAATTCAGCAATACTTGCCGATTACTTTTGGTTCATCGAGAGAGAAGATGCTGAACATAAATGTGAACGTAAAAATAGGTACTAATGTACTCAAATTAATGCACTAAAATTGTGTTCAGCTGCGTAAAATGTGTGAAAAATATGTGAAAAATGTTTATAAACAGTTTATAAGTATACTTCTGGTAAATTTAACATTTATGTATTATTAATATGCATTATTTTACGATCTCCTAAATTG
This sequence comes from Maratus speciosus, assembly GCA_963932465.1. Lineage (NCBI taxonomy): Eukaryota > Metazoa > Arthropoda > Arachnida > Araneae > Salticidae > Maratus > Maratus speciosus. The sequence goes on from OZ010786.1 coordinate 24,651,254, forward strand.
TTATATATCATAATAACCTATAAATACATATCCTTCGTTAAAAAAAAATAAGAACCAAGTAAAAATTTCTAATATCATTTTTATTTACTCAAGAGTGTATATAACTTGGATATTAGCTTTAAATTTAAGAAAAAAATAAAAAGTCAATTTTTGTTTATCAGTGTAATTAACGTCTTCATCCATATTTAAGTAACATTTCTTTTTGAGCTATACACATTATATTGAAAATAAAAAAAATTAAAGCATTACTATACTATTTAATAATAATATCTTTACATAGATATTTATTACATAAATGTCAAGTTGGAATAAATAAGTAAAAAAAATACATAAAAGTAATAACAGATTTTACAAAACCCGTAACTTCAATATACAGGGTGTCCGAAAAGACTGTAAACGGTCGAATAACTCAAGAAATACAGATCGGATTAAAAGACGGCAAAATAGGTGTTAAATATTTTGTTTAAGTAAAATAATGCTATAAAAAGTGATAAAATATCTTTATTAAGATTGACGATCGTTTCGTCGCACCAACGGCGACATTTTCAAAATCATTCACGATAGAAAATATTTTCACATAATTTAAAAACAATAAACATAGTAAACAATGTCGCCAATCGTCAATCTTAATAAAGATATTTTATCACTTTTTATAGCATTATTTTACTTAATCTGTTTATAAGTGATCATTATACATGTTTATATAAAATATTTTGTTTCTAAGCTATTGAGTGATACCTAATTGATCACCCACAACGACCCCCTGCGGTTCAGATGGGGTCGAACTTTTGAATCTTGAACAAGAATTCTCCATCTTTTGTTGCGAATTCAAATTCTACGAGGAAAAATAAGCAAATTTTGTATTTAACATTTCTTTTCGGATGATCGTTGATGGCGATGTAATCGAGCAAAATGCAGTCAGATCCGTTTGCAGAGCAAGAAATTCAACTTACCATTGAAGTTTTGATTAAAAAAAAAAAAAAAAAAAAGAAACTAATGCTGCTTTCCTCCTTATATTGTGGGTAGAAAAGACGCTAATGCGTGAGTTCTAAATGAATGCGGTATTTTAAGGGTTACCTACGATCAACGATTTTTTACTTTCTTCTATCTTTACAAGAAGAAAGTATTGGATTCGTGAAAATTTTCGACTTCCGGTTTTCGACGGATTTACACGTTTTAGAATGCCCAGAACACGATTTGATGGTTTTTAGAAAATGTCTGTCTGTGAGTCTGTCTGTCATTCTGTCACTCTGTCGCTCTGTCACTCTGTCACTCTGTCTGTGAGTCTGTATGTGACAAAACTTTTGTGGGCGCTCTATCTCAAGAACTAATGCACAGAATTTCACAAAACTTATTATTTAGTTATATCTTGATATAAACTAGACCTGATTAGTTTTTGGTGAAAATCGCCCAAAAGGTGGCGCTGCTATGCGGCATTTTTCACGATTGCTGCAATAGCTATATCTCAAGAACTACTGCACGTATTTTCATAAAACTTCAGATTCAGTTAGTCCAGGATATTGTTTGGTGTTGATTACTTTTTTGTGAAAATCGCCCAACAGGTGGCGCTGCTATGCTGCATTATTCATGATTATCGCAATAGATCTAACTCAAGAAAAATGCACGAATTTTCATCAAACTTCAGATTTCGTTAGTCCTTGATATAAATTAGTGCTGTTTAATTTTTGGTGTAAATCGCCCAACAGGTGGCGCTGCTGTGCTGCATTTTCACGATTTTCGCAAGAGCTGTATCTCAAGAACTATTGCACGGATTTTCATCAAACTTCAGATTTAGTTAGTCCTTGACATGAATTGACGTGTAAATTAGTGCTGTTTAATTTTTGGTGTATATCGCTCAACAGGTGGCGCTGCTATGCTGTATTTTTTGCGATTTCCGCAATAGCTTTATCTCAAGAACTAACGCTTAGATATTCAACAAACTTCAGATTCAGGTATACCTTGATATCATTTAGTGCTGATTATTTTTAGTGTAAATCGCTCAACAGGTGGCGCTGCTATGCTACATTTTTCAGAATTCCCGCTGTAGCTCTATCTCAAGAACTAATGCACGAATTTTCATCAAACTTCAAATTCAGATATACTTTGATATGAATTGGTGCTAAATTCATGTAATTTCTTGTACTATTTAAATGATTTAATTGATGTGATTTATATAGAAGAAAGTTTTGTGATGGCCACAACATACTAGTTTGTAATGGCTTCGTGTTCCATTAGTGATGCTTCATTAACGTGAGTCCTCTCACGATTCAGGTTGCTGTTTAAACCTTTATCTACGGCATTATGATTTACTGCAATTTTTTTCATGTAATATTTATTTTTCAGTTACTACAATGGATATTAAAGGATAAACATAAAAGAATACTCACCCGCGAGAAATTTAATTATTTAGAGGTAGTTAACTAAAGTGGTACTTTAAAGTACCGTCAGTGCCCTATGACTAAATTATAGTAACAGAAAACCCACAAGTTATTTCAACTGGCACAAGAATATATTTTCGATTTAATAAGTATATGAAATATAGGCTTTTTCTTATTTATAAATAAATCGTTTGGCAAATTCCGGTGCCAATCACTTATTTCAACACTTTAGAATTGTAAATGCTTTGATCCTGAAAGGGTTTAAAAAAACTATTTTTTTTTTTTTTTTTTTTTTTTTTAGGTTTCGATCTTGTTAGCAGTCTTTTAGTTTTGCGACGTCAATATTCCAGGGACAACATGCTCTCTCGCAACTCCACATATGCAATATATGAATTTATATATGCCATTTCTAGCATAGCAAAAACCAGCCCGTGGCACAACTTTTTCGATTACCTATAAAAAATAACAATGAAACAGAAAAGAAATACCAGGGAAATCACTACTGCACTACATTTTAGTAATTGTATTTTAAATTCGATGAAAACGATGGATAACTACACAGACAAAAAGTAAACAAGAAGTTATTCTCCAGCACCCATTGTACTGACGGTACTTATATAAGTACCACCGAGTAATTCAACTGTTAAATCAAATACATACATCGTTCAACTAAAATAGCTAGTCAAATTGTATTCTAAGACCATAATGAACACATAACAAAAATCCAACACTTATCTTATGTACTTTACTGTGTTTGCAGCAATGAAAAGACGAGCGTGGCAATCAGTGCAAAAAGTCGGCACAAAACACATCGACGACTTCAAAGATAGCCTCGTTCCTCTCTAAAATAACAAACCTAGAACTACCGCTGCCATGTATTCAGATAAAGTGGAGTTAAAAGAGAGATTTTTACAAAGAACCATTATAATATTAGTAATATTCACTATGGTATAAAAGTTTAAAGTGAGTGGTACTTATAAGTACCGTCAGTAGATAAAGGGTTAACGATGCATTTTGCTCGATTACATCATCATCTACGACGATCCGAAGATTTCTTTAAATACGAATATTATTTATCTTTACCTACAGAATACAAAACTGCAATAAAAATGGGATTATCATTCAAGATTTCAAATTTAGTTTCCCCTGATCCCTAGGAGGTCGGTGTGGGGTAAACTTTGGTATTACTGAATAGCTTTTTAAAAAATTAAACACGCTTTTTTCTTTCAGTTTTTCAATCTTATGCGTATTTTTCGAGTTATTCGAGTGTATCTAGACTAGAGCTCTGCACGGGCCCGGGCTTGGCCCGAGGCCCTTACCCGGCCCGGTCCGCGGGCCGGCAGAATTAGGACAATTTTTTCATCGGGTCGGGCCTACAGACGAAATAAACGGGTCGGGCCTGGCCGGCGAAAAGATTGAACGGGCCTGCAGGACCGGGCCGGGCCGATAAAAAAATTAATCGGGTCTATCGGCCCGATATAAGAATTCAAGCGAAGCAGATAAAATACGAGCCATTTTCAATGAATATTATTTTCATGAGACGTGCGTCACGAGCCGATGCGAGTTTAACAACATCAATACAGAAATGTAACATGTCCGTCGAAGAGATCGGCATCGTACAGTTACAACATGTCTGATTCCGAGTTTAATTTTTTTCAGCAGACTTGTGCCGGGACGGAACTGGACTTAATCGATCTCAGGATGTGTAGGACAGTCATTACGTTTTGTAGTATTAGTAGTGATAATGAACTTCTCTTAACAGTATCTTTGGAAATATACCTTAAGATGAATCTCATATTCACTTCTCAACAATGCGAAATTTTCAGACACATTTTCTGACTCAATTTTAACTATAAAGGCATAAAATTAACAGGCCTGACTATTGAAGGCATTTGGAAACGAATAGCTTTTTCCATATTTGATAAATTACTTACAGAGATAACAGAGATTCTTGTCATGTGACTGTACGTTCTTCTCCTTTCCTGTGCCTTCGCTTCCGGAAAATCGATTCAAAACGCTAACTTTGGCAGTATTTTCAGAAAGATATATTGCTTTTAACTATGAAAAAAAACCGACATTTACATAGCTTCTGAATAAGAATACCTCCCAATCTTACGCGTTTCCGAAAAGAAATGAATTCATAAATGTGTCGAAATGCAGCTCCTTTGGATTTGAGAAAAGCCTTAAATATAAGAAAAATATTTTCATAAATCTACTTTTTATTATACAGCTTCAAAAGTTATCATATTTTTAATCTTTTATTCTGAACTACATTAATCTTTTAACGAATCGTTATTTGAATTTTGAAATGTCTGTAGACACGATGACTAAAACACTGTAAGTAATCGTTAATGTTTACTATTGTGTGTTTTCTGTTTTGCGAACATCGTAGTAATCTAAAATATACCGTAAAATGTTCCCATAAATATGTATGTAGTATTCATTAAAAGAATCTTAATTGTATGTTGAGAAAAAACGGATTTTTTTTTTTGCAGAAATTGTGTTGGGCCGGGCCTGTTTTCAGTGATTTTTGTACGGGCCGGTCCAGGATCAAGCCGAACTTTCAATTTTTACACCGGCCGGGTAAAGATAGCTTTCGTTCGGGCCGGACCCGGGCCTGGAAATTCCGGCCCGTGCAAACCTCTAATCTAGACTTTTCGGACACCCGTATATCTATCCTATTTGAAATTATTCTAATTTGAAATTAAATTTTAAGACTCATTGTTCCATTCATTTCAAATTTTAATTTTAATATTTCTGCTTTTATTGAATTTTATTAAATCTTATATTACAAAATTTTAGATTATTTCTAAAAAAAATAATTTTAGGTATTTATAAAACTAAAATTTATTTAGATTTTTTACATCAATTGCATTTGGTTCTTTTAGTAACAAGTAAGCAATTTACGTGGGTGGTTTAATAATTATTGTCCCTAGCATATATAAAATATTTGTACTGCGATGGTTGATGTGGACTATCATATGCTCAATTTCAGAACCATAGCTGCTATATTAACATAGTAGGGGAGAAGTTTTAAAAACCTATTTTTGAGGGAATTTTTAAGGAGAAGATGAAGGTGAAATGCTGGTTTGGAGCTTATGAGGCTACATTTGTGACAGTTGATGAGATGTGACTACATCACTATGATCCCGAGTCCAAACGACAGTAGTTAGGTCTCATCCACTGTCACATATCTAATGCCCCATATCAACATCACATGCCCCATAAGCTAATCAGCCTTTCACACCCACCCCACCGTTTTCACTCCTCCCTCAAAAATTATGTGAATATAGCAGCTACGGCTCTGAAATTGAGCATATAAGCCATTAGGATTCGATATTCCACAGCAACCATCGCAGTACAAATATTTTATATACACTTGGGACAATAATTATTGAACCACCCACGTATAATAATGTTTATATTAGTTGCAAATTTTCATTTTTCGAAAATATATTTAGCCCATTTCTTTAAGCCACTCATTCTTAGTTTGTGAAAAATTTATTAAAAATAAAATACTGAAATTAAACTAACTGGATATGCATAGAAGAATAATTGTACCAGAAAATAACATTTTGTTAACATATAATACTTATGTAACATGCATATAAACCACGCGCTGCTAAAAATATTTAATTTAAACGTAAGAAATAGCTCTAAATATTTTCTTAATTTTCAAGTAAAAATGTAATCTTTATTCAAAATAGGTACAATACTTTAAAACACAAATATTTATTTTTTAAAAAATTCTACTTGTTGTATGATTCATTCGATGAAGAAAGCGGAAAAACAATTTATTTGAAGATACATTATTAATATTTTCAATTTCTACTTATTTTGACTGTTTAAAGATTCTACAAGAGAAAATTAAATGTACTCTCTTTTGCAGCGATGATTTATGGATATTTGGCTAAAACAATAACGCATACAAAATAAATAAATGCTCTCACGAGATTTATGGTATTTGCTTTGGCGGAATTTAGCATAATTTTGCCATTTTGTGTGATTGCTTTCTCAGATAAAACTGAAAGTAGAATAAGTAATTTAGAATATGTCACACAAATGGTGAGGAAAATGTCATTTGAAATAAAAAGTAAATATGTTGAACGTATAAAGTGAATTTTCAGCATTCGCATTGAAAAATGGATTATTTGTAATTTAAAATCAACAATACAGAAAATCAGAAATTATTGAGATATTAGCAAGTTATGAAATTGTATTTCTTATGGAATTTTATTATACAGGTAATATTTATTTTCTTTGTCGTTATAAGTTTGGTATTTGCCTTAAAACATATATGTGTTTTAGATTGTTTTGCATTCTACATTACTGGTATTCTTACAGAAATAGAGATTTGCTTATAAACTGTAATAATTGTATATTTTTAGAAAGATTGCTATTGTAAGTGCAAGGTAGGGAACCTTTTATTCACGCTATTTGCAGATTTCTTTTTCATGTTGTTATTCTAATAAACAATAGTGGTCATTAAAAAAAAAAAAAAAAAAAAAAAAAAAAAAAAAAAAAAAAAAACATCTACAATGAATGCAAACAGCAGAATGATATGCTGCTGTGATAAAAAAAAAAGTATCCAAAATGCTTCATTTAAAATACCTAGTAGATATCGTCTGTAAACTTTTATCAAACATTTTTAAGACTTCTACAAACATCTCGCAATAGTCAGGAATTTAAATCCTTTTATCGCCTGAAAATAAATTTGTTTGATAAGTTAAAAATTTTCACTTTGCTGATTTTACGAAATGGCGAATGCTATTGATTAAATAACATGTATTATATTTTGCTTTCGCAATGAAATGCTTGCTACAAAAGCATTTTCAATGTTGCAAAAAGATTTTAAAGTTGACTGTTTATTAAAAACTACAGTATTTGATTTGTATAAAACGTTTAAAGATGGTAAAGAATCCGTCGTACATGATGTGCGATATGATAGATCATCCACTTCGATGAATGATCAAGATATCGATAAGGTTAGATGATGCTTGTTGACCGTCGTTTGACAATAAGACAAGACAAATTATTTATCAAGTTCCCATATCTTGTTTGGTTCCTGTCAAGCAACTTTAAAATATTATTTAGAGCTGCGACGCTTCTCGAGTTCTTCCAAGAACATTGAATTTGTACTAAAAACAACAACGTGCTCAACTGGCCCGAGAGATGCTTTTTCAAGGCGATTTCTTTCCAAAACGCATTATTACCGTTGACGAAACTTGGATAGATGCTTTTGATACACAAACAGCTTAATGATAAAGTGAATGGCGCTTGAAATTTAAAGCAAGACAAAAAGATCACTTCAAAGTGTCTTAAAAATCACGAGTATTAAAAATTGCGAGTAAGTTGACTAAGTGACTAAGTAAAGAACCAGATTTTAGTGCTGCAGTAGCTGCAACTATAAGATGGTGAAATCTCGTTCCAAAATTTGGAGTTATGGTTTAACAGGAGCTCAAAATGTTGGTACGAGATTTCGCCATTTTTGATTGCCTCTATTGCAGTACTAAAGTTGGTACAAAATCGCGCAAGATAATAAGTGTAATTCAATAGACGGCATGTTAATCAGTGTTTAACCTTCTCACCTCCGCGAACTGATATATCCTTTCACTAAGCTGTAAATTTCAAGCAATAGAAGAATTTTTTAAATTGATATAATTATACAGATATAATACAGATAATAATTAAGTCATGATTAATACTTTCAAGGCTTATATGCCTATACATAATAATAAATTTCGTATCATGCTGGAAAGAAACCCTCTTTTTTTAGTATTTTAAAATAATTACGATGAAAAAATATTACAATTTTGCCCTTTTGCGCGGAGATCAGGGATAAAAGGAGAAATTAATTTCCTTATGTCCGATCATGTGTCATTAAATGTTGCTAAGAAGAGTGAAGGATCGACCTGTACCCCTACTGCTAATGAAGAAAAGTGTTTTGGATGTCGTTGAAACTAAACTTTATACCATAACACATGCCATTGCCTTAGATTTGAATCATTGCAGTGCACATCTTGTTTTACACCGTAAGTCGTCCTTACACGACTTTTATCTTAAAGGACTCAATTACTATTCTCAGCAAATTATTTTGCATGTGTTCGTTTTGTGCTGAGAAATTTATTTCAACGTTTCACCAAAGTTTCCTGCTAAAAACGTTGGCAATATAATATGGTGAATCCGGGTTCGATTGCATTGTTCTCGGGATGAAGTTATATTGTTAAAATTCTGAACCACTAACTAGTAATATTGTGAAGCGAAGATTGTGTATATTTTATTCAGACTCACTGAATTCAACCAGTCTATGTAATACTTTCAAGTGGGTCTAAAAACTTTTGCGTATGAATTTTCAGTGAAGTATAAAATAAATAATGTGTTAAGTCTCGTCTGTAATACTACTAGAGACTATAAGTTTTGTTTCATCTTGTCCGGTAATCTATGCTGCGAAGGTGTTACGCTCGAAGTCGCATCTCTTCATTGAAACTTTGATCATCATGTGTCCACCGACCAATTAACCTTGACATTTCCTGTTTGAGTTCTCATGTAATTCTCATTTCTTTAAATTTTATCTACCTGTCCTAAAATTTTGTTACTATACCTTTAACACTCTTGCTGCCGCCATTTATCAAAATTCCCCCAGGTACCACCTATGTTTTCTCTTCTTACATAATCCTTACAAATAAAAAGCATTACAATGATGCAAATGACTATGTACACTGATGGACAAAACTTAAAGACCACTGTTATTTTCAACGATTACAGTTAGAAATAGATACGCAGCAGCACGTGTAAATTTGCATGAATGCGGAATGCACTTTGTTCCGCTTTTGTCAATCACATGACAGCAGAGATAAGAGATTTTAGGCAATCGGCGTGTGCTGTGAGTTGTCATTAGATGTAAAAATTGAAGGAGATGGAGTGAAGCTAGAACATTGAAATTTTGAACATGTCTTCGAGGCATCATTTAGATGATATTACTCGTGGTAGAATAGTAAAAAAGTTTGAAGACGGACGAAAAATGAGATAGGGGTGTTGCTCGTGAACATCCCATATTGATATGGCGCTGACGATTTTTAATGGTGAGTATTTGGCTTTCTTCGTACAGTCATCTTTTCGGATAATATTCACGTTTCAGAAAAAGAACCTATGATAATAACGTGTATACATCCGTTCAACAAAATTTTTATATTAAATCCTGTGAAACATTCTGTTAATACTATTGTCTGCTTCTTGACCCAAAATCTCACGGAGATCAGAACGAAAATTTCGAGAGTCCGAAAAAAAGAGTGCCGGATAATGGAGGTGACTTATATTTAATAGGCTTCGTCTCATTATAGCATACTAAGTACACATGAACTTTCAAGCATCTATCTCAATTTGTTTGGGAGACAGAGCGTTTACAGACACACACACACACACACAGAAAGACGGACGGCCAATTTTTTTCCCTAAAAATATGTTTTTTTTTAATCTCCAATGTCTGAAACGTGTAAATCCGCCAAAAAAATTTTTCGACTTTTAAAACGATTGTAAGATTTATCCTATACTACGTATGATGGGTAGTAAATGGTAAGTCGATTATTTTAATCTTAAAGTAGCGCCATGTAAAATCGTCCGTTAAAAGGAATCGTTGCCTTTTATTGGCATACTGTTAAGCATTTTATAATAATTGTCATACTTAATAACAAATAATTCTTAAAAAAATATTAAAATTAGTAAGAGTTCTAGAGAAGGTAAAAAAAAAAAAAATATTTTTTGATTTTTCAAAAGATAAATAATTGTAATTAATCTTAGAACATGCCATTATAATACATGGTTAAAAAACCCTGGTATTTCAGTATAGAGACAAAATGTAATAACACACACATAGAGCTGCATACAACAATCTATATTATAAAGGACAAACATATCTGTGCGTAACGCATACGTCATTTTGCGAATGGCAACACTTTGAAATTTGAAATAAAATTTTGGGTTTTTTAATTTTGTCTATTGCAAATTTTTATACTTCTAAACATCGCACATTTTAAATTTTTACACCGCCGTATAAGGAAAAAATTGCTCTTTTAAATGCAATTTGTTTGAAAGCTGTATCTCATTTTAATTTTAAGATATTATTTTTTTTTTGTAGTTTTTATTACTTTTTTTGTAATCGTGGCAGCTGAAGTACACCATTTCTGTTTAAAGTAAAGGGGCGGGGGGGGGGAATGAAAATAGTAGATTGCTGTATCTTTTTGTTGCCATTTTCTCATAAAAACCGAAAAAAATTGAAATTAAAATACGTGCTAAGTCAAGAATATCGTCTGTTATAAAACCCAGTGAGTTTTGGCTTTATTTCGTTTTTATTTATAAATTAAATGATTTTGCCGTGCCGGCTCCATTGCGAAATATTAATAAGCAATTTGCGCGTAAAAAAAAAGTTCAAAATTTCTCTCCCGCTAATTTTCTACAACGAAATTAAAGCTTCATCAATAAATAAATAAAAGAATAATATATAAAAAAGCACGAATTTAACATATATGTAATCGAACAATTTAAATTTTTAGAGCCGAATTGGAAAAAATATGTGCTTTTAAAAGTAATTTGTATGAAATAGAGTTGCTAGGCAACTGTTAAACTAAAAGAGAAAAAATAATCTATATATTGAAAACACAAGATAGCTTTTTTAGACATCTTCCCCGAACTTTCAACTGTACCAATTTTGCTAATAATTATTTTTTTAAAATGAAAGCTGTTCATTTGTAGATGTCCTCGCACTAGCTATTTTTCTAAATATTTTCACTTTTGTATTTTTAATTTAATTTGAAAAGTTTTTTTGAAAGTTCATCAAAATGGTAGATCGTATTATTTCCACTGTTGCACAAAAAAAGAAATATTGGAGTTTATTTATCCTTATTGATACCATTTACTCATTGCAATTAAAAATAACTTTATTTTAAGTCTGAACAGAAAATGACGTCACTATTTAAAAAACATTTTCGCTCATAAAGCTAATGTTACAATATATTTTCATTCGACTGATACCGAATTTGAGACATTTGCCGTAATGCTTGAGTAAGTGACATATTTAAAAGAAAACAATCCTTTTTTTTTTGATGAAACTATATATTTTTACACGAATACATCTAAAAGACATCAGTTTCTGGAATTTGTACTTCGCGGTACTGAAATTAGACCCTCAGGCCAAAAGAATACATTTTCACATGCAAAGTTTTAGCTGACAAACGGAACTTCACGTTTGAAAATCTATCTATATTATAAAGGAAAAATATATCCGTGCGTAAGGCTGACGTCATTTTGAGAATGGCAACGCTTGACGATTAAATGTCGGTTTTGCAATCTTTGCTACTGCAATTTTTTGAATTTCTAAACGTCGCGTATCTTCAATTTTTACACCCGTTATAAAGAGAAAAAAATCTACTTTCAAATGCAATTTGCTTGAAAACTTTATCTTAATTGATTTATTTATTATGTCTTTTTAAATAATTTTGAAGCATAATGTTTTTTAATCTACATCCATTGCGCACAGGCTCCATTACGAAATAAGCCATTTGCACTTAAAATAATATAAATAATTCAGCATTTGTCCCTGACTAATATTTTATAGCGAAATTAAAACTTTATCAATCTATTATATTAAAAAGTGACTGTCCGTTTGTATATCACAGCTGTTGGGTGATCAAATTAACGCCAGTTATCCGCATGGGTCCGAGGATGTTAAAAGTGGTCGTAGAATTTTTAAATTTGATTAGTTTTCGAGATATAAATTTTTACGTCATTTTTGATGAGATTTCTGTAATGATGGTAACTAAAATTGCTCCATTTTTGTGGATAAAAGAGAGAAAAGGGAAAATGACAAGGATTATTAGGTATCATTGCTTGAAATCATTTCTCAATTGAAATTAACGTATATTTGAATAAATAGTGAAAAAAATATTGTAGTTTTCAAAAAAAATTTACGAAATGCGAACTGACACATATTCAAGCTTCAGGAATCCCTTTATTTTAGAAACACAAATTCTACTCTCGACTGGAACATTGAGATAAATTCTGTTGACGTCAAAGAAAAAAAAAAACATCGTACGTTATTTTCATTTGATTTAAAATCGTAAAGTAGATTTTCAACTATTGCCTTAAGATGGCTAATAAAACATTGCAGAAGCGGACATTAAAAATGAAATGTTTTAGCGAGAAAAAAATAATTCTTTAAATATTAATTTTAATTCATAAATATAAAATGCTTCTGAATAAATTCGTCCAAACAAATTCATTTTTGTATAAGTTGACCCAAATGACATCATTTCTGCCAACTCTGAAATTCAAAGCAAAATCTTGGAAGAGCGAAAAGCTCTAGGCAAATAAAGTTATAGTATATGTGCATTTTTATGGGAAAAGTTTTGATTTAAATTGTAAATATAACTTATTATTTGAAATATTGTATTTAATAAAATTAATATTGTAATGGTTTTCTAAACTTACAATACAGTTAAGATTTTTTTTTTCGCAAATGATCGATTGTCTCATGCAATTCAAAAGCAACACAACGGGTTGCTACGCAACTAGTGTATTTAAAAGTCCGTGCTTCATGAACGCATGGTTCTGTATGGTTTCCGAAGCTTAATCGGAACAGATTTAATTTGGTGATATTTAAACACAGTTATCTAAATGAACCATTCCAATTACCATTATATGTTTCAAATAAATATTTATAATTGAAATAATCACTTATTTGGTGATATTTCAACACAGTTATCTAAATGAACCATTCCAATTACCATTATGTGTTTCAAATAAATATTTATAATTGAAATCATCACTTTTACAATTAAAATGAAACAATAATAAAATGGAACCTAATAGTTATTCGTATAGTTTATTTTCATAATGTGCTAACTCAATTCAAGATTTTCCTATTAACAATCCACTTTTGAAGTTTTATCGTTTATACTGCGCCCAAACACTGTGCTAGCATGAATTGCATGAATCAAAAATACTTCCAACAAAACGCCAATATTTTTTATGCAAGATTTCCTACAATGGACTGACGTTCTTATAATAAGTTATTATTTCGGTTATTCTTATTAAAACGTTATTCTTGCATGAAATGTATGTATTACCTTGTGCTTACGCTTACTTGTTTCAGTAAAGTTACACACAGATGGCACTGCGTTGTCTAGAATCTCCAGAGTAACTTATAAAGAGTTCATAGAGTTACACTCTTAATTTTGTTAAGCTGTTGGTACTTGATAAAAGAGATTTACATTTTTCAATTTAAAAGGTTATTTTTATTCTAATACAATTTTAGTCCGTGAAATAAATTTGGGAAACAATGAAAGAAAACCATAACTTCGCAGATTAATCTCAAGAACATATTAAAAATCTGTCCACGCTTGCTTGCTGCTCTATTTTAAAAATTGTTAGTCCTTTCTAGACCACCTTGTATATTAGTTTTAAATTGAAAATATTGTTTGGCAACATTAATTCAGTAGATTACTAGGGGGCCTTGCTCCCTACGAGCTACGTTCGCCAAATCCCGTTCAGACATCGCAGACTCTTAAACCATGCTAATTTGGCCGGCTTTAAAAACATTTCGGAAGATTGAATTATAATTTAAAAAACAGTGGCGATCTCCCTATAAAAGGGGTTTCTATTCATTTCTCTTTGATTTGGGAATTTTAAGACCAAATCAGCTGCTATTAAAAGATACAATGACTGTTTCCGTTTTTGATTAAATAAAATCAGTTAAACATTTCAAAATAAGCTAATATAAAATGAATTAAGTAAACAGAGTATTTGTCTCCCGGAATTTTTGAACTAAGTGAAAAGAAAAGTTTTTTTTTTTTTTAAATAAGACATTTTAAGCGTACCATTTTTAATCTGACGTAGTTTTCACCAAACTTTTTTTGTTTCATTTTAATATTCGCGTGAAAATACTTTTGTTAGAAATGAAATATAATTTGCGCTTTCCTAACAAAAATAGTCGAAAAGATCATCTCAAAATATAAAATAAATGTCTCGCAATTTTTTTTAATTTAAACTGTTTTGCAATATTATTTTTTGTTCACTTTACGTAATAAGCGTAATGCGGTGTAAATGTGACGTAATTATCCAATTTAATACTTCTAACGCATGTTAATGAATTTAATATTTTAAAATAATCTTTCTCTTTTAAAATTCACGTGTAAATATAGTTTTTATGACGTAATTTTCAATAGGTTCCTGCTTTTTAAATTTTATGTTTATAATAGTCACGTGTAAATAATTTTTTAATCTGAAGCAAACATTATTGTTTGCGCTGTTTATACAGTTGGCAACAGTTTAAATTAATACCATTTTCTAAAATATGTAAAAAAATATCTCTCGAAATGCTGGAAATTTGAATTTAAAATAGAAATAAATCCTCAAAAAATGAGTCACATTAAAGAAATAAATGCCGTTTGCACACCGGGAAATTCTAATGCATAATATGATCTAAATTCCCATGTATAGTTTTTCTCCAATAAAACGTTTTTAATGGAACGATTTCGTCCAACTTTAGCACTAAATATCTCTTAAAATAATTCTTTGATTTGAAAACTGTCTGCAACAGCGTATTTATCAAAGGTTTGTCTATAATACCACCGATTTTCTTATTTTTGTATGCAATAATTTTCTTAATATTAACGAAGAAAGACCTCCGGTCATAAAAAATTCAAAACCGGCGGCGGCGGAATGGTGACAGCGTTAGTTACCTTTTTTTTTAGAATAGAGAGATTAATGCATCACTAGTAAAATGCCAACACCCTGTATCGCATGTCAGTACAATATTTTGCTGTCAATAATGGCCAATATATAGCCAAAAAACAATAACGATTAAAAATTGTGTCGCTACTATAATAATAAATGGCATCTACCATATAGTTTACATTATGTAAAATTATCCAGGCAGTGTTTTTCACTATATATCGTAATATGGAAAATAAACTTTTAAAAAATAGACTAATTCTTGCGTCTAACACATGAGTTTATGTATACTCTGTTATTTTAACATTTACAGTTTTCTTCACAAAGCAGAAAATGTTAGATCGTATAAGTCTGCGGGGTTTCAAGACTTATTGGATAAGACAAGGTTGTGAAGTTTGTGATATTCTTGTAGCATAATGACTTCGGAGGATGTACTTAATAAAATATTACTTTCTTTTATGCAATAGTTTAAGTCTAGTACTCTTATCTCAGTTATAACTTATTCATGTTAAAATAACAAGATCTTTTTATAAGATATCCTCAAAATGTTATGTATTTATTTTACCACTTCCATAGTTGTTGTGAGAATTTAATATCTTAAAGTAAACCATAAAAAATATTTATAAATTTTTTTAATGCCAAAAAAAAGGTATTCCCTTCTCAAAAACGATGTAGAATAGCTGAAAAAAAAATATACACATTTAAAAGGTACGTGAGAGCAATACGACAACTTGACGTTCGTTTTAGCATTCATCCACACTGTCAACAAATTAAATAACGTTACTCCAAAAGATTGGTGGAAGCGTTGCTTCCTCCATTTTATTGAGTAATTTAACCAATACAAATGGTGTTACGTTTTATTTTTGTGCAATATTACACCAGTTATATGAATTTAAATTACACTGTTATATAAGTTAAATTACTCCATAAAACTGGAAGCAGCATCTTGCCACCAATTTTATAGAGTAATGTTACTTAATTTTTTTTACAGTGCACAAATGGTCGACTAATTTGAAAAGGAAGTTAAATGCAGCAACCACTGCATGTCGAGCAGGATTTGTTGAATAAAAGAATTCATTCATTTTTTTTCATACAAGTAATAATGTTGCGTCTTTTATTATCAATAACATTTTTAAGTGCGTTCGTAATCATTATATAAATACGTAGCACATATATTCGTCATCTTGTCAGTCCGTCTGTCCGCATATAACAGCACAAAGACCACCCAGCCGAATGATTTGAAATTTAATATACATAATCGTTGGAGAAGTTTGTTCAATTATTTCAAATTTTCAGATTCAATTCAGATATTTCAAAGTTTATGAAAATAGAATCAAAACTTAAAAATATGTTAATAAAATCGTTCTTCATTCTATTAAATCCTATTATACGTAATGAATTCAAAGATATCCCATAATAAGTAATGCTTCTAATTCCCTAGCGATTATTTCCTACTTAAGATGGAGTCCTATGATTTCGTATTACTGAATTTAATATATAGAATTGTAATAATTTTGTATACCTGCATTTTTGCATAAAAGTGCAACAGCTATTGCACCAAGATCTGAATATTTATAAAACTAGTTAGAGTACGAACGCACCTCATTTGTCAAGTTCGACGTACAATTTTCGACTTGTTCTTTTAAGTATAGAAAACTAGAAAATTGGCAGAACTACATTCGTTTGACGTATTATTTTAAAAAATGTATTTTCAAATATTTAAAATTACGAAGTAAAACTGGAAACAAAAACAATTATTTAAAATTTTAATCAGAAAACATAAACCTATGGACCGTGTGATTTCTATTTTGTTTTAACCTTTCAACAAGCATAAAAATTTTAGTTTTAAATAACTTTGGTCATATTGTTCTTATGTTATTTTAAAACAATTTTACTAATTTAATGTTCTGATGTTCATAAATTGATCTAATGCATTAATATAATACAAAGATAGATATTTTTTTTCTATTTATAAAAAGAGAATCTATATGTTATATGTATTAGAATGAGAAATAACTTTTTATTATGACAGGTTTTTGTCCACTTTTAAAGTCAAAATAACAAATCTTTGTCGACAAATACGGTTAACATTATACTTTTTATAGAATTATTTTTAAATTTCCAAAAATGTGACAATATACATCTATTTTCTAATTATAAACATGTATAGACGTTTATGCATTGAATGTATTTTCAATGACCATGTAAAGTATTTGGAAGTGCTTTCCGCAAAATTATGAATAGTAAAATATATTATAGTTTACATCAAAAACATATGTAAATTTAAATAACATATTGAAATAGTATAACGGAATTAGGATGTAACTAAAACAATTAGCAGATAAAAGCTTAAATTTACGCGAAAACCTAAAAAAACGCCAAGTAATGATACACACATGACCTTCAATAGAAAAAAAAAAAAAATATTAGGTTGAGCAAAAAGTTCTGGGAAACATTTAATCCAATAGTTACCAGAATTTGTATCGTATATAGGAGTACTAATGGTATATCTATTGGAGTTGAGGAATTTCGGCTCCAAAATGCTGTTGAACAGTATGATTTACGTATATTGATGTGGTATTATTGGAGAAAAGGTGTAACGATTCTGAAACCCGTCGGTGAGTTTGCACAGTTGGACGGCGTCGAAATTCTTCCACGCCCCGCCTGCAGTCCAGACGCGGCTCCATCCGATTATGGACTCTTTAGATCAAGGCAACACTTTTTCAAGGGCCGTTGATTTGAATCCTTTAATGAAGTTGAAGAAGCATGTTAAGAGTTTTTCGATTTCAAGGAGCCGTAGCACTCCATAGCTGTAGTACCAAGTTCTCCATAGCATGGTAATTCCAGCAAATTCGGAATCTGGCAGAACGATGGCAGAAAATCGTGGACTGTGATGGTCTCTACGCATACACATCAATAATATATACATAATATATATATATATATATATATATATATATATATACATATATATATATATATATATATATATATATGTGTGTGTGTGTGAGTATGTGTATGTATGTCATTTCAAGGTATCGTTACAATATATGCAAACCTTTATTAAAGATGGAGTTGTCGTGAGTTGCAATGAATAACTAAGCTAACTCTGACACAAAATAAGCACCATCCATTATTTACAAATCATTTTTATGTGCCGCTGTACTCCAAAGCTATGCAGAACTCTCATGGCTTTGATGATGCATTAATTCAACTCAACTGTGACACACGGCATCATACTATCAAATTTAGAAATAAACTTGAAATTTCTCAAAGTTTAGCATTTTACACACCTTCACTGATGTCTGCAATATGTTACATGTCTGGAACAGACTGAAGACAATCAAGCTCTAAGCTGGTGTAAGTGTATTTAAAATATCGGCTGTATGACTACAAAAAGCATAGCTGATTTGTAAAAGCTGGAAAACGATTAAAAAATAACCCAAATGAACTTTCTAGAACTCTGAAAAAAAAATCAGATTCATAAAGGGAAAAATAAAAAGGAAAATTTTGAAAGAGAATTTTGAAAAAGGAAAAATATTACTGTCGCAAAGCCCAAATGAAATGAAGACGCATAAACTGAATTTAATTTTGAAATTCGGAAAATAAAAAAAAGGAACAATAGTAGTTTAAGAATATAATATTAAAATTGCGGAAATGAATCATCTTTAGATAGATAAAATATTAAAATATGTCATAAAGGGTAGTCATAAAGAAACTTTCTCTGCATATGAACGTCTAGAGGTCGCCCTGTTTAATAGACCGAAATGAAATGTGAGATGTATTTATTTGAAGGTATACACTCGAGATTGTTGTGAACAAGAACAGTAGAGCCTACAATGTATGGTAACATTGAAACAATTTTGAAAATTAATGGATGGCAACACCTTAAAGTTCTTTTTCTTAATTACAAAAACAAACAAAAAACTGGTATTCTGAAAGAAGGGGGAAATCAAATTTTGGATTGATTGACATTTCGCACGTTTCACGCAATTATTTTATTATATCACTATTAAATAACTATACTTGCTTCTTCAATTTTGGATAATTTTATTAACTTCATCCAATTTTTTCCATACAAAAATGATCAGCGCATTCAACAACCATAAATGGAGTTGGAACGGTATATGTAGCACGAAAAACGGTGACGTAGGGCCCATGCAAATAGCAGCATTGTAAACAACCAATAACAGCAGAGAGACAAGACACACAAGCACAATGAGCAATCATCTTTTGTGGTAAATCTTTAAAAAGCAAGCGTGAAGAACTTTGAAAGTAGTGTCAAAATCTCAAAAAAACTTTTTCTTTATCTCTCGTTCATGTTGCTGTTGGTTATTTACAATGCTGTTCTTTAGATATGTCTTATGCAGTTTTCCATGCTATATTTACCGTTCCAACTACATTTAGGACTTTCTATGAGCGGAATATTTTGCTATGATAAAAAGTGGATATCGACATACCAAATTTTTAAAATTATTTTTATCGTAACCTTACTTTGTTCTCGAGTTCTTCAATCTCGAGCACATATGTATAAATAATCACATCTCACATTTCATTTAGCCTGATTTAACGAATCGTCCACTAGGGATCATACATCGGCAAAGTTTCTTTATGAGCCCTATGTGGTAGTTGTAAGTTGATATTTATTTCATGAAAATACCCAATTGCTCTCATACGACACTATGTAATTTTAAGTGCATATCTTTTGAATTAAAAGTTTGGATACACCTTTATAGCTTAACTAGGGGGCACTGCCCCCTGCAAGCTACGCTCGCCAACCCCCGTTTAGACACCGCAGAATCTAAAAACACGCTAATCTGATGGGTTTTAAAACTATAAGAGAAGATTGAATTATACTGAAAAAAGCTGTGAAGATGTCCCTGTAAATGGGTTTGCATTCAATTTCCTTTGATTGCAAAAAATATAAGAGCGAATCAGTTGCTGTTAAGAAATCCAATGGTTATTTTCGTTCTTGATTAAAGAGAAGCAGTTAAACATTTGAAAAGTAGCTAAAATAAAATGAATTAAGTATACAGTGTCTTTGTCTCCCGGTATTTTAAAACAATCTCTATAACAATAGCCTAAGTCATGTGACTATCATCAACAGTTCCGGGCGGACCACTTCGCATTTTATACTCTAGGTGCCATTTTGGTACTTTAATGTTAGCCATGCACAGGTGATAAGTCGCCAAACATTACTCTATCGCCATCATTTCATCTATATTATAATAGTTCAAGTCGTCAACTGTCATAAACAAATACGTTCTGATCCCTCCACCTTTCATATGAAAGTTTGGCACAGATGTCATATACGGTATTGGCGCGATTTGTTTCCGACGCCAATTTGGGGAACGCATCAACAGCATAAACAACAACATCCGGCTTACCATATCAAGCAAAATAGCGATACTTTGGCGCCAGTTAAGTACCCGTTGCGTGTATGATATTGGCGTCAGAAAAAAAATCGCGCCAATATGGGGCCGTATATAATATCTGTGCTAAAGATTTCCATTTTGATTAAAAAATCAAATTTTTTTTTCGAATAAAATTATATAAAAGTTGTTATGGTCGCAAAGAATTCTTGGTACATTTACGCTAGCAGGGTGCAAATCTCGCCAATAGCGTTTTTTTTTTTTTTTTTTTTTTTTCAAATTGCCAGTTAGCATTATTTTTATTTTTCGAGTGGTAAATTAAAATATTCATTTGAAGTTGAAATTAAATGTCAGGGTTTGTTGCATCATTGGGAAGAGTTCCATATTGTGTGCTGGTTGGTGCGATTGGCGAAGAAATCCAAAATTGCGCAAAAAGCCATTTTAGCATCTTATAAAATTTCTTAGGATGGCGGAAAAACATGGTCTTTAAATCTTTGTAAACACACACACATATATATATATATATATATATATATATATATATATATATATATGTATATATGTATATGTATATTATATAAAAATTTTTACTTTTACTATTCATTTAAATTATTCTAAATTGCCGGCATATTCATTATTTTCCTTTTTTTTAATACGCTCTATTATTTATTTCTAGATAAATTCCTATAAATTTAAAACGCGTACCTTAATAATAGTTTTATTCTAAAACGTAATCTAAACTTTTAATCCCTTCATTAATTTTCATCGTCTACCAAACTGTAAAGTTCTGAACGCAGTTACTTATTTTCGAATGTTTATAAAAACCATTTTTATTCTATTTCATCTCATTTTCCCGCCAGCTGGGCGATAATTTTTTACATTGAAATCCTCCCATTACCAGCGCCGGGATTCTTTTCTGTGACGTTTCTCGATCGCTCTCCATTGGCTGAGTGACGGATCACAGTTTCACTTGGAGTCTCGTTCGTGATTTTGTTTGGTTAGCCTGAAGTTTTAATTTCAATCGGATTTCCTCCGCGCATTCTAATAAATAGATCGAGCATAAGCTCAGAAGTAGATTTTTTGTATTGTTTGATTGTTTACATAATCTGTTACCTGGTGTCCTAAGCCATGTAGAATATTCATTTCGTTAATTAACATCTATTTCGCATGAATAACTAGTTCATGCTCAAGCAGAATGCTCTGATTTCTCATCCTGTGGGAATTGTTTAATGTTGGTATATTATGATGGAATAAACAGTTTCCTATGACTGCGTTTCTATGTCTTATTGGGAAAACCCCAGATTTCTTCATAAGCCTTTACTTCTTTCACCACTCATGCTGCCTAATCTGCCGTGTATTCATCATGAATAAATGAGTTTTGATTGGACTCTACCAATCTTATCACCTCCACTGGCGATGCTTGCGCTAAGTGGAACGCCTGCTATACAATCTCACCAACGGCTGATTAAAAGGTGGTACGAATCCAGTAATATGTCGTAAAAAACACGACGTGATTGTTCGACTTAACCCATTAAATTGTTTCGTAATAAGAAGACGGCATAGGATAATGTTGACCTAATCTACACCACCTTTAGGAGACCTACAATTGTGAAACCAATAGAAACCTTCGATGACACCTGGTAACCAAAAACCTGGTAACTTTACCAAAATTACAAATAATACTAAAACAAACGTCACAGTCGCTAATGGTAATAAACTGATTTCATATGGATCTGGGGAGGTAATAATTCATACTCAAAATAAAAACAAACAAGTCATATTGCGTGACGTACTATACGTTCCTGACATAGAAATTAACATGCTATCATCAGTGAGTAGGGCAACTAAAAACGGTTGCACAGTGAAATTTGAAAAAGATAAATGTGACATAATTCACGAAGGCGACGTTATACTTCAAGGTAAACTTAAAAACAATCTGTACGAAATACATGTTAGTAAAGATGAAAATCACAAGCACTATGCAAATGTCACCTACAACTGCTCAAATGCAAATTGCATAGATTTGTGGCATAGGTGAATGGGGCATAGGAGCTACGACACAATAAAGTCCATGTTATCAAAGGACTTAGTTGAGGGAATTAAAATCAACAACTGGAAACATAATGCGAAATGCGAGGTATGCATCAAGTCAAAAATCTGCGAGACCCCATTTCCTAAATCAGGTGCATATAGAGCTACAAAAAGGCTCGAGTTAGTTCATTCTGATGTATGTGACCCTATAAATACACCCACAATTTGGGGGGGGGGATACTTTGTAACTTTTATCGATTATTATACGCGATTTTGTGTAATTTATTTAATTGCAAATAAAAGTGAGGCTTCAGAGAAATTGAAAGAATACATCACAATGGTGAAAAACAGATTTGGAAAAATGCCTACTGAGATAAGATCGGACAACGGTGGTGAATATACGCGTAACGAAATCGAAAAATATCTAAAAGAAAATGGGATTCATCATCACCTCACCCTACCATTTAACCCAAGCCAAAACATTGTCGCAGAGCGTAAGAATAGGTCGGTACTAGATATGGTTAGAAGTATGCTAAATGAAGCAAATTTCCCGCATAAATTATGAGGGAAAGCCATATGTACCGCGAATCACTTACAGAACCGGCTACCTTCAAAATCGGTAAGCACCACACCCTATGAATTATGGATGAATAGAAAACCAAATTTGAAATATCTCAAAGTTTTTGGCTGTACTGCATACGCCTACATACACAAATCAAAGAGAGGAAAATTAGACAATAGACAAAAGGCACTTTTGTCGCAAACGACAGTCGCTCTAAGGCGTACAGAATCTATACAAGTGACGGAAGAGTAATATTGGCCAGAAGCGTAAAATTTATAGAAAATAAAAATAATCCAGATACTGACGGAAATCTAGATAGAAGAGAATTAATCGCGGAAACAAACAAACAAACACAACAGACAGAAAGACACGAATGAAATGGAAATAGATCTGACACCAACACAAAATGAACTAAGTGCACCAACCGCGTCACAACAACAAATTCCACAAGTGAGAAGATCAGAAAGAACCAATAGAGGTGTGCCGCCGGACAGGTTTGCTTATGCAGTCCGGCACGATCCAGTATATGTACCTAACAGTTGGGAAGATACGGTGAGTATAGAAAATCCTATAGAAAAACAGAACTGGATAAAAGCGACAGAAGAGGAAATGAATTCCTTAATGAAAATGAAACCTGGTGTTCAGTTGATCCCCCACAAGGAGCAAGAGTAATTGGGTCGAAATGGACTTTTAAAGCGAAATATGACGAAATCGGAAAAATGAAGCGTTACAAAGCGAGATTGGTCGCACAAGGATTTAGACAAAAATATGGAGTAGATTTCGATGAAACTTATGCGCCAGTAGTTTTCCATACAAGTTTAAAAGTCTTCATAACTGCCGCAGCATACCACAATCTCAGTATTAGGGAGATTGACATCAAAACGGCATTTTTACTTGGTGAATTGGAAGAAAATGTTTATGTATCACAACCTAAGGGGTATATAAACACTAGAGAACCCAATAAGGTTTGTAAGTTTAAAAAGGCCCTATATGGACTAAAACAAGCTGCAAGAGCTTGTATATTCAAACATTAGTGAAACACTAAAGAATTAAAATTTAAACAGAGCAATGCTGATAATTGCTTATTTATAAGAAAAGAAGGGGAAAACACGGTTTATATAGCAGTATACGTGGACGATATACTCATCGCAGGAAAATATGAAAATATAAATGACATAATAGATAAACTAAAATCTAAGTACGCACTTGAAGATTTAGGTCAAATTTCCAATTACCTCGGGATAAAAATACAAAAGACTCACAATGGCTTTAAACTAAATCAAACAGCAAAAATAGTAGAAATTGCAAAAAAAAAAATAATTTAGAAGATTCTAAGCCATATGGCACTCCAATGAAAACAAGCTTTCAACGATTAGACAATGAGGAAACAAATGCCAAACAACACTAAGTACCGACAAGCCACCGCCCCCTGAATAATAGGCCTGAGCGCTGGACCAAAAATGGCGGCTGCCGAAGGCGGATTTTTTTCAGCGCATTCTATAGTACGCTACTTGCAGCGAACTTCAGTGATGTGTATTTATTTTAATATGTTGAAAATAGTGTAACATCACTAAATTGCATAGCAAACGATTTTCGGCAATAGTCCATAATGTAATGGAGTTGTTTAGAGTATCGCTGTAAACGAACGGTAAATGCTACACACTTCATTTTCAATAACGAACATGCCTTAATAATAACCTTAATGATATATATTAGTTGTATTGAAATCAGAGAATATTTAAACGAGTTAGAGCATGGACAGACAGACAAAATAAACTCATAAACATTTTTCAATTCTGTTGGGAAGTGTTAGAAAGAAATAAAACAGAACTAAACTAAAAACTATATAATTTTTTTAAAAGCAAAGTTTTCTATTCTTAGAAGACATACAGTTTCACGTAAAATATTGGATAAGAATATAACCGTAAGAATATGTTTGATTAGAACTGTTATAGATAGCAAAAAAGAAAGTTAACTTGCAAATTTGAATTTTAAACAAAACGTTGTGATCTTTTAATTAGAAGCTCTATCTTATGCAACAAGATAATTAATGACTTCCCTACAAGAATTGCATTATAAATCATTAAGCAGCAGGAATAGGCCATTAAAGTAAAAGAAATTACGTATGATGCATGAAAGAAAAGATTAATTCTAAATTAATAATTACCGGAATTTATATACAATTATGTACATACAAAAAAACAACACATCAAAACTAATGAAACGCATTAGATCTGGCTGCACTATACAGTATTACGCTAATTACTTAACACAATCAATCTGTCTTTAAATTATTTATTATTTTTGTAATAATTATTGCAAATTTCACGTCAATTATTCATCTGTGTTATGATACAAAGTTGTGTTTATAATGATACTAGCAGCTTACGCCCGCTAAGCTGGTCGGTTTCTTTAAAACTTTTAGTTGATTATTTACAATTTAATATGGAAAAGAGCGGATGAACAATATGTAGCATATTAAAATCATCCCTGAAAATTTTAAAATGCAAGTGTCCCTAAAAAATTATATTACAACCAGTGCTAATTCCATCGAACTTAACTCAGTAAAACCTTTTAAAGAGGCCAATCTTTCCAAAAAGGATTCACTGATTAAAGAATTTTGCACATAATTCTAGAGCTAAGCAACGCTGAATAATATTTGTTATATACGAAACCTTTTCTTGAAAATTTATCTAACTAACAATGCAAGTCTTCTCAAAATCCATTCAAAAGAACTCAAGTTATAAGTGGTCTGGCCAAAATTGTTCTTCGTATTTTATATTTGGAGTAGATAGTTAAATATATTTTTCATAATCGCGTTAACGTGATTGTAGAACTTTCAGAAATGTAGCGTAGGCTATACGCCTTGGACCTTCTGGATTTTTAGGATGTCTATACACCCTCCATAACTGTAACGTATATACTCTCTAATATATACCCTCTGCCTGTAGATTTTATGCTACTTTTTTTACAAGTACACCACTGAGAACTTTTCTCATACATACATAACTAAAAATGTAGAATGATATGTTAAATATTGAAACAATCCCTGAAATATTACCCAATTGTGTAACTCCAATTAAAATTCTTTCAATATAACTTTAAATAACAGGTAATCTTTCGCAATCGGGTTCACCTAGTTTTGGAAATTTCTCTTGTAACGTGATTTTCTGCAATCTGATTTGTTGTCAAGTTTGTGCTTCAAAGGAAACAATAACCCAGAAGAAAACTTCGTAACAGAGAAGTACCATCCATGCAAGAAGTACCAATCATGCAAGAGGTACCAACCATCCACAAAAAAGTATCTAACTAACAGTGTTAAGTCCCATTAAAAGACATCCAGCAAAACTCAAATTATAAACGGGTGGAAGGAAAGACAAATTTGTATTTTATATAATTACAGTATGTATCTTTAAAAATTGCGTTCGCCTTACTCTATAACTTTTCTAACAGCTGTATATCTAAGCAACATGCGATGAAATGTTGTGTACTAAATCCATTCCTAAAAAGTTATGTAAAAGTGCCACTCGGATCAAAATCAGTTCAATAGAATTTTTTTTAAAGGCTAACTTTTAATAATCAGGTTCACTTGATTTTTTTTAACTTTCCCTCTATAACTAACTATAACTAAGCAACGTAGAACACTGTGTATATGATGATGATACGATTTTCTAAAATAGAATTCATCGCGAAGTTTTTAATTCATACGTAAATGATGTTTTTACCATCGTAGCTAATACATCTATTCGCGAGGTCTCCGATTACGGAAGATTAACCAGGAATCCCATAAACAAGTACCCAAAGAAAGGTGAATATATGGCTTTTGTGATACTTTTATGTTAGTCGAGCGCAAGTAATAAATCAACAAAGTTTTTTTTTTTTTATACCTTATTCTTATTTCATTATTTTCATTCAAAATATAATCGTTTCACTCATTTCATTTAAAATACATTTAAAATTTCATGCCTTATGCTAATTTCATTGAAAAACATACATGTAAAGCAATAGTAGGAAATAATGCCATAGCTTAAAACAAAGAATTGTTTTTAATTTACATACGCGAATTGTAACTACTGCTATTGGTAATTTTAAAAATGCTAATGGCGAGATTTACACATAGCTGACACAAAAGTACCATTTTTTCTTCTTATACAGGAGCAAACGTTAAATCGCGATGTACTATTGCAATTTGAATTTCTTCCATTGAAAAAAGTGGTACTTGCGTATTATCTGGACCATGAGATAGATCGCCAAAAATGGTTGACAATTGCCAATCTTGTATATCGTTTGCCAATTACGTTCAAAACAGTAATTTAACATTCTTAAATACATAACCTTGTTAAAAATGGCAAATTGTTTAAAATAAATAAATAAATAAAATAAATAACATAAAACTACATGCTATAAACAGTAATTTAAAAAAGCTATTATAATAAAATAAATTTAAAATTATAAAAAATAAACTATCAAATGGACTAAAAAATAAGTGTTGTTGTAATTAGTGTAATTGTCTTCTATCTGACATGGCCCGCATGTAAGTACCAAAAAAAATTTTAAGTTGTACAAACATTGCTTTCATTTTTTAATACTTTCGTTTTATAATGCTAATTTCTTAGTGGATCAATTCCTTGTATTTTAAATAAAATCAATATATTTTTTTCAAGGTGTTTGCATTTAGTTATTTTTTTTCAAACTCATATAGCCATTTTAATTCTTTAACCAACAGAATTAACAAAAAGATTTAATTTGAATTTCTTCCGTTGCTATTGTAACGGATGTACAATATTATTGAATTATCACTTGTAATCCTTATAATATTATAAATGTCAATGTGTGTCCGAATGTTTGAATGAAGTCAGCATCTAAACGGATGAATTAATGCTTTTGTATTTTTCTGATATAGATGGATTACAACCCGGAAATGAACATAGGCTATAGTTTATTTAATTTATTCAAATAATTATCTTAATAATTCAAAATTTCATTCTTTTTCCTACAGAATCAATTGACATTTTCCCGATAAATTTAACCATCTTTTTTTCTTGTTGCCAAGAAAAACTAAATCTGGAATAATAATTTCTCCTCGTCAATTAAAAATTAAAATAAAAAGAATTCAAAAGAAAATAAATATGACGTCATACTTGAAACAAAAATGGGGTATTTTTTATTATGCATGAAGGATGAATATCAGTTACGTTAATAAGGGGTTTTCTGCCAAAAATGGTGTCATAATTAGAAGGAAAAAGAATGAAAAAGAATATTATTAATAAAGTTATTCGATTGGAAAAATATGACGTCAAATTTGAAATAAAACAGGTATTTCCAAATATTCGTTAAAAATACAATGGGCATCAATATCAGTAACTAATGAAAGTAGATAAATAATGACGTCATATCAAAACGAATAACAGAAATATTTTTTACAAATGGACCCTATTCTCGCTTTTGATTCGAGGCTATAAAAACCGCTATTTTATCAATTGTGACGTCACAGGAATACTGTCCATACTGATTAAAAAGTTTGAATGTAAGTTGCATACAAATGAGAGTTTTCTTTTCAAAATTCACGTTATGATTATCAGGAGAAGATATTTTTGGTGGAAAAAAGGGGGATTTAAAACGGATTAATATATTTTTTGACGCTATTTCCTCATTAAAATTAAAAAGAATTGAATTTCAATTAGTATAAATGGTGCAAAAACTTGATTAAATTAAATTTTCCAAAATTGAAAACATATTTACACACATCAAAACTTCATGAATGAATTTATTCCACAGAAACAAAAATCGTCTGTCGACATATTGACGCAACCAAGGAGTAAATATAACTTCTGTGCATTTAAGTTGATAGTTATTGCCCACCATTCATACGAATTAAAATTAAAATCAAGACTCCCTTATCAGGAGGCCTTGATTAAAATAATCATATACTATTTTAATTGATTAATTTTAAAAGATGGCAGTTAAAACATGTCACAAAGGCGTTTTTAGTAAAAGCTTTTATCGGTTAAAAATGATGTAATATTTTTTCATGGAAAGCATTAATTTTAATACGAAAACATTAACATAGATTTATTTTAATTTCGTCAAAGCGATGTCGTCTTCATTACACCAGCTTCGAAAGTTAAAACGAAATCTTAAAATAACAATATACTTTTCAGAAATAAAATTTTGTATCAAAAGTCGCATTCTTTGAAAATGAAATTTTAGCTTACATTTTAAATACATTTTCTTACATGAAATTTAGTATATTTAATAAAAATAATTTTTCAATATTTTTCTAAATGTACAATAATATTGGATTTCATTAATCGGTTTCCCTTTTTTTACTTTCTTCTATCTTTACAAGAAGAAAGTATTGGATTCATGAAAATTTTCGAATTCCGGTTTTCGACGGATTTACACGTTTTAGGGGTCAGAGATTCCAAAAAACATGTTTTTACAAAATGTCTGTCTGTGACTCTGTGAGTCTGTCTGTCTGTCTGTCTGTCTGTCTGTCTGTGTGTATGTGACACAAATTTTGTGGGCACTCTATCTCAAGAACTAATGCACAGAATTTAATAAAAATTGATATTCAGTTAGTCCCTAATACAAATTGATGCTGATTAGTTTTTGGTGTAAATCGCTATACAGGTGGCGCTGCTATGCTGCATTTTTCACGATTTTCGCAATAGCTCTATCTCAAGAACTAATGCACGGATTTCGATCAAACTTCAGATTTAGTTAGTCCTTGATATGAATTGATGATCATTACATTTTGGTGTAAATCGCCCAACAGGTGGCGCTGTTATGATGAATTTTGCAGGATTTACACGATTTCCCCAATAGCTCTATCTTAAGAACTAACGCACGGATTTTCATCAAACTTCAGATTCAGTTAGTCCTTGATATGACTTGCTACTGATTATGTGTTGGTGTAAATCGCCCAACAGGTGGCGCTTCTCTGCTGCCTTTTTCACGATTGCCTCAATAGCTCTATCAATAGAACTAATGGACGAATTTTCATCTAACTCCAGATTTAGTTGTATGTTGACACAAGTTGTTGTTAGTTAGGTTTTGATGTTAATCACCCAATAGGTGGCGCTGCTATGCAGGAATTTTCACGATTTTCGTTATTGCTCTATCTCAAAAACTAATGTACGGATTTTCTCCAAACTTCAGATTCAGTCAGACGTTGACATAAATTGTTGCTGATTAGGATTTGGTATAAATTACCCAATAGGTGGCGCTGCTAGGCAGCATTTTTCTGAATTTAGACGATTTCAGCGATAGTCATATCTCAAGAACTAAAGCACGGAATTTCATATCGTTAGAAATCCTCATGAGATGCATAGATTGCCATTTAATTTTGGCAGTGTGATAGCGGATTTTGAAGTATTAACATGTATGAGATAGAAGAAAGTTTTGGGATTGGTACATCCGACTAGTTTTAAATAAATTAAAATGCATAGTTTTAAATGATTCATGAAGTGTAAGAATATATATATATATATATATTTATTTCGACAAGTAACATTCCGTAGGAAAAACTAACCTAGTGTCGTCATATTTTAAATCATGAAACTAATGCCAGGCGGACGTCTTTTTGCACGCTTTTTTCCTCACGTATATGCCGCTAGCATTGTGTAGGGATAATACGCAAGGAAAAAAGCGTGCAAAAGACGTTCGTCTGACATTAGTCTTAGCTGCTTTTCTTTCAGAAAATATTAGCATTTTATAGCAGTTTTTATACAAAATGGCGTGATTTGCACAGAATTTAATATCGCAAATATATAAGTTTAACATCCTTTTACAGTACAATCTCCCATAACACTGGTTTCAATACAATTTAATAAATGGCACAGGAAAGTCAACTTAAAAAAGTTTAGCAAGTAATTTCAATTTGAGATTAGTCTTTACATGTGACATCATTTACGTGTACACAAGAGCCAAAACAAAGCAATAAATTTGCCTTTCACTTCACATCCCTCTAATGTATAAAGGCACCGTGTTTATCGAAAAGCGCAAAGGAAGAAGGTAAATTTTCTTTAGATTTTAAATTATCGAAATCTATAGTTAAAAATCTCTCTGAAACACAATCTATCACTGTTACCCCATTGGAGCATATTCCTGCAAATTTCAAAGCTTTCATAAGCTAAAATTACAACACACAATAGATATGAAAATGTTTATTCATAATTGTGGTGCTTTTACAGAAATCGATTTATTCCTCGAAAGCAATAAGTTAACTCTATTGATTTAATAATAAGTATTTAGGCTCAAGAGTCTTTGGAGCGTGATAAACATTTTGATATTATTGGTAGATCTAGAGCTCATAAAAGTGTGGTACCGTGGAATTAAAATGTAATAAATATTTGAAAGTTAAAGATATTTCCCGTGCTCTTATTATTTATTTTTGAACTTTGATTATTTTTTTACTTTGAACTTTGATTATTTTTTTTACTTTGAACTTTGATTATTTTATCACCACGGTTGATTATTTTTTTAATACCATTTATCTTTTTTTTTCTCTTCCAAAATGTGATTTTTTGGAATATAACCTTATAATGGTGCATGTTGATTTTTCGCTTATTCTAATCATATCAAAGTCACGTCTGAAGTGACCTACTAATAACCACTTTCCTTTAAAATTCTTTATTAATATATATCTTTAAATAATATTTTTTGTCTCGAAAACATAAAATAAATCAATATCCTTGAACGGAATAAATATAAAATAGAATAAATATAAATAATAAAATAGACTAACAGAGATGTAAATTTATTCCTCATTTAATCTTAGAAAAAGTGTATGAAATTTCATGCTCACAAAAGAAATTTAAATGGTCCTATATACATAAACAAAAATAAGCAAATTGGGATCATCAGAAGCGTTTCTACTATAAAATGTGATAAAAGGTTAATTATATATGCTTTTAAATATCGAAATTTTTTGCTTAATTGATGAATTTCTTCTTCTTTAAATGTTACGTGAACGCAGTCACGGGTAACAGCTAGTGTCAGATATTTCGAGGTTTTGGCGCCAAAGACATCGCCAAATTAGACAAATATGAAATATCTCACGAACTATTGGACTTAAAAGAATTTGGTTAGTACCATTCGATTAAGCATACTAAAATATGTTATCAGTAAAAAAATAACTATAAAATTAGATTTTTAAGGAATTTTTTAAGAGTTCGTTCTCTATTTGATCACCCCCCCCCCCCCCCCTTAGGTGTGGAATTTTAGAAAATCCTTTCTTAGCAGCACTCTATGTCATAAGAATTATTTTTACTCCAATTTTCAAAATTTTAGGTTCAGTAGTTTGGGCTGCGCGTTGATTAATACAAAATCCAAACTTTCTTTTATATATGTAGATAACAATAACAAAAACTTTTGAAACCTTTTCATATTTGTCAAAGCACATAATGTCATCTATCATATACAGGGTGTGAGTCATAATTAAAGCGCACTGTTTGAATGGCTCTACAATTTAAACTATTTTGAATTTTTTTTTAAAGCAGTGGTATTTACACTTTTTAGAGTAAGCGGAAACTAGTAGCGGGGAAAAAAAAATATTAGTTTTTAATTCTACACTGTAAATATATATATATATATATGTAGTACTAGTAGAAAATCTCTAGGCAAACGGGATTCCATGCACGTTTCTAATAACCAATACAGCTTCTCATTCAGTAACATTACTGGTTCATACAATTACAGATACTTCTCTTGTATATTCTTTAAGAAATTGTGTGAACTGAATTGTGTATAAAATGCGAAAAAATACGCTGGTGGCATCATCTTTGAAGAATTTTTGAAGCAACAATATTTATTAGTTGGGGGAGATTTATGTCGGGTTTTTTCCGCTGCGGAGGAGGCCCCACCAGTGGCCGGGAGGTTCCGCTCTCGAAGCTGGTAGACGGGAAGTGCTGGGTTCGATACCAATCGCGCCCGTCGGCCAAATCGTTCGGAGTTTTCGTGCTTTTCTTCGAACCTTGGATTTCCAATCGTTAATACGAGTTAGGTTCCATTTGAAAGACCCCCACGAAGGACACCCCCCCCCCCCACTTACGGCCTATATCCCTCGTGTTGATAATTGTCATAAACACAACCAACCAACCAACCTCTCCGGAGGAAAAAAAAAACCCTCACTATCTGGGATTTGGGAAGCGAAGTTCTACATACCTTGCTACTGGGTCGTGTTTGTAAACGATTTTAAATGCGAGTAATGGGTAATGAAGTTGATTTTGCTGCGTGTTGATATTTTTATAGGACTGAGCGTAAATTTATTGATGCTATTATAATTCTTCCAAGTTTCAATTAATAAGCTTAATTTTTTATTAGGGTTTTTCTATGGTTTATGGATGATTATAATACGGCTTGATTAATATAATTTTTTACTGGTATTTTCTTTGCTTAATAAATGGTTTGAATTTGTTCTGAATTATTTGTTGCAGAAAAATAAACTATTTTGAAGTGTATTTTGGACAGAATAAATTTCTTTTACATTTAATTTCAGGTAGGGTTAATATTTTATGATAGATTTTAAGGACAGAGGAGGACGCATGCGCAATATGCATTCAGTTACAGCTATTTTCCTTGTAATATTACTAGCAGTCATTGGTTGCAGGTGATTTTTTAGTAACTGTTATAATATCTGTAATGACACTAAGTATTTTTAAGTAAAATCACATACTTTTTTCACAGTGTATCGATAGATGACGCTTAAATGTTGAACGCGTTTTATTAGCAAATATTAACAAAAGTAACTCAAATTAGTATCATTTTCATAAAAATACTTTTTCATGTGAAATTTTCCATAAAAAAACTTTCAAAATTAAGCTGGTTGTAAATCCTTCATTTTTCTATAATATATAAAGCATTCTGTATTAAAATGTTTGATTATTTTCTTTATTACAAAAATTACTTCCGCATGTTACAAACTGAATAAATAACAAAAAAAAAAAAAATAAAATAAAATAAAATAAATAAATAAACATTTGAAATAGTTTATTTTATAGAGTATATTAATGAAAAACAACAATATCTTGAAGTTCATTGATTCTTGTATATCTATATTATAAAGGACAAACATATCTGTGCGTAACACATACGTCATTTTGCGAATGGCAACACTTTGAAATTTGAAATAAAATTTTGATTTTGCAATTTTCTCTACTGCAAATTTTTAAACATCTAAACATCGCACATTTTAAATTTTTACACCATCGTATAAGGAAAAAAATTCTCTTTTAAATGCAATTTGTTTGAAAGCTGTATCTCAAATTATTTTTGAGATATTAATTCTTTTGTAGTTTTTAATACCATTTTTCTTATCGTGGCAACAAAAGTACCTCATTTCTATTGAAAGTCGTTGAAAGTAAACGGAAAATAGTCGAAAATTGGAGATACTGTATCTTTTCGTTGCCATTTTCTCATAAAACCTGAAAAAAAAGTTGAAATTAAAATATGTGCTATGTCACGAATATTGTCTGTTATTCCGTGGTAATGACGTCATAGGCACACTTTTCTATGCACGAAATTTAAGACTGGATTGTAAAAGTGAATTGCTTTAGCGGATGCAAATGACATCATTATATAAAAAAGCGTGTATTTTAATTCTTAAATCTGAATTATGTTTTGTAGAAGTGCTTCATTTTCACAGACCAGCTGCTTTGAAATTCTTCACAGGTAAAAATGCTTCACTTTTGGAAATAATGTAATCGAAATCGCGCACTGATAAAACGCAATGTTTTACAGCCTTTATAAAAGAGAGGTGCCATGCAAATAATAGCGATTTATATTACAGAAATTGATTATTCTCGCCTGGATGGATTTGCTTCGCCGAGCTAGACGAGCAAACAAATGATTCGTGGCTTAAAATAATATCGTGTTCCTGAAGTTTTTGTCGAAAATTCTCTGGAATAATAAAATTTTAATGCTATTCTTTAGGACATTCTACTATAATTTTATCAAAATAATATAATTTGCTTAATTTAATTTTTTGTAATTTTATATAATCTATATATTTAAAACACAAGTGTGTTTTTTAGTCATCTGTCGTGATCTTTCTGCTGAACCGATTTTACTATTATTTTTTTTTAACTGAAAGCTCTTCCTTTGTAGATGTGATCGCACTATTTGTTTTTTTTTTTTTAAATATCCCCACTTTTATATTTTAATTTTAAAAGCATTTTATGAAATTTCTTCAAAATTATGAAAATTAGATAGCTTTCTTTATTGCAGACAAGAGAGAAATAATGAAGTATTTTTAACTTTATTCAAGCTATTTTCTGATAAAAATTCAAAATCGTTGTATAGGGTTTAGTGGGGCAAAATCCCATTAGGAGCAGAATATTATATTAAGGGCATAATAACGGAAAATGACATACTGCTTTTGAAAACACGCATTTTTCCTCATAAATTTTCTATATTGTTTTTCCTTCTGCATGTGAACTGATACTAAGTTTCAGACACTAGGCAAAATTCTGCTTATTTAAGTGAAAATGAAGTCATATTTAAAAGAAAATGAAAATTTTCTTAGATAAAACTAAACATTTTAACACAAATGCGTCTAAAAAACATAAATTATGGAATTTTTTACTCTCAGGAATTGAGATTAGAATCTCAAGTAAAGAGTGCGTCTATTCACATAAAAGATGTTGCTGACAATCGTAACTTCATGTTTTGAGTTAAAATAATTTTTAAATAATCAAACAAAAAAAAAATTAAATGGTGAATATGGATATAAGAAGTGCGCGTGCAAATTTTGAGAAGGTGAAAATTGCTGTTTTCATTCCGGAAATCCAAGCATAAGAGCCTCAATTGATAACCACATCCTAATAACTGATCTTTATTATATTTTACTGATTAAGTATCTATATTATAAAGAACAAACGTATTTGTGCGTAACGCTGACGTCATTTTGCGAATGGCAACACT
Source organism: Maratus speciosus (assembly GCA_963932465.1). Lineage (NCBI taxonomy): Eukaryota > Metazoa > Arthropoda > Arachnida > Araneae > Salticidae > Maratus > Maratus speciosus. Next base: position 24,687,247 of record OZ010786.1, read on the forward strand.
TCACAATCAAATATCAGTCTCTACAGCAATTTCTTAATCTTCTGACCATAGTGCATTTTCAATTTTCGTCGCATAGGGAAAAAAAAAATTACTTTCAAATGCAACTTGTTTAAAAACTGTATTCATTGACTGATGTATTATATTTTCTAAAATAATTTTTAAGCATAATTTATTCAAGTATATCTTATCACGTGCCGGTTTCAATACATAATAATAATAAACATTCTGCACATAAAACAACAAACATTTTGCAGTATTTGTTTCTGACTATTTTTGCATAACGAAATTAATACCTCCTTTAAAAACAAATAAAAGAATAATATTAAAAAAACCGACCAATCTAACATATTTGTGAAAGACAAATTAACGAAATTAATACTTCTTTTATAAACAAATAAAAGAATAATATTGAAAAAACACAAATCTAACATATTCGTACAATTAAAAATTTTAGATCACCGAATAGGATTTTCTTTTCAAATGGAATTTGATTGCAAAGTTCATCTCAGTTTACTGATTGTCTATGGTTTTAAAAACAATTTTAAAGCATGAAATATTTTTTTTTAAAATTTATCTATATCGCGCGGAGCTCGATTACGAAAGATTAATCCGTTTGCCCTTAAAACAAAAGAAAGTGTTCATCATTTTCTTACGGCTGATATCCATTGTAAAAAACTTCCCTATGAATAAATAAATAAAATAATATAAATAAAACACAAATTTACCAGGCATGTATAAGCTCTGAAATTATCAGAATATAAAAGGATGCCATAAGTAGCAAAATCTTTGCAAATAACTCTTAGCATGCGGCTAATAAAAAAATATCGCTTTTGATAAATTTCAAAAATTTATTTGATTGTATAATTCGTATTTTCCATATGAAAATTGCTTTTTTAATGTAAGTGGTCAATCTAAAAAAATTATTGCACATAAAAAATTATTAGTTTTTAATTAAAAAAAATGTTTTCATCTATATTCTTTAAACCGGGTACGATCCCTTAGTAATCATAATGAGCATTTAAAAAAAATTCTTTGGCATCAGGTGGAATCGGCTGCTTTCTTATCTATATCATGCTTCATGTTCGCAAAATCCGTGTTGTATATGTGATTGAGCGATTGCGGTCAAGGCTTCATTTAGAATTTTAATTAAAAAATAAAGAATGCTATCAATAATTATACAGAAACTAACTTGCAAAGCATGTATAGTCGTGCAACACAGAAAAAAAAAAAAAAAACACAGAGACGTCTCTGAATAAGGAAAAATACTCATATAAAATATTAAATAAAAAGCTACCTGAAAGCAAATCGCTAAATAATTTACAAAAAGCAGCTTTACTGATAGAAATGTACATCTTTTTAAAACTTCATTTTGAAGCACGAGAAAAAAACCTCTCTTGACTCATTGGCGAACTCGTGCACGCCTTATAACCCGAGTTATGTAATCTCCGCAAAGATTATCTCTCATTTGATCCAGGCTGAAAGCCCCGAAAGAGTGCTTTACCGGAAAATGACTTGTAAATAGAACACTTCTTGAATGTGTTTTTGTTAATTGTATCTAGGTGTAGTCTGTGAAAGTCTCATGTGTGAACTAATTCTTATATTATGTGTTATCTCAAATTTTAAATAACCTAAATTGTCTTGTTTTAAATACTTTTACCTTTTATTAAATATTTAACTTTAAAGGATATAATAGAAATTTCCCTCCTCTGTAGTCCTGCTAGAATGCTAAATCATTAATTTCCCTAATTATTAACAGCTAATTAAAAAATTTATAGCTCATCTCTCTTATCTTATTTATTTAGCCACGGCATTGGAGGGGAATTTCGTATTAAATTCCTTATCTCTTAGCACTAACCTTTAATTAACAAAATCTACTATTATCTCCATTCCTTATTATAAAAATTATTCAATATTAATTAACCTATAATTATATAAAAATAGTTCTATGCTGCAAATTTAACTTTTATCTTAAATATTTACTTTTAATATACTTTTCTCTTGGGCTCGCCCTGACATTTTGTTATACTTTTTATTAGTCATTCTGTTTGTTTTGTCATTTTAATAATTTTCATTAAACAGGGTCTTCCAACCTGCTGGGACTTCTGGGCTCGTTCACGGGTGCCGGGGTTTCAGCGGGAAGGGGGATATGTGTTTTCCCTTCGTGGATTAATCAGCTCCTATACCGAAAGGTTGGCTGTCCACGAGTGGGTGATTAGTGGTTAGTGATTAGTCATAAATCTGGTGCTATAAAGATATGAACACTAGTGTACAATCGTGGGGAAAAAAGTAAACACCCTCGACTAACTCCTCATTTTTATTTTAAATAACGAAAGAAAAATAAATTAGTGCAACATTAATAAAAATACCAAAAAAAAAAAAAAAAAAAAACAACGTCGAAATAAAAATAACTTCATGACGTAGACGCGTGTAACTTGCTTAAAGTCAAGTTAATGTGACATTTACGATCAACCATTACTGGCATTTATCTTATAGTTTGGTGAATGATAGATTTTTGGTCGATGGGATAACGAAGTAGTACCAAAGATACAATCGCTGTTTTCGTCCTTGAATAAGTAAAACATTACACAATAAGTAAAATAAGTTAAACATTACAAAACAAGCTAATATAATGGAATTAAGTAAACAGAGTCTTTGTCTCCCGGTATTTTTTAACAAAGCGAAAAGAAAGTTCTTATAAATAAGACATTTTAAATTAGTCGTTTTTAATCTGACGTAATTTTGACGAATCTATTCTTTCTCTTTTTAATATTCACGGGAAACTACTTTTGTTAGAAATGAAATATTATTTGCGCTTTCCTAACAAAAATAGTTGAAAAGTATCCTCTCAAAATATCAAATAAACGTCTAGCGCAATTTCTAAATTTAAACTGTTTTCAATATTATTTTGTGTTCATTTTATGTAATAACTGTAATGTGACGTAAATATAATGTAATTTCTCCTATTTAAAACTTCTAACGCATGTTAATGAATTTATTATTTTACAATTTCCTTTCTCTCTTAAAATTCACTTGTAAATATAGTTTTTATGACGTAATTTTTAATAAGTTCCTGCTTTTTACACATAATTATTTAATTCTAATTCCAAATGTTTTTCTTTTTTTTTTTTTTTAATAATAGTCACGTGTAAATAATTTTCTTTATTTATTTACAGGTATAAATATTTATTTTTGAAGCAAACATTATTGTTTGCGCTGTTTATACAGTTGGCAACAGTTTAAATTAATATCATTTTCTAAAATGTGTAAAAAATATCACAAGAAATGTTGAAAATTTGAATTTAAAACAGAAAAAAACCCTCAAAAAATGAGTCATATTAAAAAAAAAGGAATACAGTCTGCACAGCGGGAACTTCAAACGTATAAAATAATCTAAAAATGATTAAATTCCCATGAATAGCTTTTTCTCCTATAAAAACTTTTTAGTGGAACGATTTTGTCCAACTTTAGCATTAAATATCTCTTAAATAATTCTTCGATTTGAAAACTGTCTGCATCAGCGTGTTTATCAAACATTTCTGTATAATACTACCGATTTTCATATTTTTGCATGCATTATTTTTCTTAATATTAATGAAGAAAGACCTCCGGTCACAAAAAAATTCAAAACCGTCTGCGGTGACAGCGGTTGTTACTTTTTTTTAGAATACCGAGAAGTTCAGTAATCTTATATATAAAAATGAAAATTTGTCTGTCTGTAAAGCCAAAAGCGGGTTCCCAGGGTGGGTGCTTACTTACTTACTATATAAATCCACAATTTGGAAGCCAGAATTATGAGACGTTACGTACATGTGTATTAAAACACGGCCGAGGCAACTAACGTAATCCATAATCAAAATAACTTATAGTTCATTTTTAATTAATAAAAAAAAAAAAACACCAATTTAACAGGAATTTCCAATCAAATTTAAACATTTTTTTATAGCTGTTGCCAACAATTAAAAATCAACAATGAAATTCTTACCACAACAACTACTTTTCTGTTGCATGTTTTCCACGTGAAAAAATGAAATAAATGGTTTGACGAATTTAAAAAAAGGGAATATTATATCATAACTTTTCTATTGCAAGATTTCTACGTGACAAGATGAAAATAAAATAAAATTGCTTCACGAATTAAAAATAAAATTGAATGTTACGTCATATTTTCTTCTTTTATGAATTATGGTTTATAATTTTTTTTTTTTTTTTTTATGTTGTATGTTAAAATTTGAAATTGGTTTTTCAAAACATACATTCTTAAAATTCCGGGCATCGTCGGGTACTTTAGCTAGTACGAAAATAATTTGATTCCATCTTAAATAGGACATCATCACCATGGCAACCAAGAATCATTACTCATTATGGGATAACATTGAATTTATTACGTATGACAGGATTTAATAGAATGGAGAAATATTTTATTAATATAGTTTTAAGTTTTGATTCAATTTTCATGATATTTCAAATGATTCGACAGCATTCTGAAATGATTACTAGCAGGAATGACCGAGCTAAGCTCGGTCAAAATTAACTTTGTGTTTATCTCGATATATTATTCCCACTGAAACATTCTGCTGTTTTAGATGCAATTAGCTTGACCATGAGACACAGTGACCTAAAATGACCCACTAATTGCTTTTTTCGAACATGCGACCTAACACAAAGCTCTTCTCGAGCCTGAAAACGATGGAATACAAAATTTAGTGAAAATCGTCAGTCGTTTTCTAGATAAAATTTTCTCGAATTGACTTTTCTCGAACATGTGACCTAGCCCAATTCTCTTCTCATGTCCAGAAACGGTATAATATAAAATTTGGTCAAAATGTTTTGAGCATGTTTTTAGATTCAATTAGCTTGACCCTGGCCCATGTGACCCAAAATGACCCACGAATAGAATTTTCTCGAACATGTGACTTAGCCCAATGGTCATCTCATGATCAGAAACGGCCGTATGTTAAAAATTTTTGTGAAAATGTCTTGATCCGTTTTTTAGATATAATTAACTTGGCCCTGACTCATAATGACCCCTAATGACCCACTAATCGAATTTTCTCGAACACGAGACCCATCCCAATGGTCTTTTCGTGCTCAAAAACAGTAGAGTGCAAAATTTCGTCAAAACCGTTAGAGCCGTAATCTAGATAAACTTAGCTTGACCCACGGTGATCCAAAAATGGCCCACTAATCGAATTTTCTGGAACATGTGACTTAGCCCAATGGTCTTCTCGTAATCCAAAACTGAAGAATATAAAGTTTAGTGGAAATCGTTTGAGCCGTTTTTTAGATAAAAATAATATGACCCAAAAAGACCCACTAATCGAACTTTTTCGAACACGTGACCCATCTCAATTGTCTTTTTGTGCCCGAAAATGGTTAGATACAAAATTTAGTCAAAATAGATTGAACCGTTATTTAGATACAATTAGCTTGACCCTGACCCATTATGACCCAAAATGACCCACTAATCGAATTTTCTCGAACACGAGACCCATTTCAACGATCTTTTCGTGTCCGAAAATGGTTAGATACAAAATTTAGTCAAAATCGATTGAGCCATTCTTTAGATATAGTTAGCTTGACCCTGACCCATTATGACCCAAAATGACCCACTAATCGAATTTTGTCGAACACGAGACCCATTCCAATGGTCTTTAGGTGCTCGAAAATGGTTAGGTACAAAATTTAGTGAAAATCGATTGAGCCGTTCTCTAGATATAAATATCTTGACCCTGACCCATTATGACCCAGAAGGAAACACTCATCGAATTTTCTCGAACCCTAGACCCATTCCAATGGTCTTTTCGTGCCCGAAAACAGCAGAATGCAAAATTTCGTCAAAATCGTTAGAGTCGTTATCTAGATAAACTTAGCTTGACCCACGGTGACCCAAAAATGACCCACTAATCAAATTTTCTCGAACATGTGACTTAGCCCAATGGTTTTCTCGTTATCCAAAACTGTAGAATATAGAGTTAGGGAAAATCGTTAGAGCTGGTTTTTAGATAAATATAGCTTGACGCACAGTGACCCAAAAATGACCCACTAATCGAATTTTCTCGAACTCGTGACCCATCCCAATGGTCTTTTCGTGCCTGAAAATGGTTCGATACAAAATTTAGTCAAAATCGATTGAGCCGTTCTTTAGATATAATTAGCTTAACCCTGACCCATTATGACCGAAAATGACCCTCTAATCGAATTTTACCGAACACGAGACCCATCCCAATGGTTTTTGCGTGCCCGAAAACGGTAGGGTGCAAAATTTAATCAAAATCGTTTGAGCCGTTTTCAAGATAAAATTTACACACACACACACACATACGCACACAATTTTTGCTCGCATTATAGTATACGATGTACACTGTAAAAATAAAAAAAAAATAAATAAAAAAAAAAAAAACGGAAATAGAATTGGCAATCCAGATGCCAACGGAAAATTTTTTTTCCGTAAATTCCAGAAAATTTTCCTTTTTCAAAGGCTAAAAAAAATCATATAACATTTCGAGAAACTTACACCTTTATCAAGGTAGAGTATCTCTAATTTATTCAAATAACAGTAATGAAACAACACTTACCTAGGGTGGAATGGAACTGGGGAACCAGCCTCTACCAGATTAGCGCTCTTATCCACCATGCCATTGGGGACTCTGGTTACGTTTCCAAATATAGTTACTTATTTCAGATGTTTTTTATGAAGTAAAGACACGATATTAAAGAAGGAACGTATATTCGTTGGAGATATTTTTCAATTGAGTGTACAATTCTGAATATTTCCATAATTTTGAAAATTTAGCTTTTTAATTTCATGCTTTATAAAAAGAAAAAAAATTAGTCTTTAAAATATTACGTGCATGAAAGAATGTATTATAAGTAATAATTGCTTCTTTTTTGAAAGATTTTAAAAATTTTATTGTACTATTATTTTTATTTATTTATTTGTATATACATCTATAATTTCGTTATTACGTTTCAGATATGTCTTAAGTTTTATGTGCGATTCCGTTAAAGTGAATAGATTAAAAAATATTAAAATTAAAAATAGAGTTTTTCAATTTTATTTTTAATAATAATAAGTATTATTTTAAAATCGTTATGAAAAATAAACTAACATTTCCTTCTCAACTGTCTGAAACTTAAAAAGAATTAATAAAATTTATTTAAATATCAGATTATTACTTTCTTCTATCTTCAATAGAAGAAAGTATTGTAATCGAAATTTTTTTCGACTTCCGGTTTTCGACGGATTTGTATGTTTTAGGGGTCAGAGATTCCAAAAAACATGTTTATAGAAAATGTCTGTCTGTCTGTGTGTCCGTCTGTCCGTCTGTCCGTCCGTCCGTCTGTCCGTCCGTCCGTCTGTCCGTCTGTCCGTCTGTCCGTCTGTCTGTCGCCATTGTACCATCAAAAAGTGTATGAAGTTATGTATAGAATTAAACCAAAATTTTATTATAAGTTTTTGGCTATGGCAAGCAGGTCTTCCCGGAATTTGGAAAAAATTCGCCGGTAGGGGGCGCTGATATAACAATTTTTGTGCTATTTTGAATATTGTACCATCCAAAAGTGTATGGAGTTATGCATAGAATTGAACCAAATTTTTAGTTTAAGTTTTTGGATATGACAAGCAGGTCCTCTCTGAATTTTGAAAAAATTCGCCGGTAGGGGGCGCTGTAAATGCGTTTTTTGTGCGATTTTGAATATTGTACCATCGAAAAGTATATGAAGTTATGCAATGAATTGAACCAAATTTTTAGTTTAAGTTTTTGGCTATGGCAAGCAGGTCCTCCCTGAATTTGGAAGAAATTCGCCGGTAGGGGGCGCTGTAATAGCGATTTTTGTGCGATTTTGAATATTGTACCGTCCAAAAGTGTATGAAGTTATGCATAGAATTAAACCAAATTTTTAGTTTAAGTTTTTGGCTATGGCAAGCAGGTCCTCCCTGAATTTGGAAGAAATTCGCCGGTAGGGGGCGCTGTAATAGCGATTTTTGTGCGATTTTGAATATTGCACCATCGAAAAGTGTATGAAGTTATGCATAGAATTGAACCAAAAAAAAATTTTAAGTTCTTGGCTATGGCAAGGAGGCCCTCCCTTAATTTGTAAAAAAATCACTCGTAGAGGGCGCTGTAATAGCGATTTTTGTACAATTTTTGTGCCATTTTGAATATTGTACCGCCGAAAAGTGTATGAAGTTATGCATAGAATTGAACCAAATTTTATGTGTTTATTTTTGGTCATGTCACGAAGGTCCTCCCTGAATTTGGAAAAATTCTGCCGGAAGGGGGCACTATAATTGCGATGTCTGTACCATTTTCATTATTGTACCATCGAAAAGTGTATGAAGTTATCCATATAATTGAACCAAATTTTTTGTGCATGTTTCTGGCTATGGCAAACAAGTCCTCCCTGAACTTGAAAAAATTCTGAAAGAAGGGGTGTTATAATTCCGATCTCTGTGCCATTTTCATTACTGTACCATCGAACAGCGTATAAAATTATGCATACAATTGAACCAAAATGTTTGTGCTTGTTTTTGGCTTTGGCCAACAGGTTCTCTTTGAATTTGGAAATATTGCGCGGTAAAGGGGCTCCGTGCTAGCGATTTTTGTATACTTTTCTTGATTTTTCGTAGTTCTATTGTGCATCGGCGGCTCATGCAGCGGCGGGAACTCGCTTCCTGCTATGCCGGCTATTTGCAAACAGCTGATAACGACAGAATAAGGAAAAATTAATAATTTTAACAAATATCATGATATAGATTAACTCGTTTTTAGTCCGTTTAATTGACTTGAGCAGAAATTTAAGATGAAAATCAAAGTTGGTATAGTATTGAACTAATAATATTGAAGTATTAACATGTGTAACTAGGTTTTGAAATATTAAGATGTATAAGATAGAAGAAAGTTTTGGGATTGGCACATCCAACTAGTTTTTTTAAATATTGTAAAAAAAAAAAATAAATAAAAAATAAATTAAAAATTTAAAAACTTTTTATTTAAAAAGAAAGAAAGAAAGAAAAATACTACAGTGTTAAAATACTATATAGTTTAAATGTACATGCATAGATGGCTCCAAAACTTTTAGCGGTTTTACTTGAAAACCCACGTAAAACCGACAGAATGGGAAATCATTCGATATATTTTCAATATAGAGCCACATTTAGCCAATATTGGAGTTTCAATGAAAATAATATCACTGTAAGACAAGTACATACAACCAGTGGCGGATCCAAGGGTCATGACCGCTCTCCCCCCCACCCTCCCCAATCCCCGTTCAACAATCAGAATCTCTCTGGCTCTTTAAAGCTCTACTCAAATCAAAATTAGTTAATTTCTGATACATCCGTGAAAATATTTTTAATCTCAAGAAATTTGCAAGTGCACTTATTCTGAAACTATGTGATTAAAAAGTGTTTTCTATTTTTCAATAAAAGCACAGGATCCTTCCAAAAATTCCATAAAATTTGGCATTTTAAACAAAATTTACGGACGCGAATGCTAATTGCTCCCTCATGATGACATTTCTGTGGCTCTCAAGTCCTAAAAACTGGCTTAAAATGCTAACTTAACACTTCTGAATCATTCTTCGCATTTATAAGAAAATGGGAAATGCTTCGATTTCTTGGTATCTGAATGATATATATATATATATTTACGAATACTAATGCAAATTTTTTGTATTTATGAATGAAAATGAATTTACGAAAGTATCAGAAAAATCGTCAGTTTTAATTTGGGAATAGCCTTCAATAAAAAAATTGATCATGAAATGGTGTGACCCCCACACTTCCCCCCCCCAAAAAGAGGCATAACACCCCCCCCTCCCTCTAAATTAAGGGCTGGATCCGCCCTTGCATACAACAATTAATTCCTTCACTTTCCAAACATGTCACTTATTTCTAAACATCATTTACTTAAATTGTAGTGTTTTGAAAGCGATACAGAAATATTCTGTAAAATTTACAGAAGACTTACTGTATTTACACGGATTTATAATCTCATAATGTCAATTACGGAAATAGTACTGTTTTCTTAGAAAGATGAAACTATTCCGTGAAATTTTACGAAAAAGTTTGTGTATATTGACGGATTTTTTTTACAGTGATATTAAATTTCAAACCATTCGGTTGGGTAGTTTTTGCGCTGTTACATGCGGACAGACAGATGGACGGACCAGAAGACGATTGTAGGTGTTGTGTATTTATCTAATTAAGAACGCAACTAAAAAACTAATTTTATAAAATCTGAATCTTTAGATGCAACTTTTTGTGCCGAATACAAGTCCTAACAAAGACACACTGATTTAAAATAAATTTACGAAAAGATAAATTTGTAACTAAATAATTATCATGAAGTACTTAAAAGTGATTTGATTATCCCTGATTCGCATCTCTTCATTAATATTAAATGCGTTAATTTCAGGAATATATATGGGCGAATAACGCAACTCTAATTAATATACACATCATTTTAAATTAATATTGCCCTAAGGTGGTAGCACAATGATCTTTGATTAAGTCGAAATTTAGTATACTAAAATTTTCACAAATCGGGTAAAGTAAGTTTACTTAATTAATAGTTTAGTTTAATCATTGTAGAAACTAGAATCATGTAGTACTAGGGGATCGTACCCGGGCTTCCCGGGTTACAGAATATAGGTGAAAACCAATTTTTTTAATTGTAAAGCAATTTTTTTAATATATTTTTTAGATTGCCCACTAAAAATAAAAAAAGCAATTTTTCATATGGAAAATATGAATTATACAACGAAATAAACACTTGAAATTTATCAATAGCGATGTTTTCGAATTAGCCGTATGCTAAGAGTTATTAACCCAAGATTTTGCTGCTTAGAGCATCCTTTTGTTTTCTGATAATTTCACAGCTTTAAGTGCATAGTTCAATTACATATCTATTAAATTTGTGTTTTATTTATATTATTTTATTTATTTAACCATAGAGGACGTTTCATTTTTGTTTATGGAATATCAGTCGTAAGAAAGTGGTGAACTCTTTATGTTGTTTTAAAGGCAAACGGGTTAATCTTTCTTAATCGAGCTCCACGCGATAGAGATAAATTTAAAAATTAACCTCTCATACCCGCAATCACCCTTTTTGAAAAATTGGTATTTTAATTTGATCATTTTAAAATCATTTTAACTCAAAACGTGAAGTCACAATTGTCTGCAAAATCTTTCATGTGAACAGTCACACTCTTAACTCGAGATTCTAATCTCAGTACCGGAGAGAAAAAAACTGTCGTAATTTATGTTTTTTCGCGCATTTGTGATGAAAAGTTTAGTCTTATCTAAAAAATAATCATTTTTTTAAATTTGACGTCATTTCCACTTAAGCATTTCACCTAGTGTCTGAAACTTAGTACACATACAAAAGGAATCAATACAAATGGAATCTTTGCGAGGAAGATGCGTGTTTTCGACAGCAGTACGTAATTTTCCGTTCAAAATATTATGTCCCTAATGAGATTTTACGCCATTAAACCCTATACAACTATTTTTATCAACAAATTTGAATTTTTATGAGATAATCCTCATAATAAACCTCATTATTTCTTTCTTCTCTGCCATAATGAAAGAGATCTCATTACCATCATTTTGAAGAAGTTTCATAGAATACTTTTAAAATTTTAATATACAATGGGATATTAAAAAACTAGTCGGATATGGCAATCCCAAAACTTTCTTCTATCTCATACATGTTAATACTTTCTGATAAATACAGCACAGCAGCATTAGCGGTTCGGTGATTTCCACCAAAATCTAATCAGCTAAGTTTACGTGAACTTCTAATTGAATTTGTAGTTTGATGCAAATCCGAACATTAGTTTTTGAGACAAAGCTATTGCAGAAATCGTGAAAATTTCTGCGTAGCAGTGGCACCTGCTGGGCAATTTATACCAAAAACTTATCAGGATCAATTAACATCAGGGACTAACTGAATCTAAAGTTTGATGAAAATCCATGCATTAGTTCTTGAGATACAGATATTGCGGAAATCATTAAATATGCAGCATAGTAGCGCCACCTGTTGGGCGATTTACACCAAAACTAAACAGCACTAATTTATAGCAGGGACTATTTAAACTAAAGTTTGATGAAAATTCGAACATTAGTTCCTGAGATACAGCTATTGCGATAATCATGAATAATACAGCCTAACAGCGCCACTAACAGGTTGATTTACACCGAAATATTATCAGCACCAAATCATATCAAGGACTAACTGAATCTGAAGCTTTATGAAAATTCGTGCATTAGTTTTTGAGATAGAGCCACTGCAATAATCATGAATAATGCAACGTAACAGTGCCACCTATTTGGCGATGTACAACAAAAAGTTAGCAGCACCAAATTATATCAAGGACTTTTTGAATCTGAAGTTTTTTGAAAATCCGTGCTTTAGTTCATGAATTATAGCTATTGTGGAAATCATGAATAATGCAGCATAGGAGAGCCACCTGTAGGGCGATTTACACCAAAAAGTATTTAGCACCAGTTTATATCAGGAACTAACTGAATCTAAAGTTTATTAAATTCCGTTCATTAGTTCTTGAGATAGAGCGCCCATAATATTTGTGTCACGCACGCACAGACGGAGAGACAGACATTTTGTAAAAGCATTTTTGGGGGGTTCTCTGACCCCTAAAACGTGTAAATCCGTCTAAAACCGGAATTCGAAAATTTTCATGAATCCAATACTATCTACTAAATATATCCGTTTTCACACATTTCACGTAGTTTGGATACAATGACGCAAAGAAACCATTTATATAAATCTTACTCACGATTTTGAATAGCGGGACACAAAAATAGATGAATTTATTGAAATAAATACATTTCAATGCATAGTATAGATTCAATGAAAGTGGTATATTTAACAGTGAATTGGAAAATTAAAAGTATTGTGTAGATGTAAAAATAAATTTTAATCAAGTCAATAATAATTTAAATTGAATTTTAAAACAAACCTTTTAAAGTCACATCAAGGCGTCACTTAAATTTTATATCATATCTTTTAAAACTCATATTTTGAATTTATGAGAGATGTAAATGATGAAGCAACAGCGAATAAAATTTTATGCAGCTTTTCATGTTGAACATAGCTTTTGCACATGCGATTATAAATAAAACAAAAATAAAATGATGAAATAAGTACAAATATATTTTTTAAGAAATAGCATAACGTCACTCAAAATTTGATATCAGTATTTTTAAGTTCCATATTTAAAATTCTTAGAGCATAAGATAAAGTGCTGCGTCAGAACCTTTTACACGATAAGGGTTTTTGTTTGATATCATTACTTTTTTTAGGTTAGTGATCAAAGGATTAAAAAAAAAGATACTTATGGGATTTGATGCAGATTTAATTTTTACTATTTTATCAGAATTTTCCTTATAGCAGTTTGTATATAAAAACAAGTGGGTATGTATGATCGAAGATCGCACAGAGGGTTTCATTTGGTATTCCTTTAAAAACACTTTATCCTTAAATTAATAAATCCAAAATGTTAATTTATAATTATTAAATTGTTATACATAGATGGTGTACCAATAGTTCCAATTTTCATGGGGCAGGGAGCGCACTCTTCTAAACAAACCACCTTCCGAATGAAGTCATCAAAAACCAAGTTGAATAAGCCAAACCCCGTTGTGTTGTTTGACTGTTGTTAGTTGTTTGACAAACAGCAGTCTCATCTCTCCTCCCCCCCCCCTCTTCAAAAATGTTGTACCAGTACCTAAGAATGAACCAAAATAATATTTTCTTCAGAAATTAAGATAAACAAATAGTATGCACTACTAATAAATATACTTTAATGCTATATAGGGTGATTATTAAGTTAATTATAACGATAGGAATCTGTTGCATTGATGTCCGAAAGGTAGTTTCTGAGTTATGGAAGCTGGAAACATGGGGCGCCACAGCGGGCGAAGCCCGCTAGTGTCTATCATAATAATATCTGCCATGTGTTATAATTGCGATAATCAAAATAGTCCACCCCTCTCTTCATCCCCGGAAATATAACAAATACAAAATGTGTCTTTATAAACCCATCGTCAAATAGGTTTTTATTTCTTTTTCCCTGCAAAAATCATGATTTTTATATCCGTAACGTAAATAGCGGACGAAGCCCGCTAGTTCCTATCATAATATATATTTTTAATAACTTTATATAGTCTACAATTAAAAAAAAACCAGACTTAAAATAGCCTAGTTCCATGAATACTTGTAGTGTAAGCCACATGCTACGATTTTTGGATGCCGGTTTTTGGATTCTACGATTTTTGGATCACCGATTTTGGGCGTATTTTAGAACGGAAAATGCGATTTATTTTATCGGAGATATCTCATTAATTGAATAAGGCGGATCAAACTTTTTTTAAACAACGGTGGCCAACAAGCATAGCAGTTATCAGCTTATTTGACTTACACTACAAAACCCCATGGAACTAGCCAATAATAATAATTAGTGAAGAAACGCTAAGGTCATTTTAATAGGATCACAAGTTGAAAATCTAGGGTCCCCCCCCCCTACGATCTACACTCGCCAAACCCCGTTCAGACTCTAAAAGTCCATTAATTTGATCTGCTTTAAAAATATTACGGAAGATTGAATTACAGTAGAACCTGGATTAACCAAGCTTCGATTAATCGATGTTTCTGTTAACCGAGCCGATAATAAAGTCTGTTTTTTTATTCCTTTTGAATGAGCCTTGAAAATGACCACACTTTTCAGCTCACTGTCTGTACAGACCCTTCTGCCCCCAAAAGCACTCAACTCCCAAGAAACATTGGACCCTGAGAAGTCAACAGCGAACAATGCTTTGTTTCTAGTGCCTGTGTGAACTTTCGTAAATTTTTCAATTTGCTTTTTAAAATTTACTACTGGTAGTTGATTTCCTTTTTAAATTTGTTAAGCTGTGAAACAGAACTTTACATATATTTATTTTTATTACTTAAAAATCGTTCTATATATATTTTTTTAAAGATATGTTAAATTCGCAAGCACGGCGAGTTTTTACACACAGTTTCTATTAACCGAGATTTTCGATATCCGCGGTCGATAACAGTCCCAATTAGCTCGGATAATCGAGGTTGCACTGTATAATTAAAAAATCAATGGCGATCTTACAGTAAACGAGTTTCCCTTTTACTGCAAGATTTCAAAGCTGAATCAGCTGCTGTTAGTTGCTGTTTTCGTGCTTGATTAAATAAGATTAGTTAAACATTTGAAAATTAGCAAATATAAAAGGAACTAAGTCAACAGAATCTTTGTTTATGGTATTTTTAAACAAAGCTATAAGAAAATGATTTTAAATAAGATATTTGAATGTAACGTTTTAAATCTGACATAATTTTCACCAAACTTGCCTTTTTCTTTGTAACATTCAACTGAAAATATTTTTATTGTTAGAAAGATAATATTATTATTTGCGCTACGTTAAAATTGGCAACTATAGTTAAAAATATCATCTGGAAATTTGAAATAAATCTCTCATGTAAATATGTATATTCTTAAATTTAAACTGTTTTGCAATATTATTATTTGTCCACTTTGGCCAATATGACGTAATTTCCTCCATTTACGACTTTTAACACATATCAATGAATTTATTATTTAAAAATTTTCTTTCTCTTTTAATATTCACATATAAATATAATTTTTATGACGTAATTTTCAATATTTTCCTGATTTTAACACATTGTCATTTAATTCTACTTTAAAAGGATTTTTTCCTGTTTATAATAGTCATGTGTGAATAAATTTTTAATTTAAAGGATATATTATTCTTTGCGTTGTTTTAACAATTGGCAACAATTTAAAATAATAACCTTTTCTAAAATATGTAAAAAATATCTCTGAAAATTCTGAAAATTTTACTTTAAAATTGAAATAAACCGTCAAAAAATTAGGCAAGTAAAAAAAAAAATCATAAATGCACTCTGCAAACCTCGAGTTTCTATTGAATGATTAAATCCCCATGTATATTTTCTGCATCCAGCTTTGACATTAAATATCTAATATTTCTTCGATTTAAAAACTGTCTACTTCAACGTGTTTATCAAACATTTCTCTATAATGCTACCCATTTTAATATTTCTGTATGCAATAATTTTCTTAATATTTGCGTGATAGACCTCCGGTCACAAAAGATTGTTCGAAAGCGGCGGTGACAGCGTTAGTTTTTTTTTTTTTTTTTTTTTTTTTTTTTGCATAGAGACAAAATGTACTACGCGATTGCGTCAAAAGATGGCGACACCACATTTCTGATATGGTCATTATGCAAACTATAAATGATGCAAGGCTAAATAAAAACAATTGTCTTGGGGTTATCAAACGTCATTATTATTTATAAATAAAACATTTCAACTAAATTATTTATTATAAAAGAATTATTACATTCCAATAGATTTTATGCAAGGAAAATAATAATAATAATAATAAATATTATGGATGTCAGTGATTATATATTAATTGAGCGTCATAATAATAATAAAAAATGATATTATAAAAAAAGAGCTGAAATTAATTATTTTTTTACGTTTCTGATCGTGTAATTTATATTCAAATAATAATTATTAATGTATATTTTTTATAAAGTGATTGAAATTAAATATATTTATAAAATTTATGGTAATATTTTTATTGTTGAAAAATTGCCAAGAAATAATCATGAAATTGCAATTATTATAATTTTAATTTTATTTTACTTAATAACAATTGAAAAATTACAAAGGAGCTGAGAAGAATGGTCAACTAACAGATTTTTTTTTAAAAGAAGATTTACATGTGAAAACAAGTACCAACGAGTATCGAACTGCCGATCATGAGATTAGTAGACGATTGCCCTTAACCGCTCAGCCAGTGCGAGGAAAAATTTTTTCTCCCCAAATGTGGTTAAAAAGAAAGCAAGCATGACTATGAATACAGTGTCATGCATTTTCTTTGAAATTTCCATAGAATGGCGAAAAAATATAGTCCGATTTTTCATGCGCATTATAAAACGAACAAGAGTCTTCCTGGAAACAAGTAAATTGTTATTTGCTTTATCTCAAACATAATTATTTGATTCATAAAAAATCCCCGCGTCACTTTCAAGAGAAAAAAAATCGAATTGTTTAATGAGAGCTTTCGCAAAAACAACCAATATGTTATTACTTTCATATAAAACAAATTCATATTATATATCAATTTAAAGAAGATCGCCCGGGCCATTTCCCAGAAAAACAAATTAGGAATTTGATCGATCGAATTTAGCTTAAAAATGGGTTTCGAGATCGCAAAATATACTGCACGTAGGAATGTAAAAATTTCAGAATAGGATTAGACTGCAGATAGAAGACTGTCTTTAAAAAAAAATCAGAAAAATATGCAGTATATTTGCTGAGTTATGAAGTGGCGGCTTTTCGCATTTCCTTTGATCTCGAGTTAGGTGTATATGTTACGGCCAAAATCCGAAATTGGCCAAAACCCGAATTAGCCGGCCAATTCGCGAACTGGCCAACAACCCTTTAAACTGACTGGCCAATTCGGGAATTGGCCGGCCAATTCCCGAACTGGCTAGATGCGATCGGCTAGTTCGCGAAGTGGCCATACGCGATCGGCCAGTTCGCGAAATAAGTATATAGAAACCAATTTTTACTTTTTATCCCTTTCTAACATAGTGGAAACTGTTGATGAATTCAATTTGTCTAGCAGTCTGCCTGTCAGTGCTCTAACTCGAGTAAAGACTCGGATTGACTTGTAATTGTTATATTATTTAGATTTATAAATTAATTTCGATATTGCAAGTCAAGTGTGTACTATTTTTGGTTAATTTACAGCGGCACAATAAAGTATTTCGTTACAATATCATCAAGGAGAAAAGTTTTTTCGGTGTATTTTAATGTTGTTACATTATCTCAAATAAAATGAAATTGGTATGCATCATTAAGATGGACAACAAACTGTTATCTAAGTGTATGAAATCAGTAGCAATTATGGCTTGTTTACAGAGACATTTAAAAGTATTTCATTACATTGCAGTGAATGGTGAAAGATAATTTTTAGTACACTTAAATGATGTCAATCTATTTCAAACATAATAAAATTCATACGCCTGACACATGTTGGGAGCAATATGCTTTTTTGTAGAGTATTGATTAAGTAGTCATTATAGTTCGTTTATACGTACGCCAAAAAAATTCCGATAAAGAATTATGATATATGTGAAAAAATCGCTTATAGGGTTTTCTAATGATGTTACACTACTTCATACATAATGAAATTGTTATACATTACTATTATATTCTACAACATGTTTTCCATAGATTATTGACTAAGTAGAATTTGTCGTTTATTTAAAGAGTCACTGAAATAATTTGGGTTATTGGTATGGCTATGAGCCATTATTGCTTGATGTGCGTTTTCAGCTGTGATAGGCTTTTAAAATTTAATTTATATGTAGTGTATTACCAGGTTTGTAGATCATATGCAGGGCTGCATGAAAGCTAAAAGAATCACATTACCGGCTGTGGATACCCATTGCTGAACACTTCGTATATTGGCCAAGGATTCCCGGCCAGTTCGCGAATTGGCCGGCCAAAACCCGCAATAAGCTGTTCGTTTCATGTATTTCCGGTTTTGGCCAGGAATCTCGGCCAGTTCGCGAATTGACCGGCCAATTCGCGTATTGGCCAAGCTCCGGGTTTTGGCCTTAACATATATATGAGTTCCGCAATTCTTACGATTTTAGGCTTAAGGCTGCGTCACTCTGGCATACTTCCGTCTTCCATGGTAGATAGATGCATAGATAGATAGATAGATATAGGCCAACATAGAGAAGTAAAAAAATAAAAATTAGCTATTTAGAAATTGTAAAGAATTTCAAAATAATGACTTGATAAAAATTACAAAATAATGTTTGTGGGTAACTTTTGAGAAATCAATAATTAAATAAATACCATAAGTATAAAAATAACTTCTTAAAACACTATCAAAAACTTTTAAATGCGCAAAAAAGCGCATTTAAAAGTTTTTGATGGTGTTTTAAGAAGTTATTTTTATACTTATTGACTCACACCAGTTCCAACTTATTTGATTTAAATAAATACCTTTACAAAAAATTTAATAACTAAACATTCATGATTTCCATGCTTAAATTTTGTGATTATATATATTTTCTCTAGACTTACATCGTCAAGCAATTTCTTTATAACATCTGTAAATTTTCTCGTGAGTGAAAAAAGTTCGGACTAGGTTTCATACCAGGGATGTCTTGGCTAAAATCGCCGATGCTCTAGAAACTGAGCCATCCCGGATGAATCTGGGGGACTAATTCAATCAAATAACCATTAACGACCACAGCATCTGGTCTGATATCTGAATCAGCTCAACAGATTAAATCGAAGGTGTTTTTATTTATTTATTTATTTATATTTTTTGGGGAGGGGGGGTGTGACTGCAGTAAACGCTGCATGAATAATTAATATTAGATTATTATTTAACACAATTTCTCAATTGGTAATAAAATTTTATTACCAATTTTATTTATTTTATTTACCAAATGAAAAATTGTGTTAAATAAAGTAATCTAAATTCTTTATGTTAAGAATGTGCGGCAAATAAAATGATATCATATATATTATTACTTTCTTCTATCTTCAATAGAAGAAAGTATTGTAATCGAAATTTTTCCGACTTCCGGTTTTCGATGGATTTACACGTTTTAGGGGTCAGAGATCCCAAAAAACATGTTTATAGAAAATGTCTGTCTGTCCGTCGCCATTGTACCATTAAAAAGTGTATGAAGTTAAGCATAGAATTGAACCAAATTTTTATTTTAAGTTTTTGGCTATGGCAAGCAGGCCCTCCCGGAATTAAAAAAAAATCGCCGATAGGGAGCGCTGTAATAGCGATTTTTGTGCGATTTTTAATATTGTACCATCGAAAAGTGTATAAAGTTATACATAGAATTGAACCAAATTTTTATTTTAAGTTTTTGGATTTGGCAAGCAGGTCCTCCCTGAATTCGGAAAAAATTTGCCGGTAGAGGGCGCTGTAATAGCGATTTTTGTGCAATTTTGAATATTGCATCATCGAAAAGTGTATGAAGTTATGCATAGAATTGAACTAAATTTTTTGTGTTTGTTTTTTGGTCATGTCACGAAGGTCCTCCCTGAATTTGGAAAAATTCCGCCGGAAGTGGGCGCTATAATTGCGATGTCTGTACGATTTTCATTATTGTACCATCGAAAAGTGTATGAAGTTATGTATGTAATTGAACCAAATTTTTTGTGTATGTTTCTGGCTATGACATGCAAGTCCTCCCTGTATTTGAAAATAAATCTGCCGTAAGGGGGTGGGGGTGGCTGTAATAGCGATGTTTGTGCCATTTTCTTTATCGTACCATCGTAAAGGGTATAAAATTATGCATACAATTGAATCAAATTTTTTGTGCATGTTTTTGGCTTTAGCTAACAGGTCCTCCTTGAATTTGAAAATATTGCGCGGTAAAGGGGCTCTGTGATAGAGATTTTTGTATACTTTTCTTGGTTTTTCGTAATTCTATTGTCCATCGGCGGCTTGTGCAGCGGCGGGAACTCGCTTCCTGCTAAGCCGGCTATTCGCAAACAGCTGATAACAACAGAATAACGAAAAACTATTAATTTCAACAAATATCATGATATAGATTAACTCGTTTTTAGTCCGATTAATTGACTGAACCAGAAATTTAAGATGAAAATCAAAGTTGGTATAGTATTGAACTAATAATATTGAAGTACTAACATGTATAACTACTTTTTTCAATATTAAGATGTATTAGATAGAAGAAAGTTTTGGGATTGGCACATCCAACTAGTTTTTATTGTCACTATTCCTTTTTCTCAACTAATACGTAGCAATGAAGAATGAGGTATTATTGGATAGCATTTTCCTCGCATCTGAAATCACATACTTAATTCAACTAATATCTAGCGTACAACGGTGAATGAAGTATCATTGAATAAGATATTTTGCCATATCACAATGTACAAGGTGTATCTAAACTCTTGGGCAAAACTTTAAGGAGTGATAGTACACATCAAGACAAACAATATTAAATAGGAAACTAAGGCTCCCGAACGTCTTCCGATGGAGATAGGCGCCATTAAAGTTTAGGGTCCAAAATTTCAAATGAGTATAGAAAACGGAAAAATTGGTCGATTCGTTTGCGGTTTTCACTAAAACTATTCTTTATGTCAGTATTTTCTTGAAAATAAATTTTAAAGATAAAGTTCAAAAAATGCCGATAGGGACTTTGCTTTAGACTTTGGAGTAATGAACAACTATTTTTTACCGTTATTATTTGTATCTCATTAAATGCTTTCAAAGGCTTAGACTTAAACTTCAATCTTGAGCTCAGAATCTGAATCGTTGGGAGTGGTTAAGTAGCGGAAACTGAACTGTGTTCAGGAGTTTGAACCCCCCTCCTGAACACAGTTCAGTTTGTGCTACTTAACCACTCCCAACGATTCATATTTTGATATCAAAATTTACATCATTAAACATTCAGTAATAGATTCTCGGCCCGAAGGGGTTAATGCAAGTAGTGTCAAGAATATCAATTACACATTCAGCACGTTCATTACAATCATTTGGCTGCAGAACTCTCACGATTTGCATTTTATAAGCATTCAAGGTAAGATGTTTATGAAGAATTTTCCTTAATGTCGTCTGAGGTATTTGCAGTTCACGTGAACTCCGAGTAGACTTAGTAGACGTATACAGGGGTATACGCCGTATACCTTCTGGATTATTTTAACGAACACCGTATACCCACTGTTTCGCAAGGAAGCTATAGTATATACACTTTAGGATATACGCTCTGCCTTGAGAGAATACCCTCTGCTTAGAGCGTATACCCTCTTTTTTTTTTACGATTACACCACTGCTGATATGCATGACGAACGAGATCTACTGTTGTATATACAGTGCGACTTCAAAAATCCGGCATCAAAAACATCTTTTTCTTTCCTTTTTCATTTACACTTTCAAGTTATGGTAGAAGAAAAATAGCAGTTGTTCATGAATTAAAAACTTCAAGATCGAAAATTAAAAGTACAAAAAAATAATATTTGACATTTTTTTTCATTTGTCTGAGGAAATTATTTTCTGAACAAATTTTCTGGGAACTGCACTGTTCTCAGCAACGGCGGGGAGACTAGTACATAAGTTCTTTGGAGTCTCACTTCTGACGCTGTGCTAAATAGAACTGCCGATAACGGTAGTAACAGCTCCAAAGACGAGGATCAACAACAGACAGAAGAAAAGGTGTTATTAGAAAAATGCATAAATTTGTCTAGGGAATAAATCTGCTTTAGAGAACAAGACTATATTTCCGTAATAGAAATTCTCCATTTGTATAAAATACAAGAAAAACTTGTTAAAGAACGGCCGAAAAAATTGAAGCAAACAAAATTGACATCGGTGTTTCCGAAATTATACGAGAAAAAAATAATTCACTCATTTTTTCTTTTCTTTCTTTTTCTGCAACGTAGAAAATATCAATTAATGTAAGTTTATTTTTTATGTTTAATTTTCTCTTTTTCTTAAATAATTATCACTTAATAATAAAATAAATTATGGCTAAGGACACCATTAAGAATATATTACTACTTTTGATATTCCTAGTTACTACTTTTGAGGTTCCTTAAAAAATCCGACATAGTCCCGGTCCTGATGATGCCGGATTTTTGAAGTTATACTTTACATATTTTTTGTGGGGATCAAGATTTTAGGACCATCCTGTATTTCCCTCATCTTTCTACTTAAAAGAAATAATTAAAATAGATAATAACTAGAACACAGGAATTCTACTTTTTCAGAATTTAGTGTCGTCCCCGATGAAAGAAAAGATATCTAAATATAGAGAGTACACAACGTATTTAAGTTTAATGACTTAAAATAAACGCTTTTAATTTAAATCAAATGACGTCATTTCCATCCGCTGAAGAATTCCATATTGACTATCCAATCTTAAACAGCATCTATGGGTCATTCCACGTAAAATGAGCAAATATTTAAAAAATGTCGTGGCCACATAGTAAAAGATTTTAATAAAATTTGATATACAGGTTCAATTCATATTCAAATAGAGCTCTGCAAAATATCTTCACAAAAAATAAATTATTTTAGCAGTTTTGGACATTTAAAAAACTTGTGATAAAGAATGGCATGTGTGCAATCGTCCAAAGTTGCAGGTTTGAAGTTCTGTATCTTGAAAACTATTTAACTGAAATGAATTTTTTTTTTAAATAATGTAACCTCTGAAAAATTATCTTCTTATTTATTGAGCAATAATAATCTGGTAACACCATGATTATTCTTTAATTGGTTGTAAAAATTGAAAATTTGCAAATTTTGAGAAAATTAAAAACGTAATAAAAATTAAAGGAATTCAAAAACATCTGAGAAATTAATGCCTGATGTAGTTTTACATATTAAGATCGAATTACTAAAGTTTTTAAGTTGCCATGTATTTCCTTCACCTTTAAAAAATTTTAGAAACTTTTAAAAAAATGACAAAATCGTAATTTTTCCTCTTATTGACAGGTAAAAAAAACAATGAAGGAAATGTCCCACATTACAGTATTGCACAGACATAAAGATCAATAATTCCATAATCTGATAAAAAAAAATCAAGCATGCCTTTTTGATTCCGAACGTCACAAAATTGAGTTAAAAAAGGCAATATTAACTGTATTCCATGAGCTATTTTTTTTTAAAATCCGCGCGCGTTTCTTAAAATATTGCACGATTTCAAGGTGAAAAAATTTATTGCTGCGATCTATTTTCTGTATGTGGGTTTAGAAATGAATATATAATTTTCTGTTCAATTGAGCTTTTTTTCTACTTTAATTAAAAATCTTCTTGAGGAAAAAATAAACTGAAGGCAAGTATAAAAGTTATTATATTTAAAATATACACTGTTATCTATAATATTAAAATAATTAAAAGTTTAAAAAAGCTTTCTTTCACGTCGAAACAAGTGATAGAAATATTGCATTTTATCCTCAACATTTTTTACTATTTATTTTTTTCTCATTAAGGAATAAAAAAGGCAAGAATCAAAGTTTAAATATTTAATATATATACTTTTAGCTATAACATCAAGCGATTTTGATATCGTCAGAGGTGTCTTTCATATCTATGGAAACGTTGCATTTTTCCCTCAATTTTTTTCAAAATTAATTTTTTTCTCATTAAGGAATAAAAATACAATTACTAACTTACGTCAATCTTTTACTTATCATTCATTCCTAATTATAAATATTTTTTAATCTAGTCTTTGCATTCTTAAGGCTAATAACCAAAATCGAAACTTCAAGCATGTAGCCAAAACCACGATTTTGCATCCACTTTTAATATAAATTTTAATACTTAAATAAACAATCTTAAAATCTATTATTTTACATTTACTCATAAATAGATATGATCTACTTACAAAATGATTTTCGTTAAAATCTGTGACATGTCTGCCACAGGTGATTTGCTCATTTTGTATGGAATGACCCATATGGAAAAGTGTGCATGCACGTCAATATCGCGGAATAATACACAAACACAGCAAAAAGCGATGTCGTCATTCAAGAAACTCGACAACAAGATCGGGTATATGATGATTCATAAGGCTTCAATTGTTTCTACTATTAATGTGAATACTGAACATTAAATATAGTTTATAATTATCAGAAATCATTCATTTATATTTTTGAAACATTGTGAAAATGTTGTTACACACGACACAGACATACGTATATACGTATATACGTAGTCAGACATACGTACTTTAAAATACATTTTTATAGTAGATGATGTTCTTGGCGTAGCACGTATTATAATTTTTTTTTTCAGTTGTTATGTGAAAATGGCAACATAAAGATTAGGGTGGAGCGAAAAAAATTATTTTTTTTAAAATCAAAAACGGGTAAGTGCCAAAAGTTGCCTTTATACTAGTACATCAACTACGTGCAATTTTACCGCTGAAAAAAATGGCTTGAGTTTGCGCTTTTGGTCCAAAAGTCGAAATTTTTGGTAAAATTTGACATTTTTTCAAAAAAATTAAAAAAATTGTTATAAAGATTGTTATTATTTAAAAGTGTTAGTTAAACCTTTATTATTAATGACATAATATATTTAAACGATAAAACGATATCTTTATTTGTATAACTGGAGCAAAACTGAAAACTTTCTGTAGAAAATGGCGTTGTCACATTGTTGTGTCATTCAACGAATTGTTGTTTAGAATACAGTTCTTACCTATTTTCTTTCAAAACTGCCCAGGACATTTAGCTCGAACACGCTACCATCTGAACACAATGTTTTATTTATGCATTGAATTGTGATTTTTTTTATCAAAAACTGGAGTAAGTTTTCTATATATCAACCTAGACCATCTCTTCTTTGTATCCACAGACATTGGATATTGCTGCTGTGATCTCCTTCATTTATTTTCTACTGCTTGTGTAAGAGAAGGCAAACAATGTAAAGCAGTGTGGATGATATTCATGTAATCTCTTCAGCCGTCTATTATCTGTAGCCACAATGATTTTCCAATCAATTAGATTTAAATAATTATCCATTTCAAAGTTGATTGTCGATATTTCAGATTTGCGTATGCCATCATTACTCTCATCTTTCAACTATGATGTCCTGAGCCGCTAGCTGTTTATTGTGATGGCGATCGTCAGAGAGCATTGAAATCAGAATTTCCTGTGCGTATGCAAAGCAACCATTGTCCTAAATAACTTTTTTTGTATTTGTTTTATTCCGTTTTGTGTGTTATTTAGAAGCCAAGTAATTTCCCATGAATTTTTAGATGCCTTCTTTAGATGTGGATTATATTTAATGGTTATATTTGATGGCCCTGGGACCAAACTTTGATTACATAGTACTTTTTGAGTGCACGTACAGACTCTGATGGGTAGTGAGTGTTCATTTAAAGGCGAAGAATTCTGTTCGTCGTTGCCATCCATTCTGCATAGGACATGTTTAGAATGAATCATTACAATGGATCATATGCCACCTCCAAGTCCAGTGAATTACCTCTGCATCATTTATTAGATAAGATCTTTGGCAAAAATTAGATTCTAACCCACAGGGATTCGCCCGACCAATAAGAAAATCTTTGTCCACGTGCCATTCCCTTCTTATTTCAATTTTTGAAGCCATAGAGAGTAATTTTGAAACATTATTTCCTGCAATCGAGAAAAGGGTAGTCAGCACAGACCAGAAATACCTGCCAGATATTTGCAAAGTTATTTCATCAAGATATTGCTCAGAAGAACTAGCAAATAGGAACCCAAGAATCTTGTCCTAAGCAAGATGGATCACAAGGGCGAATAAAAATCTTTCGCCTTTATATAAGCACTGATTGACTATCAGAGGCAATAGGTTCACTCACAAGTATGTAATTCAAGTTTATGTCGCAGGATGGTTTACACCAAATGTAATCCACATCTAAAAAACGGATCTAAAAACTTATGGGAAATAAATTGGGTACTAAACAACACAGAATATGGCATAAAACAAATACTAAGAAAAATATTTAGAACAATGGTTTCTTTGCATATCGAGAGCAAATTCTTATTGCAATGCTCCCTGACAATCGCCATCACATTAGACAGCAAGCTTCTCAGCATTTAAAAAATGCAAGAGGTAGAGTAAATGATGGCATACTCAAAGATGAAATACATGTTGTAGAATGCTATATTAACAGAGCTCCTAATCACTATGCATTAACTGGATGCAATTTTGGTGAAGATATAGAGGGCTGAATGGATTTC
This sequence comes from Maratus speciosus, assembly GCA_963932465.1. Classification (NCBI taxonomy): domain Eukaryota; kingdom Metazoa; phylum Arthropoda; class Arachnida; order Araneae; family Salticidae; genus Maratus; species Maratus speciosus. Next base: position 24,714,069 of record OZ010786.1, read on the forward strand.
ATTAATTTCACTGCATTACTCTGCTTGCCTTATCAGACAAAAGCAGTAGAAATATACGTGAAGCAGTGTGACAGAAGCACCATCCAACGTCTGTGGATACAAAGAAAAGATGGACTAGGTTAATGCATAGAAAACTTATGCCAGTCTTTATTAAAAAATTACAATTCAATGTATAAATAAAACGTTGTGCTCAGATGGTAGGGGGGTAGAGCTATGCACTGTTATGACATAAAATGCAGTCACCCCTCACGTGGTACCTCCTGGGTAGTTTTGAAAGCAACTAGGTAAGAGCTATATACCTTAACCGTGGCCCTAATTATTTGCGCACTAGTCTAAAGTGGAAATTTTTCAAAGAAAGAAAACGCAAACTCAATTTTGTCTAAATAAATAATCAAATTCTTGAAATATCAATCGTCTAAAATGAATTACATTGAATAAAAAAGTAAAAGATGTCACACACTTAGATTTGTGCATGTAAAACCTTCTCCTTCTGAAAAATAGATAGCCCTAATGTTTTGCGCACGTGCATTTAAAGGAAGTTTTTTACCGTTGTGATTTGTTGGTTGTTTCCAATTATGCAAATTATCGCATCCAAGACTGATCGCATGTGCTGTTTAAAAGAAAAGTGATTTCTAATCAATTAATAAGAAGAAAATGTGTGACAAAAATTTGACGGTAGAGTTGCTTAAAAAGATAATCGAAAATCGAAATAGTGGGTGTCTAATGAGGAAAATAGACAGGGATTTGATTATTTCTGAATCAACAGTGCGTAATGTTTTGAAAACTTTCGTTGCAACCGGAGAAATACAGCCAAAAAATAGTACTAGCCGCCTACCAACAACAACGGCTCGAGAAGATCGAATGTTCTGTTGAGTAGTAATGAAGATAAGATCAAGAACAATGGCAAAATCCGCATCCCTACAGCAAGGCAGCATAAGGCGATGAGTGACTCGTAAAATGGCTACAAAAAGATTGCATAAAATGGGCATAAAATCTTATAAAAGCAAACGTAAGCCGATGTTAACTCCTGCTCAGAAAATAAAACATTTTCTGTGGGCTGTGGACCACTTAAAATAGACTTATCAGCAATGGTAAAGTGTTATATGATCGAACAAATCCTCTTTTCCAGTTTTGCAAGGAAGTATCGGTTTTCTGGTCGTACGCAAGCAAATAAAGCTTTAAACCCAAACAAGAGAGCAAAAAACGTCAAACAAGAGTGCAAGTTCTCGTCATATGTTCAAATTTGAGGGTGTTTTGATTATTCTGGTGTCGAACAAATGCTACCATATGACGGGACTATCAATGCACAATGATATCGGGACATTTTGCAGAATCAGTTGTCGACTTCAATTCAACAACTTGGCCTTCAATCGTATTATATTTTTCTACAAGACTTAGCCAAACCGCATACAGCTAGGACAACAAGAGCCTGTCTTCAACAAAATGGTAGCCTATGCTACATTGGCTTCTGAATTAAGCGGACATCAATTCTATCGAAGATTTGAGGCGATAATTAAAGAAGGAAGTTCGAAAAAGGACACCACAAATCAGCTACAGTGACAATCAGAAGTTGAAAAGAATTCTTCTTGAAAAATGGCAAAAAAATTCAATTTCTGACTCGCAACGTTTGTTTCAACTATGCCGAGAAGAGTGAGAGATGTTTACGTTGCCAAATGAGGACCAACGAAGTGGTAAGACATACTAATTTCGTCTGGTTTGAACATGCGCAAAATATTAGGGTCATAAAAAACTTCGGAAGAAATGGATTTCATTGGCCACAAAGTTTGTTTCATTTATTATCTTTTGTTAAATATCATTATGTAATAGTGAAATGTATCATTTTACATAAAAAAATAATTTATATAAATTATTTTGAATTATTTTTTACTTTTATTGTCAAAAAAGCATCCATAAACTCATGCGCGAAAAAATAGAGCCACCGGTAAGGTACTAACAGTAACGGGTAAGGTACAATTAGTTGTATGACGTAACAGAGTGGCAACGCCTTTTTTTTACCAAAGGTTGTCAGTTTTGCTCCAGTTATACAGAATAAAGATATCGCTTATCGTTTAAATATGATAAATCATTAATAATAAAGGTTTAAATATCACATTTAAGTACTCATCTTCTCTATAGGAATTTTTTAATTTTTTTGTAAAAATGTTAAATTTTACCAAAAATTTCGGCCTTTGGACCAAAAGCGCAGACTCAAGTCATTTTCTTTCAGCGGTAAAATTGCACGTAGTTAATGTACTAGTATAAAGGCAACTTTTGGCACCTACCCTTTTTTGATTTAAAAAAATATTTTTTTTCGCTCCATCCTAATAAAGATATAGTAAAGATATAGATCTACTATTTTCCGTTTTCTTTCCTCAGAAATGTACATATAGGGCTTCAGTTTTTTCAACAGATAGTACTTTAGTTGCCACCATTACAGAAATGTCATTAAAAACTACAAAAAAAAATTAATATCTCATAAATAAATTGATATGCAGTTTGAAAACAAACTGCGTTAAAACTACTTTTTTTCCCATACGAAGGTGAAAAAAGAAAAATGTGCGATGCTTAGAAGTTTGAAAAAATTGCAGTAGATATTATTAGTATTTAACGGAACAATGATGCATCTGCTTCGTTTTACTGCTGACTTATATAACGTAACGTTATTTTTTAGGGACGAATTATTACCCGAAAGAGATACCATATCGGGGCGAATAACGTTGGTGGTTTACTGTTGAGAAATCAATAATTAAGTAAACACCTTTACAAACATTTTAGTAACTAAATAATAATTTACGATTTCCATGTTTCAATTTTTTGATGATAATTATTTTCTAGAATTACTTCGAAAATCAATTTACTTAAGTTAAGAAAGTATGGGAAATACTGTGTTATCATACGAGGTCGTGAGTTTCAAAACGCGTTTTATCCAAAATTAAATTTTAAAAATCAAAATACCTGATTGCGTAAAAAGCGAACTAATTAATTACTTTTCATCAATGTGAAACTATTTTTTATATTACTTACCTATTTTTTTTTATTGACGACTTTTAAGTTGTGTTTAATTGTTAGTTCCTGTCTATAAACACTCTTTCGATGAGGCCTATAGATATCTATGATAGTTAGAGTTGCAGTAAAGCTAGAGATCCTACCTACACAACTTCCAGGTTGTGTAATATTTAAGCGGAGCTTCTGACTGTAAAATAGTCAATGAAATATCGTTTTCATTTTAAAAGACCTATCCAGTGATATGAAAAATTTTTTTTCGTACCTATAGCCATTTTATATTTTACGTCCGCCATTTTAAATTTATAGAAACAAAACCTAATTTATAATAATCGGACGGTTAATACGAATCGATAGGATCCTCATTCATTAAAATCCACCCAGCCGTTGGGATGTTTCGAGGGTTTAAAGAAATCCACATACCCAGATACGCGTGAAACACACAACCCATCTTGGCAGTTGGGTTAAAAAAATAGAGTTTTCTCTATCAGTCTATTCTATTGGTGAACCTGCATCGAAAAAATACTACAATCTGCAAAAAAATTAGTTTTATCGTGTCTTTATGGCATTGCAAAATCTTGGTTTACAATAAAAACCAATTGTGTCAGTGATTTTTAATAATTTTCCCAAAATTTGAATTTCTGGATAAGGCAAGTCTTGAAACTCTCGTCCTCATATATATTATATCTGTTGTCAACATTTTGTAACACTTTCCAACAAAGTTGAAAAGTGTTTATGCATTCGGTTTGTCTGGCCATCTGTCTGTCTGTCCGTCTGTCTGCCCATCTGTCTGTCCATCTGGCCGCCTGTCCACGCTCTAACTCCCGTAAATATACTCGGATTTTCATGAAACTGATAAAGGTTATTTAGGGCCACCAAAGCTTGTTTGGTATTGTATATGAAGTATGTATGATTAATCGTTCATTTACAGGGGCACTCAAAAATATTCCATTACATTATGATATATGGAGAAAATCGTTTGCAGAGTATTTTAATGACATTATGCTACTTCAAATGTATTGAAACTGATATAAATCATTGAATTTCATTACGCTCACGTTAGAACGCTTTCATAGCATTCAGAGCATGCAGAGTATTTTAATACATTACGCTATTTCAAATGTATTGAAACTGATATAAATCACTGAATTTCACTACGATCACGTTAGAACAGGGCATTCATGGCATTTTTTATTCATTTACAGGGACACAAAAAAGAAACCGGTTACAGTACAGTACCGTCTTTGCGTAATAATTGCTGGAGTGTACGTTTTAAACTTTCGTATGGGCTTTTAAATTTAATTAATTTTTTGCATGTTGCTCGTTATATATAAATCCTATACCTCAAATACAGGGCTGCACAAAAATATTCACGTACCGTTCTCCTTATTAAAGGAAATTGCTGAAGGTAAAATTTCAACTGAAGTATATGTATCTCTTAAGTGAACTAAGTTTTGGCAGGCATGTAGTTAATAGATCCAAATCTATATATTATTATATACAGGGCTGCTGATAAAATTCGCATAATTTCCGATTGTGGATGGGAACAGGTGAAATTGGGTTTGAAATATATTATGCGTTTCCATAAGGCTGAATTAGACGTAATATTTTAATTTTTTAAACGGTGCAGTTTTGTTATATTATTCTGATGTGTTGGAAAGTGTTTCATAATCTATGCTTGACGCATGATTTTATTACTTGTTTTTTTCTGAAATGTGTATGAATTATGAATAATATATCATTGGATTAGATTTTTTGCCCCCATCTGACATCGGATACTGAATTGAAATAATATGTGTCGTACTACGATGAATGAATAGGATTTTTTGTGCACATGGTTTCATTGCATAATGAATCTTCGTTATACCTTTAGGTATCCTCCTACATGTTATTTCTGATGTCAATATCCTCTTTCATATGCATATACAAATCGCACTACTTTCCATGGGGTATTATACCAAATGTTTTTGAAATGATTTTTAACATACTACACCCACATTTCATTAAAACGAGTTCTTTCATGAAGAAATTGCAGTTAATTACAAATTTATAATAAAATGTGTTAAAAATTAACTTAAAGACTCCGGTGAGAAAGATTCATATGGATCTACTGGTTTTTACTATATTTCCCTTCTTCATCCTTCCATATATAAAACTAGTATGTTGTGGCCATCACAAAACTTTCTTCTATCACGTCAATTAAATCATTTAAATAGTACAAGAAATTACATGAATTTAGCACCAATTCATATCAAAATATATCTGAATTTGAAGTTGGATGAAAATTCGTGCATTAGTTCTTGAGATAGCGCTATAGCGGGAATTCTGAAAAATGTAGCATAGCAGCGCCACCTGTTGAGCGATTTACACCAAAATTAAACAGCACTAAACGGTATCAAGGTATACCTGAATCTGAAGTTTGTTGAAAATCTAAGCGTTAGTTCTTGAAATAAAGCTATTGCGGAAATCGCAAAAAATACAGCATAGCAGTGCCACGTGTTGAGCGATTTACGCCAAAAATAAACAGCACTAAATGATATCAACGTATACCTGAATCTGAAGTTTGTTGAAAGTTAAAGCGTTAGTTCTAAAGATAAAACTATTGCGGAATTCGCCAAAAATACAGCATAGCAGCGCCACCTGTTGAGCGATTTACACCAAAAATTAAACAGCACTAAAATACACGGCAATTCATGTCAAGGACTAACTAAATCTGAAGTTTGATGAAAATCCGTGCAATAGTTCTTGAGATACAGCTCTTGCTGAAATCGTGAAAATGCAGCACAGCAGCGCCACCTGTTGGGCAATTTACACCAAAAATTAAACAGCACTAATTTATATCAGGGGCTAACTAAATCTGAAGTTTGATGAAAATTCGTGCATTATATCTTGAGTTAGAGCTATTGCGATAATCATGAATAATGCAGCATAGCAGCGCCACCTGTTGGGCGATTTTCACAAAAAAAGTGATCAGCACCAAACTATATCCTGGACTAACTGAATCTGGAGTTTTATAAAAATCCGTGCAGTAGTTCTTGAGATATAGCTATTGGAGAAATCGTGAAAAATGCTGGATAGCAGCGCCACCTTTTGGGCGATTTTCACCAAAAACTAATCAGGTCCAGTTTATATCAAGGTCTAACTAAATATCAAGGTTTGTGAAATTCCGTACATTAGTTCTTCAGATAGAGCGCCCCCAATATTTTTGCTACATACAGACTCACAGAGTGACAGAGTGACAAAGTGACAGACAGACTCGCAGACAAACATTTTCTAAAAACCATCAAATCGTGTTCAGGACATTCTAAAACGTATAAATCCGTCGAAAACCGGAAGTCGAAAATTTTCACGAATCCAATACTTTCTTCTTGTAAAGATAGAAGAAAGTAAAAAGTAGCGCTTTGGAAATGAGCCAATGGAAATCTGCGTAGATACCACGAAACGCACCTAATTAGTCAGGACTTTCTGACGCTATAAGGAGGATTACCAAGGGGGAGGACTAACCCGGCTCTGTCGCAAAACGTCGCCAAGTTTGTCACCAACATGGATACATATCGTCAAATTTGGCGATCAAAATAAGCTGCCAAATGTAACTCCAACTTGGTGCTATTTCCAGTACTTCGCCAAATTTCCATAGACTTCCATTGAAATACAAAAGTGTTTACTTTCTTGCAGAAAATCAACAAATTGAGATATTTCAATACAATAAAAACTATTATTATCTTACGAATTAAATGAACTATTTACATTATTTTTAAGCACAAACAATAATCTGAGGCTGGCTAGAAAATAGGGATTGCTTCGTGATATCGAATGGAATCGCGAAGCGATTACGCGGGGTGTTTGTGAGCGTAGCGAGCAGGCGGACGAAGCTCTCCTACACTGTTAAAATTTTTGCAGCATTCTGGCAGGTCATTCGGCCGTTTTTTGAAAAAACGGTTTCATAACCATAATTTAACTATATTCTGACCATAAAATGGCCAATAATGTGGTCAGAATAATGTTAAAGTTACGGTTGTGTAACCGTTTACGGAAAAAACGGTCAAATGACCTGCCAGAATGCTGCATATTTTTAACAGTGTAGTCCACTTAAAAGAGATAATTAAAATCTACAATAATTGACGAGCTTAGTGGAAAAACATGTTATGATGCATTCCTCAAAAATTGTATTTTATGGATGAAAGAGTAATGATATATTATATCATTTGGTAAAACCTAAATGCTTAAATTCTGCTTACAAACCACTTTTGGAGCTGTTCGCACCTATTATTGAGACTTGGTGCATTTTAAAATCCTATCCCAGGTCAAAATTCTTGCTAGTACTAGAAATATGCTAGTTATTGCTATGTATTGCTTTGTCTGCTAGATTTTCATGCTAGTATATGCTTTACAATGCTAGCCAGCATCACATGCTCTATAGCTACTTACACAGTAATAGCATGACAAGCTATATACAGGCATTTTATGCTTGTTTGCTGTTTAAGCTTCTTCAAAAGCATGGTGAGGTAGGTACCTTACCGTGCTATTATATACTTTTTTATGCTTGCTAGCATAATATGCTATGCAGCCAGCTTACGTATAAGTAGCATGACAAGCTACGTACAAGCATTTTATGCTTGTTTGCTGTTTAAGTTTTTTTAAAGCATGGAGAGGTAGATACCTGAACGTGCTATTATATTACTTTTTAATAACTTTTTAAACGCATAATATGCTATGCAGCCTGCTTATTGAGAAATAGTATGACAAACTATGTACAAGCACCTTATACTTATTTGCTGTTCAAGCTTCTTCCAAAGCATGGAGAGGTAGGTACCTTAATGTGCTGTTATATGCTTTCTTATGCTTGGCATCATTATATGCTATGCAACCAGCTTATTGAAAAATAGCATGACAAGCTATATACAAGCATGTTATGCTTATTTGCTGTTTAAGCTTCTTTCAAAGCATGGAGAGGTAGATACCTTTACGTGCTATTATATGCTTTTTTATGCTTGCTCGCATAATATGCTATGCAGCCAGCTCAGAAAGAAATAGCATGACAAGCTATGTACAAGCATTTTATGTGCTTATTTGCTGTTTAAGCTTCTGTCAAAGCATGGAGAGGTAGATACCTTTACATGCTATTATATGCTTTCTTGTGCTTGCCAGCATAATATGCTATGCAACCAGCTTTGATAAAAAACAGCATGACGTACTATGTGCCAGTAAGATGTCCTAATTTGCTACACAAGCCTCTTCCCAATAATGATGAGGTAGGTACTTAAATGAAGAATTGTGTGCTTGTTATTGCATGAAAGCATCAAATGTTTATTATTATTATTATTTTTATTTTATTTTATATTTTTTTTTAGTTACTCGAAAGTATAAATTTGACTATGTTTTTTTTGAAAATAGAAGTAAAGGAAATTTTAATTATAAATTAAATTAATTTTTCAAATCCGGGGAGACACAATCGCTCTCTTCCACCTCCCCCCCCCCCCCCCCGAAACAGAAAATTATTAGTTTCTCTTTTATTTTAAGCTAAGAGAAAAGATTAAATTTCAATTATTTTTTCAATATCGGGGGAAAAATTAGTCAAATTTCAAATTCGAAGGAGACATTAATGGATCACCTAAGCCCTCTTCCCTTAACAGAATATTCAGTAGTTTGCGTTATGGAGGTTTCACTGTACACTGTAATTTTGCAAGATGTAAAATATAACTTCTATTTTTTAAATTAAATTTATGGAGGTGGGTTTAATTCTATGAGGGATTTAACTTCTATGAGAGTCTTCTATGGAAGTCCCCCCCCCCCAGCCGCCTATAAAGGAATTTTTTATTCTGTTTCTTAGAATTTAAATATTCTAACTTACTCGAAAAAAATGCGGTATATCTTTAAAAAATTTAGAAAATGAAAATTTTGTTCATTACAATCTGAGATGCGGGCTGGCCCTCTCCTGAATTCAATACTGTCTTAAATCACCCATTTGAGATTAGTTTTTAACATCTAAATATCAAAAGAAACAGAACTAAAAATTAATTACCAAAGCGGATATAGAATAATCCCTTATATAGAATATTATAGAATACTATTCTATATATAGAATAATATAGAATAGTAACCCCCCCCCCCCCTACACCCCAACAGAAAATTTTAAACTGATCTTCCTCTTACTGTTAAATTATTTTAGGTTACCTGTAAATTATAAATTTTCTATACCTTTAAAAATGGGAGAAAAATAAAATTTTGTTTATTGAATTTCAAAAGCTGGGAGGGGGGAGGGACACTTGAATTAAACACTGCCCCTTGAAGACGTTTCGGATATTTTTTAACACATAAACTTAAAAAAAATTAACAAATAATTTCCATGGTATACTTAAAGGGAAAAAGCCCACTCCCACTCCCCCGAATTGGAAGAAAATTCCTCGCTGCACTTTCTCTTAGTATGTAATTCTTTTAAGTTTCTCGAAAAGATTAAATTTGCTATGTTTATTAAAATCAGAGAAAAAATATTATTTTGTTAAATTTCAAAATCCAGGGGCGGTAGATTTCCTTTTTCGAACCACTACAACGTAAATTCTTTACTGCCTTCGTCTGCCCGTTTTAGATAAAATCTAAACACATAAATCTAAAAAGAACTGAAAATTAATTTCTGTAAATGATTTATTTGGAAAAAGCGCCTCCCCCCCCTCGATTTAGATAAAATTTTAACCAATAAGTATAAAAAAAAAACTGAAAATTAATTTCCGTGTAGGATTTTTGGGAAAAAGCGCCTCCCGCCCCCCACTCCCCCATCATAAAATTCTTAGCTGTTCATTCTCTTAGTGTTTAATTATTTGAATTATACAAAAAAAAAATCCGTGCTTTTTAAAAAGAGAATTTAGTTAGTTAAATTTCAAAATTCAAGGAGTACTGTTCCATTTAAGAAATAAGTTTATAACAATCGAATTGAAAATATGTACAATTGACCCTCCCCCCCCCCCTCTCCAATAAGGACTAACTTTTAAAATCTTAACCCCATCCTAAATTGATAAATTCTACCCTAAATACAATTCAAAATCTTCTATTTTTCTGCAACAAATAATTATGACCATATTCAAACCATTCATTAAGCAAAGAAAATTCCACTAATGAATTGTAATAATCAAGCCATATTCTAATTATCCATTAAACATAATAAGATTAATTTATAATTAGGGTTTTTTCTATTTGAAACTTGGAGGATAACAGCATCGATAAATCCTATGTCTTATAAATAATCTTATAATAATCCATAACCCTCTACCTTACAAAAATATCAACGCGCAGCAGAATTAGCTCTACTCTACACGCATTACCCGCATTTAAAACCGTTTGCAAACGCGACGCCAGTAGCGAAATAAGTAAAGCATCTGGCTTCCAAACCGGAGATAATGAGTTCTGTCCTTCTCAGAGGAAAGGTAAAGCCGACCTAAGTTTCCCCTTCTAAAAGCTGTAGGTACTTCAAAAATTCTCCAAAGATGGCGCCACCAGCGTCATTTTTTTTATAACCGGGAGATTAGTAAAAAATAAAAGCAAGTGATGCTAGAAAAATAATGCTAGAATAGCAAAAATTAAAAGCAAGTGATGCTAGAAAATTAAAAGCAACTGATGATAAAAATGTAATGATAAACCAGCAACAACAACAACAAAAAAAAATCTGTTGCTGGTGAATTACTGCTGGAAAGCAGAAATTACAAGCAAGTGGTGGTCTTGATTGCTGCTAGACCAGCAACATATTCAAGCAACACAAGCTGGAATATGTATGCTGGCCAAGCAATAAAGTGTTCCAATACACACCATGAATTGCTGGTATTATGGTGGAACCAGCAAATGTGTTACGGTAGTTTATGCTAGTTAACATTGCTGGGATACAGCATTTAATGCTTGTCTAACAAACAAATACCAGCATGAATTTTGACCTGGGATATTAGGTCGTTTGAGAATCGATACAAAATTTCTGTTAAAATCATTTTTTTTTTTTTTTCAGCAGCATAACTTTCTGAAAATGCAATTTTCGAAACCACTTACCGAACTATTAACATAGACTTTTTTTTTTTAAAAGAAAAGCAATTAAAAACTAGAGAACAGGAATTCTGCTTTTCCAGAATTTAGTGTCGCCCCGGCATTTCCATTACTTCATTTTCTTCTGGTGGACTGGTGATTTCTATTATTATGAAACAGCCATTATAAATGAAGCGTTAAAAAAATTATGGCCATTTTTTTTTCCATTCTGACCAGAAAATCAGAGTTCTAACTTTTTACGGCAGCTCTTTCATCTTCACCTAACGCTTCATTTATAATGGCTGTTTCATAATAATAGAAGCCACCAGTCCATCAGAAGAAAATAACTCGGTTAAGCGTGACTCGGATAATCGTGACTCTACTGCAAAACATATTTCAGTTTTAAGACTTAAAGCACACGCTTTTGTTTTATGTAAAATGACGTCATTTGCATTAATATAGAAACCTAAAATTAAATATAGTTTATAATAGCTCCCTGTTTTATCATAAATCCTTCATTTATATTTTTCTCAAAGTAGCATGTATTTTAATAATTTTTTTTTTATTTATTTTTTTGTAATTAATTTTTTTTTCCATTTTATGAGAAAATGGCAACAGAAAGATATAATTGCTATTTTTCAGCAATTTTGTCTTTACTGTCTACAGAAATGGCGTACTTGAGTTGCCAAAATGAAACAAATGCCGCTAAAAATTACAAAAAAAAAATAATATTTCAAAAACAAATAGAGATGCAGTTTTCAAACAAATTGCATTAAAAAGTACTTTTTTTTTCCCAATACGATGGTATAAAAACTGAAAATGTGCTCTGTTTAGAAATTTTAAAAAATGTTATAGAGCATTTAATTGTACAATGATACATCTACTTTGTTTATTGCTAGCGTCTGTAAGCTAACGTTATTTTTTGGACACAAAATGAGCTGGGAGAAAGAAATAGCATACCGTACCGGGGCTAATAAAAAATAGTCAATAATAAGTATAAAGTATTGAAAAAAGCTTTAAAATTTCTTCAAGAACCTACAAAATTGATTTTGAAAAATTACAAAATTATATTGACATTTTTGGCGAGAGAAAAGTTGGCGTTTTTTTTATTTTATTTTATTTTATTTTATTTTAGTACAGCTTTCGGCATACCTGTCCAAATGTCATAGCTGCTTATCGAGTGTAAGTGAGCAGTGGTTTAGACTTTTATATAATTGTAATGTCCGACCTAATTAGGTAGGTAAATTTTCTAAATTGTACAAAAATATTAATTTACTTTACGATTACTTTTACCAAAAGACACAACGTTTAATATAACAACGTTTCCTTCTAAACATTCGAAAGGTTATCCTGACTTCAAAAGAAAATAGTTTGCTTATTTTGTATTTAAAAAAAATAGTTTTCAATGATCTTGAAAGCTTCTAACGGATCTATATTTACTACTTATTTATTTATCGTCTGCATAGTGAAAAAACTAATTCTCGTTTCTTATCCTATTATCAGACAAATCGCAATCTGATTTAATTCTAATACGTAGCGTAGATATACTAGACCGAGGCTAACGAAAAAGACAGCCTACCGCGGTTCATTCCTTATATCTTTTTTTACAGACCGCTAGAGTGACGTCATGCTCTTTTCGTACACCTGCATTGGTGTATTCGGGCATCACGTGACTCCCGCGGTCTGTAAAAAAAGATACGCGTAAAGCACCGCGGTAGCTTTTCTTTTTCGTTAGCCTCCTACTAGACACTAGGGGGATAAAACAGGCGAAAAATGTTTAGTACTATATTTGTCAGCTTAACTCATTTTTGGCGTAAATAAGCAAATAAAAATTAAAAGTATAAAAAATATACATAAAATTTGATTTTAACAAAGAAATTTTATCAGTTCTCTAACTTTTATGTACAGGGCTAACAAAATGCACCAGTTCTCGATTTGGTGCGAGCAGCACCAAAAGTGTTCTCTTGTTACTATTGAAGATATGCGACAGAATCGTTTAAAATTTTTACACTTAATAATTTAAATGTTGAAAATATTTTCTAATACTTAATCATAAAATGTTAATATACTTTAAAAAAAATTAGTATCACTTATTAATATTCAAACGTGTGGTACTACGAAGTAATTAAATAAATTACTAAATTACAACAAATTACTAAAATTCTAATTTTTTTTACATATCATCTTCTTCCACTCAGGTGTTCAATTTAGGTTTCATCTAAACAAATCCAATATCTCAATAAAAGAGTCTTGTTTCTGACAGCTCTTCAAGGTTTCATATTTATGAATATTTCAATAATAAAAACACTGTACATTGTGGTTATATTTTTTATAAATTGTTACCAAATATATAGGTTGTTCTTTTTATGTTGCTAAATTTAAATGCGACGTATTGTCATTTTTATTAACGCAGCAAAAAGTGAAGCCATATTCATTACCTTTTTCATAAACTGACATGATCAAATGGAAGGAGAAAAAAACTTGATGCAGGTGCTGACGTCATCTTTGATTTATAAAAGAAAGGAACTGCCATTTATATTCGTGAAATGTTCTTTCAAAACATATATGACATATTTTTATTTCAGAGATCATTTGCATTTTAAACTAAACTGAATGAATTTTTACTATTGATTAATATTTTTAAATACTTATCTGTCCCCAAAAAAATCTTAAAAAAAACGCCTTTATGAAACTATTTAACAGTGGCTCACATTTGTATTTGGACACTTATGTTTTTGAAACTTACTTATAAAAAAACATCATCTAAATATTAAAGGATCTAATTAAAAAAAAATCATATAAACTTTCTTTTGTCTATAATAAAATCTACATATTGTAATGAAAATAAATTCGAAACTTTTTTTTTTCAAAAAATTAATTTACCGAGAAACTGCTAAAAACAAACTCACATAAGCAATTGGACACTTGAAAGCTTTGCTAAATTTTTTGACAGACGATATTTTTTGTTATTTATTTTTATTATAAATCGAAATATATGTCAAATATTATCGTCTGCACTTAGAAATTACTACTAAGTCATGTAAAGTTGTTTACATTTCTATATTTGAAGTGAACATGGCTGGAAGCTACTAAGTTACAACAAATTCCATTAGTAATTTAATCATAGAACATTTTAAAGATGGTAAAAGTATCAGAACTATCGCAAAACTTGTTAAAGTAAGTCATTCAATTGTTTTTTGTATTATAAAATGATGGAAACTACGTGGAATTGTTGAAAAAGCATTATAATCAGGAGCTCCTCATAAGCTAACTCCCAGGAATCGGAGGTTTATTATGCATGAAATCAAGAAAAATCCAAGAATGAGTGCAGTGAAACTTACAAAAAAATTAGAAAACAGATTAGCCATCAAAGTAAATCCTGAAATTGATAGATGAGTCATCAGATGATATGGGTACAACAGTAGAGTTGCCAGAAGGAAATTTTTCATTAATGAAAGAGCAAGAAAGTTACATCTGGATTTTGCAAAATACATGGTAGACGAAGATTTATCGTTTTGGAAAAACGTCACATTTTTGGATGAATCAAAATTTAACATATTTGGGTCTGATGGGCAAATGACTGTGTGGAGAAAGCCCAACGAAGAGCTCATTCCGAAAAATCTCTTGCCAATTTTCAAACAAGGAGGTGGAGGCATAATGGTTTGGGGATGTTTTCTGCTTCTGATATGGGATATTTAGTTTTCATTTTAAATAATATGGACCAATATAAGTATATAAATATCCAAAAAGAAAACTTGAAAATATCTGTCCAAAAACATGGAATTCAAAACGCATTCAACTTGTATCACGATAATTATCCCAAACATACAACCTTACATGTTCGCTTATGCTGCTGTGCAACTGTCCCAAAAGTATCAAGACTCCACCATATTCTCCAGATTTAAACCCAATTCAAAATGTGTGACATGAACTGGAGAAAAGAACAAGAAAACATGATATTTCTTCGAAAAAACAACTTAAAACAGTATTAACAGAGGAATGGAGCAAAATTGAACATTCTTACACAAAAACAAACTAGTTGCATCCGTGTCAAAACACATTAAAAGTGTAATTTCAGCTAAAGGATACCCAACAAAGTATTAAAATGTTTGATTATATGCATATTTTGGTTTACATTTATTAAATGTTCAAAGTGTCCAATTACTTATGTGAGATTGTTTTTAACACTATCTCAGTAAATTAATTTTTCGAAAAAAGATTTTTGAATTTATTTTCATTACAATATGTAGGTTTTATTATAGGCAAAAGAAAGTGTATATGAAAAATTTTTCAGTAGATCCTTTAATATTTAGAGGATGTTTTTTTTTATAAGTAAGGTTGATAAACATAAGTGTCCAAAAACAAATGTGAGCCACTGTATGAAACATCTGATTTTATGAAATTTATATTATGTTGAACGCGGGGTTTACAGAACGCTGACAAAACTGTGATTTTAGTATGTCACTGCACTTACCTAGAGCATTTATTTCATTAAAGAGTGTGTAGGGTTAGGGCGTATCGAATTTTTCAACTTCCTTTTTCAAAAAATGAGGGGGGTCAAAAAGTTGTGTTTTGGTTAGCTATCCACAAATATATTTACATGAACTGGCAATTACATTGGTTTGCTTCGTAAATAGCTACTTCGATTTCGTGATATTTTCTCGTTTCATGTAAAAATCGCAGCAAACTCTCTTCTCTCAAGAACTGCTTTCTTATCATTATTTCTGTTTGTTCTTCTGCTCTAAGTTCAAGAATATACTTATATAATACTATAACATCTGTAAAAAAAATTTATTCCACTCGTAAAAGTTTTTAAACTAGCAATACTCATTTGCAGCTGAGTGTATTTTTATTAATTTTTATTAATATAATACAAATAGCCAAAGAGAGAAGGTTGGATCTGATGGATGAACAGCATTAAATTGGATTACCAAATCTACCTGAGCACAGAAGACAAATTAAAAAAGCAGAAGAGGTAAGAAGATGGATTAAGAAGAATTTCCGAAAATGAACAGAAAATGCAGGAACAGTTAATGTTACAAACAAATGAAGTTTTTTCTCCAACGAAGATGAAGATCTAACTGATTTTACAGATGAAGAATCAGAAGATCCTTTGCAGATTCCAAGAGATTATTCTGATGTACCGTGTCTCCTGATGTACCGAATGTTAACACTGGTTGGGAAGGAGGAGTCATGCATTGGGTTGAGGCAAAGCTGAAACGTAAACTCATCTGGTTGGTATGTGCTCTTCATAATAATGAGCTACCTTTGCGACACTTGACCACAGGTTTGGATGGGAAAACTTTGTCTAACAACAAGTGGAGTAGTAAGATTGGCAATATATTCGATGCTGCAACAGAACTTGAAATTAATCCCTCATTTGTCAGATTTTTTTCCCAGAATCTTTGGTTGCATTGAGTGACACTGTTGTCAAAGATCTCTCAGATCAGGCTTATGGTTACAGGATAACTCAGGCCATAAGGACAGGTGTACTTCCAACTGATCTGGAATTATTAGAATTGGTCCTGTAAGGTACTCTGGAAGGTTAACAACTGCAAATAGGATTTGTTGAATATGGGTTTCAAGACATGGCCTTAAAGGCAACAACTTTAAGAAATTACAATTGCTTGTGGAATACATTGTTGGTGTTTCCTATCCCTGCTAGTTTACAATCTAATCGAGATTCTCTTGGGTGGTAGGACCTCGCCACATTCTTTCTCCTAAAATATCAGAAGAAGGTAGTAGCAGTCTGCGGTGTCAGAGTCTGCGGTGTCTGAACGAGGGTTGACTAGCATAGCTCGTAGGGGGCAGAGCCAAATAGTTAATTAAATTAAAAACGTAAGCGATTGGGATGTTTTATGCTCAATTTATGATAAATGCTTCAAAAATATTTTACTGGAGTTAAGCAATCTGAACTCATATTTGCGAAGGCATATTGAGTTATTTTCAGCATATTTTAATATGATTTCAGGGGGCGTTAGACTGGACTTTCTAGAAGTATTTTGATATATTTTTTGTTAGCGATTTTTTAAATTAAGTGTATTTCTAACATTAATCTTCATTTACAAACGGAACAAATTTTAGTATGTTTTGTGGTTCTGCTGCTACGTTTAAATAAAACGGAATTCTAGTATTGTCTAAACTTTAAAATGTCAGCGTAAATCTTTTTAGTTTGGACGTTGTGGTATTTGGAATTATAATATTTGTATGGCTTTTTTAATCTTTTGGCGATTTTTTATGCAAATGTTATCGTTAATAGCGTTCATTTTTAAACTTAACAAATTTATTGTATCTTTTATGATTCTACAACATCAATATAGAGCTTGCCAAAAAAAATTTAAATACATAACAATTTGTGTTACTGCTTGAAAAAAAAAGTCCTTTCGGCCAGTGCCGGGAGGAAGAGGTAGCTTTCATACATCTTGTTTTTAAAATTTTGCAACTTTTACTCGAAGCTAATTTTACTCAAATTTTAAGAAGCTAAAATACGACGAACTCGATAAGAGAATATTCGTCAATACTGAATATGAATGAGAGTATTGCCAAATTAGTAAGCTACTAACCGCCCTTGGCGACTAGTTTGGTCTCCCTTAAAATTTATGTTTGGGAAAGCATGCTAAACATTGTATTATGTTAGTTTTATTCAGAATTTAATTTACTTAGACATCCTTACATATAATTAATATAATCCCTTAAGCTGATATTAGTTTTTGTTGCAATAAAATATCTTAATTTGTTGATTTTCAGTAAGCAAGTAAACCTTATTAGTTTAAAATGGAAGGCTATGGGAATTTGGCGACAAAACAGATGCTTTTCTATGGTAACCCCCTTATAGGTAT
Source organism: Maratus speciosus (assembly GCA_963932465.1). Classification (NCBI taxonomy): domain Eukaryota; kingdom Metazoa; phylum Arthropoda; class Arachnida; order Araneae; family Salticidae; genus Maratus; species Maratus speciosus. The sequence goes on from OZ010786.1 coordinate 24,731,912, forward strand.
GGTGTTGCATTAAATGCTGTCCAATAACCAATGGCCGCCATTTTCAAACAAGATTGCGGATGACGCCAAAATATCAGCAACCCTAGAAATTCAAACTGCTATATCTCAGCCATTTTTTAAGATAAAGACAAAAGAAAATATGCTCCGGAATCCTTGTGTTAAGGTCAAACTCTTAAGGAAATAATATCTTTCAGTTTTTAATTTATCTGCACCGCTTTTTAAATTTTTATATTAAAAAAATTAAAAGGCAGCCATTTTGAAACAAGATGGCGGATGAAGCTGGCCAACGAACTCGGTCGAGATATTGGTATGTACTATGCATACAATTAATTTCATCCAAATCGGTTTATAAATACGAGAGTTATCGCATGACAAAATCATATATATATATATATATATATATATATATATATGTATAACCATTAATTAAACATTACTGACCACCATCAATAATTGTGATAGTATGAATTTATTTACAACAATACAGTGTTCCCAAACACTCTGAATGGATACCAAAAACATAATAAAATACATATGGCATACATCACTAGATTGAAAAAAACATTAAATGCATCGTTGCGATGATAAGAATGAAAAAATTAATGGAATTTCCTTATAGAGGTATCCGATAACTACAGAGTAGAAATCATATATATATATATATATATATATATATATATATATATATATATATATATATATGTATGTATGTATGTATGTATATGTATAAGTCACATTTGAAAGGAGGGTGGTTTTGAGGTCTGGGGGGGGGGGGGGGGTCATGATCGATGAAAATATACCAAAATTTTCTGGAAGTGCTTTCGACCGGACGGCTGCAATAGGTAGCTTTTTATTTTTTGTAATGAAAGTTACCTAAAAGAACAGCGATATTATACTTTTAAATAGAGCAGAACATCACTATCATTAGAAAGATGCAGGAAAAATATCCACTCACACCCACTTCTATTGCATAAAATGGAATTTGTAAAGACATTTAAATAAGGAATATAACGTATTGATTGGATTAGACTAGACGATGGCTAACGCGAGTAAATTCACGTCATTTTCATAAGAAAAAATTAATTATATGGAAATGTATCAAAATCAATTCTCTAAGATCAAAAGAAACCAAATTTTCATAAAAGTTCTAATTGCTAAATTAAAAACTTATTTTATTTACATATATAAGAGACTGGAAAATTATTCCTTGTCAGCTAATAACTTACTAGCATTTAAACAACAACTACAACAACAACAAACAACAACATTACAAAATTTACCAGTTTTTGTAATTATTATCATAAACTTTAGTAACACTTTTGATTCTAGATAAAAATGTTGTTTAGCAGTGGCTTCCACTTGTAGAAACCGAACATTGATTAACTGGCATTTTTCGTGTTCTGCCTATTGCAAAAAAAAATGCTTTTATTAAACATTTTGGCGAAATTAAATATCTACACATAGTTACATAGAAGATGTTAAATAATTACATGTTTATAAACTAGTCTTTCAGCGAGAATTGTGTAGCTTTTTAGCTCACAGGCTATCAAAGCCTGAGAGCTAATGTGCCCGCCCGTTCTGTATGTATGTATGTATGTATGTATGTATGTATGTATGTATGTATGTATGTATGTATGTACGTACGTACGTATGTACGTAACGCGATAACTCTTGATAGAAACATCCGATTTGCTTCAAAATTTTTTCCTAGGTTCACTGTGATAAGGCGCTTCCCTGATTAGTTTTGGGAGTTCATTGGTTAAGGATAAAGGGGGGAAAACGGGGTTAGTCCACCCCCCCCCCCTTAATTCAGATAAATGTGTTTTTCATGCAGAATGATTCGATTTGCTCCGAATTTGGTATAGCGGTTTATTATGTTAAGGAACTTCCCTGATTAGTTTTGGGGGTTCATTGGTTAAGGTTAAAGGGGGAAAAACGGGGTTAGTCCCCCCCCCCCCTTAATTCAGATAAATGTGTTTTTCATGCAGAATGATTCGATTTGCTCCGAATTTGGTATAGCGGTTTATTATGTTAAGGAACTTCCCTGATTAGATTTGGGGGTTCATTGGTTAAGGTTAAAGGGGGAAAAACGGGGTTAGTCCACCCCCCTTAATTCAGATAAATGTGTTTTTAATGCAGAATTATTCAATTTGCTCCGAATTTGGTATACCGGTTTATTATGTTAAGGAACTTCCCTGATTAGTTTTGGGGGTTCATTGGTTAAGGATAAAGGGGGAAAAGGGGGGTTAGTCCACCTTCTTAATTCAGATAAATGGGTTTTTCATGCAGAATCATTCGATTTGCTCCGAATTTGGTATACCAGTTTATTATGTTAAGGAACTTCCCTGATTAGTTTTGGGAGTTCATTGATTAAGGATAAAGGGGGAAAAACGGGGTTAGTCCACCCCCCCCCCCATTAATTCAGATAAATGGGTTTTTCATGCAGAATGATTCGATTTGCTCCGAATTTGGTATACCGGTTTATTATGTTAAGGAACTTCCCTGATTAGTTTTGGGAGTTCATTGGTTAAGGATAAAGGGGGAAAAACGGGGTTAGTCAACCCCCCTTAATTCAGATAAATGGGTTTTTCATGCAGTATCATTCGATTTGCTCCGTATTTTGTATACCGGTATATTATGTTAAGGAACTTCCCTGATTAGTTTTGGTGGTTCATTGGTTAAGGATAAAGGGGGAAAAACGGGGTTAGTCCACCCCCCTTAATTCAGATAAATGTGTTTTTCATGCAGAATGATTCGATTTTCTCCGAATTTGGTATACCGGTTTATTATGTTAAGGAACTTCCCTGATTAGTTTTGGGGGTTCATTGGTTAAGGATAAAGTGGAGAAAAACAGGGTTAGTCCACCCCCTTAATTCAGATAAATGTGTTTTTCATGCAGAATGTTTCGATTTGCTCCGAATTTGGTATACCGGTTTATTATGTTAAGGAACTTCCCTGATTAGTTTTGGGGTTCATTGGTTAAGGTTAAAGGGGGAAAACGGGGTTAGTCAACCCCCCTTAATTCAGATAAATGGGTTTTTCATGCAGAATTATTCAATTTGCTCCGAATTTGGTATACGGGTTTATTATGTTAAGGAACTTCCCTGATTAGTTTTGGGAGTTCATTGGTTAAGGATAATGGGGGGAAAACGGGGTTAGTCCACCCCCTTAATTCAGATAAATGGGTTTTTCATGCAGAATCATTCGATATGCTACGAATTTAGTATACCGGTTTATTATGTTAAGGAACTTCCCTGATTAGTTTTGGGAGTTCATTGGTTAAGGATAAAGGGGGAAAAACGGGGTTAGTCCACCCCCCTTAATTCAGATAAATGGGTTTTTCATGCAGAATCATTCGATTTGCTCCATATTTGGTATACCGGTTTATTATGTTAAGGAACTTCCCTGATTAGTTTTGGAGGTTCATTGGTTAAAGATAAAGTGGGGAAAAACAGGGTTAGTCCACCCCCCTTAATTCAGATAAATGTGTTTTTCATGCAGAATGATTCGATTTGCTCCGAATTTGGTATACCGGTTTATTATGTTAAGGAACTTCCCTGATTAGTTTTGGGGTTCATTGGTTAAGGTTAAAGGGGGAAAAGGGAGGTTAGTCCGCCCCTCTTAATTTAGATAAATGGGTTTTTCATGCAGAATGATTCGATTTGTTCCGAAGTTGGTATACCGGTTTATTATGTTAAGGAACTTCCCTGATTAGTTTTGGGGGTTCATTGGTTAAGGACAAAGTGGGGAAAAACAGGGTTAGTCCACCCCCCTTAATTCAGATAAATGTGTTTTTCATGCAGAATGATTCGATTTGCTCCGAATTTGGTATACCGGTTTATTATGTTAAGGAACTTCCCTGATTAGTTTTGGGGTTCATTGGTTAAGGTTAAAGGGTGAAAAGGGAGGTTAGCCCGCCCCTCTTAATTTAGATAAATGGGTTTTTCATGCAGAATGATTCGATTTGTTCCGAAGTTGGTATACCGGTTTATTATGTTAAGGAACTTCCCTGATTAGTTTTGGGGGTTCATTGGTTAAGGATAAAGTGGGGAAAAACAGGGTTAGTCCACCCCCCTTAATTCAGATAAATGTGTTTTTCATGCAGAATGATTCGATTTGCTCCGAATTTGGTATACCGGTTTATTATGTTAAGGAACTTCCCTGATTAGTTTTGGGGTTCATTGGTTAAGGTTAAAGGGTGAAAAGGGAGGTTAGCCCGCCCCTCTTAATTTAGATAAATGGGTTTTTCATGCAGAATGATTCGATTTGTTCCGAAGTTGGTATACCGGTTTATTATGTTAAGGAGCTTCCCTGATTCGTTTTGGCGATTCATTGGTTAAGGATAAAGGGGGGTTAGTCCACCCCCTTAATTTAGATAAATGTTTTTTTTTTGCAAGATTATTCGATTTGCTCCAAATTTGGTATACCGGTTTATTATGTTAAGGAGCTTCCCTGATTAGATTTGGAGGTTCACTGGTTAAGTATAAAGGGGGAAACGGGGGCTAATTCCCCTTCACTTATTTTTTTGAGTGGCATTATTCTTTAAAATAAGAGTATAATATGCAATTAGTGTGAATATTCTGTGAGCTCAATGCCATCAGTTTAGCTGGGCACTTTTCATTTTTATTACATATATGACTTCACTTCCAAAAGATGATTTCGTACTAATGTTCAGGTAGATCGTGTCACATTGTCAATGCGTGGCAAAAACATTTCTCTTGTGTTTATTTTTCATCAGCTAGATTATTTTTAAGTAGTTTTTTCTAAAATTTAAAACCAGAAACACAACCGTGATTTTCTTCACCTTTGACTTACAAGAGACCTGTAGTTCATCATATCATTAGTTCTCTCAGTTATTTTTAAGTTCTGGGTCTGAGGTGATGGGTACAATTGTCGATAATCATATTAATCGAGAAACGTGAAGTACAACTAATTATTGATAAATATCACTTTATTTACAAATAATATTTTCTTTCAAGTGATAAATTTTCAATCAATTCAAAATGTACTTAAAAAAGCTCTATGTTTACTTAAAAGCTGACAGATATTAATAATACAGATGTTACAAGTTTAAATTATACAATTTAATGAAATTTCCTTGCACTTTCACTCTGCAATCCCGCAGCCATCGCCCGGAAATATTTTCATTAATTGCCGTTCAAATTATTTCAAATACGTCACTTGGTTTGAAATAAGGGTGGCTATAATTCTTAGGGTAGTTGGAAATAGAAGTATTAGTGCTTAGATTTAAACTTGTGAAGAGGAAAATATTTAATTGCCGATGCACTCATTTTAATACGTCACTTTGTTCATATACGTCACTTCCTTTTAAATGAGAAGTAGTTGAAGTAGCTTCGGATTAAATCTAAATAGTGGGAAATTAATAAAGTTTTCAGGATTTATTTTCCGGATATTTAACCATATATTTGGTTTATTGTATAATAGTGCATCGTTACATACTTGATTGCTTTTACACAAAATTTCTATGGATTCTCTGATAGTGGATGCTTAATCATTGGATGTTTGGTATATAATTTTTGCTTGAATATAATCTATTATGATAATCTGGTTAAAATGTAAGCATGACAGAATTGTGAATTGACGACAACTTATAGCTGCTTTATGCTCAGATCGGCAGTTGTATATTTTTTCTCTCTACAAATGTTTAATGCAGAACAGCACTACTTCTTCTTCCAGCTACGCTAAAAAAGTATAGACACTCCAGTTTCAAACGAAGTGACATACTTAAAATAAATAGAAAGGCAATTAATGAAAACACTCCCTGACGATGGCTGTGGAATTGCATACCGAAAGTACTAGGAAATTTAAATAAAATGTATATTTTAAACATGTAGCATCTGTATTATTATTATATGTCACCTTTTAAGTAAACGTAGTACTTTTTTAAGTTCATATTGTGTACAGCACTGGCCAAAGTATTATGGTTACAAGAAAATTTACACATAAATCAGACTAGAGTTAGATTATTGTATTGCGTTTAATATTGGTTGAATATGGGCGAGATGGGGGCACGTGTGAACAGTTCGCATAAATATAGATTTTTCTCATAACTGGTTTGATTTCTATAAACAAAAACTACTCATATAGTAAACAGAACTTTCTTTTACACATGGTAATTTTTTTTAAATCACCTGTATAGTTCTTCTTACATTTATTAACAGTTTTATAAATTCAAAAAATGGTTCATATGCGCCCCATCAGCGGGGTAGTTCTGAACAGACGTGGGGCACATGTGAACACAAGGAAAAAATATCCTTTGGCATGCTTTTTATTCTGTTATTCATTTGTCGTCGTAATCATTAGTTATATTATTTGTTAAATTCACCATAAAGGGAAATTTATATATATATTTCTCTAGTATCATGGGATATATTTAAGCAAAAGATTATAAAATAAAAATAAATAAATTTGACGGGGGAGACTTAGATGAGTCATTAAGTATTGTTGCAATAAAATAAAAAAAAGAAGCAATTATAAAAAATAAATTAAAACATTTAAATTTTGCTTAGGTGTTTTTGTTTGGGGAAAATTTTAGGGAGGGGATATTTACACGCTATGTATCGGAAACCTGCCGAAATACAAAAGATTTTCACTTCTGTATTTGACTTATTTACTTGTAAATTATAGATAAAATAGGGTTTTTTAATGATTAAAAAAATCTCGACTATAACACTCCCTCTAACTTCTTTTGCTTTTGAAAGAAGGGTGGAGGTTACAATTGGAAATTTACGGTAGTTATAATTTTAATAATTTTACTTTCTTAAACTATTACTGATATCTATCTCCATTCAAACTATCATATACATAACTGTTTTAGAGATGGAAGTAAGCCATCATTGCAAATTTAGAACAAATGTAATACAAAAATTTGCAAAATTGTTTAAAGTTGTAAGGTGTAAGGTTCAAGGTGTTCTTTTGTATTAACAATGCATAAAAAATATTCTTGTAAACAGTTTAGTAAAATAAATACATACTTATTACATCATAGAAAACCTAAAATTTATTTAAAGTACAATTGAACGTAAATGAACTTGTTGGTCTTTATGTATTTGCTGAAAGATGTGTTTGTGGAAGTTTCAATACAAAATCAACTGTGTGAGGAAAATATCTTCTATTTCATGAAAATTATAGATAATAGAACTGATATTATTTCTCATTAAGTTAACTGAAAGGAACAGAATCACAGAATGATTATTGTCACTTATGAATTGTTCATATCTGCCCCAACTAGTGTGTTCACAAGTGCCCCACATTGCTGCTTCTGTTAAATTGATAAATAATTAACATTTCTCAATTTTAGAAGAAAAAGAGCTTTATCAAAAATATTTATTGGTGTTCATAGTATATGTTAAAACACTCAAATTCAAATAAATGTATAAATAAATAAAGTTATTTGTTTACCAACTTGGAACAAAGATTTTACTTTTGAGATCTAAAAACGGTGTTTTGGCTACAAGGGACAAATAAAATGTCAAATAGCTTCAAAAAAATTTTACCATATGTTTACATGTGCTATCATCTTTAGTAATTTTTTTTCAAATAAAAAAAACTTATAATAACTATTGAAAAATTGCGATGTTCACATCTGCCCCATGTTCACATGTGCCCCCATCTCCCCTATATATGAATACTTGCGTTGAACGTGTTTATAGACATCCACTCATGGATTTTAGTACTTCGTATGACTGCCGTTATACGTCTTGGCATCCCTTCGATGAACTACTGAATCAGTCAATCCATATCATCCCTATGATGTCATGCAGGAATTAATTGCTCAGTTAGTTGAACCTTGCTTGTTGCTACAATTTTGTTGACTTTCGGCAGAAGAAGTATGCCACAACATATAAAGGCAGTCATTTGCTGCTAAAGGTAAACATACGAAGCACCGAAAGCTATTATAGGACACCTATAACTATGTTTATTGTAAATAATTCATATACAATGCATGTACATTCACCCAATATTAAATGTAATACAGCAAATTAACTTCTAGGCTGATCTATGTGACAATTTTCCTGTTACCATAATAATTTGAATAGTACTGTAGTTTGTGATTGAATCAAGGTGTAATATTGCATGTAGTCATAAATTCTTTCACAAATACTTAAAAGCAAATATGTTTGTGATATATACGGTGTTCCAACTATGTATCAACCACTATGTATCCCAACTATGTATGGGATGGTAAAAAAAAAAACCAACAGTTGATTGTTTCTTTTTTTATGAAAGAAAATGCATATTTTATGAGTGAAAATCTAAATTCTTTATGAAACATGGATACTATACCATACTATGCCATTTATGTATGAAATACAATATTGCACATGTGGCCACCACAGATCGGTTTTCTTGCCATCAACCGAACATCAAAATTTTCGATGACTTTTCCCAGAATGTACAGATCCGTAGCCAAAATTTCAGCCCGGATGTTAGGTTTGAGGTCTTGGATTGTGCGGGGGGCAATGGTGTTTTACTTTCAAAGGCCCATAAGAAAATAATCCATTGAGGTTAAATCGCATGATCATGGCGGCCGATTCACATCAAAATTTCTTGAAATTACTCGATCTGGAAATTTCTAGTTCAATAGGTTTGGCGAGCAGTGTGTACCGTTGCACCGTTGTTGTGTTGTCAAAGAGTCCATAATTAAAAATGACATACATTTGACAGTTAATACATGCATGGCCACATAACAGCGGGCACAAAAAACCAGTGAAGTATTCATAGTTCAAAAAAGAACCAACAGATGAACCACCCAGTAGTACAATTTATTAAAGCACTAAATTTTATTTAATGTCCTGCACTTTTATCCTGCAATATTTAATAAAATATTTTCAGCACCTGTAGATAACTAGACCATCCTACTTTTTTAAGAAAATGAACTTGCATAAGAAAAATTTAAGACTCAAATACATCCATCCAGTGCTGTAACTCATAAAGGAATAATTTTCTGTCATTATACCTATATTACTAATTAAGTCAGTTTGAAAAAAAATAATATATCTGTCTCTGTGTATAATATTTCTCATTATCTCCTGATGCTGAAAATTAACATATGATAAAATATAAATTTCAAACTTTGATAATTGTTTAAGGAGACGAAGAATAGTTTCTTGCCAGACTAATATACGTAAGTGCACATATTTGTATGTGGGCACACTATCTGTCGTCTTTTGACAGTTAAATTAATTTTACATTTCTTAAGCTTTTAAGAAAGGTTTAAAATTGTCTAATGGTTTATGGGCTTTTGTTCCAGATATTGACTGTCTGCTTAAAAAGCAGATAAATCATTAGTTTTATCTATAACTAAACTCTAGCTTGCAGCAATTTGCAATAAATTTTAATGGATAACCATTAGCAGGAAAGCGTTAGCAAAAGCATAAGAAGAGAAAATTCAAATCTGTCAGATTAAAAAAATCATGATGTAAGAAGATTAGTGATAAAAATGTTTGTTTTTTTTTCAATATGATAATAGCGTAATTTTTTAAAGTGCTTTGTTTCCGTGCAGTACGTTTGGAAAAAAAATATCATTGATTGATATCATTGAGAAATAAAGAATAAACCAAAAAAATATTTTAGACAACAAGCAAATGTTGTACTTTAATAGGGATGTCCAGAATATTAAAAATGTTGTTCAAAGGAGCTTTTATCCGCGTATTGATATATTTATAAGAGTACAATAAAGAGTTCTATTCAGAAATTTCAAGACCTCCCCCGGCGTTGTCCGAACCCGTATTAATAACCTCGAATAAACTTAAAACTTGTAAGATTTTATATCTTTAACCCGATTTTGTATTATTTTATATTTTTAAATGTAATGTTCTTCAAAAAATATTGATGTTTAGTCGTGGTAACAGTCTCGTAAGAAGGCATTTAATTGTTTTTTCGCGTGTGGGTCGTTTCATAGTCGATAAAATAGTTCTTGTTGTCCAAATCGTTTCACATTTTATCGGTTATAAATATTTACTGTCCGTGTAAAAAAATCGCAAAAATTATTGATATTTAGTCGTAAAAGAAATATGTTTCTTATCGATTTTGTCTTGCTGTTGTTTTCTCGTCGGAACGTTTAAAATAACAAGAAAAAAATGTTATATCTCTGAAATTTTTGTTCGATATAAATATAACTCTATTGAAGCCTTCTTTACAATTTAGTGAAAACATGTTCATATCTAGCTATGAAAAAATGAGCGGAAGCCAGGCGAATCCGCAACAAAACAGCGCGAGTTTCGGCATTGACATCCAAGCTTTCTCAGATTTATTTTTTAATAAACGGTCAAGTGTGAGTATCACTCGCTTACAGAGGGTTCCGTAGGATAAATATATGTATTCGTAACTGTATTATTACAAAAAAATCGTTGCTAAAAGAATAGTAAGACTTTGTATGGGCATAGCTGTATGTACTACAAAAAGCTTATATGGATATACCGTGAAATTTTAGCGAGAAATGAAGCCTAAGTAATATCAAATATTTGTATTCTTTATAACTCTTTTTAACACTATGACTTCGGTTTGTCTGTCCGTCTGTCCGACTGTCCTTCTGTCCGCGCTCTAACTCCCGTAAATATACTCAGATCGTTCTGAAAGTTTTGGATGTTAATGACCTCTACCATAGCACGGATCCTATTTCAAATGAAGTTTGTAGTATGCTTAGTTTATTTACAGGGACAGTCAAAAGTTTTCCGTGATATCACGGACTATGGGAAAAAATCATTTAAAATGATTTTTAATGATGTTACATGCTTTCAAACATAGGAAAATTGATATGCATTTAACAAGTGCACTAAAATATGCATTCTATAGAATATGCGGTGAAAAGAATAGTTATTATACATTTACAGGGCCACACAAGAGAATTCCGTTACATAATGATATAGGGAGGGTGGGGGGTGGGGGGTTTCCGGTGTATTTCAATTCTGTTAAATTATTTCATGTATAATTAAATTGATATACGTCGATGAGGTTTACTATAACTTATTTCATGTATAATACGAAGTGCATAGCATTTACAGGAACACGCAAAAGATTTCAGATACTATATTGTATCCGAAGTACAGTAGCGATGCTTGCTGGAAATGCATTTTTAATTATGTAATGTGCTTTTATGTTTCACTTTATTTGTGCATTGTATATGGTGTGTTTAAATGCTCTAATTGATATACAGGGCTACACAAAAGAATCCGTAATGGTTACTGTGTATGAGTGTAAATTGCTTAAAGGTGGTTTTTAAATGAGTTATGCATTTTTACGCTTAACTGCATTTGCTTTCCTAAGAAATGTTTGTAGAACATAGATAAAATGATATACAGGATCACGCAAAGAATTGGATACATGGCCGTCTATAAATGATAATTTCTGGAAATGTGATTCCAGTAGTTTTAACAGTGTTTTACTTTGAATTAAAATTTAGCTAAATCGTGGCATGTACTAAAATTACTAGGTAAACTACAGGGTTGTACAAAAGTATACAAGTATGCTTCCATCTATTAGTATAAATTGCTGAAAGAGAAATTTCAACCTGTTATGTGTTTTCTTGCTAAACTAAATTTCCCCATTATATAGTATATATATCAACCTACAGATCAAATACAGGGCTGTTCAAAAGAATTGGAATACATATTTGCTATGGACGGTAACTTCTGAAATCAGTTTTAGGTAGCTTTCATTACAAAAAGCTAACTATTGCAGCCGTTCGGAGGAAAACGAGTCCGAAAACATTTGGTATATTTTCACCGATCATGAACTCCAGACCCCGAAACCACCTTCCGTTCAAAATTGATATATATATATATATATATATATATATATATATATATATATATATATATATCCATATATATATATATCCCTATATATATATATATATCTAATCTTTATCATACTGTAACTCTGGTATTTTGGTATTTATGAACCGATTTCGATAAAATTTCGTGTGTACATAAGTACATAGTACATACCAATATCTCAACCGAGTTCATTGGCCAGCTTCATCCGCCATCTTGTTTCAAAATGGCGGATTTTTTTTTTAATTTTTAAAAAAATTTAAAATTTAAAATGAGGCACAAAAAAATTAGACATTGAAAAATATTTTTTTCTTATGTGTTTGGGCTTGATACAAAGATTCTGGAACATTTTTAGTTTCGTCTATATCTTAAAAAAATGGCTGAGTTATAGTACAGTGAATTTCTAGAATGGCTGGCATTTTGAAACGATCTGATTTTTGTCACGCGATAATACACGTATTTATGAACTTATTTGGATGTGACAAGGAATGTGCATAGTACATAGCAATGTCTCGACCGAGTTCGTTGTCCAGCCTCATCCACCATCTTGTTTAAAAATATCGGCCATTTAAAAATTTAAAAAAATTAAAATTTAAAAGTGAGGTACAAAATAATTAGAAATTGAAAAAGATTTTTTTCCTTATGAGTTTGAGCTTGATACAAAGATTCCGGAGCATTTTTTGTTTCGTCTATGTTTTAAAAATGGCTGAGTTATAGCACTTTGAATTTCTAGCATGGCTGAGATTTTGAAACGATCTGATTTTTGTCACGCGATAACACGCGTATTTATGAACCGATTAGGATGTGACAAGGCATGTGCATAGTACATAGCAATCTCTCGGCCGAGTTCGTTTGCTAACTTCATCGGCCGTCTTGTTTTAAAATGGCGGCCATTTAAAAATTAAAAAAAAAATATTTTAAAATGAAGTACAAAAAAAAAAAAATTGTAATTGAAAAAGATTTTTTTCTTATGTGTTTCAGCTTGTTACAAAGATTCCGGATTATTTTTAGTTTTGCCTTTATCTAAAAAGAAGCCGAGATATAGCAGTTTGAATTTCGAATGCATGTGACATTTTTAAAAATCTGATTTTTTGCCTGCAACAGCACTCGCATATATCAACCGATTTAGATATGAGTGAGCATGTGCTCAGGAATTACTAAGGTCTTGACCAAGTTGATTGGTGAGCTTTGTTTCACCCATTATGTTGTTTTAAAATGGCGGGCTATCACCGATAATTCGGGTTAATATAATTATTAATATAATTCGGGATATCACCGAATTTGGCGACAAATATAAATCACTTTAATAAAACCAGCTTTGATAACGCTGACTAATTTCGCGAAATTCTCATTCATATTCAATATTGAAAAAATTAGTATTTAATCTTCTATAATCGGGTTCCACTAATTTGAGCTCCGTGTGTTTGAATAATATAAGCTGGCTTTAAAGAAATAAGGAATATGAAAGCTACCTCTTCCTCCCGGCACTGGCTGGAAGGACTTTTTAAAATGTTTTATGCGTTTTCTAAAATGTTTACTTAGTTCTCTTATATGCCTTATTTCCCTAAATAACATAGTTTTGTTAAAGCATTCAGGAAGTGTTGGAAAGGGTTTTATAATCTATTCTTAACGAATGATTTTTCTTACTTGTTTTAATCTTTATGATGAACGTAATTCGATACTGGCATATAAGTGCATATCCAAACTTCATTTAGAAATTCATGAAACTAAATTCAGCGTAGTTATAATGTTTTCTTTTTGTAGTGTACCTAAAACCAAAACCCTTGCTAAAAGTTTAAACTTGGCATTGTACTGAGCACGTTTCAAAAGGAGGCCAAAAACTTGTAACGCCGCACAGTGGAACATTTTGACGATCTAGATGGACAAAATTATTTCGTTGAATTTTAATTAGATTTTCCTGTTTTTTGTTTTAATTCATCTCTAATAAAATACTCAAACAGTGATAAATATTTGGTTATTTAAAAACAATGCCTTAAAATAAAAATACAGGGTCCAACAAAAGTCCGTTCCCACCGTCTTAACTGCCGAACTACTGCATCTATACTTATAAACATGGTGTCTAGGTATAATAAAGAGGCTGTGCGCTATTAGCTGAAACCAACTTACAGCGCCACCTGATATAAACTGCGGCATTAGCGTCCTATTGCGAAAATGGTTCGAAATATGGCATAAAAAGTGAATGACAAATTTATACAGCATCATCGATTTAGTTTGAAAGGCACCCTTGTGAAAATCAATGCTAAATGAATTTCGTTCTGAACATGAATACCGTTTTCGAGATTGGAATACTAATTCAGCTGTTTTGCATCAAGTGGCGCTGGAAGCGGTCTCATCTGATAGAGCATAGCCACTTTACTGTATCTAGACACCACTTTCATGAATATAGCTGTAACCGTTCAGCAATTAAGAGAAGGATTTTAGAGGGCACCATGTATAATGCATTATAAATAATGCGTATAACATACTTATTTTACAATTAAGTAAAAACAATTTAATGCACACATGCACGTTAACAATAATTTCTTTTTTGTATTTTCGTCTACTCAGAATTGCTCGAAAAATTTGTGTAGTCATTCTGAAAAAAAAAATCAAATTACAAAAAACTTTAATGTTTTGCTAAATATAAATATAAATGCTACCAAATTATTTTCGGTTGAATAAATGTTGTTTCGTGAATAAACAGTCTATATAAATTTTATTCAAATGGAAATAAAATTTCAGCATATAGACGGTAATGTAACCGTATTTCTTATGTGTCCCTGTAAAAGAAATACAAATGCTACGCACTTTCTTTTCAATTTTAAATATGCTGTTGTGTATCTCTATAACCTACAGTAATTGTGTAGAAATTTAATTAAAATTTATTTTTTTTTTAGCATCAGTCTTTCCGCGATCTTTTGTGTGGCCCTGTAAAAAAATATATGTCTAAGTTTGTCAAATTATAATAGAGTTGTCATCGGAAAAACACATGTAGGCAAAGTTTTAGCTCAATCAAATAATTGCAAGTGGTTTAAAATTGTCTTGCAAGATTTGAACTCAAATTTTATGTTGTCCTGTAAAAACTGCTACGTTCCATAAATTATAATAATATTGCATTATCATCAAAACTGCATATACCGAGTACAGTTTCAGCTCAATTAGATTTTTGAAATTGGTCTAAAATTAATTTGCAAATTTTAATTTAAATTTTTGTGAAGCCCTGTAGAAAAAGTAGTCTAAACAAAATTCTGCGTTCTTTAAATTATAATAATATTGTATATTGTAATTCAAATTACACATATATTCATTGTTTCGTCTCAATATGATAATTAAAAGTGGTTTAAATTTGACTTGTAAGATTTTAACTAAACACACATAGTACATGCACTGCAAGTTAATATGATGCTTGTCTACTCTATTAAAATCCGTGCGCGTATCTATGTAACCTCAAAAACTCGGAAACCATAGGGCGCAGGGCTGCGAAATTTGGCACACGGGCTGTTGATTGGGGGCCCATGAAAGATTGGGTCAAAAAATTCAAAAATTTTAAATATATATTTTTTATTTTATGTTTATGACAATTTTTTTACTATTTCTGTGTTCAAACCGTAATCGCCCGAGTTCTAAACAATGTGAGATATACATATTACGTACGTCACACTGCAATACTAAAAAACTGTAGCGGGTATTACAATAATTCTTTTACCTCACATGCAAGTAATTAGAGATATACATATCACGTACGCAACGCCGCAATACTAAGAAGCTCAAGGGGGTATTACTATAATACTTATACCTCACCGGCAAATAATTAGAGATTATGTATTTGCGATTAGTTATTACTTTTTTTAAAAATATAAAGAAAAACATTTTATCACAAACGTCAACAATTTTTTTTGCTCTACTTATTCCCTTATTCCAAAGATATCGTTTCATCATATGCTGCCATAGTCATATGATAAATTAAATATCTTAAAAAATGCACAGTCTTAGAAAAATATTTTTCTAAATCGAATAGCTATTTTTAATTTTGATTTTAGAAATAAACTCATGAGCTCCCGTGCATTGAACTGGTTAAACAGCTAGTTTATTAATAAAAACTTAATGACCTACAGACATCTGCAAAAGTTATTGAAAATTTTCTATACTTAAGAATGGCACTTTTATTTTAAAAAATACTTGATGAATAATTCAGAATAATATGTTAAAAATCAAGATGAAATTTTTAAACAACATCAAGAACCATCCAGAATTTCAACCTTTGAAAAAAGCAGTAAAACTGGTTTAATATCGCTTATTTTCAAACAAAAATTGTTTAAATCTGACATTGACAAAGCTGTGACATTAGGTCAGCAAACTCGTGTTTTCAAATAAAACAGAATAGTCTCGACGTGCTTTCAAACTTAGAGGAAGCTAGTGCAACTTTTGAAACTCCCTCAAACGAAACTGTCATGATTAATGAACACCTCTGATTTTTTTTTCGCCAAAAGTCGTACGGATCTCGAAAATACAGACATTCAGCTACCAGTAGACGCGGTATTGTCAAATTTCGAGATAATCGAAAAAATGAATTTTGTCCACCTAGATCAAGGACGGCGAACCTATGGCACGCGTGCCACTTTGGCACGCGAAAGGATAATTTTGGCACGGCATTGCTTGTGGCTCTAAATCAAAATAAAGTGAAATTTCACAAAATTACAACTGATTTTTTCTAAATTCGATTAAATGGAAATTGAAAAATTTTAATTGCGGCATATTATATTCCAATCTAATTAATTGTGGTCCCAAAAGTTTTTCAAACAAAGACGATATTTGAAAACTATCGACAAGAATTGGTTACGAGTATTAGACATTACTAAGTTCCGAGGGTAAAGTTATAGCAACTTTGAATTTATTTCAGAGCTATTCAGAGAAACTAGCGTTTGATTTTTTTTGCCTATCTATGCTTTCGAGTCGCTGTTTTCACAAATGAATAATATCAAAACTGAAACTGAAAGCATTTGTCACATAAATTCGGATTAGTTTGCTTAAAATTAACCTGATATTAAGATTCAACAACAGAAATCGAATTACATCGTATTAATTCTTTTAAATTAATTTATAAAATATATTTATTTCCATAATTATTATAGTGTAGCACCTATATGTATGTTTCTAATATTTTTTAAATATTAACAGAAAATTTTAAACAATTTTAATCTATTATTTTTCCATTTACCTAATTTGTATTTTAACTGGCACGTCATGGTCACGTAAAATATTTTTTGGCCAAATTTGGCACGCGGCAACAAAAAGGTTCGCCAACCCTGATCATAAAAACTACGCACTGTGCGCCGCCTTGGTCCGTGCCGTGTTTTCCCAGATAGTTTTTTAATTAACCTTCAAAAACGCGATTGGAGCATTGAGAGGCCACTCTAAGCAAATTAGTCACGAATCCCATAGTAATTATGTGATTGATTCTAATTAAATTAGCCTGTTTTTCACTTTTATTGCTTTTGTACTACTGCTGGGCATTGTAATACACAAATATATCATTAAATGTTGTTAGCTAGGCTTTAAAAGCTGATAGCGTATAAAGTACGCCACCCGTGTCTTTATGTATGTGCAAACGACCCGTATTTTTAAGCGTTGATGTCTCAACATTTTTTTTTTCGAAAATCAGTATCAACAATCTTTTTATACTTCTGCGACGATAGGTAACTCTAGTGCTCCTCAACGGCTTTGCTGAACCCCCGCAAATCGAAATTTGCGTGTAACATGAAAATGCGATTTTCTTAAAATCTATGTGACCAAGGGTAATCGCTATAGTTTTCCTGTAATTATTAAATAATCTTCTACCACACATAATTTGTTCATGATTTAAATTACAGTAGACTTGGAAATAGAGAGAGGGCGGGACATATTTTGTTATCACTTTTTTCATGATATCTCTCAAAATGTAATACCTAAATTAGAAAAAAAAATGTGTTTTTGAGTCCGGTATTACAAAAGCTTTCACACAATATACCACGGGATATACAAAAAAAAAAAAAAAAAAAAAAAAAAGATTTTTTTTTCAAGTAAATTAATTAGAGCTCCTACATTTCTCCTAAATAGATTTGAGAATGGTTAATAATCTATAAATATATGAGTCATAGCCTCTATTATTTCAGCGAATATGAACTTTCCACGTTCCATAGTTTACGAGTAAAATGGCTGTGGCAGATGGACAGACAGACACAGGAGTGAACTTATGATGGTTTTCGTTTTTATTTTTAAGTACGGAACACTTTAAAAAATATTTCAACTCGTCCGAACATTTCAAAATTTTTGTATGTGGTGTAAATTGGATCCGTCGAGAAGACCTAAGAAGATTGTGTCTAAATACCAAAGTTTTGTTACTTTTAGAGTACAAAAAAAATCCCAGCCGTTCGGCATACAGGTGGAGCAGGCTGGGATTTTGTTCTCGAGCTGATTTTGTCAGAATCATGTTAAAACGATATTTTTTTTCTTCAACCCCTATTTTTGTTTAATTTGTTTCTGCTGTAAGAGTTGGTCCTATTAAACACTTGTCAATATAAATGTTGTAGATAATATGAAGAATATTTATAATAAATTTAAGCGGATTTTACATGTTGTTAATTGACGAAGTTATGATTTTTTGTTCAACCACCACCCCCATTTGGGGGTGGTTATTTTTATTTATTTATTTATTTATTGGTAAGGGTTGGTCCTATCAAAAACTTGCCAATATAAAAGTTGTAGATGTTAAGGAGATTTATAATAAGTTCAAGTGAATAAGATATTTTGAGACTTGACGAAGTCATGAATTTTTTTCTAAATAAAACTCAATTTTTTTCACCGCTTGAGCCCATTTTTAATTTTATCAAAAATACGTGATACATAAATTTTTGGCCCTTTTCCTAGAAGTAAAAATATCTTGAAACTGATTTGATATGCATTATAATTAAGAAGCTATGGGGGGGGTCACAAAAACCCTCCCTCTTTCCACCCCCTAGGTTCTATTTTCCCATTAACAAACTTGACCGAGACTTTTCTGTATTTTATGTAACCTTTCTAAAGGACTATTTCAGTAATACACATTAAATCGTGACAGATGCTATCACAGCTCCCGTGAAGACATATCAAAGTGCAAACACTCTCTAGATTGTCTAATAGTATGCACCAATATTTCAGATTAAACGTATCCGCCAGATATTTTTGTGCGAATAAACGCAAAATCCTCTTTAATAAAACATGACGGGTTGTTGACGACTGGCTTTTTCGTTAACCGTTGCCAAAAATTTAACTCGGAAAATGAAACGTTTGAAGTTACTGAAAAAATTAATAGCTCCAAATATATTTGTCAGAAAATTATTAGACAAACTGTGTTAGAAAAGTAAAAGATTATTTTTTTCTTGATATAAATTTTAAATCTAATGATTATGCCGTTTTTCAAATATTGAATTTCAAAAATTACGAAATTTCACAATGGAGTTCCGTAGCTAAACCATCACGCGTAATCAATAGACTCTATTATTTCAGCGAATATGAACTTTCCACGTTCCATAATTTACGAGTAAAATGGCTGTGGCAGATGGACAGACAGACACAGGAGTGAACTTATGATGGTTTTCGTTTTTATTTTTAAGTAGGGAACACTTCAAAAAATATTTCAACTCGTCCGAACATTTCAAAATTTTTGTATGTGGTGTAAATTGGATCCGTCGAGAAGACCTAAGAAGATTGTGTCTAAATACCAAAGTTTTGTTACTTTTAGAGTAGAAAAAAATCCCAGCCGTTCGGCATACAGGTGGAGCAGGCTGGGATTTTGTTCTCGAGCTGATTTTGTCAGAATCATGTTAAAACGATATTTTTTTTTTCTTCAACCCCTATTTTTGTTTAATTTGTTTCTGATGTAAGAGTTGGTCCTATTAAACACTTGTCAATATAAATGTTGTAGATAATGTGAAGAATATTTATAATAAATTTAAGCGAATTTTACATGTTGTTAATTGACGAAGTTATGATTTTTTGTTCAACCCCCACCCCTTTTTGGGGGTGATTATTTTTATTTATTTATTTATTTATTGGTAAGGGTTGGTCCTATCAAAAACTTGCCAATATAAAAGTTGTAGATATTAAGGAGATTTATAATAAGTTCAAGTGAATAAGATATTTTGAGACTTGACGAAGTCATGAATTTTTTTCTAACTAAAACTCAATTTTTTTCACCGCTTGAGCCCATTTTTAATTTTATCAAAAATACGTGATACATAAATTTTTGGCCGTTTTCCTAGAAGTAAAAATATCTTGAAACTGATTTGATATGCATTATAATTAAGAAGCTATGGGGGGGTGGGTCACAAAAACCCTCCCTCTTTCCACCCCCTAGGTTCTATTTTCCCATTAACAAACTTGACCGAGACTTTTCTGTATTTTATGTAACCTTTCTAAAGGACTATTTCAGTAATACACATTAAATCGTGACAGATGCTATCACAGCTCCCGTGAAGGCATATCAAAGTGCAAACACTCTCTAGATTGTCTAATAGTATGCACCAATATTTCAGATTAAACGTATCCGCCAGATATTTTTGTGCGAATAAACGCAAAATCCTCTTTAATAAAACATGACGGGTTGTTGACAACTGGCTTTTTCGTTAACCGTTGCCAAAAATTTAACTCGGAAAATGAAACGTTTGAAGTTAATGAAAAAATTAATAGCTCCAAATATATTTGTCAGAAAATTATTAGACAAACTGTGTTAGAAAAGTAAAAGATTATTTTTTTTCTTGATATAAATTTTAAATCTAATGATTATGCCGTTTTTCAAATATTGAATTTCAAAAATTACGAAATTTCACAATGGCGTTCCTTAGCTACACCATCACGCGTAATCAATAGCCTCTATTATTTCAGCGAATATGAACTTTCCACGTTCCATAATTTACGAGTAAAATGGCTGTGGCAGATGGACAGACAGACACAGGAGTGAACTTATGATGGTTTTCGTTTTTATTTTTAAGTACGGAACACTTTAAAAAATATTTCAACTCGTCCGAACATTTCAAAATTTTGTATGTGGTGTAAATTGGATCCGTTGAGAAGACCTAAGAAGATTGTGTCTAAATACCAAAGTTTTGTTACTTTTAGAGTAGAAAAAAATCCCAGCCGTTCGGCATACAGGTGGAGCAGGCTGGGATTTTGTTCTCGAGCTGATTTTGTCAGAATCATGTTAAAACGATATTTTTTTTCTTCAACCCCTATTTTTGTTTAATTTGTTTCTGCTGTAAGAGTTGGTCCTATTAAACACTTGTCAATATAAATGTTGTAGATAATATGAAGAATATTTATAATAAATTTAAGCGGATTTTACATGTTGTTAATTGACGAAGTTATGATTTTTTGTTCAACCACCACCCCATTTTGGGGGTGGTTATTTTTATTTATTTATTTATTTATTGGTAAGGGTTGGTCCTATCAAAAACTTGCCAATATAAAAGTTGTAGATATTAAGGAGATTTATAATAAGTTCAAGTGAATAAGATATTTTGAGACTTGACGAAGTCATGAATTTTTTTCTAACTAAAACTCAATTTTTTTCACCGCTTGAGCCCATTTTTAATTTTATCAAAAATACGTGATACATAAATTTTTGGCCCTTTTCCTAGAAGTAAAAATATCTTGAAACTGATTTGATATGCATTATAATTAAGAAGCTATGGGGGGGTCACAAAAACCCTCCCTCTTTCCACCCCCTAGGTTCTATTTTCCCATTAACAAACTTGACCGAGACTTTTCTGTATTTTATGAAACCTTTCTAAAGGACTATTTCAGTAATACACATTAAATCTTGACAGATGCTATCACAGCTCCCGTGAAGACATATCAAAGTGCAAACACTCTCTAGATTGTCCAATAGTATGCACCAATATTTCAGATTAAATGTATCCGCCAGATATTTTTGTGCGAATAAACGCAGAATCCTCTTTAATAAAACATGACGGGTTGTTGACGACTGGCTTTTTCGTTAACCGTTGCCAAAAATTTAACTCGGAAAATGAAACGTTTGAAGTTACTGAAAAAATTAATAGCTCCAAATATATTTGTCAGAAAATTATTAGACAAACTGTGTTAGAAAAGTAAAAGATTATTTTTTTCTTGATATAAATTTTAAATCTAATGATTATGCCGTTTTTCAAATATTGAATTTCAAAAATTACGAAATTTCACAATGGAGTTCCGTAGCTAAACCATCACGCGTAATCAATAGCGTCTATTATTTCAGCGAATATGAACTTTCCACGTTCCATAATTTACGAGTAAAATGGCTGTGGCAGATGGACAGACAGACACAGGAGTGAACTTATGATGGTTTTCGTTTTTATTTTTAAGTACGGAACACTTTAAAAAATATTTCAACTCGTCCGAACATTTCAAAATTTTGTATGTGGTGTAAATTGGATCCGTTGAGAAGACCTAAGAAGATTGTGTCTAAATACCAAAGTTTTGTTACTTTTAGAGTAGAAAAAAATCCCAGCCGTTCGGCATACAGGTGGAGCAGGCTGGGATTTTGTTCTCGAGCTGATTTTGTCAGAATCATGTTAAAACGATATTTTTTTTCTTCAACCCCTTTTTGTTTAATTTGTTTCTGCTGTAAGAGTTGGTCCTATTAAACACTTGTCAATATAAATGTTGTAGATAATATGAAGAATATTTATAATAAATTTAAGCGGATTTTACATGTTGTTAATTGACGAAGTTATGATTTTTTGTTCAACCACCACCCCCTTTTGGGGGTGGTTATTTTTATTTATTTATTTACTTATTGGTAAGGGTTGGTCCTATCAAAAACTTGCCAATATAAAAGTTGTAGATATTAAGGAGATTTATAATAAGTTCAAGTGAATAAGATATTTTGAGACTTGACGAAGTCATGAATTTTTTTCTAACTAAAACTCAATTTTTTTCACCGCTTGAGCCCATTTTTAATTTTATCAAAAATACGTGATACATAAATTTTTGGCCCTTTTCCTAGAAGTAAAAATAACTTGAAACTGGTTTGATATGCATTATAATTAAGAAGCTATGGGGGGGGGGTCACAAAAACCCTCCCTCTTTCCACCCCCTAGGTTCTATTTTCCCATTAACAAACTTGACCGAGACTTTTCTGTATTTTATGTAACCTTTCTAAAGGACTATTTCAGTAATACACATTAAATCGTGACAGATGCTATCACAGCTCCCGTGAAGGCATATCAAAGTGCAAACACTCTCTAGATTGTCTAATAGTATGCACCAATATTTCAGATTAAACGTATCCGCCAGATATTTTTGTGCGAATAAACGCAAAATCCTCTTTAATAAAACATGACGGGTTGTTGACGACTGGCTTTTTCGTTAACCGTTGCCAAAAATTTAACTCGGAAAATGAAACGTTTGAAGTTAATGAAAAAATTAATAGCTCCAAATATATTTGTCAGAAAATTATTAGACAAACTGTGTTAGAAAAGTAAAAGATTATTTTTTTTCTTGATATAAATTTTAAATCTAATGATTATGCCGTTTTTCAAATATTGAATTTCAAAAATTACGAAATTTCACAATGGCGTTCCTTAGCTACACCATCACGCGTAATCAATAGCCTCTATTATTTCAGCGAATATGAACTTTCCACGTTCCATAATTTACGAGTAAAATGGCTGTGGCAGATGGACAGATAGACACAGGAGTGAACTTATGATGGTTTTCGTTTTTATTTTTAACTACGGAACACTTCAAAAAATATTTAGACTCGTCCGAACATTTCAAAATTTTTGTATGTGGTGTAAATTGGATCCGTCGAGAAGACCTAAGAAGATTGTGCATACAGGTGGAGCAGGCTGGGATTTTGTTCTCGAGCTGATTTTGTCAGAATCATGTTAAAACGATATTTTTTTTTCTTCAACCCCTATTTTTGTTTAATTTGTTTCTGCTGTAAGAGTTGGTCCTATTAAACACTTGTCAATATAAATGTTGTAGATAATGTGAAGAATATTTATAATAAATTTAAGCGGATTTTACATGTTGTTAATTGACGAAGTTATGATTTTTTGTTCAACCCCCACCCCTTTTTGGGGGTGATTATTTTTATTTATTTATTTATTTATTGGTAAGGGTTGGTCCTATCAAAAACTTGCCAATATAAAAGTTGTAGATATTAAGGAGATTTATAATAAGTTCAAGTGAATAAGATATTTTGAGACTTGACGAAGTCATGAATTTTTTTCTAACTAAAACTCAATTTTTTTCACCGCTTGAGCCCATTTTTAATTTTATCAAAAATACGTGATACATAAATTTTTGGCCCTTTTCCTAGAAGTAAAAATAACTTGAAACTGGTTTGATATGCATTATAATTAAGAAGCTATGGGGGGGGGGTCACAAAAACCCTCCCTCTTTCCACCCCCTAGGTTCTATTTTCCCATTAACAAACTTGACCGAGACTTTTCTGTATTTTATGTAACCTTTCTAAAGGACTATTTCAGTAATACACATTAAATCGTGACAGATGCTATCACAGCTCCCGTGAAGACATATCAAAGTGCAAACACTCTCTAGATTGTCCAATAGTATGCACCAATATTTCAGATTAAATGTATCCGCCAGATATTTTTGTGCGAATAAACGCAGAATCCTCTTTAATAAAACATGACGGGTTGTTGACGACTGGCTTTTTCGTTAACCGTTGCCAAAAATTTAACTCGGAAAATGAAACGTTTGAAGTTACTGAAAAAATTAATAGCTCCAAATATATTTGTCAGAAAATTATTAGACAAACTGTGTTAGAAAAGTAAAAGATTATTTTTTTCTTGATATAAATTTTAAATCTAATGATTATGCCGTTTTTCAAATATTGAATTTCAAAAATTACGAAATTTCACAATGGAGTTCCGTAGCTAAACCATCACGCGTAATCAATAGCGTCTATTATTTCAGCGAATATGAACTTTCCACGTTCCATAATTTACGAGTAAAATGGCTGTGGCAGATGGACAGACAGACACAGGAGTGAACTTATGATGGTTTTCGTTTTTATTTTTAAGTACGGAACACTTTAAAAAATATTTCAACTCGTCCGAACATTTCAAAATTTTGTATGTGGTGTAAATTGGATCCGTTGAGAAGACCTAAGAAGATTGTGTCTAAATACCAAAGTTTTGTTACTTTTAGAGTAGAAAAAAATCCCAGCCGTTCGGCATACAGGTGGAGCAGGCTGGGATTTTGTTCTCGAGCTGATTTTGTCAGAATCATGTTAAAACGATATTTTTTTTTCTTCAACCCCTTTTTGTTTAATTTGTTTCTGCTGTAAGAGTTGGTCCTATTAAACACTTGTCAATATAAATGTTGTAGATAATATGAAGAATATTTATAATAAATTTAAGCGGATTTTACATGTTGTTAATTGACGAAGTTATGATTTTTTGTTCAACCACCACCCCCTTTTGGGGGTGGTTATTTTTATTTATTTATTTATTTATTGGTAAGGGTTGGTCCTATCAAAAACTTGCCAATATAAAAGTTGTAGATATTAAGGAGATTTATAATAAGTTCAAGTGAATAAGATATTTTGAGACTTGACGAAGTCATGAATTTTTTTCTAACTAAAACTCAATTTTTTTCACCGCTTGAGCCCATTTTTAATTTTATCAAAAATACGTGATACATAAATTTTTGGCCCTTTTCCTAGAAGTAAAAATATCTTGAAACTGATTTGATATGCATTATAATTAAGAAGCTATGGGGGGGGGGTCACAAAAACCCTCCCTCTTTCCACCCCCTAGGTTCTATTTTCCCATTAACAAACTTGACCGAGACTTTTCTGTATTTTATGTAACCTTTCTAAAGGACTATTTCAGTAATACACATTAAATCGTGACAGATGCTATCACAGCTCCCGTGAAGGCATATCAAAGTGCAAACACTCTCTAGATTGTCTAATAGTATGCACCAATATTTCAGATTAAACGTATCCGCCAGATATTTTTGTGCGAATAAACGCAAAATCCTCTTTAATAAAACATGACGGGTTGTTGACGACTGGCTTTTTCGTTAACCGTTGCCAAAAATTTAACTCGGAAAATGAAACGTTTGAAGGTTAATGAAAAAATTAATAGCTCCAAATATATTTGTCAGAAAATTATTAGACAAACTGTGTTAGAAAAGTAAAAGATTATTTTTTTTCTTGATATAAATTTTAAATCTAATGATTATGCCGTTTTTCAAATATTGAATTTCAAAAATTACGAAATTTCACAATGGAGTTCCTTAGCTACACCATCACGCGTAATCAATAGCCTCTATTATTTCAGCGAATATGAACTTTCCACGTTCCATAATTTACGAGTAAAATGGCTGTGGCAGATGGACAGACAGACACAGGAGTGAACTTATGATGGTTTTCGTTTTTATTTTTAAGTACGGAACACTTTAAAAAATATTTCAACTCGTCCGAACATTTCAAAATTTTTGTATGTGGTGTAAATTGGATCCGTCGAGAAGACCTAAGAAGATTGTGTCTAAATACCAAAGTTTTGTTACTTTTAGAGTAGAAAAAAATCCCAGCCGTTCGGCATACAGGTGGAGCAGGCTGGGATTTTGTTCTCAAGCTGATTTTGTCAGAATCATGTTAAAACGATATTTTTTTTTCTTCAACCCCTATTTTTGTTTAATTTGTTTCTGCTGTAAGAGTTGGTCCTATTAAACACTTGTCAATATAAATGTTGTAGAAAATGTGAAGAATATTTATAATAAATTTAAGCGGATTTTACATGTTGTTAATTGACGAAGTTATGATTTTTTGTTCAACCCCCACCCCCTTTTGGGGGTGGTTATTTTTATTTATTTATTTATTTATTGGTAAGGGTTGGTCCTATCAAAAACTTGCCAATATAAAAGTTGTAGATATTAAGGAGGTTTATAATAAGTTCAAGTGAATAAGATATTTTGAGACTTGACGAAGTCATGAATTTTTTTCTAACTAAAACTCAATTTTTTTCACCGCTTGAGCCCATTTTTAATTTTATCAAAAATACGTGATACATAAATTTTTGGCCCTTTTCCTAGAAGTAAAAATATCTTGAAACTGATTTGATATGCATTATAATTAAGAAGCTATGGGGGTGGTCACAAAAACCCTCCCTCTTTCCACCCCCTAGGTTCTATTTTCCCATTAACAAACTTGACCGAAACTTTTCTGTATTTTATGTAACCTTTCAAAAGGACTATTTCAGTAATACACATTAAATCGTGACAGATGCTATCACAGCTCCCGTGAAGACATATCAAAGTGCAAACACTCTCTAGATTGTCCAATAGTATGCACCAATATTTCAGATTAAATGTATCCGCCAGATATTTTTGTGCGAATAAACACAGAATCATCTTTAATAAAACATGACGGGTTGTTGACGACTGGCTTTTTCGTTAACCGTTGCCAAAAATTTAACTCGGAAAATGAAACGTTTGAAGTTACTGAAAAAATTAATAGCTCCAAATATATTTGTCAGAAAATTATTA
Organism: Maratus speciosus; assembly: GCA_963932465.1. Taxonomy (NCBI): domain Eukaryota; kingdom Metazoa; phylum Arthropoda; class Arachnida; order Araneae; family Salticidae; genus Maratus; species Maratus speciosus. Next base: position 24,759,250 of record OZ010786.1, read on the forward strand.
GACAAACTGTGTTAGAAAAGTAAAAGATTATTTTTTTCTTGATATAAATTTTAAATCTAATGATTATGCCGTTTTTCAAATATTGAATTTCAAAAATTACGAAATTTCACAATGGAGTTCCGTAGCTAAACCATCACGCGTAATCAATAGCGTCTATTATTTCAGCGAATATGAACTTTCCACGTTCCATAATTTACGAGTAAAATGGCTGTGGCAGATGGACAGACAGACACAGGAGTGAACTTATGATGGTTTTCGTTTTTATTTTTAAGTACGGAACACTTTAAAAAATATTTCAACTCGTCCGAACATTTCAAAATTTTGTATGTGGTGTAAATTGGATCCGTTGAGAAGACCTAAGAAGATTGTGTCTAAATACCAAAGTTTTGTTACTTTTAGAGTAGAAAAAAATCCCAGCCGTTCGGCATACAGGTGGAGCAGGCTGGGATTTTGTTCTCGAGCTGATTTTGTCAGAATCATGTTAAAACGATATTTTTTTTCTTCAACCCCTATTTTTGTTTAATTTGTTTCTGCTGTAAGAGTTGGTCCTATTAAACACTTGTCAATATAAATGTTGTAGATAATATGAAGAATATTTATAATAAATTTAAGCGGATTTTACATGTTGTTAATTGACGAAGTTATGATTTTTTGTTCAACCACCACCCCCTTTTGGGGGTGGTTATTTTTATTTATTTATTTATTTATTGGTAAGGGTTGGTCCTATCAAAAACTTGCCAATATAAAAGTTGTAGATATTAAGGAGATTTATAATAAGTTCAAGTGAATAAGATATTTTGAGACTTGACGAAGTCATGAATTTTTTTCTAACTAAAACTCAATTTTTTTCACCGCTTGAGCCCATTTTTAATTTTATCAAATATACGTGATACATAAATTTTTGGCCCTTTTCCTAGAAGTAAAAATATCTTGAAACTGATTTGATATGCATTATAATTAAGAAGCTATGGGGGGAGTCACAAAAACCCTCCCTCTTTCCACCCCCTAGGTTCTATTTTCCCATTAACAAACTTGACCGAGACTTTTCTGTATTTTATGTAACCTTTCTAAAGGACTATTTCAGTAATACACATTAAATCGTGACAGATGCTATCACAGCTCCCGTGAAGGCATATCAAAGTGCAAACACTCTCTAGATTGTCTAATAGTATGCACCAATATTTCAGATTAAACGTATCCGCCAGATATTTTTGTGCGAATAAACGCAAAATCCTCTTTAATAAAACATGACGGGTTGTTGACGACTGGCTTTTTCGTTAACCGTTGCCAAAAATTTAACTCGGAAAATGAAACGTTTGAAGTTAATGAAAAAATTAATAGCTCCAAATATATTTGTCAGAAAATTATTAGACAAACTGTGTTAGAAAAGTAAAAGATTATTTTTTTTCTTGATATAAATTTTAAATCTAATGATTATGCCGTTTTTCAAATATTGAATTTCAAAAATTACGAAATTTCACAATGGCGTTCCTTAGCTACACCATCACGCGTAATCAATAGCCTCTATTATTTCAGCGAATATGAACTTTCCACGTTCCATAATTTACGAGTAAAATGGCTGTGGCAGATGGACAGACAGACACAGGAGTGAACTTATGATGGTTTTCGTTTTTATTTTTAAGTACGGAACACTTCAAAAAATATTTCAACTCGTCCGAACATTTCAAAATTTTTGTATGTGGTGTAAATTGGATCCGTCGAGAAGACCTAAGAAGATTGTGTCTAAATACCAAAGTTTTGTTACTTTTAGAGTAGAAAAAAATCCCAGCCGTTCGGCATACAGGTGGGAGCAGGCTGGGATTTTGTTCTCGAGCTGATTTTGTCAGAATCATGTTAAAACGATATTTTTTTTTCTTCAACCCCTATTTTTGTTTAATTTGTTTCTGCTGTAAGAGTTGGTCCTATTAAACACTTGTCAATATAAATGTTGTAGATAATGTGAAGAATATTTATAATAAATTTAAGCGGATTTTACATGTTGTTAATTGACGAAGTTATGATTTTTTGTTCAACCCCCACCCCTTTTTGGGGGTGATTATTTTTATTTATTTATTTATTTATTGGTAAGGGTTGGTCCTATCAAAAACTTGCCAATATAAAAGTTGTAGATATTAAGGAGATTTATAATAAGTTCAAGTGAATAAGATATTTTGAGACTTGACGAAGTCATGAATTTTTTTCTAACTAAAACTCAATTTTTTTCACCGCTTGAGCCCATTTTTAATTTTATCAAAAATACGTGATACATAAATTTTTGGCCGTTTTCCTAGAAGTAAAAATATCTTGAAACTGATTTGATATGCATTATAATTAAGAAGCTATGGGGGGGGGGGTCACAAAAACACTCCCTCTTTCCACCCCCTAGGTTCTATTTTCCCATTAACAAACTTGACCGAGACTTTTCTATATTTTATGTAACCTTTCTAAAGGACTATTTCAGTAATACACATTAAATCGTGACAGATGCTATCACAGCTCCCGTGAAGACATATCAAAGTGCAAACACTCTCTAGATTGTCCAATAGTATGCACCAATATTTCAGATTAAATGTATCCGCCAGATATTTTTGTGGGAATAAACGCAGAATCCTCTTTAATAAAACATGACGGGTTGTTGACGACTGGCTTTTTCGTTAACCGTTGCCAAAAATTTAACTCGGAAAATGAAACGTTTGAAGTTAATGAAAAAATTAATAGCTCCAAATATATTTGTCAGAAAATTATTCGACAAACTGTGTTAGAAAAGTAAAAGATTATTTTTTTCCTGATATAAATTTTAAATCTAATGATTATGCCGTTTTTCAAATATTGAATTTCAAAAATTACGAAATTTCACAATGGAGTTCCGTAGCTAAACCATCACGCGTAATCAATAGCCTCTATTATTTCAGCGAATATGAACTTTCCACGTTCCATAATTTACGAGTAAAATGGCTGTGGCAGATGGACAGACAGACACAGGAGTGAACTTATGATGGTTTTCGTTTTTATTTTTAAGTACGGAACACTTTAAAAAATATTTCAACTCGTCCGAACATTTCAAAATTTTGTATGTGGTGTAAATTGGATCCGTTGAGAAGACCTAAGAAGATTGTGTCTAAATACCAAAGTTTTGTTACTTTTAGAGTAGAAAAAAATCCCAGCCGTTCGGCATACAGGTGGAGCAGGCTGCAATTTGTTCTCGAGCTGATTTTGTCAGAATCATGTTAAAACGATATTTTTTTTCTTCAACCCCTATTTTTGTTTAATTTGTTTCTGCTGTAAGAGTTGGTCCTATTAAACACTTGTCAATATAAATGTTGTAGATAATATGAAGAATATTTATAATAAATTTAAGCGGATTTTACATGTTGTTAATTGACGAAGTTATGATTTTTTGTTCAACCACCACCCCCTTTTGGGGGGTGGTTATTTTTATTTATTTATTTATTTATTGGTAAGGGTTGGTCCTATCAAAAACTTGCCAATATAAAAGTTGTAGATATTAAGGAGATTTATAATAAGTTCAAGTGAATAAGATATTTTGAGACTTGACGAAGTCATGAATTTTTTTCTAACTAAAACTCAATTTTTTTCACCGCTTGAGCCCATATTTAATTTTATCAAAAATACGTGATACATAAATTTTTGGCCCTTTTCCTAGAAGTAAAAATATCTTGAAACTGATTTGATATGCATTATAATTAAGAAGCTATGGGGGGGTCACAAAAACCCTCCCTCTTTCCACCCCCTAGGTTCTATTTTCCCATCAACAAACTTGACCGAGACTTTTCTGTATTTTATGTAACCTTTCTAAAGGACTATTTCAGTAATACACATTAAATCGTGACAGATGCTATCACAGCTCCCGTGAAGGCATATCAAAGTGCAAACACTCTCTAGATTGTCTAATAGTATGCACCAATATTTCAGATTAAACGTATCCGCCAGATATTTTTGTGCGAATAAACGCAAAATCCTCTTTAATAAAACATGACGGGTTGTTGACGACTGGCTTTTTCGTTAACCGTTGCCAAAAATTTAACTCGGAAAATGAAACGTTTGAAGTTAATGAAAAAATTAATAGCTCCAAATATATTTGTCAGAAAATTATTAGACAAACTGTGTTAGAAAAGTAAAAGATTATTTTTTTTCTTGATATAAATTTTAAATCTAATGATTATGCCGTTTTTCAAATATTGAATTTCAAAAATTACGAAATTTCACAATGGAGTTCCTTAGCTACACCATCACGCGTAATCAATAGCCTCTATTATTTCAGCGAATATGAACTTTCCACGTTCCATAATTTACGAGTAAAATGGCTGTGGCAGATGGACAGACAGACACAGGAGTGAACTTATGATGGTTTTCGTTTTTATTTTTAAGTACGGAACACTTTAAAAAATATTTCAACTCGTCCGAACATTTCAAAATTTTTGTATGTGGTGTAAATTGGATCCGTCGAGAAGACCTAAGAAGATTGTGTCTAAATACCAAAGTTTTGTTACTTTTAGAGTAGAAAAAAATCCCAGCCGTTCGGCATACAGGTGGGAGCAGGCTGGGATTTTGTTCTCGAGCTGATTTTGTCAGAATCATGTTAAAACGATATTTTTTTTTCTTCAACCCCTATTTTTGTTTAATTTGTTTCTGCTGTAAGAGTTGGTCCTATTAAACACTTGTCAATATAAATGTTGTAGATAATGTGAAGAATATTTATAATAAATTTAAGCGGATTTTACATGTTGTTAATTGACGAAGTTATGATTTTTTGTTCAACCCCCACCCCTTTTTGGGGGTGATTATTTTTATTTATTTATTTATTTATTGGTAAGGGTTGGTCCTATCAAAAACTTGCCAATATAAAAGTTGTAGATATTAAGGAGATTTATAATAAGTTCAAGTGAATAAGATATTTTGAGACTTGACGAAGTCATGAATTTTTTTCTAACTAAAACTCAATTTTTTTCACCGCTTGAGCCCATTTTTAATTTTATCAAAAATACGTGATACATAAATTTTTGGCCGTTTTCCTAGAAGTAAAAATATCTTGAAACTGATTTGATATGCATTATAATTAAGAAGCTATGGGGGGGGGGTCACAAAAACACTCCCTCTTTCCACCCCCTAGGTTCTATTTTCCCATTAACAAACTTGACCGAGACTTTTCTGTATTTTATGTAACCTTTCTAAAGGACTATTTCAGTAATACACATTAAATCGTGACAGATGCTATCACAGCTCCCGTGAAGACATATCAAAGTGCAAACACTCTCTAGATTGTCCAATAGTATGCACCAATATTTCAGATTAAATGTATCCGCCAGATATTTTTGTGGGAATAAACGCAGAATCCTCTTTAATAAAACATGACGGGTTGTTGACGACTGGCTTTTTCGTTAACCGTTGCCAAAAATTTAACTCGGAAAATGAAACGTTTGAAGTTAATGAAAAAATTAATAGCTCCAAATATATTTGTCAGAAAATTATTAGACAAACTGTGTTAGAAAAGTAAAAGATTATTTTTTTCCTGATATAAATTTTAAATCTAATGATTATGCCGTTTTTCAAATATTGAATTTCAAAAATTACGAAATTTCACAATGGAGTTCCGTAGCTAAACCATCACGCGTAATCAATAGCCTCTATTATTTCAGCGAATATGAACTTTCCACGTTCCATAATTTACGAGTAAAATGGCTGTGGCAGATGGACAGACAGACACAGGAGTGAACTTATGATGGTTTTCGTTTTTATTTTTAAGTACGGAACACTTCAAAAAATATTTCAACTCGTCCGAACATTTCAAAATTTTTGTATGTGGTGTAAATTGGATCCGTCGAGAAGACCTAAGAAGATTGTGTCTAAATACCAAAGTTTTGTTACTTTTAGAGTAGAAAAAAATCCCAGCCGTTCGGCATACAGGTGGGAGCAGGCTGGGATTTTGTTCTCGAGCTGATTTTGTCAGAATCATGTTAAAACGATATTTTTTTTTCTTCAACCCCTATTTTTGTTTAATTTGTTTCTGCTGTAAGAGTTGGTCCTATTAAACACTTGTCAATATAAATGTTGTAGATAATGTGAAGAATATTTATAATAAATTTAAGCGGATTTTACATGTTGTTAATTGACGAAGTTATGATTTTTTGTTCAACCCCCACCCCTTTTTGGGGGTGATTATTTTTATTTATTTATTTATTTATTGGTAAGGGTTGGTCCTATCAAAAACTTGCCAATATAAAAGTTGTAGATATTAAGGAGATTTATAATAAGTTCAAGTGAATAAGATATTTTGAGACTTGACGAAGTCATGAATTTTTTTCTAACTAAAACTCAATTTTTTTCACCGCTTGAGCCCATTTTTAATTTTATCAAAAATACGTGATACATAAATTTTTGGCCGTTTTCCTAGAAGTAAAAATATCTTGAAACTGATTTGATATGCATTATAATTAAGAAGCTATGGGGGGGGGGTCACAAAAACACTCCCTCTTTCCACCCCCTAGGTTCTATTTTCCCATTAACAAACTTGACCGAGACTTTTCTGTATTTTATGTAACCTTTCTAAAGGACTATTTCAGTAATACACATTAAATCGTGACAGATGCTATCACAGCTCCCGTGAAGACATATCAAAGTGCAAACACTCTCTAGATTGTCCAATAGTATGCACCAATATTTCAGATTAAATGTATCCGCCAGATATTTTTGTGGGAATAAACGCAGAATCCTCTTTAATAAAACATGACGGGTTGTTGACGACTGGCTTTTTCGTTAACCGTTGCCAAAAATTTAACTCGGAAAATGAAACGTTTGAAGTTAATGAAAAAATTAATAGCTCCAAATATATTTGTCAGAAAATTATTAGACAAACTGTGTTAGAAAAGTAAAAGATTATTTTTTTCCTGATATAAATTTTAAATCTAATGATTATGCCGTTTTTCAAATATTGAATTTCAAAAATTACGAAATTTCACAATGGAGTTCCGTAGCTAAACCATCACGCGTAATCAATAGCCTCTATTATTTCAGCGAATATGAACTTTCCACGTTCCATAATTTACGAGTAAAATGGCTGTGGCAGATGGACAGACAGACACAGGAGTGAACTTATGATGGTTTTCGTTTTTATTTTTAAGTACGGAACACTTTAAAAAATATTTCAACTCGTCCGAACATTTCAAAATTTTGTATGTGGTGTAAATTGGATCCGTTGAGAAGACCTAAGAAGATTGTGTCTAAATACCAAAGTTTTGTTACTTTTAGAGTAGAAAAAAATCCCAGCCGTTCGGCATACAGGTGGAGCAGGCTGCGATTTTGTTCTCGAGCTGATTTTGTCAGAATCATGTTAAAACGATATTTTTTTTCTTCAACCCCTATTTTTGTTTAATTTGTTTCTGCTGTAAGAGTTGGTCCTATTAAACACTTGTCAATATAAATGTTGTAGATAATATGAAGAATATTTATAATAAATTTAAGCGGATTTTACATGTTGTTAATTGACGAAGTTATGATTTTTTGTTCAACCACCACCCCCTTTTGGGGGGTGGTTATTTTTATTTATTTATTTATTTATTGGTAAGGGTTGGTCCTATCAAAAACTTGCCAATATAAAAGTTGTAGATATTAAGGAGATTTATAATAAGTTCAAGTGAATAAGATATTTTGAGACTTGACGAAGTCATGAATTTTTTTCTAACTAAAACTCAATTTTTTTCACCGCTTGAGCCCATATTTAATTTTATCAAAAATACGTGATACATAAATTTTTGGCCCTTTTCCTAGAAGTAAAAATATCTTGAAACTGATTTGATATGCATTATAATTAAGAAGCTATGGGGGGGTCACAAAAACCCTCCCTCTTTCCACCCCCTAGGTTCTATTTTCCCATCAACAAACTTGACCGAGACTTTTCTGTATTTTATGTAACCTTTCTAAAGGACTATTTCAGTAATACACATTAAATCGTGACAGATGCTATCACAGCTCCCGTGAAGGCATATCAAAGTGCAAACACTCTCTAGATTGTCTAATAGTATGCACCAATATTTCAGATTAAACGTATCCGCCAGATATTTTTGTGCGAATAAACGCAAAATCCTCTTTAATAAAACATGACGGGTTGTTGACGACTGGCTTTTTCGTTAACCGTTGCCAAAAATTTAACTCGGAAAATGAAACGTTTGAAGTTAATGAAAAAATTAATAGCTCCAAATATATTTGTCAGAAAATTATTAGACAAACTGTGTTAGAAAAGTAAAAGATTATTTTTTTTCTTGATATAAATTTTAAATCTAATGATTATGCCGTTTTTCAAATATTGAATTTCAAAAATTACGAAATTTCACAATGGAGTTCCTTAGCTACACCATCACGCGTAATCAATAGCCTCTATTATTTCAGCGAATATGAACTTTCCACGTTCCATAATTTACGAGTAAAATGGCTGTGGCAGATGGACAGACAGACACAGGAGTGAACTTATGATGGTTTTCGTTTTTATTTTTAAGTACGGAACACTTTAAAAAATATTTCAACTCGTCCGAACATTTCAAAATTTTTGTATGTGGTGTAAATTGGATCCGTCGAGAAGACCTAAGAAGATTGTGTCTAAATACCAAAGTTTTGTTACTTTTAGAGTAGAAAAAAATCCCAGCCGTTCGGCATACAGGTGGGAGCAGGCTGGGATTTTGTTCTCGAGCTGATTTTGTCAGAATCATGTTAAAACGATATTTTTTTTTCTTCAACCCCTATTTTTGTTTAATTTGTTTCTGCTGTAAGAGTTGGTCCTATTAAACACTTGTCAATATAAATGTTGTAGATAATGTGAAGAATATTTATAATAAATTTAAGCGGATTTTACATGTTGTTAATTGACGAAGTTATGATTTTTTGTTCAACCCCCACCCCTTTTTGGGGGTGATTATTTTTATTTATTTATTTATTTATTGGTAAGGGTTGGTCCTATCAAAAACTTGCCAATATAAAAGTTGTAGATATTAAGGAGATTTATAATAAGTTCAAGTGAATAAGATATTTTGAGACTTGACGAAGTCATGAATTTTTTTCTAACTAAAACTCAATTTTTTTCACCGCTTGAGCCCATTTTTAATTTTATCAAAAATACGTGATACATAAATTTTTGGCCGTTTTCCTAGAAGTAAAAATATCTTGAAACTGATTTGATATGCATTATAATTAAGAAGCTATGGGGGGGGGTCACAAAAACACTCCCTCTTTCCACCCCCTAGGTTCTATTTTCCCATTAACAAACTTGACCGAGACTTTTCTGTATTTTATGTAACCTTTCTAAAGGACTATTTCAGTAATACACATTAAATCGTGACAGATGCTATCACAGCTCCCGTGAAGACATATCAAAGTGCAAACACTCTCTAGATTGTCCAATAGTATGCACCAATATTTCAGATTAAATGTATCCGCCAGATATTTTTGTGGGAATAAACGCAGAATCCTCTTTAATAAAACATGACGGGTTGTTGACGACTGGCTTTTTCGTTAACCGTTGCCAAAAATTTAACTCGGAAAATGAAACGTTTGAAGTTAATGAAAAAATTAATAGCTCCAAATATATTTGTCAGAAAATTATTAGACAAACTGTGTTAGAAAAGTAAAAGATTATTTTTTTCCTGATATAAATTTTAAATCTAATGATTATGCCGTTTTTCAAATATTGAATTTCAAAAATTACGAAATTTCACAATGGAGTTCCGTAGCTAAACCATCACGCGTAATCAATAGCCTCTATTATTTCAGCGAATATGAACTTTCCACGTTCCATAATTTACGAGTAAAATGGCTGTGGCAGATGGACAGACAGACACAGGAGTGAACTTATGATGGTTTTCGTTTTTATTTTTAAGTACGGAACACTTTAAAAAATATTTCAACTCGTCCGAACATTTCAAAATTTTGTATGTGGTGTAAATTGGATCCGTTGAGAAGACCTAAGAAGATTGTGTCTAAATACCAAAGTTTTGTTACTTTTAGAGTAGAAAAAAATCCCAGCCGTTCGGCATACAGGTGGAGCAGGCTGGGATTTTGTTCTCGAGCTGATTTTGTCAGAATCATGTTAAAACGATATTTTTTTTCTTCAACCCCTATTTTTGTTTAATTTGTTTCTGCTGTAAGAGTTGGTCCTATTAAACACTTGTCAATATAAATGTTGTAGATAATATGAAGAATATTTATAATAAATTTAAGCGGATTTTACATGTTGTTAATTGACGAAGTTATGATTTTTTGTTCAACCACCACCCCCTTTTGGGGGTGGTTATTTTTATTTATTTATTTATTTATTGGTAAGGGTTGGTCCTATCAAAAACTTGCCAATATAAAAGTTGTAGATATTAAGGAGATTTATAATAAGTTCAAGTGAATAAGATATTTTGAGACTTGACGAAGTCATGAATTTTTTTCTAACTAAAACTCAATTTTTTTCACCGCTTGAGCCCATATTTAATTTTATCAAAAATACGTGATACATAAATTTTTGGCCCTTTTCCTAGAAGTAAAAATATCTTGAAACTGATTTGATATGCATTATAATTAAGAAGCTATGGGGGGGTCACAAAAACCCTCCCTCTTTCCACCCCCTAGGTTCTATTTTCCCATCAACAAACTTGACCGAGACTTTTCTGTATTTTATGTAACCTTTCTAAAGGACTATTTCAGTAATACACATTAAATCGTGACAGATGCTATCACAGCTCCCGTGAAGGCATATCAAAGTGCAAACACTCTCTAGATTGTCTAATAGTATGCACCAATATTTCAGATTAAACGTATCCGCCAGATATTTTTGTGCGAATAAACGCAAAATCCTCTTTAATAAAACATGACGGGTTGTTGACGACTGGCTTTTTCGTTAACCGTTGCCAAAAATTTAACTCGGAAAATGAAACGTTTGAAGTTAATGAAAAAATTAATAGCTCCAAATATATTTGTCAGAAAATTATTAGACAAACTGTGTTAGAAAAGTAAAAGATTATTTTTTTCCTGATATAAATTTTAAATCTAATGATTATGCCGTTTTTCAAATATTGAATTTCAAAAATTACGAAATTTCACAATGGAGTTCCGTAGCTAAACCATCACGCGTAATCAATAGCCTCTATTATTTCAGCGAATATGAACTTTCCACGTTCCATAATTTACGAGTAAAATGGCTGTGGCAGATGGACAGACAGACACAGGAGTGAACTTATGATGGTTTTCGTTTTTATTTTTAAGTACGGAACACTTTAAAAAATATTTCAACTCGTCCGAACATTTCAAAATTTTGTATGTGGTGTAAATTGGATCCGTTGAGAAGACCTAAGAAGATTGTGTCTAAATACCAAAGTTTTGTTACTTTTAGAGTAGAAAAAAATCCCAGCCGTTCGGCATACAGGTGGAGCAGGCTGCGATTTTGTTCTCGAGCTGATTTTGTCAGAATCATGTTAAAACGATATTTTTTTTCTTCAACCCCTATTTTTGTTTAATTTGTTTCTGCTGTAAGAGTTGGTCCTATTAAACACTTGTCAATATAAATGTTGTAGATAATATGAAGAATATTTATAATAAATTTAAGCGGATTTTACATGTTGTTAATTGACGAAGTTATGATTTTTTGTTCAACCACCACCCCCTTTTGGGGGGTGGTTATTTTTATTTATTTATTTATTTATTGGTAAGGGTTGGTCCTATCAAAAACTTGCCAATATAAAAGTTGTAGATATTAAGGAGATTTATAATAAGTTCAAGTGAATAAGATATTTTGAGACTTGACGAAGTCATGAATTTTTTTCTAACTAAAACTCAATTTTTTTCACCGCTTGAGCCCATATTTAATTTTATCAAAAATACGTGATACATAAATTTTTGGCCCTTTTCCTAGAAGTAAAAATATCTTGAAACTGATTTGATATGCATTATAATTAAGAAGCTATGGGGGGGTCACAAAAACCCTCCCTCTTTCCACCCCCTAGGTTCTATTTTCCCATCAACAAACTTGACCGAGACTTTTCTGTATTTTATGTAACCTTTCTAAAGGACTATTTCAGTAATACACATTAAATCGTGACAGATGCTATCACAGCTCCCGTGAAGGCATATCAAAGTGCAAACACTCTCTAGATTGTCTAATAGTATGCAACAATATTTCAGATTAAACGTATCCGCCAGATATTTTTGTGCGAATAAACGCAAAATCCTCTTTAATAAAACATGACGGGTTGTTGACGACTGGCTTTTTCGTTAACCGTTGCCAAAAATTAACTCGGAAAATGAAACGTTTGAAGTTAATGAAAAAATTAATAGCTCCAAATATATTTGTCAGAAAATTATTAGACAAACTGTGTTAGAAAAGTAAAAGATTATTTTTTTTCTTGATATAAATTTTAAATCTAATGATTATGCCGTTTTTCAAATATTGAATTTCAAAAATTACGAAATTTCACAATGGAGTTCCTTAGCTACACCATCACGCGTAATCAATAGCCTCTATTATTTCAGCGAATATGAACTTTCCACGTTCCATAATTTACGAGTAAAATGGCTGTGGCAGATGGACAGACAGACACAGGAGTGAACTTATGATGGTTTTCGTTTTTATTTTTAAGTACGGAACACTTTAAAAAATATTTCAACTCGTCCGAACATTTCAAAATTTTTGTATGTGGTGTAAATTGGATCCGTCGAGAAGACCTAAGAAGATTGTGTCTAAATACCAAAGTTTTGTTACTTTTAGAGTAGAAAAAAATCCCAGCCGTTCGGCATACAGGTGGGAGCAGGCTGGGATTTTGTTCTCGAGCTGATTTTGTCAGAATCATGTTAAAACGATATTTTTTTTTCTTCAACCCCTATTTTTGTTTAATTTGTTTCTGCTGTAAGAGTTGGTCCTATTAAACACTTGTCAATATAAATGTTGTAGATAATGTGAAGAATATTTATAATAAATTTAAGCGGATTTTACATGTTGTTAATTGACGAAGTTATGATTTTTTGTTCAACCCCCACCCCTTTTTGGGGGTGATTATTTTTATTTATTTATTTATTTATTGGTAAGGGTTGGTCCTATCAAAAACTTGCCAATATAAAAGTTGTAGATATTAAGGAGATTTATAATAAGTTCAAGTGAATAAGATATTTTGAGACTTGACGAAGTCATGAATTTTTTTCTAACTAAAACTCAATTTTTTTCACCGCTTGAGCCCATTTTTAATTTTATCAAAAATACGTGATACATAAATTTTTGGCCGTTTTCCTAGAAGTAAAAATATCTTGAAACTGATTTGATATGCATTATAATTAAGAAGCTATGGGGGGGGGGTCACAAAAACACTCCCTCTTTCCACCCCCTAGGTTCTATTTTCCCATTAACAAACTTGACCGAGACTTTTCTGTATTTTATGTAACCTTTCTAAAGGACTATTTCAGTAATACACATTAAATCGTGACAGATGCTATCACAGCTCCCGTGAAGACATATCAAAGTGCAAACACTCTCTAGATTGTCCAATAGTATGCACCAATATTTCAGATTAAATGTATCCGCCAGATATTTTTGTGGGAATAAACGCAGAATCCTCTTTAATAAAACATGACGGGTTGTTGACGACTGGCTTTTTCGTTAACCGTTGCCAAAAATTTAACTCGGAAAATGAAACGTTTGAAGTTAATGAAAAAATTAATAGCTCCAAATATATTTGTCAGAAAATTATTAGACAAACTGTGTTAGAAAAGTAAAAGATTATTTTTTTCCTGATATAAATTTTAAATCTAATGATTATGCCGTTTTTCAAATATTGAATTTCAAAAATTACGAAATTTCACAATGGAGTTCCGTAGCTAAACCATCACGCGTAATCAATAGCCTCTATTATTTCAGCGAATATGAACTTTCCACGTTCCATAATTTACGAGTAAAATGGCTGTGGCAGATGGACAGACAGACACAGGAGTGAACTTATGATGGTTTTCGTTTTTATTTTTAAGTACGGAACACTTTAAAAAATATTTCAACTCGTCCGAACATTTCAAAATTTTGTATGTGGTGTAAATTGGATCCGTTGAGAAGACCTAAGAAGATTGTGTCTAAATACCAAAGTTTTGTTACTTTTAGAGTAGAAAAAAATCCCAGCCGTTCGGCATACAGGTGGAGCAGGCTGGGATTTTGTTCTCGAGCTGATTTTGTCAGAATCATGTTAAAACGATATTTTTTTTCTTCAACCCCTATTTTTGTTTAATTTGTTTCTGCTGTAAGAGTTGGTCCTATTAAACACTTGTCAATATAAATGTTGTAGATAATATGAAGAATATTTATAATAAATTTAAGCGGATTTTACATGTTGTTAATTGACGAAGTTATGATTTTTTGTTCAACCACCACCCCCTTTTGGGGGTGGTTATTTTTATTTATTTATTTATTTATTGGTAAGGGTTGGTCCTATCAAAAACTTGCCAATATAAAAGTTGTAGATATTAAGGAGATTTATAATAAGTTCAAGTGAATAAGATATTTTGAGACTTGACGAAGTCATGAATTTTTTTCTAACTAAAACTCAATTTTTTTCACCGCTTGAGCCCATATTTAATTTTATCAAAAATACGTGATACATAAATTTTTGGCCCTTTTCCTAGAAGTAAAAATATCTTGAAACTGATTTGATATGCATTATAATTAAGAAGCTATGGGGGGGTCACAAAAACCCTCCCTCTTTCCACCCCCTAGGTTCTATTTTCCCATCAACAAACTTGACCGAGACTTTTCTGTATTTTATGTAACCTTTCTAAAGGACTATTTCAGTAATACACATTAAATCGTGACAGATGCTATCACAGCTCCCGTGAAGGCATATCAAAGTGCAAACACTCTCTAGATTGTCTAATAGTATGCACCAATATTTCAGATTAAACGTATCCGCCAGATATTTTTGTGCGAATAAACGCAAAATCCTCTTTAATAAAACATGACGGGTTGTTGACGACTGGCTTTTTCGTTAACCGTTGCCAAAAATTTAACTCGGAAAATGAAACGTTTGAAGTTAATGAAAAAATTAATAGCTCCAAATATATTTGTCAGAAAATTATTAGACAAACTGTGTTAGAAAAGTAAAAGATTATTTTTTTTCTTGATATAAATTTTAAATCTAATGATTATGCCGTTTTTCAAATATTGAATTTCAAAAATTACGAAATTTCACAATGGAGTTCCTTAGCTACACCATCACGCGTAATCAATAGCCTCTATTATTTCAGCGAATATGAACTTTCCACGTTCCATAATTTACGAGTAAAATGGCTGTGGCAGATGGACAGACAGACACAGGAGTGAACTTATGATGGTTTTCGTTTTTATTTTTAAGTACGGAACACTTTAAAAAATATTTCAACTCGTCCGAACATTTCAAAATTTTTGTATGTGGTGTAAATTGGATCCGTCGAGAAGACCTAAGAAGATTGTGTCTAAATACCAAAGTTT
The DNA here is from genome assembly GCA_963932465.1 of Maratus speciosus. Classification (NCBI taxonomy): domain Eukaryota; kingdom Metazoa; phylum Arthropoda; class Arachnida; order Araneae; family Salticidae; genus Maratus; species Maratus speciosus. The sequence goes on from OZ010786.1 coordinate 24,774,734, forward strand.
TGTTACTTTTAGAGTAGAAAAAAATCCCAGCCGTTCGGCATACAGGTGGAGCAGGCTGGGATTTTGTTCTCGAGCTGATTTTGTCAGAATCATGTTAAAACGATATTTTTTTTTCTTCAACCCCTATTTTTGTTTAATTTGTTTCTGCTGTAAGAGTTGGTCCTATTAAACACTTGTCAATATAAATGTTGTAGATAATGTGAAGAATATTTATAATAAATTTATGCGGATTTTACATGTTGTTAATTGACGAAGTTATGATTTTTTGTTCAACCCCCACCCCCTTTTGGGGGTGGTTATTTTTATTTATTTATTTATTTATTGGTAAGGGTTGGTCCTATCAAAAACTTGCCAATATAAAAGTTGTAGATATTAAGGAGGTTTATAATAAGTTCAAGTGAATAAGATATTTTGAGACTTGACGAAGTCATGAATTTTTTTCTAACTAAAACTCAATTTTTTTCACCGCTTGAGCCCATTTTTAATTTTATCAAAAATACGTGATACATAAATTTTTGGCCCTTTTCCTAGAAGTAAAAATATCTTGAAACTGATTTGATATGCATTATAATTAAGAAGCTATGGGGGTGGTCACAAAAACCCTCCCTCTTTCCACCCCCTAGGTTCTATTTTCCCATTAACAAACTTGACCGAAACTTTTCTGTATTTTATGTAACCTTTCAAAAGGACTATTTCAGTAATACACATTAAATCGTGACAGATGCTATCACAGCTCCCGTGAAGACATATCAAAGTGCAAACACTCTCTAGATTGTCCAATAGTATGCACCAATATTTCAGATTAAATGTATCCGCCAGATATTTTTGTGCGAATAAACACAGAATCATCTTTAATAAAACATGACGGGTTGTTGACGACTGGCTTTTTCGTTAACCGTTGCCAAAAATTTAACTCGGAAAATGAAACGTTTGAAGTTACTGAAAAAATTAATAGCTCCAAATTTATTTGTCAGAAAATTATTAGACAAACTGTGTTAGAAAAGTAAAAAATTATTTTTTTCTTGATATAAATTTTAAATCTAATGATTATGCCGTTTTTCAAATATTGAATTTCAAAAATTACGAAATTTCACAATGGAGTTCCGCAGCTAAACCATCACGCGTAAAAAGATCTAGGCACACAGAAGTGTGTCAGCCAAGTTCGCCTGACATAGCCGTGTGTTATATTACACGAACCATTTCGAGCTGTTTACGTCAAATTTCAATGCTCTACTACTGAAAATCTATGAGACCTACGTACTTGTTATACGAAATGTGTAGTAAGGCTAAATCCAAAATTTTATAAATAACGCATAATTAGTTTCCGAGATAATGACATTTGAAAATGTTTGACAATCGATAATTTTATCACTGACTGACTGACTCACTCACTCACTCACTCATCAAAAGATCTCGTATATCTACTGCAGCTACAGACTTCAAATTTGGTGCGAACTTCGTTTACACTATAAAACTAAGGAAGAAAATAAAAAAAGTGTGAAAATCGATGAATTACCCGCCTGGGGGTGCCCATTTTTACTTTAACATTTCGTCTATTAGGCGAAATTTTAATTTGGCGTAGGTGAGGACGCTGTTCTGTCACCAAATACCACCAAGCTTCTCGCCAACATGGTGAGCCAACATTGCCGACCATTACCGCCAACATTGGCGATCAAAATTTGTCGCCAAAAGTGACGCCACCTTGGCGATATCTCTAATAATTCGCAAAATTCCCATAGACTTCCGTTGTAAACATATCTACTTACTGGGGGTTTATCTGGGTTTACTTGCTTACAGAAAATCAACAAATTGAGATATTTTAATAGTTTTCTAATATTAGCTTAAGGGATTACATTGTTTTTTCAGAAACAATAAAAATTTCGAATCAATACATTTCGTTTCAATACATGCATTCAATACAGCAGTATTAAAATATAGATTTCTGCCGCAAATTGACAGCCAAATACTTTGTTGGAGGAAATTTAAATTAAAATTGAATGTTGTTGCTTGGTGAATCTAGACACATGGCAGTGTGTCAGCCAAGCTCCTCTGACAGGCTCGTGTGTTATATTACACGAAACATTTCGAGCTGTTTTCGCCAAATTTCGACACTCTACTACCCAAAATCTATTTGAACTACGTACTTGTAATACAAAATACGTAGAAAGGCCACCATAATTACCTAGAATCCAAAATTTTATAAATAACACATAATTAGTTTTTCGAGATACTGACATTTGAAAATATCTGATAATCGATAATTTTATCATTGACTGACTGACTCACTCACTCATAAAAAAAATCTCATATATCTACAGCACCTGCAAATTTCAAATTTGGCGCGAAGTTCGTTTACTCTATAAAACTAAGGAATAAAAAAAAAAAAAATGTGAAAATAGATTAATTACATATCTGGTGGTGTCCATTTATACATTAACATTACGTCTATTAGGCGAATTTTTAATTTGCCAAAAGAAGCGAAAAATGCTGAATCCGAGCTAAACATGCAGCAACTGATTGTTCACAAAAATCATGTTTTCAGAAAGTGCATTTAAAGTTTTTATTTCGTAAAATTTATTAGAAATATTCAACCTCCACAAAAATCTCTCGATTTATATGTTGCACCTTCCTTAATTTCAATATTGAAATACATTATTTTCTTTAGGTTACCTAAACTTACGTATCCGTTTTTAAGGTTTCGTTGATCTGACGAAACAATATTCTTCTCGCTCCTCTGTCTGTCTGTCTGTCTGCCCGTCTGACCGTCTGTCACAGAGCCCGTTCTCAGAAACTATACATGTTGGAAACTTGAAATTGTGCATACTTATAGCTGAATACCACACATAATACGACAAATCATAAAATTTGAAAAAGTCGTTCATTTAACTCTTTGGGCTCCCACATGTGTATTTTAAACAATTCTTTCTAAGTGAGCCGCTAATTAGGTTGGAGGCGTGAAATTTTGCATATTTATAGCTGAACACCTCACATCAAATGACAAACCATAAAATTTTGAAAAAAAGCGTACATTTAACCCTTTGGGCTCCCACATGTGTATTTTAAGCAATTCTTTCTAAGTGATCCTTTATTTAGGTTGGAGGCGTGGGATTTTGCATACTTATAGCTGAACACCACACATCATACGACAAATCATAAAATTTTGAAAAAATCGTACATTTAACCTTTTGGGGTCCAACATGCGAATTTTAAGCAATTCTTTCTAACTGAGCCCCTTATTGATTCGGAGATTTGAATTTCGCATACTTATAGCTGAACACCTGAGGCCAGGCGACAAATCATAAAATCTTGAAAAAGGCTTACGTTTAACCCTTTGAGCTACCACATATGTATTTTAAGGAATTCTTTCTAAGAGAGCTCCTAATTAAGTTGGAGACATGAAATTTTGGATGCGTATAGCTGAATACCTCAAACCACACGGCAAATCATAAAATTTTCAAAAAGTCTTATATTATTTACCACTCCGGGCTCTAATTTGTGAATTTTATGCAATTTTTCTAATCTCCGCCCATTTCACCGGGGAGCACTTTTCCTTTTTTATTTTTTATTTTTTATTTTTTTTGTCGGCAACACTTTGACCATTCTTTCATATTATGCACCATAGCCTTGCATATTTTAGTTCCACTTTTTACCACCAGGGGCGCCTACTTATATCGGGTGCTATCGACCCAATCCCCTCGACTAATATATCTACGGATAGCATATAAAACGCAGTTTCGTTCGGATAGAGGTTTGTTTAGAATAGAGTGTGCCCCTGGTTTCGAAATGTGGAACTAACAGATTTTTCAAAAGGATAAAGTGTTTTGAAAGAAATATTAAACGAAACCCTCCGTGCGAACTGTGATCACACTTACCCACTTGTTTAAATAAAAACTTTTTGTTTGAGAACTGAAATAAAAAAAAATACAGTCATAGCTCCACTTCCAATGATTGTACAAAGAAAGCAAAAACAGTTTTCAATATTTAAATGAAAGCCATTCATATGGAACAATAAAAATAATATGTTACAATTGCCGAGAATTGGTTATTTAAACGTACTGGGACATTTTAAGCAAGCAGGGCACGTTGAAAATAAGCAAATTTGCTCGAAATAATGAAAAAAAACTCTAAAAATCATTTTACCTTGAAATATTCGTTTAATGAATACGGCCTGACTCATTTGAAACTAGTCTTATCTGAAGCCGATTAACATTGAGTAAATATTTTCGTCCTTTAATATTCACCTATTATGAAATACCAAAAACACTTAATGTCAAGTTTTTTTCTCCGAACCTTATCAAATTTTCAATGAACAGTTTCGGTCTTATTTTTCAAAAACCCGAGTGTCCATTTCAAAATAGGAAATTTTATAAAAAAAATTAGAACTCTCAAATGCGATAGTATGGTAAAAACTTGAAAAAAACCCTGTTTATCCAGTCAATTGTAGTAAAAAATTTCGGCTATAAGAATTTCTTTTCTCAGTGTTTTAATTATTTTAAATCACTTGAGAAGAATAAAGTTCATTTTTATTTTCAAAAAGACAAAGATAATATCTAGTTAATTAAATTTGAAAATCCAGGAGGGGAAATGTCCTTCCTCTGCACTGCCTCTATGCCGGGGCCCATGGATGAATGAAACATAGTGTGGTATAAGTACATATATTTATATTTCACTTTCAGTACAACAAATCTGGCCCAGCTATAGGAAATTTAACTGAAATATTTAATATGAAAATTTAATATAGGAATTTGATAGGAATTGTTTCAGAAACAATAAAAATTTCGAGTAAATACATTTCATTTCAAAACATCCATTCAATATAGCAGTATTAAAATATAGATTTCTTTCGCAAATTGACAGCCAAATACTTTGTTGTAGGAATATTAAATTAAAATTGAATGTTGCTTGGTGAATAAAATAGTCACATGTAAACTCATTTAAAAGCATTAAGTAAATTGTCTAAATATATTGTAACTTTACAAAAAGTAATGATATCTAACAAAAGCATAACCGTGAAAAGAAAAAGCCAAGTTCTATAAAGACAATGACAAGAAAAGAAGTGATATCTAAGTGGGTTCCAAGTCCAAATAAAATTCACTCAAACTTACCTACTTAAGTATTATAGCATTTTTTAAATTGTTTAGAAATAAAAATTATTGATAGCATATAAATAATAAATCTAGAACTTGGCAAGTTTTTGATAAATGTTATGCCTATCAATTTCATGTCTTAATAAAATGATGATGTTAATATTAACAACAACGTCATTATAAAAAAATTGATTTAGTTATTATTATAAACAAATGACTCATATTAAAGATTTGATAAACCAATAAATACACAAATACACTCCCGCTCGTCTTTGGTTATCACTCTAGCACCCACCCTTCGGAAACCTCGATGCAAACAGACTAAAAGGCCTGAGAAAGAGACAGATACTCTTACGCTTGTTCTTCGTCATCCCTATAGAGACTGCACCCCTTTAACCCTTCATAAGCAAAGAGCTTTTATTTGTGGCATGCTGAAATGATTGAATCACACCAGAATTTAAAAACAAATTTATTTCAAAATGGGTAAAAGCTTCTTTTCACGTATTTAATAAAATTAAACTTTTTAGTCCTGAATTCTAGTGTCAATGTGGCATTTTATAGTTAAATGTATCCCACCACCCTTCAAGGGGAAGGAGCTCACTCAAATGAAGGCTTCCAAACATGAAATAACAAGTTTAGATATAAGAATATCATTAATAAAAATAAATGACTCGTAGGTAAAAACTTGCCAAGTTCTAGATTTATTATTAATATGCTATCAATAATTTTTATTTCTAAACAATATAAAAAATGCTATAATACTTCAGTAGGTAAGTTTGAGTGAATGTTATTTGAACTTGGCACCCACTTAGATATCACTTCTTTTCTTGCCATTGTCTTTATAGAACTTGGCTCCCTCATTTCACAGTTATGTTTTTGTTAGATAATGATAACATCAATGTGTCCTGACATGTATATTGACTATAGCACGAGTCACATAGTAGCCATATTATTCTGTTAAAATATAAAAGTGAATTATGATGTCACGAAGGCATGATTTTTATTTAATTCTCGACAAATACTAAAGGCGCCATTTCATATTAGTTGTGAATAATATAGGTTAATTCACGTATGATCATATATTGAAAACGAATATATGGTTAATGCATGGCTTTTACAAGAGAGAGAAAGTGATAGCATAAGGGCTTCTGATGAATTTACATTTTTTTTTTACATTTTTTTTTTCAAGAATCAAGACTATACTTATTTAGGCTTAGGAAACAATTTTTTTTTTTTAAATACTGGTATAAAAGCAAAATTTTCCAAAGCTTTCAATATATTAGAAAAGAGAGCATATTTGCACAAGATTCAAAGTCCGTAGGGTGTTTGATTTTAGAGTAATCTTTTCTAATCAAAAATATTTAAATCCCCGGACAGCGCCAGGTATTTCAGCTAGTTTATAATATTTATTATGTTGATAAGTAAGCTAAAAAAAATCTATCGGAGTAAAACTGTACACACCATGGAAAGAAAGTGACATTTTGAAAAATTGCTAGCAATATTTATATAGAGTTCGTGAAAATTTTCGACTTCAGCTTTTCGATGGATTTATACGTTTTGGAAGGTCTGAATACGATTTGATGGTTTTTAGAAAATATCTGTCTGTCACTCTGATTGCGAGTCTGTCAGGGAATTCCAGAAATCTTTAGCTTTAGTTAGACCTTGATATGAGCTGCTGCTGATTACTTTTTGGTGTAAATCGCACAACAGGTGGCTCTGCTAGGCTGCATTATTTATAGGGGAGACTAGGGACGGTTGACCATACGGGAGGCTTGACCCACCCATCAATTTTCATATTTAAAAGAATTTCAGAGTTTTTTCAATAGGTGTCAACCAAAGCTACTAGAATGCTCAAACAACAGTCTTCGTTTCATAGAGATAATAAAAATAGGTGTGGAAAAAATCAATTGGGAGGTGTTTTCAACCTAAAAGTTGTGTTCTTTAGAAATATTTTGTAAGCTTTTTTCAGATAAATTATATCATATAAATTTAAGTAAGTAGGTTTAAAGTGATGCAGAAATATCGAGCTTTCATTCCAGGCATAAAGATTGTACAGTAAGTTAGGCTTAACATAACAATGCGCTCTTCTTTAGAAAAGGTCTATGAAGGGACGCTTGACCCAGTCAATGTGAGAGAGGGTTGACCAGATGCTCTAGGCTCCATTAATTGAGTGGTTTTGGTAATATGTTTATTATGGACCGTGCATAATGAAAAGTTAATGGTTATATATATATAAAATAATGTAAATTTATTCGATAAAGATACAGTAAAATGGTGTCATGGAAAAGAAAATGTTTAAAACTGACTAAAGATAGATGTGAAAAAATGCTAGAAAATGGGAAAGTTGATAGGAACTTTTTTCTATTTAAATATTACTTGCAGTAGGTAAATATAAACAGCGTGACAGACTAAAAAGGATAAAAGCAGTAGTCTTAACCCTTTCAGTGGCAGTGGTATGCTTATAAAACCACTAAATTTTAATACCGAAACGTCACAATGGCACTAGAATTTTGCTAAAATCTTTTCCATTTAATATGTATGTGAAATATAGACTTTTTCTTATTTCCAAAATAAATTTGTTCATAAATTCCGGTGCAAGTCATTTATTTCAACATTTTAATACTGAAATTACTTTGCCTTTTAATGATTTAAATCATGTTAATGATAAGTTAAGTACTCATGCGGCTGCAAAATAACATTGCATCGATCGAAAAACTTAGGACGGTACGTAGACAAATTTCACCAGGGTGACTACAGTGAGAGGAAGCCAAGCTATGTGATAACTAGAGTTGTCATATAGTTGACATTGTCATGTCGTGTGTCAAGAAAATAGGACAAGGAGACAAAAAAAAGCGGGAGAGTGGCTCCTAAATCCGGACATAATGACATGAAACACTATGAAAACGGAAACTTTCTCTAACAGAATACTGCTTTAAATGTTAAAATTTCACTTTCCCTGCTATACAATTATACCTGCTCAGACAAAATCCTGTTTAGAACAAAATTTTTCTTCTCTCTCTTGCGATGGCGTCTCAACAGGTTTGTTTAAGCATCATATTTTTAAAAGTATTTTTTTATAATAATTAAAGCATGTAGTATAAAGTTATTTTGCATTTTTTAAACTGATTTTATTTTTCTTCACAAATATTGCAATATAAAACAAAGTGGGTCAAGCCTCCCATATAGTGGGTCTACCCTCCCATACATGGGGAGCCTTGACCTGTTATTTTTTCATGATTAAAATCAATCTTTTTTTCAAATTTCTTATATGCTACACTTATTTCGTAATTTTCTTTTGATAGCTGATTGTATATCGAATAAAATCATATATAAAACTTTATTCTACGTTCAATATTTAAAAAATGAAAAATAATTTTGTAAAAAGTGGGTCAACCCTCCCTAGTCTCCCCTAATTATCGCAATAGCTTTATTTCAAGAACTGCTGGACGGATTTTCATGAAAATTCAGATTCAGTTAGTTCTTGATATAATTTGGTGCTGATTACGTTTTGATGAAAATCGCCCAACAGGTAGCTCTGCTATGCAGCATTATTCATGATTATTTCAATAGCTCTATCACAAGAACTAATGCACGAATTTTTTTTATCAAACTTAGGAATCAGTTAGTCCTTGATACAAATTTGTGTTGTTTAGTTTTTCGTGTAAATCGCCCAACAGGTGACGCTGCTGTGCTGCATTTTTGCGATTTCCGAAATAGCCGTATCTCAAGAACTAATGCATGAATTTTCATCAAGCTTCAGATTCAGTTAGTCACTAGTATAAATTGGTCCTAAACAATTTTTGGTGTAAATTGCGTAACAGGTGGTGCTGCTATACAGAATTTGTCACGATTTCCACAATAGCTCTATCTCAAAAACTAACGCACGGATTTTAATCAAACATCAGATTCAGATAGAAGTTGACATACGTTGTTGATGAATGGATTTGGTGTAAATCATCCAACCGGTGCCGGTGATATGCTGCATTTTTCAGGAAATATTAACCTCTATGAGATAGAAGAAAGTTTTGTGATTGCCACATCCGTCTATTTTTACTTGTTGTAAAAAAAAGCCCCACCAGTGGCCGAGAGGTTCTGCTGTCGAAGCTGGTAGACGGTAGGTGCTGGGTTCGAACCCAATCGCGCCCGTCGGCCTAATTGTTCGGAGTTTTCGTGGTTTTCTTCGAACCTTGGATTTCCAAGCGTTAATACGGGTTAGGTTCCCTTAGAAAGTCCCCCACGAAGGGCACTCCCTCCCTTAGGGCCTATTTCCCTCGTGTTGATAATTGGCCGTCATAAACACGACCGACTTGTTGTAAAAAAATTATCACAAAGAAACAAAATAGAAAGATATTAATTCAAAAACAGTTACAAAACTTTAAATCCCGCCATTTGGAATTCAGGACAAATATTCCGTTTTAAAATTATATCATGTGACTAGCAAATGAAAACGCATCACTTACGAAAAAACCTAGTCGTTAAAAAAGTCGTACAGTTAAAAGTACAAATCCACAAAGGATTTAACTCCTACATTAAACATTTTAATAATAAAAGAATTTAAGATCTTAATTTTTACTGTTTGACAAAATGTAACATTCACATTTTAATATAAGTCCATATTCAATCTTTTAATGATTCTTCTTTCTGTTTTGAAATGTATAAAATTTTTGCTAAAATCTTTAATGGAATACATAAAGTATGCTGAACAATCTTTTTATAATTCCTTTTTAATAAATGTGGTTTAAAAATGAGTTTAAAAAGAAAAAAGAAAGAAGAACGTTTTGTTAAATTTTAACTCGCTGGAAGGAAAAAAATGTTAAAAGGAATTGTCTCTTATATATTTTAGATAATTAGTGATTAATATTTAAATCCTTGTCATTTAAATATAAGACGTCATAATTTAAATATATTTCCATAAAGCCCTTTAACATTTTAATTTCATAAATTGATTTTCAGATTCGTAATTTCATTTTTCATTTTAGTAAGATCTTTAATTAACGTATATGGAATTACTTGGTTAAATCAATACTAGTAACTTCGTTCTTTTACTTTATGTGAAGAGTAAGATCTTATTTGATATTTTAATCTTTTCTGTATTATAAAAGTTGGAATTGAATATTAAGTTTCATATGTTACGCTTTCCTTTACTACATGCTGAATTACTATTCTAATTATTTTGGTGTCATATGAAATATAAATTTGCTTTAAGACATTAAAATGAATAAACTAAACCGATTACAAAACGGAAGCATAAGTAGAGTACACTGTTTACGGATAAGCAGTTATTAAGAATATTTAATTGCTTTATATTTATTTCAGGGTGGCTACTAATAACAGTTACGCTCTAAAAAATAAGAATTAATTTTAATCGTTTGGGAAAACAATTTATTTCTCTACTTCAGGGTTTGGCAATTTTCTATTACTGCAGACAATTTTTGTATAAAGCAAATATTTAAAATTATTTTAAATATGGAAGCCACAAGAATAATCATTAAACAACTTTTTGACCGAGGATTTTCCGCAGGTAAAAACCTCTAGGGGATATGGGGACACATGTGAACAGTTCGCATAAATATAAATTTTTCTCATAACTGGTTTGATTTCTATAAACAATAACTACTCCATATAGTAAACAGAACTTTATTTTACACATTGTAATTTTTTAAAAATCACCTGTATAGTTCTTATTACATTTATTAATAGTTTTATAAATTCAAAAAATTGTTCATATGTGCCCCACCAGCGGGGTAGTTGTGAACACACGTGGCGCACATGTGAACACAAGGAAAAAATATCCTTTGGCATGCTTTTTATTCTGTTATTCATTGTCGTCGTAATCATTCGTTATATTACCTGTTAAATTCACCATAAAGGAAAAATTATATATATATTTCTCTAGTATCATGGGATATATTTAAGCAAAAGATTATAAAATAAAAATAAGTAAATTTGATGGGGGAGACTTAGATGAGTCACTAAGTATCGTTGCAATAAAATAAAAAAAGAAACAATTATATAAAATAAATTAAAACTTTTAAATTTTGCTTAGGGGTTTTTGTTTGGGGGAAATTTTAGGGAGGGGTCATTTACACGCTATTTATTGGAAACCTGCCGAAATACAGAAGATTTTCACTCCTGTATTAGACTTATTTTCTTGTAAATTATAGATAAAGAAGGGTTTTTTAATGAATTAAAAAATCTCGATTATAACCCCCCCCCCCTAACTTCTTTTGCTTTTGAAAGAAGGGGGGGGGGGTGGAGGTTACAATTCGAAATTTACGGTAGTTATAATTTTAAAAATTTTACTTTCTTAAACTATTACTGATATCTATCTCCATTCAAAATATCATATACATAACTGTTTTAGAGATGGAAGTAAGCCATCATTGCAAATTTAGAACAAATGTAATAGACAAATTTGCAAAATTGTTCAAGGTTGTAAGGTACAAGGTTCAAGGTGTTCTTTTGTATTAACAATGCATAAAAAATATTCTTGTAAACAGTTTAGTAAAATAAATACATAAAATTTATTACATTATGTTAAAATAAATAAAAAGGCAGACATGAAGACGTGGATCGAAGTGAGTATATTTGATATTAACAAGAACAATTACACAAACATTCTGAAAGAAAACAGAAAATTTACAGGTATTTATAGATTTTGCAAGGCCCATGGCAGAGAAATGGCGGCCGTGAAAGAAAGCTACATTAAACAACCAATCACAATAAACATAGTTGTACAAAAAGAAATTAATAAGAATTTAATGTAATGCTGTGATTATTTTCAACACCCGCCCATAATCTAGCATTACATCAGAAAACAAAGAAATTTCTTGAACTCAATCATTAATAATAATATGACACAATTTAAACATTACTTGTGCAAACAACAAAGAAATAATAGTTCATAAAATTTAACTTTAGGTAATGCCTTTGTAAATAAATCAGCAATTTGCATATTCGTAGGAACATATTCAATTTTGATGTTATTTTCTTTTATAATATTGCGAACAAATTTCAATTTAATATCAATGTGTTTCATTCTACCATAATTACTCTCATTACTGATACATTTTATACATGATTGATTATCCTCAAAAATTACTAAATCCTTAATATTTACAAATTCACTAGCAAAATTTTTAAACCACAACAAGTCTTGCAAACTTTTAGTTAAAGCAATGAGTTCAGCTTCAGTTGACGATAAAGCAACTGATTTTTGTTTATTACAACATCACAGAACAGGCATGTTACAAAACATTAAAATATAACCTGTTACTGATTTGCGGTCATTTGTGTTAGCCCCCCAATCAGCATCAACATACATGGATAATTTAGGATCAGAATTTTGCTTTTTATACACAAGTTTTAAGGACAATGTTTCTTTTAAATATCTTAAGATTTTCTTAAGTGCTTTCCATGCAATTTCAGTAGGATTTTCTTGCAATTGACTTAAACAGTTAATAGCATACAAAATATCAGGTCGAGAAATATAAGCTAAATATAATAAACAACCTACAAGTTCACGATATGGGGCCATTAAAAGGTTTACCATTTTTGAAATCAGATGGGGTGGACTTAGGAGAAATAGGAATGTCACTGGGTTTACAATCTAGCATATTACACTTACTTAACAATTTAATTATATAAGACTCTTGATCCATTATTAAACTATCAGAATTGAATTTCATTTGAATACCTAGAAATCCTGAAACACTTTCCGATTTTGACATGTGAAACTCGTTATGTAATAGGGAAATAACTACATTAGTTTCATTTACATCTGAACCTGCAATTAACATATCATCTACATACAAAGCAATAATTATTTTATGATCATTATTATACCGAATAAAAATACAAGGTTCATTGTCACAAGATTTAAAATTTAACTTTGAAATAAATTCATGAAACCTTTCAAACCATTGTCGTGGGGCTTGTTTTAAACCATATATACTTCTTTTAAGTTTACACTTTCGACCACTTTTATCATCATAGCCTTGCGGCTGATCCATAAAAACAAGTTCATTTAACTTACCATTCAGGAACGCTGTTTTAACATCTAACACAGATGCATATATGTCTTCATTTAAAATCAAAATAAGAACCAAACGTAAAGCTGGCATACTTATTACAGGGGAAAAGGTTTCACTATAGTCTAGCCCTTCTTTTTGCATAAATCCACGAGCTACGAGTCTCGCCTTATGTCGACCATCTCTTTTGATGGTAAATACCCATTTGAAGGAAATAGGTCGTTTGTCAGGTGGTAATTTTTCAAGATCCCAGACATCGTTGATTTTCATACTTTCAATCTCCGCGTCCATAGCTTCTTTCCACAAGCGTTGTTCATCACTAGGGAGGGATCTGATATCATCAAACGTTAATGTTTCTTGTTGGCAAAGTAATGCTTCGTAAACTTCAGGATCTGGATACCGTACAGGTTGCTTTTTAAATCTTTCAGATTTTCTTGTTTTGTCTTCTTTCTCTTCAGGATCATCTAATTCATCACTCGTATTTTCTAGAACATCTGGATCAATTTCATTATCGACTGGTTCTGAATTTTCTAGAATGTATTGTTTCGACTGAACATTTTCCTTTTTCTCTTCGTCGAATTTCACATTTCTTGATACAGTTATGCGTTTCGTTTCAGGATCTAGTAATCTATATCCCATTGAAGAATAACCAATGAAGATCATTTGTTTAGACCTATCGTCAAGCTTCTTTCGATGAACGGAAGGAATTAACATGTAAGCACTGCATCCAAAAACACGTATGTGCTTGAAATCGGCTTCTTCTCCATATTTCAGGAAGTACGGAGTTTTGTTCTCAATAGTGCTGCTTGGCATTCGGTTTTTCAAGTAAGCTGCTGAAAGGATAGCTTGACCCCAAAAAGTCTTTGGTAAATTTGATTCAGCAATCAAAGCACGTCCTATATTCAGAAGCGACCTATTGCAGCGTTCAGCTACTCCATTCAAAGATTGCGTGTATGGAGGAGCAGGATCTATCACTATACCAAGATCTCTAGTAAAATTCACTAAATCATTAGAAAAATATTCCTTCCCGTTATCACATCTAATTTTCTTCACTGTAGGGTTGGATTTTAAGAACATTTTTAATTCTTCTGAGACTTCACTTTTATGTTTCAGTAAACGTACTTCAGTAAAACGAGAAAAATCATCGATAAGAGTCATAAAATAGCACTCGCCAGAAAAGGTTGTCGGAAAAATAGGTCCACAAATGTCACTATGAATCAAAGTCATTGGCTTGGTTTCTCTTTTTCTTGGTCCTCTTCCCAATGGTGTTGCACTCTGTTTTGCCCGAGCACAAATATCACAAAAAGAATCAGGTACCGGAAGCTTCATATCTTTCAATACTTTGTCACTCGGATGACCAAGTCTGCGATGCCAGATATCACAATGATTTTTCTTTGAAGTAAAAACGGTTTCGTAAACAGGGACAAAGTCACTTACGTATTGTCCATTCAAATCCCGTTCACCGAAGTAAAAACGGTTTCTCCCTTTTTCGATAAATACTTTTTGGTTCTTGAAAATAACTGTATAATTTGCACTTTCAATTTTCCTAACGGAAATGAGTTGCCCGTTTAAGTCTGGAACATAAAGGACATCCTTTAAAGTAATTTCCATTCCAGTTGACAGTTTTCCATTAATATTTCCAATACCTTTGATTTCTAGATTCGTTGTTTTTGATGCGCATTTAATAGTTCCTGAAGAAGGTACTAAGGATGCGAAATAATTCTCATTAGAACACATATGGGAAGTTGCTCCGGAATCTACTATAAATTCATTCCTTTTCCTGGAAGCATTTCCAGCAACGAAAGAAACAGCTGAAGAGGCAAATTTTTCTTCATTTGAATTTTTAACAGCTTTACAGTTACGTTTTATGTGTCCGAATTTTCCACAAGAATGGCAAGTAATTTTCTTTCTACAATATTTCGCTGTATGCCCTTTAGAGTTGCAAATTTTACAAAAGAATTCTTTGCGAGTCGACACAAATGCAGTATTATCATGAGCAGCCTTAGTATATACTTTTTCTTTCTTTGAATCCAAAAGAAGTGCTTCAGCATCTAATAATCTTTGTGTCACGAAATCTAATGTCAAAACAGAATTCGGTTGGTTTTCTAAAGCAATCTTAACATTTTCAAATTCCTGAGGCAATGACATTAAAATATAAACAATAGTATCCGTTTCATTAACTTCTGCCCCAGACAGCTTAAGATCCGAAATTAATTTATTTATTTCATCAATGTGATTTCTCATAGAAACTGTACGATCTTTCTTAATCGTTGCCAATCTCTTCCGAATTAAAATTTGATTCACTGCACGCTTTGTATCATAAGTGCGTTCTAATTTATTCCATATTTTATGAGCTGTATTTTCATCTTGAAGTGATGCAAGAACATTATCACTTAATAATGATAATAATAAAGCGTAAGCCTTTTTTGCTTTCACGACATCGGCGGCATTGTCTAGAGCTGCTTCATTTTCCAGGAATGTTTCCAATTCTTTAGCAGCAAAAATTGCCATTACTCTTCGTTTCCATACCGAAAAAACTTTTCCATCACCTTCAAAAAGAGGCATACCGTAAACATCTTTTGAAGAATCCATTCTGCTCAATAAAATATATAAAAAGTAAAATAAAATCTTTTTCACTCAAAATCCCAGCAGAAATGAAAAACAGAAAGATAACGGCGTCAGTATGTCTCGCAGCTCATTTCAACACTTGTTAGAACCAACGCTCTGCTGTTAAAATAAATAAAAAGGCAGACATAAAGACGTGGATCGAAGTGAGTATATTTGATATTAACAAGAACAATTACACAAACATACTGAAAGAAAACAGAAATTTTACAGGTATTTATAGATTTTGCAAGGCCCATGGCAGAGAATTGGCGGCCGTGAAAGAAAGCTACATTAAACAACCAATCACAATAAACATAGTTGTACAAAAAGAAATTAATAAGAATTTAATGTAATGCTGTGATTATTTTCAACACATTATAGAAAACATTAAATTTATTTAAAGTACAATTGAACGTAAATGAACTTGTTGCTCTTTATGTATTTGCTGAAAGATGTGTTTGTGTGAAGTTTCAATACAAAATCAATTTTGTGTGAGGAAAATATCTTCTATTTCAGAAAAATTATAGATAATGGAACTGATATTATTTCTCATTAAGTTAACTGAAAGGAAGAGAATCACAGAATGATTATCGGGCACTTATGAACTGTTCATATCTTCCCCAACTAGTCTGTTCACAAGTGCCACACATTGCTGTTTCTGTTAAATTGATAAGTAATTAACATTTCTCAATTTTATAAGAAAAAGAGCTTTATCAAAAATATTTATTGGTGTTCATAGTATATGTTAAAACACTCAAATTCAAATAAATGAAAAAATAAATAAAGTTATTTGCTTACCAACTTGGAACAAAGATTTTACTTTTGAGATCTAAAAACAATGTTTTGGCTACAGATGGCAAATAAAATGTCAAATAGCTTCAAAAAAATTTTACCATATGTCTACAGCTGCTATCATCTTTAGTAATTTTTTTTCAAAAAAAAAAAAAACTTATAAAACTATTGAAAAATTGCGATGTTCACATCTGCCCCATGTTCACATGTGCCCCCATCTCCCCTAAGTAATTAAAATGACTTTATTTTAGCAGAATATTTACGTATAGAACTATAAATCGATTATTGGATACTAATAGCTGTAAAGATCGTCCTAGGTCCGGTCGTCCACGCTCACTTCACACATAAAAGCACACCAAAAGAATTCGTGAAAATATACTAATAAATCCACAACGTTCTGCATATAAAATGTCTACAGGAGAAAACGTGAGTCGCAGAACTATGCAAGTTATTATAAATGAAGATCTGAGTTTTCGCCCTAATTGAAAAAAAAAATTAAGGTTTGATTGCTGCAAGAAAGAAGATGTAAGAAATTGCTGAAGCGGCATGGTAACAAAAGTGTTGACAGAATAGTATCTTCTGATGAGAAGCTATATTGCACTGAACACTGTTTCTAAAAACAGTAATGCTAAAAATGATGTCGTGTATTCAGCAACCTTCGAGGATATATCTGAAAACCTTCAAATTGTTAAACGCTTTCAGAACAAGTATTCATTTATGGTTTGGGCTGCACTATCAAACAACGCAAAATTGACTTTGAAAGACATTGATAAAGGGAAAAATGTCAACGCGGAATATTACAAACAGGATATATTGGCTACACATTTATTACCACATGCTGACAGGTAGTATCTAAAAAAAAATTGGATATTATTGCAAGATTCTGCCCCTTCGCACCGATTGAATCAACACAGTTTTGGCTTCATGTCAATTGCCCCAACTTTACCATTCAAAAAGATTGGCCATCTTCCTCACAGGATCTAAATGCTTCGATTATTGCGTCTGGGAAGTAAATAGCAAACAACACAGATGTTTGGACCCTCTTAAAGATTTCATATTGCGCGAATGGGACAGATTACTTCTTTAAATGATTCGTGCCGCAGTCGGACAATGGCATAAGAAAGTATCTTTGTTAATCGATAAAGATGGCGATCGATTTGAGTAAAATTATTTCCCGGTAAACTTTCATCTGTGATGTTCATCATATTGTGTATTTATCGTTTTATATTTGATATCTGCAAAAAAAAAATGATTGAATGTTTGTAACAGCATTTAGTAGCCGCCCTGTATTAGTAAACCTGCCCGGTGCACAGTGTGACGAAATGCACGGGCATGGATGTGGAGCTCGTAAAATACATCAAAATAACTTTACATTTGGCAACTTTATATTAGTAAAGGTGGGGAAATACGAATCTGAAGTCAAAGTTGGGAAACGTCTATGACAAATAGAAGAAAATTAAGAATCTTATGTTTAAACCTTAACCCTTTCAGGTCCGATTTTTTTCACAATTTTGAGAAAAAATTTGCTTCTACGTTAATTATCTTAATACTAGCTATCCAATTAGTTTTACTGAAGTTTAAAGAATACGTCATTGTCTAAAATCTAGCGAATGTAGTTAGTTTGTCTGCTATTCATTTCATATTCATATGAAAATAGGCTAAGGAAGAGTTTTGATAGACGTTTGGAATATATTGCATTTCAACAGGATTTAACAGATATTACAACTTTCAAATAATTTTTGCGCTATATCACATATGCTTCGTTCAGAAAAGTAACCTAGGTTTTAAATTTAAAGAATGAAATATATGTTTAAAATAAAGGAATTGCGAACGGCGCAAAGATAATTAAAAAAGATATAATTATTATTATTACAACTAAATGCAAAAACATATATGAAGTCATAATAAGAAGTGCCTAGACACATACTGCCATTACTAAATGTAGATAGTAAAAAAGGTAATTGTTAAGACAAAACAATACTCAATGAAATTGATGTAATGAACATGTAATATTAATAGCACACCAGGCCCAAACAGGTTACATTTTCAAAAATCGTATACAAAGTCACCTTCGAACCTGTTAAGGGGTTTAATTAGGTACTCGGAGATACCAAACCCTCTCTGGGTGTGATTGTTATGAATTTCTCTTACCGAATACCTAAAGGAAAAATGAACAAAGCCCGTTTCCCGGAACAATTTGGAACTATTTTGAATGTCTGTTTTTTTCAAAACTTACATTTAAAAATGCGTATTTTTATAAACAAATGAAAACAAAATGCTACGAAAACACGTTTTAAAACTAAAGTGTGTATGATTGAATGATGTAGAAAGCCCAAAAAATGATTTTTTTAGTGAAAAATGTCAACAGCCATCTCCATCGAAACAATTTGGGAAAGACTCAAAATTATGCAAAATTCCATAGAATAGACGGGTTTATTGAAGATAAATGTTGACAATTTTTACTGTTCAATGATTTCTAAAGTCTGGCATGTATAGAACACATTGTTCTAGTTTTTTGAATTAAGATTTCTTTTTTTTAATTTAGGCGAAAGTCACCATTTCGTCCCACATTGGCCGTGCCCCTCTCGGTTTAAATAACCTTACCGTTTTCCGGGATTACTTTAAATAGACAGGGTGTGTTCTCAAAGTTTCAAGGCTGGTCTAATAATACAAAATTTATTAAATATTTTTGTAAAGCGAACTAAAATTCTTCGAAATATGACCCTTGGACATAAGCACACCGCTGCCAGTGTTTGTTCTATTGTTCACAGGCTCCCTGGAAGCCTTCGCGCGCAAGGCTGCTAAGGGACATCGTCGAGCTGCCTGGATTGCTGGAATTTTATATTCCAGCAATCCAGGCAGCCTGTGAATCGCTTCCCTTCCAGGTATTTCTTCATTCGGGGGGACAAAACAAAGCCGCTGGGAGCGAGGTCTGGGCTGTAGGGGGCTTGCGAGAGTATTGCCACGTTAAACTTAATCCAAACTTCGGCGTCGGCAAGCGACGTGTGAGAGGGCGTATTGTCGTGGTGAACAATCCAATCATCTCTGATGTGTGGGCGGACGCGCCGGGAAAGGTCAGTTTTACGCTAGAGTGGTTTTACGCTCCACCATTTGAAGCATCGGGCCCCCTACATCCCGACCTCGCTGGAAGCGACCTTTTTTGTCCCCCCCCCCCCCCCCGGATCAAGAAATACATGAAAGGGAAGCGATTCGACACGACTCCAGCGATCCAGGCAGCTTCAACCAGGTCCCTTAACAGCCTTGCGCGCGAAGGCAGCCAGGGAGCCTGTGAACCATAGAAAAAACGGTGGCAGCGGTGTGTTGATGCCCAAGGGTCATATTTTGAAGAATTTTAGTTTGCTGTACAAAAATGTTTAATAAATTTTATATTCTCAGACCAGTCTTCAAACTTTGTGAACACACCATGTATCTTGCATAGCGAAATCAATAATACTAATTATGTATTATCACAAAAGAAAAAAAAAACTAACATGAAATTTTATACTGCTTTAAGGTCACATGGTGCAGTGCTTTTCACTTACGAGGAAATAGCGCAGCCATAACAACAGACTGTTTGGTGATAAAAGGTAACTTTATACATACCTTTCTTAAAACTTTATTTGGTAGTCGGGATTTCTTATTCACTCTCTTAAGATAAACAAATTGTAAAAATTCAAATTTTAAGGTATTTTATGTTACTGTAATCGAAATTTGAAAGCCTAGGGGAGAGGGAGTGGTTAGAGGGGATTAAAATATGATTTTGGGTTGATAAAGTATACAATAGGTAATGGTTGATAAAAAACAGACGTCTCATTTTGAGCGAAATGACAACTTTTTAAAGAAAAAAATCACATCGTGTACGAATTTCGCCTAAACATTATGGAAAAATGGACGAAATTTTCCGTATCGGGTTATAGGACTTAATTTTTATTAATTTTATGAGTGGGTCAAAACCGCCAACAGAATTTTAGCCAACAGAATTTTTGAATTCGTTTGATCTGCAAGGGATGCCAAGGCACGTACTGCAATTGAAAATCGAAGTCAATTAAAATTTTGCGAATATCCACCAACCAAATCGTGCTTTTCAAATTTATTTTCAGATTTTGTAGCATTTTCTCTAAAAAATCACGTTTTTTTAAAGAAAATATGCAAACGATTTATTTTACACCTTAACTATGAATTATTTCACAGAAT
Organism: Maratus speciosus; assembly: GCA_963932465.1. Classification (NCBI taxonomy): domain Eukaryota; kingdom Metazoa; phylum Arthropoda; class Arachnida; order Araneae; family Salticidae; genus Maratus; species Maratus speciosus. The sequence continues at coordinate 24,795,444 of OZ010786.1, forward strand.
TTATATTAATTGAATTTAATGCCCGTTCATGAATATATGGGAACGTCCACGGCAGAAAAAAAATTTTGCTGAATTTTTTTTAAGCGGAAATATAAGTGTGATACATCAATTTAGAGTTAAATAGTTGAAGTATATGAATTTGTAAGTTTTAATTTCATAACAGCAAGTGTTTATTGAAAATGAGCTGGATACTAACAGTATAAAACTACATTTACATTTGAGCTTAAAATACAACTTATTGAAATGTATGATTTTTTTTACTTTTTAGAATTCAATAAAATTACTATGCCTTCAAATCAACAAACAATTGTCATATATATTTAAAAATCTACATAGATGAAATCTTTTAGATAACGTCTTTAATATATATTTTGGCTGTATTTAAGCGTTAATACTTGAATGTCACAAGAGTAACGGAAAACATACAAAAGTTTTAATAAAAAAAAAAAAAACTACTTAAATTTTTTACCCAAAACTTCTAATTCTCTGATTTCGAGATATAAGACATATTTTACTTTAAATATTTTGTTTATGCTATGCATGGAATAGGCTCTGGGGAGTTGTCACAAGAGTAACACATAATGCTTTTGTCGATAGTTTCATATAACACTGCATTACAAACAAAACAAACAGAATGCTTAAATTTTTTTTGTTTTTTTTCTCTGTTATTAGAGCAGTTCTTGAAATAGTTTTAGCTATAACTAGGGTTATTTTGTAAATTTTAAGGAAGATAAATTATCTTTATTAGTGTTTTTTTAATGGGTAAATTTATTTATATTCATTTTTGGTATTACTTAAGATTATAAAATAATCATGACAAGTAATTAAAGATATAATAAAACAACTCAACTCGTGTCATTTTTGTGTGCTTTCTTTTGGTTTGAAGCACATGATCTTTGATTAGATATTTTATAGGCTTTGTAAAGCTACGTTTACTAAATTCCGCTGTATAACCTACAGAGGTTCCTATAATAACTCTTATGGAAAGGATTCTGATAGTATATTTTAAAGGAAAAATTTTAATATTGCTTCTTATACACGATTATTACTATATACACGATATACTTGTTTTAAAGAGCAGGAAAATTCTGCTAAGCGCCAGAAATTATAGAGAAAAAATAAAAATGAAATTGAATATGTTGTTGTGTGAAAGAAGCAAAACAAAATATATTACGATAAGGTGAAGAAAAGTCTTAGAACCAGCAAAAGCTTCAGCAAGAAAGTGGAAATATTAAGAAAAGGAAAAAGTAGAGAACTAGCTAACCTCAGATACTGTAACGGAAAAAAATCTAACTCCACAGCTTTGGAGAATTTTATGTAGATGAAGATTTAAGAAGAGGTCATTCTTCAGCTAAATCTACGTTAGTTAAGCGTGAAAAAGGTCACATAATTTCATCAATTCTAGGGGACATTTAATAAGAGAATACGTTTTTTGTTTAAAGAAGCTTTCCTAAATTGAAAAATTGGAGATTCCTATGCAGCTTTAAAGCTTAGTTTCATAAAACAATAGAAAATAACTCATCAGAATATCTCCATTTGTTGCTGTCACGAAAACATTCAAACAATTCATAATGTAGTAACTGGTGCATTTCCTGCATTAAACATTCCTGTGATGGATTCAATGACTTTTTCTGCCGAGATAACTGTTTTAGAGATGGAAGTAAGCCATCATTGCAAATTTAGAACAAATGTAATAGACAAATTTGCAAAATTGTTCAAGGTTGTAAGGTACAAGGTTCAAGGTGTTCTTTTGTATTAACAATGCATAAAAAATATTCTTGTAAACAGTTTAGTAAAATAAATACATAAAACTTATTACATTATAGAAAACATTAAATTTATTTAAAGTACAATTGAACGTAAATGAACTTGTTGCTCTTTATGTATTTGCTGAAAGATGTGTTTGTGGAAGTTTCAATACAAAATCAATTTTGTGTGAGGAAAATATCTTCTATTTCAGAAAAATTATAGATAATGGAACTGATATTATATAATTAGAATTTAGGAATTCAGAATGTCTAATTTGCGGAGATAACACCGAAGAATTATTTGAAACGGAAGTCCATAATACAGAACTTATTATAAGTTATTGTAAATAGCGAAACGTTGATAGACGTTTCGCGATTGACAAAACTTTTATCAACATCTTCATCAATACTGTTACTTTTTCAAAACGATGATAAACGTTTTGAGAAAGTAACAGTTTAAGAAACCCTTTCTGATTGTTTAAAATTTTTCGAAAGCAACTAAATCCATTTCTGGGGCACACATTCATTGAAACTTGTACAAGGAATTATTTTCGTAATGCCAAAAAATAACCATAACTCAAAGAATAGTTATGCCAGTGGATTTTCTGGAAACGGTTTTATTTTCATGCCAAGACGAAATTATGGTATGAAATACTACATTACTGGTCAAATCCACAAGCGACTGTATTTTCAGCTTTTTATTTAGTATGATCACAATAAAGTAAATTCTTATGCTATTATTTTAGACAATGTAGCTCATAACCAATTTTTTGTAAATGCTTTCGTATGTAAAATTTCAACATTGCATCTTTAAGGGAATTTGTATTTTCCTAAAATGTACCTGTTTTACTTTTTTATATGATGGTTGTGCTTTCCAATTTAAACAAAAATATAACTATGCAAATATGCCTGCAATGTATCAGATTCCTTTCTTCATTAACTTAATTGGGCATATATTTTTTTTTTTTTTAATACTCCTGGTATAGATGCTGTAGATTTATTTTGTGTTGTTGTATAATAATATATGGAATGAAGTGCGTGCTAAAAAAGCAATTCTAAGATACGCTGCTTATTTTGTCAAGAGAAATAAAACAAAAAAGTTTCATTACTTTGCGAGAATATACCCACAGCGAAGGGCATTCAACAAATACAATTTGTTAAAAGCATGAAAAATGGCACTATCTACTACAAACCTTACACTAACATGATTCGTACAAAGAATTTGAGTTTCATTAAATAAATCATGATGCAGGAGAAGTTGCAAATGATATTATAGATAATGAAGACAATGACTTATTCTGTTAAGTAGCAGTAACTAAGAGGTTGCTATGTGGTTATAGTGTTTGTTAATTTTAGAATTTTTTACATTATTTTATGTTATTTTAAAATTAAACCATCCTTAACAGTTATTCTCTATGGAAACTAATTTTTTAAAACTTATTTTAATTATTTTATTAAGTATTTAAACTGAATTTTTGCTAAAAATTACATTATGGACAAAATGTCACAAGAGTAACACTTAGCATTTTGCAAAATCAAATGTAACTAATTCATGCGCTATCAGATGAGTTCAATGATTAATGCTTTTTAAAAAAATATAATTACTCTGCGATATTCTGTAAATTGTATTTGTATAGTCTCATATAATTCACAGAATTTCTGCGTCAAAAACAATTGTTAAAAATTACATTTTTTTGTGGTCACAAGAGTAACAAAAATTTCATTTATTATCAAGGCAAGTAAAATGCTTTTTGTTACAAACTGTATAGGGTTTATGAAAGTAGAGTACATGTATTTTTAAGTAGTTGCATCAAATTTATCCTAAATATATTTTGTAATAAAAGAATTTGAAATATATATGGAAATTTGCTCTGATGGTCACAAGAGTAACAGTGGACGTTCCCATATTCAAGTAGCTTTTATGTTACTCTTTCATAAAAATTATTATTAAAATTATTTTGTGTTTGCTATTCCGTAAGAAATGCAACTATCAAAACCAAACTTTTGAATACACGCGGAATTATTTAATCCCAAGAGGTTTATTTTTCCCCTCCAAGCGAGTAAAGAAAAGGCATGCATTCATCCACCCCTTCTCGACCTTGACCTTGAAAGGTACAAGGCAGGTCAGAAGCGTCCTCAAAAAAATTATCGTTTTTCTTGAAGGGGAAAAAATGCGATTCGGGTGAGATTTACTCCAGCGCGTGCGCTTACATGCTATAAAAAAAAAAAAAAAAAAAAAAAAAAAAAAAAAAAAAAAGGACATACAGTGAAACGTCCCTATGCGAATACCTCCTTGTACGGTCATTTTTTCTTGGAACGAAAATTATGGTCAATACTAATTTTACCTCCATTCAGAGACCATCCCAGTTGAACTTTCTCCATGAGCAACCAATTTCTTTGTAGAAAATGAAACAAATTCTGTTTTTTCCCGGTCGCTTGAAGAAGATTTTATTAGAAAAATAATTCCGGAGGGCGTATTATTCACCAAACTTCTAAACTAAGTTTAGATTTTCTTTTATTCCAGTAAGTTTTTTAACTCCTTAGTGCCTTTTTATGCAGTGAATTTAACTCTGATGACAAATTAAGAATGACGTCAATAAACTCCCCTGCCCTATTCAGATAGAAAACTCTCAAATAAATAGATAAATGAATGAAATCGTCATTATTTGTTCTCGTCAAAGAAAAAAAAAATTGCATTTATTTACTGAATTTCGAAAGGACTTGGAAATAAAAGTTATGAAAGGTAAAACCGTAAAATCAAAGCAAACGTCAATATATTCTTTTTTAGACTCTGCAGTAATTAACCTTTGTTTTGATATTTAAATTTTTATATTTTTTTCCTAAGTGTGAAAAATAAATTTCAGTAACATATCTACCATTTTTTCAACAATTAAAATCGATATTTAAACATGACCTCCATTAAGAGACCACCTCTAAAAGCGACCGATTTTTATTGGAACGGAATGTGGTTGCTTTAAGGAGGTTTTACTGTAAATTTATATTTATACTACGAGTGTTCTTCAGAATAATACATTTCGAGTGTTATCTAGGTAAGGCACAACATAAGACAAAATGCTTTATTGAAGTAATTTGTAACTTAAGCGAAGATTTTGTGGATAATAGAAACGTATTACACGAGATAAGGTCATTCCTAGCGAAGTGATTAAAGCTCTGGTCTTTAGGAAATAGGTTATTAATGTCTTTGTCCAAAATACATAAAGTAGCTCAGCTAATCGTATTCCGAAATATCTGTCATTGTTAGCCGTTATTACTAAGAACTCATTGCATTCTCACAGTACAAATTAGTATTTTACATATAGATTTAATTTCAAAATAATCTTTTCAATACCTGATAAAAATTATATTGCCTGTGCATTATGTGTGCCAAATGTACGATAGGATTTTCTTGGTAGTTGTTTTTATGTCTGCATGCACTATCATTTTTTTCGTTCAATAATTGCTGTTTTAATCACGTGTTGAATTATTTTAACACTTAAATGGAATGGATGTTGCAAGTCATTTAATGAATAATAATTTTATTGTGAAGTCTTATGTAGTATTTTGCATATGGTCCATTTATAGACTCTAAATTCAAAATTTTCTAATTGCATTGCTACAGTCAGGGCCGAAACTAGCCTTTTTTGCACGCGGGGCAAACATGGATTTTGGCGTCCCACCTCCCCCTATTCCGAAAAGTATATTTACAAAGAGAATTTTACTGATATTCTAATAGCCGAGTCGCCCGGTGGCGTGGTCAGTAAGCGGAGGCTACTGCCACCCCGAGGGCCCGGGATCCAGTCCCTGGGTAAGACATGGATGTAATTGTGAATGTCCCATTGTAGTTATATAATATATGTAATAGGAAAAAAAAATGTTGTGACTTGTTGTTGTTTCTATGTATAATAAAGATCATTCGAAGCGACAGCCATTGTAGCTATAGGCCCCAAAGCATTCTCCACTTCGGTGGACGTCAAATGTCAAATGTGTTCTAATAGCCGACTTATTTTAAAATTTAAAATATGTCATCATAAAATATGTAATACTGAACTACATAATCTACAATGACGGATCCAAGGGGGAGGTCACGGGGGGTCATGACCCATTCTGAGCACCAACAAAAGTATTCTAAAGATCATTTTTAAAATGAGATATACAGTAGAGTACCGATTGTCTGAGTCCCGCTTAACCGAGTTTTCGATTTAACCGAGTTATTTTCTTCTGATGGACTGATGGTTTCCATTATTATGAAACAGTCGTTATAAATGAAGTGTTAGGTGAAGATAAAAGAGCAGTCGTAAAAAATTAGAACTCTCGTTAGAACTCTCATTTTTTTTTTTTTTTTGAAAAAAAAATATGGCCATTGTTTTTTAACCATTTTTGGCCATTGTTTTATTAAGTATACAGAGTCTTTGTCTCCCGGTATTTTAAAACAGTTTCTATAACAATAGCCTAAGACATGTGACTATCATCAACAGTTCCGGGCAGACCACATACCTTTTTTATATTCCAGGTGCGATTTTGGTACTTTAATGTTAGCCAGGCACAGGTGATAAGTCGCCAAATATTATTCTATCGACATCATTTCATATATATTATAATAGTTCAAGTCATCAACTGTCATCAACTGTCATAAACAAATACGGTCTGATCCCTTCGCCTTTCATATGAAAATTTGGCACAGATGTCATATACAATATTGGCGCGATTTTTTTTTCCGACGCCAATTTGAGGAACGCATCAACAGCATAAACAACATCCAGCTTACCGTATCACGCAAAATAGCCACACTTTGGCGCCAGATAAGTACCCGTTGCGTATATGACATTGGCGTCAGAAAAAAAAAACCGCGCCAATATGGGACCGTATATAACATCTGTGCCGAAAGTTTTCCATTTTGATTAAAAAATCATTTTTTTTTTTCGAATAAAACTATATAAAAGTTGTCATGGTCGCAAAGAATTTTTGGTACAGTTACGCTAGCCGAGTGCAAATCTCGCCAATAGCTTTTTTTTTTTCAAATTGCCAATTAGCATTTTTTTTTATTTTTCGAGTGGTAAATTAAAACATTGATTTGAAGTTGAAATTAAATGGCAGGGTTTTTTGCATCATTGGGAAGAGTTCCATATTGTGTGCTGGTTGGCACGATTGGCCAAGGAATCCAAAATGGCGCCAAAAAGCCATTTTAGCATCTTATAAAATTTTTCAGGATGGCGGAAAAACTTGGTCTTTAAATATTTGTAAACATATATACATATATATATTTATTAAATGTTATATATGTCACATGTTAAAAAAAAATACGATGTTTATACAGATAGTTTTATATATATTACGTATAGAAATATACCTTATACATACATAATATATATACACCTATAAATAAATATTATGTACTTATATATAATTTTATGTATTTATTATATTTATTATACATGTCAAATTAAAACAAAAGTTATATATTTTTCCGAAAAATATAGGCTAAATGCAAAAAATTACGCAAAAAACATATGAATAAAGTCTATTCCATGAAAAGCAACCCCAAAGGCTGAAGATCGCAACCAAATCGATTCATTTAATGCCAAAAAAAAAAAGCTCGCCAAACAAGACCAGCACACAATTTGGAACTCTTCCCGCATTATTTAACATTTGGCCAGATGTCATATACGCACCACAGGTTTAGCGTGATTTTTTTTTTTTTTTTTTTTTTTTTTTTTTTTTTTTTTTTTTTTTTAACGAAAATTTGGCAAAAATCTCGTTTTTGAATACCAGTTGCATATGTATTTTTGGTATTACTTAGTTATCCCGTCGACCAAAAATCTATCGCTAAACTATAAGATTAAATGTCAATAATGGTTGATCATAAATGTCACATTTACTTGACTTTAAGTAAGTTACACATGTTTACGTCATGAAGTGATTTTTATTTCGTCGTTTTATTTGTATATTTAGTAATGTTATACTAATTTATTTGTTCTTTCGTTATTTAAAATAAAAATTATGTCAATATGTATAATTTGGCGAAATTGGTCGACGGAATAACTAAGTAGTACCGTATTTTTAGATTATTTTCTATTATTTTCAAAAGGAAATAACAAAAAAATAATAATTAATAGCTATAGAACAAAATAATTTATATAATTTTAAAAAAGAATTAAAAGTAAATAAACATTTATTATTAAATAAACAACAATAGCCGGGTTACCATGTCAATCACAATAATGGCATTTTGGCGCCAATCAGAATCTTTCGATTTGGTGAAAGATTATTCAAGTAAATAGAATTATGAATAAAAGTAGCATGATACTTTTCTTAGCATATATTTAAGGGGAAAATATCTGTTCTGATTAAAATTTGAGTTGCCATCATTAGAAAAATGTATTTAAAATTAGAAAAAAAAAAATAATATTTCGAAAACTAATTCGAATTTAAAAATTCTAATACCAGTTTTGAGATCTGCAGATCAATACGGATTTTTGGTGTTAATTTCATCGCAAAGTATTTCATATTTGAGGAGAAATCGCCGTGAAATAAAATCAGTTGTTTAATCAGTCGTTTCAAAGAATTGTTTCATATATTTGTTACATTTCAGCCGTTTCATTAGGATTTTATATATATAGGGTAGATATATCCAACAAACGGGTCACATTCTGTAATTTTTCTTCACATTTTATCCCCTGATACACTCTTTTTCTCTGCAATGAACTACATCCATCTGAGATGAGTGCACTATCTAATTTTATATGATGATCAATTTCATAAATAAATCACATGTATATACCTGACGGTTTTAAATTGCAGTAGGCCAAAGGAAAAAATTATGGAAAAAATGACCCCATGCATTTTACTCACCAAATGTCCCCTGAAAACAACTAAAATAGACATGCGATAGGAAATTATGTATTATTTAAAGTTATATATAAAAAAGCTTAATGATTGTCTTCATACTCAAATTGTTCCAAACTCTGATATTTTCAATGCAAACACATTAACTTTGATATCACATTTGGTTTTGTTATTAAATTTTACTTTAGGAAACAAACGGAAAAACCATTTAATCGAGTAGTTCAGGAATTATAAAGATATAAAATTTAGAACTCGTAATGTTAAATTCATTTTTAATCTTTGCAATACGGACAGTTTTTAAGCATAATTCCGTAACTACTTTGCAGAATAATCCTATAATTTTATAATTCACATATTTGCAGCCTTTATAAATCTATTTTTTTTTTTTAAATATTCATAGGTTCATATTTTTTTCGCAAAAATTTGTTTTTTTAATTAATTAAAAAAAAAATAAATAAATAAAATGTAACTAATGCATCTTTTAACAGAAATCGATTTTTGAAAGTTTCAATTATGATAACATTAAAATTGCAGCTCCTTCCCCAAACTAGTTCTTGAATTCTACAAAAAACTACCTGTATTGTAATCTATTTTGCAACAATTAGAAATGAATTTAACATTAGGAGTTTCACATTTTAAATCTTCATAATTACTAAGCCATTTTATTGAATGACTTCCCATTTGGTATTCTAAAGTAAAATTTACAAAAAAGCCAAATATGATGTTAAAATTTTGTGCTCGTATTGAAAATTTCGGAGTTTGGTAGAATTTTAGTATTTTGTAAATGTAATGTGAAAAAGTTACCATTTGCAGTCGAATGGCTATTTCTGTTTTTCTCTGTCAATTCAGACATTAAAATGCTTTTTTGTTTTGTTTTTTGGCCGACTGTTCTAGCATCACGGATTTAAAATATGAATTGTAAGATGGAGAAAACTAATGAAAGTTTATTTTGTACATTTACTTGAATCAGATTTTTTTCCCTTTTCTTTGCAATAAAGATACAGGAAATAGTTAAGTGGATAATACATTTTTCAAAGTTTTTCACATATTAAATTAATCTGATGCTCATTTGATTGAAAGGATTCAGTTAGTTCTACAACTAGTTTAAAAATCCCTGCTGGCCCGGCCTACAGGCGGAGGTAGATTTCGAAGTTAAGTATATTAATTGCACCAACAAAAACTAAATCATGATTAGATATAAATCCACTTTAACAGTTTTATCTGGCCGCTTTTGACGAGTTTTTATTTCATTTTAATATAATAGCTGGTTTTATCAGAATCATGTTAAGGCGGTATGAAAAAAATACTTTTCCATGCTCAACAACTCGAAATTTTCTGGCACATTTTCAGATTAATTTCTAATAGAAAAAATAAGAAACTTGCTGACGTGATTTTTAAAAAGATTTATAAGCGACATGTGTTTTTATTTTTCTTTCAATTAATTGAAACTTGATTAATAAACAATTATTTTCTCAGTAGGGCAATATTTTTCGTTTCTAACAAAATACCTTCGGGAAATTCTGTTCAAAATGCCCACTTTGACATCATTTTTTAAAATATATTCTGCCTCTATCAAAAAATCGATCATTACGGTACATTATATTGTTTCTGAAGAAGAGAATCTAGCAATTGGACGCGTTTGAGAGCAAAAATTAATTTAAAAATGAGTAAGAAAATAAGATGTTTGGATTTGAATACATTCATAATAAGATAATTTTTTTCTTCAACCGCTATGTATTTTTAATTTGTTTTTGCCGTAAGAATTGGTCCTATCAAAAACTTGTCTATATAAATGTTGAAGACAATATTAAGAAGATATATGATAAATTCATGGGGATTTTATATCTTGTGAATTGACGGAGTTATAGAAATTTTTCTTCTTCACCCCCCCCCTTTTTTTTTCGTTTTTAATTTCTTTTTGCGATACGAATTGGTCTTATCAAAAACTTGTGAATACAAAAGTTGTAGATAATATTTGGAGATGTATAATAAAATTAATTGGATTTGATATCTTGAGAATTGACGAAGTTATGAATTTCTTTCTCCCAAAAACCCTATTTTTTGCGCCCCTTGAGCCCGTTTTTTATTTTATCCAAAATCTGTGATACATAAATTTTTGGTCCTATTTTTACAAGTAATAAAAACTTTAAACTGATTTGATATGTAAAAAAATTAAGAAGTTATGTGGGTTTTTCTGTTTTCACAAAACCCTCCCTATTTTCATCCCCTTGGTCCGATTTTGCCCATTCACGAACTTGACCGAGATTTTATGGCCCTTGATTTTGTGTGTCAGTTTGGAAGAGATTTGTGGAGAATTGTGGAAGTTATCGTGTCCAGAAGAAAGTGATATATATATATATATAGATAGATAGATAGATACATATATATATATAAAGTTTTTTACTGATGGTGGTTTTGGGTTCTAGGGGTCATGTTCGGTGTAGATCTGCAAAAATTTTTCAGAAAATCCAACATTGGAACGACGCCAATAGGTAGTATTTCATACGAAATCTACCTAAAAACGAGGATTTTTTTTTTTTTTTTTTTTTTTTTTTTTTAACACGACTTTCGAATACAACCTCTGAAAGTTTTTTCTTTAGCTGATAAGCTTCTTGATTAATTGACATAATTTTTTGTAATATAAAAACATATTATCTTTTATGCTTTTAACCCTTTATAGTTCTTTGGGATAATACCATAGGTTAATTTTCCCATTATTGCTTTTCAAAGGGTTAATGCGTATTATTGGTTCTTTTGTGCACGTCTATGTATCCTCGCATTCCTACTCATTTCTGCATGCGGGGGTAATGGTATAGTCTAGGTTTTTGTCTACTTTTGGAGCATGAACGCCACCATTTCTCTCTTTTTAGAGTAAATTGCTCTTTCCCCTTCCAAAGTGCTACAATTTATATGTATGCTCATCCTACTTGCATTACATGCTAACAACTACAAGAACGGAAAGAAAACTTTCTTCTGCTCTTGTACTGGTTCGTAGAACGGCCTTTTTGTGACTGATGAAGAAAGATAGTTGAAACGCGTTGCATTATCTTAATTTTTACTATGTATTTAAGAAGCGCCTTTCTTTGCTATTATGAGACAAAAATTTAGACGGTCTTTTTTAAGTTAAAATTTATTTAGAAAAGCTATTTCGGTTTTCCTTAAAATAGTTTGAATGTTACTTCCCCATATAGTTCCTGGCAATTTCAAAGAATAATTTTTCTCTTTACCTTTTTCACTTTAAATTCGACTGAACACTACATGTAAATGGTTACTTTGTTTGATGGTTCTCTCTACATTAATTAAATAAAAAAAATGGTTACTTGACTTGTCTTAAAATATCAGAACATACTGAATGAAAACGATTTGCAAGGCCACTCAATCGGACAACATGATGGTATTTATCTTTAATTAAACTGAGATTTGCTGTCATAATTGAAACATTCTAACCTGATATCAAGAACTTTCAGGATTATGATATTTTATAGTGAAATATGAAAATACCCAGTTTTGGGGTATTTACCCGGGCCTTGATAAATACCCAGGTATATACCCAAAAAATAAATACCTACACGCTGGGTATTTACCCTTCCCACGTCACTCGTCACGACCGGACTGAATGTGACTTTTCATGAAAATCCGTGAAGTATTTGTTAAAATACAACCTCCAGAAAAGTTGTGCCACACGCAGGCTAATGTCACACAAGACAATTTCAAATACATAAAATCGCATTTAGGACATTTCAAAACGCCTGATCCCTTTCAAAAATGGAAGTCTAAAATTTTCAAAAAGGGCAATTCCACAGAAAATCCTCTTTTTTTTTTTTTTTTTTTTTTTTGGGGGGGGGGGGGGGGAATCAAAATTATAATATGTTTAATTTAAGGGTATGATCGGAAAACTTGATATTTTTATATTCTATAGAAAAATACTAAAAAAAGGCATTGTAAATTAATGTTTACAAACTAAGTTAAGTACCATTATTGTCTTTGTAAAGTCATAATGTTACATTAGTTACACAATAAAAGTTACGTCAGTTACCTGTGTAAATGCCATTTTTTTCTTTTTTATTATTGCCGAAACGTCAGTGAAGGATACTGTGTAGAAACGAAAAGCTTTGGTTTCCGTTAGTCTGTCTGTTAGTCTGTTAGTCTGTCTGTCTGTTCCGCGATAACTGCCGCAAAAAGCATCCATTAGCTTGAAATTAAGTGGGTATGTTAGTGAAGTAGCCGGATTTAGCTGTATAGTTTTTTGTTATATTTGGTTCATTCGTTCGGAAAATATGGAATATTTTATTTTGCGCAATAATGGTTTTCTATAGCAATTCAGACGATTTTTCCATTCTTATTTGTTGAAAGGAAATGGCTCATATGATTGAATGATTTAAATGGTAAATTATGGATAATGGAATTTCCTAATTAGAACCATGCATTATTCATATTAGTTAGAAATTTTGTGCATACATTTGTCAGAGTTTTTAAATTCGGTGTATAACTTATGAAGGGATTTTATATATGTGTTCCAATAATATCAAATATTTTCTTTTACATTTTTTTTTATTTTTTTATTTTTTAATGTACATACTTCATTGTTTTAATTTCTTTTAACTGGCCTAGCAACGGCACTACATCTAAAAATATCGTAAATGTGAAAGTATGTGTAATTGTTTCGTGTCAAATCAACGTCAAAAGGGATGAATTAATGCCTTTTCCGTCTTTACATATAAATGGAATTTACCCCAGAAATAAAGAAATGCTGTGTTCGATTTATTTCGCTCAAATATTTTTCTTTTAAATTAAAAAGTTCATTATTTTCATAAGGAATAAATTGACATTTTGCTAAAATTTAGAAATCATTTTGTTTACCGTTGCCAAGAAAATCAGATCCCGGAATAATAATTTATCCTAAACAGTTAATTTTGATTTGAAAGATTTTCATGTGCAAGAAGATAATGAAAAACAAATAGACACGAATACGTCTTCATATTGGAAATAAAACAAAAATACGAAAAGGAGATGAATTTGACCTCAGCTATCAAAAATAAAACGAATAAAATTTGAGGTTGAAATAAAAGGACCTTGTGTTATGATATTAATTCTTATTATTAAAAAAAAAAAAAAAAAAGGTTACCACTGTTTATCGTCTGCACATGGCTAACAGAAATGTTTAATTTTTAATCGAAAATTTCAATGAGAAAAAAAAAAAAAAAAAAAAAAAAAAACCTTTTGAAAAGCAAATAGATAGTAAATGTCAAAATTATGCACCGCAAAATTATCTCTGTCAAAAATGACGCCATTGTATCGGGAAATAAATATTTTCTTTCTTAAAAATCAAGCATTAAATAGATTGTCTCAAAAAATATTTTTTGACGAGTGTTTACATTGTCGATGATAAAACCTAAACTTTTAATATAATTGCTTCAATGTAGATCATTTTCCGTCCACCGATATTGAAAAATAAGGCAAGAAAGTGTAAAAAGAAATCTAAGATTTACAATAACCATTAGCGCAATCAATAAAAAGTTATATATGTAAATTTAATGAGACCATGGGGGATCAGGGGGGCGGAGCCCTCCAGAAGAAATCTACTTTATTATCTAAAGAAATTCCAGAATTAGTAGCTCATGAAAATTTCAAAATATCCTTACATAACAACGTTTTTAATTTAACGCTTCTAATCCTTCTATATATATAAAAAAGTTTTGATTTGGAAATGGACCAATGAAAATCTGCGTAGATATTCCCGGCAGATCTGCATCCAATTTGAATGCTTTTAATGTCCTTCTTAGTTAATATTAAAAAAAAACTGTTGCATACAAAAATATGAAAATTGGCAGTATTATAGAGAAATGTTTGATAAACACACTGATGTAGACAGTTTTTAAATCGAAGAATTATTTTAAGAGATATTTAATGCCAAAGTTGGATAAAATCGTTCCATTAAGAAAGTTTTATGTGAGCAAAAACTGTACATAGGAATTTAATCCTTTTTAGATTATTTTATGCGTCAGAATTTCCCGCTGTGCAGACTGCATTTAGTTTTTTAATTTGACTCATTTTTTGAGGTTTTATTTCTATTTTAAATTCAAATTTTCAGAATTTCAAGAGATATTTTTTACATATTTTAGAAAATTGTATTAATTTAAACTGTTGTCAACTGTATAAACAGCGCAAACAATAATGTTTGCTTCAAATTAAAAATTTATTTTACACGTGACTATTATAAACAGAAAATATAAAAAACAGGAACTCATTGAAAATTACGTCATGAAAACTATATTTACACGTGAATTTTTAGAGGAAAGAATATCGTAAAATAATAAATTCCTTAGCATGCGTTAGAAGTCTTAAATAGGAGAATTTACGTCACATTTACGTCACATTACACTTATTACGTAAAATGAACAAAAAATAATATTGCAAAACAGTTTAAATTTAAAAATTGTTTGATATTTTTGACATTTATTTGATATTTTAATTAATCATAATATTACATTTCTAACAAAAGTATTTTTACGTGAATATTAAAAAGAGAAAGAAAAGTTTGGTGAAAATTACGTCAGATTATAATTGCCAGATTCAAATTATTGCATTGTTTTTTTCTGCTTTTTAATATTGTCGCACAAAGGGTTTATTTGCTACATTTCTTAATGCACTAAGCTTGTTCAGCTAATGTTCAGCTTGAAAATGCACAGCTCGATAAAAAAAATAATCTTTAAGCAATCCACTCTCATACTCGTAAGGCTTACGAATTCTTTTATGTAGCCTTGTACAGGATGCATAGTATTTATAAATACCACTAGTATTAAAAAAATTAGTCAAACTTAATATCGCATGTAAAAACTGAAAACGCATTTCCAGCAATTATCGCTGATAGAGCGCAATGTATCCGCAAACTTTTTTGTGTTCCCGTAAAAGAACGACAAATGCTATGTGTATCATATTTTACAGAAAGTATCACGTAATAAACCTTAATAACGTATATATCAATTTCATTATACTTGAAATAGTTACATAATTAAAATATCCTTCAAACAGTTTTTCTAAGTATACCATTACATAACGGAATTATCTTATGTGGCCCTATAAATGAATAATTAACGGTTTGCGCCAAATATGCCATATAATACATGTTTTAGTGCACTTCATAAATGAATATAAATTCCATCATATTTGAAATGGTGTAACATCATTAATATGCACTTGAAACCATTTTTTCCAATTGGCAGTATTGTAAAGGAATACTTTTGGCTGTCGCTGTAAATTAACTGTAAATCCTGCACGCGTCATTTTCAATAGTGATCATGTATAGTAGATGTCAATTTCATACTAAATTACAGAGCAATTCGAGTATATCTACGAGATATACAGATCGGACGGACGGACAGACAAACCGATATCATAAAAAGATTTCAGCTATTTTGGGAAGTGTTAAAAATAATTATAAAGTCATATGATCAATACAGATTCCTGGATTAATTTTAACGTATTAAATGCAGCAGTGTCATTTCTCTGGATTGAATTATGTATATACCTTTGGTGCAAAGGAAATGGGCTATTAATATTTCTTCATCCCAAATCATCAAATAATATAGTATTAATGATTCCCCTTCAAGCTATCAGTCTTATCACGATTGAATAGTTATTGAGATATACACTGTATTAATGAAGCTTAAGCATAATTTTATAATAACTCCATAGCAAGTACATGTTTTACATTTGAATCGTATGGGATTTTGGAAGAAAATAAATCTAATTTTAATCTGCATTTAGTAAATTATATACAATATTAATGTATTATATTTCATATTTTAAGTAAGATATGTATATTTGATACAATTGCAGGCGTGTGCTTTTTTAAGAGTGGTGACATATGGTCAGTAAAATTCGATTGGCCGAGAGGGTTTAATAATATATTGGGAAGCTCTCCATTATCTTCGACATTTAGAGCTTGCCATTATCTACAAACTAAAATTTATTTGATTATTTGTAGTTAAACATACTCATCCATGCAAATACCGCCATCTTCTGTAAAGTGGGTTGCTCGGTTTAAAAAAAAAATTCTAATCTGAGGAAACACCTTGTGCGTATGTCACCATTATCTAACCGCGTTGAGTGCCACGGTGACTAACACTGAATCTGAAAAATTTACAATGTTTTAAGTAATTTTTAAGAAAGTATAATCCTGTAATAAATAAAAGGTAAGTAAATTTTAAATAGATTTTCTGTAATTACTTAAAAAATATATATTTTTTTAGATTTACATCATATTTTAGACCGTCAGTCATATGTGAATGATGCGTTTTAAACGGAAAGTTCACTTTCAGTCACCGGTGACTGACGCGGCGCGTAACGTGTTAAATATATATGCTCGATTCATATTACCAGTGGAGACGTCACGGGAAACTCAACTCCATTTAACCACTGTAAAATGGATCCTATAAACCAGAGAGTTGAGAGAGAGATAGAGAGCAAACGTGTTCATTTGGTGTTAAGCTAACAATGCAACCCTGAAACCTGTTAAAACAGTTACAATTCGGGCCAAACACTTACATCTCGCTTTGAAATCCCCTCCCCGTCAAATACATTGAGCCCCTTGATACACGTGCTTGTCTTGTTTTGGTTGGAGGATTTGAGTGAAAACTGGCTTAATATTGCGAGTCTTTTTTGACGGTCTAGCGTATCTCTAAGATATTTTGAACTCTGTGGGTTTGTAAGGATCAGATTTATGGTTGATACGTGGAGTAGACTTACCTGTGACGTACTGATGGAATCAATCATAGTAAAATAACGTAGTTTTCTTATTATGCTATTCCATTGACGTCATTTGTCAAAATCATTTAGACCTTTGAAGATCCTAGTCCTTGTAACAGGTGGAACAAAAAAAATCATCGTTTTTGCGCAGCTGTAAAAATATGTTCCAGTTTTTCGATAACAATATAAATACATTATGCCTATTTTAAATGTGGTCATTGCTGCATCAAAATAAAAGATAATCTGAAGAAACACCTCTAGAGAACACAGCAGGTGCACCAAGAGTATATTCCAGCAGACTTGTTCTAGAATATGTGACTAGTTTTGTCATACATACATGGCAATCTCAATACATACATGCCAATCTTTTTTAATCAAAGAAACATACTTCGAATTAGAAATTTAAAAGTGAATGGAATTAAGTGGATTTTAAATGACAACCACATTTAAAACAACATACATTTAATTTAATAATTTTTTTGGTTCAAACTACGTTTTCGTGATAAAAAAAAAAGCCGTATATTGGCATGTATGGTCATATATGAGGCGAATATTGCCATGTCGAAAAAATATCTTATCGAGTCTTTCGATATATTAAGGCCGGACTTCCTTCAATAATTAGTTCAAATTGAATTGTATGAAGAGCTCAGATGATAAAGGTGTTAAATGACACAATCATCATTTTGAGAAAATGAGCTGTAACTTTCGAAATATGTATTTACGTTTATTGTCAAATGCCTCCTTTATCAACTAAAATCTCTGTGAGTATTGGGTTTTACCATATAGTAATTTCACAAATGACTGAGGGCAACTGATTACCTTCAATAATATGACTAACTCTTTTTTTTGTCACATGCAACCTTTATCATCTGAGCTCTTTTTTTTGAACTTATAACATTCAATATAAATTGTCTTAGGCGTTTGCAGCAGTTCATAATTGACTATACACATTTTGCCCTACCAATTGATTGCCCACGCATTGCAAGACGAGTAAAGAAAACGATAGTATCATTTCGGTGCTCTCTGTTTCCTCTCCCGTTATATTCACCGGATGTTGCTTCTTAATGGTAATATTATGATTTTTGTTTGATAGATAGACGGATAGTGTACCTTGTTCAAGGAATATATTTTGAATAAATATATTTTTTTATTTTAACAATAAACAAAAATATTATTATTATTCGAAAAAGGGCCTATACAACTAAGAAAGCTTCTGATTACTTTATATAGATATGTTATTTATTTGTTTTTAACAATAAAATAAAATGTACGATTTTTTTTTTTAATTAAGTACAAAAAATGATTGACACTTTTACCCGATAAACCACTTTTAGCGTCCTTATGAAATGTTTTAATCGCCATCCTTTAACGTAAATTATATTAAGATAGTATATCCTTTTTAGGTAGATTTCATAAGAAATACTACCTATTGCAATCGTTACCATAGTGAGACTTTTGAAACATTCCTTCATAACTTTTCATTATATGACCCCAAAAAACCAAAAGCACACTCACCAAGTATACATATAGCTAATTCAATGGGTTTTTGTAGTGTACGTCACATAGCTGATAATTGCTAGGCTCGTTTGCCACCGTTATTTTCAAAAAGTTTGCTTGGCCTTATTCAATTAATGAGATAGCTCCGCCAAAATAAGTCACACTTCTCCGTTCTAAAATACTGGTAGCCAAAAATCGTAGCTCGTGACTTACACTACAAGTACTCATGGAAATAGCCATATATATATATATATATATATATATATATAAATATATATATTTATATATATATATATATATATGTGTGTGTACTAAATTTTGCCAGCACGATAAAAGTCGCAATTATGCACGAATCGTCTTTGAACTCATCAAAAACATTAAGATGGCTAATATTTCGGCAGGGATTGCAAATGGGCAAAATCGGCAAAGGGGGTGGAAATGAGGAGGGTAAAAATATGGTTTTAGGAAGAAAAAATTACATAACTTCGTCAATTCTCAAGCTATCAAATCCAATTAAATTTACTATAAATCTTCTTGATATTACCTAGGGGTTGAAGAGGGGAGAATTTTTGGGGGAAGTTAAAAATTCGGATTCTGCGACTTTAAAAAACTTAAAGTAAACCTTATAGGGAAAGTTCGGAGGGGAGACGGGAAGGCGAATGTAAGGTTAAGTGGAATTGAGCAACTTAGTCCACACAGCACCGCGGCGCATGTTCCGAGGCAGATCCCCCCTCCCCATTCATCCTACGTCATAATGTCATATATCTTATTTGTTCAAAATTTTGTCTACTTTCTGAATTTATAGATACATTTCCCTAAAACAATAAAAAGAATTATTTTTTTAATAAAAACCTTTTTTGAGGGGCATTTTACCAAAATTAGGGGGGGGGGTTACCGGGGGAAATTTTGGTGGGAAGTAACAAATTCGGATTCAGCGACCCAAAAAACATAAAGTAATTTCCAGAACTACCATTAATTTTGCTTGGTAAAATCCCCTATTGCTTGGAATAATAGGCGATAATGGACACTCTCTATCAAACAGGTAAGAATCTACCTCAAAAATGAGGGAGACTCACAGAATTACATCAAGAACACACCATAAAGAGAAACAAGTCGGACTTACGTCAAACATGGCAAATGAGGTGCGTCCCTACTATTACTTTTATAAATATACAGATCTTGGTGCAATAGCTGTTGCACCGTTATGCAAAAATGCATGAATACAAAATTGATTACGATTCTATATATTAAATTCAGTAATACGGAAATAATGTAACTCCATCTTAAATAGAAAGTAATAACCATGGCAACCTATAGTCATTACCTAGCACGATATCATGGAATTAATTACGTATGATAAGATTTATTGGAAGTAAGAAAACGTTTATTATTATATTTTTAAGTTTTGATTCAAATTTCATAACATTTCAAATGACTCGACAGAATTCTGCAACCATTATAAATATTACATTTCAAACCATTCGGTTAAGTAGTTTTTTTCACGGTTAGATGCGGACAGACGGACAGGCAGACAGATGGACGGACCAGACGACGACTGTAGGTGCTACGTATTTATATAACTAGTAAATCTGCAGATCAAGAGCCTCAACGTCATCTCTGCAACTTATTGTTTTTAGCAAACAGTGCGTAATATTAATCTTTCTCAAAAAACAAAATTTAAACTTTTTAAATTACACAAACATTTATAAAAGGAAAAAAACTATTTCGATGGTTTCAGACATTAGAAGCGTTAAATTAAACACGTTGTTATGTAATGATATTCTGAAATTCTCACGAGCTACTTATTCTAGTAATTTTTATATAATAAAGAAAATTTCTTCAGGGGGGCGTCCCCCCGAACCCCCCGTTGTGTAATTTATTTTGCATTTGTAATTTTCTATTGGTTGAGTTAATGATTATCCTATATCTTAGATTCCTTTTTACACTGCGATTTATAAGGATAAGCAACAATTTGGTCAAGCATTTTACGTTATCCTAATATCCATACAGCAGCATTTACTTGCCTGCTAAACTCAAACACCTGTATCTAATGGATGAAGAACTTTTGGAAATGTAAACTGAGACATGTAATTTAGAAATCTAATACCTTTATAATTTTTGTTTCCAAAAAATAATTTTGATTAACATTCTGCAATATTTATATCTAAGATCTAATCTAAATATCTGAAAATGTACTCGATAGCATTAACTTACTAAAATCACCCTAAAGTATGGGGGACTTCTAAACCTAATGGTTAATAATTCATTATCATGTCCACTTCCAATTGACTAAATAGATAAACGTGATCTGGCGCCGTTAAGTATTTTTTGTGATAGCCTTTTAATAGTATCCACATTTAATTTAAAATCGTGATGTTACAAACACCGTTGAAATTTGACGCACCCCTGTGTTCAGATCAAATTACGAAAGGTTAACGATAACCTTTTATTTCCCTTAGCCGGGCATTTTGTTTCATTTTTCGTAATAGGGATTATTTTAATAATTTAATTTATTTTACACTCTACAAGCTGTTACACGGGACGTTGTTCACGTAGCATTAAAATAGAGATAAATGCATTAAATAAAACATTTCACTCCCGACCAGACATGGCAAGTCTCAGGATTTTTGAACAACACTATTATCTTACAGAAAATGTTGTTCTTTTAAATAGCGCAAATGTTTCAATTAAATAAAGTAACATTTTTTGTATTAAAATACTGGTATCCAGAACGCTGGAGGTTTGACAGCTCTGCTCCTCTTAATAGAAACATATATAGTTAACCAACACTTTATCACATTTTATAGGAGACAATACGGAATTTCTTATTTGTATGGCCTTAAATATACCTCAGTCATAAAAATGTAAAATTTTGTGCCAATTAATATACACAATTGCGAAAATGAAATCGCAACCAATGAGAAAAGGAAGGCCAAGTAAAATCGTCTAAATCGACGAATCTTTCTTCTTAGTGCTGGGAAAATACCACTACAAAAATTATTTTAGGTGGCATTTGGTGTGAAATGTTTATATGTATTCATTCCTGTCCTATTTTTATCTTTTTTATTATTTGTAATTTGCTTATTCCGTTTTCGTTTTGCACGTGAAAATCTTACAAATTAAAATTAACTCTTTGGGATAAATTGTTATCCCCCCCCTTTTTTTTGACAACAATAAAGTTTATAAAGTTTAATAGAATAATGTCAGTTTATTCTGTATGAAAATAACGAACTTTTTCATTTATAATCAAAATAGTTGAATACATAAATAAAAATATTATACTATATAGTATATAAATACTATTTTCATTTCTGCGTTTAAATCAATCTATATGCAAATATCTATACAAAGGCATTCATTAATTCATTCCTTTTAACTTTGATTTGACTTAAAAAACCATACATACTTTCACATTTATGATATTTTTAGATGAGATATAGTTGCTACGTTAAAAGAAAAAAAATGAAATATAAGTAAATTCATAAAATAAAATGTTTTATATTATTCGAACACATGTATAAAATTCCATCATAAGTTATACACCTAATTTAAAAGCTCTGACAAATGTTTTGACAATATTGCAATCTAAAAGGAATAATTTAATACTCTTATTTAAAAATTTCAGCATCCAAAATTTACCATTTAAATCTATTATTCATATGAGCGATTTCTTTCAACAAATGAAAATTTGAAAATCGTCTGACTTCCCATAGAAAAGCATTATGTCACAAAATAGAATGTTCTATATATTCCGAACGAATGAACCAAAGTTAACCCAAAACTATGCAGCTAAATCCGGGGAGCGCACCAATATACGTCCTAAATTTCAAGCTAATCGGATGCTTTTTACGGCAGTTATCGCGGGACAGACAGACTAACTAACAAACAAACAAACAGATGGAAACCAAAAAATTTCGGTTCTCCACAGTAAGCCTTCACTGACGTTTCGGCAATTACGGACGCACGTATAAAAGCTCAAATAACTTATATTCGACATATTGTAGATAGACAGAATAAAATGGAAATCGTACCTGTCTGCAATGGCGTAGAGTCAGGGGTCCATACATCATTTTAATACAGGTGTTTTTATTTACTAATTTAGACCTTCTTTAATTATTGAAAATGATACGAAAAATTAAGACTTAATTCAGCATAAAATAATAGTGGTAGTAAAGTTATTCTGTGTTCCCTGACACTACGCTACTGCCTGCTTGGAATGATATTGGTACTCGTTTTAAATTACTAACATATCAATCCACTTCAGCTGTGATAAGGAAGGGCCTACACGTTGTATTAATGAATACAGAAAATTTTTTAAACCATTCTATTCAAAATAATTATTTTTTATTTCTTTTTATGCTATTAATTTCAAGAGCATACAATAAATATTCTAGATTTGGTATCAATTCTAATTTCAATGCAGTTCAATTCATGTCTTATATTTATTTCATAATAGCTTTCTATTTAATTCGAAATTTATTCTATTTTCTAACATTTAATTTCTAAGCGAGTTATCAGTCGCAAACAAATCTGAAGTATGCATCACCAAATTTTAATTTAATGCACAGAAATTTATATATGTATCAAACCGTGTTTATTCCTGAAAACAGTAAAAAAGAAAAATCATTTTTAAGTATTTTCATTCTATTTTTCCCAGCTGTAAATATATGTAAAAGAAAACTCGTGAAGTGTAGTGGTGTAGTGTTAATATTTTTTAGGTGCGGTCGTAATTATATAAATACGTAGCACCTATAGTCGTCGTTCAGTCCGTCTGTCCATCTGTCTGTCTGTCCGTCCGCCCGCTTGTAACAGTGCAAAAACTAGCCAACCGAATCGTTTGAAATTTAAAATATATAATTTTTCCATAATTTTCCATAATAATTTTTCCGTAATAAGTCATTTCAAATTTTATGAAAAGCGGGGTGCATAGTTTAATGACAGGGACAGTCAAAAGTTTTCCGATATGTTACGGCCCATGGGTAAAAATTATTTCAAATGCATTTTAATGATGTTACAGCCTTTCGAACAGAATGAAATTGATATGCACTTATGAAGTGCTCTGAAATATATATTCAGTACAATGTGTAGTGCAACAAATATTTATAAAACTAGTTATAGTAGAACGCACCTCATTTGTCACGTTTGACATGCAATTACCAACTTGTTAATGTTGCACTGAAGACTGAGATTTAGAAACTGAAAAATAGTTATTTTCTGTGTAAATTGGTGCTTTTTATCACGTTATATATATCTATATTTCTATATATCAGCACAAAGTTCCATCCATTCATTAAATAAAACTGGAACGCTTAAAGATTTTTTTATTTATCTATAACTTTTTAATAATGGAAGACTTAATGTCTGGATTCTTACTATACGAAATATGTATTATTCACATTTTAATAACCCAATCCATATTCATTTATTTAATAATTCATTTTTCCTTTTGATTTTATAGAATTCTTTTTTCTAAAACCCATAATAAAATACTTAAAAGTGCTGAGCAATCATTTTATTTTTTTCTTTTTAATAATGTATTAAGTAAGAATAAAAAATAAAAGAAAAAAGAAATCTTATTTAAAAGAAGAAAGCACATTTTGTTAAAACACAGATTGTTGGGAAGAAAAAACGTTAAAAGAATTAATTGTTTGAAGATTATTTTAATGTTTAATGTTTCAAATTAGTGTCATTTAAACAGAAGACGTCATTAGTTTCAATATATTTCCATGAGGTATTTTAAAATTTTAATTTGGTAATTTTATTTTAGGTTCGTAATATCATTTACATTTTACAAAGATCTTTAAATAACTTAGATCCAATAAATTCCTTGAACCTACATTCTTGTTATTTTTCATGAACCAGTAAATGTCTTATTTTATATTTATATCTTTTCTACAAAACTTCAGTGTAATTTTAAATTTAGTTTGCCACGTTCTCTTTTATTGCATATTGATTTACACTTGAATTTTAGTTTGATCTGTAATGCAAATTTTATTTCAAGAATAAGTCAAATGAATCCGTTTAAACTATATTACACTGTCTGCGGATATGCATTATGTAAGGATGAAGACTGCTCATTAGTTCTAATCTTCAATTTATGGATGATTTCACAATAAAAGCTTCGATATGTATATGATATATATTCACATGGATTTATTTATTTAATTATCCTGAATTTATAATAATAAGACTGTAGTTAATTGTAGATGAAATGTGTTATAATTACTAATTCGTTTTTGCTAAAAAAATTTGTTTAGTATCTTTGATGAAATCTGACTTGGAAAAACTTCATCAACAAAAAACTAAAAATCGAAATGTTACTTAAAACATTTATAGAATCTCATATTATTTTGTGAGCAGTAAAGACGCTATCTATTGAAACAGAGGGTAGAAAAAGTGGAAAATCTGTAAAATTTAATTTGATAACATCATCGAAATTAAATAGTTTATGACTATTTGTTATAATGTTTAATTGTCTTTCCAGTCGCCCGCTGGCGTGGTCAGTAAGCGGAGGCTGCTGTCACCCCGAGGGCCCGGGTTCGAGCCCCTGGGTAAGACATGGATGTAATTGTGAATGTCCCATTGTAGTTATATAATATGTGGAATGGAAAATAAAAATTGTTGTGACTTGTTGTTGTTTCTATGTATAATAAGGATCATTCGAGGCGACAGCCATTGTAGCTATAGGCCCCAAAGCATTCTCCACTTCGGTGGACTTCAAACGTAGGAAATTGTCTTTCCAGTAAAAGGTGAATATATTGTATCAATTTAAACTTTCAATGTTTACTGTTTGTTATTTTAAGGAGACTCAGCACACAAAAGGTTTTTTTTTTTTATCATCAACATTGCAAACATTTTTAAATATTATTATGTAAATGCTAATTACAAATAATTTAATCCAAAAAAAAAAAAAAAAACTTCAACTTTCAACTCTAATAATTACAGGATCTCTCATTTCAAAACGAAGTGACGTATTTGTATAAATAAACAGCAATTAGTTATTAACATATTCTCTGATGAAGGGCTTGGGAAAGCCCGAATGTACTAAGAAGTTTTAAATAAAAAGCTACATTTTTAACTTGTAACATCTGATTGCATATCTTAAAGTATATATGTTTATAAAGTTGGCTTCACTTTAGTAGGATTTATTCATATTATGTACATAAAAAAAAATAAAAATAAAGTGAATTTCTTTGATAGTTTCTGAGAAAAGTTACATTAATTTCAGATGTTAGAAATAGGGCCTTCCAAATATCTTTAAACATGTTGTTGCATCATTTTATGGTAAAACATAGGTATTCAGAGTTAGATGAAGAAATACTTTAAACAAAGATGATTTAAATGTGTTAATTGCTGATTACAAAGGTAAAACTGTTACTGAAAAAATCTTTTTCTTGTGACGGGTTCGACTATATAGATAGTTTTCTTTTCGTGCTGAGTCGGGTTAAGAAAAGATGATTTATTTAAGAAAGAATGATTTCACACTCTTCTAATAAGATTTATTTTCCTACTCAGAACAGGACAAAGCTGTACATTACATACCTATGAATTACTTATGACGTGAAAAATGCAACTAAAAATCGGAGAATTACTGTTTCATTTGACAAGAATCAGAACGTATGTATTAGTTAAAATAAATTTTACATTTCGTTTATGTTTAACAATATCTGGAGTCGTCTGTTTATCTTTTAGTTTAGAAATGATTCTTTTTGAAACAACAATTAAATTTTACAGATGAACCATATACATTTTCTATTTCTCTTACAAAATACCTGTAACTAGTAACCGAAAAATGTAATATAAGATGCCATCGGTAATCATGAATTTCTTACTCTAACAAGGGATGGTCAAAAGGTTGGGGTCACCGAATGTGGTGAACATTTTTATATCGATAGAGTTCACTTTGCATATAAATATATGACAGTCATAAAGCACAACGCCCAGGGGGGTCTTGAGAAAATAAGTCGCAAAGTTTACGCTACAGTTTATAATCGAATAAATTTCCTTCTTTGGCAAGCGACTCGGTAGCAGAGTTGGTAGCATACGGGATTTGAGATTTTTCTTTTTGAGTTCAAATTCAGTTCGGACTTATTTTTCGGATGAAAATTTTCATGAATTATTTTCGAACCGCAATTTAAAAAATAGGTATTATAATTGAAATTTACGAAAAATATAAATATGTATGTTTTGTAGCATATAAATGCATTTTTAACTACAAAATATTACACGTTTAAATATATAATGAAAGATAAAAAAATATATATAGAAATAAAAAAATAGGCATATTTATATGTGTATAGACCAGATTTTTTTTGTCGTTATTTAAAATTATTTAAAATTAATTCAATGAATATGTATTATTTTTATCAGAAGAATAAATAAAAAGACGTGATATTAATAACTGAATAAATATATTAAATAATAATACATTAAATATATTATTTAAATTTTGTGTCATTATGGAAGTATCTCGAATATTTCATTATTTTGTAAAAAATATTGTTTTAAATTTTTAAAATGGATTTTTTTTCGAATTCTTAATTTTGTATTACTGTTTACTTAATAACAATTTTAAGCAATTCAATATTATTTTAGAACTTATTTTTAAGCACATAGACAGTAGTTGTATCTATAAGCATATCCAAGATTTAAAAAATTCATATGTTAAAAAATGAGTTGTTAAAAAACAATAAATGTATACATTATTGCGATAATTGAAAAATTACAATTTAAAAAATAAAGCAGCATTTTATAATTTTATTTAAAGTATTTTAATTTATTTCACTGTAAATGATAGTAACTTATTTATGTAAATAAGAGTAAATAAATGTTTAAATTAGGGCAATTTTATGATATTTAAAAGTTTCAATTGAAGTTTTATTATTATTATTATTTATTTATTTTATCTTTACTTTTCATTAAATATCTAAACATGCTAAATTTCTCAGTTAAAATTGTATTTATATAATCAAACTGCATTATAGAAACATATTATACAAGAAAAAAAAAATAAGTTGCTAAAGAAATTACTGCGTAAGACACTTATTCTAATTAAATATCCTAGATTTTCAAAAATATTATAAAAAATATAGAAGCATATTTTTAGTAAACCATGATATATTTGAAGTATTTTGACGAGGAAACAATATAAAAGTAATATATTTGTTCACGTTCATTTTCATTTATTTCTCTGTTAAATATTGTAGATATTGATTGAAATAATTTTAAATAACAACAACAAATTCCTGCTCTATAGCCATAAAATATGCCTATTTTATATTTATATATATAATTTTCATTATATAGTTAAACATGCAAAACTTCATAGTTAATAATGCACTTCTAAGCTACAAAGCATACATTTAATTTATATTTTTCGTAAATTTCAATTATTATACATATTTTTCCAAATGCGGTTCGAAAACATTTGATGAAATTTTTCGTTTCGAAAAGTAAGTCCGAGTTGGGATCGAACTCACAAAGAAAAATATGATATCCAGCAAGCTGCTATACGTGTTACTCCGCCGCTCGCCAAAAAAGGAATTTTATCTGATTATAAACCGTAGCCTAAACTTTGCGAGGTATTTTCTCAAGATCCCCTGGGCGTTGCGCTTTATGGCTGTCAAATATTTATGCGCTAACTATAGTCTACTGATACACAAGCGTTCGACGCACTCGATTACCCCAATCTCCGGACCTTCATTTGTAAGTACTTTTGCTTTTCTAACTGACAGTGTATAGTTTTTCAACAATGCTGCCATTGATCTTAAAATTAAATAATTATTTAAAAAATATATTTTTTTTCAATATTTTATGGCCATCTTAATGTGAAACATTTATAATAAATTGAATAGTTAAAACAACATTAATTTAGTAAATAGTGGTCGACTAAAAACCAATTCTATTGAACTGATATGTTATTGGCTTCGATTTAACTTGCAATTACCGAGCACTTTCACAGCCTATCGTAAAATGTAATTAACTTTCTTCATTTAAATCTGAAGAAGTTAATTACATGAGCTTTTTAATTTTCGCGATTGAATTGGTACCAGTAAATGAAGTAAATTAACTTTTAAGATTGAGATTTTATCTTTTTGATCCATTTGTTAAAATGGGATCTCCATGTTGAAATAGAAACAATAAATAAACTTTACATGTTTCTTTCTAAATAATACAAGATAAATCATTACAATTCAATAAAATTCATAATAATACACATCTTAAAAATGCCTAATAGCCCAGTGGTAGGGGAGGGAAAAAAGCCAAATTCGGAATTAATTAGGGGAAAGCTGGAAATTGTTTTAATCCATTTCGTTTATGTCTAGAATGAATATGCTAAATTTTCCCCCTCGTAGTAGGTGAGCGTTAGAAAATATGCACAGATTTATAGCCAAAAAACACGTTTTTTAGATACCATAACAATATCTCAAAACAGCTAACTCTTTCAAAAACATTGTCCATACAAATGTTGTAGAGCTTAAAATTCTGAGTAAAATGATTACCTACACTTAATATTTTTGTTGAACATTAAGGTCACAATTCTACTTTAAAATTTAGAGACGTGGTCAGGGGATTGAACTCAAAATTAATTAGGAGAAAACTGAAAATTGTTTTAATCCCTTTTATTTAGATCTAAAATGAACGTACTATGTTTTCTTCCTCCTACTTGGGTGAATGTTAAGAAAATATGTACATATTTATTTTCGAAAAACATGTTTTTTTTTTTTTTTTTTTTTTGTTTTCTTTTTTTTAATTACCTTAACAATATGCCTAAACAGCAAACTCTACGAAAAACATTGTCAATACAAATGTTGTAGAGCTTAAAATTCAGAATAAAATGAGTACCATCATTAATATTTTTGGTCAACATTAAGGTCGCATTTTTAATTCAAAAATTTCCAAATCAAGAGCTTGAAGCCAGGAGAGATCAAGTTAGCTTAACTATATCTCAAAATTGTGGCCTTAATATTGAACAAAAATATTAAGTGTAGGTACTCATTTTACTCAGAATTTTAAGCTCTACAACTTCTGCACTGACAATGTTTTTGGTAGAGTTAGTTGTTTTGAGATATTTTTAAGTTAACTTGGTCTCTCCTGGCTTCATGCTGTTGATAAGATTAAGGCAAAATTTTGAAATAGAATTGCGACCTTAATGTTGAACAAAAATATTAACTCATTTTATTCAGAATTTTAAGCTCTACAACATTTGTATTGATAATGTTTTTTATAGAGTTAGATGCTTTGAGATATTGTTAAGGTAATTAAAAAAAAAAAAAAAAAAAAAAAAAAAAAAATGTGTTTTTCGAAAATAAATATGTACATATTTTCTAACATTCACCCAAGTACGAGGAAGAAAACATAGTACGTTCATTTTAGACCTAAACTGAAGGGATTAAAACAATTTCCAGTTTTCACCTAATTAATTCTGAGTTCAACCCCCTGACCATGGGTCTAAAAGTTCAAAATAGAATTGTGACCTTAATGTTCAACAAAAATATTAAGTGTAGGTACTCATTTTACTCAGAATTTTAAGCTCTACAACATTTGTACTGGAAATGTTATTGACAGAGTTGGCTTTTATGAGATACTGTTATGGTATGTAAAAAAAAACGTGTTTTTTTACTATAAATCTATACATATTTCCTAACTCGCACCTATTACGATGGAGAAAACATAGCATATTCATTCTAGACCTAAACTGAAGGGATTAAATCAATTTCCAACTTTCCCCTAATTAATTGCGAATTCAACCCCTAACCACTGGCTATAATATTATTATTTTTATCAGTGATTTTAAAAAATACTTTTTTTTATTTTATCTATGTGCTTATTTTTACTTTCTTCTATCTTTACAAAAAGGAAGTATAGAATTCGTAAAAATTTTCGACTTCCGGATTTCGAAGGATTTACGTCTTAGAGGTCAGATCTTCCAAAAAACATGTTTTTACAAAATGTCTGTCTGTGAGTCTGTCTGTCTGTATGTGACACGAATTTTGTGTGTGCTCTAGCTCAAGAACTAATGCACAAAATTTAATAAAAACTTATATTCAATTAGTCCCTAACATAAATTGGATCTGATTAGTTTTTGGTGTAAATCTCCCAACAGGTGGCGCTGCTATGCCACATTTTTCATGATTTATACAATAGCCCTATTTCAAGAACTAATGCACGGGTTTTCATCAAACTTCAGATTCAGTTATTCCTTGATATGATTTGATGCTGGTAACGTTTTGTTGTAAATTGCCCAACAGATGGCGCTGCTATGCTGCATTTTGCAGCATTTACACGATTTTCGTAATAGCTCTATCTCAAGAAATAATGCACAGATTTTCACCAAACTTCAGATTCATTTAGTCTTTGACATGATTTGACGTTTTGTACCTTTTGATGTAAATCGCTCAATGGGTGGCTCTTCTCTGCTGCTTTTTTTATGATATTTGCAATAGCTCTATCTCAAGAACTAATTCTTGGGTTTTCAACAAACTTCAGATTCGGGTATACCTAAATATGAATTAGTACTGTTTTTGTTTTGGTGTAAATTGCTCAACAGGTGGCGCTACTATGCAGCATTTTTCACGATTTCCACAATAGCTCAATCTTCAGAACTAATGCACGGATTTTATTAAACTTCAGATTCAGTTAGACCTTGACATGAATGAGATTTTGTACATTTTGGTGTAAATCGCTCAACAAGTGGCGCTGCTATGCTGCCTTTTTCAGAATTTCCCCCATAGCTCTATCTCAATAACTAATGCACGAATTTTCCTCAAACTTAAAATTCAGATATACTTTGATAAGAATTGGTGCTAAATTGATGTAATTTCTTGTACTATTTAAATGATTTAATTGACGCGATTTATATAGAAGAAAGTTTTGTGATGACCACAACATACTAGTTTAAATTAACGATGTATATGATAACATGTCTGGCAATGGTAACATAAAAAAAATAATGCATTGTTAAATGGATCTACACAGAATATTATTAAAAAATCTTAATGTGCAAATTGTGTTTTCTCTATATAAAAAATAATAGAAGATTTTATTGAAAACATGTTTCAAATATTTATATAAATTTGGCTGTTTTTAAACTGGTAATCCTAATGTCTAAAACTTTTATGTAAAGAATTGTCTTCATTTTTAACGATTTTACAATATTTTACGCAATAGGAATTCTAGCGTTAAATTTCACTCAATCTTTACGAAGTAATATAAAATTTTTCATGGGTATCAGTTACGTGATGTATTAAAAAACATTCATGCGTGTAAATTTATGTGAGTATTCACGGTATTACAATACAATAAACGATATTTATATCGGAGGGTGGTGAATGGTAAATGACAGGATATCATTATATTTTACATTACAGAAATAAAGTTATGTAAACATATTTTAAGATTTATTAGCAATATCTCGTAATTCCTGTATATCATGCAATGTTATTATAAGATGCTCTTTCCCCATGATTTGTTTATGTGAATGGAGTCTATTTTATTTTTAACCGAAAAGAATAATCCAAATGCATACAACTTTGTGATACATTATGTGGTAATATTTATGACTTTTTGTACCGAACGGATATGTTTGTACCATTTGGTGGAATCATCTATAGAGTGTATTGTGAGAAATGGAATCTAGATGGCATGGCAGTGTTCTATTTGTCAATTTAGACGGGGCGCATCAGTGGCGATCGTAATATGTACATTATAGTCTTGATTACAGAAAGTATTAAAATCCGTAGAAATAAAAACGTAGATCGACATCATCCCACATGATCCCGTTTCTCTTTGTTATGGAACGTGTTAAAATCAGTCAAAGTAAATACATAGATTCTATCTCAAATATTTTAAAGTCAGTTTCCGAAGTTTTGTCAGAAATAGGATAAAGATGGCATAGAGTAGTATATTTCCCCACTTTTACTGGATACATCAGTGGTGATCATAACATGCTCGATTAGCTCTTGATTACATAAAGTGTTAAAATCAGTCAAAGTAAAAGTGTAGGCTCCATCTGAAATAATTTAGCAGTGGTTTCCAAATTGCATTTGTAGTAATTTCGCATTGTCTATAGGATCGCGGGCGGTGAGAGGGGATAAGAATGTGTGTGACATCACACATTTAGTTAAACATTAGAGGGCTTACTATCATTGCATTGACATTAGGGGGCTTACTAACCCCCGAGGATGAGAGTGATGTCAAAATGCCCATGAACTCTATGGACGAGCAAGAGGATACATCTTCTCCGAGAGAGGAAGAGTTGTAATAGTAAATGATTCAGAGTAATTTCCATTTTGTGATTTAATATGTAATTTTATTAATGTTCATATCAATGTGGCAAATGAAATGTGATGGCAATTCCATTTAAGTAAAACTAATATTGAGGCTTTTTCTTCAAAATCAATCTGTTTTGATATAGTTTGTGTTCATAAAGTAAATATAAATTTTAAAAACCAAATATATTAAATACCATTTCAAATTCTAAAATACTACTGCTTTCAATTGCTCTTTCATATTAATATTTTATTACTCTTGTATATTAATTATGTTTTTTGTTGTAAACCTTAATCTTATTTCATACAAAATAAGTACATGAATCATTTTTATTGTTATGCTCACAAATGTCATTAAAACACATAGTTAATGTTCAAGTATAAAATAAGAAAAATATCATATATAACGTAGTGCTTTGTTTCTGAACTGCAAGTATATGTTTACGAAATATATCGTGACATGTGACAACGGGAGGGGAGGTGGTATGGTGAAGTGTGACATTTTGTGACAAAGGAAAGGAGGAGGTATGGTGAAGTGTGACATTTTGTGACAAAGGAGAGGAGGGGTATGGTGAAATGTGACATTTTGTGACAAAGGAGAGGAGGGGGTAAAAAATGTTGAAAATAAAAAGTGTGACATCATTTATGGATCGCTTCTTAACAGAATCGACCCATAGAAACTTAGTGAAAGCATCGACCACACTAAAATGATCGGGGAAGGAAGGTCAAAGTGTCTACTCTAAGGTTTGATGAATTTTTAGGATACTTTTTATTCAGCAAAGTTCTAGAAACAAATGCCAATAGTTAACTAAACTAACTGTACTTCCAATTCCTATTTTACTCTTTTTAAGACATTTATTTTAAAATGTCTACGTTACTTTAAATGATAAAATACAAAATGGTCACTTTGCCCTCCTATGCTGGGCAGAGTAGTCCTCATAGGTAAACGAAGAAAACTCATCGATTCAGAATGTATATTTTTTAATCAACACAAGCTAAAGTAACACACATTAATAATAAGTATTATTTTTTTAATATTTCAAGTATTAAATTGTTACGAGGTAAAGTAATTAGTAATCGTGAATAAATATCAAATGGAGGAATACAAGTGCCCCAGCAGACATGAAGACCGCAAACGTCGAGAGTAAGCCTTTCTCTGCAGAAGTTTTTGCACCGATCTGTCTTCTTTTTTTCCAAGAAAATATTTTTGGATAATATTTTTGTATGAGCAATGAATAAAAAATCGTTTATCGGCAAAGTATCTATCTGGACATTTACCCTATGTCTTGATGGATATTTTTCCCAGAATGACACCATACAAAACTATGGCCTAGCATAAAAATTACATGACTCAGCGTTTTCAAACACACATCATATAAACGTTTATGTCATAATAACCAAACAGCAAAAGAGAAAATTATTATAACACTAAAAATTATTTAGCTACAAAGAAAATAAATTAAAACTGGTGTGAATGAATAAGAACAAAAAATCTTCTTAAAACACCATCAAAAATTTTTAAATGCGCTAGGCCTTTCGAAAGATTTGAGTCTTTCTTCATCAGGTGCAAAGAAGACGTGCTTCTACTATGAAAGCAGCAGAAAGACTAAAATGAGAGATACGGGAAAGGAAACAAGCTGAAGAAACAGCCAATAGGAAATTAGAAATCAACAGCCAATAGGAAAGTAGAAGACAACAGCCAATCACAGGAAAGTATAATCAAAACAAAAGAACACAGAGTAGAAGGGGCAAAAATTAGGAGGAAAAAAATACATACGTTTAAATATGGGAAACATGAAATTAAAAAATAAATAAATGAGTAAAATATAAAAAACAAGCTAATAATAATTAATACAAAAATAAATTATATGGTAGTACTGAAAAGGTTTTGCCAAGCTACAGAGAGCATTGTGGAATCAGATTTACCATTAACAATAACATCACGATCAACATAAATAGCTAGATTTTCAAGAAAGTCCAATTCAGAGATACTATTGGCATTAAAGCTAATTTTAGCATTTTGAAAATTAAAACTATGGCTGGAATCCCAAGAGTGTTTGGCAATAGAAGATTTAGAAATTTCGTGATTAATTAAATAACGAGAATGTCCTTTTAAGCGGATTTCGAGATTTCTTTTAGTTTGACCAATATAAGATAAATCACAACCATTACAAGGAACTTTATAAATTCCCCATTTACGAAGATCAGGAACAGGAGATTTAATGGAGGAATTTGAATTTATTGACAGGTTTAAAGATAATGTTAAAATTGAAACGACGTAAAACTTTAGCTAACTTGAAGCATAAAGGAGGATAAAAGGGGAGGACAAGCAAATTATCAGGTTTGCTTTTGACAGATTTGGAAAGAGTAGATTTATTTGATGGTCTATTGAATTTCTTCACAGAATTATTCATATCAGAAGAATTAAAACCTCTTTTGATAGCAACGGTTTTTAAGTAATTAAGTTCATCCTTAAGGGATGCAGAGTCGGAACAAATTTTGAGAGCGCGATTTACATACGTGTAAAAAACAACGATTTTTTCTTTGACAGGATGATTTGAGAGAGCATGAGGTGGGTTAGAAATAGAAAAAGATTGCCCGAACGGAAATATGGAGATTTAATAACAATAATTCAGTAACGTCGAAAAATACAACTTAATATATTCCGTTGTATTGTTTCATCTTTTAAATTAAACAACTATACAAGGCATAACATAAAAAGAAAAAAAAGTGCCGTTAAACTGATGTGATTGAGTTCACAGGCATACAGAATCCGCGGGCACATTAGACGTCAGGCTTTGATAACCTGTGAGCTAAAAAGGAATAAAGAAATGATAAAAAAAAAAAAGAAAATAAAAGTA
This sequence comes from Maratus speciosus, assembly GCA_963932465.1. Taxonomy (NCBI): domain Eukaryota; kingdom Metazoa; phylum Arthropoda; class Arachnida; order Araneae; family Salticidae; genus Maratus; species Maratus speciosus. The sequence goes on from OZ010786.1 coordinate 24,831,411, forward strand.
AAAACCTATATCAATAAAAAATAAATGGACTGTATGTGTAAAAGCATCTTATTCGATTTAATTTATATTGTAAAAGCAATACCAAAAGCACTGATTAAAATTATACACATATTTTTTGCATTATATATTTCCAATTGTGGCGAAAGCAGCGAAATGAGCTTTTAGTTCACAGGCTATCAAAGCCTGAGAGCTAATGTGCCAGCAGGTTCTGTATGTATGAATGAATGTATGTAACGCGACAATTCTTGGTAGAAATATCCGATTTGCTTCAATTTTTTTTCTATGTTCAATCTGATGAGGCACTTCCCTGATCAGTTTTGTGGTTTCATTGGTTAAGTATAAAGGGGGAACAGGGGTTAATCCCACCTTAACTTAGAAAAATGGGTTTTTCAAACAGAATTATTCGATTTGCTTCAAATTTGGTAAACCGGTTTATTCTGATAAGGCGTTTCCCTGATGAGATTTCGAGGGACATTGGTTAAGTAAGGAAGACCGGGCAAGATGACTATGTTAACAATTTTTGTTGTTTTTTAATTCATTTTTAAGTATAGTAAAATTAATTTTACACGAACTGTTAGAATATTCTTTGTAGTATTAAATATATTAACATTCAATTTTTCAAATAAAAAAAAAATAAAGGATAATTTTATTTTTTCATAACATTAACAAATCGTCATCTTGCTTCAGTACTGGGGCAAGATGACTTTGACCCCGGGGCAAGATGACAATACTGAAAAAGGTTGAACATATTTTATCTTTTGAATATGTTACATGGTTTAACAAATGATAACTGTGTTTTTACATCTTACAAAGTATCAGATTGAGCAGAATGCATTGTAACGTAGTGTTTAACTGTTTAGTTGTGCAGCTAAAAATAGTCACAAATAAAAATGCCATTTTCGTAATTGGAACATTCCTCATGCCACAACTCTTGGCATTTACAGCACTGGATCCGTTCTTCTGCTGGTGGGTCCCAATATTTGAATTATTTGGGGGAGTGGGAGGGGAAGTCTTGACCCCGAGGTCGAACCCCGTCAAACGGTACCACCCCCTCATACCGATCGGACGCTTGGAAGCAGAGATATGGACACCGATAGGTTTTTTTCGGGTGGGGGGTGACGGGGGCTTAGCGGTTGGCAAAAATGTCTTCCTCTGGTCGCCTGCCCCCTTTCGAAAGACACCTCCCCCGATCTGATGCGCCCCTTAGCCCAGAGGAGATAGTAGCGCAAGGTCCCGCGGACAAACACACAGACAAACAAGCGTTACAGGATTTAAAAAGAATGGACAGCACAGTTAGTTTAATAAATTCCAAAACACGGGGCTCGTCATCTTGCCCCGGACTGCCTGTTTAAAAATATTCGTTTTCATTGCCATGAAGGAAGGCGATTAACTGACATTTATTCATGGTAATAGGTAGTATTTAAACTAAGTTTCTCATAAATATTAAAGAAAAACGATATATCTTATCTGTATCTGTAGCAGAGCTTATTTACACATGCATAAAAGTTATAACGTGGCAGCGGTAAACAACCAAAGCTTCACAACTAACACAAAAATGGCGATTTTAGCGTCTCTATACTATTGTTTAACGAACGGCCGATAGAAGAGCCAGTAGTGTCCGGTTGAGGCTACCATCTACTGGAAAATGGGAAAATTAAGACATTCGTCATCTTGCCTCGCTCTTCATCTTGCTCCGGTCTCCCCTATAAAGAGGGGAAAGGGGTGGGCGAATCGCACCTTAATTTATTTTTCGAGGTGCGTTATTCTTTGAAATAAGAGTATAATATACAATTAATATGAGCCTGTGAGCTCAATGCCATCAGTTTAAGTGGGCACTTTTCTTTTTTTTTTATCCTTTAATATTTAAAAGCTTGAAAAATATAATTTATACTTCTGATAAGAATATTCTGCAGATAATTATGTTTTACCGTTTTCTACGTAGCACACAATAGAAGATAAAAATCATTATCCAAGGAAAATTGCTACCAAAATGAAGATTCTGTATACAGTAGAAATCTATTAACTGACATAATGCTATTTCTAGGCGATCGAACTATGATCTGGGGTTTGGGAAATATGCTAATAATCGACTTAATCCAGAATACATCAAGTAGGTTTATGATAATTATCATTTTAGCCGGCATTACTAAGTAGGCATTGCATTTTCGAAAGACATAATTATTATTTGATATATAAATGTACATACTATTTTATCCTTAAAAAATATTTATATTGCAAGTGTATTGTGTGTACTCTATATTAGATATTAATTTTGGTTAGCTAGTTTAAGTCATCACAAGCTATTAATTTTTCGTCCTTGGAGGGACTTGCTATATGCTGAATAATCACTTAAGCGGAATAGATGTTTGATGAAAAACTTTATTTAGCTGAAAGAGTAAAATAAGATATTATACGATAGAAGGAATATAATATACAAGAATGGTTCAATTTTCCGGCTTTCTTCGGGGAAATAATTTCTTTCTGCAGACGGTCCCGTTTCAATAACATAAAGATCTAAAAGTGACTCATTTGCCAGTCTGCGATGTTTTGTTTTTTTCACATTAGAAGAATTCAATTTCGAAATAATGACCGATCGTCAGGTGCACTACTCAACATTTTTTTTAAGTTGTTGTGCCATGAGTTTTTTTTCTGCTGACAACTTAAAAATTTTAATATATTTTCGTCTACTGCAAGTTAAAAAAAGCAACACTGAGAACAATAAAATTTAAAATTAATGTAAATTAAAGTGAGGCACCAGAATGGGCATCCGGATTTTAGGTTGTATTAGGATCACACTGTAACAAAATGTAATTTTTTTCTTCACTTTGTATTGTAACTCAATACTGATGTTTCAGGTTTTTTTTATTTTGAAATGCTCCTTGCTGCTTAATTTTTGATTAAAATTCATGAAACTGATAAGGAAAAATTTTGATATTGCTTAAAAAGAAACGGTGTAAGCATTTTAAAATTCGACTTCCTTAAGACAGTTAAATTAGATTTTTAATTTATTATAGGGCAGAATTTTGATTAAATTCGATATGGAATTCAGAAAAATATCTCTGAAAATTTCACTATTTAAGGGATTAAAAAATGGATTCACAGATTTGTTTATAGTAGAGTTCCACGTGATAAAATCCAAAATCGGGGAAATATCTAAAAAATGAAGACGCAAGGAGCATTTTAAAATTTCTTTTTGAAATTCTATTTTTTTTTAAAAGATCTTAAAATTATAATAAGATTCGAAATTTCTGTTAAGATGTTCTATATACCTCTGATGAAATATATATTTGCGCAAATCTCTATTATGAAAATTAAAAGAAATTTTTTTAAACGTCCACCGTCACATTAACCTCGTCAGTCCCTCATGTATCCTACGGGATATACAGTTTTACAATTTTTTCCACGTATATCAATAACGTTAAAAAAAAAAAGAAATTGGTGTGAATAGAGCTTAATAGATAGTATAACTCAAGAAAACAACAATTTGTTTCTTATAGTGCTTTTTTAGTGAGATACGTGTTTTATGAAAATGGCTTGCAGTAAGAATGTCCGAGATGTACAAAAACTAAAACGTAAATAATTTTTCTGTAAGATAAGATACCATTTGCAGTGTCCATTAGTAATAACAAGTAAGAAAAATCATGCGTACAGCATAGATTATTAAACACTTTCCAACACTCCCTGATAGCTTTAACGAAACTTTGTTACTTAGGGAAATAAGGTAAATAAGATAACTAAGTAAACATTTAAAAATCTGATTTCAGTAGTTATTGCCCATAGCCAAATATGTATTCCAATTCTTTTGAACAGCCATGTATTCGATCTGTATGTTAATATATATATTGTATAATGGGAAAATTTAGTTTAGCAAGAAAATGCATAGCAGGTTGAAATTCATCTTTCAGCAATTTATACTAATAGTTGGAAACATATTTAAATACTTTTGTACAGCCCCGTAGTTTACCTAGTACTTTTATTACACGCCACTATTTAGCTAAAATTTAATTTAAACTAAAACACGCTTAAAACAAGTGAAATTATTTTTCCAGAAATTATCATCCATAGACGGTATGTATCTAATTCCTTGTGTGGCCCTGTATATTATTTTATCTATATTCTACAAATATTTCTTAGTACACTAAATTCAGTTCAGCGTAAAACTGCATAACTCCTTTAAAACCCACCATTAAGCAATTTATGCTCATACTCAGTAACCTTTACGAATTCATTTCTGTAGCTATTTATATGAACTATAGCATTTATACGCACTTTATAGTATGCATAAATATAGTGAATAAGTAGGTAAGTGTGATCACAGATCGCACAGAGGGTTTCGTTTAATATTCCTTTCAAAACACTTTATCCTTTTGAAAAATCTGTTAGTTCCACATTTCGCAACCAGGGGCGCACTCTATTCTATACAAACCTCTATCCGAACGAAACTCCGTTTTATATACTCTCCGTAGATATATTAGTCGAGGGGATTGAGCCGATAGCACCCGAGATAAGTAGGCGCCCCTGGCAGTAAAAAGTAGAACAAAAATATGTAAGGCTATGGTGCATAATATCAAAAAGAATGGTCAAAGTGGTGTCGGCAAACGTTGGAAAAGTGCTCCCCTTGTGGAAAGGGCGGAGGTTACAAAAATTGCTTAAAATACAAGAGTTAGAGTCCGAAGGAGTAAATAATATAAAACTTTTTGAAAATTTTATGATTTTCTCTGAGGCTCTGTGGTCTGAGGTATTCAGCTATGCGTATGCAAAAATTCATGTCTCCAACTTAATAAAGAGCTCTCTTAAAAAGAATTGCTTAAAATACATATTTGGTAGCTCAAAGGGTTAAACGTAACATTTATTCAATATTTTAAGATTTGTCGCCTGGCTTCAAGTGTTCTGCTATAATTATGCAAAATTTCACGCCTCCAACCTAAATAGGGGCTCACTTAGAAAGAATTGTTTAAGATACACATGTGGCAGCTCAAAGGATTAAATGTACGGCTTTTTCAAAATTTTATGGTTTGTCATTTGATGCAAGGTGTTCAGCTATAAGTATGCCAAATTTCACGCCTCCAACCCAATTAGGGACTCACTTAGAAAGAATTGTTTAAAATACACATGTTGGAGCCCAAAGGATTAAATGTACGACATTTTCAAACTTTTATGGTTTATCATTTGATGTGAGGTGTTTAGCTATAAGTATGTAAAATTTCACGCCTCCAACCTAATTATGGTCTCACTTCGAAAGAATTGTTTAAAATACACATGTGGGAGCTCAAAGGGTTAAATGTACGACTTTTTCATAATTTTATAAATTGTCGTATGATGTCTGGTGTTCAGCTATATGTATGCAAAATTTCACATCTCCAACCGAATTAGGGGCTCACTTAGAAAGAATTGTTTAAAATACACATGTGGGAGCCCAAAGGATTAAATGTACGACTTTTTCAAAATTTTACGATTTTAGGTAGATTTCGTAAGAAATACTACGTATTGCAGTCGTTACCATGGTGCGACTTTTGAAAAATTCCTTCATAACTTTTCATTATATGGCCCCAGGAACACGAAACCAACCCCACCTAAAAAGTATATATATATATATATATATATATATATATATATATACTAGGGGGCTCTGCCCCTACGAGCTACGCTCGCCAACCCCCGTTCAGGCACACCAAAATCCAAAAAGCACGCTAATTTGATCGGCTTTAAAAATATTGAATTACAATTAAAAAAAAACAGTAGCAATCTCTCTGTAAACGTGTTTCCATTCGTTTTCCTTGGATTGGGGATTTTTAAGACCAAATCTGCTGCTGTTAAGAGATACAATGGCGGTTTTCGTATTTAATTAAAAAATTAGTTAAACATTTGAAAATAAGCTAATGTAAAATGAATTAAGTAAACAGCGTCATTGTCTCCCGGTATTTTTTAACAGCGCTATAAGATAATTCTTTTAAATAATTCATTTTAAATGTATCGTTTTAAATCTGACGTAATTTACACCAAAGTTTTATTTCTCTTATTAATATTCACGTGAAAATACTTTTGTTGTTAGAAGGAAATATTATTTGCGCTGTCTTCGAATTAAGTAATAGTTGAAATTACGATAATAGTTGAAAAGATTATCTCAAAATATCTCGCGCAAATATATTTTTCAATTTAAATTATTTTGCTATATTTTTGCCATTTTAAATATGACGTAATTTCCTCAAATTACAAGTTTTAACTCATAATAATGATTTTTTTTATTTTAAGATTTTGTTTCTCTTTTAAAATTCAAGTGCAAATATGGTTCGTCGCAGATGTCATATACGCCCCATATTGGCGCAATTTCTTTCTGACGCCAATTTCATATACGCAACGGGTACTTAACTGGTGCTAAAGTGTTGTTATTTTGCTTGATATGGTAACCCGGATGTTGTTGTTTATGCTATTAATGTTTTCGCAAAATTGGCGTCGGAAAAGATTGCGCCAAAATGCGCGTATATGACATCTGTGCCTATAGTTCTTATGACGTAATTTTCTTGCTTTTAACATGTAATCATTTATTTCTAATTTTAAAGTTTCTTTTTCTGTTTGTAATAGTCACGTGTAAATAAATTTTTAATTTGAAGGCAAGCATTATTATTTGCGCTGTTTATACAACTGGCAACAGTTTAAATTAATAACATTTTCTAAAATTTGTAAAAATTATCTCTCGAAATGCTGAAAATTTGAATTTAAAATTGAAATAAAACTTCAAAAAATGAGTCAAATAAGAAAACTAAATGCAATCTGCACATCGGAAACTTTTAACGTATAAAATGATCTAAAAATGATTAAATTCTCATGTATAGTTTTTGCTCCAATAAAACTTTTTTAATGGAACGATTTTGTCTAACTTTAACTTTAGCATTAAATATCTCTTAAAATAATTCTTCGATTTGAAAACTATCTGCATCAGCGTGTTTATCAAGCATTTCTCTATATTACCACCGATTTTCATATTTTTGTATGCAACAGTTTTTTTTAATATTAACGATGAAATGCCATGCTTAAGCATTTAAATTGGATGTGATCTACCTGGAATATCTACGCAGATTTTCATTGGTCCATTTCCAAATCAAAACTTTTGTTTATATATAGAAGGATATATATGTATGTATGTACTAAATTTTTTCCGCACGATAAAAGTCGCAATTATGCACGAATCGTCTTCAAACTCGCCAACAACTTTGAGATGGCTAATATCTAGGCGGAGATTGAAAATGAGCAAAATCGGTCAAAGGGAATGGAAATGGGGAGGGTTAAAATTTTGAATACCGTCTTAACAAGATTCTGATAAAACCATCTCTTACACAACAATGACAGGAAAAAATAAATATTTTTCATTATAGCAGTTGCCAACAATTAAAAAAAAAACAATAAAATTCTCCCCACAACAATTGGTTTTCTATTGCAAGATTTTTCACGTGAAAAAATAAATTAAATAAATAGTTTGACGAATTGAAAACAAATTGAATATTACGTCATAAGTTTTCTAGAGCAAGATTTCAGAATGAAAACTCAAAATGAAATAAATAGTTTGACGAATTAAAAAAATATCTATATTACGTCATATTTTAAATATAATGTACCTGAGCAGGTGAATATGTAACGTCATGTGAGTTTGAAGAAACGTATTAAAACATTATAAAAACCCGACTATGGAATTATTAACATATTTTAACACTTTGAGGTTTTCTGAATTTGTTTTAGCCATTTTTAAACCTATTCCATATACATGCGTGTGTGTATTCGTGTATATTAGAATTTTCACAAGATGTTTTGCTCCCTAGAGCTCATTCTTAGTGCAGGAACTGGGTTTATCTCTAATGTTGATTTAAGTTTTGTTGGTGAATTTAGTACTTAACTTTGAAATCTACCTCCGCCTGTAGGCCCGAGCCGGCAGGGATTTTTTCGTATGATGTGTGGTGTTCAGCTATAAGTATGCAAAATTTCAAGTCTCTAACATGCATAGTTTCTGAGAACGGGCTCTGTGGCAGACGGAAAGACAGACAGAGGAGCGAGACAAATAGGGTTTCGTCTGAAAACGAAACCCTAAAAAAGCGCATATCATAATTAAAAAGGCATTTCGAGCAATCATTACTAATATACAGTAATTCGGATACAATATAGTGTCTGAAATCTTTTCAAATACCCCGCAAACAATTTACCCTATACCATTATGAACGGAATTCTTTTGTGTGGCCCTGTAAATGAACAATAACTATTCTTTGCACCGCATATTCAACAGAATGCATATTTTAGTGGGCTTCATAAATGAATATCAATTTCACTATCTTTGAAAGAGAGTAACACTATTAAAAATCATTTGAAACGATTTTTTCCAATGGCCGTAATGTAACGAAAAACTTTTGACTGTCCCTGTAAATGAACTAAACATGCTACAAACTTCATTTAAAATAGGGAACGGCTATCGTAGAGGTTACTAACATCCAAAATTTTCAGAACGATCCGAGCATATTTACGACAGTTAGAGCGTGGACAGACGGCCAGACAAACCGAAGTCATAAAAACTTTTCAACTATGTTGGAAAGTGTTAAAAAATAGTTAAATGTATAATTATTTCATGTTTTACATTGTTTCCGCAATGCAAAAATAAATAAATAAATAAATAATCCCAACTAATTGTCATAAAATTATTTTATTAAGCCCAATTTTACGTGAAAAAAAATAAATCTTAATTTTTTTCGCTTTTCAATCTTTCGTAGTTATCAGTTTGCTAATAAAAATTCCTAACTGAAGTAATATATATATATATATATATATAACCATTATATATATAATTACAAATCATCATCTATTTCCAATTACTAAAATAATACATATACATATATATATAAACTCTGGAGCTAAAGATGTTAAAGGGCTGTTTAATGTTAAAGTAGTCAAAATTATTCTATTAAAAATGTTTTATGGAAGAAAAATCAATACATAGGAATTTAAGCATTTTCTCTATGGATAAATATTAGAAGCTCGCGGTGTAGAGACTGCATTTGTTTTTGTTTTTTTAATTAGACTAATTTTTGAAGGGTTTTTTTTTTATTTCAAATTCAAATTTTTAGCGTATGGAAAGATATTTTTTACCTTTTTTCAAAAAAATATTATTTTAAATTGATGCCAATTGTTAAAAACGCACAGAGAATAATATATACTTTAAATTAAAAATGCATTTACATACAGGAAAAAAACTTTCAAATTAGATTTAATTTGTTACGTGTTACAATCAGGAAATTATTGAAAATTACGTCATAAAAATTGTATTTATACGGTGAATATTAAAAAAGAAACGAAAATAAAAAAATCATTAATATACCTTAAAAGCAGTAAAGGGGGTGGGTGGGGTGGAATTACGTGATATTTAAAATGGCCAAATAATAACATTATCAAACAGTTCAAATGAAAAAATATTTTTACACGAGGTATTTATTTCATATTTCGAGAGGATCTTTTTAACTATTGTTGCCAATTCTAAGACAGTGCGATTAATAATATTTCTTTTCTAGCAATAAAAACATTTTCATGCTAGTATTAAAAATAGAAAGAAATCTTTGGTGTAGATTACATCAGTTTTAAAACGTTACATTTAAAATGTCTTATTTAAAACAATTTCCTTAGAGTGTGCGCGTGAGATGGACTCCGTAGCTGTTTGTCAGCCATATGTCACATTTCGCTGTTGACAGTAGATCTGAAAGGTACTCCTTTCTGGCTCTCGGCCCCACCCCCCTCCCTTTTTACTTAGAGTTTTAATTTTACTTTTTATTTTTAAGCAGTGTTGACGAAACCTTAGATGTTTTGAAACAGCTGTATGCTTTTTAAACATATTTATATTCGTGTCTTCATATGTTTTTTCTCTTTCTTAATTTCCTCGGAGAGTTGTTAAAAAGTATCGAAAGCAGACTCTTCTGACATACAAGGGGCCACCAAACATGATGCGCACAGATTTTAATGTTTTCCAAGTATGTTTTAGTGGTCATACCACTAATTATTCTGATGAAAGGTTTTCTTCATATGAGCCTTAGTTTTTAAGAAATTGGTGGTTAGAATTCAGCGTATATTTCAAATACCCATTAGTATGACTATCTGTGTGTGAATTAGTGGCGCAGAGGTAACGTGCGAGTTTAAGGACCGAGAGATTGTGGGTTCGATCCCACCTTGGGGCATTTTATTTTCTTTCTTGTTTATTTTTTTATATTTTACACGTTACAAATTTTATGTAGAATCGAGAATTCTGCAGCTTCGAAGATTTTGATATTTTCTTAATAAATTACATTTACATTTTCGAATTTTTCGTGATAATTTATTTTTCTCTGTAATTTTTAAACTACTACTTCTCTTGACAAAACTCCAAAACTAATTTCTGCGAAGAACTTTTTTTAAAAATAAAGTCTTATTTACATTTTTTTATTTTAAGAACGATTCTGAAAAGCGATTTTTCCTTTTTCTATCATTTGTGAAAATATAGGTGAAAATTTATCCTTTTTTTATTTAAAATAATTTTCATGCACAATTTCTCAAACGTAATTAGGATTAGATAATTCAAATAATGCACATCTTCGAAAGAGTAATAAAATATTAAAGCAGTAATGCTTAAATGCAAGTTTTTACCAGTTGTACAAATTTTCAATGCTCTGTAAATACTCGTACATTTATCTTTAAACTTCAACTTCAAAAAATAACATTACATAAAAAAAAAAAAAAAAAAAAAAAAAAAATATTGTAACAAATAAAAACCCTGTCTACGATATTCATAAAAATTCAACTGGATTGCAAAAATTGTTGCAATAGCGCTTCTTCTTCTTCTTTTTTTTTTTTTTAACCATTTGGAAAAATGGTTATTGTCCTCGTCAGGGTAGGAAATCAAAAGTATATCTGAAGCGTTTTATTGGTTTAATCCGCATTTTATTCGTTTTCTGATTGGTCTATACACTAACCTTTACTTTCAACAGAGATGGATACTTCTGTTGCCACCATGACAAAAAAGTAATAAAAACTAAAAAAAAAAAATCATAATAACTCAGAAACAAATTGAGATACAGCTTTCAAACAAATTGCATTTAAAAGATACATTTTTTACTCTATACGACGGTGTAAAAAGTAATATTGTGGGATGTTTAGAAGTTTAAGAATGAAATTTCATTTAAAATTGGTCGTCAGATTTCTTGGAAATCTGACGATGGAAAAGCCTTTTCCCTAACAGCCAATGAAATGCTTGGATAATACGTAAGTTTCAGGTGGATAATACGTAAGTTTTAAGAAATCTGACGGGTCGCAGGCAATTTTTGTCGCTTGCCCTTTTTACGGGCAATAACACTATTAATGTTTAATTCATGGCGTACTTAATGTATGATCAACTCCGTGCGATTTTTTATGTCTTAAATTTTAGTCTTTGAAAAAATCATTTTCCAAATGGGTGTTGTAATTTGTTAAATTTCATTTTTTTAAAACCATTTGGAAAAATGGTTATTGTCCTCGTCAGGGTAGGAAATCAAAAGCATATCTGAAGCGTTTTATTGGTTTAATTCGCATTTTATTCGTTTTCTGATTGGTCTATACACTAACCTTTACTTCCAACAGAGAGGGATATTTATGTTGCCACTATGACAAAAAAGGAATAAAAACTACAAAAAAAAAATTAATAACTCAGAAACAAATTGAGATACAGCTTTCTAACAAATTGCATTTAAAAGTACATTTTTTTCTCTATACGACGGTGTAAAAAGTAATATTGTGGGATGTTTAGAAGTTTAAGAATGAAATTTCATTTAAATTGGTCGTCAGATTTCTTGGAAATCTGACGATGGAAAAGCCTATTTCCGAACAGCCAATGAAATGCTTGGATAATACGTAAGTTTCAGGAAATCTGACGAATCGCAGGCGATTTTTGCCGCTTGCAATTTTTACATGTAATAACACTATTTATGTTTAATTCGTGGCGTGCGTAACGTTTGATCAACTCCGTGCGATTTTTTATGTCTTAAATTTTAGTCTTTGAAAAAAATCATTTACCAAAAGGTCGTTGTAATTCATTAAATTGATTTATTTTTCTTGAAGAAGTTTCGCTTAGAGTCATTGATACTGTTTGTATATAAATGGTCTACCTAATAAAACAGTCTATCTAATGTATTGTTAATATAGAAATCTTAATCATAATGGAAATACAGAACGTCAGGATCGCACAAAGAAACTGCTGGCTCCGGTAATAATTCTAATACGTCCCCTTCCAAAGAAAAAAAAAAAAATGTGATTAAAAACCCCCTGCTTAGACGGAAACACAAACGAGCAGTGAAAATTCCCTCTTTATACAGGTTGTTTTCAAAATTGCATAATTTATTTTATTTATTCATTTTTAACACTTTCCAATAAACTTGAAAAGTGTTTATGAATTCGGTTTGTCTGTCCGTCTGTCCGCGATCTAACTCTCGTAAATATACTCGGATCGGTCTGAAAATTTTGGAGGTTAGTGACCTCTATTATAGCACGATCCCTATTGCAAATGAAGTTTGTAGCATGTTTAGTTCATTTACAGGGACAGTCAAAAGTTTTCCGTTACAATACGGCCAAATTGAAAAAATCGTTTCAAATGATTTTTAATGGTGTTACACTCTTTAAAACATAGTAAAATTGATATTCATTTATGAAGCCCACTAAAATATGCATTCTGTTGAATATGCGGTGCAAAGAATAGTTATTTTTCATTTACAGGGCCACACAAAATAATTCCGTTCACAATGGTTTAGGGGAAATTGTTTGCGGTGGATTTGAAAAGATTTCAGATACTATATTGTATCCGAATTACTGTATATTAGCAATGATTGCTCGAATGCATTTTTAATTATGATATGCGCTTTTTTAGGGTTTCGTTCGTCTGACGAAACCCTATTCGTCTCGCTCCTCTCTCTGTCTGTCTGTCTGTCCGTCCGTCTGTCACATAGCCCGTTCTCAGAAACTATACATGTCGGAGACTTGAAATATTGCATACTTATAGCTGAACACCACAAATCATACGACAAATCATAAAATTTTGAAAAAGTCGTAAATTTAACCCTTTGGCCTCCCACATGTGTATTTTAAAAAATTTGTTCTAAGTGAGCCCCTAATTAGGTTGGAGGCGTGACATTTTGCATAATTATAGCTGAATACCATCAAATGACAAAGCATAAAAGTTTCGTAAAGTCGTACATTTAACCCTTTCAGCTCCGACATGTGTATTTAAAAAAAATATTTCTAAGTAAGTCCCTAATTAGGTTGGAGGCGTGAAATTTGGCATACTTATAGCTGAACACCTCGCATCAAATGACAAATCATAAAATTTTGAAAAAATCGTACATTTAACCCTTTGGGCTCCCACATTTGTATTTTAAACAATTCTTTCTAAGTTAGCCGCTATTTAGGATGGAGGCGTGAAATTTTGCATACTTATAGCTGAACACCACATATCATATGACAAATCATATATTTTTGAAAAAATCGTACATTTAACCTTTTGGGCTCCCACATGCGTGATTTAAGCAATTCTTTCTAACTGAGCCCCTTATTAAATGGAGATTTGAAATTTTGCATATTTATAGCAGAACACCTGAAGCCAGGCGACAAATCATAACATCTTCAAAAAGTCTTCCGTTTAACACTTTGAGCTACCACATATGTATTTTAAGCAATTCTTTCTAAGAGAGCCCCTAATTAAGTTGGAGACATGAATTTTTGCATACGTATAGCTGAATACCTCAGGCCACACGGGAAATCATAAAATTTTCAAAAAATCTTATATTATTTACACCTACGGGCTCTAACTTGTGTATTTTAGCAAATTTTCTACCCTCCGCCCTTTTCACCCGGGGAGTACTTTTCCAATTTTTGCCGACACCCCTTTGACAATTCTTTCATATTATGCACCGTAGCCTTACATATTTTAGTTCCACTTTTTACCACCAGGGCGCCTACTTATCTCGGGTGCTACCGGCCCTATCCCCTCGACTTATATACCTACGGATAGTATATAAAACGGAGATTCGTTCGGATAGATGTTTGTTTAGAATAGAGTACGTTCCTGGTTGCGAAATGTAGAACTAACAGATTTTTCAAAAGGATAAAGTGTTTTGATAGGATTATTAAACGAAACCCTCTGTGCGATCTGTGATCACACTTACCTATTTGTTCACTATATTTATGCATACTATAAAGTGCGTATAAATGATATAGTTCATATACAGAGCTACAGAAATGGACTCCTAAAGGTTACTGAGTATGAGCATAAATTGCTTAAAGGTGGGTTTTAAAGGCATTTTTACGCTGAACTGAATTTAGTGTACTGAGAAATATTTGTAGAATATAGATAAAATGATATACAAGTAAATACCACGCAAATAGTTGGATTTATGGCCGTCTATGGGTGATAATTTCTGGAAATGTTATTTCAGTAGTTTTAAGCGTGTTTTAGTTTGAATTAAATTTTAGCTAAATAATGGCGTGTAATAAAGTGACTAGGTAAACTACAGGCCTGTACAAAAGTATTCAAGTGTGTTTCCATCTATTAGTATAAATTGCTGAAAGATGAATTTCAACCTGTTATGCATTTTCTTGCTAAACTAATTTTTCCCATTATATAGTATATATATCAACATACAGATCGAATACAGGGCTGTTCAAAAGAATTGGAATACATATTTGGCTATGGGCGGTAACTACTGAAATCAGATTTTTAAATTTTTACTTAGTTATCTTATTTACCTTATTTCCCTAAGAAACGAAGTTTCGTTAAAGCTTTCAGGGACTGTTGTAAAGTGTTTCATAATCTATGCTGTACGCATGATTTTTCCTACTTGTTTTTCTTTGAGAAGGGGGCGTCTGAACAATGTTTTTTTTTCATTTTTGCAGGATACCGTTATAAACAGTCTTTACTCTATAAGAAAATAAATTTGCCTTTTTAAAAAAGTCTATCATTTATAGCATTTGCTTACAATTTTATTATATTTCTTTTGCAGTACTACAGTTTATGATGCATTTATAACACATTTTCATCTAAAAGCTTTCAACTAAAAATTTTAAATATTAAAAACATTATTGAATTTTAATTGAATTCATCAATTAATTTTAATTAAAAAAGTTTAAAGTATAAAAGAAACGACATTCGAAACCTTAACCTGTGGCTTTACTCCATTTTCCATCTGATTCCTGTTCGCAAGTCTGAAATTAGCCACATCATTAAAACAAGAGCACTACTTTAAAACTTTCTTGATATCAATGAACTTTCAAAATTTGATACATACACATGAGTACGGGCCCGGAACCCGGCCCGTAAAGACATTCTAGCAAATTCTGACTTTTGAATTTTATTATTGTTCAAAGCGCCACCTTGTGTCTCCCCGTGTAGTATATGTCTAATAATTACAGCGTCATCAACTTCTTACGTACGTGATTAAAGTGTACCGATTAAAGTGACCTCATCCTGTTTGATTTTTTCCCCAATGAACAGAACAACCGATACGCACCATTGAGATATCGCCATATCTTGAGGACATCACAGCTGCACGGCTTAGAGCCAGGCGATGATATGATTTCTCTCGAGAAGCACTGAGGAAATGTTGGAGTAACTGCATGTTTTTATACTGTCCAGAATATCTGGTTCAAATGGTGAAATAGCTCATAATAAATTGGAACTTTTAAGATGATACCCTCTGCACTGTAAATTGAAATGTCTGAAATTCAGACACATAAGTGTCTGAAACGGAGTGTTCAATTTTCAGACATTTTAAAGTGTCTAAATTTTTAAGACGCTTGTATGTGTCTAAATTTAAGACACTTCAAATGTCTGAAATGCATCCATGTTTGACCACCTTTAATTTCTCTGCAAAAGCAGCCATTTTTCGGAAAGCCTTATACACAGAATAAAAAATCCTTCAAAATATAAAAATTGTACCGTCAATCAAGACGCCAGTACAATTTACGTATTTTAATGAAAATTTTCTTCAATTTCTGGAAAAATTTATTTATTTATTTATTTATTTATTGGAAAATTTCTGTATTTAAAAAAAAAAAAGAGAGAAGGGTACACATGTATTTCAATACAAAGTCTTGCACATTTTACATGATTAACTACTTTTACAACACCAGTGAATTTAACATATACCTTAACAACATTGCACCTACCCGTCGCGGGATACGAACTCGCGACCTTATGGTCCGTAGACTGTGCGATAATCCCTCTCGGCCACGATTTCACACCTAGGATGTTCAAATATTGTTAGTTACTTGTGACTCACAATTTATTTTACGGAAATGGTAAATATTTTGTCTATCTGCTTATAATTTTAACAGATTTCACACATCTTCTCTCTAGAATTTTGAATATTTTGCTTTTCCTGCAATGTAAGATTAGCAGAAGGTTTTCTACTTCTACCGAAGAAATTTTCAGAACAGAAATATTATTGTTAATACAGATAACAGACGTTATTTTTGAAATATTAAAATATTTAAAATGTTTTAACAGTGCATATGTATATATATTACATATATATTTAATTTATATCTATATATATTTAATTCGGGCTTGTCCCGTTTCAGTTGTGTGTTTGGGGAAGGGGCGTAATTCAACGCCCATTAAAAATAAAATCAATTTTTCATTAAAAAAATGCATATATTTTTGCCCAAAGCCTGTGTTTAATGTTAATGCGAAGGTATGTGTATATAAAAGTGTGTGAAGAAATATAGTGTTCTATTTTTTGATTTTTCTTTCTTTCATTTTTTTTTCAGATCGGTTGAATATATGGCAATTTTTTTTTTTAAATTGGACTCATTAATTCCTATATATTCCATATGCCATATATTCTGAACAAAATTTCTCAGTTATAAATATTGTATATAATTTTTCTTCAAAAATAATAAAAACCAGTGTTTTATAGTTGCACAAATAATTTTTATCTTCCTTTTTTTCGATCGAAATACAGGTTAAAAGTTTTCGATGAGACTAATTTTCTTACGGTGAAATGAGATCATTCCTGAATTAAATCAATACTCAATCATTAGTTAAAACGTTATGTAGTAAAAAATTTCAGAAATATTCCATATAATTCCAAAATAATAGTTATAACGAACTAAAATAACCACCATCGAACACTTAAATGCGCAAATTAATAATAAGTTCGATATTTCTTATGCAATATAGATGGCGCCACAGTTTTGAGATATATTCCAGTTATTTTTCTTTTGCGAAAATTTCGTAATTAAACTTGACATTTTCTTCAAATTTCAGAGGGAAATAGAATCAGCATACACTTTGGATACCACACAGATTCAGTGGTGCATCCAGAATTGCGATTTGGAGGGGACTAGCATATTTTACAGGGAGTGTTATAGCTGTAAAAAAAATACAAGCGTCGTAACAAGCTAGAAAGTTTTGGTTGGTGTAATTCTGAATGCTTTTAAAATGTTAAATAATGAAATACTGTACTGTACTAATATATACCTTTGTTTTTGCGATTTTTTTGGTGTGTTTCCGTATTTGGATAATTTTAAAGTGCGTTTGCAATCAAACAATTTAAAGTTTTATTATTAAATTATCAAAATATTATAAAGGTTAAAGTGTGCAAAAAGTTGCACTGGATCTTAAATTTATAATTAAGTAAATAGTTTTTTTTTCTAAAGTAAATTTTAAAAACATCAATTAATTAGTTTACTTAAGTATAATTAAGTAATTAAGGTTTATAATTAAGTAAATTTTAAACATGCTATAATTTCGAATTTCATAATAAAATTTAAAAAAGAGAAAAAAAAAATGTGCGACAAAATTAATATCTTTTTAAAAATTCCGATTTTTTAACAAAAAATGGAAAATTTTCTGGAATTTACGGAAGTAAATTTCTATTAAAATACGTAAATTGGCGTCCCAATTGGCAATATAATTTCCATATTGTAACGGTTATTTTTTACAGTGTATAAAGCTTACAAAAAACAGTGAACAATTGATTGCCTATAGCAAAACTTGCTTGGTGATCAAAAATGGATGCTATTCAGATGTTTTAAATGTCTTAAATTCAGACATATACACGTGTCTTAAAAATTAAGACACTTTAAAATGTCTGAAAATTGAACACTCCAGTTTCAGACACTTATGTGTCTGAATTTCAGACATTTCAGTTTACAGTGTTTATACCATGATCATATAGTAAGACACTTAAGTGTCTTAATTTCAGACACCTATGATGTCTGAAATTCCATATTCAGACACTTAAGTGTCTGAATTACTCTTTCAGTCACATATGTGTCTGAATTTAAGACGCCCTTATTTGCAGTGTGTTCTGCAAATATTATGGTAACATGTAAATAGTTTGTGCAGAAAATCTTAATATATATTCAACTGAATTCTAAAGTCTTTGCTTTTATTAGTGTTGTGACTTCAATCTTTATATTATAATATTTTCTATATAATTTCACTGTTTATTTAAATGAATTGTTTAATTGCTTATGTTAATGCTAAGTCGATACAACAATTACGATTCATCAGAATGCGACATCATTAAGTAAATCATTTTACCAAAGCCACTCATAAAAGTACCACTAATTATAACAAAGGCACTCGTGAGGCTTTATTTGTGGGTTAACTTTTTTCTTTCAGGATGCATATAGTTTAAAGAGAGCAATGTATTCATGATAAAAACTCGTTTGTAGAGATTTTGGAGTATCTTCACATTTTGACGTTATCTGAATCTATTTTTTTCGCAAATTTTTAAAACGATTTTTGTGTGTATGCATGTGTGTATGTATGCATGTATGTATGCGTGCGGACACCATACACTAATTGCAGGGTTTCATTTTGTGAAATAGTGCTGTGTACATTGAACAACACTTGGAATACTTGAAGTAAGACTCAGACACTTGCTGAAACTTGTGTTGCTTTTAGCAGAGTTCGTAGTTCAGATGATATTCTTATCAATTTTTTTTAGAAAAAGATAAAGTTGATCAAATTGGAAGGATAGAGACACTTGATGAGATTAGCATTTCAGCATTATCCGAAGATACTGAGAATAGAATAATCATTTGAGAATGAGATTAATCAGTTGTTATTGCAAAATTAGTTTATACTGCTAAACAACAAGCATGAAAATAAAATACCTATATTTTTAAAATATTGTATCTTAAATTTATGCCATTCAATGCTCCGACATTTTGGCATGACGGATGCTCGTTAAACTCATAATTTCTTGTCTTTTCTGAAGAAATTTCTATTAATACTTAACCTTTTACTTTTTAAATTACAACATAATATGTTAAGCAACCGTTTAAAATATTTATTTTTCTAATTCACTCTTTGCAATAATTCATATATATTCAATGCCATAAGAGGTGACACAGCATTGTCATTCTTGGAAAGTAAATGCTAATTAATTCATGAAGACATCTTTTGAAGTGAAAAAGTTTACTCACCCATGAGAAGTCAAATAGAGTCGAAAATTATAATTCTCCATTTTTGCGATAGATAAGTGTATTTTTCTGCAGAGTAAGCACTTCTTCATTTAATAGGATTCTGCCAGTGAATTATTAAGTGAGAGAATTTATTTAAAATATTTATGCTCATTAACTTTTAAGTAAGTGAAATGAAAATGTTTTATTTGCTCTTTTAGAAATGTCACAAACGGTAAAGATCAATTATTAATAATTCTAATAATTTATGCAATACACAAAGTTTGCTTAGAGGGAGGGGTAGCAACTACATACATAAAGTGCATTAATAACTTTTAAATGTCAATACTAATACCTAATTTGAACATTATATTTGAATATTACTATAAATGTTACATTGTAAAA
The DNA here is from genome assembly GCA_963932465.1 of Maratus speciosus. Lineage (NCBI taxonomy): Eukaryota > Metazoa > Arthropoda > Arachnida > Araneae > Salticidae > Maratus > Maratus speciosus. The sequence goes on from OZ010786.1 coordinate 24,851,253, forward strand.
AATTTCGTGGCAAACACAAATAATTTTTTTAATGAAAAACGAGGTGAATTCAAAGAATGAAAGTATAAAAAAAAATTGATTGAACAAATTTATAAAAAAATCATAAAAATAATTACAATAATTAATCAATCTTATATTGGCTTTCCGAACTCCTAAAACAAATATTATTTTTAACTAAAGTTTAATTTTAACTTTTTAAATTATTGAGAAATTAAACTTTACTCCTGTGCGTAATCAGTAACATACAATAAGGATAAAAAAATATGAAATTATTAATTGAGACTTTGATCTTTAGAATTACGTAATGAAAAATCAACAAAAATTGCTCCACTGTGACACAATTATACAGTAAAACCTCCCTAAAGCGACCACGTTCCGTTCCAATAAAAAGAGGTCGCTAAAAGAGGTGATCACTTAATGGAGGTCATGTTTCAATCTAGATTTTAATTGTTGAAAAAAGGTAATAATTAATGTTACTAAAATTTATTTTTTACGTTAGAAAAAATATAAAAATTTAAGTATCAAAACGAAAGTTAATTACATAAGTTAATTACTGGAGAGTTTAAAAAATGAATACGTTTGCTGTGATTTTATGGTTTTACCTTTTATATCTTTTATATCCAAGTCCTTTCGAAGTTCCGTAAATGAATGCAATTTTTTTGACGGGAAAAAATTATGACAATTTCGTTAATTTATCTATTTCTTTCAGAGTTTCCTGAGAGAATAGGGCAAGGGAGTTTATTGACCGTCATTCTTAATTTGCTATCAGAGTTAAATTCATTGTCTCAAAAGGCACAAAGGCGTTTAAACACTTAAAATTTACCGGAATAAAAAAAATCTAAACTTAGCTTAGATATTCGATGAACAATGCGCCCTCCGGAATTATTTTTCTAATAAAACCTTCTTCGAGCGACCAGGAAAAAACGGAATTTGTTTCATTTTCTTCAAAGAAATGGGTCGCTCATGGAGGGAGTTCAACTGGGATGGTCGCTGAATGGAGGTAAAATTAGTAACCAGGAAAAAACGGAATTTGTTTCATTTTCTTCAAAGAAATGGGTCGCTCATGGAGGGAGTTCAACTGGGATGGTCGCTGAATGGAGGTAAAATTAGTATTGAGTCTATGGTAATAAATTTCGTTCCATGAAAAAAATGATCGTTCAGGTAGGTGGTCGCACAGGGAGGTTTTACTGTAATTTCCCTTTTTAATGAAATCTAAATGACACCTTTTTCACCGTTGCAAAATTTACATGCTTACATTTCATATTCATATTCACTATTTTAAAAATATTTTAACTCGCAATAAGTTATTAATAAATATATTCCCAAGATTGATGTAATGTTTGCCAGTTTTAATTGTGCATGTAAACATTCGCATTCTTGACTTGAGATTCTAATCTGCCTGCCGGCCTAACCCAGAAATTTACAATGCGTTTGTAAAGTCATGGTGCACATTTGAAAGTTCGCAGTAAATCAACGAAACAGGACTGAAAATCTGAAATTTCACCAAATAAAAGAGAAACTCTCTAAGTTCCATACCTTTTCAGTGCAGTTCGATGCTCCATTTGAAACAGAGAATCACAGACGTCATTCACTCTGTTACACCAGACGTCCTTACCTGTGTGTGGGACGAACATGAATACCGTTTAGACGTGTGTAGTGTAGGGCAAAAAATGGAGGCAACATCCAACTGCATTGAATAGGTATGAAACTTATAGATTTTTCTTTTCTTTGCTGTAGATTTCACATTTCCATATTGTTTCGTTTATTTCCTGTGGCCGTTCAAAAATTCCCCATGACTTTAATGACACACCGTACTTTCAGACACATTCGTAGTAAAATATTTAGTGTTATCAAAGGAATTACTCATTTTTACTATGACGTCATTTTCGTGCTGAGGCGCTCTAATATTTGCCTCTCAATCTCAGTATCAGGGAAATGAAAAAAAAAAAAATATTGAAATGTAACAGTTTTATGAATAAAAATGCATTTTTTAAATAGTTACGTCATTGTCTCTTTAAATTTTTTCAAAAAGATATTTTTATTTGTAATACGAAAACAAAACGGCATGCTTAATTATTTGGTAATTTCCATTGTTTTCCTTTTTTCTTCAACAATAGAAAACACCCGATTGCCACAAATGTAAATAAACTTCATAAAATACTTTTAAATTTAAAATTAAAGTATAAAAATGGGATCTCTCTATTCTAAAAAAAAAGTAACTACCGCTGTCACCGCCGCCTCCGCCGCCGGTTTTGAATTTTTTGTGACCGGTGGTCTTTCTACGTTAATATTAAGAAAAATAATGCATACAAAAATAGGAAAATCGGTGGTTTTATACAAAAATGTTTAATAAACACGCTGATGCAGACAGTTTTCAAATCGAAGAATTATTTTAAGACATATTTAATGCTAAAGTTGGACAAAATCGTTCCATTAAAAAAGTTTTATAACAGCAAAAACTATACATGGCAGTGTAATCATTTTTAGATCATTTTATGCATTAGAATTTGCCGGAGTGCAGACAGCATTAATTTTTTTTATTTTGACTCATTTTTTGAGGTTTTATGTCTATTTTAAATTCAAATTTTCAGCATTTCTAGAGATATTTTTTACATTATTTTAGAAAATGGTATTAAATTATACTTTTGCCAAATGTATAAACAGCGCAAACAATAATGTTTGCTTCAAATATTATTTTATTTACACGTGACTATTTTAAACAGAAAAAATCATTTGGAATTAGAATTAAATAATTATGTACAAAAAGCAAGAACTTATTAAAAATTACGTCATAAAAAGTATACACGTGAATTTTAAAAGAGAAAGGATATTGTACAATAATAAATTCATTAACATGCGTTAGAAGTCTTAAATAGGAGAAATTACGTCATATTTACGTCACATTATAGTTATTACATAAAATGAACACAAAATAATATTGCAAAACAGTTTAAATTTAGAAATTGCGCTAGACATTTATTTGATATTTTGAGAGGATCTTTTCAACTGTTTTTGTTAGGAAAGCGCAAATAATATTTCATTTCTAACAAAAGTATTTTAACGTGAATATTTAAAAGAGAAAGAATAGCTTGGTAAAAATTAGGTCAGATTAAAAACGATTAATTTAAAATGTCTCATTTATATAAATATAATGTCATAATTCCTTTTATATTAGCTTATTTTGAAATGTTGTTACACGTGTCTACGCCATCAAGTTATTTTTATTTCGAAGTTTTATTTGTATTTTTATTAATGTTGTACTAATTTATTTGTTCTTTCGTTATTTAAAATAAAAATTATGTCAATTTGTATAATTTGGCGATTTATATAATTTGGCGAAATTGGTCGACGGGATAATCAATTAGTACCGCAGCGGATTTGGCGTTAAAATTCCCCAATCAAAGAGAAATGAGTAGAAATTCATTTATAGGGAGATCGCCACTGTTTTTTAAATTATAATTCAATCTTTCGAAATCTATTTTAAGCCGATCAAATTAGTGTGCATTTAGAGTCTGCGGTGTCTGGACGGTGGTTGGCGAGCGTAGCTTGTAGGGAGCCAAGCCCCCTAGTACTTAAAAAAAAAATTAGCTAGTGGGGACACATCTACACGTAAACTGAAAAAAAATCTTTATTAAGAATTATCAAAATCGGTTGAGTAGAAAGCTCAGACCAGATGACTAAATAAACAGCCTTGTCTTTTAAATATACGAGTTGCAACCCGTCGAAGTTCGACGTACTAAAATGTTTGAAAGGAACTGTCAGATCGAAATTATAATAAACCTACAAAAATAATTACAACAAAAAAATCATCTTACATTGGTTGTCTAACTCTTAAAACAAATAATATTTTAAATCCAAAAATTACCAAAATATTATTTCTACAAACTTCAACTGCTTAAATTATTGAAAAATTAAACTGTATTAGATTACGTAATCAAGATGAGTAATTATGATGAAGTTATCGATGGAGCTCTTATGTTTGTTTTTACGGGATGAAAAATCAGTAAAAAGGATTTCGCTTTGTAACATCATAAAATGTTCCCCCATAAAATCTAAACTGTACGTTATTTTCACATTCTCGTAATTGACATACGCACCACTCAAATTCACAATTTGAAGGTATTTTAACGCGCAAAAGAATAGATTTAATGAATGCATTTCCAAAGTTAAAGTCACGTTTGTCCGATACAACTTTTCATGTGAACATTCGCACAAACCTTAAGTTCTAATCTTAGTACCCGCGAAAAAAAAATTCAGAAATTTGACTTTAGTTGTCATAGTATTCGCCATTTATAGTATTGGTCAAATATTTAGTTTTAGCAAAAAAAAAATGATCGTTTTGTTTTAAATATATCATTTTTACTCAATGAATCATTTTGCCGAGCGAATCAAACTCATTTATCAGCGTAATGTAAAAATATTAAAATGTAGATGATTTATGAAGAAGAATGCGTGTTTTATTTAATGTCTGACATCATTTTCTGTTAAAAAATTATAAAAAAGTTTCTTTTATTTGTAATGTGAAAATGGCATCAATAAGGATATAATGAATAAAAATAATAAACCATGAATATTTTCCCTTTACTTTCAATATAAATGGAGTACTTCAGTTGCCACAATTACAAAATTTGTATTAAAAACTACAAAAAAATTAATATCTCAAAAACAAATTGAGATACAGCTTTCAAACAAATAGTATTTAAAAGAGAATTTTTTTTCCTTATACGACGGTGTAAAAAGTTAAAATGTGTGATGCATAGAAGTTTAAAAATTTGCAGTAGAGAAAATGCAAAACCAAAATTTTATTTCAAATTTCAAAGTATTGCCATTCGCAAAATGACGTATGCGTTACGCACAGATATGTTTGTCCTTTAGAATATAGATAGATAGATGTTTCATCCAAAAATGTTTAGATTATAAAAACTTTTCGAAGTATTGATTGAGAAGTTATGTAAGAAATGCGGCGATAATCAAAACAGTTTCAAATGGAAGGATACTTAGCAAAAATAAACGATCGCTACAGTATAAATATCAGCCTTTTGACAAACTATTTATTAAATTAATATATACGTATAGATAGATTTATACACTGCAAGGGAAAAAAAAGACAAGTGTTTCTTAATCTACAAAAATATAATATAACTGCGAACGAAAATATACATTAACCTCCTCCGGGTTACTAAAAATTCCGAATACCATTCTTTAACGTTAGATACCACGGCAACCAATATATTTTCGATATTTAAAGAAACATTTATAAAAAAAAAATTTCTCTAAAAAAAATTAGTTGCTTATTCATAAATTTATCTCAATCTTATAATATAAAATTACATAAATGATACATTACTTAAAAGATGATTAAAAAAAATAAAAAATGTAAAAGACTTTCGGACTTTAGTAGTCTTTCGGATAGTACTTAGCCATCATCGGGATTTAATATTTAAACAGTTTTTTCGGACGTTACTTGTGACACTTAAAAGTCATATAAATACCTATATTCAGATCAACATATGTTTCATCACTCAAACGTCGATATTTTCAAGATTTTTGTTGATACGAATATTTTCGCAAATGTTTTTAAAAACCAGAAAATTGTAAATAAAATCATGAGACCTCATGTACAATGAAAAACAAGAGCAATCATGAAATAAAATAAAAATGGATGTATGTGAGCGTTAACTTTTACTATTGTTTCAAATCCCGGAGTGCATCTCTTTCCAAATTTTCTTTCCACAAATATCCATTTTTAATTTATTTTATTTTTCCAATTGCTTTTCTTTGTACATGAGATCTTGTGATTTTAATTACCATTTTCTCGTTTTTAACCCCATAACGGTCGCATTAAATTACGGTTTAAAAATTAAAATTGCTTATTGGCACCACTTTTTTGAAAACGAAATATTCATCTTATTTAATGGCAGATAAAATGATAACATAATAAAGCCAATTACACTATTTTATAAAACTGGTGGGAATCAAACATCCTGAATAAAAGGCACAGCCCCTGAATATCACGGGAGCGAGAATTAAGGGCTTAAAAACTTTCGCGAAAATATTTGCACCAACAGAGATCTTGAAAATGTCGCTATTTAAGCGATGGTATGTTGATCTCATTAAACGGTATTTGCATGACTTTTAAGTACATTTCTTATCACTTTTATCAATTTTTAGCTTAGTTTAGACAAAGTATTTTGCTCGAAAAGATTTGGTAAGCCTAATGAAACAGTCCTTGTTAAATATTTCTTAAAGTGGTTATTTTCTCCACTATTTACGTAGGTTTAATTTCTCTTTTAAAAAAAATCTTATGTAAAAAATTTTTAATTAGCGAAACCTTTCCATTTAATAGATAGATTCACAATACATTTATTTACATTGTTCTAAAAACAAATTTCTAAAACTGCATTGTTAATTACTCTTATTATTCTTGCAAATATTTTACACGAAGAGATTTAATTTTTGATAGATTAAAAAGATTTTTCATTAAAACTCTTTTAATAATTTTTTTAATTTTTAGTTTTAAAGATTTTATAAAATATATTTTTTTTGTTTTAAAGTTTTTCATTAAAACTTCGAATAATTCCATATTATTGTTATATAAATTTTATAATATATCTTTTGATATTAAGATTTTTGACAATTAAGATTTTAGATAGTAATATTTTTTATACAACTTTTTGATTCATAATTTGGAGCATAAAAAGTTAAAGTTTCATGTTGTACAAAAGTTATACGATCATTTGGAAACCTTATTTTTTCCTAAAATTTGAAGACGAAACTTTCATTTAATTTAAACCGTAGTATAGCTATATTATGTTGAGACTTCTGATTTTCTACTTGCTTTTAAAACTTTCCTAACATCCATTGCACATGGAACAATAGTTTATTTAGTGATGTGCTAACACTAATGTCTTAAAACACTAGTTCTAATTTGTAATTGTGATTAATTAAATAGCGCACTGATAAATCTCTTACAAACTAATTCGCTTACAACAGATCCAATTACTTAAATAGAATTTCATTACATATACGAAACGGCTAATAATAGCTATGGAATGCCGAGAACTGCTGCAAGTTCTAAACTATCGAGTTTCGAACTGTAATGTTAGTGTTAATTTCATAATATTAACACGTTAATCGATATTTTCCAGGGCAACGTAATATGTCCAAAATTTTCATTCAGAAAACATTATTAGAACTTTATTGACAGAATGAACATATCTAACAGTGCAAATTGTCTTCGTAGTTATAAAATTCAAATCATATCTGAATTTGAAATACAATAACTCGTTTGTAAACAACCTATGTTAAATGAAACGCGTCTGTAACGGACGTCCACAACACTGTTAAATTCATTCAGTACAGAACATATATTTCTGTATAAAATGCTCACATATTTGCATGTTCTATGTAATTGAATTTTCTTTCCCAGAAAACAATAATTTAGAATTTACGACAAACTTTTGTTTACTAGAAATATTTAAACTATTTTAATTCATAAAATTGTAACTTGTAAAACGCACTTTCATAAAAAAAATTAATAAATGAATATTGAAAATATATTTAAATACAATTAAATCGCATTTTATAGCCACAACAAACAAACAAAAAAAGAAAATAAGATGCAGTTTTCAAACAAATTGAAATTAAAAGTACTTTTTTCCCCTGTACGAAGGTGTAAAAATTGAAACTGTGCGATCCTTAAAAGTTTTAAAAAATTCAATAGATATTATCTGTATTTAACCGTACAATGATATATCTTCTTCATTTTACAGCTGGTTTATGTAACGTAAAATTATTTTTTAGGGAATGTTAAATATGAATGTGGACACTCAGGAGAATGATAAAGCTTTTTAAATGAAAAATAAATAAATGCTAAAAATCCTATTCTATAAAATACGCCAATTTCGCAGATACATCAATTACAGAAGATTACTTAATAAGCTTAAAGTTTCTGCATAAGTTTGCGCAGTGTAACTTAAAAAACAGTGGACATTAAGCAAAAATGCCGAACTGACCGAGATTCGCAGTTATGAAAACTCCTGAGCTGTATCAAGAAATGAAAGGAAAAAGAAAACAAAATCAGACAGTGATCGGAATCTAGCAGTGAGTCGGTGAATTTTAGTCAGATCGCACTGTAGGGTTTAAAAGTGAGCGATACTGGGAGGAAATACTGTTAAAAGGGAATATGATTATCATAAGTGGCTCCCAAAAGTCCTATGTGCCATCCAAGCATACTCTTTATAATACTTCAATAACCAGACATCCCGATTATGACATACTATCCAAGCCTATTAGGTGAGAATAATGATAGATTTTTTAATCTTCTGTAATACAGCCCGCTGCTAAGGGTAGCATAACAAATAAAAAAAGAAAAGTACCCAATTAAACTGATGGCATTGAGCTCACAGGCTATTCACACTAATTATGTATTATACTCTTAAGAATAATGCCCCTCGAAAAGTAAATAAAGGGGTTATCCCCCGTTTCCCCTCTTTATACTTAACGAATGAACCTCCAGATGTCACCAGGGAAAGCGCCTTATTGAAATAAACCGGTATACAATATTTGAAGCAAATCGGATGGAAAAACCCATTTATCTAAATTAAGGGGGTATTAGCCCCCCGTTCTCTCCTTTAGACTTAACTAATGAGCTTAGAACTCTAACCAGGGAAGCGCCTTATCAGAATAAACCGGTATACCAAATTAGAAGCAAATTGGATGGAAAAACCAATTTATCTAAATTAAGAGGGATAATAGCCCCCGTTCCCCCTTTAGAGTTAAACAATGAACCTTGAAATCTAATCAGAGAAACTCGTTATCAGAATTAACCGCTATACACAATTTTGGAGAAAATCTGATAATTCTGGATGAAAAACCCATTTATCTAAGTTAAGGGAGGGGGTTGCTCTCCGTTCCCTCCTTTATACTTAACCAATTAACCCCAAAACTAATCAGGGAAGCGCTTTATGAGAATTACATAGAAAAAAAATTGAAGCAAATCGGATATTTCTATCAAGAGTTACCGTGTTACGTACATAAGTACGTACGTACATACGTACGTACTTATGTACGTACGTGCGTACGTACATACATACATACGTACAGTACATCCATACATATAGAACCGGCGGGCACATAAGCTCTCAGGCTTTGAAAGCCTGTGAGCTAAAAAGATATTAAGAATAATGTTAATGTGATTATTGCACAAAACATAATATTAGTGAAAATACGCCAATTAACAGCTGACCCAGTTACGTAAAATCATTTAACAGGTTTTTAAATCTCCTATTTATCAAACACATTACAACTTATAAGTGTACGAATATGAAGTGAAAATGCCAAGTAAGTGAGTTATACCGTTTTAGTCAAGAAACATGATACATCTAAATACAACAAAATAAACGGTCCAGTGCGAGTATTACTGGCTCTCAGAGGGTTCAGTACAGTAAATATATGAAATATTAACTGTATCATTAAAAAAAAAAATCGCTGCTAAAAGAATAGTAAGACGTTGTAAAATGCTATACAACGTTGGGCTGTGTATAGCTGTAGATGTTAGAAAAACATGAATGGATATACCATAAAAGTTCAGAGATGTAAAACCTAAATAATTTCAATTATTGTTATTCTGTATGACACTTTTTTTAAATCTTAACCTAATCTGTTGATGATGAACTTAATTCGGTACTGACAATAAAAGTAGTGGATATTTAAACTTTATTTGGCATTTCATAAAACTAAATTCAGCGTAGTAATAATTTTATAGTGTAGCTAAAACAAAACATTAGCTCAAAAATTAAACTTCACATTGTGCTAAGCGCGCTTCGAAAGGATGTCGCAAAGATGCAACGCTGCCTTGGACCATGCCGCGTTTTTCCTCATAGGTTTTAAATTCACTTTTAAAGACACTGGAGTCGTATTGAGAGTTCTACTCAATGGAAACTAGTCTTGAATCCCATACTATTTATGTGATTAATTTATAATTAAATTAGTATGTTTTTAACAATCTGACGTTTGTTGTTTTTATACTACTACCGAGCATTGCATTACACAAATATATCATTAAAAGTTGTTATCTAGACTTGAAAACCCGATGGTATATAGAGTACTCCGCTCCTGTCATTATGTATGTCCAAACCGTCCGTGTTTTTAAGGGTTAATATCTAGGCTAATTAAGGACAATTTTCTTCGAAAATCGTTATCAACAATGATTTTATACTTATGTTACGATAGGTACCTTCAGCGTTCCTCAGCAACTTTGCTTAATGCCCGCAAATCGAAATTTCTAGGTAATGGAAAAAATGCGCTTTTCTCAAAAACTATGAGACCTAGGGTCATCGCTATAATTTTCCTACATAGTTTAAATTAACATCTACTACCTCTAATTTTTTTCATAATTTTAGTTTCAGTAGATTCGGAAATAGATGGGAGGGGACATATTTTTGCACAAAATTTTCGACAATATCTCTGAAAATATAACACCTAAAATTAAAAGGACCTAAATTTTTTTTCAAGTAACTTAATTAGCTCCCCTGCATTTTTTCTAAATATATTTGTGAATGTTTAATAATCTATAAATAGGTGGGTCAATAATCTTTATTACTCCTCCCAATTTGAACTTCCACGTTCCATAGTTTATGAGTAAATTGGCTGTGACAGACAGACACAGGAGTAACCTTATAATGGTTCCGTTTTTACTTTTTAAGTACGGAACCCTAAAAATATACAAAATAATTGCATGGCTGCAAATAATTCATGATATCTTTAGCAGATTTGTCGAAGGATTAAACAAATGAGTTAAATTGTGATTGAAATTAACATGTTGAAATGCTTAGCATACATTTAAGGGAGACCAAATTGGTCGCCAGAGGAGTATAGTTCTTTAATTAATTGTATGAAAAAAGTTTACCGTTTTAATGATACCATACGCTATTTTAAAAAAACTAAATTTCTTATATGGAAATGGTGCATATAACTTCAACCAACTTATTACAAAATCAAATTACTGTAACCATAACCAATTTTAATACTAATATATTATTACCAATTATAGGCCTATAAACATTGCTTTAAATTACAACAAATGGTTTTGTAAAAATCACAACACATAGATAGTAATAATGTTCTGAAAAATTCGGAATTTTCTGAAAATAATAATTTTATTAACTACAGTTAATATGCGTGAAGAATTCGAAAAGTTATTTAATGCGGTTTTAATTAGTGAATGAAAAGACGGGTATTCCCCGCTGTATTTTATAAATCGCTTTATGTGTTTTAATGCCACGATAATTTCCTAAGCTAATTTTACGAAATTACTGACCAGCTAGTGCAAAAATGTATGTCTTAAAAAGAAACTGCAACATTTTTAAAGGAAAACTTTGACATCTTGTGCAAACTTTTATGAAAGTTTAGAAAAATTCGATAAGATCTCTGAATTATCTAAATACTTTTTTTTCATTAGATTATAATTTTAATATTTTCATGCATATATATTTTAAATGAACCTTTTAACGTATAACTTTCGAAACCTTAAGATTACCCATAAATATGATTTTTATACTTTATTGCTCTTTTAATTATTTTATGAAATATGAAATGCAATTATTATATTTTTTGGGTCGTGAAATTGCTGTTTTTTATGACAGACAAAACTAATTATTCGTGAGAAATCATTTTTGTGTAAAACCCTAAAATATGTAGGGGAGATGGGGGACCATGTGAACATCGCCCTCTGAAGAGCTAAGTGGAAGAACATGTTAAGTAACAAAAATTACATTTGAAGAAATTTGATGTGAAAGTTTTTGTTGTCCATTTTAATGATTTATTTTCTGTTTGATACCATGTGTTTAAAATATTAACAGGTGTGGTACTGAACTCTATCAAAAAAAAAAAAAATAAATAAAAAACCTTATTCATATTTAATTTTTAAATATTAAAAAATATTAATATTATTTACATTATTAAATAATAAAATATTAAATATTAATTAATAATGTCTTAAATCTTCAAGGCTTAATAGAATTTTGGTATTTTAGCTTTACCATGAGATAGAATGCCTGATAACGCCTTCGTCGAAACGATAAATAATTTTTAAGAAAATGTAGCATAACATGTTCTTCCACTCAGCTCTTCAATTGCTCATTAAGTTGTATAAATAGAGAGTTGTTACGGGAATTTGAAAAGAGCATCTGGGTATCTACCTGTTATCTACCTGCTATTTATCTGGTAAGCGCGGTTGCGGGCGACTGTAAAATATGTAATGTATATAAAATATGTATGATAAATGTTACGTCAGTACAGGATGATATGGCAGTAACGGACCATAGAGCTTGATCTGGACAGTTGACAGAAAGTTGAAACACTGCTACAGGTGTGTCATAATCCGTTCCAAAACTGCACCAACGTCTGCTGCACCTCGGACTGCATGCAAGAATTCGTTTCTACAGGATATCCTTCAATTAAAAATATTCGTCGCTGGCACTTTAATCGGCTTGCAGAGACGGATACTGGCGTACCGATTGGCAACACCGCATCTTTCCCGATGATTATCGTTTTAATTTGGGGTACAGAGATCGCTGCACCCGCGTGAGACGCTGAACCGGTGAGTGTCGCTTTCAGCAGTCTGTCAGCAACTGTGTCATCCAAAGTGATAGACAAACGTCAAACGTGATTGTTTTAGGCGCTATTCGGCAAAATGGATAATCACAGGCCTTTTCATAACATATATAATTACCATAATGACATACGTATAATAAATTACATTTATGAACTCGGAACTCAACTTTTTAATTACATGTCCACTTTCATCGTATTGAAAGTCCAATATTGAAGCCTACCCCAGAAGCAAGAGATATCGGCTAAATTTCAGCCTAATACCAGAATTGTCGGTAAATGATGAGTAGTCGAATGGAGAACTTCACATAATATCGTATCTAGAGATTTATATAGATAATGTCGTGGAAAAATGTCGGCAGGAAATTGTATTATTATTGCAAGACAATTAATCGGAAAAATATTCTTATGCTTTATGCATGTAATCGGCCGGCAATAGGAAAGTAATGAAAAATGAATCTTTTTACTGAGGTGTAATTGCTTGTTTCCGCTGTATATACCCCCAGCAGTGATGATAGGGGCGGGGGGGGTGTCACGTGAATAAAACTGTCCAATGTCCTGCAATATCTTATCTCCATCTCGTTCAAAATACTGTTTTACGTTTCAAGGACATCATTTGTAAATGGAAGGTCGAAGGAATATAAGGGGAAAAAATACTTTCCAAGAAATGTTCTTTAGTGAGAATACATTATTATTTACAAATCAGTAAACTTAAATCGCTTAAAAACTTACAGATAACAAGTCAATTAGTGTAAAAGTAAACTAACAATTAAATAGCGTTTGTTTGTTCTTTATTTCTTTTTTTCAATAATTACGTATAGACATTCATATTTAAAATTATACTTAATAAAATGGTTAGATATATTTGCTGTTTTGTTGATTTAGATAAATAAATTGAAAATTATATATCTGAAATTTGGATTACATCAGGATAATATCTGAAATTTAGACTATTACAACAACAAATTATTTGCTCTAAGTGTATTTTCTTAGTTATGAATTAAAAAATTTTCATTTGAAAATTAATTTATTTAGAAATACTTCAGGTAATTTTGTAGTATAAATTATAATAAAGTTGATCATCTTCTTCTTTCCCCAAAAAGCAATAAATTAAATTTTATACCTTTTAAAAGTTTAAAAAAATGTCTGAACATTTTTTTATTAAAATTATTATTAGATAAATAAATTGAAAATTATAATATCTAAAATTTAGATTATATCAGAAATTTAGACTATTACAACGACAATTTCTTCTGAATGTATTTTCTTAATTATGAATTAGAAATTTCTGATTTAAAAATTAATTTATTTAGAAATAGTTCAGCTAATGCTATTGTATAAATTATAAAGAAGTTGATCATCTCCCCCCCCCCCCCCAGATAGTGATAAATTTAATTTTATACATTTTAAAAGTTAAAAAAAGATGGCTGAAATTTTTTTAAATTAATTATTAAATTTAATTAATTATTTTTTAATTAATAATTTAAAATAATTATTAGATGAATAAATTGAAAATTATGAGATCTGAAATTTAGATTATATAAGGATAATATCTGAAATTTAGACTATTACAACAACAAACTATTTGTTCTAAATGTATTTTCTTAGTTGTGAATTAGAAATTTCTGATTTAAAAATTAATTTATTTAAAAATAATTCAGATAATGTATTGTAAAAATTATAAATAAGTTTATTACCCCCCCCCCCCCCAAATAGTGATAAATTTAACTTTATCCCTTTTTAACACGTTTACTCCGGCGCGGTGGGTCACACACAACTGTCTCGGGGTTGCCAAGTCTCCGGCTTTTTGGATACCAATATTTTAATACAGAAAATGTTGTTTTATTTAATTAGAACAATTGGTCAATTTAAAGGAACTAAAATAATAGTGATGTGGAAAGAGCCGGAGACATGACAACTCTCGACGTCGAGTGTGACCCACCGCGCCGGCGTGAACGTGTTAAAAGTTAAAAAAATGACTGAACAATTTTTTTAATTAAAATAATTATTGGATAAATAAATTGAAAATTATAAGATCTGATATTTAGATTATATCAGGATAATATCTGAAATTTAGACTATTACAACAACAAAATATTTGCTCTAAATGTATTTTCTTAGTTGTGAATTAGAAATTTCTGATTTAAAAATTAATTTTTTTAAAAATAATTCAGATAATGTATTGTAAAAATTATAAATAAGATTATTATCTCCCCCCCCCCCCAAATAGTGATAAATTTAACTTTATCCCTTTTTAACACGTTCACTCCGGCGCGGTGGGTCACATACAACTGTCTCGGGGTTGCCAAGTCTCCGGCTTTTTGGATACCAATATTTTAATACAGAAAATGTTGTTTTATTTAATTAGAACAATTGGTCAATTTAAAGGAACTAAAATAATAGTGATGTGGAAAGAGCTGGAGACTTGACAACTCTCCACGTCGAGTGTGACTCACCGCGCCGGCGTGAACGTGTTAAAAGTTTAAAAAAATGACTGAACAATTTTTTTAATTAAAATAATTATTGGATAAATAAATTGAAAATTATAAGATCTGATATTTAGATTATATCAGGATAATATCTGAAATTTAGACTATTACAACAACAAAATATTTGCTCTAAATATATTTTCTTAGTTACGAATTAGAAATTTCTGATTAAAAATTTAATTTATTTGGAAAAAAAATCAGATAATGTTATTGTATAAATTATAAAGAAGTTGATCCTCTTTTTTTTTTTTCCTCCAGATAGTGATAAATTTCATTTTATAGCTTTTAAAAGTAAAAAAAAAAAAAAAAAAAAAATAACAGACTGATTTTTTTTTTTTTAATTAAAATAATTATTTAGATATTGAAAAAAAGAAAAAAAGAAAGTTTTTTCATACATAACCAAAATTTAATGAGACGCTTTAAATGATAGAATTTTCACAGCTAGGACGCAATGTTGAATGAGAATATTTTACATTGTAAGATGCAAAAATTATCAAATTAAAATGTATCAAAGTTCGTTTTAATTCAAACAGTAAATATTGTTAGACGGAAATATTTTCCGCTATAAAATACAAAAAAGGTTTTCATATCGAAGGCGTAATTAATTAAACGGTAAGACATTCTGTTTAATTAAAATTTCAAATATTGCTGTGCTTGGGATGAAAATTACAGTTAATTATTCTTTGTAAGATGCAATAATATTTGCATATCAACAATGTAAGTTACTTATAAGCAAAAATATAATTTTTAAATAAATGTAATTTTATTTGTATCTCACAATAGAAAATTAATTGTAATTTCAATTGTAATTTTCATTGTAAAATTATTTAACAGCAATATTTTGACTTTAAACAAAACAAGATTTATTACATTTCATCCTCGATATGGAAATATTTTTGCATCTAATAGTGGAAAATATTCCCAATTAACATTATTAATTTTTTTGAATTAAAACGAATTTTTTTACGGTTTAAATACTATTTTTGCATCGTACAAATTCGTCCATTCGATATGATTAGCTAACCGGCAAAAGATCATATGATATTGCAATGTACTCGGTAAAAGGTTCCCAAGTGACCAAATTATCGAAAACTTACGCAAAGGCTTCAAAACCGATTCAACTGCAGTTGGGAGGCGATGCTCGAAAGGTGATCTGCCTTGCTGGTAAGAAGTCATATCTGCCGACCCCGGAAAATGAGATCACCAGGACAAAATATAGTCGAGTTAGGACTTTCGGTGGAAGTTCGGCCCAGGATTATTTGCTGTTTGGGTAACGATATACTAATTTTAGCACCACTTTCGTAATATTCTTTCAGACACGGATATGTAACAACATATTAAAGCATCTAAATAGTTTACGGCGTTATAATCTATTTCCCTTAAAAAAAAAAAAAAAAAAAAAAAAAAAAAAAAAAAAAAAAACAGAATAACGCATTTCCTCCCACACACACTATATAAATTATTATTTCGTTCTATTTTTGGTGGTATTAAAGAAATAAAAGAAATTAATTTTTTAAACGCTTATTTCACTTCTGAAAAATATTGTTGATAAATGACCTCCGTGCGTATACTTATCGTTTCAGCCAATCCGGATATTCGAAACATAACATATTATTAATTATATATTACAATACAGCAAACATACAAGTAAAAATTACATAAATACATTTAATACAATTAAAAATCAAACGTTTCGAGCTAAATTTTAGACCCTCATCAATGCAATAAATATTATTCAAATGACTAGAAAACTAAATGTCATGTTTACAGTTAAAAATTATTAGCAGCATTTTTACTTGTATGTTTGATGAATTTTAATATATATATATATATATATTTTAAATCGTATATCAGACGTTAAACAATGATTATTTATTTTCATAACATATTATAATTTGATAGAGATAACGCCATAGTTGCCCAGTTGGAAATTTACATCTAACGCCATAGTTATTCTGAAAGGTTTTGCAGATATTACGCTCCCAATGATTTTATCAAAAGCTAAAAAACAAAATGCATTTATACAAGATTATATTGAAAGTTTTACCTTCTTAAAGTGCGTATGATATTGAACGTAACTATATATATATTATACGTTTTACTGTGATCACATCAGCGGAGTCAACACAGCACTTATAATGATTTTTCAAAAAAGTTCACGAAATCTACTTTTTTATCTAAACGATACTACCTGTACTAAACTTTTCCTCAATAAACTTTTCTATCAGTTTTGTTAAGCTATAAAAGATGTACAAAAATGACAACTAAGTTTAGTTCCGCATACATTATTTTGTATGATCTTTTTTATTATTATTATTTGGGAGTTATTTTTTAGTTGTTGCGGTAAAAAGTGCAATAATTTTCTGTGAATATTTCATTTTACACCATGATGTATGTTCTTCTTTTAAACTTATTTATGGCATATTGAGAATTAATTTAATTACTTTCAATACAAAAATATTAATTAATTGCAGTTTAAAATATATATTCTCCAAAGTAAAGTGGTTATCAATGTAAATGTTTTTATTAAATGAATAAAATTTAATAACTTGAATCTTCTAATCATGTGTTATCTAATTTTTAACTTTTGATTACTAAACATAAAGCAAAATTATTATGCATAATATAAAATAATATAATATTTTATAAATTCGTAACATTTTCCGACTTTTAAAGACTACATGTCTCAGGAAAACTTTTCTCCCCATATAAGAGACGGTAATTACTTTGAATTTAAACTAATTTATAATACAGAAGAAAAAATGAAAATTTGGAAATAACTAGAAAGTCTCAATTTATTAATTATACTAAATAAATCTATTAAGATTTTACATTTAACAGACAAACGCAATTTATATGCATTTAATGTGTGTGCATTTACATGCATTACATGCCCGTTCATATAAAATTTAAGTATCTAAATATTCTCCTCAATTCAAGAATTTTAAATTTCTTGTAGGGGGTAGATTACCGTATTTTCTACTAATAGATGAATTAGGAACACATTTCCAACATGAGAGTCAGTTAAGAGTCAATTTGGCGCAGGGAACTGAGCCCTCTAATTGTTTCAATATATATTTATATTTTATGTAAGCTTGTGATAGTTTCAATAAACGAAACACAAAATACTTTTTCTACAGTCTCAAATTAAAGAGAAAAAAATGCAATTTAACAAATTACAACGACCATTTGGAAAATGATTTTTTCAAAGACTAAAATTTAAGACATAAAAAATCGCACGGAGTTGATCATACATTACGTACGCCATGGATTACATTTTTCGGTACTGTAAATTTTTAAACTTCTACGGAGTCATACGGAGTCATAGTGGTCATACATTACGTACGCCATGGATTAAACATTAATATTTCTGAACCCATTTTAAATGAAATTTCATTCTTAAACTTCTAAACATCCCACAATATTACTTTTTACACCGTCATATAGAAGAAAAAATGTACTTTTAAATGCAATTTGTTTGAAAGCTCTATCTCAATTTGTTTCTGAGTTATTATTTTTTTTGTAGTTTTTATTACTTTTTTGTCATAGTGGCAACACAAGTATCCATCTCTGATGAAAGTAAAGGGAAAATACAGATTACTGTATAGACCATTTAGAAAACGAATAAAATGCGGGATTCAACTAATAAAACGCTTCAGATATGTTTTTGATTTCCTACCCTGACCGAGGACAATAACAATTTTTCCAAATGGTTAAAAAAGATAATTTAACGAATATTTCTTTTTAATTTCAGTTTTATTCTTACTCTATGACGACAAATTAAAAAATCTAATTAAAAAATATTATTAACAAAAATGCTGAAAAAGGCTTTCAAGACTGTGTGGCCAAGAAATTAATTATTTTTATAATTATTTAAATTAAGTACTTAAGAATAAATTTTTGGGTGGATTTCTATGCCTTAAATTTGTGATCGTGTGGATTTAGATTATCCATAATTAAATTGATATTTTAGGGGTCTAGTAATTTTAGGTTTATATTTGGAAACCTAAATTACCTGCCCTTCTATGTATCAATTTCAAAAAATTTATTTTTACTCTCATTTATGATGCCTTTTTTGTTTGACCGAAAGCAATGAGTGTATATTTGTAGTATTATTTTATCTTCACGTCTACAATAACTAGGAGGGGAATTGTGGCCAATTCAAAAAACAGGAGTAATGACTCAAATACCGAAAGTGATCACGAAGGCTAGAGAAGTATAGACAATGTTTCTACGCATGATTGCCTTACGTATTATCCATAAATACACAAATAAACCTTATTTGACACTTTTAGAATAATTTTATTGATAGGAAATGTTTAATTGCTAGAAAATTAATTTTTCCATTATTTCCATGAAGGATTAACTTCATTATATGAAATGTTTTAAACACATTTTAGTAAAAGTTTTTCAGAATGCTTTCCATAGTACTCAATGTGTTCTGAACTAGCTTGATAATGTAGTTATTTTATAAGTACTAGATTATAAAAAAATGGTAAATTTAATAACACAAATGTTATTTTTTGCATATTTTGAAATATTTCAGTTAATTTTGGAAATATTGCAAAATTCCTAGTTCAGTGCACAGGGAATTGTAATAGTAGTATGTAGTACAGAGGAAATTGAAATATATTTAATTGAATTCAGTGTACACTTTCTGGCGTAAACATGGATTTCTGCTAAAAATTGGCGAAAAAAAATCAATTAAAAAAAAATATATTATAAAGACATTGCTAAGATTTTATGTTTTTTATCATTCTATATTACAATTGATTTTAAAATATGAGTATTTATCCAGTATTACGCCCTTCTTCTGCTTCTTCTTCTTCTTTTTTTTTTTTTTTTTTTTAAAGCTCTCCGAAACGTAGGCAGATACATTAAGAAATTAGAAGAGAATTTTAGTATAAGAATAAACTTTTTGTAAAGTTAAAAAAAAAAAGAGTTGATAAAAGGTATTTTATTAACATATTGAAATAATTCGTGATTCATATTCATTTTTTTCTCGTTTAAAAGGAACAAACAAATATTTAAATTAAACACAGTTGCATTTAATACTTTTGAAATATTAATTTGAATATTCTTATCTTCTGCTTAGGAAATCCATCCCTTTTTCCAAAATGTTTAATAATCTTGAATGGAATTAATTTCATAAATTGATTAAAGATTTGTATTCCTGATATTTCTTTTGAATGATTCTTATTAATTCACATTTTTATTTTGTAAAATAATTTCTATAATTTAGTATGTTTGAAGTATGTATCTAATGTTACCCATTTATTAATATCTAACCTATATTATCTTTCATGTATTTTTGATTATTATGCTTTCTTGACTGAATTTTTACTCTAAATATAAAGTTAAATGAAGATTAATATTTTTTGAATTGTATTTATATACCAGTACAAATGTAAGTACATTTAATCTCATTTTATAACATAATCTGAAGAAATTAATTAGACGAAAATCTTTAAGATGTTATGTCCCAAAGCCAATACATTAATGAAATTTGTATCACACATTACCTAAATACAGTAAACGTAAAAAATACAATAGCGTTCAAAGATTAATTAATTAATTAGACGAAAATCTTTAAGATGTTATGTCCCAAAGCCAATACATTAATGAAATTTGTATCACACATTACCTAAATACAGTAAACGTAAAAAATACAATAGCGTTCAAAGAAAGTGCCACTTTAATATATATTTTTTATTTTCCTAAAATACATAGTATTATCATTAGAACTAGGCAGGTGCATTTTAAAATTATAACATCACAATGTGTGTAATAATGCATAAAATAATAATAAAAAAGAAACAGCGAAAAAAACCCATAAGAAGATATTTTACTTTTATAATGTCCGTTAAATTAGTAACTTGAATCAGAACGATTTAGTTTCGATTTTAAACGAATAGCTTCTAGATGTTCCGTTTCAAAGGTATTAATGAAATTTGATTTTCAAATTACAAGAATTAACTACAGTCTACATAATAAATGCATTCTCAGAGTTGCGTTTTGCTATAAATATTAATTGATGTCATAGTAACATAAATTTAAACTCAGTAACATGCTAACTTTTTAGCAAAATGTAAATTTTAAATTACTTTTATTAATAAACCGGTAGAGATTATTTATTTCAGTGCTACTGTTTAATATCTATAATTTAACCCTTTATGTACTGAATTATGAATTCATGAAAATTTTATCTTCTAAAGAATATTTCGTGAATTTTTGAAACTACATTAGAAGATTTACGTAATCATTTAATACATTTTAAAAAAGATTTTAGAAGGGTTGAAGGATTTAGAAAGATTAATTAAATTTAAATTAATAGGGATTTTGTGCAATATTTATAATCCCACTCAAATCTTTTATTTTACATATTTTTCTTAGTATTTTGTAGAATTAGGAAATGTACAAATATAATTTTCTTACAATAGAAATATAGAAATATTTCCGAATTGAATAATTCCACCTCCTCCCACGACCAGCGCCAAAAGAGCGGAAAAGATGCAAAGGAAAAAGAAATAATCTTTTTAAAAATATTTTTGTTTTATATAACCAATAATGATTTTGGAACAAGATAACGTAATGTATCTATAATTTATTCTAAACTGTATTACTAGTAATCGATGTATTAAAGGAATTTTATAACAAGTTATTTTAATGGTACATATAAGTACCGTCAGTAGATAAAGGGTTAATTAAATATAATTAAATTCGGAATGGATAATTCAAAAGTCCGGATAAAAATAATCTCTCTTATAAGACAAAGCTCATTCAAAAATAAATAAATTTTGATTAGAATAAGCTGTTCATTTTCAAGTAATCTGTTTCATCCGGGTCAAACATTTCTCGTTACAACACCTGCCATATATTATTCTGTTGACTTACATATTCTACGAAATTCGCACTGTAACTGTACTCTCGAGGACAAATTTCTCACGTTTAAGAAATTAAAGCTACTTCTCTAAGAATTGATAGAAAATTTTGAAAATTGTTTTCTTATTCTAATATACAGCATCCAGAAATAAACTGAGGCGAGAAACATTTACACTTACCAAAACAATGACTCGAGCTACTCAATGGTTATGAAAACAAAAATAAATATTCAAGTAAAATAAAAAATAACGCGCATAATATGAAAGAACAGGTGGAAATTTGAATGACGGCGTTTCATTGACTGTGCAATTTTAGAATAGCTTTATTTATTTGTTTTGAAAATTACTCGGGGAGATTCGAAATATGTAAACAGTCGAAATAAAGCATTTTTACTGGTTTTAAAGATTTAATTTACACCTTTTAGCATTTGAAATTAGTACATTATCACAAGATGTTAATTTGCTTTAAATATTTACGTTTACGTATAAAAATTCAATCTACAGATTTTTCGTAAGACGAGCTTTTCTAGTATGCACACAAAATTATTTAAATGATGAATTAGATAATATTAGCAGAATTGCTCATAATAATGGTTTCAAAGTTCGACATATTAACATATTAATCGTGGATATTGCCAAGTATAAAAAGCCTTAACGTACATTTAATTCGCAAAAGTTCAAACTTTATACTATTCAATATATTCCAAGCTTTTTTGAGAAATAAAAATATAGCCTTAAACGTTTCAATATCTGCTTAGTAGCTAAACTACCTTCGAAACAGAAGAATATCATTTACGCTAATTGATCCAAAACATTTTGAGAATTACTCAGGAGTGTATGAAATAGCATTCATTAGAGCAGACGGATCAAAGAATTACTATACAGATATGACTAGCAGGAAATTTAAGTATAGAAAAAAGTAGCATATAGCTGCTATTAAATACTAGCCGACTTTGGCGACTAATTTGGCCTCCCTTAAATATGTAGTAAGCATTGAATAATGTTACTTTTATTCATAATTTAATTTACATGCTCAATTCTTGTCAAATCGGAAGTTTCTGATACAGAAATCATGAACTTGGTATTTTTATGTTAGCTGGGCGCAGGTGATAAATCGTCAAACATTGTTTCCGTCGTATTTTATCGTATTTCATTAATTTCATTTAAAATAGACTACGTTCACTCGTTTTATTTAAAATGCATTATTTTAATTTAAAACTGAAATATTTAACATTTATTATTCTCAATTATTTCTTTAAAAAATAAAAAAAGAAAAGTAGTAAATAATGCTATAAAACATGACATTTAATTTCAACATCAAAGCTTTGCTTTAATTTACCACGCGAAAAATTATTTATGACAGTCGCATGAAATGGACAATTATAACACCGGTGACATGATGGCTTTAGAACAATATTTGGCTATTTATCACCTGCGCCGGGCTAATATTAAATTACCAAATTAGCCGCCTGGCATATCAAAAACGAAGAGATCAACCCGGAACTGTTGATAACAGTCACATGACTTAGGCTTTTATTATAGAGATAATAGAAAAACCACAGCCCTAGCAACATTTTTATCAAGAAGAAACATCCAAATAATTTTCAATGAAAGTAAAATAATTCTCCCCTCCAGTCTAGGCTATCCATCCATTATAAGAAAAACTATAGAAATTGTAAAGCGTAAAAATTCAATACGTAGCGATGCAGCATCATTTCTCTTACCAAAAATATGGCTCGAGCTACCCAGTGGTTATGAAAATAAAAATAAATTAAATATCCAAGTAAAATAAAAAGCTAGTCGGATGTACCAATCCCAAAACTTTCTTCTATCTCATGCATGTTAATATTTCAAAATTCGCTATCACACTGCCAAAATTAAATGGCAATCTATGCATCTCATGAGGATTTTAAACATATGAAATTCCGTGCATTAGCTCTTCAG
Organism: Maratus speciosus; assembly: GCA_963932465.1. Taxonomy (NCBI): domain Eukaryota; kingdom Metazoa; phylum Arthropoda; class Arachnida; order Araneae; family Salticidae; genus Maratus; species Maratus speciosus. Next base: position 24,875,179 of record OZ010786.1, read on the forward strand.
ATATGACTATTGCTGAAATCGTCTAAATCCAGCAAAATGCTGCCTAGTAGCGCCACCTATCGGGTGATTTATACAAAATCCTAATCAGCAACAATTTATGTCAACGTCTGACTGAATCTGAAGTTTGGAGAAAATCAGTGCATTAGTTTTTGAGATAGAGCTATTACGAAAATCGTGAAAATTCCTGCATAGCAGCGCCACCTGTTGGGTGAATAACACCAAAACCTAATTAACAACAACTTGTGTCAACATATAACTAAATCTGAAGTTAGATGAAAATTCGTCCATTAGATAGAGCTATGAGGCAATCGTGAAAAAGGCAGCACAAAAACGCCACCTGTTGGGCGATTTACACCAACACATAACCGGTAGCAAGTCATATAAAGGACTAACTGAATCTGAAGTTTGATTAAAATCCGTGCGTTAGTTCTTAAGATAGAGCTATTGGGGAAATCGTGTAATCCTGCAAAAAATCATCATAACAGCGCCACCTGTTGGGCGATTTACACCAAATCGTAATCAGCATCAACTCATATAAAGGACTAACTTAATCTGAAGTTTGATCAAAATCCGTGCATTAGTTCTTGAGATAGAGCTATTGCAAAAATCACGAAAAATGCAGCATAGCAGCGCCACCTGTTCAGCGATTTACACCAAAAACTACTCAGCATCAATATGTATTAGGTACTAACTTAATATAAATTTTCATTAAATTCCGTGCATTAGTTCTTGAGATAGAGCGCACACAAAATTTGTGTCACATACACACAGACAGACAAACTCACAGACTCACAGACAGACATTTTGTAAAAACATGTTTTTTGGAATCTCTGACCTCTAAAACGTGTTAATCCGTCGAAAACCGGAATTCGAAAATTTTCATGAATCCAATACTTTCTTCTTGTAAAGATAGAAGAATGTAATAACGCGTATAATATGACTGAATACGTGGAAATTTGAATGATAGCGTTTCATAGACCGTGCCATTTTATAATACCTTTAGTTATTTGTTTTGAAAATGACTCGGGAATAGTCGAACAATGTAAACAGTCGAAATAAACGTATTTTACTGATTTTAAAGCTTTCATTTACACCTTTCAGCCTTTTAAATTAGTATAGAGGAACCATTTGATAACATTATGCTTATTAACTTTTTACATTCAAATTAATATTTTTTTTGTCTTAAACGTATATATTAAATTACGAATCTGAAAATATTTAATTTGAAATCAATTCCATCCTGAAAATGTATATTTCGGTTGTAAAAATCTGCTTATTGTAATCTAAAAGATACTCCGAAACGTTTCCAAAAGTCGGTTTCATCAAAAGAAACTTGGTTAAAATTCCTTAAATGTGGAAAATAGATTGGGTTATGGGGTTTCTTAATTTAAAGAAATCAATTCAAAATCATGGGTAAATAATAACTATGAAGAAATTATTCGCCCCCGCTACAGTATGCTATTTCTTTCTCCCAGCTTATTTTGTGTCGTCTACAAAAAAGAAAGTTACCTTACAGAAGCCAGCAGTAAACAAAGCAGATGTATCATTGTGCGATTAAATAATCTATAGCAATTTTTTTAATTTCTAAGCATCGCATATTTTCAATTTTTATACCGTCGTATTGGAAAAAGAAGTACTTTTAAATGCAATTTGTTTGAAAATTGTATCTCCATTTATTTTTGAAATATTAATTTTTTTAAAGTTTTTAGCACCATTTGTTTAATTTTGGCAACTCAAGTACTCCATTTATGTAGAAAGTAAAGGGAAAATAGTTGAAAAATAGCAATTATATCTTTTTGTTGCCATTTTCTTATAACAACCGAAAGAAAATGTAATTAAAAATACGTGCTATTTCGAAATATATAAACGAATAATTTCTGTTAAAAAAATGGAGCTATATTTATATTAGCTATAAAAAATGGAACTATATTTAATATCAAGTATCTATATTAATGTTACAAACAGATGAAGGCCTATAAATCATTACATAGCTTTTTTTTTTTTTTTGTCGAGTTTCTCTAATGACGGCATCTTTTTGCTGTATTTGTGTATTATTTTGCGATAGTGACGTCCTATGCATGCTTCACTGTAGATGTTTAAGTGTGGATTGTAAATGTGGAATCCTTAAGCGGATGCGAATGACGTCATTTTACATAAAATAAAAGCGTGTGATGTGAGTATTAAAAATGAAATATGTTTTGAACTATTTATATATACATATGCTTTTTGTTCATCGGGGGCTACACTAATTTCTGAAAAAGCAGAATTCCTGTTTTCTAGGTAGCCCCCGGTACGGTATGCTATTTCTTTCTCCCAGCTTATTTTGTGCAGTCTCCAAAAAATAACGTTACCTTACAGAAGCCAGCCGTAAAACAAAGCAGTACGATTAAATTATCTATAGCTATTTTGTAAACTTGTAAGCATGGCACATTTTCAATTCTTATACCGTCGTATTCGGGGAAAAAAAGTACTTTTTACTGCAATTTGTCTGAAAACTACATATCCATTTATTTTTGTCATAGTAATTTTTTTGTAGTTTTTAGAGCCATTTGCTTAATATTGGCAACAAAAGAATTCCATTTCTGTAAAAAGTGGAAGAAAAATAGCAATTATATCTTTTTGTTGCCATTTTCCCATAAAAACTGGAAAACTTTTTTTTATTCAAATACGTGCTACTTTGAAAAAATATAAATGAAGGATTTCTGATAAAACATGGAGCCATTAGAAACTAAATTTAATTTTAAATATCTATATTAATAATACAAACAAATGAAGGCATGTGAATCTTTAGATAGCCGATTTTTTGTGGAGTTTTTGAATGACGAAATCGCTTTTTCTTTATTTGTGTATTTTTCAGCGATAGTGACGTCCTATGCATACTCTACTGTATATTTTATTTAACACTGGATCGCAAATGATGAATTTTTCAGCGGATGTGGATGACGTCACTTTATGTAAAATACAATCGCGTGTTATAAGTCTTAAAACTGAACTGCAGTAGACTCCGGATTATCGGAGTTTCCGTTTCCACCAAGTTATTTTCTTCTGGTGGACTGATGGCTTCCATTATTACGAAACAGCCATTATAAATGAAGCGATTAGGTGAAGATGAAAGAGCAGTCGTAAAAAGTTAGAACTCTGATTTTCCGGTCAGAATGGGGATAAAATTGGCCATAATTTTTTTTTCAAAGAAAATTATGGCCATTTTTTTCCCCCATTCTGATCAGAGAATCAGAGTTCTAACTTTTTACGACTGCTCTTTCATCTTCACATAAACGCTTCATTTATAATGGCTGTTTCATAATAATAGAAACCACCAGTCCATCAGAAGAACATGAAGTAATGGATATGCCGGGGGCGTCATTAAATTCTGAAAAAGCAGAATTACTGTTCTCTAGTTAATATCATTATGCACTACTATATGAAACTATTTATCTGCCATAATTCATTTGAACGTTTCAATTTTCAAGATACCTTCTTATATACAAAACGTCCGATAATGGAATTTAAGTCAGCTATTGAAAGCTAAATTTATTTTACTAAAATGAAGATTCTTCTTGACCAATGTTATCTTGCTGGCCGAATTATGCTGCGAAGAGCCTTAACAGATCGATTTTAAAAATAGCAAGTTAATTTATTCATCAATATTTTATTTACCATCTATAATCCGGGAATCAATAGAGATATTTTTGCGCAACGAGAATGTTTGCAATGATTCAATATCTCTTTATTTACATAAAATTTTGAATCAGATGCTATGCAATTTTAGGAATAATAGTAAAAATTAATCCATGCTTGCAAATAGTCAAGTTAATTTAATTTTTATTTTATGTTTTGCAATGTTTTCTATTATGCGTGATGTTTCGTGACATTGCTTACCGTATTATTGTTTTTGGAGTTATGTGAAAATTAATCCACGCTCCCAAATAGCTAATTTAATTTAAATTTTATTTTACGTTTGCAATGTTATTCATTATGCATTATGTCGCTTGACATTGTTTAATGTTTAGTATGTTATTGTTTTTAAATTATGTGAAATTATTTTCTATCATGAATGATTTTGAAAATGTCGCCGTTTGTGCGATGAAACAATCGTCAATCTTAATAAAGCTATTTTATCACTTTTTAGATCACAGGCTATTAAAGCCTGAGAGCTTATATGCCCGCCGGTTCAGTACGTACGTACGTACGTAACGTGATATCTTTTGATAGAATTATCCGATTTGCTTCATTTTTTTTTCTAGGTTCATTCTGATAAGGCGCTTACCTGATTAGTTTTTGGGGTTCATTGATTAAGGATAAAGGGGGAAAAGGTGGGGGGTTAGTCCAACCTTAATTTAGATAACTGGGTTTTTCATGCAGAAATATTCGATTTTGTCCAAATTTGATATAACAGTTTATTCCGATTTGGCTTTCTTCATTTGATTTGGAAGTTCATAGGTTAAGTATAAAAGGGGACAAGTGTCCCCTCCCCTTAATTTAGATAAATGGGTTTTTCATGCAGAATTATCTAATTTAGTTTATTTTTTTTCTAGATTCATTCTAATAAGGAGCTTTTCTGCATAGATTTGAAGGTTCATTGGTTCAGCATAGGGAGAAATAGGGGAGCTAATATCCCCGTTAATTTAGAGAAATGTTTTTTTTCATGCAGAATTATTTTGTTTTGCTTCAAATTTTGTATGCCAGTTTATTATGTTAAAGAGCTTCCCTGATTAGATTTGGAGGTTCATTGGTTAAGTATAAAGGGGGATCAAACCCTTCATTTATTTTTCGAGGGGCATGATTCTTTGAAATAAGAGTATAATATAAAATTAGTGTGACTAGCCCTGTGAGCTAAATGCCATCAGTTTAACTGTGCTAATATTCTTTTTATTATAGTATTACTAAGAGGCTCTGCCCCTGAAAACTAAGCTCGTCAACCCCCCGTTGAGACACCCCCGTTCAGAATCTAAAAATAAGCTACTTCGATCGGTTTTAAAAAATATTAGAGAAGATTGAATAATAATGAAATAAAAAGAATATTGCCCAGTTAAAACTGATTGCATTGAGCTCACTGTTCACACTAATTATATATTACACTCTTATTTTCAAAGAATAATGTCCCTCGAAAAATATATGAAGGGATTAGCCCCCGTTTCACCCCATTATACTTAACCAAAGAACCTCCAAATCAATCAGGGAAGCTCTTTAACATAATAAAACTTGCATACCAAATTTGAAGCAAATCAGAAAATTCAGCATGAAAAAAACATTTCGCTAAATTAATCGGGGTATTAGCTCCCCTATTTCTGCCTATGCTGAACCAATGAACCTTCAAATTTAATCAGAAATGCTCCTTATCAAATGAACCTAGAGAAAAAAAAATTAAACTACGTTAGATAATTCTGCATGAAAACACATTTATCTAAATTAGGGGGAGGGGACACTTGCCCCCCTTTCCCCCTTTTATACTTAACCAATGAACCTCCAAGTCAAATGAAGAAAGCCATATCGAATAAACTGGTATATCACATTTGAAGCAAATCGAATAATTCTGCATGAAAAACCCATTTATCTAAATTAAAGGGGGGACTAATCCCCGTCCCCCCTTTATACTTAACCAATTAACCTCCAAATCAAATCAATGGAGCACTTTAACTTAATAAACTGGCGTACCAAATTTAAAGCAAATCATATAATTCAGCATGAAAAAAACATTTCGCTAAATTAATCGGGGTATTAGCTCCCCTATTTCTCCCTATGCTGAACCAATGAACCTTCAAATCTAATCAGAAATGCTCCTTATCAGAATGAACCTAGAGAAAAAAAATTAAACTACATTAGATAATTCTGCATGAAAACACATTTACCTAAATTAGGGGGAGGGGACACTTGCCCCCTTTCCCCCCTTTTACACTTAACCAATGAACCTCCAAATCAAATCAAGGGAGCTCCTTAACATAATAAACTGGTATGACGGGGGGTCCATCTTCCGGTCCCAGGCCCTTTTCAGGCCCATTTGTCGACACAAGGAACCACCCGTGAAACAAGCCCCGCGACGCGTCCCGAAGGTCGCCGCCAGACAAGCTCCAACAGAGCGGAACCCCGCGCCAACTCCGGTCAAACCGACACCGCTGCCCAGCGCACACGGTGACGGCTATTCCCAAGAAGAGACGAACGGCCGCTACGACAGTCCTCACCACCCAGCTAGAAAAACCAAGTGGTCCCTAAACTTGGTTACTCGAGCCGGTAGACCCCGCAAGCCATCGCAGGAACCAGACGCCTATAAAGACGCTGGGCCCACGGACTGAACCGAGGCTTCCCGACCCGAATTTAATTTACGGACAGGCCCCCAAGATCAGATACCATTTTCCGGCAGAGACATTTTTGTGGGCCAGCCGATCGGAAAGTTAGTGAGGAGCCCCTAGCTTGAAAACCAGGGAGGACGGGGAAAATCCCTCCGGCCGTAAAGCGACCCAGCTCCTGGCTCTTCGCCCAGTCCACCCGGCTCAACCGACGGAACCCCTCGCGGATCACGCCGGGAGCCAGTTGGCCCAGACTAGGTGCCGTTAGCGACCCCAGGCGGGCACGGGAAGCTCCACCTAGACGGAATAGACTCCGCCTCGCTAGGGGGTTGGATGGAACGGAGTCCCGCCAGCCCCCACCGACTCGACTCCATCCTAGGACAGAGAAGCCAGCGGAGGCCGACAGAAGCCCGCCCACCACTACCTTACCTCACGGCCGTCGAGGGTACCCAGGCCCGAAGACCCCTGACCCCGTGCAGTGACCGACCGCTACCTTTGTTAGTGCGTTCGAAAGTTAGGTGGAGACACCTCTAGGTCCTCATCACCAGGCGAGGCAAACTCCGGTACAGCATAGACACGGAGGACCTGGATCGGACCAAGAGTTCACCTGAGGCACGATGAGCCGCCGCGTTACCGGCGAGCCTCCGGCCCGTTTCCCTGCGGGAATAGCGTTCGATGGTGGACCTGCCGGCCGACCCCCTCCCATGGGTCACGGCACGACATGGAGCAACCAGAGCCATACTGGCCTCCCCACGCGACCGCTCCTTGGTCAACGGGGGCACCGCCAAACCCTACCACCCTGAGGGTCGGCTCCCAACTGCTCCAGCTGAGGTCCTCGGAGGGATGAGCCACCCAAATCATAAAGTAACTTGGGCGCTGTCCGTAACCCTCGCCCTTCGGTTGCTCCGGGAGTCCCTGCATGGCGTTCCCGCGAGCCCCGTCGTCACTAGCGAGCACCGAGGACTTTCCACTACAAAGCCCTCACTCATACTTCAGGCTCCCTCTTAGTCAATTGGTGGATGGGGTCCTATCGCCTTAGCTAGTCTTTGCCCGGCGACACCGTCCGGCCCTTAGACCGGCACCGGGATCGACCTATGGAGCGTCGCTATCCAGCTTGGCCAGAGAACCCGGCTGCTGGGGGTGCGCCATTCCGTAGGACTCCGAAGAGCCTGCGCCCCATGCACAACGTCCGTTACCCGTGGCCACCGGACCCTTGGCCTGTCGACCGCAGGTTTCTCGAGGAGGTGGCGAATCGTCCCCATCCGCCCCCTCGCATTCGTACACAACGAACTCTGCCGAGCTTCCGGTCGCCTCCCCCACTCAAGGGGTCGGATCGGAACCACCCGGAGGGGCGGCCACCTATAATAAACTGGTATACGAAATTTGGAGAAAATCGAGTAACTCTGAATGAAAAACCCATTTACCTAAATTAAGGGGGGATAGACCCGTTTCCTCCCTTTATAGATAACTAATGAGCTTCCAAACCTAATCAAGGCAGGTCCTTAACACATAAACAGGTATACAAATTTGGAGCAGATTGAATAATTCTACATGAAAAACCCATTTACCAAAATTAAAGGGAGGGGGATACCCCCTTTTGTACTTAACTAATGAACCTCAAAATCTGAGCAGGGTAGCTCCTTAACATAATAAACCGGTATACGAAATTTAGAGCAAATCGAATAATTCTGCATGAAAAAGGCCACTTATCAAAATTAAGGTGGGTTAGCACCTTTTCCCTCCTGTTATACTTAACTAATGAACCTCCAAATCTAATCAAAGCAGCTATTAAACATAATAAACATTTATACGAAATTTGGAGCAAATCGAATAATTCTTCATGAAAAACCCATTCATATAAAATAAGGGGTGGTAGCCCCCTTTCGCCCCTTTATACATAAGTAATGGACTTCCAAATCTAATCAGGGAAACTGCTTAACATAATTAACCGGTATACCAAATTTGGAGCAAATCGAATACTTCTGCATGAAAAACACATTTATCCTAATTGAGGGGGGGGGGATAACCCCTTTTTCCTCCCTTTATATGTAACTAATGAACCTCCAAATCTAATCAAAGCAGCCCCTTAACATAATATACCGGTACACCAAATTTGGAGCAAATCGAATGTTTCTACGTGAAAAACCCATTTATCTAAATTAAGTAGGGGGGAAATCCCCCTTTCCCAATTTATACTTAAATAATGGGCTGCCAAATCTAATCAGGGAGGCTCCTTAACACAAACCGGTACACCTGATTATGAGCAAATCGAATAATTCTGCATGAAATAAAAAGAAAATTGCCCACTTAACTGTTGCATTGAGCTCACAGGCTATTCACACTAATTGTATATTATACTCTTATTTCAAAGAATTATGCCCCTCGAAAAATAAAAGAAGGGATTAGTCCCCGTTTCTCCCCTTTATACTTAATCAAAGAACCTCTGTATCTAATCAGGGAAGCGCCTTAACATAATAAACTAGTATAACAAATTGATGCAAATCAGATAATTCAGCATAAAAAAAATTCGCTAAATTAAGGGGGGTATTAGCTCCCCAATTTCTCCCTTTATGCTGAACCAATGAACCTTCAAATCTAATCAGAAAATCTCCTTATCAGAATGAACCTAGGAAAAAAAAAAAAAAAAAAAAAAAAAAACTAAATTAGATGATTCTGCATGAAAACCCATTTATCTAAATTAAGGGAAGGGACACTTGACCGCCCTTTCCTCCTTTGATACTTAACCAAAGAACCTCCAAATCTAATCAGGGAAGCTCTTTAACATAATAAACTGGCATACCAAATTTGAAGCAAATCAGATAATTCAGCAGGAAAAAAACATTTCGCTAAATTAATCGGGTTATTAGCTCCCCTATTTCTCCTTATGCTGAACCAATGAACCTTCAAATCTAATCAGAAATGCTCCTTATCAGAATGAACCTAGAGAAAAAAAAATAAAACTACATTAGATAATTCTGCATGAAAACACATTTATCTAAATTAGGGCGAGAGGACACTTGCCTCCCTTTACCCCTTTTATACTTAACCAATGAACCTCCAAATCAAATGAAGAAAGCCATATCGTAATAAACTGGTATATCACATTTGAAGGAAATCGAATAATTCTGCATGAAAAACCCATTTATCTAAATTAAGGGGGGATAGCCCCCTTTCCCCCCTTTCTAGATAGCTAATGAACTTCCAAACCTAATCAAGGCAGTTCCTTAACACATAAACAGGTATACAAATTTGGAGAAAATCGAATAATTCTACATGAAAAACCCATTTATAAAAATTAAACGGTGTAGGATAGCCCCCTTTTGTACTTAACAAATGAACCTCCAAGTCTGAGCAGGGTAGCTCCTTAACATAATAAACCGGTATACGAAATTTGGAGCAAATCGAATAATTCTGCAAGAAATAGCCATTTATCAAAAATAAGGGGGGGGGGTAGCAACTCTTTCCTCCATTTATACTTAACTAATGAACCTCCAAATGTAATCAAAGCAGCTTCCTTAACATAATAAACCTTTATACGAAATTTGGAGCAAATCGAATAATTCTACATGAAAAACTCATTCATATAAAATAAGGGGTGGTAGCCCCCTTTCCCCCCTTTATGCATAAGTAATGGACTTCCAAATCTAATCAGGGAAGCTGCTTAACATAGTTAACCGGTATACCAAATTTGGAGCTAAACGAATATTTCTGCATGAAAAACACATTTATCCTAATTGAGGGGGGGGGATAACCCCTCTTTCCTCCCTTTATATGTAACTATTGAACCTCCAAATCTAATCAAAGCAGCTCCTTAGCATAATAAACCGGTATACCAAATTTGGAGCAAAATCGAATGTTTCTACGTGAAAAACCCATTTATCTAAATTAAGGAGGGGGCCTAGCCCCCATTCCCCCTTTATACTTAAATAATGGGCTGCCAAATCTAATCAGAGAAGCTCCTTAACACAAACCGGTACACCAAATTATGAGCAAATCGAATAATTCTGCATGAAATAAAAAGAAAATTGCCCACTTAACTGTTGCATTGAGCTCGCAGGCTATGCACACTAATTGTACACTATACTCTTATTTCAAAGAATAATACCCCTCGAAAAATAAAAGAAGGGATTAGTCCCCGTTTTCCCCTTTTATACTTAACCAAAGAACCTCCGTATCTAATCAGGGAAGCTCCTTAAGATAATAAACTGGTATAACAAATTGAAGCAAATCAGATAATTCAGCATAAAAAGCCATTTCTCTAAATTAAGGGGGTATTAGCTCCCCAAGTTCTCCCTTTATGCTGAAACAATGATCCTTCAAATGTAATCAGAAAATCTCCTTACAGAATGAACCTAGGGGAAAAAAAAAAAACTAAATTAGATGATTCTGCATGAAACCCCATTTATCTAAATTAAGGGGAGGGGACACTTCCCCCCCCCCGCTTTCCTCCTTTGATACTTAATCAATGAACCTCCGAATTAAATGAAGGAAGCCATATTGGAATAAACTGGTATATCACATTTGAAGCAAATCCAATAATTCTGCACGGAAAACCTATTTATTCTAAATAAGAGTGGACTAGCCCCCCGTCCCGCCATTATACATAAGTAATAAACTTCCAAATCTAATCAGGGAAGCTGCTTAACATACGATATCCCAAATTTGGAGCGAATCGAATATTTCTGCATGAAAAACCCATTTATCTAAATTAAGAGGGATCTAGCCCCCTTTCCCCCTTTTATATGTAATTAATGAACCTCCAAATGAAATCCTGGGGGCTCCTTAACATAATAAACCGGTATACTAAATTTGGTGCAAATAGAATAATTCTACATGAAAAATATCTTTAAACTAAATTAATGGGGGGGGGGTAGCCATCCTCTTTCTCCCCTTTATACTTAAGTAATGAGCTTCAAAATCTAATCAGGGAAGCTCCTTAACATAATAAACCGGTATACCAAATTTGGAGCAAATCGAATAATTCTAAACGGAAAACACATCTATGTAAATTAATTGGGTCGCCTCCCTTTCCCCCTTTTATACATAATTAATGAACTTCCAAAACTAATCAGGGAAGCTGCTTAACATAATTAACCGATATACCAAATTTGGAGCAAATCGAATATTTCTGCATGAAAATAAATTTATCTAAATTAAGGGTGGGGGGGGGGCGGAGATTAGCCCCCTTTCCTCCCTTTATATGTAAGTAATGAACCTCCAAATCAAATCAAGGTAGCTCCTTAACATAATAAACCGATATATCAAATTTGGAGCAAATCGAATAATTCTACATGAAAACCCATTTATCTAAATTAAGGAGAAGGGGGCTACCCGCACCCTTTCTCCCCTTTATACTTAATTATGAGCTTCAATATCTAATCAGTCAAGCCCCTTAACATAATAAACCGGTATACCAAATTTGGAGCAAATCGAATATTTCTGCATGTAAAACCCATTTATCTATTAAGGGGGTATTTATCTATTAATATATACACAATCCATTTATTTATTAATATATTATAAATTAAGGTGGGGACTAACCCTTTTTTAGCCTTTATCCTTAACCAATGAACCCCAAAAACTAATCAGGGAAGCGCCTTATCAGAATGAGACTAGAAAAAAAAAACTGAAGCAAATCTGATATTTCTATCAAGAGTTATCGCGTTACGTACGTACGTACATACAGAACCGGCGGGCACATAAGTTCTCAGGCTTTGATAATCTGTGAGCTAAAAACCATTTATCTAGATTAAAGGGTGTGTGTGTGATTAGCCACCTTTTCCTTCTTTATCGTTAAACAATGAACCCCAAAAACTAATCCGGGAACCGCCTTATCAGAATAAACATAGAAAAAAAAATTGAAGCAAACCGGATATTTCTATCAAAAGCTATCGCGTTACGTGCGTACATACGTACGTACATACAGAACCGGCGGGCCATAAGCTCTCAGGCTTTGATAGCTTGTGAGCTAAAAAGCTGTGCAGATCTCCCTGTAAACGGATTTCCATTCAATGCCCTTTGATTGCTAAAACTTAAGGCCGAATCAGTTGCTGTTAAGACATCCCATAGTTGTTTTCCTGCTTGATTAAAGAAGATCGGTTAAATATTTGAAAAGAAGCTAAAATGAAATAAATTAAGTGTACAGAGTATTTGTTTCCCGGTATTTTAAAACAATTTCTATAAATATAATCTAAGTCATGTGAATATCATCAACAGTTCCATCAACAGACCACTTCGCTTTTTATATTCTAGGTGCGATTTTTGTACTTTAATGTTAGCCAGGTACAGGTGATAAGTCGCCAAATATTGTTCTATCGCCATCATTTCATCTATATTATAATAGTCCAAGTCATGTAACTGACATAAATAAATACGTTCTGATGCCTTCGCTTTTCATATGAAAGTTTGGCCCAGATATCATATACGACCCCATATTGGCGCGATTTTTTCCCGATGCCAATTTGGAGAAAACATCTGCAGCATAAACAGCAACATCCGGATTACGATATCAATCAAAATGATGATATTTTGGCGCCAGTTAAGTACCCGTTGCGTATACGACATTGGCGTGAGAAATAGCTTTTTTTCAACTCGACTGTTACATTTGTTAAACATTTGGAAAAATGGTTATTGTCCTCATCAGGGTAGGAAATCAAAGCATATCTGAAGGTTTCATTGGTTTAATCATCATTTTATTCGTTTTCTGATTGGTCTATACAGTAATCAGTATTTCTCTTTACTTTCTACAGAGATTCCATAATGAATGGAACCATAATCCTCACCATGTTAAGATAGGGGCTGTTTTTTCAAATCGCCATAACTTCGCTCCTATTGGAGCCGCAGCGGGTTTTAAACAAGTCTATTTTTTCCCGCCGCATCTTTTGGCTATCTCAGATTTTTGATAAATTGCATAGGGGCTTAATTAGGAGGCTGTGATGGGGGGGCTTCATTAAAATATTAAAATTTTCATCTTTTGGTCTCATTTTCATTGCTCTCATCAAATTTTGTACTTTTACACATCCTCTGTCACCCCTTAGATGCGTGCCCATAAAGGTTTAACTTTTGCAATTTCTTCTGGTTTTGACTTAGTACAGCGGTGTTTCATATCAAACTGTTGGACTTCACGAGCCCAGTTTGTCCCCCCTCGTGCTACTATATTTATGCATCTCGGTGTCCATCCCCCCAATTTCCCCCTCCAGGGGGACAACTTTTCTATATTTATCAGTCACCCGTCATGTGATATATCGTAGGAAAGGTCTATGAAGACTGATTCATGTTATGCATCTCCGGTTTTCATACTCCCCTTTTCACCCCCCCCCCCGCCTAGTGGGGCACTCTTCGAAATTTTGGCGATACCCCACGTATGATATATCTTTGGAAAGGTCTGTGAGCGCTTAATTATATTATGCATCTGAGGCGTTTATCGCCCAATTTGCCCCCCCCCCCCCAACCGGAACTTCCTAAGTTTTGACGATACCCTCAAGAGATATATCGTTGGAAAGGTCTGTGACCGCTTAATCAAAATATGCATCCGAAGTGTCCATCGAACCAATTGGGCCACCAAACGCGATTAGCTGCTTCACAAGATTTTTCAGCGCGTGCGCAGGGCGCCTGCTATACGGGGCCGTAGGTAGCCGGTTCAAGGTTTGTTTAGCTAGAATGCATTTCTTACAAGATTATGCAGTGCGTAAGCAGCACGCCTGCTATACGCTGCAGTAGGCAGCGAGGAACCGGTTCGATGATCTTTCAAGCAAGGTATACTTCTTTAGAAGTTTTTGCAGTGCGTGCGTAGCACGCCTGCTTTACGGTGCCGTAGGCAGCGGGGACCCAATTCGAGGTTCTTTCACTTCGAGATTTCATATTATTAGAGGTTCATACAAAGGAGGGGCTCCTGTTATACGGTGCCGTAGGCAGCGGGATAAGGTTCGAGCGAGATTGTCTATTTCACAAGATTTTGCAATGCGTGCGCAGCACACCTGCTATAGGGTGCCGTAGGCAGCGGAGACCCGGTTCAAGGTTCGTTCGAGTGAGATTGCTTTTTTCACAAGATTTTGCAGTTTGTGCGCAGCTCGACTGCTATACGGTGCCGTAGGCAGCGGGGACCCGGTTCGAGGCGTGTTCGTTTCGAGGTTCGTTCTTTCGTGATTTTAAAAAAAGGAGGGGCCCGCTAGCGGGCGAAGCCCGCTAGTAACACTATTAATGTTTAATTCATGGCGTACGTAATGTATGATCAACTCCATGCTATTTTTTATGCCTTAAATTTTAGTCTTTGAAAAAATAATTTTCCAAATGGTCGTTGTAATTTGTTAGATTGCATTTTTTTTACATTTGTTTTCGAGTGGTAAATTAAAACATCCCTTTGAAGTTGAAATTAAATGCCGCTCATCCGCAAGAAAATTGGCACATTTCGATAAAAATAAATTTCACAGGAGATGCAAAATAAAGTTTGCATGATTTTACTGTAAAAGGAAATTTTACTACTTTGTACTGCATGCAGGAATAAAAACATGCATAAAAGCATAAAACCCTTAAAATTGAAGTCGTAGGATGAGGTTTGGAGGGTTATATAATTTTACCTCCCACACAATCAACCCCTCTTCTGCGGTCACATATGGACATATAGCGTAATAAAGTTATTCTCCGCATAGGTACGCTTATGAAACTGCTTGTGTAGCAAAACGCACGTATGACAGACTTATTAGTGGAATAAATCGCAAAATGAATTGTTGCCAGATGTGTCACTTTTCTTGCGGATGAGGGATGTCATGGTTTTTTGCATTATTTAATATACGCACCGGGTTTGGCGTGATTTTTTTTTTTCGAAAATTTGGAGAAAACCTCGTTTTTCAATACCAATTACATATGTATTTTTGATACTATATTTAGTTAATCCCGTCGACTAAAAATCTATCACCAAACTATAAGATTAAATGCCAATAATGGTTGATCGTAACTTTCACATTCATTTGACTTTGAGTGATGTTACATGTGTTAACGTCATCAAGTGATTTTTATTTCGACGTTTTATTTGTATATTTATTAGCCCCCGGTACGGTATGCTATTTCTTTCTCCCAGCTTATTTTGTGTCATCTTCAAAAAATAACGTTAGCTTACAGAAGCCAGCCGTAAAAGAAAGCAGTACAATTAAATACTCTATAACAATTTTTTAAACTTCTAAGCATCGCACATTTTCAATTTTTATACCGCCGTATTGGTAAAAAAATACTTTTAAATGCAATTTGTTTGAAAATTGCATCTCCATTTATTTTTGAAATATTAATTTTTTTTGTAGTTTTTGGAGCCATTTGCTTAATATTGGCAACGGAAGTACACCATTTCTGTAGAAAGTAAAGGAAAAATAGTTGTAAAATATTAATTGCATATTTTTGTTGCCATTTTTTAAATTAAATATTTTCGTTTTATAATATTACCTCTCGTCAAAACTGTTTTTCTTTTTCTCTTTTTTTTTAAGTTTTAAATGTTATTTTCCAAGATGTAAAGCTTTTTCAATTCATTTATCAACGAAATTTTTAGCCAATAAAATAATTGTAACCCTTTCGCCCAAAATAACAAAACTTTACATCATAATTGTATAACTAATGTACGTAGAACGATGTGTTATAGCTTAAATCCTTCCCTGAAATGATATCTATCTAACAAAATTTTCGTTTGTACTTTATACATATACAAGGGGCTCTGGCCCCTGCAAGCTATGCTCGCCAACCCCTTTCAGACACCGCAGAATCTAAAATCACGCTAATTCTGTCGATTTTTAAAAGATTAGAGACGATTGAATTATAATGAAAAAACCTATAGTGATCTCCCTGTAAACGGGTTTCCATTCAATTCCCTTTGCTTGCAAAAATTTAAGGCCGAATCAGTTGCTGTTAAGACATCCAATGTTTGTTTTCGTGCTTGATTAAAGAAGATCAGTTAAACATTTTAAAAGAAGCTAAAATAAAATGAATTAAGTCATCAGAGTCTTTGCCGACCGATATTTTTTAACAGCATTATAAATCTATGGACATAATACAATTTACTACAATTACTACAGTTTACTGCTTTAACCCCTTCAAGGGCGGGGGTTCATTTTTGGACCACATAATTTTAATTCTTAAATGCCACATTGGTACCAGAATATTGGAATGAAAATTTTCCTTTTATTAAGCAAGTGAACAATTACTTATGTTATATAATTTATTATCTCTCAAGCAAGTAAACATATTGTTATTAAGTGGAAACCTTTAGTGATCTTCTTGAATGGCATTTTCACATAATTTCTTAGAAACTATTTTAACTCTTGGTCATACTTGGTGGTTAACTATGCTAACCATTCATTATGTTTTCGCTCATCATGCCGTATTATCATGATGGCGTTCTTCCTGATATCAGTAATCTTTGTCGCTGAGTATCTCTGAGTTGTTGAACTTATTTGCTTACTACTTTATTTTATAGTGTTTTCCAGAACAGTCATCACAATATTTGATATCTTGTCTGAGAGGAAGTGATTTTTTGGCTTTAATTATTAATAGAAACTGTTCGAATGATGACAGACTTTTATCTATTTTCTTCTGTTGTCTTCTGTTACATAATTTATTAGTTAATGCTTCTCTCACTGTGTGTGATTTGTGCTTTTATTCTAGTTTTAATTTAGCTTGGTTTATATTAGATTTAGTTTTATTTTGGTTATTTATTTATTTATTAATTTTAGTTAAACATCATGTGCTGTGCATTGGCGTGTGCCAATTTTGCTTGTATATATTCTGATTGAGACTTTGCTGTGTATTTTATTTTGTATTATTTGTCGCTGTAACTAAGCCGTTCTGGCTTGGCTTCTCTGGGTAGTTGAGGGGGTTTTACTGCCGGGACATGGGTCTTTTCAATATTTTCCTGCTTTTAACAAGTACTCATTTAATAGTAATTTTAATGTTTTTTTCTGTTCTTAATAGTCATGTGTAAATAAATTTTTAATCGTTAGGAAGTATTATTCTTTGCGCTGTTTTTAGAATTGAAAACAATCTCTATAATAATAGCCTAAGTCATGTGACTATCATCAACATTTCCTCCGCTTTTCATAAGAAAGGTTTAAAGAATGAAAGTTATTTTTTCGAATAAAACTACATAAAAGTTGCCATGATCGCAAAGAATTCTTGGTACCTTTATGTTAGCCGGGTTCCAATCTCGCCAATAGCATTTTTTTAACTCGCCAGTTAGCATTTTTTTTATTTTTCGAGTGGTAAATTAAAACGGTACTACTTGTTATCCCATTGACCAAAAATCTATCGCCAGACTATAAGATTAAATGCCAATAGTGGTTGATCGTAAATGTCACATTCACTTGACTGTATGGAAGTTACACGTGGTTACGCCATCAAGTGATTTTTATTTCGACACTTTATTTGTATTTTTATACTAATTTATTTGTTCTTTTGTCATTTAAAATAAAAATTACATCTACTTGTGTAATTCGGCGATTTATATAATTTGGCGATATTGGTCATTTGCTTTGAATTTGAAATTAAATGTCATGTATTGTTGCAATATTTAATATTTAACACAGATGTCACATACGCATCGGGTTTCGAGTGATTTTTTTTATTGGCGAAAACCT
Source organism: Maratus speciosus (assembly GCA_963932465.1). Taxonomy (NCBI): domain Eukaryota; kingdom Metazoa; phylum Arthropoda; class Arachnida; order Araneae; family Salticidae; genus Maratus; species Maratus speciosus. The sequence goes on from OZ010786.1 coordinate 24,893,075, forward strand.
CGTTTTCGAATACCAGTTACATATGTATTTTTTAAAAAAATTTCTATTATTTTTTAAATGAAATAACAACAACAAAAAAAAAATTAATAACTATAGAACAAAACAAGCTATAACATTTTTTTAAATAAAAAGAAAATAAATGTAAATAAACATTTATTAATAAATAAGCAACAATAGGCGGGTTACCATGTTAGGGAAAAATAACGCCATTTTGACGCCAATTCGGTACCCCGGTGCGTATATGACATCTGCGCCTGATATTTTTCTTTTCGTTTTTGTTAAAAAAAATTAAAGAAGTGAAAGCCATTAATTTTAAATCTTTCAGTTTTAAATGAAAGTTTTGTATTAAATAAAATTATAATGAAATACGAAAAAAAAAAAAAGAAATAAAGAAAAGTTGTTCTTAGCATAAATTGAAGGGAGGCCAAACTGGTCGCTAAATTATTTTAAAATAATAACCTTTTCTAAAATATGAAAAAATATCTGTTATGATTAAAATTTGAGTTGCCATCATTAGAAAAATGTATATAAAGTTAGAAAAAAATTAATATTTCGAAAACTAATTTGAATTTAAAAATTCTAATACCAGTTTTGAGATCTGCGGATCAATTCGGATTTTTGGTGTTAATTTCATCGAAAGTATTCCATATTTTAGGAAAAATCTCCGTGAAACATAATCAGTTGTTTAATCAGTCGTTTCATAGAATCGTTTCATTTCAGGCGTTTCATAATATCCGTTTCATAAATTCGTTTCCTTAGCATTTTATATATATAGGGTAGAAGTAAATGATGATGATGCGTTTTTCTGTAATAGAATTCATCATGAAGTTTTCGCTTCAAATATGAACAATTGTTTAAATATTACAGCTAATACACCGATTGGCGAGGTATCCGATTACGGAAGATTAACCCGGAATCCCATGAACAACTGCCCAAAGAAAGGTGAATACATATGAGGACGTAAGCTTCAAAACTCGCCTTATCCAAAATTTAAAAAATCGAGTTTTCTCTATCAATCTATTTTATTGGTAAGCCTGCACCGAAAAAACACTATAATATGTAAAAAAATATTTTTATCCTTTATTGAGTTTTTGAAACATGGTTTGGTTTCAAAACTCTCCTTATCCACTAGGGAGTTGACAACAAAACTAGCTTTATCCCTGCGCATGCGTAGAGAAACGGACATCAGCTACTATCACTAATTTTCCTTTATTTCTCTGCAATCTGTTGATATTTTCGTTTAAAGTTTTTATTTTTTCTATTCATACAAACTAATTAATTAAGTTTTACAGCATGTCTTATGTATAACGGACAGTGAATAACCTCTTGAATTTTGTGATGAAAGGGGGGAAAGAGAAAAAGAAATACGAACACATGGGATAGTAAAGAATACACGTAAAATAAGATTAAAATTTAAGTTCGAAATGGAGAATAGCTTTCTGTACTTCTAACTGTCAGAAGGTGTTAAAATATTTAATTTTTATTATCAGGCATAAACCTAAGGCATTTCCGGCCCTCTAAAAGTACACCCACCTGAAAGAGAACCTGGAGTATTCACCTCTCTCTGATGCAAGATGGATGACGCTTCCACCAAGCTTTTTTTTTTTCAAGCAAAGACAAAAGTGCATCAGATAACTTTATTTTGAAGTTCAAATCTCAAACATCTCCTTCAAGAAAACATCCAGTTTTTTTCCTTCCATGGAACATCCAGAAAGTAAAATTTTCACTTTGAAACTTTTTTTAAGTGCATCTCAGTGCGTTTTCAAAGGCATTACACTAAGGTACTATACATTAAGAACCATGGACATCTTCAAATTTGTGGAACTGTATTTCGGAAGATTCTTGGAATATCAAAATTCAGAGTACAAAAGTTGTGCTAGAGGTATCTAAAAACTGCACTTTCTTCTTAAAAAGAAGGGGGAGGGAGTCCCCGTGAAGCAAGAGAAACTCAAAGGTGTCCACACATTGTTGAAAAAACATTTTGATTTCGACTGGTCTGAAATGGATGTTCTTACTTTCTATAAAAAATATCATTCCTAAGGCACCAGAACAGCAGGAGATGGTTGAGGAGGATCGCAATGATATGTCAGAAGAAATTCCAGATGATATACAAGAGAAAACTCAATGAGTTAGTTGTTTAAGTTCTTTTTGTATATTTTGTAAGTACATTATATTATATTATATTATATGTATATATATAATATTATATGTTATATAGATTATATTATATTACATTGTTTAAAAAAAAAGTTATTTTAATCATAAGCTATTTATAATACGTTTTATTTGATTGTTGATAAGTTTGCTTTTTTATAATACAACATAATACTACATTTTAATCATACTTATTGCTCTTGTAAGATTTATTTTAATTCAAAATATTATCATCCGATGACCAAAAATAGAAAATATTAATTTCTTTCAACAAGTATGATAGACGATTGGCAACAAAACTTATCTTATCCATAGGTTGGCAACAAAATTCTTCTTATCCGAAACCTTTTTCCAATTAATTAATTAAATAATTAAAGTAGATTTTCCAACTTAACACAATGATATCATAGAGCAACTAGCTATAAGTATTAGAAAAATTGGAGGCATTCGATGCACGGGGTCGCAGTTAGAGGTTTTTCGCGATTTCCTAAAATTTGATTTTTTGGATAAGGCGAGTTTTGAAACTCACCTCTTCATATATATGTTTATACACATATATATGAAATATACATATATGTGTTTATATACATATATATGAAATATACATATATATGCAATATATATATACATGTATATATAAACACTGGCGACCGGCTAACAGAAATGTACCAAAATGTTTTATAAGTCGTACAAACATTTTATTGATATTTAAATATTTTCGTTTTATACTGTTAATTTCTCAGTAAATCTCTTCCTTATATCTACCCTATATATATAAAATCCTAATGAAAAGAATTATGAAACGGATATATGAATCGACTGATTAAACAACTGATTATGTTTCAAGCAATTTCTCCTAAAATATGGACTACTTTGCGATGAAATTAACATAAAAAATCAGCATTGATCCGCAGATCTCAAAACTGGTATTAGAATTTTTAAATTCGAATTAATTTTCGCAATATCAATTTTTTTCTAATTTTATATGCATTTTTCTAATGATGGCAACTCAAATTTTAATCAAAGAGATATTTTTTTTCTTCATATTTCAGAAAACGTTGACATGGTAACCTTGCTATTGTTGTTTATCTGATAATAAATGTTTATTTACTTTTACTTCTTTTTTATAAATTATATAAATTATTTTGTGATATAATTATTAATTTTTTTTTATATTTCCTTTAGAATATAATTAAAAAATACGGTACTACTTAGTTATTCCGTCGACCAATTTAGACAAATTATATAAAACACCAAATTATACAAATTGACATAATTTTTATTTTAAATAACAAAAGAACAAATAAATTAGTATAACATTTAAAAATATACGAATAAAAAGTCGAAATAAAAATCACTTGATGACGTAAACACATATAACTTCCTTAAAGTCAAGTGAATGTGACATTTACGATCAACCATTATTGGCATTTAATCTTATAGTTTGGCGATAGACTTTTGGTCGACGGGATAACTAAGTAATACCGAAAATGCATATGTAACTGGTATTTGAAAACGAGGTTTTTTCCAAATTTTCGTAAAAAAACGAAAGAAAATCACGCCAAACCTGCTGTGCGTATATGACATCTGACCAAATATTACCACTCGAAAAAAAAAATGCTAACTGGCGAGTTGAAAAAAAGCTATTGGAGAGATTTGCATCCTGCTAGCGTAACAGTACCAAGCAACCATGGCAAATTTAATGTAGTTTTATTCGAAAAAAAAATTGATTTTTTAATAAAAATGGAAAACTTACGTTCCCATATTGGCGCGATTTTTTTCAGACGCCAATGTCATATACGGAACGGACACTTGACGGCCGCCAAAGTATCGTTATTTTGCTTTATATGATAAGCCGGATGTTGTTGTTTATGCTGTTGACGCTGTCCCCAAATTGGCGTCGGAAAAAAATTGCGCCCATATGGGATGTATATGACATCTGTGCCAAACTTTCATATGAACGGCGAAGGGATCAGACCGTATTTGTTTATTGCAGTTGATGGCTTCAACTATTATAATATAGATGAAATGGTGGCGATAGAATGTTATTTGGCGACTTATCACATGTGCCTGGCTAACATTAAAGTACCAAAATGGCACCTAGAGAATAAAAAGCGAAGTTGTCCGCCTGGAACTGTTTATGATAGTCACATGACTTTGGCTATTGTTATAGAGATTGTTTTAAAGTATCGGGGAGACAAAGACTCTGTATACTTAATTATTTTATCTTCTTCTTTTCAAATGTTTAACTGATCCTCTTCAATCAAAAACGAAAACAACCATTGGATGTCTTAACAGCAACTGATTCGCCCTTAAATTTTTGCAATCAAAGGGAGTTGAATGGAAACCCGTTTACAGGGACATCTGCACAGCTTTTTTCAGTATAATTCAATCTTCTCTAATATTTAAAAAACCCATCAGATTAGCGTGTTTTTAGATTCTGCGGTGTCTGAACGGGGGTTGGCGAGCGTAGCTTGCAGGGGGCGGAGCCCCCTAGTTATTTTAAATATAATCACAAACAATACTATTTCTTTTTTTCAAGGCATTTGTATTTTTTTTTTTTTTTTTTCAAACTCATATAGCCGTTTTAGTTTCTTTATCCAAGAGAATTAACAAAAAGATTTCATTTGAATTTCTAGCATTGATATAGTAACAAATGCACTGAATATGGATGAATTATTACTTGTAACGTTAGATATTTTGAGGTTTTGGCGCCAAAGACACCGGGAAATTAGAACAAAAGGAAATATTTCCTAAACTATTTGGCTTAAAAGAATTTACTTGGTACCATTCGATTCAGCTTGCAAAAATACATCAAAATATGTCAACATTTGACACATAATTATAATATTCGATTTTTAAGGAGTTTTTTTGTTAAATTTTTTCCCCGTTTTACCCCTTTTAGGTGTGAAATTTTAGAAAATACTTTCTTAGCGAGAGTCTATTTCATAAGAAGTATTTTTACCCCAATTTGCAAGATTTTACGTTCAGTAGTTTTGCCTGTGCGTTTATTAGCGCCCCAATCCAGACATTCTTTCATATATAGAGATTAATTTCATAAGAACTTTAAACTTACTGATTTTTACACATGCATTACTTTTTTCAGCCAAATTGGCTTCCAACAACTCTTGGTTTTTACAGCAACGGCTGCGATTCGAAATGTAGCATTATCAATCAGTGTAGAGAAACGAAGTGTTGTGTTGATTTTTGTAAAGATGAATAGTTCCAGTGAAGTAGTAAATGAAATAATATCGCTTTATTATTCCGATACCTCAATTTCCCAGTTGGAAATCGCTTATAAATTGGGTAATACATGTCGTACTGTTCAATACTGGATTGAGAAGCACGGGAAAAATGAAGGTTGTGATCGTCCCAAGCGTGGTCGCCCTTCTAAACGGTCCTACCAAAAGGAGTTCGTAAAATAAACCTTCAAATTAAAAAAATCTCAAAGGGAAGACCCACGTTTCCATGCTCAAGAAGTAAAATCAAGGAAAAAAGCACGAAAACGAAAAAATTGTCCTCTTCCAAACATTGAGGAGCCATCCCACAATGTTAAAAGGCAGAAAATGGACATTGATCTTAATCGGTTGTGAACAGCCAGGCTTTAAAAAATTAGAAGATCGGTTTTCCAAAGCTGTAGCAGATGGTTCTAGTCATCCATGTTACTGCTGTGATCGACTGTGGTTTAAAAAGTCTGTGCGATCTCTTTCAAAATCGCTCTTAATCTCTAAATGAGCCACCAAAGAATTTATAAGTCAAACATTTTATAAAGCTGTGGGTGATACAGGTTACAGTTGCGCAACATGTTATAAATGCATGCTAAAACTTAAAATACCCGAATACGCTATAAGTAACGGATTTGCATTTCCTGAAATTCCAGATTGCTTGAAAATTTTGAGTCCATTTAGAAGAGCGACTAGTAGCATGCCGTATACCTTTTATGCAGATATATGCAGTCCATGGTTGACAATTCACATTAAAAGGCTCTGTTGTCAACGTACCCATTCAGTTAGATTCCACTGTCAATATGTTACCAAGAAACCTAGATAATAGTTTCACTGTCCATGTCAAACTGAGAAAAAGGCTTACAATGAAATCCGATTACATGTACGAGATCATTTCTCCAAATAAAGTACACTGGTTTCCAAAAATTAAGGAAAAATCACAAAAAGAGCGATAACTCGTACAAAAATTAACCTATCCGTATGAAATTTGCATATGTTGTTAACTAAAAGATACTGTGTAAAATTACAAAATGAAATTTAGTGGCGCTGCAATCGGATTGCATCATCTGTGAGGAGAGTATGTTTGCTGCTGTCGCTGTGATTATGAGATAAGAAAACTGAGATAGCCAATTCATTAGTATAACCTCGAGGTATGATTTGCCCGCTTAACTGAGATATAGAGACTATTCGAAGATTGGAGGTAGGCCAAACTCAGACAGAGGTGGCCAGATGGTTAAATTTGAGTCCTTCTGTTGGTCACAGGCTTTGGAAACAATTTCAAACCACTGGTTGGCCACCAGAAGGTTTAACCAAGGACGGGCAAGAGCTACGACAAGTACCGGTGACCGATATTTGCGGTTATGTGTACGAAGGAATAGAACAACAAGCCCCTCTCATCTTAGAGTATCCCTTGTTGCAGCCACTGGAAGGTTGGTACTCTACTGTGCGTAGAAGGCTTCATGAAGGTGGTCTTTGCACGATGCAACCAGACATTTGTGTACCGTTCACCTCATATCACCGGAGTGAACGTTTAAGGTGGGCACGTCAGCATATCCACTGGACGGACGTTCAATGGAGGCGTGTTATCGTCACGGATGAGTCCCAGTTTAGCCTCTAAAGCGATAGTAAACATTGTTTCATTTGGAGAAATCAGGGAACACGCTATCATCCATTAAACATTCGTATGGAGGAGACCGTGTCTGTGTTTGGGATGGTATCTCTTTGATTGGTCTCCACGTCTTTCCACGTGGAACTGTGAATGCTAACGTCTGTAGAGATGACTTGCTTGATGCTTATGTGCGCCCTTATGCCAGTGCATTAGGTAATGATTTCCAGTTACAAAACGATAACGCTAGACCGCGCAGTGTTCACATCATAGAAGAATATCTTCAGCACCAAACAATTCAGCGCATGGAATGGCCAGCTCAATCTCTGGACTTGAATCCCATCGAGCATGTTTGGGGATGCTTTAGGATGATGTATCGCTGCTCTCAATCCCCATCCTCAGGCTCTTGCCACGCTTACAACTGCTTTACAAGAGCAATGTCTTGCACTTTCCAGCGAACTTATTGATCGCATAAGTGACAGTATCACACATCGCTGTATGTGCTGTATTGCTTCTAGAGGTGATCATACTCCATATTAAAGGTACTTTTCCTATACCAAACCGACACATTTATTTTGTTTATTTTATAATTGTGTTAATTTGTGAAACACCCCAATCGTCTGGTAACTTCTTTTAATGTAATTTTCTACCTTACTATGTGTTGTAAATTCTGGCTCAGTTTTATTAAAATCTACTTGGAACATTTCGAGTAATCTCTGCTTTTGTTGTTTTTCCTTAATTTTTGGAAACCAGTGTATATCAAGCCGCTGAGTACTTGCTTCAACAGGAACTCTATCAATACTTTAAATTTGAATTATCAAAAAATTCGATGAAAACTTTTGAAGAAAAAGAGTTTGACTTGGACAAGTTAATAATGGAGTTTGAAGAAGGCGAAGATGACTTAGAAAATAATGATTCTGAAGTCAATTTCTCGGATACTCACACTATGATCACAAGTGACCGCGCTATCTGTTTAGCTCCCGGGGAAAATAGAGTTCCTGTTTCGCTAATCTACGACCAATGTGCCAAAGAATTGCTTTCCCCACAATTTATTGTAGGAAAGTGAGGTACCGTAAAACGAATCCCACCTATACTAAGATAGAAAACTCAAAAATTCGAAGGTCGGATCGGCGTGCAGCCCGCTCAGACCATTTGTTTTATACCTACAGCAAGTTTAATCATATACGTCTCGTAAATTCCATCCAAAAATTGCCATTCGGGGAAAGAAATCATTAGGAGAACCACTCACTGCTGGAGATCTGCTCGATAAAGATTGTGTGAATCAACTTGTAGAACATAATTTTGGCTACAAAATCTTAAAAAATATTAAAAATACTCCTGCTCACTAGGAAAAAGAGAAAAAAACGTGTGTATGCAGCCATACGACAGTGTGGTATACCAACTCTATTTTTAAACCTGCCTGGTCCAGAGCCACATTGGTTTGAATTAATGCAAACATTGTCATTAAACATAGATCACCACATTTTAACAAAAGAGGAATTTGAAGATAAAAATAAATTTAAGAATCAAAAGAAGCATGAACTTATACAAAAAGATCCTGTCACCTGCGCACTCTATTTTGATTATAAGTTTCGTGAACTTATGAAAATTTGGAAAGAGAAATGTGGAGCTTTCGACAACTACAAAGTTAAGTATTCTTATTATAGAATCGAATTTCAGCACCGTGGTAGTCCTCGAGTACACGTGTTATTAAGGCTCGAGAACGCCCCTATTTATGGTAAAAACAATGTTGAATCATGCGAAAAATTTGTAGAAGAAATGATGACATGTAGTATAAATAATCAGTTCATCGAATATCAAAACATCGTCACACTGCCACATGTTACACAAAAAAAGGAAAATATGAAGGTTGTCGATTTCAAATTCCTTACTTTCCCATGGATAAAACAAGAATTTTGTATCCTTTTAATGATCGTGATCCACGTTGAAAGAATCTTAAGCCTTTACAATAGCTTCATAACGCGTGAACAGTGAGTCGACTAATTCTTGTATTCTATCTAAATAAATTCGACCCCACTCATTTTTAAGAGCTTTGTATAAAGCTGTCTTATTTGAATAATTTTGGCATCTTATTGTACGATCTAACTCCTGTAACAGATGCTTTATGGCGTTCAAATCTGAACTTTCGCTTTCCCACTCCAGAACTTTGACTATTCGGCGTTTCATAAATCCACTTACGTACGTGGATTTGTGTTTCTGGCTCTTGCAGAAAATATCTCTGAGCAGGCATGCTTTGTTTTGCGTACGGTAGAACATGAGTCTTTAATGTATCAGAATACATAAACCGATCCATATTCCCATCAAGTCCAACTAAGGATCCAACTCCACTGAGTGAAAAATAACTCCAAAACATCACATTGTCGCCTTCATGTTTGACAGTGGGTATTTGATATCGAACATCGTATTTTTTTTTTTTTTGTTTTTAGGACGTCGAATGTACTTGATTCCATCAGATGATACTAAATTAAACTCTCTTTCATCGCTTCACAAAATATTAGACTATTATTCACTTCTCTACGATTTATGCCGTTTTGCAAATGCAAGTCTAGCCTTCCTATTCTTAGTAGATAGCAAACGCTATTTTGCTGGTCTTCTGCCGCGTAAACAATAGAGGTTTCGGCGTCGTTTGACAGTTGAAACGTGTATGTCTATGAAGTAATTTTCTTTCAGTTTTTTTCATTATTATTATTGCAGTGGACTTACGAAAATCACTTGTCGATATCATTTTTATAATACAGTCAACATTGCAAGTTTTTCGGATGGCCGCTTCGGGGTTTATTTTCTATGTATTTCCGTTTAGTAAAAACTTTATTCCATGCAATAACAAGTTGCCGAAACATTTTAAAAGAACGAGCAAATTCTGTTTGCAGTCTACCTTTCTTAAGCGCAGTTACAATGGCTTTTCTAGAATCACTGGAATATTCCTTACATTCCGGCATTTAAAAATAATCACAATAACTCAATATAAACGCTAATCGAAGCTATAGCACAACTGATGCCTTCAACAATTAAATATAAACTAATTGTCAAAATACTTTCGAGCTAAGGGGGAGTCATATTTCTTCGGTGGCACCGAATGTAAACAAACAAGTTGAAACTTGATGCATTTGAATAACTGCAGTCATAGAGTTCTCATTATAGGGAATATATTTTTATATTAAATAAAATAAGAGAGATATAAGGTTGTCAATATACTTTTGAGCTCTACTGTATATTGAAAGCAGTTTCTTAAAATCTAATCGATCTCTCATAGAATAGATTATCAGTTGAAAATGGGTTACGTGTTTTTCATCTGTTAGCACAGTATTTATAATGTTTGACCTATAAAGAATTTACAACGCATTAAAAAAATATATGGGCATAAATTACATCTATTTCTGAAGTGCTTGTGCCTCTGCGATTAATGAAATTGATGTTTATTATTAATAAAATAAATAAGTAATTTAATTTTATACGAAATGCATTTTTATACCAGGACTTCTTTTAAACATATGTTAACCTGTCATGATTTGTTTCTGTCTCATTTTTCATATCATTGTCACATTTTAAATTAATTTGTTTCTAAAAAGTGGCGCTGAAAAATATTAGTTTTTAGACATTAATTTCCCAAAAGGATAAGACGTGTCTTTAAATTAATGTTTTTTAAGCTCTTCTCTTAAAAACAAAGCATAAAAAACAGTTAAATATTTTGCAGTTGATTTTTTTAAAAAATAATATAGCTTGAGGGAGTGAAATCCAATTATTATTTCGTTTACAGTAATTTAGCTATTGTTTTACTAAACAATATTAATATTTAATTTTATTAACACTGTAATTATAACTGCAAGTACTTTTTTTTTTTTTTTTTTTTTTTTTTTTTACAGTTGATTTAACGCCGTTACATTGTCTAATAAGTATGTAAAATATAAAATTTTAGTTAATCATTTTAAAAATTTGTCAAGAATGAAGTTTTAATAATTTGTAAAAGCTGAAGCATTTTTTCTAAAAAAGATAACTAGACATAATAAATAATTATTCCATACTCTAAGGTAGCATTAAATTTTAAACGCTTATAAAAAATAGTTATTAAAATTGAAGCAATTGTTACCGTCGTAATGTACATTTCCTAGAACATATTTCTGTCGTGTGGGAATTTATGACTATTAGATAATTACCGTTAGTTATTACTTTTTCCAAGAATTTTGTTTTCGATTAAAGAACAAATTAAATTAAAAATGAATAATGATTTCTGGTATTTTCAAATGTATTACGTGTATTTTAAAAATATTATTCTTTAATTTCAGATAAAAGAGTTTGTTTTAGAAATGAAAAGAAACAGTGAGATGTATATAAATATCAAAGATGCGAAATATGTTTTGAAATTTTACTGCAAATCAAAATATTTAAATTACGTTTTTGATCATTATAGGGAATATGTAATAAATAAAAAAAATGTCTTTGAATGTTGCAATTTGTACTCTTATTTTACTAGCAAAAGATCTGCTTTGTTTGGATTCGCGAAGCATTATTTCTACCATATACATATAAAATCCTAATAAAACGATTTTATGAAACAACTGAATAAACAACTGATTATGTTTCACGGTGATTCCTTTTAAAATATGGAATATCATGCGATGAAATTAACACCAAAAATGCGTATGGATTTTCAGATCTAAAAACTTGTATTAGAATTTTTAAATTCGAATTAGTTTTCGAGATATCCCTTTTCTGCTAATTTTAAACACTTTTCTCTAATGATGGCAACTCATATTATAATCATAACAGATATTTGTTTCATATTTTAGAAAAGGTTATTAATTTAACCTAATTTGGCGACCAGTTTAGCCTCCCTTAAATGTATGCTAAAAAATGTATCCTATTACTTTTATTCATAATTGAATTTACTTGAACAAGCTTTCGTTAAATCGGAAAATTCTGATAGAGAAATCAAAAACTCGGAATTTTTATGTTAGCGCGACGCAGGTAACAAATCGTCAAACATTTCTCCCGTCCGATATATATATGGGTCAATCAATTTCAAGTGGTCCAGCACTGGTTGCTCGACCATTTTTAAAATATCTGAAATTTTTTGTACAACAACCCTAACATGATGGAAGTTCAAAATGACTATTATTTTAATTTTATTATGTTTTGTTTGTGTATGGCGGCCATCTTTGTTTCATCGTCTGCAGCAATTTTCTCCCATGAAGGGTTTACGAAATTGTAAATAATTCATCGTTTATTTCTGTAATTCAAGTGCGGATTATTGCAATTTGTACAGAATACATTGGGCTAAAAATTTGGTAATAGAGTAGTTTCCGAAACTAACTGCTTATTGGTGAAATTTATGCATAAAGTTTCAGTTTTTTTCAAAAATTTGTCCGTTTACAAGACGAAATTTTTCTAGCAAGGAAAACTGTCAACATGACATAATTTTTTTACAAATATGCCAAAAGTACTTGTACTCACACGCCAAGTTCCAGACCTGGGACTTCGTTTCTCTTCGCTAAAAAAATTCCCAAATTTTTCAAAAATGTCAAAAATCGCACTTTTTAGGCTTATATATCTCTGGTGGGGCACGAGATAAAAATCTGAAGTTCTGGTTTCTGAGAGTATTGTATGGTAGTGCTATGCACAAGAAATTTCAGGATGGAGATTTGACTACAAGCTGAGATATGGCAAGGGCAACGTGTCAAAAGAATACTGCCAAACTATTGTTTTGCTGTAGTCACAGTTAAGTATTTATCTCAGAGTGTCATTTAAATTAATTTTTTTTATTATCTTTTAATAATAGTAACAGAAAATAAAACCTTTTGCAAAGCTTAGCAATTAATTAAAAAAATAATTATGCGTAAGGGCTATATTTTGTATGGTTTCAGTATTTTTTTTTTTTTTTTGTAATTTTAGTAACCAAAAGAAACCTCAGCACTTTTATATAAAGAAAAAAATATTTTTATACAAGATCTGAGACAAAAACAGAATAGGGAAAGAGAAAAGCTGTTAATGTTGGCATACTTGTTGAGACATGATCAAATGTGTCAAAACACATTCCTGCTTGTTGGTTTAAAAGCCACAATTTTAATGCTGCTTGCCAGTCCCTGAAACTTGTTCCTACCATAAGTATATTCCAGTAAATGAAACATCATACGATGCTACCATGCATCAGCCTCAAGTAAATTTTAGAAAGTAAAGATAGCCAAAGCCCTTTCAAAATTTATACTTCAGAAAATAACATTTTTGCAGAAGAAGTAAGCTAGGAATTATTAATGAACTGAGACTTGCACATAGTGATTTCAAAGTTTACTTCTATGAGCCAGCAGGGCCAAGATCTTCAATGAAGTTATCAATAAATGACAAGACTTGGTTCCTACAAATAAAATTTTGAGAAAGATCAAAATTGTGGTTTTAAAAACCACAAGTAAGAATGTGCTTTGACACGTTTGATCATGTCTCAACAAGTATGACAACATTAAAAGCTTTTCTCTTTCCCTGTTCTATTTTTGTTTCAGGTCATCTATAAAAATATTTTTTTTTCTTTATGTAAAAGTGCTGAGGTTTCTTTTAGTTACTAAAATTACTTACAACAAAAGTTACTGAAACCATACAAAATTTATGGACTTAGGCATAATTATTTTTTAATTAATTGCTAAGCTTTACAAAGGGCTTTATTTTCTGTTACTATTAATTAAAGATAATCAAAAACATAAATTTAAGTGACACTCTGAGATAAATAGTTAGCTGTGACTGCAACAAAACAATAGTTTGGCAGTATTCTTTTGACATGTTGCCCTTGCCATATCTCAGCTTGTATTGAAATCTCCATCTTGAAATTTCTTGAGCATAGCACTACCATACAATACTCTTAGAAACCAGAAATTCAGATTTTTATCTCGTGCCCCACCAGAGATATCAAAGCCTAAAAAGTGCGATTTTTGACATTTTTGAAAAATTTGGGATTTGTTTTAGCGAAGAGAAACTAAGTCCCAGGTCTGGAACTTGGCGTGTGAGTACAAGTACTTTTGGACTATTTGTAAAAAAAAATATGTCATGTTTACAGTTTTCCTTGCTAGAAAAATTTCCTTTTGTAAATGGACAAATTTTTGAAAAAAAAACTGAAACTTTATGCTTAAATTTCACCAATAAGGATTTATTTCCGGAAACTACTCTATTACCACATTTTTATCCCAATGTATCCTGTACAAATTGCTTCAATCCGCACTTGAATTGGATAAATAAACGATGAATTATTTACAATTCCGCAAAGCCTTCTTGTGAGAAAATTGCTGCAGACGATGAAACAAAGATGGCCGCCACGCACAAACAAAAATTAATAAAATTAAAATAATAGTCATTTTAAACTTCCATCATGTTAGGGTTGTTGTACAAAAAATTTCAGATTTTTTAAAAATGGTCGAGCAACGAATTAATGATTTTCTGGACCACTTGAAATGGATTGACCCATATTATTTCATTATCATTTTATTTAAAATACATAATTTTCATTTAAAACTGAAACATTTAAAATGGCTTTCACACTTTTTTTTTTCTTTAGCGAAATGAAAAGAAAAATATTAGGAACAGATGCCATATACACACCGAGGTACATAATTGGCGACAAAATGGCGTTATTTTGCCTGGCATTGAAACCCGTTATTATTGCTTATTTATTAATAAATGTTTATTTACATTTATTTCCTTTTTATTTAAAAAAAGTTACAAATTGTTTTGTTCTATAGTTATTAATTAAAGTTTTTTTCTTTTTTTCTTTATTGTTATTTCATTTTAAAAATAAAAGAAAATGATTTAAAAATACAGATCTAACTGGTTTTCGAAAATTGGGTTTTCGCCAAATTGTCGTAAAAACCAGGTGCGTATATCACATCTGTGCCAAATCACTACAGTAATAGGCTAAATCATGTGACTGTCATAAACATTTCTGCGTTGACCGCTTCGCTTTTTATATGCCAATCGGTCATTTTGGTATTTTAATATTAGCCGGACGCAGGTGATAATTCGCATAATATTGTCCCATCGCAATCATTTCATCTATATTATAATAGTCCAAGTCATGTGACTGTCATAAACAATTACGGGCTGACCCATTCGCCTTTCATATGCAAGGTGGCTATTTTTAATAAAAATTATTTTTTCGAGTAAAACTAAATATAATTTGCCGTGATGGCAAAGAATTCTTCGTACTTTTATGTTAGCCGGGAGCAAATTTCGCCAATAGCATTTTTAAAAACCCCAGTTAGCCTTTTTTGTTTCTCGCGTGGTAAATTAAAACAATGCTTTGATGTTGAAATTAAATGTTATGGTTTATGGTATTATTTTTATTTTTTTATATTTTTATGAAATAATGGAAAGTCATAAATTTTAAATGTTTCAGATTAAAATTAAGTTACGTGTTTCAAATAACATGAGTGAAAGGTTTATATCTTTAATTAAATACGAAAAAATGCGACGAGAACATTGTTTGGCTATTTATCATCTTCGCTCAGCTAACATAAAAATACAGAGTTCTCGATTACTCTAGCAGAATCTCCCGATTTGGTAAAGGACTGAGACTGCAAATTAAAATATAAATAAAAGTATCATGATACAAAGCTTAGCATACAATTAAGGAGACCAAATTGGTCGCCAAGAGCGGCTAGTATTAAATAATGCAACAAACCATGACATTTAATTTAAACTTCAAAGCAAAGTTTTAATGCTACTTAGTTATCCCGTCGACCAATTTCGCCAAATTATACAAATTGACATAATATCTCTCTATTCTAAAAAAAAGTAACTACCGCTGTCACCGCCGCCGCCGCCACCGGTTTTGAATTTTTTGTGACCGGAGGTCTTTCTTCGTTAATATTAAGAAAAATAATGCATACAAAAATATGAAAATCGGTAGTATTATACAGAAATGTTTGATAAACACGCTGATGCAGACAGTTTTCAAATCGAAGAATTATTTTAAGAGATATTTAATGCTAAAGTTGGACGAAATCGTTCCACTAAAAAAGTTTTATAGTAGCAAAAACTATACATCGGAATTTAATAATTTTTAGTTCATTTTATACGTTATAATTTCCCGGTGTGCAGAATTGATTTATTTTTTTTTAATTTGACTCATTTTTCGAGGATTTATATCTATTTTAAATTGAAATTTTCAGCATTTCGAGAGATATTTTACAGATTTCAGAAAATTGTACTAATTTAAACTGTTGCCAACTGTATAAAAAGCGCAAGCAATAATGTTTGCTTCAAATTAAAAATTTATTTACACGTGACTATTATAAACAGGAAAAAAAACTTTCAAATTAGAATTAAATAATTACGTATAAAAAGCAGGAACTTATTAAAAATTACGTCATAAAAAGTACACACGTGAATTTTAAAAGAGACAGGATATTGTAAAATAATAAATTCATTAACATGCGTTAGAAGTCTTAGGAGAAATTACGTCATATTTACGTCACATTATAGTTATTACATAAAATGAACACAAAACAATATTGCAAAAAAGTTTAAATTTAGAAATTGCGCTAGACATTTATTTGATATTTTGAGAATTAATTTAAAATGTCTCATTTAAAAGAACTTTCTTTTCGCTTTGTTAAAAAATACCAGGGGACAAAGACTCTCTTTACTTAATTCCTTTTATATTAGCTTATTTTGAAATGTTGTTACACGTGTATACGTCATCAAGTTATTTTTATTTCGACGTTTTATTTGTGTTTTTATTAATGTTGTACGAATTTATTTGTTCTTTCGTTATTTAAAATAAAAATTATATCAATTTGTATAATTTGGCGAGTGGTTTGGCGATTTATATAATTTGGCGAAATTGGTCGACAGGATAATCAAGTAGTACCGCAGCGGATTTGGCGTTAAAATTCCCCAATCAAAGAGAAATGAATAGAAAATCGTTTATAGGGAGATCGACACTGTTTTTTAATTATAATTCAATCTTTCGAAATCTTTTTAAAGCCGATCAAATTAGCGTGCATTTAGAGTCTGCGGTGTCTGGACGGGGGTTGGCGAGCGTAGCTCGTAGGGGGCCGAGCTCCCTAGTTTATATTAAAAAACGAAAGAACAAAGGCATTAGTATAACTCTGATAAAAATACAAATAAAACGTTGAAATAGAAATCACTTGATTGAGTAAACACTAGGGTGGAACTAAAAAACGAAGTTTCGAATTTTATATTCTAATAGTGATTATTTTTTTCCTTTTTAACTCCATAAAAAGAAAATATTTTTCTTTTAATTTTAAAATGATATTTTCCGGTTCCTCAAAGCGCCTGATTTTCCATAAAAAACGAAAAAAAGCCAATAATTGCATGAAAAATTTTTTGAGCTTATTGTTAAATTTATATTTTGCAAAATTAAATTAATTAAGTGTTAATGTCCTGTAATAAAGAGAATAATTTAATTTGAGTGCCTTAGAAAAGTTAGCCCCACTTTATTTGACTTTTGTAGAAGCCAGCGTCGTGGGCGTCGGCTTTCATTGTCTCTGATTTATTTGGCTGCGACACATAACAATTTAGTCCGATTTAATAGGTGTTAACAGTTTCTTTAATTATTTTTCGATAAACATTCGGTGTCAAAAGTGACAAAGTCTGTTAACGTACCTAAATCTAGATAATTGTTGAAGTGTCCTGTATTTCGTGAACCAAAACAATTAACATTAGACTGTCATCTTTGACGAACATATGAAGAAGTTATGAAACATTATTTTTGGGTTCAATTTAACTTAAAATCTGACAGCTGGAATCTGGTACACACTATTTCTAAAATATCTAAAGCTGTTGATGATACAATTAAAAGTGTATTGCTGAGACCTTCAATTCCAACGGTTTCTGATACACAAATCACAAAAAAAGATTAGAGACTAGTGCGAGAAATGTCAAAATTTGAAGAAAAATATTAAGATTAGAAAGAATAATCCCACATCCAATATAAAATTGCAAAATGTTAGGTAATCCTGTAAAAAACCTTTCTTTGTGTAAAAGCACTAAATATTATCGTGTATCAGAACAAGAACGTCACTTTCTCAAAGACTAAAGAGAGATGGGGTGATAACAATAGGATCAATAGATATAAAAACTACAAAAAATGTGTAGCAAGACTGGAAAGGGAAATATCAAGGAAAAAAGTTATTTTAAAACAAAAAAAATGATGTTTTGATTGAATGATCGTCAAGTGTAAAAAACAGTTCAGAAGGAAATAGTTCAATCGGTTGTTTTTCTAAACCTGAATTTGATAATCAACACGGTGAAAGAATCAGAGTATTAGACAGAATTGCAAATATTATTGCAAATGGCACCTTAGAAGATATGGGTATTTCTGATGATAATAAAGAAAAGGTAACTGAAAGAAGGACTTGAAGACGACAAAGAGAAAAGAAAAGGAAGAATTTGAAAGAACAGGAAAGACGAAATGAGTTAATTTTAGAAGGTTAGTATTTTTATGGCAGAAAGGATAATGCTATGATAACTGAAGCAGAGGGAAAAAAGTATAAAGTGTCATTAAAGACGAACATCTGGTCTCAGTTCAAAAACCAGGATAAAAATATATTGGTCATATTTCATTGACATCTTCTTCTTATATTAATATAGCCACTGCAATTTTGGTGTATTTTCAAAATAATAACACAGACATTTCAAGTTTGAGAGTTATTAGGTGAAACAGAAACGCCTTTAATGCAGGATGCAAATCTGGAGTTGTTAAAACATCGGAAGCAATACCCTAAAAACTTTATAATGGATAATTTGATTATTACATGCAAATGAACTTTTTTCTTAGATACTTATTTTAACATCTTGCTGAAAAACTACGGGTACAAAAGGATTTTCTGGACCAGTAGGAAAGCGACTTGAAAAAATGCGAACATATTGAAATTATAGACTATAAAAACATTGATCCTATCTTGACGGTCTGATCGGATGAAGAACTTAAAAAAGTACAAACAGGGGATGCACCTGAATTTTAGATTTTCCTTGTCATACTCAAACAGTGGAAACGTGTGTCAAAATTGTCCCGTGAGCTGTGTCTTTAAATATTAAGCAAAAGACGGCTTAATCTTTTGAAAGTTGAATTCCCACAATGTAATGACAAAGTTTGCCTAAAAAGACAGTAGGTTGAATATCCAATTTAATTAATTCATAACACAGGGAGGTAAGGAGGGTGGAAGTCGATATTTAACCACCTCCTCGTGGTGACTTCTGGATAGTATTTGCTAAATAAAAGTAGATATGAGGTAACAGCTATGTTGTTTACTTTCAGTTACTTTATACTGAAATTTCAAAACTTTGAACTCCTTGAGGAACCGGAAAACAACTTAATTTAAAAAAACCTTTTCAGCCAAAAGTTTAGACATCCAAAAAGGAAAAAAAGTTTTCACTATTACACATTAAAATAAAAAAGTTTTTTTTTTTTTTACCCTATACTTAAGTTCCACCCTAGTAAACACGTGTAACTTCCTTAAAGTCAAGTGAATGTGACATTTACGATCAACCATTATCGGCATTTAATCTTACTAGGGGATCGAACCCGGGCTTCCCGGGTTACAGAATATAGCGGAAAACATTTTTTTTTAATTGAAAACTAATATTTTTTTTATATGCAATAATTTTTTTTATTGCCCACTTACATTAAAAAGTATTTTTCATATGAAAAATACGACTTATACAACCAAATGAATTTTTGAAATTTATCAAAAGTGATATCTTCTTATTAGTCGCATGGTAAGAGTTATTTGACCAAGATTTTGCTACTTACGGCATCCTTTTATATTCTGATAATTTCAGAGCTCATGCATGTCTGTTAAATGTCTGAAACTTAGTATCAGTATACATGCTGAAGGAAAAACTATATAGAAAATTTATGAGAAAAAATGCGTGTTTTCAAAAACAGTAGGTCATTTTCCGGTATTATTACCATAATATAATATTATGCTCCTAATGTGATTTTGCGCCACTAAACCCTATACAACAATTTTTATAAGCAATTTTTAATTTTTATCAGAAAATGGCATGAATAAAGATAAAAATACCTCATTTTTTTTCTCTCTTGTCTGCAATAATGAAATTAATGAATCTAATTTTCCTCATTTTGGAGAAATTTCATAAAATGCTTTTAAAATTAAAATATAAAAGTAGGGATATTAAAAAGAAAGAAAGAAAAGATAATGCGATTACATCTACAAATGAACAGCTTTGAATTGAAAAAGAATATTAGTAAAATTGGTTCAGCAGAAAGATCAGGGCACATGACTAAAAAATGCACTTGTGTTCTAAATATATAGATTATATAAAATTGTGGAAAATTAAATTAAGCAAATTATATTATTTTGATAAAATTATAGTAGAGTGTCCTAAAGAATAGCAATAAAGATTTATTATTCGAGAGAATTTCGGACAATAACTTCAGGAACATGATATTATTTTAAACCTCGAATTTTTATTATACCTATTTGTTTGCATGTCTAACTCGGCGAAGCAAATCTATCCAGGTGAGAATCATCAATTTCTGTAATATAAATCGCTATTATTTGCATGTTACCTCTCTTTTATAAAGACACTATAAATTTTTGTAAAACATTGCGTTTTATCAGTGTGTGATTTCGATTACATTATTTTCAAAAATGAAGCATTTTCACCTGTGAAGAATTTGAAAGCAGCTGGACTCTGAAAATGACGCACTTCTACAAAACATAATTTAATTTTAAGAATTAAAATACACGCTGTTTCATAAAATGACGTCATTTGCATCCGCTAAAGCAATCCACTTTTACAATCCAATCTTAGACTTCGTCTATAGAAAAGCATGCATGTGACGTCATTATCGCGGAATAACAGACAATATTCTTGACATAGCCCGTATTTTAATTTCAACTTTTTTTTCTGGTTTCATGAGAAAATGGCAACAAAAAGATACAGTCTCCTATTTTGGACTATTTTCCGCTTACTTTCAATGACTTTCAATAGAAATGGGGTACTTTTGTTGCCTCGATTGGAAAAATGGTATTAAAAACTGCAAAAAAATTAATATCTCCAAAATAAATTGAGATACAGCTTTCAAAGAAATTGCATTTAAAAGAGCATTTTTTTCCTTATACGACGGTGTAAAAATTTAAAATGTGTAATGTTTAGAAGTTTAAAAATTTGCAGTAGAGAAAATTGTAAAATCAAAATTTTATTTCAAATTTCAAAGTGTTGCCATTCGCAAAATGACGTATGCGTTACGCACAGATATGTTTGTCCTTTATAATATAGATGAGTTGGAAACCGTCGAAATTCGACGAATTAAAATATTTAGAATGGAACTGTTAAATCGACTTTATTATAAACCTACAAAAATAATTACAATAAAAAATGTATCTTGCATTGGTTGTCTAACACTTAAAAAAATTTTTTTAACCTAAAATTATCAAAATATTATTTCCACAAACTTCAACTGCTTAAATTATTGAAAAATTAAACTGTATTAGAATACGTAATTAAGATGAATAATTATGTTGAAGTTATCAATTGACGCTATTACGTTTGTTTTTACCGGATGAAAAATCAGTAAAAATGATTTCGCTTTGTCACATCATAAAATTTTCCCTCATAAAATCTAAACTGTACGTTATTTTTACACTCTCAGAATTTACATACGCACCACTCAAATTCACAATTTAAAAGTGTTTTAACGCGCAATACATTACTAATCACTGTATTTCCAAACTTAAAGTCACGTTTGTCCGATACAACTTTTCATGTGAACATTCACGCAAACTTTAAGTTCTAATATCAGTAACCGCGAAAATTTACCATTCATAAATTTGCCTTTAGTTGCCATAGTATTGGCCATTTAATATTGGTCAAGTATTTAGATTTATCAAAGAAAATGATCGATTTGTTTTAAATATTACATCATTTTTACTCACTGAATCATTTTGCCGAGCGTCTCAAACTCGGTATCAGCGTAATGTAAAACTATGGGAATATCTTCTTCAGTCTTTTTATTTATGAAGAAGAATGCGTGTTTTTTTTAATGGCTGACGTCCTTTTCTGTTCAAAAATTAGAAAAAAAAAAGTTACTTTTATTTGCAATGTAAAAATGGCATCAATAAGGATATAATCAATAAAAAGAAATAAACCATGACTATTTTCTCTTTACTTTTAGTAGAAATGCAGTACTTCAGTTGCCACAATTACAAAATTGGTACTAAAAACTATAAAAAAAATTAATATTTCAAAAATAAATTGAGATAGAGATTTCAAACAAATTGCATTTAAAAATACAATTTTTTTTCCCAATACGACGGTGTAAAAATTGAAACCGTGCGATGTTTAGAAGTTCAAAAATTTGCAGTAGCGAAAATTGGAAAACCGAAATTTCATTTCAAATTTCAAAGTATTGCCATTCGCAGAATGACGTATGCGTTACGCACAGATATGTTTGTCCTTTATAATATAGATAGTTTGTCGATAGATTTTTGGTCGACGGGATAACTAAGTAATGCCGTTTTAATTTACGACTCGAAAAATCAAAAAATGCTAATTGGCGAGTTAAAAAAAAAAGCTATTGGCGAGATTTACCCCCGGCTAGCATAAAAGTACCAATAATTCTTTGCGATCATTCGAAAAAATAATTTTGATTCTTTAATCAAAATGGAAACCTTTCATATGTAAAGCGAAGGGATCAGCCCGGTGTTAAAAGAGAAAGGAAACTTTAAAATAATAAATACATTAATATGTGTTTAACCCTTTCAGAGCAAGGTACTTCTGTTTGTAAAATGTTGAAATCAGTGAATGGCACCAGAATTTACAAACAAATTTATTTCGAAATACGAAAAGGCTTTTGACCACTTACTTAATAAGGAAAAATTGTATTCCTATATTCTGGTGCCAATGTGCCAAAGTGCCAATGTGGCATTTAAGAATTAAAATTAAGTAGTACAAAAATCAAACACCGCCCTTGAAGGGGTTAAAGCAGTAAATTGTAGTAATTGTAGTAAATTGTATTATGCCAATCGTATTAGAACGCTGTTAAAAAATATATGGAGGCAAAGACTCTGTTTATTTAATTCACTTTATTTTAGCTTCTTTTCAAATTTTTAACAGATCTTCTTTAATCAAACACGAAAACAGCCATTGGATGTCTTAAGAGCAACTGATTCAGCCTTAAATTTTAGCAATCAAAGGGAAATGAATGGAAACTTGTTTACAGGGAGATCGCTACAGGTTTTTTCATTATAATACAATCTTCTCTCATCTTTTTAAAATCGATCAGATTCGCGTGCTTTTAGATTCTGTGGGGTCTGTAGGAGGTTGCCGAGCGTAGTTTGCAGTGGGCTAGTAATAAGATAAATATTTGAAAGTAACAATAATTTTTACATTAATTTTGCATCTTTATTAAGCAAAAACGTTATATTATGTTTTGGCACATTTTAATTTCAGAAATGTAAATTCAGCCAAATAACTAACAATTGTCTCGGAATTTTTTATCTAATATGTAAAAATGAAAATTTGTCTGTGTGTCTGTCTGTAATGCTATACAAATCCACAGTTTGGAAACCAGAATTGTAAACTGTTATGTGCATTTTGACTTTAACTTTTCATGCATTATTTTTTGTTTTCTTTCTTAAACTCTCATTATCGAGAGCGTGTGATATGTATTCTCAAAATGCTACAAAGAATGATGCATTTTTTTAAAATTTACTATTAGAAAACGATCAATAGAATCCATATAAGACATTACTCAAGCCTGCAATGGTTGTGTTTTTTAACATTTGATAACTGATTTTTGTGTAGTTTTTAGCGATGAACCCTAAAATAACACGAAAATGACCATTTCGTCAGGATTGTTTGCAAATCGTAAATTTCTAAGTTAAAAAGTAAAAAAAAAAAAAAAAAAAAAAAAAAAAAAAAAAATAGAGAGAGAAAATATTATACTGTGAAATAGATGTGATGGTTGTGTTTTGCAAACTTTTGATGACTGATTTTTATGTTTTTTTAGCGCTAAACCCTAAAATAACTTTGATTTTTAACTATCAGGTCAAGATTTTTCGCAAATCGAAAATTTCAACGTTTAAAAATACTGAAAATCTTATTCTATGAAATACATGAAAAACTTTTTCTCATAATAATTTATGCCATTTTTTGGCTTATTCTGAGGCTTATTCTATCTTATAGTTAACCCTTTTGGGGGCTTATGAGGGAAGGGGGTGTCCATTTGCCCTGTGGACGTGGAGATATGTAGTATTCCATTTTAGAGACGATTATATTAGACTATCTTAGAGATAACTTCCACACATCAAATAAATTGTAAGGTTTTAAATACTCAAGAGTTAACACATTTATCTGTAAAAAATGCATTCTATATGCCAAAAAATTAATAAATTATGTTTTACGTCTATTTCATAGTATCAGAATTTTGCAATATTTCAACTTTTTAAAAAATTTAAAATTCGCGATCTCTGAAAATTCCCGACGTGATGGTAAACAAGTAAGAAAAATCATGCGTACAGCATAGATTATGAAACACTTTCCAACACTCCCTGAAAGCTTTAACGAAACTTCGTTACTTAGGGAAATAAGGTAAATAGGATAACTAAGTAAACATTTAAAAATCTGATTTCAGTAGTTACCGCCCATAGCCAAATATGTATTCCAATTCTTTTGAACAGCCCTGTATTCGATCTGAGTGTTTATATATATACTACATAATGGGAAAATTTAATTTAGCAAAAAAATGCATAACAGGTTGAAATTCATCATTCAGCATTTTATACTAATAGATGGAAAAATACTTGAATACTTTTGTACAGCCCTGTAGTTTACCTAGTACCTTTATTACATGCCACTATTTAGCTAAAATTTAATTCAAACTAAAACACGCTTAAAACTACTGAAAATACATTTCCAGAAATTATCACCCATAGACGGCTATGAATCCAAATCTTTGCGTGGCCCTGTATATCATTTTACCTATATTCTACAAATATTTCTTAGTACACTAAATTCAGTTCAGCGTAAAAATGCATAACTCCTTTAAAACCCACCTTTAATCAATTTATGCTCATACTCAGTAACCTTTACAAACTCATTTCTGTAGCTCTTTATATGAACTATGTGATTTATACAAACTTTATTGTATGCATAAATATAGTGAACAAGTAGGTAAGTGTGATCACAGATCGCACAGAGGGTTTCGTTTAATATTCCTTTCAAAACACTTTATCCTTTTGAAAAATCTGTTAGTTCCACCGGAGAGCTAACGGCCGGGAGTAAATAATAGAGAATTAGAGCCCATAGGAGTAAATAATATAAGACTTTTTGAAAATTTTATGATTTGCCATGTGATCTGAGGTATTCAGCTATACGTATGCAAAAATTCATGTCTCCAACTTAATTAGGGCTCTTTTAGAAAGAATTGCTTAAAATACATATGTGGTAGCTCAAAGGGTTAAACGTAAGACTTTTTCAAGATTTTATGACTTGTCGCCTGGCCTCAGGTGTTCTGCTATAAGTATGCAAAATTTCAAATCTCCAATTTAATAAGTTAGACAGAATTGCTTAAAATACGCATGTGGAGCCCAAAGGGTTAAATGTACGATTTTTTCAAAATATTATGATTTGTCGTACGATATGTGGTGTTCAGCTATAAGTATGCAAAATTTCTTGCCTCCAACCTAGCATCATTAAATTTTAAAAAATCGGCATTGACTGCAGCGTAATTTATGACACATCTGGAATATTTCGTTTGCATAACCTTTGAGCTGTGAAAATGTCATTTCGAGTAATTTACAAATACGTACTTATTTTTCCAACAAAACGTGCAAGCTAAAATACGTCAATATTAACCCGATTAAAAAAAATTACCCGAATAAGTTTCTAAATATAAATTCGCATAATGGCAATTGAAAAAATGATCATACAGACATTTATTCAATGTTTACACAAGTTATTCAATGCTAGATAAGTAGCTACCCGTTTTGTTGGATTTCAGTTGCATGTTTGGGGAGAGGGTATAGTTTTTTTTTAATATTTAAAGTTTCTGTACCTAACAATGCAAATGAATGGTAATTAGAAAGGTTTTCTTTCATTTCATGAAGCCATTCTTAGATATGTTACCATTTACATCTTAAAAGTATTCCGTCCAAAAATTTCAACCCGATAAAAAGTTTTTAGGTCAGCAGTGGTCCTGAAAAGAAAAATCGAAAGTTTTTCGTTCCTGAATCATTTTAATAAGAAAAAAAATTCATTAATATATTATCGAAAAAACACTCATCTTCATTATACGTAACTTGTTTCGCAAATTAAACAGATAGTACATTATGGTTACTTTATATCCCTTCTTTCATAATTTAACTTTTAAATGTCAATGGTGCACATAATAATACAAATAAACGATCAAGTGCAAGTTTTACTCGTGCTCATAGGGTTCCATCCAATAAGTATATGAATTATGAATTATATTATTAAAACAATCGTTATTAAAGAAAAATAAGACTTCGTAAAAACTGTACAACGTAGGGTTTTGTAAGCTGTATATATATACTAGAAAAGTATGAATGGCTATACCGTAAAAGTTCAAAGAGATATGAAGCCTAAATAATATCAAATATTGCTATTCTGTATAAATCTTATTTAAATCTTATCCTAATCTGTTCTTGATGAATTCAATTCGGCACTGACAAGAAAAGTAGTGCATATTTAAACTTCATTTGGCATTTCATAAAACTAAATTCAGCGTCGTAGTAATCTTTCCTTTTTACAGTGAATCTAAAACAAAACCCTTGTTCTAAGTTTAAACTTGGCATTTTGCTAAGCTTCGAAAGGAGGTAGTAAAGTAGGAACGACCCTTTGGTCTGTGCCGCGTTTTTCTATGCAGGTTTTTAGTTAACCTTTAAAGAGACAGTAGGTGTATTGAGACAACCACTCAATGCAAACTAGTCGCGAATCCCATAGTATTTATGTGATTAATTCTCATTAAATTAATCTGCTGTTAACAATTTGACGTTTATTGCGTTTATACTGCTATTAGGCATTGCATTACGCAAATATATCCTTAAAAGTTTTTATCTAGGTTTTAAAAGGGATCGAGCATAGAGTACGCCATTCCTGTCATTATGCAAGTCCAAACCGTCTGTATCTTTAACGGTTAATATCTCGGCTAATTACCGACGATTTTTTATGAAATTCATGATCAAAAATGGTTTTATACTTCTGCTACGATAGGTACCTCTAGCGCTGCTCAACACTTTTGCTGAATGCCCGTAAATCGAAATTTGTGTGTAACGGAAAAATGCTATTTTCTCAAAAACTGTGCGACCTATGGCAATCGCTATAATTTTCCTTCAAGGTTTAAACTAATGTCTTCTACCTCTATTTTTTCAGAATTTTAGTTTCAGTAGATTCGGAATTAGATGGGGGGGCATATTTTTGCGCTACATTTTCGACCATAACTTTGAAAATATATAACCAAAAATTAAAAGAAATGTATTTTTGAGTTCAGCGTTACGAGAGCTTTCACACGATACCCCACACGATATACAAAGAAAAGATTTCTTTTTTCACGTAACTTAATTAGCCCCTATAAATTTTTCCTAAATAAGTTTATTAACATTTATTAATCTGTAAATATGTGGGTCAATAATCTTTATTATTCCTCCCAATTTGAACTTTCCACGTTCCATAGTTTACGAGTAAAGTGGCGGTGACAGACAGACACAGGAGTGATCTTATAATGGTTCCGTTTTTACTTTTTAAGAACGGAACCCTAAAAATTACCTCAAAATCATTCACCTAATAATCACCTATTCTTACGATTTGCACTTTTTTTTTATTATACTAGGAGGCTTTGTCCAATACAATACAAGCAACGCTCGCCGACCCCCATTGAGACGCGTGAATCTCTAAAAACACGCTAATTTGATCGGCTAAAAGATTGCAGAAGATGAACTATAATTAAAAAACAGTGGCGATCACCCTTTAAACAGGTTTCTATTCATTTCCTTTTGATGGGGCAATTTTAAGACAGGATCAGCAGCTGTTAAACATGTACTGGCAGTTTTCATGTTTGATTAAATAAGATCAGTTAAACATTTGGAAAAAAGCTAATATTACATGAACTATATTAACAGAGTCTTTGTCTCCTGGTATTTTTTTAACAACGCTATGGGAAAACAGTTTTAAATAAGACATTTTAAATGTACCGTTTTAAAGCTAATGTATCTTTCACCAAAGATTTTTTTTCTCTTTTTAATATTCCCGTGAAAGTAATTTTGTTGTCAGAAAGAAAATATTATCTGCGCTGTCTTAGAATTCACAACAATACTAATTAAAAACATAATTTTAAAATAAGAAATAAAAGTCTCGTGTAAATACATTTTTAAATTTAAACTGTTTGGCAATATTATTATATGATCATTTTAAATAAGTCCTAATTTTTTCTATTTACATCCTTTCACGCCTATTAATGAATTTATTATTTTACAGTTTTTTCCCTTTTTAGCTCACAGGCTATCAAAGCCTGAGAGCTTATGTGCCCGCCGGTTCTGTATGTGCGTAACGTGATAACTCTTGATAGAAACATCCCATTTGCTTCATTTTTTTTTCTAGTGTCATTCTGATAAGGCGCTTCCCTGATTAGTTTTGGGAATTCATTGGTTAAGCTACGTTCTGACTTGTATTTTGCTTCTTTCTCTAGTATTCTTGGAAAATCTTTTATTCTGAAATCATCTGCGGTTTATTCACAAAAGAATGAGGGGAATCAACAATGGGTCAGGAGATAAGGAGCTCGACTCTACTTGAAGGAAAGGTTCCTCTTTTGCTGGACATGAGTCCCTTTTCTGCTAAAGTCGTTAAAAATCAAAGACACCGAAAAGCCACAAAAAACGAAGCCGACACTGAAATCAGTTAGAAGGATAGTGGGTACGCAGCCTTAAGGATAAAGGGGGAAGGGCTAGTCCACCCGCCTTAATTTAGATAAATGGGTTTTTCATGCATAATTATTTGACTTGCTCCAAGTTGGTATACCGGTTTATTATGTTAAGAAGCTTCCTTGATTAGTTTTGAGGGTTCATTGGTTAAGGATAAAGGGGAAAAGGGGGGGGGGTAGTCCACCATCCCCCTCTTAATTCAGATAAATGGGTTTTTCATGCAGAATTATTCGATTTGCTCCGAATTTGGTATACCGGTTTATAATGTTAAGGATTTTCTCTGATTCGTTTTGGGGATCCATTGGTTAAGGAAAAAGGGGGGCTAGTCCACCCCCTTAATTTAGATAAATGGGTTTTTTTGCAGGATTGTTCGATTTGCTCCAAATTTGTATACCGGTTTATTATGTTAAGGAACTTCCTTGATTAGATTTGGAGGTTCATTGGTTAAGTATAAAGGAGGAAATGGGGACAAATCCCCCTTCACTTATTTTTTTTGAGGGGAATTATTCTTTAAAATTAGAGTATAATATACAATTAGTGTGAATAGCCTGTGAGCTCAATGCCGTCAGTTTAGCTGGGCACTTGTCTTTTTTATTTAATATTTACGTGAAAATACTTTCGTTGCTAGAAAGGAAATATTTTTATTTGCGCTGCCTTAAAATTGGGAACTATAGTTTAAAGCATCCTAGAAATGTAAAATAAATGTCTCGTGTAAATACATCTTTAAATTTAAACTGTTGGCAATATTATTATTTGGCCATTTTAAATGTAAAATAATTTCCCCCTTTTACCTCTTTAACGCATATTAATGAATTTATTATTTTAAAATTTTCTTTCTATTTTAATATTCACGTATAAATATAGTTTTTAGTACACTAATTTTCAATTCTTTCCATCTTTTAATACGCAATCATTTAATTCTAATTTCAAAGTTTTTTTTTTTTTTTTATAATAGTTTTATAATATTCTGTTTATAAAGAGTCACCTGTAAATAAATTTTCAATTTAAAGAAATATACTTTGAACTGTTTTTACAATAGGCAAGAATTTAAAATTATAACGTTTTCTAAAACGTAAAAAAAAAAATATCTCTCGAAATGCTGAAAAATTGCATTTTAAATAGAAATAAACAGTCAAAAAATTAATCAAAAAAAAAAAAAAATAAATAAATAAATACTGTCTGCACACCTTGAACTTCTAATGTGTATTCGTAGAAAAATGATTAAATTCCGATGTATAATTGTTTCTATTATAAAACCGTTTTAATGGAACGAATTTGACCAACTTTAAATATCTCTTCAAATAAATCACTGATTTAAAAACTGCCTGTACCAGTGTGTTTTTCAAACGTTTCTCTATAATACTACAAATTTTCATATTTTGAATGCAGTAGTTTCCTTAATATTATCGACGAAAGACTTTAGATCACAAAAAAATCATTTACTGTGGCGGTGACAGTGTTAGTTACTTGTTTTCAGAATAGAGGTGCATATTCTCAGAGATTTTGATTAAACTGAAATCGCGGTTAAATTATTTTCTCTGAGTTCTTAGAGTATTCTTCTACGTAAAATTTAGTTTAAAAACTTAAAACAGTTTTTTGAAGCTATTTTTAATAATATATGGAAGTTTTTTTTTTTTTCTTATCAATGAGGAACTGATATAGAATATTACCTAGAAAATTAATTTAAAACTTTGACCAGCTGTTTATGTTTTATATATTTCTAAACTTCTTTTGAAATGCATACATGCAAAAATAAAATATTATCACTGAAATATTGTGAAAAAAATTATATTTAAAATGCATCCAATATCAAATATTTATTGAAAGACTCTTTAAATTATCGAAATATTTTCTAGAGTATTTTTTACATTTAAATTAATAAATTAGATTTATTAAATAGCACTTGTTTTTGAACATTTCAACATTCTTTTGTAAACATAGTTTCCAGACTAGCGTCTACGCTCCAAATGTGTAACTTTGTCATCTTCAATACCGTCTATAGTTTAATTTTTTTTTTTTAACATTAAAATTGAAAAATAAAACGAATTAGTCCGATGTGGCAATCCTAAAACTTTCTTCTATCTCATACATGTTAATATTTCCTGAAAAATAAACCGTATCAGTCCCAGCGGTTAGGTGATTTGCACCAAAATCTAATCACCAACAACTTATGTCAAGTTGTAGCTGAATCTGAAGTTTGATGAAAATCCGTGCATTAGTTTTTGAGGTAGGACTATTGAAGAAATCGTAAAAAAATCAATATAGCAGCACCACATGTTATTCGATTTACTCTAAAAACTAATCAGACCAATTTATATGTGAGACTAACTGAATATGAAGTTTGATGAAAATTCATGCACTAGTCCTTGAGATACATTTTTTTTGCGGAAATCGTGATAAATACAGCCTATCAGCCTGTTGGGCGATTTACACTAAGAACTAAACATCACTAATTTATTTCACGGACTAACTGAATCTTAAGTTTGCTGAAAATTCGGGGATTAATTCTTGAGATAGAGCTATTGCGAAAATCGTGAAAAATGGAGCATAGCAGCGTTGGGCTATTTACACCATAAAGAAATCAGCACCAGTTTATATCAGGGACTAACTGAATCTAAAGTTTTATTATTTTCGTTTCATTAGTTCTTGAGATAGAGCACCCATAAAATTTGTGTTGCACATAGGCAGACAGACAGGCTCACAGACAGACATTTTATAAAAACATGTTTTTATGGTTCGCTGACACATAAAACGCGTAAATCCACTGAAAACCAAGATTCGAAAATTTTCTTGAATCCAATACTTTCTTCTTGTAAAGATAGAAGAAAGCAAAAATTTAAAATAACATTTTAAAGTATCTCAAAGCCCTCTCTATTAAACAAGGTGGCTCAGTGGTATGACGTTTCTTTCCGTTGTATTAGATAGGGGCTCGTATCTAGTCGCGGAAATCTTGAAAAATAAGAAATCTTTTATTTTTCAAGTTATTTAATTAAGTTCTAAAAATTATTTAAAATAATATTAACTAATTATTTTTTAACATATAGCTATACTAATATTAGTAAAGATAAATAGTTCCAGGACGTCAGTGAATTTCTGAAGGAAGAGGAGGTTTTGAAAGCCTTAATCGTTCGAAACAGAGTTTTCAAAGCTGAGAATAGATTCAAACATTTGTCCTGAGAAATCCAGAGTTTTAGAAGAGAAGAGCACCAAAGATTTTATAAAAACAACGACGCTGACTCAAAGTTTTTCATTACTATTACGTTTGCCTTTTAGATATTTGGAAACAAACAAGGAGAGGTTCCGAGGTCGGGGACTCAGAACGCGGCGACCCTCTCTCTATTAATAAAATATAGTCTATAGATAAACATACGCAAGTTATAAATTGCAATATACCGCAGGCCCGTAAAAAAAGGGCTCCAAATTCACTAATATGGACTCTTTAGTATATAATCAGATAAATTACGTTCACTTTGGAACTTCTGGATTAAGCCCGTACTTGAAAATTTGGACACATGCCAGGTGTACTCTATCTACTTCACTATCCAGGTGTACTTGCACCTATATTACAAAATATAGGTGCAGAGAGTTCGAAACAGGAGATCTCTTGAAATAAAAACTTATTTTCAAAATTAAAAACAGAAAAAATCGAAATGATTTTTTAATTTATAAGTATTTGAAAAGATGGACATAAACAGCATATTTTTATTTAATGGAGCTTATTGCTGAGAAGAATAGAAGTTTTTTCTTGTCTTGGGAAAAATTCCTTGACGAGAATCGAACCCAAAAGTTCCGAGATTGAAAATTTAGAAGTCGTTCACTCTGCGAACTGTACCATCCAGGCGTGCGGAAATGAGCGTAATTTATCCGATTATGTTCTAAAGAGTCAAAACTGGCTGAACTTTGGTGCCAGTATTTTAGGGGCCCCCTGCATATTTCACTTTACCACTGGCATATGTTTATCTAT
This sequence comes from Maratus speciosus, assembly GCA_963932465.1. Classification (NCBI taxonomy): domain Eukaryota; kingdom Metazoa; phylum Arthropoda; class Arachnida; order Araneae; family Salticidae; genus Maratus; species Maratus speciosus. The sequence goes on from OZ010786.1 coordinate 24,925,952, forward strand.
TGACTATATTCTATTAATGCACAAAGGGTCGCCGAATTATGTGTCCCCAAACTCGAAACCGCTCCTTACAAATGGAATAATTATCTACCTGCTTGAAATAATCGAAGAAGTTCTTCTATCGGTTGGATCAGCAATGTTTGTATGACTGAGCAAACGTTGTATGAATGGTTAAGGAAAGATTTCAGCCCTTTTCTGGGAAAGAATGACGTTCAACTGCCTTTAATTGTATTGGTGGACGGGTACAAAATTCACTTTATGTGTGAAACCTTCGAACTTTGCTAATGTCTACAGATAATTTTGATCGCGCTAGATCCGAACACTACTTACATTCTTCACCCTACGATGTTGCTGCTTTCCGTTCGCTTAAAGCTCTGTGTAAGGAGGTCTTGATCACTAGAGCAAGAACCATCCACATGAACTGTAACTAAAGTGAACACCACACCAATTCTGAAATTCGTGCTAGAAAATGACATGATGATGTGAAAATAAAAATTTGCTTAGGGACAGCAGGATTTTATCTATTCGATGCAAACGCTGTAGGCTACCGAAGGTACAAGAATCACGCCATTAACAACTTTTGAAATAGTGCCGCTTGCAATGAGGATAAGTACACTGCACTGCAAAATCTATCGATTTAGGGTATCGATTTAGCTTCAATCAGGTCATCGTCAAGAATATAATGAAGAATTTTGGAAATACACAACAATCATGGGGAAGAACTGGGAGATTTATGCCTTTTGTACACGTTTTAGAAGAAAAAATCAATCAAACATTCAAATTAGGTCGGCGGAAGCGGCAACGGTCTCAGTGCAGAAAGATTACCGAGACTGAGTGAAAATAATGACATACAGACCAAGTACAAACTTCAATAACAGCAACGACTTAGAAAAATCCCTGTATATCTAAGAATTGTTCAGCAAGAGCAGAAAACTTTCGATGAAGGAAGTGTTTCAGAAGCGGAAAATTCAGACTCCCCTAAACAGCTGAAGACCGCTCTCATCATAAAAGAAAGTTTTGAATTGCCGCACAGTGCTGAAAGGCAAGTGAATAGGAGATCTGAGAGAGGATGTCTTTCATCCTGAAATCGCAAAAATAACACGAGCTTCAAAAAGGAAAGGTACGGAAGAAATAAGAATCAACAACTAGAGAACAGGAATTCTGCTTTTTCAGAATTTACTTTCGCCTCCGATGACAAAAGAATATATGTGTTGTATTTTCTGAGTCAAATTCCAAACTCTTTGGTGCGAAGTAAAACAAACAAGCTGTGTGAACTAAAATGACCCTTTTTTTTTTTTTTTTTTTTTTTTTTTCTTGTTTACGATTTAATTTTTATGTTATTTGTTGTTCTATGAATTTTCTGCAGACGAGATGAACGAAGTTTAAAATTGAAGATGTTCAAAGATAGTATATGTACCGTTTTTAGTGTTAGTTTTCGTTTATTAAATGTTTGTTTCGTCCAACAGTGTTCGTATTCATTGAAGTAAATACACATTTATGGAAATCAGCCATAATAAGGGCGTAGAATTCACGACTCAGGTGAGAAAGTTTTAGGTTAATAAGATACCTTTATATTTTTTAGTAATATTTTGGCGCCCATACGTCGTGCTTTTATTTGGTTGAAATATTATTTGATAAGTATTTATTTCCGTTGAGAATATTAAAATGGAAAATTTAGATGCATTGAAGTCGAAACGAAATGTTATTAAATCTAGCACAACGAAGCTCATGAATAATATCAATGATGTATTTGAAAATTCTGATAGTACAATTGATATGCTTTGGTTAGAAGAATCGTTTGCACAAATTAATGATAAAGAAAATCAATTTCTTGAATTATGTAAGAATATTTAGGAAGAAATAAAAGATTTAAAAAGTTTAAAAAGTCGGATTTTGAATACAACCAAGAGTATAGGGAAAAGTTTATTTCCGTTAAAACTAAATTAAATCTTAAAATGAAGGATTTACAGAAAGAGGAAAGTAATGTCGCTTCAAATTTGGCGGTTGCCCGTAGTGATTTGAACGCCAGTTTGCCTTTTATGGCCAAACATGGAATTCGCGTTAACCTGCCTAAGTTGAATATTGAGAAATTCGATGGTAATTTAGAGAACTGGCAAGAATTTTACAGTCAGTTTAAATCAGCTATTCATGACCAAGATGAAATAAGCAAAATAGATAAATTTACATATTTGAAAAGTCTCCTAAAATCAGAGGCGCAAACTGCCATTCAAGGATTATTAGTTTCCGAAGAAAATTATGATATGGCTCTGAGTATTTTAGAGAGTCGCTATGGGAAAAAAGAAATGTTGATCAGGTTACATATTAATAAGTTATTAAATTTGCCACCCTTCCGTAATTCTTCTAATTTGAAAGAATTGCGCAATTTGTACGATACTTGCGAAATACATATACGCAGTTTGAAATCATTAGGAATCGAGTTAGAAAGATATGGAAGTTTATTATTTCCTATAATAACAAAGTTAATACCGAATGGTTTAATGTTGAATTATAACAGAGAAAATAAAAATGAAGCAGAATCGTAGAATGTTTCAAAGCTATTAGATTATTTGAGAGCGGAAATTGAAACAAGAGATCGCACATTTTCTTTTGGCAAGAAAGAATCAGATGACGACACAAGATTTGGGAACAAAGTGTACTTGGGGAACGAGGAACTTGATAATATTGAATATACTGCGATCGTTATACTTCCGCGACAAGAAGAAGTGCGTTGACTATTTTCATAAAATCTCACCCGATATCTGCTTTTTTTCCCAAAATTTTAATGCAAAAACGATTCATTGACTAAATGAAACTGATTTAAGTTAAAATTTGTCACTATTATGATATGTATATATTAAATTTATATAAAAATGTATTTATTCGCTTTGGCGAAATCTTGGCGATAATGAACATGTGTTGTACAGAGATTGCAAACCTATTAGAGATAACGTCTCCCGCATCTCCCCAATTTCCGGTGAGTTAAGAGATAATTACTCTAAGTTTGCGGTTTTTAATCTGCAATACATATTTTTTGTTTTTGAAACTTTTTAAAATACAGAAACAATTTTTGTGGATTTGAACGTATCGGAAAATTTTACCCCAAATGGATACCAAGCATGACAAGAAAATATTTAAAACAATAAAAAATGCAAAATCAAAGGAATAGAAAGGTGTTTATTTATAACGCTGAGTTTGTAAATAAAAAAGTTGAAGAAAGTTATTCCGCTCGAATATGAATTTTTCTACCGGCAAATTCGAGTTATTTTTAACAGAAACATAGGTATATGCAAGGGGAGTGGGGGGAGAGAGGGGAGGGCTCTAAATCTATGAAAAAAGTAAGAACTGTTAAAAACATTACTGTTGAATACTTTTTTGTTTTTTATTTTTTCTCTTTAAATCCTGATAGAAATTTATTTCTGAATATTAAATATTATTTAATTGTTAAATTCCTAAGTTAGTTTTTATTTGCATATATTTTAAAAATTGTCTAGCACAGGACTTTTTATGGTTATAGGCAATATTAGAAAAAAATTGCATAATCATGCTAATATAGTATAGAAGTTTTGGCATGAATATGAGATTGGATTACAAATAAAGTGAAAATATTGATAATAAAAATAAGCTTAAAAGTTTATTTTACATATTTTTATAGTGTATACTCATACATGCAATAATTTGTTTTCCTTCTTACATTCAAAATTTTTAAATACAGTCGAACCTCGTTATCCCGACACTCTAATGACCAGAAAAAAGTGTCGTCATAAGCGGAGTGTCGCGGTAACCGCTGTCGGAGAAAAATATGTTTATAAAAAGCTGGATTTTTAATTAATTTAAGACAATTTTAAATTCATAACTGTTCTTACAGTTTTAACCCCTTGAAGGTCAAGCAATTACGTTTGTGTAATGCGGAATTCCCCCCGGAAATTTAAAAAAATTTTATTTCAAAATAAGGAAAAGTAATTTTACAACTTTTTTCCATCAAAGTTAGAAAAGTAAAATTTCATAAATTTTTTCTGGTGCAAATCTTCATTAATCGTAGGTGTGATAAAATATATCCCACCACCTCTCATGGGGTTAAGCAATAAAACATTATTATTTAACAAAATAAACGCAAAAACAAAATTGAAAAGAATAAAAATCAGATTTATGACTACTTGTTTTTTTATTGTTACACTAGCAAACCCCGCGGCTTTGCTCGCGTAATAGTTGAAATATGCCAAGTGAATAACTATTTTTTATTAGAAGAACAATTTTTGAAATAATTTAAAAATTACAAATTAAGCCACAGTTTGACTAAAATTCATTATAACAGTGCAATAGACAGAAATGAGATTTTAATTAATCAGAAGAACTAAAACTAATTCCACTTAAATGATAATTTAGAATGTATTTTGAGACATTTATGCTCATTTCATGCGCTCATTTCAGTATTCGTTGGAAGATTTGAATTTTTTAGAAACCATCTTAACACATTTACATCTTAAAATTAACCATCATGTTAAATTCCAAGCTTCTTGTCTAACAGTTTACCACCTCTCAGGTGTTAGTGGCACCAACATAAAATGCCGAAAGAGAGTTGAAATAGAACGTCTCGAAAAATGTTGAAACAGAGACTGTCACCATTAATTTGCTAATATTAACCTTGGAATAGGTTGGTATTTCCGAATATTCTATAGAAAGCTGAATTTAGATGTTTTTAAAGGTTTTCTTGTTGTTCCTGCCAACCAGGTGGTAGTGACACCGGCGTAAAATATAGCCCGTATAGAATCAAGGACTATCACTCTTGATTCGCAACCAATAACTTGTGTAATCGATTTATTATTTCCTGAGATTCCACAAAAATCGTAATTTAGGACTTTTTAGAATGCTTTTCGCTTCTTTCCTTCGCTTCACCCCTTTTTAATTTCTAATTTATTTTCGACTGTTCTTAGAGGACATTTATATTTTATAAGTAACTACCGTGCTATATTTACAGTTTCTAGCCTCTTCATTACCGCAGAAATCACAATTAAGAACGTTTTTTGCTCCTCCAACCCTCGACATAAAATATAGCTTATGTTTGAGCAGGTTCTATCACCATCAATTTGCAACCATTATGTTTGAAATTGGTTTCGCATTTCATACGATTTCATAAAAATCGTAATTTAGAACGTTTATAGAACGCTTTTCGCTCACCTAATCCTTTTAAATTTGGAATTTAGTTTCGAGAATTCTTAGAAAGCATTTGCATCTTTGAAGTAATTACCATTCCAAATTAAAAATGTTAGACCCCTTAGTAACACAAAAAACGCAATTTAGAACTTTTTTTGCTCCTGTAACCCCCAGGTGGTAGTGACAACAACGTAAAATATAAGCTATATTGGAGCGGGGACTGTTACCCTCAATTTGAAAATATTACTTCTGAAATTGGTTTATATTTTCTGAGATTGCGTAGAAATCGCTATTTAGAACTTTTTAGAACGCTTTTCGTTCATTTCCACCCCTTTTAAATTTCAAATTTTTAAGGAACTCTTCTCAGAGAGTATTTTTATCTCATAATTAATTACCATGCCAAATTCCAAGTTGCTACACTGCAAATAAAGGCGTCTTAAATTCAGACACATATGTGACTGAAAAAGTAATTCAGACACTTAAGTGTCTGAATATGTAATTTCAGACATCATAGGTGTCTGAAATTAAGACACTTAGGTGTCTTACTATGATCATGGTATAAACACTGTAAACTGAAATGTCTGAAATCCAGACACTTAAGTGTCTGAAAATGGAGTGTTCAATTTTCAGACGTTTTAAAGTGTCTTAATTTTTAAGACACGTGTATCCGTCTGAATTTAAGACAGTTCAAACGTCTGAATCGCATCCATCTTTGATCAACCTGCCTGTTCAGCAATAGGCAGCCGTTTTTTTCACTTTTTTGTAAGCTTTATACGCTGTAAAAAGTATCCGTTAAAATATGGAAATTGTACTGTCTATTCAGGCACCCATTTACGTTATTTATTTTAATGTAATTTTTTTTCCGTACATTCCAAAAAATTTTCCATTTTTTTTTGCATATTTCTGTATTTAAAAAGTTCCATTTAAAAGATAAAATATAACCTTTCTAGGACAAACCCATATAATTCAATCCCCTTTTCAAAAATCACCTATATTAGACAGGATTTATTTATTTATATTCATACCAGTGTGTTATTTCCAAGAAATCATGAAATTTTTCATTTCAGCGAAATTTCCGTTATACAGAGGTTTACTTCAGTTTTATTTACTGTTTATTGAGTTACAGTTAGCAAATAATTTTTAGTAGTACGTTTAAAAATATACGATATAACCATGCTGAAAGCGAAATTTTGCCCAGTGTCATTCGATTCCTTCTTAAAAAGTTTGATTGCATAATACTTGCGTTACCTAGTACTGTTATAGAAACCTGTTTAAAGAGGATCGCTTATAATTCGATAGGTAATTTATTCATCAAAAAATAGAAAACTTATTTCGATCACATATTTTCTGAATAACATCATCTGCCAATTTCATGATTTAAGAACAAAAATGAATTAAAATTTATACATTTCCAATTTGGAGTGGAAATTAAACCTTCAATTTTTGAAAATGAATAGTGGCGCCATCTCGTAATCTATCTGGAAATAAAACTACAGCGAAAAGTCGATACATGACGTTAATGACTTTAGCGTATAACCAGTGGTTCCCAACCTTTTTTTGGCCGTGCCCTACCTAGGCATCTCTAAAATCATGATGCCCCCCCCCCCTCCTTTCTATATTATATAAATATTGTCACATAAAAAATAAACTTCTATTTTCCCAGATGGATCCGAAAATAGCATTAACTCCATCGTAAGTGATTTCACATTCTTTAATTTATCAAAATCATATATTTTTTTAATTACAAATATGCTTTTAACCTAACTGCATGAATGCAGTGATGCCATGGATCTTCGCATTTACATCGTTTTATTGTTTTTTGGCAACTTACCTCAAATTTTATAGCTGATAAACAGTCTACATTTTTATTTTCGCAAAATTTCTTGAAAACATTTTCATATTTTGTATAACATCTGATATAATTGATACATTTTATAATGGATTTTAGTACTTCATTAAGAATAAGTGATATTTGTTTATCGCCAAGACTGTATGGATAACATAATTCACAAGTAGCATTTCCGGGTTCACACTTTTATCCAGTTTAATTTACTACTTACCTTTCCTCCCATAACATACTTCTTTGATAGCGGATTTTTTTCCCATTATTATTATTTGGGCTCCATGTTTTCTCCAATTTAAAATTTTAAAATGCATATGTCATGAATTTCATATTCTGTATGTGGTCTGCAGAAGACCCATAAGAAGTTTACTTTCAACACTTTCCTTCCGTGATGCACACGGGGTTTTTTTAATTTCATAAATGTAGCACCTCATTTTTATCATTCAAAACATTTTTTAGATTAAACATGCCCAAATAGTCAATTTTAGATATACTCTACAAAATTTCCTATGTAAAATTTCCCTCGTGGGGCATATTACACTATGAATAGATGTACAAGTTTTTTTTTTTTAAATAAATAGTAAAAAAAAGAGGTGTAATTTACTAAAATAGCATTATAAACCAGAGAAATTAAATGTTTCTTTATTAAATAAAAGGTTTCAAATTATAGAAGATAATCCATATAATTATTTCGGTGTCAGTGTATTTTTGAACTTTTAAATGGGATCGTTTCGGAAATTAATTTTTATTCAGTTATTTTTAAATTTTTTCATCTATTATTTCTATTTTTAGACTAAGACACTACTTTCATTAGAAAAAAATGACAGAAAATTTGTTAATAAGAAGTCTGAAATTGCCCCCCTGAAAAGCCATATTGCCCCCCTGTGGGGCGTACGCCCCACGTTGGGAACCACTGGCGTATACCCTCTGCCATACGTGTACCCTGTGTTTTTTTTTACGACTACAGCACTGTGTATAAACTGTTCAGAATGATACTAAATTGGAAAAAAACTTACTGCTACTTAAGGGGACCGGGAAAGCAAAATTCAACCAAAAAATCGATTTTTACTTTTTTATCCAACGATGTGTCACACATATTTATATATGAAAAAATAAGTGTTGAAATTATTCATTTATTATTCATTATTTCATATTTCACGACTTTTTCTCAAAACTTGGATTTTTCATGTTTATGTTTCTTTTTTTCAATATCTATTAAACTTAAGAACTCAGATTTTTTTTTAATACTTGTGTTATGTTATATTGTATAATTTAACTCTGGGATTTAATGATTTGTTGAAAACTATTTATTTTAGGCGGTGAAATCTTACCAAAAATGCTAATTTAAAAATGATTTTCAATAAATAATTAATAATTAATTTTGAGTTTCACATAGAACGAAAATGGTCTGTTAAAATACGTAAAGTATGTTATTCTGTCTACTCTAAAAAATCTAGATCTCTATCTTTCACAATTTCTGAGAAAAAGGTAAATAAAGTTGGTGAATTTAACATGGCGGAGATAGGACTTTCCCGGTCTCCTTAAAAACATTGCTTGTGCTTGATGAATAACATTATTTTGAAAGATCTGCCGACGATGTCGTAGCCGAGTGGTTAGCGCGCTCTTCTCCCACGCAGAGGACCCTGGATCGAATCCCACCTGTGGTGAGTGTCAAAGTTTACTCTAGTTTGGAATGAATACTATATAATTCAGATGGCCTTTGGTTAGTGGTTGTATATAAAATATGGAGATTAGTTCTTGAAATATTATGTTTTATCTTTTAAATGGAAATTTTTAAATACAGAAATATGCAAAATAAATGAATTTTTTTCTGGAATTTACATCATAAAATTTCAATTAAAATATGTAAATTATACTGGAGTCTCGAGGGGCTACAGTTTCCATATTTTTAGGGAGATATATATATTACACCGTATAATGCTTACGAAAGAAAAAAAAAAGGTGAAAAAATGTTTGTTGAAGTGGTCAAACATGGATGCAATTCAGACATTTGAAGTGTTTGAAATTCAGACGCATACAAGTGTCTTAAAAATTAAGACACTTTAAAACGTCTGAAAATTGAACACTCCGTTTCAGACACTTAAATGTCTGAATTTAAGACATTTCAGTTTACAGTGTAGCCCCTTCAGTATCACAAAAATCACAATTTAGAACGTTTTTTTAAATGCAACCGCAAGGCGGTAGTGACTTCGACATGAAATAGATCCTACATTGGAGCAAGGGCTGTCATCATCAATTTCCATTCATTACTTTTGAAATCGGTTGGGTACTTTCTGAGATTGCATAGAAATCACAATTTAGAAAGTTTTTTAGAAAGTTTTTCGTCCATTTTCACCCTTTTTAAATTTCGAATTAATTAGGAAATGTTCTTACGGATCATGTATACCTTATAAGTAACTACCATGCCTAGCTTCAAGATTCTAGGCACTGCAGTATTACAAAAACGCAATTTAGAACGTTTTCTGCTCCTTCACCCACTTTGGGGTAGCGGCACCGACATGAAATACAGTCTATGTTAAAGCAAGGGCTGTCACCATCGTTTTCACACCATTATTTTTTTAATCGTTTCTGTACTTCCTGAGAATGCGTATAAGCGCAATTTAGAAAGTTTTTTAGGACGCTTTTCGCTCATTTTCACCCCATTTAAATTTCGATTTTTTAGGAAATGTTCTTAAAGATCATTTGTATTTTAAGAATAACTGCCCTGCCTAATTTCAGGAATCTATGCCCTTCAGTAACACAAAAATTGCAATTTAGAACGTTTTTTGCTTCTGAAACCCCTAGGGGCTAGTGACACCGATATGAAATAGAGCCTATGTTGGAGCAAGGGTTGTCATCAACAATTTCCAACCATTACTTTTGAAATAGGTTGGGTACTTTCTGAGATTGCGTAAAAATCGACATTTAGAATGTTTTTTAGAACTCTTTTCGCGCCTTTTCACCCCTTTTAAATTTCGAATTTTTCAAGATATGTTCTTAGAGATCATTGATATCTTAAAAGTAACTACCATTCCAAATTCCATGTATCTGGCTCCTTCAGTAACACAAAAATTGCAATTTCGAACTTCTTTTGTTCTTGCACCCCCTTTGGGGGTAGTGGCACCAACATAAAATGTAGCCTATCTTGGAGTAAGGGTTGTCACCATCATTTTGATATATATATATTTTTTTAAATCGGTTTGGTACTTCTTGAGATTGCGTAAAAATCGCCATTTAGAACGTTTTTTAAAACGCTTTTTGCGCATTTTCACCCCTTTTAAATTTCGATTTTTTTCAGAAATGTTCTTAGAGATCATTTATATCTAATAAGTAACTACCATGCCAAATTCCACGTATCTGGACCCTTCAGTAACAGAAAAATCGCAATTTCGAACGTTTTTTTTTTGCTCCTGCACCCCCTTTAGGGGTACTGGCACCGACATTAAATGTAGCCTATATTGGAGCAAAAGTTGTCACCATTTTGACACCATTATTTTTGAAATCGGTTTGGTACTTCCTGAAATTGCGCAAAAATCGCCATTTAGAACTTTTTTTAGAACGTTTTTCGGCATTTTCACACTTTTGAATTTCAATTTTTTTAAGAAATGTCTTTAGAGATCATTAGTATCTTATAAGTAACTACCATTCCAAATTTAATGTTTCTAGGCCCTTAAGTAACACAAAAATCGCCTATTTAGAACGTTTTTTTGCTTCTGCACCCCCTTTTGGCCAGTGGCACGGACCTATGATATAGCCTATGTTCTATGTTGGACTAACACCATCATTTTGATACCATTACTTTCGGAATCGGTTGAGTAGTTTCAGAGCTTACTTCCTACAAATAAACAATTTTTACCTCTTTATAATATGATGATGATGATGATGATGACTAGCAAACCCCGCGGCTTTGCTCGCGTAATATTTGAAATATGCCAAGTGATATTTAAATGTCTAATTTTTATCAAAAGGTACTAACTAAATTTTTATTTCATTAAAAGGTAATATTTTATTTTATTAAAAGGTACTTATTACTTTTAGGAATAATTCAAAAATTACTATTTAAAACACAGTTTGACTAAACATCATTATTACACTGTATTAGGCAGAAATAAGACTTAAATTAATAAAATGAAATAAAACTAAATACATGATAATTTAGAAAATATTTTGAAACTTTTATGCTCAATTAATACACTCATTTCAGTATTCATTTGAAGTTTTGAATTTTTTAGAAACCATCTTCTTACATCTTAAAATTAACCATCATGTCCAATTCCAAGTCCTACCACCTCTCTCAACATAAAGGGCTATGTTGAAACAGGAACTGTCACCATTAATTTGCCAACATTAATTTTGAAATCGGTTTGTTATTTCCTAATATTCCACAGAAACGTAATTTAAAAAGCTTTTAAAGCCCTTTTTTAGAACGTTTGTTGTTCCTGTGAACCCCAGGTGGTAGAATCACCGGCATAAAATATAACCTGTGTAGGATCAGAGATTGTTACCACTGATTCGCAACTATTACTTTTATAATCGGTTTATATTCCCTGAAATTGCAAATAATCGTAATTTAGAACTTTTTTAGAATGCTTTTCACACCTTCCCTTCGCTTCAAACCTTTTTAATTCGAATTTATTTTCGACGTTCCTTCGAGGGCATTTATATTTTATAAGTAACTACCATGTCATATTTAAAGTTTCTAGCCTTTTCAGTATCACAGAAATCGCAATTTAGAAAGTTTTTAGCTCCTGAAACCCTCTGGTGGTAGTGGAACAGACATAAAATATAGCTTATGTTTGAGCAGGTTCTATCACCAAAATTTGTCATCATTATTTTTTTAATCGGTTTGGTAATTTATAAGTTTGCTTAAAAATTGTAATTTATAAGGCTTTTCACTCACTTCATTTTTTTTAAATTTGGAATTTTCTTTCGACTGTTCTTAGAAAGCAGTTGCATCTTGTAAGTAAATACCATGCCATACTTCAAAGTGTTAGACCCCTCAGTTGTGCAAAAAACGCAAATTAGAACATGTTTTGCTTTTGCAACCCTCAGATGGTAGTGACAGCAACATAAAATATAACCTATGTTATAGCAGGGACTGTCACCATTGATTTGCAACCATTACTTTTGAAATAGCTTTGGTATTTCTTTAGATTGAGTAGAAATCGCAATTTAGAACGTTTTTAGGACGCTTTTCGCGCATTCCCACCCCTTTTTAAATTTCCAATTTTTTCGAAACTGTTCTTAAAGATCATTTATAGCTAATAAATATGTACCTTGCCTAATTTTAAGTTGCTAGACCCTACCGATCACAAAAATCGAAATTTAGAACGCTTTTTTGCTCCTGCAACGTCTTGGTGATAGTGATACCGACATAAAATAGCGTCTATGTTAGAGCAGAGGCTGTCAGCATCAATTTCCTACCATTACGTTTGAAATCAGATTCATTCTTCCTGAGATATTGCCGACAAATCGCCATCTAGAACGTTTTTAGAACGCTTTTCGCGCAGTTTGCCCCTGCATCTCCTCTGGGGTAGTAGAAACAGATATAAAATATAGCCTATCTTGGAGCAAGATCTGTCATCATCATTTTTACACCATTATATTTGAAATCGGTTCAGTACTTCCTGAGATTGCATAGGAATCGCAATGTAGAAAGTTTTTATAACGCTTTTTGCGCACTTTGACCCCCTGTTAAATTTCGATTTTTTTAGGAAATGTCCTTAGAGATCATTGATATCTTATAACTAACTACCATTCCAAATTTCACGATTCTAGGCCCTTCCGTAACGCAAAAGCCGCAATTTAGAACGTTTTTTGCTCCTGCACCCCCATTGGGGTAGTGACACCGACATAAAACATCGCCTATGTTGGAGCAAGGGTTTTCACCATCATTTTGACGCCATTATTTTTTAGATCGGTTTGGTATTTCCTGAGATTGTGTAGAAACCACCATTAGAACATTTTTTAGAACGCTTTTCGCGCATTTTCACCCCTTTTAAATTTCGAATTGTTTAAGAACTGTTCTTAGAAATCCTTTATATCTAATAAGTAGCTAATATTTCAAATTTCATATTTCTAGGCCCTTCGGTAACGCAAAAATCGCAATTTTAGAACGTTTTTGCTCCTGCACCCCCCTTCGGGTAGTGGCACCGACATAAAACATAGCCTATGTTGGAGCAAGGGTTGTCACCGTCATTTTGATACCCTTATTTTGACACCATTGTTTTTTAGATCGGTTTGGTATTTCCTGAGATTGTGTAGAAACCACATTAAGAACGTTTTTTAGAACGATTTTCGCGCATTTTCACCCCTTTCAAATTTCGAATTGTTTAAGAACTGTTCTTAAAAATCATTTATATCTAATAAGTAGCTAATGTTTCAAATTTCATATTTCTAGGCCCTTCAGTAACACAAAAATTGCATTTTTAGAACGTTTTTTGCTCCTGCACCCCCTTTGAGGTAGTGACACCGACATAAAACATAACCTATCTTAGAGCAAGCGTTGTCACCATCATTTTGACACCAATATTTTTTAAATCAGTTTGGTATTTCCTGAAATTGTGTAGAAACTACCATTTAGAACGTTTTTTAGAACACTTTTTGTGCATTTTCAACCCTTTTAAATTTCGAATTTTTTAAGAACTGTTCTTAGACATCATTTATATCCTATAAGTAACTAATATTCAAAATTTCATATTTCTAGGCCCTTCAGTAACGCTAAAATCGCATTTTTAGAACGTTTTTTGCTCCTACACCCCCTTTGGGGTAGTGGCACCGACATAAGATATAGCCTATGTTCTAAGTTGGACTAACACTATCATTTTGATACCATTACTTTTGGAATCGGTTCGGTAGTTCCTGAGCTTATCTCCGACAAATAAACAATTTTTTCCCCTTTATAATAGGAAGTATAGATGAAGTAAGTATAGAAGTATAGATGAAATATTGATGAATTAAGGTTTGCTTATCCCTAATTGTGCTTTTTACAATTCTTCTTTCAATATTATACAATGTATTGTAATAAATATTCGTTGTTTCTGAAATGGATATTAGATAATTTGTGATCGTTTCAATGCAATGCAGTGCTTCCGTTTTAGTTGGATTAAAAACGCCGTGTGACCACAAGAAAGTGCCGCCTGACCAGAGCAAAAAGACCTCGAGTAGACTGATACGTCTATCTGAAACTTAAGTGGTCTCATTCATAGTGTGTGGGTTTATTTATTCAAATAAAGGTTTGAAGTAAAATTTCTCATTTATCTCAATGGGTATTTTAGACACTTTTGTGAAAAGTATAGCTAAGACGTTTCTTACCGCTTAATTTTCGTGCTTATAAAAGATGGATTATGAAAAATGGGCAATTTTCCTAAACCTTCGGGATATAGGGAGTTGCAAATTATTCAATGACATAAAATCCTGAGTTTACATTAAAATTATATACAGAAAATCGGGTCTTTGAAAAACTGACGTGATAAGCAGAGTGACGTGAAAAACCGGGTGTCGGGATAACGAGGTACGACTGTATATCTTAAACGGGGTTTCAGGCAATATTAGAAAAATATGCATAATTATGCTACTATAGTACAGAATTTTAGGATGAATATGGGATTGAATTACAAATAAAGGAAAAATATGTTGCTTGTTTACGTATGCTGATGCGATAACTTTGTATCGTAATGTGGATAATTCAGAATATTCCAGTGATTTTCATTTTTGGCTGATTAAAGCTAAAAGTTTTTAAAATTTTGTTTTAATACTTTGTTTTCTCATCTTAATTTAAAATATGAAAAGACTTTATATAAAATACAAATGTGAATTCATGTGGTTCTTCAAAATTGCACATTAAGCAATGCTGGATACCTGTTACGTGTTACATACATATAACTTTAAACCTGATTAGAAACACATTTGTATTAGTTCTAAAAAAACATTTCTCAACGAAAAAATTATGACTCCCTTACAAAATAATAAAATTATAGGTGGTAAATAAATTATAGGTGATGCTAAACTGCAACAATATGTTTATTTTTTTCCTTTCAATTTATTTTAATTCTCAAGATTACTGTCAAAGGTGAAATGTCCTTGGAAAATGTTATTCTAATTATAAAATGTGCCTTGGTGATAAATTGCAAATAACCAATTGTATTTAATCTTTCAAAGAATGACGAAAGAAAAAAATCTTTGAAATACGGTTTTTGCAAACGCAATTCAAAATTAATTTTGTGTCGTCGAAATGAGTGCTACATCGCTCGATGTTGCAACCATATTAAGCCAGGGGATGTAAATAGGCAGCATCAGGCTTTCACCTTACTATCTTCTTGGTCCTTCCCCAAGTATAGTTGTAAAAAAAGAATTTTCAGATAGGGATTTTGTTAATAGTAAATCATTTAAGCACAAAATGCCTACGGCAGCTACTTTGAATACGAATGTTGAGAATAAATGCATATTCTGCTCAGAAAGCCATGATATAGAAACTTGTTCTAAAATAATAGAAGAGAAGAAAAATGCTATAAAGGCCAAGCAAGATGTTTCCTATGTTTGAAGCGATTTCACCTAGTTAAAAATTGTAAGTCTAAAAATAGATGTAAATTTTGTTTTCGGAGGCATAATTCAGTGATTTGTGAAGAAAGCGAGAATAAAGGGGAAATAACAGATACACTAGTTTCATCAATTCAAAATAGGAACGTAACACGAGATATTTATTTGCAAACCGCTACTGCATTAGCTATCGGAAAAGAACATAAATCGAAATTACGTCTATTGTATGACTTGGGGTCGCGGAGATCATTTATACTGAGTAGCGTTGCAGAAAAATTAGGTTTACAAGTAGTGGGAGAAGAAGATGTTACAATTCACGCTTTTGGCTCTAAAGCCACGATAAATCAGAAACGTAAGCGATACAGAATTCTTTTGAAAAATCCCGAAATGCTGAATAAAAGTATTACAATTGAAGTGTTAGAGACACCTGAAATTAGTGAAGCTTTACTTGCCGCACCCGAGAAGAGAATACGAGATTTTGTATATAGAAATAAATTGCAATTAGCTGATAGAACCTATGGAGATTCAAAATATTTTCGATTATCTATTTTGATAGGAAGTGATTATTATTGGAAAATGGTAACAGGGAAGCTTCGTAGTCTTTCAGATGATCTTGTACTTTCTGAAACAATTTTAGGATGGACTGTTAATGGTTCTACTGCGTCTAAAGATGCTAATATTTTACAAACGTCAATCAGTGTTATGAAAACTGTTTCGGAGCATGTTGAGTTGGATAAGAGTACCGATGTAAATAATACTTTAAAGGCTTTCTGGGAGTTAGAAACTATGGGTATAAAACCAGAAAAGGAACAATCTGATATAGAGAATGCAGTTCTGGAAAATTATAATAAAACTGTTAAATTTAAGAATAATGTGTATTAAGTGCAGTTGCCCTGAAATGAAAGAGTTGTTGAATTAACGGATAATTATGAGTTAGCGAGAAAAAGGCTATATAGTTTAAATAAGAAATTTGAGAAATGTCCAGAATTTTATGAAAAATATGCCAATGTTATAGATAACTATTTAGAGAAAGAAATGGCAGAAGTTGTTAATTCGGAGCCAAACTCAGTATCTTACTATATGCCTCACCAAGCAGTTATACGTGAAGACAAAGCAACTACCGAACTCAGAGTAGTTTTCGATGCGTCTTCTCATTCTTCCGAATCTATTTCGTTGAATCACTGTTTACATGCTGGTCCAAATTTGAATCCAGACATACTCTATGTTTTACTTCGATTTCGATTACATAAAATTGCAATCACCGGCGATATTGAACAGGCATATTTGCAAATTAGTTTAGATCCTGCAGATAGAGATGCTGTTAGATTTTTATGGATGGAAAATTCTCCTAATCCAGTGTCAAATATAAAGTTGAAAACATTACGAATGACCAGAGTTTTATTCGGAGCGAAGCCTAGTTCATTTCTGTTATCTGCAACGATAAAACATCATATCAGCAAATACAAATCCACATTTCCAGACACGTTTGATCTACTTAATGATTGTCTGTATGTTGATGATTTACTCGCTGGTGTAAATGAAGAATCACAAGGTTTGAAGGTATATGCTGAGGTTAAGACCATTTTGAAAGAGGCTAATTTCAATATGCGCAAGTGGACTACGAATTCCGAAAGTCTTCAATCGCAATTTGACTTAAATGAAGAAACTATACACAAAAATTCTGTTTATACAAAAGTTCTAGGTTATAAATGAAATACCCAAGAAGATTATTTGACAGTCGAATTACAGAATCTTTTGAAATTTGACGATAAGAATAACGGTGTAACCAAAAGAGAAGTTTTAAAGATGATAGGAAGAATATATGATCCCATAGGAATTTTAAACACTTTTACAGTAACTGCAAGAATTCTTATGCAAGAAATTTGGAAAGAAGGTCTGAGTTGGGAAGATAAATTGAATGAAGATATGCACAATAAATGGATTAAGTGGTGCAAGCAACTAAGTTCTATTGAAGCTGCAAAGATTGCAAGATATTATTTTGGTGACTATTCAAAAGATGCGATTCAAGATCTACAATTACACTGTTTTAACGACGCAAGTTCCAAAGCCTACGGATCTGTTGTTTATCTAAGTTATCATGTTAACAAACAAATATTTACTATTTTTGTCATTTGCAAAGTCAGAGTTGCTCCAGTCAAGAAATTATCTCTGCCAAGATTGGAACTAATGAGTGCACTAGTAGGTACTAGACTAACAGCCTATGTTAATCAACATCTATTCAAAGAAATGAAAATCAGTCTACATTTCTGGACAGATTCAATGATTGTTCTGCATTGGATCAGAGGCAATGTTGAAGAATGGAAGCCATTTGTTCAGAATAGGATTCGAGAAATACAGCAAAAAACAAATCCAAACTTGTGGTCGCATTGCCCTGGCTCAGAAAATCCAGCTGACTTGTTAACCAGAGGTGAAAAAGCAGAATCATTTAAAAAAAATGAAACATGGTTTAACTGTCCCAAGTGGCTGAAAGAAAATGAAACATTTTGGCCTCAAGAAACGAAAGAAATTGATATCAAAGGTGCCGTAGTAGAGAAAAGATCATCAAAAAGAACAGAAATTCTCCAAACTAGCTGTGTGACACAAGAAGAAAATACAATTTTTAAAATTGAAAATTACAGTACATTGACTAGAGTACTTCGCATCACCTGTTGGATATTCAGATTTGCGAACAATACAAAGACATGTGTAAGTAAACTTTCAGGACCTTTGAGCGCTGAAGAAATGCTGAAAGCCGAGAAATATTGGATAAAACAGACGCAAGAGAAATACTTTCCAGAAGAAAGAGAAGCATTGTTTAAGAAGAAATTAATCCCAAGAAAATCAAAAATTCTAAATTTAAATCCGTTCTTAGATGAAGATGGAATCATGCGATTAAAAGGAAGACTCGAGAATTCAAATTTAAGTTATTCAGAAGCACATCCAATTATATTCCTTAGCAAAAGTCATTTTACAGATCTTCAAATCAGAAGAGCTCATGAAGAAGTAGCTCATGTTGGAGTTGCCGAAACACTCGCCCAATTAAGAGAAAGTTTATGGATTATAAAGGGTAGTCAACAAGTAAAACGCATACTAAGACGATGTATCATCTGTAAAAAATTCAGCACTAAACCTTACTGCCAAGACATTGCACCCCTTCTTCCAGATAGAATTAAAGAAGCATCACCGTTTGAAGTAACAGGAGCAGATTTCCTAGGTCCCTTATAACTCAAAAATAGTTCAAAGATTTACGTTGTTTTATTTACATGCGCAGTAGTAAGAGCAGTGCATCTAGAAATTGTTATGAATTTAACAACGACGGAATTTTTAATTGCCTTTCGAAGTTTCATCTCACGTCGTGGTATTTGCAAGATTATTTACACCGATAATGCTAAAACCTTCAAGAAAGCGGACAGGAATTTACGGCAGATATGGAATTTGATAAAGAATCCCGAGGTACAAAATTATTTTAGTGAAAAAGAATTGAATGGAAATTCATCGTAGAGAGAGCAGCGTGGTGGGGAGGATTCTACGAAAGATTGGTACGTTCAACGAAGATATGCCTTAAGAAAATCCTTGGAAGATCTTCATTAGACTACAAAGAATTTGAAACCACTTTACAGGAAGTGGAAGCTGTTTTGAATTCACGCCCATTAACCTATGTATCGAGTGATGTAAATGAGCCAACTCCTTTGTGTCCAGCACATTTCCTGGTAGGGAAAAGACTGACAGCTTTGCCACCGGAAAAGATAAGGATCATTCCTTCTACAAAAAGTGAAGTAACTCGCAGATATAGATACAGATTAAACTTAGTACAAAAATTTTGGTTGAAGTGGAAACAATTTTACCTAATGGATTTAAAATCTGTCCATTATACAGATCACTCCAAAGGCATACCAGTAAAAAAAGGAGCCGTTGTTCAAATTAAAGATGACAATCAGCCAAGGCTTCTGTGGAAATTGGGCATTATTACAGATATTCATCCTGGTAGAGACGGAAAGGTTCGTGCATGCACTTTAAGACTGGCAACAGGCAATTTCATTCGGCGAGCAGTCGAACACCTATATCCATTGGAACTTGACTATTATAAAGAATAACTTATCTTTCTGGGCCGGAGGATGTTGTATTTTCTGACTCAAATTCCAAACTCTTTGGTGCGAAGTAAAACAAACAAGCTGTGTGAACTAAAGTGACTTTTTTTTTTTTTTTTTTTTTTTTTTTGTTTACGATATAATTTTATGTTATTTGTTGTTCTATGAATTTTCTGCAGACGAGATGAACGAAGTTTAAAACTGAAGATGTTCAAAGATAGTATATGTACCGTTTTTAGTGTTAGTTTTCGTTTATTAAATGTTTGTTTCGTCCAACAGTGTTTGTATTTATCGAAGTAAATACACATTTATCGAGATCAACCATAATAAGGGCGTAGAATTCACGACTCAGGTGAGAAAGTTTTAGATTAATAAGATACCTTTATATTTTTTAGTAATATTTTGTATATAAATATAGGTACAGTAGAGTCCCGATTATCCGAGTTAATCGAACTTAAACCTTTGGAATGGATCTTTTTCTTCTGATGGACTGACGGCTTGCATTATTATGAAACTGCTATTATAAATGAAGTGTTAGGTGGAGATGAAAGGGCAGTGGTAAAAAATTAGAACTCTGATTTTCTGGTCAGAATGGGAAAAGAAAATGACCATTTTTTTTTTTTTTTTTTTTTTTTAATTATGGCCATTTTCTTTTCTCATTCTGACCAGAAAATCAGAGTTCTAATTTTTTACCACTGCTCTTTCATCTCTACCTAACGCTTCATTTATAATGACTGTTTCAGAATAATGGAAGCCATCAGTCCATCAGAAGAAACTAACTCGGTGAAAGCAGAAACTCCGATAATCGGGATTCTATTGTAGTTCAGTTTTAAGACTTATAAAACGCGATTTTATTTTACATAAAGCGATGTCCTCCACATCCGCTGAGGAATTCATCATTTGCAATCCAGTGTTAAACAACGTCTACGGTAAAGTACGCTTAGGGCGTCACTATCTCTAAATAATACACAAATCAAAAAAAAAAAAAAAAAAAAAAAAAAAAAAGATTTCGTCATTCAAAAAACTCGACAAAAAAATCGGCTATCTAAAGATTCACAGGCCTTCATTTTTTTGTATTATTAATATAGATATTTAAAATTAAATTTAGTTTCTAATAGCTGCCTGTTTTATCAGAAATCCTTCATTTATATTTTTTCAAACTAGCAAGTGTTTTAATTTTCTTTCAGTTTTTATGGGAAAATCGCAACAAAAAGATATAATTGCTATTTTTCTTTCACTTTCTACAGAAATGCAGTTCTTCCGTTGCCAATATTAAGCAAATGGCTCCAAAAACTACAAAAAAAATTAATATTTCAAAAATAAATGGAGCTGCAGTTTTCAAAAAAATTGCATTAAAAAGTGCTTTTTTACGACGGTATAAAAATTGAAAATGTCCGATGCTTAGAAGTTTTTAAAAATGCTATTGAGTATTTAATCGTACTGCTTTGTTTTACGCCTGGCTTCTGCAAGGTAACGTTATTTTTTGGAGACTACACTAAATAAACTGGGAGAAAGAAATACCATACCGTAACGAGAGCTAAAAAGAAGTAAAACATTGAGAAAGGATAGAGGAACGGACATCAAAGGAAGTTATAAAAGCATTCAAAGAAACCAAAAAACGCAAAAAGAATAGAAGGCTACACAAAAAACACTAGGACCAAATCTATAAAAAAAAATGTTCACAAAAAGAGGTACTGACTTGTGTGGGCTATCACTAATGCGGAAATGGGCCATTATTGGTTCAATGGGGTCCATCACTGATGTTTCTGTACCTTTTTGTTAAACAAGTCGTGGATGAAATGAATTTTTATTTTCTTGACTCTAAACTATTATTTCCTCCGTTCCTGTTATATTTTGATTATCGCTATGTCAGGAATGTTCCTGGCGTATGAACTATTAGCTAAAAACCGTGACTACATCCTTAACCTGGCCCTGACAGTTGCTTTTACCCTATATATTCTTCAGAGATTATTTTGCTTCATATTTCGTTTTATTTAAATAACACTTTTTAGTTGCGGATATATTTAATTAAAATATTATTAATCGTTCGAGATTTCAGAAAGAACATTTAAAAATATTGTAACAAAGTTTTTTTTTTTTTTAATTAGACTAAGAATTAAAAAAAAAAATAAGCACTAATGAAATATTTTTTAAAGAAAATTTTATTGTTTATTTTACTATTTTACATTTTCTTGCTAAAATGCGTTATTGAAAATGTATTTGATTAATGAAATCAGCTAAGAGTTAAATTGAAACAATATTTCCCATTGCAATTCGTTGACAATTTGAATTTAAAATATTAACTTTAGAATCAATATACAATAATTTATTGACAAAATTTTGTTTTCTAGATTTTATATTTTCTTTTAAATATGGGAACTACTTTACACACATGTCACATGCCATGTTTTTATTTACACTTTTCAACATAATTGAAAACTGTTCATTTTGTCTTGAGTATCGCTGCCTATCTGTTTGAGTCTCTGGCTGCCTGGCGTCTGTATGTCTTTCCGTTGTCCAACACGAGTAAAAATACTTGGATTATCATATATTTGATATTTGTTTTTGAAGTTTAATATGACAGGGGCAGCGCTAACCATTCGCCAACACGCCAAATGCGAATACATCGTGAAATTGGCGAGAAAAAAAATTACTTTAGCGAAAAAGCTGGCGAATGATTTTTTGGGGTCTCTTTTGTTGTGTAATTAATTATGTTTTGGAACGCAAAATGAATTTCCGTTTTTAGCGCGAGTTCGCGTACGGCCATATTTCCAGTCTATATTCCTCCTCTTCTTCTCGGCCGGCCAATTAGAGGTCATTCTGTTCCAATTTTCCGAAAATTTAAGGAATTAATATCCGAAAATTTAAAAAAAATCAGTCGTCAATCCGAAAATTCGGACAAAAAATATCGCGAATTTTGACAAATGGTTGCCGAAAAAAATTAATTTTGTCAATCGTTTGCAGAAAAATTGCGAATTTTGTCAAATGATCGCGGGAAAAAACACAAATTTCGTCAAAGAATTGCGGAAAAACGCAAATTTTTGTAAAAAGATCGCGAAAAATCCGCAAATTTCGTCAAAAGATAGCGAAAAAAAACCCCGCAAATTTCGTCAAAAGATCGCAAAAAACCCGCAAATTTCGTCAAAAGATCGCGAAAAAACTCAAATTTCATCAAAAGACCAAAAAACCCCGCAAACTTCGTCAAAAGACCGAAAATTTTCGTCAAAAGGTGGGATATACCTTTATATACTTTTATACTTTTGGCTATTAATAGATAAATTTGGCTAATGATTTTCAAATTTGTCTAATGTGTTGGCTAATAGTCTTAATTTCCTAGCGCGGTCCCTGAATATGACATATTTGCTATGGAAAATTATGTGTAGAATTTATTATTATTCACTTACAGAGATACTCAAAAGGTTTGATAAAAAATCATTTGCAATGTGTTTTACAGATGTTACACTATTTAAAGCATATACGTACAAATAAATTCAGTTGCTGTACGGCCGATAACTACTGGAAGTGCGTCTACAGTTCTGGTGTGCAATTTTAACTTTAACTAATATTTTGCGTATTACTTGGTATGCATTACTTATGTAAATCAAAGACAAGACTGCACAAATGAATTCCGGAACATTTCCGTTTATTGACGGATTTTGTTGAAACAGAATTCTTAACTACATTTTGCATTCTTTAATTGAACTAAATTTTAGAATATTATATAGTACGTATATACATCTATAGAACATGTACAAAGCTGCACAAAAGGAATCGAATACGTTCTGACTATAGATGGTAATTGCTAAAATTGAATTTTCAACTGTGCTATGCATTTTTCAAATTCTTTCCTTTGATAACATCTTTCACCTTAATAAACGACGAGGTTTATTTACAGTATTTTAAATGTTCCACCAAATGCATACCTTTTGGTACACGATGAGACTGCAGTCGGCAGGGTCGGTTTCTTGTCGGTATCAGCGCAGTGGTATTGATCAAGTGTTGGTAGCATATCAGCAACTGATACTAAAAAGCCGTACTTTTTCAAATACAGGTTACAGTAATCGTTCCCCTTACTGTTACATATATCCAAGCAGTGATGGAACAGTGGCATAGCAATTGAGCGATTGTCACCACTAAATTTTTATAGTATTCTTTGCCTTCAAAAATCTCAGAAATTCTGTCCTGAAGTTAGATGAAGAATACTAATAAAATTTTGCGGTGTCAATTGATTATCTGCTGCTACACTGTTCTATCACTGATGCAAGTGACTCTTGACCGATATCTGATGTCCGGCAGTGGTTAGATTATTTTTGCCAATATCGATCCGAATTTGGAACATTTAGTCTTAGCCAGCATTTTGTTTCTGTTTTTCTTTATTTTGCTTATGAGTGCATGATTTTTTTAAATAATGCATATTACATACATTTTTTCCCCTTCGACGAATTAGTGTAAGAATATCGAAACATGAGAAGGGGTGCTTTCGGCATTTTACTGCTTGCCGTTATCCGACCACATTCGACAATATTTCAAATAATTATCAGTATACGGTCGGAACAGTATATCTACGCTATCGGCATTCCCGCTACCGCTCTTTATTTGGTTGTTGTACAAATAACTGACGATATGCAGTCTGCACAATATAGTTCCGTTAATTCTGCCGACATTGCCGAAACTGGTTCGACTGCTTGCGTAACTGTCAGGCAGCGTACCGAAAAAGTTAGGGTACCGGCACCCGGTATGCCGGTCGCGGCAAGCGTGTGTCGGCCGATTGCTTAGCTATATCTCTGGAATTGCTGGGTAGTTAGAATATGCTTCATAATGTACGATTGGCGCATGATTTTTTTTCTTTATTCTAATAAATACATGTTTGAAATTTATTGTTCGGGGTCTTTTGTTTTTGTTACATATTATATGTATTGGGATGAAATAAAAAAGAAAATACATATGACTCCATTTAATTTTTATTTTATATATCACATGATAAATTATCCTCTTATACCTTTTTTCGAAGAATTTATTTTGTACTCAGCAATGTATTATGTTATTTATCTACTCTATTATCAATCTTTATAAAATTAATGGTCCCTGTCTAGAAATTTATACTCTCACTTAGAATATTAGTCTAGTTTAAGCCTGTTATCTGAGGAAATGACATATTTAGGAATGGATATATCACTTCATGTCTGGGAAATAGATTATTAATCTTTCTATTACTGAAACTATGAAGCTATTTTATATTAATAATGTTTCTCGATATCTCAGGTTATAAGCACAATATCATATTTAGGATATTCCATTATGAAAAAAATTCTATACATGATATATTGTTAATTTTGTATTGGATTTATTTTTTATATAAAATAACATATACATCCATTTTAAATGGCTGTAAATTGATGCAATTAACAAACATGTTTCTGTAACATTTGTTTAAATAATGAAATATATATAAAAATTTTATTAAACGTAAACTTTTATCTCTTTATTCTTTTAAGGCTGTTCTTAACTGCTCTGCTCAACAAGCGCAAAAAGTTTTTACATATATACAAATTCATTTTTTAACGGAAAGGTATAAAATTGGAAAGCCTGGCCTTGGAAGCGATTTGGAATTAAGCTGTTTTTTTTTCATTTTTTGATCAATCAATTACCTATTGAGTTATCAGTGAATTCGATCACGTGACAAACCTGTTTTTCGCCCGCTCTTGAGTGCTCTTTCTCCCTTCGCGCGGAAATTTGGTTCAAAACGCCTATTTTGATACAATTTTCTGAAAGATCTATTGCGTTTGCGAAAAAAAGAGAAAAACAGCTCGATGACATAGTTTCTGAACAATAACACAAGCTAGTTTCATGCATTTTCGAACAAAAATAAATTAAAACTTATGTCAGAAAGTTGCCCTTTTGGATTTGAGAACACCCTTAAATCTCAGTTTATAATGGATTAAAAACTATACACATTGTAAAACATTATGTCATTTTTTTTAAATGCTAGGAGGCTCTGCCCCCTACGAGCTACGCTCGCCAACCCCCGTTCAGGCACCGCCGATTCTAAAAGCTTGCTAATTTCATCGGCCTTAAAAAGATTGAATTATAATTTAAAAAATCAGTGGCGGTCGACCTGTAAACGGTTTTTTAGCCCTCCGAACGGTATGCTGTTTCTTTCTCCCAGCTTATTTTGTGTCCAGAAAATAACGTTAGCTTACAGACGCTAGTAATAAATAAAGTAGATGTATCATTGTACAATTAAATGCTCTATAGCATTTTTTAAAATTTCTAAACATCGCACATTTTCAGTTTTTATACCATCGTATTGGGGAAAAAAAGTACTTTTTAATGCAATTTGTTTGAAAACTGCATCTCCATTTGTTTTTGAAATATATTTTTATTTGCAGTTTTTAGCGATATTGTTTCATTTTGATAACTCAAGCACTCCATTACTGTAGAAAATAAAGAAAAAATAGTTGAAAAATAGCAATTATACCTTTTTGTTGCCATTTTCTCATATAAATTAAAAAAAAAAAAACTTAATTAAAATACGTGCTACTTTGAGAAAAATATAAAGGAAGGATTTATGATAAAACAGGGAGCTATTATAAACAATATTTAATGTTAAGTTTCTATATTAATGCAAATGACGTCATTTTGCATAAAATAAAAGCGTGTGCTTTAAATCTTAAAATTCAAATATGTTTTGCAGTAGAGTCCCTATTATCCGAGAGACGCTTAACCGAGTTATTTTCTTCTGATGGACTGGTCGCTTCTATTATTATGAAACAGCCATTATAAATGAAGCGTTAGGTGAAGATGAAAGAGCAGCCGTAAAAATTTAGAACTCTGATTTGCTGGTCAGAATGGAAAAAAAAATGGCCATAACTTTTTTTTAAGCCACCAGTCCACCAGAAGAAAATGAAGTAATGGAAATGCCGGGGGCGACACTAAATTCTGGAAAAGCAGAATTCCTGTTCTCTAGTCATTCATTTTCCTTTGATTGGAGATTTTTAAGACGAAATCAGCCGCTGCTAGAGATACAATGGCTGTTTTCGTCTTTGATTAAAAACAAGAAAGAAAAATCATGTGTACGGCATAGATTATGAAACACTTTCCAACACTCCCTGAAAGCTTTAACAAAACTTCGTTATTTAGGGAAATAAGGTAAATAAGATAACTAACTAAACATTTAAAAAACTGATTTCAGCAGTTACCATCCATAGCCAAATATTTATTCCAATTCTTCGGAACAGCTCTGTATTTGATCTGTAGGCTGATATATATACCATATATTAGAAAATTTAGTTTAGCAAGAAAACGCATAACAGGTTGAAATTTCTCTTTCAGCCATTTATACTAATAAATGGAAACATACTTGAATACTTTTGTTTAGCCCTGTTGTTTACCTAGTACCTTTATTACACGCCACTATTTAGCTAAACTTTAATTCAAACTAAATCACTCTTAAAAATACTGAAATCGCATTTCCAGAATTTATCATCTATAGGCGGCCATGTATCCAATTCTTTGCACGGCCTGTATATGATTTTATCTATATTCTGCAAACATTTCTTAGAAAACTACATGCAGTTCAGCATAACACATTTTAAACCCACCTTTCAGCAATTTACGGTCATACTCAGTAACCTTTACGAATTCTTTTGCGTAGCCCTGTATATCAACTATAACATTTACACACACCATATAGTATGCATAAATATAGTGAAACTTAAAATCGCATATCATAATTAAAAATGCATTCCCTGCCATCGCCGCTAATATACAGTACTTCGGATAGAAAATACTTGTCTGAAATGTTTTTTATGTTCCTGTAAATGCATTGCACTTCGTATTATACATGAAATAACTTAAGTAAGCCTCACCGACGTATATCAATTTTATTATATATGAATTTGTATAATTAAAATACGCCGCAAACAATTTCCCCCAATAACATTTATAATGGAATTCTTTTGTGTAGCCCTGTAAATGAACAGTAACTATTCGTTGCACCGCATATGCTACAGAATATTCTGCATATTTTTGTGTACTTCGTATATGCATATATTTTTTATTATGTTTGAAAGGGTGTAACATCTTTAAAATTCATTTGAAATGATTTTTTCCCATTGGCCGTAATGTAACGGAATACTTTTGACTGTCCCTGTAAATGAACTAAACATGCTACAAACTTCATTTGAAATAGGGTTCGTGCTAGTCTAAAGGTCAATAACCAAAAATTTCAGTGCGATCCGTGTATATTTACGAGAGTTAGAGCGCGAACAGACAAACCGAAATCAATAACACTTTTCAAATTAGTTGGAAAGTGTTAAAAATTAATTAAAAATTTGAAAGTAAACTAATGTAAAATAAATTAAGTACACAGAGTCTTAGTCTCTCTGTACTTTTTAACAACGCTATGAGAAAGTTCTTTTAAATGTATCGTTTTAAATCTGACGTAATTTTCACCAAAGTTTCCTTTATCTTTTTCATATTCACATGAAAATACTTTTGTTGTTAGAAAGGAAATGTTATTTGCGCTGTCTTAAAATTCACGATAATAGTTGAAAAGATTATCTCAAATATGAAATAAATGTCTCGTGCAAATGTATTTTATAGTTTAAAGTGTTTTGCCAACTTTTATTTATTTGGCCTTTTTAAATATGACGTAATTTCCTTCATTTGTGACTTTTAACGCATAATAATGAATTTAGTACTTAAAAAATTTCTTTTCCTTTTAAAATTCACGTGTAACTGTAGTTTTCATGATGTAATTTTCAATATTTTCCTGATTTTTAACACGTAATCACTCAATTTTAATTTGAAAGTTTTTCTCTGTTTATAATAGCCACGAGTAAATATTTTTTTTTATTTGAAGGAAACATTATTCTTTGCGCTGTTTTAAAAATTGACAACAGTTTAAAATAATTGCCCTTTTCTAAAATATGAAAAAAATATTTCTCAAAATGCTGAAAATTTGAATTTAAAATGGAAATAAATCCTCAAAAAATGAGTCAAATTAAAAAGATAATTGCAGTCTGCACATCAGAAACTTCCAATGTATAAAATGATCTAAAAATGTTTAAATTCCTATGTATAGTTTTTCTCCTATAAAACTTTTTTAATGGAACGAGTTTGACCATCTTTAACATTAAATATCTCTTAAAATAATTATTCGATTTAAAAAATGGGTGCATCAGCGTCTTTATCAAACATTTATGTATAAAACTACCGATTTGCATATTTTTGTATGAAACAGTTTTCGTAACATTAACGAAGAAAGACCCCCGGTCATAAAAAATTATGGATGCCGATCTAGTAGGAGTATACCCGGATGACCTACGCAGATTTTCATTGGTCCATTTCCAAATCAAAACTTTTTTTATATATAGAAGGATTTGTGAAATTTTTGCATGATATTTTTGCTTTTACTTTCATATTTTTCGTATTTGTTGTATTTTAAATCATGTAATCCTTTTACAATAACCTAAAACTGCAGATATATGATATTTTTAATATGATACCGGAAAAAGATTAAATATAGGTTAGATGTTTCATTTTGAAATCAGATTTGCTATATGTTAATTACTTTTAGGATATTGATATGTTAATACAACTTAAAACATATATGGATCAAGATAGAGAGGTAAAAAATGCATACAGTGTTCTGTGTATTTTACAAAAAAAAAAAAAAAAAAAAAAAAAATTGCAAAAGTTGTGAAAATAGTAGTTTTTAAATGGTGGTCTCAATATTGGTCACCCATAACATTTGTGTAAAAGCACAAATCAATTAACAAAAATAATTAAAAATCATAAAAAAAATTACCCTTCAATTTATTTGCAGTAATTCCACATGCAGTGCATCTCAAAACCATATGGAGAGGCGATTTTTCGAAATAACAGATCAAAAATTTGAAGCAATAATCACGATAAAATAATAAGGTTATGGAATCATAACATGAGTTTATTACAACAAAGAAATGCAGTATAAGTGTTGCAAATTTTTTGAAAAAAAAATCAAAATCAAAATAGGGTGTCCAAGGAATATATAGACCTTTTGGGTATTCTGTATTTAAAGTCAAATTTTGGATCCATACCTTTGATTTATCATAAAAATCATATCAGGCATGCTTCGAAATGTTTTTTGGAGAATGTGTAGCTGTAAAGAGAACCAACTCTGCTATGATTGTTGCTTTAATTCCTGAACAGTCGAATACTGACGAGCATCAGCATACACCTCTCCTACATGTACTTTCCATTAGTCTTCAACAGAATTCAAGTGTGGGGTACGGCTGTCCAGTCTATAACAGCCGCTTGATTCTGCATAAAAAAAGCTGTTGTTGAGTAAGAGGTATGAATAGATGCATTGTCATGTTGGAATTTCCCCTTTTCTCCTTCTAAGATATTTCCAATTGGAAGGAGATATCTGTTGAGGACATTTTGATAATACCCAGAGCACTGTCGGCAATTAAGAAAATCAATATCTTTGTTCCCGTGAAACAGAACGCGCCCCATACCATGAGAGAACCTCCTTGCTGTCGAAAAATAACTCGGAAGGCTCTCGTCGTAGATCATCCTAACAGCATGCCCAGGCATCAGGGCCATCCAAATTCAATTTTGTTTCGTCACTGAAGAAAACATTTCGCCATTCGTCCGTCCAATGAACGCATTTTTTTTATTTTTTAGTCCAAAGAATTTTAGTTCCGATTTGATTTCAAGGTACCAACCTATTAGCTTCTTCGCTAAGAGTCGTTATTTCTGTGTCACAGCGTCAAAACTAATCTGAAAATCAGAAAAAACGCATTTGAAACCCAACATATGGATATATGGCGCCATCTAGAATCCAAGTTTGGTACTAATTATTTTTATTCTCTTGAAGATAACTTTTCAGCAAGAGAAGCATTTTAGTCCAAACCGCACTCCTGTACAACAGTTACTTGATTTTTTATTAATTTTAAATTGTGTCAGGGCCATTAGGGACACCCTGTATATTTTCATCGCTCCAGGCCACAAAAGCATTCTCAAATATTGATTCTTACTACTCCAATTCAAAATATTAGAATAACAAACAGAGGCATTGCGTAGTCATATAAAACATATCTGAAAAAATAAATAACTAGAACAAACGAAAAAAATTAAAAAGTGTTTACAAAAACTGATGGGAAGTATAGTATTCTCATGTGGCTAAAGAATTCATTGAAATCTTATAAAAAAATAAAGAATTTATAAAATAAAAAATTCCAGAAGCGCATCAAAATATTAGATTATTTTTTAAATTTTGGAAATGGCCAGCTATGATGATAAAATTTGTCTCTGTAGAGTATTCATATAATGTATTGTTTTAGCGTCAGTTTTAGTTAGTTGGGAGTTTAATATGGGCCGGATGAAAGATATTTGGGACTCTACAAAGACTGCGATTGCGACTCTGCGCAATGAGGGTCTTACTCAATGGAATATTACCAAAATAGTGAGCTGTTCTCAAGGAACTGTGAGTTACGTTTTAAAAATGTTACTCTGAAAATCAAAATTTAAGAAATAATCGTGCAAATAGTTGTCATAAAGGAATCATTCATTAAGTAAGCTGTCTGTTATACTAAGACAAGACAGAATGCTCAAATGTATCGTGTGGAAAAACTCCTTCAGGAGCCTGAGTTCATAAGTAGAAAGGCGAGAACAAGGAGTGGATGTCTCAACTGCTACCACATTGCGAGGAGTCTACGAAGTTGATTTTCAATCACGTGTGCTCAAGACAAAACCGTACCTTACTTGTAAACTGAAAAGTTCCAGATTGCAGTGATGCAACTACAGATTGCACACTGTAAAAAAAAAAAAAAAAAAAAAAAAAAAAAAAAAAAAAAAAAAAGCGCGACATTTTTACAGTACAAAGTACTGTTCATCTCGGGCACAAACTCGATCACAGTGAATGTGCTATATCTTTCTTTGGTTTCCTGACTTCGCCAGTTCACCAGGTTATCCGTGCTTTGCGTTGCAAAAAAGAGTTTTTATTAGAGAGTTTTTGTATGTAACAATCAGTGAAGTTTATCACCTCTGTCATGATTTGGGATGTATGAATATGAGGGTTTTGGAAAGTTGTGCATTTTGTCAGGAAGGGTAAATTCCGAAGTTTAAACGGAGGTACTTGATCATTTTACGCTTCCATCATCGGAATATCTACTTGAGGATGACTTTATCTTCAACCACGACTCTGCATTTTGCCACACGCCAAATCACACCACAGCTTCGTTTAAAAATTATAAAATCAAATTACTTCCTTGGCCGAGAAATTCTCACGATTTAAAAGCCATGGATAATATCTGGGATTTAATGAGGAAGACCTTGAGGACAAGCTATAAAGGACAGAAATATAAACACGAAAAGGGTAAAATAGATTTGCGCTAATAACGGCAAAGATGACTGCCAAACATTAGTGAATAGTATGGCTGATCGTGTAGGCGACGTTATTAAAGACAAGGGAGATACCGCTAAATGTTAACTATTCACAAAGTTTTTCGTTTAAATGAATTATAGTATTTTTTTCTGTTTTATTCTAATTTTTTGAGCGGCTGCGACAACTAATCTATTTATTTTAATTTTTGAAAAAAAAAAAAAATATATATATATATATAAACTTTCCACTATAAAGCAATTGATTTTAGGTTATCTTTATCTACAAAATATGTAGAATATGATACTGCACATCCAAATCGTCAAGCATTCATTTCTACCGAAATAAATGTAAATCTCGATTTTGTGCTTTATTTTTCATAATTGTAATATTTTGAATTGCAGTAGTATATATACATATAGATATGCGAAAGCACTCGTAGTTAGAAACCGATCAGGGTGTGACTGAGCAACTATACAGGACTAACCAATGTCTCGACTCAGTTCTTTGTCAGCTTCATCCGCCAATTTGTAGTAAAATGACGTTTAAAGGTTTCAAATTCAAATAGAAGTACAAAAATATTATACAGAGTGCAAAGGAAAGTCACTTTAAGCTGAAAATACTTGCGAACGGAGAGAGTTACAGCCATGCAAATGAGGTAACGGCATAGTAAATAGACTACGCCTGATTTCATGCAAACGATAGCAGCGCTCCCTAGTGGCGAAATTTGGAAGATAACCATTGCAAATCGAAAATGAAAAGAGATAGAGCAAAATTTCCAATTAGAAAGTTTTAGAGCATCAATTAATTAGTACGAAACGACATTAGGTTTACATGGATAAGATGAAACTTTGCCTGTATATCCAAAAATGTCCGAAATCGATGCACTCTATTTTGCGTAAACGTTTGAATGAAATAGCCAGAAGTATAGAGAAATATGCATAATTTATTGTATAAATACGTACTTATCTCAATAAATTTTGATAACATCACACACACACACACACACACACACACACACAAAAAAAAGACAAACTGTCTCACAGTGATAAAAAGTACGATAAAAGTATGAGATTCAGTATGTTCGAAAAGTTATCCATTGCTCACGTTACACATTTGTATTCGTGAGAGTCAATCTGCATGTATATTTCTCAGCATGGAACGTCTATTGCGAGCCACTTCACTACGACGACATATATTTAACCCTTTCAAGAGCGGTGGATAGACGGTCTAGCCACCTAATTTTAAATCCAAAATGGACCAATGACACCAATAATATTTTAATAAAATTTTGCTTTTGTAATGAAAGTGCAGATCAGCGGGTTTTTGTTTTCTAAGAAATTCGTTTGAATATTCTGGTGTGAGTCAATTATTTCACCATTTAACGAATAGAATTTTTTTGCCTCTGTAATTATTAAACTAACATTTTAAATGCATTGGAAATTAAATTTTTACAGACTCTACATTACAGTACAACGTTACAATTTGCTATTGTGCACTGCTAAATTTCCGAAATGTGAATATGCAAAGTAGAATAGCCTCTCATCGATTTCGGACATTTTTGAGTATACAGGAGACGATTTATCTTATCCGCGTGAACCAAATGTCGTTTCGTACTAATTAATTGATCCTATGAAACTTTCTAGTTGGAAATTTGGCTGTGTCTCTTTTCGTTTTTGATTTACGATGGCTATCTTCCAAATTTCGCCACTAGGAGCGCTGCTGTCGGTTGCATTAGGTCTGACGTCGTCGCTTTACTATACCATTACCTCACTTGCATAGCTGTAGCTCTTTCTGTTCGCAAGTATTTACAGGTTAAAGGGACTTTCTTTTGCACCCTGTATAGCCGATAGATTTTTATCCTTAAGTATTCAACCTTGATACAATGATTCCAGAGCATTTTTTGATTTGCCTCTATCTTAAAAAATAGCTGAGATAAAACAAGTTTCAAATTCTAGGGTTGTTTTTTTTTTTTTTTTCATTTTTAGCTTTAGAAAATGTGGTCTCGGGAAAATTTACATCATTATTTTAACCATTGTTGCTACTCCCATACATTAAAAGAAAAAACTACAGTCATATCGACCAGCGTCGAATTCTCCCCAAGTTTGGAGGTACTTCCCGAAATATCGGGAAATTTGGCGACGAAGAAAGTTCGCTATACATAAAGCAAACATCGCGATAGGTGACATATTTTTAGAAAACTCTTATTGAAATTCAGAATTTTCCAAAACTGGGAAACTTCTAAAATCCAGTTCCACGCATTTTACAA
The DNA here is from genome assembly GCA_963932465.1 of Maratus speciosus. Taxonomy (NCBI): domain Eukaryota; kingdom Metazoa; phylum Arthropoda; class Arachnida; order Araneae; family Salticidae; genus Maratus; species Maratus speciosus. Next base: position 24,960,208 of record OZ010786.1, read on the forward strand.
AAGTTTATGAAAAAACTATTTTGTGGTAAATAATTATTTTGTGATTAATAGCTTGTATCAGTCGTTAGATTGCCTAGTAAATGGAAAGAAAATTAAAAGATCTAAAATGCTTGAAGCATTTTTTGACTGTTTTTTTCTTTTTTTTTTTTTACTTCTCTTCATAATTAAGGAAGGATAAAAAAATAATTAACATCAATGAGTACTTTTATCGTTCTAAAAATATATATTTTATACTTAACCAGGTGGTTTAAATATATAACATATTTTTTCCGATGATTCCCGTGAAATGATGTATTCAATTCACATTAAATTTGGATTATTTCAAAATCTTTTTTCTTTCACTAACTTTATTATTATTCTTTAAAGTTAATTAAATTTTAGACATTATTAAGTTTACTTTTTTAATTAATATTACAATTTTATTTTTACTAAACATTCAGAAATAGAATAAATAGATTTTAATTTAGCAATTTATTTTTGAAAGGAACAAAAAATCCAATATTTAATTTTTACAGGAATTAATGCAGGTGCATTTCTTATGGTAAACTATGTATAGGGTAACTCTAGTATAGATGGCCATAGTCTTTAAGGACTGAAATAAAAATTCTTAGAATGCAAATACAAGAAATATTTATCCATATTTGAAATTCTTATACATATCCTCATCATATTTTGGACAAAAAATAATTAAATATCGAGAACAAAAAGTGGCAAACAAAATTGAAATTAAAATGGAAGGTGGCCATCTCTCCTTATATATGAGCAAAGATGGCCATCCAATACAAAAAGGAAAAAAGGAAGTTAAAATAGCAGTAAAAAACACATTTCATGTAGTTGATCATGAAAAACACATAGAATTTTTTAAAGATGCAATTATATCACGGACAATCAGTTAATAAAATTTGAATAAACAAATCTGAAGTATAATTTCAATCCTTCAGTTTTCGTAAAATTTTTCCACATTTTCGGCAAAGATGTTGATAGTTTGTACACAATTCATTGAACCACTTCAGGCATTTTATGTACTGTATCCCGTAATCCTTTTTGGTTGTGGAATTATATTATTCCCCACAACCAACACAGTGAGTGATCCTCGTCCAATTCTATTCCCTCGGACTCTGTAGAATCTAATAATTTCAAATGTATTTCATCTTCTTCACTGTTGGTAATGTCGTGTTTTTTCTTTTCTTTGATTTATTTTGATTTTATTTGAACGGAATATAATTTTTTAGGGCGTTTTAAGTATCACATTGTATGAATTTTATTTTATTTTTTAATCTTCAATTGGCTTAACTAATTTATTACAAAAATTTCACATTAAATGTAGAACGAATTGAATAAAATATCTTAATATCTGTCCATTTGAGGCTTAAACAATGTAAGAAACATATATACTTTTTAATTTGCTTTCAAATTGCGCTTCTGTTTAATATGTAAAGTTTTTAATAAATACTGCATTCAGACGAACTCATTTAAAATTAATGGGGAGTATCTCATCAGGCTTTGATGTATGCGGTATTGCATCACAATGTGTGATGCAGCTTACCAGTGTATAATTCAAAATATTTCCCCACTACAGTAATGCAGGCTACTGACCATTGGACAAAAATTTCCAATCTGAACGTAAAAAATCTATAATCAAAGCATAAAAAACTAATTTCACTTAAATTTAGATGCTCTATTTCCCACTCAAGAACGCTATGAGTGCAAAAATAAATTGTGTTGAATCCTTACTGCTAATATTTATCACTATTATATCTGTGATACAGTAAAAAGGAAAAAAAAAATTGCTTAAATTTTGTTACCTTATAGGTAAGGGGTGATGTAAACACAAGAGAAAAATATTACCTGAGTTTAGCTTGGGGTATAACTAGTTCTCATCTTGGAAAAAAATATATTTTAAAATTTAAGTTATGTAATTCCTCATGAAAACCACTACCTGCGTAAAAATAGCTATCCTTTTGAAACTTTTTACTCAAACATAAACGGGACCAAAGCAAAAACTTATTCTGAAAATATCCTTTCTATTTCCACTATGACGCCATATTCACATTTTTAATTCTAAAAAAAAAAAAACAAAAAAAAAAAAAAAAAAAAAAATCTATTATTTCAGTTTAATTTTTCACGTAGAAATGTTTCAACTAAAAATAGATAAATTATTATTACGGCTTTTGAATTATATGCAATAATGAAGAAAATTGTTAAATTTTATAGGAAAAATATCCGTTAATTTTCAGTGAAAAAAGCAAAATTTGGAATTATTAAGAAAGGTATTTGAATAATGTAAATACAAATTAGCCCTTGTTACTCTCTGGGTTATAATTCACCCATATGGAAAGGCATTTTATTAGGTTGAGCAAAAAGTTCTGGGAAATTTTTAATCTAATAGTTACCAGAATTTGTATCATATATAGTAGTACTAGTGGCATATTTATAGGAGTTCAGGAACTTTGGCTTCAAAATGTCTATTGAACAGTATGATTTGCGTGTGTTGACACGGCATTATAAGAGAAAAGGTCTAACGATTCTGAAAGCCGCCGATGAGATTAATGAGGATGAAGGTGTTGCTAACGGCGACACACTTAGCCAGCAAATCCGGAATCTGGCAGAACGGTGGTAGACAGTCGTGGACTATGATGGTCTCTACTTTAAAGAATTGTCCTTGTTACTTTTGTTGTTAATTTGCGCATAAAAATGCAACTTTCACAAATTTCCCGGAACTTTTTGCTCAACCTAGTATCATTCGTTTTGACCCTGACGTCAGGCAAATATTTTTACACTTTAAATTTATAATATCATTAGAATTAGTAAAGAATAAAAAAATCGGGGCACCAGGGACTAAAAAGGTAGGGAGAAAAAAAATGAAAAAAGTTATGAGCTCCATAGGCTTTTTTATGTTAAATTAACATTGTGAAGTGACACTGGAAATAATTAAGTATTGTGTTGCCGGGCAATACTTAAAAAATTATATCGAAATATATTATTATATTACTAAGAATTTTATAAAAATTAATACATCCTTTTTAATTTGCATAGAAATTCATTTATAATTTGTATATTCAAAATTGTTGATGATAATTTGTATTGGTTTATAATGGCTTTACATACATAATACATAAACACCAATACTTCTTTTCATTATTATAATTAAATGTGTGTTTGGACTAAAGCAATAGAAGACGATATCTGCAGAAAAAAAAAAACGACTTGGATGTGAATACAGTCTATTAAATAATTGCAAACACAGCTCATCTAATAATTTTCCCTTCTATAAAATATTGTTCAGTACATAATAATTCTCTAAGAAAGGAACTTTAGAAGTATTGTTTCAGCTGGTTTTACTCCATCAAATATATGTAATTTTATGTACAATGCAAAACGTTCATGGCATTAAATGTGTATTTTCTAGGCAATCGTACGCGAGATATTTTTTAAGGAGATCCAAAACAAAAACAAAATTCTTATCAATATATATTTTTAGATATTGCGTAATTGTTAAATACAAATAATTTAATACTAAAAAAAAAAAAAAAAAAGCAATTTAACAAATTACAACGACCATTTGGAAAATGATTTTTTCAAAGACTAAAACTTAAGACATAAAAAATTGCATGGAGTTGATCATACATTACGTACGCCTTGAATTAAACATTAATAGTGTTATTACACGTAAAAATTCCAAGCAACAAAAATCGCATGCGACTCGTATTTGGTGTGACAATTTATATGTATTCATTCCTGTCCTATTTATCTTTTTTTTTATCTTTTATTTATTTTTTTTTCCTTTTAATTGGCTTATTCCATTTTTCTTTTGCACGTGAAAATCTTACAAATTAAAATTAACTCTTTGGCAGAAATTGTTATTCATTTTCTTTCATTTTCATTAGTTATTATCCACCTGAAACTTATGTATTATCCTAGCATTTCATTGGCTGTTCAGGAAAAGGCTTTTCAGATTTCTTGGAAATCTGACGGCCAATTTTCAAAGAAATTTCATTCTTAAACTTCTAAACATCCGACAATATTACTTTTTACAACGTCGAATAGAAAAAAAAAATGTACTTTTAAATGCAATTTGTTTGAAAGCTGTATCTCAATTTGTTTCCGAGTTATTAATTTTTTTTTGTAGTTTTTATTACTTTTTTGTCATAGTGGCAACAGAAGGTATCCATTTTTGTTGAAAGTAAAGGGAAATACATATTACTGAATAGACCAATCAGAATACGAATAAAATGCGGATTAAACCAATAAAAACCTTCAGATAGCTTTTGATTTCCTACCCTGACGAGAACATTAACATTTTTTCCAAATGGTTAAAAAAAAAGCTTTAAAAATTGAAATTATTCTTTTACATAACTAGGGGTCTCTGCCCCCTACGAGCTACGCTCGCCAACCCCTGTTCAGACACCCCAGATTTTAAAAGCATGCTAATTTCATCGGCCTTAAAAAGTTTGAATTATAATTTTAAAGAACAGTGACGGTCCCCCTGTAAACGGGTTTTCATTCATTTTCCTTTGATTGGAGATTTTTAAGACGAAATCAGCCGCTGCTAAGAGATACAATGGCTGTTTTCGTCTTTGATTAAAAACAAGAAAGGAAAATCAGGCGTACGGCATAGATTATGAAACACTTTCCAACACTCCCTGAAAGCTTTAACAAAACTTCGTTATTTAGGGAAATAAGGTAAATAATATAACCAAAAAACTGATTTCAGCAGTTAACATCCATAACCAAATATTTATTCCAATTCTTCCGAACAGCCGTGTATTTGATCTATAGGCTAATATATATACTACACTGCAAATCCCCACAACACATTAGAGAACGCAAAACTAACACTAAAAGGGTCCTACTTTTGCATGCTAAAAATACGTTCATAATGTGTTTTCTGGTGCTTCTAGCATAGTAAAATGCGTTTTGCTGCAGGTGCTAAATAATGTGTTCGTGTGCCGTTTTTTTAAACGCATTTCACACGCATCGCTTTTTGAAACACATTCAAGGCACACGTTTATATACACCTTTAAAACATCACGTTACACATTTTGGATTGCATTTGAAGCCGATAACATGATGAATATGAATAGGGAGGCATATTTTCGGCAGGGATTTCAGGCTTACCACGTTTCCAATTTAAATTATAATTTCTCGGTGAAATATATTGACTTTTTCAATCTCTTTTTTAGTAACTGATTTTTGTTAGGAGACATAGTGGTTTATATTAGATGTAAATTTCCAACTGGGCGAAAAATGTCCGGACCAGGATTCGAACCCGGGACCTCCCTGGCTGAAGCCGCCAGTGCTCTGCCATCTGAGCTATCCCGGACGATTCTGGTCGAACTTTTTCACCCAGCTAACCTTGATGATTTCAGCATCTGGTCTGAAACCTGGTTCAGCTCAACAGAATAAATCTCAGGTTATGGAACTCCAGAAATCGCTGGATACGAAATTACACTAGATTAATATTAACACAATTATTTCAATTGGTAAACAAATAATATTAGATGTAAATTTCCAACTGGGCGAAAAATGTCCGGACCAGGATTCGAACCCGGGACCTCCCTGGCTGAAGCCGCCAGTGCTCTGCCATCTGAGCTATCCCGGACGATTCTGGTCGAACTTTTTCACCCAGCTAACCTTGATGATTTCAGCATCTGGTCTGAAACCTGGTTCAGCTCAACAGAATAAATCTCAGGTTATGGAACTCCAGAAATCGCCAGAAATTTACCAATTGAAATAATTGTGTTAATATTAATCTAGTGTAATTTCGTATCCAGCGATCAAGGTTAGCTGGGTGAAAAAGTTCGACCAGAATCGTCCGGGATAGCTCAGATGGCAGAGCACTGGCGGCTTCAGCCAGGGAGGTCCCGGGTTCGAATCCTGGTCCGGACATTTTTCGCCCAGTTGGAAATTTACATCTAATATGATTTGTTTACCAACTGAAATAATTGTGTTAATATTAATCTAGTGTAATTTCGTATCCAGCGATTTCTGGAGTTCCATAACCTGAGATTTATTCTGTTGAGCTGAACCAGGTTTCAGACCAGATGCTGAAATCATCAAGGTTAGCTGGGTGAAAAAGTTCGACCAGAATCGTCCGGGATAGCTCACATGGCAGAGCATTGGCGGCTTCAGCCAGGGAGGTCCCGGGTTCGAATCCTGGTCCGGACATTTTTCGCCCAGTTGGAAATTTACATCTAATATGATTTGTTTACCAATTGAAATAATTGTGTTAATATTAATCTAGTGTAATTTCGTATCCAGCGATTTCTGGAGTTCCATAACCTGAGATTTATTCTGTTGAGCTGAACCAGGTTTCAGACCAGATGCTGAAATCATCAAGGTTAGCTGGGTGAAAAAGTTCGACCAGAATCGTCCGGGATAGCTCAGATGGCAGAGCACTGGCGGCTTCAGCCAGGGAGGTCCCGGGTTCGAATCCTGGTCCGGACATTTTTCGCCCAGTTGGAAATTTACATCTAATATGATTTGTTTACCAATTGAAATAATTGTGTTAATATTAATCTAGTATAGTGGTTTATGTTATTCAGTTCTGCGGGATGTTTGGGGGTACAGTTCCAGTTTTGGAGTTTTATTTATTTTTTAATTTCTAGCTACTTCTGGATTTACCACAAGGGTCACTGCCCACACTGAATTTATCCTACAGTTGTGTATTTATGCATTTTCTATAGGGCCCTTTCCTTTTCGGCAATTATTCCATTTCTCCAAGCTATTTTTCAATTGCCCCTCCCCTCCTACCCTTATGTATTTTCTCTTTTTCAATTCTCACTCCTCCCTCCCCCCCCACTTCCATCTTTTTAATTATCATGACCCTGACAGTCTCTACTTAAGTCCCTCCTGGCCCTTCCCTACCCTTATAAATATTTTAACACAATGCTTACTCTTAATTGCAATCTTTTCATAAGATCTCTCAAATTAGTACCTTTAGATTGCGATCCTTAAATCAGGCTTTTTCTTTTAGATTTGCCCAATTTTTTAAATATAAAGGGTTTTTACATTCTTTCCATCCTTTATATTGTTTTTCTATTCTGGGTTTTATTTTTTAAGGATACTGGACCTATGACCTATCTTTCCCTAAATTTCTGTTTTATTTGGACAACTTTTCTAAGCTTTAGCAGACTTTTACCCCCACCAGCATGTGGCGCTTTTGTTACTATACGAACAGTATTTCTTAGTTTTTTCACTCTCTAATTATCCGATTTTCATGCAACTTTCACCTTTGTACCTGTAATTATTTCATCCTTTACTTCATTTCAGTTCCCGTCTCCTCCATCAGGGGGCGCTCTCCCTTCCCCTTTTTATTATATTACTAGTATTTGGCTTGCATATCTTACATAATTCACCATACATATTTTACAACACACTTTTATTTTAGTTCTCAACTTTCCTGCTAGAGGGTGCTCTATTTCTTTTTTGCACATTTTTGTATAAACATTTGACATTACAGTTGTTTATTAGAACTTACAGTAAACATTATCTAAAATATTCACTATCTAATATTTAAATAATGTTTACTTAACGTTCTAAGCACCAACTGTGATGTCAAATGTCAAAAACAAATTCCCCCCCCCAAAAAGTGCAAAAGAGAGCATTTTCTAACGGGGAAGATGAGAAGTAAAACAATGGGTGGGGGAGAACAAGGTTAATGATGTAAGATGCAAAACGATAGACAATAAAAAGAGAAAGAGTGCCACCTAACGGAGAACATAGTGACTAAAACAAAATGGAGACAGGTAGAAAGGTGAAAGTTGCACGAAAAATGGGATAGTTAGAGTGTGAGAAAACTAAGAAATACTGTTCGTATAGTAACAAAAGCGCCATATGGTGGTGGGGGTAAAAATCTGCTAAAGCTTAGAAAAGTTCTCCAAATGAAACAGAAATTTAGGGAAAGATAGGTCATACATCCAGTATCCTAAAAACATAAAACCCAGAATAGAAAAATAATATAAAGGATGGAAAGAAGGGTAAAAACCTTTTATATTTCAAAAATAAGGACAAATATCTAAAAGAAAAAGCCTAATTTAAAGATGACAATCAAAAGGTCTAATTTGAGAGACCTTATAAGCAGATTGTAATTAAGAGTAAACATTGTGTTAAAATATTTATAAGGGTAGGGAGGGACCAGGAGGGACTTAGGGTCATGATAATGAAAAAGATGGAAGTGGAGGGGGGGAGGTGTGAATTGAAAAAGAGAAAATCTATAAGGGTAGGAGCGATTGAAAGACAGCTTGGAGAAATGGGATAACTGCCGAAAAAGGAAAGGGCCCCTATAGAAAATGCATAAATACGCAACTGGAGGATAAATTCACTGTGGGCAGTGACCCTTGTGATAAATCCAGAAGCAGCTAGAAATTAAAAAATAAATAAAACTCCAAAACTGGAACTGTACCCCAAACATCCCGCAGAACTGAATAACATAACCCACTGTCTCCTAACAAAAATCAGTTACTAGCAAAAAAGAATGGAAAAGCCAATATATTTCATCGAGAAATTATGACTTAAGTTAGAAACGTGGTAAGCCTGAAATCCATGCTGAAAATAGGCTTCCTGATGCATACACATCCCGTTATATGCTCCAAATGCAACCTAAAATGCCCCTATAGAAAATGGATAAATATGCAAGTGTAAGATAAATTCACTGTGGGCAACCCTTGTGATAAAATCCAGAAGCAGCTAGAGATAAGAAGGGGGGGGGGGGGGTGCTAACAAAAGTCTATGGGGAAATATGACAAACCGGTTGTGTCTAATTCTGATGATTCATAAATAGTTTGGTTTCATGCATTGTGGATGATTCTTGATGAGATCACATCAGACACAATAGCAATTGGTAGGCTGTAGTCATTAAGAAATATTTGGCACAGTCAAGAGAATCGATAAAAACATATCAATTGCCCAATACTACACCGCATCATCTATGTTTCCAGCTCATTTATAAAAGAAGCTGTGTAATGTCATTAATATACTTTCCCATATCTCTTTAGTACTTACCCGATAAGTTTCATCATTACCGCTTTAAAGAAAAAAAATCTAGCTGTAAATGAACATGAACATCTTCTAATAGCAAAAATCTGCAATACTTCCCATAAACTAAATAAAATGCTTAATTTGGTATTAACAATATTTATTTTGAAAATAATGCAACTAGTAAATAGGAAAATAAGTGGTTATTTCTGTTTATTGATCACCCCTTACTGTATTGTATTACAAAAATTAAATAAGAGATAGTGAGCATTTAAAATTTTGGTTCCATTTCAAATTTAAAAATAAAAAATTTAGTTTTTGTAAAGTGTGGCAATAATTTTATTTTCATCCATCGGCAGCAGACTAATTGTGCTTAGCTTATTTTAATATCCCATTTCTTATTAGATGAATTAACTGAACTCTTAAGAAACTTAACTGACAAATTTTGATGCTCCCCACTTTACTCAATAGCAATTTTCTGATTTAAAAGCAGTAATAACAAAATAACACTACGTTCAAATTGACCACAATTAACAGAAAATTAAATAATTGATATTTTTTAGTTATTTCTTGCATAATAAAAAATTTGGTTAATAGATTTTTTTATTTTTTTGTAAAAGTATCATTAAACAATAAATCTCTAAAGAATTTTTGTCTTTCTCTTTGAAAACATTCACAAATCAGAATAACTAGTCTTCTCTCAAATAAACTTACACTTTTTTTTTTTTTTGAAAGTATAAAAAATCAAAAATGTATAAAATTTTTTGGAATACAAAATGAGAAAGAAGATTGAAAATGCAGAAGTTTTAGACAAATATTGACTACAGGTTAACAATTTACATCTTTATATCATCTTAAAATTTTGTAATAAACACAAACTTTGAAGTTTTTGTGCACTAAGTGTGCTTAAAATTTTATCCAAAATATTCACACTTACTACCATTAAAGGCATTTTTAAAAGTTTTTATTTATAAAATGTATATTTTCCATATCCTGATAAAAAATAATTTTAAATAAAACTCAATTATTACTACTAACACATGTAATATAAAACTTCATTAAAAATACTAAAATTTGCTTCTGATCAAAATTTTTAAAATATACCTTACTTAATTTCTGCTTAAACTTTTAAAGAAACTGGGAATATTATTGAAATTTTCTCACATATATTCTCAAAATATAAATGGTAGAAAGACTCACAAATATAACTTTTATTTAATCAAAAATATGAGATTGATTTTTTTGTTTCTTGAGTAATATTTAGAGATCGGATTTTTTTTTCAATTCACAGTAAATTTTACATTTAATCCTTTCAGACATGTTATGCATTCTAATGTCTATAATATGGACTCTTAAATTATAAGCTAATTGCTCCAACAATGATGCATAATCAATTAAATTTACACATAACAAAATTATGTTATTTACATGTTCCATATATGCCTCTTCATTTTTTCAAGTGATCATAATTTTTTGTTGTTGTTTGATTAAAACAAAAACCGTATTAAAGGAATCATTGACATACCATATGCTTCATATAATGATTAAAACTCAAAAAGTTTTCACAAATGAATTTATCAAACAGTTCAATATGAATTACTTCCTTCAGCTCCAAAATTTGCCTCATACTTTGAAACAGAATTGAGCAATTCAGAAAAAAATTGTTTACAGTTTCCAAATCTTAAATTAATTCACTTTTTAAAATAAAAGCAAGAAAACATATGTATTTTGTATTAAATTTCCTCTCTTTATCAGATCTACTTCCAAGAACAATATTTTTACTACAAAAAGAATTTAAGGGGCTACTTTAAACTCACTCGCTAATGCTAATCCCATGGGACATATTTAAAAAAATATCTTGTTTGTATTTCAATAGTTTTAAATGATTGCATTGAATAGCTGAAATCGATCTCTACAATGATATCTTTAACTTTCGAAACAGATTCCGAAAAGAAAGTATCCTCATAATAATAAGAAAACCTGCAACCAAAATCGAAAAATTTAAAAAGGGGTCTTCGTAGAGATTGACTTTAGCTATCCAATGCAAAAAAAAAAAAAAAAAAAAAAAAAAAAATCCTTTCAATTAGAGATGCAACGAATATTCGGCCGAAGCCGAATATTCGGCCCATTCGGCCTGTCTGCCGAAAATTCGGCTTCGGCCGAATATCAAGTCCATTATTCGGCCTTGGCCGAATAATACTGTAATAAATGTTTTTATATTTACACAGTATAACTTTTTAATTTGACAATTTATATTCATCATATATAATGAAAATTTTATTTGAAATTAACTAACACTTTTTTTTTTCCATTAACTTTCATACTCCGAATAAGTTTTATCTACCCATTTTTATATAAGAGGCTAATTTAAGAATCATGTTAAAAAATTTTTATGCTGTATCAGTAAGTACAAAAAGTATCTGTAATAAGCTAAAATAATCTGTTAAATTTAAAATTAATCTATTCAAAATTGTTTTAATACAGCTGTACAAGCTAATTCAATTTTTTTTTTTTTTTTATCATAATGGGAAGTTTAACATTTAACCCTTGTTACATAAAAAAATATTTTTTTCAATAATATTTTGAATTATACCTATAAAGAACATAAATATATGATTGATTAGATATAGATGTATTATATGTATAAGATATTTAAGTCGTATATGTTGCAATACTTAAGGGTTTTTTCTTTTAGTAAAATACGCTTAAAAGTTAAATATATTTTAAGTTATTTTTTTTAAGTCTGTTACTATTTCTTATTAAATAATGAAAGAAATGTAAATATTAAATTCTTTTAATTAGTATGCATTTACATTTTAGATATTTTTTTCAAGAATAGCATTGTAATGCCTTAAAAAACAGTTAAAATGTTTTCAATAAACGTAGATTGTGATGCAGAAATAATAATAATAATTCAGCATTCTCAGGTGATAGTCTATTTCTTTTTCTTTTTTTTTTTCGTAAATGTTACCTGCTTCTGAAAATAATCTCTCACTATATATGGTATTTCCTGGTGCAGAAAGGTACTCTTTGGCTAATTGTGAAAGGTTTGGAAAGTCTTCCGAATTTTTCGCCTACCACTCCAAAGGACACTGTTATCTTTCTAGTAGTGGCTGGGAAAGAAAATTACTAATTTCTTTTACTTCTTCACATTGAGGGGCACTTTCTATAGAGGCTTCACTGCTGACAGCAAAGAAAAAAAAATAATAAAGATAAATAAAAATTTTGTTAATTGTGAGCTTTATAAAGTCTACAATGATTTCTTTCCGCCATTTTAGAGGATATTCCTTTCACCCTTTCTATCAGTGGTTTTTCTTAAGACATTAAGATTTCTTATTTTTTATTTTATTTCATCTGAAAGCTGAAACTTATGTTTTCTAGTACTTTTAAAATTTTGTCATTATTTTAAAATGTAACAACAACACACATAATATCTATTAAAATGTAATTAGACAGTACCTGATGAGCAACTTTTGCTAAGAATTTTTTTTTTTTTTTTTTTTGGGGGGGGGGGGGGGTCTGAATTATATTATTGAGGCAATTTTTAGGCCGAACATAGCCGAATATTTTTTCAGAGTAAAATAATGCTTTAAAAATTAAAAATTTGTATATAAATAATTTTTTTTAAAGAAAACAATACATTTTAATTGTGAAATATACAAGAATTGTGCATATAGTGCATACTATATTTTGTTTTTAGGCAAAAATAAGTTCAGTATTCGGCCGGCCGAATATTCGGCTGTAACTTGGCCGAATATTCGGTATTCGGTTATTCGGCCAAACCACTATTCGTTGCATCACTACTTTCAATATATTGACATGCAAACAAAATAGTTTAAAAAATATGTCCCATATAATTAACATTAGCAAGTGGGTGTTTTCATGTTAGTGAAACTGCCCATTAATGTATTCAATAAAGTCATAAAAGTGCAGGTTCTAAATATTTACAATAACTTTTTTTCTTTTACAATTTAATAAGCTTTAATACTCTATTACTTTAATTTAACTCAAAACAAATAACTAGGAGTTAGAGCAACTAAAATAAGACCTAAAACTGCTTAACCACTCAAAATAAGTTTTTATTACAGTAAATTACAATAACAAAAAAAATTAATAAGATTTCCATAACTTGTGTGCAAGATACAAAATGGCTGCTACTGTCTTCATAGTTTTATAATAAATATTATTTTTACTCTTCAGTCTGAGTTTTTTTATTCCTCCATAAGCTGCGCATCTCTTTCTGCGATATCACTGAAAACAGTAAGATTTCTGAGTACAATAAGGCCATCTTGATGATAAGAAAAGAAATTCAGTATCCTGAATCAGAAGCAATTTTCAACCTTTAAAAGAAAAAAAATGGATGTAAATGGTACAGTACAGCTGAAAGTAATAAGCAACATCAATCATTCAATAATACGAATGAAAATGCTCCCAATATGTACACGGAATAATAAAAAAAAGCTCTTGCTATTTTGATAGTTTTTTTTTTCTCAATGAAAAATTTAACAAAAATGGATCAGCAAAAATCCTGCATATGTATAAATGTAATGTATGTAACCATATAACACATACATTGCATGTATTTATACAGTACAGTATCTCTACTCTGCAAAGACCTGTAATCTATGCTCTCTCTCTAGCTATATATAATATGAATGCTAACAAAGAAATCCTTAAAAAGTAATTTTCCAATGACAATTTTTCTTTTCTGATGTAATGTTATTGTGTATCAAATTTAATATTTTTTTTTATAATTTAAAGTACAAAAAAATATTTTATTTAATTAATCATTCATATGGTATGGTAAATTTGAAAAATATATTCTTTTAAAAATGCATTTGTTTAAAAGAAAGATGGTTTTTTAGACATTTATAGAATTGAAAATAAAATCAATTATAAAGAAAAACCAAGCAATTAATCTCTTAAATCAATGTTAATATATAAAAAAAAAAAACAAATTCACACTGAATTCTTATACATGTACAGTAGACTCCCTCAAATCTGCACAGCTTGGGACCAGAGGTTGTGCAGATTTTAGAATTTCGCGGATTTCTGGTCATGGCTTTGTTTACATTTTTTAAACAGAAATTTGAATGTAATTATAATGCAATTAAAATTACAATGAATGTTTGAAACATAGTAAAATATTGAAATACTTAAGTAAAGTAATAAACTCAAATGTTATAAAGTAAGATATTAATTTTAAAAATGATTAAATTATTTAAAGTAAAGTTCAAGTAAATAATTAATAATGTACAATTAAGTATGCCTAATAAAGATGAGATACAATTTTCCTTCAATTATTCAATGGAATTTGCCTCATAAAGATACCTTATTAATTTACATCAAAATCATAAAGTAAGGAAGTTTTATTTAAGGTTTAGCCAGTCTTATAATAACCAAAAAAGCTTGATTAATACATAAATATATTTAGTAAAAAGATTGTGATTACCAGTGATGCCAGTAATATCTTAATTGTTTCACAAATTTATACTTGTTTCATGAAAAACCATGAGTTCGGTCATATTATCGACCAATTACATATTAAAATACATACGAAATGATATAAAACAAAAAAAAATTCTGTAATTTTGCTCCTACATACAAACTGAAAGTTTCATTGTTTACATCTGTGATGATATGTGGATTTGAGGGAGTCTACTGTATTTGCAATAGTATGCAAATGTTAATTTTAAAAAAAAGGCCACGCTTTTAAAAAATCTTTTAATAGCATTAAAATGCATTTTGAAAAATCTGCCCATATATATCTGATTTCTTTTGTATGACATTTTTAATTGGGAAAGGACAGCTATGTGTCTCAATAACCTATATAAGTTTTACTGAATCTGAATTAAAACTTCTGTCCATAGGCAATGTTGTATTAGAATTATTTTGTGTGGCCATGTAAAAGAGAGAAAAATGTTATGCAGTTTATTTCCACTGCCAAGTGTTGCCCCGGCCTGTTATTATAATCTTAAATATAGTACCTAGAATCAACGTTGAAGGATTTTATATTTTAAAACAATTCTAACATTCAGTGACTCATTGCCTACTGCAGTATACACCTCAAATTTGTATGATTTTATATTTTTAAAATTAAAATCTATCCAAACGCACATGGAGCTCGTGTCTCCACTGCCTCCAGCAGTGTACACTAGGTGTGCAACACACACTCCACTCTGTTTTATTTTTATAACAATCTAAGTGAACCTAATGGCCAGGTTCCACTGCTTTTGGCAGCATACACCATTAAATTCATAAAATTTTGTATTTTTCAGTGAAAATCTATCCGAACCCAGAGTTGTGGACCCCACTGCCTTTGGCAGCGTGCCATACACCCTGGAATGCTTTTACAAAGCAAACTTCAATTTCAGTTTTATATTTTTAAACAAAGATGCAATATCAAGGTGGTTATTTATTTATTCTTATTATTTTTTGGCAACTTGGCCTGAGAGGGGGAAAAAACAAGCAGGAATTCTGCTATTACAAATGAAAATCAAATTTCAAAGTAATTGTTTCAAATTTCATTTGTAATATTGTATGCACGGCGAATGTTTCTCTCTGGAATATTTTCCATGTATTAATATAGGAATTCTGCTTTTTCAGAATTTAGTGTCGCCACCAATGACGGGAAAAAAATATTATTACGAGGTGGAACCCATCGAATTTCAATGAAAAAGAATGTTTAAGGAGGAACTGTTTCATTAATTTATAATAAACTTACAAAATTAGTTACAATAAAAACTGTGTCTTACTACATAGTCCAAGAGCTGTTAAACACTTTAGGGAAGGTATTTGAGGCACCCTGAAAATTTGTGCAACACTTCTTTTGTAATGGCTGAATACAAAATCGAATGTCTGGCTGAAGGATCGTGGCCCAAAAACTGTGCCAGACACGTGTCAAGTGCCATTTTTTGACTACCCCCAAAAAAAGATATTTGAGACACACTGAGATTGAGACAGAATAATATTTATACTTAGAAAAAAAATATTTTGAAAACGACAGACACTTTAGTCGGCCCAAAAACTGTGCCAGACACGTGTCAAGTGCCATTTTTTGACTACCCAAAAAAGGTATTTGAGGCACGCTGAGATTGAGGCAGAATAATATTTATGCTTAGAAAAAAATATTTTAAAAATGACAGACACTTTAGTCGGCACAAAAACTGTGCCAGACACGTGTCAAGTGCCAAATGGCACTTGACACGTGTCTGGCACAGTTTTTGGGCCGCGATACTTCAGCCACACATTCGATTTTGTATTCAGGCATTACAAAAGAAGTGTTGTACAAATTTTCAGGGTGCCTCAAATACCTACTCAAAAATGTTCAACACCTCTCCTACTAACATTGATTAGTCTAACTCTCTAACAAATATTACTTTAAACTAAAGGTAGCTGCTCTTCTTTAAAGACACTCTAAACTTTGCATTTTATCAGTGTGTGATTTCAATTGTGTTATTATCAAAAGTGAAGCATTTCCACCTGTGAAGAATTTCAAAGCCGCTGGAGTGAATATCCTGCACTTCTATAAAACAAATTTTAGTTTTAAGACTTAAAATACACACTTTTTATTTTATATAAAATTATGCCATTTGCATCAGCTGAAGAATTCCACATTGACAATCCAGTCTTATGCAACATCTATATTAAAGTATGCATATGATATTACTATTGCGGAATAATACATAAGCCCAGCCAAAAGCCATGTCATAAACTCCACAAAAAATCGGCTTTCTAATGATTCATATGCCTTCATTTGTAACATTAATATGGATACTTAAAATTAAATATAGTTTATAATAGCTCCACCCATGTTTTATCAGAAGTCATTAAAATAGCACATATTTTAATTACATATTTTTTTCTCAGTTGTTATGATGAAATGGCAACAAAAAGATATAGTTATCTACTATTTTACCTTTACTTTCTACAGAAATGTAGTAAGTATTTCAGTTGCCACCATTACAGAAATAGCATTAAAAACTACAAAAATAAAGGAATAATCTCAAAAATAAATTTAGATGAAGTTTTCAAATAACTTGCAGTAAAAAGTACCTCTCCCTCCCTATATGAAGGTGTAAAAATTTAAAATGTGTAATGCTTAGACGTTAAAAAAATTGCAGTAGAGAATATCATTTTTTATCTTACTGACTCGAGCCAGACCCATACTGGTGCATACCTCTAAACAACATTACATTTTCTGACTCTTTATTTGAATGTATTTTTCTAAGTAATTAATAATATTGTTGTTTCATATCTCATGACTTATGGGCATATAAAGTGAAAAATGTTTTTTTTTTTTTTTTTTTTTTTTTTTTTTTTTTTTTATAAATAGCAAGAAATTCTTTTAAAAGAACTTTAACCATAAAATAATGCTGTTTAAGATTTTTTTTTTTTTTTTTGTCGGGATGGGCTTTATATTTTATTGATTTTTGTTAAAATTGGGTTGAACTTGGTGAGAGGGGGGGTGGTGCAAGGCCTGAAATTACTGGCTTACGAAGATATGTTATAGTGTTCAATATTTTATTTCTCTATGCTCAACATGAAAGTGAATATTCATGTTTTATTTATTTCACTAAAATAGTAAAACTAAACATTTAAAAAATTGAGCATAAACATTTAATACAATGCTTCAGTTAGCCTACTTATAGATCCTTGGTTTTCTTTTGAGATTTCATATAATAATTCATCTGATCCATGTGTGTTTCATACCTCATTTTAAACTTTTTTAGAAAACATTGTTGAGATCACCATGAAAATAATATAATAAACATTGAAGCTCTATTTTGGATCATATGAAACTGATTCTTCATCTGAAATGGCAGTGAGTTTTTTATCATTGTTTAGTGATCTCAATGAAGTTTTATACTTAAAAATATTTTCGTTATAAAATAGCAGATTAAATAAAAGTGCATTCTACTGCTTTTTTTTTATATGTTCACATATTTAAAACTGCAATACTTTTGTTATAATACATTAAAATTAATAATGAAGCAAAGTGGTATAAATAAAGTTAATCTAAACTGCAATTTAAAAATGGCAAGAGAACAATAATTATTATAAAGAATCAAATATTAAAATCATACGTAAATATTATTCTAAATTAAGCAGCTTAAACTAAATTTGATATTTAGTAAAAAATAAGGTTCTTTTTCACAAAATGGTGACCCCCAGCCTCTTAAAAAACTTCCATCAGGTCAGTGAATTTGATACAACGGAAATTATTAAAACATACATACAGGGCTCAAGCAAGTTCACCAGATAGAAAAACTTAGCTTAAACACTTACAAAAAAAAAAAAAAAAAAAATCTCATGCCTTGGTAAGTAATTAGATTCAATCTTTTAATAGGTACAAACTTTTATCTTTCATAAAATTATAAATTAAACAAAAGAAAAAAAGGGAAAAAAAACCTCTTTTGACATCTGGCTGCAAAGAGTTGGGAATGTAATGTGGACGCTATATCCATCGCTGTCCCTTTTTTGTCTGTGTCCTTATTTCTTTGAAATTTCTGATACTAGCCATCAAAACCCCAGCATATTCCTGTACAGCTAAAATGAAACAGAACAAATGAGCAATTAGAAAACTGACATGAAGGTCACTTATTTTTTGTGAGCTTTCTTTCTCACGTTATATAATATATATAGACCGGGAGATGGCAGCACAGACAATCACCTCATAAGTTCACGGCTGAAACTTCAGAATTAGTTAAAATTCGATTCGCATATTAAAACGCAATCGGTCTGCCGTGAACTATCTTGGTGTACAGAAGGATGGGGGGGGCACGAGCCCCCCCCCCCCCAACTCATACTATGAAATACAATTATCAAGTTCCACATTGACCCTCAATGCACTGAAATACAGGGTCACCAAAAAGGACTTTTTTGGTTTCGTTAGATACAAAAGTACCTATTTTTCAGCAGCACTGAAGGTGAGCCATGTAACAAATGAGCTAATTAAGTTAATACTGAGTAGTAGGGGAAGACGGGGTACAATGAAACACGGGGTACAATGAAACATTACTTGTAAAATCAGTCAAATTTGTCATAGAGAGTTGCAGTTTATATATATGTTATACAACTATATGTTCCAATTACTGATGTGATTTGGATACATTCACACTTCTACAACAGTAGCAATAGAAGATTATTGCTTTTACGCCATTGAAAGTAACTTTCTTTACTAAAAGTAATTTAGTTTCTTTTTCCTTGTTGTTATATGTAATAATTATTTTTTCTATACATTGTTATCTTTGGGTTGTTGTCTTCATACTTCCAAAACCAAACTAAAAATAAATAAATATTAGAAGTTTGAAAATAAATTTTTATTTAGTAACCTCAGTGCGGGGTACAATGAAACACTTGCAGACGGGGTACAATGAAACATGTTTTATTATAGTAATAAAAGTAGTAAATAGAATATATTAGAAGTAAGAGTAGGAAAACAGAAAAAAAAAAGTTTTATTCTAACCAGGTCAGTAAAAAATGCTCTTGTTAAGCAATTAAAAAATAGAAAGAGAAAAAAAGCTGAGAAGGGATTGTTTTGTAAACAAACTCTGCCTGCTACAGACTCTGATGATGATCCAGATTTTTTTCCAGGCCCAGCTGGTCATCGAGGTACTAAGAATGAGATATTCACACACAACATGTATGGCACAAGCAGTATCCGCATAAATGAAAACATAAGGAAATATATACTGTTGGGGAAATCATACATTTAAATGAAGTCAAATGTGAAATACTTGATATAAAGACTCCAACGTAGTTTTTTTTTTTTTTTTTTTTTTTTTTAGAAACTTACATTTAAAAAAAAACTCATTCTGTTGAAACTACCACCCCATATTCCTTCAGGATCAACTGAAATATAAACAGAAATGCTAATTTTTGAAACTGACTTGCGCCAATTTAATGTAAAATGAAAGGTATTTCTTAAACTAATAGAATTTTCTTATTTTTCATCTTAGACTATAATATTTTTATCAAGTTCCTTATTAATCAAGTTTTGTTTTTGTATTTATCTCATTTTTCATAAAATAAACTATACTGGGTGAAAATTGCTTCTATCATTTGGAGTGTTTCATTGTACCCCAGTATGTGTTTCATTGTACCCCGGCATACGGGGTACAATGAAACACTGTAAGACATTTATTTTTTGTTATTTTTCAAGCATAAAGATATTGTTTAGAACCTAATAAAAATTTATTTAGATGGGGAAAATACAAGATTAAAAATATGCATTAATTATATTTTTGTGCATACAAAATTGGGGATAGGAAAAAAAAAATAGTAAATTTTGTTTCATTGTACCCCGTCTTCCCCTACTACACAAGTTAAATCACAAAAATGTGGCTGACCCTCAGTGCATGGGTCCATGAGGTCCCAAATATGGCACTTTTTCACTTTCCGTTGACAAAGTTTGGCGAACCCTGCCAGGTTGCACTGAAGGTCAGCCATGAAATTTACAAAATAATTCAATTTAGCTACTAAAGATCATGTTATAATCACAAGAATTACTTTGGCTGATGCTCAATGCACTGAGATAAAAGAATACAGAAAGATGTCGATTCGAGAAAAATTCTGGGTCACAACCCACTTTAGGAATTTTCATGGGTCACAAAAAAATTTTTTGTGGAAAAACAAAATATAGTTATCTTCTAAAATCATTAGAACAAACCACCATAAAAATTTCGGCAAAATCAAAAATGGTGTGTATAGTGACACCCCCATTTCTGCCTCATTCTTATAAAATCTGCCTCTTAAGTGCTTCAAAAGGTAAACAAAGGTCACAAATAGCAATATATTCACACAGAGTGAAAATGCTGCTGTTTTAAATATTGCATTTGGCAGAATGAAAATACCTTATTTTACATTCTAGAAAGTTTTTGAAATTTTTCTAACTTTGACCCTAGATAAACCATAAAAGAATAAGTTTTATAGCTTAGTTCTCTGTAATTTCATATGCGTCATATTTTTACCTTTAATTTGATATATTACTTGTAATAATAAAAGAAGTTTGAAATTTCAACCCTCATGTCCACTTTTTCATGGAAATGCGCTTATGTCAACTTTATATTTTGAATTCTATTTTTGGTGTTATATTACTAAAATTACTGAAGTAAATTGTTCTAAATGTAACGTAAGTAACCATGGAATTGGTTTTACCACATTTTTAAAAACGGAATACTGAAAATTGTCTACTAAAAAGTATCTCAATAAATAGCAAATAAAACCATAAGTAAACAGCAAATTTAAAATTATTTAAAAGCATTCTCATTCTAGCCCCCCCCCCCCACACACACACACACATACCTTCTTCAACAAATTCTAGAACTCATTTTGGAGCATGCATGCAAGACATTTGCAATACTTAAGTATTGAATAGCGTTTTTCATTTTCTTGTAAATGGGATACATTTGGAATAGCAGCTCCGTGATGATGACTTTTCCGAGACTGCCACGGTATGATAATTGGCTTAAACTGCCAAATTTGACAGTATTTCAGAATTCTTTTTAACCCTTAACCGGAAACGTCACATCTGTGAGATGTTTGCGTTTACATATCTGCCCTTAATATATTCCCTCTCTCTCTGACATTCCAAACTTATTTTTATGCTATTATATTAAAAAATTGGTCCTGTTAATGCATTGCTATTTTAGATTAATCGAAGATAAGGTAGGGTTAAACTGAAAACCTGATTAAATAAAAAAAACTATATAGGGTAAATGCTCCAGTTGTGGCCACCTTTAGAGAAAATTTGAAATAAAAATTTTACAGTTATTGACCGATTGAAGCATATTAAATTATAATAACATCATTATTTAGCAAATTTAATTGTCTTTCTGTGAATTATAATGATTTTCTACAGAATATTTTAGATTGTGAGTAATAACTCATTAAATAATTTACATCAATTTGTACCAGTTGTGGCCACCCCTGCACCAGTTTTGGCCACTTCAATATCATGTAGTTTAACAAACATTTTAATTGATAATAAGTAAAAATAAAGCATTTTTATGCAACATCTATTTTACCACACATATATTTGTTAATATATTAAAAGAATTTTGCATTTTTTTTTTTTTTTATGAATTGATAAAAACATAAAGTAAAATGTACTTACGTTGATTTTAACTGAAAATTTCAATTAAAAAAAACAAAAAATATATTTAATTTGATTCATAAAAGGGACAACAGTGCCTGTAGGACATCAAGATTAACTATTTAAATCAGTTTTATAATTATCCAATGGATTGTGGATTGATTAAAACATGTGAATCGTCACCAAAGAGTTATATTTTTGGTGCTCCAAAACTTTGCTAGCTTCTAGTGCTGGCATTATACATTTTGAATGGCCTTAATTTTACTTCTTATCCTAGAACAGTGTTCCCTCTAGGCGATTTTTTAAGAGCACAGAATTCTGTGTTTTTTAAACTAGATAAAATGAACGCTGTTATTTTTAAATAATGGGAAATACATTATTGCTTGTATTTAGATATCTCTAGTTAAGATTTTCGCAATATTTAGTATTTCTAAATCTGTTTGCCCGAAATCTAGCAAAAATTATGGAACTTCTTCATTTCTTTAGGAAAAATACAAGAAATCATGCTGTAATTTTATTGCACTTTTTAATTTATAATTTGTAAAATCTTTCAAAATTTATGTTTTAATTTATTTATCATATAGGACATATAGCCCCTCCCCTTTGGTTTTATCAATACTAAACACAATATACTATATTTTCTTTAGCAATATGTCCTTTATGCAATTCTTTAGCAATATGTGCTTTAGTTACTAGCACAGTGTCCTTTCTAAAGTAAATTATCTATTGGACAGAGAAAACAAAATCTCTTTGATAGAACTGCTATTAGCCTTGCTTTATTATTATTATTATTATTATTGAAGCCATTACAAATAAAACAAAACTAAATTGATTTTGTTTTATCCCGATGTTCTTAAAATTTATTTAATGGCTAAATTTCTCACTATAAGGAATCATGTGACCAAAAGTGGAACATATGTTGTACCTTTTTTGTCACTTCCAACTACCATGGCCACAACTGGTACATATAGCAAATTTAAAGCACCAGTTTTGGCCACCCCCCATTAAACTGTTAAAATAATTAATTTAAATGTGAAATTGCATTAGAGAGGAAGCTTACCTCATAAAACCTAATAGTAATTTGTTTCAGGACAAACAGAACCCAATAAGTGCCTAATATTGAAAGATTTGGAAAACATGACAGCTAAGCAAAAGTCTTAATACATGTGAGCACACACTACAGTTTCACACATTTTTTTTTTTTAAGTCACATTTTATCAAAAAATAAACATATGAGATTGTAAATCATAAAAGGGTGTTTGCTTAAGGTGTAAAAATGCATATTATTTGTCTGCATCAATTCACAGCTTAAATATTGGACAAACTTATCCAATGTGGCCACAACTGGTACAGTGGCCACAACTGGAGCATCTACCCTACAGTAGGTACACTCCCTCAAATCCAGAGGTTGTGAGGATTTTAGAAATATGCAGATTTCTGTTCATTTCTTTGTTTATGTTTTTAAGCAGTAATTTCAATGCAATAATGCAATCAAAATTATAATGAATGCTTAATATAGTAAAATACTAAAATATAATTAGTAACTAAAGTAATAAACTAAAATAACAAACATTAAGATCATTTTAAAAATGATTTAAATCAGTTTCCCCCGGCAGTTTCAGGGGGATGCTACACACCAACTGTCCTTTGATTTACAAAATAGCATCCCTCTTACCCCTCATTCAAAAAATTAGCACTCTTCTTGCCCCTCATCCAAAAAATTTGCACCTTCGTTGCCCCTTGGTAAAAAAAAAAAGTGCCCTTTCTCCTTTTTACATTAAAAAATTGCTTGCATAGTAAAAACTGACTCAATGTTGCCTTGAAAGGCCTTAAAAATCAAAACAATGGATTTAAAAATAAAAAAAGTGCCCTAAAGAATGTTAAAAGCACCTTTAAGAATCCAAAACATGCCCTTTAGAATTAAAAAAGTGCTCTTTCTCACCAGCAGCACCCTGCTTCTTTTTAAACCTAGGGTAAACTCTGATGAAATTATTAAAAGTAAAGATCAATAAATAATAATGTATATAATTAAATATACACAATAAAGTTGAAATACATTTATCTTGAATTATTCAATCAAACTTGCCTCATAGAAGTTCACTATTAATTCAAATCAAAATCACAAAATAAGGAAATTTTATTTCAGATTTAGCCAAACTTAATAATCAATTTGGTAAAAATATTGTGAGTACCAGTTATATCAGCAATATCTTAATTTTTTTTTTCAGAATTTAATTTATACTTCCTTCATGAAAAAACATGAATTCAGTCATATATTAACAAGAATTATGTATTAAAATACCTACAGAATCATATAAAAAGTCTGTAATTTTGTTCCTACATCTAAACTGAAAGTTTCATTATTTACATTTGCAATATGTGCAGATTTTAGGCGTTTGCAAATTTGAAGAGTAATACTGTATTACTATATAAGTTTCCCCTCTCCTTAAAGACAACTCTAATTTTATAGGTAAATATACACATTTCTTAATTTAAATGTTACAAATTATTAAATAATACTAAATAATTTCTATTTTTAACTGAAAACTTTCTCTCAACAGTTTAGTGTAATGAGTAATAATTGAGTTCAGGGTTAAAAAAGTAGGTACAGTCGGTCACCAAAATATCATAAACTGGTAGTGGTACTATTTATACTGCTATTTATATTGCTTTTAAAAATTAATTCATAAATATAGTTGAAAAATTGATACATAAGCATGATATAGGTCAAAACTGGGAATTTTCATTAGTGGCCACTGGCCGACAGGACTAGTTTTTTAAGTGGACACTTTACATAGGCGTAACCAGCCTTTTGAACGGGGGGGTGCCCAGACTTTTTAACCTGAACATGCTGGATACAAACAATATCTTATATAATAAAACCTGCTAAAACGAATCCAATAAAACCGATCGAATTTCCGTTTTAGACAGTTTTTCATCTTAGAAGGTATAATTGTGTGGTATTTCTTTTAAAAAAGGGCTCAAACGCAATTTTTGTTTGCGTGAGGAGGGTTGAGAAGGGGTTCAAAACATTAAAACTAAATCTAAAATGGTAAAAAAAAAAAAAAAAAAAAAAAATATTGAAATGTCCTTGCAGCAGTGATATAAGACAGTGACTAAGTGTGGTCACAACTGTAAAACCTTTTGGCACCCTAACTTCTTATAAAGATTAAAAAAGGCCTTTAATCATGCTGGAAACTTCTATAGGCACAGGGGAACACTGCATGAGATCTAAAATTATCTCAGTCAAAGTCTTTTAGATGAAATTTTGCCGGATGATAAATCTCAGATAATACATGCGGTACATCAGTACATGCGCACGAAATCTTTTCAGAATATAACTCCATGACTTCTTAGGGATCACCGGAGGGACCCAAGAAATTTTGGAGGAAAGTCTATATAAATAATTATTATAATATTATAAATAATTATAATATTCATTAATAGCGCAATTCCCTGCTTATAATCCGCGGCTCAAACAATGATGTTTCGACCCAGAAATTTTATTTCATTAAGTTAAATATTTATCGCGATTTAAGAAGTTACGTTTTATGAAACAAGATTTCTGGGTCTGAACCTAATTGTTTGATCCACGGATTATAGGAAAGAAATTACGGTAATTCAGGTTTTTACCTCATAGTGTGTCGAATATATTAGGTAAAGCAAGTCATGATAATATACACTAAATTTTATCAAGATGATAAAAATTATACTATCATGATGCAACTGTAATAATAAAGATAGGCGCTTGCCTGTCTCTCTGTGTGTGTACGTGCGCGCGCTCTGAGCTCTGAAAAAACAATGCAGCCTGCACCCGTAAGATTTGACAGGATCTGTATGCCTGAACTCATGCATATGGAAGACAATTTCTGGAATTTTTCAATTAATTTTTTATGCGAATTTTTTCGCATTTTGCGGCCATTTTTTCAAATAAGTAAAAAATACTCCGATTTCAATATTTTACCCAGTAAACTTTGTCTTCTTTTCAATAAAGTGTTTTCGAGATTCTTACAGCGATTTTTCAATTTTTAACAATTTTTTAATGTTATCTTTAGAGGGTTTTTTTTTTCGCATTTCGCAGTAATTTTTTTTTTTTTTGACATTCCTAAAACGAATCCGGTTTAAATCTTTTACCCAATTAGTTAATTTCGTTCCCTGTGGTTTTTTAATCTTTTCCGAATTTTTAATGCGCTTTCTAGCGGGGGTTTTCGTGCTTTGAGGCGATTTTTTGACATTTTTTGAAACAGAAAAAACTCTCTAGCAATTTTTGCAATTGCCGTGATTAAATTCGAATTGGAATAATGTCAAATCAGCTCTTATAAGAAAGCTGAAAATTTAATTTTGTTCGAAATAAAAAACGCAATACAGTAGACTCCCTTAAATCCGCGACCCTAAAATCCGCGAACGTCTAAAATCCGCATATTTTTTCGGATGTAAACAATGAAATTTACAGTTAAATTGCAGGAACAAAATTCAAGATGGCGCCGAAATCAGCGACTACCGCAATGATTTTTTTACTAAATTTTTTGTTAATCATTCTCTTTTCGCTATTACAGCTGATTTATTACTAAATAAATTTACATTACTTTTGATTTTGATATAAATTAGCATATCTATATCAAAAATTCCAGGATTCGAAATGGAAAAATCCACGAACCGAAACGCTATTTTAAAATTATTGTTCGCGGAATTTTTTTTTAAATTATAGACAAATTTATTTCTAAACATACAAAGCAGTATAAGAAAAGCATTTAATACTCTAAATAACAATGAAAAAGTTACAGTGAGCGCAATAAGCTATATATACTGATAATAGCATTAACACTGTTCTCCTTGCTATCACTAGATGGCAGCATAGGACTTTTATAATCGAATTGAATCTATTTCATTCCTAATAATTTAATATTTTTCTAAATTTTTATTTTACATAATTATTTTAATAATGACTTACTTGTAAACTAATAAATTATTTTAATATTTTAATTATTTTAATGTTTCACTTTATTGTAAGCATACGTTATAATTTCCCTAGCTTAACTACCAATCAAATTAATGTTTCAAAAATGTAAACAAATCAATGACCAGAAATCCGCAAAATTCTAAAATCCGCACAACCTCTGGTCCCAAGCTGTGCGGATTTGAGGGAGTCTACTGTAATTCAAGATTCGTTTGTTTCAAGACAGAAGAGGTCGTAGCTTGCTCGGGAGTGCGTTGCCGAAGGCAGTCCCCACCCCCACCTCAATCCTAGATTTGTTTAATTCTATGTTCGTTTAAAAAAACCAACCACTTCTATAGTAATGAAGTTTTCTTTCACGGACAAGGTTTGAAACAACGCGCGGGATCGCGCGATTTGTACACAGAAAAGGAAAGTCTCTCATAATAAAAAATGCTGTGCAGTATTTCCCCCTTCAAATTCTTTCACAGACCTGTGATTCTTCAGTGAGTATTTAAAAAAAAATTAGGTCCGCGATTTTTATTTCTTTTATGGAATTTCTCAAAATCAATTCGCGAATCACTCCCGGAAAAAAATTGAGAATTTCTTCAAACGATCGTGGTAAAATATCGGGAATTTCTATAAAAGAGTGCAGAAAGTAATCGCCAATTTCGTTTAAAGATTGCGCAAAAAAATTACGAATTTCGATAAAGGATTGACAATTTTTTTTTTCAATTTTCATCAAAATGTTGCGGAAAAGAGTAGAGAATTTTGTTAATTGATACGAAAAGATATCGAGAATTTTTCCGAACGGTCGCGCAATACTATCCCGAATTTCGACAAATGATCTCCTGTAAAAATATCAGTTTCGTCAATCGGTCGCAACAGAAAATAAATTTCGTCAAAGGATCGCGGTAAAAACGAGAATTTCGTCAAAGGATCGCAGAAAGAAAGCGCGAATTTCGTCAAAAGATTACGGAAAGAAAAAGCGAATTTCATCAAAAGATCGTGGAAAGAAAACGCGAATTTCATCGAAGGATCGCGTGCTAAAGAAATGCCAATTTCGTCAAAATATTGTGGTAAAAAATGCGAATTTCGTCAAAGGATAGCGGTAAAAAACACGAATTTTGTCAAAGGTAAGTGGTGAAAAGTGCGGATTTCGACAAAAAATCGCGTAGAAAGACGAATTTCGTCACACGATTTTGGGGGAAAATTGTAAATATCATGAAATGATCACATAATAAAATCGCGAATTTGTCAAAATTTACTGCACCGGGCTAAAAGGTGGAAACGGGGTTCCTTTTCCTACTTTCAGAAGAACGCCGCGAAACGAGAAAAAACTCTAAAAATCGTATGCAAATTTTCAGAGGAAAAAAATTACCATATTGACTTGAAAGACTGCAACCATATTCCTTTCAAGAATGTCAAAAATAGCCACGAAACACTAAATTCAACCAACCAACCAACCTGCAGATTAATTTGAATTTTCTGTGCTATTATTTTTCATTTACAAAGGAGCACGGGTATGTGTCCCCCCCCCCTTACCTCGGCTAATCGAAATTTGGAATTATCGTTTCACATTTGCATCCCCCTTCAAAAATTTTTTTGCTTCTTTCTTGACTTTAAACTACCAAAGC
This sequence comes from Maratus speciosus, assembly GCA_963932465.1. NCBI lineage: Eukaryota > Metazoa > Arthropoda > Arachnida > Araneae > Salticidae > Maratus > Maratus speciosus. Next base: position 24,988,850 of record OZ010786.1, read on the forward strand.
AAAGAGACAAATAGTTTCTATCCTCGTCAAGAACTTGTGTTAATGTCTCATGAAATTGCAGAAAAATGCAATAGAAAGAACGGCGTTAAAAACATCTCCCACAGACAAAGGACGTCAAAGTGGGATTATAAAGCCACCCTTTTGAATTACTATGACTAATACAGATTCGTGTAAATATTCTAGAATTTTCTAAAAAAAAAAAAAGAACGTGGGTTTCTTTTTTTATCACATTTCAAAACTTAGCCGTTTAGTTTTCCGAACTAAACAAATTGAACTCTCCTTTCACTTCTTCTTCTTTTTTCTTTTGTAGATTTCGATTTTTTTAAATAATTAGTCTGCGGAAACGGGGGGGGGGTGCCCGGGCACCCAGGGCACCCCCCCTGGTTACGCCTATGCTTTATTTAAACTAGTGGCCACTTTTTTATTTAAAAATACTAAACAGTAAAATTTCTATAAGTAGGTATTAATCTAAAGCTGAATAGCCCAAATAAATTTGTTAATATAAATATATTGGAACCAAAAAAAGTAGAATCCTTGATGAAATACAAGAAAATTTTGTTCTCTCCTTGTAAAAAAGTGGCCGCTGATAGGCAATTTTTCACTAGCCACTTTTTCTCATTTACGGGCCACGTGGCCGGTGGCTAGTGCTAATTTTGACCTTTAAAGCATGATATACAATCACTAAACTATCAATTAAGGATAAAAACGATTTTAATCAACTAATTTTTTTCAGTTACATCAATTTGACGTTTGAAAACTACAATTTCAACAGCAATAATCATAAATAGAAAATAAACTTACTTACAGATAAAGAAACTGAAAAATGACTCACCGTACTTGGGATTCATTCCACTTATTGATATCGGAGCCTACGCTCGATTATACTTCGCTTCGGCTTTGTACTATACCTCTCATCGCCTTTCAAACAGTTCTTTCACTTCCCTTTGCACATATTCGACATATGAGGAATTATTTAGGGTTTATATTCCGGGGCGAACTTCCCTTACTTCAGAGTTTATTATCGGTAGAAAGGAACGTTGTTTCAAATTTTGTAATCGCGCCATTTCATGACGCTCGTTGTTTACTTTCACACCGGGCTGTGAATTTCCCACTGCGCACGCGCGCCAGCGGAGAGAAAGCTCGCGTTTGTTGATTTTGAGCATGGAAGAAGGAATACAAAATTTAGTTCCAACTTCTTTGATTTTGAGCGACGCAAATAAAAATATCCATGTATCGGACAGTTGAAATTGTACACTGTATTCTTTTTTATGCAACAGCATTTTGCGCCCGTAAAATTTTCGCAATTTACGTACTTTTTGGGGAGTAAATAAATTATGGGGTTATGAAAAGGGGTGGGGACGGGGACTCGCCTGACGAAAAATCTTAATTTATTTTGGTCTTCTTGTTTAATCACTTGAAAAAAATATATTTTATTGTCCTTTTTTTTTCAAAATCTATAGAGAAAAGCAATTTTTCTGTTAATTAAATGTACAAATCCAGCAAGGGCCTTCCCCTTACCGCCGCCCATGGAATGCAATTCATTAGTCAGGGCCGAAACTAGCCTTTTTTGCACCCGGGGCAAACATGGATTTTGCCCCCCCCCCCCACCCTCTTTCACAAAGTATATTTACAAAGAGAATTTTACTAAATTTCTAATACCCGACTTATTCTAAAATTTAAAACGTAATCTACAATGGCGGATCCAAGGGGGAGGTTACGGGGACAGGATTCATGATCCGCTCTGAACACCAATAAACATATTCTAAAGATCATTTTTTAAATGAAATATACAGTAGAGTCCCGATTATCTGAGTCCCGCTTAACCGAGTTTCCGCTTTAACCGAGTTATTTTCTTCATATGGACTGATGGTTTCCATTATTATGAAACAGTGGCCAGAAAATCAGAGTTCTAACTTTTTACGAAAAGAAAAAAATATGACCATTTTGTCTTTCCCATTCTGACCAGAAAATCAGAGTTCTAACTTTTTACGACTGCTCTTTCATCTTCACCTAACACTTCATTTATAATGGGTGTTTCGTAATAGTGGAAGCCATCAGTCCATCAGAAGAAAATGATCCATTCCAAAGGTATAATCCTTCATTTGGTGCCCCTTCATTCTGGCGATCGGCGCGCATGCCCCCTCTGCCCCCCCCCCCTAGTTTTGGCCCTGTCATTAGTTGTAATGTTCTTGTAATGTTTTCCGGTGGTCTAGGTTGCTCTGCATAGTCCTCCCCCGCCCCCCACCTCCCTCCCACCCTCATTTCCATGCACACATACTCCACACCGCGGAGACATGCCTAAAAGAAATCACCACTCGGAAGTTTTCAAGTTTTTTATTAATTAATTTTCAGAAAATTTATTTTCCCCCCAGTCCGTAGCTGCAAAAAGTCCTCCTCTCGGATAAAAATTTCCGAATTTAACACTGAACATGGCGTTAAAGAAATGCGTTCTGATTGTGTTCTGTTATAAGCATGTGTTTCGCTTGCCGTTCAATCTTTATCAAAGTTGATGCCGATGTTCAGGAAACACATTTTCAAACACCTGGGACCGCATTAAACAGATTGGAAGCACTTCTTGACATCTCAGGCGTTTATGAATGCGTTGTATTGCGAGTAAAATGTGTTTCGAAGATTTGCAGTGTATATAATAGGAAATTTAGTTTATCAAGAAAACGCATAACAGGTTGAAATTTCTCTTTCAGGAATTTAGACTTATAGATGGAAACATACTTCAATACTTTTGTACAGCCCTGTTGTTTACCTAGCACCTTTATTACACGCCACTATTTATCTAAACTTTAATTCAAACTAAATCACTCTTAAAACTACTGAAATCGCATTTCCAGAATTTATCATCTATAGGCGGCCATGTATCCAATTCTTTGCGTAGCCCTGTATATCATTTTATCTATATTCTACAAACATCTCATAGAAAACTACATGCAGTTCAGCATAACACATTTTAAACCCACCTTTCAGAAATTTACGGTCATACTCAGTAACCTTTACGAATTCTTTTGCGTAGCCCTGTATATCAACTATAACAGAGCGCGAACAGAGTTAGAGCGCGAGTTAGAGCGCGAACAGATAAAACAAAATCAATAACACTTTTCAACTTTGTTGGAAAGTGTTAAAAATTAGTTAAAAATTTGAAAGTAAGCTAATGTAAAATGAATTAAGTACACAGAGTCTTAGTCTCTCGGTAATTTTTAACACCGCTATGAGAAAGTTCTTTTAAATGTATCGTTTAAAATCTGACGTAATTTTCACCAACGTTTCCTTTCTCTTTTTAATATACACATGAAAATTCTTTTGTTGTTAGAAAGGAAATATTATTTGTTCTGTCTTCGAATTCACGATAATAGTTGAGAAGATTATCTCAAAATATGAAATAAACGTCTCGTGCAAATATATTTTCTAATTTAAAGTGTTTTGCCAACTTTTATTTATTTGGCCTTTTTAAATATGACGTAATTTCCTTCAAATAATGAATTTAGTATTTAAAAATTTTCTTTCCCTTTTAAAATTCACGTGTAACTGTAGTTTTTATGATGTAATTTTCAATATTTTCCTGATTTTTAACACCCAATCACTTAATTCTAATTTAAAAGTTTTTTTCTGTTTATAATAACCACGTGTAAATAATTTTTTTATTTGAAGGAAATATTATTCTTTGCGCTGTTTTTAAAATTGGCAACAGTTTAAAATAATTGCCCTTTTCTAAAATGTGTAAAAAATATCTCTCGAAATGCTGAAAATTCGAATTTAAAATGGAAATAAATCCTTAAAAAATAAGTCAAATTAAAAAGATAATTGCAGTCTGCATATCTGAACTTCCAATGTATAAAATGATCTAAAAATATTTAAATTCCTATGTATAGTTTTTCTCCTATAAAACTTTTTTAATGGAACGATTTTGACCATCTTTAACATTAAATATCTTTTAAAATAATTATTCGATTTAAAAACTGTCTGCATCAGCGTGTTTATCAAACATGTCTCTATAATACCACTGATTTTCATATTTTTGTGTGAAACAGTTTTCTTAATATTAACGAAGAAAGACCCCCGGTCATAAAAAATATGGATGCCGATCTAGTAGGAGTATACGCGGATGATCTACGCAGATTTTCATTGGTCCATTTCCAAATCAAAACTTTTTTTTATGTATAGAAGGATTACATAAAAAGTCAATTTTAATCATCCTATTTGAAACGCAACTAGTATGTTCCTTTTTATAAATACGTAAATATATAAATACATAGCACCTATAGTCGTCGTTCAGTCCGTCTGTCTGTGCGTCTGTCCGTCCGTCCGTCCGCATGTAACAGATCAAAAACTACCCAACCAAATGTTCTGAAATTTTACATATATAATTGTGCAAATTTTGTCGAGTCATCTCAAATTTTATGAAAATCGGATGTACAGTTTAATTACAGGGGCAGTCAAAATTTTTCCGTTTACGGAAATTACGACCAATGGGAATAAATTATTACAAGTGCATTTTAATGATGTTACAGCCTTCCGAATGGTCTGAAAATTTAAATATATAATTGTTGCAAAATTTTGTCGAGTCATTTCAAATTTTATGAAAAGCGGATGTAGAGTTTAATTACAAAGACAGTCAAAAGTTTTCTGTTACATTACGGCCAATGGGAATAAATTATCGCAAGTGCAATTTAATTATATTACAGCCTTCCAAATGGGCTGAAAATTTAAATATATAATTGCTGTAGAATTTTGTCGAGCCATTTCAAATTTTATGAAAATCGGATGCATAGTTTAATTACAGGGATAGTCAAAAGTTTTCCGTTACATGATGGCCAATGGGAAAAAATTACTTCAAGTGCATTTTAATGATGTTACAGCCTTTCGAACAAAATCAAATAGATATGCACTTATTGAAGTGCACTAAAATATACATTCAGTACAATATGGGGTGCAAAAAATATTTATAAAACTAGTTATAGTAATTTGCCACGTTTGACGAACAATTTCCGACTTGTTAAAATTTTCCGCTGTTTTTTATTAGCAGTTTTGCAATGCTATTTTGAACAAATTTAAGGATAGGTTTTTCCATTAATAACAATAGTACTAGAGAAAAAAAAATACTAAATACAAGCTCAGAAAAGCTCTGACTAAATTTTGTACTTACGACTTTTCTTTTTTTCTTTTTAAAGCTATCAAAGTATTAAAAATCGGATCTTTAAATCTCTTATACGTGGTATGATGTTCAACTAGAAAAAAAATCAATCCCTTTCATTCATATTTAGAAAAGCCTTAGCATTTTCAAGACATGGAAAATCTGAAAGAATAGGAACTGAGATAATTGAGCATAAAGATTTATTTTAACCCTTAAATGCCTAGCGTTGCTTTTCGGCAACATACCCAATTTAGGTTCTAAAATACTATTAGAATAATATTGAAGCTATAATGCCTAATGTTGCCAATAAAATACATTCTGAAATTATTATTAAATCGATTTTCAACATTTAGATGGCAACACCTGTGCTGTTTAAGAATAAAGATAAATTTATTTTTCAAATTTTGCTACTTGTTCTTTTTGTTGTGTTTGGAAGCTTGCGAAATACCCTATTTTGACCTGCAGTGAGCAAGTAAAGTTTATTTTTTATTATAGTTCCTAAAATTCTTGTGTGTTTAATATTATTGAATTTTATCAAGGGAAATTATTTTTTCAATTAAACACCAGTATTGCCGATTAGTAACAAACTGTTTTTTAGCCGTAAATTATACTTAAAACAAAATATGAATTTTTAAAATATTTTTCCCATGATTTATTTAAAAAATGAAAACCGAAAAACATTATTACAATGATTTTTGAAAAGCCAGGCATTTAAGAGTTAAAATGTAAATATGATATTACATCTTTGTTAAATCAGACGTAACTATGGTTGTATATGCAGAATCCCTCTGAACTTTTGTCAGGATGTGGTCAAAACTATGTGGTATGTGATAAGATAAAGATAAAAAAAATGACATTTCTACTAAATTTCTACATTGGTAGATCCCTAAGTGATATAGTCAAGTAATTGTCCTAGAATTAAAACGCCTATACACGTTACAAAATTATAATGAACAGAAATTTTACAAAATTTGAAATTTTGAATTGAAATGCAAAAATGAAAATCAAACCGAGTATATTAATATTGATAACCTAATTTGGTCTCTTTTGAAACCTCCTAACGATTCCTTTAACGAAGTTCCAAATTTCCAATTCCTTAAGTTTTATTTATTTATTTTCACAAAAATAATTATAACTTTTATTTCAACTTTATGTGCTGTATATTTGGTATAGTATAACCATTTCATTCCTAGTAAAAGCGATTTCGATGTTATAGAACTTCATTATATACTCCAGACAGCTAACAACAAGTTTGGTATCCCGTAATCTCCTTTACATTCTAAGTTATTCAATAGTGAACAATTAAGCAGTATATCAATGATTCGAGAATACTACAAATTCTGTAGCGTATTTCTCAATGCAGTTTAAACTGATCTTAATTACTATTTTCGAAAAATACGAATAAAAATTCTTGAATTAAAGAAAGTAATCGCTCAAACGTTGAATGAAAATGTATATTTCACATCGTTACTTTGTCTAGAATCTCATAAAAGATTTCGAAATAAGCACAGCAGCTATTTTCTATAATTTACATATTTCAGAAATTAGATTCTTTATTAGCGATAAAATTCCGGTATGGCAGATTCTTATAAGATGTAAATGCTCTCTAAGAACGGTTTTTAACAATTTTGAAATTTAAAACGTGAAATGAGTGAAAATCATTCTAAAAAGATTCTCAATTCTGATTTCTATACAATTTTAAGATATACCATTCAATTATAAAACTAATGGTTACAAATTTATGGGAACAGTCCCAGCTCTAACACGACCTGTATTTTATATCGGTATCAATACCACCAGGGGGTAGAAGGAACGAAAAACATTCTAAAAATGCGATTTGCCGATATTGACGAAGCTAGAAACATGGAATTTAAAGTTGTAGTGGCTTGTAAGATATAAATGCTCTCTAAGAACAGTAAAAATGAAATTCGAAACTTAAAAGGAGTTAAAATGCGCGAAAAATGTTCGTAAAACGTTCTAAATTAGGATTTCAATGGAATTGTTAAATATATAAATATGAAATTTGGCCTGGTAGAAACTTATAAGATCTAAATTATTTCTAAGAATAGCTACTCAAAATTTCGAAACTTCAAAGAGCGAAATGAGTGAAAAGCGTTCTGAAAACTTTCTAAATTACGACTTCTATGGAATCTCAATAAATACCAAAACGGCTTCAAAAGTAATAGTTGCAAATTGATGGCGACAGTTTCTGCTCCACCATAGGCTATATTTTATGTCAGTTCCACCACAAAAAGGACAGGGGGATGTGGGGATCTAGAAACGTTTTTCAGTTGTTATTTTTGTGATATTGAAAGGACTAGAGATGTTAAATTTATCATGGTATTTTCTTATAAGATGCAAAGGCTCTCAAAGAACAGTATCTAAGGAAATCCATAAAATAATAAAATGAGCGAAAAAGTTCTAAAAAATTTGTAGATTGCGATTTCTATTAAATTATAAAGATAGAAACATAAAATTTAGCATGGTAGATACTTATAAGTTGCAAAGTCTCTCTAAGAACAGTTACTATCAAATTCCCAGCTTAAAAGTGTAAAATGAGTGAAAAGTATTCTAAAAACTTCCTAAATTGCGACTTTTCTGGAGTCTCGGGAAACATCAAACTTATTTCAAAGGTGATGTTGACAAATTGATAGTGACGGTCCCTGCTGCAATGTAGGCTATATTTTATGTTGGTGCAACTGCTACAGAGGTGGTGGTAGATATTTGGAAGAATATTGGATTATGGCATGTTGGTTCTTTTACGATGTAAATGCTTCTAATAACAGTTTCTAAAAAAAATCAAAACTTCAAATGAAAGCTTAAATAAGCATAAAAACTTCAAAATGCATTCTAAATTATCATTTATTTACAATTAGTTTTAGATCTTCTCATTAATTTAAGTTTAATTTAGGTACTACTTAGTTATCACGTCGACCGATTTCGCCAAATTATACAAATTAACATAATTTTTATCTTAAGTACCGAAAGAACAAATAAATTAGTATAACATTAGTAAAAATACAATTAAAACGTCGAAATTAAAATTACGTGATGACGTAAACACGTGTAACTTGCTGAATGTGACATTTACGATCAACCATTATTGGCGTTTAATCTTATAATTTGGCGATAGATTTTTGTTCGACGGGATAACTAAGTAGTACCCTAATTTTTGCCTAATACAGTGTAATAATAAAGATTAGTCAAACTGTGGTTTATTTAGTATTTTTAGAGTTCCGTACTTAAAAAGTAAAAACGGAACCATTATAAGATCACTCCTGTGTCTGTCTGTCTGTTACAGCCATTTTAAGCGCAAACCATGGAACGTGGAAATTTCAAATTGGGGGAAGTAATAAAGACTATTGACCAACCTATTTAGATATTATTAAACATTCACACATATATCTAGGAAACATGTGGAGGGCGTAATTAAGTTACTTGAAAGAAAAATCTTTTCTTTGTATATCGCGTGAAAGCTTTCGTAACGCTGACATCAAAAATACATTTATTTTAATTTTAGATATGATATTTTCAGAGCTATCGTCAAAAATGTAGTGCAAAAATATGTCCCCCCCCCCCCCATCTATTTCCGAATGTACTGAAACTAAAAATATGAAAAAATCAGACGTCGAGAGAACGTTAATTTAAACCTTGCAGGAAAATTATAGCGATGACTCAAGGTCACATAGTTTTTGAGAAAAGCACATTTTCCGTTACCCACAAATTTCGATTTCCAGGCATTCAGCAAAATTGTTGATGAGCGCTGAAGGTACCTATCGTAGCAGAAGTATAAAAAACATTGTTGATAATGATTTTCGAAAAATATCGCCTTTAATTAGTCAAGATATTAACCCTTAAAGACTACATCTCCAATGGACGCTTGAGTATCTGCTCGTGCCATCTTACTTGTGCCACACAAAGCGTTACATCTCCAATGGACGCTGAGTATTTGCTCGTGCCATCTTATTTGTGCCACGCAAATCATTACATCTCCAATGGACGCTTGAGTATTTGCTCGTGCCATCTTACTTGTGCCACGCATTCCATTCTTTTCCCTTCCTGCCGCCCCTTGTCGCGAGAGGGGTTCCTACCCCGGCGGCCAGCATCAGTGATGTTTATTATTATTATTATTATTATTATTTATTTTATTTTATTTTTACTTTAAATGTTCTCATACTCCCGCTCTCTGTCGCGAGTAGGCGTTTTCCTGGCGGGAAGGCATTCGTCTAATTTTTGTAATCCCACTTTGTTCTTTTTAAAATAAATTCTGGGTTCTGTGGCCGGTGGTGCATAGACGCCCTTAGCGGGTGAGCGTCGCCCCTTGAGCATTTTGTGTTTGTCCGTCTGCATACGGCCGGACAGGGCTGTACTCACTAACGAGCCCCAACGTGTCGGGGAACATACCGAGAGAGACGTTAAGCTCTAAGGGGCAGGCCTAGCCGGCCCTGAGCAGTCTCTCTTAGGCTGCCTAACCCTTAAAGACACGGTCGGTTTGGACATACATAATGACAGTTGCGGCACATCACTTTTAGAGATTATTATATAACATCGGGTTTGAAAGCCTAGATAGAAACTTTTAATGATATATTTGTGTAATACAATGCCCAGTAGCAGTATGAAAGTAATGAACGGCAGATTGTTAAAAACATACTAATTTAATTAGAATTAATCACATAAATAGTAAGGGATTCGCGACTAGTTTGCATTAAGTGGATCTGTGGACTACTGTGTCTTTAGTTAATTAAAAACCTATCAGGAAATACAAAGCATGATCCAAGGCACAGTTGCTATTTTGTGACCTCCCTTCGAAGCGAGATTAGCACAATGCCTCTTTTAAACATTGAACAAGGGTTTTTTTTTTGTTTGTTTGTTTTAGCTACACTATAAAAAAGAAAAGATTATTACTACGCTGAATTCAGTTTTATAAAATGCCAAATGAAGTTTAAATATGCACTACTGTTATTATCAGTCCCGAATTAAGTTCATCATAAAAAGATCAGGATAAGATTTTAAAAAGTGTTATAAGGAATAGCAATATTTGATATTATTTAGGTTTCATATCTCTGAACTTTTATGATATACTCATTCATACATTTCTGATATGTACAAGTACCAACCCTACGTTGTATAGCATTTTACAATATCTTATTATTCTTTTAGCAAAGATTTTTTGAAATAATGCAGTTAATATTTCACAGATTTATTGTACGGGACCCTCTGAGCTCGAGTAATACTCGCCTTTGACCGTTTATTTTAAGTATCCGTAGCAGTAAAATTTCTTCTAATACGCACACAAATACCACTTACAATATTTGAACTATATCGCGAGCAAAGCCGCGGGTTTTGCTAGTAGAACATTAAAATGAATAAATCGAATAGTGAAATAGCAAACTTACTAAGGAATCTCCATTGAACAATGATCTGGATAATATTGAGAAGCTTAAAGATTTAAGAACCTCATTTACGCATCGTTAAGCAAGACGATCGAAATTACAACAGAAGATTAGAATTATTTCAACAATATGTGACATTGCCTTAGACGACACAATAATTCGAATTTCAAACAGGAAAAGTGAACTGAGTTTTTGTCATCAACATAACTGTTTCAAATCGAATTATTGGAAGTTTTTAATAATGACCAATATTTTATTATCATCATTTTTTTTCTCATGTCAACATAGCTTTATCGTGTGGATGTCTTCTATTTCAAATTTAACATTTCATTTGTTTTTATATATAAGTGATGAACGTCAGTAAAGTTATTCTGAAAAAAAAAATGTCTTGAATGAATTGTTAAATCATTATAACTTTCTAATTTTTACTTTCTTCTATCTTTACAAGAAGAAAGTATTGGATTCATGAAAATTTTCGACTGTCGGATTTCGACGAATTTACACGTTTTAGGCGTCAGAGATTCCGAAAAACATATTTTTACGAATTTTGTCTGCCTGTGAATTTATTGTCTGCCTGTGAGTTTGTGAGTCTGTCTGTCTGTGACACACATTTTGTTGGCGCTCTATCTCAAGAACTAATGCACAAAGTTAAAACATTAAGTTATTCCCTGTTATAAATTGGTGCTGATACTAAAGCGTTTTCCAATGTTCGAATTGTGAATATCTTTCCCTTTCCCTTTTCTAAGGAAATATGTATTTTGCCGGTTATGCAAAGTTAACATCAAAATGATTTTAAACCAGTATCAATTTATCTAATCCATAGAAATTAATCTGTTTAAAAATGACCTAAGAACGTGTAAATTTTGTATTTAACACAGAAACACCTTGTTTGATCAAAATGTCAACTGGCCTTAAACCGTTTTAAAATTCAGGGGCTAGAATGTCCCTCCCCCCCCCCCGGGATTGCACTGGACTCTAAAACGAAAGCTGTGTTAACGTGGCGGTCATCTCTGTACAGCTCTGTGAATATATGACAGATATTGTCCTTTAATGACTTTTAAATTGCTGAACTTCTGTCATTCACCCAAAGAATAGTACATAATTTTATTAATATCCATTCTATACTGACATTTTTCTTTGTCGCATATGTTGGTAATATACATTTTTCATAAAGAACTAATCCAAAAATATTTCGAAGTATGCTTAATTGTATTAAAGTGATTGTTGTTATACTGTGATACGCGGGTAAAAATATGATTTAAAACAAATTTCGTTATTAATATTTATTTTAGTAATCTGCAGGATATTATTAATACTAAATTTAGCTTATTTTTATCATTAAATATGTCCAAATGGTATCATACGACTGTTTTAGGAAGATGTGAACCAAACAAAATCCGAAAATATTTGTAGTGCTATAAATTAAATCTACGTTGTAGTTTTGTAATACAATGGTTCATTTTCTTTAAACACTTCATTAACCCGGGAGAACTCGCTGCATGAGATTTTCTCTCACAGTCGTTATTTTTTAAGACTCTTATTTAAATCATTTTTCATTTTAATTAAAATTTCAAAATGTTTTACAATTATTTTACCTATTTTGTGAATAAAAGTACTAAGCCAACCAAAAAAAGTTGATATTATATGAATGTAAAGTAAAAGAAAAGCAATTGGGCATTCTCACTAGCGAGTTCTCCTGGGTTAACTTAGACTTCATTTTATTGACCTGTGTGATATTTTTAAAGTTCAATTTATAATTGAGCAAAATAAACTTAAACAATGTAGAACTAGCTGCCAGCAGCGACCAGTTTGGTCTCCTTTATATATATATACTAGGGGGCTCTGCCCCCTGCAAGCTACGCACGCCAACCCCCCGTTCAGACACCGCAGAATCTAAAAACACGCAAATCTGATGGGTTTTAAAAATGTTATAGAAGATTGAAAAATACTGAAAAAAGCTGTGCAGATCTCCCTGTAAAAGGATTTCCATTCAATTCCCTCGAATTTCAAAAATTTAAGAGCAAATCTGTTGCTGTTAAGACATCCAATGGTTGTTTTCGTGTTTGATTAAAGAGGATCACTTAAACATTTGAAAAGAAGCTAAAATAAAATAAATTAAGTATACAGAATCTTTGTCTCCCGGTACTCTCTATAACTATAGTCTAAGTCATGTGACTATCATCAACAGTTCCAGGCGAACCACTTCGCTTTTTATACTCTAGGCGCCATTTTGGTACTTTATTGTTAGCCAGGCACAGGTGATAAGTCGCAAAATATTATTCAATCGCCATCATTTCATCTATATTATAACAGTTCAAGTTATCAATTACCATAAACAAATGCAGTCTGATCCCTTCGCCGTTCATATGAAAGTTTGGCAGAGATGCCATATACGTCCCTTATTGGCGCAAATTTTTAACGACGCCAATTTGGGGAACGCATCCACAGCATAAACAACAACATATATTAAAAAAGGCCTTCCGGCCAGTGCCGGGAGGAAGAGGTAGCTTTCATATTCCTCATTTTAAAAAAGCCAACTTATATTATTCAAACACACGAAGCTCAATTTAGTGGAAACTGAATATAGGAGATTCAATACTAATTTTTATCAATACTAAATCATTATGAATGAGAATTCGCGAAATTAGTCAGCTTTATCCAAGCTGCTTTTATTTAAAGTAACTTATATTTGGCTGCCAAATTCGGCGATTTCTTAAAGTTCCTGCCATTTTAAGACCACATGGTGGATGAGGCTAACCAGTGAACTTGGTCGAGACCTTAGTAATTGCTGTGCACATGCTCACTCACATCGGAATCGATTGATATATGCGAGTGCTTTCGTAGGCAAAAAATCAGATTTTTCAAAATGTCACCCACATAAGATATTGAAATTGCTATATCTGAGCCATTTTTTAAGAGAAAGGCAAACAAAAAATGCTCCTGAATCCTTATATCAAGGTCAAATACTTAAGAAAGAAACCTTTTTCAATTTCTAATTTTTTTGCACCTCACTTTAAATATAATTTTTTTTTAAATTTAATGGCCGCCATTTTGAAACAAGATGGCTGATGAAGCTGGCCAGCGAACTTGGTCGAGATATTGATGTATACTATCCACATGCCTTCTTACATCGAAGTAGGCGAATACGTGTGTTATCACGTGACAAATACAAGATCGTTTCAAAATGTTAGCCATGCTAGAAATTCAAAGTGCTATAATTCAACCATTTTTTAAGATATAAACAAAATAACAAATTTTCAGATACAGAAACTGCTCCAGAATCTTTGTATCAAGGCCAAATACATAAAAAAAATCTTTTTCATTTTCCAATTTTTTAATACCTTATTTTAAATTTTAAATTTAATTTTTTTTTAATGGCAACCCTTTTGAAACAAGATGGCGAATGAAGCTTGCCAACGAACTCGGTCGAGACATTTGTATGTACTATGTACAGACCGAATTACATCCAAATCGGTTCATAAATACGCCTGATATCGCGTGTCAAAAATCAGGTCGTTTTAAAATGTCTGCCACAATAGAAATTCAAAATGCCATTCAAATGCCTCAAAACTCAGCCATTTTTTTTAGATATAGACGAAACAAAAACAGTTCCGGAATCTTTGTATTAAGATCAAACACATACGAAAAAAATCTTTTTCATTTTCCAATTTTTTGGTATCTCATTTAAAATTTATATTTTTTTAAATTATTTAAATGGTCGCCATTTTAAAACAAGATGGCGGATGAAGCTGCCCAACGAACTCGGACGAGACAAGGGTATGTACTATGTATAAACGAAGTTACATCCAAATCGGTTCATAAATACGCCTTTTATTGTGTGACAAAATTCAGTACGTTGCAAAATGTCAGCCACGCTAGAAATTGAAAATGCTATAACTCAGCTATTTTTTAAGATATAGACGGAACAAAAACTCCTCCGGATTCTTTGTATAAATGTCAAATATATAAGAAATAAATATTTTACCATTTTCAATTTTTTGGTACCACATTTCAAATTTTAAATTTTTTTTAAACTTTAAATGGCCGTCATTTTGAAACAAAATGGCGGATGAAACTGGCCAACGAACTCGGTCGAGACATTGGTATGTACTATATACACACCGAATTACATCCAAATCGGTTCATAAATACGAGAGTTACAGTGTGACAAATGTCAGATATATATATATATATATATATATATATATATATACTATATATACATATATATATATATATATATTTGCGCAAGTAATTATGAATGTAAGCTTTTTATGATGTTTTTTAAATATATCTTTTCATTTTGAATGTCAACAATTCATTTTGAAGTATTTTTTCCTTTTGGTATCTTATATATATTTATATATATTCCTAGGTCGCTAAATTGATTTAGCAATCTTTTAAATATTATACGCTTAGATCATTGCTGCAATAGCGCACAATCTATGTGTATTATCAATATGATTTCTACCATGTAATTATCTGATACCTATTTTAGGATTCCATTAATTTTTTTCATTCCTATCATTGCAAAGATTTATTTAATGTTATTTTATTTTCTAGTTATGATTTTATATGTATTTTCTTGTTGTTAGTGTATGATATTGTCCTATATATTCTCTATATATTTTTGCTATAGCTTTACATAATTTATTCTGTAGAGATAATCATTTTATATATATACATCAATATGGTAGCAATAATTATTTCTATTCACAGATTTAATGTTAATATGCTTTAGCAGTTTAAAATCATATTACATTGATCTGAGAAGTTAATTGGGAAAGCGTTTTGGATGTCTTTGCAAGGTTATAGTTGATCTAGGTTTTGGGTGTTAGATGCGGTTATTTTTGACTTATTTGTTATCAAAAAGTCCAGTGGTTTCTTGCTTTTTTTAGTCTACGAAATTAGGGTTATCATTATTTGGTTATGGAAATTTTGAAGATCGTTTTTTTGAGTTCTGCTTCTATTATTGTAGATATTGTATATACTTTTTTCATACTCAAGATTTATTATTTAATCAAGACTAATTTAATTAAATTATTAATTTTTATATTATTAATTTTCTAATTTTCTTACTTTTTTTATTTTATTTATTTATTTATTTATTTTTATTATTATTATTATTTTTTTTTTTGCAATTAGTGCATTTTCCAAACATAATTTTTATATGGCAGTTCTTAGTAAACATCTCAATCCTGGCAAGATACACTTAGCATCTATGCAGTGTAGTGCCCGGTACAGGAAAAATAATTGGGTTGTTCCTGGATCGTCATCCAGCGACCATTTATACTCTCCCCCTCGTCCTTTATTTTTTCGTAAGTGTTATGATGCTCGGTGCAAGACATGTCCATACGCTTCTCAGACACAAATTGTCTCAGATCCTAATTATTCAAGTTTTTGTAAAGCATTTAATGTTATATATTGTATAAAGTGCAACTTATGTAACATGAAATATATTTGTGAAACATCAGGTCTAATTCATAAACGTATCAATCATCATCGCTCAGACTCTAATAATAACAAAGCAAAAAATATACAATCTACTTCTGAAATTCAACATTTTCATAAACATCAATTTAAAAATACGACAATTGAAATCCTTCAAATTCTAAAAAATAAATCAGAACGTCTTTACATGGAATCATCATATATGAAATATTACAACACAATTTATCCTTATGGACTTAACAGTGAAGTATTTAACAGACCTGTCAAAGTCTTCACATCTATAAATAACAATATTGATTATTCTCCAATTTATAATACTATTAATCATAATTTAAGTTGTAAAACAACACGAAACAAACGTGGAAAGGGTTCATCATCAGTTGTAGTTTCCAAAAAATCTATCACTAAACAAATAAATGATTTTCAAAGTAAATATTTAGAGAATTATAACTGGTTGTTAATTCGAAAAAACATCTTTGCTATTAAAAAGAAACAGATTGTACAACATTTAAATGTATTTCTAAGTAAATCTTCCTCTAAACATTTCTCTGATATTTATTTTGACCTCATTATGACTAGGGTTAATCTTTTAAATATTAATTTACAAAAAAAAACCCATAAAATTCAAAACATGAATACTCAAATCATAATTACTTTCTCAAATCACATATTTAATAAAATTAATATCAATTCTATAATTAACGATAAAAATTGTTATTTTCCCATTAATAATCTTCATATATCAAAAACCTTTAAATATCCGAATACAATTGGTAGAAAGATTTTTAACTACAATACATTTTCAAAAAATACATCTGCTGCAAGGAATTTTCCGTGTAAATGCAATGACCCCACTCTAAAAAAATACATAAACAATGATCATGGACATATAATCACTGGAAATCTTGATATTGTTAATGATTTTAAATTGAAACAACTAATGGGTTATGGTACTAAATATAGACTTTCATCTAAATTTAATGTTAAATCTATTATCAAACAGTTTACATATGATATTGATATTTTTATTTATAAAATTTCAATCTCTTATAATAAGCCTATTGAATATTTTAATCAATGGAAAATATTAGTAATTGAAAAATTAACTATGGCTTTAAAAAATAATATTGCTGATTTGGTTTCTATTAATACAAAGCATTTTTTCCAAAAAAATACTAAATTACAAAAAAACTATGTTATTACATATGTAGACAAATCTCCTAATAATTATGCTATTATATGTAAATCTTATTATCACCAACTTCTTACAAATTGTATTTCTTCTAATAAGTCATTTAAAAAACTAATGAAAATGTAATTGTAAATAATCGTAAAATTCGAAGTTATTATAAACTATTAAATATTTTATCTACTAACTTTAATTATCCATATTTAGTTCTTATTCCCAAATTTCATAAAATTCCAATTAAATTTAGGACTGTAACTATTGGTTGCAATGCATATAATAATAAAGCCAATAAACTTCTCTTAAAAATTCTTAATCAGTTATATGTACTTACTACAAACAATGATATTACACATTGTATAAAAAATAGCTATCAACTTGTCAATATTTAAAAAAATCTTCATTGTGTATATAATATAACGACATATGACTTCAAAGATCTTTTTAATAATATAGACCTATTAGATTTACATAAAATTATAAATGCATTATTTAAAAAGTATTATAAACAACTGGAATTACCATCTAATATAGATCTTGCATATTTTAAATCTTTAACAAACTTCATTATCTATAATAATTATATATTGCAATATAACACTTTATATTTACAGCATGTCGGTATAACACAAGGCGGTTGTACATCCAGTTTACTATCAGGCATATACTTATATCATTATGAACGTACTTTTACTAATAATAATCTACATTTATATCGTTATATTGATGACATAATTTTAATTCAAAACTGATCAATCTGTAATTACTCAATTTCCAGTAGATTATCCCACTAATTTGGAATTAACGGAAAACCTTTTATCTAACAATACAATTAAATTCTTAGATCTTAAAATTACAATAAAAGACAACAAAACAATCACAGATTTATATGACAAACGTAAAGAATTTAAATTCAATGTTAATACATTTACAAATTTTAAATCTTGTCTACATCATTCTGTATTTCGAAATATAATACTTAATCATTTATATAGAATAAAATGTTTATGTTCTTCTCCTCTAATTAACAATAATATTAAAAAACTAATTTATGATGCATTAAATCATGGTTTTCCAAAAAAATTCATATATTCATTAATATACAACTAATACTTTACTTACATGATCTTTTAAAACAAATTAAGACATGCGTAAACAAAATTACAAAAAAATATATAAAATAAAAAAATATCTATAAAAAATTAAAAATTGTAAAATAATATAAAAAAAATATTATAGGTTGGATGGGTGGGTAGATGTTAGAGTACGGAGGAGGGTGGTGTTGTCTGGATAATACGCAACGGTTAATTAAAAAAAGGGGGGGGGGGCTTTTGTATTATCAATATATTTTTAATACGTATTTTATAAGGATGTTGATTTGATATTTTATATGTAATTGATGACTTTCATTAATATTATATTTAGCTTAATTAAAGTTTTATCTTATTTACAATCATTTGCTATTAAATTTTAATTTACTCAGGACAATATCATATTAATTACTAATAGTATGCCATTTTTATAGTGATTAATATACATATAAGTATATTTAATATAAATAAAGTTATACTGTATGTATTAAAATTGGGTAATTATTTTTATTAATATTCCTCTATTCTTTTTAATATTGATCTATTTTCACTTTGTGTTATAAAATTTATTATCGGTTTAATTTGTTTGAATGTCCCACATTCATACCTTTTGGATTTTTTTTGGCTGTATGAAAATAATCCACACACTATATTTGAGATTTTTAGGTAATGGGAATTTAAGTGTCTGATAATCTTCTATATACTTCCATATGTTTTTTTATTTCCTGTTCATTATATAATTATCTTATATATAATAGTTATTATTAACGATTTTTATATTATTTTTAATATATTTATATTAATTATTATTGAATTTATTTTATTTTATGGCATATAGCTATTTGCTATATATTATCAATGTTAAAGAATTATTTAAATTCTTTGTGTAGTTTAAATGCGTAAGATAATAGAATATTTTTAATGCTTTTTTTTAAATTTATTAACAATAGCTTTTTTTTAAATATGTAGTGTGGTTTATATTAGGTTTATAATTATCTATATATAAGGATTTGTTTGGTTTTGCTGTTGATAATTTTTTTTTAATTCAAAGGCTTTCAATTGTTCATCTTGTGACATTTGAATAATAAAAATACTACAAGATGGCAGCACCAAAATTTGTCTTTTGACGATAAGTTATAAATTTTGTCTTTTGCAGCTCCTTTTCAGTTATAATTTCCTACACCAGGTGGATTGTTTAGCTAAATTTTGACGATATTGTTAAATAGTAATTAAGTAATTTAATAGTGCATTTTAGTTATTTTAAATAATGTAATTACTTTCTATTTATTTTATTTTATATTATATTAATTGTATTTATCATGGTATTTCAAAACGTATTAACTGCATCCTTTGGTATCAATTACAGTGATTTCTTAACTGTTTTATTCACCTTAATCTTTACGATATTATGGGTGGCCGCCCCTCCGGGTGGTTCCGACCCGACCCCTTGAGTGGGGGAGGTGACCGGAAGCTCGGCAGAGTTCGTTGTGTACAAATGCGAGGGGGCCGGATGGGGACGATTCGCCACCTCCTCGAGAGGCTCATCTCCGACAGGCGTTGAGCACGGTGGCCACGGTTAACGGACGTTGTGCATAGGGCCGCAGCCCACCTCGGTGGGTACCATAGGTGTGGTCCTCCGGCACCCGGGTTCTCTGGGCAAGCCGGGTAGCGACGATCCATAGGTCGATCCCGGTGCCGGTCTTCGGGCCGGACGGTGTCGCCGGGCAAAGACTAGCTAAGGCGATAGGACCCCATCCACCAATTGACTAAGAGGGAGCCTGAAGTATGAGTGAGGGCTTTGTAGAGGAAAGTCCTCGGTGCTCGCTAGTGACGACGGGGCTCGCGGGAACGCCATGCAGGGGCTCCCGGAGCAACCGAAGGGCGAGGGTTACGGACAGCGCCCAGGTTACTTTATGACTTGGGTGGCTCATCCCTCCGAGGACCTCAGCTGGAGCAGTTGTGAGCCGACCCTTAGGGTGGTAGGGTTTGGCGGTGCCCCCGTTGACCAGGGAGCGGTCGCGTGGGGAGGCCAGTATGGCTCTGTTTGCTCCATGTCGTGCCGTGACCCTTGGGAGGGGGTCGGCCGGCAGGTCCACCATCGAACGCTATTCCCGCAGGGAAACGGTCCGGAGGCTCGCCGGTAACGCGGCGGCTCATCGTGCCTCAGGTGAACTCTTGGTCCGATCCAGGTCCTCCGTGTCTATGCGGTACCGGAGTTTGCCTCGCCTGGTGATGAGGACCTAGAGGTGTCTCCACCTAACTTTCGAACGCACTAACAAAGGTAGCGGTCGGTCACTGCACGGGGTCAGGGGTCTTCGGGCCTGGGTACCCTCGACGACCGTGAGGTAAGGTAGTGGCGGGCGGGCTTCTGTCGGCCTCCGCTGGCTTCTCTGTTCTAGGATGGAGTCGAGTCGGTGGGGGCTGGCGGGACTCCGTTCCGTCCGACCCCCTAGCGAGGCGGAGTCTATTCCGTCTAGGTGGAGCTTTCCGTGCCCGCCTGGGGTCGCTAACGGCACCTAGTCTGGGCCAACTGGCTCCCGGCGTGATCCGCGAGGGGTTCCGTCGGTTGAGCCGGGTGGTCTGGGCGAAAAGCCAGGAGCTGGGTCGCTTTACGGCCGGAGGGATTTTCCCCGTCCTCCCTGGTTTTCAAGCTAGGGGCTCCTCACTAACTTTCCTATCGGCTGGCCCACAAAAATGTCTCTGCCGGAAAATGGTATCTGATCTTGGGGGCCTGTCCGTAAATTAATTTCGGGTCGGGAAGCCTCGGTTCAGTCCATGGGCCCAGCGTCTTTATAGGCGTCTAGTTCCTGCGATGGCTTGCGGGGTCTACCGGCTCCAGTAACCAAGTTTAGGGACCACTTGGTTTTTCTAGCTGGGTGGTGAGAACTGTCGGGGCGGCCGTTCGTCTCTTCTTGGGAATAGCCGTCACCGTGTGCGCTGGGCAACGGTGTCGGTTTGACCGGAGTTTGCGTGGGGTTCCGCTCTGTTGGAGCTTGTCTGGCGGCGACCTTCGGGACGCGTCGCGGGGCTTGCTTCACGGGTGGTTCCTCGCGTCGACATATGGGCCTGAAAAGGGCCTGGGACCGGAAGATGAACCCCTCATCTTTACGATATTATGGTACCATGTGCGAGTGGATATGTTGAAAAATACTGAAATTTTAATCGGTATGTTGTGTATTATTCCTGTTTTATATCCTATAAATATTTAAACTGGTTTTATTGATTTTTCCATTTCATATTATTTGTTTCTATTCTGTTTTCATATTTAATCTATTCACTTGATTATAATGGTTGTTCGGGCACAGAGAAAAATAATTTTTAGCTTTAGCTTTTTTTTTCTCACAGAAAACAACCATATTGCTTATATCATTGAATTCTGAGCCCTTGAAAACGTAATTCAATATATAAGCTTTTCTATTATTTGTCGGTGTCCACTTTCTTCTTTTTTCTTCCATAATAATTCTTATAATAAATTATTGGGCACTTTTTTTTATACTTACAGTTTTAATTCATAATATTACGGTTTTTGATGGTGGTAGGTTATGTTTAATTAATGGTTATATATACGGATATATATATATATATATATATATATATATATATATATATATATATATATATATATATATATATATATGTATGTATGTCAATTTTGAACGGAGGGTGGTTTCGGTGTCTGGGGGTCATGATCCATGAAAATATACCAAAATTTTTTGAAATCGCTTTCCTCCGAACGGCTGCAATAGGTAGCTTTTTGTAAGCTATCTAACACACATACACACATAAATAACGCCTGCATTTAACAGTTAAAGGTATATATAAATGTTAAACAGACATACATACAATAAATACAATAAACCCAACTGAAGTGAAAAATTAACCAGAGCCAGGAATCGAACCCGGGACTATTATAGTATGAGTGTTTTATTATAATTATCGTAGATCGATGTAATATTAAAATCTATTCATCGTTGTCCTGTCATCCAAGGCTGTCGTATAGATGGCTGGTGACTTCCCCAACATGGTTTATAAGTGAGAAATTGCAGACTCTGGCCCCGGCCGGAGTAGCTCAGTGGTTACAGCAGCAGTATTGTATACAGTGGTCCCGTGTTCGATTCCTGGCTCTGGCTAATTTTTCACTCCAGTTGGGTTTATTGTATTTACTGTTTGTATGTCTGTATAATGTATAAGGTTAGTTGGGGCAACTGGGCCATGATTTTACAATGTGTCTCTGGAGCTTCTGACAATTCAACTTCAAAAAGCTAATGTTCATTTGAATTAAAGTCTGAACTTTTGTTAATATGTTCAGTTAGGTTCCCTCTATCAGACAGAAATGCTGAAAATTACATTTTAATATTTAAAAATATAAAAATATTCATATTTCATCCTTCTTTCCTCATGGGTTCAGTTGCCCCATAAAAATGGGGTAAGTGGACCAGGAGGGTCTATGTTCCACACGCATTTATTTTTTTTTTTCATATTGGATATCAGGTTTTGTTTGAAAAAGTGTAAACAACTTAAAAAAATTTAAACCAGGCAGATCATTTAAATTATATATCAACTAAAGAGCGTTGTAAGGGAAACCTTTGCGGTCAATGTGTCTAAAAGAAGCACTAAAAGTGAAAATATTAAATTTTTTTATACCAAAAACATAAAAATTAAGTAAGTACATATGTACTTTAGTATAGATAATAAGAATTAAAGTAACATGGGTATTTTAAGAAAAAAAAAATAGCAAGGTAAATCTATGAACACACGGCTACGTAAGTACTTAAGTACTTTATCTGTATCCAGGTGTCGCATTATATTGGGAAACTTTTATTGTTCCTACCACAACCCTTAATGAGTTACTTTCATGATCGTTTTATTTAACATATTCTAAATAAAGGTGCGATGAAGATATTATTTTCAAAATAGTGGTAGGAACAATAAAAGTTTCCCTATAGAATGCGACCCCTGTGTATCATACAATTTCTTGGTTTGGCTATCTCGATTTCAGAGGCACGATACAATGCATTCGTAAAATGTTGAAATAATTTAATGAAACCAGTATTTACAAGAGAATCTATTTGTAAACAAGTAAAAGTATATTTTCGCGTACATAGTAAATGTGAAATTATCATTATAAAATTCAGGTGCCAATGTGGCAATTAGGAATTAAAATTATGCGATGCCATAACGGCAACACCGCCTCTCAAGGGGTCAAGAAATTTGGTTTGATACCACCCAATATGCTTTTTTTTTACGTAATTTTAATAAGGTACACTGTTAAAAATTTTCAGCATTCTGGCAGGTCATTTGACCGTTTTTGTTTTCCGAAAACGGTTACATAGCTGCGAATGTAACACTATTCTGATTATATTTTTGGCCATTTTATGGTCAGAATATAGTTAAATTATGGTTATGAAACCGTTTTTTGAAAAAATGGTCGAATGACCTGCCAGAATGCTGCAAAATTATTAACAGTGTACTCTATAATTTACTTTATTGTGAGCAAAAAACAATGGAGAAATTAATTTCCCGAAATTCTTTATAACTATAGGGGTAACTGGAACCAGCATGGCCCAGTTACCCCGGATACATGTCCTAGTTACCCCATTCTTGAAAAAAATTATGGGGTAACTGGGACACCGGGCTTACATTTGAAACACGAAGTAAATATGTATAGATACCTAATAATACTAATGTAGTTATATGCCTAATCTTTAAAAAAAAAAGATTGTTTAATAAAAGTACTTACTGTATTTTAATAAAAAGCCGAGGAAGTTCAACCATATTGACGTTGTTTTTAAAATAAATTGTTTATTTTAAATTATATAAATTATATAAATTATATAAATTATTTATTTAAAAAATATTTTAAAAGAAACGTAAATTTTTGACAACCTATCACAGCAAAGTGAAAGTTATGATTAAGTTAACACACGTATTTTTAGGAAGTAGAAATTAAGATGAATTGTTCCCAAAAGTTAAAACTTAAAAAACATTAACAGTTTTTTATAAAATATCCTATGGCCTAGTTACCTCGTGGGTCCAGTTGCCCCAACTAACCTTACACTTACATCAATATAAAAAATTCAGCATTTGTTTATGTATATATGTATGTATGTATTCCGTAACGAAATTTGTAAAGAAAATTAAAACTTTGCAAATAAATAATTAAAAATGCTATTTAACTGACACGTAATCGAAATACGCGCTTAAATATTGACCAAATCAGAAACAAAAGTTTTGCTGTAATCTTTCTTAACAGCTGGCATCTGAATAATACAATAGTAACAAAAATGCTTTTTTATGCAGTTGGTCGTCACTATAACAAAACAAACTAAATGTAAAACATATATTTTCAATTAAAAACGATTTTCAGATTCAATCTGTGTGCCGAGGAGTATCTTGGGTATCTTTAACCCAGGTGGAATATATATAACACAATAATCATTAAATTATACTAATCTGAATATTCTTTTATAAGTTATGTAAAAATTTCATAAAAATTTGGCAAAATATAATCGATCTAAAAAATATATTAATTTATTACCGAAAAACCACAAAGTCTTTATTTTAAGGGGACGGTGAAAGTTTAAAAAAATTTCTTTTAATTTTCATAATAGAGGTTTTAAATTTTGTGTAAATATGTATTTCACCATAAGTATATAGAACACCTTAAAAGAAATTTCCAATTTTATTATAATTTTAAGATCTTTTAAATTATTTAAAATTGTAAAATGAAAATTTTAAATGTTCCTTGTGTCTTAATATTTCAGATATTTCCTCAATTTTGGTTTGAATCACGTGAAACACTATTACAAAAAGAATCTGTGTATCGATTTTTTAATCATTTAAATAGTTAATTTTTTAGAGACATATTACTAAATTCCATATCGATTTTCATTAAAATTCTGCCTTATAAGTTAAAAATCAAATTTAAAAGTCTTAATGAAGTCGAATTTAAATATGCATACACAGTTTCTTTTTAAGCAATATCAGGGTTCAGTTTCATAAATTTTGATAAAAAATTAAGTAGCAAAAAGCATTTAAAAAATTAGCAACTAAGAAAAAATCATGCGTCAAGCATAGATTATGAAACACTTTCCAACACATTCACAGTAACGTAACAAATCTGCACCGCTGAAAAAATTAAAATATTACGT
The DNA here is from genome assembly GCA_963932465.1 of Maratus speciosus. NCBI lineage: Eukaryota > Metazoa > Arthropoda > Arachnida > Araneae > Salticidae > Maratus > Maratus speciosus. The sequence continues at coordinate 25,014,265 of OZ010786.1, forward strand.
TTTAATTCAACCATATGGAAACGTATAATACATTTCAAAACCCAATTTCAGCTGTTCCCATCCACAATCGGAAAATTATGCGAATTTTTTCAGCAAACCTGCGTATGATATATAGATTTGAAACTATTAACTACATGCATGCCAAAATTTAGTTCACTTAAGAGATACATATACTTGAGTTAAAAATTTACCTTCAGCAATTTCCTAAATAGGGAGAACGGTACGTGAATACCTTTTGCAGCCCTGTATTTGAGGCATAGAATTTATATATAACGAGTAAGATGCAAAAAAATAATTAAATTTAAAAGCGCATGCCGAATTTTAAACCGTACACTCCAGCAATTATTACTCAAAGACAGTACTATACTGTAACGGATTTCTTTCGTGTGTTCCTGTAAATGATTAAAAAATGCTATGAATGCCCTGTTATAACGTAATCGTAGTGAAATTCAGTGATTTATATCAGTTTGAATACATTTGAAAGAGCGTAATGTCATTATAATACTCTGCAAATGATTTTTCCCCATATACCATAATGTAGTGGAATACTTTTGAGTGCCCCTGAAAATGAACGATTAAGCCTACATACTTCATATTCAATACGAAACATGCTTTAATGACCCTAAACAAGTTTTATCAATTCATGAAAATCCGAGTACATTCACGGGAGTTAGAGCGTGGAAAGACGAACAGACGGACAGACGAACTGACAAACCGAATGCATAAACACTTTTCAACATTGTTGGAATGTGTTAAAAAAAGCTAAAACATCAGTATTAATAAAAACAGATTTAAAGTATATTAAAAGGACAAAAAATGTTTGTGAAAAAAATTAAAACACTTGTAATTTTGCATAAAATAATCGCATCTGCAAGAGGTTTTCCACGAATGATGTAGTACAAATTTTAGAATAATAATACACACATAAAGAAATGTCGATTTTTAGGTCGAATTTTATTCAAATAAAGGTCCACGGTCCCCTTAAGACTATAAACGAAAAATGGATATACATGTCGTAGGCTTAATGAGAAATCGAGCTCTTTGCAAAGAGTTTGACTAAAAATCAGATTGTACTATTGGAAGATATTGAACATTTTAATGTCTAACCTATCTATATTATACAGGACAAACATATCTGTGCGTAACGCATACGTCATTTTGCGAATGGCAACACTTTGAAATTTGAAATGAAATTTTGGTTTTGCAATTATATCTACGGCAAATTTTTAAACTTCTAAACATCGCACAGTTTAAATTTTAATACCGTCGTATAAGGAAAAAAATGTTCTTTTAAACGCAATTTGTTTGAAAGCTGTATCTCAATTTATTTTTGAGATATTAATTTTTTTGTAGTTTTTAATACAAATTTTGTAATCGTGGCAACTGAAGTACTCCATTTATATTGAAAGTAAAGGGAAAATAGTCATGGCTTATTATTTTTATTGATTATATCTTTATTGATGCCATTTTCACATTACAAATAAAAGTAACTTTTTTATAATTTTTGAACTGAAAATGATGTCAAACATTAAAAAAGAACATGGATTCTTCTTCATAAATCAGTTACATTTCAATATTTTTACATTACTCTGATACTGAGTTTGAGATGCTAGACAAAATGATTCAGTGAGTAAAAATTATGTCATATTTAAAACAATACGATCATTTATTTTGATAAAACTAAATATTTGACCAGTACTAAATGGCTGATACTATGACAACTAAAGGCAAATTTCTGAAATTCTTTTCCGCGGGTAATGAGATTAGAATTTAAAGTTTGTGCGAATGTTCAAATGAAACGTTGTATCGGACAAACGATACTTTAAGTTGGGAAATACATTCCTTAATAACGTATTGCGCGTTAAAATACATTCAAATTGTGAATTTTAGTGGTGCGTAATGTAAACTATGAGAATATGAAAATGACGTATAGTTTAGACTTTATGGGGGAAAACTTTATGATGTGACAAAGCTAAATCCTTTTTACTGATTTTTCATCCCATAAAAACAAACATAAGAGCCTCAATCGATAAATTCATCATAATTACTCATCTTGATTACGTGTTCTAATTGAGTTTAATTTTTCAATAATTTAAGCAGTTGAAGTTTGTGGAAATAATATTTTGGTAATTTTAGGTTAAAAATATTATTTATTTTAAGAGTGAGACAACCAATGTTAGATGAATTTTTTATTGTAATTATTTTTGTAGGTTTATTATAAATTCGATCTGAAGTTCCTTTATAACATTTTAGTTCGTCGAATTTCGACGGGTTCCAACTCGTATATATAAAATCCTAATGAAAAGAATTTATGAAACGGATATATGAAACGAATTATTGAAACGGATATATGAATCGACTGATTAAACAATTGATTATATTTCAAGCGATTTCTCCTAAAATATGGAATACTTTGCGATGAAATTAACACCAAAAATCAGGATTGATCCGCAGATCTCAACACTGGTATTAGAATTTTTAAATTCGAATTAGTTTTCGAAATATTATTTTTTTTTCAAATCTTATATACATTTTTCTAATGATGGCAACTCAAATTTTAATCAAACAGATATATTTTTTTTCATATTTCGGAAAAGGTTGACATGGTAACCCGGGTATTGTTGTTTATTTGATAATAAATGTTTATTTACTTTTATTTCTTTTTATAAATTATATAAATTATTTTGTTCTATAATTATTAATTATTTTTTTTATATTTCCTTTAGAAAATAATAGTAAATAATTAAAAATACGGTACTACTTAGTTATTCCGTCGACCCATTTCGCCATTTTATATAAATCGCCAAAACACTCGCCAAATTATACAAATTGACATAATGTTTATTTTAAATAACGAAAGAACAAATAAATTAGTATAACATTAATAAATATACAAATAAAACGTCGAAATAAAAATCACTTGATGACGTAAACACGTGTAACTTGCTTAAAGTCAAGTGAATGTGACATTTACGATGAACCATTATTGGAATTTAATCTTATAGTTGGGCGATAGATTTTTGGTCGACGGGATAACTAAGTAATACCAAAAATGCATATGTAACTGGTATTTTAAAACGAGGTTTTCGCAAAATCTTCGTAAAAAAAAAAAATCACGCCACACCTGCTGTGCGTATATGACATTTGGCCAAATATTACTACTCGAAAAAAAAAATGCTAACTGACGTGTTGAAAAAAAGCTATTGGCGAGATTTGCATCCGGCTAGCGTAACAGTACCAAGAATTCTTTGCAACCATTGCAAATTTTATGTTGTTTTATTCGAAAAATTTTTTTTGATTTTTTAATCAAAATGGAAAACTTACGGTCCATATTGGCGCGATTTTTTTCTAACGCCAATGGCATATACCGAGCGGGCACTTAATTGGCGCCAAAGTATTGTTATTTTGCTTGATATGGTAAGCCAGATGTTGTTGTTTATGCTGTTGATGCGTTCCCCAAATTGGCGTCGTAAAAATCGTGCCAATATCGGATGTATATGACATCTGTGCCAAACTTTCATATGAACGGCGAAGGGATCAGCCCGTATTTGTTTATAGCAGTTGATGACTTGAACTATTATAATATAGATGAAATGATGGCGATAGAATCATATTTGGCTACTTATCACCTGTGCCTGGCTAATATTAAAGTACCAAAATGGCACCTAGAGTATAAAAAGCGAAATGGTCCGCCTTTAACTGTTGATGATAGTCACATGACGTATGCTATTGTTATAGAGATTGTTTTAAAATACCGGGAGACAAAGACTATGTATACTTAATTTATTTTATTTTAGCTTCTTTTCAAATATTTAACTGATCCTCTTTAATTAAAAACGAAAACAACCATTGGATGTCTTAACAGCAACTGATTCGCCCTTAAATTTTTGCAATCAAAGGGAATTGAATGGAAACCCGTTTACAGGGATATCTGTACAGCTTTTTTCAGTATAATTCAATCTTCTCTAATATTTTAAAAACCCATCAGATTAGCGTGTTTTTATATTCTGCGGTGTCCGAACGGGGGATGGCGAGCGTAGCTTGCAGGGGCAGAGCCCCCTAGTTGTCTTATAAAAACATATACGAGCAACAAAGTATTAAAAAATGCATACAACGTATGTTGTAAAAGAAATCTAGTAATCCTGAAAAACCTGAACAGAAGTATTTCTTTAGAATTTTTTTTCAGCAATAATTTTTTTTTAATTATTCTGTATATGACCGGTTAAACCTAAAACACGGGAAAGTCAATCACGCATTTTATGTAGGACTGAACGTGTGCTTAAGAATCTTTAAAGTTCGAAAACAAAAAACCTTGTTTGACACCAATATAAACTGACATTTCGAATATTTTATTTATATTTATATTCAAAAGAATTACAATGAAAATTATTTATTACTTTGTGTTCAATACATATGCCATATATTTTAAAGTTTTCATCGAACTGTTATTTGCAGAATATATAATTACTACGAATAGAATTTCATTATATATACAAAATGCATATTAACATCTGTGGAATACAAGCGGAATCTCCAGTTAGAACTATCTAATTTAACACTGTTAATCTGCATGTTATTAATTCGCTAATACTGCAAATTATGTACAGAAATTACCGATAGAGGATATACCGCACTAAACATTTATTTTGGAGATGTCTTTTTCTAAGTAAATATGGGAACTTTAGTGAATAAATTCTTCCATATAAATTGCTATAGGTCTACCAAAACATCACAATACGATCAGAATGAGCCATGGAGTATTCAAAATTTTATTCTTTTAAGCACATCGAAGAATATATATGATTGATTTTTTTAAACACATAAATTATTGCGTTTAGAAATTTTTTTTCACATTTATTAAAGAGTATTATTTTCCAATAATAAAAATACTATTAACACCAATAATAAAAATATTATTATATTAAAAATACTATTAATATTCGGCCTTCACTACACTATAAAAAAAATACAAATGTTTGTTAATCTATGAAAAATATAGTAAAAACTCTTGCGAATTATCCTCGATTCCGAGAACGATTCCTTTACCTTTAGAAACATTAAAAATAAATAGATTTTCAAGATTTAAAGAAAGAGATTGTAAAGGGCAACCGGGGTCGCGTGTGGGCTTTTTCTATAAGGATTGGCCAATTATCAAAACAACACAAACGTTTATTATACACATAGGACGGGACGGTGAACACAGACTGGCACAAACAAATGTACACATGACACTAAGTCATATAAAACAAAACTTATAGTTTCATCTTGATTCTTTACGGCTGGCACTAGCCAAAACCGTTCTCAGTAGTTTTGGATCACCTTCTTAGGCGAAGCCATCCCAGATTCTGCTCTGTTTCTCCTCTTTTGGCCACAGATGGCGCTTCTATAGGTGAGAGGGCATGTACAAACATCACACCTCCCCCATTCAAAGTTTTGATTTAGTCTTTAAAGACTAATCAAAATCTAATGGAATCTCTATAAACATTTTAGTATACACACTATTAATAAAAATCAAAATTACAATACTTACTTAACATAAGGATAACTAAAAAGAATAACTAAGATACTATGCAATATGAGATTATGATACTAGTACTAATACGTTAAAGTTCTAGAATAAATATTTTAAAGTTCAAATAATAATGTTCAATCAATTAATGTCCACAAAAGTCATATTCAGAAAAGTCTTGAAGGAAACATATAATCGCAAACAAAATAAATCAAAAGTTTATCGTGAGTTTTTTTTTTTTTTGAACGGCAAAGTCTCTTTCGTTTAAGTCCAGTGTGAGGCATATAGTCTGCTTAAGGAATCTGCATTAGTGTGGAGATTTCCACGTCGATAGGCTACGTGGGCTTGAAATCGCTGCAATGCCAGAGCCCACCTCTGAAGGCGCGCACTTTGGGATGCACAATCGGTCAAGAATTTCAAAGGGTTGTGGTCACTCACAACAGTCACTTGCGAGCCATATATATAATGTTCAAACTTTTTTAGAGCGAAAATAACCGCGTAGGCTTCCTTCTCTATAGTAGCATAATTTTCTTGGCATTTCGATAGTTTTTTGCTAATGAAAGCAATGGGATGTTCTTGGTCATTTTCATCTTTTTGAGATAGGCAAGCACCTATCGCGTACGATGAAGCATCTGCATGTATGATGAAGGGTTTTGTAAAATTCGGTGAATAACAAATGGGCGTTTGGCTGATTGCCTGCTTCAGATCACGGAAAGCTGTTTCACACTGCTCAGTCCAGGTAATTTCATTAGGAGCACGTTTTTTTGTAAGTTCAATTAATGGTTGGGCTATTTCAGAGAATGTCGGGATATAGGACCTATAATAGGACAGAAGGCCTAATAAACTTCTGACATCTTTCTTGGATTTCGGCACTTCTAAATTTTGGATGGCTGCTACTTTCTCTGGATCAGGAGCATGTCTGCCTGACCCTACCACATGTCCTAGGAATTTTATCTGGGATCGTGCAAAGACACATTTCTGAAAATTTACTGTCAGGTTTGCTTCTTCGAGGGCTGTCAGAACAGCGTCTAGGTGCTTGAGATGGTCAGTCCAGTTATTAGAAAAAACTACCACGTCATCTATGTATGTTTCGGCATATTCTTTATGTTGGACTAAAGTGCGATTCATGGACCTTTGAAACGTGGCTGCCGCGTTACGTAGCCCGAACGGCATAACTACGAAGGAATACTGCCCTCGGTGTGTGACGAAAGACGTTAAATGTTTAGAGTCTTCACTTAATCTTATCTGCCAGTACCCTTTCAGTAAGTCCAACAGGCTGATGAATTTCGCGGGAGCGACTTTGTAGAGCAAGTCGGTAGCGTTAGGCATAGGGAATGAGTCGACTTCTGTCTGGGAGTTTAAATATAGATAGTCCACACATAATCTAACTGAGGAGTATTTTTTGGCTACACATACGATCGGATGAGCATATTCACTCTCCGAGTGCTCGATTAGTCCTAAACTTAATAATTCTTCGATTTGTCTGTCGACTTCACTTTTGAGTGCCTCTGGGATTCTGTAGGGCTTCTGACGTTTTGGTTGGTTATCAGGTTTTAATTTAATTTTATGTTCTCCTACATTCGCAATTTTAGGGATTCCCGACTGAAGGTTGGAGTGTCTACATAACATGTTGATCAGTTGCTCCCTCTCATCTTCTGTTAAATGGTCCAAGTGTAATTTTTGGTGGAGATTATTTGGATCGTCTTTACTAATCTGCGGGATGTTTTCGATCTCACCGAAATCGATATCATCATCATAGATGACGCCTATGTGTGTTGTCTGAGCTTTTAATTCTCTGATTTTATTCGCGGGTAAATGCTTTATACTATTATCTGGCAATTGTACTAAATAACTATAGGGAGACTTATTTTCAAGTATCGTAGCTGGTGCTGTCCACCTAGCGTATATTTTGTGATTACTGTCCGGAATTAATACAATAACTTGATCATTCGGTTTAAATTCTTTATGTCTAGCTTTCCTGTTGTGATAATAAGCGTAAGCCTGCTGCTGATCCTTGCAAGAAATTCCGGCATGCTCGGCTGCTTTTTCCAACTTTATTTTCAGGTCATTTAAGTAATTGGTAACTGAGCCTAACTGGCCAATTGGTAGAGGTGTTTCGTTGGTCCATGATGACTTTAATATGGAAAGAGGACCAGTTGGACGCCTGCCATATAACATTTGGAATATACTAACGTTCGTTGTAGCATTTGGTATCTCCCTGTATGCCCACAACAAAAAGGGTATGTGTTTATGCCAACTTCCGGCATTTTCTCTTATAACATGGTGTATCTACCCTTTAAGTACCCCATTCCATCGTTCCACCAATCCATTCGACTGTGCGTACCCCGGAACGGAAAAACGCGGGGACGTCCCTAAACGTTTCATAAATTCTTTCGTGAGGGCCGAAGTGAAGTTTTTACCCTGATCGCTAGCTATTAATTTAGGAATTCCGGTCCGTGAAAATATCTGTAAAAGGGCATCGCATGTGGATTTTGCAAAAAGATTCCGTAAACAGACCGCTTCCGGCCAACGCGTGCACTGGTCTACCGCGGTTAGTACGTACTTGTACCCTCCACTAGCCGGTTCTATTGGGCCTATTACGTCTATATTTACAATCTGCATTGCCTCGTCAGGACGAGTAACTGGGGTTATTGGTACATCATCAAATTTATTTGCTTTCGCTTGAAGCTGACAGGACAAACATTTGTCGCAAAACTCGCTCACATCTGTCTTAATCCCAGGCCAAAAAAAGAATCTTTTAATCTTTCAGTGGTCTTTCGTTTTCTTAAATGTCCACCCCAGGGGCTTGAATGAGCGAGCTCTAGCAACTGCTTTCTACGCGGCTCGGGCACGAGCAATTGATGTACCGTTTCCCCTAATATTTTGTCACGATGGTATAACAGATCGTCCTGAACAAAATAATTATTACGCTCATTTTTGGCATCTGTCCAACACTGATTTAGTGATGCATCCGTCTTTTGTTCCCATTTAAATTTTTCCGAGTCGTTCGTGAAATTTCTGGTATTTTCATTGCCATCGTTATCAATATTCTCGTTTGCATTTCCTATTTTAACCTGCTCGGCCTCCGTAGCAGCGCAAGCTAAATCTAAATCTACCGCGTTGTTTTCACTCGTACGGGGCAAATTTATAGTACTAAAATCATTTATTGTGGTGTCGGGTTCGTTACTTTCGCTTATTGTGCTTAATTCCTTATGAGCATTTAAAGATAACAGTAAATCATTAATTAAATTATCAACCATCGCGCACGTTATTACTGTTTTTGGGAACACCCTGCAATGTACTTTATCTGCAGCTATGTTTAATGGAATTTTTATTAACGGTGCTCTTAACTCGTGTCCGAAAGCTGATTTAAGTATAATTGAACCGCATGGTACTTTAAAATGCTCCGATACACAATCGCTCTTTATAATTGAAATATGAGTACCGGTGTCAATGACCCCTCGTAAAATTTTATTCTCAAATTCTAAGTCTATAAATTGGAGTGGTTCAATTAATTTTTTCTTTTCTCGCACCCGTTCTAAATCAAATACATTCCGCGACATTACTCGGGCTGTCAGCGCATTTTCATTCGTATTTTTTTCTGATTTATTACCCTTCCCAACTAAAGAATTACAAATTGACACGTGATGTAATTTAGAACACAGCCTACATTTAGTTTTTTCCGTACAATATTTAATTACGTGTTTTCGCTTCAGGCAAGCGAAACATCTAACCTCAGCTTTTAATTTATTAATTCTTTCCTGAATTGAATATCTGTCACATTTTTCAGTTAGATGATTATCTGATTTGCAAAACAAACAAACATTCTCTAAAGCAAACACTTCAGCTACGCCAGATGTTTTGTTAATCTGTTTACATTCCGGTAATATTCCTGATAAGTACTTTGGCCTTGAATGGTCAGAAGATAAATTTATAATTTGAGTTTGCTTTTCCCTAGCCTCCAAATCATTTCGGATAAATGATAATAATTTATCCAAGCTGTAATTCTCTTCAGAATTTTTGACACTTTGTCTATTGAACTCAAGCGATAAATTATACGGTAATGCTTTTAATATTATCGGAGTCAATAATGCATCAAAACTGTCCGCTTCCATTTCTAATGACCTTAGACTACGAATCTGCGTTTGAATAGCGTCATATAATTTACGTAATGACATGACGTCATGCGATTTTGTAACCGGTTTTAAAGTTAACAGCGTATTAATATAACTGGCAATAATTAAATCTTTCCTACCAAATTGTCTTTTAAGTAAGTCTACTGCTTCTATGTAATTTTTTTCAGATAACGCAAAACCCGATATAGAATTATACGCACTCCCTCCTAAATAACTGAATAAATAATTCATTTTCTCAATATTTGACAGGTGTTCATTGTCATGTACCGCTGTTTTAAACGAGTTCCAGAAATTCTGGAAAAGTTTAATATCTCCATAATATTTCTCAATTTTAAGTGTCGGTAGTTTGACCGTGTTAGGAAATTCTACGCACCTATTTGCGGGACATACAGGGGGTGGGGGTTCTTTTTGTTTTAATTTTTTATTCACTCTGAACTTCCAGAGCGTAATTTTTTCCTGGTACTCTGCCGACGCCTTGGCATCTTTCTCGACTTCAGATAAATCATCAATTAATGTTAGGATTTCGTTATCCTCTTGTTTCAAATCACTACCTTTCTGTTCTAACATCGCCAAATTTTCTTCAAGATTTGCGTGTCGGACACAAAATTATCTTCGATTTTTTTAATTATTGACGTAATAGAACTTTTAGTGACTCCGCGAGCTTTTTTTAATTTTGATAACTTATCTGCCATACTTAAAGTAATGTAATAAAATCTTACCTCCGTGAAAATATAATCCGATACGGGTAATATAAATCAAAAATAATCCGCACGTCCAGGGAAAAAATAATCCAGGGATAGGGTATCTTTAATGCACATTAAATTCACTTGTTGAATTCACTTTGGCCAAATCCCACAATACTTCTGACGCCAGTGTAAAGGGCAACCGGATGGTCGCGTGTGGGCTTTTTCTATAAGGATTGGCCAATTATCAAAACAACACAAACGTTTATTATACACATAGGACGGGACGGTGAACACAGACTGGCACAAACAAATGTACACATGACACTAAGTCATATAAACAAAACTTATAGTTTCATCTTGATTCTTTACGGCTGGCACTAGCCAAAACCGTTCTCAGTAGTTTTGGATCACCTTCTTAGGCGAAGCCATCCCAGATTCTGCTCTGTTTCTCCTCTTTTGGCCACAGATGGCGCTTCTATAGGTGAGAGGGCATGTACAAACATGACAGAGATATTTAAAACAAATTACTCCCTCTAATTTTAGGTCGCGTTTCCGAGAAGTTTTTATAGCCTATTCATCAGTATTTTCAACCCGGAATATGTTATCAATTTCCAAGGAAAGGTTAAGTCAACAAATCTGATAACTTAACAACATTAACATATATACAGGGTGAGTACAAATGATAGACCCGATTTTAAATCTCATATTTTCAAAACTACTGTTCATATTACAGTAACTGACACATGAATTGAAAGAGAAATATATCAAGTTTTTTTCAGCTACAAATTTTCGATGTGTGACTCTCTTGTTATATGACATAGGTCCAATCTATAATCCAGTTCGTTCCAAACCTCTACGCCCCATCCACCAGTGTGGTAACTCCTCGTTCAAGTAGCTACGTACCTGCAAAGACAAAGGAGGTGAGGCTCCATCCTGCTGAAACATAAAATCTGCGTTGCCCTAAAACGGGTGATGGAGATTTTGCCTTAATCATATGGCCACAAAGATCCGCAGACCTAACACTATGTGATATCTTTTTGTGGGGTTATGTCAAGGACATTGCTTATGTACCACCAATGCCGAAAACACTGCCAGAACTTAAAGAACGTATTTGTGCAGCATTCAGAACCATTGACAGATATGTTACAAAATGTTTGGAACAAACTGGATTGCAGATTGGACGTATGCCGTGTAACAAGAGGGTCACAGATCGAACATTTGTAACTGAAAAAAACCTTGGTATATTTCTCTTTAAATTCATGTGTCAGTTATTGTAATATGTACAGTAGTACGTGCGAAAATATGATTTTTTAAAGTCGGGACCATCATTTGTACTCATCCGGTATTAAAATTAATAGCAATAACATTAACAATAAATGAATATTATTTTGTTTCTCTCGCATGTATACTTTCAGTTACGCAGCTGAAACAGTTTACTTCGAAATTGATAGCATCTAAAAAACTGATATTCTGGTAGAGAAACTTAATAATACTCTGTAAAAGTACTCGAAAACGTTTCCGAAAATTATGGGTAGTAAAAGAAACTTTATTTTTATAAACACTTCTTTAAATCTTGAAAATCTATTGATTTCAGAGGTTTTTTTTAAAGATTTTGTGAATAGTATGGACAAATTATGGGGAAGTTATTGGGAAAAATTACTGGTTGCGAAAGAAACTTATTTTTATAAATACTTCTTTAAACCTCGAACATCTAATGATTTATGATGTTTTTAAAGATTTTGGTATTATTATGGACAAATCATGGGAAAATTATTAGGAAATTACGGGCAGCGAAAGAAACTTAATTCTTATAAATACTGCCTACCTTGAACATCTATTTATTTCTGATGTTTTTAAATATTTTGGGATTATTATAAATAAATTATAAGAAAATTATGGACAGCGAAATAAACTTTATTTTTATAAAAATTTCTTTAAATCATAAAAATCCATTGATTTATGATGTTTTAAAAATTTTTGGGATTATTGCCGAAACGTCAGTGAAGGCTTACTGTGGAGACACGAAAAGTTTTGGTTTCCGTTAGTCTGTCTGTCTGTTAGTCTGTCTGTCTGTTCCGCGATAACTGCCGTAAAAAGCATCCGATTATCTTAAAATTAAGGATGCATGTTGGTGAAATCCCCGGATTTAGCTGTATAGTTTTTGGTTAAATTTGGTTCATTCGTTCGAAATATATAGAACATTTTATTTTGCGACTTAATGCTTTCCTATAGCAATTCAGACGATTTTTCCATTTTTATTTGTTGAAAAGAAATGGCTCATATGATTGAAGGATTTAAATGCTAAATTAAGGATGATGAAATTTCCTAATTAGAACCATACATTATTCATATTAGTTTGAAATTTTGTGTATACATTTGTGAGAGTTTTTAAATTCGGTGTATAACTTTTATGGAGATATATTATATATGTGTTTCAATAATATAAAATATTTTTTTAATATAAATTTTCTTTTTAAGCACATATTTAATTGTTTTTATTATCTTTTAACTGTTACCTAGCAGCGAACTACACCTAAAAATATCGTAAATGTGAAAGTATGTGTAATTGTTTGAAGTCAAATCAAAGTCAAAAGGGTCGAATTAATGCCTTTGAGTCTTTACATATAGATGGAATTTACCACAGAACTAAAGAAAGACTATGTTCTATTTATTTTGTTCAAATATTTTTCTTTTAAATTAAAAAGTTCATTATTTTCATAAGGAATAAATCGACATTTTGCTATGAAATTTAACAATCTTTTTTTTTTTTTTTTTTTTTTTGCCGTTGCCACGAAAATTCAATCCTGGAATAAAAATTTATCCTAAACAGTTAATTTTGATTTGAAAGAATTTTATGTGCGAGAGGAAGATGAAATAAAAAATAGACACGAATACGCCTTCATATTAGAAATAAAGTGAAAATACGAAAAGAAGGTGAATTTGATTTCATATATCAAAAATAAAATGAATACGCTTTGAGGTTGAAATAAAAGGGGCTTGTGTTATGATATTAATCCTTATTATTAAAAAAAAATTTACTAATATCTTATGGTTTATCGTCTGCACACAGCTAACAGGAATGTTAATTCTCAATCGAAAATTCCAATGAGAAAAAAAAAAAAAACTTTTGAAAAGCAAATATATAGTAAATATCAAAATTATGCACCGCAAAATTATCGCTGTCGAAAATGACGTCATTGTATCGACAAATAAATATTTTCATCCTTAAAAACCAAGCATTAACTAGATTGCCTGAAAAAATGTTTTTTGACGGGTGTTACTTCTTAATGCCGCCTCATTTCAGAAAATAGGAATGAAAATTATTTTATTTTTAAAGGAAATTACATTTTCATTCATAAAACATAAACGTTTAATGTAATTGCGTCAATGTAAATCATTTTCTGTGTTACCAGTATTGAAAAATAAGGCTCGGAAGTGTAAAAAGAAATTAGCGCAATCAATAAAAAGTTAAGTATGTAAATTATTAAGAACACGGGGGGTTCAGGGGGGGTGGAGCCACCCTGAAGAAATCTACTTTATTATTTAAAAAATATACCAGAATTAACAGCTCATGAAAATTTCGAAATATCCTTCCATAACATTTTTAATTTAATGCTTCTAATGTCTGAAAACTTCGTATTTTTTATTCTTATAAATAATTACATAATTTGAAAACTTTAAATTGCGGTTTGTAGGAAACTGAATATTACCAAAGTGAGTCAAAAAACAATGAATTGCAGAGCTGACGTTGAGGCTCCTGATCTGCACATTTACTAGTATACACAGGAAAGAATACTGTTCTGGAAACGAATAGAAATTTCTGTGGTCTAGGAGACTCCGTAGAGAAGTATTTGGTTGATACAGCCCCTAATGTATACAAGTCAACCCTACTAATTACTGACAGATAATTTACTGGTCTGAAAATACAGGACAATATCTCATAGATAGAAATACCTTTCTGACAGGCACAATAATGACCAACAGAAAAGAAGGATTGACTGCTAATTTACCGAAAAGTAAGGAAACGACAAGAGGGACACCAGCTTCCAAAACAAGAAAAGAATATAGTCTGTTTGGTCAAACGGAAGGATAAAACATCTGTAGTGCTTTTATCCAGTGCATTTGGAATAAACCCGGAATTTTCTTGTAGAAGAAGATCAAAAGAAGATAAATGCAAGATAGATGTCCAACAACCATCTATAGTTAAGTCCTATAGTAAATATATTAGGGGAGTTGATTTCATGGATCGACTAATTTCTTACTATAGAATTTCAGCGAGGACAAAGTGGTCGATAACAATATTTGCCCACTTCTTGGATATGGTAACCTGAAATTCCTGGATTTTATACACCAGGCTTTCCGAAAAAAATAATTCCCTCAAAAAGATATCATGACTTTGCTTGATTTTAAATTGTCCATAGCGGAGAGTTTAACACTGACAACTCCCTGACAAGAGCTGATAACTCCAACCAAGAATGTACAAGTGAGAGCCTTCAGATATGTTAAAAGGTTATTCCCATTCCTGTGAATGGCATGAGGTTTAATAAAGTTGGACGTTTTCGTGAGTATACAAAAATTAAAAACCACCACATGAAGTGACACAATCCGGGTTGTAAGGGTAAATCCTGTTACAGATGCATGAAATGCATTTTGTTCTCGTATCTCCAAATTCGAAATTGTTTTTATGAATTTCATACTAAATAAATTTCAATTTTAATCCGGGGCGAGCCCATCAACCTTACCAATCTCCTATAAGATGGATCCACGTTACGCTTAATTTTGATTTGAGATGTATATGAAAAAACTTATCTGAATAAATACAAATCTTTTCTACATGAAATCCCTTCTGTTCAAAATAATTTTCTGTAAAAGATTCAAAAATAACAAAATTTCAATGATTTACGCAGTCAATTCTGAAAACAAACGTAGCGCACTTCGTACGTAAGACGTAAATAAGAAGCTCTGATAGAGAGTCATTCCTTTAGTGATTCATTGAAAAAAAATTAAATCATGGAGCTATGAAGATTAAAGGAGACGACATAAAGGACATCACTTGAAGCTATCCCACCCCTGCTGCGTAACGTCAGCCGCGGGTTAACAGAAGAAAAACACCAATAGACGTGAAGAACAGTTTAACAATGATTCTCATTCGTTCTTTCGGATGGGGTTCAACCCGAGATACCTATTTATTAATCAATATACATATAAAACAAATTTGGAGGGGGGGGGGGGGGTGGTTAACGATAAAAATACAATTTAAAGTGTTATTAAAAAAATAGTATTCTTTCATTAGTTGCAGCAGACAGTTTTAATTGCGCAGTTTTATTGCATATTTGTTTTTTTTTGTTGTTTTATTAAGAAATCTTAATTTTGTTATAGTATATTAGCCGGAAAACCTGGTTTACCCAGAAATATTGTAAATTCTAATTGTGTGTTTATTAGAACATAAACAAGCCGAACTTTGCTCATCTGAACACTTCCATATTGTCAAATATTTTTTATCAGTTTTTCAAATTTTAAGTGAAATCACAATTTTTACCTACCGTCCTAGGACGGGTATTTACACTAGTATGTAAATAAATATAACATTCCATCTTTGAGCAGTGGAATTTTATTTTTTAACAATATTTCTACGTTAAAATCTAAATCTGCAAAATTTAGCGTTTTAGTTTCAAGGTACCCGATTTGGTACTTTATCATTTTTTGACATTATGTACCAAGGTCCCCGATTAAGTACCACCTAATTTACATATTTAAAATTTCCGAAGGAGAAAATTTCGTGCGTATTATTTTTCAATATAAACATTAAAATAAGAAAAACCCTAAATTGGTAGTAATAAAACTTCTTTTAAAAGCTGGGAACTGAAGAGGTTAATTGTAATATTTCATTCATGTAGATTTTGTATTTTATAAGTAAGAGTTAGATAGTTTTCATGTTTTATAAAAAAAGATTGATTTAGTTTCCCTGATTTCACGGGCGATTGTGTGTTATGTTCGTTCTTTATCTAACGGTTTTAAATATAACTTTTTTAACAATTAAATAACAAACAGTTCTTAGGAAAAATTAATCACGACTTCATTCGTTTTGTCTTTTTGAATTAAAAAAAATGAGAGTAAATATTTCGTTCGTCCTATTCACTAGGGAGATGTGAAGTATTTTAATTTGTCGCAGCTCGAAAGCAAAAACAAAACGTGATGTACTATCTTGGTTTTTAAATGCTGACACCGAGATATGTTGATTCATGGCTTTATTCACAGTAGTAGATGTCAACATTAATTTGCACTTTGCAGTGATTTGAGATTCTATTCCTTTATATTGCAATTTTGGGGTTATTTACTGTTTCCTGATTATAAACACTAATAGTAAATGAATTAGTATTTATAATTATTAATATTTTGGAGTAAGAAATGATATTCGTGATTAAGATAATAAGAAAAGTATTCAGATTGAAAAATATACTGGGAAAATTTCCTTATACATATTGCAGTTTTTAATTTAAGTGGTGAAACTTTTGAAAGATTTTTTTTATTATTAATAATGCTTTAAATTGTTATTTAAAATCCTAAATCTTCATACCCAATGTTTCAGATTCATTTAGCATCTACTTAATTTTTAAAATAGGTAGGAATTTCTTACATCTTATGGCAAGATTTTTGACTCGTTGGAAAATCTAATACTGCATTTATTGCATGCATTGTAGTTTATATTTTTGTTTAACAGTATAATTATAAAATACTAATTATTATTTTTAGTGTTTTTTAAATTGGTATATGACTTTTTAAAAATTGCATGCAAGCATTTTTCTGTGGTTTATGATTTTAATTTTTTTAAGATTGTGTAATATCAAAACATTTAATTAGCGACATTTTGTATCTGTTATTAAATTTCCTACTATGGAAACGCATTTTCTAAGTTTATGATGCAAGCAACTATTGGCACTAAAAAAGTATACGCGATATTTAAGCATTTAAATAAATTGTTGTTTATGCAGATATAAAGTTTATGTTTAAAACTGCTTTAGTATATTTTAAATTTATATTTATATTTCTACCCTATATATATATAATCCTAATGAAACGGATATTATGAAACGAATTTATGTAACGATTCTATGAAAAGACTGATTAAACAACTGATTATATTTCACGGCGATTTCTCCTAAAATACGGAATACTTTACGATGAAATTAACACCAAAAATTAGTATTGATCTACAGATCTCAAAACTGGTACTAGAATTTTTAAATTCGAATTAGTTTTTGAAATATTATTTTTTTTTCTAATTTTATATTATTTTCTCTAATGATGGCAACTCAAATTTTAATCATAACAGATTTTTTTTTTCAGGTTTTAGAAAAGGTTACTACTTTAAACTAATCTGGCGACCAGTTTAGCCTCCCTTAAATGTATGCTAAGAAATGTATCATGCTACTTTTATTCATAATTCAATTTACTTGAACAAACTTTCGCCAAATCGAAAGATTCTGATTGGCGCCAAAATGGCATTATTTTGATTGACATGGTAACCCGGCTATTGTTGTTTATTTAATAATAAATGTTTATTTACTTTTATTTCTATTTTAAAATTATATAAATTATTTTGTTCTGTAGTTATTAATTATTTTTTTGTTATTTCCTTTTGAAAATAATAGAAAATAATTAAAAAATACGGTACTACTTAGTTATTCCGTCGACCAATTTCGCCAAATTATGCAAATTGACACAATTTTTATTTTAAATAACGAAAGAACAAATAAATTAGTATAACATTAATAAATATACAAATAAAACTTCGAAATAAAAATCACTTGATGACGTAAACATGTGTAACTTACTTAAAGTCAAGTGAATATGACATTTACGATCAGCTATTATTGACATTTAATCTTATAGCTTGGCGATAGGTGCTTGGTCGACGGGATAACTAAGTAATACTAAAAATGCATATGTAACTGGTATTCGAAAACGAGGTTTTCGATAAATTTTCGTTAAAAAAAAAAAAAAAAAAAAAAAAAAATTACGCTAAACCTGCTGTATATGACATTTGGCAAATTTTAAATAATGCTGAAAGAGTTCCATATTCTGTGCTGTTTTTTTTTCTTTTGCTAGCTTTTTTTGGCATTAAATGAATAGATGTGGTTACCATCTTCAGCCTTTGGAGTTGCTTTTTTCTGGAATGGACTTTATTCATATGTTTTTTGCGTAAATTTTTTAATTTAGCCTATATTTTTCGGAAAAAATGTAACTTTTGTTTTATTTTGACAGATATAATAAATATAATAAATACATAAAATTATATATAAGTACATAATTGCCGAAACGTCAGTGAAGGCTTACTGTGGAGACACGAAATGTTTTGGTTTCCGTTTGTCTGTCTGTCTGTCTGTCTGTCTGTCTGTCCGTCTGTTCCGCGATAACTGCCGTAAAAAGCATCCGATTAGCTTAAAATTAAGTATGCATGTTGATAAAATCCCCGGATTTAGCTGTATAGTTTTTGGTTAAATTTGGTTCATGCGTTCGGAATATATAGAACATTTTATTTTGCGACTTAATGCTTTCCTATAGCAATTCAGACGATTTTTCCATTTTTATTTGTTGAAAGGAAATGGCTCATATGATTGAAGGATTTAAATAGTAAATTATGGATGATGTAATTTCTAATTAGAACCATACATTATTCATATTAGTTTGAAATTTTGTGTATACATTTGTCAGAGTTTTTAAATTCGGCGTTTAACTTATGGAGGTATTTTATATATGTGTTCCAATAATATATCTTTTTATAAATTTACTTTTTTTCAAAGCACATATTTCATTGTTTTATTTTCTTTTAACTGTTGCCTAGCGACGGAACTACACCTAAAAATATCGTAAATGTGAAAGTATTTGTAATTGTTTGAAGTCAATCAAAGTCAAAAGGGACGAATTAATGCCTTTGTGACTTTACATATAGATGAAATTTACCCCAGAAATAAAGAAAGACTATGTTCTGCTTATTTTGTTCAAATATTTTTTCTTTTAAATTAAGAAGTTCATTATTTTCATAAGGAATAAATTGACATTTTGCTATAAATTTAACAATCTTTTTTTTTTTTTTTTTTTTTTTTTTTTTACCGTTGCCAAGAAAATCCTATCCCAGAATAATAATTTATCCTAAACAGTTAATTTTGATTTGAAAGATTTTCATGTGCAAGAGGAAAATGAAATAAAAAATAGACATGAATACGTCTTCATATTGGAAATAAAACTAAAATACGAAAAGAAGGTGAATTTGATCTCATATATCAAAAATAAAACTAATATGCTTTGAGGTTGAAATAAAAAGGGCTTGTGTAAGAATATTAATTCTTATTATTAAAAGAAATGTTACTAATATCTCATGGTTTATCGTCTGCACACAGCTAACAGAAATGTTAATTTTTAATCGAAAATTTCAATGAGAAAAAAAAAAAAACTTTTGAAAATCAAATATATAGTAAATGTCAAAATTTTACACCGCAAAATTATCGCTGTCGAAAATGACGTCATTGTATTGGGAAATAAATATTCTCATTCTTAAAAACCAAGCATTAACTAGATTACCTAAAAAAATATTTTATGACGAGTGTTACTTCTTAATGCCGTCTCATTTCAGAAAATATGAATGAAAATTATTTTATTTTTAAAAGGAAATTATATTTTCATTCATAAAACCTAAACTTTTAATATAATTGCGTCAATGTGAATCATTTTCTGTCCACCAGTATTGAAAATTAAGGCTCGGAAGTATAAAAAGAAATTTAAGATTTGCGATAACCATTAGTTCAATAAATAAAAAGTTACATATGTAAATTAATGAAACCACGGGGAGTTCAGGAGGCGGAGCCCCCCCCCCCCCTGAAGAAATCTGTTTTATTATTTAAAAAAATATCAGAATTAGTAGCTCATGAAAACTATTTCAAAATATCCTTCCATAACAACGTTTTTAATTTAATGCTTCTAATGTCTGAAAACTTCGTATTTTTTATTCTTATAAATAATTACATAATTTGAAAACTTTAAATTGCGGTTTGCATGAAATTGAATATTACCAAAGTGTGTCTAAAAACAGTGACTTGCAGAGCTGACGTTGAGGCTCCTGATCTGCAGATTTACTAGTTGCCGAAACGTCAGTGAAGGCTTACTGTGGAGACACGAAAAGTTTTGGTTTCCGTTAGTCTGTCTGTCTGTTAGTCTGTCTGTCTGTTCCGCGATAACTGCCGCAAAAAGCATCCGATCGGCTTGAAATTCCCTGGGCATGTTGATGAGCTCCCCGGATTTAGCTGTATAGTTTTGGGTTAAATTTGGTTCATTCGTTCGGAATATACAGAACATTTTATTTTGTGATATAATGCTTTTCTATGGGAAGTCAGACGATTTTCAAATTTTCATTTGTTGAAAGAAATCGCTCATATGAATAATAAATTTAAATGGTAAATTTTGGATGCTGAAATTTTTAAATAAGAGTATTAAATTATTCTTATTAGTTTGCAATTTTGTCAAAACATTTGTCAGAGCTCTTAAATTAGGTGTATAACTTATGATAGAATTTTATACATGTGTTCGAATAATATAAAACATTTTATTTTATGAATTTACTTATATTTCATTTTTTCTTTTAACCGTTGCGTAGCAACAGCATCTCATCTAAAAATATCATAAATGTGAAAGTATGTATGGTTTTTTGAAGTCAAATCAAAGCAAAAGGAATGAATTAATGAATGCCTTTGTATAGATATTTGCATATAGATTTATTTAAACGCAGAAATGAAAATAGTATTTATATACTATATAGAATAATATTTTCATTTATTTATTCAACTATTTGATTATAAATGAAAAAGTTCGTTATTTTCATACAGAATAAACTGACATTATTCTGTTAAATTTTATAAACTTTATTGTTGCCAAAAAAAAAAAAAAATGAATAACAATTTCTCCCAAAGAGTTAATTTTAATTTGTAAGATTTTCACGTGCAAAAGAAAAATGGAATAAGCAAATAAAAAATAAAAAAAAAGGATATATAGGACAGGAATGAATACATATAAACATTTCACACCAAATACCACCTAAAATAGTTTTTGTAGCAGTATTTTCCCAGCACTACGAAGAAAGATTCCTCGATTTACACGATTTTACTTGGCCTTCCTTTTCTCATTCTTTGCGATTTCAGTTTCGCAATTGCGTGCATTAATTGGCACAAAATTTTACATTTTTATAACTGAGATATATGTAAGGCCATACAAATAAGAAATTCCGTATTGTCTCCTATAAAATGTGATAAAGTGTTGGTTAATCATATATGTTTTTATTGAGAGGAGCAGAGCTGCCAAGCCTCCGGCGTTCTGGATACCAGTATTTTAATGCAGAAAATGTTACTTTATTTAATTGAAACATTTGCGCGATTTAAAAGAACATTTTCTCTAAGATAATAGTGATGTGCAAAAAGCTTGAGACTTGGCATGTCTGGTGGGGAGTGAAATGTTTTACTTAATGCACTTATCTCTATTTTAATGCTACGTGAACAACGTCCGTGTAACAGCTTGTAGAGTGTAAAATAAATTAAATTATTAAAATAATCCTTATTACGAAAAATGAAACAGAAAGTCCGGCTAAGGGAAATGAAATGTTAGTTAACCTTTCGTAATTTGACCTGAACATAGGTTTGCGTCAAATTTCAACGGTATTTGTAACATCACGATTTTAAATTAAATGTAGATACTATTAAAAGAAAATCACAAAAAATACTTAAAGGCGCCAAATCATGTTTATCTATTTAACGATGATGAATTATTAACTGTTAGGTTTAGGAGCCCCCTACTTTAGGGTGATTTTAGTAAGTTAGTGCTATCGAGTACATTTTTTGATATTTAGATTAGATCTTAGATATAAATATTGCAGAATGGTAATCAAAATTATCTTTTTATAAACAAAATTTATAAAGGTATTAGATTTCTAAATTAGATGTTTCAGTTTACATTTCCAAAAGTTCTTTATCCATTAGATACAGGTATTTGTGGTTAGCAGGCAAGTAAATACTGCTGCATGGATATTAGGATAACGTAAAATGCTTGACCGAATTATTGCTTATCCTTATAAATCGCAGTGTAAAAAGAAATCTAAGATATAGGGTAATCATTAACTCAATCAGTAGAAAATTACAAATGCAAAATAAATTACACAACGGGGGGTTCAGGGGGGCAGAGCCCCCCTGAAGAAATTTGCTTTATTATATAAAAATTACTAGAATAAGTAGCTCGTGAGAATTTCAGAATATCCTTACATAACAACGTGTTTAATTTAACGCTTTTAATGTCTGAAACCATCGAAATATTTTTTTCCTTTTATAAATGTTTGTGTAATTTAAATAGTTTAAATTTTGTTTTTGTAGAAAGATTAATATTACGCAAAGTTTGATAAAAACAATGAGTTGCAGAGATGACGTTGAGGCTCTTGATCTGCAGATTTACTAGTTATAGAAAATTATTGCAGAAACGTCAGTGAAGGCTTACTGTGGAGACACGAAAAGTTTTGGTTTCTGTTAGTCTGTCTGTCTGTTCCGCAATAACTGCCGCAAAAATCATCCCATCGGCTTGAAATTCACTGGGCATGTTGATGAGATACCAGGACTTAGCTGTATAGTTTTTGGTTAAATTTGGTTCATTTGTTCGGGAAATATGGAACATTTTATTTTGCTCTATAATGCTTTTCTATGGCAAGTCAGACGATTTTCAGATTTTCATTTATTGAAAGAAATGGCTTATATGAAAAATGGATTTAAATGGTAAAATTTTGATGCTGAAATTTTTAAATAAGATTATTAAATTATTCCAATTAGTTTGAAATTTTGTCAATGTATTTGCGAGATTTTTTTTATTAGGTTTATAATATTGGGGGGGGGGGGATTTTATGCATGTTTTCCAATAATATAAAGCATTTTGTTTTATCAATTTGACATAATGCATATTTCATTTTTTTCCTTTTCTTTCATCTGTTGCCTAGCAACGTATTTGGTCCTAATAATATTAGTATAATTGCGTATATAATGTTTGAGTAAAGCCAACGTCAAAACGGATCAATTAATGCATTTGTATATTTGCATATAGATGGATTTTAGCCCAGAAATAAAAATAGGCAATATTTCATTTATTTTATTCAAATATTTTGCTTAAAAATACAAAAGTTCATTATTTTCATAGAGAATAACGTAACATTTTTCCATAACATTTACCAATGTTTCGTTAATTGTTGCCAAGAAAATCAAAACCCGGAATAATATTTTCTTTTAAACAATTTTCAATTGAAATGTTTTGTCGGGAAACAGGAAAATGAAAAATAAAATTAAGAATAGAAAATTAATATGGCGGCATATTGGAAATGAAAAGAAAACTCTCGAGTATTTCTTAATATAACAAGAGGAAAAGTTTTGAGTAAGTACGCATAGCAGATGAATTAGACGTCATTTATCGAAAACAAAGCTGCTGGAATAAAAAGATCTTGGGTAAAATAAAATTAACTATTATTCAAGGAGGAAAGAGATAGATGGAGATGCAGTATGCCGTAAAAACAGTTTGCAATACGATGTGCGATATCGCTCAGATTTAAATACCCTCATTCGGCCCAAACAAAAGAAGCACGAGAAACAGGAACCGAATTCTTTGACTTCATACGTGTATTTTTTCTGTAAAATGAAAATGATCTGCTTATATTTAAGCAATAAGCATTCTAAGGTAGCATTTCATTGTATTATGAATTAAAAACTGTATTACTAAAAATATTAAACACGTCGTTGTGTTGTGCCGAATGTAGCGGATTTTAGGGTTACATTTTTTGGCGTCACTTCAAGATTTATTGTCTGTGTACGGTTAACATGAATATTTTATTTTAAATTTAAATTTTATTAATTTATAAAAAAAAACTTTTTCTTATCCTTATAAATCACAGCGTAAAAAAAATCTAAGATATACCATAACCATCCGCACAATCAATAAAAAAATATGAATGTAAATTTAAATAGACTACGGGGGTTCAGGGCGGCAGAGCCCCCCTGAAGAAATGCAATTTTTGATTTAAAACGTTACCAGAATAAGTAGCTCATCAGAATTTCAGAACATCAATGTATAACCACTTATTTAACACTTTTAATTTCTGAAACTTTACGAAGTATCTTGTATTCTTATAAATATTTATGTAATTTGAAAACTTTAAAAAGCGATTTGTAGGAAGTTGAATATTACGCAACGAGTGTTAAAAAACAATGACTTGCAAAGATGACGTTGAGGCTCCTGATCTGCAGATTTACTAGTTGGGAAAATAATGGGCAGCAAAATCAACTTTACTATTTATAAATACTTCTTTAAACCTCGAAAATCTATTGATGCCAGAGGTTTTTTAATGATTTTGGGATTATTATGGACAAATTATGGAAAAATTATTCGGAAAATTACTGGAAGCGAAAGAAGCTTAATTTTTATAAATACTTCTTTAAATCTCGAACATCTATTGATGTCTGAGGTTTTAAAAATATTTTGGGATTATTATTGGCAAATTCAGGGAAAATAATGGGTAGCAAAAAATCTTTACTATTTTTAAATACTTCTTTAAATCTCAAAAATCTATAGATTTCTGAGGTTTTTTAAATTTTTGGGATTATTATAGACAAATTATTGGGAAAAAAAATGGGCAGCAAAAGAAACATTACAATTTATAAATACTTCTTTAAATTTCGAAAATCTATAGAAATATCTGAGGTTTTCAAAGATAAAAGAACGCTTTCTGAATTGTGATGTTCCTCGGAATTTGTTATATTATATTTTAGTTGATTTAGAAACAAATATCCTTTTTTTACAATACGTAATTAGTATATATCTACATTTATGTACTGTTTTATTAGTATATATATACATTTATGTACTGTTTTATTTGTATATATCATTATACATTCAAATTTGTTTCTCGTCTAAAACAGCAAAATAACGCTACAAGAAAGATATATCTGTTTTACTATTAATATTTTTTACTTTCTTCGATCTTTACAACAATTATTGGATTTGTGAAAATTTTCGACTTTCGGTTTTCGATGGGTTTACACGTTTTAGGTGTCAGAGATTCCGAAAAACATGTTTTTACAAAACGTACGTGTGTGAGTCTGTGAGTCTGTCTATCTGTCTGTATGTATGTGACACACATTTTGTGGGCGCTGTGTGTTCTTGTCCCGAATTTTCACGAATCCAATGCTTTCTTCTTGTAAAGATAGAAGAAAGTAAAAATGGTACTAAAAACTATAAAAAAAAAAAAAAATTATATCTCAAAAATAAATTGATACAGAGCTTTCAAACAAATTGCATTTAAAAGTACATTTTTACTTTCTTCTATCTTTACAAGAAGAAAGTATTGGATTCGTGAAAATTTTCGACTCCCGGTTTTCGACGGATTTACACGTTTTAGAATGCCCAGAACACGATTTGATGGTTTTTAGAAAATGTCTGTCTGTGAGTCTGTCTGTCACTCCGTCACTCTGTCACTCTGTCACTCTGTCACTCTGTCTGTGAGTCTGTATGTGACAAAAATTTTGTGGGCGCTCTATCTCAAGAACTAATGCACAGAATTTCACAAAACTTATTATTTAGTTATACCTTGATATAAACTAGACCTGATTAGTTTTTGGTGAAAATCGCCCAACAGGTGGCGCTGATATGCGGCATTTTTCAATTTCTGCAATAGCTATATCTCAAGAACTACTGCACGGATTTTCATAAAACTTCAGATTCAGTTAGTCCAGGATATAGTTTGGTGCTGATTACTTTTTTGTGAAAATCGCCCAAAAGGTGGCGCTGCTATGCTGCATTATTTATGATTATCGCAATAGCTCTAACTCAAGAAAAAATGCACGAATTTTCATCAAACTTCAGATTTCGTTAGTCCTTAATATAAATTAGTGCTGTTTAATTTTTGGTGTAAATCGCCCAACAGGTGGCGCTGCTGTGCTGCATTTTCACGATTTTCGCAAGAGCTGTATATCAAGAACTATTGCACGGATTTTCATCAAACTTCAGATTTAGTTAGTCCTTGACATGAATTGACGTGTAAATTAGTGCTGTTTAATTTTTGGTGTAAATCGCTCAACAGGTGGCGCTGCTATGCTGTATTTTTTGCGATTTCCGCAATAGCTTTATCTCAAGAACTAACGCTTAGATTTTCAACAAACTTCAGATTCAGGTATACCTTGATATCGTTTAGTGCTGTTGACTTTTGGTGTGAATCGCTCACCAGGTGGCGCTGCTATGTTACATTTTTTCAGAATTTTCGCTGTAGCTCTATCTCAAGAACTAATGCACGAATTTTCATCAAACTTCAAATTCAGATATACTTTGATATGAATTGGTGCTATATTCATGTAATTTCTTGTACTATTTAAATGATTTAATTGACGTGACTTATATAGAAGAAAGTTTTGTGATGGCCACAACATACTAGTTTTCCTTATACAACGGTATAAAAACTAAAAATGTGCGATGTTTAAAATATTAAAAATTTTCAGTAGCGAAAATTGAAAAACGAAAATTCATTTCAACTTTGAAAGTGTTGCCATTCGCAGAATGACGTATGCGTTACGCACAGATACGTTTGTCCTTTATAATATAGATAGATAGATAGAAATTAAAACGGAAAAGGTTTATTTACCATGTGTTTGGTTTATTATTATTATTTTTTTGCCTTTTTTACTAGTTTCTGTTCCATCGATGTTCCTGGAACTAAAATTTCTTACGTAATCCGTTTCCCCATATTTTGAATAGTAATCACACAAAATTTAAAGTCTTTAAACTGAGTAGTTCGATATATCGGAAGGTCAGAAGAGGGGTAATTTAATTGTGGCCACCCAGTAAATTCGTGTATTTTCTATTTGCTTAATTTCTATATTGGAAATATTCTACAGTAAATATTATAATTGCATTAAAGACCGAGTTTCATTTTTATTTTTTGTAACTCCAACTTAAATGTCGTATATTCCTGCGACAGCCATCTTGTAATTTTTTAGATTTGTTGGGGATTTTTGTTGGCGATGTTGGCGATTTTATTGATATGGCAACTCCGATGCGTGACGTGTTTTGGCAACCCCGTTATTCCGCGAGATTGTGTTTTTCGGCGGGAATAATCATTTCGCCCCTGGATTTAGCTGCTGCGAGTACTTGACGCTGTTTTTCTCTTGTGATTTTGCCCACGTGCTTTGATATCAGGTTGTATCTTTCTATCTTTGTATTTTTATCTTACATTTATTGGGTTTATTTGATTGACTATTGCTTCTGTAGTAAGTTTACCCGCTATTGCTGATGTAATTAAGAATTATCAGGAAATTTTGAAGGAAAAAGGAGGTTTGTTGAGAGTGTCTAGTCATAGGCCTATTTTGGGAAAAGAATGGGACATTTGCTACTTGGCGGAAAAGTTGGCGGTTTTCACGCCAAGAAAAAAATTCAAGATGGCGGGCGAGGGAATATATAACATCTGTTCTCTAACTTTTTTTCCTTACCAAAAATGAAAAAGACAACAGATAATTGATTGAAATTTTCCCTGAAGAATTCCCCATGCGTCCATTTCATTCCTTTTCCATCCTATTATTGCTTCTCATAATTGAAGAAAGTATCAACATTTATACTAAATATTAAAAATTCATGTTTTGAAATTTAACTCACATCCAGTTTTTTGTAAGTCACTTGTGTGAGATTAATGTTTCCATTAAACAATTTTTTATATATCAAACTTTACTTGTTAAACAAAAAGGAAATATTTAAAAGATATTAGCTCAAAATAAACCCGTGAATAAAAGATTAAATCTCTAAATTTAGGAAAGAGACAAATAGGAAAATAGGACATTCCTGTAAACATTTATTGACTTTATTACATTAGCATAAAATTTACGTAAAACACTTAAAATAAATTGCGTAGCATTTTCAGTCCTCGTGTCACCTATTTATAGGAATGACTTCTCGCTTAAAATACGTAATCAAATATGCTGGTAATAAGAAAATTTAAAATAGTTATTTCACACAAAAATAAAAAAATAAAATTTTATTATAAATAAGCAAATTACTTAAATATAAACTGTTCAGGGATGTTCTAAAAATATGCAAGATTTATATATATACGAAAAAGCACTTTTACAAAATTCGAATTAAAGGAAGAATTGATCTGTCTATACTTAATAATAATTGCTAACGCTAGCACCGTAAATAAAATTTTTGTGACCAGAGGTCTTTCACGGTTGACATTGAGAACACTGTAAATTATAAAAAAGGGTAGTGTTATAGAGCACTCGTGCGCAAACTATTTTAATTTCCGACCCCTATTTTGTGTAAATTTTTTGCGCTACCTTTCTTAATCGTCGATATAGTTAAAGTGAAATTCTTTTTAGGATATGCACCAACTTCTCTCACTTATTTGAATAAAACACAATTTTATGAAGCAAATGTTTTATTTATGCACAAGTGTTTTATTTATGCATAAATGTTTTATTTATAAGCTTATTCATAAAAGCTTCTACTTTACAGCTCGATGTTAGAATGTTTGTACTCGTTCCCTGGAAACTTGATTTAAATTCGTTAAATTTTTCGAAAATGTCAACCATTTAACTGAGTTTTCCGAGCAAATGCTCATTAATGCATAAACGTGCCAACATATGTTTCTTTTATACCAAATGAAATGTAAACTTCACTTCTCAAATCGAAAATGCTTCGCAGTATTAACGCAGAAAATACTTCATAGAACCGCCTGATTTCAGTAATATAGTAATCCTGCATCAGTATTTAGTTATAATGTCTCGTTGCAGAGTTGGGCAAATTTGTAATTGAAATTATTTGCGATGTAATTGTCGGAGCACAGCTCCGGCATCCCTGCAAAAATTACACTTATTGTTAACACGATAGCGTGCAAAATATTTGTCATATTGCCACAAAAAATTAAATGGACGTTGGTAGTGCCAAAATCTCGGTGCGTATTGAAATTCATAAATATTCGTCAACCCTAACGGCATGAAATGTCTGCTAAAAATTTTCCCATAGAGATAACATTGCGGGTTTAAATCTATTTGAAAGATAAGGCTTTTTTTTTAGACATCTACCTTGAGCTTTTTTCTGAACCAATTTTAATAATTCTTTTTTGAAATGAAAGCTGTTTTTTTTTGTTTTTTTGTTTTTGTTTTTTTTTTTTGTAGATTTGCGGCACTAGCTACTTTTTTTTAAAAATATTCCCATTTTTATATTTAAATTTAAAATTTAAAAATTTTCTATGATTTTTTTTTCAAAATGGTAGCAATTGGATTACTTCCATTGTTGTAAAGAAAAGAAAATTAATAAAGTATGCTTATCTTTATTGATGCCAATTTCTAATAAAATTCAAAATTAACTTTGTAAAAAAGGGGAACAGAAGATGACGTCACGCTTTAAAAAACACTAAATTTTTCCTCAAAAAGTTATTACAATTCAATACTTTTTCACTCCACTGAATTTGAGACGCTATGTGAAACGCTTCAATGAGGCAAAGTGACGTCATATTTAAATGAAAACCATCATTTTCTCTGATAAAACGAAATATTTTACTACGAAACCCTCTAAAACATATAAAGTTCTGGAATTTTACTCGCCGATACGGAGATTAGAATCACAAGTCAAGAGTGCGAATGTTCACTTGGAAAGTCGTATTAACAAACTTGATTTCAAGTTTGAAAATATATGTATTAATAACTTATTGCGTACTACGATATTTTTGAAATGGTGAATGTAAATTTGAGAGATGCGTATGTAAATTTTTTAGACGATGAAAATGATGTTAAGTTTAGAAAAATAATTCTATAATTGGCTCATGGTAAATTCATTTTTGCTGATTTTCAATCGGTAATTTCAAACATAAGAGCCTCATTGAGTAATTTCATCATAATTACTTATCTTGGTTAGGTATACTAATATATTTTAATTTAATACGTTGAACAGTCGAAGTTTATGAATTAGTATTTTGGTATCTTTAAATTAAAAATATTATTTGTTGAGAGTAAGTATTAACTAATGGATGAGTTCCTTTTTATTAAACAATTTCTTTCGTCAAAATGCGACGGGTTTCATCTCGTTATTAAACAAAACATTAGCTCCATTGTTGTAAATTATGCATTTTAACCTCATCCGAATCGTTATTGGCGTCGTCAATATTTGTGACCTGAGATATAAATTGACTTTTAGACGCTTTACTTTCTACGTGCGTAACGACCACTTATTCTTTTCTTTTCAGTGCAAACCTTTTATTCTGCATATCCTACCAAATCGATGCAATTCATTTTGAATTTTAAATTAAGAGAAATGAAAAGATATCGAATACGGGGAATACGATTTTGGGTCTTAGCCGCATGGTAACGAATTTCGTATTAGCCGCATATCTACGAGTGATAAATCAAAGAAATCGAGAAAAATATTACAGGGTTTTGTACGGATCAGGGTATTTTCCAGGAGAGTTTAGAGTATTTTTTTTTTTTTTATAGAAAAAGAAATCTAGGCTAAACTGGTGAAATTTCGCATTCTTATAAGGAGAGATTTTCTGTAAGAAGATAGCGGTGCAGAAGAATTTCCTGGTCGCAAAATTCCAGGAGTCGTACGAACCCTGATATAACGTCATGTATGTATTACTTATATGTATGTATTCTTATGTATTTATGTTTATATTCAGACGTATGCATGTTTGTATTATGAAATTTCCGTAATCGGGTTTGTAGACAATTCCATAATTTAGCGAGCCTTGTTTGATGCGCAAATTTAACCATTTGGTGGCGGTCCTAATTACAGAAGGTTACTCATTTTTTTTTTATTCACTGTAAGTGAATGAGCTGCAACTGAAATGCGAGTGAACATTCTGAAGTGAATGTGATAAGCATTTTTGGCCTAGATGTACATTTGAAAACAGAAATATGCAGATAACAAAATAAAAAAGTCCTAAAAACGTAAAGAAAAGGTAGCTTACTTATTTCTTGATTTTAAGATTTTAGCTAATTTTGCGGGAAAACACTAAGCTAAAATGCGAAGAACCCGATTAGAGAAGAATCATCAGTGCTGAATTTCAGTGGAAATTTCGCCAAATTTGGCAGCTACAGCCAAATTCGCTGCATTTATATCAACATATTTTTGGTCGCCAAATTTGGCGAAATTTTGCGAAATGTCTCCAAGGTTGGCGAAAATTTTGACGTTAATGTATATGACTATATAGTTTTATGCTTATAATCGGTAAGTGGATACAACAATAAAAGATAGTTCGTGAGAAATCAACTTCACTAAAAGTCATAAATCATTCCGTAATTTTTTTTTAAGCTGTTGCCTAGATGTAGTGTACATTTTAAGACATTTACATATTTTTATATGCGTAACATTATACACAAAAGTTTCGAAAATGCCGGTTAAAAGAAAGCAATTGAGATGAAAAGAGTTATTCAGCGTAATTCTATGCGAAAAAGTCACATAAAAGCCAGCTGCCTACGAGTAATTGCGCGAATAACGATATAACAATAACTCAGATGAACAAAAGTATCAAGTTTGATAGAGGAGTATAGCAGATTACTCATGTGTGCGTGTTACATACGTGTTATAAACCTTTCCCTGATACCATATTAAATAAGTTTGGGCTATGGCAGACATGCAAGTCTTTGAAGGGGCTTTGAAGTTTTCTGCCGTTAGATCGATATGGATCCAGTTCCAATTTTTGATTGTCCCAAAGATCGGAGCTACATTAAACAAATCAAAATCGCTCAACACATCCCCGGTGGTTATTCTTTACCGTACACTCTCTTATTCAATTAATTCTCTTTAATTTTAACATTTCTGAATTACTTTAAAGAGCAACAAATCACGCTGCATGAAAATTTTGATAATTCTGTCATCAGATTTACAGATGAGCAGCAGAAAATACTTTAGTTATGCACAGAACAGCTTTCGCCATTGCAAACAAAAGTGACAATTTTCCCTAAGTCAACTTTTATTATTGGAAAAGCAAGAGCTGGAAAAAGTAGGATAATCAAAGAAATTAGTAAAACAATCATAGAGCAGTTAGGATCAGAAGCAGTCATTCTTTTGGTACTAACAGATACTGCTGCGCTTAATGTCGAAGGAAAGTTAATTCACTCAGTGCTTAAAAAACCATCGTGTTTAAAACAATTGGATTTAAAAAGTCAGGCAGAAAGAAATCTACAACTCAGCATGGATACAGTATTATTTATCTTTGTTGACGAATTTTCAATTGTTGTCTTATGGCTGAACTTGAACAAAGATTTCGCAAAGGTACTTCGTTTAAATCCTTGGAGGTATTAGGTAGTTACATCGCGTAAAAGACATACCTCTGTATAAGGGACATTCTATAAAAGAAATTTTGGCTCTTCGCAGACAAAAAATGCTTAGATCTTTTGAAAATTGCTTTACATTAACAAACTCATTGAGACAAAATGACGATCAGCAAAGACAGTATCGAAAGACTCTATATTCGCTTTGCGTGGGTCAAGTTTCAGACTACTCTCATCCCTTATGCAACGATGGAAAGCTACACTACTCCCGGCTCAACTTGAATGATTTCAAGATGCTATATGTCTTTTTCCCAAAAACAAGCAAGCGAAAGAACATAATCAAGAAGTACTTCATATATCAAAGTGGTCAATGACAAGAATGTTAGCAGACCACAATAATAAAAAATAAGATGTAGTGAAGATGATCACGTGTTTGGATTTCAGGCTGGACTTTTTTCAGCAGTTGGCTGCAGAGTTATGTTACACACCAATATCTGGATGGAGTGGGAATTGATAAGCGGTGTACTGAGTTCAGTAAAAGATACTGTCTATGACCGAAACTTTCAACCCCCAGGCTTGCCTCAAGCTATAATGGTTCA
Source organism: Maratus speciosus (assembly GCA_963932465.1). Taxonomy (NCBI): domain Eukaryota; kingdom Metazoa; phylum Arthropoda; class Arachnida; order Araneae; family Salticidae; genus Maratus; species Maratus speciosus. The sequence goes on from OZ010786.1 coordinate 25,047,517, forward strand.
TTTTGTTGATTATTATACCACAAATTAGCATTTGCGCATTACCTGAGGCAACTAATGACTGAATTAAACAATAGAAAATTAGGATTCAACGGGTGTTATTTAAAATTTAATTTTGTACTATTAAACAGTAATAATGAAAATTAAACTTTTTTTTTAAATTTTAAAATGTTATGTGTTAAGTTTATACGACTCCATGCTCCGACATTTCGGCCTGACGGATACTAGTTATTTAACTGTATGTAATTAATTATAGTTAAAATTACATGCCATAAAAAATCTTGCAGCACTGTAGTCAAAACCGCCCCCATCCCATTTTTTGTCAAAATTTCTCAATTTGAATGTGTATAACTATGATAAATTACATGCAATTAACTTGTAATTATTTTGCGGATAATTGAGATTACAAATGTCCCCAACTCTCTCTCATACATAGGATCTATTTCATTACAGAGTAATGAAAGGCGACAACTGCTTAAGCTGTTACTTTTAATATAATTAATTACAATAACAACATCCAATTAACAAAATCGGCATATAATCAAAATTATAGAATGCACGTATTAAAAGAAGCAAAACAGAAAACTGAAGCACAGAGAGCGAGAACGCACGTTACTTGCTGTGGCCCTAAATAACAGTGTGGGGGAACCTAGATTGAAAATGCTCTTACAAAGATGGCCACTATTAAATATCATATCGGCCCAAGTTGCATATGAATACAAACAAAGAGTATGTAAAGGGACAAATTGACAAAAGGGTCAAATTTACAGTTACATTTTATCATTATGTCTGTTTACATGCAGGTTGTCGAGGTATAGGTATATACTAAAAGAAACAACTGTTTTCGTAAAATAGTATAGTACTTTTTTTATTAATAATAAAAATCTCCTAAACCTATATATACACTAGCGGACAAAACTTAAGGTGTTAGAAATGGGGTTCTCAGCAACGTGTGTAAATATGCATGAATGTGGGATGCATTCTGTTTTGTGAAACTCATGCAAATTTTATATTTCCGCTTTTGTCGGTCACGTGACAGCAGAGATCAGAGATATCAGGCAATCAGCGCGTGGTGTGAGTTGTCGTGAGATGTAAAAATCGAAGAAGAAGGAGAGAAGTTTGAACATTGAAATTCGGAGCATGTCTTCCAGGCATTATTTAGATGATTTTACTCGTGGAAGAATAATCGGAAAGCTGGAAGAAGGGTGGCAAATGAGGGATGTTGCCCTTGAATCTAACATCGCGCACAGTATCGTTTCTAGGATATGGGCGGCATTTCAAATGAGTGGAATGTGTACCAGGCACACGGGAGAAGGTTGTCTTAGCAGTATGATGTCCGAAGATGAACGGTATATTGCTATTTAAGCAAAAAGGAATCAACGCAGGGCAGCTGGTGCATTTGCAAATCAATTTTGTGCAACTAAAGGAACTAGAATATCCTGAAAAAGTGTTGCAAGACGTTTAAAAAAGAGTGGACTAAATGCAGGAAGACCTGTTGTGTGTATTTCACTTTCAGGATTTTATCCTAGCGCCCGTTTACAGTGGTGCAGTATGTATCTCTATTGGACTGATGGCGACTGGTCCACCATGCTCCTCTCAGATGAGAGCAGATTCAGTCTGTCGTCTGATTGTAGACGTAAACGGATATGGCGCGAGGTTGGAATTTCTTACTGTCTCGAAAATATTCTGGAAAGAGATCGATATGAGACTTCCAGTATCATGGTGTAGGCAGGCATCACGGCCAATGGTCGCACGGATATCTATGTGCTTGACCAAGTATCCATGACCGGCCGACTGTTCATTGAAGACGTTCTGCTAGCGTATGTTCAACTTTTTCAATTTGCTGTCGACGAAAAGTTTCGTTTTATGGATAATAATGCAACTTGTCTTCGCACACAGGCAGAACAAGACTGTCTAACGTCGAATATATCCATCGCATAGCCAGGCCACCACGTTTCCCTGACCTGAATCTAATTCAAAATGTATGGCATGCCTTGGAGAGACTTATTGCTGCTCGACAATTTCCTACCACAAACAAGGAAACCCTCATACGTGCTGTGAAAGAGGAATAGGGCAACTTGCCTGAACAGCTACTGGATCATGCTGTTCTGAGTATGCATCGCCGTGTTGAAATTTGACAAGTATTACATGCTGCCCGCATTCCTTGCTGACAAGATACTGGTGATTGTTTATTCCATGTATTTTTCTTCCTTTGTATAGCCATGTATTCAGGCAATATGCACGTTTCAGAAAAACAACATCTTATAACTCCCTGTATACACCCTTTCAACAAAATTTGTATATTAAATCCTATTCGGCATACTGTTAATACTATTGTTTGCCTCTTGATCCACAATCACACGTACATTTTCATTTACGTGGGCATTTTTCTTGGTCCTTAAATTTTGTCCATCAGTGCATATATATATTTTTTAATTATTCTGTGGAAAATTTCAGGTCTTTTTTTAATAATTTGAAAAACAGCAGTAGCTGGAATTTTACCATCCTTAACAGGAGTAAAACCAATAGAGTGAAAAATTGATCAAGCCTGGGATCGAACCAAGGTAATTGACATTATGCACTAATGCTCTACCACTGAGCTACCTTAACGATACCAAGCCTAGCACTGCTCACTGTTATCTGTTATCAATGATGCAACCGCAGCACACGATGGGCCCTAGTTCGATCCCGGTCGTGCACAATTTTCCAGAATGTTAGTTTTGCGCCTCATTAACAAGTTAAGATTTCAAAAATTGTTTTTTTTTTCAAACTACTAAAGATTAAGGCGTGTGAAAATTTCTAGAGAAAAATTAAAAAAAAATAATTGTATTTGTAGGTTTATTAAGTTTCACCGATGCTGGATTCTCATTCGTTTCATGTTTGCTCCATAGCTGGTGGCTCATTAAAATATTTGCATTGTGTGCTGCGATTGCAGCCTTACTAACAGATAATAGTGAGAAGGGCAAGATTTGGTATTGTCCAGGCTGCTCAGTGAAAAAGCATTGGCGCACCCCGGTTTCCACCCCCAGTCTTGGACACTTTTTCTCTCTGTTGGTTTTATGCCTTAGTAAGAACTTAGTTTTACAAATTAGCAATAATGTTATCTCATTTAACTATTTTACTGGTACTATTTTCATTGCTACCTGATACTTGTTGAATAAAAGAAATAGTTTTTTTTTTATTGTCAATTAATTTTCCTTGAATTTGGCCACCCACAATTTTTTTAGAAACCCCACTTGGGGTCTCGACCCATTTTGCTCACCACTGTTAAACAGAAATGTTCGAAAAATGTTGAAGCAGACTATGATGATGCTCATATATTGTTATGTTAATTTATTTAGATATTAATATCTTTCTAGATATTTAAATTAAACTAGCCTCCCATGGCGACCAGTTTGGTCTCCCTTAAATGTATGCTAAGCATTGCATCATGTTACTTTCATTGTGAAACTAATTGACTTGCTCAATCCTTCTCCGAGTCCAAAGATTCTGATAGAGAAATCAAGAATTCTTTGCGAACTTGATAACATTTCATACATTTTTGTTGTTATGCGTATTTCGTGTTTTTTGATAAATACCTCATAATTTCCATAGCTGTAAAAATGAGTGAAACTTCAAGTGTTTAAACTGAGATTTGTTCCTAAATTATCTAAATTAAACTTATTCTACTTAAACATGCTGTTACTTCAACGTTATTTTGTATTTATACTTTTGTTTTTATAGATTTGATTTCTGAGTTCATAAATAGGACAATATACTAACGTAACTAAGAGAAATAGCAAACTAAAACTCTCGTGAATGCAAGCCGTTAACAAACGTTAGCGCCGTCAATTTACCTACTATGACGTCATAAGAATGTTGTCCATTCATTGTTGGGGAACTTGCTTTGCGAATGATTACCCCCATGGTCTAATATTTCCTACCGTTTACATGATGAATGAATCTCTTGTCTTTGTTTACTCTATGAAAGGAAATAGTCAACTTAATTTCAATTGAAATCAAATCTTGGAATATATATTTATTTGAATGTAAGTTAGAAACAATACTTTGATGTTGAAATGAAATATTTTAGTTTATGTTATTATTATTACGATTAATTGTTTATTTAGGTACTTTTCCATTACCGGGGACTTGGCATTTTTCTTTAAGCTTGACGCAAATCGGGCTTCAGAACGTGAAATACGTTGATAAAATATATAATTAGCTATGAAAACAAACCTGGTGATCTTCTCTTTTTATTTATATGTATTTATTTGCATATAAACATTTTTTTACGCACATATATACAATATTTGTTTATATATAAATTACTTCTGTTTCTATATAAAAATAGATTATTGGCTTCTTTAGATTAAGTCAATTGAATAGATATGGAAAAAATTCCTTATGTATATGAAATAGGATATAGATTACCGGAAAATTCGATGCCATTTTTTTTTTCTCGCCAAGAGCCTATACTGACAAAATATCTATTTATTTATTTATTGTATTTTAAATGAGGTAAATGAAAGATGTGTATTTTAAATGAACTGAGTGATAGGTTTATATTTTTAATGAAATGATGGCGATGGAAGAATATTTGGCGATTTATCACCTGCGCCCCACTAACATAAAAGTACCGAAATGGCCGTTTGGCATATAAAAAGTGAACCGGTCAGCCCGGAACTATTGATGACAGTCACATGACTTCGGCTTTTATTATATAGATTATTTCGTGTTAAATTATTTTCTAGTTTATTTATTCGTGTGTTAAAATTTAATCCTTTATTACAATTCTTTATCTGGCAACTTTACTTAGTTTATGCTCGCTAAAACTTTATTGGTAGATGCATTACAGTATATACCGGGTGTCCTAAAAAGGACTGACTGATTTTAAAATTCAATAACTTGCAAACGGTGACAGATATTTAAAAAATTCTTGCAGGAGTGTTATGCATGAGGTCAAAAGTTTTTTTACAGTGATTTTTGATATTAGTTCGAATTACAAACAATAGATGGCGCTGTAAGCAATAGTCACTAAATACAGGCTCGATTTTTGGTCCTTTCTCTTGTTCCATGCGGAAAAAGGAGATGGAAATGTATTAAGCGGGCCACGAAGTGCCATAAATCGAGCCTGAATTTAGCGCCTATTGATCGCAGCGCCATCTGTTGTTTGTAATTCGAACTAAAATCGAAAATCACTGTAAAAAAAAACTTTTGACCTTATGCATAACCCTCCTGCAATAATGTTTTAAATATCTGTCACCGTTTACAAGTTATTGAATTTTAAAATCAGCCAGTCCTTTTTAGGACACCCGGTATCTACATCAGTTATGTGACTTTAACAGATGCATTTTGCTCGCACAAAGGTCTTTCATGCCTTTTTCATAATTATAACAAGTCGGAATGCGTTCGTACTATAACGAAGTTTTATAAATATTCAGATCTTAGGGCAATAGCAGTAGTTGCACTCTTATGCAAAAATGCATGAATACAAAATTCATTACGATTCTATATATTAAATTCATTAAAACGGAAATAATACGTCTTCATCATAAATAGGACGTAATCATCGTGGCAAACTAGAATCATTACCTATCATGGGATACCATTAACTTAATTACGTATTATAGGATTTAATAGAATGAATAAAACATTTATCAACATCTTTTTAAGTTGCGAATCGATTTTCAAAATGTTTGAAATGACTCGACAAAATTCTTCAATAATTGTATAGATTAAATTTCAAACCATTTGGCTGAATAGTTTTGCGCCCTTATATGCGGACAGATAGACAGACAGACGGACCAGATGAAGACTATAGGTGCTACGTATTTATATAATGAGGACTTTTCCTCATAGACCATAATGAAATGGAATATTTTTGAGTGTCTCTGTAAATAAACTATGAACGCTACATACTTTATTTTCAATACCGAACATGGCATAGTAAATCTTAATATCATTCATCCCTTATAGAACAATCCAACTATATTAATTCAAGTTAGAGTTTTGACAGACGGCCAGATGGACAGAAAAAGGAATTCACCTGCACTTTTCAACTATGTTGGGTAGTGTTAAAAACGCATGATAGGTTCAAATTTCATTTTCATGAATTTATACCAGTATACGGAAACATACTTGAATACTTTTATACAGCCCTCTATTTTATCTACTATCTTTATACACACTATTTAGATAAAATTTAATTAAGACTAAAACACGTTTAAAGCTACTGAAATTACACTTCCAGAGACTATCATCCATAGACGGCCATGTATCACATTCTTTGCGTGGCCCTGTATATCATTTTATCTATATTCTACAAACATATCTTAGTATACTAAATTAGTTCAGCGTAAAAAGGGAGAACTCGTTTAAAAACCGCCTTTATGCTACTTTCGTTCATACTAATTAACCATTACGAATTCTTTTGTGCATCCCTGTATATGATCTACAGAATTTACACACAAAATGCAATATGCAAAAATTTAGTTAAACTTAAAACAAATATCACAACTAAAAATACACTTCCAGCAATCATCATTGATATACAGTATTTCGGATACTGTATAGTACCCGAAATCTTTTCTGTGTTCCTGTAAATACTATGCACTTTCTATTATACAGGAAGTAACTTGTAATAAATCTCAGCAACGTATATCAATTTCATTATATATGAAATAGTTTAACATAATTAAAGTACGCCGCAAACAATGATTTCCCCTATACCATTGTGTGAAGGAAATCTTTTATGTGTTACTGCAAATGAATAATGACTATTCTTTGCACCGCATATTCTCTAGAATACGTATTTTAATGCTCTTCATAAATGCATATCAATTTAATTATGTTCGAAAGTGTGTAACATCATTAAAATGCATTTAAAACTATTTTTTCCTATTGTCCGTAATGTAGCGGAATATTTCTGACTGTCTCTGTATTTGAACTATCTATCCGATTTTCATAAGATTTGAAATGACTCCAGAAAAATCTGCAACAATGATAAAGTTATATGCGGACAGACAGACACACGGACGAACAGATGGACAGTCAGATGGACGGACCAGACGACGATTTTCGGTGCTACGTATTTACATAATTACGAACGCACCTAAAAATGCACTCTTATCTAATTTTGATCCTAATTTAAATGTAAAGTTATATAATAAGAGGATATAAAATCCACGAATCCTGCTTTTTCATAGCTGTATGTACAAATTTCTTTATGTTTAATTTTCGTTCCATCTATTTTATTAAATTTCTTAGTATGGCAAACCCAGGGCATGTGTGCTGTTCACAATTTAAATTGCTTTCTCCCTAACCACTGTTTTCTATATTTGTCGCCTTGGCTCGGTCCGCACTTATCTTGGCAACAAATCCGATATGAAAATGTATTCAGATCAACCCTGAATCTCTTTCTGTAAGGTCCTAAAGTTTGATTGAATAATGGGGGACCACCTGTTCCATATCACCGCCTACAAAAATAAATAACTTCGATGGATTGCTGTTCTTTTTCTTGTGTCGAATCCTAGCATTCACTGATGAGAGATTATAGGTTCTTTGCAGTGCATTCGGCAAGTGTACTAAAACCGGACTTAAAACATTATTCAATATTACTGTAACAGTTTCTAAATCAAGGTAATTAATACTACTTTATACAAATAATTTTTAAACCGAAGAATTTTTTTTAACAGCTATTTAATGTTGAAGTCAGTGATACCAGTTCCATTGAAAAAAATTTTATACGAAAACTAACTATGCATAGAAATTTAATCATCTCTTTTAAAGACGTACTTCATACGCTTCCGTTGAGCAGCGTGCAATTATTTTGCTTATTTGACTATTTTTTTTTTTAATTATTATTATTTCAATAGAAATTTATTTCATATTTTTAAAAGGTCATTTTTTACATTGATGTCATATTGTTAAACAGCGCAAATGATAATATTTTCATTCAATTGAAAAATATATTTACACGTGACTATTAAAAACAGAAATAAAACTTTCAAAATAATAATTAAATGATCACGTGTTAAAAGCAGTAAAAGGGATAATTGCGCCACAAAAAAATTACTTTAAGACCAATATCAGACGGATCCATTCACAATGCTATAGCATTGTGAATGGATGATACTTAGGCAAAAAAGCAACAAAAAAGACGCCCGTCTAACATTGGTCTAAACGTGAATATTAAAGACAGAAATAAAAAATTAAACTAATACCTAAATTATACGAAATGAATATTCCTGAGTGAAAAAATGCCCAGGCCGGGACTCGAACATAGATCCTTGGCTTACAGGGCCAAAGCTCGACCGTTTAAGCTAACTGAGCCAACAACCGGTGGGCATATTTCGCTCAGATAACCTTATTGGTAATAACATCTGGTCTGTGATGTGGACAACTCAACAGAATAAACCGCAGGTAAAGGAACTCCATATAATCGATGGGTACGTTTTCGCTTAGTTCGAAATATTCAATTCGTAAGATAACTTTACCAATCAGCTTGATTGTGTTAAAATAATAGTTAATGCATGAATTATTACGCGTGAAAAGCAGTAAATGAGGATAATTACACCTATTTAAAATGCGCAAATAATAATATTGCCAAAATGTTTCAGTTAAAAATTACATTTACCTTTCAATTAAAAAATGTATTTTTAAATGCAAAAATTTAGTAAATTTTAGATAAAATTAAATTTACAAACAAATAAGTAAACAGTTTTCTTCACGAACTTAAGAAATAAAAGGAAATTTTTAATTCCAAAATTCCACTGTGGTATTTAAGAGTTAAACTTAAGTGGTCCAGAAATGAAACATTGCCCTTCAAGTGTTTAAAACAAAAATAAACCTCAGACTTCCGAAAATCATATTCCGTTCCATTCTTTATTATTACTGTGTGCACATTAAGTAATATCATGGACTTAAGGGCAAATATAATTCTTTTTCTAAGTGAATTTTTTTTCTAACTTCAGAAACTTTCTAATTAATTTAATTTGAGCATACATATATAGATATATACATATTAATTTGATTTTGTTTTAATATTTACATAAATTCCACTGTTTGTTTTAAAATATCACATTTAGGTAGAGATCGAATATACAAGTAAAATGAAAGAAACGGATTTTATTCTGAAATAAAATGTACCGCCATTCAAAAAAAAAAAAAAAAAAAAAAAAAAAAAAAAAAAAAAAAAAAAAATCCTTTTCGATTACAAAATAAAATGGCTTTAAAATGGGAAATAGTGAAGTGGTTTCGATTTCATTTAGAAACTTTAACCGTTTCGATTCAACTGTGAAACGTTCCTTTGAACGTTTCTTTTTGAAATTTTTTATTGAATTACATTAAATCAAAAGCTCTTATTTTTTGAATTTTGCTTTATATTCCTTTTGTCTGTAGTAATATTTAATTAAAATATTTTTATGTCATATCTCCGAAAATAAACCAAAATCACATAAAAACACAAAAGATTATTTTTTTGTCTTTTATTCTCACATGTTCTTTTATATTTTCTACGACATTATCAAAATATTTTAATGCAATTGGATTATTTTTATGCATTTATGTATTTTTAAAAGAAGCGTTTTACAACACGACGTACGGTTCTAGAGAATTTTTTAAAAAGGGAAAAAAAATAGTTTGTTATTTATATTGATTTGTGTAAAACGACAATTTTCATTTGTATTCATCATACGTTTTCTGTTTATTTCTGATATCTTTCACTCGCATACACAGAAAACTGTATTGAAGACCAAAGTGGTAGTGTTCTGTTTATTTAAAAAACAAATTATGTATTAAAATACATTTTATGCTGCATTGCTGCAGTTCAACATTTTCCTTTTCACAATTTTAAATTTTGCTATTGTGTAAAATTTTGATACTTTATAAATATGAAAACTAAATCTGCATTAACTGCACGTGTAGTTATTTTTGCACGAAAAAAAAAAGTATAGAATAAGGAAGAGCATTATTATTTTCATGAAAACACGAGTAATGTTCAAAAGTAAATAATGAGTTCCATGAGTTCTTTGAAACATTACATAGATTTAAGTAGTATTACGTACATGCGCGCAAAGAGGTACACACACGAGAAAATTTAATGAAAAATTGTTGCTCTATACAGAAATGTGTAACGTTTAAAAACAAAGTATTGCCCATCACTTTCCCACTTATAAATGATCTATACTAATATTTTAAAAAAGTAAAGTTTGTTTGTTTCTTAGTTTCTTTGTTCGACCTAATCTCTGGAACTATCGAAATTGCTGAATGGATATTTTCATCTTTGCTATGTGTTTAACTGAACTAAATTTTAGAACTCTATGTAGTATACATACGTATCGATAGATCATATACAGAGCTGCACAAAAATTGGTATATTTTCCCGACTATTCATGGTAATATCAGAAATTGGATTTTGAAATATATCATCCGTTTCCCAAATTGTTCATTTAGACGTCATCTGTCACCTTAATAAAGTGTGAAGTTTTGTGATAGTATTTTGAATGTGTTTGAAAGTGTTTCATAATCTATGCCGTAAGCATGATTTTTCGTTCTTGTTATGTTTACAGGGCGAAAAGCATCCTTACGAACAGTTTATCTTGCTTTATATATAAATACTTTAGGAGACAGTTGCTATTCGATAGTGAAATCCAGCGACTATCTGCTAACAATCATAGAAGATAATATTTCTCGATCAGCTATAAATCACTCTTTTCCCTCCTTCACAAATAACATATTGTGTTAATTAGAGTGTACTAGAGTTGATATGACCTAGCATTTTAAAGCATGTTTAGGAGACATTTTAGAAGATTTGAGGCGTCTCACATAAAATATTCTCTATAATTTATATATTTTGAGGCCTCACCAAAGCACATAAGCTTCCTTGACATACAAAATCAGCAAATGTTTGAAAAAGTAATGCTTCATATTTTAAAAAGAGCATATCCATAGAAATTCCATGATTTTTTAAGCAGTCTTCTACAGCTTTAGTATATAGAAAGTCATTTGACGAAGGGCAAATTTCTGATTAATCTCGATTAATCTCGATTAATCTCTGATTAATTCTGATTAATAATTTTATTTCGAGATATTACGTAATTCAGTGTTCTAGAAATACTTGACATTGGCGGAGATGCGTGGAATCGTTATTCTTGATTTGACTTCAGAACAAAGTTGGTCAATATAAAGATCTCTAAACTTTTCAAAAATATAAAGTGGTTTTCTAAAACATTTTATTCCATGGTCATCTTTTATTTTTAGAGAATTTTTTAAGTTTGTGTAATCCATCATTTTACAATTTTTTTTTTTCAGGAGATTGTCGTCTTTTCTCATGAAGAGGTACAGATACATGAGATGGTTTATCTTTCTGTACAGCATCCTCTGGTCTGAAGGTACCAGAAAACTTTACATTATTAAATTGCAGTCTTTGATATTCAGGGAGGTGTTTACCTTCAGTTACTTTAAGACTTAAACATTTATTTTAGCAGATTTCTGTGCGATTTTATTTGTAGATTGGAAGCAATCTTCTGTAAAATAAAACTTCTTTTTAGGATTTCTAATAATTTCTAATTGTTGGTTTATAAAAACTAAAACATTTGCAGCATTGCTTAATCCTTTATCGGCTGACGGTACTTACAAGTACCATTACAATAACTTCTTATAAAATTCATTTAAGACATCGTTTAGAATAAGTTGTAGATACATTACTTTATCTTGTTCCATGAACATTATTGGTTACAAAAAACAAAAATATTTTTAAAAGGATGATTTCTTTTGCCTTTTCATCTTTTCAGCTTTATTGGCGTTAAGGGGGATGGGGGATTTCTCAGTTTGGATATATTTCTCTATTTCTATTGTAAAAACATTATATTTGTACATTTCCTAATTCTACAAAATACTAAGAAAAATATCTAAAATAAAAGATTTGAGTGGGTTTATAAATATTGCACAAAATCCCTATAAATTCAAGTTTAATTAATCCTTCTAAATCCGTCAATCCATCTAAAATTTATTAAATGATTATGTAAATATTCTATTATAGATTAAACAATTCACGAAAAATGCTTCAGAAGATAAAATTTTCATGATTTCATAATTTAGTGCATAAAGCGTTAAGAATTCAGTTCCAAATTACTCGATTCTTTTTGGCTTATAGCAAGTCGACGAAAATGCAGTTCAAATGGGTCTACCTTCAATTTTAAGGCTTTGATCAGCTTTGATTGATATATTAGGATAACATTTATCTTTGTGTTTCCGAACTTAGTCCATTTTTACACTTTTTCATTTAACTTAACTTGGTTTTCAACACATTCCGACAAAACTGAAAAATGTTTATGCATTCGGTTTGTCTGTCTGTCTTTTCACGCTCTAACTTCCGTAAATATACTCGGATTTTCATGCAATTTAAAAACGTTATTTAGGTTCACCAAAACATGTTTGGTATTGTATACGAAGTATGTGGGATGAATAGTCCCTTTACTGGGACACTCAAAAGAATTCCGTTATATTATAGTCAATAGGGAAAAGTCCTTTGCAGTGTATTTTAATGACATTACGCTATTTCAAATGTATTGAAATTAATATAAATCACTGAATTTCACTACAAGTTGTTTACAATGCAATAGAGCAATACAATATATACAGGGCTGATCAAAGAATTCGTATAATTTTCCAATTGTAGATGGGAACAGCTGAAATTGGGTTTTCAAATGTGTTATGCGTTTCAATATGGTTGAATTAGACATAATATTTTAACCCTTAAATGCCTGATTTTTTAAAAATCATTGTAATAAAGTTTATTGGCTTTCATTTTTTAAATAAATGATGGAAAAAATACTAAAAAAAAATCTTTTGTTTTAAGTATGGTTTACGGCTAAAACACAGTTTGTTACTAATCGGGAATATTGGTCTTTAATTGAAAAAATAATTTTCCTTGATAAAATTCTATAATATTAAACACACGAGAATTTTAGGAACTATAATAAAAAACAAACTTTACTTGCTCACTGTATGTCAAAATAGGGTATTTCGCAAGCTTCCAAACAAAAGAAAATGAGTAAGTAGCAACAATTGAAAAAATAAATCTATCTTTATTCTTAAATAGCAGAAGTGTTGCCATCCACATGTTGAAAATCGATTTGATAATATTTTCAGAATGTATATTATTGGCAACATTAGGCATTATAGCTTCAATATTATTCTAATAGTATTTTAAAGCCTAAATTGGGTATGTTGCCGAAAAGCAACACCCGGCATTTAAGGGTTAACTTATTAAACGGTGCAGTTTTGTAAAATTATTCTGAATGTGTTGGAAAATGTTCTGTAATCTATGCTTGACGCAGGATTTTTTTCTTTCTTGTGGAATATTTAATGGATTTTTTCCAGAAGTGTAAAATTATAAAAAATATGTTCGGAGATGCGTTTCCGATGACAATACACAACATTTTAATATTTTGGAACATAATTATAACTTAAAGCATAAATTTCAAGCTAGCCGACCACAGTTGATGCATTGCCAAATATTCTCGGTAACTCATACAAATGTAGACATGTTGAAACAACAAGGGATTTATGTATGTTCGCACTCCAATATATGCCAAATATCTGTAATATCCCGGCAATGCCGACAATGCAATTTATTAAGGCAAAAAAGTAGAAAATAAATTACAAATAAAAAAATAAAGAGAGTAATATTTAAAAAGTGCGCTTTTATCAATTAATAGTTTATTATTAATTAATTAACGATTATAGGTTAAGAAATCAATTTAGACATCTTTAAATGATAGTTTAGATGTTAAATTTTTTCTTCTCTGTTACTCTGTCTTTAAGAACAAAAGAGCAAATCTTATATAATTTTAATATAATAAATTCACTTGTTTGCGCTTTCATCCAAGCATAAAAAATTATGAAGTTCGATAGCCACGCTAATTTCAGGTATTGTAACGACATATTAAAACAAGTAATATAAAAATTTTGTTTTTAAAGTCAATTCCTACTTAGACCATCAAAGAAAAATTTAATATAATCAAGCTAATATGAGTTTTTGTTGCATTAAAATATCTCAATTTGTTGATTTTCTATAAGCAAATAGGTTTACAATGGAACTCTATGGGAATTTGGCGAAATATTACAGATATCGCCAAGTTGGCGTCACTTTTGGCGACTCATTTTGGCCGCCAAATTTGGCGATATATCGCCAAGTTGGCGACGAACTTGGCGGTATTTGGCGACAGAACAGGGTCCCCCCCCCCCCTTCTATGGTAACTCTTATTGAAAATACTTTCATTGATCTTGAATAACCAATGGCGGCCATTTTGTTTCCCATGCAAAACTAAAATTAATTAATTAAAATTTAATTAATTACTTAATATTTGAAAAAACTTTATTAACATCAATTGTCATTCAGTACAAGTTTAAAAAATTTTATTTCAGCCTGATAGGATGAATAATGAGTATTTTATTAACGATTGAAAATTTGTACAAGATACATATATAAATATATAAATAAATATAGGGAGAGTGTGAGCTAATAGTAGGAATTGAAAAACAAAACAAAAACAAAACAAAAAAATACACGTGAGTTGCAGTCATGACATACTAGTGATTTTCAAGATAATCATTAAATGCTTATAAAAAAGTGTTTAAAAAATTACTCTGATAATTTATCTTTTAATCGACGACGACGGAGGATTCCACCGGCCATGCAGTACGTAGAACATTAGCAGAGATACGCAAGTCGTCTCTCTTATATTTATTTTCTCTTTTATTCGTTCTGTTCCCAAAGGCTTTAGCGATTTCTGGGCAGAAAACGACAATTGATTTATTAGCAGTTCGTTTAGTTGATGCTATATTAAAAATAAACGGTCAAGTGCGAGTATTACTCGCGCACAGAGGGTTCCGTAGAAGAAATATATGAATTTGTAATTGTATTATTAAAAAAAAAAAAAAAAAAAAAAAAAAAAAGTTGCTAAAATAATACTAAGATTTTGTAAAAAACTATACAACATAGGGTTGGGTTTAACAGTATATATTAGAAAAGTGCAAATGGATATATCATGAATGTTCAAAGATATATCGAACCTAAATAATATCAAATATAGCTATTCTGTATAAATCATTTTTTTAATATTATCCTAATCTGTTTATGATGAACTTAATTCGGTAATGACAATAAAAGCAGTGCATATTTAAACTTCATTTGGCATTTCATAAAACTAAAGCCTAGAAATAAAAGCCTAGAAATAACCTTTATTTCTACAGTGTAGCTAAAACAAAACCTTTGTTCAAAGTTTAAATTTGGCATTGTGCTAAGCGCACTTCAAAAGGAAGTCGCAAAGTTGCAACGCCGCCTTGGTCAGTGCCGTGTTTTTCCAGATAGGTGCTTAATTAGCTTTTAAAGTCACTCGAGGCTTATTGGGAGATACACTCAATGCAAACTAGTCGCGAATCCCATAGTATTTATATGATTCATTCTAATTAAACCTTTCGAGGACGGTGACCTTAAAAAAAAGACATTTAATTTGAATTCCAAAACAGACAAACGGCACCAAGAATATTTAATTAAAATTTTCCTTTTACCATGTACGTGAAAATAAGCAAGTTTATATTTTCTAACAAATTCGTTTATAAATTCAGGTGTCAGTCCATTATTTCATAAGTTTATAAACAGAATTACTCCGCGCCGGAAAGGGTTAAGTGGTCGCAGGACTGTTAAAGCTTCAAAATTTTAGAAATTTTAATTTTTTTATATGTTAAACTCCCATCTTTTGTGAACATTTTTATATAATTATTTCCTTGTAATTCTCATTAGAATAGTAGTTATGGCTTTTAGAATTATACTCGCGCAATAGCTGAAGCGACGTTTCCGAAACTTTGAAGCCATTTTTATCCAAATGTCGTTTTTTGGGCATAACGCGCAAGATACCTAAAAAACATCTGAATATTTTTTCATGAAATTTTCAAAGCATATATTTCATGTTAGTCTGTATAAACTGAACCGAAAATTTCCTATTTATTGTTCAAAAAAATATTTTTTTATGTGATTATACTGTTGAAATTTTCAAAATTTTGTATTAGTTAAATGCAACATTGCATTAAAAATATAAAAATGCTTTGAATACAAATTTTTTTAACTTCAGGGTAATTATAATAATATGAAGTATAAGTAAGCACTAAAATTTTCATTTTAGTAGCAATATTTATTTTGTAACCCTGCAAACTGTTATGCCAATTTTCTCTTCGACAAATGTCTAACAGTTTTGAGCCCCCTATAAATACTAATTCTGCATCTTGCAATTTTTTAAATACATGAAATGAAAGAACATACTTATATCTTTCATCCCATTTAAAACTGTGTTTTAAAATGATATACATTTTAAGAAATTAAATGTTGAAAATGGTCTTTTTTTTTTTTTTTCAATTTTTAGAGTCCAGAGACCCCTGAAATTAGTATGTTTATAACAATTTGACATTTATTGCTTTTATATTGTTACTGGACATTACATTACACATATATATCATTAAATGTTGTTAACTAGGCATAAAGTACGCCGCCCCTGTCATTGTGTATGTCCAAACTGTCCGTATATTTAAGGGTTAATATCTCAGATAATTTCTGATGATTTTTTTCGAAATTCATTATCAACAATGCTTATATATTTCTGCTACGATAGGTAAATCCAGCGATGCTCAACAATTTTTCTGAATGCCCGTAAATCGAAATTTGTGTGTAACAGAAAAATGCAATTTTCTCAAAAAATATGTAACCTATGGTGATCGCTATAATTTTCAGCCAAGGTTTAAATTAACATCAACTACCTCCAATTTTTTCATAATTTTAGTTTCAGTAGATTCGGAATTAGATGGGGGGGGGGACATATTTTTGCGCTACATTTTCTACAATATCTTTGAAAATATAATACCTAAAATTAAAAGGAATGTATTTTTTAGTTCAGCGTTACGAAAGGTTTCACACGATACCCCACACGTTGTACAAAGAAAAGACTTTTTTTTTCTTCAAGTACCATACTTAGCCCCTCCACATTTTTACTAAATATATTTATGAATATTTATTAATCTGAAAATATGTGGGTTAATGGACTTTATTAATTCCCCGAATTTGAACTTTCCACGTTCCATAGTTTACGAGTAAAATGGCTTTGACAGACAGACTGACACAGTAGTGATCTTATAATGGTTCCGTTTTTAATTTTTAAGTACGGAACCCTAAAAAAAAACAAATGTTTCTTAACCTACGAGCCAGTTAATCACCAGCTGCACAACTCAATCTGTACATAGAATTGCAACAAAATAATGTTAATGTTAATGCTGTTATTTTGGTATGTTTGTCTGTTAAACGTGTTTTCTGAACTTGAAAATTATATTTTTATGTGTTTTTAGTAAAGAGACGTCTTTTAAGCAAATAAATAATTTTAGTGTATGTTCTTGGCTTTTCCGTTTGGAATATAGATTATTATGATATGGTTATTAGTAGACGTAGTCAGGACATTTTACTCTTATTTATATTTACATTTAAAATACTTACTTGAGAATTCATAGCATCCGAAAAACAGATTTTTCGGGTAGAGAGAACAGATTAAAGCATTGTAAAAGCCACTAGGTAATCTACTATGAACAGATAATAAAAATTAATTCTTGTAAAATATACTTTAAATTTCGCAAATAAATTGTTTCCTGAGATTTCTAAAAATTACGGAATTCCTTTTGGAATCTTGGGTGACACGGAAAAGGTTATTGCATATTTCCGTTCGTGATTATAGTACGTTTTCATAGACTAAGAACCTTTTTTTTGCAGTGTACTTGTTTATTAGGTAACAGTGTTGCAACGATTTAACCCTTAAATGCCGGCTGTTGCTTTTCGGCAACATACCCAATTTAGGCTCTAAAATACTATTAGAATAATATTGAAGCTATAATACCTAATGTTGCCAATAAAATACATTCTGAAAATATTATTAAATCGATTTTCAACTTGCAGATGGCAACACTTGTGCTGTTTAAGAATAAAGATTGATTTATTTTTTCAATTGTTGCTACATGTTCCTTTTGTTTTGTTTGGAAGCTTGCGAAATACCCTATTTTGTTCTGCAGTGAGCAAGTAAAATTTATTTCTTATTATATTTCCTAAAATTATTATGTGTTTAATATTATAGAATTTTATCAAGGAAAATTATTTTTTCAATTAAAGACCAGTATTGCCGATTAGTAACAAACTGTTTTTTAGCCGTAAACCATACTTAAAACAAAATATGATTTTTTAAAGTATTTTTCCCATGATTTATTTAAAAAATGAAAGCCGAAAAACATTATTACATTGATCTTTGAAAAATCAGGCATTTAACCCCCTCACTGACAAGCCCGTGTTAATACGTTCACTGAGCTCCAGGTTTCACTGCAATACAAGCAATATTTAAAGTAATATAATTCTATTGATTTAATGTATTTTTAATACATTGACCAATGATTAATACTTCCAAGGATTGCATTCATATTCGTTATTAAGTTTTTTTATAAAATGTTCAAAGAATCATTTTTTTTTAACATTTAAAACAAAATGCAGAGAAAACAACATTACAATTTTGCCCTTTTCCAAGACAGTCGGAGGGTTAAGGGTTAAGGAATATTTTTGCTTAGGAAAATAATTTAAAACTCTTTTATTATAAGTATTTTTTAATTAAACACTGTAAAATAACAGGCTAAAATACGGAAATACAGCTGGCAATCGAGTCGCCAGTACTATTTCCGTATTTTAACGGAAGTTTTCCCCCATAAATGACAAAAAAAAAAAAAAAAAAAAAAAAAAAAAAACGGAAAAATATTTTGTAATTTGCCGGGGAAAAGTTCCGTTCAAATACGGAAATAGTACCGGCGTCACGACTGCCAGAATTATTTCCGTATTTTAGTTTTTTTTTTTTTTTTTTTTTTTTTTTTTTTTGTTACAGTGAATAAGTCGCAACCACAATGTCATTATCTTGTGTTAATTCGTACACTCTCATATACTCCAAATGATGCTTTAAACACATTAAAAAAAATTTAAATTGTTTCTAAAAACGACCCGAATTCTATCTAAAGATACCGACGAAAACAGAAACCAAGAAAAGAATGATAGTACACAAGAAGAAAGCGGCACTGAATAAAAATCATTGTTTACTTTTATTCACCGTAGCTCGCGTGAAGAGGGAAAATGTAAAAAGAAAAATCAATAGTGGTATTTCAAGCAAAAAATAAACATTAAAATTCTGATCATCGAACATGGTTTTGCAGAAATAGAAAGTGTTATCTTTAAAAGCGAAATATTTAGTTTAATTCTAACACAAAATTTTGAGATTTTTTTTCCAGACAAAGTGCTTGGACACGTTTTAATAAATTCCTTTCTATAATACTTTTAATAATTACATTTAATGTGTTTAAAAATTTATAAATTTAACAAGCAGTAAATTTACTACAAACTAGACATAAAAGGGGAATGCAATCATATTAATTTCCAGAAATTTAGAAGGCCATACAATTGTATTAAAAATAATATTATTTTTAAGAAGAACAACAAATCATGCGCACGGCAAAGATTGTGATATACTTTCCAACAGATTCAGCATACTACATGAAATCTTCACAGTTTACTAAGGTGGAAGATGATGTCTAAATGATCAATATGGAAAACGCATTATGCATTTTAAAACCCAATTTCTGCTATTACTATGAATAACTGAAAAAATGTGCAATCTTTTTTGCAGCCCTGTATATGCTCTATTGATATGTATGCATGCAACATAGTATGCTAAAAGCATGGCACAGTTGAAAATTTCCTGAATTTCCACCAAACAGTCACTCCTCACAGGTTTCTAGTGCAGATGTTGTGATAGTGCAGTCTTTATGTCAGGTTAATTTAGAAATAGATTAACCATTTTACAAACGCTGATTTTAAAATTTGGATTTTATGTTAGTTTTCCATCTCCAAATAAGCCGACAACTGTTGCTACAACTGCCGATGAGGCTATAGTAACCGAAAAAAGCCTCATTCAAACGGAAAAGCGTGGCAACCCGATTACAGGAGATAGTCGCCGTTCGTGATAATATGATTAAATCTCCCGTAACCTTGTAATATTTTTAAAACAGGACACATTACGATATTTTTAGATGCGACAAAATCTGAACGGGGTTGCTGAGCATAGTTTTCTGGTGGTAGAGCCTCTTATTAGGTGCGTTCGTAATTAAATAAATACGTAGCACCTATAGTCGTCGTTCGGTCCGACTGTCTGTCTGTCTCTCCGTCCGTCCGTCCGCATATAACTAAGCAAAAACTATTCAACCAAATGGTCTGAAATTTTAAATATATAATTGTTGTGAAATTTTGCCGAGTCAATTGAAATTTTATGAAAATCGGACGTATAGTTTAATTACAGGAACAGGCAAAATTTTCCGTTGCATTACGGCCAATGGGAAAAAAACATTTGAAGTAAATTTTAATGATGTTAAAGCCTTCCGAACAGAATGAAATTGATATGCACTTATGAAGTGCACTAAAATATACATTCAGTACAATATGCGGTGCCAATATATTTATAAAACTAGTTATAGTACGAACGCACCTCATTTGACACGTTTGACGTGCAATTTCAAACTTGTTAGGTTAAGCGAATACATGCGAAAAGAAATAAAACTAATTTGAACTGCTCTACATTCTGTCACATAAACATTCAATGTCGCTCACCGTGTACAGAATGACATTCAGAAATACATTAAAAATATTTTGAAAAATATTAAACTACCATAAAGTATATATTCCTTTTGGTTGGAAAATAACTGAAGTTTTTCAAACATGTATTTGGAAACATATTTCCTATTAAATACACAAAAAAATCTGAAAAAAAAAAACTGAACCATAAGAAATTTGCTGTGCATTTTATTCTCAGCATCAATGAATACAAATTTTTTATACAGCATACATTTTAAAATCATTTTAGAATGTTAAACATAGTGTGGAATTTTGAAAACTTACCTTTAGTTATTTTTTTCATTACTCCGTTTACTTCCTGAAAATTAATGTATGTTTGTGTATTCTGACAAATCTACATTTTTTGTATGTAACAAAAGATCCAGTATCTATTATATCTATTTATATTCAAGATCCGAGTGAAAAGATGCGAGCCAATACTAACTTGCACAGTACGAAGTTAGAAGTAAATAGAATATTTTCTAAACGGTAAAGACCAGACTCTGTTTACCAAGGAAGCATATTAAAAGAATTGATATTCTTTTATACGTGGTATATTTTTAGCTTTCTATTTATAAAAAATATATAATAATTTATTTAAGGGGACCATGGATCTTTATTTGAACAGAAATGGACAAAAAATCGAAAATTATTTTTATGCATATTATTTTTTTCCAGTTTCTTCTGAGTCCTTTGCGAAGAACCGCATGCAGATGCAGTTAGAAGATTATTTTATTTTAAGATAAGATTATTTTTAAGATAAGATAAGATTATTTTGTACTCAAACAATATATCGGCCCTTTAATATAGGGGTCGGGTAGTACACAGTGAGACGAAAATTGTTATTACTTAACGAATGGCGACGATTTTTATTCTTTTGAAAAAACTTCTGCTACAACTTTAATCTACACAAGTGCGCTACGCATTAATGTATAAATGTTAAAAAATAAAGTTATTTATAAAAGTACAGAAACAGCACAACGGAGTATCGTAAATTCTCTCACTGTGTACCACAAGTGGTACACAGTGATTCACAGATTTTCGCTATGTACACAAATTTTCAAAATATTAAAATTATGAGCCTTGGGTGGACAATGGTGGAGCTTGGACTACCTTCATGCACATTTTCAGCCTTTTACATGTAGTAGATTTCCCTAGACATCACACGTCCACACACACACACAGAAAGAGAGAGGGAGAGAGAAACCTTTTTCTTATTAATAAATAACTTTTTTTTTTTTTTAACATCAGAACCACATAGTAGATACACAAGGAGACACGTCTCACTGTGTACTTTCGTTACGTTGTAACAAAATGGATGCCACATCTGTTACATCAATCTCTTCACCTTAAAAAGTTTATGTCGTTTTGAAGAAATAGTCTATTATTAGATATAGCTAGGTTTGGTTAAGTAAATATGCGTCACATTGAAGGAAATAAACACTAAAATAGACGTTTATGTAAATTTAACCACTATAAAATAAAGAATTATTTACTATATTGTTGGACGAGTAACTGAAGAACCGAAACTACATCCACGTGTTGCATAAGATGAAGTCGTTATGTGTGTGTGCCAGCTTGGAGAAAAAGTTACAACTATATGTGAAAGTGGCTGCTCTCTCACTGTGTACCATGTCTCACTGTTTACTACTCTTCCATACTTTAAATCTGTTTTTCTCAAAACTGATTTTTCAACATTTTTATATTTTTGAAACGCTCCATGCGTCATAATTTTTTAACAAAATTCACGAAATTGATTAGGAAGAATCCTTATATTGCTTCCAAAGAAAGTGTGCATGTAATTTAAAATTCGACTTCATTAAGGGAATTAAATTTGATTTTTAACTTATTAAAAGGCAAAATTTGAAAAAAATCTCTAAAAAATTAACTATTTGAGGAATTGAAATATCGATGCACCGAATTTTTTGTAACAGTTTTAAATGATTAAAACCCAAAATCGAGGAAATATCTCAAAAATTATGACGATGGAGCATTTTAAAATTTCGATTTAAAAATTTTATTAAAAAAAATCTTAAAATTATAATTTAAGATTCCATTTTTTTAAGGTGAGTTGTATACTTATGTTGAAATGTATATTTGCACAAAATTTTATATCTCCTTGATGAAAATTAAAAAAAAAAAAAAAATATATTTAACGTCCACCGTCCCCTTAAAGCGAATATACATAAAAAGAAACAAGAAATTAAAGATACGCAAAAAAAGATAGTTTAGATTATATTTTGTTTATTGCTGTTAATTTAAAGAAACTAAAAGTGAGATACTTTAAAAATACGTTAAAATTAATGAAATTTTGTTTCTGTTCAGAAAAGTAGCGTAAAATTGCATACTCTATTATTAGTTGTTTCTTGAAGCCTGAATTTTCACCATAATTTAATAAAAGCTCCAGCTACCCATAAACCACCACATTTTCGTTATGGAGGGGAGATGGATTTCCAATTTATTCCTTCAGATTCCATATAATTAGTTAACGCGTTATCCAGTTTTATTAGCATAGCATGCAATTTTTTAATCTCAGTGTTTGCTCCTTCGAAAGTTGATCTGCGAAAGTGATGATTGAAAGTTGTGAAAGTAGTCTGTCATTATAGTAGAACTTTTACCTCTACGTTCAAAAAGTCTTTTAAGGGTAGCAATGAATGAATCTGATTTTAAATCAGTTGCAATATCTAAGTGAATTGCTTTAGTTGCGAGACTGACAAACAATGCTACACAAATTTTATTACAAATTCCCTTTCTTTGACTTTTGTCTTTCATAAGAAAAGGTTTACAAAATTCTATACCCGATTGTTGGAAAAGAGGACTAGGATTTACCCGTTCTTGATGCAAATTTTCCATGATTTGATCAAGAAATATTGGTTTGTTTCAAAAACAAACGCCAATTTGGCAATTCAGTAGAAGTGAGCGAGAGCTCAAACTGCTTTTTTGTTTCTTTGTCGAGTTTTTTGAGAATTATGTTTATTAACATAATTTCCGAAAAATTATTATGCTCTAAATCTATTGATTTAAGAGCACGGATGTGTTTTTGACATTCGTCAACTATCGCTCTTAGGTTTTTATCAGAGTCTTGCGATGCCATTTCCACAAACAATATTTCATTAAAATGACTGTTCAGAATAAAACGTTTAATTTCAAAGCGAATTTCCAAATCATGAAAAAGTGACTCATTTGAGTCATTGGAAGTTACTACATCTAAAGCACTATGGCTAAGAGTTGATTTTAAAAAAAAAAATACAGTTTTTGCGTACCATTTAATGTATCATAAGAATCAATTAATGTTTTAAACTGATCATTAAACATATACCAATCCTGATAATTGCCATTATATTTAGGTAAAGGCAGTTTGAAATTACTATTCGAATTATTACATGACTTAGAATTGTTTATGTCACATTTTTATCAATACTGTTTAATAACTCACACTATAACACAAATTATTTAAAGGCGCTGATTATAAGAATTTATTTAACATAGAAGCAGCGCACCGCCGCTTTCTCCCACACTCACATCTCAACACAATACTCAAAGCTTAGTTCAGTTCCCTTCAGATTATAGTCACTGTAATTTTAATTATATGTGGCGCGGCATGTCTCGCTACATGGAACATACCGGCCCCCATTGACATGTTTATAACATTCAATAACAATTTTTACCAAGTACTCTAAATTACATAAATTAATACAAAAATTCACTATATACCTTAATTTAAATATAATCCTTTGAAAAAATATCAATACAACACACACATATACACAATTACTTTTTTTTTCTTTAACTGTTATTGGCATCAGGCATGGGTAAAACACATAATTTACTTGTCGACCTTTTAAAGGTTCCATTTTGAGTGTTTACTTTAACTACTCGAATTTTGTTATCGTGACCGTAATACACCTCAATAATTCTGCCTAATGGCCACTTATTTGTCGGTAAATTCTCTTCTACTAACACCACTAAATCTCCGATTTTTACATTATCTTTTTCAAATCTCCATTAACCCCTTTGTTGTAATTCATTTAAATAATCATAATGCTATTTACGCCAAAAATGTTGTAGAATTTTAGTTATTTTTTGCCATTTTTTGAGGCGATTTTCTCTTATATTGGTTAGATCAGGCTCAATAATGGAATTTAACGGCCTGTTTATCAGAAAATGAGCCGGAGTTAAGACTCCAAAATCATTCTCATCATCTGATAATGGACTCAAAGGCCTGGAATTTAGAATTCCCTCAATTTGTATGACTACAGTAAGGAGTTCCTCATAAATGAGATTAGCACCTCCCACAACTCTCTTAAAGTGATACTTAAATGATTTTATAGCGGCCTAACAAAGAGCCCCGAAATTGGGTGCCCTGGGAGGGATAAATTTCCACTCAATGCCTTCCGTGGATAAATATGCTTCTAATTTCTCACCAGGTTTTTTTACTAACTCATAAAAATCCTTAAGAATCTTATTTGCACCAATAAAATTTTTCGCATTATCCGAATACAATTTGGCACATTTACCTCTGCGTGCAATGAATCTTTTCAATGCAGCAATAAATGATTCGGAGGTTAAGTCTGAAACAATTTCTATATGTACAGCTTTAAATACAAAACAAACAAAAGTACAGATATAAATTTTTTGCAAGATAGTTCTACGTGCATACCCCACTTTGACCATAAATGGGCCACACAGATCTACTCCCGAAATATTAAAGCAGTAGTCCAATTGGACTCTATCCCTGGGCAAATCACCCACCAATTGATTTGCAATAACTGGTTTAGCTTTAAAACATGGGATGCACTGATGAACTACCTTTCGACATGTTGCACGACCATTTATTGGGCAAAATATTTCTCTTACCAAAGAAAGTAATGTCGAAGCACCGACATGAAGGTATTTTTTATGATAATAATTTATAACAATTACAGTAAAATTATTAGACTTAGGCAAAATCGCTGGGTGCTTTCACGCAAAATTTAAATCACTGCTATCTAACCGGCCTCCACCACCCTTAAAGTTCCAAATTCATCTAAGTATGGGTTGAGGCTTTTTAGCTTACTACTTGGACTTACCGAACCTTTG
Source organism: Maratus speciosus (assembly GCA_963932465.1). Taxonomy (NCBI): domain Eukaryota; kingdom Metazoa; phylum Arthropoda; class Arachnida; order Araneae; family Salticidae; genus Maratus; species Maratus speciosus. Next base: position 25,073,306 of record OZ010786.1, read on the forward strand.
GTCTGCAGACTACGTATATCTGCATTGAATTCTGCTCTTTGGACAGATTTAATTAAATAAATCTCTGACTGCTCCAAGTCTGGGGTTGACAAAGGCCCACCACACTTATAAAGTGGGTTTCTTGCATTCATGACAAACCTGAAAATATAACTAAGAATACGTAAAATAGTTATATAATTATTACTAAGATTAATTAAATCATTAACAAAACAGTTATCTGTAACATTACAGTTCATTACACTAACTTCATTAAAATGTTTTGAATTTGGTTTGAGCTCTTTTTTGAACTCTTCATTAGCTTCTGGTATTATTACTGAATTTTGGTGATAGTCAGTGTTATTAAGAAAAATGGGTCCACGCCACCACAAGTCACAATCAATGAGTTTATCTGGATCCATACCTCGTGAAAGTTTATCAGCCGAATATGTTCAGAGCAGATATGACGCCACTGTTCAGGACTAGAGTTTCCTTGAATTTTAGCCACCCTATTTTGCATAATTGTTTGAGATCAATAGGTTCCTTTTGAATCCACGCTAGCACAATAGTTGAATCGGACCACAGGAAAACATTAGTAACTATTACTTTCATGGATGATAAGACTCTTTTTACCAGTTTCGTTAGCAAAACTGCGGCGAATAGTTCAAGCCTCGGAATAGTTAGACTCTTTACTGGTGTACCACGTGATTTGCTAGCTATTAAATTCACCATCACATTTCCTAGAGAATCATAAGATTTACAATAAACCGCTGCTCCATAACAACGTTCTGAGGCATCTGCGAAGCCATGTATTTCAACAATTTCCGAGTTTTCAATTATAATGCGTCGACTTATTTGTATATTATTAACACTTTTAAGCGATATAAGAAATTGGTGCCACTCGTGATATTCTGACTCAGGGAGCTCGTCATTCCAGTCAATATTAAGTCTCCACAATCTCTGTATAAATATTTTGGCTTTCGCTATAACTGGGGCAAGAAGTCCTAGCGGATCAAAAATTCTCTCAATTGTCGACAATACTTGTCGCTTGGTATAGGAATCGCTAGATTTTACTTTAACTCTAAATAGGAAACAGTCATCCCTTGGGTTCCACGAAACCCCTAATGTTTTAGTCTCACCGTTGTTCTCAAAATTATACCCTTCTCCCGGTGTCAGTGAAAGATTTTTATCACTTGTGCACCATTTATGAAGCTGCTTACTTGCCTTATGCATAATTGCTATGAGTTGCCGCTGCAACTCTTTGGCTTCCTCAAGCGTAGGTGCACCACAGAAAATATCATCCATATACATATTTTCACGAAAAACTGGTGCTGCCATTGGAAAATTATTTCTTTCATCAATTGACAATTGATTGAGCGTTTTCATTGCTAAATAGGGCTCGCTGACCGTTCCATAAGTCACTGTTTGTAATTCGAAAATTTTTGGTTCTTCCTCAAGATTATCGTTCCATAAAATTCTCTGCAATGAGTGCTGACTAGGGTCAATATTAATCATTCTATACATCATCTTGACATCTGCAGTTAAAGCATAAACATGTTCTCGGAAGCTAATCATGATTGTAAATAAGTCGTTTTGGATGACTCCGCCATTATATTGTAATGAATTTAGGGATGTCCCATTTGTTGTCGCGGCAGAACAGTTAAAAACAACTCTGAGTTTAGTTGTCGATTTTTCTGGACGAAATATACCATGATGTGGAGCATAGTACACAATACCAAGTTATTTCTTTCACCTGTTTCATATGCCCTAAATCTTCGTATTCCTTCAAGAATTCTTTATACAGATTAAAATATTGCTCATCCTTTGATAAACGAGTCCACAGCGATCTGAGTTTTTTGAGAGCAAGATCCCTAGATTGGCCTAAACACGAAGGATATTCCTTTAAAGGCATTTTCACTACGTATCTACCTTCTGCATTTCTCGAATGCGTACGCGCAAAATGTTTCTCGCATATCTCAAATTCCTTATTTTTTGGTAACTCTACCTCAATGTTTTCGACTTCCCAAAACTTTTTTAATGTTTTGTTTAAATCCTCCTCCTGAATTAGAACAGAATGAACTTTAACCTCGTCTCCCTGTTCTATGCTTCCACTAGCCACGTATCCAAATACAGTATTTTGAAAAAGTAATTTCGAACTCTGAGAATATATTTGTCCTGGTCTTAATAATTCATAATATATTTCCGCACCTATCAACAGATCAATTTTATCAGGAAAATTAAATCGATAATCTGCTAACATAGTCAAATCTGGGACCTCAACATTTACCATAATCACTCTTTGCGGAATTAAATCTGTAATTTTCTTTACTACAGTCGACGCTCGTTTTTACGAACTCGTAGGGAACACCCAAATAGTTCGTAAAATAGAAAGTTCGTAAAATGGAAAAACACCAAAAATGATATGAATACGTACATTATTTATGTCTATATTTATCAAACTGCCCCCTCTTCATGGATGAAGCAGTATTTCAAGATTATTTATTATTTAATGAAGTTATACATGTATTTTTAAATATACAAGAAATAAATGCAAATTTATGCACAAAAAATAATTTTAGTACACAGAAACATACGTTACCATGCTTTGAAAATATTACATATGAAAACGCAGACTGTATTAGTACTTAGTAGATGAAAATACATAGATGAAAACGTAGATAAAAAATTAGGAATGGAAATAATCACTTATCTTCTTTTTAAAAAAAATCACATTTTGAAAAACATATGTTTCTATTTTATCTATGGAAACCTTTACTACCTTTACCTTTCACAGTTATTGTTTCCTTCAAAAAAGTGCCTTAGTCCTGAAAACCACTACTTGAAACTGTTGCTATGCCCCCTCCCTACGAAAGAGATTGGGGAAAATCAACGTCAACACATTCTTGGAATGTACCTGATGTCTCATTGTATCTGTATAGAGTTTAACTGACGCTGGCACTGCATATCAGAAGTACGAAAACTCAGTTCGCAAAAAAGAGATTTTCATAATTTGTAGTTCGTAAATGGGAGCGAAAAATTACATTGATTGTATGGGAGCCTATTCGGGACCACTCTATAGTTCGTAAAATCGCAAGTGTTCGTGAAAAAGAGGTTCGCAAAAACGAGAGTCTACTGTACTAACATATTCAATTCCCTTTCAAAACTTTTATCTCTATTCCCGATTTTTGTCGTTACGCAACCCTTTACTGTGATAGAAGAATCTTCTAAACACGAAATTAAAGTGTTTGTTTTATTAATTGTATGTTGCAATCGATTAGCACACTGCGAAGTTATCAAACACGATTGCGAGCCGACATCCAATAAACATCTAACTTCCTGCATTCCGAAAATTTATCTTTCATGAAAATGTGAGCCGTACTCAATAACACAGTTTTTGTTTTATTTCTTTCGAAACTAGTGGCGACAGTCTGGCTCGGGGGAAGGAAAATTTTTCTTCGCTTGAACTTTTTATTTCTGCACCTGCCTGAAACACATGACCTCGAAATTTATTTTGATTATTACTCAAATCATTTTCTTCCCTCGGAAAATGAATGAGTTTGTTATGGGGTAGTCCATAATCGCAGTTTTTAAAATTACATTTCTGTACGCAACAATTATAATTTAAACATTTGAAACATGGCTTTATTTAATTTCACAACTTCAACTCTTTCTTTTATCAAAAGTTTTTTGAATTGCGGACAAGAATGTAATGCATGATACGCAATAGTTTTACACAAAAAAAATTTATTATTTTTTGTTTCCGAAAGGAAAACATTTGAGACCCCCCTTTCAGGGCGTGCATTTCGCAATTTATTTCCCGCTATTTGTTTATTTTCACTTACGAAATTTCTCGATTTTGATTCATTTCTGTTTTTATTTTTAACCGATAAGAAAATGTTGCATTCTCTGCCAAGTTGCTGTGATCTAAAATATGATTCTGCTTGTTTAATTGCAATATGATTCATTAATTCGCGATCTAACGTATTGAAAATTCTGTCTGAAACAATCAGATCGCATAATGATTTAAAATCATTTACTTCACGCAGACTACAGTAATATAGAAAAATTGATTTCAACCTAGATGCAAATTGAACGTAATTTTCTGACGGTAATTTTTGCGTTTTCTGGAAATTATTTAAACACTCTTGCGCTGTAGGTTGAAATTCCTTTAAGACTATAGCTTTCAATTTATCGTAACTAATCAACTCCTCCTCTGACAAATAAATCATTAAATTACTCGCTTTTTCCCCGAGAATGTTTAGAAGAATTTCTGCCTTAAACTCTTCGGGTACATTTTTAGTTTTGAACGCTTTTTCAAGTGATTGAAAGAAAAGGTTAAATGACTCAGCTCTCGTCGGTACACAGATAGTTAATGTTTTAACACTTTTAATAAAACTTTCTAGGTTATTGCTCACTATTTCCGTTTCCGATTTTTCTGTTAAAGACGACAAATTTTTGCGGGAACCTCTATGCACTTTGGCCAATTCTAATTCTTTTTCTAACTGAGCTAATTTAATTTTTTCAAATTCAGAATTTTGGGAAGGTTCTTTGCGAATATTTGCTATTGCTAACTCTTTTTCTAATAGCGCTAATTTAATTTTCTCTAATTCTAGTTTAGATTTCTCAGTTTCTTTTCGCGACTTATACTCCTCAACAATCGAATTGACTACGCCTTTCATTAATTGCTCACTTTTCTCTATAATATCTCTCAACTCTATAATTTTACTGCCTTCAGGAACAGTTAAACCTAATTCCTCAACAACAAGCTTAAGCTCGTCTTTATTTAAATTATCAATAATAGACATAATTTAACTAAATCAAAACTACGAAAATTTCTCTTACCTCAGTCGCTGCGGCAATCACGAAGTAGATTAGCAGTATAACTCCACGGGCACATTTATAAAAATAATATCTCAACACTGAATTCTTCTCAGTCACCAACTTCTCTTATTAGGCACAAATTATCACGACACTCTCACAACAAAGGTGAACTAAACATCTTTAAGCACAAACAGAAACTAAATCACCTACTGTTCGAATTTGTTCTTGTTATCGAAAACACACGAATTATTTTAATTATACTCCTCCTCCGTTGGGTCGACGGACCTTGTTTAATAACTCACACTATAACACAAATTATTTAAAGGCGCTGATTACTTGATATAAGAATTTATTTAACACAGAAGCAGCGCAACGCCGCTTTCTCCCACACTCACATCTCAACACAATACTCAAAGCTTAGTTCAGTTCACTTCTGATTATAGTCACTGTAATTTTAATTATAGGTGGCGCGGCATGTCTCGCTACATGGAACAAATACTATTATTAGAGAGTAAGAATTTTCTTAGTCTTACATCCAAATTTTCAGTTCCATCTTCTATTCCTGTGAATGCTTTTATTTGAATCTCTTAGTTCGGATTCATCTTCCATAACTTAAAAAAACTTGATCTTCAAATCATGCAGATATGATAGACTTTTTTCTACATTATTTAGTTTCACTTGATACTCTAGTGTATCCTTTTAATTTCCATCCTCGAGGAAATTTTCTATTCTCGTCAATGGGCCTTTATAGTCCACTCGCTGTCTTTTTAAAGTAATTAATTTATCCATTTCAGTCATAGTGTAGCTGATTTAGTCCTAGTTCCTGATAATAACTATTAATAGCTCTAAACTACCTAAACTAGATTTAAAATACTAGTTCTAATCTACTGCGGCTGAAGCGAACATTTTGTGCGATTTTCCAAGCGAACTGTATACTAAGTTCAAAACTAAAATTAAGGAAACTATTTTTAACTATATTAAACTTTATATACATATTTACAAGCAATTAAATATTACAACAGATAACTTTCATTTGGCTAACCATAGAGGAAGAATTGAGATGTGAATACCACATCTTACAACAAAACAAGTTGGAAATTGCTCGTCAAACCTGGCAAATGAGGTGCGTTTCTACTATAACAAGTTTTATAAATATTCTTTGCTTCGCATACTGTATTAAATGTATATTTTAGTGCACGTCATAAGTGCATATCAATTTCATTCTGTTCGAAAGGCTGTAACATCATTAAAGCGCACTTGCAAAAATTTTTCCCCATTGCCCGTAATGTAACGGAAAACTTTTGACTGTCCCAAATGGACAGAATTAAACTATACATGCGATTTTCATAAAATTTGAAATGACTTGACAAAATTTTACAACAATTATATATTTAAAATTTCAGACCATTCGGCAGGCTGTAACATCATTAAAATGTACTTGCAGTAATTCTTCTATCATTGTTTAATGGAAATACGTATGGTTTCGTAATGTAATGGAAAACTTTTGACTTTCCCTGTAATTAAACTATGCATCCGATTTAAAAAAAAAAAATTGAATTGACTCGAAAAATCTTTCAACAATTATATATTTAAAAATTCATTCCATTCGGTTGGGTAGTTTTATCTCTGTTATATGCGGACGGACAGACAGACAGATGGACAGACGAACTGAACGACGACTACAGGTGCTACGTATTTATATAATTACGAGCGCACCTAAAAAGCGTTCTGTACTATTCGAAAGACCAACAACGAACGACGGTTGCCATACTATCTAATCAAAGTTTTAATACATGATCTCGCCAAAGCTGACGTGTTGACATGGTTTCCAAGGTAACAGTCACCCCTCTGAATTTTTCGGTCGAATCCTGCAACACCCTGTAGCAAGAAAACGTATTTCCTTATATACACTTACCGGTTTTAAACATATTTGTTTTAGATCAGACTCCGGAACGATTAAAATATGTCATTTCAGTTAAAGATCATCTTCTGAAATAAAATATTCGAAAAGCTTTAAAAAATTCAGTCGGTAAAATATAGATGTGATACAGATCTACGTATCCCAGTTCGATGGCTTTTTTCTGCAGTCATTTGTCATCAATATGTTACATTATATCCATGTGTTGGTGTTTCTTTTAAAATCTTTGGTTAACGCTTCAAGGGATATGCTGTCATGTAAAAAAAAGTCTATTTTTGTATTTTCTTTTATTTCTGTTTTATTTCAAATGTTTGAACAAGCTATTATAAATTACTTTGCATATTCAAAATAACAAGATAACAATTCTCATTTTATGATATAACATCTTGAAGACAAACACAAAACGTAATTGAAAATAATAAAGTTGCTGATCTGTAAAAGTAACTCTAGGTATAACATAATCACAGACTCCAATACCAGTAAATAAGAATCTAAAAAACGAAACATTTATTCATTCCTAATCATGTTAGAGATACAATCATAAAATATACACTTAACAACAAAAAATAAATAAATAAACCGATTTCTTTACTTGTTTATAAAAAAAAAAAAAAAAAAAAAAAAAAAAAAAAAAAAAAAAAAAAAAAAACGAATTTGCGAAACCCTGAGATTCCCGCAAGTGGAGCCATAAATTTATGTACTCGGTAAACCTTTCAACATTAATCAAAGTGAAGAAGGTAAGATAAATGACAAAAAGTGGTTAGGCAATGCTTGCTACACGATAATTTTAAAAGAGAAGTGGCATAGATCCTTTTTTATTTTTGCGAAAATGTGAAAAATCATATCAATAAAAATTTCAATGGAATAAAACTTTTTTTTTATTACGAACGATGTGTAGAATAAAACTAACCTTTTTACTGAATTCAATGTATTTTTTTTTATTATTATTTACCAAAAAACAATTATTTGTTGTAACATTTTAAAGCTGATTTCGATTCCATTAAAAAAATATGTTATAGTATTTCGGATTAATGATGATTTCAAAAAACAATACGGATTTAAAAAAAATAATTTTAAAGTAGTATTTAAACTAAAATTTAAATTACAATTCCTACATTTAGGCCATTTTTTATATGAAATGATGAATGAAAGACGGATTTGTTTTAAAATTTTAATGCAAAAAATATTACATACATGTTTAAAAATTTGTAAACACAAAATAGTATTTCAATTACTCAAAGGTGGCTTGCAGGTTTTTAAATTTCTAATGAGATACATTTAACATCAAGTAATTTCAAGCATATTCATGCTCATCATCAGTATAAAAAACGATAAAAACAAGAGTTTGGGTTCTTTATACCAGATGGTGTGATCTAAACTGCAAGGTGAAAAATAGACTCTACCTCTGGTTTTCATATTTTTTAACCCTGATGATGAGCATGAATATGCTGGAAAATACTTGGTTTAAAATGTGGCTTATTGTTAATTAAAAAAAAACATATTTAAGTAACTTAAGTAATATTTTGTGTTTACAAATTCTTAAACTTATTGTTTTAAGGTGAATTTAGGAATTTCAAGAAATCAATCTATTATTATTATTTCTAATTTAATATTAGATACATTCGTACTTTACACTACGAGATTAAATTGTCCAAATCATTCAACCCAACTGCAGATGCTTTGTGTTGATTGATGTGTTTCTTAGTGAAACACCCAACTTGAAAATACCAGCTGTTGGCATAGTTTTAGGCGTTGAAAATGCATTCGATAAAGTCTGGCATGAAGGCTTTATTTATAAATTATTTCAGCTTGGTTTCCCTGCTGGACTTATTCTCTTAATTTATTCATACCTCTGCGATTTGTCTTTATTCATCCACGTTAACAGCATTCTCTCTGCTATATTCTTAATTCTCAGTAGTATATTTCAGGGCAATGTCATCAGTCCTCTCCTTCTCAACCTGTTTTTTAACGACATTCCACCTTCACTTTACTCCTATCTTACTCTTTATGCGGACGATGCATGTGTGTACGCATCCGTGCACCATCCATACACACTGTACATTAGGGTGTTCCAAAAAATTTTTTTTTGAAAAGTGACATGCATAGGGGCTTAAATTGTGAGAAATGATGAGATAAACACATTGTAAAAATTTGAAGTTTTTATTTTAATAACAACTGACCTCTCAAGAAGCTTAAAGATTTCATAATTGTATTTTTTAAGCTTGTAATTATACCATGGAAATAATTGCAATAACGCATTAATTTTCCTCATAATTTCCTCTATCTATGACACCACACAGTATGTAATGGAAATATAGTTTATTAAAATCTTCATTATAAATCGCATAAAGTAAAGTGAAGAATAAAATGTGCAAAAATGGAAGTGAAGTGAGGTATCTAGTATTTCCTTAGAATAAGCGTTATTTTAATGACATTGCAATTGCACATAGTAGAAATATATAGTTTATTAAAACCTTTATTATAAATCACTTAAAGTGAAAAGAAGAAGAAAATTTTCAAAAACGCAGTAAAGAGAAATGTCTAGTATTTTTAGAGAAAGGAGCTTATTTCATGTTTGGTTACATGTTCTGAAATCTGAATTATGATGTTCCAGTTAAATTTTTAATACTTTCTTTATAACACGTTTCCTCACAATTACAGTGAAAATTGATGAAATTGTTGTATCAAATACAAATTTAAGGAATTTGTTTTGTCAAAGAAGACGAGTGACATATCTCCAGTAGAAAAACCAAAAGTAATAATGTGGTCTTCACATCTGATTTCCATTTTTCATAAAGAACTTTATAACCAATTATTACCAACTACTGGTCAAACATTATATCGTTTGTACATGATGTTAAATTCAAGCTTCAACATACTTTAAAAATTATTTTGTTTATTGCTTTAGAAAAAATGCACATCAATTTGTAGATTTTCGAAATGAAAGCCAAGTTTTTAAAAGTTTGACAGGTTTAAGAAGTTACTTAACTTTTTCCAAGTTTCTAGAATTTTACAAATATGCTTATATCATCAAACCTCTTAAAATAAGAGGGTATGCAATATCAAAATGAAAAATTTTTTTCGGACCCATTACTTTTGAAACACCCTACTGTACATGTACCTACAGCCTCACTTAGATTTATTCATGAATTGGTGTAATCTGTGACGCGTTAGAATAAATGAAGGCAAAATCTCTTTTGCCTATTTTACTAGAAAGCTTTACTACCATATTAGACTTTATATTAATAACACTACCATCCTTTGGTTTAGTTTTGCTAAGTACCTGGAGATTGGCCTTGAACAAAGACTCACTTAGAACAAACAAGTTCGATCTGTCATGGGAAAAATACACCGGAGCCTCCCTTGCACTCATATCCCATCACTTGCAATCCTTAAAACTCTTGCATTCTTCCTAAAATGACCTAAGCCTGTCCCATCTGGAGTTTCACTTGCAATTCTTCAATGGATAACTTTAGCAGACTACGCAACAAACACATTAGCAATGTTTTGAATGCCTCTCAATATCTCCGTAATACCTCGATACGTATAGATCTTAATACTCCCATGATTAGGAAGAGAGTGTTTGGCATTTCTGTTAGATTATATAAAAGTTTATACAACATTCATAAAGAAATTATCACTGAAGTGCTGGATATGATGCTTTTGTTCCGGATCATCGAAAGCCAGCGAAATATTACATGATTATTGATGCTGAGGAACCTTCAGTTCTTCATACCTGTTTAAATTTATCTATCTCCATTTATTCACATTTCATTTGTTTCTGCTTAAGAAACGTCTTCTATGTAATAAATACCCCTTCTAAATACAACAGAAGTTATACAACAATACAACCGAAAAGTTTATACAACCTCCGTAAAGAAATTGTCGCTGAAGTGCCTAGATATGATGCTTTCGTTCCGGATCATCGAAAGCCACCGAAATATTACATGATTATTGATGCTGAGGAACCTTCAGTTCTTCATATCTGTTTAAATTTATCCATCTCCATTTATTCTCATTTCATTTGTTTCTGCTTAAGAAACTTTTTCTATGTAATAAATACCCCTTCTCAATACAGCAGAAGTTATACAACAATACAACATAAAAGTTTATACAACCTCCGTAAAGAAATTATCGCTGAAGTGCCTAGATATGATGCTTTCGTCTCGGATCATCGAAAGCCACCGAAATATTACATGATTATTGATGCTGAGGAAACTTCAGTTCTTCATACCTATTTAAATTTATCTATCTCCATTTATTCGCATTTCATTTGTTTCTGCTTAAGAAACACCTTCTATGTAATAAATACCACTTCTAAATACAACACAGGTTATACAACAATACAACAGAAAAGTTTATACAACCTCCGTAAAGAAATTATCGCTGAAGTGCCTAGATATGATGCTTTCGTCCCGGATCATCGAAAGCCACCGAAATATTACATGATTATTGATGCTGAGGAACCTTCAGTTCTTCATACCTATTTAAATTTATCTATCTCCATTTATTTCTACTTAAGAAAATTCTTCTATGTAATAAATACCCCTTCTCAATACAACAGAAGTTATACAGCAATACAACAGAAAAGTTTATACAACCTCCGTAAAGAAATTAACGCTGAAGTGCCTAGATATGATGCTTTCGTTCCGGATCATCGAAAGCCACCGAAATATTACATGATTATTGATGCTGAGGAACCTTCTGTTCTTCATACCTGTTTAAATTTATCCACCTTCATTTATTCTCACTCCGTTTGTTTCTACTTAAAAAACTTCTTCTATGTTATAAATACCCTTTCTCAATACAGCAGAAATTATAAAACAATACAACAGAAAAGTTTATACAACCTCCGTAAAGAAATTATCGCTGAAGTGCCTGGATGTGATGCATTCGTTCCAGATCATCGAAAGCCACCGAAATATTACATGATTATTGATTCTGAGGAACTTTCAGTTCTTCATACCTGTTTAAATTTATCCAACTCCATTTATTCTCATTTCATTGATTTCTACTTAAGAAACTTGTTCTATGTAATAAATACCCCTTCTCAATACAACAGAAGTTATACAACAACACAATAGAAAAGTTTATACAACCTCCGTATAGAAATTTTCGCTGAAGTGCCTAGATATGTTGCTTTCGTTCCGGATCATCGAAAGCCACCGAAATATTACATGATTATTAATGTTGCGGAACCTTCTGTTCTTCATACCTGTTTAAATTTATTCAACTTCATTTATTCTCATTCCATTTGTTTCTGCTTAAAAATCATCTATGTAATAAATAACCTTTCCAATACAACAGAAGTTATACAACAATGCAAGAGAAAAGTTTATACAACCTCCGTAAAGAAATTATCTCTGAAGTGCCTGGATATGTTGATTTCCTTCCTGATAATCGAAAGCCACCGAAATATTACATGATTATTGATGCTGAGGAACTTTCAGTTCTTCATACCTGTTTAAATTTATCCAACTCCATTTATTCTCATTTCACTTATTTGTACTTAAACTTCTTCTATGTAAAAAATACCACTTCTCAATACAACAGAAGTTATACAACAATACAATAGAAAAGTTTATACAAACTCAGTAAAGAAATTATCGCTGAAGTGCCTGAATATGATGCATTCATTCCGGATCATCGAAAGCCACCGAAATATTACATGATTATTGATGCTGAGGAACCATCTGTTCTTCATACCTGTTTAAATGTATCCATCTTCATTTATTCTCACTCCATTTGTTACTACTTAAAAAACTTCTTCTATTAATAAATACACTTTCTCAATACAACATTAGTTATACAACAATGAAAAAGAAAAGTTTATACAACCTCCGTAAAGAAATTATTGCTGAAGTGCCTGGATATGATGCTTTCATTTCGGATCATCGAAAGTCACCGAAATATTACATGATTATAGATGCTGAGGAACTTTCAGTTCTTCATACCTGTTTAAATTTATCCATCTCCATTTATTACCATTTCATTTGTTTCTGCTTAAGAAACTTCTTCTATGTAATAAATCCCCTTCTCAATACAGCAGAAGTTATACACCAATACAACAGAAAAGTTTATACAACCTCCGTAAAGAAATTATCTCTGAATTTCCTAGATATGATGCTTTCGTTTCGGATCATCGAAAGCCACCGAAATATTACATGATTATTGATGCTGAGGAACCTTCAGTTCTTCATACCTGTTTAAATTTATCCATCTCCATTTATTCTCATTTCAGTTATTTCTACTTAAGAAACTTCTTCTATGTAATAAATACACCTTCTCAATACAACAGAGGTTATACAACAACACAATAGAAAAGTTTATACAATCTCCGTATAGAAATTTTCGATGAAGTGCCTAGATATGATGCTTTCGTTCCGGATCATCGAAAGCTACCGAAATATTACATGATTATTGATGCTGAGGAACCTTCTGTTCTTCATACCTGTTTAAATTTATCCAACTCCATTTATTCTCATTCCATTTGTTTCTGATTAAAAAACATCTTTTATGTAATAAATAACCTTTCCAATACAACAGAAGTTATACAACAATGCAACAGAAAAGTTTATACAACCTCCGTAAAGAAATTATCTATGAAGTGCCTGGATATGTTGATTTCCTTCCGGATAATCGAAAGCCACCGAAATATTACATGATTATTGATGCTGAGGAACTTTCAGCTCTTCATACCTGTTTAAATTTATCCAACTCCATTTATTCTCATTTCAATTATTTGTACTTAAGAAACTTCTTCTATATAATAAATACCACTTCTCAATGCAACAGAAGTTATACAACAATACAACAGAAAAGTTTATACAAACTCCGTAAAGAAATTATCGCTGAAGTGCCTGAATATGATGCTTTCCTTCCGGATCATCGAAAGCCACCGAAATATTACAAGATTATTGATGCTGAGGAACTTTCAGTTCTTCATACCTGTTTAACTTTATCCATCTCCATTTATTCCCATTTCATTTGTTTCTGGTTAAGAAACTTCTTCTATGTAATAAATACCCCTTCTCAATACAGCAGAAGTTATACACCAATACAACAGAAAAGTGTATAGAACCTCCGTAAATAAATTATCGCCGAATTGCCTAGATATGATGCTTTCGTTCCGGATCATCGAAAGCCACCGAAATATTACATGATTATTGATGCTGAGGAACCTTCAGTTCTTCATACCTATTTAAATTTATCCATCTCCATTTATTCTCATTTCATTTATTTCTACTTAAGAAACTTCTTCTATGTAATAAATACCCCTTCTTAATACAACAGGAAAGTTTATACAACCTCCGTAAAGAAATTATCGCTGAAGTGCCTGGATATGATGCTTTCGATCCGGATCATCGAAAGCCACCGAAATATTGCATGATTATTGATGCTGAGGAACCTTCAGTTCTTCATACCTGTTTAAATTTATCCATCTCCATTTATTCTCATTTCATTTATTTCTACTTAAGAAACTTCTTCTATGTAATGAATACCCCTTCTTAATACAACAGGAAGGTTTATACAACCTCCGTAAAGAAATTATCGCTGAAGTGTCCGGATATGATGCTTTCGTTCCGGATCATCGAAAGCCACCGAAATATTGCATGATTATTGATGCTGAGGAACCTTCAGTTCTTTATACCTATTTAAATTTATCCATCTCCATTTATTCTCATTTCATTTGTTTCTGCTTAAGAAATGTCTTCTATGTAATAAATACCGCTTCTAAATACAACACAAGTTATACAACAATACAACAGAAAAGTTTATACAACCTCCGTAAAGAAATTATCGCTGAAGTGCCTAGATATGATGCTTTCGTTCCGGATCATCGAAAGCCACCGAAATATTGCATGATTATTGATGCTGAGGAACCTTCTGTTCTTCATAGCTGTTTAAATTTATCTATCTCCATTTATTCTTATTTCATTTATTTCTACATAAAAAACTTCTTCTGTGTAATAAATACCCCTTCTCAATACAACAGAAATTATACAACAATACAACAAAAAAGTTTATACAACATTCGCAAAGAAATTATCGCTGAAGTGCCTGGATGTGATGCTTTCGTTCCAGATCATTGAAAGCCAGCGAAATATTACATTATTATTTATGCTGGGGAACCTTCAGTTCTTCATACCTGTTTAAATTTATCTATCTCCATTTATTCGCATTTCATTTATTTCTGCTTAAAAAACTTCTTCTATGTAATAAATTAAAATATAAATAATATGCCCTATAACAAAGAAAAAATTGCTCTGGAAAGTACAGTCGTGGAAAAAAAAAAGTAAACACCCCCTACTAACTCCGTAACAAATTATCGTAGAAGAAAGTTACTGGTACCGAACGATTTTAAATAAAGTCTACTTTTAAATGATGTATATAAAATTTGTTTAGGGGGCCTTCTACATATTAGAACGAACCATAACTTCATTTTTTTCAATGGCAATACCCAATTCTGACAGCATAAATGAACTCTACACCCTTCAAATAGCCTAAAAGCAAATTTTTATGCAATTCGTACCATGAGTTTCCGAGAAATTAATTATTTTAAAACGAGCGTATTTTAAGGGCTGTATCCAAATTGAAGTTGGGTTCGCGATTGCTAACCGAGAGAGCCGCCTTCTTCATCAAGGCACCTTAAGCAGTCAATGAAGTCTGTTAGATAACAAGGCAGCAGAAGAAATTTCAAAATATCTACTCACTTCAATCATAGACGGCCCCTTAAACCACCATTTTGCCGTTTTTTAAGCATAATTTGAAAACTACTTGGAAGAAAAATGTGAAATTTGGGATTTTCATAAAGCTGGACTTAAAAATCTAAATCCATCAAAAAAAATTGTAGATTGCAATTCATAATTTTTTCGAATATTAATTTCATAATTCATAATTCATATCATAAAATTATAAAAATTGCAAATTCAACGTATTTATGTTTGGGCACATTAGTTTTATTTCTAAACAAAAAATTAGCACATTAGGAGCATAATTTCAGAAGATTCAAATAAAAATATGAAAATGTAATTTAACATTAGAAGCACTAAATTTTGAATGTTTATAATTCAAAAACTTATCATTCAAATGACTTGAAATTTGGTGTCTAGGCATATTTTGAACCGAAGATTTGAAATATCTTGTTAAAATTGGATATTGCCATTGAAAAAAAGGAGGTTTGGGTTCGTTTTTATATGTAGATGACCCCCAAAGCAAATTTTATGTACGTCATTTAAAAGTAGACTTTATTTCAAATCGTTCGGTAACAGTAACTTCCGTCTACGATAATTTGTTGAAGAGTTAGTAGGGGTGTTTACTTTTTTTTCCACGACTGTACCTTTTCTATTTGTGCCTGTGACGTTTGTCACTTCTTTTGACTTGACTGCCCTTATCCAGATTTAACTGTGCATAATTTTTTTTTAAATGCATTTTTCAACTTTTTATTATATTTTTTATTCTTATACATATTTAAAGGCTTATAGTTTTTAATTAGTCTACCAATTTATTATCCTGCCACTAATCATGTAGAATAAAAACTACACTTAGGCTATTATCTTTTCCGATGGTTCACTGATAATAAAACAATCAACTGAAGACTGGACATAAAGTTTCAAACAACTCGGAGGTCTCTCATGAACTTTACACTTTTAAGCACCGCTAGGCACGGTGATTAAAGAATTATTCTGAATACTTTACGGGTATGTTCAATGCATCATTATTTAAAAATAGTTGACATAATTTAACCACCCGAAAAACAAATCTATTTATAGAAATAATGGGTTTAAAAATAAACGTAAATTAATAATTTTGTCAATCAGGAAAAATACATGTTTGTAAATACTTAAATTACTTTACATTTTTTAAATATTTTTCAAGGATAATTTTATCAAGTGATAACATTTATGCAAGTAAGTTTAATTTCAAAAATTTGTACTGGAAGTGCGAGGCACCGCTATAAGTTTAAAGTAAAACGCTCTTTATTTGCCAGTTTATATAAATTTCAAACATTTAACATCTATTAATAGAAAAGTATCATTCAATTAAATATTAAATTATAAGAATATTCTTTTACTAAAAGAAAATATCTTTCTTGTGTATGTATATATACATATTAATTAGCTAAAATATAAAAATCAAAACATGTAGTAAAATTCTTTTCAAGTATCTTTATCTTATGTAACCATTGATGTCTCGTTATTTCAAAGAAGGATTCTTTGAAAACACTAGAATTTGAAAGAAAGTTATTCCATTAAAAAGAATAAGTATTTTTGATCTCGAAAAGAAATGTTTCAGTGATAAATGTTTTTCTGCTGCCAGAATAAGTCATTTATCATGGAAATTGTAACAAGTTTAAAAGGTAACGTAAAAATTTTCGTATTGATCTTTGAGTAAGATGTCTGGTAAACAATTTCAAAATCCAAATTATATGCTTAAGAAATTTTTTTAGCTAATTTAGTTCAAGAAATTTCCAATAGTGCTGTATGAACTATAAATTAGGTTAGTTAATAAATTTTACAACTGCACTATACCGATGAATTATATAAATGTACATAAAAAAAATCTGAAATATTTAATAACTAACTTAAAATGAAATAGAAATAAACAACATTATTCTTGAAAACACATTTATCGTCCAAACAATCAGTTTGTTTCTTAGTTTTAATTAGAGGGAATAGAATAATAAAAAAATATTTAAATGTAGAAGTACTTCCGCACGGTGTATTTACATTTTTGTTTTTTGTAGCCTTGCCATATTGAAATTCGTTTCATATTCAAGATTTTAAAAACATTATGTTACACTTTCTTATTACTTTC
The DNA here is from genome assembly GCA_963932465.1 of Maratus speciosus. Taxonomy (NCBI): domain Eukaryota; kingdom Metazoa; phylum Arthropoda; class Arachnida; order Araneae; family Salticidae; genus Maratus; species Maratus speciosus. The sequence continues at coordinate 25,090,839 of OZ010786.1, forward strand.
AATTTTTCTCCAACATTTCAAACTCAATTTTAATAGAAGAGTTTTAATAAAACAATAATAATTAAGTTAAAATATTTCAAGCAAAATGTATATTTTTTAAATATTTCGCTTGATTTCAAAATTTTTTGTTCCTTTTATGCATTCTATAAATGAAGAATAAAAACATTTATTCAAGTTCATTAAAACGATAAAAAATGTATTAAAGGTTTTGATTTTCAATAAGTTAGACAGAGTGAATACTTTAAATGAGTATTTCGGAAAATATTGAATAAAAGCACTAAGATTTTTTTATGAGTATTAATGCTTAAAAGAAATTTTATTTTGCGATTGATATTTCTTTTATGTCAAGACATACTGAAATAGTACAGACTAATTTTAGAAAGAGTATCTTTTACATTTGTAATTTAAGTTTCTCATAAAAAAATATATTCAACGACATGCTAACGATTAAATAAAGGTTATTGTGTCTCACGTTACAATCGAGATTCAAATTTTCAGGAGTTTAACTTTCAAGAGGAGTTATTGGATTTGTAGAAAAGAATGAACACAATAGTTTTATAGGTGAACAAGCATGTGAGCAAAATAACAGGTACAACAGGTGGCATTTCTCAATCGTCTGCAACTCCTCAGAACAGGGCATGGGAAGAGAGAACCAACCCGCAATATTTTTAACTATAGAACTTGAGTGTCTGATTTAGTATAATGTCCAAATTAATGCAAAAAAAAAAACAAGTGGGAAATTGCTCGTCAAACGTGGCAAATGAGGTGCGTTCGTACTATAACTAGTTTTATAATTATTTTTTGCACCCCATATTGCACCATTTGCACCCCATATTTATATAATTACGAACGCACCTAATGAGTCTTTTTCTGCTCCGAAATGTGATGATGACAAACTTTGCTGCAATGGGCATGTGCTAAACTTCTGATGATAAACCACCTCGCCAAGAGGTAATCGAGACACATTCAGATTTAAAGTATAAAACACTGTTTTTTTTTTTTTTTTTTTTTTTTTTTTTTTTTTTTTTTTTAAGTAAAACAGGGAAAGAATGCACTGGAGTTTCAAAACTTATCCAACTTTACTCTGAACTAATTTTTTTTAGAGGAAAGTAGGGTAATGCGGCTCACTTAAGGGTAATCATGAATAGCTAGTCAAATTAACACAAAAAACAATATTTTATTAATGAAATATAACTCTAAAGCATTAGGAAAAGATTGTAATCAACTAATTTGCATAAAAGTTTTAAGAACTTTTTTCAATTGTTTCACGTAGTTATGCCATGGATTCAGCGGTAATGCCCGACATGGTAGGGTAATTAAGTTACAAATTTGAATACAATATTTAAGTACGACGAAAGTCTCATATGTATTTGTGTGGGCTGTTCATACTGCAGGCTTTATGCGACCACTTTCCACATATTGTACAGCGAAACCACATCCCTTATCTCTCCAGAATTCTCCGCGAATACAGCAGGTTCCTGTGTCCATATCCTGTCCAATTAGGAGAAAATCATCTGGGTCATCATCATCACACAGTTGCGACTCACTAATGTCTTCCACTGAGCCGGTGTCATATACTTCCTTATTATAAGCAAAAAACTTATAATTTTCAGAGTTCTTAATATAAAAAAAAGTTCTTTTCAGAAAATATGACGAACAACATTGTACACAATACCCCTCAATCAGAATGAAAAATAATAAAAATTGGATGAAAAATGAGCAGGTTTACTAAAAGATGTTTGTCTGTGCATGCGCGAATGCAATCAAAATATAATGTACATAATGTGTTAGCTAAATGTATACAGCAACTTTTGTAAAAATCTCAAAAACATAGTTTGAAAAGTCTGATGATAATCGTTTATAGAATAAGCTCAAAATCAGTTGTTCCCAAAATGAAGCAAAAAGACAAGGGATTGTATCCAAATACAGTATTACGTGCAATATTGTGTATGCTAAATTGGCACTAATCAATGGATATATGGATACAACCACTTATGTTTTTGCTTCATTTTGGGAACAACGGATTTTGAGCTTATTCTATAAACGATTTTTATCAGACTTTTCAAACTATGTTTTTGAGACTTTTACAAAAGTTGCTCTATACATAAGAGGCTACTTCAGTCAAATGAAAAGACGCGTTCGCTAATACTAATCTTATGGAAGAAATTTATAAAGATATCTCGGTCGCATTTCAATATTTTTTAATGATTTCTTTTGCATTGAATAGATGAGATCGATCTATATGCAGGCCGTTTTTTACTTTTTCGATTTTGATTGCAGATATTTTTTATGAGGATGCTTTTACTTCGAAACCGGTTCCGAAAATGAAAGTGTCCTCATAAAAAATACCTGTAAGTAAAATCGAAAAAGTAAACAACTGCCTGCATACATATCGATCTCATCTATTCAATGCAAAAGAACTCATTAAAAAATATTGAAATGCGACCGAGATATCTTTATAAATTTCTTCCATAAGATTAGCATTAGCGAACGCGTCTTTTCATTTGACTGAAGTAGCCTCTTAACTAACACATTATGCACATTACATTTTGATTGCATTCGCGCATGCGCAGTAAAACATCTTTTAGTAAACCTGCTCATTTTTCATCCAATTTTTATTATTTTTTCATTCTGATTGCGGAATATTGTGTATAATGTTGTTTGTCATATTTTCTGAAAAGAACTTTTTTTTATTAAGAACTCTGAAAATTATAAGCAAAAAACTTGGCGAAATTTGGGGCTGTTTTTATAAAAACCTTAATTTCTCTACGAGTATACATGCTATCTTCATATAAATGAACACAGTATATTAAAATAAACGACTTATTAATAATCTCGAGTTTAAACGCTTTTGCTCTATTAGTTTTTACAAGGCTATCCAAAAAATATTCATTCTTTTTCAATTTTTTGACGGTCCCCTATGGGGTTTCGGGAAAAAATCTTCACGGAAATATGTGACCTATACTATTCTGTTTACACACCTGCAATTTCAGGTTAATTCCTCATGTATGTTTCTAGATATTTAACAAAACGTCAAAAATCGCAAGTGACCGGTCACCTTTAGCCATATAGTGTACATATAACCATATGTATGTTTGTTAGAAATGTATTTCTATACACGGATAATTAATTAATAATTATGTATATTTATGTACGTATTTATTACTTAAAATATTTTTGGACATTATCGTTTTCGGCCGTTAATAGGAAGATTACCGAAGCTCGATTTGGGTTTTGGTCTAAAAAATGTGTTTCGGTCGATCCTTAGTTTTAAGTAACAACTTACTGGAAAGTCTTGCATCTGTAATTAATAGCTGATTTCTCTTTATTTAGATATTCATAATTTAAAATTTTGCTTGCTTTAACAGATGAGTTAAAAATTCGAAATAGTCATCGGAAATGTCTTCATACAGTAAAACATAAAATAAACAAATTTATTTAAATGCAGATAGTCCGCCAGTAGTCGATACAACCGCAAAAAAAACTTTTGTTGAATCTAATAATATATCTAATAAATAAAGACACAATCTTGCTTAATGGTACACAATACACGAACTTACTGTTTACACACCTGCAATTTCAAGTTAATTCCTCATGCATTTTTTTTTATATTTAACAAAACGTCAAAAATCGCAAGTGACCGGTCACCTTTGGCCATATAGTGTATATGTGGCATGAGAACCAGTCTCTCTATGCGATGTGTTTCAGCAATTCGTAGCAGTTCATTGCTTCGGCGTTGAATAATGATATCACGATTGATATATTCGTTATCGACAATTACTACTCCAACTTCATTCCCTTGAAGTGTATTAAACCTCCATTCATTCTCACTGATTGGTCTTTCGTCGACCGAATGATGATCTTATATTTGTCTACAACCATTCTTTCTAGAGACGTCTTGAACACATTGATCAGTTGATTATGGTTATGGAGTAGATGTTCTAACTCCTGAACAAGCTTTCGTTGTAGCCCCTGAATATGCGTACAATGCTGATCTACTTCGAATTTTTCATCACCAACAAAATATATTTGTAGGAATTTCAATGTTTCATTTGGTGTAGGTATTAGCGAGCATATTCGATGATAAATTTGCCCTCTCACATTAAAAACTGAGTTGAAATTTTCTACGTTGCATATTCGATGTAGCCCCGAACAAAGTTATTTTAAATAAAGAATTGTATCGACGTATATTTTATTTTAAAAAATTTGATTCTGGCCTCTTTCCGATTGTATAAGCGAATAGTTCTGGTGTTGGTACTTGTAATACTGGTAATCTGATTTTACCACTCATGCAGCATGTACCTACAGATTCGTCCTTAAATGTTTTTGCGCCGCAGTACTTGCATGTCTCGTCCATTTTTCCGATGACGATATTTGGATCTTAATTGTATTTTATCATTGAATCATATTGGAACGCTTCAAGTTCTAACTTGTAGTTTCTAGGTTCTGCAACTCGTTGATATTCACATAGAGTGGCCATTCAACCTCTATTTTGTTTATTTCGCATTTGATATTGATGAGCTGTTCACGGATTCTAACTGAACATACTCTAATTCCCGTCTCGTCATTAACGTTTGCTCTTTGTTCTTCACTTTCACTTTTTCCTATTTGTTGCACTCCTTCTGGCATTTTTGTAAGTCGTCTTTCTCTATCTTCTGATGTTTCGTTTCTATGTGCTGCATTTTTTGTTTCATATTTTACATAAGATTGTGTAAACAATCTCTTACGCTTAATCTGCATCAAAAACTTTGAAAAATAAATCAATAAAGAAAAGTAAATCATTAGACGTATGTAATAAAATTAAAAAATGTTTTATGCTCACTTGGATAAAAGTTTTAAGAAAACAATTGAATACAACGAAAAGAAAAAACAAGAAAGAAAAATCATGCGTTAATTACAATTCGCTAGCACATTGCATACGATTAATCCATATAAACATATGAAAACTCCCCAAAATAAAAAAAAATGACCTATTAAAGACATAAGAAATAAAAAACCAGCAAAATAATGTTGAACCATTAAAAGACGTATTGTAAACAAATAATAGATCAAATGGAAGGGTGTAGCCGGAAGCTTATATAGCATTTCACTTTTTCAAGGATAAATGAAATACTAATATAAGCAAAAGCATAACCGATTTCTGTAATAGAATCCAGCATTAAGCTAAAAATTAGATTCCATATGTACCCAATCGACCACATGCCAAAAAGCATAAATTTACCATGACAATTAAATTGAATTAAAAAAAATATTAATCAATGCAAGATCCGTAATAATGAACAATATGAATATATAGAACATTTAAATTTAAAGACATACCCAGCAAGAGAATTGCAATGACCTTATAATAACTCGAACTAGTAACCAAATTTAGCACCGCAAAAGTCCGGTCTAATTAATGGTACAGTTAAAATCGAATTCTTACGGTTGTAAATCAAAACAGTGTGCAGAAAAATACAAAATTTCTAATAATTATAACAATTATAGTTAATATATATAGTCTTTATAATAAAAAATATTAAATGCATTTAAAGGATCCTGGGATAAATTATTGCTAAAAGTGCATGAAGAAGTAAATTATTTAAAATTAAACGGGTAATAACTCAAAGAAATAATAAAATATAAAAAATATGGCAACAATATTATTTAGCACTAAATAAGTAATTATTTAATGCTGTTATCTAGCGTAAGTTCATAAAATTAAAAGGTTCACAATCACCTCGAAATAAAATAATTTATAGTGGTGCCATCTATTGTAAATAATGTAAATACCAGATATAACTGTAGAAAATTTGCATATATAAACTATTTCTTATATTCGAACAAATTAAATCATATTAAAACACAATAATATCATACTAAAAAAGCACAACTAAATACCGATAATAATCACTTAGCATCTATATTATAATGTTTATAATTATTTTTAATTATTTTATTAAATATTAAGTAAATTAATAAAAATTTCAATTAAGTTATAGTTATAATGATATAAAAGTACGTTTCTATTATGCACATAATAAATTTAATGTTTTAAACCTTAAATGTACATTACATAATGAGGAAGGGGTTATATATAAACAAATTACAACATTTTTTAATACTGATAATTAAGAATATATATATATATATATATATATATATATATATATATATATATATATATATATATATATATATATATATATATATATATATATATATATATATACTAAATCAACATTTGCATATAAATTATCCAGACAACTCCTCCCTCCTCCATAATTTAACATCTACCCATCCAGCCAACCTATTTAATTTTTTATATATTTTGTATTTTGTATTTTTAATTTTTTTTTTGTTTATTCTTAGTTTTTTTGTGTATTTTTTATATGTATTTTTTTGATACGCAAAATGTTAATAGTAACATACAAGAAACCGTGCTACTATACATTGTTCAGATCATTAATAAATTGTAGATTATGAATTTCTTAGGAAAACCATGATTTAATGCATCAAATATTAATTGTTTAATGTTTTTATTGATAAGATGTGATGAACATAAACTTTTGATTCTATATAAATGATTAATTAGAATATTGTGGTAAGCTGAAACATGTAGACAGGATTTAAAGTGAGTAAATGTGTTAAGTTTGAATTGAATTGTCTTTACGGTTGTTATAAAGATCAGTAATTGTTTTGTTTTGCGCGATTATTATTTTTAGATCTAAAAAGTTAATAGTATTATTTGTTAATAGGTTTTCTGTCAATTTAAAATTAGTTGGATAATCAACTGGAAATTTAGTAATATTTGATTGTTTAGTGTCAATTAAAACTATATCATCAAGATGTCGATACATTAGTATATTATCTTTACCGAAATGACGTTCATATTGATAAAAATATAAATCAGACATTAAACTGGATGCAGATCCGCCTTGTGGTATTCCTTCTATTTGCAGATAAATAATATTATCTTGTAAGAAATAGTTATTGTATATTATAAAATTAGTTAGAGTGCGAAAATATTTTATATCCAATTATGTAGGAAGAGTTAATTGTCTGAGCGAAGCGAAGGCTAATACTCAGCGAAATATTACTGTCCGGACACTTTACTACTACGATGGATATTAACGCCATGTCCTACTAAAAAAAAAAGCCTAATAAAAACCTTTCGTCAAGCATAACTCAAAAAATATTTGTCGGATTTCGTTTCTGATTGCCCCAGAAGGTACCTATGACGGTGGCCTACTGAATGCACCTACTATGAAAAATAAGTTCCAAACCGTTTAAAAATTATATAGAAAAAACTCTTAAAAAAGCACAATTTTTCTGCATACGTCACAGAAATTTGATGTGCGTCACTTTCACCGGTTGATGTTTTCGTAGACAACTGGTTTGAACACATGGAGCAAATAAAAAAAAAATACGCACGCAGTAATATTGAATAGATCAGTTTCAACCACGTGATCACAAACCTTGCAACAACCCGTGGCAACCAGTTTTGGTGTGCAAACAAATAATAATACAGTATTCCGTACCACGGTGACCGTTTTTACCTGTTGTATAAAATCTGGCATGTTGTATGACATACAATTGTGGATGATTAAAACAAAAGACATGAGAGTTTATTGATCCGGGAGGTTATTTTTCTCTGGATGTCTGTCTGTCTATCATACAGCATGCAATTTTCTTGTAAAGGATGATATCATTATGCGGTAAAACCTCCATAACGGACACACCCGATTAGTGGACACCTCTATTTAGCGGGCATTTTTTCGATTACCAACCCTTAAATTACTGTACATTTTTTACTCTCAGTAGCGGACACCTCCAAATAGAGGACAAATTCTGCCCTCCCGAGGTGTTCGCTATTCAGAAGTTTTACTGGTAAAACCTCCATAGTGGACACACCTGATTTGCGGATACCTCTATTTAGCGGACATTTTTTCGATTACGAACTCTTAAATAACTGTACATGTTTTACTCTCAGTAGCGGCCACCTCTAAATAGAGGAAAAATTCTGCATTCTCCGGGTGTCCGCTATTCTGAGGTTTTACTGTATATAATATTGATAACTATTTTACAGGGCCGCACAAAAGAATAAGCATATATGAAGCGAATATAAACTAAATTCGGGATTGGTAGATCGCTGATGGTAATGTAATTTTAAGATGTTGTTACAATCATCCGCAGCATGGTTTTAGAGTTTCGTTCATCTAACGAAACCCTACCTGTCTCACTCCTTTGTCTGTCTATTTGTCCGTCTGTCACAGAGCCCGTTCTCAGAAACTATATATGTCGGAGACTTGAAAATTTGCATACTTATAGCTGAACACCACACATCGAACGGCAAATAATAAAATTTTGAAAAAGTCTAATATTTAACCCTCTGGGCTCTAACTTGTGTATTTTAAGCAATTTTTCTAACTCAGCCCCTAATTTAATTAAGTTGGAGACATGAAATTTTGCATACTTATAGCTGAACATCTCACATCAAACGACAAATAATAAAATTTTGAAAAAGGCTTAATATTTAACCCTTTGGGCTCCAACTTGTGTATTTATAGCAATTTTTCTAACTCAGCCCCTAATTAAGTTGGAGACATGAAAGTATGCATACTTACAGCTGAACACTTGCGATAACACGATAAATCATAAAATTTTGAAAAAGTCATATTTAACCCTCCGGTCTCTAACTTCTGTATTTTAAGCAATTTTTCTAAGTCAGCCCCTAATTAAGTTGGAGACATGACATTTTGCATACTTATTGTTGAACACCTCACATCAAACGACACATAATAAAATTTTTAAAAAGTCTAATATTTAACCCTCTGGGCTCTAACTTATGTATTTTAAACAATTTTTCTAACTCAGCCCCTAATTAAGTTGGAGACATGAAATTTCGCATACTTATAGCTGAAATCCTCACATCAAACGACAAATAATAAAATTTTGAAAAATGTCTGATATTTAACTCTCTGGGCTCTAACTTATGTATTTTAAGCAATTTTTCTAACTCATCCCCTAACTAAGTTGAAGACTTGAAAGTTTGCATACTTATAGCTGAACACTTGCGATAACACGATAAATCATAAAATTTAGAAAAAGTCATATTTAACCCTCCAGTCTCCAACTTCTGTATTTTAAGCAATTTTTCTAACTCAGCCCCTAATTAAGTTGGATACATGAAATTTTGCATACTTATAGCTGAACACCTCACATCAAACGACAAATAATAAAATTTTGAAAAAGGTCGAATATTTAACCCTCTGGGCTCTAACTTGTGTATTTTAAGCAATTTTTTCTAACTCAGCCCCTAATTAAGTTGGAGACATGAAAGTTTGCATACTTATAGCTGAACACTTGCGATAACGCGATAAATCATAAAATATTGAAAAAGTCATATTTAACCCTCCGGTCTCTAACTTCTGTATTTTAAGCAATTTTTCTAACTCAGCCCCTAATTAAGTTGGAGACATGACATTTTGCATACTTATAGCTGAACACCTCACATCAAACGACAAATAATAAAATTTTGAAAAAGTCTATTATTTAACCCTCTGGGCTCTTCTAACTTGTGTATTTAAAGCAATTTTTCTAACTCAGCCCCTAATTAAGTTGGAGACAGGAAATTTTGCATACTTATAGCTGAACACCTCACATCAAACAGCAAATAATAAAACTTTGAAAAAGTCTAATATTTAACCCTCTGGACTCTAACTTGTGTATTTTAAGCAATTTTTCTAACTCAGCCCCTAATTATGTTGGAAACACAAAAATTTGCATACTTATAGCTGAACACCTCACATCAAACGACAAATAATAAAATTTTGAAAAAATCTAATATTTAACCTCTAATATTTTGTCTCGCGCTATTTTTAAATTTAAACTGCTTTGCAATACTATTTTTTGTTCATTTTGCATAATAAGTGTAATGTGACGTAATTTGTTCTATTTCAGATTTCTAACGCATGTTAATGAATTTATTTTACAATATCCTTTCTCTTTTAAAATTCACATGTAAATATAGTTTTTATGGCGTAATTTTCAATAAGTGCCTGCTTTTTATACCTAATTATTTAATTCTAATTTGAAGGTTTTTTTCTGTTTATAATAGTAACGTGTAAATATATTTTTTTTTTTTTTGAAGCAAACATTATTGTTTGCGCTGTTTATACAGTTGGCAACAGTTTAAATTAATACCATATTCTAAAATATGTAAAAAATATCTGTCAAAATGCTGAATATTTGAATTTAAAATAGAAATAAAACCTCACAAAATGAGTCAAATTAAAACAATTAATGAAATTTGCAGACCGGGATCTTCTATTGAATAAAATGATCTAAAAATGATTAAATTCCCATGTATAGCTTTTGCTCTTATAATTTTTTTTAATGGAACGATTTTGTCCAACTTTAGCATTAAATATCTCTTAAAATAATTATTCGATTTGAAAACTGTATGCATTAGTGTGTTGATCAAACATTTCGCTATAATACCACCGATTTTCATATATTTGTATGCAATAGTTTTCTTAATATTAACGAAGAAAGACCTCCGGTCACAAAAAATTCAAAACCGGCGGCGGTGACAGCGTTAGTTACTTTTTATAGAATAGAGAGATATATAAAAATGAAAACATGTCTATCTGTATGTTTGTAATTCTATAAAAAATCCACAATTTGGAAGCCAAAATTGTGAAGAGATACGTACATGTGTATTAAAACATGGCCGAGACAACTAAAGTAATCCGGAATCGAAATAACTTATAGTTAATTTTTAATTAATAAAAAACCACCAATTTACCAGCGATTTCTTATCACATTTAAACATTTTTCGTTATAGCAGCTGCCAACAATTAAAAAACGCAATAAAAGTATTACTACAACAATTAATTTTCTACTGCAAGATTTACACTTGAAAAATGAAAATGAAATAAATAGTTGGCCGAATTAAAAAAAAAAAAAAAAAAGGATGAATATTACGTCATAACTTTTCTATTGCAAGATGTTCGCGTGAAATATGAAAATGAAATAAATGGTTTGACGAATTTAAATGAAAGTGAATATAACTTCATAACTTTTCTATTTCAAGGTTTCCACGCGAAAGGGGAAAATATTACGTCATATAGGAAATATAAAGGGCATGGTGGATATAGTATAAGTCATATGAGTGTGAAAAATGTATTGAAGCATGATAAAAACCCGATTAGGGAAATATTGACGTATTTTAACATTATTGCTCCAATTATAAATTGAAATAAGTTCATTTATAGCTGTATTCTTTTGCGTCTGTTATATGCATTTATACATATTTATATAGCGTTTTCATATGATTCATTCAACAACATTTCGACTGCTTTTTTTAATGTTTGTTTTGTGTTGAATGTTAAATTTTGAAATTGATTTTTCAGAACAAACATCCTTCAAATTCTGGGCAAAGCCGGCACTTTAGTTTGTAACAGATAAATGGCTTTTGTATCTGTACATCTAATGCTAATATTATAAAGCGTTATAATATTATAAAGTATATAATATTATTAATGCTTGTACGTTTGTGAGGTGTTATCTCTGAAACTACATAGCCAACTTAAAAAAATGTTGGTGGCCATCTCTGCTCCGAAAAAAAGACTATTTTATGTCAGTGCAAGAACCTACATCGCTGCAGGAGCAAAAATGTTCTAATATTGTGATTTCTGCGATATTGATTGGGTTAGAAACTTTAAATTTGGTGCGGTAGTTACTTTTAAGATGTGAATACTCGTACTGAACGCTCTCTAAAAGGTTCAATTTGACGGATAAACGTAAAAATTTCTAGAAAGTTTCTAAACTATGATTTATTTGGAATACTGAAATTTTTGGGATACTGTTGGGGTTAGAAACTAGAACTTTGGCATGGTAGTAATTAATAAGATGTAAATGCTCGTTGTAGAACGAATTCTAAAAAATAGAAAGACTAAACAAAGCGTAAAAAGATCTAAAGATGATCTAAGTAACGAAGAACATGGAACTGTTAGGAATATAAACATGAAAATCGACATGGCTGTATTTATCATGACGTAAATTCTCGCAATAGAGCAATTTCTAAAAATGTCGCTATATAAAACAGTGCAGAAACAAAAAACTTTGAAAAAATTTCTATTTCTCTGTTACTGCTGACCCCAAAATCTTGAAATTTTGCTTCGGGTTAGTTTTAAAATTTACAATTGTCTCTATGAATGGTTTCTAAAAAATTTAAAATTTAAAAAGATGAAATTAACGAAAGCGATCTCAATTACCATTAATTTTGAATTATTAGGTACAGCAACTTTAAATATTTCATAATGCTGCATTTCCTCTGCAAAACATGCGATTTAAATGCAACAAAACTGATAGATACCCACCTAGCATTAAATAAATTGTGTAAATATTGAATGAAGACCTGTATGAAACAGTGAGTAGGTTGCCCGAATGTACTTGTCAAAGTGTTCCTTCTCTAGGCTTTTCTCTCTCTCGCCAAGGCCACTAACAGAGGGAAGTGCCGTTTTAAATGTGATATGAATTTTTTATCTGATTCATTTTTCTAGACATTTTATCATAATGTCATATTCTCAATTATCATTAGTAGATTTTTTATATATTAACTTATTCTGGTGAAATTTTGTAATCGGGTTCATATTGGCGTATGTTAGCTTGCATGATTTGCTGAATAAATATGTATGGATTTGTAAATTACTTCAAATGACACTTTGACAGCTCAAAAGTTATGCAGACGATATATTCAGATGTTGTGTCATACTTTATGTTGTAATCATTGCCGATTTCTTTTATTTAATACATGCTAAATACAGCTCAACTTGTGCAGAATATGTTTGAAAACAAAACAATACAGCGTATGTAGTGGCCAGCATACACTCACCATTTAAATCCGATCGAGCATATCTAAAACACACTCTAACGAAGCATTGCATGCCACTTTTGATGTATTCGGTACTTTGATACTATATTAGATTTTGAGAAGATAATTCCTTAAATGTTATCGACAACCTCATTGCATAAGTGGAAAACAGATATTATACAATATTAACTATTCCGGGGGAGCACACACCATATAAAGTATAGTCCATTCTTTTTAAACATCATATATTTGTCATTTAAAGTTACTCAAACTGGTGCGGAGCGTCTGATTATGCTCTTGACATCATTTTATACAGTTAAAATTCCGATATAAGTAAATTAGTGTTTCATTTTCTATTTTACTTTTAATATATTGCGTACTTTCTATTTTATATCCATGCATGCCTGTCTTGAATGGTTTGATTTCCCATTTTTTTAAACAGTGTATACGAATTTATATATAACACTTTGTAATTCTACAATTCGTTTATTTTCATCATTTCGATTTTTCGCAGTATATGGACAATTAAAGATAACATCTCATTTTCTTTGCTTCCACATGTTATTATTAAATCTATGTTCTCAGTAATATCGCTCAGACTAATCCCTCTGAGGGAAGTCCTAGTTTATTTTTATATGTTTTAAATAGTGTATTGATTATATTAAGCAGATCTATGAGATTTATATTATTAAAAAGATCTTTGAAATCATATGTACGTATATTTTTAACACATTTAATGTCTTTAAGTACATTAACTAATTGATAACTATTTCTGTTGTTAGAATATAAGTTTGACTTAGAATTTTTAATAATATAGTGTTAGCATAATTATTATATGCATATATATATACATATATATAAAGTTCTAGAAGATAACAAAAGTTTAAAATCAGCTAGGCGCAAACTATGTATTGGAAGAAAAGGTATTTTTGCACTAAGGAGGGCAGATGGAGCAATCACCAAAATCAATAAAGAAATAGTACACATTGTCGAAAAATTCTATAACGATCTATATAAATGTGAAGATCAAAGGGAAATCAACCTACGTGATCCACGAGAAAAGTTAACAGAAACCGAAGCGATAATCCCAATGATGACAGACGAACTTTTACAAGCCATTAGATTTATGAAAAAAGGTAAATGCCCTGGCGAAGATGAAATTACAATCGACCTTATCAAAGAAGCAGGAGAAGAATTTGCTAAAATGCTATCCTTATTGTTTCCCAAATGTCTCAAGAAGTCAGATGTACCAGAAGATTGGAATAATACTACGATGGTGCTACTTTACAAGAAAGGAGAGAAGGAAAACTTTAAAAACTACCGTCCGGTCAGCTTACTATCAGTGATTTATAAAATTTTCACCAAAGTTTTAACGACAAGACTTGAATCAGCTCTGGACTCAGCTCAACCTAGATAACAAGCAGGATTCCGAAGTGGATTTAGCACGACGGATCATATCCAAACGGTAAGGGAACTCATAGAAAAACATAATGAATATAATTTACTTCTCTGCCTTGCCTTTATTGATTATCAAGAAGCATTTGATTCGGTCTACACATCAGCAGTAGTAGAATCTCTGGAGGACATTGGTATAGATAAACCTTACATCAACATCATAAAGAAGATTTATAAGAAAGCAACAGCAATGATCCGCTTGGACAAAGGAAAAACAAAGATCAAGCTTGGAAGAGGGGTAAGACAAGGAGACACCCTTTCGCCTAAGCTTTTTACTGCTGTCTTAGAAAATATTTTCAAGAAGCTGGATTGGGAAAACAAAGGGATTAGAATAAATCGGGAATATTTAAGTCATCTCCGATTCGCTGACGACATTTTAATTTTCAGTAACAGTCCTGAAGAATTAGAAAATATGCTAAAAGAGTTGGCAGAAGCTAGCATTAATATGGGATTAAAAATAAACTTGGAAAAGACTAAGGTGATGTTCAATTCATTTGCATCAAAAAAGAAAATCGTCTACAACAGCACTGAAATTAAAGAAGTGCAAAGTTATGTATACCTTTGGCAGGAAATATCACCGGGTAATAGTACTATGAATGAAATCAATAGAAGAATAAAAAGTGGATGGAGTGCTTTTGGAAGAACAATATTATTCTGAAGAATAACATGTCTCTTTGTTTGAAAAGAAAGGTATTTAACCAATGTGTTTTGCCTGTGCTAACTTATGGAGCAGAAACATGGACGCTAACGAAACGGATGGTACAAAGATTACAAACAACACAGAGAAGTATGGAAAGATGTATGCTAGGTATAACTACACTGTTATAAATATCGTGAAAAATTACCTCTGTTTTTCACGGCTATTTTCGGACTAATGAAAATGCTTCATAGGTGTTTAGGTAGAGTTCTCATTGGTCAGAAAATAGAGAGCCTTTAAAAACAGAGGTAATTTTTCACGATATTTTTAACAGTGTAGAAGAGACAGAAAAAGAATAACTTGGATAAGAAGTCAGACGAAAGTTTTTGACATCATTGAAAGAATTAAACGTCTAAAATGGAAATGGGCTGGGTACATTGCAAGAAAACAAGACAATAGATGGAGCACAAACACCATACAGGGGTATCCCAGAGATGTAAAACGGCCAAGAAGACGACCTCAAGTAAGATGGAGCGATGAAATCAGAAAAGTAGCCGATATGAATTGGATGACTAAAGCACTAGACAGGAAACATTTGAAAAATCTGGGAAAAAAAATATATAATTGAATAATTTCAACTGAGAGAAAAAATGCCCAGGCTGGGAATCGAACGCAGATCCTTGGCTTATAAGGCCAATGCTTTACCGTTTAAGCTTCAATTCGTATGACAAATTTACCAATCAGTTTGATTGTGTTAAAATATTAGTACATCTCCGTATCCATCGTTTATATGGGTTCCTTTACCTTCGGTTTATTCTGTTGAGCTGTCTACATGACAGACCAGATTTTACTACCAATAAGTTTATCTGAGCGAAATATGGTGGCTGGTTGTCGGCCCGGTTAGCTTAAACGGTAAAGCAATGGCCTTGTAAGCCAAGGATCTGGTTCGATTCCCTGACTGGGTATTTTTTCGCTCAGTTGGAATTATTCAACTCGTATGATAACTTTACCAATCAGTTTGATTGTGTTAAAATATTAGTTAAATAATTTTATTTTTAACTTTATGACACTTCGGAAAGGTGCAAATAAAAAAAGTTCTAAATAACTAAAATCATGGTACTGTCAGCCAGAAGCAACGTTACAGCTGTTTATACAAAGGTGACGTATCAAATACCAAATACACAGTTGCTTCAAATGAATACCCATAGGATATAAATAGATTTAGATTAAATTTGTACGTTTATGGATTATTGGTTCGAAAGAAGTGTTTTGAACAATACTTTTAATTTTAACTTTATGACACTTGGAAGAGGTGCAAATAAAAAAAATGCTACTCAACAGAAATAATTCGATTGTCAACCAGTAGCAACGTTACAGCTGTTTATACAAATGTGATGTATCAAATACCAAACACACAGTTGCTTCAAATGAATATCCATGAGATATAAATAGATCTATGTTAAATTTGTACGTTTATAGATTATTGGTTCAAAACAAATATTTTTAATATTAATTTTATTTTAAATTTTATGACACTTGGGAAAGGTGCAAAAACAAAAAGTGCTAAAAAGCAGAAATCACGGTACTTTCACCCAGAAGCAACGTTACAGCTGTTTATACAAAGGTGATGTATCAAATACGAAACACACTGTTGCTTCAAATGAATATCCATATGATATAAATACATTTATAGGGTAAAGTGGGGTCAGACTCCGCGGTGGGACAGATGCCGCAGAGATTGTGTGGGCGGCACTAGCGCTACCTAGAAGAATTTAAGATGTTCCCAGTGTTCCTCTCTACTGTATGCTGTGTTGTATGCGTTTCCACCACTTAATTATCTGTATGTACATATCTATGCCAGTTTCTAGGGTTCGAACCTACGTGGCGAGTTGCTAAAATTATTCTAATAAAGTTTTATTACATATTTTGAGAAACATAAACAGAGATTAGATTTCATCCCAAATCCAATTGCAACTGTAGACTCGATCTTCGTAGAATACAGACTTGCTTCCATTTCTCTCGCGTCGCTCACATGACACAATATGGCAACGCGGCATATTACCCACCACTATGGCACAGATGCTCCAAAAATATTTTTGTTTTCTGTTTAATAAATTCATCACAGCGATTTAAGTAGAACTTACATTTACATGAACGTATACTAGCGTATTCATTTACATGAACGTATACTAGCGTATAGCTACTTATACGCTCAACAACAATGTTTGTTCACCATGAGGAAATAAGGAAACCGTAAGCCGTTTACAATTCTCACTGTCTAAACTGTTAAACAAAATATCTCCTATCCAAATGGTCAAAGAACTATACAGACAATGAGAAGCAAAATGATTCAAATATTACAATCACAGAGTTTCTCTCTATTCTAAAAAAAAGTAACTACCGCTGTCACCGCCGCCGCCGCCGCCGCCGCCGGTTTTGAATTTTTTGTGACCGGAGGTCTTTCTTCGTTAATATTGAGAAAAATAATGCATACAAAAATATGAAAATCAGTGGTTTTATACAGAAATGTTTGATAAACACGCTGATGCAGACAGTTTTCAAATCGAAGAATTATTTTAAGAGATATTGAATGCTAAAGTTGGACAAAATCGTTCCACTAAAAAAGTTTTATAGCAGCAAAAACTATACATGGCAGTGTAATCATTTTTAGATCATTTTATGCGTTAGAATTTGCCGGAGTGCAGATTGCATTAGTTTTTTTATTTTGACTCATTTTTTCAGGTTTTATTTCTATTTTAAATTCAAATTTTCTGCATTTCTAGAGATATTTTTTACAGATTTCAGAAAATTGTACTAATTTAAACTGTTGCCAACTGTATAAAAAGCGCAAGCAATAATGTTTGCTTTAAATTAAAAATTTATTTACACGTGACTGTTATAAACAGGAAAAAAACTTTCAAATTAGAATTAAATAATTATGTATAAAAAGCAGGAACTTATTAAAAATTACGTCATAAAAAGTACACACGTGAATTTTAAAAGAGAAAGGATATTGTAAAATAATAAATTCATTAACATGCGTTAGAAGTCTTAGGAGAAATTATGTCATATTTACGTCACATTATAGTTATTACATAAAATGAACACAAAATAATATTGCAAAAAAGTTTAAATTTAGAAATTGCGCTCGACATTTATTTAATATTTTGAGAGGATATTTTCAACTATTTTTGTTAGGAAACCGCAAATAATATTTCATTGCTAACAAAAGTACTTTTACGCGATTATTTAAAAGAGAAAGAATAGCTTGGTAAAAATTACGTCAGATTAAAAACGATTAATTTAAAATATCTCATTTAAAAGAACTTTCTTTTCGCTTTGTTAAAAAATACCAGGAGACAAAGACTCTGTTTACTTAATTCCTTTTATATTAGCTTATTTTGAAATGTTGTTACTCGTGTCTACGTCATCAAGTTATTTTTATTTCGACGTTTTATTTGTATTTTTATTAATGTTGTACGAATTTATTTGTTCTTTCGTTATTTAAAATAAAAATTATGTCATTTTGTATAATTTGGCGAATGGTTTGGCGATTTATATAATTTGACGAAATGGGTCGTCGGGATAATCAAGTAGTACCGCAGCGGATTTCGCGTTAAAATTCCCCAATCAAAGAGAAATGAATTGAAATTTGTTTATAGGGAGATCGCCACTGTTTTTTAAATTATAATTCAATCATTCGAAATCTTTTTAAAGCCGATCAAATTAGCGTGCATTTCGAGCCTGCGGTGTCTGGACGGGGGTTGGCGAGCGTAGCTCGTAGGGGGCCGAGCCCCCTAGTATAAGTAAGAAAAAAGAAGAAGAAAATAAAAAGCAAAAGAAACTAGAAAGCGTCAAAGAACGACAGCTTGGCGGAAGTCAAATGTGCAAAATAGTAAGGGAAAGATCAACTTGAAAGCACCTTACTTGAGGAAGAAACTAAAATAGAATTCACATTCTGACAATGAGTAAACAGTTCCTCTTATGAATTCTGATGGCAGTATTGGATTGGAATTTGATGACTCTGAATTTTCTGAGTGTCTAGAGTCTTATCAAGAAACAAAGTCTAATGCGAAGAGGATTCAGTGCATCAAATTTAATCGATAGCTGCATGAAAAATGACGCACTTTACTTTTGCAAAGGGAATTGTGGTGTGATTGTGGGCGAATGAAAATACAAAAGCAAAGAATGAGAAGAAAGGCAAAAAATAAACAGGCTAGCGCCTAAATAGAATAAAACAAATGATTACATTAAGAGCAAATTGCAATGTTCTCCTGGATGTAAACCAGTGATTTATATCTTTTTACTTTTTTCTATCTTCTATAGAATAAATTATTGTAATCGAAATTTTTTTAGACTTCCGGTTTTCGACGGATTTACACTTTTTAGGGGTCATAGATCACAAAAACATGTTTATACAAAATGTCTGTCTGTCCGTGTGTCCGTATGCCCGTGAGTCGCCATTGTACCATCAAAAATTGTATGAAGTTATACATAGAATTGAAACAATTTTTTTTAAGTTTTTGGCTATGGCAAGCAGATCCTCCCTGAATTTGTAAAAAATCCGCCGGTAGGGGGCATTGTAATAGCGATTTTTGTGCATTTTGAATATTGTACGATCGAAAAGTGTATGAAGTTGTGCATAGATTGAGCCAATTTTTTTGTGTATGTTTGTGACTATGGCAAGAAGGTCCTCTCTGAATAAAAAAAAATTCCGCCGGTAGGGTGCGCTGTAATAGCGATTTTTGTGCATTTTGAAAACTGTACCTTCAAAAAGTGTGTGTAGTTATGCATAGAATTGAACCAATTTTTTTACGTATGTTTGTGGCCATGGCAGGAAGGTCCTCTCTGAATTTGGAAAAATTCGCCGTATAGGGGGCGCTGTAATAGCGATTTTGTGCATTTTGAATACTGTACCATCAAAAATTGCATGAAGTTATGCATAGAATTGAACCAAATTTGTTGTGTATGTTTTTGCCATGGCAAGAATGTTCTCCCTGAATTTGGAAAAATTCCGCCGGAATGGGGCACTGTAATAGCGATTTTTGTGCAATTTTCAATATTTTTCCATCGAAAAATGTATAAAGTTATGTATAATTCTAATACAAACACTAGTAAAACTAATTAAAATGAAATATTTACATGAGATAGAAGACAGTTTCGGATTGGCGCATCCAACTAGTTTCTAATTATGCTATCTATTGTTTCCAATAATTATGCTGTCCAATGATGTAAATTCAAATGTTTTTCATTTCATTTTCATTTTTTGTCTTAAGTTTTATTTTTTTGAGCTTACACTTTTCACAATTTAGTGATATATATATAATTTTTGTAAGTTTAATGTTACTTATTTTCATTTTAGCTAGTTTTAGAAAATAAAAGTGTGATTTGCTTGAAAACAAAATAAGCAGACTAGCTTTTTTCTCCATGCGGCATCTGTCCAACATCCCATGCGGTTTCTTACCCAGCACATAAAAAATGATGTAAAAAAACAGATGTTTGGGAAAATAATTATGCCTACTTTATTAAAAGAGTTTTAACTTGTTTAACATAGAAATTAGTTTCTAAAAGGTTTGATTAATGATTTCTGGTACTTAGTTTATTGTTTTTTGCTTTATTGTACATTTTATAAGAAGAAAAGTAAAAGTGCGGCATCTGTTCCCACTTTATCCTATTAAATTTGTACGCTTATAGATTATTGGTTCAAAACCAATAATTTTAATTTTAATTTTATGACACTTGGAAAAAGTGCAAAAAAAAGTGCTAAAAATCAGAAATCATGGTACTGTCACCAAGAAGCAACATTACAGCTGTTTATACAAAGTTGATATATCGAATACGAAACACTCTATTGCATCAAATGAATATACATGGGATATAAATAGATTTATATTAAATTTGTACGTTTATAGATTATTGGTTCAAAACAGGCGTTTTGAACAAAAATTTTACTTTTAATTTTATGACAAATAGAAAAAGAACAAATTAAAAAAGTGCAAAAAACGGAAATAATGGTACAATTTGTCACCCACAAGAAACATTACAGCTGTTTATACAAAGGTGAAGTATCAAATACAAAACACACAGTAAATTCAAATGAATATCATTAGGATATAATAAGATTTATATTAAATTTGGATATTTATATATTATTGGTTCAAAACATGATGTGGGGAACCATTTTCATCAAATCATTCAATTCCTCTTGAATCATATTGAAATGAAATGGCTACAGAGCTGAAAAATTTATACATTTTCATGTATTTATTTGTAACGCTCTTCAATCGGATTAGCATTTTAATTAAATGTATAAGGCAAATGGGACTTGTTTAAAAATAGCAAATTTTTCCAACAAAACAAAGCTAGCTGCCAATAAATCTAAAAGTAAATCCCCAAACACAGATACAAATCGCTGAATTTAAGAAAGAGAGAAATTATAGAGGAATATCTTTCCTTAAACAGTTACGCTCTTACATTAACATAAAATTTGCATAAAATATTTAAAATAAATTCTGTATCATTTCCAGTTTTCTATATCCTGTATTTATATGAATGAACTGTTCACTTAAAATAAATAATCTAAAATCCTCCATCCAGGTAAAATTAGAATTAGAATTTTTTTTCTTTTTCATAAGTTAAATCCATAATCATCCTTCTGTATAAGACTATAAATTAAAAAATTATTTAAATTTTTAATCTACTGGTGAAGATAAAGCAGGAGTGATGAATTTCCTCTCGCAGATAGCATAAAATCTGAATTTATGCTTTCTTTAAATACTGATTACAAAAGAATTTAATAAATTCTTAATAAAGGGCGATAATGTTTAAACAATTTATAACATTATGCAATCATTTAAAATAACGATTAATTACTACATTGAATTGATATGTGTACTTGAACATTATTAACGCTCTTCAGTTTTAGTTTCTAACACTTACAAAGGATATTTTAAAAATTATTCAATATATTAGAGTAAAGCGACTTATAGTCTTTAACGACCAATGAAAACCGCTTTGTCAGAGACGGTTTCAATTTCACATTTTATCATTTTTTTTTAATTATTATAATTTTTCGAAATAGTTGCGTTTAACATACATTTATAAAGCATTCTTTTTATCAGGCAAGTGAAGCTTCATCATCATGATCTTCATATACCATAATAATATATTTTACCTTCACATGAATTTTACCTTTCAAGCTAGAAAATTTTACGGAGACAGAGAAAGTCGAATGCCACCGTTGATCCCCAGTTCTGTTGTACATCAGATTTTCCATGTCTTCAAAGTGTTAAAGCTTTTGTACACTGTTAAAAATTTGCAGCATTCTAGTAGGTCATTTGACCGTTTTTTCCGAAAACGGTTACACAACCGTAATTTTAACACTATTCTGACCATATTATTGGCCATTTTATGGTCAGAATATAGTTAAATTATGCTTATGAAACCGTTTTTTCAAAAAACGGTCGAATGACCTGCCAAAATGCTGCAAAAGTTTTAACAGTGTAGGTACGAATGAAAGGGTTTGAATCTTTTAACCCTTTCACGGACGCCATTTGCAGATTGCAAACGGTTAATTTTAAGGCCCAAACTGCCAATTAAGACCAGTGATTTTTTTTTAGTATAATTTCGATCTCATAATATATGTGAAGAAAGCTTTTAATTATTTTTGAATTAATTGCGGTGTGAATTAATTATTTGAACGTTTTTTTTTTTTCAGGAAAAATGCCTTGCCCGTGAAAGGTTTAATAGTTGAAAATCATACCATAAAAGATTTAAGGATCGTATTTTCGTAACTTTTGTTTCAAAAACTTTCATATATACAATAGCTAGTCATTTTCATTGCTTTTTTCCGCTTGTATTTAGTTATTATTATTTTGCTCTCAAACTATTGCTATTAAAAAATATGCGATTCTTAATTATCCTCCAAACGTTATTACTAACCTGCAATAAAAAAACAGATGAAAAATTAAAAAATAAAATACTATTAGCATTTCAAATTAGGTCGTTAAACCTGAGCTTTAAAAAGAATTTTCAAAGAATAATTTTAATTTTTGAAGTATTTTTAAATCAAATTATTTGTAGTTAACTTTTACACAATAATATCTAAAAATATATTTATTTTTAAAGTTGATGACATACAAAGGTAATTTAAACATATTGGAAATGAATTTGATGCTAATTTAAACTAGTTGGATGTGGAAATCCCAAAACTTTCTTTTATCTCATGCATGTTAATACTTCCTGATAAATGCAGCATATCAGCGCCACCTGTTACATGATTTACACCCAAATCTAATCATCAACAACTTATATCAACTTCAACTGAATCTGAATTTTGATGACAATCAGTGCATTAGTGTTTGAGATATATTTATTGCGGGAGTTGTAAAAAATTCTGCAAAGCAGCGCCACCTGTTGGGTGATTTACACCAAAAACTAATTATGATCAACTCATGCCAGGGAGTAACTGAATTTGAAGTTTGATGAAAATTAATGCATTAGTTCTTGAGATACAGCAATTTCGGCAATCTTGAAAAACGCTGCATAACAGCGTCACATCTTGGGCAATTTACTTTAAACATCAAACAGCACTAATTTATATGAAGGATTAACTGAATATGATGTTTGATGAACATTCGTGAATTTGTTTTTGAGATAGAGCTATTGTGATGATCATGAATAATGCAGCATAGTAGCGCCACCTGCTGAACGTTTAAAAAAAATGAAATCAGCACCTAATTATATCATAGACTAACAGAATATGATTTTTTTTTTAAATCCATGCAGTAGTTCTTGAAATATAGCTATTGCGAAAATAGTGAAAAAGCACCGGCAGCTGTTAGGCGATTTACACCAAAAAGTAATCAGCATCAGTTTATATCAAGATCTAACTGAATCTAAAGTTTTGTGAAATTCCGTGCGTTAGTTTTTTATCATATACAGAATCACAGGGTGACAGACAGAGAGATAGAGTCACAGACTGACATTTTTTAAAACCATCAAATCGTGTTCAGGACATTCTGAAACGTATAAATCCATCGAAAACCGGAAGTCGAAATTTTTCACGAATCCAATACTTTCTTCTTGTATTATTAATTTTTATATTTCATTTATCATTCATTTATCATATATATCATGTATTTCAAATTTTATAGAATGGATAACAAATTATATCAATTTAACTTCTAGCTATTTTTAAAAAGACATCGGGGAATTATAATCAGTGCAAAGTTTAAAGTTTGTTATTTATTCATATCTGGTTAATGTTCATACTTTTATGTAATTTTCTGTGAATATTATTTATGTAATTTTTTCTAATTAAGCCGTTCATATTATTATTTAAGCAGAAGACTATTTTTTCTAAGTATTTAAAAAAAATTTTCTATATAAATTCTAAGAATTTATATAGAAGAAAGTAAAAACAAGAAACTAGTATGTTGCGGCCATCACAAAACTTTCTTCTATATAAATCACGTCAATTAAATCATTTAAATAGTACAAGAAATTAAATCAATTTAGCACCAATTCATATCAAAGTGTATCTGAATTTGAAGTTTGATGAAAATTCAGGCCTTAGCTCTTGAGATAGAGCTATAGCGGAAATTCTAAAAAATGTAGCTTAGAAACGCCACCTGTTGGGTGATTTACACCAATACATAAACAGGAATAATTGATATCCAAGTATACGTGGATCTGAAGTTCGTTGAAAATCTAAGCAGTAGTTCTTGAGATAGAGCTATTGCGGAAATCACAAAAACAGCACGGCAGCGCCACCTATTGAGCGATTTACACCAAACTGTATAAAATGTCAATTAATGTCAAGGACTAACTGATTCTAAAATTTGATGGAAATTCGTGCATTAGCTCTTGAGATACACCTACAGTGGAAATTCTGAAAAAGTACAGCATAGCAGCGCCACCTGTTGAGCGATTTGCACCAAAACACAAACTGCACTAATTCATATCAAGGTACACTTGAATCTGAAGCTTGATGAAAATCCAAACATTAGTTGTTGAGATAGAGTTATTGCGGAAACCGTAAAAAATTCAGTATAGCAGCGCCATCTGTTGAGCGATTTACACTAAACTGTATAAAATGTCAATTCATGTCAAGGACTAACTGATTCTAAAATTTGATGAAAATTCGTGCATTAGCTCTTGAGATACACCTACAGTGGAAATTCTGAAAAAAGTACAGCATAGCAACGCCACCTGTTGAGCGATTTGCACCAAAACACAAACTGCTCTAATTCATATCAAAGTATACTTGAATCTGAAGTTTGATGAAAATCAAAGCATTAGTTGTTGAGATAGAGTTATTGCGGAAACCGTAAAAAATTCAGTATAGCAGCGCCATCTGTTGAGCGATTTACACCAAAATGTACAAAACGTCATTTCATGTCAAGGACTAACTGAATCTGAAGTTTGATGAAAATCCGTGCATTAGTTGTAGAGATTGAGCTATTGCGGAAATCGTGAACAAGGCTGCATAGCAGCGCCACCTGTTGAGCGATTTGCACCAAAAACTAATCAGTACCAATTTATATCAGGGGCTAACTGAATATAAATTTTTATTAAATTCCGTGCATTAGTTCTTGAGATAGAGCGCCCACAAAATTTGTGACACAGACGGACAGACAGACAGACAGACAGACTCACAGATGCACAGACTCACAGACAGACATTTTTCTTAATCCCTGACCCCTAAAACGTGTAAATCCGTCGGAAACCGAAAGTCGAAAATTTTCACGAATCCAATACTTTCTTCTTGTAAAGATAGAAGAAAGTAACAACAGGAGGGGGGGGGGGGGAGGGGTTATAGCAACATGTAAAAAAGTGATAACTGATATATTGGCTGCTATGGAAAAATATCGTCTGCTACTGAAGCGACTGGCTTGCAGGTTATATATTTCCTGTTTCCGAAGAGAATTATTATGAAAATCTATATAAAAAAAAAAGCACTTTAACAAATTACAACGACCATTTGGAAAATAATTTTTTCAAAGGCTAAAATTTAAGACATAAAAAATCGCACGGGGTTGATCATACATTACGTACGCCATGAATTAAACATTAATAGTGTTATTGCACGTAAAAATTGCAAGCGACAAAAATCGCCTGCGTTTCGTCATATTTCCTGAAACTTACGTATTATCCACCTGAAACTTACGTATTATCCAAGCATTTCATTGGCCGTTCGGGAAAAGGCTTTTCGATCGTCAGTTTCTTAGCATTTGATTGGCTGTTACTGGCGACTCGCTTCGTTTCAGGCGTCAAAGACGAAAAGGGAAAATACAGATTACTGTATAGACCAATCTGAAAACGAATAAAATGCGGATTGAAACAATAAAAAGCTTCAGATATGCTTTTTATTTCCTACCCTGACGAGGACAATAACCATTTTTCCAAATGGTTAATAAATAGCATTTGGAAGATGATGAGTGGAAAAAAAATTCTCACAATTGATGAAACGTGGATTTAAATGGCTGTAATAAAAAAAGATCGATTTATTACTTGAAAAGAGGACTTACAATTTTCGTTCAAACACTGCCAAGAAAATTTCTCTAAAGGATTTAAGGTGGTTTCTGGAATCTCTTACAACGGAAAATTCAAGATCAGAAAAGTTGTGAAAAATGTTAAAAGTAACTGTATTTATTATCAAATTAATGTTCTAATTCCTATTTTTAAATAAGAAGTTGTAAAACTTTATCCTACGGACGTTAAAATTGTTGAGTTCTACCATGTTAAAGCGAGCAGCCATACATACAAAAGCACAGCCTTATTTCTCTAAAAATTGATAAGCGAAGGGGAATGAAGTCCCCATATGTTCCACCAACGCACAGAGTGGTATTTAGCTCCAATACATGACCAAAAATGATTATTTGAAAAATCGGTTTCCCATCCTATTTTATTATTCCTCGAAATGTTAAGTAGTTACTGCATCCCAATGCAAAATTCGAAATGCGCTTGTGGGACACAGCGGGTCACACCATCAGTCGAAAGTTGCCGTTCGGCTACAGTGGTCTTGTGATTTTCCGATGCGCTCAGATTTTAATGTTTTAAAATCACCTGTACTTTTGTGTCTAAACAATTTAGTGGCTAATGTTGTGATGGATTATTTTGAAACAGGTATGTACTTTATACACACTGCATTTACATAATGAATATCCATCCGATTTTGTCAATATGAACGATAATGTGGGTGTAATTAACAGTGGCATAAATATAATTATCTATAATATTTAGAAAGGGTTTTGTTGTATTTCTAAACATATCTAAGCAATGGAATCTATTGTGTAACATATAGTACTCAGTATACAAGATAGTTATAAAACAATCAGCCTCCCGAAACCGCCTCCTTATTTTTAACGAATTTTTTTTATTAGTTTCTACAATTTCTGATACAAATTACTGCTATTTAGTTTTTTACATATTTTGTTAATAGGACCGTCTGGATTGAGGTCTATGACTCGAAATGAATTGTATGCCATCAGGCAACATTTAAATGAGCCAACATTTGATGAAAAGCTTAAATTTATGGAGCAAAAATTATTAAGAATTTATTCTGAAGGGGATCCACGGATAATTGAGATGAAGAAAAAACTCTCCATTATTAAAAACCAATTCTGTATAGTGAAACAAAGCTTATTTGTATTATTGGACATATATTAAGTAATTATTTGTTACTATTACAAGATTCAGTCCCGGTAGTTCTCAAAAATCTTTTGCAGATTCAAGTGAAAGAAGCAAACGCCGCAAAATCAAAGACCTTCCATCAAAAGACGTGAAAGTATTGACCTATGCTACCCAAATGAAATTCCGGGAGTCAGACAAAGTAGATGCTTTCAATATCGTAAAAGATCTTACGAAAATTCCCAGAAGAGCAAAAAAATTGTAAAGGCTATGAAAAAAAAGTGAAGAACAGGAGCAACCTCGCTAGTTATCACCTTTACATGCTTTGTCCATGTATACAGAAGCAGGGCAAACTAAATCCCTATATGAGCGAATACGAGAAATGAATAAAAGCTTTTTTCCGTGCTATTCTGTTCTTCAAAGGATAAAAAAAGATTGCTATCTAGAAATTCACAGGGAGACAGATATATGTGCTGAAGTAAAAATGCAAAAGTTGATGGATAAGACGGCAACACGACTGATTTTACATCTTAGAGAAATTGTAGAATCTTTGAGTGATGACGAAAAACGATCTTTAATTTTAATAATTAAGTGGGCTGTGTCACAGCAGATACAATATAAAATGAAGTTTGAAAATGAAGCAGATTCTGACTCCAATATTTTTCAAAGTTCTCTGGTTCCTCTTCAATTAGTTTACGAGCCCGAAAAGAAAATTCTTTGGCAAAACCCAACACCATCGTCACCTCGCTGCTGTCGACCTATAAGAATTCAATTCATCAAAGAGACAAATGACATAACAAAAGAAGAAATAAAACATATCAAATCACAAATCACAGCACTTACTAGCACAGGACGATGTGTCAATAAAACTTATAATGTTAATCACCATGGTGGATGGAAAAGTAAGAATGCCGCAACACACACCAAACATAAGATGAGGTCTACATATGTGATGCTACTTCATCTGAGTTTAATGATATATCAAAGAAGAGAGAGTGTAAGAAAGAAAATTTAAGTTTCGGGCGTACCTTGCTACATGCTCGTATACGATTTTTTGAGAGTAAATTACATGTAGCATATAGATTACCTGTAAAAAAAAAAAAAATGAACGTCTGCCTTTCTGTTGAGGAGAAACAAGTGGTAGTAAATAAAAAAAAGACATTTAGGATAATTTCGAACAACAACTCGGGATCTTAGTTGACATCCCCAAAGCAAATTTTGGAAATACTAACGATGAAAATACCAGCAGGCGATTTTTTGAGGAATACGAAATATCGGCGGCAATAACTGGAGTCGATAAAAATTTTATACATCGGCTAAAAGTGATATTAGGTGCATTGTGTTGCGGATACAAAATTAATACAGAAAATTTTGAAACACATTGCCATGAAACGGCTGAACTGTATGCGATACTATGGTTTTTATCCTATGTCCCCTACAATGCACAAAGTACTTCGTCATGGAGCCGATGTCATAAAAGAAACTATTCTGCCAATAGGCCAACTAAGTGAAAAAGCTACAGAATACATTAGGTCATTTAGATTGAACTACACAAGACAGTTTTCTAGAGTGCCCTGCAACAGGGATGTCCTGAATATGCGTCTTTTAACTTCTGACCCCTTAATAACGGGCATGAAATGCAACACAAACAAGAAAAGAAAGGCTTCATCTTCTGAAGACCTAAAATTGTTATCAGAAAGTGTTAACAAATGTTAATATTCTTGAACACAGTAATAGTGATGAAACTGATGAATAAATCCTTTGATTTATAAATAAGGCTTTGTTTTACCATTTTTACTCTACAATTCAACTAAAAACGCAGATCTGTAGTTGTTAGAGGAATAAAATAATTTTAGCCAGATTTTGGGGCTAAATACCACACTGTGTAACGGTTTACTGTGCCTTTCGACTATTAAAACAAGATCCTGTGAAACGCCGACCAACTACGTTGAGTGGAGTCAGGAAATGTGTAATGGAGGAATGGGACAAAATTCCACTTTCAGTTTTACAAAAAGCACTACTTTCAAGGATATCCCGCTGCAATATGATACTCCACAACAAGGGCTACCAAATAGAACTTATTAAAGAATTCGGATGTGCTAATCGCAAATCCCAACAGGTGGCGTTGCTATGCAGATTTTTTTACGATTTCCGCAATAAGGCCAGGTGAAATGTACCAAAAAAAGTGGATTACCTTGAAAAAGGTCGAGTAGAAGATTTTTTTTTTCTGAATTGTTTATAATGATGCCAACATGGAACAACCAAGTTTTCTTACAAAATTTCATAGGGTTAAATTTTCTGTGGCCAAAAAACAACAAAATTTTGGGACCTTTATTCACCTTTTTGAAATATATCGAGACTCGTTGCCGTAGCATATTATTTGTTAATTACAGTATTAAGGAGAATAAAATTATCTACAACTATCATACATACAACTTTTTTATACACCCAACAGCAAGCGCAGTACACCATTTCAAAAATAGGACATTTTTTTTTTCAATTTTCTTAAAAACCGTTAAAAACGTAGTTCTGTCCAGATTATTCAAATGTTTTCCACGGATTTAATCTTGTATGTCAACTTCTATATATTAGTAGCAGTAAATTATTTGTTTGAGGGCCAAAACTAACCTTTTTTGTACCCGTGGCAAACCTGGATTTTACCCCCCCCCCTTAAAAAGAAAATTTACCACGAGAATTTTAATAAATCTCTAATAGTAGGATTTTGAAATTTTTAAGTGTGTAATCTTTAAATACGTAATCAGTTATGTAATCAGCTATGTAATCTATGTAATCAGCTTTGTAAAATATTGATTCATCAAAACCTTGAAAACCAAAACGAAAGAAACCGAAATATATTTCGCTTTAAACATGTTTCCATCATAGCATGTGTAAGTGTTCATATTCATTCTCTTGAAAATATATAATTTTCTTCTTTAAAGATCGGATTCCATATATAGAGATTTCATTTTCAAAGATTTCACGATAGTTGTTGTATTGAGGCGTTTAAAGTCACAGTAATATGAATTATGAGAATAAATTAGCCACATGAAGACATTCGCAAGGTAATATTAAACCTTTGGAAGCGTTCTTGACAGATATCTCGCTTGCATTTTCTTGCTTTAAAATAATTGTTTTTTCATGGGATACCTGAGATCAATATTTAATGTTGTGTTTTTGTACTTTTCGGGTTTGGTTGCAGTTTTTTTAATATTCGGATACTTTCATTTTTGGAAAACTGTTTGGAACCCGTTCTGAAAATTAAAGTATCTTCATTAAAAAAAATGCAACCAAATTCGAAAAATTAAAAATGCACAAATTTAGATATCGACCTCAGGTATCATGAAAAAAAAAATAAATATTGAAATTCAAGCAAGAATTCTGAAAAGACTGCTCCCGTAGGTTTAACATTAGCGTGCAAATATTTTCGCGTAAGACTACATTAGTCACGCGAAGAAAGTGGAAGAAAGTGCAGGAAAATGCTGATAAACGGGAAGTATTAGACTTTACCTCTAGATGATCCAGATACCTGTTTTATTCAGGATAAGGATATTTCTTTGAAACGGGATGCTAATAATCCTATAACAGCGCCCTCAAAGAGATAAAAAAATTGTTAAATAAACAACTTGTAGAAATTATTATTATTAAAATACCTTTTTTCATTTAGCTTATACAGTTCCATTGTGTGCGTTACTTTATTGTGTACGGAAAGTGGTGTTGAATGAGTCAGGGATCAATGCGAAAACAAAAATGTTTATATGGCCTACAATCACAAATAAATTGGCATTTCATTTGATAAATGGTACCACTGAGATCATTAAACAGATATAGTTTGAAAACAGTACATTATACAGAAGATTAGAAATTCCACAAAGCATCAATTTCAATAACCAAATTAAGGTTTTCTGTTTGAGCTTTAAAGCAATTGATAATCTTAAAGTTTTATATACTTTGCATGCTAAAAATTTTATAATCTCTTGTTATATTTATTGTTATAAGTGGAGAAAGAAATTGATAATATTTTTTTTAACTAATATTTTAAATATTTTTATAAAACTAGTGATCTCAAATGTTTTATTGAAAGAATATTTAAATTTTGCAAGATATAAATGCATAACATTAATTAGTGAAATAATCTGTTGCCATTTTTATTGTAGCTATTTTATAAGGTAAAAGTATTTCTTACATAAAAGATATTTCTTTTTTGAGTTCCGTTTATATAGAACTACAATCCAATGTTTGCTATCTTTAAAACGGTAAAACATTAAAACATATGTTATCAATAATTGGTAAATAAAATATACCATTGTAGTGTGGAATAAAACACGTTTTTCGCAAATTTTCAAACCTATCCCATTGATACCAGGGAAAATATGTATGCAGTATAAAAGTTATAAAAATTATAAAATTATTAAAATTATTAAAATTAAACAAGAATTCTTTCTTAATTGAAACAATTGTGCCAATAAGATACTAAATATTGAAGTATTATTTTAAACAATGCTTTGAAGTTAACATTGTATACACTTAAAATTACTGTCTAAATATGAAAATTGTCTTATTCACCTACACTCTGCCCTACTTTTAAAATTATATAAATTTATTGATTATAAAATGTCCATTAAGATGACAATAAAGACGCGAGTGTGCAAATAATAGTTATTTTTCTGTTACCAATTTTTAGAAGTTGACGTACACAATTAGATCCACGGGAACATTTGAATTGGGCAAAACTATGGTTTTCACGGTTTTTAAGAAATTGAAGAAAATGCCTTATTTTTGAAATGGCGTACTGCGCTTGCTATTGAGTGTTTAAAAAAATTGTAAGTATGAAATTTGTAGAGAATTTTATGCTCTTTAATATTTTAATTGACAAATAATATGCTACGGAAACGGGTCTCGAGATATTTAGAAAAAATCCAGAAAAAGTCCCAAAATTTTGTTGTTTTTTGGCCACAAAAAATTTAGACTTAAGAAATTTTGTTAGAAAACATGGTTTTTCCATGTTGGCATCATTATAAACAATTCAGATAAACAAATCTACTTCCTGACCTTTTGCAAGGTAAAATGTAAATTTCCCCTATACTAAATAGCTTTATCTCAAAAACTAATGTACGGATTTTTATCAAACTTCAGATTCAGTTAGAAGTTGACATAAGTTATTGGTGATTAAATTTTTGGGTAAATCATCTAACCGGTCTGCTGATATGCTGCATTTTACGTATGGTATTAATACGTACGAGGTAGAAGAATGTTTTGTGCTCTAGTTTATTATGTATACGCAACTGTTAGCAGTAATGGTACATTTACTCATATTAGTTATTAAAAATTGAATATTTTTAAAGAGAGAACTTTACAGTTACTTTTCTCAAAATGTTATTCTGATGGCAGTACGTGCAAGGTTGTTAAAAAAAAAAAACTTTTAAATATTTTTTTCATATAGTTTTCTCGATACATGGTAGGCATTAAAAAAGTAAACCTAAATTTTCAACCTTTAAAAAAAAAAAAAAAAAAAAAAAGAGTATGTTTTTTAGTGTGTCTGTGTGTTACATTCATAAAAATTCGAAAATGCTATACGAGTATAAACAGGATACAGTTTTGTATTTAAATCATAAAATTGAAAAATATGATTTTTTTTAGCGAAGTGCAATCGCAAGACTCTCAATTATAATTTGGTGTCAAAAATACTGTTTCACAAGCAGAATTTTTTTTGTAATAATGCACTTGATCTGCGATCTAATTATCTGCTCGGCAAGTTTTAATCTCATCATTATGATCTGGAAAAAAAACAAAAACACGAAACTAAAGAAGAAACTTCTATCTATTTCTGCCTTGAAAAATGTTTTGTAATATATACTTTTAAAGGCATAAAATGACCAAAATGGACGATTTTTAGACTTAAGCTCCCTTATAATGAATAATTGGAAGCATGTATTCAAAGACATGTTTAAATATGTGCATAATCAAAAGCACATTTATGAAATTCGATTAGAAATTGTTTTTTAGTCTATAAAAATATTTGCGATTAAAAAATATTGCCACTTATTTTTTCTTGCATTTATAGTTAATATATCTAAAATGAAAATATCTGTTTGTGAAAAATTCATTTTATGCATCATTATATCATTATGAAAATATCATTGTCTTGTTAAAGCAAAATTAGCGTAAACCATATTTAGAATACACTAAAAAAATAAAATAGGAATGGAAATTTGAGAACATACATTTTATGATTTTATATAACTAACAAGACGCCTACTATTTTGAAAATTGAGCAAAATGTTACAATTAACTTCTGTCTTTATATGCATTTAGTGCGAAAAATTTTTACTATCATACATCATTACTATAATGCATATTTCACGGATTTCAGCATTCAGAAATTCTCTCTATTTGGATTCTAAATCAGCATAATAAATTATATTTTTATTTCAGCATACCATACGTATTTTTAGTTTATAAGCGATTAGTATGTCATTTGCTGTTAAATATTTCGCATTTACAACTTTAAAAAATAATATGACTTACGTTGTTTCTTTATTATACATGAACTATTAAAGAAAAATATTCCTAATGTCTAGGAAATTTTAGAATAATATAATTTTTAATGATTTTCAAAGTTTGTGAAACACAAATAGATATAGTTAAATGTGTTACATGTAATTATATTTTTTTTGTATTTCCATGTTGAATTTTTTAAAATTAAGATATTTGAAAAGTGGACAATTTTACAATATTTAATTAATTAAGAAGAAAATCATCTCAAAACATCAGGCAGAAGACAAAATTTTCTAAGACAAGTCATCATGTGTAGCCCAACAGATCATTTGTATCTATGATGATTAAACATTATTAGTCCCCGACATGCTGGCTTCGCCCGCTAGCAGGCCCTCCTTTCATCGGAGCCACTCCATTTTATGAACTTCTAATAATATGAAATCTCGAAGTGAGCGAACCTCGAACCGGGTCTTCGCAGAAAATGGAGGGAAAATGGAGAGTTCTAAGTAAAAATAGAAATGCAGTAAGCTGTAAAAAAGGTTTGAAATACGAACGCCGTTATCGCTCAAATATAAATGCCCTCATTCGGCTCAGTCGCACGCAGACTCTGTTGAACCGATAGTATTTGGACTTAATTTTTTCTCGTTTTAACCGGTTTCAGAGTTGTATTTTTAAAATCACGCCAAACAAAACATTTCAACTCCATTTATCTCTTACCTCCGTGGAAAATGATAGATTAATATATCTTTTTGTTGTTATTTTCTCATAACAACTTGGATAGAAGATTTAAGAATTAATTTTGAATAGCTCGAATTTAAGTTAGCGACAAGAAATTTGAATAATATGACAAAAGAATGAGACTTAACAGAATTCAATTCACGATTCGATTTTAAAACTAAACCTGCGATTTGTCATTATTAGAATTTAGAATTAAGGTTAAATTTGCGTTACTTAACCCATTTTCACAGACATTCAGGCAGACACTGACAAAACAGGACAGTAGTACAAAAAAGTCACAATTTTATTATAATACAAAGAACTGATATAGACGAATATTGTAGAATCCTTTTGAATGCACTTATTAATTTCGAATCATATGGATCTGGTCGATTTACAAATATCTTCGAACGCTGCATACGAATACTTGGCTGCACTTTAAAAAATATGATTTATACTCTTACACCACACCGAATAATAAATATTAGACTCAAAAGAATAGACTGTGCGTACTTTCATTTCACCGTTCGAATTCCGAATGATTTTTTTTCCTTTTTAGAATGTACCTGTAGAGGCTGACGTCACGATTTTACGTCAGTTGCTCCGTTGCCAAAGTAACGAAAGGTTCACTTGCAATACTATCGTCCATAACCTCCGGGGGGCCGGCGTGGACATCAGGTAAAGCAGCAATCTGCTGAATCGGACGCTTGAATGTGCCTTCACCCGTACGGATTGTCACAACTCTGACAACACCGTCCGCACCAGGATGGATGTTTTCGATCAGAGCTAACTTCCAATGAGTTGGATGAATTGACGATTCTTTTACCAAAACTAGTTGACCAATATTGATAATATGATTGCCCTTTTTCCATTTATGCCTTAAGGACAATCTTTGGAGATAATTTTTAGTCCAGCGTTGCCAGAAATTATC
Organism: Maratus speciosus; assembly: GCA_963932465.1. Taxonomy (NCBI): domain Eukaryota; kingdom Metazoa; phylum Arthropoda; class Arachnida; order Araneae; family Salticidae; genus Maratus; species Maratus speciosus. Next base: position 25,126,566 of record OZ010786.1, read on the forward strand.
ATGGATCTTGATACACAGTTTCCACCTGGAAGAGAGACTAATGCATGGATTATTATGAGATGACTTGTCAGGTAAAGCAAGTAATGGATCACCAATGAGGAAATGTCCTGGAGTTAAAACGGATAAGTCATTTGGGTCTGTTGATAAAGGAATAAGTGGACGAGAATTTATACATGCTTCAATAAGGCATAGGGTTGTGGATAGTTCCTCAAAAGTCATAAGAGTACCTCGGCATGATTTGGTTAGATGCCGTTTGGCTAGCTTTATGGAAGACTCCCATAATCCTCCAAAGTTTGGACCATAAGGAGGGATGAAATGCCAAATAATTTGGCGTTGTGCGCAAAAATCTTGGACTTTTGATTCTTTGAGAATTAGGAATAGTTTTTTTAAGATATGAGGATGCACCAACAATTTTTTTACCGTTATCAGAATAAATGTCTGTTGGATGTCCTCGGCGTGATGTGAAACGCTGTAAAGTGCATATAAAGGCTTCGGTGGTAACTAATCTGAACTAATTCTGGTTCAGATTAGTTAAACCGGTAAATTTTGGTTAAAAAAAATTCGGTTTATTATGTGCGTGAAATATAGCTTTTTCATATTTAAAAATAAATTTGTTATCAAATTCCGGTGTGAATCATTAATTTCAACACTTTAGCAAAAGGGATTGCTTTCCCCCTGAAAGGGTATGCTGTTTTACAAATGCAACTCTAGCCTTCCTATTCTTATTAGTTAACAAACGTGGTTTTGCTGGTCTTCTGCCATGTAAACCATAGAGGTTTAGGCGTCGTTTGACTGATGAAATGTGTATGTCTATGCCGTAATTTTCTTTCAATTCATTTTTTACTATTACAGCGGACTTACGACAATCACTTGTAGATATCATTTTTATAATACAGTCAACATTGCAAGTTGTCTTTTTCGGTTGCCACTTTGAGGCTTATTATCGATGTATTTCTGTTTATTAAAAACTTTATTACATGTAATAATAAGTTGCCGAGACACCTTAAAAGAACGAGCTAATTCTGCTTGCAGTGTACCTTTCTTAGGTGCATTTACAGCGACTTTTCTAGAATTCCGTCAATATTTTTTTACATTTCGGCATTTAAAAATAATCACAATAAGTCAATATAAACACTAATCAAAGCTATAGCGCCACTGACACCTTCAATAATTAAATGCAAACTAATTGTCAAAATACTTTTGAGCTAAGGAGGAGTCATAATTCTTCGGTGGCGCCGAATGTAAACAAAGAAGTTGAAACTTGATACATTTGAATAACTGCAGTTATAGTGTTCTAAATTATAGGGAATATGTTTTCTTTTAGATTTTTATTTTAAATAAAATAAGAGAGAATATAAGATTGTCAAAATACTTTTGAGCGCTACTGTATATTTAATTTTAAGTATCCATATTAATGTTAAAAACAAATGAAGGCATATGAATCGTTATGCATTATTAATCGATTTATTTTGCCGAGTTTCTTGAATGACGACATCACTTTTTGTTGGGTTTGTGCATTATACTGCAATAGTGATGTCCTATGCTTACTTTTGTATAGATGTTGTTTAAGACTGGATCGTAAATGGGGAATTCTTTAGCGGATGCAAATGACGAAGTGAATATTACTTTATTTTATGTTAATTTATTTTATATAAAATGAAATTTTATATAAAATAAAAGCACGTATTTTAAGACTTAAAACAGAAATACGCTTTGCGCTACCTACACTGTAAAATAATAAAAAAGATATAATTTTACAGATGTAAGGTTACAGAAATCTGTATGCTTAGTAAAATTTTATCTGTACGCTGTACAAAAAAAGATGTAAAATCGACAAAACTAGATTTTGTAAAGCTACAAAAATCTGTAGCTTTACAAAAGAACTTACTAAAATCACAATAATCTTACTAAAATTTTATTAGTAACCCGGTTTTGAGTTACATAAAAAGCTCTAAGCATCCCAGTTTTCTAAAACATTCTTAGTAACCTTACAGATTTTTTTGATTTACAGTGCAAACGTCTATGTGTTTCCTTAATTTTTGTTGTTGCCGTTACGTAAAAAGTTGTAGGCATTCCAGTTTCTTAGAAAATTCTTAGTAACTTCACTATTTTTTTTCTTTTAACCATTTGGAAAAATGGTTATTGTCCTCGTCAGGGTAGGAAATCAAAAGCATATCTGAAGGTTTTTATTGGTTTAATCATCATTTTATTCGTTTTCTGATTGGTCTATACAGTAATCTGTATTTCCCTTTACTTTCAACAGAGATGGACAATAGAGTGTTGCCACTATGACAAAAAAGTAATAAAAACTAAAAAAAAAATTAATAACTCAGAAACAAATTGAGGTACAGCTTTCAAACAAATTGCATTTAAAAGTACATTTTTTTTCTCTATACAACGATATAAAAAGTAATATTGTGGGATGATTAGAAGTTTAAGAAATAAATTTCATTTAAAATTGGCCGTCAGATTTCTTGGAAATCTGACGATGGAAAAGACTTTTCCCGAACAGCCAATGAAATGCTTGGATAATACATAAGTTTCAGGTGGATAATACGTACGAGTCGCAGGCGATTTCTGTCGCTTGCAATATTTACGTGTAATAACACTATTAATGTTTAATTCATGGCGTACGTAATGCACTGCAAATAGAAGCGTCTTAAACTTAGACACATATGTGACTGAAAAAGAATTTTAGACACTTAAGTGTCTTAATCTGAAAATTAAGACACTATAGATGTCTTAATTTAAGATACATAAGCGTCTTACTATGACCATGGTGTAAACGAACTGAGAATAATGTCTAAAATATCCGCAAACGTCTTATTTTAAGACACTTCATTGCTTTAAACGTGTCTTAATTTTTGATTCTTCCGACGCAATAACCACCAGGGGGCACTAGCACTCCCAGTTGCGCATGCGTTTTAGATGTCTTCGTTCGAAGTGGTATACGTTGTAATTCAAACAAAGTTTGTTTTTATGTACGCGTGTATTTTAATTCGTTTTTTGCGAAATGTGAAGTACTGTGATTTTAATTCGTATTAACTTGGATTATGTATTTATTGAATACATACATCTGACGTGTGTGCTCGGCATCAAATGTCTCTTAGAAGCTGTCGTCGATACAAGGGCGGGATAGACACAGAACAGAAGTAGGCGACGGTTGAAGATTACACCCGGAAATTCTACAAAGCGTGTGCAATGGGCTTAGTGTTAACTCGTATCAATTTATATCAATAATATTGTGTTATTCATCTTCGTCCTGTCGAAGCTGGCAAAAAAAAAAGAAACTTTTGTCTGGCGGGTCCTGTTTTTAGGATGAAACATCTCATCCTTTAAATATGGCTAGTCGGATGTATTATGGATTACCTTTTAAACTGATGAAAGTCTTTCTCCCTCACTGTGGTTGTGGTAGTTTTTAAAATTTCAAATCGAGGAATATTTCTTACCTCTTGCAGCAACTCAAGTAAGTTTCTTTATAGTAGTAAAATTAGTGTATTTTATGATTTTATTTATTGTACTAAACAAAATCCTGCATGAAATTTAATTAGTTTTGAATCTGTTCACAAAAAACCCCACTAATTCTAGAAGTATATATTTTTAAACTTATGACGTTCTTTTTTATTACGAATTATATATTCAATGTCAGTTCTTAGTTTCAATGAATAATTTTTATCTCGCAGTAAATGACGGCCACAAGGAAGTAAAGATAAAAAAAAACTTTGAAAGATGACCTAATGCTTTCTTACTTCCTGGCATAAAACCGCAGATTAAAAAAAGATAAATAAAGTAAATGAGACTCGTCTATTATATGGAGCTGCCTGTAAAAATATACATATGTATTTGATTTGCAATCAACTCTAATACTGATTTTTTTATTATTTTTAATAAAAAAGTAATTTGAAATTTATAATGGGAAAAAGTAAAAACCTCTAACTAGATTTCGTATTTAAAATTGTGGTAACTTTATTTATATGCACTTATACGAAAAATACAAAAATGACAGATGTTACTGTATATATTTAAGACGAAAGAAGTTTGGAAATCATAAGTTATTTTTTCCTCATGTTTTTAATATAGAATATGTACTTATTTGTTTTTATTGATAGTTGAATAGCTTTTGTGAGTACCCTCTGATCTACATAAAAACTTGCCCATGTGGAAATATAAATTTTTTAAAAACATAATTTTTAAATAAGTATTTTCATTTTTTGGGGGGGGAGGGGGGGGATTTTGCATGAATTTTTGTAAAGCTGATATCTTAAATCTTGCACTGATTATAATGAAAGTTTTGAACTTTTAGAGTAGGACAAGTTTAAAAACGCAAATATATTTAACAAAATACCAAAGTCATTTTTTCCCCAATGTTATTAAAGTAGCATATTTATTTATTTATTTTCATTATTCATAGTTAAATGGCTGTTGTGATTATCAAGTGATGTATATGTAAAATTGCCTATGTGGCAATATATTTTTTTATATTTTCATTTTTTTTTTGGGGTGGGGGGGGATTTTTGCAATTTTCATACATCTGATATTTTAAATCTTTTTCCACATTCAACCGAGTATAATGAATATTTTGAACTTTTAGAGTACGACAAGATTATAAAATATATATATATATATTTATCTATGTACCTTAAAAGCCCTTAATAGCGAACACTTCGGGAACGCGGAATTTGTCCGATAATTGGAGATGTCTACTTTTTTGAGGTAAAAATATACAAATATGTATGTCTGCTGATTAAAAAAGTATTCGTTAAATAGAGGTGTTCGCTATTCGAGAATGTTCATTAACCTCCACAACGGATACTCCCGAATATCGGACATCTCAATTTAGACAACTATAATGCAGGGTTGCGTTTTTTGCAAAAGTACTTCTTGATTAAAGGAAGGGCAAACTGGGAAGTGCCCCGTCCCCCTACGACTGTAGTGCCCCCAAATTTGATGTGCAATATTTGTAAAGCTTATATTTTAAATCTGTTTCGAAATTGTACTGATTATAATCAATATTTTGAACTTTTAAAGTAAAATAAGGTTAAAAACAAAATAAATTAAAAAAAATCTAATATTTAGATAAATATTTTTTGTTTTTTAATCTTGTTCTACTCCTGAAGTTCAAGATATTGATTATAATCAGTACAATGTCGTAAAAGATTTAAATTATCAACGTAACGAAAATTGTATACCAAAACTGAGAGCACCAAAAAAATCAGGCTGTATTGGGGGGGGGGGAGGGGCAGGACCACAGCCAAATATTTTTCCAGGATTCAACGTGGTCAAACATGGCTACGTATGATGCTTACAAAAAAAATGGATGCGATTCAGACGTTTGAAGTGTCTGAAATTCAGACGCAAAAAGTGTCTGAAAAAATTCAGACATTTTAAAATGTCTGAAAATTGAACACTCCATTTCAGACACTTAAGTGTCTGAATTTCAGACATTTTAATTTAGAGTGTGTATGATCAACTCCGTGAATTTTTTATGTCTTAAATTTACCTCTTTGAAAAAAATCATTTTCCAAATGGTCGTTGTAATTTGTTAAATTGCATTTTTTTTTTTTTTTCGTATATTTATGTTTTTCTTTTCTTCGAAAGCGACACTAAATTTTAAAAAAAGCAGAATTCCTGCTTGTTTTAAGTATTATTTCAGTAAAAACAAAATTTTCATAAAAATATAATATGTTTACGAGAATCGGACAGATTTTTAAAATCTTTGATGATACTTTAAACGGTCTGTTATTATATCTTTAATTAAATTTTAAGAAAATATAAATAACTGGGAGAGAAATTTTTTTAATAACTTATTTTTTCTGCTAGTACAAAGCATTGTATAATTTAAACAATGGAAATCTTGTTTAAATTTGGTATTAATTAGAAAATAATCAAACTTATGCATTTATACTGTGCGCAAAAGAGGAAATATTTGCGCGAAATATGTACGTTTCAAAAGCTTTGAAAGTTAAAATGTGAAAAATATCATTTAGATAAACAAATTCTTTTATTATGTAATATATTTTGCTTTCCTGCATGAAATATAATAAAAAAGTTTGATTGAAGTTCACGCAATATATATTTACTTGGAGTTTTTAAACTAAATAAATATATATGTTCTTATTACATAACACATGGAAAACAATCTACATGTTATTGCACTTAATCCCAAATAAAAGAAAATTAATGTTGACTAAGCAGCTGCATTATATATTTAAAAAAAAAATAAAAACTTTTTTTAGAAAATGATAAATGCGTTGTTTCCCAACCAAAATACGTAATAAACGAAAACACCTATTTCAAGAATTTTAATAGTGATATTTATTGTAATTTTTCTGTTATGGATGTTTATTGGATATTTTTCATAAATGATTCGTGTTTTATCTTTGATTTGTTTTGTTTTAAAGAAATATTAATTAATCTCTTGTTCATTTTAAAGATAATGACCAAGAATGTTTTATTTTTAAATAATTTTCGAAAATGCTGCAAGCATTTAAAAATTTAGATGCTTCACGATGGAAGTAAAAATGTAATAACTAATTACTTGTTTGCTTTTCTAATGTTTTTTGTAATATTTAAAGTAGAACATTATTTACGATTCTATTTAAAGTTAATATGTTTTGCACTACTTTAAGCTCACATTCATAATTAATATGAATTGTTTGTTAACAGTTTCAAAGTATATTATCTGATTGCTCTTAAAATTTTCATTTTGTGTGACACGTTATAGTCAGCAGTTGAAAAAAGTTTGTGAGCTCTTGTTATGATTGCAACTCTAAAAATGTGTCTACAGTAGCCTAATGTTTATAATTTATTTCCTCTCTATTCTAAAAAAAAGTAACTACCGCTGTCCCCGCCGCCGCCGGTTTAGAATTTTTTTGTGACCGGAGGTCTTTCTTCGTTAATATTAAGAAAAATAATGCATACAAAAATATGAAAATCGGTAGTACATTACAAAAATGCTTGATAAACACGCTGATGCAGACAGTTTTCAAATCGAAGAATTATTTTAAGAGATATTTAATGCTAAAGTTGGACAAAATCGTTCCACTAAAAAAGTTTTATAGGAGCAAAAACTATACATCGGAATTTAATAATTTTTAGATCATTTTATACGTTATAATTTCCCGGTGTGCAGAATTCATTTATTTTTTCTATTTGACTCATTTTTCGAGGTTTCATTTCTATTTTAAATTGAAATTTTCAGCATTTCGAGAGATATTTTTTACTTATTTTAGAAAATTGTACTAATTTAACCTGTTGCCAACTGTATAAACAACGGAAACAATAATGTTTGCTTCAAATTAAAAATGTATTTACACGTGACTATTATAAACAGAAAAAATCATTTGGAATTAGAATTAAATAATTATGTACAAAAAGCAGGAACTTATTAAAAATTACGTCATAAAAAATATACACGTGAATTTTAAAAGAGAAAGGATATTGTAAAATAATAAATTCATTAACATGCGTTAGAAGTCTTAAATAGGTGAAATTATGTCATATTTAGGTCACATTATAGTTATTACATAAAATGAACACAAAATAATATTGGAAAACAGTTTAAATTTAGAAATTGCGCTAGACATTTATTTGATATTTTGAGAAGATCTCTTCAACTATTTTTGTTAGGAAAGCGCAAATAATATTTCATTTCTAACAAAAGTATTTTCACGTGAATATTTAAAAGAGAAAGAATAGCTTGGTAAAAATTACGTCAGATTAAAAACGATTGATTTAAAATGTCTCATTTAAAAGAACTTTCTTTTCGCTTTGTTAAAAAATACCAGGAGACAAAGACTCTGTTTACTTAATTCCTTTTATATTAGCTTATTTTGAAATGTTGTTACACGTGTCTACGTCATCAAGTTATTTTTATTTCGACGTTTTATTTGTATTTTTATTAATGTTGTACTAATTTATTTGTTCTTTCGTTATTTAAAATAAAAATTATGTCAATTTGTATAATTTGGCGAGTGGTTTGGCGATTTATATAATTTGGCGAAATTGGTCGACGGAATAATCAAGTAGTACCGCAGCGGATTTGGCGTTAAAATTCTCTAATCAAAGAGAAATGAATAGAAATTCGTTTATAGGGAGATCGCCACTGTTTTTTAAATTATAATTCGATCTTTCGAAATCTTTTTAAAGTCGATCAAATTAGCGTGCATTTAGAGTCTGCGGTGTCTGGACGGGAGTTGGCGAGCGTAGCTCGTAGGGGGCCGAGCCCCCTAGTATTTAAAAAAAAATTACATGAAGTGAATTTGCATATCCAGCTTTTACTTTGAATTCCATTACATGCAATTTATTCTGTTGAGCTGTTTCAGACAACAGACCGATACTCTTATCAAAAAATGGACTGGGTAAATGCCAGCGACATTATTTTTTAAGCATAGCTAAGAGGAAAGAGCTCTGGCAGCTGAGACGAAAGGTCCTTGATTGAAATCCTGACCTGATCACTTTTCAATCAGTTAAAAAATGGCTACTAGTATGATTTATCTACCAGTTATAAAAATCGTGTTAAAATTAATCAAATGTAATTCCATGTTCATTGTTTACTTTGAGTTCCATTGCCTGCGATTTATCCTATTGAGTCGTTTCAGATAATATACAAGATGATGTTATCAAACGGATGACCACATTTGTCCAAGATACCTTAGTTGACAGACCATTGACAGTCAAATTTCCCTGCTTCAAATACAATCCTGGATACCTTTCCACTCAGTTGGAAATTACAACTCATATGATTTATTGCGCCGAATGTATGATAGTGACATTTTTGTTGTAGATGTGACTTCTCTTCTGATTGCAGGATCCTCTCATGCATTTGGGACTCGGGGACGCCCTGAGTCACTGCAGTGGTCGGCCGTGCCCTCTCTGATCCACTGTTGCAAACTTAGCGGGAGTACAATATCGCTTCGACTAAAATGCTGGTTCCAGGACACTTCCTGGTTTCAGTGATTTTACATTAGAAGAAGCAATTGAAGTGCAACCTTCATATTAAACGCACGCAGCATTTAACTCTTTAGCTGCGATAATTTTTAATTACGAAACCGGGCATCCCAAAAAGCCTGGCTCTTGTCAACATTAACATACCGCATTCTTGTATCTTCAAGAAGATGTAAATCTATGTTTGTTTCAATATAATTTTATTTTAATATTTAGTATATTTATTAACTGTTGACACAACATATACAATTCATCGAACATTAAAAGCTGGAGGCACCGGCGAGATCTTGGATACTTTTTTCAAGCTTGGAATAAATGTACGCTCATCATATCTTACTTCAGTTTTCTAAGTAATGTTTTCACCAGTCTTATGTGGAATTGCAACAGACGACGGAGCACCTCGCATCACATTTATTACAGATAAGTACATTTTATCTTATTATTATTAGCGGTTTGGCTTTTGTTTTTTACGCTATTCACCTCATTATTTGAATAATGAGTACCGACTTGGAAGCCGCAAAAAAGGCTGCTGAAGAATTGGAAAAAGCAGCTATAAATTTACGTGGCAGAGCTAAATCTGCTCTAACAAGGATAAACAACTTCATTAACTCTGAGCAAACGTTTCAAAAGAATGATTTGTACAATAAATTAGAAAACTTAGAGACAGTTTACTCAGACTTTGATAAACATGATGCTCAATTACCAGCTGAAGCATCTGAAATTGAGGAATTTGAAAAAAAAAATATTATGAAACCAAAGCCAAACTGCAAACGGAACTTGAAAAAGTTACCGTAAATGTGCATGAACAATCTCAATAGATAAATGATCAGATTCCAGTTGTTAGTTCTACTATTTCTAACAATTTTAAATTGCCTAGGCTCAATATAGAGCAATTTAAAAATGATTTTAAAAACTGGCTGTCATTTAAAGATTTATATTTATCATTAATTCATAATAACGACAGCATAACTAATATACAGAAGTTTCAGTATTTAAGAGGGTTACTAGGGGAAGAGCCAGCCTCTATAATAAAACATATACCTATTTCTGAAAACAGTAATTCAGAAGCGTGGGAAAAATTGCTTTCGAGATATGATAAGAAAAAACAAATTGTTTCCACTTTAGTTAAAACATTCTTGGACATTCCCCCCATCACTCAAGTGAATGCTTTTAGCTTACGCTGTTTATCAGATGTATCAAATAAAGTAATTGGACGCCTTAAATCAATCGATGAAAAGGCATCTGGCCGTGACTTATGGCTAATCCATATTTTATTACAAAAGGTTGATTCTAAAACAAGGGAGGAATGGGCAAAATTGACCTCAAGCGAAGACTTTCCGTCTTTTGATCAATTTATTCAGTTTATAAATGATAGATGTTCATCTTTAGAGTTGTATAAAAGTGAAAATGAAGGTTCGCATAAACAAGAGAAACAATATAACGCCAATAGATCTTATTCCAGTGTCATTAGCAAATGTTTATTTTGTAAATTTAATCACTCACTTTACAAGTGTGTTTAATTTAAGGAATTAAGCACCAGGGATAGGAGACAGTTTGTTAAGAAAAACAAGTTATGCAGTAATTGCTTGTCTGACAAGCACACTACCTGGCAATGCAATTCCTCTTACTCTTGTCACAATTGTAAGCTGAAACATCATACTAGTTTATGTGAAAATAAGCTGCAAAATTACGTGATATCAACTTCTCGTTCAAATGAAAAACAGAACCGCAAAAACAAACCTGATTCAGAGGCCGGTTTGATTCCCGATGAGAATAAAAAGGAAATTTCTCCTTCCATAAATGCAGTTCAAACATCTTTCGCACTTTTGCTCACTGCTAGTGTATATATTAATGATTGCATGGTTCAAAAGCACACTTTAAGAATCATGTGTGATAGTGGATCAGAGTCTACGTTTGTTTCTGAATCCTGCATGAAAATGTTAGGAATTAAAAGGAAAAATGCTAGGTTCCCCGTAAAAGGTCTGTCTAATTCAAAGATCGCAGTAACTAAGGGTTACGTAATGTTTGATCTTACATCAATTTATAATGCTGGCACCAAGTTGTCTGTTAAGGCAATTATTTTAGATGATTTAACTGCTCCATTACCTGCGGAAAAAATACATGAGAAGCATTTTTCGCATTTAAAGAATATAAACTTAGCGATCCACATTTCGAGACACCAAGTAAAATAGACATCATTCTAGGATCTGATTATTTCTTTTCTATTTTGCTTCCTGGTCAAGTAACAGATACGCAGAGCAATTTAATTGCTCAAAATTCAATTTTTGGCTTTCTGGTATTAGGGGAAATGCCACATGCTAGTACATCTCCAAATTCTATGCACAATTTACATATTTATGAAATTAATATTGATAAAGAGTTAAAGCGTTTTTGGGAAGTAAAAAAAGTATTTAATAAGAATACTCAAATGTCGTCACCTGAAGAGCAATTTTTTGAATCACATTTTCAGGAAAATTATTCAATTAATTCCGAAGGTCGTTTTGTGGTTAAGTTACCTTTTATTCAATCTAAATCAGAATTAGGTAATTCTAAACCTGCTGCAATTTCTCGCTTGCTTACTATGGAAAAGAAATTTAGAGAAAAACTAGAATTTGAAAATCATTACAAAGATTTTATGTACGAATATGAAGAATTAGATCACATGGAATTAGTTGCACAAAATGACATTAATAATTATGAAAACACACACTACATTCTTCCTCATCATGCGGTTATTAAATCTTCTAGTATCACTACTAAATTAAGGGTAGTTTTTGACGCTTCATGCAAAATTTCAAGTGGTGTTTCCTTGAATTCCATTTTGGGTGTAGGACCTAAGTTACAACGGGACATTTTCGAAATCTTACTTAATTTTCGATTTCCGAAAATAGTCTTTTCTGCGGACATAGAAAAAATGTGCCGCCAGATTTTGGTTGCCGAAGAGGATCAAATTTATCAGCAAGTAGTTTGGAGGTCTAATCCTAATGAGGAAATAAAAAATTACAAATTGAAAACTGTCACATATGGTTTAGCGCCAGCATCTTTTCTGGCAACTAGATGTATGAAACAAATCGCTCAGGATTATACAAAAAATCCTTGCATTTCGCGCATGTTAGAAGAGGATATGTACATGTATGACTTATTATCCGGTACGAATACTGTTAGGGAAGCAATAGAAACTTGCAAAGAAATTACAGATTGTTTAGACGCGCATGGTCTCCACTTAAGGAAGTGGAATTCAAATTCACAGGAATTTCTTAAGGATTTATAGATTCTTCTAGCACTGAATCAAATTTTGAAATCATTCCTAGTGACAACGGAAGCTCCAAGGTTCTAGGCTTGAGCTGGAACTCTTCTTCAGATAGTTTTATTTTCATAACTGCATTAACACTCACTCCACCTCTTACAAAGAGACACATTTTAGCTGAGTCTGCACGGATTTTCGACCCGCTAGGTCTAATTTCGCCCTGTACTGTAAATTTAAAGGTATTTTATCAGAAACTTTGGCTTACAAAAGGGGACTGGAACTCTATTATACCGCAACATCTTACAGACGAATTGCTACAATTTCAAATTTCCTTTAACGGACTAAATCAATTGTCTGTTCCTAGATGTGTCACGATTTCATCCGGTAACCCATCTGAATTACACGGATTTTCTAATGCCTCAACATTGGCATATGCTGCCGCAATTTATTGCCGACAAAGTTATAAGGGGACCCTTTTCTCTTAGTTTCTAAAACTAAAGCTGCTCCAATCAAACAGATTTCAGTGCCAAAATTAGAGCTTTGCAGTGCGCACCTACTATCTAAGCTGTTCCGTTCCGTCATGGAAACATTAAAGAGTTACAAGTTCGATATTTTCGCCTGGACGGACTCAAAAGTCGTCCTTTCTTGGCTATCTGCACATCCGCGTAAATGGAAGACTTTTGTCGCGAATAGAACATCTCAAATCACCGAAATTCTACCTACAAAGAACTGGAGACATGTCCCATCCAAAGAGAACCCCGCAGATATCGCTTCACGCGGTATTGATCCAAAATGTCTTCCAGGTTGCGATTTGTGGTGGAAGGGGCCAAGTTGGCTGGTTTTGGACCCATCCAATTGGCCCAAAGACTACTCAAATGCTGAGGAGTTTGATGATCAAATCAAAGCAGAACAAAGGTCTGATCCAATTTTTTCCTTTCACGTCCGCACATCAAATGATCTATTTAATAATTTGCTTCAAAAGCACTCTTCGCTTGCAAAAATTATTCGCATTTTGGCATATTGCCAAAGATTTATGAAAAAATGCAAGAAATCTAACGAAACTGAAATTTCTTCACAACATCTTACTTACACAGAAACAAAAGATGCCGAAGAAAATATTGTTCGTTGGATTCAGAATTCTTACTTTCAGGAAGAATTTAAATGTGTCCAAGAACAGAAAGCTTTTCCAAAGAAAAGTGCGTTACAATCCCTCCCCCCATTTATTGATGATAAGGGTCTGTTACGGGTGGGAGGACGCTTACAAAATTCCCAATTATCCTTTAATCACAAACATCCGTTAATCTTGCCCTGACAGCATAAAATGGCTGAGTTATTAATACAGCAACAATACATTGCCCATTTGCATGCCGGGTCTTCACTGCTATCCCACATCATAAGACAATCTTATTGGATAGTTGGTAGAAAAAAGATCATTAACAAATGCATCAATAGATGCTTGAAATGCTACAGATATAAAAGGTCCATTGCAACCCCTCAACTAATGGGGAATTTGCAAAGCATCGAGTAGCCCTAGAACGTCCATTTTTCTCCAGCGGTGTTGATTACGCAGGCCCTATATCTATTAAATTTAGTAAGGGTCGGGGTGCAAAAACAACTAAGGGCTATATAGCTTTGTTTATTTGTTTGGCTACAAAAGCTGTGCATATTGAAGCTGTGAGTGATATGACAGCTGAGGCATTTATCGCCGCCCTTCGACGTTTTAGGGCAAGGCGAATTGCCCCACGGCATCTTTACAGCGACAACGGCACCAATTTTGTCGGTGCATCCAGAAAGTTAGACAAAATTTATGAATTGTGGCGTTCATTTACAGATAATGAAATAATGTCACATTATCAAACTAAAAACTCTCTAGAATGGCATTTCATCCCTCCTTCTGCCCCTCATTTTGGCGGTATTTGGGAGGCTGCCATAAAATCGACAAAGTATCCCATCAAGCGAGTCATAGAAGAGACATTGCTCCCTTTCGAGGAGCTATCCACGTTACTCGTCCAGATAGAAGCCTTGCTAAACTCGCGGCCGCTTATACATTTAAACGATAATGATGCTGATTCAATAAATGTTCTCACTCCCTCACATTTTCTTACAGGTGATGTTTTGCATTCCATACCCGATGAGTCAGCAACCCCGACAACGAATCTAAAGAAACGATGGGAACTGATCCAAAACATGAAAGCTGGATTTGCCAAACGGTGGACCAGAGAATAGCTGGCCTCGCTGCAACCCAGAGTTAAGTGGAAGATCGCCACGCCTAACATGGAGGTGGGTCAGATAGTGTTACTCATGGACACAAATCAACCGCCTGGAACTTGGCCGTTGGGTCGCATTACGAAGGTCCACCCAGGCAGTGATGGACTCAAGAAAGTGGTGACTGTGGGTCTTCATTAGTCAAGCGTCCAATCAACAAAATAGCATTACTCCCTCAGTATCAAGACTAAGGACTTGATGGGGGGGGGGGGGGAGCATGTTCAGTGAACATACATTTTTCGCAATTATTATTATTTAAGAGAAACCTTATTGATGCTAATATAAAAGTATTTATCAATAATAAATAATAGATCATTTTCTATGCAGACACAAATATCTACTTAATATAAACAATCCAACAGCTTCATCATTATTGTGAAATTTGTTCCTTTAGCAATTAGCAATTTTGAAGCTATAATTCATATAAGTCATCTTTTATATTTAGACATTTTCTCAGTTGTTTAAAAATAATTATTGTGATTTACATGTATTGGTCAAGGACACTTCCTAGTTTCAGTGATTTTACATTAGAAGAAGCAGTTGAAGTGCAACCTGCAGATTAAACGCACGCAGCATTTAACTCTTTAGCTGCGATATTTTTTAATTACGCAACCGGGCATCCCAAAAAGCCTGGCTCTTGTCAACATTAACATACCGCATTCTTGTACCTGCAGGAATATGTAAATCTATGTTTGTTTCAATATAATTTTATTTTAATCTCTAGTATATTTATTAACTGTTGACACAACATATACAGTTCATCGAACACAATGTGTGCATTTATTATTTAAATTTTCAGAACGATTTTAATGAACTCTTGTAATAAAAAGACATGCAATTCTCAATTATTTTACAATTGTATAAGTCTATTTCTTATGTATACTCAGTTAACAAATAAGTAAATTAATGCTGAATTAGTACTTTTGAGAATAGGGATTGACCATACTAGGGAATCGCCTTCGTAACTTTTAAAAAATAATAATAATACCACTAAAGAACAAAAATTCTGTTTCTTCAGAATTTAGTGTCGCCCCCGGCATTTCCATTACTTCATTTTCTTCTGGTGGACTCGTGGTTTCTATTATTAGGAAACAGACATTATAAATGAAGTGTTAGGTGAAGATGAAAGAGCAGTCGTAAAAAGTTAGAACAGTGATTTTCTGGTCAGAATGGAAAAAATAATGGCCATAAAATTTTTTGAAAAAAAAAAAAATAATATGGCCATTTTTTTTCCCATTCTGACCAGAAAATCAGATTTCTAACTTTTTACGACTGCTCTTTAATCTTCCTCTAACACTTCACTTATAATGGCTGTTTCATAATAATAGAAACCTCTGGTCCACCAAATGAAAATAAATCGGTTAAGCCGGACTCCGATAATCGGGACTCTACTGCAAAACATATTTCAATTTTAAGACTTAAAGCACACGCTTTTATTTTATGTGAAATGACGTCATTTGCAATAATATAGATACTTAAAATTAAATATAGTTTATAAAAGATCCATATTTTATCTCAAATCCTTCATTTATATTTCTCTCAAAATAGCACGTATTTTATTTTTTTTTTTTCAATTTTTATGAGAAAATGGCAACAAAAAGATACAAATGGAGATTCAGTTTTCAAACAAATTGCATTAAAAAGTACATTTTTGCCCCATACGACGGTATAAACATTGAAAATGTGCGATGCTTAGAAGTTTTAAAAAATACTGTAGAGTATTTAATCGCACAATGAAACATCGGGTTTTGTTTTACGGCTGGCGTATACAAGGTAACGTTATTTATTGGAGACAAAATAAGCTGGGAGAAAGAAATAGCATACCGGGGGCTAATACATACAAAAATAGAAGGTCGTCGATAAGGAATGTATTTGAATTAATAGAAAAATTCATCCAGCCAAAATTAAAAATCATTTTCCTGAATATCTAAGGGTTTTTTTTTTTTTTTTTTTTTTGTAATAATCAATGCAAAATATAATTCTTCGTAATTCATTTCTCAAAACTACCGGATAAATAGCGGTAAACTAAATTTATCTTAGTGGAAGAACAACTTGTTTTATAATTAATAAATGGTTGAAGCGACCGGTTATACTTTATCTTTATTTTCAAAAGTAAGCAAATGTATTCCATTTTTCCAGAGTTGGGCAAAATACATCGAAAAACCATTTTCGATACAAAATGCAAAACACATTGGTTTTAGAACTTAAAATACAAATTACAAAATACTTTTCAAAATTTAAAAATTCCAAATACAAAATACATGTATTTTCAAAATACATTTAAAATACAAAATACATTTCGAAATTTAAAAAATTTATTGATGCAAATTTTTTTTTCGGGTTGGGGGGGGGGGGGGGTAATTTTGCAGTTTAAAAGAAAGAGTGTTCTAAGAGAGTGTACCCGACTGCTTCTGAATAAGGCACTGGAATAACATTACTTAAACATTCGGAACATATTTAATATCTTCATCATTTATATTATAAAACTATATTACATTATTATCTAAAAAAAAAAAAGTAGTTTCTTGATATTTTTTCAATTAATTTAAAAGTCAAATATTAAACAATTTGAAACTCTCTGTACAATGAACATTAATTTCGGTTTTCAAACTTTTAACACGTAAATAACAGCTTCAGTTAATATGGTTAAACGTCTTTGATTATCTATCTATCTATATTATAAAGGACAAACATATCTGCCTATATTATAAAGAACAAACATATATGTGCGTAACGCATACGTCATTCTGCGAATGGCAACACATTGAAATTTGAAATGAAATTTCTGTTTTGCAATTTTCACTATTGCAAACTTTTAAACCTCTAAGCATCGCACAGTTTCAATTTTTACACCGTCGTATAGGGAAAAAATGTATTTTTAAATGCAATTTGTTTGAAAGTTCTATCTCAATTTATTTTTGAAATATTATTTTTTTTATAGTTTTTAGTACCAATTTTGCAATTGTGGCAACTGAAGTACTCCATTTCTATTAAAAGTAAAGGGAAAATAGTCATGGTTTATTTATTTTTATTGATTATATCCTTATTGATGCCATTTTCACATTACAAATAAAAGTAACTTTTTTTTTAATTTTTGAACAGAAAATGACGTCAGCCACTAAAAAAAACACGAATTCTTCTTCATAAATCAAAAGATTGAAGAAGATATTTCAATATTTTTACATTACGCTGATACTAAATTTGAGACGCTAGGCAAAATGATTCCGTGAGTAAAAATGATGTCATATTTAAAACAAAACGATCATTTTTTTTTTTTTTTTTTTGAAAAAACTAAATATTTGACCAATACTATGGCAACTAAAGGCAAATTTCTGAATGGTAAATTTTCGCGGGTACTGACAAGGGAACCACTTTAGGTGTTGCTCGCACCTAGTATTGAAACCTGGTGCATTTTAAAGCTTTATATTAGAAAGTTTGGGAATGGATACAATTTTTTTGTTAAAATAAATTTTTTTTTTGATTTTACAGCAAATTAACTTTCTGAAAATGCAATTTTCTAGACCACATTTCAGGCTTTTAACGTAAAAGTTAAAAAAAAAAAAATAGTTACAAATATAAATTAGTCAATAATAACTATAAAATGTGGAAAAAAGTTTTAAAATTCCTTCAAGAACCTACGAATTTGATTTTTTAAAAAAATACTATTATATTTCCATATTTGGCGGGGAAAGATTGGCGTCTTTTTCGTCCCGTGCAGTTTTCCGGCAACCCTAGCTCAGTATTTTCGCCACGCTCCGTGTTGTAATGGTTTGGATGTAAACCTATTACAGATATAAAGCTAGTGGAAATTTTGAAGTGCCATATCTGGCGACTTAACTCTCTTTTGGTGTAAAATTAACAAATAAAATTCCAATAATAAAAAATTATAACTATACAAAAATATATAAAATATGATTTTAACAAAGAATTTTTATCGATGTTCTAACTTTTATACATAGGGCTACAAAATGCACCAGGTCTCGATTCTAGGTGCGAGCAACACCTAAAGTGGTTCCCTTGTGAGATTAGAACTTAAATTTTATGCGAATGTTCACATGAAAAGTTGTATCGGACAAACATGACTTTAAGTTTGGCAATACCTTCATTAACAATGTATTGCGCATTAAAATACTTTAAATTGTGAATTTGAGTGGTGCGTATGTAAATTCTGAGAATGTAGAAATAACGTACAGTTTAGATTTTATGGGGGATTTTATGATGTGACAAAGCAAATTACTTTTTACTGATTTTTCATCCCGTAAAAACAAATGTAAGAGCCTCAATCGATAACTTCAACATAATTAGTACTCATTTTGATTACGTATCTAATAGAGTTTAATTTTTCAATTATTTAAGTAGTTGAAGTTTTTGAAAATAATATTTTGGTAATTTTAGGTTAAAAACATTGTATGTTTTAAGAGTTAAATAACCAATGCAAGATGAATTTTTTATTGTAATTATTTTTGTAGGTTTAATATAAATTCGATCTAACAATTCCATTCTAAATGTTTTAATTCGTCGAGTTTCGACGGGTTCCAACTCGTTAGTTAAAATATCATACAAATAATGTTTTAATAATATTTTCGATTTTATTTAAAACAAACACATGCATAGCACATACCCACATATACATAATGTATCATTGTAAGATGTATGTATGTGCTTGTGATTTATTAAATTAATAACGCATTTGTATATACATATGGATGGTATAGTAATTGGTTAAAATTTCCATTTTCGTTTTCTGCTGAACTCTTTAAAGAATTGAAGTACGGTTTTGGACTGAAAAACTTGCTCTGCTAATTTATATCTTCACTGTGCTAATTATTTCACAAACAATCTATGTTATAAAGCAAAAAAGATGTCCGTCAGTAACTCTAATGTCATATCAATAGTGACTACGACCTAAATAAACATTTCTTTTTTTTTATTTTAATATTGTACCTTCTAAATATCGCATAACTGCAATTTGTACACAGTGGAATATAAAAAAGTACTTTCAGATGCGATTTCTTTAAAAATTGTATCCCAATTTACATAATTCTTTTAGGGATTTTTAAAATATTTTTCAAGCCTGAATTTTTTAAACGCATCTCGCAAGTATTCCTGCGACCCAATTATGGAATAACCCTTGCACATAAAATAACGATACAGATCAGTATTTGTTTGTTAATGTGTGATATTCCATAACTAAATTGCCAAACGAAATTAAAATACCACAAATACGTAAATCAAATCCGAATTTAAACAGACATTTAACTGAACTACGCATTTAAATGCTGAAATAATCAAAGTTTGGTAATAAATGATAAAAACCTTTCGCAATTAATTGCTGGTATGTGGCTAATAAGAAAGTCTCAAAAATGCATTTTCGGTGTAGTTGGTTGGAAATCCGAGAAAATATACTAAATAATAATAATAATAAAAAAATGGAATTAGTTTTCAATTAAAAAATGATTTTCACCTAAGTTCTATTATACTGTTCAGTATATCGAGCTTCTTTAATCTGAATGAGATCGCTGGTCTGTATTATAAAACAAAAACATGCCCATGAGTATAGCTGCTGTCATATTGACGATGCAACAATCTGAGTAATAAATTTGCCTTTTTAGGAAATCTATTAACGTCTAATCATTCTACAATTTGAAGTTTTACACTGTCGAATAGGAAAAAAATTGTACTTTGAAATGCACTTTTAAAAAAAATCGCTGAATTTACGAATTTGTTATAGTTTTTTTTTTTTTTTTTTTTTTTTTTTTTTTTTTTTTAAATCGAGCATGATTAAAAAAAAAAATCTATATTGCAGGCAGCCCGATTGCAAAAGATTTGCCTGCATGCACTTTAAACGATGTAAAGAAGTTCATCATTTGTCCCTGGCTAATATTTGATAACGATATTAAAAGCTCATCAAAAATAAATAAAAAATAAACACAAATTTAATCGATATATAATCGAACTACCACTTAAATAAGTTTAACTAGAAAACAGGAATTCTGCTTTTTCATAATTTAGTATCGCCATCAATGGAAAAGAAATATATCTATATTAATATAGACAGTACAAAACATATTTCAGTTTTAAGACTTAAAACACTCGCTTTTATTTTTTTATAAAATGCTGTCATTCGCATTCGCTAAAGAATTTCACATTCACGATCCTGTTTTAAACAACATCTACAGAAAAGTTATGCATAGGACGTCACTATCGCAGAATAATACACAAATCCAGCAAATTTCATCGCATTCAAGAAACTCGAGAAAAAAATATCGGCTGTCTAATGATTCATATGCCTTCATTTGTTTGCAAAATTAATGTAAATACTTAAAATTAAATATAATTTATAATAGCTCCATGTTTTATCAGAAATCATGCATTTATATTTTTTGTTCAAAATAGCACGTATTTTAATTATTTTTTTTTTTAGTTGTTATGGGAAAATGGCAACAAAAAATATAATAACATACTATTTTCCAACTATTATCCCTTTACTTTCTACAGAAATGGAGTACTTGAGTTGCCAAAATTAAACAAATGGCACTAAAAAATACAGAAAAATTAATATTTCAAAGATAAATTGAGATGCCGTTTTCAAACAAATTGCATTTCAATGTACTTTTTTTTTCTCAATACGACGGTATAAAAATTGAAAATGTGCGATACTTAGAAGCTTAGAAAATTGCAGCAGAGTATTTAAGTGTACAATGATACATGTGCTTTGTTTTACGGCTGGCTTATACAACGGAACGCTATTTTTCAGAGACGACATTTTTATAGAGGGGAGAAAGAAATAGCATACCGGAGGCTAGTAAAAAAAAAAGCTACTATAATTAGTGAATTCTTTGACGATTTCTTTGGCTATTAATCCTTGGCATGTAGCTGATGCGAAAGTACCGTTATAAAAACATTGTTTAAATGCATAATTTATATTTTTCATATAAAATTGCTTTTTTGTGTTAGTGAAAAAAAAAGTTAAGCTTAAAAAATATATTAGAGTTTTTAATTAAAAATTATTTTCATCTATTTTTTGTACACCAAGCAGTATGTCCTGTAAGACAAAGAGCCATGGTTAGCTTCGCATGTGTCAAGATGTTTTTGAAGTGTTAAAATGCTTTGGCATGCAAAGTCAACCATGTAAACGAATAAAACCAAGTCTGCATTTAAACCTGCTATAT
The DNA here is from genome assembly GCA_963932465.1 of Maratus speciosus. Taxonomy (NCBI): domain Eukaryota; kingdom Metazoa; phylum Arthropoda; class Arachnida; order Araneae; family Salticidae; genus Maratus; species Maratus speciosus. The sequence goes on from OZ010786.1 coordinate 25,148,196, forward strand.
CAAATATGATCAATGTAAATATAGTTAATATACATTTGCATGTTTTATGAATAAATTGAACTACTTTTATATTAAAAAAAGTTTAATCCCAATTAAATGAATATCGAATATATGGTAAATTATAGAACCTCGACTGAGTGAATACTAAGAAACTAGAAAAGTAATGTTAAATTCGATCAGAACCGTGCGAAGAGAAAACTGCCCCCGGGGCGAAGTTTCAATTTGGACCCACCCCCCCTCCTCATACACACACACACACTTTTTCTTTGTGAGATGTGTCACAAAACTGAAAAGTGCAGCAACAGAAATAAATTCTATTGAACACATATTTCGCGTTCATTTTGGAACTTTATGTTCAATGTTAATTCAAAAACTCCAACCAACTAAATAACATAAGAGGAAATTGCACTTATATTTTTGCAAAGGAAATGTGGGAAATAGGTGTAGAAAATATGTATATAACAGCACAGTATAACAGTCTGCAATCCTTTTGTATCCCCAGAAGGAAACACCATGCTATTTTGAGAGTATATGTTTTTGTCACAAGCACATAAAGAAAATTACAGACTCAGAAAAGAGAAGGTTAGCGAAAGGGACTAAGACAAAGACCTAAAACAAGTTTTGAAAAGAAAAAAGTCCTTCAATTTGCATTTGGGTGTAGGGTAAGGGACGATGCAATAACTTTGAAACGAAAGACGAATAACTTTGGAACGTACTTTCATTGGGAAAAAATTCGCAATCTGTAAATATATAATTTTTTTTTCATAACAAAAGAAGAAAAAACGAGGTTTGTAGTATAAATTTGGCGCCCCCTCAATTTCCGCGCCCGGAGCGACTGCCCCTTTCGCCCCCCACTTTGCACGACACCGAATTCGATATATGATGGTATAAGTTTAAAATCTTACCTTTAAATAGGTTTTGAAGTTTGTTTTATCATTCAAAAATTTAACCTATAATCGAATACCTAGTTTTATACTGCTAGTACTTTCCCCTAATTTCCTTATTATCATCAACAGAACATTAAAATTATTTCACGTCTAATAGCGCACATTGTATATTATTATAATAAATCATCTTGGTAAATTTTCATTGGGAGTTTTAGCAATATTTCCATGAGCCGGTATTTCCATCTGAGGAAACTAACAGCATCACACTTCTAACGTTCGACAGCACATGCAATAATTTTCACACAACATTTTTTTCTAACTCTCATTGAAAGTTATAAATTATAAAAAATATTTTTGTGACTACTCAGCAAAACAATGCTTCTGCAGAAGTAAACATACGATTCATTAATATGCTTATCGTACATCGTACCGAATGTTAAACAATCGGTACATATAAATTTCCAAAAACGAATTCGAAGACTATTCAAAACAGACAGGCATGTGTTTCCCTATTGCAACTCTAAGATCTGCGGTTTAGACACGACAATTTGAAATCTCGAGGAATGTATTTTGAGTATTTTGAAAATACAAAATACTTTGAAAAAGCATTCCAAAATACATTACCAAAATACATTTGTTTTAAAGGTTTAAAATACAAAATACAAATTACAAATGTATTTTGAAAATGTATTTCAAATACATGTATTTTCGATACTGCCCAACTCTGCATTTTTCATTTCAGAAATGCCAAGAAACTATAAATAAAAATCTAAACAGGTTGGCTGTAAAGTGATATGGCGTTTCCTGAAATATTCTAGTTTTGTGCTTGTGTGTTTATTTTCATTTCGCTTTAATCTACTTTATATTGTTGGCATTTTCTTTTGCTTTTTTAAATGTACAAATATTTACGTATTCATTCTGTGACTGAATTTATTTTCAACCAATTTTGGCCATACAATATCAAACTATTCTTTAATCCCTATTCGTAGATAGTTTACTATATTGAAACAAAAACATCAAAGTATTAAACACAGGATATGTTAATTAAAACATTTTAACGAGATTTTTTTTTCATATAGTGTCCAAACTTATTATTAAGAAATAATTTATAATAATATTATTAAAATTAAAATCGCTGGTGCACATCAGCTTAATTTTAATATCATATCCTAAAAAAATAAGCTTTTAATTGTTGTGTTAATAATATAAAATAACCTTCGAAACTGTATTTAAAAATATAAATAAATTAATTAGGTAGAATAAATAATCGTTATTTTATTTGTCATTTGAGTATCTCAAAAGAGATTAGTAAAATATCCTTCCTAATTACTCCGTAATCAATCCTAAGACAATGTAATATTTGCTAGTTCTTAATTTAAGATAGGTTTTATTATGTTAGCCGGGTGATCGTTTATATAGAGACTCTTTTCAACAATATGAGGTAGTGATCAATACTTGTATCAGTTGGCTATGCGGTATCTATCTATCTATATTACAAGAACAAACATATCTGTGCGTAACGCATACGTCATTCTGCTAATGGCAACACTCTGAAACTTTCGCTACTGCAAATTTTTAAACTTCTGAACATCGCACAGTTTCAATTTTTACAACGTAATATAGGGAAAAATGTACATTTAAATGCAATTTGTTTGAAAGCTCTATCTCAATTTATTTTTGAGATATTAATTTTTTTATAGTTTTTAGTATCAATTTTGTAATTGTGACAACTGAAGTACACCATTTCTATTAAAAGTAAAGTGAAAATAGTCATGGTTTATTTATTTTTATTGATTATATCCTTATTGATGCCATTTTCACATTACAAATAAAAGTTACTTTTTACTATAATTTTTGAACAAAAAATGACGTTAGCCATAACAAAAACACCCATTCTTCTTCATAAATCAGTTACATTTCAATTTTTATACATTATGCTGATACTGAGTTTGAGACGCTAGGCAAAATGATTCAGTGAGTAAAAATGATGTCATATTTAAAACAAAACGATGATTTTCTTTGATAAAACTAAATATTTGACCAATACTAAATGGCCAATACTATGACAACTAAAGGCAAATTTCTGAATTTTTTATTCGCGTGTACAAATATTAGAACTTAAAGATTGTGAGAACGTTCATATTTGGCTTTAAGTTTGAAAATACATTCATTAATAATGTATTGCGCGTTAAAATACTTTTATATTGTGAACTTGAATGGTGCGTATGTAAATTTTGAGAATGGGAAAATAACGTATAGTTTATATTTTATGGGGAAAATTTTATGATGTGACAAAGCGAAATCCTTTTTACTGATTTTTCTTCCCGTAAAAACAAACGTAAGAGCCTCTATCCATAATTTCATCATAATTTTTCATCTTGATTATGTATTCTAATACAGTTTAACTTTTCAATAATAAGCAGTTGAAGGTTGTGGAAATAACATTTTGGCAATTTTAGGTTAAAAATATTATTTATTTTAAGAGTTAGACAACCAATGTAGGATGAATTTTTTACTGTAATTATTTTTGGAGGTTTATCATAAATTTGATCTAACAGTTTCTTTTTAAATATTTCAGTTCGTCAAATTCCGACAGGTCCGAACTCGTAATGTTAAAAAACATAATTAATTATCGTGTTACCAATGAATAGTTATATGTGAAATTTAATTTGCTTAAAATAGTTTTGTGTTAGTAGAATGTGAAATATTTGCGAATCTATCTATATTATAAAGGACAAACATATGTGTGCGTAACGCATACGTCATTTTGTGAATGGCAACACTTTCAAATTTGAAATAAAATTTTGCTTTAGAAATTATCTCTACTGCAAATTTTTAAACTTCTACACATCACACATTTTAAATTTTTACACAATCGTATAAGGAAAAAATGCTCTTTTAATTGCAGTTTGTTTGAAAGCTGTACCTCAATTTAATTTTAAGATATTATTATTATTTTTTTAGTTTTTATTACTTTTTTTGTAATTGTGGCAACTGAAGTACTCCATTTCTGTTGAAAGTAAAGGGAAAAAAGGAAAATAGCAGATTGCTTATCTTTTTGTTGCCAATTTCTTAAAAACTGAACAAAAAAAAAAAATTAATTAAACACGTACGATATCAAGAATATCGTTTGTTATAAAACCTGGTGAGTTTTGGCTTTATTTTGTTTTCATTTATCAAGTAAATGATTTTTAGTTTATTGCAATTTAACTTCACAGGCGATACAACACTTTCTTTTTACAAAAATGTACTTTAAAGAACATTTGTGTGACTTATTTCCTTCGTATTTACTTAATTCGTATCAAAAACCTGAAAGAATGCAATTTTATTAATCCGTGTGTAATTATATTTTCCGAATGACTTCTGATAAAACATGGAGCTATTATAAACAAAAAAAAAAAAATGAAGACATATATAAATCATTAGAAACCCGAGATTGTTTTGCCGAATTTCTTAAATGACGTCATTGCTTTCAGCTGGCTTTGTGTATTATATCGCGATAAGGATGTCATTTGCATACCGTTCTATAAGGTGTTGTTAAAGACGAGATCGTAAACATAGGATGCTTTAGCGGATGCAGTTGACGTCATTTTACATAATAAAAAAAAAAGCGTGTATTTTGATTTTTAAATTGAAATGTGTTTTGCAGAAGTGCGTGATTTTCACCCCAGATGCTTTGAAATTCTTCAAGGCTGAAAATGCTTTATCTTCGAATATAACGCAGTTGAAATCACACACCGATAAAACAAAGTGGTTTGAGCTGAGTGAGTGAGTGTTGTGGCTCTTTGTCCGAAAAATAGCGATTTATATTACAGAAATTGGTGATTCTCTCTTGGATGAATTCGCTTCGCTGAGTTAGACAAGCGATCAAAGAATATCTTGGCAATAATTCTAGGTTTAAAATAATATCAGGTTCCCGCAGTTTTTGTCCAAAATTCTTCTACTAATAAAATTTTATTGCTATTCTTTAACACTTGTTACTGTAATGTTATCAAAATAACATAATTTGCTTAATTTATTTTTTCATAATTTTATATAAACTACATATTTAAAACACAAGAATATTTTTTAGACTCCTGCGCTTAGATTTCTACTGAACGAAATTTACTAATTTTTTTTTCTTTAACTGAAAGCTGTTAATGTGTAGATATGCCTGCACTAGCTGTTTTTTTAATACCTCATTATAATATTTTAATTTTAAAAGTATTCTATGAAACCGCTTCAACATGATCGTAATGAGATAGCTTTCGTTATTGCATCGAAGAGAGAAATAACGATGCTTATTTGTATTTATTCAAGTGATTATCTGGTAAGAATTTAAAATTGTTCATAAAAATATAATAGTTGTATAGGGTTTAATGGTGAAAAATCCCATTAGGGACATAATATTTTGAACGGAAAATTACGTACTGCTTTTGAATACACGCATTTTCCTCATAAAATGTCCATATTTTTTACCTTTTGTATGTGTATTAAGTTTCAGACACTGGGAGAAATGCTTATGTAAGTGAAAATGATGTCATATTTAAAAGTAAACGATGATTTTCTTAGATAAAACTAAACTTTTTAACACAAATTCCTCAAAAAAACCTAAAATAAGGAAATTTTTACTCCCCAGTATTGAGATTAGAATCTCGAGTTAAGAGTGCGACTGTTCACATGCAAAGATTTTGCTGTCAATCGTGACTTCACGTTTTGACTTTAAATGATTTTTAAATGATCAAATTAAAATACCAGTTTTATAAAAGGCGTGATTGTGGGTATGCAAGGTTAATTTTTAAATTTATCTCTATCGCGTGGAACTCGGTTAAGGAAGATTAATCCGTTTGCCATTAAAAAAAACAAAAAAAAAAAACAAAAAAAAAAACATAAAGAGTTCATCGTTTTCTTACGACTAATATTCCGTAAACAAAAATAAAACTTCCTCTAAGATTAAATAAATAAAATAATATAAATAAAACACAAATTTAACAGACATGTAATTGAACTACGCGCTTAAAGGTCTGAAATTATCAGAAAAAAATGCCGTAAGCAGCCAAATTTTGGGCTAATAACTCTTAGCATGCGGCTAATACGAAAAAAATCACTTTTGATAAATTTCAAAAGTTTATTTGATTGTATAATTCATATTTTTCAGATGAAAAGTGCTTCTTTATTTTTAGTGGACAATCTAAAAAATATATTTAATGTAAAAAAATATATTACTCTTCAATTAAAAAATAATTGGTTTTCATCTATATTCTGTAACCCGGGAATCCTGGTACAATACCCGAGTTTTATATAATTTCTCTAATTTAAGTAACTTGTGGCTTTTATGTGTCTAAACAATGTGATATTTCGCCCTATATCGCAAATAGAAAAATCACGTAAACTTTCAAAAACGTTTCTGAAAAAGAAAGACGAGAAAATAGTAACTCAAATAATAAAAAAACTCAAATGTAAATATATTTATCTACATTTTTATTCAAACACTATCGCACTATTTTTGAGCGCATATTAGCTTGGAGTGAGAAGGCATGGTGATAAAACAACCAGCAATACTGTAGTCAGGACCTTTTTGGAGATTTTTTTCTTTTTACTGAATTGCAGATGACGTCATCGGAGTGCCCGCTAGCTCTAGAACTCCGAAATATAAATATATAGTAAATATTAAGCCTTAGCGTAGTACTTATCAAATTCAGCGATGAGATTCTTAATTATTTCTCTGTGTTTTCCATTCCCAAAGTTCTACAGTTAATTGTGATATTTTTTATAACACTTACAAAGTTTGGAAGCAAAGTGCAAAAACTCACCAAAATAAATTCGCCCCTAGGGAAATAGTACACCAGCCGCTATACCTCGCCTTCTTTTGCAGTGCAACAAAAGAATCTCCATATTAAAGAATCCGTAAAACTCACCACCTTCCGTTGCATAGATATGAGTCGAATTTTAGCTAAGACAGTCAACAGAGATGAGAACGCTGATTCGACGGCAGGCGCTGGTGCGATCAGCATAGCAGCGGCTAGAGTGAAGAATAACCCGGGAGATAAAATGAATCAACCCCTAGAAAAGCATACCTTGATGGAGAGGCAATGTTGAATTAAATAATTTGATGCATTGCGAAGACGGCTTGCATATGACATCACATATTCAAAAGAATCTGGCACCGCTTCATATGGCGCTTAATATAAAGCGAATGAAGTGCTCTCTATTTGACTTATTACATTTATTAGCACTATAATAATAAAAATAAGAAAAATCTAAATTAAACAGAGAGACAACACGTGATTTTAACAGCAAACGGGGAGTTCTGACGTTCCGTGTGGGCTCCAGATGCAATACCAGATTGGAGTAGTTGCTAATAGCAACGTGGCATCAGTGCAAGCCGTCTATATGTTTTAGTTGGTAAATTGTTCAGTAAATAATCAGATTTTTGTATATAGTCAAAAATAATGCTTAGAAATTTCCATGAGCACCCGATTTAAATCTAAATCATTTTAACTGTTTGCACGCAGGCAAAATCTGTTTTTTATGTTAAAATCATTTGCTATATAAATTTTGTACTTGATAAATTTATAAAATGAGTCATTTATCCATTTATCCTAAAGCAGCAGTACTTTTTCCATTTAAAAAAGTTTTTTGAAAATCTACTATACCATATGTTTTTAAATGTTATTATTTTGGAGATTAATGTATGATGCCTTTCTGTTTCTAGGCTATTTAAAATTATTCAAAGCTTAGTAGTGATAACACTATATTATCAATTTATTTAAAATATTCTTTGAAATTCATCCCCTGTGTTCTGAGCGATAAACCATAATTGATATCACATTTTACATCTTTTAATAATTTAAATCTTTTTAAAAAAAACTTTTTAATTCATTAGCCATACTGAAAGTTACTTTTCTTTTAGTACTTAAAAATTACAAAAGCAATAAAAGAATAGTAGCTATCTTAAAATGTTTGCCCAATTTTTAAAAAAAGATTTTCAAATGTCTATTACACAAGACTGCGCATGGATTTTTAGATACGTCTAATATTACATTTAATATAATATTTTTACTGATAGTGTAAAACAATGAAATCTGACATATCTTCATATATTTTTAAATATATATGTAAAAGCCATTCTCTGTATGTATGTCCCTTATACAAATCAATAAATTAAAATTATAAGAATATTTTGACAGATTTGAATAAAATTTGCTGTACATACGTTTTAGAACGTTGAAAAAATCGCTGTCTACTTTAAAAAATCACTAGACCACTATGTATCCCTTTTTTCTACCACCTTCCATAATTTAACATTATAGAAATATCTCTTTTTTAATTTTCGAATTAAATCGTTTCTTTCTTGCTGCAACACCCTAAAAAACGGCACGGTAATTTAAAGAAAATGATAACGCGTGTATTTTATTTTTATTTGCCAATAAACATTGAGATTTTCTCGCTATATTTTTGCATTTTTGAAATCGACGCCATTCTAATCAGAAAACGAAAAATTTCCCAATATATATGTAAAAATTTTAACTAAACGTGTGTTAAAATGACGTAGTATCTTCATTTGAATGTTTTTAAAGTTTAAAAATCTATTTTAATACAGGCGTTTAAATTTCCGTGAAACATAATCAGTTGTTTAATCAGTCATTTCAAAGAATCGTTACATAAATTAGTTTTATTTCAGTCATTTCAAAGAATCGTTACATAAATTCGTTTTATTTCAGCCATTTCATATATCCGTTTCATAAATTCGTTTCGTTAGGATTTTATATATATAGGGTGGGTGTATGCACCTGAAAGTAATTTTTGTACAATTATTTGTACATTTATATGTATTTAAATTATTTAACTCAAGGTGAATATACCACTAGAATTTTAACTTTCATTTATCAAAAATCAACTTTTAAGCAATTTTTATAACTATACGCATTTTTATTTAACTTTATTAGACAGTTGACACCTTTTCATACCACAAAAATCTAATACATTTTAAAGAGCCTTTAATGAATTTAAATGGTATTTTTTTCGAATGGATTATCTTTGAATTTATAGCTGATGTTCGGATTTTGTTTCAAACTGTATGTTAACTTTTTATTAGATCACCAGAGAAATATTCTATTTGTTTATTTTTAAAAAAGATACAGCGAAATAAAATTAATATGTTTATAACACTTTTCTCTCTTTCAAAAAGAAGATCCAATATTGCCTAATCTTGCTTGAAATCGTAAAAGGACTTTAAATTGTTTTAAAATGTCTTTCGATTTCTTAGGGGAAAATATCTTCAAAACAATTCCGTTCTCGATGAAGAGTTTTATTTTCGACTTCATTTCAGAAAATTTTTCTCTTGAAAACTTTTTTGAATTTGTGCTTTGATTCTCAGCTTCCCAATATTTATTCTTTAAATATTCAACTGTTCTTCAATTAAAATGCCAATTACTTTAATTATATTAGTCATTTGATTTATTTTTAAATTGAAACTTTGAAGCATTCTATTAAATGTTCAGAATTACGTTCTCACTTAAAAAAAATGAATTTTTGTTAATGGAATTAGAAATAAGTATAATAAAAATGTAATAAACTAATATATGTATAAATGTATAATATGTATAAATGTATATGTATATGTACAAATGTATAATAAACTAATAAAAGAACAAATCGCTCTGTGTGTGTGTGTGTGTGTGTGCATCTGTCTGTCTGCGATGGCAAGGAAAATCTACCACACGTAGAAATTCTCAAAATTTAGGTGAGGTTAGTCCAAGAAAGGTTCTGCTGCACCTGCGGCTCAGATTTTTCATTTTTTAAGGGCCGTGGCCGCAGTGTTTTTTTAAGTTTTTATACACTAAATTCTTAATAACTAGCGCCCTTTTATCCAATCTTCTTCGTTTTGGGGAACCTTACTCCATTTAGTTATTATCGCCTGTCTCCTTACCAGTTATGACCTTGGGACCCCTTGCAGGGCCCTTGAAGTTTTTATGCAAATGAATTGGTAATAAATTGGTTTCTTTTAATCCGATCTTTATTTTTGGGATCCTTTTTCCATTTACTTATTCACACGTTTCTACATTTCATATAAGACACTGGGGCCCCATAGGAAACCATAGGCCCCATCAGGGCTCCTGGAACACATTTTGTGCGCCAAGCATTTTTCTGCCCCTAATTTTTGCACCTATTCAGTGCATAATTTTAAAGTTGAGTCTTGGACTCTTCTTCTTGGACCAAAACCCTCATATTTTTATTGGGACCCTAGGGCCATTTTTTAAACATTTACCCAATCTTTTGTGTATTTCTTTAAATTATTATCCTAACGAATAATTCATACCCTGTGCTTAATTTTGACTAATTGAAGCACTAAAGCTCTAAGTACTAAGACATTTTAAAGTGTTTTCATGTTAGGGCCCTGTTTTTAACTGTCAGTTGGCCCCTTTCGGGCCCCCTATTAAAGCTTCCTTAAAAATGGTCCGATTCACTAGCTTTTTTGTTTTTTAACAACGTCATAGGTTCTCCAGCTACTACATGAACGAAAAAGAAAATCAGATTTCAGCTACCACCAATTTTGAGTATTAATCGCCTTCTTGGGCCCTTGGTGCAGCTTTTTAAAAAATTATCCGAATTGCTTTCAATTTTCTTTAACATAGTTCTGGCGTCCGCTGATTACTTTAAAAACTACTAAAAAGTATCTTTATACCAAACCACATGCCTCTTAAATCCCTGACCCCTTGGGAACCAGTACAGGGCCCTTGAAGCTTTTGAACCATAAATTGTTAATAAATTGCCCCTGTTAATACGATCTTCATATTTGGAACCATTTATCATTTACTTATTCTCCCGTTTCTGTATTCCAGTTAAAATCCCGGGGCAACCTAGGGTCCCGTAGGGCCTGATCTGGGGCGCCTTGAACTTTTTGCTGTCCATACCTTTTTCAACCCCTAATTTTCTCATCTTCTCATTGCATAATTTTAAAATTGAATCTTGGGCTCTTCTTCCTAGACCAACAATTTCATATTTGTATTGGGGCCCTAGGGCCCTTTTTAAAGCATTTACCCCATTTTTGCTCATTTCTTTAAAATATTATTCTAATGATTCATTCATAGTCTATGCTTAATTTTGACTACATGTTTTGACTACATGTTAGGTTCCTGTTCTCAACTATCAGTTAGCCCTTTTTGAGACCCCTATTATTGTTCCTTTAAAAATAGTCCGATTCACTAGCTTTTTTTTCTAACAATGACTTGTGTTGCCTAGCTACTACGTGAACGACAAAATAAATTCAGATATCAGCTTCCACCAATTTTGAATATTAATCGCTTTCTTGGGCCCTTCATGCAGCTTCTTTAAAAATGATCTGAATTGCTTGCAATTTTCTTTAATACAGTTCTAGCGTCCTCTGATTACTTTAATAACTCCTAAAAAGTATCTTTATACCAAACTACATGCCACGTTAGTCCCTTAGGGCCCGGTACATGACCTCTTGAAGCTTTTGCTCCATAAATTGTTAATAAATTGCTCCTCTTAATCCGATCTTCATTTTTGGAACCATTTTTACATTTAGTTATTCTACAATTTCTATGTTTCAGTTAAAATCTTGGGGCACCCTAGTGTCCTTTAGTACCCGATCCGGGCCCCTTGAACTTTTTGTGTGCCATGCATTTTCATCCCCTTAGTTTCTCACCTTCTCTTTGGATAATTTTAAAACTGAGTCTTGAATTGGGAGCCATTGGGCCCTTTTTTAAGCATTTGCCTCATTTTTGCGCATTTCTTTAAAATATTATTCTAATGATTCATTCATACCCTATGCTTAATTTTGACTAATTGATGATCTAAAACGTTAAGTACTAAAACATTTAAACATAAAATATATAATGTGAACATTAAAAAGTTTCACGATCTTACTTAAAAGGCGACTAATGTAATGAAAAAGATCTTACAAGTTTAAAATATGCATTTTATTTAAAACTTCTTAGTACTTTCAAGCCTTCCAGGCTCATTATCAGAGAATATCTTAATAACTAAATGTTGTTTATTTATACAAATATGTCACTTTGTTTTGAAAATGAGAGAGACAATAATTACTAGAGTTAAAGTAGAAGTAGCAGTAGCAGTCCCCTGGATTCAATTTAATTAGAGGAAATATATACCAGTATTATTAATTACAGTTCAATTTATTTTATGACATCACTTTGTTTCTCATATGTCATTTTCCATGGGTAGAAGAAAATATTTAACTTCTTTTCATTAAATTTTATTACGTCGCTTTGCTCATGTTTGCACATGGAAATCAATGCTCTCTCACTTCTTAAGAGCCGTTGGCTTGAAAAATTAGATTCCCTTCACTCTTTTTATTTGGTATCAGCTTGTTCCTTCAAATTTCCTTTTTTAGTTTTACCAGTAGCGGTATTGTGTTGAAATATCGATCGAAGTACATAAAACTGGGTCTAGACCAACGTAAGGACCAACGCAGGTCCAAAGTCTAGATATTGGTGGACCAGGTCTATACTTTCCCATTGGTATACTACAAAATTTAAAACTATCCCAGATGATGCTGTTACAACACAATTCTTAATCTCCACTGGGTGTGGTTTGTTTTTTATATACTACTTTACTGCAGCACGTCCTAAAAAAGGAATCATCTGCTCATCTATGGGAAAATTTCCCCAATCTCTCGGTAAATTCAAGCAGACACTGCGAAATCTGTCAAGCATTTGCTGAACTTTCCATAATTTATTATTAATTCCTGGTGGTTTACCTGCTGTGTCGACAAGATGGAATGAATTTCTCAAATTTAAAAATCCATTTCGTGGCACATTTATCACTCATATAAATATAGAACACATATATGGCATCTATAACTCAAAAAAGAAACATACAGCTCATTACATGTGCATATTATTTCCCTAATAGATATATTTTACATAGAAATCATGAATAGTACAAACATATTGATAGAAAACTAATCCGCTTTAAAATTAAATTAATAAAAAATAAATTGCTAAAAAATAACTTTAAAAAATCCACTTAAAAATACAAATTTTGTTAATATTAGGAATTGGAATTATTTTTTAAATGGAAAATGCCGGACTTACACAATTGCGTAGGCCATTAGTTTTTTCAACTTTTGTAAAGTCTAATTAAATTTTTAAAGGACAAAATAAATTAAAATCATGAATAAAGTATAGGAAAAAAAATTAAATCTAATCAAACACAAAATCATATTTAAAAGAAATTACGACAGTACGTAGTTTTTGTCTATTGCTGTCAGATGATATAGTCTTCTTAAAAGCAAAAAATCTAGTCCTGTCCTGCAGTTGGTGCCACCTAGTTGTTCTGAAGCCAATTAACTCGTACATATGTGCATATTCGGTTTTAAATTTGCACAAAAACAGGAAATAGTCTTTTTCTTTTACTTTAGGTTTACCTACACAGTTATGTTGGACAGGGCTTAAAGGGGTAGAGAATGTGAAAAAAAAAAGTCTCCTTACGATCTCTTTTAACGCTAAATATCGAGATTTTTATAATTTTTTTTCACACAGGTTTTAAAGTTTTTAAAGAATTAGGACGAAAGTGACTACTATTTTAAGGCTTTAAAAAAGGGACGACACCCTTCCTTCCCTTCATTTTTTCGGCGTATTTCAAAATTACACATCGACTCCCAAAATCAAAATACACAAAAAAGAAAATACCAAATGAATTAATTGTGCCGAAGGAAAAGTCGCATCATCCACTTTTTTAAAGTATTGAGTGATTCACATCACCGCGTGTTCGTCTTTTTAAGGCAAATCGGACTGTAATAGAGATTTTAAAATAATGAACATATTTTGGATGTAAAAAATGCTGAAAATCTCGGACGAAACAACTTGTGAGCCCAAAAGAGAAGTAGTAATTTGCGTATTGTTTAAAGAAGTAAGAAGCAGTGTAAAAAAATGTTTCACTAGTTTATCGACATCTAAGAAGTTGAGCCATGTATAATAGTAAAATTTTTGCACAAATTATTTTTAACAAATGTTTCTGCGTTTTGATTTTTGACTTTTGTTGTTTATTACCCTCCAAAATAACATAATGAAAACTAATGTTCAGAATTTTTTCCGCTCTTATTGTTTTAAATTCATAACTATTTTGATTTAGAACTAACATTTCTCATAAAAGTTTGTTTACAAACTCACATTTTCTATATTTAAATTTAAATTGTACCTTTACCACAATTATTAAAAGTTTAGGACTATGTGTTATGGCAACAAATATATCGCAAAAAATTGTGCCAATATATCATGTTCATTAATAATAATCAGTCTTTTGCATTATTCTCTAAACTAGGTTAACACCTTAAGCGCCACCGGTGGCTGACAGCGATCTTTCCGTTTAAAACGCGTCATTCACCGATGGCTGACATCTAAAATATGATACAAAACTGAAAAAATATACATTGTTTTAAATAATTACTGAACAAATATTTAAAATTTACCTACCTTTTATTTATTACAGGATTATACTTTCTTAAAAATTACATTAAACATTGTAAATTTTCAGCGCTTCAGTGTCAGTCATCGTGGCACTCAACGTGTTAAGTGAAGAATGTGAATTTTGCATCTACACCCGTCAAATAGCATATACTTTGAATATTCTTTAAAATACTACAGACGATTTAAAAAAATACGAAAATTAACCCTTTAAAAAAAATTCAATCGCCGAAGTCACTTTTCATTTTTGCATCGCATTTTGCCATTGAATGAACATTAGGCATATTTTGATTTAAAAAAATTCTTTTTATTTTAAACAATAGCTCTCAAAATTTTAATGCATATATACTAGCTTTTAGTCCAGGGGATATGTACCAAAACAAGGGGGTTACCTTGGAAAAGGTCGGGTAGAAGATTTTATTTTTTTTAATTTGTTTATACTGAGACAAGCATGGAAAAACCAAGTTTTCTAACAAAATTTCTTAAGGCTAAATTTTCTGTGGCCAAAAAACAGCAAAATTTTGGGACTTTTTTCGATTTTTTTTAAAAATATCTCAAGACCCGTTGTCGTAGCATATTATTTGTCAGTTACAATATTAAAGACGACAAATTCTCTACAACTTTTTTATACATTCAATAGCAAGCTCAGTATGCCATTTCAAAAATAGGACAATTTTTTCAATTTTCTTAAAAACCGTGAAAAACGTAGATCTTCCGTGATTATTCAAACGCTTCCCACGGATTTAATCATGTATGTCAACTTCTATATATTGATGGAAGTAAATAATGTGTTTCAGGGCCGAAACTAGCCTTTTTTGCACCCGTGGCAAACATGCACCCCCCCCCCCTCTCTTAAAAAACAAAAAATTTTCCACAAGAATTTTAATAAATCTCTATTAGCCGGATTTTGAAAATTTTAAATGTGTAAAAATAGCAAATAAAGCCTTTGTGCAACGATATTAAAAAGCAGAAAAACCATCGTTTAAAATGCACAAATAATATATGAAAAGCAGCAAACATCTGTTTCGAATCTACTAGCGAGATTCTTCTTCAGTGCAAGATAGGGAAAAAGGAACAGCGTGCTAGAAAAAGCAAGGCTGAGCAAAATGATAGACAGAGACGCGCTGCCTTATATACCCTATGCGGGTAGCGAAGGTGCCAAAGCAACCAATGAGAGAGAAGCAGTGGAAACGACTGGGTGGACAAGAAGCGACATCTACCGGAGGAGGAGAGAAAAAGAAACCAAAAAAGAGGGACCCAGACTTGTCTACCCAGTCGTTTCCACTGCTTCTCTCTCATTTGTTGTTTTGGCGCCTTCCCTACCCGCACAGGGTATATAAATCAGCGCATCTCTGTCTATGATTTTGCTCAGCCTTGCTTTTTCTAGCACGCTGTTCATTTTTCCCTATCTTGCACTGAAGAAGAATCTCGCTAGTAGATTCGAAACAGTTGTTTGCTGCTTTTCATATATTATTTGTGCATTTTAAACGTTGGTTTTTCTGCTTTTTAAGTCTATAATCATAAAATATCTAATGCTGAACTACGTTATCAGCTTTGTCAAATGTTAATTCCTTAAAACCTTCAAAACCGAACCGAAATGAACGGAGATTTATTCCGCTTTAAACAGGTTTCCATCTTTGCAGGTATAATTGTTCATATTCCTTATCTTGAAAATATATAATTTTTTCTTTAAAAACCTGATTCCGTATATACTGATTTCATTTTCAAAGATTTTATGGCAGTTGTAGTATTGAGGCATTTAAAGTCACAGTTATATGAATTATGAGAATATATTAGTCTCACTTAGACATTCGCAAGGTAATAATAAACTTATGGGAGCGTTCTTGACAAATATTTGGCTTGCATTTTATTACTTTTAAATAATTTTTTTTTTTCACTAGATACCTGAGATCCAGAGTTGAGCAAATTCGTAACCGAAGTTTCTTCAATGTAATTACAATTAAATTGCGTGTAATTAATTATAGTTAAAATTACATGTCATAAAAAATTCTTGCAGCAATGTAGTCGGAATTGCCCCCATCCCATTATGTGTGTGTAATTTCTGCTTTTGAATGTGTCTGTAATCAGTTACATAAACACGTAATTAAACTAATATTTGAAATATTTTTATGAAACTAGTGATCTCAAATGTTCTATTGACAAAATTTTTAAATTTTTCAAGAGATAAATACGTAACATTAGTTAATGAAATAATCTATTTTCATTTTTATTGTAGCTATTTTATAAGGTAAAAGTATTTCGTACACAAAAGATATTTATTTTTTGAGTGCCCCCTTTTATATGGAACTATAATTCAGTGTTTGCGGTCTTTAAAACAGTAAAACATTAAAACATATGTTATCAATAACTAGTAAACAAAATATACCATTGTAGTGTGGAATAAAATATGTTTTTCGCAAGTTTTCATACCTATCCTATTGGTCCCTGGAAAAATATGCATATATTTCAAAAATTATAAAATTATTTAAATTAAACAAGAATTCCTTCTTAATTGAAACTATCGTGTCAATTACTTACTAAATATTGAAGTATTCTCTTAAACAATGCTTTAAAATTAACATTGTATACACTTAAAGTTACTGTCTAAATATGAAAATTGTTTTATTCATCTACACTCTGCCCTACATTTAAAATTATATAGATTTATTGAATATAAAATGTATGTTGGGATCAAAATAAAGACATGGATGAAGGTAATTTACTGCTACCAATATTTAGAAGTCGACATGCATGGTTAAATCCGTGGGGGAACATTTGAACAATCGCAATCGGTGCAAAACTACGTTTTTCACGGTTTTCAAGAAAATTGAAAAAAAAAAAAGTCTTACTTTGAAATGGCGTACTGCGCTTGCTATTGAGTGTATAAAAAAGTTATAAATATGAAAGTTGTAGAGAATTTTATCTTCTTTAATATTGTAATTGACAAATAATATACTACGGCAACGGGTCTCAAGATAGTTTTAAAAAATCAAAAAAAGACCCAAAATTTTGTTGTTTTTTGACCACAGGAAATTTAGCCTTAAGAAATTTTGTTAGAAAACTTGGTTTTTCCATGCTTACCTCAGTATAAACAAATTAAAAAAGTAAAATCTTCTACCCGACCTTTTGTAAGGTAAAATGTACATTTCCCCTGGAATATTCTACTCAATGATCGAGTAATCGTTTGGAACAGGTATGGTCGGATTTAAGATTGAAAAATTTTGTTTGAAAACAAAATAATTTCACTCAGGATTTCGATGAAAATTAAATTAATAAATTATTATGCGTAAACCAATGCTTTTTACAACTAGATATCAATATTTTAGCACACAAATTACACACTGTCGTCAGAAACATATTTATAACTCTGAAATTTGATCCAGACAATACAGGGTGCCCGGGATAAAAGTATCGAAAAGTTATGGCTTATTTTTATGGAACTACCCATTAGAATTTAAAAAAAATATTTAAATAGAAAGAACATATCGACAAGTTTTAATATTAATAGATTTCGACGTGTGCACATTTTGTAGAATAACAAGCGTCTAAACAGTAATCCAGTTCTCTCCAAGTGTTCGTAGCATATCAGGATTATTAGACGAATTGCTTGAATGATACACTTCTTCAACTCATCCACAGTAATCTTTTTGTTTATACACAACGGATTTAATGGATACCCTAGGAAAAAAATCTAATGAGTTCAAAACCAGAGACCTTGGCAGCCAGGCAATTAGGCCAAGTTGATTGGGCCAAATGTCTTCCTATCCAACTTCCAGGAAATGTCATATTCAAAAACGCAGTAACATCTCTGTGATAGTATGGTGGAGTCCCAAAAAATCTGGGAGGGGCTTTCGATCCACAGAGGATCAGTCTATTATATTATAATGGATAGTTCTGTAATAATAATCCATAACTTTTGGATACTTTTAGCTTGGACACCCGTATAACATATATATAAATGTAACATATTTCTCCAATTTGATTCCAGAGCAAGAGAGTTATATTCTGTTTTGCATTATTTCAAATTTTAGACATCGAAGCATATTATTCTGAGATAAAAATTGCAGTTAGGTTCGAATACTCATATCATTAAGAAATAGGAGAAAGGACGGAAGTCTAATATGTGGACCTCAGGAGTGTAGTGGTTGGTGGTGGCGATTTAGCAGTTTCCGGACATGACTTTTCATGGAAATATTATGGACCATTGGTATTTGTAAAACTTACCCTCTCGACGCATAACTCCGTAGATTATATTAAGGTTAACTTGAATCTTCTTATAATTTTAAGCCACCCAGATACACAAACCAGATTTACAAACACAACAACTGATTTTAACAGCATCCTTCTGTAAACGTTGCTCTTCGACCAGAAGTAAACTGGACATACTTACGGAAATAATTAGTTCCAATTATTTAAAAATACCATATATTCCATACATCAGAAGACAAAAAATAAAAAACAGAGGAGTGCGAGTATTACTCGCGCTCAGAGTGTTCCATACAATAAATATATGAATAATGAACTGTATTAGAATAAAAATCGTTGCAAAAAGAATAACAAGACTTTGTAAAAAACTATACAACGCAGTGTTGGGTCTAGCAGTATAGGGTAGATTGTGGAAGGTTGGCCATAGGGAAGGCTTGACTCACCCTTCAATTTTCATAATTAAAAGAATTTCAGAGTTTTGCGAAAAGGTGGCTGCCAGAGCTACTGAAATGCTCGCAAAATAGTATTTGTTTCATGTAGATAATTGAAACAGGGTTGAAAAATCAATTGTGAAGAGTTTTCAGCTTAAAAATTGTATTTTTTTAATAATTTGCAAAATATTTTCAAATAAAATAAAAAAATGCAATTTAACGAATTACAACGACCATTTGGAAAATGATTTTTTCAAAGACTAAAATTTAAGACATAAAAAATAGCACGTAGTTGATCATACATTACGTACGCCATGAATTAAAGATTAATAGTGTTATTACACGTAAAAATTGCAAGCGACAGAAATTGCTTGCGACTCGTACGTATTATCCACCTGAAACTTACGTATTATCCAAGCATTTCATTGGCTGTTCGGGAAAAGGCTTTTCCATCGTCAGATTTCCAAGAAATCTGACGGCCAATTTTAAATGAAATTTATTTCTTAAACTTCAAAACATCCCACAATATTACTTTTTATACCGTCGTATAGAGAAAAAAAAAATTACTTTTGAATTCAATTTGTTTGAAAGCTGTAAATCAAATTGTTTCTGAGTTATTATTTTTTTTTTGTAGCTTTTATTACTTTTTTGTCATAGTGGCAACACTCTGTTGTCCATCTATGTTGAAAGTAAAGGAGAATACAGATTACTCTATAGACCAATCAGAAAACGAATAAAATGATGACTAATCCAATAAAAACCGTCAGATATGCTTTTGATTTCCTACCCTGACGAGGACAATAACCATTTTTCCAAATTGTTAATAAAATACATCAAAGAATTTTAAGTAAGTAGATTTTTAGTAATTCAGAAATATTCAGCTTTCATTCCAAGCATAAAGATTGTACAGAAAATTAGTCTAAACATAACCATGTGCTATACTTTAAACTAGGGGTGCACAACCTTTTTGAGGGAAGGGACACTTACAGAAACGTTTGGGTTGTCGAGGGCCACATCAGTAACACAGACAGAATTCTATATCGGGGAGGTTGGGGGGGGGGGGATAACTCTTTATTCTTGAAGAATAATTTTTTTTTTGTATATAGTAAAATTAAATAGAAATAAATATTTGTATGCAGGGCTTCATCACATCTGTTTGAATAAACATACAACACTTTATGAAGATTAATTGTTCCTTCTTGATAAATGGAAAAATATGACAAAATTCAGGACTTTTTTTCCCACGAGCGAATGAAGAATTTCGCGATACTTTTGCGACTAATTAACAAAATTTGAAACTTTTTCCAACAATTGTCTAAATTCGTGATTTTTCTACCGCGACTGAGTGACAAAATCCGCGATGTTTCCGCCTCCGATCAACGAAATTCGTGATTCGACGAAAATTATAATTTTTCCTGACGAAAACTGACGAAACTGACGAAATTTGCGATTTTTTTCTCCGGATAAACTGCCGAAATTCACGATTTTTCGGCCATTGATCAACGAAATTTACAATTTTTCCGCACTTCATCGACAAGATTAGCGATTTTTTTCTGCCCGATTAACAAAATTTGAGATTTTACCCCACCGAATTGACAAATTTCGCACTTTTTCAGCACTCGATCAACAAAATTCGCGATTTTTCCGCACTCGATCAACGAAATTTGCTATTTTCCGGCGCCCGATCAACGAAATTCGCTATTTTTCCGCGTCCGATCAACAAATACACTATCCTTAACTGATTCTGAAGGAATTTGTAATTTTTCCCGCGGCAAGACGAAATTCGCGATTTTGTCTCGCGATAAACAGACGAAACTCGCGATTTTTTCTCGCGATACACAGACGAAACTCGCGATTTTTCGGTAAATGTTCAACGAAATTTGAGATTTTCCGCACATGATCGACAAAATTCGAGATTTTTCAGAACCCGATCAATGAAATCCGTGATTTTTAACTGACTGACGGAATTTGTAATTTTTTCCCGCTTTAAATTGACGAATTTCGCGATTTTTCTCGCGGTAAACTGACGAAACTCGCGATATTTTTCGCCCATGATTGAAAATTCGCGATTTCTCCGAACCCAATCAACGAAATTTGTAATTTTTAACTGATTGACAAAATTTGTAATTTTTTCCCGCGGAAAATTGACGAAATTTGCGATTTTTTCTCGCGATAAACTGACGAACACGAGCGATTTTTCCGCAGCAGATCAACAAAATTTAGAATTTTGCATCACCTCATCGACAAAATTCGCGATTTTTTCGCACTCGATGAACGAAATTCGCGATCTTTCTGTGCCCGATTAACGAAATTCGTGATTTTTCCGTGCCTGATTAAGGGAATTCGCGATTCTGAAACGACTGACGAAATTTGTCATTTTTCCCGCGGAGAATTGATGAAATTTGCGATTTTTTTCGCGATAAATTGACGAAACTTGCAATTTTTCTACAATCGATCAACGAAATTTGAGATTTTTCCGCATATGATTGATAAAATTCGCGATTTTTCAGGACCCGATCAACGAAATTTGGATTTTTTTCCAGCGACAAATTGACAAAATTCCCGACTTTTTCCAGCGACATATTGACAAAAATTGCGATTTTTCCCTGTTATAAATTGACGAAGTTCGCGGGCCAAGAGTTAACCCATCGCGGGCCACTTTTGGTCCGTGGACTACAGGTTGTGCATCCCTACTTTAAACAGAGGCTACGTGGGAGTGCTTGACACAATCAATGTGAGCGAGATTTGACAAGTTTATCAAAGCTCGTTTAAATGTGTTTGGAAATAATTTTATTATATTCTGTACATATGAAAGGAATAATAGTTACATTTCTAAAGAAATGTAAATTTATTCTGTAAAGCTAAAGTAAAATGGAGTGATAGAATGGAAAATGTGAAAAATTGCTATAGAAGCAAGAAGAAAATTAATGAAATATAAATTGGAAAGTTGATAGGAAGTTTTATTTAATTTAAATAGTACCCATTGTATATAAATAGAAAGAATGGGAAAGACTAGAATTAATGAAAGCAACAGCTTTAAGAAATGTTAATTGCTCATTCCTCTTGAAAAAAAGTTTAAGAAGATATGTAGACAAATTTCACAAAGATAAAAACAAAAGCTAAAATATGTGGCAACTAGTGTTGGCAAGCAGAGTGTCATAAAATGTGGGTATTTAAAACGGAATTTTTCTTATGTGCTTTGAATTTCTTCTAAGCAGATTTGCTTAAACATCATATTTTCAAAAATAATTTGTAATAATAATTAATACTTGTAGCATAAAGATATTCTGCCTTATTTAAGACTGATCTTATTTCCTTTAACAAATATTTCAATATAAAATAAAGTGGGTCAAGCCTCCCATATGTGGGGAGCCTTGACGCATTATTTTCTCTTGATTAAAATCAATGATTCTCTTACATATTACATATAGCAGTCTTATTTTGATAACTGATTCCATAACGAATAAAATGATATCTGAAACTTTATTCTAGGTTCAATATTCAAAAAATAAAAAATAAAATTGTGTAAAACGTGGGTCATCCCTTTCAAGTCTCCCCTATACTAGAAAAGTATGAATGGGTATACCATAATAGTTCATGGATATATGAAGCCTAGATAATATCAAATGTTGCTATTCTGTATATCACTTTTTTTTTAATCTTATCCTAATCTGTTTGTGATGAACTTAATTCGGTACTGGCTATAAAAGTAGTGCATATATAAACTTCATTTGGCATTTCATAAAACTAAATTCAGCATAGTAATAATCTTTCCTTTTTGCAGTGTAGCTAAAACAAAACCCTTGTTACCCCCTGGTGTGCTATTTCAATCTCCAAGCTATTAAAGTGTCACCTACAAAAAAATAACGTTCCATTGTATAAGACAGCCATAAAACATAAGCAGATATATCTTTATACAGTTAAATACTCTATTGCAATTTTTTTTTTTTTAACATCTAAGCATCGCACATTTTCAATTTTTATACCGTCGTATTGAAAAAAAAAGTACTTTTTAATGTAATTTGTTTGAAAACTTCATCTCAATTGAAGAGCTAAGTGGAAGAACATGTTAAGTAACAAAAACGACATTTCGAGAAATTTGAGGTGAAAGTTTTTGCTATAAATTTTAATGATTTATTTCCCGTTTGATACCATGTGTTTAAAATGTTAACAGGTATGGTACTAAATTCTCCCAGAAAAACTTACTCATATTTAATTTTTAAATATTAAAAATTATTAATATTATTGACATTATTAAATATTAAAATATTAAATATTAATGAATAATCTCCTAAATCTTCAAGACAAAATAGAATCTTCGTATTTTAGCTTCACCATGTGATAGGATACCTTATAACGCTTTCATCTAAAAAATTTAAAAAAAATTAGAAAATGTAGCATAACATGTTCATCCACTCAGCTCTTCAATTTGTTTTTGAGATAATAATTTTTGGTAGTTTTTAGCGTCATTTGTTTAATGGCGCTCATTTGTTTAATAGCGCCATTTGTTTAATGGCAACTCAAGTACTTCCCTTCTGTATAAAGAAAAGAAAAAATTTGGAAAATAGTAATTATGTCTTTTTGTTGCCATTTTCTCATAACTACTGAAAAAAATGTATTTGAAATACTTGCTATTTTGAAAAAAAATATAAATGAATGATTTCTGATCAAACATGGAGATATTATAAACTGTATTTAATTTAAATATCTATTTTACAAACAAATGAAGGCATTTGAATCATTAGATAGCGATTTTATTTTCAAGTTTTTTGTGACGACATCTTTTCTTTTGTATTTGTGTATTATTCAGTGATAGTGACGTCCTATGAATACTTTATTGTAGATGTTGTTTAAGACTCGATCGTAAATGAGCAATTCTTCAGAGGATGTGAATGGCGTCATTTTATATAAAATAAAAGCGCGTGTTTTATGTGTTAAAACTGAAACGTGTTTTGTATCATCTATATTTATACATACACACACACCCACACACACACACACACACACACACATATATATATATATAGGGGAGAGTAGCCTAATTTGGAACACTTCGCTTATTTTCAGGTGTAACTCACTTAATTTTTCTAATATTTGAAGAATATCACTACACGGGGTCAATCAATGCATCCGCTAACTAAATAAAACGTTAGATCATTTTCTTTTTGAAAATCTTAAATTTTATTTTAATTTGAAAATTTTGTCAAAAGTGGTCCAAATTCAGCAACTGGTCGCCTAAGCTGGACCACCAGTCTCCTAAATTGGACCAAATAAAATCAGTCTGTTTTAATGACTAAGGAATATAACTAATTTTATTAAAAGCAAAGTTTGCGGTTATGTGCGGTTACTGAAACAATCAAACAAAATAACAGCAATGAAATATAATGAAATCAAATATTTGTAAATAAGTGTAATTGTTTTAAATCAAAATGTATTCAAAATATAAATCAAAATTATCAGTAATTAAGAATAGAAATTATGAAACTAATTGCCAGTTACTTGAATATCATTTAAGGAGTGATGCAAAGCTTACACATGAATTTAGTTTATTGATTTTTTTTTTCAGCGCACACAACTTGGAACCGTATTTGGCAATATGAACACTGAATCATTTCTGCTGTTTTATTTTCTTACAAATCAGGCAAAACCAATCATCACTATTTAGATTTTTCTTTTTAGATTCTGAATTATTAGACTTTATTTTTTGCAACAGAAGTTTTCTTTACATTATGATTGTAGTTCTCCCCTTTCATAATTTCCTCGATAATTGCATTACGCCTATTTTTTAAAACTTGATGTTCCATTTGCTTTTATGCTGTGATAGCTTCCTTTTAGTTGATTTTTTGTATTTTTTCATTTCAAGGTTTACTTTATATGGCGAACATGTTAAAACAACTGTTTTTTGGCTGCCTCTGTACTTTTTTAAAAATAAATTTAGCAAAGGATATAATATTTCTAATGATTTTTTGGTTTTTGGGGAGGATTTGTAGCTACAGCCTTACTGCAGGTCAATTTCTTCACAACTTACTCTCTCCTTTTTATTTCCTATATCTTTAAAAAGTTTTGCTGTCACCTGTTTTTTTTTTTTTTTTTTTTTTTTTCAGACAGCTTGTTCGTGTCTTTTTCAACATTTTTAACATTATATTATGAAAGTGTTTAAAAAAATATGCTCTCTTGAAAAATACGCTACATTATACGCAAACATTATATATTCAACAGTATTGAATTCACACCCCTCCTCCCGGAAGGTTTGAGGTTTTATGAGTTTTAATGGCAAAAAAGGGTAATTCCACCCTCCAGAACTGTAAAAAGTCTGCCCTTCGTCAGGAAATAGCAAATATTCTCCAGGAAGAGAATGTTTGAATTCAAATCTGTAAACCGAATACGCCGTAGGAATAAAGTATTCAAAGAAAATAAATACAAATACATACAAGATAAAAGAAATTGCAAACAAAATTTATTGCATAAACATGTAAAAATATTTTTTTGTTTATATAGGCCTAAACTGTATAAAACAATTAATCCAGATATAACCCCCCCCCCCCCCCCCAAAAAAAAAAAAAAAAAAAAAAAAAAAACTTGCATGGAGATAGTAATCCATTATAAAATATTAAAAAAATTAAAAATATAGTGTACAAAGTGTACCGTCCTCAAAATTCATTACTTAATTTTCAAAATTTATGATCGCATATCTGGTCCAACTTAAGCAACTTAAAATGGTCCAATTATGGCAACTGCGCCATTATTTAAAACAGATAATTTCAAGACTAAGAACAAAAACGAAATCAAACGAAGCCGCCTGAGAAATATGCCCAATTAACAGATGAATTTATATATGTATATGAAAACATAACAACTTACCTTAGTTTTAAAGTATTCACTTGCGTTTAGTAGAAAAAAAGTAGATCAAAACGGCTAACTTTGGGTTTTTTTAAATTGTCTTACAACAACACGTGTTAGGCGGCTGCTTCTTCTAATCATGAGTGACGTCATTCAGATGAGTAGGATTTCAGCGGTAGAGGGTGTCTCTTCGTGTAATTAACGGTAGAATGGCAACGGTCCAATTAAAACGCCAGTCCAAATTAGGCTACTCTCCCCTATATATATATTTTCATCGGGGACGACACAAAATTCTGGAAAAGCAGAATTCCTGTTTTCTAGTTCAATTGCATTGTGCTAAGTGCGCTTCGAAAGGAGGTCGCAAAGTTGCAACGCCGTTTTTGTCCGTGCCGCGTTTTTCCAGATAGGTTTTTAATTAAATTTTGAACACGCAGGAGGCGAATTTAGAGATCCCCTCAATGCAAAACTGTCGCGAATCCCATAGTATTTATGTGATTAATTCTAGTTAAATTAGTCTGTTTTTTGCAATTTGACGTTTATTGCATTTATGCTGCTACCGAGCATTACGTTACAGTAATATATCATTAAAAGTTGTTATCTATTCTTTAAAAGACGATGGTTCATAGAGTACGGCTCCCCTATCATTATGTGTGTCCAAACCGTCCGTGTCTTTAAGGGTTAATATTTCGGCTATTTACCGACAATTTTGCCGAAAATTATTAACAATAATGTTTTTATACTTCTGCTACGGCATGTACTTCCAGCGCTCCTTAAAACCTTTGCTGAATGCCCGCAAATCGAAATTTGTCTGTAACGGAAAAATCGCTTTTATCAAAAACTATAACTATGTGACCTAACGTAATCGCTATAATTTTCCTGCAACGTTTAAATTAACGTCTACTACTTCTAATTTTTTTCATAATTTTAGTTTCAGTAGATTCGGAAATAGAGGGAGGGGGGTCATATTTTTGCACTACATTTTCGACAATACGTCTAAAAATGTAATATCAAAAATTACGAGAAATGTATTTTTAAGATTGGCTTTACGGAAGTTTTCACACGATCCCCCACACTATATACAAATAAAAGAGTTTTTTTTTTTTCAATTAGCTTAATAAGCCCCTGTACATTTTTCCTAAATATATTTATGAATGTTTAATAATCTGTAAATATGTGTGGTCGATAGCCTTTGTCCTCTAATTTTTATTTACCACGTTCCATTGATTACGAGTAAAATGGCTGTGACAGACAGACACAGGAGTGATCTTATAATGTCTCTGATTTTATTTTTTAAGTACGGAACCCTAAAAAAAAAATAATAACAGCAGAAAGCACTCTTTTTACAACTCTATATCAATATCTTATCATGAAAATTATACACAAGTTTTGGACGACGAGAAATGTATTATTTTAATCTTTGAATCGCCCCCCCCCCCACCCCATCTGCAACTGGACAGGTTCCGTTGCAGATATTTCGTCCTTTTTTACTGATAAATACAATTTTGTAACTAATTTTTCACACAGCCAGAGGACGCGCATTCTAAATATAGCATATCTAAATCTTCAAGCATCTGGACAATTATAGGTTGTGAAATGTATTACATTTTTGTGAAAAATAACATTTTTTAACGAAAGATGTAATCCGTTTAATCAAATAAAAAAGTCTTCTTTCGAACGCTTTTACCACCAGAGATAAATATTTTTTTCTCGAGTTTTTCATTTAAAAATATAAATTTAAACTAATTGGATTTAATTATATAAAATTATTCAAATTCCAGGTGCATTTAAGGTGATCATCGTGGACCCGGGTAACGCCGGGCGGATCAGCTAGTTTTTGAATAAACTGCTTCCGTCAAATAGTGCTTTTTTACTATTAAAATGTCGTGCTTAAATTTCAAAACGAAAATGAAATTTTTCAGTTTATATTCAGTTTTTATTCAGATAGATAATTTAAATGAAGTAACTTTATTTGTTCTTTATTATATTTTTTCGATTTTTAAATTGTATAATTGTAAAATTTACTAGATGTATTTAAATAAAAAAAAATTGTAGCTATTCATCTTTGTATTTAAAATAAAATAATTATGCTAACAATGGTTTTTGCCTTTTTCGTCCCAAGTATACTTCAAATTAATCCAATATGTATTATGAATACTCAGTTGTTAAATATTTGTATTTCTGGTAATTATATAAGTACGTATTTCAGAATAATTACTGTAAAAATATCTGTAGAATATATTTCAATGAAAAAGTATTCTTAATTTAAAATTTATTCTAAATTGGATAATTGTGCACTTTCATGTTAGAGGTATTTATATCTAATTTAAAATGTTGCGAAATATTTACCCAAGTTGTTAAACATTACGAGAAATAACATAGTTTCTAATTTTAAAGTTAATTATAAGTTATTTGTTTTCTTGATATCGTGGGAGCATTAGAGATAATTGTTTATGTGTCCATACACAATGTCATACGAGAGGTTTGCTAAATAAAAGCAAAAAGTATTCGAATAATCTAAAAGGAGTAATTATTACAAGTATATATTTCATATGTTCTCTAGGAGTGTTCATGTTAACTGAACAAGCACCAAATATTTTTTTGAATATTTAAATCTGCAAAAACCTGAAGCATTTGAAACGAACCAGCACATCTCCATACCAAAAGATTTATATGCAAATTAGAAACAAACATGAAGGATTCCTTTTGATAACCTTGGAATATATTAAGGCTACGTTTTCTGCCTATTTCTGCTTTTCTTTACACTGATTTGTATGTACCGTAATACTGGTTAGAATTTCACAAAAGAGTGATTCATATTGCTGCGAGATTAGTAATTCAAGTAACTCAAGTTGGAAAAAGCATTATATATATTTATTGTCGCTTTCAATTAGTCTAAGTATTTGCACTCATTAAAACATGTATCTTTCTATATATAATATATTTTTAATATTATTGATCTATTGCGAATTTGCTATTTTTCGTCTTAAAATAGTTTTCATTGATGAACCCTTTGCAAATTCTAATGTACTAGACGGCTAGTAATGTTAGAATTTGTTATTTGCTGTATTATTTCGGATGTTACCAACTTCTTTGTTTAGTACGATGGATTACCTTTACATAATTATTTTCATAATAAAATGACTTGACTGATGAATTTATCTTAAACTTCCGATGGAATAATCCTGATAATGTGGAAAATAAAATATATTTTTTCTATAATGTGACTATTCATCATTGTGGAGAAACTGAATTTATTTCAACAGCTTTTCTACTCGAAACTGCTTTTTCAAAGACTGTCACTCTCTGATTGGAATCGATCAAAGCGTTTTATCGGCAGTGATTATAAAAACTAACAACTAATACTTTTGTAGCTATATCGTCGAATCTCCAGTTATGTTCTATGTGATCTTGCAGGCCGGAAATTCTCACATTCTTTTTTTCTTTTCTTTAATTAACTATTGTATATATACTGGGTGTCCCAAAAATGATTGATGGATTTTAAAATTCAATAACTTCCGAACGGTGACAGATATTTAAAAAACTCTTGCAGGAGGGTTATGTATGATCTCAGGAGTTTTTCTACTGTGATTCTTGATTTTAGTTCGAATTCATGGAAGAAGAGAGAAGCCGAAAAATCGAGCCTGGATTTAGCTGTTATTGCTTGCAGCGCCATCTATCAATGATATTTGTAACTAGAACTGAGAATTATAGCATAAAAACTCCTGACATCTTATATAACACTCCTGCAAGATTTTTTTTTTTATCATCTGTCACCGCTTGCAAGTTGTTGAATTTTAAAATCCATCAGTCATTTTTGGGACACCCGGTATATATCTACCATATATATATATATATAAAATCCTAATGAAACGAATTTATGAAACGAATATATGAAACGGCTGAAATGTATCGATTCTTTGAATCGACTGATTAAACAATTGATTTTGTTTCACGGCGATTTCTCCTAAAATATGGAATACTTTGCGATGAAATTAACATCAAAAATCAATATTGATCCGCAGATTTCAAAACTGGTATTATAATTTTTTAATTCGAATTAGTTTTCGAAATATTATTTTTTTTCTAGTTTTATGTACATTTTTCTAATGATGGCAACTCAAATTTTAATCAAACAGATATTTTTTTTTTTCAGATTTTAGAAAAGGTTCCTATTTTAAACTAATTTGGCGAGAAGTTTGGCCAGCTTTTTTCAGTATAATTCAATCTTCTATAATATTTTTTAACCGATCAGATTAGCGTGTTTTTAGATTCTGCGGTGTCTGAACGGGGGTTGGCGAGCGTAGCTTGCAGGGGGCAGAGCCCCTTAGTATATATATATATATATATATTTGAAACAATAAAGATATTAAATTTTAATTCCAATGTACATATTTCCATTTTTAGAAATATCATTATCAATAGTTTAATTAGGATAGCAAAGTTAAATTCTAATCATAATAGTATAATAAATGACATTATAAATCTCTATCAAGATGCAATGGTTCAGAATTATCCTATTAGTTTGTTAAATAGTTTGACAAACAATTTCGTCAAAGATAACGATTACCGCGATGCTTTACTTTTGGCGATTAAAAACATCGCCAAATAATTGTAGGCTTTATAAGGTGCTCTGTCTGGATGCGTCGTTCTTTTCGAATTGGGTTGCTGCTTTGTATGGCCTGTTTGAAGCTTTCTTTGGTCAGTTTGGTCTCGACAGACATGGGGAAGTTTCATGAGTAATTACCGGTACCCAGCATGCAAGTCTTTAGCCTTGCAGTCTGTCTCCATTGGATGTTTTCCTTTTGTTCATGGTTTTGTTAGTAAGATTTTTCCATGGTTATTTTGTTAATTTTTCTCTGTAGTTCAGGAGTTTTAGGACTGGATGTACAGTATGTGTTTTTGGTATTATATATATATACTAGGGGGCTCTGCCCCCTGCAAGCTACGCTTGCCAACCCCCGTTCAGACACCGCATAATCTAAAAACACGCTAATCTGATCGGTTTTAAAAATATGATAGAAGATTGAATTATACTGACAAAAGCTGTGCAGATCACCTGTAAACGGGTTTCAATTCAATTTCCTTTGATTTCAAAAATTTAAGGCAGAATCACTTGCTGTTATGACATCCAATGGTTGGTTTCGTGTTTGATTAAAGAGGTTCAGTTAAACGTTTGAAAAGAAGCTGAAATAAAATGAATTAAGTGTACAGAGTCTTTGTAATGTAACATTTTGCTACTGACTTTCAGATATTTAGGCGACACCAGTACACCTCGACATAAAATGTAGTAGAGTAATCAAAACCATCCATCCGTTATATTGAAAATACCGGATTGCAGTCAGGGTGGCGAGAAAGACGGGCTCGAAACACATTGATAATTTCCCTTATGTAATGAATATAGAGAGTCATCGTCACTTTTTAAACTGGTTTTACTTCCCGGTATTTTAAAACAATTTCTATAACAATAGCCTAAGTCATGTGACTATCATCAACAGTTCCGGGCGAACCACTTCGCTTTTTATATTCCTGGTGACATTTTGGTACTTTAATGTTAGCCAGGTACAGGTGATAAGTCGCCAAAAATTATTCTATCGCCATCATTTCATCTATATTATAATAGTCCAAGTCATGTAACTGCCATAAATAAATACGCTCTGATCCCCCGTTGCGTATATGACATTGGCGTCAGAAAAAAATCGCGCCAATATGGGTCCGTATATGACATCTGTGCCGAAAGATTTCCCTTTAGATTAAAAAATCAAATTTCTTTTTCGAATAAAACTACATAAAAGTTTCCATGGTCGCAAAGAATTCTTGGTACTGTTACGCTAGCCGGTTGCAAATCTCGCCAATAGCTATTTTTTAACTCGTCAGTTAGCATTTTTTTCTTCGAGTGGTAAATTAAAACATTGCTTTCAAGTTGAAATTAAATATCATTGTTTGTTACATCATTTAATATTTGGCCAGATGCCATATACGCACCGGGTTTGACGTGATTTGTTTTTCGAAAATTTGGCGAAAACCTCGTTTTCGAATACCATATTACATATGTATTTTTGGTACTACTTAGTTATCCCGTCGACCAAAAATCTATCACGAAACTATAAGATTAAATGGCAATAATGGTTGATCGTAAATGTCACATTCACTTGACTTTAAGCAAGTTACACATCTTTACGTCATCAAGTGATTTTTATTTCGACGTTTTATTTGTATATTTATTAATGTTATAATACTATTTTCTTTGTTCTTTCGTTATTTAAAATAAAAATTATGTCAATTTGTAGAATTTGGCAAGTGGTTTGGTGATTTATATAATTTGGCGAAATGGGTCGATGGAATAACTAAGTAGTACCGTATTTTTTAATTATTTTCTATGATTTTTTTATTTTTAAAGGAAAATAACCAAAAAAATAATTAACTATGGAACAAAACAATTTATGTAATTTAAAAAAAAAGAAAATAAAGTTAATAAACATTTATTATTAAATAAACAACAATAGCCGGATTACCATGTCAACCCAAATAATGCCATTTTGGCGCAAATTATGTACCCCGTAGCGTATATGACATCTATGCCTAATATATTTCTTTTCATTTTGTTTAAAAAAAAAAATAAAGAAGTGAAAGCCATTTATTTTAAATGTTTCAGTTTGTATTAAATAAAATGATAATGAAATACAAATTGAATTATTAATAAAAGTATTATGATACATTTATTAGCATACATTTAAGGGAGGCCAAACTTCTCGCCAAATTAGTTTAAAATAGTAAACTTTTCTAAAATCTGAAAAAAAATATATCTGTTATGATTAAATTTTGAGTTGCCATCATTAGAGAGAAGTATATAAAAATAGAAAAAAATTAATGTTTCGAAAACTAATTCGAATTTAAAAAATCTAATACCTGTTTTGAAATCTACCGATCAATATTGATTTTAGATGTTAATTTCATCGCAAATTATTCCGTATTTTAGGAGAAATCTCCGTGAAACATAATCAGTTGTTTAATCGGTCGATTCAAAGAATCGATACATTTCAGGCGTTTCATATATTCGTTTCATAAATTCGTTTCATTAGGATTTTATATATATAGGATAGATATAGGGTAGATTTATAGTTTTATATTAATCAGTCGATTCATACTCCCGTTTCATAAATTCGTTTCATTAGGATTTTATATATATAGGGCAGATATACACTATATGACCATTAATGACCGGCAACTTTCAATTTTAGACATTTTGCCGAATATTTAAATATATACTTGTCAGATTCTTCTGGAAATTTAGGATTAGAAAGAACAGGTTTCAGTTCATATTTATCAACGTCCATTTGATAAGGAGGACAACCAGGTGGCCAACAAAAAATTAAAAAAAAAATACTTGGGGTCACCCTGTAAAATAAAATGCACGGAATGAGCTCTCGCTACAGAATATACATAGGCAGACATTGTAGAATATGTGTATTCATTTGTGTAAAAATAGCATGTATATTAATAGAGTAATAGCGATTTGTTTTCCATAAAAAAATTCTTGCATGTTTTTTGCTTATAACATACAGGATTTTTAACCAAATTTAATGCCAGTTTCAGAAAAAGTGGCAAAATGTAGAAGAAATAACATAGTGTAGTTGGAATATAAGGGAAATATGGGCAGTTGTATAAAATAATTAATATCTGCGCATGCGAGAACGATAACAAGACACTTTTTACATAATTTAATAGCCAACTATATGGAGAAACTTATTTTAAAAAATCTGTCAAATATTGTAAAAATTTAGAGAGATATCGGCGTTAGAGTGAGCTCTTTTTTAGTTTTTCACTAAAACTCGAAGAATGATAATAGTCCAGGCATAAGGGAATTTTACCTAGCAAAATTAATGGTAGTTCTGAAAATCAGCTTACTTTATGTTTTTTGGGTCACTGAATCCGAATTTGTAACTTCCCACCAAAATTTCCCCGGCAACCCCCCAAAATTTTGGTAAAATGCCCTCCAAAAAAGGTTTTTATTAAAAAAATAATTATTTTTATTTTTTATTGAAAAAGTATCTAGAAATTAAGAAAGTAGACAAAATTTGCAACAAATTAGATATATAACATTATGACTTAGGATGAAGGGGAAGGGGGGATATGCCTCTGAACATGCGCGCGGTGCTGCGTGGACTAAATTGCGCAATTCCACTTAACCACTCACACGTTTACATAGATACTTTTTCCCTAAAACAATAAAAAAATTGATTTTTTTTAATAAAACCCTTTTTTGGGGGGCATTTTACCAAAATTTGGGGCGTTGCCATGGGAAATTTTGGTGGGAAGTTAAAAATTCGGATTCAGCGACCCAAAAAACATATAGTAGGCCATTTTCCAGAACTACCCTGAATTTTGCTAGGTAGAGCCCCTATACGGTCTCTATTGCCTGGACTATAAGGGATTGTCCTACACAGAAAACACATATATATATATGCAATGTAATTTACTGTAGAGTGTTTTGCGTATTGGGCTAAATTTCACAAAATTTCACCATAAACTCTTCAATTTACCTAAATGTAATCAATGTATGGACTATACTTTCCTTTTCATGATAGTCTAGAGTCAACATCTTCCTAAACATAACCGTAAATTATAATTAAAAAGCTTTTTCGAAAAGCTTGCTCTGAACGTTGTCAGATAATTTAAAAGTAACAATTTGTGGACAATCCCTTACCATTCTTCCAGTTTTAGCGAAAAACTAAAAAACAGCTCACTGTAACGCCGATATCTCTCTGAATTTTTACGATATTTGACTAATTTTTTTTAATAAGTTGCTCCATAGAGTTCACTATTAAATTATGCAACAAGTTTCTTGTTATCGTTCGCGCATGCGCAGATAAAAATTATTTTATACAACTGCCCTTATTTCCTTAAATATTTAATATAGTATTTATATTCCAATTGCACTATATTGTTTCTACTACATTTTGCCAATTTTTCTGAAACTGGCGCTAAATTTCGTTAAAAACCCTTTATGTTATAAGCAAAAAACATGCAAGAATTTTTTTATTTAAAGAAAAATCGCTATATCTCTATTAATATATATGCTATTCTTACACAAATGAATACACATGTTCTAAAATGTCTGCCTATGTATATTATGTAGTGATAGATCATTTCGTGCATTGTATTATACAGGGCGATCCCAAGTATTATTTTTTTCTTTAATTTTTTGTTCGCCCCCTAATTGTCCTCCTTATAAAATCGGCGTTGATAAATATGAAGTGAAACCTATTCTTTTTAAACCTAAAATTCCAGAAGAATCTGAAAAGTATATTTTTAAATATTCGACAAAATGTCTAAAATTGAAAGTTGCCGGTCATTAATGGCCATATAGTGTATATCTATATAATAGTTCTTCCATTAATTTTCAAAATATTACGCCTTTTACGATGCCCCTGGAAAAAAATTTGTCAGTTAGAAAAATGTACCGTTTGGGGCAACAAGATGAACGTTATGCAATAATACAAATTTAACCTTTTTTTTTTTGGGGGGGGGGGCATATATCAAATTAGAAATGTGTATACGGCAAATGAAAGGTATGGAAACCATTGAGAGTAAAACATATGCAGTTTACATAATAAAACAAATGATTGACAGTGTTTTCAACAATCGATTTACAAAATACCTACAGAAGTATTATTAGAAGATGTATTACAATAAGAGATTAAGGATCTGTATGAATACTTCTATTAATGATTTAATAAAAGACTTTGAATATATTTCTCAACTGCTTTATTTTAATTACTAGCTGACCTGCCCGGGCCTTAATAATATTCTTAAATGAATCTGAAATTTTTATCGCAGGTGCATTGCATGCAGAGGGGAGTGGGAGTGGAGACCCCAAATTACCAGGGCCCGACTCTTGTTCAGTTCCAAAGTTGTGTAAATTCACAGGTTAAGTTTATCCATTTTTATATGTCTCATGCTCTTTTTATTTCAAATTAATTGATGAATTCAATTAAAATTTAATTATATTTTCAATATTTTAATTTTTTATTTAAAATCTGTAGATGAAAAAGCAATTACAAATACAACATAAACTGTAATAATTGGAAAAGAAATAATAAAATTGTAAGCAAATATTACTATATAGAATGTTTTAAAAAGTACCATCCAGCAAATTTATTTTCTAATAGAGTAAAGCCTGTTTCTAATGGAATCCTGCAATAAACAACGAAAAAAAAGTTACAGCTTCCCTCTCTTCCCAAAAATGTTATTATGCTTTGTTCAATTTAAATAACCTGCATAAAAAGGAATTTATCACTGGTCGTTTCCGTCTAAGCCGGTTTTATTGTATCTTACTTCTGGTAGGCCCATAATAATACTCTTAAATGAACCTGAAATTCGAATCGCAGATCCGTACAGCAGGAAGTAAACAAAATTACTTGACTTCATGACAACATTTTTAAATTTCTTGCTGCTGATTAATTCGCATTTCTAATATAGTGCTTTGCAGAAATTGCACGTTTTACTCAAAGTTCCACGGTTGTGCACCCCGGAATGTTTAAATCAATAATTTTGATTCCAGAAGCAACGCGTGCACTCTGCGTTTATTAAGCCTATTTTAGCGATCGCTTATGCTCTGTGTTTAACTTTATTCCCAATTCAATCTATTTCAATTTTCTGTTCTTAATTCGGCTTCTTCTTCACTTTCAAGTATTCACCGAGATCTTTTACGGGCATTTCAAATGATATTTTGAAGCTCTATAATTTCAACGAAAGAGGGAAACATCATGGAGCTCTTTCCTCCTCTACGGCGAAATGTAAATAAACCCGATCGCCCTAAATCTTGCCAAAGGACTTTTCACAATAACCAATGAGATGCGTTTCTCGGGCGTTGCCATTAGACAATAACAAATAATCGCGATTTCTGTGCCACGTACGTTAGCGTAATATATATATAGATTTCTCAGAGAATCAAAACTATATTTGTATCTTTCTATGATCTCTGCCTGTGCCGATCATTATTTCTTTTATGAAGATCGTATTTGGTATGCAAACGACGTAAGATATAATTAATCTACAGATCGTCACAGACATTTTGTGAATTGTCAAAATGTAATTTAATAGCGTGGCATAATATTATAAAAGACTTAAAGAATATTATGTTTTATTCAAACCCGTTATTTCTGTTATATTAAGGTAAATTTTATAATAAAAAAATCGCTATGTCAATATTCCTAAGTATGTTTCTGAAATTTGTTCCGATATGGAAAAATAAATCACTGATTTTGTTCCAATACATTTACCATTTTTTGCGTTTTCTATGTAGTTTATATAAAATATAGACTTAAATACTTTATAAATTGTAGCAAATTCTCACCGTTATTTACTTTTAGTTGCAACATTTTAGAAAACAGTTCATTTTTTATCAGAAAAATATTTTTAGTTTTCGTAACATTCCCTTAAAATAACTTCGTGGTAAAAGTTTTCAGATATTTTAACTGAATGGAAAGTTTGTTCTGGTTATTGGTCACTTCTGAAATAAAATCATTAATAAGATAAACACAGTTATTTTTCGAAATTGTGTCAAATGACAAAGAATTAAAAGAAAACCGTTCTTTTTAAGATCAACGTTATGAAAAAGGTGTTAGAGATTTTTTCTTGATATATTTTATTAACAACGTTTGTTGAAAGGAAGTTAATGCTTTTGAGTTTCTGTTGTATATAAACGTCTTGACGTGATTTATTTTTCGTTCAAAAATAATTCATTTGAATGAAAAAAAGTAAATTTATTTAAAATAATTAACAATGAAAGAATTATGGTGCATACCATTACAACAGTAAAATATATAAATAATCGCCACTTTGGTGCGAAAACACTTTTTGTAACAAAACGTCTAATTTTTGCACAATGAAATTTACTTTACAAAATATATAATTATCCATTTAAAAATCCTTTCATCATTTCGGAAAATACACTTTTGTAATCTTCCTTTGACAACAATGAAAAGAATAAAACAAAAAAAGAAAAGTGAGCAGTTAAACTGGTGACATTGAGCTCACAGTCTATTCACACTAATTGTATATTATTATACTCTTACTTCAAAGGATAATGCCTTTTGAAAAATAAATTAAGTGGGGGACTAACCCTCCTGTTTCACACCTTTTTACTTAAACAATTTTCCTCCAAATCTCATCAGGGAAGATCCCTTTCAGAATAAACAGGTATACCAAATTTGAAGCAAATCGGATAGAAAAACTCGCTTATCTAAATTAAAGGGGGGGTAGCCCCCGTTCCTCCCTTTATACTTAACCAATGAACCTCCAAATGTAATCACGTAAGCGCCTTATCATATTAAACCGGTATACCAAATTTGAATCAAATCGGATAAGAAAACCCATTTATCTAAATTAAGGGGGTATTACCGCCCCGATCCCCTCTTTATACTTAAACAATGAACCTCCAAATCTAATCAGGGAACTGTCTTCTCAGAATTAACCGGTATACCAAAATTTAAGCAAATTTGATAATTCTGCATGAAAAGCCATTTATCTAAGTAAAGGGGGGAATCAGCCCCCCCCCCCAGTATCTCTCTTCATGCTTAACCAATGAACCCCCAAAACTAATCAGGAAAGCACCTTATGAGAATGAACCTAGAAAAAAAAGGGAAGTAAATTGGATATTTCCATCAAGGATTATAGCGCTACGTACGTACTAACGTACGTATATACAGAACCTGCGGGCGCATTAGCTCTCCGGCTTTGATAGCCCGTGTGCTAAAAACTCCAAATAATAGTGCGAGATATTCCTAAGCAGCACAATAGGGTTGAGCTTAAGTTGGATATATCTTACCCCATCTTTGGACCACGGTTAAGAAATGTGCCACTTGCAGTACCATTGGTCAAAAGAAAATTTCCTGTCAAATGTCCAACAGTGGTCTCACAGATAGCTTCCCTGAATCTTGCTCAGATACGCTGCAAAATAGATGTTTCTTGTTTCCTACCCTTTCCCAACCCTTTGCCAACCATTTATTAACGGTTTCTACAAGATACCAAAGATGGGTCAACAATTTGTGTTATTTAGGTTGCCCTTTATATTTGCAATGATGAGTTTCCATTCCATATTACTGGTTTTATTTTATTTAGAAAAATGATGTTTTTAAAAATAATAACTTGCTAAATAGGGAGTTTTCTTTCATCTATAGGACTGATGTGTATGATGTCAGAGACTATTAGAGTGTTGAATTCCATTGTCTCACAGAAAGTTTAGAGTTTGGTACTTTGTGTTATTTTCCCACTCTTAGACGTCCTAAAACCAACTTCGCCTATACATTCTAGTCTGTTTCAGATTTCTATTTCCGTAACTTTTTCAGTATAATTATAGTTTTATAACACATATCTTATTTTGTCTTTAAATAATAATAATAATAATAATATATCTTACGCTGTCATTAAACTTGCTTATGGGTTTACATAACCCCTTTATACCAGCATTTTTATTTTCTCAAATGTACTGTAAAATCAGTGTAAAATGTTGCAAATTAAACTAGAAAAATACTACACAAGAACGCAAAATCATGCGTCAATCTTAAATTATGAAACACTTTCCAACACTTCCAGATTTCTTCAGCGGAACTTCGTTGTTTAATAAGGTAACACAAAATATCTAAGAAAACATTTAAGAAAACTCATAGCACATTTGAAAAACCAGATGTCAGCAATTGTCTTCATAGCCATAAAACTAGTACAATTGTCTTGTGCAACACTGTATTTAATCTACAGATTTGTATATATTCTGTGTAGTATGCTAAAACTCAGTTTAGTAAGAAAATACATAATATGTGTGTTTAACATTCACATTCAACAATTTCTACCAATATAAGGAAACATACTTGAACTGTTTTGTACGGCTCTCTATATTATTAACAGTATTTTTATATGCACCACATATTAAACTAAAATTTAATTCAGCTAAAACTTGGCTAAAATTACATTTCAAATCAAATCACATTTCCACGCATTATCATTCCTAGGACAACATGTACCCAATTTTTCGCGTGACCCCGTGTATGGTTTTAATTATATTATACAAATACCTGTTAATAAACTAAATACAGTTCCACTTGAAATTGAATAACTCATTTAAAAGACACCTTTCAGTCATTCACTCTGATACTCTGCAATAATTACGAATTCTTTTGTGTAGCTCTGTGAATTTATACACGTCACATAGTATGCAAAAGTTTAATTCAACTTAAACTGCAATACCATAAATAAAATCGCACTTCTAGCATTTCTCGCAAATAGACAGTATTTTAGATGCACTACAGTATTCGAATTGTTTTGTGACCCTGTAAATTCAAAATAAAGGATATGCAGATCATGTTATACATCAACTATCTTGCAGTAATCCTGAGTAATTATATTATTTCATTACTTATTTCATTATATTTTAAATAGTGTATCAGAACTAAATTACACTGCAATCAATTTTTTCCCGTAGAATACTATGTAATGGAATTCTTCTTTTGACGTAAGTGTGTAAAGAGTTATCAGATAACTCTGAAAAACACAGTTTAGTATGTAAATTGCACGTGAGTACAAATGTACAGTCATGGAAAAAAATGTAAACACCACCAACTAACTCCTCAACAAATTATCGTAGAAGAAAGTTACTGGTACCGAATGATTGTAAATAAAGTCTACTTTTAAATGATGTATATAAAATTTGCTTAGAGGGCCAGCTACATATTAAAACGAACAATAACTTTTTTTTTTTTTTCAATAGCAGTATACAATTCTGACAGCATAAATGCCATGCTACACCATTCAATTAGCCTAAAAATAAATTTTTATGCAATTCATACCATAAGTTTCAGAGAAATTAATTATTTTAAAACGAGTGCATTTTAAGGGCTGTATCAAAATTGAAGCTCGTTTACTGGATTGTTAACAGAGTGAGCCACCTTCTTGATCAAGGTACCTTTAGCGCCACTCAAGCAATCAATGAAACCTGTTAGATTACAGGACAGCAGAAGAAATTTCAAAATATCTACTCACTTCTATCATAGACGGCCACTTAAACCATCATTTTGCCGTTTTTTAAGCATAATTTGTAAACTACTTGGAAGAAAAACGTGAAATTTTGGATTTCCATAAAGCAGGACTTAATAAATCTAAATCCATCAAAAATATTGTTGGTTGCAATTCATATTTTTTTCAAATTATAATTTCATAATTCATAATCCATATCATAAAATTATAAAAATTGCAAATTCAACGTATTTATATTTGGGTATATTAGTATTATTGCTACACAAAAAATTAGCACATTAGGAACATAATTTCAGGAGATATAAATAAAAATATGAAAATGTAATTTAACATTAGAAGCACTAAATTTTCAATGTTTATAATTCAAAAACTTATCATTGAAATGACTTGAAATTTGGTATCTAGGCATAGTTTGAACCGAAGATTTGAAAAATCTCGTTAAAATTGGGTATTGTCATTGAAAAAAAAATGAAGTTTGGATTTATTTTAATATGTAGATGCCCCCCCCCCCCCTAAGCAAATTTTATATACATCAATTAAAAGTAGACTTTATTTCTAATCGTTCGGTACCAGAAATTTTCGTCTACGATAATTTGTTAAAGAGTTAGTAGGAGGCGTTTACTTTTTTTTCCCCCCACGACTGTACCTGTCTAATATGCAAAAATGGTGGATTTTGCGCACATATTACATAACTTTATAGTTTGAGATGTAAATTTTCAATTAAATATTTTTATGGTTGCGAATTTGTAACACAAATAACAAACTCATGTCTCTGGTGTGTTTGTTCTCTTTCCAAAAGATTTGTTTTAAGTCTACAATATAGTGTAACCTTAATTTACAAGAAACAACATCGTCTGAGATTATAGTTACAGCATGCCATCTCTCTGTTAAAGTTGTTTTGAAGGCCTAAACTTGTATGCACAATTTACACACATAATATGTATAATCTAAATAAAAACACTGTAAAATAAAATTTCGTTAAGATACAGAAATTGTGATGCCAATACTATATCCTTATTTCATCTTCTATCAATTTCAACCATTACTTTTC
Organism: Maratus speciosus; assembly: GCA_963932465.1. Classification (NCBI taxonomy): domain Eukaryota; kingdom Metazoa; phylum Arthropoda; class Arachnida; order Araneae; family Salticidae; genus Maratus; species Maratus speciosus. The sequence continues at coordinate 25,190,074 of OZ010786.1, forward strand.
AAAGCTACTTCTACGTGAAGAGAAGAAATTTTTTATTTAATTCAATCTACAGTAAACAAGCAATACTTACCGGATCGGGATACGAACTAAAGAGCTGCAACTTTGCAAAGCACTACCTTGACCGCTTACGTGGGAGTATCAATAACTTTTTACCCTCACATAGAAATAATTGAGTGAAATTTATGAAATTCCAAAATTTTATGACTCATTTTCTATTTAGTTTGTGTGCGCAGTGACACATTTGTGCAACCAGTATTTAAAAAGGGGGAGGATGTATTCCAGGAGACACGATAGTAGACCCAAAGGGGGGCATTTTTCTAACTTTTACCGACCCCCACATGTGATTGATTGTTGTAAAGGCCTGTGATCACTTATTCATGCTATGCACCTCACGAGCCCCTCCCTCCAAATTTTCCCTCCGACGGGACTTTTTTAAATTTTGCGAACATCATTTATGCCCCCGGGGAGCATATTTGGGGGAAGGGGGGAGGGAGTGCATAACATGAATAAGAGATCTCAGGCCTTTACAACAATACGTCACATGTGGGGGTCGGCAAAAGTTAGAAAAATTCCCCCTTTGGGGCTACTATCGCACCTCCTATTCAGTGTTGCCAGATTTGGTCTTTTTTATTCTGAAATTTTACATTCACACCAGAAATTGTGTATAGTATTGTTTTCGTAATTTAACGATAGACGTTTCGTCATTACCTTAAGGGGTCTCAGGAGTCTTACTTTTAACCTGGCGGTGCAATTTAGCAACATGTCACATTTAATTTTTTTTCTCAGTCTCTATAAAACATAAATGCATAAAATTTTTAATATAGACAACCTAATATCTCTTCTGTTTAAAATAATTTGTTTAATATTCTATATTGAAATTTTACCTCATTTTTTTATGTTTAATTTTGATTAAAAAAAAAAAAAAATTGCTTTTTAACTTGCATGCACTGCGCGCAAGACTGTAGCAAAACTGTTGGTCCAAGAGCCCCCAGAAACATTGATAATGATGTTAAACTAATGTATCTTGAACGTATACTTCATTTTTAGGCAATTTATTTATTTATTTTATTTGAAATTTTAATTTTAATTATAAAATTTTGAAAAAATCCATTCTTTTATTGAAAAATTGCCGATTTTAAATAATCAATGCAATTATAATACTAAATTTGAAGTATAAGTTATTCTTTACCTTAAAATGAAGATATTTACCAAGTTTCATGCAAATTACTTTATTAGTTTGCGAAAAATGCTGCGCGCAGTGCATGCAAGTCGAAAAACGATTTCAAAATTTTTATCAAAATTAATTATAAAATAAATGAAATAAAATTTCAATATAGAATATTTAAAAAAAATATTTTAGATAGAAGATATATTAGGTTGTCTATAATAAAAATTTTATGCATTTATGTTTTATAGAGATTGAGAAAAAAATTTAAATGTGACATGTTGCTAAATTGCACCGCCACGTAAAAAGTAAGACTCCTGAGACCCCTTAAGTAAAATTTTTTCTTTCAGATTTTCTGATGTGAATTCGAAATTTTTAAATTGAAAGTAGAGGCCAAAGTGGCAACCCATCTCCTGGAATACATCCTCCCCTCTCTCTTTGAAATACTATTTGCAAAAATGTGTTACTGTGCACGGTGATTATATAGAAAAGAACTAATACAATGTAGCAATTTCATAAGTTTCACTCAATTATTTTTATGTGAAAGAAAAAATTATTGATACACCCTCGTAAGTACTGTTACACAAGCCAAGTTTTCAAGTATCGCTATTTATTGTGTTCACATAAGTACACATATTTCTAAGTAATATTCTGTTCTTACACATATTTTTGTATAATATTCTTGCAGATAATCCTGTGTAATATTCTTACGCATAATCCTGCTTAATATTCTGCTGTTACACAAAAAGCTGCGTAAAATTCGTACGCATATTTATGTGTAATATTTTGTTCTGACGCATACATCTGTGCAATATTTTTACACATATTCTATATAATATTCAAAATACACGTATATTTGTATAATAGGCAAAAGTTTTAAATTTAAAACAAATTTACACATATATTTATGTAAAAGTGACTAATTTACAATTGTATTTTTAGAGTGTACACTACTGCGCAATATTAGCAATGATGCCGTTTAACTATTCAAACCAATCAAAAGATTTTGATTTATTCAAAGATTTTGGGTTAAAAACTAACAATTGGGGCCCGGCTAAAAGAATTAAACAGAAGCCTCAACAAATTAAACTGGCAGAACAAATTAAAAAAAATAAAATATATCAACATTTTTTAAGCCCGAGAAGGGAGAGATAGATCTACATTTTTTAAGCCCGTGAAGAAGGAGATATTTCATTAAGATAATTCATTCAATTAGGTCTACATTTAATGTTAAACGTTTGTAACAAATAAGTTAAAGCAATTGAGCACAAAAAAAATAAATGAAATCCATACAATATAATACTTTAAACACCTTAAAAACTTAGATTCCGTTCAAATGACATCGAAATATATCAAAGACTTTTTAAAAGTTTTGTATTTTGCATGTATCTTATTAGCCCCCGGAATGCTATTTCTTTCTCCCAGCTTATTTTGTCTCCAATAAATAACATTACCTTGTATACGCCAGCCGTAAAACAAAAGCCAATGTTTCATTGTGCGATTAAATACTCTACAGCATTTTTTAAAACTTCTAAGCATCGCGCATTTTCAATGTTTATACCGTCGTATTGGGAAAAAAAAGTACTTTTTAATGCAATTTGTTTGAAAACTACATCTTCATTTGCTTTTGAAATATTAATTTTTCTCTAGCTTTTAGCGACATTTGTTTCATTTTGGCAACTCAAATACTCCATTTCTGTAGAAAGTAAAGAAAAAATAGTTGAAAAATAGCAACTATATCTTTGTGCCGCCATTTTCTCATAAAAATTGATTAAAAAAAAAAATTTAAATACGTGCTATTTTGAGAAAAATATAAATTAATGATTTATGATAAAACATGGAGCTATTATACACTGTGCTATAGGTAATAACATGTACTGAGATTTATTATCAAACTTTGACACTGTTGATTGCGAAAACAAAGCTGATCTAACACAGCGTTCTCTGTTATTACGATCACATATTTTTCAGAAGCTTCCATCACAAGTTTCACACATCGTTCCACAATTTATGTGCGGCGCGGAAAAGACTTTACGGTTTTCCGTTCCAATTCTGAAAGAGCTTTTAAATCCATGATTAACAAAATGCTCCTGAGCTGATTCTATGCGGTATAGGAGGAGAAGTAACCGTTGCAGGTCGACCAATAATGCCACTAAAATTGTACTTCTAATTGTAAAAAATCTATCACAAAATCTCGCATAGTTCTCGTTGTTGCGGTCACAGATCGCATTGCTATCGATATCTGTCTGAATCTCAAATCCTTATATGTTCTCTTCCATCTGTGATTTTTGACAGTAACAGGTTTTCGGGATGATCAAAGGAGACGTTACACTCATAATAATGACTATCTCCTCTTGCAATTTTTTGGTAAGTAAAGAGAGGTTGTTATTGTCTTGAACACTTGCATTGGCTACGTTAATAAAAGAATAATTCCTCTTAAGGGCCCACACTAATCACTCAAACAGACCCGGATGATAATGTTAATCCTATGGGGAGGTTATTTTGAAATATCTCGCTTGAATTTTGATATTTTCGAATGATTTTTTTTGCATAGGATAGCTGAGGACGATCTACAACCGGAATTGTTTTTACTTTTTTTATTTTGGTTTCATATATTAAAAAAAAAAAAAAAAAAAAAATTTACTTTCGGAACCGGTTTGAACCGGTTCTGAAATTAAAACTATCCTAATATTAAAAAAAAAAACTATAACCAAATTTAAAAGAGTAAAAACTAGCCCGGTTGTAGATTGTCCTCAGCTATCCTATGCGAAATATATCATTCGAAAATATCAAAATTCAAGCGAGATATTTGAAAATAACTTTCCCATAGGATTAAAACTAGTATCCGTCAGGCCGAAATGTCGGAGCATGGAGTCGTATAAACTTAACACATAACATTTTAAAATTTAAAAAAAAGGTTTAATTTTCATGATTACTGTTTAATAGTACAAAATTAAATTTGAAATAACACCCGTTGAATCCTCATTTTCTAGTATTTAATTCAGTCATTAGTTGCCTCAGGTAATGCTCAAATGTTAATTTGTGGCATGATAATCAACTAAATGAACCATTATAGCCTGTGGCAAGCCTGGGGGTTGAAATTTTGGGTCATAGACAGTATCTTTTACTGTACTCAGTACACTGCTTATCAATCCCCACTCCATCCAGATATTGGTGTGTAACATAACTCTGCATCCAACTGCTGAAAAAAGTCCAGCCTGGAGTCCAAACACGTGATCATCTTCACTACATCTTACTTTTAATTATTATGGTCTGCTAACATTCTTCTCACTAACCACTTTGATTTAAGAAATAATTCTTGATTATGTTCTTTCGCTTGCTTGTTTTTGGAAAAAAGACATATAGCATCTTGAAATCATTCAATTTGAGCCCGAAGCAGTGTAGCTTTCCACCGTTGCATAAGGGATGAGAGTAGTCTGAAACTTGACCCACGTAAAGCGAATATAGAGTCTTTCGAAACTGTCTTTGCTGATCGTAATTTTGTCTCAACAAGTGTGTTAATCTGAAGCAATTTTCAAAAGCTCTAAGCATCTTTTGTCTGCGAAGAGTCAAAATGTCTTTTATAGAATGTCCCTTATATAGAGGGATGTCTTTTACGCGATGTAACTGCCTAATACCTCCAAGGATATAAACAAAGTACCTTTGCGACATCTTTGTTCAAGTTCAGCCATAAGACGACAATTGAAAATAAAGAATAATAAATATTTAATAATAAATATATAATAATAAATATATAATAATAAATATATAATAATAAATATATAATAATAAATATATAATAATAAATAATAATAAATATCGTCAATAAAGATCCTAACTGCTCTATGATTGTTTTACTAATTTCTTGATTATCCTACTTTTTCCAGCTCTTGCTTTTCCAATAATAAAAGTTGTTTTAGGGAAAATTGTAACTTTTGTTTGCAATGACGAAAATTGTTCTGCGCATAACTAAAGTATTTTCTGCTGGTCATCTGTAAATCTGGTGTCAGAATTATCAAAATTTTCATGCAGCGTGATTTTTTGTTCTTTAAAATAGTTCAGAAATGTTAAAAGTAAAGAGAATTCATTGAATAAGAGAGTCTACGGTAAAGAGAAAGAATAACCACCGGGATGTGTTGAGCGATTTTGATTTGTTTAATGTAGCTCCGATCTTTGGGGCAATCAAAAATTGGAACAGGATCCATCGAGCTAACGGCAGAAAACTTCAAAGCCCCTTCAAAGACTTGCATGTCTGGCATAGCCCAGACTTATTTAATATGGTATCAGGGAAAGGTTCGTATCACGTATGTAACTCGCACACATGGGTAATCTGCTATACTCCTCTATCAAACTTGATACTTTTGTTCATCTGAGTTATTGTTATATCGTTATTCGCGCAATTACTCGTAGGCAGGTGGGTTACTTTTACGTGACTTTTCCGCGACTTTTCCGCATAGAATTACGCTGAATAACTCTTTTCATCTTAATTACTTTCTTTTAACAGGCATTAGCGAAACTTTTGTGTATAATATTACACATATAAAAATATCTACATTTCTTAAAATGTACACTACATCTAGGCAACAGGTTATAAAAAAATCCCGGAATGATTTATGACTTTTAGTGAAGTTGATTTCTGACGAATTATCTTTCATTGTTGTATCCATTTTCCGATTATAAGCATAAAACTATATAGCCATATACATAAAGTCAAAATTTTCGCCAAACTTGGGGACATTTCGCGAAATTTCGCCAAATTTGGCGACCAAAAATATGTTGATATAAATGCAGCGAATTTGGCTGTAGCTGCCAAATTTGGCAAAATTTCCACTGAAATTCAGCACTGATGATTGTTCTCTAATCGGGTTCTTCGCATTTTAGCTTAGTGTTTTCCCGTAAAATTAGCTAAAATCCTAAAATCAAGAAATAAGTAAGCTACATTTTCTTTACGCTTTTAGGACTTTTTTATTTTGTTATCCACAATTAAGTTATCTATTTTTTGTTCTGTTATTTCTATTTTCAACTGTACATCTAGGCCAAAAATGCTTATCTCATTCACTTCAGAATGTTTGCTTGCATTTCAGTTGCAACAAATTCACTTGCGGTGAATTAAAAAAAAATGAGCAACCTTCTGTAATTGGGATCACTACCAAATGGTTATAATTGCGCATTAAACAGCGCTCACTAAATTATGAAATTTTCTACCAACCCGATTACGGAAGTTTCCTAATACAAACATACATACTTCTGAATAAAAACATACATAACATTATATTTTTCTCGACTTCCTTTATCATCATTCGTTGCCACGCGGTTAATACTGAATCTGTTATCATACAGCTAACATCCAAAATCGCATTCTCCGTATTCGATTTCTTTTTATGTCTCTTAATTTAAAATTCAAAGTGAATGGCATCGATTTGGTAGGTTACGGAAAATATTCACTTGCATTTCAGTTGCAGCACATTCACTTACAGTGAATTAAAAAAAAAAATGAGTAACCCTCTGTAATTGGGTCCGCCACCCAATGGTTAATTTTGCGCATCAAACAACGCTCGCTAAATTATGAAATTGCCTATAAACCCGATTGCGGAAATTTCCCAATACAAACATGCATACGTCTGAATATAAACATATATACATAAGAATACATACATATAAGTAATACATACATGACATTATATCAGGGTTCGTACGACTCCCGGAATTTTGCGACCAGAAAATTCTTCTGCACCGCTATTTTCTTACAGAAAATCTCTCCTTATAAGAATGCGAAATTTCACCAGTTTAGCCTAGATTTCTTTTTCTATAAAAAAAATACTGGAAACTCTCCTGGAAAATACCCTGATCCGTACAAAACCTTGTTATATTTTTCTCGATTTCTTTGATTTATCACTCATAGCCATGTGCTAATACGAAATCCGTTACCATGCGGCTAAGACCCAAAATCGTATTCCATTTCTTTTCAATTCTCTTAATTTAAAGTTCAAAATGAATTGCATCGATTTGGTAGGTTATGGAGAATAAAAGGTTCGCACTGAAAAAAATAAAAAGTGGCCGTTACGTACGTAGAAAGTAAAACTTCTAAAAGTCAATCCATATCTCAGGTTACAAATATTGACGATGCCAATAACGATTCGGATGAGGTTGAAATGCATAATTTTCAACAATGGAGCTAATGTTTTTTTTTTTTTTATATATAACGAAATGAAACCCGTCTTATTTTCGCGAAAGAAATTGTTTAAAAAGGAATTCATACATTAGTTAATACTTACTCTCAAAAAATATTATTTTCAATTTAAAGTTACCAAAATACTAATTCCATAAACTTCGACTGTTCAACGTATTAAATTAAAATGTATTAGTATACCTAACAAAGATAAGTAATTATGATGAAATTACCCATTGAGGCTCTTATGCTTGAAATTAACGACTGAAAATCAGCAAAAATGATTTCATCATGAGCCAATCATACAATTATGTTTCGCGTGAAATCTAAACTTAACGTCATTTTCATAATCTCAAAATTTACATACGCGTTTCTCAAATTTACATTCACCATTTCAAAAATATCGCAGTACGCAATAAGTTATTAATACATATATTTCCAAACTTGAAATGAAGTTTGTTAACTACGACTTTGCATGTGAACATTCGCACTCTTGACTTATGATTCTAATCTCCGTATCGGCGGGTAAAATTCCAGAAATTTAAATCTTTTAGAGGCTTTCGTTGTAAAATATTTCGTTTTATCCGAGAAAATGATGGTTTTCATTTAAATATGACATCACTTTGCCGCATTGAAGCATTTCACATAGCATCTCAAACTCAGTGGAGTGAAAAAGTATTGAATTGTAATAACTTTTTGAGGAAAAATTTAGTGTTTTTTTAAAGCCTGACGTCATTTTCTGTTCCCTTTTTTTACAAAGTTAATTTTGAATTTCATTAGAAATTGGCATCAATAAAGTTAACATACTTTATTAATTTTCTTTTCTTTACAACAATGGAAGTAATCCAATTGCTACCATTTTGAAAAAAAAAATCATAGAAAATTTTTAAATTTTAGATGTAAATATAAAAATGGGATATTAATATGGGATTTAAATATAAAAATATTTAAAAAAATAGCTAGTGCCGCAAATCTACAAAGGAACAGCTTTCATTTAAAAAAAAAAAAATTATTAAAATTGGTTCAGAAAAATGTTCAAGGTAGATGTCTAAAAGAAAAAAAGAAAAAAGAAAAAAAAAACGCCTTATCTTTCAAATAAATTTAAACCCGCAATGTTATCTCTATGGGAAAATTTTGAGCAGACATTTCATGCCGTTAGGGTTGACGACTATTTATGATTTTCAATACGCACCGAGATTTTGGCACTACCAACGTCCATTTAATTTTTTGTGTCGATACGACAAATATTTTGGATGCTATCATGTTAACAATAAGTGTAATTTTTGCAGGGAAGCCGGAGCTGTGCTCCGACAATTATCATCCGGGTATTTTTGAGTGACTAGTGTAGGCTTTTAATGTTAAACCATACAGACACATACATCTTCATGACGAAGAAAACTGACTGTTTTAATTCACCGGTAGGGAAAACACACAGTCTGTGGAAACACACAGTCTGAATAGATGCAAGATCCTAAGGTCAGAAGCCTAATCGCATAGCATTCATATTTCAAGAATATATATATATTTAATCCTTACTGAAATCATTTGGGTTCTTTTCAGTCTCTATTGGGATATTGCAGTTCATTAAATGAAATCTGAGAACAGATAGTGTTACACAAGCAGATAATTGTCTATGTAAAGGAGCAAAAAATAATGCCGGTATTGCGTCTTAACCATCAATATGTTCAAATAAAATGCATAAAAGGAAATTTAATGAAATGCGAAAGGCAAATACACCATTGCAAGTGCCTTCCTATCGTCATTTCTAAATTTCGAAAAATATTTTTTTTTCAATCTTGTATTGACAGAAGTGCAGGACAGACCGTCACATCCAACTACAACGACATCAGGTAAAGAGGTGTTGTTCACAGATAAGTGTAAAAAAAAAAAATGTTGTAAAAGTATCTCTCCGGTTCAAGTTGTAGTAATATTATGACTATGTATTTTAATCCCGGTGCCTAAATTACAGAATTGTTCTCTGTTTGAGAATATTTTCCAAGTTTCGAGAGCGATGAGCGACCTAAAGATGTTAACAATGTTAAATAGTTCTTGCGTTATTCTTTTAATTACAAAATCTGAATTACACGCACTATTAGAAGAAGGTAAGAATATATTTTTTAAATTTCCATCATTTAATATCAAAAACTGTCAATTTTTATCATATTTTCCAAAATACAAGCGTGATGCGCGACCTAAAGATATTAACCAATTTCAAAAATGTATTTTGCGTTATTCTTCTAATTACAAAAGGCAACTTTTCCTCAACTAAATTGATCTGAAATTTTTTTGCTTTTTTCGACCCACCCTAACACTAGTATTATATTACACTAGTACTATACACTAGTTGGCCGTTAATCACTGACCACTTTCAATTTTAGACATTTTGTCGAATATTTAAAAAATATACTTGTCGGATATTTCTGGAACTTCAGGGTTATGAACAATATGTTTGACTTCATACTTATCAGCGGAGGTTTGATCAGAAGGACAATTAGGGGAGAGGGACGCTAAAAATCAAAGAAAAGTTTCAAATTGTATTTTTTTTTTCTACACTTTCGTAAAAAAACTGAAAAACAACTAATTGAGAACAACAATGAATAAAAACCTAAAGCAAATGCATAAAACTGCAGTTATGTAAAGCTGTCAAAAACATTTTAGTAACAATACTAGAAAACAGGAATTCTGCTTTTTCAGAAATTAGTGTCGTACCCGATGAAAAAAAATATATGTATATATAAATAGTGCAAAGCATATTTCAATTTTAGGACATAAAGCACACGCTTTTATTTTATGTAAAATGACGTCATTCACATCCGCTTAAGAATTTCACACACTCTTAACATCTACAGTAAACTGTACATAGGACGTCTCTAACTAAATAATACACAAATGCAGCAAAAAGATGCCGTCATTAAAGAAACTTGACAAAAAAATCCCGACTATCTAATGATTCATAGACCTTCATTTGTTTGTAACATTAATATAGATACTTCAAATTAAATATAGTTTATAATAGCTCCATGTTTTAACAGAAATCATTCGTTTATATTTTTTCAAAATAGCACGCTTTTTAATTGCATTTTTTCCAGTTGTTATGGGAAAATGACAAGAAAGAGATATAATTACTATTTTTTTAACTATTTTTGATTTACTTTCTACAGAAATGGAGTATTTCCGTGGCCAATATTAAGCAAATGGCTCTAAAAATTACAAAAAAAATATTAATATTTCAAAAATAAATTGCGATGAACATGCCTACTTATTTTAATTTTTTTTTCAAAATTTTTGAGAAAATGGCAACAAAAAGATACAGCAATCTAATATTTTCATTTATTTCCCTTTACATTCAACAGAATTGGAGTACTTCAGTTGCCACGATTGCAAGAAAAGTAATAAAACCGACAAAAAATTAATATCTTAAAATTAAATTGAGGTGCAGTTTTCAAACAAATTGTATTTAAAAGTACATTTTATTCCCAATATGACGGTATAAAAATTGAAAATGTGCGATGCTTAGAAATTAAAAAAAATTGCTATAGAGTATTTAATCGTAATGATTTGTTTTACGGCTAGCTTCTGTAAGGTAAGGTTATTTTTTGGATATGACACAAAATAAGAAGGGAGACAGAAGTAGCATACCGGGGGCTAAAAATAATAATATTTGAGATCACCCTGTAAAATAAAATGCACGTATGCTCACACTATCGTCGATATCTTTGCGAATTTTCACGACATTTGACTGACATTTTTTATGAGTTACTCAACAGAATTGACTATTATATCATCAAAAATTTTTCCGCAATTTTTTTCAGATAAAAAATATTTCACACATCGTCTCATATTTAATCAAATATTTAATATATTTACATTCTAATTGCATTATATTATTACTTCATTTTGTCAAATTTTCTGAAACTGGCGTTAAATGTGGTATAAAACCCTGCTTTATATAAGTAAAACACATGCCAGATTTTTTTTTCTAAAAAAAAGGTATATCTCCATGAATATTTGTGCTATTCTTACACAAATGAATACACATATTGTAGAACATCACATATTCGTAAACTATTGCTACAGATAATTTCATGCATTTTATTTCACAAGTTGATCCCAAATAGTTATTTTTCTTTTATTTTTTGTTAGCCCCCTGATTGTCCTTCTGATGAAATCGTCATTGATAAATATGAAATCAAACAAAATCTTCACAATCCTGAAGTTCCAAAACAATACGACAATTACACCTTTAAATATTGGACAAGATGTTTAAAATTGAAAGTGCCCGGTAATTAATGGCTAAATAGTGTATATACAAAAGCTGGTCATAATTTATCTGACGGTATTCAGCCTGTTCAATAGCGCAATTTAGTTGCGAGAAGGTATCCAAATTTTATAGAATGATTAAACAAAACTGGATTGAAGGATTCAGCGATAAAAATAATTCCAAAAATAACCACTAGGGGATAGATGTCGCTGTTTCATCCTCCGTCTTGTTTAATCACCTTACGAAATTTTGCTCCATTCTCGAAATTAGATCGCTCTATAGAACATGCTAAATACAGACAGCTTAATTAGCCGGCCATAATTAAACTCACAATACTCAGCCTGTTCTGTAGAGCAATTTTATTGCGCGAAGGGGAGCTTACTTTTTAGGATGATAAACGCACTTTGGAAGACACAAATACATAATGTATGCGGTTATATGTGATGATTCATAAATGCGGCAAAATTCTTGCATCCAAAATCCTAATGCTATAATCGTAAACGTTTCTTCTGTACAAGCTAAGCAACAATTATTAATGATAAGTTGCAAACGACAATTATATAAAATTGTGACATAATATGTGTAATTCTATTCCTATTTGAGTTATGTAACATTGTTGCTAGTCACACAAATAAATAACATTGTAAATAATAACATTAATAATTAATTAAATAAATAACATTGTAAAATTTTCAAAAAGGAATAAAAATATTTCAGAAGACATCACTATCAATTTGTAATAGCGCCTTTTTTTAAATTATTTAATAATATTATTTGAATTTTACATTTCCAAAAAAAAAAAAAAAAAAAAAAATTGTAAATATTTCGACTTAATTGCAAACAATCTCAACAACATAAAAATATAAAAACTATTTACTTTGAAATATTATAATAAAAAATATACATGACAAATGCAGTAAGCAGCTTATCTATGCCATATATCTAATTAATTGACTCAAAACTACAAGAAAAATTGTTGTTTTTATAGGCGATAATAGCAGCTCACATAAATGCAGCATATAATATTCTTAAAAAATATATGATCTTAATATTTATCACAATTCCTAAATTTATTATGTACAAATGATAAAAAGCCTTAATAATTAACTTACATTTGTTACAGAACATAAAAGCATAGTTAAAAGCATTATAAAACTTGAGAACAAGAATGTATTATTCTGTGTAATAGGTTGAAACGTCTTATCTCCATTTTAAAAAGTATAATTTTAAGCGGGTTTTGAAAGTTGTGCCACACTCTCATTAAACATAACAATAAAACATCACTTACTTATATAGTTCGTTTCAAAGGTTTAAGCTTTCTGGAAATCTGGTTTTAAAATATTAGAGAATGAAATATATGAATAGTCCAATCAAATTAGGCAGACTTGAGGTCATTTTAGGACATAATTATGAGAGTTTTGAAACTTGGTAATATTGTTTGGGAACATACTAAAATCCTAGTGAACATACTAAAAATCCTGATGGATGGGGGGTGACCGCGAGGGGGGAGGTAAACGAATGTACCATTTTCAGTTTTTTGTTAATATCTCATAATCTATTAGTCCTACGGAAAAATGTCTAGTGCAAAAGTTAAAGAGAAATAAATTCTCTTCCAAATTGCCTGAACATTGTGCTGTTAATTTTACGCAACTACTGTATTTTCCATGATAATATAGTCACTAAACCAAAGAAAGATACAGCACATTCACTGCGATCGAGTTTGTGCGCGAGTTGAATAGTACTTTGTACTGTAAAAATGTCATTTTTTTATAGTGTATAGCAGTCTGAACAATCAGCGTGTCGGCGTCATTAGGACTTTGCTGACATGAGACTACTTTGTCATTCAGTTTAGAGGATAGAATGGGAATGAACTTTGACTTATTTGAGAGAAACTGATTTTAGGGCACACTGCTGACAGTATGTTCTTCAAAATATGTGTCATCTGAAGTTTTCACTGAGCACCTTCTATTTTGTTCCGCTACTTTGGTACTGTTTACAGTGTCAGTATATCCATCGAAGACAATTCTGCAGCTCTTTCCAGAATAGTGATTCTTAATATACTTTATCTAGGTTTTGCAAATATCCTGTATTGATGATCCCTTCGTCCACACCACCTTATGTAAAAGGAAGCCATTATCCACAACAATTGGTTTCTATTTTTGGAGGTCTATTATCTCATCTGATTGTTCAAACATTTGATACAAAGCACTTTTCTTTGTCTGGCGCATTCCACAATCATTGAAAAGAGAGAGATGATAAGGAGCCAATTCATATTGTAGATAATTTACTAAATCATCATTACTAAGTTTGCACAAAGAAATCCGTTGGAGTATAACAAGAAGATCCACAGTTATAGTGGTATCATGAAATTTGATTGAATTATGCATACTGTTGAGTGATTGTGCTATACCTTTCCGAGTTAATTTCATGTCTGAGTAGCATTTCCCAGACACCTGAATCATCTTTTTACTCCCGATTTCTAAAGTTTTGAAGCAGATGACAGGTTCATCTCCAATAACCCTAGAAGATATTAATATAACTATAGCTATCTAAGGAAAGGCGGGTGAATTTCAAACCAAGTTGAAAGTTTGGAGATATCCGCAGCATCTCTATTCATCCGAGCTTCACGAAAATTCCCATGTTGTTTCCCAGAAGAAAGAGTCAAACAGGGGTTCCTTTTTTAAGTTTTTCTGTATATAATAGAATAAACTATTGTAATACAAATTTTTAGACATCCGGTTTTCAATAGATTTACATGTTTTAGGGATCAGAGACTCCCCCAAAAAATGTTAAATAAAATGTCTGTGTGTCAGTTGGCATTCTTTCATCGAAAATTGCATGAATTTATGCATAGAATTGAACCAAATTTCATATATGTATTTTTTGCTATAGAAAGCAGGTGCCACTTGAATTTGGAAAAATTCCACCCAAATGGAGCGCTGTAATAGCGGCTTTTTTGTAATGTTCTCGATTTTTCGTATGTCTGTTGTTCATAGGCGGCTCGTGGAGCAACTGGAACCTCGCATATGGTTTTTTTTAATCTCGGTTATTCACAAACAGCAGACTTAAAACTATAACGAAAAATATCGATTTTAATAAATACCATGATTGAGATTAAATCGTTTTTACTCCGATTAATTGACTGAAGCAGAAGTTTAAGATAACAATCACAGTTGGTATAGTATTGAACTAATATTATTCAAGAATTAGCATTTATAACTGCTTTTTGAAATATTAAGATGTATCTCTCTATGGTAAAAAAAGGGTAACTAATCTGTCAATGAATTTTTTTTTTTTTTTTAACCGGGGAGATCGGGTCTTTCTTCGATGAGATTAAAAAACTACTGTATACAAAAACATGAAAATATGTAGAACTATAGAGAAATGTTTAATAAACACGCTGGTGCAGACAGTTATTAAATAGAAAAATTATTTTAAGAGATATTTAGTGTTAAATTTGTTCAAAATCATTCCATTAAAAAAGTTTTATGGGAGCAAAAACTGTACATAAGAATGTAATCAATTTTTCTAATAATAATACGTTAGAAGCTTATGGTGTGCAAACTGCATTTTTTTTTTTATTATTTGACTAATTTTTTAAGGGTTTATTTCTATTTTAAATTCAAATTTTCAGCAATTCGAGATATATTTTTTACATATTTTTGAAGAGGTTATTATTTTAAACTTTTGCTAATTGTAAAAACAGCGCAAATATATATATATATATATATATATATATATATATATATATTTCCTTCAAATTAAAAATTTATTTACACGTGACTATTGTAAACAGAAAAACTTGCAAACTGGAATTAAATGATTCTGTATTAAAAGGCAGAAAATATTAAAAATTACGTCATAAAAACTATATTAACCCGTGAATTTGCAAAGAGAAATAAAATTTAAAAATAATAAATACATTAATATGCGTTAAAAGCCGTAAATGGGGGAAATAACGTCACATTTAAAATGACCAAATAATATTATTGCCAAACAATTTAGATTTAAATTTACATGACAAATTTATTTCACATTTCCAGATGATCTTTTAAACTTACTGTTGCCAATTCTAAGGTAGCGCAAATAAAATTATTTCCTGTTTAGCAACAAAAGTATTTTCACGTGAATATTAAAACAGAAAGAAAATTTTAACCCCTTAATTCTCGCTCCCGTGATATTCAAGGGCTGTGTCTTTTTTTTTTCAGATTATTTTATTCCCACCAGTTTTATAAAATAGTGTAATTGGCTTTATTATGGTATCATTTTACCTGTCATTAAATGAGGTGAATATTTCGTTTTCAAAAAAGTGGTACCAATAATCAAATTTGAATTTTTAAACCATAATTTAATGCGACCATTAAGGGGTTAAAAGCAGTAAATAGGAGAAATTACGTCATATTTAAAATGGTCAAATAATAATATTGCAAAACACATTAAATTTAAAAATATATTTACACGAGACATTTATCTCATATTTTGAGATGATCGTTCTAAGTATTGTTGTGAGTTCCAAGACAGCGCTAATAATATCTCCTTTCCAACAACAAAAGTACTTTTTACTTGAATATTAAAAAGAGAAAGAAAACTATGATGAAAATTACATCAGATTTAAAACGATACATTTAGAATGTCTCATTTAAAACAACTTTCTTATAGCTTTGTTAAAAAATCAAATTACCGTGTTTTTAGAGTTTATGGTGTCGAATGGGGGTTGGAGAGCGTAGTTCGTAGGGGGGAGCGCTCCTTAGTGAGATATAAGAAGGCTTTGAGATTGGCACACCCATCTACTTTTTCTTGGATAGTGCATTTACCGAACACTTGCTTAATTGTATGAATACAGAAGTTTTTTAAACGGGATGCAGTCAGTTTTTAGAAATAAACAGGAAGACCGAAGTAATTATTATAATTCTTAGAAGTGTTTTTGAATAATAAGAGTAAAATTGAAATTAAAGTTTATTAAAACATGTGAATATATTTTTAAATATATTAAAATGTAATAAAAAAAAAAAAAACCGTACTACAAATACTGTCCTTTAACATACAACTAAGAGAGTTAATATTTCCCACTTAAAACTAAGACTAAAAACCGAGTTTAAAGCTTTTAAAACTAAGCAACGTTTTGTGTACATTAAATTTTAAATTTTTTTCATGCTAAACAAGTATGTTGAACTAAAAGGTAAGTTTATCAATATTTACCGTAGGACGTTTTTCAACAAAAATTTTCAATTTTATTTTATATTTTGGTGTTAAGTCAAATCTAAACACGTTTTACATAATATTCTTTTTAAATTTTTGCTGCTCTTTGGAAAATATTTTGAAAGTATCAATGCAATTCTGCATACCAATTCTCACCATTTACACTAAAATTTAAAAAAAATTATGTTCTTATTATGTTATTACAATTTTTTTTAAATACTAGGGGGCTCTGCCCCCTAGTATTTAGTACCCACCTAGTAGCCCCCTACGAGCTACGCTCGTCAACCCCCGTTCAGGCACCGCAGACTCTAACAGCATGATAATTTCATCGGCTTTAAAAAGATTTCGGAAGATTGAATTATAAGTTGAATCTGACAATTATAATCTGACGTAATTTTCACCAAATTTTTCTTTTTCTTTTTAATATTCACGTAAAAATACTTTTGTTAGAAATGAAATATTATGATCATCTTAAAATATCAAATAAATGTCTCGAGCAATTTTTAAATTTAAACTGTTTTGCAATATTATTTTTTGTTAATTTTATATAATAAGCGTAATGTGACGTAAATGTGACGTAAATTCTCCTATTTAAGACTTCTAACGCATGTTTATGAATTTATTATTTTACAATATTCTGTCTCTTTTAAAATTCACGTGTAATTATAGTTTTTATGGCGTAATTTTCAATGAGTTCCTGCTTTTTATATTTTCTGTTTATAATAGTCACTTGTAGAATAAATTTTTAATTTGAAGTAAACATTGTTTCCGCTCTTTATACAACTGGCAACAGTTTAAATTAATAGCATTTTCTAAAATTTGTAAAAAACATCTCTCGAAATGCTAAAAATTTGAATTTAAAATTGAAATAAAACCTCAAAAAATGAGTCAAATAAGAAAAATAAATACAATCTGCACACCGGGAACTTATAACGTATAAAATGATCTAAAAATGATTAAATTCTCATGTATAGATTTTGCGCCAATAAAACTTTTTTAATGGAACGATTTTGTCCAACTTTAGCATTAAATATCTCTTAAAATTATTCTTCGATTTGAAAACTGTCTGCATCAGCGTGTTTATCAAATATTTCTCTATAATACCACCGATTTTCATATTTTTGTATGCAACAGTTTTTTTAATATTAACGATGAAAGGCCATGCTTAAGCATTCAAATTGGATGTGGATCTACCCGGAATATCTACGCAGATTTTCATTGGTCCATTTCCAAATCAAAACTTTTTTTATATATAGAAGGAAATAAAAATAGCTTTAAAGAAAATCCTGTCGAACGTAATTTTTGAACCTGCTTTCAAACAAAAACGAATTGACTTTATTTTGCAAGAAACTGTTGCATATTCCAACTAGAAAATATGCTTCATATTATGCAGGTCATGTTTACAATTTTCTTAAAATGTGCTAAAACTCGCATGAATATTTTAGTCTCGGAATATAATATCATTTAAAGTACACAAGGGAATGATTTAAACATTTTCAAGTTTCTCTTTTGAGAAAATTTGGAAAAGCAATTTAATAAAAGGACATAAAAGTTAAGAAAAGTTTTGAAAAACGTGATTAAAAAAGAAATATAAATATTGGATAACAATGTAAAACAATTTTCATGCTATTGTATACATTATTAGATTCTAACTTATTTTACGTTTTAACATTTTATAAATTTTCTAAGTATGGTATTCTACAATATTAATCTAGAATTTTTATTCTAATATGAATTGACAGAATAAGGAATACTTAAATAAGCACAAGATTATGCGATTGCAGATAATGCTTCTAACAGTATTTTATTAGGCAAATTAAATCATCTGAATAAGCAATTCAGTACAAGGACTCAAAAGATAAGAAAAGTCTTGAAAATCTTGATTAATTAAAAATTGAATTATTGGATAAAAATGTAAAATAATTTCCATGTCTTTGTATACATTAATATCCTATCATAATATTAAAATATTTATTTGCTTAAAAGACGTTATAAAAACGCATTAAAAGTAAATAAAAAATCTATATTTACATGTTTGAACTCATTTTCTGAGTCGTCGTCAGAATGTATAACAGAAAATTGCAAATGCATATGAAAAATGGAAAAAAATCATCGAAAATAAACAAGTAATCATGTAACGCGCCCTACATTTTCGCGATGGCTCGTGTTCCCTCTATGTCGCGATGCCGTAATTTGTCCAACCATTCAACCGATAAATTCGGGATACGAAATGTTAATGTATCGTTACAAACTCCTGAACCTCTTAAATAAATTTCAATGGATTTTCTTATGAATAATTGTAAATAAAAATAAAACACAATAGAGGTAATACTGCTTTATCCCGGCTAAATCAAATAGAGAACAGTAACATACTTTTTAACGAGAGTAAAATATTCTACAGGTCTAATTTTTATTTACAATTATTCATAAGAGAATTCATTGAAATTTATTTAAGAAGTTCAGGAGTTTATAACGATACATTATCTTTTCGTATCCCGAATTTATGGGTTGAATGGTTGGACAAATTACGGCATCGCGACATAGAGGGAACACGAGCCATCGCGAAAATGTAGGGAGCGTTACATGATTACTTGTTTAGTTTCGATGATTTTTTCCATTTTTCATATGCATTTGTAATTTTCTGATTATACATTCTGACGACGACTCCAAAAATGAGTTGAAACATGTAAATATAGATTTTTAATTTACTTTTAATGTGATTTTATAACGTCTTTTAAGCAAATAAATATTTTAATATTATGATATGATAAGTAAGGGACATAATTTTACTTCAAATTCAGGTATATTTTGATACGAATTGGTTCTAAATTGATGTAATTTCTTTTACTATTTAAATGATTTAATTGACGTGATTTATATAGAAGAAAGTTTTGTGATGGCCACAACATACTAGTTTTAGAATAGAGAGATGTTTCATAATACCAGCGCATTTCACACAAAATGAATTAAACAGTTGACTAGTTGGTTGAAGAACCTTAATAACACAAGCCTGCAAAATTAGAGTTATGTCATATTTCTTAGCTTTTGATAATGGACTCTGTATTTTGTAGCGCTGAATCCGAAAATGAGCCTCATGCTTTGCTATCACGTAAGGATTTCTTTGAAATTCTAAATTCAAAAATTCAAAAGTCAAAACATACCGCAAATCTGATACTATAAAATAGATGTGATGTCTGTGTTTTTTTAACACTTTTTAACGTTGAATCCAAATATGATCTTCCTTTTTACCATTACATCAGAATTGTTCCCATATCGGAAATTTCAAAGTCAAAAGATAAAAAAATAAAAATAACGAAAATATGGTGCTATAAAATAGATATAAAACTTTTTTTTATAATAATTTATTCCATTTTTTGGCTTATAGGGTAATTCTGGGATTTATGCGGCACATATTTTTGAATTTATGTATAAAGCCCATGATGGACATAAAATTTTAAAAAAATCATGCTGTGCTATTTAATGTTAAATATACAACGCGTGTACTGCGACAAAAAAAAATTCAAAACAAATTATTAATATTTTTTAACAATTTTTTTCTAAAACTTTACACTGCGGCACGTCATCCGTACATTCAGGCTGAGACGCCGCACTTGTGTGGTAGTGATACCGCGCTTTTAATAAAAACAGAATGAAATCTATAATAATAAAGAAAGAAGTTTGTATGTGAGTGAGTGTGTCGACGGTGTTCTGAAGAGACCACTGCACGTAGAGCTACAAAATTTGGGGAAAAGGTACGTCTATGTATGAAGTTTTGCACCTCGAAGCCCGATTTTCGATTTTAGGTAGATTTCGTAAGAAATACTACCTATTGCAGTCGTTACCATGGTGCGACTTTTGAAACATTCCTTCATAACTTTTCATTATAGGACCCCAGGAACCCCAAACCACCCCCACCTAAAAAGTTTATATATATATATATATATATATATATATGTATGTATGTATGTATGTACTAAATTTTGCCCGCACGATAAAAGTCGCAATTATGCACGAATTGTCCTCAAACTCGCCAACAACTTTGATATGGCTAATATCTCGGCGGGGATTGAAAATGGGCGAAATCGGCCCAAGAGGGTGGAAATGGGGAGGGTTCAAAATTTTGAATACTGTCTTAACATGATTCTGATAAAACCAGTCTTACACAACAATGGCAGGAAAAAAAAAAGTTTTTCGTTATAGCAGTTGCCAACAATTAAAAAAAAAATCTCACCACAACAATTACTTTTCTAATGCATAATTTTCACGTGTAAAATTAAATAGTTTGACAAATTGAAAACAAATTGAATATTACGTCATAAGTTTTCTAGAGCAAGATTTCAGCATGAAAACTCAAAATAAAATAAATAGTTTGACGAATTAAAAATATATGTATATTGCGTCATATTGGAAATATAATAGACCTCAGCAGGTGAATATGTAACGTCATGTGAGTTTGAAGAAACGTATTAAAACATGATAAAAACCCGACTATGGAAATATTAACATATTTTAACACTTTAAGGTTCTCTGAATTTTTTGTAACCATTTTTAAAACCTATTCCATATACATGTGTGTGTGTATTCGTGTATATTATAATTTTCACAAAAAGTTTAGATCCCTACAGCTTACTCTTTGTGAAGAAACTGGGTTTATCTGTAATCTTGATATAAGTTTTGTTGGAGAATTTAGTACTTAACTTCGAAATCTACCTCCGCCTGTAGGCCCGAGCCGGCAGGGATTTTTTTTTTATTAGATTTTTTTATTTAATTTTTTATACGATTTTTAGCACTTTTTTAAGTTTCGAGGCGATTTTTCCACATTAGTGAAAAGAATACGGTTTCTTTCTTTTAACCCAATATAGTAAATTTTGTTCTCTTTTCAAAAAAGTTTATTCGGAATTCGTACAGCGATTTTTGAATTTTTAGCGATATTTTTATGCGATTATTGAACAGCAGTTAATGCATCTTCATACCTATAAGGGTGTTAACGTATGGGGGACACAGTTCTGTCGCCAAATACCGCAAAGTTTGTCGCCAACTTGGTAATATATCGCCAGATTTTTCGACCAAAGTTAGTCGCCAAAAGTGACGCCAACTTGGAGATATCTCGAATATTTCGCCAAATTCCCATAGACTTCCATTGTAAAACAATAAGGATTACTTGCTTAGAGAAAATTAACAAATTGAGATATTTTAAGGCAACAAAAACTAATATTAACTTAAGGGATTATAGTAATTCGATTTTTCAACATTAGAAAAAAGAATACGGTTTCTTTCTTTTACCCAATACGAGTTGGAACCCGTCGAAATTCGACGGACTAAAATGTTTAGAAAGAAACTGTTAGATCAAATTTATGATAAACCTACAAAAATAATTGCAATAAAAAATGCATCTTACATTGGTTGTTTAACACTTAAAACAAATAATATTTTTAACCTAAAATTTCCAAAATGTTATTTCCACAAACTTCAACTGCTTAAATTATTGAAAAATTAAACTGTATTAGAATACGTAATTAACATGAATAATTATGATTTATGTTATCGTTTGAGGCTATTGCGTTTGTTTTTACGGGATGAAAAATTAGTAAAAAGGATTTTGCTTTGTCACATCATAAAATCCCCTCCCCCCCCCCCCATAAATCTAAACTGTACGTTATTTTCACATTCTCAAAATTTACTTACGCACTGCTCAAGTTCACAATCTAAAAGTAATTTAACGCGCAATAGATTATTAACGAATGTACTTCCAAGCTAAAAGTCACGTTTGTCCGATACAACTTTGCATGTGAACATTCTCACAAACTTTAAGTTCTAATCTCAGTATCCGCGAATAAAAAATTCAGAAATTTGCCTTTAGTTGTCATAATATTGGCCATTTAGTATTGGTCAAGTATTTAGTTTTATGAAAGAAAATGATCGTTTTGTTTTAAATATGACATCATTTTTACTCATTGAATCATTTTGCCTAGCGTCTCAAACTCAGTATCAGCGTAATGTAAAAATATTGAAATGTAACTGATTTATGAAGAAGAATGCGTTTTTTTTTTAATGGCTGACGTCATTTTCTGTTAAAAAATTATAAAAAGGTTATTTTTATTTGTAATGTGAAAATGGCATCAATAAGGAAATGAATAAAAATGTAAATAATAAACTTTTTTACCAAAAATAAAACCGACTTCAAAAACTACTACAAAGTAAAAAATAATTTTTTTACATAATAGTTAATAAGAAATTAAATTAAGAGCAT
This sequence comes from Maratus speciosus, assembly GCA_963932465.1. Classification (NCBI taxonomy): domain Eukaryota; kingdom Metazoa; phylum Arthropoda; class Arachnida; order Araneae; family Salticidae; genus Maratus; species Maratus speciosus. The sequence goes on from OZ010786.1 coordinate 25,213,118, forward strand.
TGTATTTACCATGCGTATTATTATATTTATGTACATTAATTTGATTTTTTTGGAGTCGGTGCCAGCCAAACGAAGTTAAGTATAATCATCCAACAGACACACATCCAAATATCTTCGAGTTTTTTTACGATTTGTTATTTAGTTTAAAAAAATGAATTTTACCATTTTTGAAACATTTCATCTGATTTTATAAACGTCTATTTTCAAGTGAGATTAGTTGTAATTATGTGTGCTAAATTAAGGGTTATTTTAAAATTAATGCGTTTATACAGGCTATTATGTAAAAAAATCGTAGCCAAACACAGATTTCCAAATGTAGGATGGTGTCAGAGTTGATTGAGAATGGATTTTTTTTCCTAAACGGTTTTTGCTGAATCATGTTACGATTTGTATTGGATAAACAATTTTAATTTTGAACTTGGCTTGGCTGGCACCGACTCCAAAAAAATCAAATTAATGTACATAAATATAATAATACGCATGGTAAATACAATGCTCTTAATTTAATTTCTTATTAACTATTATGTAAAAAAATTATTTTTTACTTTGTAGTAGTTTTTGAAGTCGGTTTTATTTTTGGTAAAAAAGTTTATTTTTCACTTTTTAGTTCTTTTTTGAGTTACAATTTTTGCATGATTCTTTTGGAGGAAATTACGGACTTTTAAAGAAACTTTTAAAGATGTTATTTTGATAAGTAAATACTTTTGTCCAGATTTCTGTGTACATTAATAACACAGGTTTTTTGTGAAAATTCTTTATATATATATATTACATTTATTCTTCTTCAGATTTAATAGCTTTATTTTTTAATTAAATATTTTTGTTTCTCTATTTGGACATGGGTAGAACGACAAGAGATGCTGCTCGCATGAAAAAATATCGAACTTTGGAAACTGACAATAAAATGTTCTTCGGCTTACTAAAAATGCCCTATGAAATACAGAAGAGAGACCCAATGACTTATTTTTATACTTTCTAACCGATGACCAGGCCCTTATCTTCCGGGTTGCCCTAGATGAACGGGTTTGATACCTGTCATCGGCGTAGGAGACCACCTAATCGCCCGTAGCGGCAATAAACCTGAGGAACGCCTAGATCGTTTTACTATCGGCAGGGCCTATTTCTTAATTATGAACTTTTTTATGCCAGTTATTTAACATTTATATCTTGTTGTTTAGCACCTGCGCATTGCTACTCATGTTGATATCGTAATTTAGAAGCTTAATCAGATGACGAAACCTTCATCTGGCAAGACACCTCACAGGTATAATTCATAGGTAAATTCGAGGTCTTCGCACCTATCGACGGAGTTTACATGCACCAGGAGCCATTAGGATACATGACAACCGCATAACTTATCAAAGAATGATCGTGAAAAGACTACAGGGGGAAAGTCTCAAATGGCGTTCCCTCAAATGGCTGGTCATTGATGAAATTTCTATGGTGTCAAAAGAGAATTTATATATAATTCATTTGAGGTTTCAAGAATTTAAAAACAATTTATTTTTTGGTGGCATTAATGTTTTCTTATATGGAGATATTATGCAAGTGCCAATATGTAATGTATGTATGTATACGTAATGCCAATGTGCTTAAATGTATGCTAAGCATTTCAGCTTGGTACTTTTATTCATAATTTAAATTATTTGCTTAATCTTTCGCCAAATCTAAAGATTCTGATAGAGAAATTGAGAACTCATTGCATCATGACGGCATTTTGTTTATTTTTGTTTGTAATCTTTCTTGACAAAATCAGCTTAACTCACTTAGGCATTTATGCTTCTTATTGCATCATCATTTGCAATACGTTGGGCAGTGGAGATTTTAAAACTATTAAGTAATCTACCGTTATTGCGTCCACTGCCAATTGTTGTTTCTGAGCTAATATGATTTGGTGCATTGAAGCGTTTTGCGAATTAAATATTTTATGATACCCACATTTACATTAAACCAATTGCTGCTGATATTTTTTTTTTGTTTCACGCTAGCCTTAACTGTGGGCTCGATTACGGAAGATTAGAAATTCATCGTCATGCTCATTTAATAGTCTTGATTAAAGTGTCATTGGTCTGCATAATAACTGACGTATTTTAGCGAGTATAGTACTGCAAAACATATAGAACTTTCGGAAGCAACTTATGATATTCGCATTTCCTTTAAACCATGTTTGCTGTTATACTATAGAGTTATACTATGCTGAGATACTATAACAGTGTTATAGTATCTCACACTTTTTGCTTTTATCGGACAACCTGATTCAAATTTACTTGCTCTCATTTCTTGATACAATTCAAATGTTTTCATGACTGCGTAACTCACTGACTTGCTTTTGCCATTATGCTTATGCCTACTGATGTTTAAGTTCTGTGCCATGTAAATACACCGCACCTCGGAAATTTTTAATATATAATTGCTGCAAAATTTTGTTGAGCCATTTCCAATTTTATGAAAATCGGATGTATAGTTTAATTACAGGGACACCCAAAAGTTTTCCGTTACATTATGGCCAATGGGAAAAAATTATTGCAAACGCATTTTAATGATTTTAAAGCCTTCCGAATGGTCTGAAATTTTAAATGTATAATTGCTGCAAAATTTTGTCGAGCCATTTCAAATTTTATTAAAATCGAATGTATAGTTTAATTACAGGGACAGTCAAAAGTTTTCCGTTACATTACGGGGAATGGGGAAAAAATTATTGTAAGTGCATTTTAATGATGTTACAGACTATGCACTTATGAAGCGCAAAAAATATACATTCAGTACAATATGGGGTGCAAAAAATAATTATAAAACTAGTTATAGTACGAACGCACCTCATTTGCCACGTTTGACGAGCAATTTCCAACTTGTTTCTTTCTATGCTGTTTATCTTGTACTTTAACAGCATAGGGATCTTGGCTCAACTTCTGTTTGCATATAAAAGTAGACAAATGGTTGTTTACAATAAATAAATTTATAAATATTAAAAAACTTGCTTGTATATATGAGACAGTGGTACTACTTAGTTATCCCGTCGACCTAAAATCTATCGCCAAACTATAAGATTAAATGCCAATAATGGTTGATCGTAAATTTCACATTCACTTGACTTTAAGCAAGATACACGTGTTTACGTCATCAAGTGATTTTTATTTCGACGTTTTATTTGTATTTTTATTAATGTTATACTAATTTATTTGTTCTTTCGTTATTTAAAATAAAAATTATGTCAATTTGTATAATTTGGTGAGTGATTTGGCGATTTATATAATCTGGCGAAATTGGTCGACGGGATAACTAAGTAGTACCTAGACAGTTAATAGGTTGTCAGAAAATATGCGTGAAATTTTCATTTTCTCTTCAAGGCCCCTATACAGGAAAGTTATCATTAATGTTATCTAGTGGAAATATTAAAGGCAATCAAAAAGCATTCATACATATAACTGTTTAATATAATATAATATAGGTATGTATATAATATTATGGTACTTCTTAGATATCCCGTCGATCAATTTCGCAATTCTATATAAATCGCCAAACCACTCACCAAATTATACAAATTGACATAATTTTTATTTTAAATAAGGAAAGAACAAATAAATTAGTAAAACATTAATAAAAATACAAATAAAACGCCGAATTAATGGTTTTATTGGCCATTATTGGCATTTAATCTTACAATATGGCGACAGTAATTTGGTCGATGGGATAACTAAGAAGTACCAATATTATATATATATATATATATATATATATATATTATGTGCCACCAGTCTGATGTTATGTGTTTAATTAAACTAAAATATTGTATACTAAATTATTGTTTTGTATTAAGTTAGTTTGCTTCTGTATTATTTAGCATTTGAAATAATGGTGTATATTTAATTAATGTATATTAAATTACTATTTAGAATGCGATTGCCAATTGAGTATTAGGTAGATTTCGTAAGAAATACTACCTATTGCAGTCGTTACCATGGTGCGACTTTTGAAAAATTCCTTCATAACTTTTCATTATAGGACCCCAGGAACCCCAAACCACCCCCACCTAAAAAGTTTATATATATATATATATATATATATATGTATGTATGTATGTACTAAATTTTGTCCGCACGATAAAAGTCGCAATTATGCACGAATCATCTTCAAACTCGCCAACAACTTTGAGATGGCTAATATCTCGGCGGGGATTGAAAATGGGCGAAATCGGCCCAAGAGGATGGAAATGGGGAGGGTTCAAAATTTTGAATACTGTCTTAACATGATTCTGATAAAACCAGCTCTTACACAACAATGGCAGGAAAAAAATAAAAGTTTTTCGTTATAGCAGTTGCCAACAATTAAAAAAAACAAATAATAAAATTCTCACCACAACAATTACTTTTCTTTTGCAAAATTTTCACGTGTAAAATTAAATAGTTTGACAAATTGAAAACAAATTGAATATTACGTCATAAGTTTCCTAGAGCAAGATTTCAGCATGAAAACTCAAAATAAAAAGTTTGACGAATTAAAAAAATATGTATATTGCGTCATATTGGAAATATAATGGACCTCAGCAGGTGAATATGTGCCATGTAAGTTTGAAGAAACGTATTAAAACATGATAAAAACCCGACTTTGGAAATATTAACATATTTTAACACTTTAAGGTTCTCTGAATTTTTTGTAGCCATTTTTTAAACCTATTCCATATATATGTGTGTGTGTATTCGTGTATATTACAATTTTCACAAAAAGTTTAGCTCCCTACAGCTCGCTCTTTGTGAAGAAACTGGGTTTTATCTCTAATCTTGATTTAAGCTTTGTTGGAGAATTTAGTACTTAACATCGAAATCTACCTCCGCCTGTAGGCCCGAGCCGGCAGGGATTTTTTTAAATATGACTGTCGATTAGAAAATGCGAAGAAACAGATTGGGGAAGATCCATTACTGAATTTGAATGGGAATATCGCCAAATTAGTCAGTTACAGCCAAGTTGGCTTCATTTATGGCGACTTATTTTGGTCGCTAAATTTGGCGATAATTAACGTAACTGCGCCAAGTTTTGCGACAACTTGGCGCTAACGTATATGAATACATAGTTTTATGCTCATGATTGAGAAACCGGTTACAACAATGAAAGATAATTTGGGTGAAATCCTTCATTTTATTGGTTTTTGTTGAATTACTAAAAAACTACTCAACCAATTTCGATGAAACGGAAGTGGTACCAATTCGAGAGTATCCTCTTTCAATTAAAACAAAAGTCACATAAATCGGACAAAAAGTTCCGGAGCAATCGGTGAACATACATAAAAAAAAAAAAACATACATACGCGTCGAATTGATAACCTCCTCCTTTTTGAAGTCGGTAAAAATGATAAATATCATCAATAAAAATAAATAAACCATGACTATTTTCCCTTTACTTTTAATAAAAAGGATGTACTTCAGTTGCCACAATTACAAAATTGGTACTAAAACTATAAAAAAATTAATATCTCAAAAACAAATTGAGATACAGCTTTCAAACAAATTGCATTTAAAAGTACATTTTTTTCTCCTATATTACGATGTAAAAATTTAAACTATGCGATGTTTAGAAGTTTAAAAATTTGCAGTAGCGAAAATTGCAAAACCGAAATTTCATTTCAAATTTCAGAGTGTTGCCATTGGAAGAATGACGTATGCGTTACGCACAGATATGTTTGTCCATTATAATATAGATAGTAAATTTTGTTCTCTTTTCAAAAAAGTTTATTCGGAACGTGCAGCGATTTTTTTACGCAATTATTGAACAGCATTTAATGCATCTCCATACCTATAAGGGCGATTACCGTAGGGGGATCCAGTTCTGTCGCCAAAGAACGCCAAGTTTGTCGCCAACTTGGCGATATATCGACAAATTTGGCGACAAAAATTAGACGCCAACTTGGCGATATCTCTAATATTTCGCCAAATTCCCATAGACTTACACTATAAAACAATAGGGCTTACTTGCTTACAGAAAATCAACAAATTGAGATATTTTAATACAACAAAAACTAATATTAGCTTAAGGTATTATATTAATTATATTTAAGGGAGTCCAAGTAAATTAATTACGAATAAAAGTAATATGATCTAATCCTTAGCATGATTTCCAAAACATAAATTTTGAGAGAGCCCACAGGTCAAAGGAGTTAGATTTGAAACTTTTATCCAATTATAGTAAATTTTGACTTTCGTGATTTTTGAACTTTTTATGATTTTTAATGCGATTTTTACGTTTCTTCGCGATCTGCTGCAATTTTTTGACATTCCATTTTTGACCTAAAGTACATTCTTTCCTCATTTCGATAAAGTTTATTCGGATTTCGTATAGCAATTTTTGAATTTTTCGGGAATTTTGTATGTGATTTTTAGTGTATTTTAGCGATTTGCTACTATTTTTCCACATTAGTGAAAGGAATCAACTTGCAATCTTCGAACACAATATATAATTTTTTTTTCTCTTTTCAAAACTTTTTCGCGATATCTTATTGTGATTCCTAGAGCTTTTTCGTAATCCCTGCTGTTTTTTGACGTACCCGGGCAACCCCGGACAAGTTCGCTAGTTATAAATAAAAATATTTAAAAAAATATTCATATCTGGACGATAATCAGCGATGTAATAACAATATGAAACTAAATGAGTACAATGAAACGCAGTAGTATATTCAAATTAGTAATTCTTGCCTACTTTTACTATTAAAATTATAGACTTTTTTTTTTTTTTTACATTAAATTTTAATTGTTATTTCAGCAACAACGTAACATTGATGTATCAGATAAGAAAAAGAAAAAAAGTAAAATTGTCTTTACATAATTTATTTATTAACCTTTTGGGACTGGTGGCTTTTGCACAAATTTTTTTCGGTTGGTACCACTTGTTTAAAAGAAGTTAACTTTACTTAAGTAATCATGAAAATGCTCTAATTAAACAAAGCTAATATTACTTTTCTTTTTTACTGGTGCCGGAAACAAATTTTGTAAGCTCTTTACGAAGGTGCTTATATGCACCTATAGTCCCGAATAAGTTAATAGATCTTTTTTTTTTTTTTTTTTTTTACTACAATTTACAGAAAAAGTGTCGAAAAAGTACAGTCTTTATGTAACTACATTTAAACACATGATGCAACGAAGCCAATTATACTTCCTCTTTTTTGGAGTAGTTTGCAAAGAACGTCTGCGTTACGCGTAATCAAATTTTTAATTATTATCATATTGGCTTGCACCTTTCTTGCAATTCTTCCTTTTTATTTTTCCCTTTTTCTCCTTTGGTTTGAGTAAACTTGATAACATGTCTAACATTATTTATCGGTGTAAAAGGAAAGGAAAAATTAATAACACTTAATCATCCCGTACAAAATAAATTCGGTATGTATACCGGAATAACTGTGCGGCATGTATCCCATTTTGCCTGGTGCACACGTCGACCATCCCAGTTACCTGCCATCGCTAAGGGAAATGGCGTAACTATACACACAGTACTCTACACAAAAGCTACACTTAGTTTTGACTTCGAAATAATGCATGCATTTAGTAATTAGTGTATGAAAAGTATTTAAACATAGCGTGCTTAAACGTTTGAACAGTGAAATCATGCACTTACCTCAAATTAAGGATTGTATTTCTACAAGTAAACATCGAAATGAGATTCACGCTTGACACTGGTTAAAATAATCTCATTGCGCACCTATACTGTGCATTTGACGACCATCTATCGATAATTACAAGAAATACAAGGGGTGCGGCATCTATCCCGTATGCAGCGACTCTCCCGGAGTTACCCTACATATGATTCTTACAGCTCACCAGTTCAGGGACATATGAGCGCGAGGCGTAATGTGATGTATGTGTGTATAAAAAATAAGACTCAAGGGTTAAATGAACGTGATATCTCAAGCGAGACTCGTAAAAGGTGAACTAAAAATTGCAGAGCGAGATGTGGTAGTTCTATAGTTATTCAGTAATGGAATCGGTTGGTAGTTTTTAAAAAGCAAGGCACAGGGAATCTCTTGCGAGTTGTACGATCTTATTTTGAACGTTAAGCTATACGTTTGGTGATATATTAAAACTTTTGTTATACCTATCCACAGTTTGGAGAACATTAGTTTCGATTAAGGAATACAGTACTCACAATAAAACCCACAGTTTTGGGGGCTCGGTCCGGGATTTGAACTACTTTGACTTTTTGGATGATTTGGAACATTTGAATTTGAGCAACGAATCTATTTTGTACTTGCATCAAAAAAGAAAAGTATTTTTCTGAACTGAAATTTATAATACGAAAAAAATGAACTGTTCGTCTGATGTATAATGATTAGAGATGATCCGTAAGTAAGCATATGAGATAGTGTAATATTTTGTTCTGTTGAAGTGTCAACAAATTGAATAATGTTCGTCCTGAATAAAGCTAGAAAAGCAGATTTGTTTACATTGTGTGATGACCTATGTATAATTGCGCCTCAGAGTTCAAGAATTATAGACTTGATAATGTTGGTGACTGAATCAAATGATTATGAAGAAAATTTTGTTAAAGTTCGACTTGAAGTCATTACTGCTGACAGTGAAGAAATGAAACAGCTAGAAGCAGAAAGAAAATTAGAGGAAAAGAAATTGCAAATGGAATACGAATTAAGAAAAATTGAGCTTCAAGGTAATATGACAAGTATAAGTGACGGTTCGACAGTAACTGGTTCAGGTAAGCAACCAGATTTATTCAAATTAATGTCACATTTTGACGGGAAGGGTGATATTAGTATCTATTTATCTTTATTTGAGTGACAAATTTCTAAGATGAATATAGTAAAAGAAAATTGGGTAATGCATTTATTAAGTTTAATTCCGTTAGAAATTGCTAATGTTATAGCTAGAGAACCAGAAACATTAACGTAAAAAACCTGCTTCTTAAAAGATTCAAAATGACGCCAGAAGTGTTTAGGCAAAAATTAATGTCGCATAAGAAAGACTATTCAGCCACTTGGCGCGATCTAGAATTTGAGTTAAGAAATTATTTGGAAGAGTGGATAGGCGGTCTTGATGTATCTAATTTTGAAACCATGAAAGAATTAATAGTAGTAGGTCAAATCAAGCGAAGATTACCTATAGAAATGAAAGAACATTTTATCGATGATCTTCATAAAATTATAAACGCTGAGGTATTAGTAAATAAATTATACGATTATGAAACAGCAAGACGTAATGTTAAATCCACGAATAGAAATTCACACCGATTTGAAGATACGAAGTCGAAAATGCATGAAAATAGCAATACAAAACCATGGTTACCAGATCAAAGTTATGACACTTTAAGAAAACAACAATTTATAGATAATACAACTAACGTAAATGAATCTTATTTTAATAAAAGGAACAGGGCACAAATTAGGTGTTTTAAATGTAACTGTCTGGTTCGCGTAATATCAAAGTGTAGTAATGGAAATAGCACACAAACAAATGACGGCAGCCAAAATCATCGGAGCCAAAACGCGCGATTATCCAATCGCAAAGAAGTGAATTGTCAACCGCGCCAAGCCGGATTGCATGATAGATATAGATATTAACGGGGAAAAACACATGTCTTAATTGATACTGGAAATGATTTAAGTTTGATGTGTTATGAATATTTTACAAAGTTAGGATCGCAAAAATTATGTTCAAATAATATCTCTTTGCCAGGCATAGATGAAGTTGTTGTTTACCCTAAAGGATACTTTCGATATGAATTCAGTATTGACGGTTTTCTAATCGCAGCAATTTGTATGTGTTAAAATATTTTGCATATGATATTTTATTAGGATATGATGTGATTAGCAAATTAAATTTGGCGATAGACGAGAAGGGAATTAAAATCGTTTGTAAACGCAAAAATGTTCAAGTAGGTTACATTGAAGTTCTGAAGAATTCCATTATAAAATTGAATCATGCTGCCAGAAGTAATAATGAAATGAAAGCGTCATCGTTCGATAATTCACGTGATGAAAATATTATAGTTGCAAATGATAATAATGCAGGAAATAATTTCTTGATTAATTTAGCGAGCGTCATAGATATTTATGAAATTGATTTGAATGACGTGAGAAATTTGAAAATAAGAAAAGAAATAAATAAATTAGTAAAGGGATACAAACCAAATAAATCAAAAGATACAGGATTACGGATGAGCATAATTTTAATAAACAATATAACATACTTATAACTACTTAAAAGGTGACTCAAACATAAAAAATATTATTTAATGGTAATATTTAAGTAGTTATAAGTATGTTATATTGTTTATTAATAACAAGGTGAAAATTACCTTCACGAGGGTTGCATTAAATTATGTTTTATATGTTTGAGTCACCTTTTAAATAGTTAAGTATGTTATATTTTTTATTAATAACAAGGTGAAAATTTCCTTCACGACACTAGTGTTTAAATACAGTGTTTTGACTCTATTGAGCATAATTTTATCATAAGAAAAACCCGTTTGTGAACGTCCACGAAGATTTCCTTTTAAAGAGCAAGAAGTATTCGAAAATCAGGTTCAACAATGGTTGGACGAACGAATCATAAGGCGCAGTTTTTCAGATTACGCTGCACCAGTAGTTTTAGTTAAAAAGAAAGACAACTCGCATAGCTTATGCATAGATTACGGTAAACTGAATAGAAAAATAATCAAATATCGGTACCCATTGCTTTTAATTGAAGATGTTTTGGATACATTAGACAGATCAAAAGTATCCAAGACTCTTGATCTAAAGAATGGCTTCTTTCATGTTGAAATTGAGGAGAAAAGCAGGAAATACACCGCATTTGTGACACACGAAGGGGAATACGAATTTTTAAAGTGCCCATTCGGTTTGTGTTCTATTAGGAAACCAATTTCAAACATATGTAAACACGGTGTTTAGGAAGTTATTTCGCGACGGAACTGTAGTTGACGACTTTGTCATTCCATCACACACTGAAGAAGAAGGTTTAGAGAAATAGAAACAAGTGCTTGAAGTCGCAACCAGATTATGGGCTAGAGTTTAATTTCAAAAAATGCAAATTTTTAAAGAAAAGAATAGAGTTCCTCTGTTATGTGATTGAAAATGGAACGATACAGCTATCTGAATCGAAGACATCAGCTGTCCGGAATTTCCTAAAGCCAAAAACGGTGAAACAAGTGCAATCATATTTAGGATTAACAGGTTATTTTCGTAAATTTATTCCGTACTATGCTCGAATAGCCAAACCATTGAGTGATCTATTGCGTAAAAATGTCGCATTTAAGTTTGGTACAGAAAAAATGCAGGCATTTGAGAAATTAAAAGAAATATTATCGCAAAAACCAGTATTGCATTTATTTAAACAAGGATCAACACTAAAACTACACACCGACGCCAGTAACCATGGTTTATGAGCAGTACTACTACAAAAGGTGGATGATGGAAAATTCCACCCTATACAATACATGAGTAAAAAAACAACCCCACAACAAGAAAAATGTTGTAGTTATGAATTAGAGGTACTGGCAATAATTGAAGCTCTAAAAAAATTCAGGAACTACTTACTAGGTACAAAATTCAAGATTGCAACTAATTGTGAAGCATTTCAAAAAACACTAAACAAAAAAGAATTGTCTCCAAAAGTCACAAGATAGGCTTTATTCATGGAAGAATTTGATTATGAAATTACACATAGACCAGGGAATAAAATGAAACATGTAGATGCTTTGAGTCGGAATACTGTTCTAGCAATTATGAGCTCACAGAGTGAGATAACGAATATAATAGCTATAGCACAAGAGAGAGATGAGCTCTAAAAAACAATAAAATCTTTAGTTGAAAAGGGTGAAGAAAATGAATATCTTATCAAAAGTAACATGTTGTATAAGTTTGATAACGGAAGAGACTTACTTGTTGTACCTGAAGAAATGCAAAAAGAGATTATTCGTAAAACATGCGAAAAAGGGCATTTTGCTACAGTCAAAACATAACAATTAGCAAAAAAGAGTTCTTCACCCCTAACCTGAGAAAACAAGTTGCACTGTAAAGAAAAAATGGTAACGTTCCATGTAAAATCCAGGAACGTTTCGCCTTTTCTCAGGTTTTCAGAATACTTTAGCTCTTTCCTGTGAAATTCTGGTTTTCTTATCTGAAACGTTCCTGAACAAAAGTTCGAAACAGCAAAACGCTGCAGCCGCCATTTATTATTTTTTTGCTATAATCCATTGCTAGCGCGCGAGTGTCGAAAACGAATTCCTTAAATGAATGTAAAAAAATCAATATGCAATGCAAATAAATCAATAGACGACATAATCCTTTACGTCTCTATTGTCAAGACAATTCAGATGAAAATACAATACCTCTGTGACATCGCTAAGAGATTATCTCTCGTACTTGTCTGTGGAATGTTTAACGAGTAGACCGTGTAAAAAAAAATACACCTATTATTTGGATCTCCATTAACCAGGGGACCATCAAACATGATTCTCACCGATTTTGATTAATTTAAAGTATGTTTTAGATTTCTTATCTCTAATTATTCTTGTGAAAGGATTTCTTCAAATGGGCCTTAGATTTTCAGAAATTAGATGCCGAGGTTTAGCATACGTTTCAAATACCCATTAGTTTACAGCTCTCAACGTGTCTTTCGTGGTGTGGACGCAGAAGGCTCGCACGCCACCCGTACGGCCCGAGTTCGATGCTACCTCTTGACTTTTTTTTCTTTTTTAATTAATTTTATATTTTAACACTTTATTACAATTTGATTTAAATTTGATATATATTTGACACTTTGAATTGCTGCAAATTTGAATTTTGTTTTATTTTCGGAAAAAATATACAATTACGTTTAGGTTATATTTTTTTCATGAAAATTTATATGTATTTTATCTAACTTGTAAACTAACATAATTACTGACGAAAATCCAAAATATCTTATGTCTAGATTTTTTTTTCTAATTATTATTTACATTTATATATTTTTATATTTTAAGCAAAGTTCAGAAACAATATATCATATATATATTTACTTTATTGAATTTTAACTGAAAATTTATTTTTTCGTGTAAATTATAAATAATAATTTTGATGTCAATTTCAAAATATTTTTTCATTCTAACAAATAATGATAATAAAGCGACATTTGTCAACTGGAAATGTAAAAACCGTCTGCGGATCCCGCATGCTGTGAAATGTCAGTAATGTTTTGGTGTCAACAGAAATATTCCTGGTATTTCGCATGAAACTTACTGGCATTTCTGTAGAAAGTTTTTAACATATAGAGTAAAGTTCCAGTCATTTTCAAGAAATGTTTCTTGGAAATAATGGGCAACTCAGCTGCCCATTTTTTCCCAGGAACGTTGCGGAATTTTTTTTACAGTGTGAAACAGTAGTAGCAAATTGCATCGAGTGTATTCTATTTAACAAGAAACGAGACAAAGCCGAAGGCTTCCTAACACACATACCAAAGTAGAATACACCATTAAGCACTTACCACATTGATCATATTGGACCGCTGCCATCAACAAACAAGAAATATCAGTATATCTTCACAGTTGTAGATGCGTTTACTAAGTTTGTATGGTTTTATCCTGTGAAATTGACAACAGCGCAAGAAGTCATTGAAAATTTGTCCTTACAACAAACTGTGTTCGGGAATTCCAGCAGAATAATAACGGATCGGGGACCAGCTTTCAGATCAGACGAATTTATAGAATACTGCAAAAAACAAGGGATAGAACACGGCAAAATTACGGCGGGAACGCCCAGGGGAAACGGACAGATCGAAAGAATTCATAGCATCCAGATTCCTGTGTTAGCGAAGCTATCAGGGAATGACAATACGAAATGGTATAAATATGTAGCAGATGTGCAGAGAATACTCAATAGTACAGTTACAAGAAGTACAAGGTACAGTCCGTTTGAATTGATGATTGGTGTAAAAGTAAAAAATGAAAATGACTTAAGGATTAAAGAAATATTAGAGGAAGAAGATGTAAACCACATGATGAATGAACGGGAAAATGTAAGGGAAGAAGCGAGAAAAAATATTTTGAAAATACAAGAAGAAAATTGAAAACAATTTAACAAGAAGAGGAGAGAGCCCAACAAATATAAATTAAATGATCTCGTGGCAATCCAAAGAACGCAGTACGGCACAAGTCTGAAATTAAAGGAAAAATTCCATGGACCATATAAAGTCACGAAAGTAAAGTCATGCGATCGTTATGATGTAGTGAAAATTGGAGACCATGATGGTTCCAACAAAACATCAACTGCTGCAGAATATATGAAGCCGTGGGGTAAGGCATCTGAAAAATGTGAGATGTTTTTGTTTTATGTTTATCTGTTTATTTGTCTAAATATGTGTGCCTAAATTTTTATCAGGAGTAACTGACGAGGTCGCCAGAAACATCAGGATGACCGAAAATGTGGGAATAAAAGATAAGACTCAAGGGTTGAATGAACGTGATATCTCAAGCGAGACTCATAAAACGTGAACTTAAAATTGCAGAGCGAGATATGGTGGTTCTATAGATATTCAGTAATTGAATCGGATGGTGGGTTTTAAAAAGCAAGGCTCGGGGAAGTTCTTGCGAGTTGTACGATCTTATTTTGAATTTTAAGCTGTATGTTTGGTGATATAGTAAACCTTTTTTATACCTATTCACAGTTTGGAGAACATTAGTGTCGATTAAGCAATACAATACTCACATTAAAACCCACATGTATGTTGAATTTTAATTGCGTCACGTTCTATGTTGTCTTTCTAACGCTTGCTTCGAGTAATGTACGCGAAATGTTTTCGCTTATGAGTAAATATTATAATTGCGTCACGTTCTATGTTGTCTTTCTAACGCTTGCTTCGAGTAATGTACGCGAAATGTTTTCGCTTATGGGTAAATATATTTTTTTAATAACTTCTGAGGGAGCCATTTAGTTGATTTATCTCTACAATTTCTTAAAGGCCAGCTACGTCTAAAGTAGTTCCCAATCGTCTCTAAAGATGAATAGCACATAATCCCAGAGGATTAATAAACCACATCCCCCCACACTCTGTTAACAGATCCCTGACCTGTTCAGCTATAAGAATACGTGATTCCAAAAATGTGATATAACCCAAGTATAAGCCGACAAATCGTATACCAAAAAACGGAATAAATTATTAAAAAAAAAACGTTCTACATCAATTTTTTAATAATCAGATTTTCGCATTTTTTTTACTTTTAACTTTGAAATTTACGATTTGCAAAAACTCCTGACATAATCGTAAATAAATATTAAATTAAAAAAATCAAAACACCCAACTGCGTAAAAAGCAAACTAATTAATTGTTTCTCATCAATGGGAAACTATTTTTATATTACTTACCAATTTTTTTATTTACTTGTATTGATGACTTTTAAGTTAATTACTAGTTAATTAAGTTAAGTGTTTAATTGTTAGTTCCTATCTATAAACACCGTTTTGATGAGGACTATAGATGTCTATGAAGGTTAGGTTTGCAGTAAAGCTAGAGAGTCTACCTACTCAACTTCCATGTTGTGTAATATTTAAACGGAGCTTCTGACTGTAAAATAGTCAACGAAACATCGTCTTCATTTTGAAAGACATATCCAATGGTGTACAACTCAATAGGGTGTGTAAAAATTTTTTTAGTCTTTACCGCCATTTTGTATTTTGAGGCCGCCATTTTGAATTTATAAAAACAAATCCTAGCCTATAACCATCGGGCCGTTAAGACGAATAGATAAGTATCCCATTTATTAAAATCCATCCAGCCGTTGGGATGTTTCGAGGGTATAAAGAAATCCACATACCCAGATGCGCGTGAAACATACAATCCTTCTTGGCAGTCGGGTAAAGATGGAGGTCATTTTCAGATTCCGCACTAAAAAATACGTAACAATCAATTATCAAAAGATAAAAAACACAACCATCACATTTATTTTTTAGTATCAGATTTTTGCTATTTTGTGACTTTTCAACTTTGAAATTTACTATTTGCGAAAAATCAGCACGTGATGGACACTAATGCACGTCATTTTCGGATTCAGCGCTAAAAAATACATAACAATCAATTGCAAAAATTAAAAAACACAAACGTCGCTGGCCTTGTGTAATTGTTAAAATGAAGAACAATAATTCGTTTACAGATTGGAATGAGACGTTATGTAATTTTGATAGAATAAGTGATTGCAACTCCTTATTTTTAAGCAAAGATTGTTTGCTATAGTGTGCTCTGCTACTAGTTTTAATGTATTTATACAAGAATTAGTTTACAGATTGGAATGAGACGTTATGTAATCTTGATAGAATAAGTGATTGCAACTCTTTATTTTTAAGCAAAGATTGTTTACTGTAGTGTGCTCTGCTACTACTTTTTAATATATTTATACCGTCTCATATCATCTGTACGCGAATTTCGACATATCCTGTGTATATATATTAGGCATAACAAACGTTTATCCAGTTACATAATTTTCGTCGATTTATTTATTAAATAAACGACGCATTTATAGTCGGTTATTTCCATTTCTGAAATTCTGCACTAATCCATTCAATAAAATTGTATTTAGGTTAATATGCTAACCTACATTTTGTTAAAAATAAATAAAATTTTCATTTTTTAATTCCCCAGTACTAGATTTTCTCACATAGAGAAGCAATACTGACATAGTAGTCTTTAACAAAATTGAATTTTATAATGCCTTCGGTTTTAGAGATTATGTTTTTGTTCGAGTAGACTATTGAATGAATTTGCTTATGTAGCAATTCAATTTTATTTATAATGGAAATGAAAAAACCATAAAATATTTTCATTCAAAGCATTCAAATTCATTTATGAAAAAGTGGTTTCCGAAATAATAAATATTAATGATTTTTTAAAGAAAGACATCATTTATTATAGTGGATTTTATTTTAATATAAATAATTCAAAACATCCAAAGAACAGACAATAATATATGCATAAACTTTGTTTAAAAATAAAATATTATGTGTATTTTACTCATGCGATTAAATTTATCATTATAGAATTTAATCACGTCTAATTTTAAAAAGTTTTTATTTTCTCTCTATTCTAAAAAAAAGTAACTCCCGCTGTCACCGCCGCCGCCGCCGCCGCCGCCGCCGCCGGTTTTGAATTTTTTGTGACCGGAGGTCTTTCTTCGTTAATATTAAAAAAACTGTTGCATACAAAAATATGAAAATCGGTAGTATTATAGAAAAATGTTTGATAAACACGCTGATGCAGACAGTTTTCAAATCGAAGAATTATTTTAAGAGATATTTAATGCCAAAGTTGGACAAAATCGTTCCATTAAAAAAGTTTTATAGGAGCAAAAACTGTACATAGGAATTTAATTATTTTTAGATCATTTTATGCGTCAGAATTTCCCGGTGTGCAGATTGCAGTAAATTTTTTAATTTGAATAATTTTTCCAGGTTTTATTTGTATTTTAAATTCAAATTTTCAGCATTTCGAGAGATATTTTTTACAAATTTTAGAAAATTGTATTAATTTAAACGGTTGCCAACTGTATAAACAGCGGAAACAGTAATGTTTGCTTCAAATTAAACATTTATTTTACACGTGACTATTATAAACAAAAAATATAAAAAGCAGGAACTCATTGAAAATTACGTCATAAAAACTATAGTTACACGTGAATTTTAAATGAGAAAGAATATTGTAAAATAATAAATTCAGTAACATGCATTAGAAGTCCTAAATAGGAGAATTTACGTCATATTACACTTATTACGTAAAATGAACAAAAAATAATATTACAAAACAGTTTTAATTTAAAAATTGCGCGAGACATTTACTTGACATTTTAAGATGATCATAATATTTCATTTCTAACAAAAGTATTTTGACGTGAATATTAAAAAGAGAAAGAAAAGTTTGGTGAAAATTAAGTCAGATTATAATTGTCAGATTAAAATTATAATTCAATCTTCCGAAATCTTTTTAAAGGCGATCAAATTAGCGTGCTGTTAGAGTCTGCGGTGTCTGATCGGGGGTTGACGAGCGTAGCTCGTAGGGGGCAGAGCCCCCTAGTTACTTAAAAAATGATAATGAGCAGAATGAGAAATTATTCAAATTCAACTTATTGAAGATAGTTTTTGGTAGATTAGCTTATGTAGAAGATTTATTTCATTTATATAATGAAATATATCCATTAAGAAAATGTGGTTTCTGAAATAACAAATATTAATGATTTTTAAAGAAAGACATCATTTATTTTACTGGATTTTCCTTTAATATAATTAACTTAAGACATCCACAGAACAGACAATAGAATCTGCATTTACAGTGTTAAAGAGATAAAATATTACGTGTATTTTCACATTCCTGATTAAATTTATCAATATAGAATATAGTCACGTCTAATTAAAAAAAAAATAATAATTTTATTTAAATAAATGGTCATGTGGAGTAGGGGAGGGTAGTACACAGTGAGACGAAAATTATTATTGCTTAACAAATGGCAACGATTTTTATTCTTTTGCAAAAATTTTTGCTACAACTTCAAGCTACCCAAATTCGCTACACATTAATGTATAAATGGTTTTAAAAAAGTTTTATATAAAAGCACAGTAGCAGCATAAAAGAGTATCGAAAATTGTGTCACTGTGTACCACAAGTGGTACATAGTGAGACAATGTATATATTTTCATAAATCATACATTTTTATACTCCATCAATAATTTTCTGCAGTTTATGACTTCTAATTAATATTTCTAGATAAAAAAATCCCTGCCGGCCCGGCCTACAGGCAGAGGTAGATTTCGAAGTTAAGTATACTAATTTCACCAACAAAAACTAAACCATTATTAGATATAAATCCACTTTAACAGTTTTATCTGTCTGCTTTTGACGAGTTTTTATTTCCTTTTTATAAAATAGCTGGTTTTATCAGAATCATGTTAAGGCGATATTAAAAAAAAATATTTTTCCATGCTCAACAACTCGAAATTTTCGGGCACATTTTCAGATTCATTTTTAATTAAAAAAAATATATATGAAACATGCTGACGTGATTTTTGAAAAGATTTATAAGCGACCTGTGTTTTTATTTTTCTTTCATTTAATTAAAACTTGATTAATAAACAATTTTTTTATCAGTAGGGCAATATTTTTCGTTTCTAACACAATCGCTTCTGGAAATTCTGCTCAAAATGCCCACTTTGACATCATTTTTTGAAATATATTCTGCCTCTATCAAAAAATCGCTTATTACTGTACATTATATAGTTTCTGAATAAGAGAATCTAGCAATTGGATGCGTTTGAGAGCAAAAATGAATTTAAAAATGAGTAAGAAAATAAGCAGTTTGGATTTGAATGCACCCTTAATAAGATGATTTTGTTCTTCACCCGCTGAGTATTTTTAATTTGTTTTTGCTGTAAGAATTGGCCCTATCAAAAACTTGTCTATAGAAATGTTAAAGACAATATTAAGAAGATATATGATAAATTCATGGAGATTTTATATCTTGTGAATTGACGGAGTTATGAAAATTTTTCTTCTTCAACCCCCCTTTTTTTGTTTTCGTTTTAATTTTTTTGCGGTACGAATTGGTCCTATCAAAAACTTATGAATATAAAAGTTGTAGATAATATTAAGGAGATGTAGAATAACATTAATTGGATTTGATATCTTGAGAATTGACGATGTAAGGGATTTTTTTCTCCCCAAAACACTATTTTTTGCGCACCTTGAGCCTATTTTTATTTTTATCAAAAATCTGTGATGCATGAATTTTTGGCGCTATTTTTAGAAGTAATAAAAACTTTAAACTGATTTGATATGTACAAAAATGAAGAAGTTATGAGGTTTTTTTCGGTTTTCATAAAAACCCTCCTATTTCCGTGCTCTTTGTCCGCTTTTGCCCATTAACGAACTTGGCCGAGATTTTATGTCCCTTTTAAAAATCTTTTGGAATTAGAACTAAATAATTATGTACAAAAAGCAGGAACTTATTAAAAATTACGTCAAAAAAAGTATACACGTAAATTTTAAAAGAGAAAGGATATTTTAAAATAATAAATTCATTAACATGCGTTAGAAGTCTTAAATAGGAGAAATTACGTCATATTTACGTCCCATTATAGTTATTACATAAAATGAACACAAAATAATATTGCAAAACAGTTTAAATTTAGAAATTGCGCTAGACATTTATTTGATATTTTGAGAGGATCTTTTCAACTATTTTTGTTACGAAAGCGCAAATAATATTTCATTTCTAACAAAAGTATTTTCACGTGAATATTTAAAAGAGAAAGAATAGCTTGGTAAAAATTACGTCAGATTAAAAATGATTAATTTAAAATGTCTCATTTAAAAGAACTTTCTTTTCGCTTTGTTAAAAAATACCAGGAGACAAAGACTCTGTTTACTTAATTCCTTTTATATTAGCTTATTTTGAAATGTTGTTACACGTGTCTACGTCATCAAGTTATTTTTATTTCGACGTTTTATTTGTATTTTTATTAATGTTGTACAAATTTATTTGTTCTTTCGTTATTTAAAATAAAAATTACGTCAATTTGTATAATTTGGCGAGTAGTTTGGCTATTTATATAATTTGGCGAAATTGGTCGACGGGATAATCAAGTAGTACCGCAGCTGATTTGGCGTTAAAATTCCCCAATCAAAGAGAAATGAATAGAATATCGTTTATAGGAAGAACGCCACTGTTTTTTAAATTATAATTCAATCTTTCGAAATATTTTTAAAGCCGATCAAATTAGCGTGCATTTAGAGTCTGCGGTGTCTGGACGGTGGTTGGCGAGCGTAGCTCATAGGGGGCCGAACCCCCTAGTTTTCTATATAAAAGAGCCTTAACACAAAATATCTTTTAATTTCTTTTGTATATATCTTTAGAAAAATTATTCCTATAAACTTTTTTTTTTTTTTTTTTTTTTTTTTTTACTGCAGATTCTTAAAATTACTGCTTTTGAAAGCTCTATTCAACAGATAAAATGCAATTTTTCAAAAAGTTTAAAATCATACAATGTAAAAATACTTAAATTTAAAACTGCCCTACAAAGAAAAACATCTTGCTATTTTTAAAACGCTTGTGCCAGTGTTTACTTTTCTTTGTAACTCGTTAAACAAATAATATATTAACAATTCATTTTTTGGAAATGTTCCAGGCATTTAAGTGGTATGTCAGCTGATTTAATATTGTAAAAGATAGTATAATATGTGTTTTTTATTTGTCGTTAGATTATTACAATCAATTTAACATACATATTAATGGATGACATCGAATGTGAAAATCTCATCTATGTTTTAGTTTGAAATACGATTTTATTATTCGCAGAAATTTTAATTTATCGGAAAAAAACCAGTATATGGAAGTAAGTACTTGTATTTAAATATCAAAATAAATCGTCGTTTTATAATATAAATGTATATATATAACCATTAGAAAACATTACCGATTACCAATAAAAATTGTGAAATTACAAATAAAACGAAATTAGTTCAATGAGAATAATACAGTTCTCCTTAACATGTTCAACATAGATTTTAAATCATAGTAAAAAAGAGCAGAAAGTGAAAAATGGAAATTTGTAGAACCTAGAAACAATCGTCAGGTCCCAAATACCTAGAGTTCCATAAATAAAGTGCGTGGTTTCATCTTCGTATTAGCCATAAAATAACTAATGAACATGCATTTGGGACAACTACACCCATAAAATAGAGAAATAAATTATTGAAAAACAAATAAGTTTAAAATAAACAAGATTAAAAAAAGATAGAGAAACAAAAAACAACAAATTACCAAATTGAAAGCCATTGTCTAAGCATGAAGCAGCATAAAAAAACAAGTATTGAAGATTATTAGCACATGTTGCCAAAAAAGTTTTTAAAATGATCATGGGCCGTGGTCCAAGAAGTAATAATGCACAGTATAGTGAAGCATATTCCTCAATATATATGCATATATCTACCCTATATATATAAAATCCTAATGAAACGAATTTATTAAACGGAAGTATGAAACGGAAGCATGAATCGACTGATTAAACAACTGATTATGTTTCACGGCGATTTCTCCAAAAATATGGAATACTTTGCGATGAAATTAACACAAAAATCAATATTGATCCGCAGATTTCAAAACTGGTATTAGAATTTTTAAATTCGAATTAATTTTCGAAATATTAATTTTTTTCTAATTTTATATACATTTTTCTAATGATGGCAAATCAAATTTATTCAAACAGATATATATTTTTTTCATATATATATCAGAAAAGGTTGACATGGCAACCCGGCTATTGTTGTTTATTTGATAATAAATGTTTATTTACTTTTATTCCTTTTTACAAATTATATAAATTATTTTGTTATATGATTATTAATTATTTTTGTTGATATTTCCTTTAGAAAATTATAGAAAATAATTAAGAAATACAGTACTACTTAGTTATTCCGTCGACCAATTTCGCCAAATTATATAAATCGCCAAAACACTCGCCAAATTATACGAATTGACATAATTTTTATTTTAAATAACGAAAGAACAAATAAATTAATATAACATTAATAAATATACGAATAAAACGTCGAAATAAAAATCACTTGATGACGTAAACACGTGTAACTTGCTCAAAGTCAAGTGAATGTGACATTTACGATCAACCATTATTGGCATTTAATCTTATAGTTTGGCGATAGATTTTTGGTCGTCGGGATATCTAAGGAATACCAAAAATGCATATGTAACTCGTATTTGAAAACGAGGTTATCGCCAAATTTTCCTAAAAAAAAAAATAACGCCAAACCTGTATATCTGTAACCGGTATAACAGTATATGGCCAAATATTACCACTCGAAACAAAAAAATGCTAACTGGCGAGTTGAAAAAAAGCTATTGGCGATATTTGCATCCTGCTAGCGTAACAGTAACTAGAATTCTTTGCGACCATGGCAACTTTTATGTAGTTTTATTTTTTTTAAAAAATTGATTTTTTAATCAAAATGGAAAACTTACGGTCCCATATTGGCGCGATTTTTTTCTGACGCCAATGTCATATACGGAACGGGCACATAACTGGCACCAAAGTATCGTTATTTTGCTTCATATGGTAAGCCGGATGTTGCTGTTTATGCTGTTGATGCGTTCCCCAAATTGGCGTCGTTAAAAAAATCACGCCAATGCGCAAAGATGTATATGACATCTTTGCCAAACTTTCATATGAACGGCGAAGGGATCAGACTGTATTTGTTATGGTAGTTGATGACTTGAACCATTATAATATAGATGAAATGATGGCGATAGAATAATATTTGGCGACTTATTACCTGTGCCTGTCTAAGATTAAAGTACTAAAATAGCACCTAGAGTAGAAAAAGCGAAGTGGTCCGCCTGGAACTGTTGATGATGGTCACATGACTTAGGCTATTGTTATAGAGGTTTTTTTTAAATACCGGGAGACAAAGACATTTATACTTAATTTATTTTACTTTAGCTTCTTTTCAAATGTTTAACTGATCTTCTTTAATCAAAAACGAAAACAAGCATTGGATGTCTTAACAGCAACTGATTCATCCTTAAATTGTTGCAATGAAAGGGAACTGAATGGAAACCCGTTTACAGTGAGATCTGCACAGCTTTTTTCAGTATAATTCAATATTCTGTTATATTTTTAAAACCAATCAGAGTAGCGTGTTTTTAGATTCTGCGGTGTCTGAACGGGGGTTGGCGATCGTAGCTTGCAGGGGGCAGGGCTCCCTAGTCTAATCCAAAGAAAAGTAACTACCGCTGTCACCGCCGTCGCCGCCGCCGGTTTTGAATTTTTTGCGACCGGAGGTATTTCTTCGTTAATATTAAGAAAAATATTGCATACAAGAATATGAAAATCGGTGATATTATAGAGAAATGTTTGATAAACACGCAGATGCAGACAGTTTTTAAAACCAAGAATTATTTTAAGAGATATTTAATGCTAAATTTGGTCAAAATCGTTGCATTAAAAAAGTTTTATAGGAGCAAAAACTATGCATGGGAATTTAATCATTTTTAGATCATTTTATACGTGTGAAGTTCAAAGTGTGCAGATTGTATTTTTTTTTAATTTGACTGATTTTTTTGAGGTTTTATTTCTATTTTAAATTGAGATTTTCAGCATTTTGAGAGATGTTTTTTACAGATTTTAGAAAATGTTTTTAATTTAAACTGTTGGGAACTGTATAAACAGCACAAACAATAATGTTTGCTTCAAATTAAAAATTTATTTACACGTGACTATTAGAAACAGAGAAAAAAACATTCGGAAATAGAATTAAATAATTACGTATAAAAATCAGGAACTTATTAAAAAGTACATCATAAAAGCAATATTGACACGTGAATTTTAAAACAGAAAGCATATTGTAAAATAATAAATTAATTAAGATGCGTTAGAAGTCTTAAGTAGGAGAAATTACGTCACATTTACATCACATTGCATTTATTACGTAAAATGAACTCAAAATAATATTGCAAAACTGTTTAAATTTAGGAATTTCGCGAGACATTTACTTGATATTTTGAGATGATCTTTTAAACAATTTCTGGGCAAATAACATTTCATTTCTAATAAAAGTATTTTTACGTGAATATTAAAAAGAGAAAGGAAAGTTTGGTAAAAATTTAGTCAGATTTGAAACGTCTTATTTAAAAGAACTTTCTTAATAAATTCATTAACATGCGTTAGAAGTCTTAAATAGGAGAAATTACGTCACATTACAGTTAATACATAAAATAAACAAAAAATAATGTTGCAAAACAGTTTAAATTTAGAAATTGCGCGAGACATTTATTTGATTTATTTATTTATTGAACAACAAACATATGACTTGTATGCTTGACATGAGAGCCCGCTTATAATTCAATGACCAATAACGCCAAATTATATAAATCACCAAACCACTCGCCAAATTGTACAAGTTGACGTAATTTTTATTTTAAATAACGAAAGAACAAATAAATTAGTATAAAAAAAACAAATACAAATAAAACGTCGAAATAAAAATCACTTGAAGGCGTAAACACATGTAACTTCCGTACAGTCAAGTGAATGTGACATTTACGATCAACTATCATTGGCATTTAATCATAGTCTGGCGATAGATTTTTGGTCGATGGGACAACCAAGTAGTACCGTTATAATTTATCACTCGAAAAATAGAAAAAAAATGCTAACTGGCGAGTTAAAAAAAAAGCTATTGGCCGGATTTTAACCCAGCTAACATAAAAATACCAAGAATTCTTTGCGATCATGGCAAGTTTTATGTAGTTTTACTCGAAAAAGTAACTTTGATTCTTTAATCAAAATGGAAACCTTTCTTATGAAAAACGAAGGAACTGTTGATGATAGTCACATGACTTAGATTATTATTATAGAGATTGTGTTCAATTCTAAAAACAGCGCAAAGAATAATATTTCCTAACGATTAAAAATTTATTTACACATGACTATTAAAAACAGAAAAACCCCCTTAAAATTACTATTAAATGAGTACGTGTTAAAGCAGGAAAATATTGAAAATTATGTCTTGAAAATTGTATTGACACGTGAATATTAAAAGAGAAAGGAAACTTTAAAATAATAAATACATTAATATGCGTTTAACCCTTTCAGGGGCAAGTTACTTCTTTTTGTAAAATGTTGAAATCAGTGAATGATACCAGAATTTATGACACCAGAAATTTCGAAATATGAAAATGCTTTTGTTCACTTACTTAATAAAAGGAAAAATTTCATTCTAATATTGTGGTGCCAATATGGCATTTAAGAATTAAAATTAAATGTTCCAAAAAAAAGCCACCGCAGTAGAAGGGGTTAAAGCAGTAAATTGTAGTAATTGTAGTAAATAGTGTTATATCAATCGTTTTATATCGCTGTTAAAAAATACCGGTCGGCAAAGACTCTGTTTACTTAATTCATTTCATTTTAGCTTCTTTTGAAATGTTTAACTGATCTTCTTTAACCAAACACAATAACAACCACTGGATGTCTTAACAGCAACAGATTCGGCATTAAATTTTCGCAATCAAAGGAAATTGAATGGAAACTCGTTTACAGGGAGATCGGTATAGGTTGTTCCATTATAATTCAATCTTCTCTAATGTTTTAATAACCGGTAAATTAGCGCGATTTCAGATTCTGCGGTGTCTGAACGGGGGTTGGCGTACGTAGCTTGCAGGAGGCAGAGCCCGCCAGTTTTCTAAAAAAAGGTAACTACCCCTGTCGCCCCCGCCGGTTTTGAATTTTTTGTGATCGGAGGTCTTACTTCGTTAATATTAAGAAAAAAATGCATACAAAAATATGAAAATCGACAGTATTATACAGAAATGTTTGATAAACACGCTGATGCAGGCAGTTTTCAAGAATTATTTTAAGAGATATTTAATGCTAAAGTTGGACAAAATCGTTCCACTAAAAAAGTTTTATAGGAGCAAAAACTATTCATGGGAATATAATCATTTTTAGATCTTTTTAGGTGCGTTCGTAATTATATAAATACGTAGCACCTATAGTCGTCGTTCAGTCCGTCTGTCTGTCCGTCTGTCCGTCCGTCTGTCCGTCCGTCTGTCTGTCCGTCCGCATATAACAGAGCAAAAACTACCCGACCGAATGATCTGAAATTTTTAATATATAATTGCTGCAAAATTTTGTCGAGCCATTTCCAATCTTATGAAAATCGGATGTATAGTTTGATTACAGGGATAATCAAAAGTTTTTCTTTACATTACGGCCAAACGGAAAAATTATTGCAAGTGAATTTTAATGATGTTACAGACTTCCGAATGGTCTGAAATTTTTAATATATAATTGCTGCAAAGTTTTGTCGAGCCATTTCCAATTTTATGAAAATCGGATGTATAGTTTAATTACAGGGACACCCAAAAGATTTCCGTTACATTACGGCCAATGGAAAAAATTTATAGCAAATGCATTTTAATGATTTTACAGCCTTCCGAATGGTCTGAAATTTTTAATATATAATTGTTGCAAAATTTTGTTGAGCCATTTCCAATTTTATGAAAATCGGATGTATAGTTTAATTACAGGGACACCCAAAACTTTCCCGTTACATTATGGCCAATGGGAAAAAATTATTGCAAATGCATTTTAATGATTTTACAGCCTTCCGAATGGTCTGAAATTTTAAATATATAATTGCTGCAAAATTTTGTCGAGCCATTTCAAATTTTATGAAAATCGAATGTATAGTTTAATTACAGGGACAGTCAAAAGTTTTCCGTTACATTACGGGGAATGGGGAAAAAATTATTGTAAGTGCATTTTAATGATGTTACAGACTATGCACTTATGAAGCGCAAAAAATATAGATTCAGTACAATGTGGGGTGCAAAAAATAATTATAAAACTAGTTATAGTACGAACGCACCTCATTTGCCACGTTTGACGAGCAATTTCCAACTTGTTTGAATTTGACTCATTTTTTGAGGTTTTACTTCTATTTTAAATTCAAATTTTCAGCATTTCTAGAGATATTTTTTACATATTTTAGAAAGTGATATTAATTTAAACTGTTGCCAACTGTATAAACAGCGCAAACAGTAATGTTTGCTTCAAAAAAAAAATACGTGTAAATAAATAAAATAATTATTTACACGAGACTATTATAAACAGAAAAAAATAATTGGAATTAGAATTAAATAATTATGTACAAAAAGCAGGAACTTATTAAAAATTACCTCATAAAAACTATATTTTTACGTGCATTTTAAGACAGAAAGGAAATTGTAAAATAATAAATTCATTAACATGCGTTAGAAGTCTTAAATAGGAAAAATTGCGTCATATTCACGTCCAATTACCGTTATTACATAAAATGAACAAAAAATAATATTGAAAAACAGTTTAAATTTAGAAATTGCGCTAGACATTTATTTGATATTTAGAGAGATACTTTTCAACTATTTTTGTTAGGAAAGCGCAAATAATATTTCATTTCTAACAAAAGAATTTTCACGTGAATATTAAAAAGAGAAAGAAAAGTTTGGTCAAAATTACGTCAGATTAAAAACGATTAATTTAAAATGTCTTATTTAAAAGAATTTTCTTTTCGCTTTGTTAAAAAATACCGGGAGACAAAGGCTCTGTTTACTTAATTCATTTTATATTAGCTTATTTTGAAATGTTTAACTTATTTTACTTAATTAAAGACAAAAACAGCAATTGTATCTTTGGTACTACTTAGTTATCCCGTCGACCAAAAATCTATCATTCGCCAAACTGTAAGATTAAATGGTTGATCGTAAGTGTCACATTAACTCGACTTGCAAGTTACACGTGTCTACGTCATCATGTTATTTTTATTTCGACGTTTTATTTGTATTTTTATTAATATTGTACTAATTTATTTGTTCTTTCGTTATTTAAAATAGAAATTATGTTAATTTGTATAATTTGGCGAGTGGTTTGGCTATTTATATAATTTGGCGAAATTTGTCGACAAGATAATCAATTAGTACCGCAGCGGATTTCGCCTTAAAATTCCCCAATCAAAGAGAAATGTATTAAAATGTCTGGGTAGGGGTGAGTTCGGTATTTAGCATAAGCTGATAACCCAGTTGAAAGATAAAAGGTATTTTCTTACCTTTCTGGTAATCCGATGTAGAATATAATTCTTCTTACAGGATTATGTATCCACCTATAATATTTATTTGATTTTATTTAAACATAAATGGTGATCATATGAGTGATTTATCTTCAGTGAGGAGTCGGTCTTGTGAAAGAAAACATCTTTAATTATCACACGCAATCTTGATTAAATACTGGTTACACTACAAAAAAAAAAAAAAAAAAAAAAAAAAAAAAAAAATTATATTATTAAAAAACAGCATTGCAAAACTTAAATCTTCATAGAAGAAGGAACACTCCATTGAAACAAAGGATAGCGCACAAAACTTTGTGCGTGTTGACTTGACCAGTGTCAGTCCTTCAAATAAGAGAGTTAAAAGGGGCCCAAAAAGTTATAGCAAAGTCAAATGTTCTAGAACAATAAAAACCGCTTAATAAGCGATTCTCTTCTATTACGAACCCATTTCAATCCTAATTGAATGTTCACATTACTGGAAAATTTCTTTGGTGCTGCCATCTGTTGCCGAATCTTCAAAACATATATGTCCAACGTAAATGTAGATTACTTCATAATCTTACGAAAAGTCGCTCGTGAATTGTCGCCATCTTGTAGCATGTTTCACAAACAAATAGACAAACTATGCTGCATAATGTCACAAGTAAATTATTTTGTTACACGCGAGTGGATGTTTGGCATAAAACACCGATGTGCCGAGATAAATTCCATCTCCTCCGCTTTTTCTGTCAAACCGACGAGCGTAAAATATTTAACTTATTTCTCAAGCACTCGAAATGAGGCTTTGGTAACGGCTTGGTGAGTACGTCGGCTAACAATAATTTCAATGGGCAATAAGTTATTTTGATTATGCCATTCTGGCATAGATGTCTAATATGGTGATTTTTCACTTCCACATGTTTAGTTCTTGTCTGTGCTTTTTCGTTTTCAGTCAATCTTATGGCTGATAAGTTGTCCTCGTACAATGTTACGGGTAGTTGTTGACACAGTTCTAGATCATTCAATAAGTCTAATAACCACGCGATTTCTTGACCTGCATTAGAGGCGGCGATATATCCAGCCTCCGTGGACGACAGTGCTGTGCAATTCTGTTTCCTCGATGATCATGCCAATATATTAAGTTTCCAGTGGTTGACTTCCTGTCTATTCTATCGTTGCCCCAATCGGCATCGCTATATGTCATTAGGATTGGAGGTTTTGTTTTGTCTATGACAAATTTCAGATCTTTGGTAGTAAGTAGATATCCAATTAACTTCTCGATAGCTTGCCAATCGAATTCCCTTGGGGATTCATTCCTTCTTCCCAGGATATTAACGACTGATGCTATGTCGGGTCTAGTTAAAGTTGAGATATATAGAAGCCCTCCTATAGCCTGTCTAAATTTTACATTATTTTCCATTAGTTTACCGTTTAGATCTAGATTAAAGTAGTTAGTATTCATGGGTGTATATGTAGGCTTACCATTTAACAAATTGAATTTTTCTGCGATCTGTATTATTTTGTGTTCTTGGTCTAATTCAAGATTAACGTTTTCTGTTTCCTTTATGTTTATTCCTAAATATTGTGTTACTTGACTTAAGTTTTTGATTTCATATTGCTTTGATAATTCAGTGTATATTACGTGTGTGTCTGTTTTATCTCCCGCGACTAAGATGTCATCAACATACACGATTATGTATGCGATTTTTTCATTTTGGACTCTTTTGCACAGACATTTGTCTGATGCGCATTCTAGGAAATTTAGTTCTTTTAGTGATTTACTTATTTTTTGGTTCCACGCCCTAGCTGCATGTTTAAAGCCGTAAATTGCTTTGTTTAAACTACACACTTTTTCTTCTTCCCCTTTTGTTATGTATCCCTCTGACTGTTGCGTATAAACCTCCTCTTCTAAGTCGCCATGTAAGAAAGTAGTTTGCACATCTAGGTGGGTTATTTTAAGGTTTTTGTACACCGCTGCGTTTAAGAACGCTCGCAGGGTGGTATGAGCTAAAACTGGTGCGTAGGTCTCATCAAAATCGCTTCCATATTTTTGAGCATATCCCTTAGCGACCAATTTAGCTTTATATCGCTCTATTGACCCGTTGGCTCCCTTTTTTGCCTTGAACGTCAACCTACAAGTTATGACGCGTTTTCCCGGGATAGGTTTTATTAGTCTCCAAGTATTATTTTGCTTCAGAGAATCTATTTCTCACTAGTAGCTTTTAGCCATTTATTTTTAGTTTCCGCGTCATTGATGTTTTGTAGGTCTGTCCATGACTTTGGCTCCTGAATTTGGCACAGATTTGCGCTTATTCCAAAACGGTTAGGTGGTACACCGCGATTTTTTCTTTGCGATCTTCTCGGTTCAGGGGATTTGTCGATCGGGGTGTTAATCTGATTATCATCTTGTTCTTCTAGATCAACTTCGATATTATCTGCGGGAGTTTGTTCGTTGTTTTGATTTTGTTCGGCGGGTTTAATTTCCTCATCTTTTATTCCTTCTTCGAAGAATTTTACGGTTCTAGATATTATAATTTTGTTTTCCCCCGTATATATCCTATAGCCCTTGCTCCTGAAATCGTATCCCAACATTATTCCCTCGATGGCTTTCTCATCTAACTTACTTCTTTTAGGTTTATCCACATAGGCAAATGCCTTATATCCGAATGTTTTAATGTTCGAGAGATCGGGTTTTATTTTATGCCAAAGTTCATAGGGTGTCATGTTATTTTTGTTAGATTTTGTTGGTAGACAGTTAAAGAGGTAGGTGGCGGACATGACAGCTTCCCCCCAGAATTGTTTAGGTAACTTAGAGTCCGACAACATGGTTCTAGCCATTTCCACTATCGTTCTATTCTTTCTCTCCGAGACGCCGTTCTGCTTGCTAGAATAGGGAACACTCAATTGACGCTCTATCCCATTTTCGATCAGGCAGTTTTCAAATTCATCACTGATATATTCTTTAGCATTATCGGATCTTATTGACTTTATCAACTTGCCAAATTTATTCTTTGTTAGCGCTATGCATTCCTTCAATTTGTTAACGGCTTCCGATTTATGCGCGATTAAGTATGTTATTGTGTACCTGCTATTATCATCCGTGAATGTTATGAAGTACCTTTTCCCTCCTATCATTTCCGTTTGCATGGGGCCACAAATATCGGAATGTGCAAGGGTACCGATTTCTTTACTTCTGTTTGTGGCTACTTTAGGGTAGGGCAGAGCGGAAAGTTTCCCTTCGATGAACTTGGTGCATCGCGTGTCATGTTTACAATTATTAATTGTTACCCCATCGGCTAATTTATGGTTAACTAGGTATTTAATATCATCAAAGTTTTTGTGTCCGAGTCTTCGGTGCCACATTGAAATACAGTTTGTATTGTTGCAGAAAGTTTGAGTACTTATAGTATAGCCGTAATCATCTTCAGGGTTTAATACGTAAAGATTATCATTTAATTTAGCTGTCAAGATTATATTATCATCTTTGACAAATAAGCATGCATTTTTCTGGAAAATTACCTTTATGTTATTTTCAGTGGCTTTCTTAACTGACAATAAAATAAATTGCTTTTTAGTTATGGGCAATATAATACATCTTTTAGAGTAATGTAGTGGTTTTTGTCTCTTTTTATTTTCACGTCGCCCATACCTTGCGAATTAAGCCTTTTTCCATTAGCGATTGTTATATTGCCAAAGTTCCCGGCTGTGAATGTAGCGAAATTTGTTTTTGCTGATGAAACATGACTGGTACAACCATAGTCGATTATATATGTTTTTGAATCTGTTGTTTGTGTTTGGTTAATTTTTACTGACTCAATTTCAAAATTATTTTCCACTGGGAAGAGAGGAATGATCGAATGGTTAACCTCATCCTGTATATTTGTTTTGCTGTTAAAGCAAAAATTCGAGGAGTCGGTTTTGCTACCATTATATTGGTTGTTGGGGTTTATCGAATTGGCTTTAAAGTTGGTGTTATTGTTAAATTTATTCCTGTTATAATTTTCATGTTTTTGGTAATTGTTTTTCTGTTTATTTTTTAATTTGTTACATTCTGAACGAACGTGTCCATCTCGTTGACAGAAATTACAATACTTTTTGCTCCCTTTATTTACAATTTTGTATGCTGTGTGCCTTGGACGTGTATTAGTGTTCTTATATTCAATTCAATGAGACTTGTATTAGTGTTCTTATAATCAATTCGACGAGTACTCATCGATCAACTTGTTCTTTACGAACTCAAGGTCTAAGTCCTTTTCATCCCTAGCCTCCATGCTTGTTATGAGAGGAGCGTAAGACTGAGGCAAGCTGCAAAGCATAATTGCGACTATGTGTGAATCATTTATCAGCTCTCCGATAGCAGCAAGTTTGTCGCGGATAGTTAGTATATTGTTTATATGTAAATTAAAATCTCTCTCCTCGTTTAACCTTTGGGAATAAAGCTTTCTCAAAAGGAATAACTTGGACAATAAATTCGCCATTTGGTGAACATTTTTCAGTTTCTCCCATATGTCTTTTGGGGATGTTAAATTTCTTATATGTACAATTTGTGTATTTTCAATGCACAAACAAATGATGGCTTTCGCCTTAGCAGCATTTTTTGTGTAGGTATCATCGGGTGAAGAAGGCGGGGATTCTGTTATATATTTAAACAGATCATCTTTAATTAATAAATTTTCTAACTTAAAACACCAATGATTATAATTATTATCGTTTAACTTTTCTACTGCTGTAATTTCTTTTGAAGCAGCCATTGCGTGTTATTCAAATACTATTTATTCTTTAATAACATAAATATTTCACATAAAAAAGTTCAGTGTTTTATATAAGAAATTTATAACACTTTCTTAGGATATATATAAATGTAAATAAAATAATCATATATTCATAATAATCAATCATATATTCATATATCACCCTCTTTTTTTGTGTGTGTTATTATATATATCGTATATATCAGTTTTAATATTTATGAACACTATCAATATCTATGCACATTTATTTTCATATATATATTTCAATATCTCATATGTTATGTGTGCATATTTTTCAATTTTATCACAATATCACAATCAAATATTTTATTACTGGGTTCTATTTATTTTATTTATTTATTTATTTTCCCCTTCTAATCAGTCCTCATGATCTATTAAAATGTCTGGGTAGGGGTGAGTTCGGGATTTAGCATAAGCTGATAACCCAGTTTAGTTTAAATATTTAGTTATATTAAATTGATAAATAACAGTATTGAAAGATAGAAGGTATTTTCTTACCTTTCTGGTAATCCGATGTGGAATATGATTCTTCTTACAGGATTGTGTATCCACCTATAATATTTATTTGATTTTATTTAAACATAAATGGTGATCATATGAGTGATTTATCTTCAGTGAGTCTTGTGAAAGAAAAACATCTTTAATTGTCACACGCAATCTTGATTAAATATTTGTTACACGACAAAAAAAAGATTAAATTATTAAAAAACAGCATTGCAAAACTTAAATCTTCATAGAAGAAGGAACGCTCCATTGAAACAAAGGATAGCGCACAAAACTTTGTGCGTGTTGACTTGACCAGTGTCAGTCCTTCAAGTAAGAGAGTTAAAAGGGGCTCAAAAAGTTATAGCAAAGTCAAATGTTCTAGAACAAGAAAAAACCGCTTAATAAGCGATTCTCTTCTATTACGAACCCATTTCAATCCTAATTGAAAGTTCACATTACTGGAAAACTTCTTTGGTGCTGCCATCTCTTGCCGCATCTTCAAAACATATATGTCCAACGTAAATGTAGATTACTTCATAATCTTACGAAAAGTCGCTCGTGAAGTGTCGCCATCTTGTAGCATGTTTCACAAACAAATGGACAAATTATGTTGCATAATGTCACAAGTAAATTATCTTGTTACACGCGAGTGGATGTTTGGCATAAAACACCGATGTGCCGAGACATTTTCCAACAAAATGAACAGAAATCCGTTTATAGGGAGATCGCCACTGTTTTTTAAATTATAATTCAATCTTCCGAAATCTTTTTAAAGCCGATGAAATTAGCGTACTTTTAGAGTCTGCGGTGTCTGAACAGGAATTGACCAGCGTAGCTCGTAGGGGGCAGAACCCTCTAGTATATATATATATATATATATATATATATATATATATATGATCTTTGTCACACTGTAACTCTCATATTTATGAACCGATTTTGATGTAACTTGGTGTATACATAGTACTTACGAATGTCTTGACCGAGTTCGTTCGCCAGCTTCATCCGCCATCGAGTTTCAAAATGGCGGTCATTTAAATTTTTTTTTAAATTTTTATTTGAAATGTGGTAAAAAAATTGAAAATTGTAAAATATTTTTTTATATGTTTGACCTTGATACAAAGATTCCGGAGCAGTTTTTGTTTTGTCTATATCTTAAAAAATGGCTGAGTTATAGCACTTCGAATTTATAATGCGGGTGACATTTTGAAAAGACCTGATTTTTGTTACGCGATAACAGGCGTATATATGACCTGATTTAGATGTACCTTGGTGGGTACATAGTACATACCAATGTCTCGACCGAGTTCTTTCGCAACTTCATCCGCCATCTTGATTCAAAATGGCGGCCATTTAAAAAAAATTCTTATTAATAATTTTAAATGAGGTCCCAAAAATGGGAAAATAAAAAAAGATTTTTTTCGCATGTATTTGACCTTAATACAAAGATTCCGGAACAGTTTTTGTTTCGTCTATATCTAGAAAAATGGCTGAGTTATAGCATTTTGAATTTCTATTGTGGCTGACATTTTTAAACGAACTGATTTTAGTCACGCGATATCAGGCATAGTTATGAACCAATTTGGATTTAACTTTGTGTGTACATAGTACATACAGATGTCTCAACCAAGTTCGTTGACCAGCTTCATTCGCAATCTTGTTTCAAAAGGGCTGCCATTAAAATATATATATATATATTTAAAATGAAGTATCCAAAAATTGGCAAATGAAAAAGATTTTTTTTATGTGTTTGACCTTGATACAAAGATTCCTGAGCAGTTTTTTATCGTCTTTATGTTAAAAAATGGTTGAATTATAGACCTTTGAATTTGTAGTATGGCTGACATTTTGAAACGATTTGATATTTGTCACAACGATAACACGCGTATTTATTAATCTATTTCGATGTAAGAAGGCATGTGGATAGTATATAGCACTGTCTTGACCAAGTTCACTTGCCAGCTTCATCAGCCGTCATGTTTCAAAATGTCGGCCATTAAATTAAAAAATATCTATATATATTTAAAGTGAGGTGCAAAAAAATTAGAAATTGAAAAAGGTTTCTTTCTTATGTATTTGATCTTGGTGTAAGGGCTGCGGAGCATTTTTTGTTTCATCTTTTTCTTAAAAAATGGCTCAGTTTGAATTTCTAATGTGAGTGACATTTTGAAAAATCTGATTTTTTGCCAGCGACAGCACTCGTATATATCAACTGATTCCAATGTGAGTGAGCATGTGCACAGGAATTACTAAGGTATCTACCAAATTCACTGGATAGCCTCATCCACCATGTTGTCTTAAAATGGGAGGCACTTCAAGATATCGCCGAATTTGGCAACCAAATACTTCTTACTTTAAATAAAAGCAGCTTGGATAAAGCTGACTAATTTCACGAAATTCTCATTCATAATGATTTAGTATTGATAAAAATTAGTATTGAATCTCCTATAATCAGTTTCCACTAAATTGAGCATCGTGTGTTTGAATAATATAAACTGGCTTTTTAAAAATAAAGAATGTGATAGCTACCTCTTCCTCCCGGTACTTGCCGGAAGAACTTTTTAAGTACGGAACCCTAAAAACGATAATAAATAAATAAAAACTTATTCAAATTCAACTAATTGAAGAAATTTGTTGGTAGATTAGCTTATACAGATGACATTATTTCATCTATATAAACTATGCTTGTTATAATTGAGGATAGACCGAAAAGGTTTTTTAGTCCGAAACAGAATTTCAGTAATCTTTATCTTTCAGTAATCTTTATTTATAATCTATTTGAGACCAAAAACGAAAATGTACAATTTTTTTAAAGCCCTTAATATTTACACAAATATACATAACAATTAATTCATTAATGTGTATAGAAACACACTTATAATAAACAAATAAGCATACATATATACATATGCGTGTCACGTCAAGTCAGTAGGGAATGTTCTTTTTTTTGCACGACTGTACCTTGTGAAAATTTTTCTTTGAATGCGAATGTCTAAGTATCGTATCCAGTCTTAAATGAACGAAACTAGTTAAAATCTCAAAGTTTCTGATGTTAGTAAAAAGGCACAATTAATGTTTTTCTTTGCGTTAACCTAGTATGATGAAATTTAAGCGATATTTGGCTAGATAATATAAAATGCAAAGATTCATCTAAGGTAGTTTGTTCTTTATAGTTAGCCTTAGTCTGTATTTTCGACCAACCATGCTGTATTTCTCAAGGTGCAGAAACGAGAACTTTTGCACAGTCGTGGAAAAAAAAAATTTAAACACTCCTACTAACTCCGCAACAAATTATCGTAGAAGAACGTTACTGGTACCGAACGATTGGAAGTAAAGTCTACTTTTAAATGATGCATATACAATTTCCTTAGGGGGCCATCTACATATAAAACGAACCATAAATTCATTTTTTTCAATGGCAATATCCTATTCCGACAGCATAAATGAATTCTACACCCTTCAATTAGCCTAAAAACAAATTTTTATGCAATTCGTAACATAAGTTTCCGAAATATTTTATTTTAAAAACAGCGTATTTTAAGGGCTGTATCAATATTGAAGTTGGGTACTCGATTGCTAACCCAGAGAGCCCC
The DNA here is from genome assembly GCA_963932465.1 of Maratus speciosus. Lineage (NCBI taxonomy): Eukaryota > Metazoa > Arthropoda > Arachnida > Araneae > Salticidae > Maratus > Maratus speciosus. The sequence continues at coordinate 25,250,552 of OZ010786.1, forward strand.
CCTTCTTGATCAAGGCAGCTTAAGCAGTCAATGAAGCCTGTTAGATAACAAGTCAGCAGAAGAAATTTCAAAATATCTACTCACTTCTATCATAGACGGCTTAAACCATCATTTTGCCGTTTTTTAAGCATAATTTGAAAACTATTTGGAAGCAAATGTGAAATTTTGGATTTTCACAAAGCAGGACTTAATAAATCGAAATCTATCAAAAAAATTGGAGGTTGCAATTCATATTTTTTCGAATATTAATTTCATAATTCATATCATAAAATTATAAAAATTGCAAATTCAGCGTACTTATGTTTGGGCACAATAGTTTTATTGATACACAAAAAATTAGCACATTAGGAGCATAATTTCAGGAGATATAAATAAAAATAAGAAGATGTAATTTAACATTAGAAGCACTAAATTTTGAATGTTTATAATTCAAAAACTTATCACTCAAATGACTTGAAATTTGGGGTCTAGGTACAGTTTCAACCGAAGATTTGAAATATCTCGTTAAAATTAGGTATTGCCATAGAAAAAAAATGAGGTTTGGGTTCGTTTTAATATGTAGATGACCCTTAAGCAAATTTTATATACATCATGTAAAAGTAGACTTTATTTCAAATCATTCGGTACCAATAACTTCCGTCTACGATAATTTCTTGAAGAGTTAGTAGGGGGTGTTTACTTTTATTTTCCACGACTGTACTTATAATAAAGTTTTCTTTATGTTCATGGGCCGTATGTGGTTAAAAACATTTTAAGTAACTTTTTTATGCTTGTCGAGGTTTTAGTGAAATTACTTGAATTTACGTTTTAATTACCTTTGGATTTTTAATAGTGATATAAAAGTTTATTCAATGCAGGATATTTTGAAATATTAAATTTCTTTATTATAATTTATGCAAAGTAAAGATCTATTTTTAAATGTAATTCATTTAAATTTCCAGACATTATCATTGCTCATTCCTATGTTGAACTAGACAAAGCTGTTATTGTTATTATGAACTTGCATCTGAGTTCTTGCTTTAATTATAGTGAAAAAATGATGTCAAAGATGGGATGTCACGAATAACGCTGCGCATTATTTTAGACAAGGTCTCCATACGGGCATACTCCGAAATATCTAAAACAATTACAGAATGTTCTTCATATGTTTATAAAAAATTTTTTGGCGGAGCCTCAATGGAGCATCCTTAAAAAAAATAACGACAATTTCGTTATTTGGCGATGGAAAACAATTTCAATTTTTTTTTTTTTTTTTTTTTTTTTTTTTTTTTTTTTTAATGTCAAACACACTTTAAAGAAAAAATGTTTCATGTTGAACTTGTTTAAATAAATTTAATTTAAAAACTTCAGTTTTGTCAGTCTTAGTTTGTTTTAACTATGATTTTGTCATATCGATAGTTATATGTATTTTAATTGAAATTTAACTATCAAAAATTACGATTTGGAACGAAATTCAAAATTTAAAATTAATTAAAATTGTTTCAAGCTCAAAATTAAGTCCAATTGAGAATTGTCGATTCAATTTCATTGCTATGGAAACGACTTCTTAGATATTGAAGCGTATAACTGCATCATTCTTCATTTGGCTTTTATTTTTGAATACTTTTATGACTTTTGAATACTCTGAAAAGAATATTTTTAATGTGATTTTTTTTATGTATGAAAATATTTTATTCAGTGATAAATTAAATAACTGCAGCAACAAGCAATATATGTATAATACAATGAACTATATACATATATATATATACATATACATATATGCATATATACATACATATACATATACATATATATATATATATATATATATATATATATATATATATATATATATATATATATATATATATATATATATATATATATATATATACATATATATATTTATATATATATATATACATATATACATATATATATTTATATATATATATATACATATATATATATATATACATATATATATATATATATATATATATATATATATATATATATATATATATATATATATATATATATATATATATATATATATATATAACCATTAATTAAACATAACCTACCACCATCAAAAACCGTAATATTGTGAATTAAAGCTGTAAGTATAATAAAAAAAAGTGCCAAATAATTTATTATAAGAATTATTATGGAAGAAAAAGGAATAAAGTGGACACCGACAAATAATGGAAAAGCTTATATATTGAATTACGTTATCAAGGGCAAAGAATTCAATGATATAAGCAATATGGTAGTTTTCTGTGAGAAAAATAAGCTAAAGCTAATATTATTTTTCCCTGTGCCCAAACAACCATTATAATCAAGTGAATAGATTAAAAATGAAAACAGAATAAAAACAAATAATATGAAATGGAAAAATCAATAAAACCTGTTTAAATATTTATAGGATATAAAATAGAAAAAATACACAACATACCGATTAATATTTCAGTATTTTTCAATATATCCACACGCACATGGCTCCCAAAATATCGTAAAGATTAAGGTGAATAAAACAGTTAAGAAATCAAAGTGATTGAGACCAAAGGATGCAGTTAATACATTTTGAAAACACATGAAAAATAAAATTAATATAATATAAAATAAAATAAATAGAAAGTAATTACATTATTTAAAATAACTAAAATGCACTATTAAATTAATTAAAAACTATATAACAATATCGTCAAAATTTAGCTTAATAATCCACCTGGTGTAGTAATTTATAACTGAAAAAGAGTCGCAAAAGACAAAAGTGATATCTTATTGTCAAAAGACAAATTTTGGTGCTACCATCTAGTAGTATTTTTATTATTCAAATGTCACAAGATAAACTTTTGAAATCCTAAGAATGTAAAAATTCTTGATTAACCACAAAACCAAACAAATCCTTATATATAGATAATTATAAACCTAATATAAACCGCACTATATATTTTTTAAAAAACTATTGTTAATAAAATTAAAAAAAGGAAACAAAATATTCTATTATCTTACTCATTTAAACTACACTAAGAATTTAAATAATGCTATAATATTGAGAATTTATAGCATATAGCTTTATGCTATAAAACAAAATAAATTCAATAATAATTAATAAAAATATATTAAAATTAATATAAAAATCGTTAATGAAAACTATTTTATATAAGATGATTATAAAATGAACAGGAAATAAACATATGGAGGTATATAGAAGATTATCAGATACTTAAATTCCCATTACTAAAAATCTCAAATATAGTGCGTGGATTATATTTATACAGCCATAAAAATCCTAAAAGTATGAGTATGGGACATTCAAACACATTAAACCGATAATAAATTTTATAACACAAAGTGAAAATAGATCAATATTAAAAAGAATAGAGCAATAATAATAAAAATAATTACCCCATTTTAATATATATAGTATAACTTTATTTATATTAAATATACTTATATGTATATTAAACGCTATAAAAATGGCAAACTATTAGTAACTAATATGATATTGTCCTGAGTAAATTAAAATTTAATAACAAATGATTGTAAATAAGATAAAACAATAATTAAGCTAAATATAATATTAATGAAAGTCACCAATTACATATGAAATATCAAATCAACATCCTTATAAAATACGTATCAAAAATATAGTAATAATACATAAGCCCCATTTTTTTAAAATTTACCATTGCGTATTATCCAGACAACACCACCCTCCTCCGTACTCTAACATCTACCCACCCATCCATCCTATAATAATTTTTTTATATTATTTTACAATTTTTATTTTTTTATATATATTTTTTTATTTTATATATATTTTTTTGTAATTTTGTTTACGCATGTGTTAATTTGTTTTAAAAGATCATGTAAGTAAAGTACTAATTGTATATTAATGAATATATGAATTTTTTTGGAAAACCATGATTGTTATTTTGAGGAGAAGAACATAAACATTTTATTCTATATAAATGATTAAGTATTATGTTTCGAAAAACAGAATGATGTAGACAAGATTTAAAATTTGTAAATGTATTAACTTTGAATTTAAATTCTTTACGTTTGTCATATAAATCTGTGATTATTTTGTTGTTTTTTATTGTAATTTTAAGATATAAGAAGTTAATTGTATTGTTAGATAAAAGGTTTTCCGTTAATTCCAAATTAGTGGGATAATCTACTGGAAATTGAGTAATTGCAGATTGATCAGTTTCAATTAAAATTATGTCATCAATATAACGATATAAATGTAGAGTATTATTAGTAAAATTACGTTCATAATGATATAAGTCGGATAGTAAACTGGATGTACAACCGCCTTGTGGTATACCGACATGCTGTAAATATAAAGTGTTATCTTGCAATATATAATTATTATAGATAATGAAGTTTGTTACAGATTTAAAATATGCAAAATCTATATTAGATGGTAATTCCAGTTTTTTATAATACTTTTTAAATAATTCATTTATAATTTTATGTAAATCAAATAAGTCTATATTATTAAAAAGATCTTTGAAGTCATATGTCGTTATATTATATACACAATGAAGATTTTTAAAAATATTGACAAGTTGATAGCTATTTTTTATACAATGTGTATTATCATTATTTGTAGTAAGTACATATATTTTATTAAGAATTTTTAAGAGAAGTTTTTTGGCTTTATTATTATATGTATTGCAACCAATAGTTACAGTCCTAAATTTAATTGAAGTTTTATGAAATTTGGGAATAAGAACTAAATATGGATAATTAAAGTTAGTAGATAAAATATTTAATAGTTTATAATAACTTCGAATTTTATGATTATTTACAATTACATTATCATTAGTTTTTTGAAATGACTTATTAGAATAAATACAATTTGTAAGAAGTTGGTGATAATAATATTTACATATAATAGCATAATTATTAGGAGATTTGTCTACATATGTTACAACGTAGTTTTTTTGTAATTTAGTAATTTGTTGGAAAAAATGCTTTGTATTAATAGAAACCAAATCAGCAATATTATTTTTTAAAGCGATAGTTAATTTTTCAATTACTAATATTTTCCATTGATTAAAAAATTCAATAGGCTTATTATAAGAGATAGAAATTTTATAAATAAAAATATCAATATCATATGTAAACTGTTTGATAATAGGTTTAACATTAAATTTAGATGGAGGTCTATATTTAGTACCATAACCCATTAGTTGTTTCAATTTAAAATCATTAACAATATCAAGATTTCCAGTGATTATATGTCCATGATCATTGTTTATGTATTTTTTTAGAGTGGGGTCATTGCATTTACACGGAAAATTACTTGCAGCAGATGTATTTTTTGAAAATGTATTGTAGTTAAAAATCTTTCTACCAATTGTATTCGGATATTTAAAGGTTTTTGATATATGAAGATTATTAATGGGAAAAAAACAATTTTTATCATTAATTATAGAATTGATATTAATTTTATTAAATATGTGATTTGAAAAAGTAATTATCATTTGAGAATTCATGTTTTGTATTTTATGTTTTTTTTGTAAATTAATATTTAAAAGATTAACCCTAGTCATAATGAGGTCAAAATAAATATCAGAGAAATGTTTAGAGAAAGATTTACTTAGAAATACATTTAAATATTGTCCAATCTGTTTCTTCTTAATAGCAAAGACAACCAGTTATAGTTCTCTAAATATTATATATATATATATATATATATACATATATATATACATATATATATATATATATATATATATATATATATATATATATATATATATATACTAGCAAACTCCGCGGCTTTGCTCGCGTAATAGTTGAAACATGCCAAGTGATATTTGCATGACAATTTTTTATTAGATTTAATGTTATTTATTTTGAGACTTTTATGCTCATTTCAGTATTCATTTGAAGTTTTGAATTTTTTAGAAGTCCTCTTAGCAAATACAGTTAACCATCATGTGAAATTCGAAGCTTCTTGTGTAACAATCTACCACCTCTCCGGTGTTAGTGGCACCAAAATAAAATGCCGAAACAGAGTTGAAATAGAATGTCTCGAAAAATGTTGAAACAGAGACATTCACAGTTAATTTGCCAACATTAACCTTGAAATCGGTTGCTATTCCCTAATATTCTATAGAAAACGGAATTTACATGTTTTTAAAGGCTTTCTTGTTGTTCCTGCCAACCCGCTGGTAGTGTCATTGGCATAAAATATAGCCTGTAGAGGATAAGGGACTATCACCATTGATTCGCGACCAATAACTTCTGTAATCGGTTTATTATTTCCTGAGATTCCACAGAAATCGCAATTTAGGACTCTTTTAGAATGCTTTTCGACCCTTCCCTTCGCTTCACACATTTTTAATTTCGAACTTATTTTCGAATGTTCATAGAGGACATTTATATTTTATACGTAACTACCGTGCTATATTTAAAATTTCTTGCCTCTTCAGTACCGCAGAAATTGCAATTCAAATAGATTTTTGCTCCTGCAACCCTCTAGGGTTTGTGGCACCGACATAAAATATAGCTTGTGTTTGAGCAGGTTTCATCACCATTAATTAGCAACCATTACGTTTGAAATCGGTTTCGTTCCACTCAGTAACACAAAAACGCAATTTAGAATATATTTTGATCCTGTAACCCCCAGGTGGTAATGACAACAATGTAAAATATAGGCTATGTTGGAGCGGGGACTGTCACCATTAATTTGAAACCATTATTTCTGAAATCGGCTTATATTTCCTGAGATTGCATATAAATCGCAATTTAGAACGTTTTTTGAACGCTTTTCGTTCATTTTCACCCTTTTAAATTTCAAATTTTTAAGAAACTGTTCTCAGTTACCATGCCAAATTTCAAGTTGCTAGCCCCTTCAGTATCACAAAACTCCAGTGGTGGAAAATTGGCGCAGAGGAGGAGCTTATTGACACCGTTAATTTCTTATTGTTTTATGCACCTTAATAAAAACTCGGAAATTATGTCATTAGATAAGCCGCAAAATACTACTTCAGTGGTGTCGATAGACTCCGCCTCTGCGCCAATTTTCCACTACTGCAAAACTCACAATTTTGAACGTTTCTATAAAATGCAACAGTAAGGTGGTAGTGACGCCGACATGACATAGATCCTATATTGGAGCAAGGGCTGTCATCATCAATTTCCAACCATTATTTTTGAAATCGGTTGGGTACTTTCTGAGTTTGCGTAGAAATTGCAATTTAGAACGTTTTTCGTCCATTTTACCCCTTTTAAATTTCGAATTATTTAGGAAGTGTTCTTAGAGATCATTTATATCTTATAAGTAGTTACCATGCCTAACTTCATTTTGCTAACCCCTGCAGTATTACAAAAAACGTAATTTAGATCATTTTTTGCTCCTTTACCCACTTTGGGGTAGTGGCACTGACAAGAAATACTGCCAATGTTGGAACGTGGGCTGTCACAATCGTTTTCATACCATTATTTTTTTAATCGGTTCGGTACTTCCTGAGATTGCGTATAAATCGCCATTTAGAACGTTTTATTGAACGCATTTTGCTCATTTTTACCCCTTTCAAATTTCGAATTTTTTAAGAAATGTTCTTAGAGATCATGTATATCATATGAGTAACTACCATGCCAAATTCCATGTATCTGGACCCTTCAGTAACACATAAATCGCAATTTCGAACGTTTTTCACTCCTACACCCATTTTAGGGGTAGTGGTACCGACATAAAATGTAGCCTATGTTGAAGCAACTATTGTCATCATCATTTTGACACCATTATTTTTGAAATCGGTTTAGTACTTCCTGAAATTTCGTAAAAATCGCCATTTAGAACGTTTTTTAGAACGCTTTTCGCGCATTTTCACTCCTTTTAAATTTCGAAATTTTTAAGAAATGTTCTTAGAGATCATGTATATCATATAAGTAACTACCATGCCAAATTCCATGTATGTGGACCCTTCAATAACACATAAATCGCAATTTCGAACGTTTGTTTCCTCGTGAACCCCCTTAAGGGGTAGTGGTACCGACATAAAATGTATAACCTATGTTGGAGCAAGGGTTGTCACCATCATTTGGACACCATCTGTTTTGAAATCGGTTTCGTACTTCTTGAGATTGCGTAAAGATCGCCATTTAGAACGTTTTTTAGAACGCTTTTTGCGCTTTTTCAACCCATTTTAATTTCTATTTTTTTTTTAAGAAATGTCCTTAGAGATCATTAGTATCTTATAAGTAACTACTATACCAAATTTCATGTTTCTAGGCCCTTCAGTAACACAAAAATCGCCTTTTTAGAACGTTTATTGCTCCTGCACCCCCTTTTGGCCAGTGGCACGGACATAAGATATAGCCTATGTTCTAAGTTGGACTAACACCATCATTTTGATACCATTACTTTTGGAATCGGTTTGGTAGTTTCAGAGCTTACCTCCTACAAATAAACATTTTTTACCTCTTTATAATATTAGTATATATATATATATATATATATACACACACATATATATATACATATATATATTCCAAAAATCTATTAACAAGCAATTTTCAGTTACAATAAAATCTTTGCTTTTGGCGAGGAAAAGTGCTGCTCGGCAAATCGCGTGGCTGTTTTGTCTTTTCTCGACAAATATTCGGCAATATTTATTTTTTTTGCAGACTTTCTCCTGGAATTCCGCCGATAAAGTTGACTGATCCTTTATTAGATACATCTATTTATATAAAATCCAAGTCTCTGTGTGTCCCTCACTATTCCGGTAGCGCCGCCTCATTGAAATGAGTAATTGTTGAAAAATATTAATGCAGGGTTACCACAGTAGCGCCGATATGCTGGCGATAGCTGGCTAATTTGGCGAAATTCCCATTTAAAACCATTAATCTTTCATAATGGAGGTCACCGAAATTTAATTTAAACTCCACTCTTTTAAGATATTTTTTCGAAATTTATGAGTGAGAATTTAAAGTACATCTTTACATGTTCCTCCCGATGCTACTAATAAAATAACCGCCAATAGACAACGGTGTACTGTGTGAGCTCCTAACTGCGCGATTTTAATGTGCTTTAGGTACTTTTCCCGTATAGGTGTCTTGGCGAAAAAGGAAATTTGGCAACATATTTTCCGGGAACCTATTCACTGTTTCATTTTCTATACACACGCATTTTTTTTATATTTATACAATTTATTTAACATAAAAAGGCCGTTTCTCTAATTTTATACAGAAACAGATGTAATTTGTACATAAAAGCATCAATAGTATACATATAAAACAAACAAAAATGCTTATCAAATTTGTTTTCATAGCTGTTTATATAATTTGACAACAAATCTCGATATTTTTCCATTATACGGACACCATCCCAAAATGTATGCTAATGCGCCAATTATTTCAAAATGCTAAAAGATATTTGTAATTTTATGCCAGCAGTTTAATATGAGTTTTATTTTATTGCTTTATTTTATAGCAGTTATTTGTTCACTTATTTTAAGTATATATTTGTGATTTGATGAAATAGTTCGTAAAAGTCTGGAATTTTCAAATGTTATATTTTTTAAATGCTCACTTTAGTATCGACAATGGTTTTTCTTTTATTTTTCAAATGCTTCAATTCACGATTTTGCGCCAACTATTACGCTTGGCGACAATGGTGTCCGCATAACGGAAAAGTACCCAAATCCCACTTTCTGATGCCCAAATTACACCAAGCTTTTTAAAAAAAATGCCAAAGCCCCTACAGTGGAAAAGTACCAAATTGTCTATTATTTTGCGCTATCCATGTTATAGTTTGTTCTATATACAAAGGGAGTGGAGCGAAGAGTTTAAACATTAAATATTAAAGTTTCGGCACAGATGTCATATACGCTTCATATTGGCGCGATATTTTTCTGACGCCAATGTCATATACAGAACGGGTACTTAACTGGCGCCAAAGTGTCGTAATTTTGCTTGATATGGTAATCCGGATGTTGTTGTTTATGCTGTTGATGTTTTCGCCAAATTGGCGTCGGAAAAAAATCGCGCCAATATATGATAACGTATATGACAACTGTGCCAAAGTTTCTATAAATCAGTATAAGACTAAAAAATTAAGAATAAAATAAATGCAAAATAAGACTAAAGAAGAAAGAAAAATCATGCGTTAAGCATAGAATATGAAACACTTTCCAACACATCCTGAATGCTTTAACAAAACTTCGTTATTTAGGGAAATAAGGTAAATAAGATAACGTTACTTCTTAGATATCCCGTCGACCAATTTCGCCAAATTATATAAATCGCCAAATCAATAGTAAAATATTAATAAAAATACAAATAAAACGTCGAATTAATGGTTTTATTACTGGCCATTATTGGCATTTAATTAATTAATTAATGGCAACCATTGTTGGCAATTAATCTTACAATTTGGCGACACTAATTTGGTCGACGGGATAACTAAGAAGTACAAGATAACTAAGTAAACATTTTAGAAAACGCATAAAAAAATTTAAAAATTGATTTCAGCAGTTACCGTCCATAGCCAATAGTACCGTTATTACATGCCACTATTTAGCTAAAATTTAATTTAAACTACTCTTAAAACTACTGAAATCACATTTCCAGACATTATCGTCCATAGACGGTTATGTATCCAATTCTTTGCGTGACCATGTATATCATTTTATCTATATTCCACAAACATTTCTTAGGAAACTAAATACAGTTCAGCGTAAAAATGCATAATTCCTTTCAAAACCACCTTTAAGCAATTTACTCTCATACTCAGTAACCCTCACGAATTCTTTTGTGTAGCCCTGCATATGAACTGTAGCATTTATACACACAGTATAGTATGCATAAATATAGTGAAACATAAAAGCGCATATCATAATTAAAAATGCATTTCTAGCAATCATTGCTTATGTACAATACTTCGGAGAAAAGTTTCTTGGCGAGAAAGAAGTTTGCCAACGTATTTTCTGGCAACCTATTTACTGCTTCATACTCACAAGCAATTTTTTCCATATGTATACAATTTGGCACAGATGTCATATACGCCCCATATTGGCGCGATTTATTTCCGACTCCAATTTGGCGAAAACATCAACAGCATAAACAACTTTCGGGTTACCATTACAAGCAAAATAACGACACTTTGGCGCCAGTTAAGTACCCGGTGCATATATGAAATCGGCGTCAAAAAAAAAAAAAACCCGCGCCAATATGGGCGTATATGACATCTGTGCCGATAATTTAATATAAAAAAAGCTATTTACCCATTTTTATAAAGAAACAGATGTAATTTTTGCACAGATGTCATATACGCATGGGGGTTGGCGTGATTTTTCCATGACGCCAATTTGGCAGAAATCTCGCTTTCGAATACCAGTTACTTATATATTTTTCAATTATTTGCTATCATTTTGAAAAGTAAATAACTATAAATAAATAAAAGTTTGAATAATAACTATAGAACAAAGCAATTTATATAATTAAAAAACAGAAAATAAAAGTAAATAAACAATTTATTAATAAATAAAAAACAATAGCCGGGTTACCATAGCAGGCAAAATAACACCATTTTGGCGCCAGTTAGGTATCCCGGTTCATATCTGAAATCTATGCCGTAATTTGTATATAAAAAAATTATATATATTTAAAAACGATTTTGGCACAGATGTCATATTCGCCCCATATTGGCGCGATTTTTTTCTGACGCCAATGTCATATATGCAATGTAAACTTAACCGGCACCAAAGTGTCGTTATTTTGCTTGATATGGTAACCCGGATGTTGTTGTTTATGCTGTTGATGTTTTCGCCAAATCAGTGTCGGAAAAATAACGCGCCAATATGGGGCGAATGTGACATCTGTGCCACGATTTTTTATGCATATAAGTGCATATATAAACAAAGCTAAAAGTTCATTAGATTTGTTTTCATAGCTGTTTATATATTTTCGCAACATATCTCACTTTCTGATGCCTGAATCGCGGCAAGCTTTTTTAAAACATGCGCTATAATGGAAAAGGGTACAAATGTCATACTCGCCCCATATTGGCGCGATTTTTTTCGGTTGCCAATTCGGCGAAAACATCAACAGCGTAAACAACATGATCCGGGTTACCACATCAAGCAAAATAACGACACTTTGGCGCAAGTTAAGTACCTGTTTCCTATATGATATTGGCGACAGAAAAAATTCGCGTCAATATGGGGCGAATATGACATCTGTTCCTGGAAATGTACTTAAATAAATAATTAACAGAAATAACAAATTATACAAACTAAAACTTTTTATTTCGAGATCAAAGCATTGTTTTTAATTTCGATTAAAAATACATATATCCTTGGATAACTTCAATTGAAATTAGTTTCACAGCTTAATATCTCATTCCATAAACCTAAACAAACACAAGTGATTCATTCATCGTGAAACGTCAAAAATTTTAAATCATTGAGGTAATCATTCACAAAGTAAGTTCTCCAACAATCAATGGGCAATATTCTAATGACGTCATAGTAGGTATAATGGTGGCGGTATCATTTGTTTATGGTTTGAAATCACAAAGATTTAATTTTGCAATGTCTCTTCGTTACATTATTTTATTGTCATATTTATGAGCTCAGAACAAAAGCCTATTTTTTCATTATTTAGTTATTAAAGACGGAAAAAAAATCATAAATGTATGATTTGAAAATTTTAAGTAATTTTCTTTCTTAATACTAAAAAATAACATCGGGAAGTAACAGCGGGTATAAGTTAAATAAGTTTGTTTAATTCTGTGGTAATGTTCAAAATAACTGTATTTATTAGATTTCAGTACTCAACATCAGGGCCCGATTAAACTTTGAAGTTAGAGGAATTACAATGTCATTTCAGGAACTTTCTTTTGGAGAAGCTTCTCTAAATTCCATATATACATGGAAAATCTTCAGTGTGAAATATTATTCCTAGGACTGACATAACACGAGAACGGCCTGCAATTTTACACAAGTTTTTGAAAGCTACTTTATATCAGAATTTTTACTAAAAACTGGTTACTTTTTTGTTATAGCGCCCCACACTATTAGGATTATGACAAGTTGCAGCCAATTTCGCCAACTTCGTAACCAAGATCGTGTAGCACACACATATAATACCATATAATACCATTTCATGAAATCGTATACGATAATTTAATAGTTTTTAACCTTACTTCAAGTGTGTTATTTATTTATTTTTAAGGCTCAACAACCTAAATTGTCCAATATATGAATTTAATAAAATGTAAACAAAGATTGAATAGACATGACCGCAAAAAGCCTCAAATTTGCATAACACTTGGAACCAAACTGTGCAGTTTAGTGGTCTTCTACTGTACACAGTTTTTCATAAATGTGTTTCGTTCTTAAAATGTGTTATTTTCATCTATCACTGCGGAACAAGCGAGAAAACTTATATTCTTGCACATGAGTTGTATATATCTTTATATCTAAATTTCCGTCATTTTTGACGGGCTACCTTTCTAGTAAGTAGTATAATTAGCATTTTTTTTTCAAAATATTCTGCGTATGCCCACTAAGGAGACTGTCCTTGTGAATACCTGATTTTGAACATTAATTTTTTTTTTTAAATTTTATTCCATGTATTCAAGTGCCCATGTTCTAATTTACCATTTTAACATCTATATCCAAATGTTATATATATTTTTATTTTACAATGCATTAATTTGCAACACATAACTTAAAAACGTACAACAATCATCTTAATATAAAAAAAAAATAAATAAATAAATACGAACAAAACCAATCATAGAATAATATTTAACTGAAAAAAAAAATATTATTATTATAAATAAATTTTCTGTGGAAATTTTTCATATGAATAATTCAAGACCCTACGGAATATATTATGTTCCTGTGGTACTTTAATTCTAGAATCGCATGAAGAATTTAAGCGTTTTCATATTTAATAAATTTTGGAATCAGATTTATAGAACTGAAATGTTTCAAAAGAAATGAGCCCTTTTTATCATCGAATATTATAACCTTACTGAAATTCATCTAGAATTTCGGATATTTCATACATCCAAAATGTCAATATTTCCTTTAAAACAGCATCGAATATGTTAATTGTTCCGTCTATTTGAACTTTTCAGATTTTCACATGAAGTGTAAAATTAATTACATCACAGCTTCTTTCACGTTTACAAAAATATCGAAAGAAAATCACCAGTTTATTAATGTTATGATTTGAATTTTAAAAAGCAGAGAGATGGATTGTGATTAGTTTTATAAGATTAAGCATTGTTTAAAACAGAAAAAAAGAAAAAAAAGGAAAAGAAAACGATTACAAAAGATTTTTATTGAATGGATACTCAATTTTAATATTTTATTTGTTGGAAAGCAATGTCTCCATCTATTAGTGGTCTTGTTTTATTTTCAAAAGGATCTAAAAATGATGTATTTGTCCCTTTGTCTCGTTTTGTTTTACTTGGTACACTGTTTAAAAATTCTATAAAAACACAGAAAATAAACAGAGACTATCTGAAAATTTATTCTAGTTCTAGGTCAATTGCATTTGATTGAGTTGCACGGTCATCATTTTACAAATCTTTCCATTTTCTTATAACAAATCCTCTGTAGGGCTTTCCATGTCTTTATTTAAATATATATTAATCTTTGTTATAAGCTTTAATTAAAAATACACACTTTTAAAATTGTTTTACAGTTTCATTAGAAATATTAATGAAGAAAATGTGGTTTAAAAATTGTTTTATTAAAAGTTAGAATATTTTAGAAAGGGAAAATTGATCTCTGCAGAGTTAGTAGGGATTTCTTTTTTATCGGCAATCACTTTGCAGTTATTTCATTCATCGCGTGCATGAAGTTTTGTAATATTAAAGTAAATTAGGGTAGACCCAGGCTAGTAGGCGCAGTTTTTAGTTATTGATTTTTATTAATTTTTTGTTTAAGTTTTTTATGAAACTTTAACTGTACTTTTAAAGAACAGGCATTGGGCTATATATACCCGGAGTTTTGAGTTTGTAGCTTTTGTAATTTACTTTTAGTGGAAGCCTAAAGTAAAAGGAAAATTGTGCGCCAATTTACCCCGTCACGGAGCAAGTAGCCTATAGCTATGGGGTAAGTTGGCACACGCCTTATAAAAATTTAAATAATACACGCAGTTAAGAGAAATCAATTTCCTTATTACCAGTAGGTTTAATCAAAGGCGTTATCGCCGTACAATGTAAATTCTAAATTATACAGACATAAAAATAATGAATAAAATATTAACATTGAGTAACTTCTATCCTGCTCGATAACATCATCAGAGTTACAGTTGTCACAAATAAAAAATCGAGTGTCTCCGTTTGGGCAATCCCCGTGTGCCCCAAATCTTGCATTGCAACCACTTTTTTTGTTTTTGCTGTTTTTCAAGCTACCAGCATACACCAGACACCGAGCGAACTTGCCCCGTGTTCAATGCGCCTACTAGTCCCATAATAAATTTCTTCACAAAAGGAACACGTAACCATCTAAGCATAAATAATCCAAGTAAATCACATATGGGGTAGGTACAGTTAATCATACACTAAGAAAAATTGCACAAGTTAAATCGCAATTATTAAGATAAGTATTAGAAAATAGAAAAAGAATGAAGCAACAAAAAATTACCTGTGACCGCAAAAAATAGAAAAATCGTAATAAATGTCCACTGCACGTAGGTAATGCTGCAAAACTACAATGACGATTGTAAAACGCAAAAAGGATATGTACTCTGTGACTGGTTGCACAATCTATCCACAAACAGGCGATTTATGGGGACTGCGCCTACTTACCCCAATAGCCAACTAGCTCCGGTCTCCCCTACTAGAAAAAAGGTATTGTGTTTTTTTAGAATTTAGTGTCGACCCCGATGAAAAGAAATATATATATATATAGCTAGTGCAAAGCATAATTCAGTTTGAAGACATAAAACACACGCTTTTATTTTTTATAAAATGACGTTATTCGCATCAGCTGAAAAATTCCTCATTTACGAGCAAGTCTTAAACAACATCTACAGAAAAGTATGGTTATGACGTCACTATCACAAAATAATACACAAATCCAGCACAAAAGCCATGCGATCATTCAAGAAACTCGACAAAAAAGAATCTAAAGTTTCATATATTTGTAACATTAATATGGATATATAAAATTAAATATAGGTCATAATAGCTGGATGTTTTATCATAAATCGTAAATTTATATATTTTTTAACATAGCATATTACAAATTTTCAGTCGTTATGCGAAAATGTCAACCAAAAGTTATAATAATCTACTATTTTTAAAAAATGGTGTTAAAAACTACAAAAAAAAAAAAAATAAAAAAATGATACCTCAAAAATAAATTGAGGTGCAATTTTCAAACAAATTTCATTTAAAAGGATATTTTCCCTATACGACGTTATAAATATTGACAATGTGCGATGCTTAGAAGGTTAAAAAATTGCAATAGAGATTATCACTATTTAACAGTATAATTGTACATCTGCTTTGTTTTTAAGGCTGGCTTCTGTAACGTAACGTTATTTTTTAGAGACGATATTTTAATTGCTGGCCGAAAGAAATAGCATATCGGGAACTTGTATTATACGCACTATCATAAATTTTAATAATTAGAATGCAAAATGTCCGAAGGTTATGCCTATTTTATTTGTAACGAAAAAAAAATCGTACCTCCAAAAAAGTAGAACCTCTTCTTAAATTTAAGACCTTGACAGTTCTAGAAATAAAAGTCTCACTGTCACATTAAAAATATTTAATAATTGAAATAATCATCATTTGTTGATGATGATTCATTTCTAAAATGCTAATAGCATCTTTATACATGTTTGTTACTGTAAGGTGACTTGAGTACTTGAGAATATTGCTTAATGGCCTATTATGGAAATGTCTTGTTTATTTGCAGCACCTTTTATTTTTCATTTATATTTTACTTGTTTAAATTTTCCCATTAAAAGATTACCATAAAAAATACTTTCGCTCTGCTAGATAATGATGACATAAATAATATCAATTCAATGGCACATGAACTCTACTCATAACTACAAATGCAATGAAATTTTTAATCGATTAATTAGTGCTACTTTCAGTATTTCAATGTTATATAACAAATTAAGCGAGGTATGTAAATTAATAATTAGAAACAATCAAACAAATAACGAACATTACCATTCTTAGAAGATAATAGAACTTAATCATCTCATTGTTCTTGAAAAGAATTGCGTTTACATGCCCTAAAATCACATATTATTCATCTTTCTACTGCCGATGATGTTTCATTTCTAAAATATGATGGCACTTTAATTGCTGTCGGAAAAAAAACAGCATAACTCGGGCTAAAAAGTAAATTAAATGTAAAGGTAACTCCGCTGAATCATAAAACATTTCCTATTGGAGTAGTAACAACTCCTACAGCACAGTCACTCATATGATCGTCTTCATCCCTGAGGACTCCGCATCAAATCCCGGGCGGACTAGAATTAAATATCGTAAAAATTAAATGGTACAGCAATTTAAATTAACTCGAAATATTCTAGTTATTCGAAGATAAAGTATTCACTATTTTTTTAAAATAAATTATTATCACTAAAAATAAATAAAGTGAATAAATTTACAGAGTCTACTGAAAATTTACCGAATAATTGCTCTGTAATTTACCAGAATCTCCTTTACTCTGAACTCTGTAATTTTCCATTAGAGTTAAGATAATCCATTACCAATGGATTCTCTGTAATTTCAAAGAATTTTTTTTAACAGTGTAAGCTTTTGCTTTCGTAAAATGAACCAATCGTCATGAATTTCGAGTATGGCGTTGAAATACAGTTACGTTTTGAAAATTGGTGTTACATCGCCTGTATTACTTTAAAGAGGAACGTTAAAATTTTAATATATCATCATTTACCGCTCCTCAATATTAGTAATATTAACAAAAATTGGATTTAAAAGGAATGCAGTTTAGAGTATAATCTACACTACATTCCTTTCGGGTATAATCTGAAACGCGCGTGACTTTAAAGCACATAGCGATTAAAGGTCACAAAAAAACATAGGAAACAACCCCTTGAAGTATTATTAAATATTATAAAAATTATTTGTTGATATTCTAATGCATGGATT
This sequence comes from Maratus speciosus, assembly GCA_963932465.1. Classification (NCBI taxonomy): domain Eukaryota; kingdom Metazoa; phylum Arthropoda; class Arachnida; order Araneae; family Salticidae; genus Maratus; species Maratus speciosus. The sequence continues at coordinate 25,268,664 of OZ010786.1, forward strand.
CAGATTGTAATGCATAGTCATATAAGAGAAGATGACCAGAATATGTCCGCATTTCTGAAGGCGATTTTCATTTTTAATGTCTATGTATATTGTATATGTGACGAGATAGCTGATTAAAACAAGATAATCATGTCACCAGTTTATCCTAATTCCAATCAATGTATCCTCATTTCTATTACTCAAAACTGAGTAACATGCCTTCAAAATTTAGAAAATGAGTATGATCACCCGGTACTTGCTGGCTCTTAGAGACAGTCTCTGAGGAAAAATAATCTAGAGGACTATGTCCTCTGCCTCCGAAGATTAACAATATCATGAAGCGATGACATTCGATATAGGTAGAAAAGCCCTCATCAGCTTCTCCACCGACCTTTTGAGACATTTAATGCGCTTCGTAATTATATAAATACGTAGCACATATAGTTGTCGACTGGTTAGTCCGTCTGTCTGTCGGTCCGTCAGCCCGCATACAGCAGCCCAAAATTTGTCCAACCGAATGGTTTGAAATTTAATATATAAAATCGTTGCAGAACTTTATCTAGTCATTTCAAATTTTATAAAAATCGAATTAAAACTTAAAAAGATATTAATGAAAGTTCTCTTCATTCTATTAAACCCTATCATACGTAACTAATTCAGTGATATCCTATTATAGGCAATGATTTCACATTGCTATGGTGATGACATCCTATTTAAGATGGAGTCCTATTATTTCTGTATTACTGAATTTAATATATAGAATCGTAATAAATTTTGTATACGTGCATTTTCGCAAGAATACAAGCAAGAGTGCTCCAAGAGTGCAGCAGCTATTGCACAAAAATCTGAATTTTTATAAAATTAGTTATAGTACGACATCATTTGCCATGTTTGACGTACAATTTCCGACTTATTACTTTCTTCTATCTTCAATAGAACAAAGTATTGTTATCGAAAATTTTTTTGACTTCCGGTTTTCGATAGATTTACAAGTTTTAGGGGTCAGAGACCCACAAAAAAATGTTTATACAAGATGTCCGTCCGACTGTCTGTCTGTCTGTCCGTCTGTCCGTGTGTCGCCATTGTACCATCAAAAAGTGTATAAATTTATGCATAGAATTGAACCAAATTTTCTGTGTGTGTACTTGGCTATGGCAAGCAGGTTCTCATTCAATTTAGAAATATTCTGCCGGTAGGGGACGCTGTAATAACAACTTTTGTGCCATTTTCATTATTGTACCATCGGAAAGTGTATGAAGTTATGCATGGAATTGAACCAAATTTTTTCTGTATGTTTTTGGCTATGGCTAGTTGGTCCTCTCTGAGTATGAAAAAATCCCGCCGGAAGGGGGCGCTGTAATAGCAACTTTTGTGCCATTTTCATTATTGCACCATTGAAAAGTGTATGAAGTTATGCACAGAATTGAACCAAATTTTTTGTGTGTGTTTTTGGCTAGCGCCAAACTACTTAGGTTCTACCTGAATTTGAAAAAATTCTGCCGAAAGGGGGCTCTCTAATAGCGATGTCTGTGCCATTTTCATTATTTTACAATGTGTATGAAGTTATCCATAGAATTGAACCAAATTTTTGTGTATGTATTTGGCTGTGGCAAGCAGTTTTTCCTTGAATTTGAAAATATTCTGCCAGAAAGGGTTACTGTAATAGCAATTTTTGTGCCATTTTATTTATTTTACCATCGAAAAGTGTATGAAGTTATGAATAGTATCGAACCAAATTTTTTGTGTATGTTTTTGGTTATGGCCAGCAGGTCCGCCTTGAATTTGAAAATATTCCGCCTGAAAAGGGCGCTGTGATAGCGATTTTGTATAATTTTCTCGGTTTTTCGTAGTTCTGTTGGGCATCGGTGGCTCGTGGAACGACGGGAACTCGCGTCATGCTAAGCCGACTTTTCGCAAACAGCTGATGTACAACAGAATCTATCTATCTATATATATATTATGCTATCGTATGTGACACAGAAATCGCGATTATTTGCTAATTATTTAATGGCAACGCTCGAATGAAACGCACCTCATTGGTTATTGAACAGCATTTAATGCATCTCCATACCTATAAGGAGTGTTACCTTAGGGGAACCCTGTTCTGTCGCCAAATGCCGCCAACTTTGTAGCCAACTTGCCGATATCTCTAATATTTCGCCAAATTCCCATAGACTTTTCCCATTTTAAGCCAACATGGGTTTACTTGCTTACAGAATATCAACAAATTGAGATATTTTAATGTAACAAAAACTAATATTTACTCAAGGGATTGTATTAATTATATTTAAGGGAGTCCAAGTAAATTAAATTATGAATAAAAGTAACATGATACGATGTTTAGCATGCTTTCTCAAACATAAACTTTAAGGGAGACCAAACTAGTCGCCAAGGGCGGCTAGTATTCTGTAGAATACTAATGGATTATAATAGAATGGTGCAAATAAATCTGAATTGCCGCTCAGTTGGCGTACCAGCGGAAGTGGTGCCGTAGCAACGGTGCACACCACGACTCAATGGGAAATGAATGGCAAATCGATTATCTATATTACTCGGATTCGAAGACATCAGCCATCGGGTTTCCATTCAATTCACATTGCCGTGAGACGTATGATGTTGCTATGGCAACACCTCCTGTTGGTGCATTAACTGGCTGGTGATTTTATTAGCTGTAACAGCTAATCTATCACGTATTAGCCACCTTTGGTGACCACTTTGGTCTCCCTTCTATAACGAAAAACTACTGATTTTAATAAATATCATGATCGAGATTAACTCGTTTTTACTCCGTTTAATTGATTGAAGCAGAAATTTCAGAGGAAAATCATAGTTTGTATAGTATTGAACTAACATTTGTAACTACTTTTTCAAACACTAACATGCTTGAGATAAAAGAAAGTTTTGGTATTGGGATATCCAACTAGTTTCTTTTATCTTTATACTAAAAAATGACTGAAATATAACATTTCAAGGGGGGGGGGGTGACTGACATTTTAAAACAATCTTATTTTTGTCATGCTGTAACTCTTGTATTTATGAACTGATTTGGATGTGACTGAGCATGTGTACGTAACATTCCAAGTTTTCGATCGTGTTCATTACCCACTTTCATCCGCTATCGTTTTATAAAATGGAGGCCATTTCAGAATTTTTTAATTTTTTAACTCAAAACAAGGTTAAAAAGAATTAGAAATTGAAAAATATTTTTCTATTAAATGCTTCACCTTGATACAATAATTCAGGATCATTTTTTGTTTCATCTTTATCATAAGAAATCGCATAGTTATAAATGTTTGAATTTCTATATTTGCTGACAGTTTGGAACAATCCAATTGTTGAAATGCGCCAGCATGCAGAGTTATAAAAGTTTGAATTTCTAAAGTTGCTGGCAGTTTGAATCAATTTAATTTTTGACATACGCTAGCACGCATATTTATTAAAATATTTCGATGTGACTGACCTTGTGCACAGAACTTACCATGACCAAGATCGAGTTTATTCGCTAGGTTCATCTGCCAACTTGTTTTAAAATGGTGGCCATTTAATAATTTTCTTAAATAAATAAAAATGTTATAAAACCATATAAAAATCACTTGAATACATCAACCAAAAATTAATATTTATTTAAAGTGATAAAATACTTTTAAACAGGCAAAAAATACCTTTATTCACATTAGACATGTTTCATTTCTCCGACGGCAACATTCTCAATAATAAATATGATACAAATATTTTCACAAATTTTAAATTGAAACCTGGTAAACAAAAATCACGCTAATTCTAACATAATAAATTTTAGTTTGAAATAAAAATGTTACTTTTTTTTGAAAATGTGAAATTTAATGAAATTAAATTGTTTTTCCTTTAAGTTTCGACCTTGATACAAGGATACCGGCAGGGATGTAATGGAGGGTATACGGTGGTATACGCCGTATACACTCTGGATTTTTTAAGGAACACCGTATACCCTCTGTTTCTAAAAAAAGCTATAGTATATATACTCTAGGGTATGCCCTCTGCCTTGAGCGTATACCCTCTGTTTAGAACGTATGCCCTCTGTTTTTTTACGACTACACCACTGGATACCGGAGCATCTTTTGTTCCGCCGTTATCCAAACAAATGCCTGAGGTACAGTAGTTTGAAATTCTAGGATATCTGACATTTTGAAATAATCTAATTTCTCTGATGCTACAGCACTTGTGTATTATTAACCGATTTCGATGTGTAAAAGATGATGAGTGCTGTCGCCAGATCTCGATCTAGTTGTGCATCCCCATTCGTCCTGTTGTTTTTAAATGGCAGCCACTTTAAAATATGGCCAAATTTGTTGTACCAAACATAAATCGCCCTGAATCAAGCCAAGATGGATATATAGTTACGTGGGGCAACTGGGCCATGATTTTACAATGTGACTCTGGAGATTCTGGCAATTCAGCTTCAAAAAGCTAATGTTCATTCGAATTAAAATCTGAACTTTTGTAAACGTGTTTAGTTAGATTCCCTCTACAGAAATCCCAGAAATCTTCAAAATTCTCAAAATCCATACCCATACAGAAATCCTCAAAATTACATTTTAATATTTAAAAATAAACATATATATATATATTTCAACTTTATTTCCTCATGGGTCCAGTTTCCCCATAAAAATAGGGTAAGTGGACCAAGAGGGTCTATGTTCCACACGCGTTTTTTTTTCCATATGGGATATCAGGTCCTGTTTCAAAAAGTGTAAACAACATAAAAAAAAGTACTTAAAACAACTTAAAACAAGGCAGATTATGTAAACTATATATCAAATAAAGAGCGTTGTAAGGGAAACCTTTGCTCTCAATGTGACTAAAAAAGCACTAATAAGGAAAATATTAGATTTATTTATACCAAAAACATAAAAATTAAGTAAGCACTTATGTACTGTAGTATAGGTAATAAGTATAAAAGTTACATGGGTATTTTAAGGAAATAAATAACAAGGTAAATGGACAAACGGCTACGTAAGTACTTAAATACTTCATCCGTATCATAAGATTTCAAGGTCTGGCTATCTAACTTTCAGGGCAAGATACTTGTATTTGTAAAATGTTGAAATAATTTAATGACACCAGTACTTACAAGAGAATTTATTTTAAACAAGTAAAAGTATATATTAGCGTACTTAATAAAGGTGAAATTTTCATTATAGAATTCCAGTGCCAATGTGACAATTAGGGATTAAAATTATGTGATGCCATAACGGTATCACCGCCCTTCAAGGGGTTAAGATATTTGGTTTGGTACCCCCAATATGCTTTTTTTAAATTTTATTACGTAATTTTAATAAGGTATTCTATCATTTTCATTATTGTGAGCAGGAAACAATAGATAAATTTATTTCCCGTAGTAACAGAAACTAAAAAAATGATATTTATAACTATTTGGGTAACTGGATCCAACATGGTCCAGTTACCCTGATATATGTCCCAGTTACCCCATTCATAAAAAAATTATGGGATAACTGGGACACCGGGCTTACGTGGTCGTACGTTGAAGTAAATATATATAGATACCTAATAATATTAGTGCAGTTATATACCTAATCTTTTAAAAAAATATTGTTTAATAAAAGTACTTACAGTATTTTAATAAAAAACCGAGGAAGTATAACCAAATGGACGACGCTTTAAAAAAAAAGAAACGTAAATTTTCGACAACCTATCATAGCAAAGAATGTGTTATGATTGAGTCGACACACGTTGTTTTAGGAAGTAGATATTAGGGTGCATTGCTCACAAAAGCTAAAACGTAAAAGACATCAACGGTTTTTTATAAACAAGCCTATGGCCCAGTTACCTCGTGGGTCCAGTTACCACAGTTAACCCTAGCTGATTAATTCGGCGCATTTTTCATTCAAATTCAAAATTAATGAAAATTCGTATAGAATCTTATATAAACGATTTCCACTGTTTTTGGCTTTGTATATTTGAGTAAAATAAGCTAGATTTTTAAAATCAAGGAATATGAAAGCTACATTTTCCTGCCGGTAAAAGCCGAAAGGATTTTTATTAACTTGAATCTGAGTTAATTGAAGAATCCGATAGGTTATTACATGTATTTGTGTATATCCATGATCTAATTAACCATTTTAATATACACATCCAAATGTTATTATTTTTTTTTTTATTTAGAATGTAAGGCACGGCCCTTAAAAACGTACATTGATCATTTTAAAATCTAACAAAGAAACAAAACGGAAACATATAAATAATTTGGCTGAAAAAAATATTTATTCACTTTATCAATAAATTTTCTGTGATAAATTTTCATATGAATAATTCAAGAGTCTGCGAAAGAAATTAACCTCATATTTCTGTGATACATTAATTCTAGTATCGCATGGTGAAATTAAGCGTTTTCATATTTAATAAATTTTGGAGCCAGATTTATACAAATGAAACATTTCGAAATAAATGAATATTTTTTATCATCGCACAATATAAGATTATTCATAATGAATTCGGGCATTTCATGCTTCCGAAAATGTCAATATTTTATTTAAAATGGTATCGAATATGCTCATTGTTCCGACCGTTCCCTCTATTTGCACTTTTTAGATTTTTATATCAAGTGTGAACTTAATTACATTGCTGCTTCATTCACGGTTACAAAAATTTCAATTGAAAATCATCAGTTTAGTAATGTCATGATTTAAATTTTAATTAGGAGATAGATGTACTTTCTAAGTTAAATCATCAATTAGTTTTCTAATATTAAGCAAAAAAAAAAAAAAAAAAAGTCCTTGTTAAATGGATAATTTTAATTTTTTTGTTATTAATGTTTTTTGTTACTAGAGATAGAGAAAGTTAGAGTAATACGGAATGGTCGGGTAAAATATAATTATTTCATATCTGTCCCGCTCGGTCCTGTAGCCAAGCGTAAAAGTGCCAAACGACATTCTAGTACTCCCATGATACAGTGTGGTGACTTCTGTTTGAATATCTGTTGTTGGAAAGATACATTGAAATCAAGTCTTATTCTCAATTGTCTCAGTTTTTCGCAGGTAAGTTTTATAAAATGCGCAATATTTATAAGACCTGTTTATCAGTGATGTTAATCAAGTTTAGTATTGAGTTGAAGAGTTATATTTATTACTGTGTTAGTCTGTTATCTTGGTGAGAAGTGAATATATTTTTTTTTCAAGATAGCGTGTCGGGTAATATGGAATACAATTTAACCATCTGAGCGTCTTGAGTCCTTCCCTGCACTTTCATAAAATGCTTATAAAAATAATCTTAATTTAAAATTTATTTCCCCGTTTGTTTCTAAAATACGCTTTATGTCCATTTATTGGACATACATTTTAAAATACAATCCTGTTTAAAATATTTTTTTCTACAACAGACTTCAGTTGTTTTGGGGAAACGGAAAAATACGGGGAAACCGCTTAGAAGGCTTGACAAGTTAACGAGTCTAGTAAAGATGACTAGAGAACACTAATTCTGCTTTTTCAGAATTTAGTGTCGCCCCCGACATTTCCATTTCTTCATTTTCTTATGATGGACTGATGGCTTCTATTATTATGAAACAGCCATTATAAATGAAGTGTTAGGTGAAGATGAAAGAATATCCGTAAAAAGTTAGAACTCTAATTTTCTGGTCAGAATGGGGGAAAAAAATTGCCATAATTTTTTTTTTTTTTAAAAAAATATGGTCTTTTTTTTCCCATTCTGACCAGAAAATCAGAGTTCTATCTTTTTACGGCTGCTCTTTCATATTCAACTAACACTTAATGGCTGTTTTATAATAATAGAAGCCGTCAGTCCATCAGAAGAACATATGTGGGTTAAAGCAGAAACTCGGTTAAGCGCGACTCGGATAATCGGGACTCTACTGTAGCTCAGTTTTAAGACTTAAAACACGCGATTTTATCTATATAAAACGACGTCATCCGAATCCGCTGAAGAATCCCTCATTTTTGATCCAATCATAAACATCTACAATAAAGTTTGGGTAGGGCGTCACTATCTCAGAATAATACACACATGCGGTAAAAAGAAATCAATTCATTTCTATTTTTTCAAAATAGCACGTATTTTAATTACTTTTTTTCCGTTTTTATGAGAAATTGGCAACAAAAAGATATAATTGCTATATTCCAACTATTTTTCCTTTACTTTCTACAGAAATGGAGTACTTGAGTTGCCAAAATGAAACAAATGTCGCTAAAAACTACAAAAAATTAATATTTTAAAAATAAATGGAGATGCAGTTTTCAAACAAAATGCATTTAAAAGAACTTTTTTCTTCCCAATACGACGGTATAGAAATTTAAAATGTGCGATACTTAGAAGTTTAAAAAATTGCTATAGAGTATTTAATCGTAATGCTTTGTTTTGCGGCTGTCTTCTGTAAGGTAACGTTATTTTTTGGAATACACAAAATAAGCTGGGAGAAATAAGTAGCATACCGCACCCGGGGTTAAAAAATTATTTTATCCTGACGTATCATCTCAGATGGATTTCTTATCAGGTAGTACACCAGATGATGGAGATGCAGTGTGTCTGTTTTAGAATGGAAAATATTCAGATGCTAGAACAAGAGAGGAATCAATACTAGAGGACAGGAATTCTGCTTTTTCAGAATTTAGTGTCGCCCCCGGCATTTCCATTACTTCATTTTCTTCTGGTGAACTGCTGGCTTCTATTAATATGAAACAGCCATTATAACTGAAGCGTTAGGTGAAGATGAGACAGCAGTCGTAAAAAGTTAGAACTCTGATTTTCTGGTCAGAATGGAAAAAAAAAAGGCCACTTTTTTTTTTCCATTCTGACCAGAAAAATCAGAGTTCTAACTTTTTACGGCTGTTCTTTCATCTTCACCTAACGCTTCATTTATAATGGCTGTTTCATATTAATAGAAGCCAGCAGTTCACCAGAAGAAAATACCTCGATTAAGCGGGACTCGGATAATCGGGACTCTACTGCGAAACATATTTCAATTTTAAGACTTAAAGCACGCGCTTTTATTTTATGTAAAATGACGTCATTTGCATTAATATAGATACTTAAAATTAAATATAGTTTATAATAGCTCCATTTTTTACCATAAATCATTAATTTATATTTTTCTCAAAATAGCATGTATTTTAATTATTTTTTTTTTCTGTTTTTATGAGAAAATTGCAACAAAAAGATATAATTGCTATTTTTCTTTCACTTTCTACAGAAATGGAGTACTTGAGTTGCGAAAATGAAACAAATGTCGCTGAAAACTACAAAAAAAATTAATATTTCTAAAATAAATGAAGATGCAGTTTTCAAACAAATTGCATTAAAAAGTACCTTTCTTTTCCATTACGACGGTATAAACATTGAAAATATGCGATGCTTAGAAGTTTTAAAAAATGCTCTAGAGTATTTAATCGCCCAATGAAACATCGGCTTTTGTTTTACGGCTGGCGTATACAAGGCGTAACGTTATTTATTGGAGACAAAATAAGCTGGGAGAAAGAAATAGCATATCGGGGGCTAAAAATATCTGATGTGTGCGAAGTGGGCCAATGTCGACTGTGGTGGGGCCGAAATAATAAAGAACAGTTTTGATTTTTGTAAATACAAATCAAATTTTCGAAGAACGACTTATAGATGATGTACTAACTGTTTACTCATTTACCGCTTCCCTAATTATCCCGAGTTATATCGTGTGTATGTATATACTGCAGTTTATTGTTTTCCGTCGTAGAAAACTCCGTCGTAGCAGAATTTATCAGTTACAATATTTACTCGGCTTAAAAAGGAAGAAAACTAGAAAACAGGAATTCTGTTTTTTCAGAGTTGAGTTTCACCACCGATAAAAATATATATATATGTATATAAATATAGATACTACAAAACATATTTCAGTAGTTCATTCAGTTTTAAGACTTAAAACACAAGACATTTATTTTTATATAAAATGGTGTCATTCGCATCCGCTGAAGAATTCCACATTAACATTCCAGTCTTAAACAATATCTACAGAAAAGTATGTATAGGACGTCATTATCGCATAATAATGCACAATTTCAGCAAAAAGCGATGTCGTCATTCAAAAAACGCGACCAAAAAAATCGGCTATCTAATGATTCATGTGCTTTCATTTGTTTATAATATTAATATAGATACTTAAAATTAAATATAGTTCATAATAGCTCCATGTTTTATCAGAAATCATTCATTTATATATATTTTTAAATAGCACGTATTTTAATTACATTTTTTTCAGTTATTATGGGAAATGGCAACAAAAAGATATAATAGTCTGCTATTTTCCAACTATTTTTTCTTTCCCTTCTACAGAAATGGAGTACAGTTGCCACCATTAAATAATTCTTTAAAAACTACACAACAATTAATATCTCAAAAATAAATATAGATCCAGTTTTCAAACAAATCGGATTTAAAAATACGTTTTTTGCCTATACGACGATATAAAACTTTAAAATGTGCGATGTTTAGAAGTTAAAAAAATTGCAGTAAACATTATCACGCGCATTGATACATCTGCTTTGTTTCACGTCTGGTTTATATAACGGAACGCCATTTTTTGGAGACAAGTCTTAATTGCTGGCCAAAAGAAATAGCATATCGGGGGCTGATATTTTGCTTTGATTTGCAGCTCCCCAATCAAAGCAGTATAAAGCAGTCACCTAAACAATTTAGAATGGAACTTGTCAAGAAACTTGTCAAGCATTAGTCCTTCACCAGTCAAGCTCCTTGGGGACGAGTGACCAGTATACGTGAAGCGTAAGATGCTCAGAATGAGTGATTATTCTCACCAGTAAATTTTTATTGTAAATTTTGCCTTATTTAATCCGAGTGAGATTTCTGGCATTTTACCAATTCAAGTAGTCAAAAATTTCTGTTTTCGAAAACCGGTGTTGAAGGATTAAAAATTCTGTAAAAGACGCTAGTCCCGAAGTGTTTAAAGCATTTTCCAGATATTGTTCCTGCTATTGAGAATAAATCAAATCCCACGAGACAGTTTGCTGTATGCTCTCGTAAAAACGGTTAGAAACCAGAGACAAGAGACCAGATACCAGAGTAAAAAGTGTGCTATGTTTTGCTTCATTTCCTTATATCTAATAATGCAATAAAATAATGTGATGTTTTTTGTAATTTTTCTCAAAAACATTTGTAATGGAAGCGGTTAGATAATCTTTGTTATACTAGTAAATCATGATTTTTCTTTCAATTTTAATATTCCTTATAACCCTATTCCACATTAACCGACTGGTTCATACTACATGAAAAAGTGTAATTATTTTTTTTTAATCTAAATAATGATATGTATTTTTTTTTCCACTTAATTAAAAATGCCTTTAAAAAATAGTAAAACTTTTCAACTTTACTACATTTTAATGTATCTCAAATTTTTTATGCTGACTTACAAACCACATGTAAATTGTATTCCTTAATAACAGAACTCCCTTTACTTATTTACATATGAAGACGATCATAGAGTAAAGAGAAATAATAGAGATTATGTATGGTGCCTGGGTGTGACCCCGAAAATGTAACCCCAAAATCCGTTACATTTAGCCCAAACATAATCACGTGATTTGACGCGCTTTTCAATTCGAGCCTGTATTTCATTGCTTTTGTTTATGCCGTTGCATTTTTTTATTCATAAATCGCGTGTTGAGCATAGGTATGATCAAAATTTCGATTAAAAATGGTAATATGGGCAGTTATAGGATAAAATACTTGTTCTCTATTCCGCGTGCTTGTTTTGTTTGGGTCGAATGAGGGCATTTAAAATTGAGTGATAACCGCTTTCATATTGCAAACAGTTTTTACGGCATACTGCATCTCCATCTATCTCATTCCTCCATGGAAGACCACTAACGTTATAATAAATTATTTTTTTAGCCCTTTATGTACTGGATTATGAATTCATGAAAATGTTATCTTCTAAAGCATTTTTCGTGAATTTTTGATACTATATTAGAAGATTTACATAATCATTTAATAAATTTTAGGAGGATTGAAGGATTTAGAAGGATTAATTAAATTTGAATTTATATTGATTTTGTGCAATATTAATAACTCCACTCAAATCTTTCATTTTAAATATTTTTCTTAGTATTTTTTAGAATTAGAAAATGTATAAATATAATGATTATACAATAGAAATATTTCCGAACTGCCCCCCCCCCCCCCAAAAAAAAAAAAAAAAAAAAAAAAACGCCAAGAATGCTGAAAAGAAATCATTATTTTAAAAATATTTTTGATTTGTGTAACCAATAGTGCTTTTGGAACAAGATAAAGTAATGCATCTAAAACTGATTCTAAACTGTATTACGATTGTATCAACGACTGTATTAATCGATGTATTAAATGAATTTTATAACAAGTTATTTTAATGGTACTTATAAATAAGTATGGTATTTAAGATATTGCTACTGTAATAGAAAATCCATCAGACTTTGGTTTCAGTATCATCACCAAAGTCTCATATATTATTAACTATAGGGTTATAATAGGTTTTTAACTATAGAGGTATCTGTATTCTCAAAATGGAATATTTTTAAAACTGGAATACAAAAAGAAAATGCAAAAGTTTGCAAATAAACTCTATAAAATAAATAACTTTTATAAAAACAGTAACAGTAGTACAAAAACAGTTTTTTAAATTATAACTTTTAGCTAAACTTTCATAATTTCTTTCCTGTTATTGAAAATATATGCTATCAAATAAAACTCATTAAGAAAAAAAAAACATATGGCTATTAATTCTCCATTTATTGAAATTGTGTATGTATATAGCACTTCATTTACATGAGTTACGACAGATGTATGTTCATTCACATAAAAATCTACTTATTTCCGTTTTTCTTTACAAGAAATTTGAATTTTTTCTCCTTTGAATTGCCACTAAAGGATTAATGAAATAATTGTGTAAATGAAATGAATTTTTTAAAAGGTATGAAAAAAGATATCTTTGTCTTAATGTAAATGTCTAAATTAAAATTTGTTGTAGTGTATATTCGATGAAAGTTTTCCCATTGAGTGTTTACTGTACTTAGAAAAAAGTAGTAGTGAAAACACCAAATGAATTTCTAAAATAGATAAATAAATAAATATTACAATGAAAAAAAAAAAAGAATTGATTTTTAATATGAAATTAATTTATTGTATAGTATAAGGTGAGTTGTGTGAAATATTATTTTAACAAACTAACATTCCGATTGATATTATTATAGTTCACTGTATGGCTATAAACATTTATTTCTGTAAAAATATTACACGATTCAGTTTGTTCACGGGATCTATAAGAGATGAGTTAAATGAATAAATTGTATTTGAAGACCTTTTTACTCTACACTTGTTCAGCACAGCATGAAAGTATCAAACCTACCTCTAATACACCTAGAAACCAACTAACCAACCGTTTTACTTCATAATTAATTTTAACTTTATTCATATACGTAATTGGTCTTTCTTCAATAAAGAAAAAAAAAAAAAAAAAAAAACTTTAAAAAGCCCAATACTTTTTTTAAAATATGACTTTTTATAAAAAAAAATATATTAATTTCCTTTTTCAATTTGAAAATACAATTGATTATGAATTAAAATTAAATCTAAAAAAAGAATAAAGGTATACCTACAAGTAATAATCGTACTGTAAAGAAATACGAAAAAATTATTGTTTAAACAATATTTAGAAGTTCAAAAAATTATAACTTGTAGCGCATTTACTAATTTTCTATAGCGTTAATAAAATTAATTTATTATAAACTGAAAATTTATTAAAAATTAAAGTAATCAAATCAATGGAGTCCGTAGTGTTTTATATTGTGTATTGTTTCGGTTACGCAAAAATGTTAATTTAAAGTTGCTTTATCAATTAGAGTAATAAAAATTATCTTAAAATATAAAAAAAATCCTTTTGTATGAGTAAAAATAATAAGCCTACTATCTTCAATAAGTTTAGCGCAAAGTTTATTAGAATAAAATTAAAAAGATAAGAAATATCATTTTGTAGATGTAACACAGACTGTAAAGCAAATTTTTGAATCTCAACAAATTTTAATTATGAAAGTTATAAAAAATATAATTAAGTAAAAATTGAGAACAGTAAAAGAGGAAGTTAATTAATTTCTTATAACGAAAGATGTAATAAGAGATAAAAGAGAAAACGTAATATAATATGTCAAATAGAAGAGGATTTGTATTTGGTAGGGAACAATTTGGTTGCTTTGTTGTATCATCAGAATTGTTTTCTTATAGCAGTAACATGAACGAAATTAAAATTTATTATGAAATAATTAAATTCCAGCATTTCCTACGTAATTGAAATAAATAAATTCTTTGAGAAAATAAAATAGATAAATAAATGAAAGAAAAAGGAAGAAAGCCGCATTTAAAACTTTTCACAGATATTGTTTTATTATGTATAAATTTTGTTCAGAGTTCTTGCCACAACTTGTTTATATAAAATTGAAACTGCAAAGCCTTTAGTAGGGCAAAATAGATTCAAAAGTTTAAATTTCAAAGCAATTTCAACTATAGCGTAAAAAAAGGAAATTTGCGATTAAAAAAAAATAAATAAATAAAAAGAACGTTTATTCTTGAAGTAAAGGCGTATGTCGATTAAAGGAAGGTAAAAAAAGAAAAATATATATATGTAAATTAGCCTTTTGTCAGATGAGTTTTTTCAAACTTTAACTTTCTATGACTTTAAACAGGAAGTAAACTTAAGGCGTGCCCGTTGTACTTCTTAACTAGAAGGTTACTTTATAATAAAGTTTTGTTTAGTAAATCAGTTTTAAATTAGTTCCTGGCATAAAAGAAACTCGGGAATCGTAATTTCCACCAAAAAAGCACTCCGACGGTTAATTAAAACAGTATTATGAGCTAAGACACACCCATGCAAAAATTTGCTACAGATACAGAAAAATGAATAAAAAATAACTCGGCCAAGCATTAAATTTAAAAGAAGCTTAATAAACGACACTATTTGTTGATATGAAGGAATATTTTCAGATAAATCAAAATTTAATAATTTTTATCCTGTTGGATATCAGCAATAAGACGTTGAAAGAGTGAAGTATGTAATGAAAATTTCTCATAAATTCTCCTTGTATTCTCCTTGTGTTATAGTGTGGGATTCCAAAAAAATATCAAATAGATGACCAAATAATAACCATGGATATTCCATGCTATTTGAAATTTTTCACATTTAGAAAAACACTATTTTAATACGATAATACTTCGTAAGATAAGTTGTCTGTGATAGAGATACTCGAAAACTATGCTTAAAGTCAACCAGAAACACGATTCGATTCGGAATCATTTTTAAATTTGAAAATAATCCGAATTCGAAATATTTAAACCCAAACCCGACTCGAAACAAAGTGAAAGAAAATTAATCCATATTTTATTCCAATTATGGAAAATTAGCCTCTTAAAATTTAGGGAAAAGTAGTCAATTGTAGTTTTAATGTCAATCTTATCTTTTTTTGCAAAAAAGCAGTCATATATACATTCATTAATATTCAAATAGTATATGGTTTTGTCATTTGAAAAAGGATTTTCGGGCTTTCTTTTGAAAATCGCGTCAACCAGATCCGACTCGAAGTAGTCAAAATCCAGCCGGAAAAAGACCGAACACGAAACATTTAAAGTCCCTAATTCGACCCACAGCATAAAAAAATTAGCGCTGAGTTGACCTGTTCCGTTCCGCAGGTATGGTCACTTTCGTTTAAATTCGGCTGTCGGGCACTATGCAAGACTGTAGTAAATATTTTTCAAAATTTAGGGTCAGATTATTCATCTGATGTGAATGAGTACATTCAGTAGTCATTTTTGTTTTTAAATATAGGTATAAGTGTTATAACGAAGGTCTTATAATTCCATCTTTAACATTGCCTAGTAATAGTTGATATTTAAATTAAATAAAAATTTTATAGGGGGATAACAATAAGGAACAAGATTCGATTGTTAAATTTATCAGATTGAGAATCCATTATTTACACACTATAGCACAATGAAAATGATAAAATACGATTCAAAATTGCATGTTTGTTTAATTTAATAAAATGGCTGATTTATTAAATTCTGAGAAATTTGCATGAATAAATTTTTAAAATACACATTTCTATAATTTATTAAATTTTATGCACAAAGAAATTTTCCTAATTTATGTTTAATAAGAATATTTCATTTGACTTCATTGATAATTCGGCAGAAACTAATGGAATAGCTTTATGAGAATTGTGATTGTTCATGTTCATTTATTTTTTTATACCTTTCTTTATGAATATGTAAGTGCATAATCTTATAGTGAATAATCATAGTCATATATGCATTTCCCAACTCTATAAAAAATGTTTTCTTATTGAAATTTACATGGAAGATTTTTGAAATGCAATAACTCAAAAATCCATTTACAACTGTGCGGCTTTATATTTGTCGCAGGCAGTACAAAAATCGTTAATTTTTCCGTTGCTTAAAATGAGCATCTTTAAATTTGGCCGTTTAATTTCTTGAAATATTTATTTGAATAATTTGAATATTAAGACACAATATATGAAAGCAAACTTTCATGTTGCCAGTTTATTTGCCAATTCCGAATTCCCGGACACATTGGGGGCGTTATAATGATTGTTGTTTCAACAGTACATGTATGCGAATCCGGCCGGTCTATTGAAAGCTCAATATAGAATGGGCTCTTAACCCCTTCGGGACGAGAGTCTTTTACAGAATTTTAATTTTTTATCACCGGTTTTTCAAAATAGAAATTTTTACCTAATTAAATCGGGAAAATGCTCGGATGATATAAGGCAAAATTTACAATAAAAAATTACTGGTGAGAATAATCAAAGATTCTGATCACCTTACGCGGCACGAATACCGGCCGCTCGTCTCCAAGGTGTTAAATCCGCTTGTTGTTGGCTAACTTATCATTTGGCGATTAGAATATAACGGCTTCGCCAACGCGCTAAAAAGATACAAGCTGTGTGCCGGGCTATCTTCTCGGCTGATAGAGAAAACGTCAATGTCAAAATAGATTTCGAATGAAAAGGATAACGGAAGCAAGCACGGAAAATCATGCATGAGGGATAGATTGTGAAACATTTTCCTTCACCAGCAGAATATTTTAAAGAAGTACAATTTTCTTATCGAATAATAATAAAAAAAAACTTAAAAAAACATATAATACAACAAAAATCCATTTACAGTAATTCCTGTCCATATCCAGTAATGTGTATTAATTCCTTCGTATAGCCTGGTACGCGATCTGGAGAATTTAACCATGCCACATAATATACAACAAAATAGAAATTTTTTTGTTTAAAGAAGGTTTAAACAAGAATGAAAAAATCATGCGTCAAGCATAGATTATGAAACACTTTCCAACATATTCAGAATAATGTAACAAATCCAGAGCGTTTCAAAAATTAAAATATTACGTCTAATTCAACCATATGGAAAAGCATAACACATTTTAAAACCCAATTTCAGCTGTTCTCATCTACAATCGCAAAATTATCCGAATTTTTCAAGCAACCCTGTATATGATATATAGATTTGTATCTATTAACTACATGCATGCCAAAATTTAGTTCACTTAAGAAATACATATACTTCAGTTGAAAATTCCCCTTCACCGATTTCCTCTAATAAAGGATAATACTTTTGTGCAGACTTGTATATGAGGTATAGAATTTATATATAACATGTAACATGCCAAAAATTAATTAAATTTAAATGCATACCGAATTTTAAACCATACACTCCAGAAATTATAACTCAAAGACAGTACAGTGACAGATCTCTTTTATGTGTCCCTGTAAATGAATGAAAATGCTATGAATGCCCTGACGTGATAGTAGAGAAATTCAGCGACTTATATCAGTTTCAATACATTTGAAATAGCGTAATATAATTAACATTCTCTACAAACAATTTTTCCCCATTGACCGTAATGTATTGGAATACATTTGAGTGCCCTATAAATGAACTATTAATCCTACATATTTAATATACAATACCAAACATGCTTTGGCAATCCTAAATAACCTTTATCAATTGCATGAAAATCTGAGTATATTTACGAGAGTTAGAGCGTGGACAGACGGCCAGACAAACCGAATGCATAAACACTTTTCAACTTTGTTGGATAGTGTTAAAAAGCACAGCATAGTGGAAACAATAATATATCTTATTAAGTTCTATAAACGAATTCTTTTGCGTTTCTCTGTAAATGATCGATACATTTTATGCACTCCATAATCTACAGACAACATGATGCAGTGCACTTCAGTGATTTCATTATATATTTCTATAACCTCTTCAGACCCGAGGTACACAAATGTGCACCTCTATTTTTTTTCCATAAAAACTAAAATGTTCGATTTTGTTAGATTTTGACTTTACTTTTAAGTAACAGAATGTTTTTGGCTTTGGGACAAATCCAATCAATGGCAGCATTTATACTTATTTCCTCATAAAATAAATATTATTTTTATCTGAGTTTGCAAAATGCCTTCAAGACAATGTGGCCAATAAGGTAAAAAAAAATCTCAATTGTTTAACTTAAACGCTTTACAATAAAAAAAGTTGAAGGTTTGCAAATCCTTCACTTGCTTAAAGTCCTTAAATTTTTTATTGCGTGAATTTAAGTTATTGATCATTAAATTGATATTTTAAGGAGGCTATTCATTTTCGAACCTTAATAACCCGTCCCATAAAGTACCCATTTCAGAAAAAGGGATTCTCCTGTCATCTAGGGTGTCTTTTTGTTTGTGCAAAAGCAATGAATGTGCATTTGTAGTGTTATTTTACCTTCAGGTCTGAAGAGGTTAAATCTAAATATCACCAAACTGCACCGCAAACGATTTTCCTCCATAGAACATAATACAATGAAAATCTTTTGTGTTTCCCTGTACAAGAACTACATATTCTACTTATTCTATACTCCTTAGAAAGTATGTTCCAGTCCCTCTCTAAGATGCATATTAACCTCTTTATGTCTGAAATGTCGAAACATCAATAAAATCACTGCAAACGATTTTACCCTTTGAACATAATGTAACGGAACTCTTTTGTGTGTCCTTCTAAAAGAACACTAAATGCTACAGACCACATTTTCATTACTGATTATTCTATAGTAAACTTTAATAATGTATAAAATTTCATAGCAATCAAAGAATATATACGAGATATAGAGCACAAGCAGACATACAAATCGAATTCATAAAAACTACTTCACTATGCAGAGGGATACACTGTAAAAATTAATGCCAGTTTTCCGGTAGCAATCGGAAAAATAGTTGCCCTTATCGTACCGGAATAATTTCCAACTCAGCTCCGAATAAAATCCGTAAAATACCGTTTTACTGACTATTTCCTTATTTTTACGGATTTTTTTCCGAGCTGGGTCGGAAATTATTCCGGTACGATAAGGGCAACTATTTTTCCGATTCCTACCGGAAAACTGGCAGTATTTTTTTTTACAGTGTAGAAAAAAATGTATATTCTATTCACACATCCGTTAATTTTTATTTAGATAAAATTATTAACAATGCATGTTTTAAATAAATTTAAATCGATTAAATTCAAATATTTTAAATTTTCTTTTTATCAAAATTATGTTAATATATATAGTGACGTTAAAAGCAAATATGCTTCTTTTTCAGTTTTTTAAATACGAATTTTGAATTTTTCTTTTTTCCATTTGAAATCGAGAGATTTTAAACATTTTTTATAATTCGCACAGATTATGATTTTACCAAAATTAAGTTATGCTCTCTTTATTTCGTAATTACATAGTGTTGTCTATTATGTGCATGTTATAAAATTCCATCACAAAGGGTAAGGTAAATTGATATTGAAGTTGCACGTTGCACAAGAACTTAAATCCAGGCACAAGTGCAACTTGAAGCTATCTTATAAAACAAAAACATGAGCGTGAATAACGCTGATGTCATACTGATAGTGGCAATACCTCTTCAATAAATTTATCTCTTAGTGCATTTTTTTTAAATTGCTATATGTACACTGCAAATAAAGGCGTCTTAAATTAAGATACATATGTGACTGAAAAAGAATTTCAGACACTTAAGTGTCTGAATCTGAAAATTCAGTCACAATAGATGTCTTAATTTAAAACACCTAAGTGTCTTACTATGATCATAGTGTACACGAACTGATAAAAGTGTCTAAAAAATCTGCAAGTGTCTAATTTTAAGACACTTTGTAACTCCGCTCCGCATTCACCAGGGGGCACTCTCAGTTGCGCATGCGTCTTCCTTTCGAACTCGATGTTCGTTTGTAATTCAAACTGAATGTTTGTTTTTATGTACGCGTACATTTTAACTAATAATTTATTTTGACTTGATTGTTTTTTGCGGAATGTGAAGTTCCGGGATTTAATTTCTATCGACATAGTGGTACTCCGTATTAAAATTTATCTATAGAACTAATACAGTGTTCTTCATCTCGTCAAATTTGTAAAGAGAACTGTTGTCTGGCGGGCTATGTTTTCAGGTTGGAAATTTTCCATTCTTTTAACAGAGCTAGTCGGATGTGCAAGGGGATTTTATTTTTTAAATATCCAAGTCTACCTAACTAATGGATACTAACGTAGCCTCCAATCCGGACGTCCTCTGGGCGAATGTGCTTTTGGAATACTCAGACCTCTTCCCAGGTAATTGGGACTTAACTATGTATTTAAAACTCTCAGTGATTGTTTTCTCTTTAAATGAAGACCTCACACGAGTCTATAGCTTTATTAGTTCCTGAGTTATGCCAAAATATGTTCAAAGCATTTTGCCTATGGTATTTCCATGTTAAAATTTTATTTTGCTAATATTTAAATTTCTACTCTTCAAATCATCTGCAATCATATTTCTGTATTATTTTCTATCCAATGTTATCTTTAAAATAAATTTTGGTGTCTCTGCATGGTGTATATTAGCGGTTACTGAATTTATTAATTTTACACCTTCCTAAGCCTTTTCTTATGTAGCCATTACTTTAAAAATCGCAGTGACATCGCCTGTTGATTGGCTCATACTTCTTAATTACCATCAAGACTACCTTAATAGTATTTTTTTGGTGTAATTATTACTCTGAAGTACCCTTTTTAATTATTTATTTACGTATACAATATTTTTATAAGCATTTAATGCGGCAGCATTTGTAATGTTTACATCGATTTTTACATTTCTGATAGATTTATTATGTGTTATGTACTGGAATTCAAAAGCATTTATAGTAAACATTCCTGTTAATAGCTGCTTTTATTTATTATTTATGCTTTTCTTGTCTAATGAAGTTTTCTTCTGCCTCATAGTGTGTACATCATAAATTTAAGAAAAGAATATAGTTCGAACATCCTTCCATTCATTGATTCCCCCATATATTTAATACAGCGAATTATTTGTGTTCATTTATTTATTTTAAAATGTTTTGACTGATAAAACTCATTAAATCCGGTCATTCTAATTAAAAGATTTCCCTTTGCTATAATTTTAGTGTTTCCGAGTATTTTAGAAATATCCCATCTGCCATACTGAAAATAGTCAACATATAATCTTTTTATGATTCAAAAGTCAAAACCACAGCTTCACGATTTGATTGTTTGAACGGAAATTGACGTCACTAATGTAGAAGTTGAAGAAGAAAAAAATTTGTTGATGTCAACAAAGATTTAGAAAAAAGGATCTCGCGTTATCTCTAGTCACTATGTTAAATTTTAATGATTATTTTTAGATTCTTAAATTCATATAATCATGTACCGTTAACGTAATTGTAAGAATGCGGTAAAAATATACAGATATATTTCAGTTGAAATAATTATATAATATTGATTTTTTGATTACTTTTAGTTAAAAAGTAATTTGAAATTAAAAATGAATACAAAGTAAAGAGGTAGATTTTTATAAAATATTTATTTGCATATAGCTAGATTTTGCACTTAAAACTGACACGTACATTTATCGAATCATAATACAGGGTTGGACTTTTTCCAGAAGGAGGGCCTGATTAAAGCATGGGCAGCCCCCCCCCCCCACACGATTTTACGTGCTCCAAATTCGATATGGATTTTTTTTAAAGCTTATATTTTAAATGTGTTTCAACATTGTATTGATTATAATCAGCATTTTGAACTTTAAAAGTAGAATTAGATTAAAAACTAAATAAAAAAATAAATACAGTAAAAACTCTCAATCGCGGCCACCTCGCGAATTGAACGCGTTTTGGAACGTTGAATTTGCCTGCTATTCGATTGTGTTCGCTTTTATGAGGTAAAAAAAATGTATTTATCTTGAAAAAGGTCAGTGTTCGCTGAAGAAAATTGTCCTATGAAAGTTTTGTTGTAAAATCTCCATAACGGACACTCCTACATAGAGGACACAACTATTTAAGAAGCACATTTTTTATTAACAACATGCACATATTTTATATTTTTTTTTACCTCAGAAAAACAGACACTTCCGAATGGCGAACAAATTCCACGGTTCTAAGGTGCCTACTATTGAGAGGTTTTACTGTATTGTGACAAATATTTTAATTTTTAATCTTATTCTACTCTATAAATTCAAAATATTGATTATAATCAGTACAAAGTCGAAAAAGATTTCAATTATCAGCTTTATGAAAATTGCATACCATATTTTGGAGCCCCTAAAATCAGGCTGTGTGTGTGTGGGGGGGGGGGGAGAGTAGGGCAGAATAATGGCCATATACTTTTCCAGGATCAACGTGGTCAAACATGGCTACGTATAATGCTTTAAAAAAATGGCTGCGATTCAGACGTTTGAAGTGTCTAAAATTCAGACGCAAAAAAGTGTCTGAAAAAATTCAGACATTTTAAAATGTCTGAAAATTGAACACTCCGTTTCAGACACTTAAGTGTCTGAATTTAAGACATTTCGATTTAGAGTGTAGCACAATGAATTTTTCTTTTACAATGCCGAATACGAAAAAACTTTCTATCAAATGCAAAATGGTTGAAAACTGCATTTCATTTCACTGAGTGTGTATGGCTTTAAAAGGTATTGCCAATGATATTTTTCTCATCTATCTCTATCGCGTGCACTTTGATTACGAAAGAGTAACGAGTGTTGCACCTAAAACAATGCAAAGAGTTCTGCAGATGTTTCCGGCTAATATCACCTTACGAAATTAAAACTTCACCATTAAATAAATAAAATAAAATAATAATAACGGGTAAACACAAATTTAACAGACATATAATCGGAACACCTGCTGAAATCGCTGATTAAATCAGAACCAAAAAGGCTGCTGTAAGTAGAGAAATCTTTGGCGCTATTTTCGGCTATTAACTTCTGGCATGCGGCTAATACAAAAGTGTCGCTTTTAATGCATTTCTAAACATTATTTGAATACACAAATGGTAAGTCTTCACGTAAAAATGTTTGTGTGTGTGTGTGTTGTTAATGTGTAATCTAAAATATACATATCAAATGTAAGTTGTTAAATGTAATACTTATAAATGTTAGAGTTTGAATAAAAAAGATTATTTTCTCCTACGTTCTCTAACCAGGAAAGTACGGGTTGGATCCTCATTTTTAGTAATGTACGAGGGCACATCACTAAGTAGGTCACAAAAGCCAATAAAAAAGGGAAACCAACATAGATACTTAAAAGGCACGTTTATTTCTCTATATAATCATCATTTACATTGATACATTTGTCCCATCTCTTTATGAGTTTTCTAATACCTGCTGCATAAAAGTCTTTGGAGTGTACTCATAGCTATCTGTGTACCTAACATTCAACGTCTGGTTCAGTTTGCTGTAGGCTAAACCATGTGAACACCCTGTTGCAGTTGCTAATGCTGTCTACTGTTGTTCGCCTGTCAGCTCTAACCATTTCCTCAATCTTCCGCACTGTGTTGTCTTCTATCGCAATTTCAACAAAATAGATGCTAAAGATATGCAGAAAATCTACGCAATATAAAACGCCCTCCCCTCCTTTCTTTTAAGACCTTAAACGATATCTCTCACTGTTGAAAATATAGAAGATTTCCAGTGCATGCACAGAAACGGAACCCCTTCTAAAATGTTCTTAGGCAGCTGAGCAAAAACTACGAAGCGGCTCTCGAAAAATATTTTTTCCCAAATGCTTCATATAATTATTATTTTTTTTTAAATAAAAGAAATCGTTTTAAAAACGATAAGCCGCCTGTTAAGTAGATGTTTATCCTTTCCTCCGTATTTTGAAAACTTCGACCAACGAGGGAAAACACGAAATCTAAGTTTAGAAAAAAAGAATTGTAAGAGTGAACTGTCATACTTTTTTAACGCATTACACCGTTATAAAAATTAAAGTATATAGATGTGGCTTTTTTCTCCCCGTATTTAAAGTAGTTACGCCCCTAGGCAGGGCTTAATTTCTAACAAAAATAGTACCGAATCCCTAATATTCTGCAGTACTAACAACGGTAGAGTCCACAC
The DNA here is from genome assembly GCA_963932465.1 of Maratus speciosus. Lineage (NCBI taxonomy): Eukaryota > Metazoa > Arthropoda > Arachnida > Araneae > Salticidae > Maratus > Maratus speciosus. Next base: position 25,293,089 of record OZ010786.1, read on the forward strand.
CCCACCGTCACTCCAATCTGCATATTTATATTTTTAACATTATTTGCGAAATTTAAAACATCATTTTTTTTTTTTGCAAAATAAAAAATTTAAATGTATGTATCTGCGTATAATTGGTTGTCAATTATTCCACTTTTTAGTTATCACCTTTCCGAATAGAAGTATTTGCTTAATTTTAATGTTATTTAATTTCAAAATTCTGCGATTAAATATCGTAAGGATTATGATTCAGAAATAGTGTTGAAACGGAAAGGAATGGTTTGCAGCTATGCATTTTTATGAAAAAATGAATGAAATTTAGAGAAATTAATATTTATATGCTGAAGAATGGCACAACATTTTTCAATTTCCTATAAAAATTGCATATCTTAAACTATAATCGATTCCTTCCGCATAACAATCTTTTGTGGTAAGTCCAGATTGAGCTCCAGTCGTCTCAAGCTTAAAAACTGATTAAACTAATCGGATGTACCAATCCCAAAACCTTTTTCTATCTTATGCATGTAAATACCTCAAAATGTGTTGTCACAGTGCCAAAATTAAATGGCAATCTGCGCTCATCATGAGGATTAAAAAAAAAAAAGAAATTTCGTGCATTGGTTCTTGAGATATGGCTATCGCTGAAATCGTGTAAATCCTGCAAAATGCAGCCTAGCAGTGCCACCTATAAGGTGATTTACAGCATAACCTAATCATCATCAACTTATGTCAACGTCTAGCTGAATATGAAGTTTGGAGGAAATTCGTGCATCAGTTCTTCAGATAGAGCTATTGCACAAATCATGACAAATGCATTATAGCAGCGCCACCTGTTCAGCAATTTACACCAACACATAATCAGCAGCAATATTAACCAAGGTATACTTGAATCTGAAGTTTGATGAAAATTCGTGCATTAGTTCTGGAGATAGAGCTATTGAGGGAATCGTGCAAAATGTCGCACAACAGCGCCACCTATTGGAAGATTTACACCAACACACAGTAAGCATAATTTCATATCAAGGATTAACTAAATCCAAAGTTTGATGAAAATGTGTGCGTTCGTTTTCGAGATAGAGCTACTGCGGAAATCGTGTAAATCCTGCAAAATGCAGCATAGCAGCGCTACCTGTTACGCGATTTACACCAAAACGTAAACAAAACCAAACTCATAACAAGGACTAACTGAATCTGAAGTTTTATAAAAATCCGTGCATTAGTTCTTGAGATAGAGCTATTCCGGAAATACGGCAAAATGCAGCGTAGCAGCATCACCTGTTAGATTTACACCAAAAACGAATCAGCACCAGTTTATATGAGGGATTACTTGAATATAAATTTTTTGAATTCCGTGCATTAGTTCTGGAAAAGGGCGCCAACAAAATTCGTGTCACATACAGACAGACGGACAGACAGACAGACTCACAGACAGACATTTTGTGGAAAACATGTTTTTGGGATCTCTGAACACTAAAATTATGTAAATCTGTCGAAAACCGAAAATTTTCACGAATCCAGTACTTTCTTCTAGTAAAGATAGAAGAAATTAAAAATTGAGTCAGTTTCATCTCCGATCTCCTACGTATGCGACACATTACCTCACATATAAGTGTTTTGATAGGGAAAAAAATATATATATAAGAAAGAAAAAAAATGCAATTTAACAAATTACAACGACCATTTGGAAAATGATTTTTTCAAAGACTAAAATTTAAGACTTAAAAAATCGCACGGAGTTGATCCTACATTACGTACGCCATGAATTAAACATTAATAGTGTTATTACACGTAAAAATTGCAACCGACAGAAATCGCTTGCGACTCGTACGTATTATCCACCTGAAACTCACGTATTATCCAAGCCTTTCATTGGCTGTTCGGGAAAAGACTGTTTCATCGTCAGATTTCCAAGAAATCTGATGGCCAATTTTAAATGAAATTTATTTCTTAAACTTCTAAACATCCCACAATATTACTTTTTATATCGTCGTATAGAGAAAAAAAATGTAATTTTAAATGCAATTTGTTTGAAAGCTATATCTCAATTTGTTTCTGAGTTATTAATTTTTTTTTTGTAGTTTTTATTACTTTTTTGTTATATTGGCAATACTCTGTTGTCTATCTCTGTTGAAAGTAATGGGAAATACATATTACTGTATAGACTAATCAGAAGACGAATAAAAGGATGATTAAACCAATAAAAACATTCAGATATGCTTTTGATTTAATACCCTGACGAGGACAATAACAATTTTTCCAAATGGTTATTATGTTGTGACGATCACAAAGCTTTCTTCTGTATAAATCACGTCAATTAACTCATTTAAATAATACAAGAAATTGCATCAATTTAGCACCAATTCTTAAAATATGTCTGAATTTGAAGTTTGATGAAAATTCGTTCATTAGTTCTTGAGATAGAACAATAGCGGGAATTCTGAAAAATGTAGCATAGCAGCGCCACCTGTCGAGCACTTTCCCCAAAGGGTATAAAACGTCAATTCCTGTCAAGGACTCACTGAATCTGAAGTTTTATAAAAATCCGTGCATTAGTTCTGGAGATTGAGCTATTGTGGAAATTGTGAAAAATGCTGCATAGCAGGCCACCTGTTGAGCGATTTACACCAAAAACTAATCAGCACCAATTTATATCAGAGACTAACAGAATATAAATTTTTATTAAATTCCGTTCATTAGTTCTTGAGATAAAGCGCCCACAAAATTTGTGTCACACACAGGCAGACAGACTCACACACTCACAGACTCACAGACAGACATTTTGTAAAAACATGTTTTTCGGGTTCTCTGACGCTTAAAACGTGTAAATCCGTCAAAAACCGGAATTCGAAAATTTTCATGAATCCTATACTCTCTTCTTGTAAAGATAGAAGAAAGTAAAAAAAAAAAAAAAATGCAAAAGCTTGGAGATGGAAGTGGATAGAAAGGATAACTTAGTCTTCGGTTTTTCAGAAGCGCTACTGCATTGGTCTCCGGAGCCCAGTATTTATGAGCTCCGGTGAATTCCGGCCAACGTTTAAATATTTAGTACTAAAAACAGAGAAGTACCGGAGCTGAGCCTGGTGTACAAAAAAAGCCATTTCCGACCATCGGATCTTTACTGCCGTCCAGATCAGAAATGTCAGCCGAGGGCTAGTTTGAGAAAAAATAGTGGCTTTCTGGTGAGTTTTTGAATTAGTATTTCATTTTAAAAATCTTATCCAAATATCTAAGAACTGGCTTTCAGATGCATAACCCTGTATTATAGTTTATCCTCTGAATAAACTGAACACAACTCAAATTATACTCGAAAAAACTGGAAATAAATATGGATTCAAACGTGATTTTATTGTCGATTAATAAGCTAACAAAAATAAAACGACAAAAATAATTTTCATGCTAGACTATTTTTTTTTTTTTAACAGAGAGAAAAAAATATTAAATCTTTGATAATGAGTAGTTTTGATAACGAGTACCAGTATATTTGGCACTTAATTTTTAATCTATCTATTCTAAAAAATAGTAACTACCGCTGTCACCGCCGCCGCCGCCGCCGGTTTTGAATTTTTTGCGACCGGAGGTCTTTCTTCGTTAATATTAAGAAAAATAATGCATACAAAAATATGAAAATCAATAGTATTATACAGAAATGTTTGATAAACACGCTGATGCAGACAGTTTTCAAATAGAAGAATTATTTTAAGAAATATTTAATGATAAAGTTGGACAAAATCGTTCCACTAAAAAAGTTTTATAGCAGCAAAAACTATTCATGGGAATTTAATCATTTTTAGATCATTTTATACGTTTGAAGTTCCCGGTATGCAGATTGTATTTCTTTTTTTAATTTGGCTAATTTTTTGAGGTTTTATTTCTATTTTAAATTCAAATTTTCAGCATTTCTAGAGATATTTTTTACAGATTTTAGAAAGTGATATTAATTTAAACTGTTGCCAACTGTATAAACAGCGGGAAAAAATAATGTTTGCTTAAAAAAAAAAAAAAAAATTATACGTGTAATAAATTAAAAATTTATTTACACGTGACTATTATAAACAGAAAAAAACATTGCAATTAGAATTAAATAATTATCTACAAAAAGCAGGAACTTATTAAAAATTACGTCATAAAACTATAATTACTCGTGAATTTTAAGAGAGAAAGGAACTTGTAAAATAATAAATATATTAACATGCGTTAGAAGTCTTAAATAGCAGAAATTACGTCATATTTACGTCACATTACAGTTATTACATAAAACGAACACAAAATAATATTGCAAAACGGTTTAAATTTAGAAATTGCGCTAGACATTTATTTGATATTTTGAGCGGATACTTTTCAACTATTTTTCTTAGGAAAGCGTAAATAATATTTCATTTCTAACACAACTATTTTCACGTGAATATTAAAAAGCGAAATAATAGTTTGGTCAAAATTATGTCAGATTAAAAACGATTAATTTAAAATGTCTCATTTAAAAGAACTTTCTTTTCGCTTTGTTAAAAAATACCGGGAGACAAAGATTCTGTTTACTTAATTCCTTTTATATTATCTTATTTTGAAATGTTGTTACACGTGTCTACGTCATCAAGTTATTTTTATTTCGACGTTTTATTTGTATTTTTATTAATGTTGTATTAATTTATTTGTTCTTTCGTTATTTAAAATAAAAATTATGTCAATTTGTATAATTTGGCGAGTGGTTTGGCGATTTATATGATTTGGCGAAATTAGTCGACGGGATAATCAAGTAGTCCGCAGCGGATTTGGCGTTAAAATTTCCCCAATCAAAGAGAAATGAATAGAAATCCGTTTATAGGGAGATCGCCACTGTTTTTTAAATTATAATTCAATCTTTCGAAATCTTTTTAAAGTCGATCACATTAGCCTGCATTTAGAGTCTGCGGTGTCTGGACGGGGGTTGGCCAGCGTAGCTCGTAGGGGGCCGAACCCCCTAGTATATTAAAAAAAACTGAACTTATTAATATCTAAGGAAAAAAAAATGTTAGCATAGCAAAAGCAAAGAAAGCATGAAATGACTATAAAACGTCAGACGTGTTTGCTTAATCTTTACGATTTTTTTTTGCCTATAACACCTAGGCATTATAAAACATAGTAGTGATATAACATACATTTAAAACCTAACTAACAACAGATATAATCATCTCTAATCATAATAATTTCATTACACATCTGAGCCTCCTGAATTCGTCTTTCTCACTCTACTATAGTAAAACATACACGAAGCGACATACAAAGAATGGTAGGGGGCGAGATCAAAGGATAATTTAGTGTTGCTGATTTAGGGGGGGGGGGTTCTATTGAAATAGCTACTACTATTTCTGATTAGCAATGTCCGCTTTAATTAATCTGCTATTTAAATAAAGTAATTATCGGAAACACTGCACTGTAAATTGAAATGTCTGAAATTCAGACACATAAGTGTCTGAAACGGAGTGTTCAATTTTCAGACATTTTAAAGTGTCTAAATTTTTAAGACGCTTGTATGTGTCTAAATTTAAGACACTTCAAATGTCTGAAATGCATCCATGTTTGACCACCTTTAATTTCTCTGCAAAAGCAGCCATTTTTTCGGAAAGCCTTATACACAGAAAAAAAAATCCTTCAAAATATAAAAATTGTACCGCCAATCAAGACGCCAGTACAATTTACGTATTTTAATGAAAATTTTCTTCAATTTCTGGAAAAAATTATTTATTTATTTATTGGAAAATTTCTGTATTTAAAAAAAAAAAAAAAAGTGAGATGGGTACACATGTATTTCAATACAAAGTCTCGCACATTTTACATGATTAACTACTTTTACTCAATTTACAACAACATTGTATTTAACATTACCTTAACAACATTGCACCTACCCGTCGCGGGATACGAACTCGCAACCTTATGGTCTGTGGACTATGCGATAATCCCTCTCGGCCACAATTTCACAGCTAGGAGGTTCAAATATTGTTAGTTACTTGTGACTCACAATTTATTTTACGGAAACGGTAAATATTTTGTCTATCTGCTTATAATTTTGAAAGATTTCACACATCTTCTCTCTAGAATTTTGAATATTTTGCTTTTCCTGCAATGTAAGATTAGCAGGTTTATCTACTTCTACCGAAGAAATTTTCAGAACAGAAATATTATTGTTAATACAGATGACAGACGTTATTTTTGAAATATTAAAATGTTTTAACAGTGCATATGTATATATATTACATATATATTTAATTAATATCTATATATATTTAATTCGGGCTTGTTCCGTTTCAGTTGTGTGTTTGGGGGGGGGGCGTATTTCAACGCCCATTAAAAATAAAATCAATTTTTCGTAAAAAAAAATGCATATATTTTTGCCCAAAGCCTGTGTTTAATGTTAATGCGAAGGTATGGTGTATATAAAAGTGTGTGAAGAAATATAGTGTTCTATTTTTTTATTTTTCTTTCTTTCTTTTTTTTTTTTTTTTTCAGATCGGTTGAATATATGGCAATTTTTTTTTAATTGGACTCATTAATCCCTATATATTCCATATTCCATATGCCATATATTCTGAACAAAATTTCTCAGTTATAAATATTGTATATAATTTTTCTTCAAAAATAATAAAAACCAGTGTTTTATAGTTGCGCAAATAATTTTTATCTTCCTTTTTTTCGATCGAAATACAGGTTAAAAGTTTTCGATGAGACTAATTTTCTTACGGTGAAATGAGATCATTCCTGAATTAAATCAATACTCAATGATTAGCTAAAATGTTATGTAGTAAAAAATTTCAGAAATATTCCATATAATTCCAAAATAATAGTTATAACGAACTTAAATAACTTCTCAAAACACCATCAAACACTTAAATGCGCAAATTAATAATAAGTTCGATATTTCTTATTCAATATATTGAATAAGAAATGTATAGATGGCGCCACAGTTTTGAGATATATTCCACTTATTTTTCTTTTGCGAAAATTTCGTAATTAAACTTGATATTTTCTTTAAATTTCAGAGGGAAATAGAATCAGCATACACTTTGGATACCACACAGATTCAGTCGTGCATCCAGAATTGCGATTTGGAGGGGACTAGCATATTTTAGAGGCAGTGTTATAGTTGTAAAAAAAAATGCAAGCGTCGTAACAAGCTGGAAAGTTTCTGTTGGTGTAATTCTGAATGCTTTTAAAATGTTAAATAATGAAATACTGTACTGTACTAATATATACTTTTGTTTTTTCGATTTTTTTTGTGTGTTTCCGTATTTGGATAATTTTAAAGTGTGTTTGCAATCAAACAATTTAAAGTTTTATTATTAAATTATCAAAATATTATAAAGGTTAAAGTGTGCAAAAAGTTGCACTGGATCTTAAATTTATAATTAAGTAAATATTTTTTTTTTCTAAAGTAAATCTTAAAAACATCAATTAATTAGTTTACTTAAGTATAATTAAGTAATTAATGTTTATAATTATGTAAATTTTAAACATGCTATAATTTCGAATTTCATAATAAAATTTAAAAAAGAGAAAAAAAAAATGTGCGACAAAATTAATATCTTTTTAAAAATTCCGATTTTTTAAGGATCTATTAAAAAATAATAATATTCTTTCATAATTAAAAAAAAATAATATCTAGTCTAAACTGGGAGATGCTTCAGCCCCCCTTAACTCCCCCAGTAGGTGTGCCTATGCACTAGTTTCAATATAAATAAATAAATCATGTTTAATATACGTGAGTTTAGAAAATTCTGATTGCGAAATATGTGGATTTGTCCTTGAAAGATTATATTATACCTTTTAAATGGAGAAATATGCAAAAAATGGAAAATTTTCTGGAATTTACGGAAGTAAATTTATATTAAAATACGTAAATTGGCGTCCCAATTGGCAATATAATTTCCATATTGTAATGGTTATTTTTTACAGTGTATAAAGCTTACAAAAAACAGTGAACAATTGATTGCCTATAGCAAAACTTGCAAGGTGATCAAAAATGGATGCGATTCAGATGTTTTAAACGTCTTAAATTCAGACATATACACGTGTCTTAAAAATTAAGACACTTTAAAATGTCTGAAAATTGAACACTCCAGTTTCAGACACTTATGTGTCTGAATTTCAGACATTTCAGTTTACAGTGTTTATACCATGATCATATAGTAAGACACTTAAGTGTCTTAATTTCAGGCACCTATGATGTCTGAAATTCCATATTCAGACACTTAAGTGTCTGAATTACTCTTTCAGTCACATATGTGTCTGAATTTAAGACGCCCTTATTTGCAGTGTGTTTTTTATCTGAATGAAAAAATATGGCAACATTGGACAAGAGATCAAGGACGCATTTTGATCTATGAATTCGTTTCTTATGCGGCTTAAAGGACCAAAAATCTATTGTGATTTTTATCCGTTCGCGTATTAAACGTGATGTTTTTACATTAGCCTTGTGAGGGATATTCAGGGGATAGGAAAAAATCCGCATATTAAGCGGGGCGCATATTAACCGTAACCGTCTTCAACGGATCCGATTGTATATCTTATCTGATTTTGACGAAACTGAGATAGCAATCTGATGGTGATGAGTAAAAGATAAGAGATAATCACAAACTAAAGAACATATTAGTTTTTTAGAAGTTGTTAAGAGAATAATGGAAAGGAAAATGTTCCTTAAGGAGAAAGAGTGTTGTTGCCAGATTCAGATGTAAATTTTTCTTATGGAATATAAATGATTCCAAGTCTTTTGAAAACATATTCTTAAGTTAAAACTTTTATAAAGCATTATATATGCTTAAAGGATAAGTTTTAAAAAATTACTCATTTTACCCCGCTACCCATTTTATTCCACCTTACACTAACATATAAACTGACTGTGAAAGTTAATTTTAAGTATTCTAATTTTCAAAATTAATGTTTTCGAAAGAGTTATATTATCTCAAACATTTTTGTTAGTTTCTCTTTTTAAAAAGTTATAGATATTATTTCATAACTAAACACGGCCAAAATCAAAATACGATGTAAACGTACTTTTCATATAGCAGTAAAAAGCATGTTATCCTTTATAACCTTTATAAGAACTTTTTAACCTCTTCAGGGATGATTTTTTACAGTGAGAAAGAAATGACTTTGTTTTTTTTTTTACGATTTATTCATTTTATATTAATATTAATTCAAAAGAAAAAAGTGGTTAAGGGGTCTCGGGACTCTTAAAATTGGAAAAAAAGAAAAAAAAAAGTCCATTTTCAACATTTAATATCTTAAAATGTATTTGGTTTTAAGACACAATTTTAATTGGAATAAAATATATAACGTTCTTTCATTTCATGTATTTAAAAAATTATAGGATGCAAAATTAGCATTTACAGGTGGCTCCAAACTGTTAGACATTTGAAGAGCAAAAAATCGGCATAACAGCTTACGCGCACGATTACAAAATAAGTATTGCAACTAGAATGAAAATTTTGGTGCCTACTTATACTTCACATTGTAATAATTACCCTGAACCTAAATAAGTTTGTATTTAAAGCTCTTTTATATTTTTAATACAAAGTTGTATTTAGCTAATGTAAAATTACGACAATTTCAACAGTATAATCACCTAAAAAAATATTGTTTTGAACAATAAAAAGAAAATTTTAGGTTCAATTTATACAGACTAACATGAAACATATGTTTTGAAAATTTCATGAAAAAATATTCATAAGTTTTTGAGATATCGTGCGCGTTATGCCCAAAATCGTCATTTGGAAAAAAAATGGCTTCAAAGTTTCCGAAACGACGCTTCAGCTATTGATGGTGTATAAAGGTAAAAGCCATAACTTCAGTTCTAATAGGAATTTCAAGGAAATATATCAAAATGTTCAGAAAAGATAGTTTAACATCTAAAAAAATTAAAATTTCGAACATTTTAAAGCTTTAACAGTCCTGAGACCCCTTAAAACAATAAAAATTCACACACACACACACAAAGTAAATTATGTCCACATGTATGTCCAAAGAACGTTAATGGCAATTTATGAGTGAAATGATTTCTTATAAAATAAACAAGTTGGAAATTAAAGGTATATACATAAATATTATACAGACATACATACAATACAATGTATATAATATATGTATACAATATAATATGTATATCTGTATAATATTTATATATATACCTTTAACTATTGAATGTAGGCGTTATTTATGTGTGTATGTATGTTTTAATATATATTGTAGTATGTGTGTTTTATTATAAAAGTTGGAAATTGCTCGTCAAACGTGGCAAATGAGGTGCGTTCATACGATAACTAATTTTATAAATATTTCTTGCACCGCATAGTGTACTGAATGTACATTTTAGTGCACTTCAATAAGTGCATATCCATTTCACTCTTCTCGAAAGGCTGCAACATCATTAAAATGCACTTGAAATCGTTTTTTTTTCTATTGGCCGTCATGTAACGGAAAACTTTTGACTGTCCCTGTAATTAAACTATACATGAATTTCAAACCATTCGGTTGGGTAGTTTTTGCTCTGTTATAGGCAGACAGACGGACTGAATGGCGACTATAGTACGCGACGTACGCTACGTATATGCTACGTATTTTTATAATTACGAACGCACCTAAAAACTAACAGTAAATTTCTTTCTGACATTGCTACAAATTATTAAAACAATACATTTAATATTATTTTTATCAAATATTAACGGTTTGTTCAAATAAATAATCCAACAACACTGACTGCCAAAAAATTACTTCACGTTTAATCTCTAACTGTGCATCGGAAATAACATTATCAGTGCAGCTGAATGCTAAAATATTTACTTATCTTGTTGAGGGATTCGTGAATAAGTTATTATCAAATTTTTGTTCTTTTTATTATTGACAGTCATTGTAATTATAAAAAACTAAATGTCCACACATGTGACGAAGGGCGTGAAGAGGTTAAAATATTTGTTTTTAAATCGCATAAAACTCGTCATAATATAGTATAATTCTATCAAAAATGAAAAAATGCCTAATAAGCGTTAAAAACAAAATGATTTAGAATTATCTAGTTTTTTCTAAAAGGAAAAAACGCTGTTTGAATTTAATGATCTCGAAAATTGGTAGCCATTTAAGTACTTCATCATTAGAGTTTGGTGTATTTAACGTTGTTAATACACCAAACGATTATTTCTGATTCGTTGTCAGATGTTGATAATTATTTTCACATGTGTTTTTTAATGGAGTACACTTAACGGCTCTGTACTAACAAGATTTTTATTAGTGACAAAATGTTAGTTATGTCTAAAACTTAGCTTTAATTGAGAAATAATTTAAATATCTCATACCTTTTATTTTATATTTAAGAGCAAATAATAGTTATTTTTAACATTTTCCAACAAAGTTAAAAAGTGTTTGTGAAGTCGGTCTTTTTGTCCGTCCGTGCTCTAAGTCGCCCAAATATGGGCGAATTGCCGTGAATTTGATGCATGTTATTGAGACTTACTATGGTATGTTCGGTATTGAAAATGAAGTGAATAGCATTTATAGTTCCTTTACATGGACATTCAAAAGAACTCCGTTACCTTACGGCCTATGGGGAGAAATTATTTGCGGTGTTTTTTAATGATGCTTCACAATTTCTAACACATTGAAATATATATATATATATATATATCTGAAATGCACTAGAAGATGCTTGCGGTAGAATATGGTATGAATAACATTCATCGTCCATTTACAGGGACACTCAAAATAATTTAATTACATTACGGTCTATGGAAAAAAATCTTTTGCGGTGTATTTTATTCACGTTACACTATTTCAAAAGAATTTCGTTAAATTACGGTCTATAGGGGGGAGGGAGGTCGTTTGCGGGGATTTTTTTTCATTTTACACCATTTCAAACAGATTGAAATTGATATATATGCCTGAGGACAGTGCAAGATACTTCGTATATACATTCATCATTCATATACAGGGACACACTATATAATTCGATTACAATACTATCAATGAACAATAATTGCTGGAAGTGCGTTTTCCGTAGCGATATGTGTTTTTAAATTCAATTTTTTTTAATATTAATTATCGTGTATAAATTATACAGATCATATACAGGGCTGCACAAAACATCTAAAGTACATTTCTGTTTTATGATGGAAATTCATGAAGGAGCATTTTCAACTGTTGCATACATCTCCTAAGTAAACTAAATTTTAGTATACTGTATATTATATGATAAATGTATAGATCATATACAAGGTATGATTTTACGTTCTTGTTTTATAATGGGAATAACAATTTATGCTAAACCTTTCTTGTTTGCATTAGAAATATTCACAAATTCATTCAGAAATTGGTATTACATGTTTGATAAGAAATATCCCGTATCATTTCAGGAGCAGTTGAAAGATAACTCGTTATTTTATTTTATAAAAATATTTAATAAACTGAAGGAGTTTTTTTTTACAATTTCAATAATAAGAATTTCGTGACAATTAAATTCATACGTTTAAAAATTTGATTTGCCAAACTATAATTAATTTGCAATTATTATAAAAGGGAAATGTTTACTACTAATGTATTTCTACATAGTTCTAAAAAATTAATTAGTTATTATTCAAGTTCCTGATGTATTAATTCTTAAGCTTTTATATTATTATTATTATTATCATTATTTATCTAAAATCAATTATAATAAAATTTCTACGTCTAAAATTACTATGTCTATTGTACGTCTGAATGTATTAGTGTAAATGAAGTTGTCAGTAGCCATGGATTTTGTTTTGTAGTGAGGTTTTGTTAATTTGGATTTGGGAGGTTATTTCTTTGTCTTTTTCTCCACGCTTCAGATAAAATTTTTAGTTTTTATTACTTTAAAATTGATGTAAATACAGATAAAAAAAAAACTATGTATAATATATATTTTTTTTTTAATATGCAATGACTAGTTGGTTATACCACGCTCAAAAGTCAAAATTACCTGAAAGCACCATCCTCTAATCGGTTTGCCCTATATTTTTCCGTTTTCTAAAAACAACTCAAATCGGTTGTAGACAAAAGTGTTTTTAGCATAATTATATTTTAAAATAAATGCCAAATAAAGAGGCAAGAAGTGTACTTTAGAAACAAACAGGAACATAAAATTTAAATTAACATAAGTTTTATAAATATTTTTATTAAAATGTGAGAAAGCTCTTAGATTTTCAGATGGATAAAACGTATGACAGCTTTGTGTAAAATTGTAACGAAAGCATCAGTAGCTTCTTTATAAAGTGTGTGAACTTGTGTATGAACTTTTATTTGCAATGTTAAAACTATTTATGATAGGAGAAATTTTTCTATAGGTTTATCCTTAAATAAACATTTAAGTTCCAAAAATAAAAATAAAACTAGCTATATTCATAATTTATTTCATGCTTTTTTCTGCTTTTTTACTCAAGAAAGGTAACATCTATCTGTACCTTTAGAATTCCATTAAAAATTGAGTGCAGCTTTTTATTTATTTCAAATCCATCAAAGCGACAATCTATTCAAATATTATAAAAAATAACGTTTCTTTGTTTGTAGGGGGATGTACCGAACCGATTTCAAAAGTACTGGTGGCAAATTGATGGTTACAATCTTTGTTCCAACGTAGGCTATATTTTATGTCAGTGCTACTAGACCCAATGGTGTTTCAACGCAAAGAACATTCTAAAAATATGATTTTGAGATACTTACGGACATACATTATATGGCCAAACGTGACCGGTCACTTGCGATTTTAGACGTTTTCTTAAATATCTAGAAAAACACATGAGGAATTAACCTGAAATTGCAGGTGTGTAAAAACTATAGTATACGTCATATATTTTCGTGAAGATTTTTTCCCGAAACTCCATAGGGGACCGTCAACAAATAGAAAAAGAACGAATATCTTTTGTATAACACTGTAAAAACTAATGTAGCAAAAGCGTTCAAGCTCGAGATTATTAATAAGTGGCTTATTGTAATATACTGTGTTCATTTTTATGAGTATAGCATGTATACTCGTAGAGAAATTAAGGTTTTTATGAAAACAGTCCCAAATTTCGCCACGTTTTTTGCTTATAATTTGCAGAGGTCTTAATATAAAAAAAGTTCTTTTCAGAAAATATGACGAACAACATTGAACAATACTCTGCAATCAGAATTACAAAATAATGAAAATTGCATGAAAACTGAGCAGGTTTACTAAATAATGATTCACCGCACATGCTCGAATGTAATCAAAATATAATTTGCATAATGTGTCAGCTAAATGTATTGATCAACTTTTGTGAAAATCTCAAAAACATAGTTTGAAAAGTCTGATAATAATCGTTTATAGAATAAGCTCAAAATCCGTTATTCCCAAAAGGAAGCAAAAAGATGAGGGACTGTGTTCAAATACAGTAATACGCGCAATATTGTGTATGCTATATTGGCACTAATCTATGGATATATGGATACACCCCCTCATTTTTTTTGCTTCATTTTGGGAACAACGGATTTTGAGCTTATTCTATAAACGATTATTATCAGACTTTTCAAACTATGTTTTGAGACTTTTACAAAAGTTGCTCTATACATTTAGCTAACACATTATGTGAATTATATTTTGATTGTATTCGCGCATGCACAGTGAAACATTTTTTAGTAAACTTGCTCATTTTTCATACATTTTTTATTATTTTTTTAATTCTGATTGCAGAGTATTGTGTACAATGTTGTTCGTCATATTTTCTGAAAAGAACATTTTTTCAATTCCTACTATTAGCTCACACTCTCCCTATATTTATTTATATATTTATATATTTATCTTGTACAAATTTTCAATCGTTAATAAAATACTCATTATTCATCCTATCAGGTTGAAATAAATTTTTTTTAAATTGTACTGGATGACAATTGATGTTAATAAAGTTTTTTCAAATATTAATTAATTAATTAAATTTTAATTAATTAATTTTAGTTTTGCATGGGAAACAAAATGGCCGCCATTGTTTATTGAATTTCAATGAAAGTATTTTCAATAAGGGTTACCATAGGGGAGGACCTTGGCGATATATTGCCAAATTTGGCGGCCAAAATGAGTCGCCAAAAGTGACGCCAACTTGGCGATATCTGTAATATTTCGCCAAATTCCTATAGAGTTCCATTGTAAACCTACTTGCTTATAGAAAATCAACAAATTGAGATGTTTTAATGCAACAAAAACTCATATTAGCTTGATTATATTAAATTTTTCTTTGATGGCCTAAGTAGGAATTGACTTTAAAAACAAAATTTTTATATTACTTGTTTATATTAAGACCTGTGCAAATTATAACCTCTGCAAAGACCTCTATATAGACCTTTGCAAAAAGCGTGGCAAAATTTGGGACTGTTTTCATAAAAACCTTAATTTCTCTACGAGTATACATGCTATCCTCATAAAAATTAACACAATATATTACAATAAGACGCTTATTAATAATCTCGAGTTTGAACGCTTTTGCTACAGTTTTTACAGAGTTATCCAAAAGATATTCGTTGTTTTTCAATTTGTTGACGGTCCCCTATGGGGTTTAGGGAAAAAATCTTCGCAGAAATATATGGCCAAAACTGTAAAAAAAATTACGACCAGTTTTCCTGTAGGAATCGGAAAAATAGTTGCCCTTATCGTACCGGAAAAATTTCCGACCCAGCTCGGAATAAAATCCGTAAAATACCGTTTTATTGACTATTTCCTTTTTTTTTTTTACTGATTTTATTCCGCGTTGGGTCGGAAAATTTTCCGGTACGATAAGAGCTACTATTTTTCCAATTCCTACAGGAAAACTGGTCGGATTTTTTTTTACAGTGCATACATTACTATACTGTTTACACACCTTCAGGTTCAGGTTAATTCCTCATGTATTTTTATTTCAGAAAACGTCTAAAATCGCAAATGACCGGTCACCTTTGGCCATATAGTGTAGAAACTTGGAATTTGGCATGGTAGTTACTTATACGATGTAAATACTATCTAAAAACAGTTGAAAAAAAATTCGAATTTCAAAAGGGCGGAAATGCGCAAAGTGTGTTCTAAAAACGTTGTATATTTAAATTTGTATGGAAATGGTAAAGCTAGAATCTTGAAAATTGACAGAGTAGATACTTATAAGATGTAAAAGCTCTTAAAGAACATTTTAAAATAATTCCAAATATAAAATTGCGAAATAAGAGAAATTCATTTTTAAAATGTTTTAAATTACGATTTCTATGGAATCTTAGGAAATACCTAAAGCATGGTTGCAAAGCAATCAAAGCATCGTTGCAAATTGATGGTGACTGTCCCTGTACCAACATAGGCTACATTTTATGGTGGTTCCACTAATTCAGGGGTAACAGAAGCGAAAAACATTCTGTAACTACGATTATTTTATACTGAAGTTGGCTAGAAACATGAAATTTGGCATGGTAGTTACTTGTAAGATGTAAATCCTCGCGAAGAACAGTTGAAAAAAATCGAAATTTAAAAGCGGTGAAAAGCGTTTTAAAAACATTCTACATTACAACTTTTAATTAATCGTTAAAGATACAAACTTGACAATTTGCATAGTAGATACTTATAAGATATAAATAAATGATCTCTAAGAACAGTTTCTAAAAAATTCAAAGTTTAAAATGATGAAAAGCGTTCTGAAAATATGATGAAATGAGCGAAAGGCGTTCTGTAAATATTCTAAATTACAAATTCTGTGCAATCTCAGGAAACATCAAACGATTTCAAAAGTAACTGTTACAAATTGATCGTGACACTTTCTGCTACAACATAGTTTTTGTTTTATATCGGTGCCACTACTTCCAGAGTGTTGCAGGAGAAAAAAGCTTTCTAAAATTGCGATTTTTGTGATAATGAATTGACAAGAAACTTGAAAATTTTCATAGTTATTTATAAGATATAAATGCTTTAACAGAATAGTTTCTAAAAAACTCCAAATTTAAGATGGTGAAATGAGCGAAAAGCGTTGTAGAAATATTAAAAATTACGACTTCTATGGAATCTCAGGAAATACCAAGCCGAGTTCACAAGTAATGGTTTCAAATTGGTGGTAATAGTTCCTGCGCCACCATAGGCTCTATTATATGTCGGTGTCAATACCAATAGCGGGTTGCAAGTGTAAAAAACTTCGAAAATTGCGATTATTTTTATAGTGAAGGGGCTAGAAACTTGGAATTTAGCATGGTAGTCACATAGAAGGTGTAAATGCGCTCTAGATTAAAAGGGTTGAAATACGCGAAAGTGTTCTTAAAATGTTCTAAATTACGATTTCTATGAAATTATTAACGATAGACACTTGAAATTTCGCACGGTAGATGCTTATAAGATGTAGATCTCTAAGAACCGTACTAACAAATCCGAAATTTGAAAGGGTGAAGTGTGCGAAAATCTTTCTAAAAATGTTGTCTAAAAATTACCACTTCTATTGAATCTCAGGAAATACCAAACCGAGATCAAAATATGCGTTTCCAATTGATAGTGACAGTCCCTAATCCAACATAGGCTATATTGTATGTTGGTGCTATTACTACCAAGGTGGTGATAGACCTTTAGACTAGAAGCTTGGAATATGGCATGATGGTTATTTTTATGTTTTAAATGCCTGCTAAGAACGGTTTCTAAAAAATGTAAAACTTGCAATGAAAACTGACATGACTTTAAAAACTTCAAATTATGTTTTAGGTTATCTTTTAATTAGAGTTACTTTTTGTTCTTTACATTAATTTAAGTCTTATTTTCGTCTAGTGTAATGTAAGAATGAAATTTAGTCAAACTCTTGCTTAATTAGTAATTTTTGAATTATCCGTAGCAGTATAATTTCTTCTAATAAAAATATTCACACAAATACCTCTGGGCATGTTTCAACTATTACGTGAGCAAACCTGCGAGTTTTTCTAGTGATTATATAATTGAAATTTATATACAAATTGCCTTTATGAAATATACCCGAATACTTAAATTTGAGTTTCACCATATTATAAATAGTGCTTTAAGTGTAATATTATATTTGGCAGAAAATTTGTAATTTTCTTCTTAAATAGAATATTATTTCTACTCGAAGAGCCTATAATACCTAAACAGGACATTTTCATTTCAAATTTAAACCAATTTTTTTAACTTTTTGTTTAAGACACAACACTGTTAAAGTACTTAATATTTGCTATAAGTGATAAAAGTACATTTAAAAGACAAAAATACCTTTATTTATTTCCATGTGGCATATATCATTTGAATCCGACGGCAGCATTCTCAAGAATTAAAATGATACAATATTTTCAAGAAGAAATTTAAATTGAAAAAATTAGTTTCTCAATATTAGAATATTTTTTTATATTTATTTTTTAATATTAATATTTATATATATTAATATTTATATATATTAATATTTATTTTTAATACTAATATTTATCTATATTAATATTTATTTTTTAATATTTATTTTTTAATATTTATTTTTTAATATTAATATTTATATATATTAATATTTATTTTTTAATATTAATATTTATTAATGCATATACAGAAATACAATATTTTCGCAAAAATTTTTAAATTGAAAAAATTGGTTTTTCAAATTAAATTTTTTTGCGAAAATATTGAATCATTTTAATTCTTGAGAATGTTTCCGTCGGATGCAAATGACAAGTGTCACATGGGAATAAATAAAGGTATTTTTTGCCTTTTAAATTAATTTTTTTCCCATATAGCAAGTACTTTGATGTTGTGAAATGATTTTTATATAAAAAATTTTATTCACAACTCTGTTATTAGTTTCTTCGAATCTATTTTTTTATTTTCTGATAGAATTTCGCTGTTTTTTTTTTTTTAAATTGGTATAAAATCTGTGTTATCGAGAGGCTGTTTTACTTAAATTTTTTAATCATTATTTAAACTCAGAAATACGCAGTTTGGCTGTTAAATAATGGGAGTGACATCGTAAAACTTTTATTCGTCACCAATTACACCATAAACTTTATCGCCTTCAATACACTCCCCTTGGCGATCCATACACTACTTCATACGAATTTTTTACCATGCAAAACTGTGTTAGAAGTCCTCTTCTGTCAGCTTGTTGAGATTCTCCGTCGCTTTTGTTTTGACTGATTCACACTCTCAAATCTTGTCCCCTTGAGCTCCGATTTGACTTTTCAAAATGAATAGAAGTCACAGGTGTCTACGTGGGCGTCTGCGTTGGATGTTCAAACGCGGAGATGCTGTGCTTTTCTCAGAATGCCTTCACAGACAAAGCAGAATTAGCTAGCCTATTGCCCCAGTGATGGATCCAGAAGCGATTCTTTCACAAATCGGGTATCCCTTTTCTTACCCGTTCATAAATGGAAGCTAGATACTCAGTATAGTAATGTTTGATTACCTAAGACGGACTCATCAGACAAGGCAACCAAATCTGTAGAGCATGGTGTCCCTCCCGGTCGATTTTAATAAGGTGTTAAAAACTGTACAGTTTTCAGCCAGAGCTGAAGCTGCCAGAATCGCGACAGTGGGCGGTATTTCCATTAATTTCCGTGAAGAAAAATATTTATAGAATAAGCACTTCCCGCTGGGGCAGGACTGCCCCTCGCGACAGAGAGCAGGATTGAAGTAAGAGATGTATAGGTTTGTTGAGAAAGTTCTGCCCGCTGGGGCGCTTGCCCCCTCACAACAGGCAGCAGGTGGGATGGAATGCGTAGAATGATGAAATAACAATGCATGAAAGAACAGCATGGAACTGCAACTCAGTTAGTAATAAGTGCTGGATCACACAGAAAGTCCAGAAGGGTAGAATAATTATGAAACGGAGAAGAGCCGTCGAAGGTAAAGGAGACAGCAGAGCGCTCTTGACATCCCGTTACACGACAGAGAGACAGACCGCTAAGAATATAGTAACGTGTATTGATAGTCTGCCTTTTTTGGACATCAACTGACCATTTTTTTAATGTTTGCGTCCGTTTATGACGATTATGTTGTCCAGGTCGCGCTTTATCGTCGGTCGTTTTTCGTCCCTGATTGAACCTTTTAAATCGCTCAAAAAGGTAAGTGCGCGATAATCATGCCTGTGCACATTTTTAAAATAAAATAATTTTCTGTGCCAGTTTTCCCGAGTTTCCCAAGAAGTCTGAAGTTAACCCGCAGCTCTATCTGAACACTTATCGTTTTGCCGGCGAGTCCCTGGAGCTCCGTTTATTTCGAGCAAATGCTACAGCCAAATAAAAGATCGTGGCACCTTGACGATCGAGTAGGGGTTATAGGAAATACCATGTAACAGGGTCAATGGGAGATCGACTTCACGGCGATCTCTGAGTGCTGATGGCAGCACTAATCCGGTTATTTAATAGCCACACCTCGTATGCTGTATTCTTTTACATCCTAGTTTCTGAAACTTGGCATAATTTTGTTCTTGATAGAAAATTGATTCTGAAAACATTATTTTTCATTTGAGTAAAAATAATTCTTTTAGTTCAGAAGCTTCAAGCAAAATTATACATTTTCTTCTCACATAGGAAAGGTTCTTTACACTAGATTAGAAGATAACTCTGGTTATAAAACTTAGAAAAGGGTTAAATGATCTTCTGTCCCTTTAGTCCAGCCATCGTGCTTTCCGTCAATCTGTTAAGGTAATCATCATACTGAAAAGGAAGGAAGGAAGGAAGAAATTTTACGATCTGGACGGTTTCAAAGTTAATTAGTATAAAAATAAACTTAGTACTAAGCCTATCACGCATACTTTTTTGACTACAATTAATGTATTTCTCCCAAATTTCTGTTGTAATACGTTAACTTGGCGTGAACACTAAATTCTGTTATGAAAAATTCCCTTTTTGTTTTACGCTTGACATAAAGTGCAAGGCTACATGCATTAAAAAGTATATAATTTTAGCTGTGTTTCTTATTTTAAAATTGGGAAACAGGGAAGATAGAACGAAATAGTATTTAAACGATCTTTTTAGTATTTTTTACTGCTTCTAATGCAAGAATAAATTTGTGACATTACCCCCATTTTTTTGCGCCAAATGATTTAAACGTCCCCCATAGATTAACCTGTAACAGCTTTTATTTGAGTTCGTTTCACACCTGCCATGGCTTTACTATCATAAGACTTGGCGTTAAAAAGCGTATTATTTTGTAGTCAGTTCGCTTGTAACTCTCAGTCTGCAAAGATGTCTACGTATTGAGAGAACCTCACCGATTTAAAAAACTCTATAACATGGACTTAAGCTAAATAAATCTACTTATACAGAAACTATCTCTTGGATTCGTTTTGTTAACGTACTTTGGAAACAATTATTCTGATTATTGTTGTCATATTAAGTTGCAATGCACTAGAAAATAAAAGGCTAAGTTTTTTAATTATTGAATTCCTGGAACTTCCACGTAAAGATGTTAATGGTAGAACTTCAATAAAAA
This sequence comes from Maratus speciosus, assembly GCA_963932465.1. Lineage (NCBI taxonomy): Eukaryota > Metazoa > Arthropoda > Arachnida > Araneae > Salticidae > Maratus > Maratus speciosus. The sequence goes on from OZ010786.1 coordinate 25,314,468, forward strand.
AATACTGAAAAAAAACTTTCTTTGTATGTACCTAACAAAAAAATTATGGTTATGAAATCTTCGACAAGATTTCCTTAACAAATGTGTAGTATGGTTTTAATATTAATATTTTCTGACAATTTAATTATAAATATTTATATGGAGAGATTTTTTTGAATGATGTTATATTCTTAGATTTTCTAAATAATCCGTCTGTAATTATATAGAATTACTCAAAGTACACTTTTTTGTAATATTTTCTTCGATAATTGAAGAAAAAATATTGATAAAGTTCCATTTTAAAACAGTGAAGGATACAAATGTCTTGTAACGATACAAATGAACGATATAAATGCTTTGTTACATTTTTATTAGAAAAGTAATAAAGTTTTAACTGTAGGATTCCAAAATTAGTTTTAAATTCTGTAAATATGTTGGAGGTATAAACGGAAGAATTAAATGACAATATTTTCAAAATATTCGCCATTTGCAGCAATAACATGACGTGATCTCATAAGAAAACAAGCCGAAAACCTAAAATGTTTCATCAGGAACGTCCTGACATGACTTAGAGATGAAATGATCCAATTCGACCGAACTTAGTGGCCTTTGCACGTAAATTTAGTCTTTTAAGGGGACATTTAAAGTATTTTTTTTTATTTTTAAAAAATTGTACTACTTTAAATACTATTCAACAGTACACTATATCAATTATGGCAGATATTTATCACACAACAAATAAAAAACAGGAGAAAAATAAGGTATTTTCCAAAATATTTTAAGCGTTTTCAAGAACTTTTCGAAATGCCTTATGCGCATTCCATATCATTAAAATCCACAATATTGTTTGCGCCACTTTTGTTTACATATACAAATAAAACTGTGCACAGTTTTTTAAAACTAAATACAATTGGAAAAGCAAAAGGTAGTTATATACATAAATATGGATGCAAAAATGCTGAAATTTTCACAAGATTTAGAAAAAAAATTCTCCCCTTAATATTCCAATATATAAAATTCGATGTCTAAGTTTATTTGTATATGTAAACAAAACTAGCATAAAAAATGTTGGGGATTTTAAATGATATGAAATGCACATGGGGCATTTTGAAAAGTTCTTTATAACGCTAAAAATATTCAGGAAAATTCCTTATTTTTCTCTAACATTTTTTTTTAAATTTCTTGTGTGATAAATATATGTATAATGTATATGGTGTGCCCTTGAATAGTATTTAAAGTTTAATATAAAAAATCCCTGCCGACTCGGGCCTACAGGCGGAGGTAGATTTCGAAGTTAAGTACTAAATTCTCCAACAAAACTTAAATCAAGATTAGAGATAAACCCATTTTCTTCACAAAGAGTGAGCTGTAGGGAGCTAAACTTTTTGTGAAAATTATAATATACACGAATACACACACATGTATATGGAATAGGTTTAAAAAATGGCTACAAAAAATTCAGAGAACCTTAAAGTGTTAAAATATGTTAATATTTCCATAGTCGGGTTTTTATCATGTTTTAATACGTTTCTTCAAACTCACATGGCATTACATATTCACATGCTGAGGTCCATTATATTTCCAATATGACGCAATATACATAATTTTTAATTCGTCAAACTATTTATTTTATTTGGAGTTTTCATGCTGAAATCTTGCTCTAGAAAACTTATGACGTAATATTCAATTTGTTTTCAATTTGTCAAACTATTTAATTTTACACGTGAAAATTTTGCAAAAGAAAAGTAATTGTTGTGGTGAGAATTTTATTATTTGTTTTTTTTTAATTGTTGGCAACTGCTATAACGAAAAACTTTTATTTTTTTCCTGCCATTGTTGTGTAAGAGCTGGTTTTATCAGAATCATGTTAAGACAGTATTCAAAATTTTGAACCCTCCCCATTTCCACCCTCTTGGGCCGATTTCGCCCATTTTCAATCCCCGCCGAGATATTAGCCATATCAAAGTTGTTGGCGAGTTTGAGAACAATCCATGCATAATTGCGACTTTTATCGTGCGGACAAAATTTAGTACATACATACATATATATATATATAAACTTTTTAGGTAGGGGTGGTTTTGGGTTCCTGGGGTCCTATAATGAAAAGTTATGAAGGAATTTTTCAAAAGTCGCACCATGGTATCGACTGCAATAGGTAGTATTTCTTACGAAATCTACCTAAAAAAAATGAGTTTGAAGGTTCCTTGTCCTCTTAAGTGAGGTTACCGCACCGGTAGGTTTGGCAAATCCGCCATATAAGTTTCAACCACAGCCTACGTCTTTCTTAGGCTCTGAACAACACATAAGCTTTTAATGATATAACGATTTGAATATTTCATCAAGCCGCACTAAACTCTTTATAGATTTCATGCCTTTGCTTTGAGAAACTTTTTAATATTTAGGAATGTTTGTTTATTTTGTAACATTCTTTAAACTGTTACAATTCAATTGTAGTGTATGTAGTCAACTATGTATGCACTATAAAAAAAAGTCACTGTAGATTTGCCAGAACAAACTCGATCACAGTGAATGTGATGTATCTTTCTTTGGCTTCCTGACTATATTAACATGGAAAATACAATAGTTGCGTAAAATTAACAGCACAATGTGCTAGCAATTTGGACGCATTTTTTACAGCACAAACTGCTGGCGTCCAAATTGACAGCACATTGTGCTGTTAATTTTACGCAACTACTGTATGTTCCATGCTAATATAGTCAGGAAACCAAAGAAAGATACAGCACATTCACCGTGATCGAGTTTGTGCGCGAGATGAACAGTACTTTGTACTGTAAAAATGTCGTTTTCTTTTACAGTGTGTAAGTATGTAGTGTATGTAGTCAAAAATAGGACGCTTCGAATTTTAATAAATTTGTATAATTTTCTCCTTCTTTAGAACATGAAAATTGTATGAAATGATTATCTATTAGTGTCTTTATCTGTTACCGATAGATGATAGCATAAGATGGATATTTATTTACTTAAAATTGAGGCTTTTTTACGGAGTTTATAGATTTTTTATTTTCAAAATGGTGAAATGTAAAAAGTAAGTTTATTTTTATTTTTCCTACCAATTATTATCGAAATAAATAAGTCATAATCGTAGCTTGTAGGCTTCTTTGAAATACCTATTTTTTTAAAGTTGTGAAATTATGTGTTCAAGCCTATTTTTATGCACGTTTGTAACGTACAAAATAGAGGGCGCTAGGTACGAATGGGTATATATTTGTATTAGCCATTTAGGGGACAATTATTTATGTAAAGTGCTTTTCAAGTTGATCATGAAACAAATTGTTTTTAAGCCTCAAATGCGATTATTCTTAATTTATTGTTACTAATACATATAATGTTTTTAGTCTCTTTAAAGAAATATCTTAATTTTTTTTAGTAATTCATAAAAATACAAATTATAATATATAGTATACAATTTAAAAGTTTATTTTATGTAAATTAAGACAAAACATATAATTATGCATATTATATTATTACAAATATTATGCATATTCTCATCTTTAGTACGTTTACATTTTATCAATTAAATACAAAAAATTTTCAGCGCAATTTTTTTTTTTTTAGTATTTGTCCTATTCATTTTGCAACATTTTAAAGTGATTTTACCAAAAAATTTGAGAAAATAAGAATTCAGGCACAAATGGATTAAGTAGCTTCATTATAATAACAACGGTGGAAATGAGTAACATAAACAAAGCAATTTTGTCTCTGTTGCTATTGTTTTACATTTAAAAACTTCTTTTGATTTAAATGTTGTGTAGTAAATGACCAAAGCATGTAAATAATATGGAGTTTCGAACTTTGGCACTTGGCGGTAACTGGCATTTGTTGTTGACGAGGAATTTTTATTTACATTGTAGAAGATTTGTTTGAAGAACGTAATACACGATAAATTTGTATGTAGTGCACTGTTTAAAATACGAAAATGTTTATGATCTATTAATACCTAAAATATTAATTTTTTAATGTCATCTTCTTTTTAAAAAATTGATAAATTTAAGGGCACAGAAGACAAACATTTAGAATTTTCAATTTTCTCTGTAAAAAAAAAAAAAAAAAAAAAAAAAAAAAAAAAAAAAAAACCGCAGACTCTGAAAATTCTAAAAATATATTAATTATATATTTTAAAAATATATAAACCTCTAAAGAAGACAACCTTTAAGTTCATAAATAAACATTATTAATTATATGTGAGTTAATATTTTTTTTCAGATTTCTTTTTTTTACACATTCAGACACTTCGTTTTATAAAATGTATTAAAGCTAGATATAACGGTTCCAATACATTTTATTTAGAAAAGTGTACGTAACTGATCTATAGTTATGAACATTTAGATAGAGGGACGTAAAAATTACATACCCACACAAAATAAAATTATGTATGTAGCCAAACATTTCTAGTGTTATAGATAAACTAAAATATAAGGATAAATCAGACACTTTGTGCGAATTTTAATACATAATCTAAAATCTTTAACAACGCTTTAACACATGAATACGTAGAAACATGACACAAAAAGTCACATAGGATCGTTTCGAAGATTTCCCTGATCTTCTTCCTCAGTGCGAGGAAAAAAAAAAAAATCTTTTATTTTATTTTTTTTCCCTCGCACTGAGGAAGGGGATCCGGGAATCCTCGAAACGATCGTATGTGACTTTTTGTGTCATGTTTCTATGTATTTGTGCGTTAAATCGTTGGTAAAGATTTTAACTTATGCATTTAGAAAAAAATGAACTAGTGTATTTGATTCTAAGCAATTTGTCTTTTTTTTTTAAAGCTTCGCAGTACCACAATCACAAAGTTTTAATTTCACCATAATTAAGAAAGTAATTTATAAATATTATCAGATAGATAATGAGCCATAGGATTCAATCTTTAAAACTAATCATAATTTATTATGGAATCTAAACAACAGTACTCATTAAAATTTCCAACATCTTCGCATAAAAAAATTTCAAAGAAAATAAAAATTGAGATATACTATTCCTACTGCAGTATATATAGGGTTCAAACTTAATTTAACATCTGCAGTCAAGATATTCTTATTTTATAAGAACTTTCTAGGCACTGCTTTATCTCTTTGATATATTTTTAAATATGGGAATTTGGTAAATATATAGTATCAGAATGAGTGCCCTTATAGAAAAATTGAATGAAAGTTTAAAAAAAAAATGCTGTTAAAAGAAAAAAACATAAAATATGCGAAAAACAAATTCTATAAAAAAAAAATAAAAATCCAATAATTAAAGAAAACCCTGCTGCTGAGATAGCGTAAAGTGGTACAATAAAATATACATAAAGTCAACAAAGTGCATTTTTATGCTTCTTCCGTACCGATGTTGTTAGGAATTGAAGTGAAATGAAACTAGTGGCACGCGCTGTGCGTGATATTGTAATGTAAATTTATTGATGATGCGTAGTTAATAGGAGTATTCCATGAATGTATGTGAACTGTTGAATTCTCTTGAAGTAAAATGAAATATGTTTTTATTGTCGGAATTAAATGATTATTTTATACTATAAATGGCTCTCTGTATGAGTTTGAACCCAGATTCTAATTCATTAACGCCCAGCATCGTGTAGATGCAACTCGCAAGAAGAATATCAGAAGGTTAGTATTAGAATATAAGCTAAGCCTGCCTTTAGAACTCTTAACATATTGGTACCCTCGGCGGGACGGGCATTTTTGAATTTTGAATTTATATGAATGAAGAAATGAATTTGAATAATTTAAAAACGCAAAGAAAAGGACTAAGAACTACTTTTACCGTCACAGTTAATAAAATTTAGGCTGAATTATCTAAAGAGATAAATGAATTCAAAGATTTCTCAATTTTAAAAACTCAACTCATGGACAAGTTTCAGAGGTTAGACACATGTCAAAGTCAAATTTCGGAAATGTTGTTGCAAGAGGAAGACGAAAAATTGTTCACTGAAGACTTTGAAAGTGCAGAAGCATATAGAGAGAAATATATAGAAGTATGCTCGCACATTGATGAGAAAATTGAATTATCTTCATCTCCTAGTGAAAGTGAAAGAAGAAAATTTAAACTACCGAAAATTGAGCTGAAAAGATTTAATGGCGAGTCAAAAGAATATTTATCTTTCTGGAGTCAGTTCAAAAAAATAAATGAAGATGTCTCTATTGCTGATGAGGATAAGATGCAATATTTATTGCAATGTATGGAACCACAATCAAAGGCAGAGCGATTAGTGAAGAGCTATCCGGCAACTGCTGAAAACTATCCAAAGGCTATTGAACAATTAAAAGAAAGATTTGGCCGAGATGACCTACTTGTTCAGATTTACGTAAGAGAACTGTTAACCCTCGTAATGAGAAATGCTACAGCTGGAAAAATTAAAGTTGATTTGGCTGCTTTATATGATGAATTGGAAAGTAAACTCCGAGCCTTGGAAAGCCTTGGTCGAACACAAGAGAAATACGGAGATTTCCTGACACCTTTAGTTGAAAGTTGTTTGCCTGAAGAAATTCTTTTAACTTGGGAAAGAAGCCGAAGTCACAATGCAGCTGCCAGTAAGAATTCCCGAACCTTAGAGGAACTGATGGACTTTCTTCGCCAAGAAGTTCAGGGAAATGAAATCGTTTCTCTAGCATGGAAAGGTTTCGGACAAATGAATGTCGGCAAAAGAGACCCTATATCTGAAAGTGTAAAGAGATCTGATTTAGCTACCGCATCGGCGTTAGTGAGTATGGAAAATATAGGTAAAAAAAATAATTGTATCTTTTGTGAAAAATTTCATCAAAGTGAAAAGTGCTTTAGCGCTAAAAAAATGTATTTAGGTGATAAACAACAATTATTGTTAAAAAAAGGTGCCTGTTTTTCATGCTTACAAAAAGTTGGTCATTTAAGTAGAAATTGTAATACTAAATCTAAGTTAAAGTGTACCCTTTGTAATAAACCTCATTTTGAAATAATGTGCCCACAGCAATCTAGAAGAAATGATCAAAATGAAATTCTTAAGTCAGAGAATTCTCTTTCTAATTGTAATAGTAATGAAGTTGTTTTTATGCAGACACTTGGCGTGCGTATTCGGTCGCACGGTCGCCAAAGGGTTGTACGCGCACTTTTAGATACTGCGAGCCAAAGTAGCTATGTTAGCGAAAGAGTAACGAAATTATTAAAAATGCGTCCTCTGAGAAAGGAAACAATTATTCACGAATTGTTCGGGGGGAATGAAACCAAGCCCAAACCACATGATGTGTTTTCCGTAGAAATTAGTGAACTAGAAGGAGATAACGCGTTTAGTTGCGAAGTATTTTCCGAAAGAAAGATTTGCGGATTGGTCCCTAAAATTAAAGATTGTAGGATTTTAAATGAGCTGAAAAAAAGACAGATTAATCTAACTGATCACTTTTGTAAGGAAACCGAAATTGATATTTTTATAGGGGCAGATTTGATAGGGAGATTATTAACAGGTAATTTAATTCAATTGAATTGCGATTTGACTGCCATAGAAACCAAGCTAGGTTGGACTGTAATGGGAAAACAAATTTCTAGTAAGAAACATAACATTTTGACAACATTGTCTATGCATGTTAGAAATGTTCCTTTGAATGAATTATGGGAACTTGAAACAATAGGAATTTCTGACCCCATTCCGAGTTTTGAAAAGAAAGAAAATTTTGATTTAAGCAATTTTGGAAATAAAATGAAAATTCTTCCCGATGGCAGATATGAAGTAGAGCTTCCATGGAAGTGTAATTCTGAGAACTTGGCAGATAACAAAATTTTAGAGCTAGAAGAGCCATAAAAAATGTGTTATTTGATTGTATTCCATGCAAACGCTTTAAAGCAAAATCCTTGTCAAGCGAACCGACGCCTTTACCACCAGATCGCGTGACGGATTGCGCTGTATTTGAAATTATAGGAGTGGACTTAGCAGGGCCTCTATTCCTGAAAACAGGCGAGAAAGTTTGGATAGCGTTATTTACTTGTGCAGTTTATCGTGCACTTCATCTTGAACTAGTTAACTCGTTATCTTCTGATGCATTTCTTCTAGCCCTGAGGCGTTTTATAGCTAGACGCGGAAGACCTAGTACTATTTATTGTGATAATGGAACGAATTTTAAGGGAGCTTCCAATGAACTTTCGAAATTAAATTGGGATAAAATTTTACGAGAAACTATGACGCATAAAATTGTTTGGAAATTTATACCTCCCACCGCAGCTTGGTGGGGAGGCTGGTGGGAAAGGTTGGTTCGTATTGTAAAAGAATTGTTAATACGTACTCTTGGTATATCAGTATTGACTTATGAAGAACTGAATACATTTGTATGTGATTGTGAATCTGTAATTAATTGTAAACCTCTAACCTATATCTCTGAGGACCCACTAGAGCTAGTTCCTCTTACACCCGCTATGTTTCTTACGGAAAACAGATGTTTTAGCAACTCAGATATTATCGAATTAGATTCTCGAAGTTTAAGGAGAAGGGCGAATTATAGAGCTAAACTTCTTACCGATTTTAGGCAACGCTTTAGAAAGGAATACCTCAGTGAATTAGTCCAAAAACATACTGAAAAACACACACGTGAGCCTCGATTGGGGGAAGTAGTCTTGATTGGGGATGATAATAAAAAGCGTTTATTTTGGCCTTTAGGGAAAGTGATTCAGTTGATTCCTGGACGGGATAGTAAAATCCGTACTGTTAGGTTAAAAACGCAGCACGGCACGCTTTTACGTCCGGTGCAGCGCATCTTCCCTTTGGAAATATATTCGAATGATACGAATGAAATCGCATTTAAAAAATTGGGTGAAGAGGAATCTAGTTCTAGTGAGTGTATTAATGATAAAAATGTATCTTCTCCTGATAGTGTCATAATTAAGAAATATACCTCTTCTGGAAGATGTGTAAGAGCTCCGAAGAAATTAGATCTTTTTAATAACAATTGTTATGTATTTGAAACTCTCCCCAAGTTTCAAAGGGAGGAGGATGTTAGGAATTGAAGTGAAATGAAACTAGTGGCACGCGCTGTGCATGATATTGTAATGTTTCGCCTGCTCTCCGATCAGATTCGAACTTTTAACACTTGCATTTTCTAAGAATGCTTATTCACTAAAGCGGAAATGCCGAATGACTCTCGGAAGACATATAAAACAATTTTTCCATAGTTTTAATAGAATAAAAAGAGTTAGACGCTGATGATACATTTCTCTATTTTGCATTTCATCTGTTTTGAACTTACGTGGTGGACATTTCTTCAGTCTCCAATCTCTCTCTCTCTAATCTAGGATCTCTAGTATCTTTTAGAGTTCCTACATTAGAGAGAGATCGGACATTGTCGCACAGGTAGATTTTACAAATCCTCCATATAAGTTCCATGCTCAGCATACGTCAATGTTACGCTCTGAACAATACTTGTAATTTTAAAAATAGAACGCTTTAAATATTACATCAAGACGTGCTAAAGCATTATTAGACACGATGTCTTGCTTAGAAATACTTTTTAATATTTAGGATTTTTTTATATATTATTCTACATTCTTTAAATTGCTTGAATTCTATTATAGTGTATGCAGTCAATTTTAAACAGTTTCATTATAATAACAACGATCGAAATGAATAACCGAAACAAAGCAATTTTGTTTCTATTGCTGTTTTTTTTTTTATATTTAGAAACTGTTTTAAATTTTTATGTAGTAAATAAGCAAAACGTGTCAATAATTTCGAGTTTTGAAATTTGGCATCTTTGTTAGTGATCAATTTTCGTTTACATTTTGAAATAATCTTTTGGAGAACATAATCAGGGTGGCGTGTGGTGAGGTAAAAACACAGTCTAAAAAGGTATTAAATACCAGTATTTTTTTAAAGAGGAATTCGTCTTCTTTAATTACTTTATATTATTGGAAGAATCTTCTTAAAGAAATATGCTGGTACTTTATATTATTGGAAGTATTTTCTTAAAGAATATACTGGTAGTTTCCTCTTTTTTTGAGTGTGTTTTTCACTGGCCACTCGCCACCCTGATAATACACAATAAATTTGTATATAATGCATTATTTAAAATATAAAAAAATATATAAATTATAAAGTATTTAAATATTCATTTTTTAACTGTATTTTCATTTTTAAAAAACTGCTCAATTTAAAGGCACAAAAGACATAACATTTAAAAATTTCAATTTTTATTATAAAAAATTACGTACACTCACATTACCTACACAAATTGGAAAAAAAAATGTATAAATTATGTGCTTTAACAATGTATAAACCTCTAAAGCAGAAAATCTGTAATTTCAAAAATAAACATTACTAATCAAATGTGTGAAAATCTTTTTTCAGTTTTTTCGGAATGTAATTTTTTTGTTACATATTTAGATACACTTAGCAAATATATTATACAAAATGCATTAAAGCTAGAGAATTGAAATTTTTTTATATTAATACAACCAATTTCTTTCTTTAAAACTATCTAAAATTATGAACGTAAGTATAGTGATACAGAAAGTATACAGGAATATATTTCAAAAATTTGTACTTTATTGACTATTTCATTAATTCTTTTTGAAATTTCTTCTGACTATTAAATGGTACTGTATTTTTATTCCTTGCACTCGTCTAAAATTTAAAAAGAGTTTCCTCTAATACATTTTATTCATTTATTTATTTAGAAAAGTGTGCTTAACTGATCTATGATCATGAACATTTAGGCAGAGGAAAGTAAAAACCCACACTGAAAAAAGTTATTTATGTAGCAAGCATTAATTGGGTTATGCATAAACTAAAATATATTTATTTTAAATGGAGAAAGAAAAATGAACTAGTATATTGTTTATAAAGAAAAAAAAATTCCTCTTTTATTCAAGCTTCACAGTATGACAACCATACAGTTTTAATTTCAGGATATTTGGGAAAATAAATTTTAACATTTATCAAATAGAAAAAGAACCACAAGATGGATTTTTTAAAACTGTCCCTAATTTATTATGCAAATCCAAATAGTAATTATTAAATGTTCACACTCTTTGCATTAAAAATAAAGAAGATTAAACGCATGATATACCACTCCTGTTGAAGTGTATATATATGATTCAAGCTTAATTTATTATCTTCCCTGAAGAGATCTTTATTTTATAATAAATTTCCAGGTACTGCTACTTCTCTTTGATACATTTTTAAATAGGAACGTTTAGAAAAATATTATTTAATAAGGGCGCTGCTGTTAATAGAAACAAAAGAAAAAAGAAAAGACAAGAAATAAATTCTATAAATAAATCAAAAGCTAATTCTTAAATAAAATCCTACCGCTGTGATATCCTACTGCATGTAAACTGAGTTTTATCCGATTTTAATACAATAAAAATGATAGACGTTGATGAAAATACATTGTGCTGTAAGGCGTTTCACCTGGTTTGGAACTGATATGGCGGACATTTCATCAATGTCCAATCTCTCTCTCTCTATTGTAGGATCTCTTGTATCTTTCAGCCTACAGAACCACCTGTTAGTGAAATTTTAAACTAATACTGAAGTCGTATTGTTTAAACTTTATTGCTTTTTTTATTAAAATGCAAAAATCGTAGCATTTCTATCGTTAAACGTTTTCAAATTATTTATTTTAAAAAGGATATCTAATTTTTTCGACACCCGGTATATATATAATATAATTCTCCAAGTAACTCTGGTCGTTAATTAAAATCCTTCTCTTGGTAATAGAATAGTTAAGAACGGTTTATTTTAATTTTCTATGGATTTTCGTTATAAGAAAGATAAGTTTTACATAGTGTGATCAGCGTTCGGAAAAATAAAAGATTCTAATCTAATTTCTACGCTTATCTAGAAGTTTTAACCGACTAGAAGGATCTAGAAGGATTAACGGACTGATTAATTTCATTTCAAGCAATTTTTCCTTATCTGGTGTAACTTTAGATGAGTAGAAGTGATTTAATTTTCACGAGAACTTCCGTTATAAAATAAAAGTTTTCTCGTCTGAATGCTTAACAAAAATATCAAGCCAGATTTTTTAAAGCAAAATTCGAGTAATTTTCCTATTCGCTGATTCGTTTAAACTATGTAAATAAAAACGTATTTATTTAACAACGGAAATAATGGATTGCTGTATTTTAAACAAACAATATTTTCCATGCCGGAAATATTGCATAATTGTATAGATAGCTTTCATTTGAATGAAATATTTTGGTATGTTTTTAGAACATGCCCATTTGATTGAAATAAATTTCTAAAATATGATGTTGTTGAATATGTTTCAGAAGATTTGTTGAGTGCAAATATACATTACGTAAATATTAAATGTAATTATAAGGAGATTAAAAATTTATGTTAAAACAAAATATTAAATGTATAAATAAAAAGATAATTTTCTTTTAAATACAGAATATCTTCGAATTTAATGCATGCATAGAATTAATAAGTAGAACATTTTCCAAATCGTTATGTACCTAACTGATTTTTATGAGGATTTTCTTCAGAATTACTCTTTTTGTGTATGGGCGGGCGTGTTTCGTCGCTTCTCTCCACCCTGAAATATACATAAGAATTTAATTATAATTGTGTTTATATGAAATATTTTTATATTTGATTGTCGTAGGAAAATTACTGAATCAAAAATTTCATATGTATGTAGGATTATGTCTTTATTACCTAATTAAAAATTCACTGGACTTAATACAAATGAGTGCTTCTATTAGCTTTTAACTTTTATACATTTATTCATCACAGGAACAACTATAGATCACGTCGACTAAACCAAATCGCTTTATGAACTCTACCTCAAAACTTTTCCAAAATTTTTATGACTTCAATTAAGGATTAAATGGTTATTTTCTCTCGCATGCTTTTTCCATATTCCGGACATAGCTCAATCAAATTACTCCTTAATACTTTGTTCAAAATCCACATAATTAGTGTCATTTTTCTCTGTTACTGATATTTTATGATCTACATGCTTTCCATCAACTGTTACGACGGCACAAAATAACTTTTATTCATGTACCGCCTCAAAACGATTCCCCACGTAAAAGTTTAACTTTTTATTAATTTCATCTTATTATTACTTTAATTCACTTTTTATTTGCTTCAGTTCAAAGAATCTTTCTACTTAGACCCCGGCACCGAGCTCCCATAAGTTTTAGGATTCTCTCTTTATTACCTACTTAAATATTCACATAGTTATAACTACAATTGAATGTTTCCATTATCTTTTAAAATTTATACAACACTTATTATTCACACTAGCAAATATATACATCACGGCAATTCAACCAAATCAATAATATAATACATTAATGAACATAAACGTTGGAATTCACCTAGAATTCTTTTGCCGCGTCAATCATCGGTGACTGACACCTATAGATTGTGTAACGGGAATCTTATTTCGTGGCCCAAACAAAATGGCAGACAAAATAGACTTGGTAACATGTTAATCCTTTTATTTGGCGCTCAAGGGATCTTCAACCTTCATGCTGAGATAAAAACTATGGAACACCAACATACTTGGCACTTTTATTTAAGCCTTCCATACACGTGAATATTGCCCCATATCTTACCACTTTCCTCGTGTTATGATTTTTCTTTGTCTCTACGCTTTTTAGATTGTAATAATTGTTTGTTTGTAATAATTGTTTGTTTAATGAATAGGAACTCCTTTGTAACATACAGGGCTGCGGAGTCGGAGTCGAGCCAATTTTGAACGAGAGAGTCGGAGTTGGAATTGGAGTCGCATCTGTAAAATTCCCGGAGTCGGAGTCGGAGTCACCCATTTTACAAGCAAGTCTGCATTGTCGGAGTAGGAGTCGGCCCATTTTTGAGCGAAAGTGCCGGAGTCGGATCTATTAAATTTCCAGAGACGGACTCGTCCATTTTCCCACCGACTATGCAGCCCTGGTAAAGTACACCTTTTTCTATAATCACTTAATCTGACTTATCGATGATTTTTAATCTTATACCATGAAAAAATATTTTTCCAAGAATGTTTTTCATATTTTTTTTTTTTTCATTTGCTGATTTTTTTTTTTCTGAAGCGATAGTGTGATTCTATATTTAACACTTTCCAACAAAGTTGAAAAGTATAAATTTAAAAGCAACGCTAAAAACACCAGAATAAGCAAACATTCAACAGACTAGTTTCTTTGCACTGAGGACGGTACGCTAAACGCTACCGAAACTAGTCTGTTGAATGTTTGCTTATTCTGGCTATTTTAACGTTGCTTTTAAATTTATATCATTCTGCGCCAAGTAGCATCTTAATAATTAAAGTTGAAAAGTGTTTATGCATTCTGTTTGTCTATCCGTCTGACCACGCTCTAACTCCTGTAAATATTCACGGATTCCCATGCAATTGATAAAGGTTATTCAGGGTCACAAAAGCATGTTTTGTATTGTGTATGAGATATGTCGGATTAATAGTTCATTTTCAATGGCACTCAAAAGAATTGCATTATATTAAATAAGGGCTAAATGTAAACACCCCAAGATTGAGGAAATATTAGCTGCAGATATTGGTGTTATATTGGTTACAAATATTGGCTAAATAAGGGCAAAATGTAAACACTCCAATATTCGGGCAATATTGGCTGCAAATATTGGCTAAATAAGGGCAAAATGTAAACACTCCAATATTGGCTGCGAATATTGGATAAATAAGGGCAAAATGTAAACACCCCAATATTGGCTGCAAATATTGGCTAAATAAGGGTAAAATGTAAACATCCCAATTTTGGCTGCAAATATTGGTTAAATAAGGGCAAAATGTAAACACCCCAATATTGGCGCAATATTGGCTCCAAATATTGGCTAAATAAGTTCAATATGTATACACCCCAATATTGGGGCAATATTTCTTGTCAATATTAGAACAATATTTCACGCAAATATCGGGGCAGTATTGGGTAAATAAGAGCAAAATATATACATCCCAATATTGAGGCAATCTTGCCTGCAAATATTGGCGTACTATTGGTTGCAAATAATGGCTAAATAAGGGGAAAATGTAAACACCCCAACATTGGGACAATATTTCATACGAATATTGGGGCAATATTGGTATAATATTGGCTAAAAAAATATGCTAAAATATTGCAAAATGTAAACCCCCAATATTGGGGCAATATTTCATACCAATATTGGCGCTATATTTTATACCAATATTGGTGCAATATTGGCTGCAAATATTGGCTAAATAAAGGCAAAATGTAAACACCACAATATTGGAGCAATATTTCATGGCAATATTGCGCCAAGATTTAGTCAAGATATGCCAATATTGGCCCAATATTGTTTGGCTACTGGGGATTATGGTATATGGGGTAAAATCGTTTTCAGAATATTTTATGAGTTTACGCTATTTCAAATGTATTGAAACTGATATAAATGATAAATCAATGAATTTCACTACAAGATGATTACGATAGAATAGCGCTTATTTACAGGGACTCACAAAAGAAATCGGTTACAGTATTGTCTTTTAGTAATAATGGCTGGAAGTGCGTTTTAAAATCAGTGTGCGCTTTAAAATTTAAATACTTTTGCATGTTACTCGTTGCGTATAAATTCTTTACCTGATATACAGGGATACACAAAAGAATTCACGTACTATTCTCCTTATTAGCGGAAATTGCTGAAGGGGAATTTTCATCTGAGAAATGTGTATTTCTGAACTAAACTAAATTTTGGCATGGATGCAGTTAATAGGTTCCACTCTAGATGTCATATACAGGTCTGCTCAAAGAAGTCAGATAATATTCCGCTTGTAGATGGGTGCAGCTGTAATTGTGTTTTCAAATGTGTTACGCGTTTTCATATGATTGAATTAAGCAAAATATTTTAACATATTAAACCATGCAGTATTGTTACTTTATTTTGAATGCTTTGGAAGGTGTTTCATAATCTATGCGTGACGCATGATTTTTCTTTATTGTTAATTAATATTTCCATTATAATTTCATATGATAAAGTGTATCGATTAATTAAAACCTTGAGTTTGTTAAGTCGCATTGTTGAGGATGCTTGTTATCCCACATATTTTAACGCTTTCTCTGTTCCCTTTGATACCGAGATGTTCGAATTACCATTTTTCTAAAAATATTAAGGAAATTACAAAGAAAACAGCGTAATATTTTTGTAAATTACTCAGACAGTGAGAGGATTAAATGTCATTGTAAATATCTTAGGATTCGTCAAACATATTTGGTATCAAATGTAAATAAATTAATTAAAGATATTTTTTCTTTTCTTAAGCGCATATCAATTGACTGTCGAAAGAGATAACCATTTAAATTTTGCGTGCACTACTTTAAAAATTTACAAAAATGTGCCTGCAAAAGATTTTTCTTCCTATCACACAGAATCAAAATGATTGATTGAAATATTTGTCTAACATTTCTATTTCGGATAACCCTTATGTGAAAGAAATGGGAAAATAAAAGAAAATGTATCGCTTTTTCAATAAAACATGCACAAATTTATATCATTTGGTTATTTGTCTGAATATATTTCAATAAAGATCCTAAACAGTGTATCAATAATGGAATCAGCCATATTACAAAAAAAAAAGAATCTCCTAAAATAAGGGACGTATTTTCTCTTAACAACAAATAAATAAGTAAATAAAACGTTTGGAATTTTAAGTAAATAGCAAGTTCCTTTTATATATATAATAATTCAAATATTGTATTTCATACGTAAATGGAGAAAATGCATTTCAAGCAAATTATCATACGCAAATTTAGCATTTTTTTTCCATGTATGTTCCTAAGTTCATATGTATTTTGTAAAACACTTTCATGTAAATAAAAAAAAAACAAATCTGTCAAATTGGTGGAAAAAACTGTCATTTTTGGCGCCCTTGAAAAACCATTTAATTTTTTTCAGAAAATGTCTGTAATTTTTCATTTAAATTGTCTTTCTTGTAAAAAATATAGATTTTTTTTCCTGTGAAAATCAGAAAATAAATATTTCTTAAAGAACTGATTCTTTTTTTAAACAGTTTTTTCTGTAAGAAATACAGGTTTTTTTTTTTTCTATTTATTTTTTACATTGTAGTTTTTATTCTCATTAAGTTTAAAACATATTATTGATATCGGTATGTACATTAGGTGGACAGTGTATGGTATGCCCTAACAGACAATATAGGGTCAAACCCCCAGTTATTAACAGTTAACCAGCAACAAACATAACCGGTAACAGCAAAACTCTAACTCAAATAAGCATTTTTTTGTAAAATTCTGAAAAGTAAATTCATCTAATGGCAACTTAAAACTTATTTTTATTTTGGAGTCAATTTTTTCCCCACTAGTACGACAAGAAAATATTCACTGAGAAGGAAACTTTTGCGAAGACAAAAAGTACTATTTTGAGGCATCCATCTTAATTCTAAAGTTAAGATAGTGCTATTTTACCTGAATACCAAGAAGGGTTATGTGTTTGACGCGTATCTGGGTATGTGGATTTCTTTATACCCTCGATACATCCCAACGGCTGGATGGATTTTAATGAATGAAGTCTCTATCGATTCGTCTTAATCCTCTGATGGTTATAGGCAATGTTTTGTTTTTATAAATTCAAAATGGCTGCCGTAAAATACATAATGGCGATAGACACAAAAAAAAAAAATTACGCACCCTATTGAGTGGATAGGTCTTTCAAAATGAAGACGATGTCTCATTGACTATTTTACAGCCAGAAGCTCCTTTTAAATATGACAAAACCTGGAAGTTGTGTAGGTAGAATCTCTAGCTTTACTGCAACTCTAACCTTCATAAACATCTATAAGCCTCATCAAAACTATGTTCATAGATAGGAACTAACAATTAAACACAACTTAAAAGTCATCAATACAAGTAAACAATAAATAAAAAAAATACGTAAGTAATATCAAAAATGGTTTAACATTGATGAGAAATAATTAATTAGTTCCCTTTTTTCGCAGTCGGGTATTTTGATTTTTTAAATTTTATTTTAATCTATTTTTCATGCAACCATACAACACTTTTCCTTGAAGTTCGATAAAATATATCCATGATACATTAAGACCATGATTTCTAGATTATAGTTGTTCAATTTTGCTTAATTGTAGGTGCCAGTTATTGGTTCCAGTCATTTCATTTCACCAGTCTCCAACAGAGCTGTTCAGTATTGGTAATATAAAAAAAAGTTGTAAACTTTGATTTGAACAGTTTAAAAAATATATTAATAACAAAATAAATGTACCTGGTAGTCAAAACCATTTAAAATTAAGTTTTCTACCAGTGACTAACACAATTTGTCAGTTGCCGGCTCATAAATGTCAGTTAATGGATATATGTATTATTAATAATTTAAAACATGAATAAGAGACACATGCCTCTCCAGTATGATATCATATACGATTTAAGTGTTTTGTTTTTATAATAGTTTAAATAAATTCTTGAGTTAAATTTAATAACTTATTTAAAACATATGTTCCTTGATATATATATATATATAACCATTAAATAAACATTACCGACCACCAACAAAAACAGAATGAATAAAATGACATTAACAAATTGACAAAAATACAGTTCCCCCCAACACACATAACATTGATTCCATATATATATATATATAATCTTTGCAACTAATGTGTCAGACAGTGGTTCACTTTGTGTCAGTTATTGGTTTTACAAAATTGGGTTGGTGTGAGTTCTGGAGTTATTCACCAGATTTATATATATATATATATACAAACATTTTTTGAGAATTTTGTCAATAGTAATTTTTTAAAGTATCTCTGCTATCCTTTCAAAAAGAAAAATATTTATAAAAGGGGGTTTAATTTAAATTTTGCAATATTGATTTGAACAAGAAAGAATCCTTAGTGTTACTGGTTCACCCTATTACTCGTTTATAGCTATCTTCGGAGGATGCGGTGGTCACTCTCGCTATTTTAAGCCTATGATTGCGGCCGAAGGAGTTGGGTATTCAAATCAGGGCAATCTTCAGAATACCGAAGTCATTTTTCACATCTGAGTTTCCCTCAGAAAATTTTTACTGGGGAATCCAAACAGTGTAGTGTATGCGATTTCAAGAGTGTGCGTTGAGGGAAGGACATTCCAGCTACCCTACGAACAATTTGTAAGTATTTGTCCTCTCATGTGTTTACAAATGATCGCTGATATTTGATAATAAAGATAAAAAATATGGTTATGGCATCTAGAATCTGAATTGTGGCTCTAGAAAAAATATTCCATGTCATCCCTATAAATTCTAGTTCCCTTTGCTAGAGAGTTGTAATTTCCTACTAGAATTCAAGAGCGTTTTCCTATGTTCTCGTGATCAAGCTTATTTAAAAATCTCTGCAATTAGATGCGAACGCAAAAGATTAGTTTTAGTAACTATAATTCTAGTTTATGAAACCATTCTAGAAATTAAGCGATAAATTCTCGCTATTGAAACGATTCATTATCATTTCGTCACCTAGAAAACAAGTGACTAGAAATTCTAGATCATTTCATTTATTCAGCTTAGTTGTTTACCCTATTCGAGTAGCTCAGAAATTTATATTTCTAGTTTAGGGATGCATAAAATGACTACCTATTCATTCTAGGCGAAGGCGGTATATTTTTTTTCCCTCAGTGCGGGTAACATAAGGCTAGACTGTCGGTCACGAAAAATTAAAAAAACCAATTTGAAACTGGTTTGTTCCTTCCAATATGTTGCCCCAACAGTGGCTGAGAGGTTCTGCTCTCAAAGCTGGTAAATGAGAGGTGCTGTGTTCGAACCCAATCGCGCCCGTCGGCCTAACCATTTCGGAGTTTTCGTGGTTTTCTTCGAAACCTTGGATTTCCATGGGTAAATACGGATTAGGTTCCCTTAGAAAGACCCCCACGGAGGGTACATCCCCTTGGACCTATATCCCACGAGTTGATAATTGGCCGTCAAAAATCAAATCAAACCTCCCAGTATGTTCTTTTTTTTGAAGTGAAAACTTCTTTAGGCGCGTTGAGTTTTTTTTTGAGATGGGGAAAAACCAATGTTTTCGAGACACTGTAACGTAACGACATGCTAGCATTTTGACACATAGACACTAGCGCGCCAAGCGGTGAATGACAGGAACTTTTCCCTCTTCAGCTCAATCCGCAAAAGAAGAAGGAAGCTAAAACTCACTTTTTCTCCCGGCGTATTGCTAAAACAAATTATTATTTTGTTTTTCGTCAGTTAAAATGAATTATTCGTGACCTACCTATTTCATGTAACTAAAAACTGATAACGCTGTATTTTATCGTGTTGATGGTCTGGTCAATGGCCAACAGTATTGGCGGGAATTTCGATTACGGAAGATAAAATACGGGGCACAGATGTCAGATACGCACTTTGGTACCTAATTGACAGCAAAATGGCGTTACTTTATTTTACAAGGTAACCCGGCTACTGTTGCTTATTTATTAATAAATTGTTCATTTACTTTTATTTTATTTTTTTAAATTGTACAATTGTTTTGTTCTATAGTTATTAATGAAATTACCGTTTATTTGTTGTTGTTTACTTTTTAAAACAATAGAAAATAATTTTAAAATATATATTGTAACTGGTATTGGAAAACGGGCTTTCGCCAAATTGACGTTAAAAAATCGCGCCAAACCTGGTTCGTATATCACATCTCTGCCAAATTCTCAGTTTTTTGATTTTTCGACTTTTTATCCAAATTTTCCGGATTTTTGAAATTTTCCCTTTCATTGTATCCCAAACACTACCTTCATACCAAATTTCAAGATTCTAGGGATACAGGACGTACCTCTGAGTTTTGATGATCGGTGAATCAGTGTCGAAAAGGCGAAAGTTTAAGTTCATATATCTTCTGAAATAAAAAAGATAGAAACGTGAAATTTCAGCATTTAGTTCCATTTCCACATTACTTTAGATTTACGAAGTTTCAAGTTTCTGGGAATCACCAACACAAAGATATTGGGGGGGTCAAAAGTACCCTGAGTTGCTTCCAAAAAAAGATGCTTACGGCTGTGCTTTCAAGACTTGGCAGGGGCACTGCCGTGTCCCCAGATGCTTTCATTAGTGCTGCTACACAATTCAACGCATAAAACATTTCCTGACGATTAAAAAAACACACGCGTAATTGTTGAAGTTTTCACTTCTATTGGCACTCCCGGAGTGCCACTGTTTTTTTTTTATATATATATACTAAGGGACTCTGCCCCCGACGAGCTATGCTCACCAACCCTCCTGCAGACACTAAAAATTTGTTAATTTGATCTGCTTTAATGGGATTAAGGAGAATTGAATTATAATTAAAACAAGCAGTGGCGGTCCTCCTGTAAACCTGTTTCCATGACTTTTTACTGGAGATTTTAAGGCCGAATCAGATGTTTCTTTTTTCGTGCTTGATTAAATAAGATTAGTTAAGCATATGAAAATTAACTAATTTAAAATGAATTAAGTCAACAGTCTTTGCTTCCCGGTGTTTTTCAACAACACTCTCAGAAAATGATTTTAAATGTAACGTTTTAAATATGACACAATTTTCACCAAACTTTTTTTTTTAATCTTTGTAATATTCACCTGAAAATATTTTTATTGTTAGAACATAATATTATTTTTTGCGCTGGCTTAGAATTGGCAGCAGTAGTTAGAAAGATCATCTCGAAATTTGAAATAAATCTGTCATGTAAATATATTTTTTTGTTTAAACTGTTTGGCAGTACTATTATTTGGCCATTTTAATTTGACGTAATTTCTTCCATTTACGACAATGAATTTATAATTTTAAAATTTTTAATAGTCACGTGCAAATATAGTTTTTATGACGTAATTTTCAATATTTTCTTGCTTTTAATACGTAATCATTTAATTGTAAATTGAAAGTTTTTGAAAGTCAAAATTTGAAATAAATCTCTCATGTAAATATATTTTTTACTTTAAACTGTTTGGCAATGTTATTATTTGGAAATTTAATATAGGGCGTCGTTTCCCCCCCCCCATAACTGCGTTTAAAACATATTAAACAATTGATTATTTTATCGTTTTCTTTCTTTTTTAATGTGCTTATTTAAAAACAATTTTTATGACGTTATGTTCATTAATTTCCTGCAGCTAATACGTAATCATGTAATTCTAATTTCAAATAGTTTTTATCTGTTTATAATAGTCATGTGTGAATAAATTTTTAATTTAAAGAAGTAATATTCTTTGACTGTTTTAATAACTGGCAGCAATTTAAAATAATAACCTTTTCAAAAATATGTAAAAAATACTGGTAATTGCTGAAAATTTTACTTTGAAATGGAAATAAACACTCAAAAATTTATGCAAATTAAAAATATAAATACAGTTTGCACACCAATCTAATGAATCCTTGATGAATACTTTCTAAGTTTCCTTAGAAAGAATTATTAAATTCCTATGTATAGTTTTCGCTCCTATAAAACTTTTTGAATGGAACGACTTTGTCCAACTTTAACATTAAATATATATTTAAATAATTCTTCGATTTAAAAACCTTCTACTTCAACGTATCTATCAAACAATTCTCTATAAAAATACCCATTTTCATATTTTTGTATGCAGTAGGTTTTTTAGTATTAGCAAAGAAAGACCTCTGGTCACAAAAAATTTACTGACACTGGCGGTGACAGCGTTAACTACTTTTTTTTTTTTTTTTTTTTT
This sequence comes from Maratus speciosus, assembly GCA_963932465.1. NCBI lineage: Eukaryota > Metazoa > Arthropoda > Arachnida > Araneae > Salticidae > Maratus > Maratus speciosus. The sequence continues at coordinate 25,337,080 of OZ010786.1, forward strand.
TTTTTTTTTTTTTTTAGAATGTAGAGATGCTTTTAATTTACTGGATAAACAGTTCAATTCAGAGAAAGATTATGCTCCTTCAGAAAGTTTTTTTGCAAAAAGAATGTTGCTGATTTTTCTAGAGGAGCGTTTTTTATCTGATTTAAACAGTTTACTTTATTTATTTCTTTTTTGCATGTTATCTTTATTTTCGGAATTAAATTTGCTTTTTACTTTCTTCTATCTTTACAAGAAGAAAGTATTGGATTCATGAACATTTTCGAATTCTGGTTTTCGACGGATTTACACGTTTTAGAGGTCAGAGAACCCGAAAAACATTTTTTTACAAAATGTCTGTCTGTGAGTCTGTCTGTCTGTCTGTCTATCTATCTGTGTGTCTGTGTGTGACACAAATTTTGTGGGCGCTCTATCTCAAGAACTAATGCACGGAATTTAATAAAAATTCATATTCAATTAGTCCCTGATACAAATTGACGCTGATTAGTTTTTTGTGAAAATCGCTCAACAGGTGGCGCTGCTATGCTGCATTTTTTATGATTTCCGAAATGGCTCTATCTCAAGAACTAATGCACGGATTTTCATGAAACTTCAGATTCAGTTAGTCCTTGATATGACGTGATGCTGATTAAGTGTTAGTGCAAATCGCTCAAAAGGTGGCGCTGCTACGCTACATTTTGTACGATTTCCGCATGGCTCTATTTCAAGAACTAATGCACGGATTTTCATCAAACTTCAGATTTAGTTAGTCCTTGATATGACTTGATGCGGATTACGTGTTGGTGTAAATCTCTCAACAGGTGGCGCTGCTATGCTGCATTTTGCACGATTCCTGCAACAGCTCTATCTCAAAAACTAATGCACGAATTTTCACATAACTTCAGATTTAGTTAGATGTTAACACAAGTTGTTGCTGATTAAGTTTTGGTGTTAGTCGTCTAATAGGTGGCGCTACTATGCTGGCATTTTCATGATTTTCGCAATAACTCTATCTCAAAAACTAATGCACGGATTTTCCCCTAACTTCAGATTCAGTTAGACTTTGAGATAAGTGGTTGCTTGGTAGTTTTGTTTAACATAGGTTTTGGTGTAAAGCACCCAATAGGGGGTGCTGCTAGGCTGAATTTTGCTGTATTTACACGATTTCGTAGATAGCCATATCTCAAGAACTATTGCCCGGAATTTCATATCTATAGAATCCTCATGATGGGCATAGATTGCCGTTTAATTTTGGTAGTGTGATAGCTAATTTTCAAGTATTAACATGCATGGGATAGAAGAAAGTTTTGGGATTGGTATATCCGACTAGTTTGTTTTTCCTTTTGTGCGAATCATGCAAGAGTCTGCTTAATGTAAGAATTGAAATAACGAATTGCACATATGTTTAATTTTTTTTTTTTTCATATTCATATATATTTTTTTCAGATTCTTTTTTCAGGTTCCTCAGGTATACGATTACAATGGTTGTTTGTTCAATGAATAGAAACTCCTTTGTAAAATGCACTTTTTCTTGAATGCCTTAGGCTAATGTCAGACGAACGTCTTTTTGCACGCTTTTATTTCGATTATACAGCCTTCCTACACATGCTAGCAAAGGTGTAGGGAGGCATTAAAAGCGAAAAAAGCTTGCAAAAAGACGTTCGTCTGACATTAGACTTAAACTGATCTACCGATGGTTTTTATCTAATACAATGAAAAAATATTTTTCCAAGCTTTTTTTTTTTTTTTTTTTTTTCTGATATTTTTCTGAAGCGATAATGAGATAATATTCTTAATTCCTATTTTCACTATAATTTCTGTTACCGCCAAATTATTCGTAATACACATTTATAACCTTGCTCCCTTAATTATAAAGTTGGGCAGACGTGACGCATAAACGTTTCAAGTAAAAAAGGAAGATTTATTTAGAAAGGAGGGAGAAGTAGCAGAGAATAAAAAGATGAGCCAAGAGTATGGTTCCTTAATTAATAGTTCAATATCTATACTAATAAAAGAACAAAATTGTCTGTGTGTCTGTGTGTGTGCGATGGCTAGCAAAGTCTACGACACGTACGAGGTTCAAAATTTTTCTGAAGAGAGTCCAAGGCCTCTCCTAATGTACCTGGCCCTCTGAATTTTAATATTTTAATTATTAGCAGCGTAATTAAATTACAAACGCAACTCACTTTCATCAAAATTACACTTTTTCTCGGCTTTTTTTAATCTGCTTGCTTTCGGTTGGTTGATTGTATAAAGTTTTCTCAGAAGAAATTAAATAAACCGGACTAGCAATGAAATTAGGTCTGTTCAGAAGTGCAATTCGCGCCGAGCGCGCGCTCAGAAGTTTTTACCAAGGAGTAGGTCTTATCGAAGACAGGAATTTTAAAATAATTCAATTATTTCATTATTTTTATGGTTCAAAACAGATAAAACCACCGACTATATTTCTTTATCCTTCCAAAAAATTGTTTTCGTAACAGAAGTACATGCCTATGTTCACTCAGATAAAATCCAAAATATTCGGGAAAAGCATCACGTGACGTACTTCATCTAATTTAGCCCGTTCAGTGTTTAAAATTTGACAACTACTCAGAAAATTTTTATGGGCGATTTGATCACGTGATTGTGCATTTTGTTTATGTTTTATTGGTTGTGCTTTGTCTGGTAGGTTGATTGGTACAATTTAACAATTCAACTGGTGATCTAAAAATTTTAACTTTTTAACAATTTTCTTTTTATTTATTTAAAAATGATTTATCAGTTGCTTTATATCTTCCGTGGTAAATAGAATGTTGTTGATAAACCAAGATTGTGATATCAAAATATGAGATTTGTTTTTAATCTACTATACTGGATGGATTTCAATGGAATTTGAACTGTTAGTTAGACTGTTTTTCAGAGAAGGTTTTAATATATCTATCTATATTATAAAGGACAAACATATCTGTGCGTAACGCATGCGTCATTCTGCCAATGGCAACATTGAAATTTGAAATAAAGTTTTGGTTTTGCAATTTTCTCTACTGCAAATTTTTAACCTTCTAAACATAGCACATTTTAAATTTTTACACCGTCGTGTAACGAAAAAAATGCTCTTTTAAATGCAATTTGTTTGAAAGCTGTATCTGAATTTAATTTTGAAATATTAATTTTTTTGTAGTTTTTAATACATTTTTTGTAATTGTGGCAACTGAAGAACTCCATTTCTTTTGAAAGTCGTGAAGGGTTGAAAATAAAGGGAAACTAATCACGGAAGAAAGAAAATAATAATTTACTGTACCTTTTTGTTGCCATTTTCTCATAAAAACTGAAAAAATAAATTGAAATTAAAATACAATGTCAGCGATTTATACAATGTCAGACTTATTTCAAATTATAGCATTTTGTGGCACCGGATACGTATTAATTCCAATTTTGATTGTCGTTGAATACTAAGGTCATTCCATGGTAACTTACGTTATAATTTAAAACAATTTACAGCGGTAATTTCAGTAATATAACACAAAAAAATTTTCAAATGTTAAGTTGACATGATTTGTTAATTAAACCTATCCAAAGGCCAATTTGGATAAAAATTACCTAGAAAATGAAAATTACATTTTTTATGGCAACTTACGTTACTTTTTAAGTAATGTCAGTTACCATAATAAATATAACTGGCAGAGTTCAAGAAAAAACACTAAAATTAGGCCATTATCATCTAAATTTATCTTTGAATAGGTTTAATTAACAAATCATGTCAACTTTGCATTGTTAATATTTTTTTTTTTTTTTTTGTCTTTTATTACTAAAATTACTGAAGTAAACTGCTCTAAATGTAACGTAAATTACCATCGAATGACCCAGTGAATTATAAACATTGATTGAGCGAAACAAACAATATCACTTATTTTATTTTGAAGCTCAGAGCTTTATAAAAATTAATTACAATGTTGACACATTTTAATTAAATTCTAAAATACACCATATGGTCCTGATAATTTCAATAACTTATACTAATGAAATAAATAATTCATATCACTTCAAAGAATTGTAAATAAACAACCCAAATCACAAAAAAAACATTAATAATAATACATTTTAGATTGGTTCAACATTAACAAATATTAAATCAAATACATTAGATTATTACATATGCAGCTTAATAATTATTAAACAAATAAAAACCATGATACTATCACAGATAATACATTTTATATTATTTCAATATTAAATAAAATATATTAATAATTAATAATATATTAATAATTAAGCTGATATTAAATTAACATTATCCAGGTGTACCAAATGGAAGAAAAAGGAATTAGAAATGGAAGAGATATCATTTGATCATAGTTCACAGCTACGAAGCAATATACATAACCATATTCTCAAATATATACATTATTACTAATTAATTACTGTGCTTAAATTGCTTATTTAACACTGTGATCTTATTTTAGACAAATCTGATAAGTAATTCTAGCTTTCGTGTAATTTCTGAATTTTTTTAAGTCTGAGCGACACATTTTTTGCAATATCAAATCCTTGAAAAGTGTGTATAGGGAGGGAGGTAGAGGTTAACTGCTTCCCACTAACAGAATACTCATATACTCGATGTTTATATAAAACATAGTTTACATATTTACATAAACTACATTTTTTTAATTGATCATATAACGCCATTTTATAAATTAAAAAAACTAATGCGAAGATAACATTGATTAAAGAATAAAAGGAATTAAATAATAAATATTGTAATGAGAATAAAATTTTCTTAGATACAGATTGATTTTGTGAGAAAAATGACGTTATATATAAAAGATAAAACAATGATAAATAAAATACAGAACATGTACTTTTGAGAAAAATGACTTACTTACAATCATCATACACGAATATTATTGAAGATTCATATCTTCAAAAAAAGCATGCAAATCTCATGTAAAAGTCGGGTCAACAGGCAATCGACAAACATTCACATAACTGTTGAAAATGTCCCATTGAAAACATCCTGCAATGTAAATGAATAGAAAAAAAAGACTATAATAAACTAATAAAAACAACAAAAACAATGTAGAATGCATTTCAAAATCCCTCGTTCTAAGCAACAGAAAATAAATATATAAAAAAACTACATACTTACAGTCAGTCATACAAGTTAGTAATGCTTTATTTATACGACAGTTACTGATTGATGAATTTTAAGTAGAAAACAACAAAACAGCACATAGTGCAAGAGCATCAGACAATCAACTTTCTTGCAGAAGATCACAAATGGTAGTCACTTATTATAGAAGACTACACAACTGCGATATCCTGAGAGCAAACTTGGTAAAATATGTATTTATCTTGGCACCAGCAGATTCTAATCTCTACTTCAAGTATAACTTTTATAGGTTTGAAAGTTTTTCAAACTCTTTCTGAAAAAAAAAAAAAAAAAAAAAAAATATGAACTTTTTAATCGTAAATCATCTCTTGTGGGGAAGTGGGGAGAAAAAATTCATGTTCTAGATTTTACAGTTTTAATATACTACTACTGATTAATTATTAAAGAAAACTACAGAAAGATAAACATATAAGATAAAATTTTAAAAAGAATAAAGGATGGTTTATAAATTATTAATAATAATTACAAGTAAAAACTTTATTTAAAAACAAGTTTGTTGAATTTAAAAAAAGTTAAAATTTATATGTCATTAGAATTTTTTTGGGGGGAGGATAAGAAGCTAAATACAATTCAAAGTCTTCATATTACTTTTTTAGATAGTACCGTATCATTGTAAAAATTAACACATTTAAAACTGATTAATAATAATGTAAATCATGTATGCAGAGTTTGCTATGATCAGTCCATTATATAAAAATAATAGAGAAAACTTTGGAGTTAATTCAAAATTAATTCTATGGTTAAAAATTTGTTGCTAGTTTTAGGATAAATTAAAAAATTGTCAGTACTAAAAATGCATTGAAATAGAATATCAAATAAATTCCTGAAGGAAATGAAACTATTTATTCACAAAAAAGGCATTGCCGTACATTATAATAGAATGACGACCGTATTATATTAATTTGTATTCATATACTATCAAATTTGTTTTAAATTCATGCATATGAAACCAGGTTAATTTTAAAGAATTTGGAAATGAGGAAGATAATTATCTATTAACAAATGCATAGGCAGCGTTGTATGTAAATACAAGAAGATGCAAATTAAAGAATTTACGAATACATCGTTTTATACATTTTGGTAATATTAAAAAGTAACATAATTAACAAATTAATTTTAGTAGCGTAGTATGTAAATACATGAAAATAGTAACTTACGATTGTATAGCTTTATAAAAGAAACTTCTACAGTTATGAAACAATGTAAAGAAATGTTAAAAAACATCTGAAAAACCATTACGTACCTTTAATTTGTAAATCCCTTATTAATTTCAAATAATCTTTAAAATCATAAGCTGTCGTCTGCTTCTTCAATCTTTTAAAATGGCGGAATACAGAAAAATGAAGCACGCTGATTGGTTGGGTCTAGTATTTTAAAGCCAAGGCCTAGACCACAGAGACCAAGCCTCGCAGACCACGCAGATCCTCCTAAACCAGGCTAAACCCACGCCTGGCAGACCTCGCAGACCTTGTAGACCTGATAAGCCATAGTGTAAACGCAGCATTAGGGCCTTTGTTGCAGCTTCTTTAAAAACTATCCTATTATATTGCAATTTTCTTTATCTTAGCTTTAGCGTCCTCCAGCTACTTTAAAACCAGTACAAAATTTTCGTACACCCAACTACATTCCAGTTAACATCCTGATCCCCAGGATCCGGTTATTCTTTGTACCTCGGCTACCACCTTTTTTGAACATTAATGTCCTTTTCCAGCATCATCTTACGTCTACTCACTACAGCCGTAAATTAAAAATCGCATCATTTTAAAGGTAACTTTAGATAAGAGATTTCATCCGTTTATTAAATATCGTCTTAATGCTAACAGTAATTCATGAAATTTACAAGGGGAGGGGGAATCTTCCACCGCTTGGAGGTGCTTTATTGCCTCCGATTTAAAGGCCCAATTGCAACGGGATTTGCTTTCTTCAACTTAGATTACAATTCAGCTACTTTCTGTATTATGAAATTTTATCTTAGACTTTAGTTACCAACATTTTTTGACATTAATTGTGCATTCTTTTTTATTATTATTCTATGGGCTTGATTCCTACGAGGTTTGGCTCACTCAACTTGGTTTTTGATAGTCTCCGACACGTGCGGGCACTTCCGGTAAATGCTGCCATAGGTATCGGGGATCTAGATTACAGGTTCATTCGGAAAGAAGTTTGATGGGAACACACTAGGCGTTGCGGAAGGAAATGGGGCGTCCAAAATTAAGTTCATTTAAAAGAATTTCCAAAGTTATGAAATCATGCAAACTTAAGTTTTGTTTAAGGTTATTATTTACAAACCCCGGGCAACGCCGGACGGGTCTGCTAGTTATCTATAAAAGTGTAGTCAGAAAACATAATTGACAACTGTTATTGAATTCATGAAAATTTCCTAAGTATATAAATATAGAAAGCAACTAATTGCTTTTTAATAACAGGGGGGAAATGACGATTCCGCTAGAGATTCTTGTGGAGTACGGAAGGGTTTTTCCATACATATGCAATAAATAAGGATTCGTGTCTGTGGCAACTCTAACTGCCATGACTGTTAAAGCTACCGAATAAAATATAGTCATGTAAAATGACTTCTAAAACTAGAATAACAAAAATCTATATTCAAAATTCAGGTAAGAATTCAAATTCTCTTACCTTCTTAAATAATCCAAGAGACGGGATCGCGGTCCTCCGACAAGAGCTATATTGGTTGAATGCACAAGATACACCATTCTGCACAGCTTCCATAAAATATTCCGCCGCCCGTTTTACTAATTTGGGAAGGCGGGGTGAGTACTATTTCTATTTCTGAAAGATAAGACATATTAGATGTGTCTTTGTGTAAAATTGATTAAAGCCCATGTTTGGTATAAGTCCTCTATTACGTTTCTGGTACAACTTCTCAGCTTTCTAAGCTGCGTCTACGAAACACAACAATCAAACTACATCTACCAAAAATAAGAAAAAATTAAAGTTCAAATAAAAAAATCACTTCTGTGTTGAAAGGTAAAGTCTATGATGAAACAGTCAGTTTTTATTGCATGAGCATTTTCCAGCCCACGCATTCATCTAGCAAGTGTTCTTATGACGTAATATGGAAGGATTAATGATTCAGTTAATTCGCAACATACTCCCGCCTTTGAGTTTCAGAAGACGAGAATTCAAATCTTCCAATTGGTCCGCTTTTTGATAATTCGTCCATATCTGGAACGCTGAACTGGAACTGCAGAATCATTGTCCTTAGATCTTGTCGGAGCTTTTGTTGGTATATATGTCGTTTGTTTAATGATTTGGCATCGAGAATGTCAAGATCTGGCGTACCACTATCTTTCACTTCTTGCAAGAACATGACCGGAGTGAGAGGGAGTAAGTCATTTGCATCCTCCGACACATAGGTGAGGGGGCGGCAGTTAATTAGACTTCCGACATAACACATCACTGTCTCCATTTCCTCATAATTCAAGGAGATTTTCCCCAAAACTTTTCTGAGTATTCTCTTTGTTGTCCCAATTAATCGCTCCCACCACGGAGCTGACGGCGGGATGAATTTCCATTTAATTTTGCTGGATATACTGGCATTTATTACAGCATTCCAGTCAATTTCTTTCAACAAATTTTCTGCTCCTATAATTTTTTTTCCGTTGTCTGTATATATAATCGAAGGGCGGCCTCCACGGGCTATAAATCTCCTCAAAGTCTGCAAGAAAATGTCTGTCGAGAAAGAAGTAGCGAGCTCAAAATGTATTGATCGAAAAATAGCACAGGTATAAATTACCAGCCAAATCTTTTTATTTCCTTTGAGAAAAAGCGGGCCGGCATAATCGATACCTACGATTTCAAAAATGGCCACTTCTCTCACTCTGTCTTCAGGTAAGGCAGGAGTGAAAATTTCTACGGTTTTAAAATCGTATCTTCGTCATTTCACAGAGTTTCTAATAATCTTTCTAATTGTTTTACGGAATTTTAAAAACCGGTAATCTTCCCTTAAGTTAGACATTATTATTTGTACCCCCGCATGTCCTAAGGTTAAATGTCTAGGTATAACCAGTTTTTCTACGACTGGATGGTCACTTGGAAGTATAACAGGGTATCGAAAATTCATTCTATCTTCTCGCAAAAGTATGCGTGATTTAAGTCTCATAAGTCCATCAGAATCTACTATTATCTGAAATGCCTTTAAACGTTTATCTTCGGGACCAGTAAATGATTGTTTTTGGACTAAGTTTAGTAATACATTCTCTGATTTATTCTGTTCTTCCACAGTTAAAAACCAAATTCGCTATCTGTTGTTTTCTTTTTGCAATTTTTGAAAAATCTATATATCCATGCGATTACTTTGACCAATTTATCATAAGAAGAAATTCTATTGTAAATCTGGTCGTTTTTAAACTCTACATTGTTAGCACTAATAACAGTCCTTCTTCTTTCTGCATCTATAATTTCAAAATCGGGAAAAATTTCTGATTTAGGCCACTGTCATTGGTTCTCTTAGCCATCTATTGGTTCTCTTAGCCATTGTGGTCCCTCCTACCATTTATCTCCGACTAAAACCTCAGCGTTACAACCCCTTGAAGGCAAGTCAGCGTGATTCAATTGGCCGGAAATAAAGAGCCACCTTTCAGGATCACTTAATGAGCGAATTTCTGACACCCGGTTATAAACAAAAGGTGCTCAATTTTCATTTCTTTTTATCCAATAAAGTGCATTGGCCGAATCAGTCCAATAAAAAATTGCAATGTCATCTAATTTTAAATCAGTTATAACACTGCTTGCTAATCTAGTCTCTATATTACAAGCCAACAATTCCAAGATCGGGATGGAAATTGGTTTCATAGGCGCAACTCTACTTCTTGCTTGAACCAACTAACAGAAATTACCTTGCTCATTTTCGGTCCGTATAAATATGCACGTAGCATACGCTATTTTACTAGGGTCGCAAAAGACGTGCAACGAATGCAGCTTATCTGCATCCCGTGAAAAACACCTAGGTATTTCAATAGTTCTTTTAATTCTTTTTTCCTAATTGGTTTTTCCATTTTTCAAATTTTTTCCTGATAGAAACAGGCAATTTCGTGTCCCATGTTACTTTAGCTTGCCAACATTCCTGTAATAATATCTTAGGTTCTAATGTTATAGGACATGTGTACCCGATAGGGTCGAAAATTCTATGTACAGCCGATAAAATGTTTCTCTTAGTTACTTTTGGATCATCTTCCAAAATCTCTTTTAAATCAACTGCTAATGTGTCCTTTTTAAAATCCCACATTAACCCCAAAACGGGGACATTTTCCCCGGTCAAAAGTTCTCAAAAACTATGCTCCCACCCGCGAAGCCCGAATTTAGCAGTGCTAAGAAGGGGTTTTGACTCTTCGATAAAGCGGTGCAGTTCTTCCATATTATTAACGCTCGTAACGCAGTTGTCAACATAAAACGACTCTAACAACTTAAACGTGGTGTTTTTAAAATGCTCAAGTGCGTTTTTCAAATGATATTCTAACGTGGCACCTAGAAGGTAGGGGCTACATGAAATGCAGAATACTACTATTCTGTGTTGAAGCGTTATTAACTTTCGAGCCCCCCCCCCCCTTCATACCATACAAATTTCAAGTAGGGTCGATCTTTTTCTGTAATGCCTATCTGTAAAAAAGCCTTTTTTATGTCCGCAATTACCCCTATTTACCCTAATCTAAATCTATTTAAAATAGAAGGAATCAGTTCAACCAGGTTAGGCCCCTTTTCAATACAATCATTTATCGATGGTGAGTTCTTTCCCTGAGCTGAACTATCAAAAACTGATCGCAGCTTCGTAGTGGAATTTTCTTTAAACACCGCTCTATGAGGAAGGAAATGCTCCCTACCTACTGCTTTTCTCTGATCAACCTTTTCTATTATTTTTTCATCTAACCATTCCTCAAATACTTGATTATAATCGCCTAATCTTCCTACCCTTTTCAACGAATGACACAGGTTTTTAATCTACGTTGAGCAATATTTTCGTAACTGGGCAAACGAGGGTGGCCCTGTATCCATGGAAGACTAACTTCCTATCTTCCCTCGTCATCTACTCTTATACTACTGAGAAAATGTTCTTTTGTGGCTAATTCTATCTCTTCTCTACTTTTTTTCTCCCCAGGATGCCGAATTCCTAAATTTTCAAGGTGCCATAACTCGGTAATTTTTGCCTCTTTGACATGGAGCGAAAAAATGAGATTATTAATATTTTTATTTTCATGATCCTCAGTTTTCCCGAGAATTGTCCATCCTAAACTAGTTCCCATGCAAACTAATCCACCCTGTAATTGTTTTAAATGTCCGGTAAATAATTTGCCGGCGATGTTTGCACCAATTAACACGTGAATTTCATCAGGGGAAAATTCGTATAATAAATCATTAGCTCTAGTGACTCTATCGGTCAATAAAATTCCATACCTTTTTATTTCATTAACAAAAGGTCCTTCTGGTATAGGGGCAATTTCAGAGCAGATCTTTTGTTGGTCTAATACTTCAAATTTACATCGGAAACTATTATCCATATTTCCCAAATTAATTAAATAACTATCGTGTAGTTCTTCACATTGTTGCCCCCCAAATAAACTATGCACTACTCTTTCCTGCCTTATACTATTATAGCCTAGCATTTTGGCAGGAAATTTCGATATATATGAACGCTGTGAACCTGTATCGTATAAAATTCCGACATTTCGTACTATATTCCCGTTGTATATGCGTACGACCAATGTTTGAAGTAAAACCTTCTTTCTAGAAGTTGTATCGGCAAGCATAGCCGTAGAATCCTCTTTAGAATTATCGCCCAATTTAATTTTATTCTTTTCTATACACATAAATTGGTGGTGATTTTTTGAACAATGAGTGCAGTTCATTTTGAATTTACAAAATTTTGCTACATGATTGACATTAAAACAACGAAAACATGCCCCCTTTCTTAACAAAGCATCTTTTCTCGCAGCGAGTGTCATTTTCAATACCGCTCTACAATTTTGACTACGGTGTTTATTGTCGCAAAACACACACTGCTCTTCCGATTTTCCATCAACCGCATTATATAATTCGGCCGCCGTAGCAAAGGGAAATTTTTTTCTTTTCGTTCGATCCTAATTTCTCGATTTATTGAGACCTCTTTATCTAAGGAAAACCCACTCTTAGATAATTTGACCTTTTGTTCCATTTCTACTTCAATTTGTAAAAATTTCATTAATATATCCAGTTTATTAATTTCACTATCTTTCTCCTCATTGACTGTTAACGTGTCAAGATGCCTATCCCATAATTTAAGAATGTCCGAAGGTAATGCTGATTCGACCAATGGGTACAAAATGGATGCATAATTTTCCGTCGAAACTCCTAACATTTTTAGTGATCCATAGGTGCCAACCTCAAACTAATCTTCCGTAATACGTGCGTTAATTTGACCCTGGTTTAATATTTTCAAAACCAGAAATTTTTTAAAGAAATGAAATTAAATATGTTCCACTTAGAAACATTGAATTAAATAAAGATTCTTGAAATAATTTTTCTGGTTCGAAAGCGGTTAACCTGGGTTAAATTAATCTAGATATTACGGAAGATTAGGGAAAGGTTGGCAGCTATGGTGATCTTAGATAATTCTCAATCTTATCATATAATTTGACAGGCGAAAGTCTCTGACCTTGTCCCAAGGAATTATTTATTACAAGCCCCAGGACTTCGCGTATATGTACTTCAATTAACACATCTTTTCTGCCAAAACGGGCCTTCAGCGATTTAATAGCTTCTGAATAGCTATCGGCTTACTATTTCTGGGTCCTCATGAATCTTTTCAAATTGGCCCCAAAACGATAGCCAATTTTTAATTTCCTCATTAAAGGGTTTAAGTTCGAGTTTTGGCAGTTTAAATTTTCTTCTAGTAGCTATGGCATCTAATGGCAAAGATGCTTCCTGAGTCTGGCTGTTTTCTAACTTATTAATATAGCGAATTAATTTATTTCTAATTTCTATATAGTTAGTGGTATATTTATCAATAGACTCATATTCGGAGTCAAAGGCAACTTGTGTACAAGTCTGATCTTCAGACAAATTCTCCAAAATTTGTTTGTCGAGCGTAGAAAGCTCGATTTGTTTAGCTCCCAGTCTGTCTAAGACAGTCGACAATTTATCCAAATCAGTTTCATTGGAGAGTAAAAATTTTTCTATTTATTTTACCAATTTGGTAAAATTAGTACGCACTGGTGTCCTAGATTTTTTTTAATTTCTCCATGTTTCTCAAAAATTACTAAATTTATCTACTAATACGGAGGACTCGGATCCCGGCAGGGATGCCAGATTTTATGTGGCAACTCCAACTGCCTGAATGTTAAAGCCACCACGTAAAATATAGTCATGTAAAATGACTTCTAAAACTAGAATAACTAAAATCTATATTCAAAATTCAGGTAAGAATTCAAATTCTCTTACCTTCTTAAATAATCCAAGAGACGCTAGCGCGGTCCTCCGACAAGAGCTATATTGGAGGGATGCACTAGATACACCATTCTGCATAGCTTCCATAAAATGTTTCGCCGCCCGTTTTACTAAAATGGGAAGGCGGGGTGAGTACTATTTCTATTTCTGAAAGATAAGAAATATTAGATGTCTCTTTATGTAAAATTGATTAAAGCCCATGTTTGGTATAAATCTTCTATTACGTTTCTGGTACAATTTCGCAGCTTTCGAAGATGCGTCTACGAAACCCAACAATCAAACTACATCTACCAAAAGTAAAAATAAAATTACAGTTCTAATAAAAAAAATCACTTCCGTGTTGAAAGGTAAAGTCTATGATGAAACAGTCAGTTTTTATTGCATCAGCATTATCCCGCCCACGCATTCATCTAGCAAGTGTTCTTATGACGTAATATGGAAGGATTAATGATTCGGTTAATTCGCAACAGTGTCAGCAAGACCAGACGTCATATTGGTTCCAAGCTTGAAAACGTAACTTCCGGTAGGTGACTCTAAATGCAAATATTTTTTACGTGTGCCGACGGCCAGTGTCTAGGAGAATAAAGTGCTACTTATGATCCCGTAGGATTAGGAAATAATTTCATTTATGCTTTGACAGCGCTATAGAACTGACAGAAGATCGTGCTTCAAGGGTGCATTCTCAGTTACTTTTCGCCCCCAGGTGAAATTTGTAGGTATTCCACTACCTATGCTCGCAAGTGTTTTGACGAGAGTCTTATGCGATTTAGAATCGGGCACTAGAATGGACTGTTAGGGATGCTTACCTTTGTATTAACTTATGCACGAGAACCGTAGCTACGGGCGAGTGCTCCGAAAAACGGTGTGAAGAATTATGTTTTAACGCCAATTGAGAGATAAATGGATGACGATGGCTCTATTGTTTACGTGGAGTTACTCGCCTCCGGGGCTCAGCTCTCTCTCTGTATGAGTATGTGTGTGTTGACTGTTGGTAGAATGTTTTTAAGAACAGGTTTTCGCTTTTACTGTAAGTAGATGCATTACAGTGTATTATAGCTGTAAATATGTGTCTTCCAATAAAAAGGAAGATAAAAAATCATATCCCGTCGAATAATTTAGTAAGTGCCAATTGATTTAAATTAAGATAGCGTTAGTTAAGAAATCCATTGAACCATAGAACCGGTCGCAACAAACTACGAACGCCGAGAGGAGAGACCCATGAACCACACAGCTCCTACAGAGCGAAGGTCGAGATACTAAATTGAGTACCTTTCGCCCTTGGTCTCAACATACCTTGTGCGCTGCCTGACTGTTCGTCATATTCCTCCCTTAAGGGGTCGAGTGAGAACCACCAGAAAGAGTACACTGCGTATTGTGTTCCCAAAAATGATGATTTGAATGCAAATTATTAGTAGAAATTTAAAAGTCAATTAAACATTTATTTGATTTTAACACTTAAATGCCTGATCCTTCAAAATCATTTTAATAATATTTTCTGGCTTCCATTTTTTAAATAAATCATGGGAAAATACTAAAATAAATCATATTTTGTTTTAAGTGTGGTTTACGGCTAATAAACAGCTTGTTACTCATCGACAGTACTGGTCTTTAATTGAAAAAATAATTTTCCCCGATAAAATTCTATATTATTAAACACACAAAAATTTTAGGAACTATGATAAGAAATAAATTTTACTAGCTAACTGTAGAAGAAAATAGGGTATTTCGCAAGCTTCCAAACAAAACAAAAAGAACATGTAGCAACAATCGAAAAAAATCTTTATTTTTAAAATGCACAAGTGTTGCCATCTACATGTTGAAAATCGGTTTAATAATATTTTCAGAATGCATTTTATTGGCAAAATAGCATTACAGCTTCAATATTATTCTAATAGCATTTTAGAAGCCTAAATTGGGTCTGTTGCCGAAAGGCAACATGAGGCATTTAAGGGTTAATACTTCTGTTCCTTTAAATAGAAAAGACACAATACCGAAGAATTTTATAAGTTTAGTGAAAATGTAGGTGTGGTTTAATTAAGTAATTTTATTTCGATCAATGTATAACGAAATAAATCGTATTTTAAATCATATATCTCTAATTTTGTAAAAGTTAAATATATGAAGAGTATATGCTGTCGACTGTGTGATAACGTCTGCTCTGTGAACCAATTTGACTTCACATCTAGCCGAGCACTTTTATATGGCTAGGTTAGACGTCCCTATGGCTCAGTTCGCAGAGCATTGGAGCACTACACCGTTTGTTGTTTATTGCATTGTTTATTTAAAATTACTATTTTTTAGAAAACGAATATTGTTTTGAAAATTTAAGAATTTAAATTTAAATTAAAACAATCCTTCTATATATAAAAAAATGTTTTGATTTGGAAACGGATCAATGAAAATCTGCGTAGATATTCCGGGTAGATCGCATCAAATTTGAATGCTTAAGCTTGGTCTTTCATCGTTAATATTAAAAAAAACTGTTGCATACAAAAATATGAAAATCGGTGGTATTATAGAGAAATGTTTGATAAACACGCTGATGCAGGCAGTTTTCAAATCGAAGAATTATTTTAAGAGATATTTAATGCTAAATTTGAACAAAATTCTTCCATTAAAAAAGTTTTATTGGAGCAAAAGCTATGCATGAGAATTTAATCATTTTTAGATGATTTTATACATTGGAAGTTCCCGGTGTGCAGATTGAATTTATTTTTTTTAATTAACTCATTTTTGAGGTTTTATTTCAATTTTAAATTCAAATTTTCAGCATTTCGAAAGATATTTTTTACAAATTTTAGAAAATGTTATTAATTTAAACTGTTGCCAGTTGTATAAACAGCGCAAACAATAATGTTTACTTCGCATTAAAAATATATTTACACGTAACTATTACAAACAGAAAAAAAACTTTAAAATTAGAATTAAATTATTACATGTTAAAAGCAGGAAAATTACGTCATAAGAACCATAGGCACAGATGTCATATATACGACCCATATTGGCGCAATTTTTTTCCGACGCTAATTTGGCGGAAACATTAATAGCATAAACAACAACATCTGGGTTACCATATCAAGCAAAATAACGACACTTTAGCACCAGTTAAGTACCAGTTGCTTATATGAAATTGGCGTCAGAAAAAAATTGCGCCAATATGGGTCGTATATGACATCTGTGCCGAACCATATTTGCACTTGAATTTTAAAAGAGAAACAAAATCTTAAAAAAAAAAAAAAATCATTATTATGCGTTAAAACTTGTAATTTGAGGAAATTACGTCATATTTAAAATGGCAAAAAATATAGCAAAACAATTTAAATTGAAAAATACATTTGACCGAGATATTTTGAGCTAGTCTTTTCAACTATTATCGTGAATTCGAAGACAGCGCAAGTAATAATTCCTTCTGACAACAAAAGTATTTTCACGTGAATATTAATAAGAGAAATAAAACTTTGGTTTAAATTACGTCAGATTTGAGACGATACATTTAAAATGAATTATTTAAAAGAACTATCTTATAGCGCTGTTAAAAAATACCGGGGACAATGACACTGTTTACTTAATTCATTTTACATTAGCTTATTTTCAAATGTTGAACTAATATTTTTAATTAAATACGAAAACAGCCATTGTATCTCTTAACAGCAGCAGATTTGGCCTTAAAAATCTCCAATCCAAGGAAAGCGAATGGAAACCCGTTTACAGAGAGATCGCTACTGTTTTTTTTTAATTTTAATTCAATATTTTTAAAGCCGATCAAATTACCGTGCTTTTTGGATTTTGGTGTGCCTGAACGGGGGTTGGCGAGCGTAGCTCGTAGGGGACATAGCCCCCTAGTAAGTCAAAATTAAAAATATTATTTTTTTAATTCGTTAAAAATGAAGCGATCGTTTAAGATACATTAGTTTTACTTAGCTGTCAATATTATTTGAGACTCTAGTAACAATGGTTTTGCTACAATTTTGTAAACAATGGGTGCAAATAAACTGTAATTTATTTTTTTCTATTAAAATTAAAAATTAAGAAAACGTAAAGTACCAATTTTAGGATATTGAAATATTTATCTTTCATCATAAAACAGAGACTAAGCTCACAGTGGGAAAAAAATTTAGGCTTTTGAGTTTTATAGGTGGTGAAACGAAGTGGACGACGAAGTGGAAAAGTGTTTATGCATTCGGTTTGTCCGTCCGGCTGTCCACGTTCTTTAAAATGCGGTATGTGTTTCTAAATTTAACTAATTTTTTGCATATTACTCATTGTATATAAATTCTACGCCTCGTATACAGGGCTGCACAAAAGAATTCACTTACCATTCTCCTTATTAATGTAAATTGCTGTAGGAAAATTTTCAACAGAGGTATATGTATTTCTTGCATGTAGTTAATAGATACAAATCTATATATCATATACATGGATGCACTAAGAATTCGGATATTTTTCTGATTTTAGATGGGGACAGCAAATTGGGTTTTCAAATACGTTATGCGTTTCCATATGGTTGAAGTAAACATAACATTTGAACTTATTAAACGGTGCAATATTGTTACATTATTCTGAATGTGTTGAGAAATGATTCATAATCTATGCTTGAAGCATGATTTTTTCTTTCTTGTAAATATTTATCATAGAAATATTAAAATGGCGCTGTTGGTCAGCATATTTTAAAAGTTATTACACTTTGCCGTATTACCTCAGACGCCATTGATGTGCCTAAGTTGATGACCTACATTAATGACCTATGTAATTTTCAATAAAAATTAAAAAAAAGAATAAAAGATTCATTGGATACAGATCTAACAACGTGTATTATTATTGTACGAAACATCTGCATAAAACAATCGTTAACACTTTCCAACAAAGTTGAAAAGTGTTTATGCATTCCGTTTGTCTGTCCGTCTGTCCACGCTCTAACTTCCCTAAATATACACGGATTTTCATGCAATTGATAAAGGTTATTTAGGGCCACAAAAGCATGTTTGGTATTGTATATGACGTAGTTAGGATTAATAGTTTATTTACAGGGTCACTCAAAAGTATTCCATTACATTATGGTATAAGGGGAAAAATCGTTTGCATAGCATTTTGATGACATTATGCTATTTCAAATGTATTGAAACTGATATAAATCACTGAATTTCACTACTATCACGTTAGAACATTTTTTTATTCATTTACAGGGACACACAAAAGAAATCCGTTACAAAACTAAAAGAAATCCGTTACAATACTTTCTTTGAGTAATAATTGCTGGAGTGTGCGGTTTAAAATGTGGTATGTGGTTTTAAATCTAATTAATGTTTTGCATGTTACTCACTATATATAAATTCTATACCTCATATACAGGGCTGAACAAAAGTATTCAGGTACCATTCTCCTTATTAGAGGAAATTGCTGAAGGGAAATTTTCAACTGAAGTATATGTATTTCTTAAGTGAACTAGATTTTGGATTGCATGTAGATGGTAGATACAAATCTTTATATCCTATACAGGGGTGCTGAAAAAATTCGGTTAATTTTCCGATTGTAGATGGGAACAACTGCCATTTGGCTTTGAAATGTGTTATTTGTTTCCATATGGTTGAATTAGGGTAATATTTAATTTTTTTTAACTGTGCATTTTTTTTTTTTTACATTATTCTGGATGTGTTGGAAAGAGTTTCATAATCTATGCTTGACGCATGTTTTCCTTGTTTAACTTTTCAATGGGTCATAGAATAAATAAAAATATAATATTTAGAAAGTGTTTACTATAATATCGAAAAACAGCCCATTTCTTTTTAACACTTTCCAACATAGATGAAAAGTGTTTATGAATGGGGTTTGCCTGTCCGTCTGTCTATCTGTCCGTACTCTAACTCGCAAAAATATGCTCGGATTGCCATGTAATTGATATATGTTACTGAGGTAACCATGGCATGTTCGGTATTGAAAATGAAGTGTGTACCATTGATAGTTCATTTACAGAGGCGCTGAAAAGTTTTCCGTTACATTATGGTCTGTGGGCAAAAATCATTTGCGGTGTATTTTATCAGTTTTGCAATATTTTAAATGCAACGAAATTTATGTATATTAATGAAGTGAAGTAGAAGATGGTGTCTATAGAATGTGTTAAAGTATCACTTACAGTACGCGTACAGGGAAACTGAAAAATATTTAGTTATTTTATTACCTATGGATCGAAATCGTTTGCGGCGTATTTTAATGATGTTACTCCGTTACAAACATAATGAAATTTACAGGAACTTCAAAGGTAAACTAAAACTCCCTTTTTTAGAAGGAGGAGTGCAAAGCATTTATCATTCATTTACAGGATCACACAAAACAGTTTGATTTTAAAATGTTCTACGTGGAAAAAATTTCGTAGTGTATTTACATTATGTTGCACTACTTCAAACATGTTGAAATTCATATACATTACTGAAGTTTACTACAAGATGCTTACAATATAAGATGATGTGCATTGCATTTATTGTTCATTTACAGGGACACATAAAATATATCTGAATCAATCCCGTATCCGAAATGTTGCCTATAAGGAATATTTGCTGAAAGTGCGTACTTAATTATGGTATTCGTTTTTAAGTTTAACTCAATTTTTGCATACTAGGTGTAATGCATAAAATCTAAATACCATATACAAGGCTACACAAAATAGTTCGCAAGAGCATAAGCATTACTCAGAATGAGCGTGAACTACTTAAAGAGGTTTTCTAACTTAGTGATTCATTTTCAAGCTCAACTACATTTATTATAGTAAGAGAGGATTGTAGCATATAAATAAAATTTTAAACAGGGCTATGTAAAAAGCTAGATACATGCCGACTGTATATAGTAATTCCTGAAAGTATGATTTTAATTGTTTTAAGCGTGTTTTTGCTTGAATTAAATTTTTGTTAATATGTGGCGTTTATAGAAACCTGCATATATAGGGCTGTAAAAAACAATACATGTATATTTCGTCTATTGGTAGAAGATGCTGAATGTGAATTTCAACTGTGTTATTCATTTTCTTACTAAACTAAGTTTTAGCATAAAATGTAGAGTCTGTACAAATCTATGAATCATATACAGAGCTGCAGAAAAGAACTTTCCGGCTATGGGCGGTAATCGTTGTAATCTGGTTTTCAAATGTGTTATAATTTTCTAAAATGTTTACTTCGGGTTCTCCTTTATTTTATTAAGTGGCGAAGGTTTGTTAAAGCAGTCTGGAATTGTTGGAAATTGTATCATAATCTGTGCTTGAAGCTTGGTTTTTCTATCTTGTTTAAAAATAACATTAATATTCATTCAAATATACAATTAAAAAAAGTTTTTGCTTGAGGAAAAAAAAAAATCTGAATTGTTTTACGATGAGCATAATAATGCCTACCTACATTGCTATACTTAGTATATATCTACATAAATTTCAAATGAACCTACCTTTAAAGAAATTTTGTTTTAATTTTGTGTAATCTTTTAATGTGAATTACATGTAAACGCTTTTTCAAAAAGCATCTCCAATTTAAAATGTTTTAGCATTATTTATTGCAAGAAAAATGAAAAAAAAAATCACGCCTGTGGCAGTCTTTTTAATGAAACAGAATAACTTCAATAAACTGTGCAAAGTTTTTGAAAATAGAACTTACAAAGAAGAATTTTAAAAAGCCCAAGAAAGAATTTTTCATGGAAGAATTTTCATTAAATTTCATTTAATACCATTCTAAGGAAATGTTTATCTACTAAAACCAGTCAAGTGAGAAAAGTTTTGATAAATAAATTTAGTAAAGGCTTCTATTATAATTTTTGTACTTTCTTCTATCTTTACAAGAAGAAAGTATTGGATTCATAAAAAATTTCGACTTCCGGTTTTCGACAGATTTACACATTTTAGAATATCAAAAACGCGATTTGAATATTTTTAGAAACTGTGTCTGTCTGCGAGTCTGTCTATATGTTACACAATTATTATGGGAGCTCAATCTCAAGAACTAATTCACGGAAATAATAAAACTTTAGATTCATTTAGTCCCTGATATAAATTGGTACTGATAAATTTCGGTGTAAATCGCCCAACAGGTGGCTCTGCTATGCTGCATTATTCATGATTTCTGCAATAGATATATCTCGTGAACTAATCCACATAAATTCATCAAACTTCAGATTCAGTTATAGATTAATATACAGTGAGCAAAAAAGTATTTGCACGCAGACGATTTTTTGCATAAGTAACCATAGAAAGCAAATTCTGATACTATTCTCTTAATTATTCATTTATTTAAATAAGAAGAAAATAAAAATAACCATCCATTTTCCTTAAACAGTAATATTACACATTTTAAAAAATAAATTAATATTTTCTCATACCTAAAAAGTATTTGCACAAGAAGCATTGGCTGTTAAAAAAGGCATTAAATGTGAACATTATGCAAATGTTTAGCATATCAGTCCCGCAGTACAGTAGCCCCGCACTTTAAAGTCACGTAATATATTAACTGAAGCAGGGATTCTGGGGAATTTTTGTTCTAATGGCGCCGGAAACGTGTGAACTGTCTTTTGCTAACCGTGAGGCGATTATATTTCTTCACAATTCTGGATTAAGTTACCGAGGAATAATTAAAAAATTAAATCTAAACTTTTCTAGTGTTCGTTATGTAATTAAGAAAAAAAAAGAAACTGGTTCGACAATAAATAAGCCGCGAGCTGGGCGTCCATGAAAGCTAAATACCAGGCAAAGGAGAGTCATCATAAAAGAATCTTCAAAAAATCCTTTTCTAAGTGCTCGAGAATTGGCGGTTGATGTCGGTTCAACGTCGGGAACAATAGTTACACCACAATCAATTAGAAATATTCTTCCAAGGGCCGCCGAGACTAATAATAAGCTAGTAAAAGCAAGGGGTCGTCGGGTAGCTTCATCGCCCCGAGCCCTCCCTTCCCGCTTTTCGGTGTCTTTAATTTGTGTAATTTCCCTTTTAAATTTGTCCGGTTTCAATTTTTGATTTTTTTTTTTTTTTCCAATCTGGCTTTCGCTAGAGAGTCTTTCATTCGGGACGTGGCTGGGCTCCTGGGAATCCTGCTTCCGCAAAAGAGTCGGAGTAGAGTAGAAGAATAAAGGGTTGCGGACGAAGATGGGCCGCTCGCCGCGGCGGTTGACCCCCCCGCCCACCCCCAACCGCCGCCGAGACTAATAATAAGCTAGTAAAAGCAAGGGGTCGTCGGGTAGCTTCATCGCCCCGAGCCCTACCTTCCCGCTTTTCGGTGTCTTTAATTTGTGTAATTTCCCTTTTAAATTTGTCCGGTTTCAATTTTTGATTTTTTTTTTTTTCCAATCTGGCTTTCGCTAGAGAGTCTTTCATTCGGGACGTGGCTGGGCTCCTGGGAATCCTGCTTCCGCAAAAGAGTCGGAGTAGAGTAGAAGAATAAAGGGTTGCGGACGAAGATGGGCCGCTCGCCGCGGCGGTTGGGACCCGGGTTCGATTCCCGGCTTGGACATTTTTCACTAAGTTGGTTTACGCTTTGTTAGCAATGTGATAATTCACATCCTTAATATTCAATAATTTCAAGCGTAATTTCACTGCTGAAATGTAGTTGAAAAATTAATTAAAATTGTATATTCACCGATGCTGGGGTTGTTTGCGTCTCATGTTACGCCGCTAGGAATGTGTGCTCATGAAGACTTCTCCATCTTGTGCTGCGGTTGCAGCCTTACCGACTTATACAAGTGAGAAATGCCAGGCTGGACATCGTCCTTGTGGTTTAGTGGTAGAACACTGGAGATCTATTCCAGGGACCCGGGTTCGATTCCCGGCTTGGACATTTTTCACTAGGTTGGTTTACGCTTTGTTAGCAATGTGATAATTCACATCCTTAATATTCAATAATTTCAAGCGTAATTTCACTGCTGAAATGTAGTTGAAAAATTAATTAAAATTGTATATTCACCGATGCTGGGGTTGTTTGCGTCTCATGTTACGCCGCTAGGAATGTGTGCTCATGAAGACTTCTCCATCTTGTGCTGCGGTTGCAGCCTTACCGACTTATATAAGTGAGAAATGCCAGGCTGGACATCGTCCTTGTGGTTTAGTGGTAGAACACTGGAGATCTATTCCAGGGACCCGGGTTCGATTCCCGGCTTGGACATTTTTCACTAAGTTGGTTTACGCTTTGTTAGCAATGTGATAATTCACATCATTAATACTCTTAATTTCAGTGAAGCTATATTCAGTATTTTCTCAAGGGACTTATACAACAAGCTTCACCTTCTCATAAACTTTTTGGACTTTGCATCTAATCATTTCGACATTATAATTTGTTTTGTTGTATATAACAACCAATTATTTAGCCAAGAGATAATTTGTTTATTTTAGCAAATAAAACCTTTTTGTCTTCAATCTAAATGAATATTGGTTTTTATGCCTTCGAAGTAAAACCACTCACCACTACCGCCTTCTTAGGATCCCGCACAATGCTGTGTACAGTATATCTACAGTAAGCATCTTGTACACTGTAAAGTAAAGTATACGATTTTGATAAAAAATACTTAGTAACATTATAGATATTATAGCAGTTACTAGAAAATCACCTGTTACCAATCACTGCTTGTAATATTACAAAGCAAATAGCTGTAAATGAATGCTTATTGCGCATGCGTCCTTCTCTGTCACTAATATCTGTCATAAAATCTTGATCGGTACCTGAAACTAAATTTATCTCAAATTTCTTCTATCCAAAATACACTTCGAAATTGTTTCTTTTTCTGCAACAAATAATTCAAACCATTCATTCAGCCAAGAAAATTTCACTAAAGAATTATATTAATCAAGCCATATTCTAATCATCCATTAACTATAGAAAAACCCTAATAAAAAATTAAGCTTATTCATTGAAACCAATTATAATAGCATCAGTAAATTTACGCCCAGTCCTATAAAAATAACAACACACTGCAGAATCAGCTTCAGCACCCATTATTCGCTTTTAAAATCGTTTACAAACACAGCACCAGTAGCAAGATATGTGGAACGCTCGGTTCCCAAACTCCAGATAGTAAGTTCTGTCATCCGCAGAGGACAAAAATTCGACATAAATCTCCCACATTAATAAATATAGGTGCTTTAAATAATAATAATAATAATAATAATAATAATAATAATAATAATAATAATAATAATAGTAATAAATACAAAATTCTCTAAAAATGGTGTCACCAGTGTCTTTTTTCACG
This sequence comes from Maratus speciosus, assembly GCA_963932465.1. Taxonomy (NCBI): domain Eukaryota; kingdom Metazoa; phylum Arthropoda; class Arachnida; order Araneae; family Salticidae; genus Maratus; species Maratus speciosus. Next base: position 25,361,850 of record OZ010786.1, read on the forward strand.
TTTTATACACAATTCAGTTCACTCAATTTCTTAGTGGATACAAGAGAAGTATCTCTAATACTTTTTTAACTATTTCTTAGTATAGATATTTAAAAAAAAACTGTCCAGTTAAACTGATGGCTTTGAGCTCACAGTCTATTCACACTAATTATATATTATACTCTTATTTCAAAGAATAATGCCTTTCGAAAAATAAATTAAGGAGGAATTACAACCCCCCTCCCCCTGTTTCCCATCTTTATACTTAACCAATGAGCCTCTAAATTACATCAGTGAAGCACCTTATCAGAATAAACCGGCATACTAAATTTGAAGCAAATCGGATAAGAAAAATATTTATCTAAATAAAGGGGGTATTACCCCACCCCCACGATCCCCTTTATACTTAAACAATGCATCTCCAAATATAATCAGGGAAGCGTCTTATCAGAATTAACCAATATACCAAAACTGAATCAAATCTGATAATTCTGCATGAAAAATCAATTTATCTATGTTAAGGTGGGATTAGCCCCCCGTACCCCCCCCCTTTTTATACTTAACCAATGAACCCCCAAAACTAACCAGGGAAGGACCTTATGAGAATGAACCTAGAAAAAAAATTGAAGCAAATCCGATATTTCTCTCAAGAGTTATAGCGTTACGTACGTACGTTCGTACATACATACACTGCTCAAAACAATTAGGGGGAGCACATGGTTTTAACGAAATTACGTAAATATTTACACCGATAAGTAACGTAAAATAAAGCATCCATAATTTAAAGTATTGTAGAAAACACATAAAGAAAACTTCACATGTAAGTTCAAGTTTATGACGTCAAAAACTAGAAATGGAGCAAAGTGCAGAAATCGGGATTTTGCAGAAACGTCTGTTTCACTGCCTCAGTTGTAAAATTCAATTGCTCAGCTTATGTTTTGAGAAAAGGTGGCTTGAAAATGTCATAACAACATGATTTACCACAATCCATGGCTTGGTATGTTATCGGGACAGTTGAATTTGGGGAAATACAACGAAGTGTAGTGGATGCTGTTGGAGTCGCAAGAAGTTCCATGAAAGGCTGTGGAATCGATTCCAAGACACATGGAATGATAGTCATCGACAAGTGCATGGTGGAAAATATGATAACACAGAAACTGATGACCGATATAGCCTGTTAACAGCTCGTCGATACGGAACGGGCAATGCTACTCAGCTGCAAACACAGTTGTTCTTGGCCACAGGACGAAGGGTATCCAGCCAAACAGTTTGAAATAGGCTTCATCAGGATGGTCTCTATGCACGTAAGCCAATGGTCTGTATTTCGTTGACCTCAAGCCAATGTACGGCCCAAAGAAGATGGGGAACTGAACATCGAGTTTGGAGGCAACGTTGTTGCAGTCAAATTCTGTTTACAGACGATTCCCGATTCAGTCTGTATGTGACATCTGATGTGTTTTGGCATGGAGAGAAAGAGGCACACAAAAAATCCCACATTCGTTCGTGAAAAATCACTTTACAGACGAGGTGGGTTGATGCTATTGGCTGGAATCAGCATAGGTCGACGTACGGGCCTGCATATCATTCGGAATGGCACTTTTACGGTCCGAAGTTATACAGACGAGATAGTGAGACCTCATGTCGTATTTTATGTTGCAGCAATTAGTGATTTTTTTTCCCATGCATGATAATGCCAGACTTCATACAGTTCGTCTTGTGGAAAACATGCTTGAAGCTAAAGCAATACAGAGTATGGAATGACCAGCATGCTCTCCTGACCTAAATGCGATCGAGAATGTTTGGGGGGGGCATAGTCAGACGACGCATTGCTGCGAGACCGAGGCCTCCTTTTACTGTCCGGGACATAGAGATTGCAATTCTTAAGCAGTGGAATAATATCCCCAAAATCTTATCGATAGCCTCATCGCATCCATGGGAAACAGGTGTCACACGCCATATTAAAAAACTTGCATCATTTCTAAACAATACTTTTTTTATGATTTACATGAAACCGAATTGTTTCCCTAAACAAACTTTTCATGTTGTTTTCATCTTTTCAAAGAATAAAAGCTCCTTTACAATCTTTTTGCGTCTTTTTTTCTGTATTGCGCATTAATACACGTGTACTATCCATTTTATGCCCATACATAGCTGCCTTGCACTGTTTTCTTCACTTTTTTGCTTGCTCCCCTAATTTTTTTTAGCAGTGTACATACAGAACCTGCAGGCACATTAGCCACAGGCTTTGATAGCCTGTGAGCTAAAAAGCACTTGTAATGGCTACTAACGATTTTTCATATGTTCAACAAGGAATTCTATGTGCTGTTTAATAAGTTAAATGCAGTAATGTTACTTAAGAAGAAGCTATATTGGTTACTAGAAACGTTCATGGAATCCCGGTTGCCTAGAGATTTTCTAGTAGTAATAAATATTCTTTTTTACAATTTAGAACACCTCAGTGATGTATATTAATTTCTATGATGTGCAACAACATTAAATTTCATTGTAAACTATATTTCTCAATGTACCATATTGTAATGGTATTATTTTGAATGTCCCTGTAAACGAAGTTTAGATGCGACACACTTTATTTTTAGTATTGAACATTCCGTGCGAAAACCCAACACATTTATCAATTACTTGATACGAGTATTTGATACACGACATAAAGCGTGCACAGAGAGACGGACCGATAAACCAAATTCATGAAAACTTTTCATCTGCGTTGTAAAAACTTAAAAATGAGGATTTATGAGTATTTATTCTTCTTGGCAACTGATTTGAAATATATTTGTATATTTAATATGTACCTACAGTCTTTTAATTGGTTTTCGAATAACTATAAAAAATTGTATAAACAGGTCATATGAATACAATTTACATTTAAAAGATTATACTAGTTATAAAGGTTGCTTTAATCCTATATGAAAGTCTGTATAAAAACGAAGGAAAAATTGCTTCATAGAAAAATAACTGATAAGTTTATTTTCAAATTACCCTATAGAACAATTTCGCTTTTGGTGACATAATCGGTGACAATTGTAATAAAATATTGACAATTTATATACAATTAGTTAACGTTAAAAATAAGAGCACAGCTCCGGCTTCCCTGCAAAAATTACACTTTTTGTTAACACGATAGCGACCAAAATATTTGTCGTATCGAAACAAAAAATTAAATGGACGTTGGTAGTGACAAAATCTCGGTGCGTATTGAAAATCATAAATATTCGTCATCCCTAACGGCATGAAATGTCTGCTCAAAATTTTCCCATAGAGATAACACTGCGGGTTAAACCTATATATTTGAAAGATAAGGCTTTTTGTTTTTAGACATCTACCTTGAGCTTTTTTCGGAACCAATTTTAATAATTCTTTTTTTAAATGAAAGCTGTTAAATTGTACATTTCCGGCATTAGCTATTTTTTTAAATATTCCTATTTTTATTATATTTAAATTTAAATTTAAAAATTTTCAAAATAGTAGCAATTGAATTATTTCCATTGTTGTAAAGAAAAGAAAATTAATAAAGTAAGTATATCTTTATTGATGCCAATTTCTAATAAAATTCAAAATTAACTTTGTAAAAAAAGGGAACAGAAAATGACGTCACGCTATAAAAAACCACTAAATTTTTCCCCAAAAAGTTATTACAATTCAATACTTTTTCACTCCACTGAGTTTGAGACGCTATATGAAATGCTTCAATGAGATAAAATGACATGATATTTAAATGAAAATCATCATTTTCTCTGATAAAACGAAATATTTTACTACGAATATCTCTAAAAGATATATTTTTCGAATTTTACTCGCCGATACAGAGGTTAGAACCTCAAGTCAAGAGTGGGAATGTTCACATGCAAAGTCGTAGTTAACAAACTTGATTTCAAGTTTGAAAATATATGTATTAATAACTTATTGCGTACTGCGATACTTTTGAAATGGTGAATGTAAATTTGAGAGATGCGTATGTAAATTTTGAGACAATGAAAATGACGTTAAGTTTAGATTTCACGCGAAAAATAATTCTATGATTGGCTCATAGTTATATAATTTTTGCTGATTTTCAATCGGTAATTTCAAACATAAGAGCCTCAATGGGTAATTTCATCATAATTACTTATCTTGGTTAGGTATAGTAATATATTTTAATGTTTTAATACGTTGAACAGACAAAGTTTATGGAATTAGTATTTTGGTAACTTTAAATTAAAAATAATATTTGTTGAGAGTAAGTATTAACTAATTTATTAGTTCCTTTTTAAACAATTTCTTTTGTCAAAATACGACGGGTTTCATCTCGTTATTAAACAAAACATTATCTCCATTGTTGTAAATTATACATTTTAACCACATCCGAATCGTTATGGCGTCGTCAATGTTTTTGACTTGAGATGTAGATTGACTTTCAGAAGTTTTACTTTTTACGTCTGTAACGACCCCTTTTTCTTTTTTTCACTGCGAACCTTTTATTCTCCATAAACTACCAAATCGATGAAATTCATTTTGAATTTTAAATTTTAAATGAAGAGAAACGAAAAGAAATCGAATACGGAGAATACGATTTTGGGTTATAGCCGCATGGTAACGGATTTCGTATTAGCCGCATGGCTACGAGTGATAAATCGAAGAAATTGAGAAAAACATAACAGGGTTTGTACGTATTTTCCAGGAGACTTTCCAGTATTTTTTCATAGAAAAAGAAATCTAGGCTAAACTGGTGAAATTTCGCATTCTTATAAAGAGAGATTTTCTGTAAGAAAATTGCGGTGCAGAAGAATGTCCTGTTAGCAAAATTCCAGGAGTCGTGTTGGGGCGCTGCTTTTAACATCAATGTTTAAACTATATTCGTATTTTCAGATATTATAAATCTTACGATTAAATATATTTAAAATGATTCACAAATCCCACTTATTTATTCGTCGAACATCTTTTATTTTTACAAAACAAAACTGAAACTTTTGAGCTGTTGCCAACTCAACAAAACTAAATAAATTTAAGCCACAACAGTACTCTCCTCCCAGTAACGAAGTTACGTTACAATATATACAAAAAATGTTAATTACAAAAATAACAATGCACTAAAATTTGAACATTACTTTAAAAAAATGTATGTGCTAGTCTCGAAATCTCACAGGAAGTTTAATCGTTCGTCCCGAACGTGACTGTTTTTCAGGAAGTTTTTGGTCTTGAATATGAGAGTCATGTGGTGCTTTTGCAGGTTGTATTTTCTGTGTTGGTTGCTTTATAGCAAAGTCTGGTGTTTGCAAGAAGTATGCAGACTTTAACCTATCAATAGAGACAGTTACAGTTTTGTCTTTGATTTTGAGCGTGAAATATTTTTCGTTTCTATCAACGACTGGAAATGGACCTTCGTATGGGGGTTCCAGTTGCTTTTTAACTCTGTCTTTGCGAACAAACACATGTGACGTGGTTTTTAAATCTTTAGGAACAAATATTTTTTGTACATACTTTTTTGACACAGTTCTTGGTCCGACTTCTTCCATCACTTTTTGAAGTTGTTTGGCAAAATTACCAGGTGGTGTAGGAATTGTACTTTCATGGAAAAATTCTCCAGGTAAACGTATGTTTTGTCCATAGACCATCTGGGCTATAGTATGTGCAGAATCTTCTTGCATGGCAGTGCGTAGACCAAGAAGAACAGTTGGCAGTGTTTCACTCCAGGCTACATTATTGTGTGCCATTAGTGCGGTCTTTAGAGTTCTGTGTAATCGTTCGACTTTTCCATTGGCTTGGGGGTGGTAGGCAGTCGTGTGCTGCAATTTTATCCCACACATTTTTGTCAGGATGTTTAAAAGCTCTGATCCAAACTGTGAACCACGATCTGTGACGAGTCGATATGGAGTTCCAAATCTAGAAATCCAATTACCGTAAAATGCTTTAGCAACTGTGTCGGCTGAAATGTTGTTCAGCGGAATCACTTCCATCCAGTTAGTATACCGATCTATGCAGGTCAGGCAGTAGATATTACCGTTTGATGGTGGTAAAGGTCCTATCAGGTCAATATGAACATCACTGAACCTTTCCGATGGAGGTTGAAATTCACCGAAGCTTGATTTGGTATGTCGATTGATTTTGCTCTTTTGGCAGGCCATACATGACCGGGTCCATAGCTGTACATCTTTTCGGATGTTTGACCAGATAAATTTTGATGTCAGGAGTTTTACAGATGATTTAACCCCAGGATGAGACATTCCATGCATTTGATGAAATATTTTCATGCGATAGGATTTAGGAATATATGGTCTTATATTACTTGTTGAAGTTTCACACCACAAAGACTTTCCAGAAGGTAGCGGATACTGCTTGAATTTCAGGGAAGTTTTCGATGTCTTCAAGTTTCGGAATTCTTCATCTTGACCTTGCTCATCAGCTATTTTGTCATAATCGATCAAAGAAATTTCTTCAACTCTAGATAGTGTATCAGCAATGATATTTTCTTGACCTTTAATATGTTGGATATCAGTTGAAAATTGTGAAATGTAGTGTAAGTGACGAAGTTGGCGAGGAGATGCTTTCTCAGGTTTTTGTAGGAATGCAAAGGTTATGGGTTTGTGGTCTGTATATATCGTGAATTTTCTTCCTTCTAATAAATGCTTGAAATATTTGATAGAGAGATAAATACCAAGTAATTCTCTATCGTAAGTACTGTAGTTCTTTTGTGCATCATTTAGTTTCTTAGAATAAAATGCGATAGGTTTCCATCCTTTATCTTCATATTGTTGAAGTACTGCTCCAATTGCTGAATCTGAAGCGTCTGTACATAGTGACAGAGGTAGTTCAGAATTCGGAAATGATAAGAGTGCAGTATTGCTAAATCATCTTTGCATTGTTGGAACTGTTTTTTCGCTTCATCTGTCCAAGGAATTTTTCTTCTATCTTTCTTTCTTGCTCCCTTGAGGTAATCATGTAAAAGAGATTGGTTTTTAGATGCATGTTTTAGATATCGACGATAAAAATTAATCATGCCTAGAAATGTTCTAAGTTCATGAATAGTTGTTGGAAGTTGATAGTTAAGAATGGCTTGAACCTTGTCAGGTAAAGGACGTGAGCCTTGAGGAGTAATTAAATATCCCAAAAATTCTATTTCTTGTGCTCCCATGATTGATTTGGAAACGTTTATTCGAAGACCGTAATCATTTAATCTTTCAAACACTAACTTGAGGTGATTTTTGTGTTCTTCTTCACTAGTAGATGCAATAAGAATATCATCTAAATAGGTGAAAACAAAATCTAGACCTGAAAAAACTTCATGTACAAATCTTTGGAACGTTGCTGGTGCGTTTTTCAAGCCGTAACTCATCACATTAAATTCATACTAGCCGAATGGCGTGATAATTACAGTTTTACACCTATCTTCTTCGGCAATGGGAACTTGATAGTAGGCTTTAAATAAATCAAGTTTAGAATAGATAGTTGTATCTCTCAAAATGTGATGAAAATCTTCGATTCGCGGAATAGGGTATCTATCAGGAATAGTTTTTGCATTTAATTGTCTGTAATCTCCACATGGGCGAAAAGTGCCATCTTTTTTCGGAACGATATGAAGAGGGCTTGACCATTGAGAACTAGAAGGCCTGATTATATTATTATTGAGCATAAATTGGAATTCTTGTTTCGCTATAGCAAGTCGTTGATGATCTAACTGTCTTGCTTTAGAATGGACAGGTTGACCTTTTGTAATAATATGGTGTTTAACATTATGTTTTACACTTGATAAAAATAAATTTGGTTTGGTTATTTCAGGATATTGCCTTAACAGAGTATAAAATTTAGTGGAATTACTTACTGTGCCGATATTACTATCTTCACTGATGGAAGCAACTTCGCCATTAATACTTAGTTGAGTTACTCCATCAATTAGTTTCTTCTTATGTAAATCAATTAACAAGTTAAATTTGTTTAGAAAATCAGCGCCCAAAATACCTTTGTTTATCCTAGCAACAATAAAAGGAAATTGGAATTCTCGCCTAAGTCCTAAATCAAGTGTTAGCATCTTTATACCATACGTTTCAATTTCTGTGCCATTTGCAGCATATAGTTTGTAATCAACGGATTGTTTATCTTGAGAAGAAGCTGGTAAAATACTAACATTTGCACCGCTGTCCACCAAGAAACGCACTTTCGATGTTTTATCTCTAACAAATAAGCGAAATTTGCGACAATCCGAAAATCTATCTGCAGTGGAATCTGTCGCTACATCCACTGCAGATCTTAGTTTTCCTGTTTAGAATCGGTCTTTTTATTCCAGGCACAAGGCTGGGTGCATTTATCAGGAAAACAACGATTGCCGAAACGGAAATGAAAATAACACAGTTTGCCATTAGGATTGTAGCGCTTACGAGATCTGCTTCGCGAGTCAGAACGGTATTCCTTATTTCGAGAATTAGCTCTGGAGTTTCGTGAAACGCACAGTTGCGAAATTTGCTGTTCCAGAGAAGCAATTCGATTTACAAGTTCATTATTAACGTGAGATCCCGCATTATCATTAATATCAGATTTATTATTTGTAGAAAAAATTTCAGGTTTTGAATTCATATCACTGATTTTATCTGCCATTACAGCTAATTTTTCTAAGTTTTCTTCGCTGACCAGCAATATATTTTTTATGCCGTCGGGCAATTTTTCAAGCCAAAGTGTTTTAATTAGGTTTTCAGAAACGTCAGAAGTAGCTATAGTTCTTAGCTTTTGAAGGAGCTGACTAGGTTTCATATTTCCTAGTTCAATTCCGGTTATCAATCGCTTAATTCGCACGTTTTCGCTTTCTCTAAATAAATGTAGCAAACTAGCTTTGGAATCGGAATATTTGGTTAAACTGACGCTATTTATTATATCCCATACATTCTCTACGTATTTAGATTCAAGTTGAGCAACTAAATAATTAAATTTTGTCTCTTCCTTAGTAATATCATTAATTTTAAATTGTGCTTCAACTTGAAAAAACCATATTTCTGGTCTATCAGTCCAAAATGGAGGAATTTTTATGCTCACCTTGTTTAGTTCCGGCGTTTCTTTCACAGAAGGATCATTACTGTTCGGCGATTCACTTTTAGACATTTTTGAGCTTCACGGGTCACCAGTTTGTTGGGGCGCTGCTTTTAACATCAATGTTTAAACTATATTCGTATTTTCAGATATTATAAATCTTACGATTAAATATATTTAAAATGATTCACAAATCCCACTTATTTATTCGTCGAACATCTTTTATTTTAAAAAACAAAACTGAAACTTTTGAGCTGTTGCCAACTCAACAAAACTAAATAAATTTAAGCCACAACAGTCGTACGAACCCTGATATAATGTCATGTATGTATTACGTATATGTATGCATTCTTATGTATGTATGTTTATATTCAGACATGTGCATGTTTGTATTGGAAAATTACCGCAATTGGGTTTGCAGACCATTTCGTAATTTAGTGAGCGTTGTTTGATACGCCAATTTAACTATTTGGTAGCGGTCCTAATTTCAGAAGGTTATTAATTTTTCTGTTTAATTCAACGTAAGTGAATTTGTTGCAACTGAAATGCGAGTGAAAATTCTGAAGTGAATGGGATAAGCATTTTTGGCCTAGTGTAAACTTGAAAACGGAAATATGTAGATAACAAAATAAGAAAGTCCTGAAAGCGTAAAGAAAAGGTAGCTTACTTATTTATTGATTTTAAGATTTTAGCTAATTTCAAGGGAAAACACTAAGCTAAAATGCGAAGATCCCGATTAGAGAAGAATCATCAGTGCTGAATTTCAGTGGAAATTTCGCCAAATTTGGAAGTTACAGCCATATTCGCTGCATTTATATAAACATATTTTTGGTCGCCAAATTTGGCGAAATTTCGCGAAATATCTCCAAGCTTGGCGAAAACTTTGACGTTAATGTATATGATTATATAGTTTTATGCTTATAATCGGAAAATGGATACAACAATGAGAGATAATTCGTGAGAAATCAACTTCACTAAAAGTCATAAATCATTCCATGATTTTTTTAACCTGTTGCCTAGATGTAGTGTACATTTTAAGAAATGTACATATTTTTATATGTGTAACATTATACACAGAAGTTTCGAAAATGCCGGTTAAAAGAAAGCAATTGGGATTAAAAGAGTTATTCAGCGTAATTCTATGTGGTAAAGTCACATAAAAATAACCCAGCTGCCTACGAGTAATTGCGCGAATAACGATATAACAATAACTCAGATGAACAAAAGTATCAAGATTGATAGAGGAGTATAGCAGATTACCCATGTGTGCGTGTTACGTACGTGTTACAAACCTTTCCCTGATACCATATTAAATAAGTCTGGTCTATGCCAAACATGCAAGTCTTTGAAGGGGCTTTGAAGTTTTCTGCCGTTAGCTCTATGGATTCAGTTCCAATTTTTTATTGTCTTAAAGATCGGAACTACATTAAACAAATCAAAATCGCTCAACACATCCCCGGTGGTTATTCTTTCTCTTTACCGTTGACTCTCTTATTCAATGAATTCTCTTTACTTTTAACATTTCTGAATTATTTTAAAGTACAACAAATCGCGCTGCATGCAATTTTTGATAATTCTGGCATCATACTTACAGATGCGCAGCAGAAAATACTTTATTTATGCACAGGACAGCTTTCATCATTGCAAACAAAAGTTACAATTTTTTTCTAATAGTCCAGGCAATAGGGAATTTTACCTAGGAAAATTAATGGTTCTTGAAATCGGCTTACTTTATGTTTTTTGGGTCGCTGAATCCGAAATTGTAACTTCCCACCATAATTTCCTCCGGCAACCCATCCCCCCAAATTTTGGTAAAAAGCCCCCTAAAAAAGGTTTTTATTAAAAAAATCAGTATCTAGAAAAGTATCTAAAGATTCAGTAAGTAGACAAAATTTGCAACAAATTAGATATATGACATTATAACTTAGGATGAAGGGGAATGGGGGATCTGCCTCGGAACACGCGCGCGTTGCTGCGTATACAAAGTTGAGCAATTCAACTTAACCACTCACACGTTTACATTCGCCCTCCATTCTCCCGTCCGACCTTTCCTCATAAGGTTTACTTTAAGTTTTTTGGATCGCTTATTCCGAATTTTTAACTTACCCCCATTATTTACCGCCTGAAAACCCCAAAATAGTTGTTATTAACTTAAATTTCTTATTGTTTTAGGGGAAAAGCATTACAAAATTCTGAAACTAAACAAAACTTGCAACAAATTAGATATATGACATTATGACTTAGGATGAAGGGGAAGGGGGATCTGCCTCGGAACATGCGCGGTGCTGTGTGGACTAAGTTGCACAATTCCACTTAACCACTCACACGTTTACATTCGCCCTCGATTCTCCGTCCGACCTTTCCTTATAAGGTTTACTTTAAGTTTTTTGGATCGCTTATTCCGAATTTTTAACTTACCCCCATTATTTACCGCCTGAAAACCCCCAAAATAGTTGTTATTAACTTAATTTCTTATTGTTTTAGGGGAAAAGCATTACAAAAGTCAGAAACTAAACAAAACTTGCAACAAATAGGATATATGACATTATGACGTAGGATAAACGGGGAGAGAGGGGGCTGCCTCGGAACATTCCCCGCGCGCTTTTCTTAAAAACCACTTTTTTTTTCAAAAAATCAATTTTTTGGGGGGGTTGCCGGGTGAAATTTTGGTGGGAAGTTACAAATTCGGATTCAGCGACCCAAAAAACATAAAATGAGACGAAATCCAGAACTAGTATTAATTTTTCCAGGTAAAATCCCCTATTGCCTGGACTTCATAACTTAGTGCACGTAGCGCCGCAGTGCATGTTCAGCGGCAGCGCTCCCCATCCCCGTTCATCCTACGTCATAATGTCATATATCGTATTTGTTGCAAATTTTGTCTAGTTTCTGAATTTCGTAATGCTTTTCCCCTAAAACAATAAGAAATTTAAGATAAAAACAACTATTGGGGGAGTTAGGGGGGGGAAGTGAAAAATTCGGATTCAGCTACCCAAAAAACTTAAAGTAAACCTTATAGAGAAAGTTCGGAGGGGAGATGGGAGGGCGAATTTAAACGTGTGAGTGGGTAAGTGGAATTGCGCAACTTAATTCACGCAGCACCGCGCGCATGCTCCGAGGCAGATCCCGCCTTCCCCTTCATCCTAAGTCATAATGTCATATATCTAATTTGTTGCAAATTTTTTGTCTACTTTCTGAACTTCTAGATACTTTTCCCCTTTTTGTACTATTAAATAGTAATCATGAAAACTAAACTTTTTTTTTTTTTTAAATTTTTAAATCTTATGTGTTAAGTTTATACGACTCCATGCTCCGACATTTCGGCCTGACGGATACTAGTAATTTTTCTTATGTTTGTTAAACGGAAGGTAAATGCTATTTTTAACACTTTCCAACATAGTTGAAAAGCCGTAATGAATTCAGTTTGTATGTCTCTCAGTGTGTCTGTCGGTGCTCTAATTCGCATAAATAAAGGGAGATTGCCATGAATTTGATATATGTTATTGCAGTTTAATATGGCATGTTCGGTATTCAAAATTAAGTATGTAGCACTTACGGATCATTTACAGGGACTCAAAAGAAGTCCGTTACATTACGGCCTACGGCAAAAAATCGTTTGCAGTGCATTTTAATGATATTACACTATTTTAAACATATTGAAATTGATATATATCACGATGTACTACCAGGCACTTAATATAGAATCTAGTGTGCATACAATTTATCGTTCATTTACAAGGACACACAAATGTATTTGGCGACAGTATTGCGGATGAAGAATAATAGCTGGATGTGCGTTTTTAGTTGTGGTCAGCGTTTTAAAATTTAACTTTTTTTATGTGGTGTGTATAAATTCTATAGATCTTATACAAGGTTACACAAAAAAAAATCGCAGTTACATTTCCGTTTATTTACGGAAATTGTTAAATGGAAATTTTTAACTGTGCTATTTATTTAATTGAACTAACTTTTAGTATACTATGTAGTACACATTCAAAACTATGGATTATGTACATGACTGCACAAATAATTAGGCTATGTTTCATTGGTGGTAACTGAAGACATTTGGTTTTCAAATGCGTTATGCATTTTCTGATTTGTTTATTTAGACATTTTTCACCTTAATAAACTGTAAAGTTTTTTTTACAGTAATTTGAATGTGTTGGAAAGTGTTTCAATATATATGCTGAAAACAAGATTTTTCGTTCTTGTTAACATTTGCAAACGAATCTTTTTAGCATTTATATTTATATGTTTTGTTATTTATATATACGACAATCAAATACTTCATGCGTCTTCATTCATTCATTCTTTCAGAGCACTGAGTGTTAGGAAAGAGTGATTTTATATTTCACACTCTGCATCATTTTTCACACTACAAACACAAAAAGATAGAATTTGATGTCTTTTATTTGTATTTGACACTTCTATCGCGTTGCTTTGTTTGCTATTTTGACAGACAGTCCAAAACATAGCACATTTTCTCTTCGAAATGTCATAAAAATGAATAAATATATGATAAATATATAATATGGAATGTTCTTAAAAAAAGGTATCAAAATTGGTGTTTTCATTTTATAGTTTGTTACGTAATATCGTCAAGCACTTTCAAAAAGGTGTATCGGGGAATTTAAAATAAATACATTTTTCCATATAAATACTTTTTTTGCAGTCAATTTCTTTATTTTTTACGTGTTCTTCATTTTTTAATGTACTTAGTGTTTGGTAATAAGTATTTAGTGTAAGGTTAGTTGGGGTAACTGGGCCATGATTTTACAATGTGACTCTGGAGCTTCTGACAATTCAGCTTCAAAACGCTAATGTTCATTTGAATTAAAGTCTGAGCTTCTGTAAATGTGTTCAGCTAGGTTCCCTCTATCAGACAGAAATGCTCAAAATTACATTTTTTATATGTACAAATATAAAAATATGAATATTTCATCTTTCTTTCCTCATGGGTCCAGTTGCCCCCGAAAATGGGTTAACTGGACCAGAGGGGGTCTATGTTCCACACGCGTTTATTTTTTTTTTTTCATATGGGATGTCAGGTCCTGTTTGAAAAAGGTGTAAACAACTTTAAAAAATTAAACCAGGCAGATCATGTAAATTATATGTCAATAAACAGCATTCTAAAGGAAACCTTTGCTGTCAATATGTCTTAAAAAAGCACTAAAAGTGAAAATATTAGATTTATTTATACCAAAAACATAAAACTTAGATACGTACTTATGTACTTTAGTGTAGATAATAAGTATAAAAGTGACATGTGTATTTTAAGGGGAAAAAATATAGCAATGTAAATCTATGAACAAACGGCTACGTAAGTACATTATCTTTATCCAGGAATCGCATTATATAGGGAAAATTTTACTGTTCCTACCAGAAACCTTAAAGAAAGGTGCGATGAACATATTATTTTCAAAATAGTAGTAGGAATGATAAAAGTTTCCCTATAGAATGCGACCCCTGTGTATAGTACAATTTCAAGGTCTGGCTATCTCACTTTCAGGGGCAATGTACTTGCATTCGTAAAAAATTGAAATAATTTACTGACACCAATATTTACAAAAGAATCTATCTGGAAGCAAGTAAAAGTATATTTTCGCGTACTTAGGTGAAATTTTCAATATAAAATTCAGGTGCCAATGTGGCAATTAGGAATTAAAATTAAGTGATGCCATAACGGCTTCACCGCCTCAAAAGGGGTCAAGAAATTTGGTTTGATACCACTCTTTGTGCTTTTTTTAAATTTCATTATGTAATTTTAAGAAGGTATTCTTTCATTTTCTTTATTGTGAGCAAAAAACAATGGAGAAATTTACTTCCCGTAGTAAGGGAAACACAAAAAATTTATTTATAACTATTGGGTTAACTGGATCCAGCATGATCCAGTTACCCCGGATACATGTCCCATTTACCCCATTCTTGAAAAATTTATTCGGTAACTGGGACACCAGGCTTACATTTGAAACATGAAGTAAATATGTATAAATACCTAATAATATTAATGTAATTATATGTCTAATCTTAAAAAAAAAGATTGTTTAATAAAAGTACTTACAGTATTTTAATAAAAAGTCGAGGAAGTTCAACCATATTGACGTTGTTTTTAAAAAAAAGAAACGTAAAATTTTGACAACCTATCACAGCAAAGTGAGAGTTATGATTGAATTGATACACGCTGTTTTAGGAAGTAGAGATTAAGGGGCATTGTTCACAAAAGCTAAAAACTTAAAAAACACCAACTATATTTTATAAAATAGCCTATGGCCCAGTGACCTCGTGGGTCCAGTTACCCCAACTAACCTTATCATATGTGAAAATCGTTAACCTTCAACCCCATGATTATCAACATCGATTTCAATTGACTTCATTTCTTGGCAGATTTCGTTCCAAAATAAAACGACAGAATTGTTTTCATTGCCTGAGTGGAACTGCTCGGATGAGAGAACCAGGTCTGTAAAGCGTGGGTGTCCATTCCGGGTACCTTCTTTCGGAGGTCTAGTAACTTTTAAACAAGATGGGAATCAGAAAAAAACATAAATAGTTAGAATTGTTGCTTCATCAAATTCTTTTTATGTATTAACATGAAATTTTGGTTATTCATTATACAATCTGTGCCTTTTATTATAGTATCATTAAAAATTGACAAGACTTTACAAAATATGCGTATTATTGAAATCATAGCACTATTTTTTTTTACTTCACTAGGGGGCTCGGCACCCTACGAGCTACGCTCGCCAACCCCCGTTCAGGCACCGCAGTTTCTAAAAGCACGCTAATTTGATCGGCTTTAAAAAGATTTTGAAAGATTGAATTATAATTTAAAAAACAGTGGCGATCTCCCTATAAACGGGTTTCTATTCATTTCTCTTTGATTGGGGGAATTTTAAGGAAAATCAGCTGCTATTAAAATATACTATGGCTGTTTTCTTCTTTGATTAAATAAAAACAGTTAAGCATTTCAAAATAAGCTAATATAAAATGAATTAAGTAAACAGAATCTTGGTCTCCCGGTATTTTTTAACAAATCGAAAAGAAAGTTCTTTTAAATAAGACATTTTAAGCGCGCTCTCATGTCAAGCACCCAAGTCGTATGTTTGTTGTTCAATAAATAAATAAATAAATGAAAGACATTTTAAATGCATCGTTTTTAATCTCACGCAATTTTCACCAAACTTTTATTTCTCTTTTTAATATTCACGTGAAAATACTTTTGTTTGAAATGAAATATTATTTGCGCTGTCCCAACAAAAAAAGTTAAAAAGTTCGTCTCGAAATATCAAATAAATGTCTGGCTCAATTTTTAAATTTAAACTGTTTTGCAATACTATTTTTTGTTCATTTTACGTAATAAGTGTAATTGACGTAAATGTGACGTAATTTCTCCTATTTAAGACTTCTAACGCATGTTAATGAGTTTATTATTTTACAATATCCTTTCTCTGTAAACATTCACGTGTAAATATAGTTTTTATGAAGTAATTTTCAATAAGTTCCTGCTTTTTATACGTAATTATTTAATTCTAACTTGAAAGTTTTTTTTTCTGTTTATAGTAGTCACGTGTAAATAAATTTTTAATTTGAAACAAACATTATTGTTTGTGCTGTTTATACAGTTGGGAACAGGTTAAATTAATACAATTTTCTAAAATAAGTAAAAAATATCTCTCGAAATGCTGAAAATTTGAATTTAAAATAGAAATAAAAGCTCAAAAAATGAGTCAAATTAAAAAAATAAATGTAATCTGCACACCGGGAAATTATAACCTATAAAATTATCTAAAAATGATTAAATTCCGATGTATTGTTTTTGCTCCTATAAAACTTTTTTAATGGAACGACTTTGTCCAACGTTAGCATTAAATATCTCTTAAAATAATTCTTCGATTTGAAAACTGTCTGCATCAGCGTGTTTATGAAACATTTATCTATAATACCAGTGACTTTCATATTTTTGTATGCTATATTTTTCTTAATATTAACGGAGAAAGACCTCCGGTCAGAAAAAAAATTCAAAACCGGCGGCGGCGGTGGCAGCGTAAGTTACTTTTTTTTTAGAATAAGTGAGATAAGTCATTGCGCGTATGATATCGTGAGAAAGTATAAATGGATTGTTAAGAAATTTAGTGTAGATAATAAACATATACGTGTGATTAATATGATATATTATTATGTGTTTAGAGTGATAAGAATTTTAGTTATAACTAATGTTATTCATAAAAAATGTAGTTTTAAATTTGTTTAGTAAAATTGTTTGTTTTCCATGGTTAAAAAAATAATTTTAATTTAAGAGTAGATCATTTTTAAAATACATATGCGCTTATTATATACACCACAACAATTCATATAAATGCCGTGAAGATATGCATGCAATGGCTGACGACGTAAAAAAGAGATTTTCTAATATTAGTACTAACAAATTATGCTAAAGAATAGTCATTTTTTAGTTGTATCATATTAATAAAACAATCTATTTAATCAATGTTCAAAATTTCCCGTTTATACATAAAACATGTTTAAGACACACTAATTCAAACTTCTGATGTCTTTGTTGATTTTCATCACAATTAAAAGGTAAAAAGTCCATAAGGTCTTTAAAAAATTACATACTGGAATCCGTGTAGTCGAGCCTACGATAATGAGAATACAGGCGGGATAAATATAAAAATATCATACATAGAAAAATATTCAATGAAATACCAAATGGATATAAATACTAAATAATTTGTAAATTCTATACATACTTATACATAAGAAATGAGTTCGGTTGAGTCCGAAACATTTTGTGTCATTAAAGACAGAGCCCTATGACAAAAATTCTCAGTAGAAAATTGTTAATAATATTTTAAATTCGTTTCGTTTAAAAATCTCTTCCTACATAGAAATAAGTGATAATTCTAAATACGCGCACATGACAATTCGTGATTTTTATGTACATGTAAATATGTTCACAATAGCAAATTTATTATTTAAATCCAATGACTGGCAGAAATCTTTAAAAATCGCAATTATTAATTTTTTTAAATATCATAGTACAAGTATGGCAGAAAGACATGATTTCTATTTTCGTATATCTGGAAAGGAGTTCAAAGATAAAGCGCGATGAGACAAAGGATGTCCGACGGTCACTTTATGTTGCTAACACTGACCATACAAAGTCTTTTGAAACTTCTTCTTACATGCGACAAACAACAAATAAAGCCTTAACCTGGTTTTCAACTGTAAAATGCTTTAAAAACTTAGAATACATTATTGTTTCTCAAATTGCAGTTTTTTCTTTCGTTTTCTTCAATTTTTGTAACACACACACACACACACACACACACACACACATATATATAAACGTTATACGATATTGTCACAGTCCACCTGGTTTCACCTCGATTCTTGCGTTTAGATTATCGGAGAAAAACATTTGCGCCAAAAAGAATTAATAATTTTACTGAAAATATGTCGTGATAGTAGTGAGGGATATTTTTCTTTCAGTTAATACACACTGCTGGACATCCAAATTGCAACGCCAAGAAAGACAAGAGGTATCAAAGCCAAACTTATTTTAGAGATTACACATAGTACCAGTGTTAACTGGTTCCAAAGACAAACTTCTTTGAAATGCGGTAGACGGGAAAATGAGTAAGAACTGTTACCTCCACGTCTGTCAATAACCGCTGCTACACGCCGCGGCTTAGACAGGGCCGGCATAGAGTAAAAGATGAGTTGAGTGTGGTGTTGGGGTACAGAGCCTAGAATACCTAGTGTGGAAATATGCTATCCAAACAGTGTTAAAATTTGTATCTCGATCGCAGCGACATTTGCGAGATTTTCGTATTACTAGTATTACATTGTATAGACTAGCAATTTCTTGCAGTTGTAGAAAATATCCTGCAGATGTCGCTGCGATCTGCATATTGCAGCAGTATCATTGCACATTTAAGGGATACAATATTTTAGCCTTTTTTTAAGTATTACAGGGGTATCCGATTTCCACACTATATATTCTAGTTGGGGGATACCCACGCTGTCTCCACCATAGACTTGAGATATGTTGTCTCATCTCCATGGTCTCCACACTTTGCCAAAGTTCATCTGATGTACTCGCGGGTGCGGCATTCCGGGCTCGGAATTCTCCAATCATTGATAATACAGGCTCGATGGATGATAGATCTGGAAAACATGCACAGCAAGGCAACAATGGAATATGGCGAGCTAAGAAAAAAGCTTGTACATTGCGTGCAAAATGTGGTCGCGCATTGTTCTGTCTGATTCATCTGATTGCACCCTAACCACATTTAACGGGACATTTGCAAAACGTAGAACGTCATTAATATAGACGCAACAACTACATTTTATAACTGTTCAGTTTCGAAATAATTATTTTGTTTTCGTTATTTTGATTATATCGAAATATATTTCTTTCATTATTTTAAAATTATAAGCAAAAAAAAAAAAAAAAAAAAAAAAAAGAAAAGAAAAGAAAAGAAAAGAAAGAAAGAAAAAAGAAAGAAAAAAAATTAAGATGATAGGTGCTGTGATATTATGATAAAGCTAATGAAGAAGGTGATAAAGGTAATATTTAAAAAAATTAATGCAGATTATCATTTGAAAGTATATGCAAGTCTGCTTGCTCCGAACTTTATTTGAAATTCTTGAATCTCACTCATTTCCGTTTTGAGGCGTCTTGAAAACATTTTTCCCATAATTCCAAAAAATCTGGTTATCAAATAAACAAGTTTGAACAAGGAACTTTTATAAGAAAAAAACCCGTAGGTACATACCGGGTGTCCCAAAAATGACTGATGGATTTTAAAATTTAATAACTTGCAAACGGGGACAGATATTAAAAAATTCTTGCAGGAGTGTTATGTAAGATGTTTTTATGCTGAGATTCTCAGACTTAGTTACAAATAGCACCGGTGGATGACGCTGCAAGCAATAACCGCTAAATTCAGGCTCGATTTTTCGGCCTCTTTCTTCTTCCACCCGAAAAAAGGAGATTAAAATACATTGAATGGATCCCGAAGTACCGATAATCCGGTCTGGACTTATTGCTCTCAGCGCATTGTTTGAAATTCGAACTAAAATCAAGAAACAATGTAACGAAAACTCCTGAAATCATACATAACATTCCTGAAAAATTTTTAAATATCTCTGACCGTTTGCATGTTATTGAATTTTAAAATCCATCAGTCATTTTTGAGACACCCGGTATTTGACTTCACTTACTGTGAATCAATCTAACAGGTTATTTACACAAGACCGATATTTATTAAAATATAATTTGTGCTTCTAAATAGGTTCATTTTATCCGAAGAATATACCAAGTGCATTTCTGGAACTTTTCGATCCCATTACATAATAGAGTATTATTTTTCAAGCTAGAGAAATAAAGTAAACTATATGATATAAAGTTATTTGAAGTTGCCAACACAGCTAAAAACATTGAAACAATTTCAAAACTAACTGAAAAATTAACGTTTAACCGTTTAATTGCGTTTACATAAATGTAACGTGATTTATGCATTTCTACTTTAATTTGAAGGCAAGTTAATTTAAAATTGAATTAGGCAATTATATACATGAATCTTTATTTTCTTGACATTCTTATTTCACGTGAGTTGGAGCGGGGAAGTGGGTAAAATTTGCTACACTGTTTATAGGATTAATTATAGTTTTTGAAAACTGGTGTTTCAGCGAATTCCTATTAAAACTCTTCAGCATAAGGATCCTCATTTAAAGTAGGCAACAAAATGAAGTAATAACATATTTCGTCCTTATTTTTCCAGATGGAGAATTTGCTTTTTTTGGTTAAAAAAATCGTTTTTTTTTTATCCTTTTTTTATTCCGTATCGTCTGTATTATCCATGTAAAACGATTTGGTCGAATTCGAAGTTCATTCCCAGTTAGTTAGTGCTTTAGCGCAACATGTCGAACACTGCTTTAGAGCACTGTAAACGCATTTTACGCAGAAGGATTTTTCTTTTCAAACTGGTGGGATCAGAATGTAAAACTATTAAACCGTTCTTTCTAAGTTTTTTTTTAAATTTATTTAAAGGTAAAGGTAAAATTAACTGAAGCTTGGACCACTTTCGGCTTTTTTTTTTTTTTTTTTTTTTTTTTTATTTAAAGGTAAAGGTAAAGTTAACTGAAGCTTGGACCACTTTCGGCTTTTTTTTTTTTTTTTTTTTTTTTTTTTTTTTTTTTTTTTTATATATATATAAAAAAATAAATATTTTTAGAAGCACGCTAAAGTGCGATAAAAGGTGTCAGAAATAGACTTTAAAAGAAATAGTTGCTTTGCTGATTTTAAACTTTTTGACATCAAATGGCTTGAAGTTAAAGACAATATTATCCCCTTCCATAATTTTTAAGGAAAAGTTATTGAAAACGACGATCTATCTGATCTCGCACAACTGGAAGTGCATGGCGAGAAAATTAAGACATCCACACACGCAATTTGAACGCATCATCAATTTCTTACCCGGCTGAAAAGAAGGGTTATGTGTTTCACGCGTATCTGGGTATGTGGCTTTCTTTATTCCCTTGAAACATCCCAACGGCTGGATGAATTTTAATGAATGATCTCTCTATCGATTCGTCTTAACCGCCCGATGGTTATAGGCAAGGTTTTGTTTTGATAAATTCAAAATGGTGGCCGTAAAATACAAAATGTTGATAGAGACGGAAAAAATAAATTTACGCACCCTCTTTCAAAATGAAGACGATGTTTCATTGACTATTTTACAGTCAGAAGCTCCGTTTAAATATTACACAACCTGGAAGTTGTGTAGGTAGGATCTCTAGCTTTACTGCAACTCTAACCATCATAGTCATCTATAGACCTCACCAAAACAGTGTTTATAGATGGGAACTAACAAGACAACTTAAAAGTCATCAATACAAGAAAAAAAAATAATAGGTATGTAATTAAAAAAAAAATAGTTTAACATTGATGAGAAGTAATTAATTAGCTCGCTTTTAACGCAGTCGGGTTTTTTGATTTTTTAAATTCAATTTTTTATTATAGAAAAGCTTTTTAAATGCTATTCAAAATATGATTAATAACATGCAAAAAATCCCGAGGATAAAATCTTTATTTCTATTCCAGAAAGCAAATGCTAAAGTATATTCTTTTTAGAGTTTCGTTCATCTGACGAAACCCTATTCGCCTCACTCCTATGTCTGTCTGTCTGTCCATCACAGAGCCCGTTCTCAGAAATTATATGTGTTGGAGACTTGAAATTTTGGATTCTTATAGCTGAGCACCTCACATCAAACGAAAAATCATAAATTTTTGAAAAAGTTTGATATTTAACCCTCTGGACACTAACTTGTGTAATTTAAGCATTTTTTCTAACTCAGCCCCTAATTAAGTAGGAAATGTGAAATTTTGGATACTTTTAGCAGAACACTTGCGATCACTCAAAAAATAATAAAAACTTCAAAAAATGTTATATTATTTAGCCCTACGGGCTCTAACTACTGTATTTTTAGCAGTTTTTTTAATCTCCACTCTTTTCACCCGGGGAGCACTTTTCTAACATTTGCCGACACTCCTCTGACCACTCTGTCATATTATGCACCATAGCCGTACATATTTTAGTTCCAATTTTTACAGTACGGAGCGCCTACCTATCTCGGGTTCTATGGGCCCAATCCCCTTTACTAATATATCTACGGACAGTTTGTAAAACGAAGTTTCGTTCGGATAGAGGTTTGTTTAGTATAGAGTGTACCCCCTGGTTGCGAAATATGGAACTAACAGATTTTGCAAAAGGATAAAGTGTTTTGAAAGGAATATTAAAAGAAACCTTCTGTGCGATCTATGATCACACTTACCCACTTGTTTGGCTTTCTAGAGGCAATTTAAACTCAATCCAACATGCCGTGCCACGAAATAATTTTTATTAGAAATATGCCTATGAACTTATGCAATCACACAATGCGCACACGAATCAGCATGACGCACACTAAGACATGCTTCAGTACAAAATGGAATGCCCACCTTAATGAAATCCGTCGTTGTTGTTTCTTTAAATGTCCAAAAACGCGGTTAATGTGTGGAACGAATCAAATATTACTATTATTACTTTCTTCTATCTTTACAAGAAGAAAGTATTGGATTCGTGAAAATTTTCGACTTCCGGTTTTCGATGGATTTATACGTTTTAGAATATCCTGAACACGATTTGATGGTTTTTAGAAAATGTCTGTCTGTCACTCTGTCACTCCGTCACTCTGTCTGTATGTGACAAAAATTTTTTGGGCGCTCTATCTCCAGAACTAATGCACGGAAATTCACAAAACTTCAGATTCAGTTAGACCTTGATATAAACTGGACCTGATTAGTTTTTGGTGTAAATCGCTCAACAGGTGGCGCTGCTATGCAGCATTTTATTATGATTTCCGCAATAGCTCAATCTCCAGAACTACTGCACGGATTTTCATCAAACTTCAGATTCTGTTACTCCTTGACATCAATTGAAGTTTTGTACATTTTGGTGTAAATCGCTCAACAGGTGACGCTGCTATACTGCATTATTTATGATTTCTGCAATAGCTCTATCTCAAAAACTAATGCTTGGATTTTCAACGAACTTCAGATTCAGGTATATCTTTATATCAATTAGTGCTGTTCATGTTTTGGTGTAAATCGCTCAACAGGTAGCACTGCTATGCTATATTTTTCAGAATTTCCGCTGTAGCTCTATCTCAAGCACTAATGCACAAATTTTTACCCAACTTCAAATTCAGATTTACTTTGATGTGAATGGGTGCTAAATGGATGTAATTTCTTGTACTATTTAAATGATTTAAATGATTTAATTGACCTGATTTATATTGAAGAAAGTTTTGTGATGGCCACAACATACTAGTTTTTTTTTTTAAGTTATCACATGTACTGTTCACTTATTTATTTTTATTTTTCAAAATATTTTTCATGGTTTTAATTAGGATTAATGAAAGGAAAGCTATAATAAACACTTTAACAGATTCTAATTTCGAAGGAAACGGAAAATTCGTCTTTTAAATATGTATTTTGATATTTGATATATGATATTTTCATTTAAAAATGTATTTAATAAAGAAAGCAGTCCAAATGATTTAATTACACGAAATCCAACACTATAAGACATTACCATTAGAAAATAAATATATACATTTTTTCTAAAAGCACATTCATTTACCATTATTATTTCTTTATCTTCTTATATTTATAAATAAGTCATTGCGAGAAAAGGAAATATAATGGGGGGGGGGGGGGGACATGAAATTTAAGAAAGCGTATAAAACTGCAATTTTAGAGTTTGACATTTAAGTTTTTTTCTAACAATAAATACAGTTAATGTTTTAAAACACATTTCAACATTAAATGTAAGCATGTTCATATTTTTCTTAATATAATAACTGAGTGGGAAAACGTTATTTACTTTTCTTATGTATATAAGAAAAAATATTGACCATTAATATTTTGATTTCAAGCTGAGATTCACAATGTTGAAATATGTACATTTCAATGAAATCTAAATACCA
Organism: Maratus speciosus; assembly: GCA_963932465.1. Lineage (NCBI taxonomy): Eukaryota > Metazoa > Arthropoda > Arachnida > Araneae > Salticidae > Maratus > Maratus speciosus. The sequence continues at coordinate 25,386,372 of OZ010786.1, forward strand.
AAAACTAAATATTGTAGATTATCTTTTACTTCTTTTTTTCTTTAAATACTAGGGGGCTCTGCCCCCTACGAACTACGCTCGTCAACCCCCGTTCAGACACTGCAGACTCTAAAAGTACGCTAATTGGATCGGCTTTAAAAAGATTTCGGAAGATTGAATTACAATTTAAAAAACAGTGGCGATCTCCCTGTAAACGGATTTCTATTCATTTCTCTTTGAATGGGAAATTTTAAGGCCAAATCCGCTGCCGTGCTACTTGATGAACCCGTCGACCAATTTCGCCAAATTATATAAATCGCCAAAGCACTCGCCAATTATACAAACTGACATAATTTTTATTTTAAATAACGAAAGAACAAATAAATTAGTGCAACATTAATAAAAATACAAATAAAACGTCGAAATAAAAATAACTTGATGACGTAGACACCTGTAACTTGCTTAAAGTCAAGTTGATGTGACATTTACGATCAACCATTATTGGCATTTAAGTCAAATTAAAAAAATTAATTAATTCTGCACACCGGGAAATTATGACGTATAAAATGATCTAAAAATTATTAAATTCCGATGTATAGTTTTTGCTCCGATAAAACTTATTTAGTGGAACGATTTTGTCCAACTTTAGCATTAAATATCTCTTAAAATAATTCTTCGATTTGAAAACTGTCTGCATCAGCGTGTTTATCAAACATTTCTGTATCATACTACCGATTTTCATATTTTTGTATGCATTATTTTTCTTAATATTAACGAAGAAAGACCTCCTGCCACAAAAAATTCAAAACCGGCGGCGGCGGTGACAGCGGTAGTTACTTTTTTTTAGAATAGAGAGACAGTTAAATTTTAGAGCTTTAAATCTTTAGTTTTAAGTTACGTTAAAGTGTAATATATGTTTATTTTTTTAATGCTTAATATTTATTCAATTTAGAAAAATTTGACCAACATAGACTTTTTTTTTTTTTCAAAAATAACACACATGAATTATTTTCCAAATTAATAAAAATCTTTTTATCCTTCTACATTACTTTGAAATATATGTAAATTTCCACTTGAAGTTCATCTAATCATAAACAGACCTAGCGAATAAAGGAAATTTAAAATGCTAGTGTTAAATTCATCTTGAATAATTAATTAAAATTCATATAAACAAGTAATATAAAAAATTCGTTTTTAAAGTCAATTCCTACTTAGGTCATCAAAGAAAGATTTAATATAATCCCTTAAGCTAATATTAGTTTTTGTTGCATTAAAATATCTCAATTTGTTGATTTTCTATAAGCAAGTAGGTTTACAATGGGACTCTATGGGAATTTGGCGAAATATTACAGATATCGCCAAGTTGGCATCACTTTTGGCGACTCCTTCTGGCCGCCAAATTTGGCGATATATCGCCAAGTTGGCGACAAACTTGGTGGTATTTGGCGACAGAACAGGGTCCCCCTATGGTAACCCCTTATTGAAAATACTTTCATTGATCTTCAATAACCAATGGCTGCCATTTTGTTTCCCATGCAAAACTGAAATTAATTAATTAAAATTTAATAATGAATTAATATTTGAAAAAACTGTATTAACATCAATTGTCATCCAGTACAAGTTTTAAAAAATTTATTTCAACTTGATAGGATGAATAATGAGTATTTTATTAACGATTGAAAATTTGAACAAGATAAATATATAAATAAATAAATATAGGGAGAGTGTGAGCTAACAGTAGGAATTGAAAAAGCACAACTAAATGTACTAAAATTACTTGTATGTTCATACATGCAATATAAAAGTATTTAAAATACATTAGAAATATCATAGAAATATCTTAAAAATACATTACAAAAACATTAACTATCCAAAACGTTTTCAGGCATCACATGGCCGTCATCAGTGGTTAATTTATCCTTGCCCTTATTCGAAAATCTTCTACAAGACATCATTGTACTTTAAGGATTGTACGGCAGATAAAATGCCAGATAAAGCTATTCAAATTTCTAACAAAACAAGCTTTCATCTATTATGTGTATTTTATCTATTTGTCATCTGTTATTAACCATTGATGACAGCCTTGTGAAGCCTGAAAATATTTTCGATATTTAAAGGTTTTTAATGTATTTTTAAGATATTTGAAACGTATTTGAAGTAATTTTATATTATATGGCTACACCTGCAAGTAATTTCAGTGCATTTATTTGTGATTTTTTATATGAATTTTAAATACAGCAAAATTTTATGTTATCCCTTCTTTCCTGATAAACAAAACTGAAACATAGAAAAACTGAAAAAAACTTTTCTAAGATTACTGAAAAATGTTTTCAAGATCCTTGAACAGTTTCGCAAAAACAGCAAACTATTAAAACTTAACTAACATCAAATAACTCTGCAGTAGAGTGTTAAAAGCTTTCATGAGACGAACGCTTTTACAAGGTTTTAAAAAGAAAAAAAAAATGCTTTTGGTGATAACATGAGGGACAATTTATAAAATATTAAAGTATTCCACGAAAACATTAACGTAGAGATAAAACGAAACTATTATTTATATAGAAATAAAATTTAGATAATTTTGAAATTAAATAAGAAGGTTATTCACCTTTACAGAAATAGATGCAAGACTATTCTTATTAATAATCATTCTGTCTTTTTTGTTCAATTTTTGTTAATGATATGTAGAATTCTTACTATTATTAATTAAATTTTATGTAACTAGGGCGCTCTGCCCCCTACGAGCTACTTCAACCCCCGTTCAGATACCGCAGACTCTAACAGCATGATAATTTAATCGGCTTTATAAAGTGTTCGGAAGATTGAATTATAATTTGAATCTGAGAATTATAATCTGACGTAATTTTCACCAAACTTTTCTTTTTCTTTTTAATATTCACTTAAAAATACTTTTGTTAGAAATTAAATATTATGATCATCTTAAAATATCAAATAAATGTCTCGCGCAATTTTTAAATTTAAACTGTTTTGCAATATTATTTTTTGTTCATTTTACGTAATAAGCGTAATGTTACGTATATGTGACTTAAATTCTCCTATTTAAGACTTCTAACGCATGTTTATGAATTTATTATTTTACAATATTCTGTCTCTTTTAAAATTCACGCGTAATTATAGTTTTTATGACGTAATTTTCAATGAGATTCCTGCTTTTTATATTTTCTGTTTATAATAGTCACGTGTAGAATAAATTTTTAATTTGAAGTAAACATTGTTTGCGCTGTTTATACAACTGGCAACAATTTAAATTAATAACATTTTCTAAAATTGGTAAAAAATATCTCTCGAAATGCTAAAAAATTGAATTTAAAATTGAAATAAAACATCAAAAAATGAGTCAAATAAGAAAAGTAAATACAATCTGCACACCGGGAACTTATAACGTATAAAATGATCTAAAAATGATTAAATTCTCATGTATAGATTTTGCTCCAATAAAACTTTTTTAATGGAACGAGTTTGTCCAACTTTAGCATTAAATATCTCTTAAAATAATTCTGCGATTCGAAAACTGTCTACATCAGCGTGTTTATCAAACATTTCTCTATAATACCACCGATTTTCATATTTTTGTATGCAACAGTTTTTTTAATATTAACGATGAAAGGCCATGCTTAAGCATTCAAATTGGATGTGGATCTACCCGGAATATCTACGCAGATTTTCATTGGTCCATTTCCAAATCAAAACTTTTTTTTATATATAGAAGGATAAATTACACTAGCTATGAAAACAATGTCAAAAGATAAAAAAAATATTTCATATCATATTTAAATCTTTTAAAGGTTTACTGCAACATATTCAGATTTTAAATTTATATCACTTTTTTACGATAAAAATGTCTTCACTTTATATATATTTTTTGTTGTATTTGAGAAGAGATATCGTTAGGAAACTGTTTTAAAATGTTATAGATCTGGGAAAATACATTAAAATAGGAACATTACACTACAATACATATTTTAGCATTTCATTTTATAAAAAAATAATTTGAAATGTATCTATATAGCAGATCACTTTTGCTTCAATACTTAAATAATTTAAATAATTTAATAATATAATTTAAAATTTATGATATTTGATAGAACATTATATAACTTCATACATGATAAGAGCAATTAATATGTCTATTGCATATTAAAATATAATATAGACAATTTCTTTAAATGTAATAACTTTTTTAATTACGTCAAATATAAGGCATATTAATTTTGCAACAGAGAACAATAACAAAACAAATAATTTTCCAGCGACATGTATGAAATTACACAGTATTAAAATTGGAGTCACTTTTGCAAAATATCGAGTATAAGATATTTTTAAAAGTGTATTATTTCTCAAAAATTATAATTTTAATCAATTTATAATTTCAAAACACTTAATATTATTTTTACGTTAATAAACATTTTCTCCACTACAGAATAAATCAATTTATAATAAAAATTTATCTTAAGATCTGAAAAGCTTCGGATTCAGGATATTACAATATGTATTAAGCAAAAGTTTATCTAACAGTTCGAAGGAGGTTCTTCTCATAAATATCCTTTACAAATGATTGAAAAAGTGAAGCATGCGAAATTGGCATTACGTAGATTAGTGTTTCATTTCGCCCTGATGTTGAAAATCTTATCTCCATCCTAAAGCTTTATCTAAGTAATGATTTGCAAATTCAAATTTCTGAATGCGAAAGAAAGTGAAGTATCTTTTATTGATTTAAAAATTTCATATGTAATTTAAGTGTGAATTTACAAGTAATCATTTCCACTTACTTAGAAAAAGTTGCATCTAGTAAATTAATAGATTCAATTTTTTCTCTCTAAAAATAAATAAATATTTATTCTTTACTTTTAATACCATGCATTTTTAGGTGTTTTCGTAAGTATGTAAATACGTAGCCCGTACAGTCGACATCTCGCCTGCCCGTCTGTCTGTCTGTCCGTCAGTTCGCATATAACAGCACTATCCAATGGGATAGTTTGAAATTTAATCAACATAATCGTTGCAGAGTTTTCTAGACTGATTTCAAATTTTATGAAAATCAAAGAGAAACTTAAAATGATATTAATGAAAGTTTTCTGCATTCTATTAAATCCTATCATACGTAATTAATTCAATGATATCAAATGATAGGTAATCATTATAGGTTGCCATGGTCATTACGTAATATTTCAGATAGAGTCACATTATTTTCGTATTACTGAGTTTAATATATATATAATCGTAATAAATTTTGTATTGATGCATTTTTGCATAAGAGTGCAAAAGCTAGTGCTCCAAGATCTGATATATAAGAATAGAGCACCTTAACTACTAGCCCATCGAGTGCTTGGTAGAGGACGCGTTTAAAATTAAGATATTGGTGTCACGAGGTGTCTTCTCGTGTAATGGTTCCCGATAGTAATTAGTACTGATGAGACCAATGAGTAATCATGCCTCTAAACAAAACAAAAAAACATTTAATAATTAAGAAAAAAAAGGTATTTACAATTTCTAATACATGAACGGGCTAGGCATTGCCTATCTCTCCCGTGGTTTCAGAGCATTCGATGATAAAAACAAACGCAGTTTTTGCGACCAGCGACCAAACATGTGTTCATCCTTCCAGGTCCTCTCTCTCTCCCCGTCCAATGTTTATTTTCTCCAAACCCCCGCATCTCCCATCCGCGGAAAGTCCATTTCAAAATTCCAGAGATGCATTAGGGGTGCGAGGTTGTTAGTGTTCGGGGGCCACACGAATGTGACACCTCCCTTCCACTTTCTTTCATCTGTTTTCAACCGATGAACGGAAAGTCACTAAATAATCACTATCTGAAATCATGGTGTCAGTCCATATCATGATATCAGTCCATAACACAAGTTTTTTTTTTTTTTTTTTTTTTTTTTTTTTTTTTTTTTTTTACCTTAAGAAGTAAATATTATTCTCAAGTGGAGGTTATCATTTAATTTCCCTTGTACCAGATCGATTTCCCCCATGAGTGATAATAGGATCGAACCGCATAAACTTCTTAATATTTATCAGTGAACATTCAGTACATCATTCCAGTTTTTTTTTCTTACTTTCATAAAAAAAAAACAGATATACAAATAAAAACACAATTACTATTAAAGAAATCTTCAATTTCATTACTCTTACTTTGTTTTTACAAACCTCAAATCCACTTTGATAACACATTAAAATTCAATGCAACAATCCTGCTTATACCTAGAATTAGTGTATAATTCCCATAAGCTCACACAACTATGTGATCTGTTACATTCATTCTGCCAAATTAGCATAATCCACCACATTATATTATACATTTAATCGCTGACTTACAATTTTAGAAATCATACAACAATTAAATTTAATATTCATTAAAGAAGATGAGATTTCCACTATTATAAATCTCAATCTACTCATCTTCATTACAGTTTGGCTGCATAATTTCATTTCTACATCTTATACTTAATTATCATATTCACACAAACTCATCACTTATTAAAGATTTTACCCTCATAGACTATACAATTTTTGAAACACATTAAAAACCATTATTAATAACACAAACACAAAAAAAACAATATTTCATAACCTAAATTACCATTCTTAAAAATATTCAACAAATTCCCACTTAAATTATTCCATAGGCACCAGACGCGAAAGCGCATCTGCATCCTTGTTTGTAGGACCTGGTTTATAATTAATAACCGTGTCATAACGCTGAAGTGCCAATAACCATCTTTGTAATTTTGCATTCCTCGGTGCACTTTCCGTTAACTATTTTAATGGATTATGATCAGTATACACATATACTTTGGACCCAAATATCCATGTTTCAAATTTGTTTAAAAGCCAGATTAGCGCAAATGCCTCCCTCTCAATAGCTGACCACCGTGCCTGGGTCCCCGACAACTTTTGGCTGGCAAAAGTGATTGGCATTATTTTTCCCCTTTCATTATACTGGCCTAAAGAGGCCCCAATTCCCACTTCTGAGGCGTCGCACGCAATCACAAATGGTTTTTTTTATATCTGGTGTATTTAACGCCACCACTCTGCATAATTTCGATTTGAGATTTAGAAACGCTTTCTCCTCCCTTTCAGTCCACGGTATCTCATTAGGGATGTTCTTCTTTGTCAAAGTCGTTAACGGTATAGCAATCTGAGCAAAATTTTGGACATATTCTCGGTAATAATTAAATAATCCCAGGGCCGATTTTAACTGCTTTTTATTTTGGGGACTCTGGAGAGTTTCAATAACTCTTAACTTCTCGGGGTCCGGCCCATGCTCTCCAGATCCTACTACATGCCCTAAATACATAACTTTTTATTGGACCAAATGACATTTCATAACATTAGCCGTAAAATTAAGCTCACCCAGAGTATCCACCACTGCTTCTAAATGTTCTAAGTGCTCGTCCAACGTTTTTGAGAAGACAAATATATCGTCAATATAACTATCAGCATATTCTGAATGCTCAATTAACACCCTATTCATCGTCTTCTGAAATGTTCCAGCACTTCCATTCAACCCATATGGCATTACTAACCACTGATATTGTCCCTTCGGACCTATAAACGATGTCAATTCTTTGCTCTCCTGCTCCATTGGAATAGTCCAATATCCTTTTAAAATATCTAGAGTTGTAATATATTTAGCGGCCCCCGCTTTATACCTTAATTCAGTGGCATTCTGCATTGGGAATGGGGTCGTTTTAGTCGCTGCATTAAGGGCCCGGTAATCAACGCATAAACTGATACTCGCATCCTTTTTTGCTACACAAACTATCGGGTACGCTATCTCTGCTTGGGACGGTTCTATTAATCCTTTACTTTGCAACTCCGGTATTTGTTCTTCCACTGCAGCTTTCAGTATTTCGGGCACCCTATAAATATGAGGTTGCTTCCTCTCAACATCAGGTTTTAATCTAATTACGTGACTTCCAATTTTTGCCCGCTTTACCTCCCCACTAAAAAATTTTTTATTCTTTTTTAAGATTCTCTCTAACTGTTCCCTTTTCTCTTCCTCTAAGTGGTTTAATTTTTCTGCTATTATCTCCTGAAATTCCTTATCATTCTCAGCGACCTCTCCCCCCGGAGCATGTTGAATATCCCCAAGCTCTTCATCTGCCTCATATACTAATCCTATCGTATTTACTGGATGGATATACAGTCTTAACTTATTTTGGTGTAAATTCTTAACACTTCCATCTGGTAATTCTACAAAAAATGAATGTTCATTTCTCTGATCCACAATGACTCCCGGACCGGTCCATCGTGAGTATAACTTATTGGTAGAATCGGGAATTAAAATTATTACTTTTTCCCCTACTGAAAATTTCCTAGACGATGATCTCAAGTTATACCGATTAGCATAATCGCTTTGCTTTCTTTTAGCCACATTAGATGCGAATTCTGCTGCTGATTTTAAATTATTTTTTAATTGCTCTAAATATTCGTAAGATTATTTCCAACACCTTCAGGTATGACGGTTTCCCCTTCCCAGCCAGTCTTTAAAACTGACAACGGACCATTTGGTAACCTCCCATACATTAGTTGAAATGGTGAAACCCCCGTCGTTTTATTGGGGACTTCTCTCATAGCCCACAATAATAATGGCAGTATCTGATCCCAATTTTTGCCATGTTTTCTCACTGCATGGTGCAACATATTCTTTACTGAGCCATTAAAACGCTCCACCAGTCCATTGCTTAAAGGATACCCCGGAGTGCTCAATCTGGGAGCCGCCCCCAGGTGTTTTAAAAACTCCGAAGTCAACTCAGCTGCAAAATGCCTTCCCTGATCCATCGTCACAACTTGGGGAATCCCTGTTCGCACAAAAATTTGAAGGAATGCTTGACATGTTACCTTAGCATAAAGAGATCGTATTGGGATTGCTTCCGGCCATCTACTGTATTGATCTACTACCGATAGAACATATTTATGATCTCGGGCTGAATTTGGCTCAATAGGTCCAATTAAATCAGCGTTAACAACTTGAAACCGTAATTCAGGGCGGGCTACCGGTTGAATCGGTGACCTGTCACTCACTTTAATTCTCCGCCTCAACTGACAGTCCTCACAAGCTTCGCAATATTTCTTTACTTCCTTCCTCACACCTTCCCCAAAAAATGATAGCTTAATCCTTTCTAAGGTTTTTACTGACGCCAAATGACCCCCTGTTGAGTGATTATGCGCAAGTCTCAATATTTCTTTTCTTCTACGCTGAGTAACCACTAACTGTTTAACGCTTTCATTAATAACTAGATTCTTTTTATATAATAATCCATCCTCCACAAAGTAGTTATTTTTTCTACTTCTACCTTCCTCCCAGGCTCTTTGCAGTGTCGGACATTCCCTCTGTTGTTCTCTAAACAATTTTGATTGACCCCCATATTCTCTAGGTTTCCCTTCTTCCATATAAATCTCGGCATTCTCATTTGAGACCTTTTCTAATGACTGAGAATCTTCCTTTATTTCTCCCACAATTGATAATCCTTCTTCCTTATTAGTTGTTACCTTATCCGTTTCCTTAGCTTGGATATTATTCACATTTTCCTCCCTTCCCGTATTTTCTAGATTCTCTAATCCTACAGTGACGCTATTCATCATAGACCGCCGGAGTTATGAGTGCCGGACTGTTTAATTTTTCCGTCACCGCAGCGACTATATCAATTTCCGAAGAATTCGCCTGATTATCCTCCCATAATGCCACAGGTAATGTGATAAAGTCCGCTTTCTGCATTTCTCCTATTGCAGGAATTAAATAAATGTGACCTCCAGTCATAAACTTATCCGGAATCAAGTCTTTCCGAAACACGCAAATTTCAGCCCCAGAGTATCCCCTCTACTTTTTGTCCCCCAACATTAAGCTCTAACATCGGTAATAATTCTTTATCCTGCCCTTCCCTCATCTGATGTTTCTTAGAATTCACCGCGCTCAATCCCACTTTTGCCTTAACACAGCTAACTTTTCTCTCTTCATTGCGGGTTATTTCCTTTCGCTGTGGACACTGATATCTGTAATGCGGACCAGAGCAAAGGAAACATTTCACTTTTTGTTTCTCTTTCCCCGCACCGTTCTTACTTCCTCCCTCGCTGCTACTGGGGGGCGAGCACTTCATCTCTCCACTACTGGGGTTACCCTTTCCTGCCTGAATGGCTTAAATTCTCTTCTCTGATCTCTCTCCCGATAAAAGTCTCTCCCTTTCGATGGCGGAGTGGCCTCTGCATATATATCTAGTGTCTTAGCAAGATCCACAGGTGTCATCCAATTGGACCCCTCTTTCACTAATATGTGATTTTATGCTGCCTGTTAACGAGTCTTTAATTTTATCCGATATGATAAGATCTTTTAATGATTTGAAATCTTTCACCTCCCGGCTCTCTAAATAATATTCTAAGTTGGTTTTAGCCTTCGCTACCCATTGTACGTAACTTTCGTTATGTTGTTTATAACATGCCTCAAAATTCTTTTTGTGTTGTAATGGAGTCAACGCATTTTCCGCTAAGATACACTCCTTAATGGAGGTATAATTAGATAATTGGTCAGTTCCCAAACTATTCGTTAGACTTCTAATAAAGTTTCCAAGTCTGTTCAGAATTATTTTACCCCAATATTGCTCTGGTACTGAATAGATTTCAAACAGGGTTTCTGCCTGGTGAAAAAAGAAAACCCAATTTTCTGTTTTTTCTGGAATGCGAGGCATTTGATCTCTTACTATATGTAAATATTTTGCTAGTCCATCTTCAGAATTATTTATTATTTCCCTCTGATTCCCACTCGAGCCCTGTCGTTGTTGAATTTCGAGTTCCTTAAGTTTTATTTCATGTTCGCGGGCGCTTCGCGTTTTCTCCTCACCCTCAAGTTTTTTTCGTTCACTTATAATTTGTTCTAGCAATTCTTTTATCATGGCTTCCTCATAACCCGCGTGTTCCAAAACAATTTTACTGAATTGGAGTTTGGTTCCCTTTTCAGGCACTTGTTCTCCCAATTCCTCAACTACTTGAGCTAAATCTGCCCTACTACCTTTCATTAGAAAGGTCATTTTCCAGCCCTTTTCAGTAACCAAACAGAACAAACAAACAAAAGAATTCTACGGTACTTAATTAGCCCAAAATTTATATGTAGTTATATATATATATTCTAAATTTCAATCTGACATAAAACTATTTATCCAGAGCATTAAATTTTTTTTACGACATATAATACAATAATAATAACAATAATAATATACAAAAAAAAAAAATACCTGAATACGTTTACATACAATTATGCCGGTTAATCCCACCATCACTCATTTCTAACAAACATGACCACTTTTTTTTTTCTTTTAAGATTATCATATTAAATAAATAACCCGTTATTATTATAACCTTATCCTTTTTTTTTTAAACAGAACATACCTGTTTCTGGTACAATGAAAACAAAATAATCTCACTCACCAGTCATTCCCAGTATTCTTGCTTCTTCCTTCCACCATAAATATGCCGTCCAGATTATCTAAAAAGCTTGCTTCTGTCTCTTCCAGCCTCTCACCAGCTATAGCGTCTTCCATCTATGTCCATCAGCATCACCATCAATACATCACGACGTTCTTTTTCGTTTTGCTGCCCTAACTGGGCATAAGCATCCATAGAGGCACGCAATGTGGATCTCATCAGTCTATCCTACCGACTACGCCAATGTCACGAGGCGTCTTCTCGTGTAATGGTTCCCGATAGTAATTAGTACTGATGAGACCAATGAGTAATCATGCCTCTAAACAAAACAAAAAAACATTTAATAATTAAGAAAAAAAAGTATTTACAATTTCTAATACATGAACGGGCTAGGCATTGCCTATCTCTCCCGTGGTTTCAGAGCATTCGATGATAAAAACAAACGCAGTTTTTGCGACCAGCGGCCAAACATGTGTTCATCCTTCCAGGTCAAGGGCCTCTCTCGCTCTCTCCGTCCAATGTTTATTTTCTCCAAACTCCCGCATCTCCCATCCGCGGAAAGTCCATTTCAAAATTCCAGAGACGCATTAGGGGTGCGAGGTTGTTAGTGTTCGGGGGCCACACGAATGTGACAATTGGTTTTTCAAATAGGGGATTGGTAAGGCTTAAATTTCTTGTTTAGAACGCTGGGAAATTGAAATTTAATTGCAGGGACGTTTCATCGTTATGAAATAATCGTTGGTGTTTTAACATTTATAGAATAATAGAGGATAAAATAATCACATAATTGAGATTAGTAATAATTACATAATATATAATAGTAAATAATTACATAATTTTTAATAAGACATAATTTGATTGTTTTATATAAAATATTAATATTATATTTTTATTAAATTAGAGAAGATATGATAGTTTTTTTTTAATATAAGATCGTTTTTTATAAGTGTGTTCGTTTAGAATATATTTTGTAAGCGAATATTTTTTAACCCTTTGGGGACGAGCTACCGGTATACGTACCACTTAATTTGCTCAGAGTCCTTCATTATTCCCACCAGTTATTTTGTATTGTAAAGTTTACCTTAATTAATCAGAGCACTTTCGCTATTCAATTACAGAAATTTTTCTGTTTTAAAAAACCGGTGGTAAAAGATTAAAAATTAAGCAAAAGGCTTTTGTCGGAAAGGTGTTAATACTGTAAAATATAAATTTGCTAATAAATTTAAGTGAATCAGAAAATTGCCCTTAAATTAATAAATTTAAGTGAATCAGAAAATTGCCCTTAAATTAAATTCTAAAGCATTATTTAAGTTTGTTTTTAAAAATCAGAATTTTTAGTTTATTGAATTTTTGGGTTTTCATTTTAAAAATAAAGTCAAACTTTGGTATTAATACAGTCAATACGAATGGAAGGAAGGAATAAATGAAATTTCCCCCTCTTTTTCACACTTTCGTGGAGAATTAACGGAAATGGCATGTTTTCTACGAGTACGGAAATTATTTGTTTAAAAATGACGAGTAATTTGGTGTAAAAAGACGAATTTTCTATTTATGTAGTTGTCTCGGAAACATTCCACTATAATAATATACATAAGATGTAGTTAGTTCTAATTCCTTTTATAAAATGCCATGCCATATTGCTAAAACAGAAACAATCTCAGTGGAAGAAGTACTTTCTTTATAAATTATAAATGGTAAAAGAACTCCTTATTCGACTTATCTGTATTGCAGAAATAAACTGAAAATAATCGTTATTTGGTTTCAGAATTGTCAAATAAACATAAATTGAAATTTACATGACACGGTAGAAAAAATGTGTAGTGTTTCCAAAAAGTTTGGAATATTTATTTTCATTTCATTTTACTCCGACGTATTTTGCTGCGCTTCTCTATTTTCTTTTACTTACGCATCATACGTAGTATACGGTAAGTCGTGTAGTCGTTTTAAACATCGAAATAAATTTTTTTGACGGATTTACATGTTTCAGACACTGGAGATACCGAAAAACATATTTTTAGAAAAAAAAAAGGGCCATCCGTCTCTCTCTCTCTTCCTCTCTCTCTGTGTGTGTGTGCCTGTATGTCTGTAAACGCTCTATATCCCGAATAAATTGAGATAGAGACTTGAAATTTGGTGTGTACTTAGAATGTATTAATTGGAAGAAGCCTATTGAATATCAGTAAACTCGATTATCTGGAACTATATTTCTCGAACTCTCGATGCATTCGTTCTGATAAAGGGTATATAGAAATTTTCGAAAGTGTTTATTTTAAGGAGTAAATTTAAAATACAATACAAAAACATAAGTTTTGCATAAAGAATGAAGTCGATCGGATAATTAGTTGCCGAGATATTTGTAATTATATTTTCCACATTCTTCGATTTTTCACGGCCCTGTATTTCATTCAAATTTTAACTCAAAGATATATATTTTAACCCTTTATGTAACGAATTATGAATTCATGAAAATTTTATTTTCTAAAGCATTTCTCTTGAATTGTTTCAACTAAATTACGAGATTTATATAATCATTTAATAAATTTTAGAAGTCATTTTAGAAGGGCTGAAGGATTTAGAAGGACTAATTATGTTTCAATTTATAGAGATTTTGAGCAATATTTATAGCCCCACTAAAATATTTTAATTTAAATATTTTTCTTATTATTTTGTAGAACTAGGAAGTGTACAAATATAATGTTCTTAAAATAAAAATATAGAAATATTTCCGAATTGAAAAATCCCCCCTCCCCTCCTTCTCCAACGTCAAGAAAGCTGAAAAGATGGAAAGGCAAAATAAATCATCCTTTTAAAAATATTTTTTTTTTGTGTGTGTAACCAATAAGGCTTTTGGAACAAGATAAAGTAATATCTATAACTCATTCTAAACTGTGTTACAACTAATCGATGTATTAAATTAATTTTATAACAAGTTATTTTAATGGTACTTGTAAGTACAGCCTCTAGATAAAGGGTTAATTGGAAATGAGACGCTTCATCCGACGCAGTAAACTGCTAGTTAATATTATTATCATTTTTGGAGTTATAAGGATGCTTCTTTTTCGTAAGTCGGCACTACTTGATTATCCTGTCGACCAAAAAACTATCGCCAAACTATGAGATTAAATGCCAATAATGGCTTATCGTAAATGTCAAATTCTCTTGACATTATACATGTTACACGTGTTTGTTACGTCATCAAGTGGTTTTAATTCGATGTTTTATTTGTATTTTTATTAATCTTTTACTAATTTATTTCTTCTTCCGTTATTTAAAATAAAAATTATGCCAATTTGTATGATTTTGCGAGTAGTTTGGCAATTTATACAATTTGTCGAAATGGGTCGATGGGATAATCAAGTAGTACCCACAATTCCGTAATAGAACATTACTATCTATATTATAAAGGACAAACATATCTGTGCGTAACACATACGCCATTCTGCGAATGGCAACACTTTGAAATTTGAAATGAAATTTCGCTTTTGCAATTTTCGCTACTGCAAATTTTTAAACTTCTAAACATCCCACGTTTTAAATGTTTACACCGTCGTATGCAGAAAAAAATGCACTTTTAAATGCAATTTGTTTGAAAGCTGTATCTCAATTTATTTTTGAGATATTAATTTTTTTATAATTTTTAATACCAATTTTCTAATCGTGGCAACTGAAGTGCTTCATTTCTATTAAAAGTGGATTAGTTTATTTATTGATTATATTCTTACTGGTGCCATTTTCTCATTACAATTAAAAATATTTTTTTTTTAAATTTGAACAGAAAATGACGTTACGCTTAAAAAAAGACACAATTTATCTGATGATGCTGTTATATTTCACTATTTTTTCATTTCGCTGATATTGAATTTGAGTCAATAGGCAGAGTATTTCAGCGACTGAAAATGACGTCATATTTAAAAGTAAACGATAATTTTATTTGATAAAACGAGATATTTCCCCTTGAATACGTATAAAAGTTATAAAATTCTGGAATTTTTACGCGCAGGTACAGAGATTATACTAAGACCTCAAATCACCAGGAAATTTTAACATGAAAAGTTGTAATAGTTGACAAACGTGACTTCAAGCTTGAAAATATATTTATTAATAACCTATTGCGCATTAAAATGTTTTTAAATGGTTAATATGGATGTGAAACGTGGAAAATGACTTGATTTGGTTTAGATGAAAAGGTATAAAAATTCTATGATTAGTCAAGGTGATTATGTCAAGGTCATTTTTGCGGATTTTTCATTCCGTAATACCAAACATCAATTAATAACTTAACCAAAATTACTTATGTTGATTATATGTTACTGATGACGTATAGGAATTAAGTTTAATTTTTCAATAATTTTAACAGTTGAAGTTTATGAAAAAAGTATTTTGTTAATCTTAGGTTAAAATATGTCTTTGGAGAGTTAAATTAACCAATGTGAGATGGATTTTTTATTCTAATTATTGTTGTTGATGTATTATAAATTTGATGCAGCAGTTCCTTTGTAAACATTTTCTTTCGTCGAAATTCGGCGGGTTCCACATCGTGTATTTAAAATAACTAAATATACGTTTAAATTTTATTTTGGAATTGCAATGCATTTTATAAATAATTTACACATGTTTTATTTTCATATATTATATTATGCATATCCATGATGGGTAAGTATCACTGTGGCCCCAACGGCTAGTTTAAATTTGTATTGTTTTAGATATTCATTCTGTAACAGAATTTTACGTTTGAAAATAATAATATTGAATTTAATTTTTATTCTTGAATATTTCACTGATTTGTTTACTTTTAACTATTTAATCCAAATATGTTCAACGTAGAATTATTCTATGTTTAATGTAATGATTAATTTTCACAAAACAATTTTTCGAGGTAGCAGACAGGAATTTAAAGACGTTTCAGATTCCAGATTTAAGTTTATATTTTTTCGTTTCTACAAAGTTACATGTACTTTTTCTGAAACAATTGATTAACAAACTTTGTGATTCCCCTAAGGAAAACTCGTTGTGATTGAGTAAAAGAAAATAAAATCTTACTTCTACTGATCGAATTTCTTATCATTAAAGCACAGATGAGGACTATTAGAAAACTCTGTGACTTATTTCTTTTTCGAATTTGTATCATTCAACTTTTGTTAATCGGCAGTTTAGTATAAAATCACTTATATAAATTTTGCTTTACTATTACTATATTTATTAAACGGTCAAGTGCGAGTATTACTCTCACCCAGAGTGTTTCGTACAATAAATATATGAATTATTAATAGTATTATTTAAAAAAAATCATTCCTAAAAGAATAATAAGATTTTGTATAAAACTATACAACGTAGTGTCGGGTATAGCTGTATATACGAGAAAAGTATAAATGAGTATAATATAAAAGTTCAAAGAAATATGAAGCCTAAATAATATCAAATATTGCTATTCTATATAACTATTTTTTTTTTTATCTTATCTTAATCTGTTTATGATGAACTTAATTCGGTACTGACAATAAATGTAGTGCATATTTAAGCTTCATTTGCATTTCATAAAACTAAACTCAGCGAAGTAATAATCTTTTCTTTTTATAAAAAATCCTTGTTCAAAGTTTAAACTTGGCATTACCGCACTTCGAAAGGAAGGAGCAAATTTGCAACGCCAACTTCGTCCGTGCAGCTTTTTCCACAGAGGTTTTTAATTAACCTTGAAAGACACGGGTTGCGTATTGAGAGAGACACTCATTGCAAACTAGTCGCGAATCCCATAGTATTTATGGGATTTATTCTAATTAAACCAGTCTGCTTTTAACAGTTTGACTTTTAGTGCTTTTATACTGCTATTGGGCATTGCATTACACAAATGTATCATTAGAAGTTGTTATCTAAGCTTCAAAAACCGATGGTACATAACACGCGCCGCACCTGTCATTATGTATGTCCAAACCGTCCGTGTCTTTAAAGGTTAATACCTCGGATAATCAATTTTTTTTTTCAAAAATCATTATCAACATTTATTTTATACTTCTGCTATTGGAGGTACCTCCAGCGCTCCTCAACACCTTTGCTGAACGCCCCCAAATCGAAATTTTTGTGTAACGGAAAAATGCGATTTTCCCAAAAACTATGTGACCTAGGGTTACCGTTATAGTTTTCCTGCAAAGTTTAAACTAACGTCTACTATCTCTATTTTTTTTCATAATTTTAGTTTCAGTAGATTCGAAAATAGAGGTGGGGGGGGGGGGACATATATTTTCACAATATTTTCTACGATATCTCTAAAAATATAATACCTAAAATTAACAGAAATGTATTTTTGAGTTCAGTGTTATGAAAGCTTTCACACGATACCCTACACGATATACAAAGAAAAAGTTCTTTTCTTCAAGAAAATTAATTAGCTCCTCTATATTTTCCCTAAAATATTTATGTGAATGTTTAATAATCTGTAACTATGTGAATCAATAGTCTTTATTACTTCCGCCAATTTGAACTTTCGACGTTCCATGGCTTACGAGTAAAATGGCTGTGACAGACAGATAGAGAGACACAGTAGTGAACTTATAATGGTTCCGTTTTTACTTTCTAAGCACGGAATCCTAAAAAAGAATCACCAACATATTTAAGTGCCAATTTTTGCAGT
Organism: Maratus speciosus; assembly: GCA_963932465.1. Classification (NCBI taxonomy): domain Eukaryota; kingdom Metazoa; phylum Arthropoda; class Arachnida; order Araneae; family Salticidae; genus Maratus; species Maratus speciosus. Next base: position 25,404,413 of record OZ010786.1, read on the forward strand.
TAAATAAGATTAATGTTATTTACAACAAGTTTAATAATAAGAAAGTTGCGGTAATAAGGAATCAAAAATGTTAAAAAAAAACGGCACACTATAAAAAAAAAAAAAAAATATGTAATGTTTCTCCATAAAATGGGTAGCAGGCTGGGGCTGCCTCAATTTTATTGGGAAATTTAACCAATATAACTGGTGTTACGGTACGCTAATGTGTAATACTACACCAGTTATATCAGTTTAAATTACACCATTATATATAAGTTAAATTACTCCATAAAATTAGAGGCAGCACGTTTCCACCAGTTTTACAGAGTAACGTTAGATATTTTTTTTACAGTGCAGCTATGATAATAGAATATATTCGTCATTAATCAGCAACTTGTTAATAGAAAACATATAACCTGTCTATTGTAAAAAATGAAAATGTTGTTCCTGCCGTCGCTGTAATTGAAGATATTGTGAACTTTTGATTTTCTCCGCTCGTAATAAAAATCCTATTGAATATAAAACCATCATAATTGGAACTTTTATAGAGGAATGTATCATGAACACGCTGAAGCCAACGGCTTTAAATAGAAGAATTATTTTAAGAGCTATTTAATGTTAAAGCCGCACAAAATAGTTCAGTTAGAAAAGTTTTATAGGAACAAAAACTATGTATATTAATTTAACAATCTTTTACAGTCACATATTTCGCTATTTTTTTATATACAGAATGCAAGCATTTTTTTTTTTTTAAATTTGTCTTTTTTTTTTTAATTTTGTGTTCTATCATTCATTATATGAATAGCGATATATTTCATATTTCGAAAAAAAGTCATTGTTTGATTGTTGTCAAATTTTTTAAATCATTTTTTTGAAATTACAAATAATAATATTTCCAAACATTTTACAATTACAAAAATACTTTTAAACCTCAATATTAAAATATAAAGAAAATTTTTCAATAATTAAATTATTGCGCGCGAAAAATGTTTAAAATTTTGAAAATTACATAGTCTTTGAAAGGCGGGAGAAATAATATTTCCAAATACTTTGCTCGTTAATATTAAAAAAGAAAGAAACCTTTAAAATGATTAAATTATTACGTTCGTTAAATTTACCATATTGTTAAAACATTGTATTTAAAGCGCAATATGTAAAACGATTTTCTTATCGCGTGTAAAAAAAAAAAAAAAAAAAAAAAAAAAAAAAAATCCTTTTCATCATTTAGAGAGATAACATGTAATTTATGCATGACGTTTAATTAAAATATAGAAAATAATTCATGTATGAAGTATACCTTTTTAAAAATATTTAAGACTCGATATAAAGATAAAATGTAAGCGTAAATGTTCTAAACAAAATGCTTTTCAACAGAATTGTTCTGAATGCTATTCCCAAACAGACAATTTTTCGTAGCCTCGAACCAACAATGCGAATACTGTCCATGGTGTCGTTCCACGAGGCAGCGGTATGTTTTACTTAACAACTTATAAATGCTGATAATTAAATGCGCAATCGATTTTTCTTAATCAGTCACGAAAACAGCCGCCAGCTGTCTTGTCAACGGTGGATGCGGTCTTGGACATCGAAAAACCCTGCACTTAAAGGAAAATTAATGACAACTCGACTATAGAAGATCAACACTGTTCGTGACAATATAATTTAATTTTCCGTAATCGCTCTGAACTTTATAAAAGGGAGCGGACTAGCCTATTTTTAAAACCTGCAGTGTCGAGAATGGGGTTTGCTTGGGTATGTCTTGGGGAAGAGCCGCTAGTAAAGGAAAAAAAAACTCAAGTGGAATTTTGTGTTATTTAAGGGGGTCCGGGACACATTTAAAAAATATATTTATTGAGTTAAAATTTTGAAATTTTTTGTGATGGTTAACCATATTATTTGTAAAAAATCACATGATAGAACTTCTCATAATTTTTTTTAATTTTCAAAATTTATTAAAAATATGGGGTAATTTAAATTCGTTATAACTCGAAATATTATTTGTAGAATTTCAATTTTTTTTTCATTTAAATAAACATCAATATATAAGTTTTAATTTTGATTTAGAATTTTTAAAAATATTAATTTAAATAAAAATTTAAAATATTTAATGTAGAAAAAAAAATGATGTAACTTTTTTTTTTAAATCATATTTTCAAAAGTAAATATTTTTTTTTCAAATTTGTTGAATCAAAATTAAAGTAAAACAATTGAAAAAGACATGTTCCAAGTTCGAAATATTAATCTTTAACGATTCTTGACTTATAACAGTTTTAATACGAAAAATGGGGGGGGGGGGGAAACCATCATGAAGAAAAACGCATTTTTACAAGAACACATTTCCGCGGCAACCATTGCTTGAAAGCTGGATTTTTAAAACAAACCAAAACAAAAATGTTAATATTTCCTATTCCAATTACGATAGAAACATGATTTAAACGTCAATTTAATCACAAAACAAGTGGGTAAGTGTGATCACAGATCGCACAGAGGGTTTCGTTTAATATTCATTTCAAAACACTTTATCCTTTTGAAAAATCTGTTAGTTCCGCATTTCGCAACCACGGGCGCACTCTATTCTAAACAAATCTCTATTCGAACGAAACTCCGTTTTACATACTATCCGTATATATATTAGTCGAAGGGACTGGGCCCATAGCACCCGAGATAAGTAGGCGCCACTGGCGGTAAAAAGTGGAACTCAAATATGTAAGGCTATGGTGCATAATATGAAAGAATGGTCAAAGTGGTGTCGGCAAATTTGGAAAAGTGCTCCCCGCGTGAAAAGGGCGGAGGTTAGAAAAATTGCTTAAAATATACGGTAGAGCCCGGAAGAGTAAATAATATAAGACTTTTTGAAAATTTTATGATTTGTCGTGTGGTCTGAGTTATTCAGCTATACGTACGCAAAAATTCATGTCTCCAACTAAATTAGGGGCTCTCTTAGAAAGAATTGCTTAAAATACATATGTGGTAGCTCAAAGGGTTAAACGTAAGGCTTTTTCAAGATTTTATAATTTGTCGCCTGGCCTCAGGTGTTCTGCTATAATAAGCATGCAAAATTTCAAATCTCCAATTTACTAAGGGGCTCAGTTAGGAAGAATTGCTTAAAACACGCATGTGGGAGCTCAAAGGGTTAAATGTGTGACTTTTTCAAATTTTTATGATTTGTCGCATGATGGTGTTCAGCTAGTATGCAAAATTTCACGCCTCCAACCTAAATAGAGTGTCACTTATAAAAAATTGTTTAAAATACACATGTAGGAACCCAAAAGCTTAAATGTACGACTTTTTCAAAATTTTATGATTTGCCGCTTGATGTGTGATGCTCAGCTATAAGTATGCAGAATTTCACGCCTCCAACCTAATTAGGGGCTCACTTAGAAAGAATTGTTTAAAATACACATGTTGGAGATCAAAGGGTTAAATGTACGACTTTTTGAAAATTTTATGATTTGTCGTTTGATGCGAGATGCTCAGCTATAAATATGCAAAATTTCACGCCTCCAACCTAATTAAGGGCTCACTTAGAAAGAAATGTTTGAAACACACATGTTGGAGATCAAAGGGTTAAATGTACGACTTTTTGAAAATTTTATGATTTGTCGTTTGATGCGAGGTGCTCAGCTATAAATATGCAAAATTTCACGCATCCAACCTAATTAGGAGCTCACTTAGAAAGAATTGTTTAAAATACACATGTGGGAGCCCAAGGGGTTAAATGTACGACTTTTCAAAATTTTATGGTTTGTCATTTGATGTGAGGTGTTCAGCTATAAGTATGCCAAATTTCACACCTCCAACGTAAATTCGGTGTCACTTAGAAATAATTGTTTAAAGTACACATGTGGGAGCCCAAAAGGTTAAATGTACGACTTTTTCAAAATTTTATAGTTTGTCATTTGATGTGAGGTGTTCAGCTATAATTATGCAAAATTTCACACCTCCAACCTAAATAGGGGCTCACTTAAAAAGAATTGTTTAAAATACACTTGTGGGAGCCCAAACGGTTAAATTTTCGACTTTTTCAAAATTATATGATTTGTCGTTTGATGTGGGGGTACTCAGCTATAAGTATGCAAAATTTCACACCTCCAACCTAAATAGGGGCTCACTTAAAAAGAATTGTTTAAAATATGCATGTGGGAGACCAAAGGGTTAAATATACTACTTTTTGAAAATTTTATGATTTGTCGTTTGATGTGAGGTATTCAGCTTTAAGTATGCAATATTTGCACTCCTCCAACCTAATTAGGGTTCACTTAGAAAGAATTGTTTAAAATACACATGTGGGAGCCCAAAGGGTTAAATTTACGACTTTTTCAAAATTTTATAGTTTGTCGCATGATGGTGTTCAGCTAGTATGCAAAATTTCACGCCTCCAACCTAAATAGAGTGTCACTTATAAAAAATTGTTTAAAATACACATGTAGGAACCCAAAAGCTTAAATGTACGACTTTTTCAAAATTTTATGATTTGCCGCTTGATGTGTGATGCTCAGCTATAAGTATGCAGAATTTCACGCCTCCAACCTAATTAGGGGCTCACTTAGAAAGAATTGTTTAAAATACACATGTTGGAGATCAAAGGGTTAAATGTACGACTTTTTGAAAATTTTATGATTTGTCGTTTGATGCGAGATGCTCAGCTATAAATATGCAAAATTTCACGCTTCCAACCTAATTAAGGACTCACTTAGAAAGAAATGTTTAAAATACACATGTTGGAGATCAAAGGGTTAAATGTACGACTTTTTGAAAATTTTATGATTTGTCGTTTGATGCGAGGTGCTCAGCTATAAATATGCAAAATTTCACGCATCCAACCTAATTAGGTGCTCACTTAGAAAGAATTGTTTAAAATACACATGTGGGAGCCCAAGGGGTTAAATGTACGACTTTTCAAAATTTTATGGTTTGTCATTTGATGTGAGGTGTTCAGCTATAAGTATGCCAAATTTCACACCTCCAACGTAAATTCGGTGTCACTTAGAAATAATTGTTTAAAGTACACATGTGGGAGCCCAAAAGGTTAAATGTACGACTTTTTCAAAATTTTATAGTTTGTCATTTGATGTGAGGTGTTCAGCTATAATTATGCAAAATTTAACACCTCCAACCTAAATAGGGGCTCACTTAAAAAGAATTGTTTAAAATACACTTGTGGGAGCCCAAATGGTTAAATGTACGAAATTTTTAAAAATTTATGATTTGTCGTTTGATGTGAGGTATTCAACTATAAGTATGCAAAATTTCACCCCTCAACCTAATTAGGGTTCACTTAGAAAGAATTGTTTAAAATACATATGTGGGAGCCCAAAGGGTTAAATTTTCGACTTTTTCAAAATTTTATGATTTGTCGTTTGATGTGGGGTACTCAGCTATAAGTATGCAAAATTTCACACCTCCAACCTAAATAGGGGCTCACTTAAAAAGAATTGTTTAAAATATGCATGTGGGAGACCAAAGGGTTAAATATACTACTTTTTGAAAATTTTATGATTTGTCGTTTGATGTGAGGTATTCAGCTTTAAGTATGCAATATTTGCACTCCTCCAACCTAATTAGGGTTCACTTAGAAAGAATTGTTTAAAATACACATGTGGGAGCCCAAAGGGTTAAATTTACGACTTTTTCAAAATTTTATAGTTTGTCGTTTGATGTGAGGTGTTCAGCTATAAGTATGCATAATTTCACGCCTCCAATCTAATTAGAGGTTCACATAGAAAGAATTGTTTAATATACACATGTGGGAGCCCAAAGGGTTAAATGTACGACTTTTTCAAAATTTTATGATTTGTCCTTTGATGTGAGGTATTCAGCTATAAGTATGCAAATTTTCACGCCTCCAATGTAATTAGAGGTTCACATAGAAAGAATTGTTTAAAATACACATGTGGGAGCCCAAAGGGTTAAATGAATGACTTTTTCAAAATTTTATGATTTGTCGTTTGATCTGATGTGTCCATCTATAAGTACGCAAAATTTCATGCCTGCAACCTAATTAGGGACTCACTTAGAAAGAATTGTTTAAAATACATATGTGGGAGCCCAAAGGGTTAAATGTACGACTTTTTCAAAATTTTATAGTTTGTCGTTTGATGTGAGGTATTCAGCTATAAGTATGCAAATTTTCACGCCTCCAATGTAATTAGAGGTTCACATAGAAAGAATTGTTTAAAATACACATGTGGGAGCCCAAAGGGTTAAATGAATGACTTTTTCAAAATTTTATGATTTGTCGTTTGATCTGATGTGTCCATCTATAAGTACGCAAAATTTCATGCCTGCAACCTAATTAGGGACTCACTTAGAAAGAATTGTTTAAAATACATATGTGGGAGCCCAAAGGGTTAAATGTACGACTTTTTCAAAATTTTATGATTTGTCGTATGATGTGTGGTGGTCATCTATAAGTATGCAAAATTTCAAATCTCCAACATGTGTAGTTTCTGAGAAGGGGCTCTGTGACGGACAGATGGGCAGACAGACAGACAGACAGAGGAGCGAGACGAGTAGGGTTTCGTCAGATGAACGAAACCCTAAAAAAGAAATGTTTAATTCATAGAAAATTCGAAGATTTTCGTGTCCCGGACCCCTTAAAATTTATTTGTTTCAGTTGAATTGTCATTATTTAAAACAAGAAATAAAATATTCTTAAACTTTAAATTTTACAAATTTTTGATTTATTAATACCTTTAAATTGTTTTTCTTAATAGCGATGTAAAAAAGTATAAAGATAAATAAAATCACCGGAAATGTTTTATTATGCGAAATTCATATTTCAAATTATCTTGTACAAAAAAGAATATATCTGTAGAATCTGAAGTTAGGTAGCAGCATTTATTTCACTTATGACTTACGTGATCAAATTTACTAACACTCAGGTATTTATTATAGTCTCTGGTTTGAACGCATCAGACATCAAAACAAAATTCACGGATCACGAGAACAATGACTTTAGACTTAGAAATCAGGAAAGAGACAGTCTCTTATTTTTCCATAATTCATGAAGCATTCGCACGGAAGCTATCAATAAGGCAATATGCTCTGTTAAGCCTAATATGAATGTTGTACAGTTATTGGATAAAGTTATGTTTTCATGAGTTTGAATAAGCTACTTATAACGGATTGTAAAATTAAATGTCTTCAAAGAATTAATTTCAAGTTCGTATAATTACCTTATTCTGTTATTGTTTAAATATTTCAATAAATTAACGTTTAGCACATCACCTTACTACCTGTGCGAATATAATAGTGGACTCTGTACCTTCCGTCCTTCGAGAGCCAAACCCTCCGACATTCAAAAGACTCGAGCTTCGAAAACTGCTTCTTAATTTATCTATTCGTGGAACTATTCATTATACGTCAATAACAAATTTAAAATTTAACAGTGTCATTGGCTCTTCATTGCATTTTACTTGAATAATGTCTCATGGAAACGTTTGACTCAAAACGTGACTGATCTGACATATCGTGTAACTCTGTGACTGACCTGTGACTGATAGTGTGACTCAAATAAAAACTAAATGGTAACAACTTTTACCTAAACTTTATTATGTGTATTAAATTTTTATAAATCATGATTCTGGAAAACTGTAATAGGATGTTAAACTTGCGTATTTGTGGACGATAAAGTATGTGGAAGATAAAGTACGGGGAAATTACTCTCCTTTCTATGATTGCAATACAATACTTACTGCTATTTAATAAAAACTGCCACATGGTATAAACTTTGACGACACTTTGACCAGTAATAGTTCTTTGTATGGACTAATACTTTGTGGTGGAAAACTCTGGCCGGACCACTAAAAGAGTAACCATTGAAACAAGTTTATGATAGAAAATAAAAGGTTTTTAAAACAATAAGTAAATGAAGCTTGCATTGGATCGGACGAAACTTAAGTACCCTGCTCGTATTAAAATTCAGCTAACTCTCAAAATAAGTATATGCACTTTCTAACACATTCAGAATACCGTATATCAATAATGGAAAAAAAAAATAATTTTTTTGTTCAACAGTGTAGATGATCTATAGATTGATATTTATACTACATCGTATGCTACAAGTTAGTTCAATTAAGCGCATTGCATAGTTTAAAATTCCCATCCAGCAATTTCAACCCATAAAAGGAAATTTTATTCTATATCCTTTGTGTATCCCTGTGTACGATTTATAAAATTTATACACAGCAAGTAATATGCAAAAAAAAATAATAATAATAATAATAACTTTTAAAAGGCTTGCCATGCCACAACTATAAATAACTGCCAGCAATTATTCTTCATGAGCAGTACTGTAGGAAAATGCTTTTGTATGTCCCTGTAAACGGACAATAAATTCTATGTTCACCACGTTCTATAGTAAGAACCTTGTAGTACACCTCAGGCATATATATAGATAAATTTCAATACGTTTAAAATAGTATAACATCTTTAAAATAAACCGCAAACGATTTTTTCTTATACTGTAATAGAATTATTTCGAGTGTTCCTATAAATGAACCGTTAGTGCTACACACTTCATTTTCAATACCAAGCATACCAAAATCAACTCTAATAACATATATCAATTTTATGGTAATCTGACATTATTTACTCGAGTTACAGCCCAGACATACAGACAGACAATCCCAATTCATGAACACTTTTCAACTTTACAATAAGAAATTACTTGGTGCAGTACAATATAAGTAAACAAGAAAGAAAAATCGTGCGTTATCCATAGATTATGTAACACTTTTTCAACACTTCCTGAATGCTTTAACAAAACTTCGTTATTTAGGGAAATAAGCTACATAAAATAACTAAGTAAACATTTTAGAAAACGCATAAAACATTTGAAAAACCGATTTCAGCAGTTACCGTCCATAGCAAATATGTATTTGAATTCTTTTGAACAGCCCTGTGTTTTAACTGTAGGTTGATATATATACTATATGATGGGGAAATTTAGTTTAGCAAGAAAACGCATAACAGGTTGAAATGTCTCTTTCAGCAATTTATACTAATAGATGGAAACATACTTGTATATACTTTTGTACAATCTTGTAGTTAACCTAGTACTTATATTATACGCCACTACTTAGCTAAAATTTAATTCAAACTAAAACCCTCTTAAAACTACTTAAATCATATTTCCAGAAATTATCATTTATAGACGGTCATGTATTCAATTCTTTGCGTGACCCTGTATATCGTTGTATGTATATTGTACAAACATTTCTTAGTAAACTAAATGCAGTTCAGCGTAAAAATGCATAACTCATTTAAAAACCACTTTTAAGCAATTTGCACTAGTGAACCATAATAGCGAAAAATAAAAGCGCATAACGTAATTAAAAATGCATTTCCAGCTATCATCGCTACTGTAAAGCACTTCGGATACAATATAGTAATATAGTATTTGAAACCTTTTGTGTGTCCCTGTAAATGCTATGTAATTTGTATTATACATGAAATAAGTTATAGTATACCTCAGCGACGTATATCAATTTCATTATACATGAAATAATTTAACATAATTAAAATATGGCGCAAACAAATCCCTGCACCCCTATATCATTGAATAACAGAATTCTTTTGTATGACCCTCTAAATGAATAATAATTATTCTTTGCACCGCATATTCTGCACAAGGCATATTTTAGTGCACTTCATAAATTCATAGCAATTTTATTATGTTTGAAAGCGTGTAACATCTTTAAAAATCATTTTAAACGATTTTTTCTCATCGGCCGTAATGTAACGGGAAAATTTTGACTGTCCTTATAAATGAACTAAACATGCTACAAACTTCATCTGAAATAGGGAACATGCTATGATAAACTTCAATAACATCCAAAAATTTCAGGGTAATCCGATTATATTTACAGGAGTTAGAGCGCAGCCAGGCGGAAAGAAAAACGGAAGTCATAAACACTTTTCAACTTTGTTGAAAAGCGTTAAAAACAACGTTTAAAGCACCAAAAATACTTTATTTCTTGTTGCAAACTAGTTTCAGTAGCCACAGCATGCCGTCATCAGTGCAAAATAGGATTTCTCAGAAAATAAAATTGCTGAAATATATGTAGGAGAAGCGGATTCAATGATAAAGCCAATAAAATTACAGGAAAATTAAGGAAACAGCCAATGAAAGTTGATCATTAAATTCGCTTCTCCTACATATACTTCAGCAATTTTCTTTTTTGAGCAATCATATTTTGCACTAATGACGGTGCGCTATGGCTACTAAAACTAGTTTGCAACAAGAAATAAAGTGTTTTTGGTGCTTTAAACGTTATTTTTTATTTATACTTTTCAACTTTGTTGGAAAGTGTTAAAAAGAAATTTCTTAACACTATTATGTTAGTTTTGGAAAGTATCAAAAGAAATTTCTTAATACTATTATGTTAGTTCTGGAAAGCGTTTCACACTTTATAACTGATGCATAATTTTTAGCTCTAGATGAAACTTAAATAGAAAATAAAATTTATATTTTAAATGTTTAAACATTGTTTTTTATTTATACTTTTCAACTTTGTTGGAAAGTTTTAAAAGAAATTTCTTAATACTATTATGTTAGTTTTGGAAAGTGTTAAAAGAAATTGCTTAATACTATTATGCTAGTTTTGGAAAGTGTTTCACAAGCTATAACTGATGCATAATTTTTAGTTCTTGGTGAAACTTAAAATAGAAAATAAAATTTATATTTTAAATGTTTTATACGTTGTTTTTTATTTATATTTTTTAACATTGTTGGAAAGTGTTAAAAAGAAATTTCTTAATACTATTCTGCTAGTTTTGGAAAGTGTTTCACGAGATATAACTGATGCATAATTTTTAGTTCTTGATGAAACTTAAAATCGAAAATAAAATTTATATTTTAAATGTTTAAACATTGTTTTTTATTTATACTTTTCAACTTTGTTGGAAAATTTTAAAAGAAATTTCTTAATACTATTATGTTAGTTTTGGAAAGTGTTAAAAGAAATTGCTTAATACTATTATGCTAGTTTTGGAAAGTGTTTCACAAGCTATAACTGATGCATAATTTTTAGTTCTTGGTGAAACTTAAAATAGAAAATAAAATTTATATTTTAAATGTTTTATACGTTGTTTTTTATTTATATTTTTTAACATTGTTGGAAAGTGTTAAAAAGAAATTTCTTAATACTATTCTGCTAGTTTTGGAAAGTGTTTCACGAGATATAACTGATGCATAATTTTTAGTTCTTGATGAAACTTAAAATAGAAAATAAAATTTATATTTTAAATGTTTTAAACTTTTTTTTTTATTTATAATTTTCAACTTTGTTGGAAAGTGTTAAAAAGAAATTTCTCAATAATATTATGTTAGTTTTGGAAAGTGTTTCACAATCTATAACTGATGCAGAATTTTTAGTTCTAGATAAAACTTAAATTAGAAAATAAAATTTATATTTTAAATGTTTTAAACGTTGTTTTTTATTTATACTTTTCAACTTTGTTGGAAAGTGATAAATAAAAATTTCTTAATACTATTCTATTACACTATAATACTATTAATATTATAACATTGTGTAATGTTTTTCTACTGGTTGAACTTTAAAACCTAGTACGACTTTTGCGTTAAGAATTAGCTGATTAGGGATTAAGAATGAATCCGAAACGTCCTTTTAAATTGTTTTTAGGCTTTTTATATTTTAATGTAGTGTAATGTAATGTCTGTTATTTTGAAAAGTTTTCATAATTACGATCCTGTTAGTTTTGGAAAGTGTTTCAGAATCTATAACTGATGCATAATTTTTAGTTCTTGTAGAAACTTAAAATCGAAAATAAAATTTATATTTTAAATGCTTTAGTGCTGTGTTCTTCTTTTTACGATCAATAAGGCGAAATTACAAACCATTAAATATCAAAGAGCAACACGAACGGTCTGCTTAATGAACCATTTGAAGTGAGCAAACATTTGAAAACGAAACATTTCTTTGAAAGATAAAGAGCTCAACGCGATTTTAATGAGATACTTTCTTTGACAGTCGAGCAGTTCTGAAATAAGAATCGCATGAAATAATAAGGTATTAAAGTTAAATTATTGTTACAGTACCTGTTATCAACCTTCAATTTTAAATATCTTTCAGGTTTTTTTTTTTTTTTTTTTTTTTTTTTCACGAAATGAAAACTTTTATTTCCATAATAGCATGCAGTAAAAGAACATTTCAATGAAAAAAAAACGAGCATATTATTTAACAAATGATTTTATCAAAGATTTATCTGCATTTATTTAAAATAAATCAACAACGAAAAATTATTCATTAAAAACGGATTAGGAAACATTTTCCGAAAGTAATAGATTATTATAAATAAGCAACTAAAGGAAAAATCCATTCGTAAAAGCCATTTTAAGAAATTCCTGGTCATATCCGATAATGTGTACTAATTCTTTCGTGTAGTTCTACAAAAGATATATAGGATTTATACACATCCCTAATAAAATCAAAAATAAATAATTTTTAAAATTTGGGGAAAACAGTTGAAGGCTTATTATCCATCTTGCTTTAGTCCCGTATCCGAATTACATCGTGTGTCTCTGTATATAAAAGATAATTTCTATGCACTCCATAGTTTATAGAAAACAAGTCGTAGTAATTATTGAAGGGAAGTTAGAGAGAAGTTGTAGTAACGTTTAATAAGTTGTTGTGAACTTCAATAAATTTATTATGTTTAAAGTAACTTAACATCACCTAAATGCATCGTAACCGATACCACTCCCCCCTCCTGTAGATTATACTGTAATGAAATAATTTTGTGCATCACTTTAAACAAGCCATAAATGCTATGTTTTCGATAATCATGAGTAAGCTTTTGTAATCTTCTCAGTAATGCATATCAATCTCATTATGATTGAAATATCGCAAATTTAATGAAAAGATTTTCCCCAATAGACAATGATGTAACGGTATTATTTTGTGTGACCCTGTAAGCAAATTGTAAGAGCTCCAAACTTCATTTTAAATAACGAACTTTCTATAGTAATCCTCAATAACGCAGAAATATTTCATGGAAATCCGAATATATTTACGAGAGTTATAGCAAATAGAGGCAGATAACAGACAGGTAAACCGAAATCATGAAAATTTTCAATTATGTTGGATAGTGTTAAAATACGAGGGCTGTATGATAAGTACCTGGCATTGACAAGAAAAACACATTTTTATGTCAAAAATGTACTTTATTTTTCAACATAATCTCCTTTTAGTTAGATTCACTTAGCCCAACGTTTTTTCTATTTTCTCTATTCCCTCTAAAAAATACGATTTCTCCAACACTTCAAAATTGGTGTTTTTTTTTTCAGAAATAACCTCATCATTAAAGCCAAATTTTTTTTCCACCGAGCCGTTTTTACATATTTGGATATAGAAAATATTCGCAGGTGCTAAATCTGGCGAATGTGGTGGATGCGGAAGCAGTTCGTATCCTAATTCATAGAATTTTGCCATGGCGATGACACAGGTGTGCACGCATGCATTGTCTTGATGAAAGAGAATTTTTTTCTTCGCCAAATGCGGATGTTTTTCTTTCACAACATGGTTGAGACTATCCAATAAGTTGGAATAATATTCTCCATTAATCGTTTTACCTTTTTCAAGGTAATCGACGAGAAATATGCTGCATGAATCCCAAATTACTGTAGTCATGACTTTGTTTGCAGATAAAGTCGCTTTAGCCTTTTTGGCGCAAGTTGGCCACGAAAAACCCACTGTTTGGACTGTTCTTTAGTTTCTGGTGTACAGTGATAAATACATGGTTTGTTAACAGTTATGGATCGATGCCAAAAATCATTTGGATTTCACTTTAACTTCACCAAACATTATTCTGAAATTGGCTTATGGGTGTGTTTAATGTCAGTAGTGAGCAATTGCGGCACCCATTTTTCGGAAAGCTTTTTCATATCCAAATTTGCTGTTAAAATGTTTTACACCTATAAAATTGAGATGCCCACTGTCCCAGCAATCTCGTGCACTTTCACTCGCTGATCGTTTATCACACTATCATGGATATTTTTAATCGTTTCTGATGTCGTAACCTCAGTTGGGTGACCTGGACGTTCTTCATCAAAAATGATTTTACGGCGCGTTTGAATTCAGCTGTCCGATATTTTATGGTTAATAACGAATGAGCAGAGTCCCCATAAACTTTTCTGAGTTCCACTTTAATCTCATCAATTGTTTTCTTTTTCAAAAACAGATTTTTTATCACTGCTCAATATTCAATTTTTTTCATTTTTCAAATATCACCAAAGTTGTTTTATTCAAATGGCTTCCAGTCACAAACTAAACAACATAGTGACTTGGCAAATAGCCAGATTTGATGTGAAAGATAACTTTTGCGAAAAAAATCCTTTTTTTTTAAAATTCTAGTAACACCATCTCTGGCCGAGGCCATGTACTTATCATACTGCCCTCGTAGTTTCAGTGTATTCAAGAGTTTTTGTTGTCAAAAACAAACAGCATGGGATAATTCCTGTTAATTTTGAGATCCGTATCTAGATATTAATATTAAGGGGACCATAGATATTAGCCCAAAAATCGAAAATTATTTGTATGAATATTATTATTCTTAAGATTCTTCTGAGTCATTTGCGAAAACCCGCATGCAGATTCGATTATTTTCCGCAATGTTACAAACATTTGAATTTTGTACACAAACAAATTTTCTGCCCTTTAGTATAGTTTAAATCTATTTTTCTCAAAATTGATTTGTCGACGTTTTTATATTTTTAAAATGTTCCATGCGTCATAATATTTTATCAAAATAAATAAAATTAATAAGGATGAATCCTAATATTGCTTACAAAAAAAAAACCGCGTGCATTTTAAAATTCGACTTCATTAAGGTAATTAAATTTGATTTTTAGCTCATTAAAAGGCAAAATTTTAATGAAAATCGATTTCGAATTCAGAAAAAAATCTTTATAAAATTAAGTATCTAAGGGATTAAAAAATCGATGCACATATTTGTTTGTAATAGAGTTTTAAATGATTAAAATACTAAATTCAGGAAACATCTAAAAAATTATGACGCATTTTAAAAATTCGTTTTAAAATTTAATATTGTTTTAAAATATTAAAATTATAATAAGATTGGAAATTTCTTTTAAGGTAGTTTATAAATTTACGGTGAAATGCATATTTCCACAAAATTTTATAGCTGTATGATGAAAATAAAAAAATAATAATTTTTAAAGTCCACCGTTCCCTTAAACCGATAAATGAATTTTACAAATGTGCCATTGTTTTTAATTAATGATGAAAGTTTATTATCGCCTAACACTCAAAATTTGATTAATTAGAGAATCAAAAAAGATTTAAAAAATTTCTCATACCTCACAAATAAATCTTCTAAATTTTAATCAAATTTGCTGGGTTTTTGCCATGATTATATTGCAAGGAAAAATCACAACTTAACTTGTCGCAATAACTATTTACCGTTAAAAGCACAGTGATAATAAGTTGACCTCAAATTTTGATGACAATTTTAAAAGAAGAACACATTTTAGCCAGGTTTTCATCAGGTTAATTTGGATTTATTTGAATTATGATGACATCTTTGTGGGGAGAAATAGAAGTTCGATTTAAGGGGGCTCAGGACCTTTGAGTTTATCGAAACGATAAAAAAAATCGCCCTTTTCAAAATACCAAAACACTACTAATATGCAATTAAAGATATTTTTTCCGCTTTCTGCCTAAGGTAATTATGCAGAAAAATAAATGTTGTATATGCAAAATTAATATTTAAATTTGAAATTAAAAAATTCATCTCAATAATTTATGAATTAAAATCATTAAGTTCTGCGCGCATGATACAACTCTAAATAACGCTTCTAGAAAACAGTTTTTGAACAAAATAGAATCATAACATACCTACTTCTAAATTAAAACCAAAATATGTACAAAACGTTTTGTGTAAAATTTAATTTTAGCATAAAATCAAAAATTTCAACTTTTTTTTTTCAAGTATTTCATGTGCAAAAAAATAAATAACCAAGATATATGATTTTTTTTTTGTTATAGGTTTTGAAGACTATAGAGAAATTCATGTTTGGTTAAATTTTTAAATCTGTAGCTTATATATTTTGAAAGTAAAATTGCGCGCAAACTCGAAATCTCCTAATCTGAGAAAACAAACTAAAGTTTCAATATCTACGGACATACAATGGTACACACTGTCTATAAATGATTATAACTCAAGAAATACAGCGGATTTTTTAATGTTGTATGTTGTTGAGAAATTTTTAAAAATTCAGAATAAAGCGAAATCCGAAAACTGATTTTTTAAAAGTTTAAAGGTGCTGTGTACCCTTAATTTAGTCAGATATACAGTATGTATTATTCAATTACGTTACGTATAATGGAGCATCTAGCTCAGTACTATTTTAACGAAAATACCTTCCTTTCCTGAACGTGTCAGTGATTTGCTGAATGGAATGTATATATCTGTCGACAATATTTCTACGATATTTACCATATTCTTTAAATTAAGATAAAACAACAAAACAAATCTGTTGAAAGAAAAAATCTGTATTTTTCGTAGAGTAAATAAATTCCAAAGATGATTTCCTTTACAAAAATTGTGACGCGAAATATCATCTGTGAAAGTTTATATCATTACTTTAGAATTACTCTGTAATAGATTTTACGCATTTCATAATTATTTTATAATTGATATTTTTCATTCTAGTATAATTATGAAATACGTAAGACTTTTATCCTAAATTTCCCATATTTTCATTCGTAAATTTAATAACTGCTAAAATAATGAACTGATTTATAGGTATCCGATATTTATCCGATTTAAGATAATATTACTTATTACCGAACTAGTTCGTTTAAAATTTATAAAACATAACAAACTGTTAAAACATAATAAAATTTTAATTACTTAATGTGTATATTTGAAATTACATCACATGCGAACGATTCACCTACACTGTAAAAAAAAAAAAACTCGGAAACGTTACTCTATCTGGTGGGGCAGCAATGTGGCCCACCAGTTCTGTTACGTTTCCGCATATTTCGGTCAAATGTTCACAAACGTTTCCGCATATTTCGGTCAAATATTCACAAATATTTCTGTGTATTTTGGAAACATTTACGTGCATTTCGGAAACGTTTCTTTATATTTCAGTCAGATATTCAGTAACGTTTCTGCATACATCGGAAACCTTTCTGTATATTTCTTAAATGTTGCTGCATAATTCGGAAACCTTTCTGTATTTTCCGTAAATGTTGCTGCATATTTCGGAATCCTTTTCGTATTTTTCTGAAATGTTTCTGCATAATTCCGAAACTTTCCGTTATATTTCGGAAACTTTCCTGTATTTTTCGTAAATATTTCAGTGTATTTTGAAAATCATACTATATATTTCAGAAATATTACTGTGTATTTCGGAAAGCTTCCTGTATTTTTCGGAAATGTCTCTACATAATTTGGAAACATTTCTGAAAAGATTCCGCGTACTTCGGAACCGTTTCTGCATTTTTCAGAAACGTCCCTGTATATTTCGGAAGCCTTTCTGTTTATGTTAATAAGGTTTCTGAATTTATATTTAAGGCTTGTTATCAGTCAGGACGCAACTTTCCCTTTCTAATGCTAAGCCTATGGGCTTGGAATGCATCCATATTTTTCAAATTCTCCTAAAAAAATTTAAAATGCTTACCTTCTGCTTTCGGTATGCTCTTCTTGAAGAATGCTTCTTTCTTTTTTATTTGCCAAAATGTTTCTAAAATTTATATTTAATTTTATATTTTAAGTATTAAAATCTAAGTGAAGCAGGTAAGTTGTAAGTAAGATTTTAGCATTTTAAATAAAACTAACAATGTATTTTAAAAATATATTGTCAAATAAGAAAGAAAAATCCTCCAAGAAGAGCATAAAGGGAATAGAAGGCAAAATTTTTAATTTTCCGTGGAGATTGAAAAACGTGGATGCATTCCAAGCCCATGGGTTTAGCATTGAGAGGGAAATTTGCAGCATGACTGATAAGGAGCCTTAACGTTTCCAAATATGATTTTGCTGTGGCTTCTCCGAGAATGGAACATTTCTAGATAAAATACTAAGCTTCCTGAACACATTTTGAGAATATTATGATTTTCATATCCAAGTGTAACGGTTTCAGAAATTATTAATAACATTTCCAAGTACTAATATTTTCCGAAGAAGATATTATTATTTCTTAATTTATGCTATTAGTGTTCCTGATACCAGAAACACAATACCTTGACTATATTCTAGGTGATGTACATATGTAACATTTTTTCTGGAGCTATGAAAAGATATTGGATCATCCTTGGTCTGAATCATCAATGTTTTATTTTTAAAATTTTTCTTGCATAACAGACGATGTGTCTGGTCTGGTAATGTTTCTATGATTCTCTTTCCTAAGCAAAACAATTGCTAAATTTAATCTACTGACAACTAATTCAACTTTTCCAAATACTGTAGATCAAAATTTAGTCCTATATTAAGGACCAGATTAATCCTTGAATTTAGTAGACACACAAGTGTTATTTTGAAGCCCACCTATCATTTGACAATTTTTTTTTCCTTTTACATACATGGAAAATCACCAATGCTACTAATATTATTTCCCAGAGGGCTTAGCAGAGTTCATTTATGCTTCACTAAATAGCTTTTTTATATTCAGATACTTTTAGTAGTATCTATTTTGGAATATGTGACATTTACAGATTGTGCCA
This sequence comes from Maratus speciosus, assembly GCA_963932465.1. Taxonomy (NCBI): domain Eukaryota; kingdom Metazoa; phylum Arthropoda; class Arachnida; order Araneae; family Salticidae; genus Maratus; species Maratus speciosus. The sequence goes on from OZ010786.1 coordinate 25,423,108, forward strand.
AACCGATACCTTCGCAAATTGTCTTGAATTATTTACTTCAAACAATTCTTGATCAAATTTTATGGTATGCAAATAGCAATTCATAGACTGGAGTCATCGAGAATCAATAAAAACGTCCCGTCTGTGTTACATATACTAATTTATAAAAGAGGCTGAAATGTTCAAAATGTAAAATATTTTTTATACTTACCTGATAAACTTTCAGCATTCATGCTTTAAAGAAAATAATGTAAGCTGTATGGAATAAAAATCAGCGATGCTTTCTAAAAACTAAATAAAATGCCTAATTTTATATTTAAAATATTTACTTTGAAAATAATGCAACTGTAAATATTAAAATAAATGTTCTGTTTTGCTTATTAATCACCGATGCTGTATTATTACAAAAATAAACAAAAGAAGATGAGCATTTAAAAATTAAGACTTCATTTTTAACTTAAGAATAATCAATTACTTTGTAAATTGCTTTTAACTATAATTTTAAGATCTCGTCCATGTTTTGACACAATGGCAGCAGACTAGTTGTGTTTAGCTTATTTTAAACTCTTTTCTTATAAGGTTTATAAGTTGAGCTTAGAAGAAACTCAACAATTTTTTTGCTCTATACCACTTGTTAGATATATTCTTAAAATGAAGATGGCAGGAAAGCTTTTCAAATTTCTTTCTATTTCAGTCGATATATGTAACTGATTTTTTTTTGCTTCTTAACACATTACTGTCTGGAAACATAAAAATATCTTTTTATAGACTGATGGTAGGAATTGTAATTTATAACTGAATAATTTGTAGAGAGAGAAGGACAAAGTGTAATCTAAGAATACTTGTTCCTGATTAGTTGTGAGCAGGTTAAATTCATAGCACACATAAATTTTAGCTCATATTTAAAAAAAAATTATAGCAAACACTTAAGTAACAATTTGATAGGAAATTTCTTCATTTACAGTAGATTTTACAATTAATTCTTTCAGACTTGTGCATCCTAATGCCATAATATGTACTTTTTAATTATAAGTTAATTACAAGTTTTATCACTTATTTCATTATTCTGCAACACAATAACAAAAAGTGTATTCCAATTGCCCCTATCAATAAATATATATATATATCTACATTGATGAATATTCAATGAAATTTACATACAACAGAAATTATGCTATTCATTTGTTCCGTATGTGCCTTTTTATTATTTCACACACCTCAAAGGATTGAAAAGAGAATCAAATACTGTAATAAATTCACAGAAACACTGATATGTGATATGTTTCTTTCAATGCTGAAAACACAAAAAGCTTCCATCATACGGGAATTTATTTATTATCAAACATTTGAACGTGAATTTAACATACCCCACTTCCAAAGTCTGCCTTCTACTTTATAAACCAGGCTTGCATTGATTTTAATCATCCTAGTCAAAATATGTTTTTACCATCAGTTGTGAAAACTCGTTGACTAGGGAAAGAATTTTTTTTTTTTTTTTTTTTTTTTTTTTTTTTTTTTTTTTTAATGGTAAACTTAGTACGTATTTGGAAGTGTTTGCAAATATTTTACTTAACAATATACTTTAATTTTCATTACTTTTTAATTTAACAGCACATTTTATTTCTTAAGGCAAGCAAGTTTTGTAAATACTGAAATATTTTAATTAAATGTTTAGTTTAATATAAAAAACGAAGGAAATTAAATCCCATTGAATGAAACAAACATTTTTAAAATTGCATTAAGAGATCAAGTATCATTGTATTAAGACAAGACCATTTCATAATTTATTCTGAACAAGATCAAACATGGAAAATAATCTTACTGTTGATAATGAGTTAGCACAACCTATCATCAGGGGCATTGTGAAATTAACAAATCCAAAATCAATATTTTCTTATTTTTATTACTGTCCAGCAAATATTGTAATGTAGTTGTTAAACTTAAAGAATTTTTATAAAATGCATACTTTTATATTATTACACAAGACAAAAATATTTCATCTATATTTTTAATAATTATTAAAAGATTAATTATTATATGTACATGTTATATAATATGATACTAATTGCAATTTATATAAGTTAAAGTTATTTACTTAGAGTTTTGACCATTTTTGGGTGGTTAAAGCCAGTTTTGACCACTATTATACAGTTTAAAAAATGATTGACACCTACTCAGGTTAAAATAAGTTTACTATATTTAATAATTACTAAATACAGATGGCATACTTTTGCATTATGTAATAATATTTCATAGAAAAATATACATTTCACATTTAAGTGTAACAAAAAATGAGAAAATATTGATTTTGAGTTTGTAAATTTCACAAAGATCCTGATGAATGTTCGTGCTTTATTCTTCATCAATAGAAACATTATTACAACCCTGTTTAAATCAGAACTGCATAATTCAGAAGCAAAAAGATTTATAGCTTCTAAATCTTCTTTAAAAAATTCACATTTATTCTTTGAAATTAAAAGCAAGAAAACAGATCTCTGTATGACAGATTTGTATTAAAATTCCTCTTTTTAGTAGTTCTTCTAAAAATAATATTTTTACAAAATAATAATAATAATTTAATTACAATAAAGCTTATAAAGTGCATATTTTTAACTGTATGAGAATCTGTACTTTAATTTTTGGATTAAGTTGTATTTTGTGTATGATTAATGTAATCATACATTTTTAAATTACATTACACTCCCAATGAAGACAATGTTCAAGAGTACCACTGATTGCAATAAATAAGTGCAATAAAATGATAACTGTTTTCATTGATAAAGATTGCATGTTAATTCTAAAAGCTACAGTAATTTGGTAATTACAATATGAAATCTTTCAGTTTAGAACAATGGAATTTTCTACAATACTTTTGATATTCAGTTTTAAACAAGGAAAAATAATAAAAATATGCTTCTTTCAAAATCTCATTTGATTCTTTTGAATGTTAAGGTTAAACCTTAAAACAATATTCAATTTTTATAACTAATGTTTAAATTACTTCACTAGAAAAAAAGTATGTAAAATTAAAAAATATTATGAAAGTCTTAAATACTACATAGATTTAAGTTTAAGAATTACGCATAGTTTAAGACCATAGATGTCACATAGTTTAAGAATTAAAAACAACATATTACGTATCAAAAACAGAACATTACATTAATTTTTAAATGCATTTTTCTTTCTAGAAAAATTTTCAATAAAATAAAAAGGAAAATTATACCAAATAATTGCAATGCTTTCCTGTAAAACATTTTACATTAATTATTTTTAACACAATCAACTGATTGGTAAAGAAATCACATGATAATTATTAATTGTGTAATCTACAATAATTTTCAATTGAAAACCCAGCCAAAAAAAGTCGTTTATAAAAATCTACGAATACAAGACTTTTTTTATAATTATTATTTGTAATGAAGATTTGTAAAGTAAAAAAGTACAACAATCCATGATATTTATAAGGATTTTAACTAAAATAAATATATTTTTAAACTAAGCAGTTAATCTTTAATTTGCAACCAGTAAGAGGAAAATTACACATTTAGATTTCTTGGAGGGAATGAAAATAATAAGTAATTCTCACCGAAGTTTCAGTTAACCATTTATTATTTTTCATTTTTATTAAAAATTTAAAAATAAATAAATTAAAATGCACTATTAATTAGCAATGAAATATCGGTATTTTTATCAGTTTTTTTTTTTTAATTGCATTTAAAAGTTAAAAACCTACCTGAATATAGGTATAAAATCTAAGATATTAACTAACAAAAATTTAACACCCCCACCCTCATAAATTGAGGTTTCAATTGAAGAAAATGTTTATGAATGGAAAATCGAGAAATGGCAAAAACAATATCAATATATAACAACAACAAGAAAAATCTGTTTACTTAAATAAAATGTTTATTAAATCGAAGATTGTACAATATGAATTAGTCATATAAATATGTATTACTATTTTTAAAATATACAAACAAATGTGATGCATTCCAAATTCAAATTTTAAGAGAAGATTCCTTGTTTGTCTTCATAAATTATGTCACCGCTAGCTAAAATGAAAAATATTAAACAACAGTTAATTTACATATTACTCTACAGAACAGGGAATTAACAAATACTATTTTGTCTATTAAATTACAGATAAAACATTGAATCAAATTAATCAAATAAAAATAAAATAATAAATTTTCAGTAAAATAAAACCTGCAATATTTAATTCTTTAGTTTCCAAATCAAAGACAATCTCTTCTTACATATTCAATATGTAAATTTTATCAATGTATGGGCAGTTTTATTTTTTCACCGATCTCATAACTTAAAATTACTAATTTATTGATTATACAAAATTTTTCGAACATTATGTAATAATGTCACATATAAGGTGTAGGGCAGAGCTATCCAACATGGTGCCCCTCTGAAGGTTTCTATTATTAGACTATTTAGAAGTAAAATTACATTATAAAGAATGCTTTTTTTAAATCCTTAATATTTGCATCAGAGATATTTTGAAAACCAGTGAAAACACATTAAAAACCAGAAACATTACTTTGAAAATTTATCATGCATATTTTCATGATTTGCAGTTATTGTTTATAAAGTGTAATTATTATGGTTCAATTTGGCAATACTGTAAATAGCTCTTTTTAATACTTAAAGAAGTAACAGAAAGATAAACGTTTTACACCTTCTCCCACCCTTTTGAAGACACATGTGTATGAAAGTTTAGTTTTTTAGGTGTGTTCGTAATTACATAAATACGTAGTACCAATAGTCAATGTTCGGTCCATCCGTCTGCATATAACAATGCAAAAACTACCCAACCGAATGGTCTTAAATTTTAAATATATAATTTTTGCAAAATTTTGTCAAGTCATTTCAAATTTTATGAAAATAGGATGTATAGTTTAATTACAGGGACAGTCAAAAGTTTTCCATTACATCACGGCCAATGGGAAAAAATTATCTCAAATGCATTTTAATGATGTGACAGCCTTTCGAACAGAATGAAATGGATAGGCATTTATGAAGTGCACTAAAATATACATTCGGTACAATGTGCGGTGTAAAAAATATTTATAAAACTAGTTATTAGTACGAACGCACCTCATTTGCCAAGTTTGATGTGCAATTTTCAACTTGTTTCTTTTTGCTGTTGTCACACTGGCACATTGGCTGTTTTAAAGGAGGGATAAAGGGGCATAATTTTTCCTTCTTGACTTTTGAAATTTTACGAAGTTTTTTTCTGTTTTTCCTTTTTTCAATTTGCTTAGAAAAATTAATAAAAGAGTGCAGAATTATTTCCATCTATGTAAGCACTTCCAGACTGTCTCTCTTGAACCACCCATATGGATTGGTCACTATCATGTGTTTGTTTTTGTACTTTTTATAAAACTAAATTCACGCCTTCAAAATAAGTCAAAGCATATTTTCACATCCTAAAAGAAACCTAGCAATATTTCTGATTTCCACGTTTATTTTAATTATTTGTTATTGTCGTTATTATAGGTGTTATTAAAGTTTCTGGCACCTTACCCTAGAGATCTGCACAAGTCGGCCCGTGGCCCGGCCCTATTTTCATTCACGGCACTCGGGCCGTACCTAGTTACTACTCTTTACGAGCCGGGCCTAACTTATTTTTTCTGCACAGACCCGGGTACTGGATTCATTCCTAATTTTCACGACCCAAAATTTTCATTCCTAGTTTTGACCCAGCCCGTATAAAAATCATATTCTCGGCGTGTGGCCTGGTCCGTTCAAAGGTTAGTAAGCTTAGGCTTGGTACAATTTTTTTTTTCAAATAATGCATACACTTTTAAATTGCCATTATTATACAATTAAACATTCAAATTCATTCTTTTTAAAGAATAGTAGATTTCTACACTTATTAAAATATAGTAAAATTTGTGAAAAAGAACCTGTCTATGACGGAATCTTGTTTTAAACTGAAAAACGTGTTGATCCATGCAAAATTAATATACTACTACCGTAGTAGTATATTAATTTTGCATGGATCAACACGTTTTTCAGTTTACGTAGTAGTACTACGTAAGAAAAGAATATATAATACATTTACACTTGCTAAGAAGGGAACTTGTCTATACCACATTTTTTTTTTCTTTTCTATGCAATTTAGTCTTAGATTTTACTGTATAGCATTTTTCAGATTTTTAAAACTTCAATACATGGAATATGGATTAACAATATTAAAGATAACTGAAACATTTACATACAAGAAATAGAGATTCATTAAAAAAATAAACATCGCACCCTGCGTCACTTCTATAAAAATGACGATTATAAACATGAAAAGTTAAGATAAATATTTTTCGCTTGAACTCCTCGTACGCAAACAAACTTTTAACCAAATCGACGTAAAAATCACTGTTTTGAAGAAATTCACTTGGGCTGAACTTTTAACTCTTTTACCGAGCCGGGCCAATATTTTCTTTGTACGGACCGGGCCCGGAAATGTCAGCCCGTGCAGACCTCTACCTTACCCTTCAAACATATACCTCTCATAGAAAAATGTATAATTTGAAATTTAGTACATGTAACTAAGAACTGTAGGGGCCTTTTGTCTACCGCTGTAAGATTCATTTACATTATGTTTAGACGTGCGTGTAACAAATACTGTGCGATAATATTGCCGCATGTTTTCAGTCATGTGAATAATGCTGCCCTCCATTGAGTGCCAAGAGCTGAGGTGTGCTCCGCCCCTACTTACTGAAAGATTGGATAGGCCTCGTGTAGGTTACTTTTTAAAAAATCAGATATTTACGTATTTTTATTTAAAATTTATAATTTCTCCCCCAACTGTCATATTTTTATCCATATTTAGTTGTTTCTTTTACAATTCATGGATGTTAATTTCTCTGCCCAACCGTACATAAACTTTAAAGAAGTTACAACTGGCAATCTTGAAGACCTAAACAGTAGCCAAAGCTAACAGTAGCCAGAGCTAAACAGACCAACACAGTAGCTTTTTCTTTTTACAGCTTTTTACGTTTCATCACCATATAATTTCATCATCAGTAACAAAGTATATCATGATCATTTTTGCATAGTTGCTAGTTGCATAAAAGATCTTGCTAATTAACCCCATATTGCATCCACCTCATTTTTATTATTTCCCTTCTTCCCCCCACCCCCCCCCCCCCCCAAAAAAAAGAAGTACTATATTGAACAAGAAAACTTATTTTAAAAATCACATGTGAACTGTTATCCATAATTTAGGGGAAAAGTAAAGTGTCAGATGGCTACTACATTATAATCTGAACAACATATAACATGAAATTTAAAGTGTGCCAAATGGCTACTCTATGCATTGTAGGGTTAAATAAATTATAATTTTCTTTGTTTACTTTATTTTATAGTTAAATAACTATTTTAAAACAATATTTCTTTATAGAGACTAAGCAATTATTAAATATTTTGAAAATTCTTCATTACAGGAGCAGTATTCATTGCAGACCACTGTACCCCATGTTGAAGTTCAATACATACTCATAAAAATATTATTTAAAGTTTTCTTTTAAGTATATAAACTTTTTAATTAAATAAAGACTACAATTAAAATGAAAGAAATATGTCTCCAAAGTTTTATTTGTGTTTGGTTGGTGTGTCATTTTACATACATTACCTTAATTTCACACTTTTTAATATCATTTAACTTTTGCTGTTAAAACCTTTATTTACTGCGATATGCAGCAAAAAAAAAAAAAAAAAAAAAAAACTGAATTGTACTAGAACAAGACAAGTTTATCGTACGAGAATTCTGAATTTCAGGCATACACACAATTCAAATTTTGGAATATCGGAAAATATAATACAGTTTACAATGCAATATACAGTAAAATATAATGCAATACAATAATACAATAAAATATAATACAGTAAAATTGATACAGTTTCAAAAATAATACCGTAGTTCTAAAACATATCCACAACATTTGAAATTTAAACAAATTACATGTATTTTTAACAATATATAATGTATACACAAAATCAAAAGAAAAATTATATACTTACCTCTCTTACTGACAATATAACTTTTGAAAAATACATAAGATAAACTAAAGTTTTCTATAAAAATTAAAGCTAAATATCACCATTATTCTCTAAACCTAAGACATTGAACTTATCAATTTTTTTATAATATTGAAATTATTATTATTTTTACATTTTTTTAGTATTTTAAGCATTTATCATGCTAAATTTTTAATTTCAAAAAATCACAAGCCATTTATGATAAGCTCAATGTTTTTGATTTACAGAATAAAGGTAATATTTAGCTTCTATTTGATATAAAAATTTAGTTTGTCTTATGTATTTTTCAAAAGTTATAATGTAAGTAAGCGAGGTAAGTATATAATTTTCCTTTTATTTTTGTGTATACAGCATATATTGTTAAATATGTATGAATTTTGTTTAACTTGCAAACGCTGTGACAAATTTTTAGAGCTAGAGTATTATTCTTGAAAATGTAAAAACTTCACTCCTAAATATGCAAATGTTATTTATTTACGTTGAATCGAAAAAAGTATTTTTTATTAGCAAATTGGATCCCGAAAGCATCTCCCCTTAACCCTTTATGTACTGAATTATGAATTCATGAAAATTTTATCTTCTAAAGCATTTTTCTTGAATTTTTTAAACTACATTAGAAGATTTAATTAATCATTTGGTAAATCTTAGAAGGATTTTAGAAGGATTGAAGGATTTAGAAGAATTCATTAAATTTGAATTTATAGGGATTTTGTGCAATATTTATAACTCAAATCTTTTATTTTAAGTATGTTTCTTAGTATTTTGTGGAATTAGTAATGCACAAATATAATGTTCTTGGAATAGAAAAATTTTCGAAATGAAAAATCCCCCCCCCCTCCCCCTCCACATCAAGCGCCAAGGAAGCTAAAAAGATGCAAAGGAAAAAGAAATCATGCTTTTAAAAATATTTTTGTTTTGTGTTAACAATAATGCTTTTGGAACAAGAGAAAGTAATGTATTATATGTATTAAAGTGATGTATAACTCATTCTAAACTGTATTACAGCTAATCGATGTATTAAATGATTTTTATAACAAGTTATTTCAACGGTACTTTTAAGTACTGTCAGTAGATAAATGGTTAAAACGTTTTTGAAAACACAGGCATGCATTTGAAAACACAATACCACATTTTTTGGTACAGCAATGCCTGATGAAAACCTCTTTATTTGTAAATACGTAGTGTAATACAGGTATTAACAGGTATTACAAACAACTTTTGTTTGTTATTTATTTGAATCTTTATAAGAGTTATATGACACTTAATAAATATATCTAAATTTTGAATATGAGGATGTATTTAATTTAATACATAAATTAAACCTAATTCTAGTTGTATTAAAATAGTCTAAAAACTATTTTTCTACCAATACGTTAAAAAAATAATACTGCCATTCACTCTTGGATATATAAAATAAAAAGTCGAATCTTATTATGAGGAAATTGTATTTTTAATGATCCTTAATCCTTGTAAAAATTACGAAGAATACGAATAACAATATTTTCTTAGCACAAATAGCAATGATCCAATACTGAAACATATACTTTTAAAAATGTTTTACCAAACATTATGGAAAAGACTAACAACTTCTAACACTTTTTTCCTCTGTTAGTTCACATATGAATAGGACATATTTCAGTAAATGTGTCTTTAGATTTTATCCGTAATATACCATATTATGAAGATAACATATATACTGCTAATTAAATTCATTTTTACTTTCTTCTATCTTCATAAGAAGAACGTATTTGATTCCTTAAAAATTTCGACTTCCGGTTCTCAAGCGATTTATACGTTTTAGAAGGTCCTGACACAATTCGACTATTTTTAGAAAACGTCTGTCTAAAACAATAATTTTGTGGGAGGTCTATCTCAATAACTTATGCACTAAATTTATAAAATACTTTACATTCAGTTAGCCCCTGATATAAATTAGTGCTGATAGTTTTTGGTGTGAATCTCACAACTCGTATGCTGTATTTATCACGATTTCCACAATAGTTCTATCTCAAGAACTAATGCACGGACTTTAATCGAACTTCAGATTCAGTTAGTCCTTGTTAAAAATTGGTGATTATCAGTTTTTGGTATAAAACACCCAAAAGATGGCGCTGCTATGCTACATTTTTCACGATTTTCGCAATTCATCTATCTGAATAACTAATGCACGAATTTTTATCAAGCTTCAGATTCAGTTGGTCACTAATATAAATTGGTGCTTATTAGGTTTTGATATAAATTGCCAACAGGAGGCTCTACTTTGCTGCATTTTTCATGATTTTTACAATATCTCTATTTGAAAAATTAATGCACGAATTTTCATCAAACTTCAGATTCAGTTAGTCTTTCACATAAGTTGATGCTGATTAAGTTTTGTTGTAAATAGCGCAACAGTTGGCACTGCTACGCTGCATGTTTTAAGATTTCTTCAATAGGTCTATCTCAAGAATTGCACTGATTTTCATCAAAGTTCAGATTTAGTTAGTCACTGATAAAGAATTGGTTCTGATTAGCTTTCAGTGTAAATCGCCCAACAGATGGCGATGCTATGTTGCATTTTTTCGCGATTTTCGTAATCACAGTATCTCAAAACATAATGCACAAATTTTCATCAAACTTCAGATTCAGTTAGACATTGACATAAGTTGATCCTGATCAAGTTTTCTTGTCAATCGCGATAGTGGTGGTGCTGCTACGCTGCATTTTTAACGTTTTCCTCAATAGCACTATCTCAAGAACTAATGCACGGATTTTCATGAAACTTCACATTCACTTAGACAGTAATATACATTATTGCTGATTAGGTTTCACTGTAAATCGCCGAATAGGTGGCGCTGATATGCTGCATTTCTAATTATTTAGATGATTAAACTGATAGTCATATATTAAGAACTAATCCATGGAATTTCATCAATCTTCATAATCTGTTAGCCTTTGACATACGTTGATGCTGATTAGGTTTTCGTGAAAATCATATAACAGGTGACGCTGCTATGCTGCAATTTTCCCGATTTTCGCAGAGCTATATTTCAAAACCTATTGTACTTAATTTAATTAAAGTTGTTATTCTGTTACTCTTTCACATAAATATATCCTTATTAGGCTTGGTTATATCCTGCCCAAAAAGTTTCACTATTATGCTCTTTGGGTTGGAAATTTTGGTTGCAGACATCTATTAGGGTGGGTGCCGAATTTTAATGATCTTTCTGAGAAATGCAATGTTGTATCTATTTTTTAAGGGCATACAATTCAACAACACTTCCAGGATTCTCATGATGGGAATAAATTATCATTTTATTTTGGCACTGTGATAGCCAAATTCGAAGTATCAACATGTATGAGATAGAAAAAAGCTTTGATATTGGCACATACGACAAGTTATTATTTTAATGATAAATAAAAATTCGGATTCAGCGACCCGAAAAACTTAAAGTAAACCTTATAGAGAAAGTTCGAAGGGAGATGGGAAGGCGAATGTAAACGTGTGAGTTGTTAAAAACATATAGTAAGCCTTTTTCCAGAACTACCATGGATTTTGCTAGGTAGAGCCCCTATACGGTCTCTATTGCCTGGACTAAAAAATTATAACTCAACTAGGGGGCTCTGCCCCCTGCAAGCTACGCTCGCCAACCCCCGCTCAGACACCGCAGAATCTAAAAACACGCTAATCTGATCGGTTTTAAAAATATTATAGAAGATTGAATTATACTGAAAAAAGCTGTACAGATCTCCCTGTAAACGAGTTTTCATTCAATTTCCTTTGATTTAAAAAATTTAAGGCCGAATCAGTTGCTGTTAAGACATCCAATAGTTATTTTCGTGTTTTATTAAAGACGATCAGTTAAACGTTTGAAAAGAAGCTAAAATAAAATTAATTAAGTGTACAGAGTCTTTGTCTCTCGGTATTTTAAAACAATTTCTATAACAATAGCCTAAGTCAGGTGACTATCATCAACAGTTCCGGGCGAACCACTTCGCTTTTTATATTCCTGGTGCCATTTTGGTACTTTAATGTTAGCCAGGTACAGGTGATAAATCGCCAAATATTATTCTATCGCCATCATTTCATCTATATTATAATAGTCCAAGTCATGTAACTGCCATAAATACATACTCTCTGTTCCTTTCGCTTTTTATATGAAAGTTTGGCCTAGATATCATATACGGACCCATATTGGCGCGATGGTTTTCCGACGCTAATATGTGGAAAACATCAACAGCATAAACAACAACATCCGGCTTATCAAATCAAGCAAAATAACGATACTATGGCGCAAGTTAAGTACCCGTTGCGTATATGACATTGGCGTCAGAAAAAAATCGCGCCAATATGTGTCCGTATATGACATCTGTGCCGAAAGTTTTCCCTTTTGATTAAAAAATTAAATTTCTTTTTCGAATAAAACTACATAAAAGTTTGGTGCAAACCATGGTTTCCAAAGAATTCTTGGTACTGTTACGCTAGCCGGGTGCAAATCTCGCCAATAGCTATTTTTCAACTCGCCAGTTAGCTTTTTTTTTTCGAGTGGTAAATTAAAACATTGCTTTGAAGTTGAAATTAAATGTCATCGTTTGTTACATCATTTAATATTTGGCCAGATGCCATATACTCACCGGGTTTGATGTGATTTTTTTTACGAAAATTTGGCGAAAACCGCGTTTTCGAATACCAGTTACATATGTATTTTTGGTACTACTTAGTTATCCCGTCGACCAAAAATCTATCACCAAACTATAAGATTAAATGCCAATAATGGTTGATCGTAAATGTCACACTCACTTGACTTTAAGCAAGATACACGTCTTTACGTCATCAAGTGATTTTTATTTCGACGTTTTATTTGTATATTTAATAATGTTATACTATTTTCTTTGTTCTTTCGTTATTTAAAATAAAAATTATGTCAATTTGTATAATTTGGCGAGTGGTTTGGCGATTTATATAATTTGGCGAAATGGGTCGATGGAATAACTAAGTAGTACCGTATTTTTTAATTATTTTCTATTATTTTTTATTTTTAAAGGAAAATAATAAAAAAAAAATAGTTAACTATAGAACAAAACAATTTATGTAATTTAAAAAAAGAAAATAAAGTAAATAAACATTTATTATTAAATAAACAACAATAGCCGGGTTACCATGTCAACCCATATAATGCCATTTTTGCGCCAATTAGGTACCCCGTTGCGTATATGACATCTATGCCTAATATTTTTCTTTTCATTTCGTTTAAAAAAAAATAAAGAAGTGAAAGCCATTTATTTTAAATGTTTCAGTTTATATTAAATAAAATGATAATGAAATACAAATTGAATTATGAATAAAAGTAACATGATATATTTCCTAGCATACATTTAAGGGAGGCCAAACTTCTCGCCAAATTAGTTTAAAATGGTAACCTTTTCTAAAATTTGAAAAATATATATCTGTTATGACTAAAATTTGAGTTGCCATCATTAGAGAAAAGTATATAAAAATAGAAAAAAAATAATATTTCGAAAACTAATTCGAATTTAAAAAATCTAATACCAGTTTTGAAATCTGCGGATCAATATTGAGTTTTGATGTTAATTTCATCACAAAGTATTCCGTATTTTAGGATAAATCGCCGTGAAACATAATCATTGGATTCATACTTCCGTTTCATACTTCCGTTTCATAAATTCGTTTCATTAGGATTTTATATATATAGGGTAGATATTTGAAGGAGCGTGAAACAACGACAAACACTCTGTAAAATTATAATGCGTTGTCTCCTTCTTTATAATTCACCAAAAAAGATTATTTTGATTCAATAAGTCGGAACATTGCCAGATACTGAAGTACTATTTGACATTGTGTAAAATACCGAGTGGTGTATGTGGTGTATTTTTGATAATTTGCCAGATAGATGATCATAATTACTTTAACACATCTTTATAATGGATAACATAAAACGATTTGATACTATCAAGTTTTTAGTTAGAGACATGAATAATATATATGTAGCTTTATTTGAAAAATTTTTGAAATATGATTTAACGTATATTTTAACGTTAAAATTTAATTATAGTTTCTTATTTTTATGTACTGGATATGATTTTTTCTTACTGGCATTTTATTTAAATTGCATTTAAAATATTCAAAAATTTATTATACAGTTGTATTACTTGAAACTTACTAAAGTTTCCATTAAAGTTCACTATAAATTTAAAATATCAATTGTAATTTAATTTTTCAAAACTATTTAATATACTGAAGGATCTCCATGAAAGTTAATATGCCGTGCTTTAAAGTAATTTTTTGAAAACTAAAATTCGATTAATATTATTTTAAAGGGAAATTTTCTATTATAAATTTAATCATATATATTCCTAGGTAACACATTGAAATTTAATGACTATAAATTTCTTACTAATGTGCAATCTAAAAATATATTGTGTCCATTAATGGTAATAACTCCATGTTGTAAATAATATATTATTATAATACTAATTCAAATCATCTGTGTTCATTAAATGTAAATTAAATACCTTTACAAAATAATAATAATAATAACACTGCAAATAATGTTTGTATGAAAGACGATTTTCCCATTTATATGTATATCGTTCTTAAGGTAAACATAAAATGATGAAAAATAATTTGTTTACTTGTATTTTTCCCCTTTAGGTTCTTCACACATATTACTACAGTCTACTTTAATAATCAAATCGATAATCGAACTTTAAATATTTAATTGAACGAAACTATGTAACTTCGTAAAAATATACGAATCAAAATATAGCTCTAAAGGTTTTATTTATTGAAGAATAAAGATATCCATAGTTTTCTTTTAAATATTACACTGAAGTTTATGCACAAATATCCTTCAGCTAATAAAAAGTTCGTTGTATATTTTTTAATGTAATACAATGGGACTCCGTATTTTTCTTTTTCTAATATGAAGTTTGATGTTTTTAGTAGGGTAAGGCTCGTAAACTGGCAGGTAATGGGTAACTTGTTTATTCAATGGGATCATAATTGAAGTATATTCATGTGCATTTTTTGTATGTTAAAACTTTTTAACTTTTGCTTGTCTTTTATACCCATTTAATCTAAGGCGAACTAAGGTCCGACGAACGTCTATTTGCACGCTTATTTCCTTCCTGCAGCCTTCCTACACCTTCGCTACCATGTGTTTCTTATTCATGTTAAAACAAAAAGCGTACAAACAGACGCTCTTCTTACATTAGCCTTAGACCTCACTTGAAATATTGAGTTTAAGGTATGATATTAATGGTAGTCATAAAATGAAAATTATAACTACAACAAATATTATTATTTTAAAATAGCAATTAAAGCCTCTATGCGGGAATATTAAAAAGCAGAAAACCAACGTTTAAAAATGCACAAATAATACATGAAAAGCAGCAAACTGCTGTTTGGAATCTACTAGCGAGATTCTTCTTTAGCGCAAGATAGAGAGGACACAGCGTGCTAGAAAAAGAAAGACTGAGAAAAGTGGCAGAGAACGAATGCGCCAAAAACAACCAACGAGACAGAAGCAGATGAAATGACTGAATGGACAAGTAGTAGTGGTTATTATTATTATTATTATTTGTAACTAAAAGGAATTTTAGTTATATTAGCGGTAATTTACATAAAAAGAAATATCATGCTTACGATTGTGAAGTAAGGTTTTTTGAGATTTTTTAAATTTAAGATTTCAAAGGGCACAAGTGTCTAAACATGCTGTTCTTTTAAAGAATAGTGAAATGATCTCGAAGTTCTACTCAGTGATTGTTCATAAATATGTGTCCTAATTTATTATCTCTAAACTTGAGCGTGTATCCCGAAGAAACGGTTAACCCTCTTGATTTTTTTAAACATCCAGAAACTTATTTAATCATTCTATACATTTTTAGAAAAACTAATGAAAATTATATATTTTCTTTTCATGGAATAAAGTCAATCAAAATATCACCGAATTAAAAAAATACATATAAATATTAAATGTTTAACTTTAAAATTCCATATAAAATCATTTTTATTCCTCAATACTTGTAAAATTTAAAATGGATTTTAAGCCTAATTAAGCCCATCTCGCATAAATAAATTATACACTATCACACAAAAATACTCATCAAACTAGAAATATTTAACATATTTGTTAACTGCTTTTCATACACTGTAGATCCAAATCTCATGTAGACGAACTGAAGGTTAATAACAAGAAAACAGGAATTCTGCTTTTTCAGAATTTAGTGTCGCCCCCGATGAAAAAAAAATACATGTATATATATATATAGTACAAAACCCATTTCAATTTTAAGACTTAAAGTACACACTTTTATTTTATCTAAAATGACGTCATTCGCATTCGCTTAAGAAGTCCACATTTAAGATCCACTCTTAAACATCTACAGTAAAGCATGCATAAGGATGTCACTATCGCAAAATAATACACAAAAGCAGCAAAAAGATGCCGTCATTAAAGAAACTCGACAAATAAAACGGCTACCTAATGATTCATAGGCCTTCATTTGTTTGGAACATTAATATAGACGATTTCAGTCGTTACGTCAGTCATGACGTTTTGGTTGGAAACTGACTCCAAACAAACGGTTGCTATGTTGTATTTTATATTTTTTGTGTGTTGCAGCTATATCTTACATCTATATCTCCATCTAAGTGTTTTAATACTTGATATGTACTGGTAACATTTTTCATGATTTATATTTAAAAAGAAATGACGCATAGCAACCGTTTGTTTGGAGTCAGTTTCCAACCAAAGCATCATGACCAAAACGTCATTTATATATGTATTTTTTTTGCAAAAAAAAAAAAAAAATTATGGCCATTTTTTTTTCCCATTCGGACCAGAAAATCAGAGTTCTAACTTTTTACGACTGCTCTTTCACCTTCATCTAACACTTCATTTATAATGGCTGTTTCATAATAATGTAAGCCAACAGTCCATCAGAAGAAAATGATCCTTTCCAAAGGTATATCTTCATTTGGCGCCCCTTTGTTCTGGCGCCCGGGGCACATGCCCCTCTGCCGCCTCCCCTTAGTTTCGGCCTTGTCTTGTACAACAGCTGTGTCATAAATTTGAAATTAACATCTTATAGTTGGATTATGCTGCCACCGATTCCTGTATTTGGAAACAATTTACTATTAATTTCCGACCTCTCATTTCAGTTTGTGACCTACTTACTGACTTTCCCTCTTAGTAATAGATAGCTAAACGAATCTTTTTCTGTACTATTATACTATGGAGCTCTGCCCCAACTTGCTATGCTCACGAACCCCCGTTCTGACACCACAGACTCCAAAAATGTGCTAATTTGATCGGCTTTACAAAGATTACGGAAGATTAAATAATAATTAAAAAGCCAGTGGCGATCTCCCTGTTAACGGCTTTCCATCCAACCCCTATGATTGGGGAATTTTAAGGTCAAATTAAATGCCGTTATGAGATCCAATGGTTGTTTTCCTCTTTGATTAAATAAGATCAGTTAAACATTTGACAATAAACTATTATAAACTGAATTAAATGAACAGAGTTGTAGTCTCCTTTGATTTTTAACAACGCTAAAGAAAGTTGTTTTAAATAGGACATTTTAAACGTATAGTTTTAAATCTGGCGTAATTCTCATCAAAATTTTCCTTTTCTTTTTAATATTCATGTGAAAATACGTTTGTTGTTACAAAGGAAATATTATTTCCGGTGTCTTAGAATTACCAACAATGGTTTAAAAGATAATCTCAAAATAAGAAATAAATGTCTCGTGTAAATATATTTTTAAATTTAAACTGTTTTGCAATACTTGTCATTTTAAATATGACGTAATTTGTCTTAATTACTGCTTTTAACGCATATTAATGAATTTATTAATTTAAAATTTTCTTTTCTCTTTTAAAATACACGTGTAAATCAGTGGTGTAGACGTAAAAAAAAAAAAAAAAAAAAAAAAAAAAAAAAACAGAGAGTATACGCTCTGAGCAGAGGGTATACGCTCAAGGCAGAGGGTATACACTAGAGTTTATATACTATGGCTTTCTTGGAAAGTGAGGGTGTACGGTGTTCCTTAAAAAAAACCCAGGGGGTATACGGCGTATAACCCCGTATACCCTCTACTACATCCCTGGTGTAAATATAGTTTTTATGACATAATTTTCAATATTTTGCTACTTTTAATACGTAATCATTTAATTCTAATTTGCATTTGTTTTAATGTTTATAATAGCAAAGTGCAAATAAATTTCTAATTTGAAGGAAATATTATACTTTGCGCTGTTTTATAATTGGCACCAATTTAAAATAATAACATTTTCTAAAATATGTAAAAAATATCTCGTGTTTATAAACATATCACTATAATTCTATTAATTTGCATATTTTTGTATGCAGTACTTTTCTTAATATTAACGGAGAATGACCCGCGTTCACAAAAATTCATGTACTGCGGCGATGACAGCGTTAGTTACTTTTTTTTTTAAGAATAGAGATACATACCAGATAAATAAATGAATCATTATTAATTTAATTTTTTTTAATTACGGATACTCGGAATGGTTGCGTATTAAAGTAACATTTTATATATTTCATCTGTTACAAAATGCCTGTCTTTTTAATTAAACTTAATATAGTTTGACTTTCCTTATATAAATATCAAATGATCTCTACATAAAAAAATTAAAAACCCACAATCCACCACCATTCATGTGAATTTTATAAATATTCATTTATATGTGCAATCTAAACTTATATAAATAATTTAATGTATTCAAACTTCCAAATTCTGACGTCTAGCAAATATTCGAAATGTCATTTGCTTCAGATACTTATCGCAAATTACTAATTTCAGAAGATACTGATTAATTTAATCCTTTAGAGAGCGGAAATTGGACTGGTATATTTGATAATGTAATCTGCATTCGCTAATATGTTATTTGTTTCGATAAATCGCTCACACTTTTCACCTATTAATAAGAATCTGTTATCCTAACACAAGTAATTATTTTAAACACACGTAATATTTTAATTCATGAAGGCAGAAAGTGTTTATGCGTTATACATTTATATTTTTTTGTCAAAAGTTGAAAATATAAAGTTTCAATGGACATTATAGTTAACTGGTTTCAGGAAAAATGATTCTGAGCTTTCAATCTTACTATCATAAAATTTTTATAATAATTTTATAAAAAAAAACTTTTTAAGAAATTGATTTATAACATTACTTTTAAAGTAACTGACTACGTATCTTACTTTTTATATTTTAAGACGTATTATTACATTTCCTGAATTACGAAGTTATTTTTTGGAAGTTCAAATCTAATATTTCTAAGAATATATTTTCTATTTTTATCATTACATTACAATTTTCTACACACATTTGTAAAAATAGAACTGTATGACTTGTAAAGAAATTCCTTAGATGAATTATATTGTATGTTTATTTTATTGAAATTTTTTTGAATGTCTGGATTAATAAACAGTATAGTCGATCACTAACATAAACTAGTCGTTGGGGGCCACCGTAATACTTACCCATCATGAATATAGATAGTATAAAATATGAAAATAAAACATGTGATATTTTCTAAGCATTGTACCATATTACTTTTATTCATAATTTAATTTATTTGGACTCCTTTAAATATAATTAAAGCACAGATGTCATATATTGGCGCGATTTTTTTATGACGCCAATGTCATATACGCAACGGGTACTTAACTGGCGCCAAAGTGTAGTTATTTTGCTTGATATAGTAACCCGGATAGTGTTGTTTATGCTTTTGAAGTTTTCGCCAAATTGGAAATCGCGGCAATATGGAGCATATATGACATCTGTGCCATAATTAATATAACCCCTTAAACTAACATTACTTCTTGTTCCATTAAAATATATAAATTTGTTGATTTTCTGTAAGCAAGTATTGGTTTACAATGGAAATCTATGGGAATTTGGCGAAATATTAGAGATACCGCCAATTTGGCTTAACTTTTGGCGATTCATTTTGGCCGCCAAATTTGGCGATATACCTCCAAGTTGGCGACAAACTTGGCAGTATTTCGCGATAGAACAGGGTCCCCCCTATGTTAAACCCCCTTATAGGTGTGGAGAGGCATTAAATGCTTGACATTTACGATAAGCCATTATTGGCATTTAATCTTATAGTTTGGCGATAGTTTTTTGGTCGGCGGGACAATCGAGTAGTACCAAATTGCGTAAAAGAAACATCCTTATAACTCAAAAAATTATAATAGTATTAACTAACAGTTTACTGCGTCGGATTAAGCGTCTCATTTCCAATTAAAATTTACCTTTGAATTGAAATTTGAATGAAATACAGAGTCATGAAAAATCGAAGAGTGTGAAAAATAGAATTACAAATATCTCGGCAACTAATTATCCGATCAAGTTCATTCATGATGCAAAATTTATGTTTTTTTATTGTCTTTTATATGCACTCCTTCAAATAAACAATTTCGAAAATTTTAGTATACCTTTTATCAGAACGAATATTTCCGAAAAAAATTGTTCCGGTTATTCGAGGTTACTGATATTCAATAGGCTTCTTTCCATTATTACTTCCTAAGTACACACCGAATTTCAAGTCCCTATCTCAATTTGTTCGGGAGATACAGAGATTACACAGACATACAGACGGACGGACATTTTTTTTTTCTAAAAATATGTTTTTCAGAATCTCCAGTGTCTGAAACGTGTAAATCTGTCAAAAAAATTTTTCGATTTTCAAAACGATTACAAGACTTACCCTATGCTACGTATGATGGGTAAGTAATGAGGACGCAACACTACGGCGTTTACATTTTCATTGCAACGCTTTGGAAATTTCCTGCAACAAATGAATGCCATTTCTTAGTTATCAGAAAGATAGTTTCTTTCTTTCCCTTCTTTTAAACTTTAGCTTTCCTTGTTAAAATCTAGCATCAAAGAAATATTTACAATTCATTTTTAAGTATGTCAAATATTGAATACAATACACATGACTCTGTTTCTCATTTGTTTTCTATATGAAGTTTTACCAATTTAAATATCAAACATGTATCTTCCCGTTTCAGATTTATGAAGTACGTTTACATTTAGTTTTTTTAATAAAACAAGTGATAGATAAAGGACATTGCGCATTTTAAACTGCTATAATATTTCCTCCCAATTTTTATCAGATGCATACCTTCTTTGTCCTTTTTAACTTTTTCTAACAAAGCTCAAGTATATTTATGACTTCGGTTCGGTTATATGTTACCATGTCCATTTGCAGTATTTCATGTATATATTTCAATTTTTACGGAATAAAATTATATATATATATATTAACTATTATCGAAAAAATTAGGAATTGAAACTATCCGGTAACCACAATAATCAAAATATAAATTATTTGGATGTAAATCTAAAAATAGAAAGTAAATATTTAATTATAACGGTATTTGATAAAAGAGAAGACTTTAAAACGATTGCAATGCTACATTTTTACTTTCTTCTATCTTCAATGGAAGAAAGTATTGTAATCGAAATTTTTTTCGACTTCCGGTTTTCGACGGATTTGCATGTTTTAGGGGTCAGAGATTCCAAAAAACATGTTTATAGAAAATGTCTGTCTGTCTGTGTGTCCGTCTGTCCGTCTGTCCGTCTGTCTGTCGCCATTGTACCATCAAAAAGTGTATGAAGTTATGTATAGAATTAAACCAAAATTTTATTAAAAGTTTTTGGCTATGGCAAGCAGGTCCTCCCGGAATTTGGAAAAAAATCGCCTGTAGGGGACGCTGATATAACAATTTTTGTGCGATTTTGAATATTGTACCATCCAAAAGTGTATGGAGTTATGCATAGAATTGAACCAAATTTTTAGTTTAAGTTTTAGAATATGACAAGCAGGTCCTCCCTGAATTTGGAAAAAATTCGCCGGTAGGGGGCGCTATAAATGCGTTTTTTGTGCGATTTTGAATATTGTACCATCGAAAAGTGTATGAAGTTATGCATAGAATTGAACCAAATTTTTATTTTAAGTTTTTGGCTATGGCAAGCAGGTCCTCCCTGAATTTGGAAAAAATTCGCTGGTAGGGGGCGCTGTAATAGCGATTTTTGTGCGATTTTGAATATTGTACCGTCCAAAAGTGTATGAAGTTATGCATAGAATTAAACCAAATTTTTATTTTAAATTTTTGGCTATGGCAAGCATGTTCTCCCTGAATTAGGAAAAAATTCGCCGGTAGGGGGCGCTGTAATAGCGATTTTTGTGCGATTTTGAATATTGTACCGTCCAAAAGTGTATGAAGTTATGCATAGAATTAAACCAAATTTTTATTTTAAGTTTTTGGATATGGCAAGCAGGTCCTCCATGAATTTGCAAAAAATTCGCCGTTAGGGGGCGCTGTAATAGCGATTTTGTGCGATTTTGAATATTGTACCATCGAAAAGTGTATGAAGTTATGCATAGAATTGAACAAAAAAAAAAAAAATTAAGTTCTTGGCTATGGCAAGGAGGTCCTCCCTTAATTTGTAAAAAAATCGCTCGTAGAGGGCGCTGTAATAGCGATTTTTGTACAATTTTTGTGCCATTTTGAATATTGTACCGCCGAAAAGTGTATGAAGTTATGCATAGAATTGAACCAAATTTTATGTGTTTATTTTTGGAAAGGACATCTTAGATTATATTAGTAGGTGGATGTCAAATCACAACATGAAAATATCTTACAATAAATGTAAAGTTCTCTACCTTAGAAGACCAAAATTTTTGAAAAGAGCTCCAACACTCAAAATTGACAACCATTCATTAAAAAGTGAGCCAACTTTAGAATACTTAGGTATCGTTCTGGATAGTACGTTGTCGTTTCTCCCCCATTTACGAAAGAAAGGGCAGGAAATTACACAACATTCGCAAGACCTATTGAAGTTTGCCTCAGCTTACGGAGGGGTAAACAAATTAATTCTGAAGATTTGGTACAATAGTATCTTGGAGAAGAAAATCACGTATGCTGCAGCAACTTGGTTTCACCGGATAAGCAAAGCCCATGGGCTTCGTCTGATCTCATCAATACAATACCAATGCCTGTTATTAGTTTCACGTGCCTACAGAAAAACTTCGGCGGATGCTCTTTGTGTTTTAACAGTTATTCCGCCCTTGGCACTTCAACTTGAATATATAGCAACAACAGGAAGAGTCTTACGTCTTGGAATCCCGACAGGAAATCAAGAACCAATATTTTACCAACCAAAAATGAAGTCAGATCAAGTTGAACCATTTAAAGAATATTTCTTTCAAATAGATCCAGAAAATACTCCACATGTAGAAATAAACATTTATACGGATGGTTCCAAGATGGAAGATGAAACGGCATATGCCTTCTGTATGTATCAGAGAGGAGAGTTAATCCACGAGGATCAAACTAAGTTAAGTAAAGAAAATACTGTTTTTCAGGCAGAACTCCTGGCCATAGAAGAGGCGGTGCTGTGGATTAGGAACTCCTCTCATAAAGAAGTATTAATACACTCGGACAGTCTCTCAAATCTCTTAGCAATAGAAGATGTTTTTTCAAAAAATCTCATCGCAGTACAAATTATCAAACTACTCCAAGAAACAAGAAAAAAGATCTTCTTTAAATGGGTCCGTGGACATGTGGGTAATGAGCATGCAGATTCTTTGGCAAAAGAAGCAACCAAAGCCACATCACATGCCAAATACAAATTCTTTCCCAACCCTCCTTCTTACCTGAAGAAGCTTCTAAAATCATCTCTACACGAACAATGGCAGACTCGGTGGGACTATGGTACCACAGGACGGTACACATACGCTTTAGCCCCAAAAGTCTCGGAAAAGAGAATCCTGCTGCATAGAAATCTTTTTCTGTTTGCCACTAACCACGGCCCATTTTCATCATATCTTTATAAATTTGACAGGGTTCTTTCTCCATTATGTGTATGCGGTCAGCGAGCTACATCATTGCATTATATCTTTAACTGTACCCTTACATCATATTACCACATAAAAAAATCTCCAAAAATTTCTTTGTCTCAGTGGTTCTCGGTGGTTTTATCAAATCCATCATTTTGTCAAAAGATAATTGAATGTATGAAAGTTTTAGAAAACAACCATTATTTGTTTCAAAATGTTTTGCCATTTATAGATGATGATGAGAACGTATCTTAACAAATAGACAGATACCACCAATTCAAAATAAACTCTTAGCCACAAACAACACGATTGAACTATAATTGAACTGTTGCAAGAACAATAGACTTTTGACCTTTTGTGTGTGTATATAATTATATAATATTCATCATAATTATTCACTATTTTACCTATTTTTTATATTCTACATTATTTTTTTTAATTATGAATCTCTTTCTAATTTAGTATACATATACGTAGCTTTTATTGTATTTTTGCAGAACGCCCAGCTTTGCAGAGTAATTGAGCTTTTGCCGCTCCAACAAGTTTAAAAATCCTATTATCTATTATCTCATGATCTTATTAATTACAATTATCTAAATTTCTCTCGTAAACGCCCAGTAAAAATTGGGCTTTCCATCGTGTATATATTGTACTTATATTGTATTTAATCTTAATATTCTCAATTGGCTTTCCTGTAGGTCCCTTCGGGCCTTTTATTTATTATTATTATTTTATTTATTTATTTATTTATTTTTATTTATTTATTTATTTTTTTTTGTGTGTGTGTGTGTGGTGACGGCGGTAGTAGATGGAAACCGCTGGTTGGGGCTTGTGAGTGCTTAAGCCATTTGGTAGGCCTCCCCACCTAGCTGACCCTTGTACCATCGAACAGCGTATAAAATTATGCATACAATTGAACCAAAATGTTTGTGCTTGTTTTTGGCTTTGGCCAACAGGTTCTCCTTGAATTTGGAAATATTGCGCGGTAAAGGGGCTCCGTCCTAGCGATTTTTGTATACTTTTCTTGATTTTTCGTAGTTCTATTGTGCATCGGCGGCTCATGCAGCGGCGTGAACTCGCTTCCTGCTATGCCGGCTATTCGCAAACAGCTGATAACGACAGACTAAGGAAAAATTAATAATTTTAACAAATATCATGATATAGATTAACTCGTTTTTAGTCCGTTTAATTGACTTGAGCAGAAATTTAAGATGAAAATCAAAGTTGGTATAGTATTGAACTAATAATATTGAAGTATTAACATGTGTAACTAGGTTTTGAAATATTAAGATGTATAAGATAGAAGAAAGTTTTGGGATTGGCACATCCAACTAGTTAATCTAATGTTCATATATCGATCTTCAGAATTTTTTTTATTAACGGTTTAAACCGTTTAAACAGATTGACATCAGATAGAGACATTTTGAAAGAGGATATGCTTGAATGGTACATCATTGCTGTGAAAAACATGGTTATCCTGTGAATCTGGTAAAAAATATGAGGGATAATTATGCAATAATATGTAGGAACTGAAGTGAACTGATACCTTTATTCGAAGCATGCAACTTACGGAAAGTGAAGTGAAAACAGATCGCTTTTGAAATGGATTGATTTTGGTCGCTCAGTTTCATTTTGTTTAATCTGGTTTGGATCTTGTTTCTTTCGTTTGTTCTGTATGATCTAGACAGGTAAATTCTGGGGAATGTTCCTATCGTAAAAACAGTTTTAACCCTGCATAGCGTGTCATAAGCCACGCAGCCTGTCTCTATGTTTAGTTAGTTTGTTATTTTGTCTTGTTTCTTACTTCGATTGCTTTTGTTCATGTTGGCTATGTTGCGTTTCTTTGAGTTGGTTCCTTTCGTTTAAATATTTTATTGTATTAGTGAATATTTTACATCATTTAAAGTTTATATATTGCGGTAATATTTGAGATTGCTTTAGGAATTTTTTAACTATATATATATATATATATATATATATATATATATATATATATATATATATATATATATATATATATATACAGTGTGTTCCTAAATTCGACCGACAAATTAAGAGGGGTGACAGAAGGCATAAAAAGGATGGAAAATTACCATAGAAAATTATCGTAGAACATAGATACCAAACCACATCATGTTTCATCCCAAATGAACTTGCCTCTGAGCGTAATAATTTTGAGAAAAATCAAAACATTACAATGAAAGTGCAATGATATGTACCTTATTTTGTGTGAAATGCTATAACATCATGAAAAGTTCTGGAAAAACAAGGTGATTAAGCAATCGTTGATACCCTATGACATTGCAATCGCAGTCCAAAATTTGGAGAGTCAGGTGGATACTGCTGGCGCGCATAATGTAAACTTCTACCAATTTTTTTTTAATATTATCACATTTAAAACGAAGGTGAGAATGTCTATTAAAAGTTTTATTATAATATACCTCAGTTTTCAGAAAGTAGTTGCCTTCGACACAATTTTAAATAGGCATAACACCCTTTATTTTTGATTAAATACGTGGTTTGCGACACCATGGTCTATGGTAATTTTTCCTCCTCTTCCTATCACCCCTCTTAGTTTGTCTGTAGAATTTTGGAACACCATGTATATTCAGTATCACTTCAAAATGTTTACCAATGAAAATAATGTGCGTAGCATAAATATTTTTTTTTTTTCACAATGGCATTAAAAAAGAATTCTGACAGAATGTGGTCTGTGTGTAGGAATTGCTTCATGTGGATTTAAATTATTTTAGTTTATTTCAAGCTGAGCAAAACTTACATATATTATGTGTACGCCAGTATGTTTTCGATTATAATTCTTTGAACGCAGTTTAAATTCATTTACAGGGACATTTACAAGATTTACAGGAAAAATATTTAGGGGTTTTAGGTCTATAGTCGTTTTTAGTTCCTTAGTATGTTTTAATGATGGGTGTTACAACCGAACAGTAGTTATTACACGATATTAAATTTAAAGAAAGCATAATCTCTATGTTTGTTAGTTCATTTATGTTTTATACTAACTGTAGCGGTTAACAATTCTTAAATTTTTCATAGACAAACGCGTATAATTTGGGAGAAAGTTAAAAAATGGTTTATTCAAAGTATGTTCCATCGCTGGCTACAAATTTGCGCATCCGTACGTAAGATGTGGATGCCGTACTAGAAAAATTGTGCATCTTTTGAGGTGATCCGGTCTTTCCATATCTTTATCTCATCATGACCCATATGCTTGTTGGTGTTGTTACACAGTATTTAAAAAAAAATAACCAGTTAGTTGTTTGTCAACCCAATGTGTTGCTATTGAATTGCTTGAGATAATTTGATTCTTTGGGAGAAAATAAAATCTAACTTCATTGCTAATTTAGAAGGCAATTATCGTATTAATTTTATTAAATACAATATTTCAACTAATAATTTTTTTTTACTACTTAAGTCAAAAGCTTTCGCCCCAAAATGCCCATATTGTATAACTTTACTTGTCAAAACCTTTTCTTTCTTCTAAGGTTTGACTTCTAATTTCGGAGCTGGTAGAAATAACTTCATTTGAGCAAACTTCCACAAAAATGACTTTGATTTTACGAATTTATTCACAGGCATTTTATATTTATGAATTAGAATAAATGCTTAAAGAAATATAATTTTTCTTGCTAAACATTTTGTTTTTAACGTTCTTGTGAAAAGTTTTAATCGCCATATTAAGGAAATAGTTGAAAATCTGTTTACTACTTTAAATTGAATTTTAAAAGATTCGATGGATTTCTTTTATTTTTACGTCAATGGAATTTATCTAAATGTTGCGGTTGACAATTTACTGCTTTCTAAAATAAACAGATTCCTAAAGCTTGAATATGTGAAAATAAGTTTATATTTCTCATAGTTTTCTCGAAAAATACTATTCAATAGTACTATTTTCTTTTCACTATCTAGTAAAATGAAAGTTAATTGCAGTTTGAAAATCATGCCAAACAAAGAAATCTAATAATCCTTTTCGTTTTCTCTTTTTTCTCTTTTATCCAAAAATATGGAGCAGTTTAGATGCTGGCATTACTGAAATGTCGTTAAAAATTACAAAATAATTAATATTTCGATAACAAATTCAATTTTTCAAATTCTGAAACTACTTTTGACATCCTTGGATCAATGCAGATAAATGGAGTTAATTTGTTCGCCCAACGTTCCATATTTTAAAGGATGTCTCAAAATTCACAGAAGAAGTAATTTTGATAGAAAACACATGTTTATAATTGAAAATTGTAATTTTCTTATTGATTCAAAAAGTATATACAATATAAAGTTATGTATGGAATAGAATATTGGGTAAAAGGTCTTCATCGCTTTGCTCGCACATACGCATTCATTTGTTGAAAATTTCAATGAGCTTATGGTAACTGCCTACTGTCAAATCGCTGTTTTTGCGAAAAATTTCGATTTTTTAAATTTTAAATTAAAGTTAAAACATTTAGGATTTCAAAAATGCCTTACTTTTGGTTCAATAATAATTAGAAGCAAAGTTATAGTCCAAAATATAAACCGGAAATGAACTTTCTGAAACCGGAAGTGACCGTTCAAAGAGTCACAGAAATGTAAACAATACATTTTAATATACAAATATATAATATATAATATATACACAAATACATAAACACATACTAATATGATGGATTTTAAAGTTGTAAATTTTATACATTCTGTTGTGTGCTATCTCACAATCTTAATTTGCGTTTTCTGATAAACTGCGTTTTTCATTGTGTACGTTTACGAGAAACATCATTTCTAAAAAAGTTTTTAAGACATTGAAATAAAATTGTGTAACAAGGTTATGCTTATCTGCTGGTATGTTACGAAGCAGAATGTAGCTTGTAACTTTGTATACGTTAATTTAAGAGCAATAATTATTGAAAAATACCCATTTTATTTTCAAAAATCATATTTTGCACACAAATGACATAATGACAAAGGTGGCGTATCTTATGTACCATCGGCTTTTGAAGTTTAGATAACAACTTCTAATGATATATTTGTGCAATGCAATGCTCAGTGAAGTATAAAAGCAATAAACGTCAAATTGTTAAAAACAGATTAGTTTAATTAGAATTAATCACTTAAACAATATGGGATTCGTGACTAGTTTGCGTTCAGTAGCTCTCTCAATACGGAATCCGCGTCTTTCAAGGTTAATTAAAAACCTGTGTGGAAAAAAGCTGCATGGACCAAGTCGGCATTGCAAATTTGCTGCTTCCTTTCGAAGCGTATATGCTTTATGAATTGAAAAAATATACAATTTTTAATTATAAAACTCTGTTTTCTGTCAAAATTACTTCTTGTGTGAATTTTGGGACACCCTTTAGGAGCAATAGCTATGAAATGCAAGCAGACAGTCATTTTTACATTATCTTCTATTTTCAATAGAAAAAGTATTGTAATTGAAATTTTTATCGGCTCCCTGTTTTCGACGGATTTACACGTTTTAGAACTCAGATATCCCAAAAAACATGTTTATACAAAATGTCTGTCTGTCCGTCCGTGTGTCAGTCTGTCTGTGTGTCGCCATTGTATCATCGAAAAGTGTATGAAATTATGTATAGATTTGAACCAATTTTTTTGTGTAGTTTTTAGTTGTGGAAAGCAGGTCCTCCTTCAATTTAGAAATATTCTGCTTGAAGGGAGCGCTGTAATAGCGATTTTTGTACTGTTTTCATTGTTGTACCATCGAAAAATGTATAAAGTTTTATGCATAGAATTGCACCAAATTTTTTGTGTATGTTTTTGGCAATGGCCGGCAGGTCCTAATACAATTTGGAAATATTCTGCCGAAAGGAGGCACTGTAATAGCAATTTCTGTGCCATTCTCTTTATTGTACCATCGAAAAGTGTACGAAGTTATGCATAGAATTGAACCAAATTTTTTGTGAATGTTTTTGGCTATGGTTAGCAGGTTCTCCTTGAATTTGGAAATATTCGTGCAGAGACTTGAACTGCCGTCCTTCTAAGCCGACTACTTGCACACAGTTGATGGCAACAGAATAAGGAAAAACTATTGATTTTAATAAATATCATGATCTAGATTAACTCGTTTTTACTCCAATTAATTGACTGCAGCAAAAATTTAATATGAAAATCAAAGTTGGTATAGCATTGCACTAATAATATTGAAGTATTAATATGTGTAACTACTTTTTGAAATTTTAAGATGTATGAGATAGAAGAAAGTTTTCGGATTGGCATATCCAACTAGTTTAATGTAATATATTGATATTATATAAAAAATTTGCCAAGGGTAAATGCTGAACATTTTATAGTGCTTTAAGTGGAAATGAGTTACTTCGTATTGGAGCCCGCACGCGATGATAAATAAAACTAGTTGGATGTGCCAATCCCAAAACTTTCTTCTATCTTATACATCTTAATATTTCAAAACCTTGTTACACATGTTAATACTTCAAAATTATTAGTTCAATACTATACAACTTTGATTTTCATCTTAAATTTCTGCTCAAATCAATTAAACGGACTAAAAACGAGTTAATATATATCATGATATTTGTTAAAATTATTAATTTTTCCTTATTTTGTTGTTATCAGCTGTTTGCGAATAGCCGGCTTAGCAGGTAGCGAGTTCCCGCCGCTGCATGAGCCGCCGATGCACAATAGAACTACGAAAAATCAAGAAAAGTATACAAAAATCGCTAGCACAGAGCCCCTTTACCGCGCAAGGACCTGTTGGCCAAAGCCAAAAACAAGCACAAAAATTTTGGTTTAATTGTATGCATAATTTTATACGTTGTTCGATGGTACAATAATGAAAATGGCACAGAGATCGGAATTATAGCGCCCCCTTCTGGCGGAATTTTTTCAAGTTCAGGGAGGACTTGTTTGCCATAGCCAGAAACATGCACAAAAAATTTGGTTCAATTATA
Organism: Maratus speciosus; assembly: GCA_963932465.1. Taxonomy (NCBI): domain Eukaryota; kingdom Metazoa; phylum Arthropoda; class Arachnida; order Araneae; family Salticidae; genus Maratus; species Maratus speciosus. Next base: position 25,453,945 of record OZ010786.1, read on the forward strand.
TGGATAACTTCATACACTTTTCGATGGTACAATAATGAAAATGGTACAGACATCGCAATTATAGTGCCCCCTACCGGCAGAATTTTTCTAAATTCAGGGAGGACCTTCGTGACATAACCAAAAACAAACACATAAAATTTGGTTCAATTCTTTGCATAACTTCATACACTTTTCGACGGTACAATATTCAAAATGGCGCAAAAATGGCACAAAAATCGCTATTACAGCGCCCTCTACGGGCGATTTTTTTCCAAATTCAGGGAGGACCTGCTTGCCATATCCAAAAACTTACAATAAAAATTTGGTTCAATTTCATGCATAACTCCATACACTTTTGGATGGTACAATATTCAAAATCGCACAAAACTTGCTATATCAGCGCCCCCTACCGGCGAATTTTTTCCAAATTCAGGGAGGACCTGCTTGCCATATCCAAAATTTAAAATAAAAATTTGGTTTAATTCTATGCATAACTTCATACACTTTTGGACGGTACAACATTCAAAATCGTACAAAAATCGCTATTACAGCGCCCCCTACCGGTGAATTTTTTCCAAATTCAGGGAGGACTAGCTTGCCAAAGCCAAAAACTTAAAATACAAATTTGGCTCAATTCTATGCATAACTTCATACACTTTTGGATGGTACAATATTCAAAATCGCACAAAAATCGCATTTACAGCACCCCCTACCGGCGATTTTTTTCCAAATTCAGGGAGGACCTGTTTGCCATATCCAAAAACTTAAAATAAAAATTTGGTTTAATTTCATGCATAACTCCATACACTTTTGGATGGTACAATATTCAAAATCGCACAAAACTTGCTATATCAGCGCCCCCTACCGGCGAATTTTTTCCAAATTCCAGGAGGACCTGCTTGCCATAGCCAAAAACTTAAAATAAAATTTTGGTTTAATTCTATGCATAACTTCATACACTTTTTGATGGTACAATGGCGACAGACAGACGGACAGACGGACACACGGACAGACAGACAGTTTCTATAAACATGTTTTTTGGAATCTCTGACCCCTAAAACATGTAAATCCATCGAAAACCGGAAGTCGAAAAAAATTTCGATTACAATACTTTCTTCTATTGAAGATAGGAGAAAGTAAAAAATTCATGCTTGAAAATTATTTTAAAAGTCATAAAAATCAGTCCATTATGATACAGTTTTCAAACAAATTGCATTTAAAAGTATATTTTTTCCTTGGGAATTGAGAAATCACACATATGAGATTTTAGCTCAACAGTTGTTAAAAATGACCAAGTGCAACATAAATAGGGCAAAAAAGAGAAAAAAATGTAAAAAGCAATAAAAGTGAAAAGCGGTCATGTTACGGCGCAAAAACTGAAAATATGCGATGTTTAGGAAGTTAAAAAATTGCAGTAGCAATAATTGCAAAACCGAAATTTCATCGCCAATTGTTAACATTCGCAAGATGACATCAGCGTTACGCCCAGACACATTTGTCCTTTAACATTTAGATACTGTTACTAATACTACTATTTTTGCAACTATTAGTATAAAAATAACAATATGAAATGTACATTGTACAGTAGTAGAAAAAAAAAAGTAAACACATTACTAATTCTGCAAAAAATTATTGTAAAATTATCGTATAATGCAACAACAGGAACCCTTTCCTGTTGTATTTTTAATCACAAAAACTTTTCTGAACCCCCCCCCCCCCCCCTCAAAAAAAAACAGTGTGGTGGATGAGAATGCATATTTAAAAAAATTACCGATTTTGAATAGGTACCCAGCATATAAATTAGCAAACGGGGTTATACAAATTTTTACATCCTTAAAAAATACATATTTTTTGCAAAATTGGAACATACAGATATTTTTGTGCATAAAAAATTCACATTTTTTGCAAATATAAAATATGCACTTGTTTTCTGTAAAAAGTGTCGACATTTGTGCTAGAACCAACAGATGCTTTTATTTAAAAATAAATAACTATTCAATAACATTAGGCAATGTATTATTTACTATCGCAGCATTTACTCGAAAATAGAAAACAAAATAGTCAGTTACCTTATATATCTTGATTTATTCCGTGCAGTAAAATATTTTGGTACACACAAAAATATTTTCTTTTGGATTTAAGTTGAATATCCTGAGAAATCAAATACAAAATATTGAAAACGGACAAGAAAAAGACTTTTGCCTGCCTTATTACCCGAATTCGTTGATTCTGTACTTTATATTACGTCTTGAAATACAGTTTGAGACATTTCATTTCTGCTTTTATACATTTTTAAACTTATAAATACAATAGTATTTCAATTTTCAGTTACTTAAAAGTCGCATATCCAACAGAGTGAAAAAGTATCCAAGCCGGGAATCGAACCCGGGTCCTAGGTATTGCATACCGACGTTCTACCAACTGAAACACTTAGAACGATGCCAAGCTTGTTATTTCTCACTATCATATGTTGGCAAAGCTACAACCGCTGCGCAACATGGAATATTTTTCCGTGAGCCGCTGACTCCGGGACAAACATGAAACTATAGGGAATCCAACATCGATGAAATTGAATAAATATATATTATCTAAAATTTGAAATATTATTAATTGCAAGGCGTGGGAAATTTTATACAGAAAAAAAATCCAAGATATATATATCGATTTCTTCAATTTTATCGATGCTGGATTCTCTATAGTTTCTTGTTTGCTCCAGTGTCGGTCACGGAAAATATTCCATATTGCTTTGCGGTTGTAGCCTTGTCATCATATTATAGTGAGAAGTAAGAGGCTGAGTATCATTCGAACTGGTTTAGTTGGTAGAACGTTGGTGCGCTATACCGGGGACCCGGCTTCGATTCTCGGCTTGGATACTTTTTCGCTCTGTTGGCTGTACGCCTTCACTGTAAAAAAAAAACAAAATAAAACAACAACAAAAAAAAAAAGACCAAGTTTCCTTTTGGAGACGGAAAAATAGTTGCCCTTACCGTACCGGGTAATTTTTCGACCCAGCTCTGAATAAAATCCAAAAAATACCATTTTATTTACTATTTCCTTTTTTTACGGATTTTATTCCAAGCTGAGTCAGAAAATTTTCCGGTACGACAAGGACAACTATTTTCCCGATTCCTACAGGAAAGTTGGTCGGATTTTTTTTTCAGTGTTTGAAGTAACTAAAATTTTAAATATTATTGAATGTGAAACGTGGGAAATTTTCTACAGAAAAATTTCTAACAAGGAAGGTCTCCATACGGGCATACTCAGAAAAATCTGAAAAAAAAAAAAAATACAGAATGTTCTTCACCCATGGGTATATATGTTTATAAATTTTTTTTTTGGCGGAACCTCGGTAGAACTTCCGTAAAAAAATAATGAAAATTTTGCTTATTTGGCGACTTATAACCGTTTGGCGAAGAAATTAAATTTAAAAAAAAAATACGCTTGTCGAATACTCTTTAAGGAAAAAACTTTTTATGTTCAATTTGTTAAATAAGTTTAATTTAAATAACGTTAGCTTTGTCATTTGTAGTTTGTTCTAACTATACTTTTATCATATATATTTATATGTACTTATAACGAATTTTAACTATCATATTTTACGATTTAAAACAAAATTTAAATTGATTAAAATTGTTCCAAACTCAAAAATATGCCTCATGGAGCACTGTCGATTCAACTTTGTTGCTATGGAAACAACTCCTTCGGTATGGAAATGTATTACGGCAGCATTATTCATCTGGCGTTAAAGGTTATTTTTATAACCGATAAAGCCGTTTAAATTTTAAAAAATTGTGGAATGGAGAATAAAACAATGGCAAAATTTCGTTCAAATCGGCAACAAGAAACAAGTATAATACAAAATGTAATAAAAATCCCTGCCGGCCCGGCCTACAGGCAGAGGTAGATTTCGAAGTCAAATATACTAATTTCACAAACAAAAATTAAATCATGATTAGAGATAAATCCACTTTAACAATTTTATCTGGCCGCTTTTGACGAGTTTTTATTTAATTTTTATATAATAGCTGGTTTTATAAGAATCATGTTAGGGCGGTATTCAAAAAAATACTTTTCCATGCTCAACAACTCGAAATTTTCTGGCATAATTCCAGATTCATTTTTAATATAAAAAAATATGAAACTGGCTGACGTGATTTTTGAAGAGATTTATAAGCGACCTGTGTTTTTATTTTTTGTTAAATTTATTAAAACTTGATATATAAGCAATTATTTCCTCAGGAGAACGATATTTTTCGTTTCTAACACAATCGCTTCGGGAAATTCCGTTCAAAATGCCCACTTTGACATCATTTTTTGAAATATATTCTGCCTCTATCCAAAAATCGATCATTACAGTACATTATATAGTTTCTGAATAAGCGAATCTACCAATGAAATGCGTTTGAAAGCAAAAATGAATTTATAAATGAGTCAGAAAATAAGCAGTTTGGATTTGAGTGACAATGATTTTTCCAACACAATCCGCTTCGGTAGATTCGGTTCAAAGTGTCCTTTTTAACAGCATTTTAAAAAATATATTCTGCCTCTATCAAACAATCGACCATTACGGTAGTTCATATAGTTTCTGAGTAAGAAAACGTACCAATTGGAAGCCTTTCAGAGCAAAAATGAATTGTAAAATGAGTTAGAAAATAAGCAGTTTGGATTTGAATACACCCTTACTAAGATGATTTTTTTTCGTCAACCGCTATGTATTTTTAATTTGTTTTGCTGTAAGAATTGGTCCTATCCAAAACTTGTCTATATAGATGTTGTAGACAATATTAAGAAGATATATGATAAATTAATCGGAATTTTATATCTTTTGAATTGACGGAGTTATGGATTTTTTTCTTCTTCAAACCCCCTTTTTGTTTTCGTTTTTAATTTTTTTTTTTGCGGTACGAATTGGTCCTATCAAAAACTTGTGAATATAAAAGTTGTAGATAATGTTAAGGAGATTTATAATAAAATTAATTGGATTTGATATCTTGAGAATTGACGAAGTTATGATTTTTTTTCTCCCGAAAACCCTATTTTTGCGACCCTTGAGCCCATTTTTAGGTGCGTTCGTAATTATATAAATACGTAGCACCTATAGTCGTCGTTCAGTCCGTCTGTCCGTCTGTCCGTCCGTCCGCATGTAACAGAGCAAAAACTACCCAACCGAATGGGCTGAAATTTTAAATATATGATTGTTGCAAAATTTTGTCGAGCCATTTCAAATTTTATGGAAATCGGATGTATAGTTTAATTACAGGGACAGTCAAAAGTTTTTCTTTACATTACGACCAATGGGAAAAATTATTGCAAATGTATTTCAATGATGTTACAGACTTCCGAATGGTCTGAAATTTTAAATATATAATTGTTGCAATATTTTAGCGAGCAATTTAAAATTTTATGAAAATCGGATGTGTAGTTTAATTACAGGGACAGTCAAAAGTTTTCCGTTACATTACGGGGAATGGGTAAAAATTATTGCAAGTGCATTTTAATGATGTTACAGACTATGCACTTATGAAGTGCAAACAAATATACATTCAGTACAATATGGGGTGCAAAAAATAATTATAAAGCTAGTTATAGTACGAACGCACCTCATTTGCCATGTTTGACGAGCAATTTCCAACTTGTTAACTTTATCAAAAATCTATGATACATAAATTTTTGACCCTATTTTTAGAAGTAATAAAAACTTTAAACTGATTTGATATGTACAAAAATTAAGAAGTTATGGGGGGTTTTCTGTTTTCACAAAACCCCTCCCTATTCCCATCCCCTTGGTCCGATTTTGCCCATTAACGAACTTGACCGAGATTTTATGGCCATTGATTTTATGTATCAGTTTGGAAGAGATTGGTGCAGAATTACGAAAGTTATCGTATCCAGAAGAAAGTGATATATATATATATAGATAGATAGATACATAGATAGATAGATAGATAGATAGATAGATAGATAGATAAAGTTTTTTACTGAGGGTGGTTTTGGGTTTTAGGGGTCATGATCGGTGTAGATCTGCAAAATTTTTCAGAAATTCCAACATAGGAACGATCCCAATAGGTAGTATTTCATACGAAATCTACCTAATAATAATAATAATAAATTCTTTCATGGTTTACGTTTAAATTCATTAAATACCGCATATTCTCAAAAACAGTTAACAAACAATTTTCAGATTCATTAAAATCCTTTGCTTTTGGCGAGGGAAAGTGCTTCTCGCCAAATTGCGTGCCGCTTTCGTTTTTTCACGCCAATTATTCGAAAGTATTTTATTTTTTTACAGATTTTCTACTGTAATTCCGCCGCTAATTTTAACTAATCCTTTATTACATACACGAGTACTTTCACTAGCATTTTTTTTCAACATATTCTGAGTATGCCCAGTATGGAGACCTTCCTTGTAAGATATATATAGATTTACTTATAAATACAGCTTTCATTTATTTAGTTGGCTCGCACAGCTTTAGCTTTGCCTGGGATAATAATCTTGAAATGTCGGAAATTGTACGTCCAACGTGGCAAATCAGGTGCGTTCGTACTATAACTAGTTTTTTTAACCCCTTAACGGCCGCATTAAATTACGATTTAAAAATTCTGATTGCTTATTGACACCACTTTTTTGAAAAGAAATGTTCACCTTATTTAATGACATATAAAATGATACCATAATAAAGCCAATTACACTATTCTATAAAAGTGGTGGGAATCAAACAAATCTGAATAATGTGAATAAAAGACTCAGCCCGTGAATATCACGGGAGCGAGAATTAAGGGGTTAAATATTCAGTTCTTTGTGCAATAGTGGTTCACTCTTATACAGAAATGCATGAATACAAAATTTATTACGATTATATACAGGGTGCAATATGTTATCAATCGCCGACCTTTAATTTCTCAACCGTTGGTCGTAGACATATAGTTCCAATTACAAAAACGTTTAAAATGAGGTAAATATTCATGTTGTGTCATTATTTAAAGTAAAAAATCAATTTTATAAAAATTCCGAAATCTAAACTTTTTTTGCGGTCCCCCAGTCCCTATAGTTATATTTAGTAAAATTTTACCCATATCATAACAGATATAACACAAAAAGTTTGACATCTGTACTACAAAAATTGACACTGTTATTAATGAGTTATGTGTTATGTAATAAAATGTTATTTGAGATTTTCGCACATGATTTTGTCTTTCATTGAGGGATCAGTTAAAAGATGAATTAAAGTAATTCGAGATCAAAATAAGGGTGCAATGTCCTTTTTACGAGGAAACCATCTTTAGTCGGTATCGCCAAATTGGGAAATCTCTAAAGAGGGTTATTTCATGTAAAAAATGTAGCTAACTTTTATGGGTCGAACAACATTCAAACGTCAAAGTAGGTAGAATCGACACCCAGAAAATAAAACATACTCACTAAGGACTAGATAAATGGCAGTGGAATGCAAACTACCAGCCAATCTATAACGAGCATGAAAATTGGGATTATGCAAATTGCAATAGTACCGCAGAGCCACATGTTCGGGATAAAACACGAGCCATACCTTTGGACATGCTAGTCAGCGCTGAGATCATGATGGCAAGCTACGCATACATGCAATATGCCGAAATAATACTTATTTATGGTGAATTTTACAGGAATGGCAGAGAGGCTGCGAGTGTTTATTCAGAACATTTCCCTAAGGATCTACCTCCAACGCATGAAACTATTGCTGATGCATTGCACCATCTCAGAGAGACCGGTTCTGTTTCACCACGACCCAGAACGAGTAAACGGGCAGGGTGTAATGTTCGAGTGACACCGGAGGAGATGCTGGCATTCACTCTTTCAATTCCACAACTGAACACGGCGGAAATAAGCCAGGCATGTGGTCAGCATGGCTGGCATTTGTTACATGCACTTGCTGCGCATCGATACCATCCGACACTGATGCAAGCATTGATGCTGGGTGACCACGCACAACGATTTGATATTGTAATTTCATGCTCAACACCTTAGAGGAAAATCCGTCGTTCCTTTGTGAAATTCTGTGGACAGATGAGTCGATGTTTACACGCGGTGGCATTGTGAACGTGCACAATGTCCATTACTGGTCTCTGGAAAACCTCCACATCGCCCGCACAGTACAACACGTGTGGTGCGGTATATGGGGAACCCAGATTGTTGGACCGCTTTTCTAGGATGGGACCTTAACGGGTGATTGTTACCTGCAGCTGCTACAAAACACGGTATGTGACAGGTATGAAAAGCTGCCTATCCGAAATGCATGCCGGGTGTGGTTTCAACAAGATGCGGCCCTCTCCGGATAAATCATCAAACGTCCGGACGTAGCAAACCACCGAATTCTGTCAACAGATCGTTGGATATGGTGGTCCGGTAGTGTGGCCACCACGTTCGCCGTACATGACTTCCATGGATTTTTACCTCAATGCATGGGTATATGTGACTCAGACCACTTTCTGGTTTAACTGAAAAATCGCATCATCCTTGATTGTCGCACGGTTTGCACACCTGCTATGCACTAACGTGTCCAGGACTCATTACTGCCACGCATTCAATTATGCATTGCCACCAATGGAGAAATTTCAGAAGTATCTCTTGTAGACTCCGGCGTTTGATGTATTCATTTTTTTATAGTAGACCGCTTTCTGATATTATAATAAATTGATATTTATTTTTCTGTTAATTTCAATATTTTATTCTTCGCTTTGTGTACGACCCCTAAAAGTTTGCTCAAGTTTTTACATGAAATAACCCTCTTTGGTGATTCCCCGATTTGGCGATACCGACTAAAGGTGGTTTTGCTTTGAAAAGGTCATTGCACCCAATCTCACCCATGGCAACCCATGTGATCTCGAATTACTTTAATTCATCTTTTAACGGATCCCTCAATGAAAGACAATATCATGTGCAAAAATCTTAAACTTTGAAATTTAATAACTGTATCAATTTTTGTAGTACCGATGAAAAACTTTTGTGTTATATCTGTTATGATCTGTGTAAACTTTTACTAAACATAACTATAAGGACTGGGAGACCGTATAAAAAGTTTAGATTTCGGAAATTTTATAAAATTGATTTTTTACTTTAAATAATGCCACAGCATGAATATTTACTTTATTTGAAACGTTTTTGCAATTGAACCAATATTTGAGAAATTAAAGGTCGGCGATAGATAACAGATTGCACCCTGTATATTACTTTCATTAATATGGAAATATTAGGACTCTCGCTTAAATAGGACGTAATCACTATAGAAACCCAGAATTAATCCTATCATGTAATATCATTGAATACATTACGTATGATCGGATTTAATAGAATGAAGAAAACTTTTATTATGTCTTTTTAACTTTTGATTCTTTTTTTCATAAAATATGAAATTATTCGACAAAAGTCCGCAAAGATTATATACATTAAATTAAAAACCATTCGATTGGGTAAATTTTGAGCTCTTGTGTGCGAGCAGACGGGTGGACCAGACGACGAACATGTACTACGTATTTATATAATTCCAAACGCACCTAAAAATGACTAAAATATGTGCTGCATTTTGGCATTTTTCTCTAGGATGAATTTAGAGTTGGTTGACCCAGTGCTTTTAGCAGCGTACGCCAGATATTTTAATATTTTTTTTTGTAAACAAAATCTATTAAAACAAATCTTAAGTTGAGAATCCTACTGCATTCGGTAACGCAAGCTCCGGTCTGTTTTCGTAGATGTTCCTCGAATATGTATGCTTTTATATGTCTAAAAGAATGTCTATCCAAACAAACATAGCATTCGGGGACCCACTGCTTTCGGCTACGTGTACCTCACGAAGCGAGTTCCAGATTTGTATGAATTCACATGTTTAACACGTTAACTACCGTATCAGTTAAATAAGAATCACACTAAATTTCTTCCCTGCGTCAAGTGAATCACATTTGCTTCGCACGAAGAAGTTCCTTCTACAAATATAATTCGCACCAAAATTTTAAATTAGCATAGGATATCAAATAAATGCTACTTAAAAATAAAGTACATATTGTAAAAAAAATAATAAAATAAAATAAAAAAATAAAATAAAAAAAAATCCGCTTAAAATTAACATCTTATACTTTCTTGAAAATTGCCTTGGAGCTTATCATTTGCTCAGGGAAAACTTTATATTTAACATTACGGCAAGAAACGTGATAACACAGCAAAAAAATGCCCCATCGCTCGATTTCTTACCATCGTAAAATGATATCTTCGATTGTTGAAAAATGAATAGCCACAATGAAATAAAATCCATGGAACAATGGAGATTTGAGAATGCACTCCGCGCCGAGAAGTCCGCGCCGATTTCGATAAGCGACTTCCTGAAATGGTTTCTTTAGAAGTAGTAAATGTTAATATTCTTAAAACATATTGTTATGACATGGAAGATACCGTGAATAAGTGGACATTTTTTGTTTTTGTTCTTGCATTGTTTTTGTATTATTTGTATTTTGTTTCAACTGCAGAGAAAACAGAAACGGGAAAACGATTATAAAATTAACCTTGATAAAATGTTTTTTGAGATTTATTTATGAACAAAGAGTACCGTTTCAACCAAGCAAGTACCACGAGAACATTTGTATTTTTAATTTTTTTTTCTTGTAAATTTATATAGAAACGAGCGATTCAGATTTTAAAATAATAAAACTTGGAACGTTTTTACTTTCATTTGCTTAGGTTTGGTTTGGTTTGGTTTATTTTTTGACGGCCGATTATCTGCTCCAGGGATTCTCCAATCAAAGAGAAATGAATAGAAACCCGTTTATAGGGAGATCGCCTTTGTTTTTTTAATTATAATTCAATCTTCCAAAATCTTTTTAAAGCCGATCAAATTAGCATGCTTTTAGAGACTGCAGTGTCTGAACGGGGGTTGGCGAGCGTAGCTCGTAGGGGGCCGAGCCCCCTAGTCATATAAAAAATAACATTTTCCGTACAGTCATGAAATCAATGTTTTTGAGAGTTTAGAATTTGTGCTTGGGTACCAAATATTTGATTTTCATATAACAAAATTTCATTTTTAATGAACTAATATATGATTTTAATTATATGTTAAAAAAATTATATGTTAATTATATGTAAAAAAAAAAGCTAAAATTTATTTTTTAAATATAACTGGTGGAAATAAAATCTTTCCAACTACCTGTTTTGTTTGTATTTATAAATTATCTTTTCAAACTTTACATTTTCATCTTAATGAATGGACATTTTGACTACAATAGAATTCTAATACATTTTAAGTGCTCCGTTTGGGAAAAATAATTACACATCTACCATTCACTCCTCGACAATAAAGTCATAAACGTCAAGGAAAATAAGTTGCAACTTTTGTGAATATATAACAACTAAAAGATCTTCTTAAAACACCATCAAAAACATTTAAATGCGCTATGCCTTTCGAAAGATCCTAGTCTTTCTTCGTCAGGCGCAAAGAAGACGTGCTTCTACTATGAAAGCAGCAGCAAGACAGAAATTAATGTGTTTGTTTTCATTTTATTATAATATATTTTTAATTTTATTTAACTTTATTTTCAGTGCTTTCTTTTCAATTTGCTTCCTTACTCCCTTTATACACTGTGTTGTTTTGTTTTGAGTATACTCCTCTGTGATTGACTATTGTCTTCTTCTTTCCTATTGTCTGTTCCTTCAGCTTTTTTCCTTTCCCTTATCTCTCATTTCAGTCTTGCTGCTGCTTTCATAGTAGAAGCACGTCTTCTTTGCGCCTGACAAAGAAAGACTAAGATTTTTCGAAGGGCCTAGCGCATTTAAAAGATCTTTTTGTTCATAAATGTCGCATAAAAAAGTCTCTATATATATTTACGACGTACAGCTGCACAAGTCAACATGTGATGGTATCTGTGAAAATTTACAATTTGTCCCGAAAATTGTGCAGATCAAAAACATGGTACATTGTAAAGCGATGTAATATTTATCTGTAAAGTAGAACTTATGGAATTACAGAATACACGATTGATTCCATCTAAACAGAATTCTCGGTAAAATGGGTGTCAACCCATTATGCAAATTTTATATGCATGTTCTATAATTTTACGTATGCGTACGAAATGTTATGTAAAGTATTTTTGTTTTGAGGAAGTTTTTAGTCTCACTCTAAAAGAATTCTTTTACTATTATACAATTCTTCTGTGAAATATGCAGGAACATCGGCCCTCTCGATTGCTCCTAATGCTCGAGCAAAGATGATCCACATATTTTCTTTGCTTGCGATTTAGGCTGTATAACGGATTAAGCCTTTTTAAAATAAAAGACTTTTAGCATTAAAAAGTCTATGTATATATTTCTCTTGCGTGGCGGTAAAATAGGGCTGAATTTATAGCTTGCCGTTTGGCAACAACCGCAGTAATACAATTAATTTGCCTTATTGCATTCCACCAACCAGAAGAGTGATTTCACACCTCAAACTCGCGTCATATTTAAAAGAAAATTTTCAATATTTCTCATAAAATGTAAACATATTAAAATGATTCCATTTATTTATGCTCTAATCGTGTAAGCGCAGAACACAGATTATTTATTGAGAAATAATATTAAGTAATCTGTGTAAATAAAATGACAGTGAATAATCTTTCATAGTAAGCAATCTGGAAAACGAAATGTTTCAGATGAAGATAATGACGTCATTCGGAAAACAAAACATTCATTTTCATCCATGAATTAAAATATTTTACTATAACTCTGTCAGTGATGACGTCATATTCCTGATCCTTATTCCTACACATGTGTAAGAATAAGGATATGATAAATATGTATGCATGCATGCATACATAGACTGGACTCTTGCTATTTAAAGATCCTTTGTATACACAAAATAAAATATTTCTGAAAATTACATATTTTCCAATTAATGAAAATGAATATTTAATGAAACTCAGGATTTTTAAAATAATTGCTTAAATGACGCTTTAATCTCGGAAAGAATGAATTGTTCTGATATTGAAAATTGTGTTATATTTGACAGAAAGGATTCATTCTCATATGGTCTCAAAAAGAATTATGGAACAAGCTAGAAATGTTTCAAACAAACAATCGATTTCTGGGAAGTTTTTTATAGTCTGAATGAGTTACCTCCCGGATAAAAGCGCAGAAAAAAAACCAGTAAATTCACAGGAATGGTTTATTTGGAACTGCCAATGACGTCATGAGCTTTAGAGTCTATATAAAACTGAAATATATTAGTACGATTTTTCAATATCAAATCATAGTCACTGGCCTTTACATCTAACTAAGCAAATTAAACTTCAGAGCAGGAGCTCTTTTTAAATACAGTGTGATCTTTTTACTTTCTTCTATCTTTACAAGAAGAAAGTATTGGATTCATGAAAATTTTCGAATTCCGGTTTTCGACGGATTTTAGGGGTCAGAGATTCCAAAAAACCTGTTTTTACAAAATGTCTCTCTGTGAGTCTGTCTGTCTGTCTGTATGCATATGACACAAATTTTGTGGGCACTCTATCTCAAGAACTAATGCACGGAATTTAATAAAAATTTATATTCAAGTAGTCCCTAATATAGATTGATGCTGATTAGTTTTTGGTGTAAATCACCCAACAGGTGGCTCTGTTATTTTGCATTTTTCACGATTTCTGCACTAGCCCTATCTCAATAGTAGGAGAGCTGTTGAACATTTTTGAGTAGGTATTTGAGGCACCCTGAAAATATGTGCAACACTTCTTTTGTAATGCCTGAATACAAAATCGAATGTCTGGCTGAAGGATCGTGGCCCAAAACTGTGCCAGATACGTGTCAAGTGCCATTTGGCACTTGACACGTGTCTGGCACAGATTTTGTGACGACTAAAGTGTCTGTCATTTTCAAAATATTTTTTTCTAAGCATAAATATTATTCTGCCTCAATCGCAGCGTGCTTCAAATACCTTTTTTTGGTAGTCACAAAATGGCACTTGACACGTGTCTGGTACAGTTTTTGGGCCGACTAAAGTGTCTGTCGTTTTCAAAATATTTTTTCCTAAGTATAAATATTATTCTGTCTCAATCTCAGCGTGCCTCAAATACCTTTTTTGGGGGTAGTCAAAAAATGGCACTTGACACGTGTCTGGCGCAGTTTTTGGGCCACGATCCTTCAGCCAGACATTCGATTTTGTATTCAGCCATTATAAAAGAAGTGTTGGACAAATTTTCAGGGTGCCTCAAATACCTTCCCTAAAATGTTTAACAGCTCTTGGACTACAAGAACTAATGCACGGATTTTCATCAAACTTCAGATTCAGTTAATCCTTGATATGAATTGATGCTGGTAACGTTTTCGTGCAAATCGCCCAACAGATGGCGGTGTTATGTTGCATTTTGCAGCATTTACACGATTTTCGTAATAGCTCTATCTCAAGAAATAATGCACGGATTTTCATCAAACTTCAGACTCTGTTAGTGCTTGACATCAGTTGACGTTTTGCACCTTGTGGTGTAAATCGCTCAACAGGTGGCGCTGCTATGCTGCATTTTTTGTGATTTCCGCAATAGCTATATCTCAAGTACTAATTCTTGGGTTTTCAACAAACTTCAGATTCAGGTATACCTGGATATGAATTACTGCTGTTTATGTTTTGCTGTAAATCGCTCAACAGGTTGCGTTGCTATGCAGCATTTTTCTAGATTTCCACAATAGCTCAATGTCCAGGACTAATGCACGGATTTTTATCAAACTTCAGATTCAGTTAGTCCGTGACATGAATTGATGATTTTTTACCTTTTGGTGCAAATCGCTCAACAGGTGGCGCTGCTATGCTGCATTTTTCAGAATTTTCCCTACAGCTCTATCTCAATAACTAATGCACGAATTTTCATCAAACTTCAAATTCAGGTATATTTTTATATGAATAAATTGATGTAATTTCTTTTACTATTTAAATGATTTAATTGACGTGATTTATATAGAAGAAATTTTTGTGATGGCCACAACATACTAGTTTGCAGATGTAATAATAGGAATGGCCATTGATTCGTTTTACGGTCACGTGATGCATTTAGAAAGCCAGCTTTTCGATCAAAAGTAACTTTTAGCCACATCAGAAAACGTGTTGTTTAGGTTTTATTAACTTACCAAGTGTCTGAGGGATATTGTATTTTTCACGTCAAACGGACGATAGTGTTTGTTGATTTATATTGATCTATCTTGGTATCAGGTAGTATTTTTCCAAGAGTTTTTCGAAATAAATTTAAGCTGTTCTGTACAATATTATGCGCAATAAGTTTCTTATAGATAAATACTCGGTAAATAAATTTTATTTGACTTTTTAGAGATTTCTATTTGTTGTTGTGGTGGTTGTTGTTGATTATATGTATCCTTAAATGTCTTTATTTTTCAGGTAAGGCGATTTCATGGCATTCAAGGTTTTAAAATTATGCCCTTCTTTTAGATTATTTAAATGTTAAATCTTACTGAATTCGGCTAACTCTAAATGATTGCTTAGCTTAAAAGGGGCGTGATCATCGAAAATCATTCAACACGTCTTGTTTTATTAATCTTTAAGGTAACCTATTTCATAGAATAAATTTGAAGATTAGATTATAACACCACATCCCCAGAGCCAACGTTGCTATTTTTATAATATACGATACAGAAAATTATAATATCTAATCTTCTTAACCTAAATACAAGATAAATGGTTATATCCAGTGTTGTAAAGCATTTTTTTTTTATTCACATATTTTGGCGGATCTGTAGCATTCCAGCAATAAGTTTTATTATATTTCAAGTACAACAATAATACTAATATATTTTTAATTAAATATGTATAACTCTTTTTTTTTTGATTCAATAAAATTAGTTTTGCTAGGAAACATTTCTGAAATATTTCTTTTTCTTGATTCTATTTGTTTAGTGTTCGGATCGGTTTCTTGTTGGGTTCTCATTCTTGCAGGTTTTATACCTTTTTTTCCTGGATTTAAAGAAACAAGTAAGAAAAAAAATCATGCGTCAAGCATAGATTACTAGTATCCGTCAGGCCGAAATGTCGGAACATGGAGTCCTATAAACTTAACACATAACATTTTAAAATTTTTAAAAAAAGTTTAATTTTCATGATTACTATTTAATAGTATAAAATTAAATTTGAAATAACACCCGTTGAATCCTCATTTTATATTATTTAATTCAGTCATCAGTTGCCTCAGGTAATGCTCAAATGGTAATTTGTGGCATGATAATAAAAAAATGAACCATTATAGCCTGTGGCAAGCCTGGGAGTTGAAATTTTGGGTCATAGACAGTATCTTTTACTGTACTCAGAACACCGCTTATCAATCCCCACTCCTTCCAGATATTGGTATGTAACATAACTCTGCATCCAACTGCTGAAAAAAGTCCAGCCTGAAGTCCAAACACGTGAACATCTTCACTACATCTTACTTTTAATTATTGTGGTCTGCAAACATTCTTGTCATTGACCACTTTGACTTAAGAAGTACTTCTTGATTATGTCTTTCACTTGCTTGTTTTTGGAAAAAAGACAAATAGCATCTTGAAATCATTCAAGTTGAGCCAGAAGCAGTGTAACTTTCCACCGTTGCATAAGGGATGAGAGTAGTCTGAATCTTGACCCACGCAAAGGGAATATAGAGTCTTTCGAAACTGTCTTTGCCGATCGTCATTTTGTCTCAATGAGTTTGTTAATGTGAAGCAATTTTCAAAATCTCTAAGCATTTTTTGTCTGCGAAGAACCAAAATGTCATTTATAGAATGTCTCTTATATAGAGAGATGTCTTTTATGTGATGAAACTACCTAATACCTCCAAGGATTTAAACAAAGTACCTTTGCGACATCTTTGTTCAAGTTCAGCCATAAGAAGATAATTGAAAATTCGTCAATAAAGATAAATAATACCGTATCCATGCTGAGAAGTAGATTTCTTTCTGCCTGACTTTTTAAATCAGCGAACTATTTAAAACGGTGGTTTTGTAAGCACTGAGTGAATTAACTTTCCCTCGACATTAAGCGCAGCAGTACCTGTTAGTGCCAAAAGAATGACAGCTTCTGGTCCTAAATGCTCTATGATTGTCTTACTAATTTCTTTGATTATCCTACTTTTTCCAGCACTTTCTTTTCTAATAATAAAAGTTGATTTAGGGAAAATTGAAACTTTTGTTTGCAATGACGAAAGCAGTTCTGTGCATAACTAAAGTATTTTCTGCTGCTCATCTGTAAATCTGATGCGAGATTTATCAAAATTTTCATGCAGCGTGATCTGTTGTTCTTTAAAATAATTCAAAAATGCTAAAAGTAAAGATAATTTATTGAATAAGAGAGTCTACGGTAAAGAGAAAGAATAACTACCGGGGATGTGTTGAGCGATTTTGATTTGTTTAATGTAGCTCCGATCTTTGAGACAATCAAAAATTGGAACTGGATCCATCGAGCTAACTGCAGAAAACTTCAAAGCCCCTTCAAAGACTTGCATGTCTGGCATAGCCCAGACTTATTTAATATGGTATAAGGGAAAGGTTAGTAACACGTATGTAACACGCACATAGGGGTAATCTGCAATACTCCTCTACCAAACTTGATACTTTTGTTCATCTGAGTTATTGTTATATCGTTATTCGCGCAATTACTCGTAGGCAGCTGGTTTACACATATAAAAACATGTACATTTCTTAAAATGTACACTACATCTAGGCAACAAGATTAAAAAAAATCAAGGAATGATTTATGACTTTTAGTGAAGTTGATTTCTCATGAATTATCTTTCATTGTTGTATCCATTTTCCGATTATCAGCATAAAACTACATAGTCATATACATTAATGTCAAAATTATCGATAAGCTTGGAGACATTTTGTGAAATTTAGCCAAATTTTGCGACCAAAAAAATGTTGATATAAATGCAGCGAATCTGGCTGTAGCTGCCAGATTTGGCGAAATCTCCAATGAAATTCAGCACTGATGATTCTTCTCTAATTGGGTTCTTCGCATTTTAGCTTAGTGTTTTACCGTAAAATTAGCTAAAATCTTAAAATCAAGAAATAAGTAAGCTACCTTTTCTTTACGCTTTTAGGACTTTTTTATTTTGTTATCTACATATTTCTGTTTTCAAGTGTACATCTAGGCCAAAAATGCTTACATCATTCACTTGAGAATGTTCACTCGCATTTCAGTTGCAACAAATTCACTTACGGTGAATTAAAAAAAAAATGAGTAACCTTCTGTAATTGGGACCACTACCAAATGGTTATATTTGCGCATAAAACAGCACTCTCTAAGTTATGAAATTTTCTACCAACCCGATTACGGAAATTTCCTAATACAAACATACATACCTCTGAATAAAACCATGCATAAGAATACATACATATAAGTAATACATACATAACATTATATTTTTCTCGGCTTCTTTCATTATCATTCGTTGCCATGCGGTTAATACTGAATCTGTTATCATGCAGCTAATATCCAAAATCGTATTCTCCGTATTCGATTTCTTTTTATTTATCTTAATTTAAAATTCAAAGTGAATCGCATTGATTTGGTAGGCTACGGAAAATGTTCACTTGCATTTCAGTTGCAGCGCATGCACTTACGGTGAATCAAAAAGAAAAATTAATAACCTTCTGAAATTGGGACCGCTACCAAATAGTTAATTTTGCGCATCAAACAACGCTCACTAAATTATGAAATCGTCTACAAACCCAATTACGGAAATTTCCCAATACAAATATATATACGTTTTAATACAACAATACATACATAAGAATACATACATCCATATGCATACCAATACATACCAATACATACATACATATGATTATAATTCGTAGCCATGCGGCTAATACTGAAATCGTTACCATGCGGCTAATAAATGAAATCGTATTTTCCGTATTCGATTTCTTTTCATTTCTCTTAAATTAAAATTCAAAATGAATTGCACCGATTTGGAAGATTACGGAGAATGTCCATGTGCATTTCAGTTGCAGCACATTCACTTACAGTGAATAAAACAAATATGAGTAAACTTCTGTAATTAAAACCGCCACTAAATTGTTAAATTTGCGCCTCAAACAACGCTCCCTAAATTATGAAATTGTCTACAAACCCGATTGCGGAAATTTCCCAATAAAAACATGCATACGTCTGAATATAAACATACATGCATAAGAATTCATACATATAAGTAATACATACATGACATTATATCAGGGATCGTACGACTCCTGGAATTTTGGGACCAGGAAATTCTTCTGCACCGCTATTTTCTTACAGAAAATCTCTCCTTATAAGAATGCAAAATTTCACCAGTTAAGCCTAGAATTCTTTTCTATAAAAAAAAAAAAAAAAAAAAAAAAAAAAAATAGTGGACATTCTCCTGGAAAATACCCTGATCCGTACAAAACCCTGTTATATTTTTCTCGATTTCTTTGATTTATCACTCGTAGCAATGCGGCTAATACGAAATCCGTTACCATGCGGCTAAGACCCAAAATCGTATTCCCCGTATTCTATTTTTTTTCATTTCTCTTAATTTAAAATTCAAAATGAATTGCATCGATTTGGTAGGTTATGGAAAATAAAAAGTTCTACGACTTTGCATGTGAACATTCGTACTCTTGACTTGTGATTCTAATCTCCGTATCAGCGCGTAAATTCCAGAAATTATCCAGTAGGATAACTCCGGGAGAGTCGCCACATATGGGATAGATGCCGCACCCTTTGTATTTCTAGTAATCATCGATAGATAGTCGTCAGACGCACAGTATAGGTGCGCAATGAGATTACTTTAACCAGTGTATAGCGTGAATCCCATTTCTATGTTTACTAGCAGAAGTACAATCCTTAATTTGACGTAAGTGCATGATTTCACTGTTCAAAGTTTTAAACACGTTATGTTTAAATGTTTTTCATGCACTAATTACTAAATGCATGCATGATTTCGATGTCAAAACTAAGTGTAGCCTTTGTATAGAATACTTTGTGTATGGTTACGACATTCCCCTTACCGATGGCAGGTAACTGTGACGGCCGACATCTGCACCATGCAAAATCGGATACATGCCGCACTGCTATTCCTGTATACATGCCGCAGTTTCTTTTGTACGGGATAATTAAGTGTTATTAGCTTTTCCTTTTCTTTTTGCACAGACTAACAATGTTAGGCATGTTATCAAGTTTACTAAAACCAAAGGAGAAAAGGGGGGAAATAAAAAGTAAAAAGGGCAAGAAATATGCAAGTCACGATGATAATAATGAGAAATTGGATTACGCTTAACGCAGACGTTCTTTGCAAACTACTGCAAAAAAGACGACGTGTAATTAGCTTCGTTGTATCATGTGTTTAAATGTAGTTACATATAGACTGTACTTTTTCGACACAATTTTCTGTAGATTGTAGTCGAAAAACAGGTCTCTTAGCCCATTCGGGACCATAGGTGCATAAAAGCACCTTCATAAAGAGCTTACAAAATTTGTTTCTGGCACCTTTAAAAAAGAAAAGTAATATTTGCTTTGTTTAATTAGAGCATTTTCATGATTATTTAAGTAAAGGTAACTTCTTTTAAAAAAGTGGTACCAGCCGAATGAAATTATTGTAAAAGCCACCGGTCCCGAAAGGGTTAACAAATAAATTATGTAAACACAATTTTACTTTTTTCCTTTTCCCTTTCTAATACATTGATGTTACATTGTTGCTGAAATAATAATTAAAATTTAATGTAAAAAAATAACACTAGATTAATTTTAACACAATTATTCTAATTGGTAAACAAATCATATTAGATGTACATTTCCAACTGGGCGAAAGCCCCACCAGTGGCTGAGAGGTTCTGCTCTCGAATCTGGTAGACGGGAGGTGCTGGGTTCTATCCCAATCGCGCCCGTCGGCCTAATCGTTCGGAGTTTTCGTGGTTTTCTTCGAACCATGGATTTCCAAGCGTTAATACGGGTTAGGTTCCCTTAGAAAGACCCCCACGAAGGGCACTCCCCCTGGGCCTATATCCCTCGTGCAGATAATTGGCCGTCATAAATACAACCAACCAACCAACCAACTGGGCGACAAATGTCCAGGAGGTCCCAGGTTCGAATCCTGGTCCGGACATTTTTCGCCCAGTTGGAAATTTACATCTAATATAAAAAAAATAAATCGATAATTTTAATAGTGAAAGTAGGCAACAATTATTGATTTGGATCTACTAATACGTTTCATTGTACTCATTTAGTTTCATTTTGTTATTACACCGTTAATTTATAGTCCAGATATGAATATTTTTTTAAATATTTTTATTTATAATTTCATTCTGTTCTTATTATAAGCGCGGCATAACTACCGCGCAAGTGCTGCGTCTCAGCCTGAATGTGCGGGTGAAGCGCCGCAGTGAAATGTTTTAGAAAAAAATTGTTAAAAAAATATTAATAATTTGTTTTGAATTTTTTTGTCGCACTACACGCGTTGTATATTTAACATTAAATAGCACAGCATGATTTTTTTAAATTTTATATCCACCATGGTACTTTATACACAAGTTCAAAAAAAAGTGCGACATAAATCCCGGAATTACCCTATTCTAGAAATTTATATCTTTTAGAGGCGCTCGTAGTAAAATATTTCGTTTTATCAGAGAAAATGATGGTTTTCATTTAAATATTATGTCACTTTGCCTCATTGAAGCATTTCACATAGCGTCTCAAACTCAGTGGAGTGAAAAAGTATTGAATCGTTATAATTTTTTGAGGAAACGTTTAGTGTTTTTTTAAAGCGTGACGTCATTTCCCGTTCCCTTTTTTTACAAAGTTAATTTTGAATTTTATTAGAAATTGGCATCAATAAAGATAAACATACTTAATTAATTTTCTTTTCTTTACAACAATGGAAGTAATCCAATTGCTACCATTTAAAAAAAAAATCATAGAAAATTTTTAAATTTTAAATTTAAGTATAAAAATGGGAATATTTAAAAAAATAGCTAGTGCCGCAAATCTACAAAGAAACAAGTTCATTTAAAAAAAGAATTATTAAAATTGGTTCAAAAAAAAGCTCAAGGTAGATGTCTAAAAAAAAGCCTTATCTTACAAATTTATAGATTTAAACCGGCAATGTTATCTCTATGGGAAAATTTTGAGCAGACACTTCATGCCGTTAGGGTTGACGAATATTTATGATTTTCATTACGCACCGAGATTTTGGCACTACCAAAGTCCATTTAATTTTTTGTGTCGATACGACAAATATTTTGGGCGCTATCGTGTTAACAATAAGTGTAATTTTTGCAGGGAAGCCGGCGCACAATGAAGCACTTTCCAACACATTTAGAATAATGTAAAAAAAAAAAAACTACACCATTTAAAAAAATAAAATATTATATCTAATTCAACCATATGAAAACGAATAATACATTTCAAAACACAATTTCAGCTATTCCCATCCACAATCTGAAAATTATGCGAATTTTTTCAGCAGCCCTGTATATGATATATAGATTTGAATCTTTTAAATACATGCATGCCAAAATTTAGTTCACTTAAGACATACATATAGCACTTCAGTTGAAAATTTACCTTCAGCAATTTCCTCTAATAAGGAGAACGGTAAGTGAATACCTTTGTGCAGCCCTGCATTTGAGCTATACAATTTATATATAACGAGTAAGATTCAAAAATTAATTTAATTTAAAAACGCATACCGAATTTTAAACCGTACACTCCAGCAATTATTACTCAAAGACAGTACTGTACTGTAACGATTTCTTTTGTGTGTCCCTGTAAATGAATAAACAATGCTATGAATACTGTTTAAACGTGATCATAGTGAAATTCAGTGATTTATATCAGTTTCAATACATTTGAAATAGCATAATGTCATTAAAATACTCTGCAAACGATTTTTTCCCATATACCATAATGTAATGGAAAACTTTTGAGTGCCCCTGTAAATGAACGATTAATCCTACATACTTTATATACAATACCAAACATGCTTTGGTGACCCTAAATAATCTTTATATATTGCATGAAAATCCGAGTATATTTACGAGAGTTAGAGCGTGGACAGACGGCCAGACAAACCGAATGCATAAACACTTTTCAACTTTGTTGGAAAGTGTTAAAAATCCAGGATATATTTTTAGATAAAAAAATGTGATCAGTATATATATATCCGTATTTTTCACATAAAAATATGATTAATGCTGGGTGTATTATTGCACAATACTTTCCAATAAATAAATTAAAATTGAGTTTAGAGTTTGTGCTTATGACCCAAATATTGGATTTTCGTAGAATAAAATTTCGTTTTTAATTAACTAATATATGATTTTTATTTATGTTGTTACAAAAATGTTACAATGTATTTTTAAATATAACTTTTATTGTTTTCCATGTATCAAAAATAATGCCAAAATATTTTTATTAAATATGTATAACTCAATTTTTTTCGATTCAATAAAATTTGTTTAGCTATAAAGCACTTCTGAAATATTTCTTTTTCTTGACTCTATTTGTTTAGTGTCCAGATCAGCTTCTTGTTGGGATTTCATTCTTGTAGGTTTTATAACGATTAACTGGATTTAAAATAAAAGTCCAGGATATTGTTTTAGATCAAAAAACGTATTTTTTGAATGTGAATCAGAATATATATTTTAGGTAGATTTCGTATGAAATACTACCTATTGCATTCTTTGAATTGCATGTTTTGAATTTCAAATTAAATGTCATTTTTTGTTGCATTATTTAATATTTAACACAGATGTCATATAAGCACCGGGTTTGGCGTGATTTTTTTTTACGACAATTTGGCGAAAATCTCGTTTTCGAATACTAGTTACATATGTATTTTTTAATTATTTTCCATCATTTTTAAAATGAAATAACAGTAAATAAAAAAAAACATATAACACAGGCCTACAAAAGAAATTTTTTTTTTTGGTGCCTATAATTTTTCAGCTAATTTTAGATATTTTTGGGACACTGAATCCAAATATGAAATCAGTTTTCCTCTATCAGCTCTACTTTTTTAGCTATGCGAAGAGAACTAAAGATTTTTTAGAACTGAAGTGAGCTTCAACGCTTAAACTGGCCTTTGACACATGGGCCTGTCGCAACGCTCAAAGCGATTTGGGAGGCACTGAAATTTCAGAAGACCTTGAAAAAAACAGATGTGCAAGTAAAACTGAGGTTCTGCGCATGCTTATGATTTCGTGCCGCTCATCCATAAAGCCAAATGGAAAAGCCGCAAAAAGATAAGGTTAGTTTGTGAGTTTTCTCCGTGGAGGGTAGACGTTGTTGACCTTTTGCAATATTTGTGTTTAGTATAGAATTCTTATAAAGTTAATTTAAAACATACTGTATTGTAGATTGTTGTATTTGTGTTGTTGAATATAATTTAAATGAGTTCAAGTAGAAGAAGTTGTGTAAATCATCTTGATGTGTTTTGCTACATATGCAGAGAATACGTGTTAAAAGAGAACAGAAAAAATGTTACTGACTTTGTAAAGAGAGCTTATCTTGGACACTTTGGTGTTAAACTTGGTGATCAGGATAAAACCTGTGTACCGCATCAGGTCTGTAAAACTTGTACAGAACACTTACTACAGTGGACTAACGGGAAAAGAAAATTGTCTCAAATTTGGTTTACCGATGGTTTGGAGAGAACCCCAAAACCACTTCGATGATTGTTATTTCTGCCTAGTAAATATTAAGGAATTAATCGAAAGAAACATAGTAAGTGGACTTATCCTGATTTTGTCTCTGCAAGAAGCCCGATTCCTCACTCAGAGGAAGTAAGTGCCGATCCCAACGTTTTACCAGCTACCAGAGCTCTGAGAGGATGAATACTGTCCCTCTGATCATCCTTCCGATACTTATGAAGGTGACAGTGATTATGAGGAGATGTCATCAATATCGCAACGTTTCAACCAGGATGAGTTAAATGATCTCACCAGAGATCTCAACCTGTCAAAAGAAGCTTCTGAATTACTGGCTTCAAGATTGAAGGACAAAAATTTACTTGAACAAGGAACCAAAATTACCTTTTACCGCACAAGAGAAAATGGTCTACTACCCTTCTTCTCCCAAGAAGACAATCTTGTATTTTGTCACAGAATTACAGGACTCTTGAAAAATGGGTCTTTCTGAATATTTTCCAGATCATTGGCGCTTATTTGTAGACAGCTTAAAGCGGAGTTTAAAATGTGTCCTTCTACACATTGGGAATAAATATGGTTCAATACCAATTGCTCACTCAACGAAAATGAAAGAAGAATATAACACAATAGCTTTGGTATTTGACAAGATAAAGTATCATGAACATCAATGGGTGATTTGTGTTGATTTAAAAATTGTGCACTTTCTCCTTGGACAGCAAAGCGGTTACACCAAATATCATTGCTTCTTGTGTCTTTGAGGTAGCAGGGATAAAACACACCACTGGGTTAGAAACGAGTGGCCTAAGAGAGAAAACATGGATGTTGGGGAAAGGAATATCATTAATAACCCCTTAGTTGGGTGAGACAAAATCGTACTTCCTCCACTGCGTATCAGGCTCGGCCTTATGAAGCAGTTTGTAAAGGCTCTTGATAAGAACGGGTCATGCTTTGCATATATAGAAGAGAAAATGCCCGAATTGAGTTATGAAAAAATTAAATCAGGAATATTTGACGGGCCACAAATAAAACAACTGATTAGGGATCCTGCCTTCGTAAATTCGATGAATGAGACTGAGGGAAAAGCCTGGACTTCTTTTGTTGCAGTTGTCGAAAACTTTCTGGTCAAACACAAAGCAGAAAACTATGTAGAACTGGTAAACGAAATGCTTAATAGTTTTAAATCTCTTGGGTGTAATATGAGCATTAAGGTGCACTATTTACACAGCCACTTAGAGTATTTTCCTGAAAATGTAGGAGACACCAGTGAGGAACAGGGCGAAAGATTTCACCAGGATATTAAGACTATGTAGGACCACTACCAAGGAAGATGGGATACGCACATTATGGCAGATTACTGTTGGAGTTTAAAAAGGGATTGTTCAAAAATAAATTCAAGAATGTCACGGAAAAGAAGCTTCCGAAATGTTCAGTGAGAATTGGTCTCATCGATGACTTTTTCCTCTATCTTTGTGAGTAAATATATTTGTATAATATAATTCTTAAAAATATTATTTGAATATATGTATATTATAATAATGGAAATTAACATTTGTATATTATTTAAAAAAATTCTGTGTTTATTTATTTTATTTTTATTTTAGTTTAATTATGGATTTAACTTAAAATAGTGTAACATATGTTTCACAAAAAGTTCTATATCTTAAATATTTGAGCTCCCAGGCAAAATTGAATGCCATATTTGAATTCAGGACATCAAATTTATATATTATCAGCTCCAAAAACCTAGGCACCAAAACAGCTGTTGGCTTGTGTAATTAATAACTATAGAACAAAACAAT
This sequence comes from Maratus speciosus, assembly GCA_963932465.1. Lineage (NCBI taxonomy): Eukaryota > Metazoa > Arthropoda > Arachnida > Araneae > Salticidae > Maratus > Maratus speciosus. The sequence continues at coordinate 25,480,345 of OZ010786.1, forward strand.
TTATAACATTTTTTTTTAAATAAAAAGAAAATAATTGTAAATAAACATCTATTAATGAATAAGCATGAATAGCCGGGTTACCATGTCAGGCAAAATAACGCCATCGTGACGCCAATTAGGTACCCCGGTGCGTCTAACATCTGAGCCTAATATTTTTCTTTTCGTTTTGTTTTAAAAAAAGAAAGAAGTGAAAGCCATTAATTTTAAATGTTTTAGTTTTAAATGAAAGTTTTTTAATAAATAAAATACGAAAAAAAAAGGGCAAAAAAAAAAAAAGCATTCTTCTTAACATACATTTAAGGGAGGTCAAACTGGTCGCCAAATTAGTTTAAAATAATAACCTTTTCTAAAATAGGGAAAAATATATCGGTTATGATTAAAATTTGAGTTGCCTTCATTAGAGAAATGTATTTAAAATTAGAGAAAAAATAATATTTCGAAAACTAAACCGAATTTAAATATTCCAATACCAGTTTTGAGATCTGTGGATCAATATGAATTTTTGGTGTTAATTTCATCGCAAAGTATTCCATATTTTAGGAGAAATCGCCGTGAGACAAAATCAGTTGTTTAATCAGTCGTTTCATAGAATCGTTTCATAAATTCGTTTCAATTCAGTCGTTTCATAATATCCGTTTCATTAGGATTTTATATATATAGGGTAAATATAATATATAAAAAAAATCTGTAATGTTTACTTATGTTTCGCCAGTCTAATGTTTCCTTTTAACCCTTGGACTACCAAAAAAACAGCGGACAAAATTTTCAATAATTCATCCGACAGCAGTTGAAACTCATTAGTTTTTATTCGATTTTCTTTTAAATGTTTCTAGATTTTTTAAGAATTTATATCTAAAAATAAAAATACGAGTTTACAAACCATTTTCTTAATTTTATCACATTCAGCTGTCTTTTACTATACAGGATCATCGAAAATGAATGATTTATTCTTAAACGTACGGAAATAATCTTTGTGATGAAATGTAGTGATAGAATCAAAGTTCTGAACTTGTGTATTTTATGAGATGGACTATTGATTGGACGAAGCCCCGACCTTTCGCCTCTGGACTTTTTCTTCTAGAGATACATTAAGAACGTTATGTAAATTGAAAAATTTACTGGTATGAGCCATTTAAAACGTCAAGTTCTAGCTGCAACTGAAACTGTAACTTCAGACATGCTTCACCGGACATGGAGGGAGATTTAATATTAGCTGACTTCTGACGAGCGATTAATGGTAGACTTATCTAAACGCATTGAAAGGCATATAAAACTTGGTACTTTTCTCAATAGTTTAGTACTTAATTGATGTTTCTATGTGTTTCATTATTTGCTTAATAGAAATTTGTAATCTCGGTATTCTTTTTTCAATGACCCTCTATTTGAGCTAAATCCGTTTTTCCTATCTGTTACATTGAACTTGTCTGGTTGGCGATGGGTTAAATTTGCGTTTAAGGGGTCTCAGGACTTTTAAAGCTTCAAAATTTTCGAAATTTTAATTTTCTCAGACATTAATTACTTTCTTTCTGAACATTTTGATATAAATGTTTCCTTGAAATTCCCATTAGAACAGAAGTTATGGATTTTAAAGTTATACCCGCTCAATAGCTGAAGCGGCGTTTTCGAAACTTTGAAGTATTTTTTTTTTTTCAAATGACGTTTTTGGGCATAAAGCGCACGATATGTTGAAATTTTCAAAGTTTTGTATTATCTAAATACAACTTAAAATATAATATTATTAAACATAAAAAAGTGCTTTAAAAGCAAATTTATTTAGGTTTAGGGTCATTATTACAATTTGAAGTATAAGTAGGTACCAAAAATTTCATTCTAGTTTCAAAATTTATTTTGTAATCCTGCGCGCAAGCTGTTATACGAATTTTCTGCTCGTCAAATGTCTGACAGTTTGGAGTCCCCTGTAAATTCCAATTCTGCATCTTGCAACTTTTTAAATACATGCAATGAAAGAACATACTTATATCTTATATTCCCCAAAATCATTCTGCTTTATAATCATATACATTTTAAGATATTAGATGTTAAAAATGGTCTTTTTTTCATATTTTCCAATTTTAAGAGTCATGACACCCCTTAAATCTTTTGTACTTCCAAATGGCATGACTATTTTAAAAACGTATTTTATTAAAAATGAACATAATTTTTTTTATGCTATACTAGATCATTTATTTATTTAGACTAAGTTTGTTTATTTCCAGAGAAATATGTTTAAACCTATCAATTTAACCGATGTGAATTTTCCCAGGAAACAGAAATGGTTAGTTATAAAAGTACATGAAAAGGAATTATAAAAATGTTAAATCAATAAAAGTCACTACAAAGTTTTCATTCGATTCAAAAGTTTCAAGATATATCATTTGAAAAATTGCTTGATATAAAATTCATTACTTTGATCAAATATTTTGGAAAATATAAAGCATATAAAAAGAAACAACTTTCTGAATTATGTATTAATTTTTTTTTAAGTATTCTTGATAATTAAGGAAAAGGAGGTTTTAGAAAAATACTGATCCGAGTAAAAAGAAAATCAAATAATTTTACTAAATTCTTTAAAGTCTAATTCAATTTTCCCAAAAAACTTTCTTATTGTCAAATGATAATTAAACTTAAAATCGATATAGAACATAAATTTTGATATTCCACAAAATATATTTCGTCTTTGGATAAATTCCTCATAATAGAACATGTCTTAAATTTATTGTTAATTTGTTTTAAAATTATTTTTGTTATTATGTGCATGTGGCAATGGCAGTAAAATTTGTTGCATTTACTATTATTACTTCACTTATGTTTGAGCATTTAGTTACAAAACATACAAAGGTGTTCGCAAAATGTTAAATAACTGTTACTTGGTCTTTGGTGTTTAAATTTTGAAATAGGCGGCGTAATTGTTTGCGATACTCCTCCGACCTAATTATCTCATACAAATTTGTCTGTCTGTGTGTAAAGCTACAAATCCACAGTTTGGAAGCCAGAATTGTGAAAAACGTTATGTACAAGTGTATTCAAACATGGCCGAGGCAACTAAAGCAATCCGGATCCGAAATAATATATATTTAACTTTTAATTAATAAAAAAACCACCAATTTTTCAAAAAATTTTCTATCAAACTAGGGAGCTCTGCCCCCTGCAAGCTACGCTCGCAACCCCCTCTCAGACACCGCAGAATCTAAAAACACGCTAATCTGATGGGTTTTAAAAATATTAGAGAAGATTGAATTATACTGAAAAAAGTTCTGCAGATCTCACCGTAAACGGGTTTCCATTCAATTCCCTTTGATTATAAAAAAATTAAGAGCGAATCGGTTGCTGTTAAGACATCCAATCGTTGTTTTAATTTTTGATTAAAGAGGATCAGTTAAACATTTGAAAAGAAGCTAAAATAAAATAAATTAAGTATAAGTGTCTTTGTCTCCCGGTATTTTAAAATACCAGTATCTCTATAACAATAGCCTAAGTCATGTGACTATCATCAACAGTTCAGGCGGACCACTTCGCTTTTTATACTCTAGGTGCCATTTTGGTTCTTTAATGCTAGCCAGGCACAGGTGATAAGTCGTCAAATATTATTCTATCGCCATCATTTCATATATATTATAATAGTTCAAATCACCAACTGCCATAAACAAATACGGTCTAATCCCTTCGCCGTTCATATGAATGTTTGGCAAAGATGTCATATACGTCCCATATTGCGTGATTTTTTAACGACGCATATTTGGGGAACGCATCAACAGCATAAACAGCAACATCCGGCTTACCATATGAAGCAAAATAACGATACTTTGGCTTCAGTTATGTTTCCCGTTTCGTATATGACATTGGCGTCAGAAAAAAATCGTGCCAATGTGGGACCGTAAGTTTTCCATTTTTTTTTTCGAATAAAACTACATAAAAGTTGCCATGGTCGCAAAGAATTCTAGGTACTGTTACGCTAGCAGGATCCAAATCCCGCCAATAGCTTTTTTTCAACTCGCCAGTTAGCATTTTTTTTTTTTTTCGAGTGGTAATATTTGGCCAGATACAGTTATACAGGTTACAGATATACACGGTTACAGATATACAGGTTTGGCGTGATTTTTATTTTTTTACGAAAATTTGGCGAAAACCTCGTTTTTAAATACCAGTTACATATGCATTTTTGGTATTCCTTAGATGTCCCGACGATCAAAAATCTATCGTCAAACTATAAGATTAAATGCCAATAATGGTTGATCGTAAATGTCATATTCACTTGACTTTAAGCAAGTTACACGTGTTTACGTCATCAAGTGATTTTTATTTCGACGTTTTATTCGTATATTTATTAATGTTATACTAATTTACTTGTTCCTTCGTTATTTAAAATAAAAATTATGTCAATTTGTATAATTTGGCGAGTGTTTTGGCGAAATTGGTCGACGGAATAACTTAGTAGTACTGTATTTCTTAATTATTTTCTATTATTTTCTAAAGGAAATATAAAAAAAAATAATTAATAATCATAGAACAAAATAATTTATATAATTTGTAAAAAGAAATAAAAGTAAATAAACATTTATTATCAAATAAACAACAATAGCCGGGTTACCATGTCAACCTTTTCTGAAATATAAAAAAATATATATATATCTGTTTCATTAAAATTTGATTTGCCATCATTAGAAAAATGTATATAAAATTAGAAAAAAAATAATATTTCGAAAACTAATTCGAATTTAAAAATTCTAATAACAATTTTGAGATCTGCGGATCAATATTTATTTTTGGTGTTAATTTTATCGCAAAGTATTCCATATTTTAGGAGAAATCGCCGTGAAACATAATCAGTTGTTTAATCAGTCGATTCATACTTCCGTTTCATACTTCCATTTCATAAATTCGTTTCATTTTATTTTATATATATAGGGTAGATTTAAACATTTTTCATTGTAGCAGCTGCCAACAATTAAAAATTTACAATAAAATTCTTACCACAACAATTACCTTTCTATTGCAACACGCATTATACATTACATATGTATAATGCGAAAGCAAGATTCGTAGGTCCCCAGCCACGTCCTGAGTGAAAGACACTCTAGCGAAATCCAGGTTGAAAAAAAAAATCAAAAATTGAAACCGGACAAATTGAAAAGGGAAATTACACAAATTAAAGACACCGAAAAGCGGGAAGGGTTGGGCTCGGGCGATGAAGCTACCGAACGACTCTTAGCTATTATTATTACTCTATATATATTACGCTATCGTATGTGGCACAGAAATCGCGATTATTTATTACATATTACATAATATTACATATTACATACGTCACGCTGCAATAATACAAAGTTGTAGTGGATATTACGATAATTCTTTTACCTCACATGCAAATAATTAGAGATATACATATTACGTACGCCACGCTTGCAATACTAACAAGCTCTAGCGGGCATTACGATAATTATTTTACCTCACATGCAAATAATTAGAGATTATTTAATTGCGCTTAATTATGACAAATTTTTAAAAATAAACAAACACATTTTATCACAAACATCAACAGAACTTTTTACTCTTTTTATTCCCTTATTCCAAAGATATCGTTTTATCGTCTGCTGCAATAGTAACATGATAAATTAAATTTCATTAAAAAAAGGCACATTAGTAGAAAAAATATTTTATTAAATCGAATAGTTATTTTTAATTTTGTTTTAGAATTAAATTCATGAACTCCCGTGCATAGGACGGGTTAAATAGGAAGTTTGTTATGAAAAAAAGATAGGCTTAGATGCTGTATGAAAACCTGGCCGCTATTTTGAATTTCTTGCCAATTTTTTGTTGGAGATGTTGGCGGTGATTGTGGAAATGGCAAACATGTTCTGGCAACACCGTTTTTTATGAGATCATGTTTTGATACGTATTCAGTTGATTGAATATGGCTTGTGATATCGCGTTGTGTTGCTGTCAATTATTTTTATGTTAAATTTATTGGATTTATTTGATTGAGTATGGATTCTGTAGCCCGTTTAAACGCTCTTGCTGAAGAATTAAGAAATATGAGAAAATTTTGACGAATAAAGGAGGTTTGTTTACAGTGCGTATTCATAAGCCTATTTTGGAAAATGACGATTTCATGCTTGAGCTTTCAAGAAAGCAGATGTCTGTTAAGGTATGCTGATAATTTTATGTATATTTTGTTGCCTTACGAGTTTTGTACATTTTGAGATTGCTACACAGCGAGAACTACTGAATCCAGTGATGTTTTCTTCGGTTAATGAGCGCGGGGCTCTTATACAACGATTACTGATTGCCAATTTAGCGAGTTTTGTTTATTATTTACATTTTATTTCCGTTAAGCTTAACATGGGCATAAATCGGTGCTTGGCGACATTTACTACTTGGCGAAAAAGGGGTTTTCACGCCAAGAAAATTTCAAGATGGCGGCCCTCGGAATTTATGACACCTGTTCCAAAAAATACATACAGTGCAGAAAAACACAAACTTTTTCTTAATCTTGGAAAATATAACATAACGACAATTGATTACACAGGGTGTTGCCGAATTCGACCGACAAATTCAGCGGTGTGATAGTACACATCAAGAGGATGAAATATTGCCATAGTATATGATGTCTGAAACCTCTTACTGCGTGTCCTAAAAATGACTGATGAATTTTAAAATTCAATAACTTGCAAACTGTGACAGACATTAAAAAATTTCTTGCAGGAGTGTTATCTATGATGTCAGGAGTTTTTTTTTTAAGGGGTCTCAGGACTCTTAAAGCTTTAAAAATTTCGAAATTTTAATTTTTTTAGATGTTAAACTCCTATGTTTTCTGAACATTTTGACATAATTGTTTCCTTGAAATTCCTATTAGAACTGAAGATATGGCTTTTACATTTATACACTTTCAATAGCTGAAGCGTCGTTTCGGAAACTTTGAAGCCATTTTTCTCCAAATAACGTTTTTGGGCATAACGCGCACGATATCTCAAAAATTTATGAATATCTTTTCATAAAATTTTCAATACATATGTTTCATGTTAGTCTGTATAAACTGAACCTAAAATTTCCTTTTTATTGTTCAAAACAATATTTTTTTAGGTGATTATACTGTTGGAATTTTTTTAATTTTGCATTAGCTAAATTTAACTTTTATTTAAAAAAAAAAAAGCTTTAAATATAAATTTATTTAGGTTCAGGGTAATTATTACAATGTGAACTATAAGTAGACACTAAAATTTTCATTCTAGTTGCAATACTTATTTTGTAATCGTGCGCGTAAGATGTTATGCCGATTTTTTGCTCGTCAAATATCTATCAGTTTGGAGCCCCCTGTAAATGCTAATTTTGCATCTTATAATTTTTTAAATACATGAAATGAAAGAACATACTTATATATTTTATTCCAATAAAAATTGTGTCTTAAAATCAAATACATTTTAAGATATTAAATGTTGAAAATGGTCTTTTTTTACATATTTTCCAATTTTAAGAGTCCTGAGACCCCTTAAGGTGATTCTTGACTTTAGTTCGAATTTCAAACGACAGATGGCGCTGAGAGCAATAGGTGCTCAGTCCAGACCCGATTTTTGGTACTTCGGGATCCATTCAATGCATTTTAATCTCCGTTTTTCGCATCGAAGAAGAGAAAGTCGGAAAAATTGAGACTGGATTTAGGGGTTATTCTTTGCAGCCCCATCTATCGATGCTATTTGTAACTAAAACTGAAAATCACAGCATAAAACTCCTGACATTTTACATCCCACTTCTGAAAGAACTTTTAAAATATCTGTCACCGTTTGCAAGTTATTGAATTTTAAAATCCATCAGTCATTTTTGGGACACCCGGTATTTAGTCGCAATCACAGGATGTTTCATCCTACCTACACTTGGGTTGTTGGTAATAATTTTGAAAAAAATAAAAACATTGCAATTGAAATGAAACGATGTGTACCTTGTTTTGTGTAAAACCGTTAGATCATCTCGAAAATTTCAGAAAAAACTCGGTGCTCAAGCAATCGATGAAGCCGCACGAATTGGTAATCGCACTCAAAACTATGCAGCGTCAAGTGCATACTGCTGACGCGTATAATGGAAACTTCTACCACTTTTTTATGTTATCACATTTACAACAAAGGTGAGAATGTCCATTACAATTATTGTTTGTTTTATTACAATACATTGTTTTATTACAATATACCTTATTATTCTGAAAGTTATTACTTTCAACCGAAATTGAGTTTGGGTAGAACACTGTGTAATTTTGATTAAGGGGATCTGGGACACAAAAATCTTCAAATTTTGCAAAACATTTTATTTTATTAAAATTTTCTTCTTTTTTTTCTGCTTAAAATGACATTTAAATCATGTTTCTATCTGAATTAGAACAGAATATATTAATTTTTCCGTTTTGGTTTGTTTTCAAAATCTAGTTTTAAAACAACGGCTGTCATGGAAACGACTTCTTGTAAAAATGAGTTTTTCTTCATGATAGGTTTTTTTTCACCATTTCCCGTATTTAAATTCTTATAAGTCGAGAACCGTAAAAGATAAAGGGTTCAAAATTGGAACATATCTTTTTCAATTGTTTGACTTTAATTTTGATTCAGCACATTTGAAAAAAATATTTACTTTTGAAAATATGATTTAAAAAAAAAGAGTTACACCACTTTTTTTTTAAATTTTTTCGTTAAATATTTTTAATTTTTAAAAAAAATTAATATTCTTAAAAATTTTCAATCAAAATTAAAACATATACATTTCTGTTCACTTAAAGGAAAAAAATTGAAATTCTATAAATAATATTTCGATTTATAACGATTTTAAATTTCCTCCCTTTTTAAATAAATTTTAAATTTAAATTTTTTTTTTAAAAATTATGACAAGTTTAATCATGTGATTTTGTTTACAAATGACACAAACCATCACAACCATCACAAAAAATTAGGAATTTTAACTCAATAAATAAAAATTACTTTAAAAATGTGTCCCGGACACCCTTAAATACGAGGTTTGCAACCCCATGTTCTATGGTAATCCCCCCCCCCCTTTTTGTTGCCTTCTATCACACCTCTGAATTTGTTGCTCGAATTCGACAACACCCTGTATATAATAACCTCTTCCGAGATATCCATGAGTTAGGAAAGAATATTTTATCTTTCGAAACCTCAGAAACTTATTTTTTTTCTAGATTTAACAAGTTGGAAATTTCTCGTCAAACGTGAAAAATGAGGTGCGTTCGTACTATAACGCGTTTTATAAATATTTTTTTCACCGCATATTGTACTAAATGTATATTTTAGTGCACTTTATAAATACTTATCAATTCGTTTATGCATTCTGTTCGAAAGGATGTAACATCATTAAAATGCATTTGAAATATTTTTTTTTTCCCACTGGCCGTCATGTAACGGAAAACTTTTAACTCTCCCTGTAATTCAACTATATGTCCGATTTTCATAGAATTTGAAATGACTCTACAAAATTTTGCAACAATTATATATTTTAAATTTCGCACCATTCGGTTGGGTAGTTTTTGCTCTGTTATATGCGGACAAACATACAGACAGACGGACTGAACGACGATTACAGGTGCTACGTATTTATATAATTACGAACGCATCTAAAAGAGCATTTGTGAAAAAAAAGTATCCTTTGCCTTTGACTTTCGGAAACGTTTCCAAGTAATTTTTATGTATGATATTAAACATATTTTTTTAACCTAATTCAGGCTTTTCGGACGCTATTAATTCACAAGTAATCATTTCCATTTTTTATAGACAAACCTGATAAATTAATATTAAAATGATAATTAACCTTTAACGGATGTTACCGGTCTCTCAGACACCGGCGTTTTTCAATTTTTATAGTTTAACTTGCAATTTCCAGTTTAACTACAAACACTACAGAAATTTTGTTCCGTTTGGAACTTTAGTACTATTACCAGGGACTTTGAATACTCTGTAGAAAAAATCCAAGCAGTTTTCCTGTAGGAATCGGAAAAATAGTTACCCTTATCGTAACGGAAAATTTTCCGACCCAGCTCGGAATAAAATCCGTAGAAAAAGGAAATAGTCTTTAAAACGATATTTTACGGATTTTATTCCGAGCTTGTTGTGGTTAATTAGAACCACTGCCATATTTTTATTTAATTTCATTTAGAAAATATTTTTGTTAATCTTGTATTCATTTAATTTTAATATTCGCATTCCAAAATTATTTTAATTCCCGTTTTTTCAACCTTTCCCTGTAAGTTTTTCTTTCTGGCATAGCATTTCATTCATTTTAAAATCATAAACGTCGTTTTGAAATCTGTACTTCCGGTAAAAGAATTATCTGGAAAGTTCCATATCTTTCTATTTGTGAAATCATTTCCTTTTGTAGCTCCGCCCCTTAGCCAATAATATTTAAATCAGTTTAATTCGTAATTTCAAAATTCGTAACTCTTTACTACTGTTTGGCATCTTATCTCAGTGAAATCTATCAAATTTCCTTTATTTCTAAAGCAGTTTTTTATATACTTTAGCATTGCATTTTATGCCAATGCAGGGTGCCTTTATGTTCGTTCCGCCATAGTTGGCGTGTTTCAAGTATTATAGCAAACCCCCTTTACTCCTCTTTTCGGAGAGCTTGTGCGCATTCAATTGAGTTGGGATTTTAATACAGAATGGCTGCCCTTTTGCCGTTCTGTGAGGAATTATGTCCGCGCCTGCGTGAGTGCTCTGTCAACGAACGCAGAGAATGGGTGGATGCCTCTTCCCCTTCTACAAAAAAAAATAATAAACGGATTTCGTATTTACAGTAAAAAATATTAAAAGTACAAGAATATTTCTTCAAGATTGTGTAATCGGCTGCATAGTTTCGTCTTTTTTCTTTTTGTCGCGAGATTCTTTGATCAGTTACTTCTGATTCTTCAGTAAGATGTGGATAAAAATTCTGTTGACGGCATTATTATTATTTTTATTCTAATGGTGCTTTTATTTCGAGTTGTAGAATTGTGATGATAAAAAAAATCATCTAAATGCCTGTGCCTCCACACTCCCCAAAGGAAAAGATTATTTTATTTTCCTTAGTAAGAACGTAGATTGTATGTGTCCATCATAAAAAAAAGTACATCTAAAAGAATAAGAGGTGTACTCTACGATAATGCGCTATGTTCTTCAAGAAAAAATGCTTCATAAATAAAAAATTTTCAAGGAAGATTTGTCATCTGTTTATTTCCTTTCTGCAAATGTCTCCATCATTTTCTGTTCTTTCAGGTCAATGCAGGTAATGCTTTTACCTTTTATTTTTTTTGTTCTCAATTACCAAATGTATGATAAGTAAATTCAGATTTTTTTGATTAATGGCTGTCATGCCACAGGTATCTTTCCTGGTGCCGTTAACCTTTAGAAACCTTTATGACATGACAGTTATTAAGTTATATTTTGATATGAAAATTTGTTTTAGTGTATTATTATTGAAATATTTGATATTTAGATAAAGTGGCTTCCTTAAATTTTTATACAATCTTTTAAAAAAAAGAGAGAAATAATTCATGTAATATTTACAGTTTATTACTAAGTTAAAATGATTGCTTATGATGTTATTTACAAAAAAGATGAGTTAAGAAAAATAATTTTCTTACTTATAAGTAAATGATTGATTTATTGATGCCATTTTGTTTTGATAATATTTCGAGAACAATTATTACATTATTCTGTTGAATTGACGTTATTTTTAAAAGGTGACTTCATATGAGATTAATTTTTTTTACTTCACCACATTATTCGGATTTTTTTTTTTTTTTTTTTTTTTTTTTTTGTTCAGAATTGTTTTGAAATTTGTTCAACATTGTTTTGAAATTTATCACCATGCCTCCAAAAGCAAATTTTAACCTTTCTATCCAAACTTTTTATGGAAATACTCATACTGTCGAATTTTTCTTCGACCAGTTAAAAGTTTTTCATATAGCCTGGCTAAACAGCTTCGACTTACTATTCCCAAGTTACAACCAGCTGCTCTAGATTCTTTGAAATTTACTAATTTTCTTCAAGCTGTTCAACACTCAAATAAAGTCATCTGTAATACAATAGCTTACCAAGGATTTGATGTTCCAACTGCTTTAAAAATCAACCATCCCATATATAAAGCTACACCTCATCCAGCTACACAATTCACTCCAAATTTTCTTCATTTTGGAAGGGGGGTGAATAATATTTATGCTAATTATAAAATCCATTCTTCCTTTAAAATTCAAGAAAAATATTCCCACATTTAAATTAGCTCTTGAACGAGCACAATTTTTACAAGATAGCTATTTCACCACCTCTTCAAAAATCTAATCAACATTATTATCAAGTTTATAGCCTGAATAATGGAATAGTGATGAAAGTTCAAAACTTTCTGATAGTTTTGTTAAACAATAAGTTCCTTGTACATGTGCCTTATGTGGTAAAGAAAATAATTTCACCTGTACTTATTCAAATTCAAGATTGCAATAATAATCAAGCATCACCTATGTTATTTCATACTAACAGAATCTTGAAACTCCAGAAAAGAAATGAAGCATTGCTTCATCCTTCTGATTCATCTAGAAGTGCAACACATGATCAAACGACTGTTGATAGTGCATCTTCTTCTCCTGTGAAACGACATATGCCTACTCATACTACTAATTGTGATTCTCCTCAAATTCACACCACTTCGAAGTGCCAACAAACATCTTCGCATTCACATAATTCAGTGCATTCTCAAACCTCTGGTAGTAAAACTTCCACTACAGTTCTAAATAAATCTACTCAAAGTAAAAAAAATTATGATCTTCGTCCTCGCAGTCATAAACACTTTAAAATATAAATTAATCTTCAATTTTATTTAGGATGCCTTTACCATTGTAAACAATCTCATTTATGCTAGCTAGATTGGATTGTCAAATACGAAGACTGACTGTTTATTTTATTTTTTACTCCTACAAAAGCTGCAGGCAGCATTTGTGTATTATTTTATATTTATTTTTTTTAAGTCACCTTCGCCTTGACACTGTGGAATTGTCATCCTGCTAAAGTATGCAAATCTTATTTTTGTTTACTATGTTGCTCACTGAAATATTTTCTTCAAAACCTTATTCATTTTTTAGAATTTATATGTATTGTAAAAAAAAAAAAAAAATGTACTGATAACTCAGAATTTTTAATTTCAGTATTTGATTTAAATATTAAGACAGATTCTTAGAAAAATCAAATCAAAGATGTTATAATTCATTATTTTAGTTGCAAATGAAATGTCATTGATTGCTTTATTTTGATATGGTATTTATCTTAAAAAGTAAATTGTTATTGACATAAAATATAATATGAGTACATATGTCATCCCTTTCCCTATTGTGACTTCTAGAGTAATTCAAAATGTTACTTTGTTCTTAATTATAATTCATGCATGTTCTAACAATTAATCTCTTTCTAACATTAAAAAAAATAATAGTAAAAGTTATGCATGCTAATGCTTCTACTGTTGTTATTGGTGTAGGTAAAGTAGTTGAAAATACATTGTTTTTTTTTTTTTAAGTGTTTAGAAATTCACAAATTGGAGGAATATTTGTGTACATGAAAATTTTGTACTTTGGATCCAAAGATACTCTCCAAAGATTATTTTGTGTCTTTACAAAAAGAATACTTATGTATTTTACACGAAAAAATGTTGTAACATGTTTATACTTACAAAGATTGTTCCAAGTCTTTACAAACAAAAATATTTATGTATTTTACATAAAAAAATAATCACATATTTAGTCTTACAGATGCTTGAATTAAACATAATTCAATAAGCATTTCAGAATATTTAGTATAAATACTTTGTGTGATAATTTTCTTTGTAAGAACAATGTTATTAAAGTTATGTGGTACTACATTTATGATAGCTTAAAAATCCTCTCTTTGCATTTATTTTCTTTGAAAGTATTATTATTGTTGTTGTAGAATAACACGATATTAGTTATTCAGCTAAGAAAAAAAAATCCCTGCCGGCTCGGGCCTACAGGCGGAGGTAGATTTCGAAGTTAAGTACAAAATTCTCCAACAAAACTTAAGTCAGGATTAGAGATAAACTCAGTTTCTTCACAAAGAGTGAGCTGTAGGGAGCTAAACTTTTTGTGAAAATTATAATATACACGAATACACACACACATGTATATGAAATAGGTTTAAAAATTGGCTACAAAAAATTCAAAGAACCTTAAAATATGTTAATATTTCCATAGTCGGGTTTTTATCCTGTTTTAATACGTTTCTTCAAACTCACATGGCGTTACATATTCACCTGCTGAGGTCCATTATATTTCCAATATGACGCAATATACATATTTTTTTAATTCGTCAAACTATTTATTTTATTTTGAGTTTTCATGCTGAAATCTTGATCTAGAAAACTTATGACGTAATATTCAATTTGTTTTCAATTTGTCAAACTATTTAAAAAACCCCATTTGACATTTTAAAAGTAAGTTCTGTTCACCCATGCGTGTTAAAGTCCCCCCCTCCTCAAAAAGAACCCCACGATGATTCAACTTTATTTTGGGGGAACAAATCGTATCTACATTTCTAGTGCTAAAATGAAGTTCTTACCAGATAAATTTTCTTGAATGGCTATCAGTTGCTGCTGTAAAAACCTACGGTACCTGCAACGTGAAAATTTTGCATTAGAAAAGTAATTGTTGTGGTGAGAATTTTATTGTTTTTTTTTAATTGTTGGCAACTGCTATAACGAAAAACTTTTATTAGGTAGATTTCGTAAGAAATACTACCTATTGCAGTCGTTACCATGGTGCGACTTTTGAAAAATTCCTTCATAACTTTTCATTACATGACCCCAGGAACTCAAAACCACCCCCACCTAAAAAGTTTATATATATATATATATATATATATATATGTATGTATGTATGTATGTACTAAATTTTGTCCGCACGATAAAAGTCGGAATTATGCACGGAACGTCTTCAAACTCGCCAACAACTTTAAGATAGCTAATTTCTCGGCGGGGATTGAAAATGAGCAAAATCGGTCCAAGGGAATGGGAATGGGGAAGGTTTAAAATTTTGAATACCGTCTTAACATGATTCTGATAAAACCAGCTTTTACACAACAATGGCAGGAAAAAATAAATATTTTTCGTTATAGCTGTTGCCAACAATTAAAAGAAAAGCAATAAAATTCTCACCACAAGAATTGCTTTTCTAATGCAGTGTTTTCACGTGAAAAATTAAATTAGATAAACAGTTTGACGAATTGAAAACAAATTGAATATTACATCATAAGATTTGTAGAGCAAGATTTCTGCATGAAAATTCAAAATGAAATAAATAGTTTGACGAATTGAAAACAAATTGAATATTACGTCATAAGTTTTCTAGAGCAAGATTTCTCCATGAAAATTCAAAATGAAATAAATAGTTTGGCGAATTAAAAAAAAAACAAACAACAAAATATTGCGTCATATTGAAAATATAATGGACCACAGCAGGTGAATATGTAACGTCATTGAATTTGAAGAAACGTATTAAAACATGATAAAAACCCGAGTATGGAAATATTAACATATTTTAACACTTTGAGGTTCTTTGAATTTGATTTAGCCATTTTTAAACCTATTCCATATACATGCGTGTGTGTATATTAGAATTTTCACAAAATGTTTAGCTCCCTAGAGCTCATTCTTAGCGAAGGAACTGGGTTTATATTTAATCTTGATTTAAGTTTTGTTGGTGAATTTAGTACTTAACTTCGAAATCTACCTCTGCCTGTAGGCCCGAGCCGGCAGGGATTTTTTTTTTTCCTGCCATTGTTGTGCAAGAGCTGGTTTTATCAGAATCATGTTAAGACAGTATTCAAAATTTTGAACCCTCCCCATTTCCACCCTCTTGGACCGATTTCGCCCATTTTCAATCCCCGCCGAGATATTAGCCATATCAAAGTTGTTGGCGAGTTTGAGGACAATCCGTGCATAATTGCGACTTTTATCGTGCGGACAAAATTTAGTACATACATAGGTACATACATATATACATACACACATATATATATATATATAGACTTTTTAGGTGGGGGTGGTTTTGGGTTACTGGGGTCATATAATGAAAAGTTATGAAGGAATTTTTCAAAAGTCGCACCATGGTAACGACTGCAATAGGTAGTATTTCTTATGAAATCTACCTAATTGATTTCTTAAAAAGTGCTATATTTATATATAAATATTTTTAATGAGAGTGTAAATATTCTCTCTTGACTATATACTTACATTTTGAATTTTTGTTATGGAAAATTCTCGGATGAGTAAACCCCTATGAATGAAGAAGTAGGATGAGGTTTGGAGGGTTGGGTAATTTGACCTCCCCACATAATCCACCCCTCTTCTGCAGTCACAATGGACATATAGCGTAATAAAGGGATTTTCTTATGACAACACTTATGAAACTGTTTGTGTAGCAAGACACACCTATGACAGACCTACTAGTGTAATAAAACGCAAAATGAATTTTTGCGAGATGTGTCATTTTTCTTGCGGGTGAGCGATATATACTACTCGGAAACGTTTTGAAAGTTCGTGGCAGCAAAAGATACTTTGCTTTTATAAATGCTTCTTTAAATCGTAGTAACATACTGGTTTCTGTGGTTTCTAAAGATAAACATGCTTTTCGGTGGTTATTAAATACTGTTAAAAATATTCAGTCATTTTATTTTACAATTATAAAATATAAAATTATAAATACAGTAATATGATGAACATCAGAGATAAAAGATTATCGGGAATAACTTTACTCGAATCGACCGCCATCTTTATCGATTACCAAAAATAATCTCTTATGCCATTGTCCAACTACGGCACGGATCATTTTAAGAGGTAATCGGTCACATGCACGTAATATGGAAGCTTTGATAGAGTCTAGTGTGTTGTTTGCTATTTACTTTAGTCTCTAAAATCCCCGAGATTCAATTATCTAAAAAATTTAGATCCGGCGAAGAAGATGGCCAATCTTCATGCATGATAAAGTTCGGACAATTGACATGGAGCCGAGCCTGTATTGATTTAGCTCTGTGCGAGGATGCGGAATCTTGCTGAAATATCGAATTATTTTTGTGATATAACCTGTCAACATGTGGCAATAAATGTGTATTCAATGTGGCATTTTTGTAATATTTCACATTGATTTTTATCCCTTTATCGATGCGTTTCAAAGGCAATTTTCCATTGTATTACAATGCAGCCCAAACCAAAATAGAATTCTTGTTTTGAAAGCGTTTAACAGTTCGAAGGATTTGTGGTATATCCTCGAAGGTTGCTGGATATAGAACTTTATTTTTAGTTTTATAATACTGTTCAGTGCAAAATAGCTTCTGATTAGAAAATACTATTCTGTCAACACTTTTCTACCATGCAGTTTCAGCAATTTCTTGGATCTTTGTCATCTTTTTATTTATGCAACAGTCAAACCTTGAAATTTTCTTTTGCCAGGTATTCATAGACCAGGTATTCATTTATAATGACTTGCATAGTTCTGCGACTCACGTTCTCTTCTGCAACCATTTTATTTGAAGAACGCTGCTGATTTCTTTATATCTTTTCAGGAATTCTTTTGATGCTCTATTTTGTGCGAACGGAGGGTGTACAACCAAACCTAGGTCGACTTTTACAGCTATTAGTATCCAATAATCCATTTACAGTTCTATAGATAAATTTCCTGTTAAAACCGAGGCATTTTAATTGCTTAAAGATTTTACATACGGAAAATCTGCGATCAAAGATCTGTTTAATCATCATTCTTTTGACTTCCATCTTTAAAATAATTTAAAATATTTGCTGTATGCAAAAAGTGTCTGCACTAATAGAAAATTGCCAAACGCTGAAATAGAGAAATAAATTGTTTTATCAAACGATTGAAAATAATTCTTATATTTTGGAATATAACAATATTTAGTAGTCACCGTTTATATTTGTGTATGTGGTTAGATTAAATATTTTTTTAGATAAAGAAACATTTATAAGTTTTTATAGTGCATATTGGAAAATGTTACATTCATCTAAACCTGACTTTCATTTCTGTAAATTTTCTGCACTTTTTCAAGAAATAGTCGATAGTCGCATAGTTGTATATTACCATATTAATAGTATGCAAAATAAATTTAGTTAGTTAAATTCCAGTGATTTCATTTTTAAGAAAACTACATTTACATGTTAATCCTAAAACATTTTTATTCTTAAATTTAAAAGAAACGGACCACAAAGAGCCCAAGCTTATTATTGCAATGCTTTAGATTAATCAGTAAAAGCAGGGCCCAACATAGACTACGTACAAGCCTTTGGACAAGCATCATTCTGGGGAGAGGGGTTGGGGCTCACCTTCTATGTATCCATATAAATTATTCGTGAATTATGCTTAAATGACTTGTACTAAATGTCATGCCTTTTTTATATAGTATACATAAATTTTACATCAGAAACTATTACCATCTGTATACATGGTATTCAATAAAGATAGTGACAACTTTAAGAAAAATAATAGTAGAAAAAAATTGAAAAGTATTAGAAAAATTATGGATTCGTTGATGGGAGTATTTGTTTGCAAATTTTCCTTTTACGTATCTATGTATGTCATAAAATGTCTAAAAGAAAAACGCCCCCAAATGGCCATGATAAATGGTTTTAAATGCCTTGTTAAGAGGAAAACATCAATAATGAGAAAAAATGAATTGCTAGTTGTTATAATATAGTTTTAATCATTCGTTTCTGATGATGTAACTCATTCTTTTTTTAGTGTGGGGGTAGGAGGGAGCATGGGTTACAGGAAGCAGAGAGGGAAAGAAAATAAATGCACTCCCTTCCTACATCATTGAAAATGCTTTTGTAGAAAAAGAATTTGTTACCTTTGACTAATTTACACCCTTAAGCTCCCTCTTAACAAAAATCCTGATTACTCACATGGTGGGTCCTTCAAATGGAGGCTTGGTGGCTTTTTCAGCACCAGCTTGGCGAGTTGTCGAAAAGGAGAAACGTTCAGACAGCTCTTTGCCAAATGCCAATCGTCGTCCTTGTTTTTTGATTTGATCCGAAATAGCGGCAGGCGGACTAGCATATTTTAGAATTATAATCTTACCTAAATTAAAGACATATCTTCAATCACGTGTTCTAGATTAACAGAAATCTTCTTCGAATGATATTATATTACGAACTGATATTTGCACAAAAGGATGAAGCCTAGTATTTTAAGAAAATATTCTTCGAACTTAATATTCAATTGAATATTATTAATTCCTTATCGGTTTACTAAAAAACTTGTAATCTTTATAAATGTTTGATTATATATAAAGGTGGATTTATGGGGAGGATGAATTAATGCAGTTTTAGTGAATTTCGATGTATATAAACACAGATTTATTAGGTACCATGTGGCAGAATATTACTATACTTTCTGCGACGAATTTCATTAATGCCAAATTATTCTGCAGGAATAGTCCCAAAAGTCGAGTAGGAATAGACCAAACTGAAAAAAGATGACTTCCACCCCCCCCCCCCCATATTTAAAAATTCCCCTTTTGATGGGAGACTGAGTGGGGAGGGTGGGAGAGAAGGAACATTGAATTATTATATTTTGTTACTTCAAAGTAACATATAAGATAACTAGAGCAATTTTTAAATTCTCTGTGATAGCGAGGGTGAGGGGAGGGGTTGTAGATTTAAATAATTATTAATTTATCAATAAAACGAATTAACAAACAAAGAAAACGAACAAAAAAATTAAAAATTTGTAACATTTAATGTTTGTGTGTTTGGGGGGAAGGAAACAAATAAAGAAAGCTCTTTCTTTTTTAGGCGGGGACAGGGAGAGCAGAATTTGAATAATATATCATTTATTTATAGTTACCTCAAACAGTGATGCCGCTGTACTTGAAAAAACCTGGGTCCCCGGGACCCAGGAATTCCAAAAATCTGGGTCCCTTTTTTACAAAAGCGGGTCCCCATCTATAATAATTTATATTTTAAAGGAATAAATGAAACTTGTTTATTTGGAAAAGATAAATGAAATGCATTAATTATTGTTTTAATAATAATTAAATAATGAATTAAAACCAGTATTATTTGCACTCAAATAAGATATATTAAAAAATATTAAGAGAAATTCTTTACTTTTTTAAAAGTAAAAATGCAAGATACAATTTTAACTGTAAAATAATGTTTATTTGAGAGTAGAAGATACCAAGTTCCACTAACAAGTATCACTAATGTTCGCATTTCTTTTAAAAAGGGGCAAGATGGGTTTACTGAAAAAAGATATTTTTGCTGAAAAAAAGAATACTTATGTTAAGTAAAGGTGTACTTTTTGTTGAATGAATGGGTGCTTTCATTATACTTCCCATTGAATTATTTGTCAGCATAGATCTGTGTTGGAATCAGACATTTTCCTTGGAATGGAAATTTACATCTAAATCATTAATAAGCGTCAAATCCTAAATGTTCTGAAGGCAGGAGACATTTCAATGCAGTAAGAAGGAGGGGGGGGGGCATTTTGACTGGTATACCTACTGAATACATTATCAAAGTACACTGAAATCATGCTGTATTTTTAAGAATCTCATAAAAAAAAAAAAAAAAAAAAATCCATTTTATGAATTTTCTACCTATAAGTTTAGTTTGCACATCTTTTTTGGGGCTTTGACTAAATTCACGTTTTTTCCGCTCCGCGATACTTTGACAAAATTCGGCTTTATTCTGCGATTTTTTGACGAAATTCGCTATTTTTTCGCGATCTTTTGACGAAATACACTATTTTGTCTCAGCCTTTTTACGAAAATAGCGTTTTTTCCGCGATATTTTGATGAAATTTGTGCTTTTTTTTGCGATCCGTCTGACGAAAATCGGCTTTTTTCCGCGATTTTTTGACGTAATTCATTATTTTTTCGCGATCTTTTAACGAAATACGCTAATTTGTCGCGGCCCTTTTACGAAAATCGCGTTTTTCTGCAATATTTTGATTAAATTTGCGCTTATTTCCGCGATATTTTGATGAAATTTGCGCTTATTTTCGCGATTTTTTGACGAAATTCGCTTTTTTTCGCGATCCTTTAACGAAATACGCTAATTTGTCGCGGTCCTTTTACGAAATTCGCGTTTTTTTCGTAATACTTTGATGAAATTTGCGCTTATTTCCGCGATATTTTGATGAAATTTGCGCTTATTTCCGCGATTTTTTGACGAATTTCGCGATCCTTTAATGAAATACGCTATTTTTTCGCGGCCCTTTTATGAAAATCGCTGTTTTTGCGCGATATTTTGATGAGATTTGCGCTTTTTTCGCGATTCTTTGACGAAAATCGGCTTTTTCCCGCGATTTTTTGACGAAATTACGCGTCCCACGGGACGCGTAAGAGCCACTTTTTTGCGTCCTGTCTGCGATTTTTCGGATAATTTACGCGCTATAGCGCGTCCGCGGCATCCCTGCTCAAAGTAGTAAATAAGACAAAAAAAAAAAAATTTAAGTGTGTGCGTAAAAGGAAAATCAGGATTTTTTTCTTTCATTCTATTTCTTTCCTTTTTTTTCTTTGATGATAAATTAATTAATTATTGTTATTTAAAAATCCACAAACAGAGCAAAACAGTAAACTTCTGCACTGTTAGCGATAAACGAAGAGATAGTGAACATTTCAGACACAATTTTAATTATTCCTTTCTGCAAGGAAACAAAGAATTTTAAATTGTCTAAAAATAGTGGGCAGGGGGGGGCAAAAAGGGCAGAAAATTCTGAATGGGGGATTGCATCACACGATTGATCATTCATTTCTTGCCATTGCAATTTAATAAATAGAGAAGTTTTTTGGTTTTTTGAAATGAGAGTTGTAGATTTTAGACTGTGTGCTGGATGAGAAAAAATGGTATGAGTGTGTGTGGGGGGGAGGGGGGTTACAGTGGAGAAAAGAATTTATATGATTTATTAAAATATGATGTATTACTACTACTATTTCAAAATAACAAATAAAATAACTAGGACGGAATAATATCAAGAAATGGGACAACATTTTAAAAATAAAATACTCAAAAATTTTAAAGATTTTGAATTTTGAACACTAGGGGGAGACCAATGTTTTTTTCATAAAAACTCAGATAATGATAAAGATTCAACTCCATTAAAATATAATTGGTTTAATTGTATGCTTCAACATTCAATTAATTAATTGCAATTATTTTAACTGTGATTGATGTAATTGCAGGATGCAGCTAAAAAAATATTCATCGTTCAATCTAATTGCAATTGAATTCCGTTTAGTTGCAATTTGCTATTAATTTCTAATCACAATTAAATTAAAACCAATTAATTTTTAATGAATTATTTCAGTGAAAATATATTTCATTAATGCACTCAACACATCATACAATTATGCTGCCTAAATAATAATAATAATAGATCAATAGTAATGCTAATAACACTATACGAAGTTCAATTGTGTCATAAAAACTGATCAATGGATGATATTTATTACAAGAAAATGTTCACTTCTGTTTTTATTTTTACTTTTTAAAAATAAATTTTCGAATTTCTTCAAACATTTCGAATTAATGAAATAAAAGAAAAATTTTTTAAGTTAAAAAATAACTCATTTATGCTTGAGTTATACATATTGTGAAATTAAAAGCATTTAAATCATAAAAAGCTGTTTGTTTTAAAGCAATGGTTTAATTCTAAACCGCGGTAAAATAACATTTCCTCATACTATCTTCTCCCTTACTATCATCTATTACTATTTTCTTCCTTATATTTGACTTGATTTGATTTGAATTCCACCGTAGTGGAGAATGCTTTGGGGCCTATATCAACATAGGCTGTCGCCTCGAATGATCTTTATTTATACACAGAAATTGTAGCACAAGCCAGACATAACAATTTTTTATTTCTCTATATTACATATATATATATTACTCTGAAAATACAATCACATTTCCATCCATGTCTTACCCAGGGATTCGAACCCGGACCCTCAGCGTGACAGTAGCCTCCGCTTAGTGAACACGCCACCGGGCGACTTCTTCCTTATAATATTTCCGGAAAAACAAACAAACAAAAGCACTTTCTTTGCTGCAACAAAGGGATGGGTTGCTGTTTGCTATGCGTATGACATCACAAACCAGAAGGGGTACATATTCTTTACGCAGCATTGAAGTCAGCACCGTGCCAATCTCTTGCGCGGAGGTGCTGAATAGGTGAAGCTTTCTGAAAAAGCGGGCCTGTGCAGCTGCCCCGCATGACCCTGCACTACTCACACCACAGTAAAAGAGGTAAAATAAACAACGTAATTTATCTAAAAGAACCGAATTGTTTAAATTGCCATTTTGCTCTACTCGCAATATGTATTATTGCATAAAATTTAGTGTTGATGTTTTACAGATTAGTGTATCTGAACTAATCTAACCAAATTAAAGAAAATTCGATATTATGTTTAGTCCTTTTTGTTCGCATTTTCGCAATCATTTCGCATTCAGTTCTCTTTAATCGCATCTAGAAATTTGAATTCACAAACCATTACTTATCTAAGGCTTTAAGAATGGCATCTTAAGATTTTCAAGATCATGGTGGAATCATGGTGGAATCAAGATCACGCTCATTTACATAATGCCTATTTTGTCTGTTTCAATCTTCCATTCATCTGTAACGGATATTCATGAAAAAAATAGCATTCATGTTGTTAGATCTATTTTTAGTAAAATAATATATTGTATTATCCTAAATCTGAAACTTTTCAGACCTAAAGATAATTTTTACAGTTAAGACTTTTTTTTTCTGTAGAGGAGAAAATGTTTATTGACATATAAATATGTCTAGACTTCTGAAATGACCAAGTGATAAAAAATATAGTTTTCGAGAAAAAACAAACGAAGTACGTTTTAAAATAACTTACACTAGATATTTTGTAAAAGTGACACAACTATTAATTCTTTGTAAATTAAATTTTACCCTTTATTATCTACCCTATATACCGTATATTTCCGTGTTTGAGCCGAGAATTTTTGGACATTATTTTGGCTGCAAAGTGGAGAGGTCGTCTTGTACACGTGTCTAAGAAGATTTCCAAAATTGATATTTTAAATTAAAAAAGATGGTAACTATAAAAAACACAAAAAATTACTTAAAAATGTCTAAAAATACGTTAATACTCAATTCTTTTACAATAAAAAAAGTCACCAATCATCATTCATTGTAACTAAGTCAGTATCAGAATTTTCAAGCAACTGCTTAAAATAACTTTATTTCATTGGAACAGCCGATGAATATCACCAGTGTCTAATTCATCATCATCGTCATTTTCTTCAAAAATGGCATCATCCTCAGTTCCATCCAATTCATTACTGATGCATCCTTATTTGAAAGATCGGACGAGCATTTCTTGCGGTAATTCAAGCCAAGATTCTTTCACCCATTCAGAGATAGTCACTGTGTCAACTTTTTTTAATTACCGCCATTTATCACAGCTGCAACCCCAGATGGCATACATCCAGTCCATTTCGAACGCAGCTTGCCTTTAAACGGCTTATTTAGACAAACGTCCTGCGAAACCGAATCAAGCATATTTGGCAGTGCATCTAAAGCAGAATACAAAAGATCAATAATTTGGAAAAGCGCATTTTTTTTCATTTAGTTTTTCTATTAGTTTTCGTTCACTGAATTTCTCCTCACCTTTTCTTAAACATCGGCTTATATACGGGTTTCCAATTTTGGACGATTTTTGACTGAAAAGTCGTATACTCGGCTTATACACGGAAATATACGACATATAAAATCCGAATTAAACAATTTTATGAAACGAATTCATGACTAATTTTATGAAACTATTAATTAAACGAATAAAATGACTATAGGTTAATTGCGAGATTTTTAGAACGTTGGCGGTAGTGTAATTTTAGCAAGTTATTACAGTCACCTACAGAATGCTTTTCCTAGAAGCGGGTGTACATAGCATTTATAGTTATTTATACTGGTCAACACAAAATAATACTAATATATGTTAAATATGGGATTTTTAGAACGCTGATAGTAATGTAATTTTAATATGTTGTTACAGTCATCTACAGAATGCTTTTCCTAGAAGCTGGTGTACATAGCATTTATAGTTATTTATAATGGACAACACAAAATAATCTATACTAATATTATAAAGAGGTAAAAATTGTTTATTTGCAGGAGGTAAGCTCTAGAACTACCGAAGCGATTCCGAAAGTAATGGTATCAAAATGATGGTGTTAGTCCAACTTAGAACATAGGCTATATCTTAAGTCCGTGCCACTGGCTAAAATGGGGTGCAGGAGCAAAAAACGTTCTAAAAATGCGATTTTAATGTTACTGAAGGACATAGAAACATGAAATTTGGAATGGTAGTTACTTATAAGACACTAATGATCTCTAAGGACATTTCTTTAAAAAAGTCGAAATTAAAAAGAGGTGAAAATGCGCGAAAAGCGTTCGAAAAAACGTTCTAAATGGCGATTTTTACGCAATTTCAGGAAGTTCCAAACCGATTTCAAAAATAAAGGTGTCAAAATGATGGTGACAAACCTTGATCCAACATAGGCTATATTTTATGTCGGTACTACTCACTCAAAGGGGGTGCAGTTGCAAAAAAAGTTCTAAAAATGCGATTTTTGCGTTACTGAAGGGCCTAGAAATACGAATACTAATGATCTCTAAGGACATTTCTTTAAAAAATCGAAATTAAAAAGATGTGAAAATGCGCGAAAAGCGCTCGAAAAAACGTTCTAAATGGCGATTTTTACGCAATTTCAGGAAGTACCAAGCCGATTTCAAAAATAAAGGTGTGAAAATGATGGTGACAACACTTGATCCAACATAGGCTACATTTTATGTCGGTGCTACTCACTCAAAGGGGGTGCAGCTGCAAAAAAAGTTCTAAAAATGCGATTTTTGCGTTACTGAAGGGCCTAGATATATGAAATTTGAAATATTAGTTACTTATTTAATATAAAGAATTTCTAAGAACAGTTCTTAAACATTTCAAAATTTAAAAGGGGTGAAAATGCGCAAAAAGTGTTCTAAAAATGTTCTAAAGGCGATTTTTACGCAATCTCAAGAAGTACCAAACCGATTTAAAAAATAAGTGTCAAAATGATGGTGACAACACTTGATCCAACATAGGCTACATTTTATGTCGGTGCCACTCACTCAAAGGGGGTGCAGGAGCAAAAAACGTTGTAAAAATTCGATTTTTGTGCAACTGAAGGGCCTAGAAATATGAAATTTGAAATATTTATATTTTGATAATTATAAATATTATAATTATCAAATATATATAATATATATTTGAATATATATTATATATATTCAAATATATTTGAAATATATTTGAAATAATAATATATATATAATATTATATACTTATTATATATAAAGGATTTCTAAGAACAGTTCTTAAACAATTCAAAATTTAAAAGGGGTGAAAATGCACAAAAAGCGTTCTAAAAAACGTTCTGAATGGTAGTTTCTACATAATCTCAGGAAATACCAAACCGATTTTTAAAATATTGGTGTCAAAATGATGGTGACAACGCTTGATCTGAGATAGGTTATATTTTATGTCGGTGCCACTACCCCAAAGGGGGTGCAGGAGCAAGAAAACGTTCGAAATTGCGATTTTTGTGTTACTGAAGAGTCCAGATACATGAAATTTGGCATGGTAGTTACTTATTAGATATAAATGATCTCTAAGTACATTTTTAAAAAAAAATTCTAAATTTAAAATGGGTGAAAAGGCGCAAAAAGCATTCTAAAAAATGTTCTAAAGGCGATTTTTACGTAATCTCAAGAAGTCCAAACCGATTTAAAAAATAATGGTGACAACCTTTGCTCCAATATAGGCTACATTTTATATCGGTCCCACCACCCCTAAAGGGGGTTCAGGAGAAAGAACGTTCGAAATTGCGATTTTTGTGTTAGTGAAGGGCCCAGATACATGGAATTTGGAATGGTAGTTACTTATTAGATATAAATGATCTCTAAGAACATTTCTTAAAAAATTCGAAATTTAAAAGAGGTGAAAATGCGCAAAATGCGTTCTAAAAAACGTTCTAAATGGCGATTTTTACTCAATCTCAGGAAGTACCAAACCGATTTAAAAAATAATGGTGTCAAAATGATTGTGACAACCCTTGCTCCAACACAGGCTCTATTTCATCTCGGTGTCATTACCACCTAGGGGTTGCAGAAGCAAAAAACGTTCTAAATTGAAATATTTGTGTTACTGAAGGGCCTAGAATCCTGAAATTAGGCAGGGCAATTATTTATAAGATACAAATGATCTCTAAGAACATTTCCTTAAAAACCGAAATTTAAATGGTGTAAAATGAGCTAAAAGAATTCTAAAAAACTTTCTAAATTGCGATTTCTACGCAATCTCAGGAAGTACCGAACCGATTTAAAAAATACTGGTATGAAAACGATGGTGACAGCCCTCGCTCAATATATATACGTCATAACTACCGAAGCGATTTCAAAAGTAATGGTATCAAAATAATGGTGTTGTTCCCTTTTCCAACATAGGCTATACCTTATGTCGGTGCCACTACCCCAAAGGTAGTGAAGGAGGAAAAACGATCTAAATTACGTTTTTTGTAATACTGCAGGAGCTAGCAACTTGAAAATAGACATGGTAGTTACTCATAAGGTATAAATGATCTCTAAAAACATTTCCTAAATAATTCGAAATTTAAAAGGGGTGAATATGGACGAAAAACGTTCTAAAAAACGTTCTAAATTGGGATTTCTACGCAATCTCAGAAAGTATTAAACCGATTTCAATAGTCATGGTTGGAAATTGATGATGACAGCCCTTGCTCCAATATAGGATCCATTTCATGTCGGCGTCTTTACCACCTTGAGGTTGCATTTAAAAAAAACGTTCTAAATTGTGATGGCAACTTGAAATTTTGCATGGTAATTACTTATGAGATGTAAATACTCTCTGAGAAGAGTTCCTTAAAAATTTGAAATTTAAAAGGGGTGAAAATGAACGGAAAGCGTTCTAAAAAACGTTATAAGTAGCTATTTCTATGCAATCTCAGGAAATATAAACCGATTTCGGAAGTAAAGTTTTCAAATTGATGTTGACAGTCCCCGGTCCAACATAGCTTATATTTTACGTTGTTGTGACTACCACCTGGAGGTTACAGGAGCAAAAAATGTTCTAAATTGCGTTTTTTGTGTTACAGAGGGTGTCTAACATTTTAAATTTGGAATGGTAATTACTTCAAAGATGCAAATGCTTTCTAAGAATTGTCGAAAGGAAATTCCAAATTTAAAAGGATGAAGTGAGCGAAAAGCTTTATATAAGCGTTTTAAATTACGATTTTTATGCAATCGTATGAAATACGAAACCGATTTCAAACATAATGGTTGCAAATTGATGGTGATAGAACCTGCTTAAACATAAGCTATATATTTTATGTCGAGGTTTGCAGGAGCAAAAAACTTTCTAAATTGCGATTTCTGCGGTACTGAAGAGGCTATAAACTTTAAATATAGCACGGTAGTTACTTATAAAATATTAATGTCCTCTAAGAACAGTCGAAAATAAATTCGAAATTAAAAAGGGGTGAAGCGAAGGGAAGGAGCGAAAAGTATTCTAAAAATGTCCTAAATTACGATTTCTATGGAATCTCAGGAAATAATAAACCGATTACAGAAGTTATTGGTTGCGAATCAAGAGTGATAGTCCCTGATCCTATTCGGGCTACATTTTATGCCGCTGTCACTACCACCTGGTTGGCAGGAACAACAAGAAAGCCTTTAAAAACATGTAAATTCCATTTTCTATAGAATATTAGGAAATACCAACCGGTATCAAGGTTAATGTTGGCAAAGTAATGGTGACAGTCTCTGTTTCAACATTCTTCGAGATATTCTATTTCACTCTCTTTCGGCATTTTATTTTCATGCCACTAACACCAGACAGGTGGTAGACTGTTAGACAAGAAGTTTGGAATTTGAGATGATGGTTAAGTTTAAGATGTAAATGTGTTGAGGTGGTTTCTAAAAAATTCAAAACTTCAAATGAATACTGAAATGAGCGTATGAAATGAGCATAAAAGTCTCGAAATACTTTCTAAATTATCATTTAATTGGAATTACTTTTAGTTCTTCTTATTAATTAAAATATCATTTCTGTCTATTGCACTTTTATGATGAAGTTTAGTCAAACTGTGGCTTAATTTGTAATTTTTGAATTATTTCAAAAAGTGTTCTTCTAATAAAAAATAGTCATGAAAATATCACTTGCCCTATTTCAACTATTACTCGGGCAAAGCCGCGGTGTTTGCTAGTACTATCTAATGTTAAATATGGGATTTGTAGAATGCTGACGGTAATGAAATTGTAATATATTGTTACAGTCATCTACCAAATGGTTTTCCTAGAAGGATGTGTATAGAATTTATAGTTATTTATACAGGGCCGCACAAAAGAATACGAATATACGTTAAATATGGGATTTTGAGAACGATGACGCCAAAGCAATTTTAGTACACTGATACAGTCATCTACAGAATGTTTTTCCTAGAAGATTGTGTATATAGCATTTATAGTTATTTATAGAGTGCCGCACAAAAGACTACGGATATATGTTAAATATGGGAAACGCAGGCGGTAATGAAATTGTAATATGTTGGTACAGGCCCTGCGGAAGTTTTTTACTAGAAGAGGGTGTAACATTTATAAATATTTATACAGGGCCACACTAAAGAATACGAATATATGTTAAATGCGAGATTTGGAGATTGCTGACGATTATGTAAATTTAATATGTTTTTACTGTAACCTGAAGTATCTTGGTTATCGAAAAAGGTGTATATAATATTTATAGTTATTTTACAGGGCCGCACAAAAGAACACGAATATATGGTAAATGCGCGGTTTGTTGAGCGCTGATGTTAATGTACTGTTAGTATTTTGTTAGAAACAGGCAGCAGTTAGCTGACAGACAGGAAACTTACAGATAGCTGATAGACAGTCTACAGAGTGTAGACAAATAGCAGATAGACAACAGATAGACAGTATACAGAGTGTAGGCTAATAGCAGATAGACAACAGATAGCAAACAGACAGGAAACAGATAAACAGCAGAAAGATAGACAGTTGAGAGTGTAGACAGACAGCAGATTGCAGGAAGCCGACAAATATACAGGAGACAGACAGCAAACAGATAAAGATCCGAGAGCCAGTCAACAGACAGAGAGGTGACAGACTGCAGATGACACGCAGAACAACATACAAAAAGCCGACTAGGTAGCAGACAGAAGACATACTTACAACAAACATACATCAGATAGCAGACATAAAAATAGCAGATAGCATACACACGGAATACAGGTGACAAAGTGTAAAAATACATCAGACAGACAGACAACTGATAACATACGGACAGGCAGCAGATAGCAGAGAGCTAGCTAGCGCAGAAAGGTTCACGCACGAAAGGCGCATGGGGCAGAGCCACCTTGTTTTTCCATAAATTTATTAATCTCCTGTGTTTTAAAAATAAGGTGATCAACTTTTGCGTCTGTAAAAAAATGTTATTACGATTTTTTAGAATTTCTATATCATTTTTTAACATGTAGAATAAATTAATTGCAATTATCACGCGTGATATTTAAATTTGTATGAAAGAACAAACATTTTTAATAATTTCAAAATTATTGTAGATAAAAAATTCTATGAAAGATATTTCAAAAATATTTTTTTTAAGAAAAATGCTGAAATATGCATAAAAGTGTAATCTTCAATCTTTTAAAGTATTTTTCCTATTTTATATTATTTGGAAGCATTTCTATATACATATATTTTTCTGAAATCGCTATTGGATAAAAAATGTAATTTTTGAGAGCTATTTTTTTATATTATATAAATTTATATTATATATATTTATTATACTATTTTAGCTATTAAAATACCTTTTATTAGATATTTTATAAAACTGCCACAGTTACCAATTGTGTATTAATTCAATTTTGTTTTATGAATTTTCAATACATGAATAATTTTTCTGTGTTCTAAAAATAATATAGATCAGTTTTTGCGTTGCTAAAAACTGTTATTACTTTTTTTTATGGAATTTCCGTCTTATTAATTTTAACATGTAGTGAATTACATTAATTGGTTGAAATTATCATGTTTAATGTATAACTTTCTAGCAAAGGTCACATATCTTAAATTATTTTTAAATTATTGTTGCTAAAAAGATCCCTTAATATATGTTACCGGCCAAACCCAATTTTAGGCCAAAATAGTTTATCCTAACGCGCATAGGATAAACTAGTTTTTCCTGGCCCAAACTAGTTTATCCTAGCGCCCATAGGATAAACTAGTTTTTCCTAGGAAAAACTAGTTTGACCTAACGCTCATAGGATAAACTAGTTTGGCCCAGGAAAACCTAGTTTATCCTATGGGTGTTAGGATAAACTAGTTTGGCCTATCAAAAACTAGTTTATCCTATGCGTTTAACTAGTTGATACTAGTTTATCCTATTATTCATTGGTCCGAACTACTTTATTCTAGGCCAATTCTATTTGGCGTGATTTTATTGATACCAAAGACCTTCCCGACGCCAATCTTCTAGTTTGTCCTAGGCCGATCTAGTTTATCCTAGACCAATGCAATTTGACGTGCTTTTATTGATCACAACTACCACTGTGGCGCCAACCTTGTGCAAAGTAGTGTTGCGGGCACCCCTGTATAATATATTTTATTCGATGGGGAGTCAGATACTGACCCTTATCTTCCCCATTTCATCTCCGCCGATAGTTACAAAATATGTTCCATTTGACATATTGTGTGCTGGAGGAACAAAGAAATAGATAATAGGTTATCATAAAATTTAGCAGAGGAAGAATTTAGAGGATTGATTATGTACAGTATAACTTCGAAAATCCAGTATCGTCGGGACAGGGTCTTCGCCGGATTTTTGAAAATTCCAGATTTCTGAAAGAGTATTAAATGTACTTCTGATGTTCTTAATGGTGCATTTATTCATAAATAATTCAAAGCCAAGTGATATTTATGTGAGAAAAAAAAAAAAAAAAAAAAAAAAAAAAACAATCATTTTCTTTTCTCATATAAATATCACTTGGCTTTGAATTAATTATGAATAAATGCACCATTAAAATATCAGAAGTACGTTTGATATTCATTCAGAAATCTGGAATTTTCAAAAATCCGGCAAAGTCTCGGTCCCAGTTTGGCCTAAAACACATATATTTTTAAGCTACCATTATTCCACAATTAAAATTCTCATTAAAGAATAATACACATATATTTATACGGATGGGGATACAGAACTGAAAAACCTGTTAAAGAACCTGTGTGTGACGAAATCGTGTTTTATATGGAATTTCTTTTTAATCGGTGCAAATTGGATATAATAATCAGTTTGAAAAAAACATAATACATTTGCCAGAGACGACGGACCTGCTAAAAAAGGAACTTAACAATAACTAAGTTTTTTTCTCTCCTAGGTGATTCCGTCTTAGAAGGTTTTTCTGTGTAAAATATTTCAGATTTTAAAGTTTCCAAGCCGTGTAAAAAATCAATGGCATTAGTAATTATTCAGATATTTAGATACAAACAGAGATTCATTAAAAAATCCATATAGTTTACAATAGAATCATTAATATCGTTAATCCACATTCAATGGCTTGGAGATTTAAATTTTTTTAAAATTCTATACAATAAAATATTCTAAGAAGGAATTGCATAGAAAAGAAGAAAAATCCGTTATAGGCAGGTTTCCTTATTAGAAGGTTCATCTCTGTTGTAAATGCATTATATTCTTTTTACAAGTACTAATATCCTCATTTTACATAGATCAACATATTGCTTTTTGTTAAACACGAGATTCCATCATAGGCAGGTTATTTTTTTTCAGGTTTTACCGTACTTTAATTTTATTTCCTAAAAATGCATCTACTCATCTTAAAAAAATTAATAAAAATAACTAGAAAACAAGAATTCTGCTTTTTCAGAATTTAGTGTCGCAACCCGATGAAAAAAAAAGTATATAAATATAGGTAGTACAAAACATATTTTAGTTTTAAGACTTAAAAAACACGCTTTTATTTTATATAAAATGACGTCGTTCACATCCTCTGAATAATTCCTCATTTGCGATCCAGACTGAAACAGCATCTATAGTAAAGTATTCATATTACGTCACTATCGCTGAATAATACATATATCCAAAAAAGAGATGTGGTTATTCAAGAAACTCGACAAAAAAAATCGGCTATCTAATAATTCATAAACCTTTATTTGTTTGTAATATTAATATAGATACTTAAAATTAAATATAGTTTATAATAGCTTCATGTTTTATCAGAAATCATTCATTTATATATTTTTTTAAATAGCACGTATTTTAATTACGTTTTTGTCGGTTGTTATGGAAAAATGGCAACAAAAAAATATAATTACTATTCTGCAACAATTTATCTTTTACTTTCTACAGATTTGGTGTACTCGAGTTGCCAACATTAAACAAATGGCGCTAAAAAGTACAAAAAAAATAATATCTCAAAAATAAATTGAAATGAAGTTTTCAAACAAATTGCAGTTAAAAGTACATTTTTTTCTAATACGACGGTATAAAAATTGAAATTGTGCGATACTTAGAAGTTAAAAAAAATTGCAGTAGAATATTTAGCCATACATTGATACATCTGTTTTTTTTTACGGCTTATACAACGGAACGTTGTTTTTTAGATACGACATTTTTATTGCTGGCCATAAGAAATGGCATATCGGGGCTAATAAATATATAAATTTTAATTGTGGAATAATTGCGATTTAAAAATACGTGCATTAAGAAAAAAAAATGGGCCTGCCTAAATGTTACTGATATTTTTACTGAATAGACCAGAGATCCTGCCGGTTCTGTTTTGGAAATTAGACTGGAAATTTCTGTCTGTGGAGACCTCAAGAAGAATTCAGTCCAGTCCTGACTTAAGCCAGAAAAAAAATGAGTCCCGTTCCATATCGGTTCGAACCTCTCGAAAAAAGTAATCCTCAAACCAAACCCGGACCGAGTGTCGGGAACGAAAATTGGGCGGGTTCGTAAAGACCCTTACATCGAATAACCAAAAGGCTGGCTCACAAAATTCTATAAATTTGAACGCTAAACTTCTATTATATTTAAACAAGTAAGAAAAATCATGCGTACAGCATAGATTATAAAACACTTTCCAACACCACCGGAAAGCTTTAACGAAACTTCGTTACTAAGGGAAATAAGATAACTAAGTAAACATTTAAAAATTTGATTTCAGTAGTTACCACCCATAGCCAAATATGTATTCCAATTCTTTTGAACAGACCTGTATTCGATCTGTATGTTGATATATATACTATATAATGGGAAAATTTAGTTTAACAAGAAAATGCATAACTGGTTGAAATTCATCTTTCAGGATTTTATACTAGTAGATGGAAACATACTTGAATACTTTTGTACAGCCCTGTAGTTTACCTAGTACCTTTATTACATGCCACTATTTAGCTAAAATTTAATTCAAACTAAAACACGCTTAAAACTACTGAAATTACATTTCCAGAAATTATCACCCATAGACGGCCATGTATCGAACTCTTTGGGTGGCGCTGTATATACTTTTATCTATATTCTACAAATATTTCTAAGTACACTAAATTCAGTTCAGCGTAAAAATGCATAACTCCTTTAAAACACACCTTTAATCAATTTATGCTCATACACAGTAACCTTTACGAATTTATTTCTGTAGCTCTGTATATGAACTATAGCATTTATACGCACTTTATTGTATGCATAAATATAGTGAACAAGTAGGTAAGTGTGATCACAGATCGCACAGAGGGTTTCGTTTAATATTCCTTTCAAAACACTTTATCCTTTTGAAAAATATGTTAGTTCCACATTTCGCAACCAGGGGCGCACTTCATTCTAAACAAACCTCTATTCGAACGAAACTCCGTTTTATATACTATCTGTAGATATATTAGTGGAGGGGATTGGACCGATAGCACCCGAGATAAGTAGGCGCCCCTGGCGGTAAAAAGTGGAACTAAAATATGTAAGGCTATGGTGCATAATATGAAAGAATGGTCAAAGGGGTGTCGGCAAAAGTTGGAAAAATGCCCCCCGGTTGAAAAGGGCGGAGGTTAGAAAAATTGCTTAAAATACACAATTTAGAGCCCGGAGGAGTAAATAATATAAGTCTTTTTGAAAATTTTATAATTTGCCGTGTGGTCTGAGGTATTCAGCTATACGTATACAAAAATTCATGTCTCCAACTTAATTAGGGGCTCTCATAGAAAGAATTGCTTAAAATACATATGTGGCATCTCAAAGTTTTAAACGTAAGACTTTTTCAAGATTTTATGATTTGTCGCCTGGCCTCAGGTGTTCTGCTATAAGTATGCCAAATTTCAAATCTCCAATTTAATAAGGGGCTCAGTTAGAAAGAATTGTTTAAAATACGCATGTGGGAGCCCAAAGGGTTAAATGTACGATTTTTTCAAAATTTTATGATTTGTCGTATGATATGAGGTGTTCAGATATAAGTATGCAAAATTTCACGCCTTCAACCTAAATAGGGGGTCACGTAGAAAAAATTGTTTAAAATACACATGTGGGAGCTCAAATGGTTAAATGTACGGCTTTTTCAAAATTTTATGGTTTGTAATTTCCTGCGAGGGGTTCAGCTATAAGTATGCAAAATTTCACGCCTCCAACCTAAATAGGGGCTCACTTAGAAAGAATTGTTTAAAATACACAGGTTGGAGCCCAAAGGATTAAATGTACGACATTTCAAAATTTTAAGATTTATCGTTTGATGCGTGGTGTTCAGCTATAAGTATTCAAAATTTCAATTCTCCAATATGTATAGTTTTTGAGAACGGGCTCTGTGATAGACAGACAGACGGACAGACAGGCAGACAGAGGAGCGAGACGAATAGGGTTTCGTCAGATGAACGAAACCCTAAAAAAGCGCATACCATAATTAAAAATACATTTCGAGCAATCATTACTAATATACAGTAATTCGGATGCAATATAGTAACTGAAATTCACAACAAACAATTCACTGAATACACCACAAACAATTTCCCCTATACCATTATGAACGGAATTCTTTTGTGTAGCCCTGTAAATGAACAATAGCTATTCTTTGCACCCCATATTCAACAGAATGCATATTTTAGTGGGATTCAAAAATGAATATTAATTTTACTATGTTTGAAAAAGTGTAACACCATTAAAAATCATTTGAAACGATTTTTTCACATTGGCCGTAATGTAACGGGAAACTTTTAACTGTCCCTGTAAATGAACTAAGCATGCTGTCCCTGTAAATGGACAAAACATGCTACAAACTTCATTTGCAATAGGGAATGTGCGTTGATAGAGGTAACTAAAATCCAAAAATTTCAGAACGTTCCGAGCATATTTACGAGAGTTAGAGCGTGGACAGACGGACAGACGGCCTGACGGACAGACGGCAGACGAACAGACAGACAGACGGCCAGACAAACCGAAGTCATAAACACTTTTCAACTTTGTTGGAAAGTGTTAAAAATAGAAAATTAAAAAACGAGTTTTTAGTGAACAAGGCACGTCAAATTGAGTTGGCCTAGGATAAAGTAAAAGGTTGGCGCCGAAGCGGTCTTTGGGATCAATAAATGCACGCCAAATTGAATTGGCTTTGGATAAACTAGTTCAGATCAATGAATAGTAGGGTAAACTACTTTATCCTATGAACGTTAGGCCAAACTGGTTTGGCCTAGGAAAATCTAGTTTATCCTATGGGCGTAGGATAAACTATTTTGGTCTAGGAAAAACTAGTTTATCCTATGGCCATTAGGATAAACCAATTTGACCTAGGAAAAACTAGTTTATCCGATGCGCGTTAGGATAAACTAGTTTGGCCAAGGCCAATCTAGTTTGGCCTAAAATCCGGATTGGCCGTTAACGTATATATTATATATTATTTATATTCCAAAATGCTGTTAGAACGTGTATTTTTCCCTTTTAGATATTTTCTTTTTTTATAATATTTGACAGAATTACACAAACATGTATTTTTCTTAAATATAAGAGAATTAAAAAGATATTAAAAAAAGATATTTAAATGAAAACCTTTATAACTAATAAAGTGAGGTAAATTTAAGGTCTGAAACTGTTGGAGCGGACTAAAAAATGTTATAACGCTTTCAGACTTGAAGAATTTTGGTAGAAATTAAAAGTATTGGCTTTACCCTACTTAGTAGGATCATATATGATCGAAAAAAAAATATTTTAAAGATTTTCCGATGTCAGCTTACATATAGGGAGGATCCACACTATTGTGTTGTGCAGGCTTGGTTTTCAATCACAAAAAATGATGAATTTGATTTTTCTTTTTCTTAGAATTTCAAGCACAATTGTGTAGGTTAGGTCTTAAAAGGATAAATATGATATGAACTATTTCTTATGTTTTTTTTTATTTCTTTGCCACATTATTTATAGCTGGAGCAGTATTTAATTTTAAATTTAATTAATATGAGCAAGGGAGTTGACACATGAGTAATAAAAATATGCTAAAGATAAAAAATGACTAATAAGGAAATAATTTTGTGTCTATATCGTTCTATTTAATACAAAATTTTTTCCAATACACATATATATATTTCATTATATATTTTCTCATAAATTATTTTGATATCATTATATTTTTTTTTTTGTAATAAAAATATTGCGCCCCCTTTAATCATTTTAAAAGTGTACGCTTCATAAATTTCTATTAAAAGTTTGAAATTACACTATAGATTAATTTTATATCAGTAACATTTCGCGATTTTTATTCATATGCAAAAATGCTCAAGGAACGCAGAACTTTTCTCATTAATCTCAGAAATTATTATTCAGTTTTTATCTCTGAGTTTTGTTAAGGGAGAAAGAATGAATAACATACAATTTCACTGGATTTATTATTTAAAACAAAGTGAGTAAATAAAGTTCATTAAAATAAATTGAAAGTTTTAAATGATGATACTCATACATTTTTATGTTATATAGAAGGACAAAAAATGATTGTATTTTTTAGAAAAATAATTCGTATATATTGTTGTTTAATAAGGAAAATAAAAGAGTCTGTTTAATTTTTCACAACTATGTATGTCTGTTTGGTAAAATTGAATCAAGCAATCGAAAAACCATGCAGAGAAACATAATGAATTTCTGATAAAATACAAAAAATCTACACACATTTCTGTCCTTTTTATAGCTGTGTTTCAAACTTATCTGACATTTTTAACTGTTATCTACGATTCTCTGAATATTAATAGTCAATAATATCTACACCCAAGAAATAAAAATAATGTAATAATTTTCAAATTATTTTAATATTTGAAGAAAATATTCTTCTTTTAATGTTACGTAAACGACGTCACGGGTAACAGATATCATGCTATGTGGAGTCTTTATATAACATAAAAGTGTCCTGAATACATTAAATCTATAATATTTCCGCCATAAGGACATTCATTTCCTAATAATCTTATATTAATTCATTCATTACTAGCAGACTCGCCCGGCGGTGTCCGGGGTCCGTAAATAATAACCTTAAACAAAACTCAAGTTTGTATATTTTTATATCTTTTGAAATTCTTTTAAATGAGCCTAATTTCGGAGGCACACATTGCCTTCCGCAGTGTATAGTGTGTTCCCACCAAACATTTCTCTGAACGAACCTGTAACCTGGATCCCCGCTACCCAAGGCTGCATATACCGGAAATGCTCCGTACGTGCCGGAGATAATCGAAAACCAAGTTGAGTGAGCCAAACGTCGTAGTTATCAAGTCCACAGAATCCACAAAAAAAAAAAAAAAAAAAAAAAGAATGCACCATTAATTTTAGAAAATGTTGGTAACTAAAGTCTAAGATAAAATTTCACAATGCAGAAAGTAGCTGAATTGTAATCTAAGTTGAATGAGTCAAATCGAATTGAAATTGGGTCCTTATAATACGAGGAAAGGATGGGCCTCCATGGGGTGGAAGATGCCCCTCCCCCCCTTGTAAATTTCATGAATTACTTTTAACATTAACACGATAGGACAAATAAACGGATGAAATTTCTTATCTAAAGTTATCTTTAAAGCAACGCGATTTTTAATTTACGGCTGTAATGAGTAAACATAAGTTGATTGTGTAAAAGGAGATGATACCTCAAGTACACTTTTTTCGAATATTAAAGAAAGACCGTGGCCTGGGGGCAGGGTCTTAACTGGAATGTAGTTGGGAATAAGAAAATTTTTAGTAAAGTAGCTGGAGGACGCTGAAACTATATTAAAGAAAATTGTATTAGAATCGGCTACTTTTTAAAGAAGCTGCAAGAAAGATCCCAAGGAGGAGATTAATATTAAAATTTGGTGGTAACTGAAGCCTGAGAAATTTATTGTCATTCATGTAGTAGCAGAACTTAAGATGTTTTTTAAAAAAGCTAGTGAATCGGACCGTTTTTAAGGGACTTATAACAAAGGGCCCAAAGAGGGCAAGCTGATAGTAAAGAGCACGGTCATAACATGAAAACTTGTTAAAAGATTTAAGTTCTTAGCACTTATGTTACGTAATGTTACGTAACATAAGTGCGTATATATATAGTGCGAATACCCTATGCTTAATATCTTCAATTAGTCAAAATTAAGCATAGGGTATGAATTAATCATTACAATAAAACTTTAAAGAAATGCGCAAAAAATGGGGGGAAACGATTCAAACAGAGCCCCTGGGTTCAGCAAAAAACAGAGGGTGTTGGTCCGGGAAGAAGAGTGCAAGACTCAGTTTTCAAATTTTGTTTTGAGAATGCAAGAAAATTAGGTGATGAAAAATGCACTCTGCACAAAAAACTTCAAGTGACCCGGATTGGGCCCTACAGGATCCTATGGTGCTCCATGATTTTAACTGGAATATAGAAAGAATGAATATGGAAGAATAACTAAATAGAAAAGGGTTCCAAAAATGAAGATCGGATTAAGAGAGGGCAATTTAACAACAATTTATGGTGCAAAAACTTCAAGGGTACCTGCACCGGTACCCAAGAGTCCAAAGAATTAAGTGGCATGTAGTTGGTTATAAAGATACTTTTAGTAATTTTTTAAGTAATCAGAGGAAGCTAGAACTACGTTAAAGAAAATTGCAAAAATTTGGTTCATTTATAAAGAAGCTGCACCAAGGGCCCAAGAAGGCGATTAATATTCAAAATTGGTGGTAGATAAAGGCCTGATTTCTTTTTTTTGTTGTTGTTGTTGTTCATGTAGTAGCTGGAGAACCTAAGAAGTTGTTAGAAAAAAAAAGCTAGGGAATAGGACTATTTTTAAGGGAGCTTTTATTTGGGACCCAAAAGGGGCCAATTAATAGTTGAGAGCAAGGCTCTAACATGAAAACCTGTTAAAACGTTTTAGTACTTAGCGTTTTAGATCTTCGATTAGTCAAAATTAAGCATAGGGTATGAATTAATCATCATATATATGTATCATAAAGCAGTAAGCCCTAAAACTTCCGCTCGAGTGTTTTCAAAAACTACCCGGTGGATTTTCTTTCAGATTGTATCATTCGATAGGAAATATTCCCGGGGTAGTTTATGAGAAAATATACAGGGATAACTATGATTTTTGGTAATAAATTTCGTATATTACTGCTATTTTGAACGAAAAGGTTGCCAGTGATTATCTTTTGGCGAAAGGTTTGTTGATTAAAGAATCAAGATGGCTATATCTGTTAGAAAATAATGCAAACATCTCGCAAATAAATGAAAAAAATACTGATATTTAATTTAAAAAACAACAACAAAAAAGTTTTCATAAGACATAATATTATAAAACGAAAATATTTAATTTAAACATGGAATAAATATCTGTAAGGCTTAAAGTATAAATTATTGAGAAATTTTACAGTTGGTACAATATTTGTCGAATTATCGCTTGCGATAGGTTAAAAAAATGAATCTAAAAATTTGATTTGACAATTTTTATGGCATTTTTTTTCT
The DNA here is from genome assembly GCA_963932465.1 of Maratus speciosus. Lineage (NCBI taxonomy): Eukaryota > Metazoa > Arthropoda > Arachnida > Araneae > Salticidae > Maratus > Maratus speciosus. The sequence goes on from OZ010786.1 coordinate 25,521,394, forward strand.
TTTTAGCTCTTGCGCCAGGTTAATAAAAACGTGTCTGAAAACTTGATGAAATAAAATCTAGGTTACATTGTTTAGTCTTTTTTTAACCATTTGGAAAAATGGTTATTGTTCTCGTCACGATGGGAAATGAAAAGCATATCTGAAGGTTTTTATTGGTTTAATCCGCATTGCATTCGTTTCCTGATTGGTCTATATAGTAATATGTATTTCCTTTTATTTTCAACAGAGATCTGTTGCCACTATGACAAAAAAGTAATAAAAACTACAAATAAAATTAATAACTCATAAACAAATTGAGATACAGCTTTCAAACAAATTGCATTTAAAAGTACATTTTTTTTCTCTATACGACGATATAAAAAGTAATATTTTGGGATGTTCAGAAGTTTAAGAATAAAATTTCATTTAAAACGGGCCGTCAGATTTCTTGGAAATCTGACGATGGAAAAGCCTTTTCCCGAACAGCCAATGAAATGCTTGGATAATACATATGTTTCAAGTGGATAATATGTACGAGTCGCAGGCGATTACCGTCGCTTACAATTTTTACGTGTAACAACACTATTAATGTATAATTCATGGCGTACGTAATGTATGAGTAACTCAGTGCTATTTTTTGTCTTAAATTTTAGTCTTTGAAAAAATCATTTTCCAAATGCTCGTTGTAATTTGTTAAATTGCTTCTATTTTTTTTTTTTTTTTTTTTTTTTTGTCAATTTAATTATTATTTTATATAATTCTCCCATCATATGATTTACAGGAAAAACTAGAAGCATTTGTAACTAGTATGTTGTGGCCATCACAAAACTTTCTTCTATATAAATCACGTCAATTAAATCATTTAAATAGTACAAGAAATTACATGAATTTAGCACCAATTCATATCAAAGTATATCTGAATTTGAAGTTTGATGAAAATTCGTGCATTAGTTCTTGAGATAGAGCTACAGCGGAAATTCTGAAAAATGTAGCATAGCAGCGCCACCTGTTGAGTCATTTACACTAAAAATAAACAGCACTAAATGATATCAAGGTATACCTGAATCTGAAGTTTGTTGAAAATCTAAGCGTTAGTTCTTGAGATAAAGCTATTGCGGAAATCGCAAAAAATACAGCATAGCAGTGCCACCTGTTGAGCGATATACACCAATAATTAAAAAGCACTAATTTACACGTCAATTCATGTCAAGGACTAACTAAATCTGAAGTTTGATGAAAATCCGTGCAATAGTTCTTGAGATACAGCTCTTGCGAAAATCGTGAAAATGCAGCACAGCAGCGCCACCTGTTGGGCGATTTACACCAAAAATTAAACAGCACTAATTTATATCAAGGACTAACGAAATCTGAAGTTTGATGAAAATTCGTGCATTTTTTCTTGAGTTAGAGCTATTGCGATAATCATGAATAATGCAGCATAGCAGCGCCACCTGTTGGGCGATTTTCACAAAAAAGTAATCAGCACGAAACTATATCCTGGACTAACTGAATCTGAAGTTTTGTGAAAATCCGTGCAGTAGTTCTTGAGATATAGCTATTGCAGAAATCGCGAAAAATGCCGCATAGCAGCGCCACCTTTTGGGCGATTTTCACCAAAAACTAATCAGGTCTAGTTTATATCAAGGTATAAGTAAATAATAAGTTTTGTGAAATTCTGTGCATTAGTTCTTGAGATAGAGCGCCCACAAAATTTTTGTCACATACAGACTCACAGACAGAGTGACAGAGTGACAGAGTGACAGAGTGACGGAGTGACAGACAGACTCACAGACAGACATTTTCTAAAAACCATCAAATCGTGTTCTGGGCATTTTAAAACGTGTAAATCCGTCGAAAACCGGGAGTCGAAAATTTTTACGAATCCAATACTTTCTTCTTGTAAAGATAGAAGAAAGTAAAAATGGCTGTATTAGTGAGTTACATGCTATTTATTTATTACCTTTGTCGCCAAACAATGCAATTTTAAGCCAAATGAGACAAAAGTGTGAAATAAGCCTAGAGAAGAGCATTTAGGAGTACATTTATATATTCTAGCGTAAATTATATAAAAATCAGTTAAAATTGTAATTATGTAGTCAATCATTTAAATTTTAGTGTAAATGTCTTCCATATACAGACATATGCTAAAATAATTTACTTTCAAAGATTTAAAATATTTTTTACCATACTATGGAATACCATTACTATGGAAACATGCGTTTTGTTTTCCTCAAGCATTTGATTTCTATATCCTCGAACTCAGATCATTACTTATTAATTAAATATTGCGTATCTGGGAGCACGGCAGTGCGTCCGCCAAGTTCGCACAAGCCGTAAGCTACCTTTTCTTGAACCATTTCGGCATACTTTTCACCCCCTCATAACGTCGTTTTAGGGAGAGATATGGAATTTTTTCTTTTATACACATGCTCGTATGGTCAAACTGAACTAAGATTCCACGATTTCATGTTTCTATATTTAGTAGTTTTCGAAATATTAAATTCCGAAAAAGCGCTTTTTTGTCACTGACTCACTTCGCATCATCAAATAACTAAGGTACTTCTAAAAGTCGTAGAATCATGAAATTTCACAAGTAAGTCGGGTTTATAGCACAATTAACCAGAAAAATCTGAAAACACAGAATTTCCGCCTCTAAACCCTTCAAACAGGGGGTGTTCATTAGGCCGTAAACAGTTCCTTGTGCCAATGTTGGTCGCCAAAACTCGATTACAGAGTTTTGAAGGGGGTCACGTGATTTCAATCAGAATAACATTTTATATATATGCTTTTCCAAAGATGTTTGTTAAATAGAAAAAATGAATATACCTAAAAATTTTAATCAGTATAGGTTATGATATATTCACAATATTAAAACAATAGCACATTTAACAAAATATAATCGCAGTTCGGTACTTTTCCGATATAGTAGCCTTGGCGAAATAGAAAAAATTGCCTTGACAAGAAAAGAAATTTAGTAATAACGCATTTTCTGGCAACCTATTTACTGTTTCATATACACAAGCAATTTTTTCCATGTGTATACTATTTATTTGATGTAAGGAACCCGTATATTTATTTTTATATACAGACAGAAATAATTTGTACATAAAAAACTATATTTTATACATGTATAAATAAAATGTTTATATGTATACATACATATATGGACAACATAAAAGTTCATCAGGTTTGTTTTCATAGTTGTTTATATCATTTGGCAACATATCTCAGTTTCTGAAGTCCGAATTGCGCCAAGATTTTTTAAAAAATGCCAAGGTCCCTATAATGGAAAAATATCCTAATTCCATATGAATGTTTAAAAATCTCCTTTTAATTAAATGAAATGTGTAACTAATAAACTGTCTTTAGCGATATGCGACAGATGCGGCGTCCGAAGTCCGCTGCTAATGTTATTATATTGTATTATTAGCCTACTTACTGTTAATTTATTGTTAATTTTAAATCTTTAAAAGAAAGATTATAGTTATAGATAAGACATGTTAGTCGCCAAAACCCGATTACAGAAAATTAGCCTGAGTTATAAAGGTGTTACATGATTTCAAGCTGAATGAATTTTTATATGCTTTTACAAAAATCTTAATAAGGCAAATCTTTCAATTTATCTGTCCATCTTTCTATCTTGACTTCCTTAAAAGAAATTTTATTAAAGACCGGGAGGCGTCTGCACAGATCACCACCTCATCGAGTTGACAGCTGAAATTTTAGGATTAGTTAAATATTGATTAGCGTATTGAAATGTAACTGGTCTGCCAAGTCATATCTCTGTGGAAACCACCTACAGACCCGATTTTACGGGTTAATTTGTGGATTTTCCATTGTGTTTTCCTGCACCCATTCCTCCATGTTTCCAAACTTTTGGATGCAGGAAAATACAATAGTAAACCTATCAGTTAACCACTAAAATTAGGTCTTCAAGTGGTTTCTACCAAGATATGACTTAACAGACCTGTTGCATTTAAATATGCTAATCTAGTTTTAACTAATCCTAAAATTTCAGCTGTAAACTCGATGAGGTTATGGCGTGTACAGACGCCTCCCGGTCTATTACAAATGTCGGAATTCTAATCTCAATAGCACTCTGGTCAATCTGGCAATTATCCCTACTATTTATGGAACACTATTCCTTTAAGTGCGTTTTAATGATATTAATGAACTTATGCATATGAATCATACATATTATACATGTGCATTTAATACGTAATACATTTGCATCATACATATTATAGGTATGTGTATAATACATAATACATATGCATCACTATGACGTCAGAAAAAACAAAACATTTTTTGTCGCCAAATTTGAGAATTGACATGATATATTACCAAATTTTGCGAAGCTTAGCTAAATGTCGCCACGCTTGGCGAATATTTGACGCTAGTGGCTATTTTTAAATGAGTTAATTATTAATGCGAGCCATCTATTTTTATTTTTCTGCATATCATCTGAATAGTTATGTGATATAACGTACTAATATTTCCAAAGTGCTAATAGTTTCGTCACTGCCCAGAGCCTCTGCTATTGTTATTATATTGTACTGTTATTATACTTACTGTGACTATATTGTTAATCTTTACACCGCTAAAACTTCTGTATTATGTAAAGAAATTTTACGGAAACTATTAAAGCATTGAAACTGGCAGTTCTCCTTATGATTATTATAATTCTATAATATGTAACATGTTAATCGATATGTACGTTAGAATGAATCTTCTATAATCCGGTTCCTCGCATTTTAGTTTTCAGGTTTCAAATAAAATTAGCTAAAATCTTAAAACCATGGCACATTGACTAATTGTTCAACACGATCAGATGAGAAGAATGATAGATTTTCAAATGGATCATGGCAGTGAGCCGGTAGACCTTCTATTCTTCCATAATCGAGTCTATTGAAAAGGTTAACGTGAAAAAAAGGATATTAGCATCAATATGGTTTAATACAAATACAGATATTGTCAAAGGATTTCATAAGAACCATTTCACTTGTACCCAGTCGTATCAGTTAAAATACAACAATTGGCAGTGACCCCAATTAGAAAAGATTACTTAATAGGATTAAAAATTTCCGCATTAGAGAACGAATCGTAACTGCTAAGGAAACATCCATAAGTGAGTTAAGCGATATTTGTCACGAAAGATGAAATACATAACAACACAAAATATATGATGTGCTTCCATGATTGTAAAGAGTTCTTGATTTCTCTATCAAAAGCTTCCGACTTGGCAAAAGAATGGGCAAGTAAATTAAATTATGAATAACAGACACATGATGCAATGTTTAACATGGAATTAATACGGTCAATACTGCTTGCTAGAGGCGGCTAGTACTTTAATCTAAAAAGAAATAAGGTATAAATTTGTATAGCTCAATAAAATAAATTTAGTTATTTTTATGTTAGCCGGGCGTAAGTGGCAAATCGCCAAATAATGTTCCCAACTCCCATTTTTCATATTGCATTCATTTCATTTAAAGATATATACTTTTCAGTCATCTCATTTAAAATAGATGCATTTCCCTCATTTTATTTAATAGAATATTTAACATAGAAATAAATAAATAAGAAATGATAACGTAAACCAAATTATTTTATTTGAAAATCAAAGCATTGTTTCTAATTTACACATGTGAAAAGTGAAAACTGCCTTTGGCGAAAAAACAAAAGGCTAATGAGGAGATTTGCTCCCGGCTAGCATAAAAGTAAAGAAATTTAAGTTTTTTCATATTAATATAGTTTAGAATAACAAATTTGAAAAACATACAAAAAGTAGTGATATCCCAACAAAAAGTTTTCGGTAAAAAAAAAAAAAAAGCGCCAATTTCTCATTAATGTTTCGGCCAGAAAAAGTAGTGATATCTGAAGTTCGCACAAGTTAAAAGCCAAACATCCCAAATCTTTCATTGAAAATGGCTTCCTGCGACTTGGCCGTTAATGCCTTCGAGAGAGTTTTTCAAATTTTAAAATATGTAAAATATGTTTAAACAACTTCAGTCTATTTAAATGCTTAGAAATTAAAAATAACAAAATACTTGTATTCAGGAGCCTTAATTGCTAAAACATAATTAGTATCAGTTTTTATCAGTTTATAAATCAAATACCTCTTAATGTATGCAAACAAACTGCATTAAATGTTCAAACGAAATAAATCTCTTTCGTCAATACATAATATTTCAATATTATACAATAAAATGTAATGTTACATATTGTAAGATTTGAAGTAAGTAAATTTTGTTTTATTTCTTGGGTTTTACGTTAATGACTTTAGCTTTAGACCGTACAAAATGGCAATTAAACCACAAGTGGACTAAATGATCTGTAATCAAAACTATGTTTGTTGAAATTGAATGGTAGTTATCAGAAATCTTTTACTTATAATGTCTTTATGTGAATTTGCCTCCTTGCATTCTGATAATACTTTTAATATTTAAATAATTCAAAAATGTGTAATTTCTCAATCATTCATTTTGAAATATTGTAGAAGGCATTAACGGCCAAGTCGCAGGAAGCCATTTTCAATGAAAGATTTGGGATATTTGGCTTTTAACTTGTGCGAACTTCAGATATCACTACTTTTTCTGGCCGAAACATTAATGAGAAATTGGCGCTTTTTTTTTTTACCGAAAACTTTTTGTTGGGATTGTATTATTTTTTTAACATGTCGAACATATTGTCGATTTCACTTATAGGAATATTCACTGCTTTAAAAGTTAGAATATTAGAATATTGTTAAGACGATTTCTGTAATTATACGTTATTACTATAAAAATAAATAAATAAATAAATAAAATAAACATTTTGCAATAAATATTGCTTGCTAATTTGTCATTTCTTTTTAGCTTTTTCTGCGTAACTTTCTTTTGCTTAACCATTGTTTAAAAAATGTTTTATTGAACATATTGGACTAATCTTACGGAATCGTGTCACCCGCCAATTAGCATATTGGATTGCGTATCAAAATTCAAAAGATTAGACAGATTTTGAAATTAGCGATTACTAAATTATGGGTTTTCATAACGAAGCAAACAAACGAAAGAAGATTTATTATTATTTATTTATTACCTCAAATTATTTTACTTTCATGAAAAAAAAACAATACTTTCAATGTAGGGGAAAAAACTTTATGGCTCCAATGGTGGTAAATGGAATAATGTCCGAGAACTTATCATTTCAGCCTAGATAGGATTAAATTACATGGAATTTCGATCAGTATAAAGCGAATGTCCTGACGCACACTCTAGCAGATTAACATAGCAACAAATTAAGAGTTATTTTCATAATCTGGGTTATTTACACAACAGACGGACGATTAATTTACTCTTAAATATAAAGGAAATAGCAAGCCTATTTGTTTGTCCGTGTTATTATGCTCTTTAGAAAAAATGCAAAATAAATCTTCGGTTCATGTATTCACCAAAATGCATATTGGTAAAATTTTTGTATAACTAACTTTATTTATCATTGTCCGTTCTTAACCCTGGTTCATGTGCCACAATATTGCTGCATCAGTTTTAATGTTTGACGTGAACCCTCACAATGACGTCGATTACGGATAATTATAAAGATTTTATTTGATGCATGAGGTTTATTTTTCTACAAGATTAAGTCATCGAGTTTTTTCCCGGGTTAACGGTTACATGATTTCAGCTGGTCTACAAAACGAAAATACTGTGAAAATGACGTAATTTTAGATTTGTTCAGGCAATTCATCTTTAAAAACACGCATTTTTATATTTCACCTTTCTTTTAAATATGAAAACAATCTTCTTTGTCTGCAAATAATTTATTACTTTTTTGACAGTATTTACTCTGCTAGAATTCAAAGAGGGGAAACAGTAGTAGCACAAGAGGATGTTTATTAAGATATATAACTAACATCCAGTGAGATTGTATTTAAGCTACCAGAATCACATATTGCGCGAGCTGATAGGCCACGAGATCAAGGAGAAACAAACGAAAATAAACCACGCGAGCATTATTCAAGTTCAATGGTAAATCTCTGCAATCATTATAACGCATCACTAATTTAATATTGTCAGATATGAGAACATTTTAATTCCTATTGTCATAACGACATCATTTTCCTACCAAAAGTGCACTGTGAATAATCAATTAAAAAAACTGCTTCTTCATAATTAAACTTTGTCCAACGCATAAGGTAATATAATATTGCAATGGCGTTCGCATCTTTTCAGCAACGCGGAAGGACATTCAAGCTAAAGATCCATTTTTTTAAAAATTCAAGTTCTAATTCACCATTTCGCTTAATTCAAGTTTTATTTGGAAATACTGAGCAGCGCAGTGGGCATAGCCTGCTAGTTAGAATATAATTTTAAAGAAATGCGAAAAAAAATTCGGAAATTGCTTAAAAAAGGGCCCTAGGGCCCCAATAAAATATATGGGTGTTTGTCTAAGGAGATGAGTCCAAGACTCAACTTTAACACTAGTAAATCTGCAGATCAGGAGCCTCAACGTCAGCTCTGCAAGTCATTGTTTTTAGATTCACTTTGGTAATATTCAGTTTCCTGCAAACCGCAATTTAAGGGTTTCAAATTATGTAATTATTTATAATTAATAAAAAATACGAAGTTTTCAGACATTACAAGCATTAAATTAAAAACGTTATGGAAGGATATTTCGAAATTTTCATGAGCTGTTAATTCTGGTATATTTTTTAAATAATAAAGTAGATTTCTTCGAGGGGGGGCTCCGACCCCCTGAACCCCCTGTGGTCTTATTAATTTACATACGTAACTTTTTATTGATTGCGCTAATGGTTAGCGCAAATCTTAGATTTCTTTTTACACTTCCGAGCCTTATTTTTCAATACTGGTAACACAGAAAATGATTTACATTGACGCAATTATATTAAACGTTTAGGTTTTATGAATGAAAATGTAATTTTCTTTAAAAATAAAATAATTTTGATTCATATTTTCTTAAATGAGGCGGCATTAAGAAGTAACACCCGTCAAAAAACATTTTTTCAGGCAATCTAGTTAATGCTTGGTTTTTAAGGATGAAAATATTTATTTCCCGATACGATGACGTCATTTTCGACAGCGATAATTTTGCGGTGCATAATTTTGATATTTACTATATATTTGCTCTTCAAAAGTTTTTTTTTCCTCATTGGGATTTTCGATTAAGAATTGTTAAGATCTGTTAACTTTGTGCAGACGATAAACCATGAGATATTAGTAACATTTTTTTTTTTTTTAAATAATAAGAATTAATATCATAACACAAGCCCCTTTTATTTCAACCTCAAAGCGTATTCGTTTTATTTTTGATATATGAGATCAAATTCACCTTCTTTTCGTATTTTCACTTTATTTCTAATATGAAGGCGTATTCATGTCTATTTTTTATTTCATTTTCCTCTCGCACATAAAAATCTTTCAAATCAAAATTAACTGTTTAGGATAAATTTTTATTCCGGGATTGAATTTTCGTGGCAACGGCAAAAAAAAAAAAGAAAAATGATTGTTAAATTTCATAGCAAAATGTCGATTTATTCCTTATGAAAATAATGAACTTTTTAATTTAAAAGAAAAATATTTGAACAAAATAAATAGAACATAGTCTTTCTTTATTTTTGTGGTAAATTCCTTCTATATGTAAAGACACAAAGGCATTAATTCGTCCCTTTTGACTTTGATTTAACTTCAAGCAATTACACATACTTTCACATTTACGATATTTTTAGGTGTAGTTCGCTGCTAGGTAACAGTTAAAAGATAAAAAAAACAATTAAATATGTGCTTAAAAAGAAAATTTATATTAAAAAAAATATTTTATATAATTGAAACACATATATAAAATCCCTCCATAAGATATACACCGAATTTAAAAACTCTGACAAATGTATACACAAAATTTCAAACTACTATGAATAATGTATGGTTCTAATTAGGAAATTTCCTCATCCTTAATTTAGCGTTTAAATCCTTTAATCATATGAGCCATTTCTTTTCAACAAATAAAAATGGAAAAATCGTCTGAATTGCTATAGGAAAGCATTAAGTCGCAAAATAAAATGTTCTATATATTCCGAACGAATGAACCAAATTTAACCAAAAAATATATAGCTAAATCCGGGGATTTCACCAACATGCATCCTTAATTTTAAGATAATCGGATGCTTTTTACGGCAGTTATTGCGGAACAGACAGACAGACTAACGGAAACCAAAACTTTTCGTGTCTCCACAGTAAGCCTTCACTGACGTTTCGGCAATTACTTACTGAGAAGGTAAAACAAATAGGGGGGGGGGGAGGGAATGCATGGCACACAAAAAGTTCAAGGGGCCATTGACCGGGCCCTATGGGATCCTAAACGGGCCAGGGTCTTAACTGGAATGTGGAAATGGGAGAATATCTAAATAGAAAAAGGATCCCAAAAATGAAGATTAGATTAAAAGGAAGCACATTTTTAACAATTTAGTGTACTAAAACTTCAAGGGACCCTATACCGGGCCCCAAGGGTGCCAGGGTCTTAACTGAAATGTAGAAATGGGGTAGAAACTGAATGGAGAATTCACCCGAAAAACGAAGAAAATCAGATAGAAAAGAGGCATGTTATTAACAATTTAGTTCATAAAAACTTAAAGGGCCCAGAGGCCCCGGCCTTTAAAAAATTAAAAATCTGAGCGTCAGGTGCATAAAGACCTTTTTTGGAATATTCAAACCTAAATTTTCAGACTTCTACGCGTGTCGCTAGCCATCACACACACAGAGCGATTTGCTCATTTTTTAGTATCGACTAGCAGACCCGCCCGGCGTTGCCCGGAGTTTGTAAATAATAACCTTAAACAAAACTCAAGTTTGTATAATTTTATATCTTTTGAATTTCTTTTAAATTAACCTAATTTTGGAATCCTTCCGCAGCGTCTAGTGTGTTCCGAACAAAATTCTTTCCTAACGATACTGTAATCTCGGTCCACGCTACCTAAGGCAGCATGTATTGGAAATGTTCCGCACGTGCCGGAGACAATTGAAAACCAAGTTGAGTGAGTAAAATCTCGTAGTAATCAAGCCGATAGAATAAAAAAAAATGCATCATTAATGTTAGAAAATGTTGGTAACTGAAGTCCAAGATAAAATTCCATAATACAGAAAGTAGCTGATTTGTAATCCATGTTGAATGAACCAAATCCCGTTGAAATTATGTCTTTAGAATCGAAGGAAAGAATGCGTCCCCAACTGGTTTGAAGATGACCTCTCCCCTTGTAGATTTCATTAACACGATATTTAATAAACTGATGAAATCCACTCTCTAAAGTTACCTTTAAATTAACGCGATTTTTAATTTATGGCTGTAGTGAATAAACGTATGTTGATGTTGAAAAAGGAGATTAATGTTAAAAAAAGCGGTAGCTGAGGTATAAAGTAAGACCCGAGCCTGGGTGCCAGCGTCTTAATTGGAATGCAGTTGGGTATAAGAAAATTTTTTAGTAGTTTTAAAGCAGCTGGAGGACACCGAAACCATGTTAAAGAAAAATGTAATAGAATCGGATAGTTTTTATTGAATCTGCAACAAAGAGCCAAAGAAGGAGATTAATATTCAAAATTGGTGGTAGCTGAAGGTCTGAGAAATTTTTTTGTAATTCATGTAGTAGCAGGAGGACTTAAGAAGTTGTTAAAAAAAAGCTAGTGAACCAGATCGTTTTTAAGGCAACCTATACCAAAGGGCCATAAGACGGCAAACTGATAGCAAAGAGCAGGGCCCTAACTTGAAAACTTGTTAAAAGGTCTAAGTTCTAGCACTTTAGATCTTCAATTGGTCAAAATTAAGCATACGGTATGAATTAATTATTAGAATAAAATTTTAAAGAAATGTGAAAAAGTAGAGGGAAATGTTTAAAACAGGGCCTAGTACAGTAAAAATAAGAGTGTGTTGCTCCAGGAAGAAGGTTGCAAGACTCAATTTTAAAATTTTGCATTGATAATGCGAGAAAATTAGGTGGTGAAAATTGCAAGCTGCACAAAAGGTCCAAGGGGCTCCTTATCGGGGCCTAAGAAACCCTAGGATGCTAAAGGTTTTTAAATGTAATAAAGAAACGGGAGAATAACTAAATGGATAAAGGGCTCCAAAAATGAAAATCGGATTAAGAAAAGTCAATTTATTAACAATTTATTGTGCAAAAACTTTAAGAGGCAAGTGAATTAAGTGGCATGTAGTTGTGTTTAAAGATATTTTTCAGTAGTTTTCAAAGTAGTCAGAGGGTGCTTGAAATGTGTCAATGAAAATTGCAAGCATTTCCAATCATTTTTAAAGAAGCTGCACCAAGGACCCGAAGAAGGCAATTTATATTCAAAATTGGTGGTAGCTGAAGTCTGAATTTTTTGTCGTTCATGTAGTAGCTGGCGGACCTAAGAAGTTGTTAGAAAAAAAAAAGCTTCTGAATTGGGCCATTTTTAAGGTAGCTATAGTATGGGACCCAACAGGGGCCAACCGATAGTTAAAAACAGGGCCCTAACATGGACACATGTTACAATGTCTTAGCACTTAACGATTTACATCTATAATTAGCCAAAACTAAGCATAAGGTATGAATTTTTCGTTAGAATAATACTTTAAAGAAATTTACAAAAAATTGTGTAAATGCTTCAAAAAAGGCCCTAGGGCCCCAATAAAAATATGAGAGTGTTGGTCCTGGAAGAAAAGTCCAAGACTCAACATTAAAATTATGCACTGAGGAGGTGAAAAAATTAGGGAGTGAAAAATGCATGGCGCACAAAAAGTTTAAGGGACCTGGAGCGGCCCTACGGGGTCATACGGGACCCCAGGGTCTTAATTTGAATATGGAAACGTGAGAATAACTAAATGGAAAAAGGGTTCCAAAAATGAAGATCGTATTAACACTAGAATGAAGGAAGGGGCCAATTTGGCCCCTATCGCTGTTTGCGACTTTGTATTTTCTATATTAATGAACTAAATCTTTCGATATTTCATGACTTTTATTTATTTGGGTTACTGTCACTATAATTGAAGTAAATTCTTTCCAATTTCAATAGAATCACCGATTTCAAACAATGTACCTAGAATGACGGGAAGGGCCAAATTGGCCCTCCATGACATTCCCTTCTTCTCGCATTCACTGCTCTCTGCATCCCACTGCTTCTTTCTCGAAATGATCTTGTAAATAGCATCCCAGTCGTTCGATTTCATGCTCCTCCATTACATTTTGTTTACGTTCACCCTCCCTTCGTAAAATGGGCTGTACCCGAAGTTGGACTCGACTGAGTGGCGCACCTGAAGATCTACCCACGTGACCAATAGAATGAGAACATATTGCCAGTTACTGAAGTGACAAAGAATAGAAAAGATAGCTCACAAACGTGGTCTCACTCCCGAAGAGATTTTGAAGAAATTGAAAAGATTAGATGAAGTGGAGTCAGGTGACAGTGATGACAGCAGTTTAGATGGAGATAAAGAATATATTCCTCCAAAAGAAGATACGGAAAGCAACAGTTCCGCTGAAAATGAAACTGAAACTATTTCTCGTAATAGTGTTTCAGTGAAAAGTTCTCAAGAATGTAGAAATAAGATTACCATAGAAGAATCTAATAAAAATTCCAGAAAAAAATACGCATGTCTGATAATTTTTTATCATTAAAATTACAGTCAGTAGAGGGCAAAATTATTTATGAAAGTGATTCCGATGGGGATTTTTCCAAAAATACTTCCCAGCCTTCTACGTCTACGGCACGAGAACGAGCGTGTTCTCAAAGGCGTAGTCAAAAACTTCCTCGGAAAACATCTATTGGTCTTCCTGGTCCACCTTTAATTGGACACGAAGACATTGCCGTCGATGGGGCAATTTGGAAAGTGATGGCACGTCCTGGTACTAAAGGACGTCGTGCAACACAGAAAGTATTGCGGGAATTGCAAGAGCCGACCTCATATGCAAAAATGAATATAAATGCAGATAATGTAATTAGTGCGTGGCGTCTAATATTCAGTGATAAAATGGTACGCCAGATAAAACAATGTACCGAAGCAGAAGCTCGCCGTCAACTTGGAAATTACACATGGACAGTAACAGTAGATGAATTGGACGCTGTTTTTTCCATTGCGTATGCAAGAGGAGTATACGGAGCAAAGAATTTTCCAGTAAATACATTATGGTCATCAGTTTGGGGACCAGCATGTTTTTCGCAAACTATGCCAAGAGATCATTTCAAAGATATAATTCGATTCTTTCGTTTCGATTTGAAAACAGAAAGATCAGAGAGATTAAGAACAGATAAGTTTGCTTTGGCACCTGAACTATGGGATTCGTTCATTGAATATAGTGAAGCATGCTACAAACAAGGAGAAAATCTCACTGTCGATGAACAATTGTTGCCATCAAAAGCCAGGTGTCCTTTTACACAGTACATTCCAAATAAATCGACAATTTTCGGATAAAATTTTGGCTACTTGTCTGTGTAGATTCGATATATATCCTTAACGGATTTCCGTATACTACCCAGGATATCACTATACCTGCAGATCATGCTGTTATTGAAAATGTAGTGATGAGACTCACGCAAGGATATTTATGGAAAGGTAGAAATATAACTACTGACAACTATTTTACATTGGTAAAATTGTGTAAAAATATGAGAGCCAACTCAACATGCTAAGTTGGAACACTTAGAAAAGATCGCAAAGAAGTGGCACCAGTGGCCAAGATAGGGAAGAATAAATTGTACTCTACAACGATATTCCAAATGAAACATGATATAACTATCAAGTCGTATCAGGGAAAGAAGAAGAAACATGTTCTGTTACTAAGTTCCCTCCATCCCAATGTTACTATTGATAATAATGAAAAAATACACCCGAGACAGTCCCGTTTTATAACAAGACAATGTATGGAGTGGACATTGTAGACTAAATGTTACGCATCTATACCACTAAATCTGAAACATGTCGTTGGCCTACGGACGTCTTTTATAATGTTTTAGATATGTCCGCACTAAATGCTTGGTTTTTATATAAAGAAGTGACAGGAAAGAAGAAACTCAGTCGAGAAATTTTATTCTGCAATTGTGTGAAGAGCTGGGAGCTCCATATATGGCCTCCCGATGTGGGACATCATCTAATGTGACTCCAGCAAATGACATAAAAGACAGCAGTGGAACGAAATGATCAAAATGCAAAGTGAAAACAAGCTGCAAAGGAAATCATACAAGAAACACTTGCCTCGAATGTAAAAGACCAGTTTGCGAAATGCGGATCTACAGAATTTCGATGTACTGATTGCTTTAAGAATGCATAAAGTGTAAAAAGGCTAGTATAAAGTTTTTTTGTCATTTATTTAATTTTCCTCACTTTTTTCTCTTATTACTTAGCATTTACCCTACTCAAGACATCAAGAAATATCGAAGGGCCAAAATGGCCCCTTCCGTCTTTCTAGGTATAAGGCAAGTTGCCGTCTTTCTAGTTTTAAGAGGGGAAATTTATTATCAATTTATGGTGCAAAAACTTCAAGGGACCCTGGGGCCTTGCACCGTGCCCAAAGGGGCCAGGGCAGGGACGTGACTGACATGTAGTTGGGCATAAAGATATTTTTAATAGCTTTTAAAGTAATCGGAGGACACTACAAGTACGTTAAAGAAAATTGCAAGCAATTCGAATAATTTTTAAAGAAGCTGAACCAAGGGCCCCAAGAATGCGATTAATATTCAAAATTGGTGGTTGTTGAAGCGTGAGAAATTTTTTTGTCGTTCATGGTGTAGCTGGAGGACCTAGAAGTTGTTGGGAAAAAAAAGATTTTGAATTGGACAATTTTTAAGGGAGCTATTATCGGGGCCTCAAAAAGAGCCAACTGATAGTTAAAAACAGGGCCCTAACATGAAAACATGTTAAAATATCTTAGTACTTAGCGCTTAAGATCTTCCATTAGTCAAAACTAAGCATAGGGAATAATATGAATTATTCGTTAAAATAATATTTTAAAGAACTGCACAAAAAGGGGATAAAATTCGGGAAATGTTTAAAAAAGAGCCCCAGAGCCCCATTAAAAATATGAGGATATGGCTCTGGGAAGAAGTGTCTAAGGCTCAACTTTAAAATTATGCACTGAGCAGATGAGAAAAACAGGCGATTTAAAATGATTGGCGCATAAAAAGTACAAGGGGCCCTGGACAGGCCCTACGCACCGCAGGGGACCCATGTCCTTAACTGGAATGTATAAACGTGAGAATAACTAAATGGAAAAGGGATACCAAAAATGAAGATCGAATTAAAAGGAAGCAATTTTTTAACTACAAAATCATCAAGGTGCCCTGTACCGGGCCCCTAAAGGACAGGGTCTTAACTGAAAAGCAGAAAGGCGATAATCACTAAATGGAGATAAGTCCCCGAAAATGAAAAAGATGAGATGAAAAGGGGTCAAGTTATTAACAATTTAGTGTATAAAAACTTAAAATGGCCATGGAGTCCTGGTCCGTAAAAAATTAAAAATCTGACCAGCAGGTGCGTCAGGACCTGTCTTGGACTATTCACGTCTAAATTTTCAGCCTTCTATGTTCAGTAGGTTCCGCTAGCCATCGAACACACATACACACAGACGCACACACACAAAGCGACTTGTACTTTAGATAAGTTGTATATACATAGTATAGATATGCTGAAATATATCTTTCGCTATCTTTCAAATAATGCTTACTTAACTTTTGTTGAAATTAGATATTTTATATTACTCTCATTGGAAAGGTTCAATGTCCCAGTAAAAAATATCACCGTTCTAAATTTCATGAACTATTGCTATTAAATAAGAAGGAAAAGTTTTTATTATTCTGAATAACATGTGCTACATAGTCTTTGAACATATTGCCCAGAAAAATATCAATCTGTAATATATAGGTCATAAAAAAAATTATTTCTGGATTATCTTACATTATTTTACTCATAATATACTGAACTATTTCTTTTGTTATCCTTCAATGATAACTTCCGAACTTCTGTTGAAATTTGAAATGTTATTGCTATTTCCGAAAAAGTTCAATGTACCTAGTAAATCATAAAACATGCTGGGCAATGCACCAATATGAGTTATTTTACACCATTTGTTTTCTACATATGAAAAAATACCTTTATTTATTCAAATACTGAAATTTGCTGCTTGAAAGATTTTTCTGCGATGACACTTAAGCGTTTTTCAATGTTCTGAAAGTAGAAAAAAAAAATGTTTCAACTATTGTCTTTTAACGTTTTGTAAGTAGCTGGATTTTATCGTTTCGCTTTTAAAATAAAATTCATATTTGCAGAAAAAGCCACTCTTTTTGTGCAAACTTTTTACATTTTAAATGCCTTCATTACAACATTTTGAGTAAAAATTTAAAATAATAATTTTTCAAAGAGTACGTAATTTTATAAACAATGTTTAAAGGTTTACTAAAAATATCTCGGATGAACGTTTTAGCTTATAATACTTTAAATAACCACAAAAATGAAAATCAGGTTGCTGTCTTTTGCTTTTATGTAGAAGCGAAATTTTCTTATAAAATTTTCAGCAACGTCTTGCAACTCCTGGTATTTAGGAAATCGTTTTTGGAGAAATTTTGTTACAGAGATTCCAAATTTCTTGAGATTTAAAACAAACTCATCTTTTACTGCCTAAGGGGAACTACTCAGACGTGGAAACCAAGTCTGTAGAGCATATATGTTCCCCCCCCCCCCCAGACACCTTTATAAAGGTCTTTAAAAAAAAGAAAAAAAGTTACATCAATGAGTTCATAGACCCAACCAACCGGAAAGTAAAACGCGAGCAATTGGCGACTTTTAGAAGGATAAAAAAAGAAAAGTAAAATATATAGAGATATTACAGATTATGGTCGTAGACCAGATCGCCAAAACCGCGACAAGGGGTGGTAGTATGTCCAACTCGACACCTGTTTAAGGTAAGAGTATAGAACTAATTGTTTGATAGGTCCATTAAAAAGCTAAAAATTTGTTTTAATTTTAAACGATGTGCTGGACTGTATAAAATATTTCTTAGCCAATTTTTAGGGATTGATAAAGGGTGCCATATATGGCAGCGCGAGGTAAGTGGGCAAGCGTAGTTGTAATATGAGGCACTTGCTAAATCGCCGCATTCCCATACCGAGGAGCTTGAAAAATAGAATTTTTGGAGGTACTCCCTAAATGGGCCATGTCCTGTAAGGAATGCGGTAACGATAGGAGAGAGGGGAGGGAGCTCTAAAGAGACCTTTGGAACCAGTTCATGTGTGAAACTTCCCTTTTCCGAATAGTCCCAGTCATCCTGCCACTGTCTAACAGTTTTGAATGCAAAATTCTCTTAATATATGAGTGCGGAGCTGGCAGAGAATAGTCTACTACGGGAAGTTGGTTGCGTTTTAAAAAGTGTATCTGCATATTCATTACCAAAGATCCCCTTGTGTATTAAGACATGACCAAGTGAGAACTTATGTAAAAGAATTTTCAGCTGGATTTTAATTTCTAAAACTTGCGGGTTTGTTGATTTAGACGCGCTAATAACAAGTAAGCTGGAAAGGCAATCACCATACAGTTTAATCAATTTTTTGGGAGAAACATTAGAAGTCCAATCCAAATCGTTGTGAATGGCAAATAGCTCTGCTTGGAAAACGGAGTTGTTGTCATCCAGTCTACAGGACCACTCATGGGTCACGACTGCAACTTCCGTTGCGCAGAAAGCTGCACCAACACCAGTTTCAGTACGTGAACCATCAGTGAACACCGTAAGTAAATTTGAAGGTTTGAAAGAACTGAGGGAAGGGTTTACTTGTATATGGGTAGTGTCTTCAGATGAATGGAGTTGCCAACTTGGGGAGTCAAATTTTACACCTTAATAACAATGAAATAACTGCTTTACATTTTCCATGTGCAGTCATTCAAAAAAAGATTCCAAGCTGGCATCTCCATCCATCTGAAGACACTACCCAAACTCTTCTGTATAAGAGAATAATTTAGGGAAACACATTTTATTTAGGGAAAAAAAAGTGTCATTTCTATGCTCTTAGGAAATATGATAGGTATGACCAGGGGTGGAGAAATAAATAGTTTTATTCGCCACTGGCGAGTGATTTTCTGTCAGAGCGAGTGGATTTTTAGGTTGTCTTTCAAAGCTGCAAACTATACAGGTATGCCAAAAACTTCATTTTTTTACTAGTTAGCTATATTTTGAAACTTTTCAAATCATTGTAATGTAAACATGCTATTAAGTTCTATTTTATAATAAAATTTTCTCTCTTGTATAAATTTGTAATTTTCATAGAACAAAAAATATGTAAATGCATTGTAGTAATGATAGTTAACTACTTTTATAGTTGGGTAAATAATTTCATAACAATTTTCAACTGTATGCTGCATTTTGATGGCTGGTAAAATAAATCCGTGGCTGGTAAGTCTAAAAAATTCCCCATCCCTGCGTATGGCTGTGCTCAAAGCCCGATCAAGCTGAAGTTAGGCCCAGGGCCTGTTAAAAGGTTGCCCCCCCCCCCCCACTACCTCCAAATTCCCGGCGACACTTTCAGAAAAAAAGTAGGTTTATTTGATGAGTTGACAAAGTTGTTTGGGTGAAAGTTTCAAGTTTACAAAAAAAAAAAAAAAAAAATAACTTACAAGTATAATCAAGAAAATGAATTACCGTCCACTTTCTCAAATAAGCATTTGTATAATTCACAAACATCTATGATCCACAGTTTATGTTGCAGAATAAATGAGGAAGCCTTTTTCAAAACTCGCCTCCAAACTCCAAAATCATAAAAATTGTGTTTTCCCTAATAGTCTAGTAATCATTTTAAACTATAATTCTGGCATTGTAAAATCCTCGTTTATATTGAAACCAATAGACACAGTATGCAGTTTTTGGCATTTTCCCCAAATTTGATTTTCTGGATACGGCAAGTTTTGAAAATTATAGGTACTCTCAAATTGAAAAGGACTTTGACAGAAAAATTAAATATGGAGGTTTTTTATTATAGTAAAACTTTGTTTTTACGTCAGGGACCAAAATATAAAATGCAAACAGTGGAAAAACTTAAATTGTAAGAAAATACACACAAATTTGTGGGCCTCTAAAATTGGTGGGCCCAGGGCCGAGGCCCCGCCCGCCCGTGCATTAATCAGGCCCTGGCTGTCTTTTTCTTCTTCTGTGAGCTTGTTCAGCATCTTTTTGAATTGACAATTTTTAACTAAAGTTTTCTTTAAGTCAGAGAAGCAAAACAATCTTTACTATGTCTTAACGGTAGATAGAACGGTTCATTTGGACGCCTTAATCTACAAAAGCAAGCAGTGTTTTGCTGGATGAACAAATCCAATCAAAAATCATAACCGAATGGAACTTTTGCATACCGATAATGACTGGTGGACTAAAAGCTTATTTTAATGGAAATCTATTGCTGTGTCGATTGGGGACATGTTTAGGACATTGAAATTTTTTATCCTTTTTTCCACTAATCATGAAACTGCTTCATTGGTGTTATCCATTTTCAATGTTTTGCCTTTTTGGTTCGTCACCCTAAACTTCTGGCACGGTTCCGTTTTCCTACACTGTAAACAAGTAATATAAAAATCGTTTTTTTTTTTTAAGTCAATTCCTACTTAGGTCATCAAAGAAAAATTTAATATAATCCATCAAGCTAATATTAGTTTTTGTTACATTAAAATATCTGAATTTGTTGATTTTCTATAAGCAAGTAAACCCTATTGGTTTACAATGGAAGTCTATGGGAATTTGGTGAAATATTAGAGATATCGCCAAGTTGGCGTCACTTTTAGCGACTCATTTTGGTCGCCAAATTTGGCGATAAACTTGGCGGTATTTGGCGACAGAACAGGGCCCTCCTATGGTACCCCACCCCGTATAGGTACTGCGATGCATTAAATACTGTTCAATAACCAATGCCACCATTTTGTCTCCCATATAAAACCAAAATTAATTTAATTAATTAAATAATGAAATAGTTAAATAAAATTAGCTCATATATTATGCAGTAGACGCACAATGCTTTACATTATGTTCCTTTTAGATTCAAATCACATAAAACTGTAAATCAAATGAGATTCTAAACGGTATAATTTTTTAAAACATGTTAGAACAAGTTAAAACACTTAAACTATAATGTAGTTTTATTTCAGTTTTCCAATGTATTCAAGTACTGAAAAATACTTTGGCTTGATAAATTCAGTATTTTATATTCAAATTTGAATGCCATGCAATTTAATAGAAGGGTACAAAATTTTTTTACAAGCAATAATAATGCAATAAGTTTATTGTCGTAAAGTAATTCGTATAATAAATATTTTGATCAATAGAATATGAAAAGTTTGATTATTTCATGCATGTACTAGCTGTAGAAAACGGGTAAATTCGTAGAAACACTCACTACGGTATCATTAAAGAAAAATTTGTATGTATATTTGCTATTTTTACTTTCTTCTATCTTTACAAGAAGAAAGTATTGGATTCATGAAAATTTTCGAATTCCGGTTTTCGACGGATTTACACGTTTTAGGGGTCAGAGATTCCAAAAAACATGTTTTTACAAAATGTCTGTCTGTGACTCTGTGAGTCTGTCTGTCTGTCTGTCTGTCTGTCTGTCTGTCTGTCTGTGTGTATGTGACACAAATTTTGTGGGCGCTCTATCTCAAGAACTAATGCACGGAATTTAACAAAAATTCATATTCAGTTAGTCCCTGATACAAATTGATGCTGATTAGTTTTTGGTGCAAATCGCTCAACAGGTGGCGCTGCTATGCTGCCTTTTTTACGATTTCCGCAATGGCTCTATCTCAAGAACTAATGCACGGATTTTCATGAAACTTCAGATTCAGTTAGTCCTTGACATGAATAGACAATTTAGAGATTTTGGTGCAAATCGCTCAACAGGTGGCGCTGCTATGCTGCCTTTTTTACGATTTCCGAAATGGCTCTATCTCAAGAACTAATGCATGGATTTTCATGAAACTTCAGAGTCAGTTAGTCCTTGATATGACTTGATGCTGATTACGTGTTGGTGTAAATCGGTCAACAGGTGGCGCTGCTATGCTGAATTCTTTACGATTTCCGCAATGGCTTTATCTCAAGAACTAATGTACGGATTTTCATTAAACTTCAGATTCAGTTAGTCCTTGACATGAATAGACATTTTATATATTTTGGTGCAAATCGCTCAACAGGTGGCGCTGCTATGCTGCCTTTTTTACGATTTCCGCAATGGCTCTATCTCAAGAACTAATGCACGGATTTTCATGAAACTTCAGATTCAGTTAGTCCTTGACATGAATAGACAATTTAGAGATTTTGGTGCAAATCGCTCAACAGGTGGCGCTGCTATGCTGCCTTTTTTACGATTTTCGAAATGGCTCAATCTCAAGAACTAATGCACGGATTTTCATGAAACTTCAGAGTCAGTTAGTCCTTGATATGACTTGATGCTGATTACGTGTTGGTGTAAATCGCTCAACAGGTGGCGCTGCTATGCTGAATTTTTTACGATTTCCGCAATGGCTTTATCTCAAGAACTAATGCACGGATTTTCATGAAACTTCAGATTCAGTTAGTCCTTGACATGAATAGACATTTTATATATTTTGGTGCAAATCGCTCAACAGGTGGCGCTGGTATGCTGCCTTTTTTACGATTTCCGAAATGGCTCTATCTCAAGAACTAATGCACGGATTTTCATGAAACTTCAGAGTCAGTTAGTCCTTGATATGACTTGATGCTGATTATGTGTTGGTGTAAATCGTTCAACAGGTGGCGCTGCTATGCTGGATTTTTTACGATTTCCGCAATGGCTCTATCTCAAGAACTAATGCACGGATTTTCATGAAACTTCAGATTCAGTTAGTCCTTGACATGAATAGACATTTTATATATTTTGGTGTAAATCGCTCAACAGGTGGCGCTGCTGTTGGGCATTTTTTGCAATTTCCGCAATAGCTCTATCTCAAGAACTAATGCTTGGATTTTCAACAAACTTAAGATTCAGGTATACCATGATATGAATTAGTGCTGTTTATGTTTTGGTGTAAATCGCGCAACAGGTGGCGCTGCTATGCTGCATTTTTCAGAATTTCCGCCACAGCTGTATCTCAATAACTAATGCATGAATTTTCATCAAACTTCAGATTCAGGTATACCTTGATATCAATTAGTGCTGTTTATGTTTTGGTGTAAATCGCTCAACAGGTGGCGCTGCTATACTACATTTTTCAGAATTTCCGCTATAGCTCTATACAAGAACTAATGCACGAATTTTCACCAAACTTCAAATTCAGATATATTGTGATATGAATTGGTACTATTTAAACGATTTAATTGACGTGACTTATATAGAAGAAAGTTTTGTGATGGCCACAACATACTAGTTATTATTATTATTATTTTTTATTTTACAAATATGAAATAAAACATAATATCCTAAAACGAAGTTTAATGCACATGTTTTCTGCACGTTATATTTTTGGGCATATGAATTGACATTAATTTAATGCAGTGCAATATACCTGAATCAATTCTACAATAATTAAATTTTTATTATAGTTTCCTCTTCGTTATGATATCTCTATCTCTATATATATTACGCTATCGTACGTGGTGCAGAAATCGCGATTATTTGTTAATTATTTAATGGCAACACCCGAATGAAACGCATCTCATTGGTTATTGAACAGCATTTAACGCATCACCATACCTGTTGCTGTTTGCGAGCATAAACATAAATTAAAAGTCGATAGCTTTAACTTTAATATAATGGACTGTTTATTTAATTGAATTTGGAATAATATTATCCTTCTTAAATTGCCATTTATGTCTGGCTTGTAAGTTGTTAAGATAGTCCAATTTCCACTTTCGCCAAATAAATTGGACCATTTTATTTAATATTTGCCATTGGGACAAATGATTATCACGTTCGCCAGTCAGGTCCGGTTCAGACACACTGTTCAGAGGTCTGCCTATGAGAAAATGGCCTGGAGTTAGAATTTCAAAATCATTGGGGTCAGAAGACATGGGTGTGAAAGGCCGACTGTTTAAAATGCCTTCAATTTGCGTGGTAACTGTTAAAAATTGCTCAAGAGTTAATCGCGAATTTCCTACAGTTCTTTTTAGGTGGTACTTAAACGACTTCACCCCAGCTTCCCACAAACCACCGAAATTGGGTGACCTGGGTGGAATGAAATTCCAGGCGATTTCCTCACTTGTTAAATAATGAGCCAAAACATCTGGGGGGTTTCTAATCATGTTCGCCAAACGTTTTAACTCTGCACTGGCTCCAACAAAATTTTTGGCATTGTATAGGAATCTGAAAATAAAACTTAGAATACGTATTAATTTTAAATAATTGTTACTTAAATTAAGAAAATCATCCACAAAGGAATTTTCAGAAGTGGAAATTAAATTGATATTGTCCATTTTTTTAAGTTCTTGCGCATAAAGTTCGTGCGATAAAATGTTAGTATTGTCGCTAGATTCATCAGAAAGTTTATGAAAGTTCAGGGGGCCATCCCACCAAAGATTCATTTTGGAAAGTTCTTGAGGAGCTAATCCACGTGATATAATATCTGCTGGATTTAAATGCGATGGGACATGCTTCCGATGATAGTTCTCAGTCAAAGTTTGTATCTTGGATACTCTGTTGGCAATGAA
Organism: Maratus speciosus; assembly: GCA_963932465.1. Classification (NCBI taxonomy): domain Eukaryota; kingdom Metazoa; phylum Arthropoda; class Arachnida; order Araneae; family Salticidae; genus Maratus; species Maratus speciosus. The sequence goes on from OZ010786.1 coordinate 25,546,019, forward strand.
GGTTTTTAGTTTGTTTGGCGATGTATTGATCCAAGCAATTGCTATTTTTGAATCGGTGTGCAAATAGATATCACTCACTATCATTTTTAGAGATAGACGAACTTTTTCTATAAGTTGAGAGAGAAGAAGGCAAGCTGACAGTTCAAGGCGGGGAATGGAAATTGTCTTTAAAGGAGCTACACACGATTTACTAGCGATCAGTTTAGTTGATACAGTACTTGTTTCACTTGTGCAATGCATATAAACTACAGCTCCATAAGCTAATTCCGAAGCGGCTGCAAATCCTAGCAACACTAATTCCTGAAAAGAATCGGTTAGAATGTATCTGTCGATTCTGATCTCTTCGATTTGTTTCAGGGACGACACAAAATTTATCCATTCACTTGCAACTGGATTTGGGATTTCATCTTCCCAACCTAATTTCATGAGCCACAATTTCTGAAGAAATATCTTTGCTCGTGTAATAATTGGTCCTAGAAGACCCAAAGGGTCATATAGCCTTGCAATGGTGCTTAGCACATCTCGTTTCGTGTATGATGATTTCTCCGTTATTGAAATCTTGAACATAAACTGATCTTCAACGGGTTTCCAGATAACCCCTAGAGTTTTACTTTTTGATTCTTCATTTATGGAAAAGTTATAATCTTGAACTTCCAATGGCTTACTGTTCATTAATTCCGTTGAATTGGAATTCCATTTATGGAGGGACATACCGCATGTTTCTAACATGTTGCATAACTGATGTTGGAGTTCTATAGCTGTATCTAGATCATGTGCGCCTGTCACTATGTCATCCATATACACATCTTCCTTTATTACTTCCGCAGCTAAAGGGAAATGCGATGCTTCATCTATGGCTAACTGTTTCAGAGTCCTTATTGCGAGAAATGGTGCGCTAGATGTACCATATGTGACAGTATTCAATCTGTAAATAACAGTTTCTTCATTCTCGTCGGTCTTCCACAAAATTCTCAGAAGGTCGCGTTGAGATGGATCTATTAAAATTTGTCTGAACATTTTTTGAACGTCCGTCGTAAAGGCATACCTATAAACACGAAATCTTGTAATAATTTCAAATATGTCTTCTTTTACTTCTCCTTTCAGCAGACAATCATTGAGACTGAAGCCAGATGTAGTGGCAGCTGATGCATTGAACACCACACGTAATTTAGTTGTGGTTTTGTCTGGCCTGAGAACACCATGATGCGGCAAATAGTAACATGAGTGATTTTCTGGATGTTCGGAATGAGGGTCTGCAACCTTCTCCATGTGACCTAATTCTAAGTATTCTTGCATAAACTGCTGATACAGCTCTTTCATAGTTTTATCCTTAGCTAATCTATTCCATAACTGATTCAGACGTTTTTTCGCAAGCTCTTTAGAATCACCTATTTTTTCCAAATCCTTGGTTGGCATCTGTACGATGTATCTACCTGCGTCATTTCGTTTATGCGTAGTTTTGTAATGCTCTTCACAGTATTCTTCTTCTCTACTAAGGATTTTCGAAGTTTCATCAATGGTTTCTAACTTCCAAAACTTTTCTAAACATTCATCAATGCTTTGCGACTGCGAAACAAAACCACAATATTGCATTTGGCTGACAGAGTCTATGGTTCCTGTCGCGACGTATCCGAATACTGAATTGCGAAACACTAAATTACTGTTTGGAATGCGAATTTCTCCATCTTTTATTATATGAAAGAAGGATTCAGCTCCGAGCAGCATATCAATATTGCCAGGAACGCTAAATTTCGTATCTGCTAACTGATGAGGAATTTTTAATTTATCAATGTTTAAGTTTGTAACTGGGAGTGAGTCCGTTATTTTTGGGACTACAAGAAAATCCAAAGACGTTTCAAAAGATCCATTTCCGTTTATAATTTTAGCATGAATTTTGTGTTTAACGTTCATTTCCTTTCCACCTAAGCCTGAGATGGCGATGTTCAATCGCTTTAGTGGAATTCCCAATCGATTAGCGAATTCTGAAGTCACAATATTGGACATACTTCCAGAGTCCATTATTACACGTGCTTGTAAATAACTTCCAGAACAAGGGTTAAAGACCCAAACTAAAGCAGTGGAGAGAATGACAGATTTATTTCTGTTATTAACGCAAGATAAAGAAGATGATACAGGTGATTTAGTTTCTGTCTGTCCGTAAAACTCATCTGCGTTCGGATTCAATTTATGACCTTGCGCGGTGGGGTTAACTTCATCAACTTTGCTCGGAAAAGAATTGTTTATATTTCTATGGAGTAATGTGTTGTGTCTTGCCTGACAAATGTTGCAGGAACTTTTAGACTTGCAATTAGCAATCGCATGTTGGCTACTTAAGCAGTTGAAACAAAGCTTATTTTTCATTGCTATATCTTTTCTCAGAAAAGCATTTAATTTCAAAAATGCGTCACATTTATATATTGCATGATTTTGCTTACACATTACACAGAAATTAATGGAATTTGTTGACTTAACAAAGAGAGATTTTTGCTTAAAATTACGATCTTGAATTGATTTGGGTTTTACTGCAATGGTTTTACTTATGTTTTCCAAAATTTGAGAACGTTTTTCTAAAAATAAAATTAAATCATCTAACTTTGGAACTTCATTTGAACTTATTGTCATTTCATAATTTTTCCGTGTATCTTTATCCAACTTTTCAAGAATGATATTTAAAATTAAAACGTCGGAGAGATTGTTTCTGTTGTAATCTAAAACATTTAATGCGCGAATGCTTTTTTTAACGCTGTCTACTAGATTTCTTAGATCTTTTGCGGAAGGCTGTGTAATTTTATCCGCATCTAAAAGTGAGTTTATGTGTATTTGTACTATAACTCTTTCATTTTCGTACCTGTCTTTTAACGCTTGAAATAAAGAAGAAATCTTCGGTTGTTTGCAAAGCTCTTGCGTCACTTACTAATGCAGCTGATAAATAATGTAGTTTTTGCGCTTCTGACAACTGCTCGTTTGATGTTATAATATTATCAAACTGTAGTTTAAATGTGCTCCATTCTTCAGGTTTTCCGGAAAATTTAGGAAGTGGTATTTCCGGTAACTTAATGTTTAGCGCATTGTTTGTAAGAGTAGGGTTTAATTGATTTTCATTGAGAACCTTACCCACTTCTAAATGCTTAATTTGTTTCTTTATTTTGAATTTAATATTATAATATTTTCACTGTATTCTTCACTAGTGTTAATATCGTTTTCATAATCCTTAGGAATGCTTATGGCAGCTTCTATTTCGCTATTTAAGTTTTTTAGCAAGTCTTCCTTATCATTTAATTGTTCCAGAATTTCTAAATAGTCATCGGTTTCTTTATTGTCATCATTTATTAACGTTTCAAATTTAGTGATCAATTTGGTAACGGATGTTCTTAAAGCTGCACGTTTCTTTTTTAATTTCTCAAGCGGTTCCATTTTATAAAAAACTTATCATGCAATAATCAAAAAGAATAATCTAATATTTCCTACCTTGTTTCACGTGGACGATTTCGTTTTCGCTTTAATCCATTACGGAAGCTTGCGCAATCACTGTTCTAAAACTGCAAGTATAAAACTCGATGTCGAAACTTCAAATGAAAGAAGGGGAACTTTTCCTTTCAACTGCGATGTTTTTTCACTATTTCAGACTAAATTCGTTTTTTTTTTTTTTAATAAATACCTGAGGCTCGACTTAACCAATGTTGCTGTTTGCGAGCATAAACATAAATTAAAAGTCGATAGCTTTAACTATAATATAATGGACTGTTTATTTAGATTATAAATGCGTGCTCTTTGAGCTGCGACTGCCTTGGCGGCATACAAAACTACTACTGCAGGAATTATGAAACATCTGTGGGAGGGTAAACACTGTGACGTCATAACAACATACAGTGGCGCCAACAATACCTATAAGGGGGTTAACATAGGTTGGATTCTGTTCTGTCGCCAAAAATTCCGCCCTATTTGTCGCCAACTTAGTGATGTATTGCCAAATTTGGTGACTAAAATTAGCGATAACTATTTAATATAAATTAATAAGTTAATTACTTATTAGGATGAGCGAAGCGAATCCTCTACTAGGCTACACAAATTACATTTTGTGGTACACTTTACAAAAAATCTATTTAGTACTAGGAAGGTAGCCCGTCAAGATTGGCGGAAAATGAGATATCAAGATATATACAATTTTCTCTATTTCATAAGACCTCTATACTGGAAAAGTACCAAGAATTTAATTACTGTATTCGACTATGTAAAGCATATTAAAATCGGGCAGTTAGAGGGCAAGATAGTACAGCTCAATCTAGTGGCGGTTATTTTATTAGAAGCATCGGAATGAAGATTTAAAGACGTACATTTTCGTACATTACACTTTAAATTCTGGCCCATAGATTTAGAAAAAATCCTTAAATGCACGGAGTTTAAACACAATTTCAATGAGCTTGATTACGAAAAATTAGTGAGCTTCAATGGGAATTTCGCCAAATCAGCAAGCTATCGCCAAGTTGGCGTCATATATTGCAACTTATTTTTGTCGCTAAAATTGGCGTGCCAAGCTGATGAAAATTTGGCTCTATTGTGGTAACCCATTGTGGCTGCTATAAGTACTTTTCAGCAACAATTACTTTTTGTTGAAGCTCATACCGATTTCTCCACAGGAATCCAAACATGGCCGCGATGAATGAGGCGGTCCTACAGGAATTGTGAGGCACACACAGAGACTTGGATGTTATATAAGTAGATTTTGACTTGAAATTAAACATAAAAATAAATCATAACTTGAAGATTTGCACAATATTCTTTTTTTTACAGAATAACCTTAAAAAATTTATTATTTTAATTAATTTACATTACATGTTTTTCCATTACGGACGCATTTTTGCAAATAAAAAAAGAAACATATATTTTCAGAAGAAAAAATAAATCATGCAGTTAGTCATTATAGATACAATCATGATTAATTAAATAGTTTCACGATTTCTTTTATGAAATTTTTAAAATACCCTTTCTTATGAAAATTATAGTATATTTTTAACGAATTAAATTTGTGAAAATGCAATTATTTACGTTCAATTATAAAAGTATTTTTCAGTGGTAAGAATTCCAATACACAATTTATTCTTATTATGAATAAATTGTGGTTATTATGAATAAATGAGGCGGTCCAATCGGAATTGTGAGGCACACACAGAGACTTGGATTTTATATAAGTAGATTTTGGCTTGAAATTAAACATAAAAATAAATTATAACTTGAATATTTGCACAATATTCTTTTTTTTACAGAACAACCTTAAAAAATTTATTATTTTAATTAATTTACATTACATGTTTTTTCCATTACGGACGCATTTTTGCAAATAAAAAAAGAAACACGTATATTTTCAGAAAAAAAAATAAATCTTGCAGTTAGTCATTATAGATAGAATCATGATTAATTAAATAGTTTCACGATTCTTTTATGAAATTTTTAAAATACCTTTTCTTATGAAAATTATAGCATATTTTTAATGAATTAAATTTGTGAAATGCAATTATTTACTTTCAATTATATAAGTATTTTTCAGTGTTAAGAATTCCAATACACAATTTATTCTTATTATGTGAAATCATTTACGCAGACGATACTCACGCATTTTAAAAGAATTATATTTTGATTTTTTTTTTGTAAGGTGGCAACAAAAGAATTGTAAACAAATAAAATTAATTGTTAAATTCGTGTTATATCATAAATAAAAATTTCCGAGGAAATTCTTATTTGGTTTAAGTTATTTGGCTGAATTTACATTTTTAAATTAAATTGTGCTAAAACATAAAATAACTTTTTTGCTTAATAAAGATAAAAAATAATATAAAAACTAGAGAACACGAATTTTTCTTTTTCAGAATTTAGTGTCGCCCCCGATGTAAAAAAACTATTAAATAGTTTTTTTCAATCGAACTTATATCTTTCGAAAGGATAATTTTCTTCTTATGGGCTGATGGCTTCCATTATTATGAAACAGTCATTATAAATGAAGTGTTAGGCGAAGATGAAAGAGCAGTTGTAAAAAGTTAGAACTCTGATTTTCCCACTCTGACCAGAAAATCGGAGTTCTAACTTTTTACGACTGCTCTTTCATCTTCACCTAACACTTCATTTATGATGGATGTTTCATAATAATGGAAGCCATCAGTCCATCTGAAGAAAATAACTCAGTTAAAGAGGAACTCGGATAATCGGGACTTTACTGTAGTTCAATATTAAAACATAAAACACGCGATTTTATCTTATATAAAATGACGTCATCCGCATCCACTGAAGAATTCCTCATTTGCGATCTAGTATTAAAAAATATCTATAGTAACATAAGCATAGGAGGTCACTATCGCTGAATCAAAAAAAAAAAAAAAAAAAAAAAAAAAGAGATTTCGTCATTCAAGAAACTCGACAAAAAAAAATCGATTATCTAAAGATTTACATGCCTCCATTTGTTCGTAATATTAATATAGATACTTAAAATTAAATTTAGTTTATAATTGCTCCCTGTTTTATCAGAAATCATTCATTTATATTTTTTCAAAATATCATGTACTTTAAGTACATTTTTTTCAGTTTTTATGGGAAAATTACAACAAAAAGATATAATTGCTATTTTTCTTTTACTTCCTACAGAAATGGAGTTCTTCCGTTGCTAATATTAAGCAAATGGCCTTAAAAATTACAAAAAAATCAATATTTCAAAAATAAATGGAGATGCAGTTTTCAAACAAATAGCATTAAAAAGTTTTTTTTTTTTTTTTTTTTTTTTTCAAATACGACGCTATAAAAATTGGAAATGTGCGATGCTTAGAAGTTTAAAAAATTGCTGTAGAGTATTTAATCGTACAATGAAACATCTGCTTTGTTTTACGGCTGGCTTATACACTGTAAAAAAAAAATTTCCCTTACTTTACACCAAAAAGAAAGGCAACTAAGTTGCCACCCCAAGTGGTGTAATGAAATTCAATTTGTAAACTGGTGTAATGAGCCACCAGCAATCAAAAGGTGTAAACAAACACCACTTTCAGTGGCAACTTAGTCGCCACTATTTTTTGGTGTAAATTCACGCTACTGCTTATCTGGCGTAAATTTACACTACTGCTTATTTGGTTTGAACTTTAACAAAAAATAAAAAACAATTTTAAAAATTACATTTTAAATCTAATGCAAACATAATTTACAAAAATTAGTTTAACGCAAAGAGGCTGCTAAACATTATTTTAACTGCGATAATTTATTATCTCAATTAAATATTTAATTTAAACATTTTAGTTTTGGTAAACAACGAAATTTCCTCACAAATCATTCATTCCTTACATCTGGATTTAAATAAAAGAAAACCTCAGCGTAAGCCTGACTGCTTTTCGAATAAATAGTCTAAGCAAATTAAAATAAACATACCATAAATACAAATAAACATTGCAAATTGTACAAAAATCAGATACAGAGAGCTAAAAAACACCAACCTCTCACGCGCTAAAGAACAATTTTTATCACTTTTAAAATGCAAATTAAAAATACATAACGGCATAATTAATTAATAAACACTACACCGCTGGAAAGTTGAACTTTAAGCTTTTAAAAAGATACTAATAGTTAAGCAAAATGATAAGGTTTAAATAGTTAAAAAAGGTGCAAAACAAAGTAAACAAAACGCGTAACGTTATGGGAAAGCTGTCTGAGACAAAAAATTTTATACCAAATTTCATGATTTTTTTAAACATACCTAAACTCAACCCAGGAAGGAGCAAAACCCGTACTTTATAGAACATAAAACAAGTTTTAGTTTTTCAAAATAATTAATAAAAAGTTGAAATAATTTCCGTTGAAACACAACTCGACAAACCTGAAAATTTCATTTGAAGTCAACTGGAATCCGATCAGAACCCGAAAAAAAATTCATCGAACCGGAACCCGGTCCGAGAAAGACAAAATTATTTCCATCGACAAGCATCGACCAGAACCTGAAAATTTCAACTGAAGTCTGTCTTAAACACGAACCGAACCCGAAAAAAAAAATCCCATCCAACCGTAACCCGATCTGTTCAAGAAAAAATTATTTCTGTCGAAACGCAATTCGACAGACCTAAAAATTTCATTTGAAGTAAACCCCTTTGAAATTATACTTAGACTCTTAGTCGTTGTCTTCACTGCAATATTTCTATATCTTTACGGAGGAGTAGGGGTGGGAGGAATCATCTTTGCAAATGAAAAAAGTGTTTATTAACATTAATTATCAACCAGTTGCATAAATAAAATGCGCCAATAAAGCGGTTTTCTTTTTCTTTTCTTTCTTTTTTTTTTTTTAATCAAATTTATTCAGCAACCAATCAAAATCTTGGAAAAATATTAAATATCTTCATCTGCAGATGTCATTGTTACAGCACTTTTTAGGTGCGTTCGTAATTGCCGAAACGTCAGTGAAGGCTTACTGTGGAGACACGAAAAGTTTTGATTTCCGTTTGTCTGTCTGTCTGTCCGTCTGTTCCGCGATAACTGCCGCAAAAAGCATCCGATCGGCTTGACATTAATGTGGCATGTTGATGAGGTACTCGGACTTAGCTGTATGGTTTTTGGTTAAATTTGGTTCATTCGTTCGGGAAATATAGAGTACTTTATTTTGCTCTGTAATGCTTTTCAATGGCAAGTCAGACGATTATCAAATTTTCATTTGTTGAAAGAAATGGCTCATATAAAAAATGGATTTAAATGGTAAATTTTTGATGCTGAAATTTTAAAATAAGAGTAGTAAATTATTCCTATTAGTTTGCAATTTTGTCAAAACATTTGTCAGAGCTTTTTAATTAGGTGTATAACTTATGATGGAATTTTATACATGTGTTCGAATAATATAAAACATTTTATTTTATGAATTTACTTATATTTCATTTTTTTTTTTTTTTTACCGTTGCGTAGCAACTATATCTCATCTAAAAATATCATAAATGTGAAAGTATGTATGGTTTTAAAAGTCAAATCAAAGTTAAAAGGAATGAATTAATGAATGCCTTTGTATAGATATTTGCATATAAATTGATTTAAACGCAGAAATGAAAATAGTATTTATATACTATATAGAATAATATCTTCATTTATGTATTCAACTATTTTGATTATAAAGGAAAAAGTTCGTTATTTTCATACTGAATAAACTGACATTATTCTATTAAACTTTATAAACTTTATTGTTGCCAAAAAAAAAAAAAAAAAGGGAATAACAATTTCTCCCAAAGAGTTCATTTTAATTTGTAAGATTTCCACGTGCAAAGGGAAAATGCAGCAAATTACAAATAATAAAAAAGATAAATAGGACAGGAATGAATACATATAAACATTTCACACCAAATACCACCTAAATTAATTTTTGTAGTGGTATTTTCCCACACTACGAAGAAAGATTCCTCGATTTACACGATTTTACTTGGCCTTCCTTTTCTCATTGGTTGCGATTTCATTTTCGCAATTGCGTATATTAATTGGCACAAAATTTTACATTTTTATGACTGAGGTATATGTAAGGCCATACAAATAAGAAATTCCGTATTGTTTCCTATAAAATGTGATAAAATGTTGGTTAACTATATATGTTTCTATTAACTGGATACCAGTATTTTAATACAAAATATGTTACTTTATTTAATTGAAACATTTGCGCGATTTAAAAGAACAACATTTTCTGTAAGGTAATAGTGTTGTGCAAAAAGCCTGAGACTTGTCATGTCTGGTGGTGAGTGAAATGTTTTATTTAATGCATTTATCTCTATTTTAATGCTACGTGAACAACGTCCCGTGTAACAGCTTGTAGAGTGTAAAATAAATTATTAAAATAATCCCTATTACGAAAAATGAAACAAAATGCCCGGCTAAGGGAAATAAAAGGTTAGTTAACCTTTCGTAATTTGACCTGAACACAGGTGTGCATCAAATTTCAACGGTGTTTGTAACATCACGATTTTAAATTAAATGTGGATACTATTAAAAGGCTATTACAAAAAAAATCCCTGCCGGCTCGGGCCTACAGGCGGAGGTAGATTTCGATGTTAAGTACTAAATTCTCGACCAAAACTTAAATCAAGATTAGAGATAAACCCAGTTCGTTCACTAAGAATGAGCTCTAAAGGAGCTAAACATTATGTGAAAATTATAATATACACGAATACACACACGCATGTATATGGAATAGGTTTAAAAATGGCTAAAACAAATTCAGAGAACCTCAAAGTGTTAAAATATGTAAATGTTTTCATAGTCGGGTTTTTATCATGTTTTAATACGTTTCTTCAAACTCCACGACGTTACATATTCACCTGCTGAGGTCCATTATATTTTCAATATGACGCAATATATATATATATTTTTTTAATTCGTCAAACTATTTATTTTATTTTGAGTTTTCATGCAGAAATCTTGCTAACTTATGACGTAATATTCAATTTGTTTTCAATTCGTCAAACTGTTTATTTAATTTAATTTTTCACGTGAAATCTTGCAATAGAAAAGCAATTGTTGTGGTGAGAATTTTATTGTGTTTTTTTTTAATTGTTGGCATCTGCTATAACGAAAAATGTTTATTTTTTCCTGTCATTGTTATGTAAGAGCTGGTTTTATCAGGATCATGTTAAGACGGTATATTCAAAATTTTGAGCCCTCCCCATTTTTATTCCCTTGGGCCGATTTTGCTCATTTTCAATCCCCGCCGAGATATTAACCATCTCAAAGTTGTTGGCGAGTTTGAAGACGATCCGTGCAAAATTGCGACTTTTATCGTGCGGACAAAATTTAGTACATACATACATACATACATATATATATATATATATATATATATATAAACTTTTTAGGTGCGGGTGGTTTTGGGTTCCTGGGGTCCTATAATGAAAAGTTATGAAGGAATTTTTCAAAAGTCGCACCATGGTAACGACTGCAATAGGTAGTATTTCTTACGAAATCTACCTAATACTTAACGGCGCCATATCACGTTTATCTATTTAGTCAATTGGAAGTGGACACGATGATGAATTATTAACCGTTAGGTTTAGAACTCCCCCTACTTTAGGGTGATTTTAGTAAGTTAATGCTATCGAGTACATTTTTAGATATTTAGATTAGATCTTAGATATAAATATTGCAGAATGGTAATCAAAATTATTATTAGATTTCTAAATTAGATGTCTCAGTTTACATTTCCAAAAGTTCTTTATCCATTAGATACAGATGTTTGTGGTTAGCAGGCAAGTAAATACTGCTGTATGGATATTAGGATAACGTAAAATGCTTGACCAAATTGTTGCTTATCCTTATAAATCGCAGTGTAAAAATGAATCTAAGATATAGGATAATCATTAACTCAATCAATAGAAAATTACAAATGCAAAATAAATTACACAACGGGGGGTTCAGGGGGGGGGGGGCACCCCCCTGAAGAAATTTGCTTTATTATATAAAAATTACTAGAATAAGTAGCTCGTGAGAATTTCAGAATATCATTACATAACAACGTGTTTAATTTAACGCTTCTAATGTCTGAAACCATCGAAATATTTTTTTCTCCTTCTATAAATGTTTGTGTAATTTAAAAGTTTAAATTTTGTTTTTGTAGAAAGATTAATATTAAGCAAAATTTGCTAAAAGCAATAAGTTGCAGAGATGACGTTGAGGCTCTTGATCTGCAGATTTACTAGTTATATAAATACGTAGCACCTATAGTCATCGTTCAGTCCGTCCGTCTGTCCGTCCGTCTGTCCGTCTGTCCGTCCGTCTGTCCGTCTGTCCGCATGTAACAGAGCAAAAACTACCTAACCGAATAGTCTGAAATTTCAAATATGTGATTGTTGCAAAATTTTGTCGAGCCATTTCAAATTTTATGAAAATCGGATGTATAGTTTAATTACAGGGACAGCCAAAAGTTTTTCTTTACATTACGGCCAATGGGAAAAATTATTGCAAGTGGATTTTAATGATATTAGAGCCTTCCGAATGATCTGAAATTTTAAAGATATAATTGTTGCAAAATTTTGTCGAGCCATTTCAAATTTTAAGAAAATCGGATGTATAGTTTAATTACAGGGACAGCCAAAAGTTTTTCTTTACATTACGGCCAATGGGAAAAATTATTGCAAGTGCATTTTAATGACATTACAGCCTTCCGAATGGTCTGAAATTTTAAAGATATAATTGTTGCAAAATTTTGTTGAGCTATTTCAAATTTTAGGAAAATCGGATGTATAGTTTAATTACAGGGACAGTCAAAAGTGTTCCGAAAAAATTATTGGAAGTGCATTTTAATGATGTATCAGACTATGCACGTTATGAAGTGCAAAAAATTATACATTCAGTACAATATGGGGTGCAAAAAATAATTTTAAAACTAGTTATAGTACGAACGCACCTCATTTGCCACGTTTGACGAGCAATTTCCAACTTGTTTTACTTATTTTTATATTATTTATTCATAAACTCACCTTTGTAGTACATAAAGGTGAAAAACAACAAAAGTCTGCCTCATCTGCAAATGCCATTATTGTAAAAATTTCCTAAAATATGTTTCATAATTTTTGGTAGATACTTATCTTCCCTGCATAATGCTTGGAAAACTTTAAAAATCTGCCTCATATGCAGATTTCATTATTGCAGAAATGTTCTTATTTATTTTTCTAATTATTTTTATTAGCAATTGACCTTCTCTCCGTAATGATGAGAAAACATTAAAAATCTGCCTCACCTGCAGATGTTATTGTTGTTGAAATTTTCATATACAATTTTGTAATTAATTTCATTAGCAATCCATCTTCCCAGGATAATGCTAGGAAATCAATTAAAATTTACCTCATCTGAAGATTTAAGTAATATAAAAAAATTTGCATATATTTTGCATAATCATTTTGAACAGCAACTTATTTTCTTTGCGTAATTCTTGGAAGAAACTAAAACTCTGCCTCACCTGCAAGTTTCATTATTACAGAAATTATCTTATATAGTTTTCTAATTGTTAGCAACCTATCTTCTCTCCGTAATGCTAGAAAAACAATAAAAATCTGCATCATCTGCAAATGTCATTGTTGCAGAAATTTTCATATACATTTTTATAATCATTTTCGTTATCAACCCATCTCCCTTGTGTAACGCTGTGAAATCATTAAAAATCTGACTCATCTGCAGGTATAATTAATATAAAAAATTTCATATATAGTTTTCAGAATCATTATCAGTAGAAAATTACCTTCTCTTCTTAATTCTATGAAAAAAACTAAAAATCTGCCACATCTGCAAATTTAATTATAATATAAAAACCTTCATTTGTATTTTTCATGATAATTTTTATTAATAACCATCTAAATTGCGTATAATTCTGGAAAAACATTAAAAGTCTGCCTCACTTGCATCCATACTTAGCACATATTAGTATTTTTAATTTAATTGTAGAATACTTTTCATAATTGCATTAAAAGATCTTTTAATTTCCTTGCAATATTTGGTTTGAAGGATTTCGGGTTGTGTTTGAAATTTGTCGGGTATACCAATACCCTAAGGGTAGGCTTCAATTGGAATTTTCAGATTCTTGTCGGTCCGTGTAGACGGAAATTGTTTTATCTTTCTCGTATCGGGTTACGGTTCAATGGAATATGTTTCGGGTTCGGATCGGGTTTCAGGTTGACTTCAAATGGAATTTTCAGGTTCTGGTGTGGTTACGTTTCGACGGAAATTATCTTTCACAAATCGGGTTACGGTTGGATTGAATTTTCTTTTTTGTAGGATTTGGATCGGGTTAAAATAGATTTCAATTGGAATTTTCAGGTTCTGGTTGGTACGTATCAATGAAAACTATTTTGCCTTTCCCGGATAGGCTTACGGTTCGATAGATTGTATTTTTTTTCGGTTTCGAATCGGGTTACGGGTTGACTTCAAATGGAATTTTCAGACTCTATTCTTTGCGCTATTTTTAGAATTGAAAATAATCTCTATAATAATAGCCTAAGTCATGTGACTATCATCAACAGCTCCCGGCGCATCCCTTCGCTTTTTATATTACAGGCGGCCATTTTGGTACTTTAATGTTAGCCAGCCACAGGTGTGATAAGTCGCCGAATATTGATCTATCGCCCTTATTTCGTTTATATTACAGTAGTCCAAGTCATGTAACTGCCATAAAATACAGACTGATTCCTTCGCTTTTCATAAGAAAGGTTTCCATTTTGATTAAAGAATCAAAATTATTTTTTCGAATAAAACTACATAAAAGTTGCCATGAACGCAAAGAGTTCCTGGTACTTTTATATTGGCCGGGTGAAAATCTCGCCAATAGCTATTTTTTTTTAAATCGCCAGTTAGCATTTTTTTATTTTTCGATTGGTAAATTAAAACGGTGCTACTTGGCTATCACGTCGATCAAAAATCTGTCGCCAAACTATAAGATTAAATGCCAATAATGGTTGATCGTAAATGTCACATTCACTTGACTTTAATGAAGTTACACATGTTCACGCCATCAAGTGATTTTTAAATCGACGTTTTATTTGTATTTTTATTAATCTTATACTAATTTATTTGTTCTTTTGTTATTTAAAAAAAAAAAAATATGTGAATTTGTATAACTTGGTTATTTGTATAATTTGGCGAAATTGGTCGACGGGAGAAGTAATAACATTAAAACGTTGCTTTGAAGTGGAAATTAAATCTCAATTTCTTGCATTGTCACCGGATTTGGCGTGATTTTTATTACGACAATTTGGCGAAAACCTCGTTTTCAAATACCTGTTACATATGTATTTTTAAATTATTTTCTGTTATTTTTAAATTTTAACAATAAATAAAAAAAATTTAATTAATAACTATAGAACGAAACAATTTATAAAATTTTTTGTAAATAAAAAGGAAATAAATTCAAATAAACATCTATTAATAAATAAGCAACAATAGCCGGGTTACCATATCAGGCAAAATAACGCCATTTTGGCGCCAATTAGGTAGCCCGTTGCGTATATGACATCTGTGCCTAATATTTTTCGTTTCGTTTCGTTTAAAAAAAAGAATGAAGTAAAAGCCATTTATTTTAAAGGTTAAAATTTTTAATGAAAGTTTTGTATTAAATAAAATGATAATAAAATACAAATTTAATTATGAATAAAAGTAACATGATGCATTTCTTAGCATACATTTAAGGGAGGCCAAACTCGTCGCCTACTTAATTTAAAATAATTTTTTCTAAAATATGAAAAAAAATATCTGTTATGGTTAAAATTTGAGTTGCCATCATTAGAAAAAAGTATTTAAAATTAGAAAAAAATTAATATTTCGAAAACTGATTTGAATTTTAAAATTCTAATACCAGTTTTGAGATCTGTGGATCAATACGGATTTTTGGTGTTAATTTCATCGCAAAGTATTCCATATTTTAGGAGAAATCGTCGTGAAACGTAATCAGTTGTTTAATCAGCCTTTTCATAGAATCGTTACATAAATTCGTTTCAATTCAGTCGTTTCATTAGGATTTTATATATATAGGGTAGATAAATAAATTAAATTACATTTATTTAGCTTCGAAACACAGATACTTATTTGCAGATGAAATAGATGAAACTTTTATATTAATAGTTTACAATTCATTATATCCCCCCCCCCCCCGCTCAATTTTGTTTTAAAAATTATAATGAATTTTTCATATATTTAGTATTTGTGCTTATAACGTAATTTTATTTTAAACATGATCTAACTTATCAGAAAGAAAATAACGTAGAAAAGATGCGTGGGATAAAACATTGGGAATGGTTATAATTTAAAAAGCTAATCATAAATGTTAAATGTCAAACTAAACATTTATTCTAGAAATGCAAGCACGTATTTAACTATATAACTATTGGATAAAAAAATATTTCTGCTAAAAATTCTGATGAATTAATAGTTTGAACTAAACATTCAAAAATTACGCAAGACACAGAGACTTTTATATCAAATCTATGATCGTCTTTGATTACATTATTGATACATTGTTTAGGATGACATTGATATATATTCAGATAAATAACCAAATATTATAAATCTGTTCACGTTTTATTGAAAAAGCAATGTTTTATTTTTGTTATCACATTTCTTTCATATTATGGTTATCCGAAATCAATATGTTTGATACGAAAAAAATATCATTAATCATTTTGTTTTCATTGTTACACAAGGTCTTTTTTTGTTAAATAAATATGCAAAATTGAGTTTGGTTTTTAGAGTGTTTTGTTCCTTATGGGTTTGATTCCATGATGTTCAACGTGATCTTTATAGCACACAAAGACAATTATTTTAAGTATGTTTACTTTTAAAACTGTCTCCTGTAAGTTCTTTTCACTATTATAATACTGTAAAAGGTTCGTAAATCAAAAGAAATATCTTTAGTATTAAATTTTGAATTAATTTCGGAATATTTTTATCAAAATTAAGATATGTGACTAATGTAACATTTTTTCAATCTCATGTTACATTGGTCAAATATCTTAATTTTGATAAAACTACTAAGACATTAATTCAGATTTTAATATTACTAGGGGATCGAACCCGAGCTCCTCGGGTTACAGAATATAGGTGAAAACAATTTATTTTAATCTAATTATTTTTTTTTTTACATGTAATATATAATTTTAGATTTCCCACCAACATCAAAAAGAATTTTTATATGAAAAATATCAATTATGCAATCAAATAAAGGTTTGAAATTTATTAAAAGCGATACTTTCACGTGCCACCGCATGCCAGGCGTTATTAACCCTAGATTTTGCGACTTACGTCAGTCTTTCCGATCATTTCGGTGCATAAGCGCGTGGTTCAATCACATGTCTGTTAAATTTGTTTCTTATTTACATTAAATTATTTATTTTTCTATAGAGGAAGTTTTAACTTTGTTATGGAACATTAGACGAAAACATATGCTGAACTTTTTACATTGTTTTAAGGGCAAGCGGATTAACCTTCCGTAATCGAGCTACTCGTGATAGAGATAAATTAAACAAATAATTTATGCTTGAAAATCTATATATATATTACGCTATCGTACGTGGCACAGAAATCGCGATTAATTGTTGATTAATTGTAAACAATTGGCGGTTATTTGTTTAATGGCAACGTCCGAATTAAACGCATCTCATTGGTTATTATGTAATATTTTAAAAAAGTGAAAAACAATAAATAAATAAAAAGTTTAATTAATAACTATAGAACAAAACAATTTATATAATTTTAAAAAATAAAATAAAAGTAAATGAACAATTTATTAATAAATAAACAACTACATCCGGGTTACCATATCAAGCAAAATAACGACACTTTGGCGCCTGTTATGTACCCCGGTGCGTATATGACATTGGCGTCAGAAAAAAGGTCGTGCCAACGTAGTGCGTATATGACACCTGTGCCGTCTTTTATTCATCTAATTTAAACTACAATAAATAAAAAAAATAAATGAAGGTGCTTTCCCAGTATAGGTACTTGGCGAAATAGAGAAAAGGTCCATGGCGAGAAAATAAATTTTTTTCTGGCAACCGATTTAATCCAAATATTTTTTTCAAATAAAACTACATAAAAGTGTCTATGGCCGCAAAGAGTTTGTACTTTTATGTTAGCTGGGTGCAATTCTCGCCAATAGCATTTTTTATTTCTCGAGGGGTAAATTAAAACAATCTTTGATGTTGAAATTAAATGGTTTATGGTATTATTTATTCTTTTTCTTTTTGTAAAGATTTTTTTTTTTTTTTTTTTAAATGGAAGTCATGAATTTTAACAGTTCTATTTTTAAATTAAAGTCATCCATTCTAAATAAAATGAGTGAAAGGATTATATTTTAATCTGAATTAACGAAATGTGAAAAAAAAAAATGCGACGGGTACAATGTTTGGCGATTTATCACCTGTGCCCGATTAACATAACTGTAGCGAGTTCTCGATTTCTCTATCAGAATCTTCAAATTTGGCGAAGGATTGAGCAAGTAAATTAAATTATGAATAAAAGTAACATGATACAATGCCTAGCATACATTTAAGGGAGACCAAATTGGTCGCCACGGGCGGCTAGTTATTTAAAAAATATAATAACTCAGTCAATTAAGCTACAATTTTCAAACATATTGCATTTGAAAGTAGATTTTTTTCTTTATTTGACGGTTTAAAAATTGAAAATGTGTGATATTTAGAAATTTAAAAAATCGCTGATCGATTTATTTTTTTCAGTTTTTATGAGAAAATGGCAACAAAAAGGTACAGTAATATATTATTTTCTTTCTTCCGTGATTAGTTTCCCTTTACTTTCAACCCTCCACGACTTTCAACAGAAATGGAGTTCTTCAGTTGCCACAATTACAAAAAATGGTATTAAAAACTACAAAAAAATTATTATCTCAAAATTAAATTGAGATACAGCTTTCAAACAAATTGCATTTAAAAGAGCATTTTTTTCCTCATACGACGGTGTAAAAATTTAAAATGTGCGATATTTAAAAGTTTAAAAATTTGCAGTAGAGAAAATTGCAAAACCAAAATTTAATTTCATTTCAAATTTCAAAGTGTTACCATTCGCAAAATGACGTATGCGTTACGCACAGATATGTTTGTCCTTTATAATATAGATAGATATTTTTATGATTCATGAACCTATCGCAGTATTATAATAGAGAAAAACGTTCAGTTACATATATCTGTAAGTAATTATATCTAAAATTTTTATCTATATCTAAATTAGCATTCTTTCCTTGGGTTCTAAGAGCCCAATTTCAACGGGATTTGGTTCTTTCAACTTAGATTACAATTCAGCTACTTTCTGTATTATGAAATTTTATTCTTAGACTTACGTTACTAACATTTTCTAAGAGTAATGTTGCATTCTTTTTTTAGATTCTATGGGCTTGAATACTACGAGGTTTGGCTCACTCAACTTGGTTTTCGGTTGTCTCCGGTACGTGCGGGGCACTTCTGGTATGTGCTGCCTTAGGTAGCGAGGACCCAGATTACAGGTTTGTTCTCAAAGAAGTTTGTTGGGAACACACTAGACGCTGCGGAAGGCAATAGGGACTCCGAAATTAGGTTCATTTAAAAGAATTTCAAAAGATATAAAATCATACAAACTTGAGTTTTGTTAAGGTTATTATTCATAAACCCCGGGCAACGCTGGGCGGGTCTGCTAGTTATATCTAAAATAATTGATTTCGTTTACCATAAATGATATATTGGTCACTATGGAATGGCCCTTTATCCAAATTTTTTTGAGTACCCATGTTGGTGGAGCAGGGAAGTATTTATTTTGAATAAAGTCATTAGTCTGAATGAGAATATCATATATTCTATCCTCGATGTTATCATAAACATTTAACTTTTATTTCTATTTTTTAAACGTACAGCATGAGTCGTCTTAAAGACAATATATTTATATAGAATTACAAATTTTCTCCAGATTCCATCTATTCTTTTAATTTCGAATTTATTCCATATCTAATTAGAAGTGTTTTTTGCTATGCAGAACCAATTGAAAAAATAAAGTTTCCAGAATACTACACGGACCTCCGAAACTTAAGGGACAGTCACCGGATGCATTCGATTGCACACGGTTAGTCGAATAACTACAGAAATTTTTGACGAATTGTCCTTGGATTTCGATGATATAAAGCACATGTTTGACTTCGTCTATTTCAGTGAAGATTTAGTCGAGGTGATAATTAAGAGTCCAACAATAAATTTAACAATAAAATAATCTTTGAGATCACCCATGTAAAACAAAATGCTCAAAATGGCCTGTCACTGTAGCATATGACTATGAGGGCCCTGTTTAACGTTTGTATAAGCATAGCACGTATATTCGTGAAAAAGTTAACTTTTCTTTTCGTTAAATGAAAAATTCAAATATTTTCTGTTTATGGAATACTGAGTTTTCAACCAAATTTGTCACCACTTTCTGAAAACTTGAAAACGAACAGTAAAAACAGTATACTGCAATTAAAACACGAATTTATTGAATATTTGCTGAGGTAGGGGCAATTGTATGAATTAATTTTTAACTGCACATGCGATAAACATTCCAAAATGTCTGTTAGATAATTTGGTAGTCAGCGATTTAGGGCATCTCATATGCAAAGTCCAGACAAATATCGCGAAAATACAGAAAGATAGGGTCAATACAGTGAGTTGCTTTTTAAAAGTAGCTTTTTTATAAGGTATTTTTCGCAATTTGGCAATCGGTCCCTGTATCCTTCTGAGTTTTCAAAATATTTGACCTGATTTCGCATTGATATTTCATGTACAGCTCATATACAAAATATTAGAATAATTACTTTTTTTGACAAATTGAAAATATCGTTTGGTAATTTAATGTCTTTAAATGCAAATATGCAAACGATATTTTTATTAAGAACTTATTGTTGATCAAACTTATTTATTATCTTAAAATTAATATAATTTTTTAAAAGATTAATTGAAAAAAAATTATTTTGAAAAGTCAAATATTAGAATATTTATTCAAGTGGTTCAAAATATTAGAATATTTCACGCTAATTCTCCTTTAATTATCACCAACAAAAAACTGGTTGCATCATTGATTAAATTCAGGCGATTTTATTTAAAATCAATATTCATTTTGCAATTTGTTTCCTTTTTCGTCTTAAAATAGGTCGTGTGAGGGATATTCCTGAATCTATTAAACTTCGTATGGTTGATTTGTATCGGCACGGTAAAAATCAATGTTATATAGCGAATTATTTACATTGTACGCAATCAAGCGTTAGTAAAATACTAACACAATATTCAAAAAATGGAAAATTTCAAAATTTAATTGCCGAAATGGCGGCCGAAAACCAAAAACATCTGCTAGATATGACAAGAAACTGAAGCGGATAGTTAAAAAAAAAACGTTTTAAAAGTGTGCGATTCTTGCACCGAAAATGGAAAGAAGAAGGAGTTGAAGTTTCTATCGAGCGAGTTCGTTTGGCAGCTTCATCCGCCATCTTGTTTCAAAATGGCGGCCATTTGAATTTTTGAATTTTTTTATATTTTCTGACATTGAATTCTTATAAAAGATGATACGTTTCACAAAATGCAAACTCTTATGTATCATTTTAAACGGAATGTTAGAAATTTTAAAAGATATTTTAAAGAGTCACACAGTGTAAGTTAACAACATAGGTCATTTTAAAGAGAAAGTTAGGAAACCTAAAAATTTCCCAAAAGTGTCTACAAAATTCAAATGACCGCCATTTTGAAACATGATGGCGGATGAATCTAGCCAACGAACTCGCTTTAGAAACTCAACTCCTCCTTTTTTCTATTTTCGGTTTAAGAATAGCACATATTTAAAACGGTTTTTCTTAACTATGTGCTTCAGTTTCTTGTCGTCTCTAGCAGATGTTTTTGGTTTTCGGCCGCCATTTCGGCGATTATTTTCAAAATTTCCATTTTTTTTAATATTGTGTTAGTATTTTATTAACGCTTGATTGCGAACAATGTAAATAATTCCCTATATAACATTGATTTTTACCGTGCTGATACAAATCAACCATACGAAGTTTAATAGATTCAGAAATATCCCTCACAGGACCCATTTTAAGATAAAAAAGCAAACAAACTGCAAAATAAATACTGATTTTAAATAAA
Source organism: Maratus speciosus (assembly GCA_963932465.1). NCBI lineage: Eukaryota > Metazoa > Arthropoda > Arachnida > Araneae > Salticidae > Maratus > Maratus speciosus. The sequence goes on from OZ010786.1 coordinate 25,567,627, forward strand.
ATCGTCTGAATTTAATCAATGATTCCACCAGTTATGAATTGGTTATAATTAAAGGAGAAATAATGTGAAATATTCTAATATTTTGAACCACTTGAATAAATATTCTAATATTTTGACTTTTCAAAATAATTTTTTTTTCAATTAGTCTTTTCAAAAATTATATTAATTTTAAGATAATAAATAAGTTTATTCAATAATAAGTTCTTAATAAAAATATCGTTTGCATATTGGCATTAAAAGACATTAAATTACCAAACAATATTTTCAATTTATAAAAAAAAAGTAATTATTCTAATATTTTGAATATGAGCTGTAACTCTTTAAACAAATAACATAAGACAAAAAATAATAAACATACTAGAGAGTTGTTTTGACCGTTTAATCCTGTTTTAATAATTTAGGGATTATAATAAAAAGAGACTGAATGTAAAAACAGTAACATTTAAAATTAGATTAAAGGAAAAGAAAATTGAGCTTACCTTCATTCCTCTACGATCTTTTTATCCGTTTTTTTTTTTTTTTTTTTTTTTTTTTTTTTTTTTTTTTTATGAACTGTTAATCCATTTGTATACTATTTTTATCTCCTATAAAATTTGTATTAAAGGGGTTTTATAAGAAAATTATTATTTTATATATATTTCTGAAATTTTTAAATTATTATTCCAGTTTTCTATAGCAATTAAATTTTTATAACTTTTAAATGAAAAATACATTTAAAGTTAATAAACATTTCACTGAGGTCCTCATATAATCAAGTTTCAGTCTTGTGATGCAATGGTAATTATGAAAACAGTTTCTCTCCATTTGATTGACAGTTTATTGTGTTAAAAACAGAACTAGTGTTCTTTTTTTGTATGATGAATGAATGAGATGTTCAAACATATTGCACGTGGTAAACATTAGATGTATGACGAGTAATTAAATAGATTTCGATTTATAATGTGTTTTTCTGAAGAAATTAATATTTCTGACAAATACGACATTCTCCCAGTGTCTTCAAAATTCCTTCTTTAGCCTATTATCTTATTACTAGCTGAAATATTTGACGTTTCCCGGGGTTTTAAATATGTTAGATTAGAAAAATCAATTTCAAAATTAAACAATGTACGGACTATGAATCTCGTGCAAATATTCTCTGTTCTTTAATATATTGAAAGCCTTGAGAAATTTTCCTTTTATACCAGTATTTAAAAAAAAAATGTTTCCTATGCCTAAATAAATATAGTCTTGATTCTTAAAAAAAGTGAAAAATAAATTTAAATTCATGTAAAGCCCTTCATGATATCACTTTCTCTTGTAAAAGTTATGCTTTAACCATACATCCATTTTAAACATGAGGTCATACGTCACGTGAATTCACCTATATTCTTCACAATTGAAAAGAAATGGCGCATCTAGTATTTGTCAAGAATTAAATAAAAATCATGCACTCGTGACATCTTAATTCACTTTTATACTTTTACAGAATAATAAAACGACTATAATATGTGACTCCAGCTATCGGCAGTGTATACACGTCGAGAAACATTTCCGTTATCGTTTTCTCTTTACGTGAAGGTTTCGCTATGGCATTGTGAAATTTGATAATTTTTGAAATTCAATATTTGAAAAACGGTCTAATCATTAGATTTGAAATTTATATTAAGAAAAAAAAAATCAATTTTTTACCTTTCTAACACAGTTTGTCTAACAATTTTCTAACAAATACTTTTCGAGCAATTAATTTTTTCAGTAACTTCAAATGTTTTACTTCCCGAGATTAATCTGTAGCAACGATTAGCAAAAAATCCACTCGCCAGCAGCACGCATGTTCACAATACCTACTCGTTTCAGATTCAACACTGGTATTTATCAGTATATTTTTCTGGTATGAAATTTTGAATATTTTGAAACAGTTTTGTTTTATTACTTTCTTCTATCTTCAATAGAAGAAAGTATTGTAATAAAAAAAATTTTCGACTTCCGGTTTTCGACGGATTTACACGTTTTAGGGGTTAGAGATCACAAGAAACATGTTTATACAAAATGTCTGTCTGTCAGTCTGTGTGTCCGTGTGTCCGTCTGTACGTGTGTCCGTATGTCCGTGTGTCGCCATTGTATCATAAAAAATTGTATGAAGTTATGCATAGAATTGAACCAATTTTTTTTTAAGTTTTTGGCTATGGCAAGCAGGTCCTCCATTAATTTAGAAAAAATCCGCCGGTAGGGAGCGCTGTAATAACGATTTTTGTGCATTTTGAATATTGTACCAACGAAAAGTGTATGAAGTTATACATAGAATTTAACCAAATTTTTTGTGTTTGTTTGAGGCCATGGCAAGAAGGTCCTCCCTGAATTTCGAAAAATTTCGCCAGTAGGGAGCACTGTAATAGCGACTTTTGTGCATTTTGAATACTGTACCATCGAAACGTGTATGAAATTATGCATAGAATTGAACCAAATTTTTTGCGTATGTTTTTGGCCATCGTAAGAAGGTCCTCCCTGAATTTGGAAAAAATCATCCGGTAGGGGCGCTGTAATAACAATTTTTGTGCATTTTGAATATTGTACCATCGAAAAGTGTATGAAGTTATGCATAGAATTGAACCAATTTTTTTGTGTAGGTTTTTGGCCATGGCTAGAATGTCCTCCCTGAATTTGGAAAAAATCCGCCTGAAGAGGGCGCTGTAATAGCGATTTTTGTGCAATTTCCAATATTGTACCATCGAAAAGCTTATGAAGTTATGCTTAATTCTAATAAAAATACTAATAAAACTAATTATAATGAAATATTTACATGAGATAGAAGAAAGGTTTGGGATTGGCACATCCAACTAGTTATCTCTATGTAATAATGATAGTATCCTAGTTCTTCTATTATTATAAAATGTGAACGTGTGCATGCAAATCTTTAGCTGAAGTCAGCGTCAAAATGGATAATTAAATGCCTTTGTGTTCATTTTGCATTATATTCATTTTATTCCAATCTCTAAAATTTTCACTATTTTAATAAAATTTACTCATTATATTTGTTTGTAATACATAAAATAAAAGTTACAAGCAAACTGCAAAAATATTTACTCAATAATGGAAATATTAATAGTAAAATTGCAAAATATATTTTTTCGATATTACGCAAATATGTGCGAATTGTAAATTGGCAAGAAATGTTTTGGAATTTCACTATTATTTCCAACATAAAGTAAATATTTTCGCAATATTCTCATTTTGCTGGAGATAGTTACAATTTAACATATTGACATTTTATTACAAATATTTCCAATGTAAATCCAATATTTTACCAATATTGCTATTATAGTTCAAGTGTCAGTGCTTAAAATTAAACATATTTTTGTATTGAACATATATATCAGAAATTTTTAATATTACTTTCGCTTTTTTTAACCCTCTTGCTGCGTAAGTGATTAATTCTTCGCGATGAGCGTCTTTTACAGAATTTTTAATCTTTTATCACCGGTTCTTTAAGGCAGAAATTTTTTACTATCGTAATCGGGAAAAGTGTCCTGATTAAATCAGACAAAGCTTTCGCTAAAAAATAACTGGTGGCAATAACCAAATAGTATTAATTAGACGGGAAAATACATCCCAGAGGATATCTTGGGTTGCGCAGCGAGAGGGTTAATTGTAGACTTTCGCCGAGAAAATAAAGAGAAAATACTGTTTAAAATGAGTGGTAGAGATTTCCAATTCAGAATTGCGTTAAATTGGGAGCACTGTTTGTGATGAATGCAAATATTAGCGCAATATAGCCAACATAACTAATACTGGTTTTCAGGGGAATTGTGTTTTTGAATTTTTTTTTTTTAGTCGCTATTTCCAAATAGTAATCGTCGTATTCGCTAATCTCGTAATTTATAAGGAGAATATTACAATCGGAATGAAATAGTGGTTATAAAAAATGCAGAAACACAATCACTAGTGCATTTTTGCATCAGGTGCATTTTTAAATAAGGTCAACATTGCTGTACGTATTATTATTTTAATGTCAAATCAAATTTCATATTTTTTCTTTGACATGCCAGAATATTACAAACCCAAGATAATATTCTATTCGTACATTTGATTGAAAGTAGGTTTTATTTTTATAACTTTTATGTTATGTATTACAAGCAAATAAAATATTTAAATTTTATTAATTTAAGGGAAATTTTAAACATTGAAAAAAAAATCAATATAAAGGATAATGAATACATGAAAACATAGTTAACGTTTTTGATTTTGACTTCAACCAAACATATTCACACTTCCACATTTATAATATTATTAGGAATAGGATACTTTTATTAATACGGGAAGATAATAACAGAACTTAAGTGTTTTAAATTATTCAACATTTCATACCAGAAAAATACAGTGAGAAATACCAGTGTGAAATCTGAACCGAGTAGGTATTGTGAATATGCCAGCAGCACATAGCTTTTTATTAAATAGGATAGTACCAAAAATACCTATAATCGTTCGATTTCATTAAATGACACGAAAATTGGATGTAACCGTAGTAAGTACGCGTTGTAGAAATTACATTTTTAATTATTTCTAAACATAATTTTCAGTAATACAATTGCTTCATCTCATGTTCATTAGTTACAGCTTTAATGTGCGTTGTTTTGGGCACCGAAATTAATCCAATTGTTATTTTAAATTCTTTTCTTTCCCTTTTTGCATTAACAAAGCGCAAAACAAAAGAATTTTATCCGTATATAATGATGTTTATCTTTCATATGTTGATAGTAATAAAACAAACTAATGAATTGCATAAACTGATAATACTAGGTTGAGCAAAAAGTTCTGGTAAATTTTTGAAAGTTGCGTTGTTATGGGCAAATTAACAACAAAAGCAACAAGGACTATTCTTTATAGTAGAGACCATCATAGTCCACGACTTTCTGCCACCATTCTGCCAGATTCCGGATTTGCTGGCTAAGTTTGTCGCTGTTACCAGCACCTTCGTATAGACGGCTTTTAGAATCATTAGGCCATTTCTCCAATAATGCTGGGTCAACACACGCAAACCATACTGTTCAATAGGCATTTTGGAATCAAAGTTCCTTAACTCCTATCAATATATCACTAGTACTCCTATATACGATACAAATTCTGGTAACTATTAGATTAAAAATTTCCCAGAACTTTTTGCTCAACCTAATAAGAACTGTCATTCATTATTTTAGGAGTATTCACTGATAAGTTTAAAATGCAAAAAAAAAAAAAAAAAAAAAAAAAAAATAGAGAAGGCATACAAAGAGATAAGCGACTAAACATGCAGTCGTAGGGGAGAGTAGCCGAATATGGGCCACTTCACTTATTTTCAGGTGTAACTCGCTTCATTTTTGGAATATCTGCAAATATCACTACACTTGATCAATCTATTCCTCTAATAATTAAATAAATCTCTAGAACAATTTATTTTTGAAAATTTTAAGTTTTATGTTTCTTTGAAAAATTTATCAAAAGTGGTCCAAATTCAGCGACTGGTCACGTATGCTGGACCCCTAGTCTCCTAAATTGGACCAAACAAGATTAGGCTGTTTTACCGAGTAGGGAATACAAAATAATTTAATTAAAAGAAAGTTTGAAATTAATGAAAGAATCAAACAAAATAACAGCAATGACATGTACAGAAATCAAACATCTGAGAGTAAGAGTAATTGTTTTACATCGAAATATATTCGAAATATAAATCAAAGCTAAAGTAATTAAGAATAGGAATTATGGAACTAAACGCCAGTTACTTGAATGTAACGTAAGAAGTGATACAATGCTTACACATGAATTTCATTTGTTCATTTTTAATCCATCGCACACAACATGGAACCATATTTAGCAATCTGGATACTGAATCATTTCTGCTCTTTAACTTTTCTGACAAATTAGGCAAAATCAATCATCACTGTCTTGATTTTTCTTTTTCGATTCTGAATCATTAATATTTTTTTTGAACAAACGTTTTCTTTAGCTTATGCCTGTAGTTCTTCCCTTCCATTCTTTTCTAGCCAATTAAATTACACCTAGTTTTTAAAACTTGATATTCCAATTGCTTTTGTGTTTTGAGAGCTTCCTTTTTGTCGTTTTTGTTTTAATTTCAAAGTTTACTTTACATGGCAAACATGATAGCACAGTTTTTTTGTTGTTCCCTCTCTACTTTGACTTTACTGGTTTTGGCAAAGGACATTACATTTATAATGATTCTTTGTATTTGGGACGATCTTGAAGCTGCAGCCTTCTCACGGATCAATATCTTCTAAACTTAATCCTTCCTTTTCGTTTTCAACGTCTTTGACACTCTGACCTTCAAAGACGACAAAGACAACTTTTGCTGTCACTGATGTGTTTCTTCCAGACTGTTTGTCTATATCGTTTTCATATCTTTTTTTTTTACTCGCTTAGTTTTAGTAGATTTCATGATTACTGACTCAGACTCCGAAATCTCACTAGCAGGAATATCAACGGATCTATCTGCAAAGCATAACTCCTCGTCAGGATTAAGTGCAACAGCTGCAAAATGCTGACTTTTATAAACATGCCTGTCAGGAGACCAGATGCCAAATATATGTTTTGTATGTTTATACAGGCCTTAACTTTAGAAAAAATTGATTCAGATATACTAAAGAAATTAAATTAAAACATTCAAAAATGTGCATGGAGATAGTAATAATACATTAAAAAATTTAAAAAAAATAGTGTGCAAAGCGTACAGCCCTCGAAACTCATTATTTAGTTTTCAAATTTATGATCGTATATCTGGTTCAATTTAAGCAACTCAAATTGGTCCAATTAAGGGAACTGCGTCATTTTTTTAAAAAATAGATAATCTCAAGACTAAGAACAGAAATGAAAGCAAACAAATCCGCATGAAAATATGCACAATAAATACTAAAAACAATTCGATATATAGGGGAGGTTATTACACAGTGAGACGAAAATTATTATTACTCAAAGAATGAGAATGATATTTAATCTTTTGAAAAAAAAAAATCCTACATCTTTAAGCTACACAGATGCGCTACACAACACATTAATGTACAAATGAAGCACAAAAGCAGCATAACGGAGTATCGGAAATTGTCTCACTGTGTACCACAAGCGGTACACAGTGAGACAATGTATATATTTTCAAAAATCATACATTTTTATACTCTATTAATATTTTTCTTTAGTTTATTATTTCTAATTAATATTTCTAGATTTTCAAACTATTAAAAATATGAGCTTCATGTGGTCAATGGCAGAACTTAGCCACCTTCATACAGATTTTCAGCCTCTTTCGTTTAGTAGATTTCCCTAGCCATTGGACGGCCACACACACATACAGAAAGAGAGATAGAGAGAAAAACTTTCTTTTATTAATAAATAACTTCTTTTAATATCAGAACGACATAGTAGTTACACAATGAGACACGTCTCACTGTGTACTACAACTGTGTGTCTCACTGTGTACTTTCGTTACGTTGTAACAAAATGGATGCCACATCTGTTACACCAATTTCATCGCTTTAAAAAGTTTATGTCGTTTTGTCGAAACAGTCTATTATTAGATATAGCTAGGTTTGGTTAAGTAAATATATGTCATATTGAAGGAAATAAACTCTAAGATAGATTATGTAAATTTAACCTCTATAAAATAACAATTATTTACTATTTTGTCGGACGAGTAACTGAAATACCGAAACTACATCCATGTGTTGCATAAGAGGAGGTCGTTATGTGTATGTGCGAGCTTTGAGAAAAAGTCGCAACTATATGTCAAAGTGGCTGCTGTCTCACTGTGTACTACTCTCCCCTATATGAAAACATAACGCTTACCTTAGTTTTAAAGTATTCTTTTACGTTTAGTTGAAAAAAATTAGATCAAAACAGATAATTTTAGTTTTTTTTTTTTTTTTTTTTTTTTTTTTTAATTGTCTGAAAACAGTGTGGAAGGCGGGTCTTCTAATTATGAATGACGTCATTCTGATGAGTAGGATTTCAGCGGTAAATGGGGTATTTTTGTAATTAATGGCAGAATTGCAGTGGTTAATTTAAAGCGGCTGTCCAAATATGGCTACTCTCCCCCATTAGTTACATACCTTACACATGCGTGTCGTTTCCCAAACAGTTTTCACATAATGTACCAGACACCGAGGCAATTTCGAAATGATAGATTTTCATACGGCACATTTCATACGGCATAGATTTTCATATCACTTATTTTTATGGTTTGCCGTGAACATTTATAACGAGTTATTGTTCATGAGATAAATTATTATAGTACCTTGCCAACTAACGGCCACAACCCAGATGATGAGATCGTCAGAAGTTTTCGAAAGTACTTTGTGAGGCACCTTCCCGTAATTTTAAATGGGTTTTCCTTCTTTTTACGAAATAATTTATACGACTTATCACAAAAAGGTGAATTAAGGATTTAATCGACTTGATATAGTTTATATCATTTTCTCTTTGTAAATTTTTTCTTGTATTAATAAAATTATATTTTAAATTTTAAAGTTCTAGGGCGAAATAATGAAGTGCTGATTTTTAAAAAATATATATGAAAACAAAATACACTCCTGCTTATAAAGTTGTTTTGTTAAACACGTTATTATTAAAATACAATTATTTTAACAGTAGATTATACGTCTTATAAGAAATGCTCGTGAGTAATAAATCGAATCAAATTAAACTGTTATTAACAAATTAAAAGTTAATTTTAAATTATATTTTTTAATGCGTGTTACAAGATTTCAACTTCGAACAAATATATATATATATATATATACAGGTTGGTCATAAAAAAAACTTCCCCAATATATGTGCCACTAGCGACCTAACCGCTCAATCAATCGAAAGGAAGTTTCAGATTTAGTTATTTGAAGGTATTTGCTCGAGATCGTGATGATTAAAAACAATAGATCTCTCACGGTTAGGGGTACAGCGAAAAACTTTCGAAATGTTCGATCGCCAACACCCTTTTTTTTCCTGCGCAAATTCATCAACACATTACAAAACCATGGCGTTGACTAAAATTACGTAAATTACGTATGACAAAAATTGCCGGTGTAATATGGTGGCACTCAATCCTAATCAGTTTCTATGTAACGTAATATTCAGCACTCTAAAACAAATGATTACATTTTTATTTTCACTATGTGCACACAAACAGAACTCAAAAATACATTTTAAAACAAATCTTACAACATTACTCAGTTCACAAGTGAAAAAAATAATTGGCTACTAAAAAACATATCTTGTAGCCACTTCTTTCCCCGCAATGGACTTTTTACCCGACTGCCAAGAAGGGTTATATGTTTCACGCGTATCTGTGTATGTGGATTTATTTATACCTTCAAAACATTCCAACGGCTGATGGATTTTAATGAATGTGGTTTCTCTCCATTCGTCTTAATCTTCCGATTGTTATAGGCAAGTTTGTTTTTTTATATAAATTTAAAATGGCGGCCCTAAAATACAAAATGGCGGTAGAGACGAAAAAAAAAATTACGCACCCTATTGAGTGGCATATCATTGGATAGGTCTTTCAAAATGAAATGATGTTTCATCGATTATTTTACAGTCAGAAGCTCCGTTTAAATATTACACAACCTGGAAGTTGTGTAGGTGGGATCTCTAGCTTTACTGCAACTGTAACCGTCACAGACATCTATAGGCCTCAGCAAAACCGCGTTTATAGATAGGAACTAACAATTAAACACAACTTAAAAGTCACCAATACAAGTAAAATAAATAACTAAGTAACATAAAAAAATAGTTTAACATTGATGAGAAATAATTATTTAGCTCGCTTTTTACGCAGTCGGATTTTTTATTTTTTAAATTTAATTTTTACTGTTTGCAAGTGCTTCACGCTGGCAATTTTCATCGTACGTGTATCATTCCAACGCCATTTATGGTTTTTCAATGAGCTGATGAATTTGGCCACGAAAAAATGGGTGTTGCCATTGAAATTTTTCGAAATGTTTTCACTGTAACCGTAACCGTGTGAGCTCTATTGTTTTAAATCATTGCGATCTCGAGCGCATACCTTCAAATAGGTATAACTAAAATTTCTTTTCGTTTGGTTGAGCGGTTAAGCCGCTAGGGGTTCATAGATCGGGGAAGTTTTTTATGACCACCCTGTATATATATATATTTTTTCATATACAACTTAAATTGATTGCGTCGTTTACTTTTGAAAATTCGAATAGAAATATTCCTAAAAGATGACCCAGACAGATCGACTGCGTACTTTTTTTTTTTTCGCGCATTTATTTTTACATTTAACAAAGTTGTTAAAGTAAAAAATATATTTTGAATTTAAATGTAAGTATCATGTATATCGAGTACATAATTTTTTGGTAAGAAATTCTCGAACAAGAATTCTCGTTTTGGAAGACTTGTAATGTTTTATATTTGGCTTTAACACAAATGTAAACTCATATCAGTTTATGCAGTTTCACACTTTTGCTGATATTTGAAAACTACTTTTTTATGTATGAGTATAAATCTGCATGTAAATTTCTTACATAAATAACGAAATTACGTTCTCAACAACAATAATAAATGAAAAGCAATGAAAATATTTTCAAACAAATTAAATCATAAATGCATATTCAGCATGATCCCGAAAAAATATGCAATGGTTTTGCTTTTATCTGAGAAATGTAACTTATTTAATGCAGAAAATATTATTGAGTTTATTAGATATACATTTTTACTTTTTTCTATCATTAAAAGTAGAAAGTATCAGATTAGTGAAAATTCTCGACTTTTGGTTTTCGACGGATTTACATGTTTTAGAAGGTCTTGAACACGATTTAACTATTTTTTTTAAATGTATGTCTGTGATTCTGTGAGTCTGTGTGTCAGTCTGTATGTAGCAAACCTTTTATGGGCACTCTATCTCAAAACTAATACACGGAATTTATTAAAACATTAGAGGTTGTTAGACCTTGATAAAAATTGGTGCTCATTGGATTTTGGTGTAAGTCAACCAAAACGTGGTGATGCTACGCTGCATTTTTTACGATTTTTGAAATATCTCTGTCTCATGACCCAACGGAGATTATGACCCAACCATGACTCATCGAATTTCAGTTTCAGTTAGATGATGACTTAAGTTGTTGCTGATTAGGTTTCGGTGTAAATCGCGCAACAGGGGTTCTGCTATGCTGCATTTTCCATGATTTCAGAAATAGCTCTATCTCAAGAACTAATGAAAATATTTTAATAACCCGTTAGATTCAATTGGTCATTACTTTCTGATTAGGCTTTGGAGCAAATCGCCTAGCATAGGGTGTTTGTTGCTTTGCTGCATCTTTCAGGATTTACACGATTATACCAATTGTCATACCTCAAGAACAAATGCATGTAATTTCATCAAACTTCATATTCAGGCATATATTCATCATTATCTTCTTTATCCGAGACATTAGTTGTTGCTGATGAGGTTTTCGAGTAAATCATATGACAAGTGGCGCTGCTATGCTGCATTTCTTCGATTTTTGCTATATGTCTAAAAATAATAAGCTTTGGTATATACCGTCTAAAAGGTGTCACTTTTATGCTCTTTGGATTGAGAATTCTGGTTGCAGACATCGAAGAGACATCATTAACATCCTTATGATGGGCATAGACTGTCGTTTAATTTTGACACTGTGATAGCATATATTGAAGTAGTAACATGTATGAGATAGAAGAAAGTATTGGGATTGTCAAATCCAACTAGATTTCTATGGCTAATGATTTATGTTTATGGCTAGATTCGAAACAATTTGCAACCGTCCTTTGAGATTTGAAGTGATTTTTTTTTTTGGGGGGGGGGGATTTTCTATTTACTGTTATTAATTCTAACAAAACTATCTAAATTTAGTGCGTAGGATTCCTAATTTAAAATCCTCCACCCTACTCAGTAAAGTGACGAAATGTCATAATCACGTCAATGACAGTAATAAGATAAAGAAGAAGAAAAATAATACTCAAGGTCATTTGGTGTATAATAAACAAAATGCTAATGGCATTTCGCTAAAGCCTTTTCTGAAATACATTTTCTCATTTATAAAAAAATCATTCCTGGCCCGGCCTACAGGCACAGGTAGATTTTAAATTTAAGTACTAATTTCAACAACAAAAACTAAATCATGATTAGAGATAAACCCACGTTATCAATTACATCTGGCCGCTTTTGACAACTTTTTAATTTCATTATTATATAAGTACTGGTTTTATCATAATCATCCACATGTCTCATCAAATCATTGACACTAAGCTATCAAGTAATTGCCAACTTTTATGCATTTTATTTTATAATATTCGCAAAATGAAACTGAACGTCAGGGAAACTGCTAGATTTAGAGTATATCCGCCAGTTAACCACTGACTTTAATTGTAAGTTGAAGTGCAATCGACTCCGCAAATAACTATTTCATAAACAATGAACTGAGCTCATCAAAAACAGATTTATATATTCCGGTTTAGAGAGAACTGTAAAAAAACAATTCTGACTGGGAGGTCTAAATTAAACCAGAGTAAGTATAAAAATGCTATTGAAGATGAAATACTAGATATAAATAGTTAATTCAGAAGAAATTTCAAGTTTTCTTACAGGACCTATTAAAAATTAACAGCTCAGGGATGATTATAAAGAGTTTATCTAACTTTATTTAATTTTTATAGGACTCCTTCCTGCAAAAGACTCTTTTATAGCACCTGGTGCTTTTAATCATGTCAGATGGATGAAACCCGCCATTTATTCTCTGAAAATATATTGTCATAGATAATTTCTCAATAACAAATTTAGAAAAAGAAGATATTAGAGATCTTTGCTTATTTCTAATCAATATTTACGTAAAAGCATGCTTCAAAACTCCCACTCCGAATTTGGACCACAATCCTAGACCTGCAAATAATAAAATCACTTGTTCGCTACAGAAAAATTGATAAATAGGTTGCAGACAAAGCACTCGCTAAAATGATAATATGGTTTGGTATCTTAACTCAGATCAAGTTGAATTTTCATTTTTAGATGAAATTTTGGAAGTAAAAGTCAACATAAGCATGGCTGTAAAATGAATGTCATTTGAAGAAAAAATGATGACGATTATAGGGATTTAAGAGCAACAAAATGTTTCAAAGAAGTGGATTATTTATTGAACAAAGAAGTCAATGTTTTTGTTTTATCTCAAACTGTAAACTTTTTTAAGAGATTTTACATTAATAAGCATTTTTTAAATACCGATCCCAATGTATGATGTGAAAATAAACCTTATTTGAAAGCAAGAAAACAGTGAATGCTTTTAAAGTTGTCAATGACACAGCTGAAAAGGGAAGAAAATTAACCCGAGATTTCAATTCCTGTTTAAAAAATCCCTGCCGGCCCGGCCTACAAGCAGGGGTAGATTTCGAAGTTAAATATACTAATTTCACCAACAAAAACTAAATCATTATTAGATATAAACCCACTTTAACTGTTTTATCTGTCTGCTTTTGACGAGTTTTTATTTCCTTTTTATAAAATAGCTGGTTTTATCATAATCATGTTAAGGCGGTACTCAAAAAAATATTTTTCCATGCTCAACAACTCGAAATCTTCTGGCATGTTTTCAGATTCATTTAAAAAAAAAGAATATGAAACTTGCTGACGTGATTTTTGAAGAGACGTATAAGCAACCTGTGTTTCTATTTTTCGTTCAATTAATTAAAACTTGATTTATAAACAATTATTTTCTCTGTAGAACCATATTTTTCGTTTCCAACACAATCGCTTCGGGAAATTCGGTTCAAAATACCAACTTTTACATCATTTTTTGAAATATATTCTGCCTCTATCAAAAAATAGACCATTACGGTACATTATATAGTTTCTGAATAAGAAAACCTACCATTTGGGTGCGTTTGAGAACAAAATTGAATTTAAAAATGAGTCAGAAAATAAGCCGTTTGGATTTGAATACAATCATAGTACGATGATTTTTTTCTTCAACCGCTATGTATTTTTAATTTGTTTTTGCTTTAAGAAATGGTCCTAACAAAAACTTGTCAATATAAATTTTGTAGATAATATTAAGAAGATATATAATAAACTCATGCGGATTTTATATCTTGTGAATTGACGAAGTTATGGATTTTTTTCTTCTTCACCCCCCCCCCCCCCCTCCTTTTTGTTTTCGTTTTTATTTATTTATTTATTTATTTTTGCGGCACGAATTAGTCCTACCAAATACTTGTCAATATAAAAGTCGTAGATAATATTAAGAACAATTATAATAAATTTAATTGGATTTGATATCTTCAGAATTGACGAAGTTATGAATTTTTTTCTCCCCAAAACCCTGTTTTTTTTACGGCCCTTGAGCCCATTTTCAATTGTATCTAAAATCTGAGATGCATAAATTTTTTGCCCTATTATTAGAGGTAATAAAAGCTTTAAACTGATTTGATATGTACAAAAATAAGAAGTTATGGGGGTTTTTTTTCGGTTTTCACAAAACCCCTCCCTATTTCCATACCCTTGGTCTGATTTTGCCCACTAACGAACTTGACCGAGATTTTATATCCCTTGATTTTATGTATCAGTTTGGAAGAGATTTGTGCATAATTACGGAAATTTTCGTGTCCATAAAAAAGTGATATAGATAGATGGAAAGATTATATATATATATATATATATATATATATATATATACCGGGTGTCCCAAAAAGGACTGACTGATTTTTAAATTCAATAACTTCCAAACGGTGACAGATATTAAAAAAATTCTTGCAGGAGGGTTATGCATAAAGTCAAAAGTTTTTTTACAGTGTTTTTCGATTTTAGTTCGAATTACAAACAATAGATGGCGCTGTAAGCAATAGTCGCTAAATACAGGCTCGATTTCTGATCCTTTCTCTTGTTCCATGCTGAAAAAGGAGATGGAAATGTATTATCCGGGCCACGAAGTACCAAAAATCGAGCCTGAATTGAGCCTCTATTGATCACAGCGCCATCTATTGTTTGTAATTCGAACTAAAATTGAAAATCACTGTAAAAAAACTTTTGACCTTATGTATAACCCTCCTGCAAGAATTTTTTAAATATCTGTCACCGTTTGGAAGTTATTGAATTTTAAAATCAGTCAGTCCTTTTTGGGACACCCGGTATATATATATATATATATATATATATAAATTTTTTACTGAGGGTGGTTTTAGGTTCTAGGTGTCATGATCGGTGAAAATCTACAAACATTTTGCAGAAATTCCAACATAGGAGCGATCGCAATAGGTAGTATTTGATACGAAATCTACCTAAAAGCGTAGGAGGAAGAACCTGTTTTTAGTTCAAGTTGTGCAACATCCAGCATATTTTGAACTGCAGCTGTATGATGAAATATTTTTTGAAAATTTTAGTAATATCTTACAATAGCCTATCTTATAAACATTAATAGCTCATGTAAAATAGACAAAAAGTGAATATACGACAACTGTAAATACAAAACTTGTGTGGAAATATAAATCACCTATAAACAACTCTTAAACGCACAATAAAATACATAAGGTTTGAACAGACGTATACGTTTCGTGAGTTCCTTGACTCACATCATCCGTGTATAAAAACTATAAAAAAAATATCCCCCCAACTACATGTGCGGTGAAAACCCAGATGTTAAAACACAATACCAAAAGACCATCAAATTCCAACAGCTAATGAAATTGAAGCGGAAGTGAAGTGCCGTGACACAACAAATCCACCCATAAAGTTGAGATGTGGTGCACTAAACAAATCATTAACCAAGTACTTTTTAAATCTATGGATATGAACAGCTTCAAAAAAGTCTAAATCTAGAGGAGTAATGCATTTCTTGATAATGGTAGCTGAGTCAAAATTGAAATTATGTCCCTCCTCCCAGCAATGAGAGGCGATAGAGAATTTTTGCAATTCTTTTTTCTTTACATCGTTCGTGTGTTCTTTGATTCTGTAACGGATTTTTCGTTTAGTTTGTCCAATATAGGTCAAACCACATTGGCATTGAATGTTGTAAACACCCCAATAATTTTGAGGAGGAATTTCATCCTTAAGCTGTGAAAAAGCAAATTTATTAACTGCTTTAAAAACCACGTTAAAATCATAATGTTTTAAGATATTAGCTATTTTAAAGCTAATACTATTGTAAAATGGTAAAATGATAATGTTAGAAAAATAAACCGTAGTAACTGAAGAATAAAGATTATTAACACATTTATTAAGACTATGATAAATTAAATTATTGATATTAGATAAACTAAAACCCTGCTAACTAAAATTATCTAACCAAAGAGCTGATGAAGATCTACACAGATAGATCGAAAGATATATATATATATATATATATATATATATATATATATATATATATAAGTCTTTTGCCTTAAACTTCTTCAAACCTTTACTTGTTCAAACATTATGTATTTTATTGTGTGTGTTAAGTGTTGTTTACAGGTGATTTATATTTCCACACAAGCGTTTAGATGAAGATGAAAGAGCAGTCGCAAAAAGTTAGAACTCTGATTTTTCTGGTCAGAATGGAAAAAAATTGGCCACAATTTTTTTTTCACTTAAACGCTTCATTTATAATGGCTGTTTCATAATAATAGAAACCACCACTCTACCAGAAGAAAATGAATTAATGGAAATGTCGGGGGCGACACTAAATTCTGAAAAAGCAGAATTCCTGTTCTCTAGTTTTAATTCTTAACTCTCGCAGTACTAAGATGGGGTCAATTTGAACCCATCAGGATATTTCGCAGTTTATTTTCTCATTTAGAATATGTATGATAAAATGATTTCTTAGGAATTCCCCTATAAGTGTTTCTTTTATAATTTTGTGTACTTATTAAGTTTCGCACAATTAAATTTATTTGTTTATTTCTAGAAATTGCGAATATGGTCATATTCACCCCATCTTAGGCATTCATGGAATAAATGAACGCTATCATTTGTCACGTTTCAAGAGAAAAAAAAAGCTGGAAATCGCACGTCAAACGTGGCAAATGATAGTATGATTCGTAGTAGTTTTATAAATATTTTTTTGCACCGCACATTGTACTGAATGTATATTTTAGTGCACGTCATAAGTGCATCAATTTCATTCTGTTCGGAAGGCTGTAACATCATTAAAAAGCACTTGAAATATTTTTTCCCATTGGCCTTAATGTAACGTAAAATTTTGACTGCCCCTGTAATGAAACTATGCATCATATTTTCATAAAATTTGAAATGACTCGACAAAATTTCGCAACAATTATATATTTAAAATTTCAGACCATTCGGTTGGATAGTTTTTGCTCTGTTATATGCGGACGGACGAACAGACAGACGGACCGAACGACGACTATAGGTGCTACGTATTTATATAATTACAAACGCACCTAAAAAAAGAATTTTTTTTGACATCCTGCCAAATATATTTCATTAGATGGCGCTGTGGGTACAGCGTTTCCATGCGAGAGAGTGTGGTAGCCGCCTCCACCATTTCGTTATTTCTTGTTCCTGTGTTAGGTTCTGTGTAAATTTCGCTATTCAACGAAATAAATTGAGGCGGTTTGTTTATCGAGCGGCACATACTTCGTTATTTGATGAAGATTCTGGATAAAATACCCCACCTTAGGCATTTACATAATATTAGTACTGCGAGGGTTAATAGAATGACGCAGGTAGTTACGATTATTCGTTACAAAGTTTCGGCATATTTTATGAATGCAAAGTCATGATTAGTTTTATGAGTAAAAAGTCATGAGTGGTCTTATGAATACAAAGTCATGAATAGTTTTATGAATACGAAGTCATTAATGATTTTATGAATACAAAATTATAAATACATGGATTTTGACTGATGACATTAAATAAAATTCATATGAAACTGATTTTCATTGTTGCTATTTTCAGGAAATTTAATAAGTTTGATATTATTTAATATGATATAAAGAACATGTTTGAACGTAAAGTAAGTATAAAAAAGTTGTGCTTTATAATAAAGTATATTTTTTTTAACTTCGTATTCATAAAACCTGCCGTCTGACCTGCCCATAAAACTCATCGTACATATATTTCTAGTATCAAAATAAGTTCTTCACAAATTTTCGTGAATGGCGGTCAGTTGTTGCTGTATCTGGACTAAAGTACAGTTTTCGACTTTGCATATAAAACTTGCAGTAACTTTTTAACAAATGCCCGTATCGACATGTGGATGATGGCATTCGGTTCAGAATTAAAAAATACATAACTAGAGAACAGGAATTCTGCTTTTTCAGAATTTAGTGTCACCCCCGACATTTCCATTACTTCATTTTCTTCTGATGGACTGGTGGTTTCTATTATTATGAAACAGCCATTATAAATGAAGCGTTAGGTGAAGATGAAAGAGTAGCCGTAAAAAGTTAGAACTCTGATTTTCTGGTCAGAATGAAAAAAAAAAAATGGCCATAATTTTTTTTATTCAAAAAAAATTATGGCCATTTTTTTTCCATTCTGACCAGAAAATCAGTGTTCTAATATTTTACGGCTGCTCTTTTATCTTCTACTAACGCTAAATTTATGGCTGTTTCATAATAATAGAAGCCATCAGTCCATCAGAAGAAAATAACTCGGTGAAAGCGGAAACTCCGATAAACGGGACTCTACTGTAGTTCAGTTTTAAGACTTATAACACGCAATTTTATTTTACATAAAGTGACGTCATCCACATCCGCTGAAGAATTCATCGATCCAGTGCGATCCAGTGTTAAACAACATCTACAGTAAAGCACGCTTAGGACATCACTATTGCTGAATAATGCACAAATTAAAAAAAAGAGACATTTTGTCATTCAAAAAACTCGACAAAAAAAAATCGGCTATCTAAAGATTCACATGCCTTCATTTGTTTGTATTATTAATATAGATATTTAAAATTAAATTTAGTTCCTAATAGCTCCATGTTCTATCAGAAGTCCTTCATTTATATTTTTTCAAAATAGCACTTATTTTAATTAATTTTTTTTAAAGTTTTTATGGGAAAATGGCAACAAAAAGATATAATTGCTATTTTTCTTTCACTTTCTACAGAAATGGAGGTCTTCCGTTGCCAATATTAAGAAAATGGTTCTAAAAACTACAAAAAAAAAAAAAAAAAAAAAAAAAAAAAGTAATATCTCAAAAATAAATGGAGTTGCAGTTTTCAAACAAATTGCATTTAAAATAACATTATTTTTCCAATACGACGGCATAAAAATCGAAAATGTGCGATGCTTAGAAATTTAAAAAATTGCTATAGAGCATTTAATCGTACTGCTTTGTTTTCAGCTGGCCTCTGTAAGGTAACATTTTTTTTTGAAGACGACACAAAATAAGCTTGGAGAAAGAAATAGCATACCGTACCGGGGGATAATAAATTATACTCTACTTTGCGTACTTAAAATAATTCAAAATTCCATGTCTCTAACTTAATTAGGGGCTCTGTTAGAAAAAATTGCTTAAAATACACAAGTTGGAGCCCAAAGGGTTAAATATAAAACTTTTTTCAAAATTTTATGATTTGTCTTGTTGTTTCAGGTATTCAGCTATAAGTATGCAGAATTTCATGGCTCCAACCTTATTAGGGGCTGACTTAGAAAGAATTGTTTGAAATACACATGTGGGAGCCCAAAGGGTTAAATTTAAGACTTTTTCAAAATTTTAGGCTTTGTTGTTTCATGTGAGGTGTTCAGCTATAAGTACTCAAAATTTCAAGTCTCCCACATGTATAGTTTCTGAGAACGGGCTCTGTGACGGACAGACAGACAGACAGACAAAGGAGCGAGACGAATAGGGTTTCGTCAGATGAACGAAACCCTAAAAACTAAGGTTCATGTAATTTATAAATTAAAATACCCTCCTTTTGTCGTACACAACATGCTAAAACAATTTTATTTTGGAGGGGAAATCATCGAATCTTCATTTCTCGTGCCAAAACGAAATTCCCCCCAAGTTTTGGTGAATGGACATCAGCTGTTTCTGAAAAACAATATTTTACCCGTTACTACAAGTGCAACGTTCATATTCCTTTTTACGCATCATGCAGTAAGGCAAGAGAACTTATATATAAAGGCATACTTCATGGGTCATAAAAAATAAACGAATACATACAGATGCGCTATTGTAAAAAGTTAATAAATCAATAATTATTTGGCGACTTTTCAAAACCTTTACAATTTTTGCGAATAATTCTTTTTCCATTTATCTGCTCGCTTTAACAAACTATTTGCTGTAGATGGATAAAACATTTTGATACCAGTCTATGAAGTATGATTTATTCACATGGATCTAATAAAAAAAAAAGTATTCTTTTTATTAATGAATGAAAGGAAAAATCCAACGAAAAAAAAAAAAAAAAGAAAAATGCCCAGTTAAAAACTGATGGCATTAAGCTCACAAGCTATTCACACTAATTGTATATCATACTCTTATATCAAAGAATAATGCCGCTCAAGAAATAAATTGAGGAGGATTAGCCCCCGTTTCCAACTTTATTACTTAACCAATGAACCTTCAAATCTAATCAGGGACGCGCCTTATCAGAATAAACCTGTATACCAATTTTTGAAGCAAATCAGATAATTCTGCATAAAAAAAAAACCATTTAGCTAAATTATTAGCTCCCCCATTCGCCCTTTTATACTTAACTAATGAATGTCCAAATCTAATCAAGAAAAGCTTCTGATCACAATTTAAAAAACAAAATGAAGAAAATTGGATAATTCTGCATGAAAACCCATTTATCTAAATTAAGGGGGAGGGGACTTGCCCCTTTCCCCTTTTTATACTTAACTAATGAACCTCTAAATATACTCAAGGAAGCTCCATATCGGAATAAACCGGTATATATTAAATTTGAAGAAAATCGAATAATTCTGCATGAAAAACCCATTTATCTAAATTAAGGGGGGGGGACTAGTCCCCCTTTACCACCTTTAAACTTAACCAATAAACATCCAAATAAAAATCAGGGAAGCTCTTTATCAGAACAGACCAGTATATAAAATTTGAAGCAAATCGAATAATTCTGCATGAAAAAACCATTTATCTAAATAAAGAGGTATTAGCCCCCGTTACCCCCTTTATATTTAACCAATGAACCCCCAAAACTAATAAGGGGAAGTGTCTTATCAGAATGTACAGTCGTGGGGAAAAAAAAGTAACCACCCCCAACTAACTTCTCAACAAATTATCGTAGAAGAAAGTTACTGGTACCGAACGATTGGAAATAAAGTCTACTTTTAAATGATGTATATAAAATTTGCTTAGGGGGCCATCTACATATTAAAACGAACCATAACTTTGTTTTTTTCAATAGCAGTACACAATTCTGACAGCATAAAGGAACTCTACACCCTTCAATTAGCCTAAAAACAAATTTTTATGCATTTTTTATACGTCATTTAAAAGTAGATTTTATTTCCAATCGTTCGGTACCACTAACTTTCGTCTACGATAATTCGTTGAGGAGTTAGTAGGGGTGTTTACTTTTTTTTCCACGACTGTACCTGTAAAATAAATTGAAGCAAATCGGATACTTCTATCAAAAGTTATCGCGTTACGTACATATGTACATACAGAACCGACGTGCACATTAGCTCTCAGGCTTGATAGCCTGTGAGCTAAAAATTAAGCAAATGTAAAGAAAAGGTTCCGAAAGAATTCCTTGATTATTGCTTCTTTTTTATGAAGATAGATTAAAACTTAAAAAAAAAAAAAAAAAAAAAAAAAAAAAAAAAAAAGGGATGGATAAAATAAATCTAAACTATTATCCGAAAAATATCTTGGAACGCATTTTTGAAGACAAAATTTCAACTTATACTGGAAATATATCAATAGAGTCGAGTTTTATATGTTCAAAGCTTCCAGTCAATTGTCAAATATTTAGCGAAAATTATTGACAAACGGGAATAAATATCATCCTATTAAAGGAAAATCTAAACACCGACATAATGTGTTCCCCTATGTTTTGTGACTTTGCTTTTTAAAGATTGTATTAGGAAGTCGTCATAAACATACATTGAAAAGTCTGGAAAACCGCCCAAGGTGTGTGGAAAAAACTTGACATGACTATACTAAGAACAAATCTAATATTAAAGACACTTAGAGTTAGATCTGTAACCAAGAGCCACGCCTATGCATTAGAGTAAAAACCGTGCCTAAAATACGAGATTTATTCATAAAAATTAGCTGTGAAAATCGTTTTCATACATTGTGAAAGACTTTCTGGACTAGCACATTTTTATTGTCAAAACCCGTTCATACAGAAATAGTCCAGGCAATAGGGAATTTTACCTAGCAAAATTAATTGTAGTTCTGGAAATCGGCTTATTTTATGTTTTTTGGGACGCTGAATCCGAATTTGTAACTTCCCACCAAAATTTCCCACGGCAACCTTCACAAATTTTGGTAAAATGCCCCCCAAAAAAGGTTTTTATTAAAAAAATCAGTATCTAGAAAAGTATCTAAATATTCAGTAAGTAGACAAAATTTGCAACAAATTAGATATATGACATTATGACTTAGGATGAAGGGGAATGGGGGATCTGCCTCGGAACATGCGCGCGGTGCTGCGTGGACAAAGTTGAGCAATTCAACTTAAACACTCACACGTTTACATTCGCCTTCCCATCTAGCCTCCGAACTTTCCTTATAAGGTTTACTTTAAGTTTTTTGGGTCGCTGAATCCGAATTTTTAACTTACTCCCAAAATCCCCTCCCACCGAACCCCCACCCCCACCAACATAGTTGTTATTAACTTAAATTTCTTACTGTTTTAGGGGGAAAGCATTGCAAAATTCAGAAACTAGACAAAATTTGCAACAAATAGGATATATGACATTATGACGTAGGATAAACGAAGAGAGAGGGGTCTGCTCGGAACATTTCCCGCGCGCTTTTCTCAATAACACAATTTTTTCAAAAAATCAATTTTTGGGGGGTTGCCGGGTGAAATTTTGGTGGGAAGTGACAAATTCGGATTCAGCGACCCCAAAAACATAAAGTGAGTCGAAATCCAGAACTAGTATTAATTTTTCCAGGTAAAATCCGCTATTGCCTGGACTTCATAACTTAGTGCACGTAGCGCCGCAGTGCATGCTCAGAGGCAGACCTCCCCCTCCCCGTTCATTTTACGTCATAATGCCATATATCCTATAATTTGCAAATCTTGCCTAGTTTCTGAGTTTCGTAATGCTTTTCCCCTAAAACAATAAAAAAATTCAGTTAAAAATAACTATTGGGGGGGGGGAATTTTGGGGGGAAGTTAAAAATTGGATTCAGAGACCCAAAAAACTTAAAGTAAACCTTATAGAGAAAGTTCGGAGGGGAGATGGGAGGGCGAATGTAAACGTTTGAGTGCTTAAGTGGAATTGCGCAACTTAGTTCACGCAGCACCGCGTGCATGTTCCTGAGGAAGATCCCCCCTTCTCCTTCATCCTAAGTAATAATGTCATATATCTAATTTGTTGCAAATTTTGTCTACTTTCTGAATTTCTAGATACTTTTCTACTTAAAACAATAAAAAAAAATTTTGATTTTTTAAATAAAAACCTTTTTATTGGGGGGGGGGACGTTTTACCAACATTTGGGGGGGGGTGCCGGGGGAAATTTCGGTGGGAAGTTAAAAATTTGGATTCAGCGACCCAACAAACATATAGTTAGCCTCTTTCCAGAACTACCATGAATTTTGCTAGGTAGGGCCACTATACGGTCTCTATTGCCTGGACTAGAAGCAAAGCCCTAATCTTACGTGCAATGCCCAGAATTGCTGTTGTCGAGCACTCTCCATCGTTTTTTTTTCAGTGTATGCGATACTATTGCTATAGCTTTAGTTTTATTTACCTGATTAATCCAATTTCGAGATTCAAAACGATATTAGACATTTTTTATTGATGGAAGAAAAATGGTATATTCCCAAAACTAATTTAACTATCTAAATTTCAATCTCTGGAAACGGGTCACATAATTAATGCGATAGCTTTTTATTTTAGATTTTTTATAATACAAACTATGATTTAACTGAACTAATACTGAATGATTTGCATTTTAATAAAAAAATTCCACGAAATGATTTGATTAAATCATTTGCAAAGTAACGCAATTCTACAGTTATTTATTAAAAATAACACTTTTTTTAATGCATACAAATATTCGAATGATTTTTTTTTTTTTTTTTAACAAATGAAAAAAAATAAGAGTTCTTC
Source organism: Maratus speciosus (assembly GCA_963932465.1). Classification (NCBI taxonomy): domain Eukaryota; kingdom Metazoa; phylum Arthropoda; class Arachnida; order Araneae; family Salticidae; genus Maratus; species Maratus speciosus. Next base: position 25,591,813 of record OZ010786.1, read on the forward strand.
CAAAACTAAAGAATGTTGATATGACGTAATGCGATAATTTACCTTTAATATGATATTTTTCATGCGACTCTTATTTCAGAGTAAATGTCAATGAAATTATCTCTTTAAACGTTAAGTCCTTTAACTCTTCAACTTAGCCGTTAACTCTTTGACGTTGAGCCCTTTATCTCTAGCAGAAACTTTTCATTTACAAATGTTTGTCCACCTCAAATGGTTCATTAAATACACAATACTTACAACTCTTTGATAAATAATGATCTTTAGCCCTTATGATTCATTGCATTATTGATCGAAAGAAGAAAATACACTAAACTATCGAGTCAAAACACTGCACTAAATCTAGTGTTGCGAAGGAATTTTCACCTTGTTATTAATATAACATCATAACATACATTTATTTTCTTTAAAGGTGTTTTAACATATAAAGATATTAGTTAATATATTCCTGAGATCATTTGAATGCACACGCGTTCATTTTCAAAGGGGAAAGATTGCTGACTGGTTTAGAAAATATACGTAAAAACAAAACAAAATACCACGCATGCGCAAGCGAAGTTGCTCTGAAGAGGGGTGAAAAGATCAAGTCATATTTTCAGGAGCTCTTGAAATACCCATGATATTGAACCAAATCGGGAGAATATTATAAGAAAGGACACCGTTATAAACAGTATCACTCCCAAGTAAAATCTCTATGGATGCACGGATTATTAAAGAGTAATGGTTAGATGTTGAATCTCTGTGTATCCTGAATTCTCTGTAATAGAAAATATTAAGATAAACTCTCAAAAAGCTAAAATAATCATTTCAACATCTAACCATTACTCCTCAATAATCCGTGAATCTATTGTAATTTTACTTCGGAGTGATCCTGTTTGTAACGATGTCTCCTTATAATATTCCCCCGATTTGGTTCGCTATCCTGGGTATTTCATGAGCTCTTTAAAATATTATGTTTTAACACCTTTTAAGAAAATATATGTATGATTTAATGTTTACATTACTGTAAACAATGCAAACTTTAAAAGGAAGTATTTATTTTGTAGTTTTAGTTCAAACAAGAAACTCATAATATCAATTCATAATAATCATTCATCCATCATAGATTATGTAACATTTTCCAACACTTTCAGAATACTGTAACAAAACTTCACAGTTTATTAAGGTGAAAGATTATGCCTAAATCAATAATTTAGAAAACGAATAACGCATTTGAAAACTTAATTTCTGCTATTACCATCAATAGCTGGGGAAATATCCTATTTTTGATTGTATGTATGTATATGTGATCTATAGATTTGTATGTATAATACATAGTAAACTGAAAGTTAGTTCGTTAAACGAACAACACAATTCACAATTTTCATTCAGCAATTTTCCTGAATAAACGGATATGTACAGTCGTGAAAAAAAAAAAGTAAACACCCCCTACTAACTCCTCAATAAATTATCGTAGAAGAAAGTTACTGGTACCAAACGATGGGAAATAAAGTCTACTTTTAAATGATGCATATAAAATTTGCTTAGGGGGCCATCTACATATATTAAAACGAATCCAAACTTCATTTTTTTCAATGACAATACCCAATTTTAACAAGATATTTCAAATCTTCGGTTCAAATTATGCCTAAACACCGAATTTCAAGTCATTAGAATGGTAGGTTTTTGAATTATGAACATTCAAAATTTAGTGCTTCTAATGTTAAATTACATTTTCATATTTTTATTAATATCTCCAGAAATTATGCTCCTAATGTGCTAATTCTTTTTGTAGCAATAATACTAATATACCCAAACATAAATACGCTGAATTTGCAATTTTTATAATTTTATGGTATGACTTATGAATTATGAAATTAATATTCGAAAAAATTATGAATTGCAACCTACAATTTTTTTTTTTTTTGATGGATTTAGATTCATTACGTCCTGCTTTATGTAAATCCAAAATTTCACATTTTTCTTCCAAGTAGTTTTCAAATTATGCTTAAAAAAAGGCAAAATGATGGTTTTAAGGGGCCATCTATAATAAAAGTGACTAGATATTTTGAAATTTCTTTTGCTATCCTGTAATCTAACATGCTTAATTGACTGCTTAAGGTGCCTTGATCAAGAAGGGAGCTCTCTCGGTTAATAATCGATTTTCGAACTTCAATTAGGATACAGCCCTTAAAATACGCTTGTTTTAAAATAATTAATTTCTCGGAAACTTATGGTACGACTTGCATAAAAAATTGTTTTTAGGCTAATTGGAGGATGTAGAGTTCATTTATGATGTCAGAATTGTGTACTGCTATTGAAAAAAACAAAGTTATGGTTCGTTTTAATATGTAGATGGCCCTCTAAGCAAATTTTATCTATATCATTTAAAAGTAGACTTTATTTCCAATCGTTCGGTACCAGTAACTTTCTTCTACGATACTTTGTTGAGGAGTTAGTGGGGGGTGTTTACTTTTTTTTTCCACGACTGTACTTGAAAACATTTGTGCAGTCATGCATATGATCTATACAATTTATAACACCAAGTAACAAGACAAAAAATGTTCAATTTAAAAACGCGAACCACAACTGAAAATGCACTTTCAGCAATTACTATTCATAGAGTCTAGTAACTGAATTATCGTACAATTTCTTCTGTAGCCGATTTCTGTTGTAGGTCTCTGTAAATGAACGACAAAATCTATGCACACCATATTCTATACTAAGCGTCATGTAGTAAACCTCAGTGATCTATATAAATTTCAATCTGTTTAAAATAGTGTAACATCATTAAAATACACGAACAATTCCTGTAATCTAAAGGAATTGTTTTGAGTGTCCGTGTAAGGCACTTCCGTTACATTGATAGTCACAACTAGTAAACGTGTTTAAAATTTGCCAATTGTCTGTCATCCCAATTGCGGAACTGTAGACGACTGAAGCCGCAGTCCTGTTTGAAGGGTTTAAACTTGAAAATTCAATTTTTTCAGATTATTCTGGTTAAATATAGTATACTACATACACTGGCGGACAAAACTAAGGACCAAGAAGATATGTACACGTAAATGAGAATCTACGTGAAATTGTGGGACAAGAAGCAAATAATAGTATTAAAAGAACAGAGTTACAAAGGATATTATATAAAAATTTTGTTGAAAGGATGTATACAGGGTATTACCAGAGGTCCTTTTTCTGAAACGTGAATATTGTCCGAAAACATGACTGTATAAAGAAAAAAAAATACTCACAATTAACAATCCACTGTGCCATATCAATAAGGGATGTGGACACCGTGTAATGCGGGACAACTTTCAAAACGGCGCGGCATACTCAGAACAACAGTAGCGGTTGAGGCAAGTTATCCCATTCCTCCTTCACTGCACGGATGAAGGTTTCCTTGTTTGTGGGAGGAAATTGTCGAGCAGCAATACGTCTCCCCAAAGCATCCCATACATTTTCAGTGGTATTCAGGTCAGGGGAACGTGCTGGGCAGTCTATGCGATGGAAAACTTCGGCCTGAAGACAATTTTGTACAGACTGTGTGCGATGACCAGGTGCGTTTCGTCCACAAAACGAAACTTTTCCCGACAGCACCTCAAAAAAGTCGAACATGTCGAGGCAAGACGTCTTGAATGTACCGTCTATCGGTCATGGATCCTTGGTAAAGCACATGGAGATCCATGCGGCCATTTAACATGATGCCTGCCCACACCGTGATACTTGAAGTCGCATATCGATCTCTTTCTAGAATATTTTCGCGAGAGTAAGCACTACCAACCTCGCGCCATATCTGTTTACGTCTACATTCAGACGATAGACTGAATCTACTCCCATCTGAGAAGAGCACGGTAGACCAGTCTTCTTCAGTCCAATTGCAATGCATACGGCACTATTGTAAACGGGCGCTACGTTGGCGTCTTGAGAGTGACGAGAGTTCTCCGACTGCTAACTTTGAATTTTTACGATCACCAGGATACCCAGTGTGTCAGTCAGTGACGTAAGACATTTTTTTTTTAGGATTCGCATATTTCAAAAATTATTAAATATTGAAGCAAGAAATGCAGTAACCAAGTTCATTTTGCTTCCATTAATATGTTTAAAAAAATTAAATTTAAAAAATCAAAAAACTCGACTGCATAAAAAGCAAACTAATTGAATATTTCTCATCAATGTGAAATTATTTTGTATATTAATTACATATTTTTTTATTTACTTGTATTGATGACTTTTAAGATGCGTTTAATTATTAGTTCCTATCTATAAACACTGTTTTGATGAGGCCTATAGATGCCTCTGAAGGTTAGAGTTACAGTAAAGGTAGAGATCCAAAGAACACAACTTCCAGGTTGTGCAATATTTAAACGGAGCTTCTGACTGTAAAATAGTCAATGAAACATCGTGTTCATTTTGAAAGACCTATCCAATGATATGGCACTCAATATGGCGCTTTAAAAACATTTTCCGTCTCTACCGCCATTTTGTATTTCACGGCCGCCATTTTAAATTTATAAAAACAAAAGGTAGCCTATAAGCATCGAACGGTTAAGACAAATTGATAGAGACCTCATTCATTAAATTTCATCCAGCCGTTGGGATATTTCGAGGGTTTAAAGAAATTCACATACCCAGATACGCGTGAAACACACAACCCTTCTTGGCAGTCGGGTAAAAAAGAGAAATCTCTGTAGCTCACTCCAAAAGGAAGAAATAGGGGGGGGGGGGAGGGAGTGTGAAAAGTATGCCAAAACGTTTCAAGTAAAGGTAGTACTTGCTGTGCTCCCAGATATCTATCTACACAATATGGCACTTTGGGTTGAAACATACGTATTTCTATTCTTTATGTGTTGGTATTGCCGTGCAGAGTAAAGGTAAATAAAAATTTTAAATGTAATATTCGTTTACTTGCGTATTTTAAAAAGAATTTATTTTTATAACATCCGCTATGTATTTTTATTTTAAACGAATATAGTCAATGTGCGGAACATACATAAAATGAAAGAAATAGGAGTTTTCATTGAAACGAAATCTGCATTTAAATACAAAAGAGCTTCCCTTTCGATCACAGTATACAAAGCCCTTAAAATGGAAGAAGTGAAATGGTTTCGATTTCATTTACAAACTTTAGCAGATTCGATTCAATCGTGAAATGATCCATTAAACGTTGTTTTTTGCCATTCATCTTCAGTTATTTTAAATCAAAGGATTTATTCTTCTAACTTTGCCTAATTTTCTTCATTCTCAAAATTTCTTTACATTTAGCGTTTTATAAGTTGATTTGTAAATTGTTTAATGTTGATTTGTAAATTGTTAAAAAAAATGCTATTTACTGAAATACGATTTCTATGAGACGTTAAAAAACTTTCAGTGTAAAGTTTATGTATTTTCTCCTGTATTTTGCAAAAAAATCGTAAAAAAAAAAAAAAAAAATAGATTAGTACTTGCATCTAAAAACGAAAAGTTGCTTATCAACATATTTACTTCAACAGATCTATAATAAAAAGTTTTTTAAATCACGATTTGGTAAATTAATTACACTCAGACATCATATGCAGCATCCTGAGATAAAATTAGAGTAACTGGAATAGTTTAAAACAATTTAAAGAAATGTAATATATTATACCTGTTACCCGTTTCTTACTTCGTTCACGTAACATTTAAAGAAGGATAAATGCATCAATTAAGAAAAAAATTAATAATTAAAAGCATATATAATTAGCGCTTTATCACATTTTATACCAGAAAAATTTCTGATGATCCCAATTTGCATATGTTTGTTGTATATATATCAATACAAAAACCCTTAATGGGTTAAAAGTTTGACGCAGCACTTTACTTTATGGGTATACAAATTTGAAATATGGGTCTTAAAAATTCTGATATCAAATTTTGATTGACGCTTTGCTAGTAAAAAGAATTTACATACGTACATATATATTTAATTTTTCTTTTTTGTAGTATTTATTTTTAATCAGTGATGCTTTTTCATTCAAAATATGAGTTTTAAAAGATATGATATCAAAATTCAAGTGACGCTGTGATCTGACTTAAAAATTTGTTAAAAAATTACACATACTTACGTTTTGTCTTCTGAAATATATTTAGGCATTGAAACATTTTTTTTTTAATACACTATAAAATATGCCATACTTTTTCTCAGCTGGTGTTATGTATTAAATGTATTTAATCCAATAAATTCATTTACCTTTTGCGTCACGATATCCAGAACCATCCGTAAAATTTGTGTAAACGTTTATTTTGCGTCATAGTATCCAAACTAAGTAAACTGTATGCAAATAGATAGTGTGACGCAAAGAAAACATCTTCTGTGAAATATTACTATCGACTTCTGTGACATTCCTGCGAAACTCTATTTAAATGGAGCTTCTGACTGTAAAATAGTCAATGAACCATCGTCTTCATTTTGAAAGACCTATTCAATGATATGCCACTCAATAGGGTGGGTAAAATGTTTTTTCGTCTCTATCGCAATTTTGAATTTATAAAAACAAAACCTAGCCTATAACCATCGGACGGTTAAGACGAATCGATAGAGATCTCATGCATTAAAATTCATCCAGCCGTTGAAATGTTTCGAGGGTATAAAGAAATTCACTTACCCAGATACGCGTGAAATACATAACACTTCTTGAAAATCGGGTAAAAACCTAATACTCACAAAGCTTTTGAATGATAAAGGGGGTATTTGACAACAAACGCAAATGGGTATTTGGATCTTTACAACTAATTTTTTTCAAAATTATGACTGTGTCACTTACCGCCTTTACAATCTTAATTCTTCAATTAATGGGATCTAGATAAGTTGAGAATCAATGCCCAATGGTTTTCAATGGTAAAAGAACAATTTAATTTACGGCAAGTCTCAAACTGAAATCGAAAATAAAATTGACTTTTCATGTTGAAGAAAAAATCGAGGATTTTCTTTTTACTAAATTATTTGTAAACGAATAAAAAAAGTACTTTTAGGAACCAAGTGAGAATTATAATATCCGACCTTTCTTTTAAAGAAAAATTTTTTTTGAAATAATCAAATTAATTTAAATTTACTTAAAAAAAAACTTTTTAAACTATTAAAAAATCACACGTCTATGTAATAAAATTTAGCCGTTTCTATTGCACTTGGTCTTTTAATTATTTTTATACAAAATATTCAGATGTTCTTTTTTTCATGTTTTATTGTTGTTTTGAATCCAATGATTAAACTGAAAACATCATGTAAATGTAGAGATTTTTTTTTTCATAACACAGTTCTACGTAAACTTCGATTAACCAACTTTCATATGCTGGAGTCATACCTGAAAAAAAAAAATATGAACTTTTGGGATAGAATTTAATTTTAGAATTATTTCGCATATTTAAAAATTAAGCTTTTTTTTTATTATGTTTATTCTTTTATTAACGTACAATAAACAACTTTTCACAATACTACAAATCATTTGTTGTCATTGTAATAAAAATGAGATTTTGTGTAAATAGTTTTCAGGTCGGAAGTGAATGAAATGTTTTTTTAATGAAAATTATAGAGACTTATATACATTATATATATATATATATATATATATATATATAATGCAAATGGAAACTTTATTCTGGCAGTATAACTTGAGTTATGCTAGATAGATTTTAATAGTACTTGCATTGTCAGTAAGATAATTTTTCAATAAATGTTTTAGTATATAACGTATCGTTCTATGTAGCTCTGTCATATAATTATGGGGGGGGGGGGGCAGTTTTATAATTAGATGAATCCGATTATGAAAGATTAGCCTTTTTAAAAGAGTGTTCTGGATGGATTTCAACGAAACTTGCAGGGTGAGCTAATTTTTGATGAAAGGTTTTAGTATGTGTCACATATTGTACTTTGCTTAGTTATATAACTATAGGGGGAAACTTTTGTAATCTGGTGAACTCGAATATGAAAGATTAGTGTTTTTAAAGAAGATCTACTGGGCGGATTTTGATGAGATTTGCATTGTTAATTTTTCAGGGATGGTTTTAGAATATTGTGTACCGTTATATTGCTGTTTACCAAATCCTAATGTAGATGATCAGTTAAAAGAGTTTGTCCTTAACAGCCCAAATTTTCTTTTACACGTTAGAAAATATAACAATATAATGTCATTCGTGTCGTTTTAAGCAATGTGGAAAGACATTCCAGGTAAGTGTCCATATTTTAATAAAAACAAAACCAAATTCTGCTAATTATCTTATGCAATTCGCTTGATTCGAGGTTCGTTTCGATAAACCGACCAGTGTAGCGGGGCAACTTTATGTTTTACTCGAAAAAACAATTAAAACAAACATATTGAAGGAGTCTTATACCTTTTAACAGCGACAAAAATGAAAAAGAAAAAATCAAAGTTTGAATTAGAGTCGCTTGAAAAAGATTTTTATGTATAAACATGACATTTTGATATTAATTAAACAGATTGTGATTCATAACAATCCATGTATATGTTCTCAAGATTTCGTGCGCGCAATCACTTACGAAGTAAAAAAAAAAGAGCTATTTTAATTTCATTAATACACATATTCCGTAAAAGACTAGTCAGTTTCTAAAGGTAGTATATTAAAAATCATAATCCGTTTAATTAATTTTCAAAATGTCATATTTATTCACAAAAAGATTTTGGAGGTACGTACACTAATTCAAACATTGAATGTTTTGTTGATTTTCGTCGCGTACAAGACCCCTTAAAAGACCTGGTAATCTTGCATAAGGAATTCATTTTATTCTATAATTCAAATGCTACATTTGGCAAATTAATAAATTTAAAAAAGTGTATGCCGAAACAATCCCAAATTCGATCTATAGATACGAAAGAAACTTGAAACCTAGAAAAAAATTCATAGTAACTCAGAGAAAACTGAATGGAATAAAAATCATTGTTTACTTTGCTACTTTGTAGTCCCTACCGTGAACAGAATGTACAAAAAGATTTAAAGAGCGATATTTCAAGAACATTAGAATTCTGGTCATCGATATCCAAAGGTTTTGAAGAATTTGTAATTCTTATCCTGAAACAGCAAATTTCTAGTTTATTTCGATAACAAATTTTAATATTTCATTTTTTACATAGAAAATGTACTGTTTTGAATATTTAAAAGCTAGGTTAAATGCAAACTTCATTTTAAAGAGAGTATGTATATAACATGAAAATTAATTCTCTCATCAATGAATTAGTTAAAAATGAATGAAAACGTATTTTGTAAATGTTAATTCTCCATCTTGCAATTTTCACCCGACTGCCAAGAAGGGTTATGTGTTTCATGCGTATCTGGGTATGGGGATTTCTTTATACCCTCGAAACATCCCAACGGCTGGATGGATTTTACTGAATGAGGTATCTATCAATTCGACTTAACCGTCCGATGGTTAGAAACTACATTTTGTTTTTATAAATTCAAATTGGCGGCCGTAAAATACAAAATGGCGGTACAGACGAAAAAAAATGTTTGTGCACCCTAATGAGTGGCATATCAATGGACAGGTCTTTCAAAATGAAGACGATGTTTCATTGACTATTCTACAGTCAAAAGTTCCGTTTAAATATTACACTACCTGGAAGTATATTAGGCAGGGTCTCTAGCTTTACTGCAACTCAAACCATCATAGACATCTATAGGCCTCATCAAAGCAGTTTTTATAGATAGGAACTAACAATTAAACACAACTTAAAAGTCATCAATAGAAGTAAATAAAAAAAATAGGTAAGTAATATAAAAAATAGTTTCACCTTGATGAGAAAGAATTAATTAGTTCGCTTTTTATGCAGCCGGGTTTTTTGATTTTTAATTTTAATGTTTACTTGTTACAAATAAGTATTAAATCGCTTACTTGTTTAAAAATCTTATATTTATTAAAAATTTAGGAAATGACTTGATATAAAGCCTACAATCACTAATTGATCATTAAGTAATTCTTATGCTGAAAGGAAGAATTTTTTATTTATTTCGATAATAAATTTTAAATTTAAGAATTGTTACATAGAACACGTCTAGGCTTGGACATTTAAAGATGATTTCAAACGCTAACTTAATTAAAAATTGTATGAAAGAAACATATTTTGCACTTAAATGTTTTTAAAAATATATGTATTAAAACACCTAATTGTTCAAAAATCTTACATTTATTAAAATTTTAGAAAAGACAAGAATCACTAATAGGTAATTAAGTAATTCTTATCCTGAAAGAGCGAATCTTTTATTTATTTGGATAATAAAGTGTCTAGCTGGATAAGCAAAGCGAAATGGCCCCACAGCCGATGTTCTAAATAACATGTGTGATAATAAGACATACCATGAGAATACAATATAGAGTGTTTTTAGCCTTTGATCTTAAACTGTCCTTGAGATAATAGGGAAAGCATGCGCCGACGCTACTATTTTTCAAATACATTTTTCTTAAAAATTACAAAAGTTAAGAAAAATGAAACTAATTCCAATTATTGAAGAATATATTTGTTTACATTATATATTTTTTTCACATTTTTACACAAATTTTAACATAGGAAAATAAACAAAAATATTTAAAAATATATATATTAATATAGTAATTTTATATTTACACCAACCAAAAAATTACAAAATAATGCACAAAGTATACACTTTTAAGAAAAAAAAATTCGTTAAAATCGAAGATGCGCTTTTTGAGTTATAACAAAAAAATTGCTAGAAACTTTCTAAAATATTCTTAATTTTCCCTATTTGTATTTGCAGAAATACGCTGCTGTCAATGCAGTGGTCGATTCGTGACATTTCCACTCGGGCAGTATGCACAGTGCGCGAAAATAAGACAGCGTTTCCATACATACAACTTCTCTATAGGTTTGTTTCGTGTTTGTAAATATTCTGTTATTTTGGAGTACTACGCATCCTTCTCGCGTAATAATATCAAGTGGATCGTAAAAGACTACAGTCGCCAACAGATGGCGCGAATACCTACTATAAATTGTATTTATTCTACTGTAAATAATGCTTATTAAGTGCTACTTTCATACATAAAAATACGAAAAATATCTTTGAATATACGTTATAAAAGGTATAGATAATATACGTATATTTTGCCTCGGCATTTTTTATACAGCAAACAGGAAAACGGAAGGATTTGGAGATAAAACAAATAAATACAATGCATGAAACATAAGCAACTAAAGTATATTAAATGACATGTACTATAACATGGAAAACAAAGGTTATAAATAAATTTCTGCATTTTTTAAAAATAAATTTAAATTAAATTAAATTGCAAATTAAAATTTCACAAATTATTCTCAAATCAGGATAACTTTTTAAACCATTCAATTATTTTTTTGCATCAGACTTCTGATGTAAAATATAAGTATATAAATTTGATTGCGAACATCTTTGGATAATAGTAAACATTAGAGGTAGTGAAAATGAAGTGTACAGGGAAATATAATAATAATTATAGGTTTCTATCATTTTTAGAAGAAAAAAATAAAAAGAAACAGGCGAAATTATAAAACCAAATGTTTGAATTAGGTAGTTAAATTATAAAAAATATTTAAAAAAATTTACACAATATTAGGAGAATAAACAAGTTCGCCAGTATCCGGCAACCAACTCATAACGAAATATTTTTTCCGAGCACTGATTATTTTTGCACGATTCTTAGTTAAATAAAAATATATAGATATATGTACATTGCAAACAATTTTCAATAAATTTGGCCGTTATATGTGTTGATCTCAAATATTCAAGTGTGTAGAAAAATAACAAAATTACATATAAGAGTAAATATTCTAATTTTGGACATTCAGGATATAAAAGTATACGATTAAAATAAAAATATATTTACATGTTTCATAATATAAAAAAAATAAGAAAGTCTTTTTGGTCAATCCGGCAATCAACTCATATCGATTTGTTTTCAAAACATGGATATTTACATAATTCTTAATTATTTAAAAAATATATATATCAGTGCATTGCGAACGATTTTCAATAAATTTAACATTTATATGGGCTAATCTTAACAAGCATATAGAAAAATTACAAAAGCACATGATAAAATTAAATATTCTAATTCTGGACAGTCATCATATAAAAGTGTACGATAAAAATAAAAATATATTTACATGTTTTATAACATAAAAATATAAGCAGGTCGTTTTGCCAATATCCGGCAATCAAATGATATCGATTGTTTTTATCTTTTCTAAAAAAAAAAATAAATAAATAAAAAATAAATAAAATAAATAAAAAAAAACATGGATATTTACACGATTCTTAATTTATATAAATATTGATATGTGTACATTGTGAACAACTTTCAGTATTATTTATTTACTGATGTAAAGAAATCGATACTGGATTCAAAATGGAGTGCGAAAACTTAATTAAGAAATACAAATATGAACGTCTTAGATTAGATCATGAACTTTTAAACCTGTGTTTCTAAAAAACTGTAAAGCTACGAATCTTGTTCCGAGATTTTTAAAGTGCCATAGTTATTTTGCAAATCACCATTGTGAAACTCTCAAGAAAGCATTTGAATTAAGCTGCCTAAAACTATGCATTAGACAAAAATATAAAATAATTGACCAGATTAAAGTGAAAGTTTTCGAACTATATAGTTCATTAGCGAGTTCATTACCAGCACCAGATTTTGACAGCGCACTACGTATTAGAGAGCATTACAGAGATATACAACGGAAAAGTAAGTCGAAAACCATACATAAGAAATTCATTAATTTGAATATTTTGAAATCAGAAAATCATGAGAGCAAACCTGTGCCATATATTAATATTTCGAATAGAGAAATATCGAATATCGAATAAGGAAAATGAAGTTTTGGTAAAAGGTCCTAAATTTATGTTTAAGAATAATGTAAACACCAAAAATATAATCTCAGATTGTGAAAAAGTTACCCTGTCAATAGACCCACAGAAAAGAGATGTTGCGAGAAGTAATGTATAATAATGTGCAAGCATTCGTTACCAAATCAAGTATTAAAAGTAAAAATAATATGGTAATTAATCGACTTAAAGCAGATCAAGATATTATTATTATACAGACAGACAAAACAAATAAAATCGCAATAATGAACCATATAGATTATATCGCAAAAATGGAAACGTGCATCGCAGATATGGAATGCACACAACTTAACAAGGATCCGAACAACCAAATCCAGAGTAAAGCTGAAGGTTTAATCAATAGAGGATGATGGCCCGCAATAATGAAAAGCAAATTGAGAGTAAATAACACCGCCACCAATCCAAGAATATTTGGTAGACTAAAGGACCATAAAAATAATTGTCCTTTAAGGCCGATAGTTGGAAAATGTGCAGGCCCAACGTATTTCCTTGAAAAAGCATTTGATCCTTTTCTGAACTTTTTCTACCACCGTCTAACCATAGTTTATCGTCGACTACTGATTTCATTAACCGGATTAAGGATTTGAAGCTCAATAAAGAGAGTGTTTTAGCAAGTTTTGACATAATTTCACTTTTCCCATCAATCGACGTTGACGAAGTAAAATTACTCATTAATAACTTTATTGATAATGAGCCATCATTAAACTCAGAAATGAAGACCACCGTAAAATGTGGACTTAACCTAGTAACTGGAAATAATATTTTCATGTTTAATAAGAAGATTTATAAGAAGACTAAAGGAGCACCAATGGGTTCCATCTCAAGTATTTTAGCCGAATTCAAATTACGTACATTTGAAGAAAGAACTTTAACATACAGCGTTTTAACTCCGTCAGTATGGTATCGCTATGTGGACGACATATTCATAGTATGGGATCGCGGTTTATCTGAACTGTATGCATTTCTTAACAGAATAAATAATATGGACACTAACATAAAATTTACCGTCGAAATAGAAAATAATAACCAGCTGTCATTTCGTGACGTAATGCTAAATAAAAATTTATCAGACTTAACAATTGAGCACACAGTCTACAGGAAAGTTAATAAGTCTAACAGCACCATTCCTTTTGAAAGTACATCACCTTTTAACTACAAACTTGCTCCGTTCAACTTTTACATAAGACGAGCGTTTAGTATTTGCTCTATTAATCACCTTGAAAATGAATTAAATACCATTAGAAACATTGCAGTTGAGAATGGTTTCCCAATACTCATTATTGATAAGCTAATCAACTCGCAGAAGAAACATATGAAAATACAAAAAACTCCACGGAGTAATATGAGATATCGCAAAATGAAGTACATACCAGGACTTTTCGAAAAATTCAGACTTGGACTTTTTTGCTTTGGCGTAAACGTGGTCGCCACTCCTCCTGCAAAACTGAAAGATCTGATTAGTGCCAAAGTGGTCCCGATCACGAGGGATGAAGTTTCAAGGGTATATGTAATTCCAGTGAAAACTGAAGGTATTTATCTCGAATACATAGGCATGACTTCGCGTAACCTTAAAGTTTGTATTAAAGAACATTTGAGAGATTTAAAGTATAACCGACCTACAACAGCCCTATCAGGACTTAACCAGAAGCAGAATATACAAGTTAATTTCGAAAACGCAAAAATTATATATCCCTCAAAGAATTATTATGATTTAATTATCCGTGAATCTATAGAAATTATTACTAAAGAAAATACAGTTTGTAATGACGTTTTATCCTACAACATACCCAGAATTTGGCTCAGTTTGCTTATAGAATGATAAAACGAGTAATTTTCCTCTTCCCTATATCCATGTTTTATTTTATTTTCCCAATGTTTCCGGATCTATAAATTGACTTCCACTTTCACTCCTTTCGTCACCTTCTACGTGGATTTTGAAAATAAGGCGTCAATCAATAACTGTTGTATTTCTTATATACCTCCGAAGAAGACTGTGTTTTACAGTTGAAAGTATACTAAGGTATTAAAATAATTTAACATTTTTAAATACTGTGTTATCTTTTAAGTAATTTTGCACTTAGTGTAAGTTTAACTTTAACTTTCAGTAAATTTAAATACTGTAAGTGCTGGTCATGAAATACGGGGAAACAAAAGAATAATAATAAATATTTTTTTTTTTGTTTCATTATTTTAAAGAATCAGCAAGTCTTTATTTTCTGTCAACTGTTTGTACTCCAAATTTAAAAGAGCTTCATGAAAAGAAATTTCTGGAATTTTTTAGTGAATCGTAAGTGCAGTATGTAACACAGCAATGAGCCGGTTTTTACTAAAAAAAAAAAAAAAAAATCAAAAATCGCAATTTCAGTTAAGTTATTCCTAAGAAAACACAAGCGTGTAAGGCAAATTCTTCATTAGACACAGTAGGTAAAAGCGCCCCCTACAACTCTCCAGAGAGAATCTGTTTCCCCGAAAACAAAGGGACTTCGACTTTTTGTTACGGCTGTATAAGGGAATCAAGTTTCGCCGTGGTGAAGGATAGATTATGAAGCACTTTCTAGCACATTCTAAGTAATGATACAAAACTGCACCGTTTAATAAGTTACAATATGATGTCTAATTCAATCATATGGAAACGCGTAACACATTTGAAAACCCAATTTCAGCTGTTACCATCTTCAATTGGGAAATTATCCGAATTCTTTGATCAGCCCTCTATATATATTGTATTGCTCTATTGCATTGTAATCATCTTGTAGTGAAATTCAGTGATTTATATTAATTTCAATACATTTGAAATAGCGTCATGTCATTAAAATACACTGGTGGCCAAAATTAAGGAATAGTCATAAAATGCTAATTTTTATGTAAGCGAATACTCAAAAGGAAATAATATAATTCGAATAATTACTATCCCTACAGCACAGCAAGTCCATATAGCATCTCATTCATGTCACACATGGTCACAAGTGTCACAGTCACTACGGTGAAACAAAAAATAGGAAATTCCACACGTCTCATTATGAGTCTCAAATGATCACTATATGTGACTCCACTGAAACGTCAGCATGACTGCTGCTTTGTGACGAGTCACAAGGTGAATTTACAATGCAGTTACATTGTGACTGTCGTGTGACTGTCATTTTTAGACTCAATTTCAAAGTCATCGTGAACGTTGCATTATGTTAAGTCACCAAACAATGTCACATTAAAGTCACATGATGACTTTCATGTGGCAGAGAGACTACTGTGAAGTCACCATTGTGCTCTTTTGTGAAAAGTCACCGTGTGACTATAATGTGATATTATTTGGTGACTAATCATAATGCAACGTTCATGATGACTTAGAAATTCAGTCTAAAAATGACAGTCACACGAGAGTCACAATGTAACTGCATTGTAAAGTCACCTGGTGACTCGTCACAAAGCAGCAGTCACGCTGACGTTTCAGTGGAGTCACATATAGTGATCATTTGAGACTCATAATGAGACGTGTGGAATTTCCTATTTTTTGTTTCACCGTAGTGACTGTGACACTTGAGACCAAGTGTGACATGAATGAGATGCTATATGGACTTGCTGTGCTGTAGAGATAGTAATTATTCGAATTATATTATTTACTTTTGAGTATTCGCTTGCTTAAAAATTAGCATTTTATGAGTATTCCTTAATTTTGGCCACCAGTGTACACTGCAAACGAATTTTCCCCATTGACTATAATGTATTGGAATCCTTTTCAGTGCCTCTGTAAATGAACAATTAATCCCATATACTTCAT
Source organism: Maratus speciosus (assembly GCA_963932465.1). Classification (NCBI taxonomy): domain Eukaryota; kingdom Metazoa; phylum Arthropoda; class Arachnida; order Araneae; family Salticidae; genus Maratus; species Maratus speciosus. The sequence goes on from OZ010786.1 coordinate 25,608,425, forward strand.
AAACAATACCAAACATGCCTTCCTGACACTAAATAACGTTCATCAATTGCATGAAAATCCCAGTATATCTACGGGAGTTTGAGCGTCGACAAACGGACAGACGGCTAGACAAACCGAATGCATAAACACTTTTCAACTTTGTTGGAAAGTTTTGAAAAGCATTTCTAGACATTTTTTGGTTTTTATTCATGAATATAAATGTTTTGAGAAAAGATTATCTATGCACAAAATGAAAACTAGTCGTTGGAGCCACCGTAATACTTACCCATCATGGACATGCATAATATAAATATGAAAATAAAACATGTGTAAACTATTTATAAAATGCATTGCAATTCCAAAATAAAATTTAAGCGTATTTGTTGTCAATTTTTTTGGTACATAAAGTGTTTAAAATCGTGGCTTGATGATGCCATAAACTTTAAATACTCTATTATTGAATTGCGTAAAAAAAAAAAAAATCCTTATAAATCCTGAAATGATAATCATATTAACTAACAGTTTACTGCGTCGGATTAATCGTCTCATTTCAAATAAAATATATCTTCCAATTAAAATTTGAATGAAATACAGTGTCAGGAAAAATTCGAAAAATGTTGAAAATACGATTACAAATTTTCCTGCAACTAATCATCCAATTGATTTCGTTCTTTATGCAAAATTTATGTTTTTTTATCGTATTTTATACACTGTTAAAATTTTTGCAGCATTCTGGCAGGTCATTCGACCGTTTTTTTGAAAAAACGGTTTCATAACCATAATTTAACTGTATTCTGACCATAAAATGGCCAATAATATGGTCAGAATAGTGTTAAAATTACGGTTGTGTAACCGTTCTCGGAAAAAAACGGTCAAATGACCTGCCAGAATGCTGCAAATTTTTAACGGTGTATTTACTCTTTAAAATAGACAATTTCAAACGAATTTATACACCTTTTTATCAGAAAGAATATTTCGAGAGTTTGAAAAAAATAGTTGTGGATGTTGAATTTGAGAAATGAAATTCAATACACTGTTAAAAATTTGGGGCATTTGCTGCATCGTCACTCCATCGGTTTTATAGCAAACTGTAACTTGACTATATTATGGGGGATTCTCATTGGTCAAAACAGAAACATTCTATAAAAGTGGTGGAGTGAGTATGCAGCAATTGCTGCATACTTTTAACAGCGTAGGCTTCTTCTGATTATTACATACTAAGTACACATAAAATTTCAAGTCTTTATCTCATTTTGTTCGGGAGATAGAGAGTTTAGAGACACGCAGACACACATATAGACAGACGGTCGGCAATTTTTTTTTTTTTTTTTTTCCGGAATCTACAGTGTCTGAAATGTGTAAATCCGTTTAAAAAAATCAATTTTTAAAACTATTACAAGACATAGATGGATATGTAAAATAATGTTAACGACACATTTTCCAAATGACTATTCGAGAAGGAAATAGTTCTTCTGCTATCAATTACTCAATTTTGAACTTCATAAGAGGCTTATCTGTGATATAGGAAAAAAATATGCTCAATTCGTTGTGGTTATTTTTCAACCTGATATGACTATTCCATTCGTAGTAGCATTAGTCAAATAAGGAAATTGGGTAGCATATTTATAATTTTTGAAATAAAGATCTTTGCTTTCTTAGAATTCATTTACAGTTTTAGATAAAATAAATATAAAATCGAGATGAAATTACAGAAGAAAAACTATCTGTTTAAAATCATTATTATTTTTAAAATTTCTTTGCAGTTACAAAGTCAATGATATTCAATTTTTATTACATTTATATTGTCATGTACAGCTCATATTCAAAATATAAGAATACTTGAGAAAAAGTAATAAGAAAAAATTATTTTTCATTTATTTATTTTTGGTACTAAGTAAATGCAATTAAATTTCGTATAAATTAAATCAAGTATTTTAAAAAATATAAAATACAGTACAAAAAATTAGATATACAGCTTTCTGAAACACATCAGAATATTGGAATGAAATTTAGATTGGTTCAAAATATTAGAATATTTAAGTATTGCGCGGCAGCGCAATACTTATTTATTTCCAGTGTCACTTCTCAATGTTAATTTAACTCAATGTTAAAAGACTATGGAGATCATAACTTTTTCATTTTTTCTTCCCACCTTTTTTTCCCTGATGCCACTATTTTTTTATTCTTTACATAATTCTAATGATATTATAAATTTAAAGTGTAAAAACGTTTGCCTGACGTCAGGATCAAAACGAATGGTAAAATGCCTTTGCATATAAGTGAATTATAACCCAGAGAGAAACATGGACCAATATTCTTTTACATTATTCAAATATTTTTCTTAATAATTTCAATTTTCGCTTTTTTCATTGAAAATCAACGTACATTTTTTCATAGAAAATGTAACATTTTTAATTCATTGTTGCAAAAATTTCAAAAGCCGTAATAATAATTTATTTCTTTTTAGTTGAAAGATTTTCACGTGAAATATTAAATTGAGCTAGTTTTTTTTTTTTTTTTTTTTTTTTTTTTTTTTTTTTTTTGTCAAAAATTAAAGAGGTGAATATGGCGTCATAGTGTAAATAACAAAGATATTTTCAGAATAAGTTTTTGCTTTGGTCAAGTTTATATTTTAGTAAAAAGTTTCTAATGGATAGCTATTTTTACGCAAGTAGCGAACTTAGTGGGGAATTACATAGCTTAAATTTTAAAATGTATTATTTTTTCCCGAGATTAGAACTTTTTATACCCCAAGTTAAACTTAGGTAATAATTTTCTTATGTGTTTGCATTACCCCTTAATAGAGAATAAGGTTTAAAAATTTAAGTAAAACTTTTATTTTTTATTTTTTACTGTATCACAGCTATAATATTGTTAAATATTATCAGTAAGAATTCAACACAATTTACATTTATATTCATAGCGTTCCTGAGTGGGAAATAGGGTATCTAAATTTAAGTGAAATTAATTATTTATGCTTTGATTATAGATTTTTTACGTTCTGATTAGAAGTTTTTCTCCAAACTACCGCAACCTGCATTACTACAGCGGTGAAACATTTTGAATTACACATTGGTAAACTGCATCCCACAATGTGATGCAATACCGCATACATCAAAGCTTGATGATGATACTCGCTATTAATTTTGAAATGCGTTCGTCTGAGTGCCGTAGTTATGAAAAAACTTGACATATTAAACAAAAACATAATTTGAAGAACAAATTAAAAAAACAAAATTTATTTCCTACATTGTTTAAGCCCGAGAAGGGGCAGAGATTAAGTTATTTCATTCAATTAATTCTACATTTAATGTTAAATTTTTGTAACAAATTAGTTAAGCCATTTGAAGATTAAAAAATAAAAATAAAATTCATTCAATATGATAGTTAAAACACCCTAAAAAGATTCCGTTCAAATGAAATCGAAATAAATCTTAGACTTCTTTCATTTTTAATTGAAAATATTTGTGTTGCAGATTTTGTATTATGTTTATGACAATAGTGTATAAAATGATAAGATGCATGCAAAATACAAAATTTAAAAAAATGTCTAAGATTTATTTCGATTTCATTTGAACGGAATCTAATTTTTTAGGGTGTTTTAAGTATCATATTGTATAAATTTTATTTTTATTTTTTAATCTTCAATTGGCTTAACTAATTTATTACAAAAATTTAACATTAAATGTAGAATTAATTGAATGAAATAACTTAATATCTGTCCCTTCTCGGGCTTAAACAATGTAGGAAATAAATTTTGTTTTTTTAATTTGTTCTTCAAATTATGTTTTTGTTTAATTTTATTTTATGCAACAATATTACCTTATGAATATGAAGTAAATGGTAGTTCATATTTTGTAGCATCCCCTTTAGCTTCCATAACAGCATGCAATGGATCTTCGAGACTATATACGAGGTGTTTACAAACATTTCTATAAATATTAGCCCAAATAAACTTTATACATAAAACTAACTCAGTTTTACTTGAAGGAGTATTTTTTTGGAGTTTTTTCTTCATTATACAACATAAGTTTTCAATGGGATTAAGGTCTGGTGAGTTTGGTGGTCAAGGAAGTACCTTAATGTTGCGTTGGTGGAACCAATTCCTATTTGACACCGAGATATGCGGTGATACTAAATCTTGTTGAAAGATGAAATCGTCTTCAAATAAATCGTCTGATGATGGAATCATGTAATATTTCAAAATTTCTTGATATATCTGAGAGTTAACCTTTTCGTAAACGATGCATAACATTCCAGGTCCTTCTGCACTCATGCAATGTTAAACCATGACACTAGCAGCAAAATTTTACGGAACGTTTAAGGCATTCTTTATCAAATGCTTCTTGCTTCATTCTCCAAACTCGAATACCTTGATTACCATATGAAACACAAAACACATTTTCATCCCTATTTAATATATTTTTCCAATCTTCTTCGCACCATAAACGTCTTGATTTACACTAATTCAATCTTTTACGCTTTTGTTGTGCAGTCATGACAGGTTTTGTTTTCGGTACACGAGATTCAAACTTAAATTTATGGAGACGTCTTAATTTTGCCGATCTTGAAACTTCAACTCCTTCTTCTTTCCATTTTCGGTGCTAAAATCGTACACTTTTAAAACGGTTTTTCTTAACTATGCGTTTCAGTTTCCTATCATCTCTAGCAGATGTGTTTGGTTTTCGGTCGCCATTTCGGCGATTATTTTGAAATTTTGCATTTTTTTAAAATATTGTGTTAGTATTTTACTAACGCTTGACTGCGAAAAATATAAATAATCCGCTATATAACATTGATTTTTACCCTGCCGATACAAATCAACTTTACGAATTTTAATAGATTCAGGAATATCACTCACTCGACACATTTTAAGACGAAAAAGCAAGCAAACTCCAAATAGAACACTGATTTTAAATTGAATCGTCTGACTTTAATCAATGGTGCCACCAGTTATGAATTGGTGATAATTAAAGGAGAATTAATGTGAAATAGTCTAATATTTTGAACCACTTGAATAAATATTCTAATATTTTGACTTTTCAAAATATTTTCTTTTTAATTAATCTTTTCAAAAATGATATTAATTTTACGATAATAAATAAGTTTAATCAATAATAAGTTCATAATAAAAATATCGTTTGCATATTTGCATTAAAAAACATTAAATTACCAAGCGATATTTTCAATTTGTAAAAAAATGTATTATTCTAATATTTTGAATATGAGCTGTAGCCCTGCAATCCAAAAATAGATATGCTTGGATTACAGCAAATATATTCAAATTACTAATTTTCTAATAAATGAAACAATAAGAACTTACCGATGATTTAGTATTAATGAAAACAGCACTGTGAAAATTCCATAGATGAGTATTATGGATGAAATGATGCTTTAATATATATTTTTCATATCAACAATTAACCAAATATTTTTTTATTTATATTATATTACTAGCTGTACCAGGCCAAGTGTTGCTGCGACTCAGTCTGGCTAAACTGAAAGAAAGAAAAGAGAAAATGCACATTTCTAATATGTTTAATTTCCCAATGCTTGTGGGTATACAATATTTTTTGTTGTTACATTGTCTGTGCAGATATAGAGATCGTCTGGTTTGCCGGTTCTAGAACACGAAACATATAATTGTCCATGTGAGAAGCAATCCATGTCTAGATCTAAACAGCAGAATTCTAATGATTAGCCCTAAGCTTTGTTGATGGAGATTGCAAACGCCAATCAAATTGGTAATTGCAATCTCTTAAACTGAAATGACACATCCATTGGAATCAAAGGAATGCGGGGAATATCTTCATCTTTGAAAGGTCCTGTCAAGATTGTTGCTTCCACGACGTTGCTCATTATTGTTTTCTACTGCAAGCTGCATGCCGTTGCAAAGCTTTGACTGGTGGATATTTCGCAACATAAAAATTGGTACGCCGATTGCCAATTTCAGAACGTAAGGTAGCATCCTTGGCAAATCGAATGAATTAAAAAGAAAAGTGTTAAACTGATGGCATTGGGCTCACAGGATATTCACCCTAATTGTATATTATAGTCTTATTTCAAAGGACAATGCCCCTTGAAAAATAAATGAAGGCTCGATTATCCCGTAGTTTCCTCCCTTTATACTTAACCAATAAACTCCCAAATGTAATCAACGAAACGCCTTATCAGAATAAAACAATATAGCAAATTTGAAGCAAATCGGATAATTCTGCGTGAAAAATCCATTTATCTAAATTAAGGGGTCAGAGCCTCCGTTCCCCCATTTATACTTTATCAATGAACAGCCAAAACTAATCAGAAGAGCGCCTTATCACAATGAACCTATTGACAAAACTTGAAGCAAATCGCATAATTTTGCATGAAAAACACGTTTATCTAAATTAAGGGTGGGGGCGGGATTAGCCGCCCTTTACACTTAATCATTAAAACACTAAAACTATTCAGGGAAGAACCTCATCATAATGAACCTACTTACAAAATTTGAAATAAATCGGATAATTCTGCATGAAAAACCCATTTGTCTAAATTAAGGGGGGATTAACGCCTCGTTCCCCTTTTTATACTTAACCAATGAACTCCCAAAGCTAATCACGGAAGCGTCTTATCAGAATTAACCTATTTACAAAATTTGAAGCAATTCGGATAATTCTGCATAAAGAACACATTTATGTAAATTAAGAGTGGGTATTAGCCCCCCGTTATCCCCTTTATACTTAATCACTGAACCCTCAAAACTAATCAGGGAAGCGCTTTATCAGAATAAACCTATTTACAAAATTTGAAACAAATCGGATATTTCTATCAAGAGTTATCGCGTTGCGTACATATATACATAAATACGTACATACATACGTGCATATAGAACCTGCGGGCACATTAGCTCTCAGGTTTTTAATAGCCTGTGAGTTAAAAAGGAAAAATACGAACTAAAAAACAATCAGAAAAAAAAACAAACAAACATAAAAATACTGACGAAATATTTCATTAATGTGCCCCGTCCCTCAGGGAGCATAGTTAGGGAACAATAGACGGGTGGTGCACATTAAGAAAGAGTGGTCAAAGGGCTTGCTAATGTTATACACGACATGGGTGTCAAAAAAAATTTAAAAATTGGCCCGGATGAGGAAAATTGGGGAGAGGGGGAGGAGAGAGTTTTATAATTGGTATATTAAAACACGCGCGCATTCAAATGCAACGTAATGCGGTAATTTCAAAGCAATAGGTAAAGAACTTTCGGAGATTTAAGATTTTGCACAAACGAACATTTGCATTTTTATTTACATAACTAGTGGGGCTCAACCCCCCCTAATCGCTACGCTCACCAACCCCCAAAATTTGACACCCCGATTCGAGATTCCATTCGGTATCGCGAAGCAATCCCTATTTTCTAGCCAACCACAGACGTAATTGTTTCGAGTTTCCGTTCTGGATCTAAATAAATAATCATATAAATCACCTCTCCTCTGAAATTTTCACTTCGCCGCCATTTCTCCACCAACATATATGTGTAAAATCATACATATAGTGTTACGAATATTTTACATAGTTAGTCTTTGTGCTTAAAAATAATGTAAATAGTTCAATTAAGCTCTATTCATAAGCTAATATTAGTTTTGTTGCATTGAAATATCTCAATTCGTTGATTTTCTGCAAGCAAGTAAAACCTATTGGATTTCAAATGGAATCTATGAAAATTTGGCGAAATACTGGAAAAGCGCCAATTTGGCGTAACTTTTGATGACTAATTGATGTCGCCAAATTTGGCGATATATCGCCAAGTTGGCGACATTTGGCGGCAGACTCGTACACCCCCCCCCCCCCCTTATAGCGTCAGAAAGCTCTGGCCAATGCGTTTCGCGGTATCTACGCAGATTTTCATTGGTCCATTTCCAAATCGTTGCTTTTTCTTATATATAGAAGGAAAATGTACCTCTCGGGGAAAGTGGGGAGAGAGGGAGGGGAGGTGCATAATATGAAAGAGTGGTCAAAGCGCATTCTAATGATATATCCCATGGTAGGTGTCGGAAAAAATTAAAAAAGCTCCTCTGGTGGGGATGTGGCTAATTGGGGAAGGGGAGAGCGAGGTTAATAATAGGTATATAGCAACACGCTCGTACTTAAATTCAACTCAATCCGTGATTTTCAAAGCAATCGGTGACGAACGTTCGGAGATTTGTAAAAACGATTTTGTAAAAACGAACATTTACATTTTTTCTGTCGTCTATCCTCAATAGAAGAAAGTATTGTAATCAAAAATTTTTTCGACTTCCGGTTTTCGACAGATTTACACGTTTTAGGGGTCAGAGATCCCAAAAACATGTTTATAGAAAATGTCTGTCTATCCGTGTGTCCGTCTGTCCGTCTGTCTGTCGCCATTGTACCATCAAAATGTGTATGAAATTATGCATAGAATTGAACCAAATTTTTGTTTTAAGTTTTTGGCTATGGCAAGCAGGTCCTCTCTGAATTTGGAAATAATTCGCCGGTAGGGGGCGCTGTAATAGCGATTTTTGTGCGGTTTTGAATATTGTATCTACGAAAAGTGTATGAAGTTATACATAGAATTGTACCAAAATTTTTTTAAGTATTTGGCTATAGAAAGCAGGTCCTTCCTGAATTTGGAAAAAAATTGCCGGTAGGTGGCGCTGTAATAGCGATTTTTGTGCGGTTTTAAATATTGTACCATCGAAAAGTGTATGAAGTTATGCATAGAATTGAACGAAAAAAAAAATTAAGTTCTTGGCTAGGGCAAGCTGGTCGTTCCTTAATTTGAAAAAAAAAATCTCCGGTAGGGGCACTGTAATAGCGCTTTTTGTGCGATTTTTGTGCCATTTTTGTGCCATTTTGAATATTGTACCATCGAAAAATGTATGAAGTTATGCATAGAATTGAACCAAATTTTTTGTGTTTGTTTTTGGTCATGGCACGAAGGTCTTCCCTGAATTTGGAAAATTTCTGCGGAAGGGGGCGCTATCATTGCGATGTCTGTACGATTTTCATTATTTTGCCATCGAAAAGTGTATGAAGTTATGCATGTAATTGAACCAAATTTTTTGTGCATGTTTCTGGCTGTGGCAAGCAAGTCCTCCCTGAATTTGAAAACAATCTGCCGGAAGGGGACGCTGTAATAGCGATGTCTGTGCCATTTTCATAATTGTACCATCGAAAACTGTATAAAATTTTCGTAGAATTGAACCAAATTTTTTGACTTGAAAAAATTCCTCCAGAAGGGGGCGCTATTTAATTGCGATGTCTTCGCCATTTTCATAATTGTACCATCAATAAGTATATGAAGTTATGAATAGAATTGAACCAATTATTTTGTGCATGTTTCTTGTTATGGCAAGCAAGTCCTCCCTGAATTTGAAAAAAATCTGCCGGAAGGTGGGCGCTGTAATAGCGGTGTTTGTGCCATTTTCTTTAATGTACCATCGAAAAATGCATAAAATTATGCATGCAATTGAATAAAATATTTTGTGCTTAATTTTGGATACGGCCAACAGGTCCTCCTTGAATTTGGAAATATTGCGTGGTAAAGGAGCTCTGTGATAGCGATTTTTGTATACTTTTCTTGATTTTTCGCAGTTCTATTGTCCATCTGCGCTTCGTGCAGCGGCGGGAACTCACGTCCTGCTAAGCCGGCTATTCGCAAACAGCTGATAACAAATGAATAAGGAAAAACTATTAATTAAAAAAATATCATGATATAGATTAACTCATTTTTAGTCCGTTTAATTGACTGAAGCAGAAATTTAAGAAGAAAATGAAAGTTGGTATAGTATTGAACTAATAATATTGAAGTATTAACATGTGTAACTACTTTTTGAAATATTAAGATGTCGAAGATAGAAAAAAAGTTTTGGGATTGGCACATCCAACTAGTTGTTTATACTAGGAGATCGTGTTCGGGCTTCCCGGGTTAAAGAATATAGGTGAAAACATTTTTTTTATTGAAAACTAATAATTTTTTTTTTTTTTTTTTTATATGCAATAAATTTTTTAGATTGCCCACTTACATTAAAAAAGCATTTTTCATAAGGAAAATACAAATTATACAATCAAATAAATTTTTGAAATTTATCAAAAGTGGTATTTTCTTATTAGCCGCATGCTAAGAGTTATTTGACCAAGATTTTGCTACTCATGGCATCCTTTTATGTTCTGATAATTTCAGAGCTGATACACGTCTGTTAAATTTGTGTTTTATTTATATTATTTTATTTATTTATTCATAGGGAAATTTTTTTTAATTGATATTAGCCGTAATGAACTCTTTATTTTCTTACAAGGGCAAACGGATTAATCTTTCGTAATCGAGCTCCGCGCGATATAGATGAAATAAAAAATATTTTATGCTTTAAAATTGTTTTTAAAACCATAGACAATCAGTAAACTGAGATGAAATTTGCAAACAAATTCCATTTGAAAAAAAAATCCTATTTGGTGATCTAAAAATTTAAATTGTACGATTACAAATATGTTAGATTTGCGTTTTTACAATATTTTTGTTTTATTTGTTTATAAAAGAAGTATTAATTTCGTCAATTTGTCTTTCAATAATATGTTAGATTGGTGTTTTTTTTTTAATATTATTTGTTATTTATTTATAAAGGAAGTATTAATTTCGTTATGCAAAAACAGTCAGAAACAAATGCTGAAAAATGTTTGTTACTTTATGTGCAAAATGTTTATTATTATTATTATGTATTGAAACCGGCACGTGATAAGATAAACTTTTAAAAAAATCATGCTTAAAAATTATTTTAGAAAATATGATACATCAGTCAATTAAGATACAGTTTTTAAACAAATTGCATTTGAAAGTGAATTTTTCCCTATGCGACGAAAATTGAAAATGTACTATTGTCAGAAGATTAAAAAATTGCAGTAGCGTTAATTTCAAAACAAAAATTTGATCGTGAAGTGTTGCTATTCGCAAATTGACGCCAGCGTTACGCACAGATACGTTCGTTCTTTATAATATAGATACTTAATCATTAAAATATAATAAAGATCAGTTATTAGGATGTGGTTATCAATTGAGGCTCTTATGCTTGGTATTCCGGATTGAAAAACAGTAATTTTCACCTTCTCAAAATTTGCATACGCACTTCTCATATCCATATTCATCATTTTTAAAAAAAATTGTATTGTGTTGGATCATTTAAAAATCATTTTAACTCAAAACTTGAGGTCACGATTGTCAGCAACATCTTTTATGTGAACAGACGCACCCTTTACTTGAGATTCTAATCCCAATTCTGGAGAGTAAAAATTTCAGAAATTTATTTTTTTAGACGCATTTGCGTTAAAATGTTTAGTTTTATCTGAGAAAATGATCGTTTTCTTTTAAATATGACAGCATTTTCACTTAAATAAGCACTTCGCCTAGTGTCTGAAACTTAGTATCAGTACAAGCTAAGGGCGGATCTGGAGAGTTCTGAAGGGGGGAGGGCGATTTTAGATATTTCGAGACTACAATCTGATGCGCGGGTCGGGGCTAATTTTTTCCCTGTGGGTCGTGTTACTTCTACATTTTGCTGTGGGTCGGGTTTGTGTCCGGTTGACAATGCTTTTTTGCTGTGTGTCGCGTTTGGGTCCGGTTGACTTCTACTTTTTGCTGCGAGTCGGGTTAACATCTAAATTTTTGGTGTGGGTCGCGTTTGGGTCCGGTTGACTTCTACTTTTTGCTGCGGGTTGGGTTAACATCTACATTTTTGCTGCGGGTTGGATTTGGGTCAGTTGACTTCTACTTTTCTGCTGCAGGTCGGGTTGACTTCTAATTTTTAGCTAATGGCGCATTGGGTTTGGGCACATTGACATACCTTGCGAGAAGGGTTCGGGGCGACCAGAATTTTGAAAAGAAAGTCTAACTATTTTTGAAGATAAAAACTATGTACAGTAAAAGCTCCATAACGGGCATGCCCAAACCATAATTTAATAACACCTTTTTAATCTTTAGGATTATGTAAAAAATACTAATTTGGTATAACACTGCTTGTCTCTTTATATCAAAGATGAGGCGCAATTCAGTAAAGAATGCTTTGAAACTTGTTTAAAAACATACAAGGTGTCCTAAAATGAACTGACTGGTTTTAAATCTCAGTAACCTGCAAATGATGTCAGCAATTAAAAAAAATCTTGCAGGAGGAAAATGTCAAATGGCAGGAGATTTTTTACCGCGATTCTCGATTTTACTTTACAAAGGCAGCGATAGTTGGCGCTGCCAAAAATAGTCATTAAATCGGGCACCGATTTAGCGCCTATTGCTTGCAGCGCCATCTGTCGTTTCTATTTTAAACTAAAATTGAAAATAGCAGTAAAAATACTCCTGATGAGGGATGATTCTCAGTATTAAACAAATTCTGAAATTCAAAACAAATTTTCTGAAATGTTACAGCAGAGAGACGAGATTCCCTCCTGACTATAATTATTGTTGTTGCAGTTCGGGTTAGCTGTTTTCGTTTCGGGTCGTTTTCAGGTTGAGTGCAGATTCTTGCAAGCTGGGTTTGGGTTAACCCGTTTTCTTCAAAAGATAGTTCAGTATATTATTTCAGATTCAAAATTATACCTATAATAATAAACATAGGTGTATGTATGTGTGCTGTTTTCTAAAAAGACCACTGTATTTTTTTCCACGACTCTTTGATAAAATTCGCATTTCTTCCACGACTCTTTCACGAAATTCGCGTTTTTTCCGCAACTCTTTGACGAAATACGCATGTTTTCACAGCCCTTTGATAAAATTTGCGTTTTCCGTAGCCATTTGATGAAATTCGCATTTGTTCCATTATACTTTGAAGAAATTTACGTTTCTTCCACAACCCTTTAACGAAATTAATGTAATTTTACAGCCCTTTGATAAAATTTGAGTTTTTTTCCCGCGACCCTTTGACAAAATTTGCGTCTTCTCCGTGATCCTTTGACGAAAATCGCATTTTTTCAGCGATCCTTTGGCGAAATTCACGTTTTTAAGCGACTCTTTGACGAAATTCGCTTTTTTCCACGATTCTTTGACAAAATATGAGTTTTTTCGCGACCTTTCGAGGAAATTCAGGCTTTTTTCGCGATCCTTTGATGTAATTCACGTTTCTTTCGCGATTTTTTAATAAAATTTGCATTTTTTCGCGATCCTTTGACGAAATTTGCGTTTTTTCACGGTTATTTGAGAAAATTCGTGTTTTCTCAGCGACCCTTTGAAAAAATTCGAGTTTTTTTCGCGATCCTCTGACCAAATTCGCGTTTTTACGCGATTCTTTGGCGAAATTGAAGTTATTTTATGCGAACTATTGACGAAATAGATTTTTTATGGCGACCATTTGTCAAAATAAAATTCGCGATCATTTTTATGTCCGAATTTTCGGATTGATGAATTTTTTAAATTTTCGGAACCGAATGCCTTAACCCTCTCGCTGGGTATATATATATATATATATATATATATATATATATATATATAAGTTTGAAAATAGGTTCAAAATTGCGCCGTTATTTTATTACATATTACAAATCTGCATATATTTTAGAGTTCAAATATGCCAAAGTCTTTGTGAAAGAGTTTCTTTTTTAAATAGAATTAGATCATAAAAAAAAAAAAAAGATTTGTTGCAGAAATTGTGGTTGAGCAAATCTTGCCACTTTTACATTGGGCGTTGAAATCACGGGATGCGCAATGAGAGGGTTAAATTTTTGGGAAATTCGGAACAGAATCACCCCTGCTCCTGAGATCTTACATAACACTTCTTCAAGAGTTTTTTAATAGCTGTCGCCATTTGCAAGTTATTGAATTGTATTTAAAATCACCTGGTATATTCAGTAGCTATGGGATGATGGCTGAAAGAAGCATATTTAAAAAAAATTACTGCTGGCTTCGATATGTAAGAGGTTTACCAGGTCTAAAATTTCCAGGCCCAACCCACACAAAAAAATTATAGACCCGACCCAGTATAAAAGGTGAAAAATCGACTCCAGCCCAGCCTGTATTTCGCAATTAAAATTATTCATAAAGCACACTTACTAATGCTCATATTTTAATTTAGATTATGTTCGAAATTCATGAATACAGAAAAACATTAATATTAAGGACTATTTAAGCAATTATGTGCATACACACTATTTAAAAATCATTAATTAGACAAATACATTCAAATGGAAATCCAGTAAGAAAATCTGTTTAGAATGAAAAAAAAAAAAAAAAAAAAAAAACGGATGATAAACGAAAATCACAATTTTAAAACTCTACAAGAAGGAAAAAAAAAATGTTTTTTAAAAATGCACCTCTGTAACTTATCAAATAAAATTAAATTTTTAAACATTTCGCTGAACAAGTGTACAACACAAATATAATTTTTACGAATAACAAATAAGTAAGATGCCAGACCCACTTGGGGTCGGGGAGAAGAATTTAGAGAATTGCACGGATCGCGGTTGGGCCCATACTACTTATCATACGGGCTGACATGGACCGAACGTTTAGCTTTTATTCCGGGATGAGCTTTGACCTGGACATTTTGGCCAGTGCTGATATCTAGGAAGAATGAAACCCGCGCCAGGACTCGATCTGGAAGAAAGATAAGTCTGGCCCGACGCCACTTTGAGGAAAAATTTAAGATCAGAGCACGGCCCAACTCTAAAAGAGTGAAGACCTTACCCAGATCGTGGATTTAAACTGGCGCGTCTCGATTCCAGTGAGGATGCATAATGCCGTTTTGCAAACCCTTTATTTCCCCAAGGGGGGGGGGGTGCGATCCCCCCTCGCCCCCCTTAGATCCGCCATTGGTACAAGCGCAGAAGGAAAAACAATATAGAAAATTTATGAGTTAAAATGCGTGTTTACAAAAGCAGTATGTCATTTTCCGTTATTATGCCTATAACGACTATCTCGTTATATATGTTTGCATTCCATTCTTCCCCCCCCCCCCAGCAGTTTCAATTAAATTCTGTTTAATAACTTATTTATTTTAGTGCACTATAGTCAAACAGTGCAGTCCCTAAATTAAATTCAACATTTAAAAACTAAAGCGATTGTATTAATGGCCCTGCACATTTAAATTAAATTATCCTAGTTACTCATCTCTTTTTAATAAAATAAAATCAGTGATGCAACCTTCATTCTTACTTTGTGAGTTTCTCGCACATACGATTTAACCTTGTAGAAAAGCGTTACTGCTGTCTGTTAAAAACGAAAGCATTTTAACTTCGCGCATTTCCTTATTTGGGCATGAATATAACTCATCATTTAAAATCACTTAACATGCAATCTATTCATTAGAATTATCTTCGCAATTTGCTTTAACATTCACAAACCTTTTGTTCAGATGTATGGCAATTCTGCATTTTTGTGGTAATGCACGTTACATTTCTCATGCCCTTTTCGCCTAACGAATTCGGCCTGTTACTATGCCTTATCCAGAAACACTTTTATTTTTTTAACCGCAGCTGTATCAATGTACAGATTAGACTGCGCCTATCATGATTCAGGAATGTTATCAGCCCACAATCTGCCGCCCCTACACAATTAATATATGGTAGAAGCCTACCGTACGTATTTGGCGAATCCATACCAGCTAATATTTTCTCTCCGCCTCTTGTGCATGGCGCAAAATATTTGTAGATTGGCGAAATTGTAGTCCGCCAAGCAAGAAAGTTTTAACTGTATATTCAACTCACTCCTGCTCTGCCTCTTGCCTCGTGATGTCATTTTAAGAAGCTCTTATCGCTTCACCTTGTACCTCTCCCTTCGGCTTTCATCATGAAATAAAGAAACAGTTCGTTTAACAAATTGGAGTTTTTTTTTAATAAGTCCTGGTGTTTTAAATCGCTATACGTTGTCAACAAAACGGCCATCTCTGTATCTAACGAAAACGTCTCCATATACTTTGGTCGCCTGACCAGTTTTTTTTTCTCCTAAAAAAAAGTAAGGGAGAGGTACGTGCTTCCAATCTTATTTTTCTGCATGGACTTTGAAGCGATGGATCCTTCCCGGCACCTGTGCGCTCTATACTGTTGACGTCCGGCCATTTTGTTATCCCATCTGCTTGGACGCTGAGTTAACTCGCCGCCGTGACCTAAGGAAATCAACGGCTCGCCACCCCGTCAAAAGATGGAGGATTTCATCCTGGAGTGAACTTCGCGACCCGGACACCTGCCCCGCGCGGAAGAGATAGCTTCGCCTGCTTCCTATTCTGCCTTCCCCCTTTGCCAACCCCTGGAGTTTTGGAATCACCTGCTCGCACCTTATTACCGAAGGATTTTTTCGACTTCTCGCCTCGGACGCTGCCCTTCGCCGAAGAAATCTGCCTGCGTGCTATCCTGTCTCTCGGAGCATCCTTCCTGCCCGTCATCGCATTTCACTTGTGAAAGTGTCCTGCGTGTTTTGTGTAGTGTGCTAAAATACAAACCAGCTCAGTGTGTGTGTAAAATAATTGTGCAAGTTAGTGTGCTCAAAGTGCGCCTCTACGTGTTTACTTACTTACGAGCGAGTCAGCGATTGAATGAATGAATCTCGCTCTCCAGCCTCCTCAATATTCTGGAAAAGTGGGTTTTGTTTTTTTACCATACGACACCAACTGTTTGTGAAATTCAAGTGTTCCAACAAATTAGTAGTGTGCCTTCGATTCGTGTGTTCTACAGGTCTTGCATCCTATTTAACAACCGTTTTCTGTGATAAAAAAAAAATCTCAAAAATTTCTTGTGCTGCTAAAGAATCGTTTTAAAAATTCATTCAAACGCATACATAGATTTCTAGCAATTTTTTTTAGGATCTTCACAAAAAGGTTATAAATGTGCATAGATAAAAGGCAAGCATAAAAAATGCACCTAAAAAAAAAAGTTTCACAAAATCAGATAAAAAAAGTGAAAATAAATACTGAAATAGTCACTTAAATAACGCATTTTGGAGGATGAAAGCATTTGTTTTGATTCCCCCATTTGTTTGTTTCTCTTTCGACTAATTTCTTTTCAGTTAATTCTGGAAACTTTTTTTAAAATTTTTAAAATTGTTTCATTCCATTTGTATGCTTTCATGCTCCGTAAGTACTCACAAGTACTTAAAAAGTGATTTTATTAATATTATTGTGCTTTTGTACAGGATACGAAAACAGAGTGATATTGCTATTTTTAATATTTTGTGAAGTTATTTTGTGGTGTTTATTATAATATTTATAAATATAATATATATTTTTCTTCTCGCATTGCATGGAATTTTCCAATATTTTTAGTTAATATCAAATACAGTCCCCTCTGCTTAACTCTTAATGGATATTAAAATATGTTGAATTTTTTTTTCTTTTCTTCAAAAAGAGTTAACGAGGATTATATTTTGTCCCGTTTTCTATTATCTACGAAGGTTAAAATAAGATTTTTCTAGTTTACCTTTCGGCTTGAAAATATTTTAATTTGAGAGAATTTTAATTTCTGTCCTTTTAGAGAAACAAGGACAGATAGCAATTTTTTTTCTCTGTTAAAAAAGATAAAATAAGTATTTATTTCAGTTGCTTGCTCCAAGTGGTTTTGTTTTGAAAGACGTACATGTTCCATCCATTAAAAAAAAAAAAAAATAGGAGCTATTGCGAAATTTTTTTGTTTCTCTTTCTTTTGCTTAAAATAAGCAACGATATTATTTTTACTTTGAGAAACACAATTTTGTCCCTGGATAATTTTTTTTCTCTATTTTTTCTGTAAAAGGTTTGAAAAAGACCTTTTGTTTTTTTAAGTTGTGTGTTATATTTTTAATGTGATTATTATACTACACTGCTCAAAACACGTGCTTCCAATCTTATTTTTCTGCATGGACTTTGAAGCGATGGATCCTTCCCGGCACCTGTGCGCTCTATACTGTTGACGTCCGGCCATTTTGTTATCCCATCTGCTTGGACGCTGAGTTAACTCGCCGCCGTGACCTAAGGAAATCAACGGCTCGCCACCCCGTCAAAAGATGGAGGATTTCATCCTGGAGTGAACTTCGCGACCCGGACACCTGCCCCGCGCGGAAGAGATAGCTTCGCCTGCTTCCTATTCTGCCTTCCCCCTTTGCCAACCCCTGGAGTTTTGGAATCACCTGCTCGCACCTTATTACCGAAGGATTTTTTCGACTTCTCGCCTCGGACGCTGCCCTTCGCCGAAGAAATCTGCCTGCGTGCTATCCTGTCTCTCGGAGCATCCTTCCTGCCCGTCATCGCATTTCACTTGTGAAAGTGTCCTGCGTGTTTTGTGTAGTGTGCTAAAATACAAACCAGCTCAGTGTGTGTGTAAAATAATTGTGCAAGTTAGTGTGCTCAAAGTGCGCCTCTACGTGTTTACTTACTTACGAGCGAGTCAGCGATTGAATGAATGAATCTCGCTCTCCAGCCTCCTCAATATTCTGGAAAAGTGGGTTTTGTTTTTTTACCATACGACACCAACTGTTTGTGAAATTCAAGTGTTCCAACAAATTAGTAGTGTGCCTTCGATTCGTGTGTTCTACAGGTCTTGCATCCTATTTAACAACCGTTTTCTGTGATAAAAAAAAAAATCTCAAAAATTTCTTGTGCTGCTAAAGAATCGTTTTAAAAATTCATTCAAACGCATACATAGATTTCTAGCAATTTTTTTTAGGATCTTCACAAAAAGGTTATAAATGTGCATAGATAAAAGGCAAGCATAAAAAATGCACCTAAAAAAAAAAGTTTCACAAAATCAGATAAAAAAAGTGAAAATAAATACTGAAATAGTCACTTAAATAACGCATTTTGGAGGATGAAAGCATTTGTTTTGATTCCCCCATTTGTTTGTTTCTCTTTCGACTAATTTCTTTTCAGTTAATTCTGGAAACTTTTTTTAAAATTTTTAAAATTGTTTCATTCCATTTGTATGCTTTCATGCTCCGTAAGTACTCACAAGTACTTAAAAAGTGATTTTATTAATATTATTGTGCTTTTGTACAGGATACGAAAACAGAGTGATATTGCTATTTTTAATATTTTGTGAAGTTATTTTGTGGTGTTTATTATAATATTTATAAATATAATATATATTTTTTTTCTCGCATTGCATGGAATTTTCCAATATTTTTAGTTAATATCAAATACAGTCCCCTCTGCTTAACTCTTAATGGATATTAAAATATGTTGAATTTTTTTTCTTTTCTTCAAAAAGAGTTAACGAGGATTATATTTTGTCCCGTTTTCTATTATCTACGAAGGTTAAAATAAGATTTTTCTAGTTTACCTTTCGGCTTGAAAATATTTTAATTTGAGAGAATTTTAATTTCTGTCCTTTTAGAGAAACAAGGACAGATAGCAATTTTTTTTCTCTGTTAAAAAAGATAAAATAAGTATTTATTTCAGTTGCTTGCTCCAAGTGGTTTTGTTTTGAAAGACGTACATGTTCCATCCATTAAAAAAAAAAAAAAAATAGGAGCTATTGCGAAATTTTTTTGTTTCTCTTTCTTTTGCTTAAAATAAGCAACGATATTATTTTTACTTTGAGAAACACAATTTTGTCCCTGGATAATTTTTTTTCTCTATTTTTTCTGTAAAAGATTTGAAAAAGACCTTTTGTTTTTTTAAGTTGTGTGTTATATTTTTAATGTGATTATTATACTACACTGCTCAAAACAATTAAAGGATATTGCAGTTTTAGATGGATTTTGTATCTGGTAAACTGTTTAGCTGATTGATACATGGTCGACAGACATAGTAGGTTATATGAGAATAAATTACACATGTTTGGCAGAAAAAATGCATTTTATTGCGCATTTGTGTACTAAAGGAAAAAAACACAATTTGTGCATATGAGAAAAAACGAATAAGAAACGGTGTTTTCTTCAAAGAAAATCATTTTCAGTAGGGGGTATGGTTTCCAGGGGCGGCCAGCAACGTTGAACACCTTTCAGGCATGGACTCAATGAGGCTATTAATGACGAGTTGGGGTATTCTGCCCCACTCTTCCAGAAGAGCTCTTTCCAGTTCTTGGAGAGTTTGTGGAGGTTGTTGGCGGCCATAAACTCGTCTTCCCAGAGCGTGCTGGATTGGATTCATGTCTGGAGAACACGCTGGCCATTCCATTCGAACGATTCCTTCCTCGAAAAGGAAATCCTCCACCAGGTTTGCACGATGTGGCCTGCAGTTATCGTCCATTAAAATGAAGTTATCTCCGATTGCTGCAGCGTAAGGGACTACAATAGGTCTGAGGATCTCATCCCTACATCGGCGACCAGTCAGAGCTCCATCTCGAATGATGTAGAGGTCAGTGCGCCCGTCAATGGAGATGCCACCATACACCAACACTCCTCCACCGCCAAATCTGACACTTTCGTGCACGAACGCAGGATTATCCCTACTGCCACGGTCCCTCCAGATGAAAATACGCCTATTATCCGGATGCACAGAAAAACGGGACTCGTCAGAAAACAGAATATTGCTCCATTCATTTCGCCTCCAGTTGACATGCTCGGTTGCCCACTCCCTGCGGTCGCGACGATGCCTTGATGTTAATCTAACACATACCATTGGTCGGCGAGCATACAGACCTACAGCATGGAGCCGGTTTCGGAGAGTCTGAGTTGAAATCGTGGTGCCTGTAGCCGAGCGAAGGTGTTGTTGGAGAAGAGTAGCGTTCATGGTTCGGTGTCTCCGAGCTGTTAACGCTAAATACCGATCTTCATTGGGCGTTGTTGCCCGTCTACGACCTTGCCCTGGTCTTCGGCCTGCACATCCACTCCCCAAAAAAGGTTCCAGATCCTGGAAATGACACTTTGTGACACTCCAATGGCTTGGCGCTACTTCGGCTTGAGTTTGGCCCCCTTCTAACCTACCAACAATTCTCAAAGCTTCGGAATCTGTCAAATGACTTCGCTGAGACATCGTACTCATCGAAACAAAGCAATCACTGAATGCCGATCATCCTTGTCTTCATTCTCTTTTATCCAGTTGAAAGTCAAATTTCATTCGCTGCCGCTGAAGCGACGTTTTCGACGTCGAACTCAAAATTTGCATACTCCACAGTTTGAAAACCAGAAAAATTTGCATTTGTGATTCTCTTCTTCTATTTTCGGCAAAAAAAATTTCGTTTATATCTTTATTTTATATAAAACTTCAAATATCCTTTAATTGTTTTGAGCAGTGTATTTTATTCCATTACTTTATTTCCTTTACATTCTTATCTGTTAAATGTGTGTTATATTTATATGGGTATGCAGAATTTCAGTAACAATTTTTGATTAGGGAATTGGTGTTAGGTAAACCGTTGACCATGTCCGCTAAACAAGTTCAAATCAACATTAACCAATTTGATGGAGATCCGGATTTGCTTAAATTCTTTTTTAACCAAATTAGGTCGGTCGCTGAAATTAACAAATACAGCCCTCAGACTACCATCGCTGTACTTGTAGGGAAGTTAATTGGTCCCGCGCAAAAATTTTATGCACAGAATCCGGAAATTCAAAAAATCAACGATCTAGATACGCTTGAAAAAGAATTTGCCGCATTTTTCTCACCTCCGAGCAAGTGCGTGGCTCGCGTTGAACTTTCGAGTTTTGTCTCTTCTGCCAGCGGAGTCAATTAAAAATCTGGCACACCGATTAAACGTGTTAGCCGCAACCGTATATGCTGATATTAATGACGAAAATGCCCGTAACACAATTAAGCTTATGAAATTCATGGAGGCTGTGCCAGCTAACATACGAATAAAATTACAAGAAGAAGGTATCACAGAATATCGTGCTGCTGTTGAAAGAGCACAGACGTTACACGAAATTCTGCATAATGAAATGATTCTACATTCCTTACCCTCTGTCAGTAAATCTCAAAATAACGTTGAAGAACAATTGAAGGAACTCTCGGAAAAAATAAATGCGTTAACACTTGCACCGCCTGGACCCAAAACAGAAACTAAAAAAAATGACATGCAAGGTAGCCCAAAGTATAACTCAAATGCGATGCGCTATAGAAAAAATTTCAAAACTCGCAATTTCTTAAAACGTTTTTCCCCTCACAAATTTCCACAAAGAAAAGTTGTCACGTGTCAACTCTGTTTCCGCAATGGCTACCAGGCCCAACAGTGTTTGAAATGGAAAAGAGTTAATACACAGAGAAGGGAAAATTTAAAAAGACGCAACAATTACCATGTTCAGGAAAACTAAAACAGAGACACAATTTTTATGCTGATGATTTTGTGTCTCAACCATGTGACTTAACATCAGCAACATTTCCTATTGACCCTACATTACCAAAAATCTCTAAAGAAAGGTTTGTTAATTCAACCTGGTCACAAACTTCAGATCACATTAAAATCGCAAAAAATATCACTACTCAAACAGAAAATGAAGGCGATAACAATGTCCACATCATTTGTAGTGTTAATACGCATTCTCCATCACTCCCTCTTGTAAAGGCCACTATTGCAAACCATAAAATCATCCTATTGGCTGACTCTGGAAGTAGCATTTCGTTACTTTCACAAAATTTATTTAATGAACTTAAACCTGTATTAAAATACAAGAGACTATCAACAGCCATAAATATTAAAACCGTCAATTCAGACGTTTCTTTTTCTTCATGTATTAGAGCATCCATTAAGTTAGAAAAAAAATCCTTCTCGCACCACTTTTATATAGTGGATATTCCTGAATCCTTCAGTTTTGAAGGCATTCTTGGTTTTGATTTCATTAGTAAATTTAACATTATCATTGATACTTTCAATAAATGCATTCACATTAACAACAGCTTGACTATTCCACTAGAAACATCACACACTAAGTCAAAAGTCAGTGAAAGTAATCAATGTAACACCTTATGTGATGTGGTGAAAAATCAAACAGTTTTCTTAACCCGTAAAATAATTCTAGAACCCCAAGAGCAAACATGGTGCTCAGTTTACACAAACAATAATATCAAACATGACATAAACTATCTATTTGAATATTTGGCAGATAAAAAGTAATTAATAGGTCATGATGCCATTATTCAAATGAATAAGAAGTCTAAACGCAAAAAGAAGCCTGTACAATTAAATCATTTCTTTTCTATTTCACTTAAAAATAATTCTGACACTACCATTCATCTCCCTAAACACACAAAAATTGGACATTTATCTGAAGTTGAGGAAATTCTTGAGTACCCCTCTGATAATTTGGACAAGCATCATAACTCAGAACAACGCTTCCTAAATTTTATCCAGGCATCTAATGAAACATTAAAAAAGAGGAAAGAGGATTTGTCAGCTAGCGATTTCAATCTTACAGATTTAAGTTCTAATGAAGCAAATACAATGACTAAATTATTACTTAATTATTACCCTGCCTTCTCAAAATCATTAAATACACTTGGAAATACTGATAAGATTGTACCTGATTTGAAATTTATTAATGACTACCCTATAAAAACACTTCCATTCCCCCTTCCTCAATCTTTGCAAAAAGGTGCTTTGGAACAAATTAAAGATTTACTTGATGCCAAAATTATTGAACGCCACTGTTCAGAATGGGCTTGCCCCATGCTATTGGTCAAAAAGAAACCAGACGGAACTGGTAAACAAAAATTCCGTCTCGCGTTAGATTTCCGAATGATCAATACTGTAATTCAAGGCTCATCTTACCCTCTACCTAAAATTCAAACCATCATTTCAAATCTTTCTCAGTATCGATATTTTTCTTCTCTTGACTTTCATCAGGCATATCATCAAATTGATTTGCCAGCAAAATTCCAAAATCAGTTGACATTTACTACTATGTTTGGTTCTTTTAGATACAAGAGATTAGTGTTCGGATTAAAAAACAGCGCTTCTATTTTCCAAGCTTTAATGGACTCTTTGCTTGATGAATTACAATTAGATGGTGTATTTACATATCAGGATGATTTCATTGTTGGTGCAAACTCTTTTGATAAATTTGTAATAAATTTAAAAAAATTCTCTCTATCTTAACCAAATATAACCTGACCCTGTCTCCTAGCAAATGTACTTTTCATAAATCTAGCATTGACTATTTGGGATTTCATGTAGAAAATCGGTCTGTTTCCCCAATTCAGTCAAATATCACAAAAATAACATATTTTCCCACACCTACAACTAAACGTCAACTAAAAAGACTCATTGGTGTTATTACATTTTATAAGTCTTTAATTCCATCTTTTTCTGAGTTAGTACAGCCACTGATAAACCTAACTACTCCAAAAGTTAAATTCAAATGGACAGTTAAACATCAAGAAATCATGGACACAATACAGAAAATTTTCTTTAATTCTCCCATGGTTAGATTACCTGATTGGAACAAGACATTTTATTTAAACACAGAAGCGTCAAATGTTGCTATTTCTGGTGTTTTATTCCAAGAGCATGATCAAAAACTTTTACCAGTAGCATATTTTTCTAAATCTCTTAAGGCGTCAGAAAAAAATATCCTGCACTTAAATTAGAACTCATGGCACTTTATAAATCTGTTACCGCTTTCAAATATTAGTTATATAACAGACAATTTGTAATCCTTTCTGACAGTAAACCCTTAGAAAAATATAACAAGACTACTAATACAGCTGATATTATCTCTCGTTGGCTCATGGAGCTTTCAGAGTACTCATACACTTTTAAACATATCCCTGGTAAGAAAAATGTTCTTGCTGACTATTTATTTCGCTGTACATTTGAAAACAATCAACAAACTCTGGATACTAATCCTGAACTTATACATGACCCTCAACCATTACCTATTGTTGACTATGATACACCAGACAGGAATAATTCTTGTTCAAGTGCCACTAAGAAATATGTAAACTATCTTGTATCTGGTAAACAAACAAATCCAGATCCTTTATTGGAAATTTCAAACGAAACTTTCTGCACTGAACAAAAAAATGACACCACCTTGTCCACTGTTTACAAGGACATTCTAAAGAAAGGAACTTCTCAAAAATATCCTAATTACTTCATACACCCTGAATCGAAAGTTTTAATGTTAAAGAAAGAAAACAATCTTAACACTTTTTCATATCACATTGTTGTTCCTAACTCTCTTAAAAGCAAAGTTTTATCAATCTCTCATTTATCTCACTTTGGTTTTAATAAAACCTATGAGTTCCTATCATCAAGATACTATTGGAAAGGCATGTATGTTGACACTTTAAACTTTGTAGCTTCATGTGTCAAATGTCTTCAATGTAAACATCATCAAACCCCTCCTGCACCCTTACAACGCACCTACACGCCCAGATACCCTGGCCATACTATTAGTACAGATCTCGTTGGACCATTTTCTAATGGTAAACATATTTTAACTATTACAGATCACTTTTCAAGACATGTTGAACTTTTTCCACTTAATGATACATCTGCAGCTAAAGTCGTTAAATGTTTATTCTCTTATATAACCACCTTTGGGAGACCTTCTGTTGTCTTATCAGACTTAGGACCCCAATATACATCTCAAATATACAACATTTTCAATGATACTCTAGGTATTAAGGTACTTCACAGCTCTGTTTCGAGGCCCCAAAGTAGTGCTCTTTCGAAGAGAATCAATAAATCAATCAAATACTCTGTTAATATACTTTTGCAAGAAGGTCACTCATTTGAAAATGCAATATTTATACACAAGTCGCTCTATAATGGTTCAAAACATTCAACTACATTATTCACTCCTAATCTTCTGCACTTTGGACGTGAACTTTCATTAATTTTTGACACTTTTCATCAGAATAGCAATCAACCTTTTCTTGATAAACATATCGAAATACATAAACTACTTGAAGATTTACACAAAATACATGACAAGGCTTATAATAACATTAAAACAGCGCAGGATAAAAGAAAGCCCTCCCGGCCAGTGCCGGGAGGAAGAGGTAGCTTTCATATTCCTTATTTTAAAAAAGCCAACTTATATTATTCAAACACACGAAGCTCAATTAAGTGGAAACCGAATGTAGGAGATTCAATGCTAATTTTTATCAATACTAAATCATTATGAATGAGAATTTCGCGAAATTAGTCAGCTTTATCCAAGCTGCTTTTATTTAAAGTAACTTATATTTGGCTGCCAAATTCGGCGATTTCTTAAAGTGCCTGCCATTTTAAGACAACATGGTGGATGAGGCTAACCAGTGAACTTGGTCGAGACCTTAGTAATTGCTGTGCACATGCTCACTCCCATCGGAATCGGTTGATATACACGAGTGCTCTCGCAGGCAAAAAATCCGATTTTTCAAAATGTCACCCAAGTTAGAAATTGAAACTGCTATAACTGAGCCATTTTTTAAGATAAAGACAAACAAAAAATGCTCCTGAATCCTTATATCAAGGTCAAATACTTAAGAAAGAAACATTTTTCTATTTCTAATTTTTTTGCACCTCACTTTAAATATATATATATTTTAATTTAATGGACGCCATTTTGAAACAAGATGGCTGATGAAGCTGGCCAGCGAACTTGGTCGAGATATTGATGTATACTATCCACATGCCTTCTTCCATCAAAATAGGCGAATACGTGTGGTATCGCAAGACAAATACAAGATCGTTTCAAAGTGTTAGCCATGATAGAAATTCAAAGTGCTATAATTCAACCACTTTTTAAGATATAAACAAACGAACAAATTTTCAGAAACAAAAACTGCTCCAGAATCTTTGTATCAAGGCCAAACACATAAAAAAAATCTTTTTCATTTTCCAATTTTTTAATACCTCATTTTAAATTTTAAATTACATTTTTTTTTTAAATGGCAACCCTTTTGAAACAAGATGGTGAATGAAGCTGGCCAACGAACTCGGTCGAGACATTGGTATGTACTATGTACAGACCAAGTTACATTCAAATCGGTTCATAAATACGCCTGGTATCGCGTGACAAATATCAGGTCGTTTTAAAATGTCAGCCACAATAGAAATTCAAAATGTTATAACTCAGCCATTTTTTTAGATATAGACAAAACAAAACCTGTTCCGAAATCTTTGTATTAAGGTCAAACACATACGAAAAAACTCTTTTTCATTTTGAATTTTTTGGTATCTCATTTTAAATTAAATTTTTTTTAATTTTTTTAAATGGACGCCATTTTGAAACAAGATGGCGGATGAAGCTGGCCAACGAACTCGGTTGAGTTATTTGTATGTACTATGTACACACCAAGGTACATCCAAATCGGTTCATAAATACGTCTGTTATCACGTGGCAAAAATCAGGGCGTTTCAAAATGTCAGCCACACTAGAAATTCAAAATGCTATAACTCAGCCATTTTTTAAGATATAGACGAAACAAAAACTGCTCCCGAATCTTTTTATAAAGGTCAAACACATAAGAAAAAAATATTTTTTCAATTTTCAATTTTTTGGTACCACATTTCAAATTTAAATTTTTCTTAAAATTTTAAATGGCCGCCATTTTTAAACAAAATGGCGGATGAAGCTGGCCAACGAACTCGGTCGAGACATTGGTCTGTATAAACGAATGTTTATACAGACTATGTATAAACGGCTATACAGACTATGTATAAATATGTCTATGTATAAACGAAGTTACATCAAAATCGGTTCATAAATACGCCTTTTATCGCGTGACAAAATTCAGGACGTTTCAAAATGTCAGCTTCGCGAGAAATTCAAAATGCTATAACTCAGCCATTTTTTAAGATATAGACGAAACAAAAACTGTTACGGAGTCTTTGTATAAAGGTCAAATACATAAGAAAAAAATATTTTTCCATTTTCAATTTTTTGGTACCACATTTCAAATTTTAAATTTTTTTTAAATTTTTAAATGGCCGCCATTTTGAAACAAAATGGCGGATGAAGCTGGCCAACGAACTCGGTCGAGACATTGGTATGTACTATGTACACACCGAATTACATCCAATTCGGTTCATAAATACGAGAGTTACAGTGTGACATAGGTCAGATATATATATATATATATATATATATCAATTTTGAACGGAGGGTGGTTTCGGGGTCTGGGGGTCATGATCGATGAAAATATACCAAAATTTTTTGAAATCGCTTTCCTCCGAACGGCTGCAATAGGCAGCTTTTTGTAAAGAAAGCTACCTAATATAAACATTACGGTCAAAAAGCTAAATTAAGAACCATTTGTCTCAAAGATATTGTGTACTTAAAATCTGTTGATAAATTCAAACCTAAATACACTGGACCATACATTGTAACTTTCAAACATTCACCTGTCTCATTCTCGATAAAGAGGTTGTATGCTGCTGATAATACAGCATTTCGTGTACACATTGATAGGTTACTTCTTGCACCACCTCGATATGGACATTTATTCGATGCTACAAGTCACTTAATCAATCACAACTTCCCTAATGTTTATCAACAACATACGTATAATCTGAGAAACAGAAAATAACATACTATTGTTTACATTTTTTTCTTATGACATGTATTGTGAAGCTAAGTGTACAACCAAATGCCTAGGTTGTATGTATGTTGCTTACAACAGATCTTTGAGAACATTATGGCTGGCCCATGACTGTATGCTTCGAAGATCTATTGTGAACAATATTTTGTATCACTTTACACTCTTTTCATTTTACTATACACTTTTATGTTATTTACATACACTTAACTATTATTTACTTCTTTACAGTTTAACATTTATTTTATATTTCATTCTTTTACGATTACATTTCAGTTAACAGTGATAACTAACACATTTAATAATTGCAGTTATTTAAAAAAAAATCACATGTAATTTGATAACATTTTCTTTAAGTCAACCAGTTAGTTACCTTCTAATTATATGACTTATGCATCATTTAACCTGATTATGACTTTTCATTTTTTTTATGTCTCTCTTCACTCTAGGATTGTCTACCCCTTTTTGATTTGATATATATGTGACATATATCTATTTTTTTTATTTTTAATTCTCCCTTTCGAATGTTTTGTTCCCGTTCAAAATTATTGCCCTTAGGGTCCAAAACTTCATTGTGTTGAGAGACAACCCCTTGGAATTGGTGGTCCAATTCACAAAAAATCAATTTTTGCTTGTAAACCGACGTGTGCTCCTTTAGAGGACCGCTAGCGTCTTCGGAGGAGCAGGGACTCATATAAGCGGGCGCTGTATGAGTCTCAAAAACTCCCTCCTCATCTAAGGCCGAAGCCCTAAGCCGACGCCATAATACTTGTGGTCTACACAAGATTCAGGGTGACACCTTTTTCATGGGCGTGCTTCAGGCACCTCTTTTTTTTGTCATCCTATGCTGCGTGCATAAACATTACATATTTTTAACCATGTTCAATTTCTTTTAAATCATATTACAATTGCTTATTAGTTTACAATTACACATTTCACTTATTATTATTTACTCTTTACTTCTAGTGTTGCATTTGTGTTTATATATTATATTTTTTTATTGTTAGTACTTGTGTTTTTCATAAAATGATCCGAATCAGGATCAATATTTTGATGATGTGCAGCCAATGGTTTAGTTACATGCTGCTTAATTGTTTGCTGTCACAGTCGACTCAGTAAAAAAAAAAAAAAAAAAAAAAAAAAAAACATGGTATACATAATTTTTGAAGAAAATTTTAGTTCACATGGATATCCATAAACTTAATTTAGAAAACATCAATTCATAAAATCTCTTAGGACTGTTGAACTATTGATGAAAGAGATTTTGTTGTGTTCATAACAGCAACTTGTTTAAAAAAAAGAAAAAAAGAAAAAAAAAACTTTTCTGTTTTGAAAATATATTTATATGTGTAACTATTTTCCTTGCTGTTTTGCTCATGCACACGGTTCAACAAAAAGTTTTTTTTTTTTTTTGCGGTGTCCCAGGTGATATATATAACGACTATCTCGTTATATATGTTTGCATTCCATTCTTCCCCCCCCCCCAGCAGTTTCAATTAAATTCTGTTTAATAACTTATTTATTTTAGTGCACTATAGTCAAACAGTGCAGTCCCTAAATTAAATTCAACATTTAAAAACTAAAGCGATTGTATTAATGGCCCTGCACATTTAAATTAAATTATCCTAGTTACTCATATCTTTTTAATAAAATAAAATCAGTGATGCAACCTTCATTCTTACTTTGAGAGTTTCTCGCACATACGATTTAACTTTGTAGAAAAACGTTACTGCTGTCTGTTAAAAACGAAAGCATTTTAATTCGGGCATTTCCATATTTGGGCATGAATATAACTCATCATTTAAAATCACTTAACATGCAATCTATTCATTAGAATTATCTTCGCAATTTGCTTTAACATCCACACCCTTTTGTTCAGATGTATGGCAATTCTGCATTTTTGTGGTAATGCACGTTACATTTCTCATGCCCTTTTCGCCTAACGAATTCGGTCTGTTACTATGCCTTATCCAGAAACACTTTTATTTTTTTAACCGCAGCTGTATCAATGTACAGATTAGACTGCGCCTATCATGATTCAGGAATGTTATCAGCCCACAATCTGCCGCCCTACACAATTAATATATGGTAGAAGCCTACCGTATGTATTTGGCGAATCCATACCAGCTAATGTTTCCTCTCCGCCTCTTGTGCATGGCGCAAAACATTTGTAGATTGGCGATATTGTAGTCCGCCAAGCAAGAAAGTTGTAACTGTATATTCAACTCACTCCTGCTCTGCCTCTTGCCTCGTGATGTCATTTTAAGAAGCTCTTATCGCTTCCCCTTGTACCTCTCCTTTCGGCTTTCATCATGAAATAAAGAAACAGTTCGTTTAACAAATTGGAGTTTTTTTTTAATAAGTCCTGGTGTTTTAAATCGCTATACGTTGTCAACAAAACGGCCATCTCTGTATCTAACGAAAACGTCCCCATAATGCCCCTAATATAATATTCTGCTCCTAATGGGATTTTGCGACACTAAACCCTATACAACAATTTTTATCAACAATTTTGAATTTTTATCAGAAAATAGCTTGAATAAAGATAAAAATATCTCATTTTTTCTCTCTTGTCTGCAATAATGAAAGCAATCTAATTTTTACCATTTTGAAGAAATTTCATAAAATGCTTTTAAAATTAAAATACAAAAGTGGGGATATTAAAAAAAAAACAAAAAAAAACAGATAGTGCGATCACATCTACAAATGAAGAGCTTTCAGTTACAAAAAAATATTAGTAAAATTGGTTCAGCAGAAAGATCAGGGCAGATGACTAAAAAACACACTTATGTTTTAAATATATAGATTATATAAAATTAGAAAAAAATAAATTAAGCAAATTATGTTGTTTTGATAAAATTATAGTAGAATGTCCTAAAGAATAGCATTAAAGTTTTATTATTCGAGAAAATTTTGGACAAAAACTTCAGGGACATATTATTTTAAACCACGAATTATTTGTTTGCTTGTTTTACTCGGCGAAGCAAATCCATCCAGGCGAGAATCATCAATTTCTGTAATATAAATCGCTATTATTTGCATGGCACCTCTCTTCTATAAAGACCCTCTAAATTTTTGTAAAACATTGCGTTTTATCAGCGTGTGATTTCGATTATATTATTTTCAAAAGTGAAGCATTTTCACCTGCGAAGAATTTCAAAGCAGCTGGGCTGTGAAAATGACGCACTTCTGCAAAACATAATTCAGGTTTAAGAATTAAAATGCACGCTTTTTTATAAAATGACGTCATTTGTATCCGCTAAAGCAATCCACTTTTACAATCCAGTCTTAAACTTCGTCTATAGAAAAGTATGCATATGGCGTCAATATCACGGAATAACAGACAATATTCTTGACAGCCCATATTTTAATTTCCACTTGTTTTTTCAGGTTTTATGAAAAAATGGCAACAAAAAGATACAGTATCTCCTATTTCGGAATATTTTCCGTTTACTTTCAATGACTTTCAATAGAAATGGGAGGGGACTCTGTGGAATGGTCAAAAAGCACCAGTCTGCTAATCGCTTGGGAGCGTAAGAGTTTGTATGTTTGATTCCCTCTAGTTCCATTGTACACACACTTTGTGTGGAACTGCCAGGGTGCATTTCGCTTGTGTTGTAATATTTCCTTGTGCTATCTTGTCTCTGACTTATCAGGGGGCTCTCATGTCAAGCACACAAGACGTATGTTTGTTATTCAATAAATAAAGAAAGAAAGAAAAAAAAAAAGCTATTTATAAAATTACAACGACCATTTGGAAAACGATTTTTTTGAAGACTAAAATTTAAGATATAAAAAATCGCACGGAGTTGATCATACATTACGTACGCCATGAATTAAACATGAATAGTGTTATTACACGTAAAAATTGCAAGCCAAAAATATCGTTTGCGACCCGTCAGATGAAACTTAAGTATTATCCACCTGAAACTTACGTAAATATCCAAGCATTTCATTGGCTGTTCGGGAAAAGGCTTTTCCATCGTCAGATTTCCAAGAAATCTGACGGCCAATTTTAAATGAAATTTCATTCTTAAACTTCTAAACATTCGTAAATATTACTTTTTACACCGTCGGATAGAGAAAAAAATGTATTTTTAAATGCAATTTGTTTGAAAGCTGTATCTCAATTTGTTTCTGAGTTATTAATTTTTTTTTGTAGTTTTTATTACTTTTTTTGTCATAGTGGCAACAAAAAGTATCCATCGTTGTTGAAATTAAAGGGAAATACAGATTACTGTATAGACCAATCAGAAAACGAATAAATTGCAGATTAAACCAATGAAAACCTTCAGATATGCTTTTGATTTCCAATCCTGACGAGAACAATAACCATTTTTACAAATGGTTAATAAATAGAAATGGGGTACTGTTGTTGCCACGATAAGAAAAATAGTATTAAAAACTACAAAAAAATTAATATCTAAAAAATAAATTGAGATGCAGCTTTCAAATAAATTGCATTTAAAAGAGAATTTTTGTCCTTATACGACGGTGTAAAAATTTAAAATGTGCGATGTTTAGAAGTTTAAAAATTTGCAGTAGAGAAAATTGCAAAACCAAAATTTTATTTCAAATTTAAGAGTGTTGCCATTCGCAAAATGTTTGTCATTTTTAATATAGATAGTTTATGTAATTATTAAATATTTAAAAATTTATTTAGAGAATTTTCTTATTCTGCTTTTTAAAGATATACCTCAATAATTACAATCTACTTCCAAATAATTACTTTATTAAAATATTTCGCTGAATTTAATATGTTCATCAAAATAAGTTAACACTTTTGATATAACAAAATATGCAATCTCATTTAATTATTTCCAAAATAATCACCTATCAAAATCCATTATTAGATCAGTAAGATTCAAAATCACGCATTGTACAATTTACCGAGATTTCTAAAATGAATTGATCACAAATATGCAAAACTGCATCAACTATTTTAGAATATTGATATGGAGTTATTATTAGGCGTTGTGGATACTAATTCTTTTTCACAATTATTTAGAATTTACTGTTAGAGAAGTTCCAGTCATGAGCAAACGTTTTCAAATGCGAAGTATCTAATCTAATTAATATCAAAGTATTTAACATTTGCTTTATAAACTTGAATTGACTCACTAATAAATAATTAAATTATGCATTGTATTAACGACAATATGTAACTAATGATAAAATAAATTGAATTAAAAAACTTCCTTGCGAAATACGAAAAAAATGAACCTGTTTCTTATTTTCTTTTTTTATTTTTTTAAAATCTGTATTCGTATTTCTGTGCGACTTTCTGGCAGATAGTAATTAGATTAGATTTTTGAATGTATTAGAAGTATAAAATATCTTTATTTGCTTGAATCTGGAGGAAAAGCAAAAACATTAACGGTATTTATATAAATGTTAATTTTAGCAAATTTACTAAAATTATGCACTGAAAAAATTAAAATTAGTGTCAATTTGTTTAAATGTGATAACCCATAAATGTGACAAATTTCTTCTGTCTGAAATCCTAAGGCAAGAATTATATATATAACTGTTATATATTCAAACATACGCATTTCCGGTGGAAAATGCGAAACATATTACTGCATTAAAAAAAGCTTTTTTGGGGGAGGGGGGATAATTTCCTATTATTGTGATCGTTAATTACTAAATATCGTAAATACTTCCGAAACATCTAAATGCAGGGAATAATACCGAAATCAAAATTACCATTTTTTGTTTTTGCTGAAGACATCTGTCCTCAACACTTCAAAACAAATTTTGTTAAATATTTATTGTATTATTATTTTTCTTACTGGTTTATTTTATATGTTTAACTACCGTTTAATAGATTAGAT
Source organism: Maratus speciosus (assembly GCA_963932465.1). NCBI lineage: Eukaryota > Metazoa > Arthropoda > Arachnida > Araneae > Salticidae > Maratus > Maratus speciosus. The sequence goes on from OZ010786.1 coordinate 25,642,578, forward strand.
GTGCATGCAGTATTTACGTATGTTTATCTCAAGGTTTCAGACGATGGACACGGTGGTCTTTTATGAGGCAATTAAATTGGTTCCACCGAAATTGAAAATTTACCATAGGAATCCGGAAAGTCTGGACCGATACAATAGGTTGACAGTTTTCGTCAAACATGGTTTTTAACTTCATTTATTGGAGTTGTAACTTGGACCTTACATGTCGAGAGGGGTTTCGAACAGCGGCGAGAACGGGCCGTTAGTAACACGTGGAGTTCTCTGAAACCCGGGCGTCCAAATGCTCCAATGGGAGAGTGAGTTGAGGGGCCGATTTGAAGATTGTCCGGTATTGGTCGAGGTTGTTTAAGTTATTCAGGACCTTACCTCTATATTACTCTAAGAAAGGATAAGTTTTTACATATATGAAAAATGTAATAGATCTTAGTATCAGTATGGAGTAGTTCTCGGTAAAGTTATTATCGCTCTCTCAGTAGTAGTTGATCAGTAGTAGTTATGTAGTTGATCTCAGTCGCGTTAGGATATCTCTCCCTGTAATCACGATAAGGTAGTCTCTCATCAGTAGCAGTATGAGTTCAGCAGTCATGGAGTAAGCATCAATCCTTCGTGCAGAGCAGCGATTCTCTTGCAGTATGCAGCGGTTCAGCAATCAACAATGACTAACAGCAGTAATCACGGGCTTGGTTAAAAGTCCAGGTTTTATGAACTCACATGGAACAAAGTCAGGAATTACCAACAATGACTCTATTGGGAGTCTTAGCCTCATTTACGACTAGATAAATAGTCAAAGTAAATCTTCAATTTTTATAAGAGAGTGTCTTTACGAAATAGTGATAATAAGCGAGGAACTTTTTTGTCCTGCAATCGTAGAATCTCCAGTTATTTATACGTGCCACCTGATCATCACCTTGCTTGGTTTTAAATGTATTTGTAATTTTACCGTTTATTGTTCCTTTTATTAAATGTAAAATAGTACAATGTGTCCTGTAGGGTGGCCGTGCCCAATTAAAGTGATTAACACAAAAGGATCAAAGGTTAATAGGAACTGCTTAACGTAACTTGCAAGATTTAAAGCAATTTTAATTACTCTCCAATGCGAGAGTGTTTGGGTAGTATTTTCTTGTTGCTTAATGGGTAAAAATGTGTTTTGTAAATAAACATAATTACTATGTTAATTTATGAGTTTCCATAATTTGCATCATGAGTTATTTATATTCAATTATTCTATTTATATTTCAGGATTTAATAGCGACATTAGCATTGTAATGCACTTCTTTAATTTTGTCTATTAGTTGGTCCGTGTACTAAATAATCACAACGCATTGGCCGGTTGAATTGCCTTCCCGTCTTAATTAAGATAATAAGGGTTTTATATCACCTTCGGGTGAACCAGGACAAGTTAGTGATCACGCAATTCGTTTCGTTAATTTATTAGCCCTCGGTACGGTATGCTATTTCTTTCTCCCAGCGTAATTTGGGTCGTCCTCAAAAAATAACGCTACCTTACAGAAGCCAGCCGTAAAACAAAGCAGTACGATTAAATATTCTATAACATTTTTTGAAACTTCTAAGCATCGCACATTTTCAATTTTTATACCGTCGTATTGGAGAAAAAGCACCTATAATGCTGTTCTTAACTGCTCTTCTCAAGAAGCGCAAAACGTTCTGGCACATTAATTTTTTAACGGAAAGATGTAAAATTGGAAAGCCTGGCCATGGATTTCAATCAATTACCCATTGAGTTATAAGCCATTTCGATCATGTAATAAACCCGTTTTCGCCCGCTCTTGAGTGATTTTTCTATGTTCGCGAGGGAATTCGGTTCAAAACGTCCACTTTCACAGTATTTTCTGAAAGGTCTATTGCATTTGCAAAAAAATGGAAAAAACAGCTCGATGACATAGTTTCTGAACAACAACACCAGCTAGTTTCATGCATTTTCGAACAAAAATAAATTAAAACTTGTGTCAGGAAGTTGCCCTTTTGGATTTGAGAACAGCTTTAAATGCAATTTGTTTGAAAACTGCATCTCCATTTATTTTTGTAATATTATTTTTTTGTAGTTTTTGGAGCCATTTGCTCAATATTGGCAACGGAAATACTGCATTTCTGTAGAAAGTAAAGGAAAAATATTGTAAAATATTAATTATATATTTTTGTTGCCATTTTTTCATAGCAACCGAAATAAAATATAATTAAAATACGTGCCATTTTGTAAAAATATAAACGAATAATTTCTGTTAAAACATGGAGCTATTATAAACTATATTTAATAGAGGCTTTCAGAGTGACGTCAGTCATTACGTTTTGGTTGGAAATTGACTCCAAACAAGCGGTTGCTATGCGTCATTTCTTTTTAAATATAAATCGTAGAAAATGTTACTGGTACATATCATGTATTAAAACACTCAGATTTGCGATATAGGTATAATATATAATTATAATATGCAAACAAAATAGAAAATACACCATAGCAATCGTTTGTTTGGAGTCAATTTCCAACCAAAACGTCATGCCTGACGTCACGACTGAAATAGTCTATTTTAAGTATCTATATTAATGCTGCAAACAAATGAAAGCCCATGAATCATTAAACAGCCGTTTTTTTCTTCTAGTCGAGTTTCTTTAATGACGACATGTTTTTGCTGCATTTATGTATTATTTCGCGATGGTGATGTCCTATGTATACTTTACTGCAGATGTTTAAGAGTGGATTGTAAATATGGAATTCTTAAACGGATGCGAATGGCGTCATTTTACATAAAATAAAAGCGTGCGCTGTAAGTCTTAGATTTGAAATATGTTTTGTATTATTTATATATACATTTTTTTTTCATCGGGGGCGACATTGAATTCTGAAAAAGCAGAATTTCTGTTTTCCAGTTTTAATTTAGTGTAACTATGAAAATACAGGTTAAGGGGTTTACTTTAAGGTGTTTAAGAGCAGATATATGAGTAGTGGAGTCTCCCCTTCCCTACGCACGAATGTTTGGGTTGGACATTAAAGGGTTAACACTGTTTTCTTCAGAGGGCCCAGATCCTCCCAACAGATTTGCTTTTTTGGGGAGGCACCAATGAACGCCTTTGGCTTCATGGATGAAAGTCATTTATTGGAGGCGAAAGCGGAAAAAACGGTAAGTGCTTTTGTTTAGAAAAAGAATTTTTCTAAAATACTCATCGCATTTTGGTGTGAGGTTTGTGGATAAATCTATCCGCGACGAAATCATTCAATCAAATGCGGTGAGGCTTTCAGCAGATGCATTAAATTTATGCGGTATTTTTGAAAATTAAATTAAAATTATTTTTAAATGGAGAAACAGTGAATATTTGAATTTTCTTTAATTTATATATATAGGATTTATGAAAAAAATCTTGAAATATATTTAACCCCTTAACCTACAATGACGTGCATAGCCCGCGTACGATGATAGAGCCAAATGTAAATTCTTCTTACCATTAAAATTTCACAGTAAATATAGTTTAATTTAATCGTCGAAATTCCATGATTAAACAAGGCGAAAATCTCTAGTAAATTTTAGTGGTAGCTATGGATTTGCCAAACCGTAGATTAAATCGTAGGTTAAGGGGTTAAGCAAAGAATAAAAAAATATTAGCAACGGATCATGATTTGAATTGAAAGGGGCAACGAAAAAGTGTCCTTTCCAAATTTTCTTAGAAATATTTATCTTAAGGTACACTGTTAAATATTTGCGACAAACTGTCCAGTTATTTAGCAGTTTTTAAAGAAAATGGTTACATGACCTTAATTTAATCCTTTACTGGCCATATTATTGCCAGTATTATGGTCAGAACAGAGTTAAATTACGGTTGTGTAACAGTTTTCTATAAAAATGGTCAAATGAATGGACAGTTTGTATATGATTAGAACTATCATCTTTAGATATAGTTAACTACATACGAATGAAGGCATACAAATCATTATATAGCAGATTTTGTATTTATTTATTTTTTTATTATTATTACTTTTTATTTATTTTTATTTATTTTTTATCGAGTTTACGACATCGCTTTTTGCTGGGCTTGTGTATTATTTTGCTATGGCGACCTCATATGCATACTTTTCTGTAGATGTCATTTAAGACTGGATCATAAATAAGGAATTCTTGAGCGGATGCAAATGACGTCGTTTCATTCAAAATAAAAGCGTGTATTTTAAGTCTTAAAACTGAAATAAGGTAGATTTGTACGAGGGTGTAATTTTCACTCCAGTGGCTTTGAAATTTATCGCAATTGGAATTGTTTGACTTTTGAAAATAACGCAATTGAAATCACACACTGATAAAACTAAAACTTTTGCAAAAAAAAAATAGAGTGTCTTTATAAAAGTGCAGTGAGGTTTAGGATACATTAATATTTGTTCGAGAGTTAAACTAGCCAATATAAGATGTATTTATTATTGTAACTAATTTGGTAGGTTTATTATAAATTAATGAAACAGTTCCTGCTTAAAAAATTTTTTTTCGTCGAAATTTGAAATATTCCACCTCAAAATAATAATAATAATACAGTGGAGCACCACTTATACGTTTCTCGTTTATACGTTTTTATCATTTATATGGTTTTTTTTTTAATGGTCCCGGCAAAATCCAGTGGATGTTAACGTTAAATATAACTATATGTATATAAATTAAGTTAAATAATGCTATAAAAAGTGATAGAATTGGCTTGTCATATAGGTATGACAAGCAGAAAACTTAAAACTAGAATCAAAGAACATATAGCAGACATCAAATACGATAGAAGAACCACAGCTTTGGCCAGATTATGCAGCGAAGAACCTTTACAGATTGAATTTAAAAATAGCAAATTAATTTATCCATCAAGATTTTATTTACCCTCCATAGTCCGAGAATCAATAGAAATATTTTTACGCGACGAGAATATTTGCAATGATTCTGTGTCCCTTGATTTACCTAGAATTTGGAAAGAGATACTAAGTAATTGTAGAAACAATAGTAAAAATTAATCCACACTCGCAAATAGCCAAGTTAATTTTATTTTATTTTATGTTTTGCAATGTTTTTTCAGTATGCTTTATGTCTCTTGACATTGTTTACCATGTTGTTTTTAAATTATGTGAAAATTAATCCACGCTCGCAAATAGCTAATTTAATTTTTATTTTATTTTATGGTTGCAATATTTTCATTATGCTTCATGTCTCGTGACATTGTTTACTATATTATTGTTTTTAAGTTATGTGAAAATATTTTCTATTATGATTGATTTTGAAAATGTCGCCGATTGTGCGATGAAACGATCGTAAGTCTTAATAAAGATATTCTATCACTTTTTATAGCATTATTTAACTTAATTTGTTAATAAGTGATTATTATACATGTTTTTATATATGTATATAATTAGAACTATCATCTTTAGTTATATTTAACTACTAGGTGACCCGCCAGCGTTGCCTGGGTCCCTGATAATAATAAGAAATGGACCTGAAATTTGTATGATTTTATCTATAACTCGATTTCGTCTATATTACGTGCCCACTGACTGTTTAAAAAAATCGGTAAAAAAAACCCTTATATTTAGCGATAAAATGCTGAAAATGACTACAGCGGAAAACAGGGGGAGGAGGAGGTATGCTACCGACGACTGCGCGATTTTCGTGTTAAAATGCTGATGTTTAACCGTAAAAATTACGGTTAAGTCACGTAACTATTTATTTTTTTCACACCGAAATCCTGAGGGAAATATTTTTTAAAACTAATTATATCACCGTTAAATCCGAATATAAGCAAATGAAATCAATGCTCGATCATTAGCTAAAAGGTTAATATATAGTATTATAATTTGAGAGCTATCGTACAAAATTAAGTGCATATTTTTAATCAAAGCATGCGTAGTGTTCACCCTGTGGATAAAATCCTAACCGTATCCTAATTGTAACGTAACTGTAACCTATCTGTAACCTAACTGTAACTTAACCGTAACCTAATCGTAATTTAAATATAACATAAATGTAACTTAACCGTCATCTTATCGTAACCTAACTCAACTTAACCTTAACTTAACTGTAACCTAACTGGAACTTATCTATAACCGAACCGTAATCTAACTGTAAATTAATCTTAACGTAACTGTAACATAGCCGTAACCTAAATGTAACCTAACCGTAACCTAAATGTAGTCTAAGTGTAATCTGACCTTAACCAAACTCTAACATAACACTAACCATAACCTAACTATCCTAACAGCGCACGTGCTGCAAAGTACTTTAGTTCCACTTTCCACCGCCACGGGGCATAATATGTTTTATAGGGACAACCAAAACGGGTCACCGCCGCTTGCAAACGTATATAGCAGTCGTGCTACGCACGCTTTGAAAAATCTTTTACTTTCACTTTCCACCACCAGGATGCACACTCTTTCGTAAACAAACGTATATCGGAACGAAAGTCCAATTTTCAATGTATCCGTAAATATATTACTCGACGGGGTGGGGTCACAAAAAAGAATTCAATAAATTTTCTGAAATTTCTATTCGGAAGTAATGGTAACCACCAATCATTTAAGACCCCAATATGATCTATAACAACCTCCGACATGGCTCGCTGCTGCATGCTTCACCGTATAGCAGGGTGCTGCACACCCTCTGTAAAATGTGCTAGATCCACTTTCCACCTCCAGGGGGTGAGCTCTGCTCTTAACAAACCAACATCCGAACGAAACTGCGTTATTAAACCTATCCGTAGATATATTAGTCGAGGGGGTGGGGGAATGATATATGAATTTAAGAATTCAGAAATAACCACTACTCATAAATAAAGGGCGCATTATGTTCTGAATTAGAGCTCTCATTGAATTATAGCCCTGAGTGTGTCCTTTCATCATTATGTCGAGAACTCTAGACTCTGTGGTAAATCTTTATCCAGGTCTCTTTTCATCCTTATCGAGTTATTTACCGGTCCTACTAATGCACAAATAGGCATTATTGCTCGCACAGAATTCTGTATGAGGCAACCATTCTATCAGTTTTATTATTTATATCTTCTTACTACTTGTGCATTTATTATGTTCTATGTCTATGTAATTTGTATAGAATAAAATCAAAAGGCCATATAAAAGACTAAATTAAAAAAAAATAATTATTATAACTCTATTGTAATGAAATATACAGTGTGTCCACGTATAACCTGACCGACCTTTATTTTCGCAACCGTTGGTCCCAGATGCATACTTCCAATTACAAAAATAGTTTAAATAAGGTAAAGAATTATTTTTAAAGCGATTTGGGTCAAGAAAAACATTTATTAAAAAATTACGAAATTTAAGTTTTTATTCGGTCCCCCGGTCCTATAAGGGATATTTACTAAAAATTTACTTTGACACTAACATGTAAGACAAAAAAGCCCCATTCACCTAACATTAAAATTGACCGAGTTATGAAACTTTGAAATGCATGACTTTTACCACTTTTTTACATATCAAAACAGATTATTTCAACCACGCTTTCAGGGGTCGTGTATAAAGTACTTAGACTTATTTCAAGGTATCTGCGCCTTGAAAGAAATCGTACAAATATTACGATTAACTTTTATTAGTTAAGTTTCAAATTAGTTAAAATAATTGTATTTTATCATATGTTTTATTTTGTAAGGATTTGGAGCTATGATTTCTTTTAACTACTATTATGTTATTTTCATAAGGTTTTATTTAAATTGCAATGATCGTCTTTCCAGTTTAAAATTTATACTCGAACTTTAACTTACATTCAAATGTCCGATCGAAGTTAAATTTTACATACTGACTTAAATCCGATGACAGTGCAATATTATTATGATTTTCGACTCTTACCACCTTATATATACAAAAAACCAACACACACACACAAAAAAAAAATCGGATAGATTACCGTCAAGAAGCTTAACAAAGAGATTTAGATTAGATAATATAATCCTGCGATGGTTGTGTTTTTTAACTTTTATAATTACATTTTCTGTATTTTTTAACGCTGAATCAAACAATTACCTTCACTTTTAACCATCATGTCAAGATCATGTCAAGATTTCGCAAATCGTAAATTTCAAGATTAAAAAATAGCGAAAAATCTGATACTATAAAATAGATGTAAGACTCTTTTATTCAGTTTAATTTTATTTAATTCAATAATTTATTAGATTTTTTCTGCTTATACTGGGTTTCTTACAGCTAAACAGCTCGGGGGTCCGATGAGGTTGGGAGGGGAGGGGGATCAATTTTAACTTTTAGCTTTTTAATTTTGAAATTTGCGATTTGAGAAAATTCCTGACGTGATGGATTAAAATGAAGTTCATTTTCGGATTCAGTGCTAAAAAATACATAAGAATCAATTTTCAAAAGTTAAAAAACATGCCACAAACCAAAATTTGAAAGACAGTGTAACCTAACAACTGCATTTTAAAATATGTACCATTTTGTAAAGAATTGAGGCTGTTGTTTTTCATCCTTTTATTTAACAAAAAATCTGTTATTTTTATCCTCTTATAATGTTCAGTACAAATTGTACATTTTGCAGTAATATGTCAAAATGATTAAAGATTTCAAATTTATATTGCAATGCTAATTTTACTCTCAACCATTTCTTTAATATATTTGACGAAATTATACTTCGACTAAATTTGTGAATGATCATGCAGCAAAATATATACTCCAACTTTAAACAGCTATTACTCGGCCAATTTTAATCGTAGAATAACGAGACTTTTTTTTTTTGGCCTTACTTGTCAGTGTAATAGGGAAATTTTACTAAATATAACTTATAGGACCGGGGGACCGTATAAAAATTTAGATTCTCTAATTCTTCACTAAATTGTTTTTTCGCTTCAAACTTTTTTTATCTTAACCCTGCACCTAATTTTGACCATTTTTGTAATTGAAAATATGCATCTAGGACCAACTGTTGCGAAAATAAATTTCGGTCAGGTTATACGTGGACACACTGTATAACATTCAAAATTAGTGCAGGTGATTTTTCCTAGAAATGTATACTTACTTCTCCTCTTACCCATTGTTACGAGATATGAAACATCACAACCAGTTACAGATTATTCTGCTATGTGCCGGAGGTATGGGGTAGTTGGCCACAGGCTCCTGGGTTAAAAATCTGGAGAAAGAAACATTTCATTAAGTAATTATTCTGGTTTAAATTATGTTTGTTGGTTTTTAGAAACCTTGGAAAGTTCGCAGCTATGACTTTACTACATTTGTTAAATTCCAGACACAACTATTGTAATCTAGAAATTCCCAAGCATAAAATACTTAGTAGGGTATCTAGGGGATGTATGGGACATTCTCAATATTTCAGGCAATAAACATTTATTTTAAATTGCTTCCTAACCCCATATACCTCTACCACAGTGTGCTTCAGAACTAAAAGTAGGACCACATTGCTGTTTTCATTTTTCTTCAAAGTTGCATTTTCTGAAATCTCTGCTTAAAAGTAAGTTTCTGTACATTTGAAGATGTGAAATACCTTATACAATATAAAAAATTAAACTATGTTATAGTTATTTATTTTAAGGTTCAATATCAATAATTAAAATGAATGAATAATAACCATTGTGACAAAATAATTTTTGAGGTAAAATGGCTGAGAAGGGATATTATGCATCATGGGGATGATTGGGACATTTCAAATGGGGATGAATGGGACATTCTCACTCCTCCCTAGAGATGTTGAAAATGTTATTTATTAATTAAATAGTATTATATAGGATGATAAATCAATAATTTACGTCAATTAATAGTATTAAATAGTATTATATGAGTTGTTATTGTTTAAAATTTCTGAGTGTTACTTATTGTATTGTAATAATTATTAATGGATTATCAAAAAATTGGTACTAAAACTAATCAAGATAGATAAAATTGATAAAAATAGTATATGTGTAATGATCAAATGGGGGAAATTAAATTGAATTTTGAAATGTTGCACAAATAAATACCCACCCCTAACATATTGGGTCAATCGGAAAGTCGAGTCGTGTAGGGAAAATCAATTCGTACCGGAAAATTCAATCATTTAATTATTAGACATTGATTCCGATATCTAATGTCTAATAATTATCGGGCAGAATTTTCCGGTACGAATTGATTTTCCCAACACGACTTGACATTCCGATCGACACAATAATTTCCGTTCTGCATGTTTCTACGATACATTTAATTAATATTAATTAATAATAATTATGATTGAAAATTATTAGCTATGCTATATTTAAAAGACAATTTGTACTTTTATTTCAAATCTAAAATGCCTCATAAGTGGAAAAAAATAAACTGGTTGATAGCCGAATTCCGCATTAAAAGTTAAAACTGCAATAAAAGAAGTTATTGAAAAAAAATATATATCGATTCGTGCTGTAAAATGATATATTACAAATATAATTTTCATATAAGGTTATAATTATAAATTTTAATTTGGTAAAATTGAATACAGGGAGGAATATCGTTGTGTCCCATCCATCCCTATTAGTGTCCCATTCATCCCTGCTGTGGGGATGATTGGGACAGGGAGGAACGTTTTTTTTTATTTCATAATATTTTTATGAATAAATCATAATCTAGAATAAATATTGTTCATATATGTTGGCAAATACCTAATGTATCAAATGTGATATATAATATTGATAGTAACTTAAATAAAAAAATATAAAAAAATATTTTTGTAAAAATGTCCCATTCATCCCCTATATGAAGTACATGTGTCGATCATTCAGAAACAAAAATTGTTTTTACAAAAAAAAAAAAAAAAAAAAAAAAAAAAAATCATTTTCTATTTATTTTTTAGTTTATTGTTTTCAATTATCCAATTTAAAAGTGTTTAATGCATGGATATTAAATAATTCATAATTTAAAATAATGCAGTATTAAGTATTTAAAAAAAGTGATAACATCTAAACTAACAAAATTTAGATGAACTTGCATGCATAAGATGCATTATCGCATTTAGGTAATTTAGACATCTCATTTATGTTTCAACTACTGTAAATGTGTCAAAAATGAACTAACCGTGAAAAGTTTTTCATTTATTACTAAAAATAATTCAATTTCTTCAAAACAAATTAATCTTGCCTTAAAAATATAATACTTAATCCGTTTTTCTTATAATTGGATTTATATTTAATGAAATAAAAAACATATATCTAATATGATATAGGGGAGATGGAGGCACGTGTGAATACGGGGCACATGTGAACATCGCAATTTTTTAATAGTTATTATAAGTTTTTTATTTGAAAAAAAATTACTAAAGATGATAGCACCTGTAGACATATGGTAAAAATTTTTTGAAGCTCTATGGCATTTTGTTTGTCCTCTGTAGCCAAAACACTGTTTTTAGATCTCAAAAGTAAAATCTTTGTTCCAAGTTGATAAGCGATTAACTTTATTTATTTATTCATTTATTTGAATTTGAGTGTTTTAACATATACTATGAATACTAATAAACATTTTTGATACCGTTCTATTTCTTCTAAAATTGAGAAATGTTAATGATTTATCAATTTAACAAAAGTAGCAATGTGGAGCACTTGTGAACAGACTAGTTGGGGCAGATATGAACAGTTCATAAGTGCCCCAATAATCATTCTGTGATTCCGTTTCTTTCAGTTAACTTAATGAGAAATAATGTAAGTTCCATTGTCTATAATTTTCCTGAAATAGAAGATATTTTCCTCACACAAAGTTTAATTTGTATTGAAACTTCCACAAACACATCTTTCAGCAAATATATAAAGAGCAACAAGCTCGTTTTACGTTCAATTGTACTTTAAATAAATTTAATGTTTTCTAAAATGCAATAAGTGTTATATATTATTTTACTAAACGGTTTACAACAATATTTTTTATGCATTGTTAAGACAAAAGTATTACCTTGAACAACTTTGCAAATTTTTCTGTTACATTTGTTCTAACCTTGCAGTGATGGCTTACTTCCATCTATAAAACAGTTATGTATATGATGCTTTGAATGGAGCTATCCATTCAAAATACCATATCCATAAATACCAGTAATATTTTAAGAAAGTAATTTTTTTAAACTGATAACTACCGTAAAATCCCGATTGTACCCCCCCCCTCTTTCAGAAGTAAAAGAAGTTGGGGGGGGGGGGTTATAGTCGAGATTTTTTTAATCATTAAAAAACCCTTCTTTATCTATAATTTACAAGTAAATAAGGCAAATACAGGAATGAGAATCTTTCGTATTTCGGCAGATTTCCGATAAATAGTATGTAAATGCCCCTTCCCTAAAATTTCCCCCAAACAAAAACCCTTAAGCAAAATTTAAAAGTTTAAATTTCTTTTTTAAAATTGCTTCTTTATTTTTTTATTTTATTGCAACAATATTTAATGAATCATCTAAGCCTCTCACCTCCAAATCTACTTATTTTCATTTTATAATCTTTTGCTTAAACATATCGCCCAGAAACTAGAGAAATTTATATATATATATTCCTTTATGGTGAATTTAAAAGGTAATATAACTAATGATTACGATGGCAAATGAATAAAAGAATAAAAAGCATGTTAAAGGATATTTTTTCCTTGTGTTCACATGTGCCCCACGTGTGTTCACATGTGCCCCACGTGTGTTCACAACTATCCCGCTGATGGGGCACATGTGAACATTTTTTTGAATTTATAAAACTATTAAAAAATGTAAGAAAAACTATACAGGTGATTTTTTAAAAATTACCATGAGTAAAAGAAAGTTCTGTTTAGTATATTAAGTAGTTTTTGTTTATAGAAATTAATTCAGTTATGAAAAAGAGCTATATTTATGCGAACTGTTCACATGTGCCCCAATCTCCCCTACTTACGAGAAATCGTTTTTTGTTTATGCATTATTATTCACCTTACACAGAAACTTTTATAATGATTATTATAGTTAATTTATTACAATATCAGTTAAATATTTTTAAAATACGATATTAAAAAATGTTATTTGTTATTTGTTTTCTTAAATATACTATAGATAATTTTATTTAATGAAAAAACATGCAGTTTATACATTTTGAAATATTTTAAGTAATAAAAGCTGCTAAGATTAGGTTTTAATTGACTACGTAAATAGTGTTTTCCCGCTTCACACTTCTAAATGATGATATAAAATAAATAAGAAAATAATAAATATCTTCATATATAGGGAATATGCCTTTATTCGTGTGCGTTACTTTAAAAATTATTATATTGAATTAATTGTTTAATTAAGTTTTCACCATACATAATTAAACATTAAAACAAGCATAAGCGACGCTAATTTATTTTAAGAATTCAGAAAACGTAATTACAAAATAATTCAGTATGATTAGATAATTTCTTGAGGAATATACAAGAAAATTAAAAAGATAATTATGAATTGTGTTTTGATACACAACCAATATGGTTGCATTTTTATACAGAAAATCTTCTTATTTCATGTATTTTTTATTTGACTAAATATTGCATCTTCTCAATCGTAATTTAAATATCAACTTGTGGAACGATTTATTGAAAACGGTCTCAATTTTATACATATATTAAAGTTGTAACCGTAAGCATCATTATGATATTTCATTAAAATATAATGTATAAGAGCCAACTTTTCCTCTTTTTTACCTTCCACTAAATCTGAGCAGAAAAAAAGTCTCTTATTTAGACGCGAAAATTTAGGTATGAATAAAACACAATTTACTAGAAGTAGGTAAAACTTTAAAAGTTTACAGCTATGATAATACATATAGAAAATGTACAATAGTGTAACACTACTTCGAAATATTCGCTGTAAAAATTGAAGAGGAGCCAGGAAGGCTGTTGTTTCCCTCAGATGCGACAAACTATTTCCATGTCCTGGAAGTGAACCGCAAAAACGTCGGTGGCTGTATAAAAACTCCAAAGAGGTTCCAACCTCACAGATGATTCTAGCGGGGAGGGGTGGGGTCGGGAGTAGTGAAGACGATCTGAAGCCTCCACATATCTTTCTTCAAGGTGCAGAGTCAATGCTGTTGTTTATACCGAGGTGTTAAAGTTCTAGATTACTTCTACTACACGTGGGAGGCCGTGCATTTTTCATCAAGACCCAACACATTCCATACAGCCCGTAAAACCAAACAATGAATGACTAAAATCTTTCATGAACATATGTCATCCTCAAATTGCTGCCCACCAGCACCCCATGTATTACCCCGACAGGGTTATTATCTACTAACTAACTTTCCCGGCGTTGCCTGGGTACGTCAAAAAACAGCACAAAGTGCGAAAAAGCTCTGAAAATCACAATAAGACATCGCTAATAAATTTAAATCGCTGCACAAATTTCGAAAAGAGAGAAAAAAAAGTTATACAGCGTGTCTCAAATGGTCGTTTACAAACCTAACATGCTGGTCTTTCATATCATGATAAACAAGATTTACATGGGAACTTGTGTTCGAAAATGCAAATTGCGACCGCTAGACAGCGATGAGCGCAGGCTTACGGGAGAGTGGGAAGCGTAATCATTTCAGGCAAGGACGTTGCAGAAGAAGGATGAATCAGTTTAGTAACACAGAATTGGCCGATATGCATTACGCATATGCAGTCACGGATGGAAATGCAGGAGCCGCAGTACGGATGTACCTTGAGCGCTTCCCAAGCAGACGTCAGTCAAGTCATGATTTTTTGGACAATTGCAAAGCGGATCGCGTGAAGCAGGAGCTTTGCAAGTACGTAGCCACATCGGTCGAGAACGCATTACACGCACGCCTGTCGTAGAGGAATCCGTGCTACAGGAATTTGACAGGATCCCACAAACAAGTCTCCAAGCAAGGGGACGCGTCATAGGTGTACATCGTTCCAGCATTATGCACATATTACACGAGGACACGCAACACCTCTACTACTTACAAAGAGTACAGGCATTGTGCGTTGACGATTATCCCCAACGCGTTGCATTCGTACGCTGGTATTTGCAACAACGGGTTGCACAGCCGGATTTTCCATCGTGGATTTTGTTTTTGGATGAATCCTGTTTTACACAGGACGCTGTCCTGAACCTGCACAACCTGCACATATAGGTGCATGAAAACCCAAAGTCTACACGTGACAATGCGCTTCAAAAACGTTTCGCCGTAAACGTTTGGGCTGGTATTATCGGTGGCATGTTAATTGGCCCTTATCTACTACCTCAGAGCCTCGACGGGAATACCTATCGCAATTTCTTAGAAAGAGTTTTGCCGGATCTGATGGGTGACGTTCCAACCGCTATACGCCGAAACATCTGGTTTCAGCATGATGGAGCGCCTGCTCATTTTAGCTACACTGTGCGAGAATACCTCGATAGGACATATCCTAATCGCTGGATTGGCAAAGGCGAACCAGTCGCATTGCCAGCGCGATTCCCCGACTTCCCTGGATTTCTATCTGTGGGGACACATGAAGTCCGTGGTGTACGAGACGCCCGTAACATCGGACATCGATGTCGTCGCCAAGATCATGAAGCGGTGGCATGTGTCCGTGACACACCTGCCCATTTTGAACTGGTTCGTGAATCCAAGCGTTGCCGTTGTGAAGCATGCATTGTGGCGAATGGAAGGAATTTTGAACACCTTCTGTAAATTAAACCATGTACTTTAATAAAAGTCATATTAATACCCCTTTTTTATAATTTCTTTCTTCCCCTCCACACCTGCGCTCATCGTCCTCTAGCGGTCTCTGTTTGCATTTTCGAACACAAGTTCCTATGTAAATCTTGTTCCTCATGATATGACAGACCAGCAAGTTAAGATTGTAAACGACCTTTTGAGACACCCTGTATATTGTGTTCGAAGATTGAAAGTTGATTCCTTTTACTAATGTGGAAAAATGGTAGGAAATCGCTAAAATGCACTTGAAATCACATAGAAAATTCCCGAAAAATTCGAAAATTGCTATACGAAATCCGGATAAACTATATATAAATAAGGGCAGAAATTATTTTAGTGTTATAGGTCAAAATTGGAATGTCAAAAAATTGCTACAGATCGCAAAGAAACGTAAAAATCGAATTAAAAATCACAAAAAGTTAAAAAATCACGAAAGTCAAAATTTACTATAATTGGGTAACAGTTTCAAATCTAATTCCGTTGACCTGCGGGCTCACTTAAAATTTTTGTTTGGGAAAGCATACTAAGAATTCTATCATGTTACATTTATTCATAATTTAATTTACTTGGATTCCCTTAAATATAATTAATATAATCCCTTAAGTTAATATTAATTTTTGTTGCATTAAAATATCTCAATTTGTTGATTTTCTGTAAGCAAGTAATCCCTATTGGTTTACAATGGAAGTCTGCGGGAATGTGGCAAAATATTAGAGATACACCAAGTTGGCGTCACTTTTGGCGACTCATTTTGGTCGCCAAATTTTGCGATATATCGTCTAGTTCGCGTCAAACTTGGCGGTATTTGGCGACAGCACTGTGTCCCCCCCCCACGCTAGCCCCCATATAAGTATGGGGATGCATTAAATGCTGCTCAATAATTGCATAAAAAATTCGCTAAAAATTCAAAAATCGCTGTACGAATTCCGAATAAACTTTTTTGAAAAGAGAACAAAATTTACTATATTGGGTTTAAAAAAAAAAAAAAAAAAAAAAAAAAAAACGTATTCTTTTCACTAATGTGGAAAAATCGCCTCGAGACTTAAAAAAGCGCTAAAAATCACATAAAAATTAAATTAAAAAAAATCCAATCAAAAAATCGAAAATCGGGCTCCGAGGTGCAAAATTTTATATATAGACGTACCTTTTCCTAAAATTTTATAGCTCTACGTGCAGCGGTCTCTTCAGAACACAATCGACAAACTCACACACAAACTTCGTTCCTTATTATTATAGATGTGCGTGGTCAAGAGGAACTCCAATAGGCATCCGCACCACACTGTTGACGTGCCCAGGGCAACCGTTTGTATTCAAAGGAAAATGTTCTCATCTTATTATTCCCTGCAGTTGGTTTCGACAGCATATAGAGGCTTTTACTGTGCTGACAGTGGTTTAAATGAATGATGCCATCCATTGTATTTGTGGTCAATTGTACAGAACGATAAAAATGCAAACAAGTTGGAAATTGCTCGCCAAACGTGGCAAATGAGGTGCGTTCGTACTCTAACTAGTTTTACAAATATTTTTTGCACCGCATATTGTACCAAATGTATATTTTAGTGCACTTCATAAATGCATACCAATTTCATTTTTTTCGAAAGGCTGTAACATCATTAAAATGTACTTGCAATAATTTTTTCCCATTGGCTGTCATGTAACGGAAAACTTCTGACTGTTCCTGTAATTAAACTATACATCCGATATTCATAAAATTTGAAATCACTCAACAAAATTTTGCAACAATTATATATTTAAAATTTCAGACCATTCGGAAGGCTGTAACATTATTAAAATGCACTTGCAATAATTTTTTCCCATTGGCCATAATGTAACGGAAAACTTTGGGCTGTCCTTGTAATTAAACTATGCACCCGATTTTCATAAAATTTGAAATGACGCGAAAACATTTTGCAACAATTATGCATTATAAATTTCAGACCATTCGGAAGGATGTAACATCATTAAAATACGCTTGCAATAATTTTTTCCCATAGGCCATAATGTAACGGAAAACTTTTGACTATCCCTGTAATTAAACTATACACCCGATTTTCATAAAATTTGAAATGACTCGACAAAATTTTGCAACAATTATATATTTCAAATTTCAAACCATTCTGTTGGGTAGTTTTTGCTCTGTTATATGTGGACAGACAGACAGGCGGACAGACAGACAGATGGATAGACAGACAGGCTTACGGACTGAACGACGGCTATAGGTGCTACGTATTTATATAATTACGAACGCACTTAAAAATGCTTCATCTCTAGCGTCTTTTTAGGTTTGAAGGCAGGCGCTATTTTCTTCTCAAATACCTGCAGTACCCTGTATATATTTTAATATTCAAATATAGTAAAACCTCTAAAAAACGTATCCCTCGGGATTGCTCAATTAGAGTACTGCATCGGGTCGTGTTATCATTATTTTTTTTTTGGTCGTGGCGACTCATTTTTAGGTGCGTTCGTAATTATATAAATACATAGCACCTATAGTCGTCGTTCAGTCCGTCCGTCTGTCCGTCCGTCTGTCTGTCCGCATGTAACAGAGCAAAAACTACCCAACCGAATAGCCTGAAATTTCAAATATATGATTGCTGCAAAATTATGTCGAGCCATTTCAAATTTTATGAAAATCGGATGTATAGTTTAATTACAGGGACAGTCAAAAGTTTTTCTTTACATTACGGCCAATGGGAAAAATTATTGCAAGTGGATTTTAATGATATTAGAGCCTTCCGAATGATCTGAAATTTTAAAGATATAATTGTTGCAAAATTTTGTCGAGCCATTTCAAATTTTAGGAAAATCGGATGTATAGTTTAACTACAGGGACAGTCAAAAGTTTTTCTTTACATTACGGCCAATGGGAAAAATTATTGCAAGTGCATTTTAATGATATTACAGCCTTCCGAATGGTCTGAAATTTTAAAGATATAATTGTTGCAAAATTTTGTTGAGCTATTTCAAATTTTAGGAAAATCGGATGTATAGTTTAATTACAGGGACAGTCAAAAGTGTTCCGAAAAAATTATTGGAAGTGCATTTTAATGATGTATCAGAATATGCACTTTATGAAGTGCAAAAAATTATACATTCAGTACAATATGGGGTGCAAAAAATAATTTTAAAACTAGTTATAGTACGAACGCACCTCATTTGCCACGTTTGACGAGCAATTTCCAACTTGTTTCTTTTCGTCGGGTTTATTCTAGAACAGTTCTTGCGGGTCAGATTTACTTTTTTGCATGTTGGGTTACAAAGATTTTTGCAAAAATTTTGAGGAGAAGTATGATTCCGATGAAATAAAAAAATTATTTCAATATAAATATGAATATTAGGGCGGGTCGAATTTTTTTTTTCAAACGCCTGCGATGGGAAAAGTTGTGTATTGTGACAATAAACTCACATTCCAATTTTTATCAAGATCTGAATATGGTGAGGCCTACCTCCGGGTTATTGAAAATTTCGTTATTCCGATGATGGGAAATGTACGATTTTCAGTACTTTATGCCAACTTTTTTAGATTTCTGTAAGTGATTTTAAAGTGTTTGCATTTTTGAAGTTTTTTTAACGATATTGTTTGCATACAGTTGATACTGTATTTACTATTATTTCAAAATTTCTCAATCTTCATAGCGAGTCTTTGAAATTTATATTTGACCATTTTAGGAATTTTTTCTCTGATTCTCTTTTGATTTTTAT
This sequence comes from Maratus speciosus, assembly GCA_963932465.1. Taxonomy (NCBI): domain Eukaryota; kingdom Metazoa; phylum Arthropoda; class Arachnida; order Araneae; family Salticidae; genus Maratus; species Maratus speciosus. The sequence goes on from OZ010786.1 coordinate 25,661,889, forward strand.
CTGTTTCTTAAAAATAGCTGACATTTAATATCCTTTTTTAAACTTTTTTTAAAAATATAATTATGTAATTCAATATCTTTCAACTTTTGTAACGAATTTTTAAATACTCCTATCATAAAAAAATAATAAATCCTGTATTGACGTTACCAATAATTATTATCTTAATATTGCTAATTGGACATTACTAATACATATTATCTTGTTTTATTCACCATGGCAAAAGCAATGTCATCAAAAACAAGACAGTTACCATATGGTTCTGTTTTGGGTTACTCAAAGGAACTCAGTATGAGTAACCTTCCTACTTGTGATAATGTGCTCCAGTATTACCTATATGTTCAACAAAACTCTTTGGCCAAAGATCATGTATTTGTTGAGAAAGTTGTCCTTTGGAAGGAGGTATCTTTTCCAATTGTATCTCACCATATGCTTTAGATATTATGTACTTGATGTCACCATATGTATTGCATCTCACCCACCATATTAATATTTTGCCTTCGAACCGATTTTGCGCGATCGAAGTAAAAAGCTTGCGAAGTGACACTCATTTTCTGCTTGTTCAGTTTGTAATTTTAAGCGCGACTTCTTTCTCTCACGTCTCATCTTGCTCTTATCAATAACTTTAGATGTGTTCCCTTGTGTGATGATGAAAAAATATTCTAATACAGCATTGTTAACCAATACCGCTGCTCGATCAAATACTTTGACTCTGTCATCAGTTTTTGACACTGTTGGGAGGGAAAGTCTCATTTGGGTAATTCCACCACGTTGGTGGCAATGGGATGAAATCTTGATCATGGGGTCTGATTCACCAAAGCCGTCAGATTCAAACGAACTATCTCTATCAGTTTGAAATTCACCAGACTATGTTTCTGTGGCTTTGTATACACTTTTCGCAATTGGTTGTGCTGCTAATTGTTTCCTCCTTGCTCTTTTCCTATCTTTCTATGTAGTCTTCATGTCTACATTACCAATGAAAATTTTTATGGCTGATCATTGATCGAGAAGGAATTCCTGTTCTAAAACAATTACTTTTCGTGATACTTCACAGGTACATGAGGTGAAGGTCTTACATTTGAAGGAGGAAATATCAAGCAACGTTTTCTTTATCCCTTTTTCGAAAGCATGAAACTTAGTTTTGCCAGATTATTTCTCAAAATTACTTTTAAACTTCCTTAACTTCTCCTGATATAATTTTAGCAGTGACACACATTGTTGGTTAGATACAATTCGAAGAGAGGCCTCCTTCCAAATGCACTCAACTTTATCAATCACCACACTAGATATCTCCACAAATGTATGATCTTTGTCCAAAGAGATTTTTTAATCATATAGGTAATACTGGAGCACATTCTCACGAGTAGGAAGGTTACACATACTAAGTTCCTTTGTGTAACTCAAAACAGGATCATATGATAACTGTCTAGTTTTTGTTGACATTGCTTTTGCCGTTGTGAATAAAACCCCTTTCCCTTCAATTCAACACTGGAAAAACAGGATCTATTTTATATCCCAGTGTGAAACAAGATAATATGTATCAGTAATGTCCAATTAGAAATATTAAGAAGATAATTATTAGTAACATCAATACAGCATTTATTTTTTTTAATGATGGGAGTTCTTAAAAATTCTTTGCAAAAGTTGAAAGATATTGAGTTACATAATTATATATATAAAAAAAAATTTTTTTAATGATATTGCATGTCAGCTATCTTCAAGAAGCAGTTAAAAACTCAAAAGAAAATCAGAAAAAAATTCCAAAAATTGTCAAATTTAAATTTTAAAGACTCGCTATGAAGACTGAGAAATTTTGAAATAAGAGAAAATACAGTCCACTTGTAAACAATATCATAAAAAAAACTCCAAAAGTGCAAACACTTTAAAATCACTTTTTGAAATCGGGCTTAAAGTACTGAAAATCGTATATTTCTCGTCATAGGAATAACAAAATTTTCAATGACCTGAAGGCAGGCCTTACCATATTCAGATCTTGATAAAAAATGGTGTATGAGTTTATTGTCACCTTACACAACTTTTCCCACCACACATGTTTGAAAACTAAAAAAAAAATTACCGCCTTAGATACCGCCTATTATCGACCCACCCTAACGAATATATTCAATTTACTGCTTGTGAGCACGAAAATGTATCTAAGAAATGCGATAAAAAAATTATTCTTCCTGTTGAACAACTAAGGAGGTTTTTTTTTTCTCTCGGAATATGTAAAATATTACCAACATTTCAGTTTTGAAAACATAAGACCTATTTGTGATAGTTTATCCACACATACACATGTTACGAGAGTATAGATTGGGTGGTCTCCACTACTAAAGCGTACAAATATATATGTGTTAAAATTTGAAAAGTGTTCCTTAAATGGGGGTATTCACTTTTCGAGAGTGTGCATTATTGAGGATTTACTGTACATAGATTTTTCACCTGGGAAAACATTTTGGACATTCTTTGAAAAATCGGGTGAACCCGAAGCAAACCGCGAGATTTAAAATCCAAACCATGAATGGCCACCCGATCCGCAGTAAAAAAACTAGAATACAATCCAAAGCGCGGGCTGGGTCGTGATTGCGTAAAAAAGTTACCCGACTCGATGCAGGACTCTAAATTGACTCCTTATAATCTTTTCAAGTAGAAACTCTTTTATTCATACTTTTCCTCTATATTATAATGCTCTCTTTTTTTTAAGTGTTCAAGCTTTCAGCGCGGTTGCTTAAGTTTTTTGCGCGATCAGACAAATTATGACGATTTTACTCTTGGTGGTTATGGTTTTAGAAATGCAAGATCTTTCATAACAGCAATAAATGAAATTTTAGAAGAAAAATCATGTATATAGAGAATAAATTAATTTAAATTTTGGTGAAATTTGTGCTAACATATGTAGGAAAATTGTGTTTCTTGTAACATTTGCAACAAAGTGATTTAGATTAGATGTAAATTTCCTGGTCCGGACATTTTTCGCCCAGTTGGAAATTTACGTCTAATATGATTTGTTTACCAATTAGAATAATTGTGTTAATATTAATAAAGTGATTTAGAGTCAAATTAAAGTAGTCGGATGTGACAATCCCAAAACTTTCTTCTATCGGATAGAAGTTAGTACTTCAAAATTTGCTATTACAGTGCCAAAATTAAATGACAATCTATGCCCATCGAGAGGATTCTAAAGGTATGAAATCCCGTGCATTAGTTCTTGAAATAGAACTATTGCGGATATCAGGAAAAATTCAGTATAAAAACGCCAAATGTTGAGCGATTTACGCGAAAACGTAAAAAGCAATAATATTTATCAAGGTGTTCCTGAATATGAAGTATGATGAAAATTCAAGCGTTAGTTATTGAGATAGAGCTGTTGCGGAAATCGTGAAAAATGCAGCATAGCAGCGCCACCTGTTGGGCGATTTACACCAAAAACCAGCCAGCATCAATTTTGTCAGGGATTTACTGGATATAATTTTTTATTAAATTCCGTCATTAGTTCTCCAACAAAAGCGATGTTTATAGAGCGCCTTTAAATAACCTTAATAATAACTTGAAATAAACCTTACTTATAGATCACAGATAGAGCGTCCACAAAATTTATGATAGACAGAGTCACAGACTCTCAGACTAACAGACTCATAGACAGACATTACGTTAAAACATGTGTTTTTGAATCTCTGACCCCTAAAATTTTGTAAATCCGTGAAAATCCGGAATTCGAAAATTTTTACGAATGCAATACTTTCTTCTTGTAAAGATAGAAGAAAGTAAAAATCAGAAGCATAAAATAAATTGTAATCTTATTTTTAGAAACAAAGTTGTTGTTTTTAATAGAATAAATTTCTGTATAGTAACATTTTACTTTTACCATTATCTTGATTGTTTTATTTAATATTTACTCAATGTTTTGAATAATAATTTGTGAATAACATTTCTTATAAACTATCAAAATTGAAAACATTCAAAAACGAGATAGTTGCTCACTTCATATTTTATTTATTTTCAGAAATCTGTAAATGTGAATTTTTTTTAAAGCTAAACAGAATATGCATGATATAAGACAAAGATATACGCTATAAATTAAATTAGCATATACCCATTTATTTTGACACTCCTCTATTCCTAAACTAAGATTAATACCTTCAAGTCTAGATCTTCACAACTAAATAAACATATCGCAGATCTATACAGCCACATCAAAACTGCGACATCTATAGATCTATTTCTACACATCTAAATCTAAATCTACACAACTACTAAGCTACATCTGCATGAACACATCTAGTAAACTACATCTATATTTACGCATATAATAATTTACGCTTACATTTGTATATCAAACTTCAACTGAAACTTCATTAATATCTCATTAAATTGCATAGAATACACAAATCGCTCTGAGAAAAAGTTTTCGGTAACCACATAAAAAGTGAGTAAAAACGGCCATTCTATAGGTAATAAAAATAAATTTAGCAAATAAAATTAAATTGTCGAAATTATTCTTATTATAACATCGTGCCCAGTTGAAATTAAACTTAAATTTTTCGTTTTGAAATAAAAACCAATTGCAAATTGAGCCGATTTCAAATAAGCCTAAAATTAAAAAGCTAAAATTCACATACACTACTTTGAATAAAATGCCCGAGAGAAAATAATATTTAAACAGAGGAAAATGACTTTGAAATCATCCTCTGCCAATAGTATCAAATTAATGACTAAAACTTATAGCATAATAAATTACACAAGGCTTAATAACTTTGCATAAAAACACCATAAAAATGATAAAATAAATGCGATACATCTCTTTTGTTTCTTATAATGCTGATTCTTTATCAGGTGAAAAAGCCACACGAAGTTATTAATAAAATTTATATGAACCGAAAGATACATATTATGTTTATCTTTATACAAAATTCTTAAACCTTAATATGGGACATCAGTCTTTTCTTGCATTTTTTATTAACATAGCTATTCTTAAGAATAAATGTTTAGTAAAATTTACTGTTAAAGATAAATGTTTAAGAAATTATAGTTAATTAATATTTAAATATTTGAAAAAATGAATTAGATAGCGGATGTCATATATCCACTTTTTCAATTACGAGTTCACAAACTATCTTGTCATAAAACAGAAGATAACTAGTAAATCTGCAGATCAGGAGCATCTGCAGATCAGGAGCCTCAACGTCAGATCTGCAATTCATTGTTTTTAGACACACTCTAGTAATATTCAATTTCCTGCAAACCGTAATTTAAAGTTTTCAAATTACGTAATTATTTATAAGAATAAAAAATACGAAGTTTTCAGACATTAGAAGCGTTAAATTAAAAACGTTGTTATGGAAGGATATTTTGAATTTTCATGAGCTACTAATTCTGGTATTTTTTTTAAATAATAAAGTATTCAGGGGGGAAGAGCCCCCCTGAATCCCCGGTGGTCTCATTAATTTACATATGTAAATTTTTATTGATTGCGCTAATGATTATCGTAAATCTTTTTACACTTCCGAGCCTTATTCTTCAATACTGGTGGACAGAAAAGGATTTACATTGACGCAATTATATTGAAAGTTTAGGTTTTACGAACGAAAATCTAATTTCCTTTTAAAGATTAAAAAAAAATTTCATTCATATTTTCTGAAATGAGGCGGCATTAAGAATTAACACTCGTCAAAAAATATTTTTTCAGGCAATCTAGTTAATGTTTGTTTTTAAGAATGAAAATATTTATTTCCCGATACAATGACGTCCTTTCGACAGCGGTAATTTTGCGGTGCATAATTTTGACATTTACTATCAATTTGCTTTTCAAAAGTTTTTTTTTTCTTATTGAAATTTTCGATTAAAAATTAAACATTTATGTTAGCCACGTCCAGACGATAAACCGTGAGATATTAGTAACACTTTGTTTTTAATAATAAGAATTAATATCATAGCACAAGCCCCTTTTATTTCAACCTCAAGCGTATTCGTTTTATTTTTGATATATGAGATAAAAAAGTAAATAAATAAAAGAAAATATTTTATATTATTGGAACACATATATAAAATCCCTCCATAAGATATACACCGAATTTAAAAACTCTGACAAATTTATACACAAAATTTCAAACTAATATGAATAATGTATGGTTCTAATTAGGAAATTCCATCATCCATAATTTATCATTTAAATCTTTCAATCATATGAGCCATTTCCTTTCAATAAATAAAAATGGATAAATCGTCTGAATTGCTATAGGAAAGCATTAAGGCGGAAAATAAAATGTTCTATATATTCCGAACGAATGAACCAAATTTAACACTAGAACGGCGGCGAAGGGTCATTTTGACCCTTTCCGAATAAATACATGTCGATTCGAACCAGAAATTGTTTTATAATATAAGATTAATATATGCTGCATAAAAATAACTTAAATAAATAAGTTAAATAGTTTTAAGTAAAAATTCTGATGTGAAATGTATTTTTAAATCTTGAGAAAAAATTCCCGCCGTTATAGTGTTAAACAAAAACTATACAGCTAAATCCGGTGACCTCACCAACATGCATCCTTAATTTCAAGCTAATCGGACGCTTTTTACGGCAGTTATCGCGACACAGACAGACTAACAAACAAACAGACAGACGGAAACCAAAAACTTTTCGGGTCTCCACAGTAAGCCTTCACTGACGTTTCGGCAATTACAATATGCATTATAATTTTTGGTTTTCACTTTAGATTGTATTTTAATAATTTCGATAACTTCGAATCGGTATTTTAAGTAAAACTTATTGAAGAACAGACAAGAAAAACTTAAATAAAATTCTGCATAACTTACGGGCAGTATTATTTTAAGATAGGCACAATTCTTTGACAATGGTTTACTTTGAATTGTTCCACGTTTCTTATATGTTATACCGTTCAATAGAACCATGTACCAATATAAGATAAATGCGTAATGGCAATGGTAAATATAAGTTGTAATGTCTGTGATTTATCTTATATTAGTCAAACTATAAAAATATCGAAATCCGCTTAAAAGAACATTTTCAGTTTATAAATAAGCAAGAAATTTCTAAATCTTCTATTACCAAGCATTGTTGGGATTGCGGCAAAGTTTTAATTTTCAAAATGCTAAAATTGTCTTTAATGCCATCAGTATATCTGAATTAGACTTTCTTAAAAACTTAGCTATTTATCATAATTGTGAAGTTATTGGTAATGATAAATCTCATTCAGCAATACTCTCTGCAGCTTGGAAAAGCCTTTTCAGTCCCAACAGTCAATTTATTTCTGGTATTAATTTGTATCAGTTTGATATTTATTTTTATTTATTTATTTATTTTTACTTTTTTATCATTTTATTTCATGTGTGCCCATATATTTATATGTGGGTGTGTTTTCTTTTTATTAAATTGGGTCGTTCGGAAAGTCGTGTGCATTTGGGAAAATCAATTCGTACCGAAAAATTCTATCATTTACTTATTAGACATTGATTCCGATATGTAATGTCTAATAATTACCTGCCAGAATTTTCCCGCACGAATTGATTTTTCCAAACGGACACGACATTCCGTACGACACGCTAATTTATTTTTAAATTTATTTTATATTTTTACGTATTTATTTATTTTCCAATTTGCTTCCTTATTCCTCTTCTACTGTGTATTCTTTTGTTTTGATTATACTCTTCTGTGATTGGCTGTTCTCTTCTGCTTTCCTATTGGCTATTGATTTGTACTTTCTTATTGGCTGTTTCTTCAGTTTGTGTCTTTTCGCTTACTTTCATTTCAGTCTTGCTGCTGCTTTCATAGTAGAAGCACGTCTTACTTGCGCCTGACGCCCGAAAGACTAAGATCTTTCAAAAAGTCCAACATATTTAAAAATTTTGATGGTGTTTTAAGGAGAAAATTTTAGTTCTTAACAAAAATATTCTAATTGGTAAATAAATCATATGAAATACATATTTCCAACTGGGTGGAAATGTCCGGACCTGAATTCGAAACAAAGAACTCTTGACTGAAGCCTTCAATGCTCTAACATCTGAGGTATGCAATAAATAATCAATAAGGTTAGCTGGGTGAATTACATCCACAAGGACAGCTCAAATGATAGAGCATTGGCAGTTTCGCCAAGAGATCCTGGTTTGCATCCTGATCCGAACATTTTTCATTCAGTTGGAAATTTACATCTCATATCATCTGTTTAACAATTAGAATGGTTGTGTTAAAATTAATCTAGTGTAATTACGTATCCAGTGGTTTCTGGAGTTACATAACCTGCGATTTATTCTGTTGAGCTCATTCAGATATCAGACCAGTTGCTATACTCAATAAGGTTAGCTGGGTGAAAATGTTCCACCAGGTTCATCCGGGATAGCTCAGATGGTAGAGCATTGGCAGCTTCAGCCAAGAGATCCCTGATTCAAATTTTGGTCCGGACACTTTTCATTCAGTTGGAAATTTACATCTCATATGATCTGTTTAACAATTAGAATGGTTGCGTTAAAATTAATCTAGTTTAATTAATTATTCAGCGGTTTCTGCAGTCATATAACCTACAATTTATTCTGTTGAGCTTATTCAGATATCGACCAGTTGCTATACTCAATAAGGTTATCTGGGTGAAAAAGTTCCATCAGGTTCGTCCGGGATAGCTCAGATGGTAGAGCATTGGCAGCTTCAGCCAAGAGATCCCTGGTTCAAATTCTGGTCCGGACATTTTTCATTCAGTTGGAAATTTACATCTCATATGATCTGTTTACCAATTAGAATGATTGTGTTAAAATTAATCTAGTATAATTACGTATCCATCGGTTTCTGGAGTTCTGGAGCGATTTATTCTGTTGAGCTGATTAATATATCGGACTGTTGCTATACTCAATAAGGTTAGCTGGGTGAATTACATCCACAAGATTCTTCTGGGATAGCTCAGATGGTACGGCATTGACATCTTCTGCCCAGAGATCTCTGGTTCCAATCCTGTTCCTGACATTTTTCTCCCAGTTGGAAATTTACATCCCATATCTGTGAATCTAAATTACCATTCCTCTAATGTATCAATTTTTTAAAAAAGGGCTCTTCTATCATCTATGGTGTCATTTTGTTTGATTTCAGGTCTAAATCGATTAATGAAAATAAAGTCGATCAATAGAACTGATATTTATTTTTTTTCTCTATCGTAACGGTTTTTCCTGTGGGGAATCACAAAATCTTTTAACCTTTTTTTGTTCATAAATAATGCATTTCACTTAGTATAAAAGAAAAAGTACAGCTTTATTTATGGTGTTAGAAAATTTTTACTTCCTGAGTGCTGCCATGAAAAATTATTTAGTTAAAATTAATCATTACATTAAACATAGAATAGTCTTATATTGAAGTTATCTGTTACTCCATGCATTAAAAGCGTTCTCCCTTGAAATTTCTTAAAATATTAATTTTTTTTTTTCATTTAAATTCTAAAATATGTGATAATTTTATTTTTGTTCCAAACTAATACTCCTGTGAAAACACGATGTGAAATTAATTAATTCTAAAATATTAGTGTAGTCCTAACTTATTTGACTTTTGCTACTAATGGAAAATATTCTGCATTTAAAAAACTTGATTATGATAACTTATGGTATTTATCGATGAATAATGTTCAATCTGTGTAAAATGTTAGTACGCTGTTGTTAGGCCACCAAAAATTTTGGGAACCACTGTTTCCATGTTATAATATTTGTCTTATTTAACACATAATAAAGACCGATATTACTGTTCGGAAATACGGGTATTCAAATTAATAATATCTATATATATATTACGCTATCGTATGTAGCACAGAAATCACGATTATTTGTTAATTTTTTAATATCAACGCCCGAATGAAACTCATCTCATTGGTTATTGAACAACTTTTAATGCATCTTCATACCTATAATGGGTGTTACCATAGGGGGACCCTCTTCGTCGTCAAATGCTACCAATTTGTTTGCCAACTTGTCGATGTACCGCCAAATTTGGCAAGCAAAATTGGTCGCCATAAGTTACACAACAAGGCGATATCTCTAATATTTGACCAAATTCCCATAGACTTCCATTGAAAACCAATAGGGTTTACTTGCATGCAGAAAATCAGCAAATTGAGATATTTTACTGAATAAAATTATATTAACTTAAAGGGCTTATACTGATATTATAACTTTAACTTATAGAAATATCAGCTTAAGGGAATATATTAATTATATTTAAGGGAGTCCAAGTAAATACAATTATGAATAAAAGTAACTTGATACAATGCTTAGCATGCTTTCCAAAACATAAATTTTAAAGGAGACCAAACCAAGGGCGGCTATTATCTACAGGGTGTCTCAAAAGGTCGTTTACAAACTTAATCTGCTGGTCTGTCATATCATGAGGAACAAGATTTACATAGGAGCTTGTGTTCAAAAATGCAAATTGCCACCGCTAGAGAACGATGAGTGCAGGTGTGGAGGGACAAAGAAAGAGTATTAATAGGTCTTTTATTAAAAATCATGATTTAATTTACAGAAGGTGTTCAAAATCCCTTCCATTCGCCGCAATGCATGCTTCACAACGTCAACGCATGGATTCACGCACCCGTTCAAAATGGGCATGTGTGTCACGGACACATGCCTTCGCTTCCAGATTTTGGCGACGAGATGCATGTCCAATGTTAAGGGCAACTGGTACTCCATGGATTTCATGTATCCCCAGAGATAGAAATCCAGGGGAGACCGGTCGGGAGAACACGGTGACCATGCAACTAGTCCGCCTCTCCCAATCCAGCGATTAGGATATGTCCTACCGAGGTATTCTCACACAGAGTAGCTAAAACGAGCAGGCGTTCCATCATGCTGAAACAAGATGTTTCGGCGTGTAGCGGCTGAAACGTCACCCATCAGATCCGGCAAATCTCTTTCTAAAAAAATGCGATCGGTATTCCCATCGAGGCGCTGACGTAGTAGGTAAGGGCCAATTAACATGTCACCGATAATACCAGCCCAAACGTTTACAGTAAAACGCTGTTGGCATGCTTGGGCACGTGCAGACCTTGGGTTTTCATGTGCATGTTGTGCAGGTTCCGAACACCGTCCTGTGTAAAATAGGATTCATCCGAAAACAAAATCCACGAAGGAAAATCCGGCTGTGCGACCCATTGTTGCAAATACCAGCTTGCGAATGCAACGCATTGGGGATAATCGTCAACGCACAATGCCTGTACTCTTTGAAAGTGGTAGAGCTGCTGCGTGTCCTCATGCAATATGCGCATAATGCTGGAACCATGTACATCCAAGATGCGTTCGCTTGCTCGGAGACTTGTTTGCGGGTTCCTGTCAAATTCCCATAGCATGGTTTCCTCTACGACAGGCGTGCGTGTAGTGCGTTCTCGACCTATGTGGGTACGTACTTGGAAAGCTCCTGCTTCACGCAATCTGCGGTGCAATTATCCAAACAAATTGGCTGACGTCTGCTTGGGAAGCGCTCAAGGTACATCCGTACCGCCCTCGTGCATTTCCATCCGCGGCGCCAATTCTGCCATCTCTGCTAATTCTTTCCATCGGCCAATTCTGCGTTCCTAAATCGATTCATCCTTCTCCTGCAACGTCCTCGCCTGAAATGATTACGCTTTTCACTCTTTTGAAAGCCTCCCTCTAGCGGTCGCAGTTTGAATTTTCGAACACCAGTTCCTATGTAAATCTTGTTTATCGTGATATGACAGACCAGCATATTAAGTTTGTAAACACCTTTTGAGACATCCTGTATATAAAAGTGATGCGGGACAGTTATGTTCTAATAAAATGTCGTCATGTCAGTTCCATCCATTTTTGAGAGTGTAGCACCATGAGCAATTGTAGAAAATAATTACATTAATTTTATTTAAATTCTCTGCAGTATTAATTATATTCAATATACCTTTTCCTATTAAACGTGTTAAATGCTCTTCACAATTACGCTTGACTAATTAACGCAAAATGTGTTGGATATGAAAAGTTACCAAAAAAGTATTTTTTTTTTTTTAAGAAATACTTTTTGGAAATAAAAAATAAATCCTTCTATATATAAAAAAAGGTTTTGATTTGGAAATGGACCAATGAAAATCTGCGTAGATATTCCCGGCAGATCGGCATCCAATTTGAATGCTTAAGCATGGCCTTTCTTCGTTAATATTAAAACAAAACTGTTGCATACAAAAATATGAAAATCAGTAGTATTATAGAGAAATGTTTGATACACATGCTAATGCAGATAGTTTTCAAATCGAATAATTATTTTAAGAGATATTTAATGCCAAAGTTGGACAAAATCGTTCCAGCAAAAAAGTTTTAAAGGAGCAAAAATTGTACATAGGAATTTAATCATTTTTAGATCATTTTATGCGTCAGAATTTCCCGGTGTGCAGACTGCATTTAGTTTTTAATTTGAGTCATTTTTTGAGGTTTTATTTCTATTTTAAATTCAAATTTTCAGCATTTCGAGAGATATTTTTTAGATATTTTAGAAAATTGTATTAATTTAAGCTGTTGCCAACTGTATAAACAGCGCAAACAATAATGTTTGCTCCAAATTAAAAATTTATTTTACACGTGACTATTATAAACCGAAAATATAAAAAGCAGGAACTCATTGAAAATTACGTCATAAAAACTATATTTACACGTGAATTTTAAAAGAGAAAGAATATTGTAAAATAATAAATTTATTAACATGCGTTAGAAGTCTTAAATAGGAGAATTTACGTCACATTTACGTCACATTACACTTTACGTAAAATGAACAAAAAATAATATTGCAAAACAGTTTAAATTTAAAATTGCGCGAGACATTAATTTGATATTTTAAGATGATCGTAATATTTCATTTCTAACAAAAGTATTTTTACGTGAATATTAAAAAGAGAAGGAAAAGTTTAGTGAAAATTACGTCAGATTATAATTGTCAGATTCAAATTATAATTCAAAAGCCGATCAAATTAGCGTGCTGTTAGAGTCTGCGGTGTCTGAACGGGGGTTGACGAGCGTAGCTCGTAGGGGACAGAGCCTCCTAGTATATAATTTTTTTTTTTTTAAGTCAATTCCTACTTAGTTCATGAAAGAAAATTGAATGCAGTTTATAATAGCTCCATGTTTTATCAGAAATCATTCCTTTTATATATATTTTTTATCAAAATAGAACGTATTTTAATTAAATTTTTTTTCAGTTCTTATGGGAAAATGGCAACAAAAAGATATAATGGTCTACTATTTTCTAACTATTTTTCCTTAATTTTCTTAAGATATGGAGTACTACTTCAGTTGTCAACGTAAAAAAAATTTCGTTAAAACTACAAAAAAATTAATATCTCAAAAATAAATTGACATGCAGTTTTCAAACAAATTGCATTTAAAAGCACTTTTTTCCCCAATACGACGGTATAAAAATTTAAAATGCGCGATGCTTAGAAGTTAAAAAAATTGCTGAACAGATTATCCCGTACAATGATACATCAGCTTCGTTTTACGGTCTGGCTTATAAAACGGAACGTTATTTTTTAGAGAACATTCTTCCATTGCTGGCCGAAAGAAATAGCAAATAGGGACTAAAACTCATTGCTATAACGAACTGATGCTTTCTTGACGTATTGTGTTATTTTAAAATATTAAAATGTCCAAGAATAAAAATTAAATTCAATATTAACAATTTTCTGCAGTAAATGCATGAAACGAAACTCAGGTATAGAATGAATATATAAAATTATACAAATTTAAATGATAAAAGAGAAACTCAGCATTATATACATAAGAGTAAAATAAAATAAAAATAAACGCTCTAAACATCGTAAATAAAATAGAACATTAAAAATAACAACATATCATTTCTTCCGTGTTATGTAAATTTTTAGTTTTCTTTGCTTTTCTGAAATCCAAAACGGGTTAACTGTTCTTATTTTTTAAATAAAAATAATATGTATAAGAATCTGTCTAGTTATATAGGGGAGACTTGGGAGAGTTGATCTCTGGGGAGACTTGACCCCTAGGTCTAAAACCAGAGAAAAAATGCAATTAAGTCTCCGAAACTGGAAACATTATTAAAGCGATTCCTTATCAACAGATCTAGCAACATAATTTCATTCACAAATTTTTATTTTTGTTGTAAGAAAGGAATCTCTGTTTTCTTACAATCAAATTTCTTTTTGAGTAGATAGTTTGTGTTTCATATTTTTTGCTAAATATAACTAAATTACTTAATTTTATTGATATAATATACTAACATTCCTTAATGCTTAAATGTTGTTATTTAAATCCAATACAAATTCTTTATTTTTGATTTAGCAATTTTTTTACCCAAAGATGCAACCTGGGGATCGAGTGTCCCCAAACCAAAGTTAAGCTAAATTAATATTAAATTTTATTAACCCTCTACTGCTCATTGTGACATTTAGATATTATCTGTATTAGTTAGAACATGATTGCTTTGATTTTAGATGGTTGACAAAGATAGAAAGTTAATATTTGGCTGCATATGATGGTTACCAAGCACATGGTGGATGAATGCACTCAGATCAACCTACTCAGATCCACTTGATGAACATTCTGATGAAATCATTGAAGATCCAAAAAAATTGTCGATTGAGGAAAATGACTTTGTCACTATGCGATTTCTGGGAAAGAAGAAAATTAGTCATTTCGTAGGAAAAATTTAAAATAAGATTTTATCATCTGAATGTGAAATCAATTTTCTAAGAAAACGAGGACGTAATTTCGACCAATTTATTTATCCAGAAAATGTTGACAATAGTGTTGTGGACAATGATGACTACCCAAACCAACCAAGCTTGGTAGAATTCTTCGAACTGCAACAATTTTAATATTCACATTTGATTTTTAAAGCTTTGAAAATGTTTTTTGCTCTTTAATTGTGTTTCTCTCCCTTTTTACATGTTAGTCAACAATTAATTTGATTTCTACTACTTAATTTGAATCATTTCAATGTATCTGTTTCAAGGATCAAGTCTCCCTTGGCAAGGGATCAAGTCTCCCCGCAACTGGAGAGACTTGATCCTTTTTTTATTTTTTAGAAAACAGTTTATTTTTATTTTTAAAATGGTTTTTCGAAAATAAAAAATACTACAACAAGAAAGACACATGAGCCTTTAATAATAACTGGAAACATTTTCTAAAAATTTTGTTTTTTCCAAAATAAAAATTAAAAACTGAAAAAGGGATCAAGTCTCCCAATTCTCCCCTACGTATTTTTTATAAAGTAAAAATTTCTTAATCTTAAACTTCTTAAAATTTTTGGGCTACATTATTCCGTTCTATTCTATTTTTGGGAATTTCTTCCATGGTTTTCTTTTAGTATATTATACCATGCAGTCTTTCGAAATGAACCATGAATAATAACAACTTAAGAATATTATTATTTTAAAGTTTATTTGCTGAGGAATAGCATTTAATAAATTTGGCTGGATACATTTTTCTATTAAATATAGAAAAAATCAAAGTAAATTTTTTTATACTAAATATATTTATAAATCATTATTAAAATGTATCATATGGATGCCTTTGAATAAAATAAATAATGTGAACATTAAAAAGGTCGACGATTTTACTTAAAAGGCGACTAATGTAATGAAAAAGATGTTACAAGTTTAAAATATGCATTTTATTTAAAAGTTCTTAGTACTTTCAAGCCTTCCATGCTCATCATCAGAGAACATCTTAATAAATAAATGTCTTTTATTTATACAAATACGTCACTTTGTTTTGAAAATGAGAGAGCCATTAAAGACTAGAGTTAAAAGTAGAAGTAGCTGTAGCAATTTCTTGGATTGAATTTAATTAAAGAAAATATATATTATTATTATTAATTGCTGTTCCATTTATTTTATGACATCACTTTGTTTCTCATGCGACCCTTTCCATGTGTAGAAGAAAATATTTAACTTCTGTAATTTAAATTTTAATACGTATCACTTTGCTCAGGTTTTCAGGATTTATTTTCCGGATATTGAACCTCAAACTGGGTATATTGTACGATAGGGCGTCGTTACATATTTGATTGCTTTTACACAGGATTTCTATTGATTCTCTTACAGTGGATGCGTAATAATTGGATATTGGGAATATATTTTTTTCTTGATCAAAATCTTTGCGATATTCTGATTGAAACTTAAACGAGAGAGAGCTGTGGATTGACGACAAAATTTTATGTCTGCCTTATGTTCTTTTATTCTTTCTTTGAGTTTTCTTTTGGTCATTCCGATGTGTTCCATTAGTCTATTGTTGTCAATTCTAAAAGGAATGGTACATACACCAGCTAATACATCTTTCGGTGCTGGATCTATTTTCGCACAAATTAACTCTTTTAATTTTCTTGGTGGACAGACTATTAAATTTATAGTATGTTTCAGTGGAGCATATCTTAATTTTCCGTACAGACCAGGGAAATAGTTAAACTTTTTGTATATCATTTCTTTATGATTTTCTTTTTTAATGTAAATTTAATATAAATTTAATAGCCTGTTCAGCAAGAAAATTAAAAGAGTTAATTTAAACGAAAATTGGTCCAACACCGAAAGATGAATTAGATGAATTGTTGATCTCTTTATCAGTATCTTCAGATTTGGCGAAAGATTGTGCAAGTAAATTAAATTACGAATAAAAGTAATATGATGCAATACTTAGTGCCAGATCCTGGAATCAGAGACCAAACTAGTCGCCAGAGGCAGCTAGTTATCTAAGTAACAATGCAAGTCGTTACGGTACGGATACGCCAAGTACGTATAATCTATTATATAATTAAAATTCTAATGCGAATTTCCTTCTGCAGCTCATAGCTCGAGTTCTACTGAGTTCCATTTGATGGGACTTGCACAATTAGATAGCATTTCAAGAAAGGTTTTAATATATAACATAACGTTCTAAATTGCTTCATTATAGAATTATCGGGAAATGTTTTATAATCAGATGAAATTGATAATGAAAAATCACCTTTTTTAAGCACAGAAATTAATGTGTGAACTCAATCCTTAAAGGCATACAGATACATTTATAATTACAGACTTTAACACAATAAATGCAATAACCCAACTGGAGTGAAAAATTAGCCGCGGCCAGGAATCGGACCTGCGATGATAGCGTCCGTGCTGTTGCTTTAACCAATAAGCTACCCTAGTCGACAGCTTTGCCCGACAATTTTACACTAATAAACCAAGTTGGGGAATACCACCGTCCATCTAACAGACAGAACTGGATAACGTGACAACGTCACCCAGTATATTCGACATATATACTAGTGATGGGCGATAACGAGATGTTTTTCTCGATTTTCTCGATTGTATGGACATCTCGATACTTTTCGATTGTGTAAATTTTTTCTCGATGACTCCAGTTTGCCAATTGCTTTTATACATCATATATTATATATTATATACGTCATACATTTATCAAGAATCGTCTGCGGGTGAACTGGAATGAGTCGGCGTTAATAAAGACTAGGTGACTTCGCCCGCTAGTGGGCCCCTCCTTTAATCGGGGCCCCTAAGTTATACGTAATCCTGTAATATGAAATCACGAACAGGTTACCCGCTATATACGACACCACGCCTGCTATAGCAGGCGTGGTGTGCACGCAGTACAAAATCTTGTAAAAAAATATAATCTCGAAACGAACGAACCTCGGACCAGATCTCTTGGGGGAGGGGGTCAAAGTGAGCGGAGGGACACAGTAGCTGCATAATATGAATAAGTCGTCACAGGTCTTTAGGCCTTTCGAACCATATGTCACATGAGTGGTCCTTCCCGTGGGGGGCAAAGAGGGGGAGGGGTGCGGGAGGTGGATAACATGAGTAAGTAGTCATAGGCCTTTCCAACAATATGTTACATTAGGGGTCTCGGCTAAATTTAGGAAAGTGTCCCCGTGGGGGAAAAGTGGGGGGCGGTCACCGGAAGTTCAGAACATCAATAAGTAGTCACAGACCTTTCCAACAATATCTCACATGTGGGGTCTTGGCTAAATTTGGAAAAGTGTCTCCCGGGGTGGGGGGGGGGGCAAAGTGGGGGGACGGACACCGGAGGAGCATAACATCAATAAGTAGTCACAGACCTTTCCAACGATATCTCACATGAGGGGTCTCTGCTAAATTTGAAAAAGTGTCCCCCGGGGGGGCAAAGTGGGGGGGGACTGTCACCGGAGGAGCATAACATCAATAAGTAGTCACAGACCTTTCCAACGATATCCCACACGAGGGGTCTTGGCAAAACTTGAAAAAGTGTCCCCCGGGGGGCAAAGTGGGGGGGACTGTCACCGGAGGTGCATACCATCAATAAGTAGTCACAGACCTTTCCAACGATATCCCACACGAGGGGTCTTGGCAAAACTTGAAAAAGTGTCCCCCGGGGGGCAAAGTGGGGGGGACTGTCACCGGAGGTGCATAACATCAATAAGTAGTCACAGACCTTTCCAACAATATCTCGCATGAGAAGTCTTGGCTAAATTTTGAAAAGTGCCTCCCGGGGGGGGAGGGGGCGAACCCCCGGGGGGGAAAGTGGTTGGGATGAACACCATAGGTGCATAACATCAATGAGTAGTCACAGACCTTTCCAACGATATTTCACATGAAGGGTCTTTGCTAAATTTGGAAAAATGTCCCCCGGGGGGGAAATGGGGGGGACTGTCACCGGAGGTACATAACATCAATAAGTAGTCACTGACCTTTCCAACGATATCTCACATGAGGGGCCTTGGCTATATTTGGAAAAGTGTTTCCCGGGGGGCAAAGTGGGGGGACGGCCACCGGAAGTGCATAACATCAATAAGTAGTCACAAACCTTTCCAACGATATGTCACATGAGGGGACTTGGCTAAATTTAGAAAAGTGTCCTGAAATTTCATATATTATAAATAATATTTATCGAAGGGCTCCATAAAAAAATCCGATCTAAAATGATAAAAACGGAAAAACTACCCCCCGCAGTGGGAGTCAAATTGGGGAGGGGAGGAAGAAAGTCTCATAATATGAAAGAGTCATTCGAGAGCTTTCCGATAACATATCACATGACCGGTCCATAAAAAGTTTGAAAATTGCTCCCCCTCCCGCCCCCCTTGGGCCCTCTCTTTCGCCCCGGAATTTACGCAGCCCCCACTTTAAAATTTTTATGTTCAATAAATAATATTTACCGGAAGACATCTAAAATGATATTTAAATTTATTATAGAAATCGGCTACGGTTTTAAAAAATTTTTCGCCCCCTCCCCACCCCCTGAATTTTACCTTCGGGGGAAGAAAGGTTCATAATATGAAAGAGTTGTCAAAGGGTTTTTCGATAATATGTCACAGGAAGAGTTCGGTTATTTTTTTTAATTGCGCCCCGCCCACTCTCACGTCCTCGGAATTCACCCGACTCACCTTCCTCTTTGAAATCTTTATATTTAATAAATAATATTTATCAGAGGGCTCCGGATATGTGACAGCTTGGCAGGGCTAAAATAAGAAAAACATTGAAAATTAAAGCTTCATTTCACAGATCATTGTCATGCTTATTTCTCTGTCCAGCTCACCCCTCGATATCTCATCTCGGCCCTTCTTGGCCGAGCGTGAAATGACAATCATCGAGAGTAACATTTCGAGGAAGGACGAAAACTGATTTCTCATTCTCGACAATGTCATATGAAATGTTGAACAGAGACCGAGAGCGAGAAACGAGAATGGCAATGGGAAGTGATGAGTTACAATCGGTGAGATATCTCGAAGCAAGCGAGAGGTTTGGCCTCGAGAGAGTTCTCTCCTCGAGGTAAACGAGGAGAGAAGAGCAGCAGAAAATATATCTCGAAGTGCGAGAGAGAGGGCGAGAGAAAGTGAAGCTTTCAGAAGAGTAAAACTTACCGCGCTTCTGGTGTAAGTCATGATTTCCCAAAGGAGTACATGTTCTTTTCCATTCGCTTTTGTTATTAGCCGATATTGGTTGGGAGGCATAGTGGTTTAAGTTATCAGTTCGGGTTTCAGTTCTTGATATAGAAGTTTTCTAGTGAATTTGGCGGCGCCAGTTTGTCTTTGATTTTCAATGTTTCTCTTATTTTAGCCCTCCTAAGCTGTCCCATATCTCTTAATATTAGAATGTTATTGTTAAAACAAAACTGCACTGCAATTATGTGTTTTCAAGATTTTAAGTGTCGCCTCAGGAAAGAGGATTTTTCAAAATTATTTTACCCCACTCATGTAACATAATAAAATAAGGGTAATCTCATAACCTTTCTAAATCTACCTTCCTTTTGTCAATCCACCGTTAATTTTAGACCCCTGGGCTTAAAATGCTCTAAAGGAATATACTTAGCAGCGGTTTTTTTCGTACTGTGGTACGGTATTTTGCACTCATAGGAAAATTATAAGACTAACATCAAATTGTGTCTAAAATCGAATAAAAAATATGGACATATGTTTCTTAATTTTAACTCACTTCTTCGCCTCAAGAGGGCGCTTTAAAGTTTTGTTTCTTCAAACCTTTAGTATACTGTTTGTCCAAAAATTATAAAATTCACAAAATAAAGTCTTTTCACTCTCCCCTACCTTCTCGTATCAATTTTATTTTTACTACCACCAGGGGACGCCGCCCAGTGAAACATTTTACTTTTAGCCTCAGGCTATTAGTATTTTTCATCTGTTTTTCATAATGTTTTGTCTCATTGTTTTTCTTCATTGTAGATACTATTCTCCAAATTCTTGACCCATTCTGACTACTTGGGCACTCATTCTGGACCAGCTGTGGCCCATCGGGCCCCTCTTCATTTGTCTGGCTCTAATCACACGCTTCACTTGTTCTTTTACCATTTTTCTTTTCTTCAATTTTTTTCTTATTCAATGGTTTAGTTTTTTTTATCATTCTCAACTTCCCCTAGTCCTCTCTTACATGAAATTAACTTTCATCCTTGATCTGCCCTGTCAGTTTGGTGCCTAATGCCCCCTTTTTTTTTGGGGGGGGGGGGCGTTTCTTCTACCTTTTCCAGACCCATCATCTAATACCACGTTGGTAAGGATTGGAAAATTAAAATTATCCAAAATACCAAAAATGAAGTCCATTGATGTTTTATTTTAGTTATAGAATTCCCTATTAGCGGATATATTTGTCTGTTTACTTTTCTATTTTTCGATAACACTCCTTTGTTTTCGATAAACGGAGAAATTCAACAGCATTAGACACACTTTAGACATTTAGGGAACTTTCACCTGTATCAAACCTTCTGCCTTTATCGAAAAGAAGAAAATGCTAATCGATTCTAGCTAATGCGCCTAAAATAAAAAATGAGCAGTAAATGTGTTAGAAACTAGCTACTTTGGATTTTGATACAGACTTGAAGAGTCATGTTGGAATCCCTAGGCACTGGAAAACAATTTCCGTGTTAGACAGGTTCCCTCTTAGCAGTTATATTTGTCTGGTTGCCCTTATGTTTCTCGATAAACGGAGAAATTCCACAGCATTAGACACACTTTAGACATTTAGGGAACTTTAACTTATATCAAACTTTCTGCCTTTATCGAAAAGAAGAAAATGCTAATCGATTCTAGCTAATGCGCCTAAAATAAAAAATGAGCTAGTAAATGTATCAGAAACTAGCTACTTTGGATTTCGATACAGACTTGAAGAATCACGTTGGAATCGCTAGGCACTGGAAAACAATTTCCCTGTTAGGCAGGTTCCCTCTCAGTAGTTATATATGTCTGCTTATCCTTACGTTTTTCGATAAAGCTGTCTTGTTTTCGATAAACGGAGAAATTCCACATCCACAGCATTTGATACGCTTTAGACATTTAGGGAACTTTAATTTGTATCAAACCTTCTGCCTTTATCGAAAAGAAGAAAATGCTAATCGATTCCAGCTAATGCGTCTAAAATAAAAAATGAGTTTTTAAATGTGTCATAAAGTAGCTACTTTGGATTTCGATACAGACTTAAAGAGTCATGTTGGAATCGCTAGGTACTGGAAAACAGTTTCCGTGTTAGGCAGGTTCCCTCTTGGCAGGCATCTTTATCTTACTATCCTTACATTTTTCGAAAGAAACTTTTGTTTTCGATCAATGGAGAAATTCCACAGTATTTGACATTTAGGGGAACTTTAAACTGTATCAAACTTTTTGGAGTTATCTAAACAGTAGAAAGGTTATTTGATTCATCAAATGCGCCATAGTTACGCGATTTGGACATTGCAGTTTCATAAAGAAGAAAGGGGAATTTATTCCAATGCAAAGAAAATCATTTTAAAGTACTGAAATTCAAATGAGATATCTTTATAAATTTCTTCCATAAGATTAGCATTAGCGAGCAGGTCTTTTCAATTGACTGAAGTAACCCCTTAAGCCTAAATCAGGAGAAAATAATTACGATAGCAGAATTATCGAGCAAACCCTATCACTACTATGAAAATTTCGGCCAGAATAATAGCTAAGTTTTTCAACAATTGTTTTTAGCTCTCTCGTTATAATCGATTGTAAAACATCTCGATTGTAGATTCTAGGAATTAATCGATGGCTATATCGATTGTGATTTTTTACGATGACGATTTTTCTCGATTGTCGAATTTTCAAGAATCGCCCATCACTAATATATACTTATTCGATCGATCCGCAATATACACATATTTTTTAAAGCACTTCTGTTTGGTCTTATTATTTATTTTACTGTTTCAGTGAGAATTATGTATGATGTGATACCAATATATTTAAAATGCAATAATTAAGCCCTTTTTGTGATAATATTTAGATAGGCAAAAAAAGTGTAAAAAGAAAAGTGCACAAAATCTGTGGGTATTTGGCACATCTGATTGTGCGTAAAAAGTGTAAAATTTAGCTAGGCAAAAATGTGTACAAAGAAAAGTGCACAAAATTTGAGCGTATTCGACACCTCTGCTAGTGCATAAAAAGTGGACAATTTATGTAGGGGAGACCGAGGCAATATGAAGAGCGGGACAAGGTGACGAATGTGTTAATTTTTTCCGTTTTCCACTAGGTGGCAGAATCAACCGGACACTACTGGCTCTCCTATTGGCCGTTCGTTAAACAATAGCATAGAGACGCTGAAATCACCATTTCTGTGTTAGTTGTGAAGCTTTCATTGTTTATCGCTGCCACGTTATAACGTTTAAGCCTGTGTAAATAAGCTCTGCTACGGATACAGGTAAGATATATCATTTCACTTTAATATTTATGAGTAAATTAGTTTAAATACTACATATTACCATGAATAAATGTCAATTAATCGCCTTCCTTCATGGCAATGAAAACGAATATTTTTAAACAGGCTGTCCGGGGCATGATGACGAGCTCGTCATCCTCAGACCCTGGTAGTAGAAAACCAATGTATAAACCCTCCAGAAGAACCAGAACTTACGGAAAATGCTGATTCCGATGCACCAAAGAAGCCTGTTAGTTTTTTTTTTTTTTTTTTCAAACCATTGCCAAAAGCAACACAATGTGAGAAAAAAAGAAAAAGGAAAACACTGAGCAAGCATTCTTACAAGCACACCCATCAAAGAAATGTTAGAACAACGGGAAAAGCAGAAGGAAGAACAGGAACGTTTAAAAAACAACAGAGAAAAGAAGATCGTGAAGATAAAAAGTGAGTAAAAAAACTCAAACTAAGTTCCTGTAGGACTAAGTCTATTAAATCCAGGCCAAACAGTCCAGTTGCATCAACTTCAAAGGATGGTGTTTTCAGATGTCCTGCTTGTGACGAGGAATTTTGTGACCCACCAACAGAAGAATGGATCCAGTGTTGCAAATGCCAAGAGTGGTGGCATGAGGAATATTTCAATTATGAAAATGATACTTTTATTTGTGACTATTGTTAGCTGCGCAACTAAACACTTTAACATTACGTTACAATGCATTATGCTTAGTTTGATATTTTGTAAGATGTAAAAACACAGTTATCATTTATTAAACCATGTAACATATTCAAAAGATAAAATATGTTCAACCTTTTTCATTGTTGTCATCTTGCCCCACGGCCAAAGTCATCTTGGCCCAGTACTGGGGCAAGGTGACGATTTGTTAATGTTATGAAGAAATAAAATTATACTTTATTTTATTTATTTGAAGAATTAAATGGTAATATATTTAATACTACAAAGGAATACTATAATAGTTCATGTAAAATTAAATTTACTATACTTAAAAATAAATTAATAAACAACAAAATTGTTAACATAGTCATCTTGCCCCGGTCTCCCCTATGCACTTTTTGTACACAATTCAGTTTGCACTTTTTATGCATAAGCAAAGCTGCCAAATACGCTCACATTTTGTGTACTTTTTTACACTTTTTTTTGCAAACTTTTTCTAGCTGGGAGAAGTTAACGTCTGAATTCAGACCTTAAAGATACACACATATGTTTATAATTGCAGACTTTAAAAGCAATAAATACAATAAACCCAACTGGGGTG
The DNA here is from genome assembly GCA_963932465.1 of Maratus speciosus. Classification (NCBI taxonomy): domain Eukaryota; kingdom Metazoa; phylum Arthropoda; class Arachnida; order Araneae; family Salticidae; genus Maratus; species Maratus speciosus. The sequence continues at coordinate 25,686,283 of OZ010786.1, forward strand.
AAAAATTAGCCGGGGACAGGAATCGTACATGGGATGACAACGTTGGGCTAGGATATCGGCCAAGTCAGATTAGTGGTTAACGTAACAGCACGATATGCTGTCATCCCAGGTTCGATTCCTGGCCCCGGCAAATTTTTCACTCCAGTTGGGTTTATTGTATTTATTGTTTTTAAAGTCTGTAGTTATAAATATATGTGTGTGCCTTTAAAAATTACCTTTTTTAAAAAAAGTTCTACTGGATGGATTTTTAAAGAACTTTCATTCTTATTTAGATAATATCTAGCGGATAAGAACCAGATAATTTTTCAGAAATATTTTTTTATTGTCTATTTGTCTGTCTGTCCGTCTGTCCGTCCGCATATAACAGAGCAAAAACTTCCCAACCGAATGGTCTGAAATTTTAAATATATAATTGTTGCAAAATTTTGTCGAGTCATTTAAAATTTCAGGAAAATTGGATGTGTAGTTTAATTACGGGGACAGTCAAAATTTTTCCGTTACATTACGGCCAATGGGAAAAAAATATTGCAAGTGCATTTTAATGATGTTAAACCATTCTGAATGGTCTGAAATGTTAAATATATAATTGTTGCAAAATTTTGTCGAGTCATTTCAAATTTTATGAAAATCGGATGTATAGTTTAATAACAGGGACATTCAAACTTTTCCGTTAAATGACGGCCAATGGGGAAAAATTATTTCAAGTGCATTTTAATGATGTTACAGCCTTTCGAACGGAATGAAATGGATATGCACTTATTGAAGTGCACTAAAATATACGTTCAGTACAATATGCGGTGAAAAAAATATTTATAAAACTAGTTAGAGTACGAACGCACCTCATTTGCCACATTTGACGAGCAATTACCAACTTGTTTTGTTATATTGCACATCGTTCTACTGTTCTTTACCAAATATTACTGTCAATGAGGAACGAGAAGAGTTGGTACTTAACAGCCTAACTTTTGTCAGAAACATTAAGAGATATAACAGAGCTTTTGCACTCGTACAAGATGAAATTCACAGATATATAGGGTGGTCCATCTGTTAGTTCTTTTTTGAACTATGAATATTTCACAGGTTATTTATGTCAGCTGTCATGTGTCATGCATGTATGAATTGTCAAATGTATGTCATTTGTAATTATGGACTCGTTCACAACACAACAACGGTGCATCGGCACACACTGCTCGCCAAAACGTCAACTTATTATACAAGAAATTTCCAGATCGCGTACTTTTAAGAAATTCAGATGTGAATTGGCCGCCAAGATCGTGCGATTTAACCCCAATTGACTATTTTCGTGGGGGATTTCTGAAAAGTAAAGTGTACGCCAATTCCCCCCCCCCCCCCCCGCACAATCCAAGACCTCAACCGTAAGCTGAAATTTTGGCCATGAATCCGCTCATTCTGCGCTCATTAAAAGTCAACAAAATTTTGATGTTCGGAGGATGGAATGTAAGCGGAGCCGCGGTGGTCACATGTACCATGTGCGATATTGTATTCCATACATAAATGGCATAGACCCACCTTTCGTGTTCAATAAAGAATTTCGATTTTCTTTTTAAAAAAATCCGTTTTCTTTCATAATAAAACAAGTTGGAAATTGCACGGCAAATGTGGTGCGTTCGTACTGTAACTAGTTTTATAATTATTTTTTGCACCGCACATTGTACTGAATGCATATTTTAGTGTACTTCATAAGTACATATCAATTTCATTCTGTTAGAAAGGCTGTAACATCATTAAAATGCACTTGAAATAATTTTTTCCCCATTAGGCGTAATGTAACGGAAAACTTTTGACTGCCCCAGTAATTAAACTATACACCCAATTTTCATAATATTTGAAAGGAGTCGACAAAATTTTGCAGCAATTATATATTTAAAATTTCAGCCCATTCGGCCGGAAAGTTTTTGCTCTGTTAGATGCGGACAGACGGACGGATGGACCAGACGACGACTATAGGTGCTACCTATTTATATAATTACGAACGCACCTAAAAAGAACTAACTGATGGACACCCTATATTTGTCTTGACAAAAAGGCTCGGCCAGCGCGACGCCAGCTTGTATATAATAAACTAAGAGCAAGATATATTTTGTTCCTATTTGTATTTTACTATTACTGATTATTTACTAATTTATATCTGTAAAAGAAAAAAAATTAGTAAATATGTCCGAACAAAATTATGCAAAAAAGAAATATATATATATATATATATATATATATATATATATATATAAGCAATTTATCAAATTACAACGACCATTTGGAAAACGTTTTTTTTTTTTTTTTTTTTTGAAGACTAAAATTTAAGACATAAAAAATCGCACGGAGTTGATCCTACATTACGTACACCATGAATTAAACATTAATAGTGTTATTACACGTAAAAGTTGCAAGCCAAAAATATCTCATGTGACCCGTCAGATTTCATGAAACTTAAGTATTATCCACCTTAAACTTACGTAAATATCCAAACATTTCATTGGCTGTTCGGGAAAAGGCTTTTCCATCGTCAGATTTTCAAGAAATCTGACGGCCCATTTTAAATGAAATTTCATTCTTAAACTTCTAAAACCATCCGACAATATTACTTTTTACACCGTCAATTAGAAAAAAAATATTCTTTTAAATGCAATTTGTTTGAAAGCTGTATCTCAATTTGTTTCTCAGTTATTAATTTTTTTTGTAATTTTTATTACTTTTTTGTCATAGTGGCAACAGAAAGTATCTATCTCTGTTGAAAGTAAAGGGAAATACAGATTACTGTATAGACCAATCAGAAAACGAATAAATTGAAGATTAAACCAATGAAAACCTTCAGATATGCTTTTGATTTCCCATCCTGACGAGAACAATAACTATTTTTTCTAATGGTTAATAAAAGAAATTGTGTATACAAAATTACAAATTACAAATTATTCGAACCATAGTAAGTAAGGGTTTTTTAGGGATCAGATCAAGTTAAGAAATTGAAATTAATGGTTGTTTTCTTTATGAATTAAGGCGACCGTGGACCTTTATTTGAGCTAAAATTTACCCCAAAATCGAAATTTCTTTTTGTGTCTATTATTATTCTCCAATTTGTACTGAATCATTTGTGAAAAAACGCATGCACCTGCGATGATTTTCCGCAAATTTACAAGTATTTTAAGGGGTCTCAGGAGTCTTACTTTTTACCTGGCGGTGCAATTTAGCTACATGTCACATTTAATTTTTGTTCTCAGTCTCTATAAAACATAAATGCATAAAATTTTTAATATAGATAACCTAATATCTCTTATATTTAAAACAATTTTTTAAATATTCTATATTGAAATTTTACTTTATAGGGTTCCGTACTTAAAAAGTAAAAACGGAACCATTATAAGATCACTCCTGTGTCTGTCTGTCACAGCCCTTTTACTCGAAAACTATGGAAAGTGGAAAGTTCAAATTGGGGGAAATAATAAAGACTATTGACCTACATATTTACAGATTAGTAAATATTCTTAAATATATTTAGGAAAAATGTAGAGGGCATATTTATGTTACTTGAAAAAAAAAAAAAAAATTCTTTGTATATGGTGTGGGGTATCGTGCGAAAGCTTTCGTAACGCTGAACTCAAAAATATATTTCATTTAATTTTAGGTGTTACATTGTCAGTGTTATGGTCGAAAATATAGTGCAAAAATATGTCCCCCCACCCCATCTAATATCGAATCTATTTAAACTAAAATTATGAAAAAATTAGAGGTAGTAGACGTTAATTTAATCCTTGCAGGAAAATTATAGCGATTGCTTTAGTTCACCTAGTTTTTGAGAAAATCGCATTTTTCCGTTACACACAAATTTCGATTTACGGTTTTCGATTACGGTGACAAATTTTCGATTTAAAAAAAAAATTAATAGAAGATATATTAGGTTGTCAATATTAAAACTGAGAAAAAAATTAAATGTGACATGTGGCTAAATTGCACCGTCAAGTAAAAAGTAAGACCCCTAAGATCCCTTAATTTTGTACAAAAACAATTTTTTTGCCCTTTCATACTTTAAATCAGTTTTTTTATCAAAACTGATTTTTGAACGCTTTTAGATTTTTGAAATGATCCATGCGTCTTAATTTTTGATCAGCATAATCATGAAAATGATAAGGAAGAATCATAACATTTCTTGCAAAGAAACTGTGTATGCATTTTAAAATTCGACTTTATTAAGATAATTAAATTTGATTTTTAACTTATTAAGAGGCCAAATTTTGATGAAAATTGATATGGAATAGAGTCAAAAATCTCTAATGAATTATCTATTCAAGGGATTAAAAAATTGATGCACAGAATTGTTTGCAATACAGTTTTAAGTGATTAAAATGTAAAATCGAGAAAATATCTCACAAATTAAAAGGCATGGAGCTTTTTAAAATTTCGTTTTAAAATTTAAAAAAAATTATCTTAAAATTATAATAAGATTGGAAATTTCTTTTAAGGTGTTTTTTCTATTGATTATGGCGAAATGTACATTTGCACAAAATTTCACATGTTTATGATGAAAAAAAATATAAACGTTTTAGAAAATATATTCGATAAAAACATGCATCTATAAATTTTCTTTTACACTTAATATAATAAATAATGTTTAATTTTAATAAATTACATTTTTATTTTTTATTTTTTTTTCTATAAGAAAAAATCTTTTTTAATGTACATTACTCAGAATAATCCAAAATTAAATTAAAAACAAAAAATGAAAATAATGATGATTAATTTCTGTTTTTACTAGTTTACGAAAAAGAATCATCTTCAAACGGAAGTCTTACTTTTGATGGATATTCCAGAATAATTTAGACATTATTTTAAACATACATTAGTCTGTTTATCACAAATTAAAATTTCTTTTTGCTAGCAAACTTTTTTTATTGATATGCATTTTCTTTATGTTGTGTCATTTTTCTTTTATATTTTTGTTTGTAGGGACAGTCTGTAATGTTTATTTCAGCAATTTTTTCTTTGAACAAGCAATGCGATTTTAGACTAAATAAATATTCCTCATCCACTGAATCATCCATTGTAGTCCATGAATAAATCATGGAATCAATACATTGAAGTCTCAAAAACATAGTTTTGCGAAGTAAAAACAATATATAATAAATAAAAAAGCAATTTATCAAATTACAAAGACCATTTGGAAAATGATTTTTTCGAAGACTAAAATTTAAGACATAAAAAATCACACGGAGTTGATCATACATTACGTACGCCATGAATTAAACATTAATAGTGTTATTACACGTAAAAATCCCAAGCGACGAAAATCGCCTGCGACTCGTAAGTATTATCCACATGAAACTTATGTATTATCCAAGCATTTCAATGGCTGTTCGGGAAAAGGCTTTTCCATCGTTAGATTTCCAAGAAATCTGACGGCCAATTTTAATTGAAATTTATTTCTTAAACTTCTAAACATTCCACACTATTACTTTTTATATCGTCGTATAGAGAAAAAAATGTACTTTTAAATGCAATTTGTTTGAAAGCTGTATCTCAATTTGTTTCTGAGTTTTTAATTTTTTTTTCTGTTGAAAGTAAAGGAAATACAGGTTACTGTATAGACCAATCAAACCACGAATAAAATGCGGATTAAACCAATAAAAACCTCCAGATATACTTTTGATTTCCCATCCTGACGAGAACAATAACCATTTTTCCAAATGGTTAATAATATTTTATTTTGTTATGTCTATAGCTGTACTTGGCAACAAAGAAACCTGATTTTATTTTCTTCGCGGCAATAGTTGCTTCGTGAAATATTCGAAATACCCAAATTTTTTTCAAAGGCTGTTATGACATAAATTTCATAATGATAAACTAACGGAACAATAAAAAAAAGTATGTTAAAACAACGAATTATTTAATATCAACTATTTTATAAAATATAAACCTAAAAATAACACACTAATAAAACATAATAAAATCATAATAAAAATAACACACTTATAATACATAATAAAATCAATTAATACATTTGACTTTTCGAGTTCTATGCCAGCCCCTCGTCAGTAAAATTCTCAATCGATACCGAAGCTGTTGTTTATAACTTTTCGGGAGGGAATATACACCAAGAAACCGTATATCTACAATGTCTAGAAAACAGTGAGTATTTTGATTTTAAAACTATGTTTACACTTGTTATGATTGTGAGTGAAGATGGTGAAAGACTGAAAAAAAAAAAAAAATACAGAGAAAACAATATTACAATTTTGCCCCTTCGCTCGGCAGTCTTTGGGTTAAAGAATACAAATCAAGGTGGAAGGTAACGAACTGTTTTAGCTAGTGATCATAACAGTACAAGTAAGAAATGCTCTCTATGATTGTATATTACATTACCTGCGGGAAAAACCAAACAGTAACAATTATTACTTTACCCTATCAAAATTCATTTCACGGTTAAATGCATTGACATTAAGCATGACATTGACATCCTGTGTCCAGTTAAACTCAAAATAGGTGCACGCATTTCTTCGTCAGTCAGTGGAAATGTGGCAAAATTGATTCGCGTTTTTGCTTTGAAAGCAGAAAATTTAGGTCAGTGTTGGGATTTGTTATGCGAGAGGTTTGAAAATAAAAGGCAATTGGCATTCAGATTAATAAATAAGATAGTTTCTGCAAATAAATAAAGCTAGTAATTCAAAATACGTGTTAGAATTATTTGATGAATGTAATAAGGTCATTTGAAAACTGAAAAAATATTTTTGGAATCTATTGCGATGATTTCATGTTAATAAATTTCATGTTGAATAAAGTAGTAGATCAGACTATTAACAAAGATGGGAATTGATGTTTGAAAATGATAAAATATTGGATTAAGATTCATTTCTATAATTTGTTGAGCGTGATATTCGTATTGTGGAAGCATCAAACTATAGTAAAGTAGAGTCTAAATTCAGTTTTTTAAAAAAGCCTCTAGATGCTAGCCAAGTAAAAACCCATGTAATAAACAGCGCGATTGTCAGGAATAGTCATTATCGTGTAGTGCGTAATCAAAATCATCCGGTATTGAAATGCTTTGTCTTTCATTCGAAACCGGTTAAAGTGATGTGAAAAATCAAAGCAATCAAAGTAAAGTTGAAATGAAAAGCTGGGATTGTGTATTATTCTGCGATAATGATGGTATTTGCTTACCGTTCTATAGATGTTGTTTTAGACGGGATCGTAAAAGTGTGATGCTTTAGTGGATGCAATTGACGTCACTTAAAAAAGCGTGTATTTTAATTCTTAAATCTGAACACCCCAGTGTCTTTGAAATTCTTCACCGGTGAAAATGCTTTATCTTTGAAAACAACGCAATTGAAATCACACACTAATAAAACGCAATGTTTTACAAACATTTACAGTGAATTTATGGAAGAGCAGCAACATACAGTGTGCATGCTCTTTGTCCAAAAAATAGCAATTTATATTACAGAGCTTGATGATTCTTTCTTGGATGAATTCGCTTCGCCGAGTTAGACAAGCAATCAAAGAAGATCATGGCAATAATTGGATGTTATAAATAATATCAGGTTCCCATTGTTTTTGTCCAAAATTCTCTCTACTAATAAAATTTTATTGCTATTCTTTAAGACATGTTACTGTAATTTTATCAAAATAACATAGCTTGCTTAATTTAATTTTTCATAATTTTATATAATCTATCTACATTATAAATAAGTTCATAATTTTATATAATCTATCTACATTAAACCAAATTGAACCAAATTTACTAATAAATTCTTTTACTGAAAGGTATTCATTTGTACATGTGCCCGCACTAGCTATTTTTTTTAATATCCCATTATTATATTTTAATTTTAAAATGAGATAGCTTTCATTATTGCAGAGAAGAGCGAAATAATGAGGTTTATTTACCTTTATTCATGTGATTATCTGACAAAAATTCAAAATTGTTGACAAAAATTGTTGTATAGGGTTTAATAGCGCAAAATCCCATTGGGGACATAATGTTTTGAACGAAAATTACGTACTGCTTTTAAAAACACGCATTTTCCTCATAAAGTTTCCATTTTTTTTTCTTCTGTATGTGTACTAAGTTTCAGACACTAGGTGCAGTGCTTAAGTAAGTGCAAATGACGTCATATTTAAAAGAAAACGATGATTTTCTTAGATAAAACAAAACTTTTCAACACAAATGCGTAAAAAACCCCCATAAATTACAGAAATTTTTACTCTCCGCTACTGAGATTAGAATCTCGAGTTAAGAGTGCGATTATTCACATGCAAAGATTTTGCTGACAATCGTGACTTCACGTTTCGAGTTAAAATGAATTTAAAATGATCAAATTAAAATACCAATTTTTAAAAAGGGTGATTTGTGGTATGAGCGGTTAATTTTTAAATATATCTCTATCACGTGGAGCTTGATTAAGAAAGATTAATCCGTTTGCCCTTAAAAAAATAAAGAGTTCATCGTTTTCTTACGACTAATATTCCATAAACAAAAATAAAACTTGCTCTATAATTAAATAATTAAAATAATATAAATAAAACACAAATGTAACAGACATGTAATTGAACTACGCGCTTATAGCTCTGAAATGATCAGAAAATAAAAGGATGCCGTAAGTAGCAAAATCATTGGCTAGTAACTCCTAGCATGCGGCTAATATGGAAAAATCGCTTTTGATAAATTTCAAAAATTTATTTGATTGTATAATTCATATTTTTCATATGAAAAATGCTTTTTTATTTTTAGTGGGCAATCTAAAAAATATATTGCATGTAAAATATATATATATATTATTTTTCAATTAAAAAAGGGGTTTTCACTTATACTCTGTGACCCGGGAAGCCCAGTTACAATCCCCTAGTTTTATTAATGTCTAAATGTAGAAGCAAATTGGGATTTATCCTCAATTTGGTAATCTTTTTTATCAATAATTCGTCAATAGTATGCATACAGCTAAAGCACAAGTTTTAATTTCAAAATTTGAGAAAAGTAATTCCTTTATGGGGGCACAGGGCCTTTAAACTTTTTAAAAAATCAGTTTTCAGATTTTGTTTTATTGTTTTTTTTTTGTTGTTGTTTTTTTTTCTCAACAATATTCAAACATGCCATATAAATCAGTGAGTACTCAGCATAAAAATATATACATTATACTAAAACCATACCTGGAAGTGTATCTAACAAACAGTGCAAGTCCCATAGAAACCCGTTCAGTAGAACTTTTTAAAACGGCGATCTTGTGTAATCAGATTCACCTGATTATAGAACTTTCTGGCTTAATTCTATAACTAAGTGATATGTAATGCACTAAAAATGCACCAATTCAAGTCCCATAAAAAGCCTTTCAATAAAACTGAAGTTATAGCAGTCGGAACGAATTCCCATTTGCACTTTATATATAGTAGATAAATAACATATGTTTGGCGAAGTCTGAATCGTATTAGAATAAGAACAATGTTTAATGTATTCTTTCTTTCAATTCTTACTATTAGTTCACACTCTCCCCATATTTATTTATTTACTTATTTCTATATCTTGTTCAAATTTTCAGTCGTTTAAGAAATATTGATTATTCATCCTATCAAGTTGAAATAAATTTTTTTAAACCTGTACTAGATGACAATTGAAGTTAATACAGTTTTTTCAAATATTAATTCGTTAATTAAATTTCAATTAATTAATTTTAGTTTTACATGGGAGACAAAATGGCGGCCTTTGGTTATTGGAGCATTTAATGCATCTTCATATCTATAAGGGGGTTACCATAGGAGGGACCCTGTTTTGTCGCCAAATACCACCAAGTTTGTCGCCAACTTCGCGATATCTCTAATATTTCGCTAAATTCCCATAGACTTCCATTGCAAACCTACTTGCTTATAGAAAATCAAGAAATTGGGATATTTTAATGCAACAAATACTAATATTAGGTTAAGGGATTTTATTAAATTTTTCTTTGATGACCTAAGTAGGAATTGACTTTAAAAACAAAATTTTTATATTACTTGTTTAATTTACATGTTTCCATTTTTTTTCTGCCTAAGTTTGAGATAAAACTGTGCAATTTAAATTTATTATTCTAGTAATTTCACTAATTGCATTCATTAAACTAAATATTTTTTTTTAATTTAATACATTTTTTATATTAAAGCGAAATGAAAAGATTCTTTAAAGTTCTGCGTCTACATTATGTAACTAAAATAAAATTGTTTTCCTTATGATGTGCAACAATTGTTATATATTTAGATGACTGAAGATATGACTTTTTTATGGATAATTAAATTTGCCCATTTTACTCGTAATTATACTGCAAATGCTTATTTAAATATTATTATCTACATAATTGCAACATTACTACATTGTAAAGAGTCATAAAAAAGGAATTAGATAAGGTTATATGTTATTAATACTATCATTAATGTGCATTTAAACTAATATAATTTATATCGGTTAGATTTACGTTAATAATTAATAAAGTTATGTATTCATCATTTTGTTTGGAATCTGGAATTCATTAATATAATAACTGAAAACATTTTTTAATAATTTTCTGTTGTTTAGGGAAAACAAAAACGAGAATATGTATTTCCATTTATAATCATTAAATTTAACATTTAATTAATCTGTAGTGAGATTAAGAAGATATACATGTAATAATAAAAGAAATTTGCCCTTTTACCTTACTTTATTCCAAATTCATATAATATCTGCCTTTTTCACCTGTCTTTTAATAATATCTTAAATATCTTTTATATTTTAATCCCCAGGGCTTTACTTCAGCGCATTCTTTTATTCCTTATTCTCAAAACCTGAATCTGTTAATAGCTACACTTCTTTATAAAAAAAACCACTTATTTATTTTATTCTTTCATATTTTGAGACATTGAATTCTTATTTCTTTCGAATGCTTGGGATTACCATTTTATATTTTATTGAAATATTATTCGATTTCCCATGAATCATTGCTAGAGTTTTGGCGCGCTAGTTTGTTTCCCTTTTAAAGTTTCCATAGTTAGGTAAAGAGTTCTGTCTCTTCCTCTTTCTCCCCGCCTCTTTCCTTGGTTTTCGTCCTATCGTTTGCGCGGACTCTCCTCTCGTTCATCCCTATATGCCCTGGCGTCATGTACCGTTCCGCGTTCTTTTTTATACTTATACGCTTACATTGACTTCAGAGAGGAAATTTGTACGATTTTTGTCTTGTTTTCAAAACCCATGTCACTTGGAGAGTTGTCTTCCGCCCAGTCGCATCTTATCAATTAACATCTTCAAATCTATTTTTAAAACTCCGAATATGGGTTATTGAAGCACTGGTGGAATTGTGATCCTCTACGTGTCATCTAATAAGCTCTTTAATGAATAGTACGGCTTCTTTTACTATTTATGGGAAAACACCCAACGATCTACGCCCTGGCTTTCCACGCTGACCATGATGACAACTGGAAACATTAATTTATCAGTTTGGTGATGATGATGGGTGTATTCTCACTGCTGATTTTCGACACGTGTTAACATACAATTGAAAGCATTTCATACAAATTATTAAGATCCGTTTCCATATTTGTGGGGCACGGTAAAAAAAAAACAGTTTGAAAGGACGAAAATCTGCTATATGCTTTCTTTTTTAAACTTTCCAATGTAGTTGAACAATAGTTATGACTTCGGTTTGTCTGCCTGCCGTTTATCTGCCATCTGCTTGTACTCCAACTCCCGTACATATAATCCAATTGCCATGAAATTCATTTATTGGGTATCATTATGGCATATTCGGTATTGAAAAATGCAGCATTTATCAAAAAATAAATCCACGTAGAATACTTTTTGTTGACTAAGATATAATGGCTATTACTATTGTCATGTTTAATATGGTTCATTAATAGGGGCACAAAACAATTCCTTTAGATTATGATCTATAGAAAAAAAATAGTTTGCGGTGTATTTTGATGATATTATGCTATTTTAAGCATACTAAAATTTATATATATCACTGAAGTGTACTACATGGCGCTTACTGTAGAATATGGTGTGCATAGAATTTATCATTCATTTACATGGACACACAAAAGAATTTGGATAAAAAAGAAATTGGAAAATAATTAATCTATTGAAGCCTATGGATGATAATGGCTAGAAACGCGTTTTTAAATTGAACTATTGTTTTAAATATTACATGGTGCACATAAATTCTGTAGATGATATACAGGGCTGCACAAAAGCTCTCATGTATACTATGTAGTATATATAGAAATCTGTAGATTATATAAAGGGCAGCACGAAAATAATCTGATATTTACCCGACTGTTGATGATAATAGAAGAAATTTGGTTTTCAAATGCGTTATGTGTTTTCCAATATTTTTTTAGACACCAAATTTCAGATTAATATACCGTGAAGTTTCGTTTTAATCTTTTGAATGTGTTGGAAAGTGTTTCATAATGTATGCTGAAATATAATTTTTTGTTCTTGTTTATTATTATTCACAGATGAACTCCGTAAAGAGTTTTTTTTTTTTTTCATGACTTGCCTAAAATACAGGATTCCTGATGAAAGATTTTGAATGCATAAGAAGGGATTTAAAATCTTTATTGAAAAACTTTTTTCTAAGCATGTTGTTCTAATTAGGAATAGTAATACACGAATTATTTCGTATTAGAGTTTGGAAATTTATTTTAAATACAGGGTTTCTACAAATTAGTTGGGCAATTTTGTAAGTTAAGAACTTCCGTAATATTAAAGAAAATTAACTAGTTGAAAGTCATACTAGTAGTAATATTACCGAAGTTTATTCATAAATGGCGTTAGATGTCATAACTGACGCTATGGCTTAGCGAGCGGAGGTCTTATTCACAAGTTCGTTCACCGCTTGATTTCGGTGTGTGGGGTTTTGTAAATGTTAAAGTGTACAAGCCGCTCCTCTCTGCATCCGGTCCTGAATTAAAATCAAGAAACTGCACTACAATTAATTGAATCGACAGAAACATGCTAACAAATCTGTGGCAAGAAATGATTTACCGATGGGGCATTTGCAGAGTCACGAAACGAAGTCATTTCGAACATTTGTGATAATGGTAAACTTGAACTACTTTTCTATCTTATCACAATATGTAGTTTAATTTTTTTCCTGTCAATTCCATTCAATAAATCATTCTTTTGCCCAACTAATTTGTAGACACTCTGTATTTCATATCTAATTACACTTCTTCATGTTATAAAATTACTTCGTAGCGCAGGATAGAATTTTTTTTTCCACTTACCTTCATTTTCAGCCTGCCCAGTTAAAGTGTCGTGTGAACCAATAAGCCATAACTCCAGGACAGCAATGCAGTCATAATTATTCCAATCCTTTGGGACAGCAGTGATATCGTAAAATAAATCCACGTAGAATACTCTTTTGCTGACTAAGATATAATAGCTATTAATATTGTCATGTTTAGAATTTTAACCCTTTCTTGTCCGATTTTTTTTTCGATTCCTACTATTAGTTCACACTCTCCCTATATTTATTTATATATATATATTTATATATTTATATATCTTGTTCAAATTTTCAATTGTTAATAAAATACTCATTATTCATCCTATCAAGTTGAAATCAAGTTGAAATCAAGTTGAACAAGAGATATCGCCAACTTGGCGATATCTCTAATATTTCGCCAAATTCCCATAGAGTTCCATTGTAAACCTACTAACTTATAGAAAATCAACAAATTGTGATATTTTAATGCAACAAAAACTAATATTAGCTTAAGGGATTATATTAAATTTTTCTTTGATGACCTAAGTAGGAATTGACTTTAAAAACAAAATTTTTATATTACTTGTTCAATTTTGAAAACGAAATTACTTTTAACTTAATAATGTTAATCGTAGCTATCCAAATAGATTTACTGAAGTTTAAAGATTATCTCATTATCTGAAATCTAACGAATGTTCTTATTCTGCGTACTATTCAATTCTTATTTGTATGATAATAGGTTAAGGAAAAGTTTTTGGAGACGTTTGGAAAATATCGTACAACAGGGGTTCCCAGATATTACAACTTTCTAATGTTTTTTGCATTTTATCACACATGATTCTTTCAGAAAAGTAACCTATATTTTTAATTTAAGGAGTGAAATATATGTATAAAATAAAGGCATCGCAAACGGCGCAAAGAGAATTAAGCAAACTTTCATTATTACTGTTATTAGTAAATGTCAAAATACAAATGAAGTCATAATAAGAAAGGCATATCCATATACTACACTGTTAAACATTTTGCAGCATTCTGGCAGGTCATTCGACCGTTTTTTGAAAAAACGGTTTCATAACCATAGTTTAACTGTATTCTGACCATAAAATGACCAACAATATGATCAGAATAGTGTTAAAATTACGGTTGTGTAACCGTTTTCGGAAAAAACGGTCAAATGACCTGCCAGAATGCTGCAAATTTTTAACAGTGTATCATTACTATATGTACATAGTAACAACAACAACAACAAAAAAAAAAAGACAAAATAATACTCGATGAAAAGACATGTACACCAGACCCGAAAGAGTTGGGATATTATTGAGACGTTATTGTCTTTAAAATCTTTTTATGTGGAACTAAAAATACATTTAAATTTTGTAACGTACATATTTGCTCCTTACGTTACAATTTTTTTTTTTCTAGATTAAAAGTAATTACATCAAAATTTTTATACGAGTTTAAAAAGTCTCTACGTAATGGGTTGGGTTGGGTTGATTGTTGACGGCCAATTATCTACACGAGGGATATAGGCTCTAGGGGGAGTGCCTTCCGTGGAGGTCTTTCTAAGGGAACCTAATCCGTATTAACGCATGGAAATCCACGGTTCGAAGAAAACCACGAAAACTCCGAACGATTAGGCCGACGGGCGCGATTGGGTTCTCTACGTAATGGGAATGTACTTGATTATATGGGATTTAATTAAAAACATAAATACATCAAATTTTTCATAGTTTTATAACAAAAATAGGTGTAAAAAACAATTAAAAGGCTTCAAGACAAATAAACCAATTTACAGATGTTAAATATAGAAGAATTCGCCGGAGTCTCCAGCGTTTTTGACTAAACCCTGATCATCATCAAGATGTGAAGTGAGAAGAAATCGGCAAACCCTCTGCAATGTTTAAACCAGCTTGCATTCTAAGGGGGAGGGGTGGGGGCTGTGCCGATTAACTCTCACTTCACCACTTGATGATGACCAGGGTTTGGTCGAAAGCGTTCGGGCCTCCGGCGAATTCTTTTATATTTTAACATCTGTAAATTGGTTTTAATGTCTTAAAGCCTTTTAATTGATTTTTACACCTGTTTTAGTAATGAAACTATGAATAATTTGATGTATTCATGTTTTTAAGTAACATTTTAAGGAGAATTTAACGTTCTTTTATTACCCGACTGAAAAGAAGGGTTATGTGTTTCACGCGTATCTGTGTATGTGGATTTTTTTATACTCTCGAAACATCCCAACGGCTGGATGGATTTTAATGAATGAGGTCTCTATCGATTCGTCTTAACGGCCCGATGGTTATAGGCTCGGTTTTGTTTTTATAAATTTAAAATGGCGGCCGTAAAATACAAAATGGCGGTACAAACGAAAAAACATTTTTGTGCACCCTATTGAGTGGCATATCAATGGACAGGTCTTTCAAAATGAAGACGATGTTTCATTGACTATTCTACAGTCAAAAGTTCCGTTTAAATATTATACAACCTGGAAGTATAGTAGTTAGGATCTCTAGCTTTACTGCAACTCTAACCATCATAGACATCAATAGACCTCATCAAAACAATGTTTATAGATAGGAACTAACAATTAAACACAACTTAAAAGTCACCAATGCAAGTAAATTAAAAAAAAAAGATAAGTAATATAAACAAGTAATATGAAAAAAAAATATTTTAAGTCAATTCCTACTTAGGTCAATAAGAGAACTTTTTTCTCCAATTCTTCTTTCCTTTTGAGTGGCGCTTAAAAAAGCCTTGATCAAGAAGAGGGCTCTCTCAATTATTGAAAATTAATTTAATTAAATTAATGAACTAATATTCGAAAAAAACTGGATTAACATCAAGTGTCATCCACTAAAATTTAAAAAAATTTTTATTTGAGCTTGATTGAATGAATAATAAGTATTTTATTAACGATTGAAAAATTGAACAAGATATATATAGCGAAAGTGCGAGTTAATAGTAGGAATTGAAAAAAAAATAGTTTCACATTGATGAGAAATAATTAATTAGTTCGCTTTTTACTCTGTGGTGTTTTTTGATTTTTTTAATTTAATTGTTTATATATAGATTTTTCTACATATTTAATGTATGAGAATTATTACATCTTTAGAGTGTAAAACGTTTAAATATGATCCGTGATTTCCACTCATTTGAAATACTTATAAATTCAACTTATATGTTCAAAGTCTCTCTATTCAGAGCCGATGACATCAAAAGCGTCGTGATCTCGGAATTGAAAAAATATTATGTAAATCGAATGTAAAAGTCATGCGATCAAAATGATCTAGGTATGACTAACTGAAAATACGTTTAACTAAATTAATTATTATAAAAATATCGAAAAAGTCCGAATGTTGCGAACAAAATGAGCTAGGTATGACTAGCTGAAAATACGTTTAGCTAAATTAATTATTTTAAAAAAGCTATAATGATTAACCGTTTTCGCACATATTGATCACTCTTAGAGCATTTCGTAGAAAATTATGTACTCACACAGATATACTTGGTATGACAAACTTTGTTCTGCAGGAAAATCTGTTTTACCTATTTTAAGGAAGCGGCCAGTGATAAAATTTCACATTTATTTCGCTTTGAATTGTTACCGGCGGGTTATTTATTTTGCGTCTGGACGCTGGCCAAGTTTCGGCTTTCCATGATAACGGAATTCCTTTTTAATAATAATTAATTTAGTAAAACATATTTTCGGCTTATCAAGGGTTGTACATATATAACGTTGCCAAATTTTCGGTAATTTTAGAGCCCCTTCCCTTCTTATGATATCATGCGTTATCATGCCTCGAAATCCCACCCCATGTAATGATATCGTTATCAACGTCTAAAAAATTCTTTTGATCTTTAGAATTTTTATTCTTTTGTTTGGAGTGGTATACAAATATGGTTACATTTATTTTTCGCATACTTTATTGATTCAAATGAAGATAAATCAATAAAGTATCACTTTAAATGTGAAATGAGTTTATATCAAATAACACTTAAAAAAAATAGTTACTATTTAAAAGTGTTAATAATAGCTTTTGTTACATAATGCACTCAACAATAATAATGTCTTCATCACTTGCCCCGCACGAGGGTGTGGGTCAGGCAGAACGTATTATCCAGAAAACAGGAGGAAAACATTCTTTCTCTTTTATTTACTAGTAAATAAAAGTATCCTTTCAAAATACTTCGCACTTGGTTTCTCGGACAGCGGATTATATTATGCGTACACATATGAGACAATAATATTAATACCAAAATGGGATAATCTACATTTTTCAATTAAATAATTTTATAATCAATTAATGATTTTAATAATAACTTTGTATTTTCAAATAAATAAATGACAGACTAAAAAAAGCTAGCAGACTATTTTGATGCAAAGACCAAGTTACAAATAAAAAGACAAAATATTGGTTGGACAAAAAATGATAATGATATCAAAGACAAACCCCTCCTTCCCCCTCCCCCAGAGATCTTACAATATCATGAGCCAGTCCCTTCCCACTCCCCTAAAATGATAATGTTATTTATTTACAGCCCCTCAAACCTAGTCATATGTAGCTCATTTACTACGGGTTTACACAATAAATTTGCAATTCCGCAATCACAGTGCTTTCTATATCTCCGGCTTTCGAACTAATTCTTTCATCATTCGATCTGGAATTATTTAATTTGAGGAGATTATATGGCTTTTCCCAACACATCCAATGATTAATATATGTAATATTTTTCATTTATATTAGGCGGTGAAATTACAGGCCAATTACAGGACGATGAAATAACAATTCGTGAACTTTTAGTTATCACCTATACCGTTTCGTACTTCATCTGTTGTTCGCGGTTATATGGGATTGTATTTTGAAATAACTGATATTATCTATAATGTTAAACACAGAATGTTTAAACTTTAAGAAATATGTAAACTAATAATAGTATATTTTTAACTGAATCCTTAGTTTTGCTATTAATTTTATTCTTAAAAAAAAAAAAAAAAAAAAATCTAAAATGTGAAATGTGAAAAATTGCATACTGAACGCGAGATATATTCCCGAACCACCGTCTCCTTAATACTAGGCCTGAGCACTGACACAAAAAATTGCGGCCGTCGCAGGTGGATATTTTTAAGCCTTTGTACGGTCCCCAGTATTTTCGAAAAGTTTTCTTTGACTTAATTAATATCAGAAAAATAAAGAAAAAGAAATCTTTAAAAATTTATTGTTACTCAAATTCATGAGACAATACAACACTGAAAAAAATGCGCCTAGATGGTTTGAATTTTTGTTTCAGAATAAAAGCCACGTCGAAACGAAATAAATAACTTCATAATTATAAAATTAAAAAATTATTATTTTACTTTTAATTAGAAATGCAATGGTGAGCAATTTTACTTTTAATTAGAAATGCAATTTACAAATATTTTTAAATACGTAATATCTTATTTAATCGACGCTTTTAGAAAGAGACTGAAAATCCTCAGTCCTCTAGGAATTACTATAAGACGGGTGTAGTGTAGTCTCCCAGATAACTGAACACTCAAGATTTTGTAAAACAGTTAACATTGAGAATTTATATAACAAAACTGGCAGTAAAGAAAGTAAGTCTGAAGAAAGTAAGTAAAAGATTTAAATTAATGTAATTTCTAATCCAACATTTTCAATTGAAATGTTAAACACGAAGGTATTATCCTTCTGGGTAAAATTATCAAAAATACGATATTACAGTGATCACAATAACAGAGCTATGTACATTCGCACCCATAAACCGTTAAAAAGACAATCGAAAAAAAATGATGTTTCCTTCATGCAAACATACTAAAATCCTTTAATAGAACTTAATAAAGATTTTTTGGCATACAATATCTCTAACATCACGGAAAAAATGGAAAATATTCAAACAAATTATGTTGCATTTAGTGAAATTCTATTTGTTATTATTTTTAAATATGAAATTGCATTTTCATTCGTAAAATTTTAATTAACAATGATTATCTGAAAATAATTTAACTTGTTGCGCTCTATGACGTAAGTAGCGTACGTCATGATATTCTTGTTATTTCCAACAATGACGTACGACCCATACACCGTAAAAAAATATCCGTTAAAATACGGAAATTGTACTGGAAATCGAGACACCAGTACTATTTCCGCATTTTAACGGATTTTTTTCCCGTAAATTTTGTGAAAAAACGGAATTTTTTCTAGAATTTACGGAAAAAATTTCCGTTAAAATACGGAAATAGTACTGGCGTGGTAACTCAATTGCCAGGACAATTTCCGTATTTTAACGCATTTTATTACAGTGGAGTAGACTGGGCACATTTACGCATAGGGCAGGCTTACACAGTGAACTTTTTCTGAAGCGAGTTATAACTTGCACGCCACCATTCATGAAAGATTAATGCTGCTGCCTAGCAGGTATATTCTCACACGTTTTTCATCGTCAGTCGAGCTTCGGTCTAGCATGCGGAAAGGATAACCTGTTGTATGTCAAGGGGGATAAATTTTGTGTTCAACTTATTGAAATTTATTGTGAACTAATAATACTTAGTTAAGGATAAACAAATATATGAACATTAGCATTAGGATTTTATCCTTTTTTTTTTTGTTATTAATTTTCTTTGCACGTTAAAAATAAATCCAAACATGGCGACGGGTTACGTTTACGCATTGAAATCGGGGCACCTTTACGCACGTTCTTACTGCTTAACCGTGAACAGCTGAGACCACTTGAAAAGGCAGGACCAAGACTTGGCACCAAGAAAGGGAAGAAGAAGAGGAAGTCCGCAATCCTAACTGATACTCCGGTTAAAGAAGCCCTCAGACAAGGGCAGTTAGAAACGAAAAAAAAAAAAAAAAAAAAAACGATGGCACAACAAAACAAAAAGAAGAAATTTATCAGTTTCTATGGAAGCAGAACAAGAAGACAGCAAAGGAAAAGTATGAAACCAAAAACTGCAATATGCAAAAAGTTGGTACACTTTGGAAAAAAGAAAATAGTGAATGAATCTGATGACGAAGATGAAAACTGTGTGTGTATTTATATGATAGTTTGAAATGATACAACTACTCCAAAAAAAAGGACAAGATTGGGTTCAAAGTCTTAGATGCAAAAGGTGGTCCCATGACAAGTGTGCAAAAGGAAATACTTTATTTTTTGTTTGCAAAAACTGTAACAGTGATGATGAAGATGACTAAATAGTTTCTATTTTTAATGAGCAATAAGCCCTATGTTTTCAGTTTAGCCTATAAAATGTTCTTTAATTATCTTTATTTTTTTTTTTAAACAGTGTTTTAATTTATAAATAAAACATTTCAATTTGATTAAATATTTATTTCACTTACTATTTGGTATCGCTTATAATATGCGTAAACGTGCCCCACTTTATGCGTAAACTTGCCCCGTTTCAGAGGCAAGTTTACGCAAAAGACTTGGACCTAATAAATATATATATATATATATATATATTTACGGTTAAAAAGACAAATAGGGTAACAACTGAATACAAAAATTTTCACTTTATTACCTGCTTTATAAAACCACAATGTCTAAAATTTTCTAAGTTAAAACATAAAAATGAGAAAATTCATTAAAAAAAAAACGTGCCCCGGATTATCCTATACACTATGCATGAGTGTTCCCTTATAGCCGTGTTGTCGTTTTCCTACAAAGACATAAATTAAAATTAGTCGATATGTGTGGCGAGCAGCGTAGGGATACTTTGCTTATGTGTTGTGGTTGCATAGATTTTCCATGGCTTTTAAATGGAATCCATTTTGATGCCTATTGTCTTGAGTAAATAAAGAAACTGTATCGTTCTATATATAAAAAAAAAGTTTTGATTTGGAAATGGACCAATGAAAATCTGCGTAGATATTCCGGGTAGACCGCATCCAATTTGAATGCTTAAGCATGGCCTTTGACCGTTAATATTCAAAAAACTGTTGCATACAAAAATATGAAAATCGGAGGTATTATAGAGAAATGTTTGATAAACACGCTGATGCAGACAGTTTTCAAATCGAAGAATTATTTTAAGAGATATTTAATGCTAAAGTTGGACAAAATCGTTCCATTAAAAAAGTTTTATTTGGAGCAAAAACTATACATGAGAATTTAATCATTTTTAGATCATTTTATACGTTATAAGTTCCCGGTGTGCATATTGCATTTATTTTTCTTATTTGACTCATTTTTTGAGCTTTTATTTCAATTTTAAATTCAAATTTTCAGCATTTCGAGAGATATTTTTTACAAATTTTAGAAAATGTTATCAATTTAAACTGTTGCCAGTTGTATAAGAAGCGGAAACAATAATGTTTACTTCAAAATAAAAATTTATTTACACGTGACTATTACAAACAAAAAAAAAAAAACTTTAAAATTAGAATTAAATGATTACATGTTAAAAGCAGGAAAATTACGTCATAAGAATCATAGGCACAGATATACGCACATATTGGCGCAATTTGTTTCCGACGCCAATTTGGCGAAAACATTAATAGCATAAACAACTACATCCGGGTTACCATATCAAGCAAAATAACGACACTTTAGCACCAGTTAAGTACCCGTTGCGTATATGAAATTAGCGTCAGAAAAAAATTGCGCCAATATAAAAAATTGCGCCAGTATATGACATCTCTGCCGAACCATATTTGAACTTGAATTTTAAAAGAGAAACAAAATCTTAAAAAAAAACAAAAAACAGTGGCACTCCGGGAGTGCCAATAGAAGTGAAAACTTCAACAATTACGTGTGTGTTTTTTTAATCGTCAGGAAATGTTTTATGCGTTGAATTGTGTAGCAGCACTAATGAAAGCATCTGGGGACACGGCAGTGCCCCTGCCAAGTCTTGAAAGCACAGCCGTAAGCATCTTTTTCTGGAAGCAACGCAGGGTACTTTTGACCCACAATATCTTTGTGTTGGTGATTCCCAGAAACTTGAAACTTCGTAAATCTAAAGTAATGTGGAAATGGAACTAAATGCTGAAATTTCACGTTTCTATCTTTTTTATTTCAGAAGATTTATGAACTTAAACTTTCACCTTTTCGACACTGATTCACCGATCATCAAAACTCAGAGGTACGTCCTGTATCCCTAGAATCTTGAAATTTGGTATGAAGGTAGTGTTAGGGATAAAATGAAAGGGAAAATTTAAAAAATCCGTAAAATTTGGATAAAAAGTCGAAAAATAAAAAAAACCGAGAATTTGACAGAGATGTGATGTACGAACCAGGTTTGGCGCGATTTTTTAACGTCAATTTGGCGAAAGCCCGTTTTCCAATACCAGTTACAATATATATTTTTAAATTATTTTCAATTGTTTTAAAAAGTAAACAACAATAAATAAACGGTAATTTCATTAATAACTATAGAACCAAACAATTCTACAATTTAAAAAAATAAAATAAAAGTAAATGAACAATTTATTAATAAATAAGCAACAGTAGCCGGGTTACCTTGTAAAATAAAGTAACACCATTTTGCTGTCAATTAGGTACCCAAGTGCGTATCTGACAACTGTGCCCCGTATTTTATCTTCCGTAATCGCGCTAGTGTCTATGTGTCAAAATGCAAGCATGTCGTTACGTTACATTGTCTCGAAATCAGTGGTTTTTCCCCATCTCAAAAAAAGCTCAACGCGCCTAAAGAAGTTTTCACTTCAAAAAATCATTATTGTGCGTTTAAACTTGTAATTTTAGGAAATTATGTCATATTTAAAATGGCAAAAAATATAGCAAAACAATTTAAATTGAAAAATATATTTGCGCGAGATATTTTGAGATAATCTTTTCAGCTATTATCGTGAATTCGAAGACAGCGCAAATAATATTTTCTTCTTACAACAAAAGTATTTTCATGTGAATATTAATAAGAGAAATAAAACGTTGGTGTAAATTACGTCAAATTTGAAACGATACATTTAAAATGAATCTCTCTATTCTAAAAAAAAGTAACTACCGCTGTCACCGCCGCCGCCACCGGTTTTGAATTTTTTGTGACCGGAGGTCTTTCTTCGTTAATATTAAGAAACATAATGCATACAAAAATATGAAAATCGGTGGTTTTATACAGAAATGTTTGATAAACACGCTGATGAAGACAGTTTTTAAATCGAAGAATTATTTTAAGAGATATTTAATGCTAAAGTTGGACAAAATCGTTCCACTAAAAAAGTTTTATGGCAGCAAAAACTATACATGACAGTGTAATCATTTTTAGATCATTTTATGCGTTAGAATTTGCCGCAGTGCAGATTGCATTAATTTTTTTTTATTTTGACTCATTTTTTGAGGTTTTATTTCTATTTTAAATTCAAATTTTCAGCATTTTTAGAGATATTTTTTACATTACTAGGGGGCTCGGACCCTACGAGCTACGCTCGCCAACCCCCGTTCAAACACTGCAGTCTCTAAAAGCACGCTATTTTGATCGGCTTTAAAAATTTTTGAAAGATTGAATTATAATTAAAAAAACAAAAACGATCTCTCTATAAACGGGTTTCTATTCATTTCTCTTTGATTGGGGAATTTTACGGAAAAATCAGCTGCTGTTAAAAGATACAATGGCATTTCAAAATCATCTAATATAAAATGAATTAAGTAAACAGAGTCTTTGTCTCCCGGTATTTTTTAACAAAGCGAAAAGAAAGTCCTTTTCAATAAGACATTTTAAATATATCGTTTTTAATCTGACGTAATTTTCACCAAACTTTTCTTTCCCTTTTTAATATTCACGTGAAAATGCTTTTATTAGAAATGAAATATTAGTTGCGCTGTCCAAAAAAAAAAAAAAAAAATAGTTGAAAAGTTTATCTCAAAATATCAAGTAAATGTCTCGCTCTATTTTAAAATTTATACTGTTTTGCAATATTATTTTGTGTTCATTTTATGTAATAACTGTAATGTGACGTAAATGTGATGTAATTTCTCCTATTTAAGACTTCTAACGCATGTTAATAAATTTATTATTTTACAATATCCTTTCTCTGTTAAAATTCATGTGTAATTATAGAGGAAGTAATTTTCAATAAGTTCCTGCTTTTTATACGTAATTATTTAATTCTAAATTGAATTTTTTTTTCCGTTTATAATAGTCACGTGTAAATAAATTTTTAATTTGAAGCAAACATTATTGTTTCCGTTGTTTATACAGTTGGCAACAGGTTAAATTAGTACAATTTTCTGAAATAAGTAAAAAATATCTCTCGAAATGCTGAAAATTTCAATTTGAAATAGAAATGAAACCTCGAAAAATGAGTCAAATAAAAAAAATAAATTAATTCTGCACACCGGGAAATTATAACGTATAAAATGATCTAAAAATTATTAAATTCCGATGTATAGTTTTTGCTCCTATAAAACTTTTTAGTGGAACGATTTTGTCCAACTTTAGCATTAAATATCTCTTAAAATAATTCTTCGATTTGAAAACTGTCTGCATCAGCGTGTTTATCAAACATTTTTGTATAATACTACTGATTTTCATATTTTTGTATGCATTATTTTTCTTAATATTAACGAAGAAAGACCTCTGGTCACAAAACATTCAAAACCGGCGGCGGTGACAGCGGTAGTTACTTTTTTTTAGAATAGAGAGATTTTATAAAATGGTAATATTGTTTCCAAATGTATAAACAGCGCAAACAATAATGTTTGCTTCAAATTAAAAATTTATTTACACGTGACTATTATAAACAGAAAAAATCATTTAGAATTAGAATTAAATAATTATGTACAAAAAGCAGGAACTTATTAAAAATTACGTCATAAAAAGTATACACGTGAATTTTAAAAGAGAAAGGATATTGTAAAATAATAAATTCATTAACATGCGTTAGAAGTCTTAAATAGGAGAAATTACGTCATATTTACGCCACGTTATAGTTATTACATAAAATGAGCACAAAATAATATTGCAAAACAGTTTAAATTTATAGATTGCGCTAGACATTTATTTGATATTTTGAGAGGATCTTTTCAACTATTTTTATTAGGAAAGCGCAAATAATATTTCATTTCTAACAAAAGTATTTTCACGTGAATATTTAAAAGAGAAAGAATACCTTGATAAAAATTACTTCAGATTAAAAACGATTAATTTAAAATGTCTCATTTGAAAGAACTTTCTTTTCGCTTTGTTAAAAAATATCAGGCGACAAAGACTCTGTTTACTTAATTCCTTTCATATTAGCTTATTTTGAAATGTTACACGTGTCTACGTCATCAAGTTATTTTTATTTCGACGTTTTATTTGTATTTTTATTAATGTTGTACTAATTTATTTGTTCTTTCGTTATTTAAAATAAAAATTATGTCAATTTGTATAATTTGGCGAGTGGTTTGGCGATTTATATAATTTGGCGAAATTGGTCGACGGAATAATCAAGTAGTACCGCAGCGGATTTGGCGTTAAAATTCCCCAATCAAAGTGAAATGAATAGAAATTCGTTTATAGGGAGGCCACTGTTTTTTAAATTATAATTCAATCTTTCGAAATCTTTTTAAAGCCGATCAAATTAGCGTGCATTTAGAGTCTGCGGTGTCTGGACGGGGGTTTGCGAGCGTAGCTCGTAGGGGGCCGAGCCCCCTACTTTCCATAAAAAAATGTTTATTTTGTATGCATTTGATGTAATATTCGTATTTGCTTTATATTTTCATTTTGTATTAGCATTACTTATGTTATTTGACAAATGTTTATTTCAACAGTTTAAATTAACCTACTTAATTAATTGAATTTAATTAATAATTATTTTTTTACAAAGTACTCAACACGTATGACGTATAGCTATCGCGTCATAATCATTTGGATTACTCGATACAGTTTTTGTCCAAAAGTTTTTATTATTACAAAGCCTTGACACTAGTGATATACATCCGCTAACAGCTCTAGACCACAAAAGGTTTATTTTCCATACGCATTCACACGAGCCATTAATAATGAAGTTTTGCTCAAAAAGGGAAAGAACTGTCTATCTATTATATATATATAATCCAAACGGAAATTTCGTTCCGAACGCCGAGATTTCGAGTTCTACCGCATGGATTTTTACGGAACTTATACCGTTAGATAGGTATCGTTCCAGGGAAGGTTTTAAGCTATAACACATCATTCTACCTAGATTAGTTATAGAATGATTACGGAAAATTTTGTTATTTTGGACTTAGTTACTTCATATTTCCTTAAATATCTGGTCTCCTATTGGTCGTAGAGCTTAGATCTCGCGCCAAAAGTAGCTCCGAAGCACCCAAGCAAACTTTTCCCCGCGATTATTTTGCCGTCTTCCGATTTCCTCTGACTCTATTAGGGGCCCGCGTAGGGCCCCTTTAACATATTTTTCGTA
The DNA here is from genome assembly GCA_963932465.1 of Maratus speciosus. NCBI lineage: Eukaryota > Metazoa > Arthropoda > Arachnida > Araneae > Salticidae > Maratus > Maratus speciosus. Next base: position 25,712,843 of record OZ010786.1, read on the forward strand.
GTAATTTCAGCAATTATCTTACATTATTGGTTAAGACCGCCACCCTCCCGATTCATGTATCTACGGAAAGGTTGCATGAAGGAGTTTCGTTCAGATACGCTTTCGTTCAGAATAGAGTGCGCTCCCTGGTGGTGGAATGTGGAACTAACATAACGCGATATTGTTAAAATTAGGAAATCTAACAATGCGATCTGTTTTAAACTTTGAGATAGTTCATAACACATAATCTGTTATCTATTCTATTATATATATATAAAATCTATTATCTATTCTATTATCTATTATATATATAAAATCCAAACGGAAATTTCGTTCCGAACGCCTAGATTTCGAGTTCTACTGAATGGATTTTTACGGAACTTACACCGTTAGATAGGTATTGTTTCAGGGAAGGTTTTATGCTATAACACATTATTCTACCTATATTAGTTCTAGAATTATGACTGAAAATTCTGTTATTTTGGGCGATAAGGTTACCATTTTATTTCTTGGCGAAATTCATCGTTGATAAAAAAAAATTGAAACGGCTATTAAACCTCGAAAAATAAAAGAAAAACTGTTACTAATTTTATTTAAATGAAAAAAAAAAGAAAAAAAGAAGAAGAAAATCCGTTTTAATGAGTGATAATATTAAAAAACGGAAACATTTAATCAAAACCTGAAAGAAATATTTGTAATGCTTAAAAATTAATTTAATAAGAAATATTCACTTGATACACAATATTTGGCTCTTTATCGCTTGCGTTAGATATGGAAACGAATCTGAAAATTTGATTAGATGAAATTTTAACGACATTTTCTTTCTGTTCTGCTCTTTTCTTTTTTTTATATATCTAATTGTCCCATCACGTGACTTAAAGAAGAAACAAGCAGATGTAATTGTGAGTCACATGTGTAATTACTATTTGTTTCTTTACAATTTTTTATTTTTCTTTTGTCGCCAAACAATGTGATTTTAAGCCAAAAATGCATAAGCGTGACATTAGCTTGAGGATGTTCTCACAAATAGTGTTTTTTTAGGTGAAAGAGATCATTTTTTGAGTACATTTTCATATTCAATTGTAACTTATATAGAATACTTAAATTTCAGTGTGAATTTCTGCCACACATACATATTGTAAAATAATTTCATACTTTTAAAAATGTTTTTCGCCGTAATTCCATAAACATGTGATATTTATAAACTCGAACACAGATCAACGAATATTACCCATTTTATTTAAGTAAATATTATCTGTTTTCTCAAGTGATATCGCCAATTTCATTTATAGGAAAATTCACAGATTCGAAATCTAGGAAATAAAGATAATTTTTAAGGAAATTTATGTTTTAATACGTTATTACTATGGAAAAATTCAACATTTTGAAAAAAAAAAAATTACAAGTCTTTTGTAATTCGTCATTTCTTCTTCGTCTTTCTTCGTACTTTCTCCTCTGTTATGTAATATTTCAAATGATATTGGACTAATTTTCAATCATCGATTCACCGCAAAATCGCATATCTAATATAGTATATAAAATAACGTCTGGATTAGGGGACTAATTAACGCACAGCGCAAACTACTGAACCTAAAATCTTGAAAATCGTGGTAAAAATACTTCTTATGACATAAACTTCTGCTAAGAAAGGATTTTCTAAAGTGTCACCCCTAATGGTTTTTGCACGGGGAGGGGAAAAAAATCCAATATCAAAATTATGCGTCAAATGATAGCATATTTTAATGTAGTTTTGTATGCTGAATCGAATGCTACCAAATGAATTTTTATAAGTCCAACAGTTCATGACACATTTCATATTTTTCTAATTTGGCGGTGTCTTTGGCATCTTAACCTCAAAATATCTATCATTACATCCGTTACTCTAGCAACAGAAAAAAATCAAATCAACCCTTTTGGCTAAAAAATAAAAACGGCGCTATGAGTTTGAAATAAAAATGCAAGCATCTTAATTTTTTAAAAAAATAGTGATTTTATGTAAAATAAAAGGGAAAAAATTACTGAGAATTTAGCGTTATAAAACAAAAATGGAAAAGGTTACTTAGATATTCCGTCGACCAAAAATCTATCGTGAAACTATAAGATTAAATGCCAATAATGGTTGATCGTAAATATCAAATTCACTTGAATTTAAACAAACTACACGTGTTTACGTCATCAAGTGATTTTAATTCCGACGTTTTATTTGTATTTTTATTAATGTTATACTAATTTATTTGTTATTTCGTTATTTAAAATAAAGATTATGTCAATTTATATAATTTGGCGAATGGTTTGGCGATTTATATAATTTGGCGAAATTGGTCGACTGGATAACAAGTAGTACCAATGAAAATATTTAAGTATGAAAGCAATGTTTGTAACGACTTAAAAATTATTTTCATATATATAAACTCGGTTTATGGCGTCAGATGCCGTCATCCGAAGAATCTACAAGAGTCTTTTTCCATTTTTTTCCGGTCATAGGTTCCTCAATGAAAGAAATTGGAATTGGAATAATTTTCTGCGATTTATAAATTGCTCCTCGATAAGAAGAAAAAATGGGTACATTTATAACAACCGTGCGCACATCTCGCCGATAGCATTTTTAAAATTCCCAGTAGCAGTAGTTACATTTTGCGTATGTAAATTAAAAATATTTTTTTGCTTTTAATTATGGCATTATTTCCTGTTATTGTTTATCTTTTCAGTTTTTTAAATGAAATTAGTATAAGGCATGCATTTTAAATTAAATGAGTGAAAGGTTTGTGTTTTAAATGAAAATAATAAAATAAGAATATGCTATGAAAACAATCTTTATTGATTTATTACCTGCGCCCGGCTGACATAAAAGTATCACAAAAGCCACGTATTCACTTTTCTTTGAGTAGTTGCTCATGAGAATTCAAGTTAACCTTCCGTAATCGGATACTTCACATATTGGTGTATTAGCTTTAATGTTGAAAGCATCGTTTTTGTTTGAAGCGAAAACTTTACTATGAATTCTATTACACAAAATCGCATCATCATCATCTACTATATATTTACAACGGAAATTTGTATTTCATTCTGATTGTTTATAATACTTTCGTAGGATATACCACAATTAGTTAGGTAATCATTTTGGAAAGGTTTTAGTGTATACCTATTGTTCAAGGGTACTTAGTTATAGAGCAACAGTAAAAGTTCAAAAATTAAGTGAACCTGATTATGAAAGTTTAGCCTTTTAAAAAAAAAAATCTACAGAACATATTTTGTTACAAGTGGCCCCGTTGCATGACTTTTAGGAATGGTGTTAGTATATACGATTTCATTATATGTTGATTAGTTACAGAGGTATTAATTCCTGTTGTCATAACGGTCTCATTACCCGACCATAAGCGCGCTGTTTATAATCAACTAAAACAATTACTTCTTAATTGCTAAATTTTGTCCAACGCTTAAGATAACATTATATCGCAATGGCGTTCGCATCGTTTTCAGTAATGTGCAAGGTCAAGCTGAAGATCCATATTGTTTAAAATACAAGTTCAAATTCACCATTTAGTTTAATCCAAGGTTCATTTGGAAATATTGACCAGCGCAGCGGGCATAGCCTGCTAGTTAAAATATAGTAGCTATGTTTCATTTTCTATTTTATGCTAGCAGACCCACCCGGCGTTGCCCGGACCCGTGATCAATGAACCTCAAATTTGTATGATTTTGTACCTTTAATGCCTTTTTGTCTGAATTTATATTTTTAAATATAAAAAATCGCAAGAAAAATATTAAATTAAGGATACGTACTATTTTGCGTAAGTTGATTTTGGGAGTCTATGCGTACCGAAATCGAGCAAAACTGCGACAAAACACTCAGGTTTTTACTGGTTTTGTGGACATTTTCAGACATTTTGTTTTGTAAAAAATATTTCTACCCCTCCGAACGTTTCAAAATTTTTATAAGAGATGTAAATTTGGTCTATTTAAATGCTTAGATAAACATTGTGTTAAAATAAGGTTGTTGACTAAAATAATAAATTAATAAATTTGCTTAATTTACTATTCAAAAATGGTGGGTAGTGCAACCTTCCACCGACAAGGAGCGCAATCTGTTCTATACAAATATTACTCTACGAAACAGTGGTCAAAGGGATGTTATAACTTACGTGAAATTTTCAAGTCGATCGGTTAGTTCGTTTTCCAAATTTTAACGAATTCGCGTTCATTCTCTATTAAAAAAAAGCGTTTCTTTTTCTTTTTAAAAGTCGATTTTTTTCATTTCGAACTAAAAGTTCTGAATCAATTTTTTTTAAATTTACATACTCTTAATTAGTCTACAAATATAGGCCGATAAGCTAAAGTTTAAAATCTGTAAATGCTGTATTTTTAAAATTTTGGTTTAAATTTGAACTCCCATTAAAATTTTACCCTATGGTTTTTATCTACTCTCTAAAATAAAAGTAGGTGTTTTTCAAAGCAGAGATAATGTCTGTAACTTTTAATAAGTAGCATATATCTCAAGACTCCCTCCAAAAACGGCATATAAAGAGTCAGAAACCCTAATTTTTTAAAAAGAAATCTAGAGCCACTCTCTCCCACCCTGGAATTTCACGCACCATTCTTTTTTACACTTTATCTTTTGCGTTATAAACGTTCTTAAAGTTTCAAACGGATCGCCTTGCTAGATTTCCTAATTTTAAAAAAATCGCGTTATGTTAGTTCCACATTCCACCACCAGGGATTGCACTCTATTCTTAACAAAAGCTCCTTTACACAACCTATCAGTAGATATGTTACTCGAGGAGGTGGCGGTCTTCAGCAAGAATTTAAGATATTTGTTGAAATTACTATTCGAAAACAGTGGTAACTTAACTTTTGTCACATTTATATGTACTAAGTAGCATGTATCTGAGGACTCCGTCACAAAACCGCACCTGAAACGGTATGAAACGCAAAGGTAAAAAAAAAAAAAAAGAAATATTTCGCCCCTCCCCACCCACCTGCCCGAAATTTCACGCGCCATTTTTTATAATTTTTTTCTAATGTGTTATAAACTATCTCAAAGTTGCAAGGAGATCGCTTTGTCAGATTTCCTACTTTAAATGAAATCGCGGTCTCTTAGTTCCACTTTTCACCACCAGGGAACGCAAGGTATTTTTAACAAAACTGTATCTGAACTTCACTCCGTTACACAACCTATCAGTAGATATTTTACTCGAGGGGGTGGAGGTCTTAAGCAAGAAATTAAGATATTTTTTAAATTACTACTCGGAAATACTGGTAACAAACTTTTGACTTTTTTATATTTAATAAGACTCATTTATCTCAGGACTCCGTCAAAAAACCGCACGGGAAATGGTAAGAAACGAAAATGTTAAAAAAAAAATCTATCGCCCTCCTCCTCTCCCCACCTTCCCGAAATTTCACGCGCCATTCTTATATAACTTTTTCTAATGTGTTATAAACTATCTTGAAGTTTCAAACAGATCGCCTTGTTAGATTCCCTACTTTAAATGAAATCGCGGTCTGTTAGTTCAACATTCCACCACCAGAGAGCGCACTCTATTCTTCAAAAGCGTATATGAACGAAACCTCTTCACGCAACGGACTCGTAGATACATGGATGGGGGGGGGGCGGTCTTAACCAAGAATTTAAGATATTTGCTGAAATTACTTTTCAAAAATAGTGGTATCAAGACTTCTGAAAATTTTATCTCGAATAAGTAACATTTATCCTGTATTTTTACAAATCGCACGCCGTTCTGAAGAATACTACAATAAAAAGTAACGAGACTACCGATTAAAATAAGCATATAAAATAAATAAACCAATTAGTGAAATTAGCGCCTCCCACTCATAAATTAAGGGTGCAAAAAGTTCTGTACGAACATCCGACATGAGTTTTCACTGCCTGCGGCACTGTATAGTAGGCAGGCGATAAATTCGGAACATTTTTCTGTATTTAAAACATAAAAGAATGCAATTAAAAAGTGTGTTTAAAAATTTCTTTAAAAAAACACTTCTGAAAAAAAAAAAATCATTATCAGTATCAAAAATGAGAATTTAAATTCTATTAAAACTGTTGCTACCCGTTACAGCAGCAGAAAGCATTAGAATGCGAGGACTTATTGTTGCCAATTTCTAATTTCTAGTAGTAAAAGATCCAGTAAGGAGTATTCTAATCGTTTATTTAACGTTTAAAAAACACATTTCTTGCTATCTAAATAAATCAGCATCAAACAGGCACTTCCAATTTTCCGTAAACCAACCAAAATCGCCGATTTTTTAGCAAATATTATCGCTCAACCAATCAAAGTAGAAAAAAAAAACAGAAAACAGTGTGGCAAACAAAAAGCCTGCCAGGTTGTCAAAATGGTTGCTAGGTTGTGACGTCATTTCAAACTAATCCCTTCTTTTAAACGCTCATTATTATTAAATATGTTTTCAAAGCATGTGTTTCACCTTCATGCTAACATTTAATGTTTAGTTCAAAAAACAGTCACTCTTGAAACATTAAGAAATCAAATTGGTTTATTTAATTGTATCCCGGTTTACTTAATTATTTCTGCGAAAGCTTTATACAACTAACCAACCGAAAGCAAGCTGTAACAAAGAAACGTATTTTTGATGAGCGATGCTTTTTGAACCAACCAACCGAAAGTAATTTGGGGGAAAAAAGGCATACTTTTGATGAGAGTGATGACTCTTTCAAAAAAATTTTGAAATTCGTACGTGCCGTAGATGTTGCTAGCCATCGCACACAGACTGACACACAGACAGACAGACAGACAGAGCGATTTTTTTATTAGTATAGATAAATTGTAGAAAATATTACCACTCCATCTTAAGTATTAAAATACTAAGCTATAAGATATCGCTGTATAATATAAACAACGTGTTAAATAAAATATTGAACAGTTTGTTTTGAGTCTGTTCGACGTCAATCTCAAAGCGTTTCATAGAATTTGGCGTCATATTTACACTGTAAAAAAAAAAAAAAAAAAAAAAAAAAAAAAAAAAAAATCTGTCATTCTACACATTTAATGCTACAGAAATCTTTATGCTTACTAAAATTTATCTGTACACTGCACAACAAGTAGGAAATTGCTCGTCAAACGTGGCAAATGAGGTGCGTTCGTACTAAAACTAGTTTTATAAATATTTTTTGGACCCCTTATTGTACTAAATGTATATTTTTTGCACTTCACAAGTGCATAGTCTGTAACATCATTAAAATGCACTTGCAATAATTTTTTTCCCATTGCCCGTAATGTAACGGGAAAATTTTGACTGTCCCTGTAATTTAACTATACATCCAATTTTCATAAAATCTGAAATGGCTCCACACAATTTTGCAACAACTATATATTTAAAATTTCAAATCATTCGGAAGACTGTAACATCATTAAAATGCGCTTGCAATAATTTTTTCCCATAGCCGCAATGTAAAGAAAAAATTTTGAATGTCCCTGTAATTAAACTATACATCCGATTTTCATAAAATTTTAAATGGCTCGACAAAATTTTGCAACAATCATGTATTTAAAATTTCAGACCATTCGGTTGGGTAGTTTTTGCTCTGTTATATGCGGACGGACGGACAGACGGACGGACGGATTGAACGACGACTATTGGTGCTACGTGTATCTATATAATTACGAACGCACCTAAAAAGATATCTAAATCTGCAAAACTAGTTTTTGTAAAGCTGCATAAATTAGTAGCTTCACAAAAGAATCTACTAAAATTAGAGAAATCTTACAAAAATTTTATCTAGAACCCGACTTGTAGCTACACAAAAAGTTCTAGGCATCCCAGTTTCCTAAAACATTCTCAGTAACCTTACAGATTTTTTCATTTACAGTTCAATGGTGCATCTGTTACATGAATTTTTGTTTTTGACGTTACATAAAAAGTTCTAGGAACCCTAGTTTCCTAGGAAAATTTTAGCAACTTTACAGATATATTTTTACAATGTAGGAGATTAATATATATCTGTTTCTCTGAATACTTTAATTAAAATTAAAATGTATATACTACATTAAATGTTAACTAACTTTTGTCTGATTCCCATAAAAGGGCACTTTAAAATACAAAAGGATACATCCGGGCTTCCTGGGTTAGAGAATATAGGTGAAAACAATCACATATATTACTTCTGATGTCCACATCTTTTTTTTTATATCCAAAAGGCACAGCGATGAATGAAGTATTTTTCAAAAGATTCTGCAAACAGCTTTTCATGTAGTATATTTATAAATCGTTAAAACACGTTATTTTATAAAAAAAAAAAAAAAAAAAAAGTGGGTAAGTGTGATCACAGATCTCACAGAGGGTTTCGTTTAATATTCCTTTCAAAACACTATAGTTCCACAATCTGTTAGTTCCACATTTCGCAACCAGGGTGCGCACTCTATTCTAAACAAACCTGTATACGAACGAAACTGTGTTTTACAAACTATCCGTAAGTACATTAGTCGAGGAGATCGGGCCCATAGCACTCGAGATAGGTAGGCGTACCGTAGCGGTAAATTTGGAACTAAAATATGTACGACTATGGTGCATAATATGAAAGAGTGGTCAAAAGAGTGTCGGCAAAAGTTAGAAAAGTGCACCCTGGGTAAAAAAGGTGGAGGTTAGAAAAATTGCTAAAAATACAAAAGTTTCAGACCGCAGGGGAAAATAATATAAGACTTTTTGAAAATTTTATGATTTTTTTGTGATTGCAAGTGTTCTGCTATATGCAAAATTTCACATGTCCAACTTAATTAGGGACTGAGTTAGAAAAATTGCTTAAAATACACAAGTTACCAATACCCAGAGGGGTAAATATAAGACTTTTTCAAAATTTTATGATTTGTCGTTTGATGTGAGGTGTTCAGCTATAAGTATCCAAAATTTCAAGTCTCCAATATATATAGTTTCTGAGAACGGGCTCTGTGACGGACAGACAGACATAGGAGGGAGGGGAATAGGGTTTCGTCAGATGAACGAAACCCTAGAAAAAATTGCAGTTAATGAAAAAAGGCATCGGAAAATAACAGCAACGATCGCGGTCAGAAAGCTTCGCACGGATCTACTGTTTCTGTCTTCATTTTTTTAACACTTTCCAACAAAGTTGAAAAGTGTTTATAACTTCGGTTTGTCTGTCCGTCTGTCCACGCTCTAACTCTCGTATATATTCTCGGATCGTTCTGAAATTTTTGGATGTTAGTGACCTCTACCATAGCGCGTTCCCTATTTCAAATGAAGTTTGTATCATGTTTAGTTCATTTACAGGGACAGTCAAAAGTTTTCCGTTACATTACGGCTAATGGGAAAAAATCGTTCCAACTGATTTTTAATGGTGTTACACTCTTTCAAACACAGTAAAATTGATATTCATTTATGAAATCCACCTAAATATGCATTCTGCTGAATATGCGGTGCAAAGAATAGTTATTGTTCATTTACAGGGCCACTCAAAACAATTCCGTTCATAACGGTGTAGGGGGAATTGTTTGCGGTGTATTTAAAAAGATTTCAGATACTATATTGTATCTGAATTACTGTATATTAGTAATGATTGCTCGAAATGCATTTTTAATTATGATATGCGCTTTTTTCACTATATTTATGCATACTATAAAGTGCGTATATAAATGCTATTGTTCATATACAGGGCTACAGAAATGAATTCATAAATGTTACTGAGTATGAGCATAAATTGCCCAAAGGTAGGTTTTAAAGGAAATATGCATTTTTACGCTGAACTGAATTTAGTGTACTAAGAAATATTTGTAGAATATAGATAAAATGATATACAGAGCCACGCAAAGAATTGGCCGTCTATGGGTGATCATTTCTGGAAATGTAATTTCAGTAGTTTTAAGAGTGTTTTAGTTTGAATTAAATTTTAGCTAAATAGTGGCATTTAATAAAGATGCTATGTAAAGTACAGGGCTGTACAAAAGCATTCAAGTATGTTTTAAACTATTAGTATAAATTGCTGAAACATGAAGTTCAACCTGTTATGCATTTTCTTACTAAACATAATTTTATATACAATTTTACATACCATACCTAAATTTTATAACCATTATTTATATATATCAATCTACAGATCAAATACAGGGCTGTTCAAAAGAATTGGAATACATATTTGGCTATGGACGATAACTACTGAAATCAGTTTTTCAAATGTTTCATGCGTTTTATAAAAAGTTTACTTAGTTATCTTATTTACCTTATTTCCCTAAATAACGAAGTTTTGTTAAAGCATTTAGGAAGTGTTGGAAAGTGTTTCATAATCTATGCTTAACGCATGATTTTTCTTTCTTGTTTGATAACTCTAATAGCTTTTTTTTTTTTTTTTTACATTTAATACATTTTTTAGAATACCCATTAACATCACTAAGGAATAATATTTATATGAAAAATAGTAGTAATGCTTTCAAATAAAAATTTTGAAATGTATTAAAAGCAACATTTTCCTGTTGGTCTCGCGTCAGTATTTAACAGCTGAAGAACTCCTCAAAGATAGGTTTTTACAATCAGCTTTTTTGATTCGTTTCATTTCAGTGGTTGCAGCGAGAAATTTAATTACATGTCATTTGTTTTTACTTATCGATTAACCCATTTATGCCTAGCGTCCCATTTTTGTGACGTTTCAAAATTTGATAAAATTTTACATTTTTTTTCTTCTTTACAATATGAAAATTATATGACGTAATTGTCTATAAATTTCTTTATCTATTACCGAGAGATGACAGCATGAGATCGATATTTATTTGCTTAAATGAAGGCAATTTTTCTGTGTTTATAGATTTTTCAGTTTTCAAGATAGCGAAACGTAAAAGGTAAGTTTATTTGTATTTTTCATACCAACGATCCAAATAAATATGTCATAACCTTAGCTTGTAGACTTTTTTGAAATGCATATTTTTTTAAATTGCGAAATTATATGTTTAAGCCTGTTTTTTATGCAGGTATGTAACGTAAAAAATATAGGGCACAAGGAGCAAATGGGTGCATATTTCTATTAGACATTTAGGGGCTGTTATTTATCTAAAGTCCTTTTCAAGATGATTTTGAAATAAATTATTTTTTTGCTTCAAATACAATTATTCTTAATTTATTATTAATAATACTTATAATGTTATTAGTCTATGTAAAGAAATAAATATATTTTTTTAATAATTCATAAAAATACTAATTATAGTATATCATATACAATTTAAAAACTTTACTTATATAAATTTGGACAAAACGTATAATTATGCATTTTTCCACATATGGATATTCCCATATTTAGTATACTTACATTTGATAAAATAAATACAAAAATATTTTAGTGTAATTTTTTTTTTAGTATTTTTCCAATTTTATTTTGCAACATTTTAAAGTGATTTTACCAACAAATTTGAGAAAACAAAAATTCAGGCATAAATGGATTAACTGATGTTTTAATTTCGTTATAGAATATAATATAGAAACAAATTATGAGCTATTTATATTAATTTAAGTGCAAACGGATTAACCTTTCACAATATCTGCGCATGACAGATATATATTTGAAAAAAAAAATCATGCTTGAAAATTATTTAAAAAACAATTAAAGTTAGTAAATGGGGATACAGTTTTTAAACAAATTGCTATATAGCTTTCAAACAAATTGCATTTGAACGTACATCTTTTTCTTTATTCAACGGTGTAAAAATTAAAAATGTGCGATGTTCAGAAGTTTAAAAAAATTAAAAAGAAATCAGTAAAAGCGAAATTTGATCGGCTGCTCTTGCCATTCGTAAAATGACGTCAGCGTTACACAAGGATACGTTAGTCGTTCATAATATAGGTAAAGTATAGATAATTATATGCCAAAAATATCTTTCATGAGTTAAGAAGAACCGTCTACTAAATGAGCTTGTATATATATATATTTTAATTATTCTTAAAGAGAATAATAGTACCACAATAGTTTATTCATAGTACAGTCGGACCTCGTTATCCCGACACCCGGTTTTCACGTCACTCCGCTTATCACATCAGTTTTTCAACATCCCGATTTTCTGTATATGATTGTAATGTAAATAAACTCCGGATTTTACGTTGTTGTACAACTTTCAACTCCGGTTATCCCGACAGTTTAGGAAAATTGACCATTTTTCATAATCCATTTTATAAGCACGGAAATTAAGTGGTAAGAAATGCTTTAGTCAAACTTTTCGCAAAAGTGTCTAAAATACCCCTTGAGATAAATGAGAAATTTTACTTCAATCCTTTATCTGAATAAATAAACCCACACATTATGAATGACCCACTTAAGCTCCAGATAGACGTTTCAGCCTACTTGCGGTCTTTTTTGTTCTGGTCAGGCGGCGCTTTCTTGGGGTTACACAGCGTTTTTCATCAGACTAAACCGTAGCATTGCATTGCATTGAAACGATCAGAAATTATTATCTGACATCCATTTATGAAACAACGAATATTGATTACAATTCATTGTATAATATTGAAAAAAGAATTCTAGGAAGCACATCTAGGGCCATGCAAACTTTAATTCAGCAATATTTCCTATAACAATAAAAAAATGTCATCATAAATCTGATTTTTATTATTTTCAATTTTGTTTTTGTGTTTATTTTGTTTAATAATAATGTTTTATTGCTTAAAACTGCAAGAACAATTATGAATTTAAAATTGTAGTTAATTAATTAAAAATACATCTTATTATAAACATATTTTTCTCCAACTCCGGTTACCGCGACACTCTGCTTATGATGACACTTTTTTTTTTGGTCATTAGAATGTCAGGATAACGAGGTTCGACTGTATTTTATAAAAATTTTGTCTACCAAGAGAATTTAATATTTTTAAGTTTTCTTTATCGGACATCCTTAAATTACATTTTTCATCGTAATACATTTAACTTATTCCATTCCAAATACATTATAAATCTATTTAATTATATTTTTGAAAATTTTTGAAGCAGTGAACTGAAATATTTATAATAATTTATTTTTAAATATTTATAATAATTTATCTTTAAAAATCCGTAAATAATAAATAAACCATGTTTATATTTTTTACCGTTTTTTAAAGTAATAAATGTGAAATATTCAAAATGAAGCAGCATCTAAATGTGTTTGAACGAAATAAATAACCTAGAAAATAAAAAGCGAAAAACGTTATTGATTATGCTGATTCAGAATATGAAAGACAGTTACTTACGGAGCTCAGAAATCCGTGAAATATGTATAGCCGACGTGTATTTTATATAGATTGAAAATGAAACGAATATATTTTTAATATTTTGCTGAATTTACAGAATGATAGACATCTTCCTATTAGCTAAAATCATAAAAAAAAACTATTGTTTAAACAGAAGTTTTTATTTCAACAAAGTACTGTTTTAAATTTTGTTTACTCATAGTTTTTACATATAAAACTCATAGTATAATTATATGTTTATTTAACAGATAGTTTAATTTTAAAATTTTTAGTTATGGATGCGAACAGAGAGTAAATGATATTAGTCTTAAGTATTTCAAGCCCTATAATGGATATATTCTGGATTATTTTATTATTGTAGTAAATATCATGTATTATATGCATCTCAATATCTGCAATTGAAAGCATATTTTGACATTAAATATGATATTATGATACAAAATGAGTACAGATATACTCGTAGATGCTATCTGTTTTTCAATCAAATTAAAAAATATTCTTAAATACCTTTAGCTATTTAAACTAAATATGAAACATTAGACAGAATGAACACATTCAAAAAGCAGATAAATTTAAAATATATACATAAAAGCATTTAATTAAAATTAAAGTCATAGAAAGTATTTGTTTCCCTATTTCACCGCCGCACAGCCTCATCAGCACTAACATCAACCACAGCAACAAAATATCGAACACACACTAGACTCACAAGGGAACCTCTTTTGGTTCTGCTCGCAACTAGCATCGAGACCTGGTATATATTTTGTAACCCTATACATAAAAGTTAGAGAATCGATAAAAATTCTCTGTTAAAATAATATTTTGTACATATTTTTATACTTTTAATTTTTTATTATTGAATTTCTATTTTATTATTACACGCCAAATGCTAGTGAAGTCGCCAAATATGCCACTAAAAACTTTCTGCCCGCCTTTTTCCGGATATATATGTACGGTACGCTTAGAATTAAATCAGATTGCGATTTGTTTGAAAATTGACAGCATAAGAAACAAGAATTAGGTTCTTTTTTCTATGCAGACGATAAATGTATAAATAGCAAATATATTTCTGTTAAAAGTTTTTAAGATCATTGAAAACTATTTACTTTTAAGTTAAATACAAAATAACCAAATTATTTTCTTTTGAAGTGGAATGGAATAAAGTTTTGAATGTTTAAAAATATGCCAAATATGGCACTAAAATCTTTCTGCCCACCTTTTTCCGGGAGTATATGTACGGTACGCTTAGCATTAAATCAGATTGCGATTTGCTTGATAATTGATACCATAAGAAACAAGAATTAGGTTCTTTTTTCTATGCAGACGATAAATGTATAAATAGTAAATATATTTCTGTTAAAAGTTTTTAAGATCATTGAAAATTATTTTTTTTAAAGTTAAATACAAAATAACTAAATTATTTTCTTTTGAAGTTGAATGGAATAAAGTTTCGAATGTTTAAAATGAAATGATGTATAACATGTTGTGTTTTTTGGCAAAAGTAATAATAAAGTAAATTAATTTTTACACAAATAAGAAAATTTACTGTGTCTAATTAGATCGGGCATTACAATTTCTACTGAAGCCCACGCCACTGCTTACACCCATCAGCAGCTATGAAACATTCGGCTAGGGTTGTCAAAAAGCTGTTCTTTTGAAAAAAACGCCAAATTTTTCCCCGGCAAAAATTGTGAATACAATGTTGTAATTTTTCAATATCAAATTCATAGGTTCTTCGAGAAATTTTTAAGCATTTTTCAATATTTTATACAGATTATTTACTAATTTTTATTTTTAAATACTTTTCTTTTAAAAAATTGTATGTTAATAGTCCGATAAGTGGTCTCAAAAATTGCATTTTCAGAAAGTTATGCTGTTGTAAAATAAAAAAAAATATGATTTTAATAGAAAAATTTTATCGATTCATAAACTTCGTAAGATGGGGCTTTGAAATGCACCATGTCTCAATGCTAGGTACCAGAAGCATCAAAAGTGGTTCCCTTGTCTGTCGAAGTAGTTAAACCTTTAGCTATTTTGAAATATATATACAGGGTGATTCAGCTCGTCGGTGACAAACTTTAAGGATCGATAGAGCACACCTAGACGAACATTTTTGAATAGGGAATGTAGGGTCCCTGACGCGATGGTAAGGCGCTAGGCGCTTTCGAAAATTTGGGTGCCGAAATTCGAAACGTCATAAAAACTAGGGAAATGGTTAGATTTTCTTGCTTGTTGCGTCGAAATGATTCTGTTTGTTTAGACTTTCTTCAGTACCAATTTGATAAGCGTATCTCTTAAAACATGGATAGGGGGCGCTGCAGACTTTGGAGAGCTAGACAACAACTTTAAGCCCGTTATTTTGATAATTTAACACATGCTCGCCAAAGTTTATACTCTAACTTAAAGTTTGAACCCAAAAGTAGAGCCCTGCAAAAAGCGTAAGAGCCGGAATAAAATGTCAAAGTACAGGGTGGTCGAAACTCGAAGGCTCCTAGGAGATAAACAAACAGATTTCTTGACTTATGGCATGCATTTTCATGATTCTGTTTGCTGGGGCTCTCTGAAACTCAGTTGAACGGTACAAAAAGAAACATCGATAGGGGGCGCTTTGGGCAAAAAACATAATTCGTTGACATTTCGGACGCTAACTGGAAACGGGGCGCTACGATCAGTTAGAAACAAAATAAGAGAGTAATTTACTTATCATAAGAAGCTATTAAAACTGCAGTTTTTTTTTTTTTTTTTTTTTTTTTTTTAACAAACATAGCTGGTTTCAATCATGCACAATGCGCGCAATAAAATTTACATAAGGTGCTTTTTGCTGATTTATGCAAAAGATATCGTACCATATCGATATGCAAAAGATACGTAATGCGTAGACGACAACGCGAGATGACGTAGTTGTATGCGCAGACACGTCTTTTGAACGTGCGGTACCTACTTAAGCTTCGGGTTACTTGTCTGCAGATCGGTAGTAGGATGGAACGGTACACAAACTCTCAATTGGCTGACATGCATTTGGCGTATGGCGCTGCTGGTTGTAATGGACGAGCCGCTCAGCGGTTGTACGCCGAGCGTTACCCCAACAGGCAAATCCCCTGCCATGCCTTCTTCGCTCGAGTACACCAGAGGTTGTCCACAACGGGATCTTTCGACGGAGGCAGGCCTGAACGGGAGCGATCAGTGAGCACCCCCGACAACGAAGAGGCTGTGCTTAACCTGGTTGAGGACAACCCAGGTCTTAGCACGAGAGATATCGCCAGACATGTTGGCATTTCGCAAGCAACTGCGTGGCGCATCTTACGTTCCCGGAATCTGCACCCCTACCACATCCAGCGGGTGCAGTTGCTCAGAGAGCAGGATTTTGGCCCTCGAGTGGAATTCTCAAGATGGTACTTGGCGATGAGATCCAGGGATCCCCGTTTTGTGAACAGCATTTTGTTTACGGACGAGTCCACCTTCAGCCGGGAGGGAATGTGGAACGCCCACAACAGTCATGTGTGGTGTGATGAAAATCCACATGAAACCAGAAGCCGAGCAGCCCAGGAGCGTTTCTCAGTAAATGTGTGGGCCGGCATTCTGGGGATTGCCTCATTGGCCCTTATTTGTTACCTGAACGGCTGACAGGTGGAAATTACCTGATTTTCCTGGATCAAGTGCTGCCGCAGCTTCTGTATGAGGCGCACGTACCCGAAGGTTCGCGTCGCCAGATGTGGTTCCAGCACGATGGAGCTCCGGCCCATTACACGAACGACGTGCGTCTCCATCTAAACGCAAGGTATGGCCAGCGGTGGATCGGGCGTGGGGGTCCAGTTCACTGACCTGCCCGATCACCAGACCTCACCTGCTTGGATTTCTTCCTTTGGGGTTACCTGAAGGCCGAGGTATACCATACACCTGTCAGCAGTGCTGAAGAACTTGTGGCGCGCATTGTGGCAGCTGCAGGGCAGATCAGAGATACTCCTGGCATTGTTGGAAACACACACTCCTCAATGCGACGGAGGTGCGAAGCCTGCATCATGGCCCAAGGTCGAAATTTCGAGCATCTTCTGTAGTGTTATTTTTTGTAAATAAATTTCCAGTATCATTGATGTTTTTGGTCTAAATTTATTCAGAAGTGTTGAGCAGAGGTAGAAAATGTGTTTTCATTATTACTAACTGATCGTAGCGCCCCGTTTCCAGTTAGCGTCCGAAATGTCAACGAATTATGTTTTTTGCCCAAAGCGCCCCCTATCGATGTTTCTTTTTGTACCGTTCAACTGAGTTTCAGAGAGCCCCAGCAAACAGAATCATGAAAATGCATGCCATAAGTCAAGAAATCTGTTTGTTTATCTCTTAGGAGCCTTCGAGTTTCGACCACCCTGTACTTTGACATTTTATTCCGGCTCTTACGCTTTTTGCAGGGCTCTACTTTTGGGCTCAAACTTTAAGTTAGAGTATAAACTTTGGCGAGCATGTGTTAAATTATCAAAATAACGGGCTTAAAGTTGTTGTCTAGCTCTCCAAAGTCTGCAGCGCCCCCTATCCATGTTTTAAGAGATACGCTTATCAAATTGGTACTGAAGAAAGTCTAAACAAACAGAATCATTTCGACGCAACAAGCAAGAAAATCTAACCATTTCCCTAGTTTTTATGACGTTTCGAATTTCGGCACCCAAATTTTCGAAAGCGCCTAGCGCCTTACCATCGCGTCAGGGACCCTACATTCCCTATTCAAAAATGTTCGTCTAGGTGTGCTCTATCGATCCTTAAAGTTTGTCACCGACGAGCTGAATCACCCTGTATATATGTGAAATTTTGATGGATTGAAATTTATATTTTTAAATTATTAGTTTATATATTATTAGCCTTTTTAGTTTATTTTTAACATTTATAATTTGTTTTCCAATTTAACTCAATTGTAAAATTAAAGTTCAGTTATCTGATATACATTTACATTTGTCATTGGCAACAGGACAAAGAAAAACGATTAAATAACCTGCACCGCATAATATTTAATATCAATGGGGAAATTTGAAAAGATTCTTTAATTAAATAAACTTAAGAATATTACCACATTCTATTATTACTGATTGTTAATCTCAGCTGCTTCTGAGACTAATCAATTACTATACAGCGTACAAGGTTCCAAAATTTAATATGACGAAGTTACAAAATAATTGGCTTATGGACGTTATCAACATTTATAACTAATTAAGTAAATTTATAAATAGCTAGCTAATGTTACCTCTAACTGAAAATTTTTTGTCAAAGCATTTTAAAGTGCAGGGGTATATCTGTAATATTAAAATCAATATTCAGTGAAATGTTATACAAATCCAATATCAAACCGATTACCCACACAATAACGCGTGTAAATGTTCACATTAGCATATACGTTTAAAACATTAAAAACATTCCAAACCTTTCCGATGCAGATTTTTCCTTTATGCGTATATACATATATAAGTATGTATGCATATAATTTTTGAATGTTTTACAAGGAAGACCTTCATAAGCGCATATTCAAAATACTTTGAAAAAATACTGAAGATGCTTTTCATTACGTATATACAAAGAATTAAAAATTGCGCGGAATCTCATTATTAGCTTAGTGAAAAAATGATAATGATTTCATTATTTGACGAAAAATGACTGTGTCGGCAAAGTATTACAACTACGTTATACAACTCCATGAACGTTCTTCGGGGGGAAAAAAACAAACCAAAATAGCTTATTGAGGGGGCTGGTCACGCAGCTTCTGATTTCCCCTCACTAATGCAGTAGTCTATGGGCATTTGATGCATTCGTATATTTAAAATATCTCCTCGGGAAATTAATATTTTTAACTTCTATTTCTTGTGTAATCTTCCTAAAAGATGTCTCTTTTTTTTTCTTAGTTCTCAAAATATTTCTAAAGTAAAGACTTAATTTTATAGGAAGTGTTAAAATCTTACTCACAGTTCGCCCGCTTTTAACACATAAAATATTAAATTCAGCGTAGATTTTTGAAATATTTTGAAAACTAAGAAAAAAAGGAGACATCCTTTAAGAAGATTACACAGAAAAAAGATGTTAAAAATATGAATTTCCCGAGAAGATATTTTAAGTGTACGAATTCATCAAAAGTCCATAGACTTAACATTACGGAGGAGAATTCGGAAACTGAGTGAGCACCCCCCTTAAGGGGGCAGATCACGTTGAACAGCCAGAAAATGACCATAATTAAAGCAGTACGAAAAACTCTATAGTTTCTTAACCAATGAATGAAACTCAACAACTTTCTTTACTTTCATACATTCTCATGGTTTGATAACATATTCAAATATACATACATTTAATAATATTAATTAATTGAATCATAAAGACAAAAGTGGCTTTTGAAAAATATGGATATTGAAATATGCATTTTGCGCGCACAATTTTACAAATTTACTGCAGATATATGTTTAATGTTTCATAATTTGTTACTTATAATACTATATTTTACACTGAACCTAAATTTGAAAGTATATTAAAATTCTATAACATAATTAATGGCTTTTCCAATCATATTCACTAAATTTCACCAAAAAAATTATACTTATTTTTTCAATCCACGATTTTCTGTGACAAAAATCAGACTAAATTGAGATTCAGCGTAAACTAACACGTATAAACTAAGAATATACATAATTTCAAGGTTCTAGGATAATTAGTTTTTAAATGAGAGTGCACGCAAAGCCAAAAAATCAAATTTTAAAAAAATGGTTTCATAGTTGGCTTATAACAGTACGGCAACTGCTTCTATCCTAGATATTTTTAGCCACAACTTCTGCTCTAATTGGTATTTTAGTAAAATTCTTTTTGAAGCGGATTTGTAACTTTTAAAGGTGTCCATTCTGAAATTTTTGAAACATCATTTTTTTACAGTAAACGTGATCTGTCCCCTTAAAGCACCTTTAAAAAATATATAAATGCGTTAGGACTTTCGAAAGACCTTTCTTCATCAGGCGAAAAGAAGACCAGCTTATACGTTGGAAGCAGGAGCAAGACTCAAATGAAAGATAAGGGAAATGAACGAGTTCAAGAAACAACTAATAGGAAGACAAGCAGCCAGTCATACAAGATCATAATCCAATCACCAGAACACAGAGTATAGGAAAATTATGAAGCTAATTAAATAAAAGCAAATAAAAAAAAAAGAAAGAAAAACACACGGAAATAAAAAACAGACAATAATAAAAGAAAAATATAAATAAATGCAGTTAAAAGATAAATAATAGAGTATTTTTTGAAAGGCCTGGCGCATTTGTATATTTTTTATGATGTTTTAGGAAGTTTTTTAGGTTCTTACTTTTTAAACCAGTTTTTACTTAGATTAAGTTCTTTAGAAAAGTGTGTTTCCTTTGTTTAATGATAATAGTAAATTATTAATGCGAAAACAACGTTCTTCGGAAGAAACATAAACTGTGAAAAAATACACTTTAATTACGGAAATTGTACTGGCAATCGAGATGCCAATACTCTTTCCATATTTTAACGGAGTTTTTCCCTTAAATTCCAGAAAAAAATCCGTTTTTTCACAAAATTTACTGGGGAAAATTCCGTTAAAATACGGAAATAGTATTGGCGGCCCGTTTGCCAGTAAAATTTCCGTATTTTAACAGTATTTTTTACAGTGTATTTTATTTAAACATATTAAAAATAACAGTTCATTTCATGGGTAAAGGAAGCTATTGAATATTAAAAAAATGAGATTTCGGAAAAAAAAAAAATATTTCTGTAACCATGTTTTTCATTTCAAATACTTTCATTCAAATAGGCATGCAAATTAATAAATATATAACACAGATCAGGATCACTAAAAAAGTGATTGAATTATTTGGACATTTTCCACGAGTCAACCTTTCAAGAACTTCCTTTAAATAATAATAATTGCAAATGCTATTATTTCTTGCGAAACTTTTAAATTTCAGATACTAGAAATTTAAAATACGGATGCAACAGTTGTTTATGCTTCTGAAATATCCGAATTTTGGTTTTTATTTATTGTAAGTTAAGCTGAAAATAAGGAGGTAGCATTTTATTATTTTCATTTTTGTACCTTTATTTGTATAAATTTCTATCAATTCCGCGGCAATGCATGATTTTTTAAAATTATTTATGAACATAATTATGTGCAAAAATGTTTTTATGAATTTTTGAAAGCTCCGAGCAAAGAAAGAAACAGTGGACCATCAGCTGGAAAATAGATGGCAGCCAGCAGTGCCATCAGCGGTAAAGTGCAAGGGTGCCATTACTTAAACCTGTCGAAAAATGTCCAAGCCGAATGCAGCTGGCCCATCAGTGATGGCCAACAGCAGGCCAGCGTTGGTAGATAGCTAGATATGACTTCAATTTCTGATTAACTGACACTGTTGTCTAATGATGTTTTATTCTGAAGTTTTTACATATATATATGAAAAATGTGCATTTTCTGTTTAGAATGACGTCGATTTCAAAAATTCAAAAATACAGCGAGAGAATCTGAATTATTTTATTGTGTTGCCAGACACTAAAATGCGCATAAATAATTAAAAAAAGACAAACACGTGTAGTCTTTTCATAAACCAGTACAAATTCAGTCTCTCTCGATATATTGTTACATTTTTTAAATTGATGTCTCTCTAAGCAGAAAATGCGCATTTCTCATATTTTAAATAAAAACTTCAAGGCTTTGAGAAAACTTAAAACCACCATTTAATATATTTTAAATTACAATTTCACTATTTCACTAAAATACAGGCTTTTCTATTCCAAGAAAAAGGATCAGAGACACAAATCACTAAATACACTTTCAATATCAAAATCACTTTCAATAAATTATGACGTCAATTTCGATAAATATGGTCTCAAACTTGCTCTAAAAACCGGTTGCTATGATTTATTTCAAGTTTCGTTATAATGTTGTTTCTTTAATTATACCATTTAGGTAAATGTTTTAATATTTTAAATGCAGTGATAACATTCTACGATTTACATCAAATACCATAATGTAAAATCTACTTTTATACGATTTATATTAAATTGAAATTAAAACATAACAACTATTTGTTTTAGCTTTCCCATTTTAAATAAAGCTTCATAGATTGACGTCATTTTCATGGTAATAGCTGTGGATTTGGGTTCTATGATTAGTGTGAGTTTCCGTTTAAAAATTATAGGCAATGAATCTTAGGAAACCCGTGTTTAAAGGTACCTGATACACTGCGCATTAACAGAACATAAATAAAAATCGTTTTTAATTTGAAACACTAATATATTTAGTGTATTTTTTAGATTTCTCAAAAACTACATGAAAAAGCATTTTTGGTACTTTCGTATTACAGCCAGCAGTTAATCGTGAATATATGTATTATGTTTTTAAACCAACAAGCAGGAATGTGTTTTGACACGTTTGATCATGTCTCAACAAGTATGCCAACATTAACAGCTTTTCGCTTTCCCTATTCTGTTTTTGTCTCAGGTCTCGTATAAAAATATTTTTTTTTTCTTTATGTAAATGTGCTGAGGTTTCCTTTAGTTACTAAAATTACAACGAAAATTACTGAAACCATACAAAATGTAGGACTTATGCATAATTATTTTTTAAATTAATTGCTAAGCTTTGCAAAGGACTTTATTTTCTGTTACTATTATTTAAAGATAATCAAAATCATAAATTTTAGAGACACTCTGAGATAAATACTTTGCTGTGACTACAACAAAACAATAGTTTAGCAGTATTGTTTTGACATGTTTCCCTTGCCATATCTCAGCTTGTAGTGAAATCTCCATCCTGAAATTTCTTGTGCATAACACTACCATACAATACTGTCAGAAACGAGAACTTCAAATTTTTATCTGGTGCCCCACCAGAGATATCAGAGCCTCAAAAGTGCGATTTTTGATATTTTTGAAAAATTTGGGATTTTTTTTTTAGCGGAGAGAAAGCAAGTCCCAGATCTGGAACTGGGCGTGTGAGTACAAGTACTTTCAGCCTATTTGTAAAAAAAAAAAAAAAAAAAAAAAAAAAGTTATGTTGACAGTTTTCCTTGCTAGAAAAATTTCCTCTTGTAAACGGACAAATTTTGGAAAAAAATTTATACTTTATGCTTAAATTTCATCAATAAGCAGTTAGTTTTGGAAACTACTCTACTACCGAAATTTTAGCCCAATGTATTCTGTAGAAATTGCTTTAATCCGCTCTTGAATTGAAGAGATAAACGATGAATTATTTACAATTCCGTAAACCCTTCATGTGAGAAAATTGCTGCAGACGATGAAACAAAGATGGTCGCCCTGCACAAACAAAAATTAATAAAATTAAAATAATAGTCATTTTGAACTTCCATCATGTTAGGGTTGTTGTACAGAAATTTTCAGATTTTATAAAAATGGTCGAGCAACTAGTGCTGGACCACTTGAAATGGATTGTCCCATATAACTGCCTGACGTAAATGCAATATACTAAAACCATCCGTGTAAAATTATCCAAGAAACGATGCAAGTTCCAAGGAAATCCATTAATAAAAATCTTTTTTTTAAATACTAATTTTTCATAATCGGGTTCACATGATTATAAAACTTTTCCCTATAATTCTATGACTAAGCAACATAAAACAATATGTTATACACTAAAACCTTTCCTGAGAAACTGATAGTCGCATTGAAATCCATTCAGAAGAACTCAAGTTATAAGCAGCCGGAACGAAATTCCCATTTGCACTTTCTAAACATAATAGATTATTTTACGTAGTTCGATTTGATATCTCTTAAGTTCGTGTTTTATTTTATTTTATTTTGGCGTTTTAATTTCGTTTACCAATTTAGTTATGAAATATTACACGAAAACAAACAAGTACTGAATTATTTGCAGAGTTTTTAAGCAATTGAATAATCTTTTGTAATTGCACGCGCATTTAAAAAATTTTCATGCTTGAGAATCACTTTAAAATCTACGTGACATAAACTTTTCAAACAAATATTATTGAAAGGTTTTTTTTTTTTTTTTTTTTTTTTTTTTTCTATTAGACGTTGGAACAGTCGAATGTGCAATGTTTAAAAGTTAAATTGTAGTAAAATCGAAATCTGCGGATAGGTTAAGTTGTTGTCACCAATAATATGATGACAAAGTTACAAATAGCATGTCTTTTCTTCATAATATTGCATTAAGAGCAAACGGGCTCATCTTTCATAATGGTCCATGTTTGAAAATTACTAACAAATCCTTTAAAATAAAAAAAAACTGAGATACAATTTTCAAATAAATTTCATTTGAAAGAAATTTTTGTTCTATTCGACAGCTTAAAAAAATTAAATTGTGTGCTGTTTAGAAATTAAGAAAAATTTCTGTAGAGGAATAATTTGTCTGTTAGGTCGTTGCCATCAACAATATGATGTCAGCGTTACTCACTGACATATTTTTACAATGTGGATATAAGCCATACAAACGAGAATTTGACTATATGATATGCCATTTGGTGGATTTGTTTTTCGTATTGTCAAAAAATTACAAATTTTTTTGTTACACCAGCCGAAGAAAACGGGCATTGTGATATTAAAGCTCAGACATTTTATTATGGTGGCGAGACAATAACGTATGTTTTCTAATTGTCATTTTAATGATTTGTGGACGGGAATGCACAAATCTCAGTTATTGTGATTACCCTAATAGTTCATTTTAATTTATTATTTTATATGGAAGGTCTCTTATAACTGACACGGGCGAAGCCGGGTAGTTCTGCTAGTTGTATTATATTTTCTTACATTAAGAATCTTCCGTATTTTTCGCAGTGTTGGTATCCATTTAATCTCTGAAGTGTAACACGCGGAAGAAAGTCGTTTGATATATATGCAGCTTTTATTGAAATATTTTATTATTTCCTTCTAAATACCAAAGAGTAATTCTATTCTAACAGATTAACAATCATAGAGGAAAATATGGCCTTACCTTATTAAAAAAATGATAATTTTATGATTGAAAGATGACTACAATTAGATATGATAATAGAAGATAAATTAATATAGTTATTAAGATTAAATTATTTAATGTAAACAATTATGATTAACAGAAACAGTATAGTAGCAGACAAACAGGAATTATAATGTTTTTAGATACATTAATTTTTATTTATATTACTTGCAAAACTACATGAAATTTATTGTAATAGAAGTGTATTTTTATTCAGAGGAAGTTCGGAAACGTACGTCTTTCACAAAATTTGACTGTTGTCACAATATAGTTATGAAAAATATGGAATCTTACCTGTAACAGACCAACATCAAATATGTAAGCAAATAAACACGTAAAAAGTAGCTATGCTGAATACAATGGATTTTATTGATTTTGACTATTCTAAATTTTATAAAATGCATTGCAAATAAAAAAAATATATGTTTAATACTATCAGAAAAAATACATATAATACCTATTTGATATAAAAAATAAAACGGTAACATTGACTTGGAATTGCGCCAAAATTCATTTTCTGGTTTTCGACGGATTTATACGTTTTCGAAGATACTGAACAGGATTCGTCTGGTTTCAGAAAATTCGTGTCCATGGGTCTGTCTGAGTGTCTGCCTGCGTGTTTGTGATACAAAACTTGTGGCCGCTCTAAGTTACGAAATACTGAAGGGAATTTTATAAAACATCAGATACATTTAGACCTTGACTATAGAAAAGATCCAGCAAATTATGGCCAAAATTTTAAGAAAAAAGGTAATCCAGGTTTAAGTAAGAGAGATAAAAGGGGCATTCCTCAACTTGCAGCGAAAGCCGGTCATAGTTCAAAGCTGATCTATCCCTTCCTGTTACTTCTAGAAGAGTTAGGATAATTTTACATTCTTCACGGAGCTTGAAATGGTTGAAAATGAGGTCTGGTCCAAAGTTACTTCTGACAAGGAAGGTCTCTATTCAGAAAAATCTGAAAAAATTACAGAGTGTTCTTCTCATGTGGGTATATATGTTTATAAAAATGTTTTTGGCGGAATCTCGATAGAAAGTTCGTAAAAAAATAATGAAAATTTAGTTTATTTGGCGATTTATCATCGGTTGGCGGTGAAATGGAATTCCGAAAAATACTTTTTTATGTCGAATGTACTTTAAGATAAAAATGTTTTATGTTGAACTTACTTAAATAAATTTAACGTAAATAACTCTAGTTTTGTAAGTTTTAGCTTGATTTAACTATAATTTTGTCATATATATGTAATATTTATAATGAAAAGTTAAATATCAAATTTTATGAGTTAAAACAAAATTAAAATATATTCAAATTGTTTCAATATCTCAAAATTAAGTCCAATTGAGCACAGGTAATTCAATTTTGTTGCTATGGAAACGACGAATTCTTTTTGATATTGAAATGAACAACTGGTAAATGAATCTGGCCTTTATCTTGGAATACGCTTAAATATATGAAAGTATTTTTAGCTCACAGGCTATCAAAGCCTGAGAGCTAATGTGCCCGCCCGTTCTGTATGTATGTACGTACGTACGTATGTATGTATGTATGTATGTACGTAACGCGATAACTCTTGATAGAAACATCCGATTTGCTTCAAAATTTTTTTCTAGGTTCATTGTGATAAGGCGCTTCCCTGATTAGTTTTAGGAGTTCATTGGTTAAGGATAAAGGGGGAAAATCGGGGTTAGTCCAACCCCTTAATTCAGATTAATGGGTTTTTCATGCAGAATCATTCGATTTGCTCCGAATTTTTGTATACCGGTTTATTATGTTAAGGAACTTCCCTGATTAGTTTTTGGTGTTCATTGGTTAAGGATAAAGGGGGGTTAGTCCACCCCCTTAATTCAGAAAAATGGGTTTTTCTTGAAGAATCATTCGATTTGCTCCGAATTTGGTATACCGGTTTATTATGTTAAGGAACTTCCCTGATTAGTTTTGGGAGTTCATTGGTTAAGGATAAAGGGGGAAAAACGGGGTTAGTCCACCCCCTTAATTCAGATAAATGGGTTTTTCATGCAGAATCATTCGATTTGCTCCGAATTTGGTATACCGGTTTATTATGTTGAGGAAAGTCCCTGATTAGTTTGGGGGGTTCATTGGTTAAGGATAAAGGGGGAAAAGGATGGTTAGCCCACCCCTTTTAATTCAGATAAATGGGTTTTTCATGCAAAATCATTCGATTTGCTCCGAATTTGGTATACCGGTTTATTATGTTAAGGAACTTCCCTGATTAGTTTTGGGGGTTCACTGGTTAAGGGTAAGGGGGAAAAGGGAGGTTAGCCCGCCCCTCTTAATTTAGATAAATGCGTTTTTCATGCAGAATGATTCGATTTGCTCCGAAGTTGGTATACCGGTTTATTGTGTTACGGAACTTCCCTGATTAGTTTTGGGGGTTTATTGGTTAAGGATAAAGGGGGAAGGGGGGGCTAGTCCACCCCCCTTAATTTATATAAACGGGTTTTTCATGCAGAATTATTCGCTTTGCTCCAAATTTGGTATACCGGTTTATTATGTTAAGGAGCTTCCCTGATTCGTTTTGGGGATTCATTGGTTAAGGATAAAGGGGGGCTAGTCCACCCCTTAATTTAGATAAATGGTTTTTTTGCAGGATTATTCGATTTGATTCAAATTTGGTATACCGGTTTATTATGATAAAGAGCTTCCCTGATTAGATTTGGAGGTTCACTGGTTAAGTATAAAAGGGGAAACGGGGGCTAATTTCCTTCACTTATTTTTTTTTGAGGGGCATTATTCTTTAAAATAAGAGTATAATATACAATTAGTGTGAATAGCCTGTGAGCTCAATGCCATCAGTTTAGCTGGGCACTTTTCTTTTTTATTTATATATGAAATTGTTTTTAAAGTAATAAAATTAAATAACAAGCAACATAAATATGTAATGCGAAAAAATGTATTTATTAAACTCTCTCATTGTTTATGTTTAAATTCATTAAATACTTTTTACACGCATTCGAAAAATTAATTAACAAACAATTTTCAGGTGCATTAAAACCGTTTGCTTTTGGCTAGGAAAAGTACGACTCGCGTGGCACTTTCGTCTTTTCGGGCCAAATACTCAAAAGTATTTTTTTTTTTTTTTTTTTTTTTTTTTTTTTTTTTTACAGTCTTTCTACTGTTATTCCGCCGCTAAATTTGATTGAACTTTTATTACATGCATAAGTAGTTTAATTGGTATTTTTTTTCAAAATATTCTGAGTATGCCCAGTAAGGAGACCTTCCTTGTGAATAACAATCAGATGCGTTTGCGGGATTTGCGGTATTGCGAGAAGTACTTGGTAATAAGTGACGTGGAATAAATTCATTTTCTCCAACGAAAAACGATTTAATTTGGATGGCCCGGATGTTTTGAAATATTATTTGGAGGAATCTCCGAAAAGATCCAAAATCTACATTCCGCAGAAATTTTGGTGGCGTAAGTTTGATGATTTGGGCAGCGATCGCTTATGATGGCAAAAGTGAAATTGTATTTTTAAACGGTCGCCTGAATTTTTTTTTTTTTTTTTTATAATAGTTTAGTTTTAGAAAATTCACTTCTTCCATTTGCATGGCAATATTATGGTTAAGATTACATCTTCATGGAAGACAATGCAAGTATTCACATTTCAAATGCAATAAAAGTTGGTTTGACGAACAGAATATTGTTCTTTTAGATCATCCACCTATTAGTCCTGATCTGAACCTTATCGAAAACTTTTGGGGACAGCTTATTCGAATGGGTCATGCAAATGGTATGCAGTACACAGAGCGCTATAAGTAAGCATACAAAGTTAATGCTGGAATCTGCCGTAAACTGACACAGCTGCGCCATCTTGTGGATGGAGTGAATAACGCAAATACGCGGGTTTTTTGTATGACGTCATATATGACAGAATATCTACCATCTGCGCATCTCGGGCGCAGGTCTATTTGAAGATATTTACAATTTAAGGGTTATAGGTGGAAAAGCAGACAAAGCTATTTTAGAGAATACCTGTTAAAATTTTAATCATGAATTTCAAATATTTACTCACTCATGGAAGATGAACCTTGTTTACCAGATTTACTGCAAAATATTTTTGTTACAGTTTGTTTTGATGAAAAAAAAAATCGATTGATTTAAAAAAAAAAAAATCGCAATGTCATTTTAATTTCGGGAGAAAAAGCACCAATGCTATGTAAACAGTATTGCCTTTTGCTCCGAAACTAAACTGACATTGCAACTATTTTTTAAATACATATATTTTTATCAAAACAAGCTGTAACAAAAATATTTTGAAATAAATCTGGTAAACAAGGTTAATCTTCCATGAGTGAGTAAATATTTGAAATTCACGATTAAAATTTTAACAGGTATTCTCTAAAATGGCTTTGTCTCCTTTCCCTCCTATAACTCTTAAATTGTAAATATCTTCAAATAAACCTGAATTTTATGCAAGCTATTCAGGCTAAAAGAAAACCATTTTTGTTAATAAAAGTTATAGGCGTAACTTTTAATTCCATGGATTTTTCCAGGTTTTTTTCCACATTGGAAGAAACTTGCCCACATTGGGTTTATGTTATTATTTATTAGAAAGAAAAGTGTATTTTAAATATAATGAGCGAAAAGCATGTGTTTAAATTGATGTAATATACCAGTATGTATGTATTTTAAATAAAGTTATGTTTTTCAAATGACGAGTATATTTTTAAAATGATTTTATATTTTGAATGAAATGAATGAAACATAAACACTGGTGATGGGGAAAATATTTGATGGTTTATGAACTGCGGCCGGCTAACATAAAAGTACTTTTTTACACTGTTTATTTAATCTAACCCTGTTCATATATATGAAAAGATAAAAAAAATTTTAATCAATTTTTCCCTCCCAGATATGCTAGAAAAATAAAAATTATGTACATGGATGTGCTTCTAGTAACAATACAACATTTTAGTATTTTTACAACTTGATTATAAATTAGCAAATTAATTTTACGTTATCTAAACGTAGCTGATAAATCCTTAAACATTCTTTACGGTTGTTACAACTGTATATACAAGTACAACAATTGAGTAAGTTATGTAACAAACTACGATTTCTAAAATATACCAACTGGTTGGGAAATTGCAAAAGAGAAATATTTAAAACCTTTAAGCATCTTAAACGTGATTTTCAGCCCTACAATTTTTTATAAAAAAGTTAAAATATTATTTAATATATATTATTAAATGTCAGTGATTTTAATACGTTCAATTGGCCCATCTCCATCCGCAGCCCTTTTTTCTACTACTTATTCCGACTCTTTTGCGGAAGCCAGATTTAAAAAAAAAAAAAAAAAAAAAAAAAAAAAAAAAAGAAACCAGACAAAATTAAAAGGGAAATTTGAAATTATTGGCTACCGACAAACAACTGTTACGTCGAGCTTATTATTAGTCTATAGTTTTCAGTTATTGTCAATTGTTGTGTGTTTCATAAGCCTTTTTCAAATTTGTAGAATGTTCCGCAATTGGGTTATTTCGATAAAAGTTACTTTCATTTTCTAACCATTATTTAACTTTTATACAGTTTCAATTGTATACTGTTTTCTCATTTGACGCCAATCATGGCTATCGGCCCGATTACGGAAAGTTATCCATTTTACCCCTGCGAAGAACCGGTGTAAGATAATAAATGTTTAATTGAGTACCACGAACTATTTGTAAATATTTTATATTTTATTCCAATTTTTGAAGTTTCTTCTATACTTTGTATGCTTTCTGCAATGTTATTCACCTGTGCGAAGTACAGGTATCCCATGAAAACTATTTTTCCCGGATATGACACAATGACCGACATATTTCTAGATTTAAAAAAAAGTAATTTGTCGATTTTAGGAATTTTTTTTAAAGCTGTTTTCTAAAATTCTCAAAATATTTAAAACTATAAATAATCAATTCTTGCTGGTTTAATAGTACAAGAATTACTGCTTGCATTTTAAATTAAAGTGGATCCTAATGTAAAATTAAATGAGTTTTAAATGGAATGAATGAAATGCTTCTATTTTAAATATTATAAATACAATTCAAGAGTTACGATCAAGAGAATATTTGGCAATTTATCGCCTGCGCCCGGTAAATAAAAAATATGCCTTAAAATTAATTAAATAATTTTTACTTAAACTCTAAGCGTAATAAAACGTTTAATTCTCATTGGAAATACACATGTTTATGTAATTTTTTTAACTTTATCTTATCAGGAATTGAATTAAAAACGCTGCTGTAAAATTCTATCTTAACATACATTAACTAATTTTTATATGTCCTTGTTCATTGCATTACAAAAACATAATTCAAATAGAACGTATTAAAATTACTGATATTTAATAATATATATTAAATAATATTTTAACTTTTTTTATAAATTATAATAAAACACAAAACTAACCTGTTTTTCTCTTTTGGGAAACGAAAAAAATGAGTTGTCTCAGATAGAGAGTTATTTTTGCAGTTTTGAAAACTGCAATAATTAGAACGCCAACCTGGCATTTACCCAAATAATATAAGTTCTTAAAAGAACTGATTTTGTTTAAATAACTAACTTCAATTAATAAATTAAATAATGGGGAATAAATAAATCGAATTATATCTATATTTCCAACAATTAAGTACTGCAGACGACAAACGAATAAAATCACGGCTGCGCGTGCGCATAGTTATTTCATAGATATCGAACTTATAGATCATCCAAGAAGGGGAAAGAAGTTAATAATCCGCTTGTAGTTCACTCCGTCCGCTGGGTGGCGTATGACCTTGATTGACGTGACCTCGCCTTTAATCTTGCGATTACCTGTCCCATTTAAGATAGGACGCTTAATTATCGCTTTGGCAGTACACTTCACTTGTAGAATTGAAAGCTCCAATCTGTCAAAACGGAAAATTAATTGATCAAAAATACATTCAAAATCTTGTTTCATCGATGACATCTAAAATAAAAGAAACTCTGATGAATAAAGGCGGGTTTAGTAACTATTAATTTCAATTAAATGTAATATTTCATAAATCAATTTTCATGTTTTTATGTTACTAAATCTAATTTTTGAATTTATGTATTAGTTTATTAATATGTACGAAATTTTAATTTTCTAAATTATTTGTAGTACATAGCATGTATAATGTATGAAATTTCATTCATTTTAAATAAATATTATAGAAGTTTTTGTTTAAAAACTGTGTTTTCATAAATCAGTTTCCACCAGTGTATGATGTTCAGGTTATGGTGTATACCGGAAGACAAGCAGAGCTACTAAGCTGCATTTTCAACGTTTTTCCAAATGGCTATACCTCGAGAACTAATGCATGGAATTTCGTGAAACTTCATACTATGCTAGACCTTGCCAAAAATATATGTTAATAAGATTTTGGTGTATATCGCTCAATGTTAAAGGCTGCTAAGCAACATTTATTTACGATTTTTGATATAGCTATATCTCAAAAATTAATGTACGGAATTTCATCAAACTCCATATTATGTTAGACCTTGCCAAAAATATATGCTAATAAGATTGGTTGTATATCACTCATCAGGTAAAGTCGATGTGCTGTATTTTTCGAGATTTCTGTGATGGCTATATCACGAAAAGTATTATGAGGAATTTCATCAAACTTCATATTCTGTAGATCTTGACATAAATAAAGGCAGAGTCAATTTCGACTTAAATCAATTAAAAGGAAAAAAATTACACTCTTTCACTGTATTTCACACTATTGTTAACATATCTTAAATAATATGATACAAGTTAAGATGTCTCAAGACTCTTAAAATTAGAAAAAGTGAAAAAAAGACCATTTTCAAAGTTTAATATATTAAAGCCTATATGATTTAGAAACACAATATTACTTGGGATGAAAGATATAAGTATGTCATTTGATTTTTTAAAAATATTCGAAGAGGCAGAATCAGTATTTACAGGGGGCTCCAAACTGCCAGGCATTTGTCGAGCAGAAATTTGGTATGACAACTTACGCGCAGTCTTACAAAATAAATTTTGCAACTAGAATGAAATTTTTTGTGCTTAATTATGCTTCAGATTGTAATAATTATCCTGAACTTAAGTAAATTTTTATTTAAAGCATTTTTATATTTTTAGTACAAAGTTGTATTTAGCTAATACAAAATTTTGAAATTTTCGACAGTATAATTGCTTTTTAACACTTTCCAACAAAGCTGGAAAGTGTTTATGCATTCGGTTTGTCTGGCCGTCAGTCCGTTTGGCCGTCTGGCCGTCTGTCCACGCTCTAACTCCCGTAAATATACTCGGATTTTCATGAAATTGATAAATCTTATTTAGGGTCACCAAAGCATGTTTGGTATTGTATATGAAGCATGTAGGATTAATCGTTCATTTACAGGGGCACTCAAAAGTATTACATTACATTATGGTATATGGGGAATAACTCCCGGTACTCGGTAATATACTCGGATTTTCATAAAATTGATAAACGTTATTTAAGGTCACCAAAGCATGTTTGGTATTGTATATGAAGTATGTAGGATTAATCGTTCGTTTACAGTGGCACTGAAAACTATTCCGTTACATTATGGTATAGGGGGAAAAATCGTTTGCAGAGTATTTTAATGACATTATGCTATTTCAAATGTATTGAAACTGATATAAATCACTGACTTTCACTACGATCACGTTAGAACAGGACATTCATAGCATTTGTTATTCATTTACAGGGACACACAAAAGAAATAGGTTACAGTGCAGTGCTGGCTCTGAGTAATAATTGCTGGAGTGCATGGTTTAAAATTCAGTATGCATTTTTAATTTAATTAATTTTTTGCAGGTTACCCGTTATATATAAATTCTATACCTCAAATACAAGGCTACACAAAAGTACTCACGTACCGTTCTCCTTATTAAAGGAAATTGCTGAAAGTAAATTTTCACCTGAAGTATAAGTAGCTCTTAAGGAAACTAAATTTTGGCTTGCATGTAGCTAATAGATTCAAATCTATAAATCATATACAGGGCTGCAATTCGCTTAATTTTCCGATATTTGATGGAAACAGCTAAAATTGGGTTCTGAAATATATTATGCGTTTCCATATGGTTGAATTAGACGCAATATTTTAATTTTTTATACAGTGCAGTTTTGTTACATTACTCTGAATGTGTTGGAAAGTGTTTCATAATCTATGCTTGACGCATGATTTTTTCTTACTTGTTTAATAATAAAAATGAAAGTTTATGTTCGTTTAATACTGACTAAAAAATATATGTTTTGAAAATTTCATGAAAAAATATTCAGAAGTTTGAGATATCCTGCGCGTAATGACCAAAAACGTCATTTGGAGAAAAAATGACTTCAAAGTTTCATAAATGCCTCTTCATCTATTGCGCGGGTATAATTCTAAAAGGTATAACTTCTGTTCTGATTGGAATTTCAAGGAAAAAAATTATATCAAAATATTCAGAAAAGATAGGAGTTTAAAATTTAAAGAAGTAAAAATCGTGAAAATTTTGATGCTTTAGTCCTGAGACTCTTTAACCACTTCAATTATTGCGCCGAGATGAGTCGAGTGTAAAAGCACTGTTTCAATATACCTACTGTGCCAGTGAATCGGTTAATAAGATAGAATTCAAAACTTATTTCAGATTTTTAAAAGTTAAATTAAGTATTAATAACACCTTATAGGTTAGTAAAATAACGTTTAGAAGTAAAAAAAAAGAACGTATTTTTATCAAGTTTTCTTAATGTTTAAAACTAATCTGTTTAATTTAGTTGCTCAAATGAATCTCAGTAAGTGTTCGGATTAGTTCTTTCTGGAAAATGCGCAATACCAAACTTGAAACGAAGAAAAGTGCTCACAAAGAATGGATATTTATGCAAATATGTACTATTATTTTAAAGAATTGAAAAATGTCAGCAATTTAAATGTCGTTAAAAGACAATAGCTGAGATATTTTCACAATCTTAACATTGGAAAACCATTAAATACAGCCAAAGAAAATTTCTTCAAGCAGTAACTTTAAATATTTGAATATATCAAAGTATGATGTCAGAAGTACTTTGTAGAAAAGATTTTGTACAGAGAAACTGGCATAAAATAAATGCTCTTTTTTATGATTTATTTGGTGCATGGAATCTTTCAAAAAACGTATATTAAAAGTTTAAAAATAAAATGCAATGAATTTACGAGGTGATTCATTTTTAAGCAATAATAATGTCATAATTTAAAATATACATATACACGATGACTTACCAACTGGTTCTAGGCATTAACTTTTCTTTTAACCTCTTCATGAACGATTTTATTATGGTGAGAAGAAAACGACTTTTTTACGAATTATTTATTTTATATTAATAGGAGATAATAAAGACACAAAATGTGAAAAACAATGAAAATCCAGGGGAAAATAACGTCCACATTTGTGGCCGCTAAGCGTGAATGGTAATTTCTGAGGGAAATAAAATAAAATTCTTACACTGAATTTCTTTCTTACAAATTTCAATAAAGTATTAAATGTTAAATTATTTAATGTATCTGATATTATTTTTATCAAATATTAACGATTTGCTCAAATAACCCAACAACAGTGAATGCTGAAAAAATATTTCACCGTATTTTTATATCTATAACTGTACATCGGTGAAGTCAAATCCTAAAATTTTTACTTCTGTTGATGAGGAGTTCTGTTGTGAAAAAGGTATTATAACATTTTTGTTCTTTTTAGGTGCGTTCGTAATTATATAAATACGAAGCACCTATAGTCGTCGTTCAGTAGTTCTGTCTGTTCGTCCGCATATAACAGAGCAAAAACTACCCAACCGAATGATCTGAAATTTTAAATATATAATTGCTGTAAGATATTGTCCGACCATTTCAAATTTTATGTAAATCGGATGTATAGTTTAATTACAGGGACAGTCAAAAGTTTTCCGTTACATTACGGAGAATGGGAAAATATTATTGCAAGTGCACTTTAATAACGTTACAGCCTTCCGAATTGTCTGAAATTTTAAATATATAATTGTTGAAAAATTTTGTCGAGTCATTTCAAATTTTATGTAAATCGGAAGTATAGTTTAATTACAGGGACAGTCAAAAGTTGTCCGTTACCAATGACGGCCAATAGAAAAAAATTACTGCAAGTGCATTTTAATGATGTTACAGGCTGCGCACTTATGAAGAGCAAAATATATACATCCAGTACAATATGGGGTACGAAAAATATTTGCAAAACTAGTTATAGTACGAGCGCACCTCATTTGCCAGGTTTGACGAGCAATTTCCAACTTGTTATTATTGACAGTAATCTACCCTATCTATATCATAAAGGACAAACATATCTGTGCGTAACGCATACGTCATTTTGCGAATGGGAACACTTTGAAATTTGAAATAAAATTTTGGTTTTAAAATTTTCTCTACTGCAAATTTTTAAACTTCTAAACATCGCACATTTTAAATTTTTACACCGTCGTATAAGGGAAAAAATGCTCTTTTAAATGCAATTTGTTTGAAAGCTGTATCTCAATTTATTTTTGAGATATTAATTTTTTTGCAGTTTTTATTACCATTTTTCTTATCCAGGCAACAAAAATACATCATTTCTAGTGAAAGTTATTGAAAGTAAACGGAAAAGGGTCGAAAATAGGAGATACTGTATCTTTTTGCTCCCATTTTCTCATAAAACCTGAAAAAAAAGTTGAAATTAAAATATGGGCTATGTCAAGAATATTGTCTGTTATTCCGTCATAATGACGTCATATGCACACTTTTCTACAGACGAAGTTTAAAACTGGATTGTAAAAGTGAATTGCTTTAGCAGATGCAAATGACGTCACTTTATGAAAAAGCGTGTATTTTAATTCTCAAACCTGAACTATGTTTTGTAGAAGTGCGTCATTTTCACAGCACGGCTGCTTTGAAATTCGTCACAGGTGAAAATGCTTCATTTTTGAAAATAATGTAATTGAAATCACACACTGATAAAATGCAATGTTTTACAAAAATTTAGAGTGTCTTTATAAAAGATAGGTGTCATGCAAATGATAGCAATTTATATTACAGAAATTGATGATTCTCGCCTGGATGGGTTTGCTCCACCGAGTTAGACAAGCAAACAAATAATTTGTGATTTAAAATAATATCGTGTTCCTGAAGTTTTGTAGAAAATTCTCTCGAATAATAAAATTTGAATGCTATTCTTTAGGACATTCTACTATAATTTTATCAAAATAACATAATTTGCTTAATTATAATTTTTCCTAATTTTTTATAATCTATATATTTAAAACACAAGTGTGCTTTTTAGTCATCTGCCCTGATCTTTCTGCTGTACCAATTTTACTATTTTTATTTTATTTTATTATTTTTTTTTTTTAACTGAAAGCTCTTCCTTTGTAGATGTGATCGCACTATCTGTTTTTTTTTTAATACCCCCACTTTTATATTTTAATTTTAAAAGCATTTTACGAAATTTCTTCAGAATAATGAAAATTAGATAGCTTTCATTATTGCAGACAAGAGAGAAATTATGAGGTATTTTTAACTTTATTCATGCTATTTTCTGATAAAAATCCTAAATTGTTGATACAAATTGTTGTATAGGTTTTAGTGGCGCAAAATCCCATTAGGAGCAGAATATTATAATAGGGGCATAATAACGGAAATTGACATACTGCTTTTGAAAATACCCATTTTTCCTCATAAATTTTATATATTGTTTTTCCTTCTGCATTTATACTGATACTAAGTTTCAGACACAAGGCGAAATGCTTATTTAAGTGAAAATGGAGTGATATTTAAAAGAAAACGATCATTTTCTAAAATAAAACTAAACATTTTAATACAAATGCGTCTAAAAAACATAAATTACGGAAATTTTTACTCTCCGGAATTGAGATTAGAATCTCAAGTACAGAGTGCGTCTGTTCACGTAAAAGATGTTGCTGACAATCGTGAGTTCAAGTTTTGAGTTAAAATGATTTTCAAATGATCAAATAAAATACAATTTTTTTAAAAATGATGAATATGGATATGAGAAGGGCATATGGAAATTTTGAAGGTGAAAATTGCTGTTTTCATTCCGGAATGCCAAGCATAAGAGCCTCAATTGATAACCACATCCTAATAACTGATGTTTATTATATTTTACTGATTAAGTATCTATATTATAAAGAACAAACGTATCTGTGCGAAACGCTGACGTCATTTTGCGAATGGCAACACTTCACGATCAAATTTCGGTCTTGAAATTTTCGCTACTGCAATTTTTTAATCTTCTGATCATCGTACATTTTCCATTTTTAGAACGTCGTATAGGGAAAAATATATACTTTCATATGCAATTTATTTAAAAACTATCTTAATTGACTCATTTATTATGTTTTCTAAAATAATTTTCAAGCCTGATTTTTTGTAATTTTTCTTATCACGTGCCGGCTTCAATACATAATAATAAAAACATTTTGCACATAAAGCAACAAACATTTTTCAGCATTTGTTTCTGACTATTTTTGCATAACAAAATTTATATTTCCTTTATAAGCTAATAAAAGAATAATATTAAAAACCACCAATCTAACACATTTGTAAAAGACAAATTAACGAAATTAATACTTCTTTTATAAACAAATAAAGGAATAATATTGAACAAACACAAATCTAACATATTTGTAATCATACAAATCTAAATTTTTAGATCACCAAATAGGATTTTTTTCAAATGGAATTTGTTTTCAAAGTTCAACTCCGTTTACTGATTGTCTATGGTTTTAAAAACAATTTTAAATTTTATATTGAGATATTACAGATTGCTTTAAAGAGCTTACTTGATTTTTTAAACAATATCTTCAACGATATCTACAGTTCGAAACACAGCTTCACTCATGTTAGATTGTCCTTCTACATAACGACGATATTCCGCTACATGAAAGACTGCCTCACTCGAAGTTGTGATCGGCCTCTTTTCTTCTACCTGCACGGAAAAAACTGTTTTGTTGAAATTACTAAATTTTGGTTCATATAGCTCCATCCAAATATTTTTGTTGGAATGGTTAAATTTTGGTTAGATTAACCAAATTATTTTGTTAATTCAACAAATCTTTTGTTTAGTCTACCTAAAATTTGGTCATTCCAACCAAAATATTTGGATGGAGCTATATTAACCAAAATTTAGTAATTTCAAGAAAACAGTTTTTTCCGTGTGATCTTCAGTATCTTTATCGTTTTCCGTTGCAATGTTCTTACTTTTTAGAACTTCGGATAGAATATCGATTTTCGATAGCTCTCTACAAATGTCTATGTTTTTATCAATGTCGACGTAATCATCAAATGGTATGCTGTCTTCCCATGCAACTGAGGGAGGTAAATTTTCTTCATCTAAAAGCTCGCTAGAGACAGTGTTCCTGATGAATACTGCTTTCCAGAAACAATTTCCTATTCTGTTTTGGCTCACTTTGGACCATGCATTTAAACACATTCTTGAGGCATCGAGGAGGGTAATGAACCGCTTATGAGAAGATTCAGTAAGGAGGTGTTATACGACTACGGCTAAGCATCTGCAGAATGCTTCAGATTTTTAATGATGCCTTGATCCATTGGTTGCACCACGGAGGTCATGTTTGGGGGTAAAAATTTAACTGTGACATTTTCCATAGCAGGTATCGATTTATGAGCCGTGCAGTTATCAATAAACGGGATGATTTTTCTGTTTTTTTTGTACGTGCGATTGAGATCTAGTAGTCATTCTTCAAAAAGATTCGTCGTCATCCATGCTTTCGTGTTTGAACTTTGTACTATAGGATTTGTATTGACATTATTAAAACGCCTTGGATTTCTTGATTTTCCAATCATCAGTAAAGGTAACTTCTCAGTGCCGTCCATATTTGCTCCCACAAGTAGGGTTATTCGGTCTTTACTGAGTTTTCTTCCACTACATTTTTCACCTTTAAAATCCAAAATCTTTGCAGGGGTACATTTGAAAAAAGAGTCTAGTTTCGTGGACATTAAAAATCTCTCTGTCCTGTGATATGATGATGATATGAACTATTTTTTCTTTCCATTCCTTTGCTGCATCTTGGTCCACACTTGAACTTTCACCACACACAGACTTAAAGGAAATTTCATTTATTTCCTTAAATCTGTCTAACCATCCGGAGCTTGCTTTGAAGTTGTTGATTCCTAAGCTGACAGCAAATTCTTCCGCTTTTGCACGAGCAAGAGTTCCACGGATAGGGATGCTTTTGTCCCGCGCTTGCTTAAACCACTTCAAGACACACTCGTCCACATCAGGTTTATAAGGGTTCCTAGCTCGTTTGTGATTCCGTTTAAATTTCAATTTTTTTTCCTTATTTTTCAAAAAGGTCGAAAGAGTATTAGATGCTATTCTATACTCTTTTGTGATTATGCATTTCTTCTTTACTCCCTTTTCTACCTCACGAATCACAGCAATTTTTTCATCAAAAAGTAAGGTTTTATACGGAACACAGGGCTTACTCAACGATATGCTTGCACTGAACTCTCACCACAAAAACTAAAAGCACAATGAAGAAAACTCAAGCGATTACAGCCCTGATTTCGAACGAATTGCAACGCGTGTCATCTATGATTTTGGCGAGATTAGCATGTGTCACAAGGGAAAGGGCTTACGTTCCTCCTCCCTTTATCCCTGCTCTGGTTCCTAGAACACATAAGAATATTCTTCCACCTTCTTCTCTTCCCCAAAGATTTTTTCACAATAGCTGAAAATAACCCGTCCACTTTTCAAATAATTGCATTGAAACTAGATTTTGTCATTTTTGAAAGGGTAAAAACTTCGAATTAAAGAAGTTGGACTTCAAAATTTTGACAATAGTTGAAAATAACCCGGCCACTTTTCAAATAAACTGCATTGAAACTAGATTTTGTCATTTTTGTAAGGGTAAAAACTTCGAATTAAAGAAGTTGGACTTCGAAATAACCAAGATTTTTTAGCATTAACTGAATACAAGTTTCAAGGGACTGACAAAAAACTTCGAATTATCCACAAATTCGAATTAAA
Organism: Maratus speciosus; assembly: GCA_963932465.1. Lineage (NCBI taxonomy): Eukaryota > Metazoa > Arthropoda > Arachnida > Araneae > Salticidae > Maratus > Maratus speciosus. The sequence continues at coordinate 25,753,971 of OZ010786.1, forward strand.
GACGTTCGAATTATCCAAGTTCGACTACTAGAATTTCTAAATTCGAATTAGTTTTCGAAATATTAATTTTTTTCTAATTTTATATACATTTTTCTAATGATGGCAACTCAAATTTTAATCAAGATCAAGCAGATTTTTTTTTCAGAAAAGGTTGACATGGTAATCCGGCTATTGTTGTTTATTTGACAATAAATGTTTATTTACTTTTATTTCTTTTTACAAATTATATAAATTATGGGGACTCTGTGGCTGAATGGTCAAAGCACCAGTCTGCTAATCGCTTGCGAGTGTAACAGTTTGTGGGTTCGATTCCCGCTGGTTCCATTGCACGCACATTTTGTGTCGAACTCCCAGGGTGTATTTCTCTTGTGTTGTAATATTTCCTTGTGCTATCTTGTCTCCGACTTATAAGCGGGCTCTCATGTCAAGCACACAAGTCGTATGTTTGTTATTCAATAAAAAAATAAATATAAATTATTTTGTTCTATGACTATTAATTATTATTTTTTTATATTTCCTTTAGAAAATGATAGAAAATAATGAAGAAATACAGTACTACTTAGTTATTCCGTCGACCAATTTCGCCAAATTATATAAATCGCCAAAACACTCGCCAAATTATACAAATTAAAATAATTTTTATTTTAAATAACGAAAGAACAAAAAAATTAGTATAACATTAATAAATATACGAATAAAACGTCGAAATAAAAATCACTTGATGACATAAACATGTGTAGCTTGTTTAAAGTCAAGAGAATCTGACATTTACGATCAACCGTTATCGGCATTTAATCTTATAGTTTAGCGATAGATTTTTGGTCGGCGGGATATCTAAGGAACACCAAAAATGCATATGTCACTGGTATTTGAAAACGAGGTTTTCGCCAAATTTTCGTTAAAAAATAAAAATCACGCCAAACCTGCGGTGCGTATCTGGCCAAATAGTACCAGTCGAAAAAAAAAAGCTAACTGGCGAGTTGAAAAAAAGCTATTGGCGGATTTGCATCCTGCTAGCGTAACAGTACCAAGAATTCTTTGCGACCATGGCAACTTTTATGTAGTTTTATTCGAAAAAAAATTTGATTTTTTAATCAGAATGGAAAACTTACGGTCCCATATTGGCGCGATTTTTTTCTGGCGCCAATGTCATATACGGAACGGGCACATAACTGGCGCCAAAGTATCGTTATTTTGCTTGATATGGTAAGCCGGATGTTGCTGTTTATGCTGTTGATGCGTTCCCCAAATTGGCGTCGTTAAAAAATCACGCCAATATGGGACGTGTATGACATATCTGTCAAACTTTCATATGAACGGCGAAGGGATCAGACCGTATTTGTTTCTGGCAGTTGACGACTTGAACTATTATAATATAGGTGAAATGATGGCTATAGAATAATATTTGACGACTTATCACCTGTGCCTAGCTAACATTAAAGTACCAAAATGGCATCCAGAGTATAAAAAGCGAAGTGGTCCGCCTGGAACCGTTGATGATAGTCCCATGACTTAGGCTATTGTTATAGAGATTGTTTTAAAATACCGGTAGACAAAGAATCTTATACTTAATTTATTTTATTTTAGCTTCTTTTCAAATGTTTAACTGATAGTCTTTAATCAAAAACGAAAACAACCATTGGATGTCTTAACAGCAACTGATTCGTCCTTAAATTTTTGCAATCAAAGGGAATTGAATGGAAACCCATTTACAGGGAGATCTGTACAGCTTTTTTCAGTATAATTCAATCTTCTCTAATATTTTTAAAACCCATCAGATTAGCGTGATTTTAGATTCTGCGGTGTCTGAACGGGGGTTGGCGAGCGTAGCTTGCAGGGGGCAGAGCCCCCTAGTTGTAATTATAAAAACCTAAACGTCCACATATGTGGCCAAGGACCTGGAGAGTTTAAAATTACTTCACTGACATCGGGCATATACGAACAATAAACGGTCAAGTGTGATTATTACTCGCGCTGAAAGGGTTCCGCACAAAAAACATATGAGTTGTTAACTGTATTATTAAAAAAAATCGTTGCTAAATGAATAAGACTTTGGAAAAAACTATATGACGTGCGGTTGATTATAGCTGTATATACTAGAAAAGTATGAATGTATATACCATGAAAGTTTAAAGAGATATGAAGCCTAAATAATATCAAATATTGCCATTCTGTATAACTCTTTTTTTTTTTAATCTTATCCTACTCTGCCTATGATTAACTTAATTCGGTTCTGACAATAAGTGCAGTTCATAATTAACTCCTTGAGCTCTGGCGCTGTCAGTGGATGTATGCCACTAGCCATCAGTATTGCCGCATCTGACAGATTTTTTTCAATAGAAATTTTGAATTCACAACACAAAAAATTAATTGATAATTTTCTTTTACCTTTATTTATGGAAAATCAGTCATATTGTAAAGCAAAAATAACAGTCAAAACTTTCTGGTGCGAATTCGGAATGTCTAATTAAAAAATCAGCCGTATATGATATTGTCGGAAATAGACAAAATAGCATGACGTACGTCAGAGAGCGCAAGAGGTTAAACTTCATTTGTGATTTCATAAAACTAAATTAAGCGTAGTAATAATCATTTTTTTACAATGTAGCTAAAACAAAACCCTTGTTCAAAGTTTAGACTTGTCATTGTGCTAAGCGCGTTTCGAAAGGAGGTCGCAAAGTTGCAACGCCGCCCTTGCTCCATGCCTCGTTTTTTCAGATATCTTTTTAATTAACTTTTAAAGACACGGTAGACACATTGAGAACGCAAACTAGCCTCGAATCTCATAGTCTTCATGTGATTAATTCTTTTTAAACTAGTCTGTTTTTAAAAATTTGACGTTTAATGCTTATATACTGCTAATGGGCATTACATTATACCAATATCTCATTAAACGTTGCTATCTGGATTTAAAAGCCTATGGTACGTAGTGTACGCTGCCCCTGTCATTATGAATGTCCAAGCCGTCCGTGTCTTTAAGGGTTACTATCTCGACTAATTACTGACGATTTTTTGCAAAAATTATTATCAACAATGCTTTTATACTTCTGCTAATTCAGCTACTTCTAGCACTCCTCAACACCTTTGCTGAATGCCTGCAAATCGAAATTTGTGCGCAACGGAAAAATGCTTTTTTCTCAAAACTATATGACCTAGTGTGATCCCTATAATTTTCCTGCAAGGTTTAACTTAACGTCTACTACCTCCAATTTTTTCATAATTTTAATTTCAGTATAGTCGGAAGTAGATTGGGGGGCGGAAACATATTTTTGCACTACATTTTCGACGATATCTCTGAAAATATAATACCTAAATTTAAAAGAAATGTATTTTTGAGTCCAACGTTACGAAAGCTTTCACTCGATATACGAAGAAAAGATTATTTTCAAGTAACTTAATTAGCCCCTTAGCATTTTTCCTAAATATTTTTGTGAATGTTTAATAATTTGTAAGTATGTGGGTCAAAAGTCTTTATTACTTCCCCCAATTTGAACTTTCCACGTTCCATAGTTTACGTGGAAAATGGATGTGACAGACGGGCACAGAAGTGATCTTATAATGGCTCCGTTTTTACATTTTAAGTACGGAACTCTAAAAACAAAATAAATGCTGATTCTGAAATAAAAGAAGTTAACACGATAACAGTTTGTTCACAAATTAAAAAACAAATGAAGAGTATTTAAAAAAAGTAATATAAAAATTTTGTTTTTTAAGTCAATTCCTACTTAGGTCATCAAAGAAAATTTTAATATAATCCCTTAAGCTAACATTAGTTTTTGTTGCATTAAAATATCTCAATTTGTTGATTTTCTATAAGCAAGTAGGTTTACAATGAAACTCTATGGGAATTTGCCGAAATATTAGAGATATCGCCAAGTTGGCGTCCCTTTTGGCGACTCATTTTGGCCGCCAAATTTGGCGATATATCGCCAAGTTGGCGACAAACTTGGCGGTATTTGGCGACAGAACAGGGTGCCTCCGATGGTAGCCCCTTATTGAAAATACTTTAATTGATCTTCAACAACCAATGGCCGCCATTTTGTTTCCCATGCAAAACTAAAATTAATTAATTAAAATTTCTCTCTATTCTAAAAAAAAGTAACTACCGCTGTCACCGCCGCCGCCGGTTTTGATTATTTTGTGAGCGAAGGCCTTTCTTCGTTAATATTAACAAAAATAATGCATGCAAAAATATGAAAATCGGTGATTTTATGCAGAAATGTTTGATAAACACGCTGATGCAGACAGTTTTCAAATCGAAGAATTATTTTAAGAGTTATTTAATGCTAAAGTTGGACAAAATCGTTCCACTAAAAAAGTTTTATAGCAGCAAAAACTATAGATGGCAGTGTAATCATTTTTAGATCGTTTTATGCGTTAGAATTTGCCGGAGTGCAGATTGCATTAATTTTTTTATTTTGACTCATTTTTTCAGGTTTTATTTCTATTTGAAATTCAAATTTTCAGCATTTCTAGAGATATTTTTTACAGATTTCAGAAAATTGTACTAATTTAAACTGTTGCCAAATGTATAAAAAGCGCAAGCAATAACGTTTGCTTCAAATTAAAAATTTATTTACACGTGACTATTATAAACAGGAAAAAAACTTTCAAATTAGAATTAAATAATTACGTATAAAAAGCAGGAACTTATTAAAAATTACGTCATAAAAAGTATACACGTGAATTTTAAAAGAGAAAGGATATTGTAAAATAATAAATTCATTAACATGCGTTAGAAGTCTTAGGAGAAATTACGTCATATTTACGTCACATTATAGTTATTACATAAAATGAACACAAAATAATATTGCAAAAAAGTTTAAATTTAGAAATTGCGCTAGACATTTATTTGATATTTTGAGAATTAATTTAAAATGTCTCATTTAAAAGAACTTTCTTTTCGCTTTGTTAAAAAATACCAGGAGACAAAGACTCTCTTTACTTAATTCCTTTTATATTAGCTTATTTTGAAATGTTGTTACACGTGTATACGTCATCAAGTTATTTTTATTTCGACGTTTTATTTGTATTTTTATTATTCTTGTACGAATTTATTTGTTCTTTCGTTATTTAAAATAAAAATTATATCAATTTGTATAATTTGGCGAGTGGTTTGGCGATTTATATAATTTGGCGAAATTGGTCGACAGGATAATCAAGTAGTACTGCAGCGGATTTGGCGTTAAAATCTCCAATCAAAGAGAAATGAATAGAAATTCGTTTATAGGGAGATCGCCACTGTTTTTTAAATTATAATTCAATTTTTCGAAATCTTTTTAAAGCCGATCAAATTAGCGTGCATTTAGAGTCTGCGGTGTCTGAACGGGGGTTGGCGAGCGTAGCTCGTAGGGGGCCGAGCCCCCTAGTAATTAATGAATTAATATTTGAAAAATCTGTATTAACATCAATTGTCATCCAGTACAAGTTTTAAAAAATTTATTTCAACTTGATAGGATGAATAATGAGTATTTTATTAACGATTGAAAATTTGAACAAGATAAATATAAAAATAAATAAATATAGGGAGAGTGTGAGCTAATAGTACTAATTGAAAAAATGATCATTACTAAAACTATTTCAACAAGTATTATCTGAGGAAGTTATGTTGTTTGATGAACTCGCAGTTACCTTTTCAGGTATTACTGCTTAAAATTACATAAGCATCACCATCTGTTGTGATATACTGAATGTAACATATCGTTGGGAGCTTTCAAACTATCGGTGGTACTTTTGATTGCTTATCTCAGTAAAATATTTTTTTTAGATAATCTTTCATGTACAGATGTTTTGCAATTTCTAAAGTTAATTATAAAAAATATGAAAGTTTACTCATAAAATGCTATAACATTTTTAATTTTTTTTTTTTTTTTTTTTTTTTTTTTTTTTTTTTTTTTTTTTTAGTATTTGTAAAGAAAAGCTTCATTATTAGGATTATGAAATTAAATTTACAAAATTCAGCCACAATTTACTGTAGTCAGTAACTGAAATTAAATGCGCTTTAAATTGCTTCAAATACGAAAAACTTTTTCAAACTTATTAGCATGTATTAAATAACAAAAATAATCTAACGATAAATATTTGTAATTATTTTTATACTACATTAATGAAAATCCTATGTATTACAAAAGCTTTGTAACTATTCTAGTTTGTTGTATTTATAAAATGCTTTTAATTAGATTAGAGATGTTTAAATTTCGGCTATAACATTTCTTTCGTAGTGCCTACATTAAATTCTGCTAAGTAATTTAATTAAAACTTTGTAATCTATAACTATGGAATTTAATTTAGAAAAACTAAACTTATATCGTGATTAAAGTAAACTTATATCCTGAAAATTAAATTTGTAAAGAAATATTGTTTTTTTATTTTCAAACAAACTACGTTCATTTAACATTGTTCTTTCATGTAAAACAATTGAAATAAAATTATTCTGATAAAATTGTTATTAGCTTTTGACTTAAAAGTGCCGTTTTTACTTCCAGTAATTATATTTACTCTTTGTAAAAGATACGATAAATCTTGTATATTTCGAGTTTTTTGAAAGTCAACATTTTTTAATTTTTAAGATACACATACATTTTTAACGCCTGAATTAAAATATTTAAACTGATTATGATAATACTAGAAAGACTTGGAAACATTAAAACAGAGAAATTAAATTAAAAATACACATAAAAACATTTAATTAAAAACAAAAATATACAAAAATAGATGTTTCGCTGTGCATTGCACAGCCTCATCAGTACAAACATCAGGAATAACAGAATACCGAACATCTCCTGGACACAGTCAAACTTATTCTTTCAAAAACCCAAAATATTCCTGCGGAATCGAACCAGATTCGTTCAGGGTGTAAGGGTCTACTGTGTCTAGTGAACCAATTTTCCATGAATAACGTGCGACAACGTATACCTATAGGTGAGACTGGTAGATCGATGGAGATAAGACTTAAAGAGCATGCCGGCATTTTTAAAAATGGAAAATTAAATTCAAAATTAGTACAGCATGGCTTTGTAACGGACCACACCCCATTCTTCAAAAATTCATTGATTTTGAAAAATAACTACAACGCTTATCATTATAGATTATCCTTGGAAAATTGGTTGATTAGACTACACGTTCAACGAATCAGGTTTGATTCCGAAGGAAAATTTGTGTTTTTGGAAAAACAACTTTAACTTTGACTTTGACTGTGTCCAGGACATGTTCGATATTCTGTTTCTGTTATTGCTGATGTTTGTACTGATCAAGCTGTGCGTTGCATAGCGAAGCGTCTTTTTTGTATTTTTTGTTTTTAATTAAAAGTTTTCATGTATATTTTAAATTTAATTTCTCTGTTTTAATGTAGTCAAGTCTGTCTAGTATAAGCAAAATTAGTTTAAGGATTTTTTGTTTTGTGATTTCCATAGCCATTCCTATTTTAAATAACACATAGAAATTAGATATCTGCTTTTATGCTACTCAGATAAATTTTCAACCAACCTTTGTCGATTTTGCTTATATTTGCAGGATGTGCCTAAACTTTTGATACAGTGGTTTATAAAAAATATCCTATCTATATTATAAAGAACAAATATATCTGTGCGTAACGCATACGTCATTTTGCGAATAGCAACACTTGGAAATTTGAAATAAATTTTGGTTTTGCAATTTTCTCTACTGCAAATTTTTAAACTTCTAAACATCGCACATTTTAAATTTTTACACCGTCCCATAAGGGAAAAAATGCTCTTTTAAATGAAATTTGTTTGAAAGCTGTATCTCAATTTAATTTTAAGATATTATTTTTTTTTTTTGTAATTTTTATTACTTTTTTGTAATCGTGGCGACTGAAGTACTCCATTTCTGTTGAAAGTAACGGAAAAGAAAGGAAAATAGTAGATTGCTGTATCTTTTTGTTGCATTTCCTCATAAAAACTGAAAAAAAATTTGAAATTAAAATACGTACTATGTCAAGAATATCGTCTGTTATAAAACCCGATGAGTTTTGTCTTTATTTTGTTTTTATTTATCAATTAAATGATTTTTAGTTTATTGCAATTGAACTTTACAAATGATACAACACTTTCTCTTTACAAAAATGTATTTTAAAGAATATTTGTGTGACTTACTTTTTCCGCATTTATTTAATTCGTATCAAAAATCTGAAAGAATGCAATTTTATTAATCCGTGTGTAATTACATTTTCGGAATTTTGAAAAAATATAATTGAATGACATCTGATAAAACATGGAGCTAACAACAAAAAAAAAAAATGAAGTCATATAAAACATTAGATACCTGAGATTGTTTTGCGGAGCTTCTTAAATGACATCATTGCTTTGTGCTGGGTTTGTGTATTATTCTGCGATAATGATGTCATTTGCCTACCGTTCTATAGATGTTGTTTAAGACCGGATACTAAAAGTGGGATGCTTTAGCAGATGCAATTAACGTCATTTTATATATATAAAAATACATCAATTTTAGTTCTTAAAACTAAAATATATTTTGTAGAGGTGCGACATTTTCACCTCAGCTGCTTTGAAATTGTTCACAGGTGAAAATGCTTTATCTTTGAAAATAACGAAATCGAGGTCACACACTGATAAAACGCAATGCTTTACAAATATTTAGAGTGACTTTATGGAAGAGCAGTATCATACAGTGTGCATGCTCTTTGTCCGAAAAACAGCGATTTATATTACAGAATTTGATTATTCTCTCTTGGACGAATTCGCTTCGGCGAGTTATGCAAGCAATCAAAGAGGATCTAGGCAATAATTCAAAGTTTAAAATAATATAAAGTTCTCCAAATTTTTGTCCAAAATTCCCTGTACTAATAAAGTTTTATTGCTATTCTGTAAGACGTGTTACTGAAATTTTATCAAAATAACATAATTTGCTTAATTTACTTTTTAATAATTTTATATAAACTATATATTTAAAACACAAGAATGTTTTTTAGCCATCTGCCCTGAGCTTTCTGCTGAACCAGATTTACTAATGATGTTTTTAACTTAAAGCTGTTCATATGCAGATGTGCCCGCACTAGTTGTTTTTTTTTTTTTTAATATCCCATTATTATATTTTAATTTAAAAATTATTCTATGAAACTTCTTCAAAATGATGGTAATGAGATAGTTTTCATTATTACAGAGAAGAGAGAAATAATGAGGTTTATTTATCGTTATCTATGTGATTATCTCATAAAAATTGTTTTTAATGGCGCAAAATCCCATTAGGGACATAATATTTTGAACGGAAAATTACGTACTGCTTTTGAAAACACGCATTTGCCTCATAAAGTTTCCATATTTTTTTCCCTTCTATATGTTTATTAAGTTTCAGACACTAGGTGAAATGCTTAAGTGAAAATGACGTCATATTTAAAAGAAAACGATAATTTTCTTAGATAAAACTAAACTTTTTAACAAAATGCATAAAACCCCCCCATAAATTACAGCAATTTTTATTCTCCGATACTGAGAATATAATCTCGAGTTAAGAGTGCGACTGTTCACATGTGAAAATTTTGATGACTTCAACTTTTGAGTTAAAATGATTTTAAAATGATCAAATTAAAATATCATTTTTTTAAAAGTATGATTGCGGATATGAGAGATTAATTTTTAAATTTATCTCTATCGCGTGAATCTCGATTAAAAAAGTTTAATCCTTTTGCCCTTATAACAACATAAAGAGTTCATCATTTTCTTACGACTAATATTCCGTAATATTCCTCTAAGATTACATAAATAAAACAATATAAATAAAACACAAATTTTAGAGACATGTAATTGAACTACGCGCTTAAAGATCTGAAATTATCGGAAAATAAAAGGATGCCGTAAGTAGCAAAATCTCGGGCTAATAACCCTTGGCAATGTGGCTAATACGAGAAAATCGCTTTTGATAAATTTCAAAAGTTTATTTGACTATATAATTCATATTTTTTATATGAAAAATGCTGGTTTATTTTTAGTGCTCAATCTAAAAAATATATTGCATGTAATATATATATATATATATTACTTTTGAATTAAAAATTGGTTTTTTCCTACTTTCTGAAACCCTGAAAGACCGGGTGCGATCCCCTAGCAAACTTAACGTTTTAACTATAAATGTTGCTGCAGCCAATGAAATGTTTTTATTATGCTTCATTTTAATGCTATTTTGAACTTTTATTGTAAAACTATTTCACATCCTTTCAGCTTTTTTATTACATTTTAGTGTCGGCTCAAAATTTTGAGACGGATTATATAATTAATATATGTGTAGGATTTAAATTTAGATAGCAACATTTATTTCACTTATGACGTAAGTGATCCAATCAACTAAGTCTCTTGTATTTATTATTGTTTATGACTTGAACTCATGAGATATAAAAGGGAATTCACAGCTCGTGAGCACAATGACTTTAAACTTTCAATATAAGAAAAGAGTTAGTCACGTATTTTTATCATTCATACAGCATTGACACGGAAGATTTCAATAAAGCAACTGGCTATATTACGCCCAGAGGCGTTGCCATGGCGGGTTATGGGGGGAGGGCTCCCCTCCAATATTTGTGAACTTGGGAAATTTGAGCTTAGAGTTGGGAAATTCTAGATTTTTGAAAGAACTTTTTCCTTTAAAAAAAATTTAGTTAAAAAAATATGAATTTTTCATTATTTGGTGACTTTTTTTCTGTGAACTGTAACTGTAAACAAGTTAAATAATCAGAATAAATACAAAAAGAAAGAAGCTAGACTCAATCTGTGATTGCGTTTCTCTATTCTATGAAAATATCATGCATCCACTATTTTACTTTGGAAAGATTTTTTTTTTTTTTTTTTTTTTTTTTTTTTTACGCATAACTATCATTAACATACATACTTTGCACATATTATTTGATTATTAAGATGCTACTTGGTGCAGTATAATATAAATTTAAAAACTACACTAAAAACGACTGAATGTGTAGACACATTATGGCGTTCTTAACGTTGATTTTAAACTTATATTACCTATCATTTGAGTTGGAAATTAGAGTAGTTTGTTTCAAGTAGGGAAATTTTTGACTCCCCCCCCCCCAATAAACATCCCTAGCTACGCCCTGATTAGACCTAATTAGAATATTCTACAGAATATATGTTTTAAGTAATAACCCTAATATGTTTAAAAAAACTAGTTGTAACGCATTTTAAAATTATGCGTCGTCAAGGAATTAAATTCAAGTTTGATTGATTTCAGCATTTTATTATTATTTGAACTAGGGTATCGAACCCGGGGTTCACGGATTAGAGAGTGCAGGATAAAACCATTTTTAACCATTTGGAAAAATGGTTATTGTCCTCGTCAGGGTAGGAAATCAAAAGCATATCTGAAGGTTTTTATTGGTTTAATCATCATTTTATTCGTGTTCTAATTGGTCTATACAGTAGTCTGTATTTCCCTTTAATTTCAACAGAGTGTTGTCACTATGACAAAGAAGTAATAAAAACTACAAAAAAAAATTAATAACTCAGAAACAAATTGAGATACAGATTTCAAACAAATTGCAGTTAAAAGTACTTTTTTTTTTCTCTATACGACGATATAAAAAGTAATATTGTGGGGTGTTAGAAGTTTAAGAAATAAATTTCATTTAAAATTGGCCGTCAGATTTTTTGGAAATCTGACGATGGAAAAGCCTTTTCCTGAACAGCCAATGAAATGCTTGGATAATACGTCAGTTTCAGGTGGATAATACGTACGAGTTACAGGCGATTTCTGTCGCTTGCAATTTTTACGTGTAATAACACTATTAATGTTTAATTCATGGCGTACGTAATGTAGGATCAACTCCGTTCTATTTTTTATGTCTTAAATTTTAGTCTTTGAAAAAATCATTTTCCAAATGGTCGTTGTAATTTGTTAAATGACATTTTATTTACATTTGTTTTTATTTAAAACTTTAATAATTTTTTTACATGCAATTTATTTTTTTAGATTGCCAACTAACACCAAAAAAGCATTTTTATATGAAAAATATCAATTCTGCAATCAAATAATGTTTTGAAGTTTATCAAAAGCATTATTTTCGTATTAGTCGCATTCTAAGAGTTATTAGTCCAAGATTTTGATATTTAAGGAAGACTTTTTGATTCTAATCATTTCAGTGCTTTAAGTGTGTAGTTCAATTATATGTATCCTAAATTTGCTTTTTCATTTATATTGTATTTCTTATATTCATCTTATACAAATATTTCAGCCATTAATATCGTAGTAGCCATTAGAGTATAGATATATTTTTCTTATCTGTTATTACATTAATATATAAAAAAATTATGGCATCTTATTTTTCATTTAAATTTCTTTATCTTGTTTTGCATACATATTAAAATCAATGTCCATAAAATACAATTTCTTTACTTTTCATAAAAACTTTAAGACACATTTCCTTATTTTATTTAATAAACATATATTTCAGCAGGCTTTAAAAATATGTTATATAACAAGTGATGCATCGTCTAATACCTTTTGGCTCCTTTCTGAAAAAAACGCTTTCATCCCATTTCCGGGACATCTTCAGTTTCAAATGGTGTTGTTTTGCAGTTTCCCATGAGATCTTGTAACTTCTCTCTTATTCCCTCTTCTCTTTTTCGTTTCCCCCTTCTTTCCAGCCTTTTCTGCCAACGAGTGTCAATATTTGAATGTGAATGTCGTTGTATATATTATCTCTGTTAATATTAATCTCTATGACTTCTCTCATTAGTGTGATATGAAGGTTTTCGTACTTGGCTATTTTTTCTACTTTAATTGACTGTGGTATCAAGGGGATTTTTTAATTTACTCTTGAAAAGGCTGTTGTTTGGCTATTGAATTTTAGGTCGCGAATATGTTCTTTTTATCTTTCATTTATTTTTCTCTTAGTCATTCCGATGTAAATAATTTCTTTATTTTCTGTATTCAAGGCTTTAATTTTATAGACTCCTACTGTTTGTAATTCATCGTACTTTTCTTATTTATTTATTTATACAGGAAATTAAATTTTTTTATGGAATATTAACCGTAAGAAAATGCTGAACTTAGATTGTTTTAAAGGAAAATCGATTAATCTTTCGTAATTGAGCTCCACGTGATAGAGGTAATAGATATTGAGTTATTTTTAAAAACTTTAGATAATAAGTAAAATTAGATGCAGTTTGCAAAAATATTTCATTTGAAAGCTTTTTCTTGTCATATTTGGCGGTGTAAAAGTTGAAATTGTTCGAATACATATATGTTAAATTTGTGGGTTCTTTTATATTATTTTAGTTATTTATAGAGGAAGTTTTAATTTAGTTATGAAAAATTAGTAAGAAATAAATGCTGAACAATTAATATTGCTTTAATGTTAATTATTATTATGTAATTGAGCCGGCACGTTATAGGGATAAATTGCAAAAATTCATGCTTGAAAATTATTTTAAAACATGTAATAAATCAGTCAATTAAGATACTGTTTTGAAACAAATAGCATTTAAAAGTAGATTTTTTTACCTATACGATGGCGAAAAAATTTAAAACGTACGATGGTTAGAAGATTACAAATTGCAGTAGCGAAAATTGCAAAACAGAAATTTGATCTTGAAGTCTTGCCATTCTCAAAATGACGTCAGCGTTACGCACAGATACTTTTGTCCTTTATAATGTAGATACTTCAATGAATTAACGTTTTGCATATAACTTTACAACATATATATATATATATATATATTATAACGAAAGCTTTCGTAGAAATATATTTACTAAAAAATAATGAAATATTATGAAAAAAATATTTTTTTTTCTTTTATGCGAGCTTTTTTTTTTTTTTTTTTGTTATGTTTAAACGCTTTCTAGATTGACCAAAAAATCAAGTACATGATTATCATCAGTTAACAGTTCTTCTGTGTGTCTACAAATGATTTTTTTTTTTTTTTTTTTTTTTTTTTTACTTTCTCGCACCATTCACAAAGAATGAAGAAATCTATTTTATTAATTTATCCGTCCGTCGATTTTTACAAGAAAGTCTTTTGTCATGAGGCAGTTTAACATTTTTCTTTTCTTGTTTCAGCCCTCTCTGCAGTGCGACTATAAGTTTTTAAATGTGTCAAAATTTATTCTGTATTTTGGAACAGAGCAGGAGCTCCGTATAGTTTTGCATCTAACAATGCATGGAATTTTTTTTGCATGTCCATCGACATTATATTTCGTTTACCTTAAGCTAGTGGTTTACCGAATTCTGTTTCAGTCGAGTTGCTAAATGCTGATTACCGAGCACCGAATACCAAGTAGTATAGAGTACAAGTTAAAACATTCCCGCACACATAGAAATGAGCGAAATCTACCCTGAAATGTATATTCCTGTAATATACCCTGTACTATATAATATAATTTTACAAGAAGATACTAAAAATGTTGTTAACGTAATGACATATCCACACACACAGACATATTAACGCATAGATAGATGCAAAATGCTTCTCTGCTTGATACTCACGTTTTCAGTATGCTAGTGTATTTTTAAGTTTCACCGCGATCCCAAATTTAGAAAAGTATTTAATATACTGGACAATTTTTCAACGTTTTAAACCATCCATACAATTTAAAAACATGTGAAGAAAGAGAATGATACACTGATGTAAAACTTACACGTAAAAGAAATGAGAGGAAAGAAGGGCAAAGCGTACATTTTAATATTTTACACTGTATAGTTCCCCTGCCAAGCTGGAACTGTTTTTTCTATATTTTTTGTTAAAATTTTTAATTTTTTTAAAAGTTATTTTTCTTATTTTCTTGTTTTGTAAGGAAGAGTGCTAGTTCAGACCAAATATATTCTTTTTCGCAATTCACATAAATCTACAATGGTGGCCAAAATTGAGTACACTTTCAGGTAGCTTTCATTGCAAGAAGTAATAAACAATTAAATTTAAAAAATAAAAAAACCCGACAGCGTAAAAAGCGAACTAATTAATTATTTCTCATCCATTTGAAACTATTTTTTTTTACAATTCCTACTATTAGCTTACACTCTCGCTATATATATATCTTGTTCAAATTGTCCATCGTAATAATATGCATATTATTCATCCAAACAAACTCAAATAAAATTTTTTTAACTTCTAGTGGATGACACTTGATGTTAATCCAGTTTTTTTCAAATATTAATTCATTAATTTAATTAATTAATTAATTTTCAATAATCGAGAGAGCCCTCTTCTTGATCAAGGCATTTTAAGAGCCACTCAAGAGGAAAGAAGAATGGGAGGAAATATTTTTTCTCTTATTGACCTAAGTAGGAAGTGACTTAAAATATTTTTTTATATTACTTGTTTATATTACTTACCTATTTTTTTTTCTTGTATTGATGACTTTTAAGTTGTGTTTAATTGTTAGTTCCTATCTATAAACACTGTTTTGATGAGGTCTATAGATGCCTATGGTGGTTAGAGTTGCAGTAAAGCTAGAGATCCTACATACATAACTTCCAGGTTGTATAATATTTTAACGGAGCTTCTGACTGTAAAATAGTCAATGAAACATTGTCTTCATTTTGAAAGACCTATCCAATGATATGCCACTCAATATGGTGCGTAAAAAGTATGGTTTTTTTTCGTCTCAGTATGGTTTTGTCGTCTCTACCGCAATTTTGTATTTTAAGGCCGCCCTTTTGAATTTATAAAAACAAAACCTAGCCTATAACCATCGGGCCATTAAGATGAATCGATAGAGACTTCATTCATTAAAATCCATCCGACCGTTGGTATGTTTTGAGGGTATAAAGAAATCCCCCATACACAGATACGCGTGAAACACATAACCCTTCTTTTCAGTCGCGTAAAAAGCTACCTACTGCAGCCGCCGGAAGGACTTCGGGAGATTTTGCTATATTTCCACCGATCATGACTTCCATTTACCAAAACCACCCTCGTTGAAATGCTGACTATATATATATATATATATAATCTGATTATATATATATGTATATACTATATTCTATAACTAGGACTTCCCTCAGAGGGATTAGTCTGAGCGATATTGCTGAGAACATAGATTTAATAATAAAATGTGGAAGAAAAGAAAGTGAGATGTTATCTTTAATTGTCCATATACTGCGATATATTGAAATAATGAAAATAAATGAATCGTAGAATGACAAAATCTTATATATAAATTCGTATACACTGTTTAAAAAAAATGTTAAATCAAACCACGCAAGATAGCCATGCATGGATATAAAATTGAAATACGCAATATATTAAAAGTAAAATAGAAAATGAATCACTAAATTATCTTATATCGGAAATTTAACTGTATAAAATGATGTCAAGAGCATAATCAGATGCTCCGCACCAATTTGAGTAACTTTAAATGAGAAATATATGATGTTTAAAAAGAATGGACTATACATTATATGGTGTGTGCTCCCCCGGAATAGTTAATACTGTACAATAGCTGTTTTCTACGGATGCAATGAGGTTGTCGATAACAGTTAAGGAATTCTCTCCTCAAAATCTGATATAGTATCAAAGTACCGAATACATCAACAGTGGCATGCAATGCTTCGTTAGAGTGTGTTTTAGATATGCTCGATTGGATTTAAATGATAAGTGTACGCTGGCCACTACATACGCTGTATTGTTTTGTTTTCAAACATATTCTGCACAAGTTGAGCTGTATTTAGCATGTATTAAATAAAAGAAATCGGCAATGATTGCAACATAAAGTATGACACAAGATCTGAATATATCGTCTGAATAACTTTTGAGCTGTCAAAGTGTCATGTGAAGTAATTTACAAATCCATGCATATTTATTCAGCAAATCATGCAAACAAAACATACGCAAATATGAAACCGATTATGAAATTTCACCAGAATAAGTTAATATATAAAAAATCTACTAATGACAATTGAGAATATGACCTTATGGTAAAATGTCTAGAAAAATGAACCAGATAAAAAATTCATATCACATTTAAAACGGCACTTCTCTGTGTTAGTGACCTTGGCGAGAGAGAGAAAAGCCTAGACAAGGAACACTTCAACAAGTACTTTCGGGCAACCTACTCACTGTTTCATACAGGCCTTTATTCAATATTTACACAATTTATTTAATGCTAGGTGGGTATCTATCAGTTTTGTTGCATTTAAATTGCATGATTTGCGGAGGAAATGCAGCATTATGAAATATTTAAAGTTGCTATACACCTAATAATTCCAACTTAACGGTAATTGAGATCGCTTTCCGTTAATTTCATCTTTTTAAATTTTAATGTTTTTAGAAACCATTCATAGAGACAATTGTATATTTTAGAACTAACCCGAAGCAAAATTTCAAGATTTTGGGCTCAGCAGTATCACAGAAATTAAAAAAATTTCGAAAGTTTTTTTTTTCTGCACTGTTTTATATAGCGACATTTTTAGAAATTGTTCTATTGCGAGAATTTACGTCATGATAAATACAGCCATGTCAATTTTCATGTTTATATTCCTAACAATGCCATGTACTTCGTTACTCAGATCATCTTTAGATCTTTTTCCGCTTTGTTTAGTTTTTCGATTTTTTAGAATTCGTTCTAAAACGAGCATTTACATCTTATAAATTACTACCATGCCAAAGTTCTAGTTTTTAACCCCAACAGTATCCCAAAAATTTCAGTATTCCAAATAAATAATAGTTTAGAACCTAGTTAGAATAGTCTAGAAATTTTTACGTTTATCCGTCAAATTGAACCTTTTAGAGAGCATTCATTACAAGTATTTACATCTTAAAAATAACTACCTCACCAAATTTAAAGTTTCTAACCCAATCAATATCTCAGAAATCGCAATTTTAGAACTTTTTTGCTCCTGCAGCTATGTAGGTTCTCGCACTGACATACAATACAGTGTTTTTTCGGAGCAGAGATGGCCACCAACATTTTTTTAAGTTGGCTATGTAGTTTCAGAGATAACACCTCATAAACGCACAAGCATTAATAATAATATACACTTTATAATATTATAACGCTTTATAATATTAGCATTAGATGTACAGATACAAAAGCCATTTATCTGTTACAAACAAAAGTGCCCGGCGTTGCCCAGAATTTGAAGGATGTTTGTTCTGAAAAATCAATTTCAAAATTTGACATACATCACAAAACAAACATTAAAAAATGCAGTCGAAATGTTGTATGAATGAATCATATGAAAACGCTATATCAAAATGTATAAATGTATATAACAGACGCAAAAGAATACAGCTGTAAATGAACTTATGTCAGTTTATAATTGGAGCAATAATGTTAAAATACGCCAATATTTCCGTAATAGGGTTTTTATCATGCTTCAATACATTTTTCACACTCATATGACTTTATACTATATCCACCACGTCCTTTATATTTCCAATATGACTTAATAGTTTCCTCTTTCACGTGGAAACCTTGAAATAGAAAAGTTATGAAGTTATATTCACTTTCATTTAAATTCGTCAAACTATTTATTTCATTTTCTTTTTTCACGTGAAAATCTTGCAGTAGAAAATTAATTGTTGTAGTAATAATTTTATTGTGTATTTTAATTGTTGGCAACTGCTATAACGAAAAATGTTTAAATTTGATAAAAAATTGCTTTTAAATTGGTGGTTTTTTATTAATTAAAAATTAACTATAAATTATTTCGATTCCGGATTACTTCAGTTGCCTCGGCCATGTTTTAATACACATGTGCGTATCTTTTCACAATTTTGGCTTCCAAATTGTGGATTTTTATAGAATTACAAATAGACAGATAGACAAGTTTTCCTTCTTATATATCTCTCTATTCTAAAAAAAAGTAACTAACCCTGTCACCGCCACCGCCGCCGCCGGTTTTGAATTTTTTGTGACCGGAGGTCTTTCTTCGTTAATATTAAGAAAACTATTGCATACAAAAATATGAAAATCGGTGTTATTATTGAGAAATGTTTGATCAACACGCTGATGCATACAGTTTTCAAATCAAAGAATTATTTAAAGCGATATTTAATGCTAAAGTTGGACAAAATCGTTCCATTAAAAAAGTTTTATAGGAGCAAAAACTATACATGGGAATTTAATCATATTTAGATCATTTTATTCAATAGTAGATCCCGGTGTGAATTAATTTTTTTAATTTGACTCATTTTTTTAGGTTTTATTTCTATTTTAAATTCAAATATTCAGCATTTCGACAGATAATTTTTACATATTTTAGAGAATGGCATTAAATTAAACTGTTGCCAACTGTATAAACAGCGTAAACAATAATAATTGCTTCAAATAAAAAAAAATATTTACACGTTACTATTATAAACAGAAAAAACCTTCAAATTTGTATTGAATAATTAGGTATAAAAAGCAGGCACTTATTGGAAATTACGCCATAAAAACTGTATTTAAATGTGAATTTTAAAAGAAAAGGATATTGTAAAATAAATTCATTGACATGCCTTAGAAGTCTTAAATAGAAGAAATTACACCACATTACACATATTATGCAAAAATGAACAAAAAATAATGTTGCAAAACAGTTTAAATTTAAGAACTGTGCGAGACAAAATATTAGAGGTTAAATATTAGACTTTTTCAAAATTTTATTTGTCGTTTGATGTGAGGTGTTCAGCTATAAGTATGCAAAATTTCATGTCCCCAACTTAATTAGGGGCTGAGTTAGAAAAATTGTTTAAGATACACAAGTTAGAGCCCAGAGGGTTAGATTTTAGACCTTTTTCAAAATTTTATTATTTGTCGTTTGATGTGAGGTGTTCAGCTATAAGTATGCAGAATTTCATGTCTCCAACTTAATTAGGGGCTGGGTTAGAAAAATTGTTTAAGATATACAAGTTAGAGCCCAGAGGGTTAAATATTAGACTTTTTCAAAATCTTATTATTTGTCGTTTGATGTGAGGTGTTCAGCTATAAGTATGCAAAATTTCATGTGTCCAACTTAATTAGGGGCTGAGTTAGAAAAAATGCTTAAAATACAGAAGTTAGAGACTGGAGGGTTAAATATGACTTTCTCCAAATTTTATGATTTATCGTGTTATCGCAAGTGTTCAGCTATAAGTATGCAAACTTTCAAGTCTCCAACTTAATTAGGGGATGAGTTAGAAAAATTGTTTAAAATACACAAGTTAGAGCCCAGAGGGTTAAATATTAGACCTTTTTCAAAATTTTATTATTTGTCGTTTGATGTGTGGTGTTCAGCTATAAGTATGCAAATTTTCAAGTCTCCGACATATATAGTTTCTGAGAACGGGCTCTGTGACAGACGGACAAACAGACAGACAAAGGAGTGAGACAGGTAGGGTTTCGTAAGATGAACGAAACTCTAAAAACATACTGCGGGTGACTGTAACAACATCCTAAAATTGCATTACCATCAGCGATCTACCAATCCCGAATTTAGTTTATATTCGTTTCATATGTTCTTATTCTTTTGTGCGGCCCTGTAAAATAACTATCAATAATATATACAGTAAAACCTCTGAATAGCGGACACCTGAAGAATGCAGAATTTGTCCTCTATTTCGAGGTGTCCGCTACTGAAAGTAAAACATGTACAGTTATTTAACTGTTGATAATCGAAAAAATGTCCGCTAAATAGAGGTATCCGCTAATCGGGTGTGTCCGTTATGGCGGTTTTACCAGTAAAACTTCTGAATAGCGAACACCTCGGGAGGGCAGAATTTGTCCTCTATTTGGAGGTGTCCGATACTGAGAGTAAAAAATGTACAGTTATTTAAGGGTTGGTAATCGAAAAAATGCCCGCTAAATAGAGGTGTCCACTAATCGGGTGTGTCCGTTATGGAGGTTTTACTGCATAATAATATCATCCTTTACAGGAAAATTGCATGCTGTATGATAGACATCCAGACAGACATCCAGAGAAAGATAACCTCCCGTATCAATAAACACTTATGTCTTTTGTTTTAATCATCCACAATCGTTTCTAAATTTCGTTATACGAGTATTAAAAAAATCTGTTAATTTTCAGTCGATAGACTGACAACTATATTTTAGCCTGAGTTTTTAGCCGGATTTATCCTGTTGTATGTCATACAACAGGCTAAAAACGGTCACCGTGGTACGGAGCACTGTATTATTATTTTTTATAATAAAGCACACATACTACAATGTATATTAAAACACACATACACACATAAATATGTATGTAGTATGTGTGTTTTATTATATTTATCGTAGATCGATGTAATAGTAAAATCTATTCATCGTTGTCCGTTCATCCAAGGCTGTCGTATAGATGGCTGATGACTCACCCAACATGGTTTATTAGTGAGAAATTGCAGACTCAGGCATTGGCCGGAGTAGCTCAGTGGTTAGAGCAGCAGTCATGTATACTGTGGTCCCGGGTTCGATTCCTGGCTCTGGCTAATTTTTCACTCCAGTTGGGTTTATTGTATTTATTGTATGTATGTCTGTAAAATATTTATATGTATTATTATTTGTTTGCCCACCAAAACTGGTTGCCACGGTTGTTGCAAGGTTTGTGATCACGTGGTTGAAACTGATCTATTCAATATTACAGCGTGCGTATTTTTTTTTATTTGCTCCATGTGTTCAAACCAGTTATCTACGAAAACATCGACCGGTGAAAGTGACGCCCATTAAATTTCTGTGACGTATGCAGATAAATTGTTTTTTTTTTATCAGTTTTTTAAATATAATTTGTAAACGGTTTGGAACTTATTTTTCATAGTAGGTACATTCAGTAGGTGGCCCTCATAGGTACCTTCTGGTGCAATCAGAAACGAAATCCGACAAATATTTTTTGAGTTATGCTTGACGAAAGGTTTTTTTAGACTTTCTTTTAAGTAGGACATGGCGTTAATATCCATCGTAGCTGTAATGTGTCCGGACAGTATTATTTCACTGAGTATTAGCCTTCGCTTCGCTCAGACAATTACATATATATGAATTTTGTCATGCTGTAATTCTCGAATTTTTGAACCGATTTGGATGAAATTTTTCCTATGCATAGTATGTATTAATGTCTCGACCGAGTTCGTTGGCCAGCTTCATCCGCCATCGTGTTTCAAAATGGCGGGCATTTGAATTTTGCGGACACTTTTGGAAATTTTTATGTTTCTTAACTTTCTCCTTAAAATGACCTATGTTGTTAACTTATACTGTATGGCTCTTAAAAATATCTTTTAATGTTTCTAACATTCTGTTTAAAATGATATATAAGAATTTGCATTTTGTGAGACGTAAAATTTTCTATAAGTATACAATCTTAGAAAACATAAAAAAAAATTTCAAAAATACAAATGGCTGTCATTTTGAAACAATATGGTGGATGAAGCTGGCCAACGAACTCGCCCGAGACATTAGTATGTACTATGCATATGAAAATTTTCGCCCAAATCGGTTAAAAAATTCGAGAGTTACAGCAGGAAAAAAATTCAGATATAAATATATACTATATATATGGATATATATATTTATATATACTATCTATCTATCTATCTATCTATATATATATATATATATATATATATATATATATATAAGTCAGCATTTCAACGGAGGGTGGTTTTGGTATTTGGGGTACACGATCGGCGAAAATATAGCAAAATTTTTCGAAGTGTTTTCTTTCCGACGGCTTTTTATTTTTTGTAATGAAAGCTACTTAAAAGTGTCCAAAATTTTGGCCACCACTGTATATTGGTTTTTTGTTTTTGATTACCTAATTATAGCTTATTTATATATATACATGTGTGTGTGTTAGATTATAACAATAATAAAACTTAAAGGTATATATAAATATTATACAGACATACATACAATAAATACAATAAACCTAACTGGAGTGAAAAATTAGCCAGAGCCAGGAATCGAACCCGGGACCACAATATACAAGACTGCTGCTCTAACCACGAGCTACTCCGGCCGATTCCTGGGTCTGCAATTTCTCACTAATAAACCAGTGGTTAGAGCAGCAGTATTGTATACTGTGGTCCGGGTTCGATTCCTGGCTCTGGCTAATTTTTCACTCCAGTTGGGTTTATTGTATTTATTGTATGTATGTCTGTATAATATATATATATACCTTTAACTGTTGAATGCAGGCGTTATTTATGAATGTATGTGTGTTTTAATATATATTGTAGTATGTGTGTTTTATTATAATAGCTAGCAGGCTGAGCCCGCTGCGCTGGATCATTTTTCAAATAAACCTTCAATCAAACTTAATGGAAAGTCCGACCCATATTTTAAATTAATATAAACCTTCACCTGGAAGGTCCTTCCGCATTTTCTGAATACGCATCGGACGCAATTGCGCTATTATATTATCTGATGCGTTAGACGAAATACAGGCAATTCAGAAGCAACTCTTTAGTACACATGAAGAGTTTGGGAGGGAAATGTGGCCATTACGATCATATCACCACACTACTAAAAAAGAGAGAATTACAATGACTGTAAAGATTGACTATTTAACTTAAAGAATGTTCGGGTTATTCACTTTCGTTTGTTAGTTCTTTTACACGGGCTCCTCAGCTTAGTACTTTGTGCGGATCTGATAATATAAATACAGTCTCTCTCTACGTTACATTATATTTGGTAATATACGTCTTCTTTTGCCGGGTTTTCTCTACAGTTTCTTATCTTCGATTTCCAGTACAGTAAATACAATCAAAACAGCATTTAACTTTTATATTTTAAAATATGTGAATCATGTAAAAGTGGATATTTAAAGCGGAATTGTGTGAATATAAAAAAAAATGACATTTTAACTGCCGTTTCTTTTTACATACCAATTTTAATCATGCAACTATTAACCTAGGAAAATAACCTCGATAACTAATTCAAATAGTAAAACAAAACCACTAGTTTTCATTCAATAAAATCTTCCCAATCATCCGTAATGGAATCCACAACCAAGTTTGATGTGCAACGTTAGAAATGTTCGTAACGGTATGGCTAAAAAAGTACCAGAGTTAGCTACAAAACAGAGTTAATTACGTTCCAAACTACATTCCATTAAATAATGCCAAATTGCTGTTGATTGAATTTTAGTTCTTTCCCTATCAAAACTCTTTGCAAATGATAAATAAAGTTAGTTATGCAAAATTTTTAGTTGTGATCTTTTTTGGCAAACCGAAGATTTTTTTCGCATTTCTCTATTGAGCGTAATAAGACGGAGAAATAAACATGCTTTTATTTTCAAGACGTCATTATTCATGAGTTTGTTGCCTAAATAAAACTAAAAACGTTAATTTGTGACTATGATCAGCCGCTCGGGCTGTGCATGAGCCAAAATTTCTTTTATAATGATTGGAATTTTATTTGAATCTGAGGTACTTTTTTTAAACCTAGGGTAAATGAACAAATATTGTTCCATTAGCCACCTTTGGCATTTGAAAGTTTTTTTTTTTTTTTTTTTTTTTACATTTAAAGTAATGTTTTTTCAGTGATAGTAAAATAAACCTAAAATTTGTCACTACGATCAGCTGCTCGGGCAGTGCATCAGCCAAAATTTTATAATGATTGAAATTTTAATTAAATTTGAGGTACTTTTTTTAAAAAAACCTAGGCTAAATGAACAAATATTGTTCCATTGGCTACCTTTGGCATTTGATTTTTTTTTTTTTTTGTACATTCAAATTAATGCTTTTTTAGTGATAGTAAAGTAACTGCACATGAAAAATATCTATTAGTAAATCTTCTTTTGTCCGTTTGCCCTATAATAAAAAAACTTAAATTTACTAATCACTAATTACTAAAAGTACAAATTTCGCGTAATCTTCTGAAATCGGATTTACCGTCCACGGTTCCTTTCAAATATAAACGAATTTTCTAACACTATAGAGTAAATTCGCCAATTGTTAGGTAGCTGATTATGGAAGATTCATCCAATATCTTTTTATAACATTTCTAAAAGAAGAGAAGATGTGAAAAAAAAAAAAGAAATGACGAATAGAATAGAATATCGAAAAGTGATTTCAGAAAGCAATTTTTATTACAAAATGTCTTTTTTCGTGATAGAAATAACGCATAATTGCTTACATTTTCTTAAGAATAATCTTTACTACCTAACATTGCAAACATTGAACGTTTGTATAAGGGAAATTGGCGATATGTTTTTTATTAAAAAAAAAAAAAAAAATGGACAATACTAGCTAATCTGGCTTCGAGGTTATAAAAGTCACAAATTTGGGGAAAACAAACCGATATGCTTTCGCAGTAAAGTATGATGAGAAATTTTTTAAATGTCTAAAATTAAATTATTTTACAATATGTATGTGCGTGTGTGGGAGACATTTATACTAAAATTAAAATATCTGACTCCATTTTTAAAATATTAATTGCTATTTATATATTGTACATTTGAATTTTAAAAAATACTCAAAAAATGCTTTCGTACACTTGCAAAATCACCTTTATTGTAAATATCGCTTGAACCCAATTCACGTTTTTGTCTTTTTGACTTAAAATCAAATTGTTTGGCTACAAAAGTGAACTCAAAAATCACAAATAAACATATAACATGTAAATCATAAGTACCATCATTTTTACAATTACATCTACTAGTTTCGTCTGTGAGTCACATGATGAAAGAGTTAGAAATAAAAAAGAACAAATCAAAAATAAAATTGTTACCACAAGGAAGGTCTCCTTAAAGAGCATACTCAAATTATTTTGAAAAGAAAAATGCTTTTAACACTACTCATGTATGTAGTAAAACATCAGTCAAATTTGGCGGCGGAATCTCAGTAAAAATCTGAAAAAAATCTATATATATTCGAGTATTTGGCGCAAAAAAGACGAACGTTCCACGCTGTTTGGCTAGCCAACCAATTTCCATCCCAAATGCAAGATATTTAAATGCATTTGAAAATTGCTTGCTAAATAAGTGTTTAAATGCCCAAAACTCAATGAATTTAAACTTAAACGGAAAATTAGCGTATTATTTTTTATATTTAACCGTATATAATATAAAAAACAGCGTGTTGCAGTAGTTATTCAATTTTACATGGCTGCACCGGTTGGAAATGTTTTAAGGGTACTATTTTATTATTTATTGAACCAATTTTGCCAAATTATATAAATTGCCATACTACTCGCCATACTATACAAATTTACAAAATTTTTATTTTAAACAACGAAAGAATAAATAAATTTTTAAACATTAATAAAATTACAAATAGAAGTGAAATTAAAAATCACGTGATGACGCAACAAACACCTGCACCGTGTTTAATGTCAAGTGAATGTAAAATTTACGATCAGCTATTATTGGCATTTAACTTATAGTTTGGCAATAGTTATTTTGTCGACGGGATAATAAAGTAGTACCGTTTTAAGTTTGTTTTAAAAGTAGTTGGCTAATTAAAAATGCTACCATTAAACATTTTATATTAAATACTTCTTTCCACGGCAACAATAACTTTCATTTCTTGTTTCTGACACTAACAATATCGAAGTCAAATTACCAATGTTCCGAATCGGACATTAATTTTGAGTTTGGAACAAATTTAATAAACTTAAATTTATTTTTAAACCGTATAATTACGATAGTAAAATTCTAATATATACAAATATAAAGGTATATGACAAAACTATAGTAATAAAAATGTATTTATTTAAGTTAAACTTAATCTAACTAACTTCGTATGACGAGTAGAAAAAGGTTTTACTTAAAAATTATTTATGCTGAAACAAAGTATCATTCAACATTTTATTGCGTCGCCAACCAGAATTAAATCGCCAAAAAAATTAAATTTTCATTATTTTTTTATGAACGCTAAATCGAGGTTCTGCCGATTTTTTTTATAACATATTATATGTCATGAGAAGAATATTCTATATATTCCTCATGTGAAGATATTTTTTCAAATATTTCCGACGATGCGCTTATGGAAACTTCCTCGATATGATCCTATCAATTTTTCAGATGCATTTTTCTTAACCTGACGCAAAAGATAAATAGCCAAATCTTATTTCAATTGCAATATTTTAACTGAGTAATTTTTTAAGCATTACGAACATTCCATTTAATGTTTTAAACATTATCGTTTTTTAATATTATCACTCATTAAAACGGATTTTTTTCTTCTTTTTTTCTTCCTTCTTTTTTAAAAATTTAAATTAGTAACAGCTTTTTCTTTTTTGTTTCGAGGTGTAATAGCTGTTTCAATTTTTTTTATCAATGATAAATTTCGCCAAGAAATAAAATGGTAACCCTTATCGTCCAAAATAACAGAACTTTCCGTCATAATTCTATAACAAATCTAGGTAGAATGACGTGTTATAGCTTAAAACCTTCCCTGAAACGATACCTATCTAACGGTATAAGTTTCGTCAATATCCATGCAGTAGAACTCGAAATCTAGGCGTTCGAAACGAAATTTCCGTTTGGATTTTATATTTACTTGGGGATTGAACCGAGCTCCTCGGGTTACAGAGTATAGGTGGAAACCATTCTTTTTTTTTTTTACATGTAATATATATTTTAGATTGCCCACTAACACCAAAAAGAATTTTTATCTGAAAAATATCAATTATGCAATCAAATAAAGATTAAAATTTATTAAACGCAATACTTTCACATGTCACCCCATGACAGGAGCTATTATCTCAAAATTTTGCGACTTACGGTAGTCTTTCCGACCATTTCAGTGCTTTAAGCGCGTCGTTCAATCACATGTCTGTTAAATTTGTTTCTTATTTACATTATTTTAGTTATTTTTCCAAAGAGGAAGTTTTAACTTTGTTAATGAACATTAGACGGAAACAAATGTTGAACTTTTTACATTGTTTTAAGGGCAAGCGGATTAATCTTTCGTAATCGAGCGACACGTGATAGATAAATTTAAAAATAATTCATGCTTGAAAATCTATATATATTATGCTATTGTACGTGGCACAGAAATCGCGATTATTTGTTAATTGTTTAATGGCAACACCTGAATGAAACGCATCTCATTGGTTATTGTGTAATATTTTAAAAAAGGGAATAACAATAAATAAAATAAAACTCGAGAACAGGAATTCTGCTTTTTTAGAATTTAGTGTCGCCCCGGCATTTCCATTACTTCATTTTCTTCTGGTGGACTGGTGGCTTCTATTATTATGAAACAGCCATTATAAATGAAGCGTTAAAAAAATTATGGGTATTTTTTTTCCATTCTGACCAGAAAATCAGAGTTCTAACTATTTACGGCAGCTCTTTCATCTTCACCTAACGCTTCATTTATAACGTCTGTTTCATAATAATAGAAGCCACCAGTCCATCAGAAGAAAATAACTCGGTTAAGCGTGACTCGGATAATCAGGACTCTACTGCAAAATATATTTCAGTTTTAAGACTTAAAGCACACGCTTTTATTTTATGTAAAATGACGTCATTTGCATTAATGGAAACTTAAAATTAAATATAGTTTATAATAGCTCCCTGTTTTATCATAAATCCTTCATTTATATTATTCTCAAAGTAGCACGTATTTTAATTAATTTTTTTTTTCAATTTAATTTTTTTTAATTTTTTTTCTCCATTTTATGAGAAAATGGCATCAAAAAGATATAATTGCTATTTTTCAGCAATTTTTTCTTTACTTTCTACAGAAATGGCGTACTTGAGTTGCCAAAATGAAACAAATGTCGCTAAAAACTACAAAAAAATT
The DNA here is from genome assembly GCA_963932465.1 of Maratus speciosus. Lineage (NCBI taxonomy): Eukaryota > Metazoa > Arthropoda > Arachnida > Araneae > Salticidae > Maratus > Maratus speciosus. The sequence continues at coordinate 25,782,596 of OZ010786.1, forward strand.
AATATTTCAAAAACAAATAGAGATGCAGTTTTCAAACAAATTGCATTAAAAAGTACTTTTTGTTTCCCAATACGATGGTATAAAAACTGAAAATGTGCGATGTTTAGAAATTTTAAAAAATGCTATAGAGCATTTAATTGTACAATGATACATCTAGTTTGTTTATTGCTACCGTCTGTAAGCTAACGTTATTTTTTGGACACAAAATAAGCTTGGAGAAAGAAATAGCATACCGTACCGGGGCTAAAAAAGTTTAATTAATAAATATAGAACAAAACAATTTAAATAATTAAAAAAAATAAAATCAAAGTAAATAAACAATTTATTAATAAATAAACAACAACATCCGGGTTACCATATCAAGCAAAATAACGGCACTTTAGCGCCAGTTAAGTACCCCGGTGAGTATATGACATTGGCGTCAGAAAAAAATCGCGCCAACGTGGTGCGTATATGACACCTGTGCCGTCTTTATTCATCTCATTTAAAATAAAATAAATAAATAAATAAATAAAGGTATTTTTCCAGTATAGTTATTTGGCGAAATAGAGAAAAGGTCCTTGGCGAGAAAGGAAATTTGGCAACGTATTTTCAGGCAACCTATTTCATCAAAATATTTTTTTCGAATAAAACTACATTAAAGTTGCTATGATCGCAAAAAGTTGGTAAATTAAAACAATGGTTTGATGTTGAAATTAAATGGTTTATGGTATTTATTCTTTTCTTTTCTTTTTTTAAAGAATTTTTTTAAGTGAAATTCATGAATTTGAAATGTTTCAGTTTTAAATTAAAGTTATCCATTTTAAAATGAGGGAAAGGATTATATTTTACTCTAAATTAATGAAATATGAAAAAAAAATTGTAATTTAATAGATTACAACGACCATTTGGATTTTTTTTGTTTCCCGTCGCATCCTCTTCAACAACAGATCCCAAAGATCAAACTTCAGACGACCAAAACCTTCATCGATAACTTCTCCAAGTCCCGTTTCGAGAAGAAAAACAGTTTACAAATCGAAAGCAATTCCACCGAATCATCCACAGATTGCGACAAATTACCTACGTTGAGCTCAATTTTTCCCGGTTAGAATCGACCGATTGTAAAACGCCGTGGCTAGGGGATTGGAGCCACTCGAGACATAGCCTTTTACTATCAATCGATTAAACATTAGTTTGTTTCCTTTTTCGCGTTCGTCTTTTATTCTGTAATCGATTGTCATGGGCTACATAATCAGTTGAAGACCTCGATTTTCATGGGCTACATAATCAGTTGAAGACCTCGATTTTCATGGGCTACATAATCAGTTAAAGACCTCGATTTTCATGGCCTACATAATGAGTTGAAGACCAAATTGTATACATATGGAAAAAATTGCTTGTGAGTATGAAGCAGTAAATAGGTTGCCAGAAAATACGTTGGCAAACTTCTTTCTCGCCAAGAAACTTTTCTCCGAAGTATTGTACATAAGCAATGATTGCTAGAAATGCATTTTTAATTATGATATGCGCTTTTATGCTTCATTACATTTATGCATACTATACTGTGTGTATAAATGCTACAGTTCATATGGAGGGCTACACAAAAGAATTCGTAAGGGTTACTGAGTATGAGAGTAAATTGCTTAAAGGTGGTTTTTCAAGGAGTTATGCATTTTTACGCTGAACTGCATTTAGTTTCCTAAGAAATGTTTGTAGAATATAGATAAAATGATACACATGGTCCCGCAAAGAATTGGAAACATAACCGTCTATGGATGACATGGATGACTATGGATGATAATATCTCGAAATGTGATTTCAGTAGTTTTAAGAGTAGTTTAAATTAAATTTTAGCTAAAAAGTGGCATGTAATAACGGTACTATTGGCTATGGACGGTAACTGCTGAAATCAATTTTTAATTTTTTTTATGCGTTTTCTAAAATGTTCACTTAGTTATCTTGGTACTTCTTAGTTATCCCGTCGACCAAATTACTGTCGTCAAATTGTAAGATTAATTGCCAATAATGGTTACCATTAATTAATTAATTAAACGCCAATAATGGCCAATAAAACCATTAATTCGACGTTTTATTTGTATTTTTATTAATGATTTACTATTGATTTGGCGATTTATATAATTTGTCGAAATTGGTCAACGGGATATCTAAGAAGTAACGTTATCTTATTTACTTTATTTCCCTAAATAACGAAGTTTTTTAAAAGCATTTAGGATGTGTTGGAAAGTGTTTCATATTCTGTGCTTAACGCATGATTTTTCTTTCTTCTTAAGTCTTATTTTGCATTTATTTTATTCTTAATTTTTTAGTCTTTTACTGCTTTATAGAAACTTTGGCACAGTTGTCATATACGTTATCATATATTGGCGCGATTTTTTTCCGACGCCAATTTGGCGAAAACACCAACAGCATAAACAACAACATCCGGATTACCATATCAAGCAAAATTACGACACTTTGGCGCCAGTTAAGTTTAAGTACCCGTTGTGTATATGACATTGGCGTCCGAAAAAAATCGCGCCAATATGGGGCGCGTATATGACATCTGTGCAGAAACCAAGGAGTGCACCAAGGAATATTTAATGTTGAACCCAAGGAATGGAGAAACCAAGGAATATTTAATGTTTAAACTCCTCGCTCCACTCCCCTTGCATATAGTACACACTATAACACGTATAGCGCAAAATAATAGACAGTTTGGTACTTTTCCAATGTAGGGGCTTTGGCATTTTATTAAAAAAGCTTGGTGTAATTTGGGTATCAGAAAGTGAGATTTGGGTACTTTTCCGTTATGTGGACACCATTGTCGCCAAGCGTAATAGTTGGCGCAAAATCGTGAATTGAAGCATTTGAAAAATAAAAGAAAAACCATTGTCGATACTAAAGTGAGCATTTAAAAAATGTAACATTTGAAAATTCCAGACTTTTACGAACTATTTCATCAAATCACAAATATATACTTAAAATAAGTGAACAAATAACTGCTATAAAATAAAGCAATAAAATAAAACTCATATTAAACTGCTAGCATAAAATTACAAATATCTTTTAGCATTTTGAAATAATTGGTGCATTAGCATACATTTTGGCATGGTGTCCGTATAACGGAAAAATGTCGAGATTTGTTGTCAAATGATATAAACAGCTATGAAAACAAATTTGATGAGTGTTTTTGTTTGTTTTATATCTATATTATTGATGTTTTTATGTACAAATTACATCTGTTTCTGTATAAAATTAGAGAAACGGCTTTTTTTATGTTAAATAAAGCGTATAAATATCGAAAAAAAATGCGTGTGTATATAAAATGAAACAGTGAATAGGCTCCCGGAAAATATGTTACCAAATTTCCTTTTTCACCAAGGCACCTATACTGGAAGAGTACCTAAAGCACATTAAAATCGCGCAGTTAGGAGCTCACAGAGTACACCGTTGTCTATTGGAGGTTATTTTATTAGTAGCATCGGGAGGAAGATGTAAAGATGTACTTTAAATTCTCACCCATAGATTTCGAAAAAATATCTTAAAGAGTGGAGTTTAAATTAAATTTCGGTGACCTCCATTATGAAAGATTAATGGTTTTAAATGGGAATTTCGCCAAATTAGCCAGCTATCGCCAGGTTGGCTAACATTTGGCGCTACTGTGGTAACCCTGCATTAATATTTTTCAACAATTACTCATTTCAATGAGGCGGTCCTACCGGAATAGTGAGGGACACACAGAGACTTGGATTTTATATAAATAGATAGCAACAAAAGGTACAGTATTATATTATTTTCTTTTCTCTGGGATTATTTTCCCTCTACTTTCACCCCTCAATGACTTTCGACAGAAATGGAGTACTTCAATTGCCACAATTACAAAAAATGTATTAAAAACTACAAAAAAATTAATATTTCAAAATAAAACTGAGATACAGCTTTCAAACAAATTGCATTAAAAAGTACATTTTTTTCCTTATACGACGGTGTAAAAATTTAAAATGTGCGATGTTTAGAAGTTTAAAATTTTGCAGTAAAGAAAATTGCAAAACCAAAGTTTCATTTCAAATTTCAAAGTGTTGCCATTCGCAAAATGACGTATGCGTTACGCACAGATATGTTTGTCCTTTATAATATAGATAATAGATAAAGCTGTTTATGAACGATTTCAGAATATCCAGCATCGCTTAGACAAGAAATTTTACAAATTGTCTATGCCTATGCCTTTCACGTATCGTATATATTTTAATCGAAGAACAATGCAAAATAACATCGGATTATGGTAGAATTATCTAAATTTATTTTATGTAAAGTATACTGAAAGTCTCTGTTTTTTATGGATATAATGAATATAAAATAATTTAAATCTTTTTAAATCTGCATACATCATCTATAGAATTTTTAGGATCTAAGATTTCTATTTGACCAAGAAAAATGTGACTTTAGAATGAAACCCATAAAGTTTTTATTACTAGAATTTCTATTTTGATTAGAATTTTATAGATACGATAAATAATTATTTTATAGTGTTTTATATTTCTGCAATCAATTAAAACCTCAAAGATACTACGTTAACGTTTGATTTTATACAGTTAAGCTTAATTTTTCATATCCACTTAAATCTCTTATACTTACCAAGTAATTGAAAAAAAGATGCTGTACTAAAACGGCACCTAAAAAACTTACGATGCTAGATCATGTATTTTATAGCCTTAGATAAAGTTTATTAGTTTTGCAGTAGTGCATTTAAATCTATCAATTTAACAGATAAAACTCAGAAATGCTAAGATATATAAGGTACGTGAAAATAATTATGATAATGTTAAGTCACGAAAGTAACTTTTCAAGTAAAGTGAGTTTTCATTTCACCAAAAGATTTAATGATATATCATTCTAAGAACTGCTTTAATATAAAAATCATTACTTTCATCAAACGTTTAAAAAAAATGTACTCTTAAGTAATAAAAAAGGAAGAAAATTCTATTCTACATCATTCCTAAACATTTTTTTATACTTTTTTATAACAATATAATATAATATAGAAAAATGTTTAGCAAAAATATCATATAAGTATAATTTTAATTAATTTTAAGCACCGAAATTATTGAATATTAATTATGCGAAATTTTTCACAGTACTAAGAGTAATTTCTAAGCGTAAACGAACAGAGTGAAAAATGTCCAAACTGGAATCGAATCCAGATAAAATTATACATATATGTGTTCGCCTATGCTGTGCTTTATTTCGTCTCATGTTTGCCTCAGGGTTGTGTGCTCATGAAGATTATTCTACTGCTTATGTTGCAGCCTTACAGACATTTAAGAGTGAGAAATGACAAGCTGGGTATCGTCCTCGTAGCTTAATGGAAGAGCATCGGAGCGCAATTCCAAGGATCTTGGTTCCAATCCAGGCTTGGATATTTTTCACTCTGTTGGTTTACGCTTAGTTAGCAGTGCGATAAATCACATATTAAATATTCAAATTGAGCCCTTTACGTGTGACTGCAAAATAGACTCGTGTGTTTCAGATTGGCAGAATAACATAAAGTCTTGCCTCTTACTTTTAGGTAACTTTCATTACAAAAAGTAAAAAACTACCTATTACAGTGGTCAGGTGGAAAGCACTTCCGGAAATTTTTGGTGTATTTTCACTGATCACGTCCCTCAGACCCCAAAACCACCCTCCGTTCAAATGTGACTTATATACGATATGCACTATATACTTATATACGATATTATATACTTATGCGTTAACTCGATTTGGATGAAATTAATTGTATGCATTGTACATACTAATGTCTCGACCGAGTTTGTTGGCCAACTTCATCCGCCATCTTGTTTCAAAATGGCAACCATATAAAACATTTAAAATATATATATAAATTTAAAAAACTGTGCAAATAAATTAAAAACTGAAAAACATTTTTTCTTAAGAGTTTGACCTTAATACAAGGATTCTGAAGCATGTTTTGATTTGTCTTTATCTTAAAAAATGGCTGAGATATAGCAGTTTGAATTTCTAGGGTAGCTGACATTTTTAAACAGTCTGAATTTTCCCATGCTGCAACTCTGGTATTTAACAACCGATTTGGATAAGATTAAGTATGTGCATAGTACATATGAATGTCTCGCCCGAATTCGTTGGCCAGTTTCATCAGCCATCCGGTTTTAAAATGGCGACAATTAAAAAATCTTTATTGCCGCGCAATGCTTAAATATTATTAATATTAGTTAGCTTCAAATTATCGCCAAGCTTGGCGACAGTTGGCGAAATACAGCCAAATTTGGCAAACAAAAATAAGTAATTATAAACGATTCCAACTTGGCTATAGCTTACTAATTTGGCGCAATTCTCATTGAAATCCAGTATTGACGAATATTCTCTTATCGGGTTTGTCGCGTTTTAGCTTCTTAAAGTTTGAGTAAAATTAGATTCGAGTAAAATTTGCAAAATTTTAAAACCATGAAATATGGAAGTTACCTTTTCCTCCAGGCACATGCCGAAGGACTTTTGTATTTTAATCCGGATCCAGGAGTTTTATTTGCCAATTGAACTAAATGTTAACCTCTTCTTAATGGTTTACATGCTGCGCATTTGTTTGACTCATATTTTAACGAAATAACATTCATCTATAAAGGGTTCATCGTCCAAAACTAGGATAATTGTTGTAATCAGATTTCATTGCATGCAAAAATGTAAATTTTTGCAATATTTTGTAATGTGTTTGCCTCAGTAGCAGAAGTATTAATAGGGGTATTCATTCCATGCAAAAATCATGATTTTAAAAGCTTTTCAATAATTCTTGCAACGTATTCAATAATTTCGTGCGTAATTTCACTGCTGAAAATTAATTGAAAAATTAATTAAAACTAGGCTTACATGTTTTCACCTATGCTGGCATTATTTCATCTCACGTTTGCCGTAGGGTTGCGTGATGAAGAATATTTCATATTGTACAGGATACAGGATCACTCCACATGGTAGTCAACCAAAAATGGCAAAGGCCGAAAAACCAGATAAAAATTCTTTCCACCTCCAGCAAAGCCCTGTGCAGGGCAATCGACCCGATTAGACAACACCATATATTAAAAAGCAGAAAACCAACGTTTAAAAATGCACAAATAATACGTGAAAATCAACAAACAGATGCAGAAACTCGCTAGCTGCTTTTCGCGTATTATTTGTGCATTTTTAAACGTTGGTTTTCTGATTTTTAATATTCCTGCACAAAGGCTTTAATTGCTATTTCAATAACACCATATAATTGAAAATAAATGCATAAAACAAGGTTACCCTAGCAACAGCAAATGAAAAATGAACTGTACAGAATTATAGACACTTGCACATATGTCTATTAAAAATATAAAAAAGTAACAAAAAGTAGACAAGTGCTTCAGTAAATATCTGAGTAAAAACGTATAACAGTTTCATAGGCTTCTATCTGCATACATTTCTTTATGTACAAATAAAATAGTTTTCTTAATGGTAGATTAAATTAAAATTAATAGAAATAATGACAATACTATATTCAATAGTTACTCTGTAACTAAAAATCACAAGTCTAATACTAATTTCTCTATATTGTTAAAGATAATTTTTTCACCATAATGTCCGATGATTAAAATCCCTTACTGCAAAGCCCATTATCAGAGTCCAGAGTAGAAAAAAAAGTTCTGTGTATTCTCAAGGTTCCTGCTACTACTGAAAAAGTAAATGTCTTAAAAACCATGGCTATAAATTCAAAATGTGGAGTCTAATAAATGTTCAGGTCAAGAGCTAACATAAAGTTGCTCATAGCACGATATGATTATATTCAGGGGCACAAATCATCTGAATTATAACAAAGTTCATCACTGGTTTAATCCTAAAAGATAACACTTTATTGTTCACTAATTTAACCACATGTAGTCTGAAGACAACATCAATGCAGAAACAGATGAAAGTAAACGTTGGAAACACGAACTTCATAAATATTAAAAAGTACAAAACAAAAAACTAAAAACGCCTTGGAGCGCTATTCAAAGGATCTGGGTTTGGTTCCCGGCTTGGACATTTTTCACCCTGTTGGTTTGCGCTTATTTGAGTCTCAGGACTCTTAAATCTTCAAAATTTTAGAAAATTTATTTTTTTTAGGTGTTAAACTCATATCATTTCTGAACATTTTAATCGAATTATTTCCTTGAAATTCCCATTAGAACAGAAGTTATGATTTTTAGTATACCAGCACAATAGCTGAAGCGGCGTTTCCGAAACTTTGAATTCATTTTTCTCCAAATGATGGTTTCGAGTATAACGGGCACGATATCTCAAAAACTTCTGAATGTTTTTTTATGAAATTTTCAAAACGTATGTTTCATATCAGTCTGTATAAACTGAACCTAAAATTTCATTTTTATTATTCAAAAAAATATTTTCTTTACGTGATTATACTTTTGAAATTTTCTAATTTGTGTATTTGTTAAAATCCTGAGCCTAAATAAATTTATATTTAAAACATTTTCATATGTTTAATACGAAGTTATATTTAACAAATAAACTTCGTGTCAAACATATAAAAATGCTTTAATATAAATTTATTTAGGTTCAGGGTAATTATTACAATCTGAAGTATACTCTGAAGTGCAAAAAATTTCATTCGAGACGCAAAATGTATTTTGTAATCCTGCGCGTAAACTGTTATGCCAATTTTTTGTTCTACAAATGTCTGACTGATTGGAGCCCCCTATAAATACTAATTCTATATCTTTCAATTTTTTAAATACATGAAATGAAAGGACATACTTATATCTTTCATTCCAATTAAAATTGTGTTTCTAACCGTATACATTTTAAGATATTAAATGTTGAAAATGGTCCTTTTTTTCCTTTTTCAAATTTTAAGAGTCCTGAGACCCCTTAACAATGTGAAACGTTTCACGTATTTCATATTTGAAATATATCAGTATTAAAAGAACAAGATAAATTATTTTTTCTTCGCAAATGACTTCTAGACTTAGCGACAACATTTATATTATAAGATGATATGTAAACTTAAAATAGATATTTACAGTAACTTTTAATATGCCTACCCTATCTATATTATAAAGGACAAACATATCTATGCGTAACGCATACGTCATTTTGCGAATGGCAACACTTTGAAATTTGAAATAAAATTTTGGTTTTGGAATTTTCTCTACTGCAATTTTTTAAACTTCTAAACATCGCACATTTAAAATTTTTACACCGTCGTATAAGGAAAAAATGCTCTTTTAAATGCAATTTGTTTGAAAGCTGTATCTCAATTTATTTTCGAGATATTAATTTTTTTGTAATTTTTAATAACATTTTTCTTATCATGGCAACAAACGTACCCCATATCTATTGAAAGTAAACGGAAAATAGTCGAAAATAGGAGATACTGTATCTTTTTGTTGCCATTTTCTCATAAAACCTGAAGAAGAAAAAATTGAAATTAAAATATGGGCTATGTCAAGAATATTGTATGTTATTCCGTGATAATAACATCATATGAATACTTATCTATAGACGAAGTTTAAGATTGTATTGGAAAAGTGGATTGCTTTAGCGGATGCAAATGACGTCATTTTATAAAAAAGCGTGTATTTTAATTGTTAAACCTGAATTATGTTTTGTAGAAGAGCGTTATTTCCACAGCCCAGCTGCTTTGAAATTCTTCACAGGTGAAAATGCTTCACTTTTGAGAAAAATGTAATCGAAATCACACACTGATAAAACGCAATGCTTTACAAAAATTTAGAGTGTCTTTATAAAAGAGAGGTGCCATGCGATTTATATTAAAGAAATTGATGATTCTCGCCTGGATGGATTAGTTTAGCCGAGTGAGACAAGCAAACAAATAATTCGTGGTTTAAAATAGTATCATGTTCTTGAAGTTTTTGCCCAAAATTCTCTCGAATAATAAAATGCTATTCTTTAGGACATTCTACTATAATTTTATCAAAATAGTAACATAATTTGCTTAATTTAATTTTTCCTCATTTTATATAATCTATATATTTAAAACACAAGTGTGTTTTTTAGTCATCTGCCCTGATCTTTCTGCTGAACAAATTTTACTAATATTTATTTTTTTAACTAAAAGCTCTTCATTTGTGGATGTTGATCGCACTATCTGTTTTTTTTTTTATATCCCCACTTTTATATTTTAATTTTAAAAGCATTTTATGAAATTTCTTTGAAATGGCGAAAATTAGATAGCTTTCATTATTGCAGACAAGAGAGAAACTATGATGTTTGTTCATCTTTATTCATGCTATTTTCTGATAAAAATTCAAAATTGTTGATAAAAATTGTTGTACAGGGTTTAGTGGCGCAAAATTCCATTAGAGCAGAATATTGTATTAGGGGCATAATAACGGAAAATTACATACTGCTTTTGAAACCACGCATTTTTCCTCATAAATTTTTATATTGTTTTTCCTTCTGCATGTGTTCTGATACTAAGTTTCAGACACTAGGCGAAATGCTTATTTAAGTGAAAATGAAGTGATATTTAAAAGAAAACGATCATTTTCTTAGATAAAACTAAACATTTAACACAAATGCGTCTAATGCGACTTCAAGTTTTGAATTAAAAGGATTTTTAAATGCTCAAACATATTACACATTTTTTAAAAATGATGAATATGGATATGAGAAGTGCGTATGCAAATTTTGAAAAGGTGAAAATTGCTGTTTTTCATTTCGGAATACGAAACATATGAGCCTCGATTGATAACCACATTCTAATAACTGATGTTTATTATATTTTACTGATTAAGTAGGTATATTATAAAGAACAAGCGTATCTGTGCGTAACGCTGACGTCATTTTGCAAATGGCAACACTTCACGATAAAATTTTGGTCTTGAAATTTTCGCTACTGCAATTTTTCCATCTTCTGACCATCGTACATTTTCAATTTTCGTCGCATAGGGAAAAAATTACTTTCAAATGCAATTTGTCTTAATTGCCTGATTTATTATATTTTCTAAAATAAAATATTTTCTAAAATTCTTAAGCGTGATTTTCTAAGTTTATCTTATGACGTGCCGTTTTTTCGATACATAATAATAAACATTTTGCACATAAACAACAAAAATTTTTCAGCATTTATTTCTAACTATTTTTGCATAACGAAATTAATACTTTCTTTATAAACAAATAAAAGAATAATATTAAAAAACCCACCAATCTACAATATTTGTGAAAGACAAATTAACGAAATTAATACTTCTTTTATAAACAAATAAAAGAATAATATTGAAAAAAAAAAAAACACAAATCTAACGTATTTGTAATCGTACAATTTAAAATTTTAGATCACCAAATAGGACTTTTTTTTCAAATGAAATTTGTTTGCAAAGTTCATCTCAGTTTACTGATTGTCTATGGTTTTAAAAACAATTTTAAAGCATTAAATATTTTAAAATGTATTTATATCGCGCGGGGCTCGATTACGAAAGATTAATCCGTTTGCCATTAAAACAAAAAAGAGAGTTCCTCATTTCTTATGGCTAATATCTATTTAAAAAACTCCTCTATGAATAAATAAATAAAATAATATAAATAAAACACAAATTTAACAGACATGTATAAGCTCTGAAATTATCAGAGTATAAAAGGATGCCATAAGTAGTAAAATCTTGATGAAATAACTCTTAGCATGCGGCTAATAAGAAAATATCGCTTTTGATAAATTTCCAAAATTTAATTGTTTGTATAATTCGTATTTTCCATATGAAAAATGCCTTTTTTTAATGTAAGTGGGCTATCTAAAAAAATTATTGCATATAAAAAATTATTAGTTTTCAATTAAAAAAATTGTTTTCACCTATATTCTTTAACGCGGGAAGCCCGGGTACGATCCCCTAGTATGTATAAAATCCTAATGAAACGAATTTATGAAATGGATATTATGAAATGCCTGAAATGAAACGAATTTATGAAACGATTCTATGACACGACTGTTTATATTTCGCGGCGATTTCTCCTAAAATATGGAACACTTTGCGATGAAATTAACACCAAAAATTGGTATTGATCCACAGATCTCAAAACTGGTATTAGAATTTTTAAATTCGAATTAGTTTTCGAAATATTAATTTTTTTCTAATTTTAAATATTTTTCTCTAATGATGGCAACTCAAATTTTAATCATAACAGATATATTTTTTTAAATATTTTAGACAAGATTATTATTTTAAACTAATCTGGTGACCACTTTAGCCTCAATTAAATGTATGCTAAGTACAATTCTTTTTTTTTTTTTCATTATCATATTATTTAATACAAAACTTTCATTAACATTTAAAATTAATGGCTTCCATTTTTTTATTTTTAATGAAACGAAAAGAAAAATATTAGGTGCAGATGTCATATGCGCATGCGCACAGGGGTACTTAACTGGCGCCAAAATGGCGTTATTTTGCCTGACATGGTAACACGGCTGTAGTTGCTTATTTATTAATAAATGTTTATATACATTTATTTTCTTTTTATTTAAAAAAATGTTATAAATTGTTTTGTTCTATAGTTATTAATTATTATTTTTTTATTTATTGTTATTTCATTTTAAAAATAATAGAAAATAAATTAAAAATACATATGTAATTGGTATTCGAAAACGAGGTTTTCGCCAAATTGTCGTAAAAAATATCACGCCAAACCCTGTGCGTATATAACATCTGTGTTAAATATTAAATAAAGCAGCAAATCATGGCATTTAATTTCAAAGCAAATGACCAATATCGCCAAATTATATAAATCGCCACACCGCTCGCAAATTATACAAGTTGACGTAATTTTTGTTTTAACGAAAGAACAAATAAATTAGTAAAAAAATACAAATACAAATAAAGCGTCGAAATAAAAATCACTTGATGGCGTAAACACGTATAATTTAATTGCAGTCAAGCGAATGTGACATTTACGATCAACCATTATTGGCACTTAATATTATAGTCTGGCGGTAGATTTTTGGTCGATGAGATAACCAAGTAGTACCGTTTTAATTTACCACTCGAAAAATAAAAAAATGCTAACTGGCGAGTTTAAAAAAAAGTTATTGGCGAGATTTGAAACCGGCTAACATAAAAGTACCAAGAATTCTTTGCGATCATGGCAACTTTTATGTAGTATTATTCGAAAAAATAACAAAATGGAATAATCAAAATGGAAACCTTTCTTACGAAAAGCGAAGTAACTGTTAACGATAGTCACATGACTTAGGCTACTATTACAGAGATTGTTTTCAATTCTAGAAACAGCGCAAAGAATAATATTTACAAACGATTAAAAATTTATTTACACATGACTATTAAAAAGAGGAAAAAAAAACTTTAAAATTACTATTAAATGAGTACGTGTTAAAAGCAGGAAAATATTGAAAATTATGTCTTGAAAATTGTATTTACACGTGAATATTAAAAGAGAAAGGAAAGTTTAAAATAATAGATACATTAATATGCATTTAACACTTCCAGGAGCAAGGTACTTCTATTCGTAAAATGTTGAAATCAGTGAATGGCACCAGAATTTACAAACGAATTTCGAAATAGGAAAATGCTTTTGTTCACTTATTTAAGGGTGTATTCCAATCCAAACTGCTTATATTCTGATTCATTTTTAAATTCATTTTTGCTCTGAAACGCATTAAACTGTAAAATTCTCTTATTTAGAAACTGCATAATGTGCCGTGCTTCTCTATTTTTTGATAAATGCAGAAAATATTTAAAACATGCTGCCAAAGTTGGCGTTTTGAACAGAATTTTCCAAAGCGGGAGATCTGGGAATGAAAAAATGGTCATTATGAGAAAATAATTGTTTAAAACTCAAATTCTAATTAATTGAGCGAAAAATGAAATCATACGGCCTCATATAAATCTCTTCAAAAATCAACTCAACAAATTTCCTGTTTTTACTTTTAAAAATGATTCTGAAATTGTCTCGGAAAACTTTTGAGGGTGAAAAATATTTTTTTGAATACACCCTTAATAAAAGGAAAATTTTCCTTCCAATATACTGGTGCCAATGTTGTATTTAAGTATTAAAATTAAGAGGACCAAAAATGAACCACCGCCCTTGAAGGGGTTAGAACAGTAAATTGTAGTAATGGTAGTAAATTGTATTATGTCAATCGTTTTATAACGCTGTTAAAAAGTACCGGTCGGCAAAGACTCTGTTTAATTAATTCATTTTATTTTAGCTTATTTTCAAATGTTTAACTGATCTTCTTTAATCAAACACGAAATCAACCTTTGGATGTCTTAACAGCGACTGATTCGGCCTTAAATTTTCGCAATCAAATGGAATTGAATGGAAACCCGTTTACAGGGAGATTGCTATATGTTTTTTCATTATAATACAATCTTCTCTACTCTTTTAAAAACCGATAGTATTAGCGTGATTTTAGATTCTGTGGTGTCTGAACGGAGGTTGACGAGCGTAGCTTGCAGGGGGCAGAGCCCTCTAGTAATAAAATAATATGTTTGAAAGTTCATGAATATGTTTATGGTAAGACTTCAAGAAAATCGATAAAAAGTAAAGAAAGTAACAAAATAATTGATTTTAAATAAAGACATTTTTGCAGTTGCAGATATTTCACTCTAGAGATAAGTATTCTAAATAATTACCCTTAATAATTAATTCTTCTTCTTCTTCTGTGTAATGTAATAAAAACTTAACCGATGACAACTGAAGAATAAGTTATTCTATATCTCTTTGTCGTTCGAAGAATAAAGTTAAAATTTAAAAATATATACAAAATCCAAAATGAAATTTTATTTTATTTTGCATTCAGAAATTTTAATGCCCAGATCAAAATTTTTACATGACTAGTGATGATATTTTTACATGACTAGATGATGATAAGAATGATATATTATATTTATGGATAAAACGAACATAAAATAATTTAAATCTTTATAACTCTGCATGTGGATACGTTGCGTCGTCTATAGAATTTGTAGGTTCTATAATTCCTATTTCACAAAATAAAATACGACTGGTACTTTAGAATGAATCCAATGCAGTTTGCATTATTAGAATTTATATTTTAACCACAAATTTATGGATACGATAAATAATTATTTTACATACATTTATAGTGTATTTTTGATAGTTCTGCAATAAATTATAACCTCAAAGATATTATGTTATTTTTTTGATTTTATACTGTTATGTCTTAATTTCTATATCCACTTAAATCCATTTTACTTTCCAAGTATTTGAAAAAAGGATACTGTATTAAAATGGCATCTAAAAAGTTTACGATGCTAGATCATGACCATTTTATAGCCTTAGATAAAGTTTGTTAGTTCTACAGTAATACACTTAAATGTACCAATATAACAGATAAAGCTCTGAAATGCTCAGATATAAAAAGCACGTGAAAGTAATTATGATTATGTTTAATCCTGAAAGTAACTTAAAGTTGTGATTTCATCTAAGAAGATTAATGATATATCATTCAAAGAACTGATTTAATAAAATAAATCATTACTTTCATCAAACATTTAAAACAACATACAGTTAAGTAATAAAAAAAAGAAAGTGCTATTCTACTTAATTCCTACTCTTTTATAAAATTATAATATATATATAAAAAAAAAAATATTAGTATTAAAAGAACAAGATCAAATATTTTTTCCTTAAATTTGACTTTTATTTTAAGGTTTAGAAAAATATTAGCATTAAAAGAACAAGGTAAAATATTTTTCTCTTTAAATTTGACTTCTATTTTAAGGTTTAGAAAAATATTAGTATTAACAAACAAGATATATATATTTTTTTACTCACATCTTTTTTCAGCGACAACTATTACATTATAAGATGATAAGTAAACTTAAAACATATATTTAAAATAACTTTTAATATGTAACGACGTAATATGTTTTAAAGTTGATAAATAAGTTTATGTGCAAGACTTCAAGAAAATGGATAAAAGAAAAGAAATATAGAAAATAATTGATTTTAAATAAAGAAATTTTTTCAGTTGCAGATATTGCAATTTAGAGATAAGTATTCTAAATAATTATTCTTAATAATTAATTCTGATTCTTCCTCTTTGTAATGTAATAAAAAATTAAGCCATGAGAATTGAAGCAGAAGTTATTCTATATCTCTTTTTCTTTCGGAGAATAAAATTTAAATTTTAAGAATTGTTCAAAGCCCAAAATTGAATTTAATTTTATTCCAAATTCTGAAATATTAATAAACAAATCAAAATTTTCTTTTGACTAATTCTGTAAGAATTATATACACTATATAGCCATTAATCACAGGGCAATTTCAATTTTAGACATCTTGTTGAATATTTAAAAATATTCTTGTCGGATTCTTCTGGAAATGTAGCATTATAAAGAATACTAGATTGTGCCCGTCAAGATTTGACGGTAAATAACGTGAATGTTTCATTAGAAACTTTTTTGAATTTTTAGTAAGTTGCTTTTAAATTAATTGTTGAATGAGATAATTACGAGACAAATTTATATATTGCATAAGTGATTCCTATTTCTTTGAGGCGATAGATGATGCTGTCAGTCTAACCTATTCAGTGAAGTGAGAGAATTTTGAGTTTATAATTTACAACCAATTATGCTTGCTTTCTATCTGAAATTTACCAAAAAATACTGGGTAGAGAATTTATTTTTACTTACTAGCCCCCTCCCCCATTTTTTTTTTTTTTTTTTTTTTTTTTTTTTAAATAGCAATATTTGTTTTTATTTATTTATTATTATTTTTTAACTACACTACCATTAAAAGCTGCCATGCATTTTATTTTTATCTGCCTCATTCTCTAAAAACCTAAATTTGAAACTTAATGCAGCTAACGATTTATAATATATATTTTTTATTACTTGAATTTTATTTAACATTTTTATACATTTTTAAAATATTAAACCTGGATATCAAGGTAATTTCTTTTATAGCTCTTATACGAATATTTTTCTTTCTTTCCGTTTTATTTGTAACACAAATGAATGACACTTTTCTTCCTGGCATACACACATATGCATTATTGATAATGGTCAGAAAATATAACGAAAATTGTAGATCAGCGATCAGCTCAATTTATTTAATTGATAATTACATGCAACATATTTTAGCTTAAATATTTTAAATATAAAATCATTATTTTTTCAAATTTTATTGAGTGTTAAATTTTATTTAATTATAAAGCATTCAAATAATAATAATAATAAAATAAAAATCCTATACCTTCTCTTCCTATTAAAATACGTCATTATTGAAATAAATTATCGACAAAAAAATTTACACATTTTGGCCCACTTGGGCTCGAACCTGAGTCCGCTACAAAAAATTAGAGTTTAGACTGCTGGTTTAAGCCGGTACGCTAGCAGGAACTCGTCTCTATTCCTTCTAAATTGAAGAGGTTCGAAAAACAGCTGACGCATACGCAAATGTCTTGAATTTGAGTTCTGATTTTACAGAAATAATTTTGCGTTTTAATATTTATGACACCTTATTTTTTCAAAGAAGTAACTACAATTTAACATGCTAGTTTCGCAATCTTCGTGTATAACTAATGGTAATTCATAAGATGGATCACCAGCCATAAATTTTACTTTTATCCTCAAATCAATGCGTTTATCTTCCGAGTGTAATATGACCAAAACAATATGACACCCCCGAAATAAACCGTATCTAGCTCTTAATTTCGGCACAATAAATTTTTGAATTGTTAATAATGCTGAAAGAGCCAAATAATATTAACTTTGTGAAAGAAAGAAAAGCTTGTTTACAGTACGTTCGAATAGCAGACGAACTTAAAACAACTTCTACCTGTGATGTGACAGTTCAACTCAGCGAATATCTTTAACCATGGGCAGTGCGTGACTCCAAAGGCAGACTTGAGCTTATATACTGTGCATTCGCAACTGTAGAATTTTAATCTAAAATTACGGTAGATTAATAAAATATTTGAACAAATGAAAGTACGATAACAAATCTGTGGCCAAATATCTTTCATAAAAAAAAGGTGTAATTTGATGCAGCAGTTTCTTCTCGCGGACTGCCGAAATATAACGCTTAGCGTTTTAAATAAATAGATGCTTAACGACATATTTATCAACGTCGATTTGTGAGGGAGGACAATCAAGGGAGACAACAAAAAATCAAAGAAATAATATTTCTGATAAACCGCATCAAATGATCTATCACCGCAGAATACACATTTGTGGATATTGTACAACATGTTTACTGATTTGTGTAAGAATAGCACATATATTCATGGAGATATAACGATTTTTTTTAAATTCAAAATATTCTTGCATGTTTTTAGCTTATATCATGTAGGGTTTTTAACCAACTTTAATGTCAGATTCAGAAAAAATAGCAAAATGTAGTAGAAAAGATATAAGGCAATTGCAATATAAATATATTACATATTTTATGAAAAATGAGCAGTTGTATGAAATAATTTTTATCTGCGCATGGACGAATCATAACAAAGATTTTTTAACATAATTTAATAGTCAACTCTATGCAGCAACCCATAAAAAATTCAGACAAATATCAAGAAAATTCAGAAAGATAGCGGTGATACAGCGAGCTAATTCTTAGTTTCTCTCTAAAAGCAACTGTATGAGAATGGATTGTCAAAAGATTGTCAATTTTATTTTATTTTTCGTTTTTATTGATACTTTAGTTCTTGATAACCACTAGAATGAGCCTGTTCCATGGTAAAAAGAAGTATGAAAATCGAAGCATTTGTTCCAAATATTCTCATTCAAGTTCATTAAATACTAGCTTTTTTCTGAATGTCAGTTAATAAAAATGAGAATTTGATGAAAATCTTTCTGAATTTTTGCGATATTTGACTGGATTTTTTTATTAGTTGCTCCATAGAGTTGACTAATAAATTACGTAAAAAATATGTATGTGTTATCGTTCGCGCATGCGCTGATAGTTTCATAAAATATTTAACATATTTATATTCAAATAGCACAATTTTGCTTCTACTGCATTTTTCCAATACCCACTTTTGCCATTGACCCACATATTTACAGATAATTAAACATTTACAAATATTTTTAGGAAAAATGTAGAAGGGCTAATTAATTTACTTGAAAAAAAAATTTTTTGTATATCATGTGGGGTATCATGTGAATTTTTTCGTAACGCTAAACTCAAAAACACACTTCTTTTAATTTTAGGTATCATTATTTTCAGCGATATCGTCGAAAATTCAGTGCAAAAATGTGTCCCATCCCCATCTATTTCCGAATCCACTGAAACTGAAATTATGAAAAAAATAGAGGTAGTAGACGTCAATTTAAACCTTGCAGGAAAATTATAGCAAATTATTGAAAATTATAGATAAGCGCATTTTTACGTTACACATAAATTTCAATTTGCGGGCATTCAGCAAAGGCGTTGAGGAACGCTGGAGATACCTATCGTAGCAGAAGTCTAAAGGCATTCTTGATAATGATTTTTGAAAAAAAATCGCCGGTAATTAGCTGAGATATTAACACTTAAAGACACGGACGGTTTGGACATACATAATGAGAGTGGCGGCGTATTCTATGTGCCATCAGCTTATAAAGCTAAAGGAACAACATTTAATGATACATTTGTATAATACAATGTCCAGTAGTAGTATAAAAGCAATAAAAGTGAAATTGTTAAAAGCAGACTAATTTAATTAGAATTAATCACATGAATACAATGAGATTCGAGGCTAGTTTGCATTTAGTGGATATCTCAATGTGCCTCTTGTGTCTTTAAAAGTTAATTAAAAACCTATCTGAAAAAAGGCGGCATGGACGAAGGCGACGTTGCTAATGCCAAGTTTAAACTTTGAAAAAGGGATTTGTTTTAGCTGGACTGTTAAAAGAAAAAATCATTACTACGCTGAATTTAGTTTTATGAAATTCCAATTGAAGTTTAAATATGCACTACTTTTATTGTCAGTGCCGAATTAATTTCATCATAAACAGATTAAGAGAAGATTTAAATAAGAGTTATAAAGAATAGCAATATTTTGTATTATTTAGGCTTCATATCTCTTTGAACTTTTACGGTATACCCATTCATACTTTTCTAGCACATATATAGCTATACCAAACCCTACGTTTTATAGTTTTTTACAAAGTCTTATTTTTCTTTTAGTAACCATTTTTTAAAAATACAGTTAATAATTAATATATTTATTGTGCGGAATGCTCTGAGCGCGACTAATACTCGAACTTGACCGTTTATTATAATTTTATTTTTATTATATACAGATAGATGTAATATTTTAAATCGGAAACTTTTGACAGTTTATGATAATCTTTTTTGTTAAGGAAGCCATTTTTTGTGAAACAGAACTTATTAATCGACATAGAAGTAATATCAAGTATTTTGTAATCGTAAGTTGGTAAAACTGTAATTTTTAAGAAAGAACACAGAAGTAGATTTTAAAAATATATCATAGATATTTTAAAAAATGTAATTAATATTTAGTAATGTGTAAAATCATATATGCTCTTCACTTTCTTCTTTATATACTAGGGGGCTCGGCCCCCTACGAGCTACGCTCGCCAACCCCCGTCCAGACACCGTAGACTCTAAATGCACGCTAGTTTGATCGGCTTTAAAAAGATTTCGAAAGATTGAATTATAATTTAAAAAACAGTGGCGATCTCTCTATAAACGGATTTCTATTCATTTCTCTTTGATTGGGAAATTTTAACGCCAAATCCGCTGCGGTACTACTTGATTATCCCGTCGACCAATTTCGCCAAATTATATAAATCGCCAAACCACACGCCAAATTATACAAATTGACATTTTTTTTTTTTTTTTTAATAACGAAAAAACAAATAAATTAGTACAACATTAATAAAAATACAAATAAAACGTCGAAATAAAAATAACTTGAGGACGTAGACACGTGTAACAACATTTCAAAATAAGCTAATATAAAAGGAATTAAGTAAACAGAGTCTTTGTCTCCTGGTATTTTTTAACAAAATGAAAAGAAAGTTCTTTTAAATGAGACATTTTAAATTAATCGTTTTTAATCTGACGTAATTTTGACCAAACTATTCTTTCTCTTTTTAATATTTACGTGAAAATACTTGTGTTAGAAATGAAATATTGGTTGCGCTTTCCTAACAAAAATAGTTGAAAAGTATCCTCTTAAAATATCAAATAAATGTCTAGCGCAATTTCTAAATTTAAACAGTTTTGCAATATTATTTTGTGTTCATTTTATGTAATAACTGTAATGTGACGTAAATATGACGTAATTTCTCCTATTTAAGACTTCTAACGCATGTTAATAAATTTATTGTTTTACAAATATTTTGTGTTCATTTTATGTAATAACTGTAATGTGACGTAAATATGACGTAATTTCTCCTATTTAAGACTTCTAACGCATGTTAATAAATTTATTGTTTTACAAATTCCTTTCTCTTAAAATTCACGTGTAATTATAGTTTTTATGACGTAATTTTTAATAAGTTCCTGTTTTTTGTACATAATTATTTAATTCTAATTCCAAATGTTTTTTTCTGTTTATAATAGTCACGTGTAAATAAATTTTTAATTTATTTACACGTATAAATATATATATATATATTTTTTAAGCAAACATTATTGTTTCCGCTGTTTATACAGTTGGCAACAGTTTAAATTAATATCACTTTCTAAAATCTCTCTATTCTAAAAAAAAGTAACTACCGCTGTCACCGCCGCCGCCGCCAACGGTTTTGATTTTTTTGTGACCGGAGGCCTTTCTTCGTTAATATTAACAAAAATAATGCATACAGAAATATGAAAATCGGTGGTTTTATACAGAAATGTTTGATAAACACGCTGATGCAGACAGTTTTCAAATCGAAGAATTATTTTAAGAGTTATTTAATGCTAAATTTGGACAAAATCGTTCCACCAAAAAAGTTTTATAGCATCAAAAACTATACATGGCAGTGTAATCATTTTTAGATCATTTTATGCGTTAGAATTTGCCGGAGTGCAGATTGCATTAATTTTTTTATTTTGACTCATTTTTTCAGGCTTTATTTCTATTTTAAATTCAAATTTTCAGCATTTCTAGAGATAGTTTTTACAGATTTCAGAAAATTGTACTAATTTAAACTGTTGCCAACTGTATAAAAAGCGCAAGCAATAATGTTTGCTTCAAATTAAAATTTTATTTACACGTGACTAATGTAAACAGGAAGAAGACTTTCAAATTAGAATTAAATAATTACGTATAAAGAGCAGGAACTTATTAAAAATTACTTCATAAAAAGTATACACGTTAATTTTAAAAGAGAAAGGATATTGTAAAATAATAAATTCATTAACATGCGTTAGAAGTCTTAGGAGAAATTACGTCATATTTACGTCACATTATAGTTATTACATAAAATGAACACAAAATAATATTGCAAAAAAGTTTAAATTTAGAAATTGCGGTAGACATTTATTTGATATTTTGAGAATTAATTTAAAATGTCTCATTTAAAAGAACTTTCTTTTCGCTTTGTTAAAAAATACCAGGAGACAAAGACTCTCTTTACTTAATTCATTTTATATTAGCTTATTTTGAAATGTTGTTACACGTGTATACGTCATCAAGTTATTTTTATTTCGACGTTTTATTTGTGTTATTATTAATGTTGTACGAATTTATTTGTTCTTTCGTTATTTAAAATAAAAATTATATCAATTTGTATAATTTGGCGAGTGGTTTGGCGATTTATATAATTTGGCGAAATTGGTCGACAGGATAATCAAGTAGTACCTCAGCGGATTTGGCGTTAAAATTCCCCAATCAAAGAGAAATGAATAGAAATTCGTTTATAGGGAGGTCGCCACTGTTTTTTAAATTATAATTCAATCTTTCGAAATCTTTTTAAAGCCGATCAAATTAGCGTGCATTTAGAGTCTGCGGTGTCTGGACGTGGGTTGGCGAGCGTAGCTCGTAGGGGGCCGAGCCCCCTAGTCTGTTAAAAATATCTCTAGAAATGCTGAAAATCTGAATTTAAAATAGAAATAAAACCTCAAAGAATTAGTCATAATAAAAAAATTAATGCAATCTGCACTGCGGCAAATTCAAACGCATAAAATGATTTAAAAATGATTAAATTCCTAAGAACAGTTTTTGCTCCTATAAAACTTTTTTAGTGGAACGATTTTGTCCAACTTTACCATTAAATATCTCTTAAAATAATTCTTCGATCTGAAAACTGTCTACATCAGCGTGTTTATCAAACATTTCTGTATAACACTACCGATTTTCATATTTTTGTATGAAATTATTTTTCTTAATATTAACGAAGAAAGACCTCCGGTCACAAAAAATTCAAAACCGGCGGCGGCGGCGGTGACAGCGGTAGTTGCTTTTTTTTAGAATAGAGAGATTTAGAATAAAGAGATATGAAATACTATTCCAAGTAGGTGTAAACCATGTCGAAAAAACCAGTGAAATACACCAATCACACAACACCAACCCGATTAATCACAAAGTTGCAGTCGTAATTTGTAGTCACAGTGAAGGCCATGTTATGAATATATTGGGAATTTTTCCCGTAAATATTAAAGAAATTGCATTTTTCACCAATAAATTTATTAGAATTCACACAAATCGGTGAGCAATTCCACCAGTTGTCCAGTTTTACCTATATTTGGGCCGTGTTACGTCTTAAGAATATAATTAAAGTGTAAGAATATAATTAAGGTGTTAGATGTTAAACATGTATCGAATTGAAGGAAAACCCTCCCGGTGACATGGATTTTTTTTTTTTTTTAAGGGAGACAAAACAGGTACAAATTCGGCTCTCCAGGTCTGAGTAACTTCTTTTAATACAAGCAAATTGTCCCAGGATATGCTGACGCTGCTTTTCGAAGCTCCAACAAAATTCAAGTTAGTGGGAGGTCAGGGGGATACCGCGCCTAGGTTGTAAACGTTGAGCAAGGTGGGTAATTCATGACATAATGTGTGTACTCTTTATCAACAGCGGATCAAGAAAAAGGTGAATAGTTTAGACGCGGGAACTACTTCCAAGGAATGCTGGAATCGAATAATATTTTTAATAAAATTAAAAATGGTATTAAGAAACATTCTATAGAAATAAAAATGTAATGTCTCAAAAATGAAGGAATAAAGTAGATTAGGGTTTTTTTTTTTTTTTTTTTTTTTACAAAGAAATATAACTTTTAACAGATTACGGTTTTTAGAATAAGAAATAAAAGAATGCGCTCATTTAAAGGCATGGTATTAAAATATAATTGATATTTAAGATATTATTAAAAGACAGGGGAAAAAGGTAGATATTGTAAGAGTTTGGAATAATTTAATTAATTTAATAATCGCGTAAAATTTTTATTATTACATATATATATATATATTCTCCTGCCTTCTAAATAGTACTATCGCTTAAGTTTTATGTTGTTAATATTGTTAATGTATTGGGTGTTCATAAATTATTGTTATGGTTTCCTTAACTAATAACTTTTGATTTACAAATACGACGAACATTTTTATTTCATATTTGTAAAGTACAAGTTTTGCAACTTAAAAAGCAAATCACAATTATAATCAAATGAAATTTTATTTTAATTTTTTGTCAAATTTATCAAAATGTATTAATGAAATATTAAATATCTTTTTCATCATACTTTGTGCTTATAATTCATTAATAAATTTGAAAAAGATGATACAATTTTAATAATAATTATTATTTTACTATAACAGTTATTTGATAGTTATGATGTAATGAAATCCCGGCAATAACTTATGAACACCTCTTATTACTAAATTTTCTATATTATATATCTTAGAACACTCAGTATGCATTAACTTAAATTATAATGCATAATATTGTTAGATTTCTAGCAATTAATACTTTTTGTAGTTAAAACGATCTTTTAGATACATTTCATATTTTTTTTTTTATTCTATGAAAAATGCAAAAATGAAACCTCGGCAGTCACTTATGTACGCCAGTTATTTTCCATATTTTCTAAATTTTCTATATCATATTTCTAACTCAACACTCAAAATGCATTAACTTCAATTAAAATGTATATAGTAAAGTGGGGACAGATGCCGCAGTTTTTCTTTTCTTCTTGTAAAATGTACAATAAAGCAAAAAACAACACACTAAGTACCAGAAATCACTGATCAAACGCTTTAGAATCTAATTTCTATGTTAAACAAGTTAAAACCCTTTTAATAAAGTAGGCATTATTATTTTCCCACAGGTCCTTTCTTAACATCATTTTTTATGTGCTGTATAAGATGCCGCATGGAGTGTGGGACAGATGCCGCATGGAGGAAAATGCTAGGCTGTTTATTTATTTTTTTTTCAAGCAAATCACATTTTTATTTTATCAAAGTACTTAAAATGAAAATAAATAATATTAAACTTACAGAAATTATATATATCACTAAATTGTGAAAAGTGTAAAATGCAAATGTGTAATCTCTATAAACAAAACTTAAGACAAAAAGTGAAAATGAAAAGAAAATCATTTGAATTTACATGAATGGATAGCATAATTACGGGAAACAATAGACAGCATAATTCCAAAAAAAAGATATATATCACTGGTTTACATCCAGGCGAACATTGCATTTTGCTGTTAATGTAAGTATTAGTTCTATTCCATTTAGGCCCTAGTCTGTTTATTTTTGGTCTTTCTTCTCATTCTTTGATTTTGTATTTCCGTTCGCCTCCAATCACACCACACTACCCGTTGCAAAAGTAAAGTAAGCGTTTTTCATGCAGCCATCGATTGAATTTGATGCACTGAATCCTGTCCGCAATAGACTTTGCTCCTTGATAAGACTCCAGCCGTATATATCATATGCAGAGTCATCAAATTCCAATCCAGTTCTGTCATCAGAATCCATAAGAGGAACAATTTAACCGTTTTTGGAAGATGACTTATATTTTAGTTTTTTCCTCAAGTAAGGCGTTTTCAAGTTAATCATTCCTTTCCTTTTTTTACACATTTTACTTCCGTTAAAATGTCGTTCTTTGACGCTTTCTAGATTTTTTTTGTTTTTCATATCCTACTTCTTTTTTATTGTTTATAAACTCTGTGCTTGTAATATTTGCATACTTTTACTTTCTCTTACTTGACTGTATAGGCCTTTTGACCATTGGGGTAGGAGATATTTTGTTTAACAGTTTAGATGATGAGAATTGTAAACGGCCTACGTTTTCCTTGTTCACACATGTTGAGCCAACATTGTTGCTGAGAATATTTTGATAAGTAGCAGAATGCACTAATATACATTCATTTAAATGTAAGTTGTATTTACATCGCAGTGATGAATTTATTGAACTGAAAAAAAATTATTTTGCGGCATCTGTCCCACAGTGGCGGGTAAGATGCCGCGCCGCCATTTTGTATCCTGTGAACGACGTGAGAGAAAGGCAAGCACATGTCTGTATTCTGCGAGGATCTAGTCTATAGTTGCAATCGAGTTTGGGATGAAATCTCTGTTTATTTTTCTTAAAATATGTAATAAAACTTCATTGGAATAATTTTAGCGACTTACCACGCAGGTTCGAGCCATAAAAACTGGCATAAATATGTAAATACTGACAATTAAGCGGAGGAAACGCATACAATACATCACACAGCACAGAGGAACACTACGAACTTCTAAAATTGGTCTAGGGAACGCTAGTGTCGTTTACACAATATCTGCGGCATCTGTCCCACCGCGGCGTCTGTCCCCACTTTACAAATATTGCATATTGCATTAATATTATGCATATTAATAATATGCATATTGAATAATATTGCATTTCCAGCAATTCAAAATTATTGCAACTAAAACGATCTTTTAGATACATTTCACATTATGTTTATTCTATCTAAAATCCAAGAAATGAAACCCCGGCAATAAGTTATGGACAATAGCTATTTTCCTGATTTTCTAAATTCTCTATGTTATATTTCTTACCTAACACTCTATGCATTAACTTCATTTAAAATGTATGATTTTTTTTCTAGCAATTCATACTTTTTCTAGCTAAAGCATATTTTAGATACATTGAATATTACTTTTATTATATTCAAAATACAAATTGAAACCCGGCAATAAGTAACACGCGCTATATTCCAGATTTTCTAATTTTTTCTTTGTATTATATTTCTTACTCAATACTCAGTATGCATTAACTTCAATTATAATGCATAATTTTGTTCAAATTTCAAACATTTAAAAATTTTTGTGGATAAAACTATCTTTTAGATAAATTTTATATTATTTTTATTCAATCAAAAATGCCAAAAATTCATTGACAGTTTTTTGACAGAAATAGTTATCATAACCTATTGGGTAACTCCGGGAGAGTCGCCGCACCCTTGTATTTCTTGTAATTATCGATAGATTGTCGTCAAACGCACAGTATAGGTGCACAATGAGATTATTTTAACCAGTGTATAGCGTGAATCCCATTTCGATGTTTACTTGTAGAAGTACAATCCTTAATTTGACATAAGTGAATGATTTCATTGTCCGAACTTTTAAACACGTTATGTTCGTTATGTTTAAATACTTTTTATACACTAATTACTAAATGCATGCATGATTTCGAAGTCAAAACTAAGTGTAGCTTTTGTATAGGGTACTAAGTGTATAGCTACGCCATTCCCCTTAACGATGGTAGGCAACTGTGATGGCCGACGTCGGCACCATGCAAAATGGGATATATGCCGCACTGCTATTCCGGTATACATGCAGCAGTTTCTTTTGTACGGGATGATTGAGTGTTATTAACTTTTCCTTTTTTCTTTTTGAAAAGACTAACCATGTTAGGCATGTTATCAAGTTTACTAAAACCAAAGGCGAAAAAGCGAAAAATAAAAAGTAAGAAAGGCAAGAAAGATGCAAATCAAGATGATAATATTGAAAAATTGGATTACGCGTAACGCAGACGTTCTTTGCAAACTACTCCAGAAAAGGGGAGGTATAATTGGTTTCGTTGCATCATGTGTTTAGTTACATAAAGACTGTACTTTTTCGACAATTTTTCTGTAGATTGAAGTCGGGACCATAGGTGCATATAAGCACCTTCATAAAGAGCTTACAAAATTTGTTTCTGACACCAGTAAAAAAGAAAAGTAATATTACCTTGTTTAATTAGATCATTTTCATGATGATTTAAGTAAAGGTAACTTCTTTTTAAAAAGTGGTACCTATCGAATAAAATTTGTGTAAAAGCCGCCGGTCTTGAAAGAGTTAACTAATAAATTATGTAAACACAATTTTATTTTTTTTATTTTCCCTTTCTAATACATTGATGTTATTTTGTTGCTGAAATAACAACTAAAATTTAATGTAAAAAAATAATTCGATAATTTTAATAGTGAAAGTAGGCAACAATTATGAATTTGAATCTACTAATACGCTTCATTGTACTCATTTAGTGTCATTTTGTTATTATATCGGTAATTTTAGCCCATATATGAATATTTTTTTTAAATATTTTTATTTATAATTACATCCTGTTTTTATTACAAGCGCGGCATAACTACCGCACAAGTGCGGCGTCTCAGCCTGAATGCACGGGTGACGCGCCGCAGTGGAAATTCAGAATTTTTTTTTTAAAAAATATTAATAATTTCTTTTGAATTTTTTTGTTGCACTACACGCGTTGTATATTTAACATTAAATAACACAGATTTTTTTAAGTTTATGTCCACCATGGGACTTTATGCACAAGTTCAAAAAAATGTGTGGCATAAATCCCGAAATTACCCTAATATTTGAAAGCGTTTTAAATAAATATTTTTAACAAATATAAACACACTTTTAAATACTGCAAAAAAAAAAAAAGAGATATAAATGGAAGACATTTTTCAATTCCTACTATTAGTTCACACTCTCACTAAATATATCTTGTTCAAATTTTCAATCGTTAATAAAATACATATTATTATTTATCCTATCGAGTTCAAATATTTTTTTTTAAACTTATAGTGGATGACACTTGATGCTAATACAGTTTTTTCAAATATTAATTCATTAATTGAATTTTAATTAATTAATTTTAGTTTTATAGGGAGAAAAAATGGCGGCCATTGGTTATTGAACAGCATTTAATGCATCTTCATATCTATAAGGGGAGGGGGTTAACATACGGGGGACACTGTTCTGTCGCCAAATACCGTAAAGTTTATCGCCAACTTGGCGATATGTCGCCAAAAGTGACGCCAACTTTTCGATATCTCTAATATTTCGTGAAATTCCCATCGACTTCCATTGTAAACCAATAGGGTTTACTTGCTTATAGAAAATCAACAAATTGAGATATTTTAATGGAACAAAGCTAATATTAGCCTAAGGGATTACATTAAATTTTTCTTTGATGACCTAAGTAGGAATTGACTTTAAAAAACTTTTTTTATATTGCTTGCTTTCTGTTATGCGAGAAAAGGATATATATTTAAGGTGTTAATAGGCTGCAGAAAACTATTAAAATATATCAATATGAAGTGAAATATTTCGTATTTTTTGGAATTATTCACTAATCAACAGTAATTTTATTCTCAAAATATGATTAGTACGAGTAAGAACCCGGGCGTAACATAAATAAATTACAAAATAATAATAATAAATTTGGAAAGAATCATTGAAATATTTTACTAGAGGTTGGTTCACTTATCATTAATACAACTTAATCCGAAAAACATCAATAATAAAAATACAAAAACAACAATTATAGAATCAATAATCGAAATAATGTTTTTCACTATAGGTAAACAAACTTATTATTTAATTTCAAAGTCATCTAAATTTATTTCTACACAATTGAATGCCTTTTTGCTGATTTTTAATGTTTCCGTGGTTTATTTTGATTTTATCACAGATTCCTTTGTAGATAAGAAATAGATTGAAATAAAAATAAATTATGTCATATAAATAAAAATAAATTATGTCACAAATTATGTCATTTTAAAAATAAATTATGTCGTAATTTTATGTTAAGAATTAATCGGATATAACAATCCCAAAACTTTCTTCTATCTCATACATGTTAATACTGCAAAATTCCCTATTACAGTCCTCAAATTAAATGGCAATCTATGCTCATCATGAGGATTCTAAAAAGATGAAATTCCGTACATTAGTTCTTGAGATATCACTGTCGCTGAAATCGTGTAAATCCAGCAATATACAGCACAGCAGCGTCACCTATTGGTGATTTACACTAGAACCTAATCGTCATCAACTTATGTCATCCCCTAACTGAATATGAAGTTAGGAGAAACTCCGTGCATTATCTTAAACCAACATAGCAGCGCCACCTACAGCGCGATTGCCACCAAAACCTAATTATTAACAACTTGTGTCAACATCTAACTGAATCCGAAGTTAGATGAAAATTTGTGCATAGCAGCACCACCTGTCGTTCGATTTACACCAAAAAATACTCAGCAGCAATTTATGTCAGGGACTACCTGAATATATTTTTTTATTAAATTCCGTGCATTAGTTCTTGAGATAGAGCGTTCACGAAATCTGTGTCACATACTGACAGTATCATAGACTAGCAGACTCACAGACAGACATTTTTTAATAACATGTTTTTTCTGCATCTCTGACCCCTAAAACGTGAAAAATCCGTCGAAAACCGGAATTTGAAAATTTTCACGAATCCAATACATTCTTCTTGTAAAGATAGAAGACAGTAAAAATGAAACATTTAACTACAGAGTAATTTTGTGATAGTTAAACTTCGTGATTTTTCTATCTTTGCGAAAACGTTCAAGCAACATCCAAACTTTTCTCATTAATCTCAGAAAGTTCTTATTCAATTTTTATTCCTCTCAGTTTTGTTAATGGAGAATGAAGGAATGGTATAACAATTTCCCTTGGTTTATTGATTAAGATAAAGTGATTTTTTATAAAGTTTTCCAAACATTTTAAAGTTACCTAAATGGACTAAAATGACTTTTTATATGTTGAAAATGAATTAATATACAGGGTTAGCATAAATGTATGACCGGTGTTTAAAAAATACATTTTCAAAACTTTTACGCATCTTATATTAAATGATATATGAAAATAAAGAATATTCCGAGTTATTTTTTTTTCAGTTACAAATGTTCGATATGTGAACCTTCATGCACGACAAATACCTGATCTGTATTGCACCGTAAACTGTTCACTGTGCATCAGTACTGCATTAAAAATCGTTGAATTTGCAAAACTGTCAAATGTGTTGAACGTACGTGATTACAGATTATGTGTTTGTCGTGCACGAAAGGTTCGTACATCGAACATTTATAACTGAAAAAACTTTAAATATTCTTCTTTATTTTCATATATGGTTTATTATAATATGTGTATTTCTTTTTTAAATATAAAGTTTTAAAATTCGGTCATTCACTTATGCTAACCCTGTATATATTTTTCGAAATATGATAACAGTGCAAGTCTGTAAAATGTAATTAAATACCAAAATTTTAAAAATCAAACTGCTTTATACATTAAATAAAATAAATTGGCTAATCTATATATATATAAGCCGTTCTCTGTATGTATGTCCTTTATACAAATCTTCAATTTTAGACCGATTTGCACGAAACTTCCTGTACAAACGTTTTAGAACATGGAAAAGATCACTGTCTACTTTAAAAAATCATCAGAGGACTACTTACCCCTTTTTTCTACAAACTGTCATAATTTAACATTATAGAAATATCCCTTTTTAAATCTTTTTTAATTCAAACGTTTCTTTCCTGTTGCCAAACCCTAAAAAATGACACAATAATGTGAAAAAAATAAGGAAAACGCGTGTATTTTGTTTCTATTTGCCAATAAAAATTCAGATTCTCTTGCTATATTTTTGTGTGTTTGATATTGACGTCATTCTAAACAGAAAATTTACATTTTTTTGTATATAAAATAAAAACTTTAACTATAAGAGCGGGAAAAAATCGTAGCACCTCAATTTGCATGTTTTTTTTTTATTAAAACATTTATTTTAATACAAACAGTCAAATTTCATGAAAACAATTTAACAAAAAGAAAAAAAAGGCTAGATACGACGTCACATTCTATCAAATCTTTTCAACGCGTAATCAAACTCATTGTAAACATATGGCTCCTATATTTTACTTACTACTTCGATTGTATACTACAGCCATATCTTATAGCTATACGTTATCGCTAAGTGTTGTATTGGTTTACATTCAGTGCTAACATTTTCTGTGATTTATAGCAAAAAGAGAGCAGTTATTTACATTTTCAAAAAAATTCTTGACAGATCTCTTGATTTAAAGTTTATGGAAAATGACATCATTTCACCTAACCATTGTAGATTTAATTTCTATAACGTTTCAAACTTTCCAAATAAAATTTTATAGTAACTACTACTTCATTTGGATGTACTTTTTTTGCATTTTTCCCCGAATTGTGAAGATATTGTATACTTCTGTTTCGCGCGCCAAAGAAAACATGTATTTTAATTTTAAAAGTTAAAAAAATTACCACAATGTGTCAAAAGAACATCCTTTTTCTGAATTTAAATTTCGCGAATTCCAAAATTAAAACTAAAAAGTGTGAGTTTTTTCATAAACTTCAAGTTAAGGCTGTTCATAAAGTTAAGGCTGTTCTCTAATCCAAAGGAGCTATTTTCTGACATTTTTTAATTAATTTTTGTTCGGAAACGCATGAAATTGACAGGAATTCTTATTTAGAAACTATGTAATCGAAAGATAGTTTCCATAAGTTGGTAAAGGTATAAGATCTTTCAGTTGGTGTTTTGAACTGAATTTCGAACGCAGCAGTGCAATAAAGGATAAAAACCGGCCGTCACGCAACAACAATTGCTCATAACTCGATAAGTAATTTATTTATGAAAAAAGGAAAAACTCATTTCAATTCCAAATCGCTTTAATAGTCAGGCCTACAAATTTTAAGCCTTTACGTTTAATGAATCAGAAAATGTGTCAGAAAGTTTCGCGTTGTTGAGCAGGGAACTGGAGAAGCACCTTAAGCATTTGCAGGTTAGTATTTTGTAATCAAGTTGCATGCCAGTAGTCGTTAAAACATAAGCCATTCTATATTGTTTTAAACAAAGGTGCATGCCACAATAGGTGCCAGGCACACTCATTAAAATAAGAATACCCTAGCGCACAGCCCCATTACTGAAGATAAACCCGTCAATATACTTAGAGATAAAAATAGTTCTGCATTTTTCATTCAGCTAATAAGACTAATCCTTCATAATTGGGTTCACATGATTATATAACTTTCCCCTATAATTCTATGACTAAGAAACGGAAAACAATGTGTTACCCACTAAAATCTTCAGTAAAACACTAATAGTGCAAGTCGCATGGAAATCCGTTCCGAAGAATTCAAGTTATATGCACCCGGAACGAAATTCCCATTTGAATTTTATATACTTATCAGGTTATTTTGAGTAGTTTGATTTGATATCGGTTAAATTCGTGTTTTATTTTATTTTATTTTTGGCGTTTTAATTTCGTTTGTCAATTTAGTTATTGAATATTACGCGAAAGCAAACAATTTCTGAATCATTTACGTTGTTTTTGAACAATTGAGTTAATCTTTTGTATTTGGGTTGCAAGCATATTTTAAAAATATGCATGCTTAAAAATTATTTTAAAACCCATAAAAAATTTGAAATTGAAATAAACATTACAAGCAAATAACACTGAAAGTACTTTTGTTTTCTATAATACGTTGGAACAATTGAATGTACAATGTTTAGACGTTAAACTGCAATAAAAGGGAAATTTTTTGTGTTAGGTTGCTGCCACCGAAAATATGGTTACTAAAATATTACGAAAATACCGTTACTCATAGACATGTCTTTTCTTTATACAATTTCATTAAGTGTAAACAGGTTCATCTTTCGTAATCGGGTTCACTCAACTTTAAAAATATCCATGCTTAAAAATTACTTTAAAATCTATTAAAATCCGAAATCTGAGGTACAATTTTCAAACAAATTTCATTTGAGAGAACTTTTTCTATTCGACATTGTAAAAAATGAAATTGTGCGATGTTTAAAAGTTAGAAAAATTGCAGTAAAGGCACATTTTATGGGTTACAATTTATGGGGCACAATTTATGGGCACTGACATAGTGTTTTTACTTTATAATGTAGATAATACCATACAAACGAGAATTTCACAAAGTGCTGCGCGATTTGGAGGAATTTCTTTTTTTCGTATTGTCAGGAAAATCACATATTTTTCTCTTTTACCCGCCAAAGAAAACGCGCATTCTGTTATTAAAGCTCAGGTATTTTACTATGGTTGCAAGACAATAACGCCATGTTTTTTGATTGTCTTTATAACGATTTGGAATGGGAATGCACAATTTTCAGTTATTGTGATTGCCGTATTATTTCGTTTTAATTTATTTTACCTGGAAGGCTTCTTATAATTGACACGGTCGAAGCCGGGTTGTTCTGCTAGTACTGTATAAAATACATTAAAATTACAATATAAAGACGTTTCTAACACTGCGCGTTAGTTCATTTGTTCAATCATCTATATTTGACATTTTAATTACATATATCTCACCCGTATGCTTGGCTTCGAACGCCCGCTTATAAGTCATCGTCAATATATACAGGGACGAGATAGCACACACAAGGAAATTTACAAAGCAAAGAAATACAGCCGGGAGCTCCACAAAGAGTGTACAACGGAGCCAGCTGGATTCGAACCCGCACCCACTTAAACTCGCAAGCGATTAGCGGAGTGATGCCTTGACCACTCAGCCACGGTGGCCCTCAATCCTCTATAATCAAACAAAACAGAAAATCACAGAAAAAATAGGCACAAACAGTTATAAAACAAGTTAAGAATTCCATAAATCTGTATTTTCATTCTGTGTAATATATTATTCATTCAATGTGAACTTTTCCAGGTGCGAGAACCATCCTTCAAGAAAACTTCTTCCGTAATAATTGTTGCACCCCGCTTGGACAATGTGGCTTTCGCAAGCTACGAAGTATGACCCTCTTCGAGAGCCTACTGCACAATATTTGAATTTAGTTTTTCTCTTCGGTACGCAAATACGTGTTCATTAAATCAGAATTTTTCTTTAATGATGGTTCTCGCGCTTCGAAAAGTTTACATTGAAGGAACCTTGTTCTATAACGAGTCAATATACAGTTTTATTGAATTCTTAACTTGTTTTGCAACTGTTTTAGACTTTTTTCTTTGTTTTTATTTTATGATTGATGATAGATGTTTGAATAATTGAGGTAACACGTTCTGTTACGAAACGTCTCTATATTATATTGTAATTTTATTGTGTTTTATATAGTTTTAGCCAATTAATTTAATGATTGTCTATAAAAATCTCTTTTTAAAAATTTTGATCTATTTGTATATTGCAATGAAATAAAGAACATAAGTAGAGTCTGTTGAATGTCTGTGGCAATTTTCTAAAATAAGTAAAGTCAATATTTAAAATATTTATAAAATTAAAAGTAATATTTAAAATATCACAAAGTATTTCATTTTATTATTCAAAATACGAAAATATAATATACGTGACATACTCAAAGATTTATATATATGTATATGGGTAAATGTATATATATATATATGTTTATAGGTAAATGTATATATATATATTTATGTTTATAGGTAAATGTATATATATATATATAATTTATTAAATTATTTAAAATTTAAGAAATGCAAGGATAGAAGATGTAAAGTCTGCATCCATGCTGAAAAGGATAACTGTAATGTCGTGGATGAAAATTGTGTAAATTTTTGTAAGGTATTTAACTGTGTGTATAGATTAAAATGTAAAATTTGTAACATGTCTTACATAGGACAAACATCTGGTCCTTTTAATAAGAGATTTAACAATCACAAAAAAGATATAAGAAAGATAACGAGTGCGAGGGAAGAACAGGAGATTGAAATAGTACATTTCGCAAAACATGGAATTGAAAATATTGAAATATCGATTTTGCATATAGTTGCAAACAAGGCTGATAGATTAATACGTGAAAGGAATATGATGGTTAAATACGGAACAGTGTACCCTTATGGTTTAAATGTTATGTTTGATCAAATTAATGTTTTGAAGAATTTTAGAAATACAATATTGGAAGAGTCAGTCTATGGAAAAATTAATCACGATTTGAGTAATGAGGTACATAATAAACAAAATGTCAAAGTTAATGACCTAAATTGTAGTAAGGATATTAAAAGTGCTATTGCCAATATTAATTCCGGCAATATTGTTAAAACAATAAAAT
This sequence comes from Maratus speciosus, assembly GCA_963932465.1. NCBI lineage: Eukaryota > Metazoa > Arthropoda > Arachnida > Araneae > Salticidae > Maratus > Maratus speciosus. The sequence continues at coordinate 25,818,832 of OZ010786.1, forward strand.
ACATAATTTTCAATGTGAAAAAGAAATTAATACCCGATTTATTGAGAGAATTATATGAACATACAGGTAACAGAAATATAGATATAGGGTTTGATTTGTTGAGATTCAGAATAGGTAAACAGAAACTTAATGGTTATATCGAGTTGAAAAACAACAAAGTTAATATAGAGAATAAGATTTATTTTGTAGTGGATTACATGGGGCACAATTTTAGGGGTGCTAATTTTAAGGGAATTTTAAATAAGTATAATGAATACCTGCCGGATAAAAACATACATATTATTAAAGCTTACAAATACGATAAACCATTAGGCAGAGTTATATTTAATTACAACAATTACTCTAGGAATTTGCAGAGCTGTATTGAGAACAGTATTTGTCATTGTAATAAAGTTGAATATAATAAATACGTTAACTCAAATTAGGGACATATTCTTACCGGGGATCTTACTATAGTGGCAGACACAAATCTCAGAAATTACATGAGGTATGGTACAAAATACAGATTGAGGAGAGTCGTGAGTAGAGGTTTAGCTACAAAACGTTTGTCAAATAATATAGATATCTTCATTCAAAAATTAATATATAAATATGGTTTACCAAAAAGTGTTTTTGAGGAATGGAGGCACTATATTTTAAAAGAATTTCAAGGCTTTTACCATAAAGATTTTGAGGGGGCCTCGGGAGAATTTTACAACGATTTGATTAAATCAGTAAAAAATCTACAGGATGATTTTATCATTACGTATGTGGATAAAGCTATCACCAACTATGCTATAATATGTAAAAAATTATACGGAGATATTCTAAGGGAAACCTACAATAATGAAGGAAATTGTCAACTACTAAAAACTACTAAACAAGGTATTGTAAACAGAGTGAAGGCGTTTTATAAAAAAATAAAATCAAAGCAAAATAGTGCGGAATTTCCTGATATTGTAATGGTTTCAAAATTCCATAAAAACCCAATTACTTTTAGAACTGTAACTTGTTGGTTTGGTTCTTACCTGGAATGTGTAAATAAAAAATTATTGAATATATTACAAAAGATTTTCGATCAGGTTATAAATGAATATTCTTCGATAGTAATAAAAAATAGCTATGAACTTATAAAAAGTTTTAAAAATCTGAAAAACATTACAGGATTGTATACATATGATTTCGAGGATTTGTATAACAGCATAAATTTAGATTATTTGAAGTACATAGTTATGGATTTTTCAAGAAATATAAAGAGAAGGATATCGGTATTGAACTATTCGCCGATTTATTTCAATTTTTTGTTTACGAAAATTATCTGTTTGAAGGGAAACAAATATATAAACAAGTGAGAGGTATTTCAATGGGGGGCTGTTGTAGCTCCATCCTTGCAGATATTTATCTGTTTACATATGAAGCCGGTTTATTGTTGGAAAAAGACTTAAAGATATACAGATATATAGATGATGTTTTGGTGGTTGAGCTGAATAACAATAAAGAAATTTATCAATTTAAATGTTATCCAGACACTTTAAATTTAAAGAGTGCTTCGGATGATCAAGGCACCGTCAACTACTTGGATGTTAGGTTGGAGATTATAAACGGAATTTTAGTATATAGTATTTATGATAAAATAAATTATTTTGATTTTGATACAATAAAAATATTAAACTTTAATAGTAACGTGCACATTTCAATTTTTGGAAATATATATTTAAATGGTTTAAATCGTATTGCAAATTTATGTTCAAATGTTGATAAATTGGTTGGTGAAATTTTTAACCTTTACATAAACGCCAGTAAACAAAATTACCCATTACATTTTCTGAATGATTTAACTCTCAATTTTATCAAGAAAAAAAGCTATCGAAATAAAACATTGGAATTGTTCGATGATGGTGATTTATCGATACGTGATTCCTATCGAAAATAGCTTAGGGGTGAGGATATTCACGGGCTTCATTTGATGGGTTTTGGGTTAATTTGTGGTTTTCATTTTTTCAATTTCTATTTGTTTGGTCTTGGCAAGTGAGGGGGAATGTTGTGCACGTGGAACATGTTTGGCCCGCAGAGCAAATCATAAGCCTTGCCACTTGTCTTCATATTTAGTTTTTTCTTAGTTACTCTTGGTTTTGTTAATTATTGTTTTAGTTACAGTTTGTTAGATGTTTTTTTTCGTGTACTAAATTATATGAATTTGGATTTTTCAATATATATATATATATAAACTGGGGAAAAATTTGAAGAACTTTACAAATGGTTTATTCTGGCATTGCACAATGGCTATCCTGAGAAATTTTTGAAGAGTCTGCTGCGAAATTTCGTAAAGTGTAAGAGTTATCGCAGAGATTTAGAGGTAATGTGGATGCGAAGAGAGGAGTAACTGTAAGTTTGACTGTTTAGGGATTGCATGCACGTTTGTTTGAAGTTTCACGTATAGTTATTGGTTTTCGTTGGGTCTTGGCAGCTCATTCGATTTGTTAGTTTTAACCATTTGGTCTTGACATCTTGTTAGTGGAGCGTTGTGCACATAAAACTGGTTTTAACCCCGCAGAGCAAGTCGCAAGTGCCTGCCGCCTGTCTCCATTGATTCAATTTCTTCTGGTTTTAGTTTGAATAATATTAAGTTAGTTGTTTTTAGTTATTTTGTTGTTGTCATTTGGTTTATTTATTTTCGGATCAGTTCCGTGGTTTCGATTTTTTGGTTTGGTTTTTGGATATATATATATATATATGTATATAGGTAAATGTATATATATATATATATATATATATATATATGTACTATATAGGTAAATGTATATATATATATGTACTATATAGGTAAATGTATATATATATATGTATAGGGTCAATCCATTTCAAGTGGTCCAGCACTGGTTGCTCGACCATTTTTAAAAAATCTGAAATTTTTTGTACAACAACCCCAACATGATGGAAGTTCAAAATGACTATTATTTTAATTTTATTAATTTTTGTTTGTATATGGCGGCCATCTTTGTTTCATTGTCTGCAGCAATTTTCTCACAAGAAGGGTTTACAGAATTGTAAATAATTCATCGTTTATTTATGCAATTCAACTTCGGATTAAAGCAATTTGTACAGAATACATTGGGCTAAAAATCTGGTAATGGAGTAGTTTCCGAAACAAACTGCTTACTGGTAAAATTTAAGCATTAAGTTTCAGTTTTTTTCCAAAATTTGTCCGTTTACAAGAGGAAATTTTTCTAACAAGGAATACTGTCAACATGACATAATTTTTTTTAGAAATAGGCGGAAAGTACTTGTATTCACACGCCGAGTTCCAGATCTGGGACTTGCTTTCTCTTTGCTAAAAAAAATCCCAAATTTTTCAAAAATGTCAAAAAACGCACTTTTCAGGCTTTGATATCTCTGGTGGGGAACCAGATAAAACTTTAAAGGTCTGGTTTCTGACAGTATTGTATGGTAGTGTTATGCACAAGAAATTTCAGGATGGAGATTTGACTACAAGCTGAGATATAGCAAGGGCAACATGTCAAAACAATACTGCCAAACTATTGTTTCGTTGTAGTCACAGCTAAGTATTTATCTCAGAGTGTCATTTAAATTTGTGTTTTTGATTATCTTTAAGTAATAGTAACAGAAAATAAAGCACTTTGCAAAGCTTAGCAATTAATTAAAAAAATAATTATGCCTAAGGCTATACATTTTGTATGGTTTCAGTAATTTTTGTTGTAAGTAATTTTAGAGTACAAGTACTTTCGGCCCATTTGTAAAAAAAAAAAAAAAAAATATGTCATGTTGACAGTATTCCTTGCTAGAAAAATTTCCTCTTGTAAACGGACAAATTTTGGAAAAAAACTGAAACTTTATGCTTAAATTTTACCAATAGGCAGTTAGTTTCGGAAACTACTCCATTACCAGATTTTTTGCCCAATGTATTCTGTACAAATTGATTTAATCCGCACTTGAATTGGAGAAATAAACGATGAATTATTTACAATTCCGTAAACTCTTCTTGTGAGAAAATTGCTGCAGACGATGAAACAAAGATGGCCGCCATGCACAAACAAAAATAAATAAAATTAAAATAATAGTCATTTTGAACTTCCATCATGCTAGAGTTGCACAAAAAAATTCAGATTTTTTTTAAAATGGTCGAGCAACGAATATCTGATTTTCTGGACAACTTGAAATGGATGGACCCTATATATATATATGTATATAGGTAAATATATATATATATATATATATGTGTGTGTGTGTGTATATAGGTAAATGTGTATATATATATATATATATATATATATATATATATGAATTTAGGCTATTATGTTGGTTATAGTGGCGATGAGTGTGAGGATGATTATAGTTGCTACGGGGAGACAGGAAGTAAGGTTTGTTCTTATATAAATAAAAAATCTAATAAAAATTTTAAGATAAGTGAAAAATATATTAAAAAATGTAAGTTGAAATGTTCTTTGAAAAATGATAGTGCTAATATACTGACTATGGAAGTTTGAGATATAAAACTCGGATTTTCTTCAACAGTAACGTGACTCAAAATTTAAAAAATGGTGGTAGAGGTGAGATGAACATTGTCAAATATAAAACCAAATGTTTTTACAACAAAAAACTGAGGGGTGAAGATAGTCTGGTCGAATTGAATCTAAAAACGTGTACAGATAAACGTTGTAAAGTGTGTGTATGTGCCGGTGGTATAGCTGAAGTTAATGATAATGGAGTTTATTTAAAATTTTGCAAGGTTTATAATTGTGTCTACAGACTGAGATGTAGAGTTTGTATATGTCGTACATAGGACAAACATCAACTCCTTTGAATATAAGAATTAACAACTATAAGACAAACATAAGAAAACAAAAAAGTGGTAAGGAGGAACAAGAAATTCAGATAACACATTTTGATAGGCACGGAATTGATAATATTGAGATTTCAATTTTGAAAATTGTTCCTAATAAAAATGAATGTTTAGTAAGTGAAAGAAATATGATGGTAAATTACGGCACGATATACCTATATGGAATGAATGTAAAGTTCGATCAAAGTAATGTAACAAGGAATTTTAGAGAAAAATTATTGGATGTCTCAATCTATGAAAGGACAGAACATATAATTGATTATGACAGGGATAAAAATCATAGGACAAACATTGAATTAAAGAAATTAAAATGTTGCAAGGATGTCGAAAAAGTTATCGAAAGTTACAACTCAAACGATAACGAATCAGTAATTTAAAACATTATATTTAATGTCAAAAAGAAAATGATACCAGAACTTTTTAGGAATTTGCATAAAAAAACGGTAACAACAACATTGACATGGCTCTAGATCTATTGAGATTTAGAATAAGAAAACAAAATTTAAATAGTTATGTCAAGAGCATGTACCAAAAAAATGCCGAAAATAATAAAATATACTGTGTTTTGGATTACATGGAGTCACATCTGAAAGGGGTTAACATTAATAAAGTTTTAAATACGTATAATGAACTGCTGCCGGATAAAAATATAGAGATTTCTAAGGCTTTTAAATAAGTTAAACTGATGGGCAGACTCATATACAATTATAACGATTATGCAAAGGATTTAAAAAACAGTATCGATAATAGTGTTTGCTATTGTCAAGAAGAAAAATTCAACGAATATATAAATCCAACCAACGGACATATATTAACGGGTAGTTTGGATATTGTACATAATAAGAAATTGAGTGAAATCATGAGATATGGGACGAGATACAGAATTAAGAGAGTATTAGCAAGAAATATGGCAAGAAAACGCTTGAATATGAATTTGGATATTTTTATTCAAAATTTAGTATATAAATACAATTTGCCTGCTAGTGTTTTCGAGGAGTGGAAGTGTTGTATTTTAAAAGATTTGTGTAGAAATTTTGAGAGTAACTCTGAGGGTGTTTCAGGAAAATATTATAAGGAATTGAAAGAATCTATAAGAAAATTACAGAATAATTTTATAGTAACGTATATAGATAAAGCTAAAACAAATTACGCAATTATTTGTAAAACATTATATGGTAAATTACTCAAGGAGGCTTATGGTAATGAAATAAATTATAAAACTGTAAAATCAAGTAAATAAGTTATTAGTAATAGAGTAAAAGCATATTATAAAAAAATCAAGATAAAACAAAATAGTACTAGTTTTCCATATTTGGTAATGGTTCCAAAGTTTCATAAAGATCCGGTGCCATTTAGAGCTATAACATGTGGTTTCGTTCATATTTGGAAAATGGTAATAACAAATTGTTGAAGTTATTAAAAGAGATTTTTGATGAAGTACTGAAAGATAAGGTGGCTTGTATAATAAAAAACAGCTTTGAGTTAATTAAATGTTTAAATCAAATGGAAAGCATTTCAAGTTTAACAGCGTATGATTTTGAAGATTTGTATAGCAGTATAGATTTGGACAATCTTAAAATAAAAATTATGGAGTTTTTCAATAAATATAATTCCTCTAATAACGGACAGGAATGGTTTACTAATTTGTTTAATTTTGTAGCGAGTGAGAACTACTTATATGACGGGAAAATTGTTTACTTACAAGTTAGAGGTATTCAAATGGGGGGAAGCTGTAGTTCGATTTTAGCCGATATCTACTTATATACACTGGCCTCCAAAAGTTAAGGTACAGGGACTGGATGCGTTCGATTGCACACGTTTCGTCGAATATTTACAAAAATTATTGGCGAATTGTTCTTGAACTTCTGGGATGAAAAGAACAGGTTTGATTTTATATTTATCGGTGAAGATTTAGTCGGAGTTCCAATTAGGGGGCTAATAATAAATTTAATAATAAAATAATATTTGCGATCACCTATGTAACAGGAAAGGCTGAAAATGGTTTGTCACTGTGGTAAATGACTAATTGGATCCTGTTCAATGTTTGTATGCATTTGTGTAAGCATAGCACTCATATTCGTGAAGATGTTAACGTTTATGTGAAAAATTCAAAAGGTTTTTTGTTTATAGCATACAGAGTTTTCAACGAAATTTAACACAACTTTCCAAAAACCTGACAAAGAGTAGTAGAAACATTTTACTGCAATTAAAACATGAATATATTGAATATTTGATGATATATGGGCATTTGTATGAGATAATTTTTAACTACGCATGCGCGGAAGATTTCAAAATTTTTATTTCATAATTTGGTAGTCAGTATTTTGGGGCAACTTAAAAAAAAGTTCAATCAAATATTGTGAAAACTTAGAAAGATATAGCGAGCTGATTGAAAAGTTGTGGAAAATCCCTTATAATAAAGCTATTTTTAGGAAGCAACTCACTATATCGACCCTATCTTTGTGAATTTTCGCGATATTTGACTGGACTTTTTATATAAGTTGACCTAAATAGCTTACTACCAAATTATGAAATAAAAATTTTGAAATCTTCCGCGCATGCGCAGTTAAAAATTATCTCATAAAAATGTCCATATCTCATCAAATATTCAATATATTCATGTTTTAATTGCAGTATAATGTTTCTACTACTCTTTGTCAGGTTTTTGGAAAGTTGTGTTAAATTTGATTGAAAACTCTGTAGGCTATAAACAAAAACCTTTTGAATTTTTCACAAAAACGTTAACATCTTCACGAATATGAGTGCTATGTTTACACAAATGCATACAAACGTTGAAGAGGACCCAAATAGTCATTTACCACAGTGACAAACCATTTCGAACCTTTCCTGTTACATAGAGGATCGCAAATATTATTTTATTATTAAATATATTATTAGCCCCTAATTGTACCCCCCGACTAAATCTTCATCGGGAAATATAAAATCAAACATGTTCTTTTCATGTTTGATATTCAAGGACAATTCGGTAATAATTTTTGTAGATATTCGACTAAACGTGTGCAACCGAAAGCATCCAGTCCCTGTACCTTAACTTTTGGAGGCCAGTGTATGTACGAGGAACATATTGATACGAATGAGGACATGAAGTGTTTTCTTTACATTGATGAAATTTTAATAGTCAGATGCAATGATGTAAAAAAAGAAAAATTTGATTGCTATCAATATGGTTTAAATTTGAAATTGGAGTCAAAAAGTAAAAACATGATCAATTATTTAGATATTAATATCGAGATAAAAAATGGTGTGATAAAAGCGGATATATATGAAAAACGGAAAAGCTTTAACTTTGAAACTATAAAAATGTTAAATTTTGAATCAAATGTGCATATCTCAATATATAGAAATATTTTCGTTAACGGGTTAAACCGTATAGATAGATTGACATCAAAAACTGGGGGAAAAAATTGAAGAACTTTACAAATGGTATATTCTGGCATTGCACCATGGCTATCCTGAGAAATTTTTGAAGTCTGTTGCGTAATTTCGTAAATTGTAAGACTTATTGCAGAGATTTAGAGGTGATGTGGATGCGAAGAGAGGAGTAACTGTAAGTCTGACTGTTTGGGGATTACATGCACGTTTATTGGAGTTTCACGTTTTGTTGTTTGTTTTCGATGGGTTTTGGCAGCTCATTCGACTTGTTAGTTTTTTGGTCTTGACAGGTTGTTAGGGGAGCGTTGTGCACTTAAAACTGGTTTAACCCCGCAGAGCATGTCGCAAGTGCATGCCGCCTGTCTCCAATGATTTAATTTCTTCTGGTTTTAGTTATTGAATAATATTTAAAGTTTCTGTTTTTAAAGTATGTTGTTTTTGAAGTTAGTTGTTTTTAGTTATTTTGGTTGTTGTCATTTGGTTTAATTTATTTGTCTTCGGATCAGTTCTGTGGTTTTGAATTTTTGGTTTGGTTTTTGGATATATATATATAGAGAGAGAGATAGATATAGATATAGATATAGATATAGATATATATTTAATTTACAGACACATTTAGTATGAGCTTCAATTAAAAAAATTTCCTAACTAATATTTATTTATAAGAATTGATAAAATAGTAGGTATTTTCAACGTGACTTTATATTTGAGAAAAAGAGAAAAAACTATACATAATTAAGTTAAAATCTATATACATAAAAGCCGTTCTCAGTATGTATGTCCTTTATACAAATCTTCACTTTTTGACCAATTTGCACGAAACTTCATGTACATACGTTTTAGAACGTGGAAAAGATCGCTGTCTACTTTAAAAAAACATTAGACCACTATTTATCCCTTTTTTTCTACCACTTTCCATAATTTAACATTTTAGAATTATTTCATTTTTTAATTTTATAATTCAATCGTTTCTTTCCTGTTGCCACACATCTAAAAAACTGCTCAATAATTAAAAAAAAAATTATAACTCGAGTACATTGTTTTAAAAGCCAATAAAAATTCGGATTGTCTCACTATATTTTTGCTGTTTTTGAAATTGACATCATTTAAAGATGAAAATGCACATTTTTGATATATTTATGTAAAAACTTTAACTAAGCATGTTTTAAAATGACGTAGCACCTTAGTTGAATGTTTCTGAAATTAAAAAAAACTATTTTAATGAAGTCGCTTCAATATCAAGAAGTCAATTAATGAAAAAGATAATAATAAAAAAAAATCGTTTGCTAGATATGACGTCAATTTCCTCAATATAATTTCAGACTGGTTCTAAAAACCGGCTGCTACAGTATCTTTAATTATTGTCTGAGCAAAGCGAAGGCTAATACTCAGCGCAATATTACTGTCTGGTCACATAACAGCTACGATGGATATTAACGCCATGTCCTACTAAAAAAAAAAAGCCTAATAAAAACTTTTCGTCAACCATAACTCAAAAAATATTTGTCGGATTTTGTTTCTGATTGCACCAAAAGGTACCTATGAGAGTCACCTACTGAATGAACCTACTAAGAAAAATTAGTTCCAAATCGTTTAAAAGTTATATTAAAAAAACTGATAAAAAAGCACATTTTATCTGCATACGTCACAGATATTTGGTGTGCGTCACTTTCACCGGTAGATGTTTTCGTAAACAACTGGTTTGAACACATGGAGCAAATAATTAAAAAAAAACGCACGCAGTAATAATGAAGTGTCATAAAACATAATTAAATTTAATCAAACAGGAAAAGAAATCTGTTTATTTTTCCATTTGAAAGAAAAAAGGCATAAAAACTTTGATTTGAGATTTTGCGATATTTAATCAATAGCATTTTTTAATCGCCAAAAGCATATTTTATATTTCGCGTGTGAAAATTAGAAAGAATTATATGATGTTTAATAAAATATTTTGCTTTATAGCATCATTAATTCTTATTTTCTTTATTTTATAGGGTTTCGGTCATCTGACAAAACCCTATTCGTCTTGCTCCTCTGTCCGTCAGTCACAGAGCCCGTTCTCAGAAACTATACATGTTGGAGACTTGAAATTTTGCAAACTTAAAGCTCAACACCACATATCATACGACAAATCATAAAATTTTGAAAAAGTCGTACATTTAACCCTTTGGGCTCCACATGTGTATTTTAAACAATTCTTTCCAATTCAGTCCTAATTAGTTTGGAGGCGTGAAATTTTGCATACTTATAGCTGAACACCTCACATCAAATGACAAACTATAAAATTTTGATGAAGTCGTTAATTTAACCCTTTGGGCTTCTACATGTGTATTTTAAACAATTCTTTCTAAGTGAACACCTAATTAAGTTGGAGGCGTGAAATTTTGCATACTTATAGCTGAACACCTCACATCAAATGACAAACTATAAAATTTTGATAAAATCGTTCATTTAACCCTTTGGGCTCCCACATGTGTATTTTAAACAATTCTTTCTAAGTGAGCCCTAATTAGGTTGGAGGCGTGAAATTTTCATACTTATAGCTGAACACCTCACATCAAATGACAAACTATAAAATTTTGATGAAGTCGTTAATTTAACCCTTTGGGCTCGTACATGTGTATTTTAAACAATTCTTTCTAAGTGAACCACTAATTAAGTTGGAGGCGTGAAATTTTGCATACTTATAGCTGAACACCTCACATCAAATGACAAACTATAAAATTTTGATAAAATCGTTCATTTAACCCTTTGGGCTCCCACATGTGTATTTTAAACAATTCTTTCTAAGTGAGCCCTAATTAGGTAGGAGGCGTGAAATTTTCATACTTATAGCTGAACACCTCACATGAAATGACAAACTATAAAATTTTTAAAAAGTCGTTCATTTAACCCTTTTAAAATATCTAGAAGGGGTGAGTTCGCGATTAGCTTGAAGCCAAGGACCCAGTATAAATATAAAATTATTATACCAAAAGTATTTATATCAACAATGAAAGATAGAAAGTTTTTTCTTACCTTTATGGTAAGTGAACACAGAGTGCTTGACTTCTCACGTTGATCACCTAGAAACACTCGATTAATTTTATTTGAAAAAATGTGTAAGTGGTATTCATTGATGAGCAGAAGTGCAGAATAAAACCGTTTAATCTAATGCTATATCTTGGATACATAAGGTCGAACACTCACACTATAAAAGAAGAATAAAATAAGATTAGTGATATAATTTGAATCATGATATTGGATCCACGGAGATACAAGGTTTTTTATAACAATAGAACAATGCACAGAAAATCGTACGTTGTTGGCTCGACAACATCGGCCATTAGAGTGAGAAGTAAAAAGGGGCCCACAAGAGTTAAAACAGAGTAAAAAAGCCTGAAACAATAAAAACTGCTTAACAAGCAAAAAAAGGTTCTATTTAAAATGAGTCTATCAGAAAAGTTCTGTAGTGCTGCGATCTGTTGTCGCCTTTTCGAAACAAAAGTCTTTTACACAATTGTTCGCTAGTCTGTGATCTTACGCCATCATAGCTCAGGGAAGTGTCGCCATCTTGGAACATATTTCACAACTAAAAAACGCGTTGCATATTTCACGAGGAAATTGTCATTTCACAAGCGAGGTGATGTTGGACATAAAATCACTTACACTGGGACGTTTTCCAACACCCCCGCTTTTTATGTCAAACCAACGAGCGTAGAATGTTTAACTTGTTTCTCAAACACTCGAAATGAGGCTTAGGCAACGGCTTGGTGAGCACGTCTGCCAGCATTAACTTCGATGGGCAATAAGTTATTTTGATTATACCATTGTGGCATAGATGTCTGATGTGGTGATACTTAACTTCCACGTGTTTAGTTCTTGTCTGTGCCTTTTCGTTTTCGGTCAATCTTATGGCTGATAAGTTATCTTCGTACAATGTTACGGGTAGTTTTTGACATAGTTCGAGGTCATTTAACAGGTCTAACAACCACGAAATCTCTTGACCTGCATTAGAGGCAGCGATATATTCAGCCTCCGTGGACGAGAGTGCTGTGCAACTCTGCTTCCTCGATGACCATGCCAATATATTATTTCCTAATTTAAACAAGTTCCCAGTGGTTGATTTCCTGTCTATTCTGTCGTTCCCCCAATCGGCATCGCTATATGCCGTTAGGATTGGAGGTTTTGTTTTATCTATGATGAATTTAAGATCTTTGGTAGTAAGCAGATATCTAATTAATTTCTCGATAGCTTGCCAATCGACTTCCCTTGAGGATTCATTCCTTCTTCCCAGGATGTTAACGACTGATGCTATGTCGGGTCTAGTTAAAGTTGCAATGTATAGAAGCCCTCCTATAGCCTGTCTAAATTTTACGTTATCTCCCATTAGTTTCCCGTTTGGATCTAGATTAAAGTAGTTAGTATTCATGGGTGTATACGTAGGCTTACCATTTAACAAATTGAATTTTTCTGCGATTTGTATTATTTTGTGTTCCTGGTCTAATTCTAGATTACCGTTTGCTGTTTCCTTTATGTTTATGCCTAAATATTGTGTTACTTGACCCAAATTTTTGATTTCGTATTCCTTTGATAATTCAGTGTATATTTCGTGTGTGTCTGTTTTGTCTCCTGCGACTAAGATGTCATCAACATACACTATTATGTATGCGATTTTTCCATCTTGGACTCTTTTGTACAGACATTTGTCTGACGCGCATTCAACGAAATTTAGTTCTTTTAGAGATTTACTTATTTTTTGGTTCCACGCCCTAGCTGCCTGCTTAAGGCCGTAAATCGCTTTGTTTAAACTACACACTTTATCTTCTTCCCCTTTTGTTATGTATCCCTCTGGCTGATGCATATAAACCTCCTGTTCTAAATCACCATGTAAGAAAGCAGTTTTCACATCTAGGTGAGTTATTTTAAGGTCTTTGTACACCGCTGCGTTTAAGAATGCTCGCAGGGTGGTATGCGCTACAACGGGTGCGTAGGTCTCGTCGAAATCGCTTCCATATTTTTGAGCATATCCCTTAGCGACCAATCTGGCTTTATATCGCTCTATAGACCCGTTGTCTCCCCTTTTTGCCTTAAACGTCCACCTACAACCTATGACGCGTTTTCCCGGGATAGGTTTTATTAATCTCCAAGTATTATTTTGCTTCAGAGAATCTATTTCCTCACTAGTGGCTTTTAGCCATTTATCTTTAGTTTCTGCGTCATTGATATTTTGTAGGTCTGTCCATGACTTTGGCTCCTGAATTTGACACAGGTTTGCGCTTATTCTATAACGGTTAGGTGGTACGCCACGATTTTGTCTTTGCGATCTTCTCGGCTCAAGGGACGTGTCGGTCGGGGCGTTATTCTGATCATCGTCGCGCTCTTCTAGATCAATTTCAATATTATCTGCGGGAGTTTGTTCGTTGTTTTGATTTTCTTTGGGGGGGGTTTAATTTCCTCATCTTTTATACCTTCTTCGAAGAATTTTACGGTTCTAGATATCATAATTTTATTTTCACCCGTATATATCCTATAGCCCTTGCTTCTGAAATCATATCCCAACATTATTCCCTCGATGGCTTTCTCATCTAATTTATTTCTTTTAGGTTTGTCGACATAGGCAAATGCCTTACATCCGAATGTTTTGATGTTCGAGAGATCGGGTTTTCTTTTATGCCAAAGTTCATAGGGTGTCATGTTATTTTTGTTAGCCTTTGTTGGTAGACGGTTGATGAGGTAGATGGCGGACATGACAGCTTCCCCCCAGAATTTCTTAGGTAACTTGGCGTCCGACAACATGGTTCTAGCCATTTCCACTATCGTTCTATTCTTTCTTTCTGAAACGCCGTTCTGTGGGCTAGAATAGGGAACACTCAATTGAAGCTCAATCCCGTTTTCTATCAGGCAGTTTTCAAATTCATCACTGATATACTCTTTTGCGTTATCGGACCTTATTGCCTTTATCAACTTGGCAAATTTATTTTTTGTTAGCGCTATGTATTCTTTCAGTTTGATAACGGCTTCCGATTTATGCGCGATTAAGTATGTTATTGTGTACCTGCTATAATCATCCGTGAATGTTATAAAGTACCTTTTCCCTCCTATCGTTTCAGTATTCATGGGGCCACATATATCGGAATGTGCGAGGGTACCGATGTCTTTGCTTCTGTTTGTGGCTACTTTAGGGTAGGGCAGAGCGGAAAGTTTCCCTTCAATGCACTTGGTGCATCGCGTGTCATGTTTACATTTGTTAATTGTTATCCCATTGGCTAATTCATGATTAACAAGGTATTTAATATCATCAAAATTTTTGTGTCCGAGTCTTCGGTGCCACAATGAAATACAATTTGTATTGTTACAGAAAGTTTGAGTACTTATAGTATAGCCGTAATCATCTTCAGGGTTTAATACGTAGAGATTATCATTTAATTTAGCTGTCAAGATTATATTATCATCTTTGACAAATAAACATGCATTTTTCTCGAAAATTACCTTTATATTATTTTCAGTGGCTTTCTTAACTGACAATAAATTGCCCTTTAGTTCTGGACAGTACAATACATTTCTTAGTGTAATGTAGTGGTTTTTGTCTGTTTTTATTTTTACGTCGCCCATACCTTCCGAATTAAGCCTTTTTCCATTAGAGATTGTTATATTCCCAAAATTACCGGCTGTGAATGTAGCAAAATTTGTTTTTGCTGATGCAACGTGCCTGGTACAACCCGAGTCAATGATATATGTGTTTGGATCTGTTGTTTGTGTTTGGTTAATTTTTACTGACTCAATTTCAAAATTGTTTTCCACTGGGAAGAGAGGAATGATCGATTGGTTGACCTCATCCTCTATATTTGACTTACTGTTGAAACAAAAATTCGAGGAGTCGGTTTTACTACCATTGTGTTGATTTTTGGTGTTTACCGAATTGGCTTTAAAGTTGGCATGGTTGTTAAATTTATTACTGTTATAATTTTCACTTCTTTGGTAATTGTTTTTCTGTTTGTTTTTCAATTTGTAACATTCTGAACGAGCGTGCCCATCTCGTTGACAGAAGCTGCAATATTTTTTATTTCCTTTATTTATAATTTTATATGCTGTGTCCCTTGGTCGTGTGCTGGTGTTTTTGTATTCGATTCGATGAGAGTACCCATCGATGAGCTTGTTTTTTACAAACTCGAGGTCTAGATCCTTTTCGTCTCTAGCCTCCATGCTTGTTATAAGAGGAGCGTATGACTGAGGCAAGCTGCAAAGCATAAGAGCCACAATGTGCGAATCATTTATGAGCTCTCCAATGGCAGCGAGTTTGTCGCGGATAGTTAAAATATTGTTGATATGTAAATTTAAGTCTCCGCCCTCGTTGAGCTTTTGCGAATATAGTTTCCTCAAAAGGAATAATTTGGATGATAAATTCGCCCTTTGGTGAACACTTTTTAATCTTTCCCAAATTTCTTTGGGAGATGTCAAATGTCTGATGTGCACAATTTTTGTATTTTCAATGCACAAACAAATTATGGCTTTCGCCTTAGCCGCGTTTTTGGCATATGTATCATCGGGTGTGGCAGGTGGAGGTTCTGTTATATATTTGAATAAGTCATCTTTAATTAACAGATTTTCTAATTTAAAACACCAGTGATTATAATTATTATCATTTAATTTCTCTACTGCCGTAATTTCTTTTGAGGCAGACATAGCGTGTTATTCAATTATTATAAATTCTTTGATAACAAATGTATTTACTATAAGAAGTTTGTGACTTTCTTAAAATAATTTCTTAGAATATGTTATACGTATAAATAAAATGATCATTTATTCACAATAATCAATCAATATTCGGTCACAATAATACTCTTTTTGCGATATTATATATATCGTTATTTATTCATGCACATTTATTTTTATTTTCATGTATATATTTCAATATTTCATATCTCATATGTGCATCTTGTTCATCATTTTATGACAATCAGATAAACAAATTTTTATTACTGGGTTTTTTTTTTTATTATTTATTTATTTACTTTCCCTTTCAACTCAGCCTTCATAATCTTTTAAAATATCTAGAAGGGGTGAGTTCGCGATTAGCTTGAAGCCAAGGACCCAGTATAAATATAAAATTATTATACCAAAAGTATTTATATCAACAATGAAAGATAGAAAGTTTTTTCTTACCTTTATGGTAAGTGAACACAGAGTGCTTGACTTCTCTCACGTTGATCACCTAGAAACACTCGATTAATTTTATTTGAAAAAATGTGTAAGTGGTATTCATTGATGAGCAGAAGTGCAGAATAAAACCGTTTAATCTAATGCTATATCTTGGATACATAAGGTCGAACACTCACACTATAAAAGAAGAATAAAATAAGATTAGTGATATAATTTGAATCATGATATTGGATCCACGGAGATACAAGGTTTTTTATAACAATAGAACAGCGCACAGAAAATCGTGCGTTGTTGGCTCGACAACATCGGCCATTAGAGTGAGAAGTAAAAAGGGGCCCACAAGAGTTAAAACAGAGTAAAAAAGCCTGAAACAATAAAAACTGCTTAACAAGCAAAAAAAAGGTTCTATTTAAAATGAGTCTATCAGAAAAATTCTGTAGTGCTGCGATCTGTTGTCGCCTTTTCGAAACAAAAGTCTTTTACACAATTGTTCGCTAGTCTGTGATCTTACGCCACCATAGCTCAGGGAAGTGTCGCCATCATGGAACATATTTCACAACTAAAAAACGCGTTGCATATTTCACGAGGAAATTGTCATTTCACAAGCGGGGTGATGTTGGACATAAAATCACTTACACTGGGACGTTTTCCAACAAACCCTTTGGGCTCCCACATGTGTATTTTAAACAATTCTTTCCAAGTGAGTCCCTAAGTAGGTTGGAGGCGTGAAGTTTTGCGTACTTATATCTGAACACCACACATCATAAGACAAATCATAAAATTAAAAAAAAAATCGTTCATTTAACTATTTGGGCTCCGACATGCGTATTTTAAGCAATTCTTTCTAACTGAGCCCGTTATTAAATTGGAGATTTGAAATTTTGCATACTTATAGGAGAACACCTGAGGCCAGGCGACAAATCATAAAATCTTGAAAAAATCTTACGTTTAACCCTTTGAGCTACCACAAGGTATTTTAAGCAATTCTTTGTAAGAGAGCCCCTAATTAAGTTGGAGACATGAATTTTTGCATACGTATAGCTGAATTCCTGAAAACACACTGCAAATCATAAACTTTTCGAAAAGTCTTATATTATTTACTTCTCCGGGCTCTAACTTGTGTATTTTAAGCAATTTTTCTAACCTCAGCCCTTTTCACCAGGGGAGCACTTTTCCAAATTTTGCCGACACCCAATTGACCATTCTTTCATATTATAAATCATAGCCTTACATATTTTAGTTCCACTTTTTACCGCCAAGGGCGCCTACTTATCTCGGATGTTACCGGCCCAATCCCCTCGACTAATATATCTACGGATGGTATATAAAACGGAGTTTCGTTCAAATACAGGTTTATTTAGAATAGAGTGGACCCCTGGTTGCGAAATTTGGAACTAACAGATTTTTCAAAAGGATAAAGTGTTGTGAAAGGAATATTAAACGAAACCCTCTGTGCGATCTATGATCACACTTATTCACTTGTTTTTCACATGCTTTCTTTTAACTCACAATTATATTTGTCTGTGACACTCAAATTTTGTGATACATTTTTCACCCACTTCCTGTTGACATAGAGTTTTGAAATTTGGAATATCTATGCATTCCTGAGGACAATACATGAACTGGGCATTGTTTTTTTTAATTCGATCCCTGGGGGGACAACGTTAGGGGGGGGGGTAATTAATGGTTACGTTTGATTTTCTATAGAGAAATCAGCATTAGCTTCAACAATGAGTATTTGTTGAAAAGTACTAATGACAGGGTTACCACGATATCGCCAAACTTTGGCCAACGAGGCAAAATATCGCGATTGGCAACAAGAAAGTTTTTATATATGAATCCAACTTGGAGATAACTGGCTAATTTGGCAAAATTCCCATTTAAATCCTTTTATCTTCCATAATTGAACTTACCGAATTAAATTTAAACTCCGGGTATTTAAGTTTTTTTTTTCAAGACTTTTGTACTATTTAGTGCATTTAAAAACATATATATTTCCTACATTTTTGTGAATTTTAATGAAAGTATGATTTAAAAAAAATTCCATTTATATTAATTTCTTTTTAGTCTTTAAAAGTGAAATTGGTACTTTTCCTGTATAAGGGCCTTTGCGAGGTAGAGAAAATGGGTTTGGCAAGTCAAATAAGCTTTTTATGCGTATTCTCGTGCAACTTATTCATTGTTTCATATACTCAAGCCATTTTTTAAAGATTTATAAAATTTATTTTGTGTAAAGAAGCCACTTAACTATTTTTATATACAAACAAATGTAAATTGTATATAAAAAGCAATGATATTACACATATAAATAAAATGTTTATATTTATGTCACAGATGCCATATACGCACCAGGTTTAGCGTGATTTTTTATGCCAGTTTGGCGAAAACGTCGTTTTCAAATACCAGTTACAGATAACGTGTTATAATTGCACGTTATGTTTTATTTCAGTATGAAAACAAAATAAAGTGATAAACAAGACATTTTCTATTATTTTAAAAAGGAAATAACAATTAATAAATGATTTAATTATAGAAAAAAAATTATAATAACGTTATATATGGTTACATCAGTGGTGGCCCGTGACTGGCATTTTTAGGGGCACTAAATCCATAGCTGCCAAATTTATTCTTCTCTTACCACTATTGCTTTAAAAGAAATCTTTGGCATATTTGTCGGCGGAATATTCGACCATTAAACAAGGTAATGATTTCTTTCAAAAAATAATGGTAAGAAAAGACTAATACTGCCCACCATGCATTTAATGCCCCAAAATATGAGAGTTACGAGCCGCCACTGGTTACCATGTCAGGCAAAGTAACACCACATTGACGCCAATTGGGTACCTCTGTGCGTTTATTACATCTGTGCCATATTTACTTGTAAAAATAAGCATAAACTTTCATCAAGTTTGTTTTCATAGCTATTTATATCTTTTTGCAACAAATCTCACTTTTTGAGGCCGAAACTGCACAAAGATTGAAAAAAAACTGGAAAACGGAAAGTTTATTTTTTCAGAATTTAGTGTCACTCCCGATGAAAAACAAAATATATAAATATAGATAGTACAAAACATATTTCAGTTTTAAGACTTAAAACACACTTTTTTATTTTGTACAGAATGACATCATCCGTATCCGCTGAAGAGGTCCTCATTTACGATCCAATCTTAAAGAACTTCTACAGTAAAGTACGCATAGGACTATCTCTGGGGATATCGCTGAATAATACAAAAATGCAAAAAAAGAGATGTCGTCTATAATATCTTCACATTTTATCAGAAATCATTTATTTATATTTTTTTCAAAATAGCACGTATTTTAATTATATATTTTTAAAGTTGTTAAGGGAGAAAGGCAACAATAAAGTATAATTACTATATCCAACTTCCTACAGAAATGGAGTACTTGAGTTGCTAAAATTAAACAAATGGCGCTAAAAACTACAAAAAATTAATATTTCAAAAATAAATTGAGATGCAGTTTCAATCAAATTGCATTTAAAAGTACCTTTTCTTCCCAATAGGACGGTATAAAAATTTAAAATGTGCGATGTTTAGATTTAAATATCTTAAAAGAGTAGAATAGAGAAGATTAAGTTAAATTGAAGTTAAATGGCAGTACAGTATTTGGTACTACTTAGTTATCCCGTCGACCAAAAATCTATCGCCAAACTATAAGATTGAATGCCAATAATGGTTGATCGTAAATGTTGCATTCTAAGTACCTTATTACAATGCATTTAATGCTTTTCATGATACTTCGCTGCTATATGGACTTTGGCGCTTTTGTAAAAAGCACGCAATTCGAGGTTAAAAAATTGAGATTTTTTGTCAAATGACTATGAAAATAAAACAGAATAAGTATTATACGGGTTTATATATATATACTTAAAAATGCATCTGCTAATACGTATTAGATAAGTTATTTATATTTGTATATAATCTAATATATAAAAATGAAAATTTGTCTATCTGTTTGTATTTCTATACAAATCGACAGTTTGGAAGCAAAATTGGGAAAAAGATACGTACATGTGTATTAAAACACGGCCGAGGCAACTAAAGTAATCCGGAATCGAAATAATTTATAGTTAATTTTTAATTAATAAAAAACCACCAATTTAACAGCAATTTCTTATCAAATTTAAACATTTTTCTTTACAGCAGGTGCCAACAATTAAAATACACAATAAAATTCTTACTACAACAAGTAATTTTCTACTGCAAGATTTCCACGTGAAAAATGAAAATGAAATAAATAATTTGCCGAATTTAAAAAAAGGTGAATATTACGTCATAACTTTTCTATTGCAAGATATTCACATGAAAAATGAAAATGAAATAAATAGTTTCACGAATTTAAATGAAAGTGAATATAACTTCATAACTTTTCTATTTAAAGGTTTTCACGTGAAAGAGGAAAATATTACGTCATATTGGAAATATAAAGGATGTGGTGAAATATAGTATAACGTCATATGAGCGTGAAAAAACGTATTGAAGTATGATAAAAACCCGATATGGAAATATTGGCGTATTTTAACGTTATTGCTCCAATTATAAATTGAAATAAGTTCATTTATAGCTGTATTCTTTTGCGTCTGTTATATACATTTTTACATTTTTATATTGTGTTTTCATTTGATTCTTGCGTACAACACTTCGACTGCTTTTTTTAATGTTTGTTTTATGTTGTATGTTAAATTTTGAAATTGATTTTTCAGAACAAACATCTTTTAAAATCTGGCAACAACGGGCACTTTAGTTTGTAACAGATAAATGGTTTTATATCTGTACATCTAATGCTAATATTATAAAGCGTTATAATATTATAAAGTGTACAATATTATTAATGTTTGTACGTTTGTGAAGTGTTATCTCGGAAACTACATAGCCAACTTAAAAAAAATGTTGCTGGCCATCTCTGCTCCAAAAGAAAGACTGTATTTTATGTATTTTACCTACATCGCTGCAGGAGCAAAAAAGTTCTAAAATTGCGATTTCTGCGATATTGATTGGGTTAGAAACTTTAAATTCGGTGCAGGGGCGTGCCGAAGGCTGTTTTAGTGGGGGGGGGGTGAACTGAATTTGGCCGACTGCAAGATCGGGGGTGAGAAAGACTTTGTGATCCCCCCCCCCCCCCCTCAGCGACGGAGTCAACTGTTCTACAATACTGTGAATTTATAAAAATCACTAAAATTCTTAAGTGTTCACCTGCATTCTCCTTAAGCACAGTCGAAATTAAATGCTGTTATTCAATATGTGTATTTTTTTTAATTACTTTACTATATAAGTAGAGTTGAGAATCCTGTTATTAATTAGGATTCTGCTTACGATTTAAAAGGAAATGTGTACGGATGTACCGTACATTAACCAGTTCTCAAAAGTAACTATTTAAGAATGTTGAAGTACTTCGGAATTTATGTTTCTATAAATAAAACCGCATGTTGTTGTGTAATATAAGTGTATAAATTTTAAAATACATAAAAAAGACAAATCTTGCTTGCTAAAAATAAGATATATATTGATAGAAGATATATTCATATAATCCCCTTATCAAGAGTTTTGGATACCCATTTTCTCCCTCTTTCTACTGCAGAAAAACATCATTAGAGTTCATAGCGAAAAAGAAACACTTAGTAGTCGACAGATGTAATATGCACAGAAACTGCATCTCTTCATCTTTCTTCGCCTTATGTGAGATATGTTTTAAACCAGACTCGCAAGCACTTATGTTCTATTCTGGTTCGCGTTATAAACTTATAAACATTATAATTGACTGTTACACTGAACACTATTTTATCAGACTTTACTTCCTTGTAACTTTCATAAATATCCAATTATGTATAATTGGTTGATTACCTCAAAGTGCCGAAAATACATCCATATGGTTATCAATTTTAATGATGTAACACGCGCGGAAAAACATATGTAATCTTCACTTTTAAAACGTCCTCACACAAGTGAAGACGTACAAAATGTAATCTCTTTCTTAGTATCTCTAATTAAACTTCTCCTTTTTCCTTTCCTACAATATGAGTAGTTTCAGTGCAGTACAGACACAATAAACCGTCTGTTACATGATTCCTATTTTAAGCCTGATGTACTGAGACCTGAAGGAGTAAAGATATACGAATATATGATGATACGGGATACTCCATAATTCTTAGACGCCCTGACTAACCGCGAGCTGAAAAACGGATATCTATACATAGAAGGTAAGGCCTTTAATTATTCTTTTATTGCTGTGATGAGGCATCGCGCAGTTTGCGTTTATAGTATATGAATTAGTGAGGAGCGTGTGGATTCACCCCAAAAACTGTTAGACTCACAAATTTTTCTAACATATTTTGATTATGAGACTGATTTAATGTCTCATTTAGTAAATTAAACAAATATAGATATCCATTTAGGCAAATTAAGCCAGATAAATAAATCCGGTAGTCAGGTGAAGGAAAAAGTATCTAATTGACTTAAAGGAAAGAAAAATTATGGCTTACGCAAAAGATAGTGCAGCCATTGAAAAACTTAACGCCAATAACTATTCTTGTTGGCGGTTTAAATTAGAAATGCTTTTAATTAGAGAGGAGCTATTTGATGTCATTACCGATCAAGCTCCAGACCCTTTGACTGAAAATTGGAATAAGAAAGACAGGAAAGCACGGGCACTAATCAATCTCAGTATTGAAGATGGGCAGATAATTAACATCAAACATTTAAACACGGCTCGAGAGACTTGGGACACTTTGAAAAATATTCACGAACGGTCCAATCTCTCAAGCAAATTGCACCTCCTTCGAAAATTGTATAGCACAAAGCTAAACGAAGGAGGGAACTTAATCGCACACATCACGAAATTAATGGAACTTATCGACAAATTAGCTGCGATCGGAGAAAATGTTACCGACTCTCATATATCTGCACTCTTTTTGTGCTCATTGCCGCCGTCATATGACACATTGATTACGGCGTTAGAGTCGAGAAATGAAGATGAATTGACGCCCAGCTTTATTAAAAGCAAATTATTTGATGAGTATACTCGTAGAGTTGAAAATTCCGAAAACTCGGAACATAGTACTAAAGTATACAAGGCTCGAGAAAAATTAGTTAACACAGACCGCAAGAGAGGTAACAAATTTTGTTCCTATTGCAAAATGAAGAACCATTCGTACAACGATTGTTGGTTCCTGAAACGGAAAAATAATAATAATCCAGTACAAAATAATAAATTTTACAAAAATAAAAATCACACCACCTCTCTATGTTTTGAAGAAAATGCCCCGGCCAAAACCGCGAAACCGCAAGATACAAGACAGATAGGAAATGAAAATAAAAATGTTGCGTTGTTAATTGAACGACCCGCAAATAAACAAACTTTTATTATCGATAGCGGAAGCTCTAGCCATATTGCCAACTCCAAAGAAATGTTTTCAAATATGACTAGCGACACAGAAACTAACGTAACAGTCGCGAATGGCAATAAACTAATTTCATATGGCTCAGGGGAAATTGTAATTCACACAGGAAAAAACAACAGGCAGATTATACTTCGTGACGTACTGTTTGTGCCTGAAATCGAAACTAACCTGCTGTCAGTAAGCAGGGCAACGAAAAACGGATGTCAAGTTAAATTTGAAAAAGATACATGCGACATTATACATAACGATGAAGTAATTCTTCAAGGTAGATTAAAGAACAACTTATATGAAGTACAAGTAAACAATGATAATCAATTTGAAAGCAATCATGTAAACATTACGCATAAGTGTTCAAACACAAAATGTATTGAGTTGTGGCACAGGCGGTTAGGCCACAGAAGCTACGAAACAATTAAAACCATTGTACAAAAACAACTAGTGAACGGAATTACCATAAACAACTGCCGACACGACAAAGAATGTGAGGTATGCATAAAGTCCAAAACCAACGACGCCCCATTTCCCAAATCGGGTACACATAGAGCCACGAAAAGGCTAGAATTAATCCACAGTGACGTATGTGGGCCGATAAATACACCCACCATAGGGGGAAAGCGGTACTTCATAACATTCATTGACGACTATTCCAAATTTTGTGTTATCTACTTAATGTCGAAAAAGAGCGAAGCATATGAAAAATTGAGGGAATACATCTCAACCGTCAAAAATAAGTTTGGAAAATTCCCAACCGCCATCAGATCCGACAATGGCGGGGAATATGTCAACGATGAATTAGAAAACTATCTTAAATGTAACGGAATCGAACACCAGCTCACCGTACCATACTGTCCAAGTCAAAATGGCATTGCTGAGAGGAAAAACAGGACACTGTTAGACATGACTAGAAGCATGTTAAGCGAAGCTAACCTCCCACATAAATTATGGGGAGAAGCAATCTGCACCGCAAATCATTTGCAGAATCGCTTGCCTTCCAAATCTATTAGCACTACGCCATATGAGCTTTGGCTAAACAGAAAACCAAATTTAAGATATCTTAAAGTATTCGGCTGTACTGCGTACGCATACATCCACAAATCAAAACGCGGCAAATTAGATAATAAAGCAGAGAAAGGCATTTTCGTAGGTTACGACAACCGATCGAAAGCGTACAGAATATTTACTAGTGACGAAAGAGTCATTTTAGCTAGAACTGTAAAATTCGCGGAAAATAACATGGGTAATATAAATGCTGATGAAAGTTCAAACACGAATGAGTTAATGTCAGAAACAAACAAACACACACGACAGACTGACACAAGCGTAATCGAATTTGATCTAACACAAAACCAAAATTCTTCAGATACACCATCCGCGTCTCAACATACACAACAATTGAGAAGATCTGAAAGGCATAATAGAGGCGTGCCACCGGACAGGTTTGCCTATGCAGTCCGGCATGATCCGGTATATGAACCGAAAGGTTGGCACGACATGCTAAACATTGAAAACCCACAAGAAAAAATGAATTGGATTGAAGCGACACGCGACGAAATAAACTCGCTTATGAAAAATGAAACATGGTCCTTGGTAAAACCACCACAGGGAGCCAAAGTAATTGGATCCAAATGGACCTACAAGGCTAAATATGATGAATCTGGGAAAGTAAAGCGTTACAAGGCGAGATTAGTAGCTCAGAGATTTAAACAAAAATACGGGGTCGACTTTGACGAGACTTACGCCCCAGTAGTATCCCACACCACCTTAAGATGTTTCCTCACTGCCGCAGCCTATCATAACATTAGTGTCAGGCACATCGACATAAAAACCGCGTTCCTGCACGGAGACCTAGAAGAAGAGGTATACATGTCACAACCGGAAGGGTACGTGAACACAAACGAACCCGATAAAGTCTGTAAACTCCGAAAGGCCATATACGGGCTTAAACAGGCAGCCCGGGCCTGGTACACAAAAATTACTGAATCTCTTAGAGAACTAAATTTTATGCAAAGCAAGGCAGACACCTGCCTATTTACACAAGGACAGGGGGAAAATATAGTCTACGTAGTTGTGTACGTAGATGACATTCTCATAGCGGGAAACAATGCGCAAATTGAAGAAGTGATAAATAAGTTAAAAACACAATATACACTTGAAGATTTGGGGGAAATTAGTAATTATCTTGGGATAAAAATTAAGAAAACACATAACGGCTTTAACCTTAACCAAACAACAAAAATAATGGAAATCGTTAAAAGGTTTAACTTAGAGGAATCAAAACCTTACGGAACACCCATGGAAACGGGCTTCTTAAGATCAGAAAAGGATAAAGATCCAATGCCAAACAACATAAATTATTGTAAAGCGATAGGCGCGTTATTATACATTGCAACTATAACTAGGCCAGACATACTACTGGCTGTAAATGTTCTTAGCAGAAAGAACGAAAATCCGTCGGAAAAAGACTGGAAAGGTGTTAAACGACTGATCAGGTACCTCTACCACACAAAGGACCTAAATCTCATAATCAGCACTGAATGTACACCAATTTTGGAAGTGTACACCGATGCCGATTGGGCCGGTGATACGCAAACACGAAGATCAACATCAGGGAATTTATTCCTTCTTGGGAAAAATCCGATACAATGGATAACCAAACGCCAAACTTGCATTGCGCAATCGTCAGCAGAAGCTGAATACGTAGCCGCAGCAAACGCTGCACAAGAACTTATGTGGATAATAAAACTTTTACAAGATTTGAATTTACCACAAAACCTACCCGTAATTGTATATGAAGATAACATATCCTGCATAAAAATGATAGAATCTGAAAAATACACCAACAAGACAAAACACATCGATCTAAAATATCACATGATTAAGTATATGAAAGAAAATGGTACCATAGAATTACGTTATTGTCCGAGCAAATCTATGCTGGCAGACATTTTGACGAAGCCAGAACCCAAGCCTGAATTTCAAGAGAACAGAGACAAATTAAAATTACAGATCAATCTTGATTAGGGGCTTAAGGGGGAACTTGATAGAAGATATATTCATATAATCCCCTTATCAAGAGTTTTGGATACCCATTTTCTCCCTCTTTCTACTGCAGAAAAACATCATTAGAGTTCATAGCGAAAAAGAAACACTTAGTAGTCGACAGATGTAATATGCACAGAAACTGCATCTCTTCATCTTTCTTCGCCTTATGTGAGATATGTTTTAAACCAGACTCGCAAGCACTTATGTTCTATTCTGGTTCGCGTTATAAACTTATAAACATTATAATTGACTGTTACACTGAACACTATTTTATCAGACTTTACTTCCTTGTAACTTTCATAAATATCCAATTATGTATAATTGGTTGATTACCTCAAAGTGCCGAAAATACATCCATATGGTTATCAATTTTAATGATGTAACACGCGCGGAAAAACATATGTAATCTTCACTTTTAAAACGTCCTCACACAAGTGAAGACGTACAAAATGTAATCTCTTTCTTAGTATCTCTAATTAAACTTCTCCTTTTTCCTTTCCTACAATATGAGTAGTTTCAGTGCAGTACAGACACAATAAACCGTCTGTTACATGATTCCTATTTTAAGCCTGATGCACTGAGACCTGAAGGAGTAAAGATATACGAATAT
The DNA here is from genome assembly GCA_963932465.1 of Maratus speciosus. NCBI lineage: Eukaryota > Metazoa > Arthropoda > Arachnida > Araneae > Salticidae > Maratus > Maratus speciosus. The sequence continues at coordinate 25,846,276 of OZ010786.1, forward strand.
ATGATGATACGGGATACTCCATAATTCTTAGACGCCCTGACTAACCGCGAGCTGAAAAACGGATATCTATACATAGAAGGTAAGGCCTTTAATTATTCTTTTATTGCTGTGATGAGGCATCGCGCAGTTTGCGTTTATAGTATATGAATTAGTGAGGAGCGTGTGGATTCACCCCAAAAACTGTTAGACTCACAAATTTTTCTTACATATATTAGTATAAGAGACTAAAAATTATCCTTCTACATTTTTAAATTATCACCCACCTATCCTTCAGAATATCCCATTTTCCAGCTACACTGTCTAAATCCAACATGTCAGTTATGTCTGTTCCACAGGTTAATAGCATTAGTTCATCCAGTCGCTCTTCCGACATTGTGGTACGCAAGTAATTTTTAACTAACTTTAACCGGTTGAAACTTCTTTCATTACTTGCTACAGTTACTGGAATAATTAAGGCCAACTTGTAGGCCAAAGAAAGGTTAGGATACAAATGAGCCTTCCCCACAAGTTTTTTGCGCTGCTGTGCCAATTGTATCCGATTCAGAACTAGTTATATCTGAGGACATGAGATCAATTTCGCATTCCAAGTTATCTACATCTTTGAGATCATCAGGGAATAATTGACATAATTTAGAAATGTCCTCGGTAGAGCTATACTTGATCCTAAATGGAAGGAGACAGGCTAGTGGTTTAACTTTCTCAAATACCAACTTATGAATGTCTCCAAATGCAGTTGTAAGCCGATCTACCACCTTCAAAATTTCTGCTTTAAAATAATTCTCTCGTGTAAATAGAACTGCAGTTTCAGGATTTTCGTCAATCTTTGATGGAGGCCTCCGTCGCCTGTGCCGCAAATTGAACTCATAATCTTGATTTATTCCACGTGTCTCGCAGATGTTGTCAGCTTCCTTAATGGTGTTCATTATTGCCGACACGTCATCATTCTGGAGTTTCTGAATGCTTTCGTAAGTTTTCTGCATTATGTCGGTTCCCTCTAAAATGTTCAGGTCTTCACGTTGCAATTGCTCTGTTGCTAACTTGGTCTGAAACATAATTGTTTTCATTGCAAGTAAAGAAACAATGAAATCGTATGACATCATTTTGCTTCTTAACCCTGCCGCCTTAGCTCAAGCATCCTAGTCAACCTTCATGTCTTCAGAAATAATTTGCAGAATATGGATGAGGGCATCTTAGCACAATAAAATAGCTCTGACTGAATCCACTCGCATAGTCCATCTTGTCTTCGACAAAGATTTCAAGGTAAGACTCTTCTGAAGAACTTTGATTTTCTCTCTCAGTATGCCGAATAGCTTTGTACTGAGTGAAAAGAAGTTATAAAGATCCTGAATACTGTCGTAGAACAATTTTATTATATTGCTTTCTTCGCACGCATGTTCAACACATAAATTCACTTTATAAGCGAGGCAGGGTATGTATAAAATAGATCTACCAGCTATTTCTGAAAGTTTTGATTGACTGCCTAAAATGCGACCGGACATAGATGACGTGGTGTCGTAAGACTGTGCACGAGCTTGGGAAAGCGATATTCCAACTGACTGTAGAATTTCAGAAATAAGCTTAGCCATTCCTTCGCCTGTTTTAGCCAGATAATCTTTTAGTTTTAACAGCCTTTCCTCTGGCTGAAACTTTGGGGTCACGTATCGGATTACAATTGCGAGTTGGTCAAGATGAGAGAGATCGGGTGTTTTATCAGCCATAACGCTAAAAAATCCACAATTTTTGACATTTACAACTATTTTTTCAAGGACACATGAACCAAGAACCCCAATAAAGTCATTTTGCGACTTATTACTAAGATAGTTGGCATGGTATGAGCGAAGATGATTATCATCAATCCAGTTTTTTAAAATTGGAATCCACCTGGCCATTAATCTAATGAGCTAAATGTAGTTACCGCTGTCACTTTCTCGTCCCCGAAATGCAAGTGCTTGACGACTTAGATATCTGGTGCAGTCTAGAAGTATATTAATAATCTCTCTGTTTCTTAGACGAATTTGCTCCGCGTTAGCTGCTTCCTCTCTACGTTGACTAGATAGAAAGTTGTCAATGTGCTTACTTTTTTGGGCCAAATTATCTAATTTACACACTGCAGTTCTATGCGCATTGCTCGTAAAATGAGCCATTAACTTGCCTTTACGGGCTTTCCTCGGCCTTTCATCTTATGCCATACACGAATACCAACACTGATCCAAGCTTCTTCTGTGTTTTCAGCCCCCGGGCCATCAGAGCAAAGTGAACAAGCAAAACAAAATGCGGCATCCAGTTGGTCGCTATATTCTAAATATGGATATTCTTTATACCAGCAGGAGCTAAACTTATTCTGCTTCTTAGGATCTATGTCATGACTCACAGGGTACGATGATCTCTGAGGTTGATAAGGTCCACGAGACAGGATGAAAAGATTCTGGTTTTTGGTTAAATTCTTTCCAATATGATCGATTGGATCACAACTTAGAAAAGTCAAGGTATCTTCCTTTTCAAAAACATTGACATTTTCCATAGAATTGCTAGTTAGGATTTTATTGCATTCCTCAATCAAACTTTCGCTGTAGTGCCGAACTCGGTCTGCAAAAGCCTTAACATTCGCAGTAAAATTTTGTGATGAAAATGATGTTTCAGAAACATTTTTACGAAGCTCTGAATTTTACATCTGGATGATTTGTTTGAATATGACTATGCAGGCCTCTAATAGAAATGCAGAAATATCTACATATTGTACATTGATTCCGTTTTCCTTTCTGGAGGTTGATGTTTTCATTCAGATGAAATATTCTTATATGGCGATATAAATTTATTTTTTTCTGTGAAATGTGTGTGTGTACGCGATCACAGTGTGTGCATAAACTACTTTTCACTGAATTATCCGCCATCATGCGACAAAAACAAACTTTTGCAAATCGCTCTTCTTCTGTGTCCGTGACTTCATCTTTTAAATGCAGCAACCTCAAATAACTAGCGCCAAATCCAGAGCCAAGAGGTCACCAAATTCTAAGAATCAGTCCATAGCAGAAGGGAGCAATTAAAGATGCTACATGGGAAAACTTACAATAGACATTGCAACAACCCCCCCTCCCCTCCCCCTTCCTTTCACGAAAGTCTCAAATTCTCAGAAACGTGATTCTCTCTCTCTCTATCTATCACCTCCGCTCTCTGACAACCCCTCCCTCCCACACAGAATCATACACAATCTTCCGTGAGAAGTTCTTTCTTTTCCCCTTTAAAGACGGACATCAGAGAATTGAAATGATTCGGGATACGACGGGAGAGGGGACTTTTTGCAGGGTGTGTTCTTAACTTTCCGACTATTCTAAATTTTACCAACTCTTCCAAATAAGTGGGGGGGGGTGTTACACCCCCAATACCCCCCGCTAGGCACGTCCCTGATTCGGTGTGATGGTTACTTTTAAGATGTAAACACTCGTTATGAACGCTCTTTAAAAGGTTCGAAAATTCAATTTGACAGATAAAAGTAAAAATTTCAAGAAAGCTTCTAAATTATGATTTATTTGGAATACTAAAATTTCTGGGATACTGTTGGGGTTAGAAACTAGAACTTTGGCATGACAGTAATTTATAAGATGTAAATGCTCGCTGTAGAACGAATTCTAAAAAATCGAAAGACTAAACAAAGCGGGAAAGATCTAAAGATGATCTAAGTAATGAAGTAAATGCATGGTTCGTACGGGTGCTTGAATTTCACAACTAAGAAATTCTGCAGTAACAGTATTTTCTTAAGGAAAATCACTCCTGAAATAAACCGAAATTTCGTCCGTTTAAACTAGATTTATTTTACTATAAAAAAATTCAGATATCCGTCCTTGAAAATAATGGTATCCGTACGAACCCTGGAATGGAATTGTTAGGAATATAACATGAAAATTGACATGGCTATATGTATCATGACGTAAATTCTCGCATTAGAACAATTTCTAAAAATGTCGTGTTATAAAACACTGCAAAAACAAAAAACTTTCGAAAATTTTCTATTTCTATGTTACTGCTGAGCCCAAAAACTTGAAATTTTGCTTCGGGTTAGTTTTAAAATATAAAATTGTCTCTATGAATGGTTTCTAAAAAATTTAAAATTTAAAAAGATGAAATGAATGGAAAGCGATCTCAATTACCATTAATTTGGAATTATTAGGTATAGCAACTTTAAATATTTCATAATGCTGCATTTCCTCCACAAAACATGCAATTTAAATGCAACAAAACTGATAGATACCCACCTAGCATTAAATAAATTGTGGAAATATTGAATAAAGACCTGTATGAAACAGTGAATAGGTTGCCCGAAAGTACTTGTTAAAGAGTTCCTTCTCTAGGCTTTTCTCTCTCTCGCCAAGGTCACTAATAGAGGGAAGGACCGTTTTAAATGTGATATGATTTTTTTTTCTGATTCATTTTTCTAGATATTTTATTATAATGTCATAGTCTCAATTGTTATTAGTAGATTTTTTATATATTAACTTATTCTGGTGAAATTTCATAATCGGGTTCATATTGGCGTATTTTAGCTTGCATGATTTTCTGAAAAAATATATATGGATTTGTAAATTGCTTCAAAAAACACTTTGACAGCTCAAAGGTTATGCAGACGATATATTCAGATCTTGTGTCATGCTTTATGTTGCAATCACTGCCGATTTCTTTTATTTAATACATGCTAAATACAGCTCAACTTGTTCAGAATATGTTTGAAAAAAAATACAGCGTATGTAGTGGCCAGCATGCACTCATCATTTAAATCCGATCGAGCATATCTAAAACACACTCTAACAACGCATTGCATGCGCATGTTGATGTGTTCGGTACTTTGATACTATATCAGATTTTGAAGAGAGTATTCCTTATCTCTTATCAACAATCTCATTGCATCCGTGGAAAACAGATATTGTACAATATTAACTATTCCGGGGGAGCACACACCATATAAAGTATAGTCCATTCTTTTTAAACATCATATATTTGTCATTTAAAGTTACGCAAATTGGTGCGGAGCTTCTGATTATGCTCTTGACATCATTTTATACAGTTAAAACTTCGATATAAGATAATTTTGTGTTTCATTTTCTATTTTACTTTTAATATATTGCGTACTTTCAAATTTATATCCATGCATGGCTATCTTGCATGGTTTGCTTTCCCATTTTTTAAACAGTGTATACGAATTTATATGTACGATTTTGTAATTCTACGATTCGTTTATTTTTATCGCAGTATATGGGCAATTAAAGATAATATCTCATTTTCTTTGCTTCCACATGTTATTATTAAATCTATGTACTCAGCAATATCGCTCAGACTAATCCCTCTGAGGGAAGTCCTAGTATCATTTAGATAAATGTTTCAATACCTGAAATGCAGTGATAACATTCTGCGATTTATATCGAATACGGTTATATAAAATACGATTTTTCTACGATTTATATTAAATAGAAATTATAGCTACTATTTTTTAGGGTAAACTTTTTTCTTTTTTTAAACAAAATTTCATCACTGACATTACGAATGAACACGGCTGCGGATTTGGATTTTATGAATGGAAGTATGAGGTTCCATTTAAAAATTATCGGCAATGAATCTTTATATACATGTGTTAAAGAGGCCTTATATACTGCCCGTTAATAGTACATAAATAAAAATCGTTTTTAATATGAAACACGAATATATTTTTAACCCTTAGTATATTTGTTAGATTTCTCAACAACTACAGGGAAAAATACTTTTGGTATTTTCGTTTTAGCGATCACTTATTTATCTGAGTAGTACATTTCTACCGCTGCGGACAAATTCTACGAACAAATCTTTAATTAAAGGAAATATATGGGTTAATTTGATCTTCCATTTTAAAGCAATATGTATCTTTATCTCAAATGTCCTTCCGTATAGCTGAAAACAATACGATCATCACTGTGCTATTATATTTTCTAATGTGTAAGACAAAATTTCGACTGTTTTGGGTCTAATTTTTTAGTTAATCATTTACAGTAGGATTTCGTCTAAGAATGACAGACGGATATGCAATATACTAAAACTATTCCACAAAAAATATCTAACATTTTAAAAAGGCTAATCATTCAGAATTGGTTTCGCCTTATTATAGAGCATTTCAGTTAATTCTATAACAAAGCATGTACAACAAAATTTTATATACTAAAACTATTCCAGAAAGTTGGGTGCAATTTAATAGTGCAAATGTCATCAAAATCCGTCCAGTAGAACTTTAAAAAAAAGACTAATCTTTTATAATCGGACTCACCTGACTATTGAACTTTCTTCTACAATTTTATAACAAAGCGACGTAAAACTATATGCAATATTTTAAAAACATACGTATAAAATTATCTAACAAACAATGTCAGTTCTGATGAAATCCATTCAGAATTTTTAAAAAGACTAATCTTTCATAATCAGGTTCCACATGATTATGGAATTTTCCCCTATAATCCTATGACTAATCAGCGTATAACAATGTTACGCACCAAAACCTTAACTGAAAAACTAATAGTGCAGGTTGAATTAAAATTATTTCGGAAGAACCCAAGTTATAAGCAGCAGGAATGAGATTCCCACACGAAAACAAACAAATACTGAAATTTGCCAATTTAGTTATGTAAAAGTACACGAAAACAAACAAATACTGAATTATGTACAATGTTTTTGAGCAATTAAGTTAACCTTTTGTAACTGGGTTGCAGGCATATTTAAAAAAATTCAAGATTGAAAATTACTTTAAAAACATAAAAAAATCTGTAAATTGACATAAACTTTTCAAACAAATTACGGAAAGTTTTTTTTTTCTCTGTTAGACGTTGAAATAATGGGATGCATGATGTTTAGAGATCAAATTTCAGTAAAAGCGTAATTTATGGTACGGTTAGGTTGTTGCCACCAACAATATGATGCTAGGCATTTCTCAGAGAAATGTCTTTTCTTCATAATATTGCATTAATAGCAAATGGATGCATCTTTCTTAATTGGGTTGCAGGTATATTTAAAAATATCTCCGTGATTGAAAATTAATTTAAAATGGATAAACAATCTGTAAATTGAGATAAGCTTTTCAAACAAATATTACTGAAAGTACTTTTTGTATTCTATTAGACGTTGGAATAACCAAATGTGCGATGTTTAAAGGTCAAATTGCCGTAAAAGTTAAATTTATGGTTGGGTTAGGTTGCTGCCACCAACAATATGATGTTAGAGTTACTAATAGCAACGTCTTTACTTTATAATCTTGCATTAAAAGAAAACAGGTATATGTTTCGTAATTGGGTTGCATGTAGGGATAAGATTTCCGCGACTCTCAAAATCACGACATACAGACTACATTTTTTTTTTTTTTAATTTGCAGAATTAATTAAAATAGATGCTCAAAATTATCTGATGGAAAAAAGATTTTTCAATTCTGACTCGTCTTTGAAGAGATAAAATCTTTTATATTTGTAAAAACTGTATATATTTATGTGGTGACAGAGTTTGAACTCTGCACTGCAAAGACCAGCACATTCTTTAAATGAGGCTTTGAACGATCCACCTCAAATTCTGAGCCTACGAAAAAGTGCTGAATTTACAAAAACTATTGTGAGAGAGATGAGATGACTGTTGATTGCTCTCGAGAACGGACGTGTGAAACGTCGCTGTTCGACCGGATCAGTGGACCTCGGTTTTAAAGCAGAATGTCGCCTGCCAGTTATAATTATCATGTTTAATCTAAATGTAAATATTCCATCTGTAAATACCGCATCCACATAATAAAGAATATTAAAGTTTAAGATTTCCTCAAGAATCTGCCTGGACTAATTACTTCTAGACACCGACCACAGTAAAGGTACATTTATTCGTCAAAATCAATGTGCATTAAATTTCTACAGATTGGAGGCTGTCGACCGGGATATTTATATGCAAAGTGTGGATTTAACTTGTGTGAAAAATTTTCTGATGTCCTAAAGAAATTCTGATGTTCTGAAAAAGAAAAGAAAATAAGTTGCTTTCATCGAATGTTCCGTGAATAGCTGATAAGAAGAAAATTTTTCTTATGCAGAAGGAAAGATAAAAAGAGTCAAGTGTTTTTTTCTGTCTTGTGCGTCGATAAGGTCCGTTAATGAAGGGAAGGAAGAAAATCGGAATTTCAACTGGGTATTTTATCGAAGGATAGAAGTGAGCGTGTTCTGTGATGAATCGTTTGTGAATTCTGAGTGCTGATAAAAAAGTGTGACAATATTTTCGAGTCTCTGCGAGAAAAAATATACGTTGACCCAATTTCAGCTTCTTCTTTTCTTGTGATAAAATGGGGAGCGTTTTTTATTGTTCCCCATAAGTGCTTGAATTGTGTTAAAAGGCGTACGGTGATTTTTTGTGTACGCCAGAAGAAAAAAGAATATTTTTCTTTAGTGAAGTTTTTTTAGTGAGTTTTTTTTTTTTTTTTTGGAAAGTGATTTATGCAGAATTGGATTTTTTTTTGTTCTGCATATTTTTTACTTTCTTCTATCTTCAATAGAAGAAAGTATTGTAATCGAAATTTTTTTCGACTTCCGGTTTTCGACGGATTTGCATGTTTTAGGGGTCAGAGATTCCAAAAAACATGTTTATAGAAAATGTCTGTCTGTCTGTGTGTCCGTCTGTCCGTCTGTCCGTCTGTCTGTCGCCATTGTATCATCAAAAAGTGTATGAAGTTATGTATAGAATTAAACCAAAATTTTATTATAAGTTTTTTGCTATGGCAAGCAGGTCCTCCCGGAATTTGGAAAAAATTCGCCGGTAGGGGGCGCTGATATAACAATTTTTGTGCGATTTTGAATATTGTACCATCCAAAAGTGTATAGAGTTATGCATAGAATTGAACCAAATTTTTAGTTTAACTTTTTGGATATGATAAGCAGGTCCTCCCTGAATTTGGAAAAAATTCGCCGGTAGGGGGCGCAGTAAATGCGTTTTTTGTGCGATTTTGAATATTGTACCATCGAAAAGTGCATGAAGTTATGCATAGAATTGAACCAAATTTTTATTTTAAGGTTTTGGCTATGGCAAGCAGGTCCTCCCAGAATTTGGAAAAAAATCGCCGGTAGGGGGCGCTGTAATAGCGATTTTTGTGCGATTTTGAATATTGTACCGTCCAAAAGTGTATGAAGTTATGCATAGAATTGAACCAAATTTTTAGTTTAAGTTTTTGGATATGACAAGCAGGTCCTCCCTGAATTTGGAAAAAATTCGCCGGTAGGGGGCGCAGTAAATGCGTTTTTTGTGCGATTTTGAATATTGTACCATCGAAAAGTGTATGAAGTTATGCATAGAATTGAACCAAATTTTTATTTTAAGTTTTTGGCTATGCCAAGTAGGTCCTCCCTGAATTTGGAAAAAATTCGCCGGTAGGGGGCGCTGTAATAGCGATTTTTGTGCTATTTTGAATATTTTACCGTCCAAAAGTGTATGAAGTTATGCATAGAATAAAACCAAATTTTTATTTTAAGTTTTTGGATATAGCAAGGTTGTCCTCCCTTAATTTGTAAAAAAATCGCTCGTAGAGGGCGCTGTAATAGCGATTTTTGTACAATTTTTGTGCCATTTTGAATATTGTACCTCCGAAAAGTGTATGAAGTTACGCATAGAATTGAACCAAATGTTATGTGTTTATTTTTGGTCATGTCACGAAGGTCCTCCCTGAATTTGGAAAAATTCTGCTGGAAGGGGGCACTATAATTGCGATGTCTGTACCATTTTCATTATTGTACCATCGAAAAGTGTATGAATTTATCCATATAATTGAACCAAATTTTTTGTGCATGTTTCTGGCTATGGCAAACAAGTCCTCCCTGAACTTGAAAAAATTCCGAAAGAAGGGGGCGCTATAATTCCGATCTCTGTGCCATTTTCATTATTGTACCATCGAACAGCGTATAAAATTATGCATACAATTGAACCAAAATGTTTGTGCTTGTTTTTGGCTTTGGCCAACAGGTTCTCCTTGAATTTGGAAATATTGCGCGATAAAGGGGCTCCGTGCTAGCGATTTTTGTATACTTTTCTTGATTTTTCGTAGTTCTATTGTGCATCGGCGGCTCATGCAGCGGCGGGAACTCGCTTCCTGCTATGCCGGCTATTCGCAAACAGCTGATAACGACAGAATAAGGAAAAATTAATAATTTTAACAAATATCATGATATAGATTAACTCGTTTTTAGTCCGTTTATTTGACTTGAGCAGAAATGTAAGATGAAAATCAAAGTTGGTATAGTATTGAACTAATAATATTGAAGTATTAACATGTGTAACTAGGTTTTGAAATATTAAGATGTATAAGATAGAAGAAAGTTTTGGGATTGGCGCATCCAACTAGTTAATAAAAGAAATAAGGCACTTGCTTAGACGTGTCTGCAAAGAGGAAATATAGGAAGGTGGTTTTTTTTTTTTTTTTTTTTTTTTTTTTTGCTTCCTAATGATATACATGATCTTAGATTCTTAATACATGATTTTTTTTGCTTGCTTTTTTCAGAGAAAAGTGGTATAACGATATATATTTTTTATTTTATCTTGTTATTTCTTTATGTGAAAAGAAAGGAATATATATTCCTTTGAGAAAATTTTGATGGAAGTAAGTTCTTATAAAATTGGTATTCAACAATTATTTTTTGTATTAGTGTGTTGTAAAGAAAAAAAAAAAAATATATATATATATTTTTTTTGGAAATATCTGGTACAAAGTAAGTGAGTTTTAAAAAACTGTTAATATTTTTATATATATAGATATATTTGATTTATCGGGTGCTTATATAGTATTGATTTATATTAATATATTTTATTTATGTGTTAATTGGTTAGATATAATTATGGCACACTTAATAAGGTCCAAAAAGATCGATCTGGTTACTGCGGTAATCGAGTTAGGTTTAAATCCTCCAGATGGTGCTAATAAAAGTCAACTGACTGATTTAATTTTAAAATCCGATGGGTATAATGAGGATCTACTTAAAAATTTGCTAGCGGAGATTATAAGCGAGAGGGAAAAGAAAGAAAAATTGTTGCAACAAAAAGAAATCGAAAATCGTGAATTTGAATTGAAAAAATTACAATTGGAAAATACACAAAATACCCAATTGCATAATTCAATACCTACAATCGCTGGAAAGGGTTCCGATGTTCTAAAATTACTAAATAGATATAATAATGAGGAAGAAATTAGCATTTACTTAACCCTTTTCGAACGGCAAGCAAAACGTCTTGGGATAGAAAAAATAAATGGGTTACATACCTGTTTTCACTGTTACCGATTGATATCGTTAGTCTCATAAATCGTGAAAGTGAAGAACTATCCAGTGATTACGACTGTGTAAAGAAAATATTTTAAGACGTTTCAAACTTACACCAGAGCAATTCAGGCAAAAATTCTTTTTACATAGAAAACAAAATTCAGCGTCATGGAAAGATTTCTCATTTGAAATCGCAAATTTTCTGAATGAATGGTTATTGGGATTACACATATCAACGTTCGAAGAGTTAAAAAATATTTTAATCATTGACCAGATTAGGCGAAAATTGTCCCTAGAAATGAAGGAACACTTCTGTGACGAACTGCCAAAAATTACGAGTGTAGAAGATTTGACCATTAAATTGGATGATTTTGAAACCGCCAGAATTAACTTACGGAAAACTGAAATTAAGCCCCCGAACACGGAATTTAGGAAACGTCAAGGTAGTGAAAATAACAGAGCGTTCCATCGAAATGACATTAGTCGCGTGCGGTATGAAAAAAATTACGCACATACCCCCCCCAAAAGAATTTAAATACAAAAATCCGTTGCTTCAATTGCAATGACTTTTCCCACCGTTTTAGGGATTGTCCCCAAAAAAGGAAAGTCCGGTCTGGTGGAAGTTCAAAATTCCTGGCCACAGGTCTGATCAGTGTACAAATAATTCTCCTAAAAATGCAAATGCTGCCGTAAGAAATAACTCAAATCCGGTTGATAAAATAATAAAAAGCGTGGGGATTTTAGGGAAAAATATGGATGCTTTAATTGATACAGGAAGTGACGTAAATATGTGTAGCAACGATACTTATACAGCTCTGGCATGCCCTAAATTGCATGAAAATGACTTGGTTTTATCAGGTATTGGTGGTAGTCAAATTACACCCACAGGATTTACGACCGTAAAAATTGAAATAGATGGTTACACAGTGAATGCAGATTTATACGTCGTAAAACATTTGAGCCATTCTATAATTTTAGGAAATAACTTTTTGAAACAGGTAAATTTCAATATGTCAGAAAAAGGATTGCAAATTACAGGGAAACGAAAATTGAAGGAAGTTAGGGTGAATTACGTCACTGCTTTCCCGCAAGAAGCAATCATGATAAAAACCAGACGCGTCAACTATGTCACACCCAGATTTCATGCGATGTTGCGGTCAGAAAAGCAAAACAATCCCACGATAGGGAAAACGATTGCGACAGCTGAATTGGTGAGAAAGGAACAAACTAGTCAAAATGAAACAGCTTGCAACTTTAGTGAAAAAATAAACATGCAATTAAGCTCTGATAAAAATTGTTTGTTGGAAAGTGAACAGTGTTCTGTCCCACAGTTAGACTCAGTGAAAACCACAGATATTTATTTAGCTGAGACAGCTAATTCTATTAATTTTCAGGAAGTTGAGCTAAACGATATTACAAACAACACTATTAAGAAAGAGTTAAAGGAATTGATCACTAATTATAAGCCAAACAAGGTTAAGGACACAGAGTTAAAAGTAAATATAACATTAACTGATGATATTCCGTTTGCGCAGCGACCGCGTAGGTTAGCATATCCAGAACAGAAATTTGTGGATAAACAAATACAAGAATGTTTGGGAATGGGAATTATAACGGAGAGTAACTCTAATTATGCATCGCCTATAGTATTAGCGAAAAAAAAAGATAATTCCTGGAGATTGTGTGTAGACTATAGACATTTAAATAAAAAATAATTAGAGATAATTTTCCCTTGCCAAGAATAGAAAACGTTTTAGATAACATTGAGGAAGCGAAGGTTTTCACTACATTGGATTTAAAAAATGTTTTTTTTCATATAGACGTAGCAGAGGAGAGTAGGAAATATACAGCATTTGTCACGCATAACTCCCAGTACGTATATTTAAAGCTTCCATTCGGATTATCGATTTGCCCCCAGAATTTTAAGAGATATATTCAAGCTGTTTTTAAACAGTTAATTAAAGAAAAAGTAATATTAATTTACATAGACGATGTCATAGTACTTGCGAAGACTGAAGAAGAAGCGCTTTTAAAACTGAAACGAATCCTAGAAGTTGAATCGGATTACGGACTTAAATTTAATTTTGCAAAATGCCAATTCCTTAAACGGAAAATTGAATTTTTAGGCTATGTTATCGAAAACGGAACTACTAGGCCCTCGGAAACCAAAACTTTGGCAGTAAAGAATTTTCCTGAACCCCGCACCCTTAAACAATTTCACAGTTTTCTGGGTTTAACTTCTTATTTCAGAAAATACATCCCACATTATGCAACTATAGCGAGACCTTTAAGTGATTTTTTAAAAGCGGGAAATACATCTAAATTTGGAATCCCCGAAAAACAAGCTTTTGAGACTCTTAAAGAAAAACTAGTTAACCCCCCAGTATTGTATACATTCCGACGAGGCGCTAGACTAGAATTGCACACTGATGCAAGCGCCATAGGTTTTGGTAGTGTCCTACTACAGGAAGATGAGAACAAAAACTTATATCCTACTCATTACATGAGCCGTAAAACTACACCTACTCAAGCAAAATATTCGAGTTACGAATTGGAAACACTCGCGGTAATAGAATCAGTTAAAAAATTCCGGAACTACTTATTAGGCAAGAAAATAAAAATTGTGACAGTTTGTTCCGCGTTCCAAAAGACAATGGACAAAAATGGCATTACGTCAAAAGTAGCCAGATGAGCTCTATTCTTACAGGAATTTGATCATGAAATTGCCCACCGATCAGGATCCCAAATGAAACATGTAGACGCATTGAGTAGAAATACAGTTCTAATAGTTACCCGATCGCAAGATGAATTAACATTAAAAATAAAGAATGCACAACAAGAAGACGAACACATACAAGCGATAAAAAAGTTAATTGAAAAAAGTGAAAGTTCAGAATATTTTATAAGAAACGACATCGTATACAAATATGAAAATGATAGAGAATTTCTGATGATTCCTACCAATATGCAAAAGGAAATAATACGCGATGTTCATAACAAAGGTCATTATGCAGTTGTTAAAACTGAAATTATTTTAAAAGAAAATTATTGTATACCCCAATTAAGAAAGCAAATTGAATGCGTCATTGCCAACTGCATAGAGTGTATACTTTGCAATAAAAAGCAAGGAAAAGGACAAGGTCTGTTAAACCCGATCCCAAAACAAAATATGCCCCTCAAAACCTATCACATAGGTCACATTGGTCCCACGCCTTCTACGAATAAAAATTACAACCATATTTTTACTTTCTTCTATCTTCAATAGAAGAAAGTATTGTAATCGAAATTTTTTTCGACTTCCGGTTTTCGACGGATTTGCATGTTTTAGGGGTCAGAGATTCCAAAAAACATGTTTATAGAAAATGTCTGTCTGTCTGTGTGTCCGCCTGTCCGTCTGTCCGTCTATCTGTCGCCATTGTACCATCAAAAAGTGTATGAAGTTATGTATAGAATTAAACCAAAATTTTATTATAAGTTTTTGGCTATGGCAAGCAGGTCCTCCCGGAATTTGGAAAAAATTCGCCGGTAGGGGGCGCTGATATAATAATTTTTGTGCGATTTTGAATATTGTACCATCCAAAAGTGTATGGAGTTATGCATAGAATTGAACCAAATTTTTAGTTTAAGTTTTTGGATATGACAAGCAGGTCTTCCCTGAATTTGGAAAAAATTCGCCGGTAGGGGGCGCTGTAAATGCGTTTTTTGTGCGATTTTGAATATTGTACCATCGAAAAGTATATGAAGTTATGCATAGAATTGAACGAAATTTTTATTTTAAGTTTTTGGCTATGGCAATCAGGTCCTCCCTGAATTTGGAAAAAAATCGCCGGTAGGGGGCGCTGTAATAACGATTTTTGTGCGATTTTGAATATTGTACCGTCCAAAAGTGTATGAAGTTATGCATAGAATTAAACCAAATTTTTATATTATCATTTTTGGCTATGGCAATCAGGTCCTCCCTGAATTTGGAAAAAATTCGCCGGTAGGGGGCGCTGTAATAGCGATTTTTGTGTGATTTTGAATATTGTACCGTCCAAAAGTGTATGAAGTTATGCATAGAATTAAACCAAATTTTAATTTTAAGTTTTTGGATATGGCAAGCAGGTCCTCCATGAATTTGCAAAAAATTCGCCGTTAGGAGGCGCTGTAATAGCGATTTTTGTGCGATTTTGAATATTGCACCATCGAAAAGTTATGCATAGAATTGAACCAAAAAAAAAAAAAAAATTAAGTTCTTGGCTATGGGAAGGAGGTCCTCCCTTAATTTGTAAGAAAATCGCTTGTAGAGGGCGCTGTAATAGCGATTTTTGTACAATTTTTGTGCCATTTTGAATATTGTACCGCCGAAAAGTGTATGAAGTTATGCATAGAATTGAACCAAATTTTATGTGTTTATTTTTGGTCATGTCACGAAGGTCCTCCCTGAATTTGGAAAAATTCTGCCGGAAGGGGGCACTATAATTGCGATGTCTGTACCATTTTCATTATTGTACCATCGAAAAGTGTATGAAGTTATCCATATAATTAAACCAAATTTTTTGTGCATGTTTCTGGCTATGGCAAACAAGTCCTCCCTGAACTTGAAAAAATAGCGAAAGAAGGGGGGCCTATAATTCCGATCTCTGTGCCATTTTCATTATTGTACCATCGAACAGCGTATAAAATTATGCATACAATTGAACCAAAATGTTTGTGCTTGTTTTTGACTTTGGCCAACAGGTTCTCCTTGAATTTGGAAATATTGCGCGGTAAAGGGGCTCCGTGCTAGCGATTTTTGTATACTTTTCTTGATTTTTCGTAGTTCTATTGTGCATCGCCGGCTCATGCAGCGGCGGGAACTCGCTTCCTGCTATGCCGGCTATTCGCAAACAGCTGATAACGACAGAATAAGGAAAAATTAATAATTTTAACAAATATCATGATATAGATTAACTCGTTTTTAGTCCGTTTAATTGGCTTGAGCAGAAATTTAAGATGAAAATCAAAGTTGGTATAGTATTGAACTAATAATATTGAAGTATTAACATGTGTAACTAGGTTTTGAAATATTAAGATGTATAAGATAGAAGAACGTTTTGGGATTGGCACATCCAACTAGTTACTGTTGTGGACGCATTTACTAAATTTGTTTGGCTATACCCCGTTAAAACTACAGCCGCTAAAGAAGTCATCGATAAGTTAACCCGACAACATGATATTTTCGGAAATCCATTGCGAATCATTACCGACAAAGGACCAGCATTTACGTCTGCTGATTTTGAGAAATATTGTAAGGAAGAGAACATAGAGCATATTGCCATAACAACAGGGATACCTAGAGGAAACGGGCAAATAGAGCGAATGCGCAGAATTCTTATCCCAATTTTAGCAAAACTTAGCGTAGAAGACCCCACTAAATGGTACAAATTTGTCGCGCCCGTACAACGCATCATGAATAGTACCGTGTCGAGGAGTACAAAATTTACACCTTTTGAATTACTGACAGGAACGAAACTGCTGCAGAAAACTGACCTGCAAATCAAAACAATGTTAGATGATGAGGAATTAAATTCGTTCATATCGGAAAGAAATTCGAATAGAGAAATAGCTAAGCAAAACATACTAAAAATACAACAGGAAAACATGAAAACGTATAACATAAAGCGAAAAAAGGCCAACTCATATAAACTCGGTGATTTGGTGGCCATTCAAAAAACACAGTTTGGGACAGGTACCAAACTAAAGCTTAAGTTTCTTGGCCCCTATGAGATTACTGCAGTAAAAAGAAACGATCGCTACATCGTGAGTAAAGTTGGACACCATGAGGGTCCAAATACGACCTCAACAGCTGCAGATCACATGAAGCCTTGGACTTCTACTGTCTAAGACGAAATATTTGAGCTTTAAGTGATTTTTGTGTTTTTTATTTTTTTAAACTGTGTGTTATTGGTATCTTTTTTTTTTATTACTATTATGAATAAACTGTGGAAAAGAACTGCTTCCAAGTGACAAGCAGAAAAACTTTATTATTTTTCTAACTCTAAAAATATTGGTCAAGGACTGAAAACTTTTAAAAAGCAGTATTTAGTGACTGATTTTGTTATTATTTTGTTTTATATATTGTTTGTGAATTTTTTTTGTGTGTATATTATACGTTCTGGAAAAAGTAGTCCAGTACCAGTCTGGCGTATAAAGGAGATGGGTGACTGGGAGGACCCAGCCCTGTCAGGTAGGCCGAATTGTGGTGACAGAGTTTGAACTCTGCACTGCAAAGACCAGCACATTTTTTAAATGTGGCTCTGGACGATTCACCTCAACTTCTGAGCCTACGAAAAAGTGCTGAATTTACAAAAACTATTGTGAGAGAGATGAGATGACTGTTGATTGCTCTCGAGAACGGACGTGTGAAACGTCGCTGTTCGACCGAATACCGGGTCAGCGGACCTCGGTTTTAAAGCAGAATGTCGCCGGCCAGTTATAATTATCATGTTTAATCTAAATGTAAATACCCCATCTGTAAATACCTCATCCACATAATCAAGAATATTAAAGTTTAAGATTTCCTCAAGAATCTGCCTGGACTAATTACTTCTAGACACCGACCACAGTAAAGGTACATTTATTCGTCAAAATCAATGTGCATTAAATTTCTACATTTCTACATTTTTCTTTTTTTTTACTTAAAATGCTAATTTCTTAAAATTGAAAATTTAGCACATTTCTAACTTTTAAAACGTTCCATGCACATTTCTAACTATCATATTCAGTTGCAAGTTATACAGTATATCCTTTATGCATTATTAATGAAATGATACCATAAAAAATTACATTTCAGAGGTATTTTAGTGTTGAAATTTATATGCATATGATAATACATAAAGCTGCTTTTTAGAAAAAACAAAGCATAAATACAAAAAAATATTTTTTTTTCTGCCTATACGTTCAGTGAACTTTTAAATTCATGCCAACTTTCATTTTATAAAATAATATATATCTCATGAATAAATATTGTTATATTTTATGCAAAAAAAAAAAAAAAAATGCGCATGGGACATTTTTAAAATGTGGCAGTTATTCGTTATTTTAAACTAGCAGCCTCTGGCGACCAGTTTGGTCTCCCTTAAATGTATGCTAAGCATTGCATCATGTTACTTTCATTCTGAAACTAATTGATTTGCTCAATCCTTCCCAGAGTCCAAAGATTCTGACTGAGAAATCAAGAATTCTAGGCGAACTTGATAACATTTCATATATTTTTGGTTTTATGCGTATTTCGTCTTTTTTGACAAATACCTCATAATTTCCGTAGCTGTAAAAATGAGTGAAACTTCAAGTGTTTAAACTGGAATTGTTCATAAATTATCTAAATTAAACTTATTCTATTTAAAAATGCTGTTATTTCAATGTTATTTTTTAATATTAATAAATTAATTTAAATTTTTCAAATCATGCATTTATAGTATTTTTTCATAACTTAATAACTAAATAATGGATATATATACTTTTGTTTTTATAGATTTGATTTCTGAGTTCATAAATATGACAATATACTAACGTGAGTAAGAGAAATAGCAAAATAAAACCCTCGTGAATGCAAGCCGTTAACAAACGTTAGCGCCGCTAATTTACCTACTATGACGTCATAAGAATATTGTCCATTCATTGTTGGAGAACCTGCTTTGCGATTGATTACCCCCATGGTCTAATATTTTGTACGATTTTATATTAAGAATATTATTTTATACGATGAATGAATCTCTTGTGTTTGTTTACTCTATGAAGTGAAATAGAAAGCTGTCAACTTAATTTCAATTGAAACCAAATCTTAGAATATATCTTTATTTCAATGTAAATTAGAAACAATACTTTCAAGTTGAGATGAAATATTTTAGTTTATGTTATTATTATTACGATTAATTGTTTATTTAGGTACTTTTCCATTAACGAGGCCTTGGCATTTTTCTTTAAGCTTGGCGCAATTCGGGCTTTAGAACGTGAAATACGTAGATAAAATATATAAATAGCTATGAAAACAAACCTGATGAACTTCTATTTTTATTTATATGTATTTATTTGCATATAAACATTTTATTTACACATATATATACAATATTTGTTTACATATATATTACTTCTATCTACCCTATATATATATAAAATCCTAATGAAACGAATTTATGAAACGGATATATGAATCGACTGATTAAACAACTGATTACGTTTCAAGCAATTTCTCCTAAAATATTGACTACTTTGAGATGAAATTGACACCAAAATTCAGCATTGATCCGTAGATCTCAAAACTGGTATTATAATTTTTAAATTCGAATTAGTTTTCGAAATATTAATTTTTTTCTAATTTTATATACATTTTTCTAATGATGGCAAATCAAATTTTAATCAAACAGATTTTTTTTTCATATTTCAGAAAAGGTTGACATGGTAACCCGGCTATTGTTGTTTATTTGATAATGAATGTTTATTTACTTTTATTTCTCTTTATAAATTATATAAATTATTTTGTTCTATAATTATTAATTATTATTTTTTTATATTTCCTTTAGAAAATAATAGAAAATAATTAAAAAATACGGTACTAATTAGTTATTCCGGCGACAAATTTCGCCAAATTATATAATTCACCAAAACACTCGCTAAATTATACAAATTGACATAATTTTTATTTTAAATAACGAAAGAACAAATAAATTAGTATAAAATTAATAAATATAAAAATAAAGAGTCGCAATAAAAATCACTTGATGACGTAAACACGTGTAACTTGCTTAGTCAACTGAATGTGACATTTAAGATCAACCATTATTGGCATTTAATCTTATAGTTTGGCGGTAGATTTTTGGTCGACGTGATAACTAAGTAATACCAAAAATGCATATGTAACTGGTATTTGAAAACAAGGTTTTCGCCAAATTTTCGTAAAACGAAAAATCACGCCAAACCTGCTGTGCGTATATGACATCTGGCCAAATATTACCAATCGAAAAAAAATGCTAACTGGTGAGTTGAAAAAAAGCTATTGGCGAGATTTGCATCCGGCTAGCGTAATCGTACCAAGAATTCTTTGCAACCATGACAAATTTTGTGTAGGTTTTTTCGAATTTATTTTATTTATTTATTATAATTATTTTTTTTAATCGAAATGGAAAACTTACTGTCCCATATTGGCGCGATTTTTTTCTGACGCCAATGTCATATACGGATTGGGCACTTAACTGGCGCCAAAGTATCGTTATTTTGCTTCATATGGTGAGCCGGATAATGTTGTTTATGCTGTTGATGCGTTCCCCAAATTGGCGTCGTTAAAAAATCGCGCCAATATGGGACGTATATGACATCTGTGCCAAACGATCATATGAACGGCGAAGGGATCAGAGTGTATTTGTTTATGGCAGTTGATAACTTGAACTATTATAATATAGATGGAATGATGGCGATAGAATAATATTTGGCGACTTATTACCTGTGCCTGGCTAACATTAAAGTACCAAAATGGCACCTATAGTATAAAAAGCGAATGGTCCGCCTGGAACTGTTGATGGTAGTCACATGACATAGGCTATTGTTATAGAGATTGTTTTAAAATACCGGGAAACAAAGACTCTGTATACTTAATTTATTTTATTTTAGCTTCTTTTCAAATGCTTAACTGATCCTCTTTAATCAAAAACGAAAACAACCATTGTATGTCTTAACTGCAACTGATACGCCCTTAAATTTTTGTAATCACAGGGAACTGAATGGAAACCCGTTTACAGGTAGATTTGCACAGCTTTTTTCTGTATAATTCAATCTTCCCTAATATTTTTAAAACCCATCAGATAAGCCTGTTTTTAGATTCTGCGTTGTCGGGTTGGCGAGTGTAGCTTACAGGAAGCAGAGCCCCCTAGTTTCTATATAAAAATAGATTATTGGCTTCTTTCGATTAAGTCAATTGTATACATATGGAAAAAATTGCCGTGTTTATGAAATAGGATATAGTTTGCCGGATAATTCGATGCCATTTTTTTTCTCGCAAAGAACCTATACTGGAAAAACATCTATTTATTTATTTATACATTGTATTTTAAATTAGGTAAATGAAAGTTATGTATTTTAAATGAAAATTGTGTATTTTAGATGAAATGACTGATAGGTTTGTACTTTAAATGAAATAATGGCGATGGAAGAATATTTGGCGATTTATCATCTGCGCCCGACTAACTTAAAAGTACCGAAATGGCCGTTTGGCATATAAAAAGCGAGGCGGTCAGCACGGAACTTTTGATGACAGTCACATGACTTTGGCTTTTATTATATAGATAAAAATAGATTATTGGCTTCTTTCGATTAAGTCGATTGTATACATATGGAAAAAATTGCTTATGTACATGAAATAGGACATAGATGCCGGAAAATTGGATGCCATTTTTTTTCTCGCCAAGAAACTATAGTGGAAAAATATCTATTTATTTATTTATATATTGCATTTTAAATGAGGTAAATGGACTATATGTATTTTAAATGAAAGTTATGTATTTTAAATGAAATGGCTGATAGGTTTGTAATAAATGATGGCAATGAAATGATGGCAATGGAAGAATATTTGGAGATTTATCACCTGCGCCCGACTAACATAAAAGTACCGAAATGGCCGTTTGGCATAAAAAAATCGAAGCTGTCAGCCCGGAAATGTTGATGACAGTCACATGACTTCGGCTTTTATTATATAAATGTTTTAAATAATGAATAATTTAAAAGCTTTTTAACACGAAATTTTGATTACAAATATTTGAGTTTTAAATTAACAAGTCTTTCAATTTGCAAATTAATCCATTGAAAATTGGACAATTTGATTTTTAATGCCCACTGTTCACTTAACCCTTTCAAAGGCAAAGTCCTTCTATTCGAAAAATGCAGAAATAAGAGAATGGCGTACTTAAAAAAAAATTAATTTTCCTTGAAGAATTCTGGTGTCAGTGCGGCTTTTCGCAATTAAAATTAAGTGGGATATGTTAATTCCAACCATCCTTCAAGGGATTAAATGGAAACGGGTGCAGGAGAAAGTTTTTAAATATCAAACTTTTACGGCATTTCGGTAGAATATTCTACGGATTTTATATTGGAAAATTAGTTTATCTTTAATTTAGCTGAAAATGAAGTTGTACTCTTAAAGCATAAATGAAAGTGCAGAGTGCAAATAAAAAAGAAAAGTCCCATTGAAACTGATGGCATTGAGCTCACAGGCTATTTACACTAATTGTATATTATACTCTTATTTCAAGGAATAATGCCCCTTGAAAAATAAATTAAGGGGGGTTATACCCCCCGTTTCCCCTCTTTATGCTTAACGTTTACGGGATTTCGGAACAATATTCTACGGATTTTATATTGGAAAATTAATTTATCTTTAATTTAGCTGAAAATGAAGTTGTACTCTTAAAGCATAAATGAAAGTGCAGAGTGCAAATAAAAAAGAAAAGTGCCCAGTGAAACTGATGGCATTGAGCTCACAGGCTATTCACACTAATTGTATATTATACTCTTATTTCAAGGAATAATGCCCCTCGAAAAATAAATTAAGGGCGTTAGACCCCCTGTTTCCCTTCTTTATGCTTAACTTTTACGGCATTTCGGTAGAATATTCTACGGATTTTATATTGGAAAATTAATTTATCTGTAATTTAGCTGAAAATAAAGTGTACCTTGTACTCTTAAAGCATAAATGAAAGTGCAGAGTGCAAATAAAAAAGAAAAGTGCCCAGTGAAACTGATAGCATTGAGCTCACTGGCAGTAATTGTATATAATACTCTTATTTCAAGGAATAATGCCCTTCGAAAAATAAATTAAGGGGGGTTAGACCCCCCGTTTCTCCTCTTTATGCTTAACTAATGTGAATCCTAATGTCATCAGGAAGCGCCTTATCGAAATATACCGGTATACCAAATTTGAAGCCAATCGGATAAAAAAACCATTTATCTAAATTAAGGGGTTGGGTATTAGTCCCCCATTCCCCTCTTTATATTTAACCAATGAATTTCTAAATATATTAAAGGAAGCGCCTTCTCAGAATAAACCCATATACCAAATTTGAAGCAAATCGGGTAGAGAAACCCATTTATCTAAATTAAGGGGGTGTATTACCCCCCCCCCCCCCACCTGTAGACTTAAACAATGAACCTTTAAATCTAATCAGGGAAAAGTGTGTTAACAGAATTTACCGCTGTATCAAATTTGAAGAAAATCTGAAAATTCTGCATGAAAAATCCATTTATCTAAGTTAAGGGGGTGATTAACCACTCGTTCCCCCCTTTATACTTAACCCATGAACTCCCAGAACTAATCAGGGAAGAGTCTTGTCAGAATTAACCTAGAAAAAACAATTTTGAAGCAAATCGGATGTTTGTATCAAGAGTTATCACGTTAGAAATATACGTACATTCGTACGTACATACATACAGAATCGGCAGGCACATTAGCTCTCAGGCTTTGATAGTCTGTGAGCTAAACATACAAATGCTTATTTACCTACGAAAATATAACATTATCACTATATATATATATAATAAAGTCTACCTAGATACTCTAGATTCCTGTACCTTTAGCTTTAGAAACAAAAGAAAATAATACATTTTCGAGAAGAAAAAAAGCATTTATATAGACAAAACATCTATCGATGTCTGTAATTTTCGAAATGTTTCCGCATGGAGAGTGTTAATCCTTTTACTCAACTGACACAGAGATTGTTTGTAGGCCATAAATTTTCAAAAAAGCATTTTTAACTGCGTATTTGAGTTTGTATATATAAGAGTTACAAAATGATAATAATCTTATTGTTCATAATTATTTCAAATAACAAATTATTTGAAACTTAATATCATTCATAAAACGTTTATTCCGGATTTTAAAAACTATAATATAGTTAGTATATAATAAAAACTAACTTTAAACGTTTTCGAAAATTACGAACGCCAAACGCAACTTCGTTCTTACAACTGTTTCTGTAAATTTCAAAAATCTAGTAGTATTGAAGCTTCTAAAAATAAAGGAAGGCTTATCAAGATCTTGGTGAATTCGAAAATTGCTATATTATATTTTCGTTCATCATTATATTATATTTTTGTAGAACAAGAAACGTTTCTCTATTTTTGTGTGTGTAAAGAGCAATTATGTCTTAATTATAGAAAGTTATTAAATCACTTCATATATATATGTTATAAATATTACTAAGAAAAGTATTATTTCCTGCTATGATTTTCTGTTTTATATATTAAATGTGTATCAACAAATATTTCGTAATGTAAAAATGATCACTAAACTTCCTTTTTTCATTCAGAAAGTAAATTGAAATATATTTATCCACAAATATTATAAAAGTATAAACATTTTTTATCTTGAATGTTATATATTGAAATATTTATTAATCAACTGTTTTACGAAAATGCATTTCATTTAAAATTCACGATTGTAAACATATTTAAATTACCATATTTTAATACAATGATAACTAGAATTATTTTTAACCTATCACTAATAAATATTTATGTATCTTTTTTATGACAAAAGTTTTTTTTTTATTTATTCCATATTATGTTAATTCCTTGCATTTTTTGTCCACTCCGTTATCTTACTGATAAAATAGTAGACAAAGAGATTCTGATAAGCTTTAATGAAAGCAGAAAAAAATCTTCTAAATAATACATTTTTATGTAAATAAATGACAGACATTAAACCCTAAGTACTTTCCGGGAGATAGTTTCCAGATGTCCTCGACTTAATTGTCTTTTCTGAAACATATAGTGTATATAGATTTTTTTTTCAAAAATATGACCATTTTCTGTAAGTATTCATTTTTTTCAGAGCGATATAAAATTGTAATGATATTGGAACGTGTTCTTTTTACAAAATGAATGTTAATATCTATAATATATATGTAATAATCTATATATTTAATAGATAAGTCAGTTTTTTTAGTCATATGCCGCGAGTTTCCAACGGAACAAATTTTAATAATATTTTTATTTTAAATGAAAGCTGGCTATTTTTAGATGTGCCCGCACAAGCTATTTTTTATAATAATGCTATTTTTATATTTTCATTTTCGTTTTAAACGATTTTTTATGAAATTTCTTCAAAATGGTGGCAATTAGGTGCCTATTGATGAAGAAAAAAGGGTAAAAAAATGGTGTTTAACTTTGTTATATCCTTACTGATGCCATTTCCTCATTAAAATTAAAAATAACTTAAAAAAAACTTTAACAGGAAGCTTTAAAAACACACACATTTTCCCTTATAAAGCAATACATAGCATTTTCAATATATCTTTTCACACCGCTGATATTAACTTTGAGAAGAAAGACGAAATATTTAAGCAAGTGCAAATGACGTCATATGTAAAAGAAAACGATCATTTAATATGATAAAAGAAAATATTTCACCATGGATGAAACTAAAAGCCATAAATTTAGAGAATTTTGACCCGCCGGTACTGGGATTAGAACCTCAAATCACGAATGGAAATTTTTAACATGGAAAATTATAGCTTACAAACGTGGCTTCAATTCTTGATATATTTCTTAATAACTTAATATGCATTAAAATATTTTTAAATGGTGAACATGGATAAGAAACGATGAAAATGACGTTAGGTTTAAGAATACAAATTCTATGATTGTTTAAAAATGAAATCATTTTGCTAATTTTTCATTCTATAGTACCAGGGATAAGCCTCCAATTCATAACTTCATCATAATTACTCATTTTGATTATATGTTACTAATTACGTTACTAATAAAGTTTAATTTTTCTATAATTTTAACAGTTGCAGTTGTAGTAACAGTAATAATTATTTGTGTAAATTTATTATAAATATAATGTAACAGTTCCTTTCTGAACATTTTCTTTTGTCGAAATTCGATGGGTTTCACCTTGTTTATCTAAACAGAACATTTTTATTAATTTGTTACAATGTAAGAGACAAAGTTGCTAAAAAGATTACGAAATTTAAAACGTTTTATGAATATATAGTGTAATCTCTTCCGAGTGACACACGGAACCGAAAAGGCTTCCTTTTTCTTCTTAATACTCAGAAACTAAATGCCGAGACATTTCGGAAACAAAAGCTTTTCTATTATAACTTTCGGAACATTTTCTAGCTGTATTTAAAGTATATTAATCAGTTTTCTCAACACGATAATATCAGTTCTTCAAATGACATTAATCTTCGAGTAAACAGTTTTAGCAGATTAACAGAAATTATACATGCACGCATAACAAAAAACTATAATGCTAATGTTAATGTTAATTTTAATGCTGTTTATTTATAATATTTTTGTGCTGTGCGTTGAATACGTTGTTGAAAATGAAACGGTTTACTGGAGGACTGATAACATACAGAAAACCGATATTTTGTTTTCATAAAACAGATTAATACACTGTAAGAACAGCTCGATTTTTTTTTCGAAAATTACGAACATTGAAATAAACTTTCGACTTGGAAATGTTTCTTTAAATCTCTGAAATCAATTTGCTTCTGATGTTTCGGAAGATAAAGAAACGCTCGGATAACTCGGAAGAGGTTATTCTATATTTTCTTAAGCCGTATTAAATTTCGTAATATTTTCGGAAACATATGTCTTTTTTTATAGTGTATGGCGTCATATTTTAGAAATTTAAGTTTTAGGTACTTTCAAATACGTAGTACCTACAGTCGTCGTCTGACAACATATAACAGTGTAAAAACTACCCCAAACCAAATGGTTTGAAATTTAAAATATATAATCGAGTCATTTCAAATAATATCAAAATCGAATAAAAACATAAAAAGATAATAATAAAAGTTTTCTTCATTCTTATAAATCCTATGATGCGTAATTAATTCAATGATATCCCATTATAGGTAATGATTTCACATTGCTATGGTGATGACATCCTATTTAAGCTGGAGTCCTATTATTTCCGTATTACTGAGTTTAATATACGTAATCGTAATAAATTTTGTATTCATGCATTTTTGCATCAGAGTGCAACAGCTATTGCACCAAGATCTGAATAATCAAACTAATTATAGTACGAACGCACACCATTTGCCATGTTTAATGCACAATTTCTGACTTTTTATTTAAAATAAGATTTAATTTTATAGTCATTTCTACACACAAATGAAAGGAAAATTAGATATTTTCATGCAATTTAATAACATAAAAAAATATGTTTGATTTACTCTACATCATGTTACATGTTAATTTCTGGTTTTAGTAATTTAATTTTGACAAAATGCAAACATAAAATATACTTAACTTTTCAATATTAAACCATAGTTATTAAATTATTTTTAAAAAGTAAAACATTAATACTTCAGTTTTAATCTATTTTATTCTTTTTTATATTATAAAAATACTATTTTATATTAAATACGTGTGCTGCGGTTGCATCCTTACTGACATTTAAGAGTGAGAGATGCCAGGCTGGGTATCGTCATCGTAGCTTAATGGTCGAACATTGGAGTGTTATTCCAACGATACAGGATCGATTCTGTGCTTGGACATCTTTCACTCTGTTGGTTTACCCTTAGTTAGCAATGAGAATAATTTCACGTATTTAATATTCACTTATTTCGGGGGTAATTTCACTGTTGAAAATAAATTGAAAAATTAATTATACTTACACATTTTATATCGTTCTCAAACACTTTATATTTATATTAAGAATAGTGTAAATACCCATCCTAGGACGGTGGGTAGAAATCGTGGTTTTCCTTGAAATTTGAAATAATTGATAAAAATATTCATATACTATTATTCCGTAGTCGAGCTATTTGATTCTAAAATCATAAAAAGTCAGTAAATTGACATTGTTAATTTAGTCATCGTTAACGTTTTACATTTGAAAGTACACCCTCCCTATTCAATGGTGCAAAATTTAAAATTATGGGATGTTAAGAAGTATTTAAGTAAAAAAAGAAAAAAGAAAATGGATTAATGGTTCATCAAATCAATTTTTCCAAAATGAATTAAACATACAAAACTGAAACAAACAATTAAAGGCTATGTTTAGTACATTAATACTCAGAAAACAGTGTACTTTTATGTTAGCTTGGCGATGTGATAAATCGCCAAATATTCTTCCGATTAACATCATTCATATAGTATTAATTATCCTTAAATTAAAAACCTTTAACCAATTTCATTTAAAAAAAACATAATTTTTATTTAAAATATAGACATTCAAAATGCATATATTGTATACAATTAAAATGCATTCCTTTCACGCATTTCCTTTAAAATACTTAACAAGAATAATAATAATAAATACAACAGCCTTTTATTTTAACTTCAAAGAATTAAATCACACATGCAAAAACATAAGAACTATTAGCGAAAAAAAAAACCTCTATTGGCGAGATTTCTCTCTGGATGACATAAAAGTACCCAAAATAGTATTAATTTTTCTAACAATTTACTTTTAAATTAATAACTATTTTCATTATTAATACATGGAAATTATTCCAGAGAGAAACATTCGCCTTGCATACAATATTTCAAATGAAAATCAAATCTCAAATTTCAAAGTAATTGCCCAAAAGGCGCAAAGGCCAACATAGTGAAAAAGATTCCAAGCCGGGACTCGAACCCGGGCCATCAGTATAGCGCACTGACGTTCTACCGACTAAACCACTTAGAACGATACCTAGCTCGGAAAATTTCTCACTATTATATGTTGGCAAGGCTACAAACGCAGCACAAGATGGAATATTTATCGTGAGTCACCGTGTAACATAACAGTTCCTGTTTGTCCCAGGTCGGTGACTCACGATAAATATTCCATCTTGTGCTGCGTTTGTAGCTTTGCCAACACAGAAAATAACGTCAGCCATAAAAAAAAAAAAAAAAAAAAAAAAAAAAAAAACACGCATTTTTCTTCATAAATCAAAAGACTGACGAAGATATTACAATATTTTTACATTACGCTGATACTGAGTTTGAGACGCTAGGTAAAATGATTCAGTGAGAAAAAATGATGTCATATTTAAAACAAAACCGTCATTTTCTTTCATAAAACTAAATATTTGACCAATACTAAATGACCAATACTCTGGCAACTAAAGGCAAATTTCTGAATGGTAAATTTTCGCGGGTATTGAGATTAGAACTTAAAGTTTGTGCGAATGTTCACATGAAAAGTTGTATCGGACAAACGTGACTTTAAATTTGGAAATACATTCATTAATAATGTATTGCGCGTTAAAAGACTTTTAAATTATGAATTTGAGTGGTGCGTATGTAAATACTGAGAATGTGAAAATAACGTGCAGTTTAGATTGTATGGGGGAAAATTTTATGATGTAACAAAGCGAAATCCTTTTTACTGATTTTTCATCCCGTAAAAGCAAACATAAGAGGCTTAATCGATAACTTCTACATAATTAATCTGTTATTCTTGATTACGTATTCTAATACAGTTTAATTTTTCAATAATTTAATCAGTTGAAGTTTGTGGAATTAATATTTTGGTAATTTTAGGTTAAAAACATTATTTGTTTTAAGAGTTAGACAACCAATGCAAGATTAATTTTTTATTGTAATTATTTTTGTAGGTTTATTATAAATTCGATCTAACTGTTCCATTTTAAACATTTTAATTCGTCGAATTTCGACGGGTTCCAAGTCGTTTATATAAAATCCAAGTCTCTGTGTGTCCTTCACAATTCCGGTAGGACCGCCTCATAAGTAATTGTTGAAAATTACTAATGCAGGGTTACCACAGTAGCACCAAATGTACCAACTTGGTGAAATATCGTTAAATTTGGCGACAAAAATAAGTTGTCACATGAAGCCAACTTGGCGATAGCTAGCTAATTCGGCAAAATTCCCATTTAAAACCATTATTAATATTTCATAATTGAGGCCACTGCAATTTAACTTAAACTCCGCGTTTTTAAGGGTTTTTTTTTCAATATCTATGGGTGAGAATTTAAAGTGTAATGTATGAAAATAGCGAAACAGCACCGAAAACTGGCGATATGAAGCAATTAAAATAATAAAATTTTGTAAAAAATCACCATAAAATTAAAACAAAACACAGGACGCGTTTCGAGCTAAAAACATAACAGCTCGTCATCAGCTAAGCATACACGTGTCCGAAAACGAACAAGTTCAGAAATGAACTGAAGATAAAGAATGTTGCGAAGAATGCGACAGATGGCGCTACCTGATAGAGGGATATGCAAAAGGGAAATGTGTTGAAAAAAGATAGAAGAGAAAATGAAATGGAAAAAATGGAAATAAAAGAAGTAAATTAAATATATAAATAAAAATAATAAATAAAGAACTATAAAAGAACAAGAAGAAAATCCAAATTATTATTATTATTTTTTTTTTTTTTTTTTACAAAATAAAAAGAAAAGAAACAAGAGAAAAGGGAAAATAATTACAAAATTAATTTCCACGCTGGAGATAGGAAAGGAGATGATGGGAGATCATTGACAAGATTAGCAGAATTTTTAGAAATAAAATATGCTTCATGAAAATCCAAGTGAGAGGGAGAGGCAGGGGAAGAAATAATTTTGGCCATGGAGAAATTGAAACAATGACTGGAAGACCAACAGTGAGAAGCAATCGAAGATTTAGAGATTTCTTGATTTGCAATATATCTCTGATGCTCGCCTAATCTGAATTTTAAAGCTCTCTTTGTTTGACCAATATAACCTAAATTGCAAGAGCAAGGAATGAAATAAACACCCCACCGGTTCTCAGTAGGAACAGGATCTTTTAGAGAAGAGAATTTAATTTTATTCATAGGTTTGAAGATAACTTTAAAGTTAAAACGAGAAAGTATTTTAGCAATTTTGAAACACAGAAGAGAATAAAAGGGCAGAACGATTATAGAATTAAAATTAGGAGGATTATTTGAATCAGAAAAAGGACGTTTAGGCTTATTAAATTTATACAAAGCTTTATCAATTAAAGAGGGATTATAACCACGGGCAAGGGCAAGAGATTTCAGATAATTAATTTCATTATTCAGAGCAGAAGAGTCAGAACAAATGCGTAACGCCCTAAAAACAAAAGTATAAAAGGACGCCACTTTTTGTTGAGGAGGATGATTTGAAAGGGCGTGAGGAGGAAGGGAGACAGCGAAAGGTTTTCTATAAACGGAGGTAGAGAACCGATCTGGGAGTTTTGAAACCAAGACGTCAAGGAAAGGAAGAGAATTGTTCTCTTCGACTTCGAGAGTAAATTGAATACAAGGATCAACAGAATTAACAAGAGAAAGGAGATTAGAAAGAACAAAGTCAGATGGAATTAAAATGAAAGTGTCATCAACATACCTAAACCAGAAAGGAAATTTATATAAACTGAAGAGTTTTTCTTCAACAAAATGCATATAAATATCACATAAAAGAGGAGACAATGGATTACCCATGGCCAGACCCTCAGTTTGAGAATAGAAAGAATTGTTAAACTGAAAAGCAGTTTGCCTGACACAAATACTAACTAAATGCAGGATTTCATCAATCTCAATGGAAGAGTAATGAAATTCGCGCAACCTTCTTTCCAAACAATCAATTGCACCTTGAACAGGCACGTTAGTGAAAAGGGATTTAACATCTAAGGAAACCATTATATAATTGCAAGGAGAAAGGCGTTTAATTTTATCAACAAAGTCAAAAGAGTTTTTCACGGTATGAAAGTTAGTGGAAGATAAAGGAGCGAGTAACTTAGAAAGGAACTTGGCAAGTTTATAAGAAGCAGTACCAATATTGGAAACGATAGGGCGAAAGGAAAGAGTAGGTTTATGGACCTTAGGAAGAGCATAGAAACGAGCACAATTAGCGATAGTAGGGGTGACCAAACGTTTAGTGTTATCATTAAGAAAGACAGAATTTTTAATGACATGCTTGATGTCAGATAAATGCTTAGTAGAAGGATCCTTTTTTAATTTTGAATATGGACCAGAGTTTAACATAGATTCAACGTGGGAAATATAATCTGATTATATTTCCCACGTTGAATCTATCTCCGTTTATAGAAAACCTTTCGCTGTCTCCCTTCCTCCTCATGCCCTTTCAAATCATCCTCCTCAACAAAAAGTGGCGTCCTTTTATACTTTTGTTTTTAGGGCGTTACGCATTTGTTCTGACTCTTCTGCTCTGAATAATGAAATTAATTATCTGAAATCTCTTGCCCTTGCCCGTGGTTATAATCCCTCTTTAATTGATAAAGCTTTGTATAAATTTAATAAGCCTAAACGTCCTTTTTCTGATTCAAATAATCCTCCTAATTTTAATTCTATAATAGTTCTGCCCTTTTATTCTCTTCTGTGTTTCAAAATTGCTAAAATACTTTCTCGTTTTAACTTTAAAGTTATCTTCAAACCTATGAATAAAATTAAATTCTCTTCTCTAAAAGATCCTGTTCCTACTGAGAACCGGTGGGGTGTTTATTTCATTCCTTGCTCTTGCAATTTAGGTTATATTGGTCAAACAAAGAGAGCTTTAAAATTCAGATTAGGCGAGCATCAGAGATATATTGCAAATCAAGAAATCTCTAAATCTTCGATTGCTTCTCACTGTTGGTCTTCCAGTCATTGTTTCAATTTCTCCATGGCCAAAATTATTTCTTCCCCTGCCTCTCCCTCTCACTTGGATTTTCATGAAGCATATTTTATTTCTAAAAATTCTGCTAATCTTGTCAATGATCTCCCATCATCTCCTTTCCTATCTCCAGCGTGGAAATTAATTTTGTAATTATTTTCCCTTTTCTCTTGTTTCTTTTCTTTTTATTTTGTAAAAAAAAAAAATAATAATAATAATAATTTGGATTTTCTTCTTGTTCTTTTATAGTTCTTTATTTATTATTTTTATTTATATATTTAATTTACTTCTTTTATTTCCATTTTTTCCATTTCATTTTCTCTTCTATCTTTTTTCAACACATTTCCCTTTTGCATATCCCTCTATCAGGTAGCGCCATCTGTCGCATTCTTCGCAACATTCTTTATCTTCAGTTCATTTTTGAACTTGTTCGTTTTCGGACACGTGTATGCTTAGCTGATGACGAGCTGTTATGTTTTTAGCTCGAAACGCGTCCTGTGTTTTGTTTTAATTTTATGGTGATTTTTTACAAAGTTTTATTATTTTAATATATGAAAATGTTCGTCTTTACATCTTCATCCAAATGCTACTAATAGCATAACAGTCAGTAGACGGCTCTGTACTGTCTAGGCTCCTAACTGCTCGATTTTAATGTGCTTTAGAAACTTTTCCTGTATAGGGCCCTTGGCGAGAATGGGAAAATGAAATTTGGTAACATATTTTCTGGTAACTTATTCACTGTTTCATATGCACAAGTAAGTTTTCAATATTTATACAATTTATTTAATATAAAGAAGCCATTTAACTATTTTTGTATACAAACTGAAGTAAATTGCATATAAAAAAACAGCAATAATATAGATATAAATAAAATGTTTCTAGATTATATAAATAAACTTAAAAGTTCATTAATTTTGTTTTCATAGCTGTTTATATCATTTGGTGAAAAATCTCACTTCTGAAGCCCAAATTATGACGAGCTTTAAAAAAGTGCGCCAAGGCCCCTATACTGGAAAAGTACCACGCTTTATATAGTCGGATACAAAAGTTAAATTCTCGGTACTTTTCCACTTTAGGGGCCTTGGCGAAGAAGTAAAATTGGCAACACATTTTCTGGCAATCCATTCGCTGTTTCATTTCATATACAGACGCATTTTTTTTTAAATATTTTTACAATTTATTTAGCATAAAGAAGCCATATATCTATGTTTCGGATGCTAAGAATTTTCAAGCAAGCATTTGCGGCTTGCCGAAAGTCGACTTTTCAGATATTTTTTACTGTAGGTACCCCTTTAAGCTCTTTTGTCAACACAAAATATCATAATTTCGGATGCTAAGAATTTTCATGCAAGCATTTGCGGCTGCATATCAGAGCTCATACATACGAAAGTAACAAAACAATACCTATTTTAATATGTTAATTTAGTGTGTTTCAGTCTGTTGAATAGGATTGTTGAACATGAAAATCTTTACTTGAAATTTTTTTGCATCCGTAAAACTATTTTTTTCGTATTCATACCAAGTTGAGTAAATTCATTAGTACGCTGTAAAAACTACTTAAACTTTTAAAATTATCTCTTGGCACACAAACTTTCGGAAGATAACAATGCGCTTTTTCGAATAAATTACGAAAGAGCGACTTCTTTGTACCCAGGCCTGGAAACAAAGAAGATGTTATTTTAGGTTTTCATAAACCTTCTTGCTAGCTGATAAATCATTTCTTTTTCTTACAATGTATAAATATTAAAATAAACATAATGAACGTAGATATTATTATCTATTTATATAAAATCCGGATCTCTCTGTGTAATGCCGTAAATGCCGTAAATAAAGCAATTGTTCGACTTATAGAAATAATCTATGCTGTATCACTATTCTTTTTCATTACCTCTAAAATTTTCAGAAACTATACAATTATAATATAAGTTCTAAATTAAAAATAACCAGCTACCAATAACAGATTACAGATATAAACAAACGAACATTTCACAAATTATTATTAATTCGTTAATTTTACAAATGTAAACAATGGGTGTAACATTCATTTTTGAAAATATATTGATCAAATTTTAAAAACTTTCGCGCATTTAATATTTTAAATCCTATGGTATTAATATGCCTTTGATGTCATTCACATATGAACTAATGAAAATAGAAAATAAAATCTCAAATTTCAAAGTAATTGCCCAAAAGGCGCAAAGGCCAACATAGTGAAAAAGATTCCAAGCCGGGACTCGAACCCGGGCCATCAGTATAGCGCACTGACGTTCTACCGACTAAACCACTTGGAACGATACATAGCTCGGAAAATGTACTTTTGCATATAGATAGATTTTAGCCCCAGAAATAAAAATAGGCAATATTTTATTTATTTTATTCAAATATTTTGCTTAAAAATACAAAAGTTCATTATTTTCATAGAGAATAATGTGACATTTTTTCATAAAATTTATCAATGTTTCTTTAATCGTTGGCAAGAAAATCAAAACCCTGAATAATATTTTCTCTTAAACAATTTTCAATTGAAAGATTTTGACGTGAAACAGGAAAATGAAAAAAAAATTAAGAATAAAAAAATTAATATGGCGACATATTGGGAATAAAAAGAAAACTCTCAAGTATTTCTTAATATAACAAGATGAAAGGTTTTGAGTAAGTACGAATAGCAGGTGAATTAGACGTCATTTATCAAAAACAAAAAGGATGTTGGAATAAAAAGATCTTGGCTAAAATAAAATTAATTATTATTCACGGAGGAAAGAGGTAGATGGAGATGCAGTATGCCGTAAAAACAGTTTGCAATATGATGTGCGTTATCGCTCAGATTTAAATGCCCTCATTCGGCCCAAACAAAACAAGCACGTGGAACAGGGACCGAATTCTTTGACTTCATCCGTGAATTTTTTCTGTAAAGTGAAAATGATCTGCTTATATTTAAGCATTCTAAAGTAGTATTTCATCGTATTATGAATTAAAAACTGTATTACTGAAAATATTTTTCTTTTCTTTCTTTCTTTTTTTTTTAAGCACGCCGTTGTGTTTGGGTCGAATGTAGCGGATTTTAAGGTTACATTTTTGGCGTCACTTTAAGATTTATTGTTTGCGTACGGTTAAGATGAGGATGTTATTTTAAATTTTAAATTTATTAATTTATATAAAAAAAACTTATGCTTATCCTTGTAAATCACAGCGTAAAAAAAAAAAAAAAAATCTATGATATATTATAACCATCCGCACAATCAATAAAAAATTAGGAATGTAAATTTAAATACACTAAGGGGGGTTCAGGGGGGCTCCGCCCCCCTGAACAAATGCAATTTTTGATTTAAAAAGTTACCAGAATAAGCAGCTCATCAGAATTTCAGAACATCAGTGTATAACCACTTGTTTAACACATTTAATTTCTGAAACTTTACGAAGTATTTTGCATTCTTATAAATATTTATGTAATTTGAAAACTTTAAAAAGCGATTTGTAGGAAGATGAATATTACGCAATGAGTGTTACAAAACAATGACGTGCAGAGATGACGTTGAGGCTCCTGATCTGCAGATTTACTAGTTGTAGCAAAATTTTGTAGAGCTATTTCAAATTTTATGAAAATCAGGTGTATAGTTGCCGAAACGTCAGTGAAAGCTTACTGTGGAGACTCGAAAAGTTTTGGTTTCTGTCTGTTTGTCTGTTAGTCTGTTTGTCTGTCTGTTCCGCGATAACTTCCGCAAAAAGCACCCGATCAGCTTGAAATTAATAGGGCATATTCATGAGATACCCGGACGTAGCTGTATAGTTTTTGGTTAAATTTGGTTCATTCGTTCGGAAAATATAGAAGATTTTATTTTTCTCCATAATGCTTTTCTACCGTAAGTCAGACGATTTTCAAATTTCCATTTGTTGAAAGAAAATGGCACGTTTGATTAATGGATTTAAATGTTAAATTATGGATACTAAAATTCCAAATAAGGGTTTTAAATTATTCCTATTGCATTGAATTTTTATCAATATATCTATCAGATTTTTTAATTTACGTGTATAATGTTTTGAATACATTTATACATGTATTCCAATAATAAAGCATTTTTAAAATTAATTTTCTTGTTTTACATGATACATATTTCTTTTTTTTCCCCTTTTCTTCGTTGCCTAGCGACTGTTATTCGTAGCCTATCATTGCGTCAAATATGAATGAAGTTAGTAAATTACGTTAATTTTGTTGTAGGTACTATTAAAAGGCTATCACAAAAAATATTTTATAGCGCCAAATCGATGAAATTTATGCAATTAACAGTGGGCACGATAATGAATTATTTTCCAGTAGATTTATACATTTCGAGATATCCCTATTTTGGGGGGCTTTTAATATGTTATTGCTATCGCATGGATTAGGATGTGTAAACTAATGTTTTACCATGCTATAAGTGAAAAAAGTACAGTTAATGGCATATAAGTCTTTTTAACACTTTCCAACATAGATGAAAAGTGTTTATGACTTCAGTTTTTCTATCTGTCGCTTGCCGTGTTTCTCTACGTGCTCTAACTCGCGTAAATATAGTCGGGATTACATGTAATTGATATACGTTATTGAGGTTTGCCAAAGTATGTTTGGTATTAAAAATGAAGTGTGTAGCATTCATAGCTTAATTACAGGGGCACTCAAAACTATTCCGTTACATTATAGTCTTTGGGAAAAATCGTCTGCGGTGTATTTTAATAATGTTACATAATTTTAAACGTAATAAAATTTATATACTTTATTAAAGTGCACTAAAACCTGGTTACATAAAATATGTTATGTGTAGCACTTACAGCATGCGTACAGGGAACTCAAAAGTATTCATAATATTACAATCTTTGAAGAAAATACTTTTGTGGCGTTTTTTAAGGATGTTACTCTGTTACAAAATAACATTATTTATACAGGGTGATTCAGCTCGTCGGTGACAAACTTTAAGGATCGATAGAGCACACCTAGACGAACATTTTTGAATAGGGAATGTAGGGTCCCTGACGCGATGGTAAGGCGCTAGGCGCTTTCGAAAATTTGGGTGCCGAAATTCGAAACGTCATAAAAACTAGGGAAATGGTTAGATTTTCTTGCTTGTTGCGTCGAAATGATTCTGTTTGTTTAGACTTTCTTCAGTACCAATTTGATAAGCGTATCTCTTAAAACATGGATAGGGGGCGCTGCAGACTTTGGAGAGCTAGACAACAACTTTAAGCCCGTTATTTTGATAATTTAACACATGCTCGCCAAAGTTTATACTCTAACTTAAAGTTTGAACCCAAAAGTAGAGCCCTGCAAAAAGCGTAAGAGCCGGAATAAAATGTCAAAGTACAGGGTGGTCGAAACTCGAAGGCTCCTAAGAGATAAACAAACAGATTTCTTGACTTATGGCATGCATTTTCATGATTCTGTTTGCTGGGGCTCTCTGAAACTCAGTTGAACGGTACAAAAAGAAACATCGATAGGGGGCGCTTTGGGCAAAAAACATAATTCGTTGACATTTCGGACGCTAACTGGAAACGGGGCGCTACGATCAGTTAGTAATAATGAAAACACATTTTCTACCTCTGCTCAACACTTCTGAATAAATTTAGACCAAAAACATCAATGATACTGGAAATTTATTTACAAAAAATAACACTACAGAAGATGCTCGAAATTTCGACCTTGGGCCATGATGCAGGCTTCGCACCTCCGTCGCATTGAGGAGTGTGTGTTTCCAACAATGCCAGGAGTATCTCTGATCTGCCCTGCAGCTGCCACAATGCGCGCCACAAGTTCTTCAGCACTGCTGACAGGTGTATGGTATACCTCGGCCTTCAGGTAACCCCAAAGGAAGAAATCCAAGCAGGTGAGGTCTGGTGATCGGGCAGGCCAGTGAACTGGACCCCCACGCCCGATCCACCGCTGGCCATACCTTGCGTTTAGATGGAGACGCACGTCGTTCGTGTAATGGGCCGGAGCTCCATCGTGCTGGAACCACATCTGGCGACGCGAACCTTCGGGTACGTGCGCCTCATCCAGAAGCTGCGGCAGCACTTGATCCAGGAAAATCAGGTAATTTCCACCTGTCAGCCGTTCAGGTAACAAATAAGGGCCAATGAGGCAATCCCCCAGAATGCCGGCCCACACATTTACTGAGAAACGCTCCTGGGCTGCTCGGCTTCTGGTTTCATGTGGATTTTCATCACACCACACATGACTGTTGTGGGCGTTCCACATTCCCTCCCGGCTGAAGGTGGCCTCGTCCGTAAACAAAATGCTGTTTACAAAACGGGGATCCCTGGATCTCATCGCCAAGTACCATCTTGAGAATTCCACTCGAGGGCCAAAATCCTGCTCTCTGAGCAACTGCACCCGCTGGATGTGGTAGGGGTGCAGATTCCGGGAACGTAAGATGCGCCACGCAGTTGCTAGCGAAATGCCAACATGTCTGGCGATATCTCTCGTGCTAAGACCTGGGTTGTCCTCAACCAGGTTAAGCACAGCCTCTTCGTTGTCGGGGGTGCTCACTGATCGCTCCC
The DNA here is from genome assembly GCA_963932465.1 of Maratus speciosus. Lineage (NCBI taxonomy): Eukaryota > Metazoa > Arthropoda > Arachnida > Araneae > Salticidae > Maratus > Maratus speciosus. Next base: position 25,885,643 of record OZ010786.1, read on the forward strand.
GTTCAGGCCTGCCTCCGTCGAAAGATCCCGTTGTGGACAACCTCTGGTGTACTCGAGCGAAGAAGGCATGGCAGGGGATTTACCTGTTGATGTAACGCTCGGCGTACAACCGCTGAGCGGCTCGTCCATTACAACCAGCAGCGCCATACGCCAAATGCATGTCAGCCAATTCAGAGTTTGTGTACCGTTCCATCCTACTACCGATCTGCAGACAAGTAACCCGAAGCTTAAGTAGGTACCGCACGTTCAAAAGACGTGTCTGCGCATACAACTACGTCATCTCGTGTTGTCGTCTACGCATTACGTATCTTTTGCATATCGATATGGTACGATATCTTTTGCATAAATCAGCAAAAAGCACCTTATGTAAATTTTATTGCGCGCATTGTGCATGATTGAAACCAGCTATGTTTGTTAAAAAAAACAAACAAACTGCAGTTTTAATAGCTTCTTATGATAAGTAAATTACTCTCTTGTTTTGTTTCTAACTGATCGTAGCGCCCCGTTTCCAGTTAGCGTCCGAAATGTCAACGAATTATGTTTTTTGCCCAAAGCGCCCCCTATCGATGTTTCTTTTTGTACCGTTCAACTGAGTTTCAGAGAGCCCCAGCAAACAGAATCATGAAAATGCATGCCATAAGTCAAGAAATCTGTTTGTTTATCTCCTAGGAGCCTTCGAGTTTCGACCACCCTGTACTTTGACATTTTATTCCGGCTCTTACGCTTTTTGCAGGGCTCTACTTTTGGGTTCAAACTTTAAGTTAGAGTATAAACTTTGGCGAGCATGTGTTAAATTATCAAAATAACGGGCTTAAAGTTGTTGTCTAGCTCTCCAAAGTCTGCAGCGCCCCCTATCCATGTTTTAAGAGATACGCTTATCAAATTGGTACTGAAGAAAGTCTAAACAAACAGAATCATTTCGACGCAACAAGCAAGAAAATCTAACCATTTCCCTAGTTTTTATGACGTTTCGAATTTCGGCACCCAAATTTTCGAAAGCGCCTAGCGCCTTACCATCGCGTCAGGGACCCTACATTCCCTATTCAAAAATGTTCGTCTAGGTGTGCTCTATCGATCCTTAAAGTTTGTCACCGACGAGCTGAATCACCCTGTATGTATTTTTGAAACCTTTTTGTAGTATATGGGGTGCAAAGCATATGTTTTTTTTCAGGGTCACACAAAAGTGGTCTATTAAAATGTGGTCTACGGGAAAAAAACTCTTCACAACTTATTTTAACACATTAGCGACGGGAAACGAGAATTCTCGTTTTTATTCAGAACACATCATTGGCTAAGGGAGTGACTTCTACTTTACAGAAAAGGCATTTATATCGTGTTGTACATATTTTTTATAGATTGTAAGACATTATATATTACATCCGTACATTGAAAGATATTTACTGCTGCATAAACATGAAAAACATATCTCAAAAGACCAATTTTCGAAACACTTCCAGAAGAGGGAGGAGCTTCTACTGTTTTTAAACCCATATTTAATAAAAATTGCCTGCCGTCAGTGTGTTAATTGTGTTGCACTAATTGAAACATTATGAAATTAAAATACATTACTGTGGTTTACTACAAGAAGCTTGAATATGATTGCCGTTGAATATGATTTGCATCGCATTTATCGTTCATTTATAGGGTCGCATAAAAAATTTCGGATACAGTTCTGGTCTATTAGGGATGATTGCTGAAGAGCGTTTTGGATCATAGTATGCGTTTTAACATTAAGTAAGTTTTTGCTTAGTATGTGGTGTTTAAATATTATATAGACTATGTACAGGGCTACACAAATGAACTCGTAAGTATAAATGAAAATGAGCGCGAATTGCTTGAGTGTTTTTTTTTTTGAGTTATGCATTTTCCAGCTCAGCTACATTTAGCAAATGTTTCTACAAAAACTACAATGTCTTCAAAATGTTCAATAGTTCTATTTAAATTCTGAGGAATTTAAATAGAACCATATACAGGATTCCACAAAAACTGGATACATGGTGCACACTATGCATAGTAATCCCCGGAAATGTGATATCAGCAGTTTTAAGAGGGTTTTTTGTCTGCATTAAATTTAAATGTTATATATGACGCGTAAAAATCTTCACGTAATATACAGGGCTGTAGAAAAGAATTCATGTACGTTTCCATCTATTGGTAGAAATTACTAAAGGTCATTAACACAATTAATTGAAAATTACAAATGTAAATTAAATTACACTACGTAGGGGTTCAGGGGGGCAGACCCCCCCCCCCTTAAGAAATCTACTTTATTATCTAAAAATTACCAGAATAAGTAGCTCATGAGATTTTCAGAGACCATTACATAACAAGGGGTTTAATTTAACCCTTCTAATGTCTGAAACCTTTGAAACATTTTTTTCATTTTATAAATGTATATGTAATTGCCGAAACGTCAGTGAAGGCTTACTGTGGAGACACGAAAAGTTTTGATTTCCGTTTGTCTGTCTGTCCGTCTGTCTGTCTGTCTGTTCCGCGATAACTGCCGCAAAAAGCACCCGATCAGCTTGAAATTAATTGGGCATATTCGTGAGATACCCGGACGTAGCTGTATAATTTTTGGTTAAATTTGGTTCATTCGTTCGGAAAATATGGAAGATTTTATTTTTCTTTATAATGCTTTTCTACGGCAAGTCAGACGATTTTCAAATTTCCATTTGTGGAAAGAAAATGGCACGTTTGATTAATGGATTTAAATGTCAAATTATGGATACTAAAATTCCAAATAAGTGTTTTAAATTATTCCTATTATATTGGAGTTTTATCAATATATCTATCAGATTTTTTTATTTACGTGTATAATGTTTTGAGGACATTTATACATGTATTCCAATAATATAAAGAATTTTTAAATTGATTTTCTTGTTTTATATGATACATATTTCTTTATTTTTTCCTTTTCTTCGTTGCCTAGCGACTGTTATTCGTAGCCTATCATTGCGTCAAATATGAATGAAGTTAGTAAATTTCGTTAATTTTGTTGCAGGTACTATTAAAAGGCTATCACAAAAAATATTTTATCGCGCCAAACCGATGCAATTTATGCAATTAACAGTGGGCACGATAATGAATTATTTTCCAGTAGATTTATAGATCTCCAGATATGCATATTTTGGGGGGCTTTTAATATGTTATTGCTATCGCATGGATTAGGATGTTTAAACTAATGTTTAACCATGCTATAAGTGAAAAAAAAAGTACAGTTAAAGGCATGTAAATCATTTTTAACACTTTCTAACATGGATGAAAAGTATTTATGACTTTAGTTTTTCTATCTGTCGATTGCCGTGTTTCTCTACGTGCTCTAACTCGCGTAAATATAGTCGGGATTACATGTAATTGATATACGTTATTGACGTTTGCCAAAGTATGCTTGGTATTAAAAATGAAGAGTGTAGCATTCATAGCTTAATTACAGGGGCACTCAAAACTATTCCGTTACATTATAGTCTTTGGGAAAAATCGTCTGCGGTGTATTTTAATAATGTTACACAATTTTAAACGTAATGAAATTTATATACTTTATTAAGGTGCACTAGAACCTGGTTACTATAAATTATGTTATGTGTAGCACTTACAGCATGCGTACAGGGAACTCAAAAGTATTCATAATATTACAATCTTTGAAGAAAATCCTTTTGTGGCGTTTTTTAATGATGTTACTCTGTTACAAAATAATAAAATTGATATGTATTTTTGAAACATTTTTGTAGTATATGGGGTGCAAAGCATATGTTTTTTTCAGGGTCACACAAAAGTGGTCGATTAAAATGTGGTCTAAGGGGGAAAAAAACTAACTCCTCACAGCTTATTTTAACACATTAGCGACGGGAAACGAGAATTCTCGTTTTTATTCAGAATACATCATTGGCTAAGGGAGTGACTTCTACCTTACAGAAAAGACATTTATATTGTGTTGTCCATATTTTTTATAGATTGTAAGACATTATATATTACATCCGTACAGTGAAAGATATTTACTGCTGCATAAACATGAAAAACATATCTCAGAAACCAAATTCCGAGACACTTTCAGAAGAGGAAGGAGCTTCTATTGTTTTTAAACCCAGATTTAATTAAATTGCCTGTCGTCAGTGTGTTAATTGTGTTGCACTAATTCAAACATTATGAAATTAAATTACATTACTGTGGTTGACTACAAGAAGCTTGAATATGATTTGTATCGTATTTATCGTTCATTTATAGGGTCACATAAAAAATTTCGGATACAGTTCTGGTCTATTAGGGATGATTGCTGAAGAGCATTTTCGATTATGGTGTGCGTTTTAACGTTAAGTAAATTTGAGCTTAATAAGTAGTGCTTAAATATTGTATAGACCATGTACAGGGATACACAAATGAATTCGTAAGTATAAATGAAAATGAGCGCGAATTGCTTCAGTGTTTTTTTTTTTTTTTTTTTTTTTTTTTTTTGAGTTATGTATTTTCCAGCCCAATTACATTTAGTATACTAACAAATGTTTGCAGAATTTAAATAGAACCATATACAGGACTCCGCTGAAACTGGATATATGGTGCACACTATGCATACTAATCCCCGGAAATGTGATATGAGCAGTTTTAAGAGGGTTTTTTGTCTGCATTAAATTTAAATGTTATAGACGACGCGTAAAAATCTTCACGTAATATACAGGGCTGTAGAAAAAAATTCATGAACGTTTCCGTCTATTGGTAGAATTTACTAAAGGACATTAACACAGTTAATTGATAATTACAAATGTAAATTAAATTACACTACGAAGGGGTTCAGGGGGGCTCTGCCCCCCTGAAGAAATCTACTTTATTATCTAAAAATTACCAGAATAAGTAGCTCATGAGATTTTCAGAATACCATTAAATAACAAGGGGTTTAATTTAACGCTTCTAATGTCAGAAACCTTCGAAATATTTTTTCGTTTTATAAATGTTTATGTAATTTCAAAACTTTAAATTTCGTTTTTTGTAGAAAGATTAATATTACTTAAAAGGTGCTAAACACAATGAATTATAGAGCTGACGTTGAGGCTCCTGATCTGCAGATTTACTAGTTTAAAAACTTTAAATTTCATTTTTGTAAAAAGATTAATATTACTCAAGGGGTGCTAAAAACAATGACCTGTAGAGCTGACGTTGAGGCTCCTGATCTGCAGATTTACTAGTTGCCGAAACGTCAGTGAAGGCTTACTGTGGAGACACGAAAAGTTTTGATTTCCGTTTGTCTGTCTGTCTGTCTGTCTGTCCGTCTGTTCCGCGATAACTGCCGCAAAAAGCATCCGATCGGCTTGAAATTAATGTGGCATGTTGATGAGGTACTCGGACTTAGCTGTATGGTTTTTGGTTAAATTTGGTTCATTCGTTCGGGAAATATAGAATATTTTATTTTGCTCTGTAATGCTTTTCAATGGCAAGTCAGACGATTTTCAAATTTTCATTTGTTGAAAGAAATGGCTCATATAAAAAATGGATTTAAATGGTAAATTTTTGATGCTGAAATTTTTAAATAAGAGTAGTAAATTATTCCTATTAGTTTGCAATTTTGTCAAAACATTTATCAGAGCTTTTAAATTAGGTGTATAACTTATGATGGAATTTTATACATGTGTACGAATAATATAAAACATTTTATTTTATGAATTTACTTATATTTCATTTTTTTTCTTTTAACCGTTGCGTAGCAACTACAGTGTCTCACAAAAGTGATGGGACACTTGTGCTTTATAAAAAGAAACTGCAATAAAATAAATAAATAAACATGTGCAAAAATTTTTTGGGTGTGTTTCATATTTAAAGTTAGTAACAATTATTACATAACATACATTTTGTCAAAATATTAAAATATTAATTTAGTAAAAATACAATTGTTCAGAACGGAGCAAAAAATGGCTCACATAAGTGATGGGACACTTACTTTTCCATCAAATATTTATCCAAAAATGTTACTTTTTAAAAGGTTTTAATATTTTTTTGGATTTCCTTTTACTTTTAAAACATGATTTAATCTTTTTGGGATGGATTCGACTAATTTTTTTGTGATTTCTGGAGTGATTTTACCCCATTCTTCTTGAAGCACCTATTTTAGTTGTTGTTTTGAAGAAATGGTGTGTTTGCGAATTCTTGATTCCAATTCTTGCCAAATATTCTCTATGGGATTTAAGTCTGGAGATTGTGGTGGTGTTTTTATTATTTCAGGACAGTTATATAGCAGCCAGAGTCTAACGTTCAGAGCAGTGTGCTTGGGGTCATTGTCCTGGTAGAATTTAAAATCGTTACGAAGGTTCAATTTTCGTGCTGAAGATATCAAATTTTGCTTTAAAATATCAATATACTTGTACTGATCCATTATAATGTCAATAAAAACAAGATTACCAACTCCAGCGGACGACATACACCCCCATACCATAACTCCTCCTCCACCATGTTTTTCTGTTGGTACCAAGTTCTGTTTGCGAAATTCTTCCTTGGGTTTTCTCCACACCAAGATTCTACCGTCAGAACCAAATATATTAAATTTACTCTCATCAGCAAATATAACTTTATTCCAGCAATCAGAATTCTTATTTATGTTGGATTTTGCGAAAGCTAGTCTGAGTTTTCTATTCTTTTCACTTACGAAGAATTTTTTCCTGGCTACTCTACCGTGATATCCAGCAGATCGAACTACCCTTCTAATAGTCTCAGGATTAACAATTATTCCATATAATGCTTGTAAATCAGCAGCAACTTTTGGAGCACTATTTCTTGGATTTTTTTTTATATTTCGAACGATGATTCGCTTTATTCCATTGGATAGCTTTGATGGTCGGCTAGGTCTTCTTTTATCCTGAATCATATGATTCTTTTTATATCGTTTAATGATATTGAAAACTGTTGAATGACTCAAGTTAACTGTTTCAGCAGTTTTTCTAATAGATTTTCCACGTTCAATATGCAAATTAATAACTAATTTTCGAATTTCAGGCGAAGTTTCTTTTCGTTTAGCATTCATGGCTACACAGAGCTAAAAAACACAAAAATTCCAAAACAGACTGGAGAAAAATACTGCAGACGATTTTATAAATTATTGCCAATTGCTTTTAAGTAAAAATAAAACCCCAAAAAATATTTTTATTGCTTATTTCAGACGATTTTTGTTGCATATATAATGGTGTCCCATCACTTATGTGAGCTATTTTTTGCTCCGTTCTAAACATTTGTATTTTTATTAAATTAATATTTTAATATTTTGACAAAATGTATGTTATGTAATAATCTTTACTACATTTAAGTATGAAACACACCCACAAAAAATGTGTACATGTTTTTTTAATTTATTTGATTAGTTTCCTTTTGTAAAGCACAAGTGTCCCATCACTTATGTGAGACACTGTATATCTCATCTAAAAATATCATAAATGTGAAAGTATGTATGGTTTTTAAAGTCAAATCAAAGTTAAAAGGAATGAATTAATGAATGCCTTTGTATAGATATTTGCATATAAATTGATTTAAACGCAGAAATGAAAATAGTATTTATATACTATATAGAATAATATCTTTATTTATGTATTCAACTATTTTGATTATAAAGGAAAAAGTTCGTTATTTTCATACAGAATAAACTGACATTATTCTATTAAACTTTATAAACTTTATTGTTGCCAAAAAAAAAAAAAAAAAAAAAAAAAAGGGGGGGGGAATAACAATTTCTCCCAAAGAGTTCATTTTAATTTGTAAGATTTTCACGTGCAAAGGGAAAATGCAGCAAATTACAAATAATAAAAAAGATAAATAGGACAGGAATGAATACATATAAACATTTCACACCAAATACCACCTAAATTAATTTTTGTAGTGATATTTTCCCACACTACGAAGAAAGATTCCTCGATTTACACGATTTTACTTGGCCTTCCTTTTCTCATTGGTTGCGATTTCATTTTCGCAATTGCGTATATTAATTGGCACAAAATTTTACATTTTTATGACTGAGGTATATGTAAGGCCATACAAATAAGAAATTCCGTATTGTTTCCTATAAAATGTGATAAAGTGTTGGTTAACTATATATGTTTGTATTATGAGGAGCAGGGCTGCCAAGCCTCCGGCGTTCTGGATACCAGTATTTTAATACAAAAAATGTTACTTTATTTAATTGAAACATTTGCGCGATTTAAAAGAACAACATTTTCTGTAAGGTAATAGTGTTGTGCAAAAAGCCTGAGACTTGCCATGTCTGGTGGTGAGTGAAATGTTTTATTTAATGCATTTATCTCTATTTTAATGCTACGTGAACAACGTCCCGTGTAACAGCTTGTAGAGTGTAAAATAAATTATTAAAATAATCCCTATTACGAAAAATGAAACAAAATGCCCGGCTAAGGGAAATAAAAGGTTAGTTAACCTTTCGTAATTTGACCTGAACACAGGTGTGCATCAAATTTCAACGGTGTTTGTAACATCACGATTTTAAATTAAATGTGGATACTATTAAAAGGCTATCACAAAAAATACTTAACGGCGCCATATCACGTTTATCTATTTAGTCAATTGGAAGTGGACACGATGATGAATTATTAACCGTTAGGTTTAGAACTCCTCCTACTTTAGGGTGATTTTAGTAAGTTAATGCTATCGAGTACATTTTTAGATATTTAGATTAGATCTTAGATATAAATATTGCAGAATGGTAATCAAAATTATTACTACATTTCTAAATTAGATGTCTCAGTTTACATTTCCAAAAGTTCTTTATCCATTAGATACAGATGTTTGTGGTTAGCAGGCAAGTAAATACTGCTGTATGGATATTAGGATAACGTAAAATGCTTGACCAAATTGTTGCTTATCCTTATAAATCGCAGTGTAAAAATTAATCTAAGATATAGGATAATCATTAACTCAATCAATAGAAAATTACAAATGCAAAATAAATTACACAACGGGGGGTTCAGGGGGGGGGGGGAACCCCCCTGAAGAAATTTGCTTTATTATATAAAAATTACTAGAATAAGTAGCTCGTGAGAATTTCAGAATATCATTACATAACAACGTGTTTAATTTAACGCTTCTAATGTCTGAAACCATCGAAATATTTTTTTCTCCTTCTATAAATGTTTGTGTAATTTAAAAGTTTAAATTTTGTTTTTGTAGAAAGATTAATATTAAGCAAAATTTGCTAAAAACAATAAGTTGCAGAGATGACGTTGAGGCTCTTGATCTGCAGATTTACTAGTTGTAAAGTTTATTGCCGAAACGTCAGTAAAGGTTTACTGTGGAGACACGAAAAGTTTTGGTTTCCGTTTGTCTGTCTGTTAGTCTGTCTGTCTGTCTGTCTGTTCCGCGATAACTGCCGTAAAAAGCATCCGATTAGCTTACAATTAAGGATGCATGTTGGTAAAATCCCCGGATTTAGCTGTATAGTTTTTGGTTAAATTTTGTTCATTCGTTCGGAATATATAGAACAATTTATTATGCGACTTAATGTTTTCCTATAGCAATTCAGACGATTTTTCCATTTTTATTTGTTGAAAGGAAATGGCGCATATGATTGAAGGATTTAAATCTTATACTATAATGCGAACAAAAATTGTGTGTGTATGTATGTGTGTGTGTGTATGTAAATTTTATCTTAAAAACGGCTCTAACGATTTTGAAGAAATTTTGTATTTTACCATTTTCAGGCATGATAAGACCATTGAGCTAAGTCACGTGTTCGAGAAAATTCGATTAGTGGGTCATTTTGGGTCATAATGGGTCAAGGTCAAACTAATTATATCTAAAAAACGGCTCAATCGATTTTGACCAAATTCTATATCCAACAGTTTTTCGGCACGAGAAAACTATTGGGCTAGGTCACATGTTCGATGAACTTCGATTAGTGGGTCATTTTTGGGTCACTATGGGTCAAGAATTTTATCTAAAAAACGGCTGTAACGATTTTGACTATATTTTGTATTCTGTCGTTTTGGATTACGAGAAGACCAATGGGTTAAGTCACATATTAGAGAAAATTCGATTAGTGGATCATTTTTGGGTCACTGTGGGTCAAGCAAAGTTTATCTAGAAAATGGCTCTAACAATTTTGACGAAATTTTGTATTTTACCATCTTCGGGCTCGAGAATACCATTGGGCTAGGTCACGTGTTCGAGAAAATTCAATTAGTGGGTCATTTTGGGTCATAATCGGTCAAGGTCAAGTTAATTATATCTAAAAAACGGCTCAATCGATTTTCACTAAATTTTACATCCAATCGTTTTTCGGCGCGAGAAAACTATTAGGGTAGGTCACATGTTCGAGAAATTTCAATTAGTGGGTCCTTTTTGGGTCACTATAGGTCAAGCCAATTTTACTAAAAAACGGCTCTAACGATTTTGACTAAATTTTGTATTTTGTCATTTTCCATTACGAGATGACAAATGGAATAAGTCACATATTAGAGAAAATTCGATTAGTGGCTCATTTCTGGGTCACTGTGGGTCAAGCAAAGTTAATCTAGAAAACGGCTCTAACGATTTTGACGAAATTTTGTATTTTACCATTTTCGGGCATGAGAATGCCATTGGGCTTGGTCGTATGTTAAAAAAAAAACTCGTTTAGAGGGTCATTTTGGGTCACAATGGGTCATGGTCAAACTAAATGAATCCAAAAAAGGCCTAAAACATTTCGACAAAATTTTGTAATATACCGTTTCCGGGCATGAGATGACCATTGAACTAAGTCACATGTACGAGAAAAATCAATTAGTGGGTCGTTTTGGGTCAAATGGGTCAAGGTCAAGCTAATTATATCTAAAAAACGGCTCATTCGATTTTGACTAAATTTTATATCCAACCGTTTTTCGGCACGAGAAAACTATTGGGCTAGGTAACATGTTCGATAAACTTTGATTAGTGGGTCATTTTTGTGTCACTATGGGTCAAGACAATTTTGTCTAAAAACGGCTCTAACGATTTTGACTAAATTTTGTATTTGGTCATTTTCGATTACGATAAGACCAATGGACTAAGTCACATATTAGAGAAAATTCGAGTAGTGGGTCATTTTTGGGTCATTGTGGGTCAAGCAAAATTTATCTAGAAAATAGCCCTAACGATTTTGACGAAATTTTGTATTTTACCATTTTCGGGCACGAGAATACCATTGGGCTAGGTCATGTGTTGGAGAAAATTCGATTAGTGGATCATTTTGGGTGATAATGGGTCAAGGTCAAGCTAACTATATCTAAAAAACGGCTCAATCGATTTTGACTAAATTTTATATCCCACCGTTTTTCGGCGCGAGAAAACTATAGGGTAAAGTTACATGTTCGAGAAATTTCCATTAGTGGGTCATTTTTGGGTCACTATGGGTTAATCCAATTTTATCTAATAAACGGCTCTAACGATTTTGACTAAATTTTGTATTTTGACGTTTTCGATTACTAGAAGACCAATGGGATAATTTTGGGTCACAATGGGTCAGGGACAAGCTAATTGAATCTAAAAAAGAGACCAAAACCTTTTGACAAAATTCTGTAATATTCCGTTTTCGGGCATGAGATGACCATTGGGCTAAGTCTCAAGGTCGAGGAAAATCTATTAGTGGGTCATTTTGGGGTCACTGTGGGCTATTTGTATCTAAAAAAACGACTCAAACGGTTTTGTCAAAATTTTGTATTATACAGTTTCTGGGCATGAGAAGACCACTGGGCTAAGTCACATGTTCGAGAAAATTCAATTAGTGGGTTATTTTTGGGTCACTGTGGGTCAAGTTAACAGAATCTAAAATAACGCCTCAAAACATTATGGCAAAAATTTGTATTATATCGTTTCTGAGCATGAGAATACCATTGAGCTGAGTCACATGTTCTGGAAAATTCGATTAGTGGGTCATTTTTAGTTCACTATGGGTCAAGTTAATTGCATCTTAAAAAATGGCTCAAACGATTTTTACAAAATTTTGTATTATACTGTTTCCGGGCACCAGAAGATCATTGGATTAGGTCACAAGTTCGAGAAAATTCGATTAGTGGGTCATTTTTGGGTCACCGTGGGCCAAGTTAATTTTATGTAGAAAACAGCTTTAATGATTTTGATTAAATTTTGTTTTCTATCGTTTTCGGGTTCGAGAAGACCATTGGTCTAGGTCGCTAATCGAGAAAAGTTGATTAACCAGTCATTTTGGGTCATTATGGGTCAAGGTTTAGCTAATTTTATCTAAAAAATAGCTCAAACGATTTTGACAAAATTTCCTAATACTCCGTTTCCTAGCACTAGAAGACCATTGAGATTTGTCAAATTTTCGATAAATTTAGATTAGTAGGTCCTTTTTGGGTTACCGTGGGTCAAGCTAATTTTATCTATAAAATGACTTTAGCGATTTTGACTAAATTTTGTATTCTATCGTTTTCGGGTTCCTGAAGAGCATAGGTTAGGTCGTGTGTTCGAAAAATTGCGGTTAGTGGGTTCCTATGGCTTAGGATCATACCAATTTTATCTAAACAGCAAGAATTATACACTGTTAAAAATTTGCAGCATTTTGGCAGGTCATTTGACCGTTTTTTCCGAAAACGGTACACAACCTTAATTTTAACACTATTCTGACCATATTATTGGTCATTTCATGGTCAGAATACAGTTAAATTACGGTTATGAAACCGTTTTTCAAAAAACGGTCGCATGACCTGCCAGAATGCTGCAAAATTTTTAACAGTGTACAGTGAGAATGAAATATTGAATTGAACACAAGGCTAATTTTGACCGAGCTTAGCTCGGTCATGCCCGCTAGTGGTAAATTATGGATGATGAAATTTCCTAAATAGAACCAGACATTATTCATATTAGTTTGAAATTCTATGTATACATTTCTCAGAGTTTTTAAATTTGGTGTTTAACTTATGGAGGGATTTTATATATGTGTTCCAATAATATATCTTTTATAAATTTACTTTTTTTCAAAGCACATATTTCATTGCTTTTATTTTCTTTTAACTGTTGTCTAGCAACGGAACTACACCTAAAAATATCGTAAATGTGAAAGTATGTGTAATTGTTTGAAGTTAAATCAAAGTCAAAAGGGACGAATTAACGACTTTGTGACTTTACATATGTACTATATGGAATTTACTCCAGAAATAAAGAAAGACTATGTTCTACTTATTTTGTTCAAATATTTTTCTTTTAAATTAAAATGTTCATCATTTTCATAAGGAATAAATAGACATTTTGCTATAAAATTTAAAAATCTTTTTTTTTTTTTACCTTTGCCAAGAATATTCGATCCCAGAATAATAATTTAATAATTTATCCTAAACAGTTAATTTTTATTTGAACGATTTTCATGTGCAAGAGGAAAATGAAATAAAAAATAGACATGAATACGTCTTCATATTGGAAATAAAACTAAAATACGAAAAGAAGGTGAATTTGATCTCATATATCAAAAATAAAACGAATGTGCTTTGAGGTCGAAAAAAAAGGGTTTGTGTCATGATATTAATTCTTATTATTTAAAAAAAAATATTACTAATATTTCATGGTTTTGCACACAGCTAACCGAAATGTTAATTTTTAATCGAAAATTTCAATGAGAAAGAAAAAAAACTTTTGAAAAGCAAATATATAGTAAATGTCAAAATTATACACCGCAAAATTATCGCTGTCGAAAATGACGTCATTGTATCGGGAAATAAATATTTTCATTCTTAAAAACCAAGCATTAACTAGATTGCCTGAAAAAATATTTTATGACGAGTGTTACTTCTTAATGCCGCCTCATTTCAGAAAATATGAACGAAAATTATTTTATTTTCAAAAGGAAATTACATTTTCATACATAAACATATTCATACATTATATTAAACCTAAACTTTTAATATAATTGCGTCAATGTAAATCATTTTCTGTCCACAAGTATTGAAAATTAAGGTTCGAAAGTGTAAAAAGAAATTTAAGATTTGCCATAACCATTAGCGCATTCAATAAAAAGTTACATATGTAAATTAATGAGATCACGGAGGGTTCAGGGGGCGGATGTCCCCTGAAGAAATCTATTTTATTATTTAAAAAAATACCAGAATTAGAAGCTCATGAAATTTTCAAAATATCCTTCAATAACAACGTATTTAATTTAATGCTTCTAATGTCTGAAAACTTTTATAAGAATATTTTTATAAGAATGCTTGTAAATTCCAGGATAAATATATTTATTAATCGCAGTTTGATGTTATAATATCTTTAATATCGCTTCTTTCTACATAAGGTTAAAAATAAAATTCTGATTAAAATATTTTTGCCTACAGCCTTTTTAACATGATTCCTAGAAACAGAAAAATCCACGCCAGCCGGTTAAAGGGTTAAGTAAGAATAACAATTCGTAATTCCATAAAAATAGTTCCAAAATTCCTTCTAACTTCTAGAAATCTTTGCGGTATATATCAAGCGACCGTTTATTTTTTAAAAGATGAAAAGCTACTAATTTCTGATGAAAATGCTAAGAAATTTATACCCACTCACTTCAAATCATTTCTTCGCATGCCACTGTCCCTTCTCCGACAGGTTTAAAATGACCTTGCTTAACTTTGAGTGGGTTGGATAATACTATGTTCACACTGGATACCTTAAGATATCTCAGGCCGCCGAACTCTCTGAGAGAGTTCCACAAACTCTCTCAGTGAGTTTCGACTTACTTCGGCTAGATACAGGAACGACCACTCACTCTCGTTGGCTATGAAGCTTCGCTTTTACTGATTGGCTGTTGCGGCCGTTTTTATTTTAAGCGCATGCGCAAACTTTACTCTTCTTCAGATCACAGACACTGTTAACCGTACTGAGATATCTTAAGGTAAGTTTTTCGATGTGAACAGGCATCCAATTTCGGGAAGGTACCACTTCAAAACTGGCGGTCTAAGATAGCTTAAGTTTCCAGTGTGAACAGGGTATTAGGTGGGAGACAAAAGACCTTAAAATGAGGTGAGAAGTCACGTGATTCGTAAATTGACTGAAACTGCAGGGGATATTGGTGTCGGGCACAAATTGTCGGGAATTAGTCGGATAATATAAATTTGGCCGATATATTACTTTTGGAGTAAAAATGATCAAGCCAAATCGATAGGTTATTTCGATTTCTTGCTTACACCAGCACTAGACTACTTTAAAAGAGTATGATCTATTGACATTACAATAATGTTGGTGGGCGATTACCGATATTCCGCCAATAACTCGGATAAACGGCCCAATTGATTTCAACATCTTTTGCTCTCTGGGTATCATGTGTACATGACCGTTTTGACAAGAGTTGAATCATTTAAGGCGGTTCTCAACTGCTCTATGCTCAACAAGCGCAAAACGTTTTCACACATATACAAATTCATTTTTTTAATGGAAAGATATATAATTGAAAAGCCTGACCATGGAAGAGATTTGGAATCGAACTGTGTTTTCCATTTTTTGTTAAATAAATCACCTATTGAGTTATAAGCGATTTTGACCACGTGATAAACACGTTTTTCGCCCTTTCTTCAGTGGTTATTCTATTTTCGCGCGGAAATTCTGTTCAAAACCCCCACTTTGACTTTATTTTCTGAAAGATCTATTGCGTCTGCAAAAAAAAAAAAAAAAAAAAAAAAAAAAAAAAAAAAAAAAAAAAAAGACGGCAAAACAGCTTGATTACATAGTTTCTCAAAAGCAGCGCCTGCTAATTTTATGCTTTCTGAACAAAAGTAAATTAAATCTTATGTCATAAAATTGCCCTCTTGGATTTGAGAACAGCCCTAATATTTTTTTCTCTGGTTAAGTATAATAATAAATTACTTTAAATTGGTATAAATCAAAACCTAATAATATTTTTTGCATTAAACTTTAAAGGTTTGAAAAACTCATAAAAACATTTCAAATGCAGTAAATTGCGTGAAAATCCGATAATTACATATCCCTGTAACCCTTTAAAAAGATTTGGGGTGAACAAGAAGTTAAAAATTGAAAAAAAAACAACATTTTTAAATCGCATTTACTAAAAACTTGTTTGTCGGAATCGGCTTTAATTATGTTTCCTTAGTCACTAGGTAAAAACCATGCCATACAAACAAGAATTTTCTTTCTTTGATAACTATAACTCGAGCTATATATCAAAATTCCTTTGGTCAGACGCAAAATATAATCTAGACAGAGTACTAAACAATTTTTGTAAAATAGTTTGTCATAAATTGGCGAAAATTCTTTTCATTTACGACTCACTGCATTGTTGTTGTTTTTTGCTTCGGGAGAAACTCTGTCGAGTTTCTAACAAGGAGAGCGCCAACCTTGTTAATTACAGATTTCGATTCTTTTTATATATGTTGTAGGGTAGAGACCCCATAGTCTCAGGTTCAACGGATTTTATCCAACGCTCCTTAGTTCTTGAGAAACCGGGGGGGGGGGGGCTAATAGTAGTACATAACTTAAATACTTACTTTGTAACTAAAAGGACAGGTTGGTCGTAGCTGAGTTGGTATGGCGTTTGCCGGCTGATCCGCGGGCACAGGTTCGATACCGGGACGCGCTACATTAGTTTTTCTCATTTTTTGTTTTATAAATATATTTGTAAGTATAACTTAATAATCTCATTGTCAATTAAAATTTCTAATATTGTATAACAATTATAATTTTAACCTATTTATTTATTTTTTTTTTAACTTTTAACTAAATAGTTGTACTAAAATATGATAAAACTGTTAATTCTTTTAAATCACTTTTAAAATGTATTCTTTATCGATGCTTTGATATTGAGCAATTGTGTTAATTCATGATTTTAAAGAAACATCATTTACGCATTGCTTTAACAAAGGAAGTCAATGCGATAATACTATTATTCTGTTTTAAAAGTAACAAGCATAATTATATTAAAAATTAGCATCATAATTAAATTACAACCGATTTTTTGCATATTAAAGATTTTTAAATTTGTAATACGTATGCTTGCACTTTCAGTTATTTTGCTTTCCCCTTTATCTTCTTTCTTCTTTCTGCTTTTATTTTTAATTTATTTGAATATTCTTTTATTTTATCATAACTAGATGGCGCCACAACAGGTTTTGTCACGATTTTGGAATTTACATCATTCAATAATAGATCCAATTTCTTTTTAAACCTCTTTAAAGGATGAGAAATAATAGTTTAAAAATAAAAAAAATGATAAATTTAAATTTGTCAACATTATAATTAATGTATGATATTAAAATTCTTAATTTAAATTATTAAATCATAATTACAAGTATATTTATAAAACAAAAAATGAGAAAAGCAAATTTAGCGCGTTCGGGTACCGAACCCGGACACGCAGAACAGCCAGCAAACGCCGTATCAACTGAGCTACGACCAGACTATCAATTTTGTTACAAAATAAGTATTTAAGTTGCGTACTACTATTAGACCCCCCTGGTTTCTCAAAAACTAAGAAGCGTTGGATAAAATCCATTGAACCTGAGACTAAGGAGTCTCTACCCTACAACATATATTAAAATAATCAAAATCTGTGATTCACAAGGTTGGCCCTCTCCTTGTAAGATATATTTAATTAATATGCCTGCATAAAAATAAACTTCAAGAGTACTCGCTAAGTGTTATTTTAACAGATAACTTATAGACTTTATTATAATAGTACTCAGGGATAAGCTATCTCCAGCAGTATGATTTCGTCAAGTAGGCGCCATCAGATTGATCTACCAATTATTCTATTTTCTTAAAATACATTTATTTTCTCAAAGAGAAGAAAACTTTCTCAAAAAGTTGTCGTTTCACAATAAAAGTTTCTGAAAATAATGAATTTCGGCTACAAAGGCAGTCGAGATTTATATACATGATATTAATTTCATATAAAAATTGATGATTCACAAATATATTCCAAATCAGTTGTAAAAATAGCAATTATGAAGTCTGCTAAATATTTATGATATTTTCTAAACGAACGTGCAGTTCTAACAATACAGTAGAACCTCGATTATCCGAAGTAATTGGGACCGACCATCTTTCGGAAAATCGAAATTTTCGGATAATCGAGAATGCTTCAATTTTAAGATTAAGGAAAAATAAATTCGCTATTTCTTATTATGGTAACAAGTATTTAATCAAAATAAAGCAATAGCAAAATAGAAACAAGAATAAATTAACTGAATTTAGATTTTGAAAGTAAGAAAACTTCACAAGGGTAGCAATCAATGTTTCGTTTGCTGCAATTTCGATTGCCTTTGCTTTGAAGCTCTATCACAAAATTTTTTATAATAGTATTAGTTCCCCAGTATCATAGTCTTTCTGCTGCTCCAGCCATGTCAAACGTTTTGCAGAACATTCAAAAGTTTCAGAATTGCTAATTTGTTCGTTCCGCTCCGCAGCTTAAGGGAGCTCAAATTAAATTGAAAGGAATTCTAAAAAAGACGAAAGTATTTGCATGTATTCGTGGTTCGAAAAGGACCGCTTGCATACAAGGAATATGATAGTTAATAAAAAAAAAAAAAAAAAAGCTTTCAAAATGGTTTTTGCACACGAGGAATGAGATGGTTAAAAAAAAAAAGGCTTTAAAAATGGATTTCGGTTAAAAGAGTTTCGTCTGAAAGAGGTTCTACTGTACTTGATGAAAGAATAAATTTCGAAAACAGAAAGAATCTAATTCTGAAATTTGAACTTAAAAAAAAAAAGCAAATGAGTCCCACGATTTTAGATACTATTCGCTGACACATCGGACGATGCCAGAGCTCGTGGTAATAAATGAACGCGAATAAATGAATTATCTTAAATTAAACTCAAACTTGTATGACTTTATCTTTAACTCGATTTTTTAAGAAATTATACGTTTAAACGAAAATCTTTCAAAACAAACATTGTATCGGATGTCACGTAATCTGGGAGCACGGCAGTGCGTCCGCCAAATTCGCACAATTCCTAAACATTTCCAATATAGGTACTTGGCGAAATAGAGAAAAGATCTATGGCGAGAAAAGAAAGGTTTTTCTGGCAACCGATTTAATCAAAATATTTTTTTCAAATAAAACCACATAAAAGTTGCCATGATCGCAAAGAGTTCGTACTTTTATGTTAGCTGATAGCCAATAGCATTTCGCCATTTTCGCCAATAGCATTTTTAAACTCGCCAGCAGCTTTTTTTTTTCAGGGGTAAATTAAAACAATGCTTTGATGTTGAAATTAAATGGTTTATGGTATTATTTATTCTTTTTCTTTTCTTTTTCTTTCTTTGAAGAATTTTTTTTTTAAGTGAAAGTCATGAACTTTAAAGGTTTCATTTTTAAATTAAAGTTATCCATTCTAAATAAAATGAGTGAATGGATTATATTTTAATCTGAATTAACGAAATATAAAAAAAAAAATGCGACGGGTACAATGTTTGGCGATTTATCACCTGTGCCTGACTAACATAAAAGTAGGGAGTTCTCGATTTCTCTATCAGAATCTTCCAATTTGGCGAAGGATTGAGCAAGTACATTAAATTATGAATAAAAGTAACATGATACAATGCCTAGCATAAATTTAAGGGAGACCAAACTGGTCGCCACGGGTGACTAGTTATTTTAAAAACCATAATAACTCAGTCAATTAAGATACAATTTTCAAACAAATTGCATTTGAAAGTTTTTTTTTTTTTCTTTTCACTATTTGACGAATACAACTTTTTCTCCTCTATTTCTTTATTATCTTTCTTTACTAAAAAATGTTTTCTCATCGATATCTCCTTAACCTTAGAAAAAGGTTACTTATTTATTTTATTAAGAAATACTTGAGATGCAAAAACACTGCTAAGACACATCGTTAAAATAAGAACTGCTGGCTTGACGAACACTAGTTTATTAACAGGACAAACAACACACACACAACGAATATTATAACATTAATTTCTGGTTATTTTAACTATTTCACAAAGACATTAAGATGCCGATGTTATCAAAGAACAATCAGGGCGACACACCACTGATTTTCACTCCATCTTTTCACTACATGATCTTCGCCGCCACTGCTCGCTGTTCCAGTTCGAATAGTTCTGCCTTGGCGAGAGTTCACTGTTTGGCGACCGCCAATATCCGTGCTTCGCAAATATTAAAGTTAATGCGAGTCTTACAGACGGCTTAAAAATTTTAAATGTATGATATTTAGAAATTAAAAAAATCGCTGACATATATATATAGCACGTAATTTTAATTAAATTTTTTTTCCAGTTTTTATGAGAAAATGGCAACAAAAAGAGAGACCGCAATATTAAGTGAGAAAATGACAATATTATTTTCTTTCCTCCGTGATTATTTTCTCTTTACTTTCAACCTTCCATGACTTTCAACAGAAATGGAGTTCCTCGGTTGCCACAATCACAAAAAATGTATTAAAAACTACAAAAAATTAATATCTCAAAATTAAATTGAGATACAGCTTTCAAACAAATTGCGTTTAAAAGAGCATTTTTTCTGTTATACGCCGATGTAAAAATTTAAAATGTGCGATATTTAGAAGTTTAAAAATTTGCAGTTGAGAAAATTGCAAAACCAAAATTTTATTTAAAATTTCAAAGTGTTGCCATTCGCAGAATGACGTATGCTTTACGCACAGATATGTTTGTCCTTTATAATATAGATAGATAGTCGCTTTGAACGTCCATCATGTTAGGGTAATTGTACAAAAAAAAAAATCAGATTTTTTAATAATGGTCGAGCAACCAGTGCTGGACCACTTGAAATGGATTGACCCCTATAATCAATGATAATTATATATATAAAATCCAAACGGAAATTTCGTTCCGAACATCTATATTTCAATTTCTACTGTTATGGATTTTGACGAAACTTACACTGTTAGATAGATATCATTTCAGCGAAGGTTTTAAACTATAACACATTGTTCTACGTAGAATAGTTATATAATTATGGTGGAAAATTCTGTTATTTTGGACGAAAAGGTTGCCATTGGCGTATGATTTTCATCTTGGCATATTAAGCTATCTTTTTGTCAAAGAATTGAAACGTCTACATTATTTAGAAATTAAAATATACAAACAGCCCGAAAAGAAACTATTACTGATTTTATTAAAAATACAAAGAAATACAGAGAAATAATAATGAGAAATAATAGTATAAAAAGAAAATATTTAATTTAAATATGAAAGAAATGTGTTTGTACGGATTAAAATGAGATTCAAAGTCGGCCCATTGAAACAATAATTGGCGATTTATCATCTTTGTGGTTTATATTTTGCACCTGGATAAGAAAATATTTATTGAACTTTTATCTAAATAAAATAGCGGTTTTTATTCTTTTTAGGGTTTCGTTCATCTGACGAAACACTATTCGTCTCACTCCTTTGTCTGTCTGTCTGTCTGTCCGTCTGTCCGTCACAGAGCCCGTTCTCAGAAACTATACATGTTAGAGATTTGAAATTTTGGGTACTTATAGCTGAACCCCTCACATCAAACAACAAATCATAAAATTTTGACAAAGTTGGTAATTAACTGAATTACGGGCTAATTAACTTCTAAAATTAACCAATCCACCTTTTTAACGCAGATTCAAATGAACTTTCTCCAAATCATCCGTGTTTCTCCTAAGGGTTGCCAGTAAAAACAGCCGATGCATGGTTACCACGGAGGAAATTAAGCCGAAAAATGAAGTGGGCATTTTAAATCGAAATCGCATATCAGAAAATATTGGTCCGAGAAATTTGTAAATGAAATAGACAGACGCAGAAAAAAATCTACTTTCATTTGGTATAAAGTTCACATTTCTGCGATGTGTATAAGTTAAAATATCCACTAAAAATCGATCATTAAAAATTTATTTTCTTTAATTGGAAAGACAGGGAAAAAAGATTTCAATTCAAAAGATTTCAAAGCAGGTAGACATGACGACGCTGCGGTTTTTCTTAATAGCATATTTTAATACGGAATTTTAACTTTTTAAATATTAAATTTTTTGATTAAATTTTATGGCATCCCGATGTCAAATTTCTCGCTGATTTTATTGATACCTATTTCTAAGTCCTATCTTAATTACAAGCTGAAATATTAATTATTATTTAATTAATCGGTTTAACTCGCAGAAGAATAAATGTCGGTAACTCCCACATGTGTATTTTAAACAATTCTTTCTAAGTGAGCCCCTAATTATGTTGGAGACATGAAATTTCGGGTCCTTATAGCTGGACACCTCACATCAAACAACAAGTGATAAAATTTTCGAAAAAGTCGTACATTTAACCCTTTGGGCTCCCTCATGTGTATTTTAAACAATTCTTTCTAAGTGAGCCCCTAATTATGTTGGAGACATGAAATTTTCAGTGCTTATAGCTGAACACCTCACATCATACGACAAATCATAAAATTTTGAAAAAGTCGTACATTTAACCCTTTGGGCTCCCACATGTGTATTTTAAACAATCCTTTCTAAGTGAGCCCCTAATTATGTTGGAGGCGTGAAATTTTGCATACTTATAGCTGGACACCTCACATCAAACAACAAGGGATAAAATTTTGAAAAAGTCGTACATTTAACCCTTTGGGGTCCCGCATGTGTATTTCAAACAATTCTTTCTAAGGTGAGCTTCTAATTAGTTTGGAGGCGTGAAATTCTGCATACTTAAAGCTGAACACCACACATCATACGACAAATGATAAAATTTTGAAAAAGTCGTACATTTAACCCTTTGGGCTCCTGCATGTGTATTTTAAACAATTATTTCTAAGTGAGCCTCTAATTAAGTTGGAAGCGTGAAATTTTGCATTTTTATAGCTGAACACCTCACATCAAACGACAAATCATAAAATTTTGAAAATGTCGTACGTTGAACCCTTTGGGCTCCCACATGTGTATTTTAAACAATTCTTTCTAAGTGAGCCCCTATTTAGGTTGGAGGCGTGAAATTTTGCATACTTATAGCTCAACATCCCATATTACACGTCAAATAATAAATTTTGAAAAAGTTTTATGTTTAACCCTTTCAACTCCAGCTCGTGTATTTTAAGCAATTCTTTCTAACTGAGCCCCTAATTAAATTGGAGATTTTAAATTTTGCATACTTATAGCAGAACACCTCAGGCCAAGCGACAAATCATAAAATCTTGTAAATGTCTTACGTTTAACCCTTTGAGCTACCACATATGTATTTGAAGCAATTCTTTCTAAGAGAGCCCCTAATTAAGTTGGAGACATGAAATTTTGCATACGTATAGCTGAATACCTCAGACCACACGACAAATCATAAAATCTTCAAAAAGTCTTATATTATTTACCTCTCCGGGCTCTAGCTTGTGTATTTTAAGTAATTTTTCTAACATCCGCCCTTTTAACCAGGGGAGAAATTTTCCAATTTTTGCCGACACCCCTTTGACCCTTCTTTCATATTGTGCACCATAGCCTTACATATTTTAGTTCCATTTTTTTACCGCCAGGTGCGCCTACTGATCTCAGGTGCTATGGGCCCAATCCCCTCGACTAATATTTCTGCGGATAGTATGTAAAACGGGATTTCGTTCGGATAGATGTTTGTTTAGAATTGAGTGCGCCCCCTGGTTGCGAAATGTGGAAGTAATAGATTTTTCAAAAAGATAAATTGTTTTGAAAGGAATATTAAACGAAACCCTCTGTGCGATCTGTGATCACACTTACCCACTTGTTTTTAAAGTTTGTCAGCGTTGATTTCAAAAGTACAGGATACATTTTGTTTATCATTTACACCATTGGATAAGTTTTCGGAATCATTTGTATGCATGATTTACCTATATAACTATTATTATTATTATATAATTAAAATTTTGTGTCTCTCTCTTTTTTTTTTTTTTTTTTTGGAAGCAAAGGTTGCTGTTGGTCATTGTTTCTCATCTTGGCGACGATATCTTATGCTTTTATTGACGAATTGAAACGACTATATTATTTGGAAAAAAATATGAACAGCATGGGAAAACTGTTTGTAATTTTTGTAGTTCTTAGTTATCCCGTCGACTAATTTCGCCAAATTATATAAATCGCCAAAGTATTCGCCAAATATTCAAATTGACATAATTTTTATTTTAAATAACGACAGAACAAACTAGAAAACAGGAATTCTGCTTTTTCAGAATTTAGTGTCGCCCCCGATGAAAAAAAATGTATATGTATAAATAGTACAAAACATATTTCAATTTTAAGACTTAAAGCACACGCTTTTATTTTATGTAAAATGACGTTATTCGCATCCGCTTAAGAATTCCACATTTACAATCCACTCCTAAACATCTACAGTAAAGGATCCATAGGACGTCACTATCGCAAAATAATACACAAATGCAGCAAAAAAATGCCGTCATTAACGAAACTCGACAAAAAAAACGGCTATCTAATGATTCATAGGCCTTCGTTTGTTTTTTAAATTAATACAGATATTTAAAATTAAATATCGTTTATAATATCTCCATGTTTTAATAAAAGTCATTCGTTTATATTTTTTTCAAAATAGCACGTAATTTTAATTACATTTTCTTTCGGTTGTTATGAGAAAATGGCAACAAAAGTATATAATTACTATTTTAAAACTGTTTTTTCTTTACTTACTTCTATAAGGTAGCGTTATTTTTTGGAGAAGGCACAAAATAAGCTGGGAGAAAGAAATAGCATACAGGGAACTAATAAAGTAGTATAACATAAATAAAAATTCAAATAAAATGGCGAAATAAAAATCATGTGATGACGTAAACACGTGTAATTTGCTTAAAGTCAAGTGAATGTGACATTTACGATAAACCATTTTTGGTATTTTATCTTATAGTTTGGCGACAGATTTTTGGTAAATTTTTGGGATAACTAAGTAATACCGTAATTTTATTTAAAATATATTAAAAAAACCGAAAGGGAACTTAGAATTATTTTTAAGTGATTTGTGTAATTATGCATTATTAAAAAAATTTCATGGTAAAATAAATTTTTATGTTTTTTTTTTTTTTTTTTTTTTTTGTATAACTGCGTATACACCCCCATTTTCCTGATAGGTTTTGATTACAGGATTTTTGAAGAATCTTCCGTAATTGAGTACCCCACACAATTGGCTTATAAATTATGTTATTGGAAGCATCTTTCATGTTTAAAATTTATGTTTTTTCACTTAATCAGCTTTCACATTGGCACACTCAATGCAGTAATGAACAATCTGGCTGAGAGTGAGAAATTGAGAAGCTTGGGCCGTTATTCGCGGGTTCGATTATATATAACTAGCTGAGTACCCGCGCTTCTCTACGGTAAATTCTCTCTCTTTCATAACTTCCTATTTTGGTCGATTTCCTGTCTTTTTTACTATTTCCCAATCAGTAATTCTAATTTTGCACTTTTTTTTAAAATTTAAGTTAACCTAGTTTTTATATGTAAAGATGGAATTTTGCAATCACTAATTGATTTTTAATTCACTTTTTGGTATGTTAGAATTATAAACATTATGTTCACACGTGTGTTTATAGGTCAATAATGATAATGCAACTCTTTAATATTAGAAAAAATTAATTATAAATTAATACATTAATTTTAAGGCATTTTACTGTTAGCCTATCTCAAGTGATAACTCACAAAATATTATCTGTACCTCGTACAATTTTATGCGAGTTGAACCAACAATAGATTTAATTATGCGCCAATGAACACTCGCCAATGCCAAATGATTAAAACTGCAACAATGAAACATTTTAAGATAAAAAAATACTGAAAATAAATTAAAAATGAAGAATGTAATATTTTTATCAATTATAAATTAATTAATTTTGGATTATATGCTAAGTAATACATTTAGAAATCCTAAACAAAGATAACATAATGTTTCATTTTTTCTTTCCTGCTCTCCTAACTTTAAAAAGAAACAGAGTAAAAATTATATATCATTTAATAAATTCATCTGCTTGCGTTTTTTACCAAGCATCAAAAAAAGCAGTGAAGTAGTCATAATCGTGTTCTAAGCCCACGCTAGATTAATGTACCGTAACGGAAAAAAAATAAATAAATAAATAAAAAACATGAATTTCGGTCGAAAAATTGGGTGTGATTTTTAATATAAACATTGAGTAGTTATAAAACAGTTTTAAAACAACCATTGTTTTCTTATTATTTTGACTTCTATGTTTATCTCTTTTTGTATCTTAATTTTCTAGTCATTGAACAGCATTTAATGCATCCCCATACCTATAAGGGGGTTACCATAGGGCACTCCTGTCCTGTCGCAAAATGCCGCCAAGTTTGTTGCTAACTTGGAGGTATATAGCCTAAAATGACGCCAACTTATCGATATCTCTAGTATTTCGCCAAATTTCCAGAGACTTCCATTGTAAACCAATAGGGTTTACTTGTTTACAGAAAATCAACAGATTGAGATATTTTAATACAACAAAAACTAATATTAGCTTAAGGGATTATATTAATTATATTTAAGGGAGTTCAACATTCAAGTAAATTAAATTATGAATAAAAGTAACACGATACAATGCTTAGCATGCTTTCCAAAACATAAATTTTAAGGGAGACCAAACTGGTCGCCAAGGGCGGCTAGTTTCTCAGATTACAATTGTTAATTTCTTAAAATATATACATCACTATAGCAATGGACAGCCCGTGCGGAAAAAACTGCTGCGGGTGTACATTTCGTCACACTATATTATAACCATGAAAAAAAAAAAAACCTCTTGTTTTATCGACATCATTAATTCATACATGTCTTTTGCTCATTTCATTTAAAACACACACATTTAAAATATATGTCTAACTAATTTCATTTAAAAGGATGAAAAGAAAAAATATAAAGAAAAAAAATACCTTAAACCAAAAACTTTTGTTACAACATCAAAGAGTATTTTGTAATTTACTCAGGCGAAATATAAATAATGTCATTGTCTATAAAATGAAATGAAACATTTGAAAAAAAAATTATTTTGTTGATAAAAAAATGAGCATTTCAAAAATATAACTTTTGAAAATTACATACTTTAACCCACCAGTTTTTTAAATCAATAAAAATAAGTACTTAAAATAAAAGCATAAATAAACATTTTGCAAGTAATCGAATATAGTCAATTTAAACTGCAGTCTTCAAATTGTAAATGTCTTTTACTACTGCAGCGTGGCGTTCGTAATACGTATTTCTCACACTACAGTAAACATTTCATTCTTTGAATGAAGCCATTCATGGTTTTATGAACAAACATTTTTATATGTATAATTCCTAACTTCTAAAATAATTTTATTGTAGGTTCCTCCTCATCAGATAACTGCAAAATTGTAAAATCTATGTCAGTATCAGTAATAAATAAGTTATAATTAATAATAAATATTTTCTATTCAAAAAATAACAAATTAAAAAGTTTTACGGGATTACGATGGAATAATACTCATAAAAAATATTCACGTTCAATAAATAGCAAGTGTTAATATTTGGCACGGTTTGCAGTAAAAATCATTTGCGCAGTTAGGGTTGAAATAAATGGCGCGATATCATACACCTTGGCATGTTGGTAGAACGAAAAAGTACAACAGTTTTTTTTCTTTTTTTTAGTTTTAGTTTTTGAGGCGTTTGTATTTTTTTCCCTAACTGACATAGTTGTTTTAATTATTAAACCAAAAGAATTGATTAAAAAAAATATTCAATTGAATTTATTCCCTTGCTATAGTAACAGAATAAAGAAAATGAGTTTTTAGAAATTATAACTTGAAAATTTGAGGTTTTAGCGCCAAAGACATCGCCAAATTTGAAAAATATGAAATATCTCGCGAACTATTGGGCTTAAAAGAATTTAGTTAGAACCATTCGATTCAGCATACAAAAACACACCAAAATATGTTATCAGTTGAAAAATAACTATACAATCAGATTTTTAAGGAATTTTTTTAAAGTTCGTTCTCTTTTTTACCCCCCTTAGGGGTGGAATTTTGAAAAATCCTTTCTTAGCGGCACTCAATGTCATAAGAACTATTTTTACCCCAATTTTCAAGATTTTAGGTTCAGTAGTTTGGGCTGCGCGTTGATTAATACAAAATTCAGACTTTCTTTTATATATATAGATTATGATTTTACGTAATAAATTTGCTTTTTTTCTCTTATGAGGGTGCAAATGTTTCCAAAAATGAATTTCTTTCATCATGGCTACAACATATCTCAATATTCTTGGTTAAAAATTTTAAACTTCAAAACCAGTTAGATAAATATAGGAAACAGTTCCATATCCTGTTCCCGTTTTTATGGCGAGCTTATTTTGACGATGAATTTCTCGATGTGGTTGTTGCCATCTCCAGCATTTGGGATTGCTTTTTTTATTACTTGAATGTTACTGGTGGATAAGTAACAATTTTGAATACTTTTTTATAATTTATTTTTTTAATATTTATATTTTTTAATTTATAATTTTCCGGGGATTTTTTAAACGATTTTTTTCTGTATATGTAATATTAAAAAAAACACATATTTTTCCACCATCATAAAAATTTTGGTAAGATGCCAAATCGGCTATTGGTGCCGTTTTGGATTCCTTCGCCAATCGCGCCAACCGGGACAAGATACGAAACTCTCCTCAAAATTTAAAATTTCATGCCCTTTATTTTGCTTTTTCTTTTTAGGCCCCGGGACGGTATGCTATTTCTTTCTCCCAGCTTATTTTGTCTACAAAAAATAACGTTACCTTGCGGAAGCTAGCAATAAACAAAGCAGATGTATCATTGTGCGATTAAATGCTGTATAGCATTTTTTTTAATTTCTAAGCATCGCACATTTTCAATTTTTATACCATCGTATCGGAAAAAAAAAGTACTTTTAAATGCAATTTGTTTGAAAGCTGTATCTCCATTTATTTTTGAAATATTATTTTTTTGTAGTTTTTAGCACCATTTGTTTAATTTTGGCAACTCAAAAACTCCATTTATATTGAAAGAAAGGGGAAAATAGTTGAAAAATAGCAATTATATCTTTTTGTTGCCATTTTCTCATAACAACCGAAAGAAAATGTAATTAAAATACGTGCTATTTTGAAAAAAAATATAAACGAATAATTTCTGTTAGAGCATGGAGCTATTATAAACTATATTTAATTTTAAGTATCTGTAGACGCTTTCAGTGTGACGTCAGTCATGACGTTTTGGTTGGAAACTGAACCAAACAAATGGTTGCTATGCGTCATTTCTTTTTAAATATAAATTGTGGAAAATATTACCAGTACGTATCAAGTATTAAAACGCTTAGATGTGGGATATATATATAAGATATAGCTGCAACACACAAACAAAATGGAAAATACAACATAGCAATTGATTGTTTGAGGTCAGTTTCCAACCAAATCGTCATGACTGACGTCACGGCTGAAATCGCCTATATTAATGGTACAAACAAATGAATGCTATGAACCATTAGATAGCCTTTTTTTGTAGAGTTTCTTTAATGACGGCATCTTTTTGCTGCATTTGTGTATTATTTTGCGATAGACATTCGTATGCATGCTTTACTGTAGATGTTTAGGAGTGGATCGTAAATGTGGAATTCTTAAGCAGATGCGAATGACGTCATTTTACATAAAATAAAAGTATGTGCTTTAAGTCTTAAAATTTAAATAGGTTTGTACTATTTATATGTACATTTTTTTTTTTCATCGGGGGCGACACTAAATTCTGAAAAAGCAGAATTCCTGTTTTCTGGTCTTTAAAATTTTTTAGTTTTATGTTAATATTAGCCTCTCAGTAATTCGGAATTCAAGATTATTCTTACGGATATTTATGCAATCATATATTAATATCATTTTCATAAATATTGCTATTTTGGAAACGAAAAAATATGCGTCCTTAAAGCTTAGATCATATGTTTACTAGGTACTACTTGATTATCCCGCCGACCAATTTCGCCAAATTATACAAATCGCCAAACTATTTAGCCAAATTATACAACTGGAAGTATAGAATGATTCTAAAATTTTGCTTATTATTTATTTATTATTATTATTATTTGCGAATTAAATTTTTGTAAATTAATGAATTTCAATTAAAAAATATACTAAAGAATATGGTTACTTTAATAATGGCGTTCACTTATGGCATAGCAACATACCAAATATAAAATTTGATTTATTTAGATGATTTCCAACAAAATAATACTAATAGTTTACGTATTTAAATGCATCATTATTGAATTAAACCACATACAAAGCGGTCATTTTAAGATATTGTATTTGTGAATAAAATTTAAGTAACTTAAATATAACAATCGAATTTATTAAAAACCGCAATAAATATAAATGATACGGAAAATTGTAACGAATCTAATGCTGTTTATTTAGTCAAAAAATGTAGACGCATATACCGGGTGTCCCAAAAAGGACTGACTGATTTTAAAATTCAATAACTTGCAAACCGTGACAGATATTAAAAAAAATCTTGCAGGAGGGTTATGCATAAGGTCAAAAGTTTTATTACAGTGATTTTCAATTTTAGTTCGATTTACAAACAACAGATGGCGCTGTAAGCAATAGTCGCTAAATACAGGCTCGATTTTTGGTCCTTTATCTTGTTCCATGCAGAAAAAGGAGATGGAAATGTATTATCCGGGCCACGAAGTACCAAAAATCGAGCCTGAATCTAGCGACTATTGCTTACAGCGCCATCTATTGTTTGTAAATCGAACTAAAATTGAAAATCACTGTAATAAAACTTTTGACCTTATGCATAACCCTCCTGCAAGAATTTTTTAAATATCTGTCACCGTTTGCAAGTTATTGAATTTTAAAATCAGTCAGTCCTTTTTGGGACACCCGGTAGCTAAAACATGCATGCAAACATTAAATATAGAATTGAAGAAAAAAAAATCGAAATTTGCAGCAATTTAAATAACGAAAGAACAAATAAACTGGTAAAACATTAATAAAAATGCAAATAAAACGTCGAATTAAAAAGACTTGATGACGTAACAAACACGTGCATCGTGTTTAACGTCAAGTGAGTGTGGCATTTACGATCATCCATTATTGGCATTTAATCTTACAGTTTGGCGACAGGTTTTGGTCGACGGGATAATCAAGTATAGTACCGTTCATAGCATTCCGGGCTAATATTTCGTAGCTGGATATCTCGCAAATTGACGTATTAAATATGATTTTGAAAGCATCGTTTTTGTTTGAAGCAAAACCTTCATGATGTATTATTCCATTACAGAAAATTATATAATCTTTTAACATATTTCATTTGCATTTCAACTGAACGGTTTATATTATGTTGATAGAAATTACAATCTTGGTTTTTGGGGTTAGGTATACAATACATTGTTCTGCAATGCTTAGTTATAGAATTACGGGGGAAATTCTTAATTTTGTGAACCCGATTATTAAAGATTACCTTTTTTAAGAATTTCATGTATTAAAAGAAGTTTTTTTTTCTTTTTGAGAGAGCTTTTAAAGACGTATTAAAAAGAGTGCTGCATTTTAACTGATGATGGAAGCTACAGTATTATTTACTGCTATTGCAGTTTTAACTGCATTTTTTTCTGCTAAAATAGAAATATGAAAAACTGTGGCAGAATTGCGTTTTACGAAATATAACAGAATATAGGGCGATATAGCATTTAAACTACCAGAATCACACATGATATAACCGAAAAGTTCGGAATTTAAAAGATAAGAAATGAGAATGAATCGCCTGAACATTATTTCGATGCGACGGACAACCTCTGCTATAACTGTAATGCCCTTCATTTCAATAGTGTAACTATTAAAGGATATTTTGATTCCTGTTGCCATAACGGCTTCATTTTCCTGCTAAATCAAACTATAATTGATCAACTAAAATAGTAGTTGGTGCTTAATAACTCAAATTTTGTCCTAACACATTAGTAAATACAATATTGCAATGATGCATCGTTTACATTATTTCTCTAAATCAGGAAATACATTCCACAGATATATTTTCTTTGATTCAAGTTGGAAAAATAGGACCAGCGTAGCGGGCGTAGCCTGCTAGTAGAAAATAAAAATATAGAAATTTGGCCCATTCATCCCCACCCATAGGGCTGAGTGGGCCATTGAAGGTAATGAATGGGCCACTAAATGAATTCAATGAAAAAATGTGGAATTAATCTTTTATTCACCAAATATGACAAAAAGAATGGTAATTGATATGATATGATCAAAGCATACTGAAATAGTAAGTAATACACAATGCTTATCAAAATTTATGAACATCAAAAGGGATATTATTAAATCACATAATTATAGCAGAAAAATGCCAAAATAATGAGATTATAAGAAAGAAAAAGCATAAAATATACATAAAAATAATAGATAATACACACATATTACACGTAATTTATATATTTCAAAATTAATATTCAACGACATGGTTGTAACAGGGTTGGAACTGCCTATTAATTGACTATTTAGTGTAAATTCCTGGTATTATTTATTCTACCCATCAGATTCAGAATATAAACAGTTATTCTAGTTTTATATCAAATGGAAAAATACTAGTAGGTGTAGTCAACAACTAGACAGTTCACCTTAATCATTTATACAATTTAACTTATGTTTCTAATAAATAACTTATATTTCTTAGGATGAAAATGTGCATATTATTTTTTAGACATCACTACAAACCTATTCTAACTAGACAGTAATTTAATCTAAATCCATTACAGTCAGTTATGTTTCATATTAAAGAGAAAATCAGACAAAAAGAAAGATAAAACCATATTTTCATGATCAGGGCAAAGGTGGCCCATTTATGACAATGATGTAGTAGACCATTCAGCCCCAGCTATACTTCTGGAATATATTCTGGTCTTTTAATACATTAAATTCAAATAACATCTAAATACATACTAAAATCAGCTTACAAATATGAAAAGACCTGCTAATACACATATCTGCAATGAAATAGTAAATACATTTAGCTTATTTATTTTACTGAAAAGGAAAAAAATTTACTTTTCAATCAGATTTTTGATCATCTTATTCTAGCGGGAAAATGGCTTCTCCAAACAATGGAAAATTTTATGAGCTTCGTAGAACAAATAGCTTCATCTATTGGTGGCATCTATAATAATTTTATGAAAATACCTTTTCATATTTTGTTAATGGACCATTCATCCCCATGGCCCTTCATTACTACTCTCCCCTACTCATTTATCAGACATATTATTATCTAAACCTTATAAATGTGTTATTATTTTGCGATTATGTATTTACTAATAGTCAGTAAAATGTAAAATTAGAAGGCGTCGCCATTTTACCTTATTTTCAGTATAACATTGAGTCGGCTCAAAGTTAGGCAATGTTTATTGTTTACTGATAAATACTGTATAATTTTCTGTTTATAAAAACTGTAAGAAATGGTGATTTAAAAAAATTACAAAAATAAAAATCATATCTTATGGTTATACGAAAATAATATTTTCTTGTCTAAAATTCCCCATTTGTGCACGTATATTATATATGAATGCCGATAATGTGTATTGAATATAACATGTAAATAATTTCAAAAATTATGCAAAATACATAAAATTCATTTAAACACGTTATTTGGGGCTGAGCTACTCAAATTTGTCATCCCATGCATTCGACCAGGCATGCCAGTTTGGTCTCCAATTTTAATCAGAAAATTTAAATTCATACCGGAAACTTTCAAAGAAGGATTTTTACATTATGTGATCGTTAAATCTCGCTCATTAAATAAAGCATAAAATACTATTCTTTATTTCTGTTACGGACACTAAATTTCTGAATAAGAATGGAGACCAAACTGGGAACCCTGCATTCGACATTTATTATTCTTGTTTGATTAATACTAATACTAGTATGTACTGCTGTAACTATGGCTATATTATTGAGTTAAAACATTGAAAATTGTTTTTCACTGCATTTTTAAGTTTTATGTGAACAATAAGTAGTTCTTTTTTGCTAAATATTCATGATTTTCCTTTTCCACTCTTCTTATGCATAATTATCATTGTAATATAATAAATAATACAAATCTTGTGATATTGGGATACGTAAATTAGGAGTCTTTAAAATCTGAAAAAACACTTTTTTGCTTCAAATTGTCCTAACTATAATACCTTTTTGTATACTGTCTTATTTTGTATGATATTTATGATATGGTGCAAAGTTACCCTACATGTATGGATAACTTTGAACCGAGTTAAAAGTACATTTTTTATTGCTTATATCATTAATATGCCTTAATTTCTGATATTCACACGATAGTTTAGGATCATTTCTTCTCTTTTATGCCACTAGCTTCAGCAATATTCTTAAAATAAGAGCAGCTCATCCGAAAATAGAGAAAATGCGGATC
The DNA here is from genome assembly GCA_963932465.1 of Maratus speciosus. Lineage (NCBI taxonomy): Eukaryota > Metazoa > Arthropoda > Arachnida > Araneae > Salticidae > Maratus > Maratus speciosus. The sequence goes on from OZ010786.1 coordinate 25,919,906, forward strand.
AAAGTTACCCTGAATGACTGTATAAACTCGCTTAATTGTTGTCCCCGCGTATTTTACGAGCTCCATAATTTTAAAAGAAATGTGGATATAAAACTAAAATTCATATTATTTTTGCATCTAGATAATAGGATAACTTGAGATAATATAATCGCATGCATCTTTGCAGTTTTCCGTTTTCAGTTTTTGCTTTTGATATTTAGATTATTTTTTTTTTTTGCGATCCTTTTTCTTCAGTTGGGTGATCACGATATTATAACTGAATAAGAGTTAAAAATGATACGTCCAGCGTAGATTATGAAGAATTTTCCAACACATTTTGAAGATTTTAACAAAACGTCCCAGTTCATTAACGTGAAAGATGTTTAAATAAAAAAATTTGGAAAACGCATAAAGAATTTCTAAACGCAATTTCTGCAATCGCCATCATTAGTCAGAAAAATCTCCGAATTTTTTCTTGCAGTTCTGTATTCGATCCATAAATTTGTATGTATACCAGATAATATGCTAAAAGTTAGCTCAGCTGGACGCATATCACAATTAAAAATTACCCTTCAAACATTTCCATCTATAAACGGAAACGTATTAGAGATCTTTCGTGCAGCCCTGTATATGATCTATAGAATTTATGCACAGCAAATAATATACAAAAAAATGTTGCATTAAAAACACGAATTGGAACCCGTCGAAAATCGACGAATTAAAATATTTAGAATGGAACTGTTAGATCAAATTTATAATAAGCCTACAAAAATAATTACAATAAAAAATTCATATTGCATTGGTTTTCTAACTCTTAAAACAAATAATGTTTTTAACATAAAATTACCAAAATATTATTTCCACAAACTTCAATTACTTAATTTATTGAAAAAATAAATTGTATTAGAATACGTAATCAAGATGAGTAATTATATTAAAGTTATCAATTGAGGCTCTTATGTTTGTTTTTACGGGATGAAAAATCAGTAAAAAGGATTTTGCTTTGTCACATCATAAAATTTTCCCCCATAAAATCTAAACTATACGTTATTTTCACATCAACATTTGCATACGCACCACTGAAATTCACAATTTCAGAGTATTTTAACACGCAATAGATTATTAATGAATGTATTTCCAAACTTAAAGTCACGTTTGTCCGATGCAACTTTTCATGTGAACATTCGCACAAACTTTAAGTTCTAATCTCAGTACAAACGAAAATTTTTCATTCAGAAATTTGCCTTTAGTTGTCATAGTATTGGCCGTTTAGTATTGGTCAAATACTCAGTTTTATCAAAGAAAATAATCGTTTTGTTTTAAATATGACATCATTTTTACTCACTGAATCATTTTGCCTAGCATCTCAAACTCAGTATCAGCGCAATGTAAAAATATTGAAATATCTTCTTTAATCTTTTGATTTATAAAGAAGAATGCGTGTTTTTTTTTTAATGGCTGACGTCATTTTCTGTTCAAAAATTAGAAAAAAATGACTTTTTATTTGTAATGTGAAAATGGCATCAATAAGGATATAATCAATAAAAATAAATAAACCATTACTAATTTCCCTTTACTTTTAATAGAAATGGAGTACCTCAGTTGCCACAATTACAAAATTGGTACTAAAAACTAAAAACTAAAAAAAAAAAAAAAAAAAAAAAAAAAAAAAAAACTAAAAAAAAAAAAAAATAATAATAATAATAATAATAATAATATCTCAAAAATAAATTGAGATAGAGCTTTGAAACAAATTGCATTTATAAGTGCATTTTTTCCCTATGCGATGGTGTAAAAATTGAAACCGAGTGATATTTACAAGTTTAAAAATTTGCAGTAGCGAAAATTTCAAAACCGACATTTCATTTCAAATTTCAAATTGTTGCCATTCGCAGAATGACGTATGCGTTACGCACAGATATGTTTGCCCTTTATAATATAGATAGATAGATATATCACAACTGAAGACGCACTTCCAGTAATTTTTGGACATAGGCTGTACTGTGGCCATTTTTTGTGTGTCCCTGTAAATGAACGACAAATTCCACTCACACAATATTCTACAATAAGCGCCTTATTGTACACCTCAGTGATATATATAAATTTCAATATGTTTAAAATAGTGCAATATCACTGAAAAACGCCGCAAACGATTTTTTTCCGTAGGCCGTAATATAACGTAATTTTTTGACTGTACCTGTAAACAAATAGTAAATGCTACACACTTCATTTTCAGTACTGGATATGCCATAGTGAGCTACAATAGCATATATCAATTTCATAGCAATCTGACTTTATTTACCCCAGTTAGAGCGCACGAATTACCGGCAAACTGACGGGCAGACAGACTGGCAGACTGAAGAACAAACCGAATTCATATCATAAACACTTTTTCAACTTTGTTGGACAGTGTTAAAAAGCTATAACGTCAGTGCTGGGATGCGATTCGTTTACAGTTAAAATTTCCTAAATTCGTGGTAAAATGTTTCAGTGAATAAAACAGTAAAAGTGAACATGAAGAATAATTCTGAGTGAAAGAAATTTTATATTAGCGTAAACAGTAATATTCGCCAAGGAAAATACTTAAAAGTGAGCTTTTTATTTTGTTGTTGTTGTTGTTTTTTTTTTTTACCCGAATCTGGGAAATACATCTCAAAGCAGAAGCGAAGGTGTATCAAAGCTTCAAAGAATAAGAGATTTTTCTCCATATTTTATTGTAGATTGTTCCAGAAACTATAAACAAAAAAAAAGAAACAAAAAAAAAAAAAAACAGATTTCCAGTTCAAAAAATATATACAAACTTTTGAATTTGTATTATCGTATATCGAAATTTGTTTAATCGTAATTATTCATTTACTAAAACATGATCATATAATTAATCATTTCTATTCTTTTTTTCTAAGTTGCAGTTCGAGAAAAATTAAATCTTTAGAATACTCACGTATTTTTCGCCTCCCCTACTTTTTCTCCTTAATAATTTATTTTAACAGTCTTAATTGTTGCTGACTATCTAGTTCATCAGCTACTATTAAAATATATAAAGAATTAAATCTCGTGCAGGAAATTTCGAAAAAAAATCATTTATTAATCATTAATTTTTTTTTTAAATGTGTAACACAACCATTATAAAAGCCTGCAGGTCGCCAAGCAGTTTTGACATACTGTACCTCACTACGAGTGCTTTGAAAACATTATGAGTAGGGTCAAATTTTTACATGGCACTCTGAGTATGCACACATATATCGCTTCTTGTTATGTGATATCGCTTCTTTTTATGACTGACGTTTTAGATTTGTGGCTTAGCGGGATCATTTATTACGAGTTGTTTGCATGAGATATATATTTTTAATGTTTTCTATGACATCTGTACATATTTGCTTACTTGTACTTATTTGCCTTAATTTCAAACGACAAGAAAACAATGCGTTTTCGAAAGCGAAATAAATAGAAAAGTAAACCCAATTCTTCTGAATATAAAATATTAACTGTTGGACTGCAGCCTATTTCCAGGCCACTAAGTTTTTTTTCACTTTATTTAGTCTTATTTTCACTTTATTTAGTCTTTATGTATGTTTTTTCTTTCTTTTGGATTGTATGTATTATTATACTAAAAGGCTCTGTTGAGAGAAATGCCCCTTAAAATGGAAATATTATGCAAATATCAAGTACATAACAAACATTTTAAAAAGCGGTTTTTCATAAATCATGCTCGTATGATAGAAAAAAATAGTGTGTAAATAATACTATGTGTTACAGTCCGTTAAAATGCGAAATACTTCTTAAAAATATTACATTCTGTATCTACTGTTATATTAAATAAAACGGCAAGTGTAAACACGCAAACATGCACACATGCAGATATCTAATATCTAATATATAAAAATGAAAATTTGTCTGTAATTCTATACAAATCCACAGTTTGGAAGCCAGGATTGTGAAATGTTACGTACGTGTGTATTAAAATACGGCCGAGGCAACTAATGTAATCCTGAATTGAAATAATTTATAGTTAATTTAATTTTTAATTAATAAAAAACCACCGATTCAATAGCAATTTCCTATCAAATTAAAAAAAAATTTCTTTATAGCTGTTGCAACATCTAAAAATCCACAATTAAATTCTTACCACTACTTTTCTATTGCCAGGAAATACGTTAACAATTTTTTTTTTCTCTTCAAAGCAATTTTCTCTATTTCGCCAAGGCTACTATATCGGAAAAGTACCGAATTGCGATTATATTTTGTTAAATGCTTTATTGTTTTAATATCGTGAATATATCATAACCTATGCTGATTAAAATGTTTAGGTATATTCATTTTTTCTATTGAAAAAACATCTTTAGAAAAACATATATATAAAATTTTATTCTGCTTGAAATTACGTGACCTCTTCAAAACTTTATAATCGAGTTTTGGCGACCAACATTGGCCCAATTGAATGTGTTAAGGAACTGTATACGGCCAATCCAACACCCTATGTTCGAAGGGTTTAGAGGCGAAAATTCTGTGTTTTCAGATTTTTCTGGTTAATTGTGCTACAAAACCGACTTACTTGTGAAATTTCATGATTCTACGACTTCTAGAAGTACCTTAGTTATTTGATGATGCGAAGTGAGTCAGTGACAAAAAAGCGCTTTTTCGGAATTTAATATTTCGAAAACTACTAAATACAGAAACATGAAATCGTGGAAGCTAGTTCAATTTGATCATACGAACATGTGTATAAAAGAAAAATTTCTATATATCTACCTAAAACGACGTTATGAGAGGGTGAAAAGTATGCCGAAATGGTTCAGGAAAAGGTAGCGAATTTGGCGGATATAGGCGGCATTAGGATTAAATTTTTAACAGATGATACGTAATTTTAAAATTTAAAGAATTCATAAATCGTTTGGTAAGGAAAAACTTCTTTCTTACATTAAGTCTGATCAACAAGTTCTCTTTGAGCGTATTTAATATTTATAATCTCGGTGAGCATAGGACCATGTTACAGCGAGGCGCCCCGTTGAAATCATGGATTAACATACAAGATCGGACACTTCCACAAAGCGTAACTGTAATGCGCAGTGCCTTTAGTGACAATGGGGAAGAAACTTCTTATCCTTGTAAAATTTTTGTTACTGAGCGTCTACATTGGTGTGATCTTTCTTTTTTTAACCGACTTCAAAAAGAAGGAGGTTATAAATTTGACCTGTATGTATGTTTTGGTCCTGTTCACGCATAACTTCCGCAAATATGAACCGATTTCGATAATTATTTTTTTGTTTGAAAGTGTAAATCACCCGTGTGGTCCTATTCCAATTTCATCAAAGTCTGTTGATTATAATAAATTTTTTAAGAAAAAATTTAAAATTGAAATCCTCTTTGAAGCGTCTAATTTTAAGCGTTAATCTTTCATACTGTTATTCTTACAGAGATACGAGATCTTTTCAAAGTGCGAAAACTTTGTTGGAAAAGGGCCGATATACAGATAGATTTTTTGCTGTGAGCGAAAGCAGATTGGCCAATTAGAAACCTGCATTTTTTCGAACTTTTCCTGTTTGGAAAAATGCAGGCTTCTGATTGGTCGATCTCATTTCGCTAAGAGCGAAAAACCTATCTGGATCTCGGCCCAAGTTCTGTCATCCACCAAACCGGAAGGCCCACATAGATACTGACCTATATCGAAAATAAGTGTCGAAAAATTGAAAATCAACAAGTTTCCTCATGTACCAGAGCGCAAGAATAGCGCCTAGAATATAGGGGAGATAGGGGCACATGTGAACAGTTCGCATAAATATAGCTTTTTCTCATGACTGGATTAATTTCTATAAATAAAACCTACTCAATATAGTAAATATAATTTTATTTTATGCCTGGTATTTTTTTTTAAATCACCGGTATAGTTCTTCTTACATTTTTTAATAGTTTTATAAATTCGAAAAATTGTTCACATGTGCCCCATCAGCGGGGTAGTTGTGAACACACGTGGGGCACATGTGAACACAAGGAAAAAATATCCTTTGACATGCTTTTTATTCTGTTATTCATTTTTCATCGTAATCATTAGTTAATTAACTGTGAAATTCACCATAAAGAAATATATATAATATATATTTCTCTAGTTTCTGGGTGATATGTTTAAGCAAAAGATTATAAAATGAAAATAAGTAGATTTTGGGGTGGAGGCTTAGATGATTCATTAAGCATTGCTGAAATAAAATAAAAAAAATAAAGAAACAATTTTAAAAAAGAATAATTAAAAATTTTTAAATTTCGCTTAGGGGTTTTTGTTTGGGAAACATTTTAGGAAGGGGGCGTTTACATACCATTTATCTCAAATCTGCCGAAATGCGATTGATTCCCACTGCTGTATTTGCCTTATTTACTTGTAAATTATAGATAAAGGAGGGGTTTTTTAATGATTAAAAAAAAATCTCGACTATAACCCCTCCCCCTCCCAAACTTCTTTTGCTTTTGAAAGAGGGAGGGGGTTACAATAGAGAATTTACGGTAGTTATCAGTTTAAAAATTTTCCTTTCTTAAAATATTACTCATATCTATCTCCATTCAAAGCATCACATATATAACTCTTTTAGATATGGAAGTAAGCCATCATTGCAAGTTTAGAACAAATGTAATAGAAAAATTTGCAAATTTGTTCAAGGTAATACTTTTGTATTAACAATGCATAAAAAATATAGTTGTAAACTGTTTAGTAAAATAATCTATAACACTTATTGCATTTTAGAAAACATTAAATTTATTTAAAGTACAATTGAATGTAAACGAGCTTGTTGCTCTTTATCTATTTGCTGAAATATGTGTTTGATGAAGTTTCAATGCAAAATCAACTTTGTGTGAGGAAAATATCTTCTATTTCAGGAAAATTATAGATAATGGAACTGACATTATTTATCATTAAGTTAACTGAAAGGAACAGAATCACAGAATGATTATTGGGGCACTTATGTACTGTTCATATCTGCCCCAACTTGTCTGTTCACAAGTGCCCCACATTGCTGCCTCTGTTAAATTGATAAATCATTAACATTTCTTAATTTTAGAAGAAAAATAACGTTATAAAAAATATTTATTAGTATTCATAGTATATGTTAAAACACTCAAATTCAAATAAATGAATAAATAAATAAAGTTATACGCTTATCAACTTGGAACAAAGATTTTATTTTGAGATCTAAAAACAGTGTTTTGGCTACAGAGAACAAATAGAATGTCAAAAAGCTTCAAAAAATTTTTACGATATGTCTACAGGTGCTGTCATCTTTAGTAATTTTTTTTCAAATAAAAAAACTTATAATAACTATTGAAAAATTGCGATGTTCACATCTGCCCCCTGTTCACATGTGACCCCATCTCTCCTATAGTATGGAAATTGGCTATCCCTGTAATACTTGAAAAAAGTGCTAAAATATTGTATCCCTTAAATGTGCACCGATGGTGCCGAAATATACAGATCGCAGAGACATCTGCAGGATATTTTCTACAAATTCAAGATATTGCTAGTCTATACAATCTCTTCTCTCTATTCTAAAAAAAAGTAACTACCGCTGTCACCGCCGCCGCCGCCGCCGGTTTTGAATTTTTTGTAACCGGAGGTCTTTCTTCGTTAATATTGAGAAAAATAATGCATACAAAAATATGAAAATCAGTGGTTATATACAGAAATGTTTGATAAACACGCTGATGCAGACAGTTTTCGAATCGAAGAATTATTTTAAGAGATATTTAATGCTAAAGTTGGACAAAATCGTTCCACTAAAAAAGTCTTATAGCAGCAAAAACTATACATGGCAGTGTAATCATTTTTAGATCATTTTATGCGTTAGAATTTGCCGGAGTGCAGATTGCATTAATTTTTTTATTTTGATTCATTTTTTCAGGTTTTATTTCTATTTCAAATTCAAATTTTCAGCATTTCTAGAGATATTTTTTACAGATTTCAGAAAATTGTACTAATTTAAACTGTTGCCAACTGTATAAAAAGCGCAAGCAATAATGTTTGCTTCAAATTAAAAATTTATTTACACGTGACTATTATAAACAGGAAAAAAAACTTTCAAATTAGAATTAAATAATTATGTATAAAAAGCAGGAACTTATTAAAAATTACGTCATAAAAAGTATACACGTGAATTTTAAAAGAGAAAGGATATTGTAAAATAATAAATTCATTAACATGCGTTAGAAGTCTTAGGAGAAATTACGTCATATTTACGTCCCATTATAGTTATTACATAAAACGAACACAAAATAATATTGCAAAAATGTTTAAATTTAGAAATTACGCTAGACACTTATTTAATATTTTGAGAGGATATTTTCAACTATTTTTGTTAGGAAAGCGCAAATAATATTTCATTGCTAACAAAAGTACTTTCACGCGATTATTTAAAAGAGAAAGAATAGTTTGGTAAAAATTACGTCAGATTAAAAACGATTAATTTAAAATGTCTCATTTAAAAGAACTTTCTTTTCGCTTTCTTAAAAAATACCGGGAGACAAAGATTCTGTTTACTTAATTCCTTTTATATTAGCTTATTCTGAAATGTTGTTACACGTGTCTACGTCATCAAGTTATTTTTATTTCGACGTTTTATTTGTATTTTTATTAATGTTGTACGAATTTATTTGTTCTTTCGTTATTTAAAATAAAAATTATGTCAATTTGTATAATCTGGCGAGTGGTTTGGCGATTTATATAATTTGGCGAAATGGGTCGACGGGATAATCAAGTAGACGGGATAATCAAGTACCGCAGCGGATTTGGCGTTGAAATTCCCCAATCAAAGAGAAATGAATAGAAATTCGTTTATAGGGAGATCGCCACTGTTTTTTAAATTATAATTCAATCTTTCGAAATCTTTTTAAAGCCGATTAAATTAGCGTGCATTTTGAGCCTGCGGTGTCTGGACGGGGGTTGGCGAGCGTAGCTCGTAGGGGTCCGAGCCCCCTAGTGTAATACGAAAATCCCACAGATGTCGCTGAGATCGTCACTTGGGATTTTAGCAGTATCATCGCACATTTAAGGCGTGCAAATTTTTAGCGTTGTTTGGATAGCATATTTCCACACCAGGTATTCTAGACGCTGTAGCGCAAGTGCCCCTGAGTATGAGTGTGCCTGTTATGTTGAAGTCACAAAGTGCCTTCATATGTCAATACACAGTAGAGTACATTGCTATGTGTAGCGACACTGTCTTTAGATTCAGATTCGGTTATCGAATTATATATCAGAATGATTTCATATTTTCTTCACGTAGGATTCCTTGATAGTAAAGTGGCGTCATACGGAGATATTTGATTGGTGAGACGAATCTAGACAAATGTGATTTTTAATTTTTTTTTTTTTTTTTCCTAATCATGAAGCATTTTTCATTTCACTTTTTTTATTATCAAAATCAGTTTTTTTTTTTTTTTTTTTTTTTTTTTTTTTTGTCACTGTGAAGCATCTTAGTGAGCCTGCCATTACCGTCAAGCTTGTTAAATTTCGTCATTCGTGTGACCGAACTCGTTCAGGCAACCGTCGTCATGGTCTGGAATATAAAATGTCCAGGATTGCCATAGTTTGGACAAAAGCATCTGTAAAGCACAATCTGAGCATCCAATGTTATGCCACTCTCACATAAGGGCAGTCAGGTTCAGGTTTCCAGATTTGTACTCAACATCCAAACATCACCACTCATTTCCGATGCCATTACTTCTTTTATGGATATTAGATAGCTGCAGTTTATTTACTGAAGCATGGTATGCCAAATATTCACAATCGATAATGATTAAACAAATAATTTACTGAAGAAATCATATTTTCCATCATCACTTTATTCATGGTAGTAGGTACAATATATTCATGGTTTTACTATACTTAAGATAGTTTGGCACCAACTTAAAAAAGTAATTGATTACTTTTTATATGTATATATTCGTAAATTAAATCTTAAATATGTAAATTAATCTCTTGTAAAAAATATTCTCTAGAAAATCCATGTTTGGTGGATATTAAATTCTACATATTAAATTTAACGTTTTTATGTCGATACATGATATCCGATGTGTGGTTATTGTATAACGTTTCGTCATTAGAGAATTTTAAGGAATTATTTAATTCTTTTTAGTGATTTTTTTTAAGTCGGTTAATATATTTTTTTGGAAAAGTTTATTTTATTAATGTTACATGTTTACGTTTCAACAGAATATTACACGATACATGAACATAGAATACATGTTCTATGCTATATATCTAATATCTATTCTATATAAAATAGATATAGAATATATTCTTATATCCGTGCATGAATATATGTTCATGCACGGAAATATATATTTTCTTTCGTACATAAAGGGTGAACGAGTTAAGTGCAACGAAAAACAAGCTAAAAATGATATAATTGGATTTAAAGCTAATATACGAAGTATTGTACTCTACAAGTCCTAGCAAATTTCATAAATATTACCATTTGATTTAAAACTTTTTACAGCCGATGTTTTATTAATTTATGGAGTTTAATATATTAAAATATCGTTACAATAATCTTTTAAAATTTACGCATTTTCCCTTTCTCACAGATAAAATAAAAAGATTGTTTTTAATGTAAATAATGTATAATCATTTAAATAATATTTATGATATAAACATATAAGAAATAATAATAAAATTAAGATAGGGGAAAATTCCTTTTTACAAATTTTTAGAATTATAAAAATCTAAATGTAAAACAAAAATGAAAACATAGAGATACTGATATTACACTTGATAAAATTGTATTCAATGTGAATAAATTAACAGAATACCCGAATTTAATTTGTTACAATTTAATCTGATTAACTTAGATATTTACGTTTTCAACAGAATTCTCGTGGGGTTTTCTTTTATATTATTATTATAATTATAGTTTTGTAAGTTAAAGGTGAACGAACAAGTACGATAAAAAAAAATCAACTAAATAAATCAAACATAAATACAATATCCTCTGCCTCTGCTTCGTTTAGGAAAGAATAGATATTCAAGACATAGAGTGTAAACATATTTCATCAACATAGGTAAATTTCCGAGGCTTGTAAATTCCTCCTCCTTGTCGATAGTGACGCTAGTAAAGTTCCCATTACAGATTTTGCCGCAAATGTCCCATCTCGTGTGTTAATCTATGGTTGAAATAACCCTAATATACCCTGGATTCCTCACCATCTCGTAAGATGCAAATGGAGATCGTGTCTCTGAATCAGACCCGGTTCTTCTTGCGTCCGGCTAGCGGCGCTGTCGTATCGAAGACGGTCGTGTGGATACGCGGGGTAAAAGAAAGACGATGTGAGGCGATGTTATAGAGCTGCGATATTAGGAGCATGTTTTTATGAACGTGTGTTACAGCAAGAGGTTGTTTTAAAATATATGTGTATGTTGTTTTCTTGTACATGCCGTAAAAGTAAATAACATGTGAGACGTTAATCATCTATTTGTGTGTTGAATTTTATGTTACATATGGAGTGAGAGGAAACGGTAGCTACGATGTTACACCCTTATTGTGATTGCTCTATTAATGGTTTATGAGTACGAAGCACATAGAGCCCTTTTTTATTGCGTATGTAGCGTTTTAAGAGCACAAAGTAGAAATAATATTTAAATATTGATTTGGCATTTGAGAAGTTTAAAATTAAATATCACTTCTACAAAGATATCTAATTTTCTTTGTAAAAAATGTGTGATTAAATGCCAGTATTGTAGAAACACGTAAGATTTGAAAATTTTGAAATTATACCGTATAATATTGCTTGATAAAACTCTTGGAATATTGTTAAATGCAAATTTCACAACGTTCAAACAATATTTCAAGCTAGTATTGGTCAAAATAGCCAATATAAACAATATTGGACAAATATCGCTTAACTACTTAGGAAGCTTGTGTCACATCCATATTTCTGTACCATTTTTTTTAAGTCTACGGGCAATTACTCTATATAAATTGTAGTAGTTCATAGTCCTGCTACTATTTTTTCCGTAGCACATTTTTTTTCATGAAATAATAAAGTTATATTTAGTTAATTACTTTAATAATAATGTCTACTTTTCTCTTACTGATATCTTTTTATCTATCACCGTTATTTATACTGTGTGTCTGCAAGTTAGTTGGGCAAAAAGAATGGTTTATTGAATGGAATTGTCAGGAAAAAAATTCAAGGACATATTGTTGTAAAATAGAAAAGAAGTTCAAGTTTACCATTGTCACAAATGTTCGATGTGACTTCCTTTCGTGACTCGCAAATGTTCCATCGGTATGTCATTTCTTGCCACAGATTTGTCCGCATGTTTCCGTCGATCAAATTAATAGCAGTGCAGATTCTTGATTTTAGTTCAGGAATGGACGCAGGAGCTCTTGTACTCTTGAATCTTTGCAAAACCCCATTCATCGAAATCAGGCAGTTAAAGATCATGTGATCGTGGTGACCATTGAATAACACACCTGCTCGCTAAGCGGTAGAGTCAGTTATGACGCCTAAAGCTACCTATGAATAAACTTCGGCGATATTACTTCTATAAAAATAGCAAATAAAGCCTTTGTGCACGAATATTAAAAAACAGAAAAATCGTTTAAAAATGCACAAATAATATGTAAAAAGCTGCAAATAGCTGTTTTGAATCTACTAGCAAGATTCTTTTTCAGTGCAAGATAGAGCAAGGCACAGCGTGCTGGAAAAAGGCACAGTCTGCCAGCCTTGCTTTTTCTAGTACGCTGTGCTTTGCTCTATCTTGCACTGAAGAAGAATCTTACTAGTAGATTCGAAACAGCTGTTTGCAGCTTTTTACGTATTATTTGTGCATTTTTAAACGTAGTTTTTCTGCTTTCTAATATTACTACTACTCTGACTTTCAACTAGTTAATTTCATTTAATATTTCGGAAGTTCTTAAGTAACGAAATTGTCCAACTAATTTGTAGACACCCTGTATTATAAATAAACTTTGTGTTTGTCATCTTTGCATTTGCCTGTTTAGTCATTTATATTTTTTGAAAATTAGTCTTGCATTCTTGCAATTGTAAATTTTTGCATAATATTATTTTTGTAACAGCTAAATATGAGGCATTACTTTATTTCTTTCTTTTTACATTAATATATATATATATATTTTAAAACAAAATGACCCATTTTTCAAAAATGCAATTCAACGCAAAAAAAGGACTCGAAATGGCCACTAAAACAAGTACTTTAAAACCATGTGATGTTAAACTTAAATTTATCACCTTATTTGTTTTATAGAAAAATAAGATATGTGATACCACATGTCTAATAAAAATTTAATGCCAGAATCATATCCATCTGGAAGGAAAAGTGTAGTTTAAAGCAATTTTCTTGTATTCCCGAATAAATACTATGCTTTTTATCGTGAGGCAACGGTCTTTATAAAATAAATATCATTAAAAATTCAGCTTATATACACAGTCTTTCTTTTTAGTAGTTTTTATTCAAACTAATATATTAAATGAATACATGAAACATGTTTAAATTATATCCAAAGATTCAACTTCATCATATATTCTACATAATGCTATATAATCAATTGTAATTTTAAATCATAAAACGCGAAGTACTGTACTGTCACAATTTTGAATTTTTTTTTTCTTTCAACTGGTGACAATTTAGACATTTTAATATCGTATATTAAATAAACTGCTTCTACTAAAAATATCCCGTAATTTCTTTAAACCGCATATATTTTAATTTTATTATATTTTTCTTGCCACTTGACGTATGCATTCGCATTAAAGAAGAACATAAAACTACATATATTTATAGACATGATACCGTCATTTATCGGCGAAAGATATTTATGATTAGTAAAAAAAATAGTAAACTATATTTTATTTTTCAATATTTAGAATACGAGCTATGTTTCCTGAATGTTTTTAAAATAAATTTTGGCAATGGTATATAAAGTATATGAAATACTAGTATTAAAAAATGCTCTGACGAGCACCAAAAAAGATTAATATGTTTTTAAGTATGAAAAAGGGTTCGACAAGTGCTTCTAATTCAGCATGAGAAAGGACAAGGGGTCTCTTCTTGGCTGCAGCTCACTGTCAAGGCCAACTTTGAAAAAATCAGATTTGTGCTTTTTCCATATAAAAAATTTTCAGTACTTTAGTAAAACTTTCCATCGTGCTTTACATGTTAACTGCGCTGTTCCACTGTTGTACTGCGCGTGCATCTGCAATGCAACTTTCTACAGTGCACTGTGTACCATTATTGCTCGATAGACTGTACTACACTGTACACTCCTATTATGCTTTTGAACCTCAGTGTACACTCGCACTGTGCTTTTTTACTTTCGTATTAAAGGTATATGCGTCTCATGTTCGTTTATAAATTACATATGCATTGTTGTACTGCATAGTTCATTCTGGAACCACGGCCACTTGCATATAATTTCAACAATCAATCATTGCATTATACTGTCATGCGCGCACATGTGGAATTGTTCCTGTGCAGAATACTGCAAACACTGCACCGCACTACAAATCAGTGCAGCTCTACACTGCGGGCGTATTTGGTGGAAATACATGTGTGTGATACGCTGCAGGAACTAAGGTTTTTTGTACTATGTCGCCTTACATAATCAGGCTATGTCTTTATTGCCTACGAGTTTACACTACACATTTTTATCGTAACTGTGACTGATTTCTTTTACATGGAAAAAGCGCAAATTTGGTTTTTTCAAAGTTGGCCTTGACAGTGAGCTGCAGCCAAGAAGGGACACCTTGTCCTTTCTCATGCTGAATACCACCAGCACTTGTCGAACACTTTTTAATACTTTAAAACATATTAACCTTTTTTTTCGTGCTCGTCAGAGCATTTTTTAATACTTGTCATATAAATTTTTTGATAAAAACTGAAGATTTTTTGATATTGTATATTGAATATAAGTAAACCTCAGTTGCTTTTAAATATTCTTAATAATTTTTCTTATTTTGCACAATCATTCACTATTCCAGGTAACACACACTGTTTTAAGAGGCTCAAGGTTTTTTAATTTAATTCCCGTTGTTTTCAAAGTATTTTATTACAATTTCGTTGAAATTCACACCTTTTGAGTTCATTACATATAGATAGATGAGAACAGTTCTCTATCATTCACGTTCTTACAATACTGGCAGTAGCAGTTTAATCATTCGTTATAATATCTTTTCTAAAATAAGAAAGTAAATATAATCCAGGTTTGGAATAAACCTAACTCTGGACTTTTGGAAGCAGTACTTTTAATCATTAATCAAAATCCGCTGATGGTTTTATGTTCTAACCCAGCAAGTGTAATTTCCAGAGCTCAACTGATTACCAACGTGAACAATTGCTCCAACGTTGGATCCTATTTCAACCGATCATTTGGCGAAAACTAGTCAACCTGTCGAGAATCAGCCAGATGTAGCTCTTTTATAGTTGGAAAGGTTGAGCAATGATATTTTTGTGACGACGCGTTTGTTACGCATGACGTGTGTGTTATGTCATCCAGTGATTCATAATTCGACATTTTATCTGTGTTTTTAACGAATTTTAATGCTTTATTAGCTTTTGCGTTAATTAAAATAACAATTACGTCAATGATATTAAAAGATGAAACGCATTAAAAAAAATCATCTACTGCTTGTTTAATTAAAACATTATTTTTTTTTTTATTGATGTGGGGGGCAAGTAAATCAAATATCTAAGAAATAATGTTCGCAAATAAATATCTAAGATTACTATTGTTCGGTTTTCATCAATATACTGTAAATTTTATTGATGAAAGTTACTGATAGCCGATATTTTAATGGTTGCTACATTCACGAATTTCAGGTATTTTTGGGATTCCGATACACTGGGGTTGCTGCATCCAGTGATTCTTTTTAGTTTTTATGTGCGCAAAGCGCTCATACATGTGGTACAGTGATCGCTGCATTAACGATTTTCGTGTATTTTTCGATTCCAATGCAACGAGGTAGCTGCATCGGTATTTCTCTTTTGTTTTCATGTGTGCGAAGTACTCATACATGCGGTATAGTGATAGCTTCATTTACGATTTTCGTGTTATTTTTTTACTCCAATACAACGAGGTTGTTATATCCAGTGATTTTTTTTCTCGTTTTCATGTGCGCAGAGCGCTCATACATGTGCTATAGTGATCGCTGCATTATATATTTTTTTTTTATTCCAATACAAAAAGTTTGCTGCGTCCAGTGGTTTTTTTTCATGTGCACGAAGCGGTCATACATGCGGTATAGTGATAGCTGCGTTAACAATCTTGGTGTATTTTTCGATTCTCAACGAGGTTGCTGCATCTAGTGACCTTTTTTTTTTTTGTTTTCATGTCCGCGAAGCGTTCATACATGCGGTATAGTTGTCGCTGCATTAACGATTTTCGTGTATTTTTCGATTCCAATGCAACGAGGTAGCTGCATCGTGATTTCTCTTTTGTTTCCACGTGCACGAAGCACTCATACATACGGTATAGTGATCGCTTCAATAGCGATTTCCGTGTATTTTTTTTATTCCAATACAACAAGGTTGTTGCATCCAGTGATTTTTTTTTCGTTTTCATGTTAGAGAACCACTCATACATGCGATGTAGTTATCGCTGCATTAACGATTTTCGTGTATTTTTCGGATTCCAATAAGAGGCTGCTGCATTCAGTTTTTTTTATGTGAGAGAAGCGCTCACACATGCGATATTAGGATCACTGCATTAACGGTTTTCGTGTATTTCTCGGATTCCAATACAACGAGGTTGTTGCATGCAGAGACCTTTCTTGTTTTCATGTGCGCGAAGCACTCTCATAAGCGCGATATAGTGATCGATGCTTTAATGATTTTTGTGTACTTTAGTTTGTTTTAAATCTTCACAATAATCCTTAACTTTTTGCTGTAATTTTGCTGAAACGCGTATAAAAATTTTACTTCTTGCATCTCATATAATTTCTTTTTATATCTATCATATTAAATTTGTGAAAAAAATATATTTATATTTAATACGTAAATGCAACATCTAAAAAAAAAAAAAAAAACAACCATTTGCTTATGGTTTAATTTGATAATTCCATATTTCCATTATCATTCTTTTGTCCAAAAATGTCTAAACGAATCAAATTTTACATCTGGATTCACGTAACTCTAGCCTTTTCATTAAATTCCAACTACTGTTTGACTTTATTTTTGTCTAATAAAGTGGGCAAAAACTAATAAGCATCTTGTTGCTTAAATTGCTTGTGAAAGAACTAACACGTAATTAATGGTAGTAAACTCACTAAATCAGTCGATTCATTTTGATGTAAATCAAACACTCTTTTTCGTTCCGTTAGCAACTGGTCACGGTTGTTGACGTTCACATTTTCACGAAAACGTGGCATTCTTAGTGAAATTTGTGTTACAGCGTTTACCTATAGCAAGAAACACCATCAGTGTTTGAGAGTTTTAAATATTGGAAGTTGCTTTGTACGTTATTGCATTCAACTTGAGCTTTAGGTAACTTTTTTGTAGTTAAGACAATTTTCTTTTTTTCAAAGAGGGCTCAGCATAGTCAATATTAATTGCTGCTTGAATGGATTTACGCTTAATGTTTCGTTCGCTACCGTAGGGCTCTGGCAAAATGTTGTAACGTGTCTATTTTAGCAAATTAAAAAACACGCACAATCTGTTGCATTCTTCTACAGGCTTTTTTTTTTTTTTTTTTTTTTTTTTTTTTTGTAATAAATTGTGCAAGGATTAAAATCAACCAATTTGCACTTTTGATAATTGACGAACGCGACATTAAAGTTACATAAACCATACAGTCTTCGAAACAGGCTGAGCTGGCGTCATTGTTCATAAAGCAAATATTATTCATAACTAAAGTTTAACTTAAACTTTTTAAATTATGGAAAAATTAAACTTTATTCCTGTAAGAAGTAATTAGTAACGTGTAATTCAGATATTAAATTATGAGGTTATCAATTGAGGTTTTGATCTTTTATATTGCGCAATGAAAAGTCAACAACAATTGCAACACTATGACACAATCTTTCTTTTTCTTTTATTTATTTATTTGTTTATTTTACAACGAAATCTAAAACAAAACGTCATTTTCGCTTTCATAAAATTTACATGCCCATATTTACCATTTTAAAATTATTTTAACGAACCATAGATTTTTAATAAACATAGTCCCAAATCTGATGTTACGTTTGCCAGTTACAATTTTGCATCAGAAAATCTGCACTGTTGATTTGAGGTTCTAATTTGAGTACCGGCGAAATGCACAAATTTATGCCTCTTTAGACGTATTCGTAATAAAATATTTAGTTTTATGAAAAGAAACACTCATTTAATTTTACTATGACGTCATTTTCACTCACTGAAGTCCTCCCAGATTAGCGTCTCAATCGAATGAAAAAAATAGAGTAAAAATCCATTTCTTCTTTAAATCGTGGCGTCATTTTCTGTTCAAAACTTTAAAAAAAATATTTTTAATTGTAATACGAAAATAGCATGCGTAACAATATGGTAATTTTCCATTTTTTCTCTCAAAACAAAGTACATGTGTTATGATTTTTTTAAAATTATTGTACTGTTTTTTAGCGAGTGGCAACATGAAAGAAATGATTTAATTTGAAAATGGAAAAGGTCAGATTTCTATAATGTTAAATTATGGAAAGACAAATTCGATTTTCTCAGCGATCGTCAGACATACAAAGATGAAAAAAAAATCTAAATGAAGTTTTACCAAGAGGATAAAAATAAAATAAAAACGAAGTTAATCCCCCCATTAGTTTGTTAGCTAAACTTGGTTGAGCTTTGCGCCTTCATTTTTTCGTTTAAAGTTAAATAAAAAACTACAGTAAGCTAGAGTAATTTTTTGAATGCGATCATTTTATTCGTCTCGTCGAGTTCTATCTTTAAAAAAAAAATCACTGTCGTATGCCACTGGTTCGCCAAAAAGTTTAGAAAATCGTTTGCATTTTCTATTTCTTAAACATATTATATCAAAACGCTACCGCGTTTGCTATGATAATTTTGTTCCAGTTAGATTATACTTTTAAATTTACCGTATTAATACCTAAAGGGATATCAAATCATCGAATGGACTAGACCTTGATTTATTTATTTATTTATTTATTTGCCAAATTGAACCCTTTTTTAACAGATAGTATTTGGGATATTAAATTGTGAAAATTGAAAATACAGAAACGTTTTTATATTTATAAACTTGAACGTCTATATTTCAACAAGACTTTGGCATAGAAAGAGGATATTTATTGAGTTATTGTGGATCTTTTATTTAACATTTTGTGACCGTATAACTCAAATTTAAAATTTTCGGTTTACATGTCAAATTTTAGTTACAAAATTAAAAAACGAATTTCTTTCACTTTTTTGTAAAATATATATGTTGTTTTAACGTAATCGGGACTGCATGTGCTTAACTTGCACGATGTCACATCAATGGAATAGTACGAAAAATAAGTAGATAAATTATAATAATATTTTCTCATGGTATAGTGAGAAAGATTAACATATGCTAAATTGTAAAGCACTTTTGAATCATACTTACAAACATTATCTTTTTAAATGTACACATAATCAAATAAAACACATAGGGCGGTTAAAAATTGGGATATCGGATGAAGCAATGTGGATTTAGTGTCGTTTTCGATTTCCAACTGTACAAAGGGGAATCAGATACAAATAAGTGAAAAACAGTTAAACAAATAAGATACAGTGTGATTCAAAAAAACGTTTACAAAATGACATGGTAAATCAGGCATACAACAAGGGTGAAAAATCTCATAGGAACATAGGGTCGGAATTCGCTTATTGAGTCACAAATACAGGGTGGTTCATCCTAACTCAATTTGGGTTGACGCACATAACTTTCAGAAAACTGAAGTATACTATAATAAAACATTTAACAGACATTCTCACCTTTGTTGTAAATGCGATAGCACCAAACAAAGTTGGTAGAGGTTTGCAATATACGCGCAATCAGTATGCACTGGACGCCCCACATTTTGAACTATGATGAGCACTTCATACGCAGGCGCGGATCCACGGGGGGGGGGGGGGAAATCCACCGAATGTCGCGAATTTCGACAAATGGTCGCCGAAAAAAATCAATTTCGTAAATTGTTCGCAGGCCAAAGGATCGCGCAAAAAACGCCAATTTCGTCAAAGGATTTTAAAAAACACGAATTTCGTCAAAGAATTGCGTAAAAAACGCTAATTTCGCGAAGGAATCGCGCAAAAAACGCTAATTTCGTCAACAGATCTCTGAAAAAATGCGAATTTCTTCAAAGAATCGCGAAAAAATGCGCGAATTTCGCCAAAGAATCGCTGAAAAAACGCGAATTTTGTCAAAGTGCTGCCAAAATTAACGCATAATTAGCACCTGGAGGAGATTCCTCTAGGTGCGCATCCACCGGGGGGGGGGGAGGGGTTAGATCGGGGCAAAGAAGGGAAGAACAAATTACCAAGTTGGTTTTTAAGAAATCAACACACCATACGCATTTTAGCTTTTAACTGACAAGGATTAGGACATAATCCTTTTTTTTCATTCATGAAATACCCTTGAAATTTACCAATGTGGGTGGCAATAACAATATATTTTTTACACATTATTGATTTTCTTCAGAGAACATTACGATGCGTGAATTTTTCAAAGGACCTTTCTTTTTCTTGTTTCTTTCTTTCTTTGGAAATTGCTATGAATCCCATTCTTTTCTCAAACAATAAAGCACTCCTCAAAAATATCATTATATAGAAATTAGTATTGCAGCTTCATTGAAAGAAAGAAAAAGTTTTAACACTTTAAAGGGATCCGAATAACGTTGCCAATTTCTGTTGTAGAGATTCAACAAAAGGTACACGAAGTGGCATCGTCCCACCTCAACCCATCAGTGTAAAAAATTATGGCGTCATATGCCTTTTGACAGGACATAATCCTATTTTGTTCACTAACTGCCGAAACGTCAATGAGGTTTACCAATGACACCCGAAAAGTGTTTTCGTTTGCTTGTCTGCCTGTTCCGCGAAAACTGCCATTAAAAGCATTGGATTTATATCTTTGGGGGGCAGCGACCGCCCCGATCGATCTCACCCCCCCCCCCGTGGATGCGCACTTTGGGGAATCTCCTCCTGGTGCTAATTGTGCGTTTTTTCCGCTGCTCTATGACGAAATTCGCATATTTTTTTCGCGATTCTTTCACAAAATTCGCATTTTTTCCGAAATCTGTTGACGAAATTAGCGTTTTTTGTGCGATTCTTTCGTGAAATTAGCATTTTTTGCGCAATTCTTTCGCGAAATTAGCGTTTTTTCCGCAATTGCTTGGCGAAATTAGTGTTTTTTCTGCGTTCCTTTGGCGAAATTTGCGTTTTTTCTACGATTCTTTGACGAAATTTGCGTTTTTTCTGCGATCCTTTGACGAAATTCGCGTTTTTTTGTGGTCCTTTACGAAATTCGCGTTTTTTTGTGGTCCTTTGATGAAATGTCTGATTTTTTGGTGAAATTCACGTTTTTTCCGCGCTTTTTTGATGAAATTCACGTTTTTGCTTGATCCTTTGACGAAATTCATGTTTTTTGCGTGATCCTTTGACGAAATTCACATTTTTGCGCGATTTTTTGACCTGCGAACGATTGACGAAATAGATTTTTTTCGGCTACCATTTGTCGAAATTCGCGGTGGATTTATATTTTTTTTATCCAAAGGGGAGGGGCGATCACCCCCCCCCTTTCCTTGGATCCGCGCCAGTGAAGAGGTATACACACCATAGAGGTCTGCACGGGTCCGGGATTGGTCCGAGGCCCGGAATGAAGACGAATTTTCCAACGGGCCGACAGAATTAGGACAATTTTTAAAACGGGCCGGGCCGACAGACAAAATTGAACGGATTGAATATTTCCAACTGAGCGAAAAAATGCCCAAGCCGGGAATCGAACCCAGATCCTTGGCTTACAAGGCCAATGCTTTTCCGTTTAAGCTAACCGGGCCGACAACCAGCCAGCATATTTCGCTCAGATAACCTTAGGTTATCTGAGGTTATCTGGTTATTATTAGGTTATCTTCTAAGGTTATCTGAGCGAAATATGCTGGCTGGTTGTCGGCCGGTTAGCTTAAACGGAAAAGCATTGGCCTTGTAAGCCAAGGATCTGGGTTCGATTCCTGGCTTGGGCATTTTTTCGCTCAGTTGGAAATATTCAATTCGTATGATAACTTTACCAATCAGTTTGATTGTGTTTAAATAATAGTTAAAATTGAACGGGCCTGCAGGGCCGGGCCGGGCCGATAATAAAGTAATCGGGCCGATATACGAGCCATTTTCAATGAATACGATTTTCTCGAGAAGTATAAATGTGCGTCACGAGCCAATGCGATTTTAACAACATCAATACAGATATATAACATGTCCATCGTAGAGTTACAAGACATCTGATTCCGGGTTTAATTTTTTTCAGCAGCTTCGTGCCAGAATGGAACTGGTCTTAATCGATCTCAGGGTGTGTAGGACAGGCATTGTGTTTTGTAAAAGTATTAATAGTGATAATGAATTTCTGCTAACAGTATCTTTGGAAATATACCTTAAGGGGTTCTCATATTCACTACTCAACAATGCGAAACTTTCAGACATATGTTCTGGCTCATTTTTAATTATAAAGGCATAAAATTGACAGGCCTGACTATTGAAAGCATTTGGAAACTAATAGTTTTCTCCATATTTGATAAATTAGTTACAGAGATAACAGAGATTCTTGTCACCTGACTGTACGTTTTTCTCCTTTCCTATGCTATCGCTTCCGGAAATTCGATTCAAAACGATAACTTTGGCAGTATTTTCAGTTAAAGATATATTGATTTTATCTATGAGAAAGACGGCATTTACATAGTTTCTGTATAGGAATACCTGCCAATCTTACGCGTTTCCAAAAAGAAATGAATTCATAAATGTGTCGATATGTAGCTCCTTTGGATTTGAGAAAAGCCTTAAAAATGAGAGAAATATTTTCACAAATCTACTTTTTATTATACAGCTTCAAAAGTTATCATGTTTTTAATCCTTTATTCTGAATTACATTAACCTTTTAATGAATCCTTATTAGAATTTTGAAATGTCTTTAGAGACGATGACTAAAACACTGTAAGTAATCGTTAATGTTTACTATTGTGTGTTTTCTGTTTTGCGAACACATAGTAATCTAAAATATACTGCAAAATGTTCCCATAAATATGTATGTAGTATTCATTAAAAGAATCTTAATTGTACGTCCAGTGATGGAACAGTGGCGCAGCAGTTAGGCGATTGTTACCACTAACTTATTTTAGTATTCTTTACATTGAAAAATCTCAGAATTCTATCCTTAAATAAGACGAAGAATACTAATAAATGTTATTTATTTAATAAAATATATCAACTTATTCTCTAGTGCTACACTGTTCCATCACTGTATGTCGAGAAAAAACGCATTTTTTTTTTTTGTTGTTGTTGTTGAAATTGAGTCGGGGCGGGCCGGGCCTGTTTCACTGATTTTTGTACGGGCTGGGCAGGGCCGAGAATTGTAAAAATTACAAACGGGCCGGCTCGGAAATTCCGGCCCGTGCAGACCTCTAACACACCACGTAGATGACACATTTTGACTTTCTATGATGTTAAAAGCCGGTCAGATTTCTGAAAGGGATCTTTTTTCAGAGATTATCCTCTTTCAGAAATTTGATATTAAAAAATGGATGTGATGATTATGTTTTTCAGCTTTCGGTAATTGGTTCTTGTGTATTTTTTAGTGCTGAATCCAAAAATGACCTTCATTTTGTACCATGCCATCACGTCAGGATTTCACATAAATCGCAAATTTTTAAAAAGTCTTACATCAAAATCAATTATCAAAAGTTAAAAAGACAATCATCGCAGGCTTGTGTTATTAACGTTCTTCACTATAACTAAAAGAACAAAAAATAAGATAAATAATTACCATAGTATAAGAGTAAACAGAAAAAGAAAAAAAAAAAAAGGCATTTAATAAATAAATTCTGTTATAACGTTTTTAATTTTCGACCTAATATGTAACAATAAACGATATTTTGAGAGAGGTCGAGATTATAAAATAAGAGAGTGATGGATAAACGAGTGTTTCGGTTAATCGGATGTCGGACAATCGAGAGTCTGTAATTTTCGTATTCATTTAATAATTAAGTTCACAGAAGGATTTGAGCTACAGAAATTATGACTTCGTTGATTATATGTCACTCGATATCGCCCCCCCCCCCCCAAAAAAAAAAACGATTCTCTGGATCCGCCCCTGTTCATACGGTATCATCGATTGCTTGAGCAACGTGTTTTTGCAGAACTTTTCGCGATGTTATCAGATTTCACACAAAACAAGGTACATGTCGTTGCATTTTCATTGCAATATATTTTTTTTTCGAAATTATTACCGTCAACTCGGGTTCAGTCAGAATGAAACACCCTGTATTTGCAACTAAATAAGTGGTTTGGGACCCTATGTTCCTATGTGATTCTTTATCCCAGCTGTATGCCTGATTTGTCATGTCATTTTGTAAACATTTTTACTTTCTTCTATCTTTACAAGAAGA
This sequence comes from Maratus speciosus, assembly GCA_963932465.1. Taxonomy (NCBI): domain Eukaryota; kingdom Metazoa; phylum Arthropoda; class Arachnida; order Araneae; family Salticidae; genus Maratus; species Maratus speciosus. Next base: position 25,944,458 of record OZ010786.1, read on the forward strand.
AAGTATTGGATTCATGAAAATTTTCGAATTCCGGTTTTCAATTGATTTACGCGTTTTAGGGGTCAGAGATCCCGAAAAACATGTTTTTACAAAATGTCTGTCTGTGTGTCTGTCTGTCTGTCCGTCTGTCTGTATGTCTGTGTGTGACACAAATTTTGTGGGTGCTCTATCTCAAGAACTAATGCACGGAATTTAATAAAAAATTATATCCAGTTAGTCCCTGATACAAATTGATGCTGATTAGTTTTTGGTGCAAATCGCTCAACCGATGGCGCTGCTATGCTGCATTTTTTACGATTTCCGCAATGGCTCTATCTCAAGAACTAATGCACGGAATTTCATGAAATTTCAGATTCCGTTAGTCCTTGATATGACTTGATGCTTATTTCTTGTTGGTGTAAATCGCTCAACAGGTGGCGCTGCTATGCTACATTTTTTAAGATTTCCGCAATGGCTCTATCTCAAGAACTAATGCACGGATTTTCATGAAACTTCAGATTCAGTTAGTTCTTGATATGACTTGATGCTGATTACGTGTTGGTGCAAATCGTTCAACAGGTGGCGCTGCTATGCTGCATTTTTTAAGATTTACGCAATGGCTCTATCTCAAGACCTAATGCATGGATTTTCATGACACTTCAGATTCAGTTACTCTTTGATATGACTTGATGTTGATTACGTGTTGGTGTAAATCGCTCAACAGGTGGCGCTGCTGTGCGCATTTTGCACGATTCCCACAATAGCTCTTTCTCAAAAACTAATTCACGAATTTCCATCTAACTTCAGATTTAGTTAGATGTTAACACAAGTTGTTGCTGATTAGGTTTTGGTGTTAATCGTCCAATAGGTGGTGATGCTATGCTGGAATTTTCATGATTTTCGCAATAACTCTATCTGAAAAACTAATGCACGGATTTTCCCCAAACTTCAGATTCAGTTAGACTTTGACATAAGTGGTTGCTTGGTGGTTTTGGTGTAATATAGGTGTAAATCACCCAATAGGTGGCGCTGCTAGGCTGAGTTTTGCTGGATTTACACGATTTCAAAGCCATATCTCAAGAACTAATGCACGGAATTTCATATCTTTAGAATCCTCATGATGGGCATGGCATAGATTTCCGTTTAATTTTGGCAGTGTGATAGCAAATTTTCAAGTATTAATATGTATGAGATAGAAGAAAGTTTTGGGATTGGTACATCCGACTAGTTTTCAATCACACTGTACAACTTTTTTAAAGGTCTCTGTTACAAAATCAAGGGTCAAGGAAAGGTTTTCTGTTAAGGGAACCAGGCAATCGAGGTGATGGCATAGAATTTCGTACAAAAAAAAAAAAAAAAAAAAAAAAAAAAAACTCATAACGGTCTTGGCCACGGCCTTGTGAAACGTGGGATACATTAAAAATCAAGTTCGGTTCGCATATTTCAACGTCTTATCTAAAACGAGTGCCCGCAATTAAAAAAATAAAATTGAAGAGCTCAGAAGATAAAGGTGGTGTGTGACGAAAAAAAAAAAAAAAAAAAAATGAACTAATTGTACGATTGAAGACAATCAAAGGTCGTCTACCCTCCGTTAAATTACTATTTGAAAAAATCCTAATACTCGGAGAGATTTTAATAAATATGGTAGGCATCTGACAACAAACGCAAACAAAATTGGAACTTTTTAACTCATTTTCACAAGATGATGATTGTGTCACTTACCACCTTTATCACCTAAACACCTTATATATCACATAAAAAAAAAAAAAAATACATTAATTAGTAATTTGAAATAAAATTAATGGAAGAATAGTTAACCTTAATAATTTAACCCTCTGAGTGGTTTGCCTTAGAGGTCTGCACGGGCCCGGGCTTGGCCCGAGGCCCGTACTCGGCGGCCGATGGACGCCCATCGGCCGGCGGAATGGAGGAGAATTTTCAAACGGCCCGGACCGGGCCGGCAGAATTAGGACAATTTTTTCAACGGGCCGGGCCGGACCGACAGACAAAATAAACGGGCCGGCAAAAAAATTGAACGGGCCTGCAGGGCCCAGCCGATAAAAAAAATGAATCGGGCCTATAGGCCCGATATAAAAATTTCAGACAAGCAGATAAAATACGAGGCCACTTTCAATGAATATGTCTTTTTCGAGAAGTATAAATGTGGGTTACGAGCCGATGCGAGTTTAACAACATCAGTACAGAAATGTAACATGTCCATCGTACATCGTACATTGGCATCCTACAGTTACATGATGCCTGATCCCGGGTTTAATTTTTTCGGCAGACTTGTGCCGGGACGGAACTGGTCTTAATCGTTCTCTGGACGTGTAGGACAGGCATTATGTTTTGTAGAAGTATTAATAGCGATAATGAACTTCTGTTAACAGTATCTTTGAAATGTACCTTCAGGTGGTTCTCATATTTACTGCTCAACAATGCGAAACTTTCAGACACATTTTCTGACTCATTTTTAACTATAACGGCATAAAATTGACAGGCAGTATTGGAGGCATTTGGAATCGAATAGTGTTTCCATTTTTGATAAATTACGTACAGAGATAACAGAGACTCTTCTCACGTGACTGTACGTTTTTCTCCTTTCCTGTGCTATCGCTTCCGGAAATTCAATTCAAAACGCAAACTTTGGCAGTATTTTCTGAAAGATATATTACTTTTATCTAAGAAAAAAACGACATTTGCATGGTTTCTGAATAAGAATACCTACCAATCTCATGCGTTTCCGAAAAGAAATGAATTCATAAATGTGTCAAAATGTAGCTCCTTTGGATTTGAGAAAAGCCTTAAAAATGACAGAAATATTTTCACAAATCTACTTTTTATTATAAGCTTCAAAAGTTATCATGTTTTTTAGGGTTCCGTACTTAAAAAGTAAAAACGGAACCATTAAAAGATCACTCCTGTGTCTGTCCGTCCGTCTGTCTGTCACAGCTATTTTACTCGTAAACTATGGAACGTGGAAAGTTCAAATTCGGGGAAGTAATAAAGACCATTGACGCACATATTTTCAGATTAATAAACATACATAATGATATTTAGTAAAAAAGTAGAGGGGCTAATTATTCTACTTGAAAAAAAAATCTTTTCTTTGTATATCATGTGGGTTATCCTGTGAAAGCTTTTGAAACGCTGAACTCAAAAATACATTCCTTTTAATTTTCGATATTATATTTTCAAATATATTGTTGAAAATATAGCGCAAAAATATGCCCCCCCCCCTCTAATTCCGAATCTATTGAAACTAAAATTATGAAAAAATTAGAGGTAGTAGACGTTAATATAAACCTTGCCGGAAAATTATAGCGATTACCCTAGGTCACATAGTTTTTGAGTAATTAGCATTTTTTTTTTGTTATACACAAATTTCGACTTACGGGCATTCAAAAAAATTGTTGAGCATCGCTGAATATACTTATCGTTGCAGAAGAATAAAAGCATTGTTGATAATGATTTTTGAAAAAAATCATCGGTAATTAGCCGAGATATTAACCCTTAAATGTACGGTCAGTTTGGACATACACAAGGACAGGGGCGGCGTACTCTATGCCTAGTTAAAAACTTTTAATGATATATATATGTAGTGTCCAGTAATAGTATAAAAGCAATAAACGTCAAATTGTTAAAAACATACTAATTTAAGGTGTCTCGGGACGCTAAAAAGTGGAAAAAATGAAAAAAAGATCATTTTCAACATTTAAAGTCTTAAAATGTATATGAATTTAAAACACAATTTTAATTGGGATGAAAGATATAAGTATGTTTTTTCGTTCCATGTATTTAAAAAATTGCAAGATACAGAATTAGTATTTATAGGTGGCTCGAAACTGTTAGACATTTGTCGAACAAAAAATAGGCATAACAGTTTACGCGCAGGATTACAAAATAAATATTGCAACTAGAATGAAAATTTTGGTGCTTACTTATACTTCAGATTGAAATAATTTCCCTGAACTTAAATAAATTTTTATTTAAAGCATTTTTATATTTTTAATGCAATGTTGCATTTAGCTAATAGAAAAATTTGAAAATTTCAACAGTAAAATCACCTAAAAATATATATATATATTTTTTTTTACAATAAAAAGGAAATTTTAGGTTTAGTTTATACAGACTAACACGAAATATATGTTTTGAAAATTTCATGTAAAAATATTCAGAAGTTTTTGAGGTATCCTGCGCGTTATGCCCAAAAAACGCCATTTGGAAAATAATGACTTTAAAGTTTCGGAAACGCCGCTTCAGCTATTGAGCGGGTATATTTCTAAAAACCAAAACTTCTGTTCTAATGGGAATTTCAAGGAAACAATTATATGAAAATATTCAGAAAAGATAGGAGTTTAACATCTAAAAAAATTAAAATTTCTTAAATTTTGAAGCTTTGAGAGTCCTGCGACCACTTAATCCTTCCCGGCACGGAGTAATTCTATTTATAAACTTATGAAATAATGAACTGACATCAGAATTTATAAACGAATTTATTAGAAAATGCGAATTTGCTTATTTTCACGTACACGATAAAAGGAAAATTTTAATTAAATATTCTTGGTGCCGTTTGTCTGTTTTGGAATTAAAATTAGGTGTCCGTTTTTTAAGGGCATCGCCCTCGAAAGATTTAATTAGAATGAATCGCATAAATACTGTGGGATTTGCGATAGTTTGCATTAATTGTATCGCTCAATACGCCTCAAGTGACTTTAAAAGTTAATTAAACACATATCTGGAAAAAACGGGTCACTGACAAAGGCGGCGTTGCAACTTTGAGACCTCAATTCGAAGTGCGCTTATCACAATGACAAATTTAAACTTTGAACAAATGTTTCGATTTAGCTACACTGTTGAAATAAATGTTATTACTACGCTGAATTTAGTTTCATGAAATGCCAAATGAAGTTTAACTATGCACTACTTTTATTGTCAGTACCGAATTAAGTTCATCATAAACATATTAGGATAATATTAAAAAAAGAGTTATACGAATAGCTATATTTGATATTATTTAGGTTCCATATCTTTTTGAACTTTAACTTTCATGGTATACCCGATTACACTTTTCTAATATACAGTGTATCCACGTATAACCTGACCGACCTTTATTTTCGCAACCGTTGGTCCTAGATGCATACTTCTAATTACAAAAATGGTTTAAATAAGGTAAAGAATTATTTTTAAAGCGATTTGGGTCAAGAAAAATATTTATTAAAAAATTACGAAATTTAATTTTTTATACGGTCCCCCGGTCCTATAAGTGATATTTAGTAAAACTTTAGTGTGACACTAACAAGTAAGACAAAAAAAGTCCCATTCTTCTAACATTAAAATTGACCGAGTTGTAAAACTTTGAAATGCACGACTTAAACCATTTTTATGCATCTCAAAACAGATGATTTCTGCCATTCTTTCAGGGATCGTATTTAAAGTACTTGAACTAATTTCAAGGTATCTGCGCTTTGAAAGAAGTCGTACAAATATTACGATTAAGTTTTATTAGTTAAGTTTCAGATTAGTTAAAATAATTGTATTTTAACATATGTTTTATTTTGTAAGGATTTGAGGCTATGATTTCTTTTAACTAAAATTGTGTTATTTTCATAAGGTTTTATTTAACCTTTAACTGATGTTACAGAAATTGTCACATAACTAGTGTGAAACGGTCTGTGAGACCGCTGCATCGAAAGATGAATAAAAGGCATGATTAACTCATCGGATGTTGTTTTTGTACTAAACTTTTTGTTCAGGACGGTTATAATTAAAATTCGCCTATTCAAAAGTATCTGGTGATAGTACTAAAGTTCTAAACGGAACAAAATATCGGTAGCGTTTGTAGTTAAACTATAAAAGCCGCGGTCTGAGAGACCGGTAACATCAGTTAAAGGTTAACTTGCAATGATCGTTTTTCCAGTTTAAAATTTGTATTAGAACTTTAACTTACTTTCAAATGTCCGATTGAAGTTAAATTTTACATACTGACTTAAATCCGATGACAATGCAATATTATGATTTACGACTCTTACCATCTTATACATACTTATATTAGAGGATAACACCAAAAAATTCGGATAGATTACCGTCAAGAAGTTTAAGAAAGAATTTTAGATTAGATAACATAAACCTGCGATGGTTGTGTTTTTTAAATTTTATAATTACATTTTATGTACTTTTAACGCTGAATAAAAAAAAATACCTTCACTTATATTCATGATGTCAGGATCTTTCGCAAATCGTAAATTTCAAGGTTAAAAAATAGTGAAAAATCTGATACTATAAATTAGATGCAAGACTTTTTTATTCGGTTTAATTTTATTTAATTCAATAATTTATTAGATTTTTTGGCTTATACTGGGTTTCTTACAGCTAAACAACTCGGGGGTCCAATGAGGTTGGTAGGGGAGGGAGGATCAATTTTAACTTTTAGCTTTTTAACTTTGAAATTTGTGATTTGAGAAAATTTCTGACGTGATGGTTTAAAATGAAGATCATTTTCGGATTCAGTGCTAAAAATTACATAAGAATCAACGTTCAAAAGATAAAAAACATGCCACAACCCAAAATTTGAAAGTCAGCGTAATCTAACAGCATTTAAAAATATGCATCATTTTGTAAAGAATTGAGGCTGTAGTTTTACATCCTTTTATTTAACAAAAAATCCGTTATTTTTATCCTCTTATGATGTTCAGTACAAATTGTGCATTTTGCAGTAATATGTTAAAATGATTAAAGATTTCAAATTTATATTGCAATGTTAATTTTACTCTCAACCATTTCTTTAATATACCTGACGATTTTATATTTCTACTAAATTTGTGAATGACCCCTAATATGCAGCAAAAAGTATACTCCAACTTTAAACAGCTATTACTCGGTCAATTTTAATTGTAGAATAACGGGACTTTTTTTTGCCTTACTTGCCAGTGTAACAGGGAAATTTTACTAAATATAACTTATAGGGCCAGGGGACCGTATAAAAATTTAGATTCTGTAATTTTCACTAAATTGTTTTTTCGCTTCAAACTTTTTTTATCTTAACCCTGCACCTAATTTTGACCATTTTCGTAATTGGAAGTATGCATCTAGGACCAACGGTTGTGAAAATAAATGTCGGTCAGGTTATAAGTGGACACACTGTATACAGTTATACCCAACCTTACGTTGTATAGTTTTTTTACAGTCTTAGTATTCTTTTAGCAACTTTTTTTTAATACAATTACAAATTCATATATTTATTCTACGGAACCCTCTGTACGCGAGTAATGCTCGCACTTGACCTTTTTTTTTTAAACTTTTTATTCTAAACTACATTAATCTTTTAATGAACCCTTATTTAAATTTTGAAAAGTCTGTAGAGACGTTGACTAAAACACTGTAAGTAATCGTTAACATTTACTATTGTGTGTTTTCTATTTTGCGAACACATAGTAATTTAAAATATACTGTAAAATGTTCCCATAAATATTCATGTAGAATTCATTAAATGAATCTTAATTGTATGTCCAGAAAAAAACGGAATTTTTTGTAGAAATTGAGTCGGGCCGGGCCTGTTTTCACTGATTTTTGTACGGGCCGGGCCAAGAACGGTTAAAATGTAAACGGGTCGGGCCGGCAAATTCCAGCACGTGCAGACCTCTACTTTGCCCGTATTTTGCAGTTTCCCCTGTTGTAAAAAAATATTTTAAATAGAATTGCATTTTAAAATGTATGTCAACTAAAGGGGCAGGAAGTGTATTTTAGAAACAAACAGTTAAAGAAAATTCAAATTAAGATTATTTTTATACGTATTTTTACGAAAAGCCAGGAAAGTCTTCAAGACGCTCGGGGATGGGGGGGGGGATCAGTGGCGTACCCAGGATTTTATTTCGGGGGGGACGCTGACTTAAATTTTCATAATGTTCTAAATCTTACGAAACACGTTGCATTGTGTTATAAACAGAAATCATTTTTCTCAATAAGGCCGTAGCCAGAGGGGGGGGGGGGGTGCAAGGGTGACTTTGTTCCGAATTTTCCGAAAATTTGGACTTAAAAAATTATCGCGATTTTTGACAAATGGTCGCCGAAAAAAATCAATTTCGTCAATCGTTCGCAAAAAAAAAAAAAATCAATTTCGTCAATCGTTCGCAAAAAAAATCTCCAATTTCTTTAAAGGATCAAGGAAAAAACCGGAATTATGTCATACGGCCGCAGATAAAATGCGAAGTTTGTCAAAGGATCGCGAAAAAAAGTCAAATTTCGTCAAATGATAGCGGAGAAAACGTGAATTTCGTCAAATTATTCTAGAGGAAACCCTAATTTCGTCAAAATGAGCACAGAAAAAAACCGAATTTCGTCAGAAGGCCGCAGAAAAAACGCGAATTTCGAAAAAAATATCGCTAAAAACACGCATTCCGTCAAAGGGCTGCGAAAAAGAAGCTAATTTCGTAAAGGATCGCAAAAAACGCGAATTTCGTCAAAGGGACACGGGAAAACGTGAATTACGTCAAAAGGCCACAGAAAAACGCAAATTTCATCAAAAAGACGAGAAAAAGAGCGAATTTCGACTAAAAGCCGCGAAAAAACGCAAATTTCGAGGAAGGATTGCGCAAAAACGCGAATTTTGTCAAATGACCACAGAAAAAACGCGAATTTCGTCAAAGGACCACAGAAAACTGAAAATTTCGACAAAGCATCGCTAAAAAAACCCGCATTCCGTCAAAGGGAAGCTGAAAAAACACGAATTTCGTCAAAGGGAAACAGAAAAACGTGAATTTCGTCAAAAGGCCGCAGAAAAACGCAAATTTCATCAAAAAGACGAAAAAAAAAACCCCAAATTTCGTCAAAGAGCCGCGGAAAAAACGCAAATTTCGACGAAGGATTGCATTAAAAAACACGAATTTCGGCAAATGACCACAGAAAAAAACGCGAATTTCGACAAAGGATCGCTAAAAAAACGCATTTCGTCAAAGGGAAGCTGAAACAACGCGAATTTCATTAAAGGATCGCAAAAAAAAAAGAAAAAGCAGGGTCACAAAGAAGGGCCACAGAAAAACGTGAATTTCGTCAAAAGGCTGCGGAAAAAACACTAATTTCGTCAAAACCCCGCAGAAAAAAGCAAATTTCGACAAAGGATCTGGAAAAAACGCAAATTACTTCAAAAGGTCGCAGAAAAAAAGCGAATTTCATCAAAAGGCCGCGAAAAAACGTGAATTTCGACGAAGGATTGCGTAAAAAAACGTGAATTTCGGCAAATGACCTCAGAAGAAACGCAAAGGGCCGCAGAAAAAACGCAAATTTCCTCAAAGGGCTGCAGAAAAAACGCAAATTTTGGCAAAGGATTGCTAAAAAAAATATGCATTCCGTCAAAGGGAAGCGGAAAAAACGCAAATTTCGTTAAAGGATCGCAAAAAAAAAAAAAAGCATGGCCACAAAGAAGGGCCACAGAGAAACGTGACTTTCGGCAAAAGACTGCGGAAAGAAGCGAATTTCGTCAAACAGCAGCGAAAAAACAAAAAAAACACGACCATTTCCATAAAAAAACGCAAATTTCATCAAAGAGCCGCGAAATTCATCAAAAAGACGAGAAAAAAGCGAATTTCGTCAAAAAAGCCGAGAAAAAACGCAAATTTTGACGAAGGGTTTCGTAAAAAACGCGAATTTCGGCCAAAGTTCACGAAAAAAACTCGAATTTCATCAAAAACTCGCGGAAAAAACGCAAATTTTGACAAAGGATCACGAAAAAAAAACGCGAATTTCGCAGTGTCGCGGAAACAAGCTAATTTTGTCAAAAGTTCGGGGAAAAATGCAAATTTCGTCAAAGCGTCGTGATAAAAACCTGTATTTCATCAAAGGATCGCGTTAAAAACACATACAAATATCTGTGTTTATTATTATATGTATAGTTTTTAAACTGAAATAATATGCTGAACTTTTTAGAAATCTGGTTAACCCGAACCCACTCAGCCTGAAATTGACCTGAATATAAACAGAGTTAACCCAAACTACAACAAAAATAATTAGCAGCAGGAAGGGATTACCTCTCCTTTCCCCCTCTGCTGTAACCTTTCAGAAAATTTGCTGAGAATTTCAGATTTTTTTTTTTTTTTAAACTCAGACTCAAATCTGGGGAGACGGGGGGAGGGCACGGGTCCGATCCTGAGACCGTCCCACGTCGAAATCTGTTGAAAAGTGTTACTGTTTTTTTTTTATATATATATACTTTCATTTAAAAGAAAGTCATTATAACTTAAAATCTATAAAATTGTTCTTCCAATCCCCGAAACTAAACTCTGGCTACGGTTCTTGTTTAACAATAAATTAATATTGTAACAAACACAAAATATTTTTTGTATACACAAAATATTTTCATACACATATATAAAATAAAGACTTTGTTTATTATTTGTGCATTGCACAAGTAATAAGAAGGACTTTAAACCGTTCCAGATGAAAAATACTGGCTGCAAAGTTAAGACAGAATAGGAAGATAAGTGGGGGAGGGGACATTACCGAACTCCAAAGATGTCTTTGCAGTCAAACAAGAAGTCATTGAGTGTGTTCAGAAGTGCATTTCGCGCCGCGCGCGCGCTCAGAAGTTTATGTCATGGAGTAGGTCTTATAGAAGAAAGGAATTTTAAAATAATTCAATTATTTCATTATTTTTAATGGTTCAAAAAAGGTAAAACCAACGACTATATTTCTTTATCCTTCCAAAACATGGTTTTCGTAACAGAAATACATGCCTATGTACACTTAGATAAAATCTAAAATAGTCGGGAAAAACATCACGTGACCTTCTTTATCTACTTTAGCCCATTTAGAATTTAAAATTAGTTAACCAACCGCACACAAACTCCGCGCGAACTGCTCAAAAAAATTGTGTGGACGATTTGATCACGTGATTGTGCGTTGTTTGGTAGGTTGATTATTTCAATTTAAGAATTCAACTGGTGATCTAAAAATTTTAACTTTTTAACAATTTTCTTTTTATTTATTTAAAAATAATTTATCAGTTGATTTATATCTTCCGTGATAAATAGAATGCTGTTAGTAAACCAAGATTGTGATATCAGCATATGAGATTTGTTTGTAATCTACTATACTGGATGGATTTCAATGGAATTTGCACTGTTAGTTAGACAATTTTTCAAAGAAGATTTTAATATATATATTTCTTATTTTATGATTGCATATATTTAATAACGTGTGGATAAGAGAACAAAATACATCATAAAACACGAGAAATAAATGACATTCAAAATTCTGTTAGTATAAGCAAAATACTAACTTATACTTTCAGTAGAAAATTTATAAACATTCTAATCTTACTTTATTCACTACAAAACTAGACAGCAAACCTATATATATTATCTCTTTAAAAAATATATGTACAGATATTTTTAGTTAAAATAATCTACAACTATTACATTTTATTTTTATAATGTTCAAAGTAAAATATGATTTCCAGCCTAGTCTCGATAAAAATTCACTCCTAAAGTACTCAAAAAAAAAAAAAAAAAAAAAAAAATCAAGGAATTATCCTACGCGCAAAAGGATATTTTCGCACAATATATATTATTTTTTCATTTGGATTTGCTTAATGTTTATATCATTATACATATACATACTATATATATAATCACTTAGAAACGAAACTTTGAATATTTAAAAGGCGTTTAGATGTAAAACTTTCATCTCAAAATACCTCATTTTCTCACATTTAAATAAGTATTTTATTGTTATAATAAAAATACACGTGCCTCTGTATAATAAAAATAAAAAATATATCTTCATCAAAAATATCTTATTCATTATGAAAAATATAAAACAACCAATAAACAAAACAACAACAACAACAAAAAAAAAATATGTTTACAACGTGGGCTTGGAAGGATTCGAACCCAGAATCCCTAGTCTCGAGTTCACTGCCTTATCCATTCAGCCATCTAGCACACGTTCCTTTGGCAACAAAATATCTTTATAATTAGCACCATAATTAATCAAATCCATGATCTGTTCCTGAACACACTACGTGTTATTCCATCCATGATATTTACCCACTCCATGTTCCTGTCTCCTGAGCTCGCGCGCGTGCATCTCGAACACACTCATTGTGTATCTTACAGATACGAGGAAGTAATCGAGTGTTAAAAACAAAAGTTAATGAATATCATTCACAGTCAGCTCTTCCGCACATATATAGTGTGCCTGACTTCCGACTTAGCCAAAATTCTGAAGGGATTAGCTAAGGTGTCATTATACACTAATATGGGACTAACAAGAAAGACAAGTGCGATGCATGACAAATATATATATATAATTGAATTGATCAAAAAAGTAAGAAGTAAACTTTTTTTACCATTTAATCTGACCGTTTTGGCAGGTAAAAGAGGTTTAGTCCCTTCAATCCTCCGCACCCCCATATTTCGGTGTGGCATGGAGATGCGACTGAAAAATGAAAGTTATTAAGCTACTTTTACAGTCAACTCTTCCGCACCGGATTTCCGATTTAGACGAAATCGACTTGAGATTAGCTGTGGTGTTACTGTGCATTAACATACTACCGCATTGACAATCTTGGCGCCCGCCGACTATGGAAAAAATTAAAAAAAATCCTTAAATTAAACTACTTTTAGATTTGTCGAATTTATTTGTAGGTCTCTTGAACTGAGTATATATGTTTTCATTTATCGAGTAAAACAGTGATTTCAGTCATTTGAAAATGGATTTTGTGGTCTCAAGTAAATTTGGTCGCAGGACTGAGGAGGATATTGGATTAACAGGAAAAACAAATTCGTGGCATGCCAGAAAATAAAACAAATTTATCTGAAAAAGAAGGAATATCAGCCCTTTTTTCATTTCACTGCGATCACTTCAGAGGTGAAATGGAGCTGTAACGTCATAACCCCCGTCCCCATCGAATCATTTGGTGTATGCTGGGGCATCACTGTGCACTAATATATGGGACTAACCAGAATAGCTGCGTCGCAGAAAAAAATTAAAAATTAATCTCAAAAGAAAGAAAAGAAAAATGGAATTTTTTTTTCATTTCATATTTGATTATTTCGGAACAGTAAGTAACCCCATCAGCCCCTTCCCCTCATTGGGTACACTGTGGTGTAACTGTGCGTTGATATGAGAACTAGCCAGAACGTGTAGTTCGTTGTATTGCAGAAAACAAGTGCATTACAAATTCATCTCGAACAAAAAGAAAAATATCAGCCCTTTTTTCATTTCATTTTCGACTATTTTGGGAAGGGGCTGTAACCCATCACCCCCTTTCTACTTCTTTGGGTATAATGTGGTGTCACTGTGCACTAATATGGAACTAAATAGAAGAGAATGGCTAGTCTGTTGAATGATAGGAGAAAAAAAATACAAATTTATCTCAAACAGAAAGAAAAAAGCAATATTTTTTTATTTCATTTTCAACTATTTCGGGAGGAGGGGGATGTAATTCCATCAGCCCCCTCCCCATCTTTGGGTATGCTGTGATGTCAATGTGGACTAATATGGTGTTATTTCGCTGTATGGCAGAAGAAAAATTACAAATTTATCTCAAACAAGAAGAAAAAAAACAGCCTTTATTTTTCATTTCATTTTCAACTATTTAGGAAGGGGACACCCCATTAGCCCCTTCCACCTCTCTGGGTATAATGTGGTATCACTGTGCACTAGTATGGAACTAAAGAGAAGAGAGCGGCTAGTCTGTTGAATGATAGAGGAAAAATACAAATTTATCTCAAACAAAAAGCAAAATATCAGAACTTTTTCATTTCATGTTCGAATTTTTGGGAGAGGGCTGTAACTCCATTGACCCCCTTCTATCTTTTCGGGTATAATGTGATGTCACTGTACACTAATATGGAACTACAGCGAAGGGAGCGGCTAGTCTGTTAAATGATAGTGGAGAAAATGCAAATTTATCTCAAATGGACAGAAAAAAATCAGCTCTACTTTTTCATTTTATTTTCGACTATTTCCAGAGGAGGAGGTTGTAATTCCATCAGCCCCCTCCCCATCTTAGGGTATGGTGTGATGTCAATGTGGACTAATATGGTGTTAACGAGAATGGCTATTTTACTGTATGACAGAAGAAAAAATTACAGATTTATCTTTAAAAAGTAAAGAAAAAACACTTTTTCATTTAATTTTTCGCGATTTCTGGTTGGGGGGGGGGTGTAACCCCATCAACCCCCTTTCTCTTCTTTGGTGTCAATATGGACTAATATGGAACTAAAGCGAAGGAAGCGCATAGTCTGTTGAACGATAGGGGAAAAATGCAAATTTATCTTAAACAGACAGAAAAAAATTCAGCACTATTTTTTCATTTCATTTTCGACCATTTCGAGAGGAGGGGGCTGAAATTCCATCAGCCCCCTAACTAATATAACCTGGACTAATATGGTGTTAACGAGAATGGCTATTTTACTGTATGACAGAAGAAAAAATTACAGATTTATCTTTAAAAAGAAAAGAAAAAACACTTTTTCATTTAATTTTTCGCGATTTCTGGTTGGGGGGGGGGGGGGGCTGTAACCCCATCAACCCCCTTTCTCTTCTTTGGTGTCAATATGGACTAATATGGAACTAAAGCGAAGGAAGCGCATAGTCTGTTGAACGATAGGGGAAAAATGCAAATTTATCTTAAACAGACAGAAAAAAATTCAGCACTATTTTTTCATTTCATTTTCGACCATTTCGAGAGGAGGGGGCTGAAATTCCATCAGCCCCCTAACTAATATAACCTGGACTAATATGGTGTTAACGAGAATGGCTATTTTACTGTATGACAGAAGAAAAAAATTACAGATTTATCTTTAAAAAGTAAAGAAAAAACACTTTTTCATTTAATTTTTTGCGATTTCTGGTTTGGGGGGGGGAGGCTGTAACCCCATCAACCCCCTTTCTCTTCTTTGGTGTCAGAATGGACTAATATGGAACTAAAGCGAAGGACGCGCATAGTCTGTTGAACGATAGGGGAAAAATGCAAATTTATCTTAAAAAGACAGAAAAAAATTCAGCACTATTTTTTCATTTCATTTTCGACCATTTCGAGAAGAGGGGGCTGAAATTCCATCAGCCCCATAACTAATATAACCTGGACTAATATGGTGTTAACGAGAATGGCTATTTTGCTGTATGGCAAAAGAAAAAATTACAGATTTATCTTTAAAAAGTAAGAAAAAACACTTTTTCATTTAATTTTTTTACTATTTCGGGAGGAGTAGGGGGGGGGGCTATAACCCCGTCAGCCCCCCTTTCTCTTCTTTGTTGTCAATGTGAACTAATATGGGACTAATGAGAATGGCTTTTCCGCTGTATAAGGGAAAAAAATTTAAAAAATTTCCATAAAAGAAAGACGAAAAATCAGCACCTTTCTATATCACTTTCGAAAATTTCGGGGGGGGGCTGTAGCCCCATCAGCCCCCCCCCCCTTGGGTACGCCACTGGGGGGATATCAATCATAATCTATACTCCTATTATAAAGAGGAAAAAATTGTTTATTTGTAGGAGGTAAGCTCTGGAACTACCGAACCGATTCCAAAAGTAATGGTATCAAAATGATGGTGTTAGTCCAACTTAGAACATAGGCTATATCTTATGTCGGTGCCACTACCCCAAAGGGGGTGTAGGAGCAAAAAACGTTCTAAAACTGCGATTTTACCGTTACTGAAGAGCCTAGACATACGAAATTTTGAATATTAGTTACTTATAAGATATAAATGATGTCTAAGAACAGTTCTTAAACAATTCGAAATTTAAAAGGGGTGAAAATGCACAAAAAGCGTTCTGAAGAACGTTCTAAATGGTAGTTTCTACACAATTTCAGGAAATACCAAACCGATTTAAAAAATATTGGTATCAAAAAGATGGTGACAACGCTTACTCCAAGATAGGCTATGTTTTATGACGGTGTCACTACCCCAAAGGGGGTGCAGGAGCAAGAAACGTTCTAAAAATGCGATTTATGTGTTACTGAAGGGCCTAGAAATATGAAATTTGAAATATTAGCTACTTATTAGATATAAAGGATTTATAAGAACAGTTCTTAAACAATTCGAAATTTGAAAGGTGTGAAAATGCGCGAAAATCGTTCTAAAAAACGTTCTAAATGGTGGTTTCTACACAATCTCAGGAAGTACCGAGCCGATTTTAAAAATAATGGTATCAAAATGACGGTGACAACCCTTGCTCCAACATAGGCTATGTTTTATGTCGGTGCCACTACCCCAAAAGGGATGCAGGAGAAAAACGTTCTAAATTGCGGCTTTTGCGTTACGGAAGGGTCTAGAATCATGAAATTTGGAATGGTAGTTAATATAAGATATCAATGATCTCTAAGGACATTTCCTGGAAAAATCGAAATTTAAAAAGGGGTCAAAATGCGCAAAAAGCGTTGTAAAAAACTTTCTAAATTGCGATTTCTATGCAATCTCAGGAAGTACTGAACCGATTTCAAATATAATTGTGTAAAAATGATGGTGACAGATCTTGCTCCAAGATAGGCTGTATTTTATATCTGTTTCCACTACCCCAGAGGAGATGCAGGAGAAAAATGCGCGAAAAGCGTTCTAAAAACGTTCTAAATGTCGATTTGTCGGCAATATCTCAGGAAGAATGAATCTGATTTCAAATGTAATGGCAGGAAATTGATGCTGGCCGCCTCTGCTCTAACATAGACGCTATTTTATGTCGGTATCACTATCACCAAGACGTTGCAGGGGCAAAAAATGTCCTAAATTTCGATTTTTGTGATCGGTAGGGGCTAGCAACTTAAAATTAGGCAAGGTACATATTTATTAGATATAAATGATCTTTAAGAACAGTTTCGAAAAAATTGGAAATTTAAAAAGGGGTGAAAATGCGCGAAAAGCGTCCTAAAAACGTTCTAAATTGCGATTTCTACTCAATCTAAGGAAATATCAAAGCTATTTCAAAAGTAATGGTTGCAAATGAATGGTGACAGTCCTTGCTATAACATAGGTTATATTTTATGTTGCTGTCACTACCATCTGAGGCAGTGTTGATTTCAGTGGGTGGCCCGGGGGGACATTCTCCCCCATAAGATGTCCCCCCCGGAAGATTTGAGATTTTGGGTTTTCAATGGTCAAAAAGTGCAACCCCCCCCCCAGAATTCTATAATTCCCCCCCCCCCGGAGCCACAGAAATCCCTCCCGGAGAAAAGTGTCTGAATTCAACACTGATCTGACGGTTGCAAAAGCAAAACATGTTCTAATTTGCGTTTTTTGCACACCTGAGGGGTCTAACACTTTGAAGTATGGCATGGTATTTACTTACAAGATGCAACTGCTTTCTAAGAACAGTCGAAAGATAATTCCAAATTTAAAAAAATGAAGTGAGTGAAAAGCGTTATAAATTACAATTTTTGAGCAAACTTATAAATTACCAAACCCATTAAAAAAATAATGATGAAAAATTTTGGTGATAGAACCAGCTCAAACATAAGCTATATTTTATGTCTGTTCCACTACCAACAGAGGGTTGCAGGATCTAAAAACTTTCTAAATTGCGATTTCTATGATACTGAAAAGGCTAGAAACTTTAAATATGACATGGTAGTTACTTATAGAATATAAATGCCCTCGAAGGAACGTCGAAAATAAATTCGAATTAAAAAGGGGAGGTGCGAAAAGCATTCTAAAAAAGTTCTAAATTACGATTCTATGCAATTTCTGGGGATATAAACCGATTATAAAAGTAATAAATGCGAATCAATGGTAACAGTCTCTGCTCCTACACAGGCAATATTTTATGCCGGTGATTCTACCACCTGGGGTTCACAGGAACAACAAACGTTTTAAAAAAGGCCTTTAAAAGCTTTTTAAATTACGTTTCTGTGGAATATTAGGAAATAACAAACCGATTTCAAAATTAATGTTGGCAAATTAATGGTGACAGTTCCTGTTTCAACATAGCCCTGTATGTTGAGAGAGGTGGTAGGACTTGGAATTTGACATGATGGTTAATTTTAAGATGTAAGAAGATGGTTTCTAAAAAATTCAAAACTTCAAATGAATACTGAAATGAGCGTATTAATTGAGCATAAAAATTTCAAAATATTTTTTAAATTATCATTTATTTAGTTTTATTTCATTTTATTAATTTAAGTCTCATTTCTGCCTAATGCAGTGTAATAATGATGTTTAATCAAACTGTGTCTTAAATAGTAATTTTTGAATTATTCCTAAAAGTAATAAGTACCTTTTAATAAAAAAAAACCTTTTAATAAAATAAAATATTACCTTTTAATAAAATAAAAATTTAATTAGTACCTTTTAATAAAAATTAGACATATAAATATCACTTGGCATATTTCAAACATTACGCGAGCAAAGCCGCGGGGTTTGCTAGTTTAGAATAATTGTAAAACTAAAAAAAAAATAAATAAATAAAGGACTAGAATATAGAAAGATATAGAAATTTGCACAAAAATATTTATTAAAATTATAAACTCGTGTTTTACTGGTATTCAAATATTCTAAAAAAACATTGTAGAAGGAAATATGTAATTTTTTTTTAATATGCTAAAAAGCAATTATTTCATATCTAAATTTATATATTTATTTTTATAAAACATAATAATCTGTAAAAATTCGTATTTATTATTTCTTATTTTTAAAATTAAAATTATTAAAATTATTTAGCAGGGGCGATTTCTTTGCATCAATCATAGGTTGTGGCACCCTTCTTCGAAGGTGAATGCTGACAAAAAAATGTAATTACACACACAAAAAAAAAAAAAAAAAAAAAAAAAAATTAATTCTACTACTATTTTGTAAACATGAATTTGTTTTTTATTCGACGAAATTTAGAAATAAATTTAATTATTAATTAGAAATGTAATAATTTAATTAAAATACATTTGCCATGATATTATTTTTGTAAAACAAACGCATTAATAATCTTTCAAAAATGATTTGGATTCACACTAAGATTATAGAAAAAATATTATTATATATTTAAAGATGTAAACTAAAGCTAATATTACCAGAAGGACCTATGCAAGTGGTGCCCAGCGCAAAGCACATTGCGAGGCCCTACGTCACTAACAGTGACTGGAACATTGACGATATAGCAATATCTAGTTTAACATAGGTAAAGTGACAGCATGTTACTCAATAAAGTCAAGCACGTCTTAACAATCTATTTCAAATTCTTGCCTCTTCCTGGATTTCGTCCTGCAAGCTCGCATAAGCACGGTTTGAAAAACAAAAATATACGTAACAATTTTCCGTAAAAAAAAAAAAAAAAAAAAAAAAAAAAAAAATGTGTTAACTTGTTAAAAGAAAATTCAATAGCAAAATGCTTACTTTCTTTCTCAGTTACAGTAGAATTATCTGTTTTTCCCCATTGTTGACAAACTTTTATTAATACCGAATACAAATTCCCAAATGACTATATTTTAGTACTTGCCACTTTTTGTATGGAAAGAGCTAATAAAAAAGTCCGTTCATGTATTCCCTTACGCTACTCTATGCCGGAGATAATAATGTTCGGAGATGGATGTCCCTCTGGAATTTAGGTTATAACTGGTAGCCATTATAACGCAAAAACAATTTTTACCCTAATGTAAATAAGTACAAATAGTAAGCCAAAATTACGTCCACTAATAACCGTATCACAATATTAAAATATTTATTTGCTTAAAAGACGTTATAAAAACACATTAAAAGTAAATCTATAAAATTCTTTATTGACATGTTTCAATTCTTTCACGGAGTCGTCATCAGAATGTATAAAATAAAATTACAAGTACAATGCATATGAAAAATGGAAAAAAAATCATCGAATATAAACAAGTAATCAAATAAACGCGCTCTATATTTTCGTGATCGCACTTTTTCCTTCTATGTCGCGACTCGTAAGTTGTCAAACCATTCAACCCATAAATTCGGAATACGAAAAGCTAATGTATCGTTACAAACTCCTGAACATCTTAAATAAATTTCAATGGACAATAAATAAATTCAATGGTCTTATAAATATTTGTATATAAAAATTAGACCTGTAGATTATCTACTTTCGTTAAAACATATGTTAATGTTCTCTATTTGATTCAGCCGGAATAAAGCAGTATTACCTCTATTATATTTTATGTCCGCTATAGGTTCTTTACATCTGATATTGAATTTTCGTTGGGTTATACCTATATAATGATTTTTGATTCCCCCCCCCCCCTAATAAATGGAATCATATAAACACCTGAAAGGTCATCCCTATTAACAGGATGAATTTTAGTGTTTAAAAGTATCTTTAATTTCGGAGGAGATGTATCGATCAAACATAAACCAAAATTTCTTAAATGATTTCTTATATATTCAAAGAAACCCGAGAAATAATTTGCCACTACCCTTTTCATATTAACTTCATTAACAGTTTTATTTCTATTTTTAGAAGTATCCCTGTACATTTTATCAAAGGAGTTCTGAATCAATTTGTTAATTAATTTTACCTGGTATCCATGATTATTAGCAATACGTTTAATTTTCTGTAATTCAGTCTCCAGATTTATATCGGAAGAAATCCTGAAAGCACGATTAATTAGGAACCTGAAGGTGGATAATTTATAAGACATGGGGTGCATGCATCGGAAGGTATAACGTTTAAATCTGCGATAGGTTTTCGGTAAACTGAACGAATTAATTCACTCCTCTTTTTCTGTAACTCAAGAGCTAGAAAAGATATCCCCACCCCCCTTGTTTTTAGTTCAAAAGTAAATTTAATATTATTGTCAAGTTCATTTAATTGCTGTATGAAAATCATTAACTCATCAATATCCCTCACCAAACAATAAAAATATCGTCTACATAACGTAATCATACTAAAGGAACTACCTCAAAAGTGTTGAAATTTTTAGATTCGAGGCGGCGTAATTTAAATTCCGCAAGAAGGCCAGATATTGGGGATCCCATTGGAGCACCACATGATTATTCATAAATAACATTATCAAAAATAAAAAAGTTACTTGAAATAATTAAGTTTAAACCACTCTTTAAAGTGTTCTTCATGGGCAGACCAAAGGTTTCTGCTTTATCGATAAAAAGTGCTAGGTTCTTGGTAAATTCTATTGTATCTATGATGGATAAAGGGAAACAATGTCCAAACTTGCTAAAATACAGTCTTCAGCGATTTTGATCTTCTTGATTTTCTCAATGAAATCTGTAGTAGAGTCCACTGTACTGTAAATACGGAAGGAGGAAACAACTGTTGTAGTAGGAGAACATATCGCTCAGCAGCAAGAAAAGTGACACTTCACGCAAAATTTCATTTTGCGTTTTATTCCATAAATAGGTGTGTCATAGATTCGTCTTGCTATAGTCAAATTAATATTCGTTTCGTTATGCGGGAAAACCTCTATACTACAGTATGTGTCATTTTTCAATCGCAGAAAATGCGCTGTGATGAAACAAGAAAAACGACTCATCTCAAAAAAAGTTTTGCATAAGCTCATACTCGAGCAATTTATAAAACTCTTTATCGCCTTAGTAATAAAATACGAAAATTTTCTTATTTGAGGAAATGTCGCTCTGTTGGTGATTAATATATTGTCAATTGATTAATAGTTATGCCATATATTAAAAGTTAACTTTAAAATTTGCCAGTTAGTGATGTTGTCGAATGACATTTTTGGAATGAATATGAGGGTCAACAACGGGCAAATAAAATAGGTACTTATTTTTGGATGTATTTAGAAGACATTGCTTCACATGTTGACGATGAAAATGTGGAATTAACTTTATACTATGATAACTGCGAAGGACAAAATCAAACTAAATATATTATTAAACAAAAACCTAATTTGCAGAACAAATTAAAAAAACAATATTTATTTCCTAAATTGTTTAACCCCGAGAAGGGGCAGATATTAAGATATTTCATTCAATTCGTTCTACATTTAATGTTAAATTTTTGTAACAAATAAGCTAAACCAATTGAACATTAAAAAATCAAACTGAAATTCATACAATATAATGCTTTAAACACCTATATACTTAGATTCCGTTCAAATGAAATCGAAATAAATTTTAGACTTTTTTTAAAGTTTTGTATTTTGCATGTACCTTATCATATTATGTACAATCGTCATAAACATAATGCAAAATCTGCAGTACAAATATTTACAACTTAAAAATGGAAAAAGTCTAAGATTTATTTCGATTTCATTTGAACGGAATCTAAGTATACAGGTGTTTAAAACATTATATTGTATGAATTTCATTTTTATTTTTTAATGTTCAATTGATTTAACTTATTTGTTACAAAAATTTAACATTAAATGTAGAACGAATTGAATGAAATATCTTAATATCTGCCCCTTCTCGGGCTTAAACAATTTAGGAAATAAATTTTGTTTTTTTAATTTGTTCTGCAAATTAGGTTTTTGTTTAATATGTCAAGTTTTTTAATAACTACTGCATTCAGACAAACACATTTCAAAATTAATGGAGGGTATCCTCATCAGGCTTTGATTTGTGCGATGTCGCATCACAATTTGTGGTGCAATTTACCTTTCAAAATATTTCACTAGTGCAGTAATGCAGGTTGTTGTAATTTGGTCAAAAAATTACAATCGGAACTTAAAAAATCTGCTTGAAAATGTCATTTTCCCTTCATTATGACGTCATATTAACTTCTTTTTAATTCTTAAAAAAAAAAAAAAAAAAAAAAAAAAAAAAAAAAAAAAAAACTATTTTACTTTCGTGTTTCACGTGAAAATCATTCAACTAAAAATACGCAAATTGTTATTACGGCTTTTGAATTATTTACAACAATGAAGGGAAAATGTTGAATTTTATTAGAAAATGTCCGTTGATTCTCAATGAAAAAAGCGAAATTTGGAATTATTAAGAAAAATATCTGAATAATGTAAATAAAAATTCGCCCATGTTACTCTCTAGATTATAATCCACCTATATGCAAAGGAATTTTATGATCCGTTTTGATCCTGACGTCTGGCAAATGTTTTTACACTTTGAATTTATAATATTATTAGAATTAGCAAAGAATTAAAAATGAGTGGCATCAGGGACAGAAAGGTGGGAAGAAAAAATGAAAAAATTATGATCTCCATAGGCTTTTCTATGTTAAATTAACATTGAGAAGTGACACTGGAAATAAATAAGTATTGCGCTGCCGCGCAATACTTAAATTTCATTGTTCATACATGCTATTAAGACACTAAAAATCTATAAAATAACAATAAAATTCTTGATCTGTAGACACACGTAAAATTAAGATGCTGTCCTTTCAGTAATAGAGAAACAAACTTAAAAACAAATCGGTCAAACTTACATCTCTCAACAGTTCGTGACATTGATGAGAAAGCCGAAAAGACGGGGCGTCATTTTCCAGTGAATGAGTTAGTTCATTCTGTTAATTTTGGGTTTAAAACGATTGAGAGGTGAAATGTGATGTGCTTAGAAATTATTAGAAAGATAATGAAGGTAACGTTGTTCGGTTTTCCAAAATCAAAATTTTAAGATTTGATAAATCAACATCTTTTTCATTAAACGTAAAATATTCTGATGACCAAGGCGATTTTTCTGAGTTTAAACTTAAAGCTAGAGATAAAAGCTTACATAAATCGTATTCGAAATTCTTTCCTTTGAGTAAACGGGAGAAACAAGATTGCTTGTGCTTTAAGTGCTTTCCAGAATATTCCTCAAAGTTATGTCCTTTTTTTCTACATTATAGTATCCACAATGAAGATAAAGGACTGTGTAGAATCCATACAGACCATTTTAAAATAAAGTTCCATTTTTAGAAAGTCCTATAAAATGCTGCAATATTTACTTTTATAAGAATAACAAACTTAAGATAGAAAAGATAAAACTACATGTCTAGTTTTTAAGTTTAAATTAAGTATTTTTTTTAAAATCTCTGATAATTAACTGTTATTAAAAAGGAGAAAAACCAACGTTTAAAATGAACAAATAATACATGAAAAGCAGCAAACAGCTGTTTCGAATCTACTAGCGAGATTCTTCTTCAGTGCAAGATAGGGAAAATGGAACAGCGTGCTAGAAAAAGCAAGGCTGAGCAAAATCATAAACAGCGACGCGCTGCCTTATATACCCTATGCGGGTAGCGAAGGCGCCAAAAACAACCAATGAGAGAGAAGCAGTGGAAACGACTGGGTGGACAAGTAGCGACATCTACCGTAGAAGGAGAAGTAAAGAAACCAAAAAAGGGGAAATTAAATTAATGCTTTCCAAATACTTGGAAAATCAGGAGTACTAGATAAGTCATTGACTAAAGAGTGAGAATTTTTAACGATGTGGTAAGCTTCCCAAAAATCAAGATCAAGGTTAGAAGAACATTTTTGGATAATGATGGCTGAGGAAAAATCGAACCCCTGTTGAGAAGACCAAGAATGATGAGCAATAGAAGAACGTTTGAGCTCCTGATTTTTAACATAACCTTCATGCTCTTTCAAACGAAATCTAAGAGCACGTTTAGTCTGGCCAATATAAGAAAGGCCACACTGGCAAGAGATTTGGTAAATACCCAAGTTATCTAGGCGACCAATGGGGTGTTTGCGATTTGAAAAAGAGATTTTATTAACAGGAGAACCAGGATTATTTAACAGGATTTATAAACAGGAGACCAATCTCGACAAATCTACGTATTTGGAAAAATCCTATAAATTAATTAATGATGGCCCGTATATGGATATCCACAAAGACCCTTCCACTAGTGAAATTAACTCTATTGAGTCTGCCATCAAGTCTTCTTCCATTATTATTGCTAACTTTAAGAAGTCTCTTATTCCGTCTATTGCGCATTATGCCAGGTTTTATGCTTTACCTACAGTCCATAAACCTGGTATTTCTTTTATACCTATTGTCTCTAATATCGGTATAGCTCCTTATAAGCTTGCCAAATACTTAGTTTCTGTGTTTTCCCCAATTTTGACCAGTAACTGTTTCACTGTTAAGAATTCTTTTGATTTTGTTAAAAAACTTCATAATTTAAGCCGCAGGGTCACATGATGGTTTCTTTTGATGTTAAATCATTCTTTACAAACGTTCCGGTTGAGGGGGCTTTAGATTGCCTCAAGAAAGGGCTTTGTGAATTCCATTTCTCTTATTTTGAAATCGAGAATCTTATCCTTCTAACTCGTGCTTGCTTGTCGCAAAATACTTTTGTTTTCAATGGTATTTTCTTCCGTATGATTAACGGTTTGGCTTGGCCCCTTAGTCCAATTTTATGCGATATTTATATGCACTATTTTGAGGTCAAACTTTTTTGAAATTTTAGAATTTCCGTTCTAGGTTCGTTATGTTGATGATGTTTATGTCCTGGTATGAATTCGGATATTAATCATATTCTCTCTATTAGGAATTCCATTTATCCCTGCATTCAGTTTACCTCTGCAATTGAGACCAATAACTGTCTTTCTTTCCTGGATGTCCTTGTTATTCGTTGTGAAAATGGCTTTCAGACTACCGTCTTTCGTAAACCTTTGCTGTCAGTCTGCCACCTCACAAGTATTCTTCTCATCCCACTAACCAGAAATTCGCTTCTTTCAATACTTTTGTTTTTCAGGCTACCAATATTTGTTCCACTGCTCAGTTACTTAGTGATGAACTTAATTACCTCAAAGCTATTGCTGTTGATCGTAGTTATTCCTCTAATATTATTGATTCTATTTATAAGAAATTGACGAAATCAGCCCATTCTGAAAAGCATTCTAATTCCAACTCTAATACTTCAGTTGTGTTACCATTTTTTCCTAAAATCAGTCAGCAAGTTGCTAAAATCCTAAGAAGGTTTGATTTTAATGTTATTTTTTCTCCTCTTAATAAAATCACTTTTTCAAAACCCAAACACCCCGTTGATCGCCTAGATAACTGCGGTATTTATCAAATCTCTTGCCAGTGTGGCCTTTCTTATATTGGTCAAACTAAACGTGCTCTTAGATTTCGTTTAAAAGAACATGAAGGTTATGTTAAAAATCAGGAGCTCAAACGTTCTTCTATTGCTCAACCTTCTTCGTCTTCTCAACATAGGTTCAATTTTTCCTCAGCCATCATTATCCAAAAATGTTCTTCTAACCTTGATCTTGATTTTTGGGAAGCTTACCACATCATTATAAATTCTCACTCTTTTTTCAATGACTTATCTAGTACTCCTGATTTCCCAAGTATTTGGAAAGCATTAATTTAATTTACCCTTTTTTGTTTCTTTATTTCTCCTTCTACGATAGATGCCTCTACTTGTCCACCCAGTCGTTTCCACTGCTTCTCTCTCATTGGTTGTTCTTGGCACCTTCGCTACCCGCATAGGGTATATAAGCCAGCGCATCTCTGTCTATGATTTTGCTCAGCCTTGCTTTTTCTAGCACGCTGATACTTTTTTCCTTTCTTGCACTGAAGAAGGATCTCGCTAGTAGATTCGAAACAGCTGTTTGCTGCTTTTCATGTATTATTTGTGCATTTTAAACGTTGTTTTTTCTGCTTTTTAATACTGTTGCAAAAAGGCTTTATTTACTATTTTTATAAATTATCTATTATATTTTTGATTTGAATGATTATTTTTCTTTTTCAAAAGTTTGACCAAACTGAAAACAAATGTAGCAATCTGTTCATGCTTTCGGAGAAAATAACTCTGAAAACTGAAAAAAACATATTTGTTTTTGAATTATTACTAAACAACAACGAATAATTATTATTTTTTTTCTTCTCCTAAGTAAGCTTCCTTTTTATAATAATGTAGTTTATAAATACATAGAAACGTTTTGAACTAATAAATAGTTATTACTATTAAAGCATGAAAAATAACTTACCTATTTCTTCTATTTTTGAATTGTTATACAAAATATTGTAACGACATAATTACGTTTTATTTTGTAGTAACTATAATTTTGTTTCGCTGAAATGCAATTGTAAGATTATAGTTGTATAATAATTATTAAAAAAGTTTTGAAATATGCTTTTTCTTTTAATTCAGTTTCCTAGATACCTGGTGACGAATCTGTGGTTGATTCTTATATTGATGCAAAATAAAATTTTTGATAATTAATAATAATATATTTAAGTTTAAACATTGTGATTTAAAACAAGAACGAAAAATCATGCGTCCAACATAGATAATGTAACTTTCCAAAACAATCAATATACTGTAATAAAACTTCACAGTTTATTAAGGTGAAGTATCATGTCTAAATAAGCAATTCGAAAAACTCATACCGCATTCAAAAACCCGATTTCTGCTATTACAGTCAAGACGAAAAAAATGTCAGGTTTTTTCTACAACCCTGTATATCATCTATGGATTTGTATGTATACTACATAGTATGCTAAAAGTTAGTTCAGTGAAACGCATAGCACAGTTGAAAATTTCCATTCAGCCATTTCTGTGAATAAACGGAAATGCACTTGAGAACTTTTGCGCAGCCCTGTGTATGATCTATAGAATTTATCCACACCAAGTAATATTTAAATAAATAGCTCAATGTAAAACCGCGTACCACAAATGCAAACGCACTTCCAGCAATTATTGTTCATAGACCTCATTAGTTAAATTTCTTCTTCAGCCAAATACTTTTGTGTGTCCTGTAAATGAATGATAACTTCTATGCACACCATATTTTACAGTAAATGCGATAGTACACCGCAATGATATATATAAATTTCGGTATGTTTCAAATAGTGTGATGTCATAAAAATAAACCGCAAACTATTTTTTCTCCATACACCACAATGTAGCTGAATTCTGAGTGTCTCTGTAAATAAACCGTAAATGCTTCATTTTCAATGGAAAACATGCCATTGTGATATCCAATTAAATCTAAGAATTTCATGGCAATCTGACTATATTTATGCGAGTTAGAACACAGACGGGCAGACAGACAGAGAAACCGAATTTATAAACACTTTTAACTTCTGAGAAAAGTGTTAAAAATTCACAATTTTGCACGTACTATTTTGAAAGGCGACTGAAGTTTGACAAATTGTGCAACAAGAAAAATGTCACAACTCAACAAGGGGTTACATTTATTAGGGTGGAGGGCATAAATTTGCTAAATCCACCCTATCATTTTTATGTCTACATTCTTAAAGGTTTTACGCATTTTTTAAACTCTTTTACAACTGCTTGCAGAGTTAAGTACTGTCGTTTTATGTTACATTAGAAAAATGCAAAACTTAATTTGCCTCGCCTGTAAAATTTACTTTTGTCGAGATGTGTCACTTTTCTTGCGGGTGAGCGGTATGCTTTTTCTAAGAAGTAGGTAGGACCATGGCATTTTGTCACAATCGGGAAATGAGGACAATCTTTATTTACAGTACATATACATTTAACGTCTGAATTTAATAACCATTAAAACACCAAATAAAATAAACTAAGACAGAGTTGAGCACAGTTAAAAAATAAAATTTATAGAGAATATACTTAAAAACAATTAAAAATACAATATGTAAACGTTTCGCCAAGCGACACGCAAGGCATCATCAGTACAAAAAAATATCCATTGCATTTCAAACGACAGAACAAATCAAGAACAGTTACAGTTAGTTATTTTAAAAACAAACAATATTCACTAAGGACAGAACGAGCATCATTAAGGGGTGTAAAGCCACTAAAGTGTAGCTAAAACCCCCATGTACAAGCCTAGGCTCCGACAACAACAACAACAACAACGAGCATCATTCAAAGTCTGCGATCGCGATTCAGTGAACCAAGCCTCAAGGAGCAATCTACCATGGTAGTTGTTGCAACCCGATTTCAAAATACTGGCGTTCGCAATGAGCGGAATGTGATTCGTTTGAAGTGAATGCTGGACAATTTTTGAATTCAAATTACCCTTTTTTAAAGCATCAGTATGTTCTTTTATGCGAATTTCCAATGATCTACCAGTTTCACCAATAGAAACACTATTGCAATCTTTACAAGGAAAAATATAAACAACACCGGGTATTTAGGCTTATCACATTGAAATTTATGCTTATTGAAAAAGAACTCAATTTATTAATAGGTTTAAAAGAAACCCCAATATTCAATGATTTTAGAATGCCAGAAATGTTTTTTCAGAAATGTTATTATAATAAGGCATACAGATAAAGGAGCTAGGTTTACAACGTTGAAAAGAGGGGGGGGGGGTAGAATTTACAAAATTTAAAGTATTTTTAAAGATTTTTTTTTTAACAAGACAAATAGAATAGCTATTATTAACCAAATCGCGATAAATTTTACATTTCTCTATTTCAAAATCATTACTGGAACTGGACTATTTTATGGCTCTGAAGGCTAAAGTCTTAATAACGGTTATTTTATGGCTGAAAGGGCATATAGAATTGAAATTAGTATATTGACCAGTAGAAGTAGGTTTTCTGTAAACAGTAGTGGTGACAGATTGAAAGATATCAGTCGTGAGTCTGCGGATTAGAATGTCGAGAAATGGTAATTCAGCATTATTTTCAATTTCAACAGTAAACTTAACAGGGTTACCAATAGAGTTAGAAATCGTGAGAATATCATTTAAGTCTGCTTCTTTCACTATCAAAAAAATATCGTCTCCAAAAAATAATACGTGGACCAAGTTCAGAATTAATAGTATTTTCAATATTCTGCATTACAAGTTCAGCAATTACAACACAGAGGGGGGACCCCATAACGGTACCAGAAATTTGACTATAAAAGCAGTTATTAAATACAAAACAGTTCGAGGTCAAACAAAACTTAACAAATTCAACAATCTCTTCGACATTAAAATCAGTAGGTTGTGTAGGAGTAGGCCAGATATCTTTAATAACTTTACAGACCAGATCAAAAGGGATTGAAGTAAACAGCGAAACAACATCGAGAGAAGCCATGATGTAACCGATAGGGAATACAAAACTCTGTAAATCATCAAGAAATTTGTAAAGTGAATTAAGACTGTAATTGGAATTTAAAGTAAGAGGTTTAAGAAGTGCGGATAAGTAACTAGAAAGATTATATAAAGGGGATTTTGAAAAATCAATAATGGGGCGGAGTGGGATAGATGGTTTATGAATCTTTGGTAACCCATAAAAACGAGGGACAAGACCGGTGTAACATTTCAGTTTCGAAGCAGAATTTGGGGGGGGGATTTTTTTTAAGTTTTTCAAATTTGGAAATAATAATGTTCATCGTACGTTGAATGGAAGGAGTTTGATCTTTCTTAAGTACAGAATATGTATTTACATCGTCAAGTAGTTCATGAGCCTTTGAATCATAAGCATCTTTATCCATAACAACAGATTTATCGGCTCTTGTAATTATAATCGAATTGTCAGATCTCAGTCTCTTGATAATACGCAAGGAATCTTCAGCACCAGCCGAAATGCAGTACTTAGAGTTTAAGATCAATGTAGAAATACCACGTCTAATATCATGTCTTACCAATGGGCAAGAACCCATAATAGCGGATTCAGCAGAAGCAAGTAAATCGGGAATATCTAATTTCGTAGAACCCAGAGAATAATTCAAGACTTTATTAAGCAAAGCAGATTCCGACACTGATAAATTTTTAGACGAAATATTCATGACCCAATTATCGTTAATCGATGTAACAGTAGAATATTCAGGAGTAACCTTCATAAGGAGGTTAGTAAATTTATTGGCATATTGCTTATCCAAGTTCAACTTCAGAAGGTAATTATTGTACTTTAAAAAATCCAGGATACGAAGACAATCATACGGATCAACAAAGCTAAAAAGTTTCGTGAGGTGATAATGTAGGAAACGACGGTAAGAACGTAATAAGCCGTAGTTAAGAGCGATGGCAGCAGACAGAAACTGAAGACTTGCTGAATTAGAAACAGAAAAACCTCTCTTCGACTTCACTAAAGGTTTAACACGGAAAGAAACGGGAATAATCTTGGATCTTCTGCAAGATTATTGCAGTTTATTTTTTAGTAGTTTTATCTCCTGAAATATCACGCTCCTACCTAAAACGGCTTCTGAGTGGCCAAATGGTCTAACATTTTCGACACCATGTATTTTTCCTCAATTTTCATGCTTCTAAGCTCAGTAGTTAGGACTATGCGTTAATTTTGAATCAGTCAGGTCAAACTCTTTTATATATACATATATATCATATATATATATATATATATATATATATATATATATATACATATACAGAGAGAGAGACCTTTAAACTCAAACTGCTACTGTATAACTACAAGTTTCGGATGGCCCCATTCTACTTGTATTGTAGTACATAATTTGAGCAGTTAGGTACTGTTATATTATTCTAATGAAAGAGCAGATTTTTTTGTGTTTGAATGTAATTTTTCAAGGATATGCGTAGTTTTCTTCATGAAACGGCTCTACAAAACAATATACTTCCTGTACCACCACAAGCAGCCCATATATATAGAAGTAAGTGGCTTTATCTTGCGAAAAGATTTCTGTTTATGCTTTATATTTTACTTTAGTAATAATTTAATAAACTGGATACATAATTTGCCTTTCCTTTGAATATAATTTTACAGCTGATGACGAAACAAACTTTAAGACCTGTTAACTGATTCCGGGACAGCATATGCCAGAAGAAGAGTGGGTAGGAGGAAGATCGACCTTCATCGCCATTATTTTGGATCTGCCTTTGATTTCGGAAAGAAAAGAAGCAGCATGAAAACAGAAAATAAATCCGGAAATGTGTATTGTCACTTGCCTCTGTTTGATTATGATGAAAGCAATCTCTTATCGAAACTTCTAAAACGACCTTACATTTAGTACAGATGTTAATATTGTGATGCCTTTAGATATCCATTTTCAGAAAATGGCTATTTTAATCTATTAGTAGGTTGCCGACAATTATATCAATGTTGGCTATAAGAGACAAAAATTCATACCTGCATTTTCTGTCGAAGAAATTTTAAAAGAAGAAGTTCTATGATCAAAAAGAGAGCAAAACTGCGGAAATGCACTGGACCCCTAACAGTACGTTAATAGGTGGGGGCCTTGGACAGCTACTTTGTTAGCCTACACTTTTAAAAATTTGGTACAACGTTGAACCAATTTTTGGTGCTGCAGTAGCTGCCACCATAAGATGGTGAAACATTGTTCTAACATTTGGTTCTAAGGAAGAACCATAAGTTGGTGAAAGCTTGAACTATACGTTGGTGAAAACCTTAAACCATAAATTAGTGAAACGTTGAAACATAAATTGGTGAAACGTTTGACCGCAAATTGGCGAAATGTTGAATCATATGATTTTTGTCCCCCTCCCCCCACCCCTCCTATTACATAGGTAAAATATTTTGCTTTTTTTAAAGATATTCTGTTTTAATATAATTTAACGTGAAATATTTACGGTCTCTCCAATTAATTTTGTTGGAAAATAATTTTCAAGATCGGAAACCTAGGTTTATTTAGCAAATTTTAAAATAGTTTAATTATACGATAACACCATTGTTATTTTAAATATCTTACACTGTAATTTACATATTAAAATACATAAGAAAGGATACGATGATGTTATGGGGTTATATATATATATATATATATATATATATATATATATATATATATATATATATATATATATATATATATATATATATGTATATATATAAACTTATCCAATTGAGGTAATTGAAATGCATTATACTTTGCTAAATAAACTTATCAAATTGATTTTCTATGACGCATGCAAGCAATCTAAACAAAAATCAATCAGAGAAAGAGTAAATATAAATCCTAAATTGCATTGAAACAAGGACAAAAAAAAAAAAAAAACGGGTTTTGGGGCAAAAAGTATTCCTTATCAACCCACATCTTTTTTTAAATAAATTCTAAGCATGATCTATATATTAAGAATGTGTAATTTTTTTTATATATATATATGGAGATTGGTGAACATCAACATGGAGTCTAAATTTTTAAATTCTACGAAATATGTATATAATTTTCCTTTAAACATATTCCTTAATAATTCTTATTAATACTTCTTGAACAAAATGCTAAGCCATATTTAATTTTAATATTTTATTCCCGTACATACTGTATTTTATAAATACAATCTAAATACATTTTATATATTTTATAAGAAAAGATTGATCTAGCAAATAGAAAAAAAAAAGAAGGGAATTTAAAAAGAAAAGAAATGATTGCATTTGTACTGTTTTTCATTGTTTGAAAAACATCTTGAATGTAAAAAGTAGTTATTAATCTGTTTAATAAATATTCAATCCTACATTATGTACATAAAATGTAAATATAAACTTAAAACTTACTAAAGCAGTTTTATACATAAACTTTATATCGGTATAAACAACATTTTATTTAAATGCTTAAATATCATGTTTCCTTTTCACTTCTTAAATTAAAAACTGTAATATGTATAAGGAAATATTCCCAGTGTAATTTTTTTTTTTTTTAAATCTGAAACCTTTTCTTATTATCTTAATCATTGAATATCATGTTTCACTTCAAAATATTAATAATTGTATAGACTAATTCATTAATCGTTATTCTTTATAATCGGGAAACGGTAAAGTACACAAAAAATCCATTATAAATATACATTTTCAAATCACTGCAAATTTTACATCTACTACTATGAATGCAGCCACGAATCATACCTCCGTGTCAGCATTTAAAAACTAAGATAGAACTTCAAGTTTTGTTTTCTATTTCGAGCTGCGACAAATTAAAATGCTTCACATCTCACTATTGAATAGGAAGAATGAAGTTTTTATACAAATTATCTTTATTTAAAAAGACAAAACGAATGAAGTCGTGATTAATTTTTAGTATGAACTGTTTGTTATTTAATTGTTAAAACAATTATATTTCAAACCGTTACATAAAGAACGAATACAATACACAATCGCTTGTGAAATTCGGGAAGCTAAATCAATCTTTTTCGATAAAACATGAAAACTATTTAACACTTATACACTTATACACACTTATAAGTACAGGAATGAAACATTGAAATTAAATAAGACTTACCTCCGTATTCCATGAATAATCCTTTTAATATCCCTTTCGTTTAAACTTTAAATGGCGGACGATATGCAATCGTTTCCCTTATCCTTAATGGCGTCATAGAAAAAGACGTGCTGTTCTGATTGGCTGATAAGTAGCTCGAAAACTTGGTGCAACTTATTACCAAAATGTGGTTCAATTCAACGTAATTTCCAAGGTTGCACCATGAAATGGAGTTTTTGAAAATTAAGAAGTATCATATTTTAGTGATCTTCATTAGTTTACTCCATATATTGGTTCAACGTTAAGCGGAAATTTTTAACAGTGTATGGTTGCGCCGGTCCTGATTACTAATTAGAAAATACGGCAGACACTTTGAATAAATAATTCTCCAATCTGACAACACTGCTATTGGCATCAATTTCAGAAAATGTGTTTTAGACTACGCAGTGTGTTTTGTAATTTTTTTTTAAATTTCGATATCTTCTTTTATAGTATGAAAGAAACCCTTTCTTTTAAATATTCTATTAGTATTGGAATAAACTTTATAATTTATGTGTGATGCGTAACTTTGCTTTCTCATTCTTCTTATTTTTTAAAGTTCACGTATATTTACGTTTTGCTCTCGATCAAAATTTTATATATCTGTTTTTTAAAGTATTATTCATTTTTTATATCTTTTATCGTTATCTGAAAACATTGCATCATTATCTTTATCTTGAAATTTCAATAAAAAATAAGTTTCTTCTGCTTCAGATCTTTTTTATTTAAAACATAAGTACAGTTTGATTATTGAACGGAAGATAAATATATTTCTTACGATATTTTAAATTGCTTTTATCGGGAAAGAAGAATATATTTGAAATTATGCGGGTCATGTTTAGAAATTTGTTACACTGTTTATATTCGGAAGTGAGTAAAATACCGTCAATTTTAGAATGCAAAATATGTAAAATAGCACATAGGGTTTATGATGTTCCAGTGATATGTGGTAAAGCATTTTAGAATTTACGTATAGAAATATACTGGAAAATCAATTTAAAGAAAAAGAAGCTAATTAATTTAAGCCATTCACATATTAAATCTTCAGGGCACAAAGTAGCAGGCAATAGTAAAATAAAACTACAAAAAAAGATTTATTAGATATATTTTTTAACACAACTATTCAATAGGTAAATGAATCGTAACAGCTGTAAATTTCCAAGTGGGTGAAAAATTGATTTATTTACCAATTGAATAATTGCGTTATAAATACTTAATCTAATATAATTACGCAATAACAACATACACGCAATAAAAACAATATACAGTAGAGCCACTTTTATCAGAAACTCTTTTAACCAAAACTCTCGGTTAACCAAAATCCATTTTTAAAGCTTATATATATATATATATATATACATATATATTCCTTGCGTGCAAGCGGTCCTTACCGTACTACGAGTACATATAAATATTTTCGATCCTCTTTCTTAGAGTTCCTCCGAATTTAACGTAAGATCCCGTAAGCTGTGGAATGGAACGAAGAAACCGAACAAATTAGCAATTCTGAAGCTTTTGAATGTTTTGCAAAAGCTTTTGCATGGCTAGAGTAGCAGAAAGACTGTGATACTGGTGAACTAATAATGTTAAAAAACTCCGTAATATAGTTTCAAAGAAACGGCAATCGAAACTGCGACAAACAAAACATTTTTTCAAACCCTTGTGATATATGTAAAAGGTACTTAATTTCAAAATTAAAATTCAGAAAAATTATTATTATTTCTATTTTGATATTGCTTTATTTTCATTAAGCACTTGTTTCCATAATAAGAAATATGTCATTTATATCTCCTTAATCTTAAAATTGAAGCATTCTCGATAATCCGAAAATTTCGATTTTCTGAAAGAGCGTCGGTCCCAATTACTCCGGATATTCGAGGTTCTACTGTACACTAAAACATATGATTCGATTGTGAATCAAAATAATAAATATTTTAAATTTCATACCGGATTAGAGAAATGTGCAATATTTAATTCGATATTAACTTTTATTTTGTCTATTTGGCATCCCAAAATAAAAGTATCATTAAAGCCATGCGAACAATTATTGCTAGTTTTGATGAAATTGCGTTTAGGGCTGTTAAATGAAGATTTAGCTTGCCGACTTGAAATAGAGGTGGAAATAGCAAGTACTGTTTTCCATTCATGGATAAATGTAATGCCTGCAAACTTTAACAGATTAATTATTTGGGCATCTAAAAAGAATAGGGTATTCATAGCATTTGTCGTTCATTTACAGGGACATGCAAAAGAAATCGGTTATAATACTGTCTTTGAGTAAAAATTGCTGAAGAGCGTTTTCAATTTCGGCTTACACTTTTAAATTTAACTATTTTAATCATATACCGAGCTGCTCAAAGTATTCGGATAATTATTCGATTGTAGATGGGAACAGCTGAAATTGGGTTTTCAAATGTTGTATGAGTTTCAATATGGTTGAATTAAACATTTATTTTAACTTATTAAACCATGAAGTTTTGTTACATTATTCTGAATGTGTTGTGATGTGTTTCATAAT
Source organism: Maratus speciosus (assembly GCA_963932465.1). Taxonomy (NCBI): domain Eukaryota; kingdom Metazoa; phylum Arthropoda; class Arachnida; order Araneae; family Salticidae; genus Maratus; species Maratus speciosus. The sequence goes on from OZ010786.1 coordinate 25,980,912, forward strand.
CTATGCTGGACGCATGATTTTTCTTTCTTGTTTATATATAAATTGAAACCGCATGATTCACTGTACATGTACACGAAATAGTGTTACTTTTCGATCACTTGACTACACATTAGAGAGCTGAGAAAACTTCATGTTACTTTATTGAATGCATCCTATAAAAAATTGTAGGTTTACTACATACACTGTAAATCGAAATGTCTTAAATTCAGACACTTACGTGTCTGAAACGGAGTGTTCAATTTTCAGACATTTTAAAATGTCTGAATTTTTTCAGACACTTTTTGCGTCTGAATTTTAGACACTTCAAACGTCTGAATCGCAGCCATTTTTTAAAAGCATTATACGTAGCCATGTTTGACCACGTTGATCCTGGAAAAATATATGGCCATTATTCTGCCCCCCCCCCCTCTACCCCCCCACACACAGCCTGATTTTAGGGGCTCCAAAATATGGTATGCAATTTTCACAAAGCTGATAATTGAAATCTTTTTCGACATTGTACTGATTATAATCAATATTTTGAATTTATAGAGTAGAATAATATTAAAAATTAAAATATTTGTCGCAATACAGTAAAACCTCTCAATAGTAGGCACCTTAGAACCGTGGAATTTGTTCGCCATTCGGAGGTGTCTGTTTTTCTGAAGTAAAAAAAATATAAAATATGTGCATGTTGTTAATAAAAAATGTCCTTCTTAAATAGTTGTGTCCTCTATATAGGAGTGTCGTTATGGAGATTTTTCAACAAAACTTTCATAGGACAATTTTCTTCAGCGAACACTGACCTTTTTCAAGATAAATACATTTTCTTTACCTCATAAAAGCGAACACAATCGAATAGCAGGCAAATTCACCGTTCCAAAACGCGTTCAATTCGCGAGGTGGCCGCGATTGAGAGTTTTTACTGTATTTATTTTTTTATTTAGTTTTTAATCTAGTTCTACTTTTAAAGTTCAAAATGCTGATTATAATGAATACAATGATGAAACACATTTAAAATATAAGCTTAAAAAAAATCCATATCGAATTTGGAGCACGTAAAATCGTAGGAGGGGTGGGGGCTTCCCATGCTTTAATCAGGCCCTCCTTCTGGAAAAAGTCCAACAGTAGGGAAAGAAGGACAGTTCAGCGCCAGCAGGTGGTGGTGGTGTGAGGAGGTGTGAGTGGGAGGGAGTAATCCACCTTGTGGATGGAGGAGGAGAGTGGAATCCACCTGGGGGTGGAAAGGGAGTCTTATCCTATAGCAGGAGGGGCTAAATGTTGGAGGGGGCTTAATTTTTGAGGGGGCTTAATTTTTGAGAGGGGCTTATTTTTTTTTTCGAATCGACTTAGAGTAGAGATGAAAATATCATACTATAACATAGGTCTTTTCGAGAGGAAGTATGAAGACACTAAATTTTTCGATGGACTTAATTTTTGAGGGGGGGCTTAATTTTTGAGAGGGGCTTAATTATTTTTTTTAAGTAGAGAATCGTTCCCTTGAGAATAAAAATTAGGGAAACGGTTAGAGGGCCTCTACCCCCCCCCCCCAAATAATAAAAAAAAAGTTTCTTACCATTCTGGATTTTCAAAGTCTGGATTCAAGGAGTCTGAAATAATAAAAATAACGATTAAAAAAGTATCAATACTTGTGGTCATTAGCTAAGAACTTTGTATTTTGTCAAAATGAATTTAGTGCGAGTGACGAAAGTCAAATTGGTAAAATTCATAGCTCTCATTGCCCAGGCTTAACCGCGAGGAGGTTGACCACTTTAAGCCCACACACACACATTCACACACACACTTTTTTGAAAATTCTGTTTTTTTTTCTATAAATTTCATTTTCTATTTACACACATTTTCTAGATATATATACAATTTTCATTTTCTATTTACAATTTAAATTTTTTCTTTATACATTTCATTTTCTACTTTCTGAAATTATTTTACATTTTTATGAATTTCAGAAATATCATGATGGCCGTAGGCTAGGCTCGTTATTCCATCTTGCAACAAATATCGTTTATCATCAAACACCGACAAACATTTTTTGTTGTATTGCACGGTGTATAACTGATGTAAACGCTGGCCAATTTTCGTCTGCACTTCATATGTTGTCTTTTGTTCCATCAGACATTTTAGGTAATCTTTATGTTCAAGTTTCTTTTCAACAACCCTTTTCAATATCCCCTTGGCACGTTTTTTTCTTCTATAGAGGACTTTATACTATACATTTTTGATTTTAGACCTACAAATTGATAGTCAGATGCTCCATTTAATTCATCCTTAAATTTTCCCAAAACTTTCTTATTCTTAGTAGAATAGAGTTTATGGTCTTTGGGATAACCAGAAAAATCAAACCGAGAGCTGTTGGTTTCCATATCCTTTTGTAGGTCCTTTGTCCGAATGTGATACGTCAGAGAGTCCGTATCTGTGAAAAGAAGGGTTGAATGATTTCCAGGATAAATTGTTTTCACAAAATTATAATGAAAATCATACATGAGTTCTTTGGATAACTCGAGTATCGCAAATCCGACATAAACGGGTCGGTTCATGAGGATACTGTTTTTCTTTCTTTCCACAGCAACGAGACCCTCGTCAAATATCTTGTGGCCTTTATAGTTTGGAGATGCCACTAACTTTTCACCTCTCCTCGTTTGGTTGGTTAATTCAATATTTCTCCTTTTCCTTAAATTCTCAAAGCATTTTCCATACATTGAATTGTTCAGGAGCTTGAAGAAATCCTTTTCAAATTCGCTCGTGGCTTGCTTCCTTTTTTCCGTGTTGAAAGAAATATAATTCTTGAGCCAAGGGGATTGATCAAATTGCAAAACTTTATGAAATCCAGTTATTTCTAGGCCAAGTTGTATATACAGTTTTAAGTTTCTATAATGACATATATATTTACTTTTGTCGAACAAATTTGGAATCAGTTTTGGAGCACCCTTGTATCCCTTCTGTATAAAACTTTTTGCATATGATGATAACATGTCATGTGTCACCGAAAGTTTTTCAGGAGCCAAAGGGAATTCATTATGAAGATTGTGTATTTCATGAGGATACTTCAAATCCACTCTAATACAAAACCAATTGGGTCATCATCCTTTAAATTTAAAACTTTTTCTGTGTTAAAATGTCCTGGATCGACCCACCGAAACCCCCGCATGCGGTAGATGCTGAGACATACACCATCCATACAGGTTGTTTGCGTCCCAATACATGATATGCGATTTGTCTTGAGATGAATCATAGTCTGGACAAAACTCATTGTTCGCAGTTGCCAACCTGTGGGATATTTGGGACACACCTCCACGTACACCCTGTTCGATAAAAACTAACATGTTGTTGTCCGTTAAAAGTTCTAATTTAACATCAGTCATTTTTAGGCAAGCTTGCCATGACATACTGGGTAATGTTGTTAGATGGGCAGGATCTAAATCATAGAATTGCTTACACAATTTTCGAAAATTTTCGAAGACGTCAGCAAGCAAAATTACGTCAGTTTTTACATAAAAATCATGATATTCACCGAGCGATCGAATGTTAAATGTTTGCCAAACGTGTAGAGCATGATCATATTCTTCATCACTAATATGTTTATTTGTTAACGTGCTGAAAAAAGCAGTTTTTTCGGGCAGCTTGGTCTCATTAAACCTTTCGAAACTTGAGAGGTATTCGTAAGGGTACGTCCCTTTTTTTCTTAACATTTCTAAATCCGTGTTCTCCGGAAAGTTCTCTTTTAAAATCACGAACTGGTGTGAATGGAGATTTGAAGTCAGTTTTTCGAGGGAAGCCGTGAGAAATTGGTACGAGTCAACGAAAGATAGACTAACTGATGATGACTGTTTCTTTAATTTGAAACTTATATACTGCTCGAGGGTACTCGCAATAACTTCAATCTTATAATCTTTGTAACGGCCTAGCCTACTCATCAAAAGGTGGGCATCATATCTTTTGAGATTATGAAAAACCACTAGGATTGTTTTGGATTGCTGATATTGGAGATTACAAAATGGGTGAGCAGCCCCTCTGTATTCTGAGGTTATATGATCGTGATCACGAATTTTTTTTTCTCCCAATGCTTTCCCGCAAATATAACAAATTGTTGCTGCATCATGTTTGCGCTGCTGTTCTTTGCTTAATTGCATGGGTGCAACAGTTATTAGTTTTTTTGAAAGTTCATCTTTTATGTGAATCAAAGTATTAAGAAAATGATCTACAGCATCTTCTCCACGATAAACTCTGACACCTTCATCATCAGGATTGAGTCGATATGTGTGGTTATCAGGGCCTATAATCATTAACGTATACCCACACGGTACATGATGTGAAACATCTATTTGATATGGTTTTATTTCAGCGGTTTCGGAGGCTTCGGTGGAGTCGAGTGGGACAATGATTGATTCAAAATCGGCATAAATCACAAATGGTACAGGTGCTTGCAAATGAGTTCCCTTAAACTGGAGTATGTTTTTGCCTTCCTGCGGCATGTTTATAACTTGTGGCGTTTGTTTGTTACAATAAGGCGTGTGTTTATCTAACAAATCTTGGCGACAAAATCCGTGCAAGCACCTATAACAAAAAAATCTTGCGCCGTCATGTTTGGTTCTATGTGCTAAAAATCTCGAGAAATCCCTTATTAAGCAGTAGTGCATATTCTCACCATTACGAATGACTAATAAGTTGATCACATCTTCATTTGTTTTTTCAGACACATACAAAACATAAAGCTCCCCTTCTTCGTAGCCATATATGTTGATTCGCAAATTATTTTGCGATTCTATTTGTCGGGTTTTGTGATATGAGACTGGGTAGGTGATCCCTTTCATATTCACTTCCTTTTCAAAGGGGATATATTTAGTAACTCGATGTGGGTGTTCTTCTCTGTCAAGTTTCATTCGATGTGCTAAGAGGCACCAGAGATAACATTTGTTATCTTCAAAGTTCTGTATACTTAGAATGGCACTTTTCCCTCTTAACTCTTTGGGTAGACGAATGAAACTACTGCCCTTTAAAGGTGCGTGTCTCGCAATTTGGAGTTCGAAGTGGTGGATTTCACGAAGCACCCACCTAGATCCCTTCTGTACAATTTTTTCAAAACTATTCACAATTTTTTTGTGAGCTAGTGCGAGATTATCCTCGATAAAATCATTCGTATATTCTGTATACGTGTCTGACCAAAAATAGGTTGATAACACTTCGACTTCCCCTTCTGGTGATGTTTTCTCTAGGAGAAGTTTGATTAGTAATCGCCACTTGATGGCTTGTTTTTCCTCAACGGCTTCCCCCAAAATCTCCAAAAGTTCCGATCGCATCGAATAAAAAAAAAACCGAGATATCAAATTTGAAATCCTCTTCTGGATTTAAGAAAATGTATTCAAATACATCCAGGGCTTGAATTTGCTTTCTCGGTTTCCTATTTTCTTCTGTTTTTTGTTTTTTGTTTTTGACGGACACGAGGTTTTCAGACTGGTTTTCACGAACGGTCTGCGTATGTTGTTTCAAATTATGTTTTGTGCTAAATTTTTGCTCACAAAAATGACATCTATACTGTGGTTGTTCATGCAATTTCAAATGCTGTTTGAGATTATCTTTGCGACTAAATTCTTTACTGCATAGATTGCAAATGTATATTCGACTACTCTCTTCATGAATTAGTGTGTGACGTTTTAAAGCGTCAATCCTCGAAAAGCTTTTCTGACATGATAAACACGAGTGAACACCCTAAAAAGAAAAAGTCTTCTTAAGTTTTTTAAATTTATAAATATGTTTTTTTAAACACTGCTTATTCTAACAAACTTTTTTAATAAATGAAATCCCTACTTAACACAAATTTCGAATAACTTTAAACCTGTAAATCATGCATAAAAATAAAAATTTCATACCTGATTTGGTGTAGAATGATTCAAGACATCTTCATTTATTTCGCTTTTAAGATGAGTTTTTTTGTGTCTTTTTAATGCGTCTTTTCTCGAGAATTCTTTGCTACATATCTTACAGATTAAATCCTAAAAATTATTAAATAAAAAACCGCACATAAATTTTTTACTCTGTTTTTAGCTTAGACGTTTTAAAATCAATTTTTTTTTTTTTTTTTTTTTTTTTTTACCTGAACGTTTGTGTTTTCCATTGGAGCATTATCCTCATTTTGTGGGAGGTCCCATTCGGGATTGGAGTCCTTCATCTCTTCTATTATATCTTTATTAATCTAATAATTTTTTTTTTTTTTTTTTTTTTTTTTTTTTTTTTTTTTTTACTTTTTAATACAAATTCAGTTTTTCTGCGAAATAACATGATTTTTTTTTTCTTACTTACCAGGATTGGACTTTCTGAAATATGCTGGTTTTTTAGATGCCTCTTTAAATTATCACTTCTAGAAAATTGTTTGAAGCATATAGCACATTGCAGATTCTAAAAAATAAATAATAGAACCTTTTTTTCACCTAAATATTTTAAAAAGTTTTTTATATCTTTTCATTCTAACACACTTATTCAAAAACTATTGTGTTTGTTAGTCTTTTATTTCTAAACTAGTTAAAAGAAATTCTTTAAATCGTTATTGTTAAAACCTTAGATTAGTATGTTTAGAAAATTCTAAAACATAAAGTCCTGTAAATATTACTAGTATGATATTTTTGAAAAAATACAAGAAAATAAGCAAATAATATTTTAGAAGAGAAACATTTAATAATATCAAAATGATGGGAAGGATTAAATCATATTAAAGAATGGAGTAGCATAGTTTAAATTTATTGCAAACATAGTGAAAAATGTTCAGTCCAGGATTCGAACCTGAATACTTGGACAATATCATTAAATACAACTTCTAAAAAATATTTTTGCTAAAAAGCAATGTGTTTCTAAGCATATTTTTTCTAATACTTCTAAAAAAGTAAACAAACTAGATGTTTAAATAATACTTAGAAAAAAAAAACATTTTTAAATATTTCCTATGTTCTAAAATATTTTTATTTAAAAGCAGTAAACTAGATACTTTAATAATATTTACAAAAATAGAAACGAAATAAACAAATAATTTTATTGTATAGAGATTTATTTAAAAAATTTGAAACTATATCAAATTAAATTTTATAAAAGAAATTCCATTAAAAAAATAAACAAATAACATTTCTAAATATTTCCTATGTTCTAAAATATTCTTATTTAAAAGCAGTAAACTAAATACTTTAATAATATTTACAAAAAATAGAAACGAAATAAAATAAACAAATAATATTTTAAAATATTTCCTACATCAAATAATTTCATTGTATAGAGATTCGTTTAAAAAATTTGAAACTATATCAAATTAAATTTTATAAAAGAAATTTCATTAAAAAAATGAACAAATAACATTTCTAAATATTTCCTATGTTCTAAAATATTTTCATTTAAAAGCAGTAAACTAAATACTTTAATAATATTTACAAAAAATAGAAACGAAAAAAAAAATAAATAAACAAATAACAGTTCTAAATATTTCCTATGTTCTAAAATATTTTCATTTAAAAGCAGTAAACTAAATACTTTAATAATATTTACAAAAATAGAAACGAAAAAAAAAATAAACAAATAACATTTCTAAATATTTCCTACGTTATCAAATAATTTTATTGTATAGAGATTCATTTAAAAGCAGTAAACTAAATACTTTAATAATATTTACAAAAATAGAAACGAAAAAAAAAAAAAAAAAAAAAAAGCATTTTTTAATATTGCCTACGTTAGAAAATATTTTTACTTAAAATCAGTAAACTAGATACTTTAATATTTACAAAAAATAGAAACGAAATAAAATAAACAAATAAATGGGCTGTTTCATGATTCATTTAAAAATTTTACAAGTATATCACATTATTATTATTATTATTATTTTCCCACCTTAATATTTTAAAAAGTTTGATATACCTTTTCATTTTAACATTATTTAAAAACTATTGTGTTTGTTAGTTTTTTATTTTTAAACTAGTTAAAAGAAAATCTTTTAATCGTTACTGTTAAAACATTAGATTAGTATGTTTAGAAAATTCAAAAACACAAAGTTATGAAAATATTACTAGTATAATGTTTTTGAAAAAGAAAATATAAATAATATTTAAGAAGAGAAACATTTAATAATATCAAAATGACGGGAAGTATTACATCATATTAAAAACTAGAGTAGCATAGTTGAAATTTATTCCAAACATAGCGAAAAATATTCAGCTCAGGAATCGAACCTGAATAGTTGGACAATATCATTTCAAAATACTTTTTTAAATGCTTCTTTAAAAGTAAACAAATAATATTTTTATATTTTTACTTAAAAGCAGTTTCACAATCATAAAGAGAAATAACAATACATAATCAAAAAAATTGACTTACCGAATTTCTTTGCATGTTGATCAATGGCACACAAATTTCTCGAAACGTGCACAATCACAAAATAAAAATCCTTGGGGATACTTTCACTAACACAAAATTTTGAAATAATGATCCTAAGTTAATGAGATGGTCAATTTATACTAGTTGTAATCAACACTGATTGCATCATTCTAATTCACCTCCGTTCATATATGGTCAAAATTTTTGGTACCACGAAATGTTGTTAGCCAATAAAAATTCAAGGGTCACTTCAGTGTGATTACATCACTCGTATTCTGAAAACATCCATATATGGGCATAGTTTTTTGGTATCGTGGAAAACCGTTTGTTGATAAAAATTAAAGAGTCACCAAAACACCCCTGCTCGCAAACATTTCATTATTCTAATTCGTTCATTTCCCGTTTTAGATGATATCCACATGTATAACCAAGTGTTGTTTAAAACAACAAGATAAAAAATTTCTTTGTTTTCATTATACTCCTTCCTTTCTTTTATACACACGGATAATTATTCATGCAACAGATAGTGGTTATATTCTTCCTGTGATATCACGTATTTATCTTGTATTGAATAAGAGAAAGGAAGCTATTTGATATTGATTCTAGTACAATTCTTCGGTTCTTTATCGTGTAACAAAATGTATACTGATTAAGTATATAATGACTTTCAAGAAACCTTTTTCGTATTGTGTTTATTCGTTAATCAGTATAGTTTACTTCTGGCTAAAACTAAATAACTTGTTTGTTAAACAAATTGCTGATTCTAGAAGTTCGAATGATAAGTGTCTATGGGAAAACCTTTGACTATCCTAAAAACAATTAGATAAAATAAACAAGATATTCACCCCTAGTTCAAATGGATCCCAATGACTTATGAGATTATCAGCTACTGATACAACAATTTTACTATGTTAAATTTCTGAAGATATTTTTATCAATCCAGCTGAAAAATAAAAATTGAAGAAATAATTGTTTTTCCACAGTTTTCTTCTTGTAATAATAAAAAATTGCTTTTTTCCCCCCTTAGATAAAAAAGAATTCTAATTTAATAGATTTCAAATAATTCGACACAAAATGGAAATAAAAACACACAAATTAAAACAACAAAGAGTTTATTCATTACTAAAATATGTACACAACAATTTACTGAAACAGTTTCACGAATAAATCATTATAAAAATCAATATTAAATTTTTCGAAAAAGTCTTTTGTGTAAAAACAAGAACATAAAAGAGTCACATTTTTCGCTAGCTGAAATGTGTTTAAATTCAATAATGCAGATTGTTTCAAAAGTTCAAATTTCTCTTTCATTGGTGTATTAATGCATTCATGTCGGAAAGCAGAGTTTTTTTCGTAGCGACAGCCTTCACACTTAAAAATTTTATTCACAGAAGATTCAACTGCTTTTTCAAAACAGGTTAAAAAATTATCTTTCGCTGAATCCTGATTTAAATGCGAGCTACATACAGGGATTCTATTCATTATCACACTTGGAATAACACGGGTTAATATTATTTCAACTAATGAATCATTAATTTGCGGGATTAATTCAATTAATTTCAAAATTTGATCTTTTGACATTTTAATACCGGAATTTTTTAAGTAGAATCCTGATTTCTCGAGATTAAATAATTGTTGCAAGTAACAATAATCGGAATCGATGAAACAAACTAAAATTTGATTATTTCCTACAAAAGACTCGTCATTTGAATAAAAATTGAAATGTTGAATTTTTTCGCTAAATTTTTGCCATGTTGGTAAATTTAAAACGACCCCTTCTTTTGAAGGATATTTTTGTAACATGTTAGATTCCTTAAAATTTCTAATGTGGAGTCTCAAGTAAATCTTATTTTCCAATCTAACTTGAAAAAATGTTAACCAGTTTAAATCGAATTCCATTAATAGAGGATCGCATGTATAAAAATTTTGAAAATGACTATTAAACCAATCATTTTCGGGAATAACTAAATTAGATTCAACATTTGTGTTGGATTGATCAGGTGAAACTGAAAAATGATCTAAATTAATTTTTTCTTTTTCAAATGGGTAGATTTAGGAATAATATGACGAAATCTTAAACTAATTCTCATCTGTGTAATGGTTGGGTCGGGGGGAATTCCATGCGTAAATAATTGATTTGTTGGTGCATACATTGAATAAAAGGAACCATGATTCAAATCTATGCAAGTCATCGGTGCGAGTGCGTTTTTAAATTCAATTTTTCGTCTGGCCCCGAAGCTTAAAACCGAAATTGGGAAAGTGTTATCTAATTCACACTCGTCGTCTTTGTGGTGCGAAATATAGCTGCCACCATCACGGTATAAGTTTAATAAAACATAATTATACGTACACCCGCATTGCTTTTCCACAAGATCTCGAAGCTCAAGGATTAGTGGAGTCCACGGGTTTCCATGAATGGTGGTTCCGCTGAAGCTATAACTCAGACCTGGATCACTAAAGGCTAGGGTTTGTCTTTTAGGTCTTACATCTCTCCCCCGTATTTTCAACGTGGGTGTATAAAATGGTAAGGTTTTTAGATCCTCAAAGTAACGATCGGCCACATCTTTCTGTGGAAAGTCCGAAATGTATTCGACATTTAAGCCGTTTTCAGTGAAATGCACAGAAGTCATCTCTTGGGGTAGAACAGTCAAGGCGAGTCAGCACAAAAGGTCAGAAGCACTCGAGTCGATGAGTCACCACGGTACGTCAGTAAGGAACGTAGAGGTCAATCTAGCAGAACGTGACCAGAAAGACACAAGTCGATGAATCAACAAGATTGAGGTCACCAAAGCACGAGTTGATGAATCAGCACTACACGTCAGCAAGATTCGTGGAAATCAGTCAGTCAAAGCATCATCAGCAAGTCACGAGAAGGTGATAGAATGTTCGAGAGAAAATCTCCAAGACAACAACAGATAAGAAGTATCAGCAAACAGCTAGGCAGCAAGGCAAAACGTTAACAAGTGAAGGGCTTGTGTGGTTCTTATATAGTGAATTCTTATCATATATCAGATTTGTGTCGTCACAATCTGATTATCGGTAGCGCCCTCTACGCGAACCCACCACATTTCTCGATACCCACTTGTTGAAAACAGACGTGGAAAGTGGTAAGTAATAGTATTTCATTTAATTTTGTGATGGAGTGTTTAAAATGTTGTGTGTTGTGGAATGTAGTTATGAAAGACACATATTTAAAAAAAAAAAAAATAAATTTTATTTATAATTTTCCCATTTTATTACATGAGAATTCACTTTTAATTTTTTAGCGGGGTATTCAACAAAAGATTCATGATTCTTGTTCAATGACAGGTATCGATTCTTGATGAAGCTTTCGGGTATATGCATTTCACGAAGAGTCTTTAACAGTTCGTTCTGAGCCTTAATAGGGGTTCTTTTATTCACAGAAAACAGAAGATGAAACAAATCAGCCATGTTTGAATCTGGGATGGGTTTTCCTTCAAAATGAACAGTTAAATTGTCGTCCCATTCGAATTTTCTTGGATTATTTCTTAAAAAGTCCAGCAGGGTCTTAGCTTGTCTTTTCATAGTAGATGGAACCGATGATAAAATCAAAGAGGAATCTTGTTCAGGTTTGGATTCAGGTTCAGTTTTGGGTTTAATCATTTCCTTTTTCACAGAGGGTTGTTCAGGCGGTTTCGACATCCAGGGCATGTTGAATTCTTGCAAGTCCATTTTTCGTTTGAGTAATTCGAAATATTGCATCACTTTTTCATGATCAGGAATAGTGCTATTTAATATTTTTGACATAGCAGTATCAAATTCACTCATTTGTTGTTTTGTTGGTATGTGTTTGGAGAGACTCTCTTCCGGTACCAACGCATATTTTTTAGCGTGTTCCATGAATTAAACCTGTTAACACACTCAAAGCGGCTGGAATTAAAATATTTAAAAATCCCCTACGTTGAATAATAAGTCTTTTCTTTTGAAAAAGGGCACCTTTTTTTTGTACCGATTTTTCGCAAAGTCGTCTTATATTTACTTAAAGACTTTTTCTGTCGTGAAGATATGGAAATATTTCCTTTTAACAAGTTCAAACTACATTCGCAGATGGCTTTCACAGAACGAGAGGGTAATTTTTTAAATAATTGTTTACGCAATGCTTTAGGACACGTTTTAATCAATTCTAAATCACGAAGCTGTTTCTTCGTCAGTGCCATAGTCACAAATGAGTTAAAAACCAGGTGACTTTCTTTTTAAACCTTGTTTCGGGACATAGATAAATTGTGTTTGCCCTGGTAAAATCTGTGTTCTCAAACGTAAGCGTTCTACCGTTTCATTTCTTAAATCCACGAGTAAATAGGAGAAAGGCTTTTGAGTCGCGTCTTCAAACACTTCTTGAAAAAATTTAGTTTTAGTGGGATATAATTGACGAGCCAAATAAATAATTTGACTCATATCGCGACGATTTTTAAATAAAATCAAATATTGACTGTTTAGAGAAACACCCCTCATTTCTTTTCCTTTATGAAATAAATTTTGTGTAATAAAAATCACACTAATGTTTAAATGATGACTTCCTTTTGTAAAGAGAAATGTCATACGTTCATCTGCTCCGACCTCAATCATGAGGTCGTCTAAGATAATTAAAGTATTTGTTCCTAAATATTCAGTATAATTCAGAGGAAATCCCTCCACAAAAGTAACATCAGGAATTTCGTCATATAATTTTTGATAGATCCCGTAAAACCAAACCACTTTATCAGGAGGAGGATTAAACATCTCGTTTCTATCCTTCAATAAATCACGCAGGAACCAGCTTTTACCTACTCTCGTAGGGCCTGCGAGAAGCATCGTACACGGGTGTTGAAAGCGAGGAAACTCCATCAAACAAACACAAGGAAGGTTAAAATCGAAATAAACACAGACACTAAGAAATACAGTTTAAATATCGATTTATTGAAAAAAATTCACAAAGATGCGAAATCGTTTCGCTACAAAGTTATAGACTCGTTGGTCGTTACACAAATTTTCGTTTACAAAATGTGATAAAATATGTTTTAAAGTTTTACCGCGACATCGAGAATACAGATAAAATATACAATATTGGCCGCAAACAGCCGTCTTATTACTTTTTAAGGTGAGCGGATTAAACATCACTCGAGAAAAATGAGATGCAAAGTTTGAAACAGGTCCTTGAAAAAAGGTTGGGTCGTTTCCATACGACTCGAAGAATTCCACTTCATCAGGCGAAGGTAGAAAGAATGCGAGCCAATGGCTTCCAGGTTCCGATGACTTATCCAAATTGCATACAAAACAGGTAGGATACTGCAGGATTCTCCTAGGTAGTTGATCGCTGGCAAAAACACCTAGAAAATATTTTCGGGTTCTTGGGTCTCGTGATAAAATCTTCTCAATTTGTAAAGAATTCATCTAGTTTGCAAAGTCACACAAAACGTGTCTTGATTTACTAATTTCTATAATGTTTTCAAATTCCGCATACACCAACACGGAAAGGGTTGTTCTTAAATCTTCAGCAAATTTAATTTCAATTCGTAAATTTCCTTGCTGTTGTAGGTTGAGGTGAGGTCCATCACACAAGTCTGGGCTGCTAAGATCGAAGGCATACAGGGTATGTCCGTCTGCAAATTCTTCACGTGTTAAATAAATACCTGTGTCATGATGAAATCCGGCGAACAAGCGATGATAGGCTCGTATATAATTATTATTCGAAAAATTTAATTCTAAAACTTTTGAAGGTATAGGTTGTCCATTCACATAAACACTTAAGAAGTTGACCTTGTGATGATGAAAGTGAAAGGGATTTAAATCATACTGTCCATTAATGGAGGCATTTTCTAACAATCCAATAATAATGCGTTTTGGCATTGACCCCAAAAACACATTATCTTGCATAAAAGAACGACTTCCAGTGGAAATGGAATAGGTCTTGCACGGTACGCGATCAATAGGATATTTCGCAGAAGTTTTTTCAAGGGCTTTTGCGTGCCCCAGTAAGACACCGGCACTAACCTTTACTTTACGAATAAACAAAGAGGCATGTTCTAATATTACTTTATAATCAGGATCAGGCTTTGTTGTATCAGAGGGTTTTGCAGCCATCAAACAAAAGTCGGGTTTACTGCGAACCAATTTAATTTTCAAATCGACCATGTTCAGTAACAATCTATTTTGTTGAAAAATATCACAATGCAAGGGAGATATCATATCCAAAGTATTACTATTTTTAGTGAGTTCAAATCGTTTTTTCAATCCAGGGTTATCATCTGATGTAGAATCGGCAGTACCTAATTTCTGATCTTTGTAGAAACATTGGCATTGTAATAAACTTTTCTTAGCGTCTTCACCGAAATTCAAAAGGATTTCGATATATGCTCGATAGGGGTAGGTGTTACTGAAAGAGGAAATTACTCTTTCGTTTAGACTTATGTCGACTTGAGAAAACAAGGCCTGGGAAAATAAATTCACGGGAGCGACATGGTTCTCCTCCGTTAAGGCTGATCCATCCGGATTGGTGATTTTCACTTTCGTATACAGGTATGATGAGGATAAATCAATATAGTCTTCTCCGTTTCCAGAAATGTTAAATTCCACAGGGACTCCATCACGAATATTGGCGAGGGGGTGGTATTCTACAAAATACCCTTTTTCGATAGCCGTTTGAGTAGGAGGAATTAAAAAAGGTCCAATTCCGTTTTAGCGCAAGCGGCAGAGTCTTTATGAATAAGTCCGGACATCTTTAAGCGAAAATATCACTTGTTTTCACTTTCTTGACTTTGCGTCGACAGACGGTTTTTTTAGGGAGCTTCCTCTTTTTATGTCTTCGCCCGGAACCTAGCATGGATTTAACCTTTGTTGCGGCTTTATCTGTTAAAGTATGTCCAGCTTCTTTCAATCTCCGCTTGGCAGCCACTTTGACATTTTGACCACGTGACACGTCATTCAACAAATCGACTCCCGTTGAAAACAGTTGTTTGCCCACGTCTTTAGCTCCTGATTTAAAAAGAGGTACTGCAGCCCTAAACAACGAACGAAACAATCCACCGAAACCATAACCTTTTTGAAAAGTAGTACCGTGATAATAGTTTAAACCACTACCCGATTGATGGGTATAATAATCTTCAAAAGATTTAGCACAGCACTGGTAAGGAACTAACATTATGAGAGGTACTTTTGACGAAAATGAAGTTTCACGATCAACTTCCCACGCTCGAATGACATTAATCGACCAGTATGCGTCCTTATAACGGTTTCAATCGTTTGAAAATTCTTTCGAGTGAGTGAGATGTAGTGAGGTCTATCAAACACTTCATGAATCGTATCACCGTCTTGCCCTTTCACGGGGAGCACACGTAGAAGTGGGGCTACCGTATCCCCCACAATCTGCGGTTCTACGAGATCACTGTAAATGTATAACAATTTAAAATCAGCATGAGGATCGGCTGCGAAGGGGCTATCAAAAGACATTGAATAACCAGCAAAAGGTTCACCTACATTACCAGGTGGAAATCCTAAACTTTCTGCTAATCCTGCATCGAAGTTTATTTGTGCATTTTTTCTCAAAGTCACTCTCACTTTTTTTGAATTTTTATTATAGTTGAGCGAAATTCTATCATGAAATTTTTGATAGTTGATTACTTTAATAATATCGTTAGGGGATTCATAAAACCCAGGGGGGATTCTAACTTTTTTCACTTCAAATTCACCGACTTCAAATTCGGCTTCATTTCTAGGTCTTCCATTCGTCCATTCAATATTCTCCCCTATTACATATTCATATCCGTTAGTATATTCTGTTATATTATTCCACGTGTGCGGGTAAATAAGTTCCGTTAAGCCTACTTCCCACTCGCCTTTCAAGTCCAAAGCAGAAGGTAATCTCGTCACAAAATGAGAAATTTTATTCTCGGGAAAATAATTCAACGAACTGTCTGAAGGCAGTGTCACGTAGAAAGACATGATTCGAAATGACAATGCAATCTCTAAAACATAGATTTTATAGTGAAAATAAATCAGAAGAGGGTATCCATTGATTAAACTTGTCAGGGTAGCCTTTAAATTTCACTTTGTATTCCACATGACCTTTTCGTGTGCGTTTCTCTAAAACCTTTTCGATAGTATAATCTTCTTTCGGTTGAACTCTTTGAAGTTCTTGCGCATAGAAGGTTCCTTGTATGGGTTCGTTCATCAAATCTTTAATTCGATATACCGGAGGGTCTCTCGGTATGCATTCCGTTATCACAAACAGTTCTTCGGTCCAATTCGTTTCATAACCTTTTTCAAAAGTTAATTTTTGTTTCGAAACGCGCACTATTTCCCCCGCTTTAAACACACACGGTTTTCTTTCCACATCCTGCATTTTCCCGAATAAAGTAATCACAACATCGCTTTCGTTCTCGGGCGTAACTTCCACGGGCGCTCTCTTAATGCTGGAATGGTAGGTATGGTTATAACTTTGTAATAGTGAGTCTAACACATCGATTAAAATTATATGTGTGATTATGCGTAAAATATTTCCACATTTTAGTTTTCAAAGTGAGATTAAAACGTTCAATCACCGATGCTTTCGTGTTATTAAAAGTAGTAAAAAATCGCACACCTTGCTGTTTTAAAAATCTGTGGAAGTGTTTGTTTTTATATTCTCTTCCAGAATCCGATTGCAAAGACTTGGGTTTTCGCGTCGCAAAAATAGTCTGAAAGGCTTTCACGATTTCCTCACCGCGTTTCGTTTTGAGTGGTATCGCCCACGCATATTTAGACAGAATGTCAATGCAGGTTAAAATGTAGCGATATCCCCGATTGTGTTTTTGCAGACTGATCATATCTACTAAATCGGTTTGCCATTGTTGATCGATAGAATGCACAATCACACGGTTGGTCGGAAACTTTCTTCGCACAGGTTTGTGAAGCGTGTACGAATCGACTCCGCTTAACCATTTCTGAACAGTCTTCTTGGATACTTTTCCTTTGACAGCCGAATGTAAAACATTGACACCACCGTAACTTCCCACGCGACTTGGATTCTGATAAATCTCCTTCATTACAGCATGTAATTTTATTGCGCGAGATGTTAATGTTCAATCGCATCATACTGAAAAAGATAAATTTCCGGTTTCATTTAAATTGAGTATAAAATCAATCTTAAATTTTTCACTTCCGGTAAATACATATATCAGCGAAAAAATAACACACACCGTTACATAGAGACACACCACACTCATCACTTCCTCTCGCGAAGTCATTCTGAAAAATGACGTATCTCGCACAAGACAACTCCCTTTAAACATTTAAAATCTCAATTCATAGGCATAGTTTCTTGGCTTGATCGGTTAAACTTATTCCAAATTATCAAGTCAAGAAACTATTTTGCAGGTTCGAACCTTCCTCAAAACTTTTGAAAAATAAAATTCCATTTTCTAAAAATAGTTTAGAACGAAATCCTACAGATGGCAGCACCAAACATTTTCTTGGGGGGGGGGGGGCAGAAACCGACCCTCGAACCGTTTTCATAATTTTCATTCTCATGGGAGCGATTCTCTACTTCAAAAAAAAAAAATTAAACCCCTCTCAAAAATTAAGCCCCCCTCAAAAATTAAGCCCTCCTCCAGCCCCTCCTACTATAGGATAAGACTCCCTTTCCACCCCCCAGGTGTATTCCACTCTCCTCCTCCATCCACAAGGTGGATTACTCCCTCCCACTCACACCTCCTCACACCACCACCACCTGCTGGCGCTGAACTGTCCTTCTTTCCCTACTTCCAACCCTGTATTATGATTCGATAAATGTACGTGTCAGTTTTAAGTGCAAAATCTAGCTATATGCAAATAAATATTTTATAAAATTCTACCTTTCTTTACTTTGTATTCATTTTTAATTTCAAATTACTTTTTTACTAAAAATAATGAAAAAATCAATATTATATAATTATTTCAAATGAAATATATCTGTATATTTTTACCGCATTCTTACAGTTACGTTAACGGTACATGATTACATGAATTTAAGAGTCTAAAAATAAACATTAACATTTAACAAAGTGACTAGAGATAAGGCGAGATCTTTTTTCTGAATCATTAAGTAAGATTTGTTGACATCAACAAATTTTTTTCTGCTTCAACGTCTAAAGAGTGACGTCAATTTCCGTTCAAACAATCAAATCGTGAAGCTGTGGTTTTGATTTTTGAATCATTGATGTTGAAAATTAAAAAAGATTATATGTTGACTATTTTCAGTATGGCAAATGGGATATTTCTAAAATACTTGGAAACACTAAAATTATAGCAAAGGGAAATCCTTTAATTAGAATGACCGGATTTAATGAGTTTTATCAGTCAAAACATTTTGAAATAAATAAATGAACACAAGTAATTCGCTGTATTAAATGTATGAGGGAATCAATTAATGGAAGGATGTTCGAACTATATTCTTTTTTAAAACTTATGATGTACACACTATGGGGCAGAAGAAAACTTCATTAGACAAGAAAAGCATAAATAATAAATAAAAGCAGCTATTAATAGGAATGTTTACTATAAATGCTTTTGAATATATAATCCATAACTTTAAGTTATTTACCTTATTATCAGGTTTTACTTTATTTTCCATGCGCAGCAATACTTTATTTTGTATACATCCTTCATATATTTAAAAGCATTTTCATTTTGTTAATGTTTTCTTTATTTATATTAAAAAAGCCACATCATTTTAAATTGTTTTTAAAAAATATATATTATTTTACAGTTCTATATAAAAAAAGAACTGTAAAATGTGAACTACTAAAAAACTGTGTATAGAACTGCAAAATAATATATATTTTTTAAAAACAATTTAAAATGATGTGGCTTTTTTAATATAAATAAAGAAAACATTAACAAAATGAAAATGCTTTTAAATATATGAAGGATGTATAAAAAATAAAGTATTGCTGCACATGGAAAATAAAGTAAACCTGATAATAAGGTAAATAACTTAAAGTTATGGATTATATGTAAAATACAGGTTTTAAATAAACAGATTTATCTGTGAATAACTTATTAATGTAATACTTTTGAATTCCAGTACATAACACATAATAAATCTATCAGAAATGTAAAAATCGATGTAAACATTACAAATGCTGCCGCATTAAATGCTTATAAAAATATTGTATACATAAATAAATAATTAAAAAGGGGTACTTCAGAGTAATAATTACACCAAAAAAAATACTATTAAGTTAGTCTTGATGGTAATTAAGAAGTATGAGCCAATCAACAGGCGATGTCACTGCGATTTTTAAAGTAATGGCTACATAAGAAAAGGCTTAGGAAGGTGTAAAATCAATAAATTCAGTAACCGCTAATATGCACCATGCAGACACACCAAAATTTATTTTAAAGATACCATTGGATAGAAAATAATACAGAAATATGATTGCCGATGATTTGAAGAGTAGAAATTTAAATATTAGCAAAATAAAATTTTAACATGGAAATACCTTAGGCAAAATGCTTTGAACATATTTTGGCATAACTCAGGAACTAATAAAGCTATAGACGCGTGTGAGGTCTCCATTTAAAGAGAAAACATTCACAGAGAGTTTTAAATACATAGTTAAGATTCCACTTACCTGGGAAAAGGTCTGATTATTCCAAAAGCACGTTCACCCAGAGGACTTCCGGATTGGAGGCTACGTTAGTATCCGTTAGTTAGGCAGACTTTGATATTTAAAAAATAAAATCCCCTTGCACATCCGGCTAGCTCTGTTAAAAGAATGGAAAATACGGAGTACCACTATGTCGATAGAAATTAAATCCCGGAACTTCACATTCCTCAAAAAACAATCAAGTCAAAATAAATTATTAGTTAAAATGTACGCGTACATAAAAACAAACATTCAATTTGAATTACAAACGAACATCGAGTTCGAAAGAAAGACGCATGCGCAACTGAGAGTGCCCCCTGGTGAATGTGGAGCGGAGTTACCAAGTGTCTTAAAATTAGACACTTGCAGATTTTTTTAGACACTTTTATCAGTTCGTGTACACTATGATCATAGTAAGACACTTAGGTGTTTTAAATTAAGACATCTATTGTGACTGAATTTTCAGATTCAGACACTTAAGTGTCTGAAATTATTTTTCAGTCACTTATGTGTCTTTATTTAAGACGCCTCTATTTGCAGTGTAGTAATGGTAATAAAGTCTTCTAATTAATACATAAATTATGCTTAGGTAGTCTTCTAAATATATTAATTATAACAAAGTTTTAAAATTTTTAACACCTGATTTTTACATCATCTCTATAATAATAGCCTAAGTCATGTGACTGTCATCAACAATTCCGGGCTGACCGCTTCGCTTTTTATATGCCAGGCGGCGCTTTTGGCACTAATGTTAGCCGGGCGCAGGTGATCAATCTCCAAATTGTTCCATCGCCAGCATTTCATCTATATTATAATAGTCTAAGTTATTTGACTGTCATAAATAGTTATGCTTCCCTTCGCTTTCTAAATGCAAGGCGGTCATTTTTAATCAAAATTATTTTTTTCCGAATAAAGGTAAGTAAAAGTTGCCATGATCGCAAAGAATTCTTGGTACGTTTATGTTAGCCGGGCGCCAATCTCGCAAGTAACATTTTTTAACTCGCAAGTTCGCCTTTTTTATTTTTCGCGTGGTAAATTAAAGCAATGAATTGATGTTGAAATTAAATGTAATGATTTGTGGTATTTTATTTTTTCTTTTCTTTTCTTTTCTTTTCTTTTCGTAAAATGAAAGTCGTGAATTTTACCTTTTTTAGTTTTAAATTGAAGTTATGTATTTTAAAAAAAGGGAATGAATGTATCATATTTTAAATGAAATTAATGAAATATGAAAAAATACGACGGGAATAATGTTTGGGGATGTATCTCCTCCACCCGAATAACATAAAAACACAGATTTCTTGATTTCTCTATCAGAATCATCTGAGTTGGCATAGGATTGAGCAAGTAAATTAAATTATGAATAAAAGTGATATTATACAATGCTTAGCATACATTTAAGGGAGACCAAACTGGTCGCCAAGGGTGGCTAGTATTCGGATAATTTTTTTACATTTTACTTTAGGATACCTAACAGAAAATCATTTACTAGTAGTTTAGGAACATGTAGGGTGAAAGTTTATTATTCGTAATTTAAAATTCGTTTTCAAAAGTTCCAAAACAGATTGCAAAGTAGGTAGTTTTTGAAGCATAATTCAAAACTATTTGACGGAATTAACTGTTAATATTTGAAACTTCCAAAAATGAATGTATGTTTTAAAAAAAATCATAGGTTACAATTATTTGTTTTTTGAAAAGTTAAGTTTAAAATTTATACATTTTCGAAATTTCCTTTTCGTAAAAGTACAAGATATAACGCATAGATATTTTTAACAGAAATTTATTTCCTTGAACTTCGAACATACACATTGAAAATTGCAGCTCATTCCTCAGAGTACATTTCGAGTTATGTAAAATTAAAAGGAAATTTACTACTCCCGCAAAGCAGATAAATACAAGAAAACACATTGTATAATAAATCTTTTTGCAATGTCCTTAAAAGAAACAAGTGCTTGAATTGCAATATAATATATATATATATATATATATATATATATATATATATATATATAACCATTAATTAAACATTACTGACCAACATCAATAATTGTGATAGTATGAATGAATTTACAACAATACAGTGTTCCCAAACTCACTGAATGGATACCAAAAACATAATAAACAAGCTACTATACATAAAATAAAGTCCCTTGTACTATATAACAAGAATTAATAATAAAGAAAAAAAGAAGAATATGGATCTCGATAAAAAATAATTGAAAAGCTTATATATTGAATTACATTATCAAGAGTACAGAATTCAATTATATAAGCAAAATCAGTCGTTTTCTGTGAGAAAAAAAGCTAAAATCTGAATAAAAAATTTTCTCCTGTACTCAAACGACCAATATATCTAAAAGAATAATTTCAAACTGAAAACAGGATAAAATTAAATTGTATGAAATGGAAAAAGAAATACAACCTTTTAAATAATTTATAGCAAGGAAAAATAGTAATATTACACTAAATACCTAATAAAATCCCTGTTATTTTATACAAGTACACATCAGCACATAGTATCCAAAACACGATAAGTTTAAGGTTATTTTTACAGTTAAGTTAACACAGATTTTTAAAACCTAATGTATACAGTTAATCTATTTTGAAATACCGTGATAAATGCAATTAAAATAATATAAAGATAAAATAATTACATAATAAGTGAATTACCTTTTAAAACTTTTAAATTTTTTTAAGTTTCTTAACTAAAGTAAAAATTACCAAAACTATAAGTTTACAAAATCGCAAATAGCCAACATTAAGCTCTACCTTGTGTTAAAAATTGACATTATTACTCTATTCGAAGCATCAGACAGAATCCAATTTAAATTTTAGTGCTGCCATCTATTAACTTGAAACTAATAAGAACAAAATGTCAAAGATTATGCTATTATAAGTTAATTCACTTATAATATACCAACTGCTATACCCAAACAAATCCTAATATAAAAATACCATATTATATTTCATTATTGATATAAATATCAAATAAATACAAATGTTAATAGAATGATTACAATATATTCTATAACCATACCCAATTAAACTATACGGAAAATTTAAATAATTTCAAAACAATAATAATATAATATAGCAATATGCTATAAAAAAATTATATATAAAAAATTATATATAATAAAAATATAAACTATAAGAAATACTTTTAAATTAAAAAAAATGAATTAATAAAATAAACAGGAAGAAAAAAAATAAAAAATAAATGGATGTTGACATAATTATGTCAGAATCTTCATTTCCCAATTACCTAATGATAACAAATAAATTGTGTGGTTTGTTTTCATATTAACCATAAAAAACTAAAGAATATGAATATGGGATTAACATTCCCATAAAACCGTTAATTAGTCATTTAATACTAAGTTCAAAATTAAACATTATTAAAAAGTATAGAGGAATAATAAAATACTAATAACCCAATTTTAATACAAACTGTAATATCATTAGTTATATAAATAAACTTATTATGCATATTATTCACGATAAAGATGGTATACTATTAGAAATTAATATGATATTGTCCCGAGAAGACTAAAAATTTAAAACAAGTTAATTAATAACTTGATTATATATTTCATAAAAAAATAATTAAAATTAATCCTTAAATGCCGTGTGCTGCCTTTCGGCAACATACCCAGTTTAGACCTCTAAAACACTATTACAATAATATTGAAGCTATAATGCCTAATGTTGCCAATAAAACACATTCTGAAAATATTATTAAATCGATTTTCAACATTTAGATGGCAACACTTGCGCTGTTTAAGAAAAAAGATTCAATTGCTGATACATGCTCTTTTTGTTTTGTTTGGTAGCTTGCGAAATACCCTATTTTGTTCTGCAGTGAGCAAGTAAATTTATTTCTTATCATAGTTCTAAAATTTTTTGTGTGTTTAATATTATAGAATTTTATCTAGGAAAATTATTTTTTCAATTAAACAGTATTTCAGTATTGCCGATTAGTAACAACCAGTTTTTTAGCCGTATACCATAATTAAAACAAAATGATTTTTTTAATATATTTTCCCCATGATTTATTTAAAAAAGAAAGGCTAAAAACATTTGTTAAATGATTTTTGAAAACTCAGGCACAAGTATTAAAATATTTATTTCATTTAAAAAGGACTGGGGAATACGAATAGATTTATTATTTTATATAATTGCACGCATTAATTATGTTTAATCAAACAGTAAATTAAATTTATGCTTTTCTTGTTCAGAAAAACTTTTTCAAATTTTCCGTTGTTAAAGAAATAATAATTATGTTTAATTTCAAATCAACATTACCATTAATTAATGAAGCAGTCATTTATATTATTTTTTGATTAAAAAAAAACCTAGAAACGTTTTTTTAATTTCATTTATTTTTATTTATTTATTTATTAATTTATTTATTTATTTATATATTTTTTGATAAAAAAAAATATCATCGTAGCAAAAAGTTTCAATAAATTTTATTAAAGATAAAGAAAATTTTACATAGTAAATTTTAAATAATTCCTTTTTCAAAAAATACATTTTTGAAGTGTATTTAAACAGCAAGCTATATTTTATTTCAATTGACACTAGAAATATTTTGAAATATGATTTTATAAAAATGTATCAAATGCAAAAAGTTATAAAAAATTAAAAGTAACTGCTTTTTTTAAGTTTTTAATCAAAAATAAAATGCATTCAAATAAAAGCCTATCGAATACGCCATAAACTAGATTTTTGAAGCAACTAGGAATAGGAAATAAATAAGTAAAAAGTTAAAAATTTATATAAAAGCTAAATATTATTCTTTAAGAAAGAGTTTAAAAATGCTTTATTTATTTATTTATTTATTTATTTATTTATTATTATTATTTTTTTAAATATAATATCGTGTGCATTCCATTTCGTCGAAAAATAAATGCGATGAAACGAATATTTAAAAACTTAGACTTTATTAATTAGACTTTATCAATTAAACTTACAAGGAGAGGGCCATCCTTGTTAATCACAGATTTTGATTATTTTAATGTATGTTGTAGGGTAGAGAACATTTAGTCTCAGGTTCAACAGATTTTATCCAACGCTCCTTAGTTCTTGAGAAACCGGGGGTGTCTAATAGTAGTACACAACTTAAATACATACTTTGCAACCAAAATGATAGGTTGATGGTAGCTTAGTTCGTACGGCGTTGGCTGGCTGATCTGCGGACCCGGGTTCGGTACCCGGACGCGCTACATTTGTTTTCTCATTTTTTGTTATATAAATGTACTTGTAATTATAATTTAATAATTTCAATTAAAAATTTTAATATCATACATTAATTATAATGGTAACAAACTTAGATTTATCATTTTTTATTTTTAAACTATTATTTCTCATCCTTTAAAGAGATTTAAAAAGAAATTGCATCTATTATTGAATGATAAAAATTCCAAAATCGTCACAATCCCATCTAGTTATGATAAAAAAAAAAGTAATATTCAAATAAAATAAAATAAAAGCAGGAAAAAGATAAAGGGGAAAGCAAAATAATTGAAAGTGCAAGCATACGTATTACAAATTTAAAAATTCATTAATATGCAAAAAAAAAGAGTTGTAATTTAATTCTGATGCTGATTTTTAATATAATTATGCCTGTTACTTTAAAAACAGAATAATAGTGTTATGGCATTGACTTCCTTTGTTAAAGCAGTGCGTAAATAAAGTTTCTTTAAAATCACGAATTGACACAATTGCTCAATATCATTACATCGATAAAGAATATATGAAATACATTTTAAAAGTGATTTTAAAAACATTAACAGTTTTATCATGTTTTAGTACAACTATTTAGTTAAAAGTAAAAAATTAAATTGGTTAAAATTATAATTGATATACAATATTAAAAATTTTAATTGACAATAAGATTATTAAGTTATACTTGCAAGTATATTTATAAAACAAAAAATGAGAAAAACAAATGTAGCGCATACAGGTATCGAACCCGGGCCCTCGGATCAGCCGGCCAACGCCATACCAACTGAGCTACGACCAACTTACCTTTTGATTGCAAATTAAGTATTTAAGTTGAGTACTACTATTGCCCCCCCCCCCCCGGTTTCTCAAGAACTAAAGAGCGTTGGATAAAATCCGTTGAACCTGACACTAAGGCGTCTCTACCCTACAATATATATCAAAATAATCAAAATATGTGATTAACAAGGTTGGCCCTCTCCTACTTAGACTTTATTAATTAAAATGTAGAATATCCAAATTATTATCATTCGAGATATCGCCGATTATGTATGGATTACGATAAGCTTGTTTAGGTTATAGTTCAGCCAGTGTTTGGATGTTATAAAATGCACAAGATTTTGAACTTATTGCACAAATGCAGGTATTTAAAAAAAGTTATATGAATGAAATAAAGATAAAGAATTAGAATTAATATTTTCTATAATCTACCAGAATGATTTAATGAATAACCAAAAAAATAAATAAATAAATAAACAAATGATTGCAAAATGATAAATTCAGATTTATATTTGGGAATTTAGGTTTTGAAAAGAACTGCATTTCAAGACTTTCCTATCTAGTTGAAAAGTTATTATGAATTCTGTTTGTTTGATCTTCTTGTATTTCCGTACTCTAAATTGTAAATATACTCGGATTGCATGTAATTAATATATGTTATTGAGGTTTACAATACCATGTTTAGTATTTAAAATGAGGTGTGTTGTATTTAGACATCGATTAGAGGGAGGACTCAAAAGATTTCCATTACATTATTGTCAGTTGAAAAAAATCGTTTGCAGTGTACTTTAATGATGATACACTATTTAAAATATATTGAAACTCATATACATAACTAAAGTTCATTACAAGACGCTTACTTTAGATAATGATGTTCATATCATTTATCGTTTATTTACAGCAGGACATAAAATAATTTGGTTACAATACTGTTTTTAAGAAATAATTGTTGAAAATACGTTTTCAATTTTGGTAAGCGTTTTTCAAATGTAACGAACTTTTTGCGTATTACTCGATATGTATAAATTCTATGATCCTATACAGGGCTGCACAAAAGTGCTCCAGTACATTTCTGTTTATTGACAGAAAATGCTGAAGGGGAAATTTGAAATGTACTATGCGTTTCCTGACATAACTGAATTTCTGCACACTATGTAGTATATTTAGAAATCTAAAAGCCATATACAGGTCTGCACAAAAGTGCTCGAGTACATTTCTGTTTATTGACAGAAAATGCTGGAGGGGAAATTTGAAATGTACTATGCGTTCCTGACATAACTGAATTTCTGCACACTATGTAGTATATTTAGAAATCTATGAACGATATACAGGGCTGCGCAAAAGAATTCGGATAATTTTCCAACTGCAAGTTTAATTTTTACAATTGTGTTTTCAAATGTGTCATATGTTTTCCAAATTGTTTACTAAAACATAATATTTTACATTATTAAACGGAGCAGTTTTATTACAGTATTTAGAATATGTTGCAAAGCGTTTCATAAACTTGACGCATGATTTTCTTTTTTTAGCCCCCGGGACGGTATGCTATTTCTTTCTCCCAGCTTATTTTGTCTCCAATAAATAACGTTACCTTACAGACGCTAGCAACAAACAAAGCAGATGTATTATTGTGCGATTAAATGCTCTACAGCATTTTTTAAAACCTCTAAGCATTGTACATTTTCAATGTTTATACCGTCGTATTGGGGGAAAAAAAGTACTTTTTAATGCAATTTGTTTGAAAACTGCATCTTCATTTGTTTTTGGAATATGAATTTTTTGTAGTTTTTAGCGACATTTGTTTCTTTTTGGAAACTCAAGTACGCCATTTCTGTAGAAACTAAAGAAAAAATTGTTGAAAAATAGCAATTATATCTTCTTGTTGCCATTTTTTCATAAAAATCGAAAAAAAAAATATATTAAAATACGTGCTATTTTGAGAAAAATATAAATGAAGGATTTATGATAAAACATGGAACTATTATAAATTATATTTAATTTTAATAATCTATATTAATGCAAATGACATCATTTTACATAAAATAAAAGCGTGTGCTTTAAGTCATAAAATTGAAATATGTTTTGCAGAAGAGTCCCGATTATCCGAGTCCCGCTTAACCGAGTTATTTCCTTCTGGTGGACTGGTGGTTTCTATTATTTTGAAACAGCCATTATAGTTGAAGCGTTAGGTGAAGATGAAAGAGCAGTCGTAAAAAGTTAGAACTCTGATTTTCTGATCAGAATGGGAAAAAAAAATGGCCATAATTTTTTTTTCAAAAAAAATTATGGCCATTTTTTTTATATTGGCTGTTTAATTGTTTTTTTTTTTTTTTTTTTTTTTTAATATGGCCATTTTTTTATAATGGCTATTTCATAATAATAGAAACCACCGGTCCACCAGAAGAAAATGAAGTAATGGAAATGCCGGGGGCGACACTAAATTCTGAAAAAGCAGAATTCCTGTTCTCTAGTTATTATGTCCTAAATTTTTTGTAATATTTTACATGCTTAAAAAGATGTATTCTAACATCTAAGTAAATATTTTTTTCTTTATGTATTTTTTTTTTTTTTTTTTTTTTTTTTTTTTTTACCTGATTCAATAAAACTCGAATTCTATCTCTAGACACTAACTTGCTTTTTTTAATATCATTCATTCTACAAATCTATATTTAATGAACACGTTATTTTGCGTTGTAAGTATTATTATTAGGGTACATGTCATTTTGATCTGGGCGCCATTTCGGTATCTCAGTTTAGAAGAATTTCTCAAAGTAATTTTGGAATCTGAAAGAGTTTTGAACTCAACGCCTTCTCACCTTTCTCACCAGATTTCGAAGATTTCAACACCCTGTCACCAGGTCATTTTCTCATTGGTAGGTCCATGATGTCTATTATTCAACCACAACTCACTCAAATTTGTAGAAATAAACGAATAACTGGCAACGAATAACCATATACATGCAGCAAATTTGGAAATTGCGGAAGAGCGACTATCTAAACAACTTACAACAGCACAGTAAATGGCAAATATACAGTGTGTCCACGTATAACCTGACCGACCTTTATTTTTGCAACCGTTGGTCCTAGATGCATACTTCCAATTATAAAAGTGGTGAAAATTAGGTGCAGAGTTAAGATAAAAAAAAAGTTTAAAGCGAAAAAACAATTTATCGAAGAATTACAGAATTTAAATTTTTATACGGTCCCCGGTCCTATAAGTTATATTTAGTAAAATTTTCTTGTTACACTGACAAGTAAAGCCAAAAAAAGGCCCGTTATTCTACGATTAAAATTGACCGAGTAATGGCTGTTTACAGTTGGACCATATTTTTTGCTACAAATTAGGGGTCATTCACAAATTTAGTAGAAATATATTTATCGTCAGATATATTAAAGAAATTGGTGAGAGTAAAATTAGCATTGCAATATATATTTGAAATTTTTAATCATTCTGACATATTACTGTAAAATACACAATTTGTACTAAACATATAAAAGGATAAAAATGACAGAATTTTGTTTTAAAAAAAAAGATGAAAAACAACAGCCACAATTCTTTACAAAAATGATACATATTTTAAAAGGCTGTTAGATTACACCGTCTTTCAAATTTCGGGTTGTTCCACGTTTTAAAGATTTTAAAAATTGATTCACATGTATTTTGTAGCGCGGAATCAAGAAAATGACTTTCATATTAAACCATCATGTCAGGAATTGTCTCAAATCGTAAATTTCTAAATTGAAAAGCTCAAAATTAAAATTGATCCCCCTCCCCTCCCTACCTCATCGGGCCCCTGAACTGTTTAGCCGTAAGAAACCCAGTATAAGCCACAAAATTGAATAAATTATTCAATTAAATAAAATTAAACTGAATAAAAATGTCTTACATCTATTTTTTAGTATCAGATTTTTCTCTATTTTTTAACCTTCAAATTTACGATTTGTGAAAAATTCTGACATAATGGTTAAAAATGAAGGTAATTTTTTTTTCTTTTAGCATTAAAAATTACATAAAACGTAACCATAAAAATTAAAAAACACAACCATCGCAGGTTTATGTTATCTAATCTAAAACCATTTCTTAAACTTGTTGACGGTAATCTATCCGAATTGTTATGTGTTATCCTCTAATATAAGTATGTATAAGATGTTAAGCGTCGAAAATCATAATAACATTACATTGTAATAGGATTTAAGTCAGTATGTAAAATTTCAACTTCAATCGGACATTTGAAAGTCAGTTAAAGTTCGAGTACAAATTTTAAACTGGAAAGACGATCGTTGCAAGTTAAATAAAACCTTATGAAAATAACATGATTTTTGGTTAAAGAAATCATAGCCTCAAATCCTTACAAGATCTTCTTCACTTGTAATTCCTGAAAAAATATCGACTGGCAAATGGATTATTAAACTTACATTCTCATTATAGTTAAATAAACACTGTATAAAAAAGGACTAAAAAACGGAGATACTACTGGTAATCTAGACTAGCCAGTACTATTTCCGTATTTTTACGGAGATTTATCTCCATAAATTACAGAAAAAATTCCGTTTTTAATCAGAAAAACAGAAATTTTTCTGTAATTTATTGGGAGAATTTTCCATAAAAATACAGAAATAGTACTGGTGTCTAGATTGCCAGTAGAATCTCCGTTTTTTAGTCCCTTTTTTTACAGTGAAGCTTCACACGGACTGCGATCTATTCCAGAGTGATGTGCTTTTTTTTTTCTTAAATTGAATGAATTTCATTCCTTATGACCCCTTTGTTGTACTTTTACTTTCAAACCAAATGGATAACATCCTTTTAATATGTTAGTTTGTTCTTTGAACTGAGTTTTGCAATTGACTGTGTCTTGGTTTTCCATGAAAAAATTTAAGTAGATTCCACACACTTCTTCAATAACATTATTAGGAAATTTTCAGCCATTCTCACTTTTACTTTTATACGGTACTCAAAACATTTTGAACGCATCCATTAGGTGATAAGAAACTTCCCCAGCTCGTTTTTAACTCTCTTAACTGAATAAATTTCGAACTCACAACAAAAATAACATGAAAATGACTGTACTTGACGCACTAAATCATCAAAACTGGCGAAAAATAAATGCTAGAAAACAGAAATTCTGCTTTTTCAGAATTTAGTGTCGCCCCCCGATGAAAAAAAAATTATGTATATATAAATAGTACAAACCATATTTCAATTTTAAGACTCAAAGCACAAACTTTTATTTTAAGTAAAATGACGTCATTCGCATCCGCTTAAGAATTCCACATTTACGATCCACTCTTAAACATTTACAGTAAAGCATGCATAGGATGTCACTATCTCAAAATAATACACAAATGCAGCGAAAAGATACCGTCATTAAAGAAACTTGACAAAAGAAAACGGCTATCTAATGATTCATAGGCATTCATTTGTTTGTAACATTAATATAGACGATTTCAGTCGTGACGTCAGTCATGACGTTTTCGTTGGAAACTGACTCCTAACAAACGGTTGCTATGTTGTATTTTCTATTTTGTTTGTGTGTTGCAGCTATATCTTATATCTATACCTCATATCTAAGTGTTTTAATACTTGATATGTACTGGTAACATTTTCCATGATTTATATTTAAAAAGAAATGACGCATAGCAACCGTTTGTTTGGAGTCAGTTTCCAACCAAAACGTCATGTCTGACGTCACACTGAAAGGGTCTACAGATACTTAAAATTAAATATAGTTTATAATAACTCCATGTTTTATTATTTGTAGAAATTATTCGTTTACATTTTTTCAAAATAGCACGTATTTTAATTACATTTTCTTTCGGTTGTTATGAGAAAATGGCAACAAAAAGATATAATTGCTATTTTTCCTTTACTTTCTATATAAATGGAGTACTTGAGTTGCCAAAATTAAACAAATGGTGCTAAAAACTACAAAAAAATTAATATTTCAAAAATAAATGGAGATACAATTTTCAAACAAATTGCATTTAAAAGTACTTTTTTTCCCAAATACGACGGTATAAACACTGAAAATGTGCGATTCTTAGAAATTAAAAAAAATTGCTATAGAGCATTTAATTGTGCAATAATACATCTGCTTTGTTTATTGCTAGCGTCTGTAAGTTATAGTTATTCTTGGAGACAAAATAAGCTGGGAAAAAGAAATAGCATACCGTTCCGGGGGCTAATTAGTGAGCGTCCCAAAAGATGCAGCTGTCTGCATCTAAAATGAATAATCTACTGATATTGTTAAATTGCTGTCAACATACAAAAACAAACAAACTTCACGAACTTGCGCGCTTACAAAAGCTGTTACATGATTGCACAATAGTGAGGCGTTGACAGGGAATAAATATACACATACGTAATACAAATTTCCATCTAAAAAGAGTTGAAATTTATTAAATTAACTAAACTTGATTTGTAATTATTGATAACAGGTTAATACAATAAATTCTCATAAATTAATCATATTAATTGGTTTATTTGTATATTATTTGGTAATTATTAATAATAATCGACTAATCATAATGACCGTAACATATATATAGGTAGATGGTCAATTATTTAGACATTAATATCGAGATAAAAAATGGTGAGATAAAAACAGATATATATGATAAACGAAAAAGCTTTAACTTTGAAACTATAAAAATCTTAAATTTTGGATCAAATGTGCATATCTCAATATATAGAAATATTTTTATTAACGGGTTAAACCGTATAGATAGATTGACATCAAATACTGGGGAAAAAATTGAAGAACTTTACAAATGGTATATTCTGGCATTGCACCATGGCTATCCTGAGAGATTTTTTGAAGAGTCTGCTGCGAAATTTCGTAAAGTGTAAGACTTATCGCAGAGATTTAGAGGTAATGTGGATGCGAAGAGAGGAGTAACTGTGGCTTTGACTGTTCAGGGCTTGCGTGCACGGTTGTTTGGGGTTTCATGTTCAGTTGTTAGTTTTCGATGGGTCTAGGCAGCTCATTCGATTTGTTAGTTTTTTCTTTTTGGTCTTGACAGGTTGTTGGGGGAGCGTTGTGCACATAAAAACTGGTTTTAACCCCGCAGTTGCATGTCGCAAGTGCATGCCGCCTGTCTCCATGGATTCAATTTCTTCTGGTTTTAGTTTGAATGTTTTTAAAGTTTGTCGTTTTTAAAGTATGTTGTTTTTGAAGTTAGTTGTTTTTAGTTATTTTGTTGTTGTCATTTGGTTTAGTTTATTTATTGTTGAATCAGTTTTGTAGTTTCGAATTTTTGGTTTGGTTTTTGGATATATAGGTAGATAGATATGTATGTATGCATATATATATACATGCATATGTAATACATGCATACATATCTATCTGTATATATGTATAATTTTCTTTTCATACTATAAAAAGCATTATTTCAACAGATGAAAATAATAAAATTGATAAACGTTCTATAATCGTGATTTATCGACAACTGGATAAATTTATTAGTATTTATACATGAACTTTTACTAATTAAAAAACAGTTATATAATGTGGATACATTTTCAGCGCTAGAGAAATACAGGAATATATTAAAACAATCCTACATGCGTTTCGGGAAAATTAAACTTATTTGTGACTGTAAAGTTAGCCATAAATATATTGATTAATATTTCAATAATGTATACATGTATATTTAAATGAGTTAATTCTAAATAAAAACATTATACCTTAAAAAACAGATACCACGCTATTTTATTACCATTGAGTTAAATACAAAAGAGAATGACTTCTTTAAACAATTAAAAAGGTTCATGCATTTATAATAATAATTTGCATTTTATTATACGAACAAAGAACCCATGAATTTATTCATATGTATAATAAATTGCTGCTTCATGTTCTGTATGTATTACGAACTGGCATCAAGAAATGTTGTTTTTCACTCTGCCTTTTTTATGCTATTATTTTTATTTTTTTGTTGGAGAAATCCTTGGAAGTTCGCTTAGTATTTGTTATCTTGTCAAAGACTCTATGTATAAAAAATAATAGAGATATCTGTACGGGAAGATCTTTCGATTTTATGTAGAATAGAATAGTTTTCTGCAATGTGTATATTAGTTAATACACTTAAGTAAGAAATTGGCAAATTGAGTTTCCGTAATTCAGTTATTTCATACAAAAAGATAAGAAATAAACGCACTTGTAATATTCATATGTATTAGTAAAAGACAATTCTTTGCAATATTGTTTTCCATTGTGAATATTTTTGTTAATATGAAAACTCCCTTTAAAATATGTGAACATGAAAATACATATATATGCCTACAAGGTGACATATTTTCTATAAAAAATATTAAAAATATCTTTTTTCATAATAACATTTTGTTTTTATTTTTCAAACAAAGAACTCACAAATTTATGCTAATCTATACTAATAAAAGAATGTTTCTCTCTATCTGTGCATGTGTGTGTGTGTGCGATGGCTAGCGATATCTGCGGCACGTAGAAGTCTGAACATTTACTTGAGGATAGTCCAAGACAGGTCCTGCTGCACTCGAAGATCAGATTTTTTATTTTTTTAAGCCCGGTTCCCTTGGTCCCCTTTAAGCTGTCCTGACCTAAATTGTTAAGTTCCACTTTTTATCCGATCTTTTTCGTTATTGGTGCCAATTCTATATTTAGTTATTCCTCCATTTCTACGTTCCAGTTAGCTTATTAAGTGCTTCACATACTACATGAACAAAAAAAAAATTCTCAGACTTGAGCTACTACCAATTTTGAATATTAATCTCTTTCTTTGAGCATTTGTTGCAGCTTCGTTAAAAATAACCTGATTGTATTAAAATTTTCTTTAACAATGTTCTAGCGTCCTGCACCTACTTTAAAAATACAAAATTTTTTCTTATGCCCAGCCACATTCCAGTGGCTGGGCCACCCCGGGCCCGATCCTTCTTTTTTCCTCAGCTACCAACGTTTTTCAAATATTACTCTCCTTTTTCGGCAACAATTTAAATTTACTCACTACAGCCGTAAATTAAAAATCTTGCTACTTTTAGGAAACATTAGGTAAGGGACTTTATGTGTTTATTAAATATCGTGTTAATTTTAAAAGCTATTTGTGAAATTTACAGCGGTTTGGGGTGGCGTTATTTCATAGAGTTCTAAGGGCCCAATTTCGACGGGATTTGGTTCATTCAACTTCGATTACAATTCAACTGCTTTCTGTATTATGAAATTTCATCTTAGACTACAGTTACCAACATTTTCGAACATTAATGGTGCATTCGTTTTTCGGATTCTAAGGACTTGATTATGACGAGGTTTGTCTACCTCTACTTGGTTTTCGGTTGTCTCCTGGAAGTGTGGAGCAATTCTGGTACTTGCTGCCTTAGGTGGCGGGGACCTAAATCACAGGATCGTTCGGAAAGAGGTTTGTTGTGAATACACTAGACGCTGCGGGTGACAACAGGGTCTCCGAATCTAGGTTGATTTAAAAGATTTTCAAAAGATATAAAATGATACAAATTTGAGTTTCGTTTAAGGTTATTATAACCGGCCCCGGGCAACGCCGAGTGGGTCAGCTAGTAGATAATAAATTATTGCTTCATATTCTGAATGCATTACAAACTAGAATCTAGAAATGCAGTTTTTCATTCTGCCTTTTTGTGCTGTTATTTTTACTTTTTGCTGGAGAAATCCTCGGAAGTGCACTTAGTATCTTTTATCTTGTCGAAGACTCTATGTATAAAAAAATAATAGAGATATCTGTACGGGAAGAAGTTTCGATTTTATGTAGAATGGAATAGTTATCTGTAATGTGTATATTAGTTAATACACTTAAGTAAGAAATCGGCAAATTGAGTTTTCGTAATTCAGTTATTTCCTACGAAAAGATAAGGAATAAACGCACTTGTGATATTAGCATGTATTTGAAAAAGACAATTATTTGCTATATTGTTTTCCATTGTAAATATTTTTGTTAATATGAAAACTCTCTTTAAAATATGTGAATATGAAAATATAATTGTCTACAAGATGACTTATTCTCTATAAAAAATGTTCAAGAGTTCAATTTGTTATTTATTTACAAACAAAAAACTTACAAATTTATGCAAATAGGTAAGAAATTGTTGCTTCATGTTCTGAATGCATTACAAACTAGAATCAAGAAATGTAGTTTTTCATTCTGCTTTTTTATGCTATTATAATTTTTGTTGTTGTTGTTGTTGTCGTTCTTGAAGAAATCTTTTGAAGTTGCACTTCTATTTTTTATGTTGCCGAAGACAAAATATAAAAAATAATAGAGATATCTGTACGAGAAAGAGTTGTGATTTTATATAGAATGGTATAGTTTTCTGTAATGTGTATAATACAGTCGAGTCTCTCCATAACGAAACTCCATACATCGAATTTCTCTATATAACGAATTTTCAGTTGGAACGGTACCCTTTTCCCATGATCTCATTGAAAACAGTCTCCATATAGCGAAATATCTATCTCCATATAACGATTTTTTCATAAAATGTCCTTTATTTATTCAGTCTTAAAAAAGCTTCCAAATCACATGGTAGCAATTTTCCATCACTGATTCCTGATTTATCGTTCAGTGCTGAGTTTTTTATCTTACTTTTCTACCTTGAATCTCCTTGTTCTTTATGTACAACGAATTCATCTTCCTCCCCCCCCCCACACACCTTCCAACATCCTTCTTAAAACAGTGTCAATTGGATTGTTACACATATAAGAGCGGGATCAGAGAGGTAATTGAAGTTTAAGGTGAATGCGATTGAAGATCATTCAGAAGGTTAAATTCGAAAAATAAACTATCTTTTAATCAAGCACAACAAGTCTATATTCGTAATATTCACCACCAAAAAGCTCCAGAGATCGATTGGTATGACACGTGATCTGATGCGCTCCACAAAAAAGCGGGCGGGAAAGAAGGAGCAAGCACGCTATTGGTCGAATGGAAAATTCTGCCTCGACAGCTGTATCCACGAGAGGAGATCAGTGTCACCATTTAGAAAACGTTTTCTATCCAAACCAAAGCTCTCAGACCTTACAGAGTAGATGTTTATTGTTTCTGGCTTTCTTTACCGTGAAAGATTCACAAAACTTAATCCGTTTGAGTACATTTCTTTACTGCTTCTGGAAAAAATGTCTCCTAGGAACTGAATAACTCTCTGTGAAAAAGTGAAGATTTTGAAATAGATGATAAGATATTAAAGAAAAAAGATGTGGCAAAAAAGTTTGGGATTCCGGCAAGTACTCTATCAACAATCATAAAAAATAGAGTGTCTGTCACCGAGCAGAATTCAGATCTTGGTTTGGCGCGAAAAAGAAAGAGGACGTGCCAATACGAGGACTTAGACGAAGCAACGTTTAAGTGGATTAAAGGGATAAGGGACAGGAATCTACCACTTTCGGGACCAATGATTTTAGAAAAAGGTGTAGGATATGCTTTATCTCTTGGGCACTCTGACTTCCAAGCCAGGATTGTGCGAAAAGCTCAGAAGAGACATGGGTTATTCCAGAAAACTATCTTCGGTGAAAATGCGGATGCTCCGGTGACAGCATGCGAGAACTGGAGTCTTAAAGTAGCAGAAATTCTAAAAGAATTCGCTCCTGAGAACATTTTCACTCTGACGAAACAGGTCACTTTTACAAGTGTCTTCCAAGCAAGACTCTGGCGTCTAAAGAAGATAAATGTTTTGGCGGCAAACATAGCAAACAAAGGATTACTATTCTGTTGTGTTCCAACATGACTGCGAAAGAAAAATTAAATGTCCTATTCATTAGGAAAAGTAAATCGCTTATGAACAATGATTGTGAGAGTGACAATGAGCATGAAAACGAAAACGTACAACAAGAGAAAAAACCATCACGCAGTGAAATGACAAGTTATTGTTATCTTATAAGGAGAGGGCTTCAAATGGAGGAAAATGTTCCCGATACAATTTTTCATTCCTTGCTAAAGTGTGAACATTTGTTTGAGAGTGTAACAATTTTGAAATCAAAACAGCGAAAAATTACAGATTTCTTTGTCTAAAATTAATGTAAGTTTTTCTTATGTGATTTTTGTTATGCTTTCAAATAAATGTCTGTTCTTTTTTTTTTAAACTATTTAAATAATTAATAAATACAATATTAGGTTAGTATTTATAGTTAAACATTTCAAAATCTTAATTAAACACCCCAAAAATAATTTTTGCCCAAAATTTACACATTAAATAGGAATTTAACTCATACTCTGTGTAACGAATTTCTCTATATTACGAATTTTTTACTGGAACAATGGATTTAGTTATATAGAGACTCGACTGTAATTAATACACTTAAGTAAGAAATTGGCAAACTGAGTTTCTGTAATTCAGTTATTTCCAACAAAAAGATTAGAAATACTCTTAATTGTGATATCCGTATACATTAGAAAAAGACAGTTACTTGCAAGATTGTTTTTCATTGTAAATATTTTCGTTAATATGTAAACTGTCTTTAAAATATGTGAATAAGGAAACATAATTATGTCTACAAGATGACTTATTTCCTATTAATTTTTTTATATATGAATTTAGCTGATAAAAAATATATATAATTTTTCGTCTATACAACGTAATAATTCTAGATATTTTTTTGATAACATCATAATTATAAAATTATGTATGAAAATCACCTAAAATCATAAAACTAAGTTAATACTTGCTAAAAGTGATAAAAATACACTTAGAAGGCAAGTAGATACTTTTATTCAGATCGACAAGTTTCAC
Source organism: Maratus speciosus (assembly GCA_963932465.1). Taxonomy (NCBI): domain Eukaryota; kingdom Metazoa; phylum Arthropoda; class Arachnida; order Araneae; family Salticidae; genus Maratus; species Maratus speciosus. The sequence continues at coordinate 26,019,585 of OZ010786.1, forward strand.
AGATTAGACGGCGACATTCTCAAAATTTATAATCTGATAATATTTTCGAAAAAATGTTTTTAAATTGAAAACGGGTACATAATAAACAATTAAATTTATAAAGTAAAAAAACCCGACTGCATAAAAAGCGAACTAATTAATTATTTCTCATCAATGTAAAACTATTTTTTTTCAATTCTTATTATTAGCTCACACTCTCGCTATATATATCTTTTTCAAAATTTCAATCGTTAATAAAATACTTATTATTCATCCAATCAAGCTCAAATAAAATTTTTTAAACTTGTAATGGATGACACTTGATGTTAATCCAGTTTTTTCAAATGCTAATTCATTAATTAAATTAAATTAATTAATTTTCAATAATAGAGAGAGCCCACTTCTTGATCAAGGTATTTTAAGATCGAGAGAGCCCTCTTCTTGATCAAGGCATTTTAAGCGCCACTCAAGAGGAATCAAGTTATTTATATCAAATCATTTCCTAAATTTTTAATAAATGTAAGATTTTTAAACAATTAAGTGTTTTAATACTTATTTGTAACAAGTAAACATTAAATTAAAAAAAAAAAAAAAAAAAAAAAAAAAAAAAACCGACTGCGTAAAAAGTGAACTTATTAATTATTTCTTATCAATGTGAAACTATTTTTTATATTACTTACCTATTTCTTTATTTACTTGTATTGATGACTTTTACTTTGTGTTTAATTGTTAGTTCCTATATATAAAAAGTGTTTGGATGAGGTCTATAGATGTCTATGATGGTTAGAGTTGCACTAAAGCTAGAGATCCTACATACACAACTTCCAGGTTGTATAATATTTTAACGGAGCTTCTAACTGTAAAATAATCAATGAAACAACGTCTTCATTTTGAAAGACCTATCAAATGATATGCCATTCAATAGGGTGCGTAAATTTTTTTTTCGTCTCAACCGCCTTTTTTGTATTTTACGGCCGCTATTTTGAATTTAACAAAACCTAGCCTAAAACCGTTGGGCTGTTGAGACAAATTGATAGAGACCTCATTCATTAAAATCCATCCAGCCGTTGGGATGTTTCGAGAGTATAAAGAAATCCATATACACAGATACGCGTAAAACACATAACCCTTCTTTTCAGTCGGGTAAAAATCACGCGTTCTCATGTGTAATGAAATCATTTGCAGTGATAAAATGGATATTTGTGAACGTGAATTATTTTATTTGTTTCTTATCCTGTAGAGCATCTGTTTTTAAATTTTAGGTAGCTCCATGAGGCTGATTTATTGCATATATTCTTATTGCGTAAAAAGATCTCATTTGATTCTCGGATAATGGATGGCAAATAAAATCTTGAGGAATAAATTATTCTAAATTTTTTAATAAGTAAAGGTTCTTTGTTATATAGTTATAGTCTCATGCCGATGTAACTGGGTTAATTTTTATACATTTATTATACATTTATTTACATTTTTATACATTTATTTGTAGGCAGTTTACATATAATTATGTATATTTAATTAGTTACACAATTTTCACTCATGTTTTAGCAAGACCTAAACCTTAATTTTAAAAGCGATTCCTCCTACCTAAAAAATGGTTAGTGATACAACAATTTTATTGCCATATTTTGATTTAGTAGTGTAAAGTCCATACGAATAAATGATTAAGCTGGAGTCATAAGTAAATTTCGAAATTTCGATTAAGCTAACAAGGGAACCACTTTTGGTGTGGCTCGCACCTATCATCGAGACCTGGTGCGTTTTGTAGCCCTATACATAAAAGTTAGAGAACCGAAAAAATTTCTCTGTTAAAATAATATTTTATATACTTTTTTATACTTTTAATTTTTTATTATTACATATTTATTTGTTTATTTCACGCCAAAAGTGAGTTAAGTCGCCAAATATGGCGCTACAATTTTTCCGCCCGCTTTATCCAAAGAGAAAATGTACAGAACATGTTACTAGAATTATATCAGATTGTGATTTTATTTTATAACTGATAGCATAAGAAACAATTATTAGGTTTTTATTTATTTTTCTATGCAGACGATAAATATATAAGTAATAAATATAATTCTATAAAAGCTTCGAAGATCATTGAAAACTATTTTTTAGTGAAATACAAAATAAGCAAATTATTTTCTTTTGAAATCGAATGAAATAAAGTTTCGAATGTTTAAAATGAAATGTTACTGTATTAAATGGTCCTTCAGTAAAAGTAATCATAAAGTAAATTAATATTTTTACACAATTTAGAAAAATTACTGTGGCGAAATAGCAATTTCTAGCTATTACAAATTCAGCTATGACATTTGGCTAGGGTTGCCGGAAAGCTCTACTTTTGAAAATAAACGCCAACTGTTTTCCCGCCAAAAATATTAATATAAAGTTGCAATTTTTCAAAATCAAATTCGTGGGTTTTTGAAGGGATTTTCAAACTTTTTTCAATATTTTATACTTATTATTAACTAATTTTTATTTTTAAATGCTTTTCTTTAAAAAAATTCAATGTTAATAGTCCGATAAGTGGTCTCGAAAATTGCATTTTCAGAAAGTTATGCTGCTGTATAATCAAGAAATATTATTTTAACAGAAAAATTTTATCGATTCTCAAACTTCATAATATAGGGCTTTAAAATGCACCAGGTCTCAATGCTAGGTGCGAGCAACACCAAAAGTGGTTCCCTTGTAAGTAGAAAATATTGTTCGTATATTCCCACTATGAGACCCCAGGACAAACGAGATTTTGTTTTCACTATATGGATGAGTGTTCAGTTTAGTCTTCTGTCAACTGTTTTGTGTGATGCATGTTAATACATTCGTTGCCTCTAAAAATGATATTTCCATCCTCAGAAGCCGTATTTCTAAACAGTGTTTTAATGGTTAAAATGTTCCTTATACTTTACTAATAAAATCAGAAAAGAGAAAAAACATATTATTTTCATGTTTACTGCGGTTCATGCTTCACTAAAGCCCCTAACAAACTCTCCGTTCAACTTCCAAAGTCACACTAAAAACAGAGCATATAACACATCACAGTCGACCGACGCTCCAGAGCGTCACTGGCCAACGAAGACGTGCCGGTCGGACGCACCAGCTCGTTGGTAGCAGCGAACGTATTAAATTGATTTTCATAACCTCTGAAACAGAGAGTCAAAAAGTGCATATTCATCATGTAATGCTTTGAAAATTTAAACATGGCAATAGTGCTAACGCGACAGCTGAAAAAAATATGCAGTGGTATGGTGTAAAGCTAATAACTGATCCGACAGTTAATCCTTAAATGCCTGGTGTTGCTTTTCGGCAACATAACCAATTTAGGCTCTAAAATACTATTAGAATAATATTGAAGCTATAATGCCTAATGTTGCCAATAAAATACATTCTGAAAATATTATTAAATCTATTTTTAACATGTATATGCCAACACTTGTGCTGTTTAAGAATAAAGGTAGATTTATTTTTTCAATTTTTGCTACTTGTTCTTTTTGTTTTGTTTGGAAGCTTGCGAAATACCCTATTTTGACCTGCAGTGAGCAAGTAAAATTTATTTCTTATTATAAGTTCCTAAAATTCTTGTGTGTTTAATATTATAGAATTTTATCAAGGGAAATTATTTTTTCAATTAAACAGTATTGCCGATTAGTAACAAGCTGTTTTTTAGCCGTAAACTATATTTAAAACAAAATATAATTTTTTAAAGTATTTTTTCCATGATTTATTTAAAATAAACGGTCAAGTGCGATTATTACTAGCGCACAGAGGGTTCCGTAGATAAATATATGAATCTGTAATGGTATTATAAAAAAAAACAGTTGCTAAAAGGATACTAATATTTCGTAAAAAAAAAACTATACAACGTAGGTTTGGGAGAAAAGCGTAAATGGGTATACCATGAAAGTTCAAAGAGTTAGGGAACCTAAATAATATCAAAAATATCTATTCGTATAACTCTTTTTTAATATTATCGTAATCTGTTTATGATGAACTTAATTCGGTACTGACAATAAAAGCAGTGCATAGTTAAACTTCATTTGGCATTTCATAAAACTAAATTCAGCCTAGAAATAACGTTTATTTCTACAGTGTAGCTAAAACAAAACCTTTGTTCAAAGTTTAAATTTGGCATTGTGCTAAGCGCGCTTCGAAAGGTTCTTAAAGTTGTAACGCCGCCTTGGTTAGTGCCGCGTTTTTACAGATAGGTGTTTAATTAACTTTTAAAGTCACTCGAGGCGTATTGAGAGATACACTCAATGCAAACTATCGCGAATCCCACAGTATTTATGCGATTCATTCTAATTAAACCTTTCGAGAGCAGTGCCCTTAAAAAAAAAGACACCTAATTTTAATTCCAAAACAGACAATCGGCACCAAAAATATTTAATTAAAATTTTCCTTTTATCATGTACGTGAAAATAAACAAGTTCGCCTTTCTAATAAATTCGTTTATAAATTCTGGTGTCAGTTCGTTATTTCATAAGTTTATAAATAGAATTATTTCCTTAAAATTCCCGTTAGAACAGAAGTTATGGCTTTTAGAATTATACCCGCTCAATAACTGAAGCGGTGTTTCCGAAACTTTGAAGTCATTTTTCTCCAAATGGTATTTTTTGGAAATAACGCGCAGGATACCTCAAAAACTTCTGAATATTTTTTCATGAAATTGCCAAAACATGTATTTCATATTAGTCTGTATAAACTGAACCTAAAATTTCCTTTTTATTGTTCAAAGAAATAATTTTTTTAGGTGATTTTACTGTTGATATTTTCAAAATTTTGTATTAGCTAAATGCAACAATGCATTAAAAATATAAAAATGCTTTAAATACAAATTTATTTAAGTTCAGGGAAATTATTACAATCTGAAGTATAAGTATGCACCAAAATTTTCATTCTAGTTGCAATATTTATTTTGTCATCCGGCACGTAAACAGTTATCCCAATTTTTTGTTCGACAAAAGTCTAACAGTTTCGAGCCCCTTATAAATACCAATTCTGTATCTTGCAATTTTTTAAATACATGAAATGAAAGAACATACTTATATCTTTCATCCCAATTAAAATTGTGTTTTAAAATCATATACATTTTAAGACATCAAATTATGAAAAGGGTCTTTTTATCATTTTTTCCACTTTTTAGAGTCCCGAGACCCCTGACCGAGACTTAGTATGTTTTTAACAATTTGACGTTTATTGCTTTTATACTATTACTGGACATTATATTACACTTATATTTCATTAAAAGTTGTTAACTAAGCATAGAGTACGCCGCCCCTGTCCTTATGTATGTCCAAACTGGCCTATCTTTAAGGGTTAATATCTCAGCTAATTACTGATGATTTTTTTCGATAATCATTATCATCAATGCTTTTATACTTCTGCAACGATAGGTATATCCAGCGATTCTCAACATTTTTTTTCTGAATGCCCGTAAATCGAAATTTGTGTATAACAGGAAAATGTTAATTTCTCAAAAACTATGTGACCTAGGATAATCGCTATAATTTTCCGGCAAGGTTTATATTAACATCTACTACCTCTAATTTTTTCATAATTTTAGTTTCAGTAGTTTCGGAATTAGATGGGGGTGGGGGGTGGGGGGGACATATTTTTGCGTTACATATTCGACAATATTTTTTAAAATATAATACCTAAAATTAAAGGGAATGTATTTTTGAGTTCAGCATTACGAAAGCTTTCACAGGATACCCCACATGATATACAAAGAAAATATTTTTTTTTTCAAGTAGCATAATTTGCCCCCCTACATTTTTACTAAATATATTTATGAATGTTTATTAATCTGAAAATATGTGAGTTAATGGTCTTTATTACTTCCCCGAATTTGAACTTTCCACGCTCCATAATTTACGAGTAAAATGGCTGTGACAGACAGACAGACGGACAGACACAGGAGTGATCTTATAATGGTTCGGTTTTTACTTTTTAAGTACGGAACCCTAAATATGAAAGCCGAAAAACATTATTACAATGATTTTTGAAAAATCAGGCATTTAAGGGTTAAATATTAGCTTGTAAAATTCCTTTATGAAGGTACAACCTAAGAGACGAACTGAAGTTGGGACGCAGTTTGACGAAAACCGTTAAATGAAATATTGAAGCAAAAAACATGTCAATCAAGAGGAGGTAAAGCACAAACGTTGAATGGATCACAATCAATTGTTAACTGCAACCTGGAGAAATTCGGGAAACTCAGCAAGTTAACAGTATGGGTACCTCACAAACTCATTGAATGGAACAAAGGAAATTGCATGTCACTCGCCAGAATTCTGCACCCACGAATAAAAATCTCGCCTTTTTTAAACAGGATTGTAACAGGCCATTAAAAATGAGTTACCTATGAAAATATCGTCCGCAAAAGCCAGTGACTTGATAAGGATCTAGCAACTCTGCGGCAACTCGCAAATATGCGAAAGAAAAGCATCCATGGCAAAAAGATTTTATTGTCCAAACCAACCACATTTTATTTACAAGGAAGGAATTGATAAACTGCCATAAAGATGGTACATAATAGTGGCTAATACTTAATAAATTTATATAGTTCTGTTATTCAATGAAAGTAAAAAAGTAGAAAACAGGAATTCTGCTTTTTCAGAATTTAGTGTCGCCCCCGACATTTCCATTACTTCATTTTCTTCTGATGGTCTGGTGCTTTCTATTATTATGAAACAGCCATTAAGATGTAAGAGCCATAAAAAAGAAAAAATGGCTATTTTTTTTTCAAAAAAAAATTATGGCCATTTTTTTTTTTCCATTCTGACCATAAAATCAGAGTTCTAACTTTTTATGGCTGCTCTTTCATCTTCACCTAACGCTTCATTTATAATGGCTGTTTCATATTAATAGAAGCCCCCAGTCCATCAGAAGAAAAAAACTCGGTTAAGCGGGACTCAGATAATCGGGACTCTACTGTAGTGCAAAACATATTTCAATTTTAAGACTTAAAGCACACGCTTTTATTTTATGTAAAATGACGTCATTTGCATTAACATAGATACTTAAAATTAAATATAGTTTATAATACCTCCATGTTTTATCATAAATTTTTCATTTATATTTTCCTCAAAATAGCACGTATTTTAATTTTTTTTTCAATTTTTATGAAAAATGGCGACAAAAAGATATAATTGCTATTTTTCAACTATTTTCTCTTTACTTTCTACAGAAATGCAGTACTTGTGTTGCCAAAATGAAACAAGTGCCGTTAAAAACTAAAAAAAAAAAAAAAAATAATATATCAAAAATAAATGGAACTGCAGTTTTCAAACAAATTGCATTAAAAAGTACACTTTTTTCCAATTAATGGTATAAACATTGAAAATGTGCGATTCTTAGAAGTTTAAAAAAATGCTGTAGAGTATGTAATCGCACAATGAAACATCGGCTTTTGTTTTACGACTGGCTTATACAAGGTAACGTTATTTATTGGAAAAAAATAAGCTGGGAGAAAGAAATAGCATACCGGGGGCTAATATATCAGTTGATAAAATGAAAGTTACATAATACTCGACATAATAATTTTAAAGGGGGGATTTCGTGCCAATCAGTTTTACTAGCTATATCAATTTCTCAAATGAATTTTCTGTATAAAAGAACCTTAACACAAATTATCGTTTAGTTTCTTTTGTATATATCTTTAGAAAAACTATTCATATAACCTTTTTTTTTAACTGCAGATTCTTAAAATTACTGCTTTTGAAAGCTCTATTCAACAGATAAAATGCAATTGTTCAAAAAGTTTAAAATGATACAATGTAATAATACTTAAATTTAAAACTGCACTACAAAGAAAAACATCTTGCTATTTTTAAAGTGCGTGTACCAGTGTTTACTTTTCTTTGTAACTCGTTAAACAAATAATATATTAACAATTCATATTTTGGAAATGTTCCAGGCAGTTAAATGGTATGCCAGCTGATTTAGTATTGTAAAAGATACTATAATATGTGTTTTTTATTTGTCGTTAGATTCTTACAATCAATTTAACATACATATTAATGGATGACATTGAATGTGAAAATCTCATTTATGTTTTAGTTTGAAATAGGATTTTATTATTCGCAGAAATTTTATTTTATCGGAAAAAAACCAGTATATGGAAGTAAGTGCTTGTATTTAAATATCAAAATAAATCGTAGTTTTCTAATATATATATAACCATTAAAAAACATTACCGATTACCAATAAAAATTGTGAAATTACAAACAAAGCGAAATTATTTCTATGAGAATAATACAGTTCTCCTTAACATGTTCAACATAGATTTTAAATCATAGTAAAAAATAGCAGAAAAGGAATAATGGAAATTTGTAGAACTTAAACAGAATCGTCAGGTCCCAAGTACCTAGAGTTCCACAAATAAAGTGCGTGGTTTCATCTTCGTATTACCCATAAAGTAACTAAAGAATATGCATTTGGGACAACTACACCCATAAAATAGAGAAGTAAATTATTGAAAAACAAATAAGTTTAAAATAAAAAAGAATAAAAAATATAGAGAAAAAAACAACAACAACAAATTACCAAATTGAAAGCCATTCTGTCTAAGCATTAGGCAGCATAAAAAACAAGTATTGAAGATTATTAGCCCATGTTGCCAAAAAAGTTTTTAAAATAATCATTGACCGTGGTTCAAGGAGTAATAATGGACTGTATAGTGAAGCATATTCCTCAATATATATATATATATATATATATAGATCATATAAAGAATGTAATGATTGTTTCTAATGAAATTAGAATCTTTGTATAATAGGAAATATTTTCACAAAATATCACACGTATGGCTATTTTAAAATAGTAGTAATATTATACAGAAATTCAAAAATATTAAAACAATTATTAAGATACACTTTGCCGCTATATCCCTGTTATTTAAAGAACTCCGTTTCTTTTCACATGAAATAAAATATACTTCATAGAAGAAACTTTCGCCAAGTCTGGTCCCTGGTATAGGTCCATGCAAAAATAAAGTAATATTTCTGTCAATTATAGGGATAGCAGGAACATTATGCTACTAAACATTATGGAAACCAAGCATCCGCTATTTGTGAACGCCAACCCCCGATGGCAGGTCTGTATTCGCGGAAGCTCCTTCTTGATCAAGGCACAGTGCCATGTAAGTATAAGAATATATATGAATAACTTAAGGACTTTAGCTCCTACGAGCTATGTTCGCCAACACTCATCCCCCCACCCCCTCACTAAACACCGCAGACACTGAAAAAGGCTAAATTGCTCTGCTTTAAAAAAGATTACCCGATTACGGAAGATTTAATGATATTATTACAACCGGGGGCAATATTCTGTAATCCGGTTGCTATTTATTTCCTTTTGATGGGTAGTTTTTGGTTCCCAAGGACGCATCCACCACTGTCGCGACAGTTGATGCCTTTTTCGTGATTAATTATGTAAGATCTATCACATATTTGACAATCAGCTTTTATAAAATAGTAAAATAAATGTCACTTGCTCCCGGTCTATTATGATAAAGTTTTCAGATGAAAAATGTTTTAAATATGACGTTTTAAAGAAATTGTTTAAAAAGGATTTAATTTTTCCCATTGATTGCTTTTCGTTCACAGTAATTTACTCGTTTTAATGTTTTCTTTCTTTATTAATATTCACGTGTAATTATATTTTTCAATTTTAAAATGGTTGGAAATATTATTTGCTGCGTTTTTTTTTTTTTTCTTTTTTGGTAACACTTTTCGAAATATGAATTAAATATCTATTGAGATAATGAAAATTGGAACAAAAATTGGAAGAAAATTCACTAAAAAAATGAGACTAACTAAAAAAAATATTAGGCACTGAACACCGCAACTTAGTCTCGGACATTCTTGCAAAGCATCGTTAAATTGCTATCCATAGTTTTTGATCCTATAAAACTTACTTAAATGAACTACTTTGAAGAATTCCAATATTAAATTGCTCGTAAATTAATTATGAAATTTAAAAACAGTCTACTTTAATATGTTTAGCATGCATTTTTCAGTAAAGCTACCTGTTTTCATGTTTTTGTAATGAGTTTTTTTTTTTTTTTTTTTTTTTTTTTTGTGATCCGAGGAAATAAAATGAGTGGCAATAAATTCATTCTAGTTACATTTTTTTTAAAGAATAGACAAAGCAATAAGTTGCTATCGAACGTACACTTTACTTCGAGATTTTAAACAAAGATGTAAAAATTAAAATCACAAAAACAAGGATTATACTCGACGTTTTGGTTTATCTTTAAAATCGCCCTCAGGAGTTAATTTTCTAAAATACAAATCGGCAATAAATTACTTACATGTTACATTATCTAAGTCATATTCAAGTTTGAATAGCGTCATATAAGATGCTAAGAATATAAGAATAGTCATATTCAATTATTTTCATGAAATGTTGTATTGCATACTTTTGATAAGACAAACATAATACACAAAATATATTAAAAATATGTAAAATGCTTATTGAACTAAATATATAAAAATATGAAAACTATAATGAATAAAATATGTAAAAACATATAAAATATATGATGAGTAAATTGTATAATATATATATATATATATATATATATATAAACATGTTAAAAAAAAACTGCATTGTATGAATAACTAGCTGACCCGCCCGGCGTTGTCCGGGTCCGTGGTAATATTTATAAAGTAACCTTTAATTTATATGATTTTATATGCAACTCGATTTTGTCTAAAATACCTACCCACTCACAGTGTGAAATAGGGGAGAAGCAGTTGCAAATTGTTGAGATGTTATGCAAATTTTATTCATAAATTTTTGAAAAATTGTATGCCATAGTCATGAACAAATTAAAATTTTAAAACACCCTCTACTGATGAAAAAATTAGTTAAGAGGAGAGGAGTGAGTGCTTAGTAATGTACAGGCCAAAAGCTTTAAAACGACCTCTGTCAGAAAACAACATATAAAGGATACTCATCGTAGAAAACGCTGCAGTTGTAAGGACAATTATCGTCACCCACCTTCCAAACTCGAATTTTAAAGTGTTATCAAGTATCTCATTCACGTAAGTTAATTTCAATTGTATTCGTTCTTCGTGTTAATGGCAATTTACATATGCATAGTCGCCTAAGCATGGAACGTGTTTCTTGAACTTTCTATGAAGTAAATAATTTCCGTTCTTGAGCGATTAAGAGTCCATTTACGTGCGATTCTTATAAAACTCATAATATATCACAAAATGCACACTATATTAAGCATTTCATGCACTCAAGGATTTTTCACTCACTTCTTATTCTTTTGTTAATATTTTCTCATCCTAATGAAAACATATGTTGTACTTTATTGAATGTTTTCACATTGAAAGAGCAGTGTAAAGTTTAGGCATAATTCAATAAAGCAAAAATTTTGAGTGTTTGTTATTTATAATCTATCTTCCTGTTAATGTTGTTGACTACATTTTTAGACACCCATGAACGGTGAACACATAACATGCGATAAATTGTCACAAATTTAAAAAAATCACAAATTTTGTCATAAATCGTTGAAAAAAATTGTGAAATGATCATTAAAAAAAAAAAAAAAAAAAACGAATTTCATCAAACGATCTTCGAAAAGAAAATCATGAATTTTGTGAAACAATCGAAGAAAAATATTGCATATTTCATCAGAAGATCGCAGAAGCACATGCTGAATTTTGCCAATCTGTCACTGAGGAATATCGAAAACTTCGAGAAATAGTCGCGGGAAAAAAAATAATCACAAACTTCGTCACAGATCGTTGAAAAGAAAAACACGAATTTCATCAATAAACCTTGAAAATAACAATCACTATTTTAAAAAAACAAATTTCGGTAAATAATCGAAGAAAAATATTGCAAATTTCATCAAAAGACTGCGGAAATGCACAAAAAGTTTGTCGAAAGAGTGCAGATGCATATGCCGAATTTTCCAATCTGTCGCTGAGAAATTTTGGGAACTTCGTCAAATAGATACATAAAAAAAAAAAAAAAAAAAAAAAAAAAAAATCACAAATTTTGTCACAGATTGTTGAAAAAGAAAAAAAAAACGCGAATTTCGTGAAACGATCTTGTAAAAACAACCACTATAAAAATAAAACAATTTTCGATAAACAGTCGAGGAAACTGCAAATTTCATCAAAAGATCGCGGAAATGTATAGCAAATTTTGACAAAAGAGTGCAGAAGCACACTCTGAATTTTGCCAATCTGTCGCTAAGAACTATATGGGAACTTTCGCAAATGGTCGCCAAAAATAAATAAATAAATAAAATCACAAATTTTGTCACAGATCGATGAAAAAAAAACGCGAATTTCATGAAAAGATCTTGTAAAAACAATCACTATAAAAAAAATCAAATTTCGTTAAACAGTCGAGGAAACTGCAAATTTCCTCAAAAGATCGCGGAAATGTATAGCAAATTTTGACAAAAGAGTGCAGAAGCACACGCTGAATTTTGCCAATCTGTCGCTGAGAAATATCGGGAACTTTCGCAAATGGTCGCCAAAAAAATAAATAAAATCACAAATTTCGTCATAGATCGTTGAAAAAAAACGCAAATTTCGTCAAACGATCTTGGAGAAAAAGAAACGTGAAATTTGTGAAACGATTGCTGAAAAAAAACCCCGCGAAATTCAGTAAACAATCGAAGAAAAATATTGCAAATTTCATCAAAAGATCGCGGAAATGCAATTCAAATTTCATCAAAAAAGTGCAGAAGCATATGCCAATTTGTCGCTGAGATATATCGGGAACTTCGACAAATGGCCGCGGAAAAGAAAAACAGAAATTTTGTCACTGATCGTTGAAAAAATATCGCGAAAAAAAAATGCAAATTTCGTGAAACGATTTGGGGGGGGGGGGGACGTGCATTTTGTGAAACGATCGCTGAAAAAAAAAAAAAACGCGAATTTCAGTAAACGAAGAAAAATATTGCAAATTTCATCAAAAGATCGCAGAAACGCATGACAAAGTTTGTCTAAAGAGTGCACATTACAAATTTTTCCAATATGTCGCTGAGAAATATCGGAAACTTCGACAAATGGTCACGGAAAAGAAAAACAAATTTTGTCACTGATCGTTTAAAAAAAATCGCGGAAAAAAACTGCAAATTTCGTGAAACGATTTGGGGGTGGGGAGATCGTGCATTTTGTGAAACGATCGCTGAAAAAAACGTGTGCTTCAGTAAACTAAGAAAAATATTGTACATTTCATCAAAAGATCGCAGAAACGCATAGCAAAGTTTGTCTAATCTTTGGCTAATGGTCGCAAAAAAAAACAAAAACAAAACCCCAAATTTCGTCACAGATCGTTGAAAAAGAAAAAACGTGAATTTCATGAAACGATCTTGTAAAAACAATCACTATGAAAATAAAACACAAATGTCGATAAACAGTCGAGAGAATAAATTGCAAAATTTCATCAAAGGATCGCGGAAATGTATAGCAAATTTTGACAAAAGAGTGCAGAAGCACAAGCTAAATTTCGCCAAACTGTCGCTGAGAAATATCGGGAACTTTGACAAATGGCGACAGAAAAAAAAAAAATCACAATTTCTCTTCATTGAATTACGCCTAAACTTTAAACTGCTATGCCTGGCACCAAAGTTGCAGAAAATTCTCCAAGTATCTGTGACAGATACTTCAGTGGCAGAAAATAAATAAACAGAGTTCAATAACAAATCTTAATGAAAACATACATCTTACACTTTACTATAAAATGTACAGCTCTACAGTTTATCGCAGCATGTTGTGAAATTTATGTTTTTATTCAGATTTCTTATGAAACTCATAATATATGGGGAAAAGTGGCTAAAAAAGATTAACAAAAGAAAAAAACAAATAACCTCATTCATTTCCCTTAAAGCCAAAAATTGTTTGTTTTTTTAACATTCGTGGGTGCCAAACATGTATATTGTCATGAAACCATTTCAATTTGTAAGCATGAAGTCAATAAAATCACCATTTTTTGACAAATTTGGAGTTTCAGAATAATCGTCCAAGAATGGACATGCAGTCAGGTATAAAATGTACGTTGTCATCGCCCAATAATGTCAACAATAATAAATCAAAACATTGAAGATTTGTATATGAAGCAAACTAAGTTCAATAACAATTTTAAAAATGCAGAATCAAAATTAAAACTTATATTTCTGTTTATTTAAATGAAAAAAAAGTTTAAATTCTACATATAACATTTCGAGCTATACCGATTAATAACTTTTATCCTATTATGGTTAAGTATCACAAAATTTTCAAAATATTAACTCAATAAATAAAAATTATTTTAAAATAGTTATGTCCCGGACCTCCTTATGTGAAATAGAATTAAATAACAAATCTTAAAATCAAAACAAACATCTTATACTTTACTATAAAATGTACAGTTCTAAAATTTATCGCATGTTATTAGTTAACCGTTCTTGGGAACAAAAAATGTAGGCAAAACAATTAACAGGAAGAACGATTGTAAATAACAACAAGAAAGAAAAATCATGCGTTAAGCATAGATTATGAAACACTTTCCAACACTTCCTGGATGCTTTAACAAAACTTCGTTATTTAGGGAAATAAGGTATATAAGTGAACTAAGTAAACATTTTAGAAAACACATAAAACATTTGAAAAACTGATTTCAGCAGTTACCGTCCATAGCAAATATGTATTCCAATTCTTTTGAACAGCCCTGTATTTGATCTGTAGGTTGATATATATACTATATAATGGAGAAATTTAGTTTAGCAAGAAAACACATAACAGGTTGAAATTTGTCTTTCAGCAATTTATACTAATAGATTTAAACATACTTGTATACTTTTGTAAAACTCTGCAGTTCACCTAAATACCTTTATTACACGTCACTATTTAGCTAAAGTTTAATTCAAAGTAAAACACTCTTAAAACTACCGGAATCACATTTCCAGAAATTATCATTTATAGACGGCCATGTATCCAATTCTTTGCGTGACCCTGTATGTCATTTTATATATGTTTTAGAAGCATTTCTTAGTAAACGAAATCCGGTTCAGCGTAAAAATGCCTAACTCATTTAAAAATCACCTTTAAGCAATTTGCAATCATACCCAGTAACCATTACGAATTCTTTTGAGTAGCCCTGTATATCAATTACAGCATTTATACACACCATATACAATGCATAAATACAGTGAAACATAAAAGCACATAACATAATTAAAAATGCATTTCCAGCAATCATCGCTACTTTACAGTACTTCGGGTACAATATAGTATCTGAAATCTTTTGTGTGTCCCTGTAAATGCTCTGCATTTCGTATTATCCATGAAATAAGTTATAGTAAACCTTAGCGACATATATCTACTTCATTATACATGAAATAGTTTAACATAATTAAAATACGCCGGAAAAAATTTCCTCCACTTCTATATCATTATGTAAAGGAATTCTTTTGTGCGGCCCTGTAAATGAATAATAGCTATTGTTTGGGCCGCATATTGTACAGAAAATGCATATTTTAGTCAACTTGATAAATGCATATCAATTTATTATGTTTGAAAACATGTAACATCATTAAAAATCATTTTAAACGATTTTTACCCATAGGCCGTAATGTAACGGAAAACTTTTGACTGGACCTGTAAATGAACTAAACATGCTACAAACTTCATTTGCAATAGAGTTCGTGCTATGGTAGAGGTCACTAAAATCCAAAAATTTCAGAACGATCCGAGTATATTTACGGGAGTTAGAGCGCGTACAGACGGCCAGACGGACAGACAAACCGAAGTCATAAACACTTTTAGACTTTGTTGGGAAGTGTTAAAAACTCAACATTTTCGCTTCACTGAATTAGGCCTAAGCTTTGAGCTGATATGAATGGCGCTATAAAATCATTCAGTAAAGTGAAATATATATGTTTTCATTAGAATTTCGGCCAAGAACGGAAATTATTTACTTCATAGAAAGTAAAATTTAAGAAAGATCCCAGAAAATAAGGTTCAAGAAAGATATTCAATTCTTGGGCAAATACGCGTATGTAAAATACCATTAACATGCCGAACGAATACAATTGAAAGTTTTACTTACGTGAATTGTATAATAATAATAATAATAAAAAAAATTAAAAAATTAAAAAATTAAAAAAAAAACCGTGAAAAAATGAATATAGTATTAAATTAAGAAACTCGCAAAGGTGTGTTTTTATTTAAAATAAAGATGAAGAGAAACAGCAGAATTTCTCGACTTGCAGTCGCTAGCTTTAAGATCGGAAAACGGAAATGCGGTCGCTTCGCTTCGCTGGATCTCATATTTAACGCTTGCTCTCATTGGCTGGCTGGTTCGTTGCAGCGGATTGGCGCAGTGCCCCCTAGAGTATTCTAGACGGCGCTGATTAGCGGAGAGCTGTAAATAGCCTCTAAACCATAACGTTTTAATTCTTAAAAAAAATTTAAAAAAAATCTAAATTGAAATTTAAAAATCCGGCGCCGAAGTGCACTTTCCTCGGTCAGGCAGGCAGGCGGACAGACATCTCTTATTTTATATATATAGATATTTATGAAGAATATTTTCAACACTATAAACGTAAATTATACCTATATTCATTTTAAACAGAATTATTTGGAGCAGTTTTGCCTTACATAAATGTACATTATCATCATCGTTTACAAGCGTTTCATATTTGATTTCACACAGTTATCCCATTACACAAGCCTTATAAAGGCTCTACTGTATTCTTTAAAAATAGAAAAATATACGAAATACATAAAATACGTAAACTGTATGATAAATAAAAAGTATAAATAATGTAAATTTATGATGGACGAAATATACAAAATTACGGAAAATGTTATACAGTTAATAAAATATATAAAATATAAGTAAAACTTTATACAAAAGAAAATAGCATTGTTGGCTATATTTGTAACACTATAAACGTAAATACATCTATTTATTGTACACTGATTTAATGTTAACAGTTTGGTATTACTTAATATACATTATGACATCTATTTATTGTACACTGATTTAATGTTAACAGTTTGTTATTACTTAATGTACATTATGATCGGTCGTTTGTACATTTATCATACTTACCAGCCTTTTGTAAGAATGCATTTTCTAACTTATGCTGTTAAAAATGCATTATAATAACATACGAGAGCAATAAATAAACATATATATTCTCCTAAACTTTATGTTAAACGTAATACTAGGGACAAATATTTTTAATAAATCTGAAAATTTTTACTAAGATTTTTAAACGAACGCAAAAACAGATAGTGAACACCAGTATTTATGAATTTATTTTTCACATAATGAATTTAATTTTACAAATGAAATTCTGGTTTGAATTGTGTTCATTTCATAATTTAATTAAAATATATTTTTAATAGATGTGTGGCAATTGTAGTCATTGACAAAAGTTTAAGATCACTCGATGTCATGCAGAATTTAACAGTTTAAACACCGTACTATGAACGGATCTTCCTATTAATATAAAATTTTAGAATTGTGCTTCTTTAGATCACCTTTATCTCATACAATTCTAAAATTTCTGAAAAAAATAATCCTATTTTTTTGCTATATTGCATTATTGGAACATTGGCGTTTCGTAGGTTATATTTTTATACAAAATGTTCAACAGAAAGTAATATCCAATACAGAGAAAATTTTGTGATATTTACGGAGTGTATATATGTATTATTACACAATCTATTATTACATAATTAACTAATATTAAAGTACTAGCAGACCCGCCCGGTGTTGCCCGGGGTTTGTAAATAATAACCTTAAACAAAACTCAAGTTTGTATGATTTTAACTCTTTTGAAATTCTTTTAAATGAACCTAATTTCGGAGTCCCCTACCGCAGCGTCTAGTGTATTCCCAACAAACTTCTTTAAAAACGACTCTGTAACCTGGGTCCCCGCTGTTGAGGTTACTTACAAGCAGTGCCATATTTTTTATTTAATTTAATTTAAGAAATATTTTATTAATCTTTATTCATTTAATATTAAAATTCGCATTCTAAAATTATTTTACTTCCTTCCTTTTAAAACTTCCCCTGTAAGCTTTTCTTTCTTACGTAACATTTCGTTTCATTTTAAAATGATAAACATAATTTTGAAATCTGTACTTCCGGGAAAAGAATTCTCTGGATTCTTCTATTTGTGAAGTCATTTCCTCTTTGTAGCCCCGCCCCTAGCCAATCAAATTCAAATAAGTTTAATATGTAATTTCAAAAATTGTAACACTTTACTACCATTTGGCAACTTATCTTAAAGAAATCTATAAAAATTTAATCTAACTGAAGCAGTTTTTGATATCCTACAACGTTTCGAATTCTGCCAACTCAAGATTCTAGTATTTTTATGCCCGCCAATTGGCGAATTCAACTCTTCTTCTCTGCTGCCTGTGTTTTTCTCAGACTCGTTTGGTTTTCAAGGCAGAATGGTTGCAGCCTTGCAATTCTGCGAAAATTCATATGCGTGCACGAAAGTTCAAACTGATAGAGAATTTGTTTAATAATACGATGGTTTTGATGGAATACATAATTTCATCTTCTTGTGACAAGGGTGGATAATATGTCCACCAACGGAGATGCAATAACGAATCGTTTATAAAACTACGTGAACCCTGCTGATTGCTATGTGGCAGTTGTTGTGTATTTTCAATTCCATGGTGCTAACTTCCGTGTTTTGAAATCGGTGCTACAATCAGATGATTGATTTGATTAAAAAAAAAAAAAAAGAGACTCCATAATCCCCGAGCGAATCATTTATTATATTTTCTCATATTAAGTGCTTGTCGAAAAGCTTCGATTGTTTACTAATTCATCCTAAAAAAATGAGTCTATTAAAAGTAGATACCCATTGTAAAATGTTTTCTTCAGGAGGATTCTTTTAAATAACGATTTTTTTTTTTCGAAGATTATTCCTCAGTGGTCTCCCTTTTATTTTGCATCCACCACTGTTTTGTTTTATTAGGTCATTTCAGGTAATACCTTTGCTTTTATATTCTTTCTTTTGACTATCAAGTATTTATGAAATATTTATTTAACGAATCATTTTTAAAATGATTGTCATGCCGGCGTGGTCTTTTGTGGCTACAACTCAGTGTACTCGTTGATCACAAGATAAATTATTGGAATATTAATATTATTTCAGAGCTACAAAAAAAAAAAAAAAGAAGTATGATAATATTCTTTCACATTTTATCATCCAACCATCACACCCGCTACATATAGAAGCATTTACCGGAAGTGCCGGAGAAATCGAAAACCAAGATGAATGAGCCAAACCTCGTAATAATCAAGCCGATAGAATCCAAAAAAAAAGAATGCACCATTAATGTCAGAAAATGTTGGTAACTAAATTCTAAGGATAAAATTTCATAATACAGAGAGTAGTTGAATTGTAATCTAAGTGGAATGAACCAAATCGCGCTGAAATTGGGCCCCTAGAAATCGAGGAAAGTATTCGTCCCCAAGCAGTGGAAGATGCTCCCATCACTTTGTAAATTTCATGAATTACATTTAACATTAACACGATTTTTAATAAACGGATGAAATCCCTTATCTAAAGTTACCTTTAAAGTAACGCGGTTTCCAATATACAGCTGTAGTGAGTTGACGTAAGTTGATGCTGAAAAAGGAGATTAATGTTAAAAAAAAATAGTAGCTGAGGTATAAAGAAAGACCGGGCCCTGGGGGGCAGGGTCTTAACTACAGGTGTAGATTCACGGGCGGCAGTCGCCAGGTGGCGACTAAAATTTTTGCTGTGGCCACTAACATTCGGCGTTTAAGTCGCCACGTATTTTATTATTAATTTTTTTAAGATTATTTTTTCTATGTAAAAAAAATATTTGGAGTGTATTTTGATTTTTATAGTTTAAAATATCACACATTCACATTTTTTTAAAAATCAAAATATGAAATATTGTTTCCTTAATATTATCCACATCATAATTGGTTAGCTTACTTTTTTTTTCTTTACTGTATTTTGTCCAACTTTACCTTCTAACTGTACTGTACATAGTGTAAGATTTATATTATACTTAATATTAAAATTTCAAGAATTTTATGATTAAATTAAATATACATATTTGATATAATTAGTCTGCGGTGTATTGTACATGTGTATATATTATTTTTCATTTTGTATTCCTGACGTTTAATATTTTCTCACATTTGTTTCACAATGGGGCCACTGGAATTTTTAGGTTTAGGAGCCACTGGCTCCTTCCAGATTTTGAAAATCTACATCTATATTGTTAACTGGAATGTAGTTGGGTATAAGAAAATTTTTTAGTGGTTTTAAAGTAGCTGGAAGACGCTAAAACTATGTTATTGAAAATTGCGATGGAATCGGATAGTTCTGAAAGAAGCTGCAACAAAGGCCGCAAGAAGGCGATAAATATTCAAAATTGTTCGTAGCTGAAGACTGAATTTTTTTTTGTTGTTCATGTAGTAGTTGGAAGACCTATGAAGTTGTTAGAAAAAAAAGTTTGTGAATCGGACCATTTTAAGGGAGTTGTAACAGATGCCCAAAAGAGTCCAACTAATGGTTGAGAGCAGGGCCATAACATGAAAACATGTTAAAATGTTATAGTACTTAACGTGCTAGATCTTCAATTAGTCAAAATTAAGCATAGGGTAAGAATTATTAGAATAATATTTTAATTAAATGCGTAAAAAATGACTAAATGCTTTAAAATAGGCCCAAGGGCCCCAATAAAAATTTGAGGATTGGACCAAGAAGAGGAGTCCGAAACCCAACTTTAAAATTATGCACTGAGAAGTTGAGAAAATTAGTTGGTGCAATACGCATGGAGCACAAAAAGTTCAAGGGCCCCGGACCTGAACGTACGGGATCATAGGTGCCCCAGGGTCTTAACTGGAATGTATAGACATGTGAATAACTAAATGGAAAAAGTGTTCTGAAAATGAAGATTGTATTAAGAGGGGGCGATTTATTAACAATTTATGGTGCAAAAATTTCAAAGGGCCAGGGTCTTAACAGGCATGCAGTTGGGTACAAAGATATTTTCAGTAGTTATTAAAGTAATCAGAGGTTTCTAGAACTATGTCAATCAAAATTTCAAGAAAATCGGATAATATTAAAAGATCCACACCAAGGGCATCAAGAAGGCAATTAATATTAAAAATTGGCGGTAAATGAAGTGTGGGAAATTTTTGTGTCGTTCATCTAGTATCTGGAGGACCTAAAAACTTGTTAGAAAAAAAAAAGCTAGTGAATCGGACAATTTGTAAGGGAGCTATAATAGGGGGCCAAAAGGGGCCAACTGATAGTTAATAAAAGACCCTAACATGAAAACCTGTTGAAATATCTTTGTACTTAGCGCTTTAGAACTTCAATTAGTGAAAATTAAGTATAGTATATGAATTATTCATTAGAAGATTATTTTAAAGAAATGAACAAAAGATTGGGTAAAGATTTAAAAAAGGGTCCTAGGGTCCCAATAAAAATATGAGGGTGTTGGTACAGGAGAAAGAACCCAAGACTTAACTATAAAATTATGCACTTAGAAGGTGAGAAAATTAGGGGTGAAAATTCTTGCCGCTCAAAAGCTTCAAGGGGTCCTGGACAGGGCCCTGTTTAACATTTACTACCTCTAAATTTTTTATAATTTTAATTTCAGTAGATTCGGAAACAGATGGGGTGGGGACATATTTTTGCACTACATTTTGAACGATATCTTTGAAAATATAATACCTAAAATTAAAAGAAATGTGTTTTTGAGTTCACTGTTGCGAAAGCTTTCACACGATATAGAAAGAAATTATCTTTTTTTCAAGTAACTTAATTAGCCCCTCTACATTTTTCCTAAACATTTTTGCAAATGTTTAATAATCTGTAAACATGTGGGTCAATAGTCTTTATTACTTCCCCAATTTGAACTTTACACGTTCCATATTTTACGGGTAAAATGCTGTTACAGACAGACACAGGACTGATCTTATAATGGTTCCGTTTTTACTTTTTAAGTACGGAACCCTAAAAAGAAAATACATGTTAAGATTGGTTTTTTTTTTTTTTTTTTTTTTTTTTTTTTTTTTTTTTTTTTTTTTTTAAATCTTGCTTAACACCACAAATAATTCTGACACATAGAATGTAATAAATCGAAATGCATAAAATTTGTTCTTTAAGAGCCAAAACTCGATGAACTTTTTTCATTTTTTTATGTATTTGATACAGCTTTAATTATAACTAATTGATCTCTTTGTTCCTTTTTTTCGTGACTGTTGAGTCAGGAAAATCAAATTAAAAGTCTACCTTTGACAACAAACTTTTCGGAAAGATCTTGCGACTTTATAAGAAAATGAGAAACTCTGTTCATTTTTTATGTGTTTGAATAGAACTTCTAAAGTTTATAGATTTATGAATATTATCTCCAAGTGTTAGATATTTACGAATATTCCTGCAAATTTTATGCATTTACGAATAAAAATATAACTTTGTTATGTCATGAAACAGAAGATTTAGAATTATAGGAAATTTGAGGTATAAGACTGATATTATAGTATTATAGTTGTTACCAACTCCCTTTCCTACAAACAGAGACATGCCCCCCCCACCCCCCCAGCAACTTCTAAATGGAAAGCTGGATCCGTCCCTGTAACGAGTAGCGCAACAACACATTTTTCGAGAAAAACTATTCGGAATCATTCAACAGCAATCACATCCTGTAATCCGCACTGCATGATGTCAAATCAACCGATTACAAGAAGATATTTGATAAAAGAGAAGAAAGTGAAAACAAATACTTCGCTCCGAACATATCTAATTACACTACTGTCATGACTGGATTCCCCTTCCTATTCTACTATGCTACGGGGATGTGGGACAAAGATTCCTGGCACCTTTCGAAATTGCCAGAAGTTTCTCTCATTACAAAGTTAGGAAGTTAAAAATACTGTTTCTTATCGAAGCGTGAGAAAAAAATATCAGACGCAATGGATTTTGTTTAGATTATAATTCACTAAATAAAAAAAAAAAAAAAAAAAAAAAGAAGGAGAAACATTATTCTTTTTTTTTTTTTTTTACATAAATGAATAATATTTCAACATTAATAACTTTAAGAGAATATGAATTCATAAATTGTCCAACAATTTCAATTTATATAAGATTTTTTTTATAAGCATTTTATGAAATATTTATAATATTAAATTTAAAAATATATTTCTGTATCTTTATTGATATGCTTTATGTGTAAACGAAATTTACAATGTGATCGAATTTATTTCTACAAAATTTATTTAGATAGATGAATTTGTTATACGAGGGAGCGCTGACCCTTACGACACGAGATAGGGTCTCCAACTCAAATCCAGACCCAGCAGGACCGAAAAGAATTTAATTTGCTATGTTTTAAAAATAGCACCTGATTACGGAAAATTGAATGGTATTATCACGACCGTTGGCGACCTTCTGTTATATGGATGCCATGTACTTCCCATTTACTTGGATACTTTTCGTTCCCAAGGCCGCATCCAGCTGACAGTTGTTTTCGTGATTAAGTAAGATCAATTTCACATTTCAAAGTCAGCTTGCAGAAAACGGTTAAGTAAAAACAATGTTGCTGCCTCTCAGACTTTTATAACAAAGCTATGGAGAATCCTCTTTCTTTGGGTCAATGCTATAAAAAATGTGTGTGCTTGCTTGGAAAAAAAATCATTCAGTAATCATTCAGTTTAATCATTGAAAATCACTGCGATTATTAAGTTTATGCTTATATTACATTTTTATGCCTAGTTTTAGATATTTTCAGGAACAGGTATAGGGTACACATAAATTCTTTTGTCTCTTTTAATGCAACTTTATGCATATTATTCATGTTATTTATAAAATGAAAATTGTTTATTTTAATTAATAAGTATACGTAAATTTTGTAATATGTATTTATCGAATAATAAATTGTACAAACGGAATCTAAACTATTTTACGCAAATGTATGTATGCTGCATCAGGTAATGAAAAATGCAAACAATCGAGCTAACCTTGACGCCACGTGATTCCCACTTTAATGTCCCATGAATACTGTCCATAATAAAATCGTTTTAAAATATGACATAATCTCCACCATAAAATGTATTTTGTACATAATAATTTAATTATTTTAATGTTGTCTTTCTTTTTAATACGTACTTGTAAATACATTTTTGAAATATAAAAGCGTTTAAAAGTACTATTTTTACTTTAAAACTCTGGAAGAAATTGATAAAAACTGCTATTTCAAACTACAATATCAAACTTTATATAATTAATAAAATTTGTACAAAATAAACAATTTTTTTTAAAAAAAATAAGCAAATTGAATTTAATATATGGATGATGAACACCATAATCCAGTTAAATATGCCTCGCCAAAAAATCGTTAAATTGCTCTGGATAGTTTTTTTTTTATTATTATTATTATTATCTAAAACATTTTGAGTAACTTCAACATTAGATACCGCTAAAAATAATTCTTCGATTAGGAAACAGCCTGCTTCAGCGTGTTTATTAACACCTCTCTATAAAACTACAAGTTTTCATGTTTTATATACAATAGTTTATCATTGTTATTTTGCGGCAAAGGGTAGATATTAAAATAAATTCAATTATCACAGCGGGACGGCGGCTGCAGCTTTTGTTACTTATTTTTGGAATAAAGCCATATTTTATGATGAGCTTTATAAAATGGAATGTTAAGACTTAAACCGTCGATATTTATTCTTAAACACTATTTCGAAAATGTTGATATGATTTTAGCATATTAAAAGTATTCATTGGATTAAACAAACTTAGTCAAACTAACGTCCGGTATTAAAAAATGTAGAATTTATTTATTTCTACTGCAGATATATGAAAACAATGTAACATTCAAAATATAAAATAAAATATTTATTAAGGCATGGAAAATAATCATGCTCTTGTGCGTTAAAGTTTTAATGGTACTTTTCCGTTAGCCGGGCGCCAGTGTTATAAATACATATATATCAGTGGCGTGGCGTGAAAATTTTCGGTGGTCATAGCAATTATTTAAGTTTGTGGTGAAAAATGATTAACTCTAAAATTCAATGGTTGAATGTTCAAAAAAGAAACTTTAAATCTTACCTTCACTTATACATGAACTCTAAATGTTCTGCTAAAACTGGATCGTAGAGTTTTAAAAGCTTATTAAGAGTTTTAAAATATTGCTTGGTCATCGCCGCATCCAGCGATGACCGGACGCCACGCCACTGATATATATGTATGTATACATGTATGTATATATGCTTATATATATACATATACATATATATATATATACAATATATGTACATACATAGATGTGTTTATATACATATACGTATGTATATTTATATGTATATATAACACTTGCGCCGAACTAACCGAAAAGTACCGTTTTATTTACTTATTTTTGTATTTTATTATTTTTTATTTTTAGATAAGATACTGAATATTTATATAGTTAAATTTATATAGTTATATTTATATAGTTAAGTTCCATTAAATTTTGCAAATATTGTAAAACTAATGCCTTACATAATGTTTCCTTTTTTCTTTTTTTTTTCTTTTTTTTTTTTTTTTTTTTTTTTTTTTTTTTTTTTTTAAAGCCGTAAAAAGTTACAACTCTGATTTTCTGGTCAGAATGGGAGAAAAAAATGGCCATTTTTTTAAATTATGGCCATTTTTTTTCCCCATTCTGACCAGAAAATCAGAGTTCGAACTTTTTACGACTGCTCTTTCATCTTCAACTAACACTTTATTTATATTGGCTGTTTCATAATAATGGAAACCATCGGTCCATCAGAAGAAAATGATCCATTCCAAAGGTATAATCCTTCATTTGGCGCCCCTTCGTTCTGGAGCCCGGGACACATGCCCCCTGTGCCCCCCCCCCCTCCTTCTTAGTTTCGGCCCTGCTTTATTCTTTTATCATTATGTGTTGAAAGAGTTATAATGACTACAATAATTGTTTTCCACACAAAGTACAACGTAATATAGTGTTCTGAGGTCACAAACAAATGTTTTTAGAATTAATGCAACCATGTTAAAGTTACGCATAAACACACATAATAAAAATTATTATTCTCGAGACAAAAGACGTTTCTTTTTCCTAAAACGTCATAAATTCTAATAGATAAATTTTGTCATATTTAAAAAATAATTATTATCTGTATATATATCAGGTGTCGATCCAGGTAAATTTTGGGGTTTATTTACGGGCAGATTACAGGCATACAAAAAAGGAAAATAATAATAATAATAACAACAGAAAATTACTTTTATTAAAATAGGTTCTCTCATAAAATGTCTTTTAATAAAACTAGGGGATCGTACCCGGGCTTCCCGGGTTAAAGAATATAGGTTAAAACATTTTTTTTTTATTGAAAACTAAAATTTTTTTTATATGCAATAATTTTTTTAGATTGACCACTTACATTAAAAAAAAGCATTTTACATATGGAAAATACGAAATACACAATCAAATACATTTTTGAAATTTATCAAAAGCGATATTTTCTTATTAGTCTCATGCTAAGAGTTATTTGCCAAGATTTTACTACTTATGGCATCCTTTTATATTCTGATAATTTCAGAGCTTATACATGTCTGATAAATTTGTGTTTTATTTATGTTATTTTATTTATTTATTCATAGGGAAGTTTTTTGTAATGGAAATTAGCCGTAAGAAAATGATGAACTCTTTATTTTGTTTTAAGGGCAAACGGATTAATCTTTCGTAATCGATCTCCGATATACATAAATTAAAAAATATTTCATGCTTTAAAATTGTTTTTAAAACCATAGACAATCCGTAAAGTCAGATGAACTTTGCAAACAAATTCCATTTGAAAAAAAAAAAAAATCCTTTTTGGTGATCTAAAAATTTAAATTGTACGATTACAAATATGTTAGATTTGTATTTTTTCATTATTATTCTTTTATTTGTTTATAAAAGAAGTATTAATTTCGTTAATTTGTCTTTCACAAATATGTTAGTTTGGTGGTTTTTTAGGTGCTTTCTTAATTATATAAATACGTAGCACCTATAGTCGTCGTTCAGTCCGTCCGTCTGTCCATCCGTCTGTCTGTCCGCATATAACAGAGCAAAAACTACCCAACCGAATGGTCTGAAATTTGAAATATAAGATTGTTGCAAAATTTTGTCGAGCCATTTCAAATTTTATGAAAATCGGATGTATAGTTTAATTACAGGGACAGTCAAAAGTTTTTCTTTACATTACGGCCAATGGGAAAAATTATTGCAAGTGCATTTTAATGATGTTACAGCCTTCCGAATGGTCTGAAATTTTAAAGATATAATTGTTGCAAAATTTTGTCGAGCCATTTCAAATTTTAGGAAAATCAGATGTATAGTTTAATTACAGGGGCAGTCAAAAGTTTTTCTTTACATTACGGCCAATGGGAAAAATTATTGCAAGTGCATTTTAATGATGTTACAGCCTTCCAAATGGTCTGAAATTTTAAATATATAATTGTTACAAAATTTTGTCGAGCCATTTCAAATTTTAGGAAAATCGGATGTATAGTTTAATTACAGGGACAGTCAAAATTGTTCGGGGAATGGGAAAAAATTATTGGGAGTGCATTTTAATGATGTTAAAGACTATGAACTTTATGAAGTGCAAAAAATTATACATTCAGTACAATATGGGGTGCAAAAAATAATTATAAAACTTGTTATAGTACGAACGCACCCCATTTGCCACGTTTGACGAGCAATTTCCAACTTGTTTAATATTATTCTTTTATTTGCTTATAAATGAAGTATTAATTTCATTATGCGAAAATAGTCAGAAACAAATGCTGAAAAATGTTTGTTACTTTATGTGCAAAATGTTTATTATTTTATGTATTGAAACCGGCACATGATAAGATACCCTTTTTAAAAAAATCATGCTTAAAAATTATTTTAGAAAATATAATACATCAGTCAATGAATACAGTTTTTAAACAAATTGTATTTGAAAGTACATTTATTTCCCTATGCGACAAAAATTGAAAATGTATGATGGTCAGAAGATTGAAAAAATGCAGTAGCGAAAATTTCAAGACCGAAATTTAATCATGAAGTATTGCCATTCGCAAAATGACGTCAGCGTTATGCACAGATACGTTTGTTCTTTATAATATAGATACTTAATCAGTAAAATATAATAAAGATCAGTTATTAGGATGTGGTTATCAATTGAGGCTCTTATGCTTGGATTTCCGGAATGAAAACAGCAATTTTCACCTTCTCAAAATTTGCATACGCACTTCTCATATCCATATTCATCATTTTTAAAAAAATTGTATTTTGTTTGATCATTTAAAAATCATTTTAGCTCAAAACCTGAAGTCAAGATTGCCAGCAACATCTTTTATGTGAACAGACGCACTCTTTATTTGAGATTCTAATCTCAATTTTGAAGAGTAAAAATTTCCGTAATTTATGGTTTTTAGACGCATTTGTGTTAAAAGACTTAGTTTCATCTAAGAAAATGAACTATTTCTTTTAAATATGACTTCATTTTCACTTAAATAAGCATTTCGCCTAGTGTCTGAAACTTAGTATCAGTACACATGCAGAAGGAAAATCACTATAGAAAATTTATGAGGAAAAATGCGTGTTTTCAAAAGCAGTATGTCATTTTCCGTTGTTATGCCCTAATATAATATTCTGCTCCTAATGGGATTTTGCGCTACTAAACCCTATACAACATTATTTATCAACAATTTTGAATTTTTATCAGAAAATATCATGAATAAAGTTTAAAATACCTCATTATTTCTCTCTTGTCTTCAGCAATGAAAGCTATCTGATTTTCACCATTTTGAAGAAATTTCATAAAATGCTTTTAACATTAAAATATAAAAGTGGGGATAAAAAAAAAAAAAAAAAAAAAAAAAAAAAAAATCAGATAGTGCGACCACATCTACAAAGGAAGAGCTTTTAGTTAAAAAATATATATATATTAGTAAAATTGGTTCAGCAGAAAGATCAGGGCAGATGACTAAAAAACACACTTGTGTTTTAAATATATAGATTATATATATAAAATTAGGAAAAATTAAATTAAGCAAATTATGTTATTTTGATAAAATTATAGTAGAATGTCCTAAAGAATAGCATGAAAATTTTATTATTCGAGAGAATTTTCGATAAAAATTTCAGGAACACGATATTATTTTAAACCACGAATTATTTTTTTGCTTGTCTAACTCGGCGAAGCAAATCCATCCAGGCGAGAATCATCAATTTCTGTAATATAAATCGCTGTTATTTACATGTCACCTGTATTTTATAAAGATACTCTACATTTCTGTAAAACATTGCGTTTATCAGTGTGTGCTTTCAATTACATTATTTTCAAAAGTGAAGCATTTTCACCTGTGAAGAATTTCAAAGCAGCTGGGCTGTGAAAATGACGCACTTCTACAAAACATAATTCAGGTTTAAGAATTAAAATACACGCTTTTTTATAAAATGACGTCATTTGCATCCGCTAAAGCATTCTACTGTTACAACCCAGTCTTAAACTCCGTCTATAGAAAAGTGTGCATATGACGTCATTTTCACGGAATAACAGACTTCTTATTCTTGGCATAGCCCATATTTTATTTGAAACTATTTTTTCAGGTTTTATGATAAAATGGCAACAAAAAGATGCAGTATCTCCTATTTTCAACTATTTTTCGTTTACTTTTAATGACTTTCAATAGAAATGAGGTACTTTTGTTGCCACGATAAGAAAAATGGTATTAAAAACTTCAAAAAATTAATATCTCAAAAATTAATTGAGATACAGCTTTCAAACAAATTTCATGTAAAAGAGCATTTTTTTTCCTTGTACGACGGTGTAAAAATTTAAAATGTGCGATGATTAGAAGTTTAAAAATTTGCAGTAGAAAAAATTGCAAAACCAAAATTTCATTTCAAATTTCAAAGTGTTGCCATTCGCAAAATGACGTATGCGTTACGCACAGATATGTTTGTCCTTTATAATATAGATACTTCGATTCGCAAACTTCAATTCTATAAAACCACACTCTTCATTAATTATTTTTATTTTACCAGGTTTTGCAAACAAAACAATTTGTTCAAATTTGATACTTGGATGACTTGATTTCATCTTTCATTACAATTTTTTTTTTTTTTTTTTTTTTTTTTTTTTTTTTACAAAAATATATTACATTTTACAAAAATAACTGTTATTTTTCACAATATGGGTAAAGAAAAGAAAAAAAAAACATCGGCTTATATATACATGTATATTATTAGCATGAGCGAAGCGAATCCTTTACTAGTGTACTCAAATTACATTTTGTCGTACACTTTACAAAAAAAAAAAAAAAAAAAAAAAACTATTCAGTATTTTGACTTGAAATTAAACATAAAAATAAATTATGACCTGTAGATTTGCACAATATATATATATATATATATATATTACAAAATAACCTTCAAAAATGTATTATTTTATTTTATTTATTTTACATGTTTTTCCATTACGGACGCTTTTGTGCAAATAAAAAATGAAACAATTATATTTTCAGAAGAAAAAATAAATCATGGAGTTAGCCATAGATAGAATCATGATTAATTAAATTGATTCACGATTTCATCTATGAAATTTTTAAAATACCCTTTTTAAGGAAATTATACCATATTTTTAATGAATTAAAATTTGTGAATATTCAATTATTTACATTAAATTGTAAAAGTATTTTTCAGTGTTAGGAATTTCAATACAAATTTATTCTTATTATTTGAAATCATTTACGCAGACGATACTTATGCATTTTAAAAGAATTATATCAAGACTCTCTTATCATATATCAGACTGGACAATCGCTAAGTTTCTTTTGTCCGCATTACACGTGGTCAGAAAACAAATGGTTGTGCTACTACTAGCGCCATCTAACATAAGAAATAGAAATATTTTTAAATTTGTTTTTCATATCTGTTTTCC
The DNA here is from genome assembly GCA_963932465.1 of Maratus speciosus. Taxonomy (NCBI): domain Eukaryota; kingdom Metazoa; phylum Arthropoda; class Arachnida; order Araneae; family Salticidae; genus Maratus; species Maratus speciosus. Next base: position 26,050,533 of record OZ010786.1, read on the forward strand.
CATTTTCATTACGATATGCTGAATATTTGTAGTTTACAAATGATAGTTGTTATTTTAAAAATTTCCATACGTTCTGAACATTTTTTTTTTCTAATAACGTGGACTGTTCTAATAACGATAACTGTTAAACAAAAAAAAAGTTTATTGCTGAATTCCGTTATGTAAATAACAATAATCAAGAAAGAATAATATTTTTCCACAAATTCGTCAGTGATATTACATTAGATTTTAAAGTAAATGGATAGCATCTATATCCCGAAAAAATTAAATATTTTAATTTATTTTCTCTTTTATATTTTCAAATATGTGATTTACTTTATTGCTGGTGTTTTGCTTCTTTTCACTGTTAATTTCATGTTGCAGTATTAATTTAATATCGTTCCTTCAATTTTTCAAATACACACTTTCATTTATTTATTTATTTGTTTATGATTTGTTTTATTTTTGAAGCAACGGGGGATCATTTCAGCTTAACATACTTTAGGCGCAAGCTTGACTATGTTTTCATGTAAAGTTTGTATGTATTAATCCATGAAAAGTTTCATAATCGGGTCCACAGCAAATTGGCATATGTTGGCGCGCATGGTTTGGCGCATAATTAATATCTTTTTTGTAACTCACATGTGTTATGTGAGGTACTGTGTATATGAGACGTTATGTACGTCAGTATATGATATATAGAAATTCAATGCACTTCATAATGTACTAAAATTTATCTAACTTCGAATCCAGCAATTACTAGCCTTAATAATAATAATAATAACTGTAAAACTTAATAACCTATATAAATTTTGCGGTAATCAAAGTATTTTAGGAAAGTTAGAACACGGATGATAGACAAACAAACGGACTGAAGCCATAAACACTTTTAAAAAATTGGAAACATAAAAAAGTTTAATAATCAATTTAATTTATACATGTCCCTCAGCTTTTCTCCCAAAAAAATAAAGTATTGTCATGCTACAATTTTAGTGCTCGTAAATCTTCGTTTGGGGTTCTTCATTAATCTCTACAGCCGCAATTGGCTTATTACACTGAGTGTAGTTTGGCGCAAAACTAATTTTGCGCCAAACCGTATTATTTAAACCGTATAAATGATACTACACTCTTCCAGCATCGCGCTTTTTGCAGCTAACTTTGGCTGTAGAACAGATTACATAAAATTTGGTAATACTACATTATATAATAAAAAATCGATACTTTTCAATCCTTGGCGAGAGAAAGAAATTTGGCAACGTAATTTATGGAAACCTATTTACTGTTTCATATAAAGAAGCAACATTTTTCTATATTTATACAATTTGTTTAATATAAAAGAGCAATTTTTCTATTTTTATATACAAACATAAGTAAATTGCATATAAAAAATTAATAATATCTACAAATTAAATTGATACATGTAAATTCTTATAAAACTAGCTAACAATTCATAAATATTTGTTTTCATAACTGTTTGTATCATTTGGCAACAAATCTTACTTTCTGAATTGTGCCACGATTAAAAAAAAAAAAAAAAAAAAAAAAAAAAAAAATAGAAAACATGATTTGTGCTTTTTCAGAATTTAGTGTTGCCCCCGATGAAAAAAAAAATATGTATATATAAATAGTGCAAAACATATTTCAATTTTAAGACTTAAAACACACACTTTTATATTATGTAAAATGACGTCATTCACATCCGCTTAAGTATTCCACATTTATGACCCACTATTAAACATCTACAGTAAAGCATGCATAGGATGTCACTATCGCAAAATAATACACAAATGCAGCAAAATCATGCCGTCATTAAAGAAACTCGACAAAAAAACGGCTATCTAATGATTAATACGCATTCATTTGTTTGTAACATTAATATAGACCATTTCAGTCGTGACGTCAGTCATAACGTTTAGGTTGTAAACTGACACCAAACAAACGGTTGCTATGTTGTATTTTCTATTTTGTTTGAATGTTGCAGCTATATATTTTATCTATATCTCACATCTAAGTGTTTTAATATTTGATATGTACTGGTAACATTTTCCACGATTTATATTTAAAAAGAAATGACGCATAGCAACCGTTTGTTTGGAGTCAATTTCCAACCAAAACGTCATGACTGACGTCACACTGAAAACGTCTATAGATACTTAAAATTAAATATAGTTATAATAGTTCCATGTTTTAACAGAAATTTTTCGTTTATATTTTTTAGAAATAGCACGTATATTATTTACATTTTCTAACGGTTGTTATGATAAAATGGCAACGAAAAGATATAATTGCTATTTTTCAACTATTTTCCCATTAATTTCTACATAAATGGAGTACTTGAGTTGCCAAAATTAGGCAAATGGTGCTGAAAACTACAAAAAAAATTAATATTTGAAAAATAAATGGAGATACATTTTTTCAAACAAATTGCATTTAAAAGTACTTTTTTTTTCAATACGACGGTATAAAACTTGAAAATGTGCGATGCTTAGAAGTTAAAAAAAATGCTGTAGAGTATTTAATTGTACTGATGGATTCTGTAAGGTAACGTTATTTTTTGAAGACGAATTAAATAAGCTGGGAGAAATAAATAGTATACCGTACTGGAGGCTAAAAGAAAAAAAAAAAAAAAACGCAAAGGCCTCTTTACTGAAAAAGTACCAATAAATCTTACATTTAAATCTTCATTTTTGAAAAGTTTTCACATTTTTGAAAGCCAGAAAATAACTGTGCGAAATAATTTGTTTTTTTGTGTATTTATTTTAGTGGAATTCGAAAAAATATTTTTTTTACAATTAATGTCAATAACACAATATTTTTCATTTTTAACACTTTCCAACAAAGTTGAAAAGTGTATATGCCTTCGGTTTGTCTGTACGCGCTCTAACTCCCGTAAATATACTCGAATCGTTCTGAAGTTTTTGGATGTTAGTGACCTCTACCATTGCACGAACCCTATTGTGAATGAAGTTTGTAGCATGTTTAGTTCATTTACAAGGGCAGTCAAAAGTTCTCCGTTACATTACGGCCTACGGAAAAAAATCGTTTAAAATGATTTTTAATGATGTTACATGCTTTCAAACATAATACATTTGCTATGCATTTATCAAGTGCACAAAAATATGCATTCCGCACAATATGCGCTGCAAATAATATATATATTATTCATTTACAAGGCCACACAAAAGAATTCCGTTACATCATGATATAGGGATGGAGGGAATTTGTTCCGGCATATTTTAATTATGTTAAATTATTTTATGTAGAATGAAATTCATATACGTCGATGAGGTTTACTATAAGTTATTTCATGTATAATACGAAGTGCATAGCATTTACAGGGACACACAAAAGATTTCAGATACTATATTGTATCCGAAGTATTGTACGGTAGCGATGATTGCTGAAAATGCATTTTTAATTATGTTATGCGCTTTTATGTTTCACTATATTTATGCAATGTATATGATGTGTATAAAGGCTGTAATTCATATACAGGGCTACACAAAAGAATTCGTAATGGTTACTGGGTATGATTGTAAATTGCTTAAAGGTGGTTTTTAAATGAGTTATGCATTTTTACGCTGAACTGCATTTTGTTTACTAAGAAATGTTTGTAGATAAAATTATGAAACATAGATAAAATTCTATACAGGGTCACGTAAAGAATTGGATACATGGCCATCTATAAATGATAATTTCTGAAAATGTGATTCCAGTAGTTTTAAGAGTGTTTTACTTTGAATTAAACTTTAGCTAAATAGTGTCGTGTAATAAAGGTACTAGGTTAAGTACAGGGTTGTACAAAAGTATACAAGTATGTTTACATCTATTAGTATAAACTGCTGAAAGAAAAATTTCAACCTGCTATTCGTTTTCTTGCTAAACTAAATTCCCCCATTATATAGCATATATATAAACAGATCAAATACTGAGCTGTTCAAAATAATTGGAATACATATTTGATACAGATGGTAACTGCTGAAATCAGTTTTTCAAATGTTTTATTCGTTTTCTAAAATGTTTACCTAGTTCTTTTATATACATTATTTCCCTAAATAACGAAGTTTTGTTAAAGCATGCAGAAGTGTTGGAAAGTGCTTCATAAAATATGCTTAACGCATGAATTTTCTTACTTGTTCACTATACATTTGTTTGCGGAGTATCATCAGTAATATGCGCCAGGTGGCGTAACTTTCGGGACAAAGTCAGTTAATAAGTTGGCAATTATCGGGGACATTTTCACCCACAGACTTTCTCCGGATTGTTAAGTCCGATATATGATAAGGGAGTCTTAAATTATATTATGATTTTTTTCTTTTTTGTAAAGTGGCAACAAAAGAATTGTAAACAAATAAAATTAATTGCTAAATTCTATATATCATAAATAAAAAATTCCGAGGAAATTCTTAGTTATTTGTCTGTATTTACATTTCAAAAATTTAAATGCGCCAAAACATAAAATTTTTGCTTTATAAATATGCAAAAATAATATAAAAAATATTGTTATTTTCAAGTATTTATCTTATTAAATAATGCTTTGCGAATCCAAACAAAGCGTGGCTTTTGTTAATTTAAAAATAATTTAAGAAACATTAAATCGTAAGGTATAATTTCTCATTTCTTGAAAAAAAAAATAAATAATATATATATATATATATATATATATATATATATATATATATATATATATATATATATATATATATATATATATATATATATTTATATATATACTAGGGGGCTCTGCCCCGTACAAGTTACGCTCGCCAATCGCACTGCAAGGATGCGCTGCATCGTTCTGCATCGTTATTTCTGCATCGATCGCGCTGCATCGTTACGCTGCAAGTTACGCTCGCTAATCTGATGGGTTTTAAAAATATTAAAGAAGATTGGATTATGCTGAAAAAAGCTTTGGAGATCTCCCTGTAAACAGGTTTCCATTCAATTCTCTTTGATTGCAAAAATTTAAGTGCGAATCAGTTGCTGTTAAGACATCCAATGGTTGTTTCCGTTTTTGATTAAAGAGGATCAGTTAAACATTTAAAAAGAAGTTAAAATGAAATAAATTAAGTATACAGAGTCTTTGTCTCCGGAAAACAATCTCTATAACAATAGTCTAAGTCATGTGACTATCATCAAAAGTTCAAGGGGTTGTCTCAGGGCTGCTGTCTGGGACCATTTTTATGATTGGCTCTCCCCGAGACTCTACTGCGAACCTTCCTGTTTGAGTTCCGTGCGATAGACGCATATGCGGATGATGTTTTATTTATTGTCTGGGTTCCAACAAGAGCGTTACTAGAACAACGAGAGAACAGAGTACTAGACTTTATTCAAAATTGGGCGAAAATTCACAAAATAACGATTTCTTTCGAGAAGTCGCGTTCTATAACTTTTGTCAAACCGAAAAGTCTCCAACGGAGTTCACTTTTTAAACTACATGGTAAAAATATAAAGTCAGGAAAAACAATTAATTACTTGGAATCAAAATTGATCAACACCTCTCATTCTTACCTCACTTGGCATCAAAACGTCAAGAAATAAAAAAATCACGCAAAATTTATACAAATTCTCCCCAGGTTCAGGCCGTCTTTCATCATACTTCTTTAAAGTCTGGTACTCATCAATCCTACAGCGGCAACTGACGTATGCATGTGCAGTCTTTTTTCCGCGTATGCGGAAGTCACATGGAGTTCGCCATATTCTAGCGGCTCAGAGAATGGCACTTCTCCTGATTTCCAGAGCCTATAGGAACACTTCTACCGCAGCCCTTCATGTCCTCGCGGGCCTTCCTCCATTGGACATACAATTAGAAGTGGAGGCTAAGTTCGCTCGGATCACTCGCCTGGGTTCTTCTAATATTTCTTATTTTGCCCCAGTGTATTTAGCAAAATGTTCAAAGTATCAGATCTCTTCATTTTCAAACGGTATTAGCATTTGTGCAACAAAAGACTTTAACGGTTCAGCACACATCTTTACAGACGGACAGAAGTAGGAACTGCGGCAGCTTTTTGTGTGTATAGGCAAGGTTCACACTTTTTTTCCTGGCGCGCAAGGCTTGGTCCGGGGAACTCTGTCTTACTGACGGATCTCTTTGCTATGAAGGAGACGATTCGTTGGGCAGAAAAGGACAATGACTTCCTGTACTTAATTTCATCAGACATTTTATCAGGTCTAATGGCCCTTTCAAAATTTGATAAGAATAATCACTTAGTTCTAGTTAGTCCTTACTCCTTCAGTGTTCAGAAAAATCGTTCTTCTTTAATTGGGTTAAAGGGCATTCTGGTATAACGGGCAACGAACTGGCCGATCGGCTGTCGATGATTTTACCTTTCCACTATCGTCTCTTTCATTTCCAGAATCAACATTGAATTCAGAGCTCAAAAAACAATTGCTACACCGATGGCAATAACGTTGGTCCACAGTGCGGGTGGGTCAATACTCGCGTGACTTCATACCTGAGGTCTCACTAAACAATTTCATAAGTAACAGATTCCTGTATCTCTTTCTCACTAATAATGGACCTTTCCAACAACACTTATATACCATAAATAAACGAGACTAACCTATTTACATTTGTGGATCCTTATCAACATCATTACACTATATTTTACATTGCACATTAACATCCCACTATCACGTAAAAATGCCACAACAGATGACACTGCCTGGCTGGCTAACTTACCTGCTCGACCGTCCAGTTCTCCTGCAACGTACCGCGGATTGTATAAAATTTTTAGAAGACAACGAATTTATATTTACCAATCCCCTCCCTTTCTTAGCTAGTTGAGCAAACTCATTGTTTTCAGCTCCCATTTCAGACAGGAGCCATTGTTTTGTACATAATGTAAATATTTGTCTTATTTCCTTTGGTTTGTTTTATTTAGTAATTTACTATTTCCATTATATTTATCAGCATATGCATTTCACTTAAAGTTTTTCAGCTCTAATATTAAAAAAATATGTCTTGTAATTGTTTATGCATATATACAACGTGCTACAATTGCTGTCAATGTATGTACTGATGACACTTCTTGTGAGTTTCAGAGTCAAAAACAGCAAACTGAATTTATTTTTCTGTATGTTATTATCTGTTTTAAAATATTGTAAAGACTACTCATTGTTAATGTATCTTACCATATGCAGTGAATTTGCGTCTCCCCCCACCCGGGATTGCACTTAAACTCTAAAACGAAAGCTGGGTTCCCGGGAAGGTCATTCCTGTCATCCTTGTTGGTTGACACAATTTTGAACACCATTGTAAATACAGCCCTTGTCAATGCCGCTCAAAATAAACATTCTTTTCAAGTCTCTTTACTGTGTTTTTTCCTCAACACCCCACTTACGTCCATAGATTGCTATACGCAAAATGATTGTTACAGTGTCCTGTACCAAGCCTTGCAGTTTTTAACATGAATTTGGGATCACCCGTAATATAGATATTGCAACAACTTTTAAAATTTTCGAAAATTAACCTCAAATTATGACGTAATATTTGGACATTTTGGTAAATTTTATCATCGGATACTAATAGGGAACTTGTTTGGATAATTATTTTGACGATTATTCTGGTTTACAGTTATAGTTTTAATGTTAAATTTCTTTTTAAGCGTCGCAAAAAATAAATAAATAAATAAACAAATTCTGGTATCTTTTAAAACATACCTCGAAAACTGTTTGGGGAATGAACTGTAATTTTGGTTTCGCATATCTTAAGTTTCTAGAAATCATTGATAGTTTTAAATTAATTTTTTTCTCGAAAATTAATTTCAAACATTCGAATTCCCTGCTTTGTCTGCTATAGACAAAATTTTTCTATTTCCATAATGAATGCATTTCTACATTGCGATTGCACGTCAGATATGTAAATAAAAGTTTCAGAAGTAATGGATAACAGTGTAGCTAATAAATTTGTATTTCTATATTTACAAAAAATAGGGCCGGGGCACGTTTACGCAATTTTTTTTCAATGAATTTTCTAATTTTTATGTTTTAACTTAGTATATTTTAGACTGTGGTTTTATACAGCAGTTAATAAAGTCAGAATTTGTGTATTCAGTAGTTGCTCTATTTGTGTTTTTAACCGAAAAAAAAAATTAGGTCCAAGTATTTTGCGTAAACATGCCCCGTACGCACCAGGTGAGGCACGTTTACGCATATTGTGAGTGATAAAAAGGAGTAAGTGAAATAAATATTTAATCAAATTAAAATGTTTTATTTATAATTTAAAACACTGCTTTCAAAAAATTAAAGAGAATTAATTAAAAAACATTTTATAGGCTAAATTGAAATCATAGGGCTTATTGCTAATTAAAAACAGAAACTATATAGTCATCTTCATCATCACTATTACAGTTTTTACAATCCAAAAATAAAGTATTTCCTTTTGCACACTTGTCATGGGACCACCTTTTACATCTACACTGTAAAAAAAATTCCGCAACGTTCCTGGGAAAAAATGGGCAGCTGAGTTGCCCATTATTTCCAAGAAACATTTCTTGAAAATGACTGGTACTTTACTGCATATGTTAAAAATTTTCTACAGAAATGCCAGTAAGTTTCCTGCGAAATACCAGGAATATTTCTGTTGACAGCAAAACATTACTGACATATTCAAGGCTGGAGTAGCACAAGAGCGAAAAATGTCCAGACCAGGGATCGAACCTGGATACTTGGCGTGCCGTGCCAATGCCTTACCTGTTAGGCTATCCGGACCGATACCTGGCTGACATAATTCACTCTGGATGTTTGTTCCCTTCATTATGACATTACTGACATTTCACAGCATGCGGGATCCGCAGACGATTTTTACATTTCCAGTTGACAATTTTCGCTTTATTATCATTATTTGTTAGAATGAAAAAATATTTTGAAATTGACATCAAAATTATTATTTATAATTTACACGAAAAAATAAATTTTCAGTTAAAATTCAATAAAGTAAATATATATGTGATATATTGTTTCTGAACTTTGCTTAAAATATAAAAATATATAAATGTAAATAATAATTAGAAAAAAAATCTAGACATAAAATATTTTGGATTTTCGTCAGTAATTATGTTAGTTTACAAGTTAGATAAAATACATATAAATTTTCATGAAAAAAAAAACCTAAACGTAATTGTATATTTTTTCCGAAAATAAAAAAAAATTCAAATTTGCAGCAATTCAAAATGTCAAATATATGTCAAATTTAAATCAAATTGTAATAAAGTGTTAAAATATAAAATTAATTAAAAAAGAAAAAAAAAGTCAAGAGGTAGCATCGAACTCGGGCCGTACGGGTGGCGTGCGAGCTTTCTGCGTCCACACCACGAGAGACACGTTGAGAGCTGCAAACTAATGGGTATTTGAAACGTATGCTAAAACTCGGCATCTAATTTCTGAAAATCTAAGGCCCATTTGAAAAAATCCTTTCACAAGAATAATTAGAGATAAGAACTCTAAAACATACTTTAAATTAATCAAAATAGGTGAGAATCATATTTGATTGTCCCCTGGTTAATGCAGATCCAAATAATAGGTGTATTTTTTTTACACAGTCTGCTCGTTAAAGATTTCACAGACAAGTACGAGAGATAATCTCTTAGTGATGTCACAGAGGTATTGTATTTTCATCTGAATTATCTTGACAATAGAGACGTAAAGGATTATGTCGTCTATTGATTTATTTGCATTCCATATTGATTTTTTTACATTCATTTAAGGAATTCGTTTTCGACACTCGCGCGCGAGCAACGGATTATAGGAAAAAAAAAAATAAATAAATGGCGGCCGCAGCGTTTTGCTGTTTCCAACTTTTGTTCAGGAACGTTTCAGATAAGAAAACCAGAATTTCACAGGAAAGAGCTAAATTATTCTGAAAACCTGATAAAAGGCGAAACGTTCCTGGATTTTACATGGAACGTTACCATTTTTTTTTACAGTGTAAGACATTCAACCCAGTCTTGTCCTTTTTTAAATTGGTTGTATCATTTTAAACAATAAATACACACACAGTTTTCATCTTCGTCATAAAATTCATTCACTATGTTCTTTATTCCAGAATGTACAAACTTTTTCCCTTTTGCGGTTTTTGGTTTCATACGTTTTCCTTTGCTGTCTTCTTGTTCTGCTTCCATAGAAACTACTAAATTTTTACGTAATTTCTTCTTTTTGAAAGTGCATAAAGGTGCCCCGATGTCAATGTGTAAACGTGCCCAGGCAACATGTTTGGATTTATTTTTAACGTGCAACGAAATTTAATAATATTTCTGTCCATTCAAATACAGTTCTCAAAAAAGCATATAATTCTGCTAATGTTCATATATTTGTTTATCATTAACTAAGTATTATTAGTTCGTAATAAGTTTCAATAAGTTCAACACAAAATTTACTCACCTTGACAGAAAACAGATTGTACTTTCCTCATGCTTGACCGAAGCTCGGCTGACACTCAAAAACGAGTGAGCATACCCACTAGGGAGCAGCATCAATCTGTCATGTCTGGTGGCGCGCCAAGTTATAACACTTTTCGGAAAAATGCACTGCGTAAATGTGTCCCATGCGTAAACGTGCCCCGGTCTATACTTTTAAGAACAATCAAATATAGTGAGTTAGTCTTTAAATAAAATGTGTCATTCAGTAATGTATTTTGTCACAGAATATAACTCCTCCAATGTATCTTATGAATAATCTTCATAGAAATATGACAATTTTTTAATTACGAGTGTACTTCACAATTGTGCATTTTCATCTGAAATTGAAGTAGAGTACTTGCATTATCAAGTATGATAAATGATACTGGGTCTGTTTATTTCGTTATTAGGCATTTTCCCCATTTCATAAGTTTGTTACATTATTAATTTGGATCATAGTAACACTGGAAATTAAATTGAGAAATCGGATTTTTTTTCACTGGTAGTATTTTAATATGTTTTCCCCCTTTCTAAAAGACGAATAAAAGAAAACAGGACAAATTGGCAAAAATAAGAGAATTATTGATTATAATCGGCTAAGCTGGCGTTGATTATACTCGTAGCCAAAATAATCAAGTAAGAAAGACTCAATATTTATTTACTTATTATTATTTTTATTATTGCTTCTTATTTATTTACTAAGAAGGACTCATTTTTTATCGATTTAATTTTAACTGTTTAACACATTATAAGTATATATGTGTAACTATATGTGAAAAATCGATTTCATCAAAAAGTAGAATTATAATCCTGAGTTCGTACTTAGGCTTTTAAAAAATATTTATAATGAAAAGTGGATGTTTTTAGTATAAGAAATATTTTCTAATTTAAACACTTTCTCCAGCAACTACCGTTTCCTCTTAAAATAAATTAAAGAAACTTCCATATATAAGATAACACCAGGATGAGTACAGATATTTATTTTATTTATCAGTGAAAATGAACCCTTTCTGAGCAGAAAGATAAATATGCTTAAAGATAGACGCAATCTAACGAATGCAAAAGATTCTTATCCATTTCATTTGCTTCTTTGATGATTTTTTTTTTTTTTTTTTTTTTTTTGTTAAAGGAAATTGAGTTACTTATAAAACATGAAATAAAATATTTAAATTTCTTATCTATACATTTAGGACGTTTTTCATTATTTCTTCTGGAACGAAAAAAAAATGTGAATTAATAGTTGTTACTCATTTTAATTTTCAAAATTATGAAGTAGAATATTCTAAGAGTATAAATAGTGGAAAATAAAGTCATTATGTAATTTAAATTTGTTTGGTTTAAAAATTGCGAAATCTGAGTTTTTTATGTTTTCAGATGCATAAAATTCATTTTAAAAATCTCGTAGATTGATTATGGAAGATATATGTTTCAATTTATTTTACAATTATTGCACATTAAAACTAGTATGTTGTGGCCATCACAAAACTTTCTTCTATATAAATCACGTCAATTAAATCGTTTAAATAGTACCAATTCATATCACAATATATCTGAATTTGAATTTTGGTGAAAATTCGTGCATTAGTTCTTGTATAGAGCTATAGCGGAAATTCTGAAAAATGTAATATAGCAGCGCCACCTGTTGAGCGATTTACACCAAAACATAAACAGCACAAATTGATATCAAGGTATACCTGAATCTGAAGTTTGATGAAAATTCATGCATTAGTTATTGAGATACAACTGTGGCGGAAATTCTGAAAAATGCAGCATAGCAGTGCCACCTGTTGAGCGATTTGCACCAAAACATAAACAGCACTAATTCATCTCATGGTATACCTGAATCTGAAGTTTGTTGAAAATCCAAGCATTAGTTCTTGAGATAGAGCTATTGCGGAAATTCAAAAATGCCCAATAGCAGCGCCACCTGTTGAGCGATTTACACCAAAATATATAAAATGTCTATTCATGTCAAGGACTAACTGAATCTGAAGTTTCATGAAAATCCGTGCATTAGTTCTTGAGATAGAGCCATTGCGGAAATCGTAAAAAATCCAGCATAGCAGCGCCACCTGTTGAGCAATTTACACCAACACATAATCAGCATCAAGTCATATCAAGGACTAACTGACTCTGAAGTTTCATGAAAATCCGTGCATTAGTTCTTGAGATAGAGCCATTTCGGAAATCGTAAAAAAGGCAGCATAGCAGCGCCACCTGTTGAGCGATTTGCACCAAAATATACAAAATGTCTATTCATGTCAAGGACTAACTGAATCTGAAGTTTCATGAAAACCCGTGCATTAGTTCTTGAGATAGAGCCATTGCGGAAATCGTAAAAAATCCAGCATAGCAGCGCCACCTGTTGAGCGATTTACACCAACACGTAATCAGCATCAAGTCATATCAAGGATTAACTGACTCTGAAGTTTCATGAAAATCCGTGCATTAGTTCTTGAGATAGAGCCATTTCGGAAATCGTAAAAAAGGCAGCATAGCAGCGCCACCTGTTGAGCGATTTGCACCAAAATCTCTAAATTGTCTATTCATGTCAAGGACTAACTGAATCTGAAGTTTCATGAAAATCCGTGCATTAGTTCTTGAGATAGAGCCATTGCGGAAATCGTAAAAAAGGCAGCATAGCAGCGCCACCTGTTGAGCGATTTGCACCAAAAACTAATCAGCATCAATTTGTATCAGGGACTAACTGAATATGAATTTTTGTTAAATTCCGTGCATTAGTTCTTGAGATAGAGCGCCCACAAAATTTGTGTCACATACACACAGACAGACAGACAGACAGACAGACTCACAGAGTCACAGACAGACATTTTGTAAAAACATGTTTTTTGGAATCTCTGACCCCTAAAACGTGTAAATCCGTCGAAAACCGGAATTCGAAAATGTTCATGAATCCAATACTTTCTTCTTGTAAAGATAGAAGAAAGTAAAAAAATATTTCAGCTATTAAAAAAATCGTCTGAAGAATATTCTTTTTCTAGGTCTACTTTTCTTCAAACCTTATGAATAACAATGAATGATAAGCTATTATCAAATTTAAATAGAAAATAAGTTAATGATAATAAATTTTTAAAAATTTGCATCAATAAAAATGTCTTAACTACATTTAATATATTAATTCTACTTGCTAAAAGGTCTAAATTAAAACATTAAGAACAGTAGGTTTACTCGACTGCTTACATGTTTTAAGTCTACTCGCGTCATTTTGAAAAAAATAAATAAAAACATTCGAAAATTGCACGTTCTATGATATGGAATCCACGTATTTTCCTCGTACTGTTTCATATTATGCACGTTTTTTTTTTTTTTTTTTTTTTTTTTTTTCATAACCATGGCGTAACTCGAGCTATAATTTCGGTAAGTTAAATTATGTTGCATCGTTACATATATAACGATACCATTTAATAACACCACATAAAAATTACCTGAGTTATTTGAATTAGAATTATGATAATGAAGATGGAATAATTTGTGTTATTGAGGCTCATGATTTAAACTGAAAAATGTTTTTTCATGAACCCGAAATCGTTTTTTATTGAAATATTTTATTTAAACAGCTTCTGTATAATGCCTATAATTTCTACAAACTCTTAGATGACAAATAGAATTAAAAGAACACAAATCAGCCCAGTAGACAACAACTCAAACTTGCTATTTTCTTATTTATAAATTCTGCAAACCACACTACGCAAAAATTTGCATAATTCTCTCTAAAGATATATCTCGCTGGTTTATCTTTTTGAAAGTGTATTACAAATTCACATTAAGAAAATGAAAATAATTTGAGCTACTTATGCTGTATTAATTCATTTACTCTTATTGTATATGTAAAATAACTCGTTAAATGCTTAAATTCGTATTATTACTGAAAATTACATCAACTAATTTTTTTTTAAAATATTCTCGACATTTTACATCTTTTACGTTGAAGATTTGAAATAAAAATGAAATTTACGGTTGCTTTAACAAGGAATTAATGTCACTAATGGTAAATATCTTGTGGAAAGTATATCGATTTCGGATAACCTTTATGCGAAAGAGATGAAAAAAGAAGAAAGTACTATTTTTTTTTTTTCAATAAACCGTACATAGATTTCTTTTCTTTGATTGTTTAATTGAATATACAGAGTGAAAAAAAGTCAGAAATCTTTGAATTGATAAAGAGTTGTAGAACGGGTGTCTGTCTATAGAAAAACGATTATACACCATCATATCAGAGTGACAGAAATCTCTCTATTAACAACATTTTGAAGTTACGAATCTTTCTCGAAAAATGCGAGGAAAAAAATTTCATATTTTGAATATGTAATATTAACAATTAGTTAATATTCAAATTCATTCTGTATTTGCATAATTAAAGTTCTTACCTAATAGCTCTTGATGTCAAAAAAAAAAAAAATACAAAAAAATACAAAAAAAAAATACAAAAAATTACAAAAATGATAAAATCTAATCGTGTGAAAAATTTAATATAAAGTTATTTAATAAAATGTTATAGATATAAAAATATTAAATGTCAGCTTTTTAATCATTTTGTACAAATTGTTAGAGTAATTTTTAAAATAAAATGAAAACCTTTTTTCCATCATATATTTAATTTTTTTTAATGTATTTTTTTAAAACCAAAATGCTCTTAACAATTACATACATTAGAGGGAAAAAATGTATTTAGGAAGATTCGTAGATGTTATAAAGTAAAATATATTTTTATTTTCTTTCTCGAACAGAAAATTAAAAAAATAATCAGTAAAAATTGCAACTTTATTTTCTATCTGACATAAATTTAATTACTTAAAAACTAACAACTGCAATTTATGTAATAAGCTAATTATTTTCTTGAGGCTTTAACAACGTCTATGAATATGATATTATTTTTTCTCTTGTATGATAATATTATTTTTTAACTAGTATGAAACATGTAAGATAATCATTAGATTTTATAATTATAAAAATTTTGCAAATGAAACATTCCGCGAAGGAAAGAAAAAAAAGAATTCTTGAAATGTAGAGTTTTGTTCATTTTCGGCCGACATATGATATTGAGATGTTGAAATAGTTTCAAATACTGTTCGTTTTGGAAGTCGCGCCTAGCACTTCGAGAAGATTCTATTATCAAAAGGGGTGTTACGCTCGCTAAGATGGGTATTTTCCGAAGATCTAATAACGGATTTCACTTGTACGTTGTCACTAAGATTGTCAATGAGCCAAGCGCAGCTAAACAAACTCCGTTCATCCCTATTTTGATAAAATCAAAGAAGACCTACCGCAAACCACAGACACAATCTCTTATAAAGCCCCAAAGGAAAAAATTGCATTGACTACACCAGTAGCCTACACTTTTAAATCTTGAGCCCAGCAAAAATGCTTTTAGCTCAGGAGTTGCCATTTCGCGTATTTGACATTGCAAGTGACTTAATAACAGAGCAGCACTCGCGCATGCGCTTATGTAAAGCTCTTTGAGTTATTCTCTATACGTGACCTTGAACCAACACTCTATAACGCTTACAATTGATACTATTAAAATTTATAACGAGGGCAATCTTTTATGGACACTCTGTATATTGATATGATGCTAATAAAAGGATCATTATCATCATTATAGGATTTTTTAAATTATAAATTGGGGCATTTGTAACTCAAAAATAAATAAAGTCTATTTGACAACATTAAATTACACTTGACAACGTTTAGTTAAATTTTCAAGGTAGAGAATTTGATGACTTAAAGTATTTTTACTGGTTTACCGGTTTTGCAGATGTATACCGAGGAAAAAATAAAATCAGAAATATGCAATTTGGGCAAAGACATTGAAAATAAAAAAAAAACAATTTAATATGCTTAGTAAAGCAACAGTTAAGGTAAGCGAACTTGTGACATTTAAAATAATGCTAATTCATAAGTTTTTACCAGTCGTTTCTTATTTTTATGCCTGCATATAAAATGTCTTTATGCATTTTTGAATTTATATAAACTTTTAGATAGTTCAAATCTCTTGATAAATAGGGCCCATTTTCTATGTCGTATTTTTTAGCACTTAACATTTTCTATATTTGAACTTACACTTTTCATCCTAATGTAATACACAAATATATTAATATTGTAAAGAAATCAGCCATAGAGAATGTCTTTTTATATTGCTTCTTGCTTTAACCTACCAAGATTTTTGTCTTCTTTAAATAAACAGTGTAGGTTAAAAGTGACTGATAAATTTAAAATTCAATGAGAAATCAAATAATTGCCCTACGAGAACACATTTGGACAAAATGCTTCTCAGAAGCTTTTATTAGAGGCAATATCAAAATTAATTCAATAAATTGTATATAGATGGCGCTGCAACGGCAAACTTAACCCAAAACGCCTCAAAATCTTGAGAGAAACTTAAGTATCTTAAGTATCGCATCACAGATGACACCTCTAAATTATGGAATTCTAGGGGAAATTTAGATTAAGAAGCCCGAACTTATAGCAAAACAGTTGTTGTGCGAATCGCGGAGAAATAAATAGAAGTGAAACCAAGAAATAATTCTTACTTAAATAAGTTAAATTATTTTTAAATGGTATTTAAAGCTTTAAGTAATTAATGACAAAGCTTGAACACTGACGAAAATCCAACCCGCTCATTTTTGAAGAGCGCCTAAAAATATGAACATTTTAAGACATGCATTTTTCGTTAATTCTGCAATTAATCTTTAATCACTTTCTTAATATATTTTAATCACTTTCAATGAAAATTACTATGATTTATCATTCCTCAAGTTTATTTCTGCAAGATACACACAACCGCTGCATTATGTTCTGAATTCATTGTTTAAACTTTTGCCTTCTTTTTGATTTGTAGCGTAAAAATTATGAAAAAAAAAAAGACGAAAGACATATGCACACTAAAATGATATTTTAAATGTGGGAAAAACTAAGGAGTTATACGATCAATTGCTCTTTTAGTTTTTGATATGAAGTTTTCTTCAGCTTCGTTAAATTAGCGCCATACATGGGCAGTTATTGAAATTGTTTTTACATTCCTTTATTAGAAGCATTTTCATACAAACGGAACTTTTGTTGAACAATTATTTGATTTGTTATTGATGTTTAAATTCTGTTAAGGACTTCCATTTCGAAATTTCATGTTACAAAAAAAAAAAAAATTGTAATTTAATAGATTACAACGACCATCTGGAATTTATTTCGTCCACCAAATTCCGACGCATCCTCTTCAACAACAGATCGCAAAGATCAAACTTTAGACGACCAAAACCTCCACCGATAAACTCTCTAAGTCTCATTCCGAGAAGAAAAACAGTTTACAAATCGAAAGCAGTTCCACCGAATCATCTACAAATTGCGAAAAATTACCTACGTTGAGCTCAAATTTTCCCGGTTAGAATCGACCGATTGTAAAACGCAGTGGCTAATGGATTGGAGCTCTTCGAGACATGGTCTTTTACTATCAATCGATTAAACATTAGATTATTTTCTTTTTCGCGTTCGTCTTTTATTCTGTAATCGATTTTCATGGGCTGCATAATCAGTTGAAGACCTCGATTTTCATGGCCTACATAATGAGTTGAAGACCTCGATTTTTGCTTTGCAAGACGATTTTCATTTCGTCGTCACTCTTTGGCTTTGGATTTTTCCATAAATGATAATTTGCGCCTACCCATTTTGTAACTTTTTCAATTTTTAAAGATTTTATGACTTTCAATTACCTATTCAAACAATTTTTAACGATTTTATGCCTTTCTATTACCTATTCAAATAAAAATTCTTTTAAAAGTAAAGAACATCGTTGAATTTCGTTAAGGAAAATTAAAATGCGAGCATTATTTGACCCCATCCTCGTCCGAAAACAACAACCATTTTCAAATAATTATAATAATTAAAAAAAAAATGCAATTTAATAGATTACAACGACCATTTGGAATTTATTTCGTCCACCAAATTCCGTCGCATCCTCTTCAACAACAGATCGTAAAGATCAAACTTCAGACGACCAAAACCTTCATCGATAAGTCCCGTTTCCAAGTCCCGTTTCGAAAAGAAAAACAGTTTACAAATCGAAAGCAGTTCCACCGAATCATGCACAGATTGTGAAAATTACCTACGTTGAGCTCAATTTTTCCTGGTTAGAATCGACCGATTGTAAAACGCCGTGGCTAGTGGATTGAGGCCCCTCGAGACATGCCTTTTACTATCAATCGATTAAACATTAGATTGTTTCTTTTTTCGCGTTCGTCTTTTATTCTGTAATCGATATTTATGGGCTACATAATCAGTTGAAGACCTCGATTTTCATGGCCTACATAATGAGTTGAAGACCTCGGTTTTTGCTTTGCAAGACGATTTTCATTTCGTCGTCGCTCTTTGGCTTTGGATTTTTCCATATCTGATAATTTGCGCCTACCCATTTTGTAACTTTTTCAATTTTTAACGATTTTAGGCCTTTCGATTACCTATTCAAACAATTTTTAACGATTTTCTGCCTTTCTATTACCTATTCAAATAAAAATTCGTTTAAAAGTAAAGAACATCGATGAATTTCGTTAAAAAAAAATTAAATGTGAGCATCATTTGGCCCCATCCTCGACCGAAAACAACAACCATTTCCAAATGGTTACTAAATTAAATTGCTTACATTGCATTAATTAACATCTCATATATAATAAAAAGGTTTACTGAAAAACGTATATTATACACAAAAGGTAAAAACTTTAAAAAATATTAAACATGCCATGTTGAACCAACGCCCCCTAGATAATTGAGAAAGCCTTGACACGCGTCACGAAAACGTCATACAAAGCAGGCAAACGAATTCGAATAATTTCCATGTTTCGATTTCGTTTTTTCGTGGAATTATAAATTCTCATTTCCTAATAATAATTAATAATTCCACGAGCCAAAAGAAAACGAAATATGCAAGTTCTTCGAATTCTTTTTTTCCCTGCTTTGTGTGAAGTTTTCGGGACGCATGTTAAGGTTTTCTCCTTTAGCTAGGTGGCGTTGATTGAACCCGCCACCATCACAGCGACAGCGACACCAGTATTACAACTATCCCTCTTCTAGAGAGAAAACATGAAGAAATCAGAATACTAATGCCAGTAACTGCGCCAGACTTCTTTAACCTTGAGTTAAATGTTGTTTCAAAATATTTAACCATAACTTATGTATACTGTAAGAAATTCCTTCATCAAAAACGTTTCCAATTCTCAATTCGATTTCCAATATTTCTCTAATAATTTTTTTTTTTTTTTGATAAGTACACGGCCAAATATTTTCTACATTTTCAGAATCTATTGCTGTAATCTGATTTTTTAAAACAAAATCTTGCAAGAACTGTCGATTGTCTGCTATATTTTATATCAGCTTTATGTTTTGTTTTTTTAAATCTTGTTTCCAATTTCTTTTTGTCATAACTATATAAAATATTTTCTCGCTGTTATTTAAAATAGTCCTAAACACTAGCTAAACTCAGAGAGGGGTGGTGGGGGGATAGCATCAATTTTACTTGAAAGTAAATTAATAACCTTGGGCCTGAGAATTGCTATTTTTAGACTTTTAAAATTTTATTTTAAATTTTTTGAATGCTTTTACCTTTTTTGTATAATATACATCTTTAAGTAAACGTTTTTATTATATATGTGATGTTAAATTTCAAGACGTAACAGTCCTTTAATTTATGTATTAATTAAGGGGTCTCAGGACTTTTAAAATTGGAAAAAAAGGAAAAAAACAAACCATGTTTAACATCTGTATCTTAAAATGTATTTAATTTTAAGGCACATTTTTTATTGCGATAAAAGCTACAAGTATGTTCTTTCATTTCATGTATTTAACAAATTGCAAGATGCAAAATTTGTATTTACAGGGGGCTCCAAGCTCTCAGACATTTGGCGAGCAGAAAATTGGCATAACAGATAACGCGCAGGATTACAAAATAAATTTTGCATTTAGAATAAGCATTTTGATGACTACTTATACTTCAGATTGTAATAATTACCCTGAATATAAATAATTTTGTATTTAAAGCATTTTTGTATTTTTAATACAAAAGTGTAATTTTAACTTTAAGTTGTATTTAACTAATGTAAAATGTAGAAAATTTCATCAGTATAATCACCTAAAAAAAATGCTTTTTTGAACAATAAAAAGGAAATTTTAGGTCCAGTTTATACAGACTAACATGAAACATATGTTTTGAAAATTTCATGAATAAAGATTTCTTTACTTCATTTGGAGAAAAATGAATTTCGGAAACGCCGCTTCAGCTATTCAGGTGGTATAATTCTAAAAGGCATAAAGTCTGTTTTAATGGAAATATCAAGGAAACAATTATATGAAAATGTTCAGAAAAATAGAAGTTTAACATCTAAAAAAAAATTTAAATTTAGAAATTTTTGAAGCTTTAAGAGTCCTGAAATCCCTTAATTGATTCGTATTGCATACGTAAAATATTTCGTCAGATGCTTAAATGCTTATTTTCAAAAAATATACTAACATTTTACAAAATATTCATTCTAAATATTTTACATGCATTACTTTGCGGACTAGAAAGAAAAAATAGAATTTAGTATTGCTGTAATAAGGGAATTAATGTGACTAATAATAAAAATCTTGTGGGAAGTATATTGATTTCGGATAACTTTTATACGACAGATATGTTAAAAAAGAAGGGAATATTAGTTTTTCAATAGTGCATCCACAAACTTATTTTCGCTGATTGTTTAATTCAATATAACAGGGTAAAAAAAATAGTCATGAAACACTAAAATAACTTTTCAATAGATAAGGAATTGTAGAACGATTTTAATTCTATAGTAAAACGATTATGTGCTTTCATAGGAGACTGATAGCAACAATAAATTTATGAGACAGAAAAAAAAAACAAAAAAAAAACAAACTGGAGAATAGGAATTCTGTTTTTTCAGAATTTAGTATCGCCCCGATGAAAAAATAAATATGTATATATAAATAGATTCAATAGAGTCCGAATTATTCGAGTTCATCAAACTTATACATTTGGAATGTGGATCCTTTTCTTCTGATGGACTGATGGCTTCTATTATTATGAAACAGCCATTATAGTAAATGAAGTGTTAGGTGAAGATGAAAGAGCAGTCGTAAAAAGTTAGAGCTCTGATTTTCTGGTCAGAATGGGAAAAAAATGGCCATAATTTTGTTTTCAAAAAAAAAATTATGGCCATTTTTATCTGGGTTAAAGCAGTAACTCGGTTACGTGAGACTCAAATAATCGAAACTCTACTGTAGTTCAGTTTTAAAACTTAAAAGACGCAATTTTATTATATATAAAATGACGTCATTCGCATCCGCTGAAGAATTCCTCATTTGCGATCCAGTATTAAAGAAAATCTACTGTAAAGTACGCATTGGACGTCACTATCGTTGAATAATACACAACACTCTAAATTAAAATGTCTGAAATTCAGACACTTAAGTGTCTGAAATGGAGTGTTCAATTTTCAGACATTTTAAAATGTCTGAATTTTTTCAGACACTTTTGCGTCTGAATTGCATCCATTTTTTTGTAAGCATCATACGTAGCCATGTTTGACCACGTTGAATCCTGGAAAAATATTTGGCTGTGGTCCTGCCCCTCCCCCCCCCCCCCCAATACAGCCTGATTTTTTTGGTGCTCTCAGTTTTGGTATACAATTTTCGTTACGTTGATAATTTAAATCTTTTACGACATTGTACTGATTATAATCAATATCTTGAACTTCAGGAGTAGAACAAGATTAAAAAACAAAAAATATTTATCTAAATATTAGATTTTTTTAAATTTATTTTGTTTTTAACCTTATTTTACTTTAAAAGTTCAAAATATTGATTATAATCAGTACAATTTCGAAACAGATTTAAAATATAAGCTTTACAAATATTGCACATCAAATTTGGGGGCACTACAGTCGTAGGGGGACGGGGCACTTCCCAGTTTGCCCTTCCTTTAATCAAGAAGTACTTTTGCAAAAAACGCAACCCTGCATTATAGTTGTCTAAATTGAGATGTCCGGTATTCGGGAGTATCCGTTGTGGAGGTTAATGGACATTCTCGAATAGCGAACACCTCTATTTAACGAATACTTTTTTAATCAGCAGACATACATATTTGTATATTTTTACCTCAAAAAAGTAGACATCTCCAATTATCGGACAAATTCCGCGGTCCCGAAGTGTTCGCTATTAAGGGCTTTTAAGGTACATAGATAAATATATATATATATTTTATAATCTTGTCCTACTCTAAAAGTTCAAAATATTTATTATACTCGGTTGAATGTGGAAAAAGATTTAAAATATCAGATGTACGAAAATTGCAAAAATCCCCCCCCCCTCCCCCCCCCCAAAAAAATGAAAATATAAAAAAATATATTGCCACATAGGCAATTTTACATATACATCACTTGATAATCACAACTGCCATTTAACTATGAATAATGAAAATAAATAAATAAATATTCTACTTTAATAACATTGGGGAAAAATGACTTTGGTATTTTGTTAAATATATTTGCGTTTTTAAACTTGTCCTACTCTAAAAGTTCAAAACTTTCATTATAATCAGTGCAAGATTTAAGATATCAGCTTTACAAAAATTCATGCAAAATCCCCCCCCCCCCCCCAAAAAAAATGAAAATACTTATTTAAAAATTATGTTTTTAAAAAATTTATATTTCCACATGGGCAAGTTTTTATGTAGATCAGAGGGTACTCACAAAAGCTATTCAACTATCAATAAAAACAAATAAGTACATATTCTATATTAAAAACATGAGGAAAAAATAACTTATGATTTCCAAACTTCTTTCGTCTTAAATGTATACAGTAACATCTGTCATTTTTGTATTTATCGTATAAGTGCATATAAATAAAGTTACCACAATTTTAAATACGAAATCTAGTTAGAGGTTTTTACTTTTTCCCATTATAAATTTCAAATTACTTTTTTATTAAAAATAATAAAAAAATCAGTATTAGAGTTGATTGAAAATCAAATACATATGTATATTTTTACAGGCAGCTTCATATAATAGACCAGTCTCATTTACTTTATTTATCTTTTTTTAATCTGCGGTTTTATGGCAGGAAGTAAGAAAGCATTAGGTCATCTTTCAAAGTTTTTTTTTTCTTTACTTCCTTGTGGCCGTCATTTACTGCGAGATAAAAATTATCCATTGAAACTAAGAACTGACATTGAATGTATAATTCGTAATAAAAAAGAACGTCATAAATTTAAAAATATATACTTCTAGAATTAGTGGGGTTTTTTGCGAACAGATTCAAAACTAATTAAATTTCATGCAGGATTTTGTTTAGTACAATAAATAAAATCATAAAATACACTAATTTTACTACTATAAAGAAACTTACTTGAGTTGCTGCAAGAGGTAAGAAATATTCCTCGATTTGAAATTTTAAAAACTACCACAACCACAGTGAGGGAGAAAGACTTTCATCAGTTTAAAAGGTAATCCCATAATACACTGCTCAAAACAATTAAAGGATATTTGAAGTTTTATATAAAATAAAGATATAAACGAAATTTTTTTGCCGAAAATAGAAGAAGAGAATCACAAATGCAAATTTTTCTGGTGTTCAAACTGTGGAGTATGCAAATTTTGAGTTCGACGTCAAAAACGTCGCTTCAGCGGCAGCGAATGAAATTTGACTTTCAACTGGATAAAAGAGAATGAAGACAAGGATGATCGGCATTCAGTGATTGCTTTGTTTCGATGAGTACGATGTCTCAGCGAAGTCATTTGACAGATTCAGAAGCTTTGAGAATTGTTGGTAGGTCAGAAGGGGGCCAAACTCAAGCCGAAGTAGCGCAAGCCATTGGAGTGTCACAAAGTGTCATTTCCAGGATCTGGAACCGTTTTTTGGAGAGTGGATGTGCAGGCCGAAGACCAGGGCAAGGTCGTAGACGGGCAACAACGCCCAATGAAGATCGGTATTTAGCGTTAACAGCTCGGAGACACCGAACCATGAACGCTACACTTCTCCAACAACCCCTTCGCTCGGCTACAGGCACCACGATTTCAACTCAGACTGTCCGAAACCGGCTCCATGCTGTAGGTCTGTATGCTCGCCGACCGATGGTATGTGTTAGATTAACATCAAGGCATCGTCGCGACCGCAGGGAGTGGGCAACCGAGCATGTCAACTGGAGGAGAAATGAATGGAGCAATATTCTGTTTTCTGACGAGTCCCGTTTTTCTGTGCATCCGGATAATAGGCGTATTTTCATCTGGAGGGACCGTGGCAGTAGGAATAATCCTGCGTTCGTGCACGAAAGTGTCAGTTTTGGCGGTGGAGGAGTGTTGGTGTATAGTGGCATCTCCATTGACGGGCGCACTGACCTCTACATCATTCGAGATGGAGCTCTGACTGGTCGCCGATATAGGGATGAGATCCTCAGACCTATTGTAGTCCCTTACGCTGCAGCAATCGGAGATAACTTCATTTTAATGAACGATAACTGCAGGCCACATCGTGCAAACCTGGTGGAGGATTTCCTTTTCGAGGAAGGAATCGTTCGAATGGAATGGCCAGCGTGTTCTCCAGACATGAATCCAATCGAGCACGTTTGGGACGCTCTAGGAAGACGAGTTTCTGGCCGCCAACAACCCCCACAAACTCTCCAAGAACTGGAAAGAGCTCTTCTGGAAGAGTGGGGCAGAATACCCCAACTCGTCATTAATAGCCTCATTGAGTCCATGCCTCAAAGGTGTTCAACGTTGCTGGCCGTCCGTGGAAGCCATACCCCCTACAGAAAATGATTTTCTTTGAAGAAAACACCTTTTCTTATTCTTTTTTTCTCATATGCACAAATTGTGTTTTTTTCCTTTAGTACACAAATGCGCAATAAAATGCATTTTTTCTGCCAAACATGTGTAATTTATTCTCATATAACGTACTATGTCTGTCGACCCTGTATCAATCAGCTAAACAGTTTACCAGATACAAAATCCACCTAAAACTGCAATATCCTTTAATTGTTTTGAGCAGTGTACATCCGACTAGCCATATTTAAAGAATGAGATGTTTCATCCTAAAAACAGGACCCGCCAGACAAAAGTTTCTTTTTTTTGCCAGCTTCGACAGGACGAAGATGAATAACACAATATTATTGATATAAATTGATACGAGTTAACACTAAGCCCATTGCACACGCTTTGTAGAATTTCCGGGTGTAATCTTCAACCGTCGTCTACTTCTGTTCTGTGTCTATCCCGCCCTTGTATCGACGACAGCTTCTAAGAGACATTTGATGTCGAGCACACACGTCAGATGTATGTATTCAATAAATAAATAATCCAAGTTAATACGAATTAAAATCACAGTACTTCACATTTCGCAAAAAACGAATTAAAATACACGCGTACATAAAAACCAACTTTGTTTGATTTACAACGTATACCACTTCGAACGAAGACATCTAAAACGCATGCGCAACTGGGAGTGCTAGTGGCCCCTGGTGGTTATTACGTCGGAAGAATCAAAACGTCTTAAATTAAGACACGTTTAAAGCAATGAAGTGTCTTAAAATAAGACGTTTGCGGATATTTTAGACATTATTCTCAGTTCGTTTACACCATGGTCATAGTAAGACGCTTATGTATCTTAAATTAAGACATCTATAGTGTCTTAATTTTCAGATTAAGACACTTAAGTGTCTAAAATTCTTTTTCAGTCACATATGTGTCTAAATTTAAGACGCTTCTATTTGCAGTGAAATCCAAAAAAGAAAAGATTTTGTAATTTAAGAAACTGAACAAAAAAAAAAAAAAAAAAAAAAAAAAATCGGCTATCTCATGATTCATATACCTTCATCTGTTTATAGTATTAATACAGATACTTAAAATTAAATTTAGTTTATAATAGCTCCCTGTTTTATCAGAAATCATTCATTTATATTTTTTCGAAATGGCGCGTATTTGAATAGCACTTTTTTTTCAGTTTTTATGGGAAAATAGCAACAAAAAGATATAATTGCTATTTTCCCTTTATTTTCTACAGAAATGGAGTACTTGAGTTGCCAAAATTAAACAAATGTAGCTAAAAACTACAAAAAAATTAATATCTAGGAAATAATGAAGATGTAGAACAAATTGCATTTAAAAGTACTTTTTTTCCCAATACGACGGTATATATATAAAAAAAAAAATCGGCTATCTTATGATTCATATGCCTTCATCTGTTTATAGTATTAATACAGATACTTAAAATTAAATTTAGTTTATAATAGCTCCCTGTTTTATCAGAAATCATTCATTTATATTTTTTCGAAATGGCGCGTATTTGAATAGCACTTTTTTTTCAGTTTTTATATGAAAATAGCAACAAAAAGATATAATTGCTATTTTCCCTTTATTTTCTACAGAAATGGAGTACTTGAGTTGCCAAAATTAAACAAATGTTGCTAAAAACTACAAAAAAATTAATATCTAGGAAATAATGAAGATGTAGAACAAATTGCATTTAAAAGTACTTTTTTTCCCAATACGACGGTATAAAAATATAAAATGTGCGATATTTAGAAGTTTAAAAAATTGCAGTAGACAATTTAACAGTACAATAATGCATCTGCTTTGTTTTGCGGCTGACTTATACAACGTAACGTTATATTTTAGAGATGACACAAAATAAGCTGGGATAAACAAATAGCATACCGGGGGCTAAGAAAAAAGAAAGGGAGAATCTCATCTACAAAAGTGTAGATCATCTTTCATTTAGTATGAAACTATATCTAATGATTTTTTTCTATTTTTGAAAATTATACGTATATTTTTACATTTTCAAAATACAACAGTAAAATTTCGTTTACATTGGAATTACATACACAACAATGACAGGAAAAAATAAATATTTTTCGTTATAGTAGTTGCCAACAATTTAAATAAAAGCAATAAAATTCTCACCACAGCAATTGCTTTTCTATTGCAAGATTTCACGTGAAAAATTAAATTAAATAAACAATTTGACGAATTGTAAACAAATTGAATATTGTGTCATAAGTTTTCTAGAGCAAGATTTCCGCAATGAAAACTCAAAATGAAATAAATAGTTTGACGAATTAAAATATATATATATATATATTGCGTCATATTGGAAATACAATGGACCTCAGCAGGTGAATATGTAACGTCATGTGCGTTTGAAGAAATTTATTAAAACATAATAAAAACCCAACTATGGAAATATTAACATATTTTAACACTTTGAGGTTCTCTGAATTTGCTTTAGCCATTTTTAAACCTATTCCATATACATGCGTGTGTGTATTCGTGTATATTAGAATTTTCACAAAATGTTTAGCTCCCTCAGAGCTCATTCTTAGTGAAGGAACTGGGTTTATCTCTAATCTTGATTTAAGTTTTGTTGGTGAATTTAGTACTTAACTTCGAAATCTACCTCCGCCTGTAGGCCCGAGCCGGCAGGGATTTTTTTTTATGTATATTTTGCTGCTTTAAGAGTTTTTGATATTGCTAGAAAGCGAGAACTGCCAAATTTTGAGAATGCTATACCGGAAGAACTGCTGAAAGCAATGATGTTTTATTTCGGTTAATGTGCCCGAAGCGCTCATACAAGATTACTGATTGCCACTTTAGCGAATTTTATTATTTACATTTTATTTTCGTTAAGCGAAACATACGTATAAATCGGTGCTTGGCGACATTTACTACTTGGCGGAAAAGGTGTTTTCACGCCAGGAAAAATTCCAAGATGGCGGCCGTGGGAACTTATGACATCTGTTCCAATCTTTTTAGTACCTTTTGGTTGAAAGAAGCATTTCAGTCCAAACGGTACTTTGGTTCACCAAGTACTTGAAGTGTTATTGAAAATTAAATTGTGTCAAATATTTTTGTTGCTCCTTTTATTTTTAGAATTATTTTCATTCATAAGACATTTCTTATAAGTTTTAAATGCTACAAAAAATCTATCTCGTGCTACTTTATTTAAATGCAAAAATGCACATGTATAAATAGTCACATTTTAAAAATTGAATTTTAACACAAAATTTAAAATTCAAAATTAAGTAATTTGATTTTCTACGAAATTCATACTATTTCAAATGTATTCCGCTGAAACAAGAAAACAGTTGTAAACCGCCCGCTATTAATGAAAAAATAACTAAATCTTGAATAAGTATTGAAACGTTTCTAAACACCGCCATTACGAAGAATACTTCAAAGACATCCGCACAGAATTTAAACTTAATTTAACTTAAAAGTAATCGAAGAAAATATTTATCTACGAATGTCTTTCAATAAATCAAATAATTTAATATAAATGAAATTGAGCTTCCCAATTTATTTTATTTTGCTATATATAATTAAGACTGAAAATAAATATATGTTTTAATGGTGAGTAACTGATTGTAACGACGGTGAAGACGATAAGTTATAGTAATGCATTTTTGAAAATTATATTTTGTAAATATTCAGAAAAATAAATAATTTTTCTTGAAAAGCATTGAAAAGCATTTAAGCTATAAGAGTAAACAATTAAAATTGTGAAAAATGTCATAAGCATAGGTATTAACTTTTTAAAAATTAAAATAAATAATTCAGTTCATTTACTATTTATATGCTGCATTTCAAAAGTGCTTATATTTTATTCTTAAACGTAAATCGTATGTAACATTTTAGAATGGATATTATGATATTTTAGGTAACATACTTTCTGAATAAAAAAAAAAAAAAAAAAAAACGCTCTCAAGCACTTTCTTAAGAAATAGTTATCAACCTCGCTGTACATACACATGTTAATAATTACAAAATAAATCAATTTGAAATAAAGAAGACAACTGTATACTTCTGAGAAATCATTAATAAACAAAATCTTAGTGACAATCAGCAAACATACTAAAATTAAAGTAAAAATCATTCAATTAATAAGTAAAATACAGCGGCACCAAATAACCCCACTTATTTTTTACGTGGGGCAATTTGGTGCTTGCAACAATATTATTTTTTGCTGTCTCATTTTCAAAGTTGCGGAAGAAAGAAAGACAAATACTTATTAGGTTGTGCTTTTAACTTGACAGTGCAATTTTATGTATCTTTCGTAAGAAATACTACCTATTGCAGTCGTTACCATGGTGCGACTTTTGAAAAATTCCTTCGTAACTTTTCATTATAGGACCCCAGGAATCCAAAACCACCCCCACCTAGAAAGTTTATATGCATATATATATATGTACTAAATTTTGTCCGCGCGATAAAAGTCGCAATTATGCACTGATCGTCTTCAAACTCGTCAACAATTTTGAGATGGCTAATCTCGGCGGGAATTGAAAATGGGCAAAATCGGCCCAAGAGAATGAAAATGGGGAGGGTTAAAAATTTTGAATACCGTCTTAACCGATTCTGATAAAACCAGCTCTTACACAACAATGACAGGAAAAAATAAATATTTTCATTATAGCAGTTGCCAGCAATTAAAAAAAAAGCAATAAAATTCTCACCACAACAATTGCTTTTCTATTGCAAGATTTTCACGTGAAAAAAATAAATTAAATAGTTTGACGAATTGAAAACAAATTGAATATTCCGTCGTAAGTTTTCTAGAGCAAGATTTCGGCATGAAAACTCAAAATGAAATAAATAGTTTGACGAATTAAGAAAAACAAAACAAAATATTGCATCATATTGGAAATATAATGGATCTCAGCAGGTGAAAATGTAATGCCATATGAGTTTGAAGAGACGTATTAAAACATGATAAAAATCCGACTATGGAAATATTAACATATTTTTAAACTTTGAGGCTCTCTGAATTTGTTTTAGTCATTGTTAAACCTATTCCATATACATGCATGTGTGTATTCGTGTATATTAGAATTTTTACAAAAAGTTTAGCTCCCTGGACCTTATTCTTAGTGAAGAAACCGTGTTTATCTGCAACTTGATTTAAGTTTTGTTGGTGAATTTAGTACTTAACTTCGAAATCTACCTCCGCTTGTAGGCCGAGCCGGCAGAGAATTTTTTAATCATGCGTACGTCATGTCGCTTTTTCTCTGGCTTCATGTAAGTAGAGAGATATTGAAATTACTGAAGGTTGTTATTATGCATAGTTTTTGACGGATTCCAGAAATTTTTTTTTCTTACTGAAAATGTGCCGCTTACATAACAGGGATATATTTAATGCGCAGTACACATGTATAAGTGCTTGTACTATTTTTTTTTTTTTTTAAGATTCATATCATACAATAAGATAATAATAATTGAAAATGAGGAACCAAATTACCCCGACTTATCCTAGACTAAAAAATTTATTTTAAATTTAGGAATAACTAAAGCCAACTTCGATCTATTGCTCGCTTAGTTCTTGTATAGTTTGTGGCAACCTAGGTTGTGCTAAAAAATTTAAACCCATAAATGATGAACGATGCTGACAGACAACTGTCGATTGCAGCGGCATCTGCTTGGTATTCACCGGCCTAAACGATTTTTACTTTCTTCTATCTTTACAAGAAGAAAGTATTCGTTTCATGAAAATTTTCGAATTCCAGTTTCCGACGGATTTACACGTTTTATGGGTCAGAGATTCCAAAAAACATGTTTTTACAAAATGTCTGTCGGTGAGTCTGTGAGTCTGTCTGTCTGTCTGTATGTGACACAAAATTTTTGGGCACTCTATCTCAAGAACTAATGCACAGAATTTAATAGAAATTTATATTCAGGTAGTCCCTGATATAGATTGGTGCTGACTAGTTTTTGGTGTAAATCGCCCTGCAGGTGGCACTGCTATGTAGCATTTTGCAAGATTTCCGCAAAAGCTCTATCTCAAGAACAAACGGATTTTTATAAAACTTCAGATTCCGTTAGTCCTTGACATGAATGGATGCTGTTTACGTTTTGGTGTAAATCGCCCAACAGGTGGCGCTGCTATGCTGCATTTTGCAGGCTTTACACTATTTTCGCAGTAGCTCTATCTCAAGAACTAATGCACACATTTTCATCAAACTTCGGATTTAGTTAGTCCTTCATATGAAATGATGCTGGCTACGTTTTGGTGTAAATCGCTCAATAGGTGGCGTTGCTGTGCAGCAGTTTAAACTGTTTCCTCAATAGCTCTATCTCGAGAATTAATGCACGAATTTTCATCAAACTTCAGATTTAAGTATAACTTGATTAATATTCCTGCTGATTATGTGTTGTTGCAAATCACTCAACAGGTGGCGCTTCTATGCTGCATTTGTCATGATTTGCGCAATACCTCTATCTCCAGAACTAATGCACGAATTTTCCTCAAACTTCATATTCAGTTAGATAAGTTGGTGATAATTATGTTCTGGTGTAAATAACCCAATAGGTGGCGCTGCTATGCTGTATTTACACGATTTCAGCGACAGTCATACCTCGAGAACTAATGCACGGAATTTCATATTTTTAGAATTCTCATGATGAACACAGATTGCCATTTAATTTGGCACTGAGATAGTGAATTTTAAAGTATTGACATGTATGAGATAGAAGAAAGTTTTGTGATGGCAACAACATACCAGTTCTATTAAATTTAGGAATAACTAGAGCCAACTTCGATCTATTGCTCGCTTAGTTCTTGTGTAGTTTGCGGCAACCTAGGTGTGCTAAAAAATGTAAACCCATAAATGATGAACGACGCTGACAGACAACTGTCGATTGTACCGGTATCTGCTTGGTATTCACCGGCCTAAACGATTTTTCCATTAAATTTAGGAATAACTAGAGCCAACATCGATCTATTGCTCGCTTAGTTCTTGTATAGTTTGTGGCAACCTAGGTGTGCTAAAAAATGTAAACCCATAAATGATGAACGACGCTGACAGACAACTGTCGATTGTAGCGACATCTGCTTGGTATTCATCGGCCTATACGATTTTTCCATTAAATTTAGGAATAACTAGAGCCAACATCGATCTATTGCTCACTTAGTTCTTGTATAGTTTGTGGCAACCTAGGTGTGCTAAAAAATGTAAACCCATAAATGATGAACGACGCTGATAGGCAACTGTCGATTGTAGCGGCATCTGCTTGGTATTCACCGGCCTAAACGATTTTTCCATTAAATTTAGGAATAACTAGAGCCAACTTCGATCTATTGCTCGCTTAGTTCTTGTATAGTTTGTGGCAACCTAGGTGTGCTAAAAAATGACAACCCATAAATGATGAACGACGCTGACAAACAACTGTCGATTGTAGCGGCATCTGCTTGGTATTCACCTGCCTAAACGATTTTTCCATTAAATTTAGGAATAACTTCGATCGATTGCTCGCTTAGTTCTTGTATAGTTTATAGCAACCTAGGTGTGCTAAAAAATGTAAACCCATGCATGATGAACGACGCTGACAGACAACTGTGGATTGTAGCGGCATCTGCTTGGTATTCACCGGCCTAAACGATTTTTCCATTAAATTTAGGAATAACTAGATCCAACATTTACATTTTCTACAACGCGGGATAACCCACCATTGGCATAGGCTTCCAGATTCCACGTTGCAAGTTTATTCAAAAAAAAAAAAAAAAAAAAAAAAAAAAAAATTACAATATTTAACAATAGTTTTAACAATAAGAAATAAAGGTAATAGTACAAATAATAATAATAGTAATTATAAATATAATAATAAAAGTAATAATAGAACAGATGAGCTGAGCGCTTTACAGACGAAAATGTGTATTATTTTCAACACGAATATGATTGATTAATTACAAATAGCAGCAGATGAATAAGATGTTCTTAAGCTCTACATATTCTCAGGTGCATTAGTTTAATAGTTATTATCATGAGTTCAAGTGTTTTGTTGTGAGATAACTTTAAGGTTATGGATAACCTGGGTGTATGGCTGTTCTATGTACAAGAGTTTTCTAAATTTTATATTCTCGATTTAGTTAGGCACTGTTTGGCCTGAAGTTCATGTTTCTGTTCATTAGTGCTAATCTTGTTCATCTATTGGCATTTGTGGGTTTTGAAAAATTTGTTGATTGTTTTCTAGTAACCGCACACAATCTATTATTTTAGTATATAGCATTGGTGTTTTCAGCACAAATTTGAACCAATGGTGGTGTTCTATTGTGGCTGATTTACGGATATGGAGGGTTGATGTTAATGGACAGCTGAGCACATAGTGAAGAGAGTTACCAATTTCACCACAGGTACACAGTGGCGCCGGAGCTTTATTTATTTTGAATAGGTAGGACGGGAAGGGTCCATGATTAGTTGAGAAGATATACAGGTTTCTATGTACTAACATGAAGTCTGTTGATACTTTTGGACATAATTTGTAAGTAAATCTGCCAGTGGTACCATAATCCCACTGTTGCTGCCATTTGTCTATGGCTTCTTTTTTCAATTTCTTTTTAAGGTGTGAAGCTGGGTATGGATGAAATATTTCTCGTACTTTAATATTTGTTATTGCATCTTTGGCTAGTTGATCTGCATGTTCATTTCCTTTAACACCTGTGTGTCCCCGAACCCATTGAAATTTAATTGATTTAGATGTTTTCTGTAAGGCTATTATAATTTTTGATGTGATAAAATCTGTACTAAAAACGTTCTCCAATAATGCAAGACTTGACTGGTTATCTGTGTAAATGACGAAGTTCCCGTCCCCTGAGGAGTCAGCCCATAATATTGCATCTAATATGGCGAGTTGTTCAGCTTGAAAGATTGAATTTGATATTTGTAACTTTATTTGATGAGTATGGATGCATTTCCCTTCTTTATAAACACAGAAAGCATACGCTGTGCCAGCATCTGATTTTGAGCCGTCAGTGTATATATTTATTGTTGAAGTGGATGGAACTCCTTCTTGTAGTAAAAGATAATCTTGATGTGGGGAAGGTATGGATGAGGATATTTTCGGTTGATAGAAGACTGGAAAGTTGTCCTCTATTGGAATCCCCAGACGTAGGACCTGTCCTGAAATTGCTAATGTATTTAATTGGATCGCCAATGGTTGAATGCCGCACAATACATTCAAAGCTGCCGTTGATGATTTTCTATAAGCTCTCGACAGAAGCAAAAGGCATTGTGTCTGAATTGCCGATAGTAGCCTGTAGCCATGTGAGACTGGTAGGTGTGGAAACCAACATGAAGCGGCATAGGATATTTTTTTTCTAATATTTGTAAGTACCAGATTTTTAAAATTTGCTTCGAAAGGCCTCCATATGCAGCGGCGAATTTTAGAAGATTTTGTGATATTTGATTAATTTCTATACGTTTTTTATTCAGGTGCGGAAGAAAAGACAGTGTTTTATCCAATGTTAAGCCCAAGTAGTCTATTGTATTTTCAGATTTAAGGGAGTGCCCATCCAATTTATATATTGGTCCTCTCTTCAGGAAACGTGGTCTTCGAAGATTTAACACTACACATTTGTCATATGAGAACTTCATATCCGTTTGTTTCGCCCAATCACTTATTATTTGTAGTACCTCTCTTCCCATCTGCTCCAACTGTCTTCTTGTTTGGCCAAAAATAATTAGAAGAAGATCATCGGCATATGCTATTATCTTAAAGCCATGTTTCTTTAATATTCTCAGTAATTTATTCAGGAATATTCTCCAAAAAAAAAGGTCCAAAACAGGACCCCTGTGGGCAACCTCTTCTAAACCAGTGGATCTTTTTTGACAGCCAATTCGGCATTGCTCCTCTTGTTGAAAGAAATGATGCTGCTATGTTTATTAATGCTTGTTTTAGTTTTAGGAATTTTAATTCTTCTAAGGTCTCTGGCCAGGGTAGTCGGTCAAATGCATTCTTGAAATCTAGGGATATTAGGGAAATATAATTATTTTTCTCTTTGAGCAGATTTATAAATGAGAAAAGTTCGGCTATCGCTGACTCCGTCGAACGACCTTCTTGGAAGCCATGTTGTGATTTTTGTAGTTCTTTTTGGCTGCATAAGTTAAAGTTTATCCTTTTTAATAATAGTTTTTCATATATTTTACCGAAGATTGGCAGTAAGGAGATTGGCCGATACGAAGATGCGATGTTTGGTTTTTTAGAGGGCTTTATGAAATAAACCAATTCTCCAATCTTCCATGATTTGGGGAAGTAATTTAAATATAGCAGAACATTGTACATTTCTAGAAAGAGAAACTTATGATGCTTGAATAATTGTCGTACTATGTTATGATCAATTTCATCGGGCCCCGGGGCTTTGTTCCTGTTGAATGAGTAGATGACATTTTTAAGTTCTTTTAAAGTAAAATTTTCAATTGCCTCTGCCTTCTGCTGGTTAAATATTGAGTCCGCTGGCATTTCTCATTGGCCAAATATTTCTGTGGTTAGAGTTTCGTAGAATCCTTCTGCTGTTTCCGTTTCTTCCACTTGTTCTTCTAATGAATACAGTTCTCGATTATGATAATTTTTAAAAGCTACTTTTTTTATTTTTCCATAAGGGTTTTTGGATTGTGTACAAAATCTTGTCCATGCCTGTTTTTTCGCGTTCAAAATTGCTTTTTTATACATGGCTCTTTGTGATTTAAATTTAATTATATCTTGTACTGTAGCTGTCGGGAGCTTTGTTTTTCTTCTTAGTGCCCTAACTAAATTACGTTTTGTGCGTAGCTCATCGTTCCACCATGTTATCTTCGGTTGGTGAGTGCTTTTTCTTTTCTTGAGTGTCTGATCACATGTTCTTTTAAGTAGTTGGTAAAATTCTTCATATTTTTCTTCAAATTCCTCAGTGGTTTTTATATTTTTGAAGTTGAAATTTTGCTGGTTTAATTCTTTTTTAATTTTATCGTTGAATTTTTTAAATGATGTTTGTTTTGTTCGATATCTTCTGTTTGGTAACTGCGGGATTTCAATATTAAAGCTCGATGTGATCAGTCTATGATCTCCAAAGTCCATATCTGGGTGTACCATCCAGTTGTCCAGTAAAGGGAACAGTGACATTGATGATAGTGTAACATCGGGCCAGCTTTTTCTTAAAGTTGTATTGTCCTTTTTATTAATTAATTCATATGTTGGTAAACTATGGGGATCGTTTAGTAACAAGAGTCTTTTCGTTGCCATATGCGATATTAATTTTTGCCCTTTGTCATCATCTTTTTTGTAACACCACAAGGTACTGTGTGCGTTTAGGTCTCTAGCCAATAAGAATAAACTGCTGGAGCCTTTTACTTCTAGCGAATCATTAAGATCATTTTGTAAATCTGTTGACGGGGGTGAATATTGTGATCCTATTGTTAATAAATTATTTATTAATTGAATGTTGATGAAGACTGAATGGTTGTTTTTCTTAATTTGAATATGGCTAATTGAAGGGTTTAGTATTATAATGCAGCATTTTTTTGCTACTGAGAAGTAATACGGTGTTGAAAGTGGTAGTCCTAAAGGGCGATTATCTGAGATATAGTAGTCTTGGAGACAGGATATATCTATTTTTTCCTTTATTGCATGACGTATGTAATCTGCTGTCGCCGTTTTGCTGTTTTGCAGATTAATCTGGGCTATTGTTAAAGTATTTATGGAAATTGGCTGTTTGGTGTTATTGTTGATATTTGATGATGATGCTGAAGAAGAGAGTTTGGAGATATCGGAAATGTTCTCTATGTTGAATATTGCGCCTGTGAAAGGTTTAGACGTTGGTTTCTATTATAATAAAGGTTTTGAAAAACTTGACATTGGCTCGACGACGCACTATGCCTGTATTCGAAGCGGTTACCTAAATTGTCCACTGAGTTGAAACAATTTACGCACTGGTGCTGTTCTGGGGTACGCTTTTTAGGACAGTAATCTGATTTGTGGTTATGCATGCAATATTCGCATGTCTGTTTTCTTCGACATCTTTCTATTGGGTGTCCGAAAAGCTGGCAGTTACTACATCTTATGAGTGGAGTGTAGTGTGATATTCTACAAGATGCTAAGCCGATAAAGATTCTACCTTGTGTTAGTAACTGAAATGCTTCTCGTTCTTCTAGTTCTATCATTAATTGATAGAATTTGTTTTTTGGTCGTGAAATTACCTTTTGAGTATTATCTTTTATGTCGTGGTTTAATTCCGATTTCAGTATATCTTGTATTTCTTCATGTTGTACATATTGTGGAATACCAAGTATGATTATCTTTTTCCTTTTTTCCCCTAAGAATTTCATTTCTAATAAGCTCTGTAATTTTTCGTTTTTCTGCAAGATATTTAGTGTGTCATCTACCTCTT
Organism: Maratus speciosus; assembly: GCA_963932465.1. Lineage (NCBI taxonomy): Eukaryota > Metazoa > Arthropoda > Arachnida > Araneae > Salticidae > Maratus > Maratus speciosus. Next base: position 26,088,089 of record OZ010786.1, read on the forward strand.
TTGATGTTGTTGCTTTTATTATAAAGGAGTTTTTATCTCTTGAGATTGTACAGGAGAGATTTGGTAGTTTTGCTTCTCCTTTTAGTTCTCTATCCACAATCCCCCTTAATATGCTCATTGACATTTTTGTTTCTTTCATCCTCGTTAATAATATTGCCGATTTAGACATTTGTGGCATTTTCCTTGAAATTTGTTGATGGGCTTGATTATGTTGGGGAATTGATTTTTGTGCTATTTTTGAGTAGGAGGTTGAGTTGGCAGCGTCAGCATCATCCGGGGAGATTATTGATGGTGTTTGTTGATTTGAGATTTCATCACTTTTCTGATTTCCTATCAACGTTAATATCTGTTGGATTTTTAATTCCTGCTGTTGAAAGTTCGTTTGTATTTCATGCTTTAGTTCTTCCTCTCTCGCCAGGGAGTGGAGAGTCGTTTCTATATATACTTGCTGCTGTTTAATTTGGTTTTCTTTTTCTTCTATTTTCTCTGTTTGCGTTTCTAACGTATACAAGAGCTTTTTTATTTCATCTTGTATAAATTTAATGTTTGATTTTTCCATGGTTATATTCTTTTCTTGCAGTATTGTTTCTACGGTTTCCAATATTCCAAAGTTTTCTTCTATTCTGGATTTAATATAGTTTTGTGCTTTTTCTTTTAGCATTTGCACTTCCTGGTCCTTCATTCTTATGGTATCTTGATTTTCTGTTATTTGCTGATGGAGCTCTCCTTTTATTTTGCTTATTTTTTCTTCCATTTCTCCTTTCAAGGTTTCACTATATTCCCTCAAGTGATTTACTTCTTTTTCTTTCTCCATTATTAAATGTTGTAGTTTAAGTGTCAAATTTTTCTCCTTTTCTAGGGCTTCATTTGCTTCAAATATTTCATTTTCTAAATTTGTTTTTACTTTTTCATACTTAATGTTGTTTTCTTTTAACTCTTGGAGGATGTTTTCTCGATATTTTGCTGCCTCTATCTCGCACTTTCCATCATGTTTTCGTAGTAATCTGTCCATCATTTCTATCTTCTCCTCAATGCTCATGATTTTTTGCATTGCTGTGTCAAAATTTTGTAATTTGTTGCTTTGTATAGGTGTAGGCGGTTTTCTCGATCTCCTTTTAATGACTGACTGTGAAGGTGTTTTTATACTTTTTGTTAGATCCTCCACTGAGGAGGAGGGGTAAGATCTTGATAATCTTCCTTTGCGATTTCTGAGGCGTTTTGGGGTCAGTGATTGAATATTAGACATATTTAATTCATTTTCATTTTCTGAGGACATACTCATTTTTACTGTATTAGCTCAAGCTGAGTACAGAAATAGTGGCCACAGATACTTTTTCTCAGCGTTTGTGCCTATACTTCTTTCCTTCGAAATGATTATTTAAATAACAATTGTTTACTAGCTTTTAGAAATTTGGAGTTAATGCTATCTAATAGTAGATACCAGGCATTGCTAGGGCACATTCCGGTCTAGTTGAAAGAAAGGAAAGATAGTAAAGGGAATAGCTAAAACCAGTGAACTAGATCATCGAAATGACTAAGAAAAAAGATGATTGCCGAAACTGAACTAATAAACTTTTGAGAGGGAGAAAAAAATATTAAAGTTATTGATATTACTTAGAGTGGATGGATATTATGGAAGATAAAGGAGTGAGACTTATTTTAATGTGGAGAGTGAGTACAGAAGTTTGGAATACATAATAAGTTACGGGGGGATACACTTAAAGTTATAGGGGCAGGATATATTGTGGGCTTGGCTTCCCGAGCTTGGAAGCACTGTTAATGCTTTAATAATATGTACACTTAAATGTGTACACTCAAAGAAATTTACATAATTTTTACAATAATACTTACAAAAAACCATATGGTGAATAGATCAAATCAATTGCAACTATGCTTTCATGTGAAATGTTATTATAACACTTTGACTGACAATAGTCTTTAAACAATCACTGTAGTAAGTTAATGACATTGGGTGGACCTGGTGAGTGGGTTTCTGAGCCAGTGAGAAGAATTTTGAAGGTAGTAATAGCCTATATAAAGAAGTAATAATCTAATCTAAAGCTATAATAGATACGGGAAATTATAGTAAAATTAGGACTCACCACTGAAGTCTGTGTTCCATGCTGCGCTTGAGTAAGCTGTAATCCCCATTGGGGCAGTAAGAAAGTATAAAAATGGGAAATTTAAGGCTTATGGCGCCCTCTATTGTCACTAAAATGAAGTTAGCTTAGCAATGACTCAAGAAACGGGAAGCTTAGTCCTAGTCCTATCCTGCCAGGTAATGCAAGTGATGGGGGAACAAGAGAGTCGAAAATTAAGCAGAAAGTGCCCTCTATTGGCATAAAAGTGAGGTAATCATAGAATAGAATGCGGATACGAGAAGCTTAGACCAAGACCTTTGCGTCAAGGTACTACAAGTGCCAATTTGGATAACAATTAAAGAAGTAGCCCCCCCCCTTCCCCCCTATTTCCCCCCTGCTAAGCTAGAGTAAGACTAGATACGCCAATCGAGCGGTGTGCTCAAATAGTCCGAATAGGGAAGATGAGCCTCTAATCACAATAAATGGGGTGAAAAAACAATAAAAAAATAAATAAATAAATAATAAGGAATAAGTCTAAAAAAACTGAAGTTGCGCTAATACCTGCGGGCCTTCAAAGGGGAAGGGAATTAAGAGTGGGAAGGCAAAACAAGGGATCCTAGAAGGCTAATAAATGAAGAAAAAAAAACTATTAATCCCTGCACATGTGGTGGAAGAGTAATAAGGGGAGAAATGAAGGCTTATTGCGCACCCTATCGGCGCAAAATTGAGTTAAACTTAAAAAAGTTAACTGTTACGAGAAGCTTAGACCAAGACCTTTCCAACAAGGTATTACAAGTGCCTATAAAAATAAATTTAAAGAAAATGCAACCCCCCCTAACTCCGCCCCCCCGGACATAGCTAGAGAAAAACAATGCATGCCAATCGATGCGGCGTGCCCGAAATAGTCCGAATAGGGAAGACGAGCCTCTAAACACAATATTTAAGGGTGAAAAAACAATTTTAAAATTTTAATAAAAAAGCAAAATAAATGTGAATTAATTGCACTGGAGCCCGCAATTCATCAGAGGGTACCCCTAACGGCACAAAAGTAAATTAAACTTAAAATTGATAACTGTTACGAGAAGCTTAGACCAAGATCTTTCCAACAAGTTATTACAAGTGCCTAAAAAATAAAATAAAATAAAATAAAATAAAGAATACTCCCCCCCTCCCCCCTCCGACAAAGATAGAGAAAAACAATGTATGCCATTCGATGCGGCGTGCCCAAAATAGTCCGAATAGGGAAGACGAGCCTCTAAAGTCATTATTTAAGGGTAAAAAAACAATCTTAAAAATTTAATGATAAACCAGAATAATTAATAAATAAATGACGTGTTGCTCTGAAACCCGCAGACCTTCAAAGGGCTAAGAATCTAAGGGTGGGAAGGTATTTAGATTGAGACTCCGTAAATACAGACTATAAATGCTCAGTTTTACTGTAAAACTGTCTTAATAAGTGGTAACCGCCACTATGAATTTTTTTTTTTTTTTTTTTTTTTTTAAATACTTTAAATGTGACACTTGGTATTCGTGAATATACTCTTATTCTTTAAAATAATTAAGTTGCGTATGCTCCACTCCATCGAATAAAACTCCTTTCAGATATGGGATATAAATCTAGGTATTTGCATCAATCAATCAATCAATCTTGAGATTTCAGAAAATATAAAAGTTTAAGAGCTAATTAAAAATACTTCTAGTCAATTTAAAAATACGAGGATGGAGGCGGAGCAAAAAATAGAGCCTTATCTTTCCGAAAAACCACTACACTAAACGATAACTCAATTTTAAGTATTTTAATTGATTTTTTGAAAAAAGGTCACTCCTAATGTTAACCTATGAGGAAATCAAAATGTTGAGATAGCAAAACGACACAATTTCAAAGAATTTTTAAAAATATTAATAGTTAACTTAGAATAACGTAAGTGACGGCGGAGCAAACTAGAAGGTCTAGAGTTATCAGAGATGCTATTTGTTAGACAAAAAAAGTTAATCTTGATAACTTTTAAGCTATTATAAAAAGGTAAACAAACGGCCGTTTCCCATGTATTTGTATAGGAAACGCCAACGTGACAGGTGTCAAAACAGTATTTTTTGAAAAATTTATTTAAAATACTTAGGGTGCTCAAAACTATACAAAAGTGGTCACGGAAGAAAGAATACATTTCAAAGTTTAGTGCCGTGGCATTTGTTTGTCAAATATATTTAGATATGACAACTTTACAGACTTAGCAAAAGAGGTGACGCCACCATGGGAAAAAAAAAATTGCCAAAGTAAAAAAGGGGTGCTTAATCAAATGCTCATACAAAATTTAATACTGCAGATAACTTGATGAAATAAGTACTAAATGAAAGACAAAGCTCTAATGAACACAAATCATGCAACAAAAAACAGTTAACAATACGTTATATATACACAATAAGTACATGAAAAAGTGGTTTTTTGAAAATGGCGCTATTTTGCACTACAACTGCAAAAATTCAAAAATTTGTATCTGGGTTAATAACAGTCGTAGATACATGTATAATAGCTTAAAATGCTCGTATTTAAGTATAGAACAATAATAAAACAACATAAAAATATTAACACAAGTGTATGTAGTACTAAAAGCTCGAGAAATCAGAAAAGTGAAAATCGCTGGGGCGAGATTAACAGAAACTTTAAAAAACCATATCTTTTGAATAAATTCATGAAAATAAGCCCACAATATATCAAAAATTTCGTTTTATGAAGAGGAAGAGAATGAGACCGGAATCATGCTTCTAGCTTACCTGGTTACGGAGTTTTAGCCGCCAAACATAGGAGCTACGAAAGGTGCTGCAACAAGGTTGGTGTCCTGCAGCTAGCTTAACTAGATCCAACTTCGATCTACTGCTCGCTTAGTTCTTGTATAGTTTGTGGCAACCTAGGTATGCTAAAAAATGTAAACCCATAAATGGTGAACGACGCTGACAGACAACTGTCGATTGTAGCGGCATCTGTTGGTATTCACCGGCCTAAACGATTTTTCCATTAAATTTAGGAATAACTAGAGCCAACTTCGATCTACTGCTCGCTTAGTTCTTGTATAGTTTGTGGCAACCTAGGTGTGCTAAAAATGTAAACCCATAAATGATGAACGACGCTGACAGACAACTGTCGATTGTAGCGGCATCTGCTTGGTATTCACCTGCCTAAACGATTTTCCCATTAAATTTAGGAATAACTAGAGCCAACTTCGATCTACTGCTCGCTTAGTTCTTGTATAGTTTGTGGCAACCTAGGTATTCTAAAAAAATGTAAACCCATAAATGATGAACGACTCTGACAGACAACTGTCGATTGTAGCGACATCTGCTTGGTATTCATCGGCCTAAACGATTTTCCCATTAAATTTAGGAATAACTAGAGCCAACTTCGATCTACTGCTCGCTTAGTTCTTGTATAGTTTGTGGCAACCTAGGTATGCTAAAAAAATGTAATCCCATAAATGATGAATGACGCTGACAGACAACTGTCGATTGTAGCGGCATCTGTTGGTATTCACCGGCCTAAACGATTTTTCCATTAAATTTAGGAATAACTATAGCCAACTTCGATCTACTGCTCGCTTAGTTCTTGTATAGTTTGTGGCAACCTAGGTGTGCTAAAAAATGTAAACCCATAAATGATGAACGACGCTGATAGGCAATTGTCGATTGTAGCGGCATCTGCATTGTAGCGGCATCTGTTGGTATTCACCGGCCTAAACGATTTTTCCATTAAATTTAGGAATAACTAGAGCCAACTTCGATCTACTGCTCGCTTAGTTCTTGTATAGTTTGTGGTAACCTAGGTGTGCTAAAAAATGACAACCCATAAATGATGAACGACGCTGACAGACAACTGTCGATTGCAGCGACATCTGCTTGGTATTCATCGGCCTAAACGATTTTTCCATTAAATTTAGGAATAACTAGAGCCAACATCGATCTATTGCTCGTTTAGTTCTTGTATAATTTGTGGCAACCTAGGTGTGCTAAAAAATGTAAACCCATAAATGATGAACGACGCTGATAGGCAACTGTCGATTGTAGCGGCATCTGCTTTGTATTCACCGGCCTAAACGATTTTTCCATTAAATTTAGGAATAACTAGAGCCAACTTCGATCTATTGCTCGCTTAGTTCTAGTATAGTTTGTGGCAACCTAGGTGTGCTAAAAAATGACAACCCATAAATGATGAACGACGCTGACAGACAACTGTCGATTGTAGCGGCATCTGCTTGGTATTCACCTGCCTAAACGATTTTTCCATTAAATTTAGGAATAACTTCGATCGATTGCTCGCTTAGTTCTTGTATAGTTTATAGCAACCTAGGTGTGCTAAAAAATGTAAACCCATGCATGATGAACGACGCTGACAGACAACTGTGGATTGTAGCGGCATCTGCTTGGTATTCACCGGCCTAAACGATTTTTCCATTAAATTTAGGAATAACTACATCCAACTTCGATCTACTGCTCGCTTAGTTCTTGTATAGTTTGTGGCAACCTAGGTATGCTAAAAAATGTAAACCCATAAATGATGAACGACGCTGACAGACAACTGTCGATTGTAGCGGCATCTGTTGGTATTCACCGGCCTAAACGATTTTTCCATTAAATTTAGGAATAACTAGAGCCAACTTCGATCTACTGCTCGCTTAGTTCTTGTATAGTTTGTGGCAACCTAGGTGTGCTAAATATGTAAACCCATAAATGGTGAACGACGCTGACAGACAACTGCAGCGTCCCTATTTGGTACATTCCCGCAATTTGGTACAATATCCTAAATATTTCAAGACCTCCTGATAATATGAACTGATCTTTTCACCCCTCTGCAGAGAAATGGACTGAACTTCGCTTGGGCATGCGTACTATTTTTGTTTTTGTTTTTAAAATGTATTTCTATTCAGTGAGTCATATTTTTTCCCTTTGAAAATGAACGCGTGTGTGTTCGAAAGATCTCGGGTTGCATTAAATAATATTTTTATATGTTTTTGACACCTTTTAAGTAGTTATAAGTATATATATATATTATAAAGTTTATAAAACAATGCATTTATAATGAAAAAAAAATATTTTAGGCAACAAAATAATTCTTATGTACAAGATAAAAATTCAAACATTAACAATTAAAATTTTACTGTGGCATTTTCGACTAGTCAAAAATAAGATTAAACTAGTAGAATGGTAAAAATGGCACTAACATAGGTGTAACATTTAAAAAATTTAAAAACATTAAATAATTCTGGTAATTTGACATGAAAATGCTTCATTTCAACAGCGTTTTTATTTTATAGTTAGACATAACTGTAAGAAAAGTACTACGACACTCTATACTTTTATGAATAAATATATATAAGGCCATTTGTTATATAAAAAAACTTCTTTTTTTATTAATATAAAATAAAAACATTTAAAATGAAAATATTTTTACTTTTAACAAAAACAATGTTTATGTAAAAGAAACAATTTTGAAACATTAACAATTGAAACTTTAATATAGCACTTTTGTATACTCTTGCTGGTGAAAAAAAAATGCATCGTATTTTTTTTTCTTTTCTTACAATAAGCTTAGTTTAAATGGATTTTATATGTGTATGTTTTTTTAGGGTTGTTTTGAGAAAAAACAGGCCTTTTTAAAAAGGTCAGAAACAAAGTGTAAATTTGTTTAGTGTTAGAGGTACAAAATTTACATTGCAGGAAAGTCATTGATATACATATATATATAAGTGTATTTCAGTAAAGTAAAAGAAAAATAATCATAATAAAATCCCACTTAATCGCTTTTAATTTTAATTCCATTAATTTTTTATTTCAATTAAAGAAGGTGCAGATTTAATAGTATTTTTTTCTATTTATAAAAAATTGATCCTAGAGCAAGACTTAAATAAATCCTTTTTATAACAAGATTTTTTAATGGATAATGCTTTGTAATATTTCGTAAAATGTCATTGGTTTTCTTAAATGCATTTTAACAGATTAAAAAAAAATACACGAAGTTTAAAAATACCATAATTTTCTAGACTGAAAATTCCCTTTTTTAGTTAAAAACGTAGATATTGCATAATATTCCTGCAAATCAAAATGCTAAGAGATAACTATCAAGAAATAAAAAAAAAGCACAAAGATTGCTTACTTACTGCCAAGTTAAATGTAGAAAAACAGTGAAAATATTAGTTTTCCATTACTTATGTCATACTAATATATATATATATATAATAAAAATAAAAAAAAAAAAAAAAAAAAAAGAAAGAAAAACTGAGTAATACACGACAACTGTGGACCATTCACTAAAATTTGGGAAGAACTTCGTTTGGGCGCTAGAAATGAAGATACGATCAATTTCCAAGTAAAAAATATTGCTTTAGCATGTTTTGGAGGAGGCAAAGATTGAGGGGGATATTGAAAATCTCAGTTTTTTCTTAAATAGCTCGCATTTGGTATCTTTTTTCGTATATTTTTATGCTGAATCGAATGACACCATTTTCAAACCGATGCGATGAATTGTTAGAAAGTCACGGCAGATTTTCTACATACAAAGTCGAACATTACATTTTATGAGAGTGCACAACTTTATTATATTTCACACGCCATATAATCACATAGCGAGTTCTCTTCATCTTTTAGAAAATGATTCGAACCGTAAATAATTGTGGATGAACTCCAGGTAAAAAACTTGTGAAGAGTACCAAAATTTATGTTCAGGTGTTACATGTTTCGCGTAAGTACATTGAGACCGATGAATTCAATTCTTTATTTATCCAAGGTTATCCCTCGAAAGTTGGGAAAATACAGTAGAACCACGCTAATTCGAACCCTGCTAATTCGAAATTCCGATTAATCTGAACCGATTTTATTTTCGAAAATTAAACTTCAACAGATTAACAGAAAAGTTTGAAATATAGTACTAAAAACAAAAAGTACTTTTTGAGCATACATAATTTTTCACACATTACAGAAACTAATGCAAAAATTCAAGAATCACATTTACATTTAATACAAACGCATTACGTTACACATGACATACACATTTACATTAACAAACTTTTGGGGTTGAAAAATTTCTCAGATTTAGATCAAGTGATGTATGGGGAAGAAATATTATGCCAAAGTGTCATAAATAGGGGAGACCGGGGCTAGTAGGCGCAGTTTTTAGTTTTTGATTTTTATAAATTTTTTATTTAAGTTTTTTAAACAAACTTTAACTGCACTTTTAAAGAACATACATTTGGCTATAAATACCGGGAGTTTTGAGATTGTAGCTTTTGTAGTTTATGTATAGTGGAAGTCTAAACTAAAAGGAAAATTGGGCGCGAACCTACCCCGTCACGGGGCAAGATGCCTAGGGTGGTTCCGAACCGACCCCTTGAGTGGGGGAGGTGACCGGAAGCTCGGCAGAGTTCGTTGTGCACGAATGCGAGGGGGCCGGATGGGGACGATTCGCCACCTCCTAGAGAGACCTGCGGTCGACAGGCCAAGGGTCCGGTGGCCACGGGTAACGGACGTTGTGCATGGGTGCGTAGGTCCTTCGGGGTCCTTGACTCAACGCACCCCCGGCAGCCGGGTTCTCTGGCCAAGCCGGATAGCGACGCTCCATAGGTCGATCCCGGTGCCGGTCTAAGGGCCGGACGGTGTCGCCGGGCAAAGACTAGCTAAGGCGATAGGACCCCATCCACCTATTGACTAAGAGGGAGCCTGAAGTATGAGTGAGGGCTTTGTAGTGGAAAGTCCTCGGTGCTCGCTAGTGACGACGGGGCTCGCGGGAACGCCATGCAGGGACTCCCGGAGCAACCGAAGGGCGAGGGTTACGGACAGCGCCCAAGTTACTTTATGACTTGGGTGGCTCATCCCTCCGAGGACCTCAGCTGGAGCAGTTGGGAGCCGACCCTCAGGGTGGTAGGGTTTGGCGGTGCCCCCGTAGACCAAGGAGCGGTCGCGTGGGGAGGCCAGTATGGCTCTGGTTGCTCCATGTCGTGCCGTGACCCTTGGGAGGGGGTCGGCCGGCAGGTCCACCATCGAACGCTATTCCCGCAGGGAAACGGGCCGGTGGCTCGCCGGTAACGCGGCGGCTCATCGTGCCTCAGGTGAACTCTTGGTCCGATCCAGGTCCTCCGTGTCTATGCGGTACCGGAGTTTGCCTCGCCTGGTGATGAGGACCTAGAGGTGTCTCCACCTAACTTTCGAACGCACTAACAAAGGTAGCGGTCGGTCACTGCACGGGGTCAGGGGTCTTCGGGCCTGGGTACCCTCGACGGCCGTGAGGTAAGGTAGTGGCGGGCGGGCTTCTGTCGGCCTCCGCTGGCTTCTTCGTCCTAGGATGGAGTCGAGTCGGTGGGGGCTGGCGGGACTCCGTTCCGTCCGACCCCCTAGCGAGGCGGAGTCTATTCCGTCTAGGTGGAGCTTTCCGTGCCCGCCTGGGGTCGCTAACGGCACCTAGTCTGGGCCAACTGGCTCCCGGCGTGATCCGCGAGGGGTTCCGTCGGTTGAGCCGGGTGGACTGGGCGAAAAGCCAGGAGCTGGGTCGCTTTACGGCCGGAGGGATTTTCCCCGTCCTCCCTGGTTTTCAAGCTAGGGGCTCCTCACTAACTTTCCGATCGGCTGGCCCACAAAAATGTCTCTGCCGGAAAATGGTATCTGATCTTGGGGGCCTGTCCGTAAATTAAATTCGGGTCGGGAAGCCTCGGTTCAGTCCGTGGGCCCAGCGTCTTTATAGGCGTCTGGTTCCTGCGATGGCTTGCGGGGTCTACCGGCTCGAGTAACCAAGTTTAGGGACCACTTGGTTTTTCTAGCTGGGTGGTGAGGACTGTCGTAGCGGCCGTTCGTCTCTTCTTGGGAATAGCCGTCACCGTGTGCGCTGGGCAGCGGTGTCGGTTTGACCGGAGTTGGCGCGGGGTTCCGCTCTGTTGGAGCTTGTCTGGCGGCGACCTTCGGGACGCGTCGCGGGGCTTGCTTCGCGGGTGGTTCCTTGTGTTGACAAATGGGCCTGAAAAGGGCCTGGGACCGGAAGATGAACCCCTCATCTTATACCTATGGGGTAAGTTGGCACACGCTTTATAAAAATTTAAATGAAGCTCAAATAAGACACGCAGTTAAGCGAAATCAATTTCATTATTACCAGTAAGTTTAGACTAAGGCGTTATAGCCGTACAATATAAATTCTAAATTATACAGACATAAAAATAATGAATAAAACATTAACATTGAGTAACCTCTATCCTACTCTATATCATCATCAGAGTTACAGTTGCCACAAATAAAAAATCGAGTTTCTCCGTATGGGCAAGCCACGTGTGCCCAAAATCTTGCATTGCAACCACTTTGCTTGTTGTTTGCTGATTTTCAAGCTACCAGTGCACACCAAACACCGAGCCAACTTGCCCCGTGTTCAATCTGCCTACTTGCCCCATAATAAATTTCTTCACAAAAGGGACACGTAATCCTCTAAGCATAAATAATCCAAGTAAATCACATATGGGGTAGGTACAGCTAATCATACACTAAGAAAAACTGCCCAAGTTAAATCACAATTATTAAGATAAGTATTAGAACTTAGAAAAAGAATGAAACAACAAAAAATTACTCATGAGTGCAAAAAACAGAAAAATCGTAATAAATGTCCACTCCACGTAGGTAACGATGCAAAACTACATTGAGTATTGTAAAAAGCAATAAGAAAGGTACTCTGTGACTGGTTGCGCAATCTATCCACAAACAGGCGATTTATGAGGACTGCGCCAAAATACCCCCGTAGCCAACTAGCCTTGGTCTCCCCTATAATGTCTGTTGATGCCGTATTTTCACTCTGCTGTATATATCGCAGCGCTATTTCTCGTACATTTGAAGCTTCAGAATGGGAAACAAGGACACTCTGTGGCTCATCAGTTTCTACTAGATCTGATTCATCTTTCGGCTTATTCTGGACTAAATATGTGATTTCTTCATCTTTATATATAAGGGAATTCAACAGATAGTAGCACCAATTAAGTACTTACAAACTAAATTTTTTAGCACACATCTTTTTCTTTTCCATTTTTATTGGAATCCCGGCTAATAAGAATTTTTTGTAAATCCAAATCGGCATAGAAATCAAAACTGCTATATTTCAACCATTTTTAAAGAGAAAGACAAAACCAAAAATGCTCCAACATTCTTGTACCAAGTTCAAACTTATAAGAAAGAATAATATTTTTCAATTTCTAATTTTTTTTTTTTTTTTTTTTTTTTTTTTTTTTTTGCACCTCTTTTTAAATAATAATAATTTAAAAAAAAAATGTTAAAGATAAAGATAAAGACCAAACAATAAATGCTCCAAAATCCTTGTATCAAGTTCAAACTTATAAGAAAGAATAATCTCTTTTTTCAATTTCTGATTTTTTTTTTTTTGTACCTCTTTTTAAACTAAAAAAAAAAAAATAAAATAATAATAATAATAAATAAATAAATAATAATAATAATGGCCGCCATGAAGAAACAAACGAACTGACTAACGAACTCGGTTTAGACTTTGTTGTTTCCAGTACACATGCTTAGTCACATCCAAATAAATACGCAAAAAATTATAATAAAAACGCAAGTTAATAAATACGAATGCTACCGCGTGACAAATATCAAATTGTTTCAAAATATCAGCTACCGTAGAAATTCAACCTGCCATATCTAAGCTATTTTTTTTTTTTTTTTTTTTTAAGTAAACACTAAGCAAATTTAAACTTGGAGGACGGCCGCACTGGTGCCCCTGGAAGCACTGCCCTTATGAGCTCCAGAATGGCTGGCTAATTTCTCCGAAACCAGGTAAGCTAGAGCTATAATACTGAACTCTTTCTTTTCGTAACCTCGAGCTGTAGATTATGGTACCTCAATTGTCGAAATCTGTTCAGTGGTTATAAAGTTTTAGGCATTTAAATTTCTTAATCTCGATCCGTATTGTTTTCAGCATTGGCCTTGACCTTCTGAATTTCGACAAACTTCCCGAGCTTAAGAAAACCTTTACCAATATATAAAATGAAACCTATTAATTTTTTATGTATATTACGTCAAGTTGATCACTTTGACATATAAAACATGTATTTTTGTTGATAATTAAGTGAACTATGTAAATTATAATAATGGATGCTGTCGAGCTTTCACTTGCCATCTTCGATGGAATGTTGAAACTGTGTTGTGTTTGCATACATTTTAAATATATTTACTGAACTCATCTTCATTTATTTTTGTCTTTTTTACGTGTAAAAATGTATAACCTTTCTTACGGTATGTGTTTTATAAAGTTTTATTCAGTAATTAACTTTTGGTGAGTGTTCGAATAGACCCCATACGTGTATTTTTTAGTTTCACTTTACTTTAGTGTGACCCATAGACATTTCATTAGCGTGTTTACATTTTTAACAAATCTCAAGAGATGTCAAACTATCTTTATTTCAACCAACAATCTACTTTTATGGGAAAATCAAACTGTCTTCCCAGCCCCGTCGCGTATCTTGTCTTGCTAGGAGGTTTTAAAGTATTTTTTTTTTTTTTTGTTTATAAAGTGAGTCGATGGTTCGCAGCTGTCCCAGGTTTACTTTGCTGTGTTTGTCGTGCGCTAGTGGCGCCATCTAGTTTGGCTATAAATTTTTAAATGCGTTGTGTTTAATGAATTTACTCTTAAATAATAATTTTATTTTTTACGGAAATGTTTAGTTTCTTTCACTTTTAATATCGAGTAGTCTTCGTCGCCTACTCATTATATGGTGTAATTTACATATTATAAATTATATGCAAATGTTTCTGTGATTATAAACTGAGTTTATGTTTTTAGGAAATTTTTTGCCGTTCTTACCCAGTCAGAAAGCTGTACATTATAATGAGTTGTATTAGTCTTTATCTGTATTTATTAAATCTTTAGCTATTTTTTCTAATAAGAGTAATGCTTCAAAATACTTAGAATGTAAATAGGATGCTACATTATGTTTATTAGTTTTTGTTTTCTTCTTCTTCTTTTCTTTATAATGTTATTATTTCTTCACATTTTGTGATGTATCCCATTTGTTCAAAATCATGTTTTCTTTTTCACATTATTTACAACCACAATGTGTCTTGTTATGTTTTTTGTCCTCCCCCCCCTTTAATTAAGGTTTCGTTAAACTGTCAACTTTAGTTATCATATTTATTTTTAATGACTGTTAATCTTTTTTCATTCCCCCTCGCCTTTTCATTCTAAAATATACATGCAAAATTCTAATGAACTTGTACAAGTACTGCTATTGCTTCTAATTTTTTTTTTCTTTTCCCCTATTATTATTTATTTATTTTTCTAATACTAGTTAAAAATATGGACAGACACGTAGTCGTTGAAGAAGCTTAAGTCTTCCCCCCCCCCCCCGCCTTTTTTTTTTTTTTTTTTTTTTTTTAATTTTAATATAGGACGCTTATCATGATCTAAAATTCTCATTAGCTCTTCTAAAATCTTTTCGCAACTAAATTAACTTAAGCTCTCCCACTTTAACACAAAGGCTTTATTTTATTTATTTTTTTTTTTAATATTTTTTTTTAAACTAATTTATTATTATTACCATTTTTTTTTTTAACCTTAACCTCGCATAAACTGTCTTAAAGATCTGTAATGTCTGCTTTTAGCTTCTAAAATATTAATTTATAGCAATAATATTAATGTTAATTTTGTTCTTTTATTTATTTATTTATTTTTTTTTTTAACTGTTAATATTAATTAGCATAAGCGTTTATTCTTTCTTGACATTGTTTTAATTTTTTTTAATTATTTTATTTATTCTTTTAGTTTGTATTGAAAGCAATTATTTGTCTCCCCCCCCCCTTTTTTTCCACCTTAACTTGTCGTTTTACTGATTAATCGCATAGTATTAACTCTGATGGTTTCATAATAACTCTCTACTTGCAGTCTACGAGAGTTTCGACTGCCACTGAGAATTCTTACCCAAAAAATTAAGAACAAATACGAAATTATTCCGACTTCTGCGCACTTGCGTGTAAGGCATTTTGAGAAGAGTGTATTTTGACTTTTGGATGGCTGCGATTTGTCGGCTGGTCTTATCTTTATCTCTCTATATATTTTTTTAAAGCCTATCCCATAGCCTAAACTTTGTAAGTAACTCTTTTCTATAAAGTTCATAGTATTGCCCCCCCCCCCCCCTTCTGTTGCAGTTTTTAAAAATTGTTAAATTTTTGTTCTGCTAATAATTTTATTTTCATGCCTTTACCGGAAGTTCTTTTTTTTTTAAGGATTGGCGTCTTAATTTGTATGGTTTTTTTTTTTTTTTTTTTTTTTTTTTTTTTTTTTTTTTTTATTAGCCACTTTTAATGTCCATTTTTCTGCAACAGTTCCTTGAGGGACATTTTTTTTTTTTTTTTTTCTCTCTCTCTTTTTGGAGTAGTCAATATTATTTTCTGGAGTCTTGAACACTCACAATAAATTAAAGTTCTATAATATCAGTTTTTTTTTAATATTTATTTATTCAATGTATTGTTATTTTTACAATCTCGTTTCAGTAAACTCGGGAAGTATTTCACAATTGAGTGTATCCCCCCCTCTCATTTCGGCATAAATTTCTGTCTTTATTTTTATTTTATTTTATTTATTTTTAATTTATTCTACAAAATTAATCTTCCCATTTTTGATTTAATTTTATCTTAGTCATTTTCGTTGATTTCGATCACCGGTTTTTGCTTTACACTTATCTATTATTCCTTTCTTTCAAAGAGATCAGTGTTGTTCTCTAGTGATGCCTGGTTGTAATTTTCTGAGAGTACTTTTTATTGATAAATTGTGATTATATAAGTAGCTGTAGTGAGAGAAAGTAAGAAGTTTGCGCTTTTAAATAAAGTAAAGAATAAAATGTTGGCAAAGGGCACTCCAAATAACTCATTAGTCGTTCAAAATTCCTATTCAGAGTCTGGAACCGACAATTCATCTAACAACGACGGAAATAAGATTGTTGATGGTACACAAGTGGAGTTATCAACAGAAAATCATAACCAACTAACGAGTTCTGAAATAACTGACGGGTTAAGTTTAGAACATTCAATGCCACTTCGTTCACAACGAATTAGAGATCTGCGAAATAATTCAAATGAGCAATCTCAAAAATCACCAAAAATAACCAAATGTTCACCATTAAAAGGCGAAGAATTGATTCCTTATGACGAACAGAAGGCATCCCAAATGACAACAGAGGTACTCATAAATCAGATGTATTGTCATTTAAAAGAACATGAAAAAGATAGTAAAGAATATGCTCAGTTATACCGAGATCATCTAAAGCAGAGAGCACATAATTGTGAAACGGAATTGGAGAAATTAAGAAAACAAAAAATCACAGAAGAGCAGCAGGACATGACGCAGCTAAAAGAAAGTGTGGATCAGATAAATGAACAATTGCAGCAGCTGAAAGCCCAGTCCCAGGCAAAAACAACAAAAGACAAACTTACCCCAATCATAAAAAACCTTAAGGAAGTAAGGCAGATATTAAACAATAAGGCTATGGAAGTAACGGCATTTAAAGCCATCATAGACAGCCAGAAAGGATACATAAATTATATGGAAAATTCAAGATCTGAAAAAGAAGCGCAAATGCTTAACGATATGCAATTCCTTTTAGAAGAACACCAAAGCAAAATTAAAAAGCATTTAGAGCAACAAACAAAGGCCATACAAGAAGCTCTACAAAAATCAGCAACCAATGTGACACAAGCTTCAGACATGCCACAACGTGATGACCAGCAGAATTTCACATTTGCTGAAATGGCGAACTTTCCACCATTGCCAAGAGACCGCCCATCAATTGTAATAAACCCGAAGAGTAATGAAGTAACACTTCCCATAATGAAAAAGATGTTAAACAATCTAAATATGCAAGACTTGCCAAAAATGGATTGTCAATCGACAAGACATAACAAAATCATAGTAACCTGTAATGACAAACAAGATATAGAAACAATAAAGAGCAAATTAGCAGAGGTGGAAGATATATCAGAACTCATGGAAATAAAGGAACAGCATCCTAAAATGGCGAGGATAATAATCTTTGGTGCCCCAGAAGCCCCCCTAACACTAAAATCACACGATAAAGCTAATGGAAATAAAAAAGAAACGGATGTCGAACAACTCGACTTATACAAACAACAAATAGTTGATCCAGCACTACAACGTAGTCTAAAAAGAAAATCTGTAAACTATAAAATAATAAAAGTTCTCAAAGGACGTCAAGGACAGGCAGCCTCCCATTTAGTGCTGCAACTTGCAGAAAGAGATGCCATAATCTTGTTGTCTCAGAAAATTTGTATCGGCTTCAACAGATGTACTGTAAAACGCTACATTTCGATACAGCGCTGTTTCAATTGTCAATTAATCGGACACACATCTAGAAATTGCCCAAACGAAGAAGCGTGTGCGAACTGTGGTGGTAACCATAATGCGACAGACTGCACAACACATAAATATAACTGTGTTAACTGTAGACTCGTAGTAAATAGACATGGAGGTGATTATAGGAAGGCTGGTGTCTACACCCAACACCCAGCCTACGATCGCCAATGCGGCACTTATTTAAAGAAAAAAGCAGAGGCCTTGGCATCACTGAATCATAAAGGTAAATATTCAAGCTAATCCAGCCTAATCTACAACAGGAACTTCCGCCATTAAACTCAGTAAAATTCTTGCAAATCAACCTCAACCACTGCAAGGTTGCTAACACTGTAGCTGGGCGGCATATGGAGGAGAACTCCATAGATATCGCGCTGCTACAAGATGCCTACTGCGGTGGGGGAGGAGTTTTGCTTGGATTTCCAACCACCTGGAAGATTTTTGCTTCTAAAAAGCAATCCGCGCACTTGATAGTTCGGAATACTAGTCTGATTATAAATCATCTTTTCACGGGTGACCATTGTATTTTTATTTCCATAACCTCGGCGGAAGGTGAGTTCATTATCGGCTCAAACTATATTGCACCTTCACTTGACTTGGATAACTCACTACAAGAGTGGCAGCACCTAATTACTCAAAGAAGACCTTTTTTATGTGGTGGTGATTTTAATGCGAACTCTCCGCTCTGGGGAAGTCCCAGAGAGGACGCTAGGGGGGAGAGTTTCATTGAATTTCTCGTCACTAACAACCTCGCAATCTCTAATATTGACAACCGTAAACATACATTCATTAAAAGAAATAAATCGGGCACAATCGTGGCAAAAGGATTCCCAGACCATACTCTTGTTAATCCTATTGCACTTACTTTTATTCGTAACTGGCAAGTTGTTGATATACACACATTTTCTGATCATAAGTTCATTGAATTTTCTCTTCAAACTACTCTTTTAGTCACGCAACGCAGATACAATACAAAATTTGGAAATTATAAAAAATTTGATAAAATTCTAAAATCCAAACGAAACACACTTAATTTGACTTTGAATTCTATAACTAACACAGAAGAGCTTAATATATTTACAGAATTGCTAATAGACACAATAAAAACGGCGATACGAGCCACCTTCCGCCTTAAAAATCTTCGAAAAGCACCTGTTTTTACATTTTGGTCTCCGGAATTAAAATCAAAACGTAATTTACTAACAGCTTTGCGTAAAAAACTTAAAAATTTGAAACAGCTAAATTCACCCCCTGAAATTATCCAACAATTCAAATCCTCATACAACAAACAAGCTGCCATTTACAAACGGTCTATTCTTGATGCCAAAAGCGAAGCTTGGAGGTCCTTTTGTTCGCACCAGAAGAATCCCTTTGGTGTTGCACAAAAATTCTTTTCTGGGAAGTTCTTCACTCCGGATGAAATCCTCCTAGAGCGGCCTTCGGGCTTCTCGTCGAAACGTAATAATCTCGAATTCCTTACCAAACATCTTTTTGGTGAAACAGTCTATCCTAACCATAATAATCTTGACATTAAATTTTCGAATTACTCTGATAAGCCTTTTTCTAATGCGGAACTTCGCGCCACACTTGGCAAATTCAAGGATAACAAAGCTCCTGGTGCTGACTCTATTGATTTCCGAATTCTCAAACGTTCCTTTAATATATTACCAGAGATTTTTACCCAATGGGCCAATCTCTGTCTTTCTTTCCATTATTTTCCTCTAACTTTGAGACAAGGGGAAGTAGTATATTTCCTTAAGCAAGGGAAGACTCCCTCTGAACCCAGCTCTTATCGCCCGATCTGCCTGCTTCCGGTGTTAGGTAAATTACTAGAAAAATTAATAGCTAAACGTCTTATTATTTTCCTCGAATCAAACAAGTTATTAAGTGATAGGCAATTTGGATTCAGAGAGGGCAGATCATGTGAAAAAGCTCTTTCCGAAATCTTGACTTCCTGTGCTTTTAAAATTAGTGAAGGCAAATACACTTCCCTGGTCTCTCTTGATATTCAAGGCGCTTTCGACAATGTTGAGTGGAGAGACATTCTCCTCCAACTTAGCATTCTAAATTGTCCGGGTAATATTGCTGGAGTCATTCGTTCTTATCTTTCTGAGAGAAGCATTCTTGTTAACTGGGGAGCAGGAATCTCTATCCACCCACAGAGAAAGGGTTGTCCACAAGGTTCCTGCCTGGGGCCAATTCTTTGGCTCCTCATAGCTAATATTATTCTCTCAGAATTCGAAAAACTTGGTTACTTGCTTTTTGCGTTCGCGGATGACTTCAGCTTTATTTTCTCTGGTTTTCGGCGTCTGGACTTGGAGTTGGAGGCTGCTTTTGCTCTCCCAATTTTCTGTCAGCTGCTGGAATCACTGCACCTGCAACTTTCCACTAATAAATCCCAAGCCCTAACATTTGCAAAACCTTATAAACTTAAAAGGAAACCCACCATCAGAATAAATGGCACTAGCGTCCATCATGTCTCTAACCTTAAATTGTTAGGATTGTCAATAGATGAGCACTTGAACTGGTTCTCTCATATTAATTACCTTAAAATCAAACTAGTAAAATTTTATCATAACTCAAAAAGATTAACCACTAAATCTTGGGGTATTAAAAGCCATATGCTAAAAATTTGGTACTCTACTATTGTTGAAAAAATTATCACCTATGGAGCATCTATTTGGGGGGGAAATCTTACAAAAGCAGCACTTAATAAATTAGTTTCTATACAAAGGATGTTTCTCTTGCAAATTTCTAGGGGATATAGAACCATTTCCAGTGATGCTCTCAATATCTTGACAGGTATTCCTCCCATTTCCATTACCATTAAATATGAGTTCACTAAAAGCAACATCATCCATTTGGAGAATGAAGCTATCTCACAGCAATTTTTTCCACAAATGATGATTCAGCGTAAGACTCTTGGCTGGCAGTTTCATCCGGCAGATGAGACTTCCCACCTACAAGTAAACCCGACTATAAATTCTTACTCTCCCACTCAAAATGTTATGGTCTTCACCGATGGCTCACGCACTGTTACCGGAGTAGGTGCAGCTTTCTGCGCTACGAAAGGGAGTGAAGTGACTCATCGTTGGTCTTGCAGGCTGGATAACACTAATTCCATTTTCCAAGCTGAACTCTTTGCCATCTTTAAAGCTTTAGAGTGGATTTCTCAACAAAACCAAAATTTTTTAATTCCAGTTTTTAGCGATAGTCTTTCAAGCCTGCAGGCTATCTGTTCGTTTGGCTCAACAAATCCCCAGGTTACTGAGATTAAATCACTTCTCAAAAATCTTCTCTGGAAAACCTATTTAAGCCACGTTTCAGCCCATAAGGGTATCCTGGGAAATGAAACGGCAGATATGTTGGCAAAGGAGGCAACTGCTAAACCATCAGTTGATTTTTCACTTCCAGTACCGCACTCACACATCAAAAGACATCTACGCGCTCATTTTATGAAAAAATGGCAGGATTACTGGGACTACTCAGATAAGGGTAGATATACCTATGATCTTGTCCCAGTGGTAACTTTGGATCTTCTGCTGCTCACTCCATCCACCACAGCTTTCCTTACCGGTCATGGTCCTTTTGGAGCATACCTCTTCAAGTTCAAAAGAGCCCTTTCTCCTCTATGTGAGTGCGGTGATGATGCTGTTGCCTCTCATTATTTCTATAATTGTCCTTTAACAGCTCGCTGGCATATCCGCCGTCCTCCTGTTCTTCCAGTTGGTTGGTTAGCAAATATTTTATCGCGCCCGATTTTGCTCTCAAAGCTTAAAAACATCTTCAACTTCTTATGTAACCTTTCAGTTTTACTCCATCACTGAGACAGAGACTTTGATTCTCCCTTATTCAGTACCCAATGTTGTTTCGCAGCAACTTGTATAATATTGTCTAACTTTGTATAACACTGCATTATTTAATGTCCTTATGTTTGTTTCACAAAGCTTGCTAATGTAACATTTTTTTTTTTTTTTAAATCTTATATATACCACTCCGCCCTCTGTCGCGCGTATTGGCGGGCTCAGCCTCGGCTGAAATTTGTAACCTTTTTTTTTTTTTTTTTTTTTTTTTTTTTTTTTTTTTTTATTTAGACCTCAATAAAGGGGACCGGGAGGGACAATCTATGCTCTACAGACTCACTTCCTAGTCTGAGCAGTCTCTCTCGGGCAGTAAAAGTAAAAAAAAGCAAATTTAAACTTAAAAAATAGCCACCATTTTGAAGCAAGAAAAATGATGAAGCTTAGTACCGAACTCGGTCGATACATCGGTATGTTCTATGCACGTACTAAGACACGTCTAAATTGGTTGATAAATATTGGAGTTCCAGCATGAAGAAAATAAGATATGTATACACACACGTATATATATTATATATATTATATATTATATATATCTATCCTATATATAAAAAATCCTAGTGAAACGATTTTATGAAACGACTGATTAAGCAATTGATTATATTTCATGGCGATTTTTCCTAAATTATGGAATATTATGCGATATTAACACCAAAAATCTGTATTGATCCGCAGATCGCAAAACTGGTATTAGAATTTTTAAATTCAAATTAGTTTTCGAAATATAATTTTTTTTTCTAATTTTAAACAATTTTCTCTAATGATGGCAACTAAAAATTTTAATCATAACAGATATTTTTTTCATATTTTAGAAAAGGTTATTATTTGAAACTAATATGGCGACCAGTTTGACCTCCCTTAAATGTATGCTAAGAAATGTATCATATTATTTTTATTCATAATTTAATTTACTTGAACAATCTTTTGCTAAATCGGAAGATTATGATAGAGAAATCAAGAACTCGGTATTTTTATGTTAGCCCGACGCAGGTGATAAATCACCAAACGTTTCTCCCGTCGCATATTATTATTATTATTATTATTATTATTTCCTTACCTTTTATTTAAAATACAAAAATTTCATTTATAACTGAAACATTAAAATTAATGGCTTTCACTTCTATCTTTTTTTAAACGAAACGAAAAAAAAAAAATGTTAGGCACACATATCATATACGCACCGGGGTTCCTAATTGGCGCCAAAATGGCGTTAATTTCCCTGACATAGTAACCCGGCTGTTGTTGCTTATTTATTAATAAATGTTTATTTACATTTATTTTCTCTTTATTTCGAACAAATGTTATAAATTGTTTTGTTCTATAGTTATTAATTAAACTTTTTTATTAATTATTTAAAAAAAATAACAAAAAATAATTTAAAAATACTTATGTAACTGCTATTCGGAAACGCGGTTTTCGCCAAATTCTCGTAAAAAAAACCCCACGCCAAACCCGGTACGTATATGACATATATGCCAAATATTAAATAATGCAACAAATCATGACATTTAATTTGAAATTCAAAGCAATGTTTTAATGATACTAATTAGTTATCCCGTCTACCAATTTTGTCGAATTATATAAATCGCCAAACAACTCTCCAAATTATACAAATTAACATATTTTTTTATTTTTAATAACGATATAACAAATAAATTAGTATAAATTAATGAAAATACAAATAAAACGTCGAAATAAAAATCCCTTGATGGCGTAAACAAGTGTAACTTCCTTAAAGTCAAGCGTGCGATGATCGCCTCAGAAACTCAATTTTCGTGTTAGTGCAATCCCGAGGGGCAGTTTTAAAGTCAAGCGAATGTGACATTTACGATCAACCGTTATTGGCATTTAATCTTATAATTTTGCGATAGATTTTTCATTGGCGGGATAATCAGGTAGTACCGTTTCAATTTACCACTCGAAAAATAAATAAAAATGCTAATTGGCGAGTTTTTATTTTTAAAAAAAGCTATTGGCGAGATTTGCACCTGGCTAACATAAAAGTACTAAGAATTTTTTGCGATTTTGGCAACTTTTATGTAGTTTTATTCGAAAAAAAAATTTTGGTTCTTTAGTCACAATGGCAGTTACATGACTTGGACTATTATAATATAAGTGATCTGATGGCGATATAATAATATTTGACGACTTATCATCTGTGGCTGGCTAACATTAAAGTGCCAAAATGGCCTCCTGGAATATAAAAAGCTGAGGAATTCGCCCGGAACTGTTGACGGTAGTCACATGAATTAGGCTATTATTATAGATAATGTTTTCAATTGTAAAAACAGAGCAAAGAATAATATTTCCTTACAATTAAAAAAATATTTACACGTGACTACTAAAAACAGAAAAAATACTTTAAAATTACTATTAAATGAGTACGTGGTAAAAGCAGGAAAATGTTGAAAATTATGTCCTGAAAATTGTATTTACACGTAAATATTAAAAGAGAAGGGAAACTTTAAAATAATAAATACGTTAATATGCGTTTAACTCTTTCAGTGGCAAGGTACTTCTATTAGTAAAATGTTGAAGTCAGTGAATTGCACCATAATTTACGAACAAATTTATTTCGAAATACAAAAATGCTTTTGTTCACTTACTTAAAAAAATGAAAATTTTCATTCCAATATTCTGGTGCCAATGTGGCATTTAAGTATTAAAATTAAATGGTCCAATAATGAACCACCGCCTTTGAAGGGGTTAATGCAGTAAATTGTAGTAATAGTAGTAATTGTAGCAAATTGTATTCTATCAATTGTTTTATAACACTATTAAAAAATACCGGGAGGCAAATACTCTGTTTACTTAATTCATTTTATTTTAGCTTATTTTCAAATATTCAACTGATCTTCTTTAATCAATCACGAAAACAACCATTGGATGTCTTAACAGCAACTCAATCGGCCTTAAATTTTCGCAATCAAAGGGAATTGAATAGAAACCCGTTTACAAGGAGATTTCTACAAATTTTTTCATTATAGTTCAATCTTCTCTAATCTTTTTAAAACCGATCAAATTAGCGTGCTTTTAGATTCTGCATTGTCTGAACGGACGTTGGCGAGCGCAGCTTACAGGAGGCAGAGCCCCTTAGTATATATATATATATAAATATATATAATAACATTTTTTTGTAATTGTAAATTATTTGAACAAATTAAATATCGACCAGAAAAAATAAAGCATTTATGATACTGTAAACAGGAATATCCAAAATTCTATATACCAAAAAGTGGAATAAAAACAACCACAGAATAATAAAAATCACAGATGCAAAAAAGAAAAATAAAACAAGGCTGTAAAGTAGTGGTCAATATTTCAAAATTTCGTGTCTTGTATTCAAAAGTATGCATCACAAAAAGTTTGAATAAAGCACCAATTGTACACTAAAAAATTTAAAACAAAAGAGATGATAACGTCATATACTATATAAAAATCAACTTTTGAACTGAGGGTGGTTTTGGGGTGTGGGTCATGATCGATGTTATTATAGCAAGATTTTCAAATATTGCTTTCCTCTGACTGCTGCAATAGGTAACTTATACTTTTTGTAACGAAAGCTACATAATAAAGGCTGCCATGCTTGCGGCAGGAAAACATGTAAGGCTGACGACCGTATCTAGGAATTTAAGCAAGGTACTTCTGTTGTCATCGTGAATAGCAATTGGTCTTAAATGTTGCCAAAAACATCGACTGGTCTTACACTGTAATTTTTATACATTTCTTGTAGGATTGTTGTACTTTGCTGTTTTATTATCAACTAGTAGAACTACCCGGCTTCGCCCTTGTCATTTATAAGGAACCTTATAGGTAAAATAAATTAAAATGAAATGATACCGCTATCACAATAACCGAAATTTGTGCATTCCCATCCACAAACCGTTATAAAGACAATCAGAAAGCATGACGTTGTCTCGCAACAACAGTAAAATCTCTGAGCTTTAATTACAGAAATGTGCGTTTTCTTTGGCGGGTGTAAGAGAAAAATATATGATTTTTCGGACAATACGAAAAAAAAAAATCCACCAAATCGCGCAGCATTTCGCGAAATTCTCATTTGTGTGGCATATATCTACATTATAAAGCGAAAACACAAGCATCATACTGATGATGGCAACGATTTAACCCATAAATTGTGCTTTTAGTGCAATTTTTCTAACTTCTAAACATCACACAATTTCGTTTTTTACAATGTCTAATAGAAAAAGTTCTTTCAAACGAAATTTGTTTCAAAATTGTATCCAATTTTCTGATTTCAATGGGTTTTAAAATAAATTATAATCATGTATATTTTTAAAGGTGCGTGCAACCCGATAACGAAAGATGAACCCGTTTACTCTCAATGCAATAGTATAAAGAAAAGATATGTCTATGAGTAACGCTGGCATCATATTTTCGGTGGCAATAAACTAAAACAACAATAAATTTCCCTTTTACTGAAATTTAACCTCTAAACATCGCACATTCGATTGTTCCAACGCCTTATAGCAAACAAAAGTACTTTCAGTAATATTTGTTTGTAATGTTATCTCAATTTGTACATTCTTTATGGATTTTAAAGTAATTTTCAAGCATGAATATTTTTTAAATATGTTTGGGACCCAATTACAAAATATTAACTCAATTGTTCAAAAGCATTGTAAAAAATTCAAAATTTGTATGTTTTCGTATAATATTCAGCAACTAAATTGGCAAGCGAAATTAAAACGCCAAAAATAAAATAAAATAAAACACGATTTTAACAGATATCAAATGAAACTACTCAAAATAATCTAATAAGTATTAAAATGCAAATTAGAATTTCGCATATAACTGCAGATACTTTAGATATGGATAAGAATAATATTAGAATATGGATAAGATATGTGGATGATATATTTGCAATAACTAATAAAGCCACAGATTTCCCATATACTAGAAAAACTTAACTCATATGATAAAAATATACAGTTTACAGTTGAAGTAGAGAAAAACAACAATCTGGCATTCCTTGACGTTTTACTTACTCGTTCAGAACATAATCGCCATACTACAGTATACAGGAAACCAAATGCAAATTCTTACATAATCTCCAAACACTCAAGGTCCCTTTTTCCATATAAAATAGCTGCAATAAATACATATATCCATAGAGCAATAAACGTATGTTCAACAGAAGACCTCCTAGAAACCGAAATAAACAAAATCAAATCAACAGCTAAGGATGCAGGATATACCACTAAAACGATACAAACATTAGTTGAAAAAGTGAAAAAAAGGTACAATAGAATGGAACCAGCTCAGAAAGTTATAAAATTTACAAATTCAATCCCTTTCATAAAAGGGGTTAACGAAGGTGTTTCGTTAAAAATAAAAAGAGAATTTAAAAAAACTAGGAATAAATACCCCTATCACCCCTGACCTACCAATATTTAAATTAATTAGAACAGACATTGAGAAAATTTCACACCTACAGAC
This sequence comes from Maratus speciosus, assembly GCA_963932465.1. Taxonomy (NCBI): domain Eukaryota; kingdom Metazoa; phylum Arthropoda; class Arachnida; order Araneae; family Salticidae; genus Maratus; species Maratus speciosus. Next base: position 26,114,872 of record OZ010786.1, read on the forward strand.
ATCTGGAATATATAAAATTAATTTAAAAAACAATGAAGGAAAAGATGTGTCATATATAGGAATGACAAAAAGAAAGCTAGAAGACAGGATTAAAGAACATCAACGGGATATACGACTTAATAAATCATCTACGGCCATAGCAAGACTCAATACTAAATCCCCCATCACAATAGATTTTTTAAATGTCCAGAAATTAGCAAATTACAATAGTTTAAATTACGCATTAATAAGAGAAGCCATTGAAATCATTTCATCAAAATCAGAAACCTGCAATGATCAACTGCACGCAGTTATAGACAATAGATGGCGACACATTTTGAAAATAGGGATAAATAACAGGGAAAATTTAGAAAGCAAGGATTAGCGAGAGAATGAGACGTAAAGCATCAATAATTGAAGATGCCTCGGTGAGAAAGGAGGTGAAAATATTTTTTAAACTATCTTGAATGTTTGTGTTAAAGTATATATATGTTTTAAAACTTTTGAAATGTACGCTATTTTTTGGCTGTATGATAAACTATGAAATCTTAGTGTGTTTTTAATGTCTGAAAAAAAAATTGGTAGAACAAATGATGATTATGATTAATATGACATTATAAAAGAATAGATTATAAAATTAATTACTATTACCTTTTTAACCCTCTCACTGACAAGCCCGTGTTAATACGTTTACTAAGCTCCAGGTTTCACTGCAATACAAGCAATACATATTTAAAGTAATATAATTTTATTTATTTAATGTATTTTTAATACATTGAACAATGATTAATACTTCCAAGGATTGCATTCATATTCGTTATTAAGTTTTTCATAAAATGTTCAAAGGATATTTTTTTTTAGCATTTAAAACAAAATGCAGAGAAAACAACATTACAATTTTGCCCTTTTCCAAGACAGCCGGAGGGTTAAATTACATGTTCTCTTTGGCACTCGTAATAGAATTATACTATTTATCACAATACGGAGGAAAATACAATAAATGTATTCAAATGAGGTAGCATTTATTGAAATTTAATTTGGAAATTTGGAAATTTTATTTGATAAAAGCTAAAACCTTTACTTTAAGTATAATTATAAGTTTTAATTTAAGTATTAGGTCAAGAGGGTTTCCACTCTAAATAAAACATCACTTTCAAACGTAAACTTAAAATTTTTATTAATAGAAATTAAATCTACAATGATTAAATGTAAATGTTGTCATTTTCCACAAATTTTAAGTCGTGACATCAGGCAAGAATTTTCTTGAAAAAGGAAATAACCCTTTTGCCACTGAATCTAAACCAATAAAATACTTAGCTATAATGTATGGCTGTAAGATTCGGCTGTAGTATACAATCGAAGTAGTAAACAAAATGTTGGAGCCATTTATTTAGAGTGAGTTTGACTACACGTTGAAAAGATTTGATAGAATGTGACGTAGTAGCTAGCCTTTTTTTTCCCTATATTGTTTTCATGAAAATGTGATTCGTGATTGTCTGTATTAAAGTAGATGATTTAATTAAAAAAAACATTCAAATTAATGTGCTACGTCATTTTACCGCCCCTTTAGTTAAAGATTTTATTTTGTATATAAAAAATGTGCATTTTCTGCTTAGAATGACGTCAATTTCAAAAATGCAACAATATAGCCAAACATCTAATATTTTATTGGCAAATACAAACAAAATACACGCGTTATTGTTTGTTTTCCATTATTCTGTCATTTTTTAAAGTGTGACAACAGGAAAGAAATGGCAGAATTAGAAAATTTAAAAATAGATCTTTAATGTTAAATTATGGAAGTTGGTAGAAAAAAATGGTAAATAGTGGTCTGATGAGTTTTTTAAAGTTGACACCTATCTATTCCATGTTCTAAAGCGTATGAACAGCCAGTTTCGTGCAAATCGGTCAAAAATTAATAAAAAATATTTTCTATTAAAAAAATAATAAATTAAAAAAAGTTACAAAAATACGATGGAATAATACTCATAAAAAATATTCAAGTTCAATAAATAGCAAATGTTAATATTCGGCATGGTTTCCTATAAAAATCGTTTACACGGTTAGGTTTGAAATAAATGGCACGACACCATACATTTTGGCATGGTGTTGGTAGAAGGAAAAAGTACAACAGTTTTTTTTTTCTTTTTCTTCTTTTCTGTTTTAGTTTTTGAGGCTTTTGTAATTTTTCCCCTAACTGATATAGTTGTTTTAATTATTTAACCAAAAGAATTTATTAAAAAACTATTCAATTTGAATCACTTCCCTTGCTATAGTAACAGAATAAAGAGAATCAGTTTTTAGAAATTATCACTTGGAAATTTGAGGTTTTGTCACCAAAGATAGCGCCCTAATTAGAAAAATATGAAATATCTCATGAACTATAAGACTTAAAGGAATTTAATTAGTACCATTGGATTCAGCATACAGAAATACACTAAAATATGTTATCAGTTAAAAAATAACTATAATCAGATTTTTAAGGAATATTTTTAAAGTTCGTTCTATTTTTTACTCCCCCCCCCACCCCCCTTTGGAGTGGAATTTTTGAAAATCCTGTCTCAGCAGCACTCTATGTCATCAGAAGTATTTTTACCCAAAATTTCAAGATTTTAGGTTCAGTAGTTTGGGCTGCGCGTTGATTAATACAAAATCCAGACCTTCTTTTATATAGGGTAACACCAGGAGAGTCGCCGCATACGGGATAGAGATGCACCCCTTCTATTTCTTGTAATTATCGATAGATGGTCGTTAAACGCACAGTAAAAGCGTGAATCCCATTTCCATGTTTACTTGTAGAAGTACAATCTTTAATTTGACGTAAGTGCATGATTTCACTGTCCAAACTTTTAAACACGTTATGTTTAAATATTTTTCATACACTAATTACTAAATTCATACATGATTTCGAAGTCACAAGTAAGTGTAGCGTTTGTATAGAGTATTGTGTGTATGATTACGCCATTCCCCTTAGCGATGGCAGGTAACTGTGATGGCCGACGTCTTCACAATGCAAAATGGGATACATACGGCACTGCTATTCCGGTATACATGCCGCAGTTTCTTTTGTACGGGATGTGTAAGTGTTATTAACTTGTAAGTGTTATTAACTTTTCCTTTTCTTTTTGCACAGACTAACCATGTTAGGCATGTTATCAAGTTTACTAAAACAAAAGGCGGAAAAGGGGAAAATAAAAAGTAAGAAGGGCAAGAAACATGCAAGTCAAGATGACAATAATGAAAAATTGGATTACGCGTAACGCAAACGTTCTTTGCAAGCTACTCCCAAAAAAGAGGAAGTGTAATTTGCTTCGTTTCATCATGTGTTTATTTGTAGTTACATAAGGACTGTACTTTTTCGACACTTTTCTGTAGATTGAAGTCGGGACCATAGGTGCATATAAGCACCTTCATAAAGAGCTTACAAAATTTGTTTCTGGCACCAGCAAAAAAGAAAAGAAATATTTGCTTTGTTTAATTAGAGCTTTATCAGGATTATTTAAATAAAGGTTACTTTTTTAAAAAAAAGTGGTACCAACCGAATAAAAATTTGTGTAAAAGCCACCGGTCTCGAAAGGGTTAAAAAATAAATTATGTAAACACAATTTTACTTTTTTTCTTTTCCCTTTCTAATACATTGATGTTACGTTGTTGCTGGAATAACAATTAAAATTTAATGTAAAAAAAATAATAATAAGTCGATAATTTTAATTGTGAAACAAAGCAACAATTATTAATTTGAATCTAATAATACGTTTCATTGTACTCATTTAGTTTCATTTTGTTATTACATCCATAATTTTAGTCCAGATATGAGTATTTTTTTTTATTATTATTTATGAGTTCATTATGTTCTTATTACAAGCGCGGCATAACCACCGCACAAGTGCGGCGTCTCAGGCTGAATGTACGGGTGACGTGCCGAAATGTAATGTTTTAGAAAAAAATTGCAAAAAATTATTAATAATTTGTTTTGAATTTTTTTATCACAGTACACGTATTGTATATTTAACATTAAATAGCACAGAATGATTTTTTTTTTATTTTATGCCCACGATGGGATTTTATACACAATTTCAAAAAAATGTGCGGCTTAAATCCCTGCGGTATAATTGCCCTATAAATAGATCATAGACATTTTCTGCGAAAATAGCAGGGACATTTGGTATTCTAAAACAATTTTCGGATCTTGAGTAAAATGAAAGTGTACTCAATGTAAAAAAAAAAAAAAAAGATCTCTGACGCAATTCCTCGTATAAAACTCTGGCTGCTACCATTTGACTAGTAATACCATCTACTAATGAATTTTATACTTAAATTTAATTTCAGGTCGTCTGTATGTATAAATAGTAAAAAATTAAAAATAAATTTAATATTTAACCCCTGATTTTGACATAATATTTGGAATTCTTGGTACATTTTACCATCGGATACCAAAAGGGGAGTCTTTCGGATAATTATTTTAGGGTTTATTCAGGTATACACTTTTAAAATTTTAATCTTAAATTTATTTTTGAGTTACGCAAAAAAGTAAAAAAAATTAAGTTCTGCTAGTTTTTAGGGTTCCGTACTTAAAAAGTAAAAACGGAACCATTTTAATATCACTCCTGTGTCTGTCTGCCGTCTGTCACAGCCATCTTACTAGTAAACTATGGAACGTGGAAAGTTCAAATTGGGGAAAGTAATAAAGACTATTGACCCACATATTTACAGATTAATAAACATTTACAAATATTTTTAAGAAAAATGTATTGGAACTAATTAAGAAACTTGAAAATAAAATCTTTTCTTTGTGTATCGTGTGGGACATCGTATGAAAGCTTTTATAAAGCTGAATACAAAAATACACTTCTTTTAATTTTAGGTATTATTTTTTCAGAGATATCGTCGAAAATGTAGTGCAAAAATATGTTCCCCCTATCTATTTACGAATCTATTGAAACTGAAATTATGAAAAAATTAGAGTTAGTAGACGTTAATTTAAACCTTGCAGGAAAATTATAGCGATTACCTTGGGTCACATAGTTTTGAGAAAAACGCATTTTCCGTTATACACAAATTTCGATTTGCGGGCATTCAGCAAAGGTGTTGAGGAGCGCTGTAGGTACCTACCGTAGTAGAAGTATTAAAGCATTGTTGATAATGATTTTTGAAGAGACTTTTCGGTAATTAGCCGAGATATTATCCCTTAAAGACACTGACGGTTTGGACATACATAATGACAGGGGCGGCGTACTCCATGTACCATCGGCTTAAAGCTTATATAGCAACTTTTAATGAACATTTGTGCAATACTAGTAATTGCCCAGTAGCAGTATACGAGCAATAAAGTCAAACTGTTAAAATCAGACAAATTTAATTAGAAGTAATCACATAAATACTATGGGATTCGCGATTAGTTTGCATTGAGTAGATCTCTGAATACACCTCCCGTGTCTTTAAAAGTTAATTAAAAACTATCTGAAAAAAAGGCCGCGTTGCTACTTTGCGGCCTTCTTCGGAAGCGCACTTAGCAAATTGCCAACTTTAAGCTTTTAAGAAGGATTTTGTTTTAGCTAAACTGTAAAAAGAATAGATTATTACGACGCTGAATTTAGTTTTATGAAATGCCAAATGAAGTTTAAATATGCACTACTTTTATTGTCAGTGCCGAATTAATTTCATGATAAACAGATAAGGATAAGATTTAAATAAGGGTTATACACAATAGCAATATTTAATATTATGTAGACTTCATATCTCTTTGAACTTTTCCGGTATTCATAATTTTTCGTATATATATATGCCAAACCCCTACGTTGTATAGTTTCTGACAAAACCTTATTATTCTTTTAGCAACGATTTTTTCTAATAATACAGTTAATAATTCACATATTTATTGTACGGAACCCTCTGAGAGCGAGTAATGATCGCACTTGACCGTTTATTTAATGTCATAAGTACACTTACCATACTTTTTGATGTCACAAGCTTATTAAATTGTTTGAATTTACCAATTTTTATTGTCCATAGTACATAAGGTGTGTCCCACCGAAATAAAGCCGCCGTGATTGTGTGCTGTAAGTGGACACGAAACAAACCAATAAGAACAAAACAAATATATTAAGAAAGGCTGTTAAAAATATATATTCACAAGGAGTAACTCAACCCCTCCCTTACCTGGGCCGGAAAAAGAAATGAATTTGTAAAAAAAGAGGGGGGGAAGTGTCCCGCCGAAATAAATCCACTACTGTTAATAGGCAATATATCCCCCATGGTTATATATGACTTGGAATATACGATGTGGCATACCATTTACCAACCCTTGGAGTACCAGTAGCATCAATATTCTCCCACTCTTCAATAATGACGACCTTCAATTTTGCCACGGACTGAAACTGTCTGCCATTGGCATATGCAGCCCTACTCATGATGCCCCCACACATTTTCTTGAGGATTGAGATCAGGGAAAAGGGCAGGCTATTCTCTTACAGGCACTTGATTATCCAAAAAACATTCCCAATAGGATTTTGCGACATGAATGGAGGTTTTGTCTTGCTGGAAAATCCAACTTAGTCCACCAGTCCTCTTTGCAAATGTCAGTAAATGATTTTCTAGCATTTCTTGGTAATCGGTAGCCTTCATGCGGCCTGAAACAAAAGCCAAGTTATGTTTATCTTAATAGCCGAAGCCTCCCCACACAATTAATGAGCCTCCACCTTGTTGTCTTTTAGAGAAAATTTCCTCTTCTTTCCTCATGTCATACCAATAGAAAGCAAGGCCGTCTGATCCATCCAAATTATTTTTTTCTCATCTGAGACTATAACACGACGCCACGGGGACTTCCAGGTTTGATGATATTTAGCCTAATCGACTCTCCTTTTTATGTGGATAGCTTTCAACATTGGCGGCTGTTTCCTTTTCTGATATCGCAAGATCCTTGTACGTTTTTCAATTCGTGACTGGGTTTATTTTGTCACAGGGATGTTATCCTCTTTGGCCAACTGTTTTAGGGAAATACCACCTCGTGAAAGACGACGCAAAATTCTATTTCCTGCCTGGAAGTCACTTTTCTACTTTTACACCTCCTTTTTTTATACTCGTACGCATTGCCCATATTTAAAAAATTGTCTATTACGGTTTTAGATCGTTTGATTTACTTAGATACTGGTCTATGTGAAAGACCATGTTCCTTAAAATATGTTTTTTGTCCTTTCTCGAACTTTCATAGCTGGGTTTTCATTCCCATTGCTAGACTGCAGAAGAAATGGAAAATACAACCTTCTAAATTGTGCACAAAGTTCGACTGGTACAGAACAAGTATTTGACAACGTCCTGACGTCATAAACATATTGAACTGCAGCAGCTCGACTGTCTGTAGTTACCAATAAATACTAATATTGTCAGTGGCTTTATTTCAGCGGGACACTTTTCCCCCTCTTTTTTTACACATTCGTCGTTTTTCTCCTGCCCAAGTGGGGCAGCGAGTGAGTTATGCCTGGCAAATATGTATTTGTATATAGACTTTCTTACCATATTTGTTTCGTTCTTATCCGTTTGTTTCGTGTCCAGTTACGGCACAGAATTACTGTGGCTTTATTTCGTTGGGACACACCTTATATCTGATTTATAATTCATGTTTTTTTTAAAATCAAAAATCAATTTTGAAGATATGTATATTAAATTTCACTGTTTTTTTCTGCTAAAGATAACATTTTTGTATTTCTGTAACAAATGCTCTTCTGTATGCAGATTGCACATCGTATGTGCAAATAAAAATTTCTAAAGTAATCAATAACCGTGCAGCTAATAAATTTGTCCTTCTACATTTATAAAAATACTTTTAAAAACAATCAAATATAATGTGTGAGTCTTTAAATAAAATATGTTATTAAAAGTATTTTATCGCAGAATATAATTCTACCAATATTTCTTACAAATGACATTCGTAGAAATATGGCAATTTTAAACTAGGAGTATATTTCACAATTAAGTATTTTCATCTGAAATTCAAGTGGCAAGTTTATATTGTGAAGTATGATAAATAATATTGGGTCTGATTATGTTGTTAGACATTTTCTCTATTTCATGAATTTGTTACATTATGACTTTGAATCCATCCATTCCCACAGGAAATTAAATTGAGAAATCGGATTTCTTTTCGCGGATGCTTTTGGATGTTTTTTCAGGCTTTTAAAAACAGAAGAAAAGAAAAGATGACAATTTGGCTAAATAAAAAATATATTGACTATCATCTGCTAAGGTAGCGATGATTAGAGCTGAAATAATCACATGAGAAAGTCACATTTGTTACCAATTTAATTTTAACTGGGACGTATTTTTCTGTTTTTCAAAAACAACTTAAATCTGTTGTAGAAAAAAGTATTTTAAACAGAATTGTATTTTAAAATATAATATCAAATAAAGGGGCATGAATTGTATTTTAGAAACAAAGAAGGAAAGAAATTTTACATTAAGATTATTTTTATAAGCATACTTATGAAAATGAAGGAAAGCCCTCAGGAAGCTCGGAGGATTAACACATTACACAGTGAGAAGTATATGGAAAAATCGATTTCACCAAAAAGTGGACAATAATCTTTATTCGTACTTAGGCTTTTAGAAAGATAGTTATAATGAAAAGTGGATGTTTTCAGTATAAGAAACGTTTTCTAATTTAAACACTTTCTCCAGCAAATACCGTTTTCGCTTAAAAGAAATTAAAGAAAATTCCATGTATAAGATAACACCAGGATCAGTACAGATATTTATTTTATTTATCAGTGAAACTAAACACTTTCTTAGCAGAAAGATAAATATGCTTAAAGATAAACGCAATCTAACGAATGCAAAAGATTCTTATCTATTTCTTTTGCTTCTTTAATGTTTTTTGTCTGTTAAAGGAAATCGAGTTACGAAATAAAATATTTTAATTTATTATCTTTACATTTGGGATGTTTTTCGTTACTTCTTCTGGAACGAAAAAAATAGGAATAATAGTTATTTCACATTTTAATTTTCGAAATTATAAAATAGAATTTTTTACGAGTATAAATAGGGGAAAATATTTTTTTAAGTCTTTAGACAATTTAAATTTATTTGGTTTAAAAATTGGGAAATCTGCGGGGTTTTTTATGCTTTCAGATACATGAAATTCATTAAAAAAATTTTGCTGATTAATAAAGACATAAATATATTTCAATTGATTTTATAATTATTGCACATTTTAGAAAAATGTTTGAGCTATTAAGAAAATTGTCTAAAGAATTTCTAGGTATACATTTCTGCAAACCTTAAGAATAAGAATGAATGATATGCGAATATTAAATTTAAATATAAATAAATTAGTGAAAATAATTTTTTTTAAATCTTGCATTACTAAAAATTTAACAAATATATTTATTATATTAATTTGAATTGCTGAAAGATGTAAAAGAAAACTTTAAAAACAGTAAAAATATATTTCTTCGACTGTTTCCATATTTCGACTCTATCCGATTCATTTTCAAATCAAATAAAAAATAATTTAAAATTGCACTCTCTATGAAACGCCATTATTAAATTTTATACGTACTCTAACATATTACGAACGTTATTTATTTTTTTTTTCTTGCATGTTAATTTTTATTTTCGTAACCATTGGGTAACTCGAACCATAATTTCTGTAAGTTAAATGATGTTCTATCTTTACATAGATAACGGTACCACTTAATAATACCACATAAAAACAAAAACAATGCGAGTTATTTCAGTTAGCATTATGATAATGGAGATTGAATAATTCGTGTTATTGGAACTTATGATTCTAACTGAAATTGTCTTTTATTGAAACCTTAACCCCCCGCCCCCCCCCCCTCCGACGCCGAGTAAAAGGGCAAAATTGTAATGTTGTTTTCCCTGTTATATTTTTTAATGCTAAAAAAGGGTAAATTTTTCAGCATGATATAAAAAATGTAATTATGTATAGGAATATAATCTTTGAGAGAACTAATATTAAATTAATCTTTTAAAACTGGATTATATCTGTAGAATTACATTAATTTGAAAAATGCTTCTATTGCAGTGAAACCTACAGCTTAGTGAACGGATATATCAGTTCACGGCTGTGAGAAGGTTAAAAATCTTCAGTATAATACCTACAATTTTACCAAACTCTTAGATGATAAATTAAAATAACACAAATCAGGCCAGTAAAGAACAACTTAAACCTGCCTTTCTTTATATATATATTACTTCTGCAAACCACAGAATACAAAAATTTGCATAATTATTTCTAAAGATATATCTCGTTCATTCATCTTTTTAAAAGTTAAACTACTATAACAAGAAACATTTTAATCGAGATTTCACATTAACAAAATTAAAATAATTTGAATCACTTATGCTGTATTAATTTATTTAATCTTACTGCATATGCAAAATAATTCGTTAAATGCTTAAATTCTTATCATCACTGAAAATTACACCAACTAAAATTTAATAAAATATTCTCTGCATATATTTACATGCGTTACGTTGAGGATTTGAAATAAAAATGAAATTTACAGTTGCTTTAACAAGGGAAGTGATGTCACTAATGATAAATATCTTGCTGGATGTGTATCGCTTTTGGATAACTTTTGTACGAAAGATAGGTGAAAAAAGAAGGAAGTACTATTTTTTTCACTAAAACAGCCATAGATATATTTTATTTGATTGTTTAATTCAATACATAATTCAATACATATGATTTCTTTTCTTTGATTGTTTAATTGGATATACAGTGTGAAACAAAAGTCAGAATTTTTTTAATTGATAAAGAATTGTGGAACGGGTGTCGATTTATAGAAAAACGATTATGCGCCAACATATAAGAGCTACAGCAATGTCCCTATTGGTCCAAATTTTGAAATTATCAATCTTTCTCGGAAAATGTGAGAGCAAAAAAAAATTTACAAACATCTCCAATTTAGCATGAAAAAATATAGAACAAATTTTCAGATTTCTTTAAATTATACATATATTTTTCCATTTTGAAGATGCAACAGTAGAATTTCGTTCATACTCAAACTTATGGTGTGTTTATATAACCAAAGGTCTCACATAATAGCTATTTATGTTAAAAAAAAGTGAATTGTTAATAAAATTATAAAATTTAACCCTTTCCGGTGACGAGTAATTCTGTTTGTAAAATGATGAAGTGCTTAAATAACACTAGAATTTACAACCGAATTTCATAGAAAATAAGTACTTGCTTATAATTTTTTTTCTAAAAAGAAAATTTTAATTAAATATTCTAGGTGCCAGTAAACTTAAAATTATGTAGTCACTTTTGTAACCGCCGTCCGTTAAAGGGTTAATCATCTGAAAAAATAAATATTAAATTACCCAATAAAATTTTATAGATATTAAAATATTAAATACTAGTTTTTAGCTATCAAAGCCTGAGAGCTAATGTGCCCGCCCGTTCTGTATGTATGTATGTATGTATGTATGTATGTATGTATGTATGTATGTATGTACGTACGTACGTATGTACGTAACGCGATAACTCTTGATAGAAACATCCGATTTGCATCAAAATTTTTTCCTAGGTTCACTGTGATAAGGCGCTTCCCTGATTAGTTTTTGGAGTTCATTGGTTAAGGATAAAGGGGGAAAAACGGGGTTAGTCCACACCCCACCCCCTTAATTCAGATAAATGGGTTTTTCATGCAGAATGATTCGATTTGCTCCGAATTTGATATACCGGTTTATTATGTTAAGGAACTTCCCTGATTAGTTTTGGGAGTTCATTGGTTAAGGATAAAGGGGGAAGAACGGGGTTAGTCCACCCCCCTTAAATCAGATAAATGGGTTTTTCATGCAGAATCATTCAATTTGCTCCGAATTTGATATACCGGTTTATTATGTTAAGGAACTTCCCTGATTAGTTTTGGGGGTTCATTGGTTAAGGATAAAGGGGGAAAAACGGGGTTAGTCCACCCCCCTTAATTCAGATAAATGTGTTTTTCATGCAGAATGATTCGATTTGCTCCGAATTTGGTATACCGGTTTATTATGTTAAGGAACTTCCCTGATTAGTTTTGGGGGTTCATTGGTTAAGGATAAAAGGGGAAAAGGGGGGTTAGTCCACCCCCTTAATTCAGATAAATGGGTTTTTCATGCAGAATTATTCGATTTGCTCCGAATTTTGTATACCGGTTTATTATGTTAAGGAACTTCCCTGATTAGTTTTGGGGTTCATTGGTTAAGGGTAAAGGGGGAAAAGGGAGGTTAGTCCGCCCCTCTTAATTTAGATAAATGGGTTTTTCATGCAGAATGATTCGATTTGCTCCGAAGTTGGTATACCGCTTTATTATGTTAAGGAGCTTCCCTGATTCGTTTTGGCGATTAATTGGTTAAGGATAAAGGGGGTTAGTCCACCCCCTTAATTTAGATAAATGTTTTTTTTTGCAAGATTATTCGATTTGCTTCAAATTTGGTATACCGGTTTATTATGATAAGGAGCTTCCCTGATTATATTTGGAGGTTTACTGGTTAAGTATAAAGGGGGAAACGGGGGATAATTCCCCTTCACTTATTTTTTGAGTGGCATTATTCTTTAAAATAAGAGTATAATATACAATTAGTGTGAATAGTCTGTGAGCTCAATGCCATCAGTTTAGCTGGGCACTTTTCTTTTTTATTTAATAATTTTTGTAAAAAATGATAGAATATTTTAAAATAGAAAGAAAACCTTTTTTTCAGGTATATCACTTTTCAAGTACTTTGGAAGATCGGTAAACTTATACCGAACCTGAATACGTAATACAGTGGAGCTCCAGTTATACGTTTCCTGAGTTGTATGTTTTTCTCAGTTATACGTTCAAACTCAGTGTTCCCGATTATTTGCCGTTAACAATCAGCTAAGTTATACGTTTTTGAAATATACGTTTCCATCTGCGTCCGGATGTCATTTTGTCTTACTGTTACGTTTTGCAGAATATATTTTTTTAACCTTTTCTAATCCTTGCCGACATAACTAAAAGCCATGTGCAAAAACAGGACATATGAGAGGTAGGGAATAGAGACGTTAGCCGCGACAGCAGGGATTCCCCTTTTCACTTGCTGTCATATTTCTCTTTACCACCATAGCCATGTGAGGCCTGCGCTCAGCTAGAACTCCTATAATGCAGGCTGACGCATCCCTGCCATAAAGGTTTCAAAATCCTAGGATTATAGGAGCCATTAAAGATCCTATCACCCCGCCATTGTGGGTCCGGAAACCAAAAAACTAGACTAAAACCTGTTATCGTTAGCCAATGGAGAAGAAAGACAGGTGTTTTTAAATATGCAATCCCAGCTCTGGTCGTAGACTACTGCTGAGCCGTCCCTTAATATGGCAGTTATTTTGGGCAACTTCATAGATATGGAAGTCCGGAAGTGCGCTATGTTAAAGGTCACTTACACTTCATCGTGCGGCTGAAGCCGGGCCAAGTTCTTACAAATGAACATGTCTGTAAGAAGGACGGTTTTCCGAATACGAAAAACCTCTATAATTGTTTTTTCAGTCTAAGCGTTCAGCTGACATTACCGTAACCAGAAATTTGTTGCAGGAAAAGGCCCTTGAGTTAGCAGCAAAGAAAACGTGTCTGCAGAGTTCAAAGCTTCTCAGGGTTCGCATACAGGATTCAATGAACCATCATTGTATTACTGGTCGCCACATATGCGACGACTTAAATGCCCTGGTGGATCGCACAGTCTATCCCTTGAAAGATCAGGAACTTCCTAAATTAATTCATGGCTGTTAGGCGAAAGATGATTACAATATATACAAGACAGGACTCTTCTTTCATTTGCTTCCTAAAAAAAACCTGGCAGATAAAGACGACCAAGCCAAAAAGTCATGCATGGTAAACAACATTTGACATATTGCTGGGGGCAAATGCTGACAGTACCGAATAGCTACAGCCTTTAGTCATTGGAAAATAGAAAAATCACCATTGTTATAAAAATGTAATTAAGTTATTCATGGATTATGCGGCAAATCTATAAATGTGATGACACGTACAGCCATGGATAGTTGGCTAAAACACTAGAACTGCATGCAGGAAGAGAGAATTACAAAATTATTCTATTTCAGAAACATTTTGCAGTCCACCCACTCTCAAGTCAGCTCGAGAACTTTCGAGTAAAGTTTTTCCCAGCCAACTTGCACTAGAAAATTGCAGCTGTTAGTTGCAAGCATAATTGCAAATTGTAAAGTAAATTATCGCAAGATGCTGCTTCAGTATATTGTATCACGTCTTGATACAGAGCGAAAGCACCCCAAAATAATTGTTCTTTAGGTAAGAAACAGTTTTCTACTGAAATGTTTTTTGATAAATGATTTAAACGATTTCAATGATTTTTTTAAAGGCTCTATGTGTATATAGTACTTTTAATAAAGCTTTTATGATAAAATAATTTTTATTTGTGCACTTTTCTCACCTACCTTTTTTTACTCTGTTCCATTTTCACGAATTTATGTCATTATACATAATACTTACGAAATTTCGGTATTCAACTGAAACTTGTTGCGAAAACAAAATTTTATCGATATATATACTTTTAAAAGGTCACGGTAGACTATTAATTTAGTTGTACGTTTTACTGAGTTATACGTTTTGTTGTCCAGTCCTGGGCAAAACGTATAAATGGAGCTCCACTGTATACATTTTAAAGGAACGTAGAAGTCTAAAAAAATGAAGAACTAATTTCGCCTCTCTTGGAAAAACATTAGTCCAAACTGGGAGCATCGTCTAGCTACGGCTACGATTTAGAGGATATGAAAGATGCTTGTTATTACGAAAATGTACATTTTTTTAAATTTAGATAAAATTTAATAGCATATAAAGCAAATTATACTAGATGCAAACATTATTTCAAACAACAAGAAACACAGGCCTGTATTCGTGAAAACTGATATTTCCTATACATATTTTCAAATGTTGTCCGGGATTAACCAGATAATCATTTTCGAAAGCTATTAGTCAACTAGATTTAAACGCCCATTCAGGCCTCCTACAGACACCGCCCAGGCCAGTCTTCTCAATCATTCCGTGAGAGAAAGAAGGGGAAAGAAGTAAATCCCTTAGCACTCTTGAAGTACAAAATCACCTAAACCCTTTTAAATTTTAGAACAAGTTCTTTCTTCCTATTCAAGGGCATTTTTACCCAACTGCCAAGCAGGTTTATTTGTTTCACGCGTATCTGGGTATGTGGATTTCTTTATCCGTCGAAACATCCCAACGGCTGGATGGATTTTAATGAATGAGGTCTCTATCGATTGGTCTTAACAGTCCGATGGATATAGGCTAGGTTTTATTTTTATAATTTCAAAATGGC
This sequence comes from Maratus speciosus, assembly GCA_963932465.1. Taxonomy (NCBI): domain Eukaryota; kingdom Metazoa; phylum Arthropoda; class Arachnida; order Araneae; family Salticidae; genus Maratus; species Maratus speciosus. The sequence goes on from OZ010786.1 coordinate 26,130,178, forward strand.
GGCCGTAAAATACAAAATGGCGTTAGAGACGAAAAAAAATTTTATGCACCCTATTGAGTGGCATATTATTGGATAGGCCTTTCAAAATGAAGACGATGTTTCATTGACTATTTTACAGTCAGAGGTTTCGTTTAAATATTACACAATCTGGAAGTTGTGTAGGTAGGATCTCTAGCTTTACTGTAACTCTAACCTTCATAGATCTTCATAGGCCTCATCAAAACAGTGTTTATAGATAGGAACTAACAATTAAACACAACTTAAAAGTCATCAATACAAGTAAATAAAAAAAAATACGTAAGTAATATAAAAAATAGTTTTACATTGATAAGAAATAATTAATTAGTTTGCTTTTTACGCGGTCGGGTTTTTTGATTTTTTAAATTTATTTTTTACTTGTTAACGTACAATTTTGCAATCGAAAGGCTCAATGGGTTAAAAGTAAATTTTTGTGCAATAAAATATGATAATAAAAAAAAATATGATCATTCTTTATTAAACAGTCCTCTTAATAAAACAGAAACTAATTTAAAAGGATAAAAATTCAGATATTGTCTTGGCGTGTGTGATCAGATGCAACATCTCAGCTTCGGCAGCGTAACTTTTAAATTCTGTTCTTGACAGGATTTATTATGCAGAACAATTTTTTTGCGACAATCAGAAATCAATTTCTAGTGACTCCTGGCTGTACGTGCATGCATTTTGTGGCTTTATGAGCATGTCAAAGCGTGCTAAACTGCTAAACATTTGAGTAATTTTTTTCAGGCATACTATATATTTATAATTTTTGTAATCATCTCTTTTTTTGCTTGTTATCTCTTATGCCGATAGCCATGTATACCGATTTATTTCGTTACGCATATAAAATATCAAAATAAAAATAGAATTTATAAAAAACGAATATAAATATATGCTAGTAACTAAAAAAATTAAGTTTGGCATGAATATTATAATGGATAAAATAGTAGAAAAACTAAAATGTGTGCCTTACAATTTATTGAAAAAACATCCTTAAGCACCTGCGTCCAAAGAACTGTTTTGGGTATATGAAACACAAAATCTTTTCTATAGAGTATTTCTTTGTTAAAAAACTCATAAGATATAAAAACAATAAGTTTCTATTTTTTATTATTTTAAAGACTTTTAGATATTTTTGTTTTCTTGTGATAATTCATGTAATACTAATATAATGAATAAGAGAAAATATGTAATGAGCTTATCGCTTTTTTAACATATTATAATGACTTTAATTAATTTTTCATGAAAAAGAGTTTATTATCAAAATAATAACAGAGTAGATATTGTTTGCAGAATTAAAATTAAATCAGAGACTATGATGGGTGACGGTTTAAAAAAATAATTGGAACTTTTTTTTCAAAATGTACCATTTTCTTTTGTTTTAGTCTGAACTATTCGTTACTTTGCTTCAGTTCCTGATTACAATTTTTTTTTCATTTTTTATTAAAATATTTTTATGTGAAGATTATTGAACATCAGTTCTTCTAATTACAAAATCTGTTATTAATTTAATGTAATATTTCTAACCAGAACATATATGACCATAATTATTTTTTTCATTGTTTTCCCCATTCTGACCAGAAAATCAGAGTTCTAACTTTTTACGGTTGCTCTTTCCTCTTCACCTAATATTTCATTTATAATGGCTGTTTCATAATAATGGAAGCCATTAGTTCATCAGAAGAAAATGATCCATTCCAAAGGTATAAGTTCGATTAACTTGGATAATAGGGGCTCTAATGTATCGATATTTATATACATATATATATATATATATATATATATATATTTTTTTTTTTTTTTTTTTGTCATCGGGGGCGACACTAATTCTGAAAAAGTAGAATTCCTGTTTTCTTGTTTTGTACTGTTTATATCACCGAAAAGTATAGTTTCCATTGAATAAATAATTTTTGAAGTTCGCAAATGGTTAAAAAAAAAAAAGACGAAAAGGTCACATTTTTTGTTTGAATGACCGATATTTTGACAAACACTGAACTTTTAAAACTAAACATCGATATAAGCTCCAGTGAATGTAATGCCCTAAACGACCGCTCGATTTGAAGGCTATGGTGTGCATCTGTAGTCGCATAAGGTATAATATTAATTTTTTTTTACACAGAACATTTTAAATACATAATTAATAAATATAATAATGATGTTGGAAAGTTTTTCATAATATATGCTTGATGCCCATTTTTACTTTCTTCTATCATTACAAGAAGAAAGTAATCTTCGTACAATTTGTGTAAAATTATTCAATCATTAATTAATAGCCTCTGAAATTGTTTTAAATATGAAAACTGACGGATGGGTCAACCCTCCCGTATGGCCAACCCTCCCTAGTCTCCCCTATGTAAAATGTACTTAATTTCAAAATTAAAATTAATGTAATTTATTCTTGTTTCTATTTAGCTATTTATTTATTTTTATTAAGCACTTGTTACCATGATAAGAAATAGTGCATATATTTCTCCTTAATCTTAAAATTGAAGCATTCTCGGTTATCCGAAAATTTCGATTTTCCGAAAGAGGGTCGGTCCAAATTACTTCGAATAATCGAGCTTCTCCTGTGTGTCCAATCAAAAATCTAAAAATGTTAATATAAAAATATGTGATAAAAATTTATATGAAGTGCAATTTGTTTGAAAACTGTATATAAGTTATCAGATTAGTTTATGTTTTTTTAAATAAATTTGAGTCATTATTATTTTGTCTTAATCTAACTCTATCACATGTAGCTAGATTGCGGAAGTTTAACACGTTTGCACTTAAGACAATATTGTATAAACAGTTCAGCATTTGTTACCGGCTAATATTTCTTAATTAATATTCTATCAATCAATAAACCAATGTATAAAATAATGTAAATAAAACAGATTTAACAATTATATAATCTAACTACATGTTTAAACACTGAAATAATGAAAATCATAGAGGCTGCTGTAAGTAGGAAAAAACTTACTTATTTCATCTGCTATTAACCTCTGGTTTGCGTTATATACGATAGTATATTATTTAATAAATTTCGAAACGTTATTTGAATACATAATGGATATTTTTAATATTTAAATGCTTTTTGCTATTGTTAGTGGAAAACATAAAATATGTGTATTAAATGTAAAAAAAAAATCTATTACAGTTTTCAATTAAAAAAAAAAAAAAAAAAAAAAAAAAAAAAAAAAAAAAAAAAACATATTTGCCTAGTTTATGTAAAATTAGGTACCATGTTCTGTAACCCGGGAAGCCCATGTTGGAACCTCTGTACATCGAAATCAATTTTCAATGGGCTTAAAATCCTTTTTGTTAATACAATGATATACACTTAAATAATTTGTACAGACTTTAGGTAAGTGAATCCGCAAGAACAGTTAATTACTTTCCGGACAAAAAAGCGCCTTCTGTAAATTAAGAAGTCCTTTCGGCCAGTGCAGAGAGGAAGAGGCAGCTTTCATATTTCTTGGTTTTAAAATTTTGCAATTTTTACTCGAAGCTAATTTTATTCCAATTTTAAGAAACTAAAATGCGACGAACCCGATAAGAGAATATTCGTAAGTACTGAATTTGAATGAGAATTGCGCCAAATTAGTAAGCTATAGCCAAGTTGGATCATTTATGGTTACTAATTTTTGGTCTCCAAATTTGGCGATATTTCTCCAAGTGTCGCCAAGCTTGGCGAGAATAAAGCTAACGCATATACATAATATGTAAGCACTGCGCGGTAGTACACGGTGCAAATGGCCGCCATTTGAAACAAGATAGCGGATGAAGCTGGCCATCGAACTCGGTCGAGAAATTAGTATGTGCTATGCATACAATCAATCTCATCCAAATCAGTTTTTAAATACGAGAGTTACAGCATGACGAAAACCAGATTGTTTCAAAATGTCAGCTACCCTAGAAATTCAAACTGCTATACCTGAGCCATTTTTTAAGATAAAAACGAAAAAAAAAATATGCTCTGGAATCCTTGTATTAAGGTCAAACACTTACGAAAAATATATTTTTCAGTTTTTAATTTATTCGCACCGCTTTTAAAATTTTAAAATAAAAAAAAATTAAATGGCCACCATTTTGAAACAAGATGGCGGATGAAGCTGGCCAACGAACACTGCTGAGACATTGGTAGTAAGTACTATGCATTCAATTAATCTCATCCAAATCGGTTACTAAATATGAGAGTTATCGCATTATATATATATATATATACACATATAAGTCGCATTTGAATGGAGGGTGGTTTTGCCGCCTGGAAGTCATGATCGGTGAAAATACACCAAAATTTTCCGGAAGTGCTTTCCTTCGGACGGCTGCAATAGGTAGCATTTTACTTTTTGTAATGAAAGCTGCCTAAAACATACATTTATATAACAAATGGGAAAGAAAGAACAGTGAAAAAGAGCATAAAAATGTGTTAAAAATATAACACTCAATATACATCAATAATTTAATTTCGAATTTCAAATGTATTGAATTAAAATTTCCGTTTTTTTCACAAGAACTCGAACTTTAAGTTTTATTGATGATGCGTCGTACATCACACAAGAGATGCATCCAGGTGCTAAAATATTTAATATACAGTCGTGGAAAAAAAAGTAAACACCCCCTACTAACTCCTCAACAAATTATCGTAGACGAAAGTTACTGGTACCGGACGATTAGAAATAAAGTCTACTTTAAATGGTGTGTATAAAATTTGCTTAGGGGGCCATATACATATTAAAACGAAACCAAACTTCATTTTTTTCAATGGCAGTACCCAAATTTAACGAGATATTTCAAATCTTTGGTTCAAAATATGCCTAGAAACTAAATTTCAAGTCATTCCAATGATAAGTTGTTGAATTATAGACATTCAAAATTTAGTACTTCTAATGTTAAATTACATTTTCATATTTTTATTTATATCTCCTGAAATTATGCTCCTAATGAGCTAATGTTTTGTGTGGCAATAATACTAATATACCCAAACATAAATACGTTGAATTTGCAATTTTTATAATTTTATGATATGAATTATGAAATTAATATTCGAAAAAATTATGAATTGCAACCTACAATTTTTTTGATGGAATTAGATTTATTAAGTCCTGCTTTATGGAAATCCGAAATTTCACATTTTTCTTCCAAGTAGTTTTCAAATTATGCTTAAAAAACGGCAAAATGATGGTTTAAGGGGCCGTCTATGATAGAAGTGAGTAAATTTTTGAAATTTATTCTGCTAACCTGTAATCAAACAGGTTTCATTGACGCTTAAACGTACCTTGATCAAGAAGGCGGCTCCCTCAGTTAAGAATAGAGTTCGGAACTTCAATTTGGATACAGCCCTTAAAATACGTTCGTTTTAAAATAATTAATTTCTCGGAAACTTGTGGCATGAATTGCATAAAAATTTGTTTATAGGCTAATTGAAAGGTGTAGAGTTCATTTGTGCTGTCAGAATTGTGTACTGCTATTGAAAAAAACAAAGTTATGGTTAGTTTTAATATGTAGATGGCCCCTTAAACAAATTTTATATACATCATTTAAAAGTAGACTTTATTTCCAATCGTTCGGTACCAGTAACTTTCTTCTACGATAATTTTTGAGAAGTTAGTAGGGTGTGTTTACTTTTTTTTCCCACGACTGTACCTAGAAAATCACAGATACAAAAATGTGCCCTGACACCCGTTTAAGAGACAGTGGATATTTCGTACTCCATGTCTGACAGAGCTTGCCTTAAAAACATTGTTAAATAAGTCTATTGGAAATCGAAATAAAAACGAGTGTCACATGCATAATACGCCTCTAGTTCAGAAATATGTGCATTCACTTAAACATTTGTCAATAAATCGGAAAAGTTCCCCCCAAATGGTTTTATGAGCAAGGGCAATCACTTTTCTTGCAGGTTTCAGCCGAAAGTAATGTAAGGCTATGACATCACTGCACTAATTTAAACATTCTCCAGCGAACAGTTACATAAAAGATACTTCCTACGATTTTGAACAAAACCACTGTGTTAACTCCATGTAGATTAATTCTTTTTAAAATAAAATTCACCCTTAAAAAAAATTTCTTTACTTTTCCCCATGCGAATTTTTCTCTTCAAGGATATTTAGCAGACTACAGTACATAGCTGTGTCTGTGTATATTTCTGACTTGAATAATATTCTACAACTTGTGTAGTATATCCTGTTTACTTGTAAAAAAGACAAATGTTATTTAATCTACAAAAATATAATGCTCTCTATAACAAAAAACATGAACGCACCAAGAAGCAGTTGTCAATTTCAACAAATTTATTTGATGGGAAGAACATACACAGAAACAAAACTATTAAAATTTCAGAACAATTGTATGATAGTTGCTATCACCTTCCGATCTCGTTCCAAATGTCTTCTGTGGTTGAGGGATCAGAAGATCTAGCTAGCCAAGGAAGTTTTCGGAAATCTTGACGAATATACATAACAAAACGCTTCTTACGCGGCCGAGCATTTTCTTGTTGAAAAGTAAGTCCAGAATGACACAGAAGGAACAGCAACAATCCGGGTTACATAATGTCGTCTACGTATCGTTGTGCGGTAAGTGTACCACTAATGACTACCAAAGTCGTCCTGCTACAGAAGGAAAGGGCACTCCAGTCCATAACGCCCTGTTGTAGGTCTCTATGGTGTGCAATAGTGGAGGTACGATGCCCCCGCAGTCGTGGGTTTCAGTGGTCGTCAGGACACAGTAGGAAACGGTATTCGTTACTTAAGACTATAGATGCGTTCCCAGCCATCGCAGATCCAAATTGATGGAACCAAGCACCGTTGTCATCAGACTCGATGGTGAATAAGCGTGAGGGGTAAGCTGCGTAAATGTCTGTGTGAACGTCCCCCCCCCCTAGTCGTCTATCAATGGATATGTTGAACACATATGTGTGGGTCACACGTCGATGTTAACCACCAATATGGTGCACTGCCATCTAATCAAACAATTACTCTATCTTCTATGTTCTGTTGTGGTCCAAGGTCTACCGCGGCTGTCCTGAAGCTTAAATCTGCCGTTGTTGACCCACTTTCGCAAGCATCGTGTAATTACGCACCGCTTCGACTCAGGTGTCGGTCGATTATTCGATTTGCACATTCAGCTTCTTTCAGTCCGATGACACGGCCTCTTTAAAACTGTGAAATATGCTTGTCATGAGCAAGAATATTTTGGCGAGGCATTATTACAAGTCGACATAAGATATCTGCAGTCGAAATGCAAAAAAAATATTGAACAACAGATCTTGAATAGCTCCTTATATACCTCTGCTGGACCCGAAAGTTTCTATGCGCTGGAGCTCCCACTATTGGATGCCAAATTTTAGTCATTTGCATTTTCGGTCGAAACGTCTTTGCATACGAAATTTCATTACAATGTGACTTTCTGGGTGTGTCGATATTTTTTAAACTTATATGGTGGTTTATACGGTGTCGAAAATGTGATTGAAATGAGAAATAAAAGGCAGGTATCCCTGCTAGTTGATATCCCCCACTAGTGAAGTGAAACGAATTGAGAACACTTTAGAGTGTGTTTGAAACTGAATCACCAATGTAACGTGTGTTGTATATTCTAATGTGAGCTTCGAAACGAACCTATAAATGTGTACTGTATAAAGTTGCAGTCTTGAAGGAGTTATCCTAACAACATATCGGTCCTAATGATGTAGATGCGAGAATAAAAAAGTTGTCAAGTTTTTTTATGAAGCTATATTATTTGAAGACAAAATTACTTTAAATACTATCAATGGCGAAAATGTGGAACGAAGCTATAGAGTTTCGAAATAAGGTCTATAAAAATAATTAACGCTTTTTGGAATCATGGGTAACTTGGAAGAGGTTATTCTATATTTTCGTTCATGGTTATATTGTATTTTCTTAGCTAAAGAAATATTTTTTTCTTTTTTCACAGTGTAAAAATTAGAGAGCATAGATCACTAATATAAAACAACAGTTATAAAAGCTGTTAGTAAAGTACCTGCCAAGTTTTTTTTATATTGATAGTTATGTTTTTACTTATTAACAGTCATAGACATTCATTATAATTTCCATGAAATAGTTTTTGAATTGAAATATCTTATTTATATGTATTTTACACGAGTTTAACAAAGGAAACCGATCTTAATAGTGTTAATTAATCAATAAACTCTAATAAGGAATGACAATTACTTAACAACAAAAAAAAACAATTAAATAACTCTGCATTTTAAATATTTCAGCCTGTTCTTCAAATGATTTAAAAATATATCTAATTTTAAAATAAATTAAAACAAATTAAACCAAAAACTCGGCAAAAAAAAGAAAAAACACCTATTATTAATATTATTCTGCTTATCTTTTAGCTTAAACTCCATTTTTTTCTCAAAAGATTAAATGGAATCGCAGCACTCCGCATATTCTGCGGCTGTACATAACTGATATAATTTGAATCCAGGTACATGTGATAGTTTTAAACGTTTACTTAATTTAACATTCATATTTAATTGTACGGAGTTAACACGGATAGATTTAGTATACAATTACTGCAACCATACTTATCGTAGTAATAGCAGCGTAATACGGAGTACAAAAGGGGACATAAGGGATTTATTCTAATAAAGTAGTAATGAATTTCAAATTAACATTTGTGACAAAAGCAATCTGATTTGAAACTGAAAAATAATGAATACTGTTTTTTTAAATAGTTTTCTAATCTGTACTAGAATTTTTTAAAATCTCTGATGATATAGGTGACAAAATAAAAAATATTTGAGTTAAGGTGTCTTGTACCTTTTTAACGCGTCTAAAACTAACGAAAAACTTCAAAGTTTGAATTAGTCTATCTTCAAAACCTTTTTATGTATAAACATGAAATTTGAAATAGGGAACGTGCTATGGTAGAGGTCACTAATATCCAAAAATTTCAGAACGATCCGAGCATATTTACGAGAGGTAGAGCGTGGACAGACGGACAGACAGCCTGGCGGACACACGGCTAGACGGACAAACGGCCAGACGGACAGACAAACCGAAGTCATAAACACTTTTCAACTTTGTTGTAAAGTGTTAAAAAAAGACAGCCACTACAGTAACATTTAAGGGGTCTTGTACCTTTTAAACGCGTCGAACATTAACGAAAAACTTCAAAGTTTGAATTACTCTATCTGCAAAGTCTTTTTAGGTATAAACATGAAATTTTGGATATTGATTAAACAGATTGTGCTTTGTAATATGCTACCATTAGAAATTTATTAGCCTTTTACAGAATTTGCGTATTGTTGAAATCAAAATAGCTCTTTTTTTTTACCCCAGAAGACATTGCGCGCCTGATATCTTTTAAAAAATATGTATGGATTTTTATAAAATTTGGTAAAGATACTAAGCAAATATGTGTGTTTAAAATTAACTACTTTTAAGTAGTATTTACAATGGTAATATTTTTAGTTATGACAATTTTTATTCATATTTTTTTTATATAGTTAATGAAATAATTTTGGCCTAAGAGTTGTTCATTTTAAACACACATATATGTTTAGTATATTTACCAAATTTCATGACAATCCATACATGATTTCTCAAGATATCATGTGCGAAATGACTATCTGGAGTAAAAAACAAGTAACAAAAATCATGCGTTAAGCATAGATTATGAAACACTTTACAACACTTCCAGAATGCTTTAAGAAAACTACGTTATTTAGGGAAATACGGTATAAGAGAACTAATTAAACATTTTAGAAAACGCATAAAACTTTTGAAAAACTGATTTCAGCAGTTACCGTCCATAGCAAATATGTATTCCAATTCTTTTGAACAGCCCTGTATTTGATCTGTAGGTTGATATGTATACTATATAACGAGGAAATTTAGTTTAGCAAGAAAACACATAACAGGTTGAAATTTCTCTTTCAGCAATTTATACTAATAGATGGAAACATGCTTCTATACTTTTGTACAATCCTGTAGTTAATCTAGTACCTTTATTACACGCCACTATTTAGCTAAAGTTTAATTCAAAGTAAAACACTCTTAAAACTACTGGAATCACATTTCCAGAAATTGTCATTTATAGGTCGGGCATATATCCATTTCTTTGCGTGAACCATTGTATCCATTTCTGTGGGAATAACTCATTTTAAAACCACCTTTAAGCAATTTGCAATCATGCCCAGTGACCATTACAAATTGTTTTGTCTAGCCATGTATATGGATTACACCATTTATACACACCATATACAATGCAAAAATATATAGTGAAATATAAAAGCACATAACATAATTAAAAATGCATTTCCAGCAATCAATCGCTACCGTACAGTACTTCGGATACAATATAGTATCTGAAATCTTTTGTGTGTCCCTGTAAATGCTATGCAGTTCGTATTATACATGAAATAAGTTAGAGTAAACCTCAGCGACGTATATCAATTTCATTATACATAAAATAATTTAACATAATTAAAATATGCCGGAACAAATTCTCTCCATCCCTATATCATTATGTAACGGAATTATTTTGTGTGTCCCTGTAAATGAATACTAATTATTCTTTGCACCGCATATTCTACATAATGCATATTTTAGTGCACTTAATAAATGCATATCAATTTTATCATGCTTGAAAGCATGAAACATCATTAAAAATCATTTTAAACGATTTTTTCCCCATAGGCCGTTATGTAACGGAAAACTTTTGACTGTCCCTGTAAATATTGACTGTCGCTGGAACTAAACATGCTGCAAACTTCATTTGAAATAGGGTTTGTGCTATGGTAGAGGACACTAACATCCAAAAATTTCAGAACGATCGGAGTATAGTTAGAGCGCGGACAGACGGCCAGACAAACCGAAGTCATAAACACTTTTCAACTTTGTTAGAAAGCGTTACTAAAAAGAGCTGTTTTGATTTCGACAATACACAAATTCTGTAAAAGGCTGATAAACTTATAATCGTAGTACATTACAAAGCATAATCTGTTTAATCAATATTCAAAATTTCTTGTTTATGCATAAAAAGGCTTTGAAGATAGACTAATTCGAACTTTGAATTTTTTCGTTAACTTTCGTCGCGTTTAAGGAGTCTCAGAACTCTTACAATTGGAAAAATTGGAAAAAAAAGACTATTTTGAACATTTAATATCTCAAAATGCATTTGATTTTAAGACACAATTTTAGTTGGGGTGAAATATATAAGTATTTTCTTTCATTTCAAATATTAAAAAAATTGCAAGATACAGAATTACCATTTACAGAGTATTCCAAACTGTCAGACATTTGACGAGCGGAAAATCGGTATAACAGATTACGCGCAGGGTCACAAAATAAATTTTACAACTAGAATGAAATTTTGGTGCCTACGTATACTTCAGATTGTAATAATTAACCCTGAACCTAAATAAATTTGCATTTAAAGCATTTTTATACTTTTAATACAAAGTTGTATTTAGCTAATGCAAAATTTAGAGTATTTCAATAATATAATCACCTAAAAAGTATTGTTTTTAACAATAAAAAGGAAAGTTTAGGTTCAGTTTATACAGACTAACCAGAAACATATGTTTTGATACTTTCATGTAAAAATATTCAGAAGTTTTTGAGATATCGTGCGCGGTATGCCCAAAAACGTCATTTGGAGAAAAATGACTTCAAAGTTTCAGAAACGCCGCTTCAGTTATTGAGTGGGTATAATTCTAAAAGCCGTAATTTCTGTTCTAATTTGAATTTCAAGGAAATAATTACATCAAAATGTTTAGAAAAGATAGAAGTTCAACATCTAAAAAATAATAATAATAAAATTTCGAAAATTTTAAATTTTTAATAGTTCTGAGACCCTTTTGAAAGGTATCAGACCCCTTTATCATATTATTCAAGATAATAAGTGGTTCATTACCTACTAGTTGACTAAAACTCAGTACTCACAGAGATTTTCATTGAAAGTGCAAGCAGGTCAATTCTCAGGTCTCTTAAAATTGAAAAACAAAATGAAAAAAATCACACAATTTTCAATATTTAATATTTTAAAATGTATATTATTTTAAAACAGTATTTTTAGAGGTATAAAAGATACAAATATATTCTTTTATTTCATACATTTAAAAAAATAAAAGTTGCAGAATTAATCTTTATGGGGGCTTCAAACTGCCAGATATTTCTCGAGCTGAAAATTGGTTTGACAGCTTACGCACAGGATTACACAATACATTTCGCAACTGGAATGAAAATTTCTGTGCTAATTATACTTCAGATTCTAATAATTACCATAATAATTAAATTCATTGTCGTTATAACTACTATAAAATCGTTTGATTTACAGAGGATATTTGAAGATTTATCCCCTGTATCCGCTCCGATGGAACGGAAAAATGGCTTAAAGTTAACGTATTATATTGTAATTAAATTCTAAAATTATATAATGCTCTATTGTCATCTGAAACACACATGTGAACGTAATTATTAAAGGTAATCAGTTTAAGGTAATCAAAGAGTGTAAATACTCAATCGTTCCCAAGTTAAAATTGCAAAAACATTTAAATGGGTAGCAGAATAGACCGGAGGACGGCTGCATAGACCATCACCTCATCCAGTTGTCTACTAAAATTCCAGGATTAGACATACCTTGAATAGCATATAAAATGTAACTTGTCTGCCAATTCATATCTTGGTGGAAACCACCTGCAGACCCGGTTTTAGTGGTTGATTGGTTGGTTTACCGTTATGTTTTTCTGCACCCAAATATACGAAACAAGTGGGTAAGCGCAAAGGGTTTCGTTTAATATTCCTTTCAAAACGTCCAGTGCATTCATCGCCATGGAACACCTTCTAAATTTTAGCAAACCCTTCCTAAACAATCGTAAAGCTTTAAACAGATTCGCCTTGTTATATTTCCTAATTATGTTCGTGCCCCCCCCCCCACACCGAAATGCTACAATATATCACATGACGGGTATCTGCCAAATTTAGAAAAGTGCCCCCCTTGGAGGGGGGCGAAATGAGGTAATGATCACCATGATTTTTGATGCGGGATGATGTTTAAAATTTTCGTTATGTTTTATAAACTATATTAAAGTTTCAAACAGATCGTCCAGCTATATTTCCTAATTTTGTTCTCACCCCTTCTCGAAATGCGACACGCCATTCTTCTTTATACTTTTTATCATGTGTTATAAAGTACCTTAAAGTTTAAAACCGATCGCATTGTTAGATTTCCTACTTGAAATGAAATCGCGGTTTGATAGTTCCACATTCCGTCACCAGGGAGCGCACTCTATTCTTAAAAAAAGCGTATCTGAACGGAACTCCTTTACACAACCTATCAGTAGATATGTTACTCGAGGGGATGGCGGTCTTCAGCAAGAATTTAAGATGTTTGTTGAAATTACTATTCGGAAATAGTGATAATTTAACTTTTGGCATATTTATATTATTTAATAAGTAGCATGTATCTGAGAACTCCGTAAAAAAAAAAAAAAAAAAAAAAAAAAAAAAAAAAAAAAAAAAAAAAACGCACCTGAAACGGTGTGAAACAAAAAGGTAAATAAAAAGAAATATTTTGCCCCTCTCCCTCTCCCCACCTGCCTGACATTTCACGCGCCATTTGTTATAAGCTTTTTCTTATGTGTTATAAACTATCTTAGAGTTTCAAACAGATCGCCTTGTTAGATATCCTATTTTAAATGAAATCACGGTCTGTTAGTTCCACATTCCACGACGAGGGAGCGCACTCTATTTTTAACAAAACTGTATCTGAAAGTAACTCCGTTAAACAACCTATCAGGAGATATATTAGTCGAGGGGGTGGCGGCCTTAACCAAGAATTTATGATATTTGCTTAAATTACTATTAGAAAATAGTGGTATGAACACTTAGAAAATTTGTGATATTGAGTAAGTAATAGTTTTCTCATCACAGCATCAAAAAACCGCACGCAAAACAGTACAAAATGCCCTGTTATTCTGCCTAATTTTGTTGGCGCTCCTTCCACTCGCCCCCTCCTACCAGAATGTGACGCGCCATTCTTTTTTATAATCTTTTACTATTTGTTATAAATTATCTTAAATTTTCAAACAGATCGCTTTGTTGGAATTCCTACTTTAAATATAATCGTGGTCTGTTAGTCCCACATTCCATCAAGAGGGAGCGTACTCTATTCTTAAAAAAAGTATATCTGAACGAAACTCTGTTAAACAACCTATCAGTGGATATGTTACGCGAGTTGGTGGCGGTCTGAAGCGAGAAATTAAGAAATTTGCTGAAATTACTGTTCGGAAATAGTGGTAAATAAAATTTTGACATTTTTATATTTAATATGTAGCATATATCTGAAGACTTCCTCAAAAAACGGCATCTAAAAAGGTCAGAAACGCTAATTTATATAAAAAAAGATATCCAGCGCCATTACCCCTCCCCCCTCTCATACAGGAAACTGAACACCATTCTTCTATAAACTTTTTATTATGTGTTATGAACTATCTTAAAGTTTCAGACAGATCGCCTGTTTATATTTCCTAATTTTAACAAAATCGCGTTATGTTAGTTCCGCATTCAACCATCAGGGAGCGCACTGTATTCTTAACAAAAGCATATCTAACGAAACTCTTTCACGCAACCTTTCCGTAGCTACATGGGTCGAGAGGGTGGCGGTCTTTACCAATAATTTAAGATAATTGCTGAAATTACTATTCGAAAATAGTGGTATGAACACTTATAAACTTTTACATATTGAATAATTAATACTTATCTCATAGCGCGCCGTCGAAAAAACTCGCGAAAATTGTTAGACTTCCTAAATTAAATTATTTCGTGATTAAAAAAGCACGTGCCTCCATTTTGTTCTATGAAATTACTATTCGAAAATAGTGGTATCAATACTTGTAAACTTTCTGATAATGAATAAGTTATACTTGTCTCATAGCGCTGTTCAAAAACCCCACGCAAATTGTTAGATTTCCTAATTTAAATTATTTCGTGGTTAAAAAAGCATGTTCCTCCATTTTAATCTAGGCATTAAATAGAAATGAAACAGATTAATTAAATAATAATTAATATCTCAGCTTGTAATTAAGCTAGGAGTTTCAACAGGGTATGTATGAAATCTGCAAAGAATTTCGCATGCCAAAAATTTAATATTTAAAAAGTTTAAATTTCGTATTAAAATATTCTACTACGGAAAACCGCAAGCCCCATCATGTCTGACACCTGCTTCTGGTGAAAATGAAATCTGTTTTCCTGGTCTTTGCAATTAAAGAAATTAAATTTTTATCGATCGATTTTTAGTGGATATTTTGACTTACACACATCGCAGAAATATGAACTTTATACCAAAATAAAGTAGATTTTTTCCGCGTCTGTCTGTACCTTTTACAAATTTAATACTTTGTGACCAATACTTTGTGAGATACGATTTCGCATTAAAATGTCCACTTCATTTATTGCTTAATTTGCGCTCTGGTAAACCTCATTTTTTGGTAACCCTAAGGAGAATTGAAAATAAAACTCCGATGATTTGGATAAGGTGCGTTTGTACCTGCGTTAAAAAGGTTGATTGATTAATTTTAGAAGTTAATTAGCCCGTAATTCGATTAATTACCGACTTTTTCAAAATTTTATGATTTGTCGTTTGATGTGAGATGTTCAGCTACAAGTACCCAAAATTTCAAGTCTACAGCATGTTTAGTTTCTGAGAACGGGCTCTGTGACGGACAGACAGACAAAGGAGTGAGACGAATAGGGCTTCGTCAGATGAACGAAACCCTAAAAATGAAGGACTGGGTGCAGGAAAACACAAAGGTAAACCTACCAGTCCACTGCTAAAATCATATGTGTAGGTGTTTTCCACCAAGATATGACTGGCAGTCCAGTTGAATTTAAATATGCAAATCAAGTTTTAAATAATACTGGAATTTCAGCCGTCAACTCGATAAGGTGATGGTTTGCGAAACCGACTCACGGTCTAGAAGGGATGGCAGACGAAAATTACACGCACACTGTAAAAAAAAAAAAAAAAAAAAAAAAAAAAATCTGTAAAGCTACTAAGAATTTTCTAGGAAACTGGGATGCCTAGACCTTTTTATGTAACTGCAACTAGGGTTACAGATAAAGTTTTAGCAAGATTACTGTAATTTTAGTAGATTATTTTGTCAAGCTACAGATCTCTGTAGCTTTACAAAAACTAGTTTTGTAGATTTACATCTATTTTTGTAAAGTGTGCAGAATAAAGTTTTGTAAGTAAACAGTTTTCTATAACTTTACACCTGTAAAATTACATCTTTTTTTTTTTTTTTAATTAACCATTTGGAAAAATGGTTATTGTTCTCGTCAGGATGAGAAATCAAAAGCATACCTGAAGGTTTTCATTGGTTCAAGCTGCAATTTATTCGTTTTCTGATTGGTCTATACAGTAATCTGTATTTCCCTTTAATTTCAACAACGATGGATACTTTCTGTTGCCACTGTGACAAAAAGGTAATAAAAACTACAAAAAAATTAATAAATCAGAAACAAATTGAGATACAGCTTTCAAACAAATTGCATTTAAAAGTACATTTTTTTCTCTATTCGACGGTGTAAAAAGTAATATTGTAAGATGTTTAGAAGTTTAAGAATGAAATTTCATTTAAAATTGGCCGTCAGATTTCTTGGAAATCTTGCGCAACATATTTCAAACTACAAACTACGTCGTAAACACATCCAAAATCCTCCACAACATATTGAAAGTACATGAAATACACTACAAATTTATGTAATAAATAAAGAATTTCCCAATTAATATATAGTCTTCAGATCACAGAACTTACCTCGAAAATTTTAGATCGGTCGTCGACTCTTACGTGCTTCTTTCATCGATAAGGTCTACGAATAGAACAAATGAACTTTTACAAACAAACGAACTGTTTGAATGACAAATGAACTGTTTTTGATTCAGGTGACTCGGAACTCTTCTGCGTAGATCCTGTAGGTGCCATCTCCCGGATTCCTCCATAATTACAAGAAATATTATCACTTGACGTTATTTCCCACTCTGTCGTTATTACCCCAGGACACCTCAATTGAAATTATTAGAGTGACAGCTTAAGGACATAATTTAAACTATTTGTATTTACATATAGATAAAAATAAAAAAAATCGGATAAAACGAATATGTATTGCGATAACTTAATAAGAATATTCGAATTGAAAATAACGCCATGAGAATTTTTTTTTATTATGCAATTTTTGGAAAGGGATATGTGTGCTATGGAGAGATAAACTGTTAATTCGAGAAATATGGGGAAAATAAAAAATATGTAATAAAATAACACTACAAAATATATATTCGTACATTATTATTAAAATAATTTTGTTAATTCGATTATATTTATAAAATAAACAAATAAATAAATTTTAAATACACTTTTATTGGACATATTACTCTAGAACATGTTTATAAATGTAAAGTTTTTAATATGTTTGTGCTTTTCGAATGATGTTATTTCTTCAATTTTAAAAGCAGTTTTTTTTTATGTTTTTTTGTTTTACCGTGTTCATAAGTTATTTTTTTCTTTGTGTACAAAATAATGTTAATCGTTTGCTTTTTCTTTTGGTTAAGATAGGGCTGCATAAAAGAAAAAATGAAACAATATTTAAATTATCATGTTAGGAATACTAAATCTATTTCTCAACGCAAAAAAGTAAATTAATTAATATTAAACTAGTAATATGTAGAAACGTATTTTTTTTAAATATTACACTCTTCATTCTTTATTTATAATTCATTTTCATCCCTTTTAGCTTATCAATTGTTTCATTGTTGCACTTTCACAAACATTTGACCTATTTTGGCGTGCGTTTATTGGCGCATCGCTAAATCCATTGCTGTTATATCTACTGTACATTTGTTTTAAGTTACGGAGAATTTACGATACATCACATGCAGCGGAGTAACGGAAAAATACCTTAAAGTTAATGTATTATTTTATAATTAAATTTTAAAAATATAAAATGCTTCATTGTCATCGAACACACATATGCGGACGAACTGTTTATAATTCTAGCGTATGGGGAAGCAAGTTAAAATTAGACTACACAATTCCTCCATTACATACAAATACCCAGTTTCAGGGCCCCACCAGTGGCCGAGAGGTTCTGCTCTCGAAGCTGGTAGACGGGAGGTGCTGGGTTCGATCCCAATCGCGCCCGTCGGCCTAATCGTTCGGAGTTTTCGTGGTTTTCTTCGAGCCGTCGATCTTCCATGCATTAATACGGATTAGGTTCCCTTAGAAAGACCCCCACGGAGGGCACTTCCCTCCGGGCCTATATCCCTCGTGTAGATAATTGGCCGTCAAAAATCAACCCAACCAACCCAGTTTCAGTTTAATAAAAGCGTGTAACACAACGGCTGAAAAGTTCCCGGTCTAATAAAGAAAACACGAATTTTTTGGTAAAATTCGATTTTATTCATCAACATAGTCTCTTTTAGGAGCGATATACAATCATTCCAGTGCCTCTCTAACATTTCAATACCTTTCTTGAAGAACGAATTATATTTGGTCTCAAAATAGGCGTTTGTTTCGGCGATCACCTCCTCATTCGAGCCAAATAACTTGCCGGCGAGCGATTTTTTCAGGTCTGCGAACACATAAAAGTCGCTGGGATGTAAATCTGGGGAGTATGGTGGTTACGAAAGCAATCCGAAGTCAAATTCGTGCAATTTTGCCATGTGATAGGATGCATGGGTGGGGGTGGGGGGGGGGGACGGCGGCACCCATTACGAAAACAGCTTTCTCATAGAGAAATGTTAACGCAAAATAAAGCCTACACGTTCTATTGATATATTTAGAGTGTCAGCTATCTACTTCAACTTCACTTTAGGGTTTTCTAAAACGATTTTGGGGACTTTTTTTATGTTTTCCGGTATAACCACCACTTTTGGGCGATCAGAGCGTTGCGCATCATCGATGTTTGTACGGCCACGGGTAAATTCAGTAAAACAGTCAATAAGGGTCAATTTTCTTGGTGCAGAGTCCGGATAATTTTTATCAAGCCAAGCTTTTGTTTGCACGGTGTTTTTTCTAATCAAATTACAATGTTTTATCAAAACGCGGAATTTTTTTTTTTTTTTTTCCGGCCCCACCAGCGGCCGAGAGGTTCTGCTCTCGAAGCTGGTAGACGGGAAGTGCTGGGTTCGATCCCAATCGCGCCCGTCGACCTAATCGTTCAGAGTTTTCGTGGTTTTCTTCGAACCTTGGATTTCCAAGCGTTAATACGGGTTAGGTTCCCCTAGAAAGACCCCCACGAAGGGCACTCCCCCCACTTAGGGCCTATATCCCTCGTGTTGATAATTGGCCGTCATAAACACAACCAACCAACCAACCTTTTTTTCCATTGTTTTGAAAATACAAAAAGTTGTTTCACTAAAACCACTGTAACATTTGAAGCAACCGTCAGATCGTCGTAAAATGTTTACAGATAGCTTTTTAAGGTTAGTATTTGCTAAACAGAATATTGATTCTGTATTTGTGTCTCCCTGTGTGTGAGACCGGGAACTTATCAACCGATGTGTTAAATACTCAATTGTTTCTAAGTTTAAATAGCAAAAAACATTTAAATGGCTAGCAGAAGGGATGGAAGATGAAAATTAAATGTAGCAATTTTTAAAGAAGGTAGAAAAAATATTAAACAAGAACGAAAATAATGCGTCCAGCATAGATTATGTAACACTTTCAAACACATTCGGAATACTGTAAGAAAACTTCACAATTTATTAAGGTGAAAGATGATGTCTAAATAAACAATTTAATAAAGAAAAGCATTTGAAAGCACAATTCCTGTTATTACAATAGTCGAAAAAAATCCTTTTTTGTGCAGTCCTGTATATGATATTTGAATTTTTATGTACACTATACATAGCATGCTAAAAGTCAGTTCACTAAAACGAATAGCATAGTTGAAATTTTTCATTCAGCCGTTTACGTGCATAAACGGATAAGTGCTTCAGATATTTTGTACTACTCAGTATGCGATCTATAGAATTTATACACCCAATTAACAATTAAACAATAAAGAAAAATCATGCGTCAAGGATAGATTATGAAACACTTTCCAACACATTCAGAATAATGTAACAAAATTGCATAGCTTAATAAGTTAAAATATTATGTATAATTCAACCATATGGAAACTCATAACCCATTTGAAAACCCAATTTCATCTGTTCCCATCTACAATCGGAAAATTATCCGAAAACTTTGAGCAGCCCTGTATAGGATTAAAACAGTTAAATTTAAAAGCGCAAGACGAAATTGAAAACGCACTTTAGCAATTATTACTCAAAGACGGTATTGTAACCAATTTCTTTTGTGTGTCCCTGTAAATGAACGACAAATGCTATGAGTACCCTATTCTGTCGTAATCATCTTATAGTGAAATTCAGTGATTGATTTATATCCGTTTCAATACATTTGAAACAGCGTAATGTCATTAAAACACACTGCAAACGATGTTTTCACATATACCATAATGTAATTGTATATGCTTTAGGGTAGTCCTGTAAATGAAATATTAATCCCACATACTTCATATGCAATACCAAACATAATTAGGTGACCCTAAATATGGATTATCAATTGCATGAAAATCCGAGTTTATTTACGGGAGTTAGAGCGTGGAGAGACGGACAGGCGGACAGACAAACCGAATGAACACTTTTCAACTTTGTTGAAAAGTGTTCATTCAACTTTGTTGGAAAGTGTTAAAAAATAGTTCAATTAAAAAACGCTCACTACGAATGAAAATGCACTTCCAGCAATTATTGTTCATACATAGCCTTCAATAGCTCAATTTCTTCTGTAGCCAAATTATTTTGTGTATCTCTGTACATGAAGGATAACTTCTATGCACACCAAACTCTACATTAAGCACCATGTAGTACATCTCAGTAAATTATATAAATTTCAATAACTTTGTTGGAAAGTGTTAAAAAATAGTTCAATTTAAAAACGCTCACTACGACTGAAAATGCACTTCCAGCAATTATTGTTCATACATAGCCTTCAATAGTTCAATTTCTTCTGTAGCCAAATTATTTTGTGTATCTCTGTACATGAAGGATAACTTCTATGCACACCAAACTCTACAGTAAGCACCATGTAGTACATCTCAGTAAATTATATAAATTTCAATAACTTTGTTGGAAAGTGTTAAAAAATAGTTCAATTTAAAAACGCTCACTACGACTGAAAATGCACTTCATGCAATTATTGTTCATACATAGCCTTCAATAGTTCAATTTCTTCTGTAGCCAAATTATTTTGTGTATCTCTGTACATGAAGGATAACTTCTATGCACACCAAACTCTACAGTAAGCACCATGTAGTACATCTCAGTAAATTATATAATTTTCAACAAGTTTAAATTTGTGTAACATCATTATAATGTAAAACAACCAATTTTACCCAACAGGCAATAATGTAACAGAATTATTTTGAGTTTCCCTGTAAATGAACAGTTAATGCTATGCACTTTATTTTCAATACCGAACTTCCATCGTATTACACAATAACATCTATGAATTTGATGGCAATAGGACTATATCCGCGTGAGTTAGAGTGCGGACGGACAGACAGAAAGACAGACATACAAACCGATTTCATAAATACTTTTCAACTTTGTTGAAAAGTGTTAAAAACAAATATAAATAAATCAGTTTCATTATACTCTATTTCGATAAATATGTAGCGTTTTAGAAATGCTCTTTACTCGAAAATTTCAAGCAGATTTTGTGTGATTTTAATTGTGTGAAATTAAAAGAATATTATTGGTCCGCATATTAAAAATCCTATTTAATAGTAAAGTTTCAGACAACATTTTAAATCGGTACTTTACACAGGATTTAAATTAAAATTTATTGGTGTAAACTAATCAAGTAGACCAACTTACAAAAAAAAATCATCTGATGAGTAAAAAAAGTTTAGAAATAAGCGTTATTAAAAGTGTTTAGTAAGTATAACTTAGTAGATTACATTTAATACATATCTTGGTATGACGGTGTTTTCGTATACCCAGGTTCACAAAATGAGTAAGAAAAACTTTAACACAAAAATTTAGAGGACTTACTTCTTTATTATGAAAACTTTTAAAGGAAGGCCATGAAAGTACAGAGGGACGGGGAGAAGTCAAACACAAGACTGCCCAATGAGGCGGCCCCGAAGGGCGGAAAGCCGAGGTCCGTCACGTTCAAGATCAGAGGAAGTAGTGAAAAAAATATTCTTTACAATCACTCACTCATTGGCGAGATGAATAGGAACATATGTACTGTATTGGCGATGAATATGGGTGTCGTGGACAAAGGAATCAGAAGAATCCCCGAAGTATTACATAGAACTAAAACTTACGCCATGGCGGGCTATATGGTTACAAGTATTTTTAAAATTCCTGCGGTAAAGCGGGGTGATTGAAGGCATAGCTAACACGTGATATTACGTGTACGTTACAGATTTAACGACAGCTTAAATTAGTCAGCAAGGGGCATATGGCTTTTATCCGACAAAATACAAGGGTGAGAATTGATTATTAATGCAAGCCAAGAGGCTGAGAAAATATGCGTTACATATGGTCGGCTGGGAGGCGAAAGAACTTCACTTCTATTTTATTCTTTTATTTTATCTCAACGGAAAATCACTGCGGTTAAGATATATTCTTATACGAGTGAAAGTGAAAGAAAAAAGGAACAGACTGGTAAATGATACATGCATTTAAAACGTACTTTTAAAGTATAATTGATAGTTACAGTAGTGTGAGGGGGGGGGGGATGAATGAATGCCGACATAATATGAAATTAAGTATTAAAATGTGAAATTTAAACTAAATATTTTATTTGAAGGGCAGGGGGGAGAGAATAATGACAATTTATAATGAACCAGTAAGGTTAAATGTTGATTTTTGAAGGGACAGGAGGATAAATGAATATATAACGGGAAAGCTGTTATACTTGGTATATAAATGATAGGGAATATGAAGATAGATATTTCTGAAGGATTGGCAAAAGTGGTAAATTACAAAATGTTATGTGCCTATTTCTAGAATAGTTAATTTTTAAAATAAAGTATAACTTATTATTTTCTATGAAAAATATACCAGTCGTTTAATTACTGTTTCTTGTTAGTTCTTCATAAAAAATATATATCTTAGAGAATGATTTTTATTCTGATAAAAACAACAAAAAATGTTACATAGCTTTAAATGCTTAAATTAGTTTCTTTTAAAAGAATGTTACTGATTGTCAAAATGTTTGCTAAGAAAAAAGATAATATTTTTATCATCTTTTTCAATTTCTTTTTTATTATCTCCTCATTAAACAACATTTTCACACAAATATGTGTCACTACAATATTTGAGTTCATTTTTTTTTTCATCAATGAAAATGTCTTTCAACAAATAAGTGTTTTATTTAATTACCCGATACAAAAATTTAGATTAAGCATTTATTTAAAAACTGACATTCAGTGAAACAATTAAACGCATTTTAAGTTCTTTTAACGGATAAATCGAAAATAAAATTCAAAAGACCTTTAAATTTTTTTACATAGAATAATTTACCAAATAAAAATATTATTGGAATGATTAGAGTGACAGCTTAAGGGGAAAATTGAATCTATTTGTTTTTTAAATCCGGCTAAAAAATGATAAAAAAAAAAACTTGATGAAAAGAAAAAATATATAACGTGATAACTTATTAAGAATATTGGAATTGAAAGTAACTCCATTAGAAACTATTTTTTCACTATGCAATTTTTTGTAAAAGGAATTATTGTGCTATGGAGAGATAAAAAATTCATTCGAAAAAAATAGGGTAAATAAATTGTTAAAATAAAATAACAATACAAAATGTATATTTCTACATTTTATTTAAATAATTTGGTTAATATCTATCTATATATATTTAGATATAAGTATTACTTTTGCACTTTATTGGTGTGCACTATTGAAGTATACTAAAGAAAATAACTTGCAACTGGTGTGAATCAATAAGAACTAAAAGATCATTTGAAAACACCATCAAAAACAGTTAAATGCGCCAGGCCTTTCGAAAGATCTGAGTTTTTCTTCGTCAGACGCAAAGAAGTCGTACTTCTGCTAGGAAAGAAGCAGCAAGACTGAAATGAGAGATATGGGAAGGGAAACAGGCTGACGAAACAGTCAATAAGAAATTAGAAACCAACAGCCAATAGGAAAGCAGGAGACAACAGCCAATCGCAGAAGAGTATAATCAAAACAAAAGAACACAGAGTATAATAAAATGAAAGCACAAACATATATTAAAATATGGGAAAACATATTAAAATGAACAGAATATAAAAAAGATGGTGATGAACATTTTTTGATGCTGTTTTAAGAAGATCCTTTAGTTCTTATTGAAGTATACCAAATGACAAAAAATCATATGATAAGAGTAAAAGTTTAGAAATAAGCGTCATTAAAAGCATTTAATAAGTATAACTTAGTAGACCAGATTCAATGCATAGCATGGTATCATAACGATAGAGACTTTAAAAGTACACTGTTAAATATTTTGCAGCATTCTGGCAGGACATTCGACCGTTTTTTGAAAAAACGGTTTTATAACCATAAGTTAACTGTATTCTGACCATAAAATGGCCAATAATATGGTCAGAATAATGTTAAAATTACGGTTGTTTAACCGTTTTCGGAAAACGCGGTCAAATGACCTGCCAGAATGCTGCAAATTTTTAACAGTGTAGATATTTCTGAAGGACTGGCAAAGTGGTAGATTACAAAATGCCACTTGCCTATTTCCAGAATACTTAATTCATGAAATAAAGTATAATTCAATATTTCAAAAAAAAAAAAAAAAAAAAAAAAAAAAAAAAAAGCCAGTCGTTTAATTATTGTTTCGTGTTAGTTCTTCGTAAAAAAAAATATAATATCATTAAGAATGGTTTTTATTCTGATAAAAACAGCAGAAAATGTTATATAGCTTTAAAAAAATGTTTAAATTAGTTTCTTTTAAAAGAAATTTATTGATTGTCAAAATGTTTGCTAAGTAACAGTTAATCTTTTTATCAATTGTTTTTTATTTATTTATTTTATGTAATCTCATTATTAAACACCATTTTCATACAAATATGTATTATTACACTATTTGCAATCACATTTTCTTCATTAGTGAAAATGTCTTTCAACTAAACATTTTATTTAATTACTCCACTCAATGACTTTCGGTTAAACATTTATTTAAAACTGACATTAAGTGTATTAATTAAACGGATTTTAAGTTCTTTTAATATGAAAATAAAATTCAAAAGACATTTAAATTTTCTTCATAGATTACTTTACTGAACAAAAATATTATTGAAATGATTAGAGTGACAACTTAAAGGCATAATTTAATCTATTTGTTTTTACATTTTCATAAAAATGAAAAAAAAATATATAAAAAAAAACAAAAATACATATAATATGATAACTTATTATGAATATTGAAATTGAAAGGAACCCCATGAGAAACTATTTTTTCACTATGCATTTTCTGTAAAGGGAATACGTGTGCTATGGAGAGATAAAAAGTTAATTTGTGAGATATGGCACAAATAAATAGTTAAAATAACATAACATACACTGTTAAAAATTTGTAGCATTCTGGCAGGTCATTTGAACGTTTTTTTCCGAAAACGGTTACACAACCGTAATTTAACACTATTCTGGCCATATTATTGGGCATTTTATGGTCAGAATATAGTTAAATTATGATTATGAAACCGTTTTTTCAAAAAACGGTCGAATGACCTGCCAAAATGCTGCAAAAGTTTTAACAGTGTACACTGTTAAAAATTTGCAGCATTCTGGCAGGTCATTTGACCGTTTTTTTTTTTCGAAAACGGTTACACAACCTTAATTTTAACACTATTCTGACCATATTATTGGCCATTTTTGGTCAGAATATAGTTAAATTATTGTTATGAAACCGTTTTCTCAAAAAACGGTCAAATGACTTGCCAGAATGCTGCAAATTTTTTAACAGTGTAGTTAAAATAACAAAATATATATTTTTGCATTATTAATTAAATAATTTTGTTAATATGATTACATATTTGTTAATGAGAATATAAATTTTATTTTTTAAATATTCTTTTATTGGACATACTACTCTAGAATGTGTTTTAAAAAGTAAAGGTTTTTAATACCTTTGTGTTTTTCGAATGATGTTATTTTTTAAAGTTTAACAGATGTTTTTTAGACAATGTTCATAAATTACCTGTTTTTTTTTTTTTTTCCTTCAGAACAAAGTTACGTTATATTACATAGAGATTAGAGCAGGTAAATATTCCTTATGTATTAATGCAACATCATTTAACATACCAAAATTATGGCTTGAGATGATTTCGAATGTAGAAATAAACATTCAAGTAAATAAATGAATAAATAAATAAATAAAAATAACGTGCTTCATTCAGAAAGTACGTAAAAAATTTAATGATGAAGTTTCAAATCATTACAATCGTGTAATTTTGGAATATTTCTATTTAATTTGATAATGGCTTCGACGAAACCGAAACATGAAAACAATCTATTAAACTTTTTACTGTTTTTAAAGTTTCAATTTTACACAGTTTAGAAATTAAGAGGAGTATGTTAAATTACTCTTTTTGTCTTAAATTTTATCATTTCTTCAAATGCATATACTATGCGAAATAAATTTTAGCCGTTATTCCGAATCTTTACTCTGGACCTTTTGGTTTCTTAGGAGCAATAATATGTACTTACAAGGAAGGTCTCCATACTGGGCATACTCAGAATAGTTTGAAAAAAAATACTAATTAAACTACTTATGTATGTAATAAAGGATCAATCAAATTTAGCGGCGGAATTACAGTAGAAAGTCTGTAAAACAATAAAATACTTTCGAGTATTTGGCGCGAAAGCGTCACGCTATTTGGCAAGCAATACTTTTCCTTGCCAAAAGCAAACGATTTTAGTGCACCTGAAAATTGATTATTAATTGGTTTTTAGAATGCGTGTAAATAGTATTTAATTTAAACTTAAACAATGAGAGAGTTTTATAAATACATTTTTTCGTATTACATATTTATGTTGCTTGTTATTTAATTTTATTACTTTAAAAACAATTTCATGTATAAAAAATACTTTCATATATTTAAGCGTATTCCAAAATACAGGCAAGATTCATTTACCAGTTATTCATTTCAAAGAATTCGTCGTTTCCATAGAAACAAAATTGAATCGACTCGACAGTGCTCAATTGGACTTGATTTTGAGATATTGAAACAATTTTAATTTATTTTAATTTTCTTTTAATTCATAAAATTTAATATTTAACTCTCACTATAAAAATCTACATATACATGACAAAACTATAGTTAAATCAAACTAAAACTGACAAAACTAAAGTTATTTACATTAAATTTATTTAAACAAGTTCAATATGAAACATTTTTATCTTAAAGAGTATTCGGCATAAAAAAGTATTTTTTGAAATTTCATTTCATCGCCAACCGACGTTAAATCGCCAAATACACGAAATTTTCATTTTTTTTACGAACGTTCTATCGCGGTTCCGCCAAAAAAAATTTTATAAACATATATATCCTCATGAGAAGAACACTCTAATTTTTTTCAGATTTTTCTGAATATGCCCGCATGGAGACCTTCCTTGTTAGTAACAACTTACAAGGAGAGGGTCCGAGGTTGGTCTCACGGAATCCAGCGATCCTTTGTACATTGATAGAGTATAGTTAATAGATAAACATATCAACAGGATAAAGTGCAATATTCAGGAGGGTCGTAAAAAACGAGCTCCAAAGTTCACCCATTATTGACTCTTTAGTATATAACCGGATAAATTACTGGCGCTTGCGAGAGGCTCGGTAGTACAGTTGGCAGCGCGCCAGACTTTTTATTTTCTCCTTCTGGGACGTCTGCGGGTTCGGTACTCCGACAAGCTTTTTTTTTTTTCAGCCAAAATAATGATCAGTTATTTTTAAACCATAATTAAAAAAATATATCTAATTATTTAAAGTTAGACAAATATTCAAAAAATATGCTTCTGCACGCAGACACACACTTATATATATTATGTGCTTATTAATTTACAGAGATATTGCCGCTTTATGCATCTAATGGGGGGAAAAAGGAAAATAACTGAATTATTCAGTCGACAAAATTTAATTTTATTCACATTTATTTATAGACTTTTCTATGAATAGATACCTGTTGTTTTCAGCGAAGTAAATTAAAATACGCTACATAAAATTAAAATATGCTATTTTATTTTTATCTTGTATTTTAAAATGTTATCATTTTTAATTTTTTTTTAATTTTTTTAATTTTTAAAACATAATTATTTTTTATCATGGGATCTCATGTTTGGAATTAGAATAACTGTTTTCGGTTAAAAACCTTGTAACGTAGATTTGCAGGTGGTTTTTAAGCAAAACAAGTACGGTATAGAAAATGAACAGGGTGGGTTTAAAATGTTTACCTTTCTTTTGTTGAAATTTAAGCACCCATCTGCCGCAGAGCGAATGAGTACGGCATTTTGTTTTTAAAGTTTTGAAGTGATTAGACGTTGTTCTTTATTATAGTGTCATAATTAAAATGAAAAAAGCTATTTTGTAAAAAATGTCTAGTGAAGAAGCTTCTAAATTTACAAATATTGAAAAGCGAATTTCATAATACACAATTCATAGCGAATCATCAAAATTGATATTAAAAGATGTAGTCGTGTATTACACAAAGTTACTCTCTGAAAATAATTTAATTTCATCGGAGTCTTCAGACGCTATTTCTTGTGAAGCCAAGCTTATCGGGAATGAACTTTTTCACAATAATCTAGAACTACTTTGTGATAGAAAAACTTATAGTTGAAGCACAGCTTTGGTAAAACTAGGCGACGTTTATTTTTATAGGCAGGTGAAAAATATGATTAAGCGGTTACAAAATTGTAATTGTTTAATTGAACGGAAAAGAGAAATTAATTCTCGCTAGGATTGTATAAAAATTCATTCAATTGTGCATTATCAACTCTCTTCACCTATATTTTGTAACATGA
The DNA here is from genome assembly GCA_963932465.1 of Maratus speciosus. Lineage (NCBI taxonomy): Eukaryota > Metazoa > Arthropoda > Arachnida > Araneae > Salticidae > Maratus > Maratus speciosus. The sequence goes on from OZ010786.1 coordinate 26,159,240, forward strand.
TAAAATACGCCTGGCATGCATGGAAACTTTCACATAAAAGAATAATATTTATGAATGTCAATGAAGTGTGTTTTCCAAATGATCTTTTTTAAAACGCCTTGTTCCTGTAAAAACACTTCTTTTATTATTCGTGCACGCTGTCGCAAAAGTTTCTGTTTCATATGTTTTTATGATAATTATCATCCCGGTTCCTGCCCGTAATCAGAACCTCAATTTTAATAGAACACATTTATTTTTTAAGTACATAGTATAGACAGAAATGTAAAATAAATTTAAATAAGTGTAAAATAAGTGTACGTCATTGTGAAATATATGAAAGTAATTGTAAAATAAATATAAATGATTGTAAATAAAACTAAATATAAAATTTACAAAAATGTTGAATGCAAAAAAATACGTATATACTGCATAAGATTCTTGCTTTTTTTTTTCATTATATCCATAAGGATGCAATATAACTGTCTCTCTCCGTAAATAAATAAATATGTGTGAATGGGCCAATATTTATATTTGTCTTACATTTAAATAGTTATATATATATTTTTTTAATTGTGGCTCAAAAATAATTTATCATTATTTTGTCGGGAGAAAAAAAAATCGTCGTTGGAGGATCGAACCTGCAGATATCCGTAAAAACGAAAATTAGAAGTCTGGCGCGCAGCCAACTTTGCTATCGAGCCTGTCGCAAATGAACTTAATTTATCCGATTATATACTAAAGAGTCAATTGGGTGAACTTTGGGGCTCGTTTTTAACGGCCCCCCTGAATATTGCACTTTATCCTATTGATATGTTTATCTATTGACAATACTCTATCAATGTACAAAGGATTGCTGGATTCCGTGAGACCAACCTCGGACCCTCTCCTTGTTAGTAAAATGAAATTTCGTTTCTAAAAATATCAAGGTATCGGGTACAGAGGAATTTTCTGCGGAATTCGTCTGTTTTAAGCAATATTTTACTCCCACCTTGAAAAGTATAAAATTGAAGGTGGAATCGTAAAAAAAAAAAAAAAAAAAAAAAAAAAAAAAAAAAAAAAAAAAATGTTAATGGATGAACGGCATTTGGCAGGAGCATGAAGAAGTGATAGGGGTGGAGAGGACTTTAGTAACCCTGAAATGGAACCAACATAATAGTCACCTGACATTATTTTTTTCTACCGTTATTTTCTTTGATGGTTCGAAATTACAAAATTTGGGTGTGACAGAATTATGAGAGCGACAGCAATGTGCATGTTGGCAAAAATTTCAACTTATCAATCTGTCCCGAAAAATATTATAGCCAGAAGAAAAAAAAAATGACAAATTTTAAAAGAACTTTCAGTTTTACAAATTTTGGTACTGTAAATTTTTTAACTTCTACGGAGCTGGTCATATATTACGTACGCCATGGATTAAACATTAATATTCCTGGACCAATTTTAAATGTAATTCCATTCTTAAACTTCTAAACATCCCACAATATTACTTTTTATATCGTCGTATAGAGAAAAAAATGCATTTTTAATTGCAATTTGTTTGAAAGCTGTATCTCAATTTCTTTCTGAGTTATTAATTTTTTTGTAGTTTTTATTACTTTTTTGTCATAGTGGCAACAGAAGTATCCATTTCTGTTGAAAGTAAAGGAAAAATACATATTACTGTGTAGACCAATCAGAAAACGAATAAAATGCGGAATCAACTAATAAAAAACTTCAGATATGTTTTTTATTTCCTACCCATACCGAGTACAATAACCATTTTCCCAAATGGTTAAAAGATAAAAACGATTACACAAGTTTAGACCGTTTTCCATTGAATAGGAAAGAATATATAATAAATTTACAGATTTTTAAAATTAGAAATATATTTTTACATTTTGAGGATGCAATGGTAGCAATTCGTTCATGTTCACATTCCTTGTGTATTTAAATACTTAACAAACTTACAAACAACTTAAATTACAAACAACTTTTTATGTGAAAAATCAAAAACTTTTAAGATTGTAAATAAGATGATAAAAAATTTTTCATAAGAAAAATTAAAAAATAAATTATGTAATAAAATACTACAGATATTAAAGAATTAAATTTCATGTTTTTAATTTTCGTACAAGTTGTTGGTGTAATTTTTAAATTTGAAAGGTAAGCTCTATTCCTTCGAAATCTTACTGAAAAAAAAAAAAAAAAACAACGGCATGCAAACTTTATATTTCATAAATATTCTTAATAAGCACTTCTATTAGTTGAAGAAAAATGTATTTATGAATTTTCATAATTGTTATAAATTACAATATTTTTTTTATTTTCTTTCTTGAAGATAATTTAAAAACGATAATAAGTAAAAATAAAAACTTTATTTTGTATCTCACATAAATTAAATTAATTTAGAGGAACAATTGCAGTTTATGTTTTAAAACAATTATGCCTGACATATTCATAATACAAAAATCCCTATGAAATTGATATTCTTTTTTTTTTCTAGTGCGATAATTGTTTTTCAATGGATATGAAACATATAATCATTAGTTTTTAATATTGCAGAAATGTGGATTATAGAACATTTCGCGCAGGTAAGAAAAAAATCTTGAAATTTACAGGGTTTTTTTTTTTTTTTTTTTGCTCATATATGGTATTGAGTGGCTTATGTAGTTTTTCAGAAATAAAACTATTCTGAAGTTTTATCCCTTATTTTAAAAGTAGCAGTCAAAAATATATTGAAAAGACGTTACTAAAAGAATAAGGTAGTTTGATTTTTTAATTTTAAATAGTATTATTTATAAATGAAAATAAATAAACAAATAAAATCTATTTTTCGAAATTAATTTGCATTTGACAATATTGAATTTAATTTGTAAGAAACTGAAATTGGTAACATTAAGTTTGGTTAACTGCACTGGACAACAGTGTTTTTGTCCTAGAACTAAAATTAGTTGATTATAGATGAGATTTTGGCGCTGATTCCGAATATGCTTTCCGTTTATCTCTATGTGGTCCAGGTTTTGAAAAATTTGCATATTTAAATTTATGCAAATTTAAGCTTTTTTGTGTTATTTAATGCAAATTTTAGATACATGTCACATCTAATTATGTTTTCTAGATAATGACTACTTGACTATTTGCTTCAGATAAATGTCACGAGTTGTATATTCTTAACATTTATTTATCAGTTATTAAGCCTAATTTGCATATTTTTCAATGGTGTAATGTTTACATCGCTATCAACTTTAAAATAGTTGCCGCAGAATTGACGTAATTTTTTTCTAGTCTAGATTTTTATGCTGATTTCAAATCTGCAGTATGTTTTCTTATGTTATGTCTAGTTTTTGAGTAAGATGAATTTCTACTTTTGCACGGCATTAACACAAGTTTAATATAAGATGCTTTTTAGGGGTGTGCAATTCATTGACAAGAAGGTGAACAGGGTCAGATTCCTATCAGAGACATAAACAAAAATTTGTATAATCGAAAAAAAAAAGTTGTAAAACCTATCCTAACTAGTTGAAGTTTATCAAACAAAGTATCATCAAAAGCTATTTCTGACTTTTTTGACCCAAAACTAAAATTTCATTTTTTTTCAAAAACTAGACGTGATAGAAGAAAACATATACTAGATTTGAAATCAGCTCAAAAAATTGGTTTAGAAACATATTAGCGTAATTGTGCGGCAAAAATATTTGAATGTCAAGAAACATTATTAGAAAAACATGAAAAATATGCAAATTAGGTACAATATTTCACAGTCACGTGTCAGTATAATCTCAGAAACAACGTTTTTGTGAAGTACATTAGGTAGTAATCATAACATAAAACAAAAAACCCAGTCTGATATTGCTTTATACCTTAAATTTGTAAATAATTGTATAAAATTTACTAAATTTGCATAAATTGAAATATGCAAATATCATTCAAACTTGACTTGCTGGATTAAATCTAAAACTAGATTCGGAATCAGCACAAAAAGCCACTTAAAAAGCAACTAATTTCTGTTTTAGGACAGAGCAAAAGTTCAAATTTGTTGACCAGTGCTTTTTATCGGTTTTAGCGACGAATATAAAAGAAAATGCTAAATCAGATATATGTAATATGGACAAAGAAATTGGTAATTTCAAACAATTTAATAAGCTTGTAATACAAAAAATTATGGTAAGAATACTTATGACATCAAATACACGGTTAAGTGCAAACATTACTCGCACTCAGACGGTTCCATACAATAAATATATGAATTATTAACTGTATTAACTGTATAAAATCGTTGCTAAAAGAATAATAAGACTTTGTAGAAAACCTATAAACTACGAATACGTATAAACGTAGAAAACTACGTTATACAACGTAGAGTTGGGTATAGCTGTATATACTAGAAAAGTATGAAGGAGTATATCATAAAAATTTAAAATGATATGAAGCATAAATAATATCAAATATTGCTGTTCTGTATAATTCTTTTTTTATCTTATCCTAATCTGCCTATGATGAACTTAATTCGGTACTGACAATAAAAGTAGTCCATATTTAACCCCTTGTACTCTGGCGCTCTTAGCGGATAAGCCACCAGTATTGCCGCATCTGGCTGTTTTGTTTGTTTGTTTTGTTTTGAAATTTTGAAATTACACCACAAAAATTTAATTGGTAGTTTTCTTTTACTTTATTTATTGAAAATCAATCATCTTGTAAAGCAAAAATAAGAGTTAAAACTTTCTGGTGAGACATCGAAATGTCTAACTAAAAAATCAGCCATATAGATGGCCAAAATTGCATGACGTATGCTGCGTTAGTCGTAGAACGCAAGACCTTAAATTTCATTTGGCATTTCATAAAACACAAAATTCAGCGTGATAACAATCTTTCCTTTTTAAAGTGTAGTTAAACGAAAACCCTTGTTCACAGCTGAAACTTGGCATTGTGCTAAGCGTGCTTCGAAAGGAGGTCGCACAGCTGCAACGCCGCCTTGGTCGATGCCACATTTTTCCAGATCGTGTTGAGAGATTTACTCAATGCAAACTAGTCGCGAATCCCATAATATTTATGTGATTAATTCTAATTAAATTAGTCTATTTTTAACAATTTGACGTTTATTTCTTTTATACAGCTACTGGGCATTAAATTACACAAATATATCATTAAAAGTTGCTATCTGGGCATTCAAACCCGATGGCTCATAGCGTACGCCGCTGTCATTATGTATGTCCCAACTGTCCGCGTCTTTAAGGGTTAATATTTCTACTAATTACAAATGATGGTTTTCGAAAATCACTATCAACAATGCAACTTCTGCTACGATAGGATCCTGAAGCGCTCCTCAATACCTATGATGAATTCCTGCAATTCAAAATTTGTGTGTAACGGAAAAATGCGTTTTTCTCAAAAACTATGTGACCCAAGGTAATCGCTATAATTTTCCTGCAAGGTTTAACCTAACTTCTACTACCTCTAATTTTTTCATAATTTTAGTTTCAGTCGATTCGGAAATAGATGGTGGCGAATATATTTTTGCACTAAATTTTCGACTGCATCTCTGAAAATATAATACTTAAAATTAAAAGAAAAGTATTTTTGAGTTCAGCATTACGAAAGCTTTCACCCAATAACCGACACGATATGCTAAGTAAATATATATATTTTTTTTAAGTAATTTAATTAGTCCCTCTACATTTTCCTAAATATATTTGTGAATGCTTAATAATTTGTAAATATGTGGGACAATAGTCTTTATTACTTCCTCAGTTTCAACTTTCCACGTTCCACGTTTCCACTTTCCAATTTACGTTTACGAGTAATTTGACTCTGACAGACGGACAGACAGACACAGGAGATATCTTATAATGTTTCCGTTTTTAACTTTTAAGTACGGAATCCTAAAAGTAGATAAAATCTCAAATCTGTCAAATTTTTTATTTCTAACTTCTGCAAACCACACTACACAAAAATTTGCATAATTCTACATAAAGATATAACGTTAGTTGTGGGGAACTGGACCCACGAGGTAACTGGGCCATAGGCTATTTTATAAAAAACTGTTGATGTTTTTTAAAATTTAGCTTCTGTGAACAATGCAACTTAATCTCTACTTCCTAAAACAACGTGTGTCAACTCAATCATAACTCTCACTATGCTGTGATAGGTTGTCAAAAATTTACGTTTCTTTTTTAAAAAACAACGTCAATATGGTTGAACTTCTTCGGCTTTTTATTAAAATACTGTAAGTACTTTTATTAAAGATTTTTTTTTTTTTTTTTTAAGATTAGGCATATAACTACATTAATATTATTAGGTATCGCTACATATTTACTTCATTTTTCGAATGTAAGCCCGGTGTCCCAGTTACCCCATAAATTTTTCAAGAATGGGATAACTGGGACATTATTTGGGGTAAGTGGACCATGCTGGGTCCAGTTACCCCAATAGTTATAAATAACTTTTTTTAGTTTGCCTTACTGCGGAAAATAAATTTCTCCATTGTTTTTTGCTCACAATAAAGAAAATTATAGAATACCGTGTTAAAATTACGTAATAAAATTGAAAAAAAAAGCGTACTGAGTGGTTTCAAACCAAATTTCTTGACCCCTAGAGAGGCGGTGATGCCGTTATGGCATCACATAATTTTAATTCCTTATTGTCACATTGGCACCGGAATTTTATAATGAAAATTTCACCTTTATTAAGAACGCGGAAACAAATAGATTCTTTTGTAAATGGTGATGTCATTAAATTATTTCAATGTTTCACGAATGCACGTACCTTGCCCCTGGTCGCATTCTATAGGGAAACTTTTATTGTTCCTACCACTATTTTGAAAATAATACCTTCATCGCATCGTTCTTTAGAATATGTTAAATAAAATGATCATGAAGGTAACTCATTAAGGGTTGTGGTAGAAACAATAAAATTTTCCCTATATAATGCGACCCCTGGATACAGATAAAATATTTAAGTACTTACGTAGCCTTTTGTTCATAGATTTACGTTGCTATTTTTTTCCTCGAAATACCCATGTGACTTTTATACTTATTACCTATACTAAAGTACTTACTTAATTTTTATGTTTTTTTGGTATAAATAAATCTAATATTTTCACTTTTAGTGCTTTTTTTACACACATTGATAGCAAAGGTTTCCCTTACAACGCTCTTTAGTAGTTGATATATAATTTATATGATCTGCCTGGTTTAAATATTTTAAAGTTGTTTACAGTTTTTCAAACAAGACCTGATATCCCATATGAAAAAAAAATAAACGCGTGTGGAACATAGGCCCTTCTGGCCCACTTACCCCATTTTTATGGGGCAGCTGGACCCATGAGCAAAGAAAGATGAAAAAATGCTATTTTTATACTTTTAAATATTAAAATGAAATTTTGAGCATTTTTGTCTGATAGAAGGAACCTAACTGAACACATTTACAGAAGTTCAGACTTTAATTTAAATGAACATGAGCTTTTTGAAGCTGAATTGTCAGAAGCTCCAAAATCACATTGTAAAAGCATGGCCCAATTGCCCCAACTAACCTTATCTTTTAGAAAGTTAAAATACCATAAAAGGAACATCCACCTCGAAATTTCACATTAGGAAAATTAAGTTAATTTTAATTCCATATAGTGTATTAATTAATTTACTCTTATTACATATTTAAAATAATTCGTTAAAGACTTAAAGTTTCATTATTTCTGAAAATAACAACAACTAACTTAAAAAAAAAAAAAAAATTCTGTCTATGGGCTATTCCGTGTCACTTGTGGGACAGCTTTTCTACATATTACTGCTGTTTTAACAATTTTTAATATAGTATAAAATTAAAAGAACTATGTTAATAGGAAAATCTGGCATTTTTTGTTATTTTTAATCGTGTTTCTTATGGAATGGCTGTTATATATGTCCAAGTATTGTTTTGAGGATTAGTAAGAAAAATGAAATTTAAATCAGCAAATAACATTATAATAAATACAAATAAATAGAAACATTGCAGTTGAAAACGGTTTTCCAAAACGTATTATTGATAAACTAATCAACTCACAGAAAAACTACATGAAGATACAAAAAACTACCCTGAGTAATAGGAGATATTGCAAAATGAAATAGTACAGTCGTGGAAAAAAAAAAGTAAACACCCCCTACTAACTCCTCAACAAATTATCGTAGAATAAAGTTACTGGTACCGAACGATTGGATATAAAGTCTGCGTTTAAATGATATAGATAAAATTTGCTTAGGGGGCCATCTACATATTAAAACGATCCGTAACTTTATTTTTTGCAATAGCAGTACACAATTCTGACAGTATAAATGAACTCTACACCCTTCAATTAGCCTAAAAACAAATTTTTATGCAATTCGTACCATAATTTTCTGAGAAATTAATTATTTTAAAACGAGCGTATTTTAAGGGCTGTATCCAAATTGAAGTTCGGAACTGGATTGTTGACCGAGAGAGCCCTCATCTTGATCAAGGCACCTTAAGAAGTCAATGAAGCCTGCTAGATTACACGACAGCAGAAGAAATTTCAAAATATCTAGTCACTCCTCTTATAGACAGCCCCTTAAACCATCATTTTGCCGTTTTTTAAGCATAATTTGAAAACTACTTGGAAGAAAAATGTGAAATTTTAGATTTCCATAAAGCAGGACTTAATAAATCTAATTCCATAAAAAGAATTGTGGGTTACAATTCATAATTTTTTCGAGTATTAATTTCATAAATCATAATCCATATCATAAAGTTATAAAAATTGCAAATTCAGCGTATTTATGTTTGGGTATATAAGTATTATTGCTGCACAAAAAATTGGCACATTAGCAGCATAATTTCAGGAGATATAAATAAAAATATGAAAATGTAATTTAACATTAGAAGCACTAAATTTTGAATGTTTATAATTCAAAAACTTATCATTCAAATTACTTGAAATTCGGTGTCTAGGCATAGTTTGAGCTGAAGATTTGAAATATCTCGTTAAAATTGGGTATTGTCATTGAAAAAAAATGAAGTTTGGATTCGTTTTAATATGTAGATTGCCCCCTAAGCAAATTTTATAAACATCATTTAAAAGTAGACTTTATTTCCAATCGTCCGGTACCAGTAATTTTCTTCTACGATAATTTGTTGAGGAGTTAGTAGGGGTGTTTACTTTTTTTTTTTTTTTTTTTTTTTTTTTTTCCACGACTGTACATTCCAGGACTTTTCGAAAAACACAGACATGCACTTTTTCGCTTTGGCGTAAACTTAATATCCACTCCTAGAATAAAATTAAAAGATCTAGTTAGTGCCAAAATAGACCCGATCCCAAAAGATGAAGTTTCTGGAGTATATGTAATTCCACTGAAAACAGAAAATATTTTTTTCGAATACATAGGAATGATTTCTCCTAAACTTAAAGATCGTATTAAAGAACATTTGAGAGATTTGATGTACAACCGAGCAACAACATCCCTGTCAGGACTTAACCAGAAGCAGAATATACAAGTTAATTTCAAAGATACAAAAATTTAAAAAAAAAGTCCCTTAAAGAATTATCATGATTTAATTATCCGTGAATCAATAGAAAATATTACTAAAGAAAATACTGTTTGTAATGACGTTTTATCCTACGACATACCCATAATGATAAATACCATGTGAATAGTGTTTGGTTTCGGATAACCTGTGTACGAGTCAGATTTAAAAAAAAAAAAAAAAAGATTATTTTTTCATTAAAGCATGAATAGATTATTTTCTTTAATTGTTTAATGGAATATATAGGTTTACAAAAATAGTCAGGTAACAATCAAATATCTTTTGAATAGTTAAAGAAAGAATTGTGGAACGACTGTTATATTAGAGTTACCTCAATGTCCCTATTGGCGAAATTTTGAAGTTATCAATTTTCTCGAAAAACATGAGATAAATAAAAAAAAACTGCATTTAAAAAGGTATAGACGGTATTTCATTTTTTATGAAAGATTGTATAATAAATTTTCAGATTTTTGAAAACTATGCATACGTTTTTGCATTTTGAAAATGCAGCAGTAGAATTTGATTCATATTCAAGTTTATTGTGAATTTATATAGTTAAAACTCTAAACTAATAGATATTTGCAACAAAAAATTAAATTTAAATCTTTTAAAAATGTTACTTAAATGCTATTTTAATCATGTGAAAATTTAAATGTTGCATTATCTATTAAATTATTAAATTACAGTTTTTTAATCCTTTTCATACAAATTGATGGAGTAATTTTTAATCTAGAAACATAATATTTCTCCTTCATATGTTTATTTAAAAAAAGGAAATTTGACATTTCATAAATGCTCTCATTAAATACATCTGTTAGATGAAAAAAATCTATAGATGTTATAAGTGGAAATATATTTTTATTTTCTTTCTAGAAGAGAAAATTAAAAACTTAATCAGTAAACATTGCAACTATATTTTCCTTCTGACATAAATTTAATTAAATAACGAAAAATTGCATTTTATGTAATAAACTAATTATTTCTGAGATCTTCACATTCAAAGAATGTCGATGAATTTTATATTCTTTATTTTTCTGGTACGATAATAATATTTTTTAACAGCTATGTAAGACGTAACATAATCATTAATTTTTTAGTGTTATAAAAATTTGGCTAATAGAAAATTTTAACGCTGGTAAGAAGAAAAAATATTGAACAGTAGAAAATTTATTTGTCTGCGCTCATACGTTGTTGAGATGTTGAAGTATTTTATCAAAGGTAAAAGTATTCTGAAGTGTTCTCCCATATTTTAAAAGATGCAATTGATAATATATTGAAAAGACGTAACTAAAAGAATATTAATATTATTTTTTTTAATTTTTAAATTGTGACATTTATAATTTACCCCTTAAATGCCGGGTGTTGCTTTTCGGCAACATACCCAATTTAGGCTCCTAAAATACTATTAGAATAATATTGAAGCTATAATGCCAAATGTTGCCAATAAGATACATTCTGGAAATATTATTAAATCGATTTTCAACATGTATATGGCAACAATTGTGCTGTTTAAGAATAAAGATAGATTTATTTTTTCAATTATTGCTACTTGTTCTTTTTATTTTGTTTGGAAGCTTGCGAAATACCCTATTTTGTTCTGCAGTAAACAAATAAAATTTATTTCTTATTATAGTTCCTAAAATTCTTGTGTGTTTAATATTATAGAATTTTATCAAGGAAAATTATTTTTTCAATGAAAGACCAGCATTACCGGTTAGTAACAAACTGTTTTTTAGCCGTAAACTATACTTAAAACAAAATAGGATTTTTTAAAGTATTTTTCCCATGATTTATTTAAAAAAATGAAAGCCGAAAAACATTATTACAATGATTTTTGAAAAATCAGGCATTTAAGGGTTAAACGAGACTAACAGTAAAAAAAGTTTTTATAAACACACTTTTAAATGATTTAATGTTTTGGACTCTCGAATCTCTTGTTTGCGAATTTCGATTCTTTTCTGGAATAGCATACGAATCATAGCACGACCTAGAGGATAATATCCTTTTATAACAATCTATCAGAATTTGCCCTCTCCTTTATGTCTGACTGACGGTTACAAATAAACTTCCAGCTCTGATTAGATAAATTCGGAAGTTTTACGTATTATGTATACCATGTGAAAGCACTATATATTCAAGGCTAGAGAAAGTAAAATTTACAGTACCTCAGTACTTAGAGCTCATAAAAATATTCTACATTAAAAAATAATTCATTACGAAATACGTAGTTAGGAAGTAGATGCGGTTCATTTTTTAAAGTAGTATTTTCTTTTCTAATTACACACCAATGACAAATGTTCTTTTCGTTCTATTTTGATAGTAATATGAAAACAATATCTATGTAATAACTATAAACGTAAAAATAGTTTTTAAAAAACCTCAGCATTCAATAATCGTCTTGAAAATGAAGCCTAATTTTTTGACTGCAATTCATGTTTTTTTCCAAAAATATCTGTTTACAATGCATTAATCTAGCGTGAGCACAGAATATAATTATGGAATATCCAATGCTTCTTTTTGCTCTTTGCAGAACTCTCAAGTAATTGAACTTATTAAAAAAATTATAAATCTTACTGTGTTCCTTTTTTAACATAGAACCACAGGGGGGGGGGGGGGGGAAATGCAATTTATCAAATTACAACGACCATTTGGAAAAAGTTTTTTTCAAAGACTAAAATTTAAGACATACAAAATCGCACGGAGTTGATCATACATTACGTACGCCCTGGATTAAACATTAATAGTGTTATTACACGTAAAAATTGCAAGCGACAAAAATCGCCTGCGATTCGTCAGATTTCCTGAAACTTACGTATTATCAACCTGAAACTCATGTATTATCCAAGCATTTCATTGGCTGTTCGGGAAAAGGCTTTTCCATCGTCAGAATTCCAAGATATCTGACGACCCATTTTAAATGAAATTTCATTCTTAAACTTCTAAAAATCCCACAATATTACTTCTTGCACCGTCGTATAAAGAAAAAAAAATGTACTTTTAAGTGCAACTTGTTTGAAAGCTGTATCTCAATTTGTTTCTGAGTTATTAATTTTTTTTTGTAGTTTTTATTATTTTTTTGTAATAGTGGCAACATAAGTATCCATCTCTGTTGAAAGTAAAGTGAAATACTTATGACTTATTATAGACCAATCAGAAAACGAATAAAATGCGGATTAAACCAATAAAAACCTTCAGATATGCTTTTGATTTCCTACCCTGACGAGGACAATAACCATTTTTCCAAATGATTAAAAAACAAGGGAAAATATATTTAAACAGTCTTTTTAGGATTTCTAAAAGGAACCACAGACGTCGGAATATACCAATTCGAGTGGTTTAATACAGGGTTATTTGCCTATTGGTTTGAACGAGTCTCTTCGGAATTTAGTAACCATACAATTTTCGCAATCAGGCATGGATATTTCATAAAAATTTGTCAGAGCATAAGCAGATATAGTTTTAAACTATTATTTAAACACAATCAGACTGATTGGTAAAGTTATTTAAATCTGTTATTAACCAACTGAGCGAAAAAATGCCCAGCCCGGGAATCGAACCCAGATCCTTGCGTTACGGAGCCAATGCTCTACCGTTTAAGCTAAATGGGTTGACAACCGGCGTGCATATTTCGCTCAGATAACCTTATTGGTAATAACATCTGGTCTGTCGTGTAGACAGCTCAACAGAATCAACCGCAGGTAAAGGAACTCCATATGAAAGATGGGAACGTAGATAAACTATTATTTTAACACGATCAAACTGATTGGTAAATTTATCATACGAATTGAATATTTCCACCTGAAAGAAAAAATGTCCAGCTCGAGAAAAGAACACAGGTCCTTGTCTTACGGGGCAAATGCTCTACCGTTTAAGCTAACTAGGTTGACAATCGGCAAGCATATTTCGCTTCGCCATCTTTTCGCTCAGTTGGAAATGTTCAATTCGTGTGATAACTTTACCAATCAGTTTGATTGTGTTAGAATAATAGTTAATCTACGTTTCCATCGTTTATATGGCGTTCCTTTACCTGCGGTTTATTCTGCTAAGCTGCCTACATAACAGACCAGATGTGATTACCAATAAGGTTATCTGAGCTAAATATGCTCGCTGGTTGTCAGCCTAGTTAGCTTAAAAGGTAGAGCATTGTCCCCGTAAGGCAAGAATCTGGGTTCGATTCCCGGGATGGGCATTTTCTCTCTCAGTTGGAGATATGTTTTTACTTGTGCTCAAAATCGAATTTGTATTAACATGACAGAGTATACGATGTCATTCATTTAGATTCTCTTCACATATTTTAGTCTCCGCTGTAACCAACTTTTTATTTTTTACGTTGGGATATTTCGACTTACAAATGAAAAATGCATTAGCTTTTATGGCCGTAAAGATCTTTGTCCATTATTTGAGAACTGAGATATGCGACCATTTTTGCATGAGAAAGGTGTTCTCATGCTGTCGAGGGCTGGACTTGACATTAATTTATGTCTAAGTTTAGGCGTATCCATGGCGTTTTTGAGTGTCACATTTTACCATTTTCACTTATCGTAAAAAAAACATTTCCACTAATCCAACACCTAAAACAGGATATTTAACGCCCCATATCGCAACAGACTTGTCAGTACAACTAATTGTTTTGTATGATGAGAACCCCCCCCCCCGATCTTTACAATTTGATGCCGCTGTATAAAGAACTTTTCCTGTCATCTGATCAGCTTCAAGGGTGTTAGTGGTAAAACTGGTTTTTCGGCTACAGCTCCGCCGCCCCGCTTCTATTTATCTCTTACTGTATTTGTTACTATAATTTGAAGCAATGTAACCCTTCTTTTTACATTTGATACAAACAACATTATATTTCATAGGAATAGACTTTCCTTTACTGCTACTCCTATTATATTGTTTTATTTTTTTCCTTTAGTTTTCTCAATTTTAGGTTTAAATACAATATTTGTTTTATCTAAAGTGCATTGTTGCAAACGGCTTTCCTCTAAAAGTAATTATTTTAGTATAGTATCGAAAAAAAAAAAATGATAGTATCAGCATAGCGATAAATATCGAGACAAGTACTGTGGGAATTTTAGCTACATCTGCATACGGAACGTATACAACCGGCGCCGGTATCGCGGTTATAAGAACCCTGCTCCGAGATTAAAAAGGGAAAACGAAGGTAAACAGAACGCAGAAAAAAATTCGACGGGCAACGTGCTAAGGAATAGTATTTATCTTCGGTGCAAAACAAATGAGAAATTCATCTTCATGCCAGTAAGAAATTGAATTTCTCTATATTCTTATGATTACTTCATGGCGTTGCATTTTTTTTACTCGAAAATATTATTATTGTAAAGAAATGTGCCACAGAAAAGTTTTTTTTTATATTACTGCCAGTTTTAATCTACTGATAACTCGAACTTCTTTAAATATACAGGTGGGTCAAAAAGTCTTTGATCGTTTAAAAATTAAATGAGAAATCATGTAAATAGCGTACGAGAGCAAGTTTGGACGAATTCTCATAGTCTATAGTTTTCTTAAAGGAAATAGGTAATTCAAAACTATTTCCAATAACTGTGCATAGATGGCACAATACATACAAAATGCCTTGAAATATTAAGATAAGCACGTATTTGATGATAGGAGACGTAATTAGTTGGAATTGTAGAAGAGGATATAAACGAAGACGCCCCAACCGAAATTAGAACAGAGGTTCTGTGAAGCAGGAGATGAAAATGGAGCATATGTTCACCCCACGCAGTTTTGGGAAGAAAGGGCACATATCCAGATTATGTGCTCTTTTTTTAAAACTCCGTCGGTCGGAAATCTCAGATTCCCGAGTTCGAACGTAATGTGCCTGACAGGCGCCTGTTAGCTCTTTAAGACCCAACCCGCACGATCGTGCGGGTTAGACATTCATATAAACTTTTGCTTCTGAAGCAGTCTTGTGTAATAAAAACCCGAATAGAACCATCGTTCTCGTCTGCAAAAAGAGTAAAGTAACATTTTTTATCAACAGATGACAGTTGTAGTACATGTTTTACTTTTAGGCGGCATGAGTTGCTTTGTTTAAATGTGCAACGGAATCAGCTCATCATTTTAGCTATCGTAAAAATGTAATTATCAGTATATTTCTAACTGCTTGGATAAATATTTTTGCTTTAATATCTAAATAAGTGTAATATAATACAAAACATTAATTGTACACTGTTTATGTTGATCATAGGACTCAAGATTTCGTTACCCGCACGATCGTGCTACTTGGGCGTTACGTTAGTCAGTGCTACTGTAAAGGTAAGACCTTTCTCAATGTTCATTTTGTTTTCTGTTTCAATAATTTTGGTGATAGCCAGAATAAAAACGAAGCATGCTGTTGTATAATTATTGCCATATTATTTTCTTGGGTGTTGCCATGGGTGAATTATTTTTCTTTTTTTTTCAATTAATTTTTACATTTTTTTCTTTTCAGTTAATAAAATTTTCTAATATATTTTATTATTTTTTTATGGAATATTTAAATAAAATACTTTTTCAGATGTCTAAACGGAAAAGAATTCTCACACAAGAAGAAATATTGCAATTGATTAATAAATCAGACTCTGAATTCAGTGATCTCTCGGGTGGTGACTGGGTTGCTGGAAAAAGATTTACAAGAACTAGACTAATAAGAAGGATAGTCAAGTTCAGATTAGCTCGATGAAGAAAAAAGTACAAATATTTCTAAATAAATGACAATTTTGGATCATTCTTCCTCATCAAACTCTCCTGAACTCAATCTTATAAGTTCTACCTCCAAGCCAATTTCGGCAAAGGCTAAGATAAGGAAAGAAGGAAAAAAAAACAATACAAGTAGGATAAGAAGTTCATTTCTGTACCTCATCCTGGAGCTTTAGATTTGACGCAATTGCAGGTATATCTTTCATTTCATAAATTTTAATTTTAAAAAAGTTATAGACTTATAGAAAAAATAAAATCTATATCATAAAAAAGCAAACATTTTTAAATTAATTAAAATATGAAATTTTTGAAGTGGATAAGTACATCTCCAATATTAATCTTATCTTCTTCTTTCTTAAGCTTTAGAGTCAGTAAGGATTCCATTACAGTATTTCAGCCAATAATTTCCGAATCATCTTATAAGTAATGATTTCACAGGAAAAGCCCAAACCGCACGATCGTGTGGGTGTGGCTTTCACAGAAAAAGTCCAACCCGCACGATCGTGTGGGTGTGACTTTCAAAGAAAAAGTCCAACCCGCACGTTCGTGCGGGTACTCACCACACTCCAGGGGGTGACGAAAATTTTTAAAATTATATTTTAAGTCTCATTAAGGCCAGTATAGTGTTAATAACAGAAGAATGTAATATTTAAATGTGAAAATATATCGGATCTTAAAGGGTTATAAAATCGTCATTAGCAATTAACTGACGCAATTATAACGACCTTAAAGAGACCTGTGATCTTCATTAGAAGTTACAAAGAGAGAATAATCCAAATTTGAATGAAAAAAACTTCGTTTAATTACACCAAAAGTAAGGAATCCTGCAAGCCACAGTAAAATGGAAATAATTATGCTGAGCCTGTCAGGCCTATTGCGACCGATGGAGGTTTAATAAACGTGTTTTTCTAACGTCCATAACAATGAAGGGACTTGATATTGAAATGTGCCCTTTTAAAACATAATGCGGCTACCCCAACAGAATATATTTTTATAAAAATATCAATTAAAAAAAAAAAATCCTGTCGGAAATTTAGGCTAAGAAGCAAGAATTTATATTAAAACTAGGGGGCTCTGCCCCCCTGCAAGCTACGATCGCCAACCCTCCCGTTCAGACATCGCACAATCTAAAAATACGCTCATCTGATCAGTTTTAAAAATATTAGAGAAGATTGAATTATACTGAAAAAAGCTGTGCAGATCTCCCTTTAAACGGTTTTCCATTCAATTCCCTTTGATTGAAAAATTTAAGGTTGAATTAGTTGCTGTTAAGACATCCAATGGTTGTTTCCGTATTTGATTAAAGAGGATCAGTTAAACATTTGAAAAGAAGCTAAAATAAAATGATTTAAGTGTACAGAGTCTTTGTCTCTCGGTATTTTAAAACAATTTCTATAACAATAGCCTAAGTCATATGACTACCATCAACAGTTCTTGGCGGACCACTTGGCTTTTTATATTCCAGGTGCCATTTTGGTACTTTAATGTTAGCCAGGCGCAGGTGATAGGTACGCCAAATATTATTCTATCGCCATCATTTAATCTATATTATAATAGTCCAAGTCATGTAACTGCCATAAATAAATACGCTCTGATCCCTTTGCTTTTCATATGAAAGTTTGGCCCAGATATCATATAGGGACCCATATTGGCGCGATTTTTTTCCGACGCTAATTTGGTGAAAACATCAACAGCATAAACAACAACATCCGGCTTACCAAATCAAGCAAAATAACGATACTATGGCGCCAGTTAAGTACCCGTTGCGTATATGACATTGGCGTCAGAAAAAAATCGCGCCAATATGGGACCGTATATGAAATCTGTGCCGATAGTTTTCCATTTTAATTAAAAAAATCAAATTTCTTTTTCGAATAAAACTACATAAAAGTTGCCATTGCCGCAAAGAATTCTTGGTACTGTTACGCTAGCCGGGTGCAAATCTCGCCAATAGCGTTTTTCAACAGCCCAGTTAGCATTTTTTTTCAATTTTTCGAGTGGTAAATTAAAACATTGCTTTGAAGTTGAAATTAAAAGTCATGGTGTGCTACATCATTTAACATTTGGCCAGATGTCATATACGCACCGGGTTTGGCGTGATTTTTTTTTACGAATATTTGGCGAAAACCTTGTTTTCGAATACCAGTTACATATGTATTTTTGGTACTACTTAGTTATCCCGTCGACCAAAAATCTATCACCAAACTATAAGATTAAATGCCAATAATGGTTGATCGTAAATGCCACATCCACTTGACTTTAAGCAAGTTACACATCTTTACGTCATCAAGTGATTTTTATTTCGACGTTTTATTTGTATATTTATTAATGTTATACTATTTTATTTGTTCTTTCGTTATTTAAAATTAAATTTATGTCAATTTATATAATTTGGCGATTTATATAATTTGGCGAAATGGGTCGGCGGAATAACTAAGTAGTATCGTATTTTTTAATTATTTTCTATTATTTTTAAAAGAAAATAACCAAAAAAAAATAATTAACTTTAGAACAAACAATTTATGCAATTTAAAAAAGAAAATAAAGTGAAAAAACATTTATTATTAAATAAACAACAATAGCCGGGTTACCATGTCAACCAAAATAATGCCATTTTGGCGCCAATTAGGTACCCCGGTGCGTATATAACATCTGTGCCTAATATTTTTCTTTTCGTCTCGTTTAAAAAATAAGAGAAAGAAGTGAAAGTCATTTAATTTAAATGTTTCAGTTTGTATTAAATATAATGATAATGGATTATAAATTGAATTATGAATAAAAGTAACACGGTACATTTCTTAGCATACATTTAAGGGAGGCCAAACTGGTCACCAAATTAGTATAAAATAGTAACCTTTTCTAAAATATGAAAAAAAAAATATCTGTTATGATTAAAATTTGAGTTGCCATCATTAGAGAAAAGTATATAAAATAAAAAAATTAATATTTCGAAAACTAATTCGAATTTAAAAATTCTAATACCAGTTTTGAGATCTGTAGATCAATACGGATTTTTGGTGTTAATTTCATCACAAAGTATTCCGTATTTTAGGAGAAATCGCCGTGAAACATAATCAGTTGTTTAATAAGTCGTTTCATAGAATCGTTACATAAAGTCGTTTCATAATATCCGTTTCATTAGGATTTTATATATATAGGGTAGACATATACTCCAGGCAATAGCGGATTTCATCCGGCAAAATTAACGGTAGTTCTGGAAATTGGCTTACTTTATGTTTTTTGGTTCGCTGAATCCGAAATTGTAACTTCCCACCGAAATTTCTCCCGGCAACCCACCCAAATTTTGGTAAAATTCCCCCCAAAAAAGTTTTTATTAAAAAAATCATACTATTTTTTTTATTGTTTTATAGAAAAGGTATCTAGAAATTCAGAAAGTAGACAAAATTTGAAACAAATAACATATATGACATTATGACGTAGGATGAATGGGGATGGGGTGATCTGCCTTGGAACATGCGCCGTGGACTATGTTGCGCAATTTCACTTAAACGCTCACATCGTTCACATTCGCCCTCCCGTCTCCCCTCCGAACTTTCCCTATAAGGTTTACTCTAAGTTTTTTGGGTCGCTGTATCCGAATTTTTAACTTACCCTACAATCTCCCTCGCAACCACCCCAAATTAGTTGTTTTTAAATTAAATTTTTATTGTTTTAAGGGAAAAATATGTAGAAATTCAGAAAGTAGACAACATTTGCGACAAATAGGATATATGACATTACCACATAGGATAAACGGGGAGAGTGGGGGCTGCCTCGGAACATTCCTCGCGTGCTGTTCTCAAAAACCAAATTTTTTCAAAAAATCAATTTTTTTTTTTTTTTTTGGGGGGGGGGGGGGGGTGATTGCCGGGTTTAATTTGGGTGGGAAGTTACAAATTCGGATTCAGCGACTAAAAAACATAAAGTGAGTCGAAATCCAGAACTAGTATCAATTTTGCCAGATAAAATCCCCTACTGCCTGGACTTGCATAACTTAGTGCACATAGCGCCGCAGTGCATGTTCAGAGGCAGCTCCCCCCCCCCCCCCCCCGCTCATCCTACGTCATAATGTCATATATCCTATTTGTTGCAAATTTTGTCTACTTTCTGAATTTCTACATACTTTTCCCCTAAAACGATAAAAATTTTAATTTAAAAACAACTATTTGGGGGGGGGGGGTTGTGGGGGGGGATTTTGGGGGTAAGTGAAAAATTCGGATTCAGAAACCCAAAAAACTTAAAGTAAACCATATAGGAAAAGTTCGGAGGGGAGACGGGAGGGCGAATGTAAACGATGTGAGTGGTTAAGAGGCTACTTCAGTCAAACGAAAAGACCCGTTCGCCAATGCTAATCATATGGAAGAAATTTATAAAGATATCTCAGTCGCATTTCAATATTTTTAAATGATTCCTTTTGCATTGAATAGTTGAGGTCGATCTGTACAAAGGCCGTTGTTTACTTTTTCGATTTTGTTTACAGCTATTTCTTATGAGGACACTTTCATTTTCGGAACCGGTTTCAAATGTAAAAGCATCCTCATAAAAAATATCTGCAATAGAAATCGAAAAAGTAAAAAACGGCCTGCATACAGATCAATGTCAACTATCCAATGCAAAAAAATCATTTAAAAATATTGAAATGCGACCGAGATATCTTTATAAATTTCTTCCATAGGATTAGCATTAGCGAATACGTCTTTTCATTTGACTGAAGTAGCCTCTTAAGTAAAATTGCTCAACTTTGTCCACGCAGCACCGCGGCGCATGGTCCGAGGCAGATCCCCCCTCCCCATTCATCCTACGTCATAATGGCATATATCTTATTTGTTTCAAATTTTATCTACTTTCTGAATTTCTAGATATTTTTATCCTAAAACAATAAAAAAAAAATGATTTTTTTAATAAAAATTTTTTTGGGGGCGTTTTACCAAAATTTGGGGGGTTGCCGGAGAAAATTTTAGTGGGAACTTAAAAATTCGGATTCAGTGACCTCAAAAACATCTAGTAAGCCTTTTTCCAGAACTACCATGAATTTTGATAGGTAGAGTCCCTATACGGTCTCTATTGTCTGGACTAATATGTTGTGCCACTCGCGGAGAAATAAATCGCAGTGAAAATGAGAATTAATTGTTACTAAAGTAAGTTAAAATAAAATAAAAAAAATATTTCAAACATTAATTGCATAATTAAGGACAAGCATGGCCGTTACACCGACCAAAATCTAACACACACTTTTTTAAAGTGAGCCAAAAAATATGAATACTTTTCATTAAATATAAAATACATTTTTAGTATGTTTTAACTAGTTTTTATAAAAAATCATTTTCATTTAATATTCCTGAGATTTATTTCTGCAAGATTCACATAAACGCTGCATTAAGTTGTCATTTCATAATTTAAATTTTTACCCTAAAAGCCGGCCTTCTGATTTACCACGTGAAAAAAATATGAAAAACAAAAACAAGAGACATACGTATATTAAAAATAATATTTCAAATGTTGTAAGAACTAAAGACATCTAAGATCAAGTGTTCATTTAGTTTTTAGCTCGCAGGCTATCAAAGCCTGAGAGATTATGTGCCCGATCGTTCTGTATGTACGTACTTAACGCTATAAATCTTGATAGAAATCCGATTTGCTTCAATTTTTTTTAGGTTCATTCTGATAAGGCGCTTCCCTGATTAGTTTTAGGGGTGCATTGTTGAAGGATATACGGAGAAAAGGGGGGGGGTAGTCTCCCCCCCTTCCCTTAATTTAGATAAATGCGTTTTTCATGCAGAAATATTCGATTTGCTCCAAGTTAGGTATAACGCTTTATTATGTTAAGGAGCTTACCTCATAAGATTTCGAGGTTCATTACTTAAGTATGAAGGGGAGAAAAGGAGGGCTATCTAACCTTAATTTAGATAAATGGGTTTTTCATGTAGAATTATTTGATTTGTTCCAAATTTGGTATACCGGTTTATTATGTTAAGGATCTTCACTGATTAGATTTGAAGGTTAATTACTTAAGCATAAGGAATTAAGGGCTATCCCCGCTTAATTTAGATAAATGGGTTTTTCATGCAGAATTATCTGATTTGCTTCAAATTTAGTATACCAGTATATTATGTTAAGGAACTTCCCTGATGAGATTTGGATGTTCATTGGTTATGTATAAAGGGGGAAAAGGAGGCTAATCCCCCTTCATTTATTTATCGAGGGCATTATTCTTTGAAATAAGAGTATAATATATATTTAGGGTGAATAGACTGTGAGCTCAATGCCATCAGTTTAACTTGTACTTTTCTTTTTATTAATACATAACTAGCAAACCCCGCGGCTTTGCTCGCGTAATATTTAAAATATGCCAAGTTATATTTATATGTCTAATTTTTATTAAAAGGTACTAACTAAATTTTTATTTTATTAAAAGGTAATATTTTATTTTATTAAAAGGTACTTATTACTTTTAGGAATAATTCAAAAATTATTATTTAAAACACAGTTTGATTAAACATCCTTATTACACTGCATTAGGCAGAAATGAGATTTAAATTAATAAAATGAAATAAAAATAAATAAATGATAATTTAGAAAATATTTTGAAACTTTTATGCTCAATTAATAGGCTCATTTCAGTATTCATTTGAAGTTTTTAATTTTTTTAGAAACCATCTTCTTACATCTTAAAATTAACCAACATGTCAAATTCCAAGTCCTACCACCTCTCTCAATATAAAGGGCTATGTTGAAACAGGAACTGTCACCATTAATTTGCCAACTTTAATTTTGAAATCGGTTTGTTATTTCCTAATATTCCACAGAAACGTAATTTAAAAAGCTTTTAAAGCCCTTTTTTAGAACGTTTGTTGTTCCTGTGAACCCCAGGTGGTAGAATCACCGGCATAAAATATAGCTTGTGTAGGATCAGAGACTGTTGCCATTGATTCGCAACTATTACTTTTATAATCGGTTTATATTCCCTGAAATTGCATAGAATCGTAATTTTGAACTTTTTTAGAATGCTTTTCGCACCTCCCCTTCGCTTCACCCCTTTTTAATTCGAATTTATTTTTGACGTTCCTTCGAGGGCATTTATATTTTATAAATAACTACCATGTTATATTTAAAGTTTCTAGCCTTTTCAGTATCACAGAATTCGCAATTTAGAAAGTTTTTAGCTCCTGCAACCCTCTGGTTGTAGTGGAACAGACATAAAATAATAGCTTATGTTTGAGCAGGTTCTATCACGAACAATTTGTCATCATTATTTTTTTAATCGGTTTGGTAATTTATAAGTTTGCTTAAAAATTGTAATTTATAACGCTTTTCACTCACTTCATTTTTTTTTAATTTGGAAGTTTCTTTCGACTGTTCTTAGAAAGCAGTTGCATCTTGTAAGTAAATACCATGCCATACTTCAAAGTGTTAGACCCCCTCAGTTGTGCAAAAAACGCAAATTAGTATATGTTTTGCTTTTGCAACCCTCAGATGGTAAGGACAGCAACATAAAATATAACCTATGTTATAACGGGGACTGTCACCATTGATTTGCAACCATTACTTTTGAAATAGCTTTGGTATTTCCTTAGATAGAGTAGAAATCGCAATTTAGAACGTTTTTAGGATGCTTTTCGCGCATTTTCACCCCTTTTTAAATTTCCAATTTTTTCGAAACTGTTCTGAAAGAACGTTTATATCTAATAAATATGTACCTTGTCTAATTTTAAGTTGCTAGCCCCTACCGATCACAAAAATCGAAATTTAGAACGATTTTTTGTTCCTGCAACGACTTGGTGATAGTGATACCGACATAAAATAGCATCTATGTTAGAGCAGGGGCTGTCAGCATCAATTTCCTACCATTGCGTTTGAAATCTGATTAATTCTTCCTGAGATATTGCCGACAAATCGCATTTAGAACGTTTTTAGAACGCTTTTCTCGCATTTTGCTCCTGCATCTCCTCTGGGGTAGTGGAAACAGATATAAAATATAGCCTATCTTGGAGCAAGATCTGTCACCATCATTTTTACACCATTATATTTGAAATCGGTTCAGTACTTCCTGAGATTGCATAGAAATCGCAATTTAGAAAGTTTTTTACAACGCTTTTTGCGCATTTTGACCCCCTTTTAAATTTCGATTTTTTTAGGAAATGTCCTTAGAGATCATTGATATCTTATAACTAAATACCATTCCAAATTTCACGATTCTAGGCCCTTCCGTAACGCAAAAGCCGCAATTTAAAACGTTTTTCTCCTGCACCCCCTTTGGGGTAGTGGCACCGACATAAAACATCGCCTGTGTTGTAGCAAGGGTTGTCACCATTATTTTTTAGATCGGTTTGGTATTTCCTGAGATTGTGTAGAAACCACCATTATAACGTTTTTTAGAACGCTTTTCGCGCATTTTCACCCCTTTTAAATTTCGAATTGTTTAAGAACTGTTCTTAGAAATACTTTATATGTAATAAGTAGCTAATATTTCAAATTTCATATTTCTAGGCCCTTCGGTAACGCAAAATCGCATTTTTAGAACGTTTTTTGCTCCTGCACCCCCTTTCGGGTAGTGGCACCGACATAAAACATAGCCTATGTTAGAGCAAAGGTTGTCACCGTCATTTTGACACCCTTATTTTGACACCATTATTTTTTAAATCGGTTTGGTATTTCTTGAGATTGTGTAGAAACCACCATTTAGAACGTTTTTAGAACGATTTTCGCGCATTTTCACCCCTTTCAAATTTCGAATTGTTTAAGAACTGTTCTTAGAAATCCTTTATATCTAATAAGTGGCTAATATTTCAAATTTCATATTTCTAGTCCCTTCAGTAACACGTAAATCGCATTTTTAGAACGTTTTTTGCTCTTGCACCCCCTTTGGGGTAGTGACACCGACATAAAACATAGCCTATCTTGGAGCAAGATTTGTCACCATCATTTTGACACCAATATTCTTTGAATCGGTATGGTATTTCCTGAGATTATGTAGAAAATACCATTTAGAACGTTTTTTAGAACGCTTTTTGTGCATTTTCACCCCTTTTAAATTTCGAATTGTTTAAGAACTGTTCTTAGACATCATTTATATCTTATAAGTAACTAATATTCAAAATTTCATATTTCTAGGCCCTTCAGTAACGCTAAAATCGCATTTTTAGAACGTTTTTTGCTCCTACACCCCCTTTGGGGTAGTGGCACCGACATAAGATATAGCCTATGTTCTAAGTTGGACTAACACCATCATTTTGATACCATCACTTTTGGAATCGGCTCGGTAGTTCCAGAGCTTACCTCCTACAAATAAAAATTTTTTTCCTCTTTATAATAGGAAGTAAGTATAGAAGTATAGATATAGATTTTGTGTGACTGTGCTAGTTTAGCTCCCTCTATGGGCAGTTGTTAGAATTCCTTTTCTTTTTTTCTTTTCTTTTTTTTTTTTTTTTTTGCTTAAGTCAGTTAATCATTATAAGCATGTTCGCGAAAACGGCACTTTTGTTTACAAATTACTTGACGTTTTATTTAATTTTAAATTGTATCAAGGATTTTTGGCCCTGTATGTATTTTTCGAATTCTTTTCATTAATGAGACATTTTTTATAAGTTCGAAATGCTACAAAAAATGTCTCATGCTATTTTATTAAAGCAAAAATGCATTCAAATCGAAGTTCACATTTAAAAAATTTAATATTAACGAAAACTTTAAATTGGAAGCTAAATTACCTTTTCCTCTCAACTTAACTTTCATACCACCCTTAAATTACAATGGTCTCTCCTTGACGAATAAGCAAAAAGATAATTCGCAATATTTAAATAACTGACGATGGTTGTCGTATGAATTTGGCCGAATATCTTTTGGAATTTAATTTGATTTTTAATATATTTTTAAAGAAATTTAATGTAGGGGAGCGTAGTATACAGTGAGACAGCAGCCACTTTGACATATAATTGTTACTGTTTCTCCAAGCTGGCAGGCACATATAACAACCTCATCTTATGAAACACGTGGATGTAATTTCGGCACTTCAGTTATCCGTCCGACAAAATAGTAAATAATTCTCTATTTTATAGTGGTGAAAGTTACATAAACGTCTATTTTAGATTTTATTTCCTTCAATATGACATATATTTACTTAACCAAACCTAGCTATATCTAATAACAGACTATTTCGGCAAAACAACAAACTTTTTAAAGCGATGAAATTGATGTAACAGATATGGCATCATTTTGTTACAATGTAACGAAAGTAAACAGTAAGACACACAGTTGTGGTATACAGTGAGACGTGCCTCATTGTGTACCTACCATTAGTTCTGATGTAAAAAAAATTTCATGTTAGTGAAATGGGGTTTTTCCTTCACTTTCTCTTTGTGTGTGTGGGTGGGTGTGCGAGGGCTAGGGAAATCTACTAAACGTAAGAGTATGAAAATTTGCGTGAAGGTAGCCCAAAGTTTGCCATTGTCCACCAAGGCTCATATTTTAAAAAAATTTTAAATCTAGAAATATTAATTAGAAATCATAAACTGTAGAAAATTACTGATAGAGTGTTAAAATGTATGATTTATGAAAATATATGCATTGTCTCACTGTGTACCACCTGTGGTACGCAGTGAGACAATTTCGATAATCCGTTATGTTGCTTTGTGCTTTTATAAATAACTTTTTTAAAACCATATGTATACATTAATGTGTAGCGTATTTGTGTGGCTTAAAGATGTAGCAATTTTTTTTTTTTTTTAAAGAATAAAAATCATCATTTTAAGAATAATAATAATTTTTGTCTCACTGTGTACCACTCTCTCCTATTTTAAATAATTTTATATTATATATATGTACCTAAAAGCAATATGAATACATGTTTTTTGCACTTTATACAAATTTTAACTATTTACTCAAGGTGAATTTAGCCTTATAATTTTAACATTCCTTTATTTAAATAATTTACATTTCCTCAATGTCATATAATTTCAAAAATAATTTCGGGAAATATTCGTCTCAAAAAAAAAGAATGAAACATTAAAAGGAATAAAAACATTTGTAAATAGTCCTCTATTAATAAGAAAATCAATACAACTTGAATAATCTTTTCAATGTTTTTAAACACATCTGCTGCGAATAAAAATTTTAAAAGCACCCTCCATAGATTTAAACGAAATTTAATTTAAAAGCATTCCCAGGAAATTTTTATCTACGAATGTATTTCAACAAATTATATAATTTCATATGAACGTAGCCGAGCTTCTCATTTAATTTATCTTTTGGAATATTTAGGTAGGACTGAAATAAATTAAAATAAATAATTTTTTGTCTGGTGAGTAACTTTCGTAGAAAATTTATTAAACTGTTTGAAAACCGCGTAATGAAAATTTTTATGCATTTAATATGTGTATATATATATATATATATATATATAATAAAAATTCAGTGAAATAAATCATTTTCAAGCATTGACCAAACATAAAAAAACAAGTTGGAAATTGCTTGTCAAACGTGGCAAATGAGGTGCGTTCGTACTATAGCTAGTTTTATAATTATTTTTTGCACCCCATATTGTACTGAATGCATATTTTTTGCACTTCATAAGTGCATAGTCTGTAACATCATTAAAATGCACTACAATAATTTTTTCCCCATTCCCCGTAATGAAACGGAAAAATTTTGACTGTCCCTGTAATTAAACTATACATCCGATGTTCATAAAATTTGAAATGGCTCGACAAAATTTTGCAACAATTATATATTTAAAATTTTAGACCTTTCGGAATGCTGTAACATCATTAAAATGCACTTGCAATAATTTTACTTACTGGCCGTAATGTAAAGACAAAATTTGATTGTCCCTGTAATTAAACTATACATCCGATTTTCATAAAATTGGAAGTGGCTCGACAAAATTTTGCAACAATGATATATTTAAAATTTCAGACCATTCGGAAGGCTGTAACATCATTAAAATGCACTTGCAATAATTTCCCCCATTGTCCGTAATGTAAAGAAAACTTTTGACCGTCCCTGTAATTAAACTATACATCCGATTTTCATAAAATTTGAAAAGACTCGATAAAATTTTGCAGCAATGATATATTTAAAATTTCAGACCATTCGGAAGGCTGTAACATCATTAAAATGCACTTGCAATAATTTCCCCCATTGTCCGTAATGTAAAGAAAAATTTGACCGTCCCTGTAATTAAACTATACATCCGATTTTCATAAAATTTGAAATGACTCGACAAAATTTTGCAACAATCATATATTTAAAATTTCAGACCATTCGGTTGGGTAGCTTTTGCTCTGTTATATGCGGACGGACGGACAGACGGACGGACGGACTGAACGACGACTATAGGTGCTACGTATTTATATAATTACGAACGCACCTAAAAAGACTAAACCACTAAAATGGTACAAAAAAATGGCATAAATATAGGTATAACTTAAAATAATAAATAAACATAATGAAATAATTCAGCTAATTCAGTATCCATCAGGTGAATTTCAACAGCTTTTATAGTTTATGTTTAGACATAAATTGTATGGAAAAAATTATTACATCTTCCTCTAACATTTGTCATTGAAAAAGAATGTCCCATGCGTTACTTAGCTGTTTAGTATTGGACCGGTAGACGACTGCACAGATCATCACCTCATCGAGTTGACGGCTGAAATTCCAGAATTAGTTAAAACTCCATTCGCACATTAAAATGCAACTGGTCTGCCAAGTTATATATTTTGGTGAAACACCTGCATACCCGATAATCAAGTGTTTTAGTGATTGACTGGCTTACCATTGTGTTTTCCTGCTCTCAGTCCACCATATTTTTATATCTTTGGGTGCAATATATTTCAATAAACCTACCTATCAGCCACTAAAATCGGGTCTACAGGTGGTGTGATGATCTGTGCAGGCTCCCCCGGTTTATATACCATAGTCTCAAATTATAAGATACACTAAACAATAAAGTTTGAATTTTACATACGAATATCAAATATTATTATTGCTATTGTAATATTCCATTTATTCTCACACATAAATAAGTTGTTTACGAATATGATATTTCTTCAAAAATTGAAACCAACGTACTTGTTATATGCTATAAATAATGAATAGCTATGAAAATAGGCTGGAATAAAAATCAGCATGTGAAGACTCTATGCGTTTATATATTTATATAAACATCTGAAACAACTTGTTATAATTGTTTTTATTAATAAAAATAATACATTTATAATGAAAAAATTGATACATTGTAACAAAAACGTTACTATTGTATAAGATAGAATTTCTAACATTAACACTTAAAATATTACTATAGCATTTTTGACCAGTCAAAATAAAATTTAAACAGTAAAATGGTAAAACAATGGTAGAAACATAGGTATAAATTTAAATAAATTAAAATCATTAAATGATTCGATTAATTTGCTATTAATGTGCTGCATTTCAACAGCGTTTATAGTTTATCTTTAAACATAAATTGTATGTAAAATATTATTACTTCTTCGTCTAACATTTGACATTCAAAGAATGTTGCATGTGATACTTATCCTCTTAGTATACAATAAATTCAAATTATTAGGTACATTAAACAATAAAGTTTGAATTTTATATACGAATATCAAATATTATTATTACTGATGTAATATCCCATTTATTCGCACATATAAATCAGTTGTTTATGCATATTTCATAGAAAAATGAAACCGACCTACTTATTATATGTCATAAATAAGGAATAGCTATGAACAGGTTTAAAAAAAATCTGCATGTGAAGACTCTATACTAAATTTCTATATAAACATGTAAATTTATTTATAATAAAAAACATTTTTTTATTAATACTATAAAATAATACATTTTTCGTGAAAAAAAATTCTACTTTGCAACAAAAATAATGATTATGTACAAGATAGAATTTTAAGCATTAACACTTCAAAAGTAACTGTAGCATTTTCGTATAATCTTACTTGTGAAAAAAAAAATCCGCATCATAACTTATAATTTTTCTTATTTTAAGCTTAATTTAAATGATTTTACATGTGTGTATATATATATATTTTTTTTTTCTTTTTTTGAGAAAATAAGTTTTGTTAAAAGATTACAAATAAAAGTATTATTTTTGTGTTAAAAGTACAATATTGACTTTTCAAGGTAAGAATTCACTTATATGAAAAAAGAAAATATCGCAGCTTAGAAAAACAAACTAAAAATAAACACTTAATAGCTTTTAATTTTAATTCCATTAATTTTTTACTGCAATTAAAGAGTAAGCAGATTTAATAGTATATTTTTTACTGTTTATAAAAAAAAATCACTTACCGAGAATGTCTTTAAAAAATTCTTTTTATAACCAAACTTTCTTTAAAGGATAATGCGTTTAAAAAATTTCTACTATGTCATTGGTTTCATTAAATGTATTTTAACATGAAAAAGAATAGCAGGAGCTTAAATGAATACTACAATCCTTTAGAAATAAAATATTTTTTAAAATTAGAAATATCCCTACTTTTGTATCAATCATTATTCGTCAAATATTCGATGTCATGCATGTAAGTATGTACTCGTAAATTAGGTCTGGGTGACGAAAGATTAAAATCGATATAAAACGGAAATCGTAATAACCATATCAATAAAAGCTCACAATAAAATATCAACAACAGTACATTGCGAGTACCTAAATCCGACTTTTCCGATACCACAACATTAAAATGCAGTTCCGCCGTTCCGCGTCAAAGGTTTTTATAGTTTTCCGATGATCTCGGACTAAATAAGGGTTGAATTCTGGGGGTCCCGGGTGGGCCATCCCCCCCCCCCCCCCCCCCAAGCGATGGGATGTCATCCGCGGAAGATTTGTGAGATTTTGTGTTTTCAATGGTCAAAAAGTGAACCCCCCCCCCCCCCCCGGAACATTAAAATGTCCTGCCCGGAGCATCTGAAATCCCTCTTAGAGAAAAGTGTCTGAATTCAACACTGCCCTAACTAGTTAGCATAAACGGGAAAGAAAACAATGAAATAAAAATGCTATATTTCGGTTTTCGCCCTTGACCAACAACAGTGCTAACGTTTTAAATGTATTGATAATTGATAGTGAGTGTGAAGTTGCGCATATCATATACACAGCACGGTATTTCTTTCATTTATGCAATTTTGATTTGAACGATGTTGATACATTTTTAACACTTTCCAACAAAGTTGAAAAGTGTTTATGACTTCGGTTTGTCTGGCCGTCTGGCCGTCTGTTCCGTCTGTCCACGCTCTAACTCTCGTAAATATGCTCGGATCGTTCTGAAATTTTTGGATATCAGTGACCTCTACCATAGCTAGCACATTCCCTATTGCAAATGAAGTTTGTAGCATGTTTCGTTCATTTACAGGGACAGTCAAAAGTTTTCCGTTACATTACGGCCAATGGGAAAAAATCGTTTCAAATGATTTTTAATGGTTTTACACTCTTTCAAACATAGTAAAATTGATATTCATATATGAAGCCCACTAAAATATGCATTATGTTGAATATGCGGTGCAAAGAATAGTTATTGTTCGTTTACAGGGTCACACAAAATAATTCCATTCATAATGGTATAGGGGAAATTGTTTGCGGTGTATTTGAAAAGATTTCAGATACTATATTGTATCGAATTACTGTATCTATATTATAAAGAACAAACATATCTGTGCGTAACGCATACGTTATTTTGCGAATGGCAACACCTTGAAATTTGAAATGAAATTTTGGTTTTGCAATTTTCTCTAATGAAAAATTTTTAAACTTCTAAACATCGCACATTTTAAATTTTTACACCGTCGTATAAGGAAAAAAATGCTCTTTCAAATGCAATTTGTTTGAAAGCTGTATCTCAATTAATTTTTGAGATGTTAATTTTTTTGCAGTTCTTAATACCATTTTTCTTATTGTGGCAACAAAAGTACCTCATTTCTATTGAAAGTCATTGAAAGTAAACGGAAAATAGTTGAAAATAGGAGATACTGTATCTTTTTGTTGCCATTTCTCATAAAAACTGAAAAAATAGTTGAATATAAAATATGGGCTATGTCAAGAATATTGTCAGTTATTCCGTGATAATGACGTCATATGCACACTTTTCTATAGACGAAGTTTAAGACTGGGTTGTAAAAGTAGATTGCTTTAGCGGATGCAAATGACGTCATTTTATAAAAAAGCGTGTATTTTAATTCTTAAACCTGAATTATGTTTTGTAGAAGTGCGTCATTTTCACGGCCTAGCTGCTTTGAAACTCTTCACAGGTGAAAATGCTTCACTTTTGAAAATAATGTAATCGAAAGCACACACTGATAAAGGCAATGTTTTACAAAAATGTAGAGTGTCTTTATAAAAGAGAGGTGACATGCAAATAATAGCGATTTATATTACAGAAATTGATGATTCTCGCCTGGATGGATTTGCTTCGCCGAGTTAGACAAGCAAACAAATGATTTAAAATAATGTCGTGTTCCTGAAGTTTTTGTCAAAAATTCTCTCGAATAATAAAATTTTAATGCCATTCCTTAGGACATTCTACTATAATTTTATCAAAATAACATAATTTGCTTAATTTAATTTTTCCTAATTTTATATAATCTATATATTTAAAACACAAGTGTGTTTTTTAGTCATCTGCCCTCATCATTCTGCTGAACCAATTTTACTAATATATATATATTTTTTTAATTGAAAGCTCTTCCTTTGTAGATGTGGTCGCACTATCAGTTTTTTTTTTTAAATATCCCCACTTTTATATTTTAATTTTAAAAGCATTTTATAAAATTTCTTCAAAATAATGAAAATTAGACAGCTTTCATTGCTGCAGACAAGAGAGAAATAATGAGGTATTTTAAACTTTATTCATGCTATTTCTGATAAAAATTCAAAATTGTTGATAAAAATTGTTGTATAGGGTTTAGTGGGGCAAAATCCCATTAGGAGCAGAATATTTTTTTAAGGGCATAATAACGGAAAATGACATAATGCTTTTGAAAACACGCATTTTCCTCATAAATTTTCTATAGTGGTTTTCCTTCTGCATGTGTACTAATACTAAGTTTCAGACACTAAGCGAAATGCTTATTTAAGTGAAAATGAAGTCATATTTAAAAGAAAACGATCATTTCTTAGATAAAACTAAGCCTTTTAACACAAATGCGTCTAAAAACCATAAATTAAAGAAATTTTTACTCTCCAAAATTGAGATTAGAATCTCAAATAAAGAGTGCGTCTGTTCACATAAAAGATGTTGCTGGCAATCTTGACTTCAACTTTTGAGTTAAAAAGATTTTTAAAGGATCAAACAAAATACAATTTTTTTAAAAATGATGAATATGGGTATGAGAAGTGCGTATACAAATTTTGAGAAGGTGAAAATTGCTGTTTTCAATACGGAAATCCAAGCACATAAGAGCCTCAATTGATAACCACATCCTAATAACTGATCTTTATTATATTTTATTGATTATGTATCTATATTATAAAGAACAAACGCATCTGTGCGTAACGCTGACGTCATTTTTCGAATGGCAATACTTCACGATCAAATTTTGGTCTTGAAATTTTCGCTACTGCATTTTTTCAATCTTCTGACCATCATACATTTCCAATTTTTTTCGCATAGGGAAATAAATGTACTTTCAAATGCAATTTGTAAAACCTGTATTCATTGACTGATGTATTGTATTTTCTAAAATAATTTTTAAGCATGATTTTTTTTTTTTAAAGTTTATCTTATCACGTGCCTGTTTCAATGCATAAAATAATAAACATTTTGCACATAAAGCAACAAACAGTTTTCAGCATTTGTTTCTGACTATTTTTGCATAATGAAATTAATACTTCCTTTATAAGCAAATAAAAGAATAATATTAAAAAAACCACCAAACTAACATATTTGTGAAAGACAAATTAACGAAATTAATACTTCTTTTATAAACAAATAAAAGAATAATATTGAAAAAACACAAATCTGACATATTTGTAATCGTACAATTTAAATTTTTAGACCACCAAATAGGATTTTTTTAAAATGGAATTTGTTTGCAAAGTTCATCTCAGTTTACTGATTGTCTATGGTTTTAAAAACAATTTTAAAGTAAGAAATATTTTTTAATTTATCTATATTGCGCGGAGCTCGATTACGAAAGATTAATCCGTTTGCCCTTAAAACAAAATAAAGAGTTCATCATTTTCTTACGGTTAATTACCATTAAAAAAAAACTTCCCTATGAATAAATAAATAAAATGACATGAATAAAACACAAATTTACCAGACATGTATAAGCTCTGAAATTATCAGAATATAAAAGGATGCCATAAGTAGTAAAATCTTGGCAAATAACTCTTAGCATACGGCTAATAAGAAAATATCGCTTTTGATAAATTTCAAAAATGTATTTGATTGTGTAATTCGTATTTTCCATATGTAAATGAGTATTCATGAGTATGAGCATAAATTGCTTAAAGGTGGGTTTTAAAGGAGTTATGCATTTTTACGCTGAACTGAATTTAGTGTACTAAGAAATATTTGTAAAATATAGATAAAATGATATACAGGGCCACGCAAAGAGTTGGATACATGACCGTCTATGGGCGATAATTTCTGGAAATGTAATTTCAGTAGTTTTAAGCGTGTTTTAGTTTGAATTAAATTTTAGCTAAATAGTGGCATGTAATAAAGTTACTAGGTAAACTACAGGGCTGTACAAAAGTATTCAAGTATGTTTCCATCTATTAGTATAAATTGCTGAAAGATGAATTTCAACCTGTTATGCATTTTCTTGCTAAACTAAATTTTCCCATTATATAGTATATATATCAAAATACAGATCGAATACAGGGCTGCTCAAAAGAATTGGAATACATATTTGGCTATGGGCGGTAACTACTGAAATCAGATTTTTAAATGTTTACTTTGTTACCTTATTTACCTTATTTCCCTTAGTAACGAAGTTTCGTTAAATCTTTCAGGGAGTGTTGGAAAGTGTTTCATAATCTATGCTGTACGCATGATTTTTCTTACTTTATATCTCTTGGTAACGGAATAATGTGTGATTTCGTTTGATGCCTATGACGCTTTTTAAGATAAGTTTTGTGATATGTGTGTTTTTTTTTTTTTCCTAACTTAAGTGTTACTGTAGTGGCTGTCTTTTTTTAACACTTTACAACAAAGTTGAAAAGTGTTTATGACTTCGGTTTGTCTGGCCGTCTGTCCGTTTGTCCGTCTAGCCGTCTGTCCGTCAGGCTGTCTGTCCGTCTGTCCACGCTCTAACTCTCGTAAATATACTCGGATTGTTCTGAAATTTTTGGATATTAATGACCTCTACGATAGCACGTTCCCTATTTCAAATGAAGTTTGTAGCATGTTTAGATCATTTACAGGGACAGTCAAAAGTTTTCCGTTACACTACCGCCAATGGGAAAAAATCGTTTGAAGTGATTTTTAATGGTGTTACACTCTTTCAAACACAGTAAAATTGATATCCATGTATGAAGTCCACTAAAATATGCATTCTGTTGAATATGCGGTGCAAAGAATAGTTATTGTTCATTTACAGGGCCACACAAAATAATTCCGTTCATAATGGTGTAGGGGGAATTGTTTGCGGTGTATTTAATAAGATTTCAGATACTATATTGTATCCGAATTACTATATATTATTAATGATTGCTCGAAATGCATTTTTAAATATGATTTGCGCTTTTTTCACTAAATTCATGCATACTATAAAGTGCGTATAAATGCTATATTTCATATACAGTGCTACAGAAATGAATACGTAACGGTTACTGAGTATGAGCATAAATTGCTTAAAGGTGGGTTTTAAAGGAAATATGCATTTTTACGCTGAACGGAATTTAGTTTACTAAGAAATAGTTGTAGAATATAGATAAAATGATATACAGGGCCACGCAAGGAGTTGGATACATGGCCGTCTATGGGTGATAATTTCTGGAAATGTAATTTCAGTAGTTTTAAGAGAGTTTTAGTTTGAATTAAAGTTTAGCTAAATAGTGGCATGTAATAAAGGTACTAGGTAAACTACAGGGCTGTACAAAAGTATTCAAATATGTTTCGATCTATTAGTATAAATAGCTGAAAGATGAATTTCAACCAGTTATGCATTTTCTTGCTTAACTAAATTTTCCCATTATATAGTATATATATATATATATATATATATATATATCAACCTACAGATCAAATACACGGCTGTTCAAACGAATTGAAATATATATTTGGCTATGGACGGTGACTACTGAAGTCAGTTTTTTAAATGTATTATGCGTTTTATAAAATGTTTACTTAGTTATCTTATTTACCTTATTTCCCTAAATAACGAAGATTTTTTAAAGCATCCAGGAAGTGTTGGAAAGTGTTTCATAATCTATGCGTAACGAAGGATTTTTCTTACCTGTTTAAATAATTCTTGTTCTCCAGAGGTTGAAAAACTATATCACGGAATCTAGGAGGCTTTTATTGATGAAATTTTGCGTAATAGATAATTTTAGAACACAGTCATGTTTAAAGGGGTTATTTCGTTAATATCTAATACCTGCCCGCCTGAGAAGAAAAAATCATATCTTGGGATCTCAATCATTAGAGCGATTCTTTTAATACTCCAAAAAATTGTGTTCCTAAAGACTGTCTTCGGCATAAGTTATGATTTAAATTAATTGCATACTTAAATCGGAAAGCACTTTCTCGCGTTTGAGTGTTTGTTATACGTGCATGCACTTTATGACATTTTGTGCTTATCCTAGTGTTGTAAGCCGCTCAACATTTGTATGAAATATTTTCAGACATGCTGTATATTTCTATTTTTCCGAACCATCCCCTTTTTGCATGTTATCTAAAATGAAGTTAGTCTTATATCCCGGTATATTTCGTTATGCATATAAAATATGAAAATAACACTAGATTTTATAAAACGAAATATATATATATATATATGTTAGTAACTAAAAAAATGAAGTTTGGCATGCATGCATATTTATAATAGATAAAATAATAGAAAAACTGAAACGTTTACCTTGCAATTTAATGTAAAAACATCCTTAAGCACCTGCGTCCAAAGAATTGCTTTCTTTGAGTATATATATAAAACCTTTTCTATAAAGTATTTTGTGCAAAAAAACACATAAAATGTTTAAGAAAATTTTTGTTAGATTTCTATTTTTGTTATTGTAAACAATCTAACATATTTTTTTTGTTGTTTTCTTGTGATAATATATTTAATTTTAATATAATCAATAAGAGAAAATATACAATTAAAAATTTGTTTCTGATATTAAAATTTAAGCACAGACTATGAATAATAAGCAGTGGTTATAAATACTAATTGAAACAATGTTTAAAATGTTCCATTTTTTGTGCTCTAGTCTGAACTATTTTTTCTTTTCTGCAGTTCCTGCTTGCTCATATGCTGTTTTTCATTTTATTAGGAATATTTTTGTTATGTGTAAATTATGGATATCAGTGATATTTTTTCAAGTATTACTAAGCTTGGTGTTTTAGATTTACAGTATTAAAATAATTTCATATTGAGTATTCTTTTTATTTCATAAGCCTAGTTTTAATTTTTTTGCAATCGGTCCAAGATGTTTTCTTGTCGTTACTCTTGCTTATTTAAAATGGTTTTTTCACACGCTAATACGTTGTGCCTTGGAGTTAACTAACTTCCTAAGGTTGCCGTTCACGGTGTATTTTAGACGATGTTTAGATATTTTTTCACGCTGTTTTTTTCTCTCTGTTCACTCGCACATATCTATAACTACAGTTGCAATAAACCCGCAGATTTTCAGGGACGAAATTAAACTTCGAAATCTAACTCCGCCTGTAGGCCGGTCCGTCAGGGATTTTTTTATTCTTTTATTTTCCCCCTTTTGAATAGAACATTAATTTTGTTTCTATGACAACAAGAAGTTAAAGAAATTTAAGTAATCCAGTTTGTTAACATCATACATAAACATTACATGCATAAACTTCTGAATTTTCTCAAAATGTTGCTTTTTGAACTTCGATGTACCTTTTTATAGAAACTACTACATATTATTATTTACAGTCTTGCCAGAATATTTCTCACATATCTCTGATCTATGTGAAGTGAACTTTTATTACAAACATTTGTACATTTTTTTTATAAAAAAGATTTTTTTTAGAAAAACGTAATTTTTTTGTTATTTATAATGGTTTTATTACACATGTAAAAAAAAAATAACTAAAGCATATCTGTTTATAAAATTGGCTTCACTTTATTAGGAATTATTCATATTATGTGTATAAAAAATTTCAAATGAATATATTTGGTAGTTTCTGAGAAAAGATATACATTAACTTAACACTAGAACGCCCGGATGGAGTCGATTCGACTCCGACCATATGATTAAATGTCAACTGGAACCAGAAATTCTTTCCTAAAATAAGTTAAATTTAAACCGTGCAGATTTACGTTAAATAAGTCAGTCAAAAAGTCTAAAATAAAAATTCTGGTGTCAAATAATTTTATGAAACTTGAGCAAAATTTCCGGGCGTTCTAGTGTTAACATGGTAGGTATAGAGACTTCCAACTGCCCTTAAGGTAAGTGTGTCAAATTTCTAATTTAAAATGATTTTCAAGTACACGAGGTTTTACGAAAGATGTACACCTTTTATTGGAAAAGAAAACACATTTTTCGATTTTTCGTCATATAAATCGCAATTTCTCCAAATTTCATTCATTTATTCATGAAACGCACTTCGTTAATGTGTCCATCTTACTTGTTGCGGGAGAAAAATATCAGAATCTTTTTAGAGAAGTAACTCCTCATTTTATAAGATTAATGTAATTTTCATAAAATTTATTATGTGCTAGCAGTTAGAGCTGTTATCTTGATGATAGTTATAAAATGTTAGTTATAAAGAAGAGTTATAGGAAGTTATAAAAGAAGTTATAAAATGAGATATTACATTTAGAATAACTTTTAAATAGTATGCAATTTTTTTGTACATTTTTTCGGTATCGCACTCGGTCGAGCTCCGGCTCTGATGACACAAAATGTTTCGGGCTCGGATTTAAAATCGTCGGGCTCGGGCTCCGAAAATTGAACCCGAACTCATCTGTAATTGTGCCCCGCAGCCAAAAAAGGTTGACTTCCCCTATATCACGGATGGAGAACCTTTTTGAGTATGCATGCCAAAAAAAAAAAAAAAAAAAAAAAAAAAGCAATTTAACTAATTACAACGACCATTTGGAAAATGATTTTTTCAAAGAGGAAAATTTAAGACATAAAAAATCGCACGGAGTTGATCATACATTACGTACGCCGTGAATTAAACATTAATAGTAAAACATTACACGTAAATATTGCAAGCGACAAAAATCGCCTATGACTCGTGAGATTTCCTCAAACTTACGTATTATCCACCTGAAATTTACGTATTATCCAAGCATTTCATTGGCTGTTCGGAATAAAGCTATTCCATCGTAGAAATCTGACGACCAATTTTAAATGAAATTTCATTCTTAAACTTCTAAGCATCCCACAATATTACTTTTTACACCGTCGTATAGAGAAAAAATGTACTTTTAAATGCAATTTGTTTGAAAGCTGTATCGCAATTTGTTTCTGAGTTATTAAATTTTTTTGTAGTTTTTATTACTTTTTTGTCATAGTGGCAACAGAAGTATCCATCTCTGTTGAAAGTAAACGGAAATACAGATTACTGTACAGACCAATCAGAAAACGAATAAAATGCGGATTCAACCAATAAAACGCCTCAGGTATATTTTTGATTTCCTACCCTGACAGAGAACAATAACCATTTTTCTAAATGGTTAAAAAATATTATATACCAACATTCTAATGTGCCAGAAACATTTTAATCAATAATATAGCCATGTCGCATCTAATTCCGTATTAATAATCTATAAATGAATTTTTCTTTTATTGTATGCTTCCGAATCAGATCATTTTTAATTCTTCAGGTAGAAGCAGATTCAATAGATATATAATGATACATCTAATGATACTTCTAAAGTAGAAGCGTGTCAGCTAGGTATATTATTATGCAAAGTATCTCTTAAAATTAAATTTTCAAAAATAAAACCTTTGAAATTTGATAGAGGAGGAAAATTATTTAGAAAACACCATATGTTGAATGGTTTAGCGAGAAAATGACGCTAAAAGGCGCTTTCATTGAAATTTATAATACCTTAATTCATTCAAAAGTAACGGATTATTTTAAAGTAAATTATATAGTTGTTACAAAAAATTATACTTTTTGTTAAAAAAAAAAAAAAAATGGATTGTTCTCCATAAACTGAATATGATCCATAAGTTTTTCGCGTGCCAGAGAAGCTTTCTTACGTGCCAAATTCGGCACGCGTGCCATAGGTTCGTCATCCGTGCCCTATATTATAAAATGGACGATGATAGTCTGAAGTGCGTGTTAATGATGCTCTACCATTTCAAACAGAACAATATCAGTGTATATTATGATGGCTGCACTATAATGTTTACTTCTCTGTTGACGTCCATTAATTTGAGCACAGAGTGATCTGCCTCCTTTCAGCTCGCATTCCACAATAGCATCAAATTGTTACATATTCTATGCACGACTAAAATATTCTTAATTGTTATTAATTATAATAGTTAATTATTAAACTTGTGGTAATTATAATTATTAATTAACCCTCTCGGCACTGATTTTTTTTTTTCCAATTTTGGGAAAAATTACTTTTACGCTAACAAAATTAAAAGTAGCTGTCAAAATCACAGAAGTTACAGTTTACTGAAATTTAACGAATGCGTTCTTCACAGAAACCTAACGAATGTAGTTATGTTGCGTCTATTTCATGTAAAAATAGTCTAAGGAAGAATTTTTTAAGACGTTTTAAAAATGTTGTATTACAACCAGAATAAACAAACATAAAAAATTTAGTAGTATTTTTTATCTTTTATCACAAATTACTAATTCGGAAAAGGGGCCCCTAATTTAAATTTAAAGAGTGAAACATATGTTTGAATTAAAAGAAACGCCAACGGTTTACTAATAATTAATAAAACTTTTATTAATAATTGTCTGAGCGAAGCGAAGGCTAATACACAACGCAGTATTACTTTCCGGGCAAAAACAGCTACGATGGATATTAAAATCTTTCGTAAAACCTTTCGTCAAGCATAACTCGAAAAATATTTGTCGGATTTCGGTTCTGGTTGTACCAGAATGTACCTATGAGGGTAACCTACTGAATGAACCTACTAAGAAAAATAAGTTCCAATTCGTTTAAAAATTATATTAAAAAAACTGATAAAAACACAATTTATTTACATACGTCACGGAAATTTAGTGTATGTCATTTTCACCGGCTGGATGTTTTCGTTGAAAACCGAATTACAGCATATGGAGAAACGAAAATACGTATGCACTAATATTAAAGTGCAATAAAACATATTTGAATTTAATCAAACAAGAAAATAAATCTGGATTTATTTTTCTATTTCAAAGAAAAAAGCCATAATAACGTAGGATTTCAGTTTTTACGATAATCTACCCGATAGCGTTTTTTAATCGCCAAAAGCAACATTCATATTTTGCGTGTGAAAATTTGAAACACTTATTTTAAGTTTAAATAAACAATTTTGATTTGTGTCATCATTTATTCTTAATTATTATTATTATTATTATTTTTAGTATTTTAAATGAAATTTGGTACTTGTTAGTTATCCCGTCGACCAATTTCGCCAAATTATATAAATCGCCAAACCACCTGCCAAATTACACAAATTGACATAAATTTATTTTCAATAACTTTTTTTAAAAATAACTTAATATTAATACTAAATAACTTAAATATTTTAAAGAACAGATAAATTAGTATAACATTAATAAAAATGCAAATAAAACGTCGAAATTAAAATCACTTGATGACGTAAACACGTGTTGTCAAGTGAATGTGACATTTACGGTCAACCATTAGTGGCATTTAATCTTAAATTTGGCAACAGTAATTTGGTGGATGGGATAACTAACAAGTACCGAAATTTGTACTTTTCCAGAATAGGCTTTTTATATGTAAAGAAAATGGGTTTAGCAAGAGAAGTAAACTTTCCATGCATATTTTCTGGCAACCTACACATTGTTTCATGTACCCAAGCAATGTTTTAACGATTTAAACAATTTATTTAGTGTAAACAAGACATTTTCGCACAGATGTCATATGCGCACCACGATGGTGCGATTTTTCCCTATGCCAATGTCATATACGCACCGGAGTATTTAACTGGCGCCAAAGTGTCATTATTTTGCTTGATATGGTAACCTAGATGTCGTTGTTTATTTATTAATAAATTGTTTATTTACTTTTATTTTCCTTTTTTTATTATATAAATTGTTTTGTTCTATAGTTATTAATTAAACTTTTTTTATTTATTGATATTCCCTTTTTAAAAATATATATGTAACTGGTATTCGAAAACGAGGTTTTCGCCAAATTGGCGTCAGAAAAAAATCGCGCCAACGTGGTGCGTATATGACATCTGTGCCAAAAAGGTTTATATTTATTTGTAAAAAATAAACATAAACGTTCATCGGATTTGTAATAAGTTGTCAGGCTTGTATCTTTTTGTAACACTAGGGGGCTCTGCCTCCTACGAGCTACGCTCGTCAACCCCCATTCAGACACCGCAGACTCTAACAGCACGCTAATTTGATCGCCTTTAAAAAGATTTCGGAAGATTGAATTATAATTTGAATCTGACAATTATAATCTGACGTAATTTTCACCAAACTTTTCTTTCTCTTTTTAATATTCACGTCAAAATACTTTTGTTAGAAATGAAATATTATGATCATCTTAAAATGTCAAGTAAATGTCTCGCGCAATTTTTAAATTAAAACTGTTTTGCGATATTATTTTTTGTTCATTTTACGTAATAAGTGTAATATGACGTAAATTCTCCTATTTAGGACTTCTAACGCATGTTACTGAATTTATTATTTTACAATATTCTTTCTCATTTAAAATTCACGTGTAACTATAGTTTTTCTGACGTAATTTTCAATGAGTTCCTGCTTTTTATATTTTTTGTTTATAATAGTCACGTGTAAAATAAATTTTTAAATTGAAGCAAACATTACTGTTTGCGCTGTTTATGCAGTTGGCAACAGTTTAAATTAATACAATTTTCTAAAATTTGTAAAAAATATCTCTCGAAATGCTGAAAATTTGAATTTAAAATAGAAATAAAACCTCGAAAAAGTATTCAAATTAAAAAACTAACTGCAATCTGCACACCAGGAAATCCTGACGCATAAAATGATATAAAAATGATTAAATTCCTATGTACAGTTTTTGCTCCTATAAAACTTTTTTAATGGAACGATTTTGTCCAACTTTGGCATAAATATCTCTTAAAATAATTCTTCGATTTGAAAACTGTCTGCGTCAGCGTGTTTATCAAACATTGTTCTATAATACTACCGATTTTCATATTTTTGTATGCAACAGTTTTTTTAATATTAACAAAGAAAGACCTCCGGTCACAAAAAATTCAAAATCGGCGGCGGCGGCGGCGGCGGCGGCGGTGGCAGCGGTAGTTACTTTTTTTTAGAATAGAGAGAAATCTCACATTCTGAAGCCAAAACTGCATAAAGCTTAAAAACTAGAGAACAGGAATTCTGTTTTTCAGAATTTAGTGTCGCTCCCGGCATTTCCATTACTTCATTTTCCTCTGATGGACTGATGACTTCTATTATTCTGAAAGAGCCATTATAAATGAAGTGTTAGGTGAAAATGAAAGTGCAGACGTAAAAAGTTAGAACTCTGATTTTCTGGTCAGA
Source organism: Maratus speciosus (assembly GCA_963932465.1). Classification (NCBI taxonomy): domain Eukaryota; kingdom Metazoa; phylum Arthropoda; class Arachnida; order Araneae; family Salticidae; genus Maratus; species Maratus speciosus. The sequence continues at coordinate 26,203,219 of OZ010786.1, forward strand.
ATGGAGGGGGGGGGGGGGAGGCCATAATTTTTTTACGGCTGCTCTTTCATCTTCACATAACATTTCATTTATAATGGCTGTTTCATAATAATAGAAGTCACCAGTCCATAGAAGAAAATAACTCGGTTAAGCGGGACTCTACTGCAGTACAAAACATATTTGCATTTTAAGACTTAAAGCACACGTTTTATTTTATGTCGAGGCTAACGAGAAAGACAGGCTACCGCGGTGGGTCCAATTCTGCTTTTTTTTACAGACCGCTGGAGTCACGTGATGCTCGAATGCACCAATGAAGGTGTGCGAAAAGAGCATCACGTGACTCCAGCGGTCTGTAAAAAAAGAAGAATGGGACCCACCGCTATTTTCGTGTAAAATTTTCATATATTATGTTAAGTTATCTTAAATATTCGATTTTTATAGCCCCTGTCTCAGTTAATAAATGTAAAGTGTAAAAATCGTTCAATGTATTACTTATGCGGTGAAACATTTTAGTGTTCTTGACAAAAGTGGAAATTTAAGGCAAAACCATTGAAAAACCAATTATAAGTGGTAATAATTAATTACAAATTTACTATTACCACTCGAAACAATCTTCTAAGTTTAAAATTTAATTTTTTTTATTTCCATTGTTTTGTATTAAAACATTTAACCCGACGTGCCATGAACTTCTCAAATTATTATTTTTTTTTTTTTTTCAGATGGTCTAGATTGATTCTAAGGTTGTATGTAAAATGTTTATATGTTATGTAAAATAGAAATGGCGTTACTAGTAAGTTCTACTTGTGGAACGTTGCTGGTACGAATAAAATTTGTAAATTTCGGCGAATTTGTATTTCCAAACCATAAAAGCACTATATACAAACGAAAAAAATAAATAAATAAATAAATATTCTTTAGTAACATGATAACGAGTCACCAACCAGAAAATGTTTATGTAACAACTGAAAATATTTTTCGCTAGATGGTACCCGTCAAGATTTGACGGTAAATAACTTGAATGTTTCATTAGAAAAATTCTTGAATTTTTAATAAATTGCTTTTAAATTAATTATTGAAATTGTGACAAATTTCTATATTGTATAAGTGATTCCTATTTCTTTAAATCAATAGAGGGTACAGTCAGCCAAACCTATTCAATGAAGTAACAGAATTTTAACTTTATAATTTACAACCAATTATGCTTCTTTTTACGGAAATTTAACTAAAAATAGTGGGTAGAGCATTTATTTTTATATACTATGGACTCATGTTTTCGAAAAAAAATAACAGTATTTATTTTGATTTATTTATTATGATTTTTTAACTACATAATCATTAAAAGCTGCCATAAAGTTTATTTTTATCAGTCTCATTCTCTAAAAACCCAAATTTGAAACTTGGTGCAGCATATAATTTTTATTACTTGAATTTTATTTTATATTTTTATACTTTTTTTAAATATTAAACAATGTATATCAAGGTAATTTTTTTAATAGTTCTTATATGAATATCTTTCTTTCTTTCCGTCTTCTTTTTTTTAAGGAAAAGAAAGGCAAACTTTGCTTTCTGACGCACATACACATATATTCTTGATAATGGTCAGAAGATATAACAAAAAATGTAGATCAGCTCATTTTATTTAATTGGTAATTACATTAAAAATATTTTAGCTTAAATATTTTAAATATAAAATTATTATTATTATTATTTTAAATATTGTTCAGCGTTAAATTTTATTTAATTATAAAGCATTCAAGTAATAATAATAATAAAATAAAATGATATAACTTCTCCTCCTAATAAAATATGTCATTATTGAAATAACTTATCGCGAAAAATATTACTGAAATCATTTTGCCGGGCGTTGGGTTCGAACCTGCTATCCACTACATAATATCGGCGTTTTAAACTGCTGCTTTAGACCGCTCAGCCACCGAGAACTCGTTCTCAATCCCTTTAAATTGAACAGGGTTGATGCATGTGCAGATGTCCCGAAATGGATTTACTTAAAATTTTACCCTTGCGTTTTAATATATATATGATGATTTTATAGTTTTTGAAGGTTTTAAAAAACTGAAGAAGGATAGATGTTATACAACGTAGATTAAATAAGGCAGTTATTCGACTTATAATACGGCATCGGTGCTTGAGCCTAACATGGCCGAAATAAAATGGCTGATTTTAACGAAAGGTTATGAAGATCCCGATGAGTTCTCTCTGGAAGCGTTATACACTTTGCGCCATTATATATATAATGTATGCGCTTTCTACAAAATTCACACATATTCTTCGTGTTATTCTGACAAGTTGAGCATCTTCTTTGAGTAGTAGATGACAAGAGATTGGAGTTGGAGGTGAGGTGGTAATGTCCTTACTTACTGGAGCAAAATGACCTCATTTTCTCTCTCTTAAAACATCGCGTCCAACTTTCTTGGCAATAGTTTAAATGCTAACTGGTTTTAATTTTCCGTAATCTGACTGGATGTTATAGACACAAATACTTTTAAAAAAATCATACTTTGAAAACTTTTTTAAAAGCATCAAAAATAATTAAACTTAAATACCGTTTTCAAATGACTTGCATTCCAAATACAGTTTTATCAAATATTGAACAGAGTATCAATCAAAATTATGCTATCTTTATAAGAAACTAGCAAACCCCGCGGCTTTGCTCGCGTAATATTTGAAATATGCCAAGTGATTTTTATATGTCTAATTTTTATTAAAAGGTACTAACTAAATTTTTATTTTATTAAAAGGTAATATTTTACTTTATTAAAATATTTTTTTATTAAAAGGTACTTATTACTTTTAGGAATAATTCAAAAATTACTATTTAAAACACAGTTTGAGTAACACCATTATTACACTGCATTAGGCAGAAATGAGACTTAAATTAATAAAACGAAATAAAACTAAAAAAAAAAATGATAATTTCGAAAATATTTTGAAACTTTTATGCTCAATTAATACGGTCATTTCAGTATTCATTTGAAGTTTTGAATTTTTTAAAAACCATCTTTTTACATCTTAAAATTAACTATCATGTCAAATTCTAAGTCCTACCACCTCTCTCAACATAAAGGGCTACGTTGAAATAGGAACAGTCACCATTAATTTGCCAACATTAATTTTAAAATCGGTTTGTTATTTCCTAATATTTCACAGAAACGTAATTTAGAAAGCTTTTAAAGGCCTTTTTTAGAACATTTGTTGTTCCTGTGAACCCCAGATGGTAGAACCATCGGCATAAAATATAGCCTGTGTAGAATCAGAGACTGTTACCATTGATTCGCAACTATTACTTTTATAATCGGCTTATATTCCCTGAAATTGCATAGAAATCGTAATTTAGGACTGTTTTAGAATGCTTTTCGCACCTCCCCTTCGCTTCACTCCTTTTTAATTCGCATTTATTTTCGGCAGTCTTTTGAGGGCATTTATATTTTATAAGTAACCACCATGCCATATTTAAAGTTTCTAGCCTTTTCGGTATCACAGAAATCGCGATTTAGAAAGTTTTTTGCTCCTGAAACCCTTTGGGGATAGTGGCACAGACATAAAATATAGCTTATGTTTCAGCAGGTTCCATCACCGACAATTTGTCACAATTATTTTTTAAATCGGTTTCGTATTTGGTAAGATTGCATAAAAATTGTAATTTAGAAGACTTTTCGCTCACTTCATCTCTTTAAATTTGGAATTTACTTTCGACTGTACTTAGAAAGCAGTTGCATCTTACCATGCCATACTTCAAAGTGTTAGACCCTTCAGTTGTGCAAAAAACGCAAATTAGAAGAGGTTTTGCTTTTGCAACCCTCAGGTGGTAGTGACAGCAACATAAAATATAACCTATGTTATAGCAGGGATTGTCACCATTGATTTGTAACCATTACTTTTGAAATAGCATTGGTATTTCCTGAGATTGAGTAGAAATCGCAATTTAGAACGTTTTTAGAACGCTTTTCGCGCATTTTCACTCCTTTTAAATTTCGAATTGTTTAAGAACTGTTCTTAGAAATCCTTTATATCTAATAAGTAGCTAATATTTCAAATTTAATATTTCTAGGCCCTTCGGTAACGCAAAAATTGGATTTTTAGAACGTTTTTTGCTCCTACACCCCCTTTGGGGTAGTGGCACCGACATAAAACATAGCCTATCTTGGAGCAAGCGTTGTCACCATCATTTTGACATCAATATTTTTTAAATCGGTTTGGTATTTCCTGAGATTGTGTAGAAACTACCATTTAGAACGTTTTTTAGAACGCTTTTTGTGAATTTTCACCCCTTTTAAATTTCGAATTGTTTAAGAACTGTTCTTAGATATCATTTATATCTTATAAGTAACTAATATTCAAAATTTCATATTTCTAGGCCCTTCAGTAACGCTAAAATCGCGTTTTTAGAACGTTTTTTGCTCCTACACCCCCTTTGGGGTAGTGGCACCGACATAAAACATAGCCTATCTTGGAGCAAGCGTTGTCACCATCATTTTGACATCAATATTTTTTAAATCGGTTTGGTATTTCCTGAGATTGTGTAGAAACTACCATTTAGAACGTTTTTTAGAACGCTTTTTGTGAATTTTCACCCCTTTTAAATTTCGAATTGTTTAAGAACTGTTCTTAGGTATCATTTATATCTTATAAGTAACTAATATTCAAAATTTCATGTTTCTAGGCCCTTCAGTAACGCTAAAATCGCGTTTTTAGAACGTTTTTTGCTCCTACACCCCCTTTGGGGTAGTGGCACCGACATAAAACATAGCCTATCTTGGAGCAAGCGTTGTTACCATCATTTTGACACCAATAATTTTTAAATCGGTTTGGTATTTCCTGAGATTGTGTAGAAACTGCCATTTAGAACGTTTTTTAGAACACTTTTTGTGAATTTTCACCCCTTTTAAATTTCGAATTGTTTAAGAACTGTTCTTAGATATCATTTATATCTTATAAGTAACTAATATTCAAAATTTCATATTTCTAGGCCCTTCAGTAACGCTAAAATCGCGTTTTTAGAACGTTTTTTGCTCCTACACCCCCTTTGGGGTAGTGGCACCGACATAAAACATAGCCTATCTTGGAGCAAGCGTTGTCACCATCATTTTGACATCAATATTTTTTTAATCGGTTTGGTATTTCCTGAGATTGTGTAGAAACTACCATTTAGAACGTTTTTTAGAACGCTTTTTGTGAATTTTCACCCCTTTTAAATTTCGAATTGTTTAAGAACTGTTCTTAGATATCATTTATATCTTATAAGTAACTAATATTCAAAATTTCATGTTTCTAGGCCCTTCAGTAACGCTAAAATCGCGTTTTTAGAACGTTTTTTGCTCCTACACCCCCTTTGGGGTAGTGGCACCGACATAAAACATAGCCTATCTTGGAGCAAGCGTTGTTACCATCATTTTGACACCAATAATTTTTAAATCGGTTTGGTATTTCCTGAGATTGTGTAGAAACTGCCATTTAGAACGTTTTTTAGAACACTTTTTGTGCATTTTCAACCCTTTTAAATTTCGAATTGTTTAAGGACTGTTCTTAGACATCATTTATATCTTATTAGTAACTAATATTCAAAATTTCATATTTCTAAGCCCTTCAGTAACGCTAAAATCGCATTTTTAGAACGTTTTTTGCTCCTACACCCCCTTTGGGGTAGTGGCACCGACATAAGATATAGCCTATGTTCTAAGTTGGACTAACACCATCATTTTGATACCATTACTTTTGGAATCGGTTCGGTAGTTCCAGAGCTTATCTCCGACAAATAAACAATTTTTTCCTCTTTATAATAGGAGTATAGATTAAACTTGCGAGTAGAAGAAAATGTATTGCTGATGCCTGTTGCTACCGTCGATATAACGCCAGCCTTATTGCCCGACTGCCAAGAAGGATTATGTGTTTTACACGTATCTGGGTATATGGATTTCTTTTATACTCTCGAAACATCCCAACGGCTGGATGGATTTTAATGAATGGGGGCTCTATATATTCGTCAAAACCATCCGATGGTTATAGACAAGGTTCTGTTTTTATAAATTTAAAATGGCGGCTTTAAAATACAAAATGTCGATAGAGACGAAAAAAAAATTTTACGCACCCTATTGTTGTGACGTATCATTGGATAGGTCTTTCAAAATGAAGATGATGTTTCATTGACTATTTTATAGTCAGAAGCTCCATTTAAATATTACACGACCTAGAAGTTGTGTACGTAGGATCTCTAGCTTTTCTGCAACTCTAACCTTCATAGACATCTACAGTCCTCATCAAAACAGTGTTTATAGACAGGAACTATAAAAATTAAACACAACTTAAAAGTCATTAATACAAGCAAATAAAAAAAATACGTATGATATATAAAATAGCTTCACATTGATGAGAAATAATTAATTAATTCGCTTTTTACGCAGTCGGGTTTTTTGATTTATTAAATTAAATTTTTACTCGTTTCCGAACATCTTTTGGCATTGATTAAAATGCTCTTAACATTTGTACAGAAGTATAAATAAATAAGGAATCCTTTCCTACTTAATAACTGGAAATTTATAAGGGTAACATCTAAATCAACTTACAAAAATGTCAAACCAATGGCATTATTGAAAAAGAAATCTAGCAAATATTTGAATTCCCAGAAGTAGATTAACAAATTTATTACTCGGCACATCCGTCAGCTTTAATCTAAGAGATGATGGTAAGATAAATTGACTAGAGTGCTTTTAGCATTGAATGGTTGAAAGTACTTTTCTTAATAGAAACAAATATTTGATATATTGAAACACGCATAAGCATACTAAGAGAAATATAATTTTAATATACTTTTTGTATACGCATTTTAAACTGGGAATGTTTGTTTTTTTAATTTAAACTCAGACATACTTAAAAACTGTTTTAAGCGCATCCAATTGACAAAATATGAACTTAAAAAATAATTCAAGTTTTCAAATAAAGCATTGAATATTTACAGTTTGTTTCTTTGTAAAATTTCATCTTTTTTTTTAATTGATTATTTTATTTAAATCAGAATGCATCTCTTTAATATTAGAGATGTTTTATAAGTTAGTTTCTAAAACAGAATAAGCAACTTGGAAATATTTAAATCGACGATAACACGTCTATAATTCTTGTAATTATAAAATTAATGAAATGTAAAGAAAGAAAAATATATATTTATTCCGAAGATTCATTTAGATTTACTTATGAAATAGTATAGGAAAGGAGATTAATTTAATAAGAAATATATTAGATTGATGCTTCGGTAAATTTGATCCTCATTTATGTTAAAAATGATTGTTATTTGAATAAAATAAATAACTGAAAATTTAAGCAGAACTGTTCTTGAAGACAAATACATAAATGGATTTATTTCTCTCAAATTTAAAGATTTCACTCTCTTAGAACACAATGAGAGTTAATTTTACATTTTACGTGTTTATGATACATGTGATATACTTGTTTCATATATTTATATGTATAGTCTGATAATTAAAATAAGAACAGAAAATCATGGATCGTGCTTAGATTATGAAACAATTTCCAACAGTAACAGAACTTTATAAATAAATATCATTTTTTCATACAATATAATGAGATATCTAAATAAGCAAGTTAAAAGGCACATAACTCAGTATAAATCGATTTTTAGCAATTGTTGTACATTACGTTTCATTGTATTTGGCAATGTGTGGAATTTCTCCTGTGCAGTATTTCTCTGTGTATGAGTGTGTATTTGATTTCTATGATTTATACTAAAACATAACAATTTTAAAAATAAATAACGCAGAGGAAATGCACTTACAACAATTATCGATCATAGTCAGCCGTGTAAACAATTTCTTTTGTCCGTCTCTGTAAATGAATTATAAATGCTTCACATTCCATTATCTGCAAGAAACATGTTGTAGGACACCTTCGTGATTTCTTTCTATATATATATATATATATACCATCATTTTTACTTTCTTCTATCTTGACAAGAAGAAAGTATTGGTTTCATGAAAATTTTCGAATTCCTGTTTTCGACGGATTTATACGTTTTATGGGTCAGAGATTCCAAAAAACATGTTTTTACAAAATGTCTGTCTGTCTGTCCGTCCGTCTGTCTGTATGTGACACAAATTTTGTGGGCGCTCTATCTCAAGAACTAATGCACGGAATTTAATAAAAATGTATATTCAGGTAGTCCCTGATATAGATTAGTGCTGATTAGTTTTTGGTGTAAATCGCCCTGCAGGTGGCGCTGCTATGTAGCATTTTTCAGGATTTCCGCAAAAGCTCTATCTCAAGAACTAATGCTCGGATTTTTATAAAACTTCAGATTCCGTTAATCCTTGATATGAATTGCTGCTGGTAACGTTTTGGTGCAAATCGCCCAACAGATAGCGCTACTATGCTGCATTTTGTAGAATTTACACTATTTTCTTAATAGCCCAATCTCAAGAAATAATGCACGGATTTTTATCAAACTTCAGATTCAGTTAGTGCTTGACATGATTTGACATTTTGCTTCTTGTGATGTAAATCGCTCAACAGGTGGCGCTGCTATGCTGCATTTTTTGAGATTTTTGCAATAGATCTATCTCAAGAACTAAAACTTGGGTTGTCAACAAACTTCAGAATCAGGTATACCTGGATATGAATTAGTGCTGTTTATGTTTTGGTGTAAATCGCTCAACAGGTGGCGCTGCTACAGCATTTTTCACGATTTCCACAATAGCTCAATGTCCAGAACTAATGCACGGAGTTTCATCAAACTTCAGATTCAGTTAGTCCTTGACATGAAATGATGTTTTGTATCTTTTCGTGTAAATCGCTCAACAGGTGGCGCTGCTGTGCTACATTTTTTGTGATTTCCACAATAGCTCTAGCTCCAGAACTAATGCACCGATTTTCATCAAACTTCAGATTCCGGTATACCTTAATATGAATTAGTGCTCTTTGTGTTTTGGTGCAAATCGCTCAACAGGTGGCGCTGCTATGCTGAATTTCTCAGAATTTCCCCAACAGCGCTATCTCAATAACTAATGCACGAATTTTCATCAAACTTCGAATTCAGGTATACTTTGATACGAATTGGTTCTAAATTGATGTAATTTCTTATACTATTTAAATGATTTAATTGACGTGATTTATATAGAAGAAAGTTTTGTGATGGCCACAACATACTAGTTAATAAAAAGTACGCGTTGCTGCGACTAGCTTTTTCTCTAATCGTTGTCACTGATTAATCTCGGAAAATGAAACATTTGAAGTTAAGAAAAAAAGTAATAGCTTGAAAAGTATTTGTCAGAAAATTGTTAGACAAACTGCATTAGAAATGTAAAAAATTGTATTTTTCTTGATATAAAATAAAATCTAATGATTATGCCATTTTTCAGATATTGAATTTAAAAAAATACCAAATTTCACAATGGAGTACCATAGTGAAAACTTCACATGTAAAAAGATAATGATAACGGCAATGTGTCCGGACGTTTATACTGGTTATAGCACGACAAATTATAGTAGACTAATTATTCTGCTAAAGTATAAAAGGGAATTATGATGTCACAAGTGCATGAATTTTATTTAATTCTCGAGAAATATTAGAAGCGCCTTTTCTTTTTAGTTGTGAATAATATAGATTAATTCGCGTATGACCTCATATTTAAAACGAATATATGGTTAATGCGTGGCTTTTACAAGAGAAAGTGGTATCTTGAAGGTCCTTTCTTGAATTTACGTTTCTTTTTCAATTCTTTTCAAGAATCAAGACTATATTTATTTGGGATTAGGAAACTTTTTATTTAATACTGGTATAAAAGCAAAATTTCTCAAGGCTTTCAATATATTTAAAAAATAGAGCATATTTACGCGATATTCATAGTCCGTAGGGTGTTTAATTTTATAATTGTTTTTTCTTATTAAACATGTTTAAAATCCCGGTCAACGGCAGGTATTTCAGCTAGTAACATCATAAAAATCCACGGCAACCGATATTTCTCATAGATCGTAATATAATGAAATCCATTTGTGCGTCCCTGTAAACGTACTATAAGTGCTACATATTCTGTACTTCTGAGAAAGCATATTGTAATCCACCTCAGTGCTACATATCAGTATCAAAGATATTTTAAACTTAATATTTCTGAAATACAGCAACATCCATAAAGGGCAATGTAAATGATTTCTATCCATTGACCATAATGCAACGAAAGTATTTTGTGAATCCCTGTACACGAGTTATAAATGCTACGCACTTCAGTTTCTATACAGATCATCCAATAGTAAACATAAATAGCATATTACAATTACATGGAAATCCGAGTATAGTTACGAGAGTTAGAACTCCGCCAGACTGTGTCCGAGTGTCTGGTGTACTGGGGAATTTGTTGCCAAATTCTCTCCAATAAATTCGGTTAATTTGTCCGGGGCTAGAAATTCTCCAAAAAATGGATTTTTTTTTTATTACTCAAGGGTACATTATATGGATTATGGGCTGCATTTATCACAAAAAAATACATTATTTATTTATGTTCATTTTTTTTTGAGAAAAAAAAAGGGAAATTTACGCGTTATCATAGAAATTTTCAAAATGCCCCCCTGCGCTTTCCATATCAATGAAAATTCGCAATATTTTTTTTTATAAAAGTTTAGTTTATATATGTAAATAAAACCGTGAATCGAATTTTAAATATTTCAATATAAAGATTAAAAAAAATGAACATTTTTGAATTTTTTTCGGAAAAAATTTCAAAAAATATTGAAATTGTTTTTCTTATTGAATTTTTTTTCCTACCATATGCCGAGAAATAACATATTATTATAATTACATAAAAATGAACTTAAGCTTTTCAAACTTCACAATTTTACGCGTAAATTCCTTTAGTCAGCTGCTCAAAAAACCTTTTAGAGAGAATCAGAAGCTTTGAAACGATTTAACTATTCAAAAAATTTTGTTTTCAAAATCTCACATTTCGTGATATTCACCCCTATGCTGGACTCATGATTTTGCCTTTCTTGTATAATCTTGTAAAAGGGCATGTTAAATATCATTTGCTTTAATTTACATTATCCACTCTGCTGCTTACCACTTCACCGGCGATAGGTATGGGGAAACAGTGCTTTTACCCCCGAATTATCTCGGGACAACCGGTGAAGTAGTTAATAAATTGCAGTACCCGTAATACTTACAATTCTAACGGTAATCTGCTACTGTGTTACAGTAGCAGTTTTATATCATGAATACATGAAACACTAAGTTAATTGAGATTTTATAAATTCTTATTATTAAATGTTTCTATGTTATTTAGTATATCTTTTGCATTTTAAAGAACTCAATAATAAAAGACAAATGTTTCCTTATCTACTAAAACATAATATTCAAGAATGAGAATATAAAATACACATTTTTGAATCACCGGGGATTCTAAAATGCGTTCTTTACGTTTATAAATCACAGAAACCAACATGTATTCGAGATTTAAACAATCATTTATAAAAAACAAAGATGTTTTACTGCCACTGATTTTCAGAAATGCTTCTGTGTAGTATTTATATAGTATAATAATCCGTTTATCAATCCATAATATAGTTATCTGAGATGTTGTCAATTTGCATAAGATTAGTTGGAGTAACTGAACAAACGAGGTAACTGGGCCATAGGTTATTTTATATTTAGGTTGATGTTTTTTAAGTTTTAGCTTTTGCTTAATCTCTACTTCCTAAAACAACGTGTGTCAACTCAATCATAATTCTCACTTTGCTGTGATACGTTGTCAAAAATTTATGTTACTTTTTTTTAAAACAACGTCAATATGGTTGAACTGCCTCGGCTTTTTATTAAAATACTGTAAGTACTTTTATTAAACATTCTTTTTTTTTAAGATTTTTCATGTAACTACATTAATATTATTAGGTATCTATACATATTTACTTCATGTTTCAAATGTAAGCCCGGTATCCCAGTTACCCCATACATTTTCCAAGAATGGGGTAACTGGGACATGTATCCGGGGTAACTGGACCATGCTGGATCCAGTTACCCCAATAGTTATAGATAATTTTTTTGAGTTTGTCTTACTACGAGAATTAAATTTATCCATTATTTTTTGTTCACAGTAAAGAAAATTATAGAATACCGTATTAAAATTACGTAATAAAATTAAAAAAAAGCATATTGGTTGCTATCAAACCAAATTTCTTGACCCCTTGAGAGGCGGTGATGCGTTATGGGTTCACATAATTTTAATCCTTAATTGCCTCATTGGCACCGTAATTTAATAATGAAAATTTCATCTTTATTAAGTACGCGAATATATACTTTTACTTGTTTACAAATAGATTCTCGTGTAAATACTGGTGTCATTAAATTATTTCAACATTTTACGAATGCAAGTACCTTGCCTTTGAAAGAGAGATAGTCAAACCTTGAAATTGAACGATACACAGGAGTCGTATTCTATAGTGTAACTTTTATTGTTCCTACCACTATTTTGGAAAATAATATCTTCATCGCTCCTTTCTTCAGAATATGTTAAATAAAATGATCATGAAGGTAACTCATTAAGGGTTCTGGTAAGAACAATAAAATTTTCCCTATATAATGCGAACCCTGGATACAGATAAAGTGCTTAAGTACTTACGTAGCCGTTTGTTCATAGATTTACCGTGTTATTTTTTCCCCTTAATATACCCATGTGACTTTTATACTTATTACCTATACTAAAGTACATAAGTACTTACTTAATTTTTATGCTTTTGGTATAAATAAATCTAATATTTTCACTTTTAGTGCTTTTTTTAGACACATTCACAGCAAAGGTTTCCCTTACAACGCTCTTTAGTTGATATATAATTTATATGATCTGCTTGATTAAAAATTTTTTAAGCTGTTTACACTTTTTCAAACAGGACCTGATATCCCATATGAAAAAAAGTAAGCACGTGTGAAACATAGATCCTCCTGGTCCACTTACCCCATTTTTATGGGGAAACTGGACCCATGAGGAAAGAAAGGTGAAATATTCATATTTTTATATTTTTAAATATTAAAATGTAATTTTGAGCATTTCTGTCTGATAAATTGTAAAAAAAATCTGTAAAGTTACTAAAGTTTTTCTAGGAAACTGGGATTCCTACAACTTTTTATGTAACGGCAACAACAAAAATTCCTGTAACAGCGTCTGTTACAGGAATTTTTCTTTTTGCCGTTACATAAAAAGTTCTAGGAATCCCAGTTTCCTAGAAAAACGTTAGTAACTTTACAGATTTTTTTTTTTTTTACAGTGTAGAGGGAACCTAACTGAACACATTTACAGATGTTCAGACTTTAATTCAAATGAACATTAGATTTTTGAAGCTGAATTGTCAGAAGCTCAGAGTCACATTGTAAAATCACGGCCCAGTTGCCCCAATTAACCTTATAACAATTTCCATGTTCAACAAACAGGTTTTACAGACAAACCTGATAAATTATTAGCATAAACCTTAACATTAAAATCAATATTATTTAGTTACTTTAGCATATATAAATTCAATTATGGAGCTAAACATTTTTGATCGAGAATTTATAGCATTTTGAAAACGAATTTTCTGTGTTGGGGGAACTGTTAAATACACAATAAAAAGACTCATAAAAGCTTCCGAAACTTTGTGGAAGCAAAAGAAATTTTGTTTTAGCAATGCGTCTTTAAATCTTGAAACTACATTGGTTTCTGATGTTTCTAAAGATAAAAAAACGCTTTTTGGAATGACATGAGTAACTCGGAAATTATTATTTTATATTTTCGTTTGTGGTAATATTATACTATCGTTTTTTTTTTTCATTAACATGTTATATAATTTTGTGAGAAATAAATACCATATATAAGATTCCTACTTTATTCGTAACCCTTTTGAAATTGGAACTATCTTTCTATCAATGGTAACCGCCATAACCTTTATTTTAAATCGACAGGTACATATATATATATATATACACAAAGGAAGTTATTGTAATAATTTGGTTTATATACAAATAAACATAAACAGAAATTCCTTTAAAATAGTGCTGGTAACATAAATCTGCACGATATTCAAAAACATAAAAATATTTTTATAAATTATTTTGAAATATTAAATTGCATAATAAATAGCGTTTATAAATATTTTTGATATTTACAGGGATGACAGGGATGAACGCACCGGGAACCCAGCTTTCGCTTTAGAGTATAAGTGCAATCCCGGGAGGATTTTGATATTTACAAGGGAAAATACGGGCCCACTGTGGCAGAGTGGATAAGGCACCACGCCGCTAATCGCTGAGAGCGTAGGTGGGGTCGGGTTCGAATCCCGCCGGTTCCGTTGCACACTCTTTGTGGAGCCCCCAGGATGCAATTCTATGGTATTTTAAATTTCCTTGTGCTATATCATCCCTGTATATCGATGATGATTTATAAGCGGGCCCTGGTGTCAAGCACAGAAGTCTGATGTATGTGTTCAATAAAACAAACAAACAAACAAGGGAAAATTCAATGCATTACCTCATTAAGTATCCTTTAGAATCTACCAAAATAAATGCACTTCAAAGGAATCACTTGGTTAATTTAATCTTTTTTAAGTGAAATAAAAGCAGCCTTTAGTAGTTACGAAGATATTAAATATTTATACGTCAGAATTATATTTCATATTATCATAAATGTGAAGTCTAGAATGTGTCTCTCTTTTTCATTTCTGAGTATATTCTTAATGCCTGCACATAAGTATATATTCTTATGCCTACTACATTAAAAATAATTAAACAAAAATGTCTTTTTTAATCACTTAATAGTGATTCTGGAGAACTATTGTACTACGTTTAACCATTTCACTAAAAATTTATTTCTATTATTAATTTATTTTGCATCAAAAGAGGAAAGCATTTAAGAACATAAATTTTTTAATCCGAAATGTCGGCTGAGTACATTCATTAATATGTTTTGTTTAGCAGGTAATATTTGAGAGAGAAAATGAATAACAGTGAAAATGTACTTTATATGTATTGATCATTAAGGTACTTTATAAAACTTGAAGTAACTGAAAGTATCGATTTTTGTGTAAAGGGACTTTTTTATCTAAAACTACTGTAGTGCTAATGATTATAGATAAATTAGGTTGTTGCGATAATCAAACAGTCTCGTACTAGCAGCTTAATTATAAATTTTCTGTCTTTAGGGGAATTCTTTTAATTTTTATTACGTGACCAATCTTATCGGAAACAAAGAGGACTGACCAATGCCATAAACGTAGCTAATGATTGCAATTACTTATTATGTCAATTATGTCTTAAGATTTGTTCTAATAAAAAAATAGAAAATGAAAAATGAAACAGAAAATTAGAATCGTAAAGATAACGTAAATCAAATAGACTCATACATTGTATACGATTTTTGCGGGTATTTTTGTTTTGTTATTTACAAGATAAATAATCTTATCATCAAACAACAGGCACTCATTAATAAAAACATAGATAAGCCTAAAATATATTAAAAAATATTGTAAACAAATGATTACAATAAACATCTGATAAAATACTTGGTTGTTATTTAATGACAGATTAAAGATACATTACATATGCAACAGCACACAGCTTCACTTAGAAGTGAAGCAGTACATAGAGGTTGTCAAAGGGAGAAACATAAAAGTTGCTATAAAATTTCGATTATATTTTATTTAGATTACTAGGGGGCGGGGCTACGCCTCCCTGTTTGCTACGCTCACTAAACCTCGCGTAATCGCCTCGCGATCCCATTTGGAATAGCGAAGCAATCCCTATTTTTTAATCAACCCCAGACGTAATTGTTTCACTTTTCCAGTCTGGATCTCTTCGCGATCCCTGATTTTCTATGCATTCAATTTTTAGATTCCACTTGGTAAAAACGCGCTCCTCCCCAACTCCTGACAATTTTATTTCCTTACCTCCAAGCACTTAATCATTAGAGCTTACAGAGTTCTATAATTATAAGAATTATTAAATATAAAATTATATATATAGTGTAACGAATATTGTAAATAGTGTTTGTACTTATAAATAATGTAAATAGTTTAATTAAGCTCTATTCATAAGCTAATATTAGTTTTTATTGCATTGAAATATCTCAATTTGTTGATTTTCTGCAAGCAAGTAAACCCTATTGTATTTCAATGGGAGTCTATGGAAATTTGGCGAAATACTGGAAATAGTGCCAAGTTGGCGTCACTTTTGGCGACTAATTTTGGTCGCCAAATTTGGCTATATATCGCCAAGTATACGACGAACTTGGCGACGTTTGGCGACAGAGCCGGGTAACCCCACCTTTGGTAAACCCTCTTATAGCGTCAGAAAGCTCTGACCAATCAGATGCGTTTCGCGGTATCTACGCATATTTTCATTGGTCCATTTCCAAAGCATTACTTTTTATATATAGAAGGTTATATATATAGTTTAATATGTAGTTTTAATATATAGAAGGATAATACTTTCGCTAAATCAAAATTCACATTAAAATAAAAATCATAATGGGGAATACACATAACACATTTTTATCACACAAATTTATCATTCTTATCATTTATTTCAGTCTTTTAAAACTAATTTTAATCAAAGTATCTGAAAAAAAAATTAATTAAACCAAAACCTAATTTGCAGAACAAATTAAAAAAACAAAATTTATTTCCTGAATTATTTAAGCCCGAGAAGGGGTAAATATTAAGATATTTCATTCTATTCGTTCTACATTTGATGTTAAATTTTTGTAACAAATAAGCTAAACCAATTGAACATTAAAAAATAAAAATGAAATTCCTATATACTTATCCTATATACAGCTATATACTTAGATTCCGTTCAAATGAAATCGAAATAAATCTTAGACTTTTTTTAAAGTTTTGTATTTTGCATTTACCGTATCATATTATGTACAATCGTCATAAACATAATGCAAAATCTGCAGTACAAATATTTACAACTTAAAAATGGAAAAAGTCTAAGATTTATTTCGATTTCATTTGAACGGAATCTAAGTATATAGGTGTTTAAAGCATTATATTGTATGAATTTCATTTTTATTTTTTAATGTTCAGTTGGTTTAGCTTATTTGTTACAAAAATTTAACATTAAATGTAAAACAAATTGAATGAAATATCTTAATATTTGCCCCTTCTCCGGCTCAAATAAATTAGGAAATAAATTTTGTTTTTTTAATTTGTTCTGCAAATTAGGTTTTTGTTTAAAATGTCAAGTTTTTTAATAACTACTGCATTCAGACAAACAAATTTCAAAATTAATGGAAGGTGTCATCAACAGGCTTTGATTTGTGCGATATCGCATCACAATTTGTGATGCAATTTACCTATGTATAATTCAAAATGTTTCACCAGTGCAGTAATGCAGGTTGTTGTAGTTTGGTCAAAAAATTACAATCGGAACTTAAAAAATCTGCTTGAAAATGTCATTTTTTTCCACTATGACGTCATATTCATCTTCTTTTTAATTAAAAAAAAACTATTTCAGTTTCTTCAGTTTCATGTTTCACGTGAAAATCATTCAACTAAAAATAGGCAAATTATTATTACGGCTTTTGAATTATTTACAACAATGAAGGAAAAATGTTAAATTTTATTAGAAAATGTCCGTTGATTCTCAATGAAAAAAGCGATATTTGGAATTGTTAAGAAAAATATTTCAATAATGTAAATAAAAATTAGCCCATGTTACTCTATAGATTATAATCCACCTATATGCAAAGGCATTTTATGATCCGTTTTGATCCTGACGTTACACTTTGAATTTGTAATATTAGTAGAATTAGCAAAGAATTAAAAATGAGTGGCATCAGGGACAAAAAGGTGGGAAGAAAAAATGAAAAAGTTATGATCTCCATAGGCTTTTCTATGTTAAATTAACATTGAGAAGTGACACTGGAAATAAATAAGTATTGCGCTGCCGCGCAATACTTAAATAATAATCTGCATCTTTAGCATCACAACTGCAGTTAAAATCTCTAAGGTTAAAATAAACTGATTAGTTCTATGATAAACTTATACTGAATCTTATATGTTTAGTTCGCGTATGAAATTTCGGATTTTTAATTAGCTTGATCTCACTTACATTGCCTATATTTAATATTGCTATTCCCCTTAGAGAATACATCTCATGTCGCAAACTGGAAAAGCATATGACTTCTTTGACAGCTTGACTAGCGGCTACATACTAAGCTTCGGTAGTTGAGAATTATATAATTTTTTTCAGTTAGCTCTTCCAACAAATAGCTCTACCAAATAGCTAACATTTATAAACCCCATTTCTAATGTACAATTTCCACTTAAAAGATCACCCGCATAAGCACAATCAATAAAACAATAAAGAATATACTTAGAAGCTGATGCAAGCATAATTCCACACTTGGGAGTTCCCTTAAGATATATCAAGTTTCTCTTCACCACGTTCCAATACAGTTGTTTTGGTTTATCTAACATTGAGAAAGAACAACAACAACGTATGATTTGTCAAGTCTAGTAACTATAACTAAACACATTAAACCTCCCTACAGCCTTATGATTAGGCACATCATCTAACTGATCAGATGATTCTTCAAAAGTAATGCAACTTTTTCCTATAGGTACACAAACTGAGTTGAAAAATCTCACATACTGAAATGATTCACGATTTTATTTATTTATTTATTTATTTATTTATTTATTGGAATATACTTCTCGATGTATGAAGACTTTTCTACAAAATATTTTTTAAGAACGATTTAAAAAATATATAAAACTATCGAATGAAGCTCCAAACTAGGCTACATGAGCTAAAGATAGAGTCCCCAATGTACAGGATGTAGGTGAAAATTATTTTTGTTTTAAAACTCTAACAGAATTTTTACATTTATAATATTTTATTAACTTATTTCACTTATTTCATAACATATTTCACAAACTATACAAAAAGGCTTTTTTGGTACTTTCGTATTAGCCAGCGGTAAATCAAAAATTATTTCTCTATTTGTATAAACAATTTTGATTTTGATTATTTCAGTGTTTAAGAGCTTAGTTCAATTACGTATCTTTAAATACGTAGTTTATATATTTATTTATTTATTTGTGACTTTTAAGTTCGATTGGTAGTTTAGTTAGAGAATATTACACAGAAATAAACAAATAAAAATAATCTCCACTTTCTTCAGAAATTCTACAAAAATCTGAAGAAATTTTGCAGATTTATCTTTATCTTAAAAATATCTGCATTTTTATATTTTTAATACAAAGTTGTATTTAGTTAATACAAAATTTTGAAAATTTTAACAGTAAAATCACCTAAAAAAATACTTTTTGGAAGAATAAAAATGAAATTTTGGATTCAGTTTATACAGACTAACATGAAATATATTTTTTTAAATTTTCTGGAAAAAATATTCAGAAGTGTTTGAGCTATCCTGCGCGTTATATATAAAAACGTCATTTGGAGAAAAATGACTTCAAAGTTTCGAAAACGCCGCTTCAGCTTTTGAGCGAGTATAATTCTAAAAGCCATAACTCAAGTTCTAATAGTAATTTCAAGGAAGCAAATATATCAAAGTGTTCAGAAAAGATAGGAGTTTAAAACCTAAAAAATAATATTAAGAAAATTTAAAAGATTTGAGAGGCCTGTGATTCCTTAAATAAGAAGTGTCACTGAGGTCTCAGCAAAAGTGATGTTGGTGTTTTCGACTTTCTTTTCAATAAAAAAAAAATTATTGCTGTTCTATCTGCAACGATTTTGTGTTATTTAATTTTAAAGTTGTAGGTTAATTAAAAGGCACCTTGTATTAAAGAAAAAGGGATATCCGATTTTTCTTTTATTCTGCTTTCATCTGGTAGATGGCGGTATTGCATTCTTAATCATTAAATCGTTTTAAATTTTACTCTGTATTGTCAGATAGAAGGTGCCACTGCATATTTTCTTCCTTACGATCGGTTAAAGTGATAAATGATTGGAAACACAGCGAACTTTTTGAATTTAAGGCGGTTTCGCTTTGTTCTTTAAAATCAATATAACAACTCCTTCCAGACGATGGTCGTAGAGGATGACTGAAACGTTGATTATTTTAATTTTGTTTTAATGTTTGTTTTGGACTTTATTACATTTTGTACACACCGTCCAGTAAATTTACGATTTTTATTTTCGCGATAATATTGCACTTTTCATGGTGTAAATCTCCAGCTCTTTTATTATTATTTTTTTTATTGTTCAAATTGTTACTAACAAAACCGCAAAACTGCTGTTTGAAGATAATCGAGTTTAGAGCTTTGCCTTCGCAAGCATCGCCAATCGGCGCAGCTAAACGCTGGCGGTTATTACGATCGTAATTTTTGGAACTTTTTTTATCGAATCAACTGCAAGGCTTTCTTAAAGGTTAAAACGGTGTAAAAGACCCCCATCTAAATATAAATATATTTTTCCGTCATTTCAACCTATTCTGACCTCCTTAAAAGAGTTTCTCTTGTTTCTTATTTAAATATGTTATCTTCATTCCACTAGTTAATGACTCTTTTAATAATTAACGAATTTAACTTCATTTAAAACAAAAAAAATAAAAACTGGATTATATGAAAAGAATTAATTCGTCTCTATTGACAATTAACATTAGAATTCGCATCTGGAAATGAAAAGGCATAAATCAAGATCATATTATACTATTAAAATTTTGATTTTAGAATAGTGGGTAAAAGCAAAAAATAACTATTATTCAATGAGGTAGAAATATAAGTAATTCAATATTCTGATTTTGTTGGTATATTACATTACGCAATTTTGATCTATAAGAACCGTGCATGAACCAAATCATGAAAAATTTCCGTTAGTAATAACTATAAGAAATTACTGTTCTTTCTTTTATTTTTTATTTATATTTTCCCTGCGAATGCTTTATTTAATTGCTAACGAAATCTTACGCAATTTTATTTTCCTCTTGAAAAGAATTTAACTTTCTACTTTTAAAAAGTCGCTTTAAATCAATACAATGCAGTTTTTGCTCGTTTATTTGTATTTTCCTGCAGTACAGAATAAACATTCACATCACGTTTATACATAAAACATTATATAACTCTTTTTATTTGTGATATTTTTTTTTCTTTGGCATTTCTTATTCCTTAATATTCTTAATAAAAAAGATCTCAATTTAAAAGTTGAATAAAAGTCTCTCTTGAAGTTTTCTTTTTTCTTTATATATATATATATATATATATATATATATATATCTGTATATGCTTAAAAAATATTAAAATGTGAAAAGGGAATATTTTTTAAATAAAGAAAATTTACTATTTTATAAATTTCCCAATTTCTATGACTTTTGTTATAAGATTATCTTTTGTAAGATAATTTTGAAGAAAATAAGAAAATGTAAATGTAAATGAAACTATAGAGAAGAATTACTGTTCGAAAAACTTACAAAATAATATTTACAACACTGTAAAAAAAAAAAAAGAGAAAAAAAAGGAGCAAAAAAAGAGATTCTACTGGCAATCTAGACAGTCGCCAGTACTATTTCCGTATTTTTACGGAAAATTTTCCCCATAAATTGCAGAAAATTTTCCGTTTTTCTGATTAAAACGGAACTTTTTCTGTAATTTACGGAAAAAAATTCCGTAAAAATATAGATATAGTACTGTAGTCTAGATTGCCAGTAGAATCTCCGTTTTTTAGTCCTTTTTTTCTGCTTCTTCTTTTTACAGTGAATATTCGACCATTAAGAAAATTTGCGGATTTATTAATATTATTAGGGTTATGGCGATATTGAAGTTCAAAAGAAAGCTAGAATTTTGCATTTCTTTTAAAATGGCTTTTCTCGTACTACATGAAAAGGTAATTAGAAATTGAGTTATCAGCTGATCAGTATTTAGGATTTTCGCATTTGCAGGAATCATCATAATTCTCTATTCAGAACCTTTTCTTTTAAAATTGTCAAAAGAATCGTGCCACTATAAGTTGATCTTTACATAAAAGAACGCGAATAATACAAAAAACTCTTTTAATAAGAGAAACAAGGGAATTAAAAACGTTCCCGTATTAACCATTATTCTTAATACTGTTGAATAAAATAAAAATCTTAAACTCACACACATAATTGAACTAATTTCTACTATTAATTGCTGAAATTTTCTCAGTACTAACTTTAATTACGAATAAATTAATTGATTTAAGTTTACATTAAACACTGAACCATTTGTAACTCAACAACTCCGATTTGAAAAATATTTATTCAGATGTTAGAATGCACCATTTTAAACATGTATAAAAATAAAAATTAAAAATTAGAACCATATTTATCTCTCTCTCTCCCTATATATATATATATATATATATATATATATATATATATATATATATATATGATACGAGTGAATATATTTCTCAATATGTAGATCTTAAGTACCAGTATACCCACATTATTCACTCAAATGAAGAAATCATGGTTTTATGCAGTCGAACAATCGTGATAGAACACGGAAGGTCAGGCTGTCGTCCACTGGAATATTTCCCGAAGAATAAATAATCGAAGCCGATAGATGCATCAAAATGTTTATTAATCGATCATATAATGCACCAATTTCACTAGTTATAGGTGATCCATGTGCGATTAGTCGCTACGTAATAAAATGTACCACTAGATGTTACGAATAGAACAAATGATGAAGATTCAGGAAAAAACACACACTCCAGGTGGTGTGGATTTATTAGGCAACTCAAATATCGTCAAATTCTGTCTCTCCTAGCCCATGCAACTCGTTATGTACTCCGAAAAACAGCGCGCGGATGGATACAGAAAGGTGGAAAACCAATGGGAGCAGAGAGGTGGGGAAGGATGGGACATAAAACAGATTATGATTCGATGGAAAGAGGATGACGTCTATAATGAACTCTTTATACGGTGTCAGAATTAAAGCGCAAAATGTGTTGGCGGACGCATAGAATTGTGGGTATAGAACACAAAAGAACAAATGATAGTAGATATAAATTGGGGGTTCTGCATAAGCGGCACGGCGGCGCGAGTGAAGGTCATTTGAAGGTCGTGCAGCGCGACCTCTAAGAGGAGGGGTCAAGGTGATGCGGCACGGCGGTGGAGGTTGTCCTCTAAGAGAAGGTTATGCGGCGGCGTCTTATAAGACGATGTTAACTTTTGAAAAATTAATGTGTAATTAAGAAATTTTAATTGGGGGACTTTAACTTTTTCGGGTATTTTTTGAAGATTGAATTTTTTGGGGAGAATGATTTTTTTTCCCTCACCGTACTGCAGTACGAGGGGTTATTTTGAGTTTGATTTTTTTCACTAATGATAATTAATTTTAATTGGGGGACTTTAACTTTTTTCGGGGATAATTTTTGAGATAGGATTTTTAGGGGTCATTGATGTTTCTTTTCGCCGTACCACAATACGAGGGGCTATTTTTACATTTGAAAAATATATTAATGATAATTAATTAAGAAATTTTAATTGGGGGACTTTAACTTTTTTGAGGATAATTTTAGGAGATAGAATTTTTTTTTTTTTTCGGACATTAATTTTTTTAGCGCACTCCAGTTTTTGGTAATATTTTTACTTGTTAAAAATAATTAATGATAATTAAGAAATTTTAATGAGGAGACTTAAAATTTTTTGGGGCGTAATTTTTATGTTAGAGTTATTACTGACAACGATTTTTAATATTAATTTGGGAACTCGTGATTTTTCATTGACAATCGAATTTTAAACATTCATTAAACATTTTAATTGGGAGACTTTATCTTTTAACGCAAATTTTTAGATAAAAATGGAATTTTAAACATAAATTGGATGAGGGGACTTAACGCGATTCAATTTAGTGGCTTATGCGCTCGAATATTGAGTATTAATTCAAATTCTGAATGAGGCCACATGTGAATTTTTGTCATTTAGTGTTAGAATTTGTGTCTGCAAATTTTTAAATAGTACTGCCCCACCCGTGGCTGAGAGGTTATGCTCATGAAGCTAATAGGCATGAAGTGCTGTGTTCGATCCCAATCGCGCCCGTCGGCCTAATCGTTCGGAGTTTTGTTTGAGCCATGGATTTACATGCGTAAATACGGGTTAGGTTCCCTTAGAAAGACCCCCATGAAGGGTGCTCCCCCCTTTTTTCCTAGTGTAGATAATCAATCGCGCTCGACGACCTAATCGTTCGGAGTTTTCTTCGAGCTATAGATTTGCATGCGTAAATTCGGGTTAGGTTTCCTTAGAAAGACCCACACGAAGGGCACTCCCCCCTCGGGCCTAGTGTAGATAATCGGCCGTCAAAATCAGGCCACCTTTTAAATAGTACTAGTAAACTTTAGAATTTTTTTTTTCTGAATCCATGTTAGATCGGTGAATATTTTTTCGCGGTTTTGGACAAAAATAGAAATTGGTAAGATATTTTGAAGGATATTAGTTTTCGATTTGTTATGCAATTTTTAGGCATGTATTGCTTAATTTATATGAAAATATATTTTGAAAAAAAAAAACCAAAAAAAAAAACCATGAAATGCCATTCATAAAGACATTAGGAAATGTATACCCCCTACCCCTAAATGAATATCTATTAAACAAAAACCTAATTTGCAGAACAAATTAAAAAAAAAACAAAATTTATTTCCTAAATTGTTTACTCCCGAGAAGGGGCAGATATTAAGATATTTCATTTAATTCGTTCTACATTTAATGTTAAATTTTTGTAACAAATAAGCTAAACCAATTGAACATTAAAAAATAAAAATGAAATTCATACAATATAACGCTTTAAACACCTATATACTTAGATTCCGTTCAAATGAAATCGAAATAAATCTTAGACTTTTTTTAAAGTTTTTTATTTTGCATGTACCTTATCATATTATGTACAATCGTCATACACATAATACAAAATCTGCAGTACAAATATTTACAACTTAGAAATGGAAAATATCTAAGATTTATTTCGATTTCATTTGAACGGAATCTAAGTATATAGGTGTTTAAAGCATTATATTGTATGAATTTCATTTTTATTTTTTAATGTTCAATCGGTTTAGCTTATTTGTTACAAAAATTTAACATTAAATGTAGAACAAATTGAATGAAATATCTTAATATCTGCCTCTTCTCGGGATTAAACAATTTAGGAAATAAATTTTGTTTTTTTAATTTGTTCTGCAAATTAGGTTTTTGTTTAATATGCCAAGTTTTTTAATAACTACTGCATTCAGACAAACACATTTCAAAATTAATGGAGGGTATCATCATCAGGCTTTGATTTGTGCGATATCGCATCACAATTTGCGATGCAATTTACCTATGTATAATTCAAAATGTTTCACCAGTGCAGTAACGCAGGTTGTTGTAGTTTGGTCAAAAAATTACAACCTGAACTTAAACAAGTAATGTAAAAATTTTGTTTTTAAAGTCAATTCCTACTTAGGACATCAAAGAAAAATTTAATATAATCCCTTAAGCTAATATTAGTTTTCGTTGCATTAAAATATCTCAATTTGTTGATTTTCTATAAGCAAGTAGGTTTACAATGGAACTGTATGCGAATTTTGAGAAATATTAAAGATATCGCCAAGTTGGCGTCACTTTTGGCGACTCATTTTGGTCGCCAAGTTTGGCGATATATCGCCAAGTTGGCGACAAACTTGGCGGTATTTGGCGACAGAACAGGGTTCCCCCTATGGTAACCCCTTACTGAAAATACTTTCAGTGATCTTCAATAACCAATGCTGCCATTTTGTTTCCCATGCAAAAGAAAAATTAATTAATTAAAATTTAATTAATTAATTAATGTTTGAAAAAACTGTTTTAACATCAATTGTCATCCAGTACAACTTAAAAAAATTATTTCAACTTGATAGTATGAATAATGAGTATTTTATTAACGATTGAAAATTTGAACAAGATGTATTGATATATAAATTTATATATAAATAAATATAGGGAGACTGTGAACTAAGAGTAGGAATTGAAAAATCTGCTTGAAAATGTCATTTTTTTCCACTATGACGTCATATTCATCTTCTTTTTAATTCTTAAAAAAAAAAAAAAAAAAAACTATTTCAGTTTTTTCGTTTCATGATTCACGTGAAAATCATTCAACTAAAAATAGGCTAATTATTATTACGGCTTTTGAATTATTTACAACAATGATGGGAAAATGTTAAATTTTTTTAGAAAATGTCCGTTGATTCTCAATGAAAAAAGCGAAATTTGGAATTATTAAGAAAAATATTTGAATAATGTAAATAAAAATTAGCCCATGTTACTCTCTAGATTATACTCCACCTATATGCAAAGGCATTTTATGATTTGTTTTAATCCTGACGTCTGGCAAATGTTTTTACTCTTCGAATTTATAATATTATTAGAATTAGCAAAGAATTAAAAATGAGTGGCATCAGGGACAAAAAGGTGGGAAGAAAAAATGAAAAAGTTATGATCTCCATAGGCTTTTCTATGTTAAATTAACATTGAGAAGTGGCACTGGAAATAAATAAGTATTGCGCTGCCGCGCAATACTTAAATATATTTGTAAAATATGGGGTTACATATTCAATGGTCCGTTTGAATTTAGAATCACCAATATACCTTAACCCGAAATTTTATTGAGGCATGTTGTCGAAAAGTTTCATATTTTTAAAAACTAGAAAATCGATTTTTAAACGAAGCGCTTTTTAAACATATACAATTTTTGAACGTTTCTATCGAAACACTTTGAATTTTTAATAAGATTTTGGAAAAAAACGCACTTTTGACAAATTTAAGCTAATAATTGCGCTTTTTAGAATAAAACTATACCTTAGTTTACCTTAGTTTTAGAATACTTTTGTTTAACACTATTTGATGTTACATATATTTTTCAAAAATAAAACAAACTTACTTTAATATTTTTCGACATAGGTAAAATCTTGTAGCCTCGAGAAACGCGTGTGATAATGTGCACTCTACTAAGTTCGTTACCTTGCAAAGACGAAGTGATTCACTTTATCTAGATAATGGTTTTTCCATAAACGTAGTGAGTAATATCATATTAGATTTTAATTATGATTGACTAATGGGGGTTACAAATTAAGATAAGCTAATGAGAGTTAGAAATTAATGTGTAGCGTAAATGGATCTTTTTTTTTTTTCAAAGATATATTTTAAATAGAAACACTATTAACGATTGACTCATGTGATTTCAACATTAATTTTATATTGCATCATTCATAACGAATAAATGAATTCGCAATTAAGATTTTTAAATAATTAATTTAATATTACGTCACACAAAACGAATTTAATTAATAAATGCATAATTAAGATTGTGTCACAATTTTTGAATGATTTTATTAATCTAGAATCAAATTCGGAGTCAATTTTTTCTCATCGATTTATTTAAAATAAAATTGGAATATTTATTAGCAATTTAATGCATGTGTTACATTTATTTAGGATTTAACTATTTTATAATTAGACCTTTTAAAACGGATACTTTTTAAATTGATTAATTAACCGCGAGAATACTTCAAGCATGTCCTTGATGAGTCATCACGAATAACACTCGAAAACATGAAAGTTTTAATAAATATATTGAGGTTTATGAAAAGTAACACTTATTGAAATTTATTTAATATTTGAAATAAACATTACGCGCAGTGACCGTCAGGCATACATTTTAAAATATAGATCTAGTTCAAATTTTACTAAGTTTCGTAATGGAGGTCACGTTATACCCTAACCAATCATACTATTTAGTCAGGGATTGCTATTTTGGAATTATCCAAATTAGTTACAAAACTTCTCATTTTTTAATAACTACACTAATCATAAGTCTTGTTTAATCAAATAAATATAATTTCTATCGTTTTTGTTACTTAACAAGATATAAATACCTTATACATATGCTATATTGATTCTGATTTAGTTTAGTGCATATAAATTTTAACTAATATATATTTTTTTTTTAGTAGATATAACAATATTCGCCAACATATATATATATATATATATTTAACATTATTCAAATTTCGCACAAACCTTTAAATAATTTTGGAAAAAATATTTCATTTTTAGAAGATTAACCATAATATTAATTTTAAACCTCTTAATTCTTTTTTAATTGAGGTAGTACGATAGAAAATTAATATATTCGACACAATAAAGAAATTACTAATTCATATTAATAATGATTTTAAGCATTATGTTAAAATTCGAGATTTTTCATTTACAAATAATTTGAAAAATAAAACATTTAGAAGTAAATTGACTTACTTGTATTAATTTTCCATCTAAATCCAAAAGGCTTTCAAACAGATACAACACACCACATACAGTTTTGTGTCATTATATGAAATGAATCAGGATTTTTCACCCCAATCTCTTATCTCTGGGGTAATTCCTAGAACTGACTCATGCGATACGCACAATGTTAATCGTAATTTGAATCTAAGAACAGTGTTAATGAATTTAATATAATGCGTTATTAATAAGGGATTAAATATAATGTGTAATTAATAAGGGATTTAGTTAATTTGTTTCGTTATTAATTAAAACCTGAATATAATTATGTCTTTTTAAGTCTTATTTAATAGAATAGGAATACTTTTAAAATTTTCAGGAGGTTTTTTTCAGAAACACTTTTTCAGAATAATTTTCTTAATGAATGTGTAATTAACATTTTTTAAATTAATTAATTAATACGTAATTAAATTTTCAAAATTAAAATAAATATAAAATAGAAGAGAAATTCTTTTCAAATTTATTAAGCAACATACAAGTTATTATTAGGTAATATTTCAAATTGCTGCAAACTTTAAACATGTTGAGTTATCACTGAGAATTTAATAACGAGATATTTGAATAGTAATGCTAACCTGAATTGGAAAAATAATTTTCATATTAAGTAACTTGTATAACTTGCTACAAACATGACTTTCTTTTGAACACACTAGAGTGGGATTGAATTTTTAAAGACATATTTATCTCACATATTTAAACTAAAGACTTGTGCCAAATTTTCAACTAAAATATTTCTCACTTAAAAGTTAACTTCTTTCATTGAAAAAGTCATATACTTGGAAATTTCACATTCAAATTTTTATCACATGGAAAAAGGCTTAAGCAATTGTATTAGAATAAAAACTAATCATATGGAAATTTAACTTTTGTAAATTGTATCAGAAAAAATTTAACCTGTGTCAAATTTTTGAAAACAACATTTAAAAAACAAAAAGATAAATTACAATTAAATTTATTAAGCAGAAGTGTTACATGTCAAAAAAAGTATTTATATGATTTATATATATGTTAAAATCCATACATGCAAAAAACGTGTGTGTAAACCCACATAGACATTTTTCCGCGAGATAGTTTACAAATTCTTGTACATTGAAATTGAGCAAGGCGTTTTCACTGCATAAATTAAATTGTTGATACATAGAATATTTTCTACATTCGTGAAAGTTTTCATATGAATATCCCATTGTACAGGAATTACACTCAAATTAGCGGCGCACAGATTCTTTTATATCACGAATGAAACATGAAAAGAAATTTTTAGAGATTATTTTAGAGTCTTCTATATCCAAATGTGAATGTTCACAGTCTTTTGCACGATTTAAAACACAAATAGGAATGACTTTTAAAAGTTTGGTTTGGATGAGGTTATCATTAATCTCATCGCAAATGTTTTTTAAATTTAAAAATTGTTCTTTTGATAAGTGCACACACTTAGGTTTTAATGAATAATCAGAGTTACTTGACTTGACCAATTCTTGAAGCACACAAGAGCGTTCATCTATGTAGAGTGTGAGAATATCGTTATTACAGACGAAACTGTGTTTTTTAGAATAGAAATGAAAGTTTTTCATTTGATTTTGAAAAGAGTCAAACGATTCACAGGATAATGACACACTTTCTTCAGTTGGGAAGATTTCACCGAAAGCTCCTTCAAAATATTTCGTTATGTGAATTTTTAAATCGCAGTTCTGCCCTATCACTATTTCGACAACTGTACAATCTCCTATGCAGCGGAAGAAAGTACAATATAAACCAGATTGACTAAACAGACGTGTAAACCACTCGTTTTGAGGAAACTTGCAATCAGGATTATCCGCTAAGTAAAACAGACCTTTTTCATTAGCATCACGTAGTAAACTTGTATTCATGGTTAAGCTAGCGAGTCGCAGAGACAAAACAACACACACGTGAAGGGTATAATCCAAACGAGAAGCGAAGTTAAACTAGGTCAGAGACAAAACAACACACACGTGAAGGGTATAATCCAAACGAGAGACGAAGTTAAACTAGGTAGGTACAAGCATAGAATGATGCGCACCCCTAGCGTGAGTCGATTAATACTATCCCTTATCACCCTATCAGTATATAAGCTCATAGATAAGATCGGAGAACTTCCGTGATATTTTCACAGTGATTTCACCGCTAGCATAGGTAATATCATTTTCAGAAAACGCTAATCACTTCCAGATAACGAACTTGTCATTTCAGTAAGATCTTGCATGACCCATTCACTCGGTTCTTAATATACATATCTTTGTGTGTGTGTGTATTTGTAAATGGGAAAAAAATTTAAAAGGTATACACATTAAAAGTTAATAAAATTATTTAAAAAAAATGAATAAATATTTCAAGAGAGTATTAAATATTTCAAGACAGTATTAAAGATTTGAACTACTGATAAAAATGCTTTGAAAATTATTTAAAAATATTACAAGACAATATTAAAGATTTGAACTACTGATAAAAATGCTTTGAAAATTCTTAAAGATGCTTCATTCATATTTTAAAGTCAACAAATTTTAATACATAGCTATGTACATACATGCATTTTGAGCTATGTTTTGAAGGGGAAAAATCGAATGTTTAAAAATGATTTCTTATTTAATTACAAATTAAATAAATATTTGTTTTTTATACATATGTTAACATAACAAATTTTTTAAATATTTCGATGCTATTTCCAGGTTAGTCAATTTATGCTTTTTGAAATATGCATTTATATATATTTGTAAATTTTAATGTTTTCTGTTAAAACTGACAAGTGAACACACCGTTAAATTTTTTATCCCAGCTATCGTTTATTTACACAATAAAACAACTGCTTTTCAAACGACTCTATGATTATCAAAACAATTCAAAACCTTTTATCTACACAAGCGCAAACATTTTAATAAACTAAAGTCCACATTTTCATTCCAATAAATAATGACTAATCAAAATAGGTTATGTCCTAGCTTGAATGATACCTTTTATGTGACATTACTAAACTAGCTAACATGACATTATTAAACTAACTTGTAAAAATAACATGATAACCTGTTTTCACTATACTAAATTAATAATATTCGCTGCTTTTGTTTGACAATCAACAAAGTTTTTATGAAATATATTCAAAAAAGTTTGCTGCGATTAAAAAACATGCTTATAATTTAGATAGTTTTCACTCTTTATATTTCAAAACATGCATATCATTACAAAACACAAAATATTGTTTAAATTTGAATTAAATAATCACTATTTTTCACAAGTTAACAATATTTTTATGCTAACTAGGGTTAGTAGTATTCAGACTTAAAAATATATCTTTATAGATTAAACATGAAAATTAATGTGTATAAAAAACCTTTTACTATTTTTAGTTAAACTTAGTGTCATGAAATATATCCAGTTAACTTTAAATTGTACTATTACGAATTAATGTTTTAAAATTCATTAAATACTATTACATTTTAATTTTTAAATTCATTTTTATATATAAACACACAAAATAATAATACTTATCTAATACGGCAGCTAGCAGTCTTAAGCACGACCTTCTCTTACAAAAACTAAAAACGAAATGAATAATTCTAAGTCCTTATCAGCTAATCTTATCAACTGATTAGATCTAGTCACGTGGTATCCTACTACGTCATCAGTGTTATCATACACCACGTGACAAGGTTTTCCCTATCACGTGATAACCCCTACGTCATCAGTGATGTCAGTGATGTCTTAGAATTTGATATAAATTCTAGATTAATAAAATCATTCAAAAATTGTGACGCAATCTTAATTATGCATTTATTAATTAAATTCGTTTTGTGTGACGTAATATTAAATTATTTGAAAATCTTAATTGCGAATTCATTTATTCGTTATGAATGATGCAATATAAAATTAATGTTGAAATCACATGAGTCAATCGTTAATAGTGTTTCTATTTAAAATATATCTTTGAAAAAAAAAGATCCATTTACGCTACACATTAATTTCTAACTCTCATTAGCTTATCTTAATTTGTAACCCCCATTAGTCAATCATAATTAAAATCTAATATGATATTACTCACTACGTTTATGGAAAAACCATTATCTAGATAAAGTGAATCACTTCGTCTTTGCAAGATAACGAACTCAGTAGAGTGCACATTATCACACGCGTTTCTCGAGGCTACAAGATTTTACCTATGTCGAAAAATATTAAATTAAGTTTGTTTTATTTTTGAAAAATATATGTAACATCAAATATTGTTAAACTAAAGTATTCTAAAACTAAGGTAAACTAAGGTATAGTTTAATTCTAAAAAGCGCAGTTATTAGCGTAAATTTGTCAAAAGTGCGTTTTTTTTCCAAAATCTTATTAAAAATTCAAAGTGTTTCGATAGAAACGTTCAAAAAATATACATGTTTAAAAAGCGCTTCGTTTAAAAATCGATTTTCTAGGTTTTAAAAATATGAAACTTTTCGAAAACATGCCTCAATAAAATTTCGGGTTAAGGTATATTGGTGATTCTAAATTCAAACGGACCATTGAATAGGTAACCCCATATTTTACAAATATATAGATATTCATTTAGGGTTAGGGGGTATACATTAGGGTGGAACTAAAAAACGAAGTTTCGAATTTTATATTCTAATAGTGATTATTTTTTTCCTTTTTAACTCCATAAAAAGAAAATATTTTTCTTTTAATTTTAAAATGATATTTTCCGGCTCCTCAAAGCGCCTGATTTTCCCTAAAAAACGAAAAAAAGCCAATAATTGCATGAAAAGATTTTTAAGCTTATTATTAAATTTATATTTTTCAAAATTAAATTAATTAAGTGTTAATGTCCTGTAATAAAGAGAATAATTTAGTTTGCGTGCCATAGAAAAGTTAACCCCACATTATTTGACTTTTGTAGAAGCCAGTGTCGTGGGCACCGGCTTTCATTGCCTCTGATTTATTTGGCTGCGACACATAACAAGTTAGTGCGATTTAGCATGTGTTAACAGTTTCTTTAATTATTTTTCAATAAACAGTCGGTGTCAAAAGTGACAAAATCTGTTAACGTACCTAAATCTAGATAATTGTTGAAGTGCCATGTATTTCGTGAACCAAAACAATTAACATTAGACTGTCATCTTTGATGAACATATAAAGATGTTATGAAACATTATTTTTGGGTTCAATTTAACTTAAAATCTGACAGCAGGAATCTGGTACACACTATTTCTAAAATATCTAAAGCTGTTGATGATACAATTAAAAGTGTATTGCTGAGACCTTCAATTCCAACGGTTTCTGATACACAAATCATAAAAAATGATTCGAGACTAGCGCAAGAAATGTCAAAATTTGAAGAAAAATATTAAGATTAGAAAGAATAATCCCACATCCAGTATACAATTGCAAAATGTTAGGTAATCCTGCAAAAAACATTTCTTTGTGTAAAAGCACTAAATATTATCGTGTATCAGAACAAGAACGTCACTTTCTCGAAGACCAAAGAGAGATGGGGTGATGGCAATTGGATCAATAGATATAAAAACTACAAAAAAAAAAAATGTGTAGCAAGAGTGGAAAAGGAAATATCAAAGAAAAAAGTTATTTTAAAACAAAAAAATTGATGTTTTGATTGAATGATCGTCAAGTGAAAAAAATAGTTCGGAAGGAAATAGTTCAATTGGTTGTTTTTCTAAACCTGAATTAGATTATCAACAAGGTGAAAGAACCGGAGTATTAGACAGAACTGCGAATATTATTGCAAATGGCACCTTAGAAGATATGGGTATTTCTGATGATAATAAAGAAAAGGTAACTGAAAGAAGTATTTGAAGATGACGAAGAAAAAAGAAAATGAAGAATTTGAAAGAACAGGAAAGACAAAATGGGTTAATTTTAGAAGGTTAGTATTTTGATGGCAGAAAGGATAACACTATGATAACTGAAGCAGAAAAAAAAGAGTATAACTAAGAATCATTAAAGATGAACACCTGGTCTTAGTTCAAAAACCTGGATAAAAATATATTGGTCATATTTCATTGACATCTTCTTCTTATATTAATATAGCCACTACAATTTTGGTGTATTTTCAAAATAACAAGACAGACATTTCAAGTTTGAAAGTTATTGGGTGAATCAGAAACGCCTTTAATGCATCCTGCATTAAAAACGGATTTGATTACTACATGCAAATAAACTTTTTTCTTAGATACTCATTTCAACATCTTGCTGGAAAAACTACGGGTACAAAAGGATTTTCTGGACCAGTACGAAAGTGACTTGAAAAAATGCGAACATATTGAAATTACAGACTATAAAAACACGGATCCTATCTTGACGGACTGATCGGATGAAGAGCTTTAAAAAAGTACAAACAGGGGATACACCTGAATTTTGGATTTTCCTTGTCATACTCAAACAGTGGAAACGTGTGTCAAAATTGTCTCGCGAGCTGCGTGAACCGCCTTTAAATATTAAGCAAAAGATGGCTTAATCTTGGGAAAGTTGAATTCCCGCAATGTAATGACAAAGTTTGCCTAAAAAGACAGTAGGTTGAATATCCAATTGAATTAATCCATAACAAAGGGAGGTAAGGAGGGTGGAAGTCGATCTCCTCGTGGTGACTTCTGGATAGTATTTGCTAAATAAAAGTAGATATGAGCTAACAGCTACGTTGTTTACTTTAAGTTACTTTATACTGAAATTTCAAAACTTTGACCTCCTTGAGGAACCGGAAAACAACTTAATTAAAAAAAACCTTTTCAGCCAAAAGTTTAGACATCCAAAAAGGAAAAAAGTTTTCACTATTACATATTAAAGCAAAAATGTTTTTTTTTTTTTTTTTTTTTTTTTTTTACCCTATACTTAAGTTCCACCATAGTATACATTTCCTAATATCTTTATGAATGGCATTTCATGTTTTTTTTTTCAAAATATATTTTCATATAAATTAAGCAATACATGCCTAAAAATTGCATGACAAATCGAAAACTAATATCCTTCAAAATATCTTACCAATTTCTATTTTTATCTAAAACCGCGAAAAAATATTCACCGATCTAACATGGATTCAGAAAAAAAAAATTCTAAAGTTTACTAGTACTATTTAAAAGGTGGGCTGATTTTGACGGCCGATTATCTACACTAGGCCCGAGGGGGGAGTGCCCTTCGTGTGGGTCTTTCTAAGGAAACCTAACCCGAATTTACGCATGCAAATCTATAGCTCGAAGAAAACTCCGAACGATTAGGTCGACGAGCGCGATTGATTATCTACACTAGGAAAAAAGGGGGGGAGCGCCCTTCGTGGGGAGTCTTTCTAAGGGAACCTAACCCGTATTTACGCATATAAATCCATGGCTCAAACAAAACTCCGAACGATTAGACCGACGGGCGCGATTGGGATCGAAACCAGCACTTCACGTCTATTAGCTTCATGAGCATAACCTCTCAGCCACGGGTGGGGCAGTACTATTTAAAAATTTACAGACACAAATTCTAACACTAAATGACAAAAATTCACATGTGGCCTCATTCAGAATTTGAATTAATACTCAATATTCGAGCGCATACGCCACTAAATTGAATCGCGTTAAGTCCCCTCATCCAATTTATGTTTAAAATTCCATTTTTATCTAAAAATTTGCGTTAAAAGATAAAGTCTCCCAATTAAAATGTTTAATGAATGTTTAAAATTCGATTGTCAATGAAAAATCACGAAAAATATTTTTAAGTTCCCAAATTAATATTAAAAATCGTTGTCAGTAATAACTCTAACATAAAAATTACGCCCCAAAAATTTTTAAGTCTCCTCATTAAAATTTCTTAATTATCATTAATTATTTTTAACAAGTAAAAATATTACCAAAAACTGGACTGCGCTAAAAAAATTAATATCCGAAAAAAAAAAATCTATCTCCTAAAATTATACTCAAAAAAGTTAAAGTCCCCCAATTAAAATTTCTTAAATAATTATCATTAATATATTTTTCAAATGTAAAAATAGCCCCTCGTACTGTAGTACGACGAAAAGAAAAATCAATGACCCCTAAAAATCCTATCTCAAAAATTATCCCCGAAAAAAGTTAAAGTCCCCCAATTAAAATTAATTATCATTAGTGAAAAAATCAAACTCAAAATAACCCCTCGTACTGCAGTACGGGGAGGAAAAAAAAATCATTCTCCCCAAAAAATTCAATCTTCAAAAAAGACCCCGAAAAAGTTAAAGTCCCCCAATTAAAATTTCTTAATTACACATTAATTTTTCAAAAGTTAACATCGTCTTATAAGACGCCGCCGCATAACCTTCTCTTAGAGGACAACCTCCACCACCGTGCCGCATCACCTTGACCCCTCCTCTTAGAGGTCGCGCTGCACGACTTTCAAATGACCTTCACCCGCGCCGCCATGCCGCTTATGCAGAACCCCCAATTTATATCTACTAATGATATTAAAACATTCGAAAGAAAATAATTTATTTTTAGAATAAAATGAAAAAAGAAATTTAATGGGTTTTATGAGATGAGGCTAATGGATTAAAGTTTTTAGAATAATAGAATAATACGCAGGTTTAAATGCATGAAATAAAAGACAAAAAATATTAAGATATTATTAAAGATGGGTAAAAAAGGAAAATGTTAGGAATTTGGAATAGTTTTACTAAGCTAAAGGGGCGAAAATTTATATTATTACATATATATATATATATTGGCTAAAAGGTATCTTTTTCATATATGCAAGGAACAGAAAATTATATTCTTCTTCATAAAGTATGCGAACTTACCCTTGTAAAAAATCTCTTTTTAGAAGTCTTCAGCCTTTTTAATTTGACAAAATTTACGAAGTTCATTTTAGGTTTAACAATGCGAAACTTGCCAAATGATAAATAAAACTTTAGCGTGAAAGATTAACTCAGTATCGCCATCTTTTGGGAATTATTTGAACAACTTATATTAACTACAGTGTTGGGAGACATCAGAAATAAATAAAATCGTTTTTTAAAGTCAAACTCCATAAGTAACATTAACTTTTGTGTATGTTGCAGATATGCAACGCGGTTATACAAAGTGTTAAAGTTTTCTGTCTCACTTTTATGAGGGTCATTTCCTTTAAAAGCCACTTTTCTTTAGATGAAATCACGGTTCTGAAATGAAATCTTCAAAAACAACTAGGAGCTCCAAAGTTGTTGAACGGTATAAAGAATTGTAAATGATTTCGCATATACTTTTCATTTAACAGTGCAATAAAAGACATGAAAAGGCAGATAATTACGGTTTAAAAAGTCCTTGCAGCCAGTGCCTGAGGAAGAGGTAGCTTTCATATTCCTTATTTTTAAAAAGCAAGCTTATATTATTCAAGCACAAGAAGCTCAATTTAGTGGAAACCGATTATAGGAGATTCAATACTAACTTTTATCAATACTAAATCATTATGAATGAGAATTTCGCGAAATTAGTCAGCTTTATCCAAGCTGCTTTTATTTAAAGTAACTTATATTTGGCTGCCAAATTCGGCGATACCTTGAAGTTCCTGCCATTTTAAGACAACATGGTGGATGAGGCCAACGAGTGAACTTGGTCGAGACCTTAGTAATTCCTGTGCACATGCTCTCTCACATCGGAATCGGTTGATATATACAAGTGCGTTCGTAGGCAAAAAATCAGATTTTTCAAAATGTCACCCGCATTAGAAATTGAAACTGCTATATCTCAGCCATTTTTTAAGATAAAGACAAAACAAAAAATGCTCCAGAATATTTATATCATGGTCAAATATTTAAGAAAGAAACGTTTTTCAGTTTCTATTTTTTTCCACCTCACTTTAAATATAATTTTTTATTTAATTTAATGGCCTCCATTTTGAAACAAGGTGGCTGATGAAGCTGGCCAGCGAACATCGTCGAAACATTACGATATACTATCCACATGCCTTCTTACATCAAAATAGGTTAATAAATACACGTGTTATCACGTGACAAATATCAGATCGTTTCAAAATGTCAGCCATGCTAGGCATTCAAGATGTTATAATTCAACCATTTTTTTAAAAGATATATACGAAACAAAAACTGCTCCGAAAACTTTGTATCAAGGTCAAACACATTAAAAAAATCTTTTTCATTTTTCAATTTTTAGATAACTCATTTTAAATTTAAAATTTAAATTCTTTTTAAATGGCAGCCCTTTTGAAACAGGGTGGGAATGAAGCTGGCCAACGAACTCGATCGAGACATTGGTATGTACTATGTACGCACCAAGTTACATCCAAATCGGTTCATAAATACGCCTGTTATCGCGTGGCAAAAATCAGGTCGTTTCAAAATATCAGCTACAACAGAAATTCAAAATGCTATAACTCAGCCATTTTGTAGATATAGACGAAACGAAAACTGTTCCGGAATCTTTGTATTAAGGTCAAACACATACAAAAAAAATCTTTTTCATTTTCTAATTTTTTATTACCACATTTAAAATTTTTAATTTTTAAATTTCTTTAAATGGCCGCCATTTTGAAACAAGATGGCGGATAAAGCTATCTAACGAACTCGGTTCAGACACTGGTACGTATTAGGTATGCACCAAGGTACATCCAAATCGCTTCATAAATACGCCTGTTATCGTGTGACAAATATCAGGTCGTTTCAAAATGTCAGCCACGCTAGAATTCAAAGTGCTACAACTCGGCCATTTTTTAAGATATAGACGAAACAAAAACTGCTCCGGAATCTTTGTATCAAGGTCAGACACATAAGAAAAAAATATATATCAATTTTCAAATTTTCGGTAACACATTTCAAATTTTAAATTAAAAAAAAATTAAATGACCGCCATTTTGAAACAAGATGGCGGATGAAGCTGGCCAACGAACTCGGTCGAGACATTGGTACGTATTATGTATACCCCAAGGTACATTCAAATCGATTCATAAATACGCCCGTTATCGCGTGACAAATATCTGGTCTTTTCAAAATGTCAGTCAAGCTAGAATTTCAAAGTGCTATAACTCAGCCATTTTTTAAGATATAGACAAAACAAAAAATGGTCCGGAATCTTTATATCAAGGTCAAACACATAAGAAAAAAATATTTTTCAATTTTCAATTTTTTGGTACCCTATTTTAAATATTAAATTTTTTTAAAAGATTTCAATGGCCGCCATTTTAAAACAAGATGACGGATGAAGCTGGCCAACGAACTCGGTCGAGGCATTTGTATGCACTATGTATACACGAAGTTACATCCAAATCGGTTCATAAATACGAGAGTTACAGTGTGACAAAGATGATGTATATGTATATATATATATATATATATATATATATATATATATATATAAATGCATTATTTAAAAAATATTATAAAAAACTGGAATTACCATCTAATATAGATATTGCATATTTTAAATCTTTAACTAACTTCATTATCTATAATAATTATATATTGCAAGATAATACTTTATATTTACAGCATGTCGGTATACCACAAGGCGGTTGTACTTCCAGTTTACTCTCAGACTAATAATAATCTACATTTATATCGTTATATTGATGACATCATTTTAATTGATACTGATCAATCTACAATTACTCGATTTCCAGTTGATTATCCCACTAATTTGGAATTAACGGAAAACCTTTTATCTAACAATACAATTAACTTCTTAGATCTTAAAATTACAATCAAAGACAATAAAACAATCACAGATTTATATGACAAACGTAAAGAATTTAAATTCAAAGTTAATACATTTACAAATTTTAAATCTTGTCTACATCATTCTGTATTTCGGAATATAATACTTAATCATTTATATAGAATAAAATGTTTATGTTCTTC
The DNA here is from genome assembly GCA_963932465.1 of Maratus speciosus. NCBI lineage: Eukaryota > Metazoa > Arthropoda > Arachnida > Araneae > Salticidae > Maratus > Maratus speciosus. The sequence goes on from OZ010786.1 coordinate 26,243,260, forward strand.
TCCTCTAATTAACAATAACATTAAAAAACTAATTTATGATGCATTAAATCATGGTTTTCCAAAAAAATTCATATATTCATTAATATACAATTTGTACTTTTCTTACATGATCTATTAAAACAAATTAACACATGCGTAAACAAAATTACAAAAAAATTATAAAATAAAAAAATATCTATAAAAAATTAAAAATTGTAAAATAATAATAAAAAAAATTATAGGTTGGTTGGGTGGGTAGATGTTAGAGTACGGAGGAGGGTGGTGTTGTCTGGATAATACGCAATGGTTAATTATATATAAAAAAATGGGGGCTCTTGTATTATTACTATATTTTTGTTACGTATTTTATATGGATGTTGATTTGATATTTTATATGTAATTGGAGAATTTCATTAATATTATAATTAGCCTAATTATTGATTAATCTAATTTACAATTATTTGTTATTAAATTTTAAATTTACTAAGGACAATATCATATTAATTACTAATAGTATGCCATTCTTATAGTGAATAATATACATATAAGTATGTATAATATAAATATAGTTATACTGTATGCATTAATATTGGGTAATTATTTTTATTATTATTACTCTATTCTTTTTAATATTTATTATCGGTTTAATGTTTTTGAATGTCCCACATTCATACTTTATGGTTTTTTATGGATGTCTTAAGATAATCCACACTCTATATTTGTGCTTTTTAAGTAATGGGTATTTAAGTATCATTTAACCTTCTATTTACTTCCACATGTTTTTTATTTCCTGTTCATTTTATAAATATCTGATATATAATTCATAAAAAATAATTTTTATATTTAATAATTATTTATATTAATTATTACTGAATTTTATTTTGTTTTATAGCATATAGCTATATGCTATATATTATCAATGTTCTAGAATTATTTATTTCTTAGTTTAGTTTAAATAAGTTAGCTAATAGAATATATAGTATGCTTTTAAATTTAATTTACAATAGTTTTTAAATACATTGTGTGGTTTATATTCGGTTTATAATTCTCTATATATAAGGATATGTTTGGTTTTGCTGTTTATACAGTTATTTACATTCAAATCCTTACAATTATTTATGCAGTTATTTACATTCAAATGCTTGCAAATATTTATCTTGCGTTAGTTGTTTAATAGAAGTAATACTAGATGGCAGCACTAAATTTATCTCTTTAAGATAGCTCTAATTGTTAATTTTTCTAACTCCATTTCAGTTATAATATAATACACCAGGGGGTATTTTTAGCTAAATTTTGACGATATTGTTAAACTGTTATTAATCAATTTAATAGTGCATTTTAAATAATGTAATTAATATCTATTTATTTTATATTAGATTAAATGTGTTTAACAAGGTATTTCAATTTTATTTCAAAATGTATTAACTGCATCCTTTGGTATCATTTACTGTGATTTCTTAACTGTTTTATTCACCTTAATCTTTTTGATTTACTGGCAGCCATGTGCGCGTGGATTTTTGTAAAATACTGAAATATTAATCGGCATGGTGTTTATTATTTATATTTTATATCCTATAAATATTTAAATACGTTTTATTGATTCTTCCATTTCATATTATTTGTTTCTATTCTGCTTTCATTTTTAATCAATTCACTTGATTTTATGGTTGTTTGGGCACAGGGGAAAATAACTTTTAGCTTTAGCTTATTTTTCCCACAGAAAACAACCATTTTGCTTATATCATTGAATTCTGTGCCCTTGATAACGTAATTCAATGTATAAGCTTTTCAATTTTTGTCGGTGTCCACTTTTTTCTTTTTCTTCCATAATAATTCTTATATAATTTTTTTTTTTTTTTTTTTTTTTTTTTTGTAAATACTTACAGCTTTAATTCATAATATTTGACGGTGGAAGGTTATGTTTAATTAATGGTTATATATATATATATATATATATATATAGATATATATCAACTTTTGAACGGAGGGTGGTTCCGGGGTCTGGGGGTCATGATCGATGAAAATATACCAAAATTTTTTGAAATCGCTTTCCTCCGAATGGCTGCAATAGGTAGCTTTTTGTAATGAAAGCTACCTAAAAAGCAAATAAATGTTTTCTTCTATTCTTCTTCTTCTCCATGGCTCTGTTGAAATTTTTACAAAGGAGCTTAATTTGAAGCGCCATTATCTCTTCCTTCATTCTTTCTTTCAAGATATCAGTATATTGTTTTGTATTTATTTGTTTCGGGGGGGGGGGGGGGAGCGGGTGCGCGGTCTCCCTGAATGTTGAAATTATATCATGATGTTCAATTACTACACTTTGACAAAACAGTTGTGATTGCAGAAATGCCACTGAGATAGAAAGGCATTCAACAAGAAAGAAATTATTTTTCTAAATCTACTTTTTGCCGAGAATTACATTCAAATAAACGCATGTTTTGCTCTTATTAGAAGTAAAATTGTAGCTTATAAAAATCGCTTAAAGTCTTGTAATAAAATATGAATGATGACCCATTCTAAACATCCAAATTACTTGTTTTAACCCTGTACTCCTTTTATCCCATCTCATATTAAAAGAGTTCGACTGTATTTAGAATTATTTAGTTGCGGTTTCTACCGTCAATATGTAACGAAAATGTTTTATCTTTGGTCAAACATATGTATTTTACATAGCTCGTATTGGCAGTGAAATTATAGCTCGTAAAAAAACGTTAAAATCTTATTAGAAAATGTTAATGATCACTCATTCTAAACATCTAAATTGCTTGTTTTAACCCTGTACTCATTTTATCCCCTCTGATATTAAAAGAGTTCGAATGTATTTAGAATTTCATATTCACGGTAGAAACAGTGACTAAATAACGAAAATTATTTATCTTTGGTGAAACATATGTATTTTACGTAGCTTGTATTGCCAGTGAAATTATAGCTCGTAAAAAGCGTTAAAATCTTATTAGAAAATGTTAATGATCACTCATTCTAAACATCTAAATTGCTTGTTTTAACCCTGTACTCATTTTATCCCCTCTCATATTAAAAGAGCTCGAATGTATTTAGAATTTCATATTCACGGTAGAAACCGTGACTAAATAACGAAAATTATTTATCGTTGGTGAGACATATGTATATTGCGTAGCTTGTATTGCCAGTGAAATTATAGCTCATAAAAAGCGTTAAAATCTTATTAGAAAATGTTAATGATCACTCATTCTAAACATCTAAATTGCTTGTTTTAACCCTGTACTCATTTTATCCCCTCTCATATTAAAAGAGTTCGAATGTATTTAGAATTTCCTATTCACGGTAGAAACCGTGACTAAATAACGAAAATTATTTATCGTTGGTGAAACATATGTCTTTTGCGTAGCTCGTATTGCCAGTGAAATTACAGCTCGTAAAAAACGTTAACATCTTATTAGAAAATTTTAATGATCACTCATTCTAAACATCCAAATTGCTTGTTTTAATCCTGTACTCCTTCTATCCCATCTCATATTAAACGAGTTCGATTGAATTTAGAATTATTTAATCAGTGTTTCTATCACGAAATATGCATCTAAAATGATTTATCTTTGGGAGAATAGGGGAAAGTAGTGTAATATTGCTCACTTAAGGGAAAATAGCTAGTCAAATTTATACATAAAATCAATATTTAATTAATACAGTATAAGTTCAAAGCATAAAGAACAATTTGCAATCAAACAATTTTTTTTATCGTTTTATATAATTTTCCATGCATAGAGCGTTAATGCCCGACATGGTAGGGTAATGGCGCTCAAAATTTGAATACAACATTTAAGTACGAGAAAATTGCCATATGTGGTTGCGTGGGATATTCACACCACAGCAGACTTTATGCGACCACTTTCCACATATTGTGCAGCGAAACCACGTTTCGTTATCTCTCCCGAATTCTCCGCAAAAACAGCAGATTTCTGCCTCCATACTTTTTTTAAATTCAGGTTTGGTGATTGTCACCACTTTTTTTGAAATCGTGAAATCGACCTTGTTTAATGACATAATAATTAAGGCGAAAACAAGAGTAATTTTACCATTTCAAAAAAGTGGTGTCAATCAAGAAATTTGAATTTTAAAAAAGTAGCCCACTGGCAAAATTGCTTCGAGTTCCAGGTGAGCGCCATTGCCCTTCATAGCCATGTGGGATTTTAATGCATTACAGTTGGCGTAACAACACACTACAAAAATAAATAAAGGCATAAACGTACAGCTAAATATATCTATTTTGTAGACATAATAAGTGAATTAACATTTGAAAATAAGAATGCACGCTTACCTACAAGTTAGATGTTGTAGAATTTTATAATAAAACAACTGCAAACTAATAACGCGAGGGCTCAAAAATACTTTCCATCCGACGGTTACTATATCATTACTGGGAACTTACGATGAATTATTTAAAAACAACGTTTAAACACACAATAAAATAAGTTGATTTGATCATACGTATATGTTTCGTGAGTACTAGGACTCACATCCTCAGTGTAAAAACTTTAAAAACAATATCCCCCGAACTACATGAACGGTGAAAATCCAAATGTCAAAACAAAATAGCAAAACACCATCAAGTTCTAACAGCCAATGAAATTAATCCGGAAGTGAAGTGTCGTGACACAGCAAATCCACCCAGAAAGTTGAGATGTATGGTGTACTAGATAAATCATTAAGCAAGGAGTCTTTAAATTTATGGATATGAACAGCCTCAAAAAAGTCTAAATCCAGAGGAGTAATGCATTTCTTAATAATGGTAGCTGAGTCAAAATTAAAATTACGTCCCTCCTCCCAGCAATGAGAGGCGATAGACGATTTCTGTAATTCTTACAGAAATCCTCTAAGATTTCGTAATTCGTAAAGATTCTGTAATTCGTAAAGAATTACAGAAATCCTCTATCGCCTCTCATTGCTGGGGGGAGGGACATAATTTTAATTTTGACTCAGCTACCATTATTAAGAAATGCATTATTCCTCTGGATTTAGACTTTTTTGAGGCTGTTCATATCCATAAATTTAAAGACTCCTTGGTTAATAATTTATCTAGTACACCATACATCTCAACTTTCTGGGTGGATTTGTTGTGTCACGACACTTCACTTCCGCATTAATTTCATTGGCTGTTAGAACTTGATGGTCTTTTGGCATTTTGTTTTGACATTTGGGTTTTCACCGTTCATGTAGTTGGGGGGATATTGTTTTTAAAGTTTTTTACACTGAGGATGTGAGTCCTAGTACTCACGAAACGTATACGTATGATCAAATCAACTTATTTTATTGTGTGTTTAAACGTTGTTTTTAAATAATTTATATTTCCACACAAGTTCTGTATTTACTACTTACGATGAAGTTCGCTAGGTCGCGGTACAGATCGCATGTTTTCAATTCTATTATGTTTAGAGATATTGGAGTGAGCAGGATTACCCGCTGCGCGGCATTACCCTACTTTCCCTTACATGTATTTACACTGCTCGTATTGGCATTGAAATTATAGCTCGTAAAAATCTTATCAATCGTTATCATCTTACTTAAAATCAGTTCAATTTACAGTATCCCTTCTAAAGGTTGCGACTCTGTATTGTATATATTGGCGAAACTTGTCGTACATGCGCTATTCCCCTTGCCGAACATAAACGTGCCTAGAAATCTGGAAGCCTGGAGTTTAAACTTGTACAGCATTCTTTGGATACCGACAATAGCCAAGATTTCGTTAATATGAAAGTTATCAGATCTAGTTGCATTAACGTTAAAAGTAAAATTTTTCTTAAAGGTGTGTTCACTCGTAAGCAAAATTTCGCCGATTAATGAATCCTGTTCAGTTCCACCTGAATACACAGCATTGCTTTGATATGGTTCTTTATACTTTGTTAGATTTTATCTGTTAGTAATTATTAACTGTAAACAAGATATATAGTTTTCTTGTCATTTGAATATTATTTCACTGATGAGGAGCTGAAACTTCGCTCGAAACGTTTGCATTTTTAATTGCATATGTATTTATGTATTTTTTACTCGTATGTATGATAAATTGTAATATATTTCTAAATTTTAGTTATATTTCTTATTTCCATGTAGATATGAACTGTAGATCTTACATTTAAAATGTTGAGAAAGTAATAATATTGTAAAATAAAATGTCAAATAATTTGTCACATTATAAATATTGGTGAATATGTGTTCATAATAAAAATTAAGAGATCCACATTCAAATTTCAAGGAAAAATATATATGTCGTGGCATCAATTCTCTTATACATTCTATATACATTCTTTATCAATCATACTCTTACTTCTTTCTCTATCACTTAGCAATTTATTTTTACTTATCTAATTTAGTGAAAGTGGTGAAATATAAAAAACAGTGTAAAAAGAAATGGTTATATTTACTCAAATGTACCTATATTATTATTTGTTTATGTAATAGGAGAAAACTTAATTCAGTCTGGAAGAAAACAGAATAATTGTTGAAAGGGCATGATGAATTTTGCTTCAGTTAAAAGCGTGTTTGTGACATTACTTAAACCATAAATATAGCAGAATTCTCATTTGAATATTAAAACTAGTATGAATGTAACAGTATGTAATTTTGAATTTCTTAACAAGGTAAGTTTAAAATGCATTTCTTTCAACAATCATCTTAAGATATGGACAGTTAAAGTATTCTAGTTAGTCCAATTTTGCTTATCGTAATAAATTATATTTTACATTATGGTTTAGGTATCTCGCTACTGTTATCAATTTGAAAAGGCACAAAAACTCTTTATGAAATTTTAATAATTTCCATTCTGATGATTGCCAAAATGAAACTGCTTTCGTCAATGCAAAAAAAGGACTGGAATGTATGTCTGTATATACGACAATGCAAAGGTAACTCAGAAGTAGTGGCATGTTTGTGAATATTTGGTCGATTGATGGCAGATTTGAGGATGCTAAATATGTGTAATGAGTGTTTTTGAACTAAGCTGTTCTTGAAAATTTGGAACAGAACTATCTATAGCTAAGTGGTGATATACGAGGAATATTTTTTGTAAACATCCGATGGTTCGTAAAATAAAGACATGTGTGAATAACAAAATAGTTTTATAACCAGCAGTCAAATTCAGTCGTGGGAAGAAAAAGTAAACACCCCTTACTAACGCTGAAAAAAATTATCGTAGAAGAAAATTACTGGTACCACACGATTGGTAATTAAGTTTATTTTAAATTACGTAATTTTCTTTGGCGGCCATCTACATATAAAAACGAAATATAACTTTATTTTTTAATAGCAGTACACAATTCTGATAGCATAAATGAACTCTACAGTCTACACCGTTCAATTAGCCTAAAAAGAAATTTTTATGCAATTCGTACGAAAAGTTTCTGATAAATTAATTGAGCGCATTTTACTGTCTGTATTCAAATTGAAGTTCTGTACTCGATCGTTCTTAATCAAGTCATTTAAAGCGCCACTCAAGCAGTTATTGAAGACTACTAGATTACAGGATAGCATGAGAAATTTCAAAATATCTAGTCACTTCTATGATAGTGGGCGTCTTAAACCATCCCTTTGACGTTTTTTAAGCATAATTTGAAAACTACTTGGAAGAGAAATGTGAAATTTTAGATTTTCATAAAACAGGACAAAAAAAATCTAAATCCATCAAAAAATTGTAGGTTGCAATTCATAATTTTTTCGAATATATATTCATAATTCATAATTCATATCATAAAATTATACAAATATAACGTATTTATGTTTTGGTATTGGGTAACTTTCATTACAAAAAGTTACCTATTGCAGCCGTTCGGAGGAAAGCTATTTCAAAAAATGTTCGTATATTTTCATCGATCGTGACCCCGGAACCCGAAACCATCATCCGTTCAAATGTTGATATATATTTATATATCCATATATCTACCCAATATATATATAATCCTAATGAAATGAATTTATGAAACGGATATATGAATCGAACTTATGTAACGATTCTATGAAACAACTTATTAAACAACTGATTATGTTTCACGGCGATTTCTCCTGAAATATGGAAAACTTTTCCATGAAATTAACACCAAAAATCCGTATTGTTCCACAGATCTCAAAACTGGTATTAGAATTTTTAAATTCGAATTAGTTTTCAAAATAATAATTTTTCTCTAATTTTAAATATTTTTATCTAATGATGGAAGCTCAAATTTTAATCATAACAGATATTTTTTTTCATATTTTAGAAAAGGTTATTATTTTAAACTAATTTGGTGACCAGTTTGGCCTCCCTTAAATGTATTCTAAGAACAATGTTTTTTTTTGTTTTTGATTTGTTGTTTTTTTGTATCATTTTATTTAATACAAAACTTTCATTTAAAACTTAAACATTTAAAATTAATCGCTTTCACTCCTTTCCTTCATAACAGATATTTTTTTTTCATATTTTAGAAAAGGTTATTATTTTAAACTAATTTGGTGACAAGTTTGACCTCCCTTAAATGTATTCTAAGAACAATGTTTTTTTTTGTATCATTTTATTTAATACAAAACTTTCATTTAAAACTTAAACATTTAAAATTAATGGCTTTCACTCCTTTCCTTCATAACAGATATTTTTTTTTTCATATTTTAGAAAAGGTTATTATTTTAAACTAATTTGGTGACCAGTTTGGCCTCCCTTAAATGTATTCTAAGAACAATGTTTTTTTTTTTTTTTTTTTTTTTTTTTTTTTTTTTTTGTATCCTTTTATTTAATACAAAACTTTCATTTAAAACTTAAACATTTAAAATTAATGGCTTGCACACCTTTCTTTTTTTTAACAAAGCGAAAAGAAAAATATTAGGCGCAGAAGTCATATATACTCACCGGAGTACTTAATTGCTGCCAAAATGGCGTTATTTTGCCTGAGATGATGGCAACTCAAATTTTAATCATAACATATATATATATATATATATATATATATATATTTAGACAAGGTTATTATTATAAACTAATCTGGTGACCAGTTTGGCCTCAATTAAATGTATGCTAAGGACAATTTTTTTTTTTTATTTCATTATCATTTTATTTAATACAAAACTTTCATTTAAAACTGAAACATTTAAAATTAATGGCTTTCACCTCTTTATTTTTTTTTAAACGAAACGAAACGAAAAATATTAGGCGCAGATGTCATATACGCAGAGAGGTACCTAATTGATGCCAAAATGGCGTCATTTTGCCAGACATGGTAACCCGGCTAAAGTTGCTTATTTATTGATAAATGTTTATTTTCATTTATTTTCTTTTTATTAAAAAAATGTTATAAATTGTTTTGTTCTATAGTTTTTAATTAATTTTTTTTTATTTATTTATTGTTATTTCATTTTAAAATTAATAGAAAATAATTTAAAAATACATATGTAAATGGTATTCTAAAACGAGGTTTTCGTCAAATTGTTGTAAAAAAATCACGCCAAACCCGATTAAATAATGCAACAAATCATGACATTTAATTTCAAATTCAAAGCAATGGTTTAATGGTACTACTTAGTTATCCTGTCGACCAATTTCGCCAAATTATATAAATCACCAAAACACTCACCAAATCATACAAACTGACGTAATTTTAATTTTAAATAACGAAGAACAAATAAATTAGTATAACATTAATAAAAATACAAATAAAGCATCGAAATAAAAATCACTTGATGCCGTAAACACGTGTAACTCCCTTACAGTCAAGTGAATGTGACATTTAAGAACAACCATTATTAGCATTTAATCTTATAGTCTGGAGATAGATTTCTGGTCGCAGGGAAGGGATAACAAGTAGTACCATTTTAATTTACCACTCGAAAAAAAAAAAAAAAAAAAAAAAAAAAAAAAAAAAAACGAACTGGCGAGTTAAAAAAAAAAAAAAAAAAAAAAAAGCTATTGGCGAGATTAGCACCCGGCTAACATAAAAGTGCCAAAAAATCTTTGATATCATGGCAGCTGTTATGTAGGTTTATTTTTAAGAAAATAGTTTAATTAGTTAATTAATAGCTGTTTTTTGTAGTTCTGTAGTTGTTGAATTAGAAACAAAATGACGGTTATCTCTATTTCACTATCTGTATTCATGGTCTTTTTATAAGTTTTTGATAAGACTACCCCTCAAAACACAGTAACCTTAATTTCACATTTAAATTTCTATTATAATTTGCTTATTTAAGTTTCAACCATTGAAATTCCCATTGAGAATTCAATGGGTTCCCTTTGGGAACTGTTGGACTATAAAGGGTCAAGTTGGTATATCCAATATTACTGGACGACCCCTCAAGACCATGATACCTTTATTATTCGAATTTATTTTGCATTTAATAAGTTCTGGTATTACTTCTATTATCCTAACCAGCATCTAAGATTCTTGTTTACTTTGAGTGTCGGATAACTAGATTCATGTTGACATTTTTTAACCAATCATTTTATAGCTTTCAAATATGACGTCAAAAGTATCCACTCAGTTATTAAGGTAGTATAGCTGTTTCGGTAAATATTTCTTTAAATTATTCAATTAAACCTGTATATTCATCTCTGAGCACATACAAAAGATGAGCGACCATCAACCTACCAAGCATTCAAAATGCAAAATTTATGATTTTAAAGTTAAAATTAAAAATACTTAGAGTTATGAAATTTTAATAAAAGTATTACCGCTAAAAAGATTAAAGGTTAAGCTTTCGAAAGATATAACTAGTTAAGAGAAATGATAAAGTATGGAAAATGGAAAAATATTATTTCCTTATGTGTTTGACCTTGATAAAAAGATTCCGGAACAATTTTTGTTTCATCTATATCTTAAAATATGTCTGAGTTAAAGCATCTTGAATTTCTAGTGAGGCTTACATTTTGAAAAGCCCTGATATTTGTCACGTGATAACAGGCGTATTTATAAACCGATTTGGATGTAACTTGGTGTGTACATTGTACACACAAATGCCTCGACCGAGTTCGTTTGCCAGCTTCATTCGCCATCTTGTTTCAAAATGGCGGCCATTTATTTTATTTTTAATTTAAAATTTAAAATGATCTATCAAAAAATTGGGAAATGAAAAATGTTTTTTTTTAATGTTTTTGACCTTAATACAAAGATTCCGGAATAGTTTTTGTTTCGTCTATATCTTAAAAAATGGTTGAGTTATAGCACTTTGAATTTCTAGCATGGCTGGCATTTTGAAACGATCTGATATTTGTCACGCGATAACACGCATATTTATTAAGTTATTTGGATGTGAGAATGCATGTGGATAGTATATAGCAATGTCTCGACCAAGATCGCTGGCCAGCTTCATCCTCCATCTTGTTTCAAAATCACGGCCATTAAATTAAAAACAATTATATTTAAAGTGGCGTGCAAAAAAATTAGAAATTGAAAAAGGTTTGTTTCTTAAGTGTTTAACCTCGATACAACGATTCCAAAGCAGTTTTTTTTTTTTTTTTAATGGCTCAGATATAGCAGTTTGAATTTCTAATGTGGGTGACATTTTAAAAAATCTGAATTTTTGCCTGCGACAGCACTCGTATATATCAACCGATTCCGATGTGAGTGAGCAGGGCATAGGAATTACTGAGGTCTCGACCTAAGTTCGCTGGTTAGCCTCACCCACCATGTTGTCTTAAAATGGCGGGTACTTCAATATATCGCCGAATTTGGCGACCAAATATAAGTTACTTTAATTAAAACCATCTTGTATAAAGCTGACTAATTTCGCAAAATTCTCATTCACAATTATTTAGTATTGATGAAAATTAGTATTGAATCTTCTATAATCGGTTTCCACTAAATTGAGCTTCGTGTGTTTGAATAATATAAGCTGGCTTTTTAAAATAAGGAATATGAAAGCTACCTCTTCCTCCCGGCACTATGTGGAAGGACTTTTTTAGTATCATTCTTACACACACAAAAAAAATAACACATTAGGAGTATAATTTCAGGAGATATTAATAAAAATATGAAAAGGTAATTTAACATTAGAAGAACTAAATTTTGAAAGTTTATAATTCAAAAACTGATTATTAAAATGAAATTTGGTGTCTAGGTATAGTTTGAACCGAAGATTCGAAATATCTTGTTAAAATTGTGTATTGTTATTGAAAAAAATGAAGTTTGGTTTCGTTTTAATATGTAGATGGCCACCATACGCAAATTTTATATACATCATTTAAAAGTAGACTTTATTTTCAATCCTTCGGTGCCAGTAACTTTTTTCTACGATAATTTATTAAGGAGTTAGTAGGGTTGTTTACTTTTTTCCACGACTGTACGATCAAAGTTACTTTTCGACATAGTTAAATTGAAGATTTAGACATTTGTCATGCCGGTGGGACGAGTTTTCCAATTACCTTTTCATAGATTGTTGCCGCCAGAGTGTTGAGATAGGTATCCAAAAGATTTTCGTTGGGATAGAAGCGCTGCCCTCCCAAACCTGTCTTCAACTCTCGAAAGCGTCGACAGTCACTCGTGGCCAGACCGAACTGATAGCTCAACAGATTGTTTCACAATTTAGATAGGAAATGTTCGGTTAACCGGCCTACAGCCTATATCTGGCACCGATTGGCTTTCCTCTTCTTGAGAATTGAAGACATTTCTGGGAGTACAGTGCTTCTATTTAAAATCTTCAAGACGTTTTGGACACTTTTCTCAACACGCTGGCGTCAACCTGGGGTTATTTTAAAATTTGCCCATTGGTATGCCAAATGCCCCAATCTTCACTGTGACTATGTAAATTTATTGTATTTGACTCCTTGTTATAAAACCATTTTGATATTCACACTTGGGTTTATTTCATGGCCTTATCGGAGGTTGAAAAAAATAAAGCCCTCGTATCATCTCTCAAATTTTTGAGTTATTATTTAAATACGAATTTGAATAATTAATGCGAGAAACTTATAATGCCTCTACTGTGTGTGAAAGCGACAGAATATAGTACAAATTAGCAACTGCTCTTATTGTTAAGAGTTGAAATACGTGCTCTTTGAGAAGTAAACTACGAATATTTGATATGTTTGTTCCTCAGAATTTCTATAGCCATTCACAAATTATATTATACTAAATAGGAATCTTAACAGGTATTATTGATCATTATAAACTTTAAAGAGTACCGTGTTGTAGTTTGACAACAATAGCTTCGGTTATTTTTAATTAAAAACTTTTCTATCTCATTTTTCAAATTAACAGCCAACGTTCTGTCTTTTAATTGAATTACGTTATGTTAAACAGTAATTTTATTAGTGATAATAATTTCAGCATCTAATATCCGTTCAAAGGAATAAATCAACATAGTTTTTACGGAAAGTCGTGTACAGTAATTAATATCAGAAATTGTGTAAAACATTTATATTAACGTTTCAACAACCTTTAACAAACACGACGAATTAAGGATATTTAATTCAGCATTTAGAAAGCGTACACTTGTTTATTTGTTAACCAGTTATTTTGTGAAATGTTTTAAAAACATTGAAAAATAAAATCTTCTTTTGAGTTAAAAGGTGCAAGATAAGATTACTTCATAAAAATAATGAGATGTATATTTGTCACATTGTTTTGAATACAATTAAAATTACTGGCAAACTATTTGTATTTACATTGTACAAAATTGAAAATATTTGAAACTGATCAATTTTGACTATAGATCATTCGAATCACATTATAAATGATTTTCAAAAAATGTATTATTTTAAAATACTATTTTATGGTTTGAAATGTTCTGAAGCAGTAATTTTTGTTTAAAGAAACTCTATTACTATACCAGAATATGGGGATAGTTCTCAGTACCTCACTGTAAAAAAAAATACGACCAGTTTTCCTGTAGGAATCGGAAAAATAGTTGTCCTTATCGTAATAGTTTATAATAGTTTAATAATAGTTTGTCCTTGTTAGTATCTTTTAACAGCAGTTGATTTTTCCTTAAAATTCCCCAATCATAATGAATAGAAACCCGTTTTTAGTGAGATCGCCACTGTTTTTTAAATTATAATTCAATCTATCAAAATCTTTTTAAAGCCGATCAAATTAGCGTGCTTTTAGAAACTGCGGTGTCTGAACGGGGGTTGGCGAGCGTAGCTCGTAGGGGGCCGAGCCCCCTAGTTTATATAAAAATTACTCTGAACATTTTAGATTCTATTAAAAAGAATTGAAAAGTTCGACGCATAAACATATTGATTTAAATTCCTTAAATGAAATTATTGGAAATATTTGTCAATAATGCGTGAATTTAACTAAAATATGAAATAATTTTATTGAAAAAGAAAAGAAAATTTTTCGTGCGATAAGTAACTTTTTCAAATTTAAATTTATTATCTTAAATTTAATATCTATTTTTTTTAAAGGGAAAAACTTAATTTCACTATGCATAGATTTTTTTTTTCTCAGAAACATAATAAATTATATTTCGAAACTTAATGTTCCTTAAGTCACTGCGAGCAAAATAAATTAGACATTTAATCGTCTGCATTTGCATATTAAAGCAAATAATAAATATTGCTTTTTGTGGATATAAAAATTTATAAATATGGCTTCATTTATAATATTACGTGCTTCGAAATAAACAAAATAATTCAAAATATTTCATAAATTTTACAAATATGTGAATCTTTTGAAAACATGCTAAGAGCCTTTTTGAATAAAAACTTTCGATTCAATAAAAGAGTGTTTACGAAAGATATATCACTCAGAAAATGTGCAGTATTTTAGAATATATCTTATTTTTCTCAGATATAAATTTTTAAGAAAAGGTATAAAGATATCTTGCCTAGATAAAAGAAATATTTCATTTTCTTAGACTTTGAAAATGTTACTAACTAGATTTGTTTTATTTTGTTTTTATTTCTTTTTCATTTCTTTTTGTGTTTATATCTAATCAAGCATTGTTTTTATTTCTACCCTATATATATATATATAAAGTCCTAATGAAACGAATTTATGAAACGACTGAAATTAAACGAATCTATGAAACGATTTCAAGAAACGACTGATTAAACAACTGATTATCTTTCACGGTGATTTCTCCTAAAATATGGAATATTATGCAAAGAAATTAACACCAAAAATCCGTATTAATCCGCAGATCTCAAAACTGGTATTAGAATTTTTAAATTCGAATTAGTTTTCGAGATATTAACTTTATTCTAATTTTAAATATTTTCTCTAATGATGACAACTGAAATTTTAATCATAACATATATATTTTTTTCATATTTTAGAAAAGGTTATTATTTTAAACTAATTTGGTGACCTGTTTGGTCTCCCTTAAATGTATACTATGAATTTCCCCCGTAAATGTAATGTTTCCTCCAGTCGCTTTTTTTTTTAAATTTCATTATCATTTTATTTAATACAAAACTTTCATTTAAAACTGAAACATTTAAAATTAATGTATCTTATTTCTTTCTTTTTTACTTTCCCATCATACGTAGTGTAGGGTAAATCTTGTAATCGTTTTAAAAATCGAAAAAAAAATTTTTGGCGGATTTACACGTTTCAGACACTGGAGATTCCGAAAAACATATTTTTAGAAAAAAAATTTTGCCGTCCGTCTGTATGTGTGTGTGTCTGTAAACGCTCTATTTCCCAAACAAATTGGGATAGAGACTTGAAACTCGGTGTGTACTTAGGAAGTAACAATGGGAAGTAGCCTATTGAATATCAGTAACCTCTATTATCGGAACTATTTTTTTCGGATTCTTGAAATATTCGTTCTGATAAAAGGTATACTAAAATTTTCGAAATTGTTTATTTGAAGGAGTGAGTATAAAAGACAATAAAAAAACATAAATTTTGCATCGTAAATGAACTCGATCGGGTAATTAGTTGTCGAGATATTTGTAATTCTATTTTTTACACTCTTCGATTTTTCATGACCCTGTATTTCATTCAAATTTCAATTCAAAGATATATTTTAATTGGAAATGAAACGCTTAATCCGACGCAGTAAATTGTTAGTTAATATTATTATAATTTTTCGAGTTATAAGGATGTTTCTTTTATGCATTCGGTTCTACACGATTACCCCGCCAACCAAAAAACTATCTCCAAACTATAAGATTAGATGCCAATAATGGCTTATCGTGAATGTTAAGCATTTAATGCCTCTCCATACCTATAAGGGAGGTTACCATAGGGGGGGGGATCCTGTGCTGTCTCCAAATGCCGCCAAGTTTGTCGCCAACTTGGCGATATATCGCCAAATTTGGCGACCAAAAATAGTCGTCAAAAGTGAAGCCAAATTGGCGGTATCTGTAATATTTCGCCAAGTTCCCATAGACTTTCATTGTAAACCTATAGTGTTTACTTGCTTACAGAAAATCAACAAATTGAGATATTTTAATGCAACAAAAAGTAATATTAGCTTAGAGGTTTATATTAATTATATTTAAGGGAGTCTAAGTAAATTAAATTATGAATAAAGTAACTTGATACAATGCTTAGCATGTATCACATGTTTTATTTTCATATTTTATATTATGTATATCCATGATGGGTAAATGTTACGGTGGTCCCCAACGACTAGTTTTTACACGAAACGAAATGAAAAATATTATATGCATGTGTTATATACGCACCGGTATACCTAATATGCGCCAAAATGGCGTTATTTTGCCTGACATGGTAATCCGGCTACTGTTACTTATTTATTAATAAATGTTTATTTACATTTTTTAAAAATGTTATAAATTGTTTTGTTCTATAGTTATTAATTAAACTTTTTTTTATTTATTGTTATTTCATTTTAAAAATAATAGTAAATAATTTAAAAATACATGTGTAACTGTTATTCGAAAACGAGGTTTTTGCAAAATTGTCATAAAATAAAAAACCACGCCGAATCCGGTGCGTATATGACATCTCCGCCAAATATTAAAAAAGGCAACAAATCATGACATTTAATTTCAACTTCAAAGCAATGTTTTAATGCTACTACTTTTTTATCCCATCGACCAATTTCTCCAAATTATATAAATTGACGTAATTTTTATTTTAAATAACGAAAGAACAAATAAATTAGTATAACATTAATAAAAATAAAATTAAAACGTAGAAATACGAAAAAACTTGTTGGCGTAAACACGTGAAACTTCATTAAAGTGAAATGAATGATACATTTAAAACCAACCATTACTGGCATTTAATCTTACAATTTGGCGATAGATTTTAAGTTGATGAAATAATCAAGTAGTAGCGTTTTAATTTCCCAATAA
This sequence comes from Maratus speciosus, assembly GCA_963932465.1. Lineage (NCBI taxonomy): Eukaryota > Metazoa > Arthropoda > Arachnida > Araneae > Salticidae > Maratus > Maratus speciosus. The sequence continues at coordinate 26,260,439 of OZ010786.1, forward strand.
AAAAATAAAAAAATGCTAACTGTCGAGTTAAAAAAAAAAAAAAAAAAAAAAAAAAAAAAAAAGCTATTGACGAGATTTGCACCCGGCTAACATAAAAGTACCAAGATTTATTTACGATCATGGCAAATTTTATGTAGTTTTATTCGAAAAAATAATTTTGATTCTTTAATTAAAATGGAAGCCTTTCTTATGAAAAGCGAAGGGATTAGCCGGTAATTCAAATTTTAACTGGTCTTCTTTAATCAATTGAATGGAATTAATTGAATAGAAACCCGTTTACAGAAAAATCGCTATAGGTTTTTCATTATAATTCAATCTTCTGTAATATTTTTAAAACCGATCAGATGGGCGTGCTTTTAGATTCTGCGGTGTGTGAACATTGGTTGGCGGACGTAGCTTGCAGGGGGCAGAGCCCCCCTAGTATATACAATAGTTTTTTCTGTTTAGTCACTGATAATCTGCGTTTAATGGATAACTATTTTATGTTGACGTATAAGGAATAGCTACTTAACATTCTGTAATCCAGAGAAAAAACATTTGTATGTTGGATGTAGCAAGGTATATTAGTCGATATACACTGGTTATCAAAAATTAAGGAAAAGTCACAAAATGCTAATTTTCAATTACGCGACTACTCAAAAGGAAATAATATAATTCAAGTAATTACTATGTCTACAACACAGCTAGCCCATATAACATCTGATTTATGTCACAGATGGCCATACGTGTCACAGTCACTATGGTGAAGCAAAAAAATAGGAAATTCCATGCATCTCATCATGAGTCTCAAATGATCACTATATGTGACTCCACTGAGAAGTCAATGTGACTGTTGCTTTGTGACGAGTCACCAGGTGACTTTACAATGTAGTTAAACTGTGACTCTCATGTGTCATTTTTAGACTCAATTTCATAGTCATCATGAAAGTTGCATTATGATAAGTCACCAAATAATATCATATTATAGTCACATGGAGACTTTACCCAAAAGAGCACAATGGTGACTTCACAGTAGTCTCTCTGTCACCTGAAAGTCATCATGTGACTTTAATGTGACATTATTTGGTAACTTATCACAATGCAGCGCTCACGATGACTTTGAAATTGAGTCTACAAATGACAGTCACGTGAGAGTCACAATGTAACTACATAGTAAAGTCACATGGTGACTCGTCACAAAGCAGCAGTCACAGTGACGTCTCAGTTGAGTCACATATAGTGATCATTTAAGACTCATAGTGAGATATATGGAATTTCCTATTTTTTTTTCTTTGTTTCACCGTAGTGACTGTGACACTTGTGACCATGTGTGACATGAATGAGATGTTATATGGACTAGCTGTGTTGTAGAAATAGTAATTACTCGAATTATATTATTTCCTTTTGAATGATCGCGTATTTGAAAAATAGCATTTTGTGACTTTTCCTTAATTTTTGATAACCAGTGTATAATACGTTTTTAACCATGGTTAATTAAAGATAGAAAACGAATTAATTTACGCATATTTTGGCAAATTTTAATGTAATTTTACATTTTGAGTATTTATGCGTGCATATAGGTTTTCGTGAACACGTTTGATATGGTACAGGACCATTCTACAGTAACTTATGTTACATTTAGAACAATTTTCATAAGTACTTTTAGTAATATAAGACCAAAAAATAATCAAAATATAAAGTTGATATGATTTGTTAATTAAACCTATCCAAAGTTCAATTTGGATGAAAAATACAGAAATTTGGCGCTATTTCTTGAGCTCTAGCAATTACATTTATTATGGTAACTTACATTACTGAAAAAAGGAACGTAAGTTACCATAATAAATATAACTGCCAGAGTTAAAAAAGAAATAGCACTAAATTTATGTAATTTTCATCCAAATTGAACTTTAGATAGGTATAATTAACACATCTTGTAAAATATTTTACATATTGTTTGGTGTTAATTTAGTAAAATTAATGCAGTAAATTGTTGTAAATGCAATTTAAGTTACCTTGCAATGAAACTAAGCATATAAATGAAATATAATTATATATTTTTTTTTTACTTTACCTATATAAAACTTTAAGATTCCCTCTTTCAGCTAGAAAATTGTATACCGATGTCCAATCGTCAAAAACTAAATACATTTACACTTAATTAGTTTTGTAATAAATTCAAAAAAGAAAAATAAATTTCTGAATATTTAGAATAATATTTATATTTAATGTAAATTCTCAACGACGAATCCTATTTTGTATAAGTACTGAACGATTTAAAATTATTCTAAATTGCTTATATTTCCTTTTTTTCCCTTGATAATATATACCGAAAAATTATAATGATGATAACACTTTAGACATTGAGATAAATTTATTATACGATGCAAAATTTAAAAAAAAAAATTGACATCTTAAAAAATTAGTATATTCTTTTTATTGTCTATCGAAATTTAATTAACTGATAGCAAGAAAAAATATAATTTTTCTTGCAAAGGTAAAATAATTGTTTAATAGTGGTATAATGGGCACTGGGGGTATAAAAGTATAATGGGTATATTTAATACTATAATGGCAAAAATGGTTGATAAAATAATGGTTTGAACCTTGCAGCGGTTTCTTGCAATAGTAGAAAAAATAATTTACCTTGCAAATGCAAAGAAAATATAATTCTTTGTAATTTTACAAAACATAACTTAATAAATTACAGACTATTGAATCAAAGATATACTTGAAAATGTCCTGTTTATATTCACACTGATTAAGTACAATATTATCATATCCTTCTTTTTTGCTCCACATTTGTCATACAAGTCATTTCGAACTAGTAGTGACATTGATTCTAGCAATAATTCGTAAATTCTTATAGCTTGCACCTATCCGAGAATTGGGAGAAAAAAAAATTACATTCTAAATGCTTTAATAATCTGAACAGCATAATCAGTATGAAATAGAACTACAATTTTCTAAAAATTAAAAAAAATGAAGTCTTTAAATCGTAGCAATCGTCTATTTTTAGCATACATATTAGGGTGTTTCATTTTTCCAAAGGTATGATTTTCTTATGAATTTGCTTACGCCCAGTGCCTAAGTGTAAAAAATATAGGGTAAATGCACCAGTTGTCGGCCACTTTGAGATAAAATACATTATGAATAGCTTATTTTTGTTTTCAAATGAAATATTACAAACCCCCTATATGTAACCATTCTTTATACGTCATAATCCATCAGCAAAGAATTGTGGGTATTTTTATTGCATTAGTAATCAGTCATTTTTTATTTGGTTGCGGTCAAATAACCGTTTTTGTTATTGTTTTGTTAATCGATGACAAAATTTTTAAAAGACTAGTATTAATTTATTTTTTATTTTTTCCTAAAATTATAAGACTGTACTATTAAAAATTTTAATAAACTGACGTTTTTCAGTATCAAAATTAAATAAGTGTGTTTGTATTAATTAATTTTAATGTGGCCGATTATTGGGTATTATAATTACTTACATGTTTAGTAATCGGCCACCACGGTTGACTACTGGCTAAAAGGCCATTATTTCACTTTTTTGAGTCTATTTTTAATAATTTGATTTTTTTCGTAATTTGATTTTCGCAATTTGAGATTTATACAACCTTTTACTTGCATTTTATTTTATGCACACAAAATATAACGTGTCCTAGGGTAATAACGCTACGTTAAAGTTCTACCAATTTTTACGGCTTAGTTTTAGATTCCCCCCCCCCCCCAAACAAATATAGGATTTGATACAGCAATTTATTGATTATGTATACAAGAAAGACTGTTTTAGCAGACATCAATTCATAAAATGTAGTGGCGTGATTTCTCGACCAATATTATTAGGCATTATTATCCACCTGGTGGACAATAATGCAAACAAAACAACACCATGCAAACAAAACTATAAGATAAGATGGAATAATGGCATGTAAATTGTCCACTTCTAAATATACAAACTCTACCCCTTTAGAAATTAACAAATTGCTTTTACTTACCATTAATTACAATATCAGGATGCGATAATAATCATATCATATTTTTTTTCTTCTGACACGAAAAAATTAGAAGCATTTAGAACGTACAAATTTCCCTTTATCTTTTTTTAGTTTTCAACAATGGCAACAATAATGGCCTCTCGTGTATAAAATCAAACAAATAAAATAAAAAAAATGTATTTCTGCCACCGAAAAGAATCAACCCGGGTAATACCACTAGTGGATGGCGTTATTACCCCGGTATGCATTTTGCGCAGTATATTTTAAACTACAAGCTACCTCGCGAATACATCCAAAATCTACCTCAACCTTTTGAAGGTACATGAAATGCACTACAAATTTATGTAATAAAAAAATATATCGCTCACCCCCAAGAAAAGTGACACATCTCGACAAAAGTAAATTTCACAGGTGTGGCAAAAAGAAATAGATAAAAGATTTGCATGATTTTACTGTAACATGAAATTATAGCACTAGCTCTGCATGCAGGAATAAAAAAGTGCATAAATGCATAAAACTTTAAGAATGAAGACGTAGGATAAGGTTTGGAGGGGTGCATAATTTTACCTCTCTGCACAATCCACCCCTATTCTGTGGTCACAAATGGACATATAGTGTAATGGTGTGATTTTTCGTATAACTGCACTTACGAAATTTTTAATGTAGCTAGATGCACCTACAAAAGACATATTAGTGGAATAAAACGCGAAATGAATTTTTTCGACATGTGTCACTTTTCTTACGGGTGACACAGTTTCTTACGTGATAGTGTTCGCATGACAGAACTTACCTAGCAAATTCTGGATCGGACGTTGACTCTTACGAACTTATTCCAGTGATAAGATCTATAAATGTAACAAAATAACTTTTAGCTGTTGTTTGTGATTCAGATGACTCAGAGCCTTTGAGCGCAGAAGCTAAAGTGCCATTTTCCCGTATTCCTTCATAACTATGCCTAAAATTAGCACTTGGCATTATTACTCACACTGGCGCTTATACCCCAGGACACCTGATATAAAATGCAAATGGGAATTTCGTTCCGGCCGCTTCAGTTTTGCTGAATAGATTTCTATGGAACTTGCATCGTTAGTTAGATATTTTTTCAGGAAAGGTTTTAGTTTATTGAATATCATTCTATGTTGCTTAGTTATATCATCACGGGGGAAAGTTCTATAATCAGCTGAACTCGATTATGAAGTATTAGCATTAAAAAAAACCACTAGACGGTTTTGTGAGATTTTCATTGTTAATTAGATAATATTTTAAAGATGTTTTAGGATATTGCATTATATCGTTCTACCGTTATTTACTAAAACATGTAAACTGTGAATTTAACTTTATATTTACAAGGTTAAATTCACCGATATATTTCGTTTGGGAAAATCGACCAGCGTGAAACCTTCTAATATACTAATGTTATAAAGAAGAAACGTTTGTTTGTTTCTTTTGTAGGAGGAAATCTTAGGAAATGCCGAGTCACTTTTAAAAGTAAAAGTTAAAAAATGATGGTGGCAGTCTCTGCAGAAGCAAAACACGTTCCAAAATATCCCTTTTTTTGTAATACTGAGGGTGTTGCATATGTATAACTTGACATGGAGTTTTTCAAAAAGATAATTTTTAATGCCGACTGAAAATGGTTTCTAAAAAAAGCGAAATATAAAAGGCTGAAATGAATAGAAAAGATTCTAAAAACGTTGAAAATTATGATTAATATCAAAATGTTAAGGATAAAGACTTGAAATATTAAATAACAGTTATTTATAAAACGTAAATATTTGCGCGTAATAGTTATGATAAATTTGAAATTTTAAAAGATAAGTTAATCAAAAAACGTTATACTTGTTAGGGATAGAAGTAAAAGCAAGTAATTTAAATTTTGGATTGAATCTCGACATAGCTGTTACTTACTCGCACAGAAGAGGTTAATTTAATATGGAAAATAAGTGTGAAATATGCGGAAAGCATACTTAAAACGATGATTTATTTGGGAATTGCGAGGGCTATTGCTAGAAACTTGAAATTTTAGACGTGTTTTACTTTTAAGACATAAATGCTCTCACAAAGTAGGTTATAAGATAATCGAAATTTAAAGGGATGAAATGTTTCTCACAATCATCTAACGGATTATTAAGATGAAATTTCAACAAATTGCGTTTTAATTAATAATATTTAAACTTTCTGCGGAAATATAACTTCTTCCTAATTTTAATATGCACACATTTGCAATATTTGCATCATTTGCAATATTTCAATAACCACAAAGCCACGAATTGTGACAACTTTTCAATAATATAAAATAAAACTTATTATCTGGTTGATTAACTCAATAGCCAGCAATAATATTCCTTTGAGGCGAACTATTGTGTTTTTAAATCTCATCTTCTGCTTCTATAGAACTTAACTTTAAAAAAAATGAAGATAACATTGTTCATTTTCAACGGAACTGTCACTATAAAATATACATTACACAGAATATCAATAATCGATGTCTATGACATGTTAAAATTTCACATCGAAATTCGATCTTTTAGTACCGCCAGAATGATGAATTGATGCTCTGTTCGGATCGGATCGTTTCAAGCTATCACGAAGCAGATAGTAATATTTTTACTATACTAATCTAAATACGCAACATATTAAAATTTCATTCCGAAATTCGATGATACGATAGTACAACTAAAAGGAAGAATTGGCACCCCGTTATTCTCATATCTTATCAAGATATCACGAAATCGACTGAAGCATTTGTATTATACTAACCTGTAGCTTTAATCATTAACATTTTATTCTCAAAATTGAAAACAAAATAGTACCGCCAAAATAATGAGTTGGCGACCCGTTATGCTTTTATAGTGCTCAGATACCACGAACAGACTGAAATACTTAAATCGTATTAATCGAAAGAGAGATATTAAAATTTCATTTCGAAATTCGATGACCAGATAGTTCCGCCAAAATAAGAATTGGCGCCTCATTCTGCTCACATCGTATAAAGATATTACGAGGCAGACTGTAATATTTGTAATGTACTATTCGAGGTATGCAACTTATTAAAATTACATTTCGAAACTCGATGACGAGATTGTACCGCGAAAATGAAGAATTGGCACCGCGTTCTGCTCATATCTAACCAAGAAATCCCAATACAAACAGAAATATTTGCATTTTACTAGACGAGATATGCAATATATTAAAATTTCATCTCGAAATCGATGACATGGTAGTAACGTTAAAATGACAATTTGGGGCTCCCTGCTGCTAATATCATACCAAGATATGCATCGACAGATCAGTCATTTATGTTCTCTTAACAATCTTGTTCTACATCATAATTTCATTTTGAAACAAGGTGACGTAGTAATTTTTTCTCTGCCCGCCGCCGAGTCTACGATGGCTAAACAGAAAATGTGAAAGGCTGACTACTATAAAATATATAGACTGTATATAGATAATTTGTTACTTTTAACTTTACTTTCTATAAGAGACAAGAATGAAAAATCATGCATCAAGAATAGATTACAAAAGCACTTCCCATGACTTGTAGAATTCTTTAATGAAAGTTAGCTGCTCAATACCGTAAAAAAGTGAACATTTTAGAAAAGGCATAATACTTTTGAAAACCAGATTACGGTCCTGAACCGGAATAGTAGTTCAATTCCTTTGTGCAGACCTGTATTTAATCTAAAGATTTGTATATTATTCTAAAGATAGTATGATAAAACTTTTTATAGTAAGAAAATGCATAACAGATTAAAAATTCACCTTCAACAATTTCTACGACTATACGGAAACATACTTGAATTATTTTACACAGCCCTGTATATTACCAACAGATTTTTATATGCCGCACATATTAAGCTAAAATTTAATTCTGACTAAAACGTGTTTAAAACTACTGAAATCATACTTCCACACATTATTATCCCTGGACGGTCATGTATTCAGTTCTTTACGTGGCCCTGTATATGATTTTATTTTTATTATACAAACATCTCTTAGTATACTAAATATAGCTCAGCTTGAAAGAGCATAACTTAATTAAAAGCTTAAGCCATTCACGCTGATACTCCGCAAAGATTACAGACTCTTTTGTGTAGCCTTGTATATGATCTATATCAGTCATACACACCGCATACTAAGCAAAGATTTAATTAAACTTAAAAACGCATGTCATAAACGAAATCACACTTCCAGCAATTATCGCTAATAAAAGATACAGTACTGTGTACGAATTTTTTGTGTGTCCCTGTAAATGAACGATAAATGGTATGCATATCATGTTATACAACAAGTATTTTGTAGTAAGCCTCAGTAATGTAGTATATCAACTTCATTCTATTTGATATAGTATAACAGAACTAAAATGCGCTGCAAACCGCTTATCCCCTGACACTATTATGTAAAGGAATGCTTTTGCAAGACCCTATAAATGAATAATAAGTTCTTTGGGCCCCATATTGTCCAGAATGCTTAGTTAAATGCTCTTCATAAATGCATATCAATTTCATTATGTTTGAAATGACCAACATCATTGAAATAAACTTGAAGCATTTTTTTCTCATTGAGCGTAATGCATCGGAATACTTTTGACTGTCCTTGTAGATGAATTATAAATTCTACACACTTTATTTTCAATAGCGATCGTGCTATTGTTAACGTCAAAAACATACAAAAAATTCAAGGAGATTCGTGTATATTTACGAGTGTTAAAGCTCGGACAGACTGAAGATAATCCAAATTCACAAACACTTTTAAACTATGTTGGAAAGTGTTAAATACTATTATAATATTTTAAATTATTACTGCGACATTATAAGAAAAGAATAAATTAACAATTTGTATCATTAAAATGTTGTTCTCTTTATAAAAGTTATACTTTGAGTTATTTAAATAACAAAGCATTTAAGTGGCCGACAACTGGTCCAGTGATGGCCAAACACTAGAATTGAGTGGCCGACTACTAGATCTTTGCTACTTTTAAGTTAAACTTTTTATAAATAAAAACTATAATCAGTTTTTTGTAAAGCAATTTCTGAAACAGTAAAAGAAAAGTATACATTAACATGTGTCACTGTTAAAAATGTTGTATTGCTTTTTAAAATTACGCTTTGAGCTAAATACTAAAAGAAAGCGCTTAAGTGGCCGACTATTGGTGCTTTTACCCTATATGCAAACTTTCAAAAATATTGTATAATATTTAGAGGTTGCAGACATTGGTCACTTTTATCTCTATCTACTGAAATTTCTAATATTGATGTGCTTTGTACTAATGGGTTTCTCATGTATTTCTTTCATCTTTTGTATGTAATTGAACTTTAAATTTGTAGCTAAAAGAGGAATTTGCTGCTAGAAAAGGTTCCTAGTGATGAGTCTTTAGTAGCTCGGCTCTCTTCAAATGAACAATTACTTTTAGTTTTTTATTTACTATCACAAGGAAGTGAAGGAAACACTTTTGGATGCTGCTATATCTACCAGTAGTAAACTACAGGAAGTGTGGAGGAAAGAAAATATCCCTGTTAAAACGGAGGAGAATATCCGTGTTGGTATACAGAAGCTGTACAAAAAATATTAAAATTCGAATAAAGAAAAATCGCAAAACATAGATAAAGCAAAAATTGAAACGGCACATTTGGAAAGGTGATCTTGTCGAGTTATTTGACGTTTCCCATCGAATGTGATGGACATGATTAGCGTATCGCAAGAAGATAAATAATTTTTTAGATCACAAAGCGAAGATCGTATGAGTTTGTCAATGAGTGTAGTAGACAAGGTTTTTCTCCACGAAAATAAGAACTAAGTGTACAACAGATCACAAAAATGATTGATATAAGAATAAACAATACAAAGCTATCGCTGAAATCAATAAGACAGTTACACAGGAAGACTCATCTCTAACATCATCCTTACCCTGTGACGACGAGGCTGAGTTACTGCCTCTAGCAACGAAAAAATTACGTTCAAGTCCTAGATTAAAACCTCTTGATCAGACACTCACATTTACATCGGATCAATAAAGCTCTCTATTAGACAAGCAAATATTAAGTGTACAACAGATCACATTAATGATTGATATAAGAATAAACAATACAAAGCTATCGCTAAAATCAATAAGACAGTTATACAGGAAGACTCTCTAACATAATCCGTACCTTGTGACGAAGAGGCTGAGTTTCTGCCTAGCAACGAAAAAATTACGTTCAACTCCTAGATTAAAACCTCTTGATTAGACACTCACATTTTCTTGGGTTCGAGAAAGCTTTCTATTTGATAAGCAAGTACTGCATTTATAGCAGCTGAAAAGAGCCTTGGCCACGACGTTTCAAAAATTTCCATATCTCCACCTACGTTTTACCGATCTTCGGCGATCAATAGAAGTGAAGTGGCAAAGAAAATCGAAGAATCCCTCTTTGAAAATCTTCCTCCTTTTGTCTTGCATTGGGATAGTAAACTGTTGCTCTCAGTTGCCCATGGGAGTGTCAAAACTTTGAAAGAGAGTTGCAGTTCTAGTGACTGGCAAAGATTTTGAGCATTTGCTTGGCATACCTGTTGTCTTGAAAGGCCCTGATGAGCAGGTGGCTGAAGTTATTCAGGAAGTGGGCCGATTTGGGCTACATGACAATATCATCGGTATGTCTTTTGATACTACAGCATCTAATACAGGACTGATCCAAGGGACATAAATCAGAATTTAAAGGGAATTCGGACGAACATTGTTGTGGTTGGCTTTCCGTCACCGCACCTGTGAACTTATATTGAAAGTGGTGTTTGAGGAGTGTTGTGGCATACCATCAAGTGGTCCTGACATCCAGATTTTTGGAAGTTCCAAAAAGTTTCTGAACTTGATAAGGAGTCATATATGACTAGCTGGATGAAGTAAGTCCCGTTCAAGGCTTACTAGAAGAACCACGAGTGAAAATGGTTAAATACCTCTAAAAGTTCCTAAAAGACGGAAGTCGTCCAAGAGAAGACTACAAAGAGTTATTACAATTTTCACTCCTGTACCTTGGAGGTTGGTCTGAAAAAGACTTCAGTTTCAGGATTCCAGGGGATCTGCATAAAGCAAGGTAAATGGCAAAGGCAATATATGCACTTAAAATTGTCCATTTCACTAAACAGTTGAATATTCCTCAACGAGAATTGAAAGGAATGAAACGGGTTGCGCATTTTGCCAGCCTCATATATGTTCGCTTTTAGCATTAGACAATTGTAAGTCGATGGGCTACAAAGAATGATTTGGATGTACTACAGCTCTTGAGGACTTGCCCAAATGCAGACGTAGAAAAAAAGGGCTCTCACAGTTGCTAAGAGACACCTTTTGTATGTGTCAGAAACAAACATGGGATTGCTCTTTTGGACGGACGTATTACTAAAAGCAGATAAGGGAAATATTACTAAAAACGTAGAAACCAAACTTGCAAAGAAAAAGGAATGAAACCATTAGAGGGTGAAAACCTAGTTTTTGAAGGAGAAGACCTGAGCCATTTCGTTACCAAAAAAAAAAAAAAAAAGACGTTCTTTGAATTATTTGAGATCCATGACGTAACAAAATATACAGCCTCACAGAAATGTCGTCACCAAGTGAACAAAAGAAAGGATTGTGTCGTTCAAAGTTAATTAATATAACACACGTTTTGCTTATCTTACTACCTATTAATCTTAGTGTCTTTTAGCTTTAGCATTATTTTAAGTTTGCGATTTCTAGTTTTTCCAATAAACATTGAAAAATCACATTTTTTGCCTATTTTTTGAAACTTGATCAAAGTTTGAAACCTCTAAATATTATCCAACCTTCTTCAAATTTGGCATATATATATATATATATATATATATTACATCCCTGACACTCGTGGCGTAAGCAAAGTCAGAAAAATTTTTACATTTTATTTTTTGTCTTACAAAATGAAACACCCTAATATATATGCTACCGGCCAAATCTGATTTCAGGCCAAATTAGTTTATCCTTACGCACTTAGGATAAACTAGTTTTTCATAGGACAAACTACTTTATCCTAACGCACTTTCGATAAACTATTTTGGTCTGCTATTCACTCCTCCGAACTAGTTTATCCTAGACCAATTCAATTTGGCTTAGTGTTATTGATTAAAAGAAAAACGCCCCGGAGGCGTTTTCAGGAAGACTCAAGTTTTGGTTTTGTGTATCTGCAAACAAGTTGGTAAAAGAGAGAAAGCGCTGTGAGTCTTCTTCTGTCGTCAGGTCAGTTTTGTTTCCAGGCAGTGAATATTTCAAAGGAATTTAAATAATAGACTTTTTATCTCCAAAATAACATAATGTATTTAAGTAAATTTAAAAAATGAAAGAATTTTATACTTTAAAATCCAAGTGCTGATGATGGTAAGAGGATGATAAAACCGGAAAGCTGTCAGTGCGTCCGACGAACGATCTGTTATTTATTGTAATATCAAGGTAATATATATTGCGGGTTTGTTTTTTAAAGAGAGTTTTTCAAAGATTTTAAACTGTATGCTGGAAGACCAAAGTATGTTGGGAGAGGTTGTCGTAAATTTGAATTGAGGAAGAATTTAAAGGCTTAATTAATTATGTATTAGTATATGAATGTAAAATATAAAAATAACTAGAACAAAATGAAATAAATAGGGCAGATATTTTTTTAAGTATGGAACTTAAAACTTTTAAGATTTTCAATTTTGTGTGCTTGGAGAGGTGGGTGGCTGGGATTTTTATTGAATAAAAACTAAAATGATTATATTAAATTTGTAACGTGGGTAAAATGTTATTGAAATTCAATTAACCTTTTCCGGCGCGGAGTAATTCTGTTTATAAACTGATTAAATAATGGACTGACACCAGAATTTATAAACGAAGTTATTAGAAAATATGAACATTCTTGTTTTCACGTGCCTTATAAAAGGAAAATTTTAATTAAATGTTCTTGGTGCCGTTTGTCAATTTTGGAATTAAAATTAGGTGTCCTTTTATAAGGACACCGCCCTCGAAAGGGTTAAATGCGCTCTTCAACTTCCACTTAATGCAATTGTAAATATTTTAAATGTGGTTGATTTAACCGCAGTCGGAGAGAACTGGACACATTGGCCTAGGATCCGAGTGAACTACCCCCTAATATGTTATTTATTTTTAATTTTTTAAGCTTTTCTTTTAACTTAACAGACAGCAGCACTTTATTTGTTATTTATAATTTTTTGAGCATATGGTTAATTCAGAATGTACCATTTTATACTGACTGGTTGTTTTGAGATTCTAAGAGTAATTTTTTTTTTAATATTTAAAAGTTGTAGATAAATAAGATAATTTTTTTTTAAAAGGTACTTGTTTTCATTTAATTTTAAAGTATATTATTTCTAAGGATGTCCCAAGGATATTTTCCTTCGGATTGGTCTCTGCGTTAAAGAGGAAAAAGTTAAAACTGCAACAGTGGTCCATTCTGCCTCAATCTGTTCTATACCACTAAATTAAATTATTTACTATTCAACCTAATTGTAATTGAATTAAATTGAAATTATATTAGTTATAGCTTGCTATTAATCTTTCATTACAATGAAATAAAGAACTTACTTTTTTAAATAAATTTATCATTTGAGTAAAAATATAACATAATGTGAAATTTTAGAATAAAGCAAAAAAATTCACATAATGGAACTATTTTTAATGGAATATGTTCTAAATAAGTATCGAAATATTTTTAATGTTCCTAATGCTCATAGTATTTTTTAAACTAATATTAACATTATGAAAAATATTTTGTAACTACTTTTAATGAAATATGTCCTATAAAATATCGAAATATTTTTTAAACTCATTGTATTTCCAATACTAATATTTACCATATGGAACATATTTTGTAACTACCAATAGTGGCAAAATACCAATAGTGGGAGAGAGTATCCTACCCCCCATCGCATAAAATACATTATACAGGGTTGATGTAACTTTGCACAACGTTGGCGCCGGGGTGGTCACTGGAATCAATATCAGTATGTCGAATTGAATTGGCCTATGATAAACTAGATTAGCGTAGAGTAAATTAGTTCAGATCAGGGAATAGCAAGTAAAACTAGTTTATCCTATATGCGTTAGGCCAAACTATAATAGTTTGACCTAGGAAAAATTAGTTTATCCTAAGTGCGTTAGGATAGTTTGGCTTATACAAACTAGTGTAGCCTGAATTCGGGTTTGCCAATAACATATAATGACATGTGTATTCAGCGCAACAAATATTTAATCATTTTATCATATTGGTACACTATTATTCCGAAAAAGTCTTACAAATTATAAACTCAAAATTGTTTTTTGAAAATTTCTACTTAACATCCTGTGGTATTGAGCCGTGTGTGATTGTATCATACGTTAAAATTTGGAATTTAGAGAAATTATGATTGATGGCATAAATGGTAGAAAATATTCGTTGTATTTTTATAGAAATCGAAATAAAGAAATACATTTTCTAACAAGTCAATTTTAGATGTGAGGTTTGACGCTTATATCGTTGGGTTAAAGAAACAACTAAAGAACACCAGAATCTGTAAACAGATGATTCAATGTTTACACGGGATGGCATTGTGATTTCTTGGCATTGTGATTGCATTGTGATTGTGATGGCATTGTGATTGCACAATGTGCATTCCTGGTCTCTGAAAAACCTCCACATCGCCCGCACAGTACGACACGTGCAGCGCATTATATGGGAAACCCAGATTGTTGGTCCCATCTTCTATGATGCGACCTCAATGGGCGATCGTTATCTACATCTGCTACAAAACACGGTATGTGACTGGTATGGCCTCTCCGACATGAATGCCGGATGTGGCTTCAACATAATGGACCCACTCTGCATAGAAAATCAAACCCCCAGGGGTATCTGGCCACCGAATTCGGTCAACAGATCCTTGGATATGGTGGTCCTGTAAAGTGGCCTCTGCGTTCACCGGACTTGAGTCCCATAAACTACCTTTTGGGTTACATCAAGGCAGAGGTCTATGTGACGGAGACTACTTCTCTGGTTTATTTGAAGCAGTGCATCATCCTTGACTGTCGCAGGTTAGCACACCTGCTCTAAAGTGTCCAGGAATCCGTTCTGTCACGCATTCAATTGTGAATTGCCGCCAATGGAGAACATTTTGAGCAGTATCTCTTGTGCATTTAGGCGTTTTTTGCTATTTATAATAGTCACGTGTAAGTAAATTTTTAATTTAAAGGAAATATTATTCTTTGCAAAGTTTTTACAATTGGCAACAATTTAAAATAATAACCTTTTCAAAAATCTGTTAAAAACATCTCTGGAAATGCTGAAAATTAGAATTTAAAATTGAAATGAACTCTCCAAAAATGAGTCAAATAATTTCTTAGTCAATTTCTCTTCCATCGTCTATCTTTGTTTTATCTAAAACGCAAAGAAAAAAAAAAAAAAAAAAAAAAAAAAAACGTTCGTTTGACCGATTTAATGTTTGCCGAGGCAGGTGGTGTGATGTTATGATAAAACTATCAACGTGGAAATAGGTGAACGTCTGACATTAGCCCGAGGCAACCAGTTGCGGGTGTCCCAGTGAACAAGGACCCGTTTGTGTTGGGAAAGAAAACACGCTTCCTGCACCAGGCAGCAATAGACAGATTCTTTATTGTCCCCAGATGAGCCCAGGTTTAATCTAGAGAGCGGTTAAGGGTGTCTGCTGATCTGGAGGGAACAACGCACTAGAAAAAGCAAATCCAACATTGCTGAATGACACTGTTTCAGAGGTGCTAGAATAGTGGTGAGATATTGGGTCAAGATCCTTGATCGATATGTCCGTCCATATGCCGCTTCTGTTTGTAACGTCCCACCAGTGGCCGAGAGGTTCCGCTCTCGAAGCTGGTAGGCGGGAGCTGCTGTGTTACCGTCGGCTTAATCGTTCAGTGTTTTCCGTGGTTTTCTTCGAACCTTGGATTTCCATGCGTAAATACGGGTTAGGTTCCTTTGAAAGATCCTACGGAAGATATCTCACCTTGGGCCCATATCCCTTGTGCAGATAATCGGCAGTCAACGATTTCATTCTAATGGATGATAATGCGAGACCTCACAGGGCTATCTGCTTGTTGAGGTTTTATCTTGAAGGTCACTGTTTGGACCTAATGAATGATCAGCTCAGTCTCCAGTTCTGAATCCTATAGAAATGTTTAAAACTACATTTCTATAGCACATACAATGCTTCTTTAAGTCTGTCTCTAAAATATTTTCCATGAGCTGGACAAATTTTTACCCCGTGTCTGGTCTTCGCTTCCCATTTCGATGTCCGATAACTTAATTGGCTAAATGTGATATCGGTGCTGACATTCAGTGCCCCTAGGGCGAACAAATTCCTTATCAGAAAAATTTATTTTATTTTTCCATGACATTATACCACATATAATTGTAAAGTACTATTTTCTTAAAGAATGGAGTTTTCTGCCACGATTGTTTTTTGTTTCTGTAACACGTGAATTAGGTAAATTTCTTTGTCTCACTTGATTATTGAACATTTGCTCCAAATTCCTCCTTTCTCTGTTCATTCACTTTTAACACTTCACTGCACGAATTTTTCTATTTTTATGAAAAAATGTTTTTAAAATCTATATATCAGTCTAGTAATGGAAAAAATTGAAAAAAAAAATAATTTTCAAATTTTCAGCTAAAATTTGATCTTTTTTGGTGTGTGCTATATATACACATTTAGGATTTTGAAATATTGTATTTGCTATCTTTTGCAACTAAATGAACTTAAATTGATTAACTTTGCCTGCTTAACACACTCCAACATTTTTTATAGTAATATTTTATATTTACCCTATATATATAAAATCCTAATGAATCGAATTGAAACGAATTTATGTAAAGATCCTATGAAACGACTGATTAAACAACTGATTACGTTTCACGGCGATTTCTCCTAAAATATGGAATACATTGCGATGAAATTAACACCAAAAATCCGTATTGATCCACAGATCTCAAAACCGGTATTAGAATTTTAAAATTAGAATTAGTTTTCGAAATATTAATATTTTTCTAATTTTAAATACTTTTTTTCTAATGATGGCAACTGAAATTTTAATCATAACAGATATTTTTTTTTTCATATTTTGGAAAAGGTTATTTTAAATTAATTTGGCGACGAGTTTGGCCTCCCTTAAATGTATACTAAGAAATGCATCATGTTACTTTTACTCAGAAATCAATTTGTATTTCATTATCATTTTATTTAATTTTATTTAAAAACTTTCATTTAAAATTGAAACCTTTAAAATAAATGGCTTTTACTTCATTCTTTTTTTTAAACGAAACGAAAAGAAAATATTAGACACAGATGTCAAATACGCAACGGGGTACCTGATTGGCGCCAAAATGGCGTTATTTTACGTGACATGGTAACCCGGCTATTGTTGCTTATTTATTAATAAATGTTTATTTAAATTTATTTTTTTAATTTACAAAAAATGTTATTAATTGTTTTGTTCTATAGTTATTAATTATTTTTTTTTATTTATTGTTATTAACCATTTAGAAAAATGGTTATTGTTCTCTGTCAGGGTAGGAAATCAAAAGCATATCTGAAGCTTTTTATTGGTTCAATCCGCATTTTATTCGTGTTCTGATTGGTCTATACAGTAATCTGTATTTTCCTTTACATTCAACAATGAAGGATACCTTCTGTTGCCACTATGACAAAAAAGTAATAAAAACTACAAAAAAAGATAATAACTCAGAAACAAATTGAGATACTGCTTTCAAACAAATTGCATTTAAAAGTACATTTTTTTCTCTATCCGACGGTGTAAAAAGTAATATTGTCGGATGTTTAGAAGTTTAAGAATGAAATTTCATTTAAAAAGTGTCGTCAGATTTCTTGGAAATCTGACGATGGAAAAGCCTTTTCCCGAACAGCCAATGAAATGCTTGGATAATCCGTAATTTGCAGGTGGATAACACGTAGTAATAACACTATTAATGTTTAATTCATGGCGTACATAATGTAGGATCAACTCGGTGCGATTTTTTATGTCTTAAATTTTAGTCTTTGAAAAAATCATTTTCCAAATGGTCGTTGTAGTTTGTTAAATTGCTTTTTCTTTTTTTTTTTTTTTCATTTTAAAAATGACAGAAAATAATTAAAAAATACATATGTAACAGGTATTTGAAAACGAGGTTTTCGCAAATTGTTGTAAAAAAAAATCACGCAAAACCCGGTGCGTATGTGACAATGCAACAAATCATGAGATTTAATTTCCACTTCAAAGCAACGTTTTAATGTTATTACTTCTGACGTCGACCAATTTCTCCAAATTATATAAACAGCCAAATTATACAAATTGACATATTTTTTTTTTTTTAAAAAAACAAAAGAACAAATAAATTAGTATAACATTAATAAAAATACAAATAAAACATCGAAATAAAAATCACTTGATGGCGTGAACATGTGTGTCCTTAAATTCAAGTGAATGTGACATTTACGATCAACCATTATTGGCATTTAATCTTATAGTTTGGCGACAGATTTTTGGTGGATGGGATAACCAAGTAGCACCGTTTTAATTTACCACTCGAAAAATAAAAAAATGCTAACTGGCGAGTTAAAAAAAAGCTATTGGCGAGATTTTCACCCGGCTAACATAAAAGTACCAGGAATTATTTGTGATCATGGCAACTTTTATGTAGTTTTATTCGAAAAAATAATTTTGATTCTTTAATCAAAATTGAAACATTTCTCATGAAAAGCGGAGGAATCAGACCGTTGTTTATGGCAGTTACATGACTTGGACTATTATAATATAAACGAAATAATGGGGATAGAATAATATTCGGCAACTTATTACACCTGTGGCTGGCTAACAGTAAAGTACCAAAATGGCCGATGGAATATAAAAAGCGAAGGGATCCGCCTGGAGCTGTTGATGATAGTCACAGGACTTAGGCTATTATTATAGAGATTACTTTCAATTTTAAAAACAGCACAAAGAATAATATTTCCTAACGATTAAAAATTTATTTTTACGTGACTATTAAAAACAGAAAAAAAAACTTTAAAATTACTATTAAATGAGTAAATGTGAAAGGCAGGAAAATATTGAAAATTATGTCCTGAAAATTGTATTTACACGTGAATATTAAAAGGGAAAGGGAACTTTAAAATAATAAATACATTAATATGCGTTTAACCCTTTCACGGACAAGGCACTTCTATTCGTAAAATCTTGAAATCAGTGAATGGCAGCAGAATTTACAAACAAATTTCGAAATACAAAAATGCTTTTGTTTACTTACTTAATAAAAGGGAAATTTTCATCCCAATATTCTGATGCTAATGTGGCATTTAAGAATTCAAATTAAGTGGTCTAAAAATGAACCACCGCATTTGAAGGGGTTAAAGTAGCAAATTTTAGTAATTGTATTATGTCAATCGTTTTATAATACTGTTAAAAAATACCGAGAGACAAAGACTCTGTTTACTTAATTCATTTTATTTTAGCTTCTTTTCAAATGTTTAACTGATGTTCTTTAACCAAACACGAAAACAACCATTGGATGTCTTAACAGCAACTGATGCTACCTTAAATTTTTGCAATCAAAGGGAATTGAATGGAAACCCGTTTACAGGGAGATCGCTACAGGTTTTTTCAGTATAATTCAATCTTCTCTAATATTTTTAAAACCGATCAGATTAGCGTGCTTTTAGATTCTACAGTGTCTGAACGGGGGTTTTCGAGCGTAGCTTGCAGGGGGCAGAGCCCCCTAGTTATTATATATTATTAATATTTTATATTAATATTTTTAACTATTCATTGAAAATAATGAAAGTAAATCTTACCGTAATAGCTTGATCGAATATTTTTTTTTTTTTTTTTTTTGTTTTGTTTTGTTTTGTTTTGTTTCCGTAGAACAAATTCTAATTTTATGTCTAATGCAGTCACCTGACATGGACAAAATAAGGGTTCATTCATTCTTTGGATGGTTCTTGATCAGTTACAGCCATCATATTAGCCACGTTCATGGCACATAATGAAAATTATAACTATTTTATTTGTGTGCCAGATATGGCACGTGCTGCAGTGAAGGTTCAAAGTAGGCCCCAAAAACAGGTTGCACCTTAACGTTTGGAGGGCAGTGTATAAAGTAGCATGTAAATGAATTTATGTGACATATATGATACATTTTATTTAATACATTATATGTTAAATGAATGGTGCTAAATATATAAGTTTGACACTTCTGAATAAAATGTCTTTTTAAAAAATTAGGATTTGTATTGTTGCGCTATCATCTGAAAAAATACAAAATTTTGCTTATTCCATGTATTTCTGAAAATATTTCGGTATTCTTCATTCGTTTTCGTTTTTATTCACTAAAAGATGAAATTTTTGTGATAAAATTACAATACCTCATTGGTGATTAAGTATTTGTTTTTTAAATAACCGTTTTCTTATGAGTATCAATGCCAAACAAACAAAATGAGCTATAATAATTGAGTATATCATTAAAAAAATCCAAAAGAAAAAAATGCAATTTAACAAATTACAACGACCATTTGGAAAATGATTTTTTCGTACGCCATTACGTACGCCATGAATTAAACATTAATAGTGTTATTACACGTAAAAATTACAAGTGACAGAAATCGCCTGCGACTCGTACATATTATCCACCTGAAACTGACGTATTATCCAAGCATTTCATTGGCTGTTCGGGAAAAGGCTTTTCCATTGTCAGATTTCCAAGAAATCTGACGGCCAATTTTAAATTAAATTTATTTCTTAAACTTCTAAACATCACACAATATTACTTTTTACATCGTCGTATAGAGAAAAAAATGTACTTTTAAATGCAATTTGTTTGAAAGCTGTATCTCAATTTGTTTCTGAGTTATTAATTTTTTTTTGTAGTTTTTATTACTTTTTTGTCATAGTGGGAACACTCTATTGTCCATTTCTGTTGAAAGTAAAGGGAAATACAGATTACTGTATAGGCCAATCAGAAAACGAATAAAATGATAATTAAACCAATAAAAACATCCAGATATGCTTTTGATTTCCTACCCTAACGAGGAAAATAACCATTTTTCCAAATGGTTAATAAATTGTTGAATTTATTTATTGAAATGGTTACACAATAGCATATTTCATCTAAAATATACAAAAGGAAAAATGTTACATTGCAGCAAAAGCTTTGTTTGGGATTTTACAATGCATTTGCACATTAATTAATGTTTAAATTACTGAATTGATAGACATTTAAATTCCATTATCGCAGTGGGATAGACAAGGCAAATCTGTAAATTAGAATTCCCAATCAATTATGTAGTCTACCTCTGATTAAATTCTGGCATTTGAATTCACAACCAATAACCTAGTCTCCTCTGGTTAATTATTTATATGAGAAACCTAATTCGACAACATATAGTTAAAAGTATCTTATACTTTTAAACGGAGAATATCTTACATAACAAGAAATCTAACGTATTACAGATAATACGAATCTTTTAAGATATTTTGAAAGGTAAATATAACAATTTTCAAATAAAAAATTCAAAGCTAAATACCATATAGCAGTGGTTTCCAGCGTGGGGCGTACGCCCCATTGGGAGGCAATTTGACTTTCTAAAGGGACAATTTGAAATTTGTTACTTACTCATTGGTTATCAGTTTCTTTAGTCTTTTTTTAGATGCGTTCGTAAATATATAAATACGTAGCTCCTATAGTCGTCGTTCAGTCCGTCTGTCTGTCCGTCCGCATATAACAGCGCAAAAACTACCAACCAAATCGCTTGAAATTTAAAATATATAATTGTTACCTAATTTTGTAGAGTATTTCAAATTTTATGAAAATCAGATGTATAGTTTAATTACAGGGACAGTCAAATTTTTACGTTACATTACGGCCAATGGGAAAAAATTATTTCAAGTGTATTTCAATGATGTCATAGCCTTTCGAACACCTGAAATTGATAGGCACTTATGAAGTGCACTAAAATATGCATTCAGTACAATATGTGGTGCAAAAAAATTTTTTAAAACTAGTTAAAGTACGAACGCACCTCATTTGCCTCGTTTGACGAACAATTTCCAACTTGTTTTAAGTAATGTTATTGACTAAAAATAAATAAAATACAAGCAAAATTTGAAAAATCAGGGGTTTTTTTTAATTTAAAAATATTGCCAATGAAAAGTTCAAATTAACTTTAACACCAGAATAATTATATGAATAATTATAAAAAGAAATATTTTTGTCATCGTTGTCTTTTTTTAATACTAAATCTTATTATAATTTTTCCGAGACTGAATTTCACAATTTTTTGTAATTATTTTTTGAATAAGCTTTCTACTTCTATTCGCTCTGCTGTATGTCACACGAATATTCCTCTACATGTGAAACTACTTAAAAGTATACTGTATGAACTTGACTCTCTTTAACATATTTAATCTTAAAAATATTAAATATGATTAGAAAAGGAAATGGGTAAGATAGTAAAAATCTATGGAGCTAGTGCAGGCATCTAAAACAGTAAATAAATTTACATGATGATATATACAATTTAAATTTTAAAATGATATAATAAATGGAAGACAATTAACGATATTGAAAAAAGGAAAACAGAGAAAATGTGTTGGGATGGGAAATAATGGCTACCTCAATTTGATAAAGATGAGAATCTTGAAATGCTTCTTCTGTATTTATTATCTGCAGAAAGAAAATTAAGTGTCCAAGGCTCTTCCACCAACATTTAATATGTTACAAAAGTGAATTATAAAATGTCTGAATGTTATCAATTTTAACGTTAAATGTAAGCCTCTCTTCGAGATACATTGTGATATAAAAATGCAGACCGTATGACACTTTTCTTTAACATTGCGTTAAGTTGGAAAAGTACAACAGAACTCTTTTTGACGCAATGGGGGAAGATGTATAACCTCATTGCATTTATAAAATTATGTTAAAACACCTTTGTGACAGAAGATTCACCTCTTTGATAAATTAAAAAATGTGAAATGAATAGTTATTGTTACGGCTCTTACGCTTTCATCCTGTGAATAGAATTCACTTTTTAAATAATAAGAGACATAAATTACAGATTAAGTGGGGGGCCGGGGTGGACAATAGAGAATTTAGAGATGATTTGGAGGGGCGTGGCCAATAAAAGTTTGTGAAACACTGCTATATAGGCTGGTATTTTTTGAGAAGTTTCATAAAAATTATCATTTTTAATTATTATAACTATTCGACGTTTGATAACAAGCATCTGTAAGTTTGATTTTGTTTATTTACATCTTTTAATATTTCAGTGAAAACTATTCGCAGAATTTGAAGGTTAAAATTTTTGTTCAAAATGTTATTGCTTACGATATTTACAAAAATTATAATTCAAAGTATTATAGTATGGAACACTTATGCACTGATAGATTTCTTCGTAGGAATCAGGTGAAATTTCAGCGGACTGTGTTGGATTTCTCACCGCACTGAGAAAAATGATAGGGTAATTCCGGGATTTATGCCGCACATTTTTTTTTGAATGTGTGTATAAAGTCCCATGGTAGACATAAAAAAAAAAAAAAATCATGCCGTGCTATTTAATGTTAAATATACAACGCGTGTACTGCGACAAAAAAATTCAAAACAATTATTACTATTTTTTAACAATTTTTTTCTAAAACATTACATTAGCGTCACCCGTACATTCAGGCTGAGACGCCGCACTTGTGCGGTAGTAATGCCGCGCTTGTAATAAGAAAAGAATGAAGCTATAAATAAAAATATTCAAAAAAGCATTCATATCTGGTCTATAATTATGGATGTAATAACAAAATGAAACTAAATGAGTACATTGAAACGTATTAGTAGATTCAAACTAATAAGTGTTGCCTACTTTCACTATTAAAATTATCGACTTATTTTTTTACATTAAATTTTAATTGTTATTTCAGCAACAACGTAACATCAATGAATTAGAAAGGGAAAATAAAAAAAAAGTAAAATTGTGTTTACATAATTTATTTGTTAACCCTTTCGGGACCGATGGCTTTTACACAAATTTTATTTGGTTGGTACCACTTTTTTAAAAGAAAGTTACCTTTACTTAAATAATCATGAAAATGCTCTAATTAAACAAAGCAAATATTACTTTTTTTTTTACTGTTGAAGGAAACAAATTTTGTAAGCTCTTTATGAAGGTGCTCATATGCACCTATGGTCCCGAATGGTTAAGAGATCGACTTCAATCTACAGAAAATGTGTCGAAAAAGTACAGTCTTTATGTAACTACAATTAAACACATGATGCAACGCAGACAATTACACTTCCACTTTTTTGAAGTAGTTTGCAAAGAACGTCTGCGTTACGCGTAATCCAGTTTTTCATTATTATTATCTTGACTTACATCTTTCTTGCCCTTCTTATCTTTTATTTCCCCTTTTTCTCCTTTGGTTTTAGTAAATTTCATAACATGCCTAACATGGTTAGTCTGTGCAAAAGAAAAGGAAAAGTTAACCCATTAACGCCCAAATTAACAAATTTTGAAATTTTTTCTTGAAATTCATAGATATGGGTAGAAATGCATAAATTAAGAGTATTTCAAAAGCATTTTGAAAAATTTTAACTGCAACCATATTTTTTAAGCCGTCCTCATTTGATGACGCTGGGCGTTTGTATGTAAAAAACCTAAAATTTTTAAAAATGAAAATTTTTTATATAAAATTATTTCGTTTTAATATATAAGAAAACTAATGTGTAAAATAATGATAAAAATCATATTTTTTTTTTGTTTTATTTTATTTTTATTTATTTTTTTTTAATATGCAAGAAAACTTTTTTTTTTTTACATTTTTAAGAATGATTTTTAGTGTGAAAAAGAGGAAAACATTGTATGCATAAAGTTGCATTGCATTTCATACAATATGTTCTTGGCTTTGAAAAACAAATATCATATTGGCAACGCCTTTGTTTCTACCTTTTGCCAATAACTTGCTGTATTTTGTCGAATTTTACGTTTGGAAGCACGTTGGATCTGGATGTTATCTGCCTTTGCACGGAACTTTCCAGAATTACATTTGAAAGGCTCCTTTTTTTAAATAGAACCATTGATCTTTTTATACATGTCATAGCCATATACAACAGCCGTATTTATCAGCCTAGTAATAAGGCAAAAATATCATTTCTTTCCTCGTATGGGTATAGAATGTTTCTCAAGAAGCCAATCATGAAGGTCGACACGTCTCATAAATGAGGTATAGGAACTTATAGCATGAGGCTAATTCACTTTCACCATTTCTTTTTTTTTTTCGGCACTCCATCTATGTACTGGAGAAAGCGGCAATATGGTATCAGAATTAGTGCAAAAAAAAAAAAAAAAAACACACTTATTCTCCTTCCATTTATCAACAAGAATTTCATTTGTTTTGTCAAATTTATTATCATAAAACGCTCTCTCTTTTTTATTCATTTTCTTATCACCCATTATTGCACATTTTTCAGTACGATTTTCTTGTATTGTTTCAATAGCCCTGAGCTACATTTCTTTCAGTTTTTTTAGGAACATATGACTGGTAAAGAAGTTATCAGAATAAACACGATGGCTCATAGGATCTTCAACGATAGATAATAAATTTAACACCAATCTTGTATCTAAAGGAAGTTTGTCAGATTCAGAAATATTTGATTCTTTTCCACAATAAGGAGTAAAGTTGTAACAGTAACCATAGTTGCCACACAAAGCCCAGTGTTTATAGCCAAATCTAATAGGTTTAGATTTTATGAACTGTTTCAGCATATGATGACCATAATACCGAACGTTCATTTCTTCAACAGACACATTTTCATGGAAAATGCCCCATTTCTGAAGATTCTTGGAAAGCATTCCTAACTTGAGACATATTTTAAATTATTTATCATGTTTGTCATACTAATGTAATTTATTATCTTGGAAATGTGATAATCGCTTGAGCTTTAAGGAGAAATTTCTGGGTATAGCATCTTTCAATATTGCTACTCTTCAATCATCTGCTCCAGCCCAGTAGTCCCGTTCACTTGGTAAAGTACGACACCCCGAAAGTATCAGAAATCCTATAATTGTTTTTATTTCGTCTTTACAGTTACATTATAGTTCAATTTACTTTTCATTTCCTGAGCATATCGATTAGCTTCTTCTACGAACATATCATAAACCCTTTCAGTAAAAAGCTCTACAAACAGGTCAACTGGACTCATATTATTGGTTTCCGCGGTCAATGTATCCGAATTTCTCTTAGAAGAACTTTCCAAAGTTCCGAATGTGTAAGACGGGGTTTCATTTGTCATACAACTAATATTTCTGTTACGTTTACGGTAATTTTCTTACTTTTTCTTTTATTCGAAATAATACAGTTATCATTATCATCTGGTATTATAATTTCCAACGTGCCTGCAACATCTGATAAAACCGGAGTGCCCAAATGATCATCATCGAACTGCTCTTCAACAGTTAGATCATCTACATCTGGAGGCATTAATATAATATCTGCTTCTATTTCTTCAGAAAAAATATAAGCAGTTGTCTCTTCTAAGCTTTTAAAACATTTTTTCTACTCATATTTCAATTTACTTTTATAGTTTACCTGCAAAAAAACCGGAAGAAACTCTTAAGAAAGAATTCTGAATATGAATAAAAACTATACCTAACGCCCAGCGTCCTCAAACGATGACGGATAACTTTTCCTGTTTATTACGGATACAATAACAACAATAAATGTTAAAAAACATGCTAATGGCATAATATGAACTAAATAGATTACCATTATGCCAATTACCATTATGCCAATACGATTATGCCAATTTGAAAGAATTTAGCTCATAAATCCAGTTTCAAACAGTAGTATAAAAAATACACAACGTGATTACCAAAAAACCGGGAAATTATACCGCATTTTTCCCGCGCATTTTTACTTAGTTCCAAAGAAATCGCATATATTATATTGTGTGGTGCTTTCAACTATCATACCAATTCGTAAATAAAAGAACATTTTTAAATTTAATGTAGGAAATAACATTTTTTTGCAGCGTCATCAAATGAGGACGCTGGGCGCTAATGGGTTAATAACACTTAATCATCCTGTACAAAAGAAACTGCGGCATGTATACCGCAATAGCTGTGCGGCATGTATCTCATTTTGCATGGTGCAGACTTCGGCCATCATAATTACCTGCCATCGCTAAGGGGAATGGCGTAATCATACACAGAGCACTCTATACAACCGCTACACTTAGTTTTGACTTCGAAATCATGCATGCATTTAGTAATTAGTGTAGAAAAAGTATTTAAACATGATGTGTTTAAAAGTTTTGACAGAGAAATCATGCACTTACGTCAAATTAAGGATTGTAATTCTACAAATAAACATCGAAATGCTATTCACGCTATTCAGTGGTTAAAATAATCTCATTGTGTACCTATACTGTGCGTTTGACGACCATCTATCGGTAATTAGAAGAAATACGAGGGGTGCGGCATCTATCCCGTATGCGGCGACTCTCACGGAGTTACCCTACTTTCAAATCTGAGTGAATCGATGTTTTCATTTTGTTATGAAACTTTTTGTTTCAAATATGAATACGCAATGCTTTCAATTCTGAAATACCAGAAATACTCAGATACAAACTAAAATGCTTTTCATTCATTAAACGTAGTAAATTTTACTACGTAGTTGAATTTATTCATATTATTTTATTTGTTATGATTTCGAACGAAACGCTCCTTTCAGTATTAATTTATAACATGAAATGTGGAGAACTACATTTTTATCGTGTTCGCGGAAGAACACTTAAAAGCCGTCGTAATATAATCGCGAAAGGGTACATTTTATTCTTCAGCATTCGAAATCGAAGAATGGGTGAACTCGTAAAGGAAAGACTTCGCAGGTGGAATTTGACAACCATCAGCAATATATAAATACAAACATAATGTATAATAGTGAATAAACATCACGAATAAAGCGTCATGTGCTCATATTTGAGTATATCCATGTTTTCAGAAATGAGTATATACATATACATGTTTCAAACTTGAGTAATTTTGATTCGGAGCCATTTTGACTATTCGACATATTCAGATTTGAGTATTTTTTACTCAGTTTTGAAAATGTCATTTTTAGAGTGCGTATAGCCCGGATATTTTGTCATATGAGACTTTCACGTCTTTGGTCTCCTGTAAAAGGCATTGAAAGTTGGTCGTTTCACTCGGACAGCGAACTCATTGATAATGTTCAAAATTTGTTCCTATTTCAGGTAAATTCTAGGAGAAAGGTGTCCACCGAATTGTGGGACAGTGAGACAAATGCTGTGTATCTTTGGAAATTATGTTTCAAATAAACTATGTCATTCCACTGTGTGCTCCCTGTCCACTTTCATCTTTAACCACCCCATTTACAGTAAAACCTCCCTCTGCGACCACCTCTATTAAGCAACCACTTCCCTGAACGATCCTTTTTTCATGGAACGAAATTTAATCCCATAGGATCAATACTAATTTTACCTCCATCCCATTTGAACTCCCTCCATGAGCGACCAATTTCTTTGAAAAAAATGAAATAAATTCCGTTTTTTCCTGGTTGTTTGAAGAATGTTTTATTAGAAAAATAATTCCGGAGAGCGCATTATTCATCAAACTTCTAAACTAAGTTTAGATTTTTTCCGGTAACTTTTAAGTGTTTAAACACATTTGTGCTTTTATAGGCAACGAATTTAACTCTGATGATAAATTAAGAATGACGTCAATAAAGTTCCTTGCCCTATTCTGTCAGGAAACTCTCGAAGAAATATAATTAATGAAATCAACATTATTTGTTCCCGTCCAAAAAAAAATTGCATTTATTTACTGAACTTCGAAAGGTCTTGGAAATAAAAGTCATAAAAAGATGAAACCTTAAAATCAAAGCACACGTGAATGTATTCATTTTTTTAATTCTGAAGTAATTAACTTATCTAATTAAAGTTTGATACTTAAATTTTTATATTTTTTCCTAATGTGAAAAATAAATTTTACTAACATTAATTGTGACCTTTTTCCAACAACTAAAATCTAGATTTAAACATAAACTCCATTAAGAGACCACCTCTCGGAGCGACCGATTTTTATTGGAACTAAATGTGGTCCCTTTAGGAAGGTTTTACTGTATTTTTAACTCACTTGCTCGAAAACTATAGGTTTTAGAGTGTAATAGTTTTATTATTTTTTAAAGCGTTTTTCAATAGTCTACCTGCATAGAATATTTTATCAGCTATTAATAAAATAGCTTTTCTTTCCTCTGTAACGAACAAATTGAAGTTTCTTTTTTTAACCTAAAGCATTATATTCAAAGTTTTTTTAAAGACTTTTTTCGACAGTTTTACTTTCTAGAACATCCATTGTACGAGCTTTTATTGTTTTTTTTTTATCGGAAATATTTTTATTCTTTTCTGAAACGATTTAAACTAAAGCACTTACTCATATTTTCTTGCACAAGGATCATTCACTATAGCTTTATACATTTGAATAAAAGTATCTCAAACCGTATATCATAAAAAACAGGTATTCGAAAGATGATTTCAAGTTTTCTTTTTACGCAATCGATACGCGATATAAAAAGATTAATATTCTTAGAACTGTAATTTATTTTGTTGCATAAAATATTACCCAAGAACTTTTAATATATAAATCTAACTTTTTACATTCCTAATAAAAAGTAAAACTTTAAATTCAAAAATTATATGTCAGAGCATGTTAAGGTTAAATAAAGAGATTGTTTTACTATGATATTTTCTCTAATATAGACGAAAGACATTAATATTATGATAAACATGCTACTATAATAAATGGAAGTTAAAATTCTAGTGCTAAATTCATCTTGAGTAAATAATAAAAATTAATATAAAAAGCACAAATAAAATGTACTAAAATTGTTTTGGGGTGCATACGTATAGGATAAAATTCCCATACTTTGTCCCCAGTCCTAATTTCACCCCCCTCAGCTTCTCCGTTTCCGTGAAAGTGGCCCCACTTATCACGCAAGGCACAGGGGACGGATAGTAAAAGGGGTCATTATTGAAAGTTTCGTTCGCCAAGACGTATACATAAATTAAAGGCGGAGAATTTCCTATTTTTAGAAGACCTGAGTTCTTATTACGTCATTTGTAGAACGTTATTTACTGTACTGTAAGCATTTATTTCTTATTCATTGTATGTAGTTTACGTTGGTAAGATGCTGACAGTAGCATACAGTGAGCTTTAGGACGCTCAGTTCATCTAACGGGAATTGAAGCACCGTCATATTAGGAAGTAGCGTGGTCCCAATTTCGTCCCCTTGCAATTCTTATTTTCGTTCCGGGGACGAAATTAGGAATGCTTTTTCATGACATTTTTTTCAATATTTTTCCGAATGTTTGGATGGCATAAATTTTGATTTAGTTATAAGTTAAGCCTCGGCGTATTGGATTTTTTTTTTTTTTTTGGGGGGGGGGGGGACGAAATTGGGACCATTTTTTTCCTTTGCATTTTTTAGATACTTTTAAAAAAACAATTTTTTGCACTGTTAATTTTTTTTTTTTTTTTTTTTTTTTTTTTTTAACGATTTGTGCCTATGTTTCTATGCGCGTGGGTAGTTAGTCTATCTAAAATCCAAATTTGGTAGATTTTAACTGAAAATTACAACTTTCAAGGGCCGAGAAGTGACTGGGGGACGATAATAGTTCACCTTACCCTAATATAAAATTATTTTAAATATTTTAAAGTAACTTAAAATTGCATTAACAGTTTATGGAAAACACAAAACGTTTTCAACCAAATTATTCAGATAATGATTAGCTAAAATTCAACCTATAAATGTGGATTTTTATAAATCTAAGATTACCTTTAGTACCAGTAATTAGCAGGAAGGCATTATAAGACAATCGCTCAAAATCATTTCTAATAAAGATATAGTTTGTACGATACATTGTCATATGACATCCATGGAGTTTGGAAAAAATTGCTAAATAGTATAATGAAGGCTTGTATTGTTAGAAATTTCAATACCTTTTTCTGTCACCTTATTTTCCGTTCTACTCTTAAATTCCAAAGGTCTCTCATAGATGAATAAGCACAAAGTGAAATAACAACATTTAAATATGCCCTGAAGATTGTCCTGTGAATTGGCTGAAAACCATTTTGGGTTTTTAATGATTTTTTAATGCATTTTTAAGCTATTTTAATAATTTTTAAATAATTTTATATTATAAGTCTGCACCTGCAAATAATTGTAGTACAATTTATTTGTGCGTTTTATATAAATTTTAATTATGATACTTTAAGTTTACAGTTAGTTAAAATGAAGTGTTAAGGAATGAAAAGATATACATAAAGGGGAAATTATTCAAAGCATTGTTAATAATATATCTAATATAAAAAACTTGTATTAACATTAAGTTGGTTAATATAATTATATACAATATGACCAAAAGTAAATTAGAGGTATTCAAAGTGGCTCAAGAAATGAATTTTTTTGTTCTTCCAATTTTATATTTTCATAAATCAAGATAAAAATACTTTTTTCCATATTGTAGATTAAATATTTTATTCAAGATTTTTAATTACAGCTAAAGGAAATGAACCATGACTATTAATAGATGAATTACGTATTTGTTTATTCGCTATTGATTT
Organism: Maratus speciosus; assembly: GCA_963932465.1. Classification (NCBI taxonomy): domain Eukaryota; kingdom Metazoa; phylum Arthropoda; class Arachnida; order Araneae; family Salticidae; genus Maratus; species Maratus speciosus. The sequence continues at coordinate 26,292,067 of OZ010786.1, forward strand.
GAATCTAAATTATTCCCGAATTTTGGAATTTTATTTCCATAAATTGTTCTTTTCTTCGATTTCCATCATACCAGACAATTAAGTACTGTCTTAAAAATACTTTATTACCTTATTATTGGAACATCTTGTTAAATAATTTCAAAATATTTTATTTTATACTTGTCCTTCGTAATCTACGCATGTTGCATTTTATTTCATTTGGACATTATTCTATCTTTTGTCAACTTTGTTCAATTATTACGCCATTTACGTATATTATTGATGTTTACCACTGGCCATTCCTGATAAAATTTAATTTGTATAAACTCCAAGTGTAGAAAAGTGTAGATAATCATTCCTTTCAGACCGTGGCATTTATATACCGGGTGTCCATATTTAAACGACCCTACTTTAAAATTGTCTACAGACAAAACTACTGTTCATAAAGCTGTAAAATTTTATGAAAGACTTAATAAAGGGATTGGAATTTGTTTAAGCTAAAAAATATATAAACAAAAATAGTTAAAAATTTTGCCACCAGAGGGCAATTTTTAATAAATTAAACATTTAGCATTATGATAGTTGAGAAATTTTATTTACAGGATGTTCAAAATTAATAGACCCTATTTTAAAGTTGTCTACAAGCAAAACTATTGTTCAGATTGTTGTGAAGTGTTTTGGAAGACATAATAAATGTATGAAAATTAGTTTGAAAGAAAAAAAAAATTAGGAGGATGTTTTTTAACGAGTTACACATTTAGCATACATTTACGATAGTTTAACAAATTTTGTTATAACCAAACATGTTTTGCATGACTTTCATCATTGTCAGATACCATCTGGAATCGTAAGATAGCAAGTTCCGCAGTTGACTCCAGTGTATAAATGCTAAGAGCATGTCGTGAAACGCTGTCGTTAGAATAAGGTTGAGTTAATGAGTAATATTTCTAAACTTACGCAATTAACTTAAATTACGCAAAATGCGTAATTTATTGAAAATCGCCTTCTGGTGACGAAATTTTGAACTATTTTTATTTATATATTTTTTAGCTTAAACAAATTCCCATCCCTTTATTATGTCTTTCACAAAATTTCACATTTTTATGAATAATAGTTTTGTCTGTAGACAACTTTAAAATAGGGTCGTTTAATTATGGACACCCTGTACTATATAAAACAGAACGCTATTTTTTAGTCATCTGCACTGAGCTTTCTATCGAACCAATTTTGCTAATTATTAACCATTTGGAAAAATGGTTATTGTTCTCGTCAGGATGGGAAATGAAAAGCATATCTGAAGGTTTTCTTTGGTTTAATCCGCAATTTATTCGTTTTCTGATTGGTCTATACAGTAATCTGTATTTCCCTTTAATTTCAACAACGATGGGTACTTTCTGTTGCCACTATGACAAAAAAGTAATAAAAACTACAAAAAAAATTAATAACTCAGAAACAAATTAAAATACAGCTTTCAAACAAATGGCATTTAAAAGTACATTTTTTTTCGATCCGACGGTGTAAAAAGTAATATTGTCGGATGTTTAGAAGTTTAAGAATGAAATTTCATTTAAAATTGGCCGTCAGATTTCTTGGAAATCTGACGATGGAAAAGCCTTTTCCCGAACAGCCAATGAAATGCTTGGATATTTACGTAAGTTTCAGGTGGATAATACTTAAGTTTCATGAAATCTGACGGGTCGCAGGTGATATTTTTGGCTTGCAATTTTTACGTGTAATAACACTATTAATGTTTAATTCATGGCGTACGTAATGTAGGATCAACTCCGTGCGATTTTTTATGTCTTAAATTTTAGTCTTCAAAAAAGTCGTTTTCCAAAAGGTCGTTGTAATTTGATAAATTGCTTTATTATTATTATTATTATTATTATTATTATTATTATTATTATTATTATTATTATTATTATGAAAGCTTTTGATTTGTAAATGTGCCCGCACTGCCCATTTTTTAAAATATTCCGATTTTTATTTTATTTTTTCAATTTTAATTCAAAAAAATATTTTATGAAAATTATTCAAAATGGTGGCAACCGGATTACTTCTATTGTTTCAGATAAAACAATATTGAAAAGAGCACAAATCTGCTATTACAGTGCCCCTTTACATGGATTGCCCACAAATGCATGTGGGACCTTGTGGCCATAGCCAAAAATGCTTTAAATGAAATTTGGTTCAATTCTATGCATAAGTTACTACATTTTTCTATGATAGAAAGCAGACATACGGACACACAGACACATAGACAGACAGACATACATTTCGTATGTTTGTTGTCGTGTACATGTTTTCGGGTTCTCTGTCCTCTGAATCGTAAATTCGTTGAAAACAGGAAGTCGAAAAAAATTTGGGATTCAAAAATTTCTTCTCTATAGAGAATAAAGTAAAGAAAAAAAATAGTTTTTTTTTTTTTTTTTTTTTTTTTTAATTGAAGTAAACCAATAAATGTTTTCAAAAATATTTAAGAATTCATTCTGCAACTTAACGACATAGAAAGATTTACCAAACGGAAATTTATTTTTGTTAAAGTATATATATTATTACGGATCGCATTAAAATATGTTTAGCTATTAGAAATGAGATATTTTCAATTTAGGCAAAATTTTGAAGCTTAAAAATTTTCATATTATTGTTATTTATAATAATTTGTTTTGTACACACGTGGGATAAATAAATACATTTTTATGGATGGCAATTATAAATCACTGAATGAAAGCACTTCACAGACATAACTTGCATATTTTTAGGCAAAGAAAGGTAACATTTAATTTTGAAGAACACCGGAACTAAAACAAAATGTCAAAGACATTCGAGAAAGCGTTTTGTACTTCGTTACGTTTTAAGGTACATTTGGGATTTATTGAAGATTTTAACTATGACCGAAAAAGAATAACTTTCGAATCTGTTTGGAAGCGAAATATAAAAATTGTAGATCTTTTACAAGATTAACTGATTTTTAATTTCTCAAAGGATTTAACCTGAAGAATGTCGTATTCAGAAAAACAAATTATGCAAATAAGGTTTAATATTAAAGACAATTATTTTAATGCAATGATTTATTATTCTCAGGTAATGAAAATCATTATCGTTTAGCAAGAATAAATTTTTGTTTGAAAAAATTGCTACAAATTTATCTATTTTTAAAAGTTAAACTTATTATAAATTTATCGATTTTTTTCCTCATTAGCATAATCTTGCTTGATATGACTAAAAGTATGCGTAATGATAAACACACACTGTTAAAAAGTTTCTGTGAAATTATTAAGAATTTGCTGGTAATCTTGTATCTTAAGTCTTATGTAAAACTACAAAGATTATAATAATAGATATTCATCGTCATATGTAATTTTTTCCATTATTAGGTACAGATTGCAGTATCATAGTTAATGTTAACAGTGTGAATGCTTGTGTTATTAACTAGCAGATCATATGTTCGGATTTAACAAAACAACTCAACGTATAATTTAGTTATTTAATACTTTAATTTAAATTAATTTTAATCCTTTCATTAACTTTGTGCTATTTAAGGTTTTATTTTTTATTAATCTTATTCACCGTTAGAAATTTATTATAATTAAAGTGTATATTTTTTCATACAATATAATTCATTTTCGCAAAGCGGTGAAAATTGGGTACTTTTTATAAATCTCATCTAATATATTTAAATGGAGTAATAATTCCAATAATGCAGATACGCTACCATTCCATAAGATTATTTTTAATATAATGTTACTTAATTCCTGACTGAAGGGCTATTTTTAAGTTTCCCAGCGAGAATTTGGTGATTTAACTGTATGTATCTTTCGAATGCAGGTAATGATTTATTTTTATTACAGTAAAATAACATTTTAATATTTTTTACATACAAACAGCAACAACGAAAGAAATGAATTTTAAATTATCATGTAATAAATTAACTTGCACATTACATCTCTACCTTTCAATGAAATAAAGGAATTAATAAATAAATAATGTCTGCAGATTTAATCAGAAAAATCCTTCGTAAATTTCTTAAAAGTTTATATATTTTTATTTTGTTTATAACTTTAAAAATAATAATATCAAGAGAGCGAATTAAATGAAATAATAATTCACTTTTGAGCTTTCGCTATACATTGCGTGACCAATAAATAACTCTTATCATAAATGTAACTTAAAAATAATCAATCTGATGCAAGCTTTCAAACATTATGTTGCCACATTCTATGATTATTTTTAGTTTTATTCTGGATATAGAGTAAATCTGTAGCACTACTGCTCCATTCACTCAAGAAGCAACAAAATTTTGTAAATCACAGTTGAAGACCCATCAAAAGCGCAACTACTTTCAAGTCAGCACAGACATACCATTCATTTTCAGTGTATTTAATTAGGTATAAGAGCTGTTTCAGTTGTTCATAAGTCTCTTTCATGTACGCAGAATATGCAATAGGAATGGATGGCAGTTCATTACCATTATGAAGCAAATCATGTTTAAGCTTATTTTGGAAGCATCTGTAAATAGACGCTTCTAGTTTTCATCAAGTGTTAGTCCAAATTCATTCATCAAGCCTTTAATATCCGAGCAGAACACAATATTATCATTTTTCTGAAACTAATGTAGAAATTTTATATGATGGTTACGAAACGAAGACACTCTGACATGTTCTTCCAAAAGATTCGACTGCCGAAGTCTTCATGCGAGTAGTTCTGCTTTGGCTTTCGACAGATCTAAATCATGAACAAGATCATTGAGATCATTCGATGTGATTTTATGTACTGCAGAATCAGAGGGATTTATATATTCTTCATCACTATGTCCATGAAATTGTGACCTGCTAGGTACTGCATCTACAGGTTCAATACATTCCTCGTGTCGTCAGAATTAATTACAAAATCAGTCGGCGGCTTAGGAATTGCAAGTTCCTTACAATGCGGAACTGGTCGCAAGGCAGAACATATTTGTGAATAATGAACAGTATTCTTTTTCTTAGTAAGACCTCCACGAATTGGTTCAACCATAAAAAAAAGTAACAATCGTTTACGTGATTGCTCTGCTCTCTCCAAATCATGGGAACAGCAAATAGCATACTTTTTCTTTTACCAGTCACCCACAGAGAAAGTGTTGTTGCACAGGTGATACAGCACACGTGGGGCGCCCATTTTTTAACTTGGTCGCCTATTTTACAACCGAAATACAGGAAATATGCCTTTCTGATTGCGTTAGTAATGCGTTTTTTTCAGGGATTCAAATGTTACGTTACCGCAAATGTAACAAAATGGCAAATGGACAAATGAAATATAGAAAACAAATTCTTGTATTTTACTTATGATATTTGTTTATTTATTTTATTTTTTGAAACTTTTTTCTTTCGAAATGCTTATTTTATTACACGTTTTATTAATTCATATGTTCACGGGAACATCTAAAAATGAAATATTACTTTTTATAATGCGCAATAAGTGAGTTCATTCTTTAAAATGTTTTAACGAAACTGACATTTAAGCATCAGGTCCATCATATCTTTGCAGCCCATATATCTCAGAAACAAGAGCCAAAACACAGTTTTCATGGTGATATTAATGTTCAGCACGTTGAATTCATTAAGTATTGGGTGTTTACAATTTTGATACACGAACTTTGTTAAAAATTGTTGCCCATTGTAATTGGCCGACATAAACACAACCACAACCAACCAACCATATTATAAACTTCTCCTTATTTTTAGCAAATTTGAGTCATTAAATATTCGAGTTGCAACCCGTCGAAATTCGACGAAGTAAAATGTTAGAAAGGAACTGTCAGATCGAACTTATAATAAACCTACAAAAATAATTACAATAAAAAATTCATCTTACATTGGTTGTCTAACACTTAAAACAAATATATTTTAATCTAAAATTACCAAAATATTATTTCCACAAACTTCAACTGCTGAAATTATTGAAAAATTAAACTGTATTAGAATACGTAATCAATATGAGTAATTATGATGAAGTTATCGATTGAGGCTCTTATGTTTCTTTTTACGGGATGAAAAATCAGTAAAAAGGATTTCGCTTTGTCACATCATAAAATTTTACCCCATAAAATCTAAACTATACGTTATTTTCAAATTTTCATAATTTACATACGCACCACTCAAATTCACAATTTGAAAGTATTTTAACGCGCAATAGATTATTAATGAATGAATTTCCCAAACTTAAAGTCACGTTTGTCCGATACAACTTTTCATGCGAACATTCGCACAAACTTTAAGTTCTAATCTCAGCACCCGCGAAAAAAAAAAAAAAATTCAGAAATTTGCCTCTAGTTGTCATAGCATTGGCCATTTAGTATTGATCAAATGTTTAGTTTTATCAAAAAAAAAAAAAAAAAAAAAAAAAAAAAGATTGTTTTGTTTTAAATATGACATCATTTTCACTCACTGAAGCGGTTTGCCTAGCTTCTCAAACTCGGTATCAGCGTAATGTAAAAATTTTGAAATGTAACCGATTTATGAAGAAGAATGCGTGTTTTGTTTAATGTCTGACGTCATTTTCTGTTCAAAAATTATAAAAAAGTTACTTTTATTTGTAATAAGAAAATGGCATCAATAAGGATATAATCAATAAAAATAATAAACCATGACTATTTTCCCTTTACTTTCAATATAAATGGAGTACTTCAGTTGCCACAATTAGAAAATTTGTATTGAAAACTACAAAAAAATTAATATCTCAAAAATAAATTGAGATACAGCTTTCAAACAAATTGCATTTAAAAGCACATTTTTTTCCTTGTGCGAAGGTGTAAAAATTGAAAGTGTGCGATGTTTAGAAGTTTAAAAATTTGCAGTAGCGAAAATTGCAAAACCGAAATTTCATTTCAAATTTCAAAGTGTTGCCATTCGCAAAATGACGTATGCGTTACGCACAGATATGTTTGTCCTTTATAATATAGATATTTATATACAAAAATACTGTTACTAAAAATTTCGATGTTTCAGCAACTACGTGTTGAATATAAAAAAATTCTCCCTCATTGAAATAATTATTAAAATAAATTTCTAAAATAAATTTTCAATCGGTATTAAACTTCATTTTTCAAATAGTGTAGATAATATAAGTGATTGTTAATTTGAAGATTTGTCGGCATTTTCGTTTATATTATTTGTGGTTAGACAGATGTTTTCATAAAAAATACTTTACTAAATAATTAAATTTAAAATTTTACGTCTTTCATACGAAGAAGGACTCCAGTACGACGCGAAAGGTCAGTTATCCGGAATAATGTGTTCTGGAAGAATTCAGGATAAACATTTATTACTGGAGCAATCGTCGGAAGAAAATAATATTGTGAAGTCAAATCCTCTAACATCACTTTCATTTCATTAAAAAAGTGAGGTATTGATTTATAAGCCCCCGAATGCTATTTCTTTCTCCCAGCTTATTTTGTCTCCAATAAATAACGTTACCTTGTTTACGCTAACCGTAAAACAAAATCCGGTGTTCCTTTGTGCGATTAATTATTCTACTGCATTTTTTAAAACTTCTAAGCATCGCACATTTTCAATGTTTATACCGTCGTATTGAAGAAAAAAAGTACTTTTTAATTCAATTTGTTTCAAAACTGCATCTTCGTTTGTTTTTGAAATATTAATTTTTTTGTAGATTTTAGTGACATTTGTTTCATTTTGGCAACTCAAGTTCTCCATTTCTGTAGAAAGTAAAGAAAAAATGTTGAAAAATAGCAATTATATCTTTTTGTTGCCATTTTCTCATAAAAATTGAAAAATAAAATGTTAAAATACGTGCTATTTTGAGAAAAATATAAATGAAGGATTTGTGATAAAACATGGAGCTATTAAAAACTATATTTAATTTTAAGTATCTATTATGTATGCAAATGACGCCATTTTACATAAAATAAAAGCGTGTTCTTTAAGTGTTAAAATTGAAATATGTTTTGCAGTAGAGTCCCGATTATCCGAGTCCCGCTTAACCGAGTTATTTCCTTCTGGTGGACTGGTGGCTTCTATAATTATGAAACAGGCATTATAAATGAAGCGTTAGGTGAAGATGAAAGGGCAGTCGTAAAAAGTTAGAACTCTGATTTTCTGACCAAAATGGAAAAAAAAATGGCCATAATTTTTTTGGGGCCGACACTAAATTCTGAAAATGCAGAATTCCTGTTCTCCAGTTTGAAAATAATACTCTGAAACTGTGAGAATTTGCTAGATGAAAGTTGGTGAAATTGTAAAATGTTTGATTGTCGCTACTTCAATATTCTATAATCTGTAAACTGAGGGAATTCTCAGTCGAATGGTACTTCTTGCATCTTCCGCCACATTTTGGGGATGAAATAGCTTGGATATGTGCGTTTCACACATATTTTCACATCACAAATTTCTTCGTTATTTTTGTAAATAACAACGTACAAATTAAACAAAAAAAATGTACAATTTATAATACAGTAAAAACCTTCCTAAAGCTACCACGTTCCGTTCCAATAAAAATAGGTCGCTCCTAAAGGTAGTCTCTTAATGGAGGTCATGTTTAAATCTAGATTTTAATTGTTGAAAAAAGGTAACAATTAATGTTATTAAAACTTATTTTTAACATTAGGAAAAAATATGAAAATTGAAATATCAAAACAAAAGTCAATTACATAAGTTAATTATTATAGAGTTTAAAAAATATATACATTGACGTTTGCTTTGATTTTACGGTTTTATCTTTTATAACTTTTATTTACAAGCTCTTTCTAAGTTCAGTAAATAAAAGCAATTTTTTTCTGGACGGGTACAAATAATGACGATTTTATTAATCTATCTATTTCTTTGGGAGTTTCTTCACAGAATATTGCAGGAGAGTTCATTGACCGTTATTCTTAATTTGTCATCAGAGTAGAGTTAAATCCATTGCCTAAAAAGGCACAAAGGGATTTAAACATTTTAAAGTTACCGGAATAAAATAGGTTTGATGAATAATGCGTTCTCCGGAATAATTTTCCTAATAAAACATTCTTCAAGCGACCAGGAAAAAACGGAATTTCTTTCATTTTCTTCAAAGAAATTGGTCGCTCATGGAGGGAGTTCAACTGGGGAGGTCTCTGAATGGAGGTATAATTAGTATTGAGAGTATGGGAATAAATTTCGTTCCATGGATAAATGGTCGTTCAGGGAGGTGGTCGCTTATTAGAGGTGGTCTCACAGGGAGGTTTCCCTGTATATTAAAAATTGTTCGAAACTCTTTTTTGTATTAACGTAATCTGGATAATCCCATACGAGACACGAGCTCAGGAAAACACACCGCAGCACATAAATCCCTCTTAAATATCTAATATTAGTTTAAGGGGACGAGGGGCCTTTAAAATCAATTTTTTACTTTTTGTAAATTTTACTTTAAATATTATTCAAGGATATTTAACTGGGATGGTCTCTGAATGGAGGTAAAATTAGTACTAAGCCTATGGGAATAAATTTCGTTCCATGAAAAAATGGTCATTCAGGGAGGTGGAAAAATACATTATATGCATTATGCCATACATTTTCGACAAAAAAAAAAAAAAAAAAACATTCTTTTTCTCTATTTTTTTTGTAGTAAATGTATGCGATAACGCATATACACCCTTGAATGTGCCTTTTAAGTAAAATTTACAAAAAAAAAGAAAAAAAATGATTTTAAAGGTCTTTCATCTCCTGTGCGAAATAAAATCCCTAATGCAAAAATAAAATTTTTATACAATATTATTCTAGGCGCTTTTTTCGTCCAGAAATTTTTTAATTAAAAAACGCATTTAATAAAAAATAAATGCACATTAAGCCTGGTTTTATTGTGTGTATTTTATTTTCATTTATCTGAATAAGAAGGGCAATAAATTATTGACTACGAGTTAAATAAAATATTTCAAATTCAAAATATTGCACGTATTTTACTGTCTATATAGTATACAAAATTATATATTATTTCTACTTCTTGCACAAAATTGTTTTATTTAAACTCTATGTTATTATGAAAAATATATGAATGAGATACTTTGTAATAAAGTATATTTTATTTTAAATAATCAGATTAAAAGAAACACTGTATTTGTATCAATATTTTAACTAAGATAGTTAAGATACAACATAACACATGTTTTTTTTTACGAAGTACAAAACGACGTGGGAATATTTTTATTTCAATAAAAATTAAATTAAAAAAAAGGGAAAATATGGCAGGGTTGTTTTTGTTGTAAAATAAGCTATTTGTTCTTTAATCATAATATAATAAATGAATTATTTCTTAGTTGAAATATTTTACTATTAACATAAATAGTCCAGTCAAATTGTCAGAAAATTGGGCTGATAGATGCAAAAATTCTGCTAGAAGATTTTATGTTTTTAAAGTGTTTATGGGGATGCTAATAACAGGAATTAATTGTTTCCCAACAAAATATCTCGAGGCTAAACTTTGTGGAGCCAAAAAACCACGAAATTTTCGGACTTTTTTCAGTTTTTTGCCTATAACTCGAAAATTATAAAATTTTTATGTACCATACATAATTACAAAAAGAAAGAAAATTAAATGCTCTACAAATTTCATAGTAAAAACGTTTTTCTAAACCCATTATTAAGCGCGCTACAATTTTTTGAAAATAGCACATTTTTTTCAACTTCATAGAAAGTGACCTATTTTTCGCCTCCCATCCCTAAAAAAAATTTCTTTTCATCACTAACTGTGGAAATGAAATGCACCTATTGATGAATCAGTAAGAAGGCAAATTTTCAAGAAGGTTAGGCAGAAGGTAGGGTTGCCAGATAGTACGTTTTTCTGGTACGTTATACGTTTTTAGTATTTTTTAGGTCTATAGCGCTTTTTAGGTATTAGGTGTACGTTTAAATGTGTCCGCACAACGTTTTCTTCCATTTTTCTACCCCATCCCACTTTTGATAGTTTAAAAAATATTCTTTTTCAGTTTACTTTAAAATTTCACCTTTTGCCAAAAATAAGTTATGGATATGCGCATCAAATGTAAAAACGGCTTGTTTTAGATCAGTAATACAAAAATCTTGGGTGAGTTGTGTAATATTATGTGCGCATTTGCTGTTGAAATAGATCAAGTGAACTCTACCTTATTATAGATAAATATCTACATTATAAAAATTTTTATTTAGTCTAACTGTATCATAAGTTTAGATATTTTGTTTGATTTATTATCACCTTTTATGCTTAACCATTAAACGTTGAGCCTGATACATTCACGGGCAATTTGTCCGTGACTGTATCGGGCGAGATGATTACAAGGTTAAATACAAATATTTATTTTTGTAGGGTGTCCATTGCTAAAATTTTCCTAATTATTAAAATATAGTGCGATAAAATAAAAACAAACTAGTGTCAATCAAAATCTTCGTTTTTTCTGAGATAAATCTGGCAACCTTAGCAGAAGGACGATATCCGGCAACCCTAGCAGAAAGACAGTTACGAAGGGAGGGGGGGGGGGTGGCAGGGGATAATAATAGGGAATGCAGTTGGAAGATAGCGGTCACGTGACTTTCCGACGCAGGTGTTCTTTCTTAAAGACTCACCCTTCCCTCTCTACACTGGTCTGGTATCTTACTATTTAGTTTATTGCCCGTCTGCTTCTCGTGCAGTAGTGAAAAATGAGCGAGCCCGATCCAAAATTGTGTTTCGTTTGCCAAACGGCTTCAAATACACGCATTGTGACCCAGAAAGGACTTGCCAAGCTCTTTGAATGTAGCGTTCAACGTCAGAATAATACTCATCAACGTTTTCTGAAAAGTGGCAAGGAAGTTAGAGTACATGAGGATTGCCGAAAAAAATATGTGAATGAGAGAATGATAGCAGCATATGTTTGTCGGGGTGAAGAAGATTCTACACAGACTAATTTGTACCTCCGATCGAGCACTTCTTTCAAGTTTCGAGATAATTGCTTCTTATGTGGAGAAGGTAATCCCGATGACTTCAACGAAAAACAATCAAAAAAGCCCTACGCAAAAAGAAATTTGATTCATAAAGTAATGAAGTTAGAAGCGAAAATTACATTTCTGAAAGCTGCAGAAAAACGTGGGGATGAATGGTCCCAGAAAGTAATTGAACGTTTTCAACACGAACCTGACTTGGTAGCTGCAGACGTAATGTTACAGTTACTTCTGTCCATCCATTGACTCTATTCCAAAGGGTTTGTTTAATGAAGCTGAGTGATGAAGACGTGCAGAATCTACTAACTTATGAACTTGCTCCCTATCCGATGTCTTTATTCTCCGACGAAGGGATGAGAAAGGGCACAAAATCTTCGTTTTACAGTGCTTTTATCGCATTAGACAATCTGGATCTTATTGGAAAAGATAATTTTTTTGTTGTTGACGGAGGGTACCTTCTTCACAAAGTAACTTGGCCTCGAAATGTTTGCTTCAAATTTATTGTTAAAAGTTATATTTCTTACATTCAGAAAAATTTTGGATCACAGGTCGCAGTTGTGTTCGATGGATATCCATCTGAGGGAGAACAGAATGGAACGAAAAGTGCAGAAAGAGCACGTCGATCTAGAATGCACACTTCTACTGAAGTCATAGTTGCAGCAGAAATGTTAAGCACAGTGCCTCAAGACAAATTTCTAGCCAATGACAGAAACAAGAACCGCTTCATTTCACTGCTTAAAACAGAGCTTCAAAATAACAGAATTCAAGTTGACCAGGCAGAAGAAGACATGATTGTTACCTTAGCCATTTCAAGAGCCAAAGCCTTTGAAAGTATAGTAATTGTCGGAGAGGATATTGATATTCTCGCGATCATGACAAGCTTGGGATATCAACACAAAAATCTGTTTTTCCAAAAACCAGGAAGAGGAAGCATCGAAACAAAGTGGTTTTCAACCAATTCTTACAAATACAATCACAACAATGTTCTTTTCACTCATGCAATCAGTGGATGCGATACAACATCTGCTCTTTTTGGGCAAGGAAAGTCAAAGTTTTGTAACACTTTAAAAAAACATAAGCAGCTTGAGGAAGTATCATGTGTTTTTAATAAACCAGAGTCTACCCGTCAAGAAATCATCAAGGCTGGAGAAAAATTCCTTATTGCACTATACAGTGGATGCGTAGATACCACGCAGACATTGAACAGTTTGAGGTTCCAGTTATTTGCTAAATCAGCCACAAAAAGCAAAGTTCATCTTACAAGGCTGCCACCGACGCAAGAGGCTGCACAGCATCATTTCCTAAGATGTTATCATCAGGTACAAGCTTGGCGAGGAAACAACATGCCCCCTGAAGAATGGGGGTGGGTTCGCAGGTCTGACGGTCTTTTTCAGCCAGTTCAAATGTAACAAAAAGCCAGCACCTGAATCCTTGCTGCATGTTGTCTCATGTAGCTGTAAAAAAGGGTGCACCAAGGCATGCTCTTGCCAAAAATCAGGACTCAAATGCTCGGCAATTTGCAAAAACTATAACGGGGTCAATTGTGAAAATGTGGATGATATTATTTATGCAGAAGAAGAGGATTATGAAGCTGATACCTGGGAAACCATCGACCAAACCAGCAACGTCGATGACTTTCGCAGCCAGGATGATGATGTCGCAACAAGCTCAAAGCAGTTCAAAGCTGTTGAAGATCATGCAGCCTGCTCCTTTGCTTCTCAAGCTGAGGTTGACGAACCAAACTCATCAACCCGCAAGCGCTCCAAACGTTACTAAATCCATTAAAGATGCTACTGTAAGTATTTTTTTACTTACATTCATGCTACCTACATTCATAATACCTACTATTATTGTTCTCACCTTAAGTTGTAAAGACAAAAAAAAAATTACAATGTTGTCAATTTTTTACGGTTTTACCATTGTAATTAATCATTATTACTATCATGCAAATACCTGTAATATAAAAAGTTATATTAAAGAGGATAAAAGAAATAAAAATTGTGTCAAATGTTGGTATTTGCGATTTTTTCACAAAGTTAGAAAAAAAGTATCATTTTCAGGAAGCTGTAGCGCGCTTAATAATGGATTTAGGAAAAGACTTTTATAATGAAATTTGTAGAGAATTTAATGCTCTTTCTTTTTGTAACTGAGTATGGTACACAAAAATTTTATAATTTTCGAGTTATAGGCAAAAAACTGAAAAAAGTCCGAAAATTTCGTGGTTTTTTAGCTCCACAAAGTTTAGCCTCGAGATATTTTGTTGGGAAACAATTAATTCCTGTTATTAGCATCCCCATAAACAGTTTAAAAACATAAAATCTTCTAGCAGAATTTTTGCATCTATTTTTGACAATTTGACTGGACTAAAAAGACTGTGGAATTAATTGAAAGACAAAAATTCAGTTGTTTTTTGATGGAAAAATATTCAAACGATAAAAATGGAAGAAAACTATATTTTAATGAAAAGATATGTGAAATACACATGAACTTCTTAAATCTTTCTGTTTCGAAAAAATTCCAGAATTTTAAGAAAAAATTTCAGTTTGTGACGGTATAATGAAGAACAATTAATGGACAAACGGTGGCAAATCTGAAGAACAGTGGGGAGGGTGGGGGGCAATATGTTCTTCTTTACTAGCGTTTCTGATTGAGTGGATGTCAATGACGAAAAAACAACATGTACATCCTGGTTCAACCACGGCGCCACCTCGATACAAAAATCTGTAATTTTAGGACGTCGGACAGAGGCGCTTGTATTGTTCGTAGTCTGGTCCCCCGCAAGTTACGCAGGTGGTAATTTGCTAACGATAAACATTTGTTGTCCATGACAATGAAGTTTGCGAAAAACTGATGATGCGGACGATGATACTAATGAAAGCGTGGGATTCAAAATCGGTTTTCAAGTTCAGCAGTGGATTAACAAATGCATTTCATAACAATCTTAGTGTAACTTTTTTGACTGTAGTTTTCAGAGTCCTTTCAGTGTTAACATGATCAACCTTAAAATACACAAATTAATCTCGTGGCGTCAAGGTAAGATCTAAATCCATTGCTTTAAGTACTATTTCTTGATTAATTTTGCCGTCCGGATCTTTGTCGACGCTTACGTTTAAAATCAGAAAATCATTTAAAGGTAAAATTCCAATAAAAATGTAATTTCTCAATCTACACAAGAACGAAAGAATAATTGATTGTAAAAGAGTGCATGTAGATTGCACAGCTTATTAGTTTCATTAAAGTAATATATCTGTATGGTCCGAATATATGCAACATGGAGGAAATTTCCCATATATTAAATAAAATTTCAATAATCCTATTAATGTAATGATAAAACCGTTGTGTCGGTATGTAATGTAGATCAACATTATATAGCCGAAAATATATTGAAAGTGAAAAAAAGCGATTAATACACAATAAAAACTAATCTGAAACTTTTTGTGGATTGAGAAACATTCAATTTTTTCAGCGCAGGCTATTGCATCAACTTGGATGGTATATGGATATATATGATCATTTGGGTGGTCATTTTCTATGTTAATAGAATAAAATCTATTTGAAATATTTATCTTATTGAAATATATTTAAATTTTCGTCATATAAGATATTAAGTAGTAGACTCGGAGTAGGTGTTTTACACCAGGAAGAATAAATTCAGTACTTTTTTTATTCAAAATAGTATGTTCTGATCATCACCAAACTTTTTTTCTTTCTTTTATGTACATTTATATAGAACTGTCACACACTAGCAATAACGATATATAGTACATTTCTCTGAATATAAGTCGAGGTTAAATACGAAAAGCCCGCTGTTGGATATTTAAATGACAATTTTGACCAATATACAGGGTGTTTCACTACCACACCGACAAACTTTGAAGGGTGATAGTAGACAT
Source organism: Maratus speciosus (assembly GCA_963932465.1). NCBI lineage: Eukaryota > Metazoa > Arthropoda > Arachnida > Araneae > Salticidae > Maratus > Maratus speciosus. The sequence goes on from OZ010786.1 coordinate 26,307,845, forward strand.
GAAGACAAACATTATTAAATAGGAAACCATGGGGCGCAAACGTCTTCTGAAGGAGCTACGGGCCATTAAAGTTTAAGGTCCAAAACTTCAAATGATGATAAAAAGCGGAAAAAACGGTCGATTCGTTTGCGGTTTTCGCTAAAATCATTCTTTATATCATGATTTTCTTTTAAAAAATTTGTAAAGGTTATGTTCAAAAATTGTCGGTAGAGGGCGCTTTAGACTTTAGAGTAACGAACAACTACTTTTTACCGTTATATTTTGTATGGGGTTACAATTATTCTAAAGTTTAGACTTTAACTTCAATTTTAAGCACAAAATCAAAAACATTGAGATCGGGTAACTACCGAAAAATGAACTGTGAACATAGGGGGGGATTTTAAACGCTCATAAACATTGAAGAAACTAATCGATTTTGTTGCGGTTTGCGTGTAAGTCATTGCTTTGGTAATTATTTTATTCAAAAGGACGTACAGCTTTGATGTCCTCATTTTTTTGATAGAGGGCGCTTCCGACACATATCCGACATTTTAATGACATTACTCCTGGGTGTTTTACTACTAGACTAACATACTTCCAGGAAGTGTTAGGGATGCAAAGACGACTCGGAATCACATAGGGATGTAACGTTGGAAATGCTTTTTTTGCGAGGTATGGTTAAAAGAAGCAGAGAAAAAAGCAACAGAAACAAGCACAGAAACAGCAACACGTTAACGTGACAGAAAACAGTTTATTTAAAGGTTTTACTACAAAAGGTGTTCGAAATTAAGACCAGAAGTAGTCCGGCAAGCTTGACAGCGACGGTAGATGGAGCTGCGAAGACCTCGCAGGTCATATTTCTGTAGCTGCCTGAAAGCTATCAGAGATGCCAGGAATCTTCCAGAGATTGAGAAATTCCATGCAACGCCACTGTCAAGCTTACTGGACTACTTCTGGTCGTAATTTCGAACACCTTCTGTAGTAAAACCTTTAAAGAAACTGTTTTCTGTCACGTTAACGTGTTGCTGTTTCTCTGCTTCTTTTAACCATAATTCGCAAAAAGACATTTCCAATGTTACCTTCCTACGTGATTCCGAGTCGTCTTTGCATTCCTAACACTTCCGGGAAGTATGTTGGTCTGGTAGTAAAACACCCAGGAATAATGTCATTGAAATGTCGGAGATGTGTCGGAAGCGCCCTCTATCAAAAAATGAGGAAACCAAAGCTGTACGTCATTTTGAATAAAATAATTACCAAGAGAATGACCTACACGCAAATCGCAACAAAATCTAGTAGTTTCTTCAATATTTATGAGCGTTTAAAATCTCCCCCCTCTGTTCAGATTTCAATTTTCGCTATTTACCCGATCCCAATGTTTTCAATTTTGGGCTTAAAATTTAAGTTAAAATCTAACCTTTAGAATAATTTTAACCCCATACAAAAAATAACGCCAAAAAGTATTTGTTCGTTACTCTAAAGTCTAAATCGCCCTCTATCGACAATTTTTGAACATAACCTTTAAAAAAAATTAAGAAAATCGTGATATAAAGAATGATTTTAGCGAAAACCGCAAACGAATCGACTCTTTTTCCGTTTTTTATCTTCGTTTGAAGTTTTGGACCTTAAACTTTAATGCCCCCTAGCTCCTACAGAAGACGTTTGCTCCCCATGGTTTCCTATTTAATAATGTTTGTCTTTATGTCTACTATTATCCCCTAAAGTTTGTCGGTCTGGTAGTGAAACACCCTGTATACAGTGTGTCCATGGATAACCTGACCGACCTTTATTTTCGCAACCGTTGGTCCTAGATGCATACTTCCAATTACAAAAGGGGTCAAAATTAGGTGCAGAGTTAAGATAAAAAAGTTTGAAGCGAAAAAACAATTTAGCGAAGAATTACAGAATTTAAATTTTTATACGGTCCCCCGGTCGTATAAGATATATTTAGTAAAATTTTCCTGTTACACTGACAAGTAAGGCCAAAAATAGTCCCGTTATTCTACGATTAAAATTGACCGAGTAATAGCTGTTTAAAGTTGGAGCATATTTTTTGCTTCAAAATAGGGGTCATTCACAAATTTAGTAGAAATTTAATTATCGACAGATATATTAAAGAAATAAAGAGTAAGAGTAAAATTAGCATTGCAATATAACTTTGAAATCTTTAATCATTCTGACATATTACTGCAAAATATACAATTTGTACAGAACATATAAGAAGATAAAAATAACAGAATTTTTGTTAAATAAAAGGATGAAAAACAACAACCTCAATTCTTTACAAAAAGATACATATTTTAAAATGCTGTTAGATTACACCGTCTTTAAATTTTAGATTGTGCCACGTTTTTTAGCTTTTGAAAATTGATGCACATATTTTTTTTAGCGCTGAATCGAAAAATGACCTTCATTTTAAACCATCACGTCAGGATTTTTCGCAAATTTCAAAGTTGAAATCTCAAAGTTAAAATTGATCCCTCCTCTCCTCCCAACCACATCGGACCCCTGAGCTGTTTAGCTGTAAGAAACCCAGTATAAATCACAAAATTGAATAAATTATTGAATTAAATAAAATTAAACTGAATAAAAAAATCTTACATCTACTTTTAGTTTCAGATTTTTCGCTATTTTTTAACCTTTAAATTTACGATTTGCGAAAAATTCTGACATGATTGTTAAAAGTGAAGGTAATTTTTTTTATTTAGCGTTAAAAAATACATGAAACGTAATTATAAATGTTAAAAAACAGAGCCATCGCCGGTTTGTGTTATCTAATCTAAAACCATTTCTTAAACTTGTTGACGGTAATCTATCCGAATTATTTTATGTTATTCACTAATATAAGTATGTATAAGATGACAAACGTCAAAAATCATAATAATATTACTTTATAATCGGATTTAAGTCAGTACGTAAAATTTTAACTTCGATCGGACATTTGAAAGTCAGTTAAATCTCGAGTACAAATTTTAAACTGGAAAGACGACCGTTGCAAGTTAAATAAAACCTTATGAAAATAATATAATTTTTGTTAAAATAATTCGTAGCCTCAAATCCTTATAAAATACAACATATGTTAAAATACAATTATTTTAACTAATCTGAAATTTGACTAATAAAGTTAACTAAATCGTAATAGTTTTACGATTTATTTCAAACCGCAGATACCTTGAAATAAGTTTAAGTACTTTATATACGACCCCTGAAAGCATGGTCGAAACCATCTGTTTTGATATGCAAAAAAGTGATATAAGTCATGCATTTCAAAGTTTCATAACTCGGTCAATTTTAATTTTAGATGAATCGGACTTTTTCTGTCTTACTTGTTAGTGTCATAGTAAATTTTTACTAAATATCACTTATAGGACCGGGGGACCGTATAAAAATTTAAATTGCGTAATTTTTTAATAAATATTTTTCTTGACCCAAATCGCTTTAAAAATAATTCTTTACCTTATTTAAACCATTTTTGTAATTGGAAGTATACATCTAGGACCAACGGTTGCGAAAATAAAGGTCGGTCAGGTTATACGTGGACACACTGTTAGGGCTGGACGATATCGGAAATTTCATATCGCAATATATCAACGAGTTAATATTTATATTGGTGATATATCGCGATAACTACCTTAAATTAAGCAAAAATAGAAATATTGCTAATTTCGAAACATAAATGGTATAAAGCAGCAATTTAAGTAAAAACAGATGTAGAGAGTAACGAATCAATGTCTCATACCGATATGTTCACATAGCATCATTAAAATAAGTATACATATTTATTACAAAAAATAGTTTAGAAAAGAAAACAATGTTTGATATCTGTTTGCCCTTATGCTGTTTGTTTCAAAGTATTTTCCTTCAAAATCAGCATGTTTTCTATTCTTCCTACCCTATGCATTATTTATCAGTAACATTTTAACTATTTAATTACATGGCGAATAACTGAGAAAATTATAAAATACAAACTAAAATAAAATATTCTCAAATTTAGTACGTTGACGATTTTATTTTAATTAGCACAGGAAAAGAGGAAGCTCGGGAAAAACTAAAACTAATTTAATGCCGCATGTCACGCTAATATACTTGTTATTAAATAGGTTTCAGTGGATGATTGATGCAACAGAATGTTGCTTTTCAATCTTTCTTAAAGGAATCAATTCATTCTTAATAGAAAAAAAATCATCGTAGTTATATCTTCCTACCTATTTACTACACGAAAACAACATTGAAACATTAAAAAAGAAATATAAATACTCAAATCACATTTCGGAATAGTTTTATATTAAATTAAATTTTATTTTTTGATAAACATTCATAGCTGAAAAATATCAAGACAGGTATCGAGGCCGAGATCTCCAGCCCCGGGCCCTGCACAACTCATAGATAAAAAAATTCGGCCGGCCCGATACAAAACTTAAAAGTTCGGCCCGAACCCAGCACGGCCCGTAGAAAAAAATAATTGGCCCGGCCCGATAAAAAACTTAAAAATTTGGCCCGAGCCCGGCCCGAGTGGTTTTCTACAAAACAGATTTTTACGTCGATTTGGTTGAAAATTTGTCTCGTACGAGGAGTCCTGACCAAAAATATTTATCTTAACTTTTTTTTCATGTTTATAATCTTCATTTTTATAGAAGTGCTGAGGGCTGCGATATATATATTTTTAAATGAATCTCTATTCCTTGTATGTAAATGTTTCAGTTATCATTAGCATTGTTAATACATAATCTATGTATTGAAGTCTTAAAAATCTGAAAAATGCTATACAGGAAAGTCTTCTAAGACGGAATTGTATAGAAAATGGAAAAAATGCGTTATAGACAAGTTCCCTTCATTGCAAGTGTAAATGTATTATATATTCTTTTCTTACGTATTAGTATATTAATTTTGCATGGATGAACAAGTTTTTTAGATTGAAACAGGGTTCCGTCATAGGCAGGTTCTTTTTCACATGTTTTACTAGATTTTAATTTAGCTATATTTTAAAAAACGTAGAAATCTACTGTTCTTTAAAAAGAATGAATTTTAATGTTTAAGTTTAGAATAATGGCGATTTAAAAATGCATGCATTTTTTACAAAAAATTTTGGACCAGGCCTAATTTTACTGACCTTTGAATGGACTAGGTCACGCTGAGACAATGATTTTCATACGGGCTGGGTCAAAACTAGGACTGAAGACAGTCGAAAGAAATCTAGGTTTACTTACACACTCTAAATTAAAATGTCTGAAATTCAGACACTTAAGTGTCTGAAATGGAGTGTTCAATTTTCAGACATTTTAAAATGTCTGAATTTTTTCAGACACTTTTTGCGTCTGAATTTCAGACACTTCAAACGTCTGAATCGCATCCATTTTTTGTAAGCATCATACGTAGCCATGTTTGACCACGTTGAATCCTGGAAAAATATTTGGCTGTGGTCCTGCCCCTCCCCCCCCCCCTCAATACAGCCTGATTTTTTTGGTGCTCTCAGTTTTGGTATACAATTTTCGTTACGTTGATAATTTAAATCTTTTACGACATTGTACTGATTATAATCAATATCTTGAACTTCAGGAGTAGAACAAGATTAAAAAACAAAAAATATTTATCTAAATATTAGATTTTTTTAAATTTATTTTGTTCTTAACCTTTAAAGGTTCAAAATACTGATTATAATCAGTACAATTTCGAAACAGATTTAAAATATAAGCTTTACAAATATTGCACATCAAATTTGGGGGCACTACAGTCGTAGGGGGACGGGGCACTTCCCAGTTTGCCCTTCCTTTAATCAAGAAGTACTTTTGCAAAAAACGCAACCCTGCATTATAGTTGTCTAAATTGAGATGTCCGGTATTCGGGAGTATCCGTTGTGGAGGTTAATGGACATTCTCGAATAGCGAACACCTCTATTTAACGAATACTTTTTTAATCAGCAGACATACATATTTGTATATTTTTACCTCAAAAAAGTAGACATCTCCAATTATCGGACAAATTCCGCGGTCCCGAAGTGTTCGCTATTAAGGGCTTTTAAGGTAAATAGATATATATATATATATATTTTATAATCTTGTCCTACTCTAAAAGTTCAAAATATTTATTATACTCGGTTGAATGTGGAAAAAGATTTAAAATATCAGATGTACGAAAATTGCAAAAATCCCCCCCCCCCCAAAAAAAAAAAAATGAAAATATAAAAAAATATATTGCCACATAGGCAATTTTACATATACATCACTTGATAATCACAACAGCCATTTAACTATGAATAATGAAAATAAATAAATAAATATTCTACTTTAATAACATTGGGGAAAAAATGACTTTGGTATTTTGTTAAATATATTTGCGTTTTTAAACTTGTCCTACTCTAAAAGTTCAAAACTTTCATTATAATCAGTGCAAGATATAAGATATCAGCTTTACAAAAATTCATGCAAAATCCCCCCCTCCCCCCCCCCCAAAAAAAAAAATGAAAATAGTTATTTAAAAATTATGTTTTTAAAAAATTTATATTTCCACATGGGCAAGTTTTTATGTAGATCAGAGGGTACTCACAAAAGCTATTCAACTATCAATAAAAACAAATAAGTACATATTCTATATTAAAAACATGAGGAAAAAATAACATGATTTCCAAACTTCTTTCGTCTTAAATATATACAGTAACATCTGTCATTTTTGTATTTTTCGTATAAGTGCATATAAATAAAGTTACCACAATTTTAAATACGAAATCTAGTTAGAGGTTTTTTCTTTTTCCCATTATAAATTTCAAATTACTTTTTTATTAAAAATAATAAAAAAATCAGTATTAGAGTTGATTGCAAATCAAATACATATGTATATTTTTACAGGCAGCTTCATATAATAGACCAGTCTCATTTACTTTATTTATCTTTTTTTAATCTGCGGTTTTATGCCAGGAAGTAAGAAAGCATTAGGTCATCTTTCAAAGTTTTTTTTTTCTTTACTTCCTTGTGGCCGTCATTTACTGCGAGATAAAAATTATCCATTGAAACTAAGAACTGACATTGAATATATAATTCGTAATAAAAAAGAACGTCATAAGTTTAAAAATATATACTTCTAGAATTAGTGGGGTTTTTTGCGAACAGATTCAAAACTAATTAAATTTCATGCAGGATTTTGTTTAGTACAATAAATAAAATCATAAAATACACTAATTTTACTACTATAAAGAAACTTACTTGAGTTGCTGCAAGAGGTAAGAAATATTCCTCGATTTGAAATTTTAAAAACTACCACAACCACAGTGAGGGAGAAAGACTTTCATCAGTTTAAAAGGTAATCCCATAATACATCCGACTAGCCATATTTAAAGAATGAGATGTTTCATCCTAAAAACAGGACCCGCCAGACAAAAGTTTCTTTTTTTTTGCCAGTTTCGACAGGACGAAGATGAATAACACAATATTATTGATATAAATTGATACGAGTTAACACTGAGCCCATTGCACACGCTTTGTAGAATTTCCGGGTGTAATCTTCAACCGTCGTCTACTTCTGTTCTGTGTCTATCCCGCCCTTGTATCGACGACAGCTTCTAGAGACATTTGATGTCGAGCACACACGTCAGATGTATGTATTCAATAAATAAATAATCCAAGTTAATACGAATTAAAATCACAGTACTTCACATTTCGCAAAAAACGAATTAAAATACACGCGTACATAAAAACAAACTTTGTTTGAATTACAACGTATACCACTTCGAACGAAGACATCTAAAACGCATGCGCAACTGGGAGAGCTAGTGTCCCCTGGTGGTTATTGCGTCGGAAGAATCAAAACGTCTTAAATTAAGACACGTTTAAAGCAATGAAGTGTCTTAAAATAAGACGTTTGCGGATATTTTAGACATTATTCTCAGTTCGTTTACACCATGGTCATAGTAAGACGCTTATGTATCTTAAATTAAGACATCTATAGTGTCTTAATTTTCAGATTAAGACACTTAAGTGTCTAAAATTCTTTTTCAGTCACATATGTGTCTAAATTTAAGACGCTTCTATTTGCAGTGCAGTGAAGGAAAGTATCGCAATGATTGGAATAATTTATAACGGAGATAATCAGCGGAAAGAAAGATTATCGAGGTAGGTTTTCTGTTTCGGATGAGGCAGGAGGTTGAAGATATTGGAACAGATTTTTTTTTTTTTTTTTTTTTTTTTTTTTTTTTTTTTTTCCCGGGGCTATGGCGGTGAACGCAAAACATTATTATTTTATTGAGTTTTGAAACATTTGACGCTATTTTTTTCGGGGCTCGTGTTCGTAATTACAGTGTTTTCTAAACACTTATTTTATTGGGATATATCAACAGAGTCAAAGTTTAGCTATTGTTATTGTGATAGTTAAATATCAATATCTGTCGATATATTGATTAATAATCCAGCCCTACACACTGTATATTTTAAAGTGTGAACTTCAAATACGAAAATTGCTTCACACCAACATAATTGAAGCAGATTACAGTTATAATGTTTATTACATGACTAGTACTGAAACCCTTCTTATTAAATGAAAAGATAAAATTAAATCAACATAATTTTTATAAATATCTCAGACATAGGTGATATTCAGCTCATAGATACCTAGGTAAGCTCTCAAGGAAATAATGAAAAATATTGCTGACCATTGCACCTGCTGAGCGATATACACACAAATTAATCAACATAAATTTGTGTCAAAGTATAATGGAATATGATGAAATGAAATGCGTAGATGCCTAGTAAGCTATAACGAAAATCCTGAAAAAGATAGCACCGCAGTGCCATTTATTGGCGATGTATACCAAAGCCTAATTACATCAAATTTACATCAAGGTCTAAAAGAATGTGTAATTAGATTAGGTTAGATTAGAAAATTGATGATAAATATGCAACTTCATGCATTAGTTCTTACGATAAGACAGCAACAAAATTTATGCCACATGCGTACACAAAGACACGCATTTTACAAAAGTAGAGAAATCCTTTCGTAACGTACTAAAACTTGTACTTTCATTAACAAGTCGGGAATTGTACGTGAAACATGGCAAATGAAGTGCGTTCGTAATATATCTAGTTCCATAAGTATTCAGATTTGGGGGCAATAGCTGTTGCACGCTTATTCAAAAATGCATGAATACAAAATTTATTACGATTATGTATATTAAATTCATATATTAGTAAATAATAGGACCCCATCTTTAGTAGGACGTAATCAACATGACAACCTAGAATCATTACCTATCAGTGAATTAATTACATATGATAGGATTTAATAGAATAAATAAAACTTTTATTAATATCTTTTTAAGTTTTAACCCCCTGAAGGGCGGTGATGACGTCGCGGCATCACATAATTTTAATCCCTAATTACCACGTTGGTACCAGATTTTTTGAATAAAAATTTCACTTTTATTAGATAAGAGAAAATAAGCCTTTACTTGTTTACAAATAAATGTTCTTGTATATACTGGGGCCATTCAATTATTTCAACAATTTACAAATACAAGTACCTTGCCCCTGAAAGGGTTAACTCGTTTTTCATAAAATTTGAAATAACTCGACAAAATTCTACAACGATTATATTATTAAATTTCGAACCATTCGGTTGGTTTTTGCGCTGTTATCTGAGAACAGACGGACGGATCAGACGACGATTGTAGGTGTTATGTGTTTATATAATTTCAAACGGACCTAAAAACGAGAGCCGAGTTTTTTTTTCTACTATTACAATACGTTCCTCTTATACATAATATACAATGTGCGATCCTCCAATAAGTGGGTAATTTCACTCAGGAATTTAGTTAATAAAATTTAAATTAAATGTATTTTTTAGTAATGGATAAGACATAAAGTAGTGAGCAATGTGCAATATTCCGGCCAGTATCTTTCTTTAATCTACCTATCTCTCTAGTGGACCCCTTTCTACAAATTATTGGATTCGATTCCAACTAAAAATTTCTCATAAAGTAATTTAAATAACAGCCACATAGAACTAAGTTAAATAAATATGTTGAATGGTATTAAATAGCAATTCTGTTGTAAATATTTTTAATCAAGGCTGAATAAAATTTCAACATGGTGGTGGGCTGAAGAAATTTCATCGAAAGGGAACTGAAGTGACAGGGACAGTAGTGACAGTGTTGCCAGATTGGGGGCTTTTTTAATTCAGATTATTTGATTATCACCACGTTTTTAAAATAGTATAATTCGCCTTAATTTTCCATTTATTTCTAAATAGGCCAAATATTTCTATTTCAAAAAAAGCGGTGACAATCAACAATATAGGGACAAAAATGTTCCCAATCTGGCAACACTGAATAGTGACAAAATTAAGAATATTGCATATGTGCTCATACTAAGTTAATCGAAGTAAGGCTGCAATATCATATTTTGAACTAAGCAAATGTATGTTACATCGTGACAAAACCATAAATAAATAACAATAAAATAAGGAAAATTTAACTGCGGGATAGTAGTGACAAGTAATAAACATATTCTTACATTCCTATCTATTTTGCAGCGTGTAAGAGCTTTTGAAGTCTAGATAATTAAGCCATGTGACTTGCTCAGCAATCAAGATTGCTGCTTCTAATAAAAGTAACTGTCCTCAAATTTTATGTGACCTCTTGATGATCACATAAGCAGTTTTATACAAGGGGACAGAATTGACATAAAAAGTATGGGACAGCATTTCTCTGGCCAGAAGCAATATAAAACGATTAAAAAGTCTTTATTTTATAGTTTAGAATTTAAATTTTTATTTTGTATAGCAAAATATTTAAAATAGCTTGTCATTACACTTAAATTTGTGTCAGAAGATCAATGCATGAAGTGCGGGACAAAAGACAGAAGTGACAATTTGAAGTAAAAGTTACAGTTATTTTCTTCAAAAATCTTTTCGAAATTGTGGAAAGCTATTACAGAATGCATTTTGTGCTAACGGAATTTTTATAAATGATAAAATGTAATATACAGCCCCAAGGGACGCAAATTACTCACTTATTCGACAATCGCCCATATATAGAACAATGAATATAAAACATGAAAAGTGATCTATAAATGATACATGAATATTTTTTACATATCTTAGCTTTGAGTGCATAATTATTGATGTATATAATACAGATGACCAATAAAAACTATTATGAATCCAAATATTCAACGAATATGTATATAATCAGCAGATTCACAAATTATTCAACAATATTAAACAAAATCATTTAAATCTTGATAAAATTAAATCTTTAATTAAAATATTCTAATTAAATCCTTCAGTGATTTTAATCAAACTTTCTAAACATTCGTTAAATGATGTATAAATGAAGAGAACTTCTGCGTGAAAATTATTTTAGTTACAGTTTTAATTTACAAATATGTTAACCTTACCAAGTAAAATCGTTCAGAAAATTGCTTTATCATATAAAAGTATCTCCAAAATTGATTAAAAGATTTTAAGAATTCAGTAGGGAATATCCCTCTTTCTGATTCACTAATTAAAACTTCATTAAATAACTCTAGAATTTTTTATGTGTTTGAAGAGTACTTAAGTAATTACTTTGGTCACTGTTATTAAATTTTACTACAGTAATCGTTATTTTTCGGCACAGTTTGCTATAATTAAAAACAATGTGTAAAAACCTCGTAATGAAAGTATTACTTTTTTCAATTTGTTTTTAAATATTTCACAAAATATTCAACAAAACTAAATAACAGGTGTCAAAAATAAAATGGTGCTATAAAAGAAAAGTATTTTAGACCTCCTAACATTTATAATATAAACACATATTTAATTATAAAGATGCTACTTGGCGCAGAATGATATAAATTTAAAAAGCAACGTTAAAAACGCAGAATAAGCATACATTCAGCAGACTAGTTTCAGTAGCGTTTAGAGTACATCCTCAGTGCAAAGAATAACGGAAACTTGCTCATTTATATAGAGGGGAAGCGGATTCAACTGAGAAGTTCATTAAACAATGGGGAAACAGGAAAATGCGGGTACCAGCCAATGGGAGTATAGAAAATGCCGCCAGAAATGTGAAAAATGATAGTAATTAAGCAAAATAGGATTTTATGAAATATTTCAAGCAATCTGATAAAGGGGTATAGCAAATTCACTATTAACAATATTGTCATAATTTTTGTAGATATGAAATGCTTCAAGAAAGTTAAGTTCGTGTATAGAAGTGGGTTTAGAGATGATTTTGGCTGAATTAAAATCAAAAGAGTGGTTCATCTCCCAGCAATGTTTAGCGATTGAATATTTGTAATATACCATTTTCCCATTGACTGGCACCCACATTTTCCTGTTTCCCCATTGCTTAATGAACTTCTCAGTTGAATCCGCTTCTCCTCTATATAAATGAGCAAATTTCCGTTATTCTTTGCACTGAGGACGGTACAATAACGCTACCGAAACTAGTCTGCTGAATGTTTGCTTATTCTGGCGTTTTTAACGTTGCTTTTTAAATTTATAAACACATAATTATCGTGTAGAATGGCGGTATTAATTAAACAGAGGATCCAACCCGGGTTTCCCGTGTTACAAATCATTGATATATTTTACCTCCTAACATTTATACTAATAAACGCTCAAATTTTCGTATACGCGACATTAATTGAACCAGTGGATTCAAGACGGGTTTCCTGTGGTCCAAATCTTTTATACAAGGTGTTTCATAAAACATGGACAAAACGTTAAGAGTTGACAGTACACATCCAAACAAACAACTTTCATCAAAGAATACACGGTCGAACAGTGACCGACAGAGTCTAATCATGCGGTACAATGATGAAGAAAGGATTGGAGAACTTTCTGAAAAGCAATAGGCATATTGTGCAATTCCTCTAAAGCGGCCGAAAGTCTTGCGACGAGGTCTTCTGTAGATTCAATGATGGTCTCATAAATAACAGCCATCAGCTGTTTCCACAAACATAAATCGAGATGTGAAAGATCTGGCAAGCGTGGTGGCCAACCTTTAGGGCCACCTTGCCCAAGCCATCGGTTAGGAAATATTATACCCAGATAGTCTAGCACGTCTCGTACATAATAAGCTGGTGCTACATCTTTTTGGAACACATTACCCGCCGAATGTGCGGTGGAACGGCGCTCAACATGACTGGAAACATTTTATATCATGGATATCCTTTCTCATACACTTTAAACCACACATATGTCCCAATTAAAAAAAAAATAGTGTTTCCATCAAAAATTGTAACAATTTTTCTCCATGCAATGATAGATTCATTTTGTTAAATTTTCTAACTATGTCGACCTAATGTACCAATTTACACACCAGTTTTCACCATTTATAACTTTTATCATTTCCTTGTTATGGTCCAGAAAAAGTACTGGTAACATCGAAAAACGTTCGATAAAACATGTAAAAGCTGTTCCTCTATGTAACGATTGCTACTACACTCTAGAAGGACAGACTGATGGTGTCATCCCATATCTTCGCAAATTAATTTAAAAAGTTTACCTTTTAAAGGAGCCGTGAGTTTTACTTTATTATATTACTTTATGTTTACGTGAATTCTTCTTTACTTTATATTACTTTGGTTTATTACTTGTATGGTATGATGAAAAGCTATTATTATTTCATAAGAAATTTTTCTTAACGGTACTTTGTGTCAATAAAAAAAAAAAAATGTATTTTTGTGTAGTTATTTACCCGATGTTTAATTTTTACAGTGGCTTCAGCAATGTAAACCATTATTGACTTCGTACCGTCTATACGTATCTCTGTGCAATTTTTCAATAATATTTCATTTCATGATAAGAATTCATCAAAAATATGAAATATTTCATACCCTAGTGTGTTGATTTATAGTGATATGCAAAGAAGCCCTTGTGTTTTGTACGTAAACGACAAGGGAAAATATTATAAAAATCACCAATCTAGAAACGTCAGTCATTTCATCCATTTATACCACGTACTAGTATATCTAAGGCGACTGATAAGTTTTATTTTTGTATGTCACCAGCAATATCGCTGATTCGTCAAACAATGGTGTTGTTTGATATAAGAATATTAGAAGTTGAATTAAGATAATTTTCATCAAGCTCATTTAAAAATATACATTGTACAAAGTTAAAAAAGGGTCTCTGTAATGGTATGAGCTTCATCTATTCTTTTCGGTAACGTACAGAGTAGGAAGTATTCTACAATTTCAATATTTGCTCTAAGAAGGGTCTTTAAACGTAACTTTAAAAGCAACAATTTCGCTGCACCGTCTCATGAAAGACTTTTAACACTTTCCAACATAATTGAAAAGTGTTTATGAAATCGGTTTGTCTGTCTGTCTGTCCACCTTTAATTCCCATAAATATACACAGATATAGATAAATGATGTTTACCATGGCATGTTCGGTATTGAATATGAAGTATGTAGCATTAATAGTTCATTTAAAGGGGGACTTAAAAGAATTCCGTTACACAATGGTAAATGGATAAAAATCCTTTGCAGTGTATTTTAATAACATAATGCTATTTCAAATGCATTGAAATTTCTATAAATAATAAATCGCTACAAGGTGATTACTATAAAATTGTGCATTCATAGCATTTATCGTTCATTTACACGGATATACAAAAGAAATGGAATATAGCGCTGTCATTGAGCAATAATTGCTGGAAATGCATTTTCAATTTCGGTATGTGCTCTTAAATTTAAGAAACTTTTTGCATGTTAAACGTTATGTATAAATTCTATATCTCGTGTACAGGGCTGCACAAAAGAAATCACGTGCAATTCTCCTTATTAACGGAAATTGCTGAAGGGGAATATCCAATTCTGGTTTGTATTTTCTAATTGAACTAAATTTTGCATGCATGTAGTTTATAGATACAAATTTATATATTACCCCACTAAAAATAATCATTAAGATTATCTGAAGAAATCTCCACTTTCTCCACAAATTCTACAGAAATCTGTAGAAATTTTGAAGATTTAGCTTTACCTCAAAAATATCTGCAGATTTTTTTTTTTTAAATATCTGCAGAAATGAGCCAATTGCCTACAGATTTTTTGGGCCAATTACCTACAGATTTACTACAGATTTTTTCAGTGGCGTACGTACATGGCTGCTGAAAGAATTCGGATAATTTTCCGACTGCAGACGGGGATTGCTAAAATTTGATTTTCAAATGTCTTATACTTTTCCAAATGGTTCAATTAGACATCGTATTTCAACTTATTTAACGGCGATGTTTCGTTACATTATTCTAAATGTGTTGAAAAGTATTTTACAATCTATGCATGATTTTTTATTACTTGTTTATATTTAAAATCGAGATTGTTTTCTTTGAAATGACGCTTCACTTTACAAGGTAACATGAAGATTTTGGCAAACACTTTCGCAAATCATATAAAGAGGCTGCTGCTAAAGGAGGTTTTCTCAATTTCTTATTTTTAACATTTTGTTTCTAAATTATTACTTTCTTCTGTCTTTACAAGAAGAAAGTATTGGATTCGTCAAATACTTCGGCTTCCGATTTTCAATGCATTTATACGTTTTAGAAGGTCCCGAACACGATTTAATGGTCTTTAGAAAATGTCTGTCTGTATGTGACAAAAGTTTTGTATACGCTCTATCTCAATAACTAATGCACGGAATTTTACAAAATTTTAGGTTCAGTTAGATCTTGATATAATCTGGCTGTAATAAGTTTTGGTGCATATCGCCCAACAGGTGGCTGCATTTGCCTATGCTGCATTTTTCACAATTTCTGCAATAGTTCATTTTCAAGAGCTAATGCACGGATTTCCATCAAACTTCAGATTAACTTAGTCCTTGATATGAGTTGGTGCTGATTATGTCGTGGTATAAATCGCCCAGCAGGTGGCTCTGTTGTGCTGCATTTTCACGATTTCCACAATGGCTCTATCTCAAGAATTAATGCACGAATTTTCATCAAACTTAAGATTCAGGCATGCCTTGATAAATATTGGTGCTGATTACGTGTTGATGTAAATTGTCCAACAGGTGACGCTGCTATGCTGAATTTTTTCACGATTTCCGCAATAGCTGTATCTCAAAAACTAATGCACCGATTTTCATCAAACTTCATATTCAGTTAGACGTTCACATAAGAGATTGCTCTTTAGATTTTAGTGTAAATTATCCAACAGGTGTCGCTTCTATGCTGCATTTTGCATGATTTATAAGATTTTAGCGATAGTCCTATCTCAAGAACTAATGCACTGAATTTCATATCTTTAGAATCCTCATGATAGCAATAGATTGTAATTTTAATGGATTAACATGTATGAGATAGAAGAAAGTTTTAGGATTGGTACATCCGAATAGTTTACGCTTTGCAGGCTGTAAACGAACTTAGTAAAAATTGATGTATTCAACGGCAAATCTGCACCGAAAGTAAGAACTGGTGTAATAACAACGGGAATGTAGTTTTAAGTAATTTTTATTCTACGGTGACTATTTAAAAAAAATTATACAAAATAATTCTCCTCAGTGCTAAGTGTTGCTTTCATTCTTTATTATAATTATTTTTCCGGAGCACTGCGGATCTAATAAAAAGTGTATGCGAGGCTCCTGGGATCACTTATTGAGAATCGCTGCTCCAAAGAACGCCTGCTTTTTTATGGCATTAAAAACACACACTATTTTTTTTTCAATTTTGTTTCCTAAGCAGGCCAGGATTACTAAAACCCTAATCTGCACAGGATTTATTTCGTCAACTAAACACACTAACGGAAGCATAAAACAACAATATTCACGTTATGTATTTGGCACACAAAAACTATCTCTTTTTCTCCAGATCTTCATTCTATTTAAAACTATTGCCTACCTCAATACAAAAATTATAAACATGATATTTCTATATATTTGCAAACTATTAAAACAAATCTTACTTAATGAAATTTAAATTACGAACTATTATATTAAAAATACTGATATTTTTAAAAATTACCTCGACCATTATTGTTAAAAGCTTAAATATGCAAAAACGTGTATGGCGTAATTGACAGCATCCACAACGACGCCAACGAAAAAGACAGACTACCACGGTGCATTCGTCATATCTTTTTTTACAGACCGCTAGAATGACGTCATGCTCTTTTTGTACACCTGCATTGGTGCTATCTAGCAACACGTGACTCCAGCGGTCTGAAAAAAAAGATACGCCTAAAGCACCGCGGTAGCCTTTCTTTTTCGTTAGCCTTGATCCACAATTTATGACACTTTTTTTCTTTAAAACAATGCATGAATATTTTGAAATTGATTTTTATTGATCCCTTTATATACTTAATATGAAAATAAAAGTTGCAATCAGCTTTTTTAAAGTAAGATTTGGCGATTCCTTTACTTTTGAATTTTCTCTCTTCCCAAATACTTTTTTTTTTCAAAAAGTAATTTAATTCGCGAGAATTTCAATATATTTTTACTCAACTGTTGTCGATGCCTAAAATGTGCACGTGCTTTTCAGAAGTAAGTACTTTCCCATTTGAATACTTACATTTTTATTTACATTTTGCAATAGAAAAAATCAACCTACTCTAATAATTTAGTGCACACGGCATTTAATACTTCAACTACATGAGAAAAAAAAATTAAAACGCTTATAGAATAAAAAATGCAAAATGATGGTAATTTAAATATTGCATAATTTTTCTCGCTTACGATAAGAACAATTCTTTTAGGTCGTAAAATTCATGTATTTTTACGTCAAGCACAATATTTGCAACAATATTAAGTCATATAAAAACTTTAAAATTCCGTAAAAATATCGTTTCATTCATTTTTATATAATTTTTAAAAACAGATTCTTGAATGTCGTGAAAATGCTTGCTCTTCAACATTTAAAGGAACTGAGAATGAGGATGCGCTTTTATTATATAGGCTTCTTTTACTTTTTGATAAAAATTAACGCTTGTACGAAAATGAAACGAACGAAATAAATTGAGCTACTTCAATTAGTTTAAGAGTAAATTTAAGATGAAAAAGTATAAGTGTTTATTATTTGAAAGGTGAAAGGAAATATAAATGGAAGATCATTTGTTCACTGTCTTGTTGCTCGGTTGTTGTTTTAGAATCAAATTTAAACACAAGTAAAAATTAAATTTAAAAAATGAAAAAACCCGACTGTGTAAAAAGCAAACTAATTAATTATTTCTCATCAATGTGAAACTATTTTTTATATTATTTACCTATTTTTTTATTTACTTGTATTGATGATTTTTAAGTTGAGTATAATTGTTAGTTCCTATCTATAAATAATATATGTTTATTATGGTTAGAGTTGCAGTAAAGCTAGAGATCTTACCTACACAACTTCCAGGTTGTGTAATACTTAAACGGATCTTCTGACTGTAAAATAGTCAATAAAACATCGTCTTCATTTTGAAAGATCTATCCAATGATATGCCACTCAATAGGGTGCGTAATTTTTTTTCGTCTGTATTGTCATTTTGTATTTTACGGCCGCCATTTTGAATTTATAAAAACAAAACCTAGCCTATAACCATTGGACGGTTAAGACGAATCGATAGAGACCTTATTCATTAAAATCCATTTAGCCGTTGGGATGTTTCAAGGATATAAAGAAATCCACATACCCAGATACGCGTGAAACACATAATCCTTCTTGGCAATCGGGTGATAAAGGCATATGTTTCAAATTAAGGGGACACAGGACATTGAGTTTGTCGATACGATCAAAAACATCGCCATTTCAAAGTATCAGAACACAAACATTATGCTGCTAAGGTCATTTTTTATTCCTTTCTGCCTAAAGTATATATTCTTAACTATCTTATCCAGAAAAGTAAATGTTCTATATAAATAAACGGTCAAGTGCGAGTATTACTATCGCGCACAGAGGGTTCCGTACAATAAATATATGAATTAGTAATTGCATTATTAAAAAAACCGTTGCTAAAAGAATACTAACACTTTGTAAAAAAATGTGCAAAGTAGGGTTGGGTATAACAGTATATACTAGAAAAATGTAAATGGATATACCATGAAAGTTCAAAGATATATGGAACCAAAAAAATTTCAAATACAGCTAATCAGTATAACTCATTTTTACTTTCTTCTATCTTTACAAGAAGAAAGTATTGGATTCGTGAAAATTTTCGAATACCGGTTTTCGACGGATGTATACTTTTAAGGGTATAGATGTAATGAAAAACATGTTTTTACAAAATGTCTGTCTGTGAGTCTGTCTACCTGTGTGTGACGCAAATATTGTGGGCGCTCTGTCTTAAGAACTATTGAACGGAATTTAATAAAACTTTAGATTGATTTAGTCCGTGATATAAATTGGTGCTGATTACTTTTTGGTATAGATCGCCCAACAGGTAGCGCTACTATGCTGCAATTTTCCCGATTTCCGCAATAGCTGTATCTCATGCATGAATTTTCATCAAACTTTAGATTCAGTTAGTCCCTGATATGAAGTGATCCTGATAAGTTTTTGGTGTAAATTGCCCAATAGGTTCCACTGTAACTCAGAACTTTTCACGATTTCCGTAATAGCTCTATCTCAAAAACTAATGCACGAATTTTCACCAAACTTAGATTCAATTAGAAGTTCACGAAAGTTGTCCCTGATTAGATTTTGGTATAAATCGCCTAACCGGTGGCGCTGCTGTGCTGCATTTATCAGGAAGTATTGACATGTATGAGACAGAAGAAAGTTTTGGGATTGACACATCCGACTAGTTTAATATTATTTTAATCTCTTTGTAATGAACTTAATTCGGTACTGACAATAAAAGAAATGCATATTTAAACTTCATTTGTCATTTCATAAAACTTAATTCATCATAGTAATAACCATTCTTTCTAAAGTGCAGCTAAAACAAAACATTCGTTCAAAGTTCCCATTTGGCTTTGTGCTAAGCGCGCTTCGAAAGGAGGTCACAAATATGCAACGCCGCCTTGGTCCTTCCCGCGTTTCCCAAATAGCTTTTTAATTAACTTTTAAAGCCACTCGAGGCGTATTGAAAGAGCCATTCAAAGCAAATTGTCGTAAATCCCATACTATTTATGTAATTCATTCTAATTAAGGGGTCTCAGGGATCTCAAAAATTGAAAAAAATGAAAAAAAAAGAGACCATATTTAACATTTGATAACTTAAAATGTATATGATTTTAAAACACAATTTTTATTGAGACGAAAGATATAAGTACGTTCTTTCACTTTATGTATTTAAAAATTTGCAAGATGAAGAATTAGCATTTACAGGGTGCTCCAAACAGTCAGACATTTGATAAGCAGAATATCGGTATAACAGCTTACGCGCACGCTTAGAAAATAAATATTATAACTAGAATAAAAATTCTGACGCCTACTTATACTTCAGATTATAATAATTATCCCGAATCTAAATAACTTTGTATTTAAAGCATTTTTATATTTTTAATACAAAGTTGTATTTAGTTAATAGAAAATTTTGAAAATTTTAACAATATAATTACTTAAAAAATATTTTTTGAGCAATAAAAAGGAAATTTTAGATTCAGTTTATACAGATTAATATAAAACGTATGTTTTGAAAATTTCGTGAAAAAATATTCAGAAGTTTTTGAGATATCGTGAGCGTTATGCCAAAAAAGTCAATTGGAGAAAAATGACTTAAAAGTTTCGAAAAGGCCGCTTAAGCTATTGAGCGGGTATAAGTCTAAAAGCCATAAATTCTGTTCTAATGAGAATTTGAAGGAAACAATTATATTAAAATGTTCAGAAAAGATGGACGATTAACATCTAAAAAAATTAAAATCAAAAAATTTTTGAAGCTTTAAGAGTCCTGAGACCCCTTGAATTAGTCTGTTTTTAACAATTTGACGTTTATTGCTTTTATATTGTTACTGGCCATTGCATTACACACATATATCATTAAAAGTTGTTATCTAGGCTTTAAAATCCAATGGTACATAGAGTACGTCACCCTTGTCATTATGTGTGTCCAAACCGTCCATATCTTTAAGGGTTTATATCTCGGCTAATTACTAACGATTTTTTTCGAAAATCGTGATCAACAATGCTTTTATACTTCTGCTACGATAGGTACCTCCAGTGCTGCTCAACAGTTTTGCTGAATGCCCGTAAATCGAAATTTGTGTGTAACGGAAAAATGCGATTTTCTCAAAAACTATGTGACCTAGGGTAATCGCTATAATTTTCCTGCAAGGTTTAAATTAACGTCTACCCCTTCTAATTTTTTCATAATTTTAGCTTCAGTAGATTCGGAATTAGATGGGGGGAGGGACATATTTTTGCGCTACATTTTCGACTATATGCTTGAAAATGCAATACCTAAAATTAAAAGAAATATATTTTTGAATTCAGCGTTACGAAAGCTTTCACACGATGTCCCACACGATATACAAAGAAAATATATTTTTTTTCAAGCAACTGCATTTGCCCCTATATATTTTTACTAAATATATTTATAAATGTTTAATAATCTAAAAATATGTGGGTCAACAGTCTTTATTACTTCCCGGAATTTGAACTTTCCACGTTCCATAGTTTACGAGTACAATGGCTGTGACAGACAGACAGACAGACAGACGGACAGACACAAGAGTGATCCTATAATGGTTCCGTTTTTACTTTTTAAGTACGGAACCCTAAAAATTAATATTTAAATTTTAAATTTAAAAATTCATCTTACTAAAGCGTGAATTAAAATCATTGAGTACTGCGCGCATGATAAAACTTTTAATTATGGATATAGAAGACGATTGTTGAACAAAATAGAATCATAACACACCTACTTATAAATTAAAACCAAAATATACACTAAAAGATTTTTTTAATCTAATTTTAGCACAAAATTTAAAGAAATTCAAAATTTTCAAAACATTTTTCAAGCTTTTAAGGGAAAAAAAAAAAAATTACCAAAATGTGTGAATTATTTTTGGTTTTAGCATAAATACTATAAAGAAACGCATATATTTGGTTAAATTTAAAACTTTAGCTTATAAAGTTTGAAACTAATGGTGTTATTACATGAGGGGTCAAAGACGCTTCAGATTCCAGGCGTCTCCATGTAATTCCTATGGCTCCAGGGGAGTCGCTTGGAGAGTGAGCGTCTTTTTTCTGTCGGAGCATCTTTGACGCCCGAAACGAGGCGAGTCGCCAGTAACAGCCAATCAAATACTTGGAAATCTGATAATAGAAAAGCCTTTTCCGGAACAGCCAATCAAATACTTGGAAATCTGATAATAGAAAAGCCTTTTCCGGAACAGCCAATGAAATGCTTGGAAAAGACGGACCGTGAGGCGGCAGTTGTCGCTAGACGGCTGGGATTCCAAGCGTCTTTGAGTCCTCGTGTAATATAACACCATAACAGTGTGCGCTAACTCCATATTTACTAATGTGAGAAAACGCGTGTTAAAGTTTCAATATCTACGGATCTTCAATTGTATTCACCGTCTATAAATCGTTATAATTGAAAAATAATGCTGATTTTTTAATGGAGTTTTTTATATACTGTTGTGCAATTTTAAAATATTCAGAATATCACAAAACTGAACTTTTAAAATTTTAAAGGTCTTGTGCTAATATATTTTGAAGTTATAAAACGGAACACGGAATATGGACTAAAAATAAAAATTATTAAGAAACATCCTATATATTCTTGAATTTAAACATGTATTTATTTTAATATTTAGCACAACTGAAAAAAAAAAAAAAACAATCAAAAAGAAAAACCATAATCAACTTATAATACAGTTAAATTTATATATAAAGCTTATTACAATCTTTATATTAAAGATTTATAACAATTCGGATACAATACTGTATGCGAAATACTTTGTATATTTTTCTATATGAATGATAAATGCGATGCAGATCGCGTTCTACAGCAATGATATTCTACAGCTAATACTTGTACAGAACCTCAATAATATATACATTTTCATTATGTTTGTAACAATGTGGCATGACTAAAATATACCGAAAACGATTTTTTTCCAGACACCATAACATAATGGAATTCTTTTAAGTGTGCCTATCTGCCTATGTCCCTTGTTTCTGCGTTTTAAACTATTAACAGACATTGCTGGTTTATACAACGAAACTCAACACAGCGGACTGTACATGCGATTTATTTCTCAATAAAATAGAAGCGAGCCATCACACGGCTTACTACATTACACCATTTTTCAAATTGCAAACAACAAGAAGTAAAACAGAAAAACACAGAGTGTTGCCATACGCGGTAAGTAAGAAAAATAAACTTACATGGATTCGGAGCACATGAAATCAAGAAACAGGCAGCTTTAGCTCGCTGCAGACGATACTTAAATAAACACCCCTATGAACGAACAGTAAGTGCTACACATACCCTATTTCATAAACTGCATCTTGAGTATACTCCAGTGATGTATATAACTGAACATTTTAACCTGTTTGAATATATGTTTGAAATAGTGTAACATCATTATATGCAATGAAAAAGTTTTTTTGGTTTAAATCATAATGTAACGACACTGTTTCGAGCGACTGCTAAACGAACTATAAACGCTGCGTACTTCATTTTCACTACCAACCACACCATGGTTAATTTCTTACACGTTTATCGATTACATGGCAATCAGAGTTTATTTGTGCTAATTAGGGAGAGATGTCCAGTCAGATAGACTAAAGTCATAAACTAGAGAACAGGAATTCTGCTTTTTCAGAATTTAGCGTCGCCCCCGGCATTTCCATTACTTCATTTTCTTCTGGTGGACTGGTGGCTTCTGTTATTATGAAACAGCCATTATAAATGAAGCGTTGGGTGAAGATGAAAGAGCAGCCGTAAAAAGTTAGAACTCTGATTTTCTGGTCAGAATGGGGGGGGGGGGGAATGGCCATAATTATAAAAAAAGATTATGGCCATTCCCCCTCCCCCCATTCTGTCCAGAAAAATAAGAGTTCTAACTTTTTACGGCTGCTCTTTCAACTTCACCTAACGCTTCATTTATAATGGCTGTTTCATAATAACAGAAGCCATCAGTCCATCACAAGAAAATAACTCGTTTAAGCGGGACTCTACTGCAGTACAAAACGTATTTCAATTTTAAGACTTAAGCACACGTTTTATTTTATGTAAAATGACGCCATTCGCATCCGCTTAAGAGTTCCACATTTACGATCTACTCTGAAACATCTACAGTAAAGCATGCATTTGCATAGCACATCACTATTGCGAAATAATGCACGAATGCAGCAAAAAGATGCCGTCATTCAAGAAAATCGACAAAAAAAAAACCAAAAAAAAAAAAAAAAGGCTATCTAATGATTCATAGATACTTAAAATTAAATATAGTTTATAATAGCTCCATTGTTTTAACAGAAATCATTCGTTTAAATTTTTTTTCAAAATAGCACGTATTTTAATTACATTTTCTTTCAGTTGTTATGAGAAAATGGCAACAAAAATATATAATTACTGTTTTAGAACTATTTTTCGTTTACTTTCTACAGAAATGGAGTACTTCGGTTGCCAATATTAAACAAATGGCTCCAAAAACTACAAAAAAAAAAAAAAATATTTCAAAAATCAATGGAAATACAGTTTTCAAACAAAATGCATTTAAAAGAACTTTTTTTCCCCAATACGATGGTATAAAAATAAAAAATGTGCGATGCTTAGAAGTTAAAAAAAATTGCTATAGAGTATTTAATCGTACTGCTTTGTTTTACTGCTGGCTTCTGTAAGGTAACGTTATTTTTTGGAGTCGACACAAAATAAGCGGGGAGAAAGAAATAGCATACCCGACCGGGGGCTAACACTTTTTAATTATGTTAGGAAGTCTTAAAAAGAGGTGGAAATCACGTTGTGTTAAATTGAGACTATAATCTGCATTGCAAAATCGCTCTGAATGGAGAAAGTGAGTGTCAATCGGAGTATAATTCGAAACGCCGATTATGAACTTCTACCCCATCTTTCCCTAAATCCATTCGTACTGCAAAACTGTCACTTCTAATTCCTCCTCTCTTGAAAATCAGGTCTGCTATCCAAATTGTTCGGCCACGGAATACTCCGATAATTGATTATTATGCTAGTCCTGCTCTAGAGCAATCTTCACGATCTAATTCATACGTTACCAAAAATTTTTGGGTTAACTCGCGCGTAACCAAGGATATTTTGGATGACACGACGTAATTTTCGTGAGAACCTGTTAGAAATTAAAATTATGTGATGAGATTACTATAACTACAAAAGTATACATACCGGGTGTCCCAAAAATGACTGATGGATTTAAAAATTCAATAACTGGCAAACGGTGACAGGTATATAAAAATTTTTTGCAGGAGTGTTATGTAAAATGTGAGGAGTTTTAATGCTGCGATTCTCAATCTTAGTTACGAATAGCATCGGTATATGCCGCTGCAAGCAATAACCGCTAAATCCACGCTCGACATTTTGGCCTCGTTCTTCTTCCATGCGAAAAACGTGATAAACATGTATTGAATGGATCCCGAATTACCAAAAATTGGGTCTGGACTGAGCGCCTATTGCTCTCAGCGCCATCTATTGTTTGAAATTCGAACTAAAATAAAGAATCACAGTACAAAAATTCCTGACATCATACATAACGCTCCTGCAAGTATTTTTTAAATATCTGTCACCGTTTGGAAGTTATTAAATTTTAAAATCCATCAGTTATTTTTGGGACACCCGTTACAAACAATAAATTTTTCCTCGCTTTAAACCTGTATTTATTAGAAACTCAAAAAATAAAAAAATAACGATATAAGGTAAACGCACCAGTAGTGGGCCACATAAGTATATTTATCTAATTTTTATTACAGTGTTAATGAATTCCAAAAAATGCATGTTTTTCAGCCTAGTCCATGTATCATAATAAAAATCAAAGTTTAAAAGTATATTCTTCGGAAAAAATGAAAAATAAAAAAAAATGTTACCTTCCTATATGTTCCAGTAATGGGTCTAGTAAATTTCTGATGCATGAATCTTTAAGATTTCGACTTATCCAACAAATTGTTTCTAATGTAATAGAGTATATCAACAGTAGTTTAATAAAAATAAAACATAATATTAAACAAACGATGTTTTAATCCCTTAAAGATCGTTTAATGTTTGAAAAAAACATAAAAAAAGTTAAAATTAAATTTAACTAGTTGGATATGCCAATCCTAAAACTTTCTTCTACATTATACATATTAATATTTCAAAACCTAGTTACAGGTGTTAATACTTGAATATTATTAGTTCAATACTATACCAACTTTGATTTTCATCTTAAATATCTGCTTCAGTCAATTAAACGGACTAAAAACAAGTTAATCTATATCATGATATTTGTTAAAATTATTAGTTTTTCCTTATTCTGTTATTATCAGCTGTTTGCGAATAGCCGGTTTAGCAGGAAGCGAGTTCCCGCCACTGCAAGAGCCGCCGATGCACAATAGAAATATGAAAAATCAAGAAAAGTATACAAAAATCGCAATATTTCCAAATTCAAGGAGGACCAGTTGGCCAAAGCCAAAAACATGCACAAAAATTTTGATTCAATGTATGTATAATTTTATACACTTTTTAATGGTACAATAAATAAAATGGCTCAAACATCGCTATTACAGCGCCCCCCCCCCCCACCTTCCGGCAGATTTTTTTCAAATTCATGGAGGACTTGCCTGTCATAGCCAGAAACATACACAAAAAATTTGGTTCAATGCTATGCATAACTTCATACACTTTTCGATGGTACAATATTCAAAATGGCACAAAAATCGCTATTATACCGCCCCCTACCGGCGAATTTTTTTACAAATTAAGGAAGGACCTGCTTGCCATAGTCAAGAACTTAAAAAACTTTTGGTTCAATTCTATGCATAGCTTCATACATTTTTCGATGGTACAATAATCAAAATCGCACAAAAATCGCTATTACAGCGCCCTCTTCCGGCCGATTTTTTCCAAATTCAGGGAGGAATTGCTTGCCATAGCCAAAAACATAAAATAAAAATTTGGTTCAATTTTGTGCATAACTTCATACACTTTTTGATGGTAAAATATTCAAAATCGTACAAAAATCGTTATTACAGCGCCTCCTACCGGCGAATTTTCTCCAAATTCAGGGAGGACCTTCTTGCCATAGTCAAAAACTTAAAATAAAAATTTGCTTCAATTATATGCATAACTTCATACACTTTTTGATCGTAAAATATTCAAAATATCACAAAAATCGCTATTACAGCGCGTCCTACCGGCGAATTTTCTCCAAAGTCAGGGAGGACCTGCTTGCCATAGTCAAAAACTTAAAATAAAAATTTGGTACAATTCTATGCATAACTTCATACACTTTTTGATGGTACAATATTCAAAATCGCACAAAAATTGCTATCACAGAGCCCCCTACTGGCGAATTTTTTCCAAATTCAGGGAGGACCTGCTTGCAATAGCCAAAAACTTAAAATAAAAATTTGGTTCAATTCTATGCATAACTTCATACACATTTTGATTGTACAATGGCGACAGACACATGGACAGACGGGCGAACGGACAGACGGACACACGGACAGACAGACATTTTCTATAAACATGTTTTTGGGATCTCTGACCCCTAAAAAGTGTAAATCCGTTGAAAACCGGAAGTCGAAAAAAATTTCGATTACAATACTTTCTTCTATTGAAGATAGAAGAAAGTAAAAAATTAAAAAACTCGACTGCGTAAAAAGCGAACTAATTAATTATTTCTCATCAGTGTGAAACTATTTTTTATATTACTTACCTATCTTTTTTATTTACTTGTACTGATGATTTTAAGTTGTTTAATTGTTAGTACCTATCTATAAACACTGTTTAGATGAGGCCTATATGATGGTTTGAGTTGCAGTAAAGTTTGGGATCCTACCTACACAACTTCCACGTTGTATAGTTTTTAAACGGAGCTTCTGACTGAAAAACAGTCAATGAAACATCGTCTTAATTTTGAAATACCTATCTAATGATATGCCACTCAATAGGGTGCCACAAATTGTTTTTCGTATCTACCGCCATTTTCTATTTTACGGCTTCCATTTTGAATTTATAAAAGCAAAGCCTAGCCTATAACCATCGGACGGTTAAGACAAATCGATAGAAACCTCGTTCATTAAAATCTATCCAGCCGTTTTTATGTTTCGAGGGTATAAAGAAATTCACATACCCAGATGCACGTGAAACACATAATCCTTCTTCGCAGTCAGGTAAAAGTATCTATTTTTTATTAAAGAAACTGAATAAGAATAAGGTTTCTAAATGAAATATGAAACTAGTTTCTTTAGAGTGAAAAAAAAAAAGATGTTATAGAACAAATTCACATTTGTAGAAAAGACACCATGCGAGAATTCTGTGTCATAATGTTTGTTTTACACCATGCAAATTAATGCGAATAACACCTGTATTTTTCACATCTTAGATCTTTATTTATCATCATCACACAAATTTTTACAAATAATATTTGAAATAATATATATGCATAAAATTTTGATTATTAATAATTTGTTTGCGTGTGATATATTTCGAAACATGCATTACAAAGTCCAACATCTCAATCAGCGAGCGCCAAAAACGAAACCCAAACGGCAATATGCAAATACTTCACACGGAAATGCCAGTTAAATTTTAGGTAGATTTCGTATGAAATACTACCTATTGGCATCGTTCCTATGTTGGAATTTCTGAAAATTTGTTGCAGATCTGCACCGATCATGACCCCTAGAGCCCAAAACCACCCTCAGTAAAACACCTTATCTATCTATCTATCTATCTATCTATCTATGTATCTATCTATATATATCACTTTCTTCTGGACGCGATAACGTCAACAATTCTGCACCAATCTCTTCCAAACTGATACATAAAATCAAGGGACATAAAATCTCGGTCAAGTTCGTTAATGGGCAAAATCGGTCCAAGGGGATGGAAATAGGGAGGGGTTTTGTGAAAACCGAAAAACCCCATAACTTCTTAAATTTTGTACATATCGAATCAGTTTAAAGTTTTTATTACTTCTAAAAATAGGGCCAAAAATTTATGTATCACAGATTTTTGATAAAGTTAAGAATGGGCTCAAGGGGCGCAAAAATAGGGTTTTGGGGAGAAAAAAATTCAGAACTTCGTCAATTCTCAAGATATCAAATCCAGTTAATTTTATCATGAATTTCCTTAACATTATCTACAACTTTTATATTCACAAGTTTTTGATAGGACCAATTCGTACCGCAAAAAAAAAAAAAAAAAAAAAAAAAATGAAAAACGAAAATAAAAAGTGCGTTTGAAGAAGAAAAAAATCCATAACTCCGTCAATTCAAAAGATATAAAATCCCCATGAATTCATCATATATCTTCTTAATATTGCCTACAACATCTATATAGACAAGTTTTGGATAGGACCAATTCTTACAGCAAAAACAAATTAAAGATACATAGCGGTTGAAGAAAAAAACCATCTTTTTAAGGGTGTATTCAAATGCAAACTGCTTATTTTCTGACTCATTTTACAATTCATTTATACTCTCAAAGGCTTCCAATTGCTACCTTTTCTTACTCAGAAACTATATAATGTACCGTAATGGTCAATTTTTTGATAGAGGCAGAATATATTTTAAAACATGCTGTCAAAGTGGGCTTTTTGAACTGAATTTCCCGAAGCGGATTGTGTTGGAAAAATCATCGTATTAAGGGAGTATTCAAATCCAAACTGCTTATTTTCTGACTCATTTTTAAATTTATTTTTGCTCTCAAACGCATCCAATTGCTAGATTAGCTTATTCAGAAACTATCTAATGTACCGTAATGATCGATTTTTTGACAGAGGCAGAATATATTTCAAAAAATGATGTCAAAGTGGGCATTTTGAACGGAATCTCCCGAAGCGATTGTGTTACCATTGTCTTACTAAGAAAATAATTGTTTATATATCAAGTTTTAATTAATTGAACGAAAATTAAAAACACAGGTCGCTTATAAATCTCTTCAAAAATCGCGTCAACAAGTTTCATGTTTTTCCTATTAAAAATGAATCTGGAGTTATGCCAGAAAATTTCGAGTTGTTGAGCATGGAAAAGTATTTTTTTGAATACCGCCCTAACATGATTCTGATAAAACCAGTTATTATATAAAAATGAAATAAAAACTCGCCAAAAGCGGCCAGATAAAATTGTTAAAGTGGGTTTATCTCTAATCATGATTTGGTTTTTGTTTGTGAAATTAGTATACTTAACTTCGAAATCTACCTCCGCTTGTAGGCCTGGCCGGCCGGGATTTTTTTCTGGTTTCAGAAGTTTTTTCTAGCAATTGAATCATGATCCCGGAAATATGACGGACACGAGAAATAATAAACGACACCCCAGCCAGTGATATTGAAGGGAGCGAGAATTAAGGGTTAAATAAAAACTTATAAAACTTATCTTTTAATGAAATCTCTAATAATTTGACAAAAAATTTGTTTTTGAAGACACTTTAGAAAATAAAAAAAATGCACCAGAAGAATAAAAAAACAATTATTCCAAACAGTTTATGAAAAGTTACCATTTAAGTATGTTAGCCAATGAGATTTCTTTCCGTTGTTTCTCAGAAATGCATTTTGGGTTTGTTTTTAAACTTTAAAAATTAGAGACTCACTATAAGTGCAATTAGCGATTTGTGTAAATTATGATTATGATGTTATTCCTTCCAATATTCATACTTCATTTCAACAAACACATTTTTCTTACATTTTCTTTTACAAATAGCTTAAATCATTACTAAATATTAAACTAGTCGGATATACCAATCCCAAAACTTTCTTCTATCTCGTGCATGTTAATACTTGAAAATTAGCTATCACACTACCAAAATTAAACGGCAATCTATGCCCATCATGAGGATTCTATAGATATGAAATTCCGGGCATTAGTTCTTGAGATATGGCTATCTACGAAATCGTGTAAATACAGCAAAATTCAGCCTAGCAGCCCTACCTATTGGGGGCTTTACACCAAAACCTATGTTAAATTAAACTACCAAGCAACCACTTACGTCAAATTCTAACTGAATTTGAAGTTTGGGGAAAATCCGTGCATTAGTTTTTGAGATAGAGTTATTGCGAAAATCACGAAAATGCCAGCATAGCAGCGCCACCTATTAGACGATTAACACCAAAACCTAATCAGCAACAACTTGTGTTAGCATCTAACTAAATCTGAAGTTAGATGAAAATCCGTGCATTAGTTTTTGAGATAGAGCTATTGCAGGAATCGTGCAAAATGCAGCACAGCAGCGCCACCTGTTGAGAGATTTACACCAACACTTAATCAGCATCAAGTCATATCAAGGACTAACTGAATCTGAATTTTCATGAAAATCCGTGCATTAGTTCTTGAGATAGGGCCATTGCAGAAATCATAAAAAATGCAGCATAGCAGCGCCACCTGTTGAGCGATTTGCACCAAAAACTAATCAGCATCAATTTGTATCAGGGACTAACTGAATATGAATTTTTATTAAATTCCGTGCATTAGTTCTTGAGATAGAGCGCCCACAAAATTTGTGTCACACACAGACACATAGACGGACAGACAGACAGACAGACTCACAGACAGACATTTTGTAAAAACGTGTTTTTCGGGTTCTATGACCTCTAAAACGTGTAAATCCGTCGAAAACCGGAATTCGAAAATTTTCATGAATCCAATACTTTTTTGTAAAGATAGAAGAAAGTAAAAATGACAATCAATGTGGGTAAAAAAACTATACACATATAATTATTTTAGATAAGGATAAAAAATCGATTATCTCCCGAATGTATATCCTTTTTGTGTTGCTAATCATAAAATATTTAACGCATTTTTACTGATATATTTTCATTTATACAGATATTGAGATATCTGTATATTTATAAGAAGTAAAATATGAAAGATACAATACTGAAACTGTTTCTCAAAACTTCTGGGAGTTATTTATCACCTTCCTGCGATATAATAACATATTCTCCCAAGAGATTCGTAACACAATTTGCAAATGACATAGGAAAAGGATCTTCTTTGTAATAAAATCTGACATATTAAATATAGTACAATTTAATTATGTTAGATATTAGCTTTTATATAAAGGGTATTTTTTATAAAGCAAATTCAATATCCCAGAATTTTTCAGATCGCAAATTATTTTATGTAGATTTCGTAAGAAGTACTACCTATTACATTCTTCCCTGTGTTTCAATTCCTGAAATATTTTTGCAGATCTACGTCGATCATGACTCCTAGAACCCCAAACCACCCCCTGTTCAAAACTGTAGTTATCTATCTAGCTATATATAGAGGAGACTGGGGAGAGTTGACCATAGAGGAGGCTTGACCCACCCTTCAGTTTTCATATTTAAAAGAGGATCTGTGTTTTGAGAATAGTTAGCAACCAAAGCTACTTAAATGTTCAAACAATAGTCTTTGTTTCATGAAGATAATTGAAACAGGTGGGGAAAAATCAATTGTGGAGAATTTTCAGCTTAAAATGTGTACTTTTTAGAAACATGTTTTATGATTTTCTGAGATAAAATATTTTCTAGAAATTTAAGTAGATTTAAGTAATGCAAAAATATTGAGCTTTTATTCCAGGCCTAAAGATTGCACAGTAAATTGTTCTAAACATAACCATGTGCTATACTTTAAAAAGTGGCTATTGTGTGTGTGTTTGGGGGGGGGGGAGGGGCTTGACCCAATCCATTTGTGGTAGGGTTGACCAGATCGTCAAAGCTCTTTTATTTAAAAGATTTTCTAAATATTTTTATTATACATTTATATAAATAATGAAGTGTTAATGGTTATATTTCTAAAATTACGTAAATTAGAATGTAAAATGGGTTAAATGGGGTGATAGAAGGGCAAATGTTTAAAACTGATTAAAGGAAGATGTGAAAAATTGCTATAGAGACAAGAAAAAATTTAATGAAATATAAATTAGAAAGTTAATAGGAACTATTATTTCATTTAAATAGTTCACATTGTAGGTAAAAAATAAAGAATGGAAAAGACTAGACAGGATTAAAGCAGCAGCCTTAATAAATTAGAAGTTTTCATGCCTCTGCAAAGGAACATAAGATTGATCAAAAACCTTTAGGAAAGAGTGTAGAGAAATTTTACTAAGATGAACAAAATTAGATGAAACCAATCTATGCGGCAAGTACTGTTGCTAGGTCGAGTGTCACAAAAAGTATCTAAAAGTATCTAAAACGTAATTTTTCTCCTGTACCGCGTATTCCGTCTGTGATGTCTGGAGTTGTCTGAAAAACTTTTCTTTTAGTTTCTGCTGGCGCCATTGCCGCGTGATACGTGGCGCGGAGAGGAAAGGGGGGCACTGTTTTTCAGTGTGGAAGAGGTTTTTGAGAAATGTAGAGGTAGGCCGTGCATGTGGGCCGGCGAGAGTTTTGACATATAAAACGGAAGTGTGTCAGGTGCTACGAGCACCGGAGTATTATAATTTTAGTAGTTAGTGAAGTAAAGATTAATGTGCATAAAATAAATATGGAAATAGTGAGAGTGAATATTGAGTCAGTATTGTGCACTTGAAGCCTGAAATTTGAAATCTGTACATAATTGTACATAGTTGTGTCATCATTTGTGTCCTCATATAACGTCTTTGTGTACTCTGTAAATAAACTATATATTCTGTGTTAAAGTATTAATGATCTATTAACCAAGGAATACACCTCTGACGATTAATGGGAATCGAGCGTCACACGCTCTCTTTCGAGAACCAGAGCTGTTATAAGAAGTAAGGTGCATGTTTATTTATTTTTGATTGAAGATAAACTGAATAAGAAATATTTGAAGATGATTTAAGTAGATGAGGAAATAGAATATAATTTATTATTATGAGATTGATTTAAGCATATCAGAGGAAAGAATTCGATTTATATTATTACATTTATTGCTTGATTTATTTATTTAAGATTAGAGTATCTGTTATATGTAGAAGTTATTATAAAAGTGTTTGAAAGTAAAAAGAGAAATGTTTAGCATTAAAGAGCTGAGAAAAGAGGATTTGGTTTCAGTCACAACTGAATTAGGCTAGGTAGAGGCTGAGCACAGAATTATAGATTTGAAAACACTCGTTGAGGGAAGCGACCACTATGCTAAGGATACTGAATTTATAAAAGAATTTTTAAATACTACGGTGTCAGACAAAATAGAAAAAGAAAACGTGAAGCCGAGATTCTTAAAATTGAAAAAGAAAATGTGAAAACGGAACAAAACACTGTACTAGAGTTAGAGCGTAAAAAATTAGAAGTCATAAAAGCCCAGTTAGAAATGGTGAAGATTCAATCTGATGATAAATATTCTAAGCCGGGGGGGGGATGAAAAAAATCCCATACTAATTCTTTAGATTCTCTAATTAAAAGTGTTAGGACTCTGAGCATGCCAGTGCGGGCTAAACCGGAAGCGTGGAATTTATTTTTTAGTTCGCTCGAAAAGCATTCGAAGTGAAAAATATTGCGGAGGAGTTAAAAGTTGAAATATTACTAAATTTAGTAGGTGAACGCGCGGCACATTTATTAGTTTATGTAAATGCAAATGAAATAAAGAGTTATCCGAAGGTTAAGGATTTAATTTTAAAAGAATTTCAACCTACCCCGGAAGCTTGTCTAGAAAATTTACTTACGGCAAAAAGAATTTAAAATGAAAACCATTTACAATTTTCAAGCACAATCCGAGCGAATTGAGATTTTTATTGTGAGCTTAGAAAAGTAAATGATTTTGATACGCTTAATGAATTAATTGTTACTGATAAATTATTGAGTTCATTAGATTAAGAAACGCGCAGTTATGTTAAATTAAAGCAAATGGATGACTGGTTAAAAACACGAGAAATCGCGGAGTTATGCGATAATTGGTTTACTTTAAAAGGTAGAACATTTTCGGAATTATATGACAGACCTATAAAATCCCTTCGCAACTATGATGAACTCACCTCATGTCAGAAATAATGTTCTTTCTCGCGATAGAAAAACTAATGACATTTATAGGCTGTGTAAACAAACAATTCTTTTGCGATTCTATCCGAATAAGATAAAATAAAACATAGAATTTACTCAATCAAACGAAAAAGGAATCGAGTATTGAGAAAAATAAACATGATGAAAATTTATTTGCTAAAGTGACAGCTTTATGTTCTGAGA
Organism: Maratus speciosus; assembly: GCA_963932465.1. Classification (NCBI taxonomy): domain Eukaryota; kingdom Metazoa; phylum Arthropoda; class Arachnida; order Araneae; family Salticidae; genus Maratus; species Maratus speciosus. The sequence continues at coordinate 26,342,954 of OZ010786.1, forward strand.
ATGAGGCAATAAATAAGCAAATTTTGCAATGCCAGGATGTGTGGTTGGGGAAGGGGGCGGAAAGGGAATACACTAATTGATAATGCGGCCGAAATTCCAGTAGTTAATTCAAATCAAATACCGGATTCATTTAAAAATAATGAAAATTCAAAAATTCAGTTGATATCTGCTTTTGGAGAAAAAATAACTGCTGATCTTATAACTTTACCCATAGCTTTAGATTCCGGACAGTCAAATAGTGTAGTTAACAGTGTAGATGTTTTGTTCGCAGAAGAGTTAAATTATATGGGTCATGTATTATCTCGCCAACGATTTATGAGTTATTACGATCAGCTCAGAGTGGAGGGGAAGAAAAATACATTATGTGATGTGTCTACGGACGAGATAAAGTCAGAAAGGGGGGGGGGGAATTAAATATCAAAAAGCAGGGGGTAATGAAATAGGACAACAAAGTATGAATGATGAGAATTTATGTTTATTAAGTCAAAATGAAACTGCAGGAAAAGAGTTAATGATTAGCTGTATTGAAAGGAAAAATAATAGTGAAGATTTAAATGTGGGTCATCAATCAGATGCGAGAATTTACAGGCGCAACAGAAAAGTTGTGAATCGTTACAGAGAGCTTTCAAAGATTCAGAAAAAGAGGAAAACGGGTTTGTTATGGTAGTCAATTTGCTTTATCATGTGGAAAGAGTTTCGGGAAATCAAGTTATGCAATTAGTGGAACCAAAGGTGAGGAGGAAGGAAATTTTAAAAATTTCGCATGAATCGATTTTTGCTAATCATTTCGGTATGAAAAAAACAAAAGAGAGAATTCGTTATTCATTTTTTGGCCAGGTATGTCGCGGGATGTGGAAGAATATTGTGCATCGTGTAAGGATTGCTAACTACTGAGCAGTAAGAAGGCCAGCGATCAGATACCCATTGTCCCAATTGAAAGACCGGAACTTCCGTTCGACGTTGTAAATAATAACAGAATTGGAAAAATTGAACCTCCCTCGGCGCGCGGGCATTAATACGTACTTACTTTGGTTGATCATCATTCGAGATGGCCAGAGGCAGTTCCGTTACGGACAATTACGGCTAAAGCCACGTGCGATGCGGTGTTAGATATATTTATGCGAAAAGGAATACACCGCGTAATAGCGAGTGATCAAGGCAGGAATTTTGTGTCAGGGTTAATCCAAGAGTTTCATGCTAGGCTGGGGGCGGCTCTTAGATTTGCTAAGCTGGGATTAGATTTGCTACTCACCCACAGAGATCGGGGTTAGTTGAACGATATAATCAGGTATTGAAAGGTATGTTACACCATATAATTCGTAGTGACCCTAAAAATTGGAATAAACACATCCCCTATCTATTATTTGCGTACAGAGAAATTCTGAATAGCACTACGGGCATATCGCCATTCAAATTAATGTATGGAAGGAGGGCTAGGGGGCCACTGGCGGTATTAAAATCTACATAGGCAGGCGTAATCCCACTACCCATAAATCTATGAAAGAGCGCGACCGAATACCTCCAGGAGTTAAAAATTAATTTAGAAAGGGCGGCGAACAAGCGGCAATAGTATCGGAAGTTAAGGAAAGCTTGTATGCGAAGTACGATGATCGAAGAGCGATTTACTAGGAATTTAAGACCGGGGGATCAGGTATATTTATTAATCCTAGACTCTACGAACAAACTTTACGCGAGGTGGACAGGACCAGCCGAAATAGTAGCTCTGTAACCCTGATTCTTACAAAGTGAAATTAATAAACGGGAATGTTAGAAATGTCCACGTAAATAAGATAAGAAAATTTACTCCTAGGGCACAGGCGGTGGGGATGATCTTCGAAAATGAAGAAGAATTAGGAGCATCCCACCCCCAGCATGAAAAATAACTCCGCCTTATTCGATATAGAGGACGTTGGTCTCAGTCATTTAAGAAATGTGGAGAGGGAAAAATGTTAGATTTATTATATAAACGAGTTGCAACCCGTCGAAATTCGACGTACTAAAATGTTTGAAAGGAACTGTCAGATCGAAATTATAATAAACCTACAAAAATAATTACGACAAAAAATTCATCTTACATTGGTTGTCTAACTCTTAAAACAAATAATATTAACCAAAAAATATAAACCCAAAATTACCAAAATATTATTTCTACAAACTTCAACTGCTTAAATTATTGAAAAATTAAACTGTATTAGATTACGTAATCAAGATGAATAATTATGATGAAGTTATCGATGGAGCTCTTATGTTTGTTTTTACTGGATGAAAAATCAGTAAAAAGGATTTTGCTTTGTCACATCATAAAATTTTCCCCCATAAAATCTAAACTGTACGTTATTTTCACATTCTCGTAATTGACATACGCACCACTCAAATTCACAATTTGAAAGTATTTTAACGCGCAAAAGAATAGATTATTAATGAATGCATTTCCAAAGTTAAAGTCACGTTTGTCCGATACAACTTTTCATGTGAACATTCGCACAAACCTTAAGTTCTAATCTTAGTACCCGCGAAAAAAAAATTCAGAAATTTGACTTTAGTTGTCATAGTATTCGCCATTTATAGTATTGGTCAAATATTTGGTTTTATCAAAAAAAAAAGGATCGTTTTGTTTTAAATATATCATTTTTACTCAATGAATCATTTTGCCGAGCGCCTCAAACTCATTTATCAGCGTAATGTAAAAATATTAAAATGTAGCTGATTTATGAAGAAGAATGCGTGTTTTATTTAATGTCTGACATCATTTTCTGTTCAAAAATTATAAAAAAGTTAATTTTATTTGTAATGTGAAAATGGCATCAATCAGGATATAATGAATAAAAATAATAAACCATGAATATTTTCCGTTTACTTTCAATATAAATGGAGTACTTCAGTTGCCACAATTACAAAATTTGTATTAAAAACTACAAAAAAATTAATATCTCAAAAACAAATTGAGATACAGCTTTCAAACAAATAGTATTTAAAAGAGAATTTTTTTCCTTATACGACGGTGTAAAAAGTTAAAAAGTGTGATGCATAGAAGTTTAAAACTTTGCAGTAGAGAAAATGCAAAACCAAAATTTTATTTCAAATTTCAAAGTGTTGCCATTCGCAAAATGACGTATGCGTTACGCACATATATGTTTGTCCTTTATAATATAGATATAAAGAGTTATTTTCGAGAAAAGTGCAAATTGTTAAAGTAGGACACCATAAAATACGAATAAGTGACGCAGAAAAGAAAAAGCCGTACGATTAGGGGAGAGTAGCCATATTGGGACCACCGCTTTAATTGGGCCGTTGCCATTCTGCCGTTAATAACAGGAAGAGACTCCTTCTACCGCTGAAATTCTACTCATCAGAATGACGTCACTCATCGTTAGAAGAAGCAGCCGCCTACTACGGGCTGTTTTCAGACAATTTAAAAAAACCCCTAAAGTTAGCTGTTTTGATCTAATTTTTTCCTACTAAACGTAAGTGAATATTTTAAAACTAAATTAAGTTGTTATGTTTTCATATACATATATGAATTCATCTGTTTATTGCGCATATTTTTCAAGCGGACTTGTTTGATTTCGTTTTTGTTCTTAGTCTTGGAATTAACTGTTTTAAAAAATTGCGCAGTTGCCGTAATTGGACCAATTTATGTTGCTTAAATTGGACCAGATATGTGATGATAAATTTGAAAAGTAAGTACTGAAATATCTGGATTAATTATTTTGTACAGTTTAGACCAATATAATCATAAAAATATTTTTACATGTCTATGCAATAAATTTTGTTTGCAATGTCTTTTATCTTGTATGTAATTGTATTTATTTTCTTTGAATTCTTTATTCCTACGGCATATTTGGTTTACAGAGTTGAATTCAAACATTTTCCTCCTGCAGAATATTTGTGATGGAAGACTTTTTACATGTTCTGGAGGGTGGAATTATACTTTTTTGCCATTAAAACGCATAAAATCTTAAACCTTGATGAAAATGTTGAAAAAGACATCGACAAGCTGTCTGGAAGAAAAACACCCGTGACAGCAAAAGCTGTCAAAGATATAGGAAACAAAAAGCAGACAGTAAGTTGTGAAGAAATTGATCTGCAACAAGGCTTCAGCTACAAATCCTCCCCAAAAGCAAAAAAAAAAAAAATCATTAGAAATGTTATTTCCCTTGCTAAATTCAGTTAAATCAAAGTACAGAGGGAGCCAAAAAACAGTTGTGTTAACATCATAGCCGTATAAACTAAGCCTTAAAATGAAAAAAAAAAAAGAAAAGAAAGGCAAAAGGGAAGCTTTCACACCACAAAAGCAATTGGAACATGGAGTTTAAAAAAATAGGCGTAATGCAATTAGCGAGAAAATGATGGAAGGGAAGAACTACAAACATAATATAAAGAAAACTTCTGTTGCAAAAAAAGTCTGATAATTCAGAATATAAAAAGAAAAATTTAGACAGTAATGATTGGTTATGCCTAATTTGAAGGAAAAAAATTAGCACAAATTATTCGCTGTTTAGATTTGCCATATACGGTTCCATGTTGTGTGCGCTGGAAAACAAAAACAATAAATAAAATTCATGTATAAGCTTTGCATCACTCCTTACATGATATTCAACTGACAATTAGTTCCATAATTTCTATTCTTAATTATTGATAACTCTGATTTATATCTTGAATACATTTTGATTTAAAACAATTACACTTATTTTCAGATATATGATTTCATTATATTTCATTGCTGTTACTTTGTTTGATTGTTTCATTAATCGCGAACATTGCTTTTAATAAAATTAGTTATATTCCCTAGTCATTAAAACAATCTGGTTTTATTTGGTCCAATTTAGGAGACTGGTGGTCCAACTTAGGCAACCAGTTGCTGAATTTGGACCACTTTTGACAAATTTTTCAAATTAAAATAAAATTTAATATTTTCAAAAAGAAAATGATCTAAAGTTTTATTTAGTTAGTAGATGAATTGATTGACCCCGTGTAGTAATATTTTTCAGATATTCCAAAAATTAAGGGAGTTACACCTGAAAATAAGCGAAGTGGTCCAAATTAGGCTATTCTCCCCTACAGGATCCCAGAGGATGTCAATCCTCAAGTAGAGAAAGAAATTGAGGAGCTATTGAAACTAGGTCAGATTGAAGAAAGTGAGGCAGATGCGCCACATCAAGTAGTATGCGTGATGAAGAAGGATAGGGCCTTGCGCCTATGCGTAGATTTTTGTGCACTAAATGCTCTTACGAAAACTGATGATTTCCCAATGGAAAATACCACAGATCTGTTATTCAGTATTGGCAGGGCCAATGTGATAACTACCATACAGCTATTGAAAGTGTATATAGCCATACCATTAGAAGAATTGAGTCAAAATTTAGCATGTTTTAAAATTCATAGGGCTCAGTATCGCTTTAAAGTAATGGCCTTCGGGCTCAGGAACGCAGCAGGGACTTTTCAAAGAGAAATGAATAAAGCGCTGTCCGAACACAAGGCGTTCACTGAGCATATATAGACGACATAGCCGTTTTCTCTGAAACATTTCCTGAACACCTGATGCATTTAGAAAAGATAATTTCTAAGTTATCACAGTTACAATTCTCAGTAAACTTGAAAAAGTGCGAAGTCGCAAAACCTCAGATTAAGTATTTAGTACATATCATCGGTAGCCATCGGTAGCCATCGGTAGCCATCGCTCCGACCCCGGAAAAGTAGAGGCCATTCGAAGGTTAGCAGTGCCTCAAACGAAAAAACAGTTGAAAAGTATTCTTGGTCTTTGTAATTATTATAAAGATTACATTCCCAAATATGCCGAAGTAGCATATCCTCTAACTGAACTGACGGAAAAGAACAGTCCAGAGCGGTTGTGTTGATCAGACGACCATGCCCGGACATTTAATGAGTTGAAAAGAAGTCTAATCTAAGCACCTAATCTACTTACTCCCGTAATAGGAGTGCCATTTGTCATCGAGTGCGACGCATCTGCAGTCGACATCGGCGCATGTTTATCACAGCGAAAAGACGAAGCACTGTACCCGTTAAGCTATGCCAGTCAAAAGCTCACCAAAACTCAACAGGCTTGGCCGACTATTAAAAGGGAGGCCTATGCGGTCATCTGGAGTCTAAAGAAGTTCGAAACGTGAAATTTGATTCACCTGTGAAACTTATCACTGATCACAACCTACTAACTTTCATCACCAAAAATGCCCCCCCCCCCCACTCTTCCAAACTGCAGCGATTGAGCACTGCAGAAATACGACATTGTGATTTCGCACCGACCTGGTGCCAAGTTGATAAATGCAGACGCTTTATCACGGTTGGAAACTGCAGCATAAAAAGAAAAATAAATTGAAAAACTTTCCAAACTGTATAGAATTTTTCAATAGACTTTAAAGTGTTTGTTCAACAGTAATTTAATTTGTTCCAGCTGCTATATCTTTTATATATTTTTTTTGTGTATTGTATATATTGTGTATTATTAAGTATTAATCCTTTTTGTTGTATTAATAGGTAAGAAGAGTTATAGGCGGTGTGCCCAGACTACCTTAAGCATTTAGTTTGTATCTTTTTATATATATTTATTAATTTTTATTCATTAATTTTCATTTGGGTAATTTGTTAAAAAAAATGAAGTATGAGGACGTCTCCAGACTAAATTTCAGATAGAAAATGTAATCCCCCCCCCCCACTTTCAATCTTGGGTGGGAGGTGTGATGTCTGGAGATGTCTGGAGAACTTTTCTTTTAGTTTCTGATGGCGCCATTGTCACGTGATACGTGGGCACGGAGAGGAAGGGGGACACTGTTTTTCCTTGTGGAAGAGGATTTTGAGAAATGTAGAGATAAGCCGCGCATGTGGGCCGGCGAGAGTTTTGATATATAAAACGAAAGTGTGCCAGGTGCTACGAGCACCGGAGTATTATAATTTTAGTAGTTAGTGAAGTAAAGATTTATGTGTGTAAAATAAGTATGGAAGTAGTGAGAATGAATATTGAGTCATTATTCTGCACTTGAAACCTGAAATTTATAATCTATACATAATTATACATAGTTGTGTCATCATTTGTGTCGTCATATAACGTCTTTGTGTACTCTGTAAATCAACTACATATTCTGTGTTAAAGTATTAGTCATCTATTAACCACCCCTCTGATGATTAGCGGAAATCGAGCGTCACAACGTCTAAGCAGATTTGTTTACACATCACATTTTCCCAAACAATTTTAATAATAATTAAACCATGTAGCATCACGTTATTCTGCATTTGAAAAAAATGATTTTATTTCCCTTAACAAATATTTCAATATAAATTAAAGTGGGTGAAACCTTCCATATGTAGGGAGCCTGGACCTATTATTTTCTCATAAAATCAATCATTTTTCTAGTTACTTATATTTTACAATTATGTCGCAACTTGATTTTGATAACTGATTGTATAGTGAATAAAATGTTATATGAAGCTTTATTTTAAGTTCAGTATTTAAAAAATAAAAATTCATTTTCTAAAAAATAGTCAACCCACCCCAGTCTCCCCTATATATATGTATATATATATATATGGGATTATATGGGAACGTCCACTGTTACTCTTGTGGCCGTCAAAGCAAATTTCCATATATATTTCCAATTCCTTTATTACAAAATATAATTAGGATAAATTTGATGCAACTACTTAAAATTCATGTACTCTACTTTCATAAACCATGTACAATTTGTAACAAAAAGCATTTTACTTGCCTAGATAATAAATCAAAACTTTGTTACTCTTGTGACCACAAAAAAATGCAATTTTCAAAAATTGTGTTTGACGCAGAAATTCTGTGAATTATATGAGACTATAGAAATAAAATTTACAGAATATAGTAGAGTAATTATATCTTTTTAAAAAGCATTAATCATTGAACTCATCTGATAACACATGAATTAGTTACGTTTGATTTTGCAAAATGCTAAGTGTTACTCTTGTGACATTTTGTCCATAATAAAATTGTAGCAAATATTCAATTTAAATACTAAACAAAATAATTAAAAGAAGTTTAAAAAAAATATTTTCCATACAGAACAACTTTTAATGCTGGTTTAATTTTAAAATAACATAAAGTAATGTACAAAATACTAAAATTAACAAGCACTATAACCACACAGCAACCTCTCAGTTTCTTCTACTTAACAGAATAAGTCATTGTCTTCATTATCAATAATATCACTTGCAACTTCTCCTGTATCATGATTTACTTAATGAAACAAAAATTCTTTGTACGAATCATGTTAGTGTATGGTCTGTAGTAGATAGTGTCATTTTTCATGGTTATAACAAATTGTACTTGCTGAATGCCCTTCGCTGTTGGTATTTTCTCGCAAACTAATGAAACTTTATTGTTTTATTTCTTTTGGCAAAATAAGCAGTATAACTTAGAATTGCTTTTTTAGCACGCACTTCATTCCATATATATCATTATACAACACAAAATAAATCTACAGCATCTATACTAGGAGTATTCAAAAATATCCCCAATTAGGTTAATTGAGAAAGGAGTCTGATTCATTGCAGGCATATTTGCATAGTTATATTTTTGTTTAAATTGGAAAGCACAACAATCATATGAAAAAGTAAAACAGGTACATTTTAGGAAAATACAAATTCCCTTAAAGATGCAATATTGAAATTGTTACATACGAAAACATTTACAAAAAATTGATTATGAGTTACATTGTCTAAAATGACAGCATAAGATTTTACTTTATTAGGATCATACTAAATAAAAAGCTGAAAACACAGTCGCTTGTCGATTCAAACAGTAATGTAGTATTTCATACCAGAATTTCGTCTTGGCATGAAAATAAATCAGTTTCCAGAAAATCCACTGGCATAACTATTCTTTGAGAAATGGTTATTTTTTTTGCATTACGAAAATAATCCTTTGTACAAGTTTCAATGAATTTGTGTCACAGAAATAGATTTAGTTGCTTTCGAAAATTTTTAAACAATCAGGAATGTTTAATGCAGGAAATACACCAGTTACTACATTATGAATTGCTTGAATGTTTCCGTGACAGCAACAGATAGAGATATTCTGATGAGTAACTTTCTATTGTTTTATGAAACTAGGCTTTAAAGTTGCAAAGGAATCTCCAATTTTTCAATTTAGGAAAGCTTTTTTAAACAAAAAACGTATTCCCTTTAAATGTCTTCTAGAATTGATGAAATTATGTAAACTTTTTCACGCTTAACTAACGTAGATTTAGCTGAAGAATGACTTCTTTCTAAATCTTCATCGACATAAAATTCTCCAAAGCTGTGGAGTTAGATTTTTTTCCATTACTCTAACTGAGGTCAGCCAGTTCTCTACTTTCTCCTTTTTCTTAATATTTCCATTTTTTTGTTGAAACTTTTGCTGGTTCTAAGACTTTTCTTCACCTTATCGTAATATATTTTGTTTTGTTTCTTTCTCACAACAACATATTCAATTTCATTCTTATTTTTTGACTACAATTTTTGGCGCTAAGCAGAATTTTTCCTGCTCTTTAAAACAATGTTGTGTATAAGAAGCAATATTAAAATCTTTCCTTTAAAATATGCTATCAGAATCCTTTCCATAAGAGTTACTATAAGAACCTCTGTAGGATATACAGCAGAGTTTAGTAAACGGAAGCTTTTCAATGCCATTAAAATATCTAATCAAAGACCATGTGCTTCAAACCAATCGAAAGCACACAAAAATGACACGAGTTGAGTTGTTTTATTATATCTTTAATTACTTCTCATGATTATTTTATAATCTTAAGTAATACCAAAAATGAATAAAAATAAATCCAACCATTAAAAAAACACTAATAAAGATAATTTATCTTCCTTAAAATTTACAAAATAACCTTAGTTATAGTTAAAACTATTTCAAGAACTGCTCTTATAACAGAGAAAAAACAACAAAACTTTAAGCATTCTGTTTGTTTTGGTTGTAACGCAGTTTTAAATCAACTATCGACAAAAGATTATGTGTTACTCTTGTGACAACTCCCCAGAGCCTATTCCATGCATAGCATAAACAAAATATTTAATGTAAAATATGTCTTATATCTCGAAATCAGAGAATTAAAAGTTTTGGCTAAAAATTTTAAGTATTTTTTTTTTTTTTTTTATTAAAACTTTTGTATGTTTTCCGTTACTCTTGTGACATTTAAGTATTAACGTTTAAATACAGCCAAAAATGTATTAAAGACATTATATAATAGATTTTATCTATGTAGATCTTAAAGATATGATAATAGTTTGTAGGTTTGAATGCATAGTAATTTTATTGAATTCTAAAAAGTATAAAAATCATACATTTCAATAAGTTGTATTTTAAGCTCAAATGTAAATTTAGTTTTATACTGTTAGCATCCAGCTCATTTTCAGTAAACACTTGCTCTTATGAAATTAAAACTTACAAATTCATATACTTCAACTCTTTACCTTTAAATTGATGTATCACACTTATATTTCCGTTTAAAAAAAAATTCAGCAATTTTTATTTTTATTTTTGCCGTGACGTTCCCATATACACTGGCTTCCAAACGTTAAGGTACAGAGACTGGATGCTTTCGATTGCACACGTTTTGTCAAATATCTATCAAAATTATTGGCGAATTGCTCTTGAACTTCTAGAATGTAAAGAACATGTTTGATTTTATATTTCTCGGTGAAGATTTATCGGGGGGGTACAATTAGGGGGCTAATAATAAATTTAATAATAAAATAATATTTGCGATCACCTATGTAACCTGCAATTAAAACAGGAATATATTGAATATTTGATGAGATATGGGCATATTTATGAGATACTTTTTAACTGCGCATGCGCGGAAGATTTCCAAATTTTTATTTCATAATTTGGTAGTCAGTATTATGGGGCAACTTCTATAAAAAGTCCAGTCAAATGTTGTGAAAACTTAGAAAGATATAGTGAGCTGATTGAAAGATGTGGAAAATCCCTTATAATAAAGCTATTTTTAGTAAGCAACTCACTATATCGACCTTATCTTTGTGAATTTTCGCGATATTTGACTGGACTTTTTATATAAGTTGCCCTAAAAAGCTGGCTACCAAATTATATAAAATTTTAGGATCTTCTACGCATGCGCAGTTAAAAATTATTTTATACAAATACCCATATCTCATCAAATATTCAATATATTCACGTTTTAATTTCAGTATACTGTTGCTACTGTTCTTTGTCAGGTTTTTGGAAAGTTGTGTTAAATTTGGTTGAAAACTCTGTATGCTATAAAGAAAAAACTTTTGAATTTTTCACAAAAACGTTAACATCTTCACGAATATGAGTTCTATGCTCACACAAATGCATACAAATGTTGAACAGGACCCAATTAGTCATTTACCGCAGTGACAAACTATTACCAGCCTTTTCGGTTACATAGGTGATCGCAAATATTATTTTATTATTAAATTTTTTATGAGCCCCCTAATTGTATCCCCCGACAAATCTTCACCAAGAAATGTAAAATTAAACATGTTCTTTACATCCTAGAAGTTCATGAAAAATTCGTCATTAATGTTGGTAGATATTCGACAAAACGTGTGCAATCGAAAGCATCCAGTCCCCGTACCTTAACTTTTGGAGGCCAGTGTATATCCCTTGTTTATGGACACGATAACTTCTATAATTCTGCACAAATCTTTTTCAAACTGATATATGAAATACAGAGGCAGAAAATCTCTGCAAAGTTCATTAATTGGCAAAATCGGAACAAGGAGGTGGAAATAGGGAAGGATTTTGTAAAAAGCGAAAAATAATTTCTGAATTAAAATACGTGCCAAATCAGTTTAAATTTATTATTACTTTTAGGAAAAGGGCCAAAAATTTATGTATGACAGATTTTTGATAAAATTGAAAATGGGCTCAAAGAGCGAAAAAAGTAGGATTTAAGGGAGGAAAAAATTCAGAACCTCGTCAATTCTCAAGATATAAATTCACTTAAACTTATTATACGTCTTCTTATTATTATCTACAACTTTTATATTGGCAAGATTTTAATAGGACCAACTTTTTCCGAAAACAAAAATGGAGTTGAAGAAGGAAAAAATTCATAACTTCGTCAATTCATTTATTACAGGGTAATTATAGGATAGATGGCCATAGAGGAGAGATGGCCAGCCCAAATATTTTAAATACTGTAACATAAATTTCAGCATAAACTTTTTTCGTAAGAAATATTCCAACGTGTTCATTCCTTGCGACATGCGGCTGTGTTTTTCAATTTTTAAAAGAAAGTGTAATTTTAATATTTATTTAATTTAGTGGTTGAATATTTTTGTTGAATTAGGTATCTGAATGTTTTGCAGTACCTATGTTACATTTTTTATTTACTATAAGGACTTTTAAGGCACGTATATAATCCAATCTTTGATTTTAAGTCTAAAACAAAGACGTACAATGGCCTACTGATGATTTAAATAGGGTGGCAGTCTGTCCATCAGTTTTAGGAGAGATGGTCACCTATAATCAATTTTTCAAAATTATACGGAGTGAGGATTTTAACTAAATATAATTATTTTTAAAATAATTATATAATTGTTATGGTTATAATTATGTTATTTGATATGATTATTTAAATTTTGACTCATATAAATATTTCAATGGCAATAACATAATATGGCCTTACAATGTATTTTTGTTTCAGAAAATATTGAAAAACTTCGGAAACGTTCTTTTCAGAAACAGATAAAGTTGCCAAATAAACTTAAAACCATGAAAAACTAATAATAAACGCGAGAAAAAAACAAAACCGACACTTCCAGTAGCGAAGAAGATGAAATATTTGAAATTATTAGGTTCTACAGATTCTGAGGAAAAGGAATCGGATGAGGATCACTGTGTTGGTTGTGGAAAAGAATACAATACCATATATACCACCAAGTTATTGACCAAAAAGGATTACTGGATAGAATGCAAAAGGTGCCAAAGGTGGTTCCATGAAACGTGTACAAACCATCAAGATCTTTGCCGAAAATGTGGTAAAATTTTACGAAAAGAGAAGAATTCAAATTATACTTCAAATTTTGTTTATTCAAATTTTATTCACTGATTTTCCGAGATATAATTGCATGTTTATAAATTTCTTTGTGGTTTTTCATAATTAACTACATGAAATGTGTTATTTTTTGCTGTTTTAACTTTATTTTTTCTTTCTTATATTGGATGGACATTTCTACTCGGCTTGAAGGAGAGATGGCCGTCTGCCATTTTAATTTCAATTTTGTTTCCCACTTTTTGTTCTCGATATTTAATTATTTTTTGTCCAAAATATGATGAGGATATTTTAAGAATTTCAAATATGTATAAATATTTCTTGTATTCGCATTCTAAAATTTTTTTATTTCAATCTTTAAAAACTATGGCCATCTATCCTAAAGCTACCCTAAACTTACTTAATATTATCTATAACTTTTATATTGACAAGTTTTTGGATATGACCAACTCATACTCCAAAAACAAATTAAACAAAAACAGGGGTTGAAGAAGAAATTACCGTACCGACATGATTTTGAAAATAAAAAACTGCTCTTACAGAAAAATGTTCAAAACTTGTCAAAAGCGGCCAGATAAAATTGGTTAAACTGGGTGTATCTCTAACTTGTTTTGCTGGTGAAATTAGTACTTAACTTCGAACTCTACCTCCGCCTGTATCCGCAGCTGTCATAGATTTTTTTTTTGTTAATATCTTTCCGTGTTATTGTAAAATAACTGCGATGGTCGATTTTTGACACAAGTAAAAATTTGTAGCAATGTTTCAGAATCTAAAGATATATATTTAAAAATACATCGCATCTACTAATTTTCTGTAAACGATCTACCAAACACATACATATTATTTAATGTTTTGTTGATGACATGTACTACACTGTAAAAAAAAACCACTGTAGATTTGCCAGAACAAACTCGATCACAGTGAATGTGCTGTATCTTTCTTTGGTTTCCTGACTATATTAACATGGAAAATACAGCAGTTGCGAAAAATTAACATCACAATGTGCTGGCAATTTGGACGCATTTTTTTACATCACAAACTGCTGGCGTCCAAATTGCTAGCCCATTGTGCTGTATAATTTTACGCAACTACTGTATTTTCCATGTTAATATAGTCAGAAAACCAAAGAAAGATACAGCACATTCACTGTGATCGAGTTTGTGCGCGAGATAAACAGTACTGTGTACTGTAAAAATGTCGTTTTTTTTACAGTGTATGCCATTATATGCTTCCATTTAATAAGAAGTGAAGTTTTTAATGGAAAATGAGGTGAAATCTGTCAAATTTCGACGAAATAAAATGTTTCAAAAGGAAATGTTACACTGAATTTATAATAAACTTACAAAAATAAATACAATACTAATCCTCCTTACATTGATTAGTCAAACTCAACATATTACTTTTAACCTAAAATTGCCAAAATACTATTTCCATAAAGTTACACTGTACAAAATATTAAAAAGTATAATATAATATACATTATCAAGATAATAATTATGTTGAATTTATCAGTTGACCTTATTGCTTGGTATTACGGAATGGAAAATAAACAAAAACGATTATACTTTATCACAATCATGCAATCCCCCCCCCCCCTCCCATGAAATATCAACCAAAAGTCATTTTCGCCATCTCTAAATTGTACTTCTCTCATATCGATATTCACTATATAAAAAATAATTTAATGCACAATAGGTTATTAATAACTATCTTTCCAAACTTGAAGTTACGTTTGTCAGCCACAAATTTGCTTGTGGACCTTCGCACTCTTATCTTGAGGTTTTAATCTCAGTCCCAGCGAGTAAAAATTCTAAATAATTATGTCTTTTAGATGCATTTGTTATAAAATATTTAGTTTTTATCAAAGAACAAGAACGATTTGTTTTAATCATGATTATGACGTCATTTTCAATCTATAACAGCTTTATGAGGAATAATCCGTGTTTTTTTTAGCACGCGCATTACAAGCGTGTTTTAAAGCGCGACGTCATTTACTGTTCAAGTTTGTTAAAGACGATATTTGGAAATTAGAAAGTGGCATCAATAAACATATAACCAATAAAGATAAATAAACTTCAAAATTTCTTTTTGCTCGGCAAAAACGGAAGTAATCCGTCTGCCACCCTTTTGAAGAATTTTCATACACAATCCTTTAAAATTAAAATACAAAAATGGGAATATTTTAAAAAATAACTTGTTCGAGCACATCTATAAATGAACAACTTTCATAAAAAAAAAAAAAAAAAAAAAAAAAAAAGCAGAAAGCTCAGGCCAGATGACTAAAAAAACAGCCTTGTCTTTTAAATATAAGGATAATACACAAAAAATTGCAGTTATCCCTGCAGATTATTCTATTTTATGAAAAAAAAATCACATTACAAATACGATCCATTTTAGATATACTCATCATAAATCAGTAACAAATCAAAGCACGCAAAATATGCATTATGTATATAAGTGTTTCATTTCTTTCTGAAATCGGAGATGTTATCGCCATTATTCAACATTATAAATCTAAAAACTTAGTTTTATGAATTCAAACTTCTGAATGTGAAATAAATCGAAATTCCATTTTGCAATTCAAAATTTTTCAATGGATTTTAGAAATTCCGTTTTATTGGAGATTGTAATCCGTCTTTGCAATGGTATGCAATTTTGCTGCTACCAAAGTAATTATAAAATTTTAGTTTTTAATTTGATTTGGTTGCGATCAGTTACAGACATTTTTTTTTATTCGATGCAAAGCTGAAGTTTGAACTTTTTAAAATATGATAATTAATTGCTTTTGTTTATTCTGAGAAACTTTTAATGCATATACTTTTAGGTTGTCTGAAACAATTGAAATAAAATGTTAAAAAAAAAGAAAAAAAAGCTTCAAAACGAATGCAATCAATTAAATATCGGGAACGTCCATTCTTAAAATACAGCCAAAGTGACTAATTAATATATTATTATAAAAATTTTAGACATGGTAAAATTAACTTGTTTAAAGCAAAGGTAGCTGTCGGGTGTCCTAAAATAGACTGACTGATTTTAAAATTCAATAACCTGCAAATGGTCACAGCTATTAAAAAAAAAGTCTTGCAAGAGTGCTATGCAAGATGTCAGTAGTTTTTTTTTTGTTTTTTTTTGTTTTTTTTCTTACTGCCATTCTCAAATTTAGTTTAAAATAGCAGCGGTGGATGGCGCTCTTAAGCAATAGGCGGTAATTTCAGTTTCGAATTTTTCGCCTCTCTCTTCTACCGGTATTGATGTGAAAGAATGATGTTAAATATATAAAATGGTTCTTAGCTGCCAATGCAATTTTGGTACCCAATCCATATACACACTATATAGCCAAAGTGACCGGTCACTTGCAATTTTAGACGCTTTGTTAAATATCTAGAAAAATACATAAGGAATTAACCTGAAACTGCAGGTGTGTAAACAGTATAGTATAGGTCATATATTCCCGTGAACATTTTTTTTCCCGAAACCCCATAGGGGACCTCCAACCAATTGAAAAAGAACGAATATCTTTTGAATAAACTTGTAAAAACTAATGTCGCAAAAGCATTCAAACTCGAGATTATTAATAAGTGTCTTATTGTAATATATTGTTTTCATTTTTATGAGGATAGCATGTATACTCGTAGAGAAATTAAAGTTTGTATAAAAACATTCCCAAATTTCGCATATATTCTTTGGCCATATAGTGTATCACCTCATTCTTTAGCATCAATACTAGAAGAGAACGGAAAAAAGGGGCCTGAGATTTTGCAGCTGTTGCTTACAGCGCCATCTATAGCTGCTATTTCAAACTAAAAGTGGGAATCGCAGTAAAAAAAAGAACTCCTAAGATTTTACATAACACTCCTGCAAAAATTTTCTTGATAGCTGTCTCAATTTGCAAGTTATTGAATTTTCAAATCACTCAGTCCGTTTTAGGACACCTGCCATGTTTTTATAAATATTTTGGCATTATAAAAATGCGTCAATGTTTTTCTTGGTTTTTAAGTAACAGCAAAATCCAGTATAATGAGTCCAGAGGCATTATTGTTCTCTGATGTAGTAAAGATTAATCGAATACGAATTTTAAAAAAATGATTACTCAATATTATAAAAATGCGTTCATGGAGGAAATAATTATCATGAGAAAAAAAAAAAAAAAAAAAAAAACTAGAACAGAGCCAGTTTATTTGTAATGTTTAGTTTTAATATAGTCTATTTGAGTAAACATATTCATGAATAAATGTATTTTAAATAGTATCAGGGGAATGTTCAGATACAAATATTCCCGATATTTATACATGGTGTGTTCACAAAGTTTCAAGACTGGTCTGAGAATACAAAATTTAATAAATATTTTTGTACAGCTAACCAAAATTCTTCGAAATATGACCCTTGGGCATCAACACACAGTTGCGAGCGTTTTTTTTCCATAGTTCATAAGTTCATTGGAAGTCTTCGCGCGCAAGGCTGTTAAGGGACCTCGTCGAAGCTGGAAGCGTGGATCGCTGGAAACGTGTCGAATCGCTTCTCTTTTAGGCCTTTCTTGATCCGGAGGGACAAAAAAATATCGCTGGGAATGAGGTCGGGATTGTAGGGGGGCTTGTAGCAGGATTACCACGTTAAACTTAGCCAAAACTTTGGCAGCTGCGAGCGACGTGTGAGAGGGTGCATTGTCCTGCTGAACAATCCAATCCTGTGCCTGTGTGGGTGCGCCGTGTCAGGTCAATTTTACGCTGGAATGCACCACCATTTGAAGGATCGAGTCCGTCGCGTCCGCCCAGACATCAGAAACGATTGGATTGTTCGGCAGGACAATGCGCTCACTCACACGCCTCTCGCCGCAATCGAAGTTTTGGCTAAGTGTAACGTGGCAATACTGCCACAGGCCGCCCTACGGCCTCGACCTTGCTCCCAGCAACTTTTGTTGTTCCTACAGATGAAGAAAGACCCGAAAGGGAAGCAATTATATACGATTCCAGCGATCCAGGCAGCTTCGACGAGGTCCCTCAACAGCCTTGCGAGCGAAGACTTCCAGTGAGCCTATGCCGGCAGCGGTGTTGTGATGCCCAAGGGTCATATTTCAAAGAATTATAGTTCGCTGTACGAAAATTTTCAATACAATTTGTATTCTCAGACCAGTCTTGAAACTTTGTGAATACACCCTGTATATAACAAAATTTTGCTCTGACAGTATCACCTATTGTCATTTTAGGTGGATTTCATACGAAATACTACCTATTGCAGTCGTTACCAGGATTTACGTGCGACTTTTGAAAAATTCCTTCATAACATTTCGTTATGAGCCCTCGTGAAACCAAAACCACCCGAACCTTAAAAGTTTATATATATATATATACCGGGTGTCCTAAAAATGACTGACTGATTTTAAAATTCAATAACTTGTAAACTGTGACAGATATTTAAAAAATTCTTGCAGGAGGTCTATGCATAAGGTCAAAAGATTTTGTACAGTGATTTCTGATTTTAGTTCGAATTACAAACAATAGATGGCGCTGCGATCAATAGACGTTAAATTCAGGCTCGATTTTTGGTACTTCGGGGCCCGCATAATACATTTCCATCTCCTTTTTCTGCATGGAACAAGAGAAAGGACCAAAAATCGAGCCTGTATTTAGCGACTATTGCTTACAGCGCCATCTATTGTTAGTAATTCGAACTAAAATCGAAAATCACTGTAATAAAACTTTTGACCTTATGCATAACCCTCCTGCAAGAATTTTTTAAATATCTGTCACCGTTTGGAAGTTATTGAATTTTAAAATCAGTCAGTCCTTTTTAGGACACCCGGTATGTGCGTGTACTGAATTTTGACATCACGATAAAAGTCGCAATTATGCGCAGATCGTCTTCAAACTCGCCAAAACATTGAGATGACTAATATCTCGGCGGGTATTGGAAAAGAGCAAAATCGGCCCAAAATGGTGAAAATGAGGAGTGTTAAAAATTTTGAATGCCGCCTTAACATGATTCCGATAAAAGCTGCTCTTACAGAAAAATGACAGGAAATTTTAAACATTTTTCGTTATAGCAATTGCCAACAATTAAACAATTAAAAAATCACAATAAAATTCTTAACACAACTATTACTTTTCTGTACCTTTTCACGTGAAAAATGAAAATGAAATAAATACTTTGACGATTTTTTTTTAAAGTGAATATTACGACATAACTATTATATAGCAAGATTTCCACGTGAAAAAGGAAAAGGAAATCAATAGTTTGAGGAGTTAAAAAAAATTGAATTTACGTCATATTGGAAATATAATGGACGTCAGCAGGTGAATATGTAACGTCATGTGAGTTTGAAAAAAAGTATTGAAACGTGATAAAAAACCGACAAGGCAAAATCGGCCCAAGGCGGTGGAAATAGGGAGGGTTAAAAGTTTTGAATACCGCATTATTATGATTCTGATAAAACCAGCTCTTACAGAAAAATTAAATTAAGAACTCGAAATTGTTCGCCTATATGGAACTCGAACTGTATAAAATTGTTAAACTGTGCTTATCTGCAATATTCATTTAGTTTTTATTGGTGAAATTAGTACTTAACTTCGAAATCTACCTCCGCATATAGACCGAGCAGGCAGGGATTTTTTTATACTTAGTATTATTTTAAAATTCTGAAGCAGTTGTTATTAACGCTGGCTGAAATTCCTATTAAAGATGGTGAAATGTTTTGAAAGAATACCAAAGTACCATGATTTTCTGCGTTTGAGTCAACCTTATTTTTCTAACCATGAAATGGCGTACTGTGTGTGTGTATTCGATGGCTAAGAAACGATGACAAAAGATAAGTGACAAAAGAAACGATTATTTCTTTATTTATATATTTTTGAGAAGATAAATATGTTGGGGACAAATTACGTGTAAAAATCATCAAAAGAAAAGGAAATTACTTGAATGTTTTTTTTTGTTTTTTTTTTCCTAGAAGTGAGCCATTATTTCTCCCCAGTATTTCTCCAGTTAAAAATAGAATCCATATGGCGATTCTTGAAATATAGATTTCCCGAAACATTGCGAATCAAACAGTGATGAGGAACTTTATGTTTTCCAGGTGAATAACTTGCAAGATAAACAATAAATTCGAATTAAAACATATTTCAGTTGATATTTTTGGCTCAAAACATTTCAGAATAGCATATTTTTACCCGACTGAAAAGAAGGGTTATATGTTTCACGCGCATCTGTGAATGTGAATTTCTTAGTACCCTCGAAACATCCCAACGGCTGGATGGATTTTAATGAATGGGATATCTATCAATTCGTCTTAACAGCCCAATGGTTATAGGCTAGGTTTTGTTTTTATACATTCAAAATGGCGACCGTAAAATACAAAATGGCGGTAGAGAAGAAAAAAAAATTACGCACCTTATTGAGTGGCATATCATTGGTTAGGTCTTTTAAAATCAAGACGATGTTTCATTGACTATTTTACAGTCAGAAGCTACGTTAAAATATTATACAACCTGAAAGTTGTGTATGTATTGTGGATCTCTAGCTTTACTGCAACTCTAACCATTATAGACATCTAATGACCTCGTCAAAACAGTGTTTATAGATAGGAACTAACAGTTAAACACATCTTAAAAGACATCAATACAAGTAAATAAAATAAGGTAAATAAGTATTATAAACAAGTTATATATAAAAAAATATTTTAAGTCAATTCCTACTTAGGTCAATAAGAGGATTTTTTTTTCTCTTATTGAATCTTCTTTCCTTTTGAGTGGTGCTTAAAATGCCTTGATCAAGAAGAGGGCTCTCTCGGTCTTAAAATACCTTGATCAAGAAGGGGGCTCTCTCGATTATACAAAATTAATTAATTTAATTTAATAAATTAATTAATATTTGGAAAAGCTGGATTCACATCAAGTGTCATCCACTACAAGTTTAAAAAAATTATTTGAGCTTGATTGGATGAATAAAAAGTATTTTATTAACGATTGAAAATTTGAACAAAATATATATGGGGCATTCTCACAATCTTTTGACTTTCATGTCCTTGAATAATAATTTTTTATTTAATACACTTTTTTTTTCACATAATGGGGAACATCCCATTGTATGATTGCATAACAATATTAACGAGATAAATAAGTTTTGGACGATGTTGGGGGTGCAAATACGAGGAAAACGCATCTACCATCCCGTGTCCCTGATGCTGATTTTTAAGTTTGAAGCTGTCTGGATAAAATTGTTTCAATAAAAATAATTCGACGCAATGTTTTTCTGAAACTGGAACTATTGTTTTATATAAATATGTAGCTAAAAATTAAACTGCAAACATTTTTAGGGTTATTATTTCTTAAACTCTGTCCCTGGGTTTTCGATTCCTTACCATCCCTCTTCTAAAATTATACAGAAAATCATTTCAGATGCAGCCACAGAATTTTTTTCAAGTTTTTTCTCATGCTAGAGAAATAATGTCTAAAATTCTTTGGCAGGAAATTTATTGCAGAATTTAAATCAGCATTTAAATATCAATTTCAAGCATCGTGGCTTTATTGGTAGTCTCACCGTCCCCAAGGTTTATTCCTGCACTTTTCGAGGTAAATTAAAATATATATATATATATATATTTAATCCAATGTTAACAACTGTTTCTAAAAATCAATGAACATTGTGGCTATCACTTAGTCTTAACATGATTTTCCTAAAAATAGGTGGTAATTTTCCTCACCGTTTCATCCTTACCGTCCCCTTTTTTCCAATACCATCCCCCTTTTTCACCTTACCGTCCCTTCTTTAACACCCGTTTAAGACAATGTTATTCAAAAATTCTGTATTAAAAGTACTACATTGTTATTATTTCTTATTTGAATGTCCTGTGGGTACTATGCATATTCATTATAAGTAAAAATTTAGAAGAAAATAAAAAGTTATAGGGGTAAAATGGTAAGGAAAATTAAACTCGCAAGTTTAACTTAAACCTCAGTTAAATAAAAAATGTTACGCTGCTGACCATTTTTTCTTTATTTTGAATCATTGAGGCATTCGTCTATCAGATTGAAATGTTATTTTAGCAAGTTTAATTTCGCCAGATTTTTTCCCCCACAAGACAAAAGATTGTGAGAATGCCACATGTAGCGAGAGTGAGAGCTAATAGTAGGAATTGAAAAAAAATTGTTTCACATTGATGAGAAATAATTAATTAGTTCGCTTTTTACGCAGTCGGGTTTTTTGATTTTTTAAATTTAATTGTTTATATATTTTGAGTTTTATTGAATAGGTATGAATTTTTTTTCTAATTCAACTACTAACACTGTAGCGATTTCATCTCACATGATCAGTATAAAACGAGTTACTAGCTTAGAGTAACTGGCTTGGCCTTTTGCTCGACGCTAACATTCTCGCCTTCTGATTATGAGATCCCTAGTTCATATCCCAGCGTCGCCAATTACCACGATCCTCAACCCTTTTCTTGAAATAAATAACGGGTTTTGTAATAATAACTAGTAGGCTCGGCCGCTTTTGCCCGGATTAACCATGGATGCACTCATGAAAAATAAACACAAATGTAATGCCATAAAAACACAATGATCACTATAATAATGGAAACCTCTTGTACATGTGTAAAAATCGCCAAAATGATAAACAGAAGAAAAAGTTATTTTGACACAATTATAAAAAAAATTCCTTGCCGGCTAGGCCTACAGATTAGATTTTAGATACACAGTAGGGTGGTCACAAGTAACATGGGGAAAAATTTTTTAACGTTTTCTTCGGGGGGGACCCTCCTAAAAGTTGCCAATTAGTTAGAAAATGAGATTGGCAAAGTTTCAGCTCAAATAAATAATATTAACCCGTGCCTCATCGAGGTTGAATTCTTGAAAATTTGCAATTTTTGGCAAAAAATTGTCGTTTTTCTTTCCTTACGTGAAAAATATTTGTCTTAGAAACCTGATTCTTGTTTTATTTCATAGAAACTGTTGTTGCCTTGAAATTTTACTCTCATGAAAACTTATATTTAATGAACATTTAGTATTTTTCAGGACATCTAGTGAACCATACCCTCAAACTCTGCATTTTTGAAACATAGGTAAAAAATGACAAATTAAAAATTTTATTACTTTTGATAATTTTTTTGTATTATTTTTATTAATAGGCAAAAATAAATGAACAATTTTTGTAACTTTAAAAATATTTCACGAATTACAATTGATTATTAGTTATCTAGTTCTGTGTCTAGTAAGAAAGAGCTTCTCGATTTGTGTTGCAGTTGAACCTCTGAATTTCTCTTTTTATTACAAGGCTGTTTTTGTTATCTGTTATGGTTATCTATTTTTAGAATTGACGAAACGTTCCGTAAAACCCCTTTCCCCTCTTGATATGATGGCAGAAATGTAAGATTTTTTAAATTGGCCACATGTCTCATCAAATCATCGACAGTAAGCAGCCAAGTAATTGTTAAGTTTTATGTATTTTATTTTATAATATTCGCAAAATGAACTGAACGCCAGAGAAGCTGCAAGACTTAGAATACATCCACTAGCTAACCACAAACATCGACTCTGCAAATAACTGTTTCGTAAACAAAAAACTGAGCTCATCAAAATCAGATTTTAATATTTCTGTTTAGAGAGAACTGTTGTTCACTGGGGTGGAAAACTGCTTCACCATTTTTTGAATAAAGAAAATGTAGAGTGGATAAAAGTTTTAATTATTTGTGGGGATGAAGAACAGTTACTACGAGTTCCTCAACTTGAAAATAGTATCTGAATAATTCAGGCGAAATCTGTATTTTCAGCAGTTGAAGAGTGGGAGGAAGTTGGTAAAATCCAGGCGATATTTTTTGATACAACTGCAGTAAACACAGGTCGCCTCAGAGTTAACCTGCATTTTTCTATAGCAATTGTTAAAGGAAAAGTCTTCTGTATTTACCATGCCGCCAGCATAATTTAGAAATTTTCCTAAAAGCTGTTCTTGATTGTAAAATGGGCATAATCACTGCCCCTCAGCCAGATATTAAAAAAAAAACCAATTCTGATTGGGTGGTCTAAATTAAACCAGAGTAAGTATACAAATGTTATTGAAGATGAAATACTAGGTATAAATAGTTAATTCAGAAGTAATTTCAAATTTTCTTACAGGAACTCTTAAAAATTAACAGCTCAGGGATGATTATAAAGAGTTTATCCAACTTTGTTTAATTTTTATAGAACTCCTTCTGCAAAAGACTTTTTTCAAAGCACCTGATACTTTTAATCATGTCAGATGGATGGAGGCACAGGCCATTCATTCTCTCAAAATATATTGTTTCAGGGATCATCTTTCAATAAAAATTTAGAAAAAGAAGGTATCAGAGATCTTTTCTTATTTTTAATCAATATTTATGCAAAAGCGTGCTTCAATGCTTCCACTGCCACTTTAGCCCCCAATTCAAGACCTGCAAATAATAAAATCACTTGTTCACTACAGAAAATTTGATAAATAGGTTACAGACAAAGCACTTGCTAAAATGACAAACCGCCTTTGGTATCTTAACTCGGATCAAGTTGCATTTTCATTTTTAGATAATACTTTGGTAAAAAAAGTCAACATAAGCCACCTTATCTAAACCATTTCCACTTCAATCCTTTCCGGCACAGTGTCCCACGCCGGGACCACCTAATTTTAATTCCAAACTTACAAACGGCACGAAGAATATTTTAATAAAATTTTGCTTTTACAATGAAAGGTTAAAGTAATGTGATTTTAATTTCTAAAAATGTCGTTTGTAAATTCTGGGGTAGACAATCATTTCATTCTTTTACGAACAGAATTTTTCTGTGCCGGAAAGGGTTAACGTGACAGTTGTAAGTGAAAATAATTTATTTTCTTTACTATACCTCCTTTCTTGTAACACAACTTTAATAATAAAATGCAATTGAGCATTATTTGCTCTCATTTCTATACTTCCTTTGCCCTCCTTTTTTTAAAAAAATTCTTTCAGTTTTAAATTCGATTTTTTTCCTTTTCTTTGGAATTTTTTTTAATCAAACACTTTATTGGACTTCACAAAACGAAAAAAAGAAAAACAAAAGGTGGAAAGCAGATGAAATGGAATGTTACAAATTATTTTTTCGCTTTTCATAAAAAGTCAATTTTTAGGATTCAGGTGAAATCTGGTCCTGAAAAATGCGCATATTTTTAAATCTATACATTTTTAGAAAAAATGGTGTGTGGGTCTTCAAAGCAAAACTTTTTTTTATAAAATGAGACCTGCATTATGTTTCTAGGTTCAATTGCATTAATTTCATGAAGGAAAAACAGCATTTTTTTGCGAAAAAACACGTTTTTTTCAAACTTAAACCTCAATGAGGCACGGGTTAATATTATCCAAATGAGCTGAAACTTAACCAATCTCATTTTCTAGTCAATTGGCAACTTTTTGGGGGGTCCTCCCGAAAAAATTCGAAAATTGATTTCTTGTGACCACACTAATACACAGGTAGATTTCGAAGTTAACTACTAATTTCACCAATAAAAACTGAATCAAGATTACAGATAAACCAGGTTTAACAATTTTATCTGGACGGTTTTGACAAGTTTTTAACTTCATTTTTCGTTAAGAGCTGCTTTTATCAGAATCATGTTAGGCGAATTTTCAAAAAAATATTTTTCGACGCTCCACAGCTCGATACTTTCTAACACATTTTCAGACTCATTTTTAAAAGCTAGAACATGAAACTTGCTGTTGTGATTTTTATCAAGAGATTAATAAGTTACCTGTGTTTTTATTTTCCTTTCAATTAATTTGAACTTGATTTACAAGCAATTATTTTTGTTTTCAGTACGATTATTTTTTTTTGTTGTTGTTTGTTTGTAGCACTATCGCCTAGGGAAATTCAGCTCAAAATGCCCACTTTGACAGCATTTTTAAAAATATATTTCGCCTTTATCAAAACTCCGTCCGTACGGCGCATTATATAGTTTCTGAATAAGACAACGTGCCAATTCAATGAGTTTGAGAGCAAAAATTAATTTAAAAATGAGTCAGAAAATAAGGAATTTGGATTTGAGTATAACCTTAATGCGATATTTTTTCTTTAAGCCCTATTTTTTTTTAATATGTTTTAGCTGCAAATCTTGGTTCTACCAAAAACTTGTCAATATAAAAGTTGTAGATAATATTAATAAGATGTATAATAAATTTATCCGGATTGGATATCTTGTGAACTGACGAAATTATGAATTTTTTTCTTGTTAAACGCCCCATTCTTTTTTTGTTTGTTTTTATTTATTTATTTTTTTTTTAAGAGTTGCTCCTATCAAAATATTTTCAATATAAAAGATGTAGATAGTATTAAGACGATTTATAACAAATTTAAGTGAATTTGATACCTTGAGAATTATCGAAGTTATGAATTTATTTCTCCTAAAACACTATTTTTTTTGCCGCTTGAGCCCATTTTAAATTTTATCAAAAATCTGAGATACATAAATTTTTGGCCCTTTTCCTAGAAGTAATTATAACTTTAAACCGATTTTATATGCATTATAATTAAGAAGTTATATGTTTTTTCTTTTTGGTTTTCACAAAACACGTCCTTTTTTATCCCGTCCATAACCGATTTTGCCCATTAACGAACTTAACCGAGATTTTCTGCCTCTTGATTTTATGTGTCAGTTTGGAAGAGATTTTTACAGAATTATAGAAGTTATCATGTCCATAAAAAAATGATATATATATATATTAGGGTGGGTCGAAATAACCAAAATATTTATAATTGAATTGTAATACCAAGAAAAAGTTTTTGTAATAAAGAATACAATCGTAAAATACTACACACATGGGTTAATATCTTTTACCGCCGCAAGGGGGCCAAATTTTCAAAAATCGCAAATAACATGTTTCTTCCATTTTTTTTTTTTAATTTATTATCCAAACGTACCAATACAATTTCTAAAAGAACACAATAGCTACATGAAGATATGAGAAATGTCCCAGTAAATGTTCATTATGATGAAATCATATATTTTACCGCCGCAAAAAGACCATATTTTTTAAAAATTTGCAAAAATTTCAATTTTTCATTTCTTCTAAACTTTTAAAATATCTATACTGTGGCCAGAAGTAAATAAAGTTACTCTATATCTATTAATATGTCATACATTTTTGTAACTATTTGTAATAGACCGGAAAATATAAAAGTAATAATTATTTTTTCTTGATGATCGCTACATCTGCTGCTATTTTTTGCATACGGGCAGAACTTACTCCACAAATCACAAAAATGATATAAAATGAACAATGTATTTTAATATTTTATTAATTAAAATACAGAGATGTTTAACAGAAACGGGTTAAATAAACTAAAAATAAAGAAGTATTTAATGTAAACGAATTTTATAATATGACTTGCTTTTAAATGAAGCTATTATTCCTCGAGAGGCAAAAATTTATCAGATGTGATCCTCCGTCTGTTCTGATACACAAACTTTATCAGGGCTTCGGTGACTAATTTCACGCATCTTTCTACTGATTGAGGGGGACAAGGAAAGTTATAAGCTGGTATCTTTAATCGAACATTCTAAATTCACCAGCGTTGTTAGATCGTCAGTCGATAGAGAAACCATAACTGGTACTTCCGTTAATTTACAATTTTGTCAGTCGAATAAATCCATACAATTTTAAGCTTCAAAGTTCAAGTATTGAATGTTAAAGTGACGGATGGTACTATTCGAGGGATGTCGTGCTTTGACTATTTTCTTTATGGTTGGTGACCTAATGTTCTCTCCTTCATATACTATCATTCCATTGAGGTTATTTTCATGATTTGCTAAATGGGCATTTCGTGAATTACAGGAACTATAATCTTTTGCAGATGATCTGGAAGTAACGGGAGGTACTAACTATAGCACGCATATTCTGGAAAACATGATGGATTCATTTTAATTTTGAACCAACTGATGCAGTACACTTTCAGGATCTACTAAGACAGTATGAGAAGTTCAGAAGAGGGTTTTTCTGTTCCAACGTAGAGTCTCAAAATTCAATTAGCAGTAATGATCCACTTTGCGTGAAATATTGGTCCAGGGACTCGGCAAAAAAGGTAAATTGAACACATGCCTGCAGTATTTCAGACATATACTTCTGGTCTGTTGATAATTCATCTTTGCCAACAGCTAGGTGATCAGATTAAATTGGCTCAAACTTTACAGTTGGTAATGATAAGCAAATCACATCAGATTAACCAATTAGGCCACAATATGACATAGGACCTGTCTTTTGTCATCAAGATGTTCAAAAAGATACCTCTTCGGAAGCTAAATGAAGTGGGGGCAAGGAAGCCACTAAAGTGCTTTTTTGTTCTCAAGTAATTATATATCCCCACCGTTGAGTCCTGTGTTAAAGGCAGTTTCAGATTCTGTTTCAGGCTAGACGGGGAGGCCTACCAATATGGTTTTAGCTCAACAAGTTCCGCCCAGCATAATAACTACCATCATCACGGGCCGCTGCCAGAGGCAGGGCCCGGAAATACCTTCGTTGAATAAGACCCCTATATATTAAAACTTACAAAATTATACAAAAATGTTACAAGTGGCAGCCCAGTTATATTCCAGGCGTGTTGGACTTATCATTATACAATCTTATGTACATTACAGATTTTGAAGGGAAAAAACAAATAAGGTCCGATTGCAATTATTTTTGCAGTTTACATTTCACTTTTCTTAAAAAAATGTATAATGCCATTGCATAAAGAAGTCGCCTTAGCGCCAGAGGATGGGGTCAAATGGCGAAATTAATATAGACATGGTTCTAGTATCAAAGAGATGCGTTCTTCCTTGAATGCGCTAGATGAACTTTTACTCCCTTTTTAACCTGACAGGTATTTATATCTTTAGTGCCATCAAGGTATAGATCAAAAGGTGTCTATTATAAAAACAAACCAAGTGAAATATCGCCCTCTAGCAGTGAGAAAATAATTTTACATGTAGGCAGCTGCAAGTGTTTCTATGATTGAGTAGATATATTTGACAGAATTACAATGATCATGGTTAACAATCTGCATGAAATTAATAACATAAAATACTTTTTCCAGTCTATTAAAAATGCAAAAAATGTGAAAATATTATAAAAATTTTGAAAATTGAAAAAACGAAAAAATTTAATTTTTAACATTTTTTAAAAACTTTGGACCTATTGCGGCGGTAAAAGCAATGATGTCACCAAAATGAAATTTTACTCTTTCATTACTAATATCTTCGTATGGCTATTGAGTTCTATTAGAAATTGAATTGGTATGTTTTGATAATTTCAAAAAAAAATTGCAAAAAGTAGATTTATTTTGAATTTTTTCGAACTTTACCCCCACCCCGCCTCCCCTTGCGGCGGAGGTAAAAGATATTAACCAATGTGTTTAATATTTTGCGTATTTATTCTTTTCTACGAAAGGCAACTTTTCCGCTCTATTACGTTTCGATTATTAATATTTCTGCTTTTTTCGACTCACCCTAATATATATATAGATAGATAGATAGATAAAGTTTTAAACTGGTGTAATTTTGGTTCTGGGGTCATGATCGGCGTAGTTCTGCAAGTTTTTTCAAAAATACCAACATAGCCGAGAATGTAATAGGTAGTTTTTCTTATGAAATCTACCTAAAAGTATACTAGTTTTATTAATGAGAATGTACATTGTCGTTGGCGAATGTAAATGAAAGATAAACGATTTCCTTCTCAATAAAATACAAAAATACGTACAAATGCTGAAATATTTATTGAAACTCTGTTTCCTATGGGTTGTAAATAAAGCCCTTATTTTTTACATAACAGCCATGAATCTCAAAATAGCAAATGAACTCCACTAAAGATAAAACAGCATTTTTAATGAAAACTTGCGTTTTCATTCATAAAAATTATATCTATAATAATTACCTGAAAATGACATCCTTTTAAAACATTTTCTAGTCATCACGATCCCATTTTGAGTATGCATTATGTTTCCTTGAAATACAGTGACGTCAAATTAAATATTATTTTTTCCTCTCAATTTTCTTCAATAAATTGATGTGTATGTTTTATAGTCGATGCTCTAAATCGAAATACATCAAAATCAAAATACTACGTCCTTTTAACGCATTTATAGTATATATCTCTACATATATTTCAGTTTCGTTTAAATATATTTAACAGAATTTAATATTGGAATTAAATCAATAAATACAAGCAGCGACATATCTCCCTATTTTCCACACGCAGTTGAGTTTTTTACACTTTCAGGGGAAAAGCACTTCTGTCTGTAAAATACAGAAATTATTGAATGACACCAGAATTCATATGCAAATTTACTTGGAAATAACTAAAAGGTTTACTTCACGTAAATAATAAAAGGAAAATTTCCATTCCAAAATTCTGGTGCCAATGTGATATTTAAGTATTAAAATTAAGTGATGAACAATAATGCATCGCTGCTCTTCAAGGAGTTAAAGAGTTAATAAGAAAGAAAAAAAGTTGAAATAATAAGAAATACTTTTATAATAATAAATTGTGCCATGGGTTTAGGAATGTTTACGGGGGGGGGGGGGGGAGCACCTTTTATGTCATGTTCTTAACCTTTAATTGATGTCACAGAAATTGTCACATAACTAGTGTGAAGCGGTCTATGAGACTGCTGCAACGAAATATGAATAAAAGGCACGATTAACTCATAGAATGGTGTTTTTGTACTAAACTTTTTGCACAGAATTGTTGTAATTAAAATTCACCTATTCAAAAGTCTCTGATGATAGAACTAAAGTTCCAAATGGAACAACATTTCTGTAGTGTTCGTAGTTAAACTGAAAATTGCAAGTTAAACTATAAAAATTGAAAAAAGCCGCGGTCTGAGAGACCGGTAATATCAGCTAAAGGTTAAGCATATGTATATCGCGTTTCGTGCAATTCGGTTAGTTGGTCGAATTGGGTTTTATGGCATAAAGTACTCCCGGGGGCATGCTGCGCCAATTTGTGCAATCTGGTAAAAAAAAAAAGTAGATTTGTAAAATAAACGTAAACACGAAATAACACAAATTCTTTCGAATAATAGCCGATAATAATAATTATTGTGTGTCATATTAGTGTCTCTGCACTATAAACCCTGAAAAATATTGTTGTTCTCAAAATATTTTAACTGCCACTGAATTATAAATTTTATATTTACATTTATTTTGCAAGAATACATTTCCGGTCTATAATTTTATTTAATGGAAACAATTTTTCAAGAATAGTAAATGTTCTCATGTCTGTGCATAAATTATTAATAAAAGAAATTTATTTAGAAAGAAAAGTTTTTAAGAAATTTAAAATTCTGACGGAAATTATCTTGAATGCTTCAGTGAAAATTCACTTTATCTTATCAAATTCACATATTTTTATTCTAGCTGCCTTTGAATTTAAATATAATTATTTTTAGTAAAAAATCAAAACTTTCAGTAAAAATAACGCTTCTACTGATCAAAAATGTTTGATATTGAAATAACTTTATATTGGAAATTCCATTAACATGAAAGAAATGTACTGATTGGAAGTTTCCGTTATTTGAAAAGAATATAAACTTTTACCAGGAGTATTTACTTCAATTTAAAGTGTATTATAAAGAAGCTTTAATATGAATTAATTTAATTTTTCGGCTTAAATAAGATTAAAGTTTTTCAAAATAAAACTGTTTTTATGTTTTATCTTCTTCCAACTTTAATTAAATTAATTGTTTGAAAAGTAAATAGAAGAATACAACTTTGAAACTCACCTTACATCTAATAAAATGTTTAATTTTGTTTTTGCTTTTTACTCCATTGCAAAAAGCGCCGATTTAAATTAATTCAATTTTGTAGAAAAAAATATATTCTTAGATTCAAGTAAATGCATCATTTTCTTCTCATACTATATTCCATTTACCTAAATAGAAATCTAAACTAGTGTTAAATAAATCAAGGGAAACAATTGCGATATCTTTGTCCATGTATGGTCTTCTTCCAAATGTTTTATCGCCGACGGAAGCGTGTCAAGCATTTACTGTGAGTTCCATTATCTGTGGTCTACGGCAGAAGTCGGAAAATCTACTTTTTTATTGCAGCGAAATATAACTGTAATTACTTTATCGAAAATGTAATTAACCAAAACGACTTTATCGAAAATGTAGTTAACTAGAAATACAACTGCTTGTTTTAAAAAGTAGAGACCTGAAACTTCTTTACAAATGTAGTCACTACTTCACTTATTAATGCCAAATGAATTTTAATAAGACTTTATTCAAGTCACTACATTATTTAATTTTGGTTGCGGTACGGAAATGAAGCAGAACATTTGTTTTTTCTCTCTTTTCCAAAATTGTTTTTGTTTCTATTGGTCTACGGCAGAGGTCAGAAAAACTACTTTTTTATTGTAGAGAATTATAACTACAACTGCTTTATTGAAAACGTTATTCACTACAATGGTTTATCAAAAATGTAGTTAACTTCAACTACAACTGCTAGTTTTAAAAAGCGGAGACTACAAACTAAAATTTAAAAAAATTAGATTTGAACAAACCACAAATCCTTTGCTATATTGTTGAATAAACATTTAATATTGATTAAAATATTAAAAACAGTAAAATATTCATTATACAGTTTCAGTACACCTCCGTGGCTTTCCTCAGGGATGTAAATGAACTAAGCTCGATCAGGAATGTCAAAACTTCGCGAGACGAAAAATCCTACACATAGGGAAAAACTAGTCAGATGTACCAATCCCAAAACTTTCTTCTATCTCATACATGTTAATACTTCAAAATTCGCTATCACACTGCCA
The DNA here is from genome assembly GCA_963932465.1 of Maratus speciosus. NCBI lineage: Eukaryota > Metazoa > Arthropoda > Arachnida > Araneae > Salticidae > Maratus > Maratus speciosus. Next base: position 26,375,732 of record OZ010786.1, read on the forward strand.
AAATTAAATGGCAATCTATGCATCTCATGAGGATTCTAACGATATGAAATTCCGTGCTTTAGTTCTTGAGATATGACTATCGCTGAAATCGTCTAAATTCAGCAAAATGCTGCCTAGCAGCGCCACCTATTGGGTGATTTATACCAAATCCTAATCAGCAACAATTTATGTCAACGTCTGACTGAATTTGAAGTTTGGAGGAAATCCGTACATTAGTTTTTGAGATAGAGCAATAGCGAAAATCGTGAAAATGTCTGCATAGCAGCGCCACCTATTGGGTGATTAACACCAAAACCTAATTAAAAACAACTTGTGTCAACATACAACTAAATCTGAAGTTAGATGAAAATTGGTCCATTAGTTCTATTGATATAGCTATTGAGGCAATCGTGGAAAAGGCAGCAGAGAAGCGCCACCTGTTGGGCGATTTACACCAACACCTAATCAGTAGCAAGTCATATCAAGGACTAACTTAATCTGAAGTTTGATGAAAATCCGTGCGTTAGTTCTTAAGATAGAGCTATTGGGGAAATCGTGTAAATCCTGCAAAATTCATCATAACAGCGCCACCTTTTGGGCGATTTACACCAAAACGTAATCATCATCAAGTCGTATCAAGGACTAACTAAATCTGAAGTTTGATCAAAATCCGTGCATTAGTTCTTGAGATAGAGCTATTGCGAAAATCGTGAAAAATGCAGCATTGCAGCGCCACCTGTTGAGCGATTTACACCAAAAACTAATCAGCATCAATTTGTATTAGGCACTAACTGAATATAAATTTTTATTAAATTCCGTGCATTAGTTCTTGAGATAGAGCGCCCACAAAATTTGTGTCACATACACACAGACAGACAGACAGACTCACAGAGTCACAGACAGACATTTTGTAAAAACATGTTTTTTGGAATCTCTGACCCCTAAAACGTGTAAATCCGTCGAAAACCGGAATTCGAAAATTTTCATGAATCCAATACTTTCTTCTTGTAAAGATAGAAGAAAGTAATAACCAATGAGCCAGCCATAAGACAGGGAAATTAGATTTTACTGGTGCTATCTGTTGAGATATGATGATAATATAAATGCTCTGTCGTCATCTATTTATATTATCATCATATCACAACAGATGGCGCCAGTAAATTCTGATTTCTCTGACTTCGGGCTTATTCGTTATTTTTCCCCCATGTCTATGATTTTCTGTCGATCGGAGTTTTGACATTGCTGATCCAGCTTAGTTCTTTTACATTCCTGAGGAAGGCCACGGAGGCGTTCTGAAACTGTAGAATGAATACTTTAACGTTTTTAATGTGTTTTTAATGTTCCAATCTATACTAAATTTTTATACAGTAATATAGAAGAGGATTTGTGGTTTTTTCACATCTCATTTATTCAATATTTAATTATCTATGGTGTAATGGTCCAAAATTGATTTATAGACCACAAACTACTTCTCAAAATTAGACACTTCTTCGCTACTGTGAGATTTTGTCAAGGAATTCAATTTATAGGCGAAACTGAAGAGAAGGATTAAATAATACAATATAACAGTAAACTACATTGAGTTGTCTAATTTTATAATGTAAACATTTTTGCAGAAACACAAAGCTAAAAGTACCCAGGTAAAAAAGTCAGCAAAAAACCTTTAAAAAAACTTCAGGGAAACTGAAGGTATTTGGAACTAAAATTACCTTCAGCCTACGTTTAGGTAAAAAACAAGTATTTTCCTTTAACCTTCTTAGTTCCAAATACCTGCTGCTTTCCTTTAGGTAAAAAACCTGTTATTTCCCTTTACCGATTTTGGCAGAAATATCTGCAGTTTTCCTTTAGGTATAAAACCTGCATCTTCTCTTTACATTATATCACTGCACCTGCATGCAGACAGCCTTCTGTGCAAATTCGCATCAGATCAATACATAATAATGATTGCATATCCAGTTCGACATTGATTTGATATATATTATGCATAAAATAAACTTGAAATACTCAAATGGAATTACAAAATTTGTGAAGTTGGTTGATTTAACATTAGCTTGGGGTATCATGTCATGGCTTTGTATAGGCTCGTTTCTGGAAATCAACTATGCTTATAATAAATTGCATAAACAGTGTTGGCAAAATTTAGAAATATGCCCCCTGGAGGGACACCATAGGTGTGTAACATGAATAAGTGGTCACAGGCCTATTGAACGATACGCCACATCAGGGATGTCAGCAAAATTTAGAAAAGTGCCCGCCCCCCGGGGAGGCAAAGTGGGGGGAGGGGCATTGGAGGTGCATAACATGAATAAGTGGTCACATGCCTTTTGAACGATATGTCACATGAGGGGTGTCAGCAAAATTTAGAAAAGTGTACCCCCCGGGGGGGGGGGGCAAAGGCACCGGAGGTGCGTAACATGAATAAGTGGTCGCAGGACTTTCAAACGATATGTCACATGAGGGGTGTCAGCAAAATTTAGAAAAGTGCACCCCCCGGGGGGCAATGTGGGGGGGAGGGGCATTAGAGGTGCATAACACGAATAAGTGGTCAAAGGCGTTTTGAACGATATGTCACATCAGGGATGTCAGCAAAATTTAGAAAAGTGCCCCCTGGGGGGGGGCAAAGTGGGGGGAGGAGCATTAGAGGTGCATAACATGAATAAGGGGTCACAGACCTTTTGAGCGATATGTCACATGAGGCGTGTCGGCAAAATTTAGAAAAATGCCCCCGGGGGGCAAAGTGGGGGAGGGGCATTAGAGGTGCATAACATGAATAAATGGTCACAGGCCTTTCCAACGATATGTCACATGAGGGGTGTCAGCAAAATTTAGAAAAGTGCCCCCCGGGGGGGCAAAGTGGGGGGAGGGCATTAGAGGAGCATAACATGGTTAAGTGGTCATAGGCCTTTTTGAACAATGTGTCACATCAGGGATGTCAGCAAAATTTAGAAAAGTGCCCCCCCGGTGGGGCAAAGTGGGGGGAGGGGCATTAGAGGTGCATAACATGAATAAGTGGTCACAGACCTTTTGAACGATATGTCACATGAGAGGTGTCGGCAAAATTTAGAAAAGTGCCCCCCCCCCCCCCCCCCCCCGGTGGGGCAAAGTGGGGGGGAGGGGCATTAGAGGTGCATAACATGAATAAGTGGTCACAGACCTTTTGAACGATATGTCACATGAGAGGTGTCGGCAAAATTTAGAAAAGTGCCCCTCCCCATGTGGCAAAGTGGGGGGAGGGGCATTGGAGGTGCATAACAGGAATAAGTGGTCACAGGCCTTTTGAACGATATGTCACATGAGGGGTGTTGGCAAAATTTAAAAAAATGCCCCCGGGGGGCAAAGTGTGGCGGGGCATTAGAGGTGCATAACAAGAATAAGTGGTCACAGGCCTTTCCAACGATATGTCACATGAGAGGTGTCAGCAAAATTTAGAAAAGTGCCCACCCAGGGGGGAGCAAAGTGGCAGCATGGATATCGGATGTCTATAATATGAATAAGTGGTCACAGGCCGTTCCAACAGTATGTTACACGACAGGGACAGGTGTTGGTAAAAGTTAGAAAAGTGCCGCACTTTGGGCCTAGTATTGTACCCCCCCTCCCCCTTTTGAAATTTTTATATATTACAAATAATATTTATCAGAAACCTCTGATGACCGGATGAGAACAACGGATTTCACTGCAATACGTTTCAAATTTTCATTTTCAAGAAAATTCACCGTTCAATGTAGGAAAAATCACAAAATTTGTCACTCATTGGCTAGAAAAAAAATCACCAAATTCTTTAATGGTTCATTTAAAAAGTAAAGATGATAATAAGCAATCGCCAGTCGCCACTCGGCGAGTAAATGTGAAAAACTGACGATTAAAAATATGTAAAGTACCAATCAAATGCAAGATTTTCCAAAAGGGATTTCGTCAAAGAATTGGGGAAGAAAAAAACTTGAATTTTGTCAAAAGATCGCGAAAAAACAGATTCCGTCAAAGGATTACAAAAAAAAAAAAAAAAAAAAAAAAAAAAATGTAAATTTCATCAAAGGATCACCAAAAAAGCGAATTATATCAAAGAATCGCAAAAAAGCGAGAATTTTGTCAAAAAATCACAATAAAAACAGAACATTTCGTCAAAGGATCGTGGAAAGACCCGAATTTCATCAAAGGATCGCAAATAATCCGAAATTTCGTCAAAGGATTGTGGAATAAATGCAAATATGATCAGTGGATTGCGGAAAAAAACACAAATATCGTCAATAGATCGCAGAAAAAAAACCAAATTTCGTCAAAGAATCGTAAAAAAACCACACATTTCGTCAAACGATCGCTGAAAATCCAAAATTTCGTCAAAGAATCGCGAAAAAACGCAAATATCATCAATAGAGCAAAGAAAAAATGCAAATATCGTCAATGGATCATGGCAAAAACACAAAATTTGTCAATAGATCGTCAAAAAACACAAATTTTGTTAAAGAATCGCAAGGGAAAAAAAATTAGAATTTCGAAAAAAAAAAAACGAGAATTTTGCCAAAGAATTGCGAAAACGAATGTGAATTTTGTCAAAAGATCGTGAAAAAAACGCACATTTTGTCAAAGGAACGCCAAAGAAACGAAAACATTGCCAATAGATCCCGAAAAAACGCGAATTTCGTTAAAGTATCTGGAAAAAATGCATAATTAGTACCAGGAGGGATCCCCTACCAACCCCTCCTTTACATTTCAGAAAATTTGCTGCAAATTTCAGATTTTTTAAACCTATTTTTTTCAATTTTGAATCATACCTGCTACTCAGTGGATAAACATACCTAAAATATACCCATAAATTAAACGTGTGTATTCAGTGACATAAATGTACTTACTGGCTACTAAAGAAATTATTCTCAATTTCACCAAAAAATTCACCAGTAATCATTGGGGGGGGGGGGGGAAGAGAAATTTTTCAGTGTGTTGCTTTAAAATATTGTGAAATTTCTCAATCTGCTATGGAATAAATAATGAAATGTAGCGGACAATCAATCGTGAGATTCTTCATTCGGTTGCAGAAAATTAGCGAAAAATCGCTAAATTTTATCACATTAAGTGACAATTGAATATTATCGTTGAATAATAATTATTGAACAGCAATGTAAACAAAAAAGAATGCATAATTATATAAATTGGAAAAAATCACAAAATTCAAACCGTCACAGGAAAACATCACAAAATTCTACTGATGATAATAAAAAAAAAAGATCCTAAACAAACCAATTCAAAATATTTTTGTGAACAAGGTATATGAACGCCCTTTAAGTAAAAATTCCCACCCAGCAGCCCTTTCTTCCTAGAAGTTGACTCTAAAAAAAAGGCCACAGGGTGGTAATTTTTTTAAAAAGGGCATACTTGTACTTTGTAAAAGAAAAAAAAATAATAATACTTTGAACTGGCTTGTTCAGCGCCCCTTTTTCTCTACAGACTTTTGCAATATTTTCCCGTGATCAAATGAAGAATTTTGCTATTTTTTAAAAACGTAAATTTCGTCATTAGGTCATGGAGAGGCACAGTAAATTTGTCAATCGGTCATGTGAACAAAAAAAACGAGAAATTCACCAGTCAGTTACAATGAAAAAATCACATTGTTCTTCAGTTGTAGCAGGGAAAAAATTGCTTAATTCACCCAGCGATCACATGAAAAAAAAAAAAAAAAAAAGTAAGAAAAAGAAAAACCTTACAAGTTTACCAATCGGGCGCAAGAAAAAATGCAACATTTAAATGCAAATTGGTAGAAATACAATATTGCAAAATTCATCAGTTGGTTGCGGGAAAAATTTGCAAAGATTCTCATTCAGTCATCTGAAAAAAAATATTGCTTTAAATTTGTCTTTAACTGTTTTTTCGTGAAAAAATTACTTTATTTAAAATAATTATACACAAGTAAAATTATTTTTGGTACTTTTTGGTTAGCCGGGCACCAGTGTTATATATACATATATATTGTAATATATAACATTAGCGCCGGGCTAACCAAAAAGTACCTTATTTTTTCTATATTTCATATTCTACATAATAAATTAATCTACAATATATAAAAATTCTTTTAATTATTTGGTACTTTTCGGTTAGCTGGGCGCCAGTATTATATATACATATATGTGTGTGTATATATATATACACATATATGCAATATATGTATGTATATATAACACTGGCAAACGGCTAACCGAAAAGTACCAATTATTTTTATGAGTCGAATATTGCAGCCAAAGACATTTAGCCCTGCTAAATGAATTGCAAGAGACATTACAACTTCATTGTGCATTATTAATCAAGCAGCTATGTTCCTAAAAAGATTATATCTGCTCAATTTATAAAGGAAACTAAATTAGGTACTTACTAGTAAAATTTGTATTCCAATACATGGATCTATTAACTTGGGTCCTTTAAAGGACCCTTCACAAAATTTTATCACCTCAAAACAAGGAACCTTCACAAAACTTTTCACCTGCAAACAGGATCCTTCACAAAACTTTCCCACCTCCAAACTGAACTTTTTACAAGTTTAATTATTATTTAGGAGTAAAATCACTCTTTCACTTTTAAACATAATGGAAATATATGAATATATTTTTCGCTATTATTTAAAAAAATAGTAGAATTTATCTTTAGTTGTACACGAAAATTTCTGATAAAAAGTTTTCCCCATACCACAGCATTTCTAAATTAATGTGGCGATATTTTTTCCCGAACATGAGTCTTGTCGAATGCGTAGTGAATACAAAGTGCCGAATATCAATATTAATATTAAAAAGAAGTGTAATACAGCCCTCTTACGCTATATATATATATATATATCAACTTAAAAATTAATGAAAATTTGACTACTATACTGATGAAAAACTCCCTGCAAAAAGAAAAAATATACAATAACAGCACGACAACGTGACGATTAGACCCGCTAATTTTCCGAATGGCGTTGTTAAAACGTAAACACGCGGTCTCAGAGTTGAGTTGGGTACTTCCTTCTCATTCTCCCGTGACATGGAGTCAGAAATACATCTGCGTGATCAAAAATCAAATGTTCCAACGAAAATTTGAAATAAATAAATTAATACGAATTATACATTTTTCATTTGTTTTTGAAGAAGTAATTTTTATAAAAACTGGAAGTCACGCATGATAGAGGATAAGGGCAAATTATGCATGCAATAACCCAACCTATATTTTTCAGCTTTAATCGTGGACGCCACCAAAATGAGGAGAGGGGGGGATGGGAGGGTCCCTTCCCCTCCATTGATTTTGAAATTTAAGTGACTACAGTGAAACCTCCCTGTGTGACCACCTCCATTAACCGACCACCTCTCAGAACGACCATTTTTTCATGGACCAAATTTTATTCCTATAGGCTCAATACTAATTTTACCTCCATTCAGAGACCATCCCAGTTGAACTCCTTCCATGAGCGACCAATTTGTTTGAAGAAAAGGAAACAAATTCCGTTTTCTCCTGGTCGCTTGAAGAAGGTTTTATTAGAAAAATAATTCCGGAGCGCGCATTATTCATCAAACTTCTAAACTAAATTTAATTTTTTTAATTATTATTCCGGTAACTTTTAATAGACCGTGGGCCGAGCTGGAAAAACCTTTTTTTATTTACTTTCGTTACAAGTATTGAGGGGCAATCTGAAAAGTTTAATAATAATATAATTACTAACTAAATAACTGAAAGACACATTTTTCTGGAAACGAAGTTTGCACATTATTTTAAAATATTAAAAAATATAGCGAACTTATAACTTATTAACCGCTTTACACCTTTACTATCAAATCATACTACTCTCCAATCATAATGCACGAAATATTCCTTGCTTCTATGACGACCAATCAGAGTCATTACAGTGGCCGTTTTTAACACTTTCCTCACTTCTGTTTGTAAACAAACTGAAATTTTCATTATATCTTTATATCCACAAGTGAAGCGAAGCTACAAACCTCATATTGAGCGTAGGCTCCGATAATAAATAAATATAGTAGTTATATTTAGTTAATACCTATGTATATAGTCCATTTTAAATAATTTTTTTCTTATAGTGAAATACTTTAGCATTCAAAATACTTTTTAAATGTCTGCGTATCTTGTTTTGTTTTCATATATGTTTACAAATATGTGGCATATGTTTCGTGAAAATTGAAATATTATCTCCAGAGACTTGCTTCATACCTGAGAAATATTTATTTTTAACGTAAATTTAGCATTCTTAGTAATTATGTTTCATTTCTTAAAAAGTATTAGAATAAATTGTCTGCAGTAATTTTAAAATGTCAGTTTCTGCTCCAGAGACTTGTTGTTTACATTTAACTGATGTGGTGGACAAAATTATACCATTTTCAAAAACAACATGGACTAAGGTTACTAATTGCATTCCTAAATGGAACCCTTTGGGTGGTGCAGAAGCAGAAATTGCTTTTAACTTGCAGAATATTTCAGTGGACAATGAACTGAATATTCCCAATGATTCTGCTCTTGGTTTCCATCAAAAGTGTTATAATAAATTCACTGATAAAACAAGAATTGAAGCTGCAGAAAAACGATTAATTCGTCGGCAAAAAATTCCTCAACAATTACTACAGCCCAACAATCAAACAAATATCGGTAACTTAACTTTGGATGCTCATCAACCGAAGCGTCATTTACGAAGCACAAATATAGGTATTCGGTCCGACAACAGCCACACCATTTTACCAGCTATATGTATTATTTGTCGCACAGAAAAGTACACTAAAGAAAAACACTCTGGTAAAAGAAAGCGAGAAAAGCTTGCAAGATGTGAAACGAATGATAACCTTTTATTATCTGCTGCCACTTCCAAAAATGATGAAAATTTACTTATGGAACTTAGATGTAAGGATATGGTTGCAATTGAAGTAAGATATCACCGGTCATGTTATAAACGATATATTAGTAAGTTTACATCAAAGTATACTCCCATGTCTGGTGATAATAATCATGAAGAATCATTTAAAGAGTTTTGTTCTGAGGTTATTGAGAAAAGAATAATGGAACAAAAAGAGATTTTACGGATGAATAGGGTGACAGAATTATTTGTGAAAAAAGTGTTCGAAAAGGAAGGCATTGATATTACAGGATATAGAAATTTTTGTTTGAAACTGCGAATTCAAAAACTTTATCCTAATGTACGTTTTATTAAACGTTCAAAAGTTAATAGTTGTGAACTTGTTATCTGTGAAACAACTAGTGATAATGTATGTCATTTAATAAATCCTAGCAGCACAACAGAAACAGAATCTGATGAAGAACGGTCTCGAGCATCATATGTGCCCTCAGCGCATAATTTATTACGAGACTTATATTCTTCTGCAACAGCATTGAAAAGCATAATAAAGGATTTTTCTAAATTTTCAACTTGTTGGCCACCAAATCTTTGTGATTTATCTTTAGATGCTGCCTCAAAGATTGTTCCTTCTGAGCTTTTCAATTTTTTAGCTTGGTGTACTGGTGCGTCTGAAGATGTGATGCTAGAAAACTTTGTGGATGTAGAGATTGACATCAAGCGAAAAATTCTTTCTATTGCTCAAGATATTATTTATATGTCATTTAATGGAAGACGGCAAACTCCCAAGCATTTAGCTCTAGGCTTGACAATTCGCCATCTAACAGGCTCTTCACAATTAATTGGATTATTAAATGGACTTGGGCACTGTGTATCCCATTCTACAGTATTACTTCATGACACAGCATTGGCACTAAAGCAGTTAAAGAAAAATGCTTTAATTCCAGATGGTTTCCAAACTGAAACATTTACAACACTTGTTTGGGATAACAATGATTTCGGTGAAGAAACGTTGTCTGGATCAGGAACAACACACAACACTAACGGAATTATTTTACAATGGCAAGATGAATCTCAATCGGAAACAATGCAGGAAAAGGAAATTAGCCAGTTCAAAAATAAAGGCAGGAGGCGAACCCTTGATGTACCCCCAACTGTAATAAGTTTTTTCTCTGGAAACAAAAAGCACTGTCCACCCATCTATAATGTGCTACCTGAAATGAATGTATATGACCATAAAGAAATTCAAGAATTTCCTCGAGCAATGGATGATCTATTTTATTTATCTAAATTTACATATTTCCCAAACCAACCACTTCCAGGATGGACGGGTTTTAATACTTTAATTTCAAATGCCACAACAGCTACAATGAAAACTAATATTGGCTATTTGCCGGTATTAGATTGTAATCCAACTGAAATGTCGACCATCAACACCTTACTAGAACGAAGCATAGAAATTGCAAATCATTTGAAAATTGATAGTCTTGTAATAACTATGGATCAGGCCATTTATTCCAAAGCCCAACAAATTCGATGGCAAAATGATGTTTTTCAAAGGAGGTTAGTTTTACGACTTGGAGAATTTCATACAACGATGGCATTTCTTGCACTGATTGGTAAACGGTTTCAGGATGCTGGCCTTCAAGATATTTTAATTGAATCTGGTATTGTTGCTCCTAATTCAATAAATCGTGTATTGAATGGTAATCACTACAATCGAAGTATTCGTGCCCACAAACTCTTAGCTGAATCATTGCAAACATTTCGCTTGCAAACCTTTATTGAAGAACAATATTTTGAAGAGTATACAATTGTTGAGAGAGCCATGCAGCTACTTAATGAACAGTTTCCACACATACCTGCCACAGACCTTATTTCACCTGATATCAAAATTTTTTTCCAAAAGTATAATGAATTTGTTTTACGTAAAAACTCTGAGAATCTCACATTTTGTTTTTGGAGTAGTTATTTGGAAATGGTGGAAATATTACTTTTGTTCATAAGAGCAACAAGAGAGGGAAATTGGAATCTTCACTTGTCTGCAATTCGATCAATGCTACCATGGTTTTTCGCTTATGATCGAATAAATTATTCACGTTATTTAAGCATCTACTTCTGTGAAATGTTAAAATTGAATGAAACACATCCAGATGTACTTCAGGAGTTTTTGAGAGGTAAATTTTCTGTTCAACAGCAAGGATCCTACAATTTTGCTAAAACACCGTGCGATCAAGTAATTGAACAGACTTTAAATCGTGACAGCAAAACAATGGGTGGATTAATTGGCATAACTTGCAATAAGGCTGCTTTGCACCGCTGGGTCCTCTCACATCATTCAAGAGCTTTGATTTACTATCAATGTAAAATTATGGCAGGGAAGGATGATTTTACAAGGATTAGAAGAGAACTTGACAAATCTCGGATTAAACAAGATGAAGCAAGCATCAAAAACATCTGTGATACCATTAAGTCCATGTGTAACCCTTTCAATAATAATTGTGACAGCAATGAACTTTTGAACATTGTAACAGGACAGATTGCACCTTGTGACGTAAAAAAAGATTTGCTAACTGCTATTGAAGTTGGAGAATCTTCTCTTAAAAGTTTCCTAGATAGACTCATTGGTGCTACTGGACTTGATTTTTTTTCTCCTATTAAACATTTAAAACTTAAAACTTTCTCTAACATAGGAAAAATAATGGATATCAAAGTAAAAGATCAAACTTTTCAACTACAATCAAACAGAAACTTACTCACCCGTCTTCTTGTTCTTGCCAAGGTGCAAAATTTTGACCTAGCTACATTAATGACTTACTCCCTCAGTCCAGTTCCCCTAGCAATTGGTAATTATGATGGTACCAAAACAAAAACAAACAAAGCGACAATCATTCATCACATTGAAAAAGTTTGTGTGGGTTCAGCGGTTTCTGTTTCTGCAATTCCTTCTAACTCAGCTCTCATTGTTGATGGAATGGCACTAATCCAGCAGATGAAACACACAGCTACTACATTTGGTGAGTTTGCTTTGCACGTGTTTATGTCTCTTATTAAGTTGGCTAAACAGTTCAACAGCAAACGCATCGACTTCGTTACCGACAGATATCCGGAAGTCAGCATTAAAAAAATGGAGCAAAATAGAAGAGCGACTTCCGGGATACAAAAAATAAAAATTCTTAATTCTAATCAAAAGACACCTAAACAAATAAAAAAATTTTTGGCATCAGGTTCGAACAAGGAAAGTTTGATTGAATTCTTCTTCCAATTTTGGAAGACTTTAAATTCGAATTATTTTGAAGATTTAACTGTTATGGTTGTACATGGGTTTAAATGTCACTGCTTTTATGGGAATTCAAATGGAGAGGTGATTGTTGAGGATATATGTGAACTCCAATGTAATCATGAAGAAGCAGACACTAGAATGTACTTACATGCCATGCATGCTTCAAAAACTCATGAGACTATCATTATCAAAAGCCCAGATACAGATGTTTTGGTTCTTGGAATAGCTTTTGCACATACAATAAAAAAACAACTTTTTTTTGTACGAGGTCCATCACAAGAAATCAGCATACTTGATGTATCATCTATATCTAAATATTTAGGAAATGACATTTCTTCAGCTTTATTGGGTCTTCACGTGTTTACTGGTTGCGATTCAGTAAGCTCTTTTAAAGGTAAAAGTAAAGTTAAAGCTTTTGAATACATGAAAGATTCAAAAGAATATATTTATGCATTCAAAGAACTTGGTACTAGTTGGGTAGTTACTGGACATTTAGTTCAAATTTTTGAACAGTTTGTATGCTTACTATATGGACAAAAAACGTGCAGCAATGTTGACCTGTGCCGATACAACTGCCTGATATTAGGTTTCAAAACAGATAGTCTGATTCCACCCAATAAAGATTGCATTTTAAAACACATATACAGAGCAAATTATCAGGCTGCCATCCATAGAAGTAGTCTTAAAAATGTTATGGATATTCCATCGCCTACCAATCATGGTTGGAAATTAAAAGATGGTGGCCTAGAAATAGATTGGATGTCTGGTCAACCTGTGCCAGGAAGTTTAATTCATCAAGTACATTGTAAATGTAAAAAGACTGCTTGTGCTACAGCAATGTGTTCATGTTTTAAATTAAAAGTTTCATGCACTGAGCTTTGTACCTGCATTAGCTGTGAAAATTGTGAAACTGATCCTGATAATGAATCTGATCATGAAATTGATGTAAATCCTGAATCAGATGACGAGGACTGTCTACCTACCACTTTTAAAACTCAATGAAATTTTTCTGATTTTTAATTACTTTCAAAATAAACATATGCAAGCCAATTTTTACTTTCTTCTATCTTTACAAGAAGAAAGTATTGGATTCGTAAAAATTTTCGACTTCCAGTTTTTGACGGATTTACACGTTTTAGAGGTCAGATTTTCCGAAAAACATGTTTTTACAATATGTCTGTCTGTGACACAAATTTTGTAGGCGCTCTATCTCAAGAACTAATGCACAGAATTTAATAAAAATTTATATTCAAGTAGTCCCTAATATAAATTGGTGCTGATTAGTTTTTGGTGTAAATCGCCCTACAGGTGGCGCTGCTATGCTGTATTTTTTGCAATTTCTGTAATAGCTCTATCTCAAGAACTAATGCACGGATTTTCATCAATCTTCAGATTCAGTTATTGACATGAATTGACATTTTGTACCTTTTGGTGTAAATCGCTCAACAGGTGGTGCTGCTATGCTGCATTTTTTGTGATTTCCACAATAGCTCTATCTCAAGAACTAATGCTTGTGTTTTTAACAAACTTGAGATTCAGGTAGACATGGATATGAATTAGTGCTGTTTATGTTTAGGTATAAATCGCTCAACACGTGGCGCTGCTGTGCAGCATTTTTCACAATTTCCACAATAGCTCAATCTCCAGAAATAACGCACGGACATTCATAAAACTTCAGATTCAGTTATTCCTTGATATGAATTGGTGCTGGTAACGTTTTGGTGTAAATCGCCCAACAGATGGTGCTGCGATGCTGCATTTTGCAACATTTTCGTAATAGCTCTATCTCAAGAAATAACGCACAGATTTTCATCAAACTTCAGATTCAGTTAGCCCTTGACATGAATTGACATTATATACATTTTGGTGTAAATCGCTTAACAGGTGGCGCTGCTATGCTGCATTTTTTGTGATTTCCACAATAGCACTATCTCAAGAACTAATGCTTGGATTTTCAACAAACTTCAGATTCTGGTATACTTTAATATGAATTAGTGCTGTTTATGTTTTGGTGCAAATTGCTCAACAGGTAGCGCTGCTATGGTGCAATTTTCAGAATTTCCCCTATAGCTCTATCTCAATAACTAATGCACGAATTTTCATCAAACTTCAAATTCAGATATACTTTGATATGAATTGGTGCTAAATTGATGTAATTTCTTCTGCTATTTAAATGATTTAATTGATGTGATTTATATAGAAGAAAGTTTTGTGATGGCCACAACATACTAGTTTTCTTTAATTTAGAAGTATACAATATTGAAATTAAGCATATAATTCAATATAATATGATATTGTATACTTGGAACAGATAATGAGAATTTTTCTCATTTTTAAGAATCAAAAAATATAATATGAATGCATTATTTTATGTAAAATATCGGATAAATTTTTGTATTTGAAATTAATATGTGTAGTACTATATTATATTTAGAAAGTATATAGTATGGTTAATTCTAATGATAAATTTTGTGAAGCAAACATTTTTTTGAAAAGTAAAGATGAATTGCAGAGGTAAGTATATATTTAATAATATTAAATATTTATATAAAATTGTAAAACAATGTATTACTTTGAAAATTGAAAAGGGCAAATAATTTTTAATTTACATTAAAAGAGATCAATTTTTATTTGTAATTTCTTATTTTCTTCAACTTAATTTTCAATTCACATCTCTTTATAGTTGAATATGTTGCCTTATTCTTCATGAAAAATTTTATTTTATAATTTTATTCCCACTGTATATTTTATAAAGATGCACAGAATTTAAAATGTGAGTGATTTCTTACACAGTGTGTTTACATTTGCTAGAAACCAGGGTTGGGTTTTAGCCGCCAAAAGCTGAAAAACCAGTTTTTGACGTGGCATAGGTCAATTGTCAAAAACACAAATATTTAAGTAAACAACAGAACAAAAATGAAAAAATGCTGTTAATATAGCATCGCTTTTGTTTAATGATAGTGCAATGTAGCTTTAGTATACATTAAATTGTAATCAAATATGAAACTGACGATCCTGAATTTTCCTTCCAGGAATGAAAATACTGGAATTTGTAATTGTAGCACAGACATTATCAACATACAATCTTTGTTAGACTTTATATATAGCCGACACTAGACTATTTGTGTCTTATCTAGGGTGCCAATGATTTTAATCAACTGATTTAAATTAGCGATTAAATCATGATTTTAATCAACTGATTTTTTTTTTTAATCATTGATTAAAATCATAAATTTTCAAAATGTTTAAAATATTAAAAAAAGTTTTAAAATCTGAGAGATGAATGTAATTTGAAAGTTTCTACAGGTATTTTTACTTATGAATAAACAAAAAAGAGCTTTAAATAATTGTTTCTAAGCTTAATTCCTAAGTATTGTAAAAAATTAAAAACCGTTAAGTTTGTAAAAGCATTCTTTTTATCCAACATAAAACAGCTTCATTTAAAAAGGATATTTAAATCGAATATAATTTGTAATATCATAATTTCCTTTAGGTAATCAATTTATGCATTATTTTATGTAAAATAATCATAGCAAGTGCATTAAATTTCTGCAAATAAAAGAATAAATAGTCAGTGTTCCAGTTTCTCGTACTACTTTTGTAATAATAAATTAATAGCAATCTCGAGTGAAAGAAGGATGAAAGACTGACATTTCCTCAACAGCTAAATTGTAAGTGAATGCATAAGAGAAAAAGAACTAATTGGTAAAAATGTTAAGCACAGCAAGAGCTTCTTCGGTATAGTTTGAATAAATGTTTTTTAACTTTGTAACTCATATATACTAAATAAAAAAAAAAGAAAATTAGGGATTGAAAAGGCAGCAAAACTTTTATTTAAAAAAAAAAAAGAAATTGAACCATTGAAAGCTAATAATCCCCTCTGAGAGGTAATAATAGTGTTATATAAATATTTTGAGAATTTCAGATATAACTGGCTATGCTTATATTTATTCTGTATGTGTGTTTGAATGGGTTTAACTCGTTTTCATAATTTTTTTGGTTAGCATACACATACAAATGTGTAAATTTAGATTTTGGTGATTAACAGTAATTTTTCTAAGTACAAATGCGAAACAAGCTGCAAATATTTGTTAGTTTTGTTGGACGGGAGCCTCCCGCCCGCGATATACTTTTGGGCGGGATTTTAAAATTTTGGGCGCGAATCCTGCCATCCCGCCCTGAAATTCAAGCCCTGATAAATATTAAATATCACTAGTATTTAATAAAGTTTTACATAATTACTACAACACTAATGTATATAAGATTATTGTATGATACTAACATTAATGAAACTACTAATTTGGAGTTTTTATAATTTCTGTAATTAATAACTAATAATTATAATTTTATTAATTAAAGTGTAAAACATTGTTTGTATAAAACATACATTGTTTTATAGCTGTCCCATACCTTCTTGTTAGTGGGGAGATATGGGAAACATTTTGAAATTTACAATTTCTTTAATTATAAAACTGTTTCTGCAAATTATGATTCTATATTGTTCAAGAACATTAGAAAGTGTTTCATTTTGTATTCTATAAATCGAAATTTTTCTTTTAATGCCAAACAAAGTTGATTTTCTTATTTTTCTAAAAAGTGTCCCATTCCTCCCCACTATTCCCTATGTACTGTTTACGATGTATAAATATTTTTTAAACCTCATTTTCATACAAATCTGTGTATTTTTTCTATGATTTGTGATTATTTGTTAGATTCATTAAAAATAATCTTTACATATATACATATTTTAAAATATTGCTATTTTTAAATAAAATATGCATTGTTTATCATGTATAATTATTTGAAAAATGTTTTTTTCACAAATGAACTTGAATTTTTATACGATTTGCTATTATTTTATTACTATTTGTTGATGACCCATCTGTTTGTTTACGTTTTGACGGATGCACGATACGGCATCGCAGATAATACGGCTACGATGATTGGTTCTCCAAGGAGGCATATTATAGTACGCTGCTTTTGATTGGACTTTGTGATGCGGTCAAGACAAAAATAGTGCATTTTATTTTTAATAATTTGTAAATAATGTGCAACTATTTCATCCAGAAAAGTAAATATTTCAATTGATATAACATTTTAGTGGATTTTAAGATGTAGATATAATTGCCCCTGAAAACTTGTAACGAATATGTACGATAGCCAGCTCGGCCCACGGTCTATAAGTGTTTAAACCCCTTTCTGCCTTTTTTAGGCAATGAATTTAATTCTGATGACAAATTAAGAATGACTGTCAAAAAACTCCCTTGCCTTATTCTGTCAGGAAACTCTCAAAGAAATAGATAACAATAGATACAAATTAATGAAATCTTCATTATTTATTGCTGCCCCCCCCCCAAAAAAAAAGCATTTATTTACTGATAACTTCGAAAGGACTTGGAAATATAAGTTATAAAAGATAAAACCGCATTCATTTTTTAAACTTTGTAGTAATTAACTTATGTTTTGATACTTAAATTTTCTATATTTTTTCTTAATGTGAAAGATAAATATTAGTAACATTGTTATCTTTTTTCAACAATTAAAATCTAGATTTAAACATAACCTCCATTAAGAGACCACCTCTCGGAGTGACCAATTTTTATTGGAACGGAACGTGGTTGCTTTAAGGAGGTTTTACTGTAATTAACTTTTGTTTTGATACTTAATTTTTTATATTTTTTCTTAATGTTAAAAATAAATTTTAGTGACATTAATCGTTACCTTTTTTTCAACAATTAAAATCTAGATTTAAACATAACCTCCATTAAGAGACCACCTCTCAGAGCGACCAATTTTTATTGGAACGGAACGTGGTCGCTTTAGGGATGTTTTACTGTACATATTTTTTTTTTTATGTTTTCAAAAACAATATAAAATTTATTATTTTCGAGTAACTAAATTAAAAGAGCCTCTTTTATGTTAGTATATGCAAAATTCTTAGTTCCTCTTTTTTAAAGAGCTGTTGTTGGCGTGTTTTATGACGGTCAATTATCTACTCTTGGGATATGGGCCCAAAGAGGAGGGGAGGGGGTGCTCTGGCGTCTTTCTAAGAGAAAGCAAGGAAATCCAAGGTTCGAAGAAAACCACGGAAAACTCCGAACGATTAGGCCGACGGGCGTGATTGGAATCGAAACCAGCACCTCTCGTCTACTAGCTTTGAGAGCAGAACCTTTCGGCCACTGGTGGGGCGGTTTTAAAGAGGAACTATGAATGTCGCGCTTGGACGAAAGAGCCGCATGGTGGGAGGGTGAGTGCCATTGTCCCTTCTGTATTTTGAAATTTAATTAACTAAAATTTATTTTTTTTTTGACAGATTTAGAAAAACACAGTAAAATTTATTCTTTTCGGAAAACTTAAAATGAAAAACTAAATAAGACATTTTCAGAGAGGGGGTGGGGAAATTGGGGGCTCATTGCCCATCGTTAGATACGAAAATTTAACTAAAATATATTTTTGTGCGTGTTTGAATACGATTTTAAATATTAATGAAAGGGGTTTTGAAATAATTTGGAGATTTTTTTTAGGGGACAATTTTTGTTGATTGAAATTTTTGTATGCGTTAGAGTTTGAGGGAATATTTTTACTAGTGGTAATTTAAGAGAAACTTATGAAAAATTTTAGGATAAAAAGGAGACTTTGAAATAATTTCGTGATTATTATTTTCTTTATAGACGGGGATTTTCTGAGATTGAAATATTTGAGAGTGTTAGAGTTGAGGTGAAATATTGTTCCTGGTTATAATTTTCGAAAAAACTGTGACAAATTTAAGGTCAAAAAGGGCTTCGAAATAACTTCGTGATTTGTTTCTCTTTTTAGGGTGAATTTTCTGAGATTAAAATTTTTGAGCGTGTTAGAGGTAATGTTACAGAAGTTAAATTCAGAAGTTAAAATTTTTTTATTGTACCGATGGAAGACGTTAGATTTCCGTGTATTATCTAAAATATTAATTTAGAAATTTATTAAAATTATTAATGAGGAAACACAGGCATATCAAAATCTTAGATACCATAATGTGCAATAATAAAACTTTATAAAACTTCAAGTAAAACCTTCATATTACCTGCATGAGAAACTGTTTTCATATTCTCTGAAAATATCTCAAGCGATTTCACGAAAATTTTCTAAGTCATTGAAGATAATTTGGAGGTGATAACTTACAGAAAAAAACCTGTATGAAATTTTTTTAAAAGCGGTATACTTCTCTTAAGAAAACCTTTAGTTTTCATTTTACTTAAAGATACCCGCTGAAACTTTCAAAATGGCTGGAACATCTCAAAAATTTTAAAGGTTTTTCTCTGATTTTTTTACCTGGGTAAACAATAAATAAATCTGTAAATAGAGCAATTCTAAATAATAAGAAACCAGCTATTAAAGAACGTAGACCTAATCAGGAGTAAATACTCAAGTGTTGTCAGTAAGAAATTAAAATCCCTTAGTATGTTAGTACTTGATTTTAGAAGCAAGTGCCAACGAGAAAAATGTATGATTTGATGTGCTGCATTACTATACACGGAAGGTGAGATTTGTCATTGAAATTCGCAAAATTGTTGAGCAGGACAAAGTTTCAACAAAAGAATTAAATTGCGGCCACGTAATTTTTAGTACGGCACATTTGTTTTCTTCAGGTAGCGTTAAAAGTACCGTCGGTTTTCACTACAACCTACTGATTTTTTATATCGCGCTACTCGCTACACTACATTATTCAAAATGCAGCGCTTATACTGGAAACTTCTGTAAAATGTAGCGACTACTGTAGTTTCTCAACATGTAGCACGCTACCTTAGACCCCTGGTCGGCGGTTACTATTTCCAACGTTCTGGCAGGATTATGAGGTATTTTACTGTCGAGTCTCATATTCGAAACTTTCTAAATTCTTCTAGAAGTAGTATATAGGGGGTCCTTTGGCACACTTTTTATATTCCACACAATGGAAATATTTAACGATTTTTGTAAGATTTTGCTCAAAAAATTTGACTGTTAAAATATCGGTGCTGTAACGATTTTATAACGATTTATCGAGCAAATGATGATAAAAATTGCATTGTGTGGATATTTTTATTTTTTCTACTAAATTATGTAAAGAAGAAGTTTTAAGAAAAGGTTATAGAATAAACAATAAAAAAAACCTGATTATAAATAATAACGTAATCAATTTAGATAAAATAATCATGATTTTTAAATGTAAATATTTAATTATTATAGTGATGAAAAAATTTAGTCTGATTATAGATTGACGCACTTTCTTAATAGTCTACGAAATGCTAATAAACATCCTTCCTCTAGGATAATATTGATAGGAATAAGAAAAGCAAAGAGCTGCGTTGTATAATAAGTTATCGGCATTATAACCAATCCTAAAATCTTTAGTTGCATTAAAAGCTATAGAATAGTATAAGTTATTATCTCCTGGAATATAAATATCGAACCATTCTTTAGTTTCGGGTATTAAATTCCAATTGTCATCACATTTACTTTCTATCCAAAAATAAACACCAGGTTGAGAAAATTTAGAGGCTTGATCCATTTTGTATATTTTAGCTGTGAAAGTTAATTTAATTGTATCATTGAAACTATTAAATATAGTATAATTATTAGAGTTATCGATGCTATGATTTGTAATAACGGGGTCAAATTTAAAATAATGAAAGGTAGGCGAAAGACAATTAAAGAGTAAAGTACTTATGACAAAATATTGTAACATTTATTTAGAAAAAAATTGGACGTCAAATAAAGGATATAATCCTTCGGCTTAAAATTGAAATGTTAATTAAAAACCGTTGATATATGATATCCATTCCCAGTCAACTTTATCATTAAATTCTTTTAAAAAATCTTCGGATAAGACCTGATGATAGGAGATCCCTTCCCAGTCAACTTTATTTTGAAATTCTCTAATAAAATCTTCGGATAATGTCTGATGAAATGATATACACCGCCACTCAACTTTATTTTGAAATTCTCTAATAAAATTTTCTGATAATTTTTCATTCTGTGATATACAATTCCAATTAAGTTTATCCTTAAATTTTCTTATAAATTCAATGGGCAATTTCATAATATTTTTACTTAAATGAAGATCAGTTTTATTCATATATAATGAAATAAATGTATGAAATGTTTTATGATGGGATAAATTGATAAATAAATCTTTATAGTTATGAATTATAATATCGTCTAATCTTTGAGCCGACCCCATTTATATAGAAGCATTTTTATAAACACTTTTATTTTTCGTCTTTATTTAAAAGCAGTCGCAATTCATTAATAAATCGTATTAAAATATTTTTTAATTCCAAAACTTGATCTATTAATCTTTCTCTATGAGGTTCTTCTTCTTCATAATAATGGCCAAATTTTTTATTTAATTCACCAAGTTGAACGGAAAGTATTTTTTTCCATCTATCGTTATAAAAATTATCTGGTAATTGATCAAACTTATATTCAACGAGATTGCAAAAATCGAGTTTATGCATATATTTTTCTAAAAACCTTTCACCAAATGTTTGAAAGCGTGCTATTAGCAGCCAATTCAAACCTTCTTCCAATGTACACATTGTGTTTTCTGAAAGTTTTTGGAACCTGGATACTTTATGTAAATCTAATTTTTCATGATATTTTTGAATAAATTCGTCACTTAAGGTTTGATATTGAGATATAACAACCCAATTTATATAATTCGAATGTTTTAATATAAATTCTTCAGACAGCTTTTGATTTTTAGAAACTAAATTCCAATCAAATTCATCTTTGTATTTTTCGATAAACTCTTCGGAAAGTGTTTGAAAAATGCATATAACATTCCATTCAACATAATCTATGAGTTCTTCCATAAAACATTCGGATAATATTGAATATCTACAAACTAACTTCCAATTGAGTTGATCCTTCAAATTTCGTAGGACATCTTCGGATAAATTTTTAGTTTTAGAAAATTCGTCCCAGTTGATATCCATTTAATAATGAAATATTTTTAAAAGGGGATTTTTTCAATATGAATATAAGGTTTTAAAGTGACTGGAAAGTTTTTACTTTTGGATTTTATCCAGAATGTAATGATGTCCCCGCGTTTTCCATTAACAAAACAAGTTTCATATTTATCACTTGTTTCTCTGTATAAAATTTTTTTATCTTCGATTTTAAGTTCTATCTCTATATCCACATTTCTTCCTATTAAACTATTATCTATTAAATATATAGTAATTTTGATATGCATATCTGTAGATAATCGCATTTCTTGATCCAGTAATTTAGAACTTATCAAGTCGAAATTTACTTTTTTAAATTCTTTTCCTGTAAAAGTCTGAAAATCCTTCACTGTAACCCAGATATCTTTATTGTCTACATATATTTTATTGACTATGTCTTTATCGTTTTCGGGTTCCGAAACATTCGTAATTATTTTATTTTTTGCATCAAATTTATCATTTTCTAGTATTAACGCATTTTTTTCTAAATATCGTTTATTCACAACATTTTTATCATCTTTCGGATCTGCGACATTTCCTATTCTTTTTCCTTTAGCGTCAAAAGATTTTCCATCGATTAGATGTAAAGTGTTTTCATCCAATTCTTTAATTCTCTTACCAGTTTCTTCAGCGAAGGTTAAAAAATTACTATCGTAATTAGTATTATTTTTTTCTATAAAATCTCTTAATTGGAAATGATTATTCTCTATTTTATTCAAAACGAAACTTTTAGTAGTTAAATCTAAATCATCGATTGGATCTGAAGCATTTTTTAATATCTTATTTTCCATATCGTAATGACCATCGTCCGTTAATTTAAAACCTATACCGGGGGGTCCGATAGGGCCTTTTCGCACTGGATTATCATACGGTGAATAATAAACAGCCATTTATAAAGACTAAAAAATGTTATTCTCCTAACGTTTTAATCATAGTAATTTCTTTTTTATTCATATTTAATATACATTTCTTTCTTACTTCTAAAATATAGTAAAATACATATTCTTTGGTTGTTTCTTTTTCTAATTTCCAATTGAATTCTATTCTCAAATTTTCAAGAGTGGTGTAGTTTACATGATTTGACAAATCAAAATGAATTACAGGATATAATTTACCAAAATCTGAATAATTTACCATACATCCGGTTTCTGTGTTTAGATTATTGAGACCTGATTCCAGAAAAGATTCATATAACCTATTATATTCCTTTTTACCAAAATCCATCGTATATCGCTCTGCTGGTAACGGCGATCTGTTAATCATCAACCAACATTCGATCATATCCAAATTATCAAATATCATATTATTTTTTTTAGGATTTTCATTTCTGTCGAAATATTGCGGTATTACAAATAATCTTAAAACTTCATCGGATGTAGCAGATATAGAATCGGAACCACTTTTATATTTATTAATAGGACTAGATCTGTTAATTTCATACTGATTCCAGTTTATTTCTATATCCGTATTAGATAATTTTAATTCATTATAGAGAATCTCCGCACCATTTTTAAAGTCGACGTATCTCACCCACAGCGCTATGTCTTCAATTTCTACTTTATAATCTGGATTTGCATCGTCTGTATAAATCATATTTCTACTATCGTCTCTTTGGAATTCCAGTCTTATTATAAAACCAGAAATGGCTTTTTTATATTCTGCGACGAAATCAAAAATTTCCTTTAAAGGTGTCCATGTTGTAACTGAATTACTATTTTTCGACAATTCCCATCTTTTTTTAAATCCTTTATTGTAGTTTTCATTTTTTACAATTTTTAATTTATTGACGATATCTGTTATAGGGGTGGTAGCAGCTATCGTACCATCGCTTTGAAGTAAACTTTTATTTCTATCAGCACTATCACTGGTATCTGGATAAAAACCTATATTGGTGGCTTCTGATGCTGAATAGTCTCTGGTATAATCCTTCAGTCTCTTAATCTGCAGAATGTAGGAGTGATAGTCTCCAACTGATTCGATTATTTGTTTACCTATCTGAAGTTTTACGCCTTTCATAGAACATACAGCTGCGACATTATCATCACTTATAGATGCACCATTGGATTTTACATTTTTCCACTTTGTCTCCAGATAACTCTCCGATAATGAAATAGGATCATTGGTATCGGTAATTTCGAAATGAAACGTAGTATTTTCTTTTTTATCATTATGGCTTGTACTAGGCAATCTTATTTTTTTTAATTCGCTACTTTTTATATCGTTATTATAATAATAATGAGTATCTCTTAGATCATAAATTTTTTCCATTTATTTAGGAAGAATTTTCAGACCTGTTCCTTTCATCTTTTTTGAAAATATTTCTTTCAATATTTCAGCATCAGTCAATCTGTCAACAACTGCTTTTTCATTCAATTCTAGTTTTTTAGCTTTAAAAAATCCTTTTCCTTGAATTCTTTTACTTTTCCTATATAATCTGTGTTTATTCATTTATTTACTGAGAAAATTTAGTTAATATCAATTGATATATTTTTTCAACATAGTCCTCTTTTTCCTCTACGACTCTAAAATTATATTCAATCAAACCTTTATTTAAATCAATTAATTCACCATTTTGATTCGTAACTCTCATCCTTATTCTACGAATTGAATCCCTATTCACAGGATAATATATTAAATTATTGAATTCTTTCGAAATGATAACACCCGGTACATCCCTCGGTGTAAAAGAATAAATAACTTCTGAATTATTCTGGTTGATTAAAGATCCATTAACTACATCACAATGAATATATATAATGTCGTTTCCGTTTGTTATATCTGCTATATTTTCACCTTCTATTACAGTCTCTTCATCATGACTTTTATAAACTTTTTTTCAAAGCCTATTAGTTTATGAAAATCGCTTTTTGTTAAATCGATATTCCAACCTTTAGTTAATTTAATAAGCATTCTTAGTCTAGATTGTATTCTACCAAATTTTACCGGAGGATCGTCTGAACCAAACGCTTTCATCGCATCTATATTTAAATCTTCAACATTTTTATTACCATAAGGAATAGTGATAGATTTAACATTATTCTCATCTGTGTACAGGTCAAACGTATTAGTTTTATCTGTTATGTTAAACCATGAGACTGTCATAGTAAAAGATTGCAATGCTAATTTTTTTAATTTAAGAGGTTTAGGTGACAGTTTCAACAGTGAAATCCTCTGATTTTTCATGACTTTTTGGTTTCAATTTGATCATTTATTAGACAGAAAAAATCTTTAAAGATGAAAAACAAGCTCTTCGTTATAATCGCTAGGCTGTTGAGTAAATGAATTAAGTACACATTCCGGACATTTACCTTTATTTCTTTCTTTTATATATTTCATACAAAATAATCCACATTTGACAGAAGTAGGTTTTTGTAAAACACTATCATTGTGAGCTATACTGACTTTTTTATTGGAAAGTTTAAGAAATTTCATAATATTTTCAGGAATATATTTTTCTTTGAGTTTAATATTTTTATATATATATTCCCCGAAAGGATCGAAATATTCTACATAATTATAATTTGGATCATTATAGTAACAAACCCAATGTGTTCCAGGACCTGTCGAAATATCTAAATTAATAATCCCGCTTTCAAAATTTCCAATCTTTTTAGGAAGTAAATCGGAAGAGAAAACACCTCTGAATCCTTTTTCATCTTTCATATTTTCTTTAATCGTTTCATCTGATATACCCAATTTTGTTATCGGGATTTTTTTTTTTTAGACAGAGAAGCTGACTTTTTTTTAAGACCAGATCCTTTGTTTTCCCAAGGTTGAAAAACTCCAGATCCTGAAATTTTATCCAGGATTTTTTTAGTCCCCCAACCTGCTGCACCACTCGCAGCACCGAGCCCTAGGGATGTTAAAATAGGAGTTAAAAAAGGTAAAAATCCACCGTTTTTATCTAATTGAGTTTTGCTTATATTTATTCTTTTACCTTTACTAATCTGATTAATCTGTGTTTTAGTTAAATACATTTCATAATTGGGAGTTTTAGAATTGTCTATCTGCAGTGTCAGTTCTTCTTTTTTTCTGAGAGCAGATTTCAATTTATTAATCTGTCCGTCACTCAAATGAATCTTCTTTTTTACATAACTCATTTATTAGGCAGCAAAAAGCTGACGCTTTCAAAGAAGAAATTGATTGTATAATCGTTCTTTATCTCCGTTAGTTATTTTTTTAGTTTTAATAAGTTTGTCTATTAGCAGTTTGACTTCATTTTTTAATTTTTTCGACTTGCTACCTTGACATCTTTTATCAATTAATTCAGATAATAAATCTAAACCTTTACCGACTTTCATTACTTCGCTACCTCGAATTGTAGTTAATCTAGCCAGATATTTTTGTAGCTCATCTTCTTTATACTTAACAACTTTTAATTCATCCTTTTTCTGACTTAATTCCTCCTCTGAAAGATTTTTAGCCCTCGTAATTGTACTTTGTAAGTTGCCTTTTTTCCTCGATAATTCTTCTTTTAACTCCTTAGCCTTTGCATACATTTCATCTAATTTTACTTTATTGTCTAGGAGTTTCGAAGGTCTGTATAAATTTTCAGTTATTAAATAATCTGTATCTAAATACTGATCAACATTATAAATAAGCGACGGTTCTTTATATAATTCTTTGACATCTTCGATCGCTTCAGGAATAATTCTAGATGATTCTGCAATAGGCTGTAAAGATATATTTAATTCGTCCAATTTATCACTGATAGATTTAATATTTTCTTTTCTACTTTTATCCTGTTCTTCTAATTTTTTAGTGACAGGTTTATGAAATTCAGTTAGACTTTTGTCTATACCTAGCTTTCTATCACGCTGTGCTTCATTATTTTTTCTAATATCTGCTTGTAATTTGACAAGTTTTATTGCATTTTTTAATTCTTCTTTTTGTTTCTTATTTCGATCTTTTTCTAAATCGTTTATTTTATCCATTTATATAGTTTTAAATTAGAAGCGACAGCTTCGCCGTCTGTTTTTACTGACAGCTAATTAGAAGCGATAATGTTTTTACTGACAGCTAATATGCTTTTACAGGCAGTAACATTAGAAAGCGTCAGCTTTTCGCTGTCTAATAAATGATTAAAATTAAAGATTACACAGAACCGGAAGAATTGCCTGACCCTAAACAACATCGTTTTTTACCCAGACATCCTTTCAGATTATTAATAATTGGCCCATCAGGTTGTGGAAAGACAAATTTACTAATAAATTTATTAAACGGTTTTGAGAATCCTAGTAATTTAAGATTAGATTTCGACGCTTTATATTTATGCGCAAAAGATATTTCCGAGTTAAAGTATTCTAAATTGCAAGAAAATTATACACAGTTTGAAGGTGTTGAAAGAGACGATATTATAAAATGTAAAAAAATAAGTAAAAATAAAAGAAGCGAATTATTAAAATTGTATGATAAATATAAAAAGAATGTATTATTTTCTTCAGATTTGAGTGAATTTATTACTGTCGACGATCTAGATTCCTCTGAAAAAAATCTTGTTGTGTTTGACGATTGTGTTACAGAGAAAGACCAGAAAGTTATAGAGGATTTGTTTATAAGAGGTCGAAAGAAAAATGCATCCATTATTTATTTAACGCAGTCTTATTACTCAACTCCTATAAATATTAGAAAAAATTGTAATTACTTCATATTTTTTAAGCTACAGCCTAGGGAAATCAATCAGATAATCAGAGAAATAGACGGAAATCTAACGAAAAAAGAATTTCTAGAAAAATATAATTCTTGTAAGGGTAACTTCTTTATGTTAGATTTAGTAAATTCTGAAATGAGATACCGAAAAAATTTTGAACCTACATAAATGGAAGAATATTTAGAAAAGAGATTATATGTTTATCGGAAAAGTTACAATTTGTATCAAAAGATAAGTATTTCCTTAACTGTTAGCAAATTTATGCTAAGTGCTTCGGGATTATCAGCTTTTGTATTAATACCACTGGCTGCTTTGAGTTTGACTGCTGGAATTGTAGAAGTCATTGAGAAATCTTTAAATATTTTGGAACGAAAAGAAGAATACAAGCAATGTTATAATTTTTATAAACAACTGTTAAATTTGTTGAAAGCTAAAAAAATTTCAGAAGAAGAAGTGTATGTTAGAGAACAAGATTTTATAAATAATTTAGTATATTTCCCAATCGAAAAGTATGTGAAAAAAGTACAGTTGAATGGATATAAATATTCTTCTTAGAAAGCGTCAACTTTTTGCTGTCTAATAAATGAGTTGTAAAAGTAAAAAAATTGTTGTTACGTCTTTAACTAAAAAAGGTAATTTTAAAGGTGGGTGTTTAAAATGTGGACAAACTGGATCGGGTTTTCTGAATAAAGTCATTAGTAATTTACCTTTTGAAATGCATTTACCTAATCATAACTTCACAGGCCCGGGGACACAATTATTATGGGGGAAAACGCGATTAAATCCAGATTTAACGTATAAAAATTCGTCTAAACCTGTTAACCGAGTGGATGAAATTGCATATAAGCATGACAAATGTTATTTAGAAAATAAAGATACAAAAAGTAGAAATGAAGTATGCGATAAGAATATGATTGATGAATTAGATAATATTCAAAATCCTACGATTAGAGAAAGAATTGAAAGAGGAATTGTAAAACCGATTATTAAAGCTAAAAAATCTTTTGGTATGGGATCTATAAATACAAAGATCTATTGTTTAAAATGTAAAAACCACACAGAAACTAAAGATGTTAAAAATGCAATTTCTAAAAATAACAGACCGATACTGAAAGGTATTTGTCTAGATTGTGGTTCTAAAAAGAGTGTTTTTTTAGGAAAACCTTAGGGATGAAAGATCCTAAAAGTATCTTAGAAAAAATATATTATCATCCTGAAAGGGGTTATTGTGGTATCAATGAATTAAAACGAAAAACAGGTTTCAGTCAAAAGCAAATTACAGATTTTTTACACAGCCAAGATGTTTATACCAGACATAAGCCTTTAATTCGTAAATTTAAACGAAGACGCATTTATGTCAGTCATATCGATGATCAATGGCAAGCAGATTTATTGTTTATCAAACCTTTTAGTAAATATAATAACGGAACTAATTACTTATTGACAGTGATAGATATATTTAGTAAATTCGCGTATGCTATTCCGATAAAGAGAAAAACTGGTGAAGAAGTAACTCAAGCATTTAAAAAGATATTTAAAGAAAGAATTCCTGAAAGATTACAAAGTGATAAAGGAACCGAATTTGTAAATAAATGGACTTTAAAATTATTTAAAGATCATAATATTCAGTGGTTTACAACTGGAAATGTTGAAATAAAATGTTCTGTAGTCGAACGATTTAACAGAACAATTAATAAAAAAATTAGAACCTATCTAGCGGCCAACAATACTAAAAGATATATAGATGTTTTGGACCAATTAGTTAAAAATTATAATAATACCTGGCATAGGTCTATCAAAATGACGCCTAGCGAAGCGAGTAGAGAAGAAAACGAATCTGAAGTTTATAAAAATTTATACGAAGAAAAAATAATAAGAAAACCGAAATTCAAGGTTGGCGATAGAATAAGAATTTCGAAATACCAGACTGCTTTCACCCGCGGATACCAGCCTACTTTTACTGAAGAAATTTTCATCGTTTCAGAAATATTAAACACTGACCCAATTACTTATAGAATAAAGGATTTGAATGGCGACGAAATAAAAGGAACTTATTATGAACCGGAATTAGTTAAATATAATCAGAAAGATAAAACGTTTAAAATTGAAAAAATAATAAAAAAGAAAGGCAATAAATGTCTAGTTAAATGGTTAGGTTATTCCGACGAATTTAACTCTTGGGTTGATGAAAAAGATATCAAGTCAATTTAGAAATCTGTATTAAAATATCAACAAATATTAAATTATAAACATGTTAAATTATCAAATAATCAAGTATTAAAATATAATCATGCTAAAATATCAAAATTATCTACTTTTAAAATAATCGTATCTATATAATATAAATTTTCTTTAATTCTGTTAAACAAATTAGCTAATTTCCAGAGGCCTTTAAATTATTTTGTTACAGCATAATAATCTTCCTAGTTCGTTAATAAAACAAGTCCATACTTAAAATTATTCATGCAGAAATTACTTTTCTTTTATATTTTCAGAAATTATTCAGTTTAAAAAAAGTAAATGAATGGCTCTGCTTTAAGTAACTTTTAGCATTTTAATTTTAAAAATTTCTATGATTTTATAAATAAAAAATAATATCTAGTTTTAATAATCATTAATATATATTTTTTTTATTATTCTGAATATCATTATCAAGTTCGAACGGTCGAAAAATATGTTTTTAAATACTCCGTAAGAACAGTGTAACTTAATATATTTATCTTTTATCAGGAAGGCCAGCTGACCTCTAAACGGAGTTGAATTTGGAGCGCGCATCAACGAACGAACTCTCTTGACAAAAAATGTACTTAGAAGAAAGTGACGTATGCTATTACGTCTTCGGTAGAAAAAACGTTTCTCTATCTACTTTGAGTGAGGAAGTGAAATGCATTGCAAGAAATAAGTTTAAATAAATGAATTGCGACTTTTTTGAAAACGTTTTAATAGATGATTCGGATTCTGACTCAATGGAGTCTTTTGATAAAGAAAAAAAATGTCAAATACCCGAAAAATATCTCAAAATTTATGATCAAATGATTCGAAATTATATACGATTCGGATAATGATTGTTATTTTCCATATAAAAATATAGATGTTTTTTTATGCCAAAGACGCAAATCCAGAATTAGTCGCTTTAACGCATTGAAATGGAAATTTAAGTTAAATATTACATATGAAGCTGAAGAAATGTTTTATAAATTTTTAGATTTTGCGTCAAAAGTCGATAAATTATTTGTATTTCATTAAAAAAATATTAGATTATTGTAAAATAGAAAATAATTTGAAAGTAAAATTTAATAAGAAAAACGAAGACATTTGGAATAGCTTTCTAAAAAATTTTTCTTAATAAATGGAGCTGTCTAAAATTTGCAAGCATTGTCAGATGACTAAACCTTTAGACCAATATTATACTCGATTTCGTTACGGCAAAACGGAACATTACGCTAATTGCAAAAGTTGTCATTTAGCTAATAAAAATAAAAAAATTGATTGCGAATGTGGTAAAAAATACACTTTAGCTCATAAAAAAAGACATTTAAAAAGCAATTATCATATCAAACGAACGTCAAAATAAGTTTAGGATGTTGTGTTTTAAATTGAACGTATTTTTTAGTTGAAAGTATTATATTGAATGTTGCATTTTAGTTGAAAATATTATATTCAATGTTTTAAATTGAACGTATTTTTTTTAGTTGAAAGTATTATATTGAATGTTGCATTTTAGTTGAAAATATTATATTCAATGTTGTGTTTTAAATTGAACGTATTTTTTTAGTTGAAAGTATTATATTGAATGTTGCATTTTCAGAAATTATTCAATTGGACCTTGATAGTTTCAAAATTAGAATCGTGGGGAAAAAGTGTTTATAAAATTTCTTCTATATAAATGGAGGAAACTCTAAGATTGATATCTGTTTCAAAAATACATATTTCAAAATTAAGGCAGGTCGTAAAACTTTTAAATATAAATCAACCCCAACGATGTAAAAAAGATGACTTAATTAGATTGATACTGGGATATCTAAAAGAAACTGGGAAATATAAATACGTTTTAGTAGATTTATTAAAAATAGACGCAACAGATTATTTAAATGAAATGAAGAAAAAATTTATCAAAAATCCTAAGAAAAGAAATAAGTTGAAAAAAATATTCGATTCTTTTGATTTAAAATTTAACAATAACACAGCAGAATTTAATCCAAAAAATAACGAAGAAAAAAAGATAAAAACAGCGGTCAACCTTAAAAAATTATTTCCTGATTTGAATGAAAAATTGAAACAATTTATAAATGAACCGAAGAACCGTCCAAAACTTAAAAAACTCTTTGATTATTACGGCTTGAAATATAAAGATGAAAAATTGATTAAAAAGACAGAAAAGAAAGTCAAATTGCAAACAAATTTAGAAAATCTGTTTAGGCCTGATTACGAAATTGTTGAGACAGGAAAAAAAATTATAAAAAAATTTAATACTTACATGTATGTTTATAAAATAAGACAAATAAACAAACTCACACCAGGCCAGTATTATAGTATCTTAAAAGATTTATTCAGAAGAGCAATTGGAAAAATTGAAGGAAAGGTCCAAATTGTTGTAGACAATCCCTCTTTGACGCAACCCTTTCACCCTAAAATGATGTCAACGAAAGAAGCCTATGACACCTATTTAGATGTTTTAACACATAAAATTGAATACAAAGAGCTGGATATTAAAGACTGTGAATTTTTTTTTACTGTCGTTGATTTGCCTAAAGGCGGTAAACGATCGAAATTACTGAACAATAACGATATTGTCAATAAAAAAAAGTATTCTTCAAATTAAAAATGACGATAATATCTGTTTGGCTAGATCAATCGTTACAGCCTTAGCTATTCAAAATCGTAAAATTTTATGCGAAAAATTGAATCTAGAAAAACTTACAGATAATGACGTTAGATACATAAAAATGGGTAGAAAATTACAAAAAGATTTAGCGATAAAATTGCATGAAATGTGTGATATTCCGTTAGAAATGTGTAATTTAGAGCATGTTAAACAATTCGAAATTTTTTTAAATATTCAAATAACTATATTTTGCAGAGAAAATTTTAACGAAAGAATATACAGCGGTGCCTATAAATATAATTGTGTTTACATTTTAAAAAATAGAAATCATTTTGATGTCATTACAACGGTTACAGGATTTTTAGGAAAAAACAATTATTGTGATTATTGTAAAGTCAGTTATAAAAGAAGTGATCAACATAAATGTTCTTTAAAATGCAATAGATGTTTTAGGAAAGAGAGTAATTGCGAAGGAGTTGATATTCAGTGTAATGATTGTTTTAGATCTTTTAAAGGAAAAAACTGCTTCGAAAATCATAAAAATGAAGCAGTCTGTGAAACACTGTGGAAATGTTTAAAATGTAAGAGAAATATCAATAGAAGACAAAGAAAACCGAAAGATCATAAATGTGGAGAAAGACTATGTAAAAACTGCAGAGGATGGGTTTTGGAAGATCATAAATGTTATATACGTAGGAAAGAATCTAAGGGAGGGACTTGTAAAAATATCTGTCCTAAAAATATAAAAGACAGAAAGAAATGGTGTGAGAAATGTCAAACGTCAGAATTTACAGAAAAATATATGTTTTTTGACGTTGAGACGAACCAAGAGACAGGAAATCACCAAGTCAATCTAGTTATAAATCATGATTTTAACGGAAAAGAAAAAATATTTAAGAATGAAAATGAATATTGTGAATGGTTATTCCAAGAGAAACATTGCGGTTATACAGTATTAGCGCATTATGGAAAAGGATTCGATTTTCAATTTCTAGCTAAATACTGCTTTAAAAATAAAATTAAAGTGTTTACAATATATCAAGGAAATAAACTCATATATATGCAAGCAACCGTATATAATATAAGGTTTATCGATTCTATAAATTTTACACTGATTCCGCTAAGAAAATTTCCTAAAACGTTTGGACTAACGGAATTGGCAAAAGGGTATTTTCCTCATTTGTTTAACACTAAGAAAAATCAAAATTATGTAGGAAAATATCCTGAAAAATACTATTATGGTTATGATACTATGACTTTAGATCAAAGAAAAACTTTTGATAAATGGTATAAATCGGTAAAAAACGAAACATTTGATTTTCAAAAAGAAATTATAAAATATTGTAGGTCTGATGTTGATATTTTAAGAAAAAGATGTTTAGAATTGCGAAGATTATTTCTAAACATTGCTAATATTGATCCTTTTAAATATGTCACTTTAGCTGGCGTTTGCATGGCTATATACAGAGATAAATTTATTCCAGTGAATACAATAGCGATTGATGAGGAGTGTATTCCAAAGGATCAATTCAGTAAGAAATCGATCATTTGGCTAGACTATCTGTCTGAAAAACACAATATCAAAATACAGCATGCTTTAAATGGTGGTGAGAAAAAATTGAAATTAGGGGATAAAACTTATAAAGTAGATGGTTTTTATAATAATACCGTTTATCAGTTTCAAGGATGTCATTGGCACGGTTGTCCTCGCTGTTTTACAGAATCCACCGTCAATCTTCAAAATCAGATATGTATGAAAGATTTGTATGAAAGAACTCAAAAAATAAATAAAAAAATAAAAGATAAAGGATTTGAATTGATTGAAATATGGGAATGTGATTTTGATAATCACAAAGAAATTAAAAAATATATGAAAAATGAATGGAAAAGAGATTTTATAGAACCTTTAAATCCTGGAAACGCATTCACCGGAGGTAGGTGTGAACCTACCAAATTAATATACGAAATGAAAGAAAATGAAAAGGGTAGATATATCGATGTTTGTTCACTTTATCCAACAGTGAATTACTTTGATTACTATCTTGTTGGTCATCCGGTAAAGATTTATAATCCGGAAAAATATGATAAGAATTGGTATGGTTTGATACAATGTAAAGTACTTCCACCTAGAAAACTCTATCATCCTGTTTTACCTTATAAAGGAGAAAAATTAATATTTAGTTTGTGTAAATTATGTTCAAAACCTATAAAATGCGAAAAGAAACAATGTAAAAAATGTTATGAAATGAGGAATAATGAATGTAATCATACGGATGAGGAGAGAAGTTTTACTGGTACGTGGACAACTACCGAAGTTGAACTGGCTATTGAAAAAGGTTATAAGATTTTAAATATCTATGAAGTTTGGCATTTTGAAAAAAAATCTAATACATTATTTAAGGATTATGTTAAAATGTTTTTGAAAATCAAATTAGAAACAGATGATAAATGGCCTGAAAATTTCAAAACTGAAAAAGAATATAAAAGGTGCGTAGAAAAGAAATTGGGTATAAGGTTAGGAGAAATCAAAGAAAACCCAGGAATGAGATTTATATCCAAAATTTGTTTAAACTCTTTATGGGGAAAGTTCGGACAGAGAAAAAATATGAAACATACAGAGAATGTTACAGAATTGGCAGACTTTTATAGAATTATACTGAACGACCGCATTAAAGACTTGAATATGATATTTTTAAATGATGAGTGTGTGCAAATGGATTATAAGATGAAAGATGAATATGTCAAGAATAACTTTAATACGAATAATTATATAGCGGCTTTTACAACCAGTTCGGCTAGAATAAGATTATATGAAATGCTTGATAAATTAGGAGATAAAGTAATGTATTACGATACAGATAGTATTGTTTATATCGATGATGGCTCTAATAAAGTAAAAACAGGCTGTATGTTAGGCGAATGGACCGATGAATTAGGAGAAGATAAATATATGAAATCGTGGATATCTGGAGCTAGTAAAGATTATGGTTATATTCTGAACGATGGTTCTGTAAAAGGAAAAGTAAAAGGATTTAAAATGAGTTATGAGAGCGAAACTAAGCTCAATTTTGACGAGAGAATGAAAACAATAACTGGGGAAATTGAGCATATAGATGTAGAAATAAATCAATTTCAGATACAAAAAGATAAAAATATTAAAGTGAATAAAATGAATAAAAGATATATGTTTGGATATGATAAAAGAAGAATTTTAGATAACTTTGATACTGTACCATTTGGATTTTAAGCCGAATATTTAATTTATAAAAAAATGTTTTCTAATAAATGGACGATGTCACTCTTATCATAAATGTTCAAGGTTTTATACTTCCTTTTA
This sequence comes from Maratus speciosus, assembly GCA_963932465.1. Classification (NCBI taxonomy): domain Eukaryota; kingdom Metazoa; phylum Arthropoda; class Arachnida; order Araneae; family Salticidae; genus Maratus; species Maratus speciosus. The sequence goes on from OZ010786.1 coordinate 26,411,583, forward strand.
AATCTATAGCGAGGGAAATAAGCTGGGTTCATTTAAAAGAAGGAATAGGTGAAACGATTTCTGTATTTACACCTAACTATGAATTAGGTGATCAAGACCATGGAATAGTTCGTAGATGTACTAACGATATCCATGGTTTAAGATTTAAAAGATATTCAGATAATACAGGCTTATGGATTAGTAGCGACAATGTAAAAGATTATATCTTACAACTGCATCAGATATACGGAGGGACATTTGCTTTTAAAGGAGGAGTTTTTCCGAAAAGTACCTTTGAAGAATGGGGAATTCCTATAAAAATATTAGAAGTACCGAGATGCGTTCGAATCCTAGGACAGGGTTGTTCTATGTACAGATGTCTGTACTATAAAAATTTTCTTTCAAAAATTGTTTCTTAATAAATGGAAGAATTCAACAGTCTCAGATCGTTCCCTGTAACTCATAAGCTAAAAGATTTAGAGACAGGGAAATACAAACTGATTTCGTTGAAGAAAATTCAAACAAAATTTGGAAATACCACTATTGCAAGATTGGAAGTTAAGGATGTAGAAAAAGATTATTTTCTTAAAAAGAGTCATGGAAAAATTTCTGAAGCAGCAATAACAAAACTGAATGAAGGTGGTTATATCTTTCATTTTAAAGGAAAAAATAATGACGGCTTTTATGATTATGAATTAGAAAAAGCTTAATCCTACAATTTGTTTTAAATCTTACAATAATCGAATGGACCTTTTATCGAACTATCAAACTACCAGAATAATATTTACTGAAATTCAAAATATATCTGTTTTTAAGTACAAAATTCTTTCCGTTCAACTTGGTGAATTAAATAAAAAATTTGGCCATTATTATGAAGAAGAAGAACCTCATAGAGAAAGATTAATAGATCAAGTTTTGGAATTAAAAAATATTTTAATACGATTTATTAATGAATTGCGACTGCTTTTAAATAAAGACGAAAAATAAAAGTGTTTATAAAAATGCTTCTATATAAATGGGGTCGGCTCAAAGATTAGACGATATTATAATTCATAAATATAAAGATTTATTTATCAATTTATCCCATCATAAAACATTTCATACATTTATTTCATTATATATGAATAAAACTGATCTTCATTTAAGTAAAAATATTATGAAATTGCCCATTGAATTTATAAGAAAATTTAAGGATAAACTTAATTGGAATTGTATATCACAGAATGAAAAATTATCAGAAAATTTTATTAGAGAATTTCAAAATAAAGTTGAGTGGCGGTGTATATCATTTCATCAGACATTATCCGAAGATTTTATTAGAGAATTTCAAAATAAAGTTGACTGGGAAGGGATCTCCTATCATCAGGTCTTATCCGAAGATTTTTTAAAAGAATTTAATGATAAAGTTGACTGGGAATGGATATCATATATCAACGGTTTTTAATTAACATTTCAATTTTAAGCCGAAGGATTATATCCTTTATTTGACGTCCAATTTTTTTCTAAATAAATGTTACAATATTTTGTCATAAGTACTTTACTCTTTAATTGTCTTTCGCCTACCTTTCATTATTTTAAATTTGACCCCGTTATTACAAATCATAGCATCGATAACTCTAATAATTATACTATATTTAATAGTTTCAATGATACAATTAAATTAACTTTCACAGCTAAAATATACAAAATGGATCAAGCCTCTAAATTTTCTCAACCTGGTGTTTATTTTTGGATAGAAAGTAAATGTGATGACAATTGGAATTTAATACCCGAAACTAAAGAATGGTTCGATATTTATATTCCAGGAGATAATAACTTATACTATTCTATAGCTTTTAATGCAACTAAAGATTTTAGGATTGGTTATAATGCCGATAACTTATTATACAACGCAGCTCTTTGCTTTTCTTATTCCTATCAATATTATCCTAGAGGAAGGATGTTTATTAGCATTTCGTAGACTATTAAGAAAGTGCGTCAATCTATAATCAGACTAAATTTTTTCATCACTATAATAATTAAATATTTACATTTAAAAATCATGATTATTTTATCTAAATTGATTACGTTATTATTTATAATCAGGTTTTTTTTATTGTTTATTCTATAACCTTTTCTTAAAACTTCTTCTTTACATAATTTAGTAGAAAAAATAAAAATATCCACACAATGCAATTTTTATCATCATTTGCTCGATAAATCGTTATAAAATCGTTACAGCACCGATATTTTAACAGTCAAATTTTTTGAGCAAAATCTTACAAAAATCGTTAAATATTTGCATTGTGTGGAATATAAAAAGTGTGCCAAAGGACCCCCTATATACTACTTCTAGAATTGCATGCAAATCATGACACACTGCTGTCAATTAATCGAATATAAGAACAGTATATCAGAATTTATCTACTTTATTCTGGCTGTCGCTTACAAACCAACTTCCTGCTCTGTTTCGAGAAATTCAGGAGTTTTATGTATTACGTACACTACTTGAAAATACTTTATGTTCAAGGATACAAAAATTAAAATGTGCGTATAAAACCTCGGTACTCTGAACTCATTAAAATGAAAATATTTTTTTATATTACACATTAAAATAATTCATTAAGAAAGACGTGGTTTATTATGCGTTTTTTTTTCCTTTCTAATTCTAGTGGAATAATAGAATTTTATTCCATTTCAATTTGAAATGTATCACTAATATGAAAAATGATATCTATGATCATTAAAACTCTAGGCCGATTCGTACAATAATATTTCCGTAAAAACAATGCCAGATCTCTGACGTATTGAGATAAATGTTTAATGTGCATTTCTGTTAATTGGTTTATTTTCTTTATGTATTGTATTTACCTGTTTATCATTATCTACGTATTTGAGTTATGTATATATTTTCTTATCTATGGGTTTAAAATGTGTGTCATTTATTCACATTTTTATTGTGTTAAAGGCTAATATATAAAACTGAAAATTTGTCTGTCTGTAATTTTATATACAAATCCACAGTTTGGAAGTCAGAATTGTCAAATGTTACCTACATGTGTATTAAAACATGGCCTAAGCAAATGAAGTAAGCCGGAATCGAAATGATTTATAGTTAATTTTTAATTAATAAAAAACTCCAATTTAACAGCAATTTCCTATCAAATTTAAAGTTTTCGTTATAGCAGTTGCCAACAATTAAAAATCCACAATAAAATTCTCACCACAACAATTTTTTTCTATTGCAAGGTTTTCACGTGAAAAATGAAAATGAAATAAATAGTTTGACGAATTACATCAAAAAAAATTTTACTGCAAGATTTCTACATGAAATAATGAAAATGATATAAATAGTTTGACGAATTAAAAAATAAGTGAATATTACGTTATATTGGAAATAAAATGGACGTCAGCGGGTTAATATATAACGTCTTATGAGTTTGAAAATACGTATTGAAACAAGATAACAACCCGATCATTGAAATATTGGTTATTTTTAACATTTTGAGGTTCTCTGAATTTGTTTTCGCCATTTTTAAATCTATTCCATATAGGTGTGTATGTGCGTATACAAGAATTTTCACGAATGTTTAAGTTCCTAGAGCTCATTCTTAGTGAAGAACTGAAATAAATATGGCTATAGTGCTTTTTTATGTGCGTTCGTAATTATATAAATACGTAGCGCATATAGTCTTCGTTCAGTCCGTCCGCCTGTCTGTCTGTCCGCATATAACAGAGCAAAAACTACCCAACCGAATTGTCTGAAATTTTAAATATATGATTGCAGCAAAATTTTGTCGAGTCATTTCAAATTTTACGAAAATCGGATGTATAGTTTAATTACAGAGACAGTCAAAAGTTTTCCATTATATTAAGGCCAATGGGAAAAAAAAATTATTTGAAGTGCAATTTAATGACGTTACAGCCTTTCGAACAGAATGAAATTGATATGCACTTATGAAGTGCAATTAAATATACATTCAGTACAATATGCGGTGCAAAAAATATTTATAAAACTAGTTATAGTACGAACGCACCTTATTTGCCACGTTGGACGAGCAATTTCCAACTTGTTATTGTTCGTTTTATACTGTATGATTAATTTGGAAATTGATTTTTCAAAACAAACTTTCTTAAAATTCCAGGAAATGCCGGTTACTTTAGCTAATATCGTATAAAAGGAAACAGCTTAAGGGGTCTCAGGACTCTTAAAATTGAAAAAAAAGGCCATTTTCAACATTTCATATCTTAAAATGTATTTGATTTTAAGACACAATTTTAATTGGAATAAAATATATAAGTATTTTCTTTCATTTCATGTATTTAAAAAAATTATAAGATGCAGAATTAGCATTTACAGGGGGCTCCAAACTGATAGACATTTGACGAGCAAAAAATCGGCATAACAGCTTACGCGCAGGATTACAAAATAAGTATTGCAACTAAAATGAAAATTATGGTGGCTACTTACACTTCAGACTGTAATAATTACCCTGAACCTAAATACATTTGTATTTAAAACATTTTTATATTTTTAATACAAAGTTGTATTTAGCTAATTCAAAATTAAGAAAATTCCAACAGTATAATAACCTAAAAAAATATTGTTTTGAACAATAAAAAGGAAATTTTATGTTCAGTTTATACAGACTAACATGAAACATATGTTTTGAAAATTTCATGAAAAAATATTCATAAGTTTTTGAGATATCGTGCGCGTTATGCCCAAAAACGTCATTTGGAGAAAAATGGCTTCAAAGAACGACGCTTCAACTATTGAACGTGTATAAATGTAAAAGCCATAACTTCAGTTCTAATAGGAATTTCAAGGAAACAATTATATCAAAATATTCAGAAAAGATAGGAGTTTAATATCTAAAAAAAATTAAAATTTTTAAAATTTTAAAGCTTTAAGAGTCCTGAAACCCCTTAAGAGGATATATTATCTATTGGTATTGGGATAATACAACAGTTAGCTGAGAAGCAAGAGTGATGTACAAAAGATAATCTGCTCGGTGTAAGCGAGATCAACGAAAGGTGAAGTTGGCAGTGGACATACTGGTGACTACACCGTAGAATTTTAAATGGAAAAGAGAGTCAGTAAGAAAAAGCAGTTTTGAGTTGATCTGGAAAGTGGGTATTGAAAGAATAGCTCCCGCTGTGCGCACTGAGTGTTTCTCGGGAAGCGTAAGTGTATGTTCGAGAGACATGTGCGGTTATCTCGTTTGATGAGCCTAGGTGGGTTTTATCACTAGAGACGAGAATAGTATATTTATAGTGAGTTAACATAGTGCGTTATATAATTAAATACGAGAAACAACGTTCAAAAACACAAATATAGGTATGAATAAAACGCATACAGCTATTTCAAAGCCTTAGAGGCTTCGAAACAACTGTATGCGTTTTATAAATATTATATTTGTATTTGTCAACGTTATTTGTATGTCTTTAAATATTGGCCAAAGTACAATACTAGCCCCCCCCCCCCCCTTTTTATGAGTTAGGTAATACATTAACGTGTAATTTAATGTTGGGCAGAATCTGCTACATCCGTGGCTATAAATGGAATTAGTGTGTTATGTAAATAACCTATGAATAAATTTTCCATTTAATATTTTTTAAATATCTTAGTGACTATTCCCAACTTATCGTGTGCGCTTTCACACACCTATACCGATGGTGGTAGCATAACAAATAAGCAGTGTATATTTGTATCGCTAGGTGTGGTAGATTAAAATTGGAGTGATAGTTATCGCGGTATCGACAACAAACGATTACACACTACTTCATTAATGTACTTCACTTTCGTCTATAGTTATACCATATTTAGTTTTGGTGGCCAAAACTGCTACTAATTCATAGTAATTCGCAATTAAAAATTGCTTCCGGCGCATACGTTGTGATATGGTTGAAATCTGCTTTAGGAGTATATTTTTAGAGCATGCGCAATATATTTAGATTTACTTATAAACTATTCAAATTACTTAAGTTGATTTGTAATAGTTGAATTCTTTAAGGATTAAAGTGTTCCTTGGCACTTATAATAGTATCGTGGGTTATGGCTGTGGTCTGGTATAACCCTTTCAGGGGAAAGTAATTGTGTTTCTGTGATGTTGAACTCTCACCGGACTTTACAAAATATATTGTTGTAGAATAAGGAAAAGCAATTTTTCTACTGCTTTCAGCCAAAAATGTAAAACCAAAATTTAATTAAATGTTTCTGGTGAAAAAATGAATTAAAATTAAGTGTGATATAATATATACCACCGCTCGTCAAGGTTATTGTGACGGTTTTTATTACTATATTTGATTGATGGAAAGTATGACTATAACTACGACAGCTACCAACAAAAAATACCGCATCAAGTTACTTCATTTTGATTTAAAATGAAATATTTTAATATATAGATATGTCGAAATTAAATTTTGTGGCCATAATTACCATTAAGTCTTAGTAGTTCACGATTGAATCATGTTTTTTTGCGCACTCGTACTCATACATATGAAATTGACTTTTGGTGCATACTCATACTACAAGCATGCTCATGCTATATGAATTTAAATTTACGCTGATGTCCAAAAATTCTTCACAAATTGCCTGTGAAATTCTAGGATGTAAAGAACATGTTTGACTTCACATTTTTGAGTGAAGATTTAGTCGCGAAGTTAATTAAGGGGCTAATAATCAATTTAATAAAAAAATGATATTTGAGATCCCTCATGTAACATAAGGTGTTTAGAATACTTTGCCATTGCATAAAATTACTATGCGGGTTCAAAAAATCTTTTAACAACGTGGGCAGGAGAAATATATCACAAAATTAATTTTTTTAAAGATGGGTGTCAATAAAATAGACGCCAGTGTCAGCCCTACCACCTACTTTTAGAAAGCAACTCACTGTATCGCCAAAATCTTTCTGTATTTTCTCGATATTTGATTGAAGTTTTATATAAGTTGCAATAAAGAGCTCGCTACCAAATTATAAAATAAAAATTTTCGAATGTTTCACGCATTCGCAGTTAAAAATTATTTCATACAAATGCCTATATCTCATCATATCTCATCAAATATTCAAAATATTCATGTTTTAGTTGAAGCATACTGTTTTTTGTCAAGTCTTTGAAAATTTTATTAAAAATGGCTAAAAACTCTGTAGGTTATAAACCAAAAATATTTTAATTTTTCATAGAAACGATAACACCATCATGAATATGAGTGCTATGCTTGCTTACACAAGCGCACACATACGCTGAACAGGACAAAGCAGAACTGCTGGCTATACTAAAAGCAGCAAAATGGGATAACAGCACAGGGTTGGATTACAGCAACCGTTCGGACTGCATGTCAGCAATTCAAACACTAAGCAAACCATTTAACACAACACAACTAGTAAATGATATACTAAAAATAATCAAACTCCCAGACAACAAATTCAAGATTAGCTGAGTTAAAGCACACGTGGGCATCCAATTAAACGAGGATGCCGACGAATTAGCCAAAAGCAGCAGAAAACGAAATAAAATAAATACTATATGACCTGGAAAGACCAATATCAAACCGTAAAAGAATAATAAAAGAGCTAATAATCAAACAGTGGCAGTTCGAGTGGGATTACGGGGAAAAGGGTACGACTATACACAAATGTTTCCTCAAATTAAGTATAGATAGATTAGTCAGCTGCAATCTTTTGAGCCAGATTTACATAGGACAAGGAGCTTTCCCAAAATAATTAAAAAAATTCAAGCGCAAAGATTCGCCAGATTGTGCATGCGGGGAATTGGGAACCCCACAACACTACCTAACGTCCTGCCCGATAACTCAAACACACCATCTGGCACAAATCACACCAAACAATGAAGAACTTTGGCATAAACAACTAGCAAACAATAAACACATACAAAACAAAGGAAAAGCAGTCATCAGATGGTTAACAGAAAACATAGATATAAAATCATAATGAAAAACGAATAAAGTTAAAAACAAACCAACCCAGTGGACATCATCACCCCAACTAATTAAATGCCTTAATTACAGGAAAAAAAGAAAAAGGAAAAAGAAAAAAAAAGGTCCGAGTTACATTACCAAGCTAACCGCGGCCGCAGGTGAAGGAACCTTTCACCCGAGAAACAAAAATCGTATTCTCGCACTGCTGAGTGCTGGTAGTCATTTATGATGAACTGATAGCTTCGGCTCATTCACACCACTCCACCGAATCAATATAGATAGCCAAGTGGTAAGAAAAAGATGTGATCTAAATAAAACAAAGCAAGACCATGAGCAAAGGAAAACAACTCAATAAAAATAAAGGAGAAAACTCAATAATACATTTTGTGATAACAGACATCATAAAAAAAAATAATAATGACGGACTAAAGGCCAAGGAACATGCTTCACCCCAGTAGTGCAGAAGCCAATCCACAAAGCTCTCAACGATGTTGCAATAAATCGTGAAAACAGCCATTAGATTCCAATGGACTGATCGTAAAGAGCGCACTCACGTACCAAAATAATATCATAAAATGTCATAAACCAAGATGCGACCAAAACAAGAACCTACCAGCGACAAGTTCTCAATGTGTCAACACCAGCGACAAGCTCGCAAAGTAAAAAAATGAGTCAAACCAAAAGGCGATAAAATCCTACAGTGTCAACTCCCATGCATAGAGACTTAAAGAAAATCCACCACAGAGTCGAATACATGAAATATGAGACCCCAAAGAAGACGAACCAAGACATCCAAGAAAAGCAAGATCACCGGGTATGTAAATTATATGTATTTTAAGAAAGTTCATTCAAGTAAACTATAAATAGGTAATATGATTAACTTAGGTCAATATAGATAATTCAAGATAATCTAGGCTAACCATCAATTACGTATAACAAATTACCTAAGGAAATACTAAGTAACATCAGATAGGCTAATGACAGCCCCTATAGGTCCCATCTCCCACACTCCCATCTCAGCCCCCTTTTTTATTTTTTGAAGAGCTGAGGCATCCCCAGCCTCATACACCCTTCACCGCGCCCCAGAGAATGCACCCTGGGGAAAGGTCCAGCGCCCACCTCCCCCAATAGTCTAAGTCTAATATTCATCTGCAGCAATTAACGCTTAATATTAAATAGTAAACTATTTCTAATCAACTAGGTCAGATAAACAACACCCGATCTCCCCTGCTAAGCTATAGCCAAAGTACTCATCAAATTAAGTTAATGTCTGTTAGTACTCTTAACCAATTACTAGTAAATTAGGTAATATCGCGCCCTTTACACTTAGATCTGGCTTGGTGCATAGGATAATTATCATTTATATCAAAGTATTAAAACTAATCCTAAAGCTAAAAGTGTAATAAACATGTCCAACTAACCCCCTTCCCATTCAGGGTGTGTTTTTACTGCTGCCTTTTTATTAGGTGCATATAGGCTGCGGCCGGCACGAACTACCGAACCCGCTCCTAAGGGCAGCTTTCGGAGCCAATCTTTACCCGGTGGAGTGCGGTAGAAAGGCGGAGTCTCATCCCTCAATATCGTGAGCATGCTTTGCATTTCGGCCCAAAATTTTCTATAGTGATGCTTATCTTTCAGCGGCACCCATTGTTTTCTTTTCCCCTTCCTCTAAATTTGTTCATTAACCACTTTTCACGACAAGTACCCACCACCGATTGGGCATTTAAAATCCAGATTTCCCTACTCCCCAAGCTAGATATGTGTGTGTAATGTGCAGGAGCCAAATCAACAAAGTCAATTAGTTAAGCAGGCGGTACAACAGAGAAACCAGCAAATTACAGGCTCTTCAATTAGGTCGGCCGAAACATTGGTCTACAGGATGGCCACCATGCGGCGACCAAGCAGACAACCGCCCCGATGCCAGGTATACAGTCGAAAAAATTTCAAAATTTTTATTTATTTTTTTTTACCTTTAGATTCAAATATATAAAATTCTATGCTCTATTTTACTTATATATATAAATCAAATTTTTATAAAAAATATTGGGGATTTTAATTGATATGGAACTCGCAGGGGGCATTTCGAAGATTTCTAAGACGACACGTAAAATTCCATTATTTTTTCTCAAAAATATTTTTTTTTTTAATTTTTTTTTGTAATAAATGCATGCTATAATGTATATAATGTACCCTTGAATAATATTTAAGGTGAAATTTACAAAAAAAAAAAAAAAAAAAAAATGTTTTAAGGTCTCTTGTCCCTTTAATTCTCATTTCAAAGTTTTTTTTTCTGATTATCATAGCCACGTGTACATAAATTTTTAATTTGAAGGTAATATTATTCTTTGCGCTTTTTAAAAATTGGCAACACTTTAAAGTAATACCTTTTTCTAAAATATATAAAAAATATCTCTCGAAATGCTGCAAATTTGAAATTAAAATGGAGATAAATCCTCAAAAAATGAGTCAAATTAAAAAAGTAAATGCAGTCTGCACACCGGAACTTCTAAATTTTCAAATGGCATAAAAATGTTTACATTTCTATGTATAGTTTTTGTCCAAATAAATGTTTTTCATTAAAATGATTTTTACTAACTTTAACATTAAGTATCTCTTAAAAATAATTATTCGATTTAAAAACTGTATGCATCAGCGGGTTTCTCAAACATTTCTCTATTATAGCACCAATTTTCGCACTTTTGTGTGAAACTGTTTAGATTTATTAACCCAAGATTTTAGGTGCTAGTTACGGCAGCCTTTTATATCCTGACAATTTCAGAGCTTTAAGTGCGCAGTTCTATTACATGTTTGTTAAATTTGTATTTATTTATATTATTTTATTTATTTATTCATAGAGGAAGTTTTAATTTTTTTATGGAATATTAACCGTAAAAAAATTATGAACACTTTATGTTGTATTAAGGGCAAATGAATTAATCTTTCGTAATCAAGCTCTACGCGATAGAGAAAATTTAAAAAATATTTCATGCTTCAAAATTATTTTTAAATCCATAGACAATCAGTAAACTGAGATGCACTTTGCAAATATTGAAAGATTATTTTTTTCCCTATTTGGCTGTCTAAAAACTTTAATTGTTCGGTTACAAATATGTTGAATTAGTGGGGTTTTTTAATATTATTCTTTTATTTATTTATAAAGGAAGCATTAATTTTATTATGGAAAAATAATCAGAAATAAATGCTGAACAATTGTTGTTGCTTTATGTGCAAAATGTTTACTATTATTAGTATGTATTAAGGCCGGCCTTTGATAACATAAATTACAAAAAATCATGATTGAAAATTATTTTAAAGAACATCATATTGAATCAGTCAATTAAGGTTCAGATTTTAAACAAATTGCATTTGAAAGTAGATTTTTTCTTTATGCAACGTTCTTAAAATTGAAAAGATTCGATGGTCATAAGATTAAAAATTGCAGTAGGGAAAATTTCAAAACCGAAATTTGATTGTGAAGTGTTGCCAATCGCAAAGTGACGTCAGCTTTACGTACAGATAAGCTTGTCCTTTTTAATATAAATAAGTTAAATATGGATGTGTTAAGATGTTTAGTTTTATCTAAGAAAATGGAAGTTTTCTTTTAAATATGACGTCATTTTCACATAAATAAACATTTTGCCAAGAGTCCGAAACTTAGCATCAGTACAAATGCAGCTATGCATATACAACAATCTGTATCAAAATTTTTGAATTTTTATCAGAAAATGGCATGAATAAACATAAATAAACCTCATTTTTTCCTCTCTTCTCTGCAATAATGAAAGCTATCTAATTACTACCATTATGAAGAAATTTCATAAAATACTTTAAAAATAAAAATATAAAAATGGGGATATTTAAAAAAAACAGCCAGTGCCGGAACATCTAAAAATAAACAGCTTTCAGTTTAAAAAATTACTAGTAAAATTAGTTCATCAGAAAGCTCAGGACAGATGACCAAAAAACAGCCTTGTGTTTTAAATAAAATAGATTATATAAAATTATGAAAATTTAAATAAGCAATTATGTTATTTTCATAAAATTATAGTAGAATGTCTTAAACAATAGCAATAAAATTTTATTAGTCGAGAGAATTTTTGACAAAAACTTGGGAAACCTCATGTTATTTTAAAACTGGAATTTTCGCCAATATCCTCTTTGTTTACTTGTCTACTCGGCGAAGCGAATTCATCCAGGCGAGAAACATCCGATCTCACCATGAACGCTGTATGTCACTGATCTTCTATAAAGACACTCTAAATTTTTGTAAAACATTGCGTTTTATCAGTGTATGATTTCAATTAAGTGGAGCATTTTCACCTGTGAAGAATTTTAAAGCAGCTGGGTTGAAAATGTGCACTTCTACAAAGCATTTCAGTTTTCTATAATTAATAAGAATTAAAACATACGCTTTTTTTAATATAAAATGACGTCTTTTGCATCCGCTAAAGCAATCCACTTTTACAACCCAGTCTTAAACAACGTCTGCAGAAAGTATGCATATGACTTCATTATCTGGGAATAATACACAAACAAAACAAAAAAACAATATCGTCATTCAAGAAGCTCGGCAAAACAAATCGTGTGTCTAATAATTCATATGCCTTCATTTGTTTGTTTATAATAGCACTATGTTTTATCAGAAATCATCTATGCATATATATTACGCTATCTTACGTGACACAGAAATCGCGATTATTTGTTAATTGTTTAATGGCAACCCCCGATTGAAACGCATCTCATTGGTTATTGTGTAATATTTTTAAAAAGGGAATAACAATAAATAAAAAAAGTTTAATTAATAACTATAGAACAAAACTATTTATATATTTAAAAAAAATAAAATGAAAGTAAATAAAAAATTTATTAATAAATAAACAACAACATCCGGTTACCATATCAAGCAAAATAGCAACACTTTGGTGCAGTTAAATACCCCGGTGCGTATATGACATTGAAGTAAAAAAAAAAAACGCGCCAACGTGGTGCGTATATGACATCTGTGCCATCTTTTATTCATCACATTTAAAATACAGTAAATAAATAAAGGTACTTTTCCAGTATAGGTACTTGGCGAAATAGAGGAAAAGTCCATGGCGAAAAAATAAATTTGGCAACTTATTTAATCAAAATATTTTTTTCGAATAAAACTACATAAAAGTTGCCATGATCGCAAAAAGTTAGTATTTTTATGTTAGCTGGGCGCAATTCTCGCCAATAGCATTTTTTAACTCGCCAGCAGCATTTTTTATTTTTCGAGGGATAAATTAAAACAATGCTTTGATGCTGAAATTAAATGGTTTATGGTATTATTTATTTTTTTTTTCTTTTCTTTTCCGTTTATTAAAGATTTTTTTTTTTTTTTTTTTTTTTTTTTTTTTTTTTTTTTTTTAGGTGGAAGTCATGAATTTTAAATGCTTCAGTTATCCATTTTAAATAAAATGAGTGAAAGGATTGTATTTTAATCTAAATTAATGAATATGAAAAAATGCGACGGGTAAAATTTTTGGCGATTTATCACCTTCTCCCAGCCAACATAAAAATACCAAGTTCCTTGATTTCTCTATCAGAATCTTCCGATTTAGCGAAGGATTGAGGAAGTAAATTAAATTATGAATAAACATGATACAATGCTTAGCATGCATTTAAGAGAGACCAAGCTGGTCGCCACGTGCGGCTAGTTTATTAATTTTTTTAAAAAAAATTCGAAAATGTTATTACACACGATAAACAAAATTACATTCTTTCAGCTTTTTGATACGAATTAAGTAAAGGCGGAGAAAATAAGTCACTCAAATATCTTTTAAAATACATTTTTATGAAGGAAAAGTGTTGTATCGTTTGTAAAGTAAGTTCCAATAAACTAAAAATCATTTAATTTATAAATAAAAACGAAATAAAACCAAAATTCACCGGGGTTTATAACGAATGATATTCTTGCCATAGCATGTTTAATTAAAAAAAATTTTTTTTTCAGTTTTTATGAAAAAATGTCAACAAAAAGATAAAGTAATCTGCTATTTTAGTCTTGATGTTCCCTTTATTTTCAATAGAAATGGAGTACTTCACTTGCCACGATTAGAAAAAAGGATTAAAAACTACAAAAAATGAATATCTCAAAAATAAATTGAGATACAGCTTTCAAACCAATTGCAATTAAAAGCACATTTTTTTCCTCATACGACGGTATAAAAATTGAAAATGCGCGATGTTTTGAAGTTTTAAAATATGCAGTAGCCAAAATTGTAAAATCGAATTTTCGTTTTAAACTTGAAAGAGTTGCCATTCGCAAAATGACGTATGCGTTACGCACAGATACGTTTGTCCTTTATCTAGACACACGGCAGTGTGTCAGCCAAGTTCGCCTGACATAGCCGTGTGTTATTTACACGAACCATTTCGAGCTGTTTTCATCAAATTTCAATGTTCTACTACTGAAAATCTATGAGACCTACGTACTTGTTATACGAAATGTGTAGTAAGGCCACCCTAATTACCTAAAATCCAAAATTTTATAAATAACGCTTAATTAGTTTCCGAGATAATGACATTTGAAAATGTCTGATAATCGATAATTTTACCACTGACTGACTGACTGACTGACTCACTCATCAAAAAGATCTCGTATATCTACTGCAGCTACAGACTTCAAATTTGGTGCGAAGTTTGTTTACACTATAAAACTAAGGAAAAAAATAAAAAAATTGTGAAAATCGATGAATTACTCACCTGGGGGTGCCCATTTTTACTTTAACATTACGTCTATTAGGCGAAATTTTAATTTGCCGTAGGAGGGGACCCTGTTCTGTCGCCAAATACCGCCAAGTTTCTCGCCAACATGGCGATATATCGCCAAATTTGGCGACCAAAATTAGTCGCCAAAAGTGACGCCACCTTGGCGATATCGCTAATATTTCGCCAAATTCCCATAGACTTCTATTATAAACCTATCTACTTACTGGAGGTTTATCTGGGTTTACTTGCTTACAGAAAATCAACAAATTGAGATATTCTGTCCGTCACAGAGCCCGTTCTCAGAAACTATACATGTTGGATACTTGAAATTTTGCATACTTATAGCTGAACACCACACATCATACGACAAATCATAAAATTTTGATAAAGTCGTACATTTAACCCTTTGGCTCCCACATGTGTATTTTAAACAATTCTTTTTAAGTGAGCCCCTAATTAGGTTGGAGGCGTGAAATTTTACAGATTTATAGCTGAACACTTCACATCAAACGACAAATCATAAAATTTTGAAAAAGTCGTACATTTAACCCTTTGAACTCCCACATGTGTATTTAAAAAAATACTTTATAAGTGAGCCTTAATTAAGTTGGGGGCATGAAATTTTGAATACTTATAGCTCAACACCTCACATCAAATGACAAACCATAACAGTTTGAAAAAGTCGTACATTTAACCCTTTGGGCTCCCACATATGTATTTTAATCAATTCTTTCTATGTGAGCTTCTAACAAGGTTGGAGGCGTGAAATTTTGCATACTTATAGCTGAACACCTCACATCAAATGACGAATCATAAAATTTTGAAAAAGTTGTAAATTTAACCCTTTGGGGTCTCACATGTGTATTTTAAACAATCCTTTCTAAGTGAGCCCCTAATTGGGTTGGAGGCGTAAAATTGTACATACTTATAGCTGAACACCGCACATCAAACGAAAATCTATAAAATTTTGAAAAAGTCGTACATTCAACCCTTTGGGCTCCCACATGTGTATTTTAAACAATTCTTTCTAAGTGAGCCCCTAATTAGGTTGGAGGCGTGAAATTTTGCATACTTATAGCTGAGCACCTCACATCAAACAAGAAATCATAAAATTTTGAAAAAGTCGTGCATTTAACCCTTTGGGCTCTCACATGTGTAGTTTAAATAATATTTTCTAAGTGAGCCCTAATTATGTTGGAGGCGTGAAAATTTGCATACTTATAGCTGAACACACATCAAATGACAAATCATAAAATTTTGAAAAAGTCGTACATTTAACCCTTTGGGCTTCCACATGCGTATTTTAAGCAATTCTTTCTAACTGAGCCCGTTATTAAATTGCAGATTTGAAATTTTGCATACGTATAGCAGAACACCTGAGGCCAGGTTACAAATCATAAAATCTTGAAAAAGTCTTACGCTTAACCCTCTGGGCTTCCACATATGTATTTTTAAGCAATTCTTTCTAAGGAAGCCCCTAATTAAGTTGGAGACATGACTTTTTGCATACGTATAGCTGAGTACCTCAGACCACACGACAAATCATAAAATTTTCAAAAAGTCATATATTATTTACTCCTCCGGGCTCAGACTTGTGTATTTTAAGCAATTTTTCTAACCTCCGCCCTTTTCACCCGGGGAGCACTTTTCCAACTTTTGCCGACACCCCTTTGACCATTCTTTCATATTATGCACCATAGCCTTACATATTTTAGTTTCACTTTTTACCGCCAGGGGCGCCTACTTATCTCGGGTGCTATGGGCTCAATCCCCTCGTCTAATATATCTACGGATAGTATGAAAAAAGGAGTTTCGTTCGGATAGAGGTTTGTTTAGAATAGAGTGCGCCCCTGGTTGCGAAATTTGGAACTAACAGATTTTTCAAAAGGATAAAGTGTTTTAAAAGGAAAATTAAACGAAACCCTCTGTGCGATATGTGATCACACTTACCCACTTGTTATTTTCAAAATCATCAGAGAAAAGGATATTTAATTAATTAAATTTGAAAATCCAGGGAGAGGCAACGTCCTTCCTCTGCACTGCCGGCACCCATAGATGAATGATACATAGTGTGGCATAAGCACATAACTTTATTTTTCACTTTCAGTACAAAACAGCAGGCCCAGCTATAGGATATTTAATTGGAAAATTTAATATAGGAACTTAATAGGAATTGTTGTTTCAGAAACAATAAAAATTTCGAATCAATACATTTCGTTTCAAAACATGCATTCAATATAGCAGTATTAAAATATAGATTTCAGCCGCAAATTGACAGTCAAATAGTTCGTTGTAGGAAATTTAAATTAAAATTGAATGTTGCTTGGTGGATAAAATAGTCACATGTAAACACATTTAAAGCATTAAGTAAAGTGTCTAAATATATTGTAACTTTACAAAAAGTAATGATATCTAACAAAAACATAGCTGTGAAAAAAGGCAGCCAAGTTCTGTAAAGACAATGGCAAGAAAAGAAGTGATATCTAAGTGGGTGCCAAGTTCAAATAAAATTCACTCAAACTTACCTACAGAAGTATTAGAGCATTTTTTAAATTGTTTAGAAATAAAAATTATTGATAGCATATTAATAATAAATCTAGAACTTGGCAAGTTTTTGATAAATGTTATGCCTATCAATTTCATGTCTTAATAAAATGATGATGTTAATATTAACAACAATGTCATTATAAAAAAATTAATATATAGTTACTATTATAAACAAATGACTCATGTTAAAGATTTGATAAACCAATAAATACACAGATACACTGCCGCTCGTCTTTGGTTATCACTCTAGCACCCACCCTCCAGAAACCTCAATGCAAACAGACTAAAAGGCCTGAGAAAGAGACAGACACCCTTACGCTTGTTCTTGGTCATCCCTCTAGAGACTGCACCCCTTTAACCGTTCAGGGGCAAAGAGCTTTTATTCGTGACATGCTGAAATGATTGAATCACACCAGAATTTAAAAACAAATTTATTTCAAAATGGGTAAAAGCTTCTTTTCACGTATTTAATAAAATTAAACTTTTTAGTCCTGAATTCGAGTGTCAATATGGCATTTTGCAGTTAAAATTAGGTGGGATATATTTTATTCCACCACCCTTCAAGGGAAAGGAGCTCACTCAAATGAAGGCTTCCAAACATGAAATAACAAGTTTTGATATAATAATGTCATTAATAAAAATAAAGGACTCGTAGGTAAAAACTTGCCAAATTCTAGATTTATTATTAATATGCTATCAAAAATTTTTATTTCTAAACAATTTAAAAAATGCTCTAATACTTCTGTAGGTAAGTTTGAGTGAATTTTATTTGAACTTGGCACCCACTTAGATATCACTTCTTTTCTTGCCATTGTCTTTACAGAACTTGGCTGCCCTTTTTCACAGCTATGTTTTTGTTAGATAATATACACTGCTGGCCATTAAAATTGCAACACCATGAAAGATTAAAAATAGAAAAAAGATATTTATTGTACGTAAACAGTATGGCATGAAAACAAAATAATTAAATTTGTAAACAGTTTGGGGGGTTTACAAGGGTGCGAAATTGGTAGAAACAGCTGCTCCCCCTGGCAGCTAAAACGGCCCTTATCCGGTTAGGCCTGTAGCCGAACTGGGATTGGAGGACAGAAACGGGCTACTCATTCCATGCTGCTTCAAGTCTATGTCACACTTCATCAACCGTATTAGGTGGAGAAGGGTGGCGGGCCAGTCTCTAAGCAAATCATGACCAGGTGTTTTACATGGGTGACAGATCTAGAGACCGTGCAGGCCAGGGCAGCAATCGAATACCCTGTGTATCGAGGAAGGTCAGAACCCGACGTGCAACATGTGGTCTTGAGTTATCTTGCTGGAAGATGGCGTTTGGCAGGCCTCGAAGACAGGGCACAACCACTGGACGTAAGATGTCAAAAATGTACTGATCTGCATTCAAATTACCGTCGATCCGAACTAGAGATGAGCATGTCGTGTATCGAATGGCTTCCCAAACATTCACAACAGCTACAGGGCCCCTGTGCCGATATCGAATACAAGCAGGCGACAGGCGTTTTCCTCGGAGCCCCCAGTCGCGTATACGGCCATCAGAATACAGCATGTACAGCCGGGACTCGTCTGAAAAGACGACATTGTGCCAGTTATGCATTCAGATTTGTCGTTTGGCGCACCAGAGTCGCCAACTCTCTCTATGCTGCATTGTCAATGGAAGCCGCAGTACTGGTCGCCATTCTGATTGTCCACACTGCTGAAAACGTCGTCGCACCTTACGACCGGATACTGGGTATGCTTCAAACATGCCCATTTCCTGACTAATGGTTCGTGATGTGGTTGTACGGTTTTGCAGGGCCGACCTCACAATATGTCTGTCCTCTCCGGCGTTAGTCATGGGAGGGCGTCGAGATCATGCATGCCGTTCCGTATGACCTTCAGCAATCCATTGATTCCATATTTGCATGACAGTGGTTGGATTTCGACGAATGCAACGGGCGATATCACGGACAGATAATCCACACTCTCGATAGGCAACGACACTGCCCCTATCGAATACCGACACTTAGTGGTAAGCATTCCTTCTTATTATTCGAGGCATAACAGAATATTCTGAGCAAAGACCGGCCATACAAAGCGCGTTCTGAATGAGAAATCCACTACGCAACTAACTTCAGTGCTTCAGATGTCGTTTCTCCCGCTTGCCTCGTCTAAATGCGCTGAAATACTAATCATTTGCATATTCCAACCTCTTCTTACTTTCATGTGATTTTGACGTTCGTCAGATCATTCCTTCCTGGTGTTGCAATTTTAATGGCCAGCAGTGTAGATAGATAGAATAAAATTAAATAATTGTTAAATTTAATCGTCTGCAGTTGCTACTGTCAAAATGACGTCAGCGTTACGATTAGATAAGCGAACATAAATTAATCTGAAATATTAAAAGTCTTGTAACAACTGTTTTATTAGGTAGAATATATTTTAGAAGAGATAAACCTCGATGTATTCTTTTGTGAATAATATCATTTTGTTGTTTCTGACACCAATGCATTTTAAAAATTCTAAAATCTCAAATTTTCCTGAGACTACCACAATTGCTTTCTTACATAAACATAGCAGTAGTACTTAGAATTCTAATTCCCGATATCAACTTTAATCTTCTCCTATCAGTTATGCAGGGCAAAAAATCTTTAATGGTTAGAAATTGATTGATTTGTGACGGCCGATAACTTACACTAGGGATATAGGCCCGAACGGGGAGTGCCCTTCCTGGGGGTCTTTCTAAGGGAACCTAACCCGTATTTACGCATGGAAATCCATGGCTCGAAGAAAACCACGAAAACACCGAACGATTAGGTCGACGGGCGCGATTGGAATCGAACCCAGCACCTCCCGTCTGCCAGCTTCGAGAGCAGAACCTCTCAGCCACTGGTGGGGCGGTTAGAAATTGGATCTGGATTTCTTGAAGGAGATAAAATTCAGAATTTATTACATGTAAGAAATTTTTGTATTATGGAAAATAGTAATTTGTACATGATAAATGCTTCATTTAATACGATGAATACACAGAAAATAATCTAAATTATGAAAGCTGTATAACAAATGCCCTATTAAGGAGAAAGCATAATACGTAATCTCTTAGTAAGCGATAGGCTGCTGATAATATCATGTAACTGATCCCACTACCTTATATCTATATTCTAATTTTGCATTTCTAAAATTCTAAACTCTTACTCGTACTGCCATAATTACCTTATTATATAAGCTTAGTGTTATTTAAGACACGATGATCCGGATGACTAATTCAGCCCTTTCAATTCATTATACATCCTGTCAATTACACAGAATTAATAATCGCCAGTGCTTAATGCAGGATTGTAATCTCTATGCAAACTATGTAACAAACTATGTAAATTGCTATATAAAATAGGAAATTGTGGTTAAACTTTTAATAAATGATTTTCATTTGTGGTTAATTTTGGTTTTATGCTACAAATTCCGTAAAAGTAAACACATAATAAAATATTTAAGTCAAAATGATGTAGTAGAATAAAAATAATGTAATATTTGAAAAATATTTCGGAACAACTATTTTCCTAGATAAATTGACGTGTTGAAGCTTTTTAATATAAAAATTTAAATTATACATTTTTATAATTGTTAAAGTGTAATAGTATAGTAAATATTTCTAATGACTATTTTAAGAAGTTTTATGAAACACATTTATTAAATTCAAACTGCGTCTTAAGAAGAAAATTTAAATTTTGTTATTTGCATTAAATTTGGAATAATAATTTAAAATAAAACATATTTTTATGAATTTTTAAACGCATTATTTTACTCGCTGCTAAAAATGTTTTAAAAATTTTTTAATCCATTTTAAACACTTTCCAAAAAAGTTGAAATGTGTTTATGCAATCGGATTGTCTGTCCGTCTGACCGTCTGTCTGTGCTCTAAATCTCGTAAATATACTCGGATTTTCACGCAATTGGTAAACGTTATTTAGGGTCACTAATGCATGTTTGGTATTGAATATGAAGTATGTGGGATTAACATTTCATTTACAGTTCATTTACAGTGGGATTAACTGTTGGCCCGAAAAGAATTCCATTGCATTATAATATATGGGGGAAATTGTTTGCAGAGAAATTTAATGAGATTACGCCATTTCAAATATATTGAAACTGATATAAATCACTGAATTGCACTACAAGATGAGTACGATAGAATAGGGCGCATTCATGGCATTTGTCGTGCTTTTACAGGAACACACAAAAGAAATCGGTTACAGTACTATCTTTGAATAATAAGTGCTATAAGTGTGTTTTAAAATTCGGTATGTGCTTTTAATTTGAACTACTTTTTTTCATGTTACTCGTTGTATATAAATTTTATACCACACATGCACAAAAGAATTCACGTACTATATCTCCTTATTAGCGGAAATTCCTTAAAGGAAATTTTCGACTGAGGTATATATATTTCTTAACTGGACTAAATTTTGGCATGCATGTAGTCAATAGATATAAATCTATATATCATATACAGGGCTGCTCAAAAAATTCGGATAATTTATTTTAATTTCGGATTGTAGATGGGATCAGCTGAAATTGGGCTTTGAAATGTGTTATGCGTTTCCATATGATTGAATTAGACATAGTATTTTAATTTATTAAATGGTGCAGTTCTGTTACATTATTCTGAGGGTTTTGGAAAGTGTTGAATAATATATGCTTGACGCCTTATTTTTTTTTTTTTTTTTTTTTTTTTTTTTTTGTTTCTTGTCATTTGATGAAATCGTTGTTTTTGGATTATTCACAGAAACATATTAATGGCACAGAAAATAACAATGAAAATCTATTATTTTTTATGCTAACATCTCTTTTCTTATGCACATACGAGGGCTGTTCAATAAAGAATGACCATAATTTTTTATTAGCATACTTTATTGCAGACAAAATTACTTTTATGTTACTTAAACTAACGTAAAATGATTATTTGGTATTATTTTTATTTATAGTATTACGCCAGTTGTAGCATGAAAGTTCAGATATTTTCAGTATCGCCTACTGGAACGATGCAGGCAAATATGATCTTCCCTGCTGGAAATCTTGATTTTGCTTGAAGAAATCGTCAGTCGAAGTGTATTCTTACATTAGGAGTTTCATTTCATGTTCATGTACCATCACCTACAATTTTCAACAATCTCCACGCCAACGTCCTGTTGTTCGGGTACGAGGAGTGTCGGAATTCTAGGCGCACAAGCTCGTCCCTCGTTCACTTTTCTATAACCAATGTGCGGGTGGTACGCCATTATAACTGCAATATTTTAAACAGTTCTCATATGTAACGATCTTCTGTGATAATAACAGCGACGGTGTTATGTTGACTCTTGTAAGCTCAGTTTCAGAAACTCCGGGTCCACCTTCCTTTGAAGATGATTGTCTTTTTCTTTTTTAAACATCTCGAAAAATCATCTAACTGCGCTACGAGGAAGAACAGACTCTCCATAAGTATCCTATAGCATAATATTCTATTGACAATTTTTCTTGGCGCAAGCAAGATTTCCAGCAGGTAATAGCATACTTGCACATTGCATGTTGCCTTCATCGTTCCCGTAGGCGATACTGAAGGTATCGGAATACTCATGGATGCAACTGATGTACTACTGGAATTAAATGAACAAAAAATTGCCAGGTATTCATTACACATATGGAATCAATGGAAACTAACAATGGAACAAAAAAGTACATATGTGTGCAATAAAAACTGCCAATAAAAAAATTATGAGAATTTTTTTATTGAATAGCCCTCGTACATAACGTACAGTAATAAATGAGGAATGGTACGAAGGTTTTTAAACGAACTTTTCATATCGTACTTTTATATTTCGTTACTATAAACTTTTTAACAACAACAACAAAAAGACTTCAATTACTAGATGGTTTTCACTAAAACAATCCCAGAAGCAAAACCCTATAAAGAAAGAGGAAAATCGTCGGGTAGTGACTTTCTTGTCAAACAGATAGCGCTACATCATTTGCTGAGAATCGTCGAAAATGAAGTATTTAATTTTTTGTGTCTCTTAAAAAATACTGAACCAATTTTGATGTAATTTAAATGGGACCAATTTGTGAGTATCGTCTTTCAAATAAAATATATGACATTAATCGGTCGCATAGTTTCGGAGTAATCGGTGAACATATATAAAAAAGACGAGTTTTCGCAGTTTTTTTGTACATCGACTACTCATTCAGCGCTGGACTCTTCGCATATAGCTAACGCAGCGATTCGCAATCAGTTCACGTACAAAAGAATGAGGAAAAAATCGATTTTATTCTTTTAAGTTGATTTTTTTTTAAAAAAAGGACGTAACCAATTCTGCTGAAATTTAAATGGAACCAATTTGAGAGTATCTCTTTCAATTAAAAGAAAAATCACATAAATTGGTATAGTAGTTTCGGAGTAATCGGTGAACATACATTTTAAAAAAAGTACATACGCGTCGACTTGATAAGATTCTACTTTCTTTTTAAGCCTACTTGTATAAAAAATGTAACTTTATTAAAAATGAAAGAATAAAACAATCAGCAAATAATCTAAAAGACTGCAGTGCGAAAACCTCTATCGGGTCCACTTGTTTTGAAAATTTCATGCTATTAACTACTAACATAATTCGAACTATTGTGAAACTTCCTTTAATTATTATATTTTACACGAGTTATGTCAAAATAAAATATAATGTCAAAATAAAGAACCAGATATTTATCCAGTAATAAAATGTAATCCAATTCATTTAAAAGTATTTCATTGGAAGTACAATATTGAACTTATTTGAAATTTTTAAGTAAAATAAATTCTGAAATAGTAAATAATTTTCATAGCGTATCCAAGAAATATTAGCGTAACTATTCCATACGCAATAGCAAAACATCTTTTGTTTAAATTCAAAAATAATTTTTTTAATTGTTAAAGTAAATTGCGTCTACGGTATTTAAAATAAATTATAAGAAATTCGGTGACCAATTCTTTAATTCACCAATTTTTGTCTTGTTTTTAAGTTTAAATATAGTAGCAGATATATATTATCACCAAATTTCTACTATTTACAAATTTTTTAAATTTACTTCTATATATTGAACATATATTTTTCTCTGATATGTTTTCTTCCTACATTTTCTAAATTTTTAGGTAGTTCTTTTATAAAAGATATTCTAGCCTCATATACTTTTGCAGTTAATATATAAAACGTTTGTATAAATGTATTCGCTTTATGTTATAATTGATTTCTATCAGTGTACAGAATAAAAATAATCTCAACAGTAATTTACGTCTATAACACAAGATTCGGAAAATATGAAAAGTAAAAACCAATGAAAGTTTTCTAATTTAAATTATTTCTATTGATTAGTCAGAATTATTTATAAAATACAAGTATGACATTTGTATAAACATCTCCTTATAAACATCCACATGGGATGGAAATCCATAAGGTGTTTACAACAGTTAGTTTGAAAAATTAAACAATATTTTCAATAATTTGAGATACCTACTTCATACTTGCCAACTTTCCCTTAAACTTCCGAAAAATGAGAGTTAAATTGACCCAGGTAAAAAACGTTTCGAACCAGAAATTTACTAAAAAATTAATTTAAATAGATTTCATAAAGAAACATGATTTTAAATATATAATGATGCATCAAATAAATTTTCTGGTTAGTAATACTATTAACCTGGGTCAACTTAACTCACATTTTACGGAAGTTTTGTTGAATGTTGGCAAGTATGCTGCTTGTTAACCCCTTAAGGACAAGCGACCGAAATACGTGACCCTGAAGTTACTCAAAATCCTTCATTATTCCCACCAGTTATTTTTATTTGTAAAGTTTACCTTTTTTAATCAGGGCATTTTCGCGATTCAATTACAGAAAATTTTCTGTTTTGAAAAACTTGTGATAAAAGATTAAAAATTAAGCAAAGGGCTGTCGTCGCGAAGGGGTTTAAGCATAGAAAAATATTTGATTCCTATTACAATATTATACTTTTTTAAAATTTTCAAATCTTCTATAAATTCTGAATTGTGATTAAATTCAACAGCGTGCCGCAAAAGTTTAGTGTAACTATATTCAATAGCGACAGCAAAAACTTTTATTCTTTAAATAAAAAAATAATTTTTCCATTGATAAAGCCACTTGCATGTACATTATGTCAAAAACTGCTGGCAAATTCAGTGACCAATTTCATTGATTTACCAATTTGTCCGCTTTTTTTGTACATTGAAATGTAGTAGAAGGTATATATTAATTATTGAAAATGTCTTTACTTCTACATATTGAGCATATATTTTACTCTGATGATCTTGTTCCATTTGCTAAACGTTTCATTAGTCCTTCAATAAAATATATTCTAATATCAGATATTTGTGTAGTTAATATATAAACTGTTAATGTAAATTTATTCATCTAATGTTAGAATTAATTTCTATCAGTGTTCTCCATACCAATAATCTCAATAATAATTTCTGTCTGGAACAAGAGACTCAGGAAATATGAAAAGTAATAAACAATGAAAGTTTTCTAATTTCAATTATTTCTATTGATTAGTTTTAAGTATTTAAAAAATTCAAGTATTGACTTTCGTATAAACATCTCCTTTCACTTAACATTCTCATGGGATCGAAATTCATAAGGTGTTTACAACTGTTTCTTTGAAAATTTAAACATTATTTTCAACATTTTGAGAGACCTATTTCTTAAAACATAGAAAAATATTTTATTGCCAGCACAATATTATACTTTTTTTTAAATTTTTAAACCTTCTATATCTTCTGCATTGTAATTAAGTTTCACAACGTGCCCACGAAAGTTTAGTGTCACTATTCAATATGAAATAGCAAAAAAATTATTGTTTAAATAAAAAAATATATTATTTTATTGATAAAAAGAATTGCGTGTACATTATGTCAAAAAATGGTGACAAATTCAGTGATCAGCTTTAATTTACTAGTTTGCCCTTATTTTGTAAGTTCCAATGTAGTAGTAGGTATATATTAAGCAGGAACAAGACCCTTTGAGATTATTGAAAACGATGAAAAACATCACCCTTTTCAAAATACGAAAGGTCGAATAATAGGCAATTAAGATGTTTCTTTTTCCTTTTCTCCTAAAGTATATATTCTCAAGTGTATTACACAGGAAAATAAATGTTGTATATAGAAAAGTAATATTTAATTTAAAATTCGTATCACTATTACATGAATAAAAATCATTAAGTTCTGCGCGCATGATAAAACTGGATATTACGCATACAGAAAACCATGTCTAACTTAAAAATGAAATATACCCAAAAATTATTGTTTAAAATTTATTTTTAAAACACAATTTTAAAATTTTGGAATATTTTTTAACAAAAAACCGTATATTTCAAGCGCTAAAAAAAAAAAAAAAAAAAAAAAAAAAAATCGTTTTAGCATGTAAACCAGGCATACTCAACCTTTTTCTATCGCTGGCCACAAACATAGGTTTGTGACGTTAAGCTGGCCGCAACACACTTAAGAAAGGGTTAAGAATGATTAATCAAAATAAGGTAATATAAGTAGTATAACAAAGTTAATATTATAACTGGGGGAGTTAATATTATAACTATAAATATTATAACTTTAACGTTTGTTGCAGGAGAAATGTAACCATAAAATTTGAACACCACTATTTCAGAACAATTAGCTTCGTGTAGATTTCTATTGCAAATGTTGCAGAAATAGATCGCAAAGTTTGTTTTTGTAAATAGTGGTGTGATTTTTTTTGTGACAGTTTTTTACGCTGAAACGTTAAACAACAAAAAGTAGTTTTAGCCTTATAATAAATCTAAAACGTATTTATAACAATTCAGAATTTCCAAGTTAAAAAAAAATCAAGAGATTTTCTCTAATAAGTCAGACTTTTGATTAATTGAAAAACCTTTTCCTTAAATGTAGAAATATACAGAGAAAATTAAATTGATTTGAAATAATGTTTGATTAGCGTTGAAGATATAGAAAAGTATACACCACTGTAGCACAAATATAACTACATGTAAAAAGAACTTTTGTCTATAAAAATGGCAATTAAGATGTTTTAACATAATTTTAAATGAATTATATGGATGATAAACCAGATTTTGTCTTCCTGTGAAAATATATAAAGCAACAGGGAAGGCCTTAAATACTTTTTATATACATTGCATTAAATTTATAATGATTATGTCTCGGGCCGCACGTAAACACTCGCCGGGCCACATGCGGCCCGCGGGCTGAGTGTTGAGTATGGCTGATGTAAACTATGAAGAAACGTATATCTGGTTAAGTTTTAAAACTGTAGCTTATATAGTTTGTAAATAACAGTGCACCTAAAGTCAAATTTAGTAATCTGAGAAACCGCATCTTAAAGTTTTAATATCCAAAAATCTGCCATTATAGTAGCTGTTTATAAATGTTTATGACTCAAAAAATAATGCAGATTTTTAAATGAGGTTTTATGACTATAGTTCAGAAACATTTCTTAAATTTACTTCTACATATTGACACAATAAATAGAATATTCTATATATTCTACAACTGTACTTTGATATGCAGTCGTGTTACATTGTCTAAATTTTTCAGCAGTCGTACAGTGGGGCAAAATCCCAAAAAGCTGGTCAAAAGTCGAAAAATAAAGTTACTATTTAGGACATTTTGACAATACAGATGGCTAGGATAATATTTGGAGAGTCAAAATCTATATTTAAAAAAATGTTTTCGTTTTGCTTTGGCAACCTGTATCATTTCAAAAGTGAAGGTTGGAGAATAAACCTATTTCCTAAAACAAAAACAGATTTAAAACAAGTAATAATTGCATTAAAAAAAAACAAAAAAACAACAACAAAAAAAAAAAACGACTGTGTAAAAAGTGAACTAATTAATTATTTGTCATCTTTGTGAAACTATTTTTTATGTTACTTACCTATTTTTTTATTTACTTGTATTGATGATGACTTTTAATTTAAGTTTATTTGTTAGTTCCTATGTATAAATACTGTTTAGATGCGGCCTATAGATGTCTATGATGATTAGAGTTGCAATAAAGCTAGAGATACTACCTACACAACTTACAGGTTGTGTAATATTTAAACTGAGCTTCTGACTGTAAAATAGTCAATGAAGCATCGTCTTGATTTTGAAAGACCTATCCAATGATATGCCACTCAATATGGTGCGTAAAAAGTATGGTTTTTTTCGTCTTAGTATGGTTTTGTCGTCTCTACCGCCATTTTGTATTTTAGGGCCGCCATTTTGAATTTGTAAAAACAAAATGTAGCCAATAACCATCAGACGGTTAAGAGGAATCGATAGATATCTCTTTCATTAAAATCCATCCAGCCGTTGGGATGTTTCGAGGATATAAAGAAATTCACATACCCAGATAGATGTGAAACACATAACAATTCTTTGCAGTCGGGTAATAATAAGCCTTTATGACACGTTGGCACGTTACTTGAAATGTAAATAAGTAAATGTTTATTAAAAGAGCCTCTATAAAAGCATCTACTAATGATAGCCACTTATAATGTTATAATAGGTTAGAAATATTAGGAACGGACAAATTTCTGGCTCAAGTGGCTAAGATTGTTTGGCCCGAAATCTGAACAAAAATGGGATTTTGTTTTCCTTCTTGTTATATTCTAAAAAAGCGTATTTTTACAAAGTGATTTTGCAAAGGTTACAGAAATATCTATTTGAAGATGCAAAAAGATAAATCGAATATAAACAAAACATTTTTAATATGAACAGTTTATACTTGTTGTCAAGGCAGTCATCGTAAATTGTTTACGATTTAAAAATTCATTTGATATCGCTTTATTCTTCCTATGCTTATGTTAGAAATGCTGTTTTTAAATATTGCAAAAAAAAAAAAAAAAAAAAAAAAACTATTTAACAAATTACAACGACCATTTGGAAAATGATTGTTTCAAAGACTAAAATTTAAGACCTAAAAAAATCGCACGGAGTTGATCATACATTACGTACGCCATGAATTAAACATTAGTAGTGTTATTATACGTAAAAATTCCAAGCGACAGAAATCGCCTGCGACTCGTATTTGGTGTGAAATATTTATATGTATTCATTCCTGTCCTATTTATCTTTTTTGTTATTTTTAATTGGCTTATTCCATTTTTCTTTTGCAAGTGAAAATCTTACAAATTAAAATTAACTCATTGGCAGAAACTGTTATTTATTTTCTTTCATTTTCATTAGTTATTATCCAGCTGAAACTTGCGTATTATCCAAGCATTTTATTGGCTGTTCGGGAAAAGGTTTTTCCGTCGTCAGATTTCCAAGAAATCTGATGACATATTTTAAATGAAATTTCATTCTTAAACTTCTAAACATCCCACAATATTACTTTTTACATCGTCGTGTAGAGAAAAAAAAAGTACTTTTAAATGCAATTTGTTTGAAAGCTGTATCTGTTTCTGAGTTATTAATTTTTTTTGTAGTTTTTATTACTTTTTTGTCATAGTGGCAACACTCTGTTGTCCATCTCTGTTGAAACTAAAGGGAAATACAGATTACTGTTTACCAATCCCAAAACGAATAAAATGCGGATTAAACCAATAAAAACCTTCATATATGCTTTTCATTTGCTACCCTGACGAGAACAATAACCATTTTTCCAAATGGTTAAAAAAAAAAAAAAAAAGGGGAAAAACATCCAATTACATTTAATACAAATTAATAGGTAAATATCAGATATACCATACACCAGTATTGAGAGACCACTAATCGGAGATTAGACCTGGGTTAAGACCAGTTGGAACATCATTTCAAAGATATAAAATTCCGATATAATATATTTTAGTGTTTTATTTTCTGTGTTGCTTTTGCTGTATTGCGTAATTTCAATTTTATACACATGCATGGCTGCCTTGCATTGCTTGCTTTCTCAATTTTTTTAACAGTGTATATGAATTTATATATAGTACTTTGTAATTATGCATTTCAATTTGCTCAATTTCATCAGTTGAATTTGGTAGTATCTGGCTAATTAAAATAGCATCTCATTTTCTTTACTTGCCTCAAGTTATTATTAAATCTATGTTCTCAGCAGTATCGCTCAGACGAAAAACTCTGAGAGTAGTCCCTAAATGAAAATCCATCAAAAATATTGTATGCCGCAATTCCTATTTTTTTCGAATATTAATTTCATAATTCATTTTAAAACTAGCAGGAATGAATGAGCTAAGCTCGGTCAAAATTAGCTTTGTGTTTATCTCGATATATTATTCCCACTGAATCATTCTTGCTGTTTAAGATGCAATTAGCCTGACCCTGAGACATCGTGGCCCAAAATGACCCACCAATCGAATTTTTTCGAACATGCGACCTAGCACAATGCTCTTCCCGAGCCTTAAAACGATAGAATACAAAATTTAGTGAAAATCGTTAGACTTTTTCTAGATAAAATAATCTTGATCCACGTTGATTCAAAAACCCACTAACCGAAATTTATCGAACATGTGAGCTATTTCAATGGTATTTTTGTACTGTGAAACGGTATAACAAAAAAAAAAATTGTCAAAATTGTTTGAACCTTTTTGAGATGCCGTTAGCTTGACCCCGATCCATTATCACCAAAATGACCCTCTTATACAATTTTCTTGAGCATGCGACCCAGCCCAATGGTTTTATCTTGTCCAGAAACGGTGTAGTACAAAGTTTTGTCAAAATCTTTTGAGCCATTTTTTTAGATACAGTTAGCTTGATCCTGATCCATTAGGACCCAGAATGACCCATTTATTGAATTTTCTTGAACATGCGACCATGCCCAGTTGTCTTATCATGCCCGGAAACAGTTATTATACAAAATTTTGTCAAAATGTTTTGCAGCGCTTTTTAAATACAATTAGCTTGACCCTGACCCATTGTGACCCAAAATGACCCACTAATCGAATTTTTTCGAACATTTAATTTAGTCCAATTCTCTTCTCATGCTCAGAAACGGTATAATATAAAATTTGGTCAAAATATTTAGAGCATGTTTTTAGATTCAGTTAGCTTGACCCTGGCCCATTGTGACCCAAAATGACCCACTAATAGAATTTTCTCTAACATGTGACTTAGCCCAATGGTCATCTCATGACCAGAAACGGCCGTATATTAAAAAAATTTGTGAAAATGTCTTGAGCCGTTTTTTAGATATAATTAGCTTGACCCTGACCCATAATGACCCACTAATCGAATTTTCTCGAACACGTGACCCATCCCAATGGTCTTTTCGCGCCCGAAAACGATAGATTCGAGAATTTCGTCAAAATCGAAGAGCTCTAGATATATCTAGGTAAACTTAGCTGGACCCACGGTGACCCCAAAACGACCCACTAATCGAATTTTCTTGAACTCGTTACCCATCCGAATGGTCTTTTCGTGCCTGAAAATGGTTAGATACAAAATTTAGTCAAAATCTATTGAGCCGTTCTCTTGATATAATTAGCTTGACCCTGACCCAAAATGACCTACTAATCGAATTTTCTCGAACACGAGACCCATCCCAATGGTCTTTTCGCGCCCGAAAACAGTAGGGTGCAAAATTTCGTCAAATTCGTTAGAGCCGTTATCTAGATAAACTTAGCTTGACACGATGACCCAAAAATGACCCACAAATTGAATTTTCTCGAACATGTGGCTTAGCCCAATGGTCTTTTCGCAATCCAAAACTGTAGAATATAGAGTTTAGTGAAAATCGATGAGCCGTTTTTTAGATAAAAATAGCTTGACTCACAGTGACCCAAAAATGACCCACTAATCCAATTTTCTCGAACACGTGACCCATCCCAATGGTCTTTTCGTGTCCAAAAATGGTTAGATACAAAATTTAATCAAAATCGATTGAGCCGTTCTTTAGATATAATTAGCTTGACCCTTACCCATTATGACCCAAAATGACCCACTAATCAAATTTTCTTGAACACGAGACCCAACCCAATGGTCTTTTGGTGCCAGAAAATGGTTAGATACAAAATTTAACCAAAATCGATTGAACCGTTCTTTAGATATAATTAGCTTGACCCTGACCCATTATGACCCAAAATAGCCCACTAATCGAATTTTCTTGAACACGAGACCCATCCCAATGGTCTTTTCGCACCCAAAAACAGTAGTGTGCAAAATTTCGTCAAAATCGTTAGAGCCGTTATCTAGATAAATTTAGCATGACCCACAGTGACCCAAAAATGACCCACGAATCGAATTTTCTCGAACATGTGACTTATTCCAATAGTCTTCTCGTAATCCAAAACTGTAGAATATAGAGATTAGTGAAAATCGTTAGAGCCGTTTTTTAGATAAAAATAGCTTGACCCACAGTCACCCAAAAATGACCCACTAATCGAATTTTCTCGAACATGCGACCCATCCTAATGGTCTTTTCGTGCCCGAAAATAGTTAGATACAAAATTTAGTCAAAATCGACTGACCCGTTCTTTAGATATAATTAGCTTGACCTTGACGTATTATGACCCAAAATGACCCACTAGTCGAATTTTCTCGAACACGAGACCCATCCCAATGGTCTTTTCGTGCCCGAAAACGGTAGGGTGCAAAATTTAATCAAAATCGTTAGAGCCGTTTTCAAGATAAAATTTACATACACACACACACACACAATTTTTGCTCGCATTATAGTATAAGATAAGTAAAAACCGAAGGTTTTTTTGGTTAATACCTATATTATACTATACATTTATATATTACCGATTTTCATCAAGTATTATCTCATTTAAAAGGGGGTATTTTATACATGTCTGTGTTATTTGACAACTGCTAAAGATAATTATTAAAAAAAATGCTTTAATTCATCATATAGAAATACAAAAGTACAAAAATACAAAAGTATAAAACAGCCTTAGAAAGAACCAACATAGAAACCCCGATTAAAATTAATACAGTGCCCATTAAAAAAATTAGCTAACTACGACTGTTTACCCAATGACTTAATCAGAGAAGCCATTGAAATCACAATATTAAAAGACGAAAATGAAGAAAAACTATGCAATGAAATGACCCACGCAACCATTGAAAATAGATTGCGCCAGATTATAAGTGAGCAACAGTGGAAAAATGAAAATCTCGGCCAGAATCATAGAATCTCTTTCATTTGAACTAAAGGTGCCGCAAAGGAGGTGAAAGCGTTATTCAAACAAAAAAGGGAAGTGAATACTGTTTGATAAAGGTGACAGCCAAGGTAAAATATGATTTATTTGGATTTTTTGTACTTATAAAGACTCAGACTTTTTAAAAATGAACTTTAGATTTCTACAGGACTCACCATTAAGAACTTTTTTACGTGAATGTTTTTAAGAAAAATTTGTTTTTGGAAATATGGCTGATTTTTTTTTTTTTTTTTTTTTTTTTTTTTTTTTTTTTTTTAATGTACCAATACGAAATAATATTTTTACAGATAAGTTTGGAAGAAATTTTTTTGAAAAGCAACTAAAAGTGTATTTTTATATGATGATAACTATAAAAATAACTATATAAATATGTATATTTTAATAACTATGTTTGGCC
Source organism: Maratus speciosus (assembly GCA_963932465.1). Taxonomy (NCBI): domain Eukaryota; kingdom Metazoa; phylum Arthropoda; class Arachnida; order Araneae; family Salticidae; genus Maratus; species Maratus speciosus. The sequence goes on from OZ010786.1 coordinate 26,445,297, forward strand.
GTTGTCAAATAACACACATATATATAAAAGACCCCATTTTTAATTAGATAATGAAGAAAATTGGTAATATACAGGGTGCAATATGTTATCTATCGCCGACCTTTAATTTCTCAACCGTTGGTCGTAGTCATATAGTTCCAATTACAAAAAAAGTTTCAAATGAGGTAAATATTCACGTTATGGCATTATTTAAAGTAAAAAATAAATTTTATAAAAATTACGAAAACTAACTTTTTATACGGTCCCCCAGTCCCTATAGTTATATTTAGTAAAAGTTTACACATATCATAACAGATATAACACAAAAAGTTTGACATGTGTACTACAAAAATTGACAGAGTTATTAAATTTCAAAGTTTGAGATTTTTCCATATGATTTTGTCTTTCATTGAGGGATCAGTTAAAAGATAAATTAATGTAATTCGAGATCAAAATCAGAGTGCAATGTCATTTTTACGGCGAAACCACCTTTAGCCGGTATCGCCTAATTGGGGAATCACCAAACAGGATTATTTCATCTAAAAATTTGAGCTGACTTTTATGGGTCAAACAACATTCAAACGTTCCGACGAACCTGGCTAAAAGTGGTTTCCCCATAAAAAGGACATTGCATCCTGATTTTGATCTCTAATTGCTTTAATTCACCTTTTAACTGATCCCTCAATGAAAGACAAAATCATGTTCAAAAATATCAAACTTTGAAATTTAATAACTGTGTCAATTTTTGTAGTACAGATGTCAAACTTTTTGTGTTATATGTGTTATGATATGTGTAAGCTTTTACTAAATATAACTATAGGGACTGGGGGACCATATAAAAAGTTAGTTTTCTTAATTTTTATAAAATTGATTTTTTACTTTAAATAATGCCACAGCATCAATATTTACCTCATTTGAAACGTTTTTGTAATTGGAACTATATGTCTACGACCAACGGTTGAGAAATTAAAGGTCGGCGATAGATAACATATTGCACCCTGTATAAATGTATATTTATAATTCATATTATGAAATTATAAGAATTAGAAATTCACTCTGTTCGCTCTTGGGATTTTTAGCATTATAACCATAAAAAAAATATTATTTTATTATTATAATTTCAAAATGTATTAATACTAGTCGAATATACCAATCCAAAATTTTTCTTCTATTTCATACATGTTAACGCTTCAAAATTTGCTATAACAGTGCCAAAATTAAATAGCAATCTATGCTCATCATAAGTATTCTAAAAAGATAGAATTCCGTGCATTAGTTCTTGAGATATGACTATCGCTGAAATCGTGTAAATCCCGCAAAATGCAGCATAAAAGCGCCACCTATTGGGTAATTTAAACAAGAACCTAATCATTATCAACTTATGCCAACGTGTAACTGAATATTAAATTTCGGCAAAATACTTGTAAATTTATACATGAATAATCTCACCACCTCTAAAATTTTTACGTGGTGTCAGATTTCTGCTCTGTTTTTGTTATTAAATGTACAATTATGACTACATAAGTTTACAGCAATTTTTTAAACAAAAAATTAAAAAATACATATCAACATTTTTCAGAGAAAAACTTTCTATCAACGAACTTTTCATTAAAGAAAATGTACGCTATGTAAATATATATATATATATATATATATATATATAAGTTAAATTAAAAAGAGAACATGTTTTAAGTACTAGTAAAACTTTTGTAACAAGTATTGTAACTCGGTTGCAACAAGTATTAATTTTTATTCCCTTATACCTTTACAATAGGAAAGTATTGGATTAGTGAAAAAAATCTACCCGGTTTTCGACAGATTTATACGTTTTAGAAGGTTCAGAACGTGATTTGACTGTTCTTAGAAAATGCCTGTCGTTGAATCGTTGAATCTGTCTGTCTGTATGTAAGTGGCACAAATTTTATGGGCACTCTTTTTCAAGAACTAATGCACGAATTATAATAAAAGTTTAGTTTCACTTATATCTAAATATAAACTCATGATGATTAGTTTTTGCTGGAAATCGCTCAACGTTTGGCACTGCTATGCTGTATTTTCTCGATTTCCGCAATAGCTCTATCTAAAGACTAATGCACGGATTTTCAACAACCTTCAGATTCAGTTAGTCCCTGATATAAATTGGTGCTGAATAGCTTTTGGTGTAAATCAACCAACTGGTGGCGCTGCTATGCGGCATTTTTCAGGATTTACACGTTTTAAGGAATAGACTATTCTCAAGAACTAATGCACGGAATTTCATCAAACTTCTTATTCTGTTCCACTTTCAGATAAATAGATCCTTATTAGGCTTGGTTGTACACACCACAACAGGTGTCACTTTTATGCTCTTTAGGATGTGAATTTTGGATGCAGACATCTAAGAGGGTGGATGCCTAATTTCAATTTTTTTTATTTTTTTTTTTTAAGATTCGATGCTTATATCACCTTTTTAAATGCTCATTTCAAATAACCTATACCTTTAGAATCCTCATGATGGGTACAGATTGTCATTTGATTTTGTAATCGTGGTAGGAAATATTGAAGTATTAACATATATGAGATAGAAGAAAGTTTTGGGATTGGCACATCCAACTAGTTCCAATACTATGTATTTCAACGTTTCATGTGCTGCTGATAAAAAAAGTTATTGCACTTTTCCATATTAATCTTTCTACTGTAGTTCGCAGTTCCGTTACCATATATAAAGTAATCAATCCGAAAATGGCGAAATGTACCCTAATCAACAAAGACAATCGTCTATTATATATATGCGGCTTTATTGCATTTCCATAAAAAACCCATAAAATATCCAAACCAACACAGGAAGAATATTGTTATTTATAGTTTTAGTTTTCCCGATAGTTTATTTTTCACTCAAGAAGAAGGATGGCACTACTCAAATGTGACAGGCGAAGAAAACTTTATGTAATAAATTCTTACAAATGGATACAATGTAATAAATCTTAAAGAATTAGCTTATAGCTGTCAGAAATTAATATGACAACGTAGTCGCTTTTAATTTTACTGTATAATTCCTATTACTTTGATCACAGAATTCTTGGAATATTATTCAATCGTTATGAAGTTATTTGCACATTCTATATACAGTGTTGGTACGGGTCATGAAAATTTTCCAGGAGAACTAACAGTATTTTTTTATTGTAAAAGAAATCTAGATTAAACGCAAGTAATTTAACCTTCTTTTAAACAGAGATTTTCTATTAGAAAATACTGGTGTCGCAGAATTAACTGATGTGCAAAATTCCAGGAAGCGTGCGAACCCTGTATATAAATCGGCAACAACGTTCAATTTTAAAGTGTTAAATCCCAATTTAGAATATTCATTATTTAAGCATAAATGGAACCATTAATAGTAATGGAAACAAGAAATGGACAAGGAATGAATAGTTCTATTTTCAAGTAACGTTTCCGCATATGATATTCTATGTTGCAACCCATTGTACATTGTGTGCTGTAATACTTTAATTAAAGAACAAATTAATTATTCTTTATGTGTGAAACGTGCCTCCTTTAGGTAATGTCTTAAATGCAGAAAGATTAATAACATATGCTGCTTTCAAAATGTGAAATCATTGCTGAAGTATGATAAATGCTGAAGTTTAGAAAAACCTGCTTATTTAATGCTGTTTTACTGTAAGATAAAAAACATACATTTATACACTAATAAAACTCTCTGCAATTCTTTATTTACACACAATTTCATAGCACATAAATTTTACAGCTCAGTTTATGCAGGTCACATGCACAATTAGACTTAAAAGAAAAAAGGAGCTTATTAACGACACAGTTTAATCTCAAAAACATCTCGTACGTTTCTTAAAAGAAAAAATTACTTCTGTAAAACGCAGCTTAGTCTCGAGAACCGAATTTTCGCATTTATGTAAGCCTGCATAGTGTAGACACCAATTAGTATAATAGGGAGTAAAAGCGCACATTTTATCAAACACTGCCATTGTTTAACAATCGGTTTAGCGTACTTCGTATACCAATATTGCTTTTCAAATAACAATAACAGAGAGAGTATTAAAAACAATGACAAAAGTCAGGAACATATATGAGTCATTCCATGAAAAATGTAACATTTTCGACAGAGAAAAATATTGTAAAAATAATTATATAAATTACTGATGATATTTTTCGAAGTCCAGATAATACATATCTAGGAATTATTTTTGAATATTTCACTTTTAGCGTGTGGTAACAGTGCTTTAAAGATGGCCGCCATTAGCTGAATTATCATCCGACTAAAATTCATTGATTTCAAACGAACCTAACATTGTTTTCTTTTTTACTTTCAGATTTTCTGTTACAGTTTGTTATATGCAAGTACCTTTCCTATTTTATGCATTGTTTTGGGAATTTTACGTCAATATCAGCAATGTTATTACGAATTACATTTGCTGTAATTTATGTCCCATACGTGACATAAGAAACAGTATTTTAGTATTTCAGTAACATTATTTTCTGAACCAAGAATAATATTTTAAAATGATTGTGACTTATAAAAAACCTTATTATGTATAAACATTTCCTAAATAAATTTTTAAATAATATCACTTTAAAAATTAATGAAACATAATTCTATGCTGTAACACACGTAACGCTACGTGTGTTTACATTTCAAATAAAAATATTTCTAAGTAATGAATATGAATGTGTAAAGCAATTGCTGATATAGCAAACTACTTAGAATGTCTAAAGATTTAAATAAACTTGTTTAGCGAAAAAACATGCGAAAATATAGATGGCAGAACTTAACTGCATACCCAAATGTTCTCAAACTAGAGATTAAATTGATACAATAATCGAACATATAACTAAAATGATGAATCATTTAAATGTTAAAAAGCCCAATACATGAAATTTATAATGAATAAGAAGAAAAACACATAAGAACTTTGAAAATTAACTTTGGAATGTCATTTTCCTTCGAATAGGAGGATAAAGTACAAAGTGCTTTGTGGTCGAGGGTAAGTGCGTTTTTGTTCGCTGCTGCAATTTTGCTTCATTGGTAACTATCGGACTTATCCGATATGTCTAACTACCACAAATAAAGACAAAAATACTATTTTTGCTTTAATCGAACTTCTTTATAAAGAAATCTTTCTCCTAGACGAAAAGCATCTACAGAAAGAAATTATATGGGTGATGGACCATGTTCTAAGTTTAAACATAAATCCAAGGCAAAACTCCTTTTTCATGGAAAAAATCATTGGCATGGAAAAGAAGCAGTTGATGGGGTAGCAGGAAATATAAAAAACATGGGGAAATGGCAACAAAAAGATATAATTGCTATTTTTCAACTATTTTTTCTTTACTTTCTACAGAAATGGAGTATTTGAGTTGCCAAAATGAAACAAATGTCGCTAAAAACTAAAAAAAAAAAATTAATATTTCAAAAATAAAGTGAGATGCAGTTTTCAAAAAAATTGCACTAAAAAGTATTTTTTTTCAATACGACGGTATAAACATTGAAAATGTGCGATGCTTCGAAATTTTAAAAAATGCTGTAGAGTGTTTAGTCGCACAATGAAACATCGGCTTTTGTTTTACGGCTGGCTAATACAAGGTGACGTTATCTATTGGAGACGACATAAAGTAAGCTGGGAGAAAGAAATAGAATACCGGGGGCTAATAAATGGTTAGTAAGGATTTTGGGCATCTAGTAAAAACATTACAGCTGTATAAACACTGTAGAGTCAGAGGATGTCTCGTTAGAAGATAGGTTTTTGAAAAGTCGTGTCCAATATTGTGTCCTGCACGTGACTGCTCTAATTTATTTTTACATTTAAAAACGTGAATGTATTTTTTTCTGATAACATCAATATGCTGATATAAGTAGAGTACTTTCAAATAGGTCAGAAAAAAAAAAAAAAAAAAAAAAAAAAAAAAAAAAACCTTAAGTGAGTTTATAATTGCAAACACATTCATGAATATTTAGTCTAATTATCCCACATTTGTAGAAAAAGGTTATTGTATAATCATTACAAGAGTTTTCATCGGTTAAAAGAGAGATAAATTACAGTTACGTAACCGTTTTCTAATAAAAGTGAACGGAAGACTGGTAGTTTGATTAAACTTTTTAACAGTATATTGTTGGATTTAGAGGTTAAAAAAAATGGAATTTTTGGTGCATACGCTATTGAATGAAAACAGTTCCAATATTTAAGAAGTAATGTGTTTTGGAATTACACAGAATTGCGAGTTACATCACACATACAATTTGCGTAACGCAAGGACGGACATCAGGTAAACTGATACTTGTCAAAAAAAATTTTAATTGAATTGAGACTTGAACGTGCAAACTCTTCAAATAGCATAATTTTAAAAAAAAATTCTGAAATACCATGCTTACACCTTATGAATGTCGAAGAAAGCAGAAATAAAGCGTTGCAAATACGTAATTAAGCATATAGAATGTCATATTCGTCATCGTAAACATAAAAATTTTAAAGCCAGTGGCCGAGAGGTTCTGCTCTCGAAGCTGGTAGAAGGGAGGTTCTGGGTTCGAGCCCAATCGTGCCCGTCGGCCTAATCGTTAGGAGTTTTCGTGGTTTTCTTCTAACCTTGGTTTTCCAAGCGTAAATATGGGTTAGGTTCCTTAGAAAGACCCCCACGGAGGGCACCCCTCGTGCTGATAATTGGCCGTCATAAACACAAGCAACTACAAATTTTAACTGAAAAAATAGATATTGTGTGGTAAAGTTAACTTTTAAGGAGGTTTTGATGACAATGAATGTTTATTGTAATATAAAGTGATAAGTACAAATTACTCAAATTATTGTCTATCGTTAGGTGCAAAATGTTTTAATCTTTTCCGTAAAAAACGAATTCTTCGGCGACAGATCGAGGAGCTATCTTTTGAGGCTACCCACGAATGGAAGCATTTTTAGATATCTCAAGAGTCGAAATGGAAAAATCCATGAATCGGAACGCTATTTCAAAATTATTGTCGGCTATTTTTTTTTGAAAGTACAGTAAGGTTCCGATTATCCGAGTCCCGCTTAATCGAGTTTCCGCTTTAACCGAGTTATTTTCTCCTGATGGACTGATGGCTTCCATTAATATGAAACAGCCATTATAAATGAAGTGTCAGATCAAGATCAAAGAGCAATCGTAAAAAGTTAGAACTCTCATTTTCTGGTCCGAATGGGAAAAAAAATGATCATAAGTTTTTCAAAAAACAAAAAGAAATTATGGCCATTTTTCTCCCCATTCTGACCAGAAAATCAGACTTCTAACTTTTTAAGACTGCTCTTTCATCTTTACCTAACACTTCATTTATAATGGCTGTTTCATAATAATGGAAGCCATCAGTCCATCAGAAGAAAATGATCCATTCGAAAGGAATAAGTTCGATTGAAAAAACTATTTAATACTTTGAGCAGTAAGAAGAGGCTACGCCTGTAATTTTCATGGCACTAATAGAATCACACAGGTGCCAATGTGAAAGGTTTTGTTACCTCTAAAATTGAATACAGTTTTTGCCCTATTGAATCGTTAACAATTGTTAGATTTCGGCGATTGAATTACGCAAATTTTACTGGTAAGTTTTAGAGGTAAGAAAAAAATCTTAGAAATTGGTAACTATGTAGTTGTGTAATACTGCAGCAAAATTGAGGTTCAGCAAACAAAAAACTATCAAGGGCTTTTGCAAATAAATCTTCTCATTCCCCGTTTTTCTTAAAAGTAACGGAAATGTACATCAAAGAAATGTTACTAGTACCCTAAAAATGAATAAATTAAGTGAAAATTTATACTTCAACTCCTTAGTGGGTGACGATTTGTGTCAATCCAGTTTATCCGAGTTTTTTGCTTATCCGAGGTGAGCTAGGTGGATTAACGCGGATAATCGGGACTTTACATGCACAGCAAATTTATATTTAACCGTAGAAAAACCAATTTAAAAAGATGCATGCAAGATTCTAAATAATTAGGAAAAAACGTTACAGAGAGCATAGCAAGCTATATGTATGAAACTGTAATAATATTTTTTAATAATTCCACTAACTGGAACAATATTTTCCATACTTTCACGAACCGGAACAATATTCGTCCCAATTTCACGAACGAGAACACGGTTCCGGTTTTCTCCGGTATATTTCGAGCCTTGAGATATCTTCAAAAGGGCTAAAGTGCTGGTTTCAATTCACACGGCATGCAATTGCCTTGCATTTCAACCACTCCCATCGACCTCAAACATTCTGTTTTGAAAGGGTGGTTAAGAGTTTGACATTAATCTGCTTAAATCAATGTCTTCAGCTCTGATTTGTCAACTTTATCGTTTGACCAGGGCGCTCCTTGTTTTCTAAATCAAAACCGCCATCTTTGAGTCATCGAAACCCGTTCTCACACGTTGAAATCATTGGAAATAATCTCCATAATCTTTGGTCAACAAAAGACGACATTCCGCTACCGATTTCTTGATATAGTAATAAAATGTCAGGATTCTCGCACATTGAATTGTTTTGTCACAAAACTTAACATCTTCAATGCACAAAACACATCTGTTGTTTACACTTCGACTAAAGGAAATATGCTGCTTCTTAAAGCTTAATGATAAGACTTTCATATGCCGTTCGCTGTTTAACTCCCTAAACATGCTGGTACAACTTATTTCATAGGTTATCAATCCTTTAAAATTAAGTCTTTAACACAATATATCTGGTGAAGTAGCAGCGAATATGATCTTGGAAACTCATTTATTCTAAAAAATGATACAATGCCATTTTTATATTTCAAAGATTCTTTTAAACATATATGAGATATTTTGTGTCAAAAGGATGTATATAATTTAAAGGACATCTTATTTTAATATTTCAGTGTGAAAATATATTAATCTACATATTTACGTTTTTCCTTTAAAAATAAAATAAATGTATTTATAAACTTTCAGAATTTTTTTACTCAATGATAAAAAAAATAGAAATTGTTCAAAATTGAATCAGTTACTGTTATTTATGCATAAACAATTAGATAAATTATATTATTTATATATTTTTTATTTTCATTAGGTTTTATGATGCATTATACAATAATGAAACGAAAATATTTTATTTTTTATTTGAAAGACTTTATATTTTACGTCTGGAAATTTATTGAAAGTTAAAGAAAAGTCTAAATCCATTTACTGCTTCCTTTTATTTTAAACAATTTTAATCAAACTTAAAATAAAAAAATAAATATTTTTATTTAAAAAGGAAGCGGATAAGCTTTTTCTACTATTTGCTGGAATTACCTAAATACCGTTTTAAGGCAATCCGAGACAAAAAATCCTATTTTTTATTTTTATTTATTTTTATTTTTTTAAAGATATTTTGGAACGAAAACTTTTCGTGAAATATGTGTTTATATAATGACCATACAGCATTTAAAAAAATAATGAAAACTTTAAAACATTTTTAAAAAATATTTTAACATACAGCAGCTGGCGAGAGTTTTGTGACATATGTTTTTCTGTCCTAACTTTTTCTGTAAGCAAAATTTCTTAATGATCTAAATTAGTAATTTGTACCCCTTTTAACTTTACCCCTTGCAACTTTAGAACAATTGAGGCATATAACTGAATTAAAAATAATTCGGAAAATCGCAAAGCTTCCTAAGCAAAAGTTTTGAAACGTTTCAATTTTTCTAAACATTTATTGAATTTAAGAGTCTTAATGCAATAAAATACAGCAATATTTAATATTTAGTTGCATATCCTTTTGCTTTGAAAACTACAGCACATCTTCTGGGCATGGAATTAACAAGGCTTTCAAAGATAGACATAGGGATTTTCGCCCATTCCGATTGAAGATCTTGAAAGAGTTCTGCCTTTAAAGAATGCTTCCGTGTCCCGACATTTCTTCCGATGTATTCCCAAATATGTTCAATTAGATTGAGATAAGGCGACTGACACGGCCAGTCCAAAACTTTAATTTTCTTAGCTGTAAACCAAATTGCCTCCATTTTGGTGGTGTTCTTTGGATCATTATCCTGCTGAAACATCCATCCACGAAGCATCTTTTTACGAGCATAAGGCAGCATGTGATCGTCTAAAATGTTTTTATAAACATTTTGATTCATAATCCTATCGATGTGTACGAGGGAGACGACGTCATCATGATGGAAAGCTCCCCAGATCATTTTTGATCCATTTTTTGCTTCACTGTTGGACGTTGGTACAGGGGATTCATTCTGGTGTCTTTTGTATGATGATATAACGTTGGCCATCCCTTCCAAACAAACTGAATTTCGATTCAATACTCCAAAGGACTTTCTTCAACTCTTTGGTTTCCACGTTTAGTGTTCCTTAGAGAATTTCAATTGGATTTTTCTCTTTTATGAGGGTTTTTTTACAGAAACCCGTGCACAAAATCCAATGGCATCCAGACTTCATCTTATGGTGTCCTTACTCACTGTGAGTATATGTTCGGTGATAATCTCCTTACATATTTCAGCAGCGTTCTTGTTTGGATCGGTGACCGACATCCTTCGAATCAAAGCGCCTTGACGCTGAGTTGATTTTCTTGGGGATCTTAATCTTCGAAGATAGCGCATACCTTTACCATCCTCCCACTTCTTTATAATGTGACCAGCAGTTGATTTTGCAATTCCCAACTTGCTGGCTATAGCAGAATATGACATCGCCCCCCCCCCTCCCCCGCTTCGTTAATTAAAAAAAGAATGGCTAAATGCCTATTTTCCCTGTATTCATACTGAAAGTGATACAGATAGTAATATTAAAATTTTTACGCACGAAATTGAATTATAATGGTTTAAAGATTAAGCAAGTGAGTTTCACATACAACAACCCGACTGAGATGCCAAGTTGTTTCGTGCTTTATATATGAAGCATCACCTATTCTAGAACAATCTGGGAAAATGACTACGTAAAGTTACTAATTTGCATATCTGCTCAAAGTTGTCGAAATTATAATATCATTTGCATACAGCTCGTATGAAAAGGAAATAACGAAAATTTCATTTAACCCTTTCAAAGGCGGTGGTTCATTTTTGGACCACTTAATTTTTATTCTAAAACGCCACATTAGCACCAGAACATTGGAATGAAATTTTGCCTTTTATTAAGTACGTGAACAATTTTTATTTATTAGCATATTTGAATATGCCTTTGCTTCACTTTAGTAAGTCCTAATGTTGCCGTTGTTCGGGTCCGTTCGGGCTGTGGTAGAGCTGGATAGTGGTGCGTTCTTTTTTCCCGCCAGGACATTAATTCCATTAACCTCGCGGTTGGCGTCCTGGTTGGGTGTCCCAAGTACGTGAACAATGGCATTTGCTTATTTTGATATAAATATATTTGTAGGTTCTGGTGTCATCCACTCATTTCACCATTTTATGAATAGAAGTACCATGGCCCCTGAAAGGGTTAAAAGTCAGAGGCGACATTCAAATCCACATCTTCTGCATGGAATTTCTCTGCTCAAGCCACTCAGCAAGCGAAACTCTTGTGCGTGTACGACAATATCATATGAATTTAAGTCAAGTATTAAAAACTTCAATTTTATCAGAATGCTTCAAAATTTCTGCTTTCAACTTTTCAAATTAGCTTTAATTTTTAAATTAATGATTTTGACACATATTATTAGTTGCGCACCATTTAGAATTACTAAAGCTACAAATTGCTAATTTACATCATTTAGAAATTTTCCTTATAGAAAACGTTAGGACAAAAAAAACTTATCGTCTCAACATTTTTGTCAGCTAATATATTTAAGTTTTGATATAACTCTTGAACCACTCGCCTCATTTTCACAATTATTCACTGTTTTACAAAGGAAATGTGCAATTTTAATTTATCTTCATGAGTTTTAAAAATATTAATTATAAAGCTCATAAAAAATTTTAAAGTGAGAAAATGAAGTTTTTTCAACAGAGATTTTTGCATTAATTGGCATATTTTTACAATTCTCACTCAAAATCAAACATCCTGAAGACAATTTATTAGAAATATTTTATAGAAATTCTGTCAAAAATTTCATGCATATACATTATATGGAAATTTAAATATATCCTTTTAAAGTTCACAAATTTTGAAAAAATTCATTCTCAAATAAATAAAGTTCTCGTCACAAAACAAAAAATAATATTTCTTTTGATCTAATTATGATAAAAGCAGTTTCGGATATTTAATTCTAAAAGCTCTGTTAATTTTTAGGGTTCCGTACTTAAAAAGTAAAAACGGAACCATTTTAAGATCACTCCTGTGTCTGTCTGTCTGTCACAGCCATTTTACTCGTAAACTATGGAACGTGTAAAGTTCAAATTCGGGGAAGTAATAAAGACCATTGACCCACATATTTTCAGATTAATAAACATTCATAAATATATTTAGTAAAAAAGTAGAGGGGCTAATTATGCTACTTGAAAAAAAAATCTTTTCTTTGCATATCATGTGGGGGTATTCTCTGAAAGCTTTTGTAACGCTGAACTCAAAAATACATTCCTTTTATTTTAGGTATTATATTTTCAAAGATATTGTTGAAAATGCAGCGCAAAAATATGTCCCCCCCCCACTAACTTCGAATCTACTGAAACTAAAATTATGAAAAAATTAGAGATAATAGACGTTAATATAAACCTTGCCGTAAAATTATAGCGATTACCCTAGGTCACATAGTTTTTGAGTAATTAGCATTTTTCTGTTATACAGAAATTTCGATTTACGGCATTCAGAAAAATTGTTGAGCATCGCTGAATATATCTATCGTTGCAGAAGAATAAAAGCATTGTTGATAATCATTTTCGAAAAAAAATCATCGGTAATTAGCCGAGATATTAACCCTTAAATGTACGGTCAGTTTGGGCATAACAAAAGACAGGGGAGGCGTACTCTATGCCTAGTTAACAACTTTTAATGATATATATGTGTCATGTAATGTCCAGTAACAGTATAAAAGCAATAAGCGTCAAATTGTTAAAAACATATTAATTTAAGGAGTCTCGGGACTCTAAAAAGTGGAAAAATGGGGAAAAAAAGACCATTTTCAACATTTAATGTCTTAAAATGTACATGATTTTAAAACACAATTTTAATTGGGATGAAATATATAAGTATGTTCTTTCGTTTCATGTATTTAAAAAATTGCAAGATACAGAATTAGTATTTATAGGGGGCTCGAAACTGTTAGACATTTGTCAAACTAAATATTGGCATACCAGTTTAGGTGCAGGATTACAAAATAAATATTTCAACTAGAATGAAAATTTTGATACTTACTTATACTTCACATTGTAATAATTCTTCTGAACTTAAATAAATTTGTATTTAAAGCATTTTTATATTTTTAATGCAATGTTGCATTTAGCTAATACAAAATTTTGAAAATTTCAACAGTAAAATCGCGTAAAAAAATATTTTTTTGAAGAATAAAAAGGAAATTTTAGGTTCAGTTTATACAGACTAACATGAAATATATGTTTTGAAAATTTCATGAAAAATATTCAGAAGTTTTTGAGGTATTCTGCGCGTTATGCCCAAAAAACTCCATTTGGAAAATAACGACTTTAAAGTTTCGGAAACGCCGCTTCAGCTACTGCGCGGGTATAATTCTAAAAGCCAAAACTTCTGTTCTAATGGGAATTTCAAGGAAACAATTATATCAAAATATTCAGAAAAGATAGCAGTTTAACATCTAAAAACTAGTATGTTGTGGCCATCACAAAACTTTCTTCTATATAAATCACGTCAATTAAATCATTTAAATAGTATAAGAAATTACACCAATTTAGAACCAATTCGTATCAAAGTATACCTGAATTCGAAGTTTGATGAAAATTCGTGCATTAGTTATTGAGATAGAGCTGTAGGGGAAATTCTGAAAAATTCAGCATAGCAGCGCCACCTGTTGAGCGATTTGCACCAAAACACAAACAGCACTAATTAATATTAAGGTATACCGGAATCTGAAGTTTGATGAAAATCGGTGCATTAGTTCTGGAGCTAGAGCTATTGTGGAAATCACAAGAAATGCAGCACAGCAGCGCCACCTGTTGAGCGATTTACACGAAAAGGTATAAAACATCATTTCATGTCAAGGACTAACTGAATCTGAAGTTTGATGAAAATCCGTGCATTAGTTCTGGACATTGGGCTATTGCGGAAATCGTGAAAAATGCTGCATAGCAGCGCCACCTGTTGAGAGATTTACACCACAAGGGGCAAAACATCAATTCATGTCAAGCACTAACTGAATCTGAAGATTGATGAAAATCCGTGCATTATTTCTTGAGATTGAGCTATTACGAAAATCGTGTAAATGCTTCAAAATGCAGCATAACAGCGCCATATGTTAGGCGATTTGCACCAAAACGTTACCAGCACCAATTCATATCAAGGATTAACGGAATCTGAAGTTTTATAAAAATCCGTGCATTAGTTCTTGAGATAGAGCTTTTGCGGAAATCCTGAAAAATGCTACATAGCAGCGCCACCTGCAGGGCGATTTACACCAAAAACTAATCAGCACCAATTTGTATCAGGGACTACCTGAATATAAATTTTTATTAAATTCCGTGCATTAGTTCTTGAGATAGAGCGCCCAAAAATTTGTGTCACATACAGACAGACAGACGGACGGACAGACAGACAGACTCACAGACAGACATTTTGTAAAAACATGTTTTTTGGAATCTCTGACCCATAAAACGTATAAATCCGTCAAAAACTGGAATTCGAAAATTTTCATGAATCCAATACTTTCTTCTTGTCAAGATAGAAGAAAGTAAAAATTAAAATTTCTTATATTTTGAAGCTTTAAGAGTCCTGCGACCACTTAATCCTTTCCGGCACGGAGTAATTCTATTTCTAAACTTATGAAATAATGAACTGACACCAGAATTTATAAACGATTTTATTAGAAAATGCGAACTTGTTTATTTTCACGTACGTGATAAAAGGAAAATTTTAATTAAATATTCTTGGTGCCGTTTGTCTGTTTTGGAATTAAAATTAGGTGTCCGTTTTTTAAGGGCATCGCCCTCGAAAGATTTAATTAGAATAAATCGCATAAATCGATAGTTTGCATTGATTGTATCTCTCAATACGCCTCGAGTGACTTTAAAAGTTAATTAAACACTTATCTGAAAAAACGCGGCACTGATCAAGGCAGCCTTGCAACTTTGAGACCTCAATTCGAAGCGCGATTAGCACAATGCCAAATTTAAACTTTGAACAAAGGTTTTGTTTTAGCTACACTGTAGAAATAAAGGTTATTACTAATTACTACGCTGAATTTAGTTTCATGAAATGCCAAATGAAGTTTAACTATGCACTGCTTTTATTGTCAGTACCAAATTAAGTTCATCATAAACAGATTAACATAATATTAAAAAAAAGAGTTATATGAATAGCTATATTTGATATTATTTAGGTTCTATATCTCTTTGAACTTTCATGGTATACCCTTTTACACTTTTCTAATATATACAGTTATACCCAACCCTACGTTGTATAGTTTTTTACAAAGTCTTAATATTCTTTTAGCAAGTTTTTTTTTTTTTTTTTTTTTTTTTTTTAATAATAGAATTACAAATTTATATATTTATTCTAAGGAACCCTCTGTGCGCGAGTAATGCTCGCCCTTGACCGTTTATTTATTCTACATTTATTTTTAATTTTCTGCTCCAGACCCTCTGAATGTATTTACATTTATATCATCCTGTACCCCAAAATTGTTATAATTATACTATATTTTCCTTTCTTTTACGATAATTATTCCGAATGTAAAATAATAATAATAATAATAATAATAATAATAATAATAATAATTTTGTCACGAAAATACAAGAAAGTAATGAAAAAACGAAGCTAAATCGAAACCGAAAATAAAATATTACTAGATCAATAAAAATTAATTTTCGAAAGCTCATATGTTTTATCAAATTTCGAAATATTTTACAAATTTAAAGCATCACAATTTAAATTTCTTTCTTATGAATGAAACAAATTTAGTACGTGTTAGTATAAGAGCAGAAATTCCATTTACAGAAAATTATATATTTTTTAAAGTGTCATTCTCTTTTCATTTGAACTGCTTGCCAAACAATTCAACTATTCTAATTTTAAAAGCTTATTAATCATTTTTAACTGAATTTCCACATATCGTTTTAGATAATGAAAATTCTCAAAAACCTGTCTAGAGCAATTCTTTTTGCATTTATTTTAAATTCTTACCTCGTTCTAGACTACTACAATATAAAAACGTATGTGTAATATACACATGTGCGATTGGCAAATTAAATACACATTTATTCCAGACTACTTCTCTGAAAATTTTCAATACACTTCTTTTATTTATAATAATTTTAAATTTTGTAGAACATCAAACATTTCATGATAAATGTTGAAAGACTAAAATAAAGGGATGCTATTCTCAACTATTAAAATTTACAAGCATGAAATACATTTTTAAGCAATTCTGAATGAAGATTAGTCTTGTTAACGAACACATTTAAAAAAAAAAAAAAAAAAAAAAAAAAAAAATAAATAAAAATAAAAATAAAAATAAAAATGCTTACAAATTAAAAATAAACATCGTTGGATTAATCTAAAAAGATGCTTTAGTTATAAATAATATTTCATTTCTTGGACGTCATTATTCCGATTTATTAGGGAACACAAGAGAGTTTATCTGAACAAAAAAATGTATAGTGCAATGAATTGAGCAAAATGAAATACAAATATAAATAGTGTGCCTAAATGAAAAACGATTAGTTTTGTTGCATTTTGGATATGTCTGACACTTTACTAAAAAAATATATACTTTTTATAAAGTAAAAAATAATTGAATACCGTGTCTTTAGTTCAGAAGTAAGTACTTTTTCAGAAATTGCACATTTATGTGTAATATAAGCTAACAATACCTGATTGCCGCTTTTATGTCATTATATTGCAATTACAGTAGTTATAACACCGATGAGACGTCCAAAGTGCCTAAATGTGACAATGCATTTTATGCATCTTAAAATATATATGTTCTATCAATTTATAAAATACTTAGTAAAGAGTTGAAACAAATAATATATAAAGTTGACTACTTATTGTATTAAAAGTTTTATATAACGATAACTTACATAATAAAAAATGACTTTGAAATATGAATAGATAATATTTTTAAAAAGAATAAAAAAATTCATACTTTAAACATTTTTACTTTGACCATATATAAAACAAGAAGTAACCAAGCATTTACCAAAACAATATCAATTTTATAAAGCAATATTTATTAAGCAATGCATACTTTAAGAAAATATTTTTATTTTTAGTTTGTCTTTAACTTTATTTATGTCTTATTTTTTATTTTTGTCTTCCGTGTAGGCCTCAATGTTTTCTTCTTGGTTCCTGGAAACTGGTATCGAGAACAGCGGTTACCAAACTTTTTTTAACCACGACCCAACTAAACATCTCTAAAATTATTATGCCCCCATCCCTCCATTTCTACATTACATGCTAGTTGCTATTCACGCCATCTTTCACTTAAGATAGCATATTAATGGAGACAATATGGTATTCCTTTGTATAGAGGCCTTGACATAAGTTTGTTACAGATAAGTGGAATTTTGTGTCAAATAATATAAAAAATCACGTAAATATAACTGCAAACAATGCAATTCTGAGGGCCGAGTAAAATAGAGGAAATCGACGAACTCTTCTCCATAAAACAAAACAAAACAAAAAAAAAAATAAATAAAAAAAAAGCGATTTAACAAATTACAACGACCATTTGGAAAATGATTTTTTCAAAGACTAAAAGTTAAGAAATAAAAAATCGCACGGAGTTGATCATACAATACGTACGCCATAAATTAAACATTAATAGTGTTATTACAAATAAAAGTTGCAAGCGACAACAATCGCATACGACGCGTCAGATTTCCTGTAACTTAAGTATTATCCACCTGAAACTTACGTATTATCCAAGCATTTCATTGGCTGTTCGGGAAAAGGCTTTTCCATCGTCCAAGATATCTGACGACCAATTTTAAATGAAATTTCATTCTTAAACTTCTAAACATCCCACAATATTACTTTTTACACCATCGTATAGAGGAAAAAATGTATTTTTAAATGCAATTTGTTTGAAAGCTGTATCTCATTTTGTTTCTAAGTCATTATTATTATTTTTTTTTAATTTTAATTACTTTTTTGTCATAGTGGCAACAGAAGTATCCATCTCTGTTGAAAGTAAAGGGAAATACAGATTACTATATAGACCAATCAGAAAACGAATAAAATGCGGATTCGACCAATGAAAAGCTTCAGATATGCTTTTGATTTCCTACCCTGACGAGGAAAATAACCATTTTTCCAAATGGTTAATAATGCTGAGATAATTCAACTTCAATAGTGCAATCTAGCTCGTATTTGGTGTGAAATTTTTATATGTATGCATTGCTGAATGTGCATTGTTATATAGTTCATTTGTGTGGACATATGTTATATATTTTGTACTATATTAATGTTTTATGTTTTATGTATATATATATATATATATACATATGTTAAATAAATTGCTACTCAATAAGTGATAGAAATAGTGAACAAATTGCTTATCAGTATTATACACTGATAGTTATTTCGTAAAAAATTAACCATCTGATGATATTTTAAAGTATAAATAAGGATTGTCAGAACTTTTACCGAATTCATCTTTGATATGTTCTTTGCCAAGCTAAGGCCCCGATAAAGAAAGAAATACCGACGATACGTCTTGTGATAATGGAATTAACATACCATCACATACAATTATTTATCCCCTTTTAAAATTAAATTCCCCTTTTCACAATTTTAAATTTAATCGATACTTTTCCTTTCCAAAAAGTATGTCTACTTCTTTTTCTCTTTTGTATTTAATAAATTACCTTCATTTTATATTATCAGGGTCACGCAAAAACCGCCAATAAAATAAATAAAAAACAAAGCTACTTTCTCATCTTAAAAGCATTAGTGTGCAAGGCATACTTTTCCTTCCGTTAAAGAACATATATGCAGTGTAACTTCAAAAATCCGGCATTCAGAAATCCGGCAACTTCAAAAATCCGGCATCAAAACCATCTTTCCCTTCCTTTTTATTTTGTACTTTCAAGCTATGGGAGAAGAAAAATAGCGATTCTTTATGATTTAAAAATTTCAAGATCGAAAGTAAAAATGCAAAAAAAGAATATTCGACTTTTTTCTTTTATTTGTCAGATGCGATTATTTTCTGAACATATTTTCTGGGCGCTGCACCGTTACTTAATAAATGGAACAGCTTTGGGGACATCTTTAGCGCATGCATAGCCACAGTAGTATATGGCTATAGGAATTTTCGGACGTCAATGATGAGGAAGGATTTCAGACATTCACATTTCCTGTGAAAAGAAAGAAATTTATGAGCTGATTGAACAAGCAAAATCTTAAAATGCATTAAGTTTCGCAAAAAGCAATATAGATGATTAGCTAAGCATTGAAGGAAATGCATAAAGAACGAACAACTTAACGGACAGCGAGATCGTTGAAGCTGTGCTAAATAGAACTGCCGACAGTGCTAGTACCAACTGAGAAGACGAGAAAGTAACAACGACAGAAGAAAAGGTGTCACTAGAAAAATGCATAAATTTGACTGGAGAATTAATATATGCTTTAGAGAAATAACACTGTATTTCCGAAAGAGACATTTTTCATTTGTATATATAAAAAAAAAAAAGCAGAGCAGTTCTTGTCTAATTATACCGGGGGTCACCCCGCAAGAGTATGTCATTACTCGCTTTTTTTAACCCCTTCCTGCATGATTTTTTTCCTGCATGCAGAAAAATTTTAAAGTTTGCTAAATATTAATGTAACATGATCAAAAATCACTCAAAATTCGAAATTTTCAAATCCGCCTTAATTCAAGGCTGATTTAAGTTCGTACCATATATGTCACACCATGCATTAGCGACTACTTTTCCATAGTAGTGAAATCAGCATTAAAACTTGCATGCAACTCTTAAAACTTCAAAATATATAGAGAAAGAACAGAATCTATTTGTGTATGTGTGTTTCAGTCTACAGTAATTGATACGTATATCGTTTATTGAAAAGTGAAGTTACAGAAATTGATACATGTATCGTTTATTGAAAAGCTACATTCTACAGTACCTTATACATGTTTGGTTTAAAACTACAGGCTACAGTAACTGATACATATTTTTGGCCGAGAACTACAGTCTGCAGTAACTGACACAATGCTGTTGAAAACTACAGTCACTCAATGACCCAGGGTTGAAACTAGCCTTTTTTTTGCACCCGGGACAGACATGGATTTTGGCGCCCCCGCCCCTCTCCTCCGTAAAGATATATTTACAAAGAGAATTCCACTAATTTCCTAATAGTCGACTTATTTTAAAATATGTAATACTGAACAATCTGCTTTGCAAAATATTGATTCATTAAAATCTTGAAAACGGAATCGACAAGAATCGAAAACAAATTCCGCTTTATACAGGATCCTTATGCCATATTATCTTTAGATTCTTCTATGCTTTGGCATACGCCAGACAGGATGATTTTAACAAAACCGTGCTAAACATAGATGTGAGAAAAATCGACAAACAAAATCTTCATTTGGCATCCCTTCGTCCTGGCGCACGGGGCACGTATCCCCTCTGCCCCTCCTTAGTTCTGGCCCTGGACCCTTCACCTGTGAAACTTGGAAAAGCAATTTCGGTCATTGTTCAGACAAAGTGACACTTTGCATTTTTGATGGAGAATAAACAAATACATATTTCAACCACTATGGAAAAATACAACCCGTCAATGCATGGTGTGGCATATGTGGCACGTACCGATTTTTATGTACTATATACGCTAGCATTTCTACAATGTCTTACCATCATGATATATTATTCAGAGGATACTTACAAACACAGCTGTATTTATTTCAGCCCATTCTTCTTCATTTTTCCACACAAAAACAACAAAAATATTCACTATCGAGCAACACAAAGTAACAACTATAAATTCTCACCGTTCGGCTCTTTTTTGGTGCCAAAATCCGCTTGAAAGGAGGCAGAACCTGTTGGCATAACATGCCTCATCCACTGACGTATTAAACAAAGAAGAATGGAACTTCTGCGATTAAAAACAACTGCAGAACTACAGTAAATTCAGTACGTGTCATATATGTCACAGTATGCAGGAAGGGATTAAATAAATGCCATATGCATAGCTTGGACGTTTTATTAAGTCTGTCGAATTGCCTGAGGTTTTGCATGTACGCAAAGTACTTTTAATTGATACGACTGATTTTATACGACTAAAATAATTGTTAAAAATTTAAATAAATTTTTCTTTAAAAGGGTAAACAAATCACTAGTATACGTCCGATGATTTCAATTTGCACATTTATGTTTTTATATGAAGGATCATTAAAATTTCATTAATGAGCTTGAAATTTCATAAGATTAAGTGTCAAATAAAATTCATTTCTTGTTATTCTATTTTATCATTTCCATTTTTTTTTTTTTTTTTTTTTTTTTTTTTTTTTTTTTTTTTACATTTAGTTTGTTTATGTATATTGATTTCATTTATGTCTGATTTAATTATGAATACCGATATTGATTGATATTTATGGGTGTTAAAGAATATTTTTTTTAATTTACTATTAACATTAGAACAGAATTAGGTTAGAACACGATTACCGATAGGATTAGGTTAGGATAGAGTTGCCGTTAGGATTTGGTTAGAATAGGTTTACCGTTAGGATTAGGAATAGAAACTGGACGACGACCGTGGTATGCCTGATTCAGGTTCGTGCCCTAAACCATGATATGTATTTATATCATGACGTAATAAAAAAATTTTCAGCTGACATTTTTTAATATGTTTTACAGTCACTACAGTAATGTTTTACTCACATAGTTGGCATCATATGTGGGTAAGGAAATGATCATCTAAAATACTACTGTTTACCACACGAAAGAGAAACCCTGTTACAACAATGTATTTACTTCTACACCAAATTTCGCTCGCTAAAAAAATCCTACTGACTATTGACCGGATTACAGAACATAACCTTCGTATTCTCGGCTATTTTTTACATATATGTAAAAAACTTTATACTATATGCAAAACGCCGCATTCACAATTATAATATTAGGAATTCGTACGATCGCCTTGATCAAGCGAAGGCAATTCGACTTCAGAAAAAATTTCATTACTTTTTATTTACTTTGCTCTTTTATAGCACGAATTTAACGATAAATTTGATTTCTATTTTAAGTTTTTAAAAACCTTCTAAGTTTACTTAAACATTGCATTTAAAGCTATGTTATTTTTTTTAATCCTATAAGACTTCACAAAAATCTAGTATTATAAAGAAGATAAAAACAATTTTTTTTTTACTTGAAAACAAACTTTTTCTTTTTTTCAGCTAAAAGAAATTTGGAATTAAATTCCGGTTGCTAATCAACAGTTTACAAACGTGTGTCGATTGTACCCCTCCCTTTATGTCTATGATTTTTTTTTCTTCAATATTAATTTATTTAACATCTGCTTATCAAAATCTCTTTAATGTTTAGAGACTTTTGTTTCAGTCTGGTTTTTGTTATTCTCAGTTACCTTTTACTATTTCTTATTTATTTGTGTGTGTTCAAAAAGTCACCGAAAAATAGTACTTAATTTTTTACGTGTTACTTAAGAGTCTTACGTGAAAGTATTTAAATTTTTACGTGCTAAATATAAAAATAACAAATTAGTAGGATAATACTTTTTCATAGTATAGCCGATAATCTTATTTTTATCTTCTTACTAACAGTATTGCTTACTTCGAAGAAATTCCTATTTTACTATTGAAGGACCTGCAAGGTAAAGTCTAACCGTTATTGTAAAGCTATTTCTGTTCCCATAGAAATTTATTAATTTTAATTTCAGTTTTCATTTTCTTTTCAATTTAGAAACCGCACAGATTAAAGGTTTAAGACGTTGCGTTAATTGGGATTTATTTTTGTGAGGCATATTTATTCAAAATTATGTTTCTCTCTATTCTAAAAAAAAGTAACTACCGCTGTCACCGCCGCCGCCGCCGCCGCCGCCGGTTTTGAATTTTTTGTGACCGGAGGTATTTCTTCGTTAATATTGAGAAAAATAATGCATACAAAAATATGAAAATCAGTGGTTTTATACAGAAATGTTTGATAAACACGCTGATGCAGACAGTTTTCCAATCGAAGAATTATTTTAAGAGATATTTAATGCTAAAGTTGGACAAAATCGTTCCACTAAAAAAGTTTTATAGCAGAAAAAACTAGACATGGCAGTGTAATCATTTTTAGATCATTTTATGCGTTAGAATTTGCCGGAGTGCAGATTGCATTAATTTTTTTATTTTGACTCATTTTTTCAGGTTTTATTTCTATTTTAAATTCAAATTTTCGGCATTTCTAGAGATATTTTTTACAGATTTCAGAAAATTGTACTAATTTAAACTGTTGCCAACTGTATAAAAAACGCAAGCAATAATGTTTGCTTCAAATTAAAAATTTATTTACACGTGACTATTATAAACAGGAAAAAAACTTTCAAATTAGAATTAAATAATTATGTATAAAAAGCAGGAACTTATTAAAAATTACGTCATAAAAAGTACACACGTGAATTTTAAAAGAGAAAGGATATTGTAAAATAATAAATTCATTAACATGCGTTAGAAGTCTTAGGAGAAATTACGTCATATTTACGTCACATTATAGTTATTACATAAAATGAACACAAAATAATATTGCAAAAAAGTTTAAATTTAGAAATTGCGCTAGACATTTATTTAATATTTTGAGAGGATATTTTCAACTATTTTTGTTAGGAAACCGCAAATAATATTTCATTGCTAACAAATGTACTTTCACGCGATTATTTAAAAGAGAAAGAATAGCTTGGTAAAAATTACGTCAGATTAAAAACGATTAATTTAAAATGTCTCATTTAAAAGAACTTTCTTTTCGCTTTGTTAAAAAATACCAGGAGACAAAGACTCAGTTTACTTAATTCCTTTTATATTAGCTTATTTTGAAATGTTGTTACACGTGTCTACGTCATCAAGTTATTTTTATTTCGACGTTTTATTTGTATTTTTATTAATGTTGTACTAATTTATTTGTTCTTTCGTTATTTAAAATAAATATTATGTCAACTTGTATAATTTGGCGAGTGGTTTGGCGATTTATATAATTTGGCGAAATTGGTCGACGGGATAATCAAGTAGTACCGCAGCGGATTTGGCGTTAAAATTCCCCAATCAAAGGGAAATGAATAGAAATTCGTTTATAGGGAGATCGCCACTGTTTTTTAAATTATAATTCAATCTTTCGAAATCTTTTTAAAGCCGATCAAATTAGCGTGCATTTAGAGCCTGCGGTGTCTGGACGGGGGTTGGCGAGCGTAGCTCGTAGGGGGCCGAGCCCCCTAGTCTCTCTATTCTAAAAAAAAGTAACTACCGCTGTCACCGCCGCCGCCGCCGCCGCCGCCGGTTTTGAATTTTTTGTGACCGGAGGTATTTCTTCGTTAATATTGAGAAAAATAATGCATACAAAAATATGAAAATCAGTGGTTTTATACAGAAATGTTTGATAAACACGCTGATGCAGACAGTTTTCCAATCGAAGAATTATTTTAAGAGATATTTAATGCTAAAGTTGGACAAAATCGTTCCACTAAAAAAGTTTTATAGCAGAAAAAACTAGACATGGCAGTGTAATCATTTTTAGATCATTTTATGCGTTAGAATTTGCCGGAGTGCAGATTGCATTAATTTTTTTATTTTGACTCATTTTTTCAGGTTTTATTTCTATTTTAAATTCAAATTTTCGGCATTTCTAGAGATATTTTTTACAGATTTCAGAAAATTGTACTAATTTAAACTGTTGCCAACTGTATAAAAAACGCAAGCAATAATGTTTGCTTCAAATTAAAAATTTATTTACACGTGACTATTATAAACAGGAAAAAAACTTTCAAATTAGAATTAAATAATTATGTATAAAAAGCAGGAACTTATTAAAAATTACGTCATAAAAAGTACACACGTGAATTTTAAAAGAGAAAGGATATTGTAAAATAATAAATTCATTAACATGCGTTAGAAGTCTTAGGAGAAATTACGTCATATTTACGTCACATTATAGTTATTACATAAAATGAACACAAAATAATATTGCAAAAAAGTTTAAATTTAGAAATTGCGCTAGACATTTATTTAATATTTTGAGAGGATATTTTCAACTATTTTTGTTAGGAAACCGCAAATAATATTTCATTGCTAACAAATGTACTTTCACGCGATTATTTAAAAGAGAAAGAATAGCTTGGTAAAAATTACGTCAGATTAAAAACGATTAATTTAAAATGTCTCATTTAAAAGAACTTTCTTTTCGCTTTGTTAAAAAATACCAGGAGACAAAGACTCAGTTTACTTAATTCCTTTTATATTAGCTTATTTTGAAATGTTGTTACACGTGTCTACGTCATCAAGTTATTTTTATTTCGACGTTTTATTTGTATTTTTATTAATGTTGTACTAATTTATTTGTTCTTTCGTTATTTAAAATAAATATTATGTCAACTTGTATAATTTGGCGAGTGGTTTGGCGATTTATATAATTTGGCGAAATTGGTCGACGGGATAATCAAGTAGTACCGCAGCGGATTTGGCGTTAAAATTCCCCAATCAAAGGGAAATGAATAGAAATTCGTTTATAGGGAGATCGCCACTGTTTTTTAAATTATAATTCAATCTTTCGAAATCTTTTTAAAGCCGATCAAATTAGCGTGCATTTAGAGCCTGCGGTGTCTGGACGGGGGTTGGCGAGCGTAGCTCGTAGGGGGCCGAGCCCCCTAGTCTCTCTATTCTAAAAAAAAGTAACTACCGCTGTCACCGCCGCCGCCGCCGCCGCCGCCGGTTTTGAATTTTTTGTGACCGGAGGTATTTCTTCGTTAATATTGAGAAAAATAATGCATACAAAAATATGAAAATCAGTGGTTTTATACAGAAATGTTTGATAAACACGCTGATGCAGACAGTTTTCCAATCGAAGAATTATTTTAAGAGATATTTAATGCTAAAGTTGGACAAAATCGTTCCACTAAAAAAGTTTTATAGCAGAAAAAACTAGACATGGCAGTGTAATCATTTTTAGATCATTTTATGCGTTAGAATTTGCCGGAGTGCAGATTGCATTAATTTTTTTATTTTGACTCATTTTTTCAGGTTTTATTTCTATTTTAAATTCAAATTTTCGGCATTTCTAGAGATATTTTTTACAGATTTCAGAAAATTGTACTAATTTAAACTGTTGCCAACTGTATAAAAAACGCAAGCAATAATGTTTGCTTCAAATTAAAAATTTATTTACACGTGACTATTATAAACAGGAAAAAAACTTTCAAATTAGAATTAAATAATTATGTATAAAAAGCAGGAACTTATTAAAAATTACGTCATAAAAAGTACACACGTGAATTTTAAAAGAGAAAGGATATTGTAAAATAATAAATTCATTAACATGCGTTAGAAGTCTTAGGAGAAATTACGTCATATTTACGTCACATTATAGTTATTACATAAAATGAACACAAAATAATATTGCAAAAAAGTTTAAATTTAGAAATTGCGCTAGACATTTATTTAATATTTTGAGAGGATATTTTCAACTATTTTTGTTAGGAAACCGCAAATAATATTTCATTGCTAACAAATGTACTTTCACGCGATTATTTAAAAGAGAAAGAATAGCTTGGTAAAAATTACGTCAGATTAAAAACGATTAATTTAAAATGTCTCATTTAAAAGAACTTTCTTTTCGCTTTGTTAAAAAATACCAGGAGACAAAGACTCAGTTTACTTAATTCCTTTTATATTAGCTTATTTTGAAATGTTGTTACACGTGTCTACGTCATCAAGTTATTTTTATTTCGACGTTTTATTTGTATTTTTATTAATGTTGTACTAATTTATTTGTTCTTTCGTTATTTAAAATAAATATTATGTCAACTTGTATAATTTGGCGAGTGGTTTGGCGATTTATATAATTTGGCGAAATTGGTCGACGGGATAATCAAGTAGTACCGCAGCGGATTTGGCGTTAAAATTCCCCAATCAAAGGGAAATGAATAGAAATTCGTTTATAGGGAGATCGCCACTGTTTTTTAAATTATAATTCAATCTTTCGAAATCTTTTTAAAGCCGATCAAATTAGCGTGCATTTAGAGCCTGCGGTGTCTGGACGGGGGTTGGCGAGCGTAGCTCGTAGGGGGCCGAGCCCCCTAGTATACGAAAAAATGATTGTAGAACGTGTATGTATTTAAGAGGTCTCAGGTGTTTTATTTTTTTTATCGAAGCTGTAATTTTTGTTTCTTGTCACATTTAATTGTTATTTTTGATTCACAATATAATACAAATGCATAAATCTTTGCGACTGACAGAATCTGTTCAATGTAGCATAGTTAATTAACTACTCTACAACTACACTGCAAATAGAGGCGTCTTAAATTAAGACACATATGTGACTGAAAAGGTATTTCAGACACTTAAGTATCTGAATCTGAAAATTCAGTCATGATAGATGTCTTAATTTAAAACATATAAGTGTCTTACTATGATCATGGTGTAAACAAACTGAGAAAGGTGTCTAAAAAATCTGCAAGTGTCTACTTTTAAGACACTTTGTAACTCCGTTCCGCATTAACCACCAGGGGGCACTCTAGTTGCGCATGCGTTTTAGATGCCTTTCGTTCGAATTGGATGTTCGTTTGTAATTCAAACTGAGCGTTTGTTTTAACTACGCGTACATTTTAACTAATAATTTATTTTGACTTGATTCGGTTTTTGCGGAATGTGAAGTTCCAGGATTTAATCCGTATCGACATAGTGATATTCCATATTAATGAAAGGTGTCAAGCAATAACAATAATATAGTGTTCTTCGTCTCGTCAAAGCAGGTAAAGAGAACTGTTGTCTGGCGGGCTATGTTTTTAGGATGGAAATATTCCATTCTTTTAACAGAGCTAGCCGGATGTGCAAAGGGAAAATCTTTTTTAAATATCAAAGTGATCTGCTGAACTCACGGATACTAACGTAGCCTCCAATCCGGACGTCGCCTGGGCGGATGTGATTTTGGAATAATCACAGCTTTTTCAGGTAAGTGGACCCTTCACTATGTATTGAAAACTCTCTGCGAATGTTTTCTCTTTAAATAGAGACCTCACACGAGTCTATAGCTTTATTAGTTCCTGAGTTATGCCAAAATTTGTTTAAAGCATTTTGCCTATGGGATTTCCATATTAAAATTTTATCTTGCTAATATTTAAATTTCTACGATTCAAATCATCTGCAATCATGTTTCTGTATTATTTTACATCCTATGTTATCCTTAAAATAAGTTTTGGCAAGTCTGCATGGTGTATTAGTTGTTACTGAATCTATTGAGATACACCATCCTAAGCCTTCTTTTTCTGTCTACTCACACGCCATTACTTTAAAAATAGCAGTGACAGCACCTGTTGATCGGCTCATAATTTCTTAATTACCATCAAGGCTATCTTAACAGAGTTTTCTTAGCGTAATTATTACACAGGAGTACATTTTATATGGGTTTTATTTATGTATACAATATTTTTATAAGCATTTAATGCGACAGCATTTGTAACGTTCACATCGGTTTTACATTTCCCATAGGTTTAATATGTGATATGTACTGAAATTCCCAACTCTTTATAGTAAACATCCTTATTTAATTTTTATTTATTATGTATGCTTTTCATGTCTGATGACGTTTTCTTGCGTCTCAGATTTTATACACCGTGATAAATTTTAAGTTATTTAAAAGAATATAGTTCGAAAATCCTTCCATTTACCCATATCATTAATTCCCCCATACATACAGCGAATTACTTGTCTTCATTTATTAGATTAAACTGTTTTGACTGATAAAACTCAAATCCGGTCATGAAATCTGTTTTTTCCTTCTGCTATATTACTTTTGTTGTTTCCGAGCATTTTAGAAATATTCTACTTCCTATACTGAAAGTAGTCAACTTCAGATGTTTTCATTTTCAAGCCCGGTGATTCACACCACAATTTGAAGACTCATCAGAAATCGTCTGAAATCTGTAGACGTAAAGCGGAGAAAATTTTGTTGGCATCTTGAATAAATCTTCTTATTTAACGATTTAGAAAATGTTCTCGCCTTATCTCTGTATTAGTCATAATGATTATTTGTAAATTCTTAAATTCATGTAATTATGTGCTGTTAACATAATAATACGGTAAATATATATATACAGCTATATTTCATTTGAAATCAATTATAATATTGATTTTTTGATTATTTTTAGTAAAAAAGAAATCTGAAATTTAAAATGAATATCAGTAAAAAGATAGAATTTTATACTATATGTACTTAAGCATAACTAGATTTTGTACTTAAAGCTGAATTATTCTATATTTACTGAATCACAATGCAGAGTTGGAATTTTTCTAGAAGGACTTGATCAAAGCAAGGGTAAACTTTGACATGTCCCCCCCCGCCCCCCACCACCTACGATTTTTGTTGCCCCAAATTCGATATGCAATTTTTTTAAAGCTTTTACGTTAAATGGGTTTCGACATTGTATATTGGTTATAATCAGTATTTTGAACTAAAAAGTAGAATAAGATTAAAAGTTAAGTACAAAAAATTTTAAATATAGTAAAAACTCTTAATCGCGGGCACCTTCAGAACGCTGAATCTGTCTGCTATTAGATTGTGTTAGCTTTTATGAGGTAAATATATATACAGTGAAACCTCCCTCTGCGACCACCTCCATTAAGCGACCACCCCCTGAACGACCATTTTTTCACGGTACGAAATTTATTCCCATAGGCTCAATACTAATTTTACCTCTATTCAGAGACCACCCCAGTTGAACTCCCTCCATAAGGGACCCATTTCTTTGAAGAAAATGAAACAAATTCCGTTTTTTCCGGGTCGCTTGAAAAAGGTTTTATTAGCATAATAATTCCGGAGAGCGCATTATTTATCAAACTTCTAAACTAAGTTTAGAATTTTTATTTATTCCGGTAACTTTTAAGTGTTTAAACCCCTTTGTTCCATTTTAGGCAATGAATTTAACTCTGATGACACATTAAGGATGACGGTCCATAAACTCCCCTGCCCTATTCTGTCAGAAAACTCTCAAAGTAATAGATAAAGTAATGAAATCGTCAAAATTCGTTCCAGACAAAAAAAAAGAAATGCATTTATTTATTGAATTTCGAAAGGACTTGGGAATAAAATTTATAGTAGATAAACCATAAAAGCAAAGCAAACATCAATGTATTCATTTTTTAAACTCTGCAGTAATTAACTTATGTAATTAACTTTTGTTTTGATACTTAAATTTTCATATGTTTTCTTAATTTGAAAAATATAATTTTAGTAACATCAATTGTTACATTTTTTCAACAATTAAATTCTAGATTTTAACATGACCTCCATTAAGACACCACCTTTCGGAGCGACCAATTTTTATTGGAACGGAAGTGGTCGCTTTAGGGAGGTTTTACTGTATATTGATAAAAGTGAATGTTCGCTAAAGACAACTGTTCGTATGAAGGCTTTGCAGTAAAATCTCCATAACGGACAATCCTAAATAAAGGACACTACTATTTAGGAAACACATTTTTTTATTGAAAATATGCAAAATTTTTATACACTTATACCTCAGAAAAGCAGACACCTCCGAACGTCGGACAAATTCCACGGTTCCGAGGTGCCCGCTATTGAGAGGTTTTACTGTATTAAGAAAAATATATTTTGTTTTTAACTTTATTCTACTCTAGAAATTAATAATATTGGTTAATAATAAATATTGATTAATAAATATTACAATATAATACTCATATACTGTAAATTTGGGGGAATCCAGTGTTAGATTCTATTTAACACAGAAATAAAAATGCTTAAACTAATTTACTGGGAATATCTTATTTAAATGGGAAAAAATTGCACAACATAGCAGGGATGGGATTCTTTCTGAAGGAGTGAATCATTTTTTATATTGGGGAGTAATTTGTTACCATAAAGCAGAGCTGATTGCAGCATGGGCAAACTGGGCTGTTTCTATGGGCTTTTAGCTTTACAGGCCCCTAAATTTGGTACGAAATTTCCATAAAGCTGATATTTTAAATTCGTTTTGATCTTACACTTATTTTAATAAATATTTTGCACTTTTAGAACATGATTAGGCTAAAGAAAATGATATATTTATCCAAATATGTATTTGACGGCATCGAATAGGCTTATTTTTTTGTAACAGTATATGAAGGCAATGGGGGGAGGGGGTGAATGAATACTAGGTCTTTGGACTAGAAGCAATTTGAAGTTCTCACTAAAAGTAATAAACATTTTTGATGCCATAGGGCATATATGGTAACACATAAATACATATTTAGGTGAAAAAAATATATATATACATTATCCTATTTTAAAACTACAAAATACTGATTACAATCCTCATAAGGTCAAAACTGATTTAAAATACCAGCTTTATGAAAATTTTATACCCAATTTGGGGTACCCTAAAATCAGGGGGCAGAGAAGCATCCCAGTTTTCCCACGCTGCAATCAGCTCTGCTGTATGGTAACAAATTATTCCCATTTATAAAAAATGATTCAATGTGGTCAAACATGGCTGCGTATATGGTTTAGAAAGAAAATGGTCAAAGATGGCTTCATATTGGCTAAAAAAAAAGGCTCAAAGATGGCCGCAATTAAGACATTTGAAATGTCTGAAATTCAGACGTAAGAAGTGTCTGAAAAATTTAAGACACTTTAAAACGTCTTAAAATTGAACACTCGTGTTTCAGACACTTAAGTGTCTGAAATTAAGACGCAAGAAGTGTCTGAAAATTTTAAGACATTTTAAAACGTCTGAAAATTGAACACTGCGTTTCAGACACTTAAATGTCGGAATTTCAGACATTTCAGTTTACAGTGTAGTATTTTATTTTTTAATGCTTACTTTTGATTAAAAAAATTAATTGTTTTTTGATTTGCATCCGTTGCGCGTTACAATTCTTAATAACTGATAAAACAATTTTCTTAAACTTGGCAGATACATTCCTTTTGAAACAAAGTATAACATATAAATTTAGTATTATGATTTCATTAATTGTTGAACATTAGCATTATTTCAACAAAAAGGGGATTTTTTTTAAATATTACAATTTAAATTTAAATAAAAAAAATAAAGGTTTTAATTTCTTATAAATGGAGTATAAGTTGAAGGTACAGTCGTGGAAAGAAAAAAGTAAACACCCCCCTACTAACTCCTCAACAAATTATCGTAGGCGGAAGTTAGTGGTACCGAAAGATTGGAAATAAAGTCTACTTTTAAATGATGCATATAAATTTTTTTTAGGGATGCATCTACATATTAAAGCTAATCCAAAAAAAATTTTTTTTCAATGGCAATACCCAATTTTAACGAGATATTTCAAATCTTCGGTTCAAACTATGCCTAGACACCAAATTTCAAGTCATTTGAATGATAAGTTTTTGAATTATAAGCATTAAAAAGTTAGTGCTTCTAATGTTAAATTACATTTTCATATATTTATTTATATCTCCTGAAATTATGCTCCTAATGTGCTAATTTTTCTTGTAGCAATAATACTGATATATTTAAACATATGATAACATAAATACGCTGAATTTGCGATTTTTATAATTTTATGATATGAATTAGGAATTATGAAATTAATATTCGAAAAAAATTATGAATTGCAACCTACAATTTTTTTTATGGATTTAGATTCATTAAGTCCAACTTTGTGGAAATCTAAAATTTCATTTCTGCCTTCCAAGTAGTTTTTAAATTATGCTTAAAAACAGCAAAATGATGGTTTAAGTGGCCATCTATGATAGAAGTGAGTAGATATTTTGAAATTTATTCTGCTGTCTTGTAATCTAACAGGCTTCATTGACTCCTTGATCAAGAAGTGGGCTCTCTCGGTTAACAATCGAGTAAGAAACTGCAATATGGATACAGCCCTTAAAGTACGCTCGTTTTAAGATAATTAATTTCTCGGAAACTTATGGGACGAATTGCATCAAAATTGTTTTTAGGCTAATTGAAGGGTGAAGAGTTTATTTATGCTGTCAGAATTGTGTACTGCTATTGAAAAAAAACAAAGTTATCGTTCGTTTTAATATGCAGATGCTCCCTAAGAAAATTTTATATACATCATTGAAAAGTAGACTTTATTTCCAATCGTTCGGTACCACTAACTTTCTCCTACGATAATTTGTTGAGGAGTTAGTAGGGGGTGTTTACTTTTTTTTTTCCACGACTGTACATTAGTTTTGGATCATTATCAATATTATTTGGGGCTCACGATTTAATAAGTTTGAAGCACAGTGCAAATAAGCACATTGAATGCAAATCAAAAACAACTTTAATTTGTTTTTAATTGAAATTAAAACATTACAAAAAGAAAAAAATCATCAGATGTAGAATGTCCAAATAAATATGCTACATACAAAAGACGTTAAGCTATCAGTGATAAAATCTCTTTATTAACTTACATCCTTCACAATTCTCAACAACTGATAAAGCAATTTGTATAAAACTTGGCAGATACTTTTGATACAATGATTCTTCCTTCGGTTACAAACCTTCCTTTTAATACGATGTATAACCTATACAAATTCAGTATTAAAATTGC
The DNA here is from genome assembly GCA_963932465.1 of Maratus speciosus. Classification (NCBI taxonomy): domain Eukaryota; kingdom Metazoa; phylum Arthropoda; class Arachnida; order Araneae; family Salticidae; genus Maratus; species Maratus speciosus. Next base: position 26,479,013 of record OZ010786.1, read on the forward strand.
ATTGGGTATTGAACATTAGCATTATTTCAATAAAAAGGAGATTAAAAAAAAATATTACGATTTAAATTTAAATAAAAAAAACAAAGGATTTAATTTCTTATAAATGAAGTATACGTTCAAGGTACGTTAGTTTTACGTAATTATCAATATTATTTGTTGCTCTTGAAACAATAAGTTTAATGCAGCCTTTTGCACAGTGAATGCAAATCAAAAAAACTTTATTTTGTTTTTAATCGAAATTAAACATAAAAAAAATAAAACATCAGATATAGAATGTTTAAATAAATATGCTACATAGAACAGCCGTCGAGCTATCAGTGATAAAAATTCATTTATGACTTGCATCCGTTGCGCGTTACAATTCTCCACAACTGATAAAGCAATTTGTATAAAACTTGGCAGATACATTCATTTGATGCAAAGTATAATCTATACAAATTCAGTATTATAATTGCATTGGTCATTGAATTCATTGCAACATGAACGAAGGTGCATGAACGAAGGTTTAATGCACCACAAGTCAATGAAGTTGCAGTGATAATTGTAGATAACAAATATAGCCATCGTCATATTTTTATTCAACGCCGAAGCAATAAACTGAAATACTGCTAAAATTGCTGAAACACATCGCTTAAGGAGACAGGTCCTCATGTTAGAAAGCGTGCAATATATTCTGACCCGAGCAACGCCGGGTATTGCAACTAGTATAATATGAAATTTCAACCTTTATCATTTAATTGCTTAAATATAAATTAGGCTTGCTGTACATACATATCTACATATTTTTTTGTCAATTTTATATTATATTTCAAAAATTAAAAAAATGACAAATAAAGATATAGATTCATTTTTAAATCAATAAGTAAATATATTTCATAATATGAATATGCTGCATAATTTGGTCTAGTTAAAATAATCTGCTAAATTGTAACTAATTGAAATCTAAGATTCTTATTATGTTTGTTTTTAGTACCTCTGTTTTCAAATAGTAATCTTCGAATTGTTTAAGAGTGAAAGTTATAAAATCTGCGATAAAAAAGGTAAAGATTACTACTGTAATAATTTGTTATCCATCCAAGTCTTTGTAAAGTTAAAAATTCAAAATCAGTTGCCCTAGATACGAGTTCCTTAAGACTTCACCCTTCACACTTTTAATCACAATAATAAACACACGTACATAGCTCAACACAAGTAACATAAATTGCATTATTACTCATCTTAGCCTTTTAGCCGGATCATATTAATTACATCAGCCTATACTGGCATCCAATTTCGTTCTGATTTTTCCCCTCTGGACGGACGATGGCAGCCTGAAATCCCCAATAGGGATTATTCTCTTTCCCAAAATGACTGAGATGCAACATCCTCCCGACCCGATGAATACATTCATCCAATCTGATCATTTTGAACGTTACACAAACTTACATAAATATTACTAATCAGGACTTAATACCGTATGAATATAAATATACTATAAAAATCACACTACGTTACAACTCAAATATACACAGGGTGATTAAAAAAATGACATGCCAAATCAGGCATACAACAAGGATAAATAATCACTCAGGAACCTAGGGTCGTAAACTACTTATTGAGTCACAAATACAGGGTGTTTCATCCTAACGGAACTCGGGTCGACGATCCTAATTTCGAGAAAAATTAAAATATTACAATGAAAATGCAACGATATGGACCTTATTTTGTGTGAAATGTGATAACATCACGAAAAGTTCTGCAAAAACACGTTGCTAAAGCAATCGATGATACCGTATGAATTGCTCATCATAGTTCAGAATGTGGGGCGTCCAGTGCATACTGATGGCGCGTATATTGCAAACTTCTATCACTTTTGTTTGGTGTTATCAAATTTACGACAAAGGTGAGAATGTCTGTTAAATGTTATATTATAGTATACTTCAGTTTTCTGAAAGTTATGAACGTCAACCCAAATTGAATTAGGATGAAACAACCTGTATATCAAACAACCTGTGATGTATCAACCTGTGACTCAATAAGCGATTTCCGACGCTTAGTACCTATGTGTTTTTTGTTTGTTTTTTTATCCTTGTTGTATGCCTGATTTACCATGTCACTTTGCGAAAGCTTTTTTGAATGACCTTGTATAATTGCATATTAATCATACATTATATATAATAATATATTTTTTCAATATTGTTCCAAGCCTTGACCTTATCGTTTTAATACAAAAAAACATTATTACCACTTACATTATGTACATAGTCGACCTGCCCACCATGCACGGCCAAGATAAAAACTTTGCAGTTGTTAATATCCATATTAATACTTTAATTAAGTTAATTGTTATATCTTGTCTATTTCTAGTACGTAATCTTTTAATAATTACCATTTATGTCTCTCTTTTTTTCCTAAGTTTTTTTGCATAATTGATTATAATCCTATGTTTTTTTGTAAATATTCTCTGTTTTATTGTTAATGGTATTATGTGCTTCAAAATATTCAAAACCAGTAGTTATTATGTAAATATTTTCTGTTAGAGGTAATGTTGTAAAAACTCATATGGATGTGTGGAATGTGCAATTTTCTAATAACTAGCGTTTCATTTTTTTTTCTTAGATCTTATATAATCCATACCTCGTATTGTATAGTAGCACGCTCAGACAACTGGGTTGCTATCTGAAATTAATATTCTTATATATGTTTTTTTAATCTTTCAATTAACAGGAGTCTTGGTAAACATAATTAGCCAGGCAGGGCTTGTTGTGCTCAAGCCATTAGGTAGGCCTCCCTGCCTGGACAAAACTTGAACTTGAACTTATTAATACTAAATGAATGCTAATAATACTAATACATATAAGAAAACTAAGTAAAGACAATAAAATTATAAACATAAAAAAACAAGGGTTGTCCAATTTAATCTTCTAGCTCCAGGGTTAGATTATCTGGACAGTTCTATTTAAGATACCAGTGGGTATTTTAAGGTGATGCTGCGAATGCGACCGTCTCTACCTTCATGTATTACAAAAATCTTTGCCATCTTCCACATCTGCCTGGGAACCTGTCTCCACCTAGTAACACAATATCATCAACATTAAAATATTTTACAGTGTTCATAGGTTTAGAAAAAATGTATACTTTTAAGTTGGAGGAGATATTCTCCCCTCCAACTATTCCAAAACGTATTTAATAAGTTTTCTATATAGACATGGCATATTAGAAGCAATGTTTTATTGCTTTTCATTGTTTGATCATCTTTGAAAGCCGTGTGGGGGGAGGGGGGTAATGAGGGCAACCTCTTTCCTGTAACGAAATTGGCAGGAGCGAGAGGTAGTGGCTCACCGGTTCATTATAAACGTAAGTAAGGGGCCGTGAATTTATTATTAATATGAATTTACGCAGTGACCTCTTTTACTACTTATATAATCAAAAAAATTTTTCAGCAAATTAGAGTTAAAGAGATAATAAATTCCTCTTACTTCAGATTATCCCAGGGTCATTTTAATTCTTCTCTTGATTAAAATAATATAAAGTAAAGTAAAGGGAGAGAAAAGCACCTGTTCCCTTTGCGAAGATACATCAGAAAGTGCAAGAAATAAAACGCTGTACACACGAACAGATCAAAGTTCGGACATCTGCATGTCAAGTGTAGACGACATTTAACCACAAGAATTGGGTTGGGCAGATAAATATACGTTAATGAACTCTGAAATGAAAGTTCTAGAAGTGAATTAAAAGAAAAGGATAGTCTTTAAAAGTCTTGGATATTATAAAAGTTTTCATGTTTCATGATTCTCACACGTAACAATTATTGCTTCTATATCAATAGAATAGAATATGTTTCGAGTTCTTCGTACGTAACCAATGCCCTTTCCATTACTTTTCTGAGGACATGCTTTGTTACTCGAACCATTCTCTCCCAGTATCCACCCCATCAGGCTCCACGTTCGTCTATATATTTCCAGACTATGAATTTTTGGGCCAAATACTTTTGTGCAACGTTACTAGTCACATTAGATTTTCATTTTTTAAGTTCGCGCTTTGCATTTTTTAAAATTAGAAATTTATCTGAATAAAGAGTTTTACACAGCCCTCTTCTTGACACAAATCGTCGGATGGCTAATAGAAATTTTTCAGTACTTAGATTAGATACAAATTCTAAATGGATGGCACTTGTTACAGCACAGATAAATAATGCAATATAGACTTTATTCATGTCCTTTGTTTGTAAAGGTCCAGTTTTAACAGAAAATGACGTCATGCTTTAAAAAACACGCATTTACCTCAAAAAACTGTTACATTTCAATTTTTTTCCGTTCCGTTGATGCTGGTGAGAGACAAATGGAAATGCTTCATTGAAATTAGAGAAATATGCGAGAAAATGTTATCATATTTCAAAGAAAACTAACATTTTCTTTGATAAAACGAAATATTTTACGACAAATGAGTCTAAAAAGGTATAAAAATCTGGAATTTTTAATCGCCGGGACTGAGGTTAGAACCTCAATTTAAGAGTGCGAATATTCATATGCAAAGTTGTAGCTGACAAATGTGAAGTCTAGAAAAATATTTCGTAATAATGTATTGCGCGTAAAAATATTATTAAAATGATGAATAAAGATATGATAGCGTATGTAAATTTTGAGATGGTAAAAAAGACGTAACGTTTAGATTGAATGCAGAAAAAGTATCAGTGATTGTGTCAGAGTAAAATAATTTTTGCGTACTTTTCATTCCATGTAGCATAAGAGCCTGAATAAATGGTTATACGTAAATTTTACTTATCTTCATTATATTTTATTAATTACGTATCGAAATAAAGTTTTTTTCAATAACTTTGAACAGTTGAAGTTTAATGAAATAGTATTTTGGTAACTTTAGATTAAAGTAATATTTGTTTTAAGAGTCGGACGAACCGATGTTCGATGGAATTTTTATAGCAATTAATATTGCAAGTTTATTATTAATCAATGTAAATGATCATCTTTAGAAATTTTCTTTAGTCAAAATTTGGCAGGTTCCATCTCGTATAATTACTATAATTTAAATCAAGATTTATCAATCCGGTTATAAAGATTAATGAATAAATTATACTTTCTCTCGTACTTATGAAAAAAAAAATTAAATTTTCTTCAAAGTCATTTGTCTTAAAACAAGAAAAAGAAAATACTGACGTTAACATAAATCAGTTTCTTAAACTATTTTTCGATAATTCTTGAAGGAGAAAAAGATATTTTGAGACAATTATAGTTTCTATACAAATTCATGGCTTATAGATGAAAGAAAATTAGCATTAATCCATCACAAAGTGAATCAGAAGGGTCAGGTTGGGTAGTTATGACCAGGGGGTAATTATGACCGCCTTCATATTGGAGAAAACTGTGTATGATAAAATTTTGTTTCAAGCTTAGATATTAACCTCATAATGTATATTTCATCTCAGATATTCTTTATTGCTAGTCTGAAGCCTTTTTGTGATCCGAATAGCAATTTGAAAATAAGTGTATAAAATTTTCGATAAACAGATTTGTTACATTGAAGTTCAAAGTGGTCAAAATTACCCCAAACAAATGTGTATTGGCAAGCATAAAGAGAAGATATAGTGGTCATAATTTCCCCACTAGTGGTCTTAATTACCCCAAAGTTATGTGATTGTGAGTTTTTGGTGGGTAATTATAACCATCCTTTTAACTTAAAAACAAACAGCTATGCGAACTAAAACTTTTAAAAGGTGTTCTTAAAGGATCAAAGTTACTTCCTATGTTCTAAAAACACCACTTTTTCAAATAGAAATAAGCAAAAAAAAAAAAAATAACAATATTGAAAATGTAAAAAGTGGTCATAGTTACCCCTCCTGACTATATCTCTTTTCAAAAACTGATTTTCGTAATTGCTAGAGATATTTTTGATATCCTTCTGCACTGATGCATCACTAACGATAGACATTAACAACAATTATGTATCATTTTTTTTTTTTTAAACATGAAAACTGCACATATTGGTTCACGTCAACTAAGAGCAACATTAATCAGCTTTACAATAAGATAGATTCTAGCATATTCTATTATAGAATCTATACTTCAGAGAAATAATCTTGACACATGGGCTATAAAATGCAATTATATTAACATCTAGCTCTAATATACACGGCTGTGTTACCAGAGCGTTTGTGTGCTATTGCTAATTTAGATAGTTAGTACTAAATTACAATTCACAAGCTTATATTAATAAGCACTAGTTAGTGCTTATTTTTAGTGCTATTGTAATTGTAAAATTCCCAAAAAGTGCGAAATTATGATTTTTAAAATTTTGGATTAGGCGAGTTTCGAAGCTCATGTCCTCATTTAAATATTTATTTAATATTTGCAGTTTCGAATATATTTATGTAAACATATTACTCTATCGTTTATTTAATTAAACAATATGAGCTTAGAAGAATTTCAAAATAAGAACATTCAAGAGCTTATATAAATATTTAAATAGGTAAATAAAAATTTCAGATGTTTGTTTAAAAGCTTATGATTAAAAAAAATATTTTTAATTAAATTTAACGCAAAAATAATTTTCTGATATTTTTTGAGAAAATTAGAAACAAAAAATATGGAATTTCATTAACTAGTCATTAACTTAAATTCAGAAAATTTTAGATGAAAATTTTAAAGAAATATCCAAGAGAAAATTAAATAAATCACATTTTAGTAATGATCCTTTTTTTAATAAAATTAATGATAATTTTGAGATTAATGGATAAAAAGCAAACTTAACGTTTTACTGATTGCTTATGTTTTTAAAACACAATGCTTTAGACCATTCTATAAAGATATAAAAAGCATATCTATAATATTTTCACACACTTTTATGACAGGTGCAGGATTTAATTAGTGTTAAAATGTCAGTCTATATATTTTTTTTTTCAGTTACGCTTTATTCTTCACTTGAAGATCTTACTCTTGCTGTGCAGATTGCGTTCATGACATCATAAATTCACATTATATGTGACTTAATATTCTTTGAAAGACGTATTAATGATAAGCAAGTCCTGAGAAAGATATTTGCACAATCTCTAAAGAATACTAAGATTTAATGAGGAAAGTGTTTCCGTTATGTGGATGAAGATTAATAGAAGTCATTGGGATTAATATACGTCAATGTACAGTCGTGGGGGAAAAAAAGTAAACACTCTTTACTAACTCTGCAAAAAATTATCATAGAAGAAAGTTACTGGTCCCACACGATTGGTAATAAAGTCTACTTTTAAATGATGCATATAAAATTTGCTTAGGGGGCCCTCTACATATTAAAATGGACCATAACTTTGTTTTCATCAATAGCAGTACGCAATTCTGACAGCATAAATGAACTCTACACCCTTCAATTAGCCTAGGAAATTTTTTATGCAATTCGTACGATAAGTTTCCTAGAAATTAATTATTTTAAAACAAGCGTATTTTAGGGGCTGTATCCAAATTGAAGTTCGGTACTCGAATGTTGACCGAGAGAGCTCCGTTCTGGATCAAGGCACCTTAAGCGCCGCCCAAGCAGTTAATGAAGACTGCTAGATAGCAGGATAGCATACGAAATTTCAAAATATCTACTCACTTCTATCATAGACGGCCCCTTAAACCATCATTTTGCCGTTTTTAAGCATAATTTGAAAACTACTTGGAAGACAAATGTGAAATTTTGAATTTTCATAAAGCAGGACATAATAAATCTAAATACATCAAAAAATTGTAGGTTGCAATTCATAATTTTTACGAATATTAATTTCATAATTCATAATTCATATCATAAAATTATAAAAATAGCAAATTCAACGTATTTATGTTTGGGTATGTTAGAATTATTGCTACACAAAAAATTAGCAAATTAGGAGTATAATTTCAGGAGATATAATAAAAATATGGAAATGTAATTTAACATTAGAAGCACTAAATTTTGAATGTTTATAATTCAAAAACTTATCATTCAAATGACTTGAAATTTTGTGTGTAGGCATAGTTTGAACCGAAGATTTGAAATATCATGTTAAAATTGGGTATTACTATTGAAAAAAATTAAGTTTGGGTTAGTTTTAATATGTAGATGGTCCCCTAAGGAAATTTCATGTACATCAATTAAAAGTAGACTTTATTTCTAATCGTTCGGTACTAGTAACTTTCTTCTACGATAATTTGTTTAGGAGTTAATAGGGGGTGTTTGCTTTTACTTTTCCCAATAATAAAATGTAAACTGTAAATAACAACCCAATCAGCGCTAAAATGTATTTTATATAAAGACTATAATAATAATTAAAACATAACATTGAAAATCATATTAAAAACATATACATAATTTTAAAAGATCTAAAAAAGGACAATAAATCATACAACTAAATTAAAAATATATATAGAAAGAAAAAAAAAGACGATGTTTTTAACTATGAGAGTAATTTTTTTCAGGTCAAGTATAACAAATCTAAAAAAAAAAAAATTACTCGTAATACTTTTCTCTTACAGTATATGACATAACTTTCTGCTGCTTATCCTAAGTTTATCGCATTAAAAAAATATGAAGTTTAAAAAATTTTAATCGAGATTTATAAATGTTATTTTTATATAGGGTAATTATATAATACATTTTTTAAAGCATAAATAATACCTATATTTTAAAATAAATATGAAGCTGTTTTTCTATTACATTTTAGATTCATATTTTCAACCTTTTCTACATGCAAAGATTTTATAATATCCTTATACTATTGTGTTTTAGAGTTGTAAAATCTTATGCACAATACGCTAAGTACATCTAATTCGACAAAACAACGGCATTGAAACAAATACCCAATATCGAAAATAGGAAAATTCACGAATAACTAATCAAAGAAAAATATTAATTTTGTTTTCATTTATCTAATAAATCTTTATAGTTTAACAGCCATTGTCTATTTGCATTCCCAAAGTATATATAAGAAGTACATAATTTCTAAAATTTTCCAATTGCTTTTCGAAAACATTCTGATACATCAATCAGCTTTACAGAAAAAAAAAAAAAAAAAAAACATTACTTACATTTTATACAAATCAGGCATTATTCCAAAATTTCGTATTCGCTACAGCTTGCATTCTTTAACAACTTCTATCATGACAATAAGTTGTTGAAATATTAATACCTAAACACAACCACTCTCCACTCTCCTCTGAATTGTTTGTGCACAATTCTCTTCTTTGGCCAAATTAAAGCGAATTTCAGAAAGCATAATGTTGCGCTTCGGCTATTCATATTAAAAAAACAAATATTCTTATTATGTATAACTATATTGTACCTTTCTTATTAGATAAAGAGCTGTATAGAACTGTTGAATAATATTAATATTTAAATACTGAAATCATACAATACAGACTGAATCCATACTGTATTTTGGTTGTTTTACAATTATTGTTTGAATAAAAATCGTTGTTTCAATTCTCTAAAAGCATATTAATATGAATGCAAAGCAAAAAAAAAAAAAAAAAATACAATGCACCTTGACTTAACCTGACTGCAACCTGAGGTGCAAGTCGCCGAATTCGATAAGACTGTTATCGTTCTAAAGGTTTTGTCGTGAGAAAAAAATACTAAATGGAGTTACCCTTCCGAAATGAATACTACACCCCAAAACGGAAGACCATATAGAAAAATGAGCCTTGATAAAATCAGCTAACGAAAACATTGCTAGCTCTTAGACTAATGTATGACTGATGATTGTTTCTCTTCGTGTTACGGAACAGCCCACCGTTAATTAGAAGGTTTTTTCCAACAAAAGGTAAAATAAAACAAGAAAGAAAAATCATGCGTTAAGCATAGATTATGAAACACTTTCCAACACTTCCTGAATGCTTAAATAAAACTTCGTTATTTAGGGAAGTAAGGTATATAAGATAACTAAGTAAACATTTTTTAAAACGCATAAAACATTTGAAAAACTGATTTCAGCTGTTACCGTGTTGACCCTGCATTTTATCTGTACGTTGATATATCTATCCTATCTATATTATAAAGGACAAACATATCTGTGCGTAACGTATACGTCATTTTTAGAATGGCAACACTTTGAAATTTGAAATAAAATTTTGGATTTGAAATTTTCTCTACTGCAAATTTTTAAACTTCTAAACATCGCACATTTTAAATTTTTACACCGTCGTATAAGGAAAAAAATGCTCTTTTAAATGCAATTTGTTTGAAAGCTGTATCTCAATTTATTTTTGAGATATTAATTTTTTTGTAGTTTTTAATACCATTTTTCTTATCGTGGCAACAAATGTACCTCATTTCTATTAAAAGTCATTGAAAGTAAACGGAAAATAGTGAAAAATAAGAGATACTGTATCTTTTTGTTGCCATTTTCTCATAAAACCTGAAAAAAAAAGTTGAAATTAAAATATGGTCTATGTCAAGAATTTTGTCTGTTATTCCGTGATAATGACGTCATATGCACACTTTTCTATAGACGAAGTTTAAGAGAAGATTGTAAAAGTGGATTGCTTTAGCAGATGCAAATGACGTCATTTTATAAAAAAGCGTGTATTTTAATTCTTAAACCTGAATTATGTTTTGTAGTAGAGCGGCATTTTCACAGCCCAGCTGCTTTGAAATTCTTCACAGGTGAAAATGCCTCACTTTTGAAAATAACGTAATCGAAATGATAAAACGCACTGGTTTACAAAAATTTAGAGTGTCTTTATAAAAGATAGGTGACATGGAAATAATAGCGATTTATATTACAGAAATTGATGATTCTCGCCTGGATGGATTTGCTTCGCCAAGTTAGACAAGCAAACAAATAATTCGTAGTTTAAAATAATATCATGTTCCTGCAGTTTTTGTCCAAAATTCTGTCGAATAATAACATTTTAATGCTATTCTTTAGGACATTCTACTATAATTTTATCAAAATAAAATAATTTGCTTAATTTATGTTTTCCTAATTTTATATAATCTATATATTTAAAACACAAGTCTGTTTTTTAGTCATCTGCCCTGAACTTTCTTCTGAACCAATTTTACTATTTTTTTTTTTTTTTTTAACTGCAGGCTCTTCCTTTGTAGATCGCACTACCTGTTTTTTTTTTTTTGTTTTTTTTTTTTTTTTTTTTTTTTTTTAATATCCTTACATTTATATTTTAATTTTAAAAGCATTTTATGAAATTTCTTCAAAATGATAAAAATTAGGTAGCTTTCATTATTTCAAACAAGAGAGAAATAATGAGGTATTTTTAACTTGATTCATGCAATTTTCTGATAAAAATTCAAAATTGTTGTATAGGGTTTAGTGGTGCAAAATTCCATTAGGAGCAGAATATTATATTAGAGGCATGATAACGAAAAATGACATACTGCTTTTGAAAACACGCATTTTGCTTCATAAATTTTCTATATTGCTTTTCCTTCTGCATGTGTACTGATACAAAGTTTCAGACAATAGGCGAAATGCTTATTTAAGTATTTTAAAGAAAGCGATCATTTTCTTAGATAAAACTAAACATTTTAAGACAAATGCGCCTAAAAAACATAAATTACGGACATTTTTACTCTCCGGAATTGAGATTAGAAAACCAAGTAAAGAGTGCGTCTGTGCTAATAAAAGATGTTGCTGACAATCGTGACTTCAAGTTTTGAGTTAAAATGATTTTAAAATGATCAAACAATATACAATTTTTTTTAAAATGATGAGTATGGAAATGAGAAGTGCGTATGCAAATTTTGAGAAGGTAAAAATTGCTGTTTTCATTCCGGAAATCCAAGCATAAGAGTCTCAATTGATAACCACATCCTAATAACTGATCTTTATTATACTTTACTGATTAAGTATCTATATTATAAAGAACAAACGTATCTGTGAGTAACGCTGGCGTCATTTTGCAAATGGTAACACATCACGATCAAATTTCGGTCTTGAAATTTTCGTTACTGCAGTTTTTTAATCTTCTGACCATGGTACATTTTCAATTTTCGTCGCATAGGGAAAAAAATTTACTTTTAAATTCAATTTGTTTAAAAACTGTATTCAGTGACTGATGTATTATATTTTCTAAAATAATTTTTACCCATGATTTTTTTAAAAGTTTATCTTATCACTTTCCGGTTTCAATACGTAATAATAATAAACATTTTGCACATAAAGCAACAACCATTTTTCAGCATTTGTTTCTGACTATTTTTGCATAACGAAATTAATACTTCTTTTATAAACAAATAAAAGAGTAATATTAAAAAAACACCAATCTAACATATTTGTGAAAGACAAATTAACAAAATTAATACTTCTTTTATAAACAAATAAAAGAATAATATTGAAAAAACACAAATCTAACATATTTATAATCGTACAATTTAAATTTTTATATCACCAAATAGGATTTTTTTTTTCAAATGGAATTTGTTTGCAAAGTTCATCTCAGTTTACTAATTGTCTATGGTTTTAAAAACAGTTTTAAAGCATGAAATATTTTTTAATTTATCTATAACACGCGGAGCTCGATTACGAAAGATTAATCCGTTTGCCCTTGAAACAAAATAAAGAGTTCATTGTTTTCTTATGTCTAATATCTATTAAAAAAAAACTTCCCTATGAATAAATAAATAAAATAATATAAATAAAGCACAAATTTACCAGACATGTATAAGCTCTGAAATTATCAAAATATAAAAGTATGCCACAAGTAGCAAAATCTTGGCAAATTACTTTTAACTTACGGCTAATAAGAAAATATCGCTTTTGATAAATTTCAAAAACTTATTTGTTTGTATAATTCGTATTTTCCATATGAGAAATGCCATTTTAATATAAGTGGTCAATCTAAAAAATTTATTGCATGTAAAAAAAATTATTAGTTTTACATTAAACAAATGTTTTCACCTATATTCTTTAACCCGAGAAGACCGGGTACGATCCCCTAGTATTTATAAAAACCTAATGAAACGAATTTGTGAAACGGATATTATAAAACGACTGAATTGAAACGAATTTATGAAACGATTGTATGAAACGGCTGATTAAACTACTGATTATGTTTCATGGTGATTTCTTCTAAAATATGGAATTTGCGAAGAAATTCACACCAAAAGTCCGTATTGATCCACAGATATGAAATCTGGTGTTAGAATTGTTAAATTTGAATTAGTTTTTGAAATATTAGTTCTTTTCTAATTTTAAATATTTTTCTCTAATGATGGCAACTCAAATTTTAATCATAACAGATATTTTTTTATAACTAATTTGGCGATCAGTTTGGCCTCCGTCAAATGTATGCTAAGATCAATGCTTTTTTTGTGTGTTTTATTATCATTTTATTTAATACAAAACTTTCATTTAATATTGAAACATTTAAAACTAATGACTTTCACTTCTTTCTTTTCTTTTCTTTTTTTTTTTTTTTTTTTTTTTTTTTTTTTTTTTTTTAACGAAACGAAAAGAAAAATATTAGGCTCAGATGTCATATACACACCGGGGTACCTAATTGGCGCTAAAATGGCGTTATTTTGCCTGACATGGTAACCCGGCTATTGCTGCTTATTCGTTAAAAAATGTTCATTTACATTTATTTTCTTTTTATCTAAAAAAAATGTTATAAATTGTTTTGTTTTATAGTTATTCATTAATAAATGTTTATTTACATTTATTTTCTTTTAATAAAAAAAATTGTTATAAATTGCTTTGTTCTATAGTTATTAATTATTTTTTTAATTTAGTGTTATTTCATTTTAAAAATAATAGAAAATAATTTAAAAATACATATGTAACTGGTATTCGAAAACCAGGTTTTCGCCAAATTATCGTAAAAAAATTACGCCAAGCCCGATGCTTATGTGACATCTGTGTAAAAAAATAAATAAAAAGTTTAATTACGTAATAATTATAGAATTATTATTATTTATAGTACTATTTAATTAATCAATTAATGTCAATACTAATACCGAAAAGTAATTTTCCAAGAACAGTTTTTTAGAAAATCCGATATATTTATATTTTTCTCAAATTTTTGACGTCAAAGGGCCGCGGGTAAATATTGAGAGAAATCGATAATTTTTTTTTGTGTGTATTATAACTGACCCATTGTGTAACATTTTCAGTGTTTGCCAGTAAAAAATTTTGAAATATTTTTAAAAATATATTTTTTTTTCACAAAAAACGATTTTCTCTTTTCCTCTGCTTTTCTATGTCAGAGGGGCGCGGCTAAATATTGTTAAATATTGAAAAAAAAATTGTGAGTTCTGTCTGTCCCATTACACAATTTTTCCGTACTATACCAAAATCAATTTCGAAAAAAAAAATTTTTTAGCTTACTTCGGCCCACCCTAGTCTGGATATCTGTAATTCCTCGCCACATATTCTTTACTTCTTTTTTAACATTATCTATAGAATCATCTCCAGAGGTATCTATAGAATCATCTCCAAAGGACGTAATGATAACTAAGTATTCAGAATCTTGCCCGTGCCTAGTTTTAACAACGTCTGCTTTGTTATAAGAGTCATCCAAAACCTCCGTAACAGTAGAGAAACACTGGCAAGGGCCTCATAGTCCTTGTTGTAAGTGACCATCGTTTTTATCTTCACATCATTGGCAACACAGTCTCTGTGAGCCTTAACCAATCTTTCAGAAATGTAGTCGAAACAATGTCTGACAGTTGTCGTAATATTTTCAGTAACTTTCCCACTTTTGTTCCGCTGATTCTTCAAAGTCTCATAAAGAAATGAATGAACTTTCCTAATAGAGGTTGGAAACCCCAATTCCTCTATTTCCTCCATTAAATTCGCCAGCTTCCCCATTACCAATGAACAGATCAATATAAACTGTGAGCAACAAAATCACCGAAAGACAACTTTAAACAGAAGTACCACAGGATCACGTAGAAGGACAAGCAGCCGGTCACAAACGGAACAAACTCTGTGCATATATATATAGCACCCCAGCTAGCTGGATCTACAAAAAGACAAATGAACCAAAGTGAAGCAAAACTACTGCAACCGGAAAAAAAACCCAAATTGCCAACCGCTACATACACAGGATATGTGATAAAAATAACCAAATAATCTACAAATCTCAAAGGGTAACCTAGCAACCTCATACAAGCTAAATCAAGTACAGATTAAAATAACAAAGTAAATTTAAAGCTTTATCACAAGGTCTCCATAATATAAAATCTCCAACACACTACAAAATAGTATTCCGACAGTAGCATGAACACAGCTCAACTCCACAGTGAAGCAAGATTGCGAACAAAACAAACGCAGCATGAAATGTCCACCAAACACAAAAAGCCTAAAAAACCGCTAATTAATCAGGAACAAATAATGAAAATACAACAAACTGTAGCTAACTGAAAGCCGAAGGTAATAAACTTTGAATATAATTAAAAATAAACGTAAAAAAGAGAAGTATTAATCAAATAGCAAATTAACTGATGCCACGAGCACTGAATTAGGTCTCGGCAATGAACAAAAATTTACAAAGTCATAAGAAATAAGATTAAGGTAGGCAAATTACAGAAAAAGCATATAGAAATGAACAATAAGTGATAGGAAATAAACATGGATGTGCTACTAATTCAAAAAATGAATAATTACAAGTTAAATAGAAGACTTTGACGGAGCTGCAAAAAACGCGTCAAACTCAATCGAAAGCCATAGGGACACTACTTACTTGGTCACCTGGCCAGGACGCCAACCGTGAGGTTTATGGACTGAATGTCCTGGCAGGAAAAAACCCCTCTACCATCCAGCTTCACCCTATCCAAGAAACGGGCTAAACAAGCGACAATTATTTAACATAAGAAAAAGAACAGGTGCATAATCCTAATTATGCAAATAGCAGCTCGCTATGACAAAAAGTACAAATCATGCAAGTTTATAGGATTCTTGCAACAAAACTAAATTAAACAACAAATGTAGGTTTATAGGTTACCTACAACTAACATAAAATACCAAAATAAGGACAATTTACATAGTTTGAGGGTTTGAGGTAACCCACAACTGAAAAGTAAAGTTCATAAAGTTCATAAAGAATCAATAGCCAAACTTCCTCAACAGGTAGCATGTCAGAAAGTCTCAAGTAAACTGCAGCTTCTTAGTAGAAGAACATTTCTGTAGAAGATGTCTAGTAACAAGCAAATTGAATGAAGTTTTCACCAATCGAAATATCAACATCACATGTGGAGAAGAAGAAACGGTATTAAAAAAAATTTTCAGTATATATCAGGCTTTTCCAAAAACAGTTAAACTTAAAATCTGATATTCATATAGATTCTAAACAAGTGATTAAGGTTTAAAAGAGAAGTTCACCACTTGAGTGTTGTTATAATCTGTTCTATTCTAATGATGAGGTTCACAAAATTAATCAAAAGAAGGTGCACTAAATACTTGGTGACTGCTAACAATGATGTCTACCAACTTGGTTACGGTAAACTTTCCAACAAGAAACAAGTAATAGGTTCAAACTTATCGCATGTAAAAAAGTAGTCTTATACTTTAAATAATAAGGTAAAAGAATAGTCCATCTAACCCAATAATATCATATGATAGTTTCAGATAGTATCACTAATACAGAAGATGAGACACTGATACCAGTAAGAACACTGTAGGTAGTAGACCATCTGACATGTATTACACATTATATTATAGTTAAAATTGTTCTGACTCCAATAATATAGAGCATTAAAATGGTAGTTCAATATATCCTAAAGATAAGTTAAAAGAATAGTCCATTCTATTCAAATGAGAAGAATCTATGAGTTATGCGAAAAAAGGAAACACCACATACTTGAAAACTACTATCAATCAGCTAGATAAATGTCAAAATGTATTTTTTTTTTCTTTCTCTTTTTTTTTCCCTTCTTTTTTCTCTAATACTCATACAACCGTTCAAATATTGAAATTAATAATATGCATAAATCAAAATGATCCCCAGTTATAGACTTTCCAACAAAAAGTAGGTAAATGGTTCAAACAAGAGGTACGTCAGTAACGACTTTTATTTTCATAAAGTAAGGTAAAAGAATAGTCCATCTATCCCAATAATTTTCATGATGACTTCCAATAAGTATAGAACTTTAAAAAGGTAGTTCTGTATATCCTGATAATTAAGTTAAAAGAATAGCTCAGTCTATTCAATCAATATACCCACAGCAACATATCGGTACTCTTAGTCAAGCCTAAGATACAGAATGCGAAACTAGTAAAAGAGAATAGTCCCATTACAACACTAAAATTTATATTTAATAAACGAATAATGTTCGTTTAGAGAATTATAAATGTGGCATAATTTTCGATAATTATCTTGATTAAAAAGGACTCTTTTAATATTTGTACTAATACTTGCAGAGTTGTCAAAGTAGAAAAAGTATTGGACCAGAGGGCATCTTCCAAAAAGGTAGTGTGTTGTATCACCTCTCTTGCCACAATCGCAGTTTGGGGTGCCACGCTTACCAATTTTATTAAGAAAAACAGGAAAACTTCCATGTGAGGTTATAAAGTATTGTACGATCTGATTTGCGCAGATATATTTAGTGTCTACTCTTTTCATAATACTATACGTATCTCTACCCTTGCCAGAATGTTCCCAATAGCTTTGCCAATCCAGGATCGCTTTTTCACGACAAAACTGCTTAATTAGTGAAATAGGAAAATTCTGTATATCAACTAAGTCGGATTCATTTTCATTAATAGCATTCTTTGCAAGTTCGTCTGCTCGTTCATTGCCAATATTTCCAATATGCGCCATCGTCCATCCAACTGTAATCCTTTTTCTAGTACTCTGTATTAACATATCAAATATTTCTTTAACTATGCTGTTAACCGGAAAGGTTCTCTGAAGGACCATAAATGAGGCTCTGCTATCCGTAAAAATCACTGCATCATGAAATCTTGAATTGATAAACCAGTTAATTGCATATCTAATTGCCAGTAATTCAGCCTGATATATTGAATTCTTCGAATGTAAGGTAACTTTAAAATCTTGTATAAATATGCCATCGTAATACACTGTAAATGCAGCGCCAACACCATGAATCATCTTCGACCCGTCTGTATATATAATTGGAATGCTTTTGCTCAAATAATCCGAATCTTTATCTACTGTAAAATGTAAATTCTTCACAGCATTATAATACGGGAAATTCTTCGTGGCTAGGTTATTCATTATATTTGTGCGGCCTATTACATCGCCATCAATCATTATTTGCTCACCTTCATTAATCACTTGGTATTTTAAACTCTCATATTTCAAATGAATATGCAATGGAATTATACCCGTTAAAACACATAATGCATCGGTTGAGACTGATCTATATGTTGAAATTATTGACATCAATCCTATTCTCTGGCAAGAGCTTAACTTAAGTAAAGCATGAGATTTTAAATCGTTATACCATATTTCCGATCCATAAATGATTTGCTTCTCAATTATGTGAGTATACCAAATTTTTCTGTACATTGTATTCAAGCCTCTGTCTCTTCTTGTCGTCTTCTTAATTGATGAGGTATAGTTTTTAATTTTCTCTCTAATATTTTCAAGATGCGTTATCCAGTTAAATCGACTATCAAGATGAAACCCCAAATATAAGACTGTATCCTTGACTGGGATAGATGTTGTTCCAATTTTAAAAATCGGATGTCTACTTTCTAAGGTATAACTGCCAAACATCATACTTAAGCATTTTTCATTGCTTATTGTCAATTCCAACTCCTGGCATAATTCACTG
The DNA here is from genome assembly GCA_963932465.1 of Maratus speciosus. Classification (NCBI taxonomy): domain Eukaryota; kingdom Metazoa; phylum Arthropoda; class Arachnida; order Araneae; family Salticidae; genus Maratus; species Maratus speciosus. The sequence goes on from OZ010786.1 coordinate 26,497,712, forward strand.
AACCAGGCGATCTTCGAATTCATATCTGTTTCCAACTCTTTCCTTGTATCGCCATGGGCTATCACCACGAAGTCATCAGCGTATGATAACAAATCTTCAAATTTAATCTTGTATCTTTTGATAAGATAATCAGCAATTATTAACCAAAGTAAAGGTCCAATGCAGCTCCCTTGTGGACAGCCTCTGAAAATATTGAACCAACGTATGCCATTTGTAAAACTAAAACCAATTTTCCGATTGCTGATGTAATTTTTTAGAATAGATTTCAAGTAATTCTGAATTGGAAGATCATCAATAATTCTAGCTAAAATTTCCCAGACAACTGCGTCAAAAGCCGCCTGGATATCTATTGATGCCATTGATACGTATTTGAATTCGTATAATCTTCGATTTATAATATCTTTCAACGCTCGCATAGCGGTAACTGTACTGTGTTCTTCACGGAAACCGTGTTGAGCTTCATCCCAATAATTTTTACTTTCAAGATTTGGAACAATTCTAATCTTTATTATTCTTTCTAGTATTTTTCCTATAATACACAGCAAAGTAATTGGACGATATGAGCGAACCGTCTTCCCATCCTTGTTTCTTTTCCTGAAGAAGATTACTAGACCTCTTTTCCAGGGCTTAGGGAAATGTCCATGTCTTAAACAAGCTGTAAACATTCTTTTAACGTAAGTATGGCAGGAGTTGCAGAAATTTTTAATAATCAATGCATCTAACATATCATAACCTGGGGCTTTTCCATTGTTTTGCCTATTGAGTGCGTATTTCAATTCTCTACTTGTAACCGGATCCGGAGAATTTGTTCCTCGATAAACAGTATCAGAATTATATTCGAAAATGTTTTCAGGTATATTATCTACTGAAAAATGTTCATTCATTAACATTGCTGCGACTTCATTATATGAATCGAAGGAAGTTGATCCATCAAGCCTAGTGAATATAAAATCGTTATGCTTTAGGTTTTTTCCAGAAATATATTTATGTAGTTTTCCAAATGCATCATTGGTCTTTTCACAATAGGTCAACCAATTTTCTCTTTTTGCCATTTTAACACTTTTCTTATACTCATTTCTATATTTCTTGTATATTTCTTTCAAAGAATCATCCTCCAAATTTCTCCGGTGTCTTTTGTAGCTTGCAGCAACTTTATTTCTTTGTATTCTAAGATTGTCCGAGAACCATCTGATAGTAGGTTTGTGTGAAAGTGTTCCCTTTCTGAAACACGTTGTAGAGACTTCAGTCAATTTTTCCATCAAACTATTAATGTGGTGGTCCAAATCATCTGTATTGTGTATTACAAGTATATCTTCCATAAGGTCTTTCTCCATAGTCTTCATTATTTTATTAAATCTTGAAAAACTTTTGTTTTTAGTTTTATATCTAATATTATGTCTTTTTTCAGGTACGTAGTCAAGAGAAAACTTAATGTAACGGTGATCGCTAAATGAAAACGTATCACTATCTACAGACCAGTTAATAATCTTTTCACAAATATTTAAGCCAGCCAGAGTCAGATCTGGTCTACCCTTGAGAGCACCTTGGACGAATGAAGAAACGGCGTCAGGATCATTAACAATGCTGAGATTCTTTTCTGACAAATGTTCCAGAAGTATTTCCGAGCGGTCACTCTGTCTTGTGTATCCAAATTGCAAAAGTGGAACATTAAAGTCTCCAGCAATTAGTACATCTTCAAAATGAGGAAAATGATTACCCAAATCAACAAAGTCTTTGTCAATATTGCCAGATGGTGATGAATATTGGGAGCAAACATAAATAACATTATTAAACACATTTAAAGAGACCGTCACACTGTTTTCTAGAACCAAGTTTCTTATAATAGCATAATCCATGTTAGTTATAAAAATTGCAGCATTAGTGTTAAAAGAATAGAAAGCAGGCCATTCGGGAGGAACACCAGGAGCCACCCCATCTACAATATAAGGATCCTGACAAGCAACCACATTTATATTATTACAAATAACGTAGTTAGCCAGAGCATCATTGGCATCCGCACAATGATGTAAGTTTATTTGAAGAAAGTTGATGCCAGAGTCAGAAGCAGGGACCATATGGTCGCCCTTAGCTACGCCGAGGGACAAGACTGTCCCTATATTTAATAAATACAGGGCAGCTTGTACTATCAGCCCTGTGCTCAGTATCGTCTTCCGAAGCCTCAAAATAGCAATTTGCACAGCTATCCTTCTTGGTCTTGCAATCCTTGATGTTATGATCCCCTGCACATTTTAAGCAATGAATTTCTCCGTCACATTTATTGGCCATGTGACCAAACTTCTGACACTTATAGCACCTTGTTATTGAAACAAATTCAACAACGTGATATCTTTCGAAATCGATACAAATACGCTTCTTATCCAAGAGTAGGTTTTTACTGTCTGAGTCCACGTCTAGTAGCCAATTAGTTTTTCCCTGTTTCGTTGGTATTTTTCTTATTACTCTAACTTCACTTCTTGGCTTTTTTAATAAATTTTCCAATAACGCTTTAGTTGTAACATCCAATGTTGCTGTTTCCAGTCTATCTGTTAGGCCTACATAAGAGTCCTCTACTCCACCTTCCTCTATCTGAGCTTCCACCTCCTTTTTTATATCTTCTTCTTCAATCTTTGTATCTACACTTAATATCAGTATTCTCTCCCTTCTTCGTATGGGTACGTTTACCCTGGCCACATTCTTTACCTCATCTGACCCGACCATAGCATCCCTCGCTGTCTCAACCTCTTTTCTATTTCTATACTTCATGATAACCTGTCTATTTTTAGTAACCAAGACATCTGAAGGAGTCGGGAAATCCACCCTGGCCTTACAAATTGTTTTAATTTTCTCTTTTAGTTCGTTTACATCTTGAATCTCCACATTAGGGGTAACTATTAGTGTAAATTCCTCCTTCTTCTTTACTGGTACCACTCTAGATTTCTCCTTCATCTCTTCCATAGAGCAGACCGAAGTACGTGTAATTTTCTGCGCCATATCCGCCATCATTGCACAATATTCTGCACGGTCTTCTAATCGAGCCTTCATTACTTTGTTGTCAGTGTGCACCTCTGTACATTTTTTCAGAATATGATCCAAAGCTTTCTTTATGTTTGAGACCAATGGAGTCGTAACTTTGTCTGATTTGGATCTTCTATGTTCTAAAAGATCATATATATTAGAGGTCATATCCCCAATCATAACTACAAATTCCTTGTCCTCGCTGTCCTTAATCCACTTCTCTGAGTCATCCATAATGAAAAGCCGAGAAAACTTTACAGCAAATACTCTAACGCAGCCTCTAATCCTTCAAATACTCTTGAAAACACTCAAAAAACAATATTCAACGACCCTCTATCAAATTTAAACGAAACCGCCGTCAGCCCACGAGAGATCGATTACCGACAGAATATACTTTCACCATATATATGTGAGCTAAAGGCTCAGAAAAAAAAAAAAAACTCAAATGATCCAAAAAATAAAAATGATCACAATAACAGATATAATAAGTCACTAAATAATAACCGGTGAACCCGCGGGATAACCTGATCACGTCGCCAGATAAAAGGATCAACCTGCGAAATGACGTACAATGCAAAAATGACTCTTTCAGTAACCAATAGCAACCAAAAATAGAAAAAAAAAAACCCGTGACAGAGAGTAACTAAGAAACCAATAACAATAATTAATAAACAAAACAGAATGACGACACACCTCTCAGAAACACGTGATACAAACAGGCTGAAACCAACCCTAGGACCACACAATAACACAGACTCGTTGTTATAGCAACCAAAACAAAATAAATACACAACTTCCCAAAATACAGAGTAAAAAAAAAAAAAAAAAAAAAAAATCTCCTAACAGCCAGAGAAAAATAATTAAGGTACTCTAAACAAAACAGAAGAGTAACTATAGCAACACAGAAAATACAGCTTAGAAAATACAGCAAGGAACAATACTCAAGACACAAATCAAAGTTACCCTAGCAACTCATAACATAAAACATAAACAGGTGCGACACTATAACAAATACAGATAAGCAAAACGGAAGACACAAGAAATAATTATCAGCAGCAGATGAACAAAAACAACTCAACTCCTCAAAAAATCAACATGGCTACCAAAACACGAGGAACTCAAAAATGAAACGCCAACAGGAAAAAATGTAAAAGGTAAGAAAAGACAGAAAATAATTATTATAATTAACTGTAATGCATATCAAATTAAAGCTAATAGAACCGGCTATTGATGGAAGTAGGTTTAATTTGAAAATGTAAAGTATTTAAATAAATATAAGCATTCTTAGAAAAACTTAGTAATGGCGTGCTCAATGTCACGCGAGAAATGTTAGTGTTTTCAAAGTACATTTAACATAAAATAAAAACTGAATTAAATCTAACAGAAATTATACAGAATAAGTAACTAAGCAAAAGTAAAAGGATTATGCAAATTATAATGAAACTGGAAGTATATTTACCAAAAATAAATACTTTAACTCGGGAGCTCGAAAAAATGCAGCCGACACACTCAATGGTGGAGAGATCGGACACTACTTACTTAATAAAAAGAAAATTTTCATTCCAATATTCTGGTGCCAATGTGGCATTTAAGAATTAAAATTAAGTGGTCCAGAAATGAGCCACCGCCCTTGAAGGGGTTAACGCAGTAAATTGTAGTAATTGTAGTAAATTGTATTATGTCAATCATTTTATAACGCCGTTAAAAATACCGGTCAGCAAAGACTCTGTTTACTTAATTCATTTTATTTTAGCTTCTTTTCAAATGTTTAACTGATCTTCTTTAATCAAACCTGAAAACAACCATTGGATCTCTTAACAGCAACTAATTTGGTCTTAAATTTTTGCAATCAAAGGGAATTGAAGGAAATCCGTTTACAGGGAGATCGCTATAGGTTTTTTCATTATAATTCAATCTTCTCTAATCTTTTAAAAACAGATCAAATTAGTGTGATTTTAGATTCTGCGGTGTCTAAACGGGGGTTGGTGAGCGTAGTTTTCAGGGGGAAGAGCCCCCTAGTATACTATATAATGGTAAAATTTAGTTTAGCAACAAAGCGCATAACAGGTTGAAATTTCTCTTTCAACAATTTATACTAATAGAAATTTATACTAAAATTTTATACAGCAATTTATACTAATAAAAACGTACTTGAATATTTTGTGCAGCCCTGCAGTTTACCTCGTACCTTTATTACACTCCAATATTTAGCTAAAATTTAATTCAAACTGAAACACAAACAATTTTGACGGTTTTCTCCATTTCAGCTTGGATTCCTAAAAAACCCTGTATCTTAGCAAGTCACAATTTTTTTAATTTTCCTAAATAACCTCGAAAAGTATTGCTACCAAATATGAATCGAATGAAATTAAAACTAACGAAGATATTTTTAGTTATACCTAGAAGCGTCACGATCAGTCAAATTGAGTGCTAGAAAAATTGAGTAGATTCATCTTGCGTAATAGCTCAAAAAATGCCTATTCTTAGAAAAATTTTATTCACTATACATTCCTTTCATTAACTGCGTCCATACAATACAAAATACATCCCATTTACCCCTCCTATTTCTACTCTCCACCCCTTTTTCGATAACTGTAACAAAACGCATTTCTCCTACACGTTACTTTCATTCACCGTTTCTATCAAATAGGAAATACTTACCACGCACCCCTCCTCAATGGCTTTTTTTTGCGAAATGTAACAGTGAATTGTTTGAAGCAGTTGAGTCAAGTTTTGTGGCATTTCATTCTTTCATGCCCACAATAATGGCTGCTCGAAGACAGTGTTATCTTGGTCCATAGGTAATTGTGAAACTTTTACAGGATATATCTAAATATGAATCTGCTGTTCAAGATCAGAATACTGATGATGATACGGTTGACGGGCCTAAACAAAACTTGGAAGCAAAAAATACTTTAATGATTCTGAAGGAATCATGGACAAGCAATCCTGCAAACAGAAATGTCGATGACAATGTGTTCAGTGCTTGGAGGTTGTTTATGGGTGAATCCATGTTATACCATATAAAAGAAGAGCACTGAAGCAGAGGCAGCTTTGAACAACGAGGAAAACTATCTTTGCAAGAGCTTGATGCTTATATTACTGTTATTTATGCAAGAAGAGCATGCGGTTGAAATAATATGAATTACAAATGTATGTGGAATGATACATGCGGACTTCTTTTTTTTTTTTGAGAATCAATGTCTCGCAATTGGCTTCGAGATATAATGAAAAATATAAGTTATGCCTTGCGTAGGACTTTAAACTAATAATTTTGCTGGAGATATAGTAGTGCATCTTTTAAGCCCTTGTCTGAATACTGGTAATAATGTGACCACGGACAACTATTTTTACTCGCTATCATTGGCTAAGAGACTTCAAATTTAAAAAATAAGTTTTGTGGGCGTAATAAGGAGGCATAAGAAAGAAATTCAGCATGAAGTAAAAGATTCTAAAACCCAGTTGAAAGTATGAAAGTATTTTACGGATGAATGGATAATCTATTCTGACGGTCTATCACGATAAAAAGAATGAAAATGTGCTGCTACTCAGTACCTTGCTTCCAAATGTAAATGCTGAATTACAAAATTAGAAGAAACTTTCATAATCAGACATCTGCAACAAAACCGAATGTGGAGTTGATATCATTGTCCAGATGAAGTGTAAATATTCTGTGCGGGATGTTTCATGTAGATGGCCAGTCCATGTTTTCTATAATGTGCCTAATTTATCTATCGAGAATTGACTGGTAAATATATTTGAAGGTATAGCTACCTCTTTCGGTTAGCGGAGGAATTAGGTCAGCTTCATTTGAAATAGAAAAACAAACTCATGATTGCCCAAGGAAATTTCAACGCTAGAAATAGACTCTCAAAGGAAAGACGTCGGTTTCAGATTGGAATTTGTAACAACAGCAAAACAAGTGATGTATATGTAAAAAAGGTTCCTATTACGTATGTGGAAAATGCACTACCAGCATTGAAAATATTGTGATGTGGAAAAATTACCAATAAAATTAAAATGTGTTTTATTAAAGCAAGAATAAATTTATTATAAAAATATAGCAGGATATGCCCACTGCGCTGGTTCATTTTTCCAAGCGAACCCTGAATCAAACGATATGGTGAATTTGACCTTGCATTTTAAATCAATATGGGCCTTCACATTTAATGTCCTTCCGCATTGCTGAGGACGTTGCGAACACCATTGAGATAGTATATTGTTCTTTTACGATCTTATGCGTTGAACAAAATTTGGGCCATTTAAAAGCAACTCGTTTAGTTGATCTTTTACATTGTAGTTTGGTAGAGGAATGGGGAAGTTATGACAGCAGGAATTAAAATATTCTTTAGTCACCACACTAATAAAATATTGAACATTACAATGATTGCAGAGATTGACCGTTGAATTTAAAGAATTTTCAGTTGTTTCATATTCGTTTATTAGTTTTTGGTCTCTGGACCCCTCAGGTTAACGATATTTGTTGTTCTAACAGCTTGAATACAACTTCACTCTTCATATGCTATATTTCGCAAAATACGTCCTCTCCTGGCAGTTCTATTACAGTTTCCATGTTTGGATTCCAGAAGAGAAAATACAGTCAAAAGTGTATGAAATTATTTGCACACAAAGCACTGTGCTTAACCATCATATTTCAAAGAAAAATGGAGCATGAAAAACGTGGATTTTTAAAGCTGAAATGTTTCAATAAAATAAAAGGACGTCATTTCCTTTGCCTTTTCATTTTACGGGCCATTTGCAATCATGTATTTCTTAACGTGAAAAAAACCTCGATGACCGATACTGGTAGAAAAATAAACATTTAGTTTGCATCCAATAAAATCTTCCTAATTTTACGTAATCGTATTAAGCCAATGTCGACGCCAAATATTAAACGTGTTTTGCAACGATATAGTTACAAATATAACAGATTTAGTTACAAAACTAAGTTAATTGCGTGCCAAACTACGTTGCATTAAATTATGTCAAATTACTAGTGACACAATTATAGATCTTTTACCATCAAAAATCCATACCTTAAATACAAATGACAGGGATAAATAGCGTTAGTTATTTTGTTGAATGCTTAAACCGAAGATTTTCTTTGCATTTTTCTAATGAATATAAAAACACAGAGAGATAAATAGGCTTACTATTTCCGCTACCACTTGATTATCCCGTCGACCGAAAAACTGTCGCCAAACTGTAAGATTAAATGCCAATAATGCATGATCGTAAATGTCACATTTAATTGAAATTAAACATGTTACACGTGTTTGTTACGTCATCAAGTCTTTTTAATTCGACATTTAATTTCAATTTTTGGTACTGCTCGATTATTCCGTCGACAATAAAACTATCGCCAAACTATAAAATTAAAGGCCAATAATGGATTATCGTAAATGTAACTTTCACTTTATATTAAACACGAAACACGTGTTTTTTACGTCATCAAGTGATTTTTAATTCGACTTTTTATTTGTATTTCATTAATTTTCTACTAATTTATTTGTTCTTTCGTTATTTAAAATAAAAATTACGTCAATTTGAATAACATGGCGAATAGTTTGGCAATTTGGCGAAATTGGTCGACGGGATAATCAAGTAGTACCGTCATAATGTATAACTGCAGAAATATTCTTAAGAATATTATTATATCTTAACTGTTAAAGTAGTGAATATTCCTATAAGTGAAATTGACAATATGTTCGACATGTTAAAAAAAATAACATAATACACAATATTTAATTAATAAGTAATGATCTGAGCTCGAGGATATAAAAATCACATGCTTGAGGAAAACAAAACGGCCTTTTTCCATGGTAACGGTATTCCATACTATGATGAAAAATATTTTAAATCTCTGAAAGTAAACTATATTTTAGAATATGTCTGTATATGGTAGACATTTACACTAAAATTTAAATATTTGACTATATAATTATATTTTAGCTGCTGGTTATAATTTACACTTGAGTACGAAATTTACTCCAAAATGTTTTCGTAAACTTAAAAAAAAAAAAAAAAAACATTATTCGAACTTCGCTCAGCTTATTTCACGCTTCTGCCTTTTTGGCTTAAAATTGCATTGTTTGACGATCAAAGTAATAAATAAATAGCATGTAACTCACTAATACAGCTATTTTTACAAATATTTTTTCTAACTTCTCCTGTAAATCATATGATGGAAGAATTATATAAAAATAATAATTAAATTGAGAAAAAAAAAAAAGAAAAAGACTAAAGAATGTAACTTGGATTTTATTTCATCAAGATTTCAGACACATTTTTATTAACCTATTATTAACCTATTATTTTATTAGTGCCAAATAATGCAATCAATGACATCTTTCACACTAATTTATTTTTTAAGCTTTATAAATATTCCTTTCATGTTTAAGATAAATATTTTCGTTTTATAAATTTACCTCTCATTTGATTATTTTTTCTTTTTTATTCTTAAACGAATAACAGTTTTTTTTTTTTTTTTCTGAAATTATTTTCTAGCTGACACAGCCGTTTCAATTCTTTAACCAACGATAATATCGCCAAAATATAATCACTGGCAACCCTTTCGTCGAAAATATCAATAAAATGCGAAATTTATTACCAAAAATCATAGTTATACCTGTATATTTGACTCATAAACCACCGGGGGAATATTCTTCATCGAATGATACAATTTGCAAAGAAATCCACCGGGAAGTTTCTGAAAACACACGAGCGGTACTTTTATAGCTTACTGCTTAATAAGATATTTGATTATCTATGTTTTAACAGATAATCTGTTGTTCTTTGAAAAAGCTCTTAAAAATAATAAAAAGTAATTAAAATATTATAAATAGTATTTCAAAGTAGTATAAAACATTTACAATTTAAAGATATCCATCTAATTTATTATGCAGTACATTTGACTGCCATTGGCGGTTCTGGGTAGAGAGGAAGCTTTGTGCTTCTAGCGCTAAAACTACTGAAATCACATTTCCAGAAATTATCATCCATAAACGGCCACGTATCAAATTCTTTACGCGACACTTTATTTCATTTTGTCTATATTCTACAATCATTTAAGCCCCACCAGTGGCTGAGAGGTTCTGCTCTCGAAACTGGTAGACGGGAAGTGCTGGGTTCGATCCCAATCGCGCCCGTCGGCCTAATCGTTCGGAGTTTTCGTGGTTTTCTTCGAACCATGGATTTCCATGCGTTAATACGGGTTAGGTTCCCTTAGAAAGACCCCCACGAAGGGCACTCCCCCTCGGGCCTATATCCCTAGTGCAGATAATCGGCCGTCACAAAATCAATTAACCAACCAACCAACCATCTACAATCATTTCTTAGTAAACTAGATGCAGTTCAGCGCAAAAATTCATAACTCATTTAAAATTCACCTTTACGAAATTTACGCTCATACTCAGTAACCCTTACAAATTAATTTCTGTATTCCTATATGCATTGTACTGTAGCATTTATACACACTATATAGTATGCACTAATATACTGAAACTTAACAGCGCATATCATAATTCAAAATGCATTTCCAGCAATCGTTGCTAATATACAGTATAGTATCTGAAATCTTTTGTGTGTCTCTGTAAATGCTATGCACTTCGTATTATACGTGAAATAACTTATAGTAAACCTCAGCAATGTACATCAATTTCATTATATATGAAATAGTTTAACATCATTGAAATACGCCGCTAGCAATTCCCCCCTGTACCATTATGTAGTGGAATTATTTTGTGTGACCTTGTAAATGAATAATAACTATTATTTGCACAACATATTCTACAGATGCATATTTTAGTTGACTTCATAAATTCATATCAATTTTACTATGTTTGAAAAATTGTAACACCATTAAAAATCAATTTAAACGATTATTTCCAATTGGCCGTAATGTAACTGAATCCATTTGACTGCCCCTGTAAATGAACTAAACATGATACTAACTTCATTTGAAATAGGAAACGTGCTAATGTCAGTAACATCCAAAAATTTCAGGACAGTCCGAGTATATTTATAAGAGTTAGAGCGCGGACAGACGGCCAGACGAACCGAAGTCATAAACTCTTTTTAACTTTTGTTGGAAAGTGTTAAATAAGGGTTTTAATTCGCAGCATACATGGATTGAAACATTTTGTGTGTTTTTTTAGGTTTTATTAACATTTCTTTTTAAATTACAAAAAAAATAGTTGTACCTTAGTAATATATATCTGATTTATATGCTTAACATCCATTCATTTCCTTTTATTGTTTCGTAGAAATTTGTATTTAAAATATATATATATATATATATATATATATATAATCTCTCTATTCTAAAAAAAGTAACTACCGCTGTCACCGCCGCCGCCGCCGCCGGTTTTGAATTTTTTTGTGACCGGAGGTCTTTCTTCGTTAATATTGAGAAAAATAATGCATACAAAAATATGAAAATCAGTGGTTTTATACAGAAATGTTTGATAAACACGCTGATGCAGACAGTTTTCAAATCGAAGAATTATTTTAAGAGATATTTAATGCTAAAGTTGGACAAAATCGTTCCACTAAAAAAGTTTTATAGCAGCAAAAACTATACATGGCAGTGTAATCATTTTTAGATCATTTTAAGCGTTAGAATTTGCCGGAGTGCAGATTGCATTAATTTTTTTTTATTTTGACTCATTTTTTCAGGTTTTATTTCTATTTTAAATTCAAATTTTCAGCATTTCTAGAGATATTTTTTACAGATTTCAGAAAATTGTACTAATTTAAACTGTTGCCAACTGTATAAAAAGCGCAAGCAATAATATTTGCTTCAAATTAAAAATTTATTTACACGTGACTATTATGAACAGGAAAAAAAACTTTCAAATTAGAATGAAATAATTATGTATAAAAAGCAGGAACTTATTAAAAATTACGTCATAAAAAGTATACACGTGAATTTTAAAAGTGAAAGGATATTGTAAAATAATAAATTCATTAAATGCGTTAGAAGTCTTAGGAGAAATTACGTCATATTTACGTCACATTATAGTTATTACATAAAATGAACACAAAATAATATTGCAAAAATGTTTAAATTTAGAAATTGCGCTAGACATTTATTTAATATTTTGAGAAAATATTTTCAACTATTTTTGTTAGTAAAGCGCAAATAATATTTCATTGCTAACAAAAGTACTTTCACGCGATTATTTAAAAGAGAAAGAATAGCTTGGTAAAAATTACGTCAGATTAAAAACGATTAATTTAAAATGTCTCATTTAAAAGAACTTTCTTTTCGCTTTGTTAAAAAATACCAGGAGACAAAGACTGTTTACTTAATTCCTTTTATATTAGCTGATTTTGAAATGATGTTACACGTGTCTACGTCATCAAGTTATTTTTATTTCGACGTTTTATTTGTATTTTTATTAATGTTGTACGAATTTATTTGTTCTTTCGTTATTTAAAATAAAAATTATGTCAATTTGTATAATTTGGCGAGTGGTTTGGCGATTTATATAATTTGGCGAAATTGGTCGACGGGATAATCAAGTAGTACCGCAGCGGATTTGGCGTTAAAATTCCCCAATCAAAGAGAAATGAATAGAAATTCGTTTATAGGGAGATCGCCACTGTTTTTTAAATTATAATTCGATCTTTCGAAATATTTTTAAAGCCGATCAAATTAGCGTGCATTTAGAGCCTGCGGTGTCTGGACGGGGGTTGGCGAGCGTAGCTCGTAGGGGGCCGAGCCCCCTAGTCTTGTATAAAAAAATGTATAAAAAAAGTGATGAAAAAAAACTTTTACATTTATTTTTTGTTTTTCTGCACATGCCTCTCGAATTTTTTTTAAGGCCATCTATACCTAAACTACTGGGTGATGCCAGAGTGCAAACACCGGTTTATAAAGCACAAGCCGTCATGTCTCTCTAAACGATACAAATTGATCTATTCCACCGCTCTTTGAATAACTGGTTTAAGCGCTGACACGAAAATGGTGGCGAATCATAGGCGATTTTTTCAGCATTATTCGTGTCCTTTGATTTTAAATATCATTTTCTAAAAGCGTTCTATATTTTCGCTTTATGAGAATAAAAAAAGGGGGAAGAAATCTTTTATAAATTAATGTTATTAAAATTCAGTGGACCATAAAGCCCCTGAAAATATCCACCTACGACCTCCTACCATTATTCTGTTACCGCAAAGTCCTATAATTCAAGAGACGATGATTATACTATTATCACGGTTGAATGACAAAACCACAACCGAAAGTACCTATCATACATATATGGATGACATTCAGTGGCGTGGCGTGAAAATTTTCGGTGGTCATCGCAATTATTTAAGTTTGTGGTGAAAAATTATTAACTCTAAAATTCAATGGTTGAATGTTAAAAAAAAAACTTTAAATCTTACCTTCACTTATACATGAACTCCAAATGTTCTGCTAAAACTGGATCGTAGAGTTTTAAAAGCTTATTAAGAGTTTTAAAATATTGCTTGGTCATCGCCGCATCCAGCGATGACCGGACGCCACGCCACTGATGACATTGTAGTGAATGTATTAAACTATTTTAAAAAGTGCAAATTAACTGCACTTGAAAAGTTTAATGACAGACAGTATTAACTTTCCAAGTGCAAATTACCTGCACTTGAAAAGTTTAATGACAGCCAGTATTAACTTTCCAGATTATTTCTGTTCCAAACGATTCGAAAAATCTTATCTTTAAAACTATTTACTAAATGTTAATATTTGTGCTAAAATACATATCGGAATATTTGCAATAAAAATTTGCGTCAAGTTATACGAGTAAAGTTTAAAACTTATTGAGAAAATTAACTAAAAATATCCTACTTACAGCAGAAATTTCTATTTATATTGAATGTTTCCTGTTTCATATCCAGAATTTTAATGTCTTTCGAAAATGTACTCAGATTCTTTCTTACATTTAATTTTATTAAATGGGCTTAAAAGACTTAAAAATAATATTTTTTTTTTTCATTCAGTTTTCTCTGAGGTACAATGAAATTGCTTTTAGCTTTCATTTGTTCAAAAATATCTTCAAATAAAAAGAAAAATATCAATAGATTCAGAATTTTAGTTATTTATAAAAAAATAATACAGATCCCCAGTTAACAATTGTTAGGTAGCTTTCATTTCAAAAAGTAAAGAGCTACCTCCGTCCGGAGGAAAGCACTTCCGGAAAAATATATTTTCAGCGATCATGATCTCCAGTCCCCAAAACCACCCTCCGTTCAAATATGACATATCTATATCTATATATATACAGGGTGTTTCAAAAGGTCGTTTACAAACTTAACATGCTGGTCTGTCATATCATAAGGAACAAGATTTACATAGGAACCTGTGTTAGAAAATGCAAACTGCGACCATTAGAGTACGATGAACGCGGGTGTGGAGGGGAAGAAAGAAAGGATATCGAAAGAGGTATTAATATGACTTTCATTAAAGAACATGGTTTAATCTACAGAAGGTGTTCAAAATTTCTTCCATTCGCCGCAATGCATGCTTCACAACGTCGACGCATGGATTCACAGACCCGTTTAAAATGGGCAGGTGTGTCACGGACACGTGCCGCAGCTTCCAAGATTCTGGCGACGACATCCATGTCCGATGTTACGGGCGTCTCGTACACCATAGACTCCATGGGTCCCCACAGATAGAAAACCAGGGGGGGGGGGGGTCAGGTCGTGGGATCGCGGTGGTCATGTGACTGCTCCGTCTCTGCCAATCTAGCTATTAGGATATGTTCTATCGAGGTATTATCGCACAGTGTAGCTAAGATGAGCAGGAGCTCCATCATGCTGAAACCGGATGTTTCGGCATGTAGCGGCTGGAACGTCACTCATCAGATCCGGCAAGACCCTTTTAAGAAAATGCGATAGGTATTCCCGTCGAGGCACTGAGGTAGTAGGTAAAGACCAATTAACATGTCACCGATAATAACAGACCAAACGTTTACGGCGAAACGTTGATGACGTGCATGGGCACGTATAGACCTTGAGATTTTATGCATGTTGTGCAGGCTCAGGACGCCATCCCGTGTAAAACAGGATTCACCCGAAAACAAAATCCACGATGGAAAATCCGGCTGTGTGATCCGTTGTTGCAAATACCAGCGTGCGAATACTTGGCGAAATATCGCCAAATTTGGTGACCAAAAATAAGTAACCCTAAATGATGCCAACTTGGCTATAGCTTACTAATTTCACGCAATTCTCATTCAAATTTAGTATTGACGAATATTCTCTTATCGGGTTCGTCGCATTTTAGCTTCTTAAAATTTTAGTAAAATTAGCTTCGCGTAAAACTTGCAAAATTTCAAAACAAAGAATTATGAAAGCTACGCACTGGCCGAAAGGACTTTTTTCAAATTGTGATGTTAAAATTGAAATTAGATGTGAAAAAGGCGTGCCAGAAAAAGCATAAAAAAAACTCCTTTCGAAAACGTTATATTTCTATTAAAATAATAATAATATCTATCATGGAGAACTATCATTATGACATCTTTGACAAAAGTGCCCTCTACCTTTAAAAATTATACTGACAAAAAATCGAATCTCGAAAATCAGTTAAAGTACAGGATTCGCAAAAGTTGTTGAAATCTTTATTGAAAGATATACTTTTGAGGCTTGATGTCTCATAACACCAGTTTCTGCGTAATTAATGCCATAAAATAATGTATCACTAGAGAGATAAATTAATTAAAATTGTGATGAAGTAAATTTTGTTTAATTACTAGTATTTAATCAAAATTTTTGGGAGCTAAACAAAAAAAAAGAGAAAGACAACCTGCTTAAGAATAATAGACGTAGGTTAAAGAAAAAGAAACAACGTATAAAGGCACAAATATAAACATATATAAAAAGCATACAGATGTTTCAGAACCTCTACGGTTTCATCATCAGTGCTAAAAAATCAATGGTAAAATTAAAACTCTGGGTTAATTTTACAATCGTTTTTTAAGCACTGAGGATGAAACGTTAGAGGTTTCGAAATAGCTGTACGCATTTTATATATATTTATATTTGTGTCTTTATACGTCGTTTCTCTTTCTTTAATATATTGGCACAAAACACAATCCTTCCCCACTTTTTATATAAACGTAGATTTCCTAGATTTGAATGTAGCAAATGAACATGAGTATTTAGAGAGCCATTCAGGTATCGTCCTGTTTTGCCGTTGAGTCAATCAGGTAAAAATCGGATTCAACTCTTGTGTTTATGTTTTAAAGACATTTGAGGACTATGAGGCGTACATTTGTGAGCGCTTTGTGTGATTCATATTATAGTTGGATGTAAAACATAAGAAAAAAACATGGCACAAATAATTGATTGGTTACCTAGAACACATGTAAAATAGAACTATTAAGAGAAAGGCTCTGCTGTAAATATTCCACTCTTGTCTTCTGAAACTATATCCGAAATTAGAATAGCTTTTTTATTCCATGCGTTAAGAAATTCAAAAAAAAAGTTTTTTTTGAAGAAAAATAAGGAATTTTCCCGAATTCCTTATCAATTAAAATCCCCAATATTTTTTTATGCCAGTTTGCTTGACATATACAAATAAAATTGTACATCGAATTTTATATATTTGAATATAAAGGTAAGAAAAAAATATTTTCTAAATTTTATGAAATTGTCAGCATTTTTACATCCCATTTCTGCACTTAATTACCTTTAACTTTTCCAATTATATTCAGTTTAAAAAAAAAAAAACTATGCACAGTTTTATTTGTATATGTAAATCAAACTGACATAAAAATATTGGGAATTTTTATTGATATGGAATGTGCATGGCGTATTTGGAAAAGTTCTTCATAACGCTCAAATTATTCATGAAAATTCCATATTTTTCTCCATGGTCGGCTGAAAAGTACAGGGACCGACAAAGAAAACATTTTTTTATTCATTTCTCAACATAATCTCCAGAAAAGCTAATCCATTTATCATATCGGTGTTCTAATTTAATTAAACCATCTCTATAGTGCGATTCGTCGAGCTCCTCAAAATGGCTGTTTATGGCATGAACGGCTGTTAACCTCCTCGTTGCTCTGAAATGTTCGTCTACAAAGGAATTTTTGGAGATTAGAGAATAGGTGGTAGCCACTGTGTGCTAAATCTGGCGAATAAGGTGGATGTTCAAGCAATTCGAACCTTAATTCGTAGATTTTTCACATTGCGATGACTAACCGATGTGCTTGAATATTGTCATGGTGAAAGAAGATTTTGGTTTAGCCAAATGAGGTAGTTTTTTCTTCACTTCGTCACTCAAACGTTGCAGTTAACTTGCGTAGTACTCACCAGTGATACTTTTGCCCTTTTCCAAGTAATCAATAACAGAAATTCCCTTTGCGTCCCAGAAAACACTCGCCATAACCTTGTTAGCTGACAAAGTTGACTTTGCCTTTCTTGGAGCTGGTTCATCCGGCGCAGCCCACAGTTTTTACTGTAATTTGCTGTCAGGAGTGTAGTAGTGAATCCAAATTTCATCCATAGTTACAAGCCGTCTAAAAACTTCTTTGGAAATTTTACGCAATAGCTCCAAAATTTTGCTTGAAACGATTTTCCGATGCAACATTTGGTCAGGTGTCAGCGCACGCGGCACCCATTTCGCACAGACCTTGTGGAATCCCAAAATATTAGTTAAAATATAGCCTGCAAGTTCCTTTGATATGTTTACAACCTCTGCTATTTCGAACAACTTTAATCTGCGGTCATCCAGGACTATTTGGATAAATTTTTTCAACAAGTTCATGCGTTGTCACTTCCACAGTGCGTCAGAGCGAGGATCATCACTTGTGCTCTACCTTCCCATTTTAAACTGTGCAACCCACCTTTTATCCATTGAATATGATGGGCAGAGTCATTCAGTGTTCTGTCCATTTCCTCCTTGATTTCTTTAGCCGTTAAACCCTTCAAATGGAAATATTTGATTACCGCTCGTTTTTCCAAGTCTTTCCTTTTCGTAAAAACACTAAGATAGTCTTCATTTAAATGCTGTCAATCAAACAAGAACCAAGCTACTGATCTGAAACTGTGGGCAGGGTCAGCCGGGTGGAGAGGCCTACCGTAAGGCATAAAACTGTGGGCATAAGCTAGTCAGGGATAGTACAATGCAATGCTAGTGTATAAATTCCCTAGTAGCGCCATATCTGTGTCGGGTCCGGGACTTTTCAGCCGACCCTCGTAGTATGCCCTTAAATAGTATTTAAAATGCAATTTTAATGAAATAAAACAGTGAGTTTGGAGATCCCTTGTTCTCTTAAATAAGCGGCCCCACCAGTGGCCGAGAGGTTCTGCTCTCGAAGCTGGTAGATGCGAGGTGCTGGGTTCGATCCCAATCGCGCCCGACGGCCTAGTCGTTAGGAGTTTTCGTGGTTTTCTTCAAACCTTGGTTTTTTTCAAGCGTAAATACGGGTTAGGTTCCCTTAGAAAGACCACCACGGAGGGCAACCCCTCCACCCTTAGGACCTATATCCTTCGTGCTGATAATTGACCGTCATAAATACAACCAACCAACCACCCCTTAAATAAGCTTAAATTGGCTGACTAATCCGTGTTATGAAACGAAGACAAAAAATAGACAAGCCGCGATACTTCCAACCCTGTTCGCTGTTAGTTTATCAAAATCCAAGATAAATTCTTTTTCAAAAACTGTTGATGTGTTATGTGATCAAAGTAGGCTAAAAGGCAGTCTAGATCGGCGCACTACCCCCGTCCTGTCGCTTTTGTTGGTTTAGGAACTTAAAAGCATATCAACTCATGTTATGTGAAACAACCTTCAACGCCTACAAAACATTTCTCTAAATACAATAAACTTCCTCGAAGATTAAACACATATTTTTTGGTTAATTCAAATAATAAAGAAGTATAGAAACATATGAATTTAATTTTTTACCGACGTAAACCAACTTAAAATTACGTTAAACATCTTACACCGGAAGAGAAACATCTACCCTATACATATATATAATCCTAATGAAACGAACTTATGAAACGGATATACGAAACGACTGAAATGTAACGAATTTATGAAACGATTCTATGAAACGACTGATTAAACAACTGGTTACGTTTCGCGGCAATTTCTCCTAAAATATGGAATACTTTGCGATGAAATTAACACCAAAAATCCGTATTGATCAGCAGATCTCAAAACTGGTATTAGAATTTTTAAATTCGAATTAGGTTTCGAAATATTAATTTTTTTTTTCTAATTTTAAATATTTTTTTCTAATGATGGCAACACAAATTTTAAATTATATCATAAATTATATCATATCAGATACTTTTTCATATTTTAGAAAAGATTATTATTTTAAACTAATTTGGCGACCAGTTTGGCCTCCCTTAAATGTATGCTACGAACAACGCCCCCCCCCCTTTTTTTTCTATCTCATTATCATATTATTTAATACAAAACTTTCATTTAAAACTGAAAAAATTAAAATCAATGGCTTTTCATATCTTTCTTTTCTTTTAAACGAAACGAAAAGAAAAATATTAATTACAGATGTCATATACGCACTGTGGTACCTAAATAGCCCCAATAGGGCGTTATTTTGCCTGACATGGTAACCCGGCTATTGTTGCTTATTTATTAATAAATTTTTATTTACCTTTATTTTCTTTTTATTTAAAAAAAAATGTTAGAAATTGTTTTGTTCTATAGTTATAAATTATCATTTTTTATTTATTGTTACTTCATTTAAAAAAAAAAATAGAAAATAATTTAAAAATACATATGTAACTTGTATTCGAAAACGAGGTTTTCGCCAAATTGTTGTTAAAAAACATCCCGCCAAACCCGATTAAATATTGCAACAAATCCTGACATTTATTTTCAAATTCAAAACAATGTTTTCATGGTACAGCATAGTTATTCTGTGGACCAATTTCGCCAAATTATATAAATCGCCAAAGCACTCACCAAATTGACGTAAATTTTATTTTAAATAACAAAAGAACAAATAAAGGCACAGATGTCATATACGCCCCATAATGGCGCGATTTTTTTTCTGACGCCAATGTCGTATACGCAGCCGGTACTTAACTGGCGCCAAAATATCGTTATTTTGCTTGATATGGTAATCCGGATGTTGTTGTTTATGCTGTTCATGTTTTCGCCAAAATGGCGCGACATCTGTGACCAAATAAATTAGTATAGCATTAATAAAAATAAAAATAAAACGTCGAAAAAAAAAATCACTTGATGGCGTAAACACGTGTAACTTTTTATAGTCAAGTGAATGTGACATTTACGATCAACCATTACACTGTAAACTAGTATGTTGTGGCCATCACAAAACTTTCTTCTATATAAATCACGTCAATTAAATGATTTAAATAGTACAAGAAATAACAAAAATTTAGCACCAATTCATATCAAAGTATATCTGAATTTGAAGTTGGATGAAAATTCGTGCATTAGTTGTTGAGATAGAGCTATAGCGGAAATTCTGAAAAAATGTAGCATACCAGCGCCACCTGTTGAGCGATTTACACCAAAAGTAAACAGCACTAAACGATATCAAGGTATACCTGAGTCTGAAGTTTGTTGAAAATCCAAGCATTATTTCTTGGGATAAAGCTATTGCGGAAATCGGAAAAATACAGCATAGCAGCGCCACCTATTGAGCGATTTACACCAAAAATCAAACAGCACTAATTTATACGTCAATTCATGTCAAGGACTAAGTAAATCTGAAGTTTGATGAAAATCCGCGCAATAGTTCTTGAGATACAGTTCTTGTAGAAATCGTGAAAAATGCAGCACAGCTGCGCCACCTGTTGGGCGATTTACACCAAAATTTAAACATCACTAATTTATATCAGGGACTAACTGAATCTGAAGTTTGATGGAAATTCGTGCATTTTTTCTTGAGTTAGAGTTATTGCGTAATCATGAACAATGCAGCATATCAGCGCCACCTGTTGGGCGATTTTCCCAAAAAAGTAATCAGCACCAAACTATATCTTGGACTAACAGAATCTGAAGTTTTATGAAAATCCGTGCAGTAGTTCTTGAGATATAGCTATTGCAGAAATCGTGAAAAATGCCGCATAGCAGCGCCACCTGTTGGGCGATTTTCACCAAAACCTAATGAGGTCCAGTTTATATCAAGGTCTAACTATATATGAAGTTTTGTGAAATTCCGTGCATTAGTTCTTGAGATAGAGTGCCCACAAAATTTGTGTCACATACAGACTCACAGACAGAGTGACAGAGTGACAGAGTGACAGACAGACTCACAGACAGACATTTTCTAAAAACCATCAAATCGTGTTCTGGACATTCTAAAACGTATAAATCCTTCGAAAACTGGAAGTCGAAAATTTTCAAGAATCCAATACTTTCTTCTTGTAAAGATAAAGATAGAAGAAAGTAAAAATGGGTTCTCAAAATTGAGTAAAAAGTACTCATTTTTAAATACGTCACATACTCAAAATAGCTCCGACCCAAATGTACTCAAAATTGAAAAACACACGTACTCATTTTTGATTCCATGGATGTGTTCAAATATGAACCGATATGTACTCATTTTTGATCCCATGTATGTATTCAAATAAGAACTTGAAAGTAATTGCTCTCTGTTAAATATTCACTACATTTTTTTCTTATTTTATGCTATCAGCTGTACTTTAGTAAATATTACATTAATGCAAATATTAAATTATGCACAACATTTTAAAATAATTTAAAAGTGTTTGAAAATAACGATTCTGTTATAAAAATATGAAGTAAAACAAGATGGCGTCCAAGATGGCCGATTAGTAACCACGTGCAAAACCAAAATAAGATACTGGGGTAAAAGACACACCTTTTTTTTATAAGACACCTTCAAAAGTAAAATAAGTTAAATGGAAAAAAATAATTTTCTCGTCAAAGGAGCTCCTCCCCCCCCCCCCCCTTCCGAGGCTTTACTACAAATTAAAGTAAAGTGTTAAAGTGTTCTGACATTTATTTCCCGCTGAAAATTATTAACAAGCAACATTTAATTGATTATTTACTAAGAAAAAAAAAGCAAAAGTATTATCAAGATACGCTAAATAATTACTTTTACACAAGAGCATTGTTTCCAAGCACTTTTAAATCATTTTAAAATACCGTGCTTAATTTAATATTTACATTAATATAATATTTACAGAAGGTACATCAGATTACATTAAACAAGAAAAAAAATGTATTGAATATTTAACAGAGAGCACTTACTTTCGAAGTATTCGGCGGCGAAATATTGATAATCACATTTTTCTAATTTTTGTTTTCACGAACATGTCCATCACACTTAGCACAAAGACCAGACCGAATCTACGAAGTGTTGATAACAACAACAACACAGTGTAACCTTACGCGTTATAAAAAAGACACGGCATAGAGTTCCTTCAGAGGAATAAAAGTGTAATATTAAATCTCTGATTTCCACGGTATATTACTTTGTTTTCCGATTAAAGAACATCTTTTAAGCCGGCATGACTGAAATAAACCACTACAAAGTACAAAATTATCGTTTCATTTGGATTTGATAACATGTGATGTATCAAAATTGAGAAAGAATAGGCTCATTTTTGATCCAAACATACTCAATTCGATATAAGTACATCGATTTACTCATTTTTGAGTACTTCATTTTTTTTCAGTGTACTGGCATTTAATGTTATAATCTAGCGATAGATTTTTGGTCGATGGGATAACCAAGCAGTACCGTTTTAATTTACCACTCGAAAAATAAAAAAATGCTAACTGGCGAGTTAAAAAAAAGCTATTGGCCAGATTTGCACCCAGCTAATATAAAAGTACGAAGAATTCTTTGCGATCATGGCATCTTTTTTGTAGTTTTATTCGAAAAAATAACTTTGATTCTTTAAACAAAATGGAAAACTTTCTTATGAAAAGCGAAGGGTTGTAATTGTTTATGGCAGTTACATGACTTGGACTATTATAAGATAAGTGAAATGATGGCGATAGAATAATATTTGGTGACTTATCGCCTGTGGCTGGTAAGTACCAAAATGGCCGCCTAGGATATAAAAAGCGAAGGGATCCGCCCGGAATTGATGGTAATATTCACATGACTTAGCCTATTATTATAGAGATTGTTTTCAATTCTAGAAACAGTGCAAATAATAGTATTTCCTAACGTTTAAAAATTTATTTACAAGTGACTATTAAAAACAAAACAAAAATAAAAATAAATAAAAAAAACTTTAAAATTACTATTAAATGAGTAAAAGCAGTTACGTGTTAAAAGCAGGAAAATATTGAAATTCATGTCTTAAAAATTGTATTTACACGTAAATATCAAAAGAGAAAGGAAACATTAAAATAATTAATACATTAATATGCGTTTAACCCTTCCAAGTGTTACTTCTATTCGTAAAATGTTGAAATCAGTGAATGACACCAGAATTTAGAAACAAATTTCGAAAAATGAAAATGCTTTTGTTCACTTACTTAATAAAAGGAAAATTTTCATTCGAATATTCTGGTGGTAATGTGGCATTTAAGAATTAATATTAAGTGGTCCAAAAATGAACCACCGCCCTTAAAGGGGTTAAAGCGGCAAATTATAGTAATTGTAGTAAATTGTATTATTTCAGTCGTTTTATAACGCGGTTAAAAAATACCGGGAGGCAAAGACTCTGTTTACTTAATTCATTTTATTTTAGCTTCCTTTCAAATGTTTAACTGGTATTCTTTAATCAAACACGAAAACAACCATTGGAAGGCTTAACAGCAACTGATTCGGCCTTAAATTTTCGAAACCAAAGGGAATTGAATAGAAACCCGTTTACAGGGAGATCGCTGTAGGTTTTTTCATTATAATTCAATCTTCTCTAATCTTTTTAAAACCGATCAAATTAGCGTGCATTTAGATTCTGCGGTGTCGGAACGGGGTTTGGCGAGCGTATCTTGCAGGGGGGCAGGGCCCCCTAGTGTATCCATAAATTAATAATAAGACATGGATTTAATTTAATTTCTAGTTTGTTCACTTGGAGATTTCATTTTGCTTTTCCGTTTATTTATTTTTTTTTCATAGTGTTTATTTATAAAATTATTCTAAATTGCTGATTTTTTCAATGTATACTAAAAGTCACAGGGCGTTACTAATTTAACGTATCGTAATTCTTAATCAATAATTTTTACAAATGACCCTCTTCAGAAGAAACAAGAACGAAAGATCATGCGTACAGCCTAGATTATGAAACTCTTTTCAACGCATTCAAAATACTATACCAAAACTTCACTGCTATTACCATGAATAGTCGGACAAATATACAATTTTTTTGTGCATCCCTTTTTATGATCTACAGATATGCTTGCTAAGTGTTCAGTTAAACGCATAGCACAATTGAATATTTCCACTCAGCAATTTCCGACAATAAACGTATGCTTTTGAAAACTTTTGTGCAGCCTTGTACATGATATATAGAATGTATGCAAACCAAGTAAATTTTAGAAAATAATTAAATTTAAAAACGCATACCACAACTGAAAACGCACTTCCAGCAATTAGTGTTCGTAGGCTTCGATAGTTCAACGATTGTTCATTTTCTTCTCTAGCCAAATTCTTTTGGATGTCCCTGGAAATGAACAATAATTTCTGTGCTCGCTACGCTGTATAATAAGATCCTTGAAGTACACTTCAGTGATAAATATGAACTTCAATATGTTCAAAATAGTGTGATATCATTAAAATATACCGCAAATGATTTTTCACCATAGAACGTAATGCAATTGAATTCTTTTGAGTGGTCCTGTAAATGAATAACAACTATTCTTTGCACCACATATTCTGCAGAATGCACATTTTAGTGTACTTCATAAATGCATATCACTTTTATTATATTTGAAAGAGTGTTACATCATTAAAAATTATTTGAAACGATTTCTCCCCATTTGCCGTAATATGACGGAATACTTTTGACTGCCCCTGTAAATGAACCAAACATGCTACAAACTTTATTTAAATGGGGACCGTGTCATGGTAAACGTCAATAATATCCAAAAATTTCAGGGCCATCTGAATATACTTACGAGAGTTAGAGCGCGGACAGACGGACATACAAACCGAAGTCATAAACACTTTTCAACTTTGTTGGAAAGTGTTAAAAAACACCAATCAGCTAAAAAATAATCAATAAACAAATTTCCTACTTTTAATTTTAATTTATTCCTAAGATTAAAACTTACTTTTTTCTGAACTTACTATATTTTACCTGATACGTTTTTTTTTTCCTTGCAGTCTTTCGTAAATATTTATTACATATTTTGTAATAATGAGCTCGGGTTAATTTAGAGACAAAAACCGAACGTTCGACTTGTATTTGTTTTTAACACTTTCCAAAAAGTTGAAAAGCATTATTAATTCAGTTTTTTTTTGTCCGTCTGTCTGTTCGAATTCTAACTCACACAAATATAGTCGGATATCCATGTAATTGATATGTGCTATTGAGATTTACTGTGGCATGTTCCTCATTGCTAATAAAATGCAAAGCATTCGCACTTCGTTTACAGAGACACTATAAAGAGTCCCGATTTCTTATATAAGAAGTCTATCGGGAAGTACCGTTTGAAGTGTATTTTAATAGTGATATCCAGTTTAAAACTTACAAGGAAGGTCTCCATACGAGCATACTCAGAAAAATCTGAAAAAAAAATACAGAATGTTCTTCTCCCATGGGTATATATGTTTATAAAAAAGTTTTCGGCGGAACCTCGGTAAAAAGTCCGTAAAAAATGATGAAAATTTCGTTTATTTGGCGACTTATCACCGTTTGGCGAAGAAATAAAATTTAAAAAAATACGCTTGTCGAATACTATTTAAAGAAAAAACTTTTTATGTTGAATTTGTTTAAATAAGTTTAATTTAAATAACTTTAGCTTTGTCATTTTTAGTTTTTTCTAACTATAGTTTTGTCATATAAATTTATATGTATTTATAACGAATTTTAACTGTTATATTTCACGATTTAAAACAAAATCTAAATTGATTAAAATTGTTCCAAACTCAAAAATATGCTCCATTGATCTCTGTGGATTCAACTTTGTTGCTATGGAAACAACTTCTTCGGTATGGAAATGTAATGTATTACGGCAGCATTATTCATCTGGCGTTAAAAGTTATTTTTATAACCGATAAAGCGGTTTAAATTTAAAAATATTGTGGATTGGAGAATAACACAATGGCAAAATTTCATTCAAATCGGCAACAAGCAACATGTATAATACAAAATGTAATAATAATAATAATAAATTCTTTCATCGTTTACGTTTAAATTCATTAAATACCGCATATTCTCAAAATCAATTAACAAACAAATTTCAGATTCATTAAAATCGTTTGCTTTTGGCGAGGAAAAGTGCTGATCGCCAAATTGCGTGTCGCTTTCGTCTTTTCACGTCAATTATTCGAAAGTATTTTATTTTTTTACAGATTTTCTACTGTAAATCCGCCTCTAATTTTAACTGGTCCTTTATTACATACATGAGTACTTTCACTAGTATTTTTTTAAACATATTCTGAGTATGCCCAGTATGGAGACCTTCCTTGTTAGTGAAATAGATATATATCACTGAGGTTCCCAACATCATGCTTACTGTTGAATATGATGTGCTTATTGTTAATATACAGGGACACACAAAATTGTACTGTTACACCACTGACTATGATTGAAAACTGCTGGAAGTGCGTTTTCATATGTGGAATGCATTTTCAAATTTAACTATATTTTTGCATATTTCTTAGTGTGCGTGAATTATGTACAGGCTGTACAAAAGAATTCGATAAAATATCCGTATGTTGATTAACATTGCTGGAAGGAAAAATTTCAACTTTGTTAAGAGTTGGCTAACTGAAAAAAGAAATTAGCCTAAATGTGGTATATATACAAATAGATAGAACATATGCAAAGTTTCACAAAAGAACTTTAATTCTCTTTCGACTATAGATAATAATTCCCGAAATTTGAGTATTGAAATGTTTTATGTGTTTTCCAAATTGTTTTCGAATATATAATCATTTACCTTATTAAACAGTGAAGTATTGTTACAGTATTCTTAATGTGTTAGAAAGTGTTTTATAATCTGTGCTTGGCGCATGATTCTAATTTTTTGTTATCAGAATTTTTATCTTAACTTTTGCTCACGCTGAAGTGTTATTAAGAAAATTGTTATTACACATAAGTATTACACATAAATCAGAACAGAATATGGTAAACTCTTACAACACAAATTATGAATATTTTAATGTACTTAATCCCAAATAATGTTAAATCCCTTCTATCAGATGCGGCTTTTAGGGGTTTATCAATTTGCGAGTACTAAAATCATATTAATAATATTTCATAATAGTTGCGGTTTCTGACTCTACTTCAGACTTCCTTGGTGCACGGTCAAAAAATCCGAGTTGAAATGAAAACTTTTGTTTATGACAATTTGTTCTAAGATTTTGTTTTGTGAACGAGATGAAAGACAATATGACGAAATACAGGGTGGTTATAATTAAACTTCCTTTGTGAACGGCATCCTACAGCGCAAACAGGTGAATGGAATGCAACGAAATTTGGTATATAGACTATCGAGATGCGCTCACGGAATTAAAAAAAAAAAAAAAAAAAAAAAAAAAAAAACATTTAGTTCTAAAATGTTCACCAGAGGGTGCCTTTTCCGAAAAAAAAAAAACGTTAAATTTAACACAAGAAACGGCCAAAACGGAATAGAGAAACAATATTAACAATCCAGAATAAGAATTATGAGTTAATACAATGTAAAACTGGCTGTTTTGTCCGTTTATTTTATTAAATTTGATGTTTTTCCGGAAAAGGCACCCTCTGGTGGACATTTTAGAACTAAATTTTTTTTCGAAATTCCGTGAGCGCATCTCGTGTGTAGTCTCTACACGAAATTTCATTGCATTCATTTCACCCGTTTGCGCTGTAGGATGCTGTTTATAGAGGAAGTTTAATTATAACTACCCTGTATATGTAGAATGTCATTTATGTAAATATGTAGCGTTCTTTTGCGTTTATTAAACGTTTATTATTTGCGTTTTACTCAAATAAATATTTTCATCGAGATAAACCTTCTAAAAGAAATTCTGAAATCACGAACTGGGGTAAGAAAGCTTTTGATTAAAAACAGATAAACACATATGTTTTAATTTTATTTCATTTGGCGCCCATATGTCGTACTTTTATTTGGTTGAAGTATTTTTAAAAGTATTTATTTCTTTTGAGAACATTAAAATGCAAATTTCAGGTGCATTTAAGTAGAAATGGAAAGTTAAAAAATTGAGTGCAACGAAACTTATGAAAAATATCAATGATGTGTATTTAAATATTCTAAGAGTATACTTGATATCATTTGGATGAAATATTCATTGCCACAAATTAATAATACAGAGAATAAATGCCTTGAATTGTATAAATCTATCGAGGGTGAAATTAAAGATTTAAATAGTTTAGTATCGGATTTTGATTCTAACCAAGAATATAGAGTAAAGTTAATTTCCTTAAAAACTAAATTAAATCGTAAAATAAAAACAAATTACAGAAGCTTAATGTCGTTCCAAATTTGCTGCTGCTCTAAGTAGTATGAGCACAAATGTGCCTTAGATGGCCGAAAATAAAATTAGCGTTATCCTGCCTAATGTGAATATTGAGAAAATCAGCGGTAAGTTAGCGACAAGGCAAGAATTTTACAATTAGCTTAAATGAGCTATTCATTCCGATGATGAAATACCCAAACTGGATAAATTTATTTATATGAAATGTCTTCTAAAATCATCAGCGCAAACTTAGTCCAGGCAATAGAGACCGTATAGGGACTCTACTTAGCAAAATTAATGGTAGTACTAGAAATCGGCTATCTAGATGTTTTTTGGGTCGCTGAATCCGAATTTGTAACTTCCCACCAAAATTTCCCCCGGCAACCCCCCCAAATTTTGGTAAAAAGCCCCCAAAAAAGATTTTTGTTAAAAAAATCAGATATAAAATAAAAATAGAAAAAAATCATAGAAAAAAATCCGTAGTAGAAAAAAATCAGTATAAAAATATCTAGAAATTCGGAAAGTAGACAAAATTTGCAACAAATTAGATATATGACATTATGACTTAGGATGAAGGGGAAGGGGGAATCTGCTCGGAACATGCGCCGCAGTGCTGCGTGGACTATGTTGCGCAATTCCACTTAACAACTCACACGTTTACATTAGCCCTCCCATCTTCCCTCCGAACTTTCACTATAAGGTTTACTTTAAGTTTTTTGGGTAGCTGAATCCGAATTTTTAACTTACCCCCAAACTTTTCCCCCACGAAACCCCTCCAAATAGTTGCTTTTAACTTTTACCCCCAAAATTTCCCCTCCCGAACCTCCCCACCCTCCAAAAAAAATAGTTGTTTTTAAATTAAATATTTTATTGCTTTAGGGGAAAAGCATTGCGAAATTCAGAAACTAGACAAAATTTGCAACAAATTGGATATATGACATTATGACGTAGGATAAACGGGGAGAGAGGGGGCTGCCTCGGAACATTCCCCGCGCGCTTTTCTCAAAAACCAAATTTTTTCAAAAAATCAATTTTTTGGGGGATTGCCGGGTGAAATTTTGGTGGGAAGTTACAAATTCGGATTCCGAGACCCAAAAAGCCGATTTCCAGTACTACCATTAATTTTGCCATATAAAATCCCCTATTACCTGGACTTCATCATTTAGTGCACGTAGCGCCGCACTGCATGTTCCGAGGCAGCCCTCACCCTCCCCGTTCATCCTAATTCATAATGTCATATATCCTATTTGTTGCAAATTTTGTCTAGTTTCTGAACTTCGTAATGTTTTTCCCCTAAAACAATAATAAATTTAAGTTAAAAATAAGTATTTGGGGGGGGGGGGGGTTCGGGTGGGAAATTTTGGGGGGAAAGATAAAAACTCGGATTCAGCGACTCAGAAATCTTAAAGTAAACCTTATAGAGAAAGTTCGGAGGGGAGATGGGAGGGCGAATGTAAACGTGTGAGTGGTTAAGTGGAATTGCGCAACTTAGTTTACACATGTTCCGAGGCAGATCCCCCCTTCCCCTTAATCCTAAGTCATTATGTCATATATCTAATTTGTTGGAAATTTTGTCTACTTTCCGAATTTCTAGATACTTTTTCTTTAAAACAATAAAAAAAATTGATTTTTGTAATAAAAACCTTTTTTGGGGGGCTTTTTACCAAAATTTGGGAAGGTTGCCGGGGAATATTTTGGTGGGAAGTTACAAATTCGGATTCAACGACCCAAAAAACATTTAGAAAGCCGATTTCCAGTACTACCATTAATTTTGCTAGGTAAAATTCCGTATTGCCTGGACTAACTGCCATTCAAGGATTATCAATTTGTCAAGAAAATTGTAATATGGGATGTAGAATCTATCATGCAATTAAGAGTAATACTTGTGAATTCAATTTTAATTTACTCAGAACCCCATCCAATTACCCTCCGAAGTAAAAGTCATTTTACAAAGCTTCAAATCAGAAAAGCACATGAAGAGGTAACTCATGCTGGAGTCGCCGAAACACTAGCTCAGTTAACAAAAATTTTATGGATTATAAAATGTAGGGAACAACTAAAACAACTACTAACAAGGAGATGGCCAACTTTGTTAATCACAGATTTTGATTATTTTAATATATGTTGTAGGGTAGAGACCCCTTAGTGTCAGGTTCAACGGATTTTATCCAACGCTCCTTAGTTCTTTAGAAACCAGGGGGGGGGGGGTGTCTAATAATAGTACACAACTTAAATAGTTACTTTGCAACCGCGATGATAGGTTGGTTGTAGCTCAGTTGGTATGGCATTTGCGGCTGTTACGCGGGCCCGGGTTCGATACCTGAGTGCGCTGCATTTGTTTTTCCCATTTTTTGTTTTATAAATATACTTTTAAGTATAATTAATAATCTCATTGTCAATTAAAATTTTTAATATCGTATATCAATTGTAATTTTAACCTATTTAATTTTTTACTTTTCATTAATAGTTGTATAAAACATCATAAAAGTGTTGATTTTTAAAAAATCACTTTTAAAATGTATTTCATATATTCTTTATCGATGCAATGATATTGAGAAATTGTGTCAATTCGTGATTTTAAAGAAACATCATTTATGCGTTGCTTTAACAAAGGAAGACAATTCGATAATACTATTATTCTGTTTTTAAAGTAACATGCATAATTATATTAAAAATTAGCATCAGAATTAAATTACAATTAATTTTTTGCATATTAAAGTTTTTAAATTTGTAATACGTATGATTGCGCTTTCAATTATTTTGCTTTCACCTTTATCTTCTTTCTGCTTTTATTTTTATTTTATTTGAATATTCTTTTATTTTATCATAACTAGATGGCACCACAACGGATTTTGTCACGATTTTGGAATTTTTATCATTCAATAATAGATCCAAATTCTCTTTAAACCTCTTTAAAGGATGAGAAATAATAGTTTAAAAATAAAAAATGATAAATTTAAGTTTGTTAACATTATAATTAATATATAGTATTGAAATTTGTAATTGAAATTATTAAATTATAATTACAAGTATATTTATTGTCGGAGCACAGCTCCGGCTTCCCTGCAAAAATTACACTTATTGTTAACACGATAGCGTCCAAAATATTTGAAACATCGACACAAAAAATGAGCTGGACGTTGGTAGTGCCAAAATCTCGGCGCGGATTGAAAATCATAAATATTCATCAACCCTAACAGCCTGTCGGCTCAAAATTTTCCCATTGCGAGTTTAATTCTATATATTTGAAAGATAAGGCTTTCTTTTTTTAGTCATGTACCTTGAGCTTTTTTTTTTTTTTTTTTTGCACCAATTTTAATAATTCTTTTTTTTTTTTTTTTTTTTTTTTTTTAATGAAAGCTGTTTCTTTGTAGATTTGTTCATACTAGCTTTTTTTTTAATATTTCCATTTTTACTTTCTTCTTTCTTCACAAGAAGAAAGTATTGGATTCATGAAAATTTTTGAATTCCGGTTTTCGACGGATTTACACGTTTTAGGGGTCAGAGATTCCAAAAAACATGTTTTTACAAAATGTCTGTCTGTGACTCTGTGAGTCTGTCTGTCTGTCTGTCTGTCTGTGTGTATGTGACACAAATTTTGTGGGCGCTCTATCTCAAGAACTAATGCACAGAATTTAAGAAAAATTGATATTCAGTTAGTGCGTAATACAAATTGATGCTGATTAGTTTTTGGTGTAAATCGCTCAACAGGTGGCGCTGCAATGCTGCATTTTTCACTATTTTCGCAATAGCTCTATCTCAAGAACAAATGCACGGATTTTGATCAAACTTCAGATTTAGTTAGTACTTGATATGAATTGATGATGATTACGTTTTGGTGTAAATCGCCCAACAGGTGGCGCTGTTATGATGAAATTTGCAGGATTTACACGATTTCTCCAATAGCTCTATCTTAAGAACAAACGCACGGATTTTCATCAAACATCAGATTATGTTAGTCCTTGATATGACTTGCTACTGATTAGGTGTTGGTGTAAATCGCCCTACAGGTGGCGCTTCTCTGCTGCCTTTTCCACGATTGCCTCAATAGCTCTATCAATAGAACTAATGGACCAATTTTCATCTAACTTCAGATTTAGTTGTATGTTGACACAAGTTGTTGTTAATTAGGTTTTAGTGTTAATCACCCAATAGGTGGCACTGCTATGCAGAAATTTTCACGATTTTCGCTATTGTTCTATCTCAAAAACTAATGTACGGATTTTCTCTAAACTTCAGATTCAGTCAGACGTTGACATAAATTGTTGCTGATTAGGATTTGGTATAAATCACCCAATAGGTGGCGCTGCTAGGCAGCATTTTGCTGAATTTAGACGATTTCAGTGATAGTCATATCTCAAGAACTAATGCACGGAATTTCATATCGTTAGAATCCTCATGAGATGCATAGAATGCCATTTAATTTTGGCAGTGTGATAGCGAATTTTGAAGTATTAACATGTATGAGATAGAAGAAAGTTTTGGGATTGGTACATCCGACTAGTTATACTTAAATTTAAAATTTAGAAAATTTCTATGAATTTGTTTCAAAATGGTAGCAATTGGATTACTTCCATTGTTGTAAAGAAAGGAAAATAATAAGGTTTGCTTATCTTTATTGATGCCATTTTCTCATAAAATTCAAAATAAACTTTCTGAAAAAATTGAACAGAAAATGACGTCATGCTTTAATAAAATATGTTTTCCGCAAAAAGCTGTTATAATTCAATACTTTTTCATCCATTGAGTTTGAGACGCTTGGAGAAATGCTTCAATGAGGCAAAATGACATCATATTTAAATGAAAACGATCATTTTCTCTGATAAAAGTAAATATTTTACTACGAACGCCTCTAAAAGATATAAATTTCTGGAATTTTATTCGCCGATACAGAGATTAGAATCACGAGTCAAGAGTGCGAATGTTCCCATGCAAAGTCGTAGTTGACAAACTGGATTTCAAGTTTAGAAATATATGTATTAATCACATATTGCGCATTGTAATATTTTTGAAATGGTGAATTGAAATATAAGAGATGCGTATGCAAATTATAAGACGGTGAAAATAACATTAAGTTTAGATTTTAATAATAATTCATGATTGATAAAAATAATTCCATGATTGACTTAATGTGAAATCATTTCTTTTAATTTTTCAATCGGCAATTTTTAACGGCACAGATGTCATATATTTATTGGCGCGATTTTTTTCTGACGCCAATTACGCAACGGGTACTTAACTGGCGCCAAAGTGTCGTTATTTTGCTTGATATGGTAACCCGGATGTTATTGTTTGTGCTGTGAAAGTTTTCCTCGAATTGGCGAGGGAAAATATCGCGCCAATATGACATCTGTGCCTTTTAAACATAACAACCTCAATGGGTAATTTCATCAAAATTACATATCTTGATTAGGTATAATAAATAATACAGATTAATTTTTTAATGTTTTGAACAGTCGAAGTGTATGGAATTAGTATTTTGGTAACTTTAAGTTAAAAATAATATTTGTTTTAAGAGACTAAGTAGTATCCTATGTATGAGTTCGTTTTTAAACAATTTCTTTCGTCGAAATTCGACGAGATTCATCCCGTTATTAATTAAAACTTTAGATTCATTGCTGTAAATTATTCCCTTTAACATCATACAGATCATTATGGAGTCGAATGTTGAAGTCGATGTTCATACATTGGTGACCTGAGATATAGACTGACACCCCCCCCCCCACTTTCAGAAGTTTTACATTCTACGTATGTAACAACCACTATTTTTTTTCGAACTTTTCATTCTTTGTAAGCTTCCAAATCGATGCAATTCATTTTGAATATTAAATTAAGATAAACGAAAAGAAAATCGAATACGGAAAATACGATTTTGGGCATTAGTCGAATGGCTACGAGTGATAACCAAAGAAATCGAGAAAAATATAATGGCATGTATGTATTACTTATATGTATGTATTCTTATGTATGTTTGTTTGTACTCAGACGAATAAATGCTTATATTGGGAAATTTTCGTAATCGGGTTTGTAAACAAATTCATAATTTACTGAGCATTGTTTGATGCGCAAATTTAACAATTTGGTAGCTGTCCCAATTACTGAAAATTACTGAATTTTTTTTAAATTCGTTGTAAGTGAATATATTTCAACTGAAATGCAAGTTAACATTCTGAAGTAAATGAGATAAGCATTTTTTTAATTTTTTTCTTTTTTTACACTAGAAAACAGACATATGTAGATTACAAAATAAAAAATTCCTGTACGGGTTGGAGAAGGTAGCTTCCGTATTTCTTGGTTTTAAGATTTTAGCTAATTTTACTGGAGAACACGAAATTAAAATGCAAATAACCCGGTTAGAGAAGAATATCAGTACTGAATTGCAAAGGAAATTTCGCCAAATTAGTCGGATACAGCCAAATTGGCATAATTTGTGACGACATATTTTTGGTCGCCAAATTTGGCAATATTTCGTCCAAATGTCGCGAAGCTTAGTGATAAATGCGACGTTAATGTATATGACTATGATCGCTTATGCTTATGATCGGAGAAATGGATACAACAATGAAAGATAATTCGTGAGAAATCATATTCACTAAAAGTCATAAATCAATCCCTGATTTTTTTTAATCTACTGCCTGGATTTAGTGTACATTTTAAGAAATATACATATTTTATATGTGCAGCGTTATACACAGAAGTTTCGAAAATGACGGTTAAAAGAAAGTAATTCAAATGTATAGAGTTATTCAGCTTAATTCTATGTGGAAAAGTCGCATAAATATAACCCAGATGCTTCGTAATATTTTCAGAATATCGATATAACAACAACTCAGATGAATAAAGGTATCAAGTTTGATAGAGGAGTATAGCAGACTATCTACGAGTGTGTATTACATACGTGTTACAAACCTTTACCTTTTGCCATATTAAATTAGTGTGGGCTGTGCCGGACAAGCAAGTCTTTGAAGGAGCTTCGAGGTTTTCTGCCGTTAACACGATGGATCAAGTTCTCAAAGATCGGAGCTAAATTAAAAAAATCAAAATCTCTCAAATACATCCGGGGGTAATTCTATATCTTTACCGTAGATTCTCTTTTTCAATGGTTTCTCTTTAATTTTAACATTTCTGAATCGTTCTAAAGAACAACAAATTATGCTGGAACAGCTTTTGTCTTTGCAAACAAAGGTTACAAATTTCCCTAAATCAACTTTTATTATTGGAAAAGGAAGAGCTGTAAAATGTACAAAAATCAAAGAAATTAGTAAAACAATCATAGAGCAGTTAGGAGCACTTTTGGCACTAACAGGTACTGCTGCATTTAATGTCAAATACAAGGTAACTCACTCAGTGCTTAAAGAACCAACGTATTTTAAATCGTTCGCTAATTTAAAAAGTCAGCAATAAACCAACAGCTCAGAATGTATACAGTGTTATTTCTCATTATTGACGAATTTTCAATGATAGGATGTCGTCTTATGGCTGACCTTGAACAAAGATGTCGTGAAGGTAAAATAGATAGCATTTAGCCTTTTAGATGCTTATTTTTTTAAATCCTTGGACGTATTAGGTAGTTACATCGCGTAAAAGACATCCCTCTATATAAGAGACATTCTTTAAAAGTCATTTTGATTCTTCGCGGACAAAAAGTGCTTAGAGCTTTTAAAAAATGTTTCACCTTAACAAACTCATTGAGATAAAACGACGATCAGCATACACAGTTCCGAAAGACTCTGAACTCACTTTGCGTGAGTCAAGTTTTTGACTACCTCTCACCCCTTATGCAACGACGCAAAGATATAGTACTGCTTTCGGCTAACTTGAATGATTTGAAGGTGCCATATGTCTTTTTATCAAAACCAAGCAAGCTAAAGAATATAATCAAGAAGTACTTCTGAAATCAAAGCGGGGACCAATAAACAAGTATTTTAGCAGATCACAATGATTAAATAGCAAGATGGAGTGAAGATGATCACGTGTCTGTACTTCAGTCTAGACTTTCCTCAGCAGGTGGATGCACGGTTATGCTTTATGCTACATACCGATATTTGAACGGAGTGGGGGTTGTTAAACGTAAGTACCATAAAAGATATTGCCTATGGCCCACGTTTTCAACCTCAAGGCTTGCCACAGGCCATAATAGTTCATTTTGTTAAGTATCATGAGCCATTTTTAACTGTAATTTTTTTTATCAAACCTATTTATAAATATTGGACAGAAGAAAAAGCCTCATTCTCACGAAGTTAGTTATCTTTAACTGTTGCATACCTTGCCACCATACATAGATCCTCGAGTTTAACATCGTCAAAAACTGCTGTGGATATCCATCTAAAGGTGTTGTCACATAAAACAACTTATATCATTTTTACTGTAGTTTGTCATTTAGAGAAATTTCTAATGGAAGCAATTTTCGCTAAGGACAGGCTTTACCCAAATTAGAAGTATGTGACCACTTACTGACAGATTAGAATTTGTGCATTACCCGAGGCAACTGAAGACTGAGTTAAACAATTTGAAATGAAGTATCGACGATTGTTATTTCAAACTTACTTTTATACTGTTAAACAGTAATCTAGAAAATAAAACATTTTTTTAAATAATAGAGGAGAAGATCCAAATACCAGCTAGGGTCCAAATACTGGCTACTAGGTGTTCTGAGACCTCAGAGCAGTGCAGCCTAGTGGTGATAGGCGGAGTTTGTAACTTTAATTGAGAGAAGAAAGTTACGAAAAGTACGTCGCTGAAGTCTGTGTCATTTAGAAATAGTAAATGCAAAAGTGTCGAATCTACGTAATCTGGTACATCAAAAGTTTTTCAGATATGTGTTTCTCATTTTTTTTAAATATACTGATCGTATATTGGCTTGAATTGTTGATTAAGTTATTTTCTAGACATATTTAGCTCTCAATTGCTACGCGCATATTATTGGTATTTTATTAAATGAATGAGTAATAACGGTTTTAACTTAAACATAGCAGTGGTCCGGATACCAGCTACCTAGAGTGGTCTAAATACCGGCTAACCGGTATTTGGACCTCTCTCGGTTGCTCTGCTTGAAGGGGAGGAAAATAAATTTTCTTAAATAGTTCCACAATTAATAAGTTATATTAAATGGTTCAGAACTAATTCCAGTCCCATTTCGCAATATGAAAAAAGCAACCATGGCTGTAATTCTTCAGGAACGACACTGGTTACCGGATCACTTTCCAAAAAAGCGCTGTTGTACACTACAAAATTGCCTGTAATAAATGTGAAGAGAAAGAAAAAAAATGACTGAGTAAACCAGGCGAAAGAGGCAGAAATTTG
The DNA here is from genome assembly GCA_963932465.1 of Maratus speciosus. Lineage (NCBI taxonomy): Eukaryota > Metazoa > Arthropoda > Arachnida > Araneae > Salticidae > Maratus > Maratus speciosus. The sequence goes on from OZ010786.1 coordinate 26,535,577, forward strand.
ATTTTAACCCTCTCGCTGTGCAACCCGAGATTTCCCCGGGCAACGTAAAAGTAGCAAAATTTGCGCAACCCGAGATTTTCTCAGGGATGTATATTTTTCGTCTAATTAATCCTCCTTGATTATTCCCACCAGTTATTTTTTATTGTAAATTTTGCCTTATTTAATCGGAGCATTTTCCCGGTTAAATTAGACAAAAATCTTTGTTTTGAAAAACCAGTGACAAAAGAATAAAAATTATTAAAAACGCTCGTCGCGAAGGGGTTAAATACGCAATTTTTGAAGCTGTTTTGATAAAACAATCACGCAGCGAGAGGGTTAAAAAAGTGAAAAAGGAAAATATCCAACAGAGGAAGATCACAAATTTGTGTCTTCTTGCATAGGTGCTTTCTCTGTGGACAGGAATGGGGGAGGGGATTCTGGGTTCAATGTTAAAAATGCGATATATGGGATGATAGGGACTATACCGACGCAGAGAGTGATATTATGTTTTTGATTTTTTCAGATAAAATAATTCTCATTTCAATCAGAAAGCTTTTTTTTTTGTTTTACACGTTAATTAACAAAATTAGAAACATAATGGGAAGAAGACTGTGAGAGATAGTCGTAAAGAATTTTAGAAATTTGACGAAAATACATATTTATTAAAAATTGCGTATTTTTTCTGTGCATAAGAAATGTTATTAATCAATACAATTTATTAAAATAATATTCTTATTGCTTAATAATTGTCATTAGCTCTATTTGTGTGATCTTTTGGAAAAAAAACCCTAAGTAGCCGGTATTTAGACCCCATTTTAAAAACTCAAAATTTGAAGACTTTCGGAATTTTGCTTTTTATAAACAGAAAACGTCTTTTAAACTGATTTTTTTTTCTCTAAACAGGTGTACAACATGTCAAGATACCTTGCTGTCTCTTTTTATTTTATTAATTTTGAAAATTGTATGATCTAGATTGAAAACAAAATTGGTAGCCGGTATTTGGACCTTTTCCTCTATCTTTTAAATTTACGCGCCTCCATGCTCCGACATTTCGGCCTGACGGATACTAGTAAATAAAAAATAATGAGAAAAAAAATGTAGAGCGTTCGGTTACCGAACCCGGGCCCGCATATTAGCCAGCGAACGCCGAACCAACTGACCTACGACCAACACATCATTGTGGTTGCAATGTAAGTATTTCAGTTGTGTACTATTATTAGACACCCCCCACCCCCGGTTTCTCAAGAACAAAGGAGCGTTTGATAAAATCCGTTGAACCTGACACTAAGGGCCCTACAACATATATTAAAATAATCAAAATCTGTGATTAACAAGGTTGGCCCTCTCCTTGTAAGACGGTGTGTCATCTGCCAAAAATTTAGCACTAAACCTTATTGCCAAGATATTGCACTACTTCCTCTAGATAGCCTTAAAGAAGCATAACCGTTTGAAGTTACTGGAGCAAACTTTCTAGGTCAATATACCTCCATAATAGTACGTTGATTCAGGTTACCTGTGCAGTAGTAGAAGCGGTACATCTAAAAATTGTTATATTGACAACAACCGAATTTTTAATGGTTTTTCGAAGATTTACTTCACGTTGTGGAATTTACAAGATTATTTATATTACCGAGAACGTTAAGACAGTCAAGAAATTTGAACAGGATTTACAGCTAATGTGTAATCTCTCTATTCTAAAAAAAAGTAACTACCGCTGTCACCGCCGCCGCCGCCGGTTTTGAATTTTTTGTGACCGGAGGTCTTTCTTCGTCAATATTAAGAAAAATAATGCATACAAAAATATGAAAATCGGTGGTTTTATACAGAAATGTTTGATAAACATGCTGATGCAGACAGTTTTCAAATCGAAGAATTATTTTAAGAGATATTTAATGCTAAAGTTGGACAAAATCGTTCCACTAAAAAAGTTTTATAGCAGCAAAAACTATACATGGCAATGTAATCATTTTTAGATCATTTTATGCGTTAGAATTTGCCGGAGTGCAGATTGCATTAATTTTTTAATTTGACTCATTTTTTTAGGTTTTATTTCTATTTTAAATTCAAATTTTCCGCATTTCTAGAGATATTTTTTACAGATTTCAGAAAATTGTACTAATTTAAACTGTTGCCAACTGTATAAAAAGCGCAAGCAATAATATTTGCTTCAAATTAAAAATTGATTTACACGTGACTATTATAAACAGGAAAAAAACTTTCAAATTAAAATAAAATATTACGTATAGAAAGCAGGAATTTATTAAAAATTATGTCATAAAAAGTACACACGTGAATTTTAAAAGAGAAAGGATATTGTAAAATAATAAGTTCATTAACATGCGTTAGAAGTCGTAGGAGAAATTACGTCATATTTACGTCACATTATAGTTATTACATAAAATGAACACAAAATAATATTGCAAAAAAGTTTAAATTTAGAAATTGCGCTAGACACTTATTTAATATTTTGAGAGGATCTTTTCAACTATTTTTGTTAGGAAAGCGCAAATAATATTTCATTTCTAACAAAAGTATCTTCACGTGAATATTTAAAAGAGAAAAAAATAGCTTGTTAAAAATTACGTTAGATTAAAAACGATTAATTTAAAATGTCTCATTTAAAAGAACTTTCTTTTCGCTTTGTTAAAAAATACCAGGAGACAAAGACTCTGTTTACTTAATTCCTTTTATATTAGCTTATTTTGAAATGTTGTTACACGTATCTACGTCATCAAGTTATTTTTATTCGACGTTTTATTTGTATTTTTATTAATGTTGTACGAATTTATTTGTTCTATTGTTATTTAAAATAAAAAATTATGTCAATTTGTATAATTTGGCGAGTGGTTTGGCGATTTATATAATTTGGCGAAATTGGTCGACGAGATAATCAAGCAGTACCGCAGCGGATTTGGCGTTAAAATTCACCAATTAAAGACAAATGAATAGAAATTCGTTTATAGGGAGATCGCCACTGCTTTTTACATTATAATTCAATCTTTTGAAATCTTTTTAAAGCCGAACAAATTAGCGTGCATTTAGAGTCTTCGGTGTCTGGGCGGGGGTTGGCGAGCGTAGCTCGTAGGGGGCCGAGCCCCCTAGTTTGATAAAGAATCCGGAAGTGCAAAATTATATTAATGGCAAAAGAGTTATATAATAAATAATCGTAGAGGGAGCAGCGTAGTTGGGAGGAATCTATGAACGAGCAGTACTTTCGACGAAGATATGTCTCAAGAAAATTGTTTAAAGATCTTCATTGAAATACAAATAATTTGTAACTACCTTACATGCAGTAGGAGCTACTTTGAATTCTCGCCATTCATTGCCACCTTTTTGTCGAGTGATGCAAATGAACCAACTCCTTTGACTTCAGCACTTTTCCTTTTAGGGGAGAAGAGTAGCAGATTTACCACCGGAAAGGTATAAAGATCATCCCATTCAACGAAGAATGAATTAGCTCGCAAATATAGGTATAGACTGATCTTAACGCAAAAATTAAGGTTAAAATGGAAACAATTTTATCTGATGGACTTAAAATCTGTCCATCATATAGATCGCTCCAAAGGTATGCAAGTAACAAAAGGAACAGTTGTTCAAATTAGAGAATATAATCAACCAAGGTTCTTATGGAATCTAGGCGCTGTTACAGATGTACATTCTGGTAGAGATGGAAAAGTACTTGCGTGCACCTTAAGACTGACGACCGGTAGTTTTATCCGGGCAAAGCAGGCATATTCACAATACCTACTCGGTTCAGATCCCGAGCCGTTTTGATTGGATAGCTAGATTTAGACCATGCTGATTTTTAATGTCTTGAAAGAAAGTGATCGATTGCATCATGCAACATGTATTTTTAACGCTAAAATTTAATTATAACACATTTTAATAATGATTATGAATAATTTTAAAAATATGTACATAAATATTTTACGTACATTTAACATTTTTTTTTTCAGTTACATAAGCAATAAAGCAAATTGCGTGCTTTTAATAATATTAGTACTACTGCTTGTGCGATGTTTGTAAACTTTGCAAATAAGTATTTTTTTTTTTTTTTTTTTTTTTTTTTTTTTTAGAATGTAACAAACAGCTTGGCTGCCATGAAAAAAAAATATATCACTAGATGCATCAACTTCGTAGTGCAGAAATCTCAAAATTGCTAATACTGTTAAAAATTATTTTTTATAACTTACTTAAATACTGAAAATAGAAAATTTCCAATTTTTCATTCAAATTGTTTTTTATAACTTAATGAAATATTGAAAAGTAATATTTCCTTTTCAAACTTTCTGCGGTCTGGATTCAAACTGGGGTTCTAGAGCGCTGGAAACAGGCGACATACTACCTAGCTATTGCGTACACACTTCAAAGATCTCAAGTAGCTTAGAATAAAATTTTAATTCACCGACCACTCCTTCCAAAACATTCAAAGTCAGTATGGTTTGGATATCTGAATCAAGGGAGCCAATCAGAACGGTTCGGGATCTGAACCGAGTAGGTATTGTGAACATGCGGGTAGCAGTGCAACACTTATACCCACTGGAACTTGATGATTGTGAATGAATAACTTATCTTTCTGGATCAGAGAATGTTGCAGTTTCAGACTCTACTTCCAGACTCGTTGGCGCGCGGCCAAAAAAATCTGAATTCAACTGAAAAGTGTTTTGTTTATGGCAATTTGTTCTATGTTTTTGTTTTCTGAACCAGATGTACGACATTATAACGAACGATGTGCAGAAGATCCTTTATGTAAATAATTAGTGTTGTTTTTGTTTATTAAAAGTTTTCTTCTGTCTAAGATGAAATTTTTCCCTCAAATAAATACTTTTATCTAGATCATCCACCTAAAGCGTTTCACAACTCACGAACGGAGATGAGAAAGTTTTTGATTAAAAAGAGATAGAAAAATGTATTTCATTTTTATTTCAATTATATAATTTTAGATTTTTTAACTTTTGAAACGCTATTATATTTAGAATTAATTTTTGTTGTTTTATCACTTTTCCACCATAGATCCTGATTTATTTTTTATGTGATGTTTTAAAATATACATTTTAGCAAAGACGAATAATTATAGGCTTACGCAAAGAATTTCAAATATTGATTGAAAAGGTTTTGTATGTTTTTTTGATTTATAGAAAAATGTATATCCATGTCGATTATTCAATGTGTGAAACCTAAAAGCAAAGAAAATTAATTTGCATAGCATAGCTGTGTAAATGTCTTCTAAGTTTAATTTTTATTTATCATGATTAAAATAGGATTTAATAAAACATTTATTAACTTCAACATAAATTATAAATTCTGATTTGTGAAATGAGAGCACACAAGGCACATTAATCAACAGTTCATATCGAGAGAATAAAATTATGTAAGAGGTATTTTCGAATGCAGACATTTTGTAAAAAGTGTATTTTAAAAATTAATACGTTAAAAGAAACTTGCTTCATAATCTAAAATGTCAATCATAATTATTTGTTTTATTCCATTTTTTTAGGAAAAAAATACAACGTGATTGAAGCCAACGTAGATTTAGTAATTGAAAATTTTTCAAAACGTATATTTAAAACACTATCCAAAATAATATATTTATTGCTTTTCGACAATAGCCAGGATTTTTAAAAGCGTTTTTACAAAATATAATAAACTACCGAAATCACATATTTAAATTGCTTATTAATTATACATATATGTACTGCGTACAGAATAAAAAATAAAAAGTCGTAGACCTCTCTTAAGGATTTTTTTGTATTTTTTGTATTTTTTTAATAGTTAAAAAAAAGATTACTTTAAAAAAATAATTTATTGTTTTTGGATATACACGGATACTATGTAATAAATGTAATTAAAAAAGATATATAAATGTAGTAGTTATATTTTTAATACATGTGTCGCAATAACTAAACATAAATTAACTAATGAACCTAAACACCTAATTGTTTAGACATAATCAGTATTTAGCTTAAAGTTTCATCCCATTGTTGTTGTTGATAGCAACAAAAGATAATTAGTAAAACTGTTATTGTAGAAGGAAAGAGTTTATTTTAAAGAATCATTTATTTAATTAACACTATTTTTTAAATGCGGTTAATTAGAAGAGAGCAGTATAACCTTCATACATATTTTGTTATTTCCGCAAAAATTACCTTTAATTAAATCACTGGAAGCAAAACTGACTATTTTTTACATTATCTAATGCTGTGTTATTTTATTAGAGATCGCAGAATGCAACTTTTTCGCTTTTTCCACATTGCTCTGATTAATATCAGAATATATTCGTGAAATATGTTTTTTGATTTTTGACAATAAATTTTCGTTCCGATAACTTTTAATTAAACTTTGTATTGTTCAAAAATTCACCTTAAAACCTTGTGTTATAAATACACAATGCATTTAACATTATAACTAATATTGTAACTAAATATATTTCTAGATATCTAAGCTTACAAAGAAAATATTTTTTTTCTTTATAACAATAGATATTTTTAATTTCTTTTTAGTAAATATTAAGTATGTGAATTTTTTAACATTGCTAACGAAGCGTGAACCAAAAAGTGAAAAATGTCAAAGCCGGGAATCGAACCCGGATCCCTGTAATAGCGCTCCAATACTCTACCACTAAGCTACGAGGGCGATACCGAGCTTGGAATCTGGCGCTCTTGAATGTCGGTAAGGCTGCAACTTCAGCACAAGATGGACTAGTCTTCATGAGCACACAACACCGCGACAAACATGAGATGAAATTAAGCTCAGCATATGTGAACACATATAAGTATAATTTAATTTTTTTTCATTTAATTTTCAGCAGTGAAATTACGCCTGAATTTACTGAATTTTAAATACGTGAAATTTTTCACATTGCTAACTAAGTTCAAACCAACACAGTGAAAAATGTCCAGGTCAGAAATTGAACCCGGATCCCTGGAATAGCGCACCAATGTTCTACCATTAAGCTACGAGGACAGCTCAGCATCACTCGCTCTTGAATGTCGGTATGGCTGCAATCTTAGCACAAGATGTGCTAGTGTTTATGAGAACACAACCCCGCGACAAACATGAGACGAAATAAAGCCCAGTATAGGTTAATACATATTAGTGTATTTAAAAAAAAAAATCAATGTTTTACAAATAATAATTCTGCTGAAAATTAATTGAATTTGTTTTGATTATAATTATATGTGTTCACCTATGTTGGGCTTTATTTCGACTTATGTATGTCGCAGGGCTGTGTACTCATGAAGACTATTCCATCTTGTGCTGCGGTTGCAGTCTTACCGATATTCAAGAGTGAGAAATTCCAAGTTGGGTATCGCCCTCGTAGATTAATGGTTGAGCATTGGAGCACTATTCTAGGGAGTCGAGTCTGATTCCCAGCTTCTACATTTTTCACTCTCTTGGTTTACGCTTAGTTAGCAATGTGGGAAATTTCGCGTATTTGTTATTCAATAATTTCAGGTGTAATTTCACCACTAAAATTAATTGAAAAAAAATGAAATTATAATTATACTTTTTAGCAATTATAGTTATAGATTTCAATGAAAATAATTTTAGTATGGGTGTGCTTTCAATGCAAAAATGGTATTACAACTACACTAATTTTCCAAGTTTAAATTAATATAACGCTGTACTAATCTATTTTAATTATGATAGATGCTCTCATTGTAACCATATCAAAAAATATTTTATTCGATTTCCAGTTAAAGTCATTAACTGTTTATATTTTGTAATTATAAAATTTTAACTGTTAAACAAATTACTTCCATCCAGTACTTTAAATGATTGTCTCAACTCAATTTCCTAATTAACTTTTATCTAAGCTAAACATAAATTTGGATTAGTAGCTACATAATTCTCTAATTACATACAAACGTTAAAAGATGTTTTAAGCTAGCCGTCAAAAAAATTCTTTCTCTTAGAAGGAAATTGCTAGTATTTTTTCCATTAAAAAGTGAAAAATATAATAAGGAAAGATCTTTTTAAATTATTTTAAAATTTCATTAGCTACAGAAATGCGATAATTATAATATAAATTCACCATTTACCAGTTAATTGTCTAAATAGAAATTAGACTTGTTTTGGAAACATATATAAATTTTCTTCTGTCAATGCTATATTTCAAAGCTGAAAAATAAAGATATAAGTTTAATTTTAAATGAATCAGTAAGTATGTATGAGAACATAAATATGCTACATAATTTTGTGTAGTTAAAATAATCTACTGAGTTGTTACTAATTTAAATCTAAGATTCTTAGTGTCTTCCTTTTTGAGTAACTCTAATAGTAACTCTTCGAATTATTTAAAAGAGAAACTGGCGATTAAAAAGGCTAAATATTACTACTATGCGGAAAATTGTGCTACTCTAAAACCAGGAAAGTACATCTCTGACAAGTCTTTCATTTACTTTAAGTTAAAAAAAAAATCATAAAATGGAAACAAAGCTGTATAGCTAATTATTATTTTATGACTATAAATGAAATCAAGTTTTTATCAATCCGAATATAAAGATTAATTAATTAATTGTACTTTCTCTCGTACTCACGAAAAATAATGAAATATTCCTCACAATCATTTGTCTTAAAACGACACAAAGAAAATACATCATTTATCATAAATGAGTATCTTAAACTATTTTCCGATAATTCTTGAAGAAGAAAAAGATAGTTTGAGGCAATTGTGGTTTCTATACAAATTCATAGTTTATAGATGAAAAATAATCAACATTCACGTATCACAAAATGAATCAGCATCTCTTTTCAAAAATTGCTTTTCGAAATTACTAGAGACATTTTTGATATCCTTCTAAGATGATGCATCATTAACGATTGACATTAACAACAAAGTTAAAATATGTATCAAATCATTTTTTAAAGCACGAGGAATTGCTCTTATTATTTACATCTCCTCAGCGCAACGTTAATCAGCTTTAATATAGCATAGGTTATAGTATATTGTATTATAGAATCTATACCTGAAGGAAATAATCTTGACGCATGGGCTATATTAATGCAATTATATTATCTATCTCGCTCTAACAAACTAGGGTGTGTTACTAGAGCGATCATGTGCTATTACTAGTTTAGCTAGTTAGTGCTAAATTACAATTAACGAGCTTGAAAAATTAAGCACTAGTTAGTGCTTATAGATAAAATTCCTAAAATGTACGAAAATGTACTAGGTAAAGATTCATTAAATATTTGAGGACGCGAGTTTCAAAATTCGGATTATCCATAAAGTTAAATTTTGTTGGAATCGCGAAAAAACGGTAACTGAATCCATCGGTTTTCATTGTAAACCAATATTTTACAATGTCAGAAATATATAGTATAAACTTTTTTACCAAAAATAAAACCGGCTTCAAAACTACTACAAAGTAAAAAATAATTTTTTGACATAATAGTTAATAAGAAATTAAATTAAGAGCATTGTATTTACCATGCGTATTATTATATTTATGTACATTAATTTGATTTATTGGAGTCGGTGCCAGCCAAACGAAGTTAAGTATCCAACAGACACACATCCAAACATCTACGAGTTTTTTTACGATTTGTTATTTAGTTAAAAAATTTGAATTTTACCATTTTTGAAACATTTCATCTGATTTTATAAACGTGTATTTTCAAGTGAGATTAGTTGTAATTATGTGTGATAAATTAAGGGTTATTGTAAAATTAATGCGTTTATACAGGATATTATGTAAAAAAATCGTAGCCAAACACAGATTTTCAAATGCAGGATGGTGTCAGAGTTGATTGAGAATGGAATTTTTTCCCTAAACGGTTTTGCGGAATCTTGTTACGATGTGTATTGGATAAACAATTTTAATTTTGAACTTGGCATGGCTGGCACCGACTCCAAAAAATCAAATTAATGTACATAAATATAATAATAAGCATGGTAAATACAATGCTCTTAATTTAATTTCTTATTAACTATTATGTAAAAAAATTATTTTTTACTTTGTAGTAGTTTTTGAAGCCGGTTTTATTTTTGGTAAAAAAGTTTATTTTTCACTTTTTAGTTTTTTTTTTAGTTACAATTTTTGCATGATTCTTATGGAGGAAATTACGGACTTTTAAAGATGTTATTTTGATAAGTAAATACTTTTGTCCAGATTTGTGTGTACATTAAAAAAACAGGTTTTATGTGAAAATTCTTTATATATATTACATTTATTCTTCTTCTGATTTAATAGCTTTATTTTTTAATTAAATATTTTTGTTTCTCTATTTGGACATGGGTAGAACGACAAGAGATGCTGCTCGCATGAAAAAATATCGAACTTTGGAAACTGACAATAAAAAGTTCTTCGGCTTACTAAAAATGCTCTATGAAATAGAGAAGAGCGACCCAATGACTTATTTTTCATACTTTCTAACCGATGACCAGGCCCTTATCTTCCGGGTTGCCCTAGATTAACGGGTTTGATACCTGGCATCGGTGTAGGAGATCACCTAATCGCCACGTAGCGGCAATAAACCTGATGAGCGCCTAGTTCGTTTTTCTATCGGCAGTGCCTATTTCTTAATTATGAACTTTTTTATGCCAGTTACTTAATATTTATATCTTGTTGTTTAGCACCTGTGCATTGCTACTCCTGTTCATCTCGTAATTTAGAAGCTTAATCAGATGACCGGACCTTCATGTGGCAAGGCACCTCAGAGGTATAATTCATAGGTAAATTCGAGGTCTTCGCACCTATCGACGGAGTTTACATGCACCAGGAGCCATTAGGGTACATGACAACCGAATAACTTATCAAAAAATGATCGTGAAAAGAATGCAGGGGGGAAAGTCTTAAATAGCGTTCCCTCAAATGGCTGATCATTGATGAAATTTCTATTGTGTCAAAAGAGAATTTATATGTAATTCATTTGAGGTTTCAAGAATTTAAAAACAATTTATTTTTTGGTGGCATTAATGTTTTCTTATATGGAGATATTATGAAAGTGCCAATATGTAATGTATACGTAATGCCAATGTGCTTAAATGTATGCTAAGCATTTCAGCATGGTACTTTTATTCATAATTTAAATTATTTGCTTAATCTTTCGCTAAATCTAAAGATTGTGATAGAGAAACTGAGAACTCATTGCATCATGACGGCATTTTGATTATTATTATTATTATTTTTTGTAATCTTTCTTGACAAAATCAGCTTAACTCACTTAGGTATTTATGATTCTTATTGCATCATCATTTGCAATACGTTGGGCAGTGGAGATTTTAAAACTATTAAGTAATCTACTGTTATTGCGTCCACTGCCAATTGTTGTTTCTGAGCTAATATGATTTGGTGCATTGAAGCGTTTTGCGAATTATATATTTTATGATACCCACATTTACATTAAACCAATTGCTGCTGATATTTTTTTTGTTTCACGCTAGCCTTAACTGTGGGCTCGATTACGGAAGATTAGAAATTCATCGTCATGCTCATTTAATAGTCTTGGTTAAAGTGTCATTGGTCTGCATAGTAACTGACGTATTTTAGTGAGTATAGTACTGCAAAACATATAGAACATATAGAACTTTCGGAAGCAACTTATGATATTCGCATTTCCTTTAAACTATGTTTGCTGTTAGTATCGCACTCTTTTTGCTTTTATCGGGCAATCTGATTCAAATTTACTTGCTCTCATTTCTTGATACAATTCAAATATTTTCATGACTGCGTAACTCACTGACTTTCTTTCGCCATTATGCTTATGCCGACTGATGTTTAAGTTCCGTGCCATGTAAATACACCGCACCATAACAATGCCGCCTGTAATACCAATTAGAGTAACTCCTTTTATTTATTTCTATGTTGTTTATCTTGTACTTTAACAGCATAGGGATCTTGGCTCAACTTCTGTTTGCATATAAAAGTAGACAAATGGTTGTTTACTATAAATAAATTTATAAATATAAAAACTTGCTTGTGTATATGAGACAGTGGTCTACTTAGTTATCCCGTCGACCAAAAATCTATCGCCAAACTATAAGATTAAATGCCAATAATGGGAGATCGTAAATGTCACATTCACTTGACTTTAAGCAAGATACATGTGTTTACGTCATCAACTGATTTTTATTTCGATGTTTTATTTGGGTTCAAATGTCATATTCGCCCCGTATTGGCGCGATTTTTTATCGGTTGCTAATTTGGCGAAAACATCAACAGCATAAACAACATAATCCGGGTTACCACATCAAGCAAAATAACGATATTTTGGCGCAAGTTAAGTACCTGTTGCCTAAATGATATGGGCGACAGAAAAAAATAGCGCCAATACGGGGCGAATATGACATCTGTACCTTTATTTGTATTTTTTTTAATGTTATACTAATTTATTTGTTCTTTCGTTATTTAAAATTAAAATTATGTCAATTTGTATAATTTGGCGAGTGGTTTGGGCGATTTATATAATCTGGCGAAATTGGTCGACGGGATAACAAAGTAGTACCGAGACAGTTAATAGGTTGTCAGAAAATATGCGTGAAATTTTCATTTTCTCTCCAAGGCCCCTATCCAGGAAAGTTATCATTAATGTTATCTAGTGAAAATATTAAAGGCTATCAAAAAGCATTCATACATATAACTATTTAATATAATATAAATGGGTATGTATATAATATTATGGTACTTCTTAGTTATCCCGTCGACCAATTTTGCCAAATTATATAAATCGCCAAACCACTCGCCAAATTATACAAATTGACATAATTTTTATTTTAAATAACGAAAGAACAAATAAATTAGTAAAACATTAATAAAAATACGGAACAGATGATATATATTCCCGCGGCCGCCATCTTGGATTTTTTCTTGGCGTGAAAACCACTTTTCCGCAAAGTAAATGTCGCCAAGCAGATTTATGAGCATGTTAGGCTTAACAGGGTTGCTAGAACACGTCCCTCGTCAGGGTTGCCTTATCGATAAACGCCAACAAAACATCGCCGAGAAATCCAAGATGGCGGCTGCGGGAATATATAACATCTAAGCCAAAAATACAAATAAAACATTGAATTAATGGTTTTATTGGCCATTATGTGGCATTTAATCTTACAATAAGGCGACAGTAATTTGGTCGACGGGATAACTAAGAAGTACCAATATTATATATATATATATATATATATATATATATATATTATGTGCCGCCAGTCTGATGTTATGTGTTTAATTAAACTAAACTATTGTATACTAAATTATTGTTTTGTATTAAGTTAGTTGCTTCTGTATTATTTAGTATTTGAAATAATGGTGTATATTTAATTAATGTATATTAAATTACTATTTTGAATGCGATTGCCAATTGAGAATTTTCAATATGACTGTCGATTAGAAAATGTGAAGAAACAGATTGGGGAAAATCCATTACTGAATTTGAAAGGGGATATCGCCAAATTAGTCAGTTACAGCCAAGTTCGCTTGACTTATTTTGGTCGCCAAATCTGGCAATAATTCATGTAACTGCGCCAAGTTTCGCGACAACTTGGCGCTAACGTATATGAATACATAGTTTTATGCTTATGATTGTTATGACCGGTTACAACAATGAAAGATAATTTGGGTGAAATCCTTCATTTTACTGGTTTTTGTTGAATTACTAAAAAACTACTCAACCAATTTCGATGAAACAGAAGTGGTACCAATTCGAGAGTATCCTCTTTCAATTAAAACAAAAATCACATAAATCGGACAAAAAGTTCCGGAGCAATCGGTGAACATACATAAAAAAAAAAAAACCATACATACGCGTCGAATTGATAACCTCCTCCTTTTTGAAGTCGGTAAAAATTAGATTTTTTTTTGCAGATTGTAATGTATTTTCGTTGCAGGTTTACCAATAGAATAGATTGATAAAGAAGTCACCATTTTTTAAATTTCAGATAAGGCGAGTTTTGAAACTCATGTCCTCATTTAAATATTTATTTAATAGTTACAGTTCCGAATGTATTTAAGTAAGCATCTTTCTTTGCCGTTTATATCATTAAACAATATGGGCTTAGAAGAATTTCAAAAGGAGATCTTTCAAGAGCTTAGATATTTATTTACATGGGTAAATACAAATTTCAAATGTTTGTTTAAATGCTTATGATTTTAAAAATACATTGAATAAATTTTAACGCAAAAATAACTTTCTTGTAATTTTTGAGAAAATGAGAAAAAAAAAATTATGAAATTTCATTACATAGTCTTTAACTTCAATTCAGAAATTTTTAGATGTAAGTTTTAAAAGAATATCTAAGAGAAAATTAAATAAATCACGTTTTAATAATTATCCATTTTTTAATATAAATTAATTATAATTTTGAGATAAATAGAAAAGAAAAGCAAATTGGGAGTAACACTGAATAGTTATGTTAATTACACAAATCACTTTAGAACATTCTATATGTATATAGAAAGCATAGGTATAATACTTTAGCCATATTTATGACAGCTGCGGTTTGCGGTTTTGGTTAGTGTTAAAATGCCTGTCTATAGTATATATATATATATATATATATATATATATATATATATATATATATACACATATATACATATATATATTCATTTAATCGTTAATCTTCACTTGCAGTTCTAACTAAGCTTTGCAGTCTAGATTATCAAAAATTCACATTATACGTGACTTTAGATTCTTTGAAAGACGAATTTGCTTAATACTGGCAATGGAAGTACTCTGTTTCTGTAGAAAGTGAAAGAAAAAATGTAGCGGTCGTTGCAGCAACTGGGAACCTGAAAATTTGAGCATGCGCATCAGCTCTTGATTTTTGCCTGCATGAAGAACAAGATCGAAAATAAACACCGTTTTAAAGAACTGGAAAGCTAGCTATACAATAATGAATGTTGTAGTAGTTGACGCCATTGAAGAAGAATATCAACAGATTAAAGAGTATGAAACTGAAACTTTTTCTAAATTCTAAATTTCTAAAATGTTTTAATAACTTATGAAGTTTTATATTTATATTAAATAAAAATAATAAAAAATTAGACTCAATCGTAGAATTTTTTCTTCATAAAGACAACAGCAAAAAGAGATATGATTATTTTACATAAGAATTAAGTGAAAACAGGAAGCTGAATTCAGTACTTTTTGAGTATGAGGGCTTTGGCATTTTTTTTCAATTTTTGGCGCAATTCGGGCTTTAGAAAAAGAGATTTTCAGCCGAGTGACGTAAATAGCTTTGAAAACAAACCTGATAAGATTTTTTACTTATTTATATATGCATAAACATTTTATTTATATATATACATTATTGTTGTTTTTATATGTAATGTACTTCTGCTCGTATACAAAAATAGATAAATCGTTGTTTTAAGCTAAATATATTGTATAAATATAGAAAAAATTACAGTGCGTATTTTTATTTTTTGCAATTTTTTTCCTTTTATACGTTTGACAAAAAAACGTTTACCCAAGCGTTTAACCCCCAAATAAAATCACTAGACACACGAAACTCGCTGTGCAGTAATCTCGAAAATGGACGAAATTCGTGGAAGCCGCAGTCACTAACGCACATATGAGAGCTGTGCGCCCATTAAAACAAAAACAGAAACAAAAAAAACATTGGGTATACGAAACTCGCTGTGCAGCAATCACTAAAATGCACGAAACTCGTCAATGCAGCGGTCAGTAACATGCGTAAGAGCGCTCAATGCCCATGATACAAAAAAAAAAAAAAAAAAAAAAAAAAAAAAAATCAGTGGCCAAACGTAACTCGCTGTGCAGCAATCACTAAAATGCATAAATCTCGTCAATGCCGTAGTCAAAAACGCGCGTATGAGCGCTCCGCGCCTATGAAACCGAAAAGAAAACATCACTGGATAGACGAAACTCGCTATGCAACAAACTCTAGCATAGACGAAATTCGTCAAAGCCACGGTCTTATAACAACATTTATCGCTTCGCCAAATTGTTATATGTCTGTAGATTGAATTGGCAATTTTTTTCAAAACGCGCCAAAATGCCATTTTTGTAAATGGATGCCAATCTGAAACTACGAGATAAACAAACCAGTGTGGCGGTTACTTTCAAAACTAAACTGATTTTATCAAAATTAAAAAAAAGAAAATCGAAGAAATATTAAAAATTACAAAAATGAAGTGCTTCAAATAACTTCTTTTACCATTATTTTAAAATTCTGATAACTTATGTAATTTTATTTTTATTAAATAAAAACAATAAAAAGTAAGACTCGGTACTACTTAGTTATCACGTCGACCAAAAATCTATCGCCAAACTATAAGATTAAATGCCAATAATGGTTGATCGTAAATGTCGCATTCACTTGACTTTAAGGAAGTTACACATGTTCACGCCATCAAGTGATTTTTATTTCGACGTTTTATTTGTATTTTTATTAATGTTATACTAATTTATTTGTTCTTTTGTTATCATCATATCACATCATATATATATATTATAAAGCAGTAAGCTCTAAAAGTTCCGCTCGAGTGTTTTCAAAAACTACCCGGTGGATTTTTTCCAAATTGTATCATTTCATAGGAAATATTCCCGGGGTGGTTTATGAGAAAATATACAGGGATGGCTTTGATTTTTGATAATAAATTTCGTATTTTATGGTATTTTGAACGAAAAGGTTGCCAGTGATTATCTTTTGGCGAAAGGTTTGTTGATTAAAGAATTAAGATGGCTATATCTGTTAGAAAATAATACAAACGAATCGTGAATAACTGAAAAGAATATTGATATTTAACTTAAAAAACAACAACAAAAAAAGTTTTAATAAGACATAATATTATAAAACGAAAATATTTAATTTAAACATGGAATAAATATTTGTAATGCTTAAAGTATAAATTATTGTGAAATTTTACAATTTGTGCAATATTCATTTATAATGACTGTTTCATAATAATGGAAGCCATCAGTCCATCAGTAGAAAATGATCCATTCCAAAGATATAAGCTCGGTTAGCTCGGATAATGGGACTCTACCGTATCTATATCTAGGAAGACGATAGTATTTTGAGTGACGCAGCCTTAAGCCTAAAATCGTATCGTAGAACTCGTAGATGGCGGAACTCATATATACGGCTAACTCGACATCAAAGAAAACGCGAAAAGCCGCCATTTAATAACTCAGCAGATGCAGGTCCTGCTGTTCTGAATTTTTTAGAACAGTCTTACATCTGCAGTCTAATCCTATTGTGAAATTTTTACATTTCTGCGTGCAGTATATTTTGAGATCTAAATAGGCATTTTTAAAGCGAAAGCGATGGAACGCGATGGAAGAAATTCCTAATGTCAAAATCTGGAAAATGGTCCGGGCGATTTTCTTTAAATTGATATATAATAGGAAACTGTTTTATGTGAATGGAATAAGATAACATTTGTTTCCGGGAAAACTCTAATTATCTTTTTAATTCACATTTTTTTTCTTCCGAAAATGAGCTTATTAAAATTAATATATAATATGAGTCTATTTTAGATGAACCGAATAAGACCATGTTTGTTTCCAGGAAGACTGTTATTCGTTTTATAATAGGCATGAAAAATCGGACTATATTTTTCCACCATTTATGGGAATTTCACCGAAGTATCGCCTACTGTAATCACGCGCTTAATTTCTTCTGATCAACGTTTAGTGGGAAGTTTACGAACCTTCCGTAGCTCAGTCGGCTAAGTGCGGGCCTCGCAGTACATAGGTCGCGAGGTCTGTCCTCTTTGAAGCGGTAAGCATTTTTTTTTATCAAGGTAAATTTGATTTTATGTTTCTATAAAATATGTATTTATTTATTTTGATTTTTTTAAGAGTTTCACAAATCACTATTTCGTGACAATTTTTCAGACAATAAAAATACTGTAAAATCTGTCTAAGGCGGACTCTGTGTAAGCCGGAAATCTGCCTACCGCGGAAAGGCTTTCAAGTCCCGGCGAATCCATTGAAAATAACATTAATATGTTCTCCATAAGTCGGAATCTGCCTAACGCGGAAACGGAAAGGATTTAAGGTCCGCCGAAAGCCAATTTTTATATAAGACGGAAAAAAGAATATTTTAAAACCGAAAAGCATTCGGTAAATGGAACTTTAAAACTGATAGATAGATCAAATACATATAATAAATAAATACATATAAATTACAAATATAAATAAAAGCACATTTTTAGGCATTCATTTCTTTGCAGTGAGAGAATTTTAATTTTGAAATTTTTCAGATTTAATGATAAGGAAAAGAAAATACGCAGTTTGTATTTGTTCAATCTACAACAGTTTCTTTTTATTTACAATTTTTAACACAAATAAATTTCTTTTTGTCTACGGTACATAAATTTAAATAATGCATTTTTATTTTTTCCATTACCCTTATAATAAAAAAAGAAAAAAATGGCCTTCATTCTTCCATTACCTTTATAATAATAATAATAATAATAAATACATGCTGTTATTCTAACTGTAAATGGACGACTACAAGATTCTAAAAAAATGTGATGCATTCAAAATTTTAAAAAATAAGTTTAAAAAAGTTTAAATTTTTAAATTTTTTAAAATTTTTGTACTGATTCATAAATTGCAGTTTTATACTTTTATCTTTGGGGGAGGGAGAGGGGCTCAAACAAAGGTTTATTAAACCATCTCATTAAATCAAAAGAGCATAAAATGCAAAATTTGTGATGTAAATTTATTTTTTTAAATACATTTAAATTATTTTTTAGTTTTAGAATAACAAAAAAAAAAAAATACTTTGAAAACTTCCCATGTATTCACAGAAAAAAATAAACTAAATAAAACCTGAAATTAAATAATTCAGTTGACTATATAAATTATTAAACCGTTGCCTAGCATTAAAAAAATTACATGTACTGTCTGTCAAAATCTGTTTCTGAAATAATTTAAGTTGCTTGTTACATGATTAGTTAAATACATAAATAATTAAATGATTTTCTGCATGGTATCGACAGCTAATGGCTAAATTCAGCATTAACAATAAATGGGAAATGTATTCACAGAAAAAATTAAGTGAAATAAAACCTCAAATTAAATGATTCAGTTGGCTAACTAAATTATTAAACCGTTGCCTAGCATTAAAAATTTCAAGATACAAAATATAATTGAAATTTGTTTTTGAAGTAATTTAAGTTGCTTGTTATATGATTAGTTAAATACATCAATAATCCAATGCTTTTCTGCATGGTATTGCCATCTATTGTCTAAATTCATCATTAACAATAAATGGTGGGTGATATCCCAATAAAACTCTCTTTTCAATAATGGGAGCGATAATAATGTATTTTATGCATTTTATACAGTTGTATCCTGTAAATCTAATATTCTACCACCCCAATACAACTAAAAATTGAACATATATTAATAAAAAAACAAGTTAAACTGCTTTTCAAGTTCAGTTGTTTATACACTTTTTAAACCATGCATAATTATGATTTATAATAAACCTATAATGATGCAATTCAATGAAAACCCAAATTACGTGATAATATGCAGTGATTAAAAATCTTAATATTTCAGAACAGGACCTAATTTACAATTTTAAAAATGCAGTTAGAGTTTTGAAAGAAATACCTAACAATTCAACAAAATTTTAACATTTTTTTAAACTCTATGTGTGTTAAATACATTTATATCCTTTCTTTTTTTATAATCCTTGTCTGCAATGCAGCAGTAAAATGATGCTTTCTTTATTTGTAGTTATTCATTTTTGAATCATTTTAAATGTAACCATCTTTTATTACTGACTTAAATTACAAAGGGGAGGGGGGGTATGTGATTTTTCATATTTGGTAGATAGAGATATATTATTCACATTTTATCTCATATTGAAAATTTAAATATCACATCCTTCAAAATTTTCATTCCATCACCCTTTGTCCTGCCTCCCATTTCTCATTAGCTTTGCATATGTGGCCGTCCCTCCGGGTGGTTCGGAACAGACCCCTTGAGTGTGGGAGGAGACCCGAAATCCGGCCGTGTTCGTTGTGTACGAATGCGAGGGTACCGGATGGGGAGGAGTCGCTACCTCCTCGAGAGACTTGCGGTCGACAGGCCAAGAGTCCGGTGGCCACGGGTAACGGGCGTTGTGCGTGGGTGCGTAGGTCCTTCGGGCTCCGGAACTAGGGACGCACCCCCCTTCCCTGGTAACCAGGTTCTCTGGTCAAGCCGGATAGCGACGATCCATAGCCTGATTCGAGTGCCGGTCTTAGGGTCGGACGGTGTAGCTGGGCAATGGGTAGCCAAAGCCATAGGACCCCATCCACCAATTGACAAGGGAGCCTAAGGTGAGAGAGCGGGCTTTGTAGTGTAAAGTCCTTGGTAACTCGCTAGTGACGACGGGGCTCGCGGGAACGCCATGCAGGGTCCGAAGGGTGAGGGTTTCGGACAGAGCCTGAGTTACTTTTTGACTCAGGTGGCTCATCCCGCCAAGGGCTGCAGCTGAAGCAGTTGTGAGCCGACCCTAAGGTGGGTAGGGTTTGGGGGTGCCCCCGTTGACCAGGAAGCGGTCGCGTGGGGAGGCCAGTATGGCTCTGGTTGCTCTACGTCGTGTCGTAACCCCTGGGAGGGTATCGGCTGGCAGGTCCACCATCGAACACTATTCCCGCAGGGAACCGGGCCGCAGGCTCGCCGGTAACACGGCGGCGCTTCGAACCTTGGGGGAACTCTTGGTCCGACCCAGATCCTGCGTGTCTTTGCGCTACTGGAGATTGCCTCGCCCAGTGTTGAAGATCTAGAGGTGTCTCCACCTAATTTTCGAACGCACTAACGGTCGCGGTCGGTCACCGCACGGAGTCAGGGGCATTCGTGCCTGGGTACCCTCGACGACCGTTAGGTAAGGTAGAGGTGGCCGGGCTTCTGCCGGCCTCCGGTGGCATCTCCGTCTTCGGGCGGAGTCGAGTCGCCGGGGGCGGGCGGGACCCGGGACCATCCAACCCCCTAGCGAGGCGGAGTCTGTTCCGTCTAGGTGGTGCTTTCCGTGGCCGCCTGGGGTCGCTAACTGCACCTAGTCTGGGATCTTTGGCTCAAGGCGAGATCCAAGAGGGTTTCCGTCGGTTGAGACGGGGAGTCTGGGCGAAAAGCCCGGAGCACTGTCGCTTTACGGCCGGAGGGATCTTCCCCGTTCTCCCGGGACTTCCCGCTAGGGGCCTCTAAATAACTTTCTTATCGGCTGCCTCGCATAAATGTCTTTGCCGGATAATGGTAGTTGGTCTTGTGAGCCTTTCGTAAAGCAACTCCGGCTCGGGAAGCCTCGGTTCAGTTTCGTGGGCCCAGCGTCTTTATAGGCGTCTGGTTCCTGCGGGCTTGCGGGGTCTACCAGGTTGGGTAACCAAGAGAAGGGACCATTCGGCTCTTCTAGCTGGGTGGTGAGGATTGTTGCTTCGATCAATTCGTCTCTCTGTTGGGAATAGCAGGCATGACGTGCTCTGGGCAGTGTGTCGGCTTATCTGGAATTTTCGGGAGGTTCCGCTTTGCGGGGCTCGTCTGGCGGCGACCTTCGGGACGCGTCGCGAGGCTTGTCTTGCGGACGGTTCCGACCGGGGACTATTGGGCTTGCAAGAGCCTGGGACCGGAAGGCAGGCACTATTTTTTTGGGGCACCTCCTGTCATAGCTTTGCATATCTATTTTATGATACTGAAAACTGAAATTATTACTTTACATTAAAGTAGCAATAAATGTTATGGCACATGTTAGTGTTATGTCACATGTTGATAGATTAAAAACTTACATGATGGACAATTATTTCTTAAAAAATAAAAAATCATTAATTTCCGAAATAAATTTTATTTGAAAGTATTTTTTTTTTTTTGCTTACAATTTTATTGTATTTTAAATAAAAAGTTTTAAAGAGTAATATTTCTTTATATTTTTCTTAATAAAGTAAACTTTTTACATAGTAAGTTTTAACAAAGCTTTCTATATCTGAGAATCAAAACCATACCCCCACCCCCCACATTTTGTATATTACTTCCATATCTTACCAAAAAGTTCTTTAAAAAAATCAAATAGCACAGCACTCTTTACAATATAAGTATGAGGTATGCTTTTTGAGGGGGGGGGGGATTAAAAGTTAATGGATATCACGATTATGAGTTCCTATCATTAGTCTTTATTTTTTTTTCTTTTTATTATTAACTTAAAAAAAGTAATGATATCAATTAAAAAAAACCCTTAATGGGTTACAAGTTTGTGACGCAACACTTTATCTTATTGCTATAAAAAATTTAAATATGGAACTTAAAAATAATGATATCAAATTTTAAGTGACGCTATATTATTTATTTTATCATGTTATTTTTGTTTTATTTATAATTGCATTCGTAAGAATTAGGTTAAATTTAAAAGGATGTATAAAAATGTATTCATTGATGCGTTATCATTCACATTTTTCATAAATTCAAACTATGAGTTTTAAAAGATATGATATCAAAATTTAAGTGACGCCTTGATGTAGCCTTAAACAATTTGTTTTAAAATTCAATTTTAATTGTTTTCGATTTGGCTAAATATATTTACACATCTAACCAAAACTTTTAATTTTCCAATACACTGTTAAAAATACCACTTTCACTGAACCTGTGCAATGCACTGTAATGTATTTATATGAATAAATTGAGTTATCTTTTGTGCCACGCTATCCAAAACTAAAAGTAAAATTTATGTAAGTGATTTCTTTGCGTCATTGTATCCAAACTAAGCGAAATATATGCAAATGGATATTATGACGTAAAGAAATCATTTACATAAATTTTACTTTTGATTTTGGATAGAGTGGCACAAAAGATAAATCAATTTATTCATATAAATACATTACAGTGCATTGTACAGGTTCAGTGAATGTGGTATTTTTAACAGTGTATTGGAAAATTAAAAGTTTTGGTTGGATGTGTAAATATATTTAGCCAAATCGAAAACAATTAAAATTGAATTTTAAAACAAATTGTTTAAGGCTACATCAAGGCATCACTTAAATTTTGATATCACATCTTTTAAAACTCATAGTTTGAATTTATGAAAAATGGGAATGATAGCGCATCAATGAATAAATTTTTATACATCCTTTTAAATTTAACATAATTCTTACGCATGCAATTATAAATAAAACAAAAATAAAATGATAAAATAAATAATATAGTGTCACTTAAAATTGGATATCATTATTTTTAAGTTCCATATTTAAAATTCTTATAACAATATGATAAAGTGCTGCGTCACAAACTTTTAACCCGTTAAGGGTTTTTTAATTGATTTATATACATATATTTTTTTGTCATCGGAGGCGACACTAAATTCTGAAAAACCAGAATTCCTGTTTTCTAGTTATGTCAAACTATATTATATGTTTCTTATCATATACAGAGAAGTTTAGAAATGTTGAATATTATTGCTATTTAAATACTGAAATCCTAGAATACAGACTGAATCCACGCTGTATTTTGATAGTTTTACAATTATTATTTGATAATTTTTTTTTTGTTTGTTTCAGTTCTCTGAAAGTATATCAGCTTGAATGAAAGACATAAAATTTAACAAGGGACCTGATGTGATACTCGTCGATTTAGACAAGAGTCGTATCTTAGGAAAAGAGTTGTCACGAGAAACAAAAATCCAATGAAAATACCATTCCGAAATGAACACCGCAGTAGCTGCAAGGCAATTTACACAAGAATCCTACCAACGGATAAAAAAAAATAAATAAGCATGTTTTTCAAATGTGAGAATTGGTTTTTAATGTTGTTAATTGTATTTTGTTCTTGCTTTTGGAACACAATATTAAAGAAGTTTGTATGTTTTGTTAGTTAATAAGTGGAACAAAAGTCAGTCTTACTCATAAAAATGACAAAACTTGAGGAGAACTTTTAAAATAGAGTTTGATGTTATCAGACCTTTAAAACTTTCGTCGTGGTATAAAATATCATTGTTTAGACATACAGGAAAACGGATAGTTAAAATATTTTTTTCTAAAAGACATTTACTTTTTTCGTGAAAAATTACTTGCTGCGGAAAAGCACCAATGTGTCTAAAAAACAAACAGACTTTCAAAATCTAAATAAGTTTTCGATATATTTTCTTACGAGGAAGCTAGATTTTAAATATCCATTTTATTTATTTATTTATTGAACAAACTGATAATCAATTCACTCGCAATTTAAATAATTTCTTTTAAAAACTTTCTTCTTTCAATTAATTATTCTTCAACATTTTTTCACTCTTGTATATTATAATAAAAACTTGTCTTTAGAAGATCTTTTTACTTAAAATTTATTTCTGCAAAACTCCTTAAATTAAATATAATGAAGTGATTAGCTACTGTGAGCGAATATGCCATCTGAAAACTCATTACATCAGATGCATCAACAATCGTTAAGGATTTCTTTAACAAGAGAATGTTGCTGTTAGTAATAAGATATGTACAGTAACAAATACATTAACATTTAAGTTCGTTTATTACGTAGAATGTATTAGCAAATTTCATTCCTTTATGTCCATGCAAGGTCATTTAATAAAGCAAATTAATCTCGCAGATTACGAAAACTAGAATTTGATTTGGTGTTAATTATCAGGCTGAAAATACATAGTCATTAATGAATTTAATTACTAGAGCTTGATTTTAAATATCCTTTTTTTATTTATTGTTTTTAAACAAACTGAAAATCAGTTCACTCACAATTTAATTAATTTGTTTTAAAAAGGTATTTATTTCAATCAATTGTCCTTCAAAAATTTTTCACTCTTTAGAAAATTATAATAAAAACGTTACATTATAAAAACGTGCCTTTAGAATATTTTTTTTACTTAATTTTGTTTTCCTGTAAAACTTCTTAAATTAAACACAACGTGGTGATTAGCTACTGTGAGCGAATATGCCTTCTGAAAACAAATTACATCAGATGCATCAACAATCGTTAAGGATTTTTTTAACGAGAACAACGTTGTTGTTAGTAATGTGACACCTACAGCAATGAATATATGTACATTTGAGTTAATGGATTTCAGTTGATGTTGAAAGTATTAATAAACTTCATTTTTTATGTCCATACAAGATCATTCGATAAAGCAAATTAATATCGTAGATTACAATAAATGGAATTTCGATTTGATAATTATTATCAGACGGAAAATCTATAGTTATTGATGATTCAAAGTTTGGCCTTCTAAGAATCTTCCGGGGCGCAAAAAATATATCCATTTGAATGGTTTTATTGACACACAAAACTAGTTATACTGTGATATTGCTGTTAAATATACAGTGTTTTCAACAAATTCCAGGACTAATCTCACACATACCATATAACATAGAGATTATACTTGCATTTGATACTAAGCTTCTACGTAGTCTCCTATCAATTCCATACAATGTTTGGAATGAGTGTACAGGTCAATAAATACCTTATTGAGCGCCTCAACTCAACACTATTGAGTTCTGATGTCTCAGCCGCTTCAGTGTCATCTATAGTCATTTACCGCTACTCTTCACCTTCAATTTCAACTTAGCAAATAAAAAGTAGTCATTGGTAGACAGATTTGGTGAGTACGGTGGGTGGTTGATGCACACAATGTGCCTCCTCGCCAAAAATTGCTGCACAAAGATTGGACTTTGTGAGCTGGTACCGGTGTTGCCAGACTGGAGATTTTTTTGCCCCCAGACTGTTGATTGTGACCGCTTTTTTGAAATAGAAATGTTAACTCTATTTAAAAATAGATTAAAAATTCTGAAAAATAAGGCGGATTATACTATTTAAAAAAAGTGGTGACAGTCAAATAATCTGAATTAAAAAAATCCCTAATCTGGCAACACTGCCTGGTACCTTGTCGTGCTTGAGGCACCAATTTCCATTGTCAGAAAATCGGGCGTCACAGGCCGCATTCGTTTCAAAAGGTGATTAAACACATCTTTGTGGAATGCTCAGACACAGTGGGTGGTTAGATGCTATCAACAATTGCACATTCTGAACATTTTCCACATTTCGACTTGAACATGGACGATTTGATCTCCCATTGTCTTTGGTCAACTCTTTACCAACTTCAAACATCAACAAGCACTCAAATACTAGCGAACGACTCATAGCATCCTAACCATACGCATATTTAATCATTTTGCATGTTTCTGTGGCCGAGTTAAAACGAAATTTCATGTTCTTTCTTTGTTTCCTTTTTTTCGATGACAATGACACACACACACTCTTTACGAAAATGAACGCTACCAATTCGAAATTTCATAGAAATGAATACAACCACTTGATACGCATGGACGAAGGTCGTTGATTGGTTATACCGTCAGTTTCGCAGAGATGGCGCCATCTGTGTTTTTTTACGAGCGGGAGTCGAGGAACTTTTTGAATGCTCTGTGCATTTTACCAATTCTTTTGAACGCTTTTTCTGCATTAGAAAGTGCTATGCTACATTTCACTATCGATACAACTTCTGAAGCTGTAAAAATCATTTTCGTCTGTTTATCTGTCATTAACTACGCTAAAAATATTTCATCCGTTAGAGTAGTACACAAGGTAGTTTTTATTAATTCTGTCTTATATGCAAACGTATAAACGAATTTATTTGCGTTTTAACAGAAAAAAAGAATCTGTTTATGTCATCAAAAATATTTCAAAGAATTTATAGACAAACAGTATGCGAGGAATATGTTTAACAAAAAAATAATATAATCTCCGTAAATATCAGATATTTGAGTTCTCTCGACATTTACTGCAGAACTTTTATTCTTTTTAATTTTACATAGCTGTGATGCGATTTGAAATATTTAAAATAAAATGAATGTTTTATTTCAAATATTTTCATACCAACATATAGAATTATATGTATAAACGTAAATTAGAGAAGGATGGGAAGCGTAGGAAGCTTTTCTACAGAAACGAAGTATATTTTTCTGAATAATTAAACTTAGATGATTATTTTTCAGTTCATATTATATTTTGGATTAATGTATCGTAAACTAATTACTAAAGAAAAACATTATCGAGATAGGCAAAAATTATGTTACATTTATGTTCAGAAGAACGATGGTTAAAAGCATTTCCCAGAAATTTCCATCAAATTCAAGCGTAATTTTAAAAATTGATCCCCAAATTAATCTACATTTTCATTACTATACTTTATTTATGACTGAATATTTGCTTAACTATACTTTATTTATGACTGAATATTTGCTCTAAAATGGCGGCAAAAATCAATATCACCATATTTAGATGTACTGTGTTAGCTTTACTCTGTGTGGTTTCTAAATTTAAAATGCAGTAGAGCTTCATTTATCTGAAACTCTCGATTAACTGAAATCCATTTTTTTAACTATCACATTCTTTGTGTGCAAAGTCATTTTGAAAAAGTATTTTTTTTTCTTTAGCTATCATATTCCTTGTGTGCACGCGGCCCTTTCCGAACTACGGGTAGTACAGTAAGGGGGGGGGGGGGGGCTCCTTACTAATTCTGCAAAAAATTATCATACAAGAAAGTTACTGGTACCACACGGTTGTTAATAAAGTGGACTTTTAAATGATGTATGTAAAATTTGCTTAAGGGATCATCTACCAATTAAAACGAACCATAACTTTGTTTTTTTTTCAACAGCAATATACAATTCTGACAGCATAAATGAACTCTACACCCTAAAAGCCTAAACACTAATTTTTTTGCAATTCGTAGAAGTTTTCGAGAAAATAATTGCTTTAAAACGAGTGTATCTTAAGGGTTGTATCCAAATTCAAGATCCATACTCGATTGTTGACCGAGAGAGCCTACTTCGTGATCAATGGATCTTAAGCGCCACTCAAGCAGTCGCATTGCTAGATTACAGAATAGCATAAGAAATTTCAAAATATCTTGTCACTTCTATCATAGACGGCCCCTTAAACCATCATTATGCCGTTTTATAAGCATGATTTGAAAACTACTTAGAAGAAAAATGCGAAAATTTGGATTTCCATAAAGAAGGACTTAATAAATCTAAATCCATCAAAAAATTGTAGGTTGCAATTCATAATTTTTTCGAATATTAATTTCATAATTCATATCATAAAATTATAAAAATTACAAATTCAACGTATTTATGTTTGGGTATTTTAGTATTATTGCTACACAAAAAATTAGTACATAAGGAGAATAATTTCAGGAGATATTAATAAAAATATGGAAATGTCATTTAACATTAGAAGCACCAAATTTTGAATGTTTATAATTCAAAAACTTATCATTCAAATGACATGAAATTTGGTGTCTGAGCATAATTTGAACCGAAGATTTGAAATATCTTGTTAAAATTGGGTATTGCCATTGAAAAAAAAAGAAGTTTGGGTTCGTTTTAATAGGTAGATGGCCTATTTAAAACGAAAAACGCCCCAAAGCAAATTTTATATACATCATTTAAAAGTAGACTTTAGTTCCAATCGTTCGGTACCAGTAACTTTCTTCTACGATAATTTTTATTTTAGTTAGGAGGAGTGTTTATTTTTTTCCACGACTCTGCATATAAATATTTTCGATCCCCTTTCTTATCACCATCTACCTCGACCTAGAAAACCTCGGTCGAACGCTCAAATGAAATTCACGATAACATTTGATTGGACATTATCAAGGAGACGTCCAATTAGGATTAAAGGTGCATACCGTTTGAGCGTTCGACCGAGGTTATCGGTATAACTCGGGGTCGAAGTAGTTGGTGAATACGAGCGTTAGAGTTCCTTCGAATTTAACTCGAGCTGCTGTAACCTGCGGAGTGGGACGAACAAAGTAACAATTCTGAAGATTTTGAATGTTTTTCAAATGGTTTCGCATGGCTGGAGCAACAGAAAGATTGTGATACTGGTGAACTAATAATATTAAAAAAAACTTCGTAAGGTACTTCGTACAACTTCGTAAAAGGTACTTAATTTCAAAATTAATATTCAGGTAATTTATTCTGGTTTCTATTTTGACACTGCTTTATTTTTATTAAGCACTTGTTACCATATAATAAGAAATAATGCATATATTTCTTTAATCTCAAAATTGAAGCATTCTCGATTATCCGAAAATTTCGATTTTTCCGAAAAAGGGTCGGTCCCAATTACTTTGGATGATCGAGATTCCACTGTTGTTGAAGTTGAAATTAAAATTAAAATAAATAAATCTCTATTGGTACAGAAATAACATTAACCCTTTATGTCACAGATTATGAATTCAAGAATATTCAAACTTCTAAACTTCTTTTTCGGGAATTTTTAAACTACATTAGAAGGTTTACACAATCATTTAATAAATTTTAGGAGGATTTTGCCAATAAATATAAATTAATTACATTTGTATTTATAGGTATTTTGTGCAATATTTATAACTTCACACAAACCTTTTATTAAAAATATTTTCTTAGTATTTTGTAATATTAGGAAATGTACAAATATAATGCTCTTTTAATAGAAATATAGGAATAATTCCGAACTGAAACCTTTTACCTACAATCATTCAAAGTCAAAAAAGCTAAAGAGATGCAAATGGAACAGAAATCATCCTTTTAAAAATATTTTTGTTTTGTTCAACAAACAATGCTTTTGGAATAAGATAAAGCGCAGAATCTGTAACATATTCTAAACTGTATTACTACTAATCGATGTATTAAATGAATTTTATAACAAGTTATTTGAATGGTATTTTAATGAACCATCGGGACATAAAGGGTTAAGCAAAAATAATCAAAAATAACGGTTCACCTTCCAGGTCCTTTTCAAGCAAAAATGGAATTTGCGCTAAGTAAGCAATACTATTGATATGAAGATAACAATAAGAAAGTTTTAAATAAAGAAGATAAGAAAAGAATAAATCTGAAATTAGAGGATAGTACGAACTTTGTACCAAAGAGACGTCCTCGAAATGTGAAAATGCGTAATAAATTAAAGTATTTGGAGCTTTCAGAAATCGCGGCTGCACATGGCTGAAGAGTCCTCATTTGAAAAATATAACTACCGTCAGGGAACGTTCAGACACAAACTGTAGTTTTCTGGGCAGATTCCACGTTTTCCTTGTCATGAATTAGAAAACCCTCACATTTGCAAAACTTTTTACAAATAATCGAGTTACCGCTGTACGAGTACTTACAGAGTCGTGTCTTTGAGGGCACTAATTTTCTGAAAATATACTAGTTAATGTCCTATCTCGAAGAACAGATGCCTAAGGCATTTTAATGTGTAACCGT
The DNA here is from genome assembly GCA_963932465.1 of Maratus speciosus. Classification (NCBI taxonomy): domain Eukaryota; kingdom Metazoa; phylum Arthropoda; class Arachnida; order Araneae; family Salticidae; genus Maratus; species Maratus speciosus. The sequence goes on from OZ010786.1 coordinate 26,565,702, forward strand.
TAGTGGTGTGGTCTGGATGTTCTTGTGGATAACATCGGTACGCAGAAAAGCGTCCAGTAGAGATTAAACATAACAATAACAGTGCAACAAAACTGTATCCAGTATAGGATAATAATCTAACAATTAGTGCTGAAGGTTCCATAATGAATTATTTACTTCGTCTATTGATTATTCGTATTACTAATTATGTTTTTAGATTTACATATAAGTGTCAAAATGCAGAGATCAAAAAATGTCTTTCTTCACATCATTTAAATTTAACAAGGATGAGGCTTATCAAAAGATAAAATACGTATTCTTGATGAACACATACAACATCTGAAAAACCATGGGAACATTTCAGACAATAATAAAATAAAAATTTTAAACGAATAGGTACATTCGGAAGCTATTGTTAACGTAGGACAGGGTTGGCGAACCTTTTTATAGCCGTGTGCTATTTTTGTTTCCAAAAATATTTACATCATCTTGACGTGCCAACTAATAAAAAAATTTAGTGGATTGAAAAATCATGATTAAAAATCACTTATTAATATATTTTTTAAATGAGTATTTCACTGTATCTTTATTCCTGATATATCCTGATATATATTCTTATGTCCTAAATTTTAAAGCAGTGAATATTCCTATAAATGAAATCGACAATATGTTCGGCATGTTATAAAAATAACATAATACACAATATTCAATTAATAAGTAATGATCCGAGTTCGAGGGTATAAAAATCACATGCTTCAGGAAAAGAAAACGCATATTTCCATAGCAATGGTATTCCATAGTATGGCAAAAAATATTTTAAATCTTTGAAAGTAAATTATTTTAGAATATGTGTGTATATGGAAGACATTTACACTAAAATTTAAATGATTGACTACATAATTATAATTTTAACTGCTTTTTATATAATTTACGCTTGAATATAAAAATGTACTCCGAAATGCTCTTCTCTCGACTTATTTCACACTTTTGTCTTATTTGGCCTAAAATTGCATTGTTTGGTGACGAAGGTAATAAATAAATAGCATGTAGCTCACTAATACAGCCATTTTTACAAATACTTCTAGTTTTTCCTGTAAATCATATGATGGGAGAATTATATAAAAATAATAATTAAATTAATCTAAAAAAAGAAAAAGACTAAAGAATGTAATCCAATTTTATTTCCTCAAGTTTTCAGACACGTTTTTATTAATCTGGCGCAAGCGATAAAGGAGTTAAAAAGAAAAAAAAAATTGCCATTAAAAATTGTCAAATCAAATTTTCAGATTCATTTTTTAAGCCAATCGCAAGCGATAATTCGCCAAATATTGTACCAATTGTAAAATTTCACAATAATTTATACTTTAAGCAATACAAATATTTATTCCATGTTTAAATTAAATATTTTCGTTTTATAATATTATGCTTATTAAAACTTTTTTTCTTGTTGTTTTTTAAATTAAATATCAGTATTTTTTTCATTTATACGCGAGGTGTTTGTATTATTTTCTAACAGATATAGCCATCTTAATTCTTTAATCAACAAACCTTTCGCCAAAAGATAATCACTGGCAACCTTTTCGTTCAAAATAGCCTAAAATACGAAATTTATTATCAAAAATCATGGATATCCCTGTATATTTTCTCATATTCTATCCCGGGAATATTTCCTATCGAATGATACAATTTTGAAAAAAATACACCGCGTAGTTTTTGAAAACACTCGAGCGGAACTTTTAGAGCGTGCTGCTTTATAATATGCCCGCTGCGCTGGTCAGTATTTCCAAATGAACCTTGGATTAAACGAAATAAATTTGAACTTGTATTTTAAACAATATGGACCTTCAGCTGTACTTTGCTCATTGCTGAAAACGATACGAACGCCATTGCAATATTATATTATCTTGAGCGTTGGACAAAATTTAGCTATTAACCAGCAATTCTTTTAGTTGATTATTAACAGTGCACTTTTGGTAGGGTAATGATACCCTTATGACAAAAGGAATTAAAATGGTCTCTGATCTGAAATTACTAAATTCGAATCCATTAGAATTATTGCACAGATTGACCACTGAACATGAATAATGTTCAGGTGGTTTATTTTCGTTTGATAGTCCTTGAACGCCTGGAATCTCATTTCGCGCAATATGTGATTCTGGTAGCTTAAATATAATCTCACTAAATGTTACGCTATATTTCTTAATAAATGTCCTCTTGTGACAGCTCTACTACTACTGTTTTCTCTCTTTGGATTCCAGCAGAGTATATATTTTAAAAAATAATTCAACAATTTTGCAGTCAAAAAAGAATGTTTAACTTTCATATTAAAAAGAAAAGTGAAATATAGATAAGTGTGTTTATCAAGCTGAATTTTTTGAATAAAATTAAAATGACGCCATTTTCACTGCCTTTTCATTTTGTAAACGATTTACAAACATGTAACCGTTTACACGTTACAAAACCCGAGGACTTAATATTGTAGAAAAATAAACCTCTTGCATCCAATAAAATCTTTCTAATCATCTGTAATCGACTCCATTGTGATGGTTGACGTCAAACATTAAGACTGATTCAACAAAATTGTTACAGATTTACCAGAGTTAATGACAAAACAAACTTAATTACTCGCCATGTTACGATCCAATAAATAATGTCAAATTGTTGTTGAGTCAATTATAGATTTTTTATGAATAAATATTCATGTCTTAAATAGATGACAATGATAAATAAAGTTAGTGATACAAAAAAGTTTAGCAATAAGCATTTTGGTGAATACATGAACCGAAGATTTATTTTGCATTTTTCTAAAGAGCATAACAACACGGACAAAAAAAAAAAGCTTGCTAATTCCTTTCCAGGCAAGAGTAAACTAATCTACCGTCTATTATGAAAACAACTCTTAATTTGTTGCTAAATTTAGCTGAAGCGACGAACTAGAAAAAATATCTGAAATTAAATTCAGCAAGCAATTTTTATTGCAAAATTTTTGCCCTTTTTTACAATAATAATAACGCATAATTGCTGAAATCTTCTTAAGAATCTTCTTATATCCTTACTTTTAAAGCAGTGAATATTCCTATAAGTGAAATTGGCAATAGATCCAACATCCTAAAAAAATTAATAATATAATACGCAATATTCCATCAATAAGTAATGATCTGAGCTCCAGGTTATAAAAATCACATGCTTGAAGAAAACAAAACGGCATGTTTCCATAGTAATGGTATTCCATACTATGATAAAAAATATTTTGAATCTCTGAAATTAAATTATTCTATCATATGTGTGTAATTGGAAGACATTTACACTAAAATTTAAATATTTGCTACATAATTATAATTTTAACTGATTTTTATATGATTTACATTTGAATGTAAAAATTTATTCCAAAGTCTTCTCCTACATAAAAATAAAATAAAATAAAATAAAAATTATTGCGATCTTCGCTTGACTTATTTCACGCTTCTGCCTTGGCTTAAAATTGCATTGTTTGGCGACAAAAGTATTAATTAAATAGCATGTAACTCATTAATACAGCCAGTTTTATAATTACTTATTCTATTTTTTCCTCAAGACACATACGATGGGAGAGTTACATAAAAATGCTAATTAAATTGAAAAACAAACGAAAAAAGACTAAAAGAATGTTACTTAAGTTTTATTTCTTCAAGTTTTTTCAGGCACATTTTTATTAACCTGACGCAAGTGAAAAATCGCCAAATAATGTATCAATTGCTTCTTTCAAACTAATTTATTTTTTAAGTTTTATAAACATTTCTCTCGTATTTAAATTAAATATTTTCGTTTTATAAATTTATCTTTCATTAAAAGGGTTTTTGATTCTTTTTTTATTAAACGAATAACAGTTATTTTCTTTTAATTTGCGAGTTGTTTAAATTATTTTCTACCTGATATAACCGTTTCAGTTCTTTAACCAACGATAAAATGATGCCAAAAAATAATTACTTGTAACCCTTTTGCCAAAAATATCAACAAAATACGAAATTTATTACCAAAAATTAGAGCTATCCCTCTATATTTTCTCATAAACCACCCCGGGAGTATTTTCTATGGAATGATACAATTTGGAAAAAAATCCACCGGGTAGTTTTTGAAAACACTCGAGCGGAACTTTTAAAGCTTACTGCTTTATAATATACTAGCAGGCTATGCCAGCTGCGCTGGTCAGTATTTCCAAATAAACCTTGAATTAAGCGAAATGGTGAATTCGAACTTATATTTTTTTTCAATGCACCTTTTGCTTGAATGTCCTTCCGCATTGCTGAAAAGATGCGAACGACATTGCGATATTATATTACCTTATGCTTTGGACAAAATTTAGCTATTAAGAAGCAGTTCTTTTAGTTGATTATTCACTGTGCACTTTTGGTAGGGAAATGAGGCCGTTATGACAATAGGAATTAAAATGTTCTCATATCTGACAATATTAAATTAGAGATGCATTACAATGATTGCAGAGATTTACCATTGAACTTGAATAATGCTCGGGTGGTTTATTTTCGTTTGTTTGTCCTTGATCTCCTGGCTTCTCAGCTCGCACAATATGTGATTCTGGTAGCTTAAATACAATCTTACTGGATGTTAGTTATATTTCTTTATAAACATCCTCTTGTGCTACTACTGTTTTCGTTCTTTGGATTTTAGCAGAGTAAATACTGTCAAAAAAGTAATAAATTATTTGCAGACAAAGAAAATTGTTTAACTTTATGTTTAAAAGAAAAGTGAAACATAAAAATGTGTGTTTTTAAAGATGAATTGCCTGAATAATTCTAAAATGACGTAATTTTCACTGTCTTTTCATTTTGTAGACCAGCTGAAATCATGTAACCGTTAATCCGGGAAAAAGCTCGAAGATTTAATCTTGTAGAAAAATAAACCTCATGCATCCAATAAAATCTTTTTAATCATCCGTAATCGACGTCATTGTGAGGGTTCACGTCAAACATTAAAACTGAAGCAACAATATTGTTGCACGTGTACCAGGGTTAAGATCTGACAAAGAAAAATGAAGTTAGTTATTCAAAAATTTAAGCAATATGCATTTTAGTGAATACCTGAACCGAAGATTTATTTTGCATTTTTCTAAAGAGCATAATAACACGGACAAACAAAAAAGCCTACTATTTTCTTTATATTTAAGAGTAAATTAATCTTCCGTCTGTTGTGTAAATAACCCAGATTATGAAAATAACTCTTAATTTGTTGCTGTGTTTAGCTGCTAGAGTGTGCGTCAGGACAATTCGCTTTATAATGATCGAAATTCCAGGTAATTTAATCCTATCTAGGCTGAAATGACAAGTCCACGAGCATTATTCCATTTGCTACCATTTAGTAATCACTAATTTCAAAATCTGTCTAATCTTTTGAATTTTGATACGCCATCCAATATGCTAATTGGCGGGTGACGCGATTCCGTAAGATTAGTCCAATATGTTCAATAAAACATTTTTTAAAGAATGGTTAAGGAAAATAAAGTTATGCAGAAAAACTAAAAAGAAATAACAAATTAGCAAGCAATATTTTTTGCAAAATGTTTATTTTTATTTTTATAGTAATAACGTATATAATTGCAGAAATCCTCTTAACAATATTCGGCTCAGATGTCATATTCGTCCCATATTGGCGCGATTTTTTCTGACGCCAATGTCATATAAGCACCGGGTAGTAAACTGGCGAAAGAGTGTCGTTATTTTGCTTGAAATGGTAACCCGGATGTTATTGTTTCTTTATTAATAGTTATTAAGTTTTCGCCAAATTAGCTTCGGATAAAAATCGCGCCAATATGGGGCGAATATGACATCTGTGCCCAATATTCTTATATCCTAACTTTTAAAGCAGTGAATATTCCTATAAGTGAAATCGATAATATGTTCGGCATGTTATAAAAATAACATAATACACAATATTCAATTAATAAGTAATGATCTGAATTCGAGGATATAAAAATCACATGCTTGAGGAAAAAAAAACGCATGTTTCCATAGTAATGGTATTCCATAGCATGGTAAAAAATATTTTAAATCTTTGAAAGTAAATTATTTTAGAATATGTGTGTATATGGAAGACATTTACACTAAAATTTAAATGATTGTCTACATGATTATAAATTTAACTGCTTTTTATATAATTTACACTTGAATATAAAAATGTACTCCGAAATGCTCTTCTCTCGTTTTATTTCAGACTTTTGTCTTATTTGGCTTAAAATTGCATTGTTTGTCGACGAAAGTAATAAATAAATAGCACGTAACTCCCTAAAACAGCCATTTTTACAAATATTTGTTTTTTTCCTGTAAATCATATGATGGGAGAATTATATAAAAATAATAATTAAATTGACCAAAAAAAAAAAAAAAAAAAAAGATTAAAGAGTGTAACCTGGATTTTATTTCATCAAGCTTTCAGACACGTTTTTATTAACCTGGCGCAAGCGATAAAAGAGCTAAAAAGAAAAAAAAAATTGCCATTCAAAATTGTCAAATCAAATTTTCAGATTCATTTTTTTTAACCTATCGCACGCGATAATTCGCCAAATATTGCACAAATTGTAAAATTTCACAATAATTTATACTTTAAGCATTACAATTATTTATTCCATGTTTAAATTAAATATTTTCGTTTTATAATATTATGTCTTATTAAAACTTTTTTTTTGTTGTTTTTTAAGTTAAATATCAGTATTTTTTTCAGTTATTCGCGAGGTGTTTGTATTATTTTTTATTATTTTCTAACAGATATAGCCATCTTAATTCTTTAATCAACAAACCTTTCGCCAAAAGATAATCACTGGCAACCTTTTCGTTCAAAATACTAGTAGAATACGAAATTTATTGTCAAAAATCATAGCCATCGCTGTATATTTTCTCATAAACCACCCCGGGAATATTTCCTATCGAATGATACAATCTGGAAAAAAATCCACCGGGTAGTTTTTGAAAACACTCGAGCGGAACTTTTAGAGCTTACTGCTTTATAATATATATACAGTGGCGGTCAAAAGTTTCCGGCCAGTTAGTTTTTTTGATTTGTTTGACAGAACGTTTTAGCGAAGAAGAAGTTCAATTGCTCCAAAAGTTAGGAATAAGCAAACTACCTCTGACCACGTGATTATTTTGATTGGTTAATTAAGATACTTGATGCAAAGGGGAGGAATTCAAAATTCGCGCGTGCAAAAGTTTCCGGCCATTCGTCATTCATTAGTTTTTGCTATCGCTAAAGTGTTTTTTTGGCCATGTTTGTTAATTAATCAAGGTGAATAATGTATTTGAAATTCAAAAATGAAAAGTTTAACAATTTATTGTTCCTAAATGAGCGATTTGTTTGTCGCTAAAGGGACAATCCGCTCGTGAGATTGCGGCAAAGTTGTCGATCGGAACATTTGCTGTAAAAGATATTTTTTAAAAATATAAAGATGGTCATGGCCTTCGGAACTTGCCACGGTCCGGGGGACCCCGGAAAAAGACTTTTCTTGTGGACATAATTATCAGAAGAAAAGCAGTTGATGGCCCGCGTAAAAATGCCGCTGCAATTCCACGCCATTTATGGTGTTAGAAGCGATTTATGGTGTTATGGTTATTGTTGAAACAAGTCTATCTACAGTGTCAAGACGCTTATGTGACGTAGAACTTTATGGAACAGTCGGTGTTAAAAAACCTTCCATAAGTAAAAAAATTCAGAGGGCCCGAATGACGTTTGCCAAGGAATACAAAGACTGGACAAGTGAAAACTGGAAAAAAGTACTATTTTGAGATGAATCGACGTTCACTCTTTTTGTGAGTGATAAAAAACATTACAACCGACGACCTAAAAACAAAAGATAAGGTGCGAGATACATTATTTCTACAATGAAGCACGGCGGAGGACACGTTATGCTGTGGGGAGCATTTTCTGGAAAATGCACCTGTCCGTTATTTGAAATGCGGCACGATGAACAGTGCAATGCATAAGGATATCTTGCAAGATCATTTGCTGCATATTGGAGGAAAAATTGTGGTCTCAACTACTTGTTTCATCATGATAGCGACCAAAAGCATACACCCAATCTCGTCAAGCAGTGGCTTTCGCACAAAAAACTTCGCTTTTGAAATGGACAGCCCAATCATCCGACCTCAATATAATAGATAATCTTTGAAACTAACTTAAAAACGTGTGTGGAATTATAAATATTGCAATTTAGCAGCATTTTTACAAAACTTGCAAGAACCGTGGACAAAACTCAACATTAATGATCTACAACTGTTCATTGAATCGATGCCGCGTTGCTGCGCCGCAGTACTTATTGCTAAATGTATGAATACAAAATACTAATTGTAAATGTTGTTGATCACTGTTATTTTCTTTTATAACACCATTTTCTTCCAAACTTGCCAAGGTGGCCGGAAACTTTTGAGAACATGCGTTTTCTTTTGCAATTAATTTTGTCAATTAAATTTATTAATATTTAATTTTTATTACATAAATAAGTTCTTAACTGTTATGTCAATAAAGTGTATAAGTATCACTTTGAGATTCCTCTTCATATGGGTATACTTACAAATTAACCAAAAAATTTATGCTGGCCGGAAACTTTTGACCGCCACTGTATATGATATGATATGATGATAACAAAAGAACAAATAAATTAGTATAACATTAATAAAAATACAAATAAAACGTCGAAATAAAAATCACTTGATGGCGTGAACATGTGTAACTTCCTTAAAGTCAAGTGAATGCGACATTTACGATCAACCATTATTGGTATTTAATCTTATAGTTTGGCGACAGATTTTTGGTCGATGGGATAACCAAGTAGCACCGTTTTAATTTACCACTCGAAAAATAAAAAAATGCTAACTGGCGAGTTAAAAAAAAAGCTATTGGCGAGATTTTCACCCGGCTAACATAAAAGTATCAGGAATTCTTTGTCATCATGGCAACTTTTATGTAGTTTTATTCGAAAATATAATTTTGATTCTTTAATCAAAATGGAAACCTTTCTCTTGAAATGCGAAGGAATCAGCCCGTTGTTTATGGCAGTTACATGACTTGGACTATTATAATATAAACGAAATAATGGTGATAGAATAATATTCGGCGACTTATCACACCTGTGGCTGGCTAACATTAAACTACCAAAATGGCCGCCTGGAATATAAAAAGCGAAGGGATCCGCCTGGAGCTGTTGATGATAGTCACATGAATTAGGCTATTATTATAGAGATTGTTTTCAATTTTAAAAACAGCGCAAAGAATAATATTTCCTAACGATTAAAAATTTATTTTCACGTGACTATTAAAAACGGAAAAAAAAAACTTTAAAATTACTATTAAATGAGTACGTGTTAAAGGCAGGAAAATATTGAAAATTATGTCCTGAAAATTGTATTTACACGTGAATATTAAAAGGGAAAGGAAACTTTAAAGTAATAAATACATTAATATGCGTTTAACCCTTTCACGGACAAGACACTTCTATTCGTACAATCTTGAAATCAGTGAATGGCACCAGAATTTACAAACAAATTTCGAAATGCAAAAATGCTTTTTTCACTTCCTTAATAAAAGGGAAATTTTCATCCTAATATTCTGATGCTAATGTGGCATTTAAGAATTAAAATTAAGTGGTCCAAAAATGAACCATCGCCCTTGAAGGGGTTAAAGTAGCAAATTTTAGTAAGCGTATTATGTCAACTGTTTTATAACGCTGTTAAAAAATACCGAGAGACAAAGACTCTGTTTACTTAATTCATTTTATTTTACCTTCTTTTCAAATGTTTAACTGATCTTCTTTAACCAAACACGAAAACAACCATTGGATGTCTTAACAGCAACTGATTCTACCTAAAATTTTTGCAATCAAAGGGAATTGAATGGAAACCCGTTTACAGGGAGATCGCTACAGGTTTTTTCAGTATAATTCAATCTTCTCTAATCTTTTTAAAACCGATCAGATTAGCGTGATTTTAGGTTCTACAGTAAACGGGGGTTGGCGAGCGTAGCTTGCAGGGGGCAGAGCCTCCTAGTATATATATATATATATATATATATATATATATATATATAAGTGTTTTACTAAGGTGTGGTTTAGGGCTCTAGGAGTCATGATCGGTGTAGATCTTCAAAAATTTTCCGAAATTCCATCTTAGGGGAGAATGTCATAGGTAGTATTTCATACGAAATCTGCCTAATACGAAACAAATAAAACAAGCAGGAAGCGGGAATTCTGCTTTTTCAGAATTCAGTGTCACCTACGATGAGGAATTTTATTATTATTATTAGGAGATGGAACCTGTCGAGTTTCGACTAAAGAAAATGTTTAAGAAGGAACTGGTTCATTAATTTATAATAAACCTACTAAATTAGTTGCAATAAAAAGTACATCTTATACTGGTTAGTCTAACTCTCAAACAAATTATTTTAATCTAAAGGTCACTGCTCTTCTATAAAGACATTTTAAAATTTTGCAAAATTTTGCGTTTTATTAGTGTGTGATTTCAATTGCGTTATTTTAAAAAAATGAAGCATTTCCACCTGTGAAGAATTTCCAAGCCGCTGGAGTGAAAATGATGCTCGTCTACTAAACTCATTTCTGCTTTAAGACTTAAAATACACGCTTTTATTTTATATAAAATGACGTCATTTGCATCCTCTGAAAAATTCATTATTTACGATGCAGTCTTAAACAACATCTATAGAAAAGTATGCATATGACGTCACTATCGTGGAATAATACACAAACCCAGCAAAAAAGCGAAATCGTAAAGTGGAGTAAAAAATGGTCTATCTAATCAATCACATGCCTTCATTTGTTTGTAACATTAATATGGATACTTAGATATAGTTTATAATAGCTCCATGTTTTATCAGAATTTATTAATTTATATTTTTTTCTAAATACCACGTATTTTAATTACACATTTTTAAAATTGTTATAAGAAAACGATAACAAATATATAGTAATATACTATTTTCCTTTACTCACTACAGAAATGAAGTACTTCAGTTGCCACCATTACAGAAACGGGATTAAAATCTACAAAAAATTAATATCTCAAAAGTAAATTGAGATGCAGTTTCAAACAAATTGCAGTTAAAAAGTTTTTTCCTATGCGAAGCTGTAAAAATGGAAAAAGTCCGTTACTTAGAAGCATAGCTGTCAACATCTTACGCTTTTTCAGACCACAAAAATTTTACCTTTTTAAATCGCCGTAATCTGCCGATTAAATAAGGCAAAAATTTCTATTAAATCTGAAAAAACGGAAGAGTTCGTAGCTATGCTTAGAAGTTTAAAAAATTGCAGTAGAGATAATCAATATCATGGAAGACGGTAGTATTCCGAGTGACGCAGCCTTAAGCCTAAAATAGTATTGTAGAACTCGTAGATGGCGGAACTCATATATACGGCTAACTCGACATCAAAGAAAACGCGAAAAGCCGCCTTTTAATAACTCAGCAGATATAGGTTCTATTGTTCTGATTTTTCTAGAACAGTCTTACATCTGCAGTCTAATCGTAAACTGAAATTTTTACATTTCTACGTGCAGTATATTTTGAGATCTAAATAGCCATTTTTAAAGCGAAAGCGTTGGTATGGTATGTAAGAAGTTCCTAATTTCAAAATCTCGAAAACTGTACTAACGATTTTCTTTAAATTGATACATAATATAAATGTGATTAAGGCGAGGTAAATAACACTTTTCTTTTTTCTGGGAAAACTCACGTTCGTTAAATAATTCGATTAATTTTCTCTCGAAAATGACACGGGCGATTTTTTAAAAATCAAATAAATATGTTTCAGATGAACCAAATAACAATTTACTTGTTTTCAGCAAGACTCTTGTTCGTTTTATAATGCGCATGAAAAATCGGACTATATTTCTTCGCCATTCAAGAAATTTCACCGAAAATGCATGACACTGTATTCATACACATGCTTTCTTTTTAACCACTTTTGGGGAGAAAAATTTGTCCTCCCACTGGCTGAGTGGTTAAGGGCCATCGTCTACTAATCTTATGATAGGCAGTTCGATACTCTGTGGTACTTGTTTTTATATGTGAATGTGCTTTTTTTTCTTCTTCTTTTAAAGTCTGTTAGTTGACCATTATTCTCAGTTCCTTTGTAATTTTTTAATTGTTATTAAGTTAAATAAAATTACAATTATAATGACGGCAATTTGATGATGATTATTTCTTGGCAATTTTTCAACAATAAAAATATTGCCATAAATTTTATAAATATATTTAATTTCAATCACTTTACAAAAAATATACATTAATAATTATTATTTGAATATAAATTACACGATCAGAAACGTAAAAAAATAATACATTTTAGCTCTTCTTTTTATAATATCATTTTTATTATTATGACGGTCAATCAATATATAATCACTGACATCCATAATATTATTATTATTATAATTATTATTTTCCTTGCATAAAAACTATTGTGATGTAATAATTCTTTTATAATAAATAATTTAGTTGAAATGTTTTATTTATAAATAACAATGAAGTTTGATAACCCCGAGACAATTGTTTTTATTTAACTTTGCAATATTTACAGTTTGCATAATAACCATATCGGAATTCTGGTGTCGCCATCTTTTGACGCAATTGCGTACTACATTTTGTATCTTATTCGGAAAAAAATAAAATAAAAATAAACTAACCCTCTCATCGCTACTTTGAAAGAATCTTTTGTGACTAGAGGTCTATTTCGCAAATATTAAGAAAATTACTGCATACAAAAATATTAAATGGGTAGTATTATAGAGAAATGTTTGATAAAGGCGTTGAAGTAGACAGTTTTTAAATCGAAGAATTATTTTAAGAGATATTTAATGTTAAATCTGGATAAAATTGTCTCATTAAAAAAGTCTTATAGGAAAAAAAACTATACATGGGAATTTATTCATTTTCATTCAATTTAATCATTCAATAGAATCTCGAAGTTTGCAGAGTGCATTTATTATTTTTAACTTGCCTAATTTTTTGACGGTTTATTTCAATTTTAAATTAAAATTTTCAAAATTTCTAGAGATATTTTTTACATATTTTAGAAAAGGTTATTTTAAATTGTTTCCAATTGTTAAAACAGCGCAAAGAATAATATATCCTTTAAATTAAAAATTTATTCTCACGTGACTATTATAAACAGAAAAAAATCTTTTGAAATTAGAATTAAATGATAACGTGTTAAAAACAGGAAAATATTAAACATTACGTCATAAAAATTGTTTTTACACATGCTTACTTAAAATGAAAGAAAATTATAAAATAATCAATTATTTTCAAATTAGAATTAAATGATTACGCATTAAAAGCAGGAAAACATTGAAAATTACATCATAAAAATTATATTTACACGTGAATATTAAAAGAAAAAGAAAATTTTTAAATAATAAATTCATTGATATGTGTTAAAAGTCGTAAATGGAAGAAATTACGTCATATTGGCCAAAGTGGCCAAATAATAATATTGCAAAACAGTTTAAATTAAAAAATATATTTATATGAGAGATTTATTTCAAATTTCGAGATGATATTTTTAACTATAGTTGCCAATTTTAAGGTAGCGCAAATAATAATATTATATTTCTAATAATAAAAATATTTTCAGTTGAATGTTACAAAGAGAAAGTAAAGTTTGGTGAAAATTATGTCAGATTTAAAACGTTACATTTAAAATCTCTTATTTAAAATCATTTTCTTATAGCGTTGTTAAAAAATACCACAAAGCAAAGACTCTGTTGACTTAGTTCCTTTTATATTTGGTAATTTTCAAATGTTTAACTAATCTTATTTAATCAAGCACGGAAACAGCAACTAACAGCAGCTGATTCGGCCTTGAAATCCCTCAGTAAAAGGGAAACCCGTTTAGAGTAAGATCGCCATTGATTTTTTAATTATACAATGCAACCTCGATTATCCGAGCTAATTGGGACTGTTAGTACATCGGATATCGGAAATCTCGGTTAATAGAAACTGTGTATAAAAACTCGCCAGGCTTGCGAATTTAACATCTCTTTAAAAAAAATATATAGAACGTTTTTTAAATAATAAAAATAAATATATGTAAAGTTCTGTTTCACAGCTTAACAAATTTAAAAAGAAAATCAACTATCAGTAGTAAATTTTAAAATGCAAATTGAAAAATTTACGAAAGTTCACACAGCCACTGGAAACAAAGCATTGTTCACTGTTGACTTCTCAGGGTCCAATGTTTCTTTGGAGTTGAGTGCTTTTGGGGGCAGAAGGGCCTGTATAGCACGGACAGTGAGCTAAAGAGTGTGGTTATTTTTAAGGCTCATTCAAAAGGAAAAAAAAATCAGACCGTAAATGGTTTCTTTGCGTCATTTTGTCCAAACTACATGAAATGTATGAAAAAGGATCGTTTGACGCAAATAAACCATTTACATAAATCTTACTCACAATTTTGAATAGCGTGACACAAAAGATAAATCAATTTATTGAAATAAATAAAACAAAAATAAAATGATGAAATAAATACAAATATATTTTTTAAGAAATAGCATAACGTCACACAAACTTTGATATCAGTATTTTTAAGTTCCATATTTAAAATTCTTAGAGCTTAAGATAAAGTGCTGCGTCAGAAACTTTAAACCCGTCAAGGGTTTTTGCATTGTTTAACGGTACAATGATACATCTGCTTCGTTTTACGGCTGGCTTATTTGACGTAACGGTAGTTTTTAGTGATGACACATCATTTCTTGCTTGAAACAAATAGGATATCGGGGTAAATTATAAAAGACTTCGATGACTTGATCTTGTCAAAATTGGATTAAGTGGAAATTGCAGAATTTTAATTGAAGCTATTAAATACCGCAAACTACCGCATTACTAAAAGTACCAATGGTAAAATTATGGCAACATTGAAAATAATTTCAGAACTATTTAAAGAAACTGGAGTTTGCCCTTTTAATATTTTTTCCATGTAGGTATGTCCAGAAGACCATGGTTTTCGCAAATGAATATTACAATAAATCAAATTAAAAGCAGTTGTCAGATAAATCCAATTCAGCATGCATTCTGTTGAAATTAACTGAGTACGAACCTGATATTAATTATGTTTCTTCTAAGATGTAAACACAATTAATCACATCATATTTTAAAATAATTTCTAAAATATAATTATTTTTAAGATTATTACTTTTCGGTTAGCCGGGCGCCGGTGTTATATATACATATCTATATATATATATATACATAAATGTATGTATATATACATATATATTTGCACATATATATGTGTGTATATATGCAATATGTGTATATGCATATATATGTATATTTACATATATGTATGTATATAAATATGTATATATAATACTGGTGCCCGGCTAACCGAAAAGTATCGAATATTGTTAAGAAGATTTCTGCAGTTATACATTATTACTATAAGCAATTATACATTATTACTATATATTAAAATAAATAAATAAATAAACATTTTGCAATAAATATTGCTTGCTAATTTGTCATTTCTTTTTAGCTTTTTCTGCATAACTTTCTTTGAACATATTAGACTAATCTTACGGAATCGTGTCACTCGCCAATTAGCATATTGGATGGCGTATCAAAATTCAAAAGATTAGACAGATTTTGA
The DNA here is from genome assembly GCA_963932465.1 of Maratus speciosus. Classification (NCBI taxonomy): domain Eukaryota; kingdom Metazoa; phylum Arthropoda; class Arachnida; order Araneae; family Salticidae; genus Maratus; species Maratus speciosus. The sequence continues at coordinate 26,581,315 of OZ010786.1, forward strand.
AATTAGCGATTACTAAATGGAGGTAAATGGAATACTGCCCGTGGACTTATCATTTCAGCCTGGATTGGATTAAATTACCTGGAATTTCGATCAGTATAAAGCGAATTGTCCTGACGCACACTCTAGCAGCTAAACACAGCAACAAATTAAGAGTTATTTTCATAATCTGGGTTATTTACACAACAAACGGAAGATTAATTTACTCTTAAATATAAAGAAAATGGCAGGCTTTTTTGTTTGTCCGTGTTATTATGCTCTTTAGAAAAAAGCAAAATAAATCTTCGGTTTAGGTATTCACCAAAATGCATATTGCTAAAACTTTTCTATAACTAACTTCATTTTTCATTGTCAGATCTTAACCCTGGTACACGTGCAAAAATATTTTTGCATCAGTTTTAATGTTTGACGTGAACCCTCACAATGACGTCGATTATGGATGATTATATAAATTTTATTTGATGCATGAGGTTTATTTTTCTACAAGATTAAGTCATCGAGTTTTTTTTTTTTTCGGATTAACGGTTACATGATTTTAGCTGGTCTACAAAATGAAAAGACAGTGAAAATGACGTCATTTTAGATTTATTCAGGCAATTCATCTTTAAAAACACACATTTTTATGTTTCACTTTTCATTTAAATATGAAAGTTAAACAATCTTCTTTGTCTGCAAATAATTTATTACTTTTTTGAGAGTATTTACTCTGCTAGAATCCAAAGAGGGAAAATAGTAGTAGCACAAGAGGATGTTTATTAAGAAATATAACTAACATCCAGTGAGATTGTATTTAAGCTACCATAATCACATGTTGCGCGAGCTGAGGGGCCAGGGGATCAAGGACAAACAAACGAAAATAAACCACCCGAGCATTATTCAGGTTCAATGGTAAATCTCTGCAATCATTGTAATGCATCTCTAATTTAATATTGTCAGATATGAGAACATTTTAATTCCTATTGTCGAAACGGCCTCATTTCCCTACCAGAAGTGCACAGTGAATAATCAACTAACAGAACTGCTTCTTAATAGCTAAATTTTGTCCAACACATAAGGTAATATAATATCGCAATGGCGTTCGCATCTTTTCAGCAACGCGGAAGGACATTCAAGCTAAAGGTCCATTAAAAAAATATATACAAGTTCGAATTCACCATTTCGCTTAATTCAAGGTTTATTTGGAAATACTGATCAGCGCAGCGGGCATGCCCTGCTGCTTTAAAATAAAATAATATGTCAATTTGTATAATTTGTCTATTTATATAATTTCGCGAAATTGGTCGACGGGAGAAGTAATAATATTAAAGCGTTGCTTTGAAGTGGAAATTAAATCTCATGATTTGTTGCATTGTCACATACGCACTGGGTTTGGTGTGATATTTTTCTTTCTTTTTTTACGACAATTTGGCGAAAACCTCTTTTTCAAATACCTGTTACATATGTATTTTAAAATTATTTTCTGTTATTTTTAAAATGAAATAACAATAAATAAAAAAATAATAATAACTATAGAACAAAACAATTTATAACATTTTTTCTAAAATAAAAGAAAATAAATTAAAATAAACATTTATTAATATATAAGCAACAATAGCCGGGTTACCATGTCAGGCAAAATAACGCCATTTTGGCGCCAATTAGGTACCCCGTTGCGTGTATGACATCTGTGTCTAATATTTTTCTTTTCGTTTCGTTTAAAAAAAAGAATGAAGTAAAAGCCATTTATTTTAAAGGTTTCAATTTTAAATGAAAGTTTTGTATTAAATAAAATGATAATGAAATACAAATTGAATTCTGAATAAAAGTAATATGATGCATTTCTTAGCATTCATTTAAGGGAGGCCAAATGACCGTAATAATCGATTTTTTGACAGAGGCAGAAAATATTTCAAAAAATGCTGTCAAAGTGGGCATTTTGAACCGAATTTCTTGAAGCGATTGTGTTGAAAACTAAAAATATTGTCCTACTGAGAAAATAATAGTTTATAAATCAAGTTCTAATTAATTGAACGAAAAACAAAAACAAAGGTCACTTATAAATCTCTTAAAAAATCACGTTAGTAAGTTTCGTGTTTTTCTTTTAAAAGTGAATCTGAAAATGTGTCAGAAAATTTCGAGTTTTTGAAGATGGAAAAATACTTTTTGAATACTGCCTTAACGTGGTTCTGATAAAAACAGCTCTTATATAAAAATGAAATTAAAATCTCGTCAAAAGCGGCCAGACAAAATTGTTAGAGTGGGTTTATCTCTAATCATGATTTAGTTTTTGTTAGTGAAATTAGTACTTAACTTCGAAATCTACCTGCGCGGATTTTTATAACCATCAGTTTACCCGTTTAGTTGTTTTTTGATGATCCTAGAGGAGTTTGTTTGTTATACCTATTCATAATGGTACCGTATATAACATTTCGTGTATATAAATACTTTCTTAAACATGGTTTTCGGCATAGTTCTCTTAAGCCACTGACTACTACACACATGAAATTTACATGAAGCAAATGTAAAATAGTTTAACACTAAAAATGTTATGTAAGGAGGTTATTTGCATGTTAAAAGTTAAAGCATTCCTCAATATCTGATGTTTTATTCTAATCGTTAATATTAAATTTATTTGAAGCAGAGTAAAATTTTTTATACACTTCTTGATAAATCTACAGTAAAATGTTAAACAAATATTCATTCTCAATATTTTCGATCGCTAATTTTCACTCAAAATGCACTATGATGTTATTTTGAAGTCTTCGATATTAAACTTGAAGATGGTAAGATATTTAATTTGAAAATAATTAAATACCGCTATTGATTTTCGATATTGGTAAAATATTATGCTTCTGATACTAAATGAAGAAGGTTCTTATGTAAAGAGAGATGCGCTCTTGTAATCAATGCACTTTAAAACGTTTTCAAAGATTATAAAGAAGTTACTTTATGAAGTTTCTTTTAAAAAGCGTGCCATATAGAATTAACCTTAGTTTCAATATCCTAAAATTTTTAAATTTTAATTTAAAACTAATTTTTGTTTTAAATAAACATGACTTAAATGTAACATAAATAAAGTGAATATTTCACATATTTATATTTTTTTCTTCAATATAGTAGAATGCAAAGAAATATACATATTAAACATGTTCTGTTCATGTATATACTTTCATACGCCGTTGAATAATAATTTTTGAAAGCTACACACACACACACGCACGCGGTAACATAGTTTATAGATATATTTTAATTAATGCCTAATAAAGGCACGTTTTGCAAGTGTCTGTCGTTATAACACGTTTGTATTTTTCTTACACCTTTCTTCAATTTTTGGTTAATTTTATCTGATTTTATCATTTTCTAAATCCTAAGCTATTTAACTAATCTATCGCTTATAATCATCAATTTAACCATTGAATCCCTTATGCAAACTTATATATGTATGCATTCTTTCTAAATTTATGGGTTGTTTCGTATTGCTTTTACTAAAAAGAGAAATTAAAAAAAAATATCAAAAACTACATGTAGGAATACTAATTTGGATTAACACCTATGACTAACACATAAATGCAAGATCGTGTCACTAGAACAAATATTAATCAAACATTTGAAATCCAAGAAATATCAATTTTACATATAACTAACATTGAGGCAAAAAAAAATAATAATAACAACACATATGAAAGTTACATCTTTTTGACACTTTCCAACAAAGTTAAATAGTGTTTATGAATTCGGTTTCTCTGCCTATCTGTCCGTCCGTACTAAAACTCATGTAAGGGAGGTAGGGGAGGTATATTACACTTTTTTTACTAATTTTTTATAACACTTAGAAAGCTATTTTTAAATAATTTTTTCGTGTTTTCTTATAAAGTGACCTTTTATTCATTCATTAAAAATATTGTGAATTAAAAAAAATAGTCATTCAAAAAATATATCCCAATTATTTTGAATGGTTACTACTGTATCAAATCTCCCCATTACTGGGGAGGATTGATACACTAGCAAGGGAGGTTAAATACATTGTTATGTAAATTGAAAAAAAAAATGCAGACAATTCAATTTATGCGTCATACAATTTTTTATGATAAATCTTGAAATATTTAAATAAAATTTGAAACGAAATGACATTGACATATTTTTGTTTTAGGAAGGTTTTTTACAAAAATATTTAAACTATTGCTATTATTTAAACAATCCTATTAACACAATTTCTAGAAAATAAATAATGAAAAAAAACCCTAGAGATCTTAGCTGCAAGGAAAAATCAAGTGAACATTGATGATTAGCAAACAATTTAACATAAATTAGCACATTTAACATTCCTTTACCCCTTTCAGGGGCAAAGCATTTTCAATGCTAAAGTGTTGAATAAATGAATGGCACCGGAATTTACCAACAAATTTAATTAGAAATGAGAAAAGGGATATATTTCACTTTCATACTAAATGGAAAATATTTTATCAAAAATGCAGGTGCAAATGTCGTGTTCGGGAATTAAAATTAAGTGGTTTCATAAACATACCACCACCCCTGAAATGGTTAAAAGAAAAACCAATAACTCTATCATTTTGATAAGTAAAATCGGGTAGATTTAACGTTTTTTTCAATTTGCTCTTCGTAAATTATAGAAACATTTTCCCTTTCATGCCATTTAACCCTTACGGTCGCGGAGTAATTCTGTTTATAAACTGATGAAATAATGGACTGTCACCGCAATTTATAAACGAATTTATTAGAAAATACGAAATTGCTTATTTGCATGTACATTATAATTGGAAAATTTTAGTTAAATACTCTTGGTGCCGTTTGTCAGTTTTGGAAATAAAATTAGGTGTCCTATTTTAAGGACACTGCGCCGGAAAGGGTTATACTTTTTACCTTCTACATGACGAGCAAAGAGAACTAACCATCTATCATCGGACTGCTTTTCTATGTAACCTACATAATGTCTATGAATAGTCCCTTTGGTGTTCCTTAAGAATTTCTCAGTAGCTCTTGCTGTAAAACAATAATGAATATTACAGTCCTATATTAGTTTTCAAACTTAAAAAACTATTAAATTTCAAATACACAAGTGTATCATTTCTCCCCAGTACTAATGTATCATTTCTCCCTGTTATGCCTTATTGGATTTTCAATCACTTTGTACAAATGCAGTTGCAAAATGGTAATCTACTTTCTAGTAAAACTAATCCTAACAATGTGTTTTATAAATGAAAACTAGTTGGATGTGCCAATCCCAAAACTTTCTTCTATCTTATACATCTTAATATTTCAAAAAATAGTTACACATGTTAATACTTCAATATTATTAGTTCATTACTATACCAACTTTGATTTTCATCTTAAATTCCTGTTTCAGTCAATTAAATGAACTAAAAACGAGTTGATCTATATCATCATATTTGTTAAAATTAAAAGTTTTTCCTTATTCTGTTGTTATTAGATGTTTGTGAATAGCCGGCTTAGCAGGAAGTGAGTTCCCGCCTTTGCAAGAGCCGCCGATGGACAATAGAACTACGAAAAATCAAGAAAAGTATACAAAAATCGCTATCACAGAGCCGCTTTACCGCGCGATATTTCCAAATTCAAGGAGGACCTGTTGGCCAAAGCCAAAAACATGCACAAAAAATTTGGTTCAATTGTATGCATAATTTTATACACTTTTCGATTGTACAATAAAAAAAATGGTACAGACATCGTAATTATAGCGCCCCCTTCCAGCGGAATTTTTCCAAATTCAGGGAGGAACTTCGTGCCATGTCCAAAAAGTAACACAAAAAATTTGGCTCAATTCTATGCATAACTTCATACACTTTTCGATGGTACAATATTCAAAATGGCACAAAAATCGCTATTAAAGCGCCCCCTACAAGAGAATTATTTCCAAATTAGGGAAGGACATGCTTGCCATAGCCAAGAACTTAAAACAAAAATTTCGTTCAATTCTATCCATAACTTCATACACTTTTCGATGGTAAAATATGCAAAATCGCTATTACAGGGCCCCCTACTGGCGAATGTTTTTCAAATTCAGGGAGGATCTGCTTGCCAAAGCCAAAAACTTAAAATAAAAATTTGTTTCAATTCCATGCGTAACTTCATACACTTTTGGATGGTACAATATTAAAAATCGCACAAAAAACGCTGTTACAGCGCCCCCTACCGGCGATTTTTTTCCAAATTCAGGGAGGACCTACCTGCCATATCCAAAAACTTAAAATAAAAATTTGGTTCAATTCTATGCATAACTTCATATACTTTTGGATAGTACAATATTCAAAATCGCACAAAAATCGCTATTATAGCGCTCCCTACCGACGAATTTTTTCTAAATTCAGGGAGGACCTACCTGCCATATCCAAAAACTTAAAATAAAAATTTGGTTTAATTCTATGCATAACTTCATATACTTTTGGACAGTACAATATTCAAAATCGCACAAAAATAGCTATTACAGCGCCCCCTACAGGCGAATTTTTTCCAAATTCAGGGAGGATCTGCTTGCCATAGCCAAATTTAAAAATAAAAATTTGGTTCAATTCTATGCTTCAATACTTCAATACTTCATTTTCATTACATCATATTCAATACTTCATACACTTTTTGATGGTACAATGGCGACAGACACACGGATAGACAGACATTTTCTATAAACATGTTTTTGGGGATCTCTGACCTCTAAAACATGTAAATCCGTCGAAAACCGGAAGTCGAAAAAAATTTCGATTACATAAAAATTTTGTCAATTTGTGTAATTTGGCGAAATTGGACGACTGGAGAAGTAGTACCATTAAAACATTGCTTTGAAGTGGAAATTAAATGTCATGATTTGTTACATTGTCTTATACACACCGGGTTTGGCGTGATTTTTTTTTTACGACAATTTGACGAAAACATCGTTTTCGAATACCAGTTACATGTGTATTTTTAAATTATTTTCTATTATTTTAAAAATGAAATAACAATAAATTAAAAAAAAAAGTTTAATTAATAACTGTAGAACAAAACAATTTATAACATTTTTTGTAAATAAAAAGAAAATAAATTAAAAAAAAAAAAAGCAATTTATCAAATTACAACGACCATTTGGAAAACGATTTTTTCGAAGACTAAAATTTAAGACATAAAAAATCGCACGGAGTTGATCATACATTACCTACGCCATGAATTAAACATTAATAGTGTTATTACACTTAAAAATTCCAAGAAAAAAAAATCGCCTGCGACCCGTCAGATTTCATGAATCTTAAGTATTATCCACTTGAAATTTCCGTAAATATCCAAGCATTTCATTGGCTGTTCGGGAAAAGGCTTTTTCATCGTCAGATTTCCAAGAAATTTGACGGCCAATTTTAAATGAAATTTCATTCTTAAACTTCTAAACATTCGACACTATTACTTTTTACACCGTCGGATAGAGAAAGTAATGTACTTTTAAATGCACTTTGTTTGAAAGCTGTATCTCAATTTGTTTCTGAGTTATTATATTTTTTTGTAGTTTTTATTACTTTTTTGTCATAGTGGCAACAACAGGTGTCCATCGTTGTTTAAATTAAAGGGAAATACAGATTACTGTAGGGAAATACTCAGACCAATCATAAAACGAATAAAATGCAGATTAACCCAATGAAAACCTTCAGATATGCTTTTGATTTCCCATCCTGACGAGAACAATAACCATTTTTCCAAATGGTTAATAAACCTTTATTAATAAATAAGCTACAATAGCGGTGTTACAATATCAGGCAAAATAACGCCATTTTAGCGCCAATTAGGGACCCCGTTGCATATATGACATTTGTGCCTAATATTTTTCTTTTTGTTTAGTTTAAAAAAAGGAATAAGTGAAAGCCATTTATTTTAAAAGTTTCAGTTTTAAATAAAGTTTTGTATTAGATAAAATGTTAATGAAATACAAATTGAATTATGAATAAAAGTAAAATGATGCATTTCTTAGCACACATTTAAGGGAGGCCAAACTGGTCGCCAAATTTGTTTAAAATAACAATCTTTTCTAAAATATGAAAAAAAAAAATTCTGTTATGATTAAAATTTGAGATGCTATCATTAGAAAAAGTATTAAAAATTAGAAAAAAAAATAATATTTCGAAAACTAATTCGAATTTAAACATTCTAATACCAGTTTTGAGATCTGCATATCAATATCGATTTTTGGTGTAAATTTCATCGCAAAGTATTCAACATTTTAGGAGAAATCGCCGTGAAACGTAATCAGTTATTTAATCAGTCGTTTCACAGAATCGTTTAAAAAATTCCTTACATTTCAGTCGTTTCATAATATCCGTTTCATAAATTCGTTTCATTAGGATTTTATATATAGAGAGTAGATATATATATGTATATATATACATATTTAAGCATTAAAATGAAATTTTGAAAATTTCTGCCTGATAGAGTGAACTGAACTGAAAACATTTACATAGGTTCAAAGTTTAATTCACATGAACATTAGCTTTGGGAGCTGATTTTCCAAAATCTCTAGAGTTAAATTGTAAAGTCATGTCTCAGTTGCCATACGTAACATTAACACTTTAAGATCCCAATAAAGCCACAACGTTACATATTCATTTAAAATCCTAGCCAGTAGTTATTACAAAGACATGTCATCTAAAGAGGGCGTTTTAGATTAATAAAATATCTTCTACACGCAGTTGTATTTGATTCATATTATTACGTTGTATATAAATAATTCATAAGATATATGGGAAAATTTTAATTACGTAATAATATTTTCCCAATAAATAGCATTATGAACTTTACAACATATTTATAACTACTTAAAAGGTGACACAAACATATAAAAATACTATTTAATACAACCCTGAGATCTTTCGTTCATTTTCAAAGGGAAAAAGATGACTGATTGAATAGCAAACAAATTTTAAAAATAAAAACAAAATACTACTCAATGCGCAAGCGGAATTAAGTCTATTTCTCATCAGAGGGGTGTAAAGATCAGTTCATATTTTCAGGTGTTTTTGAAATATTTAGGATATTGTACCAAAATGCGGGAATATTATAGGAAAGGACATCGTTACAAACAGTATCACTCCTAAGTAAAATTTCAATGAATTCACGGATTATAGAAGAGTAATGGTTATGTTGAAATGATCATTTTAGCTATTTCGAAGTTTATCTTAATATTTTCTTTTTGACGCAATCGGGATAAGGCTGTACTTAATTTCGAAAACTTGATATAAAAAAAGTGCTCCTTTAGTCTTTCCTTAAATTTTCGAGATGTCACACAAATATAGAATAAACTCTCATGGTGTTCTGTGCTGAATGGGATTATGTAAACTCTTACTTTTTCATAATTGGTAATTGGATCAATTTTACTGTGAATCAATTCTTTCAATTTTGTTGGAGGTTTAGCTATTACATTAGTATTATATTTTAGTATTGCATATCCCAATCTCTCATAAAGCTGTGGGATATAATCAAACGTGCAATAAATAGATTTGCTCAAACTTAATTCATTCCTCTGCCTTGGTTGTTTTGCTTGATTAACTATTAATGTATTGAGGAGAGAAACCATTTTCAATAGCAATTTGTTTTATTAAAATAATCTCTATTTCTAGGTATTTATCCGTACAAACTTCGTAGGCACGTTTAACGTAAAACCTGTAGGCAGCAATTTTATATGAAAATGGTGAGTTACAATAATAATAAAAAAAAATAGTGTTGTTAGATCTGCATTGCTTTCTATAAACAGTGCGGTCCAATTTATTCCCATAACTATTCTTTATTAATTTAATTCAAGAAAGGGTAAAATACCCTCTTTCTCAATTTCTAACGTAAACTTTATCTTTGTATCCAACTCATTAAGTTTTAACAGGAAATTATTTAAAGACCGCTGATAATGATCCCAAATTATGAAAATATCATCTACATATCTTATCCAAACTGATGGCTTGATCCTGAAATGGGAGATCCCATAGGAGCAGCATTTTGTTGTCTGTAATATTTGCTGTTATAAATACTATTAAAATATATACTGTTAAGTTATAAGTATGTTGTAAAGTGTATTAATGTCAAGATGAAAATTCCTTTACGACACTAGATTTTTAATACAGTGTTTTGAGTCTATTGAATAGCTTTATGATTTATTATTTTTAAAAAGTCATCAAGGTATTTATATTACAATTGAGTGGGATAATTAGAGCTTTCATATTGTTGACCATGACATGTATGGTAGGAAAAAATTCCTACAGACTTTCATTACGTATTACTTTCCTTCGTATTACTTCCATTACTTTAATTCGCATACACTTGCATACGCTTGTGTTTTATTCAAAACATTACGTTGTTTATAAATAATTCATACAGATTCTAAATTATATATGGAAATTATAATTACATAAAATTATTTTTATCAGTAAATAACCATTGTGTTAAATTCTTATGATATTTAAAATATATTTATTATTTTTTTTTAAAGTAATCGAGCTATGTATATTACAATTGATTGGAATAATCTGACATTTCATTTTGTTTAGTATGATAGATGATAGGAAAAAATTCACATATACTTTCGTTGTACCAGTAAGTAAAACAAGTTGGAAATTGCTCGTCAAACGTGGCAAATGAGGTGCGTTCGTACTATAACTAGTTTTATAATTCTTTTTTGCGCCCCATATTATACTGAATGTATATTTTTTTGCACTTGATAAGTGCATAGTCTGTAACATCATTAAAATGTACTTGCAATAATTTTTCCCCATTCCCCGTAATGTAACGGAACACTTTTAACTGTCCCTGTAATTAAACTATACATCCGATTTTCATAAAATTTGAAATGGCTCGACAAAATTTTGCAACAATTATATATTTAAAATTTCAGACCATTCGGAAGGCTAAAACATCATTAAAATGCACTTGCAATAATTTTTTCATATTGGCCGTAATGTAACGGAAAACTTTTGACTGTCCCTGTAATTAAACTATACACCCGATTTTCATAAAATTTGAAATGGCTCGACAAAATTTACGACAATCATATATTTAAAATTTCAGACCATTCGGTTGGGTAGTTTTTGCTCTGTTATATGCGGATAGACGGACAGACGAACGGACAGACAGACGGACTGAAAGACGACTATAGGTGCTACGTATTTATATAATTACGAACGCACCTAAAAAGAATTTTTGAGATCTTATTCTGCACATACTTTGAAAAGCATATAGAATAAAATCCTACTTTTAATTAAAAGTCCAATATTTTCCCCTTATTTTTTGTATTATTATTTAAAAAAAAAAATAGGTTACAATAAAACTTCTTTAAACTGAAATAAATAAATATATATTTTTTTACTTTTTACTTTCTTGAAGCCATGGAAAATATTGAAAGAAATAATTAAAATTGAAACTGCCCTAAATTTACTTATCCAAAAGTGCTGCGCGTATTGAATGATTTTGGTAGATAAATATTTCCTGGGAATTTCATTAAATTGAATTCAGTTCAAATCCTTTCATGAAAAATTTCTTCCTGCAGCATTCTTAAATTTTCTTTCCTAAGTGCTTTGTTTAAAGATTTTGCATAGTTTATTGAAGTTATTTTATTTTATTAAATAAGAAAGTTCTAAGAAAATTCTACTCTTTTACGTAAAGTGAACATTTTGTAGAAAATATTTTCCATTTGTATGACTTTTCATGAAGAATAAAATTCTGTATATTTTTCTCTGCAGAAATATGAAAAGCGGAATTTTTCATATTTCTCAGCAGAAATATGGAAAATTCCATTTTTCATTTTTATGCAGGATGATATACCAACTTTTAGCTGTTTCAGGTAGCACTCTTTTTTCAGGCAATATACGTATACATATACTAGGGGGCTCTGCCCCCTGCAAGCTACGCTCGCCAACCCCCGTTCAGACACCGCAGAATATAAAAGCACGCTAATCTGATCGGTTTTAAAAAGATTAAAGATGATTGAATTATAATGAAAAAATCTGTTGTGATCTCTATGTAAACGGATTTCCATTCAATTCCCTTTGATTGCGAAATTTTAACGCCGAATCAGTTGCTGTTAAAACATCCAATGGTTGTTTCCGTGCTTCATTAAAGAAAATCAGTTAAACATTTGAAAATAATCTAAAAGAAAATGAATTAAGTAAACAGAGTCTTTGTTTCCCGGTATTTTTTAACAGCGTTATAGAACAATTGACTTAATACAATTAACTACAGTTACTACAATTTACTTCTTTAACACCTTCAAGGGCGGTGGTTCATTTTTGGACCACTTAATTTTAAATTTTAAATGCCACATTGGCGCCAGAATATTGGAATGAAAATCGTCCTTTTATTAAGAGAACAAAAGCATTTTCGTATTTCAAATTTGTTTGTAAATTCTGGTGTAATTCACTGATTTCAACATTTTATAAATAGAAGTACCTTGCACCTGAAAGAATTAAACGCATATTAATGTATTTACTATTTTAAAGTTTCCTTTCTTTTTAAATATTCACGTGTAAATAAAATTTTCTAGACATAATTTTAAATATTTTCCTGCTTTTAACACGTACTCATTTAATATTAAGTTTAAAGTTTTTTTTTTCTGTTTTTAATAGCCACGTGTAAATAAATTTTTAATCGTTAGGAAATATTAATCTTTGCGATGTTTTTAGAATTAAAAACAATCTCTATAATAATAGCCTAAGTCATGTGCCTATCTTCAAGAGTTCCGGGCGGATCCCTTCTCTTTTTATATTCCAGATGGCCATTTTGGTACTTTAATGTTAGCCAGCCACAGGTGATAAGTCGCCAAATGTCATTTCACCTATATTATAATAGTGCAATTCATGTAACTGTCATAAACAATTACGGGCTGATCCCTTCACTTTTTACATTCCAAGTGGCCATTTTGGTACTTTAATGTTAGCCAGCCACAGGTGATAAGTCGCCAGATATTATTCTATCGCCATCATTTTATTTATATTATAATAGTCCAAGTCATGTAAATGCAATAAACAATTACGGGCTGATACCTTCGCTTTTCATAAGAAAGGTTTCCATTTTGATTTAAGAATCAAAATTTTTTTCGAATGAAATTACATAAAAGTTGCCATCATCGCTAAGAAATCTTGGTAATTTAATGTTAGCCGGGTGTAAATCTCGCCAATAGCTTTTTTTCTTTTTTTTTTAACTCGCCAGTTAGAATTTTTTTAATTTTAGATTGGTAAATTAAAATGGTTCTACTTGGTTTTCCATCGACGTAAAATCTATCGCCAAGCTATAAGATTAAATGCCAATAATGGTTGATCGTAAATGTCACATTCATTTGACTTTAAGTAAGTTACACGTGTTTACGCCATCAAGAGATTTTTATTTAGACTTTCTAATTGTATTTTTATTAATGTTATAATAATTTATTTGTTCTTTCGTTATTTAAAATAAAAATTATGTCAATTTGTATAATTTGGCGAGTGGTTTGGCAATTTATATTATTTGGCGAAATTGGTCGACGGAATATATAATTAGTACCATTAAAACATTGTTTTGAAGTTGAAATTAAATGTCATGATTTGCTGCATTATTTAATATTTTGCACAGATGTCATGTACGGGTTTGGCGTGATTTTTTTTTTTTTTTTTTTTTTTTTTTTTTAAACGACAATTTGGCGAAAACCTCGTTTATCAATACCAGTTACATATGTATTTTTAAAATTTGTTCTATTACTAGGGGGCATCATTAAAGCACCATTTTCGGAATCTTGGGTAACTAGGACGATATTGTCTATTTTTCTGTTTCATGTTATATCTGTAGATTAAGAAACATTTTACAGTCTTTTGTGTCTTTTATTACAATACTAGGGGGCGCTTCTCCCTACTAGTAACGCTCGTCAACCCCCGTTCCGACACCCAAGATTCTATAAGCAGGCTAATTTCATAGGCTTTCAAGATATTGAATTACAAATTTAAAAAACAGTAACGATCTCCCTGTAAATGGGTTCCTGTCCCCCTGTTTTCTTTCATATTCCTTTCATCGGAGGTTTTTAAGGCGAAATCGGTGTTTGTTAAGGGATAAAATGGTTGTTTTCATCTTTGATTAAAAAAATTAGTTAAAATTTTGAAAATAAGCTAATGTAAAACAAATTAAGTAAACAGAGTCTTTGTCTCTCGGTTTTTCAACAGCTCTATAATAACGTTCTTTTAAATAACACATTTGAAATGTATCGTTTTGTATCTGACGTAATTTTTCCCCAAAGTTTTCTTTCTCTTTTTAATATTTACATGAATATACTTTTGTTGTTAGAAAGATATATTATTTGAGCTGCCTTATAGTGTTATTACACGTAAAAATCGCAAGCAAAAAAAGAAAAAAAAAAACTGAGACTCCTTAGATTTCCTGAAACTTACGTATTTTCCAAGAATTTCATTCGCTGTTCGGGAAAAGTCTTTTCCATCGTCAGATTTCCAAGCATTTAATTGGCTGTTACTGGCGACTCGCTTCGTTTCAGGCGTCAAAGACGCTCCGACAGAAGGAAGTTGCTTGCTTTCGAAGCGACTCCCATGGAGCAATAGGATAACATAGAGACGCTTGGAATTTGAAGCGGCTTTGATCCCTCGTGTAATAGCACTTTCATAATTCACTATAATAGTTGAAAAGATTATCTCAAAATATGAAATAAATGTCTCGCGCAAATATATTTTTTAATTTAAACTGTTTTGCCAACTGTCAATTATTTGGCCTTTTAAAATGTGACGTAAATTTCCTCCATTTGTGACTTTTAATGCATCATAATGAATTTATTATTTAAAAATTTTCTTTCTCTTTTAAAATTCATGTGTAACTATAGTCTTTAATGACGTGATTTTCAATATGTTGTTTTTTTTAACACGTAATCACTTAATTCTTATTTGAAAGTTTTTTTTTTCTGATTATGATAGCACCGTGTAAAAAAAATTTTAACCTGAAGGAAATATTATTCTTTGCGCTATTTTTAAAATTGGCAATAGTTTAAAGTAATATCCTTTTCTAAATGTGTAAAAATATCTCTCGAAATGCTGAAAATTTGAAATTAAAAAGGAGAAAAATCCTCAAAAAATTAGTCAAAAAATAAATAAATAAATAAATAAATACAGTCTGCACACCGGGAACATCTAATATATTAAATGTTGTAAACATGCTTAAATTCCAAATGTATAGTTTTTGCTCATATAATTTTTTTAATGAAACGATTTTGACCAACTTTAACATTAAATATTTCTTAAAATAAACTGTCTGCATCAGCGTGTTTATCAAACATTCCTCTATAATAGCACCAATTTTCACATTTTTGTATGAAACAGTTTTCTTAATATTAACGAAGAAAGAGCCCCCAGTCACAAGAAATATGGATGTCGATCTAGGAGTATACCGGGATGATCTACGTAGATTTTTATTGGTCCATTTCCGAATCGTTACTTTTTTTTATATATAGAAGGATTTTTAAAATGAAATAACAATAAATAAATAAAAGTTAAACTTAAACTTACACTATGTGTAAAATTACTTAAAAGATGACACCGTATTTAAAAATTGTTATATTATTTTAATACCTTAGAACTTTCAACTATAAAAAACATAGTCTTCTTCAGAGGAATATAAGAAATACAACAGTTATTGACGCCTAATTTTCAAAATCCACGTAGATGGTGACGAAAGGTGTGAAAGTGGAAGTTAATTTATAGTTCCTGAAACATTGGGAAAATAAAACATGGATGTAGGGAAGTGGAAAATTACTCGTTTTATCATTCTTTAAATAAACTGAGCCAAATTCTGGGTATGTTGTAGGATAAAACGTCATTACAAACAGTATTTTCTTTAGTAATAATTTCTATTGATTGCCGGATAATTAAATCGTGATAATTCTTTGAGGGATATATAATTTTTGCGTCTTCGAAATTAACTTGTATATTCTGCTTCTGGTTAAGTCTTGATAGGGCTTATGTAGGTCGGTTATACTTTAAATCTCACAAATGTTCTTTAATACGAACTTTAAGTTTACGCGAAGTCATGCGTATGTATTCGAGATAAATATCTTCTGTTTTCAGTGGAATTACATATACCCCAGAAACTTCACCCCTCGGGATGGGGCCCACTTTGGCACTAATCAGATCTTTCAGTTTTGCAGGAGGAGTGGCGACCAAGTTTACGCCAAAGCGAAAAAGTGCATGTCTGAGTTTTTCAAAAAGTCCTGGTATGTACTTCATTTTGCAATATCTCCTATTACTCCGTGGAGTTTTTTGTATTTTCATATGGTTCTTCTGTGAGTTGATTAGCTTATCAATAATGCGTTTTGGGAAACCATTCTCAACTGCAATGTTTCTAATGGTATTTATTTCATTTTCAAGGTGATTAATAGAGAAAACACTAAACACTCGTCTTATATAAAAGTTGAACGGAGCAAGTTTGTAGTTAAAAGGTGATGTACTTTCAAAAGGAATGGTGCTGTTAGACGTATTTACTTTCCTGTAGACTGTGCGCTCAATTGTTAAGTTTGATAAATTTTTAATTAGCATTACGTCAAGAAATGACAGCTGGTTATTATTTTCTATTTCGATATTAAATTTTATGTTAGGGTCCATATTATTTATTCTGTAAAGAAATGCATACAGTTCAGATAAACCGTGATCGAATACTATGAAAATGTCGTCCACATAACGATACCATACTGACGGAGTTAAAACGCTGTCTGTTAAAATTCTTTCTTCAAATGGACGTAATTTGAATTCGGCTAACATACTTGAGATGGGGGAACCCATTGGTGCTGCTTAATCTGCTTATAAATCTTCTTATTAAACATGAAATTATTATTTCCAGTTACTAGGTTAAGTCCAGATTTTACGGTGGTCTTCATTTCTGAGTTTAATGATGGCTCGTTATCAATAAAGTTATTAATGAGTAATTTTACTTCGTCAACGTGGATTGACGGGAAAAGTGAAATTATGCCAAAACTTGCTGAAATACTCTTTTTATTGAGCTTCAAATCCCTAATCCGGGTAATGAAATCAGTGGTAGGCGATAAACTATGGTTAGACGGTGGTAGGAATAGGTTCAGAAAAGGAACAAATGCTTTTTCAAGAAAATACGTTGGGCCTGCACATTTTCCAACTATCGGCCTTAAAGGACAGTTATTTTTATGGTCCTTTAGTCTCCCAAATTGTCTTGGAGTGGTGGCGGTGTTATTTACTCTCAATTTGCTTTTTATTATTGGTGGCCAACATCCTCTACTGATAAAAGCTTCAGTTTTACTCTGGATTTGGTTGTTCGGAACTTTTTCACAATCTGCGATTATGTTTTTTGTGTTTACATTATTCTTAAATATAAATTTAGGACGTTTTAAGGAATAAGGAAAATGAAGTTTTGGTAAAAGGTCCTAAATTTATGTTTAAGAATAATGTAAACACCAAATGTGAAAAAGTTACCCTGTCAATAGATCAGAGAAAAGAGATGTTACGAGAAGTGTTATGTATAATAATGTCAAGCATTCGTTACCAAATCAAGTATTAAAAATAAAAATAAAAATAATATGGTAATTAATCGACTTAAAGCAGATTAAGATATTTTTATACAGACAGACAAAACAAATAAAATCGCAATAATGAACCGTATGGATTATATCGCAAAAATGAAAACGTGCATCGCAGATATCGAATGCACACCACTTAACAAGGATCCGAACAACCAAATCCAGAGTAAAACTGAAGCTTTAATCAATAGAGGATGTTGGCCATCAATAATGAAAAGCAAATTAAGAGTAAATAACAACCCCACCACTCCAAAACTATTTGGAAGACTAAAGGGCTATAAAAATAATTGTCCTTTAAGGCCGATAGTTGGAAAATGTGCAGGCCAAACGTATTTCCATGAAAAAACATTTGTTCCTTTTTTGAACCATTTCCTACCACCGTCTAACCATAGTTTATCGTCGACCACTGATTTCATTAACCGGATTAAGGATTTGAAGCTCAATAAAGAGAGTATTTTAGCAAGTTTTGACATAATTTCACTTTTCCCATCAATCGACGTTGACGAAGTAAAATTACTCATTAATAACGTTATTGATAACGAGCCATCATTAAACTCAGAAATGAAGTCCACCGTAAAATCTGGACTTAATCTAGTAACTGGAAATAGTATTTTCATGTTTAATAAGACGATTTATAAGCAGATTAAGGAGCACCAATGGGTTACCCCATCTCAAGTATTTTAGCCCAATTCAAATTACGTCCATTTGAAAAAAGAATTTTAACAGACTGCGTTTTAACTCCGTCAGTATGGTATCGTTATGTGGACGACATTTTCATAGTATGGGATCACGGTTTATCTGAACTGTATGCATTTCTTAACAGAATAAATAATATGGACCCTAACATAAAATTTACCATCGAAATAGAAAATAATAACCAGCTGTCATTTCTTAACGTAATGCTAATTAAAAATTTATCAAACTCAACAATTGAGCGCACAGTCTACAGGAAAGTAAATAAGTCTAACAACGTTTAAGCGATGGTGACTAAATTGTAGTTTACATAATTTCTTTGTTCTAATCATAAAAAATCAAAGGATAATACATTTTGATTAACAAAATGCATGAGGCATGATTTTTTTTTCTTAAGTCAGAAAAATATTTTTTTAACTATTGTTTTGAAGATTTATCATTTAATTTCCGTCTTTTTTCGTAATAGAATGTGTAGCTGGAAATGGTGCGTTTAAGCGCTGTTGACTAACTTGTAGTTTACATAATTTCTTTGTTCTAATCATAAAAAATTAAAGGATAATACTTTTAGATTAACAAAATGCATGAGGCATCTTTTTTTTTTTTTAAGTCAGAAAAATATTTTTTTAACTATTGTTTTTAAGATTTATCATTCACTTTCCGTCATTTTTGACGGGGATTATATACTAGTTTATTAATAAATAAGTAACAATAGCCGGGCCAATGTTAGGCAAAATAGCGCCATTTTGGCGCCAATTAGGTACACCGGTGCATATACCACATACACTGCAAATAGAGGCGTCTTAAATTAAGACACATATGTGACTGAAAAAGTTATTCAGACACTTAAGTGCCTAAATTTGAAATTTCAGACATCACAGATGTCTAAATTTAAGATACATAAGTGTCTTACTATGATCATGGCATAAATGAGCTGATTAAAATGTCTAAATAATGGTGATATGTCTGAAATTAAGACATTTAGAAATTTAGACACTTAAGTGTCTAAATGCGATACAGTTGTATCATATGTGTGATAACTGTATGTATAAATGTATTGCAATTTGTATGCCAGCACTACCAGAAAATTGTTTTCGAATGGATAAAGGATGTTTAAAATATTTTTATCCATTAGATTTGGTATTATTTTATTTAAAAAAAGTAATTTGATTAGATCATGGGACATCTGGAAAATTAAAATAGATCGCTTACTAAAGTTTTGGGACTAAGTTACTTTTGACGCAATAAATAAATCAGTAATTGCTTTTCACAAAATATATTTATTTCCAAGGAAGGATCAACCCCCCTCCCCTCTAAATACTAAGAGATGTACCGGTAGAAAGAA
This sequence comes from Maratus speciosus, assembly GCA_963932465.1. Lineage (NCBI taxonomy): Eukaryota > Metazoa > Arthropoda > Arachnida > Araneae > Salticidae > Maratus > Maratus speciosus. The sequence continues at coordinate 26,600,862 of OZ010786.1, forward strand.
ATTTAGGGAGGGGCAAAATTTTGGAACAGGTGTGACTGGGGTCAACAGCGTAATCTGCTTTTCTAAAATGCAGAACATAAACATGAAATAGGCAAACTAAGAATATTTTGTCAGAACTCTTTGTGCAAGAAATTTTTAAAGATATCAACATAAAAATAAATATAACAAGTTGGAAATTGCACGTCAAACGTGGCAAATGAGGTGCGTTCGTACTATAACTAGTTTTATAAGTATTTTTTGCACTGCATATTGTACTGAATGTATATTTTACTGCACTTCATAAGCGCATATCAATTTCATTCTTTTTGAAAAGCTGTAACATCATTAAAATGCACTTGAAATAATTTTTTTCCATTGGCCGTAATGTATCGGTAAACTTTTGACTGTACTAATTAAAGTATACATCCGATTTTCATAAAATTTGAAATGACTCGACAGAATTATGCAATAATTATATATTTTAAATTTCAAACAAATCGGTTGGGTAGTTTTTGCGCTGTTATAGACGGACAAACAGATGGACTGAACGACGACTATAGGTACTACGTATTTATATAATTAAGAACGCATCTAAAAATTTAACAATTAAGAGATAGTAATCGTTCAAAAATAAGTTTCAAACGACAGTTTTGAAAATAGAGAACTTTTTTTTCTCAATGGACTCTTCCCCCTCCCCCCCCCCCACACACACAAACACCGTTTGAGATAAATTTGAAATATATGAACATCAAAAGAAGAAAAGAATTAAAATTGTCTTCTACGAAATGTTCAAAGGAGGGTGGGTTTCTCTGAAGTAAAATTCTTAGTAACATTTTCCCTTAACGTAAAATTATTCGATAGCCATTTGTAAGAAAAGAAATATCATTCATTTTTAATTATTAGACATAAAGAAAACATAATTGATTCAATTTCATCATACTGGGAGGGAAAATATTTCTTCAGTTCTTCCTTATAACCACCAGAGGGACTTTTAGTTGCGCATGCGTCATGCGTTTTAGATGTGTTTCGTTCTAATGTACGTTGTAATTCAATTTCAAACTGAAAGTTTATTTTGACTTTATTCATATTTTGTGGATTGTGAAGTTCTGTGGATTAATTCGTATCGACTTAGTGTTTATTCGTAATCATTTTATGAATAATACAGTGTTATTAGTCTTCTGTTCGTCAAATCTGTTAAATAGAAACTTTTGTCTGGCAGATTCTATTTTAAGAGTGAAAATATTTCACCCTTTTAATATAGTTAGCCGGATGTATACAGGAATTTTCGTTTTAAAAGATCCAAGTATTTCTCCCTCACGGATCATTAACCTAGCCACCAGTTGAAATTGACGCCCCCTGTGCGGGTATAATTTTGGATACCTTACACCTTTTTCCAGGTAAGTGGGACCTAGACCATGTATTGCAAACTCTCCGTAAATGTTTTCTCTTTAAATGGAACCCTTACACAAGTCTCTAGCTTTATTAGTTTCTGAGTTATACCAACATTTGTTTAAAGCATTTTGTCTGTTGAATTTCCGTGTTAAAATTTTATCTTGCTAATAATTAAGTTTCTGTTCTTAAAAACATCTGCAATCATATTTCTATATTATTTTCTAACCAATGTTATCCTTAAAATCAATTTTAATGAGTCTACAGGATGTTTTTTGCAGTTATTGAATTTATTGACTTACGCAATACTAAGCCTTCTTCTCGAACAGCATTTGTTAATGTTTACTTTGGTTTCATTCGATTTCTATATTTTTCAAAGGTTTATTATGTGATATGTACTGGAATGCCCATGTCTTTATAGCAACCATCCCAATTTAATAACTGTTTTTAATTATTATATTATGTATGCTTAATTATAAGTATTTAAAATTATACAGTTTGAACATCCATTCAACGCCGTTATTCAACCATATCATTCAATTTTTCCTATAGTAAGCAAAACCCGCCGATGATTCATCTGGCATCGCTACACTGGAAGGAGAAAAAAAAATATATAATGTCAATAACACTCTAATGATTTAGAGAATGATTACACTTTATCTCTTTAGCTATTTTATTAAGCTTTACTGATTATGTGCAGATTTAAGACAAAGTTTCAAACTGGAAATAAATTTTTCTTTATCTTATTAAAATATAATATTTATTTATTGATAGTTAAATAGCTCTTGTGATTATCATCTGATCTATATTTTTAAAAAATTGCCCATGTGTAAATATAAATTTTAAAGAAGACTTAATTTTTAAGAGGGCACAGGACCTTTTAACCTTTCAAAAAATCAGTTTTCTGTTTCTGTTTTATTCCGAATGTTTTAATTTTTCAACAATATGCAAAAAACCCCATTCAAAATTGAGTTAAAATCATTTATAGACGGAGAGTTGAAGATCCGTTAGATATCGAAACTTTAAAAAGCGTTTTCTCATATTAGCAAGTTTGAAGTTTGTGCTTTTGTTGTTTCTTTCAAACTATGTAAGCGCAGCTTTTAAAAAAATAAACAAATATGCGTTTCTTTATAGTCTACATGCTAAAAAACCCAAACATATTTTGTTTATTTATTTGTTTGAACGTGAAATATTTTACTTTTTTTAATTTATTTTGTGCTGAAATTGAATTTTAAAACAAATTTTTTGCGTATATTTTTTATTTAATGTGTATATTAGGTGTGTTATGATTCTATTTTGTTCAAAAATTGTTTTCTATATGCATAATTTAGAATTTTATCATGCGTGCAGCACTTAGATTTTAATTCACGCATTAGTGATATGACGGCTTACATTTAAAATTTAGATATTAATTTTGTATATACAATATTTATTTTTCTGGATAATATTATAGTTATGAATATATATTTGAGGCAGAAAGGGGGAAAAAAAGATCTTAATTGCATATTATTTGCGTTTTGGTACCTTGAAAAATGCTTTGTTTTTTACCGTTTCGAGATATTCAAAGATCGTGCATCCTATAATATGATTTTTTTTTTGTGTGTGTGTGTGTTGGGAGGGGAGGGGGGGATATTTGTCATGCAATTTTCGTAAAGCAAATTTTTCGCAATTGTGATGCAATTTTCGTAATTTTTTTTAAAAAAATCTTTCGACATTGCACTGATTATAATGATATTTTGAACTTTTAGAGTAGGACATGATTAGAAACAATATATATATATATATTTATCGAAATACTGTAAAAGTTCTCAACAGCGGACACCTGGGGCCTGCGGAATTTGTTCGATAATCAAAGGTGTCTGCTTTTGTGAAGTAAAAATAAACAAATGTCTGGGTTGTGGATTAAAAAAGGTTGTCGCTCACTAAAGGTGTCCGATATTAGGGAATGTTCATTAACCTTCATAACGGACACTCCCGAATACCGAACACCTCTATTTAGCGAACTTATAATGCAGGGTTGGACTTTTTGTAGATGAAGCACTTGATTAAATAATGGGAAAACTGGGCAGTATCCTCTCACTACGGTTTTAGGGGCCCCAAATTAAACATGCAATTTTTGTAAAGCTTTTATTTTAAATTTGTTTCGACATTGTATTGATTATAATCAATATTTTGAACTTTTAAAGTAGAATAAGATTATAAACTAAATAAATTTAAAAAAAAATCTAAATTCAGTAAAACCTCTCAATCAAGGGCACCTCGGCAACGAATGGCGGACAAATTCCGTAGTAGCCCCCTATTGAGAGGTTTTATTGTATTTAGATAAAAAAAAATTTGTTTTTAATCTTATTCTACTATAGAAGTTCAAAATATTAATTATAATCAGTACAATGTCGATAAAAGATTTAAATTATCAGCTTTACGAAAATGGCATACCAATTTTGAGAGCCCATAAAATGAGGCTGTATGGGGGTGGAGGGGCAGGACCATGGTCAAATATTTTTCCAGGATTCATTGTGGTCAAACATGGCTGCGTATCATGCTTGCAAAATGAAACGGCTGCGATTCAGACGTTTGAAGTGTCTGAAATTCAGACGCAAGAAGTGACTGAAAAAATTCAGACATTTTAAAATGTCTGAAAATTGAACACTCCGTTTCAGTCACTTAAGTGTCTGAATTTCAGACATTTCAATTTAGAGTGTATGTGTCTAATATTTTTCTTTTCGTTCCGTTTAAAAAAAAAAAAGAAAGAAAGAAGTGAAAGCCGTAAATTTTAAATGTTTCAGTTTTAAAGGAAAGTTTGTATTAAATAAAATGATAATGAAATACAGAAAAAAAAGCGAAGGGGGAAAACATTACATTTACGGGAGATATTCTAAGCATACATTTAAGGGAGGCCAAACTGGTCGCCAAATTAGTTTAAAATAATAACCTTTTCTAAAATGTGAAAAAAAAAATCTGTTATGATTAAAATTTGAGTTGCCATCATTAGAGAAAAGTATTTAAAATTAGAAAAAATTAATATTTTGAAAACTAATTCTAATTTAAAAATTCTAATACCAGTTTTAAGATCTGCTGATAAATACGGATTTTTGGTGTTAATTACATCGCAAAATATTCCATATTTTAGGAGAAAAAGCCCTGAAACATAATCAGTTGTTTAATTAGTCATTTAATGAAATCGTTTCATAAATTCGTTTCATTTCAGTCGTTTCATAAATCTGTTTCTTTAGGATTTAATATATATAGAGTAGATATATCACAGATTCCACAAAGAAATACTATTTTATCCTAATACAAGTTATAGTAAGCTAAAAAATACAAGATTTGGGAATAATCGCACGTTAATAAACTTAGAAAATGAATAAAATACGAGAGGAAAAGTATACATACCATATATTTAACAAAAATGTACTTTTCTATCCTTGTACAAGGCACAGTAGGCTGAAATATTACAAGATTTGGGCAATTGCTCATTAATAAAATTAAAATAAGGTATGGCAATGTTCAAATAAAGAAGTATTTCCTCATTAAAAAAGTTCCAGAAAACATGCATGAATTGGCAAATATGCACTTGTTGCCAAAAAATTCACAAATTCAATAGATTTATTTATTTATAAAAGACCGATTTATGAAATATTCAAATCTAGACGTCATAGAAATTTAAACAACCTGATAAATTCAGAAATAGATGAACTGTACTGCCATCTAGAAATAGAAATATGGCAACAGGATGGAAACTGTGGAAATGAAATTATTTTAGAAGGTACAAAAAACTTAACATTCAAATAATGAAAGCGAATGAAGGTAATAAATTAAAAAAAAATAATGTACATAATGAAATTAGTTAAAGGAAAGGAGAATACATTAATGACCAGATGACAAAATATTTAAAACTATGTGAAAAAAATGCGTAAAACAAAATTAATTCTATGACACTGAACCAAAGTATAACAAGTAATGAATAGATGCATTATGAACCAACAGCCATCTTTCTCGAATGTTTTTATAAATAATAAATTAACAATTGATAAGATAACAATGGCATTATGAATCAATAACTTTCTTATTTGAATATTTTTGTAAATAATAAGTTAACATTTACGCATTACGATTCCATACAACACAACTCACCTACATGCTCAATCACCTACCATCCCAGCATCTCTATTGCATTAATTTATACACCGCGTCCCAAAAGTTTAGACAATCAATAAAATTTGCATTAACATAAAAAATAATAAGGTACAATTAAAATTCGAGATATATGTAATAAATAAAAGCAGTTTTGTTGATGTACACATATAAATTATGATCAAAGGTTTGAAATTATAAAATATACATTAAATTAAATAAAAAGTGCTGTCCCAAAAGTTTAGACACCTGTAATTTTTTAGGGTTTTAAATTTATAAAAGTAACTAAAAAGTTACTTTTAATATTTAATTGTATTGCCACGACACTTTATAACATCAAATACACGTTGTTCTATAGAATTAAGCATTGCATTACAGAAGAAGGTATTTCATGCCACGCTTTTTCAATTGCAATTTTTAAGTCATTTACACATGTATATTGCTTTCGATTTTCATATATTTTATGAGATAAAATTTCCCACATATTCTCCATGGGACTCAAATTTGGAATAAGTGCTGGTCAGTCTAATAGTGTGATAGTGTTTTGCCTAAACCATGTTTTGGATGATGTGGAAGTATGGATGGATGCCCCATCTTGTTGGAAAACACAGTGCGGTCCTGCTGGCAAATCCATAATTGGCAGTAAATTGGTACGTAAAATATGCTGATAATTCTCTGATTCCATTTTTTTTTGTCTATAAATTCTAGAAATATTTGGCCGTTGAAAGAAAACCCTCCCAAGGATCTTCCGCTTTGTTGCCTGCTGAAACAGTTCTTGAGTTTTTTTCTTAGATCATGCCAGTAAAATTTATGACCTTCAGGGTCATTTCTTTTCATCTCTGATGAAGACAAAAATCCATTTTTCACCGTGTGATATATGCTTTCTAGCCCACTTTAGACGTGCATCTTTATGTCTCTGCTTTAAGCAAGGTTTTGCTGTCATTCCCCTGTAAACAATATTAATTGAAGTTTTAATTCCTCTGTGTACAGTGCTTTTTGAAATTCTGAAAATTGGTGCAATTTCACGCCCAGATAAATTATCAACTGAAACTATTTTAATAATATTCTATCATCTCGTAATTTGGATTTGCTAGCAGGACCGCACTGTGTTTTCCAACAAGATGGAACATTCATCCATACTTCCACATCATCGAAAACATGGTTTGGGCAAAACAATATCACACTATTAGACTTGCCAGCATTTAGTCCAGATTTGAGTCCCATGAAGAACATATAGGGGATCTTATCTCATTAAATATATGAAAATGGAAAGCAATATACATGTGTAAAAAACTTAAAAATTGCAATTGACAAAGCATGGTATGAAATACCTCCTTTTGTAATGCAATGCTTTGTTAATTCTATGGAGCAACGTGTATTTGATGTTATAAAGTGTCGTGGCAATACAATTAAATATTAAGAGTAAGTTTTTAGTTACTTTTATAAATGTAAAACCAAAACAAATACAGATGTCTATACTTTTGTAACAGCACATTTTCATATAATTTAATCTATGTTTTATAATTTCAAACCTTTGATCATAATTTATATGTGTATATCAGCAAAACTGCTTTTATTTATTACCTATATCACGATTTTTAATTGTACCTTATTACTTTTTATGTTAATACAAATTTTATTGATTGTCTAAACTTTTGGGACGCAGTGTATATTTTTTTATTTTATGTTTTTTTTATTTATTTTTTATTTTTATTTTTGTTTTATTTTTATGATATAAAATTACGGACTGAGTTAATCAGTTTATTTTTTCCAAACAAAACCTCACACTTCCATACTCTAACATCTACCCACCTAATCATCCTGTAGATGTGATGATGGACGTAATAATTTATAAAAGAATAAATGAGAAAAAAAAAACTTAATGTATAGCATCAAAAATTAGATTTGTTAATCATAATTTAATAGTTTTATTAATAGTTTTATTAATAGGATGAGAAGAACATAGATGTTTTTTCCTAAAAATACGATTAAGTAGTATATGACGGCAAACTGAAATATGAAGACATCACTTAAAATGGGTAAAAGTGTTATTTTTAAATTTAAAACCTTTTTGTGTTTATCATGTGTCTCTGTAACTTACCTATGTATGTCTTATCTTGCAGTATAAGATTTAGCTCTAAAAAGTGAATGGTATTATTAAATAATAGGTGTTCTGTTCATTCTAATTAATTAGTACAGTAATTTAATGGATATTCAGCAATGTTTAATTAGGTCAGCGTTGATTAAAATAATGTCCTCACTATAACGATATATATTAATTGTCGGAGCACAGCTCCGGCTTACCTGCAAAAATTACACTTATTCTTAACACGATAAAGTCCAAAATATTTGTCGTATCGACACAAAAAATTAAATGGACGTTGGTAGTGCAAAAATCTCGGTGCGTATTGAAAATCATAAATATTTGTCGACCCTAACGGCATGAAATGGCTGCCCAAAAGTTTCCCATAGAGATAACATTGCGGATTTAAATCTATATATTTGAAAGATAAGGCATTTTTTTTTAGACATCTACCTTCAGCTTTTTTCTGAACCAATTTTAATAATTCCTTTTTTTTTAAATTAAAGCTGTTTCTTTGTAGATGTGCGGCACTAGCTGTTTTTTTTAATATCCCATTTTCATAATTAAATTTAAAATTTAAAAATTTTCTATGATTTTTTTTTTCAAAATGGTAGCAATTAGATTGCTTCCATTGTTGTAAAGAAAAGAAAATTAATAAAGTATGTTTATCTTTATTGATGCCAATTTCTAATAAAATTCAAAATTAACTTTATAAAAAAAGGAACAGAAAATGACTTCACTGTTTAAAAAAAAAACACTAAATTTTTCCTCAAAAAGTAATTACAATTCAATACTTTTTCACTCCACTGAGTTTGAGACGCTATGTGAAATGCTTCAATGAGGCAAAGCGACAACATATTTAAATGAAAACCATCATTTTCTCTGATAAAACGAAATATTTTACTACGAACGCCTCTAAAAGATATAAATTTCTGGAATTTTACTCGCCGATACGGAGATTACAATCACAAGTCAAGAGTGCGAATGTTCACATGCAAAGTCGTAGTTAACAAACTTGATTTCAAGTTTGGAAATATATGTATTGATAACTTATTGCGTACTGCGATATTTTTGAAGCGAATACTGCGAAGAATTTCCTGGTCGCAAAATTCCAGGGGTCGTACGAACCCTGATATAATGTTATGTATGCATTATTTATATGTAAGTATTCTTCTGTATGTATGTTTATATTCAGACGTATGCATGTTTGTATTGGGAAATTTCCGCAATCGGGTTTGTAGACAATTTCATAATTTATCGAGCGTTGTTTGATGCGCAAATTTAACCATTTGGTGGCGGTCTCAATTACAGAAGTTTACTCATTTTTTTCCCTGTAAGTGAACGTGCTGCAACTGAAATGCACATGGACATTCTCCGTAACCTTTTAAATCGGTGCAATTCACTTTGAATTTTAAATTAAGAGAAATAAAGAGAAATCGAATACGGAGAATACGATTTTGGATGTTAGTTGAATGATAACAGATTCAGTATCAACCGCATGGCAACGAATAATAATTAAAGAAGTCGAGAAAAATATAATGTTATGTATGTATTATTTATATGTATGTATTCTTATGTGTGTTTTTATTCAGAGGTATGTATGTTTGTATTAGGAAATTTCCGTAATCGGGTTGGTAGAAAATTTCATAATTTAGTGAGCGCTGTTTTATGCGCAAATATAACCATTTGGTAGTGGTCCCAATTATAGAAGGTTACTCATTTTTTTTAATTCACCGTAAGTGAATTTGTTGCAACTGAAATGCGAGCGAACATTCTGAATTGAATGAGATAAGCATTTTTGGCCTAGATGTAAAGTTGAAAACAGAACTATGTCGGTAACAAAATAAAAAAAAGTCCTAAAAGCTTAAAGAAAAGGTAGCTTACTTATTTCTTGATTTTAAGATTTTAGCTAATATTATGGTAAAACACTAAGCTAAAATGCGAAGAACCCGATCAGAGAAGAAACATTAGTGCTGAATTTCAGTGGAAATTTCGCCAAATTTGGCAGCTACAGCCAAATTCGCTGCATTTATAGCAACATATTTTTGCTCGCCAAATTTGGCGAAATTTCGCGAAATGTCTCCAAGCTTGGCGAAACTTTTGACGTTAATATATTTGACTATATAATTTTATGATTATAATGGAAAAATGGATACAACAATGAAAGATTATTCGTGAGAAATCAACTTCACTAAAAGTCATAAATCATTCCGTAATTTTTTTTAACCTGTTGCCTAGATGTAGTGTACATTTTAAGAAATGTACATATTTTTATATGTGCAACATTATACACAAAAGTTTCGAAAATGCCGGTTAAAAGAAAGCAATTGAGATTAAAAGAGTTATTCAGCGTAATTCTATGTGGAAAATTCACATAAAAATCCCCAGCTGCCTACGAGTAATTGCGAGAATAACGATATAACAATAACTCAGATGAACAAAAGTATCAAGTTTGATAGAGGGGTATAGCAGATTACACATGTGTGCGTATTGCATACGTGTTACACACCTTTCCCTTATACCATATTAAATAAGTCTGTGTCATGCCAGACATACAAGTCTTTGAAGGGGCTTTAAAGTTTTCTGCCGTTTGCTCGATGGATCCAGTTCAAATTTTTGATTGTCTCAAAGATCGGAGGTACATTAAACAAATCAAAATCGCTCAACACTTCCCCGCTGGTTATTCTTTCTTTTTACAGCAGACTCTCTTATTCAATGAATTCTCTTTACTTTTAACATTTCTGAATTATTTTAAAGAACAACAAATCACGCTGCATGAAAATATTGATAATTCTGACATACTTTTAACATTTCTGAATTATTTTAAAGAACAACAAATCACGCTGCATGAAAATATTGATAATTCTGACATCCGATTTACAGGTGAGCAGCAGAAAACACTTTAGTTATGCACAGAACAAGTTTCGTCATTGCTAACAAGAGTTGCAATTTTCCCTAAGTCAACTTTTATTATTGGAAAATTTAGGATAATCAAAGAAACTAATAAAACAATCATAGAGCAGTTAGGATCAGAATCTGTCATTCTTTTGGCACTAACAAGTACTGCTGTGCTTAATGTCGAAGGAAAGTCAATTCACTCAGTGCTTAAAAAACCACCGTGTTTTAAATTGTTCGCTGATTTAAAAATTCAGGGAGAAAGACATCTACAGCGCAGCACGGATACAGTATTATTTATCTTTATTGACGAATTTTCAATTGTCGTCTTATGGCTGAACTTCAACAAAGATGTCACAAAGGTACTTTGTTTAAATCCTTGGAAGTTTTAGGTAGTTACATCGCGTAAAAGATACCCCTCTACATAAGAGGCATTCTATGAAAGACATTTTGGCTCTTCGCAGTCAAGAAACGCTTAGAACTTTTGAAAACTACTTCACATTAACAAACTTATTGAGACAAAATGACGATCAGCAAAGACAGTTTTGAAAGACTCTATATTCGCTTTGCGTGGGTCAAGTTTTGGACTACTCTCATCCTTTATTCAACGGTGGAAAGCTGCACTGCTTCCGGCTCAACTTGAATGATTTCAAGATGCTATATATCTCTTTTTCAAAAACAAGCAAGCGAAAGAACATAATCAAGAAGTACTTCTTAAATCAAAGAGGTCAATGGCAAGAATGTTATCAGACCACAATAATTAAAAGTAAGATATAGTGAAGATGATCACGTGTTTGGACTTCAGGCTGGACTTTTTTCAGCAGTTGGACACAGAGTTACGTTACATACCAATATCTGGATGGAGTGGGGATTGATAAGCGGCGTAGTGAGTACAGTAAAAGATACTGTCTATGACCCAAAATTTCAACCCCCAGGCTTACCACCGGCTATAATGGTTCATTTTGTTGGTTATCATGCCACAAATTAGCATTTGAGCATTACCTGAGGCAACTGATGACTGAATTAAACACTAGAAAATTAAGATCCAACGGGTGTTATTTCAAATTTCATTTTGTACTGTTAAACAGTAATCATGAAAATTAAACTTTTTTTTCAATTTATGCTATGTGTTAAGTTTATACGACTCCATGCTCCGACATTTCGGCCTGACGGATACCAGTACTCTGAACTTAATAAACGTACGTTCATAGTGATATAAATATTAGTCTGTAATTAAATTTGAAGTACATCTATTTTGTGGTACGCCAAATTTCTGTATATATATGGTATTATCTTGTAAATTCTACTTATTATAATGAATAAAGTAAATGTATAAATGTATTCTGTATTCAAAAGTATAAGAAAAGTAATTTGATGTTAGCTTTTTTAAATAATGCATTTAATATATATTTTGGGAAAGAACTCACGGAGAAATATAAGACATACAATATAACTCTCCCGAGATTTTATTAATTATGAAAAAGCACTTGATTGTGTCTACACATCAGCAGTACTAAAATCTCTGGAACGCATCGGTATAGACAAACCTTACATCATTAATATAAAGGAGATTTACAAAAAAGCAGCAAAAACAATACGTTGGACAGGGGAAAAGCAAAGATAAAGCTTGGAAGAGGAGGTTGACAAGGATACATCAATTTGATTAAGCTTTTTAATTTTGTCTTAGAAAAGATTTTCAAGAAGCTGTTTTGAGAAGAGAGAGAGGGATTTGAAAAAATGGGGAAAACCTCTAGATAATTTTGGCCCATGATAGTCAAGCGTTTGTTCCAGCTTTCTAATTTTGAATTATCTTGTATCGGAGCGTTCCTCCCTCGGAATTGACACCCCCCCCCCCCTCTTTAAAATTTTTATATGTCATAAAAAACATGTATCCGAGGACTTAAAATAATTACATTTAGTGCAGAAAACACTACTAGTATCCGTCATGCCGAAATGTCGTAGCATGGTGTCAGATAAACTTAACACATAACATTTTAAAATTAAAAAAAAGTTTAATTTTCATGATTTCTGTTTAATAGTACAAAATTAAATTTGAAATAACACCCGTTGAATCCTCATTTTCTAGTATTTAATTCAGTTATCCGTTGCCTCAGATAATGCTCAAATGCTAATTTGTGGCATGATAATCAACAAAATGAACCATTATAGCCTGTGGCAAGACTGGGGGTTAAAACTTTGGGCCTTTTACTGTACTCAGTACACCGGTTATCAATCCCCACTCCATCCAGATAATAGTATGTAACATAACTCTGCATCCAACTGCTGAAAAAGTTCAGCCTGAAGTCCAAATACGTGATCATCTTCACTACATCTTACTTTTAATTATTGTGGTCTACTAACATTCTTGTCATTGACCAATTTGATTTAAGAAGTACTTCTTTATTATGTTCTTTCGCTTGCTTGTTTTTGGAAAAAAGACATATAGCATCTTGAAATCATTCAAGTTGAGCCGGAATCAGTGTAGCTTTCCACCGTTGCATAAGGGATGAGAGTAGTCTGAAACTTGATCCACGCAAAGCGAATATAGAGTCTTTCGAAACTGTCTTTGCTGATCGTCATTTTGTCTCAATGAGTTTGTTAATGTGAAGCAATTCTCAAAATCTCTAAGCATTTTTTTGTCTGCGAAGAGCCAAAATGTATTTTATAGAATGTCCCTTATATAGAAGGATGTCTTTTACGCGATGTAACTACCTAATACCTCCAAGGATTTAAAAAAATAAGCCTTTAAAAGGTTCAATGCTATCTATTTTACCTTTGCGATATCTTTGTTCAAGTTCAGCCATAAGACGACGATTGAAAATTCGTCAATAAAGATAAATAATACTGTATCTATACTGAGCTGTAGATTTCTTTCTGCCTGACTTTTTAAATCAGCGAACTATTTAAAACACGGTGGTTTTTTAAGCAATGAGTGAATTAACTTTCCTTCGACATTAAGCGCAGCAGTACCTGTTAGTGACAAAAGAATGACAGCTTGTGATCCTAACCGCTCTATGATTGTTTTGCTAATTTCTTTGATTATCCTACTTTTTCCAGCTTTTGCTTTGACAATAATAAAAGTTGACTTAGGAAAAATTGTAACTTTTGTTTGCAATGACGAAAGCAGTTCTGTGCATAACTAAAGTACTTTTTGCTGCTCATCTGTAAATCTGATGTCAGAATTATCAAAATTTTCATGCAGCGTTATTTGTTGTTCTTTAAAATAATTCAGGAATGTTAAAAGTAAAGGTTTGTAACACGATTGTAACACGCACACATGGGTAATCTGCTATACTCCTCTATCAAACTTGATACTTTTGTTAATCTGAGTTATTGTTATATCGTTATTCGCGCAATTTCTCGTAGGCAGCTGGGTTATTTTTATGTGACTTTTCCACATAGAATTACGCTGAATAACTTTTTTCATCTCAATTGCTTTCCGTTAACCGGCCTTTTCGAAACTTTTGTGTATAATGTTACACATATAAAAATATGTACATTTCTTAAAATGTACACTACATCTAGGCAACAGGTTAAAAAAAATCACGGAATGATTTATGACTTTTAGTGAAGTTGATTTCTCACGAATTATCTTTCATTGTTGTATCCATCCTCCGATTATAAGCATAAAACTATATAGTCTTATACATTAACATCAAAATTTTCGCCAAGCTTGGAGACATTTCGCGAAATTTCGCCAAATTTGGCGACCAAAAATATGTTGATATAAATACAACTAATCTGGCTGTAGCTTCCAAATTTGGAGAAATTTCCACTGAAATTCAGCACTGATGATTCTTCTCTAATCGGGTTCTTCGCATTTTAGCTTAGTGTTTTACCATAAAATTAGCTAAATTCTTAAAATCAAGAAATAAGTAAGCTACCTTTTATTTACTCTGTTAGGACTTTTTTATTTTGTTATCTACATTTTTCTATTTTCAAGTGTACATCTAGGCCAAAAATGCTTATCTCATTCACTTCAGAATGTTCACTCGCATTTCAGTCAGTTACAACAAATTCACTTACGATGAATTGAAAAAAAATGATTTACCTACTGTAATTGGGACCGCTACCAAATGGTTATATTTGCGAATAAAACAGCGCTCACTAAATTATGAAATTTTCTACAAACCCGATTACGGAAATTTCCTAATACAAACATACATACCTCTGATTAAAAACATACATAAGAATACATACATATAAGTAATACATACATAACATTATATTTTTCTCGACTTATTTTATTATAATTCGTTGCCATTCGGTTAATACTGAATCTGTTATCATGCAACTAATATTCAAAATCGTTATCTCCGTATTCGATTTCTTTTTATTTCTCTTAATTTAAAATTCAAAGTGAATCGCATCGATTAGCTAGGTTACGGAAAATGTTCACTTACATTTCAGTTGCAGCACATTCACTTACGCTGAATTAAAAAGAAAAATTAATAGCATTTTGAAATTAGGACCGCTACCAAATAAATAAATCCGCGCTAAAAACAACGCTCACTAAGTTGTGTTATCTGCAAACACGATTACGGAAATTTCCCAATACAAACATATATACGTTTTAATACAATCATATATACATAAGTATACATACATATAAGTAATACATACATGACATTATATTTTTCTCGATTTCTTTGATTATGATTCGTAGCCATGCGTCTAATACTGAAATGGTTACCATGCGGTTAATAAACGAAATCGTATTCTCCGTATTCGATTTCTTTTCATTTCTCTTAAATTAAAATTCAAAAGGAATTGCATCGATTTAAAAGATTACGGAGAATGTCCATGTGCATTTCAGTTGCAGCACATTCACTTACAGTGAAATTAAAAAAAATGAGTAACCTTCTGTAATTGGGATCGCCACCAAAGCGTTAAATTTACGCATCCAACAACGTTCGCTAAATTATGAAATTGTCTACAAACCCAATTGCGGATATTTCCCAATACAAACATGCATACGTCTGAATATAAACATACTAGCAAACCCCGCGGCTTCGCTCGCGTAATATTTGAAATATGCCAAGTGATATTTATATGCCTAATTTTTATTAAAAGAAATTATATTTTTAGGAATAATTCAAAAATTACTATTTAAAACATAGTTTGACTAAACTTCATTATTACACTGTATTAGGCAGAAATTAGATTTAAATAAATAAAAAGAAATAAAACTGAATAAATGATAATTTAGAAAATATTTTGAAACTTTTTTGCTCAATTAATACGCTTATATCTGTATTCATTTAAAATTTTAAATTTTTTAGAAACCATCTTCTTACATCAGAAAATTAACCATCATGTCAAATTTCAAGTCCTACCACCTCTCTCAGCATAAAGGTCTATGTTGAAATAGGAACTGTCATCATTAATTTGCCAACATTAATTTTGAAATCGGTTTATTATTTCTTAATATTCCGCAGAAACGTAATTTAGAAAGCTTTTAAAAACCTTTTTTAGAACGTTTGATGTTCCTGTGAACCCCAGGTGGCTGAATCATCTGCACAAAATATAGTCTGTGTAGGATCAGAGACTGTTACCATTGATTCGCAATTATTACTTTTATAATCGGTTTATATTCCCTGAAATTGCATAGAAATCGTAATTTAGGACTTTTTTAGAACTCTTTTCGCACCTCCCCTTCTCTTCACCCCTTTTTATTTCGAAATTATTTTGGGCAGTCCTTCAAGGATTTATATTTTATAATTAAATACCATGTCATATTTAAAGTTTCTAGCCTCTTCAGTATCACAGGAATCGCAATTTAGAAAGTTTTTTGCTCCTGCAACCCTCTGATGGTAATGCCACAAACATAAAATATAGCTTATGTTTGACCTGGTACTATCACCAACTATTTGACACCATTATTTTTTAAATCGGTTTGGTATTTGATAAGATTGCATTAAAATTGTAATTTAGAACGATTTTAGAACGCTTTTCGCTCACTTCATCCTTTTAAATTTGGAATTTTCTTTCGACTGTTCGTAGAAAGCAATTGCATCTTGTAAGTAAATACCATGCCATATTTCAAAATGTTAAACCCCTCAGTTTTGCAAAAAACGCAAATTAGAACATGTTTTGCTCTTGCACCCCCAGATGGTAGTGACAGCAACATAAAATATAGCCTTTGTTGGAGCAGAGACTGTCACCATCAATTTGCAACCATTACTTTTGAAATAGGTTTGGTATTTCCTGAGATTGAGTAGGAATCGCAATTTAGAACGTTTTTACAACGTTTTCAGAATGCTTTTCACGCATTTTCCCACCTCTTAAATTTCCATTTTTTTTCGAAACCATTCTAAAAGATAATTTACATCTAATAAATATGTAACCTTGCCTAATTTCAAGTTTCTAGCCCCTACCGATCACAAAAATCGAAATTTAGAACGCTTTGATGCTCCTGCAACCTCCAGGTGATAGTGACACTGACATGAAATAATGTCTATGTTAGAGCAGAGGCTGTTAGCATCAATATAATATTAGTTTGATTCTTCCTGAGATTACTCACAAATTAGCATTTAGAATGTTTTTAGAACGCTTTTTATACGATAGATCATTTATATCTAATAAATATATAACATGCAAAATTTCATGAATCTAGGTCCTTCCATAATTGAAAAATCGCATTTTAGAACGTTTTTAGTTCCTGCATCTCCTCTGGGGTATAGTGGAAACAGACATAAAATATAGCCTATCTTGGAGCAAGTGCTGTCACCATAAATTTACACCGTTATATTTGAAATAGGTTCAGTACTTCCTGAGGTTGCATAGAAATAGCAATTTAGAATATCTTTTATAACGCTTTTCGCGCATTTTCACACTTTTTAAATTTCGATTTTTTTTTAGGAAATGTTCTTAGAGATCATTGATATTTTATAAGTAACTACCATTCCAAATTTCATGATTCTAGGCCCTTCCATAACACTAAACGGCAATTTAGAACGTTTTTGTTTTTTTCTCCTGCAACCCCAAGGTGATACAAACATAAAACTGAGCCATCTTAGAGCAAGTTCTGTCACCATCAATTTACAACCATTACTTTTGAAATCGATTTGTTACTTTCCAAAATTCAGTAGAAATCACCATTTAGAATGTTTTTTAGAACGTTTTTTGTTCATTTTTACCGCTTTTAAATTTCGAATTTTTTAAGAACTGTTCTTAGAAATCCTTTATATCTAATAACTAATATTTCAAATTTCATATTTCCACGCCCTTCAGTAACGCAAAAATCGTAATTTAGAACGTTTTTTTCTCCTGCACACCCTTTGGGGTAGTGGCACCGAAATTAAATACAGCCTACCTTAGAGAAAGGGTTGTCACTATCATTTTGACACCATTATTTTTTAAATTGGTTTGGTATTTCCTGAGATTGTGCAGGATCCACCATTTCGAACGTTTTTTGGAACGCTTTTTGTGCATTTCCACTCCTTTAAATTTCGAATTGTTTAGAAAATGTTCTTAGATATCAGTTATTTCTTATAAGTAACTACCATTCCAAATTTCATGATTCTAGGCCCTTCCATAACACAATTTTTAGAACGTTTTTTGCTCCTGCACCCCGACTTGGCCAGTGGCTCGGATATAAGATATGGCCTATGTTCTAAGTTGGACTGACACCAACATTTTGATACCATTACTTTTGGAATCGGTTCGGTAGTTCCAGAGCTTACTTCCTACAAATAAACAATTTTTACATCTTTATAATATTAGTATAGACATACATAAGAATACATACATATAAGTAATACATACATGACATTATATCAGGTTTCGTACGACTCCTGGAATTTTGCGACCAGGAAATTCTTCTGCACTGCTATTTTCTTACAGAAAATCTCTCCTTATAAGAATGCGAAATTTCACCAGTTTAGCCTAGATTTCTTTTCTATTAAAAAAAAAAAAAAAACTGGAAACTCTCCTGGAATTTACCCTGATCCGTACAAAACCCTGTTATATTTTTCTCGATTTCTTTGATTTATCACTCGTAGCCATGCGGCTAAGACCCAAAATCGTATTATCCGCATTCGATTTCTTTTCATTTCTCTTAATTTAAAATTCAAAATTAATGGCATCGATTTGGTAGGTTATGGAGAATAAAAGGTTCGCACAAAAAAAAAAAAACGAAAAAATGGTCGTTACAGACGCATAAAGTAAAACTTCTGAAAGTCAATCTATATCTCAGGTCACAAATATTGACGACACCATAACGATTCGGATGAGGTTAAAATACATAATTTACAACAATGGAGCTAATATTTTGTTTAATAACGAGATGAAACTCGTCGTAATTTGACGAAAGAAATTGTTTAAAAAGAAACTCATACATTAGTTAATACTTACTCAACAAATATTATTTTTAATTTAAAGTTACGAAAATACTAATTCCATAAACTTCGACTGTTCAACGTATTAAAAATTAAAATGTATTAGTATACCTAAGATAAGTAATTATGATGAAATTACCCATTGAGGCTTTTATGTTTGAAATTACCGATTGAAAATCAGCAAAAATGATTTCACAATGAGCCAATCATAGAATTATTTTTCGTGTGAAATTTAAACTTAACGCCATTTTCACCGTCTAAAAATTTGCATACGCATCTCTCAAATTTACATACACTATTTCAAAAATATCGCAGTACGCAATAAATTATGAATGCATATATTTCCAAACTTGAAATCCAGTTTTTTAACCACGACGTTGCATGTGAACATTCTGTACCGTCATATAAGAACTCACTTAAGAAAGGCTCTTAACTAGAAAATTAAAAGAACTTGGCGTTCGTTTCTTTTCTCAGAGTTTTTATTAGACAATACGAAACACACACATAACAAGCACACGTAATATTTACACGGCAAAAAGTTAATCTTTTCCGGAGCGAGACGCTCCTTTCGGCAGGACCGAGAACTCGACCGTCTGGGGTCGTGTCACAGCAGATACTCTCCCTCTACGGGGCCTTGTTTTTCTCCTCAGTTCATCTCCGAAATACCCCACGTGGTCTTGACTCATCTTTGTCAACAAGTTCAGTTTATAACATTTTTACGCAGCACTTTTTCTCCAGATATTTACATGATTAAAACTGTTTACATGTACCATCTGGTTTTTGGTGAAACTGACATGTTATGTTATAGCAGGCATCTGGAGGTTGCAATTTAACGATGTTTATTTCGTTAGGGGCATCTGGTCTCTGAGTCCTCAGATAAAACGTCACAGTCCCTCCATGCCCCATATAAATTTTTCCCAAAGGGAAAAATTTCCACACTCGGGTGCACAATCATAGTGAAATTCGGAGTTAATGCAATCCCTAACAATGCTCCAAATTTAATAAAATTTTAAATTTTAAAATCAAAACATTTATCAGAAAGTACTTCGTTACCATGGAAGGGATTCAGCATAACACACAACAAACATAATAAATACAGTAACAATAAACACATTTCAATTGCACACCGTTATATAATAATACTAAGATTTATAATAAGCACTTCAACAATTTTATAATAAACCAGTACCTTCATTAATAATTTTCTGTTAACATAATCAGGATAGATAAAGTTTATAAACATCACAAGTAATTCCAGTAAAGTTCGCTCTCACCTGTTCACATGGATAACCAACAATACCAATATATATATTTTCCTTATATATATGGATAATCTTAAGAAAGAATTCTAATACACTAATAAAACCAAACACTTTTAACTCTCTAAAGACCAGAGAGCAAATTTCCCTTATGCCTCAAAAGACCAGAGAAACGGCCCACAGTCTTCGAAAATTTCGCCCCCATCTCATCTGTCTAGCGTAAATCAGTGGGTGGGATTTCTGTTCAGAAGTTCACCGCCTGTGTTGAGAGGGAAAATGCGACAAGATTTTTTATCGGGGTTGTGGGCAAAGGGAAAAAATATCCATCACGGTTATCAAAGAAGTAATAGTTAATTGATGATGCTTTAGTCTGACCCTTCTCAGCAGTGCTCAAGTAATTAAATGATAAATTTAAATAAATGATAAAAACATCTAAATTTGTATTGTCTGTGGCAGATTCCTTTCGATTCTTTTAAAAAGAAGTGTTTTTGTTCATCAGAAATAATGACAACTTGCTACATGGCACTTAGATGTGTTAAATTTAGGCTGCATGAAACCAATGTAAAAAAAAAAAAAAAAAAAAAAAAAAAAAAAAAAAAAAAAACTATGTAAAAAAAGAAAGAAAGAAATGAATGAAAATTGGAAATAAATTTTATTTCTTTCTACATTTAGAAAATATTTATAATATTAATTTTAAACATGGAATCGTATTGCACTGAATGTAATTTAGACAAAAATTGCGAAATTTACCTTGCAATCTTTACAATCGATACATTTACTTTGCAGTTTTCGCAATAAAAATGCACATTTTTAATAATGCTATTTTCATTCGCGAAAGTTTTTGCCTTTTAGAAATTCACTCACAAATTTTTGGGCCGATTTAATATATTTTGTACCTTTATTAATTGGTCGCATTTGTAAAATAATATTTCTCTATTACCAAGTACGCTTTGTTTTAAAAATCATGAAAATTTTATTCGAGTAAGTATGCGCTTTTACGACGATTAATTAGCATTATATTCATATTAAAAGTACGTTTCCTTTTTTTCCCCTCACAAAATGGCATGAATAAATATTTAATAATCATTATTATTTCCTCTCGCCCTTAAAAAATAAAATGAAACTGTTGCAACCATTTCAGTTTATTAAGAAAATATCATTAATAAAATTTTTGAACTCATATGTAATCTTGAAAATAACTTTTAAAATTTGTAGAGCTATTTTGAGATAGCTGTTCTCTTGCAAATAAATAATGTTTGTTTAGAATCACAATTCATGCTATTTTCCCAATCAAGGTAAAAAGGAGTGCATCTATAGGGAATACATACCTAAACTCAGATTATACTATATGTATGCTTAATGATGCTATATTAAACATGATTATTTATGACTATTTAGCCCATTATTAGTGCTATATTACGCATGATTATTTATGATTATTTAGCATATCATTTATGTTATATTAATTACATAAAATTATGTTTTCAGGGTTTAATTTTGTAAGGTGTAATTCACACAAAAACAATTTTATGTGAAAAAGTGCATGGTTCAAATATTTTTAGGCCCTTCAATATAAGAACATATACACTGCAAAGATGATTTTGAAATGTGTGAGATGGTGAGATCAAAATATTTTGATGTTTAAATTATTGAATTCGGATGATACACATGATTAAAAAATGACAAATTTAGGAAAATATTTCTTTAAAGGCATTTTTTAAATCAAGAATTTTAATAAATTTAAACACTTTATTATTGTTAAGACATTAACAATATAACTTCATTGTATCTCTTATCTCATATAAAAGCTTTGCTTAATTTTGTTTTTTATCTTGTGATGCAGCGCGAACCGTCATCTGAAGGAACCTTTAACTTCATGTATCTCAGAATGAATTTTTTCATGATTTGCCAACTTTGAAACATATATCTAAAATGTCTTATAAAGTATTTGTATGAAATTTTCAATAGAGTTTCTGTATTATATTTCTAATAAATTGTCTTCAGGATTTATTATTTTGAGTGAGAATTGCGAAAATATGCTAATTTATGCAAAAGTTACGCGTGAAAAAAACTTTATTTTTTTTCACTTTAAAATTTATTATGAACTTTATAAGTATTATTTTTAAGACTTCTGACCACAAGTTAAAACTACACATTATCTGTATACAACAGGGCAAAAATTATGCAAATCAGGCAAGTGGTTCAAGAGTTATATATATATAAAAATTAAACATGTTTAAATTCTTAAATTTAAAATTTTTTAATGTTTTCAGTATTTTTTACATGCAATAAGTTCCTTACATAAACACATATTTCACACACACACACACAAAAAAAAAAGATATTCAAAAATATCAGGTGCATTCTCACAATCTTTTGACTTTCATGTTCCTGAATAATAATTTTTATTTTAATACACTTTTTTGTTTTGTTTTTAATTTCATATACTGGAGAACATCCCATTGCATGTTTGCATAACAATATTAGCGAGATAAATAAGTTTTGGACGATGTTGGAGGTCCAAATACCAGGAAAACTCTTATACCGTCCTATGTCCCTGATGCTGATTTTTAAGTTTGGAGCTGTCTGTATAAAATTGTTTCAATAAAAGTAATTTAATGTAACTTTTTTCCGAAACTGGGATAATTGTTTTATATAAATATGTAACAAAAAATTAACCTGCACACATTTTTACGGTTGATATTATTTTTTGAACTCTGTCCCTGGGTTTTTCATCCTTATCGTCCCTCTTTCTAAACTTATACAGAGAATCACTTCAGATGCAGCCACATACTTTTTTTCAAGTTTTTCTCAAGCAGAAGTACGATAGAGAAAGAATGTCTAAAATTATTTGATAGGAAATTTACTGCAGAATTTAAATCAACATTTAAATATCAATTTCAAGATCGTGGCTTTATTGGTACTCTTACCGTCCGCAAGATTTATTCCTGCCCTTTTCGAGGTAAATAAATAATAATAAAAAAAAATTTAATCCAATGTTAACAACTGTTTCTAAACATCAATGAACATTGTGGCTATCACTTAGTTTTAACATGATTATTCTAAAAATAGGTGGCAATTTCCCTTACCGTTCCATCCTTATCGTTCCCTTTTTTCACATTTTGTCCCTTTTTTCCTATACCGTCCCCTTTTTTTACCTTACCGTCCCTTCTTTAACACCCCTTTAAGACAATGTTATGCAAAAATTCTGCAATTAAAAGTACTACTACATTTTTATTATTTCTTATTTGAATGTCCTGTGGGTACTATGCAAATTCATTATAAGTAAAAATTTAGAAGAAAATAAAACGTTATAGTGATAAAATGGTAAGGAAAATTAAACTCGCAAGTTTAACTTAAACCTCAGTTAAATAAAATATTTTTCACTGCTGACCATTTTTTTCTTTATTTTGAATCATTACGGCATTCGTCTATCTGATTAAAATGTTATTTAAGGAAGTTTAATTTCACCAGATTTTTTTTTTCCCCGAAAGTCAAAAGATTGTGAGAATGCCCCATCTACACATAAAGAAACAGAATTTTGTGCCCCGCATTCCTTAGTCTTATTAGCATGCCAAGTAGACGTAAAATTCAACTGTTTTCAACTTTCAGGTATACTAAAATATCAAAGGAAGACAAAAGTCTTCCTTTTAAATGCCATTTTGTTATTAACCACAAACGGTTGCAGAAGAAAGGGTGTTAATTGCAGTTGCAGAAGGAGCACTTTTTCGCCTTAACTTAGCCTTACCCGTAAGGCATGGTGACGTCACGGCGACGTCGTTGTGAAGTCACACTGTGATTTTGTGACCGTCGATGTGACGTCACGTGACGTGGATGTGACGTCACAGTGACTAGAATGTGAGGTCGTTATGGCCGTTTTAGAGGTCGTTTGTGACGTCACATTGTGACCACTCTGTGAAGTCACGGTGTGACTAATTTGTGAAAAGTGTGTCATTTGTGACTATTTTGGCATTAACTTTGTGACGAACCTGTGACGAAAGTGACAATGTTTTGAAGTCACACTGTGACCAATTTGTGAAATATGTGTCATTTGTGACGAACTTGTCATAAACTCTGTGATGATTTCAAATGAAAATCAAATTTCAAATTAATTGCTTAAAAGGCGCAAAGGCGAACTAGTGAAAAAGATTCCATGCTGGAACTCGAACCCGGGCCATCAGTATAGCGCACTTACGTACTACCGACTAAACCACATGGAACGATACCCAGCCTGGAAAATTTCTCACTATTACATGTTGGCAAGGCTACAAACGCAGCACAAGATGCAATATTTATCGTCAGCCACCGACATGGCGCAAGCACGAAACTTAAATCCAGCATCGATTGAAACTATATTAATACTTGGAAATGTTTTCAGAGAGAACCATTCGCCTTGCATACAATATTTCAAATGAAAATCAAATTTCAAATTAATAGCTTAAAAGGCAATTTTAATTTGAAATTTGATTTTCATTTGAAATACTGTATGCAAGGCGAATGTTTCTCTCTGGAAAAATTTCCAAGTGTTAATATAGATTTAATCGATGCTGGTTTAATTAAGTTTCGTGTTTGCCCCATGACGGTGGCTCACGATAAATATTCCATCTTGTGCGGCGTTTGTAGCCTTGCCAACATGTAATAAGGAGAAAATTTCCAGGCTGGGTATCGTTCCATGTGGTTTAGTCGGTAGAATGTCAGTGCGCTATACTGATGACCCGGGATCGAGACCCGGCGTGGATATTTTTCACTATGTTGGCCTTTGCGCCTTTTAAGCAATTTATTTGAAATTTGATTTTCATTTGAAATATTGTATGCAAGGCGAATGTTTCTCTCTGGAAAAATGTCCAAGTATTGATACTGTGATGATTCTTGTCATAAAAACGACGATAATTTTAAAGTAAAGTTTTGTTTGAAATATAAAATTTTATCTTTTTACCGTACTTTTTAGCAAGATATCGCTATTTTGGAGTCCTATTCTTCTAAAATATTTTTAATTTTCCATTTAAAAAACAATGCTTATTAACTGACATCTTTTTTTATTAAGTTAGCTTGATCTTGAATTCAAGCTTAATATTAAGAATGTGTAAGCTTTTTAATGTGTTATGATTTGTCATTGCTTTTTTAAATACGAACATGGAGTCTAACGGACATTAATACAACTGTTACTTATAGAACTACATGATAACCCCTATTTATTTAAATTTTTTATTCCCGTATATATTGTATTTTGTGAATATGAGCTAATTAGATTTGGTATGTTTTATATGAAAAGACTGATCTGGGAAATAGAAACAACAAGTAAGATATATCATGCGTTAGGCATAGATTATAAAACACTTTCCAACTCTTCCTAAATGTTTTATCAAGACATCGGGGGAAATAACGTAAATAAGATAACTAAGTAAACATGAAAACACGTAAAACATTTAAAAACTGATTTACGCAGTTACCATACACTAAGGTGTAAAAAAATCATAATTTAAAAAAAAAATAAAAAAAATCGTTTTTTTAAATTTAAATCAGATTTTTTTTTATTTAAATCAGATTTGTATGATTTTTTCCCCAGCGTTCAAATACTGAATAGCTATCATGAGTTTTAGGTTTCCAAAACAATTACACCACTAATTGCTAACATAATCTATGTTTTTACACTTTAATTGATAAAATTATAATTGTTAGTTTGTAATTACAGAAATAAAAACTGCAAATTAGTAGTTTCATTAGGTAGTATTATACAATAATGTTATATACATTAATATTGTAATAATTATGTAAAACTTTATAAACACTAGAGATACTTAACATTTATGAAAATTATTAACTGCATTTTATACTAAATAGCTAACATTACTTCAAATTAATTATTAAACAATCAACTCTCTAATTAGGAACATATTATACATTTTTAAGCCTTAATTATTAAAATGATAATAATTCATTTTAGAAAGAAAAAGGGACAGGATGCTAGTTCAAAAAACGGGCATTATTTCATGAGGAAATATATTAGTAATGTGTTTAGTAATGATGTAAGAAAAAAAAAAAGAATATTTTTTAGCATTATAAGTAAAGTGTCCTTAATTTTTAATAATTTTATGAATAACAAATTGAAAAATACAATTAAATAACATATTTTAATAATATCCTGTTTTTTCTAAAGAAATAAAGTTCTATATTTTTGCAAGATTTTTTCCACATGAATTTAGAATACTGTTGAATGGGGAAGTTTTTTACAAGAAATTTCTGGCTACAACTACAGGTAAATTTCAACTTTTTTTTTCTTTTTTTAAGGCAGGGTGCATTTTGCCAATTTCAAAAGGGGCATGGTGTGGCACCATTAAACAAAATGGCCTAGAAGAAGCAGTATAAGTAATTACAGAATTAATAAAAACTGCAAATAAGTAAAATTCATTAGTTAGTAGCACAAATAACAAAACTAACAAATATTATTTGCAGCTCATTTTGCATTTGTATTTAGGAAAATTTCTGTAAAGTAGGTACGTGTATGCTAACCAAAAAGAAAAAAATGAAAATGAGTTAAACCCATTCATATAGAATAAATATAAGTTAGCCACTAATATCTGAAATCCTCAAAATATTTAAGTAACAGCATTATTACCTCTATTAGCTTTCAATGGTTCAATTTTTTAATATATATGAGTTACAAAAAAAATAAAATAAAATAAAATAAAATAATAATAATAATAATAATAAACATTTATTCAACCTATACCAAAGAAGCTCTTGCTGTGCTTAGCATTTTTATACCAATTATTTCTTTTTCTCTTATGCATTCATTTACAATTTAGCTGCTGAGCAGATGTCATTCTTTCATTCTTCTTTAACTTGAGATTGCTATTAATTACTATTTATTATTTTACTTGTAGAAATGTAATTATACTTGCTATGCGTATTTTATATAAAATAATGCATAAATTGATTACCTAAAGGAAATTATGACATTGCAAATTATGTTAGATTTAAATATCATTTTTAAATGAAACTGTTTTAATTTGGATAAAAACTTAAAAACAATGCTTTTAATTTTTTTACAATACTAATGAATTAAGCTTAGAAACAATTATTTAAAGCTCTTTTTTTGTTTATTAATAAGTCAAAATACCTGTAGAAACTTTCAAATTATGTTCATGTTAGATTTTAATACTTTTTTTGACATTTTAAACATTTAGAAATTTTTTTTATTTTAATCAATGATTTTTTTTTTTAAATCGGTTGATTAAAATCATGATTTAATCGCTGATTTAAATCAACCGATTAAAATCGTTGACACCCTACCATCCACAGCCAAATATGTTTTCTAATTCTTTTAAACAGTCCTGTATTTGATCTGTAGATTGATATATATATACTATATAATGGAAAAATTTAGTTTATCAAGGAAACGCATAACAGGTTGAAATTCTCTTTCAGCAATTTATACTAATATATGGAAACATACTTAAATAATTTTGTACAACCCTGTAGTTTACCTAGAACCTTTATTACACGCCACTATTTAGTTAAAATTTTATTCAAGCTAAAACACTCTTAAAACTGCTGAAATTACATTTCCAGAAATTATAATTCATAGATGGCAACGTATCCAATTCTTTGCGTGACCCTTTATATCATTTTATCTATATACTACAAACATTTCTTAGTAAATTAAATACAGTGCAGCGTTAAAATGCATAACTTATTTAAAAACCTCCTTTAAGCAATACCCAGTAACCCTTTCGAATACTTTTGTATATTCCTGTATATGAATTATAGCATATATATATGCACCATATACTATGCATAAATGTAGTGAATCATAAAAGTGTATATCATAATTAAAAATGTATTTCCAGCAATCATCGCTAATGAACAGTACTTCGGATACAATATAGTATCTGAAATATTTTGTGTGTCCCTGTAAATGCTATATACACTTCGTATTATACATGAAATAATTCATAGTATGTAAACCTCACCGACGTATATCAATTTCATTACATATCAAATAGATTAACATAAATAAAGTACGCCGCAAACAATTCCCTCCACCCCTATATCATTATGTATTGGAATTCCTTTTTTAGCCCTGTAAATGAACAATAACTATTCTTTGCATCGCATATTCTGTGGAATGCACATTTTAGTGCGCTTCATAAATGCATATCAATTTTATTCTGTTTGAAAGCGTGTAAAATCTTTAAAAATCATTTGAAACGATTTTTTTCCCACAAGCCGTAATATAATGGAATACAATTGACTGTCCCTGTAAATGAAATAACATGCTACAAACTTCATTACAAATAGGGGTCTTGCTATGGTAAACGTTAATAACATCCAAAAATTTTAAATAATTTAATTATCTTTAAATGTCTATTAATTATGTTAATGATTGATGATAATACTTGTCCATATACTTTTATATTTATGCCACCATGTGGTTTTAACCCAATATTTAAATAAGAAAATAAACCAGATTAAAATGCAATTTAAATCACTAATTTTAATAATCTGATCAAAGCTGTTGAAAAGGAAGTTAGATATTTTAACAAAATAAAAAATAAATGTAATGAAATATTTGTGTTCTATAACATGTTTATTAGAAGATAACTGAAATCAGTGTAATAAAAAAAAAAAAAAAAAAAAAAAAAAAAAAAAGCAAACAAGGAAAATAATATTTTAGATATTTCAGCAAAATAAAAAATAAATGTAATGAAATATTTATGTTCTACAGCATGTTACTGAGAAACTAACTAAAATTGTTGTAATAAAATAAAAAAAAAGCAAACAGGGGA
Source organism: Maratus speciosus (assembly GCA_963932465.1). Lineage (NCBI taxonomy): Eukaryota > Metazoa > Arthropoda > Arachnida > Araneae > Salticidae > Maratus > Maratus speciosus. Next base: position 26,629,729 of record OZ010786.1, read on the forward strand.
AATAATATTTTTACATACCTAATTTCATTGACGTTGTATGTGATACTTTGATTTTGGGGAACCAATTAAATCCGATTATAAGTACGATAGCAATGACTTGAATCATCTTCAACAAGTCAAAGCTACCGTAATTTTCTCGGGTTTATATTTTGTTAGCTGAACTAACTTGGATCCTGAGAACGTTCTTGTTTCAGTTTTTAAATCCGTGTCAACACATCTATGCTGTCCAGTGTCCACAGAACTTCAATGTCCACAGTGTCCACAGAACTTCAATGTCCACAGTGTCCACAGAACTGTCCAGTGTCCCGCGTTTATTCTAAAAAGTTTCACTGTTACTTTTATCCATTATTCTGCGGTCGAGTGGTAACAACAGAAATAGTGCAGATGCAGACGATTTGTAAGTTTCGAAGTTCGAAGCAGATGTTTTTTGGTTTTATTTGTTTTTCTATACCACAGTTTCGGAAGGAAATTAAATGCGTAATAATTTTGTCAAATTGTCTCTAATTCAATTTCCTGTTTGAAAATGTTTTATTGTATTTCATCTTTTATTTTTATCAGTTTTATTGAATTGTAAAGTTTCATTTACGTAAATTATAATAATAATATTATCCATAATTAGAGTTTACTAGATAAAACATTGCTTAAATTTTCAAAATCTATACAAATTAATTTAATGGTAATAATGATGACTCCCTCCTTTTTTTAAAAAGTAAAATTTGTATCACAGGTAATATATACAAAATATCTTCTTAAAAAATACAACAAGATTATCGAGAAGAGATGAGTTTTTCTTTGTCAATCTGTCATTCTCTTAATATTAATTTTCTGTAGAATAAAACTTGTAAAATAATTTTTAAAGATATATTTTGAAAACAAAAAATAAAACATGAATAATTAATTATGTCGTGGGCTTTGCCTAAATTTTGTACATTAATTTTATATTCGGAAAATGTCAATTCTATTTTAAACGTTTGAAAGAAGTAGAATAAAAAAAATATATATATACTTAAAATAGTGAAACACTAAGAGGAAAAAAAATGACTTGAATGCAAATTATAAAGCAAGAAATGCATATATGACTGAACTTTGAAGACGCTTTCTGCGTGCTCATTAAAAGCTGCAGCCTTAACTGTAATAGAAAGTTTTTAGTTTGAAACGACAGAAATGTTTCGACTACTCTTTGAGAAACTTCTAATATAACAGATGATCATTTACAAAAATCTTTATAAAAGATAAGTCGAGGTCTGCTTACCTAAAACATTTTTTTAATAATATGAAATTCTCATAATTAGGAAATCGTTTTGTGTTGCTGATGAATTAATTACATTTTATGTTATATGAAAATAAAAAGTTTTTGTTAGAGGCACAGATGCAACTTGGATCACGGTTTAAAAAATTTGTTAATCCGGCAGAAAAATATATTTTACAGTAAATAACATGTTTTTAATAATTTTTGTAATTTTTTAAAGTTTTCTAAGAAGTTCACATCTCAGTCACAATGTGACATCACTGAGTGGTGGCATTTTGGTCACAGATGGGACGTGACCACAGTGACTTACAGTGACGTCACAATGACGTCACTGTGACCATGCATGCTATGAGGGTATGATATCCAGTTGCTCCTTAAAAGCTCTGAATGCTGTTTTAATTTAATTTTCTTGATTTTTTTTTTTTTTCAAGCAGTTTAAATCTTTAGAATGTATTATCTTTTGGTTCCGACATATTTTAAAGACAGATTTCTTAAACGTCCTTGTATTATTTATTTATTTTATTTATTATTATGAAAAAAAAAGTTAGAATATGTTATCACATAGTGGCTGGTTAATTCTGTTTTGTAATTCAATGTCGTCATAGGATTAAAAAGTCAAATAAATTTTATTGTGTCATTGGGTAAATAATTCCCTTATAAGATAAGCTCTGATAAGATGAGAGGAAATTTTTTTAACGATGAGATTTTTAGGGTTAAGTAATTTAAACTGCATTTAAAAAAATAAAAATATTCCAAATTTCTCAAAATTATTGTGAAATACACACCTTGCACTTATTAAAAGAAGTTTTGTATTTTCTTGGAGAGGAAACTCTTTTTTAAAAAATCATAATCCAGAAAACAATAGTAATATCTTTGTAGTCATTAAATTGTCAAATGCAAGAGTTTAAAATTATTGTCTTTTATTTCAAAATGGTAGTGGTGAAACAATTAAAAGAAAATTAAAAATTCATCTAATAATAGTCTATGTTTTATCCATGGATATGCTTTCACGTCAAAGATACAGCTTAACAACAGCTTCATTTAAAGTAGGCATTTGTCTCAGACTTTTATTTCAGTATACAGTTTTTTTAAATTTTGTTATTCATATTAGAAGGATGCAAAAAGAAAAAAAAATAAAGCAAGCCTATTTTTATTTGAATGACTGATTTCTTCTAATAGAAAAAATAATGCTTCATTGGGGTTTTTGTGTGCGTAATATTACAAATATATATATATATATATATATATTCTCATTCCTTCCAAATTATCAATTTTTTTTTTTCTTTTGAAAAAGAATTGCAGTAACATTTATTAAAAATAACGTCTAACCTTTAGCTTCTGTAATGCATTTATTTAAACACATTGACAGTATTCACGTAGCAGCTCACACATATCTACTTTAGTTATCAATTTATAAATTAAAAAAAAAAAAAAAAAAAAAAAAGAAACATATTTCTGATATATTTTTTTTTTTCAAATAAATTTATGAAAGACTTGAGATTTTTAACCGTATGACATGTTGACGCAGCATAAATGTTATATTATAATATTGTACAAGTATTATAATGCGTTTAAATTTGTATTTGACTTTGGCAGAAAATTAACAGATTAAACGATAAACATTATTTCTGGTTTTACGAGAAAATTTTTGTTAACCAGTCAAGCGCACATCCATGGGTGTCATGGAGTATCATGACGCCCATCTAAACGAAGAAAGATACAAAAATACATTAAAAAAATTATGTGAAGTTAGTTTAAAGACAATCTCGCCCAACACCGCAAATTTTTCTGACGCACAGAATGTAATTAAAATGGAAATATATAAAACTCGTTCTTTAATCGTCAGCAATCGATCAGCGTTTTTCACTTTTTTATATATATTTTATGCAGCTTCAATTATAACTAATTGCTCCCTTTTAATAATCTTTTCGTGACTGTAGAGTCGCAAAAATCAAACAAAACAGCTAGCTTTTTTTAAACTTATCTGAAAGATCTTGCAATCTTGAAACTTTATTCGATTTCTTAGTATCTGAATATAACTTATGAATTTTATACATTTACGAATATATCTCCAAATGTTATTAATTTACGAATATACCTGAAAATTTTATGCATTTACGAATGAAAATATAACTTTGTTATGTGTCATGAAACAGAGAATATAGAATTGTAGCAAACATAAGCTATAAGAATTTATATTATAGTTATGAGCCCCTCACTTTCCGACAAATAGACATGACCCCCACCCCCCGCTCTTTTTTAATAGAAAATTGGATTCGTCCTTGTAACGAGTACTGCAAGAACACCGTATTCGAGAAAAACTAAGGAATTCCATTCTGTGATGCGCACTGCATGGGGTCCAATCGGCCGTCTTCAAAAAGATTTTTGGTAAAAGAGAAGAAAGTGAAAACAAATAGGTACTTCGCTTCGAGCCTTTCTCCTTACAAAGCGTGGGAAAAAATGTCACACGGCTTACATTTTGTTTGAATAGTGATTCACTAAAAAAAAAGGAAAAAAAAAACATTTTTTTCATTTTTCTTAAATTTTATGAATGAATAATTTCAAGATTGATAACTTTTAAGAGAATTCGAATTCATAAATTGTCGAACAATTTATATAATATTTTTGCATGAACATTTTATGAAAAATTAACAATATTACATTTTAAAAATAAATTGATGTTTCTTTATTGATATACTTTATCTGTAAACAAAATGTAAAATGTGATCGAACTAACTTTTATAAAATTTATTTGGATTTATTTATTTGTTATACAAGGGGAGTCTGCTCCATAAGATATCGTTTACTCACATCCAGATCCAGAACGATCGAAAAGAAGGTAATTTTTTATGTTTCAAAAACAGTACCTGATTACAGAAAATTGAATGATATTATCAAGAACGTTGGGGATCTTCTGTTATCTTTTTGCCATGTACATGGATATTTTTCAGTTCCCAAGGCCGCATCCACCACTATCATGACACCTGACAGCTGTTTTCGTGATAAAGTAAGATAAGTTTCAAATTTCAAAGTCAGCTTGTAGAAAACAGTTAAGTAAAAACAATGTCGCTTCTTCTCAGACTTTTATAATAAAGCTACAGACAATCCTATTCATTTGGCTCAATGCTATAAGAAATGAATGTGTTGAGGGGAAAAAAAACCTTCAGTACCGCGCTATTGAAAAACACTGCAATTAGATGTTTATGCTTATATTATATTTTACCTCTAGTTTTAGATATTTTCAGGAAGTGGTATAGGATATACATGAATTCTTTTAATGCAACTTCATACATATTGTTCCATATTATTTATAAAATGAAAGTTGTTTATTTTAAATAATAAGCATATATAAATTTTGTAATATGTATTTATCGAATAATAATTTGTACAAACAAAACCTAAACTATTTTTCTATTATTACTAACTATTTTATTTAGTATTAGATGGAAAAATTTAGCAGATATTCTTATTCAGATGATAGTAATTTGAAAAACGTTTTCCTTTTTACTTATAAAAGCAAGACTTCTGAAAGAAATTTTTATCGAAATAAAAATTTCGAAACTATTTTAGAGATACAACTGCAGGAAGGTGGTCATCAGTGAGCAATTGAAGATTTGATAAATTTATTGCTAAATGAAAAACACTATTGATTAAAACGCATTTAAATAATAATTTTTACATAATTTACATATAAACTGGACTTTGTAGATTTGACAAAAAGATCAGCTTTGTTGAACGTAATTTTTTTCTTTTTCTTTTATTATCATTATAAGATAACAAAAGAAATTACACTTTTGTTATTTTTTAGAGTTATTTTCATGTATTCACATGCACAGATGCAATTTGAATATGGTAGACTCACTTATTTATTGTACAGTTGTCTTACTTCTATTTATTCCTGTGTGTTTTTCGTTTATAAATACTTATTTACATGATTGCACTAATTTAGAGCTTACATAAATTATAGATTTTACACAATTAGGTTTTTTTTTTTTTTTTTTTTTTTTTGCAATAACAGTTATTATAACATATTTATTTTCCTGGTAAATATTTCTGCAGTCTTGAACACCATAAAATTGTTTACGCATTGTAATAAATTTATCAGGCATTATAATAAAGTGTCGAAATTCTGATACAGTGCAAAATATTCATGATTTTACAAAGAAAAAAAAAACTTTTTTACATGCTTACATCAAGATTAAATGGTATATAACCCCCCCCCCCCCTTTTTTTATGACGTCTACTTGCATCTAAAAAAGCTTTCAGTATGAAACGCTAATATATTTTAAGTATCTTAATGCAAGAATATATTAAAACCACATAATTTCAATGAATGGTCACATAATTTTATAAGAAACAGTAATAGTTTTTATAAGAAAGTTTGCGCGGCATTGTAAAATTTACTGAAAAGTTATTGCAGTCTATAAAAACAGTTATTTTAGCAGTTAAAGTAGTGTTGTTTAAGATAATATTTAAACGACAAATATTCTTAATCAAAATAAGAATAACTAATAATAATCATCTTCATCTTCCTGAAGTTAAAAACAAATGTTTTTAGAATTAATGCAAGCATGTTAAAGCTATGCATAAACACAGATAATAAAAATGACTATTCTCGTGGCAAAAGGCCTTTCTTTTTCTTAAAATGGCATAAATTATAATGAATAATTTTTGCCTTATTTAAAAATTAATTATTATTTATCTATATATATATCAGGTGTCGATTCAGGTAAATTTTGGGGTCTCTTTACAGACCCTTCATACGCATACAAAAAAAAAATAAATAAATAAATAAAAATAATAATAATAATAATAATAATAATAATAATAATAATAATAATAATAATGGTAATAAAGCCCATCACAAAATTACTTTTAATAAAATAGTTTCCCTCACAAAATTCCTTTTTTATAAAATAGCTCGATTCACAAAAATTCAGTTCTATAAAACCACACTCTTCATTAATTATTTTCATTTTATTAGGTTTTGCAAACAAAACAAGTTGTTCAAATTTGACATTTGGATGGCTTAATTTCATCTTTCATTACATTTTTTTTTTTTTTTTTTTTTACAAAATTATATTACATTTTACAAAAACAACTTTTATTCTTCACAATATGGATAAAGAAACGAAAAAAAATGCATCGACTTATATATACATGTATATTATTTAAAAAAAACTTAAGAAACATTAAATCGTAAGATATAATTTCTCATTTCATGAAAATATATTTTTATATATAGATATATATATACATATATATAACGCATAATTTTCGTTAAATGGCTGTAACAATTTTTAGTTTAAAAAAAGCTCTTTTAATGGAAAAATCTCTTTACACGTTTAGAGAATTTCCTAAAATAAAACTTTTTATCAATAAATTTATATCGTTTTATACATTTAAAAAACATGTATTAACTATATTAATCCATACACTTTTTAATATAATAAATACATATAGATTTTTTTTAATCTAATAAATATAGATTTTTTAATCTAATAAATACATACAGATTTTTTAATCTAATAAATACACACATTATAGTAATTTTAGAAAGCTCAACTAATTAAGAAATCAGCGTATATTTAATAGTTTGTTGTGCTTTACAATATTCAGCTAATGAAAGTTTTCCATTGAAAAAATCCCTGCAAAACTACTGCTTTTAGGGAAAGTCAGCATGAAAGAAGGACTGATTCTTATCGAAATAGAAAGTAGGAACCACCTGACAACCAAACATTTGGCAAATTGATTGGAGTAGCTACCACCCTTCTGGTATGTGGGGGTAGGAATGACTTTCCATTTTCGGCCGGCGGCTTCGGTCGTCTGCTTGGCCGGCCGTTTAGGCCGTTCTGGTCGCCAGAAGGTTAAACCTTTTATATACAATAAGTTACTTAAAAGAATTTTAACACAATAATAAAACAAACACTCAAACTATTCTTAATAACATATGAAATCCTTTCACGTTTACTTTATAAGTTTCATACAATGAACATTTTTTTTTTTAAATGGGGTGTATAAAAATCTCTTTGCAAAATAAACACATATTCACACTCTATAAACTAAATAACACAATACATAAGTCACTCTTAGCAAAACAAAACAAAATAAACAAACCAAAACATCCCTAATCTCTACTCTCTCTCTAACACTCTCTTACATATCGGATACACAGAATTGTTTTCCAAAAAATTGAAAACAGATACGGGATTTACCTTCTCGCTCTTCTTTTTCGTGCGAGACGAATTTACCCAATTCTGCGATCGGAACCCATTCCTTCGATTTCCCTCTTTTCGTCGTTCGCACTTCCCGCTCTCGAACCGGCATTGTCGCCACAACACCGCCAGAAAAATCCTTCTCTCTGACCAAATTAGAGATCTCAAGGGTGTTTTCGGGTAATCTGCTACTCGATTTATCACGTACAGGAAATTTAAAAATTTGTTTTCCTTCACCAATTTCATCGGAAATAACCTCTAAGTTATTCGCCGGTAGAATGGGAGTTTCACTAAACTGTTCTGAATCAAATTCTTCCAAACCTTTAATTTCGGAATTAACGTTTATTTTTTTGACCTGCTCGCGATTTTCTGATGCCTTATTTATCACTTCGGGTTCAATTTTCGCACTGCCTTTAAAACTCTCTCCAGTTTTAAATTTACCTAACCCTGCATCCTCAACTTTATTTTTTTCTGGCACCCTGGTATTTGAATTATTCCCCCTCGCGTACCTGCGATCCGATTTTCTCAATTTAAATAAACGCCTACAAACACAAGGTGTCAGCAAAGCTTCACAATTTAATTCCGGCACCAGTGCTGCCGTTATATAAATCCTAGGTGAATTTTCCTGGTTCCCGTTCCACAAAGAAACTGGAACCTTCGCCAGATCTGCTCTGCGAATTTTTCCGATGGCCGGAACTAACTCGATCTGTTCACCCGTTTTATGTTGATCTGGAATCAATTCGCCTCGAAAAACCGATAACTCCGTACCCGAATCCTTTATTCCCTTAACCCTTCGGCCCAAAATATTGATATCAATGAGTGGTAATTTACTTTTGACTACGGCCTTCTGTTGTTTATCCCAGACACATCTAGAATTTAACTTCTCCACTCCTACATAGCTTACTCTAGCTTTCGCTCCCGTTTCAATATCTTCACTCGTATTCCGCGATCCCGAATTTTTACTCAATTCTGGACAAAAATTCCGCAAATGGTTCCTGGAGTTGCAATGGAAACATCTACGCTCCACTCTTTTTTCGAATGCTTTCTCCCGACTCATGGTACCGCGTTGGGCTGACGCACCAGGGAGGAGAGTTTCATTCTTCGTTTCTACCCGTTTTTCATCCGATTTCGGACGCGTATTTCCATCCTCTGCGTACCGATTTTTCTTAAACGACGCTCTGACACTCTCATAACCATCCAATAATTCCACTATCGCTGCTTCGGTCTTAAGCTGTGGCCATTTGTCAATGAAATGTTCACGCATTTCAAACGTCGCACGCCGTTTAATCTGATCGGTGACCAAAAGGTGTTTTAGTTCGTCTAAAGAAGATATTCCTAAACCTGCTAGCCATTCATTTAAATAATTTCGGATTTCGAAACCGAAATCCTGCCAATTTAAAGATTGCGACTTCTGGTGACTAACAAATTTCTGCCGAAAACTCTCTGGGTTTAATTTAAATTTTTTTAACAATATACCTTTTACGTTATCGTAATCTTCTGACTCTGTCTCGGGTTGTCTGGCAATAATGGAAATAATGTCTACTGGCAGAAGCCCAATTAAATGAGAGACCCAATTTTCCTTCGGTATCCCAACCCGTTTTGCTTGGCGTTCAAACAGAACCAAATACAAGCTAATATCTGTTTTTTCTGGATTAAAATCCGGGATTAATTTTTTTAAGTTCTGTTCAGGGGAACGCGAATGTATATTATTTGCATTTACTGAAGACGGGGCAATTCCTTTCTCGATTTTTAGTTTTTCTAACTCGAATTTATTTTTTAATTCTAATTCCTTTAATTCTTTCTCGTGCTCCAATTCTTCCTTCCTAATGGTTTGATCACGCTCCCATGTCTGTTTACGTAACATGTCCTCCCTCTCGATAGCTTGTAACCGTGCGCGCTGACTTTCTTCCCGTTCTAATTCCTCCTTAGTTGTCTCTAATATAGTCTCATACAGAGCCGGTACTATTTCTTCTTCATATTCCTCAGATTCCAGCACCAAGTGCGTTAACTGAACCCGAGTTTAGTTTCCGGTCCTGTGAAGTTCCAGTTCATCCACTAACTTTTTTATATTTTCCTTTTTTCCTTTACCCAGGAAAGCCATATCTAACCCTTTTTTTTTTCAAACAAAATTTCTCTATAGAAAGGTACTTCTCTACACTAATACAACAACAAAAAAATATATACTATATTAACAATAATCACAATCAATCATAAAATTTCTTTCAATAACACAGCAATATGTAAATGCTGACTCACTTCCATGACTAGTACCTGTTCAATTTTTGTCATTCCCGTTTTTGAATTTTCCCAACAAAATCAGCAATTTTAAATAATTAAAAATCACTAAACATTAACTCCAAATTCAAAATTGTGACTTACCCCAATTGAAGGCTCAGACACTAAACGGTAATCCACTTTTTTTCTTCAGCCGGGTGGCTCACTGAACACACTTTCTTTCTGACCTTAAGGTCCACTAAAAATAATATATCCACAGGCACGGAACACTGGACACTATCTTCGACCCAAAACGGGCCGTTCACATTTCACAATTTTCTTCTATCCAAACCGATCCACTGCTAACATAATCACAGTTTCGTCTCAGGCCTTGGCTCCTTAATAATCACAGAATTATCTTCTTTTTTTTCCCACTCTTCCGCAATCCTTTCATCACCAAACAGCGGCGTTGTAACTCTGTTTCCTTTCCGCAGTCGAACAGCTGATCACAGACGGGGGAAAAACAATCTTCCTCTTTTTCCGACGCTGGGTAAGGATTTCTCAAGTCTTCCTTTCTCCAAGTCTTCCAAAACCGAAACCAGATAACACCAAGCTTTTTTTTTTTTTTTACCTCCAGCAGGGGAGTGAAAACAACCCCCTTCTCTTCTCTCAGGTGACCGGGTGAAACTTCCAAAACTGTCTCTTTCTTCACAAACCGAAACCAGGACGGCTCTCTATTTCTCGAAAGAATGAACTTTCACCTTATCATTCCTTCCGTGGGTAACAACGACAGAGGCCTTGTGTGCGTGTGTGCCCAACTTTTCGAAGAACTCGAATCCCAAACTCTGACAACCAGCTGTACCGTCATATAAGAACTCACTTAAGAAAGGCTCTTAACTAGAAAATTAAAATAACTTGGCGTTCGTTTCTTTTCTCAGAGTTTTTATTAGACAATACGGGACACACACATAACAAGCACACGTAATATTTACACGGCAAAAAGTTAATCTTTTCCGGAGCGAGACGCTCCTTTCGGCAGGACCGAGAACTCGACCGTCTGGGGTCGTGTCACAGCAGATACTCTCCCTCTACGGGGCCTTGTTTTTCTCCTCAGTTCATCTACGAAATACCCCACGTGGTCTTGACTCATCTTTGTCAACAAGTTCAGTTTATAACATTTTTACGCAGCACTTTTTCTCCAGATATTTACATGATTAAAACTGTTTACATGTACCATCTGGTTTTTGGTGAAACTGACATGTTAAGTTATAGCAGGCATCTGGAGGTTGCAATTTAACGATGTTTATTTCGTTAGGGGCATCTGGTCTGTGAGTCCTCAGATAAAACGTCACAATTCGCACTCTTGACTTGTGATTCTAATATCCGTATCGGCGAGTAAAATTTCAGAAATTTATATCTTTTAGAGGCGTTCGTTGTAAAATATTTCGTTTTATCAGAGAAAATAATGGTTTTCATTTAAATATGGTGCCACTTGGCCTCATTGAAGCATTTCACATAGCGTCACAAACTCAATGGAGTGAAAAAGTATAGAATTGTGATAACTTTTTGAGGAAAAGTTTAGTGTTTTTTAAAAAGCGTGACGTCATTTTCTGTTCCCTTTTTTTACAAATTTAATTTTGAATTTTATTAGAAATTGGCATCAATAAAGATAAACATACTTTATTAATTTTCTTTTCTTTACAACAATGGAAGTAATCCAATTGCTACCATTTTGAAAAAAAAAACATAGAACATTTTTAAATTTGAAATTTAAATATAAAAATGGGAATATTTAAAAAAAATAGCTAGTGCCGCAAATCAAAAAAGAAAAAGCTATCATTTAAAAAAAGAATTTTTAAAATTGGTTCAGAAAAAAGCTCAAGGTAGATGTCTAAAAAAAAGCCTTATCTTTCAAATATATAGATTTAAACCCGCAATGTTATCTGTATGGGAAATTTTAATTTTTTTCACAGCCATTTCATGCCGTTAGGGTTGACGAATATTTATGATTTTCAATACGCACCGAGATTTTGGCACTACCAACGTCTATTTATTTTTTTGTGTCGATACGAGAAATATTTTGGACACTATCATTTTAACAATAAGAGTAATTTTTGTAGGGAAGCCGGAGCTGTGCTCCGACAACAATTGAAATAATTTGCGATCGGATTAACTGCAGAATAAATTTATTTTTCTTTAGGGATTAAGTATTCTTTTTTATTCAATCCATTGTCAATATGCTTCCCCCTTCTCACCGTCAAGTTTTACACTGTTTTGCGATTTTGTTGTTTAACGATTTTCAAATGTATTCCTTAGTTATTTTAATTTTCCCTCATTATATAATAATCTGTAATTGATTGTGGTTCATAATATTGTTCCATCTTGCGCTGAAATTTCAGCCTGACCAACATATGAAAGTGAAGGGCTCCAGGCTAGGTGTGTCTTTCCAGGTGGCTTAGTTGGAAGAGCATTGGTGCGCTGAACCAAAGACCCAGGTTCGAAATCTGGCCTGGATACTTTTCACTTTGTTGACTTTACGCATTATTAAAAATGTGAATAAAAATTCACGTAATTCAATTTACCTCATTAGTTCGTAATTTTGGAGGGTTCGGCCAAATGCATATCTCCTTTTAGTTAAATTTTGAATTAATGTCGCACCTGTCTAGATAATTTTTTAAGTGTCTCGTCGTTGTTTTCTAAAAATTAAGAAAAATTACCAATTTTTTCAAAAATTAGATATTTGGATGTAGAACATTTTTGGGGTACGTTAACGAAGTTTCAAATTGATACCTCAGATAGTTTTCTTAATTAGAAAAGTCCATCATTTACTGTTTCAAATCAAAGCATGTCTTTTTTTTCAGGTTTAAAAGATTGCATCGAACTGAGCCTGCGCGTGTGTGCTTGATGATTTTTCAGAATAAGAATGCGTATTTGATATTTTTAATTAATATTTTCGCTAATTATCAAAACATTAAAATTTTGAGCCTCAAGTGCTTCAGGACATGCTTTGAACTTTGTTCAAACAAATTTTCAGCTTTGTACGTGCGGTAGAGTTTCGCAGCCATCGCCACACACACACACAGAGAGAGAGAGCGAAAAAATACCGTATTAGGATAGATATTATCAACATTGTATTCATCTGAAAATACATTTTTTATCCTATTATGCAGTCTTATAAACTAATAAGAACTTTAAAATATTTTATTAATCAAGTAAATCATATATTCTGATGAAAAATCTATTTTTTCGCACATACCAAACACAGAACGATAAATTATGTGTCATTCTAAAGGATTTTGAAACAGATTCATACATAGCATACTCACATTCGGTTAAAGCACGTTGTTTGTCAAAAAATTGCAGTTAAATAAAAATTAATGAAAACATATTAGGGAATAATTTTAAAGACTGCAGTGGAAAATTCCCCGAACAATTGTTCTGCTACTGTAAGAACACACGTCTGACCATTTATCTACTTTATACCTACTTCAGATATTGAGATATAAAACTTCACAGCTTTTAAAAAACATTAAACGACTTTCGATAAATAAATCCTTCCTATCATATATCAAACAATATCCGCATGTTTTAATCAAATTAAAAATGCAACTTTATTCAATTGCATACTTGATTATGTTAGTAAATTGTTTGTGTTGTAAGCATTCTAACGAAAACTAAACACTGCGATACAAATATGAAACGTTCTTAGATAAACGATAATATGTAAGATACCTTCGAAAAATCTTTAGTAATATAATGCAGATGTATATTTATATCAATGCACAAAATTCTACACAATTAAATCTTTACTAATGCCTGTACTCTCACTATATATTACACATTAACGTAATTAATATTGTAAACTTATATCTCATAAAATAAAATTTATCAAAGGCATGCGTAAAATGTCAAATGTATAAAAAAAAAGATTTTTAATGAAAATATATCAAACACTATTATTTATGTAAGCAAATTAAATCAGTATAATAAAGATTCTATTTAAATTTTATTTAGTTTTTTTTTTTTTTCGATTTTATAGCATATTTGAAAGGGTACAAATGCAATTCCTCTTTATGAAACAGATTTGAAAGCGTAAAATTGTAAATCGCAAAAAATAAGTACTATTACATACTAAAAAATAAATAAATTTCCATCATAAAAATTATAGTATGTTATTTTGCGTCTAGCGAATAACTATGTTGCGCATGTTATGCTATGCATTTTTATTTGCCATTTCATGAAATACAATTGGGTCGACAATTACTAGTTATTTAATGATATAGTTAATGCTACTAAAGTTTTATAGACTATTTCATGTCTTACAATTTGAACTTTATTCCACTTTCGTGAGCATATTAAAGAGTATACAAAATAAAATATTATACTTTATCATTTACAATCTAATAAATAAAGGTATCCTATAATTTATTATTGAATGCTATCATTTATGTCGCTGAAGTTCTATGGAATATTTCTTTTCTTTCAAACTGCAATTGACTATATTTTTGTGAGCACATTTATCGGGTGTCCCAAAAAAACACGATGATTTTAAAATCGAATAACTTGCAAACGGTGACAGATATTAAAAAAATCTTCGCAGGAGGGTTATGTAAGACGCCAGAATTTTTTATGCTGCAATTTCCAGCTTTAGGTGCAAATAGCAGCGATAGATGGCGCTGCAAGCAATATGCGCTAAATTCAGTCTCGATTTTTCGGCCTTTCTCTTCTCTCATGCGAAAAAAGGAGATTAAAATGTTTTGAATGGATCCCTAAGTACCAAAAATTTGGTCTGGAGTTAGCATTTATTTCTCGCAGCGCCATCTGTTTTTTGAAATTCGAACTAAAATCAAGAATCACAGTAAAAAAACTCCTGATATCATACATAATTCTCCTGCCAGATTTTTTTTTTATGTCTGTCACTGTTTGCAAGTTATTGAATTTTAGAATCATCTATCATTTTTGGGACACCCGCTAAAAGTATGCAAAGTGAATTGTAATGAGAAAAATCATACATTCATTTAAGAATAGCTTTATGTAACGATTCATTTTGATCCAATCTAATTTAAAAGCTCTGCTATATGTCCTAATTTCTTTCTTACAATAAAAATCTATAAAATTGCAACTTTGTGTCTCTCAAATTTAGATAGTATTATGCTATTCAGTGTCATTCGTTAAAAGTAATATTTTAAAGTAATTTTGAACATTTGGCAACGAATCAAAAACATGTTTTGGTATTTTAAACAATGCTACATAAGATGATATAGTGATTTACTCTTTGGCACTCATCCGGAATATCGGATGTTTAAATGTCTCATTTGATTAATTGTTTTCAAAACAAACTAAACAATGTACTATCGTTCTGAATCATTGAAAGAGGCTTTTTTCTTTCAGGAAACTTTAAAAATTGAATAATACTTTATCCTATCATTGTAAAATTTATGCATTAGAAACTTGTACTCTGTGAGTTTAACACAATTTTTTATTTGTTTTTTAATGAAAAATAATTTAAGAGTATTATATTCTTAAAATATTTAGGCCATTATAAGATAGTAAGGCAAATGTGTTGAATATATTTTATATATATATATGAAATAATAAAAAAAAATTCCCTCTTTTGTCTTAGTTAAACTATTCCAAATTCTTATAATATTTACCTTTTTTAACTATTTTTAATAATATGTTAAATATCTTTGTCTTTTATTCCATGCTTTAAAACTGCGCATTCTTTATTTATTATTCTGAAAACCTTAATCCGTTTGTAACTTACTTCTTATAAAACCCACTAAATTACTTTCTTTCATTTTATTCTGAGACTAAACTCTTTTCTTTCGAATGTATGTAATATCATTTGTTCTTTTTTTCCATATCCCACAATGCCTTGCAAGTTGCCGCCAGCCTCTTGTATACGTTATAATACATCCGCTGATAATATTAAGTTCTTTTATCTATGTCACGCGTATTCCGCCCCACCCCGGAGCTAATCTTATCGTTAGCCAGTATTGCTGTCCCGTCCCTCCTCCTCTTTCCATGGAATTGGTTCTTTACTTGTAATGTAACCGTTCGCGTCCTGTTTCTTTGAGTATTTATAGCTGGGAGCCCAGATTTTATACGTTTTTCATTTGTTTAAATAAAAACTCGTCACTTAGTGGTTTGAATTTTGATTTGTATAGATTGTAATACCTGTTAACATCATACAGTTTATTATGAAGTGGTACAGCTATTATTCGAGAACCGATGGATAATCTACTGTAATTGTTACGAAATGTGTTTGCAAATGAACGACGTTAAGTTTATGATGCCTCTATTATTTATTGAACGGAAAATTCTTCCCAATGTTTCTTGAGTTCTGCCTTCTACTTGCCAACACGACTGCACTCCTGTTCGTCACATGAATGACGGAGGGTTGGTAACGTTTATAACATGGATTCGTAAGCTACTTTAAGTAGATATACAGGAGTGTCGCAGGAATTTCACATATATATATATATATATATATATATATATCTTTTTAGAAAATATTTTATCGTTAATATGTGGAAATTATTCCAGAAAGAAACATTCGCCTTGGATACAATATTTCAAATGAAAATCAAATTTCAAGGTAATTGCTTAAAAGGCGCAAAGGCCAACATAGTGAAAAAGATTCCAAGCCGGGACTCGAACCCGGGCCATCAGTATAGCGCACTGACGTTCTACCGACTAAACCACTTGGAACGATACACAGCTCGGAAAATTTCTCACTATTATATGTTGGCAAGGCTACAAACACAGCACAAGATGGATTATTTATCGTGAGCCACCGACCTGGGGCTAACACGAAACATAATTAAATGGCCTGACTGATGGCCCGGGTTCGAGTCCTGGCTTGGAATCTTTTTCACTATGTTGGCCTTTGCGCCTTTTAAGCAATTACTTTGAAATTTGATTTTCATTTGAAATATTGTATCCAAGGCGAATGTTTCTTTCTGGAATAATTTCCACGTATTAATATAGTTTCTATCGATGCTGGATTTAATTATGTTTCGTGTTAGCCCCAGGTCGGTGGCTCACGATAAATATTCCATCTTGTGCTGCGTTTGTTATAGCCAACATATAATAGTGAGAAATTTTCAGAGCTGTGTATCGTTCCAAGTGGTTTAGTCGGTAGAACGTCAGTGCGCTGTACTGATGGCCCGGGTTCGAGTCCCGGCTTGGAATCTTTTTCACTATGTTGGCCTTTGCGCCTTTTAAGAAATTACTTTGAAATTTGATTTTCATTTGAAAATTTTTTTATCGTTCAGATGTCTAGCGTAATAATTTATTCGAATTTTATTGTCAGTTGTTAAGCTTATTCAAAATTGGATGACAAACAATAAAATAGATATCTCTTTCGAAAAATCAATATCACTAACATTTGGCAAACCAAAAACTATAAAAAGGGGTCCACAATATAAATTACAAGGGGTAAACATTAAATCTGTTAACTGCTTAACTTACTTAGGGGTTACATTAGATCACAATCCTTCATTTCTAGCGCATTTGGCCCAAAATAGACAGGAAATTGTCAAATCGACGCAAAATTTTTATCAATTCTCATCAGTTTCAGGTAGGTTGCCGCCGAATTTCTTTAAACTTTGGTATTCTCACCATACTCCAGAGGAGAATAGCATATGCTTGCACGATTTGGTATCCGCGTATGTGGGGTTCACATGGTAGTAGAGATTTGCTATCAGCACAAAGAAGTGCAGTCAGTCACTGGTGACTGACACTAATCTTTCCGTTTAGGTCACATCAGTCATCGGTGACTGACACTTATAGATTCTGTAACGGGACTCTTATTTCGTGGCCTAAACGGAAAGACAGACAAAATAGACTTGGCATTGAACGTGTTAATATCTCGTACGTACCGCAATATATCGACACAAGCACTACAAGTCCTCACAGGTCTCTCTCCACTTGACTGGTAAATCGCAGCGGAGGTTGAGTTCTCTCGGGCAATCCGTTTTGGAATCTCTTCGTCTAAAATTTTTGCTCCAATTATTACATATCATCCAAAATTTTCTAAATATCAAATTTCTCCCCCCCCCCCCCCTTCGAGGGTATAGAAACTTGCTCACTTCAAGGTTACAGTGGAAAATTACTAATATTCACGGACGGCTCTAAAACTGATGATGATAAAGCAGCGGCTTTTTGTGTATTTAGAGACAATATAAATATTTTTCTTGGCGCGCGAAGCTTGCCCAGGAGAACACGGTTTTCCAGGCGGAACTTTTCGTCATTCTCTCAGATCTGCGCTGGGCTGAATCCGTCTGATTGCCTTTATCTAATCTCAACAGACAGCTTATCTGGTCTATACGCAATGAACAAATTTGATGTAATAAGCTACTGAATATTAGACCTAATCCGACAACTACAACACGCAACTAAATACTTTCTTTTTAATTGGGTAAAAGGCCACTCTGAAGTAGAGGGTAATGAACTAGCAGACCACCTGGCAAAATCCGTTGTTTCAGACCTTACATTACCTTACACATTTTTTGCCGCTACTAGCTTCAGCTTCATCATTGAGAATGGATCTCAAACTCGATCTTCTCCGGAGCTGGCAGCATCTATGGACAGGATCAGACTTGGGACAATACACAAAAGAATTTCTACCACAAGTCACAACACAACTCTTCATTAATAATAGATACCTGTACGTATTTTTAACCAGCCATGGTCCTTTTCAGCAACGCTTCTATAATATTAACAAAAAAGACTCTCCTCTTCGTGTCTGTGGTCCTCCCTCTACTTCTCTACATTATATTCTTAGCTGTACACTCATTATCACATTACCACATGTCTCATTACCACATTAAAAAAAAACAGGCTCCATGTTATTAGAAAACTGGCTACCTACTTATTAGATAGACCCGTTCCTTTAAATTAAATAATAGAGTGTATGAAATTTGTAGAAAATAACGTATTTTTATTTACGAACCCTCTTCTTTTCTGCGTCATCACGTTTTGTGCGCTATGGTTTGGTCCTGGCTTGGCCGTCGGATTGGTTTCTAGTTCTGAACTTTGCGACGTGGATTTTTTTTTTGTCTGTGTAATATGTTTGCACTCTATTGTACTTTTGATATTTGTAATATTAATAATTCTATACATCGATAGTATTAGATATGTATGTATATATATGTTTTTAAAAAATAACGTATTTCATCTGTTAGTCAAAGTGACCTTAAACCATGTTAAACTCCAGAGGCTGAAATGTATTCCCACTGGGATTGCAGTACAACTCTAAAGTGAAAGCTGGGTTCTCGGGGCGGTCATCTCTGTACACCTCATCTATCTCTATCAGTTGTTAAGCTAAAAAATATTAACACTATTTTTTCCAATGTCAAATGACACCTTTTAAAAGATTTCGAATTATGTTTTTTCATTTGTAATCTTTAGACTGAAACAATTACAAATACTTTCTAATACATTAAAGACTTTTTTTATGCTTATTACATTCAAAACCTACGGGCTTTGTAAACATAAATCAAAACTATAAAACGAAGCCATTTGACACCGGTAATAATGGTGTTCAATCTGCGCCGCTACATCCCATTAAGGATCATGGCCTAAAAACCATATTTATGTTTTCTTCGCAAAGTCTACTATGCAGCATATGTGTCGGTCAGGTGGTCAACTTACCGCTGGACCTCATTTTATCGAACCCGGACGGATGAAAGGTTGATTGAACACAGCCCAAGTCAGGAGTCGAATTAAAGATCAGTAGCTGGGTATCGTGGCTCGCTGACTACTAAGTTACCCGGCTTAGTTGTTAAGATACATATGTTTTTATTGAATACTTAAACTTTTGATAATAAGATCCGTAATAATAGTATAGTAAGGTTCGATATTAAAATATTTACTTGCACTTTTAAAAAAACTGTATGCTTTCGCTTAAAAGGATATGCTCAGTCTTTCCACTAAACAGTTGACTTTCTTTATTCATAAATGAAGATTAATTGACTTTGTAAAGTCTTGTCAGGATAGGTTCCCTCTCTGGTACTGCTGTCATAGGTATCGTATGTCAATCTGTAAAAGAAATTGGATCCAGACATAACATTTGTGAGTTTTCATTTGCAAGATTTTTTGCACGTATCGAAGAAACATCCAAAGAACCTCTGGTCATAATTCGAATAGCTATGATTCCCTTTACAGACTAGCAAAAACTAAATTATAAGTGCATGCTTGCAATGTATCGCCCTGAAGATCCCTAACACGAAGAGAGTTATAAGGAGTGGCCTGAGTCAAGCCTCGAGGTAAGGCATACGACGACGATTCCAATGCACGTAGGATGGCGAACGTTTATTAAAGATTTAAAAGATTTACAGGCCATGTTCAGAAACGAGAATCGCCGAAAAATGTGATGGGGGAATTTTAAAATTAAAAGCATACATAATTACAAACTAATGGTCCTAGATCATAATCGCCAAAACTCCTACAAACGTTGATACGCATAATTGCTCCTCTATCACTTTTGTTATTAGTGTTATGAAATATGTTGTATTTTTGATAGTGAAACACCTGTTCTACAGTCACCTGAATACTAGGTGCTGCTACCGGTTCTGGTTCAATAAATTTCTTTATTAACAGCCGCTGTCTTAAATTTAAAAAATGGCACTTACTCAATTAATTCGAAACGCGATATAATTTCTTCTCTCTTCCTTTTTATTGGAAGACATATTTACACCTATATTACACTATATATACTACATTTATGTACAGTAAAAGGCGAAACGTATTCTTAAAAATCATTCTATCAACACACACCTACTCATACAGAGAGATGAGACCAGGAGGCGAGTAATCCCTCGAAAAAATTAGAGCCACCGCCATCCAGTTATCGCTCAATTGGCGATAAAGCATAATTCTTCACTAGGCCTATGCACAAACATATAAATAGCGGCTGTCGTAGGAGGAGTTTTCTGCGTTTGTACGGTCCCTTGATTTTGGATGCCAGTTTTATTTTAAAAACGTTCTTCCCCTTAATTAATTTGCTACAAGAAGGCGAAAATTTTTTTGAAAGTGTACTGATGTTTCAATTCAAGAGACCATACAAATATTGAAAATATTCCGCCTACGACCGGAGATATTTTTGTATCAGGTGGCGGTGCCTGTGCACAAAAATACGTCACGCTCCCGCTCAAGCAAGAAACAATAATAATAATACTGCTGTCGAAAGATTAAAATTATAAAACAATTTATAAAACAATGGTAATAATTACTTTTGTTTGGTCACAAATGCGATTTATAACTTTTTTTTTTTTGTTTCACGAAAGACTCGTGTTAATACAGATAGATACGTATATATTTGAGTAAGCATTTCCATAAGTTGTGCCAAAACACGTGCGTTTACATTAATAAGCATATCAAAAAAGAAAAGTTGAAGCAATAAATTGTGTGATAAATAACTTCTACAACATTTGAACACAGTCATTTTTAAAATCTGCTGAATTTAGTGAAACATTTAGCAGTTTAAAGGGCTGTTTCTTTACTGGTGTAACATATAACTCCTAGGAGTAGAATATTTTTTAGTATGTAATTTATAATTGCTATAATGAAATATCCAGATTATTATACTGAAAAAAAAATGTCGCTGACAATGTAATTGCCGTTTTCTGTTATAATTTTCTTATTTTAAAATTACAAAACGTTTAATTAAACAATAACAATGGATAGCCTCAATTTAAAAAAAAAAAAAGATTGCATTTTAATCATTAAAAAAAAAAAATTGCGTTTCAAACGCAAATTTTTTTTTTCTCGCGTACTTATAAAAAACATTAAATGATTAACAGGGAAATTCTTCACGATTTCTTTGTTAAACTGAACCGACAACTTCAAATTCACATTTCATTTCTTACCCGAAGACCCTTAACATAACAATTGCAATAATCACCTTATAAGGCTTTAAGGCGCAAAAAAATCTCCTTCAAAAAAGGACATTAAAAATAATCCATATAAGTATGTAAATGATGACCGAACTAAAGACATTAATACCTTAAACTTTCCGTTATACGTTAACGACATGCGAGTACCCTAAGAAAGTGAGATAGAAAAAAAGTGAAATAGTCAGCGGTAAAACGTATTGATATACATTTGAAAATTTATTCTGCTGAACGGATATAAATCAATTCTGGCACTGTCAGTTTTGAGTGTAAGATTACAGGGTTCGTACGGATACAGTTATTTTCAAGGCCCAATATCAGAATTTCTTTTATAGAAAAATAAATCTAGTTTAAACGGACAAACTTTCGCCATACTTCAGGAGAGATTTTTCATAAGAAAATACTGGTACCGAGGAGTTTCTTAGTCATGAAATTCAAGCACCCGTACGAATCCTGGATTAGCTGCTGAACATAGTATATGGTTTTAAAGCGTTGTAAGAGATTTTAGGCTTCAAAAACTGCTTTTTTTTTTTTTAAATATGTGACATTTTATAAATACTACGGCATTAAACTAGGACCTCCTGGATTACAGAACATTTTAAAATTGAAAATTTTAATAGATTTTTTCACATTTAATTTACCAGATGTCCCAAAAATGACTGATGGATTTTAAAATTCAATAACTTGCAAACGGTGACAGATATTAAAGAAATTCTTGCAGGAGTGTTATGTATGATGTCAGGAGTGTTTTTTTACTGTGATTCTTGATTTTAGTTCAAATTTCAAACAATAGATGGCGCTGACAGCGATTGGCGCTCACTCGAGGCCGAACCTGACGTCACTCAACATTGATGTGAAGGAAGGAGATAATGGCTATGGAGTAGGTCTCATTCGCGAGTACAATCTTGCTCTTAGGCCCCGATTCTGAACTCATTCGATATGAGTTCAATGGAATGCGTTGCTGCCACGGAAACAACAAATTCTTCCATAGTGGAATAGTACGTTCAGAGCTGGGCATGAATTTAACAAACAGTATTCGAGTTTGCAGATAATTTTACATTTATGTAGTTTTATTTTCCCGGATTAAATTACTTTTTAAGGTCTGATTTAAAGAATATTTTACGTATCGTATTTTAAAACTAGGTGAAGAGATCTTGCTACAATCTTGCTCTTAGCTCTCGATTCTGAACTTATTCGATATGACTTCCATGGAAAATATGTTATTGCCATGGAAATAAAAATTATTCGATAGTTGAATACTGTGTTTGGAAATGGGCATGACTATAGCAAGCAGTATTCGAGTTTGCAGGCGATTTTTAATTTATGAGTATTTATGGGTATTTTATCCAACCAATTTGTAAATTTAGTTAAAATTTCACGAAAGGGTATACTTTCGAAAGGGTCTACGTTATTGAAAATGGTTTATTCATTAGAAGAGAGGATATTTCTAGTTTTGATGCATCTCGGCCTGGAACATAGTTGTGTTCAAACGAGGCGCAGTTTTGAAAGGAAATTTAATGACCGAAACGGTCTGTCAGACAATACGATAAAGGCTTTTTTCGAAAAATTTGAACGAACAGGGAACGTCAATGATGACCGTATTGGAAATATTGGCCGGCGTCTCGTTGCCGTTACAGAATCGAATGCTGAGACCACACAACAGGTCATCGTACAGCGGCCCCGGACTTTCGTTCGTCATGTTGCTGCGCGTGCTGAACTCCAAAGAATTACCACGCACCGTATCATGCGCCACAGTCTTCACATATTCACGTACAAGATCCAGACTCGACAACTTCTGAATGGGGATGCCATTCTTGCACGCTGGAATTTCCCAAACACTATGCTGCAGCTTTTGGAAGAGGGTGAAATCGATATTGGAAATATGTGGTTCTCTGGCGAGGGATATTTTCATCTCGACGGCTTTGTCAACAAGCAGAACTCGCGCATTTGGGAAACCAAAAATCCTCATGTTG
Source organism: Maratus speciosus (assembly GCA_963932465.1). Classification (NCBI taxonomy): domain Eukaryota; kingdom Metazoa; phylum Arthropoda; class Arachnida; order Araneae; family Salticidae; genus Maratus; species Maratus speciosus. Next base: position 26,653,280 of record OZ010786.1, read on the forward strand.
CGATACCGTCATACTGCAACCCCAAAAACTAATGGTTTGGGGCGCGATATCCAACCAAAGGATTTATTGGCCCATTTATTCGAGAGCAAACGATGAATGCTGCACAATATCTTGAAATTCTGGATGAATTTGTGTCGATTCATCATGGTTTGGAGAACCAATCAAACCCTCAGGCTTCATGCAAAATGGTGCTCATCCACAGCAAACGCATGCAAAATTCGATTTCTTCAGCAAGCATTTGAACGATTGTGTAATTGCCTTGGATTGCGACATGCATGCAGGAAGTGGCATGGCATGGCCTCCTTATTCTCCGGATTTGACGTCATATGACTTTTTTCCTAGGGGTTCACCTGAAAGACCTGGTCTACCGTCAATCTCCACAAGCAATTTCGGAACTGAAACAATACATCTATACTGCATGTGAGACAATTCCAACTGTCATATTTGCAAGGGTGTCTGAACTTTTTGTCTCAGACTGCGCCACGTCGTAGCTGCAAATGGTGGTTATTTTCAAAACATCCTTGTAACATTTTTATACCGGCTTTTATTTTTCCTATTTTTCAATGCCACCTTTCGGCGAAAATTTGAACTAGATTTGTAAATTGGTGAGAAAATGTAATGTAGTATTGTACTAGGTCGTCACATAAGTATAGACTAATTGTTCCTCAAAAATTGAAATTTTTGAATAGTGTTTATCTCCCAGAAGTACGTCACTGCAGTGCACGTATATCAGTGCAAAACAAGAAAGCTTATAGAGCAGTGTGCATAGTATTATTCGTTTATTTACATGCGCACACAAAAGGATTTGGTTGCATTACTTATACTTTTTCTAACTGAATTACATTTTTGAATACTACGTAGCATATAAAAAAAAAATATAAATAATACTCAAGACAACAAAAAAATTCGTTTATTTTTCAGACTATTAACGTAATTGCTGAAAATAAGTTTTAAGACGTGTTATGCGTTTTTAAAATTGTTTTCTTTGACATAATTTTTTACATTATTAAACTGTTAATTATTATGGATGTCTTCGAAAGTGTTTCATAGTCTATGCTTGACGCATGATTTTTTGTCTTCTTTTAATTTATTTAATAAAATAAACTTATGCAGAAATTGTACCAAACAATTAAATTGTCATACGTAAACCCAGTGTGATATAACACTTGGAATTTTCGATAAAAATTGTTTTAGGATACCGAGAAAAAAGTTTGTATGCGAAACAGTAAAGAATTGTAAAGGGGTGAGGTTCGGGATACCTAACGTTAATTTCATTTTTAAAAAATGTTTACGAATATACGCTTGATGCATAATTTTTTGATGTTGCTTCATTTTGTGTTTAAAAATAATCTTATACAGATTTCATAAAATTGAATAAACATTTACAGATTGCAATAGGTTTTTTAAAGCACAATTCAAAAACTACTCTTTGCAATGATCTGTAATTTAATTTGCACGAATTTGAAACGTCTAAAAAATTCCTTTTTGCTGTAAACATTATAGGTTACAAACCATATTTTTTCCGAAAAAAATTTCAAAACGTACATATTTTATAGTAGTGGTTTCAAAAAAAAAAAAAAAAAAAATGAATTGCACTCATCAATTTTTTTTACCAGAAGTGGATTTCGTGAAGGGTCAATATGTAAATATAAAATTACTGATCATTCCAACAAACTATTTTTGATTTACGTATGAATAATGTAATTTTCTTTTTTAAAAAATACATGATTTCATTAAAATTCACAAAAATGTAAAAAAAAAAAAGAAAAAAAGTAAAAAAAAAAAAAAAAATTCTTTTAATGCACTAAAAAGTTATTTTCTACTTTTTAGACTAAAACGCGCGGAGTTTAAATTATATTGCTGTGAGCAATTAATCAAATTAACAAGAGATTTCGACAAATTAGTCAGGTATTGCCAAGTTGGCTTCATGTATGGCAGCTTATTTTTGTTGGCAAATTTAGCGATATTTCGCCAAGTTCGACAAAATGTGGAGCTATTCTGGTAATCGTGCCCTTAGAACTTTAAAAAAATCTTCATTGATGAAGCTGATATTGATTTTTTCATTGGAAATCGATAGTTAATAGCCGTTGCACCCCCCCCCCGTTTAGGGGTCGAATTTAAAAAAATGAATGTCCAATTCACGTATTACCCTCAAGAATACATATATATTCAAATTTTTAAAGCTCTATGTGAATACGTAGTGGGTGAAAATGAGTCAAACAATATTTTACTGCCACATACAAACAAACAGAATTGTACGCAAAAGAAAGCCTGTAATAAAAAATACCTGCATTACAATCTGTTTTGAATCGATTAAAAATGAATTTAGCAGTACGGCTTCTAAACCTTAAATCTTAATGCGTTTTAAATCTAAAGTATTTTAGCGAATAACTTCTCGTTTAGTACCTGAATGTGGAATTTACTAAAAAACCATACATACTATAAATATAGGGGGCATTCTCCCAATGTTTTGACTTTTGAGAAAAAAAATCTGGCGAAATTAAACTTGCTAAAATAACATTTTATTCTGATAGACGAATGCTATAATGATTCAAAATAAAGAAAAATGGTCAGCAGCGAAAAAAAATTTATTTAACTGAGGTTTAAGTTAAACTTGCGAGTTTAATTTTCCTTAAAATGTTACCGCTATAACTTTTTATTTTCTTCTAATTTTTTACTTATAATGAATTTGCATAGTACCCACAGGACATTCAAATAAGAAATAATGACAATGTAGTATTTTTAGTGCAAAATTTTTGTATAACATTGTCTTAAAGGGGTGTTAAAGAAGGGACGGTAGTAGTATAGAAAAGACAGTTCGATTGTGGCGGAGAGTTGAGGTCGGTGGTGGAAATCGTACTATAGTACGAGAGGGTTTGAGAAGAGTGTTAAGTTCTTATCAGTCGGAAAGGAGATAAGATAGGATAGTGAGATAAGATAATCTATTAGTGAGATAAGAGGGAAAGATCATGCTATAGTAGGAGAGTATTAGTTTAGATGAAAATTATAGTTAGTTTTCGAACGTAAGGAATCGATCTAGATCATACTATAGTATGATAGGGTAGGAAGATGGTAAAATTTTAGACGGGGCTTAATTTCTCGTAGCATCTTAGGTTTTGAATGAATGTCCATATAAGGTAATGTTATGCTATAACATAAGGGGTTAGGTCTTTTTAAGAGGAAGCTTATTTATTTTTTGAATCGACTTAGGGTTTGCACATGAAAATGCTAGGTGGCGCCCTCTACCGACAGGAATTGGAAAAACTATTGTAATTAGGTTTTTTTCATAAAAATTTCACTTCGAATCGAACCTGCAACAAAATAGTCTCTTGACTTGATAATTTGAAGTAGGTTTAACTGATCAAGCCAAGAAACTATACCTGTAAGTCGAGATTTTAGATGTTTCAAGGCAAAAATTGTGGCCCTCTCATTTATGTGCGTTGGTTTGTCGGTTACTTAAGATAAGTCAACAGTACCTATTTTAACTACTACTGCACTTTGAGAATTACTTTAATGTATATTTATCGATTTTGCATGCGAGAGTAGGGTCATTCTACCATTCCTTAGTTTCGAACTTCGTAAATGATATGCTATGCACTATTTGTGAATTACTTTAATGTATACGATTTTCCTTTTTTTAGTTTAACTTATTTTATCGATTCTACGCACGAGAGTAGGTTCATTTTTACCAAACCCTGGTTTCGAATCTATGAACTATGATTCAAATTTCATTTTTTGCGGGTGATACGCTATCCACTGGGCAAACCGTGCCCCAACATTTACTAATATATTTTTGAACACTATCTTTTCTAAAATACTTATCATTTTATTATGCTTTCGTTTAATGTTAATTTAACTTAACGGGAGTTATAATTGCATCACAACATTTAACATTCTGGTGGTTTTTATTTTTTAATTTTTGGCTATGTCTTTTCGAAAAGGAAGTATGTAGGGGGGGGCTAAATTTTTAGGGGTACAAGAGTCACTTTTTTTTTAATAACTAATATGCTATCCAATGTCCACGCTGCGTCTCTAACGTTTCTTGCATGCTTTTAAACACTATCTTTCGCAAACATTCGATAAGTAATCATCCTTTTCAACAAAAACTAACTATTATGTAAATAATGATACTCATTGATTTTAATGGAGATTATTTCACAAGTACAAAAATTTTAAGAAAGACGATTTTTTTTTTAACATCCCACTTAAATTAATTATGTACATTACATTTTAACACACTACTGTAATTTAAATATATTATTTAATCACTAACCCTCATATTTTTTCAAAGTAAAAGTTTTATAAGCATCGAAGAAATATCTTTTATTTTAAATAACTTAATTTTTGATTGCAAACCATTTTCCATGTTTTTGTAAATAAGTTCTTTATGAAGTATACAACAGTTTATTTTAAAGGTCATTAAACCCGTAGCCTTCCAATTTATTCTTGATTTAATTAAATTTCTAACACAAATGCTTGACTTATATACATTTGATATTATTAAAAAGTCTTTACCAAAGTCTAATACTAATGACTTTTATAAATTAACGATTAAAAAAAATACTTTATTCATACAGAAATAATTTTACTTTAGAACTGTTATTCAAAACTTTCCTGCATAGAGTCATGATTTCTTTGTATATCAATAACGAATGCTGTATACATTGAATTATATACTACCAATTCAAGTGAAAATTCTTAAAAATTGCATACATACAAGTATGCTAAATAAAAAAATCTGAAAATACAACTGACTAATAATATAAAGTAGAACAAACAAATCATTTAAATTTTAAAAAATACATACAATATATCAGTAAATTCTGAGTGCTATATTACTATTCTGCATTAAATTTGACGATAAATAGTAATTTTAAATTAAATACTTGAACTACTAAACCATGAAAATTAATTGAAACGAACTAACAGATCATCTACATTTTAAAAAATACATACAATATATCAGTAAATTCTGAGTGCTATATTACTATCCTGCATTAAATTTAGCGATTAATAGTAATTCTAAATTAAATACTTGAACAACTAAGTCGTGAAAATAAATTATAATGAGCTAACTAATCATCTACATTTTAAAAATACAAAAATTACTAAAAGAAAAATATAATGTTCCAAATTTTGTCTAAGTAATTGTAAAATATTTAAAAAACGTTTAATAATATTTCTACATGGTATATACTAAGTATTCATATAATAGATATTAAAAAGAAAATATATAATGCTTCAAATTTTGGTTAAGTAATTGTAAAATATTTAATAATATTTCTACATAATATTTACTAAGTATTCATAAAAGTTATCACGAGATATTTTTAAATTGTACTAATATATATATATATATATATATATATAGCACATTATGTTTTAAATGCGTTTGTCGGACCCAGAATCCTGCACCATAAATAAACTAAGTATAACCATAAAACATCCAAGAAATTTAAACAGATATAACCTGAACAAGAAAAAAAAAAAAAAAAAAAAAAAAAAAAAAAAAAAAAAAAAACAAAAGGCTGTGGCCTCTTCAGCGGTGGGCATTTTAGAAAGCACAGCAATGTTTCAGATTAATTACAATTTACAACAAACTATTATTCAGTAGTGGCAGTGGGTTTCGACCAGAGTGTCGCAAAGCATAAATCAAATGCATAAAAACAATTGAAAGCATATAGCGAACACTCCCCCACCGGACCCGACGCCACAATAAACAGTGCATCTCGAAGATACAACTGATTCAGAACGTATGTGTAATGTATACTGAAACAATAAAATTATTTTACCCAAATCCGAGCAACACAGCCACAAAAAACAATAACTAAATTCCAGTGATCCATAATCTGTCCATAAACGTTCCATGTCTGTTGCCACACAATTGCAGACATCCTTGTAAAACCGTCCAAAAAAGGCTTTAGGTTATACAAATCATTAACTGTCAATCGCATAGCAACTCCTCAAAAATGAAGACTGTCTGTAAAACTAGTATATTTATTAATGAAATTCAAAGGTATATTGTTTTTATAATACAAAATGCTGGTTAAATTAAAAAGTTCTTTAAAAAATAAATTTTTATTCGAACAGAGTTTATAGTAGCGAAAAATCTGACCTATTATGATATTGACGTAAACGCGTTTATGGATATTTGAACTCCAATTAACTAAATGGTTAACTTCAAAATTAAAGTTATCCCGTTTATTATAAATTGATATGTGTATACCGTTTGAAATGTTTATTTTCAAATCAAGATAATCAGCAGCACTATTATTTTCATTTGTTTTTTTCAAAACCAGCATATCAGGATAAATGTTACATGATATCCCCAAAAAATCGCGATCACAGTTCAAAATTATCAAATCATCGATATATCTAAAAGCCAGAAAATTAACATCTTTATTGACACTACAAAATTGAAATTCATAATAAAATAAAAATAAGTTAGCTGCCATTGAAGAATAACTTGTTCCCATTCCTATTCCATTATTCTGTAAATATATATTTGAACCTGTATAAACATAGTTGTTATATAAACAAAAATTACATAATAATTTAAATAAATTAAAATCTAAATCTGTGTCAGCTATAATTAAATCGACAACCTTTAAAAGGACATCATTTAACCCTGCAATAGGAATGTTTGTGAAAAGATTCTCAAAATCATATGTCTGGACACTTTGTATATCATCTTTAATTAGTTCATTCCTGATCTCATAACTGTTCAAAATAATCCAATACATATTACTATCTTTATACTTAAATTTTAGTATATTTAAAATCTTTTTTAACATTTCCTCAAATTTGCGATTAAATCCGTTTCCAATGCTGTTTACATTACTACAAATAAATCTGTACTTAATTGGATTTGAAAATAAACATTTCAAACGGTATACACATATCAATTTATAATAAACGGGATAACTTTAATTTTGAAGTTAACCATTTAGTTAATTGGAGTTCAAATATCCATAAACGCGTTTACGTCAATATCATAATAGGTCAGATTTTTCGCTACTATAAACTCTGTTCGAATAAAAATTTATTTTTTAAAGAACTTTTTAATTTAACCAGCATTTTGTATTATAAAAACAATATACCTTTGAATTTCATTAATAAATATACTAGTTTTACAGACAGTCTTCATTTTTGAGGAGTTGCTATGCGATTGACAGTTAATGATTTGTATAACCTAAAGCCTTTTTTGGACGGTTTTACAAGGATGTCTGCAATTGTGTGGCAACAGACATGGAACGTTTATGGACAGATTATGGATCACTGGAATTTAGTTATTGTTTTTTGTGGCTGTGTTGCTCGGATTTGGGTAAAATAATTTTATTGTTTCAGTATACATTACACATACGTTCTGAATCAGTTGTATCTTCGAGATGCACTGTTTATTGTGGCGTCGGGTCCGGTGGGGGAGTGTTCGCTATATGCTTTCAATTGTTTTTATGCATTTGATTTATGCTTTGCGACACTCTGGTCGAAACCCACTGCCACTACTGAATAATAGTTTGTTGTAAATTGTAATTAATCTGAAACATTGCTGTGCTTTCTAAAATGCCCACCGCTGAAGAGGCCACAGCCTTTTGTTGTTTTTTTTTTTTCTTGTTCAGGTTATATCTGTTTAAATTTCTTGGATGTTTTATGGTTATACTTAGTTTATTTATGGTGCAGGATTCTGGGTCCGACAAACGCATTTAAAACATAATGTGCTATATGTAATCTGTGTGGTTATATGCAGCTGTAGCGCTTATCGCATGGATTTTATTTTTATTTTTATTTTTATATTTTACTTTTAGTTTTACTTTTGATTTTTCTGAGCTTATATATATATATATATATATGTATATATAAACGTAAAGCACAGTAATCACCAACAAAAAGAAGATAAATTCATGTGAAATGCGCCAAACAGCTGCAGTAAAACACATAATTCAGTTAACACATAAATGCAGTATTCATATAAGTTATCACGAGATATTTTTAAATTGTACTATATATATATATATATATATATATATATATATATTGTATTTCAAATTTTGTCTAAGTAATTGTGAAAGATTAAAAAAACATTTAATAATATTTCTACATAATAGTTACTAAGCATTCAACTAATATTATACTAAAAAAAAATAAATATCGTATTTCAAATTTTGTTTAAGTAATCCCAAAACATTTAATAATATTTCTACATAATATTTACTAAGTATTCAACAAATATTGTACTAAAAAGTAAAATAAATATCATATTTCAAATTTCGTATGAGTAATTGTGTTCAATTAAGTAAATACTTACTCGGTATTCAACTAATATTATACTAAAAAAATAAAAATAAATACCATATTTCAAATTTTGTCTAAGTAATTATCGCAAAATATTTAAAAGGCACTATTTAATAATATTTTTTACATAGCAACTACTCAACAATCATATAAGTTATCATGAAATATTTTTAAATCGTACTAAAAAGAAAAAATAAATATCATACTCCAAATTTTGTCTAAGTAATTGTAAAATATTAAATAATAGTTGCTAAGTATTCAAATAATATTGTGCTAAAAAGCAAAAATATATATCATATTTCAAATTTTATCTAAGAAATTGTATTCAATTAAGTAAATATTTCAAATTATGTTTCAGTAATTGCAAAACATTTAACACTATTTCAACATGATATTCACTAAATATTCAACTAATATTGTACTAAAAAGGACAAAATATTTATAATATTTCAAATTTTCTCTAAGAAATTGTATTTAAGTATGTAAATATTTACTAAGTATTCATATAATAGATATTAAAAAGAAAATATATAATGCTTCAAATTTTGTCTAAGAAATTGTATTCAATTAAGTAAATAGTTACTAAGTATTCATATATTATTATACTAAAAAGAAAAATAAATATAATATTTCAAATTTTGTTTAAGTAATTCCAAAACATTTAATAATATTTCTACATAATATTCACTAAGTATTCATATAATACTATACTAAAAATAATAAAAAAATTATAATATTTGAAATTTTGTTTAAGTAATTGCAAAACATTTAATAATATTTCTACATAATATTGACTAGGTATTAATCTAATATTATGCTAAAAAGAAAAAATAAATACCATATTTCAAATTTTGTTTAAGTTACTGTATTCAATTAAGTAAATAGTTACTAAGTATTAAACTAATATTGTACTAAAAAGAAAAAATAAATTTCATACTTCAAATTTTGTCTAAGAAATTGTATTCAATTAACTAAATATTTACTAAGTATTCATATAATATTATACTAAAAAGAAATATATATATAATATTTCAAATCTTGTCTAAGTAATGGTGTTCAATTAAATAATATTTACTAAGTATTCATATAACATCTTACTAAAAATTGTATTCAATTAAGTTAATAGTACTAAGTATTCAACTAATATTCTAAATATTCATATAATATTATACTAAAAAGAAAAAATAAATATCATATTTCAAATTTTGTTTAAGTAATTGTATCCAATTAAATAATATTCACTAAGTATTCATATAACATTTTACTAAAAATAGTATTCAATTAAATAAATAGTTACTAAGTATTCATATAATATTATACTAAAAAGAAAAAATAAATATAATATTTCAAAATTTTGTTTAAGTAATTGTATTCAATTAAGTAAATATTTATTAAGTATTCATATAATATTATACTAAAAAGAAAAAATAAATAAATACAATATTTCAAATTTTGTCTAAGAAATTGTATTCAATTAAATAAATAGTTATTAAGTATTCATATAATATTATACTAAAAAGAAAAAATAAATATCATATTTCAAATTTTGTATAAGTAATTGTGTTCAATTAAGTAAATATTTCAAATTATGTTTTCAGTAATTGCAAAATATTTAACACTATTTCAACATGATATTTACTAAATATTCAACTAATATTGTACTAAAAAGGACAAAAATTTATTATATTTCACATTTTCTCTAAGAAATTGTATTTAACTAAGTAAATATTTACTAAAAAGAAAAAATAAATATCATATTTAAAATTCTGTTTAAGTAATTCCAAAACATTTAATAATATTTCTACATAATATTTACTGAGTATTCATATAACATTTTACTAAAAATTGCATTCAATTAAGTAAATATTTACCAAGTATTCACATAAGTTATCACGAGATATTTTTAAATTGTACTAAAAAGAAAAAATAAATATCATATTTCAAATTTTGTCTAAGAAATTGTATTCAATTAAGTAAATAGTTACTAAATATTCATATAATATTATACTAAAAAGAAAAAAATAAATATCATATTTCAAATGTTGTTTAAGTAATTGTATTCAATTAAATAATATTCACTAAGTATTCATATAACATTTTACTAAAAATTGTATTCAATTAAATAAATAGTTACTAAGTATTCATATAATATTATACTAAACAGAAAAAATAAATACAATATTTCAAATTTTGTCTAAGAAATTGCATTCAATTAAGTAAATAGTTACTAAGTATTCATATAATATTATACTAAAAAGAAAAAATAAATATCATATTTCAAATTTTGTATAAGTAATTATCTCCAATTAAATAATAGTTACTAAGTATTCAACGAATATTGTCTAAGCATTCAACTAATATTACACTAAAAAGAAATAATAAACAATATTTACTAAGTATTCATATTTTACTAAAACAAATCATACAATAGTGAAGACATCAGTCAAAGTGTTTAAACACGTAGTTTAATTAAATTACTCTTGAATCAACTTCACTTAAATTTATTTTTTCAATTTCTTATCAAATGAATCTTGAGTTAACTTTATTTTATTAATTTCATATTAAATTCCTGAAGTTATCCATTAAATAAGTTAATTTCCAATACTTTTAATATATTAGAACGTTTAATATATCACCCACCGTTTGTATAAACAACTGTCATTCCCTTATTAATAATGAATATTATCATATGTTAGCATACAATTCTTCAAAAAAGGATAAAACCATTAACGTAATATATATCATTCACCCTGTATATAAAAACTATTATCTTGTGTTACCATATTATTCTTCAAAAAAGGATAAAACCATTCACATAATATATATCACTCACCTTGTATATAAAAACCGTTATCACACGATCCTTCAAAAAGGATAAAACCGCCATGCAAAATGAATTGTTTAAAACAAAACGTATTCCTATTCTCTTTAATCCGTGTGTTTATTTTTTCATAGTGTTCGAGTATGGTACTCCTATTACAACTTTTAAAGGAATGTTATAATTTGTACATGTGTAACTAAAGAAATAAACAATCTCATAACAATTAAAAATGAATAACATACCTATAAAATATCCTACTAAATATCTTAATACTATGATTCATACCTTTCAAGAATTAAAAAAGTTAATACTATTCTTCGAAAAAAGAATAAAACCGTTAACATAATGCATATCATATCAATCAATTAATCAATCAGTCATATCATATCATTACTAATATGATGTTTATTTTGCTATACCTTTTAGAACTTTTAATAGAGTGTTAGAGTATAATTTGCATATATATAGCTTAAGAAAACAACAATTCTTTAATAAATTAAAATATAACACAGGTTTAAAACATTAAACTAATAATCTTAATATTATAATTCATACTTTTTAAAATTAAAAAGTTTAAAAAACTTTATAAAATTTAAAAATTAAAAACTTTGAAAAAAAAAAACTTTTACAAAATTTAAAAATTAAAAACTTTGAAAGAAAAAACTTTTATAAAATTTAAAAATTAAAACTTCGAAAAAAACTTTATAAAATTAAAACTTTGAAAGAAAAAAATCTTTTATAAATTTTCAAATTAAAACTTTGAAAAAAACTTTATAAAATTTTAAAAATTAAAACTTTGAAAAAAACTTTTATAAAATTTAAAATTAAAACTTTGAAAAAAAAAACTTTATAAAATTTTAAAAATTAAAACTTTGAAAAAAACTTTATAAAATTTAAAATTAAAACTTTGAAAAATTTATAAAGTTTACAAAATTAAAAAAAATTAAAACTTTAAAAATTAAGTTATCAAAATTAAAATAATATTTTAAAAAAACTTCATAAATTAAGTTTGCAAAAGTGAGTTTACCTGCTTGTACATGTACATGACTTTCAACATGATATAGTTTAATATATATCTTCTTTTTTATCGCATAGAAGCAATAGGTTTATATATATATATATACACACACACACACACACATACATACATATATATACTTAATAAAAATATTTTTAAGTAAAAAGAAAAAAAGAAAAAGTTATAATAATTAAAATTAAAAAATAAATATAGAAGTTTTCCAAAATTTAAAAAATAAAAATCTAGTTTAAAAAAAAAAAAATAAAAATAAAATTTCAAAAATGTTTTTTAAATATTTTATTAATATAAAAAATTTAATATTTTTATTAAGTATATATATGTATGTATGTGTGTGTATATATATATATATAAACCTATTGCTTCTATGCGATAAAAAAGAAGATATATATTAAACTATATCATGTTGAAAGTCATGTACATGTACAAGCAGGTAAACTCACTTTTGCAAACTTAATTTATGAAGTTTTTTTAAAATATTATTTTAATTTTGATAACTTAATTTTTAAAGTTTTAATATTTTTTAATTTTGTAAACTTTATAATTTTTTCAAAGCTTTAATTTTAAATTTTATAAAGTTTTTTTCAAAGTTTTAATTTTTTAAATTTTATAAAGTTTTTTTTTCAAAGTTTTAATTTGAAAATTTATAAAAGTTTTTTTCTTTCAAAGTTTTAATTTTATAAAGTTTTTTTCAAAGTTTTAATTTTTAAATTTTATAAAAGTTTTTTCTTTCAAAGTTTTTAATTTTTAAATTTTGTAAAAGTTTTTTTTTTCAAAGTTTTTAATTTTTAAATTTTATAAAGTTTTTTAAACTTTTTAATTTTAAAAAGTATGAATTATAATATTAAGATTATTAGTTTAATGTTTTAAACCTGTGTTATATTTTAATTTATTAAAGAATTGTTGTTTTCTTAAGCTATACATATGCAAATTATACTCTAACACTCTATTAAAAGTTCTAAAAGGTATAGCAAAATAAACATCATATTAGTAATCATATGATATTATTGATTGATTGATATGACTGATTGATTAATTGATTGATATGATATGCATTATGTTAACGGTTTTATTCTTTTTTCGAAGAATAGTATTAACTTTTTTAATTCTTGAAAGGTATGAATCATAGTATTGAGATTTTTAGTAGGATATTTTATAGGTATGTTATTCATTTTTAATTGTTATGAGATTGTTTATTTCTTTAGTTACACATGTACAAATTATAACATTCCTTTAAAAGTTGTAATAGGAGTACCATACTCGAACACTATGAAAAAATAAACACACGGATTAAAGAGGATAGGAATACGTTTTGTTTTAAACAATTCATTTTGCATGGCGGTTTTATCCTTTTTGAAGGGTCGTGTGATAACAGTTTTTATATACAAGGTGAGTGATACATATTATGTGAATGGCTTTATCCTTTTTTGAAGAATAGTATGGTAACACAAGATAATAGTTTTTATATACAGGGTGAATGATATATATTACGTTAATGGTTTTATCCTTTTTTGAAGAATTGTATGCTAACATATGATGATATTCATTATTGATAAGGGAATTAAACAAAATTGTTTAATTTTAAAAGTAATTTATATTACAAAAACAATATAACTTTAATTTTTATAAAAAAATATTCAGATTTTGCAGATTTTCTTCATTACTGATCGATTGCTTTTCGACGTCAGTGAATGACTCATATTTCCTAAAGCCTTTCCAAGGACGGTTTTATGATGATGTGCTGCGTCGATTGGCAACAGAACTGGAAAGAATTTGGATTGGTTGATTGGATGTTGGATTCTGCTCTGTTTAGTTTGTTTTATGTTTTCTATTTGGGTTGTGGCAATGTGGCTAAGTTGGTTGAGTGTGGTTTTTTTAACGAACATATTTTTAGCATCTTTTACTGTGTTCCAGGTGAGGCATTCATTTAATATTGTTGGCGTAGGGTCCGGTGGGGGAGCATGTGATAATAGCCATCGAATGTTTTAACATTTGATTTTGCTATCACTGTTCTGGCCGAAACCCACTGCCACTAATGTATATTTTATCGAATGCTCGGCTGCTTTTGAAACATAACCCACTGCCGATGAGGCCGCAGCCTATCTTTTCCTAGTTTTTGTTAAAGTTTTAATGTTTACATAGATATTTTTCTTGTTCTTCTTGTTCTGTGAGGGGGGGGGGGGTGCGTTGGTTCAGGCTAAATATAATCTTATACTGCTTTATATTTAATTTATGTGTTTTACTGCAGCTGTTTGGCGCATTTCACATGAATTTATCTTGTTTTTTGTTGGTGATTACTGTGCTTTACGTTTATATATACATATATATATATATATATATATATATATATATATATATATATTAGTACAATTTAAAAATATCTCGTGATAACTTTTATGAATACTTAGTAAATATTATGTAGAAATATTATTAAATATTTTACAATTACTTAACCAAAATTTGAAGCATTATATATTTTCTTTTTAATATCTATTATATGAATACTTAGAATATACCATGTAGAAATATTATTAAACGTTTTTTAAATATTTTACAATTACTTAGACAAAATTTGAAACATTATATTTTTCTTTTAGTAATTTTTGTATTTTTAAAATGTAGATGATTAGTTAGCTCATTTTAATTTATTTTCACGACTTAGTTGTTCAAGTATTTAATTTAGAATTACTATTAATCGCTAAATTTAATGCAGGATAGTAATATAGCACTCAGAATTTACTGATATATTGTATGTATTTTTTAAAATGTAGATGATCTGTTAGATCGTTTCAATTAATTTTCATGGTTTAGTAGTTCAAGTATTTAATTTAAAATTACTATTTATCGTCAAATTTAATGCAGGATAGTAATATAGCACTCAGAATTTACTGATATATTGTATGTATTTTTTAAAATTTAAATGATTTGTTTGTTCTACTTTATATTATTAGTCAGTTGTATTTTCAGATTTTTTTATTTAGCATACTTGTATGTATGCAATTTTTAAGAATTTTCACTTGAATTGGTAGTATATAATTCAATGTATACAGCATTTGTTATTGATATACAAAGAAATCATGACTCTATGCAGGAAAGTTTTGAATAACAGTTCTAAAGTAAAATTATTTCTGTATGAATAAAGTATTTTTTTAATCGTTAATTTATAAAAGTCATTAGTATTAGACTTTGGTAAAGACTTTTTAATAATATCAATTGTATATAAGTCAAGCATTTGTGTTAGAAATTTAATTAAATCAAGAATAAATTGGAAGGCTACGGGTTTAATGACCTTTAAAATAAACTGTTGTATACTTCATAAAGAACTTATTTACAAAAACATGGAAATTGGTTTGCAATCAAAAATTAAGTTATTTAAAATAAAAGATATTTCTTCGATGCTTATAAAACTTTTACTTTGAAAAAATATGAGGGTTAGTGATTAAATAATATATTTAAATTACAGTAGTGTGTTAAAAAGTAATGTACATAATTAATTTAAGTGGGATGTTAAAAAAAAAAAAATCTTCTTTCTTAAAATTTTTGTACTTGTGAAATAATCTCCATTAAAATCAATGAGTATCATTATTTACATAATAGTTAGTTTTTGTTGAAAAGGATGATTACTTATCGAATGTTTGCGAAAGATAGTGTTTAAAAGCATGCAAGTAAACGTTAGAGACGCAGTGTGGACATTGGATAGCATATTAGTTATAAAAAAAAAGTGACTCTTGTGCCCCTAAAAATTTAGCCCCCCCTACATACTTCCTTTTCGAAAAGACATAGCCGAAAATTAAAAAATAAAAACCACCAGAATGTTAAATGTTGTGATGCAATTATAACTCCCGTTAAGTTAAATTAACATTAAACGAAAGCATAATAAAATGATAAGTATTTTAGAAAAGATAGTGTTCAAAAATATATTAGTAAATGTTGGGGCACGGTTTGCCCAGTGGATAGCGTATCACCCGCAAAAAATGAAATTTGAATCATAGTTCATAGGTTCGAAACCAGGGTTTGGTAAAAATGAACCTACTCTCGTGCGTAGAATCGATAAAATAAGTTAAACTAAAAAAATGAAAATCGTATACATAGTAATTCACAAATAGTGCATAGCATATCATTTACGAAGTTCGAAACTAAGGAATGGTAGAATGACCCTACTCTCGCATGCAAAATCTATAAATATACATTAAAGTAATTCTCAAAGTGCAGTAGTAGTTAAAATAGGTACTGTTGACTTATCGTAAGTAACCGACAAACCAACGCACATAAATGAATGGGCCACAATTTTTGCCTTGAAACATCTAAAATCTCGACTTACAGGTATAGTTTCTTGGCTTGATCAGTTAAACCTACTTCAAATTATCAAGTCAAGAGACTATTTTGTTGCAGGTTCGATTCCAAGTGAAATTTTTATGAAAAAAACCTAATTACAATAGTTTCCAATTCCTGCCGGTAGAGGGCGCCACCTAGCATTTTCATGTGCAAACCCTAAGTCGATTCAAAAAATAAATAAGCTTCCTCTTAAAAAGACCTAACCCCTTATGTTATAGCATAACATTACCTTATATGGACATTCATTCAAAACCTAAGATGCTACGAGAAATTAAGCCCCGTCTAAAATTTTACCATCTTCCTACCCTATCATACTATAGTATGATCTAGATTGATTCCTTACGTTCGAAAACTAACTATAATTTTCATCTAAACTAACACTCTCCTACTATAGCATGATATTTCCCTCTTATCTCACCATCAGATTATCTTATCTCACTATCCTATCTTATCTCCTTTCCGACTGATAAGAACTTAACACTCTTCTCAAACCCTCTCGTACTATAGTACGATTTCAACCACCGACCTCCAACCCTCCGCAATAATCGAACTGTCTTTTCTATACTACTGGCGGTAATGTAAAAAAAGGGAGATGGTATAGGAAAAAAGGTACAAAATCGGGCAAAAAGGAACAAAATGGGGAAAAAATGGGGGGAAAAGGAACAAAATGGGGAAAAAGGGGACAAAATGGGGAAAAGGTGACGGTAAGGATGGAACAGCAAGGAAACTTACCACCTGTTTTATACAGATCATGTTAAGAATAAGTGGTAGCGAAAATGTTCGTCGATTTTTAGAAATAGTTATTTACATTGGATTAAATTAAAAATAATATTTAATTTACCTCGAAAATTGCAGGATTAAACCTTGCGGACGGTAAGACTACCAATAAAGCCACGGTGCTTGAAATTGATATTTAAATGCTTATTTATATTCTGCAGTAAATTTCCTGTCAAAGAATTTTAGATATTCTTTCTCTTGCATGAGCAAAAACTTTAAAAACATTCCGTCGCTGCATCTGAAGTGATTTTCTGTATCATTTTAGAAGAGGGATGGTAAAAAATCTAAAACCCAGGGACAGAGTTCAAAAAATTATATCAACCCTAAAAATGTGTGCAGGTTAATTTTTAGCTACATATTTATATAAAACAATAGTTCCAGTTTCAGAATAAATTTCCTCAAATTATTTTTATTGAAACAATTTTATCCAGACAGCTCCAAACTTCAAAATCAGCATCAGGGACACGGACGGTAGATTATTTTTCCCTCAACATCGTCCCAAACTTATTTATCTCGGTAATATTGTTGTGCAATAATGCATTGGGATGTTCCCAAGGATATGAAATTAAAAAAAAACACAAAAAAGTGTATTAAATGAACAAGTATTATTCAGGGATATGAAAGTTAAAAGATTGTGAGAATGCTCCATAGGGTGTTTGCATTGCAAATTAAAAAAAATTGGCTTAACTTTAGACGGCACAATGGCGATGATCTCCAAAGCTTGTATTCTTCAACATAAACTGAAAGATGACGTAATTTATAATCAAACGATTGTTTTCTAATTTCTCTGCGGCTATTGGAAATGTAGTAATGACCATCGCTCGAGATTATTTATCGGAGGGGGGGGGGGGTATGTATATTTTATAGTAGAATGCAAAAGTAAGTAGTTTGTACTGGATCATAATTTATTTACCTATATATTGTCTTGCTGTGCTATTTCAATTTTTAGCATTTTTCTAATCTTTCTCATGATATTTTCTTGTATGCATGTATACCTATGCGTACTTATAATAGTTATATAAGTAGTGGTAAAATGTGATAGGGATTTGAAAATTATTTTTTATCAAAATTTATATAAATTAATTTTATATTTTAAAATTTATCATAGACTATTACAAAGTACACGACAGTTTTACTTAGAGAGTTGAATTATTTTTAAAATCATATTACAGACTGTATATTTAACCATTTAATCAAAGGTTTTGCCTTGAATAAACTAGGTAGAATTTTAGATGCAATAGAATATTAACAAAATAAATAACGTCCAGTTTGAAAGAAAAATGACTTTCAAAATTACCGAAATAAATCTATTCTAGATGCTATCTCTAATTAAACTCAAATTCATGTCAGCAGGTTCAATCTTCTTCCCTCGAGTAAACGTATCATTAATTTCAAAAACTTTAATATAAATAGTCATTTAATATTTGTTTTCTTTAAATAGTAAACTCAGTAAAAACTTAGTAAACTCAGTAAAAACTTAGTAAACTCAGTAAAAACTTAGTAAACTCAGTAAAATAGTAAAAACAGTCCTGTGCTTTTATATAATTTATTCACTCCTTATCATTTTGCACACATTTCTCAAGACTTATCTTTAAAGTAGTATATGACCTTTGAACTTTCAAAAAATCAATTTTAGGTATTCGTTCTATTCTTAATCTTTTAAGAACTAGGGGGCTCTACCTCCTGTGAGCTACACTCGCAAACCCACGTCCGGAATTCGCAGCCTTTAAAAACATCGTAATGTGCTTTGAAAAAATATTACCTGATTAAGAAAGTTTGAATGATATTATAATAGTCCAAGAGCCGACAGCACAAAAACCCATGTCATCAAGCACACGAAAACAACATTTATTTTATGGCAGAGTAGAAGTAGGGGAATCTAATGATCCATGCCTGCCGGAAGTGGAGTGGTGCATAAGTTAAAAATTAATACCACCAATGGTTGACTCGTAGGTTTATCATTGTATTTGCCGTACAGCTATCCTCCATATTTTCATACCTTTGTTTATAGGACAAACACAATGATAAACCTACGAGTCAACCACTGGCGATATTAATTTTTGGCTTATGCACCACTTCGCTTCCGGTAGACATGAATCATTAACTTACCCTACTTCTAATCTTCCATAAAATAAAGGTTTTTTTCTTGTGCTTGATAACATAGATTTTTGTGCTGTCGGCTCATGGACTACAACGAGCGACGGCGATATTCTGTAAACCGGTTGCCATACTTTTCCTTTTGAACGGAGGACATTTTGGCTATCATGGAGTTAGCCAGGGCTGTTCAGACAGCTGGTAGTTGTTTTTCGGATTTATAAATAAAATCAATAACACGTTTGAAAATTCAGTTTGTTCATTTCAGCTTCTTTGATTTCAGCTTGTATAAAATTGTTTAGGTTAAAAATGTCGCTGCCTGTCGGAGTTTTGTAACGACACTATGGACAATATCCTTCCTTTGGGTTCGAGATTACAAAATTCCGTCTGTTCGGGAATAACATGCAAAACTGCGGAATTGAAAAGCACTCTGCTTTGAAAATTTCCACTTATATTGTATGTTTAGATAGAGTTTAGGATATTTTTAGGAATAGGCTTATGCATGAATTATTTTTTTGCTAGCCGCACTACTTTTACACCATGTGAGGTAATATTAATATTGTCCATAAGAAAATAGTTTTAAATGTATCGTTTTAATCGTTTTAATATTATCGTTTTATAAAATGTATCGTTTAATTATATCGTTTGACGTACAAATTTCACCATTAAATGCGTTTCGCATTTAATAATTTTATTACTAAAAGTTTACTTTCTCTTTTAATATTCGCGAGTAAATATATTTAAAACGTGATCATTTAATTCATTTTAAAGTTTTCTTTTTTACACTTTCCAACAAAGTTGAAAAGTGTTTATAACTTCGGTTTGTCTGGCCGTCTGGCCGCGCTCTAACTCTCGTAAATATGCGGATCATTCTGAAATTTTTGCATATTAGTGACATCTACCATAGCACGATCCCTATTCCAAATAATGTTTCTAGCATGTTTAGCTCATTTACAGGAACAATCAAAAGTTTTCGTTACATTACGGTCTATGGGAAAAATCGTTTCAAATGGTTTTTAATGATGTTACATGCTTTCAAACATAATAAAATTGATATGAATTTAGCAAGTGCACTAAAACATGCATTCTGTAGAATATACAGTGCAAATAATAGTTATTATTCATTTACAGGGCCACACAAAATAATTCCGTTACAGAACGATATAGGGGTGGAGGGAATTGTTTGCGGCGTATTTTAATTATATTAAATTATTTCATGTATAATGAAATTGATATACATCGCTGAGGTTTACTATAACTTATTTCATGTATAATACGAAGTGTATTGCATTTACAGGGACACACAAAAGATTTCAGATATACTATATTGTATCCGAAGAACTGTACAGTAGCGATGATTGCTGGAAATGCATTTTTAATTACATTATGTAGTTTTATGTTTCACTATATTTATGCATAGTATATGGTGTGTATAAATGTTGTAATTCATATACAGGGCTACACAAAATAATTCGTAATGGTTACTGGGTATGATTGCAAATTGCTTAAAGGTGGTTTTAAAATGAGTCATGCATTTTTACGCGAACTGCATTTGGTTTACTAAGAAATGTTTGTAAAACATAGATAAAATGATATACCGGGTCACGCAAAGAATTGGATACATGACCGTCTATAAATGATAATTTCTGGAAATGTGATTTCAGTAGTTTTTAGAGTGTTTTAGTTTGAATTAAACTTTAGCAAAATAGTGACGTGTAATAAAGGCACTATATTAACTACAGGGCTGTACAACTATATACAAGTATGTTTTGATCTATTAGTATAAATTGCTGAAAGAGAAATTTCAACCTATTATATGTTTTCTTGCTAAACTAAATTTTCCCTTTATATAGTGATATATCAACCTACAGATCCAATACAGGGATCCAAAAGAATTGGAATACATATTTGTCTATAGACGTTAACTGCAGAAATCAGTTTTTAAAATATTTCATTCGTTTTCTAAAATGTTTATTTAGTTTTCTTATATACCTTATTTCTCTAAATAACGAAGTTTTGTTAAAGCATTTTGGAAGTGTTGGAAAGTATTTCATAATCTCTGCTTAACGCATGATTTTCCTTACTTGTTTTTTTTTTTTATTATTATTATTATCACGCGTAAATTAATTTTTTATTGAAATGAAACATCATTCTTTGTTCCATCATTCCAGTTTTACAATTTGGCTACAATTTAAACAAATAATCTTTTTTATATACGAAATAAATTTCCACTGAAATAATGCTAATTTGAATAACAAATTACAAAGAAACTCTCATTTATATGTAGTCAAATTAAGATTAAATAAAATCAGATTAATAAGATTAAGATAAAATTAATTCCATAACTGACATCACAAGGTTGTCAAGCAACTCCCTATAGAAGATGGTTAAACAGCTGTTCATAGTTTTTGTTCCTATTCAACTTTTTTAACAGAACTATTTTCAACATTAAATAATTTTTTAAATAATACTTAGATTAAAATATTGCCAGATTCAGCATGTTTACCAAACATTTTTCTATAAAATTGCCAACTTTATAATTTTTATATGAGGTATTTTTCTTTATATTATCTTAGAAAAACACCGATTAAAAAAAAAAAAAATCATTTAAGGCGGCGGCAGTGACAGCGTTAGTTACTTGTTTTATAATAGAGAGAAACTGAACAATAAGAAATAAAACATATTCAAAAATTTACATTATTTCTTGACTTATCATCATTGATAACTCAGTGACTACATTTTAAGGTGGATATTGAAACTTCAAGTTTCGTTTTTGCACATTAGAAAATTTTGAGTTTGCCCGCTCTCGTACTTTCAAACTGTACATGTACAGCTTGTCTACTCTCAACGGTGTCCAAAGGCTAATTCCTAAACCTTTAGGCATAGACCTATACTTACAGTTACAAATTTTTTAAATGTAGTACAGAAGTATTTTAAACACTTCAACGTTTGGCTCGAGAGAAATCGTTGGTAAAAGAATTGTTTCCACATACCCGCCGGGTGATTAGGTTAAATACGAGTTGGGTCAATAAAAATATTTCTTAAAAAATTGCGAAATTTAAATCTTTATACGTTTCCTAGACCTATCAGATATATTCAGTAAAACTATCCTATTACACTAAGAAGAAAGACGGAAAAAAGTTCCATTCAACTACGCTTTAGGCTGACTAACTAATAGCTGAATAAAGTTGAAGCATCTTTTTCGCTGTGAAATAGTTGTTATTTAGAAATTTACTAGAAATATAAATAGTCGACAGATAAACAAAATAATAAATAATAGGTTAAAATTAACATTACAATATAAAGGGACTAGCCGGATAAGCATAGCAGGTTTTCCACGTGCGATATTTGAAATGATATGTGTTTTTAATAAAGCTTACCGTGAGAATACAATATACAGTGTTTTTAGCTTTATTATGAATTTTTTTTTGGTTGGTGTAAGCATAATATTACTTTATTAATATTTTTTTGAAAAATATATATATAATTTTTTTTTATTTTAAAAATTGTGTAAAAATCTGAAAAAATATATATAATATGAACTTATATATTCTTCAATAATTGCTATTGATTTCATTTTTTAAACTTATATACTTTTTGAGAAAAACGTATTTGAAAAATAGTGGCGCCGCCGCAACCGATTCTACGATTCTTTCCCGATTATCTCTAGGCCTGTTCAAGATCAGGGCCGAAAAACACTGTATATTGCATTTTCACGGTAAGCCTTTTTACCACACACGTTATTTCAAACATCGGCCGTGGGGGCCTTTTTGCTATGACCATTCGCCTAAACCCTTTGAAATCTAGTTTTTATTCTGACATATTAAAGAAAAATATACAACTACAGCTCACATTCAAAATATTAGAATAATTACTTTTTTTACAAATTGAAAATATCGTTTGGTAATTTAATGTCTTTTAATGCAAATATGCAAACGATATTTTTATTAAGAACTTATTGTTGATTAAACTTATTTATTATCTTAAAATTAATATAATTTTTGAAAAGATTAATTGGAAAAAAAATTATTTTGAAAAGTCAAAATGTTAGAATATTCATTCAAGTGGTTCAAAATATTAGAATATTTCACGTTAATTCTCCTTTAATTATCACCAATTGAAAACTGGTGGCATCATTGATTAAATTCAGGCGATTTTATTTAAAATCAGTATTCTTTTTGCAATTTGTTTGCTTTTTCGTCTTAAAATGGGTCGTGTAAGTGATATTCCTGAATTTATTAAACTTCGTATGGTTGATTTGTATCGGCACGGTAAAAATCAATGTTATATAGCAAATTATTTACATTGTTAGCAATCAGGCGTTAGTAAAATACTAACACAATATTCAAAAAATGGAAAATTTCAAAATTTAATTGCCGAAATGGCGGTCGAAAACCTAAAACATTTGCTATATACGACAAGAAACTGAAGCGAATAGTTAAAAAGAACGTTTTAAAAATGTGCGATTCTTGCACCGAAAATGGAAAGAAGAAGGAGTTGAAGTTTCTATCGAGCGAGTTCGTCGGCCAGCTTCATCCCATCTTGTTTCAAAATGGCGGTCATTTGAATTTTTGAATTTTTTTTATATTTTCTAGTATTGAATACTTATAAAAAATGTTACGTTTCACAAAATGCAAACTCTTATGTATCATTTTAAACAGAATTTTAGAAACTTTAAAAGATATTTTAAAGAGTCACACAGTCTAAGTTAACAACATAAGTAGGTCATTTTAAAGAGAAAGTTAGGAAACCTAAAATTTCCTAAAATTGTCTACAAAATTCAAATGGCCGCCATTTTGAAACATGGCGGATGAAGCTGGCCAACGAACTCGCTTGATAGAAACTCAACTCCTTCTTCTTTCCATTTTCGGTTCAAGAATAGCACAATTTTAAAACGGTTTTTCTTAACTATGCGCTCCGGTTTCCTGTCGTCTCTAGCAGATGTTTTTGATTTTCGGCCACCATTTCGGCGATTATTTTCAAAATTTCCATTTTTTTAATATTGTGTTAGTATTTTACTAACGCTTGATTGGGAACGATGTAAATAATTCCTTATATAACATAGAGTTTTACCGTGCTGATACAAATAAACCATACGAAGTTTAATAGATTCAGGAATATCACTCACACGACCCATTTTAAGACGAAAAAGCAAACAAATTGCGAAAAGAATACTGATTTTAAATAAAATCGTCTGAATTTAATCAATGATGCCACCAGTTATATATTGGTTATAATTAAAGGAGAAATAATGTGAAATAGTCTAATATTTTGAACCATTTGAATAAATATTCTAATATTTTGACTTTTCAAAAATTTTTTTTTTCAATTAATCTTTTCAAGCACGATATTAATTTTAAGATAATAAATAAGTTTAATCAACAATAAGTTCTTAATAAAAACATCGTTTGCATATTGGCAGTAAAAGACATAAATTACCAAACGATATTTTCAATTTGTAAAATAAAAGCAATTATTCTAATATTTTGAATATGAGCTGTAGTACTAAAAATATAAGTTGAAAGATAACTGAATTTTTGTTAAATTAAACGATGAAAAGCAACAGTCGCAACTCTTTAAAAAATGATACACATTTTAAAATGATTTAGCTAATCAAAAACTGAATTAATAAGAATAAAAGTTATTACTATAAAACTTGGTCAAAGTGACTCCCTTCTGCTGCAATGCAGAAATGTACACGCGAAATACATCCTTATAATTCTTTAAGCACTTAGTGTACGATCCTTCGAAGCATGACCCAATTTATCTGTGTTCATATGCAGAAAAGTGCATAAATCATGAAGTTCAAAGATTCATAATTTGATAAATTTTAGTGTTAGATGGATGGGACTTTTTTTTGTTTTACTTGTTTGTGAAACGGGAAAATTTTACTTAATATCATTTATAGGACCGGAGGGGGCGTATAAAATTTTAAAATTCGTAACATTTTAAGAAATGCTTTTATTGATGAAAACGACATTTAAAATAATTTTTCACTTCATTTAAAACATTTTTGTAATTGGAAATATTCGTCTATAACTAACGGTTTAGAAATTAGCCATTGGGCACCGTTGAGAGTGGACACCCTGTATATGTTACAAAAATAAATTTCTATATTATAATTCACATTGTAACGCGTCCGGGTTCGTACCCATCTATCTTACCAGTCTCCGATAAGCTGGAGCCACGTTAGGCTTAATTACGATTTGAGATGTGTAAGAGAAAACTTATCTGCCTAAATACAAATCTTTTTACCTGAAATCCTTTCTGTTCAACATAATTTATTCAAAACTAACAAAATTTGAATGATTAGCGCAGTTGAAAAACAATTTCAGAACTCGAATTAAAAGCATACATTAGCGCAAAACGTCAACAAACGGTAGCGAGTCATTCACTTGATTCATTGAAAACAAATTAAACCATGGAGGTATACTTCTCTCGGCGCAAACAACTTCTGTAAACATATTAACTATGCTCTCCCGATCTGGGAGAAGAACAGATCCACGCTCCCTCCCGCAGTAGACAAACACGTTCTCAAGGTCAAAACGGTTGTAAAACTTCGCGGTCTTTCACTACTGAAACTTTCTTTGGCGGTCGTTTTCAAACTGAAAATGGCAAAAAGCTTGAAAGGAATGAAAAAGTATACCCATTGCTATTTTTATTAACAGGTAAGTTTTATGAATGCTTTTCACTCTTTCCTAAAAATCTTAATTTTTCAGATATTTATGTAGTTTTAAAGAGTTGCAATACAAAGAAGGAAAAATTGTTAATGCCTGTTTTTAATTGTAGTGACTTTAATATATATCTGACTAAAGTTTAGCTCAATATTTCGTGAATTGTTCGTTATTTATTTATTTACTAAAAAAAATGAGTTTTGTTATACTTAAGAATAATCGATAGTCAGTCAGAAGAGTGTAAACAAAAATAATAAGATGATCGACTTCGCTTTCTAAATTTTTCATCGATTTCTGATAGCAAAACAAACGAGGGGGCGGGGAGGGGGGGAGTTTACAATATCAGCAGAATGTCTTACGTGTATTTAAAAATAATTTAATGTGAAAACATGAAATTTAAATAAATAACCATGAATATTATTTTAAATATTTATTTTAGCATAAAAAATTGTTTATTTATATATTGCATTAAAGAAAATATGACTGATAAAACTAAAGTTTGAAAAGGTATGTATTTAAAGACATTTAGTCAAATTAATTTAAATAAGTTGAAAAGGGAGCAGCTAATTTCAGACTGAATATTTTTTAATGTAACATCTTTTTCGAGTAAAAAACATTTTGTACAGTTATTAAAAACGAGTTGCAACCCGTCGAAATTCGACGTACTAAAATATTTGAAAAGAACTGTCAGATCGAAATTATAATAAACCTACAAAAATAATTACAACAAAAAAATCATCTTACATTGGTTGTCTAACTCTTAAAACAAATAATATTTTAAACCCAAAATTACCAAAATATTATTTCTACAAACTTCAACTGCTTAAATTATTGAAAAATTAAACTGTATTAGATTACGTAATCAAGTTGAGTAATTATGATGGAGTTATCGGTGGAGCTCTTATGTTTGTTTTTACCGGATAAAAAATCAGTAAAAAGGATTTCGCTTTGTCACATCATAAAATTTTCCCCCATAAAATCTAAACTGTACGTTATTTTCACATTCTCGTAATTTACATACGCACCACTCGAATTCACAATTTGAAAGTATTTTAACGCGCAAAAGAATAGATTATTAATGAATGCATTTCCAAAGTTAAAGTCACGTTTGTCCGATACAACTTTTCATGTGAACATTCGCACAAACCTTAAGTTCTAATCTTAGTACCCGCGAAAAAAAAATTCAGAAATTTGACTTTAGCTGTGATAGTATTCGCTATTTATAGTATTGGTCAAATATTTAGTTTTATAAAAAAAAAAAAAAAAAAAAAAAAATGACCGTTTTGTTTTAAATA
The DNA here is from genome assembly GCA_963932465.1 of Maratus speciosus. Taxonomy (NCBI): domain Eukaryota; kingdom Metazoa; phylum Arthropoda; class Arachnida; order Araneae; family Salticidae; genus Maratus; species Maratus speciosus. The sequence continues at coordinate 26,680,604 of OZ010786.1, forward strand.
TATCATTTTTACTCAATGAATAATTTTGCCGAGCGCTCAAACTCATTTATCAGCGTAATGTAAAAATATTAAAATGTAGCTGATTTATGAAGAAGAATGCGTGTTTTATTTAATGTCTGACATCATTTTCTGTTCAAAAATTATAAAAAAGTTTATTTGCAATGTGAAAATGGCATCAATAAGGATATTATGAATAAAAATAATAAACCATGAATATTTTCCCTTTACTTTCTATATAAATGGAATACTTCAGTTGCCACAATTACAAAATTTGTATTAAAAACTACAAAAAAATTAATATCTCAAAAACAAATTGAGATACAGCTTTCAAACAAATAGTATTTAAAAGAGAATTTTTTTCCTTATACGACGGTGTAAAAAGTTAAAATGTGTGATGCATAGAAGTTTAAAAATTTGCAGTAGAGAAAATGCAAAACCAAAATTTTATTTCAAATTTCAAAGTGTTGCCATTCGCAAAATGACGTATGCGTTACGCACAGATGTGTTTGTCCTTTATAATATAGATAGGCATTAACCATGTTTGATTTTTCTTTGTATTACAAAAATTTAAAAACTACATAGATATATAAAAAAAAATTAAGGTTACGAAACACTAAAAGGCATTTATAAAACTTATCCTTGAATTAAAATAGCTTTCGTCTTTTTCTTACAAGCTTTATTGACAGATTTAAAACACACTGATACTTTTATTTCTTTAAAATTTAATTTTATTTGGAGGGACGGGGGAGGGGGGGAGAGAGGGCGATAAAAATACAGTTTCAAAGTGTTATTTAAAAAATATATTAATTATTATTAGTATTATTTCAATAGTTGCAGCACAAGAGACTTTTTTTTAAACTCAGTTTTATTCTATATTTGTTAATTTTTTGTTTTATTAAGGAATCTTAATTTTGTTATGGTATAATAGCCGGAAAGCCTGGTTTACCCAGACGTATTGTAAATGCTAATAGTGTGTTTATTAGAACACAATCTAGCCGAAATTTGCTCATCTAAACGCTTCCATATTGTCAATTATTTTTATCAGTTTTTTCAAATTTTAAGTGAAAAACACAATTTTTACCCACCGTACTAGGACAGGCATTTACACTAGTAAATAAATAAATAAAAATAAATAAACATAAGTGCATTTCTTATGAGTCTAAATGCTAAACCTCCAAAAAGGGGCATATTTTATTTTCTATTTTTTTCACGTAAAAAATGCGGTATCTGTTTCTTTTTTTTTTTTTTAATTTTTGAAAGTTTATAAAGTTTGCATTAAAATTAAATAACAATAAAAACAAGTTGGAAATTGTTCGACAAACGTGGCAAATGAGGTACGTTCGTACTATAACTACTTTTATAAAAATTTTTGATCGCGTATTGTATTGAATGTATATTTTAGTGCACTTCAATAAGTGCATATCCATATCCATTTCATTCTGTTCGAAAGGCTGTAATATCATTAAATTGCACTTGAAATATTTTTTTTCCGCATTGGCCGTCAAATAAACGGAAAACTTTTGACTGTCCCTGTCGTTAAACTGTACATCCGATTTTCATAACATTTGAAATAATTCGACAAAATTTTGAAACAATTTATATATTTAAAATTTCAGACCATTCAGACGGCTGTAACATTATTAAAATGCACTTGCAATATTTTTTCCCATTGGCCGTCATGTAAACGGAAAATTGTTGATTGTCCCTGTCATTAAACTAAACATCCGATTTTCAGAAAATTTGAAATGACACGGCAAATTGTTGCCACAATTATATATTTAAAATTCCAGACCATTCGGTCGGGTAGTTTTTGCTCTGTTATACGCGGACGGACGGACAGACGAACAGACAGATAGGGGGCCATTCTCACAATCTTTTGACTTTTGGGGAAAATATCTGACGAAATTGAACTTGCTAAAATAACATTTTAATCTGATAGACGAATTCCTTAATGATTCAAAGTAAAGAAAAAATGGTCAGCAGCGATTTTTTTTTTTTTTTTTAACTGAGGTTTAAGTTAAACTCTCCTTACCATTTTTTACCATCTCCTTACCACAATTTTCCTTACCATTTTATCACTAAAACTTTTTATTTTCTTCTAAATTTTTACTTATAATGAAATTGCACAGTACACACAGGACATTCAAATAAGAAATAATGACAATGTAGTATTTTTAGTACACAGTTTTCGTATAACATTGTCTTAAAGGGGTGTTAAAGAAGGGATGGTAATGTAAAAAAAGGGGATGGTATAGGAAAAAAGGTACGAAATGGGAAAAAAAGGGACGGTAAGGATGGAACAGCAAGGAAAATTACCACCTATTTTAGGCAGATCATGTTAAGACTAAGTGGTAGCCAAAATGTTCATTGATTTTTAGAAACAGTTTAATTAATTTTCCTCGAAAAGTGCAGGAATAAACCTTGGGGACGGTGAGACTACCAATAAAGGCACGATGCTTGAAATTGATATTTAAATGCTGATTTAAATTCTACCGTAAATTTCCTGCCAAAGAACTTTAGACATTATTTCTCTAGCGTACTTCTGCATGAGAAAAAACTTAAAAAAAAATCTGTGGCTGCGTCTGAAATGATTTTCTGTATAATTTTAGAAGAGAGATGGTAAGGAATCTAAAACCCAGGGACAGAGTTTAAAAAATAACAACCCTAAAAATGTTATTTAAAAAATGCTAATTTTTAGTTACTTATTTATATAAAACAATAGTTCCAGTTTCAAAAAAAATTACGTGGAATTATTTTTATTGAAACAATTTTATCCAGACAGCTTGAAACTTAAAAATCAGCATCAGGGACACGGGACGGTATAGGAGTTTTCCAAGTGTTTGGACCCCCAACAACATCCAAAACTTATTCATCTCGTTAATATTGTTCTACAATCATGCAATGGGATGTTCCTAAGTATATGAAATAAATAAAAAAAAAAAAAAAAAACACAAAAAGTGTATTAAAATAAAAATTATTATTCAGGGACATGAAAGTCAAAAGACTGTGAGAATGCCCCATAGACGGAGTGAACGATGACTGTAGGTGCTACATATTTATATAATTACGAACGCACCTAATAACTTTTCTGTATCTTTTGGTATTACGTTTCAGATAGGTGTGTTAGGATTCTATTTTGGTCAAAAATTGTTTTCTATATGCATCATTTCTAGTTTTATCATACAATCAGTATTTAATTTGATTCACGTGTTAGCGATATGATTTTTGTTAACTTTAATTATTATTTTTTAATATATAGCATTTGTTTTTCTGTGTAATATACTTAATAATATATACGTTATTCAGAAAGGTAAATAAATTATAATTGCATATTATTTGAGTTTTGGTACTTTGAAAAAGGTAATCTTTTTGAATATTTCGACAAATTCAAAGGTCCATTGCCTACTTAAATTTTTATTTTAATCTGATTTCTATAACTGTGGAAAATAATATTTAATTTTAAATTTAAAAGACAATTTATATAAAAAAACCCTGATATATTATTATGTAAGCTCTTCAATTTTATATTTCCTGAGTGCTCTGCGAACGTAACATATTTCAATTATAGTAGAACCTTTCTTTATCCGCAACTCCATTTTTAAAGATTTTTTTCTGACATATTCCTTGTGTGCAAAATCCATTTTAAAAGTTTTTTTTTTTTTTTTTTTTTTTTTTTTTTTTTTACTGCCATATTTCTTGTGTGCAAACAGTCCTTTCCGAACTACGAGTACATATAGATATTTTTGATCCCTTTTCTTAGAGTTAGTTCCTTTGAATTTAACTTGAGCTCCCATAAGCTGCGGAGTGGAACGAAGAAAACGAAAAAAAAAAATAGCAATTCTGAACCTTTTGAATGTTTTGCAAAAGGTTTGACATGGCTGGAGACTGTGATACTGGTGAACTAATAATATAAAAACCCTTGTGAATATGTAAAAGGTATTTAATTTCAAAATTAAAATTCGGGTATAATTTATTATTGTTTCTATTTTGCTATTGCTTTATTTTTATTAAGCACTTGTTACCATAATAAGAAATATTTCATATATTTCTTCTTAATATTAACCCTTAATTGCATGAATTAATTTTTTAGAATTGTTTTTTTTTTTTTTTTTAGAGGAGTAATATTTCTATATAAATATAGTGGTTGTAAGAACTTAATTTATGTATTAAAAATTAAATAAAAAGGTGATGGAAATTTACATCACTATGCATTTAAGGGTTAAAATTGAAGCATTTTCGATTATCCGAGAATTTCCATTTTCCGAAAGATGGTCAGTCCCAATTTCTTCGGTTAATCCGGGTCCAAACGTATTTCGAAATATTACCATATTTAACATGTGTGTAATTTTCTTGTATGAATAAAAAATCTGAATTCCAGTATCTAGTACACAATATGTAATAGATACTAGATATTTTGATTTATGCCATGTTTAGTACACATGGCATAAGTGAAAATCATTAAATGGAAGATTTCGGGCATTTACCCTAACACGACCTTAATAAGATTCTGACTAAAATGTGAACTACCGAGATGCAAATGCAAATTTTACTGTTCGCATTTCCGTTACGCTACGTGGAAAATGAGCCAAATAAATAAGATAAATATTGCTCTATTTAGCATTCATTATGTGACGAGAACACATTGTTTGCTCGAAAGACAAACGATCTTCGGGGATTGATGTACAGAGGAATTTATAAACGTTATTGATATTTTTAACACATTCCAACAAAGTTGAAAAGGTGTTTATGCATTCGGTTTGTCTGGCCGTCTGTCCATGCTCTAACTTTCGTTAATATACTCGGATTTTCATGAAATCGATAAAGGTTATTTAGGGTCACCAAAGCATGTTTGGTTTTGTATATGAAATATGTAGGATTAATGGTTCAATTAAAGGAGCACTCGAAAGTATTGCATTACATTATGGTATATGGGGAAATATCGTTTGCAGGGTATTTTATTGATATTACGCTATTTCAGATGTATTGAAACTGATATAAATCACTTCGTTTCACTACGATCGCGTTAGAAGAGGGCATTGATGGCATTTTTTATTCATTTACCGAGACACACAAAAGAAATCGGTTACAGTACTGTCTTTGAGTAATAATTGTTGGAGTGTACTGTTTAAAATTCGGTGTGTGCTATTAAATTTAGTTCGTTTTTAGCTCACAGGCTATCAAAGCCTGAGAGTTTATGTGCCCGCCGGTTCTGTGTGTACGTAACACGATAACTCTTGATAGAAACATCCCATTTGCTTCATTTTTTTTTCTAGTTTCGTTCTGATAAGGCGCTTCCCTGATTAGCTTTGGGGGTTCATTGGTTAAGGATAAAGGGGGGAAAGGGGCGTTAGTCCATCCCCCCCCCTTAATTCAGATAAATGGGTTTTTCATGCAGAATTATTCAATTTGCTCCGAATTTGGTATACTGGTTTATTATGTTAAGGAACTTCCCTGATTAGTTTTGGGGGTTCATTGGTTAAGGATAAAGAGGGAAAAGGGGGGTTAGTTCACCCCCCTTAATTTAGATAAATGGGTTGTTCATGCAGAATTATTCGATTTGCTCCGAATTTTTTTATACCGGTTTATTATGTTAAAGAACTTCCCTGATTAGTTTTGGGGGTTCGTTGGTTAAGGATAAAGGGGGAAAAGGGGGAGGGGGTAGTGCACCTCTTTAATTTAGATAAATGGGTTTTTCATGCAGAATTATTCGATTTGCTCCGAATTTTGTATACCGGTTTGTTATGGTAAGGCACTTCCCTGATAAGTTTTGGGGATCATTGGTTAAGGATAAAGGGGAAAAGGGGGACTTGTCCATCCCCCTTAATTTAGATAAATGGGTTTTTCATGCAGAATTATTCGATTCGCTCCAAATTTGGTATACCGGTTTATTATGTTAAGGAACTTCCCTGATTAGTATTGGGGGTTCATGGGTTAAGGATAAAGGGGGAAAGGGGTGCTAGTCCATCCCCCTTAATTTAGATAAATGAGTTTTTCATACAGAATTATTCTATTTGCTCCAATTTGGTATACCGGTTTATTATGTTAAGGAGCTTCCTTGATTAGATTTGGAGGTTCATTGGATAAGTATAAAGGGGGGAAACGGGGGCTAATCCCCCTTCTCTTATTTTTTTTTTTTTTTTTTGAGAGGCATTAGTCATTAAAAGCTCAATGCCATCAGTTTAGCTGGGCACTTTTCTTTTTTATTTGTATGTTACTCGTCATATATAAATGCTATACTTCATATACAGGGCTGCACAAAAATATCCACATACCATTCTACTTATTAGAGAAAATTGCTGAAGGGGAATTTTCAACTGAAGTATATATATATATATATATATATATATATCTTAAGTGAACTATATTTTGGCATGCATGTAAGTTAATAGATACAAATCTATATATCCTATACAGGGCGGCTAAAAAAATCGGTTAATTTTCCAATTGTAGATGGGAACAGGTGATATTGGATTTTGAAATGTGTTATTCATTTCCATATGGTTGAAATAAATGCTATATTTTATTTTTTTAAATGGTGTAGGTTCTTGCGATCTTTAAATTTAAGTAATACTATTTGCAAACAGAAACTGCGTTTTAAGGGGGTGATCAGGATGACATTCAGCAGCTCGATACTGCTTGATTTTAACACAATATTAAAAAATTTGGAGGTGTAAATATTTTTTTTCTACTTCAAAAATTTTTGTTACATTTAATCGTACAAATATTTTTTTTTTTTTTTTTTACGTATTCCTTTAAATACTTTTAGTTAAAAATAATTGTAATTTATTTTAATTATGGCATGCTAAATAAAGGTTTTCAAAAAGATAATTTGACATTTATGTGTTGCGCGCAGGATTATAAAAAAATATGTCAGATTACTCAACATTGCATATATATATATATTCTTAAAATATTGTACTTTAATTTGAATGTAACATAATAATAAAGTTTACAGAAGAAAATACTTTTTCAGGCAATTAAATTTCCAGGAAAAAATCAAATATGAAATTAAAGGTAAAAAATTTGAAGCAAATCAGATAACTCTACATGAAAAAACCATTTCGCTAAATTAAGGGAGGGGGGTCTAACCTCCATTTCCCCACTTTATACTTAACTAATGAACCTCCAAATCTAATCAGGAAACCTCCTTATCAGAATGAACCTAGAAAAAAAAGTAAAGTAAATTGGATAATTCTGCATGAAACTCCATTTATCTAAATTAAGGCGAGGAAACTTGCCCCCCTTTCCCTTTTTATACTTAACCAATGAACCTCCAAATTTAATGAAGGAAGCGCCATATCGGAATAAACCGGAATATCAAATTTAAAAGAAATCGAATATTTCTGCATGAAAAACCCATTTATCTAAATTCAGGGGGAGACTATTCCCCCTTTATACTTAACCAATAAACCTTCAAATTTAATCAAGGCAGCTCCTTAACATAATAAACCGGTATACCAAATTTGGAGCAAATCGAATAATTCTGCCTGAAAAATCCATTTATCTAAATTAAGGGGGGTAGCCTCCTTTCCCACTTTATACTTAACCAATAAATCCCCAAAACTAATCAGGGAAGTGCCTTATCAGAATGAACCTAGAAAAAAAAATTGAAGCAAATCGATGTTTCTAACAAGAGTTACCGCGTTACGTACGTGCATACATACATACATACAGAACCGGCGGGCACATTAGCTCACAGGCTATCAAAGCCCGTGAGCTGAAAAAGGTACAAACTTAATTAAACATAGAGAGACGTTATAAAAATATATAAAATACATTACAATACAATATAATTTTCTGTGTAACTTAATTTTGAAAATATGATGCGCACAAAGTCATAAATATCTATTTTGAGAAAAATGACTTTAGACTAAAATTTATCTTGATTTGGAAAGCTATCGCTCGACATATTTTATCATAAATCTGGTTCTAATTGGAGTATCGACATTTTTTTCATGGGTAAAATGTTCTTTAATATTAGACAAAAAAAAAAAAAAAAAAAAAAAAAAAAAAAAAAAAAAAAAAAGACTTTTTGACTTTCTAAAAAGTTTTAAGGTGATCTTCCCTCTTAACTAAATCTCAGAAATTAAGTTTTGCCCTAAAATAAAATGAATACTTATTTTCCGAAATAGTAAGTATTTAAATTATTCCACCGCATTTATTAATCGGACTTAAGTATAGTGCCAATTATTTTTTAACATTTAAAAACGTTATATTGTTTTCAAATTATTTAAAATTTCTTTTACTATGATAAAATGTCAGTCTATTGAAAAATTAAAAGTTTAAAATTAATTTCAGAGGCATTTCTTATCTTGTAATTTTATTTCAAAAAATATCAGTTCAAAAAAATTAAATGAATGTGTATGTGTAATCTTTTAAAAAATAACAGAATACTATTTTTAAAACTTTCTATAAAAAAGATCAATTACCCTTTTTATCAAAATCTTGATGGCTCATTAAAACAAATTGTTTGTATGTCATAAGAACAATGTCGATATTATTAATGAGGGCATTTAAAATTTTTCCAACGGCCCGAAATAAATTTCATTTGAGAAAATGGAAACTTGGATATCTAAGCAACGAAGCCATTTGAAAAAATATATAACAAAAGGAATTGATTTAAAGTAAAATGATAGACTTTCTCAAATTGTTTCTCATCCAAAGTAAATAAAGGAGAGAATGTTTTATGCACGGTATTAAGGATGATTTAGAACGCATTTGTAAATGGTAATATATATCTACTAAAAAACAACTTTTCAAAAGTAAAAAAAAGCCAAGCAAAAAAAAAAAAAGAAAAGAAAAAAGGGGAAAGTTGTGGCTAAAAAATAGTGTGATATCAAATTTCCAAGCTAATATTATGGTACTTATTTAACATTTTTTATTAAAAATTTACCATATGTAAGTCGAGTACCTAAGTATGCGTTGATAGAAAGCCTTTTCTCCTTTACTAAATACATCATAACGTGTTTCTGAAAATTAATTTTTTTAAATTATGCATGATGGGCTTGGCGGCCATCTTTCCATATTTTACCCAATTTTCTAAGCACACAAGTACATTGTTAAGATCGGAAATTCGAAATTGTGGCTAAAGCAAACATTTTTTGCTTTTAATTTATGGAAATGAGTGCCTAGAAATTTGTGTCTTAAAATAAAGTTGAAGTAACTTCAGGTTTTATCTTATGATTCTATTTTTTCGGAGGGGGTTAATTAATTAGTTAAAGCAGTAAAAATCAATTTGTTTTTTTTTTCTTCAAAATAAAAGACTTTCTTAATTTATCTGTCTGTAGCCAAAACTAGAAGTTCAAAATTCTTAATAATGCAAACATATTACGAGCTTGTCTGCTTAGAAATTTGTGTAAAATATGGAAAGATGGCCGCCAAGCCCATCATGCATAATTAAAAAAAATTAATTTTCAGAAACACGTTATGATGTATTTAGTAAAGGAGAAAAGGCTTTCTATCAACGCATACTTAGGTACTCGACTTACATATGGTAAATTTTTAATAAAAAATGTTAAATAAGTACCATAATATTAGCTTGGAAATTTGATATCACACTATTTTTTAGCCACAACTTTCCCCTTTTTTCTTTTCTTTTTTTTTTTTTTTTTGCTTGGCTTTTTTTTTACTTTTGAAAAGTTGTTTTTTAGTAGATATCAGTTCTTTTTTTTAAACAGATTATATATAATTGAAATAATTCTACTCGCTAAAATTAGTCCTTGTATAGCCTTTATAAGTAGGGAACAAACACAATAGTATACACTTTGTTTACCTATCATTCATTTTTTAGAGTAATTAATAATTTAAAAGTAAGGAAAGTCAATTTCTTCTTTCAAAGTATCAGTCTTTCTCAATTTATATCGCCTTAAAATTTTCTATGAAGGATGAAAATTTAGTAAAAATCAAATAGAGTCAAAATAAAATATATATTTACAGTTAGTCTGTCAGTTAATTGTTTGTTCTAACTTTTTTTTGCTGACGGTTTTGCAAAATAAATTTATCTTTACAAATACCTACGGAAAATACGAGAATGAAGCCCCGCAGGCATCTAAAGAATCGAAGATCTGTCTAAAGAAGTAAATCTAGCAATTCTAGACATGATGATGAAACATTTTTGATAAAAAAAATCTAAAAATTTAAAGATATAAACTGTACATATAACTTCATCTTCATTTAGATCGTGTTATAGAGAAGAAAGAATAAATATGTAATTTTACTCAAGTCTGTTTATCCATACCTATTTGCATAAATGTGAGAATATAATTTCGTATAAAAATTCCAGTAAATTGATTATATTTAATAGTCTATTATTAAAGCCGCATAAACATTAGAATAAAATTTTTTTGCAGTTGAAAATTGCCTGAAATCTATAGTCTTATCGTTCGTCAAATTCGTTATATGTTTTTTTTTTAATACCCAGACACCTTTTCTAAACTCTGACCAAAGATCACAGAAATACTGAAATTATCCAAATACTTATACCTTTCTATCGTATTTCTTTTTTTGAGTGGGGGGGGGGGTGAGGAAGGGCGCTTAAGAACTTCGTTTTGTTCTTAGAATTCTGAATTAATCATTGAAAAGATCTGCCTACGTAAGTCTTGTTGCAGAATTTTCATTAGGTAAGAGTTGCATCAACTTATACATCATGTGAATATATTAAATTACTTTTGTAAAATACTAGATGGGAGCCATTGATATTTTCAGAGCATTTGCCTACATTTTAAACTTAAATTATTTACAACTATTCATTAATTTTCTATACGAATTAAAGAAGTCGTTGTTTCCATGGCAACTGTGCCTTTCACTATTGCTTGTTTGTTTGTTTGTTTTATTGAACACATATATATCAGATCACGTGAGGATCACGGCGGGATTTGAACCCGCCCCCACCTACGTTCTCAAGCGATTAGCGGCGTGGTGTCTTATCCACTCAGCCACGGTGGGCCACTATTGCTTTATCTAATACCTAGATACTCAAATTTAACCAGCTGCGCTTAGAATCATGCTCATAACAGAGTACATTTATATGTAAGAGTGGTGACACATATGCACAAGTCGTGTACTCATATTCAAGTTTTTGTCCAAAGTACAGTAACTCAGTTTTCATTAATAGACGTGGAAGATTTCGATTAAACTAAACAAAAAAGTTTAAAAACATTGGCTTTCTGATTTGATTTTATTCAAAATCGTCTTAACCAACCAAAGTTAATGTCCGGGATCCAGAGTGTTTACTGCAAACATAAAAAAAGTTTTCTAAAATGCAGGCTTCTGATTGAGCAATCTCATCGCGCTAATAGCGTGAAATCTATCTTGATCCCGGTCTATTCAACGTCCTTTAAATATTCGAGAAAGCCTTGACAAGTCAGGAAAATATCACACAATGCAGGCAAAACAAAGAAGAAAAATCATTCATTGGCTCGTTCATATCCACGAGCCAATGAATGATTTTGTTCCTTTGCTTTGCCTGCTTTGTGTGATGTTTTTGTGACGCGTGTCAAGACTTTCTCAAATATTTAAGGGGCGTTTGTTTATTTCACCACCATGAAGCTATGAAAGGAGAGGACCAGACATGTCAATCTTCCCGTGTGAAAAACTACATAAAGAAAACGAGTTCTTTCCTCCTCTTCTGCCCTTTTCTCTCTTGATTTTGACCGATAGCAGCCCATTTAGCAGTCTCCATAGCAAGATGCAGCTATATATGGCGGACGCAAGGGGGAGGGTGTTAGCGTGACCAATGACATAATAGGCCAGTTTATGACGTTTAAAAGTCACACGGAGTTGGATCATCTTTACACGATGATTAGTACAAAGCGGTGCGCCGATTTTTTTTGTGTCCATTGCCGTGTACAGATAATCAACTCCACACTTAGGAACAGCTTCAAATGACGTCATCTACTTCGAGGCAAACGAAAAAGGACAGGCTACCGCGGCGCTACAGCGTCTAGAATATATAGTGTCGAAATCCAATCAGTCGATCACAGCGATATCTGCAGGATATTTCCCAAAACTCCAAGACAATTTGGTCTAGACGCTGTAACATTTTTTTAAAACGTTTTATTAACTTACATTTGACCTGTGTGCTTGGCGTCAAACCCGCTGTAATAATACGATGTTTACTTTGAAATTTGAAAATATATAGCAGATGTCGCTGCGATAATCTCCCTGGATTTCAGCGTCAGTGCACATTTAAGGGATACACTTTTTAGCGGTTCTTGGATAGCAAATTTCCACATTATGTATTCTAGACGCTGTAGCGGTGCATTACACATGTCTCTTTCTTCTTTAAAAAATATCCTGCAGATGTCGATGCAAATGACTGTTTGGAATTCGACATCGTTGTACATTTAAGGGATTCAATACTTTCGCGCTTTTTTAAGTATTGCTGGGATAGTCGATTTCTACAACATATAATCTAGTCGCTATAACGGAACTATAGTTTCTAGAAGATATAGTTTAAAAATCGGCTTATTAAAAAAGTGCTAAAAATTGTATCCCATAAATGTTGAACGAGGCTGAACGACGAATGTCGATTACAGCGACATATGGTAATTCCAACATAACTATTTCAAAAGAAAATGTTTCGCTCAGAGAAGATCTAGAAAATGTTGCTCCTATCGACATTTGTCATTCAGTATTTTTCAATATTTATGGGATTCAATTTTTAGCACTTTTTAAAGAATTACTGGAATAGCCGGTTTCCACACTGTGACCGTGATCTAGGTAGATTTTTCTGTGTTATCGTAACGAGATTGACCAATCAGAAGCCAGAATTTTTGCTAACTTTTCACTGTTTGCAAAATTGTACCTGGATACCGGCCTATATTTCTAGACGCTATAACTGAGCTCAGGAATAGTACAGAAAGCAAACTCTGTATTTTGATACATTAAGGCCGGGATCTAATTCGGAACAAGTGTGTCTCTATAACGAAGTAGCGACATACGGCCAATAAATGTTTATTGCTAAAAGTGATAAAAATAAATCGTTACAGTTCTTTACGAGCATGCCATTATCGCCAGGTTAATGCATGCTGAATTATTTCCATAGTCTAATAGAGATCGTCCATGCGCGTATCTTCTAATGGAGGATATTCCAAATATGGGTTCGAGGCTGAAAAAGTCACGTGGTACCGGTAATTTACCCAAAGAATTTCTAACTGATAGAAGGGAAACAGGAAACTAGACTGATAAAAATATCGTGAAAAATTACCTCGGTTCTTACAGGTTCTCTATTTTCTGACCAATGAGAACGCTACATAAACGCCTATGAAGCGTTCTCATTGGTCAGAATACAGATAGCCTTTAAAAACAGAGGCAATTTTTCACGATATTTTTAACAGTGTACTACTGCTTTCTCCCATGAACTGTTTCCTTGGCTAGCTGGGATTTACATTACGTAGACGGAGCCTTCCCTTCTTTACGCTAGACGTTCATGCCTTGACCATGTGATCATAACGTAGATTGAATATCCTCTATTCAAGAAATCGGACTGCCGTACTTTCGACAAAAGCTTGAAATGAGCATGTCTCCTGTGCATATATCACCACTCTTATGTATAAAGGCTCTCTGTTATGGTGTTGTTTCTGATACAGCGCCTAGAATACCTAGTGTGGAAATATGCTATCCAAACAGTTCTAAAAATTTGTATCCCTTAAATGTGCGACGATACTGCTAAAATTTCAAGTGTCGATCGCAGCGACATCTGTGGGATTTTCGTATTACTATTATTACATTGTATAGACTAGCAATTTCTTGCAGTTGTAGAAAATATCCTGCGGATGCCGCTGCGATCTGCATATTACAGCAGTATCATTGCACATTTAAGGGATACAATATTTTAGCGCTTTTTTAAGTATTACAGGGTTAGCCGATTTCAACACTATATATTCTAGGCGCTATAGTTTCTGAGCGCTGTTGGTTTAATTTCGATATTCGTGTTTTAGAGTGAGCAATAGAGAAAAGTACTAAAAGTATTGAAACAACAACTTCTTTAATATTGAAATGTATAGCAAAGGAGTTCAGAATCAATGCCTTAAATAGTTTCGAATACGCACTGTTGTTATGACATCAATACCCTTCCTGGATGTGGAAATGCAAGATTGTGTTCAACATAATTGGCCGCAATCTAGATAGATTTTTCGCTGTTAGCGAAACGAGATTCATTAATCAGAAGCTTGCACTTTTGCGAACTTTTCGCTGTTTGCAGCAATGCAGGCTATTGATTGGTGAATCTCGTTTCGCTAACAGCGAAAAATCCATCTGGATCCCAGCCTAAATTTCTGTAAACATTGCACTTCATCCATGGCACTAAGAAAATGACTCAAAACTTTTATGACATAGGCCGGGATCCAGAAGCAGCAAAAATTCTCAAACATTCTGGCTTCTGATTGGTCAAACTCATTTCGCTAACAGCGAAAAATCTATCTGGATCTCGGCCATAGTTTTCTTCGATGAAATCAATGCAAAAGGATAATATAAAAAAATTTAAAAGACTTCTAAAATGATTTGGCGGGTTTATCGCTGTTTGGCATAATTTATAAACTTTAAAATTAATTAACAGTTTTTCGCTAATTAAGAATATAAAATTTGTGTTTTTAAAGCTGAATTTTACAAAAGCACGTAGATTGAGTAAATATCTGTCCAAAAATGCAATCCTTATTTTTTTATGTCCATTATTTAAGTCTCTACCTTGATTGAACCATAAATTGTGACGAAGAAAATAAATCGATCATTTTCAATATCTCGACGTTATTTTAAAAAATCTATATCTCTGTTTATAATTAATTTATGAGGATGCATTTGGTCTCAAATTGAAGATATTTTCCATTAGGTCATTCTGGTTTTGGCTTTATTTTTCTGCGATGATTGGTTCTTTTGATATGGGAAATTTTACGCTGGCATGTTTGGTTGATTTTACATGGAGAAGTTGTCATCAGTATAATAAGCAGTTACGGTGTCTTGCGTTTTATTCTTGGCGTTTGTTTGTTTGGCGAGGTTAGCATTTTTTTTCAGCTTGGCTTGGCAGAACGACCGTCCTGCTTGATCATATAGAGTAACTCTATGATAGATGGCCATAGTTTTTAAAGATTGAAATAAAAATTCTTAGAATGCAAATACAAGAAATATTTTGCACATTTAAATTTCTTATACATATGCTCATCATATTTTGGACAAAAGAGAGTTAAATATTAAGAACAAAAAGTGGGAAAGAAAATTGAAATTATAATGGCAGATGGCCATATCTCCTTCAAGCCGAGGAAAGATAGCCATCGAATACAAGAAAGAAAAAGGTGAAGTTAAAATAGCAAAAAATAATTCATTTCATATAGTTAATCATGAAAAACATATAGTTGTTTGTAAAGATGCAATAATATCACTGAAAATGAGAATAAAATTCGAATAAACAAAATTAGAAGTATAATTTCAATCCTTCCCTTTTCGTAAAATTTTACCACATTTTCGGAAAAGGTCTTAGTAGTTTGTATACGTTTCATGAAACCACTTCAGGCACCGTACGCATTGTAATCAGTCATCCTTTTTTGGTTGTTGTATTATATTCTTCTCCACAATCAAAACAGTGATTCTCATCCAATTCTATTCCTTCGAAAACTGTAGAATCTGATAATTTCAAATGTATTTCATCTTCTTCGCTGGTGGAAACGTCGCGTTTTTGTTTCTCTCTCGCTTTTGTTTTAGAATTTTTCTTGGTTTTAAGTTAATTTATAAACATTATTTGTTTCTAGGATGAAAGTTTCCGACATTTTTCAATAATTTCTGAAAAAAGGACAAAATCGTTAGGCTCTGTTATATTATTATTGTTAAACAGTTTATATTATTTACGATTTAAACACTTATATCAATTTAAAAAATTATAAACATTAACTTTATATAATTATTTTAAATATAATTATGTTTAACTAAAATTTTCACTCTGTATAATTTTGAAATATTGATTAAAGGTGGTTATCTCTCCTCGATTTCATGTGGCCATCTATCCTGAAATTCTAGGACAGATGGCTACTCAATTTAAAGCATCACTTTTCCATTGTATGTCTTTGTTTTAGGATTAAAAGTAAAGATTGGATTGTATACGAGCCTTAACAGTCAGTATAGTTAAAATAAAAGAAACATGCATACAGCAAAACAGTCAGATACCTAACACAACAAAAATATTCAGCCACTTAATAAAATAAATATTAAAATTACACTTATTTCTTATAATAAAAAAAAACACAGCTATACGTCGCAATGAATGAACTCATTGAACTATTTCTTACGAACATCGTTTATACTGCAATATATGATAAAGTTTTGGAAAGATTTAGACTGGCCATCTTTCCTCTATGGCCATCTATCCTAGAGTTATCCTGTATCATAAAGGAAAAGGCCCTACAAGCGTTGGCCCGGGCAAATTCAAAAACTACCCGGTGGGGTTTTTTTGCGGATTCTATCGTTATATTCTTTCGGTGGTTTGTATGTATATTATAAAGCTATAACCATAAATAAAATTTCGTATTTTATTGTTATTTTGGACATAAAAATTGCCAATGGTCATTTTTTGGAGACCTATTATCGTTGCTTGAAGAACTAAAATGGCTAAAAAAGAAAATCGTACAAACACCTCGCAAATAAAAGGAAAAAAACTGTTACTGATTTAATTTAAAATAAAACAAGAAACAAAAAAAGAAAAACTATTTGAATGAGAGCTGTTATTTTAAAACAAAAATACTTAATTTAAGCATGAAAGAGATATTTGTAATGTTTAACAAATAATGTAAATTGAAAGATTATAATTGATACCATATTTGACGTTTTATCGTTTGCGTCAGGTTAAAAAATGAATCTGAAAATTTTATTAGACGAATTCTGAATTTTTTTTTCCTTTTCTCTTCTTTTTCTTTTTATCTAACTCCACACGTAACGTGACTTACAGGAGAAATTAACAGATGTAACTGTAAAAATTACAGTACTTATGAGTCACATATTATTTGTTTCTTTATGATTTTGATTTTACTTTTGTCTCCAAAGCAATGTGATTTTAAGTCAGAAATACATAAGCGTGATATTAGCCCGATGGCATTTGTAATAATGGTGTTTTTTAAGTGAACGAGAGCATTTTGGAGTAAATTTTTATATTTATATATAAATTATATAAAAAACACTTAAACTTATAATTATGGAGCCAAATATTTAAATTTTAGTGCAAATATATGAAACACACGCATATAGTAAAATAATTTAATTTCGGACATTTAAAGTATTTTTCGCAATACTTCTCTATGGGAACATGCCGCTTCGTTTTTCCCAATCATTTGAATTTCATAGCTTCGAACTCAGCGAATATTGTGCATTCTGTTTTTTAACATGTTCAACATACTGCCAATGTCACTTTTCAAACGTTAGGATCTAAAGATTATTCTTAAGAAGGTTTTTGGAATTATGCCTTATTACTATAAAAAAAAAGCCAACAGTTTGCAATAAAAATTGCTTCAATTATTAAATTGCAGATATTCTTTTTAATTCGGTATATCTTTAAGATGATTTTGCTAAACATATTGGACAAATCTTTTGTAACCAGTGTCACTCGCCATGTAACGTATTTACTGTATTGTTTGAAGTTTTGTTTATATTTGAAAGTGACTGTGGACGGTGAATCCGATTATAGAATTTTAGACAAATTTTCTAATTAGCGATTTCTAGAATTATGGTTTTCATTATGAAGCAAACGAAAAAGAGAAGATTCAATATTATTTATTTAATATCTCTAATTATTTTACGATCACCAAAAGAGCAATGCGTTCAATGTAGGGGAAAACTTTTTGATTCCAGGGGTGAAAAATGGAAAATGTTCGTCGACTTCTCATTTCAGCCATAAGCATAAGTAATGGGAAAAAAACTTGAAATTTCAATCATTATAAAGAAAATTCTGTTGACGCACGGCCTAGCAGCTAAACTTAGTGACAAATTAACAATTTTCCTGCGTTATTTAGACAACAGGTTCTACAATGATTCAAACTTGAAAAAGAACGAAATAGCATGCCTATTTGCTTCTCCGTGTTGTTATGCTTATTAGAAAAATACAATGAAAATCTTCGGTTCAAGTATTCACCAAACAGCTGACTTCTAAAAATTTTGCACAACTAACTTTATTTATCATTGTTAGCTCTATTTAAGTTATGGAGTTTTATTAATGAAAGACCGCTAATTCTGTCAATAACAATTTTACATTATTTAATGGAATGTAACTCGGTGGGTAAAGAACTACGTTTTATAGCTAGCTCTGGTATGTTTGTAACAATATCTTTGCAAGCACTTCTAATATTGGCCGTCAGCTGTCATAATAGAGAGGATTAGAAAGATTTTATTGGATGCAAGCTTGAGATTTATTTTTTTACAAGCTTAATTCATCGAGTTCATTCCCGGGTTAACAGTTGCGTGATTGCAACTGGTCTATTAAATAAAAAAGACAGTGAAAATGACGTCATTTTAATTTTATTTTAACAAATCAGCTTTAAAACGCAGATTTGCATGCTTCACTATTCTTTTAAATATGAAATTTAAACATTCTGCTTTGTTTTAAAAAAATATATTAAAATTTTTAATTGTATTAACTCTGCTAGAATCGAATGATAGAAAATTGTACGAGTAGACCTGCCAAAAGATGACGTTTATTACAAAATATAACGTAACATTCAGTGAGATTGTGTTTAAATTAGTAGAACTGCATATTACACAATCTGAAAGGCTCGGAGTTAAAGAAATAACAGGCGAAAGTTGACCACCCGAGTATTATTAATGTTCAATGATCAATCTCTGCAATCGTTGTATAACTGTTTAATTTAGTTGTGAAGAACTAGATAAAAATTTAATTTATTTTGCCGTAACAATCTCATTTCCCTGTCGAACACCACCATGAATGATCAACTAAAAGTGTTGCTTCTTAACCCATTAATGCCGGTTGGTACGAAAATCTGCCATTAAGTAATACGAAAATTTTAAATATGAAAACCAGTATTTTAAAAGGGAAATTTTTTATTACTTAATCTCAAACTTTGAGAGATCAAATAAGTTAAAATTATAATATGGGGAAACTGGTGTCACTGAAAATCTGCACTTATGTTATTAGGAATTTCGGGGAAATTTTAACATTTGAGCCATTTTTATATTGTATTACATTTTCCCCCAAATTATATTTAACATGTAAAACCAGAAATCATCTACAAATAATGATCTAAGCAAATAAAAATGGCACCAAGATAATAGTAGTTGCGTAGGCGTATTGTAAAATCCTATTCATTTTTTTTTTTTTTTTTGGAGGGGGGGGGGGGGATGAAACATTTATGTTTAGTGATTCTGTGTTTGCTAAATGTGTACTAAAAATATTGTGAATGCAGTAATTAAACATGGAACAGTTAAAAAAAAAGGGTCAAGTTGCAATCACTAAGTTGCAATCGATCATGTAAAGAAGTATTATTTTTAATTCTCCATTTCAATTGGGAAGGGATTTGATTGTCGGCAACTCCAGTTTTGAAGCGCATGGTTAGAAGCAACGCGAGGTATTGGTAACATATCATATAGGAATTAGAGGTTACACTAACAAATTGAATTTGTTATTATCTTTCTATTATGAGCTGTTGTATAATAATGTAAATGCTAGGTGAAACAGCACATTTCAGTTCATTTGTGACCGTGTCCCCTTACGAACACGTGTTCACTTCGGTTGATGACGGGCTCTTTAAATTTACAGCTCGAAAATTTCCAGCCTGTGTGTTTTATATTATTTTGGTGATTTATATAAAGTGTTATTATTGAATTGTAAATGTTATTGTTAGTGCATCTTAAGGCATGGGGTGGATTTGAGTTTTCCCTCGGGATTGTACTTATACTCAAAAGCGAAAGCTGGGTTCACGGGGCCGTTATCCCTGTCACATGTTTGTTGAAAATTAAAATGTTTACTTGAGAAAGGTTAGCATCCGGATAATCAAGAATCCAGAAGGGGGAAACTGATTAATACACTATAAAAACTACTGAGAGATTTTTCTGAAGTTCAGTGGAAGAAAAGAGACTTTAGTTTTATAAATGCTTTGTTAAATGTGCAGAATATATTGGTTTCTGACGTTTTTAAAGATAAACGAGATGAAACCCGTCGAATTTCGACGAAATTTTTTTTTTTAAAGAACAGGTACATTGTTTAATAGTAAACCTACAAAATTAATTGCAATAAAGAATCCGTTGAACATTGGTTAGTCTGACTCTTAAAACAAATATTTCTTTAATCTAAAGTTACCAAAATACTATCTCCTTAAACTTCAACTGTTCCAAGTTACTGAAAAATTAAACTTTATTCATATAAGTAATTAGTAAAATATGATCAAGATAAGTAAATACGATGAAATTTTCAATTGAGGCTCTAATGCGATACATGATGGAAAGAAAAATCAGCAAAAAATATTTCACTCTGACACAATCATACATTTATTTCTGCATGAAATCTAAACCTTACGTCACTTTTACTATCTTAAAATTTACATACGCACCTCTCATACCCTTAATCCTCATCTTAATAACATTTTAAGAGGGAATAATTTATTACTAAATACTTTTCCAAACTTGAAGTCACGTTTGTCAGCTAAAACTTTGCCATGGTTCGTACGCTTCAACGACTGCCAAGGACCTTTTACCAGAAATTTTGTAAAGTAATATTTGCTTTATTTAATGAAACAAAATTATATCTTCAGATATAGCGACCAGTATTTTACAAACTTTCCTGTACTAAAACACATAAAATCCATTGAATCCCTTTAGGTGTACGAATCCCGTTTGCATATGAACATTCCCACACTTGACTTGAGGTTCTGATCTCAGTACTAAATTGCAGAAATTTCAGCACTTTTAGATGTATTTGTAGTAAATATTTAGTTGTATACAAGAAAATATTAGTATTCTTTTAAATTTGACGACGTTTTCTCTCATATTTCATTTCAATGAAGCATTTCGCTTAACGTCTCATCAGTATCAACGGAACGAAAAAATATTGAAATGTAACAGTTTTATTCGGTAAATACGTGTAATTTAAAGCATTGAGTCATTTTCTGTTTAATTTTTAAAAGTTATTTTTAATTATAATGGGAAAATGGCATGAATAAGAATATAACCAATAAAAATAAACAAACTCCATTTTCTCACATTTTCTCTGCAACAATGGAAGTCATCCGACTTCCACCATTTAAAAGAAATATCATAAAAAGCTTTTAAAATTAAAAATAAAATATAAAAATAGAAATAAATTAAAAAATAGCTAGAACGGACACATCTACAAGTAAACAGCTTTCATAAAAAAAAAAAGAAGTAATTATCAAAATCGGTTCCGTAGAAAGCTTAGAGGCTGATGACTAAAAAAATAGCCTGGTCTTTTAAAAATATAGATAATTCACTTCGCTTTTCGAAATCATGGGTAAATCGTGAGAGGTTATGGTAAGTTTTCGTTTATGGTTACATTAATCTTTCCAGATTTTTAAAAAAAAGTCTTTTTATTTAAATATAATTACAGAGACTAACTCCATACTGATTTTGTCCACACCATATAAATCCTTATACAATGTTGCTGCTCTTCATAAGGAACTTATTAAGACGCACAATAATTTTAAATAAGTAATAATCCTTCGAGACTCTTTTACAGCCTTCATTTACAATTGAAAATAAAATAGAAAGTATAGAAAGTAAGAAATTAGAATATTTAGTAAAATATTGCACTATAAGAAATTAGTCAAATGTTTCTTAATCTAGAAAAATATAATATAACCACGAACGAAATTATACAATAACATCATCCGAGTTACTCGTATTTCCGCAAATAGTGTCCTTTATCTTTCGAAATCTCATAAAATCTCGAAATTTAAAGAAGCATTTATAACAATAAAGTACCGTTTGATTACAAGCTTCTAATTTTTGGGAAAATTTCCGAGTAGATTTCTTATATTTTAACTACAATGTTTTAGCTTAATTTTTTGCGACCCTTTGGTGTTCTTTTTTGTTTTATTTTGTTTTGGGTTTGTTTCTTTTTTGGCGCAACATTTCTGTAAAGGCATTTTGTGCCATAAAAACGTATACAACCAACGAACCAACCGAGTACATTTCATAGTGTACTAATCTATTTCCTCAAACCGAAATATAGATTATCTTGCTATGAATTATCAAGTAAACATTTTCATAGCCAACAAACATGTTTTACAGGCAAACATAATAAAATAACAAAATTAATATTAACCTTAAATTAGCATTATTTTGTTATTTTTGTAAGAATAAATTCAGCTATGCAGCCGGAAAATGTTTAACTGAATTAGACAGCATCCTTCAAATCTATGTCTCCGGATTAGAAAAATAAATAATACAGTATAAAAATTCTGTAAAAGATTCTAAAAATCTGTGGCAGAAAAAAGGAATTTTGTTTTTAAAAATGCTTCTTTTAGACTAGAAAAATACCGTTTTTTGAGATTTCTGCAGATAAAGCATCGTTTTCGGAATCTTGGGTAACTCGGCAGAGATTGTCGTATTTTCCTGTTTGTTGTTATAGCTGTAGATTAAAAAACATTTTACTGTCTTTTTTTATTTTTATTACATTACTAGGGGGCAGAGCCCCCTACGAGCTACGCTTGTCAACTTCCGTTCAGACACCGAAAACTCTAAAAGCACGCTAATTTGATCGGCTTTAAAAAGAGTGAATTATAATTGCCGAAACGTCAGTGAAGGCTTACTGTGGAGACCCGAAATTTTTTGGTTACCATCTGTTTGTTAGTTAGTTAGTTAGTCTGTCTGTCCCGCGATAACTGCCGTAAAAAGCACCCGATTAGAACATTAAGGATGTATATTGGTGAGCTCCCCGGATTTAGCTGTATAGTTTTAGGTTAAATTTGGTTCATTCGTTCGGAATATATAGAACATTTTATTCTGTGACATAATGCTTTTCTATGGGATGTCAGACGATTTTCAAATTTTCATTTGTTGAAAGAAATCGCTCATATGAATAATAGATTTAAATACTAAATTTTGGATGCTGAAATTTTTAAATAAGAGTATTAAATTATTCCTTTTAATTTGCAATTTTGTCAAAACATTTGTCAGAGCTTTTAAATTACGTGTATAACTTATGATGGAATTTTATACATGTGTTCGAATAATATAAAACATTTTATTTTATGAATTTACTTATATTTCATTTTTTTCTTTTAACCGTTGCATAGCAACTATATCTCATCTAAAAATATCATAAATGTGAAAGTATGTATGGTTTTTTAAGTCAAATCAAAGTTAAAAGGAATGAATTAATGAATGCCTTTGTATAGATATTTGCATATAGATTAGTAGTATATGGGGCCTACTCTGGAACACATTTCATACTCCACTAAATAGAAATATTTAACGATTTTTGTAAGATTTTGCTCAAAAAAATTGCCTGTTAAAATATCGAGGATGTAACGATTTTATTACGATTTATCGAGCAAATAATGATAAAAAATTGTATGATTTGCATTGGTTGGATATTTTTATTTTTTCTACAAAATTATGTAAAGAAGAAGTTTTAAGAAAGGGTTATAAAGAATCAAATAAACGGGATAATAACGTAATCAATTTAGATTAAATAATGATCATTTTTAAATGCTAATATTTAATTATTATTGTGATGAAAAATTTTGACAGACGTCCTTTCTTAATAGTCTATCAATTGCTAATAAACAACCTTCCTCTAGGATAATCTTGATAGGAAAAGCAAAGAGCAGCGTTATATAATAAGTTATCGGCATTATAACCAATCCTAAAATCTTTAGTTGCATTAAAAGCTATAGAATAGTATAAGTTATTATCTCCGGGAATATAAATATGAAAATATTCTTTTGTTTCTGGTATTATATTCCAATTGTCATCACATTTACTTTCTATCCAAAAATAAACACCAGGTTGAGAAAATTTAGAGGCTTGATCCATTTTATATATTTTAGCGGTGAAAGTTAATTTTATTGTATCATTGAAACTATGAAATATAGTATATTTATTAGAGTTATCGATGCTATGATTTGTAATAACGGGGTCAAATTTAAAATAATGAAAGGTAGGCGAAAGACAATTAAAGAGTAAAGTACTTATGACAAAATATTGTAACATTTATTTAGAAAAAAATTGGACGTCAAATAAAGGATATAATCCTTCGGCTTAAAATTGAAATGTTAATTAAAAACCGTTGATATATGATATCCATTCCCAGTCAACTTTATCATTAAATTCTTTTAAAAAATCTTCGGATAAGACCTGATGATAGGAGATCCCTTCCCAGTCAACTTTATTTTTAAATTCTCTAATAAAATCTTCTGATAGTGTCTGATGAAATGACATATAATACCAGTCAACATGATTTTGAAATTCTCTAATAAAATCTTCGGATAATGTCTGATGAAATGATATACACCGCCACTCAACTTTATTTTGAAATTCTCTAATAAAATCTTCTGATAATTTTTCATTCTGTGATATACAGTTCCAATTAAGTTTATCCTTAAATTTTCTTATAAATTCAATGGGCAATTTCATAATATTTTTACTTAAATGAAGATCAATTTTATTCATATATAATGAAATAAATGTATGAAATGTTTTATGATGGGATAAATTGATAAATAAATCTTTATATTTATGAATTATAATATCGTCTAATCTTTGAGCCGACCCCATTTATATAGAAGCATTTTTATAAACACTTTTATTTTTCGTCTTTATTTAAAAGCAGTCGCAATTCATTAATAAATCGTATTAAAATATTTTTTAATTCCAAAACTTCATCTATTAATCTTTCTCTATGAGGTTCTTCTTCTTCATAATAATGGCCAAATTTTTTATTTAATTCACCAAGTTGAACGGAAAGAATTTTTTTCCATTTATCGTTATAAAAATTATCTGGTAATTGATCAAACTTATATTCAATGAGATTACAAAAATCGAGTTTATGCATATATTTTTCTAAAAACCTTTCACCAAATGTTTGAAAGCGGGTTATTAGCAACCAATTCAATCCTTCTTCTAATGTGCACATAGTGTTTTCTGAAAGTTTTTGGAATCTGGATACTTTATGTAAATCTAATTTTTCATGATAGGTTTGAATAAATTCGTCACTTAAGGTTTGATATTGAGAAATAACAACCCAATTTATATAATTGGAATGTTTTAATATAAGTTCTTCAGACAGCTTTTGATTTTTAGAAACTAAATTCCAATCTAATTCTTCTTTGTACTTTTCGATAAATTCTTCCGAAAGTTTTTGAAAAATGCATATAACATTCCATTCAATATAATCTATGAGCTCTTCCATAAAACATTCGGATAATACTGAATATCTACAAACTAACTTCCAATTGAGTTGATCCTTCAAATTTCGTAGGACATCTTCGGATAAATTTTTCGTTTTAGAAAATTCGTCCCAGTTGATATCCATTTAATAATGGACATATTTTAAAAAGGGATTTTTTCAATATGAACATAAGGTTTTAAACTGTCTGATTCGCCATCAGGCAATATTGAAAATGTAATGATATCATTGCGTTTTCCATAGGCCAAGCAAGTCGCTGAATCTCTTTCAGCCATTCTTCTTTCTAAAATAATTTTATCATTGATTTTTAATTTTATCAATGCATTCGTATTAAGATCATAATCAGCATAAATATTATGCATGACTACCTGTTTCTTTTTTAAATATATAGTAATTTTCATATCCATATCAGTAGATAATCGCATTTCTTGATCCAGTAATTTAGAACTTATCAAGTCGAAATTTACTTTTTTAAATTCTTTATCTGTAAAAGTCTGAAAATCATCTTTTATAGTAATCCAGATATCTTTACTGTCTACATATATTTTATTGACTACGTCTGTATCGTTTTCGGGTTCCGAAATATTCGTAATTATTTTATTTTTTGCATCAAATTTATCACTCTTTAATATTAACGCATTTTTTTCTAAATATCGTTTATTCACAACATTTTTATCATCTTTCGGATCTGCGACATTTCCTATTCTTTTTCCTTTAGCGTCGTAAGCTTTTCCCTCGATTAGTTGTAAAGTGTTTTCATCCAATTCTTTAATTCTCTTACCAGTTTCTTCAGCGAAGGTTAAAAAATTACTATCGTAATTAGTATTATTTTTTTCTATAAAATCTCTTAATTGGAAATGATTATTCTCTATTTTATTCAAAACGAAACTTTTAGTAGTTAAATCTAAATCATCGATTGGATCTGAAGCATTTTTTAATATCTTATTTTCCATATCGTAATGACCATCGTCCGTTAATTTAAAACCTATACCGGGGGGTCCGATAGGGCCTTTTCGCACTGGATTATCATACGGTGGATAATAAACAGCCATTTATAAAGACTAAAAAATGTTATTCTCCTAACGTTTTAATCATAGTAATTTCTTTTTTATTCATATTTAATATACATTTCTTCCTTACTTCTAAAATGTAGTAAAATACATATTCTTTGGTTGTTTCTTTTTCTAATTTCCAATTGAATTCTATTCTCAAATTTTCAAGAGTGGTGTAGTTTACATGATTTGACAAATCAAAATGAATTACAGGATATAATTTACCAAAATCTGAATAATTTACCATACAACCGGTTTCTGTATTTAGATTATTGAGACCTGATTCCAGAAAAGATTCATATAATCTATTATATTCTTTTTTACCAAAATCCATAGTATATCGCTCTGCAGGTAACGGCGATCTGTTAATCATCAACCAACATTCGATCATATCCAAATTATCAAATATCATATTATTTTTTTTAGGATTTTCATTTCTGTCGAAATATTGCGGTATGACGAATAATCTTAAAACTTCATCGGATGTAGCAGATATAGAATCGGAACCACTTTTATATTTATTAATAGGACTAGATCTGTTAATTTCATACTGATTCCAGTTTATTTCTATATCCGTATTAGATAATTTTAACTCGTTATAGAGAATCTCAGCACCATTTTTAAAGTCGACGTATCTCACCCACAGCGCTATGTCTTCAATTTCTACTTTATAATCTGGATTTGCAGCATCTGTGTAAATCATATTTCTACTATCGTCTCTTTGGAATTCCAGTCTTATTATGAAACCAGAAATGGCTTTTGTATATTCTGCGACGAAATCAAAAATTTCCTTTAAAGGCGTCCATGTTGTAACTGAATTACTATTTTTCGACAATTCCCATCTTTTTTTAAATCCTTTATTGTAGTTTTCATTTTTTACAATTTTTAATTTATTGACGATATCTGTTATAGGGGTGGTAGCAGTTATCGTACCATCGCTTTGAAGTAAACTTTTATTTCTATCAGCACTATCACTGGTATCTGGATAAAAACCTATATTGGTGGCTTCTGATGTTGAATAATCTCTGGTATAATCCTTCAGTCTCTTAACCTGCAGAATGTAGGAGTGATAGTCTCCAACTGATTCGATTATTTGTTTACCTATCTGAAGTTTTACGCCTTTCATAGAACATACAGCTGTGACATTATCATCATTTATAGAATCGCCACTGGATTTTATAATTTTCCACTTTGTCTCAAGGTAACTCTCCGATAATGAAATAGGATCATTTGTATCGGTAATTTCGAAATGAAACGTAGTATTTTCTTTTTTGTCATTATGGCTTGTACTAGGCAATCTTATTTTTTTTAATTCGCTACTTTTTATATCGTTATTATAATAATAATGAGTATCTCTTAGATCATAAATTTTTCCCATTTATTTAGGAAGAATTTTTAGACCTGTTCCTTTCATCTTTTTTGAAAATATTTCATTCAATATGTCAGCATCAGTCAATCTGTCAACTACTGTTTTTTCATTCAAATCTACTTTTTTAGATTTAAAAAATCCTTTTCCTTGAATTCTTTTACTTTTCCTATATAATCTGTGTTTATTCATTTATTTACTGAGAAAATTTAGTTAATATCAATTGATATATTTTTTCAACATAGTCCTCTTTTTCCTCTACGACTCTAAAATTATATTCAATCAAACTGTTTTTTAAATCGATTAATTCACCATTTTGATTCGTAACTCTCATCCTTATTCTACGAATTGAATCCCTATTCACAGGATAATATATTAAATTATTGAATTCTTTTGAAATGATAACACCCGGTACATCCCTCGGTGTAAAAGAATAAATAACTTCTGAATTATTCTGGTTGATTAAAGATCCATTAACTACATCACAATGAATATATATAATGTCGTTTCCGTTTGTTATATCTGCTATATTTTCACCTTCTATTACAGTCTCTTCATCATGACTTTTATAAACTTTTTTTTCAAAGCCTATTAGTTTATGAAAATCGCTTTTTGTTAAATCGATATTCCAACCTTTAGTTAATTTAATAAGCATTCTTAGTCTAGATTGTATCCTACCAAATTTTACCGGAGGATCGTCTGAACCAAACGCTTTCATTACATCTATGTTTAAATCTTCAACATTTTTATTACCATAAGGAATAGTGATAGATTTAACATTATTCTCATCTGTGTACAGGTCAAACGTATTAGTTTTATCGGTTATGTTAAACCATGAAACTGTCATAGTAAAAGATTGCAATGCTATTTTTTTTAATTTAAGAGTTTTAGGAAATTCAACAGTGAAATCCTCTGATTTTTCATTACTTTTTGGTTTCAATTTGATCATTTATTAGACAGAAAAAATCTTTAAAGATGAAAAACAAGCTCTTCGTTATAATCGCTAGGCTGTTGAGTAAATGAATTAATTACACATTCCGGACATTTACCTTTATTTCTTTCTTTTATATATTTCATACAAAATAATCCACATTTGACAGAAGTAGGTTTTTGTAAGAAACTATCATTGTGAGCTATATTGACTTTTTTATTGGAAAGTTTAAGAAATTTCATAATATTTTCAGGAATATATTTTTGTTTGAGTTTAATATTTTTATATATATATTCCCCGAAAGGATCGAAATATTCTACATAATTATAATTTGGATCATTATAGTAACAAACCCAATGTGTTCCAGGACCCGTCGAAATATCTAAATTAATAATCCCGCTTTCAAAATTTCCAATCTTTTTAGGAAGTAAATCGGAAGAGAAAACACCTCTGAATCCTTTTTCATCTTTCATATTTTCTTTAATCGTTTCATCTGATATACCCAATTTTGTTATCGGGATTTTTTTTTTTTAGAAAGGGGCGCTTTTTTAAGACCAGATCCTTTGTTTTCCCAAGGTTGAAAAACTCCAGATCCCGAAATTTTATCCAGGATTTTTTTAGTTCCCCAACCCGCTGCACCACTCGCAGCACCGAGTCCTAGTGATGTTAAAATAGGAATTAAAAAAGGTAAAAATCCACCGTTTTTATCTAATTGAGTTTTGCTTATATTTATTCTTTTACCTTTACTAATCTGATTAATCTGTGTTTTAGTTAAATACATTTCATAATTGGGAGGTTTAGAATTGTCTATCTGCAGTGTCAGTTCTTCTTTTTTTCTGAGAGCAGATTTCAATTTACTAATCTGTCCGTCACTCAAATGAATCTTCTTTTTTACATAACTCATTTATTAGGCAGCAAAAAGCTGACGCTTTCAAAGAAGAAATTGATTGTATAATCGTTCTTTATCTCCGTTAGTTATTTTTTTAGTTTTAATAAGTTTGTCTATTAGCAGTTTCACTTCATTTTTTAATTTTTTCGACTTGCTACCTTGACATATTTTATCAATTAATTCAGATAATAAATCTAAACCTTTACCGACTTTCATTACTTCACTACCTCGAATTGTAGTTAATCTAGCTAGATATTTTTGTAGCTCATCTTCTTTAGATTTAACAGCGTCTAATTCATCCTTTTTCTGACTTAATTCCTCCTCTGAAAGATTTTTAGCCCGCGTAATTGTGCTTTGTAAGTTGCCTTTTTTCCTCGATAATTCTTCTTTTAACTGCTTTGCCTTTGCATACATTTCATTTAATTTTTCTTTATTGTCTAGGAGTTTCGAAGGCCTGTATAATTTTTCAGATATTAAATAATCTGTATTTAAATATTGATCAACATTATAAATAAGCGGTGGTTCTTTATATAATTCTTTGACATCCTCGATCGCTTCAGGAATAATTCTAGATGATTCTGCAATAGGCTGTAAAGATATATTTAATTCGTCCAATTTTTCGTTGATAGCTTTAATATTTTCTTTTCTACTTTTATCCTGTTCTTCTAATTTTTTAGTGACAGGTTTATGAAATTCAGTTAAACTTTTGTCTATACCTAGCTTTCTATCACGCTGTTCTTCATTATTTTTTCTAATATCTGCTTGTAATTTGACAAGTTTTATTGCATTTTTTAATTCTTCTTTTTGTTTCTTATTTCGATCTTTTTCTAAATCGTTTATTTTATCCATTTATAGACAGCGAAAAGCTGTCGCTTTCTATTTTAAAATTAGAAGCGACAGCTTCGCCGTTTATTTTTACTGACAGCTAATTAGAAGCGATAGCTTAGACGTCTATTTTTACTGACAGCTAATATGTTTTTACTGGCAGCAACATTCGAAAGCGTCAGCTTTTCGCTGTCTAATAAATGATTAAAATTAAAAATTACACAGAACCGGAAGAATTGCCTGACCCTAAACAACATCGTTTTTTACCCAGACATCCTTTCAGATTATTAATAATCGGCCCATCAGGTTGTGGAAAGACAAATTTACTAATAAATTTATTAAACGGTTTTGAGAATCCTAGTAATTTAAGATTAGATTTCGACGCTTTATATTTATGCGCAAAAGACATTTCCGAGCCAAAGTATTCTAAATTGCAAGAAGATTATACACTGTTTGAAGGTGTTGAAAGAGACGATATTTTAAAATGTAAAAAAATAAGTAAAAAAGATAGAGGGGAATTATTAAAACTGTATGATAAATATAAAAAGAAGGTACTATTTTCTTCAGATTTGAGTGAATTTATTATTGTTGATGATCTAGATTCCTCAGAAAAAAATCTCGTTGTTTTCGACGATTGTGTTACAGAAAAAGACCAGAAAGTTATAGAGGATTTGTTTATAAGAGGTAGAAAGAAAAATGCATCCATTATTTATTTAACGCAGTCTTATTACTCAACTCCTATCAATATTAGAAAAAATTGTAATTACTTCATATTTTTTAAACTACAGCCTAGGGAAATCAATCAGATAATAAGAGAAATAGACGGAAATCTAACAAAAAAAGAATTTCTAGAAAAATATAAATCTTGTATGGGTAATTTCTTTATGCTAGATTTAGTAAATTCTGAAATGAGATACAGAAAAAATTTTGAACCTATATAAATGGAAGAATATTTAGAAAAGAGATTATATGTTTATAGGAAAAGTTACAATTTGTATCAAAAGATAAGTATTTCCTTATCTGTTAGCAAATTTATGCTAAGTGCTTCGGGATTATCAGCTTTTGCGTTCATACCACTGGCCAGTTTGAGTTTGAGTGCTGGAATTGTAGAAGTCATTGAGAAATCTTTAAATATTTTGGAACGAAAAGAAGAATACAAGCAATGTTATACTTTTTATAAACAACAGTTAAATTTGTTGAAAGCTAAAAAAATTTCAGAAGAAGAAGTGTATGTTAGAGAACAAGATTTTATAAATAATTTAGTATATTTCCCAATCGAAAAGTATGTGAAAAAAGTACAGTTGAATGGATATAAATATTCTTCTTAGAAAGCGTCAGCTTTTTGCTGTCTAATAAATGAGTTGTAAAAGTAAAAAATTTGGTGTTACGTCTTTAACTAAAAAGGGTAATTTTAAAGGCGGATGTTTAAAATGCGGACAAACTGGATCGGGTATTCTGAATAAAATCATTAGTAATTTACCTTTCGAAATGCATTTACCTAATCATAACTTCACAGGCCCAGGTACACAATTATTATGGGGGAAAACGCGATTAAATCCTGATTTAACGTATAAAAATTCGTCTAAACCTGTTAACAGAGTGGATGAAATTGCATATAAGCATGACAAATGTTATTTAGAAAATAAAGATACGAAAAGTAGAAATGAAGTATGCGATAAGAATATGATTGATGAATTAGATAATATTCAAAATCCAACGATGAGAGAAAGAATTGAAAGGGGAATTGTAAAACCGATTATTAAAGCTAAAAAGTCTTTTGGTATGGGATCTATAAATACAAAGATCTATTGTTTAAAATGTAAAAACCACACAGAAACTAAAGATATTAAAAATGCAATGTCTAAAAATAATAGGCCAATGATAAAAGGTATTTGTTTAGATTGTGGTTCTAAAAAGAGTGTTTTTTTAGGAAAACCTTAGGGATGAAAGATCCTAAAAGTATCTTAGGGATGAAAGATCCTAAAAGTATCTTAGAAAAAATATATTATCATCCTGAAAGTGGTTATTGTGGGATCAATGAATTAAAACGGAAAACAGGTTTCAGTCAAAAGCAAATTACCGATTTTTTACACAGCCAAGATGTTTATACCAGACATAAGCCTTTAATTCGTAAATTTAAACGAAGACGCATTTATGTCAGTCATATCGATGATCAATGGCAAGCAGATTTATTGTTTATCAAACCTTTTAGTAAATATAATAACGGAACTAATTACTTATTGACAGTAATAGATATCTTTAGTAAATATGCTTGGGCTATTCCGATAAAAAGAAAAACAGGACAAGAAGTAACTGAAGCATTTAAAAAGATATTTAAAGAAAGAATTCCTGAAAGATTACAAAGTGATAAAGGAACCGAATTTGTAAATAAATGGACTTTAAAATTATTTAAAGATAATAATATTCAGTGGTTTACTACAGAAAATGTTGAAATAAAATGTTCTGTAGTCGAACGATTTAACAGGACAATTAATAAAAAAATTAGAACCTATCTAGCAGCCAACAATACTAAAAGATATATAGATGTATTGGACGAATTAGTTAAAAATTATAATAATTCCAAGCATAGGTCTATCAAAATGACACCTAGCGAAGCGAGTCGAGCAGAAAACGAATCTGAAGTTTATAAAAATTTATACGAAGAAAAAATAATAAGAAAACCGAAATTCAAGGTTGGCGATAGAATAAGAATTTCGAAATACCAGACTGCTTTTACCCGCGGATACCAACCTACTTTTACGGAAGAAATTTTCATCATTTCAGAAATATTAAACACTGACCCTATTACTTATAGGATAACGGATTTGAATGGCAACGAAATAAAAGGAACTTATTATGAACCGGAATTAGTTAAATATAATAAAAAAGATAAAATGTATAAGATTGAAAAAATAATAAAAAAGAAAGGAAAGAAATGTCTAGTTAAATGGTTAAATTATTCCGACGAATTTAACTCTTGGGTTGACGAAAAAGATATCAAGTCAATTTAATTTTTCCGTTATAATATCAAACCTCCCGCCTAGACGGGACTTTTTCAAATATCATTATGTTATTAAAATAACTCATCAAAACTCCCGCCTAGACGGCACTTTTTCAAATATTAAAATATAAACAAGCTATAATGTCAAAACTCCCGTCTAGACGGGACTTTTTCAAATATTAAAATATAAACAAGCTATAATGTCAAAACTCCCGTCTAGACGGGACTTTTTCAAATATCATTATGTTATTAAAATAACTCATCAAAACTCCCGCCTAGACGGGACTTTTTCAAATATTAAAATATAAACAAGCTATAATGTCAAAACTCCCGTCTAGACGGGACTTTTTCAAATATCATTATGTTATTAAAATAACTCATCAAAACTCCCGCCTAGACGGGACTAAACTCCCGTCTAGACGGGACTTTTTCAAATATCATTATGTTATTAAAATAACTCATCAAAACTCCCGCCTAGACGGGACTTTTTCAAATATTAAAATATAAACAATCTATAATGTCAAAACTCCCGTCTAGACGGGACTTTTTCAAATATCATTATGTTATTAAAATTACTCATCAAAACTCCCGCCTAGACGGGACTTTTTCAAATATTAAAATATAAACAAGCTATAATGTCAAAACTCCCGTCTAGACGGGACTTTTTCAAATATTAAAATATAAACAAGCTATAATGTCAAAACTCCCGTCTAGGCGGGACTTTTGGTTTTAAATGCATTACATTAAAATAAGTTTAAATAAATGAATTGTGACTTTTTTAAAGACGTTTTAAGAGATGATTCTGATTCTAACTTAATGGATTCTTTTGACAAAGAAAACAGATGTCAAATACCCGAAAAATATCTCAAAATTTATGACCAGATGAAAAAAAGTGAAATAATGTACGATTCGGACGGTGAATATTTTACATATAAAAATATAGATGTTTTTTTAAGCGAAAGACGCAAATCCCGGATAAGTCGCTTTAACGCATTGAAATGGAAATTGAAGTTAAATATTCCATATAAAGCTGAAGAAATGTTTATTCAATTTTTAGATTTAGTGTATTATAAAAAGTCGATAAATTACCTATATTTCATAAAGAAAATATTAGATTATTATAATATTGATAATAATTTGAAAGTAAAATTTAATAAGAAAAACGAAGACATTTGGAATAGCTTTCTAAAAAATTTTTCTTAATAAATGGAGCTGTCTAAAATTTGCAAGCATTGTCAGATGACGAAACCTTTAGACCAATATTATACTCGATTTCGTTACGGCAAAACAGAACATTACGCTAATTGCAAAAGTTGTCATTTAGCTATGAAAAATAAAAAAATTGATTGCGAATGTGGTAAAAAATACACTTTAGCACATAAAAAGAGACATTTAAAAAGCAATTATCATATCAAACGAACGTCAAAATAAATTTATGATGTTGTGTTTTAAATTGAATGCATTTTTTTAGTTGAAAATATTATATTGAATGTTGCGTTTTATATTGAACTTGCTTATTCAATGTTGTGTTTTAAATTGAACGTATTTTTTTAGTTGAAAGTATTATATTGAATGTTGCTGTTAGTTGAAAATATTATATTCAATGTTGTGTTTTTAATTGAACGCATTTTTTAGTTGAAAATATGATATTCAATGTTGTGTTTTTAATTGAACGTATTTTTTAGTTGAAAGTATTATATTGGATGTTGCATTTTCAGAAATTATTCGATTGGAGTTAAAAAAAACTCGATAGTTTCAAAATATAGAAAAATTCCAAGACAGAGTGGATTGGTATTTTATATTCAAATGTCAGAAAAATTTTATTTAGAATTTAAAGGTAAAATAGAAGTGCCTGATTATGACAGTGATTTTTAGGCTAAATAAATGGGTAATTCAAAAAGTACAAAGATTTTGACAGGTAATTGTACAACTGAAAGAATAAATGTAGATTGGAATCATACCTTTAATGTTCATCCCAATGTTCATATAACGCCTGTATGTAAATACAGCGAACCATTTTTTGTTAGAATAACAGAAATAGATAAAAACGGATTTCGATTTGAATGTTTAAAATTGAATGGCGAACCTGTAGGAAAAAAATTCAGATTTCTTTCAATGGACAGCAATTAGTCCTTTTGAGTAAACGATCTTCTTTTTGAAATATATTTTTTAATAGTTGTTTTCAGAAATTCTTCAATTTAATTTAATTCATACTTTTAAAGACATTCATTTTAAATCGCTTAATGTAAAATTACCTGCCACCGAAAGTGGTCTAATTTAACGAGCATTTATAGATAGTGGTCGCTTTTAAAAATGTGTCGCAAAAAGTATTTATAAAAATGTTTGTATATAAATGGAGGAAACTCTAAGATTGATATCTGTTTCAAAAATACATATTTCAAAATTAAGGCAGGTCGTAAAACTTTTAAATATAAACCAACCCCAACATTGTAAAAAAGATGATTTAATCAGATTGATAATAAGATATATAAAAGAAACTGGGGAATACAAATATGTTTTAGTAGATTTATTAAAATTAGATGTCACAGATTATTTAAATAAAATACAGACAAAATTTATCGAAAATCCTAAAAAAAGAAATAAATTGAAAAAAATATTCGATTCTTTCGATTTAAAATTTAACAATAACACAGAAGAATTTGATCCAAAAAATAACGAAGAAAAAAAGATAAAAACAGTGGTAAACCTTAAAAAATTATTTCCTGATTTGAATGAAAAATTGAAACAATTTATAAATGAACCGAAAAACCGTCCAAAACTTAAAAAACTCTTTGATTATTACGGCTTGAAATATAAAGATGAAAAATTGATCAAAAAGACAGAAAAGAAAGTCAAATTGCAAACAAATTTGGAAAATCTGTTTAGACCCGATTACGAAATTGTTGAGAAAGAAAAAAAAATTATTAAAAAATTTAATACTTATAGATATGTTTATAAAATAAGACAAATAAACAAACTCACACCGGGCCAGTATTATAGTATCTTAAAAGATTTATTCAGGAGAGCAATTGGAAAAATTGAAGGAAAGGTAGATATAATTGTATTCAATCCCTATTTAACACAACCCTTCCACCCTAAAATGATGTCAACGAAAGAAGCCTATGAGACCTATTTAGATGTTTTAACGCATAAAATTGAATACAAAGAGTTGGATATTAAAGACTGTGAATTTATTTTTACAGTCGTTGATTTGCCTAAAGGTGGTAAACATTTGAAATTACTGAACGATAACGATGTTGTCAATAAAAAAAGTATTCTTCAAATTAAAAATGACGATAATATCTGTTTGGCTAGATCCATCGTTACAGCCCTGGCTATTCAAAATCGTAAAATTTTATGCGAAAAATTAAATCTAGAAAAACTTACAGATTTAGATGTTAAATACATAAAAATGGGTAGAAAATTACAAAAAAGTTTAGCGATAAAATTGCCTGAAATGTGTGATATTCCGTTAGAAATGTGTAATTTAGAGCATATTAAACAATTCGAAATTTTTTTAGATATTCAAATAACTATATTTTGCAGAGAAAATTTTAACGAAAAAATATACAGTGGTACCTATAAATCTAATTGTGTTTACATTTTAAAAAATAGAAATCATTTTGATGTCATTACAACGGTTACAGGATTTTTAGGAAAAAAAAATTATTGTGATTATTGTAAAGTCAGTTATAAAAGAAGTGATCAACATAAATGTTCTTTAAAATGTAATAGATGTTTTAGGAAAGAGAGTAATTGCGAAGGAGATGATATTCAGTGCAATGATTGTTTTAGATCTTTTAAAGGAAAAAACTGCTTCGAAAATCATAAAAATGAAGCAGTCTGTGAAACACTGTGGAAATGTTTAAAATGTAAGAGAAATATCAATAGAAGACAAAGAAAACCGAAAGATCATAAATGTGGAGAAAGACTATGTAAAAACTGCAGAGGATGGGTTTTGGAAGATCATAAATGTTATATACGTAGGAAAGAATCTAAGGGAGGGACTTGTAAAAATATCTGTCCTAAAAATATAAAAGACAGAAAGAAATGGTGTGAGAAATGTGAAACGTCAGAA
The DNA here is from genome assembly GCA_963932465.1 of Maratus speciosus. NCBI lineage: Eukaryota > Metazoa > Arthropoda > Arachnida > Araneae > Salticidae > Maratus > Maratus speciosus. The sequence goes on from OZ010786.1 coordinate 26,718,097, forward strand.
TTTACAGAAAAATATATGTTTTTTGACGTTGAGACGAACCAAGAGACAGGAAATCACCAAGTCAATCTAGTTATAAATCATGATTTTAACGGAAAAGAAAAAATATTTAAGAATGAAAATGAATATTGTGAATGGTTATTCCAAGAGAAACATTGCGGTTATACAGTATTAGCGCATTATGGAAAAGGATTCGATTTTCAATTTCTAGCTAAATACTGCTTTAAAAATAAAATTAAAGTGTTTACAATATATCAAGGAAATAAACTCATATATATGCAAGCAACCGTATATAATATAAGGTTTATCGATTCTATAAATTTTACACTGATTCCGCTAAGAAAATTTCCTAAAACGTTTGGACTAACGGAATTGGCAAAAGGTTATTTTCCTCATTTGTTTAACACTAAGAAAAATCAAAATTATGTAGGAAAATATCCTGAAAAATACTATTATGCTTATGATACTATGACTTTAGATCAAAGAAAAACTTTTGATAAATGGTATAAATCGGTAAAAAACGAAACATTTGATTTTCAAAAATAAATTATAAAATATTGTAGGTCTGATGTTGATATTTTAAGAAAAGGATGTTTAGAATTGCGAAGATTATTTCTAAACATTGCTAATATTGATCCTTTTAAATATGTCACTTTAGCTGGCGTTTGCATGGCTATATACAGAGATAAATTTATTCCAGTGAATACAATAGCGATTGATGAGGAGTGTATTCCAAAGGATCAATTCAGTAAGAAATCGATCATTTGGCTAGACTATCTGTCTGAAAAACACAATATCAAAATACAGCATGCTTTAAATGGTGGTGAGAAAAAATTGAAATTAGGGGATAAAACTTATAAAGTAGATGGTTTTTATAATAATACCGTTTATCAGTTTCAAGGATGTCATTGGCACGGTTGTCCTCGCTGTTTTACAGAATCCACCGTCAATCTTCAAAATCAGATATGTATGAAAGATTTGTATGAAAGAACTCAAAAAATAAATAAAAAAATAAAAGATAAAGGATTTGAATTGATTGAAATATGGGAATGTGATTTTGATAATCACAAAGAAATTAAAAAATATATGAAAAATGAATGGAAAAGAGATTTTATAGAACCTTTAAATCCTGGAAACGCATTCACCGGAGGTAGGTGTGAACCTACGAAATTAATATACGAAATGAAAGAAAATGAAAAGGGTAGATATATCGATGTTTGTTCACTTTATCCAACAGTGAATTACTTTGATTACTATCCTGTTGGTCATCCGGTAAAAATTTATAATCCGGAAAAATATGATAAGAATTGGTATGGTTTGATACAATGTAAAGTACTTCCACCTAGAAAACTCTATCATCCTGTTTTACCTTATAAAGGAGAAAAATTAATATTTAGTTTGTGTAAATTATGTTCAAAACCTATAAAATGCGAAAAGAAACAATGTAAAAAATGTTATGATATGCGGAATAATGAATGTAATCATACGGATGAGGAGAGAAGTTTTACTGGTACGTGGACAACTACCGAAGTTGAACTGGCTATTGAAAAAGGTTATAAGATTTTAAATATCTATGAAGTTTGGCATTTTGAAAAAAAATCTAATACATTATTTAAGGATTATGTTAAAATGTTTTTGAAAATCAAATTAGAAACAGATGATAAATGGCCTGAAAATTTCAAAACTGAAAAAGAATATAAAAGGTGCGTAGAAAAGAAATTGGGTATAAGGTTAGGAGAAATCAAAGAAAACCCAGGAATGAGATTTATATCCAAAATTTGTTTAAACTCTTTATGGGGAAAGTTCGGACAGAGAAAAAATATGAAACATACAGAGAATGTTACAGAATTGGCAGACTTTTATAGAATTATACTGAACGACCGCATTAAAGACTTGAATATGATATTTTTAAATGATGAGTGTGTGCAAATGGATTATAAGATGAAAGATGAATATGTCAAGAATAACTTTAATACGAATAATTATATAGCGGCTTTTACAACCAGTTCGGCTAGAATAAGATTATATGAAATGCTTGATAAATTAGGAGATAAAGTAATGTATTACGATACAGATAGTATTGTTTATATCGATGATGGCTCTAATAAAGTAAAAACAGGCTGTATGTTAGGCGAATGGACCGATGAATTAGGAGAAGATAAATATATGAAATCGTGGATATCTGGAGCTAGTAAAGATTATGGTTATATTCTGAACGATGGTTCTGTAAAAGGAAAAGTAAAAGGATTTAAAATGAGTTATGAGAGCGAAACTAAGCTCAATTTTGACGAGAGAATGAAAACAATAACTGGGGAAATTGAGCATATAGATGTAGAAATAAATCAATTTCAGATACAAAAAGATAAAAATATTAAAGTGAATAAAATGAATAAAAGATATATGTTTGGATATGATAAAAGAAGAATTTTAGATAACTTTGATACTGTACCTTTTGGATTTTAAGCCAGATTTTTAATTTATAAAAAATCTTTTCTAATAAATGGACGATGTCACTCTTATCATAAATGTTCAAGGTTTTATACTTCCGTTCAAATCTATAGCGAGAGAAATAAGCTGGGTTCATTTAAAAGAAGGAATAGGTGAAACGATTTCTGTATTTACACCTAACTATGAATTAGGTGATCAAGACCATGGAATAGTTCGTAGATGTACTAACGATATCCATGGTTTAAGATTTAAACGATATTCAGATAATACAGGCTTATGGATTAGTAGCGACAATGTAAAAGATTATCTCTTACAATTGCATCAGATATACGGAGGGACATTTGCTTTTAAAGGAGGAGTTTTTCCGAAAAGTACCTTTGAAGAATGGGGAATTCCTATAAAAATATTAGAAGTACCGAGATGCGTTCGAATCCTAGGACAGGGTTGTTCTATGTACAGATGTCTGTACTATAAAAATTTTCTTTCAAAAATTGTTTCTTAATAAATGGAAGAATTCAACAGTCTCAGATCGTTCCCTGTAACTCATAAGCTAAAAGATTTAGAGACAGGGAAATACAAACTGATTTCGTTGAAGAAAATTCAAACAAAATTTGGAAATACCACTATTGCAAGATTAGAAGTTAATGATGTAGAAAAGGATTATTTTCTTAAAAAGAGTCATGGAAAAATTTCTGAAGCAGCAATAACAAAACTGAATGAACGTGGTTATATCTTTCATTTTAAAGGAAAAAATAATGACGGCTTTTATGATTATGAATTAGAAAAAGCTTAATCCTACAATTTGTTTTAAATCTTACAATAATCGAATGGACCTTTTATCGAACTATCAAACTACCAGAATAATATTTACGGAAATCAAAAATATATCTGTTTTTAAGTACAAATTTCTTTTCTGGCAAAGATGGGTTCATTTCCACACAAACTATTTTTTTTAATTTTATCGAACTATCAAAATATCCAGAATAGTATTTATTATTGCTAATAAAAAAGAGAGATCTATTCAAAATTTAAAACATATCATAAAAATCATTTAACTTTTATTTCAGACTTCAATATAATGCAATTGATATTTCTTATTTATTTCATCTGTCTAAACTTTGTTCGAATGGATTTTATTTAATCTATCGAAAGTTTATTTAGAAATAAATGTTACAATATTTTGTCATAAGTACTTTACTCTTTAATTGTCTTTCGCCTACCTTTCATTATTTTAAATTTGACCCCGTTATTACAAATCATAGCATCGATAACTCTAATAAATATACTATATTTCATAGTTTCAATGATACAATAAAATTAACTTTCACCGCTAAAATATATAAAATGGATCAAGCCTCTAAATTTTCTCAACCTGGTGTTTATTTTTGGATAGAAAGTAAATGTGATGACAATTGGAATATAATACCAGAAACAAAAGAATATTTTCATATTTATATTCCCGGAGATAATAACTTATACTATTCTATAGCTTTTAATGCAACTAAAGATTTTAGGATTGGTTATAATGCCGATAACTTATTATATAACGCTGCTCTTTGCTTTTCCTATCAAGATTATCCTAGAGGAAGGTTGTTTATTAGCAATTGATAGACTATTAAGAAAGGACGTCTGTCAAAATTTTTCATCACAATAATAATTAAATATTAGCATTTAAAAATGATCATTATTTAATCTAAATTGATTACGTTATTATCCCGTTTATTTGATTCTTTATAACCCTTTCTTAAAACTTCTTCTTTACATAATTTTGTAGAAAAAATAAAAATATCCAACCAATGCAAATCATACAATTTTTTATCATTATTTGCTCGATAAATCGTAATAAAATCGTTACATCCTCGATATTTTAACAGGCAATTTTTTTGAGCAAAATCTTACAAAAATCGTTAAATATTTCTATTTAGTGGAGTATGAAAAGTGTTCCAGAGTAGGCCCCATATACTACTTAGATTGATTTAAACGCAGAAATGAAAATAATATTTATATACTATATAGAATAATATTTTTATTTATGTATTCAACTATTTTGATTGTAAATGAAAAAGTTCGTTATTTTCATACAGAATAAACTGACATTTTTCTATTAAATTTTATAAACTTTATTGTTGCCAAAAAAAAAAAAAAAAAAAAAAAAAAAAAAAGAATAACAATTTCTCCCAAAGAGTTAATTTTAGTTTGTAAGATTTTCACGTGCAAAAGGAAAATGAAATAAGCAAATTACAAATAATAAAAAAGATAAATAGGACAGGAATGAATACATATAAACATTTCACACCAAATACCACCTAAAATAATTTTTGTAGTGGTATTTTTCCAACACTACGAAGAAAGATTCCTCGATTTACACGAGTTTACTTGGCCTTCCTTTTCTCATTGGTTGCGATTTCATTTTCGCAATTGCGTATATTAATTGGCACAAAATTTTACATTTTTATGACTGAGGTATATATAAGACCATACAAATAAGAAATTCCGTATTGTATCCTATAAAATGTGGGTTAACTATATATGTTTCTATTAAGAGGAGCAGAGGTGCCAAGCCTCCGGCGTTCTGGATACCAGTATTTTAATACAAAAAATGTTACTTTATTTAATTGAAACATATGCGCGATTTAAAAGAACAACATTTTCTGTAAGATAATAGTGTTGTGCAAAAAGCCTGAGACTTGCCATGTCTGGTGGGGAGTGAAATGTTTTATTTAATGCATTTATCTCTATTTTAATGCTACGTGAACAACGTCCCGTGTAACAGCTTGTAGAGTGTAAAATAAATTAAATTATTAAAATAATGCCTATTACGAAAAATGAAACAAAATGCCCGGCTAAGGGAAATAAAAGGTTAGTTAACCTTTCGTAATTTGACCTGAACACAGGTGTGTGTCAAATTTCAACGGTGTTTGTAACATCACGATTTTAAATTAAATGTGGATACTATTAAAAGGCTATCACAAAAAATACTTAACGGCGCCAAATCACGTTTATCTATTTAGTCAATTGGAAGTGGACACGATGAGGAATTATTAACCGTTAGGTTTAGAAGTCCCCTTACTTTAGGATGATTTTAGTAAGTTAATGCTATCGAGTACATTTTTAGATATTTAGATTAGATCTTAGATTTAAATATTGCAGAATGGTAATCAAAATTATTTTTTGGAAACACAAATTATAAAGGTATTAGATTTCTAAATTAGATGTCTCAGTTTACTTTTCCAAAAGTTCTTTATCCATTAGATACAGGTGTTTGTGGTTAGCAGGCAAGTAAATACTGCTGTATGGATACTAGGATAACGTAAAATGCTTGACCAAATTGCTGCTTATCCTTATAAATCGCAGTGTAAAAAGGAATCTAAGATATAAGATAATCATTAACTCAATCAATAGAAAATTACAATTGTAAAATAAATTACACAACGGGGGGTTCAGGGGGGCGCCCCCCTGAAGAAATTTGCTTTATTATATAAAAATTACTAGAATAAGTAGCTCGTGAGAATTTCAGAATATTATTACATAACAACGTGTTTAATTTAACGCTTCTAATGTCTGAAACCATCGAAATATTTTTTTTTCCTTTTATAAATGTTTGTATAATTTAAAAAGTTTAAATTTTGTTTTTGTAGAAAGGTTAATATTACGCAAAGTTTGCTAAAAACAATAAGTTGCAGAGATGACGTTGAGGCTCTTGATCTGCAGATTTACTAGTTTGAAAACTTTAAATTGCGGTTTGCAGGAAATTGAATATGAGCAAAGTGTGTTTAAAAACAATGACTTGCAGAGCTGACGTTGAGGCTCCTGATCTGCAGGTTTACTAGTTTTAAAAAATAGTGGCGATCTCTCTCTAAACGGGCTTCCAATTCTTTTTCCTTTGATTAGGGCTTTTAAAAAACAAATCAGCTTCTGTAAAGAGATACAATGGCTGTTCTCGTCTTTGATTAAAATATATATATATATATATATATATATAAATTATGAATGAGCTAATCTAAAATTAATTGAGTAAGCAGAGTCATTGTATCCCGGTATTTCGTACCCGACTGAAAAGAAGGGTTATGTGTTTCACGCGTATCTGAGTATGTGGATTTCTTTATACCCTCGAAAAATCCCAACGGCAGGATGGATTTTAAAGAATGAGGTCTGTATCAATTCGTCTTAACGGCCCGATGGTTATAGTCAGGGCTTTTTTTAATAAACTCAAAATGGCGGTAGACTCGAAAAAAAATTACGCACCCTATTGAGTGGCATATCATTGGATAGATCAAAATGAAGAGGATGTTTCATTGACTATTTTACAGTCAGGATCTCCGTTAAAATATCATACAACCTGGAAGTTGTGTATATAAGATGTCTATCTTTACTGCAACTCTAACCATCATAGACCTCTATAGACCTCATCAAAACACTGTTTATGGATAGGAACTAACAATTAAACACAACTTAAAAGTCACCAATACAAGTAAATAATAAAATAGGTAAGTAATATATCTCTCTATTCTAAAAAAAAGTAACTACCGCTGTCACCGCCGCCGCCGCCGGTTTTGAATTTTTTGTGACCGGAGGTCTTTCTTCGTTAATATTAAGGAAAATAATGCATACAAAAATATGAAAATCGGTAGTATTATACAGAAATGTTTGATAAACACGCTGATGCAGACAGTTTTCAGATCGAAGAATTATTTTAAGATATATTTAATGCTAAATTTGGACAAAATCGTTCCACTAAAAAAGTTTTATAGGAGCAAAAACTGTTCATAGGAATTTAATCATTTTTAGATCATTTTATGCGTTAGAATTTGCCGGAGTGCAGATTGCATTAATTTTTTTATTTTGACTAATTTTTTGAGGTTTTATTTCTATTTTAAATTCAGATTTTCAGCATTTCTAGAGATATTTTTAACAGATTTTAGAAAGTGATATTAATTTAAACCGTTGCCAACTGTATAAACAGCGGAAGCAATAATGTTTGCTTCAAAAAAAAATATTTATACGTGTAAATAAATTAAAAATTTATTTACACGTGGCTATTATAAACAGAAAAAAACATTTGGAATTAGAATTAAATAATTATGTACAAAAAGCAGGAACTTATTAAAAATTATGTCATAAAAACTATAATTACATGTGAATTTTAAGAGAGAAAGGAATTTGTAAAGCAATAAATTTATTAACATGCGTTAGAAGTCTTAAATAGGAGAAATTACGTCATATTTACGTCACATTACAGTTATTACATAAAATAAATTAAAAATTTATTTACACATGACTATTATAAACAGAAAAAACATTTGGAATTAGAATTAAATAATTATGTACAAAAAGCAAGAACTTATTAAAAATTATGTCATAAAAACTATAATTACACGTGAATTTTAAGAGAGAAAGGAATTTGTAAAGCAATAAATTTATTAACATGCGTTAGAGGTCTTAAACAGGAGAAATTACGCCATAGTTTCGTCACATTAAAGTTATTACATAAAATGAACACAAAATAATATTGCAAAACGGTTTAAATTTAGAAATTGCGCTAGACATTTATTTGATATTTTAAGAGGATACTTTTCAACTATTTTTGTTAGGAAAGCGCAAATAATATTTAATTTCTAAAACAAGTATTTTCACGTGAATATTAAAAAGAGAAAGAATAGTTTGGTCAAAATTACGTCAGATTAAAAACGATTAATTTAAAATGTCTCATTTAAAAGAACTTTCTTTTCACTTTGTTAAAAAATACCAGGAGACAAAGACTCTGTTTACTTAATTCCTTTTATATTAGTTTATTTTGAAATGTTGTTACACGCGTCTACGTCATCAAGTTATTTTTATTTCGACGTTTTATTTGTATTTTTATTAATGTTGTACTAATTTATTTATTTTTTCGTTATTTAAAATAAAAATTATGTCAATTTGTATAATTTGGCGAGTGGTTTGGCGATTTATATAATTTGGCGAAATTGGTCGGCGGGATAATCAAGTAGTACCGCAACGGATTTGGCGTTAAAATTCCCCAATCAAAGAGAAATGAATAGAAATCCGTTTATAGAGAGATCGCCACTGTTTTTTAAATTATAATTCAATCTTTCGAAATCTTTTTAAAGCCGATCAAATTAGCGTGCATTTAGAGTCTACGGTGTGTGGACGGGGGTTGGCGAGCGTAGCTCGTAGGGGGCCGAGCCCCCTAGTAAAAAAAAAAAAAAAAAAATAATTAATTCAATTCCTACTTAGGTCAGTAAGAGAATTTTTTCTCCCATTCTTCTCTCCTCTTGAGTGGCGCTTAAAATGACTTGATCTAGAAGAGGGCTCTCTCGATTATTGAAAATTAATTAATTTAATTAAATTAATTAATGAATATTTGAAAAAAACTGGATTAACATCAAGTGTCATCCACTACAAGTTTAAAAAAAATTATTTGAGCTTGATTGGGTGAATAATAAGTATTTTATTAACGATTGAAAATTTGAACAAGATATATATAGCGAGAGTGTGAGCTAATAGTAGGAACTGAAAAAAAAATAGTTTCACACTGATGAGAAATAATTAATTAGTTCGCTTTTTAAGCAGTCGGGTTTTTTGATTTTTTAAATTTAATTGTTTTTTAACAACGGTATTATAAAGTTCTTTTAAATAAGTTATTTTAGATGTACCGTTTTAAATCTGACGCAATTTTCACCAAAGTTTTTTTTCTCTTTCTTATTAATATTTACGTGAAAATACTTATGTTGTTAGAAAGGAAATACTATTTGCGCTGTCTGAGAATTCACTACAATACTTGAAAGATTATCTCAAAATATGAAATAAATGCCTCGCGCAAATATATTTTTTTAATTTAATTAGTTTTGCATTATTATTTGTTCATTTTAAGTATGACGCAATTTCCTCCATTTACGATTTTTAACGCATAATAATGAATTTTTTATTTTAAGATTTCCCTTCTTTTTTAAAATTCACGTGAAGATATAATCCTTATGACGTAATTTTTAATATTTTACCTTTTAACACGTAATCCTTCAATTCTATTTTGAAAGTTTTTTCTGAGTTGTTCCACGTGTAAATAAATTTTTAATTTGAAGGAAATATTATTCTTTGTCAATTTAAAACACTCTGGCAACAATTTAAAATACCTTTGTATAATAATACCCCTTTCTAAAATATCTCTCTATTAAAAAAAAAAAAAAAAAAAAAAAAGTAACTACCGCTGTCACCGCCGCCGCCGCCGCCGCCGCCGGTTTTGAATATTTGTGACCGGAGGTCTTTCTTCGTTAATATTAAGAAAAATAATGCATACAAAAATATGAAAATCGGTAGTGTTATACAGAAATGTTTGATAAACACGCTGATGCAGACAGTTTTCAAATCGAAGAATTATTTTAAGAGATATTTAATGCTAAATTTGGACAAAATCGTTCCACTAAAAAAGTTTTATAGTAGCAAAAACTATACATCGGAATTTAATAATTTTTAGTTCATTTTATACGTTATAATTTCCCGGTGTGCAGAATTGATTTATTTTTTTAATTTGACTCATTTTTCGAGGTTTTATATCTATTTTAAATTCAAATTTTCAGCACTTCGAGAGATATTTTTTACAGATTTTAGAAAGTGATATTAATTTAAACTGTTGCCAACTGTATAACCAGCGGCAACAATAATGTTTGCTTAAAAAAAAAAAAAAAAAAAAAAAAAATTATAAGTGTAATAAATTAAAAATTTGTTTACACGGGACTATTATAAACAGAAAAAAAACATTTGGAATTAGAATTAAATAATTATGTACAAAAAGCAGGAACTTATTAAAAATTACGTCATAAAAACTATAATTAAACGTGAATTTTAAGAAAGAAAGGAATTTGTAAAATAATAAATTTATTAACATGCGTTAGAAGTCTTAAATAGGAGAAATTACGTCATATTTACGTCACATTACAGTTATTACATAAAATGAACACAAAATAATATTGCAAAACGGTTTAAATTTACAAATTGCGTTAGACATTTATTTGATATTTTGAGAGGATACTTTTCAACTATTTTTCTTAGGAAAGCGCAAATAATATTTTATTTCTAACACAAGTATTTTCACGTGAATATTAAAAAGAGAAAGAATAGTTTGGTCAAAATTACGTCAGATTAAAAACGATTAACTTAAAATGTCTCATTTAAAAGAACTTTCTTTTCGCTTTGTTAAAAAATACCGGGAGACAAAGATTCTGTTTACTTAATTCCTTTTATATTAGCTTATTTTGAAATGTTGTTACACGTGTCTACGTCATCAAGTTATTTTTATTTCGACGTTTTATTTGTATTTTTATTAATGTTGTACTAATTTATTTGTTCTTTCGTTATTTAAAATAAAAATTATGTCAATTTGTATAATTTGGCGAGTGGTTTGGCGATTTATATAATTTGGCGAAATTAGTTGACGGGTTAATCAAGTAGTACCGCAGCGGATTTGGCGTTAAAATTTCCCCAATCAAAGAGAAATGAATAGAAATCCGTTTATAGGGAGATCGTCACTGTTTTTTAAATTATAATTCAATCTTTCGAAATCTTTTTAAAGCCGATCACATTAGCGTGCATTTTGAGTCTGCGGTGTCTGGACGGGGGTTGGCGAGCGTAGCTCGTAGGGGGCCGAGCCCCTAGTGTAAAAAAATTTCTCGAAATGCTGAAAATTTGGATTTAAAATGGAAATAAATCCTCAAAAAATTAATCAAATTAGAAAAATAAATGCAGTCTGCACATTGGGAACTTTCAGTGTATAGAATGGTCAAAAAATGATTAAATTCATATGTATAGTTTTAACTCCTATAAACTTTTTTAATGGTACGATTTACACCAACTTTATCATTAAATAGCTCTTAAATTAATCATTCTATTTAAAAACTGTCTGGATCAGTGTGTTTATCAAACATTTATCTATAATACCACCAATTTTTATATTTTTGTATGCAACAGTCATCTTAATATTAATGAAGAAAGATCCCCGGTCACAAAAAATTCATAAACAGCGGCGGTGACAGCGTTAGTTACTTTTTTGAGAATAGAGAGATATGTATTACATCACTCTGTGTTGCTATTTATACTGCTACTCTCACTATCTCATTGGAAGAATTGTGTAAATCAAGTCATAAAACGCTAACATTTGACTTTTTAAGTAAAAAATACTATTTAAACTTTCTTTTTTCTTGGTCTAAAAAATTTTAAATTTCATTCAGCGAAAGTATTATTTTTTGTTATTTTTTTAGAAATCTTGAATAGTGAAACAATAATTTTTAAAGTCAAATACGCCTCATAAATATTGCTTTAATAACAGAGAAAATGCTTTTCATTTCCTTAAAAGCATAAGCAATAACTAATTACAAATGAGAATTGTTATATATGATAAAGGAGCAATATTGTTAGAAAAAAAGCATAAATAAACAGCACTGCTTTTCCAACAACAGATGTGAACTTTTGGAGAGTATTTGTGGCTTTTTGAGGCACAAAATGGAATCTATTTAGCCATTTATATACGTTATTTTTGTTCTTCTAGAATATATATCGCTATACAAAAAGGCTATCTTGGAGGAAAAAAGATCCCATAAAATGGGAATATTATGCAGATAACAAACACATAAACTATATCCTAAGAGCAACATTTTACCCAACTTGTATATATTTGGGTTTGACTTTCATTATGTATATAGTTTGAAAAACGAATGAAAATACTTTTTAAAGAAACGCTATGTTTTGAAAAAAAATACAGTATTGTATTTCAAATTAATAATATTAAAACTGTATTAATGCATCGTCCTCGAAATAATGGAGAAAATAAAATTATATATATATATATTAATACCTTTAATATATCGATAGTATATAGAATTTATAAATTTTTATTCTTAAATGTATAACATCGAAAAAATAAAAGATTATTAAAAGAAGTAAGTGTCTTACCATAAATACACAGACTATGTTTTATTTAATAAAACATATTTTTATTAATATATAATAAATATTTTTTATATGATGTTTTATTATAAATAAAAGATTATTATGAAAAAATAAAAGATTATTAAAAGAAGTAAGTGTCTTACCATAAATACACAGACTATGTTTTATTTAATAAAACATATTTTTATTAATATATAATAAATATTTTTTATATGATGTTTTATTAATTATAATAAAACATCTGTTATAAATATTTTTATTAATAAAACATATTTTTTGCATCAGAATTTATTCATTTTTTGAAATGTATATTTCGTGTACAATGAATATCTCAGCAAATATATTTATTAATAACTTTTCAAATAATATCTTTACGATTATAAACCTTACGTCAAAATTAAATTATTTTCGACAAATAGGTTAAAACCACCAATGATGTCCAGATTAAGGGTATTGTTTTGGTTTTTAACATATAAATATTACGCCAAGCAAAATTTTGTCATGGCGATTATCAAAATATAAGAAGCAAAGATGAAAGAATACTTTAGGGCCAATAAAATCAAAACATTAATTTGCATGATTTGTTTTACAAAACAGGCTAAAAACATCAAAGATGACCCACCACACACCCATAATGGCTCGTTACTGCACCAGTGATGCACCACCTTTTTACGATCATTTTCGGCCTCTTTTAATCCTTGGCCTTTTATTAGCCTTCTTAGATTCTTTTTTGACCTTCTCAGTTTTTTTACTCCCTGATTTACCAATCTTTCTTTCTGGTTTGCTCTTTTCTTATGGACTTGTTGCTTCATTTGATCGTTTACATTTTGCATGCAGCCATTCAAAGATTTCGTTTAACCAATCAGAGCGATCTTCATGTGTGGAGGGGAAGTGTATAAATTTCCGTGCTTTGAAAAACTGACGTCATTGGTAGTTTTTGGCTAGTGCCAAATAATTTTTAGATTCACAAGAATATTTTCTATGTTTTTGTTATTGGAGCTAGTATTTCGTGTGATTGTCGTTGTGTCCACTGCATATGGATTATCCTTCTCAGCTGTGTCCGTTACGTTTCCCTAAGCCTAGTTTGAATGTTTGATATTTTTCTCTAGACACTTTCAAAAACGGAGTAAAATCTTTCAACTCTTCACTTGGTGGTTGTTGGGGAGTTCCGACTATCTATACTACATTTTCAACGACGTGGAAGTCTTCAAGCGATAGATTTTGTAGATTTCGAGGCGTTCAAATACTTATTACAACTAGTAACAGTTGAAAATTTACTAATGGTGTAATCCTTGTACTTTGAGTAGCCTACAAAATTTTGCATCGAATGCACAAAGTCTTGTTGCCTTTAAACCCTTTTTATTGCCATCGCCATACCTTTTCTAGCGTGTATTTCATGATTGAGCGATACACATTAGTTAAAGCTTCATATGGATGTTTTTTGTGCCAGCGAAGAAGGGCCTTGTAACAATTACTTTTTAGCTGACGAAAATCAGCATTGTCACGGGTTTGAAGAATGTGAATAGCGTTTGAGTGCAAAATGATCGAAATAATCTGTAGAGGTATGTAATGTTTTCTTGTTTCACGATTAATATATGTTATCTGCCTGTCGACAAACAAAATTACCGGCAGTTGATCATTGTTTTGCGCAAGAAAAAAATACGAAGACACTTCGTATCGTTTACGTTTTCGCAATCATCCAAATTTCGATGCCATTACAATTTCCCCATGACCGCGGGACGCTTTGAATCAGTTGTGTTGGAATACTTTCAAACTTTTAGATGATAATCAGTTCCGCTGAGTTTCCAGAAAACAAAAATGTAAACTTGACAGTTATGGAAAACGTGGATTCAGCTTGGTCGATTTCATAGGCACCCTTGGGGTCCATTTCTGCCAAAACTCTGGATACCTCAGGTCAAGGGCTGAATATTTCGTTTCGTCTGTGTTGAAGAATCTGTTTGGATCCACAAAGGCTCCGAAAAAGTTTTCTTCTTTGAGCAATTCAGTGATGTTCTGGAGCCATTTACGAATGTCCTTTTCGCTGACATTTCCACTGTCAGTTATAATTACCTGTTGTGTCCTGTGATCACTGCGCGATCTCAGGACATCGGTGCAAAAAAAAGGCAGATTACTATTGACTACCTCATGGAAGTCATGTCACTATCATCCTAGTCCATGGGCTAACAAAAAGCTGGAAGTTCAGGAATTTTTGAGAATGGTACACAACACGAACTAACAGTTATAGTGTTCGGCCGATTTTTCAAAATTAAAAATAGGCTCTTTTTAACATGTGCAACATTTAGAAAATAAAATTAAAAACAGAAATGGTTAAAATTTTACCTTTGGTAAAACTTGTGTTTACTTCGGGTAGCTTGACAGAGCATATAACATCGTACTGGTGGAGGAGAAAACCTTTATTTTTCCTAAATGTTTAACTCTTGAGCCCATGTATGAGGAAGTTAGAGGGAAAATAGGTCGCTTAGCCGTTCGCATGATTTGGGTAAGCTGAAACAGACGTAAAGATGTAACGAATTTAACACAACCTGCACGCCGCTTCACCTCCTATGTACTATGAATTGTGAGATTCGCCCTGACATTGTGATTGTCACCATAAGCGTTTATTTTCTTTACCTGAAGAAAAAACACAAATATTTAAAGTGGTCTTTCTTTCCCAAGCGTCCTGTGGTCATCAACAAAAAAGGTAGAATCAATAAAAGAAAGAGTTGGAGATGGACATATCAACGAAGTTCACTTATGGCCTTTAATCTCTAGACATACTACGAAAGTCAAAACATGAAAGGAGGAGATTAATCACATAAAAAGTTCCGACTTGAAAAAAATAAGTCTTTTTGGACCTTTATAAGGATTGACTGTGCAAAATGTCGGAATGCAAACAAAAAGAGCATGTGGTAGCGGTTATTGTCAAACTCGCTAAACCCGTTTGAGAATTTATATTCTAAAACAATATTATTTGATGCGTGTCAGCTCTAAATATAAGGAAATGAATAAAACAATCGACATATAAAATTTTTTGTTTAACTACCGAAATGTGAATATACTGATCACAAACAAAACCTTTTTTAAGCTAAAAAAGTAGCCAAATATGCCATTGTTAAAAAAAAAAACGTCGCGAGTATAGAGATTAGGGCGTAATGTGAAAATTAACAACAGGAAAAGCCTATTATAAATTTATACTCAAATAATTTAGTTAAAGAAAGAAATGTCTGCACCTGTTAAAATTACTTCAATTAATGCCGAAACGTTATGATAAAATATTAAAAATAACTGTGGGCCATAATTGCTGCGATCATGAAAAATCTGCACCAGTAATGGCCCACCCACTAGCTGACTTAATAAGTTATCTTGATATTACAAATATGTTTGCATGTTCCTTATACTTTTTAGAAATCATTACAATTCACTTTTCTTGGCTTGTCTTGCTTGAAATTTTCGTAAATCTCATGAATCCCAAATTTGCTTATTAAAAGTTTTGCTAGCAAATCACTTCCGAAGGAGAAGAAAAATTGTGAGTCCTTCCATGGAAGGGCTTTCGCTCACGTGACGTGCAATGATTTGTCGAAACAAAGGCATAATCTAACAGTCTAAAGGGCATTATATCACTCACTTATTTCCGTTCAACTTTAATGTTGTGTGTCTTGCCTCTAATGTTGTGTGTCTTGTGTGCCTTTCGACGTTGCAATATTAAATGGGCCTTCATTGCTGTATGGGCCAGGTGGTTTTACCCTATATCGCAAATAGTTTTCATTATCATTTAGAGCTATTTAGGGTATACATTCTTTGCATTCCCGAAATTCAAGATAAATTATTTAACACATTAAATAAAATGACTAAAATCGTAGTCTTGTGTGACTTTTGGCTGTGTATTGCATATTCATTTTCTGACACATTTTTGAAAATCTTGTATGTTAAAAAATATATATATTTAAAAAAATATTTCAAAAATCTCTCCGAAATATATCTTTTTATTGTTTAAAAAATAATCTGAAAAAAGTTTTACAGTATGAACTTTAATTACATTGTTGCTAAATTATTTACTATTTGCATGTGCTATTAAAAATGTTGCTTTTTGAGTTATGATTATATTTAACACATTAAATGATTCGTGAAAAATTGTCTTCATTAAGATTTTAAAACACTTCAGTATTGAAAATAATTTCTTTAAAACTAATCAAAGAAATAAAATTATTCGAATTTCTAAAAGAGAAATTTAATTACATTTTGAAAGGCAGTATTATTAAAAGATTACGACATTTTTACTTTAAAAAAAATGTCGATTTAAAGAAGCTTTAAAATGATATTTAAAAAATAATATTACTCATAAAAAAATTACGAGTTCATTTACATTTTATCTCCCAGATAAGATTAAAAAGTTAAATCTACTATTGACTTAAGTTAAATAAAGTTAAGTCTATTTTTTAACTTGTTAAAATATAATGCTTATTTCAATTTTGAAAAGAAATATATGAGCCTGAACATTTAATTTCAGTATGGAAAAATATTTGTTGGAAGTCTTTTAACAAAATATTCTAATACTTCCTGTATATTAAAATAAAAATAAAGTAGACAGCGTTAAAATCCTAAAATATTTCTATGTTTCCAATTAAACATTTAACCAGTGTAAACAATTAAATAAATATTTTCTTTATAATTGAATTGCATCTAAAATAGAAAGTATTAAATTTATAGAATAACTTAAAGCAATGGAAAATAAACAGCTTACCTGTAGTGACAGATATTTATTCTACATTATCATACTTTTAATTTAAATTTTGGTACTTCAATTTAATTTTTCATTTAATTTCAAAAATTATATATATTTTTTACAGAATTAAAGATATTATTATTACGGAATAAGTGACAATTATTTTTAAATCTAAAAATATTTTGAGGTTGCTCTCAATCCTACCCAGCAAGTGACCACTCAAAATGCTTGAGATAAAAAGCGAAATTTTTAAAAATTCGTCTAAAGCACAAATAAAATGTACTAAAATTGTTTTTAGGTGTATATATATAATATAAAACTATTTATACGCTATAATGCCTAAAAAATACATTATAAAACTTCAAAAATAAATATAAAACTTCAAAATTAAACCAGAAAACGTTTACGACCAAATTTACTCGGCAATCGACAGTGGTTATTAAAATGTTATTATTTTTCTTTGCACTTAATTCCACGTGTGAATTTGGCGGAAAAAGTTTTGGTATCTTAATTTTTAATGCATTTTTAAGGTATTTTAATTTATTAAAAAAAAATATTATATATATAAAGTCATTATATATATGCACATAATAGTAATTTTAGCACATTTATTTGTGCTTTATGGCAATTTTAATTTTACTCAAGGTAAATTTAGCACTAGAATTTTAACATTCCTTTATTGAAAATTTTTGAATTGACCGAAATGTAAAACCAGCGCATCATCTCATTAACATAATCTACATTTTCATACAACAGGGTTCTACAGTTTCATGAAAAAGACCAATGTAAAATATCAACTTATATAATCGTGAGATTGCATATGGCGAGTTTTTCTGTAAGTCAATACTGCTATTTTTGGCTTAAAGTCGAGAAAATTTACCTCCTGTACGAAAACCGTAGAAAGCATTTTCATTATAAGATGCTGTTTACAATCCAGCAGGAAAAATGAAGGAATGTAATACCACTTTAAAAACGTTCCTAAACTTATGGACATAGATCTGATAGACCAAGTGCGACTAGTTTCCCAATCACCTCCTCCTCCCTCCCCCCCCCCCCAAAAAAAAAAACTGTAAGTAATTTTCTTAAGAGGCTACATATTTCACTAAACATTCACTCTTAGAAAACGATTTTTTTTAAATCACGTACTGATTACCTTATACGAGGATAGTCCAAAAGTAATATACGCTTACTTATAACTAAAAGAAAAATTAATTAAAGTAAATAATGATTTTATTTAAATAGAATTAATACAATTACTCATTTTTCAACAGAAATCGCCGCTGTTGAGACATTTGTCGTATCTTGAAGCCAATTTGTTTATACCTTTCCCGTAAACCTCTACCGCCAAAGTAGACAGCAAACGCTGTCCACCTCCTTTTAAGTCATAATCACTTTGAAAACGATCTCCTGACAAGAAATCCTTAAGTTCAGTGAAGAAATAATAGTCACTTGGTGCCATGTCTGGGCTATAGGGAGGGTGGTCAAAAACCTCCCACTTAAACTTCCGAAGAAAATCACTTCTGTCTTTGAAATTTCAAACTCAGTGCCATACAGATGACTCTTCCATTGTTCCCGTACCGTACACTTCAGTAATCCTGCGATGGATTTCGCTTGGACGGACATTTTCGGCATTTAAAACGGAATGCACTTCGAATTTGGCGGGATTTTCTATCTTATGCGCCATTGTAAACAGTCACAAAACTATCACCATGCATTGGAAGAACTCAAACTTTTTTCCCGGAAAGCTACGATGCTAATCTAGACACCAGCACTTCTTTACGTTTAATGGGATCAGTAGAGCCATCAGTATGAGTAAACGGATAGTATTTTCTGGAAAGCCTTCGTACATAGGTAATATCTATCTATATTATAAAGGACAAACATATCTGTGCGTAATGCATAGGTTATTTTGCGAATATCAACATTTTGAAATTTAAATTTAAATTTCTGCTTTGAAATTTTCAATACTGCAAAATTTCTAAACATTGCACATTTTTAATTTTTACACCGTCGTATAGGGGAAAAAATTTACTTTTAAATGCGATTTGTTTGAAAGCCGTATCTCAATTAATTTTTGAAATATTAATTTTTTTGTAGTTTTTAATATCTTTTTTGTAATCGTGGCAACTGAGGTACTCCATTTCTATTAAAAGTAAAGGAAAAATAGTCAAGTAGATTACTACACCTTTTTTTTGCCATTTTCTCATAAAAACCGAAAAGAAATAAATTAAAATACGTGCTATGTCAGAGATATCGTCTGTTATAAACCCGGTGAATTTTGGTTTTATTTCGTAATTATTTACCAATTAAATTATTTTTAGTTCATTGCAAACTTACTTTACACGCGATACAACACTTTCTTTTTATTTGTGTCACTTATTTTCTCCGGTTTTAATTAATTCATATCAAATAGCTGAAAGAATGCAATTTTATTAATCCGTGTGTAATAACATTTTCCAAATTTTGAAAAGATATAAATGAATGATTTCCGATAAAACATGGAGCTATTATAAACAAACAAATGAAGGCATAGGCATTATGCATTAGGCATAGAAGGCACTACAGTGCTGGACATAATTATAAGGCACATTCCTAATCAAGCAGGACGGTCGTTCTGCCAAGCCAAGCTGAAAAAAAATGCTAACCTCGCCAAACAAACAAACGCCAAGAATAAAACGCAAGACACCGTAACTGCTTATTATACTGAAGACAGCTTCTCCATGTTAAATCGACCAAATATGGCAGCGTA
Source organism: Maratus speciosus (assembly GCA_963932465.1). Lineage (NCBI taxonomy): Eukaryota > Metazoa > Arthropoda > Arachnida > Araneae > Salticidae > Maratus > Maratus speciosus. The sequence continues at coordinate 26,737,956 of OZ010786.1, forward strand.
AAGTTTCCCACATCAAAAGAACCAATCATCGCAGAAAAATAAAACCAAAACCAGGAGGACCTAATGGAAAAGATCTTCAATTTGAGACCAAATGCATCTTCATAAACTAATTATAAACAGAGATATAGATTTTTTTAAATAACGTTGAGATACTGAAAATGACAGATTTTTTTTATTCGTCACACCTTATGTTTCAATCGAGGTAGAGACTTAAATAATGGACAGAAAAAAGTAAGGATTGATTTTTTGGATAGATATTTACTCAATCTACGTGCTTTTATAAAATTCACCTTTCAAAACACAAATTTTCTATTCTTAATTAGCGAAAAACTGTTAATTTATTCCAAAGTTTATAAATTATGCCAAACAGCGATAAACCCGCCAAACCATTTTAGAAGTCTTATACTATTCTTTTATATTATCCTTTTGCATTGGCCGCGTCCAGAGGAACCACCGGTTAGTGACCGGTGAGATCGGTTAGTCACCAAGGCGTTCAGTGCTGCTAACCGGGTCGCAACCAATGTCGTTCAGCGCAAGTAACTAAAGTGACCGGTGAGAGACCGAACTAACCGAAGAAAATTCTTGGTTAGTTGGGTCACGTGATCGGTTACATGAAAGTTTATTTACATTTGCATCGTACATGATAAAACAATAATGAAAGAATAATTACGGCAGCGTAATACAGATGGCGCCAATAGTAAATAACACCAGTGCCGTCCAGTAGGTCTGTCGACCGGTTAGAGACCGGTCACTTACCGTGACGTCACGTAACCAATCTCACCGGTGACTTTGGTGAGGTCTGCTGGATTTGCCCATTGATTTCATCGAAGAAAACTATGGACAAGATCCAGATAGATTTTTCGCTGTTAGCGAAATGAGTTTGACCAATCAGAAGCCAGAATGTTTGAGAATTTTTGCTGTTTCTGGATCCCGGCCTATGTCATAAAAGTTTTGAGTCATTTTCTTAGTGCCATGGATAAAGTGCAATGTTTACAGAAATATAGGCTGGGATCCAGATAGATTTTTCGCTGTTAGCGAAATGAGATTCACCAATCAATAGCCTGCATTGCTGCAAACAGCGAAAAGTTCGCAAAAGTGCAAGCTTCTTATTGATGAATCTCGTTTCGCTAACAGCGAAAAATCTATCTAGATTGCGGCCAATTATGTTGAACACAATTTTGCATTTCCACATCCAGGAAGGGTATTGATGTCATAACAACAGTGCATATTCGAAACTATTTAAGGCATTGATTCTGAACTCCTTTGCTATACATTTCAATATTAAAGAAGTTGTTTCTATAGTTTTAGTTCTTTTCTTTATTGCTCACTCTAAAACACAAATATCGAACTTTAACCAACAGCGCTCAGTAACTATAGCGCCTAGAATATATAGTGTTGAAATCAGCTAACCCTGTAATACTTAAAAAAGCGCTAAAATATTGTATCCCTTAAATGTGCAATGATACTGTTGCAATATGCAGATCGCAGCGACATCTGCAGGATATTTTTTACAACTGCAAGAAATTGCTAGTCTATACAATGTAATAATAGTAATACGAAAATCCCGCAGATGTCGCTGCGATTGACACTTGAAATTTTAGCAGTATCGTCGCACATTTAAGGGATACAAATTTTTAGAACTGTTTGGATAGCATATTTCCACACTAGGTATTCTAGGAGCTGTATCAGAAACAACACCATAACAGAGAGCCTTTATACATAAGAGTGGTGATATATGCACAGGAGGCATGCTCGAACCCATATTTGGAATATCCTCCATTAGAAGATACGCGCATGGACGATCTCTATTAGACTAAGGAAATAATTCAGCATGCATTAGCCTGACGATAATGGTATGCTCGCAAAAAACTTTAACGATTTGTTTTTATCACTTTTACTAATAAACATTTATTGGCCGTATGTCGCTACTTCGTTACAGAGACACACTTGTTCCTAATGGAGTATATTCCAAATATGGGTTCGAGGCTGAAAAAAGTCACGTGATACCGGTAATTTACCCAAGGAACTTCTAACTGATAAGAAGGGAAGATACTACTGCTTTGCCTCATGAACTGTTTCATTGGCTAGCGGGGATTTACATTACACGTCTACGGAACCTTCCCTTCTTTACGTTGGAAGTTTTTACTTTCAAAACGTGATCAAAACCGAGATGGAATATCCTCCATTAGATCCCGGCCTTAATGTATCAAATACGGAGTTTGCTTTCTGTACTATTCCTGAGCTCAGTTATAGCGTCTAGAAATATAAGCCGGGATCCAGGTACATTTTTGCAAACAGTGATAAATTAGCAAAAATTCTGGCTTCTGATTGGGCAATCTCGTTACGATAACAGAGAAAAATCTACCTAGACCACGGTCATAGTGTGGAAACCGGCTATTCCAGTAATGCTTTAAAAAGTGCTAAAAATTAGATTATATGTTTTAGAAATCGACTATCCCAGCAATACTTAAAAAAGCGCGGAAGTATTGAAACGTTAGATGTACAACGATGTCGAATTCCAAACAGTCATTTGCATCGACATCTGCAGGATATTTTTTAAAGAAGAATGAGACATGTGTAATGCACCGCTACAGCGTCTAGAATACATAATGTGGAAATTTGCTATCCAAGAACCGCTAAAAAGTGTATCCCTTAAATGTGCACTGACGCTGAAATCCAGGGAGATGATCGCAGCGACATCTGCGATATATTTTCAAATTTCAAAGTAAACATCGTATTATTACAGCGGGTTTGACACCAAGCACACAGATCAGATGTATGTTAATAAAATGTTTAAAAAAATGTTACAGCGTCTAGACCAAATTGTCTTGGAGTTTTTGGAAATATCCTGCAGATATCGCTGTGATCGAAGGATTGGATTTCCACACTATATTCTAGACGCTGTAGAACCGCGGTAGCCTGTCTTTTTCGTTTGCCTCCAAGTAGATATAGATAACGTCATTTGAAGCTGTTCCTACAGTGTGGCCAGCTCATCACGTCACACGGAGTTGATTATCTGTACACAGCAATCGACACAAAAGAAAATCGGCGCACCGTTTTATACTAATCATCGTGTAAAGATGATCCAACTCTGTGTGACTTTTAAACGTCATGAACTGGCCTATTATGTCATTGGTCACGCTAACACCCTCCCATTTGCGTCCGCCATATATAGCGGCATCTTGCACTGGAGAGTGCTAAATGGGCTGCTATCGGTCAAAATCAAGAGAGAAAAGGGCAGAAGAGAGGGAAAGAACTCGTTTTTTTTTTTTTTTTTTTTTTTTTTTTGTATGTAGTTTTTCACACGGGAAGATTGATATGTCTGCTCCTCTTCTTTCATAGCTTCATGATGGTGAAATAAACCAACGCCCCCTAGATATTTCAGAAAGTCTTGGCACCCGTCACGAAAACATCACACAAAGCAGGCAAAGCAAACGAGCCAATGAATGATTTTTCTTCTTTGTTTTGCCTGCTTTGTGTGATATTTTCCTGACGCGTGTCAACACTGTTAAAAATCTCCAACTTTTGCTGCAGCATCACTCCACCTCTTTATAGAATGCCTCTATTCTGACAAATGAGAATGTTCCATACTATCGTAAAGTAATAGTTTTCTATAAAAGCGGTGGAGTGACGATGCAGCAAAAGCTACAGATTTTTAACAGTGAAGGCTTTCTCGAATATTTAAAGGGCGTTGAATAGGCCGGGATCAAGATAGATTTTACGCTATTAGCGAGATGAGATTGATCAATCAGAATCTTGCATTTTTGAAAACTTTTTTATGTTTGCAGTAAACACCGAAAAGCCTGCAGGGATGGAGGCTACTGATTGGTCAATCTAATTTTACTAACAGAGAAAAATATATCTGGATCCCGGACATTAACTTTGGTTGGTTAAGACGATTTTGAAAAAATCAAATCAGAAAGCCAATGTTTTTTAACTTTTCTGGTTAGTTTAATCGAAATCTTCCACGTCTATTACTGAAAACTGAGTTACTGTACTTTGGACAAAAACTTGAATATGAGTACACGACTTGTGCATATGTCACTACTCTTACATATAAATGTACTCTGTTATGAGCATGATTCTAACTGCAGCTGGTTAAATTTGAGTATTTGGGTATTAGAGAAAGCAATAGTGGCTCACCGTGGCTGAGTGGATAAGACACCGCGCCGCTAATCGCTTGAGAGCGTAGGTGGGGCGGGTTCGAATCTCACCGTGATCCCTACGTGATCTGATATATATGTGTTCAATAAAACAAACAAACAAACAAGCAATAGTGAAAGGTACAGTTGCCATGGAAACAACGACTTCTTTAATTCGTATAGAAAATTAATGAATAGTTGTAAATGACTTAAGTTTAAAATGTAGGCAAATGCTCTGAAAATATAAATGGCTCCCATCTAGTATTTTACAAAAGTAATTTAATATATTATCATGATGTATAAGTTGATGCAACTCTTAGCTAATGAAAATTCTGCAACAAGACTTATGTAGGTAGATCTTTTCAATGATTAATTCAGAATTCTAAGAACAAAACTAAGTTCTTAAGCGCTCTTCCTCCCCCCTCCCCCCTCAAAAAAAGAAATACGATAGAAAGATATAAGTATTTGGATAACTTCAGTATTTCTGTGATCTTTTGTCAGAGTTTAGAAAAGGTGTCTGGGTATTAAAAAAAACATAAAACAAATTTGACGAACGATAAGACTATAGATTGCAGGCAATTTTTAACTGTAAAAAATTTAATTCTAATGTTTATGCGGTTTTAATAATAGACTATTAATGATAATCAATTTACGGGAATTTTTATACGAAATTATATTCTCACATTTATGAAATAGGTATCGATAAACAGACTTGAGTAAAATTACATATTTATTCTTTCTTCTCTATAACACGATCTAAATGAAGATGAAGTTATACGTACAGTTCATATCTTTAAATTTTTAGATTTTTTTTATCAAAAATGTTTCATCATCATGTCTAGAATTGCTGGATTTACTTCTGTAGACAGATCTTCGATTCTTTAGATGCCTGCGGGGCTTCATTCTCGGATTATCCTTAGGTATTTGTAAAGGTAAATTTATTTTGCAAAACCGTCAGCAAAAAAAAGTTAGAACAAACAATTAACTGACAGACTAACTGTAAATATATATTTTATTTTGACTCTATTTGATTTTTATTAAATTTTCATCCTTCACAGAAAATTTTACGGAGATATAAATTGAGAAAGACTGATACATTGAAAGAAGAAATTGACTTTTCTTACTTTTAAATTATTAATTACTCTAAAAAATGAATGATAGATAAACAAAATGTATACTATTGTGTTTGTTTCCTGCTGATAAAGGCTATACAAGGACTAATTTTAGCGAGTAGAATTATTTCAATTATATATATAATCTGTTTTAAAAAAAGAACTGATATCTACTAAAAAACAACTTTTCAAAAGTAAAAAAAAAGCCAAGCAAAAAAAAAGGGGGGGGGGAAGTTGTGGCTAAAAAACAGTGTGATATCAAATTTCCAAGCTTATATTGTGGTACTTATTTAACATTTTTTATTAAAAATTTACCATACGCAAGTCGAGTACCTAAGTATGCGTTGATAGAAAGCCTTTTCTCCTTTACTAAATACATCATAACGTGTTTCTGAAAATTAATTTTTTTTTAATTATGCATGATGGGCTTGGCGGCCATCTTTCCATATTTTACACAAATTTCTAAGCAGACAATCTCGTAATATGTTTGCATTATTAAGAATTTTGAACTTCTAGTTTTGGTTACAGACAGATAAAATAAGAAAGTCTTTTATTTTGAAAAAAAAAAAAATTGATTTTTACTGCTTTAACTAATTAATTAACCCACTCCGAAAAAAAGTATCATAAGATGAAACCTGAAGTTACTTCAACTTTATTTTAAGACACAAATTTCTAGGCACTCATTTCCATAAATTAAAAGCATAAAATGTTTGCTTTAGCAACAATTTCGAATTTCCGATCTTAACAATGTACTTGTGTGCTTAGAAATGTGTGTAAAATATGGAAAGATGGCCGCCAAGCCCATCATGCATAATTAAAAAAAAAATAATTTTCAGAAACACGTTATGATGTATTTAGTAAAGGAGAAAAGGCTTTCTATCAACGCATACTTAGGTACTCGACTTGCGTATGGTAAATTTTTAATAAAAAATGTTAAATAAGTACCACAATATAAGCTTGGAAATTTGATATCACACTGTTTTTTAGCCACAACTTCCCCCCCCCCTTTTTTTTTTTTGCTTGGCTTTTTTTTTACTTTTGAAAAGTTGTTTTTTAGTAGATTTTACATACAGTGAAAGAAAAGATTCAGAGCTTGAAAATGCTTTATCAAATACGACAAAAACATAAATGTATTCTGTTATCACACGTAATTGTTTTACAGAAACGATATTTTTATAGAGTTTAATAAAAAAAGTTAAAAATACCATGGACAAAACTATAAGACACCCTAACATTTTAATTAAAACACCTGCTTTTTTTCGAAAATAATGTGCAATATGCAAATTTTCTGCACGCTGTTATGACGTCAGAAGTTAACTAAAGCAGACGATAACCGCCTTCACGCATTTACAAACATGCCACGAGGTACAGAATTAAAAGAAAGTGAAATTCACGAAATTTGGAGATTAAATGGAACTGGTGCTTCCGTTAATAATATTTCAAAAGTTATTAAACGCTATAGATGTGCAATTTCAAATGTTTTGAAAAAAGGAATTAATGGATCGGTGATTAAAAGATCTGGACGTACTCCTTGCTTATCCTCGAGAGGTAGACGCCAGGTGATTTCGCTCGCTACACAGAATAAGATGGCCACTACAGGCATTAAAAATGCTTTGAAACTGAATTGTTCAAAGAGAACCATTCGCAGGGTGTTGCATAATGCTTCCTATGTGAAATTTAAAAAATTGAAGAAAAAACCACCGCTTCTAAGGCGGCACAAAATGGATCGTTTAAACTTCGCTAAACAATCTATGGCATCTCCCTCCAAATGGTACTCTGTGTTATTTTCTGATGAAAAAAAAAGTTTAACCTGGATGGTCCTGGCGGGTTTCACTATTATTGGCATGATTTATGGAAGTCTCCTGATGTACAAATGAGCCGCCAAATGGGTGGAGGCTCATTAATGGTTTGGGCTGGTTTTTCGGCTCAAGGGAAAACCGATATCGTTTTTGTGCATTCAAGAATGAACTCCGAAAAGTATAAGAATCTTCTTAAAGATCAACTAGCCATATACGGTGAACTTCTTTGTGGCGAAAACTACACTTTCCAGCACGATAACGCGTCGATTCATACATCACACGTAACAAGAATGGGGCTTTCAGAGCAAAGTATCAATGTTCTTCCGGGGCCTTCTCGCTCCCCAGACTTAAATCCCATCGAAAACTTGTGGGGGATCTTAGCTCGTGAGGTTTACCGAAATGGGAGGCAGTTTACATGTGTCGAAATCCTAAAGAATGCTATAAAATGTTCTTGGGAAGAACTGTCTTGCGATATTTAGTTAGAATTGATAGATTCGAGGCCGAATTGCATCTTACATGTTATAAAAAACAATGGCGGCTCCACCAAATATTGAATAACCATGTTAGAGGATTTTCTTTTAAACCATTAGTATCTGCTAATTATGTTGACCACTGTATTTGGAAAAAAAAAGGTTGGTGTCTTATAATTTTGTCCATGGTATTTTTAATTTTTTTTTTTATTAAACTCTATAAAAATAGCATTTCTGTAAAACAATTACGTCTGATAACAGAATAAATTTATGTTTTTGTCGTATTTGATAAAGCATTTTTAAGCTCTGAATCTTTTCTTTCACTGTATCTCAAATTCAGTAGGTGTCTTATAATTATGTCCACCACTGTAGACACCCGATTTGCTTCTTGAATGACGACATTATGCTTTACGCTGGAATTGCGCATTATTCACGATACTGACATCATATGCATACTTTTCTATAGATGTTGTTTTTAAGAATCGATCGAAAAATTGGAATCCTTTAGCGGATACAAATGACATCATTTTATATATTAAAAAGCGTGTATTTTAATTCTAAAAACTTAAATATGTTTGTAGAAGTGCATCATTTTCAAACATTTAAAAAAAATTGTATGGTTTAAATTTTATTGTATAGGGTTTAGTGGCGCAAAATCCCATTAGTGACATGCTGTATCAAAATATTTTGATCGGAAAATGACGTACTGCTTTTGAAAACACGCATTTTTCGTCATAAGTTTCCATATATTTTTTCTTCTGCATGTGTACTGATGCTAAGTTTGAGACACTAGGAGAAATGCTTAAGTAAGTGAATATGACGTCATATTTAAAAGAAAATGATCATTTTCTTAGATAAAACTAAACATTTTTACACAAATGCGTCTAAAAAGCATAAACTATGATAATTTTACTCTCCGGTTTTGAGATCAGAATCTGTTAAGACTGCGACTATTCACATGGAAAGATTTTGCTGACAATCGTGACTTCAAGTTTTGAGTTAAAATGATATTGAAATGATGAAATTAAAATACGATTTTTTTAAAATTGTAAATACCGATATGAGAGGTGTGTATGTAAATTTTGAGAAGGTGAAAATGATGTCGGGTGTAGATTTCACGGGGAAAAAATTGTATGATCGCGTCATAGTGGGATACCTTTAGTGGGATACACAAATGCGTCTAAAAAGCATAAACTATGATAATTTTACTCTCCGGTTTTGAGATCAGAATCTGTTAAGACTGCGACTATTCACATGGAAAGATTTTGCTGACAATCGTGACTTCAAGTTTTGAGTTAAAATGATATTGAAATGATGAAATTAAAATACGATTTTTTTAAAATTGTAAATACCGATATGAGAGGTGTGTATGTAAATTTTGAGAAGGTGAAAATGATGTCGGGTGTAGATTTCACGGGGAAAAAATTGTATGATCGCGTCATAGTGGGATACCTTTTTATGTTTTTCATTCCGGAATACCAAGCATAAGAGCCTCAATTGACAACCTCATCATAATAACTTATCTTTATTATATTTTACTGGTTACATATATAATTAAAGTTTAATTTTAATAATGTGGACAACGGAGTTTTATAGAAAGAATAATTTGTTAACTTTAGGTTAAAATAATATTTCTTTGAGAGTTATCACTAGCCAGTATATGATGCATTTTTATGGTAACTAATTTTGTAGGTTTTTTATAATAAACGGTTCCTTCTTAAACATTTTCTTTCGTCGAAATTTGACGGCTTCCACCATGTTTAAATAAAGAAGCACTAATTACAGAGAAGCTTTAATTGCACTTGTTTTAAATTACTAATTCTAATTCTATCTCGACTATTTCCACATCACCTGAATGGTTATGGAAAGTTGCTGCTTGCCAACTCAAGGTAAATTTAGCACTATAATTTTAATATTCCTTTATTGAAAAATTTTGAATTGACCGAAATGTAAAACCAGTGCATCATCTCATTAACATAATCTACATCTTCATACAACAGGGTTCTACAGTTTCATGAAAAAGACCAATAAAAATATCAACTTATGTAATCGTGAGATTGCATAAGGCGTATTTTTCTGTAAGTCAATACTGCTATTTTTGGCTTAAAGTCGAGAAAATTTACCTCCTGTACGAACCCCGTAGAAAGCATTTTCTTTAGAAGATGCTGTTTACAACCCAGCAGGAAAAATGAAGGAATGTAATACCACTTTAAAAACGTTCCTAAACTTATGGACATAGATCTGATAGACCAAGTGCGACTAATTTCCCAATCACCTCCTCCTTCCCCCCCCCCCCAAAAAAAAAAACTGTAAGTAATTTTCTTAAGAGGCTACATATTTCATTAAACATTCAATCTTAGAAAACGAATAATTTTCAATCAAGAACTGATTACCTTATACGAGGATAGTCCAGGAAGTAATACCCGTTTACTTATAATTAAAAGAAAAATTAACGAAAGTAAATAATGATTTTATTTAAATAGAATTAATACAATTACTCATTTTTCAACAGAAACCTCCGTTGTTGAGACATTTGTCGTATCTTGAAGCCAGTTTGTTTATGTCTTCCCCGTAAACCCCGTAACCCCATAAACCGCCAAAGTAGACAGCCAACGCTGTACACCTCCTTTTAAGTCATAATCACTTTGAAAATGTTCGCCTGACAAGAAATCCTTGAATTTAGAGAAGAAATAATAGTCACTTGAAGTCAAGTCTGGGCTATAGGGAGGCTTGTCAAAAAACTCCCTCTTAAACTTCCGAAGAAAATTACTTCCCTCTTTGAAATTTCAAACCTAGCGCCTTACAAATGACTCTTCTATTGTTCCCGTACCGTGCACTTCAGCAATCCTGCGATGAATTTCGCTTAGAAGGACATTTTCGGCATTCAGAAAGGCCGCCAAATGCACTTCGCATTTGGCGGGATTTTCTATCTTATGCGCCATTGTAAACAGTCACAAAACTAACACTATGCATCGGAAGAACTCGAACTTTACCCCCGGAAAGCTACGATGTTAATTTAGACACCAGCACCCCTTTACGTTTAATGGGATCAATAGCGCCATCCGTATGAGTAAATGGATAGTATTTTCTGGAAAGCTCTCGTACATAGGTAATATTTAAATAAAGAAGCACTAATTACAGAGAAGCTTTAATTGTATTTGTTTCAAATTACAGAGACAAATTCTATCTCGGTTATTTCCACATCACTTGAATGATTATTGAAAGTTGCTGCTTGCCACCACACCCGTATCTTTTTAAATATCCAAAAATCCTTCTCAAATACTTAACAACTTTTATTTAAAATTTGCCAGCCCATTATAATGCTTAATAATTTACGAAATTCAAATAATATTTATCTAAACACTACACTGCAAAAAAAGAGAACTAGTTCTTAATCTAGGAAAATACAATACAGGGTGTTCACTCTCAACGGTGTCCAAAGGCTAATTCCTAAACCGTTAGTAATAGACATATAGTTCCAAGTACAAAAATGTTTTATATGAGGTAAAAAAAAAAAAAAAAAAAAATTAAAATCAATTTGTATCAATAAAAAAATTTCTTAAAAAATTACGAATTTTAAATTTTTATAGGGTCCCCGGTCCTATAAGTTATGTTTAGTAAAATTTTCCTGTTACACTGACAAGTAAGACAAAAAAAGTCCCGTTATTCTACGATTAAAATTGACAGAGTAATAGCTATTTAAAGTTGGAGCATATTTTTTGCTGCAAATTAGGGGTCATTCACAAATTTAATAGAAATATAATTTCGTCAGATATAATGAAAAAAATCGTTGAGAGTACAATTAACACTGTAACATAAATTTGAAATCTTTCATCATTCTGACATAAAAATGCAAAATATGCAATTTGTAATAAACATATTAGAAGGAAAAAACACCAGAATTTTTGTTAAATAAAATGATGAAAATTAACAGCCTCAATTCTTTACAAAATGATACATATTTTAAAATGTTATTAGGTTACACTAGCCTGCAAAAGTTGGGTTATGTCATGTTTTTTAGCTTTTGATGATTGATTCTTATGTATTCTGTGCCGCTGAAATCGAAAATGACCTTCATTTTTCACCATCATGTAAAGATTATTTGCAAATTGTGAATTTTAAAGTTAAAAAAAGAAAAAAATAGATGTGATTGTTGTGTTCCTAACTCTTGATAATTGATTTTTATGTATTTTTTACCGCTGAATCCAAAAATGACCTACATTTTTAACCATTTTCATGATTTTACGCAAATTGTAAATTTCAAAGTTAAAAATTTTAAAGTTAAATTTGAATCTTCTCCCCAACCTCATCGAACCTCTGAGCTGTTTAGCTGTAAGAATCCCAGTCTAAGCCAAAAAATTGAATAAATTATTGAATAAAATAATATAAAATAAAATCAAAAAAGTTTTACAGTATCAGATTTTCGCTATATTTTAACTTTGAAATTTATCATTTGCAAACAAATTTTGACGCGATGGTTAAAAATGAAGGTCATTTTCAGATTCAGTGATAAAAAGTGCATAAAAATCAATTATTAAAAGTTAAAAATCACAGCCATCTCCTCTATTTAAAAATACCCGATTTTTGTATTTTTTTAACTTTCATAATTTAAGAGATGCGAAAAATCCTGATATGGTGGTTAAAAATTAAGGTAATTTTCGAATTCAGTGCTAAAAAATACATAAAAGTTAAAAACCACAACCATGGTATCCTTGTGTTATCTAATTTAAAACATTTTCTTAAACTTCTTGGCGGTAATCTATCCAAAATTTTTGTGTTATCCTGTAAAATCCTGTAAAGTATAAGTGGTAATCACCGAAATTCATAATATTAGACTGTCATCAGATTTACGTCAGTATGTAAAATTTAATCTCGATGGGATATTTGAAATTGAGTTAAAGTTCGAGTACAAATTTTGAACTGGAAAAACATACATACGATCGTCGAAGTTAAATAATAACTTATAAAAATAACATAATTTTTTGTTAAAAGAAATCATGAAAAGAAACAGTCTCAAATCCTTAGAAAATAAAACATATGTTAAAATACAATTATTTTAGCCAATCTGAAACATAATTAAAGTTAGTTCAATCATAATACTTGTAGAATTTTTTCAAAGCATACATAAACATGAAATAAGTTCTTCGAATACTTTAAGCACTTGGTATATGACCCCTCAAACCATGCCCTAGCTGATTTTTGTTCAGAAGCGGGAAAGTGGTACAAGTCTTGCATTTTTTAAGTTTCATAACTCGGTCAATTTTAGTGTTATGGGAACGGAACATTTTTTTGTCTTACTTGTCAGAGTAATGGGAAAATTTTACAAAATATAACTTATAGAATCGGGGGAACCGTATAAAAATTTAAATTTCGTTATTTAAAAAAAAAAAAAAATGTTTCTATTGACCCAAATCGCTTTTTAAATGTTTCTTTACCTGATTTAAAACATTTTTGCAGCTGTAACTATATGTCTATAACTAACAGTTTGTGAATTAGACATTGGATACCGTTGAGAGTTGACACCCTGTATAACCACGAACGGAAATAGAATAACGTCTGCTGACTTACCCACGTATACAAAAAGCGTTTTCTATCGTTAGAAAACTCATACAAAAACCAATTTTCGACATTTAAGTGGATAGATCACGTTAAGCAGCCAGAAAATGGCCGTGTTTAAAACAGTACGAAAAAATCTGTAGTTCCTTAACAAATGAATGAAACGCAACAATATTTTCTTTATTTTCAAAAATTCTTATGGTTTGATAAAATATTCAAATACACATACACTTAGTACTATTAATTAATTAAATCATAACGATAAAAGTGGTTTTTAAAAAATATGAATATTGAAATATGCACTAGGCGCGCACGATTTTATAAATTCTACTGCAGCTATATGTTTAATGCTTTATATTTTGTTACTTATGATACTATATTTTACACTGCACCTAACTTTCAAAGTATAATCAAATTTCTTAATGTAATTAATGACTTTTCTAATCATATTCTCTAAATTTCAGTAAATAAAATACACATATTTTTTTAATCCACAACTTTCAGTAACAAAAATCCGACTATATTGAGGTTCAGCATAAACTAACACATGTAAACTAAGAATTACGTAATTTAAAGGTTCTATGATAATTAGTTTTTAAATCAGAGTGCACGCAATACACCAAAAAATCAATTTTTAGAAAAACGGTTTCAAAGTTCGCTTATAACATTATAACAAATGCTTTTATGCGAGATGTTTTCAGACATAACTTCTGTTCTATTGGTATTTTTGGATTTGTAACTTTTGAAGGTATCCATTCTGAAATTTGTGAAAAATCATTTTTTTTAAACCGTCAACGTGATCTGCCCCTTAAAGAAGCCTTTATATAAAATAAAACTTTTTTTTTATGCTGCTGATTTGTGGAAACGTTTCGTTTCCCAGTAGTTTGCAACAAATGCTTTTATGCGAGATATTTTTAGCCACAACTTCTGTTCTAATTGGTATTTTTGGATTTGTAACTTTTGAAGGTATCCATTCTGAAATTTTTGAAAAATCATTTTTTTAAACCGTCAACGTGATCTGCCTCTTAAAGAAGCCTTTATATAAAAAAAAAACTTTTTTTTATGCTGCTGATTTGTGGAAACGTTTCGTTCCCCAGTAGTTTATAACAAATGCTTTTATGCGAGATATTTTTAGCCACAACTTCTGTTCTAATTGGTATCTATGGATTTGTAATTTTTGAAGGTATCCATTCTGAAATTTTTGAAAAATCATTTTTTTTTTAAACCGTCAACGTGATCTGCCCATTAAAGAAGCTTTTATATATATATATAAATATATATATATATATATATATATTTGCTGCTGATTTGTGGAAACGTTTCGTTTCCGAGTAATTTACAACAAATGCTTTTATGCGAGATATTTTTAGCCACAACTTCTGTTCTAATTGGTATTTTTGGATTTGTAACTTTTGAAGGTATCCATTCTGAAATTTTTGAAAAATCATTTTCTTTAAACCGTCAACGTGATCTGCCCCTTAAAGAAGCCTTTATATAAAAAAAAAAAACTTTTTTTTATGCTGCTGATTTGTGGAAACGTTTCGTTTCACAGTAGGTTTTAATCTGTACATATGAATCAGTTTTCTCAAAACGTAGTATATGGTTTTTCAGATGCTATCCGTTCTGAAGCAAACATTTTCTTATTCAATAAACATGTTTTACATGAAAGCGTAAAAGAATAACTAAGTTTTCTGCTTTTTCAGAATTTAGTGTCGCCCCCGATGAAAAAAGAAATGTATATAAATATAGATACAGTAGAGTTCCGAACTTTTACCTTTGGAATGGATCACTTTCTTTTGATGGACTGATGGCTTCTATTATTAAGAAACAGCCATTATAAATGAAGTGTTAGGTGAAGATGAAAGAGCAGCCGTAAATAGTTCGAAATTTGATTTTCTGGTCAGAATGGGGAAAAAAATGGCCATTTTTTTTTTTTTTTTTTTTTTTTTTTTTTTTTTTTTTTGTAATTCCGTTACATTACGGCCAATGATAATAAAATATTGCAAGTGCATTTTAATGATGTTCAGCCTTCTGAATGGTCTGAAATTTTAAATATATAATTGTGGCAAAATTTTGTCTAGCCATTTCCAATTTCAGGAAAATTGGATAGATAGTTTAATTACAGGGGCAGTAAAAAGTTTTCCGTTACGTTATGGCCAATAGGAAAAAAATATTGCAAGTGTATTTTAATGATGTTACGGCCTTGCGAACAGGATGAAATTGATATGCATTTATGAAGTGCACTAAAATATATATTCAGTACAATATGCGATGCAAAAAATATTTATAAAACTAGTTATAGTATGAACGTACCTCATTTGCCACGTTTGACGATCAATTTCCAACTTCTACATTTTTAGGTGCTTTCGTAATTATATAAACACGTAGCACCTATAGTCGTCGTGCGATCCGTCTGTCTGCCCGTCCGTATATAACAGAGCAAAAATTATCCAACTGAATGGCATGAAATTTTAACTATGTAATTGTTTGCAAAATTTTGTCGAGCCATTTCAAATTTTAGAAAAATCGGATGTATAGTTTAATGACAGGGACAGTCAAAAGTTTTCATTTACATTATGGCCAATGGGAAAATATGATTTCAAGTGCACTTTAGTGACGTGACAGCCTTTCGAACAGAATGAAATGGATATGCACTTATGAATTGCTGAATTGCACTAAAATATACATTCAGTACTATATGCGGTGCAAAAAATATTTATAAAACTAGTTATAGTACGAACGCAACTCATTTTCTACGTCTGACGTGCAATTTCCAACTTTTTATTTTATTTTATTTTATTTTTTTTTAGTGGATACGTTTAATATATCTGTATTAAGATTTAGATAGAAACTTTCATCATGGAATAATACAGTCCTTTAGAAGAAGAATGAATTCATGTCATGAATCGCAAACCATGTATTTTTTACTAAAAAATTTTGCTGAAACTATCTTCTTTTTCTTGATCTAGTAAATTTAAAAGTTCATTAAGCGAAAAGGTTTTTTTTCGGAGCTCATGAATAATAAAACAACACCTTCATAAGTTAAAATAAACTTCATAAATATTACTTTAATAACTTAGAAAATATTTATCCTTTTTATAATTATAGGCAAATATTCATTAAAAATATGAGTTGATATTTAACATAGAAAAGCGATATGTTTTCAAAAAACTATATGCTTAAATAAACAGCTTCTACAAATAAAACATTACCCAACCATTAAGAAAGATAATGAGGAAAGAAAAATCATGCGTTAAGCATAGATTATGAAACACTTTCCACCACTTCCTGAATGCTTTAATAAAACTTCGTTACTTAGGGAAATAAGGTAAATAAGATGACTAAATGAACATTTTATAAAACGTATAAAACATTTGAAAAACTGATTTCAGTAGTTGCCGTCCATAGCCAAATATGTATTCCAATTCTTTTGAACATCCCTATATTTGATGTGTAGGTTGATATATATACTATATAATGGGAAATTTTATTTTAGCAAGAAAATGCATAACAGGTTGAAATTCATCTTTCAGCAATTTATATTCAGAGATGGAAATATACTTGAATAATTTTGTACAGTACTGTAGTTCACCTAGTGCCTTTATTACTTATCACTATTTAGCTAAAATTTAATTCAAGTTAAAAAAATTTTTAAATTACTGAAATTACATTTCCAGAAATTATCACCCAAGACGGCCATGTATCCAATTCTTTGCGTGGCCCTGTACATCATTTTACCTGTATTCTATAAATATTTCTTAGTAAACTAAATTCAGTTCAGCGTAAAAATGCATAACTCCTTTAAAACTCACCTTTAAATAATTTATGCTCATACACAGTAACCTTTGCGAATTCATTTCTGTAGCCCTGTATATGAACTATAGCATTTATTCACACTTTACAGTATGCATAAATATAGTGAGAAAAGCGCATATCATAATTAAAAATGCATTTCGAGCAATCATTACTAATATACAGTAATTCGGATACAATATAGTATCTGAAATCTTTTCAAATACACCGCAAACAATTCCCCCTATTCCATTATGAACGGAATTATTTTGTGTGGCCCTGTAAATGAACAATAACTATTCTTTGCACCGCGTATTCAACAGAATGCATATTTTAGTGGACTTCATAAATGAATATCAATTTTACTATGTTTGAAAGAGTGTGACGCTATTAAACAATCATTTGAAACGATTTTTTCCCTTTTTCCGTAATGTAACGGAAAACTTTTGACTGTCCCTGTAAATGAACTAAACATGCTACAAACTTCGTTTGAAATAGAGAACGTGCTATGGTAGATGTCACTAACGTTCAAAAATTTCAGAACGATCCGAGCATATTTACGAGAGTTAGAGCGGGGACAGACTGCCAGACGGACAAATGGACAGACAAACCGAAGCCATAATCACTTTTCACCTTTGTTGGAAAGGTGTTAAAAAACAAATATTTGGAGAGTAGCTGTTGGGAATATGCACAATATTTATAAAATAGGGTACATTTTTTTTAATATGCCGTAATTTTTTATTTATTTATTTATTTATTTATTTATTTTTATTTGTTATTCGTTGATTTCTTGTTGAAGTTTGCGCACTTATGTATCATTTAACACCTTATTTCATTTTACAGATATTATATAAAGCATCAAAAATGTTGTTTTTGTAAACACTTGCATTTCGGCCCATACCTATGGGTAAGATGGCCAACTATCTAGGTGTAAGATGCCTTGTGGAATTTCAATGTAAACAGTAATTTTTGTGAAGCAGTATAAAACATAATGGGACGAATAAAAGTAACTTTAATATTTTTGACACACTAAAGTTGTTAACTTACTTAATATTAGGAAATTACAAAAATATGAATCTAAAAAACGTTGGCAATTTAATAAAAGGACAAATAAATATTTGAAAAAAAAGTTATGTTCTACTTAACAAACTCTACTTTTAAAAGAATTATTGCTCTTAAATATGCCTATTTTAAACATTATAATGAGTTTAAATACGATAAAGCCACTGTGATTAAGTGCTTTAGAGTGCAGATTTTTTGTTGGTGTTTTTCATATGCCCCTTTGTTCTTTTCAACTATAACTCAGATCTGCTTCCACTGATTTGATGAAGTGGGAACCGGCTGCCCATTTATGCTTTACAGAAAGGCGAGGTACCAGTACTCTCTAAAAACATCAGATTTATTTCACTGATGTTTAAACTAAGACTTATATAGGCAAATAAAGAAGTCACGTAAAATATTTTTGACACGTACCAGAAGTGTTTTGACGAAATAGCAATAAAAAAGTACCACATAAAATGTTTTTAAAAGAACGCAAACAGAAATTAAAATTTCAGTAGGGAACCCTCTTCCTTACAACTGAGGGGCGTTTCCGTACAGCGCCTGCGCATATGAAAACTACATGATTGGGCATTTTGTACAACACGGCATCTCACCTCAAATTATTCTATGTATGCATAATTATATGGTTTGTCTAAATTTATATAAAATACACTTTTAAATGGTATTTTATATACTATAATTAGTATTTTTATGAACGACTAAAAAATATGTTTATTTCTTTACAGAGACTAATAACATTGTAAGTATTAGTAATAATAAACTAAGAATAATCGTATTTGAGGCTTAAAAACAGATTGTTTCATAATCATCTTGAAAAAAAAACCTTACATGAATAACTGTCCTCTATATGGCTAATAAAAATATGTGCCCGTTCGCGCCTAGCGCCCTATATTTAGTATGCTACAAAAAGGCATAAAAAATAGGCTTGAACATGTAATTTCATAATTTAAAAAATACGTAATTGAAAAAGTCCACAAGTTAAGATTATGACTTATTTATTTGGTTCCTTGGTAGAAAAAACACAAAAAAACTTTTTTTTTTTTTTTTTTTTTTTTTTTTTTTTTTTTTTTTTTTTTTTACATTTCGTCATCTTGTAAAATGAAAAATCCATAAACTCCGAAAAAATAATTGCCCAGGTGAATAAATATTAACTGAAAATATAAGTTTAAACATGTCCGTGACAAACTAGAATTTCAAAAACAATTATGCAAGGTTTTCTTTACACGCTCGACAAATATTGTAAAATCAAAAGTGTTGTGTGACTTTTGGCAATGTAATGTATATGGTTTTTCTGTCCCTTTTTTTAAAAGCATTTTGCCTGAAAAAAAAAATATCTTTCGACATAAAATTCTGCGGAACATACATATTTATCATTTAGAAAATAATAGGGGAAAAAGTTTAACAGTAAGAATTTTTTTGTAATTTTAATTACTAAAAACTGTCAATAAAAACTTTAAAAACAGTCAAAATAGGTTTATTCAACTGTTTAGGGTAGACCGGGGCTAGTTGTCCATAGGGGTATGTTGACCCAGTAGCGATATTTTTCTTTTTAACTTTGCGTGAGATGACCAAGGTGAGTCCAGCTAAAGTATGCGTTGCTTCGCTTTCCTCCTCCAACATCAACGCCATTGAAGTCGGAGCGTCTGTTAAAGAATTATTGAGAATTTTCAAAATTTTGCAAAGGCGAGTAAATTTCCTCTCTTATAAATAATCGTTTTTTATTTGTTTGTAGATTACATTTTAGATTTTGATATATAATAATTCAGAAAAATAATTTTTCGTGGTTATTGTATGGAAAGTTTTTTTAGTGAAATACTTTCAGAATAATTCCTTACAGTCATGAAAAACAAAAATGGCGATACGGTGTTAGTTGGCCCATTCGCCACGGGGCATGTTGGCCCGGCGGGCCAACATGCCCCGTAAGAATTTGACTCTGGGGTATTGGAGTTTTGGTAGTTTTAATGAATTATTTTATTAAACATTTAAAATAATAATAATAAGTTATAATAGTAAGTAATAATAATAATAATGATAATAATAATAATAATAATAATAATAAGTAAATTCAGTATTGACGACGGGTTCGACACATTTTAGCTTCTTAAAATATGAGTTAACTTTGCTTCGAGTAGAAAAATTTTTGAAATCAAGAAATATTAAAGCAAATTCTTCCTCCCGCACATGCCGAAATTAATTTTTAAAGTGCAAGCTGGTTATTCTTCTGAAATCTGTTTGTGCGTGGTAGAAACAGATTTGAAAAATCCTGCTTGAAAAGTATTTTTAAAAACATAAAAATTTTATAAACTGAGATATACTTTACAAACTAACTCTCATTGAAAGAATATTGTTTTTTCTATTAGACGGTGTAAAGAAATTATACGATGTTTCGAAGTTTTAACAATTTCAATAAAAGCGAAATTTATTTGTCAGCTGTTGCCACTATCAATATGACGCTTGGTTACTTACGGACACGTGTTTTATAATATAGATATAATTAGAACTGATTAAAATCTCATATTTTTTTCCTTCAGAGAAATTTAGACATATAAATTTATATACCTCAAATTTTGAAAAAAGAATCGTCACATAAATGTTTAGTAATTTTAAGATATTCCTTAAACAACCACAAGCAGTTGATTATTAAAAGGTTTATATCTTTTGATGTAAAAATCGTATTTACATGCGAATTGGGTCATTTTATAATACTTACTCTTTTGTTTTAAGAAAACAAGATACAAATATATCTTTTTTTCAGAACATTTTGTCACGAGCATCCTTAATTATATAAAGCAGAACAAACACAGTAGTGTAAAAAAATTCCTTTTACATGCATTACCACTCATGAAACCTAAGTCAATTAAGGGATCACAGGACCTTTGAGTTTGTCAAAAAGATCAAAAACATCGCCTTTTTCAATGTACCAAAACGCAAATAGTATGCAATTAATATCTTTATTTTCCCTTTCTGCCCAAAATACCTATTCTTAGCTGTATTATCCAGAAACGATAAATGTTGAATATACAAAATTAATTAAATTTAAAAATTCATCTTACTAATGCGTGAATTAAAATCATTAAGTGCTGCGCGCATAATAAAACACTATATTATTATGCATATAAGAAACATTTTTTGAAAGAAATAGAATCATAAAAGATACCTACTTTTAAATTAAAACAAAAATATATACAAAATGTTTTGTTTAAAATTTAATTAGCACAAACTATAAAAAAATACAAAATTTTCTAAAAAAAATTTCATGTTTTTCAAGTGCAAAAAAATTAATAACGAAAATATGTGAACTTTTCGGGTTTTAGCATGAAGATAATAAGGCAACGAATATTTGGCAAAGTTTTTAAAGCTGTAGTTTATATACAGTAGATTTCCGTTACAACGAACTCCACGTGACCGCTAAAATATTTTCTTGTAACGATTATTTCGTTGTAACGGAGTTACTCCTATTTATCTAATGAATTACATATACACGCGAACTAATTATGTAAGATAAATTTACCTCTCGTTATAGAAGACTTTAATGGAAGACTAGTTAAATTAACATAGGAAAAATTAGTAAAATAAAATTCAATGTTAAAAATACAAAATTACGAACTAACCTTTATTTAGTAGCACATTATTACAGAAAATCTGTGATTTAATTTGTACAAAGGAATGTGTAGTTGATGCAACGAGTTGTGTGCAACGAATAAATGTGAGAAAATACCTCCTTTGGAATTTTCTTTTGATGAGAAACAAAAGCACGCATTTTTTCCAAGCATGAAAGAGCTCGCGAAGCGGTAACTTTTGAATCGTTGGTGAACTTTTGATATCGTCATCACTGCTTTCGAAATTTTGCCGGTCTAATGTACTATTAATGAACAAAATGATATCTTCATCAGACACTTCAGTGCATATTTGAATATTGTCATTCACAGATAAGAAATCCTCCAAATCCACCTGATCAGGGACTGATGTTAATTTTTTGGTAGCCTTCCAAATTGTGTTTAACTCAGACGATTCATCTAAATCTAAAATTTCTGATTAATTTTTATTCGGTCTCAGTTAACCGGGCATGTTTCCTACAGTTAGGAATTGCTTTCTGGCTAATTTCTTGCCACAAACCAGAGAACATTTCAAAAAAAGAGCTCGATGAAGATTTTTCGTTGTAACGGAATTCCTAAAAATATGCACTTCGTTAAATCGGAATTTTTAATACATTAAGGTTAACGTAATTTGAAAAGGGAATTTGTCAAATTTCGCTGTAACAGGATTTTTCGTTGTAATGGAATTCGTTGTAACGGAAATCTACTATAGTTTGAAAGTGACAGTGCGCGCAAACTCCAAATTTTCTAATCTGGAAAAACGTCTTGTTTCAAATATGAAAGGACTTTCAATTCTACTACAGTCTACAAATGATTATAACTCAAGAAATAATGCAGATTTTTAAATGGGTTTTTTTGCATATTGTTGAGAAATTGAAAAAAAGTTCGGAATAAAACAAAACCTAAAAACTGATTTTTTGAAAGTTTAAAGGTCCTGGGGCCTCTTAATGTTATTCAACACAAAGTGCTGTCTTTGTATGCGATCATTACATTAGCTATGAAAGGATATCAATTCAAAATTTTCATAAATGTTAGAACTGTATTTTAATGTTTGCTAATTGAATTAATTTAAATCGAATATCTAAAGTAATTTATTCGCTTACGTAAGCGAAATATAGCTAAAATGTTTTCATAAAAAAAAAAAAAAAAAAAAAAAAAAAATGGACTATTACTATTTGCGGAACAGGTGGATCTCCCCCCCCCCCCCCTTCTCTCTCTTAAGAGGGGGTCTGAGACAGAAAAATCTTAAAATTTTCTTAATTTTTTTTATTACATTAAAAATTTCTCTGTTTTTTCTGTTTAAAATGAAGTTTAAATCATGTTTCTATCTTAATTGGAACAGGAAATATTCATTTTAAAGTTTTTATTTGCTTGCAAAATCTAGCTTTCAAGCAATTGTTGTCATGAAAACGACTTTTTAAGAAAATGCGTTTTTCTTCATGATGGGTTTTTTCACCATTGTTATGAATAAAATTGCTATAAAATTGTTATAAATTGTTATATGTAAACTGTTATAAATCAAGAACCGTTAAAGGTAAATGATTCAAACTTGGAACACGTATTTTTCAATTGTTTTACTTTAATTTTTATTTAGCAAATTTGAAAAAAATATTTACTTTTGAAAATATGATTTTTATTTTTAAAATTACGTCATTTTTTTTCAAATTTTTACTTTACATATTTTTAATTTTTATTTAAATTTATATGCTTTAAAATGCCGAATACAGTGAAACCCCGATTTAACGTAACCCGTACTTAACGATTTCCCGCATGTAGCGTCATTATTTATCAGTCCCAATTAATTTCCTATACTGGTAATGTTAAAAAATCCCGGATTTAACGTTATCACTTACAAATATTTCCCGCATTTAACGTTTTTTCAGCCGAAAAACACTCCAGGAAAATTTTCCTAAAATAGAAGTTCTGTTAAAAAATAAATAAATAAATAAATAAAACAAAAATAAAAATAATAGACATTCAAAATCAATACGTGCAAAATTCGGAAACCTCTCTCACATTTTTTTTTACAAACTGCAGGAGCAAGATTCAGCCTCCCTCCCCCACTTCCTTTCGTGCCCCTTTTATCTGATTGGATTTTGCTTACTAGAGCTTAGCAGCCGGGAAGCTCGGATCACGAGCAACCAATAAGTGTTTTCTAATGTTAAAGTGTCGCCAACTTATGAAATGAAGAGAAAGAAACGGTTCTGTAGTAAAATAATTTGGGAAATTTGATATTTTTTCAGTAATTTTGTTTTTTGTAAATTAACAAACTAAGAATTTTAATTAACTTTTCTTTCACTTTGATGTGCTTGAAATAAAAAATAGTAAAATTTGTTCTTCACAAGTGACTTAAAATAAAAATTGCAGTACGAGAAAGAAATCGTTCCCTTCAAATAGGGAAGGCCAAGAGAAAAGTATGCAAAAGCTCATATATGTTGAGACTGCGTTTTGGGATGTAGCTGCTTAAAAGATGACACAGAGTAAAATAACAGATTTCTTTAAAGCATAATTTAAAAAACTGATGTCTAAACATAGTCATTTGTCTATGTAAATGAAAGTATGTCACCTAAATTAACCTTTATTTTATGCTCAGGGTTTTGTTTTGTCTTACCCCGATTTAACGTTTTCCCGCATATAACGTCATTTCTTTGTGGTCCCTTGAATAACGTTAAATCGGGGTTTCACTGTATAAATTAAAACTTACATATTTCTGATTATTTAACTGCAAAGAATTGTAAAGTGGGTACAGACGCCGCGGTGGGACAGATGCACATAGATTGTTTAGGCGACACTAGCGTTCGCTAGACCTATTTTAGAAGTTCGTAGTGTTCCACTATGCTGTGTGATGTGTTGTATGCATTTCCACTGCTTAATTGTCAGTATTTACATATTTATGCAAGTTTTTATGGCTCGAACCTGCGTGGTAAGTTGCTAAAATTATTCTAATGAAGTTTTATTACATATTTTAAGAAAAATAAACAGAGTTTTCATCCCAAAATCGATTGCAACTATAGACTATATCCTCGTAAAATACAGACATGTGCTTGCCTTTCTCTCACGTCGTTCACATGATACAAAATGGCGACGCGGCATCTTACCCGCCACTATGGGACAGATGCCGCACCGAGGTTGAGGGACAGATGCCGCAAAATATATTTTTGTTTTTCGCTTCAATAAATTCATCACTGCGATTTAAGTAGAACTTACATTTAAATGAATGTATATTAGCGCATTCCTTTACTTATAAAAATATTCCCAACAACAATGTTGGTTCACCATGTATGAATAAGGAAAACGTAGGCCGTTTACAATTCTCACCATCTAAACTGTTAAACAAAATATCTCCTACCCCAATGGTCAAAAGACCTATACAGCCAAGTAAGAAAAAGTAAAAGGATACAAATACTACAAGCACAGGGTTTATAAACAATAAAAAAGAAGAAGGGAATGAAAAACAAAAGAAACTAGAAAGCGTCAAAGAGCGACAACTTAGCGGAAGTAAAATGTGTAAAAAAAGGAAGGGAAAGATCAACTTGAAAACGCCTTACTTGAGGAAAAAACTAAAATATAAGTCATTTTCCGACAATGGGTAAATCGTTCCTTTTATGCATTTTGATGGCAGAACTGGATTGGAATTTGATGACTCTGCATATGTTGGGTGGCTGGAGTCTTATCAAGGAGCAAAGTCTAAAGCGGAAGGGATTCAGTGCATCAAATTCAATCGATAGCTGCATGAAAAACGCTTACTTTACTTTTGCAACGGGTAGTGTGGTGTGATTAGGGGCGAATGGAAATACAAAATCAAAGAATGAGAAGAAAAGCTAAAAATAAACAGACTAGGACCTAAATAGAATAGAACTAATACTTACATTAAGAGTAAACTGCAATGTTCGCCTGGATGTAAACCAGTGATTTATATCTTTTTTGGAACTATGCTGCCTATTGTTTCCCGTAATTATGCTATCGATTCATGTAAATTCAAATCATTGTCTTCTCATTTTCACTTTTTTTCTTAAGATTTGTTTATAGAGATTACACTTTTGCATTTTACACTTTTCACACAACTTTTCACAATTTAGTGATATATATAATTTTTGTAAGTTTACTGTTATTTGTTTTCATTTTAAGTAGATTGAGAAAATAAAAATGCGATTTGCTTTAAAAAAAATAAACAGCCTAGCATTTTTTTCCTTGCGGCATATGTCTCACACCCCATGCGGCATCTTATCCAGCACATAAAAAATAATGTTAAAAAAGGACCTGTGGGAAAATAATTATGCCTACTTTATTAAGAGGGTTTTAACTTGTTTAACATAGAAATTAGATTCTAAATGGTTTGATCAATGATTTCTGGTACTTAGTTTGTTGTTTTTTGCTGTATTGTAAATTTTACAAGAAAAAAAGAAAAACTGCGGCACCTGTCCCCACTTTACTATAATTGAAATTATACAAATAATATTTCGAGTTATAACGATTTTAAACTACTCCACTTTTTTAATAAATTTTAAATTTCAAATTAAAAAAAAATATGAGAAGTTTTATCATGGGATTTTATTTACAAATGATATGGTTAACTATCACAAAAATTTTCGAAATTTTAACTCAATAAATAAAAATTATTTGAAAATGTTTCCCGGATCCCCTTAATAGTTCTTTCAAGAACGAGGCCAGTTTGGATAGGTCAAGCACTGAAGATCACACTTGAAAAAATAAGTAGCGATGTTTCTTATATGTTCTCTGCAATTATAAATATTAAACGATGTTACGGGATCGGCATTATTTATTTTTGTTCAAAATCACGCGATCAGAGATGAAAAATGTAAAGAAAAAACAATTGACTTGAAATGACATTTATTATTTTGTTTTTGCGCGTTCACATGTTATTGTCGCTGGTTAAAAAAGAAAAAGGGACAAGTTTTGATGTATTCTGTGGCAACTTCTTATATTTTTGTAGATTCAAGTAAGAAAGAAAATAAATGCTGGTAGCTTGTTTTTTATGAGTTATTATTACTAAGTTTTGAAGTTATCTCACCGTAGGAGTTGTTCCATAAATAGTACAACTATACGAGCACAAAGGTGCTAATGTGAGTATGGTTTAAGTTTAAAATATAAAGTTTATTAAAAGTCATTCATTCGTAGAATTTAAAAGTAAACAAAAATCTGCTTTGCGTGGTACGTTTTGTGGATTTTTTACATTAGTGGCGTCCGCCGGTACAGGACCTGAGTTTAAACAAGGTTATCTATCACACGTAGTTTAAAAGGTATTAATAAAAAAAAATTAAATGAAATAAAGATTTTCCATGATGTTTAAGTTGGTTAAAGGTTTTAAAAAGGAAGATTTGATCTTCGTAGCCGAGCAATTAGGTGAAATAGCAGCACCACCGGCTTCACTTGTGGCACTTAAAGATTTAATTTTGAATTGTAAGGCATATAAAGATGAAGCATTGAATATGGAATTACAAGCAAAGATTGAAGGCGAAAAGTTAAAATTGGCGCACGAGTTAGAATTGGCAAAACTTCAGTCAGCAGTAAACAGCCAAGGTGGAGCTCTTAATCCAATTAACGATAGTTATGCAATGAGAAGAAAGTTTACGCTGCCCAAATTAGAATTCAGAAAGTTTGGCGGTGAAATAATAGACTGGTTACCGTTTTGGTGTCAATTTAGACAAATTGATGAAGATACAGAAATAGCACCAGAAGATAAATTTCAGTACTTGGTGCAAGCAACAGTTGCCGGCTCCCGAGCAAGAGAAGTGGTAGAGAGTTTCCCGCCAAGTGGCACTAATTACGCCAAGGCAATTGAGAGTTTAAAAATCCGTTTTGGTAGAGAAGATATATTGGTAGAAGTCTACGTGAGAGAACTACTCAAATTAATAATATCAGTACAAACGAAGGGAAAATTCTCGTTGACATCGTTATATGATAAATTGGAATTATATTTACGAGCCTTAGATACATTAGGTGTCACAACTGACAAATGTGCATCAATTTTATATCCATTAGTTGAGTCCTGTTTTCCAGCAGAATTTCTAAAAGCGTGGAATCGCACGAACATATCGTCTGAGAAAACTGAGGCACAGGACAGATTAAATAGTCTGATGCAGTTTTTGCGAACTGAAGTAGAAGGTGAAGAAAGGGTGTCACTCGCCGTAGCTGGTTTTGGATTAGCTAAAAGTGAAGACCGTAAATATGTCGCAAAAAGGAATCACCATAATTTTGAACATAAAACCGGTAAAACTTTGACAGCGGCAGGTCTGTTGACTACCTCTTCCGTAACAGAGAAAAAAGGAGTCTGCATTTTTTGCCAGGGAAGACATGCAAGTTCGGAATGCTTTTCTGCGAGAAAATTAAACTTAGCGGAAATACAAAAAATCGCCAAGGAGAAAAGATGCTGCTTCATATGTTTAGTACCAGAACATACCGCTAAAAGATGCCGAGCGATGGTGAAATGTATTATTTGTAATAAGCGGCATGTGCCATTACTATGCGATCAACGTAAGTCATCCGGTAAAGATACTCAAGAGGGAGCTGAGGAGAAGTCTAAAAGAGATGAAGTGAATATGACAAATATTAGTAAGAAGAGCGCCAAAGTGTTCTTGCAGACCTTGAAGGTGAAGCTAGTTTCTGAAAGTAAACAGAAGATTGTTCGTTTATTGTTAGATTCAGCATCACAGAAATCGTATATATTAAAAAGTGTGGCGGAAGAAATGAATTACAAGCCTATTCGGCAAGAAAAGATAATACATTCTCTGTTTGGCGACATTACTACTCAAGAATGCCAACACAACTGTTACAAAATAAGAGTTAGAGATTTGAGCGAAGAATTCAGGTGTAATTTCGAAGTACGAGATCAAGTTAGAATATGCGGAGATATTCAACCCGTTACACAGGGGCCATGGTTACAAGAATTAAAGGAAAGTGGCATCATGTTAAGTGATGTGAGTCAATGTTGTGGTAGTATAGAAGTTTTAATTGGAGCTGATGTTATGGGGGAAATGTTAACTGGTAAAAGAAAAATATTGTCTTCTGGTTTAGTTGCAGTGGAAACATATCTTGGATGGACATTAATGGGAAAAGCACCATGTGAAAAGCCATATTCATCCGAAAACTTGGCGATGACAGTAACATCAATGTTTGTAAAAGAAGCGGATATCTCAAACCTATGGAGACTTGACTTAATCGGAATTACAGATCCCATAGAGAAGAAGTCAAGAGAAGAGATAGATCGCCAAACTAAGGAGCATTTCTTCGAAACAGTAAAAATAAACGATGAAAATCTGTATGAGATTTGTCTTCCTTGGGCTGATGACATAACAACACTGCCAAATAACTTTAAGTTGGCGATGAAACGTTTGGAAGGCATCACCTCAAAGTTAATCGCCAAGAACATGTTTCAACAATACGAGAATGTTTTTAATGATTGGATTAACGAAGGTATTATAGAGGAAGTTCCTTCTTACGAAACGAAATCTTATGGCAATTACTTGCCGCATCATCCAGTCATAAAAGAGAGTAGTACTACAACCCCGATCCGTCCTGTATTTGATGCGTCAGCAAGACTAGCAAATTATCCATCTCTGAATCAATGCCTACAATGTGGACCCAACTTGATCGAGCTCATTCCAGATGTTCTTCTACGCTTTCGAGAAAGAAAACTTGGTGTAATTGCGGATATTAGGAAAGCTTTTTTACAGATCAGCATTTGTGAGAAAGATAGAAATTTCCTACGTTTTTTGTGGTGGAAGGACTTAAAGGAAAAGAAATTAATGACATTCAGGCATACCCGAGTAGTATTCGGTGTGAAATGCAGTCCATTTCTTCTTTCATCTGTCATTGAATATCACATCCGAAGGGCTCCAGATTTCTCTGAAAGTTTTAAAGATAGATTGTTGCACAGTTTTTATGTGGATAATGTCGTAACCAGTGTAAATAGCGAAGAAGAATTGAAACATTTCATCGAAGATGCGAGGATGCTCATGGTGAAAGGCAGTTTTGATCTAAGACAGTGGGAGTACACAGGTGATCGCCAAGAAACGCCAAACGCGAATGAAACTAACGTCTTAGGACTTGTTTGGAATAAGGAATCCGACTTGTTGAAAATCAACCTAAGTTGGCTACAAGATTTTGACACAGAAAAGATCACCAAACGCAGTATGTTGTCAGCTGTGCATAAAATATTTGATCCCTTTGGTTTTACGTCGCCAGTCATGATTTGTCCGAAAATAATGTTGCAAAAAGCCTGGAAATTAGGTTTTAAATGGGATGAAGAGATAACTGGTGAGTTACGTAAAGAATTTTTACTATGGCTTCAAGAGCTAACAGTTTTGAAGGATATAGAGATCCCAAGATACATGAAAATGACTCCAGGAAACATAGAAGCGTGTGCACTTCACACATTTGTAGATGGAAGTAAAGATGCTTACGCAACAGTTATATTCCTTAGAATAGAAATTGGAAACCAAGTCGAGTTAGTTTTTATAGCAGCCAAATCAAGAGTTGCACCTTTGAAGAACGTCACAATACCAAGAATGGAATTATTGGCGGCAACTATGGGAACTCGTTTGGCGCAAACTATCGTAGATGCCCTCGGTTGGGAAAAGATGAAGAGATATTATTGGAGTGATTCATCTACAGTACTCGCTTGGATATCCAGAGATGTCAATTGGTCAGTATTTGTGCGAAATCGAGTTCTAGAGATCAGAAGATTAAGCAGTCCTTCATCATGGATCTATGTGCCAAATGATAAAAATCCTGCAGATTTGCCAACTCGTGGATGTAAAGCGAGACAGCTAGCTGCCAGGAGATGGTGGGAGGGTCCAGCTTGGTTGAGAGATTCAGCAGAGTTTGAAAAATATACGAACTCTAGTGATCAAGACTATGACGAAGATGAAATTCGGAAGGAACGAATAAAGTCAGTTTCCATGATAACGAATTCTGATGTTAAACAAGATGGTTGGTATTACATATATTTCTCGAGTTATGTAAAAATCATACGGATGGTCGCATGGATATTACGTTTTAGGCATAACTGCAGAAGTACCGAAGTGAAAAGAGGAGGAGACCTGACGTCATCTGAATTTAAAGAAGCTGAATTAAAGACTCTACGTATGATTCAGAAAGAAGCGTTTTTTCCCGAGAATGATAACAGATTGAGAACTTTACAAACATGAAAAGATGAACAAGATATAATTCGACTGGAGACTAAAATAACGTACAGGAAAGACAATGAAGATTTTCTGAAACCTATAGTCCTGCCAGCAAAACATGAAATTGTAAAACGACTCATATATCATGTACATGTAAAACATTGTCACGCTGGATTACAGATTCTACTTAATTTATTGAGAGAAAAATACTGGATACTTAATGGTCGTAGAAATGTAAAGCAAGTGTTAGCACAGTGTGTTGTCTGCAAACGCTTCAGTGGGAAGAGTTTATGGAGAGACAGTGCGCCTCTACCGGAAAATAGAATAAAGGATGCTAACGTATTTCAGATCACAGGTGTAGACATGGCGGGTCCGTTATACTTGAAGAAAATTGAGAAATCTTGGATATTGATATTTTCCTGCGCAATATACAGAGCAGTGCATTTAGAGCTAGTGACCGCTGCTTCGACTGAGGCATTTTTGATGGGACTCAAACGATTCGTAGCACGGAGAGGAAGGTGCGCTGTCATTTATTCTGACAACGGCACAAACTTCACTGGATCAGCTAATTTATTGAAAAGCCTAGATTGGTCACGAATACAAAAATACAGTTCTGTTAATGCTATTGATTGGAAATTTAATCCACCAACCGCAGCGTGGTGGGGTGGCTTTTGGGAAAGGCTTATCAGAATAATGAAAGATCTTCTCAAAAGAGTATTAGGTCATGCTTACCTCACTTATGAAGAAATGAACACAATTTTGACAGATGTGGAAAGTGTAATAAATGCAAGACCGCTAACATACCTTTCGGAAGACGCAACTGTGAAACCTATCTCCCCATCTATGTTTCTGCAGAGTATAGAAGAATGCAATCTTTCAGACCTGGATGTTGTGGAACAAAAATCATTAAGCAAGAGATTGAAGTCATTACAAAAAGAATTGAAGGATCGCTTCAGGTCCGAATATTTAGGTGCATTAATTGAAAGAGCAAGGAACAAACACCAAGAGCAAATTATAGCTGTAGGTGATGTTGTATTGATCGGATCTGATAATAAAAAGAGAACTGATTGGCCTTTAGGTCGAATTACAGAACTTATACCTGGTAGAGACAAGAAAGTTCGACTCGTACACTGTAAAAAAAAAATCTGTAGTTCTACAGATATAAAGTTACATGCTTACTAAACTTTCACCTGTAACTGTACGAAAAAAGCTGCAAATCTACAAAACTAGTTTTTGTAAAGCTACAAAAATCTGTAACTTTACAAATCAATCTGCTAACATTTCAGTAATCTTACTAAACTTTTATTTGTAACCCTGGCTGCAGTTACATGAAAAGTTCTCGGAATCCCAGTTTCCAAAAAAATTCTTAGTAACCTTACAGATTTTTTGATTTTCGGCGCAAAAGTGTGTCTGTTACATGAAATTTTGTTGTTGCCGTTACATGAAAAGTTCTAGGAATCCAAGTTTCCTAGAAAAACTTTAGTAACTTCACAGATTTTTTTTTACAGTGTAAGAGTTCAAACATCACAACATGAGCTTTTACGACCTATACAAAGAATATATCCACTAGAGATAGCTTCGTCTACTGACTGTCCGAAACCAAAGATTTCTCACAATCCAGTGAAAATACTTAACAAAGCTACAATTTTGGATGTATCCTCAAGCAAGGAATCTCCTAGACACAGCAGGGCTGGAAGGATACTGAAAATTCCTGAAAGACTGAATTTATAGCAAGTGACTTTGTCAATTTCTCTACGTTTAAAATTAGTTCTGATTATACAAGGTAATCAGAAGGTGGGAGGATGTTACGGGATCGGCATTATTTATTTTTGTTCAAAATCACGCGATCAGAGATGAAAAATGTAAAGAAAAAACAATTGACTTGAAATGACATTTATTATTTTGTTTTTGCGCGTTCACATGTTATTGTCGCTGGTTAAAAAAGAAAAGGGGACAAGTTTTGATGTATTCTGTGGCAACTTCTTATATTTTTGTAGATTCAAGTAAGAAAGAAAATAAATGCTGGTAGCTTGTTTTTTATGAGTTATTATTACTAAGTTTTGAAGTTATCTCACCGTAGGAGTTGTTCCATAAATAGTACAACTATACGAGCACAAAGGTGCTAATGTGAGTATGGTTTAAGTTTAAAATATAAAGTTTATTAAAAGTCTTTCATTCGTAGAATTTAAAAGTAAACAAAAATCTGCTTTGCGTGGTACGTTTTGTGGATTTTTTACAAACATGAAAATGAATTAAAGAACCTATAATAAAGAGCTATACTTCAGAACCTGTCACCGAGAAATCATTAATGACTATGTCACTTGACTAGATTTCTGTAAATTTGTGCCATATTTAGGGTTTCGTTCATCTGACGAAATCCTATTCGTCTCACTCCTCTGTCTGTCTGTCACAGAGACCGTTCTCAGAAACTATATATGTTGGAGACTTGAAATTTTAGATATTTATAGCTGGACACCTCACATCAAACGACAAATCATAAAATTTTGAAAAAGTGTTATATTTACTTCACCGGTCTCTAACTTGCGCATATTAAGCAATTTTTCTAACCTCCATCTTTTTCACCCGGGGAGGCACTTTTCTAACTTTTGCCGACACCCCTTTGACAACTGTTTCACATTATGCACCATAGCCTTACATATTTTAGTTTCATTTTTTACCGTCAGACGGGACGCCTATCTATCTCGGGTGCTATGGGCCCGATTCCCTCGACTAATATATTTACAGATAAATTGTAAAACGGGTTTTCGGTCGGATAGGAGTTTGTTTAGAATAGAATGCGCCCCCTGGTTTCGAAATGTGGAACTAACAGATTTTGAAAAAGAATAAATTATTTTGACAGGAATATTAAATGAAAATCTCTGTGCGATCTGTGATCACAGTTACCCACTTGTTTTTTAATGATTATTCTTTCTGTATCTTCTCCAACTGATTTGCTTTTATGTCTAATTTTTCCTTTGAGATACATGCAAGTTTAACAAAAAGTATGTCCTCTTATAGAAGCAGTATTTATCGTATTTTATTGCATTTCATGGTAAATAATTATACAAAAATAAGTTAACAAGAAATATCTTTTAAAATAATTTTAAATTTCCAGTTTAATTTTTTTAATGTCTTCAATGAATCAAATTATGCATACCATTTAAATGTTTAGTTAAAAAAAAATTGAAAATTTTATACTTAAAAATTTTAAAATTTTAAAATTCAAATATTTTTCCAACTAATGTATTATTGAAATAATTTTATTTCTTTTTATGAATTCTGAGTGTGTTACAAATATGAAAAAGAAGAAATACTTAGTTTTCTTTTTCTTTTACAATTATCTTTTTCAAACTTTTCTATCGTATACGAAATTTATTAGAAGACAATAACAATTGTTACATTCTAAAAAACATTATTTCTTTTCTTTTTCAAAACTAATTACGGCATCACACAGTAATTACAAATTTTAAAGTGCTTTTTAAGAAATAAAAAGTATATAATTACAAAAGAAACATTTTTAATGATATTTTTGAATCAAACAGGAGAAACGATAATTATTTTAAAAGAAACAGAACATGTTGCGATCATTTATAAGTAAAGTTTTAAAGAATACATTAATGATCTAGAAAACTTTTGCCAAGATTTGTAATGTATAAATTTGGAAAGTTTTTAAGTAAAATTAAAACCATACGAGATAAATTTTATCGTCTTAAATTCACCTAATTTAAACAGACTCATATTATCAAGAAAGTAAATCTTGCGTCAAAAATAGATTATGAAACACTTTCCTATATATTCAAGCTATGGCACCAAAACTTCACAATTAATAAGGTAAGGAAAAAAAAATAAAAAAAACGCATAACACATTTGAAATCCACTTTAAGCACTTACAGACTATAGTTGAAAAAGTATTCACATTTTTTTAGAAGCCTTATATATGATCTATAAATTTGTAAATATTCTGCATAATATCGCTCATTCGCATGAAAAGTGACACATCTCCCAAAAATTCATTTTGCATTTTATTCCACTAATAAGTCTGCCATATAATAAGTCTTTCTGCTCATATAGTTTCATAAAAGTACTTATACGGAAAATCGTTTTATTACGTCATAATATCGTTTTATTACGCTATACGTCCATTTGAGACCACAGAAGAGGGCTGGATTGCATGGTGAAGTAAATTGATGTAGCCCTCCAAACCTCTTCCTACGTCTTCATTTTTAAGGGTTTTATGCTTTTATACACATTTTTAATCCTGCATGCAAAGCTAAGGGCTATATTTTCATGTTAGAGTAAAATTATGCGCATTTTCTTTTGCCTCTCTTGTGAAATTTACTTTTGTCGAAATGTGTCACTTTTCTCGCGGGTGAGCGATATGTAAAAATGTAAATCAATTAGGAAACGCATAGCACAACTGAAAAATCCTTCTCAGTAATAAACGTCAATAAACGGAAATGTTCTTGAATTCTTTTAAGCAGCTCAGTATATGATCAACATAGTTTTTGAACACAAAGTAATATGCAACAATTTAGTTCAATTTAAAAAGGCATACCACAACTCAAAAAGCACTTCCAAAAAATTATCGCTCGTAGATAGTATTTAAACCGAATTATTTTGTGTGCCCCTGTAAATGAACGATAAAATGCTATGCACATCATATCATCTCATTGCAACAGTAAGACATCTAGTAACAATCGAAAATGAGATGTCTGACTTACTGTTATGAAAAACTGTGTCTGCAACTAGTGGAACAGTAGGGAAATTTTATTAAACACATCTGAGATATAGTATTAAACATAACTTTGTGTTTCAGTTGTTCCACTAGATGCAAATACAGTCTCTCATAGCAGTAAGTTAGGCATTTTATTAACCATTTGGAAAAATGGTTATTGTTCTCGTCAGGGTAGGAAATCAAATCATATCTGAAGTTTCTTATTGGTTTAATCCGCATTTTATTCGTTTTCTGATTGGTATATACAGTAATCTGTATTTCCCTTTAGTTTCAACAGAGATGGACAACAGAGTGTTGCCACTATGACAAAAAAGTATTAAAAACTACAAAAAAAATTAATAACTCAAAAACAAATTGAGATACAACTTTCAAACAAATTGCATTTAAAAGTACATTTTTTTCTCTATCCGATGGTGTAAAAATTAATATTGTCGGATGTTTAGAAGTTCAAGAATGAAATTTCATTTAAAATGGGTAGTCAAATTTCTTGGAAATCTGACGATGGAAAAGCATTTTCCCGAACAGCCAAGGAAATGCTTGGATAATACGTAAGTTTCACGTGGATAATAACTAATGAAAATGAAAGAAAATGAGTAACAATTTCTGCCAGTTAATTTTAATTCGTAAGATTTTCATGTGCAAAAGAAAAATGGAATAATCCAATTAAAAATAAAAATAAAGATAAATAGGACAGGAATGAATACATATAAATATTTCACACGAAATACGAGTCGCAGGCGATTTCTGTCGCTTGCAATTTTTATGTGTAATAACACTATTAATGTTTAATCCATGGCGTAATTCTTAAAATGAACCTCAGTAATGTATATCAATTTGAATACAAATATCAATCGGAAATGCAGTAGCATAATTTAAATGCACTTCTACCGATTTTCTCCATAAAACCATAATGTAATTATATTGTTTTGAGAATCACCCTAAGCGAGCTATAAAGGATTCACACTTCATTTTCAATACCAAATACGCCATGGTAATCCTCAATAAAATATATCAGATACAAGACAATCCGAATGTATTTACTCGACTGAGAGTTTGGAAAGACACTCAGACGGAGAGACAAACCTAATTTATATACACTTATCAACTATGTTGGAAAAAACCTCTTTAAGGGGATAAGGGTACAAGTACCTTTAAAACCTTAAAAATCTATTTTTTATTTTTTGTAAATTTCACTTTAAATATTATTCAAGGGCACATTATATGCATTATAGCATGCATTTATATAAAAAAAAAAAATGAAAAAAAAATTATTTTTGAGAAAAAAATGGAATTTTACGCGTCGTCTTAGAAATCTTCGAAATGCCCCCTGCGCGTTCCATATCATTGAAAATACCCAATATTTTTTATAAAAGTTTGATTTATATATATAAATAAAACTGTGGATCGAATTTTATATATTTGAATATAAAAAATTAAAAAAATTCAAAATTTTTTGAAAAATTTTTGAAGAAATTTAAAAAATATTCTTTTCTTTCACTTTTTTATTCAAATATATAAAATTCGATGCTCTATTTTATTTATATATATAAAACAGACTTTTATAAAACATATTGGGGATTTTCATTGATATGGAACGCGCAGGGGGCATTTCGAAGATTCTAAAACGACGCGTAAAATTCCGTTTTTTTCTCAAAAATATATCTTTAAAAAAAATTTTGTGATAAATGCATGCCACAATGTATATAATGAACCCCTGAGTAATATTTAAAGTGAAATCTTTAAAAAAATGAAAATTGTTTGAAAAGATTAAAAAAAATTGTTTTTTTTTTGTTTTGTTTTGTTTTTTGCCTTTATATTCAAATATATAAAATTCGATGCACAGTCTTATTTATGTATATAATCCAAACTTTTATAAAAAATATTGGGGATTTTCATTGATATGGAACGCGCAGGAGGCATTTCGAAGATTTCTAAGACGACGCGTAAATTCAATTTTTTTCTCAAAATTTTTTTTTTATTATTAATTTTTTTGTGATAAATGCATGCCATAATTCATATGATGTACCCTTGATTAATATTTAAAGTGAAATTTACAAAAATAAAAAATTTATTTTTAAGGTTTTTAAGGTCCTTTGTCCCCTTAATAATAGCCTAATTCATTTGATTGTCATCAACAGCTCCCGGCTGACCACTTCACTTTTTATGCCATTTTGCTACTTCTATGTTAGCTGGGCGCAGATGATTTAATTGCCAAATAGGGTTCCTATATTACAATAGTATAAGTCATTTGACTGTCAAGAATAATTACGGGTTGATACTTTCGCTTTTTATATGCGAAGAAGTTTCCATTCCGATTAAAAAATCAAAATTATTTTTTCGAAAAACTAGTTATACGTTGACATGATCGCAAAGAATTCTTGGTGCTTTTATGTTAACCGGGCGCAAATCTCAACAATAAAAATTTTTAACTCGTCAGTTGACATTTTTTATTTTTCGCGTGGTAAATTAAAACAATTCTTTGATAATCAAATTGCATGTCATGGTTTATGATATCATGATAGGATATCATGTTTTGATGGTTTATGATATCATGGTTTATCATTTTTCTTCTTCTTTTCTTTTCTTTCTTTCAAAAGAAATAAACTAAAGCCATGAATTTTAAATGTTTCAGTTTTAAATGAAAGTATTGTAATTAAAGAAAATGAGTGAAAGGATTATATTTTAAATGGAATCAGTAAAATACGAAGAAGTGCTGCGAGAACAATGTTTGGCGATTTGTCTCATGCGCGCTGCTAACATAAAAATAGCGAGTTCTTGAATTTCGCTGTCAGAATAATCGTATTTGAGGAAGGATTGAGCAAGAAATTAAATCAAGAATAAACGTAACATGATACTTTGCTTAGAATACGTTCAAGGGAGACCAAACTGGTCACCAAGGACGACTAGTTGAAAAATAGTGTTCTTTTATTATCTCCAAAGAAATGTATTACATCAATATAACTGAAATACAAAATGCAAACCGGAATCAAACTTTCTAATAAGTTGAACAAAATCAGGACATCTTTCTAAAGCACAACTAAATTCTCTAACTGTGGCTCTGTGACATACCCAACATACCCTGTCATCAGGTAGGGAGGAAATACATATCTAATACATGGCAGCAATTTATTTATAGCAGTTCATTTTGAAGATTTTAATGCAAAAGACCAAACATATGGGCATCTTGTTGTATGATGTGCGATAAAAAGATTTTGCTCAAAAATATTAATACACTTATACTGTTACTAAATCTAAATCCATTGTTCATGTTGTATCCTATGCAATGTATTATATATTGTATATAGCACTGTGTATATATCATACTAGTTTTTGTATTATACATTTATCATATCCAAATAATCCAAGGCTTTACCCGTGGCCGGGAGGTTCTGCTCTCAATGCGGGTAGACAGGAGGAGCTGGGTTCAAACCCAAACGCGCTCGTCGGACTTATCTTTCGGAGCTTTGCGTGGATTTCTTCGAACCTTGGATTTGCTTGCGTAAATACCCGTTAGGTTCCCTTAGAAAGACCCTCCACAGAGGGCACTCCCTCCCTTCGGGCCTATATCCCTCGTGTAGATAATTTGCCGCCATAAATAACAACCAAATAATCCAAATAAATTATGCAAAATTCCCTTTTATTATAAAACAATACATTTCTCAAAATCTAATGACAGAATTATATTCGCATGTTTTAATATGTGTAGAGGAAATGCACATAAATTAAATTCTCAATCAATTTTGCATACTTATCAGTACTATTGACACATATTTTAAGACTATTAAACATTCATAAATATATTTAGTGAAAATATAGAGGGGTTAATTGAGCTACATAAAAAGAAAAACTTTTCTCTTTGTATATCGTGCCGGGTATGGTGTGAAAGCTTTCGTAACGCTGAACTCAAAAATATATTCCTTTTAATTTTAGGTATGATATTTTCCAAGATATCGTCTAAAATGTAGCGGATAAATATGTCCCCCCCCCCACCCATCTAATTCCGAATCTACTGAAGCTAAAATTAGGAAAATATTAGAGGTAGTAGACGTTAATTTAAACCTTGAAGGAAAATTATAGCGATTACCCTAGGTCACATAGTTTTTGAGAAATTCGCATTTTTCTGTTACACACAAATTTTGATTTACGGACATTCAGAAAAAGTGTTGAGCAGCTCTGGAGGCACCTATCGCAGAAGAAGTATAAAAGCATCGTTGATAACAAATTTCGAAAAAAAATCGTCAATAATTAGACGAGCTATTAACCCCTTAAAGACACGGACAGTTTGGACATACATAATGACAGGGGCGGCAAACTCTATGCTTAGTTAACAACTTTTAAACATATATATGTGTAATGCAATGTCCAGTAGCTGTATAAAAGCAATAAATGTCAAATTGTTAAAAAGAGACCAGTTTAAGGGGTCTCAGCACTCTAAAAATTGGAAAAAATGAGAAAAAAGACCAATTCCAACATTTAATGTGTTAAAATGTATATGATTTTAAAACACAATTTTAATTGAGGTGAATAATATAAGTATGTTCTTTCATTTCATGTATTTAAAAAATTGCAAAATGCAGAATTAGTATTTATAGGGGTTTCAAAACTATTAGACATTTGTCGAGCAGAAAATTGGCATAACAGCTTACGCGTAGGATTACAAAATAATTATTGAAACTAGTATCAAATATTGGTGCCTACAGGGTGCGGAGAAAGTATTGATAGTAAAATCAATCTCTACTACAGTGCCATAGATAAAATTATTTCAATAATTTTTATTGCGTAAGATTAACAACTAAGTATCAATTGATACTCTATCATTCATTTTCGATTCGGTCTTCTTTTGCCTTGATACACTCGCGGAAAGAGTGCGGGAAGGCATCCACGGTGCGCCGCAAGTAGTCCGCATCGAGACCGTTCCATTTACGCGTCAGAGCAGCTTTTAAAGAAGTGATATCTTTGTGAGGATTAGCACAGGTTCTTGCTTGCAACACTCCCATACTGAGTAATCAAGTGGATTAAAATCCGGAGTATTCGGAGACCAGTCTTGAGATGGAATGAAATCACGAAGATTTGCTTGGCACTACCGTTGCGTTTGGCAAGACTTATGGGCTGGTACTGAATCTTGTTGGAACACATAAGGATTGTTTCCAAAATGAGAATTTAACCATGGAAGGACCTCCTTTAGAATATCGTTGAGATAATTCATCTGATTAATCTTGACACCAGCATCGTCAAAGACCAAAGGGGATTTCCCATTGCTTGTGATGCAGCCAAAAACCATCACGCTGGCTGGATGAGCTTTTCTGGCTACTATTCCACCACTTGAATTAGCAGTTTTACTGTTTTTGGCTAATATGCAGTCATTCTGATGGTTAACAGCTTATTCAATAGTGAACAGTTTTTCGCCACAGAAGACAAAATGCAAACAATAACCCCAAAATACTTACTTATAATGCAATATTTAGATTATAAAGAGCAAATATACACAAAAAAAATAATTCCACAACATTTAAAAGACACACAAACGTTAAGAAAAAATTATCAATACTTTTTCTGAACCCTGTACTTATACTTCAGATTGTAATAATCAACCTGAACTTAAATAAATTTGTATCTAAAACATTTTTATATTTTTAATGCAAAGTTGTATTTAGTTAATACAAAAGTTTGAAAATTTAAACAATATAATGACCTAAAAAAATATTTTTTTGAACAATAAAAAGGAAATTTTAAGTTCAATTTATACAGACTAACATAAAATATATGAATAAAAATAAGAACGTCTAATCAGTGTATACAGTGTACACTGTATTGTATACACTGATTACCCGTTCTTATTTTTATTTATTGTAACACTGTGTAATGAATCCTTTTAGTAATAAAATATATGTTTTGAAAATATCATGAAAAGATATTCAGAAGTTTTTGAGATATCCTGCGCGTTATGAACAAAAACGTCATTTGGAGACAAATAACTTCAGTTTCCGAAACGCCGCTTCAGCTATATAGCGGGTATGATTCTAAAAGCCATAACTTCTGTTCTAATGGGAATTTCAAGGAAACAATTATATAAAAATGTTCAGAAAAGGTAGAAGTTTAACATCTTAAAAAAAAAAAAAAAAAAAAAAAAAAAAAAAAAAAAGGTTTAATATTTTGAAGCTTTAAGTGTCCTGAGACCACTTAATTAGAATGAATCACATAAATACTACGAGATTCGCGACTAATTTTCACTGAGTGGATCTCTCAATATTCCTCGAGTGACTTTAAACGTTAATTAAAAACCTATCTGGAAAAACGCGGCACGGATCAAGGCGACGTTGCAACTTTGCGATCTCCTTTTGAAGCGCGTTTAGCACAATGCCAAATTTAAACTTCGAACAAGGGTTTTATTTTAGCTACACTGTAGAAAGAAAATGTATTACTGCGCTGAATTTAGTGTTATGAAATGACAAATTAAATTTAAATATGCACTGCTTTAATTGTTAATTAAGTTCATCATAAACAGATTATTATAATATTAAAAAATGAGTTATACAGAATAGCCATATTTCATATTATTTAGGCCTCATATCCCTTTGCATTTTCATGGTATATCCAATTAAACTTTTCCAGTATATACTGTTATACCCAACCCTACGCTGTATATTTTTTTACAAAGTCTTAATATTCTTTTAGCAACGTTTTTTTTTTTTTTTTTTTTTTTTTTTTTTTTTTTTTTTTTTTTTAAATAATACAGTTACAAATTCATATATTTATTCTACGGAACCCTCTGTATGCGAGTAATATTCGAACTTGACCTTTTATTTTTTACTTTAAACGGTATGAAATTAAATTTTTCACTATCTGAAGAAAAAAGATGATATACTTCTTTATAATACAGTTTATTTAATAGCATTATCTGAATAATTTTCAAATAAAAGAACTTTTAAATTAGAAATTTCTAATTTTAATTAACAATTGTTGCTGTAATAGTCTAAATTTCGTATATTATCATGGTATAATATAAATTTCAGATATTATAATTTTCAATTTACTATTTATCTAAATCAACAAAACAGCAAATATCTCTAACCCAGTGGTTCCCAACCTTTTTTTGGCCGTGCCCCACTTAAAAATCTCCAAAATCCTGATGCCCCCCCCCCCATCCCTTCTATATCACATAAATATTGTCACAAAAAAAATAAACTTCCATTTTCCCGGATGGATCCCAAAATGGCATTAACTCTGATAAGTGATTTCACATTCTTTAATTTATCAAATCATATTTTTTTTAATTACAAGTATGCTTTTAACCTAACTCCATGAATGCAGTGATGCCATGGATCTTCGCATTTACATCCACAAAAGTTTTATTGTTTTTTGGCAACTTACCTCAAATTTAAAAGTGATAAATAGTCTACATTTTTATTTTCGTAAAATTTCTTGAAACTTCTCTCATATTTTTATTACATCTCATAGAACTGATGCATTTTGTAATGGATTTTAGTACTTCATTAAGAATAAGTAATATTTGTTTATCGCCGAGACTGTATGGATTACATAATTCACAAGTAATATTTCCGGATTCGCACTTTTAACCATTTTAAGTTACTGTTTTTCATTCCTCTTATAACATACTTCTTTGATTGCAGACTTCCCCCCCCCCCATTATTATTATTTGGCTACCATGTTTTCTCCAATTTTAAATTTTAAAATGCATATGTCATTAATGTCATACTCTGCAAAAGGGCCAAAAGAAGTTTACTTTCAACTCTTTCCTTCCGTGATGCGCACGGGGTTTTATTAATTTCATAAATGTAGTACCTCATTTAGGTCATTCAAAACATTTTTTAGCTTAAACATGTCTAAATAGTCAATTTTAGATATACCCTACAATATTTCATATGTAAAATTGCCCTCATGGGGCATATTACACTATGAATAGATATACAAGTTTTTTTAAAAATAAATATAAAAAAAAAGGTGCAATTTACTAAAATAAT
The DNA here is from genome assembly GCA_963932465.1 of Maratus speciosus. Lineage (NCBI taxonomy): Eukaryota > Metazoa > Arthropoda > Arachnida > Araneae > Salticidae > Maratus > Maratus speciosus. The sequence goes on from OZ010786.1 coordinate 26,781,348, forward strand.
ATTAAAACCAGTAAGATTAAAATGATTTTTAATATATAAGTGGTGTCAGGTTATATAAAAAAAAATTCACATAATTATTCTGGTGTCAGTGTACTTTTGAACTTTTAAATGGGATCGCTTCGAAATTAATTTTTATTCAGTTATTTTTAAATTTTTTTATATATTATTTCTATTTTTAGACTACGACACTACTTTCATTAGAAAAAAATAACAGAAAATTTGAAAATGAGAAACCTGAAATTGCCCCCCTGAAAAGTCACATTGCCCCCCTGTGGGGCGTATGCCCCACGTTGGGAACCACTGGTCTAACCTTTTATCAAAGTATAATTTTAAGCACGAATGTCTATACATAATTATTAAAAAAGGGAAGTAAGAAAAAAATAAGCTCTTTTAAATTGTTAGTTTGCTTTTACACTAAGTGTCCTGCTGTCTGTAAAGTTGAAAGAAATTTAAGTTTACTGATTTGCGAATAATCAGTAATAATTAATAAGCAAAATAAATAATTAGCAATAATTTGGTGAGAATAAATATATTCTCACCAAAGAACATTTATTGGAAAGTGTTTTTCTCCCTGTATTCCTTCTAGTATCCGTTTACAAATGATGTCCTTGAAACATGAAAAAGCATTTTGAGCGGCAGTGAGATAAGATATTGCAGGGGATTTGAGAGTTGTATTCACGTGACCACATATCCCCTGTCATCACTGCAGGGAGGATATTTACTGCGAAAACAAACAATGACACCCCAATGAAAGGATTATATTTTTATTACTTTCTGAATTACAGGCCGATTACATATATACGGATATTTTGTCGATTTATTGACATGTAATAATAATCCAATTTCCTGCCGAGATTTGCCCGCTATTATTTGAAGGCCTCCAATCGACTACTGTTCATTTACCGACAATTCTGGTATTCGGCCGAAATTTCACCGATATGTCTTGCTATTGGGAACTTGTTGTGTATAAACTCTATAGATCCTATGCAGGGCTTCAAAAATGTTTTCAAGTACATTTCCGTTTACTCACGGAAATTAAAGTGTAGAAATTTTTAACTGTGAAATCCGTTCAACTGAATTAACTTTCAACATACTATACATACATAATATACATACTTTCAACATACTATACATACAAATCCATAGATATACAGGACTGCACAAGCCCCCGCCCCCTCCAAAAAATAATACTTTTCCGACTATTTATTGTAATATCAGAAATTGGGTTTTCAAATGTGTTACAAGTTTTCAAATTGATTATTTAGACATCATATTTAGTCTTAATAAGATGTGCAGTTTTGTTACAGTATTCGGAAGGTGTTGGAAAACTGTTATATAATCTATGCACATGATTTTTCGTTCTTGTTTTAAAATTAGAAGGCTTTTTTCTACATCTCTTACGCATACATTTAAGTAGTCGTATCTCTTTAGGACAATTAACAGAAACTTCTAGGATACTCCATCTGAATAGTTTAAAAGTTTTAGCTCATTAAGCACTTAATGTAACATTCTTCCATTGTGACAGATTTTGTTTCTGTTTCAGAAAAAGATTAACATTACTTTTTTTAAAAATATTAAAAACAAATAATCAAGAATACATATTCTATAACAATGCAATATATTTTCCCATTAAATAAAATGTTTTACGTCCCTAGAGTAAAAGTATATATTTTTTCGGCATTGATGTTAAAACGTTTTTTTCGAAAACATTTTTTTACCAAATAGTCTTTTTAACACTTTTCAACGTAGTTGAAAAGTATTTATCAATTGAGTTTGTCTACGTAACCGTCTTGTAACCGTAACTTGAAATAATCGTAATTTTTATTGTAAAATTATTTAACAGCAATATTTTGACATTAAATAAAACTTCCAACATTTCAATGAGTTGCATACTTGATATGGAAATATTTTTGCATCTTATAGTGGAAAATATTCCCAATTAACAATGCTTATTTTTTTAATTAAAACGAATTTTTTTGCGTTACTATTTTTGCATCGTACAAATATTTCTATTCGCTATCATTAGCTGATCGGCAAAAGATCATGTGATATTGCAATGTACTTTGTAAAAGATTACTAAGTGACCAAATTATCGAAAACTAATACTCAAAGGCTTCAAAACCAAATCAATTTTAGTCGTAATGCGATGTTCGAAAGGTGATCTACCTTGCGGACAAGAAGTACCATCCGCCGATAATGAGATCGCCAGGACGAAATACAGTCAAGTTAGGACTTTAGAAGAAAGTTCGGCCAAGGATTATTTACTGTTAGTAATATTTTAAAATATAGCTTAGTTTAAAAACGCTTATTACAACTAAAAACGTACTTCCAGCAGTTATTCTTCATATAGGCTCCAATAGTTCAATTTCTTCTATAATCAAATTCTTTTGCGTGTTCCTGTAAATGAATGATAAATTTTGTGTTCAGCCTGTTATACAGTAAGCACTCTGTAGTATACCTAAGTGATATGCATAAATTTTAGTGTATTTAAAATAGTGTAATATAATTACAATACACCACAAATGATTTTTCTCCAAAGGCGGTAAAGTAACGGGATTCATTTGAATGTACCCGCAATGAACCGTATGTGCTACACACTTCATTTTCACTACCGAACTTGCCATAGTGATACCCAATATCATCTATGAATTTTATGGCAATTGGAGTATATTTGCATGAGTTAGAGCACGGACGGACAGACAGACAATAATGATAAATTTTGTGCACAGCCTGTTATACAGTATATATATACTGGGATATACAAAAATCTCAGTATGTTTAAAAAAGTGTAATATCATTCAAATACACCGCAAACGGTTTTTCTCAATTGACCGTAATTTCACGGAACTCTACGGAGTGTACCGGAATTACGATAAAATTGATAAACACTTACCAATTATGTTGGAAAGTTAAAAAAAGCAATTAGTAAAAAAAAATGTTTTCTTCAAAATCATTTTAACATCAGTGCCGAAAAATATAGTTTACTCTGGAGACATAAAACATTTTATTTAATGAGAAAATATATTGCATTGTTACAGAAAATATATTAGCCCCCGGTATGCTATTTCTTTCTCCCAGCTTATTTTGTCTCGTCTCCAAAAAATAACGTTACGTTGTATAAGCCAACCGTGAAACAAAGCCGATGTATCATTCTACGATTAAATAATCTACAGCAACTTTTTAGACTTCTAGTCATCGCACATTTTCAATTTTTAGACCGACGTATTGGGAAAAAAAATGTACTTTTTAATGCAATTTGTTTGAAAACTGAATCTCAATTTCTTTTTGAAATACTAATTTGTTTGTAGTTTTTAGAGCCATTTGCTTAATATTGGCAACGGGAAAATTCCTTTTCTGTAAAAATAAAAGGAAAAATAGTTGTAAAATAGTATTTATATATTTTTATTGCCATTTTCTCATAATGAACGAAAAAAAAATGTAATTAAAACACATGCTATTTTGAAAAAATATAAGCGAATGATTTCTGTTAAAACAAGGAGCTATTATAAACTATATTTAATTTTAAGTATCTGTATTAATATTACAAACAAATGAAGGCTATATGAATCATTAGATAGCGGAAAGAGCGTGTTTTAAGCCTTAAAACACAACTATAGAAGAGACCCGCTTAACCGAGTTTCCGCTTTAAGCCGAGTTATTTTCTTCTGATGGACTAATGGCTTCTATTATTATGAAACAGCCATTATAAATGAAGTGTTAGGTGAAGATGAAAGAGCATCGATAAAAGTTAAAACTCTGATTTTCTGGTCAGAATGTGGAAAAAAATAACCATAATTTAAAAAAAAATTATGCCCCCCTCCCCCCCATTCTGACCAGAAAATCTCAGTTCTAACTTTTAACAATGCTCTTTCATCTTCACCGAACACTTCATTTATGATGGCTGTTCCATAATAATAGAAGCCATCAGTCCATCAGAATAAAATGACCAATTCCAAAGGTATAAGTTCGATTAACTCGCATAATTGGGACTCTACTGTATCTATATTTATATACATATATATATATATATTTTTTTTTCATCGGGGGCGACACTAAATTCTGAAAAACAAAATTCCTATTCTCTAGTTCTTGTTTATTTGTTTAATAGTTAAGTAACTGATAAACCTTATTCTTAACAGGGAAAAAAAAATCTTTCACGAAGGAAGAATGGTACATTAACTCCATAATGACGAAATTAGCTAGAAAATTTAAACTCTTTTAATGGAGTATACTGGAAGTGTCTGTTAATTACTCTAACGAGATACTGCTACTTAAATGTTTGCGTAAGAGATGTAGAAAAGACTTCTAATTTTATAAAAAAGCCTTCTGAGACATTCTAACAACATTCTTAAATTTCAGCAACGAAACAATCTATAAAATGTTTTTAAATAGAGATATGATACAAATGTACATAAGTGCGAGCAATAAGTAAAGGTTTGTGTAAAAAGTAAATGTTTTAATATTGTGATATAGAAATATGATATTTAAGATGTATTAACAAATTGTTACACATTAAGTTCTTTGTAACAATTTCCGATAAAGTCGAAAAGTGTTTATGAATTCTATTTGCCTATGTGTCTGCCATCTAGCCGTGCTTTAACTCACTCAGATATAGTGAAGTTGTTATTAAAATTATGTATGTAATTAGGGTTTACTATGGTCTGTTCAGTATTGAATTTATGGTGCGTAGCATTTCAGCTTCATTAACAGGGATATTCGCACAAGAATTTGGAGCAGAATTCGGACAGGACAAGAATTCTTCGGTACTGCCAAAGAACCATAACTGTTGGACGTGCGTTTTGAATTGTGGTACACGTTTTAAAATTTAACATTATTTTTCATACTAAAGACCTATGCCACCTACGAGCTACGTTCGCCAACCCCCGTTCAGACATGCCAGACTCTGAAAACAGGCTAATTTCATTGGCTCGAATAATATTACGGAAGATTTAATTATAGTTTAAAAACAGTGCTGATCTCTCTGTAAACGAGTTTCCTTTCATTTCCCTTTTATTGGGGAATTTTAGGGCCGAATCATCTGCTGTTAAGACAGCCAATGACTGTTTTTGTGATTGATTTAATATTACTAAACATTTTGAATTAAGCTTATATAAAATAATTTTATCAAAAAGAGTCTTTGGCGCCCGATATTTTTTAACATGCTACAAGAAAGTTGTTTTAAATAAGTTATTTTAAATGTATCGTTTTAAATCTGACGTAATTTTCCCCAAAGTTTTCTTTATTTTTAATATTCACTTGAAAATACTTTTGTAGTTAGAAACGGAATGTTATTATTACTGTCTTAAAATTGGCAAAAAGAGTTAAAAGAATAATCTGGAAATACAAAATATACGTCTTGAGTATGGGGATGTTAATGACGCGATTTTGATGAAATTAAACTTTAAATACATCTTCAAAATATTTCTTCGATTTAAAAACTGACTGTTTCAGCGTGTTTATCAGATATTTCTCTGAAACATCACCAATTTTCATACATTTGTAAGCAGCCGTTTTCTTAATATTCGCGAAGAATGAGTCATAAACAATTCATTACAAACATTATTTTTTTAAGAATAAAAATATTAGTTGGTATGTAAAATTCTACAGATTATACATAAGGCTATTCAAAAAATCTCAAGTAAATTTTCGTCTACTGACTAAAATTGTTGAATTGTAATTTTCAAATATGCTATCCAGTTTTTAATTGATCTAATTTTTAGCATACTATATAGTGTACATATACAATTCTATAGATCATTTACAGGACTGCACAAAACAATTCGGATATTTTGCCGACTGTTGTTGGTAATTGTAGAAATTAGTTTTTCGAATGTGTTATTTTCTAAATTTTTTATTTAGCCGTCATATTTAATATTAATATACTGTAAAGCTTTATTATAACATTCGAATGGGTTACAAAGTGTTTAATAATCTGTGCTCGACGCATGATTTTTTTGTTTCTTTTTAATTATAAAATGATAAATGTAGCATTTATAAAAAAGTCGTTAAGTTTCTCTTATAATAAATGCGATTGCTTAAAAGAAGGATTAATACACTCTACACTGGTTTCTCGCCATAAAATTCTTGTATTATTTATGCTTGTTATTTGTATTATTCTTGTATAGTCCATAAAAGATTGTTCCACTTATAAAGTTTAATAGTATCAACTGTAAGCTTTGTAGAGTGTGTGGCGTAATTATAGTCATGGGAGTTCATGAGGAGTCTTATAGGCTTTAAATATAGAGCTTTTATTCAACAACGGCGAAGAGTTGGCAGACAACATCTCAAAAATTCCGTCCTCACTCCGTGATAGCAATAAAACAATCTTAATTAAATATAAGGTTAAAAGTCAACTCACGCAACTTCATATATCCGGAGCGTGATTAAGCTGTGATGGCGGGGTTCATTTCAAATTCCACATCTAGATTTCATCTCACTCTAAATCTTTTCTCGTTCCCAGGCTAAGATCCAGCCATACAGGCCGTTTTTCCACACCAATACTACTTACGCCAACACACGCTCTCTCCAAGGTCTAACTGCACTGACTCACTAACTAACTGCTTAACATATTTATGCTCCCCTATTTATACTCTGGCAGATTAAGCAAATAAATTTGCATACGGTTAACGATAACTCGCGGAACAGGGAACTCCTAATTAAAAATGCACCGCGGACAATTAGAATGCCTCTATATTAGAGTTACACCTTGCACCATGTTCACCTTTAAGCCACTAGAGTGCCTTTGTAACAAAGTTACTGGTTCCTTACAAGTGTTGGTTCTAGGTCAGAAATAAAGAGCAACCCTGACAGTTTTAGATAAGTGCATGCGCGAGTACTGCTTTGTTATTGACTCACTTGCAGTGCCACATACACAAAATGGAGACTTCTGAGCGTAAAGCCATTTGTTTTCTGTAATTTACTAAGAGTGAATCTGTAATTTCAGTTCAACTTATGTTTCGTTTAATTGTGATCCCCCATGTAGCAAAGACATACATAACCGAAGAAGCTATTGCTTCCATTACTCCGCACTTGTTAACCGAAGTGTGGGTCGTTTTTGGACACCCTGTATTAAAAGCCGATATCCTGAAATCAGCTATACGCATGGATCCGATGATGCCAGATAAGGTCTCAGAATGTTGAAATTTTTAATTAGTTTACGATACATTATTTTTCAACAACTAAATTACTAAATTCTTGGGGATATAAGGGAGAGAAGGCTAAATGATAGGGATTATTAGATATCGTAGAAACGTAAAAAATAACAACGTTAACAACACAAATTTTTTTAAATTTCAAGCATACCGTTTTCGGTAGCATACAGCATACGCACAATATGGCCAAAGGTGGCCGATCACTTGCGATTTTAGATGTTTTGTTAAATATCTAGAAAAATACATCAGGAATTAACCTGAAACTCCAGGTTTGTAAACAATATAGTACAGGTCATATATTTCGCGAAGATTTTGTCCCGAAACTCCATAGGGGGCCGTCAACAAATTGAAAAATAACGAATATCTTTTCGATTACTCTGTCAAAACTAATGTAGCAAAAGCGTTCAAACTGAAGATTATGATTAAGTGACTTATTGTAATAAATTGTGTTTATTTTTATGAGCATAGCATGTATACTCGTAGAGAAATTAATTTTTTTTTTTTATAAAAACAGCCCCAAATTTCGCCAAGGTTTTTGCTTATAATTTGCAGAGTTCTTAGTATAAAAAAAAAGTTCTTTTCTGAAACTATGGCAAACAACATTGTACATAATACCCTTCAATCTGTCTAAACAAAATGTCTAAAGCAAAATTTCTAAAATCGCAAGTGACCGGTCATCTTTTGCCATACACTGTAAAAAAAAAAAAAAAAAAAAAAAAAAAAAAAAAAAACCAGGACCATATTTCTTGTAGGAATCGGAAAAATAGTTGCCCTTATCGTACCGGAAAAATTTCCGACCCAGCTCGGAATAAAATCAGTAAAATCGGAATAAAATCCGTAAAATTGGAATAAAATCCGTAAAGTACCGTTTTAATGAATGTTTCCTTTTTTTCAAAGATTTTGTTCCGATTTTATTCCAAGCTGGGTCGGAAAATTTTCCGGTACGATAAGGGCAACTATTTTTCCGATTCCTACAGGAATACTGTTCGGATTTTTTTACAGTGTGGTACTGCATAAGCAGCAGAGTGGATAATGTAAATTAAAGCAAATGATATTTAACATGCCCTTTTACAAGATTATACAAGAAAGGCAAAATCATGAGTCCAGCATAAGGGTGAATATCACGAAATGTGAGATTTTGAAAACAAAATTTTTTGAATATTTAAATCGTTTCAAAGCTTCTGATTCTCTTTAAAATGTTTTTTGAGCAGCTGAAAAAGGAATTTACGCGTAAAATTGGAATAAAATCCGTAAAGTACCGTTTTAAGGAATGTTTCCTTTTTTTATGGATTTTATTCCAAGCTGGATCGGAAAATTTTCCGGTATGATAAGGGCAACTATTTTTCCGATTCCTACAGGAATACTGTTCGGATTTTTTAACAGTGTGGTACTGCATAAGCAGCAGAGTGGATAATGTAAATTGAAGCAAATGATATTTAACATGCCCTTTTACAAAATTATACAAGAAAGGCAAAATCATGAGTCCAGCATAAGGGTGAATATCACGAAATGTGAGATTTTGAAAACAAAATTTTTTGAATATTTAAATCGTTTCAAAGCTTCTGATTTTCTTTAAAATGTTTTTTGAGCAGCTGACTAAAGGAATTTACGCGTAAAATTGGAATAAAATCCGTAAAGTACCGTTTTAATGAATGTTTCCTTTTTTTTACGGATTTTATTCCGAGCTGGGTCGGAAAATTTTCCGGTACGATAAGGGCAACTATTTTTCCGAATTCTACAGGAATACTGTTCGAATTTTTTTACAGTGTATAGTGTGTCTTCCTCAGCACTGAGGATTGTATGCTATATGCTACCGAAACCGGTATGCTTGAAATTTAAAATTTTTAGTGCTTTTAACGTTATCTTTTACACTTCTATTATATTGCACCAAACTCCTTCTTGATAATTATTATTAGATATCTTTCGCGCCATTTCCCCTCTAAAACTTAAGAGATAAATAAATATACATTTCATTAGACTGTGAAAAATAATCTAGATTGAATCACACTTTCCTAGAAAATTGGAAGCAATAAAAAAATTTTTTTAGTCAATCAAATCTTCATGTATCAAGTAATTCTACAGAAGCAAAAATAGTTTGACGATATAATGACTTTTAGAAATCATTACATGGTAGATTTTTTTCAGATTTACATTGAACCAGTATGTTGATTAAAACTCCGTACATTTAGGTGGCCAATTATTGACACTTATTCACAAGGTTATTTTTTTTTTTTTTTTTTTTTTTTTTTTTTTTTTTTTTTTTAAGCAAAAGCTATCTTAATTTAGTTTTTCATTCAAAGATAATGGTTAAAACGACTCACTAAAGCTTTAAAAGTAATAGGTTTATGGGATAAAAATTACATTTTTTAAATTCTTGAAAAGCATTTATTTTAATGCAAAAAGCTAAAATATTTAATTATTAGTTTATTAATGGGACATGATTTTCATTTTACCTGATCCGAAATAAAATAAAAATCAAATTTTAAAATAATAATATACTTTTGACAAAATTTTGCATAAACAAGTAGGAAATTGTACGTCAAACGTGGCACATGGGGTGCGTTCGTACTATAAATAGTTTTATAAATATTCAGATTTCGGTGAAATAGCTGTTGTACTCTGATGCAAAAAGGATTGAATACAAAATTTGTTACGATTATGTATATTAAATTCAGTAATACGGAAATAATATTCCTCCATTTTAAATTGAACATAATCCCCATGTCAACCTAGATTCATTAGCTATCAATATATATCATTGAATGAACTACGTATGATAGGATTTAATAGAATGAAGAAAACTTTTATTAATATCGTTCTGCAACAAACTTCATCTGAACAAAAATGTTTTGTGGGAATTTAAAAAAAGAAAGTTGCAGGGGTTTTTTCTTAATACATGAAGAAGTGCAATGGCATCTTTTATAGGAAAGCAAAATACATTTTGTAAAACGCTGACATACTCAACCGAAAGGAACTATTGGCAAATTTTGTGATTTTATTGTGGTCAAATGATGAATTTCATTGTTTTTTCCGACAACCAATTGATTTTCGCAATATTTCAGAATTTTCCCTCTGTCAACTGGCGAATTTGACGTTTTTTTCTCGGACCCAATCATCAAATTTTGCGACTTTTTTTCCCACAACTGGTTGAAGAATTTCGAGATATTTTCTACAATTCACTGACAAATTTTGCGATATTTATTTTCAATAGATCAAGATGTTTCATATTTTCTACATTTGATATTTATTTTCAAAATATGAATATGCACAAGATATTTTTGATATTTTCAGTCATAATTTGTAATATTTTAGTGTAAATTAAGTAAATTTTCAACTGTTATTGACTGTGAATCTGTAGATAAAAAAGTCTCATCTGGATGTGTCTTTTTTAGCGAAAAAAGAGAACAAATATATTTTTCAAACTTTAGATTTGAAGTTTTTTTTTTTTTTTTTAAATGTTGAACTAATAATTATGTGGGACATAATTCAGACCAACCATTGAAAGATAAACTGACTAATTTAAATAATCAATTATATACAGCTTCATTAGAAAAAAATATTTTTTCAAGTTTTGGTTCAGTTGAGTTTGAACTATGCAGCATGTTAGGAAATATGAAATAAAACATTTTATACTTACATTTATATTACAATTTTTCAATTAAAAAAACCTTTTTTGTATTTAAAATTTTGTTTTGAAAATATCTGATTTTTTTACTTTCTTCTATCTTTACAAGAAGAAAGTATTGGATTCGTGAAAATTTTCGACTTCCGGTTTTCGACGGATTTACACGTTTTAGAATGCCCAGAACACGATTTGATGGTTTTTAGAAAATGTCTGTCTGTGAGTCTGTCTGTCATTCTGTCACTCTGTCACTCTGTCACTCTGTCACTCTGTCTGTGAGTCTGTATGTGACGAAAATTTTGTGGGCGCTCTATCTCAAGAACTAATGCACAGAATTTCACAAAATTTATTATTTAGTTATATCTTGATATAAACTAGACCTGATTAGTTTTTGGTGAAAATCGCCCAAAAGGTGGCGCTGCTATGCGGCATTTTTCACGATTGCTGCAATAGCTATATCTCAAGAACTACTGCACGGATTTTCATAAAACTTCAGATTCAGTTAGTCCAGGATATAGTTTGGTGTTGATTACTTTTTTGTGAAAATCGCCCAACAGGTGGCGCTGCTATGCTGCATTATTCATGATTATCGCAATAGATCTAACTCAAGAAAAATGCACGAATTTTCATCAAACTTCAGATTTCGTTAGTCCTTGATATAAATTAGTGCTGTTTAATTTTTGGTATAAATCGCCCAACAGGTGGCGCTGCTGTGCTGCATTTTCACGATTTTCGTAAGAGCTGTATCTCAATAACTATTGCACGGATTTTCATCAAACTTCAGATTTAGTTAGTCCTTGACATGAATTGATGTGTAAATTAGTGCTGTTTAATTTTTGGTGTAAATCGCTCAACAGGTGGCGCTGCTGTGCTGTATTTTTTGCGATTTCCGCAATAGCATTATCTCAAGAACTAACGCTTAGATTTTCAACAAACTTCAGATTCAGGTATACCTTGATATCATTTAGTGCTGTTTATTTTTAGTGTAAATCACTCAACAGGTGGCGCTGCTATGCTACATTTTTCAGAATTCCCGCTGTAGCTCTATCTCAAGAACTAATGCACGAATTTTCATCAAACTTCAAATTCAGATATACTTTGATATGAATTGGTGCTAAATTCATGTAATTTCTTGTACTATTTAAATGATTTAATTGACGTGATTTATATAGAAGAAAGTTTTGTGATGGTCACAACATACTAGTTTTATACTTGGTCTTGACACTGAATCCTATAGTTAGTTTTTTTATAAGTGTATAAATCAAATTGTTACTGTTTTCAATTATTTCATCTTCAATTTTGTTCTAAGTGAAAAAAAAGAAAAGAAAAAGAAAAATGCATTTTTATATTATTCTTTGATTAAGTTTTCATGTTAAGTGCAATATATTTTAGTTTCTAATCTATATTATGCTCAAAAATATTTATTATCAGCGGTAAGTTGGCTGCTTTGAAAATATCGGATATATATCAAAATATCGGATATTTTTGATATTTTCGAAAATGTCATGATATTTACGAACCCTGGAAGCATTATAAGCCTTTAATGCAATTAAAAGAAAGTTTTAATATATTTTTTTTTATGTCACTCATGTGTTTTTTATTGCAGATAATTTATTTCAATATTTTCATAACCCCTTTCTAAAGAGTATCAAATTCCTGAATCAAGTTACATATGATTGTTATTATATAACAAGAGTAAGTGGTGGCATCTGTTGGTGTTGATTCTAATAAAAAAAAGTCATCCGGTGGTAATTTTTAAAACAAGTAGGAAATTGCTCGTCAAACGTGGCAAATGAGGTGCGTTCGTACTATAACTAGTTTTATAACTATTTTTTGCACCCCATATTGTACTGAATGTATATTTTTTTTGCACTGCATAAGTGCACAGTCTGTAACATCATTACAATGCACTTGCAATAATTTTTTCCCATTGCCCGTAATGTAATGGAAAACTTTTGACTGTCCCTGTAATTAAACTATACACCCAATTTTAATAAAATCTGAAATGGCTCTACAAAATTTGCAACAATTATATATTTAAAATTTCAGACCATTCGGAAGACTGTAACATCATTAAAATGCACTTGCAATAATTTTTTCCCATTGGCCGTAATGTAAAGAAAAACTTTTGAATGTCCCTGTAACTAAACTATACATCCGATTTTCATAAAATTTGAAATGGCTCGACAAATTTTTGCAACAATCATATAGTTAAAATTTCAGACCATTCGGTTGGGTAGTTTTCGCTCTGTTATATGCGGACGGACGGACAGACGGACAGACGGACTGAACGACGACTATAGGTGCTACGTATTTATATAATTACGAACGCACCTAAAAAGGCTATACTGTTTTCAAAAAGGCAGTCTTATAGCTCGTCAAAAAGAAAAAAAAAATTGAACTTATTTAAAGTCCCCTTTTATCAGTAGAATTTTGTGATATTTTTCTGTGACCGATTGAATTTTGTGATCCCTCCCCTTACCTCCTGATCAACTGACGAATTTTGTGATTTTCCCCACGACCTATCGATCAATCTCATTTTTTTTTTCTACAAATAACTGATGAATTTTCAGGGGTCGATGCAGATTTTTATTCTTGGGCCCATTTTGTGAAAAATAACATTTTGTAACGAAAGTTGAAATCCAGTTCTAAAATTCGAACCAAGAATTTATGAACAGAAACATTCTTTAAATCCCTTTGCTAAAGTTTTTGTTTTTCGTGACATGATTTTATTTACAAATTACAGATTTTAAAACAGTTTTTATGAAAAAGAATGTTATGTAAAGGGTCTATTTTATTAAAAAGAATTTTGTGAAGGGGCCCATTTTATTAAATTTATTTTTGTGAAGGGGCCCTAAATAGGCCGAAATTTTGTCTGGATTGACCCCTGATTTTTCACTATTTCTAACGATAGACCGATGAATTTCATGATTTTTTTCCTGTGACAGATTGGCAAATTTCGCAATATTTTAAAGCAACCAACTGAAGTATTTCTCAATTTTTTTCTGAGGATCAACTGGCAAATCTCGCGATTTTTTCTGACCAGTAAATGAAAATTTTCGCTTTTTTGCAACCAATTGATGAATTTCACAATATTTTATCTCTACCAGTTGACAAACTTTGTGGTTTTTTTATTTCCCTATGACCGATTGGTGAAATTCGCAGGTTTTTTTTTTAATTTTTGCAGAAGTTTGCAGAACTTTCTTGCAACTAATCCACAAATTTCATGATTTTCTTTTACATAAACAGTTGGTGAATTTCTGAATTTTTCCCTTTGACTTACTGGCAAAATTCTCAAGTTTTTTTTTTTTTTTTTTTTTATGCGATAGATCGATGGATGAGTATCTTGATTTTTTTCATGCATCTGATATATTTCACGTTACTTCCCTGCAACCAAATAATTAAATTAATATTTCTTATAATCAATAGATATAAAATAATTAAAATGAGCCACTAGGTGCATAAAGGGCTGCCGACTTCTGCCAAATTGGCCTGAAGTCAACACTATCTTTACATTACTGAGTAGCTATGTTCGTTTATAGTACAATGCACATAAAACATTGGTTGTGGAAACCACATTTATCAGGTGCTAATTTCTTTTGTGAACAAGACAATTGATCTATGCTTGATTCTCGATCAGAGAAGAAAACAAATTAATCTAGTGTTATTTTTTTATGTGTGTGTGCATGAGTTAAAGTAATCACAATATTTGCAAAATTCATGCATTTTAAAATTGCTTTAAAATAAGATTATACTGGATCCACTCATTTTTTTCCCTTCTTTTTCACCCAGTAGATACAAGCTTCTTGTCTTTGGAAAAACAACTGTTTTGTGGATATATATCATTATTGATTGAATAAAAGGTGGACTCAGCAGGACTCAACTCTTTTCAAGCAGGATTTAACTTTGAATAAGGTAAATTTTCAGTTAAAGTCCATAAATGCTGTTATTAAATAAATTTTCAATTTATATGTCAGTGGGTATTTGATTTTACAATTGTCAGTTTGCATAAAAAATGAATAATGTGGTACTTTTATGTTAGCCAGGTGCAAATTATATTAACAGAATTTGTTTTTTCTTTGCCAGTAGCAACTTTTTTTTCCACATAGTAAATATTAGAAACAACGATTAGAAATAGAAATAAAATGTTTAGGTTTGTGTTATTGTTTCTTATTAAACCTTCGTACTTCAACTGTAATGATGAGTGAAAAAAAATCTTTTGTTTTATTTTATTTATTATTTACAACTCAGTTTAAATAATTTTTTTATATCCCTAATCTCTTTTCTTATATTCTGTTACTATATAACACCATCTGTGTGTGAATGTGTCTATCTACTATAAATTCTAATGTGATATTATGTTTAAATTTTTTGATTGAGATACTTAAAGAAAGAACTATTTAAATTCAAATTATTCAATTTTGTGGCGGGCAGCATCACCCGCTTACAGCACAGTGTATAATCTCAGTTTCGGAAAACATATATTTATAACTCATAAACATTTCTGTTTGGAGAATAAACAGTATATTTTTTAAGGTTAAATTGAAATATATTGGAAGTTAGTATATATATAAAAAAAAAAAAATTGCAAGCATTTTCATTTTTATATAATATTTTAATGCCAATATTTTATGTAGTCCTTGGATACGTAAATTTAAAAACATAAAACAATTTTACATGCCTGGGGGTTGGGATTTCAGCAGGTGTAGCGTGCCTGAATTTTAAGGTTTAGCCCACAAACTAATAAAAATGTTGATATTAAAAATAATTGTTTAAAATTGTGAGAGTGAATAGTTAAATGTAATGCAATTATAAATAATGAATAGTTCAGGGATGGCAAACCTTTTCACATTCGCATGCCAAAGGCTTCCAAAAATATATTTTATGTAACTGTAATGTGCCAACGACCCCCCTCCCCTGCCTTATAAAAAGAACAATAAACAGTAATGAATGAAAATTACTTGTAATTAGGGATGGGACAAATAGTGATGTGGCCAAATAACCAAATACTGAATATTCGGCAGCCTAATACCAAGTTTCTTTTCCAACAAAGAAAATAACTTTTGATTATATATACATACATAGTTTAAAATTTTAAACTGGAAAAAAAGAATTAAAAACAAATTTATGTTCTATTAATAATCTGTTTAAATTTCTTTATTACTTGATTTAGGGTGAAACCCCCAGTAACTGAGACATTAAAAATTATTCTTCAAATCACTATTACAAAATTTTAAATCCATTCTACCTTTTTTTTTTCGAATGGATGGTAGAGATACATTTAAAAATTACTGTTGACAAAATTTTGAAATATTATATATTGTATTATTAAAAATAAATGTTTTTCATAAATATGGTGAATAACTTCAGTAACTGACACAACCCAATTTTGAAAAATCAATAACTGACACAAAATGAGCCAGTGTTTGACACTTTACTTGCAACGAAAAAAAAAAAAAAATAAGAAAAATCATGCTTTAAAAATACTTTAATATTTATTATAAAAACAAATTAATTAAACTTTATTTATATATGATATCATACTACAGATGTGTCTCTCTTTTCATGTTTTAAATTATTAGTAATGCAAGTATTCAATAACTGACATTTATGCACCTGTAAACTGACAAATGGTGTTAGGCTCTGATAGGACAACTTAAAATGTAATGGTGTTGATTACAAGATAAATTTATTATGTTTTTTTTTTTTTGTTTTGTTTTTTAAGCAGTTCAAAAAGATTTCAACTTTCTTTAATATTACCAATAATTAACTCCTCTGTCGGAGACTGGTGAAAAGAAATTGATTCACTCACTGGCCTTCCCAGTTCAGAGGTGAAATGTTGCAATGCTGCAGAATTGCCGTTCATAGTAGCATAAATAACCAGCAAACATGCAACACAATTTACTTTTGCATTCATAGAGACCACTACCAGTGGAAAATTGGATAAATAAATTTAAGTAAATTTGAATTTTTTGTTTTTATTATGGATTTTAGTTACATTACAAATTGTGATGCAATACCCACCCTATCTATCAAACCCTAATTATAACATCCTCTATTAATTTTGTAATAAGTTCCTCTGAATTGCAGTAGTTATAAAACTTGATATATTAAAAAAAATCATAATTTGCAGAACAACAACAACAACAAAAAAAACCGTTTATTTCATGCATTGTATAGTCCCAAGAAGGGATAGATATTAGAATTTTTCTTCAGCTGCTTCTACAGTAAATGTTAAAGTTTTCCCACAAATATGTTTAAACCAATTGAACTTAAAAGAAATAAAAATAAAATTCGAACAATATGATACTTAAAGTAATCTAAAAACTTGCATTCCATTCGAATGAAATGGAAATAAAGCTGAGACTTTTTTAAAGGTTTGCATTTTCGATGTATCTTTGTAATTTAAGTTTTTAGGGTAGTTTAAGTATCCTATTGTTCGGATTTTATTTTTTAAAATTCATTTGGTTTAAACATATTTTTTGCAAGACTTTAACATTAACTGTAGAAGCAGCTGAAGAAAAATTATAATACAGGACTCCCTGAAATCTGCAACCGCCTAAAATCCGCACATCATTGCAGATGTAAACAATGAAAATTTCAGTTAAGCTGTAGAGGCAAAGGAACAGGATTTTTTAGTTTTCTATAATTTTGTATGTATTTTAATATGTAATTCTCGATAATATGATGAGACTAAATTGTTGTTTTTCATGAAGAAAATATAAATTTATTACTGAAAAAAAAAAAAAAAAAAAAAAAAAGAAGGATATTGCTGATATTACTGCTAGTCAGCCTTTTAACCAAATATATATATGTATTAATTTTTTTTTATAGTTATTAACACTGGCAAACCTGAAATAAAACTTCCTTATTTTTTTATTTTGATGTGAATTAATAGGGTTACCTTTATGAGGAAAGTGTCATTGAATGATTCAAGGAAAATTTATCTCATTTTTATTATGCATATTTAATTATACATTATTAATTATTAATTATTTATTTGACCTTTACCTTTAATAATTTAATCATTTTTTAAATTATATTACTTTTTATCATTTTAGTTTATTACTTTACTTAATTATTTTAATATTTTGCTTTAATTCAAACATTCATTATACATTTGATTGCATTATTACATTCAAATTATTGTCTAAAAAATTTTAACAAACCAGAAATCCACAAAATTCTAAAATCTGCACAACCTCTGGTCCCAAGCTGCGCGGATTTGAGCGAATCTACTGTATCTATCCCTTCTCGAGCATAAAGATTGTGTAAAATAATTTTTTTATTTGTTCTGCAAATTATGTTTTTGTTTAAAGATATATATGACTGATATATGATATAAATATTTATTTATATGGCTCATATATGAGCATTTGGCTTATACATATTGTGCATGATGTTTGTATGATGTATATATAAGCTTGGTGATGATCTTTAAGCAAGTTTGAAACTGCTACCTTGACATAATTGTAATTGAGGAGGCTGCTATAACGAGAAAGCACCAAATTTTATTTGATTATTCTTTTTTTATGCTTACTTTATATAAATATAGATCTTTAAATACTCAAAATAAAGGACACAGTTGAACATTATAAAGTACTTGACTTTTATGTATTTTGTAAACATTGCATCAGTAGTTGTTTGTTTAAAAAAAATAATAATAAAAATTTGATAAATAAATTAAATTAAACACTGGCTAGTAATTTTTAAAAATACATAAATGTTTTTCTTTATATCATTCAAAGCTGGATGAAAAAACTTCATTTTATTATGAAATAATACAAGATGTCTGATGATGCTACCTGTAAGCAAAAATTAAAACTAAAATTAAATTATTTTTAATTTGCATCTAACGTTATGAATTATTGATATGTGCTATTAAATACAATCCATCTTTTCATTTTAATGAATTATTATTATTTTTATTTATAGGCTTTGAAGCTGCTGTCTGTTAAATATAATGAAAATAAGTCTGAGAAGCATTAACGTAGAACAGAGTTTTCCCCAAACAGTTTCCTCAGGATCATCCTGCCTACTTTATAGTAATGAAATATAGCACCCTTTTTGCCTTTCAATGAAAAATATATTTTATATATGAATTGTAAAAAGAAAATATTGTTGTCAACAAGAGCCAGATTGGAAAATAAATGAATAAAACTTCATTTTTGAAAGTATTTCTTGCATCTTTATTGTATATTCCTTTATAACAATGATAATATATGAACTCTGTTCACTAAAGATTTTGAATAATTTTAAACTAAAAGTTTGCCCATAATTTTTAACCATATTTTATGCATGAAAATATTTGATAAATTTTATTTTTAATGCTTAAGCAAAGTTTAAATAAACTTTGATTTCAAAACATTACTTAAATACACTGAATGTATTATTTTTGTTATTTTATAATATACTACAAATAATCAGGTTAATCTGAAATACATTTGATAATTTACATATTTAATTGTACAAAATGTAAATTCATTTATAAATGATTATTCAATATTTAATTGAATATATGATATTTAATTAAGAGCACAGATTAATTTTTTAAGACTTAGTTTGGTGATAACATAAATAAAAATCAGTATTTAAATGAATAAATTTTGGTGATATACTAAATTTTGTACTAGTACTCTTATCTTTGCTTTAGAATAATATATAGTGTATAACAATACGCAATAATATTTTAAATTTACCCCCCTCCCCTCTCCCAATGGCTTTTTAAAAGAATTTTCCTTTTAGTGAGTCTTGTAAACACAAACTCCGTAACACTATTTCACAAAGTTAGCTTAAACTGATTGATATACTTAAAACAATATTTTTGAAAGATATTTATCATGTATATGAAACCATTTTACTGATATTGTATTCTGGCATGTAACACATACGTATACTGTTAGATTTAATTTTTGTATTTTTCATTATAATCGCCATATGTTGTGCAGATTGTTGTTTGATTGTTTGCAAAAACTTTCATGAGATACATAGTGAAAAATAAGATGTAAATTATTTTAAAGTACAATACTATTATTTTTCATGTACTCTAATAGCAACATTTTTAAAATATAAATCGCATGTTGATTAAATCGAAAGTCTTGGTTCTTATGATCATATTTTTTATAATTTATTTTTAAAATTGATGCATAATGTGCACCTATAAATTTTGATAATTTTTCTTCTATCAAAAGCTATTGTTACATACCAGAATATACAGTGTGTATTTTTACATTACTCAGTGAAAAGTCAATTACTAAAATAAATGAAATGGAACTATTTTTTTTTTTTAATAATCCATGCATGAGTAATGGAAGGTTAATCTTGCAGTCCAGGAATATATTTTTTTTTTACATAAGGGAGTAGGTCTGCATATGAAAAACAAAGTTCGCGCTCGTATTACATTTTAAATTTCTTTAATGATATTTCAAAATATTGTTTGTTATTATTAAAAATGTAAAATAATTTTTTTGCACACCTGGCAACAAATGCAAATTTCAGTGTGTAAAATTTTATTCACAATACATAAAAGTTGTTAGGGAATATCGCATTTTCTTCCATGAATTAGCAGCATTTGAAAAACTCAAAATTTTCAATTTCTTTGATACATTCCATTCTTAAGGGTAACCATCCTTAAAAGGAAAATTATATTCCCTGTTAGAGCTATTTTAATTCAAGTGAAAAAAAAAAGTGGAGTAGTTGAATGTACAAAGAATTTAAGAGAAAAAATCCATTGTTCACAAAATGTAAAACTTTGCAGTTGACGATATTGTATGCTAATGAATAATATAATAAAATTTCTAAATACAACGGCAAAATTCTAAGAGTTCTAGCCATCACTAATTTGATTTTAAAATCTTCATCTGATTTAATTACAGATATATGTTATTAAGTAAAGCGAAGATTTCCATTAAAAATTAGTGCTAGCTAAAAATTGTAGCAGTTGACAGCTATGCAAATATAGGACCTTTTTAGAAGCATTATCATCACCAATGATAATATAAACAAAAACCAAGATATATATATATATTTTCCAGGAGAAATAGTATATAAAATAAAAATGTGAAGAATAGCAGAAATGCATAGATTTCTAGAATCTAGAGATGGACAAAACATAAAAGCCAGTATGCTGATAGGTATCTTACATTTTTCATTTCCTTATTATCCATAGAAAGTTTCTGATAATGAAATAAGATTGTAAACATTAAAATGTGTCATTTCCTTTTACTAAAATAAATGTTCTAAAATTAGTAAACTATTTTTATGGCATATATATATGCCATAAAAACTGTTTACTATATGAAAACGGTTTTTGCTCAAATTTAAATGCTTTCATTCGGCCCAAACAAAACAAGCACCTGGAACAGGGACCGAATTCATTAACATCAACTGTGCATTTTTTCTCTAAATGAAAGTGATCGGCTTATGTTTAAGCATTCTGAAGTAGCATTTCATTGTATTATGAATTAAAAACTGTATTACTAAAAATTTTCTTCTTTTTTCGTGAAAGAACGTAGTTGTGTTTGGGCCGAATGTAGCGGATTAAAGTCTGGTATAGCCTCTGTTTTTCAAATCATGCTATAGCATATACAGACGTGTGAAAATTATTAGAATAATTGTGAAACTTACAATAAAAACTTGTTATATTAAAGAAATATTTAAAATATATTGATACATTTAATATTTAGTGTGCATCCCCTTGATTTTTATTAAAGAAATGATAGCATACTTGTCTTGGCATACTTTGTATGAGTTTTTGGCAATTAATTTGCATTTCGTTGTCATGATGCCAAATTTGAATGAGTCTTTTTATCAGACTAGTCTTGTTTGTGATGCTGTATTTCTTTAATTTTTTCTTTACAATGGCCCAAAGGTTCTCTATGGGATTCATATCTGGACTGTTTCCAGGCCATGGAAATGCTTTCTTTAATTAAATTAAAGAAATACAACATCACAAACAAGAATGTTCTGATAGAAAAACTCTTCCAAATTTGGCATCATGACAACAAAATACAAATTAATTGCCAAAAAGTCATAAAAAAAAGCCAACGTGTATCGAATCTTTAATAAAAAACAAGGGGATGCACACTAAATATTAAATGTATCAATATTTTTAAAATGTATTATTTCTTTAATATAACAAGATTTTATTATAAATTTCACAATTATTCTAATAATTTTCACACGTCTGTACTTTAGGAATTAATGTATTTTCTTTAAAGATCTTAGAAAATTAAAAATATCATAAAAATTTTTTTTTATTAGCAATATGTATAAAATATATATGCTTTTACTGATTTATATGAATGAGTCCTGGCAAAAAATTAATTTAAAATATTTAAGTATTTAATATGATTTTGGGGGGGAAAATTCTAAGTAAATTTCAATCGAAATTATTTATATTAAAAACTTTTGTTATTTCAGTTTTTTAATATAACGTCATCCTTACCTAGGGGAGATAACAGATTCGTCTCATTTTGGTCCAAACTACGTATATTGGATCAATAAACACATTCAGATTAATGCTAAAAGGGGTCTATATTTCGTCCAAATGTGGGTGGTGTTTTCGGATGTAATATGGACAAATTTTGGACGCCTATATTACAGCCAAAATTCGTGTGTATTTCGTCCGGATGGAGGTATTTTTTGGACGTAATATGGACAAATTTTGGCTCATCCGAATTTTGTTCATTTTATGTTCATTTTACGCTCATTTCATGGCCCAAAAGACGTACTTCTTACGTAAAGGGGGGTGACATTTGGACGTAATTTGACGAAATTTAGTTGAAGTCCGGATGACTTTTAGACTTCAACTGGACACGTCCATTTATCCAAATTACGTACTTTAGGCGAAAATTGGACGAATCTGTGTTGTGTGGGTTTATGTATACGGATATGCTGCATATTTATATAATTAAGAACGCACCTAAAAAGCATATATAAAATAACACCTTAAAGCAATTCACGCTCATTCTCAGTAATACTTGCGAATAATTTTTTTTAGCCCTTTTTACCCGACTGCAAAGAAGGGTTATGTATTAACGCGTATCTGAGTATGTGGATTTCTTTATACCCTCGAAACATCTCAACGACTGGATGGATTTTAATGAATGAGGTCTCTATAGATTCTTCTTAACCGTCCAATGGTTATAGGCTAGGTTTTGTTTTCATAAATTCAAAATGGCGGTCGTAAAATACAAAATGGCGGTGGAGACAAAGAAAAAATTACGCACCGTATTGAGTGGCATATCATTGGATTGGTCTTTTAAAATGAAGACAATATTTCATTGACTATTTTACGGTCAGAAGCTCCGTTTAAATATTACACAATCCGGAAGTTATGTAGGTATGATCTCTAGCTTTAATGCAACGCTAACCTTGATAGACATCTATAGGCCTCATCAAAACAGTGTTTATAGATAGGAACTAACAATTAAACACAACTTAAAAGTCATCAATACAAGTAAGTAAAAAAAAAATAGGTAAATAATATAAAAAATAGTTTCACTTTAGTGAGAAATAATTAATTCGCTTTTTACGCAGTCGGGTTTTTTGAATTTTTAAATTTAATTTTTACTTGTTTTGTTTCTTTTGTTTAGCCTATTCTTTTGTGTAGCCACGTGTGTGTTCTATAGAATTTATACACACTACGTAGTGAGCTAAAATTTAGTTAAACTTAATCGCGTACCATAACTCTAAACGCACTTTCAGCAATCATCCTTAGCAGATAGTACTTTGAATACTGTATTGAATCCGAAATGTTTTATGTATGCGTCCTTATAAATGAACGATTAGTGCAATGTTATTCATGTTCTATTCCAAGCATGTTGTAGTAAACGTCAGCAATGTACATACATTCCATCATTTTTGAAGTAGCTCAAAATAATTAAAATACTCTCTGAACATTTTTTCCCGTAGACCCTTGTATAACCGTACTCTTTTGTGTGACACTGTAAATAAATTACAAATACTTTGCACGTTTTAGTAATAAAGCACGTTTTAGTGTACATCAGAAATTCATATCATATTTGTAACAGAGTAAAATCATTAAAATAAGCCGCAAACGATTTTAACGAATAATAAGGGAATACTTTTGAATTCCCCTGCACACATATAGTAAGTGCTACACATAACAGACCCCATAGGAACCATCATCTTAGGCACTTTAATAATGTATAAAAAATTTATTACGCTTAAAATTGTTTAACGCTAAAAAAAAAAAAAAAAAAAAAAAAAAAAAAAAAAAAAAAAAAAAAAAGCGCTGCAAACTTTTTCATTTCATGAGTATAATTTAATGGAATACTTTTGGTTACCCTGTAAATGAAATTTTGAGTCAATTTTGATAAAATGTGAAATGATTCGAAAAAATTCTGCAACTATTATACATATTGAATTTCAAACGATTCGTTTGGGTAGTTTTTGCACTGTTATATGCGGACAGGCGGACGGCCCAGGCAACGACTATAGGTGCTACGTATTTACACTACGTATTTAACTACGAACGCACCTAAAAACTAAATTTTGAAATAACAAAATGCTTTTTGCATGCTGAAATGGAGAGAAATATATTTAATCAACTAAATTATACAATAAATTATACATACTGAATAAAACTGACATTAAAAAAACATCTAAAATGAAAAAAATTGCTATACAATTTTAATTATTTCTTTTACATAGAAATTTGTAATTCTTTAATGAGTTTAAATTAACATGAATTTGTTAACTGTTATTTACCTTTTTCTTCATTTTAAAAATTTTCCAACATAATTAAAAAATTATAATAGAACACACATACTACAATATATATTAAAACACACATACACACATAAATAATGCCTGCATTCAACAGTTAAAGATATTATAAACAATAACAGACATACATACAATAAATAGGAATAAACCCAACTGGGGTGAAAAATTAGCCAGAGACAGGAATCGAACCCGGGACCACAGAATACCAGACTGAACTTCTCCAACATGGTTTATTAGTGAGAAAATGCAGGCCCAGGTATCGGCCGTAGTAGCTCAGTGGTTAGAGCAGCAGTCTTGTATACTGTGGTCCCGGGTTCGATTCCTGGCTCTGGCTAATTTTTCACTCTTGTTCGGTTTATTGTACTTATTGTATGAATGTCTGTATAATATTTATGTATATAATTAAAAATTGTTTATGTATTCGGTTTGTCTGTACATCTCTCTGTCCATGCTCTAACTCGCGTAATTATATTCGGATTGCAAGGTAAGTTGTATACGATGTAGTGAACCGCTTTCAAAATGGAGTGCGTAGCATTTATAGTTGATTTTAAGAGACACTCAAACGAATTCCGCTACATTACACCCTATGGGTACAAATCGTTTGCTGTGTATTTTAATGATATTAGCCTAATTCGCATATATTGAAATCGATTTACATTACTGATGTGCGCTACTAAAAGATTACATTTGATATAGTGTGCATATCTTTATAGTTCATTTACAGGGGCACACAAAAGAATTTAGTTGCAATATTGTCTATAAGCAATAATTGCTGGAAGTGCGTCCTTAATGCTTTCTTAAATTTAAATTATATTTTCTATATCACTTGGTGTAAATAAAATCTACAGATTATATATAGGCTGCACAAAAGAATTCGAATACACTCCCACGTATTGACGGAAATTGCTAAAGTGTAATTTTCAGCTGTTTTATACGTTCATTGACTAAACTAAATTTTTGCATAATATGTAGTACATTTAGAATAGATCACATACAAGGCGGCACAAAATGACTTGGAAGTTTTTACGACAATATAGGGTGACTGCTGAAATCCTATTTTCAAATAAAGTAGCGCACCGATTATCGGAACTCCAATTAACCGAACTTTCAATTATCCGAACAGACTATTTCTCTCAATTATTTTAACCGAACTTGCATTTATCCGAACAGCCTATTTCTCTTTAAAAATTTTTGTAATGATGATGAAATTGTGGATCTGATTGAAGATGAAAAATAAATTGAAGAAATGAAAACGAATGCTGTGAAAATGACCGAGATCCATCACATCGAAGCCTTTGAAAGTTTGGGAACAGCTATATGAAATGGTTCGAACGGCAGAAGAACTCTGATCCTGTTCAACTAACGTATTTAAGAAGAATTCGAGCTAGGGCAGTATTGGAAAGAACGTCTTCTTTGAAGCAAGCAACAATCGAAACTTTTTTTGCTTAAATTATAATGTTTGGTGTTCAGAAAATGATAAAAAGAGAAAAAGAAAATTTTAAATGATAGAAAAGTAAACAAAAAAAATATATATAAAACAGTTTTTAAAGACGCTAGCACTAACTGGCGCTGCCAGTCCTAAGCGTGGTAATTTCCTGTGGTATTTTCCTTAG
Organism: Maratus speciosus; assembly: GCA_963932465.1. NCBI lineage: Eukaryota > Metazoa > Arthropoda > Arachnida > Araneae > Salticidae > Maratus > Maratus speciosus. Next base: position 26,807,486 of record OZ010786.1, read on the forward strand.
TGGTAATTTCCTGTATAAAGTGTGAAGGTGTTAGTATAGTCAGGAATATCACTTAAAATGTCTGTCCATTTATCTGAACTTTTGCTCATCCGAAGCAGAGTCGGTCTCGAATTGTTAGGATATTCGGCGCTCTACTGTAAGTTATTTTGTTTTACAAATAGTTAACTTACACACCGGCTTTCACCTCATTAATCGGAGAAATGATGTACACTATTCTGAATGTATTGGAAAGTGTTTCATAATATTTACTTGATGCATGTTTTCCTTACTTGTCAATAATTAACTTTATTTTTAAAAGTATCGCATGAAATTAATGAAATTAAATATTTTTTAAATGAACTCAAAAAATTTTTATGGCATACATTTATCACAGGTATTATATTATACATCTTTATCATCCCTTTTATTTATGTTAATTTCATTTTAGTTTAACATATTGCAAAATGCAGATCACAGAATATTTATTTTGAAAAAAAAAGCGAAAATTTGATAAGTAACAGTTTCTTTAAAATTTTTCACAATTTAAGTTGAATAAAAAAGCTTCATCCTTACATAATTTGTGTATTAAACGAATGGAAAATAAGTGCTATACTCAAGTCAGATTAATATAAAACAACATAGAATTTATATATCCATTGTGTTTCATAGTTAACTTTTATAAATATAAATTAAAAATTTCAATGAAATGCTTTTAAATCTTCAAAGATTTTAATACTTGGAATCTATTAGAATGCTATTAAAAAATTTAATTTCCAGATAATTAAATTTGATTATCAAGATTATATTTTTTCTGTTTCTATAAAAGTGTTCGCTAGAATTGTGGTTTTTCCTTTAAAGGTTTCGTGAAATTATTCTATAATATTGTTTTCTATATTTTATTAACGATAATCAAAAATAACATTGATGTGTAAGACATTTTTCAAAGTAACAAATAAATTAAAATTTGTTTTAGATATAAAAATTGATGCATTAAACAAACAACAACAAAAAAAATTATATTATTTCGAGTGAAAATAAAGTATATTTTGAAGCTTCTTTTATAAATCATATATGGATATATATATTACGAAAATTAAATTTCCGCACCTTATTAAGATTATTCCATAAAAAATTCTTATCTAAATTATTCTGCAATCCTAGTTTATAAAATTATTCACTATCTTAAATAATATTCCATTCATTCCGTTCATTTACTATCATTTTATTTAAAACGCGTACTTAATTTCCTTCAAAATCTTTAAAAAACATTTCCCCTTAATATTTTTTATTCAAGACCTTTTTTATTTCTCATTCTTAAATCGCTGATATTTGTTCTTTTAAAATTATCTGATTTATACCATTTCTTTTTTTTTTTCATCTTTTTTATTCCATTATTCGATTTTGGCTCGGTCAGTTCTCCTCAATTTTATGCCGCTTACAATAAAAAGTTGTCCAAATTTGCTGCATGCTCATTGGCGAAAAAGACCGTCCATATCTGACTATTTAACATGAAACATAAGCGCGGAGCTCAGGATTTTTCATGGCATTTGTTCTTATAAAAGAATAAAAAAAAACTACGTTGCCGTTTAGAAGTGGTCACTCAAATAACTTGAATGATGTTCTTACATCGTATAAAACGGAGTTTGTAAAGTGATAGTGGGAAAAAGTGCTTAGTTTTTTTTTTTTTTTTTACTAGCAGAATTACCCGGCTTTGCCCGTGTTAAACATAAGTGCCTTCCAGGTAAAATAAACTAAAATAAACTAATATGGCAATCACAATAAGGAAGCTTTGTGCATTCTCGTCAATAAAAGAAAATATGACGTTACTATGTCGCAACCATACTAATATCCCTAAACTCTAAACATCAGAATGCGCATTTTGTTTGGCAGGTGTAATACACTGCTCAAAACAATTAAAGGATATTGCAGTTTTAGGTGGATTTTGTATCTGGTAAACTGTTTAGCTGATTGATACATGGTCGACAGACATAGTAGGTTATATGAGAATAAATTACACATGTTTGGCAGAAAAAAATGCATTTTATTGCGCATTTGTGTACTAAAGGTAAAAAACACAATTTGTGCATATGAGAAAAAAAGAATAAGAAAAGGTGTTTTCTTCAAACAAAATCATTTTCAGTAGGGGGTATAGTTTCCACGGGCGGCCAGCAACGTTGAACACCTTTGAGGCATGGACTCAATGAGGCTATTAATGACGAGTTGGGGTATTCTGCCCCACTCTTCCAGAAGAGCTCTTTCCAGTTCTTGGAGAGTTTGTGGGGGTTGTTGGCGGCCAGAAACTCGTCTTCCTAGAGCGTCCCAAACGTGCTCGATTGGATTCATGTCTGAAGAACACGCTGACCATTCCATTCGAACGATTCCTTCCTCGAAAAGGAAATCCTCCACCAGGTTTGCACGATGTGGCCTGCAGTTATCGTCCATTAAAATAAAGTTATCTCCGATTGCTGCAGCGTAAGGGACTACAATAGGTCTGAGGATCTCATCCCTATATCGGCGACCAGCCAGAGCTCCATCTCGAATGATGTAGAGGTCAGTGCGCCCGTCAATGGAGATGCCACCATACACCAACACTCCTCCACCGTCAAGTCTGACACTTTCGTGCACGAACGCAGGATTATTCCTACTGCCACGGTCCCTCTAGATGAAAATACGCCTATTATCCGGATGCACAGAAAAACGGGACTCAGAAAACAGAATATTGCTTCATTCATTTCTTTTCCAGTTGACATGCTCGGTTGCCCACTCCCTGCGGTCGCTACGATGCCTTGATGTTAATCTAACACATACCATCGGTCGGCGAGCATACAGACCTACAGCATGGAGCCGGTTTCGGACAGTCTGAGTTGAAATCGTGGTGCCTGTAGCCGAGCAAACGTGTTGTTGGAGAAGAGTAGCGTTCATGGTTCAGTGTCTCCGAGCTGTTAACGCTAAATACCGATCTCCATTGGGCGTTGTTGCCCGTCTACGACCTTGCCCTGGTCTTCGGCCGGCACATCCACTCTCCAAAAAACGGTTCCAGATCCTGGAAATGACACTTTGTGACACTCCAATGGCTTGCGCTACTTCGGCTTGAGTTTGGCCCCCTTCTAACCTACCAATACTTCTCAAAGCTTCTGAATCTGTCAAATGACCTTGCTGAGACATCGTACTCATCGAAACAAAGCAATCACTGAATGCCGATAATCCTTGTCATCATTCTCTTTTATCCAGTTGAAAGTCAAATTTCATTCGCTGCCGCTGAAGCGACGTTTTTGACGTCGAACTCAAAATTTGCATACTCCACAGTTTGAAAACCAGAAAAATTTGCATTTGTGATTCTCTTCTTCTATTTTCGGCAAAAAAAAAATTCGTTTATATCTTTATTTTATATAAAACTTCAAATATCCTTTAATTGTTTTGAGCAGTGTATAATAACATTTTATTTTAAAGGCAATACAAAAAAAGAAAAATTAGTCAAATGGCGTAGCAGTTTTGGTTACAGTTTAGTTAAAATCTCGTTAGCATGCCACCTATCTAAATTTTAAAGCAAAAACATGCCAGTTAGTAACGCTGAAATCATACTGATGGTGACAACGGCCTAATCCACAAATTGTGCTTTTAGTGGAATTTGTCTTAATTTCTAAAAATTGCCCAATTTCTTTTCTACATTGTCGAATAGATAAAAGTACTCTCAAATGAAATTTGTTTTAAAATTATATCTCATTTTTTCTGATTTTTAATGATTTTAAAGTATTTTATACTCAATTACAAAGATGAATCCGACTGCTCTTAGAATGTAAATAATTCAGGATTTTTTTCGTGCAATATTCCATAAGTAAATCGGCAAACAAAATTAAAACACCAGAAAAAAAATCGAATATTCAAAATTATCAGATTAAAAAAAATTGCTATAACCAATTACAAAAAAAAAAAAAAAAAAAAGGAAAAAAAAAAGGAAAAAAAAACATTATTAACAGTTTCTTAATACTAAAGTACCAAAAATGTTTTTTGGTTTACTTTTTGGGCATTGTAAAATATATAGTAAATGTAAAAATATTTTAGTATTTTAAATTATTTCTGCGCTCTGAACGGGCAGTATATGGCCATCTTTAACCACGAATATTCCAGGGTGGATTGTCTGATTATTTTTAAACGGAAACTTTCATTCATGAAAACTAAATCTACAGCGACTAACCCGAAAGTGTCATGAAATTTCAGAAGCTTTCAGTCCTGATGTCTAATTTTGAAGCTTTCTTTTAAAAGAGAAGGACCTACCTCTTATAAACATTTGCTAAATTAATTTTTCTATATAATATAAATCTTAGAAAATTCGTAGTTTATGTAATTGTAATAATATAAATCGCAGAATGCTCTCAGTGCATTTAAAGTATTGAAACACTTAGTTAAATGGTGTAATTAATGATGAAGCATGCCAACAAAATAGGAAATAAAACGTAGCAACCGTTTGTATTTCAGAAAAGTACATCACTTTGATGTAATTAGAGTAAAGTATTTCAGCTTTGAAAATCAGAATGCTTGTTTTCTGTAGGAAGTGTGAAAGAAGTATACGATTTCCCTGACAATACGCAGAAAAATGCAATAAATATATCCAAATGACTTAGCATTTACTGAAATTTTAGTTCGCGTGGCTTAAAAATAAAGCCTTCACTTTATGGATGATGATAATAAGAATTAATGTCAGAATATCAAGAGTTTCCCTTCAGAATAAAACATTATTAGAAAGTGATGTCATAGTAGCAAAGGATTTTTTTTATTATCTTTCTCTTAATTTCTTGATATTAAAACGAATACATTAAAATAGATTTTTTAACTTCAGAAATATTCAGCTAAAGTACTACATCATTTTAACGCATGTTAAGTTAAAGTTTTTACATATATATATGGAAAATGTGCATTTTCTTCTTTGAATGATGTCAAATTCAAAAACAGCAAAAATATAGTGAGACAATCTGAATTTTTATTGGCTTATAAAACAAAGTATTCGAGTTATCATTTTTTAAAATTATTCATCAGCTTTTTAGATGTGTGGCAACAGGAAAGAAATAATTTAATTATAAAATTTAAAAAGAGATATTTCTATAATGTTAAATTATGGAAGGTGGTAGAAAAAAGGGATAAATAGTGATCTGATCTTTTTTTATAGATAGGGATCTTTTTCACGTTCTAAAACGTATGTACATCAAGTTTCGTGCAAATCGGTCAAAAATTGAAGATTTGTATAAAGGGCATACATTCAGAGAACGGCTTTTATATATAGAGATTGTGATGGATGCTTGTATTATGAGGAATGAAGTAATAAAACTTCTTCTTTTGTGAAAAGTATTTTTCATTTTTTTGGGAAACTGCCAGTGAGTATCGACCAATGCCATAAGTAAAATGTAGACGAATGCAGATAAACTATTGAATGTATGATTTTGATTAGTGTGGTAATGGATGCTTAAGTTATTAGAATTTACGGAGCGTTCTTTGCTTTCTTTTATGTCGTTCCATGATTTATCACCCAATATCATCACATGTATACATTTTTAAGAGAACTCTGTTCCTTGACAAAATAAAATAAACCATATGTAAATGCATTTTATACTAATTTAGCAGTAAAACAAAAGGTTATTTTATAGTTTTTTGTTTCTTTAGTTTTAAGCCGCTAAAGCAATATTTTAATACTTTAATTCAATGTTGCGATTGATTGGATAAAAACGATTATATTAATAAACAAGTAATATAAAATTTTGTTTTTAAATTCAATTCCTATTTATGTCATCAAAGAAAAAATTAATATAATCCCTTAAGCTAATATTAGTTTTTGTTGCATTAAAATATCTCAATTTGTTGATTTTCTATAAGCAAGTAGGTTTACAATGGAACTCTATGGGAATTTGACGAAATATTAGAGATATCACCAAGTTGGCGACAAACATGGCGGTATTTGACGACAGAACAGGGTCCCCCCTATGGTAACCCCTTATTGAAAATGCTTTCTTCCAATAACCAACGGCCGCCTTTTTATTTCCCATGCAAAACTGAAATTAATTAATTAAAATTTAATTAATAAATTAATATTTGAAGAAACTGTATTACCATCAATTGTCATCCAGTACAAGTTTTAAAAAAAATATTTCAACTTAATAGGATGAATAATGAGTATTTTATTAACGATTGAAAATTTGAACAAGATATATAAATATATAAATATATAAATAAATATATATAAAAATAAATATAGGGAGAGTGTGAACTAATAGTAGGAATTGAATAACAACGCAACTTATGTTTTTTTTTTTTTTTTTTTTTTAAATGCCTAATTTTAAACTATATTGTAAACAGCCCCTGAATATAATATTACAAACTTTTGATTAAAAAAAAACGCAATAAATATTAACAGATGTTTAAAATATTCGCATAAATATATATCCCAACGAAAAGTTTTCGATAAAAAAAAAAAAAAAAAAAAAAAAAAAAAAAGCGCCAAGTTCTCCTTAATGTTTCGGCCAGAAAAAGTAGTGATATCTGAAGTTCGCCCAAGTTAAAAGCCAAACATCTCAAATCTTTCATTGAAAATGGCTTCCAGCGACTTGGCCGTTAATGCCTTCTACAGCATTTCAAAATTAATGATTGGAAATTACGCATTTCTGAATTATTTAAATATTAAAAGTAATATTAGAATGCAAAGCGGCAAATTCACATAAAGACATTATAAGTAAAAGATTTCTGATAACTACCATTCAGTTTCAACAAACATTAGTTTTGATTACAGATCATTTAGTCCACTTGTGGTTTAATTGCCATTTTGTACGGTCTAAAGCTAAAGTCATTAACGTAAAACCCAAGAAATATAACAAAGTTTACTTACTTTAAATCTCACAGTATCTTACATTATATTTTATTGTATAATATTTAAATCTTGTGTATTGATGAAAGATATTTTTTTCGTTTGAACATTTATTATAGTTTGTTTGCATACATTAAGAGGTATTCGATTTATAAACTGTTAAAAGCTGTTACTAATTATGTTTTAGCAATTAGGGATATTATCTCCTGAATACAAGTATTTTGTTACTTTTAACTTCTAAGCATTTAAATAGACTGAAGTTGTTTAAATGCTTTTTTCAAATGTGTATTTTATATCTGTACTCTGTGCCACAAAATGCCTAAAATAATCAAAAAATGTAGTTGGCATGGAACTCAATTATACATACTTTAAAATTTGAAAAACTCTCTCGAAGGCATTAATGGCCAAGTCGCAGAAAGCCATTTTCAATGAAAGATTTGGGATGCTTGGCTTTTAACTTGTGCGAACTTCTGATATCACTATTTTTTCTGGCCGAAACATTAAGGAGAACTTGGCGTTTTTTTTTTTTTTTTTTTTTTTTTTTTTTTTTTTTTTACCGAAAACTTTTTGTTGGGATATCACTACTTTTTGTATGTTTTTTCAAGTTTGTTATTCTAAACTATATTAATATGAAAAAACTTAAATTTCGGTACTTTTATGTTAGCCGGGAGCAAATCTCCTCATTAGCCTTTTGTTTTTTCGCCAATAGCAGTTTTCATTTTTCACATGTGTAAATTAGAAACAATGCTTTGATTTTCAAATAAAATATTTTGGTTTATGTTATTATTTCTTATTTATTTATTTATTTATTTCTATGTTAAATATTCTATTAAATAAAATGAGGGAAATGCATCTATTTTAAATGAGATGACTGAAAAGTATATATCTTTAAATGAAATGAATGCAATATGAACAATGGAGTTGGGAACAGTATTTGGCGATTTGCCACTTGCGCCCGGCTAACATAAAAATACCTAAATTTATTTTATTAAGCTTTACAAATTTATACTTTATTTTATTGAGCTTTACAAATTTATACTTTATTTCTTTTTATATTAAAGTACTAGCCGCCTCTAGCAAGCAGTATTTACCGTATTTATCCCATGTTAAACGTTGCATCATGTAACTGTTATTCATAATTTAATTTACTTGCCTTTTCTTTCGCCAAGTCGAAGCTTTGATACAGAAATCAAGAACTCTTTACGATCATGGAAGCACATCATATATTTTGTGTTGTTATGTATTTCCTCTTTCGTGACGAATATCTCTTAACTCACTTATGCATGTTTCCTTAGCAGTTACGATTCGTTCTCTAATGCGGAAATTTTTAAACCTATTAAGTAATATTTTCTAATTGGGCTCACTGCCAGTTGTTGTATTTTAACTGATACGACTGGGTACAAGTGAAATGGTTCTTGTGAAATCCTTTGCCAATATCTGCATTTGAATTAAACCATATTGATGCTAATATATTTTTATTTCACATTAACCTTTTCAATAGACTCGATTACGGAAGAATAGAAGATCTACCGGCTCACTGCCATGATCCATTTGAAAATCTATCATTCTTCTCATCTGATCGTGTTGAAGAAGTATCAATGAGCTATGGTTTTAAGATTTTAGCTAATTTTATTCGAAACCTTAAAACTAAAATGCGAGGAACCGGATTATAGAAGAGTGATTCTAACGTACATATCGATTAACAGGTTACATATTATAGAATTATAATAATCATAAGGAGAACTGGCAGTTTCAATGCTTTAATAGTTTCCGTAAATTCTCTTTATGTAATACGGAAGTTTTAGCGGTGTAAAGATTAACAACATAGTCACAGTATGTACAATAACAGTACAATATAATAACAATAGCAGAGGTTTTGGGCAGTGACGAAACTATAAGCTCTTTGGAAATATTAGTATGTTATACCATTTAACTATTCAGATGATATGCGGAAAAATAAAAATAGATGGCTCGCATTAATAATTAACTCATTGAAAAATAGCCACTAGCGTGAAATATTTGCCAAGCTTGGTGACATTTAGCAAAGTTTCACCAAATTTGGTAATATATCATGTCAATTCTCAAATTTGGCGACAAAAAATGTATTAGATTAATATTAACACAATTATTCTAATTGGTAAACAAATCATATTAGATGTAAATTTCCAACTGGGCGAAAAATGTCCGGACCAGGATTCGAACCCGGGACCTCCCTGGCTGAAGCCGCCAGTGCTCTGCCATCTGAGCTATCCCGGACGATTCTGGTCGAACTTTTTCACCCAGCTAACCTTGATGATTTCAGCATCTGGTCTGAAACCTGGTAACCAGGTGTATTCAAAATGGTGAAATTTAGATAGCTTTTATTATTGCAGACAAGAGAGAAATAATGAGGTATTTTTATCTTTATTCATACTATTTTCTGATAAAAATTAAAAATTGATGATAAAAATTGTTGTATAGCGTTTAGTGTCGCAAAATTCCATTAGGAGCAGAATATTTTATTAGGGTCATAATAATGGAAAATGACATAACTGCTTTTAAAAACACGCATTTTTCCTCACATATTTTGCCATATTGTTTTTCCTTCTGCATGTGCAAGTTTCAGGCACTAGGCAAAATGCTTATTTAAGTTAAAATGAAGTCATATTTAAAAGAAACGATCATTTTCTTTGATAAAACTAAAATTTCAACACAATTGCGACTAAAAAACATAAATTACGGAAATTTGTATTCTCCGGAATTGAGATAAGAATCTCAAGTGATAATTTTTAAAAAAAATGATGAATATGGATATCAGAAGTGCATATGCAAATTTTGAGAAGGTGAAAATTGCTGTTTTTCATTCCGGAATACATAAGAGCCTCAATTGATAACCCCATCCTAATAACTTATCTTTATTATATTTTACTGATTAAGTATCTATATTATCAAGAACAAACGTATCTGTGCGTAACGCATACGTCATTTTGCGAATGCCAATACTTCACGATCAAATTTCGGTCTTGGAATTTTAGCTACTGCAATTTTTTAATCTTCTGACCATCGTACAGTTTCAATTTTCGTCGCATAGGGAAAAAATTGACTTTCAAATGCAATTTGTTTAAAAACTGTATCTTAATTGACTGATGAATTGATTATATTTTCTAAAATAATTTTTAAGCATGATTTTTTTTAAGTTTATCTTATCACGTGCCGGTTTCAATACATAATAATAATAAGCATTTTGCACATAAAGCAACAAACATTTTTCAGCATTTGTTTCTGACGATTTTTGCATAAGGAAATTAATATTTCCTTTATAAACAAATAAAAAAATAATATTAAAAGAACCACCAATCTAACATATTTGTGAACGACAAGTTAACAAAATTGTTACTTCTTTAGATTTTTAGATCACCAAATAGGATTTCTTTTTCAAATGGAATTTTATTGCAAAGTTCATCTCAATTTACTGATTGTCTATGGTTTTAAAAACAATTTTAAAGCATGAAATATTTTTTAATTTATCTATATCGCGCGGAGCTCGATTACGAAAGATTAGTCCGATTGTCCTTAAAACAAAATAAAGAGTTAATCATTTTGTTACGGCTAATGTTCATTAAAAAAAAAAAAAAAAAAAAAAAAAACTTTCCTATGAATATATAAATAAAACACAAATTTAACAGACATGTATAAACTCTGAAATTATCAGAATATAAAAGGGTTGGGTTGATTGATGACGGCCGATTATCTTTAGCCGATTTGATCCTAGAGAATAGCATTAAAATTTTATTATTCGAGGGAATTTTGAACAAAAACATCAGGAACATGATATCATTTTAAACCACGAATTATTTGTTTGCTTGTCTAACTCGGCGAAGCAAATCCATCCAAGCGAGAACCATCAATTTCTGTAATATAAATCGCAATTATTTGCATGTCACCTCTCTTCTATAAAGACACTCTAAATTTTTGTAAAACATTGCGTTTTATCAGTGTGTGATTTCGATTACATTATTTTCATAAGTGAACCATTTTCACCTGTGAAGAATTTCAAAGCAGCTGGGCTGTGAAAATGACACACTTCTATACAAAACATAATTCAGATTTAAGAATTAAAATACACGCTTTTTTATAAAATGACGTCATATATTTGCATCCGCTAAAGAAATCCACTTTTATAATCCACTCTTAAACTTCGTCTACAGAAAAGTATGCATATGACGTCATTATCAATGAATAACAGACAATATTCTTGACATTGCCCCTATTTTAATTTCAACTTTTTTTTTCAGGTTTTATGTGAAAATGGCAACAAAATGATACAGTATCTCTTATTTTCGACTATTTTCCGTTTACTTTCAATGATTTTCAATAGAAATGGTGTACGTTAAGAAACGTTGCCACGTTAAGAAAAATGGTATTAAAAACTACAAAAAAAACTAATATCTCAAAAATAAATTGAGATACAGCTTTCAAACAAATTGTATTTAAAAGAGGAATTTTTTTCTTATACGACGGCGTAAAAATTTTAAATGTGCGATGTTTAAAAGTTTAAAAATTTGCAGTAGAGAAAATTGCAAAACCAAAATTTTATTTCAAATTTCAAAGTGTTGCCATTCGCAAAATGACGTATGCGTTACGCACAGATATGTTTGTCCTTTATAATATAGATACTTAAAATTAAATTTTGAAAAAGAAATCATTCATTTATATTTTTTCAAAATAGCACGTTAATATTTGACATATTGACATTTTTTTAAGTTGTTAAGGGACAAAGGCAAGGAAAAGGTATAATTACTATTTTCCAACTATTTTCTCCCTATTTTCTACAGAAATGGAGTACTTGAGTTGCCAAAATTAAACAAATGGCGCTAAAAACTACAAAAAAAGTAATATTTCAAAAATAAATGGAGATGCAGTTTTCAAACAAATTTCACTTAAAAGTATTTTTTCTCCCCAATACGACGGTATAAAAATTGAAATTTTGCGATGTTTAGAAGTTAAAAATCTTAAAATAGTAGAATAGAGAAGATTAAGTTAAATTGAAGTTAAATTGAGGTGCAGTATTTGGTACTACTTAGATATCCCATCGACCAAAAATCTATCGCCAAACTATAAGATTGATTGCCAAAAATGGTTGATCGTAAATGACGCATTCTAAGTACCTTATTACTATGCATTTAATGCTTTTCATGGAACGTCGCTGTTATATGGACTTTGGCGCTTTTGTAAAAAGCCGCAATTCGGGGTTAAGAAAGTGAGACTTTTTTGCCAAATGACTATGAAAATAAAACAGAATAAGTATTATACGGGTTTATATATATATATTTAAAAATGCATCTGCTAACACGTATTAGATAAGTTATTTATGTTTGTATCTAATCTAATATATAAAAATGAAAATTTGTCTATCAGTCTGTTTATCGACAGTTTGGAAGCCAAAATTGTGAAAAGATGCGTACATGTGTATTAAAACACGGCCGAGGCAACTAAAGTAATCCAGAATCGAAATAATTTATAGTTAATTTTTAATTAATAAAAAAACACCAATTTAACAGCAATTTCTTATCAAATTTAATATTCGTTATAACAGTTGCCAACAATTAAAATACACAATAAAATTCTTACTACAACAATTAATTTTCTACTGCAAGATTTCCACGTGAAAAATGAAAATGAAATAAATAGTTTGCCGAATTTAAAAAAAGATGAATATTACGTCATATCTTTTCTATTGCTAGATATTCACATGAAAAATGAAAATGAAATAAATAGTTTGACCAATTTAAATGAAAGTGAATATAACTTCATAACTTTTCTATTTCAAGGTTTCCACTTGAAAGAGGAAAATATTACGTCATTTTGTAAATATAAAGAATGTGGTGAATATAGTATAACGTCATATGAGTGTGAAAAAACGTATTGAAGCATGATAAAAACCCGATTATGGAAATATTGGCGTATTTTAACATTATTACTTGAATTATAAATTGAAATAAGTCCATTTATAGCTGTATTCTTTTGCGTCTGTTATATACATTTATACATTTTTATATTGTGTTTTCATTTGATTCATGCGTACAACACTTCGACTGCTATTTTTAATGTTTGTTTTATATTGTATGTTAAATTTTGAAATTGATTTTTCAGAACAAACAACCTTCAAATTCTGGGCAACGCCGGGCACTTTTGTTTGTAACAGATAAAGGGCTTTTGTATCTGTATATCTAATGCTAATAATATAAAGCGTTATAATATTATAAAGTGTACAATATTATTAATGTTTGTACGTTTGCGAGTGTTATCTCTGAAACCTCATAGCCAACTTAAAAAAATGTTGGTGGCCATCTCTGCTCCGAAAAAAAAGAGTGTATTTTATGTCGGTGCAACAACCTCCATCGCTGCAGGAGCAAACAAGTTCTAAAATTGCGATTTCTGTGATATTGATTTGGTTAGAAACTTTATATTCGGTGTGGTAGTTACTTTTAAGATGTAAATATTCGTTATGGACGCTCTCTAAAAGGTTCAAAAATTCAATTTGACAGATAAACGTAAAAATTTCTAGAAAGGTTCTAAATTATGATTTATTTGGAATACTGAAATTTCTGGGATACTGTTGGGGTTAGAAACAAGAACTTTGGCATGGCAGTAATTTATAAGATGTAAATGCTCGTTGTAGAACGAATTCTAAAAAATCAAAAGACTAAACAAAGCGGGAAAAGTTCTAAAAATAATCTAAGTAACGAAGTACATGGAATTGCGAGGAATATAAACATGAAAATTGACATGGCTGTATTTATCATGACGTAAATTCACGCAATAGAACAATTTCTAAAAATGTCGCTATACAAAACACTGCAGAAACAAAAAACATTCGAAAATTTTCTATTTCTGTGTCACTGCTGAGCCCAAAAACTTGAAATTTTGCTTCCGGTTAGTTTTAAAATATAAAATTGTTTCTATGAATGGTTTCTAAAAAATTCAAAATTTAAAAAGATGAAATGAACGGAAAGCAATGTCAATTGCCATTAATTTGGAATTATTAGGTATAGCAACTTTAAATATTTCATAATGCTGCATTTCCTCCACAAAACATGCAATTTAAATGCAACAAAGCTGATAGATACCCACCTAGCATTAAATAAATTGTGTAAATATTGAATAAAGACCTGTATGAAACAGTGAGTAGGTTGCTGGAAAGTACTTGTTAAAGTGTTCCTTCACTTGGCTTTTCTCTCTCTCGCCAAGGCCACTAAACAGAGGGAAGTGCCGTTTTAAATGTGATATGATTTTTTTTTCTGATTCATTTTTCTAAACATTTTATCATAAGGTCACATTCTCAATTGCCATTAGTAGATTTTTTATACATTAACTTATTCTGGTGAAATTTCATTATCGTGTTCAAATTGGCATATTTTAGCTTGCATGATTTGCTTGAAAAATATGTATGGATTTGTAAATTACTTCAAAAGACACCTTGACAGCTCAAAGTTTATGCAGACAATATATTCAGATCTTGTGTCATACTTTATGTTGCAATCATTGCCGATTTCTTTTATTTAATACATGCTAAATTCAGCTCAACTTGTGAAGAATATGTTTGAAAACAAAACAATACAGTGTATGTAGTGGCCAGCATACACTCATCATTTAAATCCGATCGAGCATATCTAAAACACACTCTAACGACGCATTGCATGCCACTGTTGATGTATTCCGTACTTTGATACTATATTAGATTTTGAAGAGAGAATTCCTTATCTGTTATCGACAACCTCATTGCATCTGTGGAAAACATATATTGTACAATATTAACTGTTCCGGGGGAGCACACACCATATAAAGTATAGTCCATTCTTTTAAAACATCATATATTTCTCATTTACAGTTACTCAAATTGGTGCGGAGCGTCTGATTATGCTTTTGACATCATTTTATACAGTTAAATTTTCGATATAAGATAATTTATTGTTTCATTTTCTATTTTACTTTTAATATATTTCGTACTTTCAATTTTATATCCATGCATGACTATCTTGCATGGTTTGCTTTCCCATTTTTTAAACAGTGTATACGAATTTACATGTGAGATTTTGTAATTCTACGATTCGTTTATTTTCATCATTTCAATTTATCGCAGTATATAGACAATTAAAGATAATATCTCATTTGTTTTGCTTCCACGTGTTATTATTAAATCTATGTTCTCAGCAATATCGCTCAGACTAATCCCTCTGAGGGAAGTCCTAGTATATGTACTTATATACATATAAACATTTTATTTATACATGTGTAAAATATTATTTTTTATATACAAATTATTTATGTTGGTATAAAAAATAAATAAACGGGTTCCTTACATTAAATAAATTGTATACATATGGAAAAAAATTGATAGATATATTTGCTTGTGTATATAAAAAAATTGCTTGTGTATATGACACAGTAAATAGGTTGCCAGAAAATACGTTATTATCAAATTTCTTTTCTCGTCAAGGCTATATTCTGTATTTCGCCAAGGATACTATATCGGAAACGTACCGAATTGCGGTTATATTTTGTTAAATGTTTTATTGTTTTAATATCGTAAATATATCATAACCTATACTGATTAAAATTTTTAGGTATATTCATTTTTTCTATTTAACAAACATCTTTTTAAAAGCATATATATATAATGTTATTCTTCTTGAAATCACTTGATCCCTTAAAAACTCTGTAATCGAGTTTTGGTGACCAACATTGGCACAATTGAATGTGTTAAGAAACTGTTTACGGCCAAATGAACACCCCCTGTTTGAAGGGTTTAGAGGCGAAAATTCTGCGTTTTCAGATTTTTTCTGGTTAATTGTGCTACAAACCTGACTTACTTGTGAAATTTCATGATTCTACGACTTTTAGAATTACCTTAGTTATTTGATGATGCGAAGTGAGTCAGTGACAAAAAAGCGCTTTTTCGGAATTTAATATTTCGAAAACTACTAAATATAGAAACATGAAATCGTGGAACCTTAGTTCAGTTTGACCATACAAATATGTGTATAAAAGAAAAATTTCTATATCTCTCCCTAAAACGACGTTATGAGGGGGTGAAATGTATGCCGAAATGGTTCAGGAAAAAGTAGCTTACGGCTTGTGCGAACTTGGCGGACGCACTGCCGTGCTCCCAGATATATATTTTAAGTTTTTTAATTGCTGCATAAATTGAAATTCAAACACCTGATTAATAAATGTTATTGTTTTTTTACCTACTTATCTACTCTATACTACAAAAAACATTCATATAAAAAAATAAAGCTTTAAATAAACTGCATCATTAAGTTGCACTTTGACAGAGACTACAGCAGAGTAATTTTACTATTTTGGCAGAGTAATTTTACTACTTTGACAGAGTAATTTTATTACTAAGATTTTGTGATACATATCTATTAAAATTAGCGGGAGTATAGCGCACGCAAAGTAAACATTATGTATATGAGTGTTTCCTTTCATCTCGAAATCAAAGATTTCACCTCCTTCTCAGAAGATTAAGTATCTGAAAAGTAGTTTTAGGAATTCAAACTTAAGAATGCAAAATAAAACGAAAGTCGATTTCGTAGTCCGGAAGAATTTAAATCTTCTTTCAAACTCTCTTCAACGCTTTTCCACTCGCTTTTTCATCTATTGGATCTAATGTTCATCATCTTTTTCAAACTTCCTATAATTTTCTCTTTTGAAGTGACTTAAAACTTTAAGAATTTAATATGATTAGGCTGGGATATACAAGATGAACCAAAAGTTTTGCCCTGATTATAATAATTCATTACAAATGAACCGTTTTTAATAATAATGTAACTTAGTTGTATCATTGGATAGGTCAGTTTTAATAGTTTTTAAATAAAACATATAGGGATCAGTGGATTTGAAGAGATGGATCAATACCCTGGACTCCGCGCTCTCCAGATATGAATCCTCTAGATTTTTTGTTTTGGGGCTATATCAAGAACAAAGACTTTGCCACACCGATTGCTGACGTCAAAGAACTGGAGACTAGGATACAAGCTACTGTCTGTACTGTAACAGAAGACATATTAAGGAACACTTGGCGGGAACTAGAATACCACTAAAATATTCTCCGAACTACCAAGGGGGCGCACGTTAAAATTTACTGAGGTAGGTGGTCTTATAAAAAAATTTATAACAGTATTTACAATGCATCCAAATAAACATATGTCTAATTATAATAGTTTGAGCACAATAAATATTTATAATAAGGGCAAGACTTTTGGTTCACCTATTATAGTTTATATGTGGTGATGTTTTTAATAAAGAATTAGAAACGCAAATCATTAACCAAAGCCTTCTTTTTAGCAAACTCTGTCTACAAAAAAGGTTTTAAGCCTTTAAAATTTAAACTTCATTCCATTAAATTTATTCATTCCATTAAATGTATTCATGCGTTTAAATAAAATGTTAGAGTTGTTTTTGCGGTTGTTTTTAATTCTTAATTGCTAAGAATATAAACACATTATTTTGAAAAACCAATACTGTAATTCTTTACAATTAGAATGCCTTAATGTATTAAAGTCAATTTTGGTCAAAAAGGGCAAATTTTCGCCAAAAAATACTGGTTAAAGCAATAAAAGCTATTGGTGTAGATTTTTCAAATTTTAGCTAATTTTGTTGCAACCTCGCAATATAGTAAATTGGCTATGCTATTTTTTTCGTTTGTGCGATATTTTATTTTTTATTTATTTGTTTGTTTATTTTTTTTTATCGCAGTCCCGAACATGTCGGGGCGGGGAGAGGGGGGGTGCGGGGAACTCAGCTAGTAACTTAAGAATACTGGAATTAAGTAACATAAAAAAAAATCTAAAATGAAAAATTTGCCATAAAATTTTACTTTACATAGAAATTTGTAATTCACCATTTAGTATTAATTAACATGTATCTGTTAACTGTTATTTACCTTTTCTTTCGCTTTTAGCTTTTTCCAACATAAATGAAAATTTTGTAAGTTCTGTATGTAAAAAGTAAATTCTGTATGTTCGTCTCTCTGTCTGTGCTTTGATTTGCGTAATTATACTCGGATTGCAATGTAAGTGGTACGTGATGTTGTGATTTACCATGGCATGTCCCGCTTTTAAAATGGAGTGCGTTGCATTTATAGTTGGTTTACAGGGACACTCAAAAGAATTCCGTTACATGTTGCTCTATGGTACAAATCGTTTGCAGTGCATTTTAATGATATTAGTATATTTCACATATATTCAAAATTATTTAAATTACTGCAGCGCACTGCAAGATGCTTACAATAGATATGGTGCGAATAGCATTTATGTTACAATTACAAAAAAGCTCAAAAGATTTCGGTAACAACAGTGCATGAGCATTAATAGCTGGAAATGCTTATTCTCTGACAAAAGGAGAGGTTTTAAGAATTTAAACGAAAATTCTTTCCAGTAATTGTTTTCATTGAACAGTATCTCTCTATTTTAAAAAAAGGTAACTTACGCTGTCACCGCCGCCGCCACCGGTTTTGAATTTTTTGTGACCACAGGTCTTTCTCCGATAATATTAAGAAAAATACTGCATGCAAAAATATGAAAATCGGCGGTATTATAGAGAAATGTTTTATAAATACGCTGGTGCAGACAGTTTTCAAATCGAATAATTATTTTAAGAGATATTTAATGCTAAAGTTGGACAAAATCGTTCCATTTAAAAAGTTTTATAGGAGTAAAAACTATATATGGGAATTAATTAATTTTTAGATCTTTATACGTTAGAATTTCTCGGTGTGCAGACTGCATTCACTTTTTTAATTTCGTTCATTTTTTGAGGTTTTGTTTCTATTTTAAATTCAAAATTTCAGTTTCTCGAGAGATATTTTTTACTTATTTTAGAAATTGGTATTAATTTAAACTGTTGCCAACTGTATAAACAGCGCAAATAAGAATGTTTGCTTCAAATAAAAAAAAATATTTTACACGTGACTATTATTAACAGAAAAAAAAAACTTTCAAATTAGGATTAAATAATTACGTATGAAAAGCAGGAACTTATTGAAAATACTTCATAAAAACTATACTTACACGTGAATTTTAAAAGAGAAAGGATATTGTAAAATAATAAATTCACTAACATGCGTTAAGAGTCTTAAATAGGAGAAATGACGTCACATTTACGTCACATTACGTCACATTTTTGAGGTTTTATTTCTATTTTAAATTCAAATTTTCAGCATTTCGAGAGATATTTTTTACTTATTTCAGAAAATTGTACTAATTTAACCTGTTGCCAACTGTATAAACAACGAAAAAAATAATGTTTGCTTCAAATTAAAAATTTATTTACACGTGACTATTATAAACAGATAAAAAACTTTCAAATTAGAATTAAATAATTACGTATAAAAAGTAGGAACTTATTGAAAATTACTTCATCTATAATTACACGTGAATTTTAACAGAGAAATGATATTGTAAAATAATAAATTCATTAACATGCATTAGAAGTCTTAAATAGGAGAAATTACATCACATTTACATCACATTACACTTATTACGTAAAATGAACAAAAGTAATATTGCAAAACAGTTTAAATTTAAAAATAGCGCGAGACATTTACTTGATATTTTGAGATGAACTTTTCAAATATTTTTTTTTTGGACAGCGCTAATAATATTTCATTTCTAATAAAAGTATTTTCACGTGAATATTAAAAAGAGAAAAAAAAAGTTTGGTGAAAATTACGTCAGATTAAAAACGATATATTTAAAATGTCTTATTTAAAAGGATTTTCTTTTCGCTTTGTTAAAAAATACCGGGATACAAAGACTCTGTTTACTTAATTCATTTTATATTAGATGATTTTGAAATGCCATTGTATCTTTTAACACCAGCTGATTTTTCCGTAAAATTCCCCAACCAAAGAGAAATGAATAGAAACGCGTTTATAGGGAGATCGCCTTTTTTTAAAATTATAGTTGAATCTTCCAAAATCTTTTTAAAGCCGATCAAATTAGCGTGCTTTTAGAGACTGCAGTGTCTGAACGGGGGGTTGGCGAGCGTAGCTCGTAGGGGGCCGAGCCCCCTAGTCATATAATAAATAACATTTTCCGTACAGTCATGAAATCAATGTTTCTGAGAGTTTAGAATTTGTGCTTGGGTACCAAATATTTGATTTTCATATAGCAAAATTAGTTACGTAAAATGAACAAAAAATAAAATAAAATAAATAGCAATTTATCAAATTACAACGACCATTTGGAAAACGATTTTTTTTAAGACTAAAATTTAAGACATAAAAAATCGCACGGAGTTGATCATACATTACGTACGCCATGAATTAAACATTAATAGTGTTATTACACGTAAAAATTTCAAGCCAAAAATATCGCCTTCGACCCGTCAGATTTCATGAAACTCAAGAAGTATTATCCACCTGAAACTTACGCAAATATCTAAGCATTTCATTGGCTGTTCGGGAAAAGACTTTTCCATCGTCAGATTTCCAAGAAATCTGATGGCCAATTTTAAATGAAATTTCATTCTTAAACTTCTAAACATCCGACACTATTACTTTTTACACCGTCGGATAGAGAAAATAATGTACTTTTAAATGCAATTTGTTTGAAAGCTGTATCTCAATTTGTTTCTGAGTTATTATTTTTTTTTGTAGTTTTTATTACTTTTTTGTCATAGTGGCAACAGAAGGTATCCATCGTTGTTGAAATTAAAGGGAAATACAGATTACTGTATAGACTAATCATAAAACGAATAAAATGCGGATTAAACCAATGAAAACGTTCAGATATGCTTTTAATTTCCCATCCTGACGAGAACAATAACCATTTTTCAAATGGTTAATAATATTGCAAAACCTGTTTAAATTTAAAAATTGCGCGAGACATTATTTTGATACTTTGAGATTATATTAATAAGTTTAATATTAATTTTATTGAATGCGTTTAGACTGCTTTCGAGCGACTATTTATAAATTTAATAAAAATAAAAAAGATGACAAGCTCAAAATGAAGTGTCATCGACAAAAAATATGATTTGAAAGAGAAAAATCTGTGAAGCAGAAAATAAAGAAATTGCTTAAATGGTTTAGTTAAGATTCGTTAACCTTCTATGTCGTTTC
The DNA here is from genome assembly GCA_963932465.1 of Maratus speciosus. Classification (NCBI taxonomy): domain Eukaryota; kingdom Metazoa; phylum Arthropoda; class Arachnida; order Araneae; family Salticidae; genus Maratus; species Maratus speciosus. The sequence goes on from OZ010786.1 coordinate 26,828,425, forward strand.
CGTCAAAAGAAGGCATTGGTATTTGTGAAATATATTTGCATTTTGATGCAGATTTGCTTATTATATTAGCTTATTTTGAAATATTTAACTGATTTTATTTAATCAAAGACGAAAACAAACATTGTATCTTTTAACAGCAGTTAATATTTCCTTAAAATTCCCCAATCGAAGAGAAATGAATCGAAACCCGTTTATAGGGAGATCGCCACTGATTTTTAAATTATAATTCAATCTTTCAAAATCTGTTTAAAGCCGATCAAATTAGCGTGCTTTTAGAGATTGCGGTGTCAGAACGGGGGTTGGCGAGCGTAGCTCGTAGAGGGTTGAGCCTCCTAGTATTTTTAAATAAAAGGTTAGAGCTGTTTTTGCGGATTTTTCAAAATTTTAATTGCTAAAAAGTTTACATATTGTTTATTAAGGGGTCTCAGGATTCTTAAAATTGGAAAAAATGAAAAAAAAAAAGACCATTTTCAACATTTGATATCTCAGAATGTATTTGATTTTAAGATACAATTTTAATTGGAATAAAATATATAAGTATGTTCTTTCATTTTATGTATTTCAAAAATTATAAGATGCAGAATTAGCATTTACAGGGTGCTCCAAACTGTTAGACATTTGGCGAACAAAATATCGGCATACCAACTTACGCGCGTGATTACAAAATAAGTATTGCAACTAGAAGGAAAATTTTGGTGCCTACTTATACTTCTGATTGTAATAATTACCCTAAACCTAAATAAATTTGTATTTAAAGTATTTTTATATTTTTAATACAAAGTTGTATTTAGCTAATGCAAAATTAAGGAAATTTCAACAGTATAATCACCTAAAAAAATATTGTTTTGAACAATAAAAAGGAAATTTTAGGTTCAGTTTATACAGACTAACATGAAACATATGTTTTGAAAATTTCATGAAAAAATATTCATAAGTTTTTGAGATATCGTGCGCGTTATGCCAAAAAATGTCATTTGGAGAAAAATGGCTTCAAAGTTTCCGAAACGACGCTTCAGCTATTGAACGTGCATAAATGTAAAAACCATAACTTCAGTTCTAATAGGAATTTCAAGGAAACAATTATTTCAAAATGTTCAGAAAAGATAGGAGTTTAACATCTAAAAAAATTAAAATTTCGAAAATTTTAAAGCTTTAAGAGTCCTGAGACCCCTTAAAAACTTATATTGGAGCTGGATTTAAGAGGTTTTAAATAAATGCAGTTGTAAGTCCTGGCAAATGCAATCATTCGTATTCTTTTATGATTTTTCAAAGGCAACTAGTTAAGGCGTTGGAGATTATAACGTATCATATTGATTCCTATAAGTGGATTGGTATTTTTCGCTCTTAATTATGAAAAAAAAAAATTGAAAAGTATTAAACCTCAATCACATCAGATGTACATGAAACAAATAACAATCCTCTGTGTATGTAAAAAAATAAACAGCAATATATCCAAGCAATCATAAAACACTTTCTAAAATATTTTAAAAATTGATTTATTTAAGGTACCGGAAGAATATATATTTCCAAGTTTTTTTCTCTAATCTCTCATTAAGAACATTTTTAATATTTTGTAATCAAAATAGGTACATTGGCTCTTTCTGGAAGACATGTGATTAAGTTATTAAAAGAAAAAAAAATGCTGAAATAGTCCAATAACATTGACTTTCATATATAATTGGAATTTTCTTTCTTTATGGCTTTCATATTTAGAATATAGATTAACAATAAGGAAAAAAAACTGCTAAAATTTACAAGTTTTTTTTTTTTTATTACTAAACATTTTAAGGATATATATAACTAATTTTGTATCTAGAGGTATTACAGACTATAGCAGAAGTTTAGGCACACACTAAAATGTGAAAATAAAATTTAAAGCAAAAATGTAAACGGAATTATTTAACGATTATTTATTACGAATTATTACACATCACTATTTATTTATATATATATATACAGGGTGATTCATAAAAGATGGGCAGAACTTTAAGGGGTTATAGTACACTTAAAGACAAATAATATTAAATAGGAGACTAAGGGTCCCAGACGTATTCCCAAGGAGATAGGGGGCATTAAAGTTTAGGGTCCGAAATTTCAAATGTTTATAAAACATGGAAAAATTGGTCGATTCGTTTGCGGTTTTTGCAAAAAATTTTCTTTATGCCAGTATTTTCTTGAAATAAAATTTTAAAGTTCAATTTCAAAAAATGCCGATAGGGGGCGCTTTAGACTTTGGAGTAACAAACAACTATTTTTTAACGTTATTTTTTGTATTTCTTTAAATGATTTCGAAAGATTAGACTTAAACTTAAATTTTGATCTAAAAATCTGAGTCCTAACGAGTAGTTAAGTAGCATAAACTGAAATTTGAAATTTGAAACCCTTCTCCCCCCAGAACAAAAATCAGTTATTCCCGATCTTTGTGTCGTAGATTAGGCTCTAACTACTGCCGCGTTTTGCTAAAATTATTCTTTATGTCAGTATTTTCTTGAAAATAAATTTTAAAGAAAATTTTCAAAAAATTCCGATAGAGGGCGCTTTAGACTTTGGAGTAACGAACAACTATTTTATACCGTTATTTTTTGTGTCTCATTAAATACTTTCTAAAGCTTAGACTTAAACTTAAATTTTCAGCTCAAAATCTGAATCGCTGAGCGTGGTTCAGTAGCGAGGGGAGGGGGTTCAAATTTCAACTTCTGAACATAGTTCAGTTTGCACTACTTAACCATGCCCAACGATTCTGTGCTGTGATACGAGGCAAAAATACAACTTTCGTCAAGGACTGCATAGTCGGAATTCACCCATAAAGGCACTGGCACAGTTGGAAACGTCGCTCATGCAAACGTTAAAGCTCCATTCCTGACGCTAGTCACCGGGTGAAGAAGGAAACAGAAAGTATGCAAATGTCAAATGGGGAAGAAGAAGAACACGTATGCAAAATTTCGACACGATTCAGGCATAAAAACCACTGAACGGTGAGTCAAGTGTAAGTCGCTGTAGTAATGAATCGGAAGATGGTGCCCTTCACGAATAAGGAAAAGGCTGAGATGCATTTAATTTACGGAGCGGCAGATGAAAATGGTGCAGAGGCACAACGAATGTACGGAGAGCGATTTCCCAACAGGCGGTTGCCTAACCGCAAAACTTTCGAGCGCTTGCACAGACAGTTGTGTGAGACGGGATCATTTCTCGCTTCCCGGTCGAATGCAGGTCGTGCAAAAAAGGACGAATCAGTAGTTGTTGCAGAAGCCATTCTGGATGTAGTAGCGGCGCAGCCAAGTACAAGTACACGAACAGCGGCTAGGCAGGTGGATACCTCACAGTCCATGACTTGGAGGGTACTGAAGGATGAACATTTGCTCCCGTTTCATGTGCAACGAGTCCAGAAACTGTCTCTAGGGGATTATCCAAATCGTATTGAATTCGCCCGCTGGTTTCTGCAGCAGAACGCGCTAAATCATTCATTCATTTCTTTTCCAGTTGACATGCTCGGTTGCCCACTCCCTGTGGTCGCTACGATGCCTTGATGTTAATCTAACACATACCATCGGTCGGCGAGCATACAGACCTACAGCATGGAGCCGGTTTCGGACAGTCTGAGTTGAAATCGTGGTGCCTGTAGCCGAGCGAACGTGTTGTTGGAGAAGAGTAGCGTTCATGGTTCAGTGTCTCCGAGCTGTTAACGCTAAATACCGATCTCCATTGGGCGTTGTTGCCCGTCTACGACCTTGCCCTGGTCTTCGGCCGGCACATCCACTCTCCAAAAAACGGTTCCAGATCCTGGAAATGACACTTTGTGACACTCCAATGGCTTGCGCTACTTCGGCTTGAGTTTGGCCCCCTTCTAACCTACCAATACTTCTCAAAGCTTCTGAATCTGTCAAATGACCTTGCTGAGACATCGTACTCATCGAAACAAAGCAATCACTGAATGCCGATCATCCTTGTCATCATTCTCTTTTATCCAGTTGAAAGTCAAATTTCATTCGCTGCCGCTGAAGCGACGTTTTTGACGTCGAACTCAAAATTTGCATACTCCACAGTTTGAAAACCAGAAAAATTTGCATTTGTGATTCTCTTCTTCTATTTTCGGCAAAAAAAAAAATTCGTTTATATCTTTATTTTATATAAAACTTCAAATATCCTTTAATTGTTTTGAGCAGTGTATAATAACATTTTATTTTAAAGGCAATACAAAAAAAGAAAAATTAGTCAAATGGCGTAGCAGTTTTGGTTACAGTTTAGTTAAAATCTCGTTAGCATGCCACCTATCTAAATTTTAAAGCAAAAACATGCCAGTTAGTAACGCTGAAATCATACTGATGGTGACAACGGCCTAATCCACAAATTGTGCTTTTAGTGGAATTTGTCTTAATTTCTAAAAATTGCCCAATTTCTTTTCTACATTGTCGAATAGATAAAAGTACTCTCAAATGAAGTTTGTTTTAAAATTATATCTCATTTTTTCTGATTTTTAATGATTTTAAAGTATTTTATACTCAATTACAAAGATGAATCCGACTGCTCTTAGAATGTAAATAATTCAGGATTTTTTTCGTGCAATATTCCATAAGTAAATCGGCAAACAAAATTAAAACACCAGAAAAAAAATCGAATATTCAAAATTATCAGATTAAAAAAAATTGCTATAACCAATTACAAAAAAAAAAAAAAAAAAAAAAGGAAAAAAAAAAGGAAAAAAAAACATTATTAACAGTTTCTTAATACTAAAGTACCAAAAATGTTTTTTGGTTTACTTTTTGGGCATTGTAAAATATATAGTAAATGTAAAAATATTTTAGTATTTTAAATTATTTCTGCGCTCTGAACGGGCAGTATATGGCCATCTTTAACCACGAATATTCCAGGGTGGATTGTCTGATTATTTTTAAACGGAAACTTTCATTCATGAAAACTAAATCTACAGCGACTAACCCGAAAGTGTCATGAAATTTCAGAAGCTTTCAGTCCTGATGTCTAATTTTGAAGCTTTCTTTTAAAAGAGAAGGACCTACCTCTTATAAACATTTGCTAAATTAATTTTTCTATATAATATAAATCTTAGAAAATTCGTAGTTTATGTAATTGTAATAATATAAATCGCAGAATGCTCTCAGTGCATTTAAAGTATTGAAACACTTAGTTAAATGGTGTAATTAATGATGAAGCATGCCAACAAAATAGGAAATAAAACGTAGCAACCGTTTGTATTTCAGAAAAGTACATCACTTTGATGTAATTAGAGTAAAGTATTTCAGCTTTGAAAATCAGAATGCTTGTTTTCTGTAGGAAGTGTGAAAGAAGTATACGATTTCCCTGACAATACGCAGAAAAATGCAATAAATATATCCAAATGACTTAGCATTTACTGAAATTTTAGTTCGCGTGGCTTAAAAATAAAGCCTTCACTTTATGGATGATGATAATAAGAATTAATGTCAGAATATCAAGAGTTTCCCTTCAGAATAAAACATTATTAGAAAGTGATGTCATAGTAGCAAAGGATTTTTTTTATTATCTTTCTCTTAATTTCTTGATATTAAAACGAATACATTAAAATAGATTTTTTAACTTCAGAAATATTCAGCTAAAGTACTACATCATTTTAACGCATGTTAAGTTAAAGTTTTTACATATATATATGGAAAATGTGCATTTTCTTCTTTGAATGATGTCAAATTCAAAAACAGCAAAAATATAGTGAGACAATCTGAATTTTTATTGGCTTATAAAACAAAGTATTCGAGTTATCATTTTTTAAAATTATTCATCAGCTTTTTAGATGTGTGGCAACAGGAAAGAAATAATTTAATTATAAAATTTAAAAAGAGATATTTCTATAATGTTAAATTATGGAAGGTGGTAGAAAAAAGGGATAAATAGTGATCTGATCTTTTTTTATAGATAGGGATCTTTTTCACGTTCTAAAACGTATGTACATCAAGTTTCGTGCAAATCGGTCAAAAATTGAAGATTTGTATAAAGGGCATACATTCAGAGAACGGCTTTTATATATAGAGATTGTGATGGATGCTTGTATTATGAGGAATGAAGTAATAAAACTTCTTCTTTTGTGAAAAGTATTTTTCATTTTTTTGGGAAGCTGCCAGTGAGTATCGACCAATGCCATAAGTAAAATGTAGACGAATGCAGATAAACTATTGAATGTATGATTTTGATTAGTGTGGTAATGGATGCTTAAGTTATTAGAATTTACGGAGCGTTCTTTGCTTTCTTTTATGTCGTTCCATGATTTATCACCCAATATCATCACATGTATACATTTTTAAGAGAACTCTGTTCCTTGACAAAATAAAATAAACCATATGTAAATGCATTTTATACTAATTTAGCAGTAAAACAAAAGGTTATTTTATAGTTTTTTGTTTCTTTAGTTTTAAGCCGCTAAAGCAATATTTTAATACTTTAATTCAATGTTGCGATTGATTGGATAAAAACGATTATATTAATAAACAAGTAATATAAAATTTTGTTTTTAAATTCAATTCCTATTTATGTCATCAAATAAAAAATTAATATAATCCCTTAAGCTAATATTAGTTTTTGTTGCATTAAAATATCTCAATTTGTTGATTTTCTATAAGCAAGTAGGTTTACAATGGAACTCTATGGGAATTTGACGAAATATTAGAGATATCACCAAGTTGGCGACAAACATGGCGGTATTTGACGACAGAACAGGGTCCCCCCTATGGTAACCCCTTATTGAAAATGCTTTCTTCCAATAACCAACGGCCGCCTTTTTATTTCCCATGCAAAACTGAAATTAATTAATTAAAATTTAATTAATAAATTAATATTTGAAGAAACTGTATTACCATCAATTGTCATCCAGTACAAGTTTTTAAAAAAATATTTCAACTTAATAGGATGAATAATGAGTATTTTATTAACGATTGAAAATTTGAACAAGATATATAAATATATAAATATATAAATAAATATATATAAAAATAAATATAGGGAGAGTGTGAACTAATAGTAGGAATTGAATAACAACGCAACTTATGTTTTTTTTTTTTTTTTTTTTAAATGCCTAATTTTAAACTATATTGTAAACAGCCCCTGAATATAATATTACAAACTTTTGATTAAAAAAAAACGCAATAAATATTAACAGATGTTTAAAATATTCGCATAAATATATATCCCAACGAAAAGTTTTCGGTAAAAAAAAAAAAAAAAAAAAAAAAAAAAAAGCGCCAAGTTCTCCTTAATGTTTCGGCCAGAAAAAGTAGTGATATCTGAAGTTCGCCCAAGTTAAAAGCCAAACATCTCAAATCTTTCATTGAAAATGGCTTCCAGCGACTTGGCCGTTAATGCCTTCTACAGCATTTCAAAATTAATGATTGGAAATTACGCATTTCTGAATTATTTAAATATTAAAAGTAATATTAGAATGCAAAGCGGCAAATTCACATAAAGACATTATAAGTAAAAGATTTCTGATAACTACCATTCAGTTTCAACAAACATTAGTTTTGATTACAGATCATTTAGTCCACTTGTGGTTTAATTGCCATTTTGTACGGTCTAAAGCTAAAGTCATTAACGTAAAACCCAAGAAATATAACAAAGTTTACTTACTTTAAATCTCACAGTATCTTACATTATATTTTATTGTATAATATTTAAATCTTGTGTATTGATGAAAGATATTTTTTTCGTTTGAACATTTATTATAGTTTGTTTGCATACATTAAGAGGTATTCGATTTATAAACTGTTAAAAGCTGATACTAATTATGTTTTAGCAATTAGGGATATTATCTCCTGAATACAAGTATTTTGTTACTTTTAACTTCTAAGCATTTAAATAGACTGAAGTTGTTTAAATGCTTTTTTCAAATGTGTATTTTATTTCTGTACTCTGTGCCACAAAATGCCTAAAATAATCAAAAAATGTAGTTGGCATGGAACTCAATTATACATACTTTAAAATTTGAAAAACTCTCTCGAAGGCATTAATGGCCAAGTCGCAGAAAGCCATTTTCAATGAAAGATTTGGGATGCTTGGCTTTTAACTTGTGCGAACTTCTGATATCACTATTTTTTCTGGCCGAAACATTAAGGAGAACTTGGCGTTTTTTTTTTTTTTTTTTTTTTTTTTTTTTTTTTTTTTTTTTTTTTTTACCGAAAACTTTTTGTTGGGATATCACTACTTTTTGTATGTTTTTTCAAGTTTGTTATTCTAAACTATATTAATATGAAAAAACTTAAATTTCGGTACTTTTATGTTAGCCGGGAGCAAATCTCCTCATTAGCCTTTTGTTTTTTCGCCAATAGCAGTTTTCATTTTTCACATGTGTAAATTAGAAACAATGCTTTGATTTTCAAATAAAATATTTTGGTTTATGTTATTATTTCTTATTTATTTATTTATTTATTTCTATGTTAAATATTCTATTAAATAAAATGAGGGAAATGCATCTATTTTAAATGAGATGACTGAAAAGTATATATCTTTAAATGAAATGAATGCAATATGAACAATGGAGTTGGGAACAGTATTTGGCGATTTGCCACTTGCGCCCGGCTAACATAAAAATACCTAAATTTATTTTATTAAGCTTTACAAATTTATACTTTATTTTATTGAGCTTTACAAATTTATACTTTATTTCTTTTTATATTAAAGTACTAGCCGCCTCTAGCAAGCAGTATTTACCGTATTTATCCCATGTTAAACGTTGCATCATGTAACTGTTATTCATAATTTAATTTACTTGCCTTTTCTTTCGCCAAGTCGAAGCTTTGATACAGAAATCAAGAACTCTTTACGATCATGGAAGCACATCATATATTTTGTGTTGTTATGTATTTCCTCTTTCGTGACGAATATCTCTTAACTCACTTATGAATGTTTCCTTAGCAGTTACGATTCGTTCTCTAATGCGGAAATTTTTAAACCTATTAAGTAATATTTTCTAATTGGGCTCACTGCCAGTTGTTGTATTTTAACTGATACGACTGGGTACAAGTGAAATGGTTCTTATGGAATCCTTTGCCAATATCTGCATTTGAATTAAACCATATTGATGCTAATATATTTTTATTTCACATTAACCTTTTCAATAGACTCGATTACGGAAGAATAGAAGATCTACCGGCTCACTGCCATGATCCATTTGAAAATCTATCATTCTTCTCATCTGATCGTGTTGAAGAAGTATCAATGAGCTATGGTTTTAAGATTTTAGCTAATTTTATTCGAAACCTTAAAACTAAAATGCGAGGAACCGGATTATAGAAGAGTGATTCTAACGTACATATCGATTAACAGGTTACATATTATAGAATTATAATAATCATAAGGAGAACTGGCAGTTTCAATGCTTTAATAGTTTCCGTAAATTCTCTTTATGTAATACGGAAGTTTTAGCGGTGTAAAGATTAACAACATAGTCACAGTATGTACAATAACAGTACAATATAATAACAATAGCAGAGGTTTTGGGCAGTGACGAAACTATAAGCTCTTTGGAAATATTAGTATGTTATACCATTTAACTATTCAGATGATATGCGGAAAAATAAAAATAGATGGCTCGCATTAATAATTAACTCATTGAAAAATAGCCACTAGCGTGAAATATTTGCCAAGCTTGATGACATTTAGCAAAGTTTCACCAAATTTGGTAATATATCATGTCAATTCTCAAATTTGGCGACAAAAAATGTATTAGATTAATATTAACACAATTATTCTAATTGGTAAACAAATCATATTAGATGTAAATTTCCAACTGGGCGAAAAATGTCCGGACCAGGATTCGAACCCGGGACCTCCCTGGCTGAAGCCGCCAGTGCTCTGCCATCTGAGCTATCCCGGACGATTCTGGTCGAACTTTTTCACCCAGCTAACCTTGATGATTTCAGCATCTGGTCTGAAACCTGGTAACCAGGTGTATTCAAAATGGTGAAATTTAGATAGCTTTTATTATTGCAGACAAGAGAGAAATAATGAGGTATTTTTATCTTTATTCATACTATTTTCTGATAAAAATTAAAAATTGATGATAAAAATTGTTGTATAGCGTTTAGTGTCGCAAAATCCCATTAGGAGCAGAATATTTTATTAGGGTCATAATAATGGAAAATGACATAACAGCTTTTAAAAACACGCATTTTTCCTCACATATTTTGCCATATTGTTTTTCCTTCTGCATGTGCAAGTTTCAGGCACTAGGCAAAATGCTTATTTAAGTTAAAATGAAGTCATATTTAAAAGAAACGATCATTTTCTTTGATAAAACTAAAATTTCAACACAATTGCGACTAAAAAACATAAATTACGGAAATTTGTATTCTCCGGAATTGAGATAAGAATCTCAAGTGATAATTTTTTTAAAAAAATGATGAATATGGATATCAGAAGTGCATATGCAAATTTTGAGAAGGTGAAAATTGCTGTTTTTCATTCCGGAATACATAAGAGCCTCAATTGATAACCCCATCCTAATAACTTATCTTTATTATATTTTACTGATTAAGTATCTATATTATCAAGAACAAACGTATCTGTGCGTAACGCATACGTCATTTTGCGAATGCCAATACTTCACGATCAAATTTCGGTCTTGGAATTTTAGCTACTGCAATTTTTTAATCTTCTGACCATCGTACAGTTTCAATTTTCGTCGCATAGGGAAAAAATTGACTTTCAAATGCAATTTGTTTAAAAACTGTATCTTAATTGACAGATGAATTGATTATATTTTCTAAAATAATTTTTAAGCATGATTTTTTTTAAGTTTATCTTATCACGTGCCGGTTTCAATACATAATAATAATAAGCATTTTGCACATAAAGCAACAAACATTTTTCAGCATTTGTTTCTGACGATTTTTGCATAAGGAAATTAATATTTCCTTTATAAACAAATAAAAAAATAATATTAAAAGAACCACCAATCTAACATATTTGTGAACGACAAGTTAACAAAATTGTTACTTCTTTTATAAGCAAATAAAATAATAATATTTTAAAAACACAAATCTAACATATTTGTAATCATACAATTAAAATTTTTAGATCACCAAATAGGATTTCTTTTTCAAATGGAATTTTATTGCAAAGTTCATCTCAATTTACTGATTGTCTATGGTTTTAAAAACAATTTTAAAGCATGAAATATTTTTTAATTTATCTATATCGCGCGGAGCTCGATTACGAAAGATTAGTCCGATTGTCCTTAAAACAAAATAAAGAGTTAATCATTTTGTTACGGCTAATGTTCATTAAAAAAAAAAAAAAAAAAAAAAAAAAAAAAAAAAAAAAAAACTTTCCTATGAATATATAAATAAAACACAAATTTAACAGACATGTATAAACTCTGAAATTATCAGAATATAAAAGGGTTGGGTTGATTGATGACGGCCGATTATCTTTAGCCGATTTGATCCTAGAGAATAGCATTAAAATTTTATTATTCGAGGGAATTTTGAACAAAAACATCAGGAACATGATATCATTTTAAACCACGAATTATTTGTTTGCTTGTCTAACTCGGCGAAGCAAATCCATCCAAGCGAGAACCATCAATTTCTGTAATATAAATCGCAATTATTTGCATGTCACCTCTCTTCTATAAAGACACTCTAAATTTTTGTAAAACATTGCGTTTTATCAGTGTGTGATTTCGATTACATTATTTTCATAAGTGAACCATTTTCACCTGTGAAGAATTTCAAAGCAGCTGGGCTGTGAAAATGACGCACTTCTATACAAAACATAATTCAGATTTAAGAATTAAAATACACGCTTTTTTATAAAATGACGTCATATATTTGCATCCGCTAAAGAAATCCACTTTTATAATCCACTCTTAAACTTCGTCTACAGAAAAGTATGCATATGACGTCATTATCAATGAATAACAGACAATATTCTTGACATTGCCCCTATTTTAATTTCAACTTTTTTTTTCAGGTTTTATGTGAAAATGGCAACAAAATGATACAGTATCTCTTATTTTCGACTATTTTCCGTTTACTTTCAATGATTTTCAATAGAAATGGTGTACGTTAAGAAACGTTGCCACGTTAAGAAAAATGGTATTAAAAACTACAAAAAAAACTAATATCTCAAAAATAAATTGAGATACAGCTTTCAAACAAATTGTATTTAAAAGAGGAATTTTTTTCTTATACGACGGCGTAAAAATTTTAAATGTGCGATGTTTAAAAGTTTAAAAATTTGCAGTAGAGAAAATTGCAAAACCAAAATTTTATTTCAAATTTCAAAGTGTTGCCATTCGCAAAATGACATATGCGTTACGCACAGATATGTTTGTCCTTTATAATATAGATACTTAAAATTAAATTTTGAAAAAGAAATCATTCATTTATATTTTTTCAAAATAGCACGTTAATATTTGACATATTGACATTTTTTTAAGTTGTTAAGGGACAAAGGCAAGGAAAAGGTATAATTACTATTTTCCAACTATTTTCTCCCTATTTTCTACAGAAATGGAGTACTTGAGTTGCCAAAATTAAACAAATGGCGCTAAAAACTACAAAAAAAGTAATATTTCAAAAATAAATGGAGATGCAGTTTTCAAACAAATTTCACTTAAAAGTATTTTTTCTCCCCAATACGACGGTATAAAAATTGAAATTTTGCGATGTTTAGAAGTTAAAAATCTTAAAATAGTAGAATAGAGAAGATTAAGTTAAATTGAAGTTAAATTGAGGTGCAGTATTTGGTACTACTTAGATATCCCATCGACCAAAAATCTATCGCCAAACTATAAGATTGATTGCAAAAATGGTTGATCGTAAATGACGCATTCTAAGTACCTTATTACTATGCATTTAATGCTTTTCATGGAACGTCGCTGTTATATGGACTTTGGCGCTTTTGTAAAAAGCCGCAATTCGGGGTTAAGAAAGTGAGACTTTTTTGCCAAATGACTATGAAAATAAAACAGAATAAGTATTATACGGGTTTATATATATATATTTAAAAATGCATCTGCTAACACGTATTAGATAAGTTATTTATGTTTGTATCTAATCTAATATATAAAAATGAAAATTTGTCTATCAGTCTGTTTATCGACAGTTTGGAAGCCAAAATTGTGAAAAGATGCGTACATGTGTATTAAAACACGGCCGAGGCAACTAAAGTAATCCAGAATCGAAATAATTTATAGTTAATTTTTAATTAATAAAAAAACACCAATTTAACAGCAATTTCTTATCAAATTTAATATTCGTTATAACAGTTGCCAACAATTAAAATACACAATAAAATTCTTACTACAACAATTAATTTTCTACTGCAAGATTTCCACGTGAAAAATGAAAATGAAATAAATAGTTTGCCGAATTTAAAAAAAGATGAATATTACGTCATATCTTTTCTATTGCTAGATATTCACATGAAAAATGAAAATGAAATAAATAGTTTGACCAATTTAAATGAAAGTGAATATAACTTCATAACTTTTCTATTTCAAGGTTTCCACTTGAAAGAGGAAAATATTACGTCATTTTGTAAATATAAAGAATGTGGTGAATATAGTATAACGTCATATGAGTGTGAAAAAACGTATTGAAGCATGATAAAAACCCGATTATGGAAATATTGGCGTATTTTAACATTATTACTTGAATTATAAATTGAAATAAGTCCATTTATAGCTGTATTCTTTTGCGTCTGTTATATACATTTATACATTTTTATATTGTGTTTTCATTTGATTCATGCGTACAACACTTCGACTGCTATTTTTAATGTTTGTTTTATATTGTATGTTAAATTTTGAAATTGATTTTTCAGAACAAACAACCTTCAAATTCTGGGCAACGCCGGGCACTTTTGTTTGTAACAGATAAAGGGCTTTTGTATCTGTATATCTAATGCTAATAATATAAAGCGTTATAATATTATAAAGTGTACAATATTATTAATGTTTGTACGTTTGCGAGTGTTATCTCTGAAACCTCATAGCCAACTTAAAAAAATGTTGGTGGCCATCTCTGCTCCGAAAAAAAAGAGTGTATTTTATGTCGGTGCAACAACCTCCATCGCTGCAGGAGCAAACAAGTTCTAAAATTGCGATTTCTGTGATATTGATTTGGTTAGAAACTTTATATTCGGTGTGGTAGTTACTTTTAAGATGTAAATATTCGTTATGGACGCTCTCTAAAAGGTTCAAAAATTCAATTTGACAGATAAACGTAAAAATTTCTAGAAAGGTTCTAAATTATGATTTATTTGGAATACTGAAATTTCTGGGATACTGTTGGGGTTAGAAACAAGAACTTTGGCATGGCAGTAATTTATAAGATGTAAATGCTCGTTGTAGAACGAATTCTAAAAAATCAAAAGACTAAACAAAGCGGGAAAAGTTCTAAAAATAATCTAAGTAACGAAGTACATGGAATTGCGAGGAATATAAACATGAAAATTGACATGGCTGTATTTATCATGACGTAAATTCACGCAATAGAACAATTTCTAAAAATGTCGCTATACAAAACACTGCAGAAACAAAAAACATTCGAAAATTTTCTATTTCTGTGTCACTGCTGAGCCCAAAAACTTGAAATTTTGCTTCCGGTTAGTTTTAAAATATAAAATTGTTTCTATGAATGGTTTCTAAAAAATTCAAAATTTAAAAAGATGAAATGAACGGAAAGCAATGTCAATTGCCATTAATTTGGAATTATTAGGTATAGCAACTTTAAATATTTCATAATGCTGCATTTCCTCCACAAAACATGCAATTTAAATGCAACAAAGCTGATAGATACCCACCTAGCATTAAATAAATTGTGTAAATATTGAATAAAGACCTGTATGAAACAGTGAGTAGGTTGCTGGAAAGTACTTGTTAAAGTGTTCCTTCACTTGGCTTTTCTCTCTCTCGCCAAGGCCACTAAACAGAGGGAAGTGCCGTTTTAAATGTGATATGATTTTTTTTTCTGATTCATTTTTCTAAACATTTTATCATAAGGTCACATTCTCAATTGCCATTAGTAGATTTTTTATACATTAACTTATTCTGGTGAAATTTCATTATCGTGTTCAAATTGGCATATTTTAGCTTGCATGATTTGCTTGAAAAATATGTATGGATTTGTAAATTACTTCAAAAGACACCTTGACAGCTCAAAGTTTATGCAGACAATATATTCAGATCTTGTGTCATACTTTATGTTGCAATCATTGCCGATTTCTTTTATTTAATACATGCTAAATTCAGCTCAACTTGTGAAGAATATGTTTGAAAACAAAACAATACAGTGTATGTAGTGGCCAGCATACACTCATCATTTAAATCCGATCGAGCATATCTAAAACACACTCTAACGACGCATTGCATGCCACTGTTGATGTATTCCGTACTTTGATACTATATTAGATTTTGAAGAGAGAATTCCTTATCTGTTATCGACAACCTCATTGCATCTGTGGAAAACATATATTGTACAATATTAACTGTTCCGGGGGAGCACACACCATATAAAGTATAGTCCATTCTTTTAAAACATCATATATTTCTCATTTACAGTTACTCAAATTGGTGCGGAGCGTCTGATTATGCTTTTGACATCATTTTATACAGTTAAATTTTCGATATAAGATAATTTATTGTTTCATTTTCTATTTTACTTTTAATATATTTCGTACTTTCAATTTTATATCCATGCATGACTATCTTGCATGGTTTGCTTTCCCATTTTTTAAACAGTGTATACGAATTTACATGTGAGATTTTGTAATTCTACGATTCGTTTATTTTCATCATTTCAATTTATCGCAGTATATAGACAATTAAAGATAATATCTCATTTGTTTTGCTTCCACGTGTTATTATTAAATCTATGTTCTCAGCAATATCGCTCAGACTAATCCCTCTGAGGGAAGTCCTAGTATATGTACTTATATACATATAAACATTTTATTTATACATGTGTAAAATATTATTTTTTATATACAAATTATTTATGTTAGTATAAAAAATAAATAAACGGGTTCCTTACATTAAATAAATTGTATACATATGGAAAAAAATTGATAGATATATTTGCTTGTGTATATAAAAAAATTGCTTGTGTATATGACACAGTAAATAGGTTGCCAGAAAATACGTTATTATCAAATTTCTTTTCTCGTCAAGGCTATATTCTGTATTTCGCCAAGGATACTATATCGGAAACGTACCGAATTGCGGTTATATTTTGTTAAATGTTTTATTGTTTTAATATCGTAAATATATCATAACCTATACTGATTAAAATTTTTAGGTATATTCATTTTTTCTATTTAACAAACATCTTTTTAAAAGCATATATATATAATGTTATTCTTCTTGAAATCACGTGATCCCTTAAAAACTCTGTAATCGAGTTTTGGTGACCAACATTGGCACAATTGAATGTGTTAAGAAACTGTTTACGGCCAAATGAACACCCCCTGTTTGAAGGGTTTAGAGGCGAAATTCTGCGTTTTCAGATTTTTTCTGGTTAATTGTGCTACAAACCTGACTTACTTGTGAAATTTCATGATTCTACGACTTTTAGAATTACCTTAGTTATTTGATGATGCGAAGTGAGTCAGTGACAAAAAAGCGCTTTTTCGGAATTTAATATTTCGAAAACTACTAAATATAGAAACATGAAATCGTGGAACCTTAGTTCAGTTTGACCATACAAATATGTGTATAAAGGAAAAATTTCTATATCTCTCCCTAAAACGACGTTATGAGGGGGTGAAATGTATGCCGAAATGGTTCAGGAAAAAGTAGCTTACGGCTTGTGCGAACTTGGCGGACGCACTGCCGTGCTCCCAGATATATATTTTAAGTTTTTTAATTGCTGCATAAATTGAAATTCAAACACCTGATTAATAAATGTTATTGTTTTTTTACCTACTTATCTACTCTATACTACAAAAAACATTCATATAAAAAAATAAAGCTTTAAATAAACTGCATCATTAAGTTGCACTTTGACAGAGACTACAGCAGAGTAATTTTACTATTTTGGCAGAGTAATTTTACTACTTTGACAGAGTAATTTTATTACTAAGATTTTGTGATACATATCTATTAAAATTAGCGGGAGTATAGCGCACGCAAAGTAAACATTATGTATATGAGTGTTTCCTTTCATCTCGAAATCAAAGATTTCACCTCCTTCTCAGAAGATTAAGTATCTGAAAAGTAGTTTTAGGAATTCAAACTTAAGAATGCAAAATAAAACGAAAGTCGATTTCGTAGTCCGGAAGAATTTAAATCTTCTTTCAAACTCTCTTCAACGCTTTTCCACTCGCTTTTTCATTTATTGGATCTAATGTTCATCATCTTTTTCAAACTTCCTATAATTTTCTCTTTTGAAGTGACTTAAAACTTTAAGAATTTAATATGATTAGGCTGGGATATACAAGATGAACCAAAAGTTTTGCCCTGATTATAATAATTCATTACAAATGAACCGTTTTTAATAATAATGTAACTTAGTTGTATCATTGGATAGGTCAGTTTTAATAGTTTTTAAATAAAACATATAGGGATCAGTGGATTTGAAGAGATGGATCAATACCCTGGACTCCGCGCTCTCCAGATATGAATCCTCTAGATTTTTTGTTTTGGGGCTATATCAAGAACAAAGACTTTGCCACACCGATTGCTGACGTCAAAGAACTGGAGACTAGGATACAAGCTACTGTCTGTACTGTAACAGAAGACATATTAAGGAACACTTGGCGGGAACTAGAATACCACTAAAATATTCTCCGAACTACCAAGGGGGCGCACGTTAAAATTTACTGAGGTAGGTGGTCTTATAAAAAAATTTATAACAGTATTTACAATGCATCCAAATAAACATATGTCTAATTATAATAGTTTGAGCACAATAAATATTTATAATAAGGGCAAGACTTTTGGTTCACCTATTATAGTTTATATGTGGTGATGTTTTTAATAAAGAATTAGAAACGCAAATCATTAACCAAAGCCTTCTTTTTAGCAAACTCTGTCTACAAAAAAGGTTTTAAGCCTTTAAAATTTAAACTTCATTCCATTAAATTTATTCATTCCATTAAATGTATTCATGCGTTTAAATAAAATGTTAGAGTTGTTTTTGCGGTTGTTTTTAATTCTTAATTGCTAAGAATATAAACACATTATTTTGAAAAACCAATACTGTAATTCTTTACAATTAGAATGCCTTAATGTATAAAAGTCAATTTTGGTCAAAAAGGGCAAATTTTCGCCAAAAAATACTGGTTAAAGCAATAAAAGCTATTGGTGTAGATTTTTCAAATTTTAGCTAATTTTGTTGCAACCTCGCAATATAGTAAATTGGCTATGCTATTTTTTTCGTTTGTGCGATATTTTATTTTTTATTTATTTGTTTGTTTATTTTTTTTTATCGCAGTCCCGAACATGTCGGGGCGGGGAGAGGGGGGGTGCGGGGAACTCAGCTAGTAACTTAAGAATACTGGAATTAAGTAACATAAAAAAAAAATCTAAAATGAAAAATTTGCCATAAAATTTTACTTTACATAGAAATTTGTAATTCACCATTTAGTATTAATTAACATGTATCTGTTAACTGTTATTTACCTTTTCTTTCGCTTCTAGCTTTTTCCAACATAAATGAAAATTTTGTAAGTTCTGTATGTAAAAAGTAAATTCTGTATGTTCGTCTCTCTGTCTGTGCTTTGATTTGCGTAATTATACTCGGATTGCAATGTAAGTGGTACGTGATGTTGTGATTTACCATGGCATGTCCCGCTTTTAAAATGGAGTGCGTTGCATTTATAGTTGGTTTACAGGGACACTCAAAAGAATTCCGTTACATGTTGCTCTATGGTACAAATCGTTTGCAGTGCATTTTAATGATATTAGTATATTTCACATATATTCAAAATTATTTAAATTACTGCAGCGCACTGCAAGATGCTTACAATAGATATGGTGCGAATAGCATTTATGTTACAATTACAAAAAAGCTCAAAAGATTTCGGTAACAACAGTGCATGAGCATTAATAGCTGGAAATGCTTATTCTCTGACAAAAGGAGAGGTTTTAAGAATTTAAACGAAAATTCTTTCCAGTAATTGTTTTCATTGAACAGTATCTCTCTATTTTAAAAAAAGGTAACTTACGCTGTCACCGCCGCCGCCACCGGTTTTGAATTTTTTGTGACCACAGGTCTTTCTCCGATAATATTAAGAAAAATACTGCATGCAAAAATATGAAAATCGGCGGTATTATAGAGAAATGTTTTATAAATACGCTGGTGCAGACAGTTTTCAAATCGAATAATTATTTTAAGAGATATTTAATGCTAAAGTTGGACAAAATCGTTCCAT
Organism: Maratus speciosus; assembly: GCA_963932465.1. Taxonomy (NCBI): domain Eukaryota; kingdom Metazoa; phylum Arthropoda; class Arachnida; order Araneae; family Salticidae; genus Maratus; species Maratus speciosus. Next base: position 26,847,784 of record OZ010786.1, read on the forward strand.
TTAAAAAGTTTTATAGGAGTAAAAACTATATATGGGAATTAATTAATTTTTAGATCTTTATACGTTAGAATTTCTCGGTGTGCAGACTGCATTCACTTTTTTAATTTCGTTCATTTTTTGAGGTTTTGTTTCTATTTTAAATTCAAAATTTCAGTTTCTCGAGAGATATTTTTTACTTATTTTAGAAATTGGTATTAATTTAAACTGTTGCCAACTGTATAAACAGCGCAAATAAGAATGTTTGCTTCAAATAAAAAAAAATATTTTACACGTGACTATTATTAACAGAAAAAAAAAAAACTTTCAAATTAGGATTAAATAATTACGTATGAAAAGCAGGAACTTATTGAAAATACTTCATAAAAACTATACTTACACGTGAATTTTAAAAGAGAAAGGATATTGTAAAATAATAAATTCACTAACATGCGTTAAGAGTCTTAAATAGGAGAAATGACGTCACATTTACGTCACATTACGTCACATTTTTGAGGTTTTATTTCTATTTTAAATTCAAATTTTCAGCATTTCGAGAGATATTTTTTACTTATTTCAGAAAATTGTACTAATTTAACCTGTTGCCAACTGTATAAACAACGAAAAAAATAATGTTTGCTTCAAATTAAAAATTTATTTACACGTGACTATTATAAACAGATAAAAAACTTTCAAATTAGAATTAAATAATTACGTATAAAAAGTAGGAACTTATTGAAAATTACTTCATCTATAATTACACGTGAATTTTAACAGAGAAATGATATTGTAAAATAATAAATTCATTAACATGCATTAGAAGTCTTAAATAGGAGAAATTACATCACATTTACATCACATTACACTTATTACGTAAAATGAACAAAAATAATATTGCAAAACAGTTTAAATTTAAAAATAGCGCGAGACATTTACTTGATATTTTGAGATGAACTTTTCAAATATTTTTTTTTTTGGACAGCGCTAATAATATTTCATTTCTAATAAAAGTATTTTCACGTGAATATTAAAAAGAGAAAAAAAAAAGTTTGGTGAAAATTACGTCAGATTAAAAACGATATATTTAAAATGTCTTATTTAAAAGGATTTTCTTTTCGCTTTGTTAAAAAATACCGGGATACAAAGACTCTGTTTACTTAATTCATTTTATATTAGATGATTTTGAAATGCCATTGTATCTTTTAACACCAGCTGATTTTTCCGTAAAATTCCCCAACCAAAGAGAAATGAATAGAAACGCGTTTATAGGGAGATCGCCTTTTTTTAAAATTATAGTTGAATCTTCCAAAATCTTTTTAAAGCCGATCAAATTAGCGTGCTTTTAGAGACTGCAGTGTCTGAACGGGGGGTTGGCGAGCGTAGCTCGTAGGGGGCCGAGCCCCCTAGTCATATAATAAATAACATTTTCCGTACAGTCATGAAATCAATGTTTCTGAGAGTTTAGAATTTGTGCTTGGGTACCAAATATTTGATTTTCATATAGCAAAATTAGTTACGTAAAATGAACAAAAAATAAAATAAAATAAATAGCAATTTATCAAATTACAACGACCATTTGGAAAACGATTTTTTTTAAGACTAAAATTTAAGACATAAAAAATCGCACGGAGTTGATCATACATTACGTACGCCATGAATTAAACATTAATAGTGTTATTACACGTAAAAATTTCAAGCCAAAAATATCGCCTTCGACCCGTCAGATTTCATGAAACTCAAGAAGTATTATCCACCTGAAACTTACGCAAATATCTAAGCATTTCATTGGCTGTTCGGGAAAAGACTTTTCCATCGTCAGATTTCCAAGAAATCTGATGGCCAATTTTAAATGAAATTTCATTCTTAAACTTCTAAACATCCGACACTATTACTTTTTACACCGTCGGATAGAGAAAATAATGTACTTTTAAATGCAATTTGTTTGAAAGCTGTATCTCAATTTGTTTCTGAGTTATTATTTTTTTTTGTAGTTTTTATTACTTTTTTGTCATAGTGGCAACAGAAGGTATCCATCGTTGTTGAAATTAAAGGGAAATACAGATTACTGTATAGACTAATCATAAAACGAATAAAATGCGGATTAAACCAATGAAAACGTTCAGATATGCTTTTAATTTCCCATCCTGACGAGAACAATAACCATTTTTCAAATGGTTAATAATATTGCAAAACCTGTTTAAATTTAAAAATTGCGCGAGACATTATTTTGATACTTTGAGATTATATTAATAAGTTTAATATTAATTTTATTGAATGCGTTTAGACTGCTTTCGAGCGACTATTTATAAATTTAATAAAAATAAAAAAGATGACAAGCTGAAAATGAAGTGTCATCGACAAAAAATATGATTTGAAAGAGAAAAATCTGTGAAGCAGAAAATAAAGGAATTGCTTAAATGGTTTAGTTAAGATTCGTTAACCTTCTATGTCGTTTCCGTCAAAAGAAGGCATTGGTATTTGTGAAATATATTTGCATTTTGATGCAGATTTGCTTATTATATTAGCTTATTTTGAAATATTTAACTGATTTTATTTAATCAAAGACGAAAACAACCATTGTATCTTTTAACAGCAGTTAATATTTCCTTAAAATTCCCCAATCGAAGAGAAATGAATCGAAACCCGTTTATAGGGAGATCGCCACTGATTTTTAAATTATAATTCAATCTTTCAAAATCTGTTTAAAGCCGATCAAATTAGCGTGCTTTTAGAGATTGCGGTGTCAGAACGGGGGTTGGCGAGCGTAGCTCGTAGAGGGCTGAGCCTCCTAGTATTTTTAAATAAAAGGTTAGAGCTGTTTTTGCGGATTTTTCAAAATTTTAATTGCTAAAAAGTTTACATATTGTTTATTAAGGGGTCTCAGGATTCTTAAAATTGGAAAAAATGAAAAAAAAAAAGAGACCATTTTCAACATTTGATATCTCAGAATGTATTTGATTTTAAGATACAATTTTAATTGGAATAAAATATATAAGTATGTTCTTTCATTTTATGTATTTCAAAAATTATAAGATGCAGAATTAGCATTTACAGGGTGCTCCAAACTGTTAGACATTTGGCGAACAAAATATCGGCATACCAACTTACGCGCGTGATTACAAAATAAGTATTGCAACTAGAAGGAAAATTTTGGTGCCTACTTATACTTCAGATTGTAATAATTACCCTAAACCTAAATAAATTTGTATTTAAAGTATTTTTATATTTTTATTTAGCTAATGCAAAATTAAGGAAATTTCAACAGTATAATCACCTAAAAAAATATTGTTTTGAACAATAAAAAGGAAATTTTAGGTTCAGTTTATACAGACTAACATGAAACATATGTTTTGAAAATTTCATGAAAAAATATTCATAAGTTTTTGAGATATCGTGCGCGTTATGCCAAAAAATGTCATTTGGAGAAAAATGGCTTCAAAGTTTCCGAAACGACGCTTCAGCTATTGAACGTGCATAAATGTAAAAACCATAACTTCAGTTCTAATAGGAATTTCAAGGAAACAATTATTTCAAAATGTTCAGAAAAGATAGGAGTTTAACATCTAAAAAAATTAAAATTTCGAAAATTTTAAAGCTTTAAGAGTCCTGAGACCCCTTAAAAACTTATATTGGAGCTGGATTTAAGAGGTTTTAAATAAATGCAGTTGTAAGTCCTGGCAAATGCAATCATTCGTATTCTTTTATGATTTTTCAAAGGCAACTAGTTAAGGCGTTGGAGATTATAACGTATCATATTGATTCCTATAAGTGGATTGGTATTTTTCGCTCTTAATTATGAAAAAAAAAATTGAAAAGTATTAAACCTCAATCACATCAGATGTACATGAAACAAATAACAATCCTCTGTGTATGTAAAAAAATAAACAGCAATATATCCAAGCAATCATAAAACACTTTCTAAAATATTTTAAAAATTGATTTATTTAAGGTACCGGAAGAATATATATTTCCAAGTTTTTTTCTCTAATCTCTCATTAAGAACATTTTTAATATTTTGTAATCAAAATAGGTACATTGGCTCTTTCTGGAAGACATGTGATTAAGTTATTAAAAGAAAAAAAAATGCTGAAATAGTCCAATAACATTGACTTTCATATATAATTGGAATTTTCTTTCTTTATGGCTTTCATATTTAGAATATAGATTAACAATAAGGAAAAAAAAACTGCTAAAATTTACAAGTTTTTTTTTTTTTATTACTAAACATTTTAAGGATATATATAACTAATTTTGTATCTAGAGGTATTACAGACTATAGCAGAAGTTTAGGCACACACTAAAATGTGAAAATAAAATTTAAAGCAAAAATATAAACGGAATTATTTAACGATTATTTATTACGAATTATTACACATCACTATTTATTTATATATATATATATACAGGGTGATTCATAAAAGATGGGCAGAACTTTAAGGGGTTATAGTACACTTAAAGACAAATAATATTAAATAGGAGACTAAGGGTCCCAGACGTATTCCCAAGGAGATAGGGGGCATTAAAGTTTAGGGTCCGAAATTTCAAATGATTATAAAACATGGAAAAATTGGTCGATTCGTTTGCGGTTTTTGCAAAAAATTTTCTTTCTGCCAGTATTTTCTTGAAATAAAATTTTAAAGTTCAATTTCAAAAAATGCCGATAGGGGGCGCTTTAGACTTTGGAGTAACAAACAACTATTTTTTAACGTTATTTTTTGTATTTCTTTAAATGATTTCGAAAGCTTAGACTTAAACTTAAATTTTGATCTAAAAATCTGAGTCCTAACGAGTAGTTAAGTAGCATAAACTGAAATTTGAAATTTGAAACCCTTCTCCCCCCAGAACAAAAATCAGTTATTCCCGATCTTTGTGTCGTAGATTAGGCTCTAACTACTGCCGCGTTTTGCTAAAATTATTCTTTATGTCAGTATTTTCTTGAAAATAAATTTTAAAGAAAATTTTCAAAAAATTCCGATAGAGGGCGCTTTAGACTTTGGAGTAACGAACAACTATTTTATACCGTTATTTTTTGTGTCTCATTAAATACTTTCTAAAGCTTAGACTTAAACTTAAATTTTCAGCTCAAAATCTGAATCGCTGAGCGTGGTTCAGTAGCGAGGGGAGGGGGTTCAAATTTCAACTTCTGAACATAGTTCAGTTTGCACTACTTAACCATGCCCAACGATTCTGTGCTGTGATACGAGGCAAAAATACAACTTTCGTCAAGGACTGCATAGTCGGAATTCACCCATAAAGGCACTGGCACAGTTGGAAACGTCGCTCATGCAAACGTTAAAGCTCCATTCCTGACGCTAGTCACCGGGTGAAGAAGGAAACAGAAAGTATGCAAATGTCAAATGGGGAAGAAGAAGAACACGTATGCAAAATTTCGACACGATTCAGGCATAAAAACCACTGAACGGTGAGTCAAGTGTAAGTCGCTGTAGTAATGAATCGGAAGATGGTGCCCTTCACGAATAAGGAAAAGGCTGAGATGCATTTAATTTACGGAGCGGCAGATGAAAATGGTGCAGAGGCACAACGAATGTACGGAGAGCGATTTCCCAACAGGCGGTTGCCTAACCGCAAAACTTTCGAGCGCTTGCACAGACAGTTGTGTGAGACGGGATCATTTCTCGCTTCCCGGTCGAATGCAGGTCGTGCAAAAAAGGACGAATCAGTAGTTGTTGCAGAAGCCATTCTGGATGTAGTAGCGGCGCAGCCAAGTACAAGTACACGAACAGTGGCTAGGCAGGTGGATACCTCACAGTCCATGACTTGGAGGGTACTGAAGGATGAACATTTGCTCCCGTTTCATGTGCAACGAGTCCAGAAACTGTCTCTAGGGGATTATCCAAATCGTATTGAATTCGCCCGCTGGTTTCTGCAGCAGAACGCGCTAAATCCACATTTTGGACGAACTGTGCTTTTCACCGATGAATGTACCTTCACACGTGAAGGTACATTTAACACACACAATGCACATGTATGGGCGGATGTCAATCCACATGCTATGTATCCACATGCTCATCAGAGACGCTTTTCCATCAATGTTTGGGCAGGAATCCTCGGAGACCACCTAATCGGACCGTACCTTCTTCCTGAACGCCTCAACGGTAAAACATACCTCACATTTCTGCAACATGTGCTGCCAGACCTGTTAAACGTTGTTCCTCCACGCATCCGGCGGGTCATGTGGTTCCAGCACGATGGAGCGCCAGCCCATTACGTACGAGACGTCCGCAACTATCTGGACATCACATTTCCGAACAGATGGATTGGTCGAGGTGGTCCTGTTGCTTGGCCTGCTCGCTCGCCAGATCTTTCACCCCTCGATTTCTTTTTTGGGGGACGATTGAAGGCTCTTATGTATGAGACACCCATTGAATCCCCCGAGGAACTGGTCGCCAGACTTTCCGCCGCTGTAGGGGAAGTGCTCGAAAAGCCTGATGTTTTCGCGAATGTTCGCCGTTCCATTCTTCGCCGTTGTTCTGCGTGCATAACCTCTGGTGGTCACAATTTTGAACATTTATTGTAATTACATGTTAATAAATATGCTTTGGTAACATAATCCTAATTTGTGTCTTTTTACCTCGTATCACTGCACACAATGTGTGGACATGGTAAACTGAACTGTGCTCAGGAGTAGAAATTTCAAACCCCTCTCCCCAGAAACTTAACCACGTCTAACGATTCAGATTTTGGGCTGAAAATTTAAGTCTAAGCTATAGAAAGCATTTAATGAGACACAAAAAATAACGGTATAAAATAGTTGTTCGTTACTCCAAAGTCTAAAGCGCCCTCTATCGGAATTTTTTGAAAATTTTCTTTAAAATTTATTTTCAAGAAAATACTGACATAAAGAATAATTTTAGCAAAACGCGGCAGTAGTTAGAGCCTAATCTACGACACAAAGATCGGGAATAACTGATTTTTGTTCTGGGGGGAGAAGGGTTTCAAATTTCAAATTTCAGTTTACGCTACTTAACTACTCGTTAGGACTCAGATTTTTAGATCAAAATTTAAGTTTAAGTCTAAGCTTTCGAAATCATTTAAAGAAATACAAAAAATAACGTTAAAAAATAGTTGTTTGTTACTCCAAAGCCTAAAGCGCCCCCTATCGGCATTTTTTGAAATTGAACTTTAAAATTTTATTTCAAGAAAATACTGGCATAAAGAAAATTTTTTGCAAAAACCGCAAACGAATCGACCAATTTTTCCATGTTTTATAATCATTTGAAATTTCGGACCCTAAACTTTAATGCCCCCTATCTCCTTGGGAATACGCCTGGGACCCTTAGTCTCCTATTTAATATTATTTGTCTTTAAGTGTACTATAACCCCTTAAAGTTCTGCCCATCTTTTATGAATCACCCTGTATATATATTTCTTTTAATTTTCGTTACAAAATCACCCTTTTAAAAGTTAAGGTACATTATGCAAAATCAACGAACGGATGTCTGGTTTCAACCTATAAACCAACCGTTACAAACAAACAACTGTTCTCTTTGAACGGTATAAAAACGATTATCCGTTAGTTATTTAGCATGTCGATGGCAACGAATATTATAAAAGAGGAAAGTTTAAATATTTTTAAGTTCAAATCGTAATGTAAACTCCTTCTTGAAATTTTTAAAGATTTAAAACGAAAAAGCGAGGAATATACCAAGTACGTGCTAGAGTTAACAATTTGCATATAAACAAAGAGGTCAGTATAAGTAAGCGTAACAAGTGTTCAGAGTGATCGAAAAATGAGAATTTAGGTGTCAAAACAAAAAATGCCCGTGAGACAAATTAAATTGGTGGCTCATCGTATTATTATACGACAACGGAATATGAATGACACTGATGGCTGGAAATCTTACTGACATGAATTCTGGAAACTGCAGAGTAATTTCTTTAGTAGACAAGAAGACTCTGATGGTTTAGATAGAGATTGTGTTTAATGGCGAACCTATAGCCTTTCTCCAGGGAAGCAGAATTTAAGAAATATCCCGAGGCAGTATAGAAGCACCTACTGCCATTTACTGGGGTCTTTTAAGGTTTTGGGAGGATATTTAAGCAGGATAATGCTTTTATCCAGAACTAACATAGTACAAAATAATAACTTTCTGCGCAAAATATTGAGAATTTAGATAGGCCAATTTCAGCCCTGAAATAAGCTCAATTAAAAATATTTTGGGTATCTTAAGTCATGAATTAAACAAGAACACAAAGCAAAATGACTCTACAGAAAAACTAAAAGTGACCATTGAAAAGCATGGTATTCTCTGTCACCCAAATATTTAAAAAATAATTGGTTCATAAAAAGCACAATTATTTAATGTTATCCAAAACCTGGGAATACCTGTTTAAAAATTCTAACGTTTAAATATGTTAAATGAGATGTTTTTGTAACTTTTGAGTCATAATTTTTTGTTTAATTAAAAATTATGATAATGCGTACATTTATTCTATTTTATATGAATAATTTGAATAACTATGTGGAATCTAATATGTAAATAATACGCCTTTCTTCTGTCTTCTTATTTAATAAACGACATGTTTTGGTTGTATCTAAATTTTGATAGAGACTGTATGCAGAATGCACATGTTTTATGTAGCTATATTCATGTAGCATTCTAAATCTCGAAAGCATTTATTTTAGTAATATATTTCTGAGTTCAGTTTATTTATTATTACTGCATTGTTTGCCCCCTAGTAATAATTAGACAGCTAGGATAAACACATTTTATTTCGAGGAGAACAAAGCAACTGTTTATATATTCCATTCAACGGAAAAGCTTTCTGTATACGAATTCTGGAAATATATGTTTAGATATTTGGTAAATTAACTCCGTTTTTCTTTGGCAAATACTTTTAATAAAATTAATAGTGCAATTCTAAATATTCATGTAGGAACAGAATGTTTGTATTTGGAGTAAACATTCGTAAGTAAATTATGAAAAAGGATAACATGTATTTCTGATATTCTAGTACTCCCGTCAAGTCACATTGTATACGCTAAGCTGCAGTGACGCGTTAAAAATTACAAAGACTAAAAAACCACGCATTAGGCAACAGATTATGAAACACTTTCCAACATATACATGATAACGTAACAAAGCGTAATCGTTTAATTATGTGAAAGGTGATGTCTAAGAAAATAAATTGGAAAACGCCTGTCACATTTGGAATCCCAAATTCAGCAATTACCATTAGGCCAGCAGGCGGAAGCACAGACAACCACCTCATCGAGTTCACAGCTGAAATTCCACAAGTAAATAAAAATCGATTCGCATATTAAAACACAATCGGTTTGCAATTGATATCTTGGTGGGAAACACCTGAAAACCCGATTTCAGTGGTTGACTCGACGTTTACCATTGTGTTTTCCTGCACCCAGTCCTCCATGTTTCAATACCTTTGGGTGCAGGAAAACACAATGGTAATCGTAAGATTCAACCGCTGAAATCGGGTTTTAAGGTGTTTTCCATCAAGATATGTTTTGACAGACCGATTGCGTTTTAATATGCGAATCAAGTTTTAACTAATTCTGGCATTTCAGCCGTAAACTCGATGAGGAGATTGTCTGTACTGCCGTCTCCCGGTCTACATGTATTGTTTCAAAAATATCAAAATTCGTTTATGCATACATGCATAAGATCTATAGATTTCTAGCTATCCTAAATAGTATGCAAAATATTCAGTTAGGAAGCGCATAACATAGTTGAAAATTCCCCTCCAGCAATTTGCGCCAATAAGCGGAAATGTACACATTAGAAATGCTTACGAATTCTTTTGTGAGGCTCTGTACATGTTGTATAGGATACACGATAATCAGTATGCAAGATTTGTTAAATATTAAAAAGCATTGCACAATTGAAAACGCACATACAGCACTTATTGCTCATAGACAGTATTACAACAGAATATTTTGATATATAAATTTAAGATAAATGTTTTCCACGCCATATTCTACACCAAGCATCTTGTAGTAAAACTCAGTGGCATGCTAAACATAGTTCAGCTATAAAATGCATAATTATACACATATACGCAGAGGCAATTGACGTTTATACAGAGTAATGCTCACAAAATATCTTGTGTAATGTGTAGCCCTGTATATTGTCTATGGAATTATACACGCCACATACTAAACAAAAATTGTGTTAAAATTAAAAACGATGTCGCAACAGAAAACGCACTTCCATCACTTTTTGTTTATAGACAAAACTGCAATTAAAAACAAGTTGGAAATTGCTCGTCAAACGTGGCAAATGATGTGCGTTCGTACTATAACTAGTTTTATAATAATTTTTTGCACCGCATAGTGTACTGAATGTATATTTTAGTGCACTTCATAAGTACATATCTGTTTCATTCTGTTCGAAAGGATATAACATCATTAAAATGCACTTGAAATCAATTTTTTCCCATTGTCCTTAACGTACGGAAAATTTTTGACTGTCCCTGAAATTAAACTATACATCCAATTTTCATAAAATTTGAAATGAGTCGACAAAACTTGGCAACAATTATATATATAATTAAAATTTCAGACCATTCGGAAGGCTGTGACATCATTAAAATGCATTTGCAATATTTTTTTCCCATTGGCCGTAATGTAACGGAAAACTTTTGACTGTCCCTGTAACTAAACTATACATCCAATTTTCATGAAATTTGAAATTTGAAATGACTCGACAAATTTTGCAACAATTATATATTTAAAATTTCATACCATTCGGTTGGGTAGTTTTTGCTCAGTTATATGCGGACAGACAGACGGACTGAACGACGACTATAGGTGCTACGTATTTATATAATTACGAAAGCACCAAATGACGGTAATCAAAATGAAGTGTGTAGAATTAATAGTTCATTTACCGGGGATCTCAAAAGGACTCTGTTACATTATAGTCAACGGCGAATAATCGTTTGCTGTGTATTTTAATGTTATTACACCATTTCAAATGTATTGAAATTGATATAAATCACTGGATTTCACTACTATATGTTTACTATAGAATACGGTGCTGACAGCATTTATCGTTCATTTACAGGGATACACAAAATAATTAGATTACAGTACACTCATTGAGCAATAATTTCTGATGGCGATTTTTAATTTTCGGTATGCGCTTTAAATGCAACTATTATTTCCATGTTACACGTTGTGTATAAATTCTATAGATCGTATACAGGACTTCACAAACACATTGAGGTACATTTCTCTTTATTAGGGAAAACTGCTGACGGGAAATATTCAACTGTGGTATGCATTTCCTAACTGAACTAAAATTTTCATATATATATATATATATATATATGTATATATGGTTTATAGATATAAATATATATATCGTGTACTGGGCTGTACAGAAAGAATTCGGATAGTTTCCCGACAGTGGGTGGGAATTACTGAAGGTGGGTTTTGAAACGTTTTATGCTTTTCAGAACTTGTTCAATTAAACATCATTTTTCACCTCATTAATCGATGAAGTTGTGTTAGATTATTCTGAATTTGTTTGACTGTGTTTCGTAATCTATGTTTGACGCATGATTTTTCTTTCTTGATTTTTGTCAGTTTGTGTCATTCGTCACCGTAATAACATTTGCTGTGAGCACCCTCAAAACTAATAATTTTTTCATTTCATATACAGAATGCATTTGTTTGATTCAAGTCGTCTTATCTGTCTATCAACCTGTATACTGGCCTCTCAGCGCCTGGGATATCGGTTCATATGTATGACTATGGGATGTTGCTCAATAAATATCTTTGCAGGTAGCAATTTGATGTAAGAGAAACATAAACAAGAAAGATAAATCATGCGACAAGGATATATCATGAAACACTTTCACGATATTTTAACAATACTTCGCTGTTTAATAAGGTTAATGAGATACCTAAATAATCGTTTTAATAAACACATACATATTTGAAAAAGAGATTCAGCAATGACCGCTCATAGTCAGAAAAGTACTTCAATGCTTTTATGGAAAAATACTTGAATTAATTTGAACAGCCTTGTATATTAATTACAGATATTTATACCCGCCACGTATTGAGCTAAGATTAAATTCATGCAAGAATCTACCTTAAAAACTACTAAATCACACTTTTACAATTTATCATCTATAAGCGGTCTTGTATCTGATTCTTTGTGTTGTATTGTATATAATTTGGTATATAGTCTACAAAAATTTCTTAGTATGCTAAATATAGTTTAGCTTGAAAATACATAGCTGAACTAAAAATCACCTTTATGCAATTCCCGCTCATATTAAGTGATGTTTACCAATTCTTTTGTGTAGTAATATACAAAATTTAGTTAAACTTAAAAACGCATATCCTAACTTAAAACACATTTCCAGCAATTATCGCTAATAGACGGTACATTGCATATATCCGAAATCGTTTGTGCGTCTCTGTAAATGAACAATGATTAATATGCTCATGATATTCTACAGCCAGTACATTACTGTAGTAAACCACAGTAATATCACTGTCAGTATATTTGAAATGATGAAACATAATTAAAATACGCGGTAAATAATTTAACTCCGTAGAACATTATATAATGTTACATTTAGTGTGGCTCTGTAAATAAATAATAAATGATTTGCACCCCATATTCCACAGAATGCATGTGCCTTTCATAGTGGATATCAATTTCATTCTGTTTGAAATGGTGCAAATGCTACAGTCTTCATTTTCAATAGGGATCAGGCTATAGTAAATGACAGTACTATATTAAAATTACAGAGTAATCCTAGTACATTTATGAAAATTAGAAAACATGCGGATGGACCGAGAGCAGGGCTTAATTTGCGCCGGAGCTCAGCTCCGGTACTTCTCTGCTTTTAGTAAATATCTAAATATTGGTCGGAATTCACCGGAGCTTATAAATACAGGGCTCCGGAGCCCAGTGAAATAACGCTTTTTTGTATAATGAACCCTGCCCCTTTTAATGCTCTGCTCTGCACATTTACGAAGTCATTTTCATTTGTAAGTAAATAAAATAGTCTTGTATTGTTATTCTGATAGAAAGCAATCAAACAGTATTTCCTCTTTTTCTATCACAGCATCGAATCTTTCCCATAGCGGTGTCAATTTTTAAAATTTAATCTGATTTTCAGGGTCTCAACAGAAAAGATTGTTAAGCGGAAGGAATCCATTATAGTTTAAGATTAGTTAAGATATTTCATAGGAAATTCAAGAACATTGTTCCATTCTTTAGCATATAAATGTTGATTTCTGTAAATTTCATCCGTTTTGTCATAAAAATGCATAGCTGGCAAACTATTACTTTTTTGTGTTAACACTATTTCTGAGTCATAATCCTTACCATATTAATTTCGAGAATTAACATTAAAATTAGGCAAATATTTCTATTCGGAAGGAGTGATAACTAAAAAGTTGAATTGTTGACAGCTAAGTATATGCTGATAGATATATTTAAAATTTTTATTTTGCTAAAGAAAAAAAATGCTTTAAATTTTGCAAATGGTGTATGAAATATAAATATGCAAATTGGAGTCACGGGAGAGGGAGGCAACAGTTGTTAGTACAGTCGAACCCCGTTATAACGAACTCCAAATATTTTGTTCGCTATATCCGTAACGTTAAGAAAAATGTTAGTGACTACAAAATGTATAGCTCATTAGTTGCTATGTGTATTCAATAACAATGTATTAAAAAATGATAGTCTATTTAAAATTATCATTAATTAATTAAATTGACTAAAATAGAATTACATTAAACTTACACAATACTAATTAAATTAACTAAAAATGGAGACAAATGGAAATAAATTCATTTTACCTTTTAGTTGTTGCTTTAGTTGTTAATCACACCTGCTGAGAGGCTATCGTAAAAGGGAAAGAATGCAGTTGTTTCTACCCTTTAATAAACATACTTATCGCTGATTTATACCGTGTTTCACTGATAGGCATACATTTTCTTGTGAAATTAGAGTTGAAGTGCTGTTTTCACAACTGCGGAAAAATTAATTCAGTGGCTGACTGAAAAAATTATAAAAGAATTTGCTATAGCCGATTCTTAAGATTTCGGAGATTCGCTATAAAATGATAAATTAGCATTAAATACAATAGGAAACCGGCGGGACCGAAATTTTCGTTCGTTATATCCATGAGTTCGTTATATATAGGGTTCGCTATAGCGGGGTTCAACTGTACTGCACAATATTAGGGCTCCGGTACTATTTGTATTAGAAATTAAGCCCTGATCGAGAGCCAGACAAACCAAAATCATAAACACTTTTCAAGGCAACTCTAACTAAGTGGTTTACCATCACTTTTATTCTACAAATTATCAAACTTCATTATTCAGAAATTAAATTAAAAATTGACCTCGACATTTTTGGAAGTATTTAAAACTACTTTGGAATAAAAACACACCATTCGAAGAAGCCCCCTTGGTCTGTGAATACTTCGCATCTGAAATTTGCATAAATCTCGCACGCCTATATGCCTGCATCAAACAAAAAACCATGTATATAAATTAGAAAAGATTGTATTAATATTGATGTAAACATATGACGTTGTACAATTTACTAGTTCTTTTAAAAATATTTATCTAAAATATCTTTGAAATTCATCGAAAAAATGTTATAATTTTTGAGAATTTGCTCTGTGTTTCTAAACTTTATTTCAAGACTGTACGCCTATTTTAAAATCACAACTTTTTTTCCATAGATTGTATTTAATATCGATGTTCTGTTGGATATAAGAGAAAATAAACTTGAGTACATACATAATGCAAGGTGTAAAACAAAACTTCTATACATCAAGAATTATTTATAATTTGTTGCACGTTTATCGATCCTTATACCGTAAAAAAATGCATTCGCTTCAACATATATGCAAACATTTAAATTTACTGTTCACTTTTACAAAAAAACTTTCCGAACATAAATCTTCCTTTAATGGATATCAATATATTTTTCGCAAATAAATTCTGTGCATGTCAACAGATCACATACAAATAAAGTAAAAATAGTTATTACCATAAAAATATCAAAGAACTTTCAATTAGTGTATTTTCATGAAAGTTGAGACTAAATTTTAAGAATATCTAGTATGCCCAGGTTCTATCATTTTCAGAAATTAAACATAAGTATTTTAGGGGAAAACAAATATTTACTGAGAAAAAGTTAGTAGGCAAAAAGTTGGATATCGGAATAACTTTATTTTAAAATTCCATTAGCACGAAAGAAACATATGGAATAAAACACTGTTTAAAGAACTCAAATTTAATTTTTAGGTTGTATGTTTAGCTCTTCTTAAAGTAAACGGTTTTAAAAATATGACACTATGTTACCATTTTATTTTAATGTTTGAAATAAATTTTCAGATTTTTCAAGTATCTCTGTAATAAATATCATTGGCTAAATTTAAATTTAATTAATTATCATAACCTGGAAGTATTGTAAGAATTTTAAAGGATTATATTACATTTGCTAACATTTTTTATCAAATTAAAAAAAAAAAAAAGTATAAAATATGTTATCTTTATGTTGGTTTATTAATGTTATACGATTGAAATTATATAAAATTTTAAAAACCGCTTTTATTAACTACAATAGACTCAGTTGAGTTTTTAAAATTGCATTCGGTGTTAATAATGATTATCTTTAAATATAATTTGTTTTAAGCTTTCTAAATAATTAAATTGTATACAGTTTAAAGCATGACAATTTTTTTCAAATCCCCGAAAATACAACAACGAACAAATGGGTTACTACGGAAAATGTTACAAAGTGTGTGTCTGGAATTTAACAATTAAAAATAGCCTATAGGGTCATTCCATACAAAATGAGCAAATCACCTGTGGCAGAGAAGTCACAGATTTTAACGAAAATCATTTTGTAAGTAGATCATATCTATTTATGAGTAAATATAAAATAATAGATTTTAGGATTGTTTATTTAAGTATTAAAATTTATATTAAAAGTTGATGCAAAATCGTGGTTTTGGCTACACGCTTGAAGTTTCAATTTTGGTTATTAGCCTTAAGAATGCAAAGACTATATTAAAAATTATTTATAATTAGGAATGAATAATAAGTAACAGATTGACGTAACTTAGTAATTGTAATTTTATTCCTTAATGATAAAAAAATATTTTTGAAACATTTTGAGGGAAAAATGCAACGTTTCTATTGAGATGAAGGACACCTCTGACAATATCAAAATTGCTTGACGTTATAGCTAAAAGTATATATATCAAATATTCAAACTTTCATTCTTGCCTTTTTATTCCTTAATGAAAAAAAAATAAATAGTAAAAAATTTTGAGGATAAAATGCAATATTTCTATCACTTGTTTCGACGTCAAGGAAAGCTTTTTAAAACTTTTAATTCTTTTGATATTACAGATAATAGTGTATATTTTAAATATAAGAACTTTTATACTTGCTTTCAATTTATTTTTGCCTCAAGAAGATTTTTAATTAAAATAGAAAAAAAAGCTCAATTGAACAACAACAAAAAAAAATTAACACTTAAACTCACATGCAGAAAATAGATGGCAGCACTGAATTTTTTCATCTTGAAATCCTGCAATATTTTAAGAAACGCGCGCGAATTAAAAAAAAATAGCTCATGGAATGTAGTTAATATTGCCTTTTTTAACCCAATTTTGTGACGTTAGGAATCAAAAGGCAATCTTGAAAATTTTTTAGCAGATTATGGACTTATTGGTCTTTATGTCTATGCAATAACTGTAATGTGGGACCTTTCCTTCATTATTTTTTTTACCTATCAATAAGAGGGAAAATTACGATTTTGTCATTTTTTTTTAAAGTTTCTAAATTTTTTTAAAGGTGAAAGAAATACATGGCAACTTCAAAACTTTAGTAATTCGATCTTACTATGTAACACTACATCAGGCATTAATTTCTCAGAGGTTTTTGAATTCCTTTAATTTTTATAACGTTTTTAATTTTCTCCAAATTTGCAAATTTTCAATTTTTACAACCAATTAAAGATTAATCATGGTGTTACCAGATTATTATTACTCAATAAATAAGAAGATAATTTTTCAGAGGTTACATTATTGTATAAAAAATTCATTGCAGTTAAATAATTTTCAAGATACAGAACTTCAAACCTACAACTTTGGATGATTGCAGATATGCCATTCTTTATCACAAGTTTTTTAAATGTCCAAAACTGCTAAAATAATTTATTTTTTGTGAAGATATTTTGCAGAGCTCTATTTGAATATGAATTGAACCTGTATGTCAAATTTTATTAAAATCGTTTACTATGTGGCCACGACTTTTTTTTAATTTTTGCTCATTTTAAGTGGAATGACCCTATAACTAAAGTATGTGTCCATGTGGCCTAATTCAAGCCTGCTGTTCTTTATTTCAGAACCTTGCAATGCATATATTTAAAACTTTATTGAGACACAGAAAAGAATTGTAACAATATAAATTGACATATAAATATAAAAAGTTAAAATGATGAAACATGAGAAAAAAAACCCATGGCTTAAAGTTGACGCCTCCCCCCCCCTCCCCCCGTGATCTTGGTGTGCTCAAAATAAATGTCCTGAGAATAAGATATAGTTTCGCTAACAATTATACGTCTTATAATTTTTGCATATCTTTCAGAGCACAAGCTTTTGATCACTCTGTCATTCTTTGGATCCCAGGAACCTAGGGAGCCGATGTTAATCGCCTCGACCTTGACTCTCGACCCATCATTTGAGAGAGTATTGGCAAGTTCGGCGTACTTATCTTCTTTTAGTCTTCCTAGCAATTTCAATGGTATCAGCGCCGTTCTCAAAGGGGACTGTAATATCGAGTATCAGTAGATCGTTATTTTTCATGAGGACGAGGTCAGGACGTTGGATGGTGCTCCCGACAGCTCTGTCTTCACTGATGATTTGCCACCTACCCAGAGCAGCTTATTTCATACGCTCAACCACCGCTTTATGTCTGTTCTTGTAAAGAGTGCTGTGCACCCTGCAGTAGTTGAGGACTTGGGTAGGGTTTCAAGGGCAGTACATTTTCTGCATCTTTTATTTGTATGATCACGGACTTTATTATATGCATTCAGCTTGTTAAATAAGGCCGTCCTCGCGCGGTGAATAAACCGCCAAGACTTAAATGTCGCGCATGTGCCAGTAGTGAAGAAGTGCGAGCCGGACTTGGCCGCGGCCATACAGATGTTTGTCTTCCCTTGATGGAATGAACCCTGAGCGATAAGGTACGTTGTTCTATAAGATGCTTTCTTAAATTTTTAAAGATCAATTTCATACTCGCGGCGAATTCATCACCCACCTTAAATTCAACTTTAGCATTATCACTAATGGCCCATTCAATCTTGAGTCTTTTGGATGCCTGCCTTACACGCGACCACGGAGATTTAAATTTGTCTAAGGTGCGGCCAGACGGTGTGGAGTTAAGATATTTCTACAAGTTAGAAACACTTGGTGAGTCGTACCTCCAATTGGTGATGAAACATGATCTTCCCAGGCAAGGCTCTGGATGATATTGTCTTTAGATGTTAAAAGTTTGAACCCCCCGTCAATCAGCGCGATGTCGCTGTCTTCTGCGCCCAATGGGATCCCAAAGAGACCATCGTCGCGACTTCCATATATGTACTCGTTAGCTAAATTTGACGGGAGGTCCAATGTCTTCTTGATTAATGTCTTAAGTGTGTAGTCTATTGAGGTCCAGTCGGTTTTTGATATCTGATCAGTTCTTTGGAGAAATTGGAGCGAAGGATAGAAGAATGACTTGAGGCAGTCTATACTCTGCCAGAGTGTAAGCATGGATGACCTTATCTTGATAATATACAATAACATTTTCCAAGTTATACATGATTCTAAAAAGCGCCCTTTATGGGCAGATGACTTAGGAACCAATACATTTTTTAGATTAAAAAACTAATTTATAAAAACTATGTTTCTTTTCTGAAACCGATTTTTGGAAACGTTTATGAGTAGATTTACAGTGTTTTAGCTCGCTATATTTCTATGCCTAGGGGAAAAAAATATTCTAAAAAATTTTCATAGTAACCTATAAATGTAGGTCCTCAAAAAAATCGCTTTCTAGAAACTTTAGTTTCAGCTTATTTTGCTACCTTAACCCCTTAACCTACAATTTACGTCTCTACAGCCACGGTTAGTGCTAGAATAGCACACATAGTATTAGAAATGACAAACGAAGCGAAATTTCACTAGTATCTAGAGTTAAACTGAAAATTACAAGTTAAACTATCAAAACTCAATAAATCTGGACTAAATAATAATTAAACTAAAATAATAAACTTTTACCATGTATGTGAAATATAGTCTTTTTCTTATCTACAAATAAATTTGTTCGTAAATTTCGGTGGCAGTCATTTATTTCAACATTTTAGTAGTCACAGTTACTTTGCTCCTGAAAGGGTTAAAAGATGTTAATGATTACTTAAGTGCCATAATAATACTGAAACCCCATGAAAACGGAACCTGTCCGTAACGGAATACTGTCTTAAATGTTAAAATTTCATCTTCTCTGCTATACAATTATACCTGCTCAGACGAAATCTTGTTTAAAACAAAATTTTTCTCCTCTAACTTGGGATTGCGTCTAAGCAGGTTTGTTTAAGCATCATATTTTCAAAAAATATATTTTTATAATAAATAAAGCATGTAGCATAAAGTTATTTTGCTTTTTTTAAACTGATTTTATTCCTCTGCACAAATGCTTCAATATAAAACAGACTGGGTCAAGCCTCCCATATAGTGGGTCAACCCCCCTCCACACACACACACCACCACCACCATATGTGGGGAGACTTGACCCATTATTTTCTTATGATTAAAATCAATCATTTTTGTAATTTCTTATACATTGCACTTATGTAGCAATTTATTTTGATAACTGATTGTATAACGAATAAAATGAAATATAAAACTTTATTCAACGTTCAATATTTAAACAATAAAAAGTCATCTCTATATTCTAAAAAAAGTTACTTATGCTGTCACCGCCACCGCTGCCGGTTTTGAATTTTTGGTGACCGGATGTCTTTCTTCGTTAATATTTAAAAAATATATTGCATACAAAAATATGCACATCGGTGGTGTTATAGAGAAAGGTCTGATAAACACGCTGATGCAGACAGTTTTCAAATCAAAGAATTATTTTAAGAGATATTTAATGTTAGAGTTGGTCAAAATCTTTCCTTTAAAAAAGTTTTATAGAAGCAAAAACTATACATGGGAATTTAATCATTTTTAGATTATTTTATACATTAAAAGCGCCCGGTGTGTAGACTGCATTTTTTTTTAATTTAACTCATTTTTGAGGTTTTATTTCTATTTTAAATTCAATTTTTCAGTATTTCGAGAGGCATTTTTTACAACTTTTAGAAAAGAGTATTATTTAAAATTGTAGCCAAATTTTAAAACAGCGCAATGAATAACATTTCCTTCAAATTAAAAATTGTTTACACGTGACTATTATAAACAGAATAAAACATTCAAATGAGAATTAAATGATTACGTATTAAAAGTAGGAAGATATTTGTAATTACGTCATAAAAACTATATTTACACGTGAATTTTAAAGGAGAAAGAAAATTGTAAAATAATATATGCATATATACGTTAAAAGTGTACATGGAGGAAATTACGTCATATTAAAAATTGCCAATTCATAATTTTGCCAAACAGTTTAAATTTAAAAATATATTTGCACTAGACATTTATTAGTACGATATGCTATTTCTTTCTCCCAGCTCATTTTGTGTCGCCTTCAAAAAATAACGTTACCTTACAGAAGCCAGCCATAAAACAAAGCAGTAGGATTAAATACTCTATAGAAATTTTTTTAACTTCTAAGCATCGCACATTTTCATTTTCATAACGTCGGATTGGAAAAAAAAGTACTTTTATATGCAATTTGTTTGAAAACTGCATCTCCATTTATTTTTGAAATATTAATTTTTTTTGTAGTTTTTGGAGCCATTTGCTTAATATTGACAACGGAAGTACTCCATTTTTGTAGAAAGTAAAGGAAAAATAGTTTTAAAATATTAATTACATATTTTTGTTGCCATTTTTTTCATAACAACCGAAAGAAAATTTAATTAAAATATGTGCTATTTTTAAAAAAATATAAACGAATGATTTCTGTTAAAACATGGAACTATTATAAACTACATTTAATTTTAAGTATTTATATTAATGTTACAAACAAATGATGGCCTATGAATCATTAGACAGCCGGTTTTTTATTTATTTATTTATTTATTTATTTATTTATTTATTTTTTGTGGTCGAGTTTCTTTCATGACGGCATCTTTTTACTGCATTTGTGTATTATTTCGCGATAGTGACGTCCAATGCTTACTTTACTGTAGATGTTTAAGAGTGGATCATAAATGTGGAATTCTTAAGCGGATGCGAATGACGTCATTTTACATAAAGTAAAATGTGAGCTGTAAGTCTTAAAATTGAAATATGTTTTGTACTATTTATATATACATACAGTCGAATCTCGTTAACATGAACCTCAAGGGAAATCAAAGTTTTGTTCATGTTAACAATAATTCATGTTATCAGTATCAAATCTTTGTATTCGTTTTTATAATGGACTGTGGAAAACAATTCATGTTAAAAGTAATTCACGTTAAGCGTGTTCATGTTAACGAGGTTTGGCTGTATATATTTTTCTTCATCGGGGGCGACACAAAATTCTGAAAAAGCAGAATTACTGTTTTCTATTTTCTGTTTTATTTGATATTTTGAGATAATATTTTTAAACTATTGTTGAGAACTCTAAGATAGCGCAACTAATATTTATTTTCTAACAACAAAAGTATTTTCACGTGATTATTAAAACGAGAAAGAAAACTTTAGTGAAAATTACGTCAGATTTGAAGCGTTACTTTTAAAATGTCTTATTTAGAAAAACATAAAAATACAGAGAGACGAAGACTCTGTTTACTTAATTCATTTTATAGTTATTAGCTTATTTTTACATGTTTCACTGATCTGATTTAATCAAAGACAAAAAAGTCCGTTAGCAGGGAAATCGCCACTGTTATTTTAATTGTAACTCAATCTTACGAAAAAAAAAAAAAATTAAGCCGATCAAATTAGTGTGCTTTTAGTGTTTGCGGTGTTAGAACGGGGGTTGTCGAGCGTAGCTCGTAGGGGGCGGAGTCCCCTAGTATTTTAAAACTCGAGAAAAATTCGAGAAACTTTTAAAACTCGAGAATTTTCACTCGCATATTGTTTTCAGTCGGGCAATTTATAACATTTTTAATAATTTGTTTTTAACGTGAAAATATTTCTATCATTTTGTAAACGCAAATTACTACTGGTATATCTCATACGTCATGAAATTATTAAACATCTTTGAAAATCTGTCAGAAGGAATTTTATTTCAATATCTTTGGTGAAAGCTTAAAATATTGACAAGTAAAAAGCACAAAATACTGCAATTTTAGCTTCAATCATAATTTCCGCCTATAACTTAATGCTCGTGAAATATCAAAAGTCATAATCAGAGAAACCTTTCTAATTTAAGTTCTTTCTGTCGATCGACTCTTAGCAGTTACAAAATTAAAATATTGATTTCTCGACAAACATTTTCACATGAAATATTTAAGTGAATTTAGTATTTAAAAAAAAGTTTTTGGAAAGTATGTAAAAAAAGTTAAACCTTATTTCTTATGAATTTATGAATATATTTTAATGAAGTTTTTGGAAACTGTGTAAAGAAGTTAAACCTTATTTCTTGTATATTCATGAATATATTTAACAAAGTTATATTTTCTTTTAAATAAACTAAAGCGCAATATGAGAAATATAATAAAAATAAATAGAGGAATGATTAAGGAAACATAGGGTGACTTTTCTGCATTGGAAACGATATCTTCATTATTATTCGGATATGAACTACATACACTTCAATAATTTCATATAAGTTGACAATCTGCGAGAATCATGTGCTTTGTTTAAGCTTTATTAATTTATGTTAGATTTATATGATCACGTAAAACTGTAAATTATACAGTTTCGCTGATTTTTAGATGCGTTCCTATTTATATAAATACGTAGCATCTATAGTCGTCGTTCGGTCCGTCTGTCTGCCCGTCCGTCCGCATATAACAGAGCAAAAACTACCCAACCGAACGGTCTGAAATTTTAAATATATAATTGTTGCAATATTTTGTCGAGTCATTTCATATTTTATGAAAATCGGATATATAGTTTAATGACAGGGACAGTAAAAAGTTTTCCGTTACATTAAGGCCAATGGGGAAAATTATTTCAATTGCATTTTAATGATGTTACAGGCTTTCGAACAGAATGAAATTGATATGCACTTATGAAGTGCACTAAAATATACATTCAGTACAATATAGGTGCAAAAAAAAAATATATAGTCTAGTTATAGTATGAACGCACCACATTTGCCACGTTTAAAGCGCAATTTCCAACCTGTTATAATCTGCGAATAGTGTTGCAAGGTGTCCCGCGTAAGTCAGGGCTCCAAACGCTCTAAATACCACTAATTTCTTACAGTTTATTTAACCATATTTAATCGAAGATAATTCTGCCATTACATAATTAAAAAATTAAAAAATTCTCAAATTTAGTTAAAATGTATTCATTAACTTTTTTTCCCCATTTCCTTCATGTAACACATAAAATTTTGTAAAATATCTAAAGTGTTCAATTATAGAAATGATTCAACCATCTTTTTCGTTATTTTATTGCTTAATCGAAATTTCTATAAGAAGTATTTTCATCAAAACAATATCCCAGAATAAATAAAGTATCACATATTCTGAAAGTGGAGTTTAATCGAAACAGGTTTTCTGCTGTTTGTTCGGAAATTCCACATTAACCTATGAATGAATGTAAGTAGTGGAAAATGACACCCCGTGCCCCACGAGGTGCTGGGAATCCCATCTCCCCCTACTATTGTCCCTCCCCCCACCTCAATCCGCCTTCTGAGGTTGTTATCCTGGTGGAGTGCTCTTCTGGCAAGAAAGGCACTAGGAAAGGCACACCCTAGGGAGACATGCAACAAAAAAAAAAACGTGAGGCATGCGACAGGCATGCGACAATAACCTTGGTAATAAAGAAAAAACCGGTTTGAACAGCAGAATTTGTCTCCTGTTTCACAATTATTGTCGCATGTCTCTCTGGTGTGTGGCGCGCCAAAGGAGATAGTTATACCGGAGGAGGGGAGATAAGGATTTATTTGGCAGAAAGTGTGGACGGGATGGAGCTTGATTAATTTTAGATATTGAGAGGTTTAATGGTAAAAAACATATTATGTCTATTCATATTTAATTAAATAGTTAAAAATTTTACAAAAATCTATAAAAAAATAATAACTCTGAACTTTTTTCAAAGTTCCTCATCAGTAATGTAAATAAAGGCGAATTGAAAAAAAGATGACATAAATTCAGCTTGCGGTTGAGAGCATGTGTCACAAACATTTAAACACGGATGTGGATATTTGAGTCAGATAAAAATGACACATTCACCACAAACTGAACTAGCCTCGTCAAATGGAAATTTCGCAGATCTAGTAAACCATGCCTTTAGGAATATGTGGTTCTTTATACAGGTCTTTATACGTTGCAATTTTATTTAATAACCTTGGCCATCTCGAAATCTGAAAATTGCAGCCCACGCCATGCAAACCGATCATTTTGCAGATTTTGAGATGGCAAAGGACATTAAATCAAATTGCAACGTATATATTAGCCGTAATTTCTAGGAGACACTATTTATAAGATCGGTGCACTGTCCACTCAATGAGGCTAGTTTAGTTCCAGCTGAATGTGTCCTTTTAATCAACTGACTCAAGTGTCAACTTAAATAACCATCTCCGTGTTTAATAGTTTGTGATCATGCTCTCAATCGCATGTTGAATTTAAGTCATCTCTCGTGAATTCGCGTTTATTTACATTACTGACGAGGAACAAATGTTTAATGTTATTATATATATATATATATATATATATATATTTACGTGATTTTAAACGATTTAACGATTTGAATTTTCGGTAATTCTGTATTTTTTTTAATTTTATTAAAGCGGAAGATTGTTTAATTTAATTTATTTTTTGGAAAAAATGCTGATTATTGATAATTTTAGAAAATTTTGAAAAAAAAACTAAAGGAGGGTTGAAATTTTTAAGATATGTTTTCCTCTACATGAAATTATTTTTAAATATGAAGAGTTAAGTTAAACATTTTCCGCCTACTACTTCATTATGCAGAATTACAACATTGTCACATGTGAGGACTTCTTATTTGAAAGGAAAGTGGTTAGTGTCTCACACTGTCATTCGAACACCCTTTAGATCATCTATGTATTGCATTATAAATGTAGCCCAAAAATGAAATTTGTTTTCCTTTAATATTACAGTTTGTTATTTTTTTTTTTCAGTTTAAAATTGAATTTCCTAGCCATGATAGCAGTTAGCTAAGAATTCTGCATAATCTATATTATAAAGGACAAACATATCTGTGCGTAACGAATACGTCATTTTGCGAATGGCAACACTTTGAAATCTATAATAATAAAGAAAGAAGTTTGTGTGTGAGTGAGTGAGTATGTCGACGGTGTTCTGAAGTGACCACTGCACGTAGAGCTACAAAATTTGGGGAAAAGGTATAAAGGTCTTTATATATGAAGTTTTGCACCTCGAAGCCCGATTTTCGATTTTTTGTTTAGATTTTTTTTTATTTGATTTTTTATGCGATTTTTAGCGTTTTTTTATGTTTTGAGGCGATTTTTTCATATAAGTGAGAAGAATATGGTTTCTTTCTTTTAACCAAATGTAGTAAATTTTGTTCTCTTTTCAAAAAAGTTTATTCGGAATTCGTGCAGCGATTTTTGAATTTTTAGCGAATTTTTTATGCAATTATTGAACAGCATTTAATGCATTTAATAAGGAGGTTACCGTAGAGGGACACAGTTCTGTCGCCAAACGCCGCCACGTTTATCGCCAACTTGGCGGTATATCGCCAAATTTGGCGACCAAGAGGAGTCGCCAAAAGTGACGCCAACGCGTCTAAAAAACATAAATTACGAAAATTTTTACTCTCTGGAATTGAGATTATAAACTCAAATAATAATCACGTCTGTTCACAAAAAAAAGAAAAAAAAAAAAAAAAAATGTTGCTGATAATCGTGACTACAAGTTTTGAGTTAAAATTACTTTTAAATGATCAAACAAAATACAATTTTTTGAAAAATGATGAATATGGATATGAGAAGTGCGTATGCAAGTTTTGAAAAGGTGAAAATTGCTGTTTTCATTCCGGAAATCCAAGCATAAGGGCCCAATTGATAACCACATCCTAATAACTGATCTTTATTATATTTTACTGATTAAGTATCTATATTATAAAGAACAAATGTATATGTGCGTAATGCTGACATCATTTTGTGAATGGCAACACTTCCCGATTAAATTTCGGTCTTGAAATTTTCGGTACTGTAATTTTTTAATCTTCTTACCATCGTACATTTTCAATTTTCGTCGCATAGGGAAAAAAATTACTTTCAAATGCATTTGTTTAAAACTGTATTAGTGACTGATGTGTTATATTTTCTAAAATAATTTTTAAGCTTGAATTTTTTTAAGTTTATCTTATCACGTGCCAGTTTCAATACATAATAATAATAAACATTTTGCACATTAAGCAAAAAATATTTTTCAGCGTTTGTTTCTGACTATTTATGCATAACGAAATTAATACTTCCTTTATAAACAAATAAAAGAATAATATTTAAAAAAACCACCAATCTAACTTATTTGTGAAAGACAAATTAACAAAATTAATACTACTTTTATAAACAAATAAAAGAATAATATTGAGAAAACACAAATCTAATTTATTTGTAATCGTACAATTTAAATTTTTAGATCACGAAATAGGATTTCCTTTTCAAATGGAATTTGTTTGCAAAGTTCATCTCAGTTTACTGATTGTCTATGGTTTTAAAAACAATTTTAAAGCATGAAATTTTTTTAAATTTATCTATATCCCGCGGAGCTCGATTACGAAAGATAAATTCGTCCGCCCTTAAAACAAAATAAAGAGTTCATCATTTTCTTACGGCTAATATCCATTAAAAAAAGTTCCCTATGAATAATAAATAAAATAATATAAATAAAACCCAAATTTACCAGACATGTATAAGCTCTGAAATTATCAGAATATAAAAGGATGACATAAGTAGCAAAATCTTGGCAAATTATTCGTAGCACGCGGCTAATAAAAAAATACCGCTTTTGATAAATTTCAAAAATTTATTTGATTATATAATTCGTATTTTTCATTAAAAAAAAAAAAAATGCTTTTTCAATGTAAGTGGTCAATCTAAAAAAAAATATTTCATATAAAAAAATTATAAGTTTTCAATTAAGAAAAATGATTTCACCTATATTCTTTATCCCGGGAAGCCCGGGTACGATCCCCTAGTAATAATAATGATTCAGAATGTTCATTGGAGAGATGCACCTCATATAATGTCTGAGTTTTACTATCCCGTATCTTATCTCATAATATTATCTCCTCTTATCATATTCTATCTATTCTACTGGTATCATAATTCTATCATATCCTATCTCGCAATATAAATTATTACATGAGGCATGTCTTTAATAGGGAAAATTACGTCATATATTAAAACGATACATTTAAATCTTTTTTATTCCGGAGACCTTTAATTTAACGTACAATTGCATATAATTAGTGCGGCAAGGAAATTTGTTTATATATTAAACTAGCAAACCCCGCGGCTTTGCTCGCGTAATATTTGAAATATGCCAAGTGATATTTATATGTCTAATTTTTATTAAAAGGTAATATTTTATTTTATTAAAAGGTTTTTTTTATTAAAAGGCACTTATTACTTTTAGGAATAATTAAAAAATTACTAATTAAAACACAGTTTGATTAAACATCATTATTACAGTGCATTAGGCAGAAATGACACTTAAATTAATAAAATGAAATAAAACTAAATAAATGATAATTTAGAAAATATTTTGAAACATTTATGCTTAATTAATACGCTCATTTCAATATTCATTTGAAGTTTTGAATTTTTTAGAAACCATCTTTTTACATCTTAAAATTAACCATCATGTCAAATTCAAAGTCCTACCAAGTCTCTCAACATAAAGGGCTATGTTGAAACAGGAACTGTCACCATTAATTTGCCAACATTAATTTTGAAATCGGTTTGTTATTTCCTAATATTTCACAGAAACGTAATTTAAAAAGCTTTTAAAGCCCTTTCTTAGAACGTTTGTTGTTCCTGTGAACCCCAGGTGGTAGAATCACCGGCATAAAATATAGCCTGTGTAGGATCAGAGACTGTTACCATTGATTCGCAACTATTACTTTTATAATCGGTTTATATTCCCTGCAATTGCATAGAATCGTAATTTAGAACTTTTTTAGAATGCTTTTCGCAACTCCCCTTCGCTTCACCCCTTTTTAATTCGAATTTATTTTCGACGTTCCTTTGAGGGCATTTATATTTTATAAGTAACTACCATGGAATATTTAAAGTTTCTAGCCTTTTCATTATCACAGAAATGGCAATTTAGAAAGTTTTTAGCTCCTACAACCCTCTGGTGGTAGTGGCACAGACATAAAATATAGCTTATGTTTGAGCAGGTTCTATCACCAAAATTTGTCATCTTTATTTTTTTAATCGGTTTGTTAATTTATAAGTTTGCTTAAAAATTGTAATTTAAAACGCTTTTCACTCACTTCATTTTTTTAAATTTGGAATTTTCTTTCGACTATTCTTAGAAAGCAGTTGCATCCTGTAAGTAAATACCATTCCATACTTCAAAGTGTGGGGTCTACCCTCAGTTGTGCAAAAAACGCAAAGTGGAACATGTTTTGCTTTTACAACCCTCAGGTGGTAGTGACAGCAACATAAAATATAACCTATGTTATAGCAGGGACTGTCACCATTGATTTGCAACCCATACTCTTGAAATAGCTTTGGTATTTCCGTAGATTGAGTAGAAATCGCAATTTAGAACGTTTTTAGGACTGTTTTCGCGCATTTTCACCCCTTTTTAAATATCCAATTTTTTCGAAACTGTTCTTAAAGATCATTTATATCTCATAAATATGTACCTTGCCTAATTTTAAGTTGCTAGCCTCTACCAATCTCAAAACTCGAAATTTAGAACGCTTTTTTGCTCCTGCAATGTCTTGGTGATAGTGATACCGACATAAAATAGCATCTATGTTAGAGCAGAGGCTGTCAGCATCAATTTCCTACAATGACGTTTGAAAGCAGATTCATTCTTCTTAAGATATTGCCGACAAATCGGCACTTAGAACGTTTTTAGAACGCTTTCCGCGCATTATGCTCCTGCATCTCCCCTGGGGTAGTGGAAACAGATGTAAAATATAGCCTATCTTGGAGCAAGATCTGTTACCATCATTTTTACACCTTTGTATTTGAAATCGGTTCAGTATTTCCTGAGATTGCATAGAAATCGCAATTTATGAAGTTTTTTACAACGTTTTTTGCGCATTTTGACAAACTTTTAAATTTCGATTTTTTTAGGAAATGTCTTTAGAGATCATTGATATTTTATAACTAACTTCCATTCCAAATTTTACGATTCTAGGCCCTTCCGAAACGAAAAAGCCGCAATTTAGAACGTTTTTCTCCTGCACCCCCTTTGGGGTAGTCGCACCGACATAAAACATAGCCTATGTTGGAGCAAGAATTTTCACCATCATTTTGACGGCATTATTTTTTAGACCGGTTTGGTATTTCCTGAGATTGTGTAGAAACAACCATTAGAACGTTTTTAGAACGCTTTTCGCGCATTTTCACCCCTTTTAAATTTCGAATTGTTTAAGAACTGTTCTTAGAAATCCTTTATATCTAATAAGTAGCTAATATTTTAAATTTCATATTTCTAGGCCCTTCGGTAACGCAAAAATCGCATTTTTAGAACGTTTTTTGCTCCTGCACCCCCTTTGGGGTAGTGACACCGACATAAAATATAGCCTATCTTGGAGCAAGCGTTATCACCATCATTTTGACACTAATATTTTTTAAATCGGCTTGGTATTTCCTGAGATTATGTGGAAACTACCATTTAGAACGTTTTTTAGAACGCTTTTTGCGCATTTTCACCCCTTTTAAATTTCGAATTGTTTAAGAACTGTTCTTAGACATCATTTATATCTTATAAGTAGCTAATAATCAAAATTTCATATTTCTAGGACCTTCAGTAACGCTAAAATCGCATTTTTAGAAAGTTTTTTGCACCTACACCCCTTTCGGGTAGTGGCACCGACATAAAACATAGCATATCTTGGAGCAAGCGTTTTCACCATCATTTTGACACCAATATTTTTTTTAATCGGTTTGGTATTTCCTATGATTGTGTAGAAATTACCATTTAGAACGTTTTTTAGAACGCTTTTTGCGCATTTTCACCCCTTTTAAATTTCGAATTTTTTAAGAACAGTTCTTAGACATCATTTATATCTTATAAGTAACTAATATTCAAAATTTAATATTTCTAGGCCCTTCAATAACGCTAAAATCGCATTTTTAGAACGTTTTTTGCTCTTACATCCCCTTTGGGGTAGTGGCACCGACATAAGATATAGCCCATGTTCTAAGTTGGACTAACACCATCATTTTGATACCCTAACTTTTGGAATCGGTTCGGTAGTTCCAGAGATTACCTCCTACAAATTAACAATTTTTTCCTCTTTATAATAGTAGTATAGATTACTTGATGTAGCATAAATACAGGTAAATGTATGCGCAAAAATACTTTCGATTTATTTTGTACGAATAACTATTCAATAAAAACATATTTGTAAATTCGGATATTCTTATTAATTAATCATAGTTGTCAACTCTTACGCTTTTTTGTACCACAAAATTTAATAGAAAATGTTGCCTTATTTAATCGGCCGATTACAGCGATTTAAATGGGTAAAATTTACTATAAAATTTTTGTGGTACAAAGAGCGTAATATGTTGGCAACTATCAATTAATACAAGCGGTACTACTTGATTATACCGACGACCAATTTTGTCAAATTATACAAACTTACATATTTAAAAAAAAATATATATATAAATACGATTTTTTTAAACATGCTTTCATTAAAATTCACAAAAATTAGTTTTTCTGTCCTTTTAAATGCTCTAAAAAGTAGAATTTATTATTTTGCCAAATTGGCTAGCTATCGCCAAGTTGGCTTCATATATGGCAATTTATATTTTCGACAAATTTGGCGAAATACCGCCAAATTTGATGATATTGCGCCAAGTGGGTCAAAATTTAGCGCTGTTGTGGTAACTCTGTCATTAGCGATTTTCAACAATTACTCATTGTTGAAGCTAATACTTGTTTCTCCATAGGAAATCAACCATTGCCCCCATAGGGATCGAATTAAAAAAAAAAAACAATGGACAATTCATGTATTGCTGTTAGGAATACACATATATTGCAAATTTCAAAACTCTATGTCAACAAAAAGTCGGTGGAAAATGAGTCGCAAGATTTGACTGTTACACACAAATATAATTGTAAGTTGAAAGAAAGCATGTAATAACTAGAAAATACTAAAGAATCTTTCAGAATTTAGTGTCGCCCACGATGAAAAAAAAAGTATCCACCCTATCTATATTATAAAGAACAAACATATCTGTGCGTAACGCATACGTCATTTTGCGAATGGCAACACTTTGAAATTTGAAATGAAATTTTGGTTTTGCAATTTTCTCTACTGCAAATTTTTAAACTTCTAAGCATCGTACATTTTAAATTTTTACACCGTCGTATAAGGAAAAAAATGCTCTTTTAAATGCAATTTGTTTGAAAGCTGTATCTCAATTAATTTTTGAGATATTAATTTTTTTGCAGTTTTTAATACCATTTTTCTTATCGTGGCAACAAAGGTACCTCATTTCTATTGAAAGTCATTGAAAGTAAACGGAAAATAGTTGAAAATAGGAGATACTGTATCTTTCTGTTGCCATTTCTCATAAAACCTGAAAAAATAGTTGAATATAAAACATGGGCTATGTCAAGAATATTGTCTGTTATTCCGTGATAATGACTTCATATGCACACTTTTCTATAGACGAAGTTTAAGACTTTGTTGTAAAAGTAGATTGCTTTAGCGGATGCAAATGACGTCATTTTATAAAAAAGCGTGTATTTTAATTCTTAAACCTGAATTATGTTTTGTAGAAGTGTGTCATTTTTACAGCCCAGCTGCTTTGAAACTCTTCACAGGTGAAAATGCTTCACTTTTGAAAATAATGTAACCGGAAGCACACACTGATAAACGCAATGTTTTACAAAAATGTAGAGTGTCTTTATAAAAGAGAGGTGGCATGTAAATAATAGCGATTTATATTACAGAAATTGATGATTCTCGCCTGGATGGATTGGCTTCGCCGAGTTAGACAAGTAAACAAATAATTCGTGGTTTAAAATAATATCGTGTTCCTGAAGTCTTTGTCAAAAATTCTCTCGAATAATAAAATTTTAATGCTATTCTTTAGGACATTCTACTATAATTTTATCAAAATAACATAATTTGCTTAATTTAATTTTTCCTAATTTTATATAATCTATATATTTAAAACACAAGTGTGTTTTTTATTGATAAAAATTGTTGTATAGGGTTTAGTGGCGCAAAATCCCATTAGGAGCAGTATATTATATTAGGGGCATAATAACGGAAAATGACATGCTGCTTTTGAAAACACGCATTTTTCCTCATAAATTTTCTATAGTGATTTTCCTTCTGCATGTATACTAATACTAAGTTTCAGACACTAGGCGAAATGCTTATTTAAGTGAAAATGAAGTCATATTCAAAAGAAAACGATCATTTTCTTAGATAAAACTAAGCCTTTTAACACAAATGCGTCTAAAAACCATAAATTACGGAAATTTTTACTCTCCAAAATTGAGATTAGAATCTCAAATAAAGAGTGCGTCTCTTCACATAAAAGATGTTGCTGGCAATCTTGACTTCAAGTTTTGAGTTAAAATGATTTTTAAATGATCAAACAAAATACAATTTTTTTTAAAATGATGAATATGGATATGAGAAATGCGTATACAAATTTTGAGAAGGTGAAAATTGCTGTTTACATTCCGGAAATCCAAGCATAAGAGCCTCAATTGATAACCACATTCTAATAACTGATCTTTAGTATATTTTATTGATTATGTTTCTATATTATAAAGAACAAACGTATCTGTGCGTAACGCTGACGTCATTTTGCGAATGGCAATACTTCACGATCAAATTTTGGTCTTGAAATTTTCGCTACTGAATTTTTTTCAATCTTCTGACCATCATACATTTTCAATTTTTGTCGCATAGGGAAATAAATGTACTTTCAAATGCAATTTGTTTAAAAACTGTATTCATTGACTGATGTATTATATTTTCTAAAATAATTTTTAAGCACGATTTTTTTTTAAGTTTATCTTATCACGTGCCGGTTTCAATACATAAAATAATAAACATTTTGCATATAAAGCAACAAACATTTTTCAGCATTTGTTTCTGACTATTTTTGCATAATGAAATTAATACTTCCTTTATAAGCAAATAAAAGAATAATATTTAAAAAAACCCACCAAACTAACATATTTGTGAAAGACAAATTAACGAAATTAATACTTCTTTTATAAACAAATAAAAGAATAATACTGAAAAAACACAAATCTAACATATTTGTAATCGTACAATTTAAATTTTTAGATCACCAAATAGGATTTTTTTTTTCAAATGGAATTTGTTTGCAAAGTTCATTTCAGTTTACTGATTGTCTATGGTTTTAAAAACAATTTTAAAGCATGAAATATTTTTTAATCTATCTATATCGCGCGGAGCTCGATTACGAAAGATTAATCCATTTGCCCTTAAAACAAAATAAAGAGTTCATCATTTTCTTACGGCTAATTACCATTAAAAAAACTTCCCTATGAATAAATAAATAAAATAACATAAATGAAACACAAATTTACCAGGCATGTATGAGCTCTGAAATTATCAGAATATAAAAGGATGCCATAAGTAGTAAAATCTTGGCAAATAACTCTTAGCATGCGGCTAATAAGAAAATATCGCTTTTGATAAATTTCAAAAATTTATTTGATTGTGTAATTCGTATTTTCCATATGAAAAATGCTTTTTTAATGTAAGTGGTCAATCTAAAAAATTTATTGCATATAAAAAAATTGTTAGTTTTCAATTTTAAAAAAATGTTTTCACCTATATTCTTTAACCCGGGAAGCCCGGGTACGATCCCCTAGTATATATAAAATCCTAATGAATCGAATTGAAACGAATTTATGTAACGATTTTATGAAAAGACTGATTAAACAACTGATTACGTTTCACGGCGATTTCTCCTAAAATATGAAATATTTTGAGATGAAATTAACACCAAAAATCCGTATTCATCCACAGGTCTCAAAACTGGTATTAGAATGTTAAAATTAGAATTAGTTTTCGAAATATTAATTTTTTTTTCGAATTTTAAATACTTTTTTCTAATGATGGCAACTCAAATTTTAATTATAACAGATATATTTTTTCATATTTTAGAAAAGGTTATTTTAATTTAATTTGGCGACGAGTTTGGCCTCCCTTAAATGTGTGCTAAGAAATGCATCATGTTACTTTTATTCAGAATTCAATTTGTATTTCATTATCATTTTATTTAATACAAAAATTTCATTTAAAATTGAAACCTTTAAAATAAATGGCTTTTACTGCATGCTCTTTTTTTAAACGAAACGAAAAGAAAAATATTAGACACAGATGTCATATACGAAACGAGGTACCTAATTGGCGCCAAAATGGCGTTATTTTACCTGACATGGTAACCCGGCTATTGTTGCTTATTTATTAATAAATGTTTATTTGAATTTATTTTCTTTTTATTTACAAAAAAATTTATAAATTGTTTTGTTCTATAGTTATTAATTATTTTTTTTTATTTATTGTTATTTCATTTTAAAAATAACAGAAAATAATTTAAAAATACATATGTAAGAGGTATTTGAAAACGAGGTTTTCGCCAAATTGTCATAAAAAAAAATCACGCCAAACTCGGTGCGTATGTGACAATGCAACAAATCACGAGATTTAATTTCCACTTCAAAGCAACGTTTTAATGTTATTACTTCTCCCGTCGACCAATTTCGCCAAATTATATAAATAGCGAAGTTATACAAATTGACATATTTTTTATTTCAAATAACAAAAGAACAAATAAATTAGTATAACATTAATAAAAATACAAATAAAACGTCGAAATAAAAATCACTTGATGGCGTGAACATGTGTAACTTCCTTAAAGTCAAGTGAATGTGAAACATTTACGATCAACCATTATTGGCATTTAATCTTATAGTTTGGCGACAGATTTTTTGTCGATGGGATAACCAAGTAGCACCGTTTTAATTTACCTCTCGAAAAATAAAAAAATGGTAACTGGCGAGTTAAAAAAAAGCTATTGGCGAGATTTTCACCCGGCTAACATAAAAGTACCAAGAGTTCTTTGTGATCATGGCAACTTTTATGTAGTTTTCCTTATATATATATATATATAAGTTTTGATTTGGAAATGGACCAATGAAAATCTGCGTAGATATTCCCGGCAGATCGGCATCCAATTTGAATGCTTAATCATGGCATTCCTTCGTTAATATTGAAAAAACTGTTGCATACAGAAATATGAAAATCGGTAGCATTATAGAGAAATGTTTAATAAACATGCTGATGCAAGTAGTTTTCAAATCGAAGAATTATTTTAAGCGATATTTAATGCCAAAGTTGGACAAAATCGTTCCGTTAAAAATGTTTTATAGGAGCAAAAACTGTACATATAGTCCAGGCAATAGGGAATTTTACCCATCAAAATTAATGGTAGTTCTGGAAATCGGCTTCCTTTATGTTTTTTGGGTCGCTGAATTCGAATTTGCAACTTCCCACCAAAATTTCCCCCGGCGTCTCCCCAAATTTTTGTAAAAAGCCCCCCAAAAAAGGTTTTTATTAAAAAAATCATTTTTTTATTACTTTAGGGGAAAAGTATCTAGAAATTCAGAAAGTAGACAAAATTTGAAAAAAATTAGATACATGACATTATGACTTAGGATGAAGGGGAAGGGGGGATCTGCCTCGGAACATGCGCACGGTGCTGCGTGGACCAAGTTGCGCAATTCCACTTAACCACTCACACATTTACATTCGCCCTCCCATCTCCCCTCCGAACTTTCCTTATAAGGTTTACTTTAAGTTTTTTTGGTAGCTGAATCCGAAGTTTTAACTTACTCCCAAAATTCCCCCACCCGAAACCTTCCAAAATAGTTGTTAACTTAAATTTCTTATTGTTTTAGGGGAAAAGCATTACGAAATTCAGAAACTAGACAAAATTTGCAACAAATAGGATATATGACATTATGACGTAGGATAAACGGGGAGAGAGGGGGCTGCCTCGTAAAATTCCCGGCGCGCTTTTCTCAAAAACGACATTTTTTCAAAAAATCAATTTTTTGGGTGGTTGCCGGGTGAAATTTTGGTGGGAAGTTACAAATTTGGATTCAGCGACCCAAAAAACATAAACTGAGTCGAAATCCAGAACTAGTATTAATTTTACCAGGTAAAATCCCCTATTACTTGGACTTCATAACGTAGTGCACGTAGCTCCGCAGTGTATGTTCCGAGGTCGCCCTCTCCCACCCCGTTCGCTTTTTCAAGAAAGCTCAGGGTTTGAGCACTTTATCGCCAGAGTAACGGTTGGCGCGGGGATGAATTCAATGCACCCTTTCTTGTTGCTGACGTCTTACGCGTAGCGAACAGCAACCCCATACCTTTTGCGAGAGCTTTTTGCTTTTAAAACAAAGAGCTTTCTCGCATTAAAATGCTTTTAATTCTGCAATATGTATAATTCAAACATAAGTTATGTTTTTCAGTTCAATAATATTAATTTATTTCATTAATTCGCTATGTTCGTAGAAATTGAGAAAGAATTTTATTTTTTAGGAAAAATAAAAACAGACGTAAAGATTATTTTGTAATAAGTATAATTCTATTGATCATGTTTTTATGACGCAATTGAACTTAGTTTTATTAGCATTACTACTGAATTAATTTAGTTTTTTTTTAATTAAGCGGCATCATTTTGTAACGTGTTGATTGCACTAATAAAACATATTTTCACTGAAATAATTCATTAAAAATTAATTGTTCTTAATTTAATTGCGATTAGACGTTAATAGGAAGTTTAAACTAAAATCAGTTTGATTATAATTAGATTGAACGATAAACCATAAATTATTTAGCTGTATCCTGCAATTAAATCAATCAGTTAAAATAATTGCAAGTTGATGCATGCAATTACATCAATTACTATTACATTTTAATGCTGTTAAATCTTTATCATTATTTGAGTTTTTATGAAAAAAACATTTTAAAATTCTTCAGTTTTTTATTTTAAAATTTTTGCCATATTTTTAAATATTATTTCGTCCTAGTTGTTTTATTTGTTATTTTAAAATAGTCATTCGTCATATAATAAATCATCCAAATTCTCTCGGATGAATTCCCCCCCCCCCCCCGTCCCTACACACTCACTCCATTTTTCGTCATTCTGCACATATATTGCACTATTTATTAAGGCTGTTTTTAACTGCTCGGCTCAACAAGAGCAAAACGTTTTTACACATTTACAAATTCATTTTTTAACGGAAAGATATAAAATTGGAAAGCCTGGCCATGGAAGCGATTTGGAATTGAACTGTTTTTCCATTTTTTGATCAATCCGTTACCTATTGAGTTAGAAGAGTTTTGGATCACGTGACAAACCCTTTTTTCGCCCACTCTTGAGTGCTTTTTCTTCCTTCGCGCGGAAATTCGGTTCAAAATGCCTACTTTGACACTCTTTTCTGAAAGATCTATTTCGTTTGCAAAAAAATTGAAAAAACAGCTCGATGACACAATTTCTGAACAACAACACCAGCTAGTTTCATGCATTTTCGAACAAAAATAAATTAAAACTTATGTCAGAAAGTTGCCCTTTTGGATTTAAGAACACCCTTAATTTGAAGTGGCAATAAAATAATGATCAATCGTCTGAGGCAACCTCCCATTTCGAATTTTTTCTTCTCCTTCCCCCCACCCTCTCCTCCAGCACACTATTTTTTTACCATTTAAAATTCATTTTTGCCTTGCAGAAAAGATTAGTTAAAATTGTGTTTTGCTCTATCTGTTGATTTTTAAATAACAAATAAATAATTTACCTTTAAAAAAGAAAAGGAAAGAAATAGAATGAAAGATAGGAAAAATAATAATAAATCACGATTAACATTTTGTGCACACGCTTTCATTTCTTTTTTTTAATTCTTTACATTTTTTAAAATTTTCTGTCCTATTTTATATTTTGAAGTAACTATAAGTAAAGGACCCAATATTCAAATTATCCCCCCCCCCCAGAAGAAAAAGAAAAGGTTGTTTTATTTCACCCCGCACCCCCCAAAAAGGCTAAATATTCCAAGTTTTTAATTTTTTGGCTTATTTTTTTATTTGTTAATTGATAAATTTAACTATTTAAATCTACAGCCCCTCACTATCATACATAGTTAAAAAATTTCTCTAGTGATTTTATTAGTTACTTTGAAGTAACAAAAGATAGTCATTTAATATTCCTTCCCCGCCCCCCCCCCCCCCCCCCATTAAAAAGGCAATTTCTAAACATCCTGGTTGAGGATGTGATAGTTTTTTCCCACCTGGTTTAGCCTATTTTCCTTGGGCACTGTTTCTGCAGAATGATTTGGTATTAAATTAACTATATAAGTTCATCGCAGAAAATATAGTAATTTTCCGCCACAGGTATTTTTTTTAAATGTGTGTTTATATACATCAAAATGCACTGAAACTGCATTAATTCATCATCCCCATAAATCCATCTTTATATGTAATCATATATCTAAATGAGATTTTGTTTAACAGGTATGGAATTAATAATACTCAATTGAATGAAAATGTAGATTTTTGAGGGGATCAAATAATCAAAATTTTAGTTTATATCATCAAAAGTAATAAAGGCTTTTGATAAAACAGAGTATAAGAGTTCGTAATACAATTTCTTTCGAAGGAGATTTCTTTTCATCTAGAACCCATAATTGAAAATATTTCTTTAATTTAGGTAGGACTGTTATTCTAAAATATGCTAGTTCGTCTTCCGCCATTTCGGTTCAAAACAAAACACAAGACGACGATTGGTGTTAGAGCTGGCTGAACGTTCTCGCTTTCGCCAACTCGCCAAGGCTGGTGCTGAAAACGTGAGCCTTCCTGAAAAAGCTCCCCGTTCATCCTACGTCATAATGTCATCTATCCTATTTGTTGCAAATTTTGTCTAGTTTCTGAATTTCGTAATACTTTTCTCCTAAAACAATAAGAAATTTAAGTTACAAACAACTATTTGGGGGGTTTCGGGGGGGATTTTGGGGGGAAGTTAAAACTTCGGATTCAGCCACCCAAAAAAACCTAAAGTAAACCTTATAGAGAAAGCTCGAACGGTAGATGGGAGGGCGAATGTAAACATGTGAGTGGTTAAGTGGAATTGCATAACTTAGCTCACGCAGCACCGTGTGCATGTTCCGAGACAGATCCCCCCTTCCCCTTCATCCGAAGTCATAATGTTATATATCTAATCTCTTTCAAATTTTGTCTACTTTCTGAATTTTTAGATGCTTTTCCCCTAAAACAATAAAAAAAATGATTTTTTAATAAAAACATTTTTTTTTGGGGGGGGGGGGGGTTTGCCGGGGGAAATTTTGGTGGGCAGTTAAAAATTCGGATTCAGCGACCCAAAAAACATATAGTAAGCCTTTTTATAGAACTACCATGAATTTTGCTAGGTAGAGCCCCTATACGGTCTCTATTGCCTGGACTAATAGGAATTTAATCATTTTTAGATCATTTTTTTGCGTCAGAATTTCCCGGTGTGCAGACTGCTTTTAGTAATTTAATTTGACTCATTTTTACCGACTTCAAAAAGGAGGAGGTTATCAATTCGACGCGTATGTATGTTTTTTTTTTTGAGATTTTATTTCTATTTTAAATTCAAATTTTCAGCATTTCGAGAGATTTTTTTTACAAAATTTAGAAAATTGTATTAATTTAAACTGTTGCCAACTTTATAAACAGCGCAAACAATAATGCTTGCTTCAAATTAAAAATTTATTTCACACGTGACTATTATAAACAGAAAATATAAAAAGCAGGAACTCATTGAAAATTAAGTCATAAAAACTATACTTACACGTGAATTTTAAAAGAGAAAGACTATTGTAAAATAATAAATTCATTAACATGCATTAGAAGTCTTAAATAGGAGAATTTACGTCACATTTACGTCACATTACACTTATTACGTAAAATGAACGAAAAATAATATTGCAAAACAGTTTAAATTAAAAAATTGCGCGAGATATTTATTTGATATTTTAAGATGATCATAATATTTCATTTCTAACAAAAGTATTTTTACGTGAATATTAAAAAGAGAAAGAAAAGTTTGGTGAAAATTACATCAGATTCAAATTATAATTCAATCTTCCGACATCTTTTTAAAGCCTATCAAATTAGCGTGCTGTTTGAGTCTGCGGTGTCTGAACGGGGGTTGACGAACGTAGCTCGTAGGGGGCAGAGCCCCCTAGTGTATACATAAATAGTACAAAACATATTTCAATTTTAAGACTTAAAGCACAAGCTTTTATTTTATGTAAAATGACGTCATACGCATCCGTTTAAGAATTCCACATTTACGATCCATTCTACAGTAAAGTATGCATAGGATATCACTATCGCGAAATAATACACAAATGTAGCAAAAAGATGCCGTCATTAAAGAGACTTGGGGGAAAAACCCGGCTATCTAATGATTCATAGGCCTTCATTTGTTTGTAACTTTAATATAGATACTTAAAATTAAATATAGTTTATAATAGCTCAATGTTTTAACAGAAGTCATTCGTTTTTTTTTTTTTTTTTTTTTTTTTTTTTCAAAATAGCATGTATTTCAATTACATTTTCTTACGTTTGCTATGATAAAGTGG
This sequence comes from Maratus speciosus, assembly GCA_963932465.1. NCBI lineage: Eukaryota > Metazoa > Arthropoda > Arachnida > Araneae > Salticidae > Maratus > Maratus speciosus. The sequence continues at coordinate 26,888,916 of OZ010786.1, forward strand.
CAACAAAAATATATAATTACTATTTTACCACTATTTTTCCTTTACTTTCTACAGAAATGGAGTACTACCGTTTCCAACATTAAGCAAATGGCTCTAAAAACTGCAAAAAAATTAATATTTCAAAAATAAAATGAGATGAAGTTTTCAAACAAATTGCATTTAAACGTACATTTTTCCCCAATACGACGGTATAAAAATTGAAAATGTGCGATGCTTAGAAATTAAAAAAAAATTGCTATAGTGTATTTAATCGTACGATAATACATCTGCTTTGTTTTACGACTGGCTTCTTGTAAGGTAACGTTATATTTTGGAGACGATACAAAATAACCTGGGAGAAAGAAATAGCCTACCGGGGGTTGATAACGAAAGAAGAAATAAATTAACAAAGCATTAATAAAAATACAAATAAAAGTTCGAATTAAAAATCACTTGATGACGTAACAAACACGTGTATCGTGTTTAACGTCAAGTGAATGCGACATTTACGATCATCCATTATTGGCATCTAACCGTATAGTATGGCAACCGTTTTTGGTCAACGGGATAATCAAGTAGCACCATACTGACAATATAAATTCCTAAATTAACTTGAAAATATTCATGATGGCGTATTAAAATAGAGAAAAGAATTCATGCATAAGCTATACCTGTTTTTTAAATGTCTAAAACTCGATCAAAACATAAAATACAAGTGTAAAATTCAAAAACACAATACTTTTCAATACGTGGATCTGAAAACTTTTCTCAAGCAGACGGAATTTTTGAATCTCAATTCAAATGAAGAATATTGTCCATAGCGTCGTTATAAAACACAGAAAGAAAGCGTCATTTTTAACCTAATCATTTTATGCATGCCACTTTTCAAATGTTTAATTGATCTTATTTATCTATCCGAAAACAGACGTCATTTATTACGACAGCGATGGATGAGGCCATGGTAACCGAAAAATGCCCATTCAAACGGAAAAGCTTGGCAGCGTGATTGCAGAAGATAACCGCTGTTATACTGATAATATCATTGAATCCTCCGTAACCTGGTAATATATACTTTTTTAAATAGGGCACATTAGAATATTTTCAGAGGCTGCGAAGCCTGAACGGGATTGGCGTGCGTAGCTCGCAGGGGGCTGAACCCCCTAGTAGATTATATAAAAATTCCGAACATAAGAGCGACCATCATCTTACGATAAGGATGTTAGGTAGTAATCAATAAGCATGTACAATTTCCTTTCAATTTTCCTGCATGAATTTTACTTGAGATTAAAAATCTAAAAACTCTGATTAAAATTCTCTTGAACTGACTGGAAAAATATTAATTCATAGATAATAAATAGTATTATAAATGAAAGAATGCAGCACCAGCAAAATAAATACATATAAACAAATAAAATATAAAAATTTTCAAGTTACGCTTATTCTTTTATATGGCAGACAGTCTAGTTTAAAAAGCAATTTTTCAAAACAGAGAATTTTACCAGCTGCTGTAAAAAATGAAGAGTTCACGTACAGAGTGTCTCTTTCATATCAGAAATTTCAATCATATAATCTGTCTAGTACTGCTGACAGAATGATTGATCTCGGAAAGAAATATCACGTAAAGGGCAATGAATCAATGATATTTTGTAGGGAGATTTCAGAATGGAATCTAACATTTGTGTTGAGGTGGCTTTTATTCAGACAATGTATTTCTTTTTTAAATATTAAATAAGTAAATTTTATCAGACATAAATTAAACTTAATATTAATTAACATAACAATTATGTATAATATGATATAATCACATGGATTTTTACCAGTGCTTTAACAACACAAACACATTAAATAACTAGTATGAAGAATAATGACAAGAAAGGTAAATGAATAAATTCTCGAAATTAGACAATTTAATATTATACGTTTATAATCATACCAATTTTTATCAGTCATTATTTCTCCAAAAAAATGGGGGTACCATACGTGTCTGTGCTATACTCTTTAAACAATCATATTATAGTTACTTAAAAACATTTTAATTCAAATTTTGAAAATACATTTATTTTTGTTTTATAGAAGAGTACATGTCATTTCACATTTTATTTATAAAAACAGTATTCTTGTGTTTAATAAAACTCCAATATATTTCTAAAAACAAAACTCATATATGCATCTGTGCTAAAACATTCTTTTGATTATTTTTTGGATTAGTTTTAAACATCATTTTAAAACATATCTGTGTTCTTTAAAACAATTAACAATTCACTAAAATATGTCATTCACCTTGTTCAATTAACACATCAACAAATAAAATGTAAAATGACGTGTTTTTTTTCTATAAAACAATAAAAAATGAATTTTTAAATATTGAATTAAAATGTTTCTAACAATATTATGGCTGATTAATGAGTATACCTTAGACATGCATGATGCCTCATTTTTTGGTACAAGTAACGACTGATAAAAATCGGTATAAATTTTAACGTATAACATAATACATTCATTATCTAAACAACTTTTGTTTATTGTTATTTGAATACAAATCAATAATTTTGCCAAACACTACTTATTTTTTAAGATTCCTCATACAAGAAAATTATATGTAAAACTAGTGGCCTCTGCCCCCTGCGAGCTACGCACGCCAACCCCCATTCTTGCTTCACAGCCTCTAAAAACATAGTAATATACCTTGTTTAAAAAATACTACCAGGTTACGAAAGATTGATTGATATTATCACTATAAAGGCTATTATCTTCTGTAATCGGGTTGCCATGCTTTTCCGCTGGAATGGAGCATTTTTCGATTACCATAGTCTGATCCATCTCTGTCGTAACAAATGACGGTTGTTTTCGGGATTCATAAGTCATAACAATTACACATTTGAAAATCAGTTTGTATAAAATGTTTGTATAAAATGTCGCTATCTATTCCACTTTTATAAAGATATTATGGATAATATTATCCCTTTATGGACTGGGAGGCAGCTGCGCAATCCATACCCTCATAGAGTTGACGACTGAAATTCCACGATTAATTTAAACTCGATTCCCATATTAAAATGCTATTGATCAGCTAAGTCATATGGAAAACACCTATAAACCCGATTTCAGTGGTTTACTGATAGGTTTAACTACTCCCAGTTTTCCATATTTTCATATCATTAGGTGCAGGTAAACACAATGGAAAACCTACTGAGCCAATGAAATCGCGTCGCAAGCGAGTTTCACTAAGATATGCTTGACAGACCAGTTGCATTTTAATAACTTCAATAAAAAGTCTAGTCAAATGTTGTGAGATATAGTGAGCTATTGAAAAGTTGTGGAAAATCCCTTATAATAAAGCTATTTTTAGGAAGCAACTCACTATATCGACCCTATCTTTGTTATTTTCGCGATATTTGACTGTACTTTTTATATAAGTTGCCCTAAATAGCTGACTACAAAATTATATATTAAAAATTTTAGGATCTTCCACGCATGCGCAGTTAAAAATTATTTCATAAAAATACCCATATCTCATCAAATATTCAATATATTCATGTTTTAATTGCAGTATAATGTTGCTACTGTTCTTTGTCGGGTTTTTGGAAAGTTGTGTTAAATTTGGTTGAAAACTCTGTACAATAAACAATAAATTTTTGAATTTTTTACAAAAACGTTAAAATCTTCACGAATAAGAGTGCTATGCTTACACAAATGCATACAAATGTTGAACAGGACCCAAATAGTCATTTACCACAGTGACAAACCATTTCCAGCCTTTTCTGTTACATCGGTAATCGCAAATATTATCTTATTATTAAATTTATTGTTAGTCCCCTAATTGTACCCCTCCCCCCCCCCCGATAAATCTTCACCGAGAAATATAAAATCAAGCATGTTCTTTTCATCCCAGAAGTTCAAGAACAATTCGCCAATAATTTTTGTAGATATTCGCCAAAACGTGTGCAATCGAAAGCATCCAGTCCATGTACCTTAACTTTTGGAGGCCAGTGTATGTCCTCTACTATCACCTTATAAATATTGATATTTTATGAGATAAAAATGTTTTTTCGATAAAAAAAAAAAAAAAAAAAAACTGATTTTCTCAAAATCTAATGCACCGAATTTGATGCTATTAATTGAGGTTATATAGGCACCAAAGATGGATAACTGGGAATTTTTGTATAATTTTCTGTTAATTAAAACTGTGTGAAATAGCGATAAAAAATTCCAAAAATAAAAATCATATCTTATGGTTATACGAAAATTACCATTTTCTTGTAAATAATTCCTCATATGTGCGCGTATATTATATACAAATACAAATACAAATTTTCAATTATTTTATGTAACCACAAGTTTTATTCAAAAAACTTCCACAACAATCGCATTTTGGATTATGATTCTCAGATGGCATCGTATCAAATCGAATATGATCATTATAACGAATCAATTTCGAGGAGAGGCGGTTAATATCAGCTAGACATTAGCATTAAACTTAGTAGAAACCAAAGAAAATTGCTAATTTCAAAAGGTTTAAACTAAACTATAATTTCTCTTCATTAAAACTGGTGACGAAGATTTTCATTTCAATTGATTGTGATCACTGTCGTTACATTTAGATACCGAAGAATGTAGTTTGTTTCCATGCCCAAAATAAACTTCTCTATTGTTGTCGCCGACACTAACAACAGTTTTTGATATCGAAGCAATATGGACAGCGTTAAGAAAGCTGCAAATCACACCCGCGTGTTTATTTAAAGTTAAATTCTGTAAGTGTTTATTTCAGTCATTCTTCGGGTGTCAAATTTGAGCAGCTCCGCCCCAAATAAGCCTTTAAATGGATTTTATTGTTTTTTACACATATTTTTGTAAGAATTCATATGTTATACCCAACGCACACTTTCGGCATTTATCTACAATAAACGGGCACATATAAGGAATTTTTTACAAGAAAATGTTAATTTTCGTATAACAATAAAATATGATTTTTATTTTTGTAAAAATTTTCATCGCTATTTCACACAGTTCTAATGCACAGAAAATTATACAAAAATTCCCAGTTATGCATCTATGGCATCTGCATAACCTCAATTAATAGCATCAAATTCGGTGCACTAGTTTTGAGAAAATTGGTTTTTAAAAAATCCTTAAAACATTTTTACCTCATAAAATATCAATATTTATAAGGTGATAATAGGGGAACTATATTGTCTAATAGATAGCCACATCTGGGAATAAAATCAGAAAATTTGGTTGAAAGGCATGATTCCAATACTTATCCGGCTATGCCCTTTCCTAAAAAACATAATTTAATCACAATATTGTTTCACCATCGATTGAAATAAAAGATAATTTCAATTTCAATTTGAAAATGATGGAAAAAAAGTTATAATTAAATGGGAATAGAATTAGAAAAAAATTAATATATCGAAAGCTAATTCTAATTTTAAAATTCTAACACCACTTTTCAATCCTGTGGAAAAAATACGAGTAATTGGTATTAATTTCATTACAAAATCTTTCATATTTAAGGGTAAATAGCTGTAAAACATAATCAGTTGATTTACCAGGCGTTTCTTAAATTCGTTTCATTAGGATTTTATGTATATAGGGTAGATGTACAAATATTTTTATTTATACTTTATACGTTTGTGCAATTTGTGTAATTCCTAAATAAAAAAAAATCATAAGATCATTTTTAGTACATGTAAAGTTAATGAACATAGCTGAACATCTACCAACTCGAGACTTAACACTTATCTGAAGCATAAATTTATCAAAATAATGAGAACAATGGCAGAATCATAGCCACTTATCTTTGCTTCCAATTGTAAAAGAATTAGGATAATGGTTTGATTTTACATGATTCTCTCACTTGATAACTGCAGTTTGAAACGTTCTAAGATATATGAGCCAAAAATTAACATAATATGAGTTTGAGGCAAAAAAAATAAATTGTTTGGCTCGCGTACCCAATTAGTTGGGTAATCTTGTCCATGTTTTGGTAAAACGCGATCCATATGGTGCTAGAATGTTATTTTAATGTACATTCGAAAAAAAGTAAAGAAACAAAATGAGCACTGAAATGATAATTGTGTATAATAATACCAATAAGCTGAATAATGTAATTATTTACCTCAAATAGGCGTACAATATAACAATCGTTTATAGTGGGTCCGTTTATCCTTCCTCTTTTACTCTTCCTCTTTTAATTATGAGACTTTCTTCTTTGCTTTCTGAGTGAATTCTTCAAGTTTTCTTTTTGAACTTGGCATCTTCTTCCTCACTTCAGATAGTTCACTTCTCTGAAAAGCATACTGTCACTCAACCCCTTTTCCATTTTTGTATGGAAAGAAGGGAAAAAAATCATTTTAGTTTAGGCACTTCCTCATCCCTTCGCCTTTTTTTCAAGTTTTTGAATTTTAACCTGGCGTTTTTAGCGTAGAACGAACGGCGTAGAACGATCTTACTAGGAGTAACAATAGGATTTTTTTAATGCTAATTGTTCCTTCACGCTTCTTCTTTCTCACTTTTAATGGCCCACTGCTCTGAAAATCATCTTGTCAATCAGGTGCACTGCCATCGTTGTCCAACCTCAAAGGGAAAAAAAATCCAATGTTCGCTTGAACACTTTCTCAGCTCTTTTTGACTATTTTTTAAGTTTATCGATTTTAACCTAGCATTTTTCAAGAAGAACGGTATTTCTAGGAACAACCATAGGAATTTCTGAATGTTATTTGATAGTACTTGGCTTCTTCTTCACTTTCGATGGGCCAATAATATTAAAATCATCCTGCTTCTTTAAGTGCATTTTTATTCTTGTTTGACGTCACAGGAAAAGAAAAAGCAATTTTTGTTTGGATATTTTCTAAGCATTTTTCGACTGCTTTTCTAGTTTCTTAATTTTAGCCTGAGATTTTTCAAGAAGAACGATCTTCCTAGAAATAATCATAGGAATTTTCGAATGCTGCTTGTTCTTTTTGGGCTACTTTTACCACATTTTTAATGTTACAGTACTCTGAAAATCACCGTGTCCATCAAGGGTACTTCCATTGTTGTGTGACGTTGAAGTAAAGTATTTTAATTTTCGTTTGGGTACTTTTTCAATCTTTTTCGACTACTTTTCCAGTTTCGTAATTTTAAACTGGCATTTAAAAAAATCATTTTCCTGGGCGTAGCCGCAAGATTTTCCGAATGTTGCTTTTTACTAATTTTCTGTGAGTCACTGAAGGTGTAGGTATTGGAAAGAAGTTTTGAATTGTAGAGCTAACACCGTCGGAAAAAATTGCCGAAGATTGCTCATCTAGAACACTTGGTATAGCAGATACATTGTTGATAGTAATGGGTGAGTGCAAAAGTTCTATGCGTTCAGAGCTTTTCTAAATTTCAAGTGGAATAAAGACGTCACAGCTGACGTATTGGGGACAGGAAACTGGCCAATAACGCTTGGAGCATTAGAGTATATAGGCACAACGTTTGTAAGAAGTACTCATGAGGAACAGGAAACAACATGGCAAGCGAGAAAGATCATATCACATATTGCTTACTGTACGAGTATGATAGAGGCGCCGCCGCAGCTTGCCGTATCATTTGTCGAGTGTATGGGAGAATATCGTGGATGATAGCACCTGTCGCCGTTGGTTTAGGAAATTCCGGGACGAAGACAGGAACTGTTAAGATCATACCCGTTCTGGACGCCAGTCGGCGGTTTCTGGCGAGAATATGAACACAGCCACAACAAATTTCCCAAATCTAACCGTCGAAAAATTAGCAGAAATGAACAAAGCGATACAAAGAACAACAGTCGAAAGACGGATGTATGTGCTTGGCTTCATCACTAAGGTCGATCAATGGATACCACACCAGTTTACAGAAAGGCAACGAGAAGAGATGATCAACACCTGCGTTTCTTTGCTTTCTTCTGACAATGGGGAACCCTTTTATAACTGACTTGTACCGGGTGATGAGAAGTGGGTAGTGTATCGTAATGTGAAGCGTTGAAGGATCTTGTCCTGAGTTGCAGAAGGTACTCTTTCGACCTCAACAGGAACGCTCCATCCAGGAAAGATTTTGCACTGTGTATGGTTGAATTCCAAGAGAATAATCTACTGGGAGGTCCTCGCACCGAATGTGCTGACCTCTACTGCCAACAATTGGACAGACTGCAAGAACACCTCACGTCTAAGCTGCCAGCAGCCATCATTTGCAGAGGAAATATCTTTCATGAAGATAATGCCAGGCCTCATGTTTTTTAAGGGCACGGTAAAAATTACTGGACCTTGGTTGGGAAATTTTACCTCACTCGGCATAAAACCTCGACCTTGCACCTTCGGACTAACACCTTTTCCGAACGTTTAGCTGTAAAAACGGCGTTACAACAGTTTTTTAAATTCTGAAACAGAGAAGTTTTATCTGAGTGAGATTCGCTTACTGCCAGACAGATGGCAAGAGGACATAACGTAAGCATGGTAATTGCGTGAATTCATTGATGCTTAACTTTTTGTGATCTCTGCCTTTCTGATTTCTCCAAAAAACGGGTAGAACTTTTGCATTCACCCAATAGAAATTTTGTCATATCCTGTAGCATGTAAATCGCCGTTTCTAACGTTTTATGATATTGCATACTGCCCTGCTAGATTTTGAGCCATAATATTGTCAACATCTTTAAAAATGTTTTCGTTGACAGGTAAATACCAGTTCTTAGCTACGCAATGAATTATACTTGAAATCCTGGGAGAAAGAATCTTAGGAATTCACAGCCATGGCTGTTATTGGCTGTTATTTCCCCAAAGGCAAGGTTGTTATTTCCCAATTTCTAACTTTTTTTTTAACTTAACATCCTGAGTCCCACACTTCAAAATTAGCTTTCCGATCCACCCAGATGTAGCTAAGTAACTAGTATATGAGATAAAATCGACTGAAAAGGAAAATAAATCGAGAAACCAACTTATCTGGAAAGTTGAAAACCGCCAAATAATACATCAAAATGCTAATAATTTGTTTAGGTGAGTAAAGACATCTAAAAATAAATTTACAGCATCGAAACCTTTCGCACACATTTCAATGGCTCTCAAGAAAGTCTGTGATAATCGTGTCCTTCAAAGTTGTATGGTAGTTTTAAAACATTGGTGGCAGGCATTTACCCATTTATATGATTATCCCCTCTCCCCTAAGTAAATGCATTTCATTTTGCATATTTTCGCAAATACTGCCAGTCTTATTAGGTTTTTCTTTTATTGAAAATGTACCCAATGTATAAATTAGATGAAAAAGGAGCAAAATAATTCATAAAGAATCGGGCGAATTGAAAGATCAATAATAGAGTAACATGCGTTCGACGGGAGTCATTTCATAATTTAGTCACAACGTAATTTTACATACAAATTTAAAACAACATTAAAAACGCCAGAAAATGTAGACTTTAAGCAGTCTAGTTTTGATAGCATTTAGCGTATCGTCCTTAGTGCAACGAATAACGGAAACTTGCTCATTTAGAGAAGCGGATTCAAGTAAGAAGTTCATTGACCAATAGGAAAGCAGGAAAATTCGGATATCAGCCAATAGGAGTATAGTATAGGTAATGTAACCAAAGGTGTGAAAAATGCTTGTAGTAATTAAGAAAAAGAGGATTTTATGTTATGTGTGATTTAATGTAGTCTACATATTTTGGCGTTTTTAACGTTGTTTTAAATTTATATTATACTGCCAGTAGCATCTTAATAATTATGATATTTTACAATAATACACGCAGAGACAGATAATCGTCCTACATCGCATTAGAACGTTTTTGTTTGGGAAGGCTGAAGCGGCAGTTATCCGCAACCGAACACAAAATGCGTAATGATATACTCAATAAAAAATATCTCCCGCAATTGTATTTTCATACAAATATCTGTAATAGTTCAGAAGGATATGTTGGGAAAAGGAATAGGAGTGACATATTTTTAATGGAGTGATTTGCCCCTACTACTCGGCTAAATAGAATGGTAATGAATTATGTGAGACTATTTCTTCGTCTGAGGGAACTTAAATTGTTTCGATAAAATTCATAAGCACAATTCTTATCGTATATACTACACTCTGAGTTGATAAGCATTTATACATAGTTAATTTTTTAAAAAAAGTAACAAATCTTTAAATATAATTATTAAATTCTTTAAAATGTAGCTTTTTTGCAGAAAATAAAAATTTATAAAAATGAAAGCTGAGTGTCTGAAATAGAAAAGTTTGCATATAGCAACAATGTACTTTAACCAACTTAGAAAAATATGTTCATTGTGGATTTATAAATTTTCTGGCTGCCCCATGAATTTTTTAACAATTAAAACAGTTATAAAAATAAAAGGATTATACTTAATCGAATGCGGGTTGCATTTATTCTAACAGAAGGGTCTTTTTTCAGTGTTGGATATATGCAAAATTAAGTTCCGTTTTTCTAATAGATGGCGTAATTGTTATTATATGTATTGTGGGAATCCAGTAATGTATGCTCTTGATAAGTCTTTTCATAACCTTCAAAACATAGTATATGATATTTGATTAAAATGTAAACATCAAAGTATTTTATTCGATATAAAATGAATTGTTTTGTGCCAAATAATCGTCATTTGCTGGAAGTTTTGTTATTACTTTTATAATTAAATGAAAAAGTCATCGATTACATGTAGAATCTTGTACGGTGAACATGCGTTTTCTAAAAGTATGTATAGGAAGCGTTTCAGGCAATTTAAAGAAGGTGTATTCGATGTTGATGATACAGACCGTGAAGGTTGAAATTGCAAGAATTATTGGATGAAGACAACACTGAAATGCAACAAGAATTGAGGGAAACATCGAATGCTGATCAATGCGCTGTCAGTAGACGTTTACACGCAATAAACATTTAATAACATAAATAAACTTTTAATTTAAACAAAAAACGGAACTTACTTTTGTATATACCCAATAGGATAAAACAAAATTCATATATTGGTAGGGAGAAGGCTCTGCATGAATTAAAATCAGATAAATCTTTAGTAAAAAAGGCTTATTCGAGTTCAGGTAAAACTGCAATTAATTTACGCTACTAATGCCAAATCCGAAAATGCGCACAAAAATGTACACTTTGCAGGGGAGTAAGAATATCTTTAAATAAAGCATTCAAAGTAACTGAATGAATACATGATATTACATGATATATCGTTTTTCAGCATCGCTAAAACAGACAAGTTAAATAGAATTACACTATTTAGGGGGGGGGGGGGGGATGTTGTCAGTAAGAACATAGATAATTCATATGAAATTCGCCAATGAAACATTTAATAGCAGTTTGATTTGAATATTGCTTATTATTAGTTTACTGGAGCGCTCACTATAAATCATTTTTTATCAAACTGAAACAATATCTCTTGGCCAGGATATATTTTTTTTATAAAACACATCCTATTACATGCATCCGTTTCTATGGTTTTCTTAAATGTTAATAAATTATCTGTTAATCCGTAAAATCAACTCATAAACAAAGTCAAACAATTGACATACCCTTAGATGGCAATTTTACCTCATATCATAATTATAGTGCTAACTTTTGTTTCTAGCATTCTTCTAAAACACTTACAGTGATTTTTGTATCATTACATTTTATTACAGCTCCCATTAATCCTACATAGATCTCGACAAACACAAGAAAATTAAATTTTCTGAAAAGTAATGAATAATCAATTTTTTCTAGTGTTTTCAATAAGTATGTTTGTATAATTGAAATTAAATTTATATAAAACAAGTTAGAAATTGCACGTCAAACGTGGCAAATGAACTGCGTTCGTACTATAACTAGTTTTATAAATATTTTTGCACCGCATATTGTACTGAATGCATATTTTAGAGCACTTCATATGTGCATATCAATTTCATTCTGTTCGAAAGGTTGTAACACCATTAAAATGCACTAAATAATTTTTTCCCATTAGCTGTAATGTAACGGAAAACGTTTGAATGTCTCTGTAACTAAACTATACATCCGATTTTCATAAAATGGGAAACGACTCGACAAAATTTTACAAAAATTATATATTTAAAATTTCAGACCATTCGGTTGCGTAGTTTTTGCTCTGTTATATGCGGACGGACGGTCAGATAGACAGACCGAAAGACGACTATAGGTGCTGTGTATTTATAAAATTACGAACGCGGCAAAAAAGCAATCTGTCGAAAATATTGTAACGCAAACCTTAAACAACATTCTATATTAGAAAGCAAAAACAAATCCGTAAATAACGCTAATGACACATAGAGGGTGGCAACACGTAGATAATAAATTTAGCTACTATTGCTTATTTGTAACTCCTAAATTTCCCAAATTTTTGATTTCTGCTTCGTTGAATAGGAAACGAAAAGTTATTTCAAATGTAATTTTTTTTAAATGTATCTAAATTCCCTTTTTTCTAACTTTTAAATAAAATTTCAAGCGTAATTTTTTATAAAATTTATCTCAGTCACACGCAGCTCAATTACGAAAGATTAGCCGTTAGCATTTAAAACGAAATAAATACCCAGGCTAATAAGTTTACGTCTAATATTCATAACGAACTTAAATCTTTATCATTTAATAAAAAATATATTAAAGTAATGTAATTATAACACGAATATAACAAACACGTAACTGAACAAAGCACTTTAACTACTGAAATTATCAGAATCAAATAAGCTATTGTAAGTAGTGAGATCATTGACAATTTCTACGCCTATTAACTTCAGGCATGCCGCTAATACAAAAGTACAGCTTTAATAAACTTCAAAATTTTATTTGAATATGCGATTGATATTTTTCACCATAAATAGGCTTTTTCGTGTTGTTCGAAGGCAATATAAGAAATATATATAAAATGTAAACTATCTATTATTGTTTCAATAATAAATTATTTACCCATATATTCAACAACACTTGAAGTTCGGGCAAGAATTCTTACTATATGTAAAAAGTTTTAATTTAGAAACGTTCCAGAAACTAAAATAATACTAAACTCACCCGCATAAATGTAATTATGTTTAAAATACTTGGTAATAACGCTCCCACTTTTGGGTTATCTTTTATATTAGATTGCTTTTCAAAAACTTTTTATCTCTACTCAGACAAATTTAAATTGATCTTCTCAATTTTCATTTATTTGTTCTTCTGAATAATTCGGACTTTAATCCCTCATATATGAAATTTTGCAATTTAATAAAACAGCATATATTCTATATCATTTATGAGATCAATAAAAAATTCAAATAAAATAATTCTTCCGGTACATTGATGTTTAATTAATATTCTTAATTCAAAGTCATTAGGCAGAAAATTTATTATAAATTTTAATGTTTTTTTTATTTATTTTGCTCTTGTAATAGGGAAATCTTATTCCCCTTCGTCTCATCCATTATTTATGATTGCACACATTTGAATTATATTCGCTGCGTTTCAGTTTCTATTTAATATTATTCGGTTTTACCTAACGCTATTTATTCTGACGGAAACCATTCCATTTCTATAATTAAAAAAAAACGCACATATAAGCCATTTTTAATACAAGATCAGCATTCTAATTATTCACATTTATTGAATAAAGCGAATACCAATTCTTGAAACTAATTTATAAATTGCTTTAAATCAATAATAAAATTCAAATATTCTTCCAATACGAAAGAAAAAACGCCCGTGAAGCATAGATTATGAAACATTTTTCTACACATTCAGAATAATGTAAAAACCATTTACCGTTTAATAAGGTCAACGATGATATCTGAGTAAACTCTTTCGAAAACGCATAAGACATTTGAAAACACAATTTCGGAAATATTCATTAATAGTCGGAATCAAAATTTGCGAATTATTTTGTGCAGCTCTGTATATGGTCTATAGATTCGTCTATATACTACATATTATGGAAAGATTTGGTACTGCTAGAAATCGCATTACACCGAAGAAAATTTCCATTCACCAATGTCACTCAATAAGCGGAAGGTACTCGAAATTTTTTGTACATCCCTGTGTATTTTGTTATAGAATTTCTACACACCAAGGAATATGTAAAAAATTAGTTACATTTAAAAACTCATACCACACTTGAAAGCGTACTTTCAACGATTATTGATCATACATAGTTCCTTTGTGTCCCTGTAAATAAACCATAAATGCCCACAATAATCTGCACACCATATTATATTTTAAGAATATTGTAGTGCACCTCAATTATCTACATCAATATAAATATTTTTCGGACAGTGCAATAACATTAAAATACACTTCAACCGGTTTTCCGCGATTGACAAAAATGCAACGGAACACTTTTGGGTGCCCCGGTAAACGAAGTATAAATGTTACACACGTTATCAATGTTACACATTTGTTCAATGCCGAACATGCTATGATAAATATCAATAGAACATATAATTTACATGGTAATACTTGTATACTTACGAAAGATAAAGCAGGAAAGACAGACAGAAATACAGACGGCCTGACAAAACGAATTCATAAGCACTTTTCAACATTGTTGGAAAACGGTTAAAAGTCGTATAAATAAAATAAAGGTCATATATTAAATCTTTTGTAGGTATTGTCTCTAAACCCGGTGTAAATGTAAAAGCGGTTATGCAGAAGAATTGAATTCTAAATAACTAATATTTGATAAGTTATTAGTTAATCAGCATTATTATTATTTTTTTACCTTACATTTGGCAAGTGTATAATGACATATTAGATAAAAGTATTATAAATTAGTACAATTGGAAATTGGTAAAGCCATAAATGGTCTTTAAAAAATCGAACATTTTGTATTTTATTGCAAAACATATCTTGTTAGTTTTCTTTCATTTACTATTCAACTATTTCTTATTACTATGAATGTAAATATGCATTATTTAAATTAAAATAAAACTAATAGGGTAACTCTTGGATAGATGGTCATAGAAGAGAGATGGCCAGTCTAAATATTTCCAAAACTTGATCATAGATTGCAGCATAAACTTTGTTCGTAGGAAACAGTTCAACGAGTTCATTCATTGCGACGTGTATCTGTTTTTCTTCGATTATAAAAGTAAGTATAATTTTAATGTTTATTTAATTTTTTAATTTAGTGGTTGAATAATTTTGTTGAGTTAGGTATGTGAATATTTTGCAATATGTACTTAATATTTTTTTTTTTTTTTTTTTTTTTTTTTTTTACATTGTGGACTTTTAAGGCACATTTATAATCCAATATTTGCTTTTAAGCCTAAAACAAAAACGTACAATGGCGGAGTGAGGATTTAAAATGGGTGGCCATGTGCCCTTCAATTTCAAGATAGATGGCCACATCAAATCGAGGAGGATGACCACCTTTAATCAATATATCAAAATTATACGGAGAGATGATTTTAACTAAATATAATATTATTTAAAATAATTATACAATGTTTATGTTTATAATTTTATTAATTGATACAATTAATTAAAATTTTACTATAAATCTTTCAATAATAATAATAATAATATAATAGGGCCTAACGATATATTTTTTTCCTGAAAATATTCATAAACGTCAAAAACATTCATCTCAGAAGCAGGTACAGGTGATAAATATACTTAAAACCGTGGAAAAATATAAAGTAAACTCGAGAAAAAAACAAAAACGCGACACTTCCACCAGCGAACAAGATGAAATACATTTGAAATTATCAGATTCTACAGATTCCGAGCGAATAGAATTGTATGAGGAATTGGTTGTGGAGAAGAATATAATACCACAACCAAACATGATGACTGTGGATACAGTGCATAATGTGCCTGAAGTGGTTCCATGAAACGAGTACAAACTATCAATACCCTTGCCAAAAATGTGGTCAAATTCAACGAAAAGTGAAGGATTGAAATTATACTTCAAATTTTGTTTATTCGAATTTATTTCACTCATTTTACCTGAAATAATTGTATCTTTACAAATTGCTATATGTGTTTCATGATTAACTATATGAAATATTATTCCTATTTTAATTTCATTTTTTCTTTCCTGCATTGGACAGCCATCCGTCCCAGGCTTGAAGGAGAGATGGCCATGTGCCATTTTAATTTCAATTTTATTTCTCACTTTTGGTTCTCAAAATGTAATTATTTTTTGCATAAAATATGATGAATATTTGTATAAGAAATTTAAATATGCATAAATATTTCTTGTATTTGCATTCTGACAATTTTTATTTCAATTTTTAAAAACTATGGCCATCTCTCCCAGAGTTACCGGATTTGAAGACGTTTTGAAAACATCGTTAGAAGAGAAATTCTACATATGGGTTAACGCATATATTCGAAAAATTCCAAATGTATGAAATGTTATTATAAATCGTTACTTTTTTAACAGGTGTTAGAAAAAGAGCACTTATTTTGATTTTCGTGATTTTTGAAATTTTTGCTAATTTTAATGCTATTTTTACGTTTCTTCGCGATCCGCTGCAATTGCTTGACATTGAATTTTTGACCAAATATAGTAAATTCTGCCTTCTTTTGAATAAAGTTTATCCGGATTTCGTACCGCAATTTTCGAATTTTTCGTGAATTTTTTAGGTGATTTTTAATGTGTTTCGCGATTTTCTACAATTTTTACACAATATTAAAAAGAATCCAGTTTCACTCTTCTAACCCAATATAGTATTTTTCTTTCTCTTTCCGATGAAGCTTATTCGAAATTCGCACACCGATTTTTAAATTTTTCACGATTTTTTATTGTGATTTTGAGAGCTTTTTTGCAATTTGTGCTGTTTTTTTACGGACCCGGGCAACGCCTGCAGGTTAGATAGTGTTATTATAAATCGTTACTTTTTTAATATGTGTCAGAAAAAGAATGCTTAATTTCATTAAAAAAAATATGTGTTGGATATAGGGTTAAGTTGCAAATTTCATTATTAAAATAAATAAAAATTTAACATTTAGTAAATCCAGAATTGGTCGAACGTATTTGGCTTTAACCCAGTGGTTCCCAAACTTTTTTTGGCCGCGCCCCACCTAAGCATCTCTAAAATCATAATGTCCCCTCCCCTTCCCTTCTATATCATATAAATCTTATTATATAAAAAATAAACTTCTATTTTCTCGGAAGAATCTGAAAATAGCATTGAAAAGTGATTTCACATTCTTTAATTTATCAAAATTACATATATATATTTTATTACAAGTGTTTTTTTTTTTTTTTAACAAAACTCTGAAGTCATGGTTCTTCGTCTTTACATCTACAAAAGTTTTATTTATTTTGGCAACTTACCTCAAATTTAAAAGTGATAAATAGTCTACATTTTTATCTTCGTAAAATTTCTTCAAATCTCTCTCACATTTTGTATTATATCTGATAGAATTGATATACATTTTAAAATGGATTTTAGTACTTCATTAAGAACAAGCGATATTTGTATATTACCGAGGCTTTATTTATGGAAAACATAATTCACAAGTAACATTTCCGGATTCGCGTTTTTATCTATTTTAGGTAACTATTTTTCTGTCCCCTCATAACTTGCTTCTTTGATAGCGGGCTTTCTTTTATCCCATTATTATTATTTGATCACCATGTTTTCTCTGATATTAAATTTTACAATGCATATGTAATGAAGTATGTTTATATATTGTGTATGTGGTCTGCAGAAGAGCCATACGAAGTTTACTTTCTATCCATTTCCTTGTGTGATGCGCTTGGAGATTTATTAATTTCATAAAAGTAAAACATCAAGCTAATTTGACACTTTTTTTAAGTTAATCATGTCCAAATAGTTAATTTTAAATATACCCTACAAAATTTCATATGCAAAAGTTCCTTCATGGGGTATATTGCACTATGAATAGGGTATATTGTACTATGAATAGATGTAAAAGTTTAAAAAAAACTGCATAAAAAAGATATGTGTTTTACTAAATAATATTATAACCAGAAAAATTAATGACTTTTTATATATAAAAGATGTCAAAATACAAAATATCTAACAATTATTCCAGTGTCAGTGTATTTTAAACTTTTAAATGGGAACGATTCGAAAATTAATTTTTGTTAAATTATTTTTTTATTTTTTCATCTATAATTTCTATCTTTAGACTACAACACTGCTTTCACTAGAAAAAAAAAGACAGAAATTTTGTTAATAAGAACCCTGAAAAGTCATATTCCCCCGCCCCCCCCCCTGTGGGGCGTACGCCCCACGTTGGGAACCACTGAAACCCTTTATGTCCCGACGGTACTTTAAAGTACTACTGTTTTCTATCCCAATTAAAACACACTCGCTGAATGCATTTGCAATGGTAATTTTAGGAAAAAATGAAAATACTTCCCTTGACCACCACTAGATAACAATAGTTCCAGTAAGCTGAAAATTGTTTACGAAGCTATTTTGGAGCGTGTGTGTCTCAATTTTGCTTCCATTTTATTGTCTGACATAGTATCCCTAACTTTTGCTTGGAAAAATCTGAAATTTTAAACGTAAGGCTATCATATTTCTTGTTCTTGTTTTAATTAGATAACTTAGCATACTAAAAAACTACCGTCATACTTTAAAAAATTAATGTTCAGTTTATTTAATTTACGAAGCACTTTTGAAAGTGATACTTTTAAGTACCGTCGAGAATACGTTGAACAGGATTTTTGCTTACATTTTTAACTTTTGAATACATATTGTGCATAAAAATGTATATATTTGCCAGGGATGCGTCGTTGGAAGACAGATGAATTTTTATATGATGTATTGGAAGATATCGTATGATTTATGTATAATATTGATGAATAATTATGCAAAAAGTATGTTATTTTTAACTTTAGAAAAAATATTGTATTTTTACAAAACAAAATGGAAATAAATTACAAATTAGAAAAAAAAATCTAAAAATATCTTTTACCATTTTTATGAATCCTTTTGTATTTTCTAGAAAAAAAGTTCCGAAATTTCTTTCAAATATGTTTTCCATCAGACGACAGTGTTACATCTATAGAATATTCTTCTGACGCCGAATGCTCACTGACGATGCATCAACAGCATATAGACATCATAGACATATTTAAACTAGATATATGCATAACAAGTCACATTAAATTAATAAGAACAAATTGGATGTAACTTTTTTTTCTAAGTCCCAATTTTTGTCTAACAATTACGACCCAGCGGTACTTTTAAGTACCACATGAAGTAATTGACCGTAATTAACAAAAAAAAAAAATAAACCTTTTATTCTTAAATGTATATATCTTCTAATGTATAATAGTAATGCAAGGAAAAAAATTTCAAGGAGATAGTTCTTTAAATTCATAATTCGGGATACAAAACGTTAAAAAAATACTATTTAGATACGTCATCCTAAGAATGCATGTCTTAAATCATTAAAGTTGCGTCGTTTTATTTGTAATTTAGGGTACAACCGCCTATGATAGCCCATATACCAGTGATTGCCCATTTATTATTTCGACGGCGCTAGAGGCAAAAAACACAGCATTCGAATTGAACGAAAATATGTTAGTGATATAATGGTCATTTGACTGTTTGATTATGCCTTTGTTTCGACAAATCATTGCAGGTCGCGTGACCAAAAACTCTTTCCATGAAAGCTTGTTACTTTCTTCTATCTTTATTAGAAGAAAGTATTGTAATCGAAATTTTTTTCAACTTCCGGTTTTCAACGGATTTACACGTTTTAGGGGTCAAAAGTCCCCAAAAAACATGTTTATAGAAAATGTCTGTCTGTACGTGTGTCCGTCTGTCTGACGCCATTGTACCATCAAAAAATGTATGAAAGGGTGCAATATAATAGCGATTTTTCTGCAATTTTCTTGCTTTTTCGTAATTCTATTGTACATCGGCGGCTGATGAAGTGACGGGAACTTCCCATCCTGATAAACCGACTATTCGCGAACAGCTGAGATACAACAGAATAACGGAAAACTGTTGATTTTAATGATTATTTTGATCGATATTAACTCGTTTTTACTCCGATTAATTGGCTGAAGGATGAATTTAAGATAATAGTAAAGGTTGATATAGTATTGAACTAATAAAAATGAAACACTGACCTTTGTAACAACATTTTAAAATATTAAAATATATGAGATAGAAGAAAGTTTTGGGATTGGCACATCCAAATAGTATATATATGTTATATAAATTATTTTTTACTTTTACTATTCATTTAAATTATTCTAAATTGCCGGCATACTCATTATTTCCTTTTTTTTAATACGCTCTATTATTTATTTCTAGTTAAATTCCTATAAATTTAAAACGCGTATCTTAATAATAGTTTTATTCCATAACGTAATTTAAACTTTTAATCCCTTCATTAATTTTTATCGTCTACCAAACTGTAAAGTTCTGAACGCAGTTACTTATTTTTCGAATGTTTATCAAAGCCATTTTTACATTTTTATTCTATTTCATCTCATTTTCCCGCCCGCTAGGTGACAGCCTTTTCACATCGAAATCCTTCCATTAACGGCGCCGGGATTCTTTTCTGTGACGTTTCTCGGTCGCTCTCCATTGGCTGAGTGACGGATCGCAGTTTCACTTCGAGTCTCGTTCGTGATTTTGTTTGGCTAGCCTGAAGTTTTCATTTCAATCGGATTTTCCTCCGCGCATTCTAATAAATAGCTAGAGCATGAGCTCAGGAGTAGATTTTTTGTACTGTTGGATTGTTTACTTAATTTGTTACCTGGTGTCCTAAGTCGCGTGGAATATTATTTCGTTATTTAACATCTATTTCGCATGAATAACTAGTTCATGCTCAAGCGGAATGCTCTGATTTCTCATCCTGTGGGAATTGTTTAATGTTGGTATATTCTGATGGAATAAACAGTTTCCTATGATTGCGTTTCTATGTCTTATTGGGAAAACCCCAGATTTCTTCATAAGCCTTTACTTTTTTCACCACTCATGCTGCCTAATCTGCCTTGTATTCATCATGAATAAATGAGTTTTGATTGGACTCTACCTATCTTATCATCGCTCCATGCTGCTAAATTTTCACAGAGTTGACACCTCCACTGACGATGCTTGCGCTAAGTGGTAAGCCTGCTATACAACCTCACCAATGGCTGATTAAAATGTGGTACGAATCCAGTAATATGTCGTAAAAAGCACGACTTGATTGTTCGACTTAACCCATTAAATTGTTTCGTAATAAGAAGCCAGCATAGGATAATGTTGACCTACTCTACACCACCTTTAGGAGACCTGCAATAAAAAGTGTTCCTAGGATTGTGAAACCACTAGAAACCTTCGATGACACCTGTTATAGGAAAGAAAAAAACTACGATGTCTGTAAACAACCCAAGTTCTTAAGTTTTGAAAGATTTATTATTTATTTATTTGTTTATTTTATATTTCACCATATTTTCTTATTTACATTTGTTGTATTACTGTTATTATTTATTAGAAAAGAAAATATTTACATTTGTTGTTTTATTTAAAGTTTATTTACATTATTTATTATGATTGTACAATGAATCCATGTATAAATGAGTTGTCCCTCTTTTATGTTAATGCTATCGGGATTTGTTAAAAACTCCAGTGATAAAATGAGTGAAAGTGAAGTAAATATCATCTCTTTTGACACAGGGTCAGAGATGAATATACAATCCTGGGTGAAACATTTTGATCAAGCATGAATTTCTGATAAAAAAGATGGAAAATGGAAAATGCTATATATCTTTAAATTTTTGAAGGGAGAAGCTTTAAAAGTGTTCATTAGTGAGTGTCTAGAATGTACTACTTTCAGTAAGATAGTTGAAAATCTTTCTGAAAAGTTTATAAAAGTACAAGTTCCTAGATTTTCTGATTTTGCTTCTATGAAGCTAAATGATCTTAATGAATTAGAGAGTTATTTCAGAAAAAAGATTGAGATTGGTAGACAACTACATTTATGGGAAACCATCATAGTCCAAGGTTAGACGGATGGTTTGAAGCCAGAATATCAAAATCATATGACTTTTACCCTCCAGAGAGCACCATAGATTGGTACAGAATGGCTAAACAACTAGTAGTCATTCCCACCTCTCATGTAAACAACCATAATTTTAGGAATAATTCTCAAAGTCATGGATCTTTCCAGTTTAATAACCAGGCTCCTAGACATTGGGTTCGCCCAAACCAGATTTTTCAAAGAACAAATTCTAATTTTCGGCCACAAAACTCTCTTAATGCTCAAAATTCTAGATTTGTTAGCCCTAGATTACCTACTACTCATTTTCAAAATAAGTATCCCAGTCGACCATGTCGATTATGTATGAATAGAGGTATACAGGATGCTTTCCACTGGGAAAGGACTTGTATTTTTAATGTTGAACCTATGCAATCTTATGTTCCTCCCCCTAGTCAACAACAACATCCTAGTCATAATATTTGACATTTAATTGTTCATGGATTGAGTGCATATTTTAAATAGTGTAAATTTCATTTATTGTTTAAAACTGTATATTTGAAAGATAAATTAACAAATTAAGGTTTGTTTGAGTAGCATTTCTGGTTAAGGTTAGTTTTTCCCCAATTTCTTATAATTTAACTAAATTCAGTAGGAAAAAATGGGATTGAGCGAATCTTTTACTGAGATTTCGATTTTTAAAAAAAGTATATAATTTTAATTATTCTTAAGGACCAGTAAAAACTTGTTTCCCTATCAAATTCTTAACAAATTATCTCCTGTAAATGTTCGAATTGATAGGCAAAGTCAAAATAGAAATACGGAAGTTGTCCATGTATCTAAATTGCGCCCCTACTTTTCACAAGATCAATTAAAATTATCCCATGAGAATTCACATCAAACAAATGTTAAAGACCTGGCTTAATATTAAATTTAGAATAGTCATAAATTAATAAAAAGTAACTAAATAAATTATAATTAATCAATCAATGCTTTTCTATATAACAGTGTTTTCTCGAAGGATCCACGAGAACATTACTTATGAAGTTTTACTTGAATTAGTTGTTTACGCGGGCGTAAATGGGTTGGTTTGAGTTAAAATTTTCTTATATTGAATTGAATTAGATTAGAATATTACATAAATTTTAAAATTATATGTAAACTATGAATAAATGTTAACTGGATTAAAATAACTTAAAAAAAGAATATCAATTATTGAACTATAATTATTAATACTAAAACATTATAGAATTTATGCGAACAATTGTTGATTATGCAAGTGTCCTGGATTTCAAACCCAACTTGTTTTTCTCTTGCTTACTTATTTATTTATTTTTACTGATTGCGTAACCATGTAGGAAAGAACGAAATATTTCGACACATATCAAAAAACACCTGTTAAAATTTTGTTTCAATGATATTGCTGGAGAATTTAAGAATTTATTTTTTTTATTTTTAGTTTGACTTGGTATAATTTCATTTCTTTTTGAATCTAGTATTGATAGGAGATTACATTTTATGCTATGTAACTTTTTACCCAGCCAATATCATTGAGTGCAATAACCTCTTATTATTATTTACTGATGTGATGAATTAAAATATAACTTTGAAATTATTGATGAGAAATTTGAGTTATTGTTATTATTGAATTAAATTTACTATTGCTAGATATTGTATGATAGAACGTATAGATAAATTTATTATTGAATATTGAGATAAAAGATAGGTAATAAAGAAAAATAAGTGTTATGAATTAATGAAGTCAAAATATGAGATATCTGAGAGCACTCATAAATTAAATTTAATATTGTGATAACATGTGAACATAATGAAAGTAAAATACTTACTAGAGAATTTATGGAAAAGTGGTAATAGTATGGTACCGCTATTATCATAACCATACAATACTACAGAGTGCATATGGCACTAGCTTTTTTGACAGTTTTTCTTGTGTCAAAAATGAGCAATAATTGAATTTCAATGGACTATAGCATAGTATCAGAACAATACATCATCCCAGTTAAAAAACTGCAGAAGAATGATACTCAGTTGAAATTTTTGTACATAAATTTTAAATTTATTATATTCATGTTCTACTTTTTATTTATATAACTTGTGAATTGTACGGAAAATTTCTACGTTATGCAGTTTAAGTTATAGAGATTAAACTAATGTTTAATCGTGATGTGGAAAGAATGTAAATTCCTAAGAAAACTCCTAGACAATTCTAATATTGTCAATATCTCTTAATATTGTAAGTAATAAGTTGTTAGTAAAACAAGAGGAGATTATTTAGAATATAATTTACTGCATGTTGGAGAAATATTTATATTATCTTTGTAATTTTAAAAAACAATTCCCACAGTTTCGCGTTTAAGCAGTAACTTATTGATTTGGTTTTTGACAGAATTGGAGAAAAATTTCAGACTACCGGGTAACACTATTGTAATCCGAGTTCATGCTTTTCCCCAATGAACTTGCGGGTCACGGAGCCACCAGTTCACCGGTTTTTAGGGAGGGGGGATATTGTTATATAATTTTTTTTTTTTACTTTTACTATTCATTTAAATTATTCTAAATTGCCGGCATATTCATTATTTCCCTTTTTTAATAAGCTCTATTATTTAAAATCTAGTTAAATTCCTATTAATCCCGCGTATCTTAATAATAGTTTTATTCCAAAACGTAATCTAAACTTTTAATCCCTTCCTTATTTTTTATCGTCTACCAAACTGTAAAGTTCTGAACGCAGTTACTTATTTTCGAATGTTTATCAAAGCCATTTTTACATTTTTATTCTATTTCATTTCATTTTCCCGCCTGCTAGGCGACCGCCTTTTCACATCGAAATCCTTCCATTAGCGGCGCCGGGATTCTTTTCTGTGACGTTTCTCGGTCGCTCTCCATTGGCTGAGTGACGGATTGCAGTTTCACTTCGAGTCTCGTTCGTGATTTTGTTTGGCTAGCCTGAAGTTTTCATTTCAATCAAACTTTCCTCCGCGCATTCTAATAAATAGCTAGAGCATGAGCGCATGAGTAGATTTTTTGTGCTGTTGGATTGTTTACTTAATTTGTTACCTGGTGTCCTAAGTCGCGTGGAATATTATTTCGTTATTTAACATCTATTTCGCATGAATAACTAGTTCATGCTCAAGCGGAATGCTCTGATTTCTCATCCTGTGGGAATTGTTTAATGTTGGTATATTCTGATGGAATAAATAGTTTCCAATGACTGCGTTTCTATGGCTTATTGGGAAAACTCCATATTTCTTCATAAGCCTTTACTTTTTTCACCATTCATGCTGCCAAATCTGCCTTGTATTCATCATGAATCAATGAGTTTTGATTGGACTCTACCAATCTTATCATCGCTCCACATCGCTATGTGTTGGTATTATTTGAAGTAATTTTATGGGGTACAGTTATTTCTTTCGCACATTTGAACTAAATTATTTGGGTATAAATTTATAATAGCCTTTTCCTGTTGTTAATGTTCACATTACGCCATATTTTCTCTATTCTTGCGACATTCTTACAGAAATAAATAGCATATCGGGCTACGTTTTTAGCTAAAACAAGCATTTCTTCGTATTGAGTGTAATCAATCAAATTCTGGTAGGTAAACAAAAAGTTCATATGCAGATAGGTTTATACATTTGCTTACATTAAGGGCTGGCAAGCATAAAATAATATCGCTTATTTACATTATCAATGCTCAAACAGGCACAGAGGGTTTGTCGAGTTGACCATAGACGCGACCGCTTACTCCTTTTCTTCGGATACTAGTATTTTGCACAGGCGACTCATGGTAACGTAACACAAATATATGGCGAGGCCATATATTTGTGTTACGTTTTTATTCAAAAATAATATTTTTTCTATATTTATTTTATTTTTTTCTGTTATAAACTATCATTAAAAAATTGATTTCTCTTTATTTCTAATTTATGTTCGATCGTTATCCGCGCATAACTATATTTATTAATTTTTTTTTGTCGTATTAACGTACGCAGATTGAATGACACTTCACCTCTGATCTACGTACTCTAAGTAATCTGATCTAAGTAACAGCTACAAAGCTGTTGAGTATGGAGTGGGGGGACCACTAATTTTACATCTTAGCCTAGTAAAATGGATATCCATGGAATCCCATAGTTTATCCATAGGATATCCACAGTTCCATGGAATTATTGGCTGAATTATTGCCTGGCAGACTTTCACAGGAAACGGATCGCAAGTAACCGGGTTTTGCTTTGGGTTACAGCGTGTTGTACTACCAAAATTATGCAAAATGATCACCATACTCTAATAACTCCATCATAACCCTTGTCCAAAAAGACTACTTTACTTTATTTCGGAACTTTTTTATACGATTAAGAGCTCCCTTTCATGATTTATGAACTTCGTAGGAGGTCTAGAAGTCAGAGGTCACCACTCAACGTCGTTGACATGTCTATCTCCAACACTTTCTTTTATTGAGTCACCCAATTTTTTTTTTTATGTTGACTACAGAACGCTTAGGAAAGATAGGCCAGAGGAAAAATTTATGGAGCAAATAAATGGTTTTTGTGGCCATCGGCACGACGCTTATCCCTGTTCGTAATGCATATGCAACCGGTCGGGCACATTACTTGCCCTCCAGCTGCTTCATATGTTGGATCAAGAATTAAAACAGTAAGGAAAAAGAAAGTTTTTCCCTGCAACAACACAATGTTCTAGGCAGCATCAAGACGTTTCTAGAGAAAAGAGCCGAATTAAATCAAGTTTTACAAAGGTAAGATTCTAATAATTTCTCCTTTTAATTTCAGTTCTTAAATTTTGCACATCTTAATAAAAAAGAAAAGTGCCCAGTTAAACTGATGGCATTGAGCTCACAGATTAATCAGACTAATTGTATATTATACTCTTATTTCAAAGAATAATGCCCCGCCAAAAATAAATTAAGCGGGACTATCCCCGTATTTTCCCCTTTATACTTAACCAATGAAACTCCAAATCTAAAAGGGGAAGCTCCTAACAGAATAAACTTGTATACTAAATTTGAAGCAAATCAGATAATTCTGCATGAAAAACCCATTTCGCTAA
The DNA here is from genome assembly GCA_963932465.1 of Maratus speciosus. NCBI lineage: Eukaryota > Metazoa > Arthropoda > Arachnida > Araneae > Salticidae > Maratus > Maratus speciosus. The sequence continues at coordinate 26,915,836 of OZ010786.1, forward strand.
ATTACGGGGGTATAAGCTCTCCCATTTCGCCCTTTTACACTTAACCAATGAACATTCAAATCTAATTAGGAAAGCCCGTTATCGGAATAAATCGGTATATCAAATTGAAGCAAACCGAATAATTCTGCATAAAAAACCCATTTATCTAAATTAAGAGGGGAGAGAGAGGTCCCCGTTAGCCCCTTTATACTTAAACAATGAACCTCCAAATATAATCAAGGAAGCTCCGTAACAGAATGAACCAGTATACAAAATTAAAAAAAAAATCGGATATTTCTGCATGAAAGACCCATTTATCTAAATTAAGGGGGTATAGCCCCTCTTTTCTCCCTTTATACTCAGCCAATGAACCTCCAAATCTAATCAAGGTAACTCCTTATCAAAATAAACCGGTATAACAAATTTGAAGAAATCGAATGATTCTGCATGAAAAACCCATTTATCTAAGTTAAGGGAGGCGAGTTAGCTTTTCCCGTTCCCCCTTTATACTTAACCAATGTATCCCAAAACTAATCTGGGAAGCGTCTTATCAGAATGAACCTAGGAAAGAAATTTGAAGCAAATCGGATATTTCTATAAAGAGTTAACGCGTTACGTACATACATACGTACATACAGAACCTGCGGGCACATTAGCTCTCAGGCTTTGATAGCCTGTGAGCTAAAAAGAATCTATTTTTATGCTTGAAAAATCGGTGATGCACTGTAATTGTTAGTTTATGCTGTGTACTGTTCTCGAAATTTCGCTCACCTTCGACTTTTTGGTAGCCCATGGGCTAAGATAATGATAGTGACATGATTTTCATTAGGTAGACAATAGTAACTTAACTTTTTACGCCGATGCCCTGAGATCGCTCATCAATTACCGGAAGCCTTTACAAAAGGCAAAGGAAACGTCAGCGAAAAGGACTTTAGTAAATGGATCCAGGACATGAGTGAATTGCTTACGAAATAAAACTGTTTTGGAGCTTTACTTAATCCAAACTGAGACTTCAACACTGAAGACACGAACTATTCAGTCTTTGACCTGAGATATCCAGGAGTTTGTCAGAAAAGGACACCAAGAATTACTGTGAAATCGACCAAGCTGACTCCACGTTTTCCATCACATTCAAGTTTGCATTTTTGTTTCTGAAACTCAGCGGAACTATTATCAGTGCCGGTGCTAGCCGAAACGTGGACGTCGACATCACCTTTGCGAGACCTCTAACATTTTCCAGTCAGGAAGAAAATGTTAAATGAGCTGAATTATACACTAATGAGAATTATACACTAATTTTATGAGTGTACTATACAAGTATTATTGCTAATCAAATGATAAAAAAATTACATGAACAAACACAAATTGAAATAGACGAACTTTTCGGCTTTTCGCCTCACTGAATTGTTTTTAAGAGTACGTCATACTTAATACCAGCCGCTATTTCAGCTTCAGTTGATAGTACTGATAACGCAGATAGTTTTCTTGGCTCATCGTGCTTCTCAAGTAGGTCTTAATCAATTTTAACATTGAGAAGCTTCTCTCAGCAGAAGCTGTACTGACTGGAACTGGGAGCATGATTCTGATCATTATGTAAGCGTTTGAGTATAGTACTTCTTCCAAACTATTTTCCAGAATGTAGTGGATGCTTTGTTTTGCGTCGTTGATAGAATTCAGTGAATTTGATTTTAAAAGCTGGAGTTCCTCATAAAGTTCGAAAGGTTCTATGTCGCTATTTTCACCTTCCCTAAGTATGGTACCTAAATTATTAAAATACTTGAGAAGATCCTCCTTGGATAAAGATTTCAAATCATCGATATCGTAAATAAAACCAAATCGTTCAAAATATTCCTTGAGGGCTTTGAATCAACATTCGGTGTCGAAAATTATAGCATCTATGCATCTATCATTGTGTTCAAAAAGTTAACTTTGTACTGCATTTCAACAGATTTTATAGTTTCATCAATTTGTTCATAACCGAACATTCTTTTTTTCTTTGCTATTCTTTATTCTTTAAATTGAGACTCAATTTCGGAAGTACTTTTTTCTACAAACAATCGAGCTTCTTCAATGAGTGTTCCAAAACCTGTTTCACGGAATTCTTGAATCCAGCCACGAAATGAACGTAAAGTATCAATAGCGACTTTCACATTCAATTGAACAGATTTCCACAGTTTACTTACATTGTTCAAGACTGCTTCACAATAGCTAAGGCTTTAGGAATCATCAGTTTTATTTTTCCGGTCATTCAGCACTCAATGACATCATCAATTTGCAAAAATGTTTTACTGCTCCGATTCTATTTTCCCATTGTGTTTCAGACAGAGATTTTAATGTCAATTTTAACTTAGTTTTTATAAGATTCCAAAGCTTGATTGACTTTGTAAAGAGCACATAAATTTTAATGATTAAGTTGAAAAATGTTTTAGCTGTTGCAGAAGTGTTATCTGCATCTATTAAAAGCAAATTCTAAAAATGGCATCCGCACGACGGGAAGAATGCTCGTGGATTAATACTGAGTATTCTTGTTCTGACACCTTTATTAATATCGGCCATATTGGCGCCATTATCATATCCCTGTCCTCGACAGTTTTCGATATCTAGACTATTTTTTCTAGTTGCTTTAAAACTACATTAAACCCAACAAAATGTTCCTATTTCGCTCCTGTTGAGGAGTTGCAAAATCTTAATATTATTGAGATGTATAACCTTACATAAAACCTATCCAATAACAAAAAAAAAGAATCATTAAAATAGGTTGATTATGTTTATAGCAAATGAAATGGCGAATCATAAGTATGAAAATATAAATTAATTGCAAATCACTAACCTAAAATTACGACAATAAAAAGAATTAGTCGGATGTGCCACCCCAAAATATTTTTCTATCTCATACATGTTAATACTTACTTTCTCCTATCTCATACATGTTAATACTTCAGAATTCGGTAGCATAGTGCCAAAATTAAATGCCAATCTTTGCACATCATCAGGATTCTAAAGATATGAAATTCTTTCATTGGTTCTTGAGATATGACTATCGCTATAATCCTGTAAATCATGCAAAATGCGGCATAGCAATGCTACCTATTAGGCAATTGACACGAACACCTAATCAGCAACAACTTGTGTTAACGTCTAACTGAATCGGAAATTAGATAAAAATTCGTCCATTAGTTCTTGAGATAGCGCTATTGCGGAAATCGTGAAAAATGCAGCATAGCAGCCTCCAACTATTCGGCAATTTACACTAAAACATAATCAGCACCAATATTTATGAAGGCATACCTGAATCTGAAGTTTGATGAAAATTCGTACATTAGGCCTTTAGATAAAGTTATTGCGGAAATCATGAAAAATGCACCCTAGCAGCGCCACCTGTTGGACAATTTACACACAAAACGTAATCATAACCAACTCATCACAAGGAATAACTGAATATGCAGTTTTGAGAAAATCCGTGCATCAGTTCTTGACATAACGCTATTGCAGAAATCGGGAAAATGCAGTATAGCAGCACCACCTAATGCACTGTTAAAAATTTGCAGCATTCTGGCAGGTCATTTGACCGTTTTTTTCCGAAAACGGTTACACAACCGTAATTTTAACATTATTCTGACCACATTATTGGCCATTTTATGGCCAGAATATAGTTAAATTATGGTTATGAAACCGTTTTTTCAAAAAACGGACGAATGACCTGCCAGAATGCTGCACAATTTTTAACAGTGTGAGTGATATGCACCAAAAACTAATCAGCACCAATTTATATCAATGTCTAACTCAATTTAAAGATTTGCAAAATTTCGTGCATTAGTTCTTGAGATAGAGCGCACACAAAATTTTTATCACATACAGACAGACAGACTCGCAGACAGACACTTTCTAAAAACCATCAAATCGTATTCAGTTCCTTCTAAAACATAAAAATCCACCGAATACCGGAAATCTAAATTTTTCACGTATCCTATACTTTCTTGTTGTAAAGATAGAAAAAAGCAATAACTTTTATAGACAAATAAATATGCTGCTAAGAACTGTATTTGGATACTACCGTACCTTACTAAGATGAAACAAATCACAATACTATGATAAATGTATAAAAATATAATAACCTCTTTAAAATAAACAAATAATCAATTTTTCACTTAATAATGAAAAGAAACGTAGCCAGAAGTTCTGCGCATGCGAGTCCCCGATTTTTGTGACACACTAGGGGGCTCGGCCCCCTACGATCTACGCTCGCCAACCCCCGTCCAGACACCGCAGACTCTAAATGCACGCTAATTTGATCGGCTTTAAAAAGATTTCGAAAGATTGAATTATAATTTAAAAAACAGTGGCGATCTCCCTATAAACGAATTTCTATTCATTTCTCTTTGATTGGGGAATTTTAACGTCAGATCCGCTAAGGTACTACTTAATTATCCTGTCGACCAATTTCGCCAAATTATATAAATCGCCAAACCACTCGCCAAATTATACAAATTGATATAATTTTTATTTTAAATAACGAAAGAACAAATAAATTCGTACAACATTAATAAAAACACAAATAAAATGTCGAAATAAAAATAACTTGATGACGTATACACGTGTAACAACATTTCAAAATAAGCTAATATAAAAGGAATTCAGTAAAGAGAGTCTTTGTCTCCTGGTATTTTTTAACAAAGCGAAAAGAAAGTTCTTTTAAATGAGACATTTTAAATTACTTCTCAAAATATCAAATAAATGTCTAGCGCAATTTCTAAATTTAAACTTTTTTGCAATATTATTTGTGTTCATTTTATGTAATAACTATAATGTGACGTAAATATGACGTAATTTCTCCTAAGTCTTCTAACGCATGTTAATGAATTTATTATTTTACAATATCCTTTCTATTTTAAAATTCACGTGTATAATTTTATGACGTAATTTTTAGTAAGTTCCTGCTTTTTATACGTAATTATTTAATTCTAATTTGAAAGTTTTTTTCCTGTTTATAATAGTCACGTGTAAATAAATTTTTAATTTGAAGCAAGCATTATTGCTTGCGCTTTTTATACAGTTGGCAACAGTTTAAATCAGTACAATTTTCTGAAATCTGTAAAAAATATCTCTAGAAATGCTGAAAATTTGAATTTAAAATAGAAATAAAACCTGAAAAAATGAGTGAAAATAAAAAAAATTAATGCAATCTGCACTCCCGCAAATTCTAAAGCATAAAATGATCTAAAAATGATTACACTGCCATGTAAATTTTTTGCTGCTATAAAACTTTTTTAGTGGAACGATTTTGTCCGACTTTAGCATTAAATAACTCTTAAAATAATTCTTCGATTTGAAAACTGTCTGCATCAGCGTGTTTATCAAACATTTCTGTACAAAACCACCGATTTTCATATTTCTGTATGCATTATTTTTGTTAATATTAACGAAGAAAGGCCTCCGGTCACAAAAAAAATCAAAACCGGCGGCGGCGGCGGCGGCGGCGGCGACAGCGGTAGTTACTTTTTTTAGAATAGAGTGTAACACATGATTGGATGAAGCAGAAAGGATTGACGATTCGGGGATTCCGGAGTATCGCGTAATTTTTATAATGTTGCCAGACGACATCTCTTGATAAATACTACTACACTCGTACGGAAGTAAATAACTGAATTTTTAACAACTTGAAAAACTTTTTTGCGAGGCCCCCATAGGCGCGAGACCGTCGGCAGTGGCCGATGTCGCCCACGCCTAACGCCACCACTGACTATTATCATCTAAAAGTTTGAAAGAGTTCCTACACAAGTGATTCACAGGGCTTCGCGATCGTCATGCTTCGGTAATGGCACCGACATTTGAATGATTGCAAAAACGTAAACGATAGAAATGTCTTCGCCTTTTTTTTCTAGAGAAGAACGATGTTCGAAAGCCGTTAATTTTGTTTGCGGAAGGGCACAAAATGCTAATCATGAAACAACAGAAATTTACAAACCTCTACAGACAATTTTGACTAGTTTACACCCAAAAGTTATCCACATTCTTGAAATCTTTGACGATGGTGGTTTTCGTCAGCTAAAAACTTATTGTTGCATAACCCTTTTTTGCCGGCGCAAAAAAACATCCACTTGAAGCTGTAACTACAGTGTTAATTGCTGAATCCTGACAATCGCACTAGAAACGATATGATGATGACAATAAAATTGTTTCAAGACAACAGGACTTTTTCCATTTGATGCAAAGCGCTGTAGACTATTCTAAGTGCAAGGGTCACATCATTAACAACGTTTCTACTGTTACTTGTTGTAATTTGGCTTTGAACGCCACGAAATCTGCAAAATCTACCGGTTAAGAACTTCCATCAAGTCGTCGGACAGAATGATGGTGAAAATAATCAAACCAGGGCCAGGCATACGGAAACGACAACAGACTCAGCGGGAAAAGATGATCCATAATTACCCATTGAACAACATGACATTCAAACTAAGTACGAGCTCCGGTAACGACAACATTGAAAATATTCTTGTGAATCTGGAAATTGTTCGGCACTAGCAGTAAACTACCGTCGAAAGTAGTTCTCCAAATCCATAAAATTCATACCCTTCTCTCTCCACACCTGAAGATCGCTCTGATTAGTTAAATGAAACCCTTCAATAGTTGCAGAGTCCCGTAAGGAAAGGGAATAGGAGTTCTGAAAGAACGCCACTCGTCCTGACATCGCAAAGATCGCACGAGCTGCAAAATGTCAACGATTGGATGACACAAAAAGTCCAACAAAAAGAAGCAAACATGAGAGAAAGATTGGTAGAATCGGGAGTAATATAAAATTATTCCGACAAAATAATAAGAAGGCTAATTAAAGTTCAAGGATCAAAGGCGGCCAAAAATGAACATAAATAATTACTGATTTCGGTGATCCATCATTAGTGTTTTTAGACTATTTTGTAAAACGAGTCAGAAAAATTAATATATTTATATTTTCTTGATTTTCTGCTTCATTTAACCCATTGAAAACAATGTATTTCTCTTGTTAAATGTTGAAAAGATTGAATTTCACCAAAATATGAGAACAAATTTATTTGAAAATAGTTAAAAGCATTAAGTACATATTACAAAATACCGATGTCCTTGCTGCATTTGATGATTAAAATTAAGTGCTTCAAAATTATAAAACCTCCCTTCAAGTGATTAAACATGACATTAAACCAGGTGTAAATTTTCTATATTTTAATGAAAATTGGCATATATGGGGCATTCTCACAATCTTTTGACTTTCATGTCCCTGAATAATAATTTTTATTTTAATACACTTTTTGTGTTTTTTTTTTATCTCATATATTGGGGAACACCCCATCGCATGATTGCACAACAATATTAACGAGATAAATAAATGTTGGACGATGTTGGGGTCCAAACACCTGGAAAACTCCTATACCGTCTCGTACCACTGATGCTGATTTTTAAATTTGGAGCTGTCTGGATAAAATTGTTTCAATAAAAATAATTCGATGAATTTTTTTTCTGAAACTGAAACTATTGTTTTATATAAATATGTAGCTAAAAATTAACCTGCACACGTTTTTGGGGTTGTTATTATTTTTTAAACTCTGTCCCTGAGTTTTAGATTCCTTACCACCCCTCTTCTAAAATTATACAGAAAATCATTTCAGATTCATCCACAGAATTTTTTTCAAGTTTTTTCTCATGCAGAAGTATGCTAGAGAAATAATGTCTAAAATTCTTTGGCAGGAAATTTACTGTATAATTTAAATCAGCCTTTAAATATCAGTTTCAAGCATCGTGGCTTTATTGGTAGTCTCACCGTCCCCAAGGTTTATTCCTGCACTTTTCGAGATAAATTAAAAAAAAATTAATTTAATCCAATGTTAACAACTGTTTCTAAAAATCAATGAACATTGTGGCTATCACTTAGTCTTATCATGATTTTCCTAAAAATAGGTGGTAAATTTTCCTTACCATTCCATCCTTACCGTCCCTTTTTTCCAATACCATCGCCTTTTTTTACCTTACCGTCCCTTCTTTAACACCCCTTTAAGACAATGTTATACAAAAATTCTGTATTAAAAGTACTACATTGTTATTATTTCTTATTTGAATGTCCTGTGGGTACTATGCAAATTCATTATAAGTAAAAATTTAGAAGAAAATAAAAAGTTATAGGGGTAAAATGGTAAGGAAAATTAAACTCGCAAGTTTATCTTAAACCTCAGTTAAATAAAAAAATTTTCGCTGCTGATCATTTTTTCTTTATTTTGAATCATTATCATCGTCTATCAGATTAAAATGTTATTTTAGCAAGTTTAATTTTGTCAGATTTTTTTCCCAAAAGTCAAAAGATTGTGAGAATGCCCCATATACGCTCATGCCAAGCCTGCCTATATTTGAAATCTTGAAATACTCTTATGTTGTATTGCATTTAATACAGATTAACTGTGAAAAAAATTGTTTAATTTAGAGAACTTATTTTCTACATTATGAACAACGAAAACCAGAACATTTTTCTGATGATTTGCTTTTTAAATATGGAACTTTATTTTCATATAATATGTCTAACTTAACAGTTTATTTTCAACATCCGTCGAAAGTATTCAAAAGGCCAATTCTCAAATGAATTATTTTACATGCAAATTTAAATTTAGAAAATTATCGATTCCATAAAATATTTCTAGAAAATCTGATTGCAGCTTTTTTCCTAAGTGCATTCACTTGTACACCAGAGAGAATCGAGGAAGAAAATCGCTTATCTAAATCTTTACAGAGTGTAAAATGTAGAAGGCATAAGATTTTACTTGAAATGAACATTTTCTTTTTTTATTGTGGTGAAATTCATTAAATAGGAGAAAACAAATACGCGTAGGAAGCAGTGAACAAACAACTTTCAACAATCGGATTACCTAAAGAATGTTTAAAAGGCTATGTTTTAATTCTGATGAAGAGTGTTTTGTTGTTTGCTAAAACCATTAAATCCCACAAGAAAACCGTTAATTTAGATTCATGATTTAAATTTTCATATTTTATATTTTATATGTCCTTGGATTTACTTTTCTTGTCGGTTTTTCCTAAGGCTATTATTTATTTTTATGGGGTTTGCCTTTAAGTTTATTTTTGTGTTTCTTTTTTCTTTTATTAAAAAACAAGTATGAAATTCTAATTGATACATTCGGGAAGATTTATTTTAATTGTAAAAAAAGGACAGATCTTTCTTAACCTAGAAAAATATAATATAACCACGAAGAAATAATACAGTAAATTCGTTTCCGAATTATCCACGAATCCGATAATAATTCTTTATCTTTGGAAACCCCAGAAAATAACGTATTTTCGAAAAAAAAAACCCTCTTTTTGAAAATATTTTTTTTTCTTTTGCGTGGTTTCGTAAACGTTTCAGAGTGGTTTTTATAGTATATTAATGGGTTTTCTCAACTCAAAATACATGTTTAATAGATGGCTAAAATCAATTTTCAAGTAAAAATGCTTTAGTTCAATAAACGTGTTTTACAGACAAGCATGTTAAAATAGTAGCCTTAACATTAACATTAAAATAATTATTATTTTGTTAAAATAGTTGCCTTAACATTAACGTTAAAATAAGTATTATTTTGTTAAAATAGTAGCTTTAACATTAACATTAAAATAATTATTATATTGTTAAATAGTAGCCTTAACATTAACATTAAAATAATTATTATTTTGTTAAAATAGTAGCCTTAACATTAACATTAAAATAATTATTATTTTGTTAAAATAGTAGCCTTAACATTAACAATGAAATAATTATTATTTTGTTACTTTTGTACGTATAAATTAAAATGCTCAGCTAAAAATGTTTAACAGAGAATAGATAGCATCATAAAAACCGATAGTCAGGTTTGGGAAAGCTGATTAATACATTAAAATAACTACTGAAAAGTATCTCAGAAAATAATCAGTGGCAGAAAAAAAAAACATTATTTTTTTAATTAATAATTCTTTAAGGGATCCAAGACTCTAAAAGTTTCAAAATTTTCGAATTTTTTTTTTTTTTTTTTTTTTTTTTTAATATGTTAAAGTCTTTTTTTAACATTTTGGTATAATTGTTTCCTTGAAATTCTCATTAGAACAGAAGTTATGACTTTTAGAATTGAAGAGCTTAGTGAAGAACTTGTCATGTTACGTTCTCTCAAAAATTGTTTTACTTTCAGGATGAGGGTATTATGAGGTGTTCTGTCATATGTTAAATCTAAAATACTAAATCGATAATTAGTCTTTAAGAGCTGCGACATTATTCATTCGCATTTAGTATTTTAATATTTAATAATTTAAATAATATTAACAGATTTTAGTAATTTAAATTAATTGTTAATAAGTTTTAGAAATTAGTACCACCTATTGACATATGAAAAATATGTTACCCAAAAGAAAAAGAAAATTCAATGACATTTACATGAAAAGCTTTCTCTTCAATTTTCTCGAATTTAAATTTTTGTTACATCACATCTTTTTCCACTCAAGTGTTCAATTATACTTCCTCAATAGCTGAAGCGGCGTTTTCGAACGTTTGAGGTCATTTTTTTCGAAAGGACGTTTTGGGGCATAACGCGCAGAATATCTCAAAAACTTCTGATAATTTTCCATGGAATTTTCAAAACATGTGTTTCATGTTAGTCTGTATAAACCGAACCTAAAAGTTCCTTTTTATTGTTCAAAATTAAACAAATTCAATTAAATTAATTCAAAGTCAATTATTCAAAATTTTGTATTAGCAAAATAGAACTTGGCATTAAAAATATAAAAATGGTTTAAATACATTTTTTTTTTACATTCAGGGTAATTGTTACAATATGAAATAGGCTCTAAAATTATCATTCTAGTTGCAATACTTATTTTGTAATCGTGCACATAAGTTGTTATACCAATTTTCTGCTCGTCAAATATGTGACAGTTTGGAGGCCACTGTTATTGCTAATTCTGCATCTTGCAATTTTTTAAATACATAAAATTCAGGAAAATATTTATATCTTTTATCACAATAAAAATTGCTTTTAAAATCATATACATTTTAAGGTATTAAATATTGATAAACGTGTTTTTTTTTTTTTTTTTAATTGGAAGAATCCTGAGATCCCTTAAATCTTGAATATATATTGATTTCTGTCGTTTCAAATGATAGCGAACGCATTTTTGTATCTTGAATATTTCGGAATACGTTGTTGTACAATAACATATATGGTTCCATTATATGTTAGTAGATTAAAAAACATTTGTCCTTTAACAGTATTTAGTATTCATAATTTATTTTTAAAATATTCAATTGTCTTACAGCTTTGAGCTTATGAAATGTAAATGTTTACTTCTTTAATAAAAACTGAAAAGATTTTGCCCTTACACCAATAGAAAGCGATTTTTTGTAGATACATAGTCCTTTATAGAAAGTTATTTTATCAAGTAGCAAAATAAATGAAAATTATGTATATTAAATCAACGTTTCTGATTTGCTGTTAGATATCACCAATTTTTCGGGAAAATAAAATAATTTCGGAGATATTACCATGACACAGGTACTTAAAAAAATAGTGCTTTCATTATTTTACGCCACGGATTAGTTCAAATTTGTACGAAAAATTTTAAGAGTGTACATTAGAATTCAGTGTTCACAAGTACATGTACAATGCGTAGTAGCTGCTTAAAAGCATGATCATAAAAGCTTTAACTCATATATGATTTTGTTTAAGTTTTCTGTGTGGAAAAGTTTAAAACAGAAGCTATTAAATTAGTACATCTACCCTATACATATAAAATCCTAATGAAAAGACTTTATGAAACGATTTTATGAAACGACTGATTAAACAACTGATTATGTTTAAAGGCGATTTCTCCTGAAATATGGATAAGTATGCGATGAAGTTAACACCAAAAATCCGTATTGATCAGCAGATCTCAAAACTGGTAATAGAATTTTTAGATTCGAATTATTTTTCGAGATGTTAATTTTTTTTCTTCTAATTTTAAATACTTTTCTCTAATGGTGGCAACTCAAATTTTATCATAAAAGATTTTTTTTTCATATTTTAGAAAAGGTTATTATTTTAAACTAATTTGGCGACCAGTTTGGCCTCCCTTAAATGCATGCTAAAAAATGTATCATGTTATTTTTATTCCTAATTCAATTTACTTGAGCAATCTTTCGCCAAACATTTCTCCTGTCGTATTTTTTTTCTTTTGTATTTCATTATCATTTTATTTAGTACAGAACATTCATTTAAAACAGAAAATTTTAAATTCATGGCTTTCACTTCTTTCTTTTTTAAAACGAGACGAAAAGAAAAATATTAGGCATAGATGCACCAGAGTACATAATTGGCGCCAAAATGGCGTTATTTTGCCTGTCATGGTAACCCGGCTATTGTTGCTTATTTATTAATAAATGTTTATTTACATTTATTTTCTTTTTATTTAAAACATTTTTTTATAAATTGTTTTGTTCTATAGTTATTAATTAAACATTTTAGGTAGATTTCGTAAGAAATACTACCTATTGCAGTCGTTACCATGGTGCGACTTTTGATAAATTCCTTTATAACTTTTCATTATATAACCCCAGGAACCCAAAACCACCCCCACCTAAAAAGTTTATATATATATATATATATATATATATATATATATATATATGTATGTACTAAATTTTGTCCGCACGATAAAAGTCACAATTATGCACGGGTCGTCTTCAAACTCGCCAACAACTTTGAGATGGGTAATATCTCGGCGGAGATTGAAAATGGGCAAAATCGGTCCAAGGGAATGGAAATGGGGAGGGTTAAAAATTTTGAATACCGTCTTAACAAGATTCTGATAAAACCAGCTCTTACACAACAATGACAGGAAAAAATAAATATTTTTCGTTAAAGCAGTTGCCAATAATAAAAAAAAAACTATAAAATTCTCACCACAACAATTGCTTTTCTATTGCAAGATTTTCACGTGAAAAAAAATTAAATAAAAAGTTTGACGAATTGAAAACAAATTGAATATTATGTCATAAGTTTTCTAGAGCAAGATTTCGGCATGAAAACTCAAAATGAAATAAATAGTTTGACGAATTAATATATATATATATATATATATATATATATATATATATATATTGCATCATATTGGAAATATAATGGAAACCCAGCAGGTGAATATGCAACATCATGTGAGTTTGAAGAAACGTATTAAAACATGATAAAAACCCAACTATGGAAATATTAACATAATTTAACACTTTGAGGTTCTCTGAATTTGTTTTAGCCATTTTTAAACCTATTCCATATATATGCGTGTGTGTATTCGTGTATATTAGAATTTTCACAAAACGTTTAGCTCCCTAGAGCTCATTCTTAGGGAAGGAACTGGGTTTATCTCTAAACTTGATTTAAGTTTTGTTTGATGAATTTAGCACTTAACTTCGAAATCTACCTCCGTCTGTAGGGCCGAACCGGCAGGGATTTCATTATTTATTGTTATTTCCTTTTAAAAATAATAGAAAAATAATTTAAAAATACATATGTAACTTATATTGGAAAACGAGGTTTTCGCCAAATTATTGTAAAAAAAAGAACCACGCCAAGCCCGGCGCGTATATGACATCTGTGCCAAATATTAAATAATGCCACAAATTCTGACATTTAATTTCAACTTCAAAGCAACGTTTTAATGTTTCTACGTAGTTATCCGGCCGACCAATTTCGCCAAATTATATAAATCGCCAAACCACTCGCCAAATTATACAAATTGAGATAGTTTTTATTTTAAATAACGAAAGAACAAATAAATTAGTATAAAATTAATAAAAATACAAATGAAACGTCGAAATAAAAATCACTTGATGGCGTAAACACGTGTAACTTCCTTAAAGTCAAGTGATTGTGACATTTACGATCAACCATTATAGACATTTAATCTTATAGTTTGGCGATAGACTTTTGGTCGATAGAATAACGAAGTAGCACCGTTTTAATTTACCACTCGAAAAATAAAAAAAAAAAATCTAACTGGCGAGTAACAATAAGCTATTGGCGAAATTTGCTCTCGGCTAACATAAAAGTGCCAAGAATTCTTTGCGCTCACAGCAACTTTCATGAAGTTTTATTCGAAAAAATAATTTTGATTCTTCTATGAAAATTGAAATCTTTCATAAAAAAAGCGAAGGGATCTGTCCGTAATTTTGTTCATGGCAGTTACATGACTCGGACTATTATTATAATATAAGTGAAATTGTGGCGATAGAATAATATTTGGCGACTTATCACCTGTGGCTGGCCCACATTAAAGTACCAAAACGGCTGCCTGGAATATAAAAAGAGAAGGGATCCTACCGGAACTGTTGATGATAGTCACATGGCTTAGACTATTATTATAGAGATTATTTTCTATTTTAAAATCAGCGCAAATAATAATATTTCCTTATGATTAAAAATTTATTTACACGTGACTATTAAAAGAAGAATAAAAACTTTAAAATTACTATTAAATGAGTAAGTGTTAAAAGCAGGAATATATTGAAAATTACGTCTTGAAAACTGTATTTACACGTGAATATTAAAAGAGAAAGGAAACTTTAAAATAATAAATACCTTAATATGCGTTTAACCCTTTCAGGGGCAAGGTACTTCTTTTCGTAAAATGTTGAAATCAGTGAATGACACCAAAATTTACAAACACATTTATTTCGAAATATGAAAATGCTTTTCTTCACTTACTTAATAAAAAGAAAATTTTCATTCCAATATTTTGGTGCCAATGTTGCATTTAAGAATTAAAATTATGTGGTCCAAAAATGAAACACCGCCCTTGAAGGAGTTAAAGCAGTAAATTGTAGTAATTGTATTAAGTTGTATTATGTCAATCGTTTTATAACGTTGTTAAAAAAAACCGGGAGGCAAAGACTCTGTTTACTTAATTCTTTTTATTTTGGCTTCTTTTCAAATGTTTAACGGATCTTCTTTAACCAAACACAAACACAAACATTGATGTCTTAACAGAAACTGATTCGGCCTTAAATTTTCGCAATCAAAGGGAATTGAATGGAAACCCGTTTACAGGGAGATCGCTACATGTTTTTTCATTATAATTCAATCTTCTCTAATCTTTTTAAAACCGATCAGATTAGCGTGCTTTTAGATTCTGCGGTGTCTGAACTAGGGTTGGCAAGCGTAGCTTGCAGGGGGCAGAGTCCCGTAATCTATACTAATAAAAGAACAGATCGCTCTGTGTACGATGGCTAACGAAATCTGTGGCACGTACGATGTTGAAATTTTTTGTGAAGGCAGTCGAACGTCTTTCCTAATGCACCTGGTTCTCAGAATTTTAAAATTTTAATTAATATCTGAGTAATTAATTAACAATCGCAACTCACACTCATCAAGCGGCCGAATTAAAAAGGTATTTCTTTCTTCAAAACCACAAGCGGACTGGAATTGCAACCGATTGCGAGGCTAGCGTTCAGGTTGACTAAAATTGGACCCCGTTGCGAGGTTAGAGGTTTACAGATGGAAAAAGGATAGATTTGAATCGCAATTCACCGGTTTCCTACATTTCAAAGTACACTAGGAGTTTTTATGGGACGTTATATATTTTTTATTATTGTTCTTATACAGTTGAAATTAACACATCTCTAAGTATTGTAAACGACGAATCCAAATATTCTTTGAAAAACAACAGCAATTAGCGAATATAAATTAATTAACAATTTTTTTGAGTGTTTTTATCTGGCAGCTGTTTGATAAATCATTTGAGGATAGGCTTTTCAATGACAGGAAACCACGTGTGTACCATTTTCACAGGCAACTAGCTGCATTCTTCCAGCGAATTTGAAAATTTTTAAAATATATATCTACCTTATATATATAAAATCCTAATGAATCGAATTGAAACGAATTTATGTAACGATTGTATGAAACGACTGATTAAACAACTGATTACGTTTCACAGCGATTTCTCCTAAAATATGGAATACTTTGCGATAAAACTGACACCAAAAATCCGTATTGATCCACAGATCTCAAAACTGGTATTAGAATTTTTAAATTAGAATTAGTTTTCGAAATATTAATTTTTTTCTAATTTTAAATACTTTTTTCTAATGATGGCAACTAAAATTTTAATCATAACAGTTATTTTTTTTTTCATATTTTAGAAAAGGTTATTTTAAATTAATTTGGCGACGAGTTTGGCCTCCCTTAAATGTATACTAAGAAATGAATCATGTTACTTTTATTCAGAATTCAATTTGTATTTTATTATCATTTTATTTAAAACAAAACTTTCATTTAAAATTGAAACCTTTAAAATAAATGGCTTTTACTTCATTATTTTTTTAAATGACTAGGGGGCTCTGCCCCCTAAGAGCTACGCTCGCCAACCCCAGTTCAGAGACACCGAAATCCAAAAAGCACGCTAATTTCATCGGCTTTAAAAATATTGAATTAAAATTTAAAAAAAAACAGTAGCGATCTCTCTGTAAACGGGTTTCCATTCGTTTTTCTTGGATTGAGGATTTTTAAGACCATATCTGCTGCTGTTAAAAGATACAATGGCTGTTTTCGTATTTAATTAAAAAAATTAGTTAAACATTCGAAAATAAGCTAATGTAAAATGAATTAAGTAAACAGTGTCATTGTCTCCTGGTGTTTTTTAACAGCTCTATAAGATAGTTCTTTTAAATAATTCATTTTAAATGTATCGTTTTAAATCTGACGTAATTTACACCAAAGTTTTATTTCTCTTATTAATATTCACGTGAAAATACTTTTGTTGTTAGAAGGAAATATTATTTGCAATGTCTTCGAATTCACGATAATAGTTGAAAATATTATCTCAAAATATCAAGTAAATGTCTCGCGCAGATATATTTTTTAATTTAAATTGTTTTGCCATATTTTTTGGCCATTTTAAACATGACGTAATTTCCTCCATTTACAGGTTTTAACGCATAGTAATGATTTTTTTATTTTAAAATTTTGTTTCTCTTTTAAAATTCCAGTGTAAATATGGTTCTTATGACACAAGTTTCCTGCTTTTAACATGTAATCATTTTATTCTAATTTTAAAAAAAAATTTCTTCTGTTTACAATAGTCCCGTGTAAATAAATTTTTAATTTGAAGTAAACATTATTGTTTGCGCTGTTTATACAGTTGGCAACAGTTTAAATTAATAACATTTTTTAAATTTGTAAAAAATATCTCTCGAAATACTGAAAATTTGAATTTAAAATAGAAATAAAACCTCAAAAAATAGTCAAATAAAAAAAATAAATGCAATCTGCACTCCGGGAACTTATAACATATAAAATGATCTAAAAATGATTAAAATCTCATGTATAGTTTTTTCTCCAATAAAACTTTTTTAATGGAACGATTTTGTCCAACTTTAGCATTAAATATCTCTGAAAGTAATTCTTCGATTTGAAAACTGTCTGCACCAGCGTGTTTATCAAATATATTTATAATACCACCGATTTCCATATTTTTGTATACGACAGTTTTTTTAATATTAACGAAGAAAGGCCATGCTCAAGGCATACTTAGATACTACTACAGGCAGACTGATTTGCGTTTAATGTATGAAGTCGCTCGCCAGAGGACTCTGATACCCTGCCCAAAATTGAAATTTGACTCTGACCGTAACTGAAACAACCTGGAAAGGGTAGATATGTAAACAAACACCAAAATTACGTCATGTCGCCATGGTTACGTTTACAATTCTGCTGTCATCCCAATCAAGCTTAGAAATGACAACTAATTCGAATACAGCTGTTAAGGGTTATTATAAACTGTCCATATCAATGTAAATGTAAAGTTCTATTTATTTAAGTGACTAATATAATGTGTTTCTCTCTCTTTAAAACTGTTAAACCAACACACATAAAAATATATAAATAAAAAAACACATGCTTAGTCTAAAACATCAATATCGCAAATTTATTTGGTACCACTTAGTTATCCCGTCGACCAAATTATATAAATCGCTAAAACACTCGCCAAATTATACAAATTGACATAATTTTTATTTAAAATAACGAAAGAACAAATAAATTAGTATAACATTAATAAATATACAAATAAAACGTCTAAATAAAAATCACTTGATGACATAAACACGTGTAACTTGCTTACAGTCAAGTGAATGTGACATTTACGATCAAGCATTATTGGCATTTAATCCTATATTTTGGCGATAGATTTTTGGTCGACGGGATAACTAAGTACCATTTATTTACTATTTTCACTGCTGAAACAATAAAACAGATAGAATTTTTTAAATATATTAAAATACTCATAAAATTCCTTGTAATAATTAATAAATGTAATTTATTAAATAACAAATAGCCTTACATGATTTAATCAAAATTGCTTGGATAACATAGAATATTGCAACGATATTTAAATCCGCGATCACCATTTCTTTCTTTGATTAAAAATAAGAATATTTAATGTTTAAGGAAGATCGGCTTTTTTTTTCTTCTTCTTCTTGGTTCGGGCAATATTAAAAACAAATATTTTACCGGTAACAATAAATTAATCAAAAATGGCTGCTTCAAGTCAGTTATGAGATCTGTAGTTTGATAAAAATCAAATTTTAATTTTAAAACGTGTATATGAAACCAAGCTATTTTTATATAAATACGGGACATTCAAAAAAGAATAACAGAACCGTTATTTTTCATGAATGAACCAAACGATCAAGGTAAACAATAAATAATTTAGCTAATCTTAAAAGTATGTGTAACACTAAAATGCTACAATTTGTGTAAAATAGCCTTTTAAATCGAAGGAAATTGAAGAATATAAATATTTAATTTATTACATGAAAATACGATCAATGATTCTGAAACCTCGACGATGAGAAACAAGCTTCTATCTGGGCAGGGTATAAATGTAAACAAAGAGCTCGTTGCGAAGTTTTGGTTCAGGGTTTGAAGTTGGATCCGACTTCAATTTTTTGGCGAAATGCGCGGGCCGTTATATATCATAGTAGGCTGTGGCCATGCTTAAGCCAAGACTCCCTTATCATAAAACAGACTTGACAATCCGGAGAAAGTCTATGGGTAAAAATGTCCCCGATAATTACCAACTTATTAGCTGACTTTTTCCCGTAAGTTACGCCACCTGGTGTATACTTCTGGTAATACTCCATAAACAAATTCATAGTAAAAAATTGAAAATGTTGTGTTATTGGCAAAATTGTATAAAATATTTTTCGAATTCCAGTAAAATAAAGGCGTAAAAAAAAATATTTCGCACAATTATGTTCTGGCTTTAAAAAATGAAACATATAAAAAATGAAGATTTAAATAGAAGATTTATTGATATTTTTTCAGGGTACTTGTTAGTTATCCCGTCTACCAATTTCGCCAAATTATATAAATCGCCAAACTACTCGCCAAGTTCTACAAATTGACACAATTTTTTATTTTAAATAACGAAAAAACAAATAAATTAGTATAACATTAATAAAAATACAAATAAAACGTCGAAATATTGGTTTTATTGGCCATTATCGGCATTTAATCTTAAAATTAATTAATTTATGGCAAACCATTATTGGCATTTAATCTTGCAATTTGGCGACAGTAATTTGGTCGACGGGATAACTAACAAGTACCATTTTCAGTATATAGAACTTTGCGGGTTATTTTTTTTTTAATCTTGGTACAATTTGGGGTTCGGAAAGAGCGATTTGTTGCCGATTGATATAAACAGTTATGAAAACAAAACTTATGAACTGTCAGCTTGTTTTATAAGAATTTACGGCACAGATGTCATATACGCCCATATATATATTGGCGCGATTTTTTTCCGACGCCAATTTTGCGAAAACCTCGTTACCATATCATCTATATCCGGATAACCATATCAAGCAAAATAACGACACTTTGGTGACAGTTAAGTATCCGGTGCGTATATGACATTTACGCCAGAAAAAAATCGCGCCAATATGACATCTGTGCCGAATTTACATGTATAAATTTAGTTTCTAGATATTATTATTGTTTTTTATATACGATTTGTTTATATTTGTATATAAAATAGATAAATGCCTTTTTTATATTAAATAAATTGTACAAATATTGGAAAGTATTGCTTCTTTGTGTGAAACAGTGAATATGCTTCCAGAAATTACGTTGCCAAATTTTCTTCTCTCGCCAAAGCCCCTATACTTGAAAAATACCGATTTATTATTATATAATGTAGTATTAGCTAATGCTCTGTAATCTGTTCCACAGTCAAAGTTGACTGCAAAAACGCGATGCTGGAATAATGTGGTATCAAGTATACGGTTTAAAAATAAAATTAATTTTGCGCCAAACTACACTTACGCCAATTGGCTCTAGGTCTGATTAAGGAAGAATACTCAAATTAAGATTTACAAACACCAAAATCGTAGCATGACAAGAATACGGTATTTGCGGAAAGTTGAGGGACATGTATAAATTTAAGTGATTATTAAACTTTATTTTTCCAATTTTTTAAGTGTTTATGACTTTAGTATGTTTTTGTGTGTATCTATGCGTGTTTTAACTTTCCTAAAATACTTTGATACATTTTAGTAAAACTTACATAACATATGTGAGTTAAAACAAGGAAATTAATTACGCACCAAACTATGCTCGCCAAGATATGCCAATTGGCTGTGGAGCCAATTATGAAACTTTCCATAGATTAATACATACAAACTTTATATGAAAAAACAGTGAAGCTTTCATCTAAAGTATGTTAAACTGAAAAGATCCCCCATACCTTCAAAAATAAAACAAATGATAGGCCAATAAATAAATAAATGAGACTGTGCATTGAAACAAATTGAAGGAGCGATGTTAAATTAATACTGTAAGGTGAAATTAATTGTGAAAAGAAAAGACATAGCAGAAATAAAATAAATCACATATTTGAAAATATAAAAGAGAAAATGAAATATTTTACATTTTCCGGATCTAGATGCTATCCATTTATTTCAATAACTAATATCACTGAGAAATTCATGGTAAAATAATTTTATTTCCTGATTATTATTATTATTATTATCATCATTTATTTACATAACGGAATACAGCAGTAAACATTTTTTGTTTAACAGTAAAATAAGTTCATTTTTTAAATAAAATATCTAGAACATATGAAAATTTTAAGATTAACAACTATCATTTGCAAACTACAAAGCACATCGTAAAGAAAATGGTAAAAGACAAATGGAAAACAAATTAAAAAATATTTCTGTTTCTCACGTTACATGGCGCTAGTAACGGGAAACCATGTGGTTTCTAACCACGTGTACAGCGGACAAAGGAAACTTAGCGATTGCGAGGCCTGTTATTTCGATAAGGAGGCCTTGGCTTAAGCATTTAAATTGGATGAGTTCTACCCGGAATATCTACGCAGATTTTCATTGGTCCATTTCCAAATCAAAACTTTTTTTTATCTATAGAAGGAAACGAAAAGAAAAATATTAGACACAGATGTCATATACGCAACGGGATATCTAATTGGCGCCAAAATGGCGTTATTTTGCCTGACATGGTAACCCGGCTATTGTTGCTGATTTAATAATAAATGTTTATTTGAATTTATTTTCTTTTTATTTACAAAAAATGTTATAAATTGTTTTGTTCTATAGTTATTAATTTTTTTTTATTTATTGTTATTTCATTTTAAAAATAACAGAAATTAATTAAAAAATATACATGTAACAGGTATTTGAAAACGAGGTTTTCGCCAAATTGTCGTAAAAAAAAATCACGCCAAACCCGGTGCGTATGTGACAATGCAACAAATCATGAGATTTAATAAGCTATTGGCGAGATTTTTACCCAGCTAACATAAAAGTACCAGGAATTCTTTGAGATCATAGCAACTATTATGTAGTTTTATTTGAAAATATAATTTTGATTCGTTAATCAAAATGGAAACCTTTCTTATGAAAAGCGAAGGAATCAGCCCGTTGTTTATGGCAGTTACATGACTTGGACTATTATAATATAAACGAAATAATGGGGATAGAATAATATTCGGCGACTTATCACACCTGTGGCTGGCTAACATTAAAGAACCAAAATGGCTGCCTGGAATATAAAAAGCGAAGGGATCCGCCTGGAGCTGTTGATGATAGTCACATGACTTAGGCTATTATTATAGAGATTGTTTTCAGTTTTAAAAACAGCGCAAAGAATAATATTTCCTAACGATTAAAAATTTATTTTCACGTGACTATTAAAAACAGAAAAAAAAACTTTAAAATTACTATTAAATTAGTATGTGTTAAAGGCCGGAAAATATTGAAAATTATCTCCTGAAAATTGTATTTACACGTGAATATTAAAAGGGAAAGGAAACTTTAAAATAATAAATACATTAATATGCGTTTAAACCTTTCACGGACAAGGCACTTCTATTCGTAAAATCTTGAAATCAGTGAATGGCACCAGAATTTACAAACAAATTTCGAAATACAAAAATGCTTTTGTTCACTTACTTGGGACACCCAACCAGGACGCCAACCGCGAGGTTAATGGAATTAATGTCCTGGCGGGAAAAAAGAACGCACCACTATCCAGCTCTACCACAGCCCGAACGGACCCGAACAACGGCAACATTAGAACTTACTAAAGTGAAGCAATGGCATATTCAAATTTGCTAATAAATAAAAACTCGCTATGTTACAAAAAAAAAAAAAAAAAAAGTACAAAATACAAAATACAAAATACAAAATACGCATGTTTATGGTAGCCATGCAACAAAATAACAAAAATGATGGTTTACAGGAATGGTTACAGATGGTTTACAGGTTACGATCATCAAGTAAAATATAGACCAAATAACATTAAAACAGGATTGCCAACACGGCCTGAAATGTTTATAGGTAACCTACAACTTATGAAGAACTTCATAAAAAAGAACACTGAAGTACACTGAAATGACAACATACTGTAAGGCAAGCATCAATGTTCAAGGTCCATATCACAATGGGATTAAGTATATGAAATGCCCAAAGCACCACAGAACAGAGAGAGAGACACATTGTAAATTAAAGTCACTTGAAATGCTGGTACTTCTCAGACATTAAATATGTTGACTTTTCCAAAATGTTCCTCAACAAGATATATATTTGTATCAAAGTTATTGAAAATCAAGCTCAGTGTTCAATTGAATTGATCAGTGTTCAATTGCACATGCTACATTGAATCAAAAGACAATGTTCTCAATTTCTAACGCAATTCTAGCTAATTACAGCCTCAGAATTTATACCTAATAAACGAATATAATTCGTTTAAAGAATTGTATATATTGCAAAGTTTCTTATAATTGTCTTTGTCAAATATTACTCTCCTGAGATTTTGCCTGATGCTTAACGAGTTGTCAAAGTTGAAGAAATGTGGGACAAAAGGACAGCGTCCATACAAATAATGCAGTACATTACCCACTGTGCCACAGTCACAAAGTGCATTTCTTCTCTTTCCAATCCTAAAAAGGAACTCTGGGAAACTACCATGTGCTGTTATAAAATACTGCATAACTTGACTCGTACACACATAATCGGTATTTACTTTCCTGATAACCTTATAGGTGTCTCTACCCTTGGTACTTGATGTCCATTCTTTTTGCCATTGTCTAATGGTATTCTCACAACAGATTCTCTTAACTAAAGAAATTGGAAATAATACATCAGCAGTTATGTCAGCCATTGATGAATCTGTTGCCTCTTTCGCCAAACGATCTGCTCTTTCATTCCCCACGTTTCCAACGTGTGCTCTGGTCCATCCAATAGTGACCATTTTTTTCCGGATGACTTTTCATATTATCATAGATTTCTTTAACAATGACGTTTGCAGGAAAGTTTCTCTGTATAACCAAAGTTGATGCTCTATTGTCAGTAAAAATGACAGCACTGTTATAATTCGAGTTTATTACCCAATCTACTGCATACTTTATCGCAGTCAGTTCAGCTTGATATATGCTATTTAAAATATTTAAAGAGATCTTATAATCCAAGATACATTCACCATTTACAAAAATTGTGTATGCGGCGCCCACTCCACTGGCCATTTTTGACCCATCTGTATATATTAATGGCATGTTAATTCCCTGATATTCACGACTATCCTTATCTGTGATATGAATGTTACTGAGAGCTCCATAATCTGGGTAGTCCATTGTCACCAAGTTGATCATAATATTATCTTTCTTGATCTCTGTTCCATTCTCTATGATACTGGCATTCCCATGAATAGTTCTATATTTCACCACAGAATGTTTGAGTGAAATGTGTAATGGAGCAACACCAGCCAATACACACAAAGCGTCCGTAGAGACTGTTTTATATGATGTGATAATTGATAATAATCCAAGCCTCTGGCATGATCTTAATTTATTAAGTGCATCCACTTTCAAATCTGGAAACCAAATTTCCGCACCATATGTTATCTGTTTTTCTATCACAGAATTATACCAAATCTTTCTATATGATGCTTGTAATCCCCTATCTCTCTGCACTGTTTTCTTTATATTTGAAGTAAAATTTCTCACCCCCTCTCTTACTTTCTCTAGGTGTCTAATCCAATTTAATTTACTGTCAATAGTTACACCGAGGTATACAACTGAGTCTTTTACGGATATCGATGATGTTCCAATCTTGAAAATAGGATGCCTGTTTTCTAACAAATACCTGCCAAATAAAATACTTTCGCATTTTTCCTTGCTTATTGTTAAATGTAAATTCTCGCAGATCTCTGCAAACCATGCTATGCGTTTGTTCATTTCTTCTTCTAATTCTTTTCTTGTGTCTGCACCTGCAAAAACTACGAAATCGTCAGCGTAGGATAATATATCGCCATGTCTTAATCTATATCTCTTCAATAGGTAGTCTGCAACGATCAACCAGAGAAGTGGACCAAGGCAACTTCCATGGGGACAGCCTTTAAATAATATATACCAGATAATTCCATACGTGAAACTAAATCCTATTCTTCTACGTGATATATAATTTTTCAGAATATTCTTTAAGTATTGAGCTATTGGTAACCCATCTATCAACATAGCCAATATCTGCCAATCCACCGCATCAAATGCTGCCTGTATATCATCCGACGTCATTGCAAAATATTTATAATTATACAGATTTATGCGAATTCTTTCTCTTAGATCTTCCAAAGCTGTGATAGTGCTCCTTCTTTCTCTGAATCCATGTTGACCATTATCCCAAAATTCTTCTTTTTCCAGCTTCGGCATAATTCTAATTTTAATTAACCGTTCAAGTAGCTTACCAAAAATACATAACAAAGTTATCGGTCGGTATGACCTGGCAGACCTACCATCTTTGTTCCTTTTACGGAAGAAAATCACCTTACCAGATTTCCATGCCTCTGGGAAGTGACCATGTTTCAGACATTTTCCAAATAGTTTCTTGACATAATTCATATTGGTTCTACAAATATTTTTGACTATCAAAGCATCTAAGTCGTCACAGCCTGGTGCCTTATTATTTTCTTGTTTGCTCATTACGTATTTCAATTCTCTCGTTGTTACCTCCATAAATCCATCTTCTTCGATCTTATCCGAGATAAACTCATAAATATTCCCCGGAACTTCGTCAATACCAAAGTGTTCTGCCATCAATGTCCTTGCCACATCATCATATGTATCAAAGGGTTGTGATTCTTCTAATCTGGTAAATATGAAGTCTGTACATTTCTTCGTCTTACCAGAAATATACTTGTATGAATTTCCAAACGATTGATTTGTCTTCTGACAAAAAATTTTCCACGATTCTCTTTTAGCGTTCTTCACATTTCTATTGTATTCCCTTTTATATTTCTTATAGGTTTCTCTCATATCTATATCTTCCGGATTTTTAACACACCTTCTATACATGGCAGCAACTCTGTTTCTTTCGATCCTTAACTCTTCTGAATACCATTTCACCGTTGGTTTATGTGATAGACTTCCTTTCCTAAAGCATCCCCTTGTGATATCGGACACCTCTTCCACGAATTGATTCACATGTTTTTCCAAGTCTTCTGTATTCTTAATTTTCAGGAGTTCGTTCAACCAGTAATCTTCCTTTTTCTTAATATTATCATTGAATTTTCTGAAACTCTTATTTTTGGTCTTGTATCGTTGATTCGTCTTATTAGAGGCAACGTAACCCAGAGAATATCTTATATATCTATGGTCACTGAATGAGTAATTCTTTTCGTCGACATACCAATTTTCAATCTTTCCACAGATCTCGAGACCTTCCAATGTTAAATCGGGTCTACCCTTCAGCGAACCTTGAACAAATGTATGAGCGGCATCAGTATCATTTATAATCCGCAGATCTTTCTCCAAGAGATGTTCCAGGAACACATCAGTTCTCACGGATTGATAAGTATATCCAAAGTCCAGTAATGGAACATTAAAGTCTCCTGCTAATAGTACTTTGCCAAAATTCTGGAAATGTTCGCCAATATCTTCAAAGTCTTTATCTATATTTCCGCTTGGGGGAGAATATTGCGAACCAATGAAAATTTTATCATTATTTACATTTAAAGATACAAACACAGCATTATCTAATACCAAATTGCTGATCGTGGCATATTCCCTATTAGTAAAAATGACAACAGCATTAAATGAGTTAGAATAAAAGATAATCCATTCTGGTGGAATACCAGGGGCAGTACCATCAAGAATGTAAGGATCCTGGCATAAAATTATATCAATGTTATTATTAATAGCATAGTTAAATAAAGCTTCATTTGCATCATTACAGTGGTGAAGATTAATTTGCAACACATTCAAATTACTAACAGAGGGGCCACCAAGCGTGCCCTTAACTACGGTTCGGCAATAGTCCATCCCTATAACTCAGGAAGACTGGACAACCACTACTATCTGCCCTGTGACTACATTCTCCACCAGCATCGTTGAAATAGCAATTGGCGCAACATAAGGTTTCCGATTTATAGTCTTTCAACACATGGTCTCCGGCACATTTTACACAATGGGTTGCTTCACTACATTTATTTGCCATATGCCCAAATTTTTGACACTTGAAACAACGCGTAATTGAGATAAACTCAACCACGCGGTATCTTTCAAAATCAATGCAGATGCGGCGGAGTCCAAGGAGGGCCTGTTTGCTGTCGGCATCCACATCTAACAACCAGTTATTCTTACCTTCTTTCGTTTGTATTTTTCTTATTATTCTTACTTCAGCATCCGACTTATATAAAAATCCTTCAATAAGAGAACGTGTAGTACCCTCAAGATGAGCAGTCAACAGTCTTTCTTTAAAACACTGATATATCTGCATCCACTCCCCGCAAAAGCCTCTCAACCTCTCTCCCAACCTCCTCCTCATCTAACTTTGGGTCCACACTTAGGATCAATACTCTGTCCCTTCGCCTAACCGGTACATTTACCTTTGCCATATTCTTGATTTCCTGTGCCTCCGTTAGCGAATCTTTCATTATCTCAACTTCTTTTTTATTACGATATTTCAGAATAACTTGATTAGATTTTGTAACAATTACGTCATTAGGGGTCGGGAGATCACTTCTGCCTTTACAAATTTCCTTAACTTTATCCTTAACCACATCCATATCCTGATTCTCAGTATTAGGTGTTATTATTACAGAGAATTCCTCCCTTCTCTTCTGTTGTGTCTCCTTTTCCTTGACCGGCATCTCATCAACCGAGTCAATAGATGGTCTTGTGATTTTCTGCGCCAGGTCACTCAACATCTTTGTATATTCATCTCTGTCCTCCAATCTTGTTTTCATCACTTTACTCTCCTCACTAATTTCGGTACATTGTTTAAGTAGAAAATCCATGGCCTTCTTTATATTTGCCACTAAAGGCATCGTAATTTTGTGATCCTTTGATCTTTTATATTCCAATAGATCCATAATCTTAGCATGCATATCTATTACCAGTGTTATAAATTTCTTTCCCTCAACCTCTTTGATCCATTTATCTACATCATCATTAGCCATAATTACTCCGAAAGGCACCAAAAGTACTCTAAAACACAAGAAAAACCAAGACAAAACACACCAAATGACCCTCTACCCTATGAAAACCAAACTACCGACGATCCACCAAGGGCCGGTAACAGTCAGAATAAACTTTCACCTTATGTAGTACGGACCAATGGTCTGAAACAAACCTATTGATCCAACCGAATGACAAAGTAGACAGCCTAATCCAATCACCAATGAATATCCACTAGAAATCAGCCAATTAATCACACAATACTACAGATACAAAAAAGTCCCTACTCATGTGACACAAACTGATAATGACACAGCTCAGTAACCGGCCTACCAACAAAGGAGGCCACAGTTAGACAAACCAGCACAGTTAGACCAATAATATTACTACTAATAATCAAAATCACCGAGATAACCAATATATACAAAAATAATTTAACAACTAAACTAATAATACTGCAACCGATTCAACCGTAACTATGACAACTCCATTAGTAACATAAACACTATATACTCAATAAGACCAAAAGCAAGATTGCCCATGAAAAATTTAAAAGGCTCCAACCCTGACACGTGATCGCAAATAAACCAAAAAGAACCACAATTATAAACGGTACTCCAAAGATGCGAGAGATACAACTAAACCAGTAACAGAACTAGACAACGCGCAAAACACAAGTAACCAGATAAAAATAAATACTGAAAGACCTCACACAAACTACTCAACATAACACATCTACAAAATGGCCACCATAACAAATGTAGACGAAATGTGACCCGTTTGTTCACTTACTTGATCACCTGATCACCCGACCGGAGCACCAACCAAAGAATGGCATAGGATGTAACGCTCCGGTGGAAAATCCCCAGAACAATCACCGATGCCGGACATCGAAAAGCACCCAAAATAACAAGGAAAAAGGCACATATTCTGACGAACTTACATAGTAAATCGTAAATTTACAAAACAATTGATGTTGCTTTCATCAAAATAATAAAAATAAAAACAAAAGTGAAGTGACTTAAATGTATAACAAAAGTTAAGACTATAAATCCTTGTTCAAGATTATGAAGTGTAAATGTTCATAAAAGTTCACTGTTCACTAATGTTCAAATGAGTTCAGTGTTCGAAAAAAAAATGTTCATAAAAGTTTTATATAAGAAAAACTAACTTGAAGAAAGATCACCATAATGTTCAGACCTCAAGAGAAAATCGCCGCCAACAAAAATGTCAGACAAAGGACAGTTACTATAAAAGGCACAATGTTGAGCCTTTGATGTAGTGTCAGAAAACCACGTAATGTCCGTAGCGAACTACTGATGAGTATTAACAGTATGATAGAAGTAAAAAGTTACAAGTGTAAAAATTATCAAAATTTATACTTAATAAATGAGTATTCCCTATTAAGTGCGTTGTACATAGCACACAGTCTTCTATAGTTTGAACGGGTGATGAGAACGTTTCGAATGTTCCATCTCAGTGTACAATTCCTATTGAATTTAAATGAACAAGGCATTAACGGACAATGTCCAAACAAATAATGTTGTATACTTCCTACATCACCGCAGTTACACCTGTTATTTGGGCGTTTTCCTATTTTAAACAGATACTGTGGAAATGCTCCATGTGAAGAAAGAAAATAACCTATCACCTGGTTGTTCACTTACTTAATAAAATGGAAAATTTCATCCCAATATTCTGATGCTAATGTGGCATTTAAGAATTAAAATTAAGTGGTCCAAAAATGAACCACCGCCCTTGAAGGGGTTAAAGCAGTAAATTTTAGTAATTCTATTATGTCAATCGTTTTATAGCGCTGTTAAAAAATACCGAGAGACAAAGACTCTGTTTACTTAATTCATTTTATTTTAGCTTCTTTTCAAATGTCTAACTGATCTTCTTTATCCAAACACGAAAACAACCATTGGATGTCTTAACAGCAACTGATTCTACCTTAAATTTTTGCAATCAAAGGGAATTGAATGGAAACCCGTTTACAGGGAGATCGCTACAGGTTTTTTCAGTATATGTGAAATATGTTAATGATGCTTACAATGGCATGTTCGCTATTGTATAGGACGTATGTAGCTTTAATAGTACATTTACAGAGACACTCAAAATAATTCGATTATATTATAGTATATAGGGAAAAATCTTTTGCCGAGTATTTTAATGACATTACGCTATTGGAAACTGATATCAAACACTGTATTTTACTACAAGACGATAGAATAGGACATTCATTACATTTGTCGTTCATTTACAAGGACAAACAAAAGGAATAGGTTACAATAAGGCCTTTGAGCATTAATTGCTGGAAGTTCGTTTTCAATTTTGGTGTGCGCTTTTAAATTTAACTAATTTTTTAAATGTTACTCGTATATAAATTCTACACCTCCTATGCACTGCATAAAAGAAATCACGTACCATTCTCCTTATTAGCGGAAATTGCTGGAGGGGAATAATCAGCTGAGGTATATATTTCCTAACTGAACTGAATTTTTGCATGCATGTAGTTAATAGATACAAATATATATATCATATAAAGGGCTGCTCAAAGAATTTGGAAAAGTTTCTGATTGTAAATCGGAACAGCTGAAATTGGGTTTTTAAATGTGTGCTGCGTTTCCATATGGTTGAATTAGATTTTAACTTATTAAACGGTGAAGTTTTGTTAAATTATTCTGAATGTGTTGGAAAATGTTTCATAATCTAGATGGGAGCAGCTGAAAATTGGTTTTCAAATGTGTGATGCGTTTCCATATGGTTGAATTAGATTTCAGCTTATTAAACGGTGAAGTTTTCTTAAATTATTCTGAATGTGTTGGAAAGTGTTTCATAATCTAGATGGGAGCAGCTGAAATTTGGATTTCAAATGTGTGATGCGTTTCCATATGGTTGAATTAGATTTCAACTTATTAAACGGTGAAGTTTTCTTAAATTATTCTGCATGTGTTGGAAATTGTTTCATAATCTAGATGGGAACAGCTGAAATGGGGTTCTCAAATGTGTGATTCGTTTTCATATGGTTGAATTAGATTTTAACTTATTAAACGGCGAAGTTTTGTTAAATTATTCTGAATGTGTTGGAAAGTGTTTCATAATCTAGATGGGAGCAGCTGAAATTTGGTTTTCAAATGTGTGATGCGTTTCCATATGGTTGAATTAGATTTCAACTTATTAAACGGTGAAGTTTTCTTAAATTATTCTGAATGTGTTGGAAAGTGTTTCATAATCTATTTGGGAGCAGCTGAAGTTGGGTTTTCAAATATGGCATGCGTTTCCATATGGTTGAATTATATTTCACCTTAATAAACGGTGAAGTTTTGTTACATTATTCTGAATGTGTTGGAAAGTGTTTCATAATCTATGCTTGACGCATGATTTTTCTTTCTTCTTTAAATAAAAACTAAGCAACCTTTATTAACCTTCTTCTCTCTGTTGTGAAAATAAAATCTTTCAACAAAGCAATTTTCTTTTATCCTCTTTTTTTATCTGTGGTAATAAGAATTTTATTCTAAGTGCAAATTCATTATTTATTAAATATGGCATTTCCTGTATTTTTTCGTTACCGATATAACTTAAGTATAAATAAACTAAAAAATAAAAATAAGTAACTGCAGTGAGATGAGAACTGAAATAAATTATTCATTTATCCACAGATTCAAATTAGAAGGTAAACGAAAAAAAGGCATCCATATATGTATTCTGTTTATTTTGAAAACTCATTTAGAATATTTGATTTCACAGAATTACTGATGGTCTGCATGAGAGATAAATTAATTTAGGAAAATAGTAATTGTAATTATCTTGAAAAAGTGTAGAATATCTACTATTTTTCTTTGTAAATGTATATACACTGATGTCCAAAATTAAGGATCAATCACAAAATGCTAATTTTTAAGTACGCGATTACTTAAAAGGAAATAATATAATACGAATAATTACTATCTCTACAGCAAAACTAGTCCCTACAACATTTCATTCATGTAACACATAGTCACAAGTGTCATAGTTACTGCGGTAAAGCAAAAAAATAGGAAATTCCATTCATCTCAATATGAGTCTCAAATGATCACAATATGCGACTCCACTGAGACGTCATTGTGACTATTGCTTTGTGACGAGTCACCAGGTGACTTTAGAATGTAGTTACATTGTGGCACTCATGTGACTGTCATCTGCAAACTCAATTTCAAAGTCATCGTGAACGCTGCATTGTGATAAGTTACCAAATAATGTCACATTAAAGTCACATGATGACTTTTCAGTTGACAGAGAGACTACTGTGAAGTTACCATTATGTTCTTTTGTGAAAAGTCACCATGTGACTATAATGTGATATTATTTGGTGACTTATCATAATGCAACGTTCATGATGACTTTGAAATTGAGTCTGAAAATGACAGTCACATGAGAGTCACAATGTACCTACTTTGTAAAATCACCTGGTGACTCGCCACAAAGCAGCAGTCATATCGACGTCTCAGTGGAGTCACATAATGATCATTTAAGCCTTATAATTAGACGCGTGGAATTTCCTATTTTTTGTTTCACCGTAGTGACTGTGACATTTGTGACCATGTGTGAGATGAGTAAGATGCTATATGGACTAGCTGTGCTGTAGAGATAGTAATTATTCGAATTATATCATTTCCTTTTGAGTATTCGCGTACTTGAAAATTTGCATTTTGTGATTGGTCTGTAATTTTGGACACCAGTGTATGTATGGTTATGGGAAAAAAAAGATAAAAAACTAGAAAACAGGAATTCTGCTTTTCAGAATTTAGAGTCACCCCGATGAAAAGAAAAATATGTATATAAATATAGATAGTACAAAACATATTTCAGTTTTAAGACCTAAAACACACGCTTTTATTTTATATAAAATAACGTCATTCGCATCCACTGAAGAATTCTACATTTGGGATCCAGTCTTAAACAACACCGACAGAAAAATAAGCTTATGACATCACTATAGAAGAATAATACAGAAAATCAGCAATATGCGATGTCGTCATTCAAGAAACTTGACAAAAAAAAAAAAAAAAACTGATATCTAATGATTTATATGCTTTTATTTGTTTGAAACATTATATAGATTCTGAAAATCAAATATAGTTTATAATAGCTCCCTGTTTTATCATAAATCATTTATATATATAATCTTATCAAAATACAAAGTATTTAATTACATTTTTACTTACCCATCATACGACTTAAAATTCGGTGTGCACTTAGGAAGTAACAATGGAAAGAAGCCTGTTAAATATCAGTAACCTCGATTATCCGGAACTATTTTTTTCGGATTCTTGAAATATTCGTTCTGATAAAAGGTATACAAAAATTTTCGAAATTGTTTATTTGAAGGAGTGAGTATAAAAGGCAATGCAAAAACATAAATTTTGCATTATGAATGAACTCGATCGGATACTTAGTTGCCGAGATATTTGTAAATCCTATTTTTCACACTCTTCGATTTTTCATGATCCTGTATTTCACTCAAATTTCAATTCAATGATATACGAGGGCTGTATGATAAGTACCTGGCCTTGACAAGAAAAATGCATTTTTATGTCTAAAATGAGATTTATTTTTCAACATAATCCCTTTTTATTTCGATACACTTAGCCCAACGCTTTTCTATTTTTTGTATCCCCTCTAAAAAATACGATTTCTTTAACCCTTCAAAATAGGCGTTTGTTTCAGCAAGAACCTCATCGTTAGAGTCAATTTTTTTTCCACCGAGCCATTTTCTCATATTTGGAAATACAAAATAGTCGCTAGGTGCTAAATCTGGCGAATATGGTGGATGCGGCAGCAGTTCGTATCCTAATTCATGGAATTTTGCCATGGCGACGACACAGGTGTGCATGCGTGCATTGTCTTGATGAAAGAGAATTATTTTCTTTCCTAACGTGATAGAAACGACCCAATAGCCTGGCATAATATTCTCCATTGATCGTTTTGGCCTTTTCAAGGTAATCGACGAGAATTGTGCCGCGTGCATCCCAAAACACTGTAGCCATGACTTTGTTCGCAGATAAAATCGCCTTAGCCTTTTTTGGCGCAGGTTGTCCACTAAAAACCCATTGTTTGGACTGTTCTTTAGTCTCTGGCGTACTGTGATGAATCTACGTTTTGTCAACTATTATGAACCGACGCCAAAAATAATTTGGATTGTGCTCTAATTTCGCCAGACATTCTTTTGAAATTGACATACGAGTGTGTTTAATGTCAATAATGAGCAATCGCGGCACCCATCTTGCCGAAAGCTTTTTCATATCCAAATGAGTTGTTAAAATATTTTGCACCTGCTCAGTTGAGTTACCCACAGTCTCAGCAATCTCGCGTACTTTCACTCTCCGATCATTTATGAAAATATCGCAGATTTTTTCTATCATTTCTGATGTCGTAACCTCAGTTGGGCGACCTGGACATTCTTCATCAAAAAGGCTTGTACGCAGCGTTTGAATTCAGCTGTCTAATATTTTATGGTTGATAACGAAGGTGCAGAGTCCCCATAAACTTCGCTGAGTTCCGCTTTAATCTCGTCATTAATTTTCTTTTTCAAAAACAGGTATTTTATCACTGCTCGATATTCAATTTTTTCCATTGTTGAAATATCACCAAAGTTGTTCTATTCAAATGGCTACCACTCACAAACTAAACGACGTAGCAACTTGGCGATTAGCCAAGTTTGTTGTGAAAGGTCACCATTGCGAAATAAATCATTTTTTAAACTCTAGTAGCGCCATTTCTGGCCGAGGCCAGGTACTTATCATACAACCCTCGTATTTTAATCGGAAATGAGACGCTTATTCCGACGCAGTAAACTGTTAGTTTATACGATTATAATTTCTCGAGTTACAAGGATGTTTCTTTTACGCAATTCGGTACTACTCGATTATCCTGCCAACCGAAAAGCTATCGCCGAACTATAAGATTAAATGCCAATAATGGCTTATCGTAAATGTCAAGCATTTTGATGCATCTCCATAACTATACGGGGGGTTCCTATAGGAGGAACTCTGTTCTGTCGCCAAATGCCGCCAAGTTTGTCGCCGATTTGGCGATACATCGCCAAATTTGGCGACCAAAATGACTAATCAAAAGTGACGCCAAATTGGCGGTATCTCTAATATTTCGCCAAATTCCCATAGAGTTCCATTGTAAACCAATAATGTTTATTTGCTTACAGAAAATCAACAAATTCTGATATTTTAATTCAACAAAAAATAATATTAGCTTAAGGGATTATATTAATTACATTTAAGGGAGTCCAAGTAAATTAAATTATGAATAAACGTAACATGATACAATGCTTAGCATGTATCACATGTTTTATTTTCATATTTTATATTATGTATATCCATGATTGGTAAGTATTACGATGGCCCCAACGACTAGTTTTCAGTTCTAATGCGAAAATGACAATCAAAAGAAATAATAATCTACAATTTTTCAACAATTTTTCCGTTACTTTCGACAGAAATGAAGTACTTCTGTTGCCAACATTAAAGAGATTGGATTAAAAATTAATATCTCAAAAATGAACTGAGATGCAGTTTTCAATCAAATTATATTTAAAAGTACTTTTTTTTTTTCTATACGACTAAAAAATGAAAATGTGCGATGGTTAGAAGTATAAAAACTTGCAGTAGAGGTTATCCGTATTTAATCATACAATGATATATCTGCTTTGTTTTACGGCTGGCTTATACAACGGAACGTTATTTTTTGGAGACGGCACTTTAATTGCTGGCCGAAAGAAATAGTATATCGGGGGCTAAAAATAATAATATCAAAATATAAAACATTGTTGTAAAAATTTTATCACAAAAGTTGAGAAAATTGAAGATTATAATTTTCTCAACTAATTATTATACAAATATGTAAATGCTACAACCTAATCATTTTTGAGCACATGAATAAGATTTTCATAAAATTATTTTCGATAATTATGGATTTCTTTTAATTTTTTTTCGCCTCTGCCCCATTATTTTTAATTTAAATTTATATTGTTAAACTAGGGGGCTCTGCCCCCTGAAAGCTACGGTTGCCAACCCCGTTCAGACACCGCAGAATCTAAGAACATGCTAATCTGATGGGTTTTTAAAATATAAGAGAAGATTGAATTATACTGAAAAAAGCTGTGCATATCTCCCTGTAAATGGGTTTCCATTCAATTCCCTTTGATTGCAAAAATGTAAACGCGAATCAGTTGCTGTTAAGACATCCAATGATTATTTTCGTTTTTGATTAAAGAGGATCAGTTAAACATTTGAAAAGTAGCTAAAATAAAATGAATTAAGTATACAGAGTCTTTGTCTCCCGATATTTTAAAACAATCTCTATAACAATAGCCTAAGTCATGTGGTTATCATCAACAGTTCCGGGCGGGCCACTTTGCTTTATATACTCTGGGTGCCATTTTGGTACTTTAATGTTAGCCATGCACAGGTGATAAGTTGCCAAATAT
The DNA here is from genome assembly GCA_963932465.1 of Maratus speciosus. Classification (NCBI taxonomy): domain Eukaryota; kingdom Metazoa; phylum Arthropoda; class Arachnida; order Araneae; family Salticidae; genus Maratus; species Maratus speciosus. The sequence goes on from OZ010786.1 coordinate 26,952,278, forward strand.
TATTTTATCGCCATCATTTCATCTATATTATAATAGTTCAAGTCATCAACTGTCATAAACAAATACGTCTGATCCCTTCGCTTTTCATATGAAAGTTCGACACAGATGTCATATACGATATTATCGCGATATTTTCCGACGCCAATTTGGGGAACGCATCAACAGCATAAACAACAACATCCGGCTTACCATATCAAGCAAAATAACAATACTTTGGTGCCAGTTAAGTACCCGTTGCGTATATGACATTGGCGTCAGAAAAAAAAATCGCGCCAATATGGGGCCGTATATAACATCTGTGCCAAAAGTTTTCCATTTTGAATCATTTTTTTTTTCAAATAAAACTATATAAAAGTTGTCATGGTCGCAAAGAATTCTTGGTATTCTTACGCTAGCCGGGTGCAAATCTCGCCAATAGCTTTTTTCAAATTGCCAGTTAGCATTTATTTTTCGAGTGGTAAATTAAAACACTGATTTGAAGTTGAAATTAAATGTCATGGTTTGTTGCATTATTGGCAAGAGTTCCATATTGTGTGATGGTTGGCGCGATTGGCGAAGGAATCCAAAAAGGAAGCACAAAAAAGCCATTTTAGCGTCTTATAAAATTTTTCAGGATGGCGGAAAAACATGGTCTTTAAATATTTGTAAACATATATATATATTTAATAAATGTTATATATGTCACATGTTAAAACAAGTGGGTAAGTGTGATCACAGATCGCACAGAGGGTTTCAATTAATATTCCTTTCAAAACACTTTATCCTTTTGAAAAATCTGTTAGTTCCACATTTCGCAACCAGGGGCGCACTCTATTCAAACAAACCTCTATCCGAACGAAACTTCGTTTTACATACTATCCGTAGATATATTAGTGGAGGGGATTGGGCCCATAGCACCCGAGATAAGTAGGCGCCCTGGTGGTAAAAAATATGTAAGGCTATGGTGCATAATACGAAAGAATGGTCAAAGGGGTGTCGGCAAAAGTTGGAAAAGTGCTCCCCGGGTGAAAAGGGCGGAGGTTAGAAAAATTGCTTAAAATACACAAGTTAGAGCCCGAAGGAGTCAATAATATAAGACTTTTTGAAATTTTTATGATTTGTCTTGTAATTTTAGGTATTCAGTCGAGAAGTCTGAGGTCGTATGCAAAAATTCATGTCTCCAACTTAATTAAGGGCTCTCTTAGAAAGAATTTCTTAAAATACATAAGTGGTAGCTCAAAGGGTTAAACGTAAGACTTTTACAAGATTTTATGATTTATCGCCTGCCCTCAGGTGTTCTGCTATAAATATGCAAAATTTCAAATCTCCAATTCAATAAGGGGCTCAGTTAGAAAGAATTGATTAAAATACGCATGTGGGAGCCCAAAGGGTTAAATGTACGACTTTTTCAAAATTTAATGATTTGTCGCATAATGGTGTTCAGCTATAAGTATGCAAATTTTCACGCCTCAAACCTAAATATGGTCTCACTTAGAAAGAATTGTTTAAAATACACATGTGGGAGCCCAAAAGGTTAAATGTATGACTTTTACAAAATTTTATGATTTGTCGTTTGATGTGAGGTGTTCAGATATAAGTATGCAAAATTTCACGCCTCCAACCTAATTAGGGGCTCACTTAGAAAGAATTGTTTAAAATACACATGTAGGGCCCCAAAGGGTTAAATGTACGACTTTTTCAAAATTTTATAGTATGTCGTTTGATGTGAGGTGTTCAGCTATAAGTATGTAAAATTTCACGCCTCCAATCTAATTAGGGGCTCACTTAGAAAGGATAGTTTAAAATACACATGTGAGATCCCAAAGAGTTAAACTTACAACTTTTTCAAAATTTTATGCTTTGTCGTTTGAATCTACGTTTTGTCAACTATTATGAACCGACGCCAAAAATAATTTGGATTGTGCTCTAATTTCGCCAGACATTCTTTTGAAATTGACATACGAGTGTGTTTAATGTCAATAATGAGCAATCGCGGCACCCATCTTGCCGAAAGCTTTTTCATATCCAAATGAGTTGTTAAAATATTTTGCACCTGCTCAGTTGAGTTACCCACAGTCTCAGCAATCTCGCGTACTTTCACTCTCCGATCATTTATGAAAATATCGCAGATTTTTTCTATCATTTCTGATGTCGTAACCTCAGTTGGGCGACCTGGACATTCTTCATCAAAAAGGCTTGTACGCAGCGTTTGAATTCAGCTGTCTAATATTTTATGGTTGATAACGAAGGTGCAGAGTCCCCATAAACTTCGCTGAGTTCCGCTTTAATCTCGTCATTAATTTTCTTTTTCAAAAACAGGTATTTTATCACTGCTCGATATTCAATTTTTTCCATTGTTGAAATATCACCAAAGTTGTTCTATTCAAATGGCTACCACTCACAAACTAAACGACGTAGCAACTTGGCGATTAGCCAAGTTTGTTGTGAAAGGTCACCATTGCGAAATAAATCATTTTTTAAACTCTAGTAGCGCCATTTCTGGCCGAGGCCAGGTACTTATCATACAACCCTCGTATTTTAATCGGAAATGAGACGCTTATTCCGACGCAGTAAACTGTTAGTTTATACGATTATAATTTCTCGAGTTACAAGGATGTTTCTTTTACGCAATTCGGTACTACTCGATTATCCTGCCAACCGAAAAGCTATCGCCGAACTATAAGATTAAATGCCAATAATGGCTTATCGTAAATGTCAAGCATTTTGATGCATCTCCATAACTATACGGGGGGTTCCTATAGGAGGAACTCTGTTCTGTCGCCAAATGCCGCCAAGTTTGTCGCCGATTTGGCGATACATCGCCAAATTTGGCGACCAAAATGACTAATCAAAAGTGACGCCAAATTGGCGGTATCTCTAATATTTCGCCAAATTCCCATAGAGTTCCATTGTAAACCAATAATGTTTATTTGCTTACAGAAAATCAACAAATTCTGATATTTTAATTCAACAAAAAATAATATTAGCTTAAGGGATTATATTAATTACATTTAAGGGAGTCCAAGTAAATTAAATTATGAATAAACGTAACATGATACAATGCTTAGCATGTATCACATGTTTTATTTTCATATTTTATATTATGTATATCCATGATTGGTAAGTATTACGATGGCCCCAACGACTAGTTTTCAGTTCTAATGCGAAAATGACAATCAAAAGAAATAATAATCTACAATTTTTCAACAATTTTTCCGTTAATTTCGACAGAAATGAAGTACTTCTGTTGCCAACATTAAAGAGATTGGATTAAAAATTAATATCTCAAAAATGAACTGAGATGCAGTTTTCAATCAAATTATATTTAAAAGTACTTTTTTTTTTCTATACGACTAAAAAATGAAAATGTGCGATGGTTAGAAGTATAAAAACTTGCAGTAGAGGTTATCCGTATTTAATCATACAATGATATATCTGCTTTGTTTTACGGCTGGCTTATACAACGGAACGTTATTTTTTGGAGACGGCACTTTAATTGCTGGCCGAAAGAAATAGTATATCGGGGGCTAAAAATAATAATATCAAAATATAAAACATTGTTGTAAAAATTTTATCACAAAAGTTGAGAAAATTGAAGATTATAATTTTGAAATTATAATCTTAACAAATATGTAAATGCTACAACCTAATCATTTTTGAGCACATGAATAAGATTTTCATAAAATTATTTTCGATAATTATGGATTTCTTTTAATTTTTTTTCGCCTCTGCCCCATTATTTTTAATTTAAATTTATATTGTTAAACTAGGGGGCTCTGCCCCCTGAAAGCTACGGTTGCCAACCCCGTTCAGACACCGCAGAATCTAAGAACATGCTAATCTGATGGGTTTTTAAAATATAAGAGAAGATTGAATTATACTGAAAAAAGCTGTGCATATCTCCCTGTAAATGGGTTTCCATTCAATTCCCTTTGATTGCAAAAATGTAAACGCGAATCAGTTGCTGTTAAGACATCCAATGATTATTTTCGTTTTTGATTAAAGAGGATCAGTTAAACATTTGAAAAGTAGCTAAAATAAAATGAATTAAGTATACAGAGTCTTTGTCTCCCGATATTTTAAAACAATCTCTATAACAATAGCCTAAGTCATGTGGTTATCATCAACAGTTCCGGGCGGGCCACTTTGCTTTATATACTCTGGGTGCCATTTTGGTACTTTCATGTTAGCCATGCACAGGTGATAAGTTGCCAAATATTATTTTATCGCCATCATTTCATCTATATTATAATAGTTCAAGTCATCAACTGTCATAAACAAATACGTCTGATCCCTTCGCTTTTCATATGAAAGTTCGACACAGATGTCATATACGATATTATCGCGATATTTTCCGACGCCAATTTGGGGAACGCATCAACAGCATAAACAACAACATCCGGCTTACCATATCAAGCAAAATAACAATACTTTGGTGCCAGTTAAGTACCCGTTGCGTATATGACATTGGCGTCAGAAAAAAAAATCGCGCCAATATGGGGCCGTATATAACATCTGTGCCAAAAGTTTTCCATTTTGAATCATTTTTTTTTTCAAATAAAACTATATAAAAGTTGTCATGGTCGCAAAGAATTCTTGGTATTCTTACGCTAGCCGGGTGCAAATCTCGCCAATAGCTTTTTTCAAATTGCCAGTTAGCATTTATTTTTCGAGTGGTAAATTAAAACACTGATTTGAAGTTGAAATTAAATGTCATGGTTTGTTGCATTATTGGCAAGAGTTCCATATTGTGTGATGGTTGGCGCGATTGGCGAAGGAATCCAAAAAGGAAGCACAAAAAAGCCATTTTAGCGTCTTATAAAATTTTTCAGGATGGCGGAAAAACATGGTCTTTAAATATTTGTAAACATATATATATATTTAATAAATGTTATATATGTCACATGTTAAAACAAGTGGGTAAGTGTGATCACAGATCGCACAGAGGGTTTCAATTAATATTCCTTTCAAAACACTTTATCCTTTTGAAAAATCTGTTAGTTCCACATTTCGCAACCAGGGGCGCACTCTATTCAAACAAACCTCTATCCGAACGAAACTTCGTTTTACATACTATCCGTAGATATATTAGTGGAGGGGATTGGGCCCATAGCACCCGAGATAAGTAGGCGCCCTGGTGGTAAAAAATATGTAAGGCTATGGTGCATAATACGAAAGAATGGTCAAAGGGGTGTCGGCAAAAGTTGGAAAAGTGCTCCCCGGGTGAAAAGGGCGGAGGTTAGAAAAATTGCTTAAAATACACAAGTTAGAGCCCGAAGGAGTCAATAATATAAGACTTTTTGAAATTTTTATGATTTGTCTTGTAATTTTAGGTATTCAGTCGAGAAGTCTGAGGTCGTATGCAAAAATTCATGTCTCCAACTTAATTAAGGGCTCTCTTAGAAAGAATTTCTTAAAATACATAAGTGGTAGCTCAAAGGGTTAAACGTAAGACTTTTACAAGATTTTATGATTTATCGCCTGCCCTCAGGTGTTCTGCTATAAATATGCAAAATTTCAAATCTCCAATTCAATAAGGGGCTCAGTTAGAAAGAATTGCTTAAAATACGCATGTGGGAGCCCAAAGGGTTAAATGTACGACTTTTTCAAAATTTAATGATTTGTCGCATAATGGTGTTCAGCTATAAGTATGCAAATTTTCACGCCTCAAACCTAAATATGGTCTCACTTAGAAAGAATTGTTTAAAATACACATGTGGGAGCCCAAAAGGTTAAATGTATGACTTTTACAAAATTTTATGATTTGTCGTTTGATGTGAGGTGTTCAGATATAAGTATGCAAAATTTCACGCCTCCAACCTAATTAGGGGCTCACTTAGAAAGAATTGTTTAAAATACACATGTAGGGCCCCAAAGGGTTAAATGTACGACTTTTTCAAAATTTTATAGTATGTCGTTTGATGTGAGGTGTTCAGCTATAAGTATGTAAAATTTCACGCCTCCAATCTAATTAGGGGCTCACTTAGAAAGGATAGTTTAAAATATACATGTGAGATCCCAAAGAGTTAAACTTACAACTTTTTCAAAATTTTATGCTTTGTCGTTTGATGCGAGGTGTTGAGCTATAAGTATGCAAAATTTCAATCCTCCAACCTAATTAGAAGCTCACTTAGAAAGGATTGTTTAAAATACATATGTGGGAGCCCAAAGGTTAAATTTACGACTTTTTAAAAATTTTATGATTTGTCATTTGGTCTGAGGTGTCCAGCTATAAGTACGCAAATTTCACGCCTTCAACTTAATTAGGGGATCACTTAGAAAGAATTGTTTAAAATACACATTTGGGAGCCTAAAGGGTTAAATATACGACTTTTTCAAAATTTTATGATTTGTCGTATGATGTGTGGTGTTCAACTATAAGTATGCAAAATTTCAAGTCTACAACATGTATAGTTTTTGAGAACGGGCTCTGTGACGGACAGACAGACGGACGGACAGACAGAGGAGCAAGATGAATAGGTTTTCGTCTAAAAAGTACCCTAAAAAGTACGATGTTTACACGGATAGTTTTATATATATTGCGTATAGATATATACCTTATACATACATAATATATATACACCTATAAATAAATATGGTACTTCTTATTTATCCGGTCGACCAAATTACTGTCGCCAAATTGTAAGATTAAATGATAATAATGGTTGCCATTAATTAATTAATTGTAAGATTAAATGCCAATAATAGCCAATAACACCATTAATTCGACGTTCTATTTGTATTTTTAATAATGTTTTACAAATTTATTTGTTCTTTCGTTACTTAAAATAAAAATTATGTCAATGTGTATAATTTGGCGAGTGGCTTGGCGATTTATATAATTTGGCGAAATTGGTCGACGGGATAACTAAGAACTACCATAAATATTATGTACTTATATATAATTTTATGTATTTATTATGTTAATTATACGTCAAATTAAAACAAAGTTATATATTTTTTCCGAAAAATATAGACTAAATGCAAAAAAATACGCAAAAAACATATGAATAAAGTTCATTCCAGAAAAAGCAACCCCAAAGGCTGAAGATCGCAACCAAATCGATTCATTTAATGCCAAAAAAAAAAGTTCTCCAATAAAACCAGCAGACAATATGGAACTCTTCCCGCATTATTTAACATTTGGCCAGATGTCATATACATCTGGTATGAGCAAGTCTGGCGTGATTTTTTTTTCTTTTTTTTTTTACGAAAATTCAGCGAAAACCTCGTTTTCGAATACCAGTTACATATGCATTTTGGGTATTACTTAGTTATCCCGTCGACCAAAAATCTATCGCCAAACTATAAGATTAAATGTCAATAATGGTTGATCGTAAATGTCACATTCACTTGACTTTAAGTAAGTTACACATGTTTACGTCATTAAGTGATTTTTATTTCGACGTTTTATTTGTATATTTTTTAATGTTATACTAATTTATTTGTTCTTTCGTTATTTAAAATAAAAATTATGCCCATTTGTATAATTTGGCGATTTATATAATTTGGCGAAATTGGTCGAATGAATAACTAAGTAGTACCGTATCATAATATTAAAATATTTAATTGCTTAAAAGACGTTATAAAAACACATTAAAAGTAAATTAAAAATCTATATTACAAATATATTTTATCTATATTTACAAAATATAGATTTTTAATTTAATTTTTATGTGTTTTTATAGCGCCTTTTTAGCAAATAAATATTTTAATAGTATGATATGATTAGTACGTTAGTATGATTAATGGACGTAATTTTGATTTACTACTCGCACTTATTTACGTAATTATTACCGTATTTTTTAATGATTTTCTATTACTTTCAAAAGGAAATAACAACAACAACAAAATAATTTATATGGTTTTAAAAAAGAAATAAAAGTAAATAAACAACAATAGCCGAGTTACCATGTCAATCAAAATAATGCCATTTTGGTGCCAATCAGAATCTTTCGATTTGGCGAAAGATTGTTCACGTAAATTGAATTATAAATAAAAGTAGCACGATATATTTCTTAGCATATATTTAAGGGTGGACAAAATGGTCGCGAAATTAATTTAAAATAAACTTTTCTGAAATCCAAAAAAATAATATCTGTTCTGATTAAAATTTGAGTTGCCATCATTAGAAAAATGTACTTAAAATTAGAAAAAATTAATATTTCGAAAACTAATTCGAATTTAAAAATTCTAATACCAGTTGATCTGCAGATCAATACGGATTTTTGGTGTTAATTTCATCGCAAAGTATTCCATATTTTAGGAGAAATCGCCGTGAAACATAATCAGCTGTTTAATCAGTCATTTCAAAGAATCGTTTCATAAATTCGTTTCATTAGGATTTTATATGTATAGGGTAGATGTAATTATTAAAATATTAAATTATTGAAAAGCAGATTATGTTGCATGTAAATATATTGTATAATGATGCTTTTTATTAGAATTATCGCGTTTCCCATAATTAGTTTTTCAAAATATTTGATATATCTAATTATTTTTTTAAGTAATGACAATTGAAACATAATCTATAATATCGCAAAAGAAGTCGTTATGCTTTTTTATCCAATTAGCTGAAAAAAAGGTAAATAAAAAAATAAATAAAGTATTCTTACTTTAATTTTATTTTATTAAAGGCTGGAATCGTCACTTTTTATAGATTAAAGACGTTTGAAATTTCATTATTTATGAGGGCATAAGCGGTATTAATTTACATAAGCAAAAACTTATTTTTAAAGGAAAGCTTCTTGCTCTTAAAGCAGTAAAGAATTGTTACTGAACATCATTTTTCATTACTTTTTGTTTCTCCAATAAAGAAGCAAAGTAGTAAAATAAGGAAACTTTGTTTTGTGTTAAATGATCTTGGGGGTGAAAGTTAGAGAAATATTCTTTCCTTTCCTTTTATTAACGCCTGATTATTTTTTTTATTCTGTTGAAAAAATGCTCAAAAAGAAAACATAATTTAATTTTTTATTATAAATCATGGTCTTTAAATTATAACTGCAACACTTTTTCAAAAGCATTTGTTTTTATTTATGTGCAGTCGCTCTAAAAACATAAATATATTACATAAAAATATAATATATATATATATATATATGAAAAATGTTAAATAAAACCCTTTAAAAATTCAAAAGTCAAACTGAATTTTACGATTTAAGTTAAAATCCACCAGTTCTTTTTCCTAACTTTATATCTTCTCTTCAAAACCCATTTGGACCCTGGAAATTTGTTTCCTAGCCAGATAGTTGTTACTTAGTGACTTAATTTTGCACGATCTTAAAAATAAACATTCCATCGTTAGTACTTTTTGCAGACGTTTTTGGTTAGTGATGCAGCCTCGTGTTTGCGAGCCTAGTTTTGTCATAAAGCCTTGCATTAATCAAGAGCCAAATAAATTAAATGTTATTCCCAGACTGACACCTTCGCCCCATCTTCGAAAATATCACAAGCACTAAAATATTAGTAAAAAATCCCGCGAAAAAGATTAGAGATTGCAAATTTTAGACGCCTGCAAGATCTACGACCATGTAAGTCCCGCTGTATATTACGTATTTGCAGTATATGTAGGTATTGACGGAAATACCTTTCCCGAGTCCAATTATTATCTTCAACGTATCTCATCCGAAGACGTTACATACATTTATGTGTGTGTGTGTTACTGTAAAAGCCCGAAGTCGGCTAAATCCTAGATTTTACAGTTAAATTCTAGTACTTACTAATGTGCGTTGCTAAAAGCCTAAAATATACTACTTAATGTTTAAATTTCGGCATTTTCCCAAGCTATGCCGGTAAAAGGTAAGATTTAGGGAACTTTTCTGATAAAAGACCGAAATGAAGGATGAGGCTTCTCATTTATTTGTACGTTTAGCTTCACTTTTGAGTATTATCTGTTTGCGACAGTTGCAGAGAAACTTCGATCAAGTCTGGACGGTTGTGAAAGACAACGACAAATAATCAATTTTTTACTTTCGTATACATACATAAGAAAAAGGTACTAGAATGTTGAAATTTTAAAAATGCAATTGTTTGATGAATTTGCACGTTTTGGCGCGTTTTTTTGCATGTCCGGAACACGAATTAACTATTCATTGAAAATGTCTGTCTGACTATATTACAAATTTCCGGAACGTTTTATTTTAAGAACTAATGAAACGTCAGATTTAATTAGACCTTCACATAAATTGGTGCTGATTCAGTTTCGATTATACCCCTGCTGTATATCCGTACACAATGTTAACATATATTAACATATACCGCTGTGGTGGTGTGTTTTTCACGATTCCGTTATAGTTATATCCTGGAATGTATCGCTTAAAAGTTCACCAAATTTAATATGTGCGATATACAGGGTGATCTTTTTTTAAAGTGACAGTGTTTGGAACGCCCTGTAGCGCGATCTAATAGCCGAAATGACACCAAACTTAGTATTTAGACTAATCAAGACATGGGAAAAACGATTACGTGAAAAAAAGTTTAGTTCCAAAAATCGCTGCTCGGGCATTTTGTGGCGCTTTGCAATGTATAAAATGTGAGAAAATAAAAATACTAACACATACAATCGTACAGATAAATTATTAATGTTTATTTACTACATTAACTTCCCCGGTGAGGAATTAGACCACCTTCAATGCGAGCACGGTTCTCAGAAATAACACCGTGTATTCTGTGCACAACGCTCTCCACAGCCGTACGTAACATATCACGAGGAATATTCCGCACTGTCTATGTTATGTTGTCCTTTAGAATAAACAAATTGGATACTCTACCAACATAAACTTGAGATTTCAAATATCCTCAGAGCCAAAAATCGCATGGCGTGAGGTCAGGGGAACGAGGCGGCCATGAAACTAAAAAACTCCGACTTATGACTCTATCATCAACGAAGTTTTGGCGCAACAGCTGCTTTACCTTATTACTAATGTGTGGCGGAGCACCATCCTGCATAAAGATTGTCTGTTGGAGACGGTTTCTTTGCTGAAGTTGTGGAATAACAAACGTTTGCAGCATTTCGTGGTACCTTTCTGCATTTATGGTGCACGTTTCGGGTCCTGTCGGAGTGATGGTCTCAAAAAAGAATGGCCCAATTACGAATTTGGCTGTGAAACCACACCAAATAGTGACTTTTGGGGGATTTAATGGGATTTCATGCACGGTTTGGGGCTGCTCAGAAGCCCAAATTCGGCTATTTTGTGTGTTTACGGACCCATTGAGATAAAAATGGCACTCATCTCCCCACAGAATGTGGCATGGGGAAGCACCGTCAATTTCTACCCTGGCAAGAAACGATAGAGCGAATGTCACTCGCTTATCATAATCACTTAGTTTCAGTTCGTGCAAGCGGCTGATTTTGTAGGGGTAAAATCCAATAACGCGCCACAAAACTCTCCATACCGTGGAATTATTCATGTCCAATTGTCGAGCTACACCCCGGGCGCTGCTAGCACAAGCAATGGTTCCCTGCGATCCTTCGACAATTGCAGTTGCCACATCAGTTATTACATCTTCTGGTACTTCTTTACGTCCTCTCCCAGCGCGAATGGTCAGTGACCCCGTTTCCTCGAACTTCTTAATCATTTTTTGAAGACCATTCAGCGATAAAGGCCCTTTCGTAATTTATTTCTGGTTCGAAATTCCTACGGATGCATTACACTGATTCATATAATACAGCTTCAGCAGTAACGCACGTTCCGGTAACGTGAGAAACATGTCCACTGGAGCTCGTTTACTTCAGCTGAGATTATTTGTCGGAGCTGTCTACTAATTGCTTTTATAGTCCCTATTACTGGCGCTGTCATCGCACAACATTTGCGTTTTTCTTTGATACCCGTGTTTTATGCTAATTCTCGTTATTGTAAACTACAGCAGCGCCACAATATGCCTAACGGCCATTTTTGGAACTACATTTTTTTTTCACGGAATCCTTTTTCCCATGTCTTGATAAGTCTAAATACCAAGATTGGTTCCATTTCGGCTATTAGATTGCGCTACAGGGCGCTCGAAACACTGTCAGTTTAAAAAAAGATCACCCTGTATATATAAATTTATATTATTTGATTTTTAACTTTATTTGCCGCATAAGGGACCCTTTTTACGATACAAATGAAAGCGGCACTTCAGTTTATATTTGGTAGAAATGCAGCAAATTAAACAATATATTTAGACCAATTTTGTATTTCAATACCCGCTGTAGAACTGTGCCATTTTTGTCACTGATCACGGTATCTCCGAGTTAAATTTCAGGTTGTTCTCAAATCCAGAGCTGCTATTTTCTGACACATATCTGAATAAATTTTTGTTCGGAAAAGTATATAATCGTCAGATGTTCTTGACACGGCCAGCGATTACTCATTTGAGGGTGAGTTTAAAATGTAGATTCGGGATTTTTTCGAATGGGGTATTGGTAAAGCTTGTTAATTTTTTTTTTCAAGAAAAGTCGGATATTTAAACTTAATTGCAAGGACATTTCGTCGTTATGAAATAATGGTTGGTGTTTTAACACTTATAGAATAATAGAGGATACAAATTAATACAAATTAGACATATTTTTAACAAGACTTAATGTTATTGTTAGATGTAAAATATGAATATTACAATTTGAATTAAATTTGAGAAGAAATGTTTGCTTTTCTGAATAAAATCGATATTTTTATTTTGATTGAACTACTATAGATTTTTTAAATGTGCTCGCTTAGAACATAGTTTACATGCGGATATTTTTTAATACTGTGAAAAATAAATTGCGAATAAGTTTAAATGAATGAGAAAATTGCAAATTTATTAAATTTCATAGCATTATTTTTGTTTGTCTCTTTTTAAATAAATTAGAAATTTTAATTTATTGAATTTTCGGTTTTTCATATAAAAAATAAATTCGAATTTTGGTATTAATATACAGCAATTACATAGACGAAATTTTTCCCTCCTCCGGGAATAATTAATGGAAAAACATGTTTTCTAAGAATACGGAAATTATTTGTTTAAAAAGAACGAATAATTTAGTGTATAAAGGCAAATTATATTGACAGATCTGTTGGGGAGAAAAAATTCAGATGCATTTTATTTTCGACGAGTCTTCAAACATAATGATATTGATATGCATTACTTATGGATATAAATATGCTTTCGCAGGGGTGTAGAATATGTAACATTTATAATTTTTTTACAGAGTTACATAAAAAACATTATAATCTATGGCATTACATTATAATCTATAGCGTAAAATCATGTGTGGTATATTTTAATGATGTTAAGGTACATCAAACATGCTATCATCGATCAGCGAGGTGCACTACAAAACTCTTTCTATAGATGACAAGGGCGCAACATTTACCATCATTTACAGAAACGCACAATATTAGTCAGTAACAGAACGGGATATAATAAGTTTCATTGTATGAAACAGTGAAATTTCTTAATATTCAGTTTGTGTTGGAAAATGTTTCGTATTCTATGCGTGATAAATGATTTTTTGTTCTCGTTTTTCTTTTACATTATATAAATATCACATCAATGTGAAACATATACATGCACTAAACAAATGTTTCTCCAGATATTGAAATATATATTCAATTTTATTTTAATAATTAACTAAATTTTAAACACATTATTATTGTTAACTATATAATTAAACTGGGCTTAATTCTACGTGAATACATTTGTCTCTGCCGGATGACTTTGTAATGCTTTATGTTAAATAACTCTCTAATACAATTAAGTACACCAACTAGTAATTCTATAACAATGTTTTGCCATAATTCTGAATTCCTATATTTTCAAATTATTCATCATAGAAGCATTATTAAAATGTGCCATTGTTTGCTTTGAAATTTTTAATATAAATCTCAATTATGTAAAAAACTTAATTTGGAAATAATTAATTGTTATTGAATATTTTCATTATTTAAAAAATATTACGGCTTCCCCATTAAACAAAGGAAATTTTTAATTGAAGAATAATCTAATAAAATCAGTTGTTTTTCAATTAAAATGTAATTAGTGTGATCATTAATTTTAATCTACCCTTTTAAAATACGTGCGCGTACATATGTAACCTCAAAAACTCGGAAACCACAGGGCACAGGGCTACGAAATTTGGCACACGGATCGCTGGTAGGGGGCCCATGAAAAATTGGCCAAAAAATTCGAAATTTTTAAATTTTTTATTTTACGTTTTTGACGAATTTTTGCCTTTCTTTACGTTCAACCCGTAATCGAGCGAATTCTAACCAGTTCTAAAGGTTTACTACAACGTGAGATATAGATATTACATACTCCACGCTGCAATACTAAGAAGCTATTACGGATATTACATGATAGTTCAATTACTTCGCATGCAAATAATTGGAGATTATTTCATTGCGCTAAATTATTACCTTTTTTTAAAAAAATAGAGAAAAACATTTTATCACAAATATCAACAAAACTTTTTATTCTATTTATTCCCTTATTCCAAAGATATGGTTTTGTCGTCTGCTGCCATAGCAACATGATAAATTAAATTTCATAAACAAAATTGCACAGTAGTAGAAAAAAATTCTAAATCGAATAGTGATTGAACATGAACTCCCGTGCATAGAACGGGTTGAACATCTAGTGATGTGTTAAATTTTGAGACTTTTATTTTATACAAATTAAACATATATGTCTAAATCCATAAAATTTCAGTAATTTTTAATCATACATATGTAGATAGGAAATAAATATGATTTAAAACATATCTATGTATTCAGTAACTAATATAAATGCAAGTATAGGTAAGAGTGTTAGTAACCAACTAATTAGTAAAAGATAATTTAATTTTTAATACAATTTTTGAGATTTCGTATATTAATTTATGTAAGTTTAATTCAAATGTTAAATACATTTCGTAACAATGAAATACCAAGGTAAATTTTAAGTAAAAATTATCTAAAACTGAAAGTACAGGATGCAAAGTTTTAGAACATCTATTGTTTAAGCTAACAATGAAGTCGAATTTGTGTAAAAAAAAAAAAAAAAAAAAAAAAAAAAAACTTAAGGTTCTTGTATAAAAGATGTAATTAAACATTAAGGTTTTGATATTTAAGGGCGACAGAGGTGGTGAGATTTAATGCAAATACAAATAGTTTTCAGATACATTATTTCCAAATGGTTATACGCATTGAATTTTTCAAGGAGTATGGCACCATTATTTCAAATTAAAAATTTCTATTTGATACGTATAGCACTTTTTTATAGCGTAATTAGTAATATTTCTCTGACGTTAAATAAGGTGGAAATTCTACTAAAAATTGTTGAAGAACTATACGCTAGAGTGGGCAGAAAAAAACTTTTTTTTTGTTTTTTGATTCGCTATACCGCGGAAAACTTGACTTTAGGGTAGCTTAGTAAAATGCAAAAACAAATTAAATATTTTTTTACGTTTGGCGGTAGCGCATCGCACTTGAATATTTGAAATTTATTGAAAAAGCAGTAGTTTTCTTTCTATTTTTTAAAGCTATAAACCAAAAAGATAAAAAACTGCTATGGTGAAAAGGCTTTAAAAGAAAGATCAAAAAGCACATTATAATAAAAAAAAGAAACAAAATTACTTCATTTAGGGTAGCGCAAAGCAATTAAAATATCCTTAAATTGACGTATTCAAGCTGTATTATGAGTTCTTCTACTCTGGTAGCAGTACAGCGCGACGAGCCCTGCTGCGAATTGGAGCCCGTCACTACTACTTATACTGACGCTTCACAATGCACTGTGAGATACGGAATAGTGTGCTTTATGACACAACGGTTCCATTGAGTTGATCACTAGAATTTTGCCGGCAATGATTAGCAGTGTGTTCTTCTTGTGTGTTTCAATCGCGTTTCTTAAAGACTGATTTAATTAATGACTGCTTAATAAGTGATTCGATCGCTGTGTTGTGGCTGTTTCCAAAAAAATTACTCGCAGTGACTTTAAGTGGCCGTTATCTCGCCATCCAAAAGAGTTACCGGTGAATAAACTTCCAACTTATGAAGACGTTCTCATGTGTTGCTTCCATGAAAATTACAACTTAGCCTTGAAATCAAACAACAGGTCAGTTAATTTTTCTCACGTTTCTATTATTGTGACGCCAAAAGTTAAATCTGTGTTTGATAAAGCTTCAATACTGACAGTAACGCCTTACAGAATTGTTCAGTTAACAAATGCGTATCATGACAGTTATCGTAATCTTATGGAGTTTTTTAAGCGTGATAAGGGAAAGTAAAAGTTGAAAAAGAGAGTTGAAGATAAAAAAAAAAAAAAATCTTTGTTATTGTTTAATGTCTCTGCGTGTAAGTGAAAATGACATTAGACTGCAATTGTAAAATGGTCCCTGAGGTTTGTGAGTGTCCTGCCTCTATTATTTGTAACTGTGAAAAAGCAAAAAATATAACCATCATTGAACTAAAATGAATGTATGCTTTCAAAGAATGTATGGTATTAGTAATATTGGAAGTATGGACGTAAAGGAAACAAAAAAAAATGATTAGATGTGATGCCACTGTTATTAATACGGTGGGGAAAACCGGTGTTATTCACATTGAAGAAGTTAAAAGACCACTACAGTGGGGAGAGAGGGTGGTGTATGCCTCTTACATTTCAATGAGTTGCCACTCCGGCATTTGTTTCGAAATTTAGATGGTGAAACAACTGGGCCAAAATCACTAGTCCGATTGGCGCGCAGCTCAGGAAATGTGAGAAACTACCACTGGTAAATTTAACAATGTTGAGAGTGAATTTCCACAACTGACCGGCAAAATTTAAGCAAAGATCAGCAGTACCTACTGGATATTATTTGTACTATAAAAGCAGGCAGCTGTCATGAAGATTTATCTGTTCTGAGCCTGCCGCACTTTCCACTCAAGGTGGGTAACGACGGAGAACAGAATTGTCCAGCTGTATTTAAGTATTGAAAATCCAACAGACGAACACAAGATTATAGTTTCTTTTCTCCTAATGTCTTATGTACCTGTATGGTTAAGTATAAAAAAAAAAAGGTAAATACTTCACAAATGAGCCGGAACATGTATTGAAAGTTATAAAATCGTCAAAATTCCTCTCTGAAAACTAGCTGAAGGTCACTGAACCAGTAATTGAGAGAAACGCATTTTTTGCCAATCCAGAAAATTTGCTTTTGAGTATGATAGTAGATAAAAGGGATCATATACGAGAGTTATGTTTCGGAAGAATTATAAAGGCTAGAAACTTAGCTTCTAAAAGAAAGTCAATCAGGTGTTTTCAAACATCCAAAATCATTTTTCGAGCTACAGACTACATCGAAATGATTCACTGGAACTGTACTACACTTTCACCACCACCTTTTTCTGAGAAGAGCCACCAACGAAGAAATTTTGTCTAAGGTCGAATCAGGTAAAACAGCGGCCCAGTGGAAATTTGACCAATTCCCATGTCAATCCCAAACAGTAGAACGGTGCGTGAAGCTGGTAACCGAGGCATCATAAAAAGTCTTCGGGTCCAGAGATGTTTTAATAAGAACAACACTTTTATCGAGATCTTAAGTGTCTAGTTTTTCAAGCAAATCTTATTTCAAACTTCCAAAAGATAGTAAAGACAAGTAAAGGACTATATTTTATTACAAAGTGAAATTACACTCAGGTACAATCAGATAAATGTAATCAAATCAGGTAATAGTACAATCAGAAAAATAGTTTTTATTTGAATAAAAATTTGTCATCTAAAAAAATGCCTTTTTTTTTAAACATAATCCGCTGCCAGTGTGTTGCGAAATGTATTTATTTCTTCATTTATTTATCATTCCTATACTCTTTTCTACTAAAATATATCTATAGCTGCTTGTTATATAAGTTATTTGATTTATTTCCATTTATTAGAAAAATTATCAAAATCGTGTTTTTTCTCAAATTTTAAGCCCGATGCGCTACCGCCAAACGTAAAAATTTATTTATTTTGTTATTGCATTTTACTAAGCTACCCTAGACACAAGTTTTCCGCGGTATAGCTAATCAAAAAGAGAAAAAAAGTTTTTTTCGACCCACCCTACTATACGCATTATATTTGTATATGTGTAGGATTCTTTTAATTTAATTTATTGATTGGTAAAATGAACTTTATATTTTGTACGCTGAGCTTTATATCTTGGTACATTATCATCGGTATATGTATTATATGATCTTTGAGCTATTATTTTATATTGCAATACTAAGTGACTCTTCCCCCTAGGAGCTACGATAACCAAGTAGTTGTAGTTAACTTCATTTTCGACAAAGCAGTGTAGTTCGCTAGAAAAAAAAGCAGATTATCTGAGCACTGAGAGACGTTTTTAACAGCGACATTCGTCATGACGGGACTACTAGTTAATATCTATTGTGTAATGCATTAACATTGAAAATGAAAATATTCATACTTGAAATCTAAATTTTTATGAGGCATAACGAATTGTTTATGCGAATTGTATTCTTCCTGTAACAGAATATTATACCACAAATCAATCAGTACAATCACCATTTTTTTTAATTATAATTTCCATACTTACGAATTTTTGCAGCGAACTAAAATTTCTACTTATAATTCACCATTAAAGATATATAATGATTTTCACTAGATTTTTATTTCACTTGACTGAATTTATTTAATATTCTGAAATAACTGAATACTGTGAAAAAAAATCTGTTTTTACATAATGTTAGTTTAAAAAAATACTTTTAACTAAATTTAATTACTGACTCAAATAAAGCAATTTTTACAAAATAAAAATTGCACCACAAAAAGGGTCGATTGTACAAGTTTTACTATCAAGACTTATTTTGTGACTTATTTTTTAATATTAACTGTAGCTACAAATTTTCATTAAAAGCAAATAAAACAACTTGCGCTTTATGCGTAGAAGATTAAATACTTCCGAAAATAAACACGGTGTTTCATAAAAGATGGGCAAAACTTTAAGAGGTGATAGAACACATAAAAAACAAACAAATTTCATCGAAGAGTGAATGTTCGGAAATAAAACGCAAAGGGGCTGGTGCATTTGGAAACTTGGTCCATGCAAACGTTAAAGCTCCATTCCTATTGCGAGTTATCGGGAGAAGAACAATACTAATAGTATGCAAATGTGATATGGGAAAGAAGAAAAACGCGTATGCAAATTTATACCTTTGATTACTACACAAAAACCACGGATCCGAGTGTGCAACTGTCAATCGCAGTAGAAATGTATCGGAAGATGTAGCCCGGCTGATATGCGTTTTAGCTATGGAACTGTAAATGGAAATGGCTCAAAGGCTCAACGATTATACGGAGAATGGTTTCCCAACAGACGGTTGCCTCACCGTAAAACATTTGAGCTCTTGCACCGACAGTTGTGTGCGACGGAAACCTTTCTCGTTTCGCGGTCGGATACAGGTCGAGCAAAGACGGACGTAATGTTAGTTGTGGAAGAAGCCATTCTGGACGTCGTGGCTGATCAGCCAAGTACAAATATACGAGTTGTTGCTAGTTAATTATGTGTATCACACTCCACGACATGGCGACTACTGAGGATAAACGTCTGCATCCTTATCATGTTCAACGAGTTCAGGAACTGATTAAAAGGGATTATCCTCGTCGTGTGAATTCGCTCGCTGTTTTCTACAGCAGAACGAGGAAAATCCAGATTTTTGGGCAACTGTGTTTTTCACAGATGAATGCACCTTCACACGACAAAGTGCATTTAACAACAAGAATCAACATGTATGGCGGATTTAAATCCACATGCCACTTTTTCACATGCTCATCAGTAACGCTTTTCTATCAATTTTTGGGCACGAATAATCGTAGACACGTTCTCGGACATTATCTTCTGTCTGAACGCCTTGACGGGAAAAATACGTCACGTTTCTGCAACAGGTGCTGTCAAACATGTTGATGGCCGTTCCCCCACACATCCGGCAAGTAATGTGGTTCCAGCAAAATGGACCACCCTCTCATTATGTACGAGACGTGCGAAACTATCTGGATATAACAATTCCCAACCAATGCGTTGTCCGAGGTGACCATCGCGCTCGCCAGATCTTTCCTGTCGCGATTTCTTTTTGCGGAGACAGCTGAAGGCTAATATGTATGAGAACCCCATTCAACCTGCAGAAGACCTCGTCGCCAGAATTTAGGCAGCTGCAGGGGAAGTGTGCGATATGCCTGTTGTTTTTTCGAAAGTTCGCTAATCCTTTATTCGCCATTGTATCGCATGCATAGGCACTGCTGGTCACTGGTTTTAACATTTATTGAAATCATATGTCATTAAACTTGCTTTTGCCACTTAAATGTTTTTTGTGTGTTTGTACCTAGTATAACAACATCTCCTTTGGCACCCCTTCTATATTTGCGTTTCAATTCCGACCAGGCATTCTTTCATGGAAGTTGTTTCTTTAGATGTATACTATCACCTTCTAAAATTTCCCATTTTTTATTAAACACCCAGTATATAAAAAATAATTCCATATGCAATATATGTACTCGAATTTGTTCATTTTGCCTAATTAAATCTAATCAAAATACACAATATGGTACTATATTTTTTAATAAATAGACAGCGTGCATGTGCAATGTTCCATTCTAATAACATAATTTAATTTGGTGACTGTCGACATTACGTAAAAGCTGCAGCTTACATAGTTGCATAAAAAGATCAATAATCAGACGCAGAAAAGGGAAGCAAAAATTTCTGGTCGCCAGTAGAAAAATATTTGTCGCCTCTCGGGAATTTTCAATTGTAGCCTCCTTTTTTATTTAATCATTTATTTAAAAAAGCAAAATATTAGTTTATTGAAAAAGTTTAATCATAAGCATGGTATTTTATCTTGAATTGACTAAACTCCTAAAATAAATTAATAAATGTATTTAGAACGTTAATATAAATTACATTTATCTTATGAAAATTAAAATACCAAAAAATTATATATAGAAACATTATAAAATTTGTCTGAATGAAGTATGGCTACTTTTCCAGTTTAGGCGGATATTTTTTTTTAAACTTGCGGAATTCAGGCTTCCGAAAATGAGATTTGTTTTCAAATTGATATAAACAACTATGAAAACAAAGCTGATGAACTTTAATATTTGATTATATATATATTTATATGATATAGATAAAATTTTATTCATATACTAGAGGTCTTTGCTCCCTCCAAGCTATGATTGCCAACCCCCGTTCAGACACCGCAGAATCTAAAAGCAGGCTAATTTGATCGATTTTAAAAAGATTAGAGAAGACTGAATTATAATTAAAAAACCTATAGCTATCTCCCTGTAAACGGTTTTCCCTTGAATTCCCTTTGATTTCGAAAATTTAAGGCCGAATCAGTTGCTTTTAAGACATCCAATGATTGTTTCCGTGTTTGATTAAAGAAGACCAGTTAAACATTTGAAAGGAAGCTAAAATAAAATGAATTAAGTAAACAGAGTCATTGCCTCCCGGTATTTTTTAACAGCGTTATCAAACGATTGACATAATACAATTTACTACAGTTACTAAAATTTACCACTTTAACACTTTCAAGGGCAGTGGTTCATTTTTGGACCACTTAATTTTAATTCTTATATGCCATATCGGCACCAGAATATTGCAATGAAAATTTTCCTTTTATTAAGTGAACAAAAGCATTTTCGTATTTCGAAATTTGTTTGTAAATTCTGGTGCCATTCAATGATTTCAACATTTTACGAATGGAAGTATCTTGCCCCTGAAAGGGTTAAACGCATATTAATGTATTTATTATTTTAAAGTTTCGTTTCTCTTTTAATATTTACGTGTAAATACAATTTTCAAGGCATAATTTTCAACATTTTCCTACTTTTAACGCTTACTCATTTAATAGCAATTTTAAATAAATTTTTAATCGTTAGGAAATATTGTTATTTGCGCTGTTTTTAGAATTGAAAACAATCTCTATAATAATAGCCTAAGTCATGTGACTATTATCAACAGTTGGGGTGGATACCTTCGCTTTTTATATTCCAGACAGCCATTTTTTACTTTAATGTTAGCCAACCACAGACGATAAAACGCCAAGTATTATCCTATCGCCATCATTTCACTTATATTATAATAGTCCAAGTCATGTAACCGCCATAAATAATTACAACCCTTCGCTTTTCATAAGAAAGGTTTCCATTTTGAGTAAGGAATCAAAGTTATTTTTTCGAATAAAATTACATAAAAGATGCCATGAGCGCAAAGAATTCTTGGTACTTTTATGTTAGCCGGATGAAAATCTCGCCAATAGCTTTTTTTTAACTCGCCAGTTAGCATTTTTCGAGTGGTAAATTAAAACTTGGTTATCCCATCGACCAATAATCTATCGCCAGACTATAAGATTAAATTCCAATAATGATTATCGTAAATGTCCCATTCACTTGATTGTAAAGAAGATATACGTGTTTACGCCATCAAGTGATTTTTATTTCGACGTTTTATTTTTATTTTTATTAATGTTATCTAATTTATTTGGGCACATATGTCATATACGCCACATATTGGCGCAATTTTTTTCCGACGCCATTTTGGCGAAAACCTCAACAGCATAAACAACAACATGCGGATTACCAAATCAAGCAAAATAACGATACTTTGGCGCCAGTTAAGTATTCGCTGCGTATACGACTTTGGCGTCAGAAAACAAAATCGCGCAATTATGGGGCGTATATGACATATGTGATTTTATTTGTTCCTTCGTTATTTAAAATAAAAATTATGTCAATTTGTATAATTTGGTGCGTGCTTTGGCGATTTATATAATATGGCGAAATTGGTCGACCGGATAACTAAGTGATACCATTAAAACATTGCTTTAAATTTGAAATTAAATGTCAGGATTTGTTGGATTATTTAATCCGGTTTGGTTTGATTTTTTTATTTTTTACGACAATTTGAAGAAAACCTCGTTTTCGAATACCAGTTACGTATTTATTTTTAAATTATTTTCGGTTATTTTTAAAATGAAATAACAATAAATGAAAAAAAAATAGTTAATAACTATAGAACAAAACAATTTATAACATTTTTTTAAATAAACAGAAAATAAAGGTAAATAAACATTTATTAATAAGTAAGCAAAAATAGCCGGGTTACCATGTCAGGTAAAAAAACGACCTTTTAGCGCTATTTAGGTACCCCGGTGCGTATATGACATCTACAATTAATATTTTTCTTTTCGTTTCGCTAAAAAAAAAAAAAAAAAAAAAAAAGTGAAAGCCACTGATTTTCAGTTTTTCAGTTTTATATGAAAGTTTTGTATTAAATAAAATTATAATGAAATTTAAAAAAAAGCATTGTTCTTAGGATACATTTAAGGGAAGCCAATCTGGTCGCCAAATTAATTTAAAATAATAACCTTTTCTAAAATATGAAAAAAAAATATCTGTTATGATTAAAATTAGAGTTGCCATCATTAGAAAAAAGCATTTAAAATTAGAATGAAATTAATATTTCGAAAACTAATTCGAATTTAAAAACCAGTTTTGAGATCTGCCGATCAATACGGATTTTTGTTGTTAATTTTATGGCAAATTATTCCATATTTTAGTAGAAATTGCCGCGAAACGTAAACAGTTGTTTAATCAGTCGTTTCATAAAATCGCTTCATAAATTCGTTACATTTCATTTGTTATATATCCGTTTCATATATTCGCTTCATTAGGATTTTATATATATATATAGGATAGATAGATGTATTATCATTATTATTTATATACAATTTACACCTGTTTGTATACAAAAATATATAAATAGCTTTTTGTTATTTATTAAATTATACGAGTGTAAATAATGAAAAATTTGTTTGTGAATATGAAACAGTAAATTGGTTGCCGAAAAATATGCTGCCAAGTATGCATATCTCGCCAAGGTAATGGTCCCTATATAGGAAAAGTACAAGTATGCGACATCTTAAGAACAACATTTTTTTTTTTTTTTTTTTTTTTTTGTTAAATATTTTGGAAGACATTACTCATACAAACTCCTGACCAATATTCTTAAAGCGTCAACTTACTGGCAATTTACCTTATATAAGTTTTGTAAAAAAACAATTGTCGTAGTTCTTCAAAATCTGCATTCTAAAAGTTTTTACTTCTGTACTTATAGCATATGTTCTTGTGTACGTCTGTATTTTTTTTATCCAAAGTACCTACAGCATTATCTGGCTTCTATTCACTAAGTAAACCACACTAGTGAATCATCATTAGATCTTTCAAAATTGATTCTTTGAGTCAAAATTTAAATTCCCCCCTGCCCGTAAATAAACAAACACAATTATCTGGAAATATTTATTCCAAAAGTCACATGAATGTTTCAGTTACTTTTCAACATAAGAACCGCCGGAATTGTAACACGTATCACAGCGTGGGATAACTTTTTGTTGTCCATTGTCAAAGAAACCTGCCACCTGTGAATGGAGCCATCTCGTCACAGTTGTCAAACCTCGTCTCATCAACCGTAACGATCCTGTTGAGGTACTCGTTTCCCTCATCGTGTTAGCGATGCTGAATTGTTCAGAAAAGATCGGCGATGCATGAAATTATCACGAAACACTTATTGTTCTGGAAGTTGTGCGCCAGGTAGTTGCGCAGTTCCTTACACCCGAACACAAAACCAAACATATAAGAGCAACATGAATTTTCTGCAGCGATACCAAGATGAGGGCAAGGAGTACCTCAACACGATCGTTACGGATGATGAGACATTTGTTGACAACTGTGACAAAGTAGCTCCATTCCCAGGTGGCAGGCTTCTACGACACTGAATTACAAAAACTTATCCCATGCTATTGAAAGTAGTTCCAGTGGTTCTTATATTGAAAAGCTGTAACGGATATCTTTTGCAATAAATCTTTCCAGATATTTATGTTTTGTTTCTTTTTATGGACCGTGGGATGATGACCCTCGCATTTTGGTCGCTACACTGTAAAAAAATAGTTGGAAAGTTTAGTATTCTAACAGGAACGTTTCTGATGGTATCGGATATGTGAGAGCTATTTCCATTTTTCGAAACAACGGAGAACGTTCCGGGATGTTTCGGTTTACCTTCAATGAAATAGTAAAAGCACGCGTACGCATACGCTCCAAGTATTTCTCCACTATTTCTCCTCACGCAAAAACTGATTAAGCAAGCAGCAAAAGTCACCTCCTCTGTATGAGATATCGGCGTAGGGAACTTTACATTTCACCACGTGTATTTCAATCCGCTTTTATTTTGAAAAAAAAAAACTAATTTAATATATTTGTTATTTTGTGATTATTTTTTACTGTGTTTTAAAATCCTGCAAGAACGATTTAAAATGCATTTTGAATTTAAAGAAATCGTTGTATCTTGAATACAAATACCTCGAAGTGAGGAATCAAAACTACTTTCGTTTTCAGTAGATTAGTTACAAGCAGAAATTGTTCTCTTTTAGAAACTTTCATTCCACCTGCAATTTGGTCCGTAGCTTATTTAGATAATACGTATTATTTAAATGCTCTAATTTTTTTTTAACTATAGAAGTCATTTCTTTAAAAAGTCATTCTATTTAGAACTTTGAGTCACCATATGAAGTGTTAAATAATAAATTCTGACATGCGAAATTTATGTAAATTTTAAGATTTCGAATTAAATTAATACTATATATATATACAGTATAGCCTCTTTTATCCAAAATTCTGGGTTAACCGAAATCCATTTTTAAAGCTTTCTTTCTATCACATTCCTAGCGTGCAAAATCCATTTTGAAAGCTTTTTATCTTCTTTCCTTTTAAGTATCATATTTCTTGTGTTCAAGCGGTCCTTTCCGAACTACGAGTATATATAAATATTTTTGATCCCCTTTCTGAAAGTTTCTTTGAAATTAACTTGAGCTCCCGTAAGCTGCAGAGTGGAACGGAGAAAACGTACAAATTAGCAATTCTGAAGCTTTTGAATGTTTTGAAAAAGGTTTGGCATGGCTGGAGCAGTACAAAGACTGTGATACTGGTGAACTAATAATATTAAAAATTCCGCGATAGAGCTTCAAAGCAAAGGCAATCGAAAGTGCGACAAATAAAACATTTTTTCAAACCCTTGTGATATATGCAAACGGAACGTAATTTCAAAATTAAAATTCAGGTAATTTATTCCTGTTTCGTTTCTGCTATTGCTTTATTATATTAAGCTCTTGTTCCCATAATAAGAAGTATTGCATGCGAAAATTTCGATATTCAGAAAGACGGTCGGTCCCAATTACATCGAATAATCGAGGTTCTACTGTATATATATGTGTACAATATATGCATTAATTCTTTGGAAAATGTTTATGAATGTAGTAATTTAAGAATACAAATACAGTAGACCTCGATTATACGAAGTATTTGGGATCGACCTTCTTTCAGAGATTTTCGGATAATCGAGAATGCTTCAATTTTTAATTTAAGGAGAGATACATGCAATATTTCCTATTATGGTAACAAGTGCTTAACAAAAATAAAGCAATAGCAAAATAGAAACAAGAATAAATTACCTGAATTTTTATTTTGAAATTAAATTCCTTTACATATACAGGGTGCAATATGTTATCTATCGCCGACCTTTAATTTCTCAACCGTTGGTCGTAGACGTATAGTTCCAATTACAAAAACTTTCAAATGAGGTAAATATTCATGTTGTGGCATTATTTACAGTAAAAAATCAATTTTAAGAAAATTACAAAATCTAACTTTTTATACGGTCCCCCAGTCCCTATAGTTATATTTAGTAAAAGTTTACACATATCATAACAGATATAACACAAAGAGTTTGACATTTGTAGTACAAAAATTGACAGAGTTATTAAGTTTCAAAGTTTGAGATTTTTTCGCATGATTTTGTCTTTCAATGAGGGATCAGTTAAAAGACTAATTAAAGTAATTAGAGATCAAAATCAGGGTGCAATGTCTTTTTTACTGCGAAACCACCTTTAGCCGGTATCGCCAAATTGGGTGATCACCAAAGAGGGTTATTTCATTAAAATATTTTAACTGACATTTAGGGGTCGTATACAAAGCGAAGAATGAAATATTGAAATTAAACTGAAAAATAAATATCAATTTATTATAATATTTGAAAACGATCTACCATAAAAAATGAATATGTCAAATGACTGCTTGAGATACTGCTCATAGTGTTCTCAATTGGTGGCAATGCACAATTGAGTGCGTGACAGTAATGTGTCCTGGACACGTTACGGCTCAGCAGGTGTGTAAACTGTGCGATAATCAAGGATGATGCCAGATAAACCAGATAAACCTTCAGATAAACCAGAGAAGTGGTCTCAGTCACATAGACCCATCCCTTGATGTAACCCTAGAGGTACAAATCCATGGGTGTCAAGTCCGGTGAAAGCGGTGGTCACTCTACAGGACCACCATATCTAAGGATCTGTTGACGGAATTCGGTGGTCAGATACGCCCGGACGTTTGATGTTTTGTGTGGAGAGGGCTTCATCATGTTGAAACCACACTCGGCATGCATGTCGGAGAGGCAAATCTTCATGCCAATCACGTACCGTGTTTGTAGCAAATGCAGTTGACGATTGCCCGTTAAGATCCCATCGTAAAAGATGGGTCCAACAATCTGGGTTCCCCATATACCGCGACACACGTGTCGTACTGGGCGGGCTATGTGGATGTTTTCCAGATACCAGTAATCCACATTGTGCACGTTTACAATGCCACCCCGTATAAACAATGACTAATCTGTCACACAGAATGTCACAAAGGAATGACGGATTTTCCTCTAAGGTGTTAAGCATGAAATTAATATAAAAAAATCGTCGTGTGTGGTCACCCAGCATCAATTCTTGCACCAATGTCGGATATGGTATGGATGCTCATCAAGTGTATGTAACAAATGCCAGACATGCTGACCACATGCCTCGCTTATTTCCTTCGAGCTCAATTGTGGAATTAAAAGGGCGAATCCCAGCACATCCTCCGATGTCACTCGAACATTACACCTTGCCTGTCTCCTTGTTCTGTGTCGTGGTGAAATAGAGCCGGTCACTCTAATATGGTGCAATGCATTAGTTACAGTTTCATGCGTTGGATGTAGACCCTTATGGAAACGTTCTGAATAAACACTCGCAGCCTCTTTGGCATTACTTTGACATTCACCATAAATAAGTATCATTTCCGCATATTGCATGCACGCGTAGCTTGCCATCACGATCTTTGCGCTGGCTAGCATGTCCAATGCTAGATGGCTCATGCTTTATCCCGAACGTGTGGTGCTGCATTACTATTGTAATTTGCATAATCCCAGTTTTCATGATAGCTATAGTTAGGCTGGTCGTTTTTATTCCGCTGCCAATTATCTAGTCCTTAGTGAGTATGATTTATTTTCCGGTTGTCGATTGTACCTACTTTGACGTTTGAAGGTTGTTCGACCTATAAAAGAATTAAACAACACTTTGAGCTGTATCTCTAGTAGAGTCCATCACTTGACATATTCATTTTTTATAGTAGACCGTTTTCTGATATTATAATAAATTGATATTTATTTTTCAGTTTAATTTCAACATTTCATTCTTCGTTTTGTATACGACCCCTAAATGTCAGTTAAAATTTTTTAATGAAATAACCCTCTTTGGTGATATATTAATTTGGCGATACTGGCTAAAGGTGGTTTCGCCGTAAAAAGGACATAGCACTCTGATTTTGATCTCGAATTACTTTAATTAATCATTTAACTGATCCCTCATTGAAAGACAAATTCATGCGAAAAAATCTCAAACTTTGAAATTTAATAACTCTGTCAATTTTTGTAGTACAGATGTCAAACATTTTGCGTTATATCTGTTATGATATGTGTAAACTTTTATTAAATATAACTATAGGGACTGGGGGACCGTATAAAAAGTTAGATTTTGTAATTTTCTTAAAATTGATTTTTTACTTTAAACAACGCCACAACGTGAAAATTTACCTCATTTGAAACGTTTTTGTAATTGGAACTATATGTCTACGACCAACGGTTGAGAAATTAAAGGTCAGCGATAGATAACATATTGCACCCTGTATATATATCCCAAGGGTTTGGAAAAATGTTTTGTTTGTCGCAGCTTCGATTGCCTTTGTTTTGAAGCTCTATCATGAAGTTTTTTAATGTTATTAGTTCACCAGTATCCCAGTCATCCTGCTGTTCCAACCGTGCCAAACCTTTTGCAAAACATTCAAAAGCTTCAGTATTGCTACTTCGATCGTTTTCTCCGTTCCACACCGCAGTTTACGGAAGCTGAATTTAAATTCAAAGGAACTCAACGAAAGGGGATCAGAAATATTTATATGTATTCGTAGTTTGGAAAGGACCGCTTGCACGCAAGGAATATGATAGTTTTTTTTTTTTTTTTTTTTTTTTTTTAAATGTTTCAAAATGGATTTTGCGCACAAGGAATGTGATAGTTAAAAAAGCTTTCAAAATGGATTTTGGTTTACCGAGAGTTTCGCTTAAAAGAGTTTCAGATAAAAGAGGTTCTATTATATTTATGACTAAACGAAATTTGAAAGTTACTTTAAAATGTACGTGTAAAATTTTAATAACAATGTGCTGCTTTCAGGAAGCTTCAGTTTGAAAAAATAAGATGCTACATATTGCAGTCGTTCGAAGGAAAGCAGTTCTGTAAGTGTTTAATATATTTTCACGATCATGATCACCAGACGACTTCCCATTCAAATGTGGATGTACATCCTATTCCTAATCATAATAATAATATTATATATGTGAAAGTATATGTGAGTGTTTGACTGAAGTCAACGTTAAAACGAACGTTTTAATGCCCTTTGTATCTTTGCATATAGATGGATTATAACACAGGAGTGAACATAGCCTATGTTTTATTTATTTTATTCAAATATTTGTCTTAATAATTCAAAATTTCAGTATTTTCACAGAGAACCCATTGAAATTTTCCCTATGAATTTTAACCATAAATTCTCGTTGCCAAAAAAATCTAATCCCAGAATAATAATTTCTCCTGATTTTCACATAGATAAAGGAAAATAAAATAAAATATTTAAGAATTAGAAAAGACGTCATATTGGAAATAAAAAGAAAATTTTGCTTTATCTAAAACGCTAAAATACGTGGAGGCGAAAAAGCGGTTATTTCGATTTTCCAAATTGCAACGCGTGGTTTGTGATAATTTCCACCAATTGGATAAAATTAAGAAAACTAATCAAGAGGTCAATTTGAAAATTTCACAGCAGATATAAAAAAAAATTGACATCCAAATATCCAATTTATTTTTAAATCCGTAGGGCATTTTTCTTAATTATTGCAAAAAACTGATGGCAACAGTACAGAAATTCGGAGAAGGAATACAGCCAGAGACAAGCAATCATTTTCAAATATTTGACAATAATACAAGAAATATGAATATGAGTAAATAGAGAAAGCAAGTGACTATGAGGTCATTGAAAGAATCTAAGAGAAAATAATTATGACGTCATTCAGGAAGTACAATAAACATTTTCGAATATTTGACAATAATATAAGGATGCAGGGAAAAATGTCAGTAAGCACAAAAAGTATATGAATATGGCGTCATCTATTATATATATATAATCCAAACGGAAATTTCGTTCCGAACGCCGAGATTTCGAGTTCTACCGCATGGATTTTGACGGAACTTATACCGTTAGATAGGTATCGTTTAAGGGAAGGTTTTAAGCTATAACACATCATTCTACCTAGATTAGTTATAAAATTATTACGGAAAATTCTTTTATATTGAACTTTGTAACTTCATATTTCCTTAAATATCTGGTCTCCTATTGGTCGTAGAGCTTAGATCTCGCGCCAAAAGTAGCTCCGAAGCACCCAAGCAAACTTTTCCCCGCGATTATTTTGCCGTCTTCCGATTTCCTCTAACTCTATTAGGGGCCCGCGTAGGGCCCCTTTAACATATTTTTCGTAGTAATTTCAGCAATTATCTTACATTATTCGTTAAGACCGCCATCCTCCCGATTCATGTATCTACGGAAAGGTTGCACGAAGGAGTTTCGTTTGGTACGCTTTAGTTAAGAATAGAGTGCGCTCCCTGGTGGTGGAATGTGAAACTAACATAACGCGATATTGTTAAAATTGGGAAATCTAACAATGCGATCTGTTTTAAACTTTGAGATAGTTCATAACACATAATCTATTATCTATTCTATTATATATATATATATATAAAATCTATTATCTATTCTATTATCTATTATATATATAAAATCCAAACGGAAATTTCGTTCCGAACGCCTAGATTTCGAGTTCTACTGCATGGATTTTTACGGAACTTATACCGTTAGATAGGTATTGTTTCAGGGAAGGTTTTAAGCTATAACACATTATTCTACCTATATTAGTTTTAGAATTATGACGGAAAATTCTGTTATTTTGGGCGATAAGGTTACCATTTTATTTCTTGGCGAAATTCATCGTTGATAAAAAAAAAAATGAAACGGCTATTAAACCTAGAAAAATAAAAGAAAAACTGTTACTAATTTTATTTAAATGAAAAAAAAAGAAAAAAAGAAAAAGAAAATCCGTTTCAATGAGTGATAATATTAAAAAACGGAAACATTTAATCAAAACCTGAAAGAAATATTTGTAATGCTTAAAAATTAATTTAATAAGAAATATTACACTTGATACGCAATATTTGGCTGTTTATCGCTTGCGTTAGATATAGAAACGAATCAGAAAATTTGATTAGATGAAATTTTAACGACATTTTCTTTCTGTTCTGCTCTTTTCTTTTTTTTTTATATCTAATTGTCCCATCACGTGACTTAAAGAAGAAACAAGTAGATGTAATTGTGAGTCACATGTGTAATTACTATTTGTTTCTTTACAATTTTTTATTTTTCTTTTGCGCCAAACGATGTGATTTTAAGCCAAAAATGCATAAGCGTGACATTAGCTAGAGGATGTTCTCACAAATGGTGTTTTTTTAGGTGAAAGAGATCATTTTTTGAGTACATTTTGATATTCAATTGTAACTTATATAGATATCAGTTAATATTGTAAAAATGGAATCGAATACTTAAATTTCAGTGTGAATTTCTGCCACACATACATATTCTAAAATAATTTCATACTTTTTAAAATGTTTTTCGCCGCAATTCCGAAAGCATGTGATATTTATAAACTCGAACTCAGATCAACGAATATTACCCATTTTATTTAAGCAAATATTATCTATTTTCTCAAGTCATTTCGCCAATTTCATTTATAGGAAAATTCACAGATTCGAAATCTAGGAAATAAAGATAATTTTTAAGGAAATTTATGTTTTAATACGTTATTACTATGGAAAAATTCAACATTTTGAAAAAAAAAATTACAAGTTTTTTGTAATTCGTCATTTCTTCTTCGTCTTTCTTCGTACTTTCTCCTCTGTTATGTAATATTTCAAATGATATTGGACTAATTTTCGATCATCGATTCACCGCAAAATCGCATATCTAATATAGTATATAGAATAAAGTCTGGATTAGGGGACTAATTAACGCACAGCGCAAACTACTGAACCTAAAATCTTGAAAATCGTGGTAAAAATACTTCTTATGACATAAACTTCTGCTAAGAAAGGATTTTCTAAAGTGTCACCCCTAATGGTTTTTGCACGGGGAGGGAAAAAAAATCGAACATCAAAATTATGCGTCAAATGATAGCATATTTTAATGTAGTTTTGTATGCTGAATCGAATGCTACCAAATAAATTTTTATAAGTCCAACAGTTCATGACACATTTCATATTTTTCTAATTTGGCGGTGTCTTTGGTATCTAAACTTCAAAATATCTATCATTACATTCGTTACTCTAGCAACGGAAAAAATTCAACTCAACTCTTTTGGCTATAAAATAAAAACGGCTCTATGAGTTTGAAATAAAAATGCAAGCATCTTAATTTTTTTTAAAAATAGTGATTTTATGTAAAATAAAAGGGAAAAAATTACTGAGAATTTAGCGTTATAAACAAAAATGGAAAAGGTACTACTTAGATATTCCGTCGACCAAAAATCTATCGTCAAACTATAAGATTAAATGCCAATAATGGTTGATCGTAAATATCAAATTCACTTGAATTTAAACAAACTACACGTGTTTACGTCATCAAGTGATTTTAATTTCGACGTTTTATTTGTATTTTTATTAATGTTATACTAATTTATTTGTTATTTCGTTATTTAAAATAAAGATTATGTCAATTTATATAATTTGGCGAATGGTTTGGCGATTTATATAATTTGGCGAAATGGGTCGACGGGATAACAAGTAGTGCCAATGAAAATATTTAAGTATGAAAGCAATGTTTGTAACGACTTAAAAATTATTTTCATATATATAAACTCGGTTTACGGCGTCAGATGCCGTCATCCGAAGAATCTACAAGAGTCTTTTTCCATTTTTTCCGGTCATAGGTTCCTTAATGAAAGAAATTGGAATTCGAATAATATTGTGCGATTTATAAATTGCTCCTCGATAAGAAGAAAAAATGGGTACATTTATAACAACCGTGCGCACATCTCGCTGATAGCATTTTTAAAATTCCCAGTAGCAGTAGTTACATTTTGTGTATGTAAATTAAAAATATTTTTTTGCTTTTAATTATGGCATTATTTCCTGTTATTGTTTATCTTTTCAGTTTTTTAAATAAAATTAGTATAAGGCATGCATTTTAAATTAAATGAGTGAAAGGTTTGTGTTTTAAATGAAAATAATAAAATAAGAATATGCTATGAAAACAATCTTTATTGATTTATTACCTGCGCCCGGCTGACATAAAAGTATCACAAAAGCCACATATTCACTTTTCTTTGAGTAATTTCTCATGAGAATTCAAGTTAACCTTCCGTAATCGGATACTTCACATATTGGTGTATTAGCTTTAATGTTGAAAGCATCGTTTTTGTTTGAAGCGAAAACTTTACTATGAATTCTATTACACAAAATGGCATCATCATCATCTACTATATATTTACAACTCAATTTGTATTTCATTCCGATTGTTTATAATACTTTCGTAGGATATACCACAATTAGTTAGGTAATAATTTTGAAAAGGTTTTAGTGTATACATATTGTTCAAGGGTACTTAGTTATAGAGCAACAGTAAAAGTTCAAAAATTATGTGAACCTGATTATGAAAGTTTAGCCTTTTTAAAAAAATCTACAGAACATATTTTGTTACAAGTGGCCCTGTTGCATGACTTTTAGGAATGGTGTTAGTATATACGATTTCATTATATGTTGATTAGTTACAGAGGTATTAATTCCTGTTGTCATAACGGTCTCATTACCCGACCATAAGTGAGCTGTTTATAATCAACTAAAACAATTACTTCTTAATTGCTAAATTTTGTCCAACGCTTAAGATAACATTATACCGAAATGGCGTTCGCATCGTTTTCAGTAATGTGCAAGGTCAAGCTGAAGATCCATATTGTTTAAAATACAAGTTCACCATTTAGTTTAATCCAAGGTTCATTTGGAAATATTGACCAGCGCAGCGGGCATAGCCTGCTAGTATTTGAAATAAAATAAACATTTTCAAATACTTGAAAATAATACAAAGCGATAATACAGAAATATAATAGTTATATAATTGAAATAATACAAGTACTCCGTGATATTTAAAACTAATAAATGCCTAATGGATTTAACAAGAGAAAGTATTGTTATGAATGACTTTTCATTTATAAAACAATAATTTTTATTTTTATTTGAATTTTACTAAGAATTAAGACTATATCTATTAAAGCTAAGGACACATAAAAAAAAAACTGGTATAAAAGCAAAAATTTTTAACGCTTTCAATAAATAATAATAATAAAACAGCCTATTAGCGCCAAGATTTATAAACTGAAGGAAAAAAATGTGGACAAGTATTTCTCAGTACGGAATTGAATTTTGAAATTAATTTTTCTGAACAAACATTTTTAAAATATTGGGCAACGCCAGCTACTCCTACTAATATTACACATGTGAAAGTGTGTGTGAATGTTGGACTTATACAACCCTGAATAATAATTTCATCTCTACAATTAATTTTCAATTGAATTATTTTCACGTGAAAAAAATGGAAATGAAAAAAATTAAGATTTATAAAATGATTAATAAGACGTCATATTCGAAGTAAAACGGAAATTTTCAAATATTTCTTAATTATACAAGGTACATGAATATCAGTAAGTACGGAATGCAGGATACCAAAGTACCGAAATGGCCGCCTGGAATATAAAAAGCGAAGGGATCCGCCCGGAACTGTTGATAATAATCATGACTTAAGCTATTATTATAGAGATTGTTTTCAATTCTAAAAACAGCGCAAAGAATAATATTTCCTAACGATTAAAAATTTATTTACACGTGAATATTAAAAATAGAAAAAAAAACTTTAAAATTACTATTAAATGAGTAAGTGTTAAAAGCACGAAAATATTGAAAATTATGTCTTGAAAATTGTATCTTCACGTGAATATTAAAAGAGAAAGGAAACTTTAAAATAATAAATGCATTAGTATGCGTTTAACCCTTTCAGGGGCAAGATACTTCTATTCGTAAAAATGTTGAAATCATTGAATGGCACAAGAATTTACAAACAAATTTCGAAATACGAAAATGCTCTTGTTCACTTACGTAATAAAAGGAAAATTTTCATTCCAATATTCTGGTGCCAATGTGGCATTTAAGAATTAAAATTAAGTGGTCAAAAAAAAAAAAAAAACACCACCATTGAAAGGGTTTAAGCGGTAAATTATAGTAATTGTAGTAAATTGTATTATGCAATCGTTTTATAACGCTGTTAAAAAATATCGGAAGGCAAAGATTCTGTTTACTTAATTCATTTTATTTTAGCTTACTTTCAAATGTTTAACTGGTCTTCTTTAATCAAACACGAAAACAGCCATTGGATGTCTTAACAGCAACTGATTCGGCCTTACATTTTCGCAATGAAAGGGAATTGTATGAAAACCCGTTTACAGGGAGATCGCTATAGGTTTTTTCATTATAATTCAATCTTCTCTAATCTTTTTTAAACCGATCAAATTAGCATGCTTTTAGATTCTGCGGTGTCTGAACGGGGGTTGGCGAGCGTAGCCTGCAGGGGGCAGAGCCCCCTAGTATTTATATAAAACAATACTTCCAGTTTCAGAAACAAATTACATGGAATTATTTTTATTGAATCAATTTTATCCTGACAGCTCCAAACTTAAAAAACAGCATCAGGGACACGGGACGGTACAGAAATTTTCCAGGTGTTTGGACCCCCAACATTGTCCCAAACTTATTTATCTTGTTAATATTGTTGTGCCATCATGCAATGCGATGTTACCCAGTATATGAAATTAAAAAAACACAAAAAATGTACTAAAATAAAAATTTATATTCGGGGGCATGAAAGTCAAAAGATTGTGAGAATGCACCATATGCTTTCATGTTGAAATAAATTGTGTGGGGTTATGATATTATTTCTTATTGTTTTCTTTCTTTTCTTCTTTGCATTTTTTCTTTCTTTTTACTTTCTTCTATCTTTACAAGAAGAAAGTATTGGATTCATGAAAATTTTCGAATTCTGGTTTTTGACGGATTTACACGTTTTAGGGGTCAGAGATTCCAAAAAACATGTTTTTACAAAATGTCTGTGGTGACTCTGTGAGTCTGTCTGTCTGTCTGTCTGCTTGTATGTGACACAAATTTTGTGGGCGCTCTATCTCAAGAACTAATGCACGGAATTTAATAAAAATTGATATTCAGTTAGTGCCTAACACAAATTGATGCTTATTAGTTTTTGGTGTAAATCGCCCAACAGGTGGCGCTTCTCTGCTGCCTTTACCACGATTGCCTCAATAGCTCTATCAATAGAACTAATGGACCAATTTTCATCTAACTTCAGATTTAGTTGTATGTTGACACAAGTTGTTGTTAATTAGGTTTTGGTGTTAATCACCCAATAGGTGGCGCTGCTATGCAGAAATTTTCACGATTTTCGCTATTGCTCTATCTCAAAAACTAATGTACGGATTTTCTCCAAACTTCAGATTCAGTCAGACGTTGACATAAATTGTTGCTGATTAGGATTTGGTATAAATCACCCAATAGGTGGCGCTGCTAGGCAGCATTTTGCTGAATTTAGACGATTTCAGCGATAGTCATATCTCAAGAACTAATGCACGGAATTTCATATCGTTAGAATCCTCATGAGATGCATAGATTACCATTTAATTTTGGCAGTGTGATAGCGAATTTTGAAGTATTAACATGTATGAGATAGAAGAAAGTTTTGGGATTGGTACATCCGACTAGTTTCTTTTTATTTTTTACATGATATGAGTAAATTAAAAATGTATGTACATTTTAAGTCAAAGCTCTGTATTTTAAATGAAATGGATCCACTATGAAGAAAAGCAATGGGAGCAATATTTGACGTTGTACCGTCTGTTGCACAGCGAGGATAAGGATTTAATTTTTAATTTAAAATTGAAAAAGTTAAAAAAAAGGTAACTAAAATGACGTCATGATTAGCGGGAATCAGTTATTTTCATTCTTAAAAACTAACAAATTACTTTGATTGACAAAAAAAAAAAAAAAAAAAAAAAAAAGAAAAGAAAAAGAAAAAGAAAAATCTTAGACGAGTGTTAATTCTTAAAGCGGTTCGTTTCAGAAAATATGAATAAAAATGACATTATTTTTTAATTTTGCCTCTTTCAATATCGAAATTAAGTCTCGAGAGCTCGAAGAGTATACATAAAACATACGTTTGTAAATCGTGGTTTAACAACCAGATTGAATTATGCATAAATTAAAGAATATGTGTTGTAATTTTTTAATATATTTTTGTAAAGACAGTTTGCGTTCTTTTGTTTAACATAACCTGATTCATGTATGTAATTATGGGATTCTGTAATCGATTTTCACTCGCTTCCTGATAAGCTAGAAATAAAAAAAAATACGTACACAGGTGTGTTTCGATGACAAAACAACAATTTTATATTTTTAAAACAAAATTATTAAGTACTAGCGAACTTGCCCGGCGTTGCCCAGATACGTCAAAAAACAGCAGGAATTTTGAAAAAACTCTGAAAATCACAATAAGATATCAAAAAAAAATTTTAATCGCTTCTCAAATTCTGAAAAGAGAAAATATATATATATATATTATGTTCGAAGATTGCAAGTTGATTTCTTTCACTAATGTGGAAAAACAGTAGCAAATCGCTAAAATACACTAAAAATCACATACAAAATTCCCGAAAAATTCGAAAATTGCTATACGAAATCCGAATAAACTTTATTGAAATGAGGGCAGAATGTACTTTAGGTCAAAAATGGAATGTCAAAAAATTGCAGCAGATCGCGAAGAAACGTAAAAATCGCATTAAAAATTCCAAAAAGTTCAAGAATCACGAAAGTCAAAATTTACTATAATTGGATAAAAGTTTCAAATCTAATTCCTTTGACCTGTGGGCTCTCTTAAAATTTATGTTTTGGAAATCATGCTAAGCATTAGATCATGTTACTTTTATTCATAATTAATTTACTTGGACTCCCTTAAATATAATTAACATAATCCCGTAAGTTAATATTAGTTTGTTGCATTAAAATATCTCAATTTGTTGATTTTCTGTAAGCAAGTAAACCCTATTGTTTTACAGTGGAAGTCTATAGGACTTTGGCGGCATATATTAGAGATATCGCCAAGTTGGCATCACTTATGGCGACTCATTTTGGTGGCCAAATTTGGCGATATATCGCCAAGTTGGCGACAAACTTGGCATTATTTGGCGACAAAACTGGATCCCCCCCCCCCCTAAGGTAAACCCCCTTATATGTCTGGACATGCATTACATGCTGTTCAATAATCGCATAAAAAATTCGCTAAAAATTCCAAAATCGCTGCACGAATTCCGAATAAACTTTTATGAAGAGAGAACAAAATTTACTATATTGGGTTAAAAGAAAGAAACCGCATTCTTTTTCCTAATGTGGAAAAATCGAATAAATATAATCCCTTAAGTTAATATTAGTTTTTGGTCCAGGGTTCGATTCCTGGCTCTGGCTAATTTTTCACTCCAGTTGGGTTTATTGTATTTATTGTTTGTATGTCTGTATAATATTTATATATACCTTTAACTGTTGAATGCAGGCGTTATTTATGTTTGCATGTGATTTTAATTTAAGTATTGCGCGGCAGCGCAATACTTATTTATTTCCAGTGTCACTTCTCAATGTTAGTTTAACATAGAAAAGCCTATGGAGATCATAACTTTTTCATTTTTTCTTCCCACCTTTTTGTCCCTGATGTCACTCATTTTTAATTCTTTGCTAATTCTAATAATATTATAAATTCAAAGTGTAAAAACATTTGCCAGACGTCATGATCAAAACGGATCATAAAATGCCTTTGCATATAGGTGGATTATAATCTAGAGAGTAACATGGGATAATTTTTATTTACATTATTGAAATATTTTTCTTAATAATTCCAAATTTCGCTTTTTTTCACTGAGAATCAACAGACATTTGCCCAAAAAAATTTAACATTTTTCCTTCATTGTTGTAAATAATTTAAAAGCCGTAATAATAATTTGCCTATTTTTAGTTGAATGATTTTCACGTGAAATATGAAACTGAAGAAACTGAAGTAGTTTTAAATTATAAACAGAAGTTCTCTTATACGTCCATTAAAAATATTTCAAAAATATATATTCTAAAAACACACTCAAAATATATATTAAACATTTAATTGCTAAAAAGTAGGTCAAATGTTAATAAAATACATTAAAAGATCTTAATAATTTGACATGTTTCGATTGAATTTATTCAATCATCATCACAAAAACAAATAAACACTAAGATGGAAAATGACTATAAACTTTTACAAATGAAATTTAAAAATAAATAAAAATCACGCGCGTAATATTTTAACATTAATTGTTAACATTAATTGTTAACATTCCATTTTAACTTTTTCCATTTTTAAGTTTTAAATATTTGTACTGGAGATTTTTCATTATGTTTATGACGATTGTACATAATAAGATAAGGTACATGCAAAATACAAAACTTTAAAAAAAGGCTAAGATTTATTTCGATTTCATTTGAACGGAATCTAAGTATCTCTCTATTCTAAAAAAAAGTAACTACCGCTGTCACCGCCGCCGCCGCCGCCGCCGCCGCCGGTTTTGAATTTTTTGTGACCGGAGGTCTTTCTTCGTTAATATTAAGAAAAAAAATGCATACAAAAATATGAAAATCGGTGGTTTTATACAGAAATGTTTGATAAACATGCTGATGCAGACAGTTTTCAAATCGAAGATTTATTTTAAGAGATATTTAATGCTAAAGTTGGACAAAATCGTTCCACTAAAAAAGTTTTATAGCAGCAAAAACTATACATGACAGTGTAATCATTTTTAGCTCATTTTATGCGTTAGAATTTGCCGGAGTGCAGATTGCATTATTTTTTTTTATTTTGACTCATTTTTTCAGGTTTTATTTCTATTTTAAATTCAAATTTTCAGCATTTCTAGAGATATTTTTTACAGATTTCAGAAAATTGTACTAATTTAAACTGTTGCCAACTGTATAAAAAGCGCAAGCAATAATATTTGCTTCAAATTAAAAAATTATTTACACGTGACTATTATAGACAGGAAAAAAACTTTCAAATTAAAATTAAATAATTACGTATAAAAAGCAGGAATTTATTAAAAATTATGTCATAAAAAGTACACACGTGAATTTTAAAAGAGAAAGGATATTGTAAAATAATAAGTTCATTAACATGCGTTAGAAGTCGTAGAAGAAATTACGTCATATTTACGTCACATTATAGTTATTACATAAAATGAACACAAAATAATATTGCAAAACAGTTTAAATTTAGAAATTGCGCTAGACATTTATTTAATATTTTGAGAGGATCTTTTCAACTATTTTTGTTAGGAAAGCGCAAATAATATTTTATTTCTAACAAAAGTATCTTCACGTGAATATTTAAAAGAGAAAAAAATAGCTTGGTAAAAATTACGTTAGATTAAAAACGATTAATTTAAAATGTCTCATTTAAAAGAACTTTCTTTTCGCTTTGTTAAAAAATACCAGGAGACAAAGACTCTGTTTACTTAATTCCTTTTATATTAGCTTATTTTGAAATGTTGTTACACGTATCTACGTCATCAAGTTATTTTTATTCGACTTTTTATTTGTATTTTTATTAATGTTGTACGAATTTATTTGTTCTATTGTTATTTAAAATAAAAAATTATGTCAATTTGTATAATTTGGCGAGTGGTTTGGCGATTTATATAATTTGGCGAAATTGGTCGACGAGATAATCACGCAGTACCGCAGCGGATTTGGCGTTATAATTCCCCAATCAAAGACAAATGAATAGAAATTCGTTTATAGGGAGATCGCCACTGCTTTTTACATTATAATTCAATCTTTCGAAATTTTTTTTAAAGCCGATCAAATTAGCGTGCATTTAGAGTCTGCGGTGTCTGGGCGGGGGTTGGCGAGC
Organism: Maratus speciosus; assembly: GCA_963932465.1. NCBI lineage: Eukaryota > Metazoa > Arthropoda > Arachnida > Araneae > Salticidae > Maratus > Maratus speciosus. Next base: position 26,993,765 of record OZ010786.1, read on the forward strand.
GTAGCTCGTAGGGGGCCGAGCCCCCTAGTATTAAACAAAAACATAATTTGAAGAACAAATTAAAAAAACAAAATTTATTTCCTACATTGTTTAAGCCCAAGAAGGGACAGATATTAAGATATTTCATTCAATTAGTTCTACATTTAATGTTAAATTTTTGTAACAAATTAGTTAAGCCAATTGAAGATTAAAAAATAAAAATTAAATTCATACAATATGATACTCAAAACACTCTGAAAAATTAGATTCCATTCAAATGAAATCGAAATAATTCTTAGAATTCTTCCATTTTTAATTGAAAATATTTGTATTGCAGATTTTGTATTATGTTTATGACAATTGTGCATAAAATGATAAGATGCATGCAAAATACAAAACTTAAAAAAAAAGTCTAAGATTTATTTCGATTTCATTTGAACGGAATCTAATTTTTTAGGGTGTTTTAAGTATCATATTGTATGAATTTTATTTTTATTTTTTAATCTTGAATTGGCTTAACTAATTTGTTACAAAAATTTAACATTAAATGCAGAACTAATTGAATGAAATAACTTAATATCTGTCCCTTCTCATGCTTAAACAATGTAGGAAATAAATTTTGTTTTTTTAATTTGTTCTTCAAATTATGTTTTTGTTTAATATGTGAAGTTTTTTAATAACTTCTGCACTCAGACGAACACATTTCAAAATTAACAGGGAGTATCACCATCAGGCTTTGATGTATGCGGTATTACATCACAATGTGGGATGCAGTTTATAAAGGTGCAATTCAAAAAGTTTCACCACCGTAGTAATGCAGGTTGCGGTAGTTTGGACAAAAACTCCCAATCTGAACGTAAAAAATCTATAGTAATCAAAACATAAAAAATTAATTTCACTTAAATTTAGATACCCTATTTCCCTGAATCCTTACTTCTAATATTTAACAATATTATAGCTGTGATACAGTAAAAAATAAAAAATAAAAGTTTTGCTTAAAATTTTAAACCTTATTCTCTCCCAAGCGGTGATGTAAACACATCAGAAAATTATTACCTAAGTTTAACTTGGGGAATAAATAGTTCTCATCTCGGAAAAAAAATACATTTTAAAATTTAAGTTACGTAATTCCCCACTAAATTCGCTACCTGCGTAAAAATAGCTACCCATTAGAAACTTTTTACTAAAATATAAACTTGACGAAAGCAAAAACTTATTCTGAAAATATCCTTTTTATTTCCACTATGACGCAATATTCACCTTTTTAATTTAAAAAAAAAGAAAACTAGCTCAATTTAATATTTCACGTGAAAATCTTTCAACTAAAAAGAAATAAATTATTATTGCGACTTTTGAAATTTTCGCAACAATGAGGTACAAATGTTTCATTTTCTATGAAAAATGTCCGTTGATTTTTCAATGAAAAAAATGAAAATTGGAATTATAAAGAAAAATAGTTGAATAATGTAAAAAAAAAAAAAATGGCCCATGTTTCTATCTGGGTTATAATTCACCGATATGCAAAGGTATTTTGCCATTCGTTTTGACCCTGACGTCAGGCAAACATTTTTAAACTTTAAATTTATAATATTATTAGAATTAGTAAAGAATAAAGAATGAGTGGCATCAGGGACAAAAAGGTGGGAAGAAAAAATGGAAAAGTTATCATCTCCATAGGTTTTTCTATGTTAAATTAACATTGAGAAGTGACACTGGAAATAAATAAGTATTGCGCTGCCGCGCAATACTTAAATAAGTGTTTAAAGCATTATATTGCATGAATTTCATTTTTATTTTTTAATGTTCAATTGGTTTAAATTATCTCTCAATTCTAAAAAAAAGTAACTACCGCTGTCACCGCCGCCGCCGGTTTTGAATTTTTTGTGACAGGAGTTCTTTCTTCGTTAATATTAAGAAAAATATTGCATACAAAAATATGAAAATCGGTAGTATGATACAGAAATGTTTGATAAACACGCTGATGCAGACAGTTTTCAAATCGAAGAATTATTTTAAGAGATATTTAATGCTAAAGTTAGACAAAATCGTTCCACTAAAAAAGTTTTATAGGAGCAAAAACTATTCATAGGTATTTAATCATTTTTAGATCATTTTATACGTTTGAATTTCCCGGTGTGCAGACTGTTTTTCTTTTTTTAATTTGACTAATTTTTTGAGGTTTTATTTCTATTTTAAATTCAAAATTTCAGCATTTCTAGAGATATATTTTACAGATTTTAGAAAGTGATATTAATTTAAACTGTTGCCAACTGCTTAAACAGTGGGAACAATAAAGTTTGCTTCAAAAAAAAAAAATATACTTGTAATTAAATTAAAAATTTATTTACACGTGACTATTATGAACTGAAAAAAACATTTGGAATTAGAATTAAATAATTATGTACGAAAAGCAGGAACTTATTAAAAATTACGTCATAAAAACTATAATTACACGTGAATTTTAAGAGAGAAAGGAATTTGTAAAATAATAAATTTATTAACATGCGTTAGAAGTTTTAAATAGAAGAAATTACGTCATATTTACGTCACATTACAGTTATTACATAAAATGAATACAAAATAATATTGCAAAAAGGTTTAAATTCAGAAATTGCGCTAGACATTTATTTGATATTTTGAGCGGGTACTTTTCAACTATTTTTGTTAGGAAAGCGCAAATAATATTTCATTTCTAACACAAGTATTTTTACGTGAATATTAAAAAAAAGAAAGAATAGTTAGGTCAAAATTACGTCAGATTAAAAACGATTAGTTAAAAAGTCTTATTTAAAAGAACTTTCTTTTCGATTTGTTAAAAAATACCGGGAGACAAACACTCTGTTTACTTAATTCCTTTTAAATTAGCTTATTCTGAAATGTTGTTACACGTGTCTACGTCAAAGACAAAAACAGCGATTGACATATGTATTTTTGGTACTATTTAGTTATCCCGTCGACCAAAAATCTATCATTCGCCAAACTATAAGATTAAATACCAATAATGGTTGATCGTAAATGTCACATTAACTTGATTTTAAGCAAGTTACACGTGTCTACGTCATTAAGTTATTTTTATTTCGACGTTTTATTTGTATTTTTATTAATGTTGCACTAATTTATTTGTTCTTTCGTTATTTAAAATAAAAATTATGTCAGTTTGTATAATTGGCGAGTGCTTTGGCGATTTATATAATTTGGCGAAATTGGTCGACGGGTTCATCAAGTAGTACCGCAGCGGATTGGGCTTTAAAATTCCCCATTCAAAGAGAAATGAATAGAAATCCGCTTATAGGGTGATCGCCACTGTTTTTTAAATTATAATTCAATCTTCCGAAATCTTTTTAAAGCCGATCAAATTAGCGTACTTTTAGAGTCTGCGGTGTCTGAACGGGGGTTGAAGAGCGTAGCTCGTAGGGGGCAGGGCCCCCTAGTTTGTTACAAAAATTTAACATTAAACGTAGACCGAATTGAGTGAAATATCTTAATACCTGCCCCATCTCGGGCTTAAACAATTCAGGAAATAAATTTTGTTTTTTTAATTTGTTCTGCAAATTAGGTTTTTGTTTAATATATATTGTAGTATGAGTGTTTTATTATAAATATTAGTTTTTGTTGCATTAAAATATCTCAGTTTGTTGATTTTCTGTAAGCAAGTAATCCATATTGGTTTACAATGGAAGTCTATGGGAATTTGGCGAAATATTAGAGATATCGCCAAGTTGGCGTCACTTTTGGCGACTCAATTCGGTCGCCAAATTTGGCGATATACTGCCAAGTGGGAGCCAAACTTGGCGGCATTTGGCTACAGAACTGTGTCCCTCTACGGTAACCTCCTTACAGTAATGGAAATACATTAAATGCTGTTCAATAATTTCATAAAAATTTCGCTAAAAATTCAAAAATCGCTGCACGAATTCCGAATAAACTTTTTTAAAAAGAGAACAAAATGTACTATATTGGTTTAAAAGAAAGAAACCATATTCTTCACACTTATATGGAAAAATCGCCTCGAAACATAAAAAAGCGCTAAAAATCGCATAAAAAATTAAATAAAAAAAATCTAATCAAAAAATCGAAAATCGGGCTTCGAGGTTCAAAACTTCATATATAGACGTACCTTTTCCCCAAATTTTGTAGCTCTACGTGCAGCGTTCTCTTCAGAACACCGTCGACATACTCCCTCACTCACTCACACACAAACTTCTTTCTTTATTATTATAGATTAATTTTATTTTAAAGCATTTTTCGCTAGCCGGTAGCTGGTGATAAATCGCAAAAATTATTTGGGGTTACAAATGTGTATGAGTTTAGAGAACAATACAGTTAATCATGCGGCAAACACGCGCACTAAAACAGGTCAATATGCTGTTAATCTGGAAAAAAAAATAATATTATAAAAACTGAAAAATGTAACTTAAAAAATAAATAAAAAATAAATGTGATATATATATATATATATATATATATATATATATATATATATATATAATATATATATATATATATATATTTTAAATATGCTTTAACTTTTTCAAGCAAAGCGGTATATACAATTCGTTCTTATATATTTTTTTTATGTATTCCACCGATAATTTTTGAATGCAGGTCTGATTTAGACTTTTTTTACAGGATTTATTCTGGTATTGGTTCTGGATGAATTCTACCAGAATCCTTATTCTGTATATTGAGGGACTGCATAATTTAGAAAAAAATTTTCAACGCTCAAAATTTATTGATATTATAAGAGTTACTGTTGGATAGCTTCTGCGTAGGGTGAAGTTCAAAAGAAAATGTTAGTTGAAGCTTGGCGTAATCTCTGGCCTGATATTGTTTCAGTATTTTTCGGGGGATAATATTCTCTCTACAAATGATAAAATTTCAGAATAACAATGTATAACAATGTAACAATTTCTAGCTTCCGACCAGTTTTTTTTTTTTTCTTATACACTTTGGAAAATCTTCCTGCGAATTAAATAGACGACGACATTAAAACCCGCCTTGATCGAAACAACAGTCAGCAGTGTTTTACAGATGACGAAACAGTGGAAGCTGTAACTAAAGCAACTTTCTGTTGTTACTGTGTTTACTAAACTTTCTGTTGTTAAAGAGAAATAAGTTGAGAGCTCCACAAAAATATAACACACCGTAAATCTAAATTAATTCTAGATGCAGCACTTCTCTACATTGAAGAGCCTTTATTTTTTATATTCTGTTTATCAGCAGGTTACACATCTGCTTTAAAGCAATATCAAAATTGACGAAAAAATAAAATCACACCCAACTTTGAAATGAAAATGAAACTTAATGTTCAGTTTAAGCATCTTATACTGCTTTCTTATTTCAAAAGTTTTACAATGCCTTAGTTATAGTAATGCTATACGTAGAAAGTTATATTTATCAATATAATGTACTACACTGTTAAAAATATTGTGAAAAATTACCTCTGTTTTTTAAAGGCTATCTATTTTTTAACTAATGAGAACGCTACATAAATATTTATGGAGCGGTCTCATTGGTCAGAAAATAGATAGCCTTTTAAAAAAAAAAGAGGTAATTTTTCACGATATTTTAACAGTGTATGTGATAAAAATACACCAGTTTTTTTTTTTTTCATGGTAAAATAAAAATAAACTAGATACGGTACTTCGCAACATTAAACAGCTATTATTTCTGATACTCTGTTGTTCAGAAGTTTACAAACCTGCTTTGAAGTAATAAAAAAATTGAGGAGGAAATAAAATTCTTGTCAACTTAAAAAAAAAAAATTAAATTGATTTGTCAATTTAAATATCTTGTAGAGTTTTGTTTCTGCAAACGTTTTGCAATACTTTATTTATTCTAATATAATACGCAAAAAGTTATATTTACATACATAATGTATTATGCGATAAAAAACATCCCAGTTTTTTTTTCATGGTAAATTCAAAATAACACAAGACCTTTATGTATTGCTTTAACATTTTTTGAAAATTTAAATGGTAGTTAAAGTTCAATAGGTTAAGCTTATTTTTTAATAATTGTTATTCAGATAATCAGGCTCAGCAAAAAGCAATAAAAAAGTAAGCTATATATTTATGAATGTTTTCAGCAACAACTTTGAGCTACATTTACTGATTGCTAAAATTGGTTAAAAGAAAGAAAATAAATATTTCTTATAAAAAAAATAATAAAAAGTATTTCATCAAGTTTTCATAAGAAATCTCGAATCCTTATTAAATATAAATATAAAATGAATAAACTTTTACTTATATTAATATTTTTTCATGAGAGAAAATTTTACTACAAAAAAAAAAAAAAAAAAAAAAAAAACCTAATAAGTTTCCCAAAGAATACAAATGTGTTCTCAGTCAGAAAGCATATTTTCCATCACATAAAAAGTTAACGAGATAAGACAGTAGACCTTTTTTTAATAACTTTCTTCTCTGCAAATGATATGTCTGTAAGGAATTATCTACTAAAAAACAACTTTTCAAAAGTAAAAAAAAGCCAAGCAAAAAAAAAAAAAAAAAAAAAAAAAAAAAGAAAAGAAAAGAAAAAAGGTGAAAGTTGTGGCTAAAAAATAGTGTGATATCAAATTTCCAAGCTTATATTACGGTACTTATTTAACATTTTTTGATAAAAATTTACCATATGTAAGTCGAGTACCTAAGTATGCGTTGATAGAAAGCCTTTTCTCCTTTACTAAATACATCATAACGTGTTTCTGACAATTAAATTTTTTAAATTATGCATGATGGGCTTGGCGGCCATCTTTCCATATTTCATACAAATTTCTAAGCACACAAGTTCATTGTTAAGATTGGAAGTTCGAAATTGTTACTAAAGCAAACATTTTATTCTTTTAATTTATGGAAATGAGTGACTAAAAATTTGTGTCTAAAAATAAAGCTGAAGTAACTTCAGGTTTCATCTTATGATTCTCTTTTTTCGGAGGGGGGTTAATTAATTAGTTAAAGCAGTAAAAATCAATTTGTTTTTTCAAAAAAAAAAAAAAAATCTTAATTTATCTGTCTGTAGCTAAAACTAGAAGTTCGAAATTCTTAATAATGCAAATATGTTACGAGCTTGAGTGCTTAGAGATTTGTGTAAAATATGGAAAGATGGCCGCCAAGCCCATCATGCATAATTAAAAAAAAAATAATTTTCAGAAACACGTTATGATGTATTTAGTAAAGGAGAAAAGGCTTTCTATCAAGGCATACTTAGGTACTCAGCTTACATATGGTAAATTTTTATCAAAAAATGTTAAATAAGTACCGTAATATAAGCTTGGAAATTTGATATCACACTATTTTTTAGCCACAACTTTCACCTTTTTTCTTTTCTTTTTTTTTTTTTTTTTTTGCTTGGCTTTTTTTTACTTTTGAAAAGTTGTTTTTTAGAAGATATCAGTTCTTTTTTTAAAACAAATGATATATAATTGAAATAATTCTACTAGCTCAAATTAAAATTAGTCCTTGTATAACTTTTATAAGCAGGGAGCAAACACAATATTATACATTTTGTTTACATATAATTCATTTTTTATAGTGATTAATAATTTAAAAGTAAGGAAAGTCAATTTCTTCTTTCAAAGTATCAGTCTTTCTCAATTTATATCTCCTTAAAATTTTCTACGAAAGATGAAAATTTAGTAAAAAACAGAGTCGAAATAAAATATATATTTACAGTTAGTCTGTCAGTTAATTGTTTTTTCTAACTTTTTTTGCTGACGGTTTTGCAAAATAAATTTACCTTTACAAATATCTACGGTTAATCCGAGAATGAAACGCCGCAGGCATCTAATGAATCGAAGATCTGTAAATCTAGCAATTCTAGACATAATAAAGGAACATTTTTGATTAAAAAAAATCTAAAAATTTAAAGATATAAACTGTACATATAACTTCATCTTCATTTAGATCGTGTTATAGAGAAGAAAGAATAAATATGTAATTTTACTCAAGTCTGTTTATCTATACCTATTTGCATAAATGTGAGGATATTAATTTACTATAAAATTTCCCCTAAATTGATTATCGTTAATAGTCTATTATTAAAGCCGCATATACATTAGAATTAAATATTTTTCGGTTAAAAATTGCCTGAAATCTATAGTCTTATCGTTCGTCAAATTTGTTTGTTTTTTTATGCCCAGACTCTTTTTCTGAACTCTGACAAAAAATCACAGACATATTGAAGCTATCCAAATTCTTATATCTTTCTATCGTATTTCCTTTTTTGAGGGGGCGAGGGGGGGGGGGGTGAGGAAGAGCCCTTAAGAACTTAGTTTTGTTCTCAGAATTCTGAATTATTCATTCAAAAGATCTACCTATATAAGTCTTGTTGCAGAATTTTCATTAGCTAAGAGTTGCATCAAGTTATACATCATGTGAATCTATTAAATTAATTTTGTGAAATACTAGATGGGAGCCATTGATATTTCCAGACCATTTGCCTACATTTTAAACTTGAGTCATTCACTACTATTCATTAATTTTCTATACGAATTAAAGAAGTCGTTGTTTCCTTGCCAACTTTACCTTTCACTATTTCTTTCTTGTTTGTTTGTTTGATTTATTGAACACATGCATCATATCACATGCGAATCACGGCGGGATTCGAATCTGCTTCCACCTACGCTCTCAAGCGATTAGCGGGATGGTGTCTTATCCACTCAGCCACGGTGGGCCACTATTGCTTTCTCTAATGCCCAGATACTCAAATTTAACCAACTGCACTTAGAATCATGGTCATAACAGAGAACATTTATATGTTAGAGCAGTGTTGCCAGTGGGCTACTTTTCTTTAATTCATATTTCTTGATTGCCAGCACTTATTATAAACGGTAAAATTCCCTTTGTTTTCGCCTTAATTAATATGTCATTAAATAAGGCGCATTTTACAATTTCAAAAAAGTGGTGCCAATCAAAAACCTGAATTAAAAAAAGTAGCCCATCTGGCAACACCGTGTTAGAGTGGTGACATATGCACAAGTCGTGTACTCATATTCAATTTTTTGTCCAAAGTACGGTAACTCAGTTTTCAGTAATAGACGAGGAAGATTTCAATTAAACTAACCAGAAAAGTTAACAAACATTGGCTTCCTGATTTGATTTTATTCAAAATTGTTTTAACCAATCAAAGTTAATGTCCGGGATCCAGATAATTTTTTCCCTGTTAGTAAAATTACATTGACCAATCAGTAGCCTCCATCCTTGCAGGCTTTTCGGTGTTCACTGCAAACATCAAAAAGTTCGGAAAAATGCAGACGCCTGATTGATCAATCTCATCCCGCTAATAGCGAAAAATCTATCTTGATCCCGGCCTATTCAACGCCCTTTAAATATTGGAGAAAGCCTTGGCACGTGTCAGGAAAACGTCACACAAAGCAGGCAAAACAAAGAAGAAAAATCATTCATTGGCTCGTTCATATTCACGAGCCAATGAATGATTTTGTTTCTTTGCTTTGCCTGCTTTGTGTGATGTTTTCGTGACGCGAGTCAAGACTTTCTCAAATATTTACGAGGCTTTGGCTTATTTCCCCCACCATGAAGTTATGAAAGGAGAGAAACAGACATGTCAATCTTCCCGTGTGAAAAACTAGTTACCAAAAAAAACGAGTTCTTTCCCTTTCTTCTGCCCTTTTCTCTCTCGATTTTGACGGATAGCAGCCCATTTAGCAGTCTCCAATACAAGATGCCGCTATATACGGTGGACGCAGGAAAGAGGGTGTTAGCGGGACCAATGACATAATAGGCCAGTTCATGATATTTAAAAGTCACACGGAGTTGGATCGAGGCTAACGAAAAAGACAGGCTACCGCGGTGGGTCCGATTCTTCTTTTTTTACAAACCGCTGGAGTCACGTGATGCTCTTTTCACGCACCTTCTTTGGTGCATTCAAGCATCACGTGACTCTAGCGGTCTGTAAAAAAAGAAGAATCGGACCCACCGCGGTAGCCTGTCTTTTTCGTTAGCCTCAGAGTTGGATCATCTTTACACGATGATTAGTACAAAGCTGCGCGCCGTTTTTTTTTTTTTGTGTGTGTGTCCATTGCCGTGTATAGATAATCAACTCCGTGTGACGTTATGAACTGGCCTTATATGTTGTTGGCCACAGTTTAGGAACAGCTACAAATGACTTCATCTATATCTACTCCGAAGTAAACGAAAAAGACAGGCTACCGCAGTGCTAAAGCGCCTAGAATATATAGTGTGGAAATCGGCTATCCCAGTAATACTTTAAAAAGTGCTAAAATATTGGATCTCTTAAATTTCAAATGATGCTGAAAACCAATGAGTCGATCACAGCGATATCTGCAGGATATTTCCTAAAACTTTATGACGATTTGGTAACAGCGTCTAGAATACCTAGTGTAGAAATATTTTATTAAACAATGCTAAACATTTGTATCCCATAAATGATCGACGATACTGCTAAAATCCCAAGTGTCGATCGCAGCGAAATCTGCGGGATTTTCGTATTACATTGTATAGACTAGCAATATCTTGCAGTTATAGAAAATATCCTGCAGATGTCGCTGCGATCTGTATATTTCAGCAGCATCGTTGCACATTTAAGGATACAATATTTTAGCACTATTTTAAGTATTACAGGGATAGCCAATTTCCACACTATATATTCTAGACGCTATAATTTGGTCTAGAAGCTGTAGCATTTTTTTTTTACATTTTATTAGCATACATCTGACCTGTGTGCTTGGCGTCAAGCCCGCTATAATAATACGATGTTTACTTTGAAAGTATATCACAGATGTCGCTGCGATCAGCTCCCTGGATTTCAGCGTCAGTGCACATTTAAGGGATACAACTTTTTAGCGCTGCTTGGATAGCAAATTTCCACATTATGTATTCTAGACGCTATTGCGGTGCATTACACGTGCCTCTTTCTTCTTTAAAAAATATCCTGCAGATGTCGCTACAAATGACTGTTTGGAATTCAACATCGTTGTGCATTTAAGGGATTCACTATTTCCGCGCTTTTTTAAGTATTGCTGGGATAGTCGATTTCAACAACATATAATCTAGGCCTATAACGGAGCTATAGTATCTAGAAGATATAGTTTAAAAATCGGCTTATTAAAAAGGCGCTAAAAATTGTATCCCATAAATGTTGAACGAGGCTGAATGATGAATGTCGATCACAGCGACATATGGTAATTCCAACGTAACTATTTCAAAAGACATCAAATGAGAAAACGTTTCGCTCAGAGAAGATCTAGAAAATGTTGCTGTTATCGATATTTGTCATTCAGTATTTTTCAATATTTATGGGATTCAAATTTTAGCAATTTTTAAAGTATTACTGGAATAGCCGGTTTCCACACCATGACGATGATCTAGGTAGATTTTTCTTTGTTATCGCAATGAGATTGACCAATCAGAAGCCAGAATTATTGCTAACTTTTCACTATTTGCAAAAATGTACCTGGATCCCGGCCTATATTTCTAGACGCTATAACTGAGCTCAGGAATAGTACAGAAAGCAAACTCCGTATTTTGATACATTAAGGCCGGGATCCAATTAGGAACAAGTGAGTCGCTATAACGAAGTAGCGACATATGGCCAATAAATGTTTATTGGTAGAAGTGATAAAAACAAATCGTTAAAGGTCTTTGCCAGCGTGTCATTATCGTCAGGCTAATGCATATTGCATTATTTCCCTAGTCTAATAAAGCTCGTCCATGCGCGTATCGTCTAATGGAGGATATTCCAAATATGGGTTGAAGGCTGAAAAAGTCACGTGGTACCGGCAATTTACGTAAAGAACTTCTAACTGATGAGAAGGAAAACAGGAAACTACTACTGCTTTCTCCCGTGAACTGTTTCATTGGCTAGCGGGGATTTACATTACGTCGACGGAGCCTTCCCTTCTTTACATTAGACGTTTTTGCCTTGACCACGTGATCATAACGTAGATGGAAAAGCCTCTGTTCAAGAAAGAGGATTGCCGTACTATAGCACCTAGAATATATAGTGTGGAAATTGGCTATAACTGTAATACTTAAAAAAGTACTAAAATATTGTATCCCTTAACTGCGCAACGATGCTGCTGAAATATACAGATCACAGCGACATCTGCAGGATATTTTCTCAAACTGCAAGATATTGCTAGTCTATACAATGTAATACTAAATCCCGCAGATGTCGCTGTGATCGATACTTGGGATTTTAGCAGTATCGTCGCACATTTAAGGGATACAAATTTTTAGCGTTGTTTGGATAGCATATTTCCACACAAGGTATTCTAGACGCTGTAGCCATACTTTTGGCAAAAACTTGAAATGAGCATGCTTCCTGTGCATATATCGCCACTCTTATGTACAAAGGCTCTCGGTTATGGTGTTGATTCTGAGCGCTCTTTGTTAAATTTCTATATTTGTGTTTTAGAGAAAGCAATACAGAAAAGTACTGTTACTATGGAAACAACAACTTCTTTAATATCGAAATGTATAGCAAAGGAGTTCAGAATCATTGCCTTAAATAGTTTCGAATATGTATTGTTATTATGACAATCAATACCCTTCCTGGATGTGGAAATGCAAAATTGTGTTCAACATAATGGAGGATATATATTCCATATACATTTTGATCACGTGGTCAAGGTAAAAACTTCTATCGTAAAGAAGGGAAGGCTCCGTAGACGTGTAATGTAAATCCCCGCTAGCCAATGAAACGGTTCATGAGGCAAAGTGGTAGTATCTTCCCTTCTTATCAGTTAGAAGTTCCTTGGATAAATTACCGGTATCACGTGACTTTTTTCAGCCTCGAACCCATATTTGGAGTGTCCTCCATTGGGCGCAATCTAGATAGATTTTTGGCTGTTAGAGAAACGAGATTCATCAATCAGAAGCCTGCATTTTTTTGAACTTTTCGCTTTTTGCAGAAATGAAGGCTATTGATTGGTGATTCTCGTTTCGCTAACAGCGAAATATCTATCTGTATCCTAGCCTACATTTCTACAAACATTGCACTTCATCCGAGGCACTAAAAAAATGACTCAAAAGCTTCATGACATAGGCCGGGATCCAGAAACAGCAAATATTCTCAAACATGCAGGCTTCTGATTGGTCAAACTCATTTCGCTAACAGCGAAAAATCTATCTGAATCTCAGACATAGTTATCTTCGATGAAATCAATGTAAAAGGATAATATAAAAGAAAAGTATAAGATTTCTAAAATATTTTGGCGGGTTTATCACTATTTGGCGTAATTTGTAAACTTTAGAACTAATTAACAGTTTTTCGCTAATTATGAATAGAAAATTAATGTTTTTAAAGCTGAATTTTATAAAAGCACGTAGACTGAGTAAATATCTATCCAAAAATTCAATCCTTACTTTTTTCTGTCCATAATTTAAGTCTCTACCTCAATTGAAACATAAGTTGTGACGAAGAAAATAAATCTGTCATTTTCAGTATCTCGACGTTATTTTAAAAAATCTATATCTCTGTTTATAATTAATTTATGAGGATGCATTTGATCTCAAATTGAAGATCTTCTTTATTAGGTCCTTCTGGTGTTGGTTTTATTTTTCTGCGATGATTGCTTCTTTTGATATGGGAAATTTTACGCTGGCATATTTCGTCCATTTAACATGGAGAAGTTGTCATCAGTATAATAAGCAGTTACGGTGCCTTGCCGTTATTCTTGGCGTTTGTTTGTTTGGCAAGGTTAGCATTTTTTTTTTCAGCTTGGCTTGGCAGAACGACCGTCCTGCTTGATCCTTTAGTCGTGCTTTACTTATGTCACCCACATTTTATTCGAAATTTACTTTCGTGAAACTTCCTAATCTTGCTTCTTTTGTTTCTTCACTTGAAAAGTAAAATTTTATGTTTTCAATCTGTTTTCAATTAATAACTTTCTTTTCTGCAAATGATATGTCTGTAAGCTATTATCCTTTAGTCGTGCTTTACTTATATCACTGTTTCCACATTTTATGAAAGGAAATTTACTTTTGTAACACTTCCTAATCTTGCTTCTTTTGTTTCTTCACTCGAAAAGTAAAATTTTATGTTTTCAATCCGGGTCTTACTCCTTGGTATTTTATTTCAGGAGACGAACTGAAGCTATTACCTTGGTTCATGAAACGCAATCTACTATTTTCTATTACAGATCAACGGCCTAACGATACTTTAACCCTTAAATCCGCTATTTTTTATTTTGTTTCGAAAAAATTATGCATGATTTTCTGAAAGGTTTATTACACAAAAAAAAAAAAAAAAAAAATCATAGATACGTTTTTCATATAATACGTCAATCTTTTCTGACATCTGCAATATAAGTAAAAACTACTGTCGTGTGGCTGTTTTACGCTAAAATATTGCAAATTAGAAAGTATTTTAATAAGTATGTCTCCAAATACCTTAATTTATATAATTATTTATTTTATAAAACTTAACCTGTAACCCTTTAATCCCCATGATAGAATACGTTCCAGAAATTACGTAGTTCAGAGAATCTGACGTCATACCAAAACGTTTCGATGATTAATTTCGCTTTATTTAAATACGGAATGCCTGTTATTGATTAAAGCAAATATTGCTATTTTAATTTGCTAGCGTGAATTAGGTATATACGAATAAAATATCTATTAAATTAAAAACACTGTTCTTTGCATAAATTCAAAGCTGCGCACTAAAGGGTTAAATGGATGCCTAAGTATTATTGACACCACAGTTCTTTACTCGAAAAGTTAAATTTTATGTTGATTAATTATAATTTTCTAAAGCATCACTATTTAACAAAAAAATTACAAACACAAATTTTGAAATTCAAACTTTTAATAATTGTTTAGAATGGTAAAAAAAAAAAAAATAGCTTCTACAATTTATGAATACTAATAGCGACAGTTCCTGGAAATGTCTTGTTTTAAAATAATTTAACTTTAAATAATTAAACTTTTTATAGGCAAATAATTTGTTATTCTTGGTTGTTTTTTTTTCATTGAAAATTACACATTTAGATTAATAGTAAACTATTTAAATTTGGTATAATTTCAAATATCTATTAAAAAAAAAAAAAAAAAAAAAAAAAAAAAAAAAAAACATATCGCTGTCATGGTAGGCCTAAGCATTCCGATTCCATACAAAAGGTAATTGTTCGACTTATAATAATCCAAGTCGTATCACATCTATTATTCTTCATTTTCTATAAAACCTTTAAAAACTATACGATTATAAAGTATTAAGTTATAAGTTATAAATAACCAGTTACCAACAACAGATTATCGATATAAACAAACGAACACCGCTGCCATTCAGAAGCAGGAATTCCAAACTAGAAACAGATGAATGACTTTTGGAGGGATTCATTAATCCCATTAATTCCATCTAACATCCGCTTCTGCTTTCAAAATATTTGCAAAAGCATGTTAAAGCCTTTAAATATTTTGAAATGCGTTTTTCACTTTAAATACCGACTCATGTTTTTCTGAAATAAACAAGACCGCGATTCCAATTAGATCAAAAATATAATTATAAGAAATCTATGGGTTCCATGTTTCGACTATGTTTTATTTCAAAATTTTTTGGCCCCATCTATTGGCAATCAATATACATGAAGGAACATTTGATTGAAATTATATATATATATATACATATTTTATAGAAAAAATGCAGGATGAAATTATGCAATTCGAGATCATTTTTTAAAGATTTCTGTTATATAATTTTAAAATTTCATTCT
Source organism: Maratus speciosus (assembly GCA_963932465.1). Taxonomy (NCBI): domain Eukaryota; kingdom Metazoa; phylum Arthropoda; class Arachnida; order Araneae; family Salticidae; genus Maratus; species Maratus speciosus. The sequence continues at coordinate 27,009,435 of OZ010786.1, forward strand.
ATATAAATAAAATTAATATTTTTATTATTGTGATTTCTTTGATAGAATTTAAATTTTATTTTAATAATTTTTTAGAAGTTAACATTAATCTGCCTTTTTGTAAAAATTTTGTTTACATTATAAATTAAATGAGGTTTTTTTTTTCAGTTATAATTGAAATATAAGATGTTATCATGATTGCATTAGCATGACTGAAAATTATTTTTTCACATTCTGTTATTAAATTACGATTTTGTTTTCATTCCCAAGTCCTATGTTAAAAATCAAAAATTTGATTGATAATGATTTTAATACGGGTTGTCTCTAAACCGGGAATGAAAAATTTTCCCAGAGAAGACTTAGGAATAAGGAACCCAGTCTCGGTTCGGTATTACCAGTGGTTGAGCGGTTCTGCTCTCAAAGCTGGTAGACGGGAGGTGTTGGGTTCAAACCCAATCGCGTCGTACGCCCCAATCGTTCGGAGTTTTCAGTTGTTTTCTTCGAACCTTGGATATCCTTGCGTAAATACGGGTTAGGTTCCCTTAGAAAGACCTCTACGGAAGCAACACCCCCCCTTCGGGTCCATAACCCTTGTGTAGATAATTGACCCTCAGCCCAACACCCGGTTCGATGTGAAAAAATACATTAGGCTCGGCCTGACCGAGTCTTCAGAAAAAAGTCGCCAATCCCGGGTTTGGCCCGGTCCCTGAATACAGACTGTTTTAACGGCATCGCCGGGACGATAAAAAGCCTGAATTTATGAGGACTAAAATTATGAAAACCTCTTAATCGTCATGTTAGAAAAAGCATTGTTTCAAATTACACATTTAACATTCATTTATGGACATTTAAATAGTACAAAAAGGAGGTGGAAACGGCAAAAGTTAAACTGAATCGGAAGTTTAAGCTACAGAAAGAAGTTACTTTTTCACGTGCAATTTTTTAAAAAGCATTTAAACATTTTATTAGGAGTCAAACAATGTTTAAAACTTTAAATGTGTTTTTCTGTATGATGTTTTTTTTTTCCTTTTTTTTTCTTTTTACCATTACTCGTCTTTAAATTATTATAAGTCAAGAATCATAAATAAAAAAGGTGCAAACTTGAAACATGTCTTTTTTATTATTTTACATTAATTTTGTTTCGGCAAATTTGAAAAAAAATTTACTTTTGAAAATATGTTTTTTTTTTTTTTAAATAAGCTACCTAATTTTTAAAATAAATGTTTTTAATATTTTTAAAATTAATATTTAAAAAAATCCTGAAACAAAACTAAAATTTTACTTTCCTTTTTAATTAAATGACGAAAAATTTAAATCCGGCTTATAATGTTTCAAGTTATAAAGATTTTAAATTAAATCCGCTTAAAAAAGTACTAATCATTTAAATTTTTTAAAAACTTTATGAGAAATATTAGGATGTGATTTTGTTTGCAAATTATATGGTTAACTATCACAAAAAAAGAAAAAAAGTCAAAATTCTAACTCAGCAAATATATTTTTTACATGTTTCCTAGAACTCTTAAAGTAACATTGTTTCTTGGCTTGCACGCATTTCAATTTGTGTCTAATCCCTTAAAACCTGATCAATTATTTAAACGGCCATAACTCTGCGAGTTTTTCAGATATGAAGATGCAATTTTTTGTGTTTAATTCAGGAATGGATAAGGAAAGTTTTCCTGATTGAAATTTTTACACTACAGGGGCCGTATAAAAATTTAATTTTCGTACTTTTTCAAATAGACACCCCATGGAATTGCAACTTATGTCATTAAATTTTGCACCTTTTTTAAGAAACTTTCCAATTGGAAGTATGGGTCTAGGGGCAATATTTAAGGAAATAGCCTATTGTTTCGATATTTATGAATCACCCTGTATATATGTATATATTAAAACAAAAACGAAAGAATCTCAATAATGAGTTGCTCACCAAACAAAGGCAGCGATTTTACTCATCAATTAACGAAGCTTTATGTATCGTTTCTAAATATGGATTTAGCGCCATCTATCGGCACCCCGCAGTTAATATAAACGAATGAACTTTTTGTTAAAGTTGTAGTTTTTTTATAAGATTTATGAAGGACTCATTCATGTAATTCAAGATCAATTTTTAAAAACTTCAGCTATGTTACTTATATCGTATAAATAAAAACCAGAATTATTATTATTATTTCTTTCGTAAATTTTAAATTTAATCAATTTTTAAGAGCTTTTTTTGCACTTGAAATTATATATACATTGCATAACCATATACATTACATAAAACACACACACACACACACACACACACACACACACACACACACATATATATATATATGTGTGTGTGTGTGTGTGTTACAATAAAAAAACACCCGAACGTATTGAATATTTAATTTTAATGCTTTGTGAAATCTTCAGAAATTGTGTTTTACTTTGCTAATTATTATTATTTTTGAAATGAATAGTGCTGTTTGTTTTCTCCAATAGCTGAACTATTTCAGAAATTAAATATTGAGGAATATATATATATATTCTCATTATTTGTGTTTGTAGAAATCATTTGTCATTTTTATAATGTACTTTTCTACAGTACAAACCCATCAATAAGTAAATCTTCATGTTGTTTGTTTGTATAAAGTCTTACGAAAATGAAACGCAAATCAACATTCCGTCATTTTTGACAAAGATTATGTACCAGTTACTTATAAAACGATAAAATTTATTTTTATGGAGAATACTATACTATTGCTAAAGTAATAGAATTGAGAATCGTTATAAGTGGTTGGAGATGGTTTTGCGTAATTACGATGAAAAATAAAATATCGTGTGCAGTTTTAAGTCTGATAAAATCTTTTTATAAAAGCAGAATTAATAATAAAACTAAAAATATACTATGCCTGCAAAACAATAATAGGAATAAGGCGAACGTCATTGAGCCAATATACCTATATCAGAGCAGAAGGATAAATGCTCATGTGCAAATTAACATACAAATGCTTCATTTTGTTTGAAATTATATAACTTTATTATACGCACTTCAAACAATAACCGTATATATATCGTAAAAAAAAACTCTTTGTCTATAATATAATATAATATAATAGCGTAGGTAAACATACGAAATCGTTTCCCAATGATTCAGTGTTTAATTTACTTCAGTGAGGAAACACTGTTGAAAATTCCCCTTCAGCAATTTCCTTAACTCATTAACGCCTAAATTATTATCTTCGTTAAAATGTAAATTTTGGATTTTCCACCATTTTTAAAAGAAGAGTAATTTTTATCCTAGTTTAGCTAAGAATTTGTCTCGTGAAAGAAAGTATGTATTTATCTTCATATTTACTGGTGTGAAAAGCGTTTTCTTGCCATAACGTTTAGCGCATCAAATTATGACACTGGGCGTTAATGGGTTAAGAAGCAGAAAATCACTTAAATTCTTTTATGAAACCTTGTATGCAGTCTATAAAATTTTAAGACGACGTTTATTATCCAAAGTATCTGTTGAGCTTAAAAAAGCATACCATCATTTAAAACACACTTCCTCGCAATTATTGTTCATACATAATATTGTAACCGAATACGTTTGTATGTTGCGGTAAATGAACGATAAAAGTTATGCACACTACATTCTATAGTAAGCATCTTGTCGCCCCCCTCAGTGATGTATATTAATTTACAAATGTTTGAAATGGTGTAACATCATTGAAATACACTGCAAACGATTTTTCCCATAGACCCAAATCCCCATTATTTTAAATTCCCATGTAAACGAACTATGAATTCTACACACTGAATATCAATACCGAACAGGTCAGAGTGAGCCTTAGTAACATATATCATTTACATGACAGTTAAAATGTATTTCCACGACTCACTGCACGAGGAGACGGATAGACAGATAGGCAAATGCATAGCAGACTAACCAAAATTCATAAAAAAATTTCAATTATGATTGAAAGTATTTATAAATTGTAAAGTAAACGTCAAGAGCTGTAGATCGTAAAAGAAAGAACGAAGAATAATACATATCTGTGATTATAATTGACCTTTCAATTATAAAATATAACATTATAGATATTAAAGATTATTTAAACAAATATACAGAAATAGACCATAACTTTCATTTCTGCATCGTGTTGGATATATTGTATTTCATTTTATTAACCGACATCAAAAAGGAGGAGGTTATCAGTTCGACCCGTATGTATTTTTTGGTCCTGTTCATGCATAACTTTTGTAAATGTGAACCGATTTTCATAATTCTTCTTTCGTTTGAAAGTGTAAAACAACCGTTTGGTCCAATTCCAATTTCATAAAAATCAGATGATTAAAATGTTTTTTAAAATAAAAGCATTAAAATTCAAATATTTTTGAAGCATTCGCCAAATTAGAAGCGTTTATTTTTCATGCTGTTACTATAGCGCCTAGAATATATAGTGTGGAAATTGCCTATCCCTGTAATACTTAAAAAAGTGCTAAAATGTTGTAGCCCTTAAATGTGCAACGATGCTGCTGAAATATACAGATCGCAGCGACATCTGCAGGATATTTTCTACCACTGCAAGATATTGCTAGTCTATACAATGTAATACAAAAATCCCGCAGATGTTGCTGCGATCGGCACTTGGGATTTTAACAGTATCGTCGCACATTTAAGGGATACGAATTTTTAGCGTTGTTTGGATAGCATATTTCCACACTAGGTATTCAAGACGCTATACTGTTACTCTTACAGAGATACGAGGATTCTTCAAAGTGCAAGATCTTGACTGGAAAATTTCTCTCATCCACCAAACAGGAAGGCCCACACCGATACCAACCGATATCGGAAATTGGTGTCAAAAAGCTGAAAATAAGCCTTTAAAGTTTTCTGGAGTATCAGAGCACAAGTGCATGTGTATGAGGGTATCTGTTATGCTGAAGGTATAGCATCTAGAATACATAGTGTGGAAATATGCTATCCAAACAACGCTAAAAATTTGTATCCCTTAAATGTGCGATGATACTGCTAAAATCCCAAGTGCCGATCGCAGCGACATCTGCGTGATTTTCGTATTACATTGTATAGACTAGCAATATCTTGCAGTTGTAGAAAATATCCTGCAGATGTCGCTCTGATCTGTATATTTCAGCAGCATCGTTGCACATTTAAGGGCTACAACATTTTAGCACTTTTTTAAGTATTACAGAGATAGCCAATTTCCACACTATATATTCTAAGCGTTATACTGAAGGTACAAAGTGACTTCGTATGTCAGTACGCAGTAGAGTGCATTGCTATGTGTAGCAATACTACAGCGTCCAGAATACCTAGTGTGGAAATATGCTATCCAAACAACGCTAAAAATTAGTATCCTTTAAATGTGCGACGATGCTGCTGAAATCACAAGTGTCGATCGCAGCGACATCTGCGGGATTTTCGTATTACATTGTATAGACTAGCAATATCTTGCAGTTGAAGAAAATATCCTGCAGATGTCGCTGCGATCTGTATATTTCAGCAGCATCATTGCACATTTAAGGGATAAAATATTTTAGCACTTTTTAAAGTATTACAGGGTGTTAGGTAATAGAAACTTTTAAAATATTAAATTAGACTTTAAAATATTTAATTAATTACTTTAAAATATTTAATTAGTTATTCATTATTAATCCTTCCAAATTCAGTTTCAGTTAAATTTCACTTTAAAACAATTGTATCTTTCTACAAAAAAGATCGTTAATTAAAATTAATAATAAAATAATAAATTTTAATTTTAATAATTTCAGCCAAAATAAATATTTCTTTTATAATTTTCAAATATTAAATTCAAAATTTAAACATAACGATCTTTTCATTCAAAATCTTTAACCTAACTTTCTTTCATTTTAAATATTTTCTCTTCTCTGTGTGGAAACACCGTCACTCGCGAGCAACGGTTTTTTGATTTGAGAGAGCGTCCTTCCGGAGCGTGGCTTGGTCTCTTCCCGTAAAAACTTCGTATTGATAGGACGTATAGCTCCCGCCGGTGTACTGTATTGTTGAAATCAGTACACCGGGGGGGGAGGCTTATCCTGTTTAAATAATTTAATCTTTGTACTTTTAAACTCCTTTTATACCATAGAAATTTAGTATTATAATAAGTAATTTATTCAGCAAGTATTTATCAAGTAATGAACCATGGAGCAGTGCCGACAGTCGAAGTCCGATGAAATGAAAGGGAGCATTAGTCATCAGATCGATGTAAAGGTGGTACTCATCTCGGAACATACTACAGAAGAATGACACATCACTCAATCACGATTTAGGAATATTCATCTATATTCCAATCAAGAATTTCCATCTCTTCCACTTGTTTTCAGCTTCAAAAATTATCCGAGAACGTAAGTGATAAGATCAACAAATTTTAAGATCTCTCGCACAAGCGATTAATGATGTCCCACCTTATTTCCGTACGAAAAGAGAAAGTGAGGTATGCTGACTCTATTGGATTTCTCGTTTTGTGTTGATCATTTCTAAATAATACAATAACTGCTGAACATTCCGATTGTTATAGACTTGTTGAGATGAACTATTCAATCTCCAGGAACGATTCTTTAAATGCATACTTCTTGGACTCCCTAAGTGTTCTTTTCCTATTAAAAGCAGATTATGATAAATCATCCTTCTAATCAAATCCAATTCAGGTTATGTTCATTTTTGAACATATATTCTTCGTTAGAGTTCTTGAAATTTAATATGTCATTAAAGTGTTGGTTATTTATCTTCGTTCAGGGATATATTGAATCAGAAATTATATTCTGTCATATGTATCTTTAAGTGCACTTAACTTTCCGCTCCCAACCCCTTTTGCCTAAATTCTTAATTTGAATAAAATATTGGTTTAAATTTAATATGTGTATTCATTGAGTATGATATTTTTATATAATATATAGTTTAATGTGCCAAAGGATCAAGCAAATAAATATTATAAATTGAATACTTGATAAATTAATTTTCAAAATATAAAATTGGCACTTCTCCATTTTACTACAAAGTATTTCAGATGAATGTTACATTTCTTCAGTTCAGGTGAGTACTGCTTTAAAATTATTATTTATTATCCATCATATATTTACCTTTTCTTTCTCATGATGCAATGTACTTCTTTATTATCCTACCACTTAGATGATGTGCATCTTTTCCTTTTAAATTAAATTAATCAATTCTATATTTTAAATAACTATAATCTATTTCTTCTTTTATTTTTTTTTTTATAAATATTACATTTTGGTACCGTGAGAAATCGAATTTTTTTTTTTAATAAGGTCCTTACTGGGTTATTTATTGAGCTTACTATTGGTTTAAAAATTTTAATAGGTAACTTAAATTAGATAAGTAAATAAATATTATTAATTTTTTTATAACATCCAGGCCTTCATAATCGTTTATTTATTGCTTGAAAGTACAGTGTTTACATTTGTGTTTTATTGATGTTTTAAGAATTTTAAACAAATTTTCACTCTTATTTTAAAATATAATATGGAAGATATTTGTTATATGAGCAAATCAATGCCATTCATTGTTCAAATTACAAAAAATATATAATATTTATGGTTTAATTTGTTTTCTATTGGAAAATTTTATGATTATTGATAAAAAGTGATATCTACAACAATTTCACAGGTTTCATGATTTAAAAATATTTTTCTGTTCTTTCTTACTAATGATATATTTTGATTGAATTATATGTAATTGTAGTAGTAATTGGGGAAAGTGTGGCATATATGATGCATCCGGGAATTTATTATATTTTCTTGTGCTGTCATATTGATTAATGCATCCGCTGTGCCTGGGGTACTATGCAATTTTATGTTCACTCATGTTTAAGATTTTATTGGGTTCAGCATGAGTTATGCATCTGCAGGCACATGAACAGACCATTCATGTCTTCATCTTTAATATATTTGTCTCTGGTCCAGACAAATTTTGAAGGGATGCATTTTGAACAAATTAAATTATTGGGAAAGGTTATTGATTTTTATGTGCAATATTTTCAGGGTTGTGAAAGATTATTTCAATATAATAAATAACTGGTAGAAAGTATTAACAAATGTTTTATTTGAGTTGGAAACTTTTAAAGAATTTATCTACTTTTAATAACATGCATAAAATATTTATAAATAAGTACATTATTTAATGTGAGGTATGATTTACTTTTAATTTGGCTCTCAACACTTCTAAATTTATTTTATGTTTCAGTTTTTTGATTTATAAAAATTATAAACAATTGCTAATAAATTTGAAATTGCTGGAATTATTGTGAAAAAATTATTAACAAGTGAATTTTAACTACTCATTTTATTCTCTCAGATATTATCACCATTATCCCCTTAAATTTTATTTTTTTTTACACTATAGCAATGTTTTCACCCCCCCCCCCATTTTTTTTACTTAAATTTTCATACTTTTCTGTTTATTCTCACACAGGTTTTCTGAGAATTGTCCCACGCTTATGACGAAATAATTCTTTTTGTGAGGAGAGTATCTAGTTAAGTCTTTTAGTTTAAAATTTTATTTGGAAAACTGCGGGATTGAGCTCTGTTATGGAAGCCAAGTTAACTTCGTCTTGCGGTTCCTGAGTTTTTATGCTCTGACTGTAACGAAAATCCTTCGCACTTTTCTCTACGTAATAGTCTAAGATTAAATAATTTTAGTTACTATTTTGTTGGGGTACTTAATTAACTAGGGGTTATTCAAGTATGTTTTAACCCGGAGATAAAGATCTTGTATCTTGGCCGGATTTTCGAGACGCGTCACAATGAAAAAAAAATTTTTTTCATGCGCTTGCCGGTGTGGCTCAAGCGGTTATTTTAAGTACTCTTATGAATTCCATTTTAATATTTAATTTTTTTTTGCTATAGTTAATTTATAATTTTTCATTTTCATGTACATTGGCAATAGATTTTATTTCTTTTGAGAGAATTATTAGCCTTTATGTTCTGCTGAGGGATGGTTTTATAAACAAAACATTAGTATTTTTCCTAATCTTAAAGGGTACCCTGTAAGTAAATTTTACAAAGTGTGAAAAACTTGTATGAGACAAATATTTGAATTTAGAAAAAAGAATGAGAATGAGAAATAATAAAGACAGAAAAATATGTATAAAAGAAATACATATATAATGAAAAAATAATATAAGACCATGATTTTCTTTCTTCATCAGGCTATAACGTGCTCATTCAGGTAACTAATTTGTGCGGCTTTGAGGAGAAAATATTTTTTTCTGGTTTTTGGTATAACTTAGTTCAGCAGGTGAATTCGTTTCATTTAGGTCACATTTATTGACACTGGGTGTGTGTTACCAGAGTCTAAATTGTTGACATTTGGGTCTAACTAGCTCTTCGCCAATTTCCTTTTTTTTTTTTTTTTTGACAGTGTGAAAACTTTAATCAATTTTATTTTATAAATGAATAAAAATTATGAAATGATAAATATTTTAGAAATCATGGAGTCTTTTATCATTGTTGTTGGACAATACTACAGAGTACCGCCTCTAAGTTTCTTGTTCCTTAGCACAATGATTATAATTTAAAAATTTTATGGTCATTTGTCTCAGTTTTGTTTATTCCTCAGCAATTAAAATTTTATATTTTCGTAAGTATATATAGTAACAATTACAGATAAGCTAAGTATTAGATAGCTAAAGTTAAAAAAAAATTTTCCAGATTGTTATGTTGTAATGTCTCATCATTGGCTGTGAATGCAGGAAAAATTCTATTTTACTTGCGTAGCAAATTCACAGCCATTCCTTTGAACACGTATATTTAGGAAATTTTTAATAACACTTTATAAATTTTTGATATGATTTACGCATGACTAAAATTGAATTGTATAAATAAAAGTGCCTGTAAATTCATAATATTTGGCTTATATTTTCAATTTAACATTCATATATGAATAAGGGTTAAATGATGTTATGAAAATGTCAATTTAAGATATCTTTCCTGGGTATGTTTGGATGCCTCATGATTTGCTGAGAAGGCAAGGACAGATTTGAGGTCTGTGAAGTTGCCCCCCTGACTTTATGGAATTTAAAAACTGAAAACACCCTTCGTTTGAGCGTCGTTTGAGCGCGTTTGAGCGACAAAAATTTTCGTTTGAGCGACAATCTGAAAAAAGTTATAAACAAATTAAAATTCAGGAACATCGTTTTGTGAAGTTGGCCCCCCGACATTATGGGATTTGAAAACTGAAAGCACCATTCGTTTGAGCGTCGTTTGAGCGCGTTTGAGCGACAAAAATTTTCGTTTGAGCGACAAACTGAAAAAAGTTATAAGCAAAAGAGAAATCGGAGGGGCCCACATTTTGTGAAGTTGGCCCCCCGCCCTTTTCGGATTTAAAATCTGAATACAGCATACGTTTGAGCGTCGTTTGAGCGCGTTTGAGCGACAAAAATTTTCGTTTGAGCGACAAATTGAAATAAGTTATAAGCAAAAGAAAAATCAGAGGGGCCTTCATTTTGTGAAGTTGGCCCCCCGACATTTTCGGATTTAAAAACCGAATACAGCATACGTTTGAGCGTCGTTTGAGCGCGTTTGAGCGACAAAAATTTCCGTTTGAGCGACAAATTGAAATAAGTTATAAGCAAAAGAAAAATCGGAAGGGTCAACATTTTGTGAAGTTGGCCCCCCGACCTTTTCGGATTTAAAATCTGAATACAGCATACGTTTGAGCGTCGTTTGAGCGCGTTTGAACGACAAAAATTTTCGTTTGAGCGAAAAACTGAAAAAAGTTATAAGCAAAAGAAAAATCGGAGGGGTCCACATTTTGTGAAGTTGGCCCCCCGACCTTTTCGGATTTAAAAACAGAATACAGCATACGTTTGAGCGTCGTTTGAGCGACAAAAATTTTCGTTTGAGCGACAAATTGAAATAAGTTATAAGCAAAAGAAAAATCAGAGGGGCCTTCATTTTGTGAAGTTGGCCCCCCGACATTTTCGGATTTAAAAACCGAATACAGCATACGTTTGAGCGTCGTTTGAGCGCGTTTGAGCGACAAAAATTTCCGTTTGAGCGACAAATTGAAATAAGTTATAAGCAAAAGAAAAATCAGAGGGGCCTGCATTTTGTGAAGTAGGCCCCCTGACCTGGTCGGATTTAAAAACTGAAGACAGCATACGTTTGAGCGTCGTTTGAGCGCGTTTGAGCGACAAAAATTTTCGTTTGAGCGACAAACTGAAAAAACTTATAAGCAAAAGAAAAATCGGAGGGGTCCACATTTTGTGAAGTTGGCTTCCCGACCTTTTCGGATTTAAAATCTGAATACAGCATACGTTTGAGCGTCGTTTGAGCGCGTTTGAGCGACAAAAATTTTCGTTTGAGCGACAAACTGAAAAAACTTATAAGCAAAAGAAAAATCGGAGGGGTCCACATTTTGTGAAGTTGGCCCCCCGACCTTTTCGGATTTAAAAACCGAATACAGCATACGTTTGAGCGACAAAAATTTTCGTTTGAGCGACAAATTGAAATAAGTTATAAGCAAAAGAAAAATCAGAGGGGCCTGCATTTTGTGAAGTTGCGCCCCCCCCCCCCGACCTTTTCGAAATTAAAAACTGAATACAGCATACGTTTGAGAGTCGTTTGAGAGTCGTTTGAGCGCGTTTGAGCGACAAAAATTTTTGTTTGAGCAACAAACTGAAATAAGTTATAAGCAAAAGAAAAATCGGAGGGGTCCACATTTTGTGAAGTTGGCTTCCCGACCTTTTCGGATTTAAAATCTGAATACAGCATACGTTTGAGCGTCGTTTGAGCGCGTTTGAGCGACAAAAATTTTCGTTTGAGCGACAAACTGAAAAAACTTATAAGCAAAAGAAAAATCGGAGGGGTCCACATTTTGTGAAGTTGGCCCCCCGACCTTTTCGGATTTAAAAACCGAATACAGCATACGTTTGAGCGTCGTTTGAGCGACAAAAATTTTCGTTTGAGCGACAAATTGAAATAAGTTATAAGCAAAAGAAAAATCAGAGGGGCCTGCATTTTGTGAAGTTGCCCCCCCCCCCCCGACCTTTTCGGATTTAAAAACTGAATACAGCATACGTTTGAGAGTCGTTTGAGAGTCGTTTGAGCGCGTTTGAGCGACAAAAATTTTTGTTTGAGCAACAAACTGAAATAAGTTATAAGCAAAAGAAAAATCGGAGGGACCTGCATTTTGTGAAGTAGGCCCCCTGACCTGGTCGGATTTAAAAACTGAAGACAGCATACGTTTGAGCGTCGTTTGAGCGCGTTTGAGCGACAAAAATTTTCGTTTGAGCGACAAACTGAAAAAAGTTATAAGCAAAAGAAAAATCAGAGGGGCCTGCATTTTGTGAAGTTGGCCCCCGGACCTTTTCGGATTTAAAAACCGAATACAGCATACGTTTGAGCGTCGTTTGAGCGCGTTTGAGAGACAAAAATTTTCGTTTGAGCGACAAATTGAAATAAGTTATAAGCAAAAGAAAAATCGGAGGGGCCTGCATTTTGTGAAGTAGGCCCCCTGATCTGTTCGGATTTAAAAACTGAAGACAGCATACGTTTGAGCGTCGTTTGAGCGACAAAAATTTTCGTTTGAGCGACAAACTGAAAAAAGTTATAAGCAAAAGAAAAATCTGAGGGATCTACATTTTGTGATATATATATATATATATATATATATACGAAATTTGTATAAAAAATTTAAAAGGAAAACTGTACCAAATGCATTAAAGTTTACAAATACATAAAAATATTCATCTACAATACGAAATTGCAAATGAATAAGAAAAAAGAACTGTTCTCTTAGGCTTTTTTCATCCTCTACTGAGAAAAAAATATAGTTCTGGCATCTAGAATCTAAATAGTTGATCTAGAAAAAATAGTTCCATGTCATCCTTATAAATTCTAGTTCCCTTTGCTAGAGAGTTCTAAAGTCTCCTACTAGAATTCAAGAGCGTTTTCCTATATTCTCATCGTCAAACTTATTTAAAAATCCCTGCAAATAGATGCGAATACAATAGGTTAGTTTTAGTAACTATAATTCTTGTTTATGAAACCATTCCAGAAATTAAGCGATAATTTCTCGCTATTGAAACGATTCATTATAGTTTCGTCACCTAGAAAACAAGAGCCTGGAAGTTCTAGAAAATTTCGTCTATTCAGCTTAGTTGTTTACCCTATTCGCATAGTTCGGAAATCTATATTCTAGTTTAGGAATACAGAAAATGATTACCTATTCATTCTAGTTGAAGGCGGTATATTTTTTTTCTCAGTGTCCCATTCCAAAAGTATCATGTGCATTAGGGTGGAGCGAAAAAAATTAATTTTTTAAAATCAAAAACGGGTAGGTGTCAAAAGTTGCCTTCATACTAGTACATCATCTGTGTGCAATATTTCCGCTGAAAAAAAATGGCTTGAGTCTGCGCTTTTGGTTCGAAAGTCGAAATTTTGGGTAAAATTTGACATTTCTTCAAAAATTAAAAAAAAAAATTCTATAGAGATGGTTATTATTTAAAAGTGTTATTTAAACCTTTAATATTAATGACTTAACATATTTAAACGATAAAAAGATATCTTTGTTCTGTATAACTGGAACAAAACTGACAACTTTTCATGAAAAAAAGGCGTTTCCACTCTATTGTGCCATACAACTAATTGTTGTTTAGAATACAGCTCTTATCTAGTTGTTTTCAAAACTACCCAGGAGGTACCACATGGAGGTGACTGCATTTTATGTCACAACAGTGCATAGCTCGACCACCCTACCATCTGAACTCAATTTTTTGTTTATACATTGAATTGTGATTTTTTATCAAAGACTGGTATAAGTTTTCTATGTATCAACCTGGTACATCTCTTCTTTGGATCCACAGACATTGAATGCTGCTGCTGTGATCTCCTTTACGTATTTTTCTACTGTTTGTGTAAGGGAAGACAAACAGTGTAATGCAGTGCCTATGATATTAATGTAATCTATTCATCCTTCTATTATCTTCACAAAGATTGCACACGATAAATGCATATTGATTTGAGGTTCTGTTAAGTTACCAGAACACTTTTCCATTGAATTAGATTTATATAATTATCCGCTTCAAAGTTTATTGTCGATATTTCAGATTTGCATATATCATCATTATACTCTCATCTTTCAACTATTATGTGCTGAGCAGCTAGCTGTTTAATGTGATGGCAATCGTCAGAGAGCATTGAAATAAGAATTTCCTCTGCGTATGCAAAGCAACCATTGTCCGAAATAACCTTTTTTTTTAGTATTTGTTTTATTCCGTTTTGTGTGTTGTTTAGTAGCCGAGTTGTTTATGTGTAGCCAATTTCCCATGAGTTTTTAGATTCTTTCTTTAGCTGTGGATTATATTTGATTGTAAACTATTCTGGGGCCAAACTTTGATAACATAGTACTTTTTGATTGAACGTAGAGACTCTGAAGGGTAGTGAGTGCTCATTTGAAGGCGGATAATTCTGTTAGTCGTTGTCATCCATTCTGCGAGGGACATGTTTAGAATGAACTATTACAACTGATCATATGCCACCTCCAAGCCCAGTGAATTTCCTCTGCATCATTTATTAGATAAGATCGTGGCAAAAATTAGATTCTAACCCATAGGATGCGCCGACCAATAGGAAAATCTTTGTTCACGTGCTAATTCCCTTCTTATTTCAATTTTTGAAGCCACAGAGAGTAATTTTTAAACATTATTTCCTGAAATCGAGAAAAGGGTACTCAGCCCATTGCAGAAATAGCAGATATTTGCAAAGTTATTTCATCAAGATATTGCTCAGAAGAACTAGCGAATAGGAACCAAAGAAACTTGTCCTACGCATGATGGTTCACAACGGCGCATAAAATTATTCGCCTTTATATAAGCACTGATTGAACATCAGAGTCTGGTTCACTCGCAAAGTATGCAATCCAAGTTTATACCGCAGGATGGTTTACACCAAATAAAATCCACATCTAAAAAATTGATCTAAAAACTTATGGGAGATTACTCGGCTACTAAACATCACAGAAAACGGCAAAAAACAAATACTAAAGAAATTTATTTAGGACAATGGTATCTTTTCACATCGAGAGCAAATTCTTATTGCAATTTTGATGACGATCGCCGTCACATTAAACAAGAAGCTTATCAGCATATAAAAAATGCAAAAGGTAGTGTAAATGATGACATACTCAAAGATGAAATACCTAGATGTTGTAAATTGTAATAGGAACAGAACTCCCAATTACTATACAGTAACTGGATGTAATTTTAATGAAGATACTAGAGGGCTGAATAGATTCCATTAATTCCACTGCATTATTCTGCTTATCTTATCATACACAAGCAGTAGAAATATACTTGAAGAAGTGTCACAGCAGCATCACCCAACGTCTGTGGATACAAAAAGAGATGGATTAGGTTGATACACAGGAAACTTATGGCAGTCTTTGATAAAAAATCACAATTCAATATATAAATAAAACATTGTGCTCAGATGGAAGGGTGGTCAAGCTATGCACTGCTGTGTCATAAAATGCAGCCACCCCCACGTGATACCTCCTTGGTAGATTTGAAAGCAACTACGTAAGAGCTGTATTTCAAACGACAATAAGTTGTAAGACACAACAGAGTGGAAACGCCTTTTTTTACCAAAAGTTGTCAGTTTCGATCCCGTTACACAGAATAAAGATATAGTTTTATCGTTTAAATATGTTAAGTCATTAATAATAAAGGTTTAAATAACACTTTTAAATAATAGCCAGCTCTATAGGAATTTTTTTATTTTTTTGAAAAAATGTCAAATTTTAGCCAAAAATTCGAATTTTGGACCAAAAGCGCAGACTCAAGCCATTTTTTTCGGCGGTAATATTGCACGCAGATGATGTACTAGTATAAAGGCAACTTTTGGCACCTATCCGTTTTTGATTTTAAAAAAATAATTTTTTTCGCTCCACCCTAATGTGCATGTCTATGCCTTTGCCTTCTATCTTTTAAATCACTTCCGTGTAGGAGAATCACTACTTTTTTTCAAGGTCAGTCTCTATTGTGAGACACTGTCCACTGTGGATAACTACCAAATGTGAAGGACCCCTCAGTGTGACTTTTCTATTAGATAAAAAAAATTCCAAGAAAGATGATTGTTTCCGCTGAGCAGCGTTGAGCTTCCTTCCTTTCTTTTTTTCCGTCTTGCCATGGGCGATGACTGCTCGGGACAATAAAAACAAACGGGAGGGGGAATGCATAAAGTAAAATTCTTAGTAGAACCCATTTTTCCCCCCATATATCAACCTCATTTAGCCTATACAAAAAAAAAAAATGTTTAAAAAGATTAAAATGCAATTCGTTTCTTTTGATTCCGTTTTCAAGGTTTTAATGAATCAATGTTTAACAAAACTGATTACGTAGTTCAGTTTTATATATTTTAAATTTAAAAATAAGTTTTCTATTAGATACTTAGAAAAATTCTTTTCGTAAATTTACTTTGTTGTGGAGAACGGAAGGGGGAGGGCTCCAAAATCCATGCTCGTCCCGAGCGCCAAAAAGGCCAGTTTCGGCCCTGAATCCTATTCTGAGCGATAAAGATTTCTGTTTGAGCGGAAAAAGAAAAAAAGTTTAACTGTCTTTTCAATCCCTAACCAATTTCTTTATGTACAAGTTGAATATAATTTTTAAATGAAATACTTTTTATGCCAGAAAAAAAAAACTTTCTTTTTACAAACTTTCTGTACTTAATTTTTAAAAAGTCTAAGGAAAAGTTTAAGCTTAGAAATTATTTAAGGCTTTCTTTTGTTTTTTCATACGGCAAAATACATACTTACAGAAACTTTCCAAATTACGTTCATCTTAGATTTTAGTACATTTTTATGTAATTTTAAACATTGCGGAAATTTATGATTTTAATCAATGATTTTTTTTTTTTTTATTAGTTGATTAAAATCAGGATTTAATCGCTGATTTAAATCATTTGATTAAAATCGTTGACACCCTAGTATTTATATATGTATATGTGTTACGAATTTTTTTTTTTAATTGGTTTTGTAATTCGAGTGTTATTTCCTACAACTAAATAAAAATTTCTTCTTAATAACATCAATATTAAGATTGGACCGTGTAATACATATTTATGTACTAGACAGTTTAATGAAGTTTATACTTGTTTTTATTTATAAAATTTTATAAATAACTGTGTATATTTATAAAAAAATCAATACTTTTGAAATACTTATTTTAAAAGATATTTTGAATTAGTTGAATATTTTATAAATTTTTTTATTTTTTTTTATTAAAAAAGTTTTACATTTATTTGTATGTTTAATATAAAATGTATAATTTTTATTGTTTGATTAACAATAATATTTAAATAATATATATTTTAGTATATATGATGATTAATTTATATTTTTAAATTAATTGTATCAGCTATGTATAGTTTTCAATATATTCATAACATTTAACCACTTAATTTTATCCGTTCTTACTTCTTTCTTAATAAATTTAAACGGAATACCATAAAGTATTAAATTCTGATATAATTATAACCATACAGTTTTAATTTGTTAAATTCAAATGATAATGATTTTGAATCATGTTTTAAAAGTTTATTTAAAATCACTCTTTTTCTTTTAGAAATACATTTCGGAATAATATATAAAACATATGTATTTAAAAATAATTTTTTATACTGTTGAAATTTTTTTACTATTACTTCAAATTTTATGTAAAACTACTGTAATAATAATAATAATTATTATTATTATTAATCTCTTCAATTGCAGTTTAAGATTTAGTGAAATTGTGTTACTATTTCTATATGATTTGAAATAAGTCGTCCGAGATAGATGCCCGAGGGCTCCAATTTAAAGAAGACCTGGAAAAAAAAAAATTAACATAAAATAATTTCTTTATATAGAAATTTAAAATGCACCATTGTATTCGTATTATGTTTAGTAAAACGAAAGTGAAAAAAGAAAAAAGGTCTTTTGCATTTTTACATTAAAAAGCTATGTTAGAAATTCAGTTTGATCTTATTTGCTATAATATTGTTAATAAAATATTTGATCGCCAATTGTGTATGTTTTTTGTACACTAATGAGTTTTTTATAATTTAATGATGAACTGGAAATTGAAATTTATTAATAAACAGATTAAATAATACACAAAGTATTCAGAAATTACAAACTTTGACATTCTAATACGATTGTGCAAAATGATTGTAGTTTCCAATAATTTTTTAATCCACTGGCACTAATGTCTGGATATTAATCTCAAAAGAACTAAATGCTGCGGCTCATGAAAATGTCATATTTAAAGAAAACGTGTATGAAATCTAATGAGATTGGAAAAAAAAATGATAGGAAAACAATAATATCGTTTTTTCTTCATACTATTATACTCAACATGCAGGACTATAGAGTAAGTGTCTTATCTATAAGCCCTGTTACAAACACCTGCAAAAGCGAGTATCAGCTATCGTTTTCGGCATGATTTTTAAAAATGTCCGGTGTTTCCTGAAATAAGAGCTGCATGACTAAATTTATGGCTCATGCAGGAACCGCTACCCACTTGGTTCATTACTTTCTATGTCAAACTATAGTATATTTTACTCATCTTTGGTAGAAACCGAAAGGGGGAAGTTAAAAGGGGATGTATGAAATTTAGCAGGGTGTCAACTTTAGTTCTAAATCCCGACTATGAAATCAAAAGTTTAACTCTTTTCCCATTGATATTATGTTCTTAAATTTAAGAGGTGAGGGGGGGGGGTAGAATAGGTTTTTATAGATTGACTGAATTTTGCGGGCATTTGCGTTGACATATTAATGGTTTTATTGCCTATTTCATCATTTAGTATCATTTGAGTATACAAGAAACACTTGTATCCGTCTTATGACTTCTAAAATTTCCATCATAAAATGTGTTTTCTCAGTCTGCATTAATAAGTCAACATTTTAAAATCCAGAAAAGCAATGGTAGTACAAATTAAGGTTAAATCACTTACAGTTCTTTTCCATTGAGATTTTTTTTTTCATTTTTAACACTTTCTAACAAAACATAATATAATTTATGAATACTGTTTGTCTATTTGCCTTCAGTCTGTCGATTTGAGCTCTAACTTGCGTAAATATACTGGTATTACCCTTATCATACAGTGGATGCATGTTACTGAAGTTTATGGTAGCATGTTCCGAAAATGAAGTGTGTGTTTAAAATTCCATTTCAGCTACACAGATACTCAAAAAAATTCATTACATTACGGTGTATGGGAAAACGTCAATTCTTAGTGTATTTTAATAATGTTACAAAACTTCAAACGTATTTAAAATAATATACATCACGGGGGGGGCCTTAAAAGAGAATATGCAGTTTATTATACAATATAGTGTGCATTGCACTTAACGTTCATTTACAGGTGCACACAAAAGAACTCGGTTAAAGAAGAGATATGAGCAATAGTAGCTGCAAGTAAGTTCTCTGCTGCGATATGAGTTGTTAAATGTAACTACTTTTTTTCATATTACTTGGTAAGCATAAGTTCTAGAACTCTATACAGTCTTGAGTACATTTCTGTGCATTGAAATAAATTGCTATAGCAGAATTTTTGCTACGCGTTTAAAAGTGTTGTAGCAGTATTCCGAATGTGTTAGAAAGAGTCTATAATCTACGCTAGAAATATGATTTACTGTTTATGTTCACTTTTTAATCTTCTTTTTTTTTAATTACATGAGCATAAACCAATCATTATTTTTATTTAAATCTGTTGTCAAATTAAAGAAATTATTTAAAAAATATTAATATGTCTGAAGAGAACTAGAAAAATATATTTTTAATAATAATAATGCGTAATAATAATTCTCATCTTAAAGAAGGCAGAAATTTTTATCGATGAAACAAGAGCTTTGGACTATCAAACGTATGGTTTCTTTAGGATTTCAAAATACTTAATTTATGGGGCTGTGCACAAATTGTGTCCTAAAATAATGCTTTTTAACTGTACCCTGTCCTAAAATATTTTTTTTTAGCTGTGAAAATATTGCTGCTGAAAGAGAAATCTTTATTGCGTAAACAATTACTTCGAATGCTCAAATCTATGGTATTATATATATATATATATATATATATATATATATATATATATATATATACATATAATATAGTTAGTTTTTTCTGCTGGCCGCAAATTCTCATTTGCATTGTATGGAAATAAAAAAAGCTCTATAACTCTTAAAGCATTGTCGCTCATTCAAAAATTTTTGTCGCTCAAATTTGCTCAAACGACGCTCAAACCTATGCTGTTTTTCGTTTCTCATTTCCTTAAAGTCGAGAGGCCAACTTCACGTGTGAATAGCCCTCCGGAGGTTGTTTTTGATTATGACTTTTTTTGGTTTATCGCTAAAGTGGAAATCTTTATTGCTCAAACGACGCTCAAACCTGTGTGTTTTTCAATTTTTTTCATCTCATAAAGTCGAGGGGCCAACTTCACGCTTTGTTGGCCCCATATTTTACTTTAATTCTAACTTTTGCAGATTGTCGCTCAAACGCACTCAAACGACGCTCAAACGTATGCTGTATTCATTTTTTAAATCCGAAAAGGACGGGGTTCCAACTTCACAAAATGTAGACCCCTCCGATTTTTCATTTGCTTATAACTTTTTTCAGTTTGTCGCTCAAACGAAAACTTTTGTCGCTCAAACGCGTTCAAACGACGCTCAAACGCATGCTGTATTCAGATTTTAAATCCGAAAAGGTCGGGGGGCCAACTTCACAAAATGCAGGTCCCTCTGATTTTTCTTTTGCTTATAACTTTTTTCAGTTTGTTGCTCTAACAAAAATTTTTGTCGCTCAAACGACGTTCAAACGTATGCTGTATTCAGTTATTAAATCCGAAAATGTCAGGGGGCCAACTTCACAAAATGCCGGCCCCTCCGATTATTCTTTTGCTTATAACTTTTTTCAGTTTGTCGCTCAAACGAAAATTTTTGTCACTCTAACGCGCTCAAACGACGCTCAAACGCATGCTGTATTCAGATTTTAAATCCGAAAGGTCGGGGGGGCAACTTCACAAAATGTGGACCCTTCCGATTTTTCTTTTGCTTTTAACTTATTTCAATTTGTCGCTCAAACGCGCTCAAACGACGCTCAAACGTATGCTGTATTCGGTTTTTAAATCCGGAAAGGTCGGGGGGGCAACTTCACAAAATGCAGGCCCCTCTGATTTTTCTTTTGCTTATAACTTTTTTCACTTTGTCGCTCAAACGAAAATTTTTGTCGCTCAAACGACGCTCAAACGTATGCTGTATTCGGTTTTTAAATCCGAAAAGGTCGGGGGGCCAACTTCACAAAATGCAGGCCCCTCTGATTTTTCTTTTGCTTATAACTTTTTTCACTTTGTCGCTCAAACGAAAATTTTTGTCGCTCAAACGACGCTCAAACGTATGCTGTATTCGGTTTTTAAATCCGAAAAGGTCGGGGGGCCAACTTCACAAAATGCAGGCCCCTCTGATTTTTCTTTTGCTTATAACTTTTTTCAGTTTGTCGCTCAAACGAAAATTTTTGTCGCTCAAACGACGCTCAAACGTATGCTGTATTCGGTTTTTAAATCCAAAAAGGTCGGGGGGGCAACTTCACAAAATGCAGGCCCCTCCGATATTCTTTTGCTTATAACTTTTTTCAGTTTGTCGCTCTAACAAAAATTTTTGTCGCTCAAACGCGCTCAAACGACGCTCAAACGTATGCTGTATTCAGTTTTTAAATCCGAAAAGGTCAGGGGGCCGACCTCACAAAATGTAGATCCCTCCGATTATTCTTTTGCTTATAACTTTTTTCAGTTTGTCGCTCAAACGACGCTCAAACGTATGCTGTATTCAGATTTTAAATCCAAAAAGGTCGGGGGGCCAACTTCACAAAATGCAGGCCCCTCTGATTTTTCTTTTGCTTATAACTTTTTTCAGTTTGTCGCTCAAACGAAAATTTTTGTCGCTCAAACGCGCTCAAACGACGCTCAAACGTATGCTGTATTCAGATTTTAAATCCGAAAAGGGCGGGGGGCCAACTTCACAAAATGTGGGCCCCTCCGATTTCTCTTTTGCTTATAACTTTTTTCAGTTTGTCGCTCAAACGAAAATTTTTGTCGCTCAAACGCGCTCAAACGACGCTCAAACGAATGGTGCTTTCAGTTTTCAAATCCCATAAAGTCGGGGGGCCAACTTCACAAAACGATGTTCCTGAATTTTAATTTGTTTAACTTTTTTCAGTTTGTCGCTCAAACGAAAATTTCTGTCGCTCAAACGCGCTCAAACGACGCTCAAACGAAGGGTGTTTTCAGTTTTTAAATTCCATAAAGTCAGGGGGCCAACTTCACAGACCTACAGAAGGTACCTGCGGTTAGCTAATTCACAGCAATTCGTGTGGTTTTTGACATACACTTGTTGGATGTTTTGAAAACACTATATATAGATTTTGTAATCGTTGTTCATTCAAGTAGCAATTTGTTTTTCTATGTTGAAAAGAATTAATTTTATTTGAGAGCCATATATTTCACTTACCTTGTAATAAACGATGAGGTCTTGGATGGTTTTTCTTTCTTCATGATGGATAATCTTCAATTACTTACCTGAACTGCAATTAAAATTTGTTTCTTTTGTATATACTTTATTATCGTAATATTGGTGTCAATGTGTGTTTTTTATCCAAAAGTATGAAAATTTCTGTTTTACTGTTGCATACGTATAAGAAAATACTCATTTAGTGTTGGTTTGTTTTGTATTTATATGTTTTGTGTTATTTCTAATGGTATTTATGTACATTACCGTACATATCAGATATTTCATGAGGTGTTTCCTTTATCTAAAATTAAATATTTTTTTCTTTTTCTTAACTTGAAATTTTAAAATCAGTATTGCATTTTGAGACCATAGGTTTCAAATTTTTTTTTCATAATTTTTTTTGTTGGAGTGCGGTGGTAATGTTAAGTAATAGAAACTTTTAAAATATTAAATTAGACTTTAAAATATTTAATTACTTTAAAATATTTAATTAGTTATTCATTATTAATCATTCCAAATTCAGTTTCAGTCAAATTTCACTTTAAAACAATTTTATCTTTCTACAAAAAAGATCGTTAATTAAAATCAATAATAAAATAATAAATTTTAATTTTAATAATTTCAGCCAAAATAAATATTTCTTTTATAATTTTCAAATATTAAATTCAAAATTTAAACATAACGATCTTTTCATTCAAAATCTTTAACCTAACGTTCTTTCATTTTAAATGTTTTCTCTTCTCTGTGTGACAACACCGTCACTCGCGCGCAACGGTTTTTTGATTTGAGATAGCGACCTTCCGGAGCGTGGCTTGGTCTCTTCCCGTAAAAACTTCGTATTGATAGGACGTATAGCTCCCGCCGGTGTACTGTATTGTTGAAATCAGTACACCGGGGGGAGGCTTATCCTGTTTAAATAATTTAATCTTTATACTTTTAAACTCCTTTTATACCATAGAAATTTAGTATTATAATAAGTAATTTATTCAGCAAGTATTTATCAAGTAATGAACCTTGGAGCAGTGCCGACAGTCGAAGTCCGATGAAATGAAAGGGAGCATTAGTCATCAGATCGATGTAAAGGTGGTACTCATCTCGGAAGTGTTCTTTTCCTATTAAAAGCAGATTATGATAAATCATCCTTCTAATCAAATCCAATTCAGGTTATGTTCATTTTTGAACATATATTCTTCGTTAGATTTCTTGAAATTTAATATGTCATTAAAGTGTTGGTTATTTATCTTCGTTCAGGGATATATTGAATCAGAAATGATATTCTGTCATATGTATCTTTAAGTGCACTTAATTTTCCCCTCCCAACCCCCTTTTCTTAAATTCTTAATTTGAATAAAATTTTGGTTTAAATTTAATATGTGTATTCATTGAGAATGATATTTTTATATAATATATAGTTTAATGTGCCAAAGGATCAAGCAAATAAATATTATAAATTGAATATTATATTGAATAATATTGAAGATACTTGATAAATTAATTTTCAAATTATAAAATTGGCACTTCTCCATTTTACTAGAAAGCATTTCAGATGAATGTTACATTTCTTCAGTTCAGGTGAGTACTGCTTTAAAATTATTTATTATCCATCATATATTTACCTTTTCTTTCTCATGATGCAATGTACTTCCTTATTATCCTACCACTTAGATCATGTGCCTCTTTTCCTTTTAAATTAAATTAATCAATTCTATCTTTAAAATCACTATAATCTATTATTTTTTTTTTATATCTTACACAGGGATAGCCAATTTCCACACTATATATTCCAGACGCTATAGCAATACTGTCTTTAGATTCACATTAAGTTATTGGATTAGATATTAGAATGATTTCAGATTTTCTTCAGGTAAGGTTCGCAAAGTGGCATCATACGGAGATACTTGTTTGGTTGAGACGAATCCAGACAAAAGCGATTATTAATTTTCGATTTTTTGTCATCACGAAGCATTTTTTGTTTCGTTTTTTCGTCTTCAAAATTCGTCTTTTTCGTCATCACTAAGCATCTTGGGAAGCCAACCGTTACCATCAAGCTTGTTATATTCCCTCATTTCTATGACCGAGCTCGTTCAGGCGACCATCGCCATGTTCTGGAATTGAAAATATCCAGGTTTGCTATAGTTTAGACAAAAGCATCTGGCAAACGACAATATGAGGATCGAATGTCACCACTCTCACATAGAGGCAGTTAGGTACAGGTTATGAGATTCGGACTCAACATCCAAACATCACCCTTCATTTCCGATGCCATTACTGCTTTTATGGAAGTTAGATGTCTGCAGTTTATTTACTGATGCATGGCGCGGTTTTTGCTTAAATTTTTCTGTTTAGTTTTTTTTCAACGAAGGGGGAATACTTTTGACAACACATAAGAAAGCACTGTGCTGTGCATTCACATATGGGTTCACTTTGTTGTGCATTGACACATGGAATAATTTAGCCACGCTCTTATGTGTGAGGGCACTTTACTGGAGGATTGTCAGCTTTTCAACACCCGCTTTTGATGTCCGTAGGTATCGATGTGGATTTTAAGGTTTGCTGTTGGTGATAACTTTCCGAAGTCCATGATCATTCCAAAGTACGAAATCTTGACTGGACAAGATCTCGCTTTCACCAAACTGGAAGGCCCACATGGATAAACTGTTAAAAATCTCCAGCTTTAGTTCCATAGTCACTCTAGCGCTTTTATAGAATATCTCTATTCTGACCAATGAGAATGCTCTATAGTATAGTCAAGTAATCGTTTTCTGTAAAAGCGGTAGATTCACTATGCCGCAAATGCTACAGATTTTTGACAGTGTACCACACGTCATCGGAAGTAGGTGTCGAAAAGCTGAAAATGCACTATTAAAATACCCTTATATATCAGAGCAAAAGCGTCTGTGCACGAGGATGCCTATTGTGACGGATACAAAAAGTCCCTCCATATGTCAGTGCACAGTAAATTACACTACAATGTGTAGAGACACCGTCCTTAAATCCAGATTCGGTTGTGCGAGTCAAACGAAAAAGACAGGCTACCGCGATGGGTTACACGTGCCTCTTTTTTCTTACGGCCTCATTCATGTGATGCTCAAACTCACAGATACAGATGCACAAAATGAGCATCACGTGACTCTAACGATCTAAGGCGAAACGTATCGCGATATCCTGTCTTTTTCGTTAGCTTCGTCGTTTGTCAGAATGATGTCAAATTTTGTTCAGGTAGAGTTCCTCGATATGAAAGTACAGACATACGGGGTATAATATTTGATTGGATGAGACGGTTCCGCTTTTAATAATTTTCGGCTTTTATTATTTTTTTATTATTCAAAGCGGATTGCCAAGCATCTTGGTGAGCCAGCTATTACTGTCAAGTTTAACTTCTCTCACTCGTATAATCAAACGCGTTCAGATGACTATCGCCAAGTTATGCTACAGCGTCCAGAATATATTATGTGGAAACCGACTATTCAGGTAATTTCAAAAATATATATTCTAAAAACACACTCAAAGTATATATTAAACATTTAATTGCTAAAAAGGACGTCAAATGTTAATAAAATACATTAAAAGATCTTAATAAATTGACATGTTTCGATTGAATTTACTCAATCATCATCAGAAAAACAAATAAACACTAAGATGGAAAATGACAATAAACTACTACAAATGAAATTTAAAAATAAATAAAAATCACGAGCGTAATATTTTAACATGTTTCACGTTGCAATATTTTATTTTCAAATTATCTAACAATTCAATCCAAGTATTTGGGATTTGAAATGACAAGGAACGGATAACAAGTTAAAATAGTTAATAAATTAATTAAAAGTTTATTAACAAAATGAACGATGCAATTTTTGAGAATAAAACCGACAGAGAGGGGTATGAAAAGGGTGAAAAAAAAACATGAAAAGGGTAGTTATAAATTATTACCCAAATTTCTTCGAATCCGCTAAAACTCAACTAAAAAAGTTTGATTTAAATTTAATTGCTAGACCCCTTCCAAAATTAAAATCAATTATAACCACTAGAATTGACCCTATTGATAAATTTGATTTTTCCGGTGTTTATATCATTCCTTTTCTTAAAGAAGGTGGTTATAAAAATTATTATATTGGCATGACTCAGAGAAAATTCAAAGTGAGATGTAAAGAACACATTGCAGACATAAAATTTAAGAGGTAAAACCGCATTATCTAGGCTAAATAAAATAGAAAACATGAATATTTTGTTTAATGAAAGTAGATTAATGTATAGGTCAGATTTTTATTTGCAACTTTTTATTAGAGAATCTATTGAAATTTACGTCAAACTCAATGGTCTGCAATAATTCCTTGTCATTTCAAATCCCAAATATTTGGATTGAATTGTTAGATAATTTGAAAATAAAATAGGGCAACGTGAAACACGTTAAAATATTACGTGCGTGATTTTTATTTATTTTTCAATTTCATTTGTAATAGTTTATTGTCATTTTCCATCTTAGTGTGTATTTGTTTTTCTGATGATGATTGAGTAAATTCAATCGAAACATGTCAAATTAAGATCTTTTATTGTATTTTATTAACATTTGACATCCTTTTTAGCAATTAAATGTTTAATATATATTTTGAGTGTTTTTAGAATATATATTTTTGAAATATTTTTAATGGACGTATAAGAGAACTTCTGTTTATAATTTAATATTCTAGTAATGCTTTAAAAAATGCTAAGAAACTGTATCCCAAAAATATCTAATGATGCTGAAAGACAAATAGCGATCACAACAAAGTCTACTAGTTCTTCACTGGCGGCCGAAATGCTTTCTCAATTGAATCCTTATACAATGTTTACGTTTGAACTACCATATGTAGCTGCGATCGACCTTTTCCGTTCAGCATCATTCTACATGGAACACATTTGGATATTTTTCCTCAGCCATTATTATACAAAAATGTTCTTCTAACCTTGATCTTGATTTTTGGGAAGCTTACCACATCATTAAAAATTCTCACTCTTTAGTCAATGACTTATTTAGTACTCCTGATTTTCCAAGTATTTGTAAAGCATTAATTTAATTTCCCCTTTTTTGGTTTCTTTTTCTCTCTTTCTCCGGTAGATGTCTCTACTTGTCCACCCAGTCATTTCCACTGCTTCTCTCTTATTGGTTGTTTTTGGCGCCTTCGCTACCCGCGTAGGGTATATAAGCCAGCGCGTCTCTGTCTGTGATTTTGCTCAGCCCAAAGACTTTTAAGATACATAGACCGGCAATGGAGGATATTCCAAATATGGGTTCGAGGCTGAAAAAAGTCACGTGATACCGGTAATTTACCCAAGGAACTTCTAACTGATAAGAAAAGAAGATACTACTGCTTTGCCTCATGAATTGTTTCATTGGCTAGCGGGGATTTACATTAACGTCTACGGAGCCTTCCATTCTTTACGCTAGAAGTTTTTACCTTGGCCACGTGATCAAAACGGAGATGGAATATCCTCCATTCCCATTCAAAAGTATGCGAAATCATGGTAGCCATCTGAAGTAAATTGAAACACCTGAACCGCGAGGTTTGTACGTCAGTTGTGGTTATTCACCATTAAGTGCTATGGTTAGAATGAGCTTAAAAATTAATTTTTACCAATATATATGAAGTTTATGGCATATTTTTTTACATGAAGCTATTTTATATATCTAAATATGTGTTATAAATATTGAATTTTCAGTAATAAAGTTAAATAAAGCGATTTATTAATGATTTTATGGATGGCATGTTTGAAAAAGAGTACCTAATATTAACATGCCTTTTAAACCTAAATTACGGCGAAATTTATATGGAAACATATTGCTAAAGATTATAATTCCACTTTTTTTTTTTAAGTTTGACTTACAAAAGTAACTGATAGGGAAGTTTAGATTAAAGGTAGCAACTGTAACATAATATAGTAATTTAAAATTTAAATTACTTGTAATGAAATCTACGTTTTTTAAACTAATTTTTATGCAAAAAGGTAATTACTAAAATGCATATTAACGAAAGTAACACTATATTTTTATCTTTGGAGGATGTTTATTGAAATACTTAATAGCTATACGAAAAAAATAAAAAAAATGATGAATAATAAGGTTTTTTTTTTTTCTTTTTTTTTTTTAAAAGGTCTAACTGAAATAGGATAGACCAATACTTAATGATCCGCAATGAAAAAATACGCTGATAAAAGCATTTTCTTAGGTAAATTAAAATATAAAGCATATATACTGCCGTACAACAACTGTGATAAAAAAAATTCTCAGTTAAACTGACAGTTTGCAGGTCTATGTATCTTAAAAGACTTTGGCTCAGCCTTGCTTTTTCTAGCACGATGTTCCTTTTTCCTATCTTGCACTGAAGTAGAATCTCGCTAGTAGATTCAAAACAGCTGTTTGCTGCTTTTCATGTATTATTTGTGCATTTTAAACGTTGGTTTTTCTGCTTTTTAATCTTTCTTTTTGTTTTTTGACTAAAAAGGGAAATATTTTGACTATATATAGGAAATTACTTTATTATCCATTGACATATGGAGTCATTTTACTGTGCACCGACATATGTAAGCACTTTAACGCGATCTAGTGTGTAAGGGCACTTTACTGATGGATTGTCAGCTTTACGACATTCAATTCCGATGTCTGTAAGATTCGATGTAAACCTAAATGTTTG
This sequence comes from Maratus speciosus, assembly GCA_963932465.1. NCBI lineage: Eukaryota > Metazoa > Arthropoda > Arachnida > Araneae > Salticidae > Maratus > Maratus speciosus. The sequence continues at coordinate 27,038,577 of OZ010786.1, forward strand.
GTGGATGTGGTAACTTTCCGAAATGTAAGATAATGGCCGGATCCAGAAAGGTTTTTCGTTGTTAGCGAAACGAGATTGACCAATCAGCAGCCTCCATTTTTGCAAAGACGAAAAGTTCGCAAACATACAGGCTTCTAATTGGTCAATCTCGTTTCGCTAACAGCGCATAATCTATGTGAGTCCCGGCGCTTGTCTACAAATGTTACCGCATTCGCAAACACCCAAATATCTAAAACGATACTGGGGCCTCCGCGGCCGAGTGGTTAAGACACCACGCTGCTAATCGCTTTAGAGCGTAGGAGGCTAATCGGCTTCGACTCCCACTGGCTCCATTGCACACTCTTTGTGGAGCTCCCGGATGTAAAAATTCTCTGTTGTAAATTTCAGTGTGCTATCTCGTCCCTGTATATCGACGATGACTTATAAGCGGGCCTTGTTGTCAAGCACACAAGTCTGATGTATGTGTCCAATAAAACAAACAAACAATAAAACGATACTAACCGACATCGGAAGTGGGTATCAAAAAGCTTACAATTCAATAGCAAAGTGACCTTATACATCAGAGTTCAGCAAAGTGTCTCCAATAGTCGGTGCACAGCAAAGTGTCTCCATATACCAGAAAACATAAAAGTGCCTCTAGATGTGAGAGCACAGTAAAGTGCCTTCTTATGTGTAGCAGTACTGTCTTCGGTTATCTGATTCAGGCTAAACATCTAATCACTGCCGCTCATTTCTGATGTCATTACTGCCTGAGCGAGGCTAACGAAAAAGACAGGCTACCGCGGTGGGTACAATTCTTCTTTTTTTACAGACCGCTGGAGTCACGTGATGCTCTTTTCGCACACCTTCATAGGTGCATTCGAGTATCACGTGACTCCAGCGGTCTGTAAAAAAAAAAGGAGAATCGGACCCACCGCGGAAGCCTGTCTTTTTCGTTAGCCTCGTGCCTGAGGATAGGGAGTATCGGTATGAGAATGGCCACATGCGAGATATAAAATTTATTAATACATTGTTAAAAGTATCGTTAAAAATTACCTCTGTTACAGCGTCTAGAATATATAGTGTGAAAATCGGCTATCCCACTAAGCTTTAAAAAGTGCAAAAAAGTTGTATCCGTGAAATGTGCAATGATGCTGAAATCTTGGGAGCCGATCACAGCGACATCTGAAGGATATTTTCTAAAACTCTAAGACAATTTGGTTTGTTTTATGGTTTTTTTTTATTGAACACAAACATCAGATTGTGTGTTTGACACCAGGGCCCGCTTATAAGTCATCGTCGATATACAGGGACAAGATAGCACAAGGAAATTTACAACACCAGATAATTACATCCTGGGGGCTCCACAAAGACTGTGCAACGGAACCGGCGGGAATCGAACCCGCCCCCACCTACGCTCTCAAGCGATTAGAGGCGGACAATTTGGTCTAGAAGTTGTTATAATACGATTTTTACTTTGAAATTTGAGAATATATCGCAGTTGTCGCTGCGATCGGTTCCCTGGATTTCAGCATCATTGTACATTTAAGGGCTAAAACATTTTAGCGCCGTTTGGATAGCAGATTTCCACACTATATATTCTAGACGCCGCACCTCTGTTTTTAAAGACTGTCTATTTTCTGACAAATGAGAACGCTTCATAAACGCCTATGGAGCGCTCTCATTGGTCAGAAAATAGATAGTATTTAAAAGCAGAAGTAATTTTTCACGATATTTTTAAAAGTGCGGATAGCTTCTGGACAAAAGTCATCGCCATGAATCTTGACGATCTTGCCGTTATTTCCAAACTAATGCTTGTTAAATTGTCCGTCACTCGTATAACCGAACTTGTCCAAACGAGTACCGCCAAGTTCTGGAATGGAAAATACCTAGACAAACAAATATACATAAACAGAGTCTGAGCATTGTCAGTAATCTCCATATATAACATGAGTTCTTATTCGGCGGTCAAAAGCTTGGAAAGCAAAGGTAAACTAGTCGTTGGGGGCCACCGTAATACTTACCTATCATGGATATAGATAATATAAAATATGAAAATAAAACATGCGATATTTGCTAAGCATTGTACCATGTTACTTTTATTCATAATTTAATTTATTTGGGTTGGGTTGGGTTGATTTTTGACGGCCAATTATCTACACGAGGGATATAGGCCCGGGGGGAGTGCCCTCCGTGGGGGTCTTTCTAAGGGAACCTAATCCGTATTAACGCATGGAAGATCCACGGCTCGAAGAAAACCACGAAAACTCCGAACGATTAGGCTGACGGGCGCGATTGGGATCGAACCCAGCACCTCCCGTCTACCAGCTTCGAGAGCATAATTTATTTGCATTCCCTTAAATATAATTAAAGCAAAGATGTCATATTGGCGCGATTTTTTTGACGCCAATGTCATAGACGCAACGGGTACTTAACTGGCGCCAAAGTGTCGTTATTTTGCTTGATATGGTAACACGGATGATGTTGTTTAAGCTTTTGAATATGGAGCATATGACATCTGTGCCATAATTAATATAACCGCTTAAGCTAATATTACTTTTTGTTGCATTAAAATATCTCAATTTGTTGATTTTCTGTAAGCAAGTATTGGTTTACAATGGAAGTATTTGGGAATTTGGAAAATATTTGAGATGCCGCCAGTTTGGCGTAACATTTGGCGACAAACTTGGCGGCATTTGGCGACAGAACAGGGTTCACCTATAGGAACACCCCTTATAGGTATGGAGATGCATTAAATGCTTGACATTTACGATAAGCCATTATTGGCATTTAATCTCATAGTTTGGCGATAGTATTTTGGTCGGCGGGATAATCGAGTAGTACCGAATTGCGTAAAAGATACATCCTTATAACTCGAAAATTATAATCGCATTAACTAACAGTTTACTGCGTCGGATTAAGCGTCTCATTTCCAATTAAAATATACCTTTGAATTGAAATTTGAATGAAATACAGGCTCATGAAAAATCGAACAATGTGAAAAATAGAATTACAAATATCTTGGCAACTAATTATCCGATCGATTCATTCATGCTGCAAAATTTATGGGGTTTTTTATTGTCTTTTATATTCACTCCTTCAAATAAACAATTTCGAAAATTTTTGTATACCTTTTACTAGAACTAATTTTCAAAAGTCCGAAAAAAAATGTTCCAATTCATCGAGGTTACTGATATTCAATAGACTTCTTTCCATTATTACTCCCTAAGTACACACCGAATTTCAAGTCTCTATCCTAATTTGTTCGGGAGATACAGCGATTACAGACGCACACACATACAGACGGACAATTTTTTTTTCTAAAAATATGTTTTTCGGAATCTCCAGTGTCTGAAACGTGTAAATCAGTCAATTTTTTTTTTCGATTTTCAAACCGATTATAAGACTTACCCTATAATACGTATGATGGGTAAGTAAAAATAGTCCTCCTTATCAATGTTAGATATTAGTGTTCTCATTTGCTTGTATTCTAATTTATTCCTCTCTAATTAAGTCATACTTATCATATTAATAAATAATTCTCTAATCATGTAATGGAATGCGATAAACAGTATTGTTGCCATGAATGCGAACTAAAATTATCTTCATTATATCTTTCCGCACTGACCGCTAGAAATCATGTTCGGAAATAGGAAGACAGAACTCCTGTTATATATGGAGTTCAGTGGAGCTTTGTATTTCAAAGTCTAGAATATATCGTGTGGAAATCAGTCATCACAGTAATTCTTAAAAAAACGTTAAAATATCCGATCACTTAAATATCAAACGATGCTGAAATCCAAAGAGTCAACCACAGCGACATCTGCAGGATATTTTCTAAAACTCCAAGACGATTGGGCCAAGCGTTGAGATATGAAGATGAAAAGGAGACCGCATATCAATCTAGCATCGCATTGAGCGTTGAAGCCGAAAGACGAGTTCTTACCCCTTCTCGGGTGTCCGCGTTATTTGACTTTTACCGTAGTTGATTTCCGCAGCGAGAAGAAACTGGCTACAGCGCCGTTCACCGCTATTAAATATGGCGGACGAAGGGGATTAGGAACAGCTTCAAGTGACGTCATGTAAGTCGATTCCTTTAATCTTCATAGCTCCATTGGTCTAGCAGCTGTAATAATACGATGTATAGATTGAAATTTGAAAATATACCGCAGATGTCATTGCGATCGCTCTATGGATTTCAGAATCATTCCAGATTTAAGGGATACAAATTTCTAGTACTGTTTAGATTGCAGATTTCAACGCTATTTATAGAAGGCGCTGTAATTGTACACTGCTAAAAATATCGTGAAAAATTTACCTTTGTTTTTAAAGACTACATATTTTCTGACCTGTGAGAACGCTCCATAGACCTTTATTTATTTATTTATTTATTGAATAACAAACATACGACTTGTGTGCTTCACATGAGAGCCCGCTTATAAGTCGGAGACAAGATAGCACAAGGTAATATTACAACACAAGAGAAATACACCCTGGGAGTTCCACACAAAATGTGTGTGCAATGGAACCAGCGGGAATCGAACCCACAAACTCCTACACTCGCAAGCGATTAGCAGACTGGTGCTTTGACCATTCAGCCACAGAGTCCCCCCCCCCCCCCGCCCCCATAGACCTTTATTTAGTGTTCTCATTTGTCGGAAAATAGTCTTTAACCACTTCAACGGCTGCCCCGAGATAAGTCGGGGGTAAAAGCTGTCGCTAAAAGTTGTTTCCCTATACCTGTCGCCGGTGAAGTGGTTAAAAACAGAGGTGATATTTCACGATATTTTTACCAGTTTATGTCATCACTCTCATATAGAAGCACCTTACATGAGGAAACAGTAGATGGAGATTATCGAAGCTTTTTTCCTCGTGAAGGAAGGTTGTTCCAAAGAAGTAACACCATTTTGTGATCATTTGAGGTCATGCCGGCAAAAGCCTTAGCGAATACCTCATAGCTTAAAATTAAATTAAATTAAAGATTATCGAAAATGAATAATGTAGAATTCTGCACAACATTTTCAGACTTGTGAAGTCTACGGCTTTTTGGATACCAGTATTTTAATACAGAAAATTTTGTTCCACTTAATCGAAGAATTTTATAGATTTAAAAGGACAATATTTCTATGACAAATTATTTATTTATTAAGCAGATATTGAAATCAGAATAATTATCATGGAAGATGGTAGTATTCCAGTGACGCAGCCTTAAGCCTAAAATCGTAAGAATAGCGGAACTCATATATACATCTAACTCGAGATCAAAGGAAACGCGAAAAGCCGCCACTTCATAACTCAGCAAATATAGCGCATATTGCTCTGATTTTTAGGTAGATTTCGTAAGAATCACTACCTAAAAATCCCAGAAACCCAAAAATACCCCCACCTAAAAAGTTTATATATATGAACTAAATTTTGTCCGCACGATAAAAGTCGCAATTATGCACGGATTGTCTTCAAACTCGCCAACAACTTTGATATGGTTAATATCTCGGCAGGGATTGAAAATGGGCGAAATCGGCCCAAGGGGGTGGAAATGGGGAGGGTTCAAAATTTTGAATACTGTCTTAACATGATTATGATAAAACCAGTTCTTACTCAACAATGACAGGAAAAAATAAACATTTTTCTTTATAGCAGTTGCCAACAATTAAAAAAACAATAAAATTTTCACCACAACAATTACTTTTCTATTGCAAGACTTTCACGTGAAAAATTAAATAAATAGTTTGACAAATTGAAAACAAATTAAATATTACGTCATAAGTTTTCTAGAGCAAGATTTTCACATGAAAACTCAAAATAAAATAAATAGTTTGACGAATTAAAAAAAGTGTCATATTGGAAATATAATGGACCTCAGCAGGTGAATATGTAATGTCACGTGAGTTTGAAGAAATGTATTAAAACATGATAAAAACCCGACTATGGAGATATTAACATATTTTAACACTTAAAGGTTATCTGAATTTTTTGTATCCCTTTTTAAACCTATTCCATATACATGCGTGTGTGCATTCGTGTATATTATAATTTTCACAAAAGTTTTTCTCCCTACAGCTCATTCTTAGTAAAGATACTGGGTTTATCTTTAATCTTGATTTAAGTTTTGTTGGTGAATTTAGTACTTAACTTCGAAATCTACCTCCGCTTGAAGGCCTATCCTGCAGGGATTTTTAAAAACAGACTTACATCTGCAGTCTTATGCTATTCAGAAATTTTTACATTTCTACATGCAGTATATTTTGAGATCTCGAAACGTATTTTTAAAGTACTTGCGATTGATGAAGTTCCTAATTTCTATTTCTGGAAAATGGCTCGGGCGATTTTTTTTAAATTGACATATAATATGAATTTGTTTTAGATGAAGAGAATGAGATAATACTTGTGTCTTAAAAAACTCTTGTTTTGTATATAATTCGCGTTTTTTTCTCAAAAATGAAGTGCGCGATTTTATTAAAATTAATACATAATATAATTCTGTTTGTGATAAAGCGAATAACGTAACACTTATATGCTGAAAAACTGTTTTTTGTCATGTAATCGGTATGAAAAATGAGACTATATTTTTTCGCCATTCTATGAGAATTTTCCGTAAAAGCGCAAGAAATTATTAATGTATTGCTGCGCATGCTATTTTTTTATTCACTTTTGGGAACAGCTAGCTATACAAACACTAGCTGAGCGGTTAAGAGCGGTGCTCTCATACACGCGATATCTGGGGTTCAATCCGCTGAGATGCCTTTTGATTTTTTTATGAGTTTTTTTGTAATTTTTATTGCCAATTAGATCATTAAATAAAATTTAAGAATTTTTAAAATTGTTATCAAGTTAAAAAAAAATTAAATTGCAATTATAACTAAGCTAAATAAAATAAAACTTCATTTTAAATAAATTTCAATAACAAAATGTGCCATTTCCTGCAGCTGGAAAATGTGGCGCCATCTATATTTTGGATAGAAGCCTAAACTCTAACATTTCATACAGAATAAATATATATACATTTAATATTTTTTAAATAACGATAACTAGAAAACGTTTTTCAATATTATTTCATAATCCTTTAGATATTTTGAGTGTTACTATAGCACAGCAAATATATCTAGTGCATTGAGTTTATTAACTCGTAAATGTAATCGAGTTAAAAATCTTTATCTAAATTTATGTAATGAATTTTGTTCTATGCATTTCAAATATTTTGTAACTATGTATCTTATATCCACATAAAAATTAAAAATCTCAGATTATCTGTTTCAGAAAGTATTTTCACATTTAATTATGTATATATAAATAAATACCGTATTTTCTTGTCTGATGTATGTTTTTTATATCTGCTAAAAAAAACAGAAAGAAAACTAAAATACTTTTCAAATAGTATTAAATTCAAACATTTTTCTCCGGGAAGGTTTGTGTGTGTTAAAAAAAAACTGCAGAAATTACTTTTCCTATATTAAGGAGTATAAAGAATTTAATGTAATTTAAAATAAGAATCTGTTGAAATTGTTCCAACTATTTATTAAGGTTATTAACTAACTGTCATATTTACTGTTTATATATGTTGAAACTATCATACCTTAGACTAGGTACTTCTTTTTCGTTTTGAGAAATGATGCAAATAAAATCATTAAAAATTTGCTGTTTAATGTTTTGCATAATAATTCAAAATTATTTTCTGACTAGCAAAATAATTTGTAAGTCTTTTTGTCAAATTGTATTCTATTCAGTAATATGAGTATTTAAAAATATTTTTTAACAATTTTCATAGAATTAACCTATAATATATATATTTATTGTTACAAATGCGATGCAACTTTAATCTTTTCCTACTCCATGCTGAAATATTTAAAATTTGGGATGCAATTCTAATATTTTTTATAAAGGCATTTTTCAGTTCAAATTATTGTTTTAAATATTATTTTAAATTGTAGTTTACGTAATCTCTTTGTTGTAGCCATACAAAAATCAAATGATAATGCTTATTTTAATTAACAATATTAAAAAATCATAAAATGATGCATTATTTTTTTTTTACTTTTAGTGAGAAAAACTTTTTAATGTACAAATTTTATGATTAAATCTTACTCGAAAATGTTGCTATTTTGATAGAAATTTAATTTTGTTGCTCTGAACTAAAAAAAAAAAAAACCTATAGCTTTATCAATCAGCTGTTTTACTTATGTTTATTCATATTTATTGTAATTATGGTACACATTTTTGAGACTCAAAAAGAAAATAGTAAAATACTCAATGGCAGTTGATGGTGCCATCTATTTTCAAATATCGAAACTGCATCCAATCGATCACGTGATCGGCAGGCTGGGTACACTAGCGCCACAAAACGAGTATTACCTTCGGGGTCAAATTCTGTGATGAAAAGTCTATCTTCGTTGTTCTTCCGTGCATACAATGTTATTGTATTTTAAATAAAAAGCATTAAAGAGTAATATTTCTTGATATTTTTCTTAAGAAAGTAAACTTTTTACATAGCAAAATTTAACAAAGCTTTCTATATCTGTGAAACGAACCATAAAAACTCCCCCATTTTTTATAATACTTCCATATCTTACTAAAAAGTTATTAAAAAATCAAATAGTACACTCTTTTGTAATACTCTTTTGTAATACTCTTTTGTAATACTCTTTTGTAATAATCTTTTGTAATACTCTTTTGTAACACTCAATTGTAATACTCTTTACAATTGATGTATGATGTATGCTTTTTTGAGCGAGGGGGGGGGGGGAGAGAATTAAAGGTGAATGGAAATTTCGATTATGAGTTCTTGTCGTTGGTCTTTAATTTTTTTAACCTTTTTGTTATTAACCTAAAAAAAGTAATGATATCAATTCAATAAATCCTTAACGGGTTAAAAGTTTGTGACGCAGCACTTTTTCTTATTGCTATAACAATTTTAAATATGGAACTTAAAAGTAATGATATCAAATTTTAAGTGACGCTACATTATTTATTTCATCTTTTTATTTTTGTTTTATTTATAATTGCATGTGTAAGAATTATGTTAATCCAAAATCAAAAGTAAAATTTATGTAAATGATTTCTTTGCGTAATTCTATCCAAAGAAAACGAAATGTATGAAAATGGATATTATGACGCAAAGAAATCGTTTACATAAATGTTACTTTTGATTTTGAATAGCGTGGCACAAAAGATAAATCAATTTATTCACATAAATACATTACAGTGCATTGTATAGGTTCAGTGAAAGTGATATTTTTAACAGTGTATTTGAAAATTAAAAGTTTTGGTTAGATGTGTAAATATATTTAGCCAAACCGAAAACAATTAAAATTGAATTTTAAAACAAATTGTTTAAAGGTACTTCAAGGCGTCACTTAAATTTTGATATCATATCTTTTGAAACTCATATTTTGAATTTATGAAAGATGTGAATGATAAAGCATCAAGGAATAAATTTTTATACATCCTTTTAAATTTAACACAATTCTTACACATGCAATTATAAATAAAACAAAAATAAAAACATGAAACAAATAATGTAGCGTCACTTAAAATTTGATATCATTATTTTTAAGTTCCATATTTAAAATTCTTATAGCAATAAGATAAAGTGCTGCGTCACAAACTTTTAACCCGTTAAGGGTTTTTTGAATTGATATGTATTACAGTAAGAATAACTGACAAGTAGGAAATAAAATATACTTTTCAAAATAAAAATATTAACCGACTTCATAAAAAGCACAATCAAGAATTAAATAATTCGTTAAAATTCTTTAATGATGAAACTTTATCCAATAACCACACATCAGATATCATGTATCTGCATAAAATCACTAAATTTAATATATAGAATTTAATATACACCAAATATGCATTTTCGAGAGAACACTTTTTACAAGAGATAATTTACATATTTATGATTTAATTTACGTATAAATACATATAAAAAGTAATCAATTACTTTTTGAAGTTGGTGCCAAACAATGATGATAATCGATAATGATTAAACAAATAATTTGCTGAAGAAATAAAGCATTTTTTTTTTCGATTTTCCAACAACACTTTATTCATGGTACTAGTTACGATTCTTACAATACTTAAGATAGTTTGGCACTTAGTTGCAACCATAAGATATGAAACTTCTTTTCTGTATTTCATACTTTTGTTAGCTACACCGAGACTTGTACACTGGTGTCCAAAATTAAGGACAAATCACAAAATGCTAATTTTCAAGTATGCGAATACTCAAAAGGAAATAACATAATTCAAATAATTATCATCGGTACAGCACAGCTTATCCATGCAACATCTCATTCATGTCACTCATGGTCACAAGTGTCACAGTTAATACGGTGAAGCAAAAAAATAGGAAATCCCATGCATCTCATTATGAGTCGCAAATGATCACTATTTGTGACTGCACTGAGTCGTCACTGTGACTGCTGCTTTGTGACGAGTCACCATGTGACTTTACAATATAGTTACATTGTGACTCTCGTGTGACTGTCATCTGTAGACTCAATTTGAAAGTCATCGTGAACGCTGCATTGTGATAAGTTACCACATAATGTCACATTAAAGTCACATGATGACTTTCAGGTGACAGAGAGACTACTGTGAAGTCACCATTGTGCTCTTTTGTGAAAAGTCACCATGTGACTATAATGTGATATTATTTGGTGACTTATCATAATGCAATGTTCATGATGACTTTGAAATTGAGTCTAAAAATGACAGTCACATGAAAATCACAATGTAACTACATTGTAAAGTCACCTGGTGACTCGTCACAAAGCAGCAATCACATTGACATCTCAGTGGAGTCACATATAGTGATCATTTGAGACTCATAATAAGACGTGTGGAATTTCCTATTTTTCGTTTCACCGTAGGGACTGTGACACTTGTGACCATGTGTGACATGAATGAGATGCTATATGGACTAGCTGTACTGTAGGGATAGTAATTATTTGAATTATATTATTTCCCTTTGAATATTCGCTTCCTTAAAAATTAGGTTTTTGTGACTGGTCCTTAATTTTGGACATCAGTGTATTTAAAACATACAAACATGCGTAGAAATGGGAACATCTACGCCTGAAAAAAAAATTGAATTTGACGCATGTTTAATTATAGCCAGTGTATATTAACCACTAATCATGTAGGCATGCATAGTGATATTGCATAGAACGTTTTTATTTATTATTTCATTTTGAATAGCTGCATATTTTAACGAAACCTTAAGTATTTTTAAGTTTGAATCATGGATATTATATTTTAAAAGTTAAGAAAAATGATATATTGGTTCTTCTAATAACTGCACTACACAGTATGGTTCAAATTTCAGTTTTTAACATTGTATTACTTTCTTTCTTAACACTAAGTATTATGTTTCATTTAAACTTTTGTTTCCTAAATCCTTTTTGTAACATTACATCTGTTTAATCTATAATATTCCATCAGATTAACACTAGCCTTACAAAACTGTTGTCATAGATATCTCAAAAGCAGCGAGTAAGTTTATTTTAACATTCAGATCATCAAAAAGCCATTATTGCTCTCTTTATCCAGAACAAAACTATGTAAGTAGAAGATATTTATTTTAGCTATTCAAAAAGGGCATTGAATCGTAGCTATATGTGAGCAAATTGAAAAGACTTATTTATCAAAGGCTAAGGCGCAGTCAAAAGAGATATGTTATCCGTAAAAATATATGGGCAATAAATGCGAATTTAATCCTCATTTGCATTCAAACGGCATTTTTAAAATGTAGAAAAAAAATAAAAAAATATTATTTTCGATTAAGGAATCGTGGTATGTGGTTTCATAAAAATAAGAAATGTATATTTTTTTTTCCATTTAGAAAAATATTATTTGAAAAAAAATCTAATATCTCCATGTAATTTTTATTAATAACATCAAAACTTTTCTGGGGATTAGGTCAAATATAACACATTTTAAAGCTTAATTCTGCTATAGTTTTCATGTTACCTTTAGAATACGAGTAATTTAATTTGTTAACTTTGTTTAAAAGTCTAAAAATATTAAGCTTAATAACGACATTTAATTTATAAATTATGATTTTTTTTTTTTTTTTTTTTTATCTTTTAATAGAAATTCTCAAAAATTTCCCGTCGTGCATCACACAAGCTGTTTACCAAAGAAATTCTCATTAACCCTTTATCTACTGACGGTACTTATAAGTACCATTAAAATAACTTGCTATAAAATTCACTTAATACATCGATTAGTTGTAATACAGTTTAGAATGAGTTATAGATACATTACTTTATCTTGTTCCAAAAGCATTGTTGGTTACACAAAACAAAAATATTTTTTAAACAATGATTTCTTTTGCCTTTGCATTTTTTCAGCTTTCTTGGTGTTGGGGATGGGGGAGCAATTTTTCAATTCGGAAATATTTCTATATTTCTATTGTAAGAACATTATATTTGTATATCTCCTAATTCTACAAAATAGTAAGAAAAATATTTAAAATAAAAGATTTGGGTGGGGTTATAAATAATGCGCAAAATCCCTATAAATTCAAATATAATTAATCCTTCTAAATCCTTCAATCCTTCTGAAATCCTTCTAAAATTTACTAAATGATTATGTAAATCTTCTAATGTAATTTAAACGATTCACGAAAAAGGCTTTAGAAGATAAAGTTTTCATGATTTCATAATTCAGTATATAAAGGGTTAAACACAGGCATAAATTTATTCATTTTCTAACTAACAAGGAGAGGGCCAACCTTGTTAATCACAGATTTTGATTATTTTAATATATGTTGTGGGGCAGAGAATCCTTAGTCTCAGGTTCAACGGATTTTATCCAACGCTCCTTAGTTCTTGAGAAACCGGGGGGGGGGGGGTGTCTAATCGTAGTACATAACTTAAATACTTACTTTGTAACTAAAAGGACAGGCTGGTCGTAGCTGAGTTGGTATGGCGTTTGCCGGCTGATCCGTGGGCCCGGGTTCGATACCTGAACGCACTACGTTTGTTTCTCTCATTTTTTGTTTTATAAATATACTTGTAAGTATAATTTAATAATCTCATTGTCAATTAAAATTTATAATATTGTGCATCAACTATAATTTTAACCTATATAATTTTTTACTTTTAACTGAATAGTTGTATAAAACATCATAAAACTGTTAATTCTTTTAAAAATCACTTTTAAAATGCATTTCATATATTCTTTATCGATGCAATGATATTGAGCAATTGTGTCAATTCGTGATTACAAAGAAACATCATTTACGCATTGCTTTAACAAAGGAAATCTATGCGATAATACTATTATTCTGTTTTTAAAGTAACAACCATAATTATATTAAAAATTAGTATTAGAATTAAATTACAACAGATTTTTTGCATATTAAAGATTTTTAATTTTGTAATACGTATGCTTGCGCTTTCAATTATTTTGCTTTTACCTTTATCTTCTTTCTGCTTTTATTTTTATTTTATTTGAATATTCTTTTATTTTATCATAACTAGATGGTACCACAACAGATTTGTCACGATTTTGGAATTTTTATCATTCAATAATAGATCCAATTTCTTTTTAAACCTCTTTAAAGGATGAGAAATAATAGTTTAAAAATAAAAAAATGATAAATTTAAGTTTGTTAACATTATAATTAATGTATGATATTAAAATTTGTAATTGAAATTATTAAATTATAATTACAAGTATATTTATAAAACAGAAAAACGAGAATAACAAATGTAGCGTGTTCGGGTATCGAAGCCGGGCCCGCATATCAGCCAGCAAACGTCGTACCAACTGAGCTACGACCAACCTACTATTGGGGTTGCAGTATTTAAGTTGTGTACTCTTATTAGACACCCCGGTTTCTCAAGAACTAAAGAGCGTTGAATAAAATCCGTTGAACCTGACACCAAAAGGTCTCTACCCTACAACATATATTAAAATAATCAAAATCTGTGATTAACAAGGTTGGCCCTGTCCTTGTAAGTTAAATAAACTAGTCTCATGTTCCAATCTCAAAACTTTCTTCTATATCATGCATCTTAATACTTCAAAATTCGCTATTACAGTACAAAAATAAGACAAAAATCTATGCCCATCATGAGGATTCTAAAGGTATAGGTTCATTGAGTTATATGCATTTAAGAAGGAGATATACGCATCGCATCTTTTAAAGAAATCATTGAATTTCTTCACCCACACTCTTAGATGTCTGCAACGAAGATTCCCAACCAAAAGAGCATAAAAGCGACATCTGTCGCGCTGTATACACTAAAGCCTAATAAGGATCTATTTATATGAGGTGTAACAGAGTAGGATGGATGATTAAATTCTATACATTAGTTTTTGAGATATAGCTCTCCCAAAAATCGTGAAACATTCAGCACTGCAGGGCCACTTGTTTTATGATTTATACGAATACCTAATCCACACCAACTTATGTCAAGGTATAACAGAATATTAAGTTTGATGTAAATCCTTGCATTAGTTCTTGAAGTAGAGCTATTGCGGAAATCGTGAAAAATGCTGTATACAAGCGCCACCTGTTGTGCGATTTTCACCAAAAATTAATCAGCATTAACTCATATCAAGATCTAACCGAATCAAAAGTTTTATTAAATTCCGTGCAATAGTTCTTGATATAGAGAGCCTGTAAAACTTTTGATACATACAGACTCACAGACATACTTTTTCTAAAATAAACTGTAAAATCGTGTTGATCATGTTCGTCCTAAATCGGAAGTCTAATTTTTTCACGGTTCCAATACTTTCTTCCTGTAAAGATAGAACGGAGTAAAAAAATAGAAATTGCTTATAGTCCAGGCAATAGGGAATTTTACCTAGCAAAATTAATGGTAGTTCTGGAAATCGGCTTACCTTATGGTTTTTGTGTCGCTGAATCCGAATTTGTAACTTCCTACCAAAATTTTCCCCGGCAACCCCCCAAAAAAGGTTTTTATTAAAAAAATCAATTCTTTTATTGTTTTAGGAGAAAAGTATCTAGAAATTAAGAAAGTAGACAAAATTGCAACAAATTAGATATATGGCATTATGACTTAGGCTGAAGGGGAAGGGGGGATCTGCCTCGGAACATACTCGCGGTGCTGCGTGGACTAAGTTGCGCGATTCCACTTAACCACTCACACGTTTACATTCGCCCTCCCATTTCCCCTCCGAACTTTCCTTATAAGGTTTACTTTAAGTTTTTTGGGTCGCTGCATCCGAATTTTCAACTTACCCCCAAAATCCCCCCCGAACCCCCCCCCCCCAAAAAAAAAAAATAGTTGTTATTAACTTAAATTTCTTATTGTTTTAGGGGAAAAGCATTACGAAATTTAGAAACTAGATAAAATTTGCAACAAATAATATATATGGCATATAGTAAGCCTTTTTCCAGAACTACCATGAATTTTGCTAGGTAAAGCCCCTATACGGCCTCTATCGCCTAGACAATTAGTTGTATCGCAATCGTTCACAGTGTAAAATGAACGAAATAATATTAAATTAACGCACACTGCAAAAAAAGACGAATGTTCCTGAGTTTACGAAAATATTATATAACTACCAGCAAAAATATACAATAATCTCGTCTGAGTTACCCACGATTCCAAAAAATATTTTTTATCTTTAGAAACCTCAAAAAGACGATATTTTGGAATTTAAGCCCGAGTGGCACTCGGATAACCGTTTTCGGTGAAGCGAAATATGCCCGGGAGTCTTTCGGTGTCAACTTTTAACTCTGTGAACTATAAAAGTACCGAATATATATGTTTTCGGTCTTTTCAGATTTTATTTACGAACATTTTATTTTGAAAAAAAATATATACAGATAGGGGCACTAAACAGAGAAGTAAGTACATGAAAATATCTTGAATCAGAGCTTAACTCGATCGAGTTAAGCTCTGATTCTAGATATTTTCATGTACTTACTTCTCTGTTTAGTGACCCCATAACATTGTGGTTTTGCTCTTTGTGCAAATCCGTGCTTTGAAATGAACCAATCAGAAGTAAATTTTACTAAATTTTAATATATAAATAAAACCTATTTTCAAATATATGTGCAACATTTGGTTAAGTCTTAATTCGTCCATGTAGAATTTTCCGTTTGAAAAATGTTTTCTTATGCGGAAAATTTTACATGCTTTTTTCATTAATTTCTCATGAAATATTAATTTTTATTACATTTAAATAGTTTCTCCATTATGAATAAGACTACTTTGAAGTTTATACTAATAAAAATTATTAAAATACATATCCCAAGTATTTTTTTTTAACATGAAAAGTACCAAATAACTTCAGTCCAAAGGGAAGATATGCGGATGAATAGATCAGATATAAAAATGTTCAAAACCTTAAAAAAAAAAAAAAAAAATTCTTTTGCTGTTACTAACTCTCGGAAATGGAGTAGTTTTTCTAGAACATTCAAACGTTTTCTCAAACCGGAGTATCAATTTTTAGGAGGTTATTTATTTTCAATTAAACCTTTTCATACGCGTAACTGAATTTATATATGCAAGAGTAACAAACTAATATTAATTTCAATGTTACTGTTATGTTAACACTGTTAATTTATGGTGTTTGTCTGTAAGACATCTTTATTGAAACTGAAAATGTTTACTTAAAATTGATAACAGACGAAAAACCGATTGTCTGGTTTCAGAAAACTGAGTAATACACTGTAAATACTAATCCAGAATTTTTCCAAAACTCAGTGGCAGCTAAAGGAACTTAAATATTTCTTTAAATTTCGAATAAATATTAGTTTCTGAGGCTTTTAAACATAAAGAATGCTTTCGGAATAGTGGTTAACTCCTAGGACGTTACTGTGCCTCTCCGTTCGTTATATTATATGTTCCTTGATTAAGACACATTTGTCTTTTTTCAATTGCAATCTTTTAAATTAAAAATTTTTAATGCATAATAATACTTTAGAAGGAAGGTCTCCATACGGCCATACTCCGAAAAATCTGAAAAAATGTTCTGAATGGATAGATTTGTTTATGATAAAATTTCGGCGGAATCTCGATAGAGCGTCCGTAACGATAAAATGAAAATTTCGTTATTTGACGTTTAGCACAGGTTGGCAATGGAATAAAATTTCAAAAAATGCTTCTTAAAATCCAATACTCCTTAAGGTAAAAATGTTTCATGGTGAACTTTTTAAAATTTAATTTAAATATTTGTAGTTTTGTCAGTTTTAGTTTGTTTTAGCAATAGTTTTGTTATATATATATTTTTATATATTTATAAAGAAATTTAACTATTAGATTTTATGATTTGAAACAAAATTTAATTTAATTAAAATTGTTTCAAGATCAAAATTAAGTCCAACTGAGCACTGTCACAACGATTCAGTTTTGTTGCTATGGAACAATGATATATTTGATATGGAATGAAAGGTATAACTGCAGCATTCTTCATCTGGCCTTTATTTTGGAATACGTTTAAATACACTGGTTTCCAAAAATTAAGGAAAAACAACAAAAATAGAGATTACTCAAAATGCTACATGTATATGTTAATAAAACTGGGTTACAATATTCAACGCATAGTATGGTATAAAATAACATTAAAAGAAATTACAAGACGATTGTGGTGTTTGAGAAATTAACACATTTATAAAATACACAAAATAAATGTGTCTGTTTAGTATACGAAAAGTACCTTTAATATGGAGAATGATCATCCTTAGAAGCAATAGAGCACATACAGCAATGAGTGATACTGTCAATTACTAGAAGCAATACAGCACATACAGCGATGAGTGATACTGTTAATTATACGATGGATAAATTCGCTGGGAAGTGAGAGCCATTGCTCTCGTAAAGCAGTTATAAGCGTGGCAAGGGTCTGAAGAGGGAGATTTAGAACAGCAACATATCTTCCTCAAGCATCCCAAACATGCTCTATGGAATTCAAGTCCAGTGATCGAGCTGGCCATTACATGCGCTGAATTGTTTGGTGCTGAAGATAATCTTCCACGATGCGATTCCTGTGCAGTCTAGCGTTGTCATCATGTAACAGGAAATCATTACCTGTTGCGCCGGCATAAGGGCACACATAAGCATGAAGAATGTCATCTCTATAGACGTGAGTATTCACAATTCCACGTGGAAAGACATGGAGACTGTGCATCCACATAGAGAGATATAACCCCAAACACAGACGCTGCCTCCTCCGTATGAATCTCTTTTCACGAATGTTTGATGGAGGATAGCGTGTTCCCTGTTCTCTCTAAATCAAACAAAGCATACTATCGCTTTGGAGGCTAAACCGGACTCATCCGTGAAGAGAAAACGCCTCCATTGATCAGCCATCCAATGGAATTGTTCACATGTCCACTTTAAACGTTCCCTCCGCTGACGTGAGGTGAGTGGCACACAAACGGCTGGCCGACTCGTGTAAAGACTACCTTCATGAAGTCTGCTACGCACAATAGACGTTGATACCAACCTTCCAGTGGCTGCAGCAAGGGATGTTCTAAGAGGAAATGGAGTTGATGTTCTATTCCTTCGTACACATAACCGTAATATCGGTCATCGATGCTTGTCGTAGCTCTTGCCCGTCCTTGGTTGAACCTTCTGGAGGCCGAACCAATGGTTTGAAATTGTTTCCAAAGCCTATGAACAACGGAAGGACTCGAATTTAGCCATTTGAATACCCCTGTCTGGCTTTGACCTGCCTCCAATCGTCCAATAGCTCTATATCGCAATTCTGCGAACAAATGATAACTCGAGGTTTTACTATTGAATTGGCTATCTGAGATTTCTTATCTCATAATCACAGTGACAACTGCGGCCGCATGCCTCTTGCCTCTAGCATGCATTTTTATGCTCCTAACAGAGGACGCAATCCGATTTCAGCACCACTAATTTGTGATTCGTAATTTATTCAGCATTTTTTAATTAACAACATATGCAAATTTCACACGGCTAGTTTTTTGAACGAGTTATCGCTGTTTTTGTGATTTTTCCTTAATGTTTGGAAACCAGTGTATATGGAAATATATTTACAGTGCGAAAATTAAATAAATGCAGCAAAAAGTAACATATAAATGTTATACAATAAAAGTATATATATTAAACTCTCTCACTGTTTAAGTTTAAATTAATTAAATACTATTTACATGCATTCTAAAAATTAATTAAGAAGCAATTTTCAGATGTATTAAAACGATTTTCTTTTCGCGAGAAAAAATGCTGCTTGCCAAATAAATCTCTTGACGCTTTTTCTTTTCACTCCAAATATTTGAAAGTATTTCATTTTTTTTACAGACATTCTACTGCAATTCTGCCGCTAAACTTGACTGATCCTTTATTACATATATAAGTAGTTTAATTTTTTTTTTCAAAATATTCTGAGTATGCCCGGTAAGGAGACTCTCGAAGTTAGTAGGAAAAATTATCACAGGTCCTTACTTTTACGAAAATATTATCCTAAAAGAACCGAACCTGCAGTAACCTGTTCTGTTATAATAGAGAAATATCACCACAGGTTAAATAATAACAATAATAATAAAAGAAAACAGTGGCACTCCGGGAATCCAATAGAAGTGAAAACTTCAACAATTACGTGTGTGTTTTTTTAATCGTCAGGAAATGTTTTATGCGTTGAATTGTGTAGCAGCACTAATGAAAGCATCAGGGGACACGGCAGTGCCCCTGCCAAGTCTTGAAAGCACAGCTGTAAGCGTCTTTTTCTGGAAGCAACTCAGGGTACTTTTCACCCTCCAATATCTTTGTGTTGGTGATTCCCAGAAACTTGAAACTTCGTAAATCTAATGTGGAAATGGAACTAAATGCTGAAATTTCACGTTTCTATCTTTTTTATTTCAGAAGATATATGAACTTAAACTTTCGCCTTTTCGACACTGATTCACCGATCATCAAAACTCAGAGGTACGTTCTGTATCCCTAGAATCTTGAAATTTGGTATGAAGGTAGTGTTTGGGATACAATGAAAGGGAAAATTTAAAAAATCCGGAAAATTTGGATAGAAGGTCGAAAAATCAAAAAACCGAGAATTTGGCAGAGATGTGATATACGAACCAGGTTTGACGCGATTTTTTAAGGTCAATTTGGCAAAAGCCCGTTTTCCAATACCAGTTACAATTTATATTTTTAATTTATTTTCTATTGTTTTAAAAAGTAAACAACAATAAATAAACGGTAATTTCATTAATAACTATAGAACAAAACAATTGTACAATTTTAAAAAATAAAATAAAAGTAAACGAACAATTTATTAATAAATGAGCAACAGTAGCCGGGTTACCTTGTAAAATAAAGTAACGCCATTTTGCTGTCAATTAGGTACTCAAGTGCGTATCTGACATCTGTGCCACGTATTTTATCTTCCGTAATCGAAATTCCCGCCAATACTGTTGGTCATTGATCAGACCATCAACACGATAAAATACAGCGTTATCGATTTTTAGTTACACGAAGTACGTAGGTCACGAATACGGTATAATTCATTTTAACTGACGAAAAACCAAATAATAATTTGTTTTAGCAATACGCCGGGAGAAAAAGTGAGTTTTAGCTTCCTTCTTCTTTTGCGGATTAAGCTGAAGAGGGAAAAGTTCCTGTCATTCACTACTTGGTGCGCTAGTGTCTATGTGTCAAAATGCTAGCATGTCGGTTACGTTACAGTGTCTCGAAATCAGTGGTGTTTCCCCATCTCAAAAAAAGCTCAACGCGCCTAAAGAAGTTTTCACTTCAAAAGTTTTCACTTCAATAATAATTTTGATCCTTTATTGATCCATTGTAGGCTCATATTGCATGCATTGTCAAGAATGTTTTTCTTCTGACAAGGTTTTGCTGGAGTGAATTAACGACAAAGTTGTTTAGCCTGTTGTGATATTTCTCTATTGTAACGGAACAGGTAACTGCAGGTTCGGTCCTTTTAGGGTAATATTCTCACACAAGTAAGTACCTGTGACAATGTTTGCTATAAAATCACACCAAATACTTCACAACTATCTTTGGTATTGTAAGAAAGTTTCGTTGAATGTATTTGAAGAATTGAAATGCCAAATTTGGCAGTTCTACGTGTTTACACATTCGATCAGGTAAAAGTGATTTTCGTCTCCCCGTAAGATTTTCTCCAGCCTATCATCATCCCACCTTCATTCTGGAATTAAAGCTGAGAGCAAAAGTCAACCACTTATCATCGTCTGGGTTAAGAACTCTTGCGCCCGCACGATCTGGTACGGATAGAAGCGGAAAAGAATTCGCAAGATTTTCCATACCTAAAAGTTAGGCATATCCATATTCCGAGCTATTCCACGTGTGCTGGAAGTGACATCAATTTTGTCCAGTCCTTTGTCCACAAACGCCGTCTCAACGTCTTTGATTGTACCTCCTTGTGGTGCGTGTTTACGTCCTCTTCCTGATTGAATTTTCAGAGAACCTGTTTTCTTAAACCTACCAAACATTGATTTTAAGCCATTAACTGACAAAGTATCGTTACCTTTTCGCAATTTCTGTTATATTGTTGTCCGTTCGAAAAGCACAAACGGCGGCAGACGCGTTGCACTGGTTGAGGTAAAATTATTTGACAGACGCTTGCCTTAGAAAGAAAAAGTATTTTTTTACAAAACTTTCAATCAAATTGTTTCCAAAAATGACACATTACCTTTTAAAGCTCAACAACCTGATACTGTGCCAAAGGATTTAACTTGAAATTTGAATAAAGAGAGTTCTACTACTACTACTTCTTTCTTTGGGATACAGTGAGGGAAATTACAGATAAAGAAACTTTAAGTGTTTATGTAAATTTTCAGCTTTTTAAAAATGGCTGCCAAATGGACCTTGAATTAAATCTTTAAATGTTTTAGTAAAAAGTAATTTTATTTGAGTATTGATTCTGCATTTTGTATCCTATTTTTTAGTCTAGCGCCACAATTTCGCTAGCGGTGACTTTAGCACTAAATAATGTTTTTTTTTTTTTTTTTTTTTTTTTTTTTCCGCTGAATCGCTTGTTCTCCTTCTTTTAGTCATTCTAGGAAATATGGCTCCGTTCTCGCAATTAGATCGAGCTTCAGAACATGCTGAGTACTGAGAGTATAATTATTTACACCATGTGTACGTATTTATTTTTGTATAAAAAATTTATTTATGTATATACATTATTTTAATTGCTTTTATTTACTTTTATTTTCTTTCTGTATAAAAATAGTTAAACCGCTTCTTTATCTTAAATTAATTATATAAATAGTGTAAAAATCTCTTGTATATATAAAACTGTGAAAAGCTTGCCAGAAAATATACATGAAATATGTCTTCTTTCGGCCATTTTATCTATAACGCCATAGATTTTTTTTCTAGTGTTCAAAATACGAATACATGTACAAAAATATACAATTCCCCCTTTTTATGTATTTTTAACTTAATAGAGGTTCTAATATGCTTATCATGTCTCTTGTAGAATAAATTTGAGAGAATTAGAGATTTTACTTTATGATAAATATACAATGGCATATTATTCATAAAGTAAACAAGAAGAAGGTAACAAAAAATATGAAGTACATTAAAACTTCAAAATCAGAATAAAATTCCACGTTGTTCGTCACGACACAGATGAATCAGTCTTATAATGCACTTATATGTCTCGAAAAATTGATCGAGAAACACTGCTTCAAATCACATTTATTTTAACAAAAATACAATACTTAACACATTTACTTTTAAACACACTTATAAACACATTTACTTTTGTAAAATATAAACACATGAATTATAAACACATTTTGCAAGCCTTTGCTAATAAAATGTTTTTTCTTTTCTTTTTTCTTTTTTTTTCTTTTCTTCTTTTTCTCCTTTTTTTTTTTTTTTTTTTTTTTTTTTTTTTTTTTTTTTTTTGATTAATATGAAGGGTTTAAAACGAACGTGGACTACTCGACATTCAAAAAAAGAGTTTGAAGCGTCAAAGCATTGTATGCCATGCAACGTATTACCTGTGTAACGAATTTTATTAATTTCGAAATTATGCAAGTGATAGAGGTTTGACAGATGGTCCAATTTAACTTGGATATCATGTAACCAGTGCAAGACTGGATCAACTGGCTTGATTTAAGGTTTATGGTTTTAAAACCGGTTTCTTCCTTGAATTAAAAAAGCAGAAATGTAAGAAGCCACTTTTAAAACTGATCTAAAAGAATTAAACAATTTTTGAAAGGAAAGAATACAAAAAATTGCTACAAATTTTTACAATTTTTGAAAGTGTTTTTCTTGAAATCACAGTATGCGAGTTTGGTACATTCCAGTCCTGAACGCCTCGTATGTCTTTGGCTAAAATATAAATCAATAGTAAAATTGTTAAATAATTTTAATGAGATAATTAATAATGCCTTTTTTTTTAATGGCATTTACAACATTTTAAGTAACTGGTTTAGGGATTAAAAGTAGTGCCTTCCTTTCTAAAAAAAAAGGATGTATGTCATAATACGGGTTATTGAGAATTACAATCGAAGTATGAGTTCAATAAATAAATAAATTTATGAAATAAACAAATTTATAAGTCTAGGGTAGACCGGGGGACGTTTACACAGTGCACTTTTTCCGCAACGAGTTATAACTGGAGCGCCACCATTCATGACAGATTAATGCTGCTCCCTAGTGAGTATTCTCACACGTTTTTGAGTGTCAGTCGAGCATCGGTCTAGCATGAGGAAAGGATAATCTGTTTTCTGTCAAGGTGAGTAAATTTTGTATTGAAATTATTGAAACTTATTGTGAACTTTAATTTTTCAACTACGTTTCAGCAGTGAAATTACGCTTGAAATTATTGAATATTAATGATGTGAATTATCACATTGCTACAAAGCGTAAACCAACTTAGTGAAAAATGTCCAAGCCGGGAATCGAACCCGGGTCCCTGGAATAGATCTCCAGTGCTCTACCACTAAACCACAAGGACGATGTCCAGCTTGGCATTTCTCACTTATATAAGTCGGTAAGGCTGCTACTGCAGCACAAGATGGAGAAGTCTTCATGAGCACACATTCTAGCGGCGTAACATGAGACGCAAATAAACCCAGCATCGGTGAATATACAATTTTAATTAATTTTTCAACTACATTTCAGCAGTGAAATTACGCTTGAAATTATTATTGTGAACTAATAATACTTAGTTAAGGATAAACAAATGTATGAACATTAGCAGAATTTTATCCTTTTTTGAGAACCGTATTTGTATGAAATGAAATGTTATTAATTTTCATTGCACGTTAAAAATAAATCAAAACATGGCGGCGGGGCACGTTTACGCATTGACATCGGGGCAACTTTACACAAGTTTAAAAAGAAGAAATTACATACAAATTTACTAGTTTCTATGGAAGCAGAACAAGACGACAGCAAAGGAAAAAGTATTAAACCAAAAACTGCAAAAGAGAAAAAGGTTGTACACTCTGGAATAAAGAAAATAGTGAATGAATCTGATGACGGAGATGAAAACTGTGTATGTATTTATTGTTTGAAATCACATAACTAATCCAAAAAAGGCCAAGCCTGGGTTCAATGTCTTAAATGCAAAAGAAGGTCCCATATGACAAGTGTGCCAAAGGAAATACTTTGTTTTTTGTTTGTAAAAACTGTAACAGTGATGATGAAGATGACTAAGTAGTTTGTTTTTAATTAGCAACAAGCCCTATGTTTTCTGTTTAGTCTATAAAACGTTCTTTAATTAATTCTTTTTATTTATTTTTTACAGTGTTTTAAGTTATAAATAAAACATTTCAATTTGGTTAAATATTTATTTAATTTACTCCTTGGTATCATATATAATATGCGTAAACGGGCCCACTTGATGCGTTTACGCAAATGACTTGGATCTAAAAAAAAAATTTTTACGTTTAAAAACACAATTAGGGCAACTGAATATACAAATTTTGACTTTATTAACTGCTTTATAAAACCGCACTGTCTCAAATTTTCCAAGTTAAAACATAAAAATTAGAAAAATCATTGAAAAAAATCCGCGTAGATATGCCCCGGTCTACCCTACTGATATTCACTTCTTTATTGTTTTAATTTATCTATTCAGCTCATTTTTAATTAAAGATTAAACAGTTTTTTATTTCGTGCTTTTTTGAAATAAAATAACTGTTATGCAACTGCATAATAATGCAACATTTTTTGTAACAAAATAATAGTAAAATTAATTAAATAAAATTTAAATATCTTGTTCATATACAGAAAAGATATTTACAAAACATTAAAGACTTATATAATTCTGCACAATGGAGTAAAGCTTCGGCACATTATTTTTATGTTTCAAGTATTTCCCATTCAGGCTAAAAATCAGCTCTCTTTACATTTAAGCTAAGAAAGTATTTAAATATCATAAAGTATAAAAATTATTGTACATAAATAATCTTGAATACGATGCAAATGGCATATAAATAAGCGGTATAGTATTCCTTATTATAGTTCCTTCCTTATATATCCTTATTATTATTGCTTCAAATAGTCAGTAACCTCTAGAACTGTTAAAACTTGTCGTTTCCGAACACGTTTTCCACTTCCGTACACTTAATGTTCGTTATGTAAATGCGCATACGAAATCAAATGCGAGACACTTTGATTAAATCTTCAATTTTCCTGAACAAATTGGAAAGCTTCAGCAGTTTTTATTTCCAATGTACGTGGAGTTTGATATTTCTTTTTACTTGTTTGAATTTAGGACACATCCGTAGAGAAAATTAATTTAATTTGATTTTTCTTTCATTAATTTATTATTTCAATTGCTAGATACTTTGATTAAATCTTCAATTATTCTGAATAAATTAGAAAGCTTCAGCAGTTTTTTTATTTGCAATGTACGTGGAGTTTGATAATTCTTTTTACTTGTTTGAATTTAGGACACTTCTGTGGAGAAAATTAATTTAATTTGATTTTTCTTTTCTTTATTTATTATTTCAATTGCTAGATACCTCGATTAAATCTTCACTTTTCCTGAACAAATTGGAAAGGTTCAGTAATTTTTATTTCCAACGTACGTGGAGTTTGATATTTCTTTTTAATTGTTTGAATTTAGGACACTTCTGTGGATAATTTAATTTGATTTTTCTTTTATTCAAACATTTTACATTAAAAAAAAATCCCATTATTTTTGAAATAATGTCATTTAATATAAAGAGAAATATAACCCCTTAAAGGTGAGAAATTATTTTATGTATCCTTTCATTGCAAAATTAAAAGTATACGAATATATTTATATACATTATCCAAATGTCAGTAAATTTGTTTGGGATTAAAACTTTTTTTTTAGAAAAAAAATAATTACAGAACTTTATTTTGTCTTGAACATCCTCTTTAATAAAAAAGCTACGCGTTGCTGACGACTGGCTTTTTCGCTAATCGTTGCCACAGATTCATCTCGGAAAATGAAGCAGAAAAAATTAATAGCTCGAAAAGTATTTGTCAGAAAATTGTTAGACAAACTCCGTTAGAAAGGTAAAAAATTGTATTTTTCTTGATATAAATTTCAAATCTAATGATTATGCCGTTTTTTAAATATGGAATTTCAAAAATTACCAAATGTCACAATGGAGTAACATAGCGAAACCTTCACGTGTAAAAGGATAATGATAACGGCAATGTGTCCTGACGTGTAAACTGGCTATAGCACGGGTCACAAATTAGAATAGCCTTATTATTCTGTTAAAATATAAAACTTAATTATGATTATGATGTCATGAGTGCAGGATTTGTATTTAATTCTTGAGAAATACTAGATGCGCCATTTCTTTTTAGTTGTGAATAATATAGGTTAAATCACATATCACCTCATATTTAAAGCGACTATATGGTTACTGCATGGCTTTTACAAGCGAAAGTGATATGATGAAGGGTTTTTCATGAATTTACAATTCTTTTTCAATTTTGTTTCAAGAATCAAGACATGTTTATTAGGAAATACTTTTTTAAAATACTGGTATAAAAGCTAAATTTTTCAAGGCTTTCAATATATTTAAAAAGTGAGCATATTTGCGCGAGATTAACAGTCCGTATGGTGTTTAATTTTAAAATTGATTTTTCTAATCAAACATGATTAAAAACCCGGATAACGCCAGGTGTTTTAGCTAGTGATAAAATAAACTCGCTCATCACTGAAATCAGTAAACAGTAGAAAAGAACCCACACAATGTCAAAAACTAAAGTTTGAAATTACTTCATGTAGTGTTACATATATAGACAACATGTCTGTAAGAGAAAATGTTTGTTTGCAAACCCAGAAACTTTTGGATATTACTACTTGAAGGTTGCACTAAACTCACTTTTCATATTTTTTTTTTTAAGTTTAGAGTAATAAAATTGAGATTTTCTAAAAAATCAACAAAACGCAACGGATAAATGATGTGTATTTATACACTTTTATACTTTTTAAGATTTCCTAATGAATATTTTTCTATAAAATCTGATAGAACGACGTAAATACAATAGAGTGGATACTGTCAACAGCACCCAATGGTGGCACGCAAATGGCATGAGTTACCGATGCCGAAGAGAGCGTATTATCTCGGGCGGCAGAAAGCCGTATCCGGCAAGTTCATTAGCGGCAACCAACCAGTGGCAGCTCATGAGTAATTTAAATTGGAGCTAACAATTTATAAATTGAGAAAATAAAATTGAACAGTGCGACCATGTGTGCAGATTAATATAACTTTCTAAAGTAAATTCGCTCAGAGATTTCCCAAGAGAAGGCTCTGATTATAAAATGCGATTTAAAGTTATTTTTGGGAAATAGATGGATCTTTCTTTATGGAATGCACTTTATTTGCACTTTATTTTTAAATTATAATTTGATTTTAAACATTATTTGTATTGTTACATAAAATGCTAAGTAATTTCGTTATTAATTTGCGAAAAATAAAATTAACATATTAACGAATATATGATATTACAGTTTATTTACGGAATTTGCTTATTATTATTTTTTATTATTTACTAATTGCTTATTATTGTTTAAGATTTTACTACATATAGCAAACTCTAATTTTTTGATAATTTAAGTGATTTAAGTGGGTAGTTCGATTACATGTTTTTTAAATTTGTATTTTATTTATATTAGTTTATTTATTTATTGATGAATCTTTAACTTAGTTATTGAACATTAGCCAGGAACAAATTTTGAACTATTTAGAATGTTTTACGTGCAAACATGTTAATCTTTCCTACCGTCTGCAATTGATAGAAGTAATGGATTTAAAATTAAAGTCAGGTTTGAAAATTATTTTTAAAACTATAAAATAACAGTAAATTGTGATAGATTTCAAAAAAATTTCATTTAAAAGGACATTTTTTCCCCTTCGATGGTGTAAAAATTTAAAACATGCAATGTTTAGAAGTTTATAAAATTGCAATAAAAGCGAAATTTAATCGTCAGCTGTTGCGAATGCAAAATGATGTGAGCATTACTCTGGAACATGTTTGATACCTTACAATATAGATAAATCACTTATTAGAAAATAAAAAAATGTGATAAAAATAAGCAGCACTACTTTTCCTGTTGTAAATGTACATCGTACAGTACATAGGTGTACTGTACCTATGTATTTTTTCCACCTTTTTACGACTTAATTCCAGGCAATAAAAGAATATTTTTCTACTCATTGAAATTTAAATTTAAATTCGTTTTGGTGAAATAGATTAATCTTTCGTTATCAAATGGGGCGTTTCCACTTGATATTTAAATTATAATTTCATTCTAAAAGATTACTTGTATTATATTATCACTAAAGAAAATGCTAAATAAATTCCATCATTAATCTGTGAAAAAAAAAAAAAATTATAACTGATATATGATCTTACAGTTTATTTACGGAATTGCTTAGTATTATTACTTTTTTTAATTATCCATTATTCTG
Organism: Maratus speciosus; assembly: GCA_963932465.1. Taxonomy (NCBI): domain Eukaryota; kingdom Metazoa; phylum Arthropoda; class Arachnida; order Araneae; family Salticidae; genus Maratus; species Maratus speciosus. Next base: position 27,067,411 of record OZ010786.1, read on the forward strand.
ATATTAAAACGCATCATTTAAATGTTATACACTATTTATATACCTTTTGTTCTATTAAGCTTTAAATATAACACTATGCTTAAAATGTAATTACAATTTTATTTATACTTTCTGAGTTAATTACGTATTTTAAATTTCAGAAAATGAAATAATATCTCTCTGAATAAAAAATACCACTTCAGATCTTAAATATAATAGTAAATACAACTTAGCATAAATATATTGACCCTAACATGATTCTGAATATCTTGAAACTAAAATCTTAAAAAACATATCCCAAAAAGACATATATCCTACATTATACCTCCTGAAAAGTACAACTTTTATTTTTTAAAATCAGTTACTGAAAATTCCTTAGTGATGTTTTTACTCTCATACGAATAAACGAGTTTTAAATTATTTTTTATGGTAATTAGATTGAAGGAGCTTTTTTATGCTACTTTGACATTTCCATACTCATAGTAGGTAAAACTGTAAAAACAATAATGCGCATAAGAAAAGCAACTCGCATATTTCCAATGGATTTAATATTTCTAGAAAAAAGCTTCCCTTGGCTTTCTTCATCAATTTTTCATGGTATTAAACAAAATATATTGTTTTCTCCAACTTTATTTGTATTCTTTGTGGAAAACATTTGCTTTTGGAAAATGTATCGTCTGTTTGAGAATATATATGAATATCGATGATATTTTATTTGCTCTATATTTGTTTTCTCTTCGGAATTATTAAGATATCATATAAAAGGTGAATGTTATTTCGTCACGTAAAATGCGAAAAATGCTTTATTTTAGAGTATTTAATTCAAAGTATGAGTTCAATAAATAAATAAATTTAGGAAATAAACAAATTTATAAGTCTAGGGTAGACCGGGGGACGTTTACGCAGTGCACTTTTTCCGAAACCAGTTATAACTGGAGTGCCACCAGTCATGACAGATTGATGCTGCTCCATAATGCGTATTCTCACACGTTTTTGAGCATCAGTCGAGCATCGGTCTAGCATGAGGAAAGTATAATCTGTTTTCTGTCAAGGTGAGTAAATTTTGTGTTGAAATTATTGAAACTTATTGTGAACTTACTTAGTTAAGGATAAACAAATATATGAACATTATCAGAATTTTATCCTCGTTTGAGAACTATATTTGTATGAACAGAAATGTTATTAATTTTCATTGCACGGTAATAATAAATCCAAACGTAGCGGTGGGACACGTTTACGCATTGACATCGGGGCACCTATACGGACGTTCAAAAAGAAGAAATTACGTAAATATTTACTAGTTTCTATGGAAGCAGAACAAGAAAATCGAAAAGGAAAAAGTATGAACTCAAAAACTGCAAAAAAGAAAGAGTTTGTACACTCTGGAATAATGAAAATAGTGAATGAATCTGATGACGAAGATTAAAACTGTGTATGTATTTATTGTTTGAAATCATACAACCAATCCAAAAAAGGTCAAGACTGAGTTCAATGTCTTAGATGCAAAAGATGATACCATGACAAGTGTGCCAAAGGAAATACTTTGTTTTTTGTTTGTAAAAACTGTAACAGTGATGATGAAGATGACTAAGTAGTTTGTTTTTAATTAGCAATAAGCCCCATGTTTTCTGTTTAGCCTATAAAACGTTCTTTAATTAATTCTCTTTATTTTTTTTAAACGGTGTTTTAAGTTATAAATAAAACATTTCAATTTGGTTAAATATTTATTTAATTTACTCCTTGGTATCATATATAATATGCGTAAATGAGCCCCACTTGATTTGTAACGGGGCAAGTATACGCAAATGACTTGCTCCTTAAAAAAAAATTGTTTTACGATTAAAAACACAAATAGGGCTACAATTGAATGCACAAATTTTGACTTTATTAACTGCTTTATAAAACCGGAATGTCTAAAATGTCACAAGTTAAAACATAAAAATTAGAAAATTCTTTGAAAAAAATCCGCGTAAATGTGTCTACCCTACTGTTCGGTCTACCCTGCATGTGATGAAGTAGCAACAAAAAGTTTTAAAAATTTCAAAGCTACTTAATATTTTATAGCATTATGCAAACCCACATATTCAAACAAAGATTCATTAGAAGGGATTTATTACATTTAAACATTCAAGAATGCTATTTTTTTTTTAAACATTTTAAAAAAGTTTTGCATTTTTGAATTAAAAAAAAAACTAACCCATGAAAATATTAGAATAATAACCGGGTCAAACCTAAATTTAAAGCGTGTGCTTTTATTGTGTCTTTAACTGATTTATGACTTAGCATGCCATTTACTTTTTTACACACAATTATGTATATAGAAGGATTATACGTATAATCTTTCACTAACTTTTTTAAAATAAATTGTGTAAGTTGTATTTATTCTGATAAGAATGTTCTTTTTTGTGTGGTGATATTTTTTATGATTAAACCGTAGAGCATGCTGACACTATTTGCGAATAAATACTAAAAATGTAAGGAAATGCAAAGTATTATACATATGATTTACGGAAATGAGTAATTGTTGTGTATCTATTTATAGAAGATACTGAAAAGTAAAGATGGACTGAAACAGACTTTCAAGACCGAAACAGAAACCGAAACCGAATTTTGGTAATCTGCGTATTTTCGGCTGAAAACGAAAACGTCCAAAAATGTTTTAAAGTAATTAATATCTACATAAATACATATACATAATTATTAATTAGTTATACGTTTATATTCATTTTACGTAATAACTAATTAATTAAACATGTAGCCCCAGTTTGCTCTTTGTGCCTCTGACCAAACCTTTTTATTTTCATATAAAATAAAATGTAATTAATTCATAAACGACACTGAATCATTTTCTAATTACACGAATTTCACCTAATTAAAAAGGTTTTCGGTATACATACCTCGATAAAATTTTTATAATGATTTTTGTAAATGATCATCTGTTGTACTAGAGCTTTCTCAATGAGCAATCAAAAACACTTCACAAGTTTCAAATTAAAAAAATTCTTTTACTGTTAAATCAGCAACTTTTAATGAGCGCATGAAAAGCGTCTTGAAAGTTTAGTCTTCTACGCATTTGCTTGGTTTATAATGTGCACTCATGTCTTGAGTCAGTCGTGAATGATCATTATAAACAGTGAAGTTCGTAGTAATAGATAAAGAGTGTCTCATTTGAGCCGATACAGCTGAAATCAATAAATAATGGTGAAAATTTTCGAAGGAAGAAACGAGACTTTTGGAATGCACCTATTTTCGGTCGAGTTTCGTCTCGGACGAATTTTCAGCAACATTTTCGCCGAAAACGAATTTTCGGTCGATGTCTAATGAAAAGAACGCAGGGCGGTTTTTAATGCCACATCTTTTGCTACGCTTTCTACTACATTATAATGCTTTTTATTTTAATATAAAAATATCTGTCAGTTTTTAATCTTCGTTGGCAAAGGTGTCTACTTATTGAAATTTTACATGCATGAATGAAATAATTTGCTTTGATCATAAAAGCAATATATTTTATTGTAATTTTTTTCCAAATTATAAAAACAAAATGAACATCCATATTATGAGTTTGAGTAGCAAAGTAAAATATATTTATTTAAATACATATCTTTCGTTGTAATAAGTTGTACTCGTAATATGAGTAGAATTTGTGGAAATGGGGAAATATGTGGCGTCCGATGTTGAATCAAAAGTAAGTGGTACTGCAACAAAAGATAGAAGAATTGAAAAAGTTCCTTGTACGTAGAAATCAAACGCACAAATAGTACTATATGAACAATGATTTTTATAGTCCGGGCCAAATGAAGATATGAAACAAATAGCACGAGAAAAGGACACCTAAACTTAGAGCGGCTCCATAACAGTAGACAAAGTATTAAAAACTGTATGTAAGTTTCATTATTTACATTGTTTTAACTGGTACAAAAGAAAAATATTAATACCAGATGATAAAAATGTCTTATGTAATGTAATGTAACGATAATAATGTCTATAGAAATGTCCAATTATGATTATATTTAATACGTTTATAAAGGTGTTCTCAATTTATTCCCCGGCTTAAAAACATTGATTTTTCTGACACGTTCACAACGACATTTTTACACGCAAATATGAAATTTTAGTTTTATCAATATCCGCAAATTTAAAGAAAAATATATACTATTTAAAAATTATTAAGCTTTTTGGAAAGTGTTCTGGTGCAAGTACATTTTTTTGTACTAATGATTTGTACACTCGTCACAGAAATAGGCCTAATCTGATCCTTTTAAATTAAGCATACATCAAAGATATTTTTAAGATTTTTTTTTTCATCGTGAGGAAATATTCCTGAACACAGTTTGGGGAAGCATATTTAGTGCTTTTTGAATTACCACTATTCCTGAATAGAAATATACGATTTCGAAAACGGCAGAATTTCATCATTAAATAATGCAAATTTTTCTACTCAGGAATAATAGCACTAAAAAAATGGGAAAGTTGCATAATGAAATTATTAAAGCATTATTTTTATTTTTATGCATGAAATAGGTTTATAAAGAGGTGAAAAGTATCTCTAGTTTAGACTACCGGCCAAATCCCGAAATTTGGAAGAACAAGTTGGAAATTACACGTCAAACATGGAAAATGATGTGCGTTCGTGCTATAACTGGTTTTATGAATATTTTTTGCACCGCATATTGTGCTGAACGTATATTTTAGTCCTCTTGATAAGTGAATATCAATTTAATTCTGTTCGAAAGGCTGTAACATCATTAAAATGCACTTGAAATAATTTTTTCCCATCGGCCGTAATGTGACGGAAATTTTGTCTGTCCCTGTAATTAAACTATACATCCCATTTTCCTAAAATATGAAATGACATGACAAAATTTTACAACAATTATATACGTTTAAGTATTGCGCTGCCGCGCAATACTTAAATTTAAAATTTTACACCATTCGGCTGGGTAGTTTTTGCTCTGTTATATGCGGACGGATGGACAGAACGACGATTACACAAGCCTGCGATGAAAAAAATACAAGGGAATTGATAACTGATCTTTATGTATTTTTTTATGCTAATTTAAAACAAATGATGAAAAAATTCTATCACGTCATGTTTTCTTGAAAAATTCAATTTTAGTTGGATTTTTATGAGCATTCCATCATCCATACGCCCCGTTCTTCATGGACCTGATGTGCCAGTGTCTTTGCCTTCCATTCAATTGCAAAGTCATCTTTTCAGGGTGTTCAGACTTGGAAAATCCAGAGGTTCAAGGCTCCGATAATGAATATAAGCCCTCTGGAAGCGATTCACCTCAGTCTATCTCTCAGGTTCTACTTAGTGATCTGACTAGAGATCTGGGCTTTTTGAAAGAGGCAGCAGAATTGTTGGACTCCAGATTGAAAGAAAAGAAATTTATTGGACAAAGGAGCCGCTTTATATTAGTACAAGAATCGAGAAAAGGAATTTGCTAAGTAGTACTTTGAGGAAGGGGAAAACCTTGTCTATTGTTCTGATGTTCCCGGATTGATGAGCAATTTTAATATCACCTACGATAAAGATAAATGGAAGCTGTTTATACATTTATCGAAAAGGAGCCTTAAAGCTGTCATTCTTCATCACGAAAGCCTGTATGCATCTGTACCAGTTGGATACTCGGTGCATTTAAAAGAACGCTATTAAAACCTGGCTTACGTCCTCAACAAAATTAAATATGCTGACCTCAGTTGGACCGTTTGCGGTGATTTGAAAGTTACCCCCATGTTTCTTGGTCAACAAGGCGGATACACAAAGTATCTGTGTTTCATTTGTGAGTGGGACAGCTGTGATAAGGCTCAACATTGGATCAAAAAAGAATGGCTGAAAAGACAAAATCTTAAACCAGACTCTAACAATGTGATTCGGAACAGTTTAGTTGAGCCAAAAATTGTATTGTTTCAAATGATTGCGATTGTTTCAAATGATTGCAATTTTTTCAAATGAATGCGATTGTTTCAAATACCTGTGCAAAAAGTTTCAGGTTTATCCGAAGCCAAGTTGAAAGAGAAAATCTTTGTTGGTCCAAACATCCGCAAGCTCATGAAGGATAAAGAATTTGAGACTAGTATGACAACAAAAGAAAAAGAAGCTTGGGTTGCCTTCAAGGATGTCGTCAGCAAATGTCTGTATAATTACAAGAATCCTGACTATAAACCGATTGAAATGAATCGGATGGACAAATTTCAAGCGTTGGGTTGCTCCATAAATGTCAAAATACATTCCTTCACTCACATGTGCAATTTTTGACCCGCAAATTTAGGATCAGTCAGCGAAGAACAAGGTGAAAGGCACCATCAAGACATCAGAGATATGGAGCGCTCAAAAGAAAGATGGGATAATATCATGCTCGCCGTCTACTGTTGGATGTTAACACGAACACGATATAGGCCTGAGATTAAACAGAAAAGAAGAACATCAAAAAGAAGTTTCATAGAAAAAGAGTACGTACTTAAATAGAAACTTTTTTGTTTTGTTTCTGCTCAGTTTAAAATTTGTTTTGAAACTTTCATGTACATATACATAATATTTGCCTCTCTTGGTCAGTTGTCTATTTTATGTACGTTGACTTAATAAAAACAAATTAAAATGATATGTAGATGATATTTTTCGAGAAACTGCACCATAATTTGATGTAAAAAGTTTAAACTCGAGGGAAATTTTTGTTTTATCCTCGACCAGAGGCGGCTCGTGCGATATGGCAACAGTTGTTTTCATCCACTTAAACCTATTAAAAAGTAATCGATTACTGAAAAGTCGATTTGTCTCACCGAGAATAGATTATTTTACATACATTTACATGGATAAAAACCACTGTTGCCAGATAGTAGATGCAAAATTGTTCGAGAGAATTCCTTTTCAAATAGGATTTTAGCAAAAATATCGATATCGAGTTACAAAAAATTCTGATGTGATGGGACAAAAGGGAGGTCATTTTCGAAATCAGCACACCAAATAACGTAAGAATCCGCGAAAACTTCTCTTGCATTTTTCAAAAACTTCAATTTTGCAGGCCTGTGTTACAGGTGCTACGTACTTATATAATTACAAACGCACCTCAAAACGAACAGATTAATTACACACCAACTATCTGCTACAAATAATACGTAAGGTACGTATTATGCAGAACTAGAAGGGGTTTTGAAAAACAGTTATTCGTATTGTTCTTTTTTGTGCAAATACGTGTTTGTTTAGAACGCATTGTTATTTATCTATAGGCCACATTTTACCACTATCAATATTGATATATCGATAAAATGTATGATTATTTTAATATAAAAAAATACTTTCGTTGGAGTGAAGCAGGAAATAACTAATTCGTTTTTTTTTTATCAATTTGGAAAAAATTTTGGAACCTCTAAGTAAATAAACAGGAGTAACTAAAAAAAATTCTTTCTTGAGAATTTCTTTTATGTTAAAAGTGTTTACTATAGAAGTAAAACAAAAGCATGTTTAGAACATATAAGAGATTTTCTTATATATAACAACAAACAACATAAAATAAATTAGCTAGTTTAAATAATAGATAAATTAACTTCAATTCCCCATTCCGTTTTTCAAATTTCTTATTTTAATTTGTAACAGTTGCTAACAAAAAGTGTAAAACTATTATAAATATTTTAAATTATTTACTTAGGAATAAGTGCTAAAGTAATTAAAAAATTAATTACAAAATCTTTGGGAATTACATAAATTATAATTCAGAGGAAAAGAAATCACAGAAAACTTCGAAAGCTTTATTAAATTTGCCTGTAAAAACATTTTAAATGATGGGTATATTTTTAACACATTGAACATAATTAAAAAGTGTTTGACTTTGGTGTATCTGTTGACTGTCGGTATGTGCAGTAATATAACTTTTGTTGATTTACTATAGTATGTTGACTACACAGAAAAAATTGGTTCTCAAAATTGAATTAAAAGGTGCTCAATTTTAAATACGTCACATACTCAAAATAGATCCGATTCAAATGTTACTCAAAATTGAGAAACACATGTACTCGTTTTTGAACCCATGTATGTATTAAAATATCAACTTTGAAAATAAGTGTTCTCCGTTAATTTCTTATTTTATTTTACGTAATCAGCTCTTCCTTCAGTAAATATTAAATGAATGCAAATATTAAACTGTGCACAGTATTTTAAATAATTGAAAAATTATAAAAAAATAAAAAAAATTAAACGTTGGTTCTTCTGCTTTTTTAATTGAAAAATTGTTGAAAACAATGCTCTTGTCATAAAAAATATGAAGTAAAACAAGATGGCGTCCAAGATGGCCATCGCACGTTAGAAACACGTGCGAAACCAAAATAAAGTAAAAACATCGGCTAAAAGACATTTAATAAAACACTTTCAAAACTAAAATATGTTAAATACAAAAAAAATATATTTTCCTTGTCAAAAGGGGATTCGCCGCCTGACTCTTTACTATCGATTAAAGTAAATGTATGCTGATATTCATTTCCCACTCAAAATTATTAATAAGAAACATTTAATTGACTACTTATTAAAGTGAAATAGTAAAATTATTATCAAGATATGCTAATCAAATATTTTATCAAACGATCATTATTTTAAAGTACTTCTAAATTATTTAAAAATACTCTTCATTACTTAATATTTATTTACATTAAGGCGTCTCAGGATTCTTAAAGCTTAGAAATTTTCGAATTTTTAATCTTTTTAGATTTGAAATTCCTATCTTTCCTGAACATTTTTATATTATAGTTTCCTTAAAATACCTATTATAACAGATGTTATGGCTTATAGAATTATACCCGCTCAATAGCTGGAGCGGCGTTTCAAAAACTTTGAAGTCAATTTTCTTCAAATGACGTTTTTGGGCATAACGCGCAGGATATATCAAAAACTTCTGAATGTTTTGTCATGGAATTTTCGAAACATATGTTTCATGTATTTTTGTATAAACTGAACCTAAAATTTCCTTTTTATTGTTCAAAAAAATACTTTTTTAGGTGATTATGCTCTTGAAAATTTCAAACTTTTGTATTAGCTAAATACAACTTGGTATTAAAAATGCTTTATATACAATAAAGCCTAAATAAATAAATTTATTTAGGTTCAGATTAACTATTATAATCTGATGTATAATTAGGCACCAAAAAAAGTCACTCTAGTTGCAAAATGTATTTTGTAATCCTGCGCAAAAGCTGTTATACCAATTTTCTGCTCGACAATTGTCTAACAGTTTGGAGTCCTCATTAAATACTAATTCTGCATCTTACAATTCTTTAAATACGTTAAATGAAAGAACATACTTATATCTTTCATTACAATAAAAATTGTGTTTTAAAATCATATGCATTTTCAGATATGAAATGTTGAAAATGGTCTCTTTTTTTCATTTTTTTCCAATTTTATGAGTCTTGACACCCCTTAATTTAATATTTACAGAAGCTACACTGATAACAGCAAGTAAGAAAAAAAATGAATATTTAACAGATAGCATTTATTTTCCTAGTTGCCAACAAAGTCTTTAAAATCCCATATCCGTCTCACTTAGCACACAGACCGGACCGACCATGCATGACTATACGAAGCACTCATGACAACAATCCAATGTATCCTTACGCATTATAAAGGGGACGCATGATATAGTACCTTCCGAAGAATAAAAGTGTAATATTATTCCTCTGATTTCCCTAGTAGATCAAATTGTTTTCATATTAATGAACATCTTTTATGCCGCCATGAATGAATCACACCATTACCATGTACAAATTTATCGTTTTGTTTGAGTGTGATAACATGTGATGTTTCAAAATTTAGAAAGAATAGGTTCAATTTTGATTCAAACACAACCAATTTGATATTAGTACATCGATTTATTCATTTTAGAGTAATTCATATTTTTCAGGGTATTGAAAGTGGAAAGTGTGGCATTTATAGATCGTTCACAAGTGCAATCAACAGAACCCCGTTTCATAATTGTTGTGTGGGAAAAAATCGTTTACAGTGCATTTTAATGATGTTACACAAATTCAAACATGACGAAATTTTTATAGTGCACTAAAAAATTATTACTGGATAACATGACGCTCATAGCATTTATTTTTCATTTATAGGGACACGCAAAAAGAATTCGTTTGCAGTACTGTCTAATGAGTGATAAATGCTGGGAGAGCGTTTTCGGTTCTGATATGCGTTTTTAACAAAATTCTAGCATCTATATATATGTTACGCTTTCGTACGTGGCACAGAAATCCCGATTATTAGTCAATTGTTTAATGACAACGCCCGAATAAAACACATCCCATTGGTTATTGAACAGCATTTAATGCATCTCCATATCTATAATTGGGGGTTGCCGTAGGGGGGACCCTGTTATGTTGCTAAATACAGCCAAGTTTGTCACCAACTTGACGACAAAAGTGAATCGCCAAAAGCGACGCCAACTTGGCGATATCTTTAATATTTCGCCAAATTCCCATACACTTCCATTGTAAACCAACAGGGTTTGCTTGTTTACAGAAAATAAACAAATTGAGATATTTTAATGCAACAAAAACTAATATTAACTTAGGGATTATATTAATTATATTTAAGGGAGTCCAATAAATTAAATTATGAATAAAAGTAACATGCTACAATGCTTAGCATGCTTTCCCAAACATAAATTTTAAGGGAGACCAAACTGGTCGTCAAGGGCGGCTAAGTACTGTTAAAGTTTTCTATCAATTCTATACTTCATACACAGTATTTTGCAAAATATTTCTTGGGCTTTACTGTCAACGGGCGTTGCTTGCTTAACGGTCGTGCTACGCATTTTCCAACTGGCTATATCCAGTGTAAGAAGATGTTTTTGTGCAATACAAATTAATTCATATACAGGGAAACGCAAAAAAACTGGATACCTAGCCTTCTATTATTATAATTGCTACAAGTGCGTGTTTATTTGTTGTATGCGTTTCTCGTCAGTAATAAATTTCAGCTATTCTATGTTTTATATGAAACTGTGTAGTTAATACAGAAAGCAGCACAGCAAACTTAGACTATAACCCCGTCTGTTAGCGTAAAGGGCTGAAGATAAATGTGCAACTGTGTTATGCTTTTTCTAACTGAACTAAATTTTAGCATACTATGTTAAATATACACATATATATAGTTCGTGTACAAATCATGTATAACATAACCGAATTCGAGTACCTTTACGACTGTGCATATTAATTGGTGAAATTGCATGTTCAACAGTGTTCTGCGTTTTCTAATTTGCTTGCATAGATATCTTCTTTTACCTTTTTAGAGAAGTTTATTCAAGAAATGTTGAATGATCTATAACTGTGCATGATTTTTCTTTCTTGTTTTATTTGATAACGATTGTAGTGCCGAAGTTCAGAATTAAGGCTAAAAATTATTTTTAATATATCCATTTAAACGTGTTAAAGAATTTTCGTCTCTTATATCATAAAATATAATATCTACTGTCACCAGAAATAATTGTTTATAAAAATAGAATCCAATACCGGTAATTGTCTGCTTGTTTTGCTTAATTATTGCAGATATCTGGCATATTTTAGTCAAAGTGAATATTACTTGGCATTGGCAACTTTAAAAAAACCCACGCTTAGAAAAAATGAAATCGATAATTGACCTTTTATGTTTATTACATTTTTTCTGAATGATTCAGATTTTAATTCTTGAACATTTTCTTTCATTTATGTAATTTAATTTCCGTTGCATGTGAAATTTCCAATTTAATAAAAAATCATTTATTCTATATTATTTTAGAAAACAATAAAAAATTCAAATAAAATAATTCTTCCGATTCATTGATGTTTAATTAATATTCTTAATTCGAAGTCATTAGATAGAAAAAAAATTATTATAAGTTTTAAATTTTTTTCTAACGGTTGTAATTGGAAAAAATTATTCCTCTTCGATTCATTCGTAATTTATGATCGCACATATTTGAATTATTTTCGATTCGTTGTATTTTTTATTTAACGCTTTTCGGTTGTACCCAATGCTATTTACTCTAACAGAACCCATTTCACTTCCATAATTAGAAAATTACACATGTAAGCCATTTCTAATTGAAGATGAGCCTTCTAAATGTTCCCTTTTACTCGATAAAGCGAAAACTATTTTGAAATTAAATTATAAATTGCTTTAAAATAATAATAAAATGCTGAATTTAAATATTCAAAAATTTTCAAACGAGAAGGAAAAGCAAGCATGAAGGATAGATTATGCAACATTTTCATAATAATGTAAAAACAACAACAACAAAAAAAAAAAAAAACTGCATCGTTTATTAAGGTAAAAGTTGATATGTAAGCGAACAAGGAACACACGCCCGGATCACCAGCTCAAAGATTTATGGCTTTATCGCTTCGGCGGATTATTCCCTCTACCATTCAGCATCAGCAATCCGCCGTCAGAGGAACAAGCCCGGACAACGGGTGCTTATTTAAACAAGCATTTATATACAAATTCCAGAAACCTTTCAAAAGTGTGAGAAGAACAAAAACTCCTCCCAGAAGTAACACTTAAGAAACAGAACCAAAGGGCAACTGCCCTGATCAGCCTCACTTAACTGAAACTAAACTGAAAGCTAAACAAGATAATGTAATGGCATATATAAATATTATACAGACATACAAACAATAAATACAATAAACCCAACTGGAGTGAAAAATTAGCCAGAGCCAGGAATCGAACTCGGGACTACAGTATACAAGACTGCTGCTCTAACCACTGAGCTACTCCGGCCGATGCCTGAGTCTGCAATTTCTCACTAATAAACCATGTTGGGGAAGTCACCAGCCATCTATACGACAGCCTTGGATGACAGGACAACGATGAATAGATTTTAATATTACATCGATCTACGATAATTATAATAAAACACTCATACTACAATATATATTAAATCACACATACACACATAAATAACGCCCGCTTTCATCGTTGTAATAGTAAAATCAATTCATCGTTGTCCGGTCATTCAAGTCTGTCGTATAGATGGCTGGTGACTTCCCCAACATGGTTTATTAGTGAGAAATTGCAGACTCAGGCATCGGCCGGAGTAACTCAGTGGTTAGAGCAGCAGTCTTGTATACTGTGGTCCCGGGTTCGATTCCTGACTCTGGCTAATTTTTCACTCCAGTTGGGTTTATTGTATTTATTTTTTGTATGTCTGTATAATATTTATATATACCTTTAACTGTTGAATGCAGGCGTTATTTATGTTTGTATGTGTGTTTTAATATATATTGTAGTATGAGTGTTTTATTATAAGATAATGTAATATTGACAAAATTAATAGTAAAACTAGAGAACAGGAATTCTGCTATATCAGGATTTAATGTCGCCCCCGATAAAAAAAAAAATATATATATTAAATAGTTTTTTTCAGTCGAACATACCTTTGGAATGGATCATTTCCTTCTGATGGACTGATGGCTACATTATTATGAAACAGCCATTATAAATGAAGTGTTAGGTGAAGATGAAAGAGCAGCCATAAAAAGTTAGAACTCTGTATTTTTGGTCAGAATGGGGAAAAAAATGGCCATACCTTTTTTTTTCCAAAACAATTATGTATATTTTTTCTCCCATTCTGACCAGAAAATCAGAGTTCTAATTTTTTACGACTGATCTTTCATCTTCACCTAACACTTTATTTATAATGGATGTTTCATAATAATGGAAGCCATCAGTACATCAGAAGAAAATAGCTCGGTTATAGCAGAAACTCGGTTAAGCGGTACTCGGATAATCTGGTCTCTACTGTAGTTCATATTTAAGATTTAAAACACGCGATTTTAATTTATATAAAATGACGTCATCAGCATCCGCTGAGGAATTCCTCATTTGTGATCCAGTATTAAACAACATCCACAGTAAAGTACGCATAGGACGTCACTATCGTTGAATAAAAAAGAAAGAGATTTCGTCATTCAAGAAACTCGAAAAAAAAATCGGCTATCTAAAGATTTACAGGCTTTCATTTGTTTGTAATATTAATATAAGTACTTAAAATTAAATTTACTTTATAATAGCTCCATGTTTTATCAGAAATCATTCATTTTTTTTTTTTTTTTTAATATCACGTATTTTAAGTGCGGGTTTTTTTTTTCAGTTTTTTATGGGAAAATGGCAACAAAAAGATATAATTGCTATTTTTATTTTATTTTCTACAGAAAAGGAGTTCTTCCGTTGCCAGTATAAAGCAAATGGCTCGAAAAACTACAAAAAAATTAATATTTCAAAAATAAATGTAGATGCAGTTTTCAAACAAATTGCATTAAAAAGTACTTTTTTTCCGAATACGGCGGTATAAAAACTGAAAATGAGCGATGCTTAGAAGTTTACAAACTTGCTATAGACTATTTAATTGTACAATGATACATCTGCTCTGTTTTACGGCTGGCTTATACATCGTAACGTTATTTTTTTAAGACGGCGCAAAAAAAGCTGGGAGTAAGAAATAGCATACCGTGGGCTAAAAAAATAACTTTAGTAAAATTGTACTAACTATAATGAAATTGTCTGAGTAAACAATTTGGAAAACACATAACACATTTCAAAACCCAATTTCATGAATATTATTCTATAGTCGAAATATTTTGTGCAGCTTTGCATATCATCTATAGATGTGTCTACATACCATAAATTATGAAATAAATTAGTGAGAAAACGCATTACACAAATGAAAATGCTCTTTTCAGTAATTTTAGTAATAAGCGAGGAGGCACTCGACTTTTTTTGTGCAATCCAGTATATAATCTATAGAATTTATACACGACCACGCTGTAAAAAAATACGATCAGTTTTTCTGTAGGAATCGGAAAAATAGTTGCCCTTATCGTACCGGAAAAATTTCCGACCCAGCTCGGAATACAATCCGTAAAATACCGTTTTCTTCACTATTTCCCTTTTTTTTACGGATTTTATTCTGAGCTGGGTCGGAAAATTTTTCGGTACGATAAAGGTAACTATTTTTCCTATTCCTACAGGAAAACTGGTCGGATTTTTTTTTTTTTTTTTTTTACAGTACAGTAATAGGCCTGTAAATATTAGTTATATCATCTTTGAGAGGTGTCTTTATAGCAAAAGTATGCACGATGTGACGACTGATTGCAGTATTTGGCGGATTTTAGTGAAAGCGAATATTTATTCGAATTCACAGCCTTAAAAAAAACCCAGTCTTAGAAAGAACGAAATCTATAATTGCCCTTTTTAATTTTTCTGAATGATTCCGATTTTAATTCTCGAATATTTTGTTCTTTTTACTTTTGAAATTTAATTCCCCTTACATATGAAATTTCCAATTTAATAAAAGAGCCTTCATTCTACATCATTTATGAGAGCAATAAAAATTTCAAATGAAATAAATCTTCCATTCTTGATGTTTAATTAATATTCTTCATTAGAAGTCATTAGATAGAAAATTCTATTATAAATTTGAACCACATCAACCATATCAGAGGAATCTGTGTCGGTTATCCAGAACGCTTGACGCTATGACAGCTTTTGGCCGATCCGAAACTCCGAAACGATCGCTGTTTAGCGCTTTTGCGTTAATTTTAATTCTCATCTGCCATTTGGGCCTTTATTAGATATACTCTGTTTTTATTTTTGTTCCTCATACTCCGAGAATTCAAAAGAAGTGTGTTTGAGTTGATCAATTTCATAGTACACTGCCACTTTAGGAACTTTAGAACTATTTGAGGAACCACTCAGTGCTTGCTGAAGATCACTTTCCGCTTCCAAACGGAAGTAACTTTCATCTCGGCCTTCACATTTAACTTTTTGGCAACTGTTTTGTAAATACATCCGATTTTCCCTCAAATTGTAATTCCTTTGAAGAATCATGAGCCTTAACTCAAAGACACGAATTTTCTTTGTTTTTACATAAGCATTTTATTAGAATTGCACATTGATATGCACGTGGTCTCTTTAATATAATATAAATACCACACCAAGCAATTGGACGGTTGGTTGGGAAGGACATGGGTGGAACTCAATGTGCAACCACCAAAACGTAGTGAGTTCCTGTGTCATTTTGTTTTAGAAAAACAAACCAAGAGTTGCACGTTGAAAATTAAGAAAAATTGGTAAATTTATGTTTTCTCTAAGTTCTTGTACGAACAAAAAAAAATGAATTATTGGTAGGAATTTAATTTATTTAGGTTATGTAAACCATGAAACAAGCATAAAAAGCTAAAGCGTGTTTATTTTTAAAGTTTTAATTAACTTAAAAAAATTAGAACTAAGGCGCGATTTTTTTCAATTTTTCATCAATTTTATGTACGATGCGCGAATGGAAGATGTTATCAGATTTAAAAAAAATTTATGTTGTTTTTCTTCTTATTACATTAGGCAATTTTTACTCACTAAAGCGTTTCGAAAATAATTTTTTTTTCGACCCACCTTATGGATAGGCCTTTCAAAATGAAGACGATGTTTCATTGACTATTTTACAGTCAGAAGCTCCGTTTAAATATTACAAAACCTGGAAGCTGTGTAGGTAGGATCTCTGTCTTTACTGCAACTTTAACCATCATAGACATATATAGGCCTCATCAAAACAGTGTTTATAGATACGAACTGACAATTACACACAACTTAAAAGTTATCAATGCAAGTAAATAAAAAAATAGGTAAGTAATATAAAAAATAGTTTTACATTGATGAGAAATAATTAATTAGTTCGCTTTTTACTCAGTCGGTTTTTTTCTTTTTTTAAATTTAATTTTAATATCGTATATCATTACATTTACCTATATCTATTGGCAATTAATTACATCTCTTGGCAGTTAGAGCTTCTTTTCAATTTAACGTATTTCTTATTAGCGTGAATAAATGTATAGTTAAATGTAAATATGCATTTTTGAAATTTAAATAAACCTGTAATTGGAAGGCGTTGTAAAAGTACAGTAAGAAGAAATATGACTACGCATGCGTTAATGCGCGTCAGAAAATTCTAAATGCATGAAATATGATTATAAATAATTATTTTTCTAATAATTGTCAAAAAGAGTGCATTTAAATTATTAGAAAAATATTTGATGGATAGAGTTAAACTGCAAATTTCATCAGTGCAAATGCCGTGAGGAATTTCAAAGAACAGACGGTAAAATATATTCTTCGAATATATCGAATATATTCTTCGAAATATATTCTTCGAAATATATTCTTCGAAATTCTTCGAATTTTATATTCTTCGAATATAAAATATATTCTTCGAATCAGAAATTAATCACATAATTCAATAAAATATGCAGAACGATTTTTATACATTCAAAGTAAGTCAGAACTCGGATAATTAAATACTTAGAAAATTGAATATGAATAGATTTTTATTATGACCAAGAAAAGCCTTTGTTCAGAACAGATCACTCGCTTCCAGAATTTAATTACATCTATAGTAAAACAAAATGAAAAATAGTAAAGTAAAAAAGGGTTGTAATAATTCTTGGCGATGACTCATTTTCGCCAAGTCAAACAGAAAAAAGGGGGTTTTAACACACTGCCCCCGGTTGAACAATTACTATTGTTCATCATTCAAACTAAATGTTTATAAAAATTTTCAAACTACATTAATAAGACAATTAAAAGTTAGAACATACTTACAATAATGATGATTACAAATAATTCTATTTTCACAGGAACAAATACTGAAAATAAAATATACAAAATATTAGAAAAGGTTAAAAAATGAAAATGTACAAAAAATGTTCATTATAAGTGAAAAGTCAAAAAAATTAGTCCATGATGTCGATTTCCAGTTTATGTATCAGTTGGAGGGTCTTTTTATCATACCGGATTCAGTTTGAATTGCACAAGAACTAACTTTCGCTTCCTAAAAAGCGCTCTCTAATTTGACCGCATTTCCACATGTGCCTTGGAGTTCTATCTTCATTAATCAATACAACATCACCATTTTCGAATTTAGTCGGAGCATTCACAGGAACTGAAAAATTGGCAGAACGAAGTTCTAGCAAATATTCCTGCCTCCAACGTTTCCAGAAATGATTTAAAACTTGATCTCGATATTTTAATATTTTTGTTAACGTTACTTTATTCGATTTACGTTCAGTAACACAATGAAAGTCTGTTATTGAATTTATTCACTTGCCGAGCAGGAAATGTGAAGGAGTAAGAGGAAGAGATTCGCCGTTTTCTTCATAAACATACGTTAATGGACGACCATTAATCATAGATTCGATTTCAGTTAAAGTTGTTTGGATTTCTTCATATGAGGGACAAGATCTTCCGAGAACTTTCTTCAAAAGAGTTTTTACTAAACGTACCATGCGTTCCCAAAAACCGCCCCACCAACTGGCTCTTGGAATAATAAATTTCCAAACAATGCTATTTTTATTAAAATATCGTAAAATATCCTCTTTCGATATTCGACTCCAAACTTCTCTAAGCAAATTATCAGTTTTGATAAACGTTTTCGCATTATCACTGTAGATTGTTCGACAAATTCCTTTACCAGATATAAACCTTTTAAATGGCAAAAGGAAAGTTCCTGTAGTTAAATTGGTACACAATTCAAGATGCACAGCTCTAGTGACTGCGCACGTGAAAAGAACAATATATGCCTTTTTTGGACAGTTTTTGCTTTGACATAAATAGGACCTGCAAAATCCACAGCACAGGTATAGAAGGGTGGTTATTCTGTGATACGATCTTTGGGTAATGGTGCAATTTCTTGCTTCCCAGGAGAAGCTTTAAATTTTGTACAAATAAGGCAGTGTTTCAGTACAGTTTTTATAAATTTTCGTCCTCTAATTATAAAATATTTTTCTTGTAAATGAGCTAAATTTGCTGCAATTCCATAACGGAAAACATTTTCATAGGCATTCCGAGTCAACAGTTTGGTGTAAACACTCTCATTTGGAAGTCTAAAAGGGTGCTTTTCCCTTTGAGATAATTCTGAAAATTGTAATCTTCCAGATAATATTAACAAATCATTCTCATCCAATTTTGGATTCAGATTATACAAGGTTGAATCGTTATTGGTGGGCTTTCCCCTTTTCAATAAATCAATTTCACGATTAAAAGACTGGGTCTTAATCTGGGTCTGTTTTAACCAATAAAATGCTGCCTTTTCAATTTCTGGAGCTGTGAGTTCACCTGAAAGTTTAGTTTTTGATTTGTTGATATTATTTAGAAATCTTAAGATCCAGGCTGTGATGTTAAGTAATTTGGAAAGAGAACTAAAATTTTCTAATTTTAACAACGACTCTGGAGGTACAACACCTACTGTACAAGATAATTGAACAGAACTCGAACTTGATGATTTTCTTTCGTTCAAAATATTTTCATTAAATGGTATCTTTTCAGGTTTTGGCCAGCTGTCCTTTGGTAATGACAACCTTTCAGGACCGTAACACCATAATTTACTTTCCCGGAGGTTATGTAAATTCTCGCCTCTAGTAAGTAGATCACTCGGATTATCCTTACACGGAATATATTTCCAGATTTTAGGATCGGACAGACATTGTATTTCTACAACCCTATTAGCCACAAAGGGCTTCCAATCCATGGCTGATCCCTTAATACAATATAACGTAATAGTGGAATCTGACTAGATATGAATTTCCAAATTTTGAAAATTAAATGCATTTTTAGGTAGCTTTCTTTTACAAAAAGCTACCTATTGCAGCCGTTCGGAGGAAAGCGATTAAAAAAAAATTTGGTATATTTTCATCGATCATGACCCCCAGACCCAGAAACCACCCTCCGTTCAAAATTTATATATATATATATATATATATATATATATATATATATATATATATATATATATATATATATATATATCTGACATATGTCACACTGTAACTCTCGTATTTATGAACCGATTTGGATGTAATTCGGTGTGTACATAGTACATACCAATATCTCGACCGAGTTCGTTGGCCAGCTTCATCCGCCGTTTTGTTTCAAAATGGCGGCCATTTAAAAATTTTAAAAAAATTTAAAATTTAAAATGTGGTACCAAAAAATTGAAAATGGAAAAATATTTTTTTCTTATGTATTTGACCTTTATACAAAGACTCCGTAGAAGTTTTTGTTTTGTCTATATCTTAAAAAATGGCTGAGTTATAGCATTTTGAATTTCTAGCGAAGCTGACATTTTGAAACGTCCTGAATTTTGTCACGCGATAAAAGGCGTACTTATCACCGATTTGGATGTAACTTCGTTTATTCATAGTACAGACCAATGTCTCGACCGAGTTCGTTGGCCAGCTTCATCCGTCATTTTGTTTAAAAATGGCGGCCATTTAAAATTTTAAGAAACATTTAAATTTGAAATGTGGTACCAAAAAATTGAAAAAAGAAACAAATATTTTTTTCTTATGTGTTTGACCTCGATAAAAAGATTCGGGAGCAGTTTTTGTTTCGTCTATATCTTAAAAAATGGCTGAGTTATAGCATTTTGAATTTCTAGCGTGGCTGACATTTTGAAACGCCCTGATTTTTGTCACGCGATAACAGGCGTATTTATGAACCGATTTGAATGTAACTTGGTCTGTACATAGTACATACCAATGTTTCGACCGAGTTTGTTGGCCAGCTTCATTCGCCATCTTGTTTCAAAAGGGTTGCCATTTTTTTTAAAAAATGTAATTTAAAATTTAAAATGAGGTATTAAAAAATTGGAAAATGAAAAAGATTTTTTTTATGTGTTTGGCCTTGATACAAAGATCCTGGAGCAGTTTTTGTTTCTGAAAATTTGTTCTTTTACTTATATCTTAAAAAGTGGTTGAATTACAGCACTTTGAATTTCTATCATGGCTAACACTTTGAAACGATCTTGTATTTGTCTCGCGATACCACACGTATTCGCCTATTTCGATGGAAGAAGGCATGTGGATAGTATACATCAATATCTCGACCAAGTTCGCTGGCCAGCTTCATCAGCCGTCTTGTTTCAAAATGGCGGCCATTAAATTAAAAAAATATATATTTAAAGTGAGGTGCAAAAAAATTAGAAATTGAAAAAGGTTTCTTTCTTAAGTATTTGACCTTGATATAAGGATTCAGGAGCATTTTTTGTTTGTCTTTATCTTAAAAAATGGCTCAGATATAGCAGTTTCAATTTCTAACGTGGGTGACATTTTGAAAAATCTAATTTTTTGCATGCGACAGCACTCGTATGTATCAACCGATTCCGATGTGAGTGAGCATGTGCACAGCAATTACTAAGGTCACTACCAAGTTCACTGGTTAGCCTCATCCACCATGTTGTCTTAAAATGGCAGGCACCTTAAGAAATCGCCGAATTTTGCAGCGAAATATAAGTTACTTTAAATAAAAGCAGCTTGGATAAAGCTGACTAATTTTGCGAAATTCTTATTCATAATGATTCAGTATTGATAAAAATTAGTATTGAATCTCCTACATTCGGTTTCCACTTAATTGAGCTTCGTGTGTTTGAATAATATAAGTTGGCTTTTTTAAAATAAGGAATATGAAAGCTACCTCTTCCTCTCGGCGCTGGCCGGAAGGACTTTTGAGATATTTAGACATCCTTGCAGCTATTAATGCCACCATTAATTCAAGACGAGGTTTATCAAACATTTAATTGGGGTGACTCTACATTTTGCCCAAATAAGACTAGTCATAATTTCATTATCACTTATGGTACATTGGTCCTATGGCCCTATAAGCCTTAGGACTAGCATTGGAAAAAATATGAATTTCGATTGGGTCCGAAAATTCTAAACCCTGTGGAAAATATTTGCGTGTTACCTCAAATTTATGTAAATGTTCGATTTATTCACATCAATTTTCCCACTCAATTTTTAAATCATTAGGGAATTTTTCATCCCATTCAAACACCTTTTCCATGTTTCCTGTAGCAAACTTTTCATGAGAACAGAAAATGGTGCGATGAATACAATAGGATCAAAGAATTTTAGCATGGCTTTAAGAACAACGTGTTTCGGTGGATAAAATTTCCAATCATCAGGAAAAGATTGTACGTCAAAATGTAAAATATCCCAATTAGTATCTTATAATAATCCCAAAAATTTTAAAGAATTATTTTAATTTTCTTCTGAGTCACATAATTTATTTTCCTTTCATAATAGAACAGAATTAATATTGAATTTTCGCAAATTCATGCTAGCTTCTTTAAAAATATGCAAACTGTTGAGGATAGATAATGAGCGTCTTCATCTGATTTTGACCCCGTAATCAAATCATCTACATAATCATCTACATAGTTCAAAATCTTAACAACTCCAGGATGATCAACATATTTACGTATATGGGATTTAATTGTGCAGCCAAAAGAAAGGGACTGCAAGTTATGCCAAAAGGAGCTCGTGTAAATCTCAAAAAATTTAAATAATCCTTTCCGTCACCAAACCACAAAAATTTTAGATAATCCCGACCTTCTTCTGTTATCCCAATTTGCAAAAACGCTTTTTCTAAGTCAGAGATAAATGCAACACTAAATTGTCTGAAATTAAATATTACATTAAGTATGTTCGGATTAAGATTAGGACCTGGATATAAATAATCTTTTAGAGAATTTAAATGTTTTTGTTTAGAAGAAGCATCGAAAACCATCCTTACTTTGGTAGTTAATTTATCCTGTCTTAAAACCGGTCTGTGAGGTATAAAATATCCATTCTCAATAATTTTATCAGGACATTCTTCTACAATTCCAGTAGTTATTTGTTCTAATATAATAGCTTTATAATTTTTGCATAAATCATTATCCTTTTCGAGTTTACGATTTAATTCCCCAGAGCGACTTCTAGTTATTCTAAAATTATTCCCGACTTTATTTTTCTCATCCTTCCACAATAAACCCGTTTCATACCTATTGTTTACGAATTTTAAGTTATTCTCAAATTTATTCTCAGTTTCCTTACCTACATCAGAAATATTATCATTTAACTGAGTGATACCCAAAGATTCAATTTCCCGTAAAAAATTCAAATCTTCCCCAACTGGAGTTGCAACCGACATATTTAAAACCGAAGCACATTCCATTTTCCTTTTTTTATCTTCATAAAATCCACAAAGCGAATATCCGAAGAAACTATCGCATAAAAAGAGAGATTTATTTTTTTTTTTAATTTCTCCATCGTAACAGATTTGATAAAAAATAATCCGCCCCAATAAGAACATTTATTTTAGAATGGCATGATGCAACAGCATTCGACAATTTAAAAGGCGTCAGTTTATTTTCTATCTGTCTGGAGAGAAGGTGGAGTAAATACTAGAGTTAAAATTAAATCCGTGACTAATGCCTCAATAAATATGAAACGCGATTTGTTTTCAATGTGAGATAATCTTAATCGCACAACGCCAAATGTTTTTACTTGTGGTTTAACAGCTGCAAAGGAATAAATTTGAAATTTTTCTTGATGAATCATTCGAGGATTTAATTTTGAAACTAATTGCTTTGTAACAAACGACCTTTGACTTCCCAAGTCATATAAACGTAATGAAAGCTCAGAATTTATGACAGATTCCACATTTACGCAAGCTGATTGTAATATGACCTCTTTAAAGGAATTTTTATTTTAGGTTTTACAGTGAGATATCGAACTAATAACAGATTCGGATGATCTGATTTCTTTGGGGAGCGTTAGATTAGAATTCTTTAAACAAATCCAAGAGTGATGAAAATTTCCATTTCAAAAATTACAATGATTTGAATTAAATTTACATTTGGCGGACACGTGGAATTTCCGGAAACAGGTGAAACAACGTCCCTGTATACGCAATTTATCCCGTTTTTGAGAAATAGTACACTCTTTACACAATTTTGGATCATGTTAATTTTGGCAAAATATACAAACATTTTTACATTAGTAATCAATGCAGAAGCTGAAGAAATGTCGCGTTTATAAATGCTAAAATGTTTATAATTGTTATTATATTTATTATTTTCTTTTTTAGGAATAAAACTATTTTCAGAGCTCTGGAGTGCCATCATAGATTCTCGCTATTGAACTGCGTTTATAATGAAGGAAATAATCTCTCCGACCTCCATTTTTTCACCACCTGTTCTTTTACGATTAAAATCTAACGCCATTTCAGAAGGTATTAACTTTAATAAAATAGGGCATAGGAGATGACTATAACTGCCTGCCGTAACACCGAGATAATTTAATTTTCTAATTTGTATTTCACAACTATCATACAATTCCCGAAGTTCTCTAACATTAGAAGCATTCTTTACCTGTTTTAAATTTAATAATTTGCTCATATGTGTATTGATGACTAGATTGTCACGACCGTAGCAAGCTTTTAACAAATCAACTGCAGCTTTAAAGTTTTCCTCCGAAAGCGAAAAACCTGATAAGGCATTATACGCACTATTATAGACCCACGACGAGAAGAGACCTGTCAATCATACGTGACGTAGTCTAAGACGAACCCATTTCTTCCAAATCGGAGCGGGGATTTGTCTTCTCTACGCCGCGCCATAGAGGAAAAAGGAAAGGTGGCCATATTTCCCAAATATGCGAGGTTTTGGCGCTATTTATATATATAATATTGACTTTAAAGGGGAATTACATAAAAGCGTTAAAAATTTATATAAACTATGTTACTTTTTAATTATTACGATAATACAGAGAATTAATTATTTTTGTTTAAGTATAATTTATTAAACATTTTGTTAAAAAATAGTATTTTTTCTTTTTTAATGAATGAATTACATCTCGACTTTTTGTAATAGCGAAATACTTAAGAAATACTAATTTACTTTATTTAAGCACATCTTTCATTTTAAGAATAATCAACTGAATTGTGTATTTTTGTATAGATACTAATAGTAAAGGAAAGTAAATTAAATAGTTTCAATACCTCCGAAAAGAAATTTCAAGTAGACAAATTTGTCAACAGGAGTTAAATTAGAATTCTTTTCGATTGCATGAAATATTGCCCCCAAAATTCTAACCAGGAACTGCTGTCACCAAAAAAAATTTTATAGTGAGCTTCGGCAATTTCATAGATCTCTCTAAATTTCCGTTTTGGGAACCGGATTCGTTTTGTACAAAATTTTGAAAAGCGTTATTTTGTTTCTGGGAGTTATGTTCATTTAAGAACTTCGTTATCTTATAACGCGATTCAATTATTTTCTTCACTATAGGTTTCAGAACTTTCGATTTCTTTCTCAAAATCGTCGTCAGCAACAACATCTTGGATATCAGAGTTTAATTTTTTTAATGATTCATATTTGTCGTTCAATTGATCCTTACAAATATTTAATAAATAAAATCTATTTTCTAATGGCATAGAGTCATCTTCAGAAGTTTTGCATATTTTTGTATACAACTTTGTCGTTTGTGTGCTCTTTCCTTTTTTAATGTTTCGATATTAGGGGTAACCGACATATTTATTTTTAAATCAATCAACAATAAAAAATAGCTTACCTGAAGTCTTCAGAATCAAAAATAATAAAACTCAAACATCAATCCAGACATTCTGGCGCGGGATGGCAACGTGAGGAATTTCTAAGAACAGACGATAATAAAATATATTCTTCGAATCAGAAATTAATCACATAATTCAAAAAAAATATTCAGAACAATTTTTATACATTCAAAGTAAATCGGAACTCGGATAATTAAATACTTGGAAAATTCAATATGAATAGGTTATTATTATGACCAAGAAATGCCTTGGTTCAGATATAGCGCTGATCACTCGCTTCCAGAATTTAATTACATCTATATTAAAACAAAATGAAAAATAGTAAAGTAAAAAAGGGTTGCAATAATTCTTGGCGATGACTCATTTTCGCCAAGTAAAACAGAAACAAGTTGGAAATTGCTCGTCAAACGTGCAAATGAGGTGCGTTCGTACTATAACTAGTTTTATAATTATTTTTTGCAACCCATATTGTACTGAATGTATACTTTTTTACACTTCCTAAGTGCATAGTCTGTAACATCATTAAAATGAACTTGCAATATTTTTTTCCATTCCCCGTAATGTAACAGAACACTTTTGAGTTCCCTGTAATTAAACTATGCATCCGATTTTCATAAAATTTGAAATGGCTCGACAAAATATTGCAACAATTATGTATTTAAAATTTCAGACCATTCGGAAGGCTGTAACACCATTAAAATGCGCTTGCAATAATTTTTTCCCATTGCCCGTAATGTAACGGAAAACTTTTGACTGTCCCTGTAAATAAACTATACATCCGCTTTTCATAAAATTTCAAATGGCTCGAAAAATATTGCAAAAATTATGTATTTAAAATTTCAGAACATTCGGAAGGCGGTAACACCATTAAAAGGCACTTGCAATAATTTTTCCTATTGGCCGTAATGTAAAGAAAAACTTTTGACTGTCCCTGTAATTAAACTATACATCCGATTTTCATAAAATTTTAAATCGCTAGACAAAATTTTGAAACAATCATATATTTAAAATTTCAGACAATTCGGTTGGGTAGTTTTTGCTCTGTTATATGCGGCCAGACAGACAGACGGACAGACACACAGACGGACAGACGGACTGAACGACAACTATAGGTGCTACGTATTTATATAATTACGGACGCACCTAAAAAAGAGGCGTTTTAACATACCGGGTGTTCTAGAAAAGACTGACTGATTTTAAAATTCGATAACTTGCAAACGCTGACAGAAAATTAAATTCTTGCAGGAGGGTAATGTATAAAGTCAAATTTTGTTTCCTGTGATTCTGGATTTTAGTTGGAATTACAAACAATAGATGGTGCTGAGAGCGGTAGGCACTAAGTCGAGGCCGAAACTGACGTCACTCAGCATTGAATTAAAATAAGGAGATTAAGGTTGTGGGGTGGGTCTCGTTTGATAATGCAATCTTGCTCTTAGAGCCCGATTCTGAACCCTGTCGATATGATTATAATGAAATTTGTTGTTACCATGAAAATAACAAATTCTTCGATATAACAACAGCGTTCGGAATTGGGCATGGATTTAACAAGCAGCATTTGAGTTTGCAGATGATTTTACATTTATGAAGTTTTATTTTTTCGGATTAAGTTACTTTTTATTATGTGATTTAAAGACTATTGTGTGGATCATTTTTTAAAACTAGGTGAAGCTATTTATTATTATTTTTTTTTTTTTGAAATATCATAAAATTTAACAAAATTTTGGAAAAATTACAAAAATTTTGTTGCATTCTAAGAAAATTTAGTTCTTTTAAAGAAGTTCGTCAGTAGAATTTTATGTATGTTGTAAAGAAATTGCGGAAATGTTTTATTCTTTAGAACAAAGAATATTTATAGTGTTGGAGTACCACCATTTGGATCAAAGCATAATAGCTACTAGAAGAAACTTCCAAATGAAATTTAATGTAATTAATGATCCACATCCAAATACAATTAAACAATTGTATGATAAATTTATAAGAACCGGTAGTGTTGCTGACGATTTGGTGGAAAACGTTGGACCACAAAAATCGGCCATAACAGATTCTAACGTGAATATTATTAAAAATGTTATTACACAAGATTCGAAAAAAATCCGTCCGCAAAATTGCAGATGCTTGTTCGGAGAGTAAAACCGCAACACACAAAATACTACGAAAGTGTTTAGAAATGTATCCATTCAAAATATAAACTCAGCAGCCACTTCCTGTTATTATGAAAGAAGAAAGACTGATATTTGCAAATGAAATGCTAAATTTATTAGATGGCGGTTGTATTGACGCAAATCAAATTTGGTTTTCTGACGAAGCGTATTTACATCTTGAGGGCTTCGTAAATAAACAAAATTGGCGGATATGGGGCACTGAAAACCCTCGTGTGTGTGCCACGATCAGTCTATTCAAAGAAAATTACTGTGTGGACAGACCTTTCCAGCCGTGGTATTATTGGGGCTTTTTATTTGGAGAATACTGTCAATTCAAGACCGTACATCAGAATTCTGCAACAATTTGTAGCCGTATTGAATACCTTAGGGGATTTACACAGAGACTGGTTCATGCGAGACGGTGCGAGACCTTATCGGACCTTAGATGTTTTCACTTTACTGGATGAATATTTTGGAAACCGCGTTATTGAATTGCATTATCGAAATGCAACTGGTACAGGTACTGATTGGCCACCGTGTTCGCCGAATCTCAATCTTTGCGATTTCTTTATCTGAGGCCACTTAAATGATGCTGTACTCCGATATAATACCATCACTATAACTGAACTGAAACAAATAATTAGTAATGAATTTGAAGCTACTTCAGAGGCAACTCTACGGAACGTTTATGCTAATTAATGTACTTCGTTTAAGTCATTTGATTGTGGCGAATGGTGGGCATTTTGAGAATATCGTAATGTGACTGTGAGCATCTATTTTTTTGTCTTTGTCCTTTCATCCTTTAATAGAGTTATTCACATTCTTTTCATTTTCAGTTTTAAAGGGTTGATATGTTTAGAGAATTTTATGAAGTTGTATTTATTCCTTTTAATTGTCCTTAACTGTTTGGTTAATTACTTTAGTTATATAAGTTTATTGATTAGTCATTTTTTTAGAATTTTTGAAATGTTCGAAAATATTTGAAAATATTTTTTGTTATTTCGCGCAATATTTCTTTATTAACTTTATTCGCTTTATTAATTTCTCTATTAAAAATAGTGACACCTTAATGTATTCAATCAATGTCATTTCTGATTTATTATTCATAAAAATTCCATTACACAGTTTAGTTGATATTCTTTGTGCATATCTTTAGTTTGGAATAATAATTTGTTATTTTTGAAAGAGCTTTGTATTTCGGATAAATAAATAGTGAGATAAATATTAGGAAACACATTATTTATATTTTTTATTTTAATTTCATTTGCTGCTTATGTAAGGGCTTGAAATTCAGGCGATAAATAAGTTTTTAGAGGTGATGCTTTTAGAAGAAGTAATCAAAATCATCTCAACAGGATGTATCACATAAAAATTCAAACGAAAATTATCGCAAGTGAAAATAATTCGTTCTAATTTTACTTCCCTATACATTTGAAACGTCACAATAAGTTTGCCATTTAATAAGTTGAAAGAATATATATAATTAAACATTTCAGAAAATGCATAATACATCTGAAAACGGGATTTCAGTAACTATTATCCATAACTATGAAAAAGTACTCCTCTTCTTTCGTTGAAGTCGTGTAATAGAAATTTTAAAATATTATATATTCTACATAGTATACAAAAATTTAGTTTAATAAGAAAATACATAACATAGTTGAAAATTCATCTTCAGCAATTTCTTCTAATATATGGAAACATGTTTTTTGTACAGACCTGTTCGTCACCTATCGATTTTTTACAAGTCAAATAATTAAGTAAATTTAAATTGAGACAAAGGCATGCTTAAAACTTCTTAAATAACAATGTCAGAAATTATCATCCATCAGAGGCCATATATTCATTTCTTAGCGTAGACCTGTATGTGATATTATTAAAATGCATAATTCCATTAAAAAACTCTTTTTAATACATTCATTCTCATACTCGATGATGATTAGGATATTTTTGTGTAGCCTTGTGTATGATCTGGAGCGTAATTTACACCGTGTGATGTGTAACAATATCTTTTAAAACACATACCATAACTGAAAGCGCATTTCCAGCAATTATCACTCATGGGCAATACTTTGGATACAGTAAGCGAAAATAAGCTCTCAGTAAGCGAAATCTTTTTTTTTTTTTTTTTTTTTTTGGTCAGTTTAAATAAACGACAAATGTTATGCATATTGTATTAGAAAAAAAGTATCTTGCAGTGAACTTCAGTAATTCACATCTGTTCATTATATTTGAAATAGTGTAACATAAATAAAATATTCTACAAACAGTTTTTCCCGTAGACCATTATGTAAATGATTTTTTCGAGTGGCCCTGTAAACGAATAATAGAATTATTTGCATTCCATATTATACAGAAAACGTATTTTAGTGCATTTCATAAATGTAAATCAATTTCATTATGTTTTTCACAGTGTGGCATGAATAATATACACCATAAACAAATTTCTCCAATGTATCATCGTATAATGAAATTCTTTTGAGTGATCCTGTAAATGAATTATAACTTCAACACATACAATGTTCGATAGTAAACTTCTTGCAGTGTACTACAGTGCTTTATATCCATTTCAATAAATTTTAAATCGTGTAACATCATTAAAATGGATTGTAAAGCATTTATTATCATAGGCCATAATGTAGCGACATACTTTTGATTATGAAACACTTTCCAACATTTTCAGACTGCTTTAACAAAACCTCACCGTTTAACAAGGTGAAACATGGTCTAAATAAAACATTTGGGAGAAAAATGACATATTTGAAAACATAATTTCAGGAATTCAATAAGCAGAAAAATATCCGATTTCTTTTGTGCAGCCCTTTATATATTCTACAGATCTGAAATATACTACACTACACAGTATGCACAAAAAATTAGTTCAGTTACGAAACGCATAGCATAGTTGAAAATTTCTCCTCCACAATTTCCACCAACAAAAGGAAATGTACTCGAAATCTTTTGTTGTGCCATGCATATGTTCTATTACAGAATTTATGCGCACCAAGTAATAGTTAAAAAATTAGTTAAGATTTAAAAAACGTACAATAATTGAAAACTCACTTCCAACACCTATTGTTAATAGACAGTACGGCAACCGAATTCTTTAGTCTGTGCCTGGCAATGAACGGTGAACGCTGCATACACTATTGTATAGTAAACATCATGTAGTGTACCTCACTGACTAATATCTGTTTCGATATGTTTAGAATAGTATGACATCATTAAAATACATCGCAAACGATTTTTCTCCATAGACAGTAATTTAAGGGAATTATTTTGAGTGTCCCTGTAAATGAACCATAAGTGCCACGCACTTCATTTTCAATACAGATTATGTCATGAGAATCTCAATAAAGTATATCAATTACACAGCAATCCGAATATATTTACGCTCGTTAGAGTACGGTAAATGGAAGACAGGCGACAAGACAAACTGAAGGCAAACACTTTTCAACTATGTTGGAAAGTCTTAAAAGGGAAAAAAAAAAATTTATTGATAAAGAAGAAACCCAGTTTTAAAAAATCCTAACATTCTGGGAATGTAAACAATTATAAAAAAAAACGGTATTTTGAAAGTTGTTGCGCATTTCGATTTCCAAGAAGTTGTTTCCATGGAAACACTATTTTTCTCTATCGTTCTGCTGACCCCGACAAAATCGAAATGGTAGCGACTGTGTTCAGAATCGGGCCCTAAGAGCAAGATAGCATTGTCAAACGAGACCCTCTCCATGGCCTTAATATCCTTCTTTCGCATCGATGCTGTGTGATGTCAGTTTCGGCCTCGACTGAGTGCCTACCACTCTCAGCGCCATCTATTGTTTGTAATTCCATCTAAAATCCAGAATCACAGCAAAAAAACTTTTGACATTATGCATCACCCTCCTGCAAGAATTTTTTAAATATCTCTCACCGTTTGCAAGTTATTAAATTTCAAAATCAATCAATCCTTTTCAGGAAACGCGGTATATAGGGGAGAGTGGTAATGAATGGGTCAATTTTAGGTTTGTAATTTTTGTAATTTTTTTCTAATATTTTTTTTTTGGCTCCGAATTGGCTCTTCAGTTACTTTACTTATTTGGTTAGATAAAAAAGTCATAAAAATTCAATTAGAAAATGTCTATAATGAATGATAATAGAAAATAAAAATATAGGAATTTGGCCCATTCATCCCCACTCATGGGACTGAATGGGCCATTGAAGGCAATGAATGGGCCACTAAATGAATTCAATGAAAAAATGTGGAATTAATCTTTTATTCACCAAATATGACAAAATGAAGGGTCTTGACATGATAGGACCAAAGCATTACTGAAATAGTAAGTAATACACAATGCTTATCAAAATTTATGAATATCAAAAGTGATATTATTAAATCACAATTTCAGCAGAGAAATGACAAAATAATGAGATTATAAGAAAGAAAGAACAAAAAATATACATAAAAATAATATATAATACCCATTATGATTTATCGAAATTTTTATTTTTCAAAATTAATGTTAAACGACATGGTTGTAACAGGGATAGAACTGCCTATTAATTGACTATTTAGCGTAAATTTCTGGTATTATTTATTCTACCCATCAGATTCATAATATTCTTGTTTTATATCAAATGGAAAAATACTGGTATGTGTGGTCAACAGCTGGATAGTTCATCTTAATCATTTATACAATTTAACTTATGTTTCTAATAAATTACTTACGTTTCTTAGGGTGAAAATGTGCAAATTATTTTTTAGACATCACTATAAACCTATTTTAACTAGACAGTAATTTAATCTAAATCCATTACAGTCACGTATGTTTCATATTAAAGAGAAAATCAGAAAAAAAGAAAGAAAAACCATATTTTCATGATCAGGGCAAAGGTAGCCCATTCATGGCCATGATATAGTGGCCCATTCAGCCCCACTTTTACTTCTGGAATATATTCAGGTTTTTTTTTTAACACATTAAATTCAAATAACATCTAAATACATCCTAAAATTAGTTTACAGATATGCAAAGACCTGCTAATACACATATCTGCAATGAAATATTAGATACTTTTTAGCTTATTTATTTTACTGAAAAGGGAAAAAAAATATTTTTTAATCAGATTCTTGACCATCCTACTCTAGTGTGAAAATGGCTTCTCCCAAACAATGGAAAATTTGATGAGTTTGGTAGAACAAATAGCTATGTCTATTGGTGGCATCTAAAATAATTTTATGCAAATACTTTTTCATATTTTGTTAATGGCCCGTTCACCCCCATGGCCCATTCATTACCACTCTTATATATAGTCGTATATACTAGGCGTACATTTCCTAAATTCCAAAGAAATTGGTCACATACGGACTCATACTAAGCCTACTTATACATAACATCTTGAAATCACTCTTCAGCTTTTAAATGAGATATTGAATTTAATAAAAAATAACTGTGGAAGAAATTGTTTTATTTAATGAAATATTTTATTATAAAGGGTGTCCCAAATTCAATGGTATATTATAACAGTTTAATTTAGACTATTTACAACAAATCATACATCAAATTGAAGATAAACTATCCTAGTAAATATATAACTTTAATTATTTTTTGAATTAATTTTCAGCAGTGAAATTACGCTCAAAATTACTGAATATTTAATACGTGATTTATCACATTGCTAACTACGCGTAGAACCAACAGAATGAAAAATGTCCAAGCCGGGAATCGAACCCAGAACCCTTGGAACACAAGGGTTCAATCTGTTCGTGCTATGCTTAGTTAGCAATGTGATAAATCCCGTATTAAATATTCAGTAATTTCGAACGTAATTTCACTGCTGAAAATTAGTTGAAAAAATAAATATGTGTGCTGGGTTCATTTGAGTCTCATGTTTCGCCGTAAAATTGTGTGCTCATGAATTTGTGTTGTGTTGTTTTATGACGGCCAATTATCAACACGAGAGATATAGGCCCGAAGGGAGGGGGGTTGCCCTCCGTGGGGGTCGTTCTAAGGGAACCTAACCCATATTTATGCCAGGAAATCCAAGGTTCGAAGAAATACACAGAAAACTTCGAAAGATTAGGCCGACGGGCGCGATTGGGTTCGAATCCAGCACCTCCTGTCTAACAGCTTTGAGAGCAGAACCTCTCGGCCACTGATGGGGTGTGTGCACATGAAGATTATTCCATCTTGTGCCGCAGTTGCAGCCTTACCAACATATATGAGTGAGAGATGCTAAGCTTTCTATCGTCCTCGTAGCTTAAATGGTATGATTAAATGGCTTCAATGGTATGGTAATAAATTTTTGGTTCTATTCCCGATTTGGACATTTTTCACTCTGTTAGTTTTAAGCTTAGTTAGCAGTGTGATAAATCACGTATTAAATATTCAACTAAACTAGTTTTTCTTACAAATGTTCAATATGTGCACCTTTCGTTATACGGCACACATCCATAGGACGGGACGACCAGAAGTGTCTTTACAGGATGTTGATATGCGTCAGAGCCTCTTACCTGCTAATCCTAAGAAATATTTTTGGAAAGCAAGAACTGAACTTCAGTTGCCTGGCCGTGTCTACCATCCGCTGCTACCTAATGATAGTTGAGACATTTTTTTATATTTTCTACAACGCGGGATAACCCATCATTGGCATAGGCTTCCAGATCCCGCGTTGCAAGTTTATTCAAAAAAAAAAAAAAATACAATATTATTTAACAATAGTTTTAACAATAAGAATTAAAGGTAATAGTACAAATAATAATAATAGTAATTATAAATATAATAATAAAAGTAATAATAGAACAGATGAGCTGAGCGCTTTACAGACGAAAATGTGTATTATTTTGAACACGAATATGATTGATTAATTACGAATAGCAGCAGATGAATAAGATGTTCTTAAGCTCTACATTTTCTCAGGTGCATTAGTTTAATAGTTATTATCATGAGTTCAAGTGTTTTGTTGTGAGATAACTTTTAGGTTTTGGATAACCTGAGTGTATGGCTGTTCTAGGTACAAGAGTTTTCTAAGTTTTATATTCTCGATTTAGTTAGGCACTGTTTGGTCTAAAGTTCATGTTTCTGTTCAATAGTGCTAATCTTGTTCATCTATTGGCATTTGTGGGTTTTGAAAAATTTGTTGATTGTTTTCTAGTAACCGCACACATTCTATTATTTTAGTATATAGCATTGGTGATTTCAGCACAAATTTGAACCAATGGTGATGTTCTATTGTGGCTGATTTACGGATATGGAGGGTTGATGTTAATGGACAGCTGAGCACACAGTGAAGGGAGTTACCAATTTCACCACAGGTACACAGTGGCGACGGAGCTTTATTTATTTTGAATAGATAGGACGGGAAGGGTCCATGATTAGTTGAGAAGATATACAGGTTTCTATGTACTAACATGAAGTCTGTTGATACTTTTGGACATAATTTGTAAGTAAATATGCCAGTGGTACCATAATCCCACTGTTGCTGTCATTTGTCTATGGCTTCTTTTTTCAATTTCTTTTTAAGGTGTGAAGCTGGGTATGGATGAAATATTTCTCGTACCTTAATATTTGTTATAGCGTCTTTGGCTAGTTGATCTGCATGTTCATTTCCCTTAACACCTGTGTGTCCCCGTACCCATTGAAATTTAATTGATTTAGATGTTTTCTGTAAGGCTATTATAATTTTTGATGTGATAAAATCTGTACTAAAAACGTTCTCCAATAATGCAAGACTTGACTGGTTATCTGTGTAAATGACGAAGTTCCCGTCCCCTGAGGAGTCTGCCCATAATATTGCATCTAATATGGCGAGTTGTTCAGCTTCAAAAATTGAATTTGATATTTGTAACCTTATTTGATGAGTATGGATGCATTTTCCTTCTTTATAAACACAGAAAGCATACGCTGTGCCAGCATCTGATTTTGAGCCGTCAGTGTATATATTTATTGTTGATGTGGATGGAACTCCTTCTTGTAGTAAAAGATAATCTTGGTGTGGGGAAGGTATTGATGAGGATATTTTCGGTTGATAGAAGATTGGAAAGTTGTCCTCTATTGGAATTCCCAAACGTAGGACCTGTCCTGAAATTGCTAATGTATTTAATTGGATCGCCAATGGTTGAATGCCGCACAATACATTCAAAGCTGCCGTTGATGATTTTCTATAAGCTCTCGACAGAAGCAAAAGACATTGTGTCTGAATTGCCGATAGTAGCCTGTAGCCGTGTGAGACTGGTAGGTGTGGAAACCAACATGAAGCGGCATAGGATATTTTTTTTTCTAATATTTGTAAGTACCAGATTTTTAAAATTTGCTTCGAAAGCCCTCCATATGCAGCGGCGAATTTTAGAAGATTTTGTGATATTTGATTAATTTCTATGCGTTTTTTATTCAGGTGCGGAAGAAAAGACAGTGTTTTATCCAATGTTAAGCCCAAGTAGTCTATTGTATTTTCAGATTTAAGGGAGTGCCCATCCAATTTATATATTGGTCCTATCTTCAGGAAACGTGGTCTTCGAAGATTTAACACTACACATTTGTCATATGAGAACTTCATATCCGTTTGTTTCGCCCAATCACTTATTATTTGTAGTATCTCTCTTGCCATCTGCTCCAACTGTCTTCTTGTTTGGCCAAAAATAATTAGATGAAGATCATCGGCATATGCTATTATCTTAAAGCCATGTTTCTTTAATATTCTCAGTAATTTATTAAGGAATATTCGCCAAAGAAAAGGTCCAAAACAGGACCCCCGTGGGCAACCTCTTCTAAACCAGTGGATCTTTTTTGACAGCCAATTCGGCATTGCTCCTCTTGTTGAAAGAAATGATGCTGCTATGTTTATTAATGCTTGTTTTAGTTTTAGGAATTTTAATTCTTCTAAGGTCTCCGGCCAGGGTAGTCGGTCAAATGCATTCTTGAAATCTAGGGATATTAGGGAAATATAATTGTTATTCTCTTTGAGCAGATTTATAAATGAGAAAAGTTCGGCAATCGCTGGCTCCGTCGAACGACCTTCTTGGAAGCCATGTTGTGATTTTTGTAGTTCTTTTTGGCTGTATAAGTTAAAATTTATCCTTTTTAATAATAGTTTTTCATATATTTTACCGAAGATTGGCAGTAAGGAGATTGGCCGATATGAAGATGCAATGTCTGTTTTTTTAGAGGGCTTTATGAAATAAACCAATTCTCCAATCTTCCATGTTTTGGGGAAGTAATTTAAATATAACAGAACATTGTACATTTCTAGTAAGAGAAACTTATGATGCTTGAATAATTGTCGTACTATGTTATGATCAATTTCATCGGGCCCCGGGGCTTTGTTCCTGTTGAATGAGTATATGACATTTTTAAGTTCTTTTAAAGTAAAATTTTCAATTGCCTCTGCCTTCTGCTGGTTAAATATTGAGTCCGCTGGCATTTCTGATTGGCCAAATATTTCTGTGGTTAGAGTTTCGTAGAATCTTTCTGCTGTTTCTGTTTCTTCCTCTTGTTCTTCTAATGAATACAGTTCTCGATTATGATAATTTTTAAAAGCTACTTTTTTTATTTTTCCATAAGGGTTTTTGGATTGTGTACAAAATCTTGTCCATGCCTGTTTTTTCGCGTTCAAAATTGCTTTTTTATACATGGCTCTTTGTGATTTAAATTTAATTATATCTTGTACTGTAGCTGTCGGGAGCTTTGTTTTTCTTCTTAGTGCCCTAACTAAATTACGTTTTGTGCGTAGCTCATCGTTCCACCATGTTATCTTCGGTTGGTGGGTACTTTTTCTTTTCTTGAGTGTCTGATCACATGTTCTTTTAAGTAGTTGGTAAAATTCTTCATATTTTTCTTCAAATTCCTCAGTGGTTTTTATATTTTTGAAGTTGAAATTTTGCTGGTTTAATTCTTTTTTAATTTTATCGTTGAATTTTTTAAATGATGTTTGTTTTGTCCGATATCTTCTGTTTGGTAACTGCGGGATTTCAATATTAAAGCTCGATGTGATCAGTCTATGATCTCCAAAGTCCATATCTGGATGTACCATCCAGTTTTCCAGTAAAGGGAACAGTGACATTGATGATAGTGTAACATCGGGCCAGCCTTTTCTTAAAGTTGTATTGTCCTTTTTATTAATTAATTCATACGTTGGTAAATTATGGGGATCGTTTAGTAACAAGAGTCTTTTCGTTGCCATATGCGATATTAATTTTTGCCCTTTGTCATCATCTTTTTTGTAACCCCACAAGGCACTGTGTGCGTTTAGGTCTCCAGCCAATAAGAATAAACTGCTGGAGCCTTTTACTTCTAGCCAATCATCAAGATCATTTTGTAAATCTGATGACGGGGGTGAATATTGTGATCCTATTGTTCGTAAATTATTTATTAATTGAATGTTGATGAAGACTGAATGGTTGTTTTTCTTAATTTGAAGATGGCTAATTGAAGGGTTTAGTATTATAATGCAGCATTTTTTTGCTACTGAGAAGTAATACGGTGTTGAAAGTGGTAGTCCTAATGGGCGATTATCTGAGATATAGTAGTCTTGGAGGCAGGATATATCTATTTTTTCCTTTATTGCATAACGTATGTAATCTGCTGTCGCCGTTTTGCTGTTTTGCAGATTAATCTGGGCTATTGTTAAAGTATTTATGGAAATTGGCTGTTTGGTGTTATTGTTGATATTTGATGATGATGCTGAAGAAGAGGGTTTGGAGATATCAGAAATGTTCTCTATGTTGAATATTGCGCCTGTGAAAGGTTTAGACGTTGATTTCTATAATAATAAAAGTTTTGAAATACATGACATTGGCTCGACGACGCACTATGCCTATACTCAAAGCGGTTACCAAAATTGTCCACTGTGTTGAAACAATTTACGCATTGGTGCTGTTCTGGGGTACTCTTTTTAGGACAGTAATCTGATTTGTGGTTATGCATGCAATATTCGCATGTCTGTTTTCTTCGGCATCTTTCTATTGGGTGTCCGAAAAGCTGGCAGTTACTACATCTTATGAGTGGAGTGTAGTGTGATATTCTGCAAGATGCTAAGCCGATAAAGATTCTACCTTGTGTTAGTAACTGAAATGCTTGTTGTTCTTCTAGTTCTACCATTAATTGATAGAATTTGTTTTTTGGTCGTGAAATTACCTTTTGGGTATTATCTTTTATGTCGTGGTTTAATTCCGATTTCAGTATATCTTGTATTTCTTCATGTTGTACATATTGTGGAATACCAAGTATGATTATCTTTTTCCTTTTTTCCCCTAAGAATTTCATTTCCAATAAGCTCTGTAATTTTTCGTTTTTCTGCAAGATATTTAGCATGTCATCTACCTCTTTTGAGGTTGTTGCTTTTATTATAAAGGAGTTTTTATCTCTTGAGATTGTACAGAAGAGTTTGGGTAGTTTTGCTTCTCCTTTTAGTTCTCTATGTACAATCCCCCTTAATATGGTCATTGACATTTTTGTTTCTTTCATCCTCGTTAATAATATTGCCGATTTAGACATTTGTGGCATTTTCCTTGAAATTTGTTGATGGGCTTGATTATGTTGGGGAATTGATTTTTGTGCTATTTTTGAATAGGAAGTTGAGTTGGCAGTGTCAGCATCAGCCTGGGAGATTATTGATGGTGTTTGTTGATTTGAGATTTCATCACTTTTCTGATTTCCTATCAACGTTAATATCTGCTGGATTTTTAATTCCTGCTGTTGAAAGTTTGTTTGTATTTCATGCTTTAGTTCTTCCTCTCTCGCCAGGGAGTGGAGA
Organism: Maratus speciosus; assembly: GCA_963932465.1. Lineage (NCBI taxonomy): Eukaryota > Metazoa > Arthropoda > Arachnida > Araneae > Salticidae > Maratus > Maratus speciosus. Next base: position 27,106,660 of record OZ010786.1, read on the forward strand.
GTCGTTTCTATATATACTTGCTGCTGTTTAATTTGGTTTTCTTTTTCTTCTATTTTCTCTGTTTGCATTTCTAACGTATACAAGAGCTTTTTTATTTCATCTTGTATAAATTTAATGTTTGATTTTTCCATAGTTATATTCTTTTCTTGCAGTATTGTTTCTACGGTTTCCAATATTCCAAAGTTTTCTTCTATTCTGGATTTAATATAGTTTTGTGCTTTTTCTTTTAGCATTTGCACTTCCTAGTCCTTCATTTTTATGGTATCTTGATTTTCTGTTATTTGCTGATGGAGCTCTCCTTTTATTTTGTTTATTTTTTCTTCCATTTCTCCTTTCAAGGTTTCACTATATTCCCTCAAGTGATTTACTTCTTTTTCTTTCTCCATTATTAATTGTTGTAGGTTAAGTGTCAAATTTTTCTCCTTTTCTAGGGCTTCATTTGCTTCGAATATTTCATTTTTTAAATTTGTTTTTACTTTTTCATACTTAATGTTGTTTTCTTTTAACTCTTGGAGGATGTTTTCTTGATATTTTGCTGCCTCTATCTCGCATTTTCCATCATGTTTTCGTAGTAATCTGTCCATCATTTCTATCTTCTCCTCAATGCTCATGATTTTTTCCATTGCTGTGTCAAAAGTTTGTAATTTGTTGCCTTGTATAGGTGTAGGCGGTTTTCTCGATCCCCTTTTAATGACTGACTGTGAAGGTGTTTTTATACTTTTTGTTAGATCCTCCACTGAGGAGGAGGGGTAAGATCTTGATAATCTTCCTTTGCGATTTCTGAGGCGTTTTGGGGTTTGTGATTGAATATTGGACATATTTAATTCATTTTCATTTTCTGAGGACATACTCATTTTTAACTGTATAAGCTCAAACTGAGTACAGAAATAGTGGCCACAGATACTTTTTCTCAGCGTCTGTGCCTATTCTTCTTTTCTTCAAAATGATTATTTAAATAACAATTGTTTACTAGCTTTTAGAAATTAGGAGATAATACTATCTAATAGTAGATACCAGGCATTGCTAGAGCACATTCCGGTCAAGTTGAAGGAAAGGAAAAATAGTAAAGGGAATAGCTAAAACCAGTGATCTAGATCATCGAAAATAGTAAGAAAAAAGATGATTGCCGAAACTGAACTATTGAACTTTTGAGAGGGAAAAAAAAAAAATAAATAAATAAATAAAAAAAAATAAATAAAACTTATTGATATTATTTAGAGTGGATGGATATTATGGAAGGGAAAGGAGTGAGACTTATTTTAATGTGGAGAGTGAGTACAGAAGTTTGAAATACATAATAAGTTACGGGGGGATACACTTAAAGTTAAGGGGGCAGGACATATTGTGGGCTTGGCTTCCCGAGCTTGGAAGCACTGTTAATGCTTTAATAATATGTACACTTAAATGTGTACACTTAAAGATATTTACAAAATTTTTACAATAATATTTACAATAAATCATATGGTGAATAGATCAAATGAATTGAAACTATGCTTTCATGTGAAATGTTAATATAACACTTTGACTGACAATAGTCTTTAAACAAACACTGCAGTAAGTTAATGACATTGGGTGGACCTGATGAGTGGGTTTCTGAGCCAGTGAGAAGAATTTTGAAAGTGGTAATAGCCTATATAAAGAAGTAATAGTCTATTCTAAAGCTATAATAGATTCGGGAAATTATAGTAAAAATAGGATTCACCACTGAAGTCTGAGTTCCCTGCTGCGCTTGAGTAAGCTGTAATCCCCAATGGGGCAGTATGAAAGTAAAAAAATGGGAAATTTAAGGCTTATGGCGCCCTCTATTGCCACTAAAATGAAGTTAGCTTAGGAATGACTCAAGAAACTGGAAACTTAGTCCTAGTACTTTCCTGCAAGGTATTGCAAGTGAAGGGGGAACAAAACAGGGGAAAATTAAGCAGAAAGTGCCCTCTATTGGCATAAAAGTGAGGAAATCATAGAATAGAATGCGGATACGAGAAGCTTAGACCAAGACCTTTCCGTCAAGGTACTACAAGTGCCAATTTGGATAACAATTAAAGAAATAGCCCCCTTCCCCCCCCTATCTCCCCCTGCTAAGCTAGAGAAAGACTATATACGCCAAACGAGCGGCGTGCCCAAATAGTCCGAATAGGGAAGATGAGCCTCTAACCTCAATAAATGAGGTGAGGAAAAAAAATAATAATAAAAATAAATAAATAAATAAATAAATAAATCTAATAAAACTGAAGCTGCGCTAATACCTGCAGACCTTCAAAGGGGAAGGAAATTGAGAGTGGGAAGGCAAAACAAGGGATCCTAGAAGGCTAATATGAAAAAAAGAAACAATAAACCCTGCACATGTGGTGGAAGAGTAATAAGGGAAGAATTGAAGGCTCATGGCGCATCCTATCGGCGCAAAAGTGAGTTAAACTTAAAAATGTTAACTGTTACGAGAAGCTTAGACCAAGACCTTTCCAACAAGGTATTACAAGTGCCTATAAAACTAAATTTAAAGAAAATGCCCCCCCCCCCGACATAGCTAGAGAAAATCGATGCCATCTGCATGCCAATCGATGCGGCGTGCCCAAATTAGTCCGAATAGGGAAGACGAGCCTCTAAACACAATATTTAAGGGTGAAAAAACAATTTTAAAATTTTAATAAAAAAGCAAAATAAATGTGAAATAAATGTACGACTGCACTGGAGCCCGCAATCCTTCAGAGGGTAAAAATGCTGAGTGTGGGAGAGTAGTAAAACGAAAATTCAGTAAACACCGATAGTAAATGCTCAGTTTTACTGTACAACTGTCAAAATGAGTGGCAATCGCCACTGTGTAACCTCTATGCTGACTAAATCTCTGAATTAATATAATTCTTGCTACGTAACACTTATTATTCGTGAACATTCCCAAAATCGATAAAATAATTAAGTCAGGTAGATACCACTCCATCGTTTTTAACTCCTTTCAGATATGTCATTTAAATCCCGGTATTTGCATCAATCAATCAATCAATCTTGAGATTTCAGAAAACACAAAAGTTTAAGAGCTAAATAAAAATACTTCTAGCCAATTTAAAAATACGAGGATGGAGGCGGAGCAAAATATAGAGCTTTAACTTTCCGAAAAACCACTACACTAAACGATAACTCAAATTTAAGTATTTTATTTGATTTTTTGAAAAAAGGTCACTCCTATGTTAACCTATGGGGAAATCAAAATGATGAATTAGCAAAACGACACATTTTCAAAGAATTTTTAAAAATATTAATAGTGTAATTAATAACGTAAGTGACGGCGGAGCAAACTAGAAAGACTAGAGTTATCAGAGATGGCATATGATAGTCAAAAAAAGTTAGACTTGATAACTTTTAAGCAATGATAAAAAGGTAAACAAACCACCGTTTCCCATGTATTTGTATAGGAAACGCCAACGTGACAGGTGTCAAAATAGTATTTTTTGAAAAATTTATTTAAAATACTTAGGGTCCTCAAAACTATACAAAAGTAGTATCGGAAGAAAGAAGACATTTCAAATTTTAGTACCATGGTATTTGTTTGTCAAATATATTTAGATATGACAACTTTACAGACTTAGCAAAAGAGGTGACGCCACCATGTTAAGTCTATGGGGAAAAAATTTTTCCAAAGTAAAAAAGTGATGCTTAAACAAATGATCATACAAAGTTTAATACTGCAGATAACTTGATGAAATACGTACTAAATGAAAGACAAAGCTCTAATGAACACTGAACACAAATCATGCAACAAAAAACAGTTATCAATACGTTATATATACACAATAAGTACATGAAAAAGTGGCTTTTTGAAAATGGCGCTATTTTTCACTACAACTGCAAAAAATCAAAAATTTGTAACTTGGTTAATAACGATCTTAGAGACATGTATAATAGCTTAAAATAATCGTATTTAAATATAGTTCGGACTTGTTAACCGAAGTGCGGGAAGAATTCGACTTTAAGTTGGATGTGTGCCTTATAACTAAAGGTGCACATTTTGACAATTTGTAGGAAAACTAGGATAGTTTACTTTCAAATTGATGTATGATTTGTTGTAAATATTCTAAATTAAACAATTATAATATACCATTGAACCAGGGACATTTTTTATGGACACCCTATATCAAAGACGGGGAACCTTTTCACACCCAGGTTCCAAATTTTTCCAAAAATATATTTTCTGTGACCATAACGTTCCAACAACAAAAAAATGTAATGTATCAAATAATTATAAATTTGTTTATAATTTTGCTTTTAGCATTTACAAAATAGGTTTGATATTTGATGTTATACTTTAGAAATTTACTTTTAATGTGTTATACTATAGAAATTTACTTTTAAAATGTTATACTTTAAAAATTTATATTAAAAATATTATTTCTGTGGTCTCATCCTAGATTCCAAATAATTTAGAACAGCTTCGTACTTACAAGGAGAGGGCCAACCTTGTTAATCACAGATTTTGATTATTTTAATATATGTTGTAGGGTAGAGACCCCTTAGTCTCAGGTTCAGCGGATTTTATCCAACGCTCCTTAGTTCTTGAGAAACCGGGGGATCTAATAGTAGTACACAACTTAAATACTTACATTGTAACAAAAGGGGTAGGATGGCCGTAGCTCAGTTGGTACGGCGTTTGCTGGCTGATTAGCGGACCCGGGTTCGATACCCGAACGTGCTACATTTGTTTTTTTTCATTTTTTGTTTTCTAAATATACTTGTAATTATAATTTAATATTTTAAATTAAAAATTTCAATATCATACATTAATTATAATGTTAACAAATTTAAATTTATCATTTTTTATTTTTAAACTATTATTTCTCATCCTTTAAAGAGATTTAAAAGGAAATTGGATCTATTATTGAAAGATGAAAATTCCAAAAAGGTGACAAAACCTGTTGTGGCGTCATCTAGTTATAATAAATAAAAGAATATTCAAATAAAATAAAAATAAAAGGAGAAACGACATAACGAGGAAAGCAAAATAATTGAAAGTGCAAGCATAAGTATTACAAATTTAACCCTTTGAGCTCTGCCGGGTGAATTTTTACCCACATAAAATCAAAATCTTTTAATTTCCTTCAAAAACTCTCCATTTTAAAAGCTAGATGGCAGCACTATTCTCTGCAAATATCTACTAGGTTTTTAATGCGACCTTAAAAACACTCCAATTTTTGAAGGTTTAGAAATTTTGTATTTTTCAAGCATTATAAAGAAATATTTTTCAAAGGAGATAACATTTTTTTCTCTTGGACACATCAAACATTTAATAATAATTGTATGCAAATCACTAAACTGAAAATTTAAATAATTACAGGGGATAGAAATAACTAATGGTAGAATTTTCTACCAGCAGAGCTCTAAGGACTACAAAAATGTGCTTTGTCACTAGATGGCAGCACTAAAATTACATACCAGACAGTGTTTCAGAACCAAAATTTAGATGCTTATAATTTAATTCCAAGGAATTTAAATTTGCGTTTAATTCAGCAGATTGACGAGTTTATTATGTTTTAAATATTTCTAAACAAAAATTACATATTTTTAACACCTGTTTCATCCATAAATTTGATTAGTTTATATTTTTATATTATGATTTAAAAAATTTTAAATTTTGAATTTTCTCATTTAATAAATTTTTAAAATATTTTAATAGTCTTAGAATTTGTTTAAACAATGTAACTGCTTAAAATATGTTAAAATTTCAGCAATTATAGTAATTTTAGAATAACTTTGCGGTGTCATTTCTAGTATTAGCGTGTTGAAATGAATGCTCTAGAGCTCTGATGGTGGAAAAACTTCCCACGTCCCTCAGCCTAAAGGGGGTATTTAAAAAAAATTTTAATCGCATGGTTCAATTTCAGAGAGTCCTCTAATCACATTTTAAGTGTTTTTCTAGCATATTTTTAAAATTTTAATAACCCGGAGCTCAAAGGGTTAAAAATCTTTAATATGCAAAAAGTCGGTTGTAATTTAATTCTGATGCTAATTTTTAATATAATTATGCTTGTTACGCTAAAAACGGAATAATAGTATTATCGCATTGACTTCCTTTGTTAAAGCAATGCGTAAATGATGTTCCTTTAAAATCACTAATTGACACAATTGCACAATATCATTGCATCGATAAAGAATATATAAAATACATTTTAAAAGTGATTTAAAATAATTAACAGTTTTATGATGTTTTATACAACTATTTAGTTAAAAGTAAAAAATTAAATAGGTTAAAATTATAATTGATATACAATATCATAAATTTTAATTGACAATGAGATTATTAAGTTATACTTACGAATATATTTATAAAACAAAAAATGAGAAAAACTAATCTAGCGCGTCCCGGTACCGAACCCGGGCCCGCAAATCAGCCGGAAAACGTCATGCCAACAAAGACACGACCAACCTACCCTTTTCGTTACAAAGTAAGTATTTAAGTTGTGTACTACTATTAGACCCCCCGGTTTCTCAAGAACTAAGGAGCGTTGGATAAAATCCGTTCAACCTGAGACTAAGGGGTCTCTACCCTACACCATATATTAATATAATCAAAATCTGTGATTAACAAGGTTGGCCCTCTCCTTGTTAGTTACTTTAAAGAGAATGAAAGTTGAATTGGACTCGTTTGACAAGATGCTATTTATTTCCGAAAAGAATGCCCCAGAGAAAAAACTGTCAAAATAGCAAGCGGCAGAAGCTACATCTTTTAGTGTCTGGAACTGAATTCCAAGTTACGATTTTACCATCGATATTTTTGCTTCTAATGCCTTTTCGTCTTTCTTTTGCGATAATCTACTTATTCTTTATTTAAAAATTTTGTGAGCCAATATCGAGCTAGACTGGAATACATTAAGTTATATTTCAGTTTCTTGAAACTGTATGACAATGACAGTTAACCGAACTAATCGAATTCAAATTGAGTGAGACAATATCGAGATTAGTTAATGCATTTTGTGAAATATTTTGATTTAGAGCCTGAATCAATGACTCACCGAACATAATCTGCAGCGTGCCCTGAGTTCACCCTATCCTATATTATAAACAATGAAAACCATATTTTTTTTTTTCTGGTGATTTTCTTTCTAAATATGGAACTTTACTCTCATTCGATAAGTTTTATGTTAACAGTTTATTTTCATTGTATGACAGAAATACTCAAAAGGCAATACTCAAAAGAATTATTTTACCTGCAAATTTAAATGTAGAAAATTATCGATATTACAAGAAAAGAAGTATTTTTCGGAACTGCATTCACTTGTATACTAGAGTGTATCTAGAAAGAGAAACATTTATTTAGATCTTTAAAAATTGTAAAATATAGAATGCATTAAGTGTACACCTGAAATGAGAATTTCCCTTTTTTATTGTTGTAAGAGCCATTTAATGGAAGAAAACAAAAACGCGTAGGAGGAAGTGAATAAACAATATTCAACAATCGAATTGCGTAAACAATGTTTAAAAGGTTATGTTTTAATTCTGATGAAGAGTGTTTTGTTGTTTGCTAAAACCATTAAATCCCACAAGATTACCTTTAACTTAGATTCACGATTAATGTTTTCATATTTTAATGCTTCATATGTTCCTGTATTTATTTTTCATATCAGTTTTTCTTAAGGTTGTTTTTAATTTTTAACTTATCTGAACATAAATTTTTCTTAGAAATTTGTAATTCTGAAGTCCAATATTTTAAGTTAGTTGTACTTTACATGTTTTTTTTTTTTTTTTTTTTTTGGGAACTTATTTTCGGCCAAAGGTTCGTAAACGCACCATTTCAATAAATATTTTTTTACTAGCAAACCCCGCGGCTTTGCTCGCGTAATATTTGAAATATGCCAAGTGATATTTATGTGTCCAATTTTTATTAAAAGGTACTAACTAAATTTTTATTTTATTAAAAGGTAATATTTTATTTTATTAAAAAGTTTTTTTATTAAAAGGTACTTATTCCTTTTAGGAATAATTCAAAAATTACTATTTAAAACACAGTTTGATTAAACATCATTAGTACACTGCATTAGGCAGAAATGAGACTTAAATTAATAAAATGAATTAAAACTAAATAAATGATAATTTAGAAAATATTTTGAAATTTTTATGCTCAATTAATACGCTCATTTCAGTATTCATTTGAAGTTTTGAATTTTTTAGAAACCATCTTCTTACATCTTAAAATTAACCATCATGTCAAATTCCAAGTCCTACCACATCTCTCAACATAAAGGGCTATGTTGAAACAGGAACTGTCACCATTAATTTGCCAACATAAATTTTGAAATCGGTTTGTTATTTCCTAATATGACACAGAAACGTAATGTAAAAAGCTTTTAAAGCCCTTTTTTAGAACGTTTGTTGTTCCTGTGAACCCCAGGGGATAGAATCACCTGCATAAAATATAACCTGTGTAGGATCAGAGACTATTACCATTGATTCGCAACTATTACTTTTATAATAGGTTTGTATTCCCTGAAATTGCATAGAATCGTAATTTAGAATTTTTTAGAATGCTTTTCGCACCTCTCCTTCGCTTCACCCCTTTTTAATTCGAATTTATTTTCGACGTTCCTTCGAGGGCATTTATATTTTATAAGTAGCTACCATGTCATATTTAAAGTTTCTAGTCTTTTCAGTATCACAGAAATCGCAATTTAGAAAGTTTTTAGCTCCTGGAACCCTCTGGTTGTAGTGGAACAGACATAAAATATAGCTTATGTTTGAGCAGGTTCTATCACCAAAATGTTTCATCATTATTTTTTTAATCGGTTTGGTAATTTATAAGTTTGCTTAAGAATTGTAATTTATAACGCTTTTCACTCATTTCATTTTTTTAAATTTGGAATTTTCTTTCGACTGTTTTTAGAAAGCAGTTGCATCTTGTAAGTAAATACCATGCCATACTTCAAAGTGTTAGATCCCTCAGTTGTGCAAAAAAAAACGCAAATTAGAACATGTTTTGCTTTTGCAACCCTCAGATGGTAGTGACAGCAACATAAAATATAACCTATGTTATAGCAGGGACTGTCACCATATATTTTCAACCATTACTTTTGAAATAGCTTTGGTATTTCCTTAGATTGGGTAGAAATCGCAATTTAGAACGTTTTTAGGACGCTTTTCGCGCATTTTCACCCCTTTTTAAATTTCCAATTTTTTCGAAACTGTTCTTAAAGATAATTTATATCTAATAAATATGTACCTTGCCTAATTTTAAGTTGCTAGTCCCTACCGATCACAAAAATCGAAATTTAGAACGCTTTTTTGCTCCTGAAACGCCTTGGTGATAGTGTTACTGACATAAAATAGCGTCTATGTTAGAGCAGGGGCTGTCAGCATCAATTTCCTACCATTACGTTTGAAATCAGATTCATTCTTCCTGAGATATTGCCGACAAATCGGCATTTAGAACGTTTTTAGAACACTTTTCGCGCATTTTGCTCCTGCATATCATCTGGGGTAGTGGAAACAGATATAAAATATAGCCTATCTTGGAGGAAGATCTGTCACCATCATTTTTACACCATTATATTTGAAATCGGTTCAGTACTTCCTGAGATTGCACAGAAATCGCAATTTAGAAAGTTTTTTACAACGCTTTTTTTGCGCATTTTGAACCCCTTTTAAATTTTGATTTTTTTAGGAAATGTCCTTAGAGATCACTGATATCTTATAACTAACTACTATTCCAAATTTCACGATTCTAGGCCCTTCCGTAACGCAAAAGCCGCAATTTAGAACGTTTTTCTCCTGCACCCCCTTTGGGGTAGTAGCACCGACATAAAACATCGCCTATGTTGGAGCAAGGGTTGTCACCATCATTTTGACGCCATTATTTTTTAGATCGGTTTGGTATTTCCTGAGATTGTGTAGAAACCAGCATTTAGAACGTTTTTTTAGAACGATTTTCGCGCATTTTCACCCCTTTCAAATTTCGAATTGTTTAAGAACTGTTCTTAGAAATTCTTTATATCTAATAAATAGTTAATATTTCAAATTTCATATTTCTAGGCCCTTCAGTAACGCATAAATCGCATTTTTAGAGCGTTTTTTGCTCCTGCACCCCCTTTGGGGTAGTGACACCGACATAAAACATAGCTTATCTTGGAGCAAGCGTTGTCACCATCATTTTAACACCAATATTTTTTAAATCGGTTTGGTGTTTCCTGAGATTGTGTAGAAACTACCATTTAGAACGTTTTTTAGAACGCTTTTTGTGCATTTTCACCCCTTTTAAATTTCGAATTGTTTAAGAACTGTTCTTAGACATCATTTATATCTTATGAGTAACTAATATTCAAAATTTCATATTTCTAGGCCCTTCAGTAACGCTAAAATCGCATTTTTAGAACGTTTTTTGCTCCTACACCCCCTTTGGGGTAGTGACACCGACATAAAACATAGCTTATCTTGGAGCAAGCGTTGTCACCATCATTTTAACACCAATATTTTTTAAATCGGTTTGGTGTTTCCTGAGATTGTGTAGAAACTACCATTTAGAACGTTTTTTAGAACGCTTTTTGTGCATTTTCACCCCTTTTAAATTTCGAATTGTTTAAGAACTGTTCTTAGACATCATTTATATCTTATGAGTAACTAATATTCAAAATTTCATATTTCTAGGCCCTTCAGTAACGCTAAAATCGCATTTTTAGAACGTTTTTTGCTCCTACACCCCCTTTGGGGTAGTGACACCGACATAAAACATAGCCTATCTTGGAGCAAGCGTTGTCACCATCATTTTAACACCAATATTTTTTAAATCGGTTTGGTGTTTCCTGAGATTGTGTAGAAGCTACCATTTAGAACGTTTTTTAGAACGCTTTTTGTGCATTTTCACCCCTTTTAAATTTCGAATTGTTTAAGAACTGTTCTTAGACATCATTTATATCTTATAAGTAACTAATATTCAAAATTTCATATTTCTAGGCCCTTCAGTAACGCTAAAATCGCACTTTTAGAACGTTTTTTGCTCCTACACCCCCTTTGGGGTAGTGACACCGACATAAAACATAGCCTATCTTGGAGCAAGCGTTGTCACCATCATTTTGACACCAATATTTTTTAAATCGGTTTGGTATTTCGTGAGATTGTGTAGAAACTACCATTTAGAACGTTTTTTAGAACGCTTTTTGTGCATTTTCACCCCTTTTATAATTCGAATTGTTTAAGAACTGTTCTTAGACATCATTTATATCTTATAAGTAACTAATATTTAAAATTTCATATTTCTAGGCCCTTCAGTAACGCTAAAATCGCATTTTTAGAACGTTTTTTGCTCCTACACCCCCTTTGGGATAGTGGCACCGATATAAGATATAGCCTATGTTCTAAGTTGGACTAACACCATCATTTTGATACCATTACTTTTGGAATCGGTTCGGTAGTTCCAGAGCTTACCTCCGACAAATAAACAATTTTTTCCTCTTTATAATAGGAGTATAGATTAACACTGTGACGAATATTTTTCACTAATTTTATTTTCCTGCAATTTTCAAGGGTTCTGAAGACATATATAAAATATCAGTAATTCAATTGGAGTAAACACTTTCTGTTGAGAAATTTTCAAAATACGCTAGTCTTTTAAAATTGAAACGGTTATTGACGAATTCGACTTTTTGAAAATGTATAATTATCCCACTTGAGATTAGTCATATGTTTTTATAATGGTTTAAAGTTGCAAGTTCTGTAAATAAAATAATAATAAAACAAATTTCATAAAAAAAATAAAAAAAATTATTAATTTTAAATTTAAGGGTGGGTTAGCGCATCATTGACCGAATGTATGAAAATGCCGAATGCATTTTATTTCTCAAATAAAATGTTATTTTTCATGAACGAAACTCTTTTATTGTCTTAATGAATGTAATTTAAGCATATTTCAATGAAAATAATACCACATTTTATAAAATTTCTATGCTTGACCTAAAATGGGTTAATTTACACATAAAACTACAAAATCTAATTGATATGTTTGCGAAGATCTAACGTCACTGTAAAAAGATAGAAATTCTTTTTTTTTTTTTATCTAGGAAAATATAACATAATCATGAACGAAATTATACAGTTACATTTTTTCCGAGTTACTCACGATTCCAAAAAGCGTTCTTTATCTTTAAAAACCTCAGAATCCAATATATTTTCAAGATTTAAGAAATCTTTAAATAAAGGTACTTTTTTTCTGGCCACAGGTTTTCGCAAACATTTCCGAAGTTTATTTTTTCTAGCGTATTAATTAATTTTCTCAACTCGGAATGTAGGTTTTTCGGATAAAATCAATTTTCAAGTAAACATTTTATTGTTCAACAAACATGTTAAATTATCAGTCTTAACATTAGCATTAAAATTAACATTATTTCGTTATAGATCGAAAGGCGGCAGCATAGGCAATCACCTCATCGAATTCACTGCTGAAATACCAGAATTCATTCCCATATTAAAACGCAACCGGTCTGCTAAGTCATGTCTTGGTGGAAAACACCTGAAAATCCGACTTTAGCGGTTGACTCGTAGGTTTACCATTATGTTTTCCTTCAACCAAAGGCATGAAAACATGGAGGACTGCGAGCAGGAATACACAATGGTAAACCTATGAGTCAACCGCTAAAATCGGGTTTTCAGGTGTTTTCCACGAAGACATGACTTGGCATACCGATTGCATTTTAACATGCGAATCGAGATTTAACTAATTCTAGAATTTCGGCCGTGACCTCGATGAGGTACTTGTCTGTGCTGTCGCCTCCCGGTCTATTATCCTTGCATATATAAATCCAATTACGCATCTGAAAATGTTTAACTGAGAATTGAGAGCATCCGAAAAACTGATATTCTAGTTTGAGAAAACTGATTATTACATAAGTGCCAACCTCAAACTAATCTTCCGTAATACGTGCGTTAATTTGACCCTGGTTTAATACGTTTCGAACCAGAAATTATTTAAAGAAATAAAATTAAATACGTTCCACGTAGAAACATTGAATTAAACAAATAAAGATTAATGAAATAAACTTTCTGGTTCGAAAGTGGTTATCCTGGTTTAAATTTATCCAGGTATTACGGAAGATAAGAGAAAGGTTGGCAGCTATGTTAATACATTATAAAATCTATTCTAAAATATCTTAGAAAATAATCAGTGGAAAAAAAGAACGTTGCTTTCATAAATGATTCTTTAAATCTCGAAAATATATGGATTTCTGTCGTTTCCAATGATAACGTACGTTTTTTGGAATCGTAGATATCCCTGAAGAGGTTATAGTACAATATCTCTTGTGGTTGTACTATATTTTCGTAGATTAAAAAAACATTTGTCCTTTTTAGAAAATATTGTATTCAATATGCAGGATATCCGGGCTGAAAGTATCCAAAAGTTATGGCTTACTACCCATTAGATTTATAAAAAAAATATTTAAATAAAAATAGCATCTCACAAAGTTTTAATATCGAAAGACTCCGATATGCACACCTTTGGTAGCGCGATAAACGTCTAAACGGTAATCTAGTTCTCTCCAAATGTTTCGTAGCATATCAGGAGATATTAGACAAATTGCTTCTATGATATGCTATTTCCACTCATCCTCGGTTTCAGTTTTTTGTTTTGTTCAATGTATTAAAATCTCGGAGGAGTTTTCAATCCACGGAGGTGAAGTCTATTATATTCTAATGTGCAGTTCCGTAATAATAAGTCATAACTTTTGGATACTTATACCCTAGAGACCCTTTATATTTAACGGAAATACAATTGTCGTGCAGCTTTGAACTTATAAAATAGAAATGTTTCCTTTTTAATAGGAAACGAAAAGATTATGCTGTGACATGAATAGAATTTTTTTTTCCAGAAAGTTATATTATCAAGTAGTAGCACAAAGGAAAATCATCTATGTTAAATCAGTTTTCTGGTTCGCTGTTAGGTAGCACCAATATCTGGCAAAATTAAAATAATTTCGGAGATATCAAAACCGACATGGATATTTTAAATTATAAGAATTATCATATTTTGGGGATTTTCACTATTTTACTCCTTAGATTGGTTCAAATTTTAACGAAAAATTTTAACAGTGTACATTAATTGAATATTCAAAAACACATGTTTTGTGTGGAATAGTTATTTCAAAGGATAATCATAGAAGCTTTAACTATTCTTAAAGTTTTATATCTGGGAAAGGTTAAAACAAAAGCTATTGAAGTAGCACATATTACGATGGAGAATATTTTCGTTGACACTAATAAGAAATATCTTTGACACCAGGAACCACATACAGTTCTTAATTAATTGTACTTATATTGAGTAAAACTTATTTACAGCAGCTGATAATATATACAAAAAAGGTATTATTTACATAGATTACTAATACATCTTAAATTTTATCTAATCTATGTTAGAACTTCTATATATACGTCTCTTTTCAACATTCCTCAGCATGTCTCGCATTCACAGCTAAAAAACAATAAAACGTTCTTTTTTCTGTTCCAAACCTTCTCTTCTGCGGCTTGCCACGCCGCCTCTATTCAGGCGATTTCTAAAGAGCCTGGATGATGAGAGTTCCGATCACCAATCACTCCGCTAGGCGCTGTAGGCACGCAGCTTGTAATGCAATATGTAATCCACAGCTCGGCCGTGCTGACTAGGCATTCGGCCTCGAATTCATCCATATCCGCTGGGCAGCAGCTGGATCACCTGGAAAGATAAAGAAAAAAAACAGCAGCATCCAAAGTTCTATTTTGGTAAAAGGGTATCATTAGTAAAATCTCTCATAAAAATTTAATTATTTCTTGAGAAAATTCTTATTCTTTTACGTCTTTTCGTCGTTTTTTTCTTCTTACGTCTTTTCGTCTGATTCGTCTTCCCTTTTTCTTACGTCTTTTCGCCTCATTCGTCTTCCTTTTTCTTACGTCTTTCCGTCTCATTCGTCTTCCTTTTTCTTACGTCTTTTCATCTCCACTTTTTCATTTCTTAGGGATTAATTTTGTCAAAATCGTTTTAAATGTCAGTCCGGTGGTGTGTCGTAGTCGGGGAAGTGTCATAATCGGAGAAATACTTTTTTTTTCAATGTCAAGCTTCATCAGTCCACGGCTTCATGTACTCAACGAAAGTACTGGTGACCATTGGACCTTCATTAAATCCAACTTTCTTTACATCGTAGGTGTCATTATTTTTTACTTTTGTCACTTTGTAAGGACATAAATATTTTGATTTTAACTTCAAACCTGGACCTTCTTGTGTGCGTTTTATAGCAACCGTATCATTGAGTTTAAATTTGTTAGACTTTTTTCGTCTGAGATTATAAGTTTTGCTGTTCTCTTCTTGGACTTTTAAAATTTGTGTTTTAGCGTCTTTTCTCGGGTGTAGCAAATCTTCTTGTTTACCAGATTTTCGATTAATTAAAATACAGGGAACACAAATTGATATGCATTTTTCGATTTTTTGTTTAACTTTGGGGATGTAGAAATCATTCTCTAATTTTTTCCCGTTCGTGCGACTGCGTAATGACCTTTTTCGTGAACGCCCTTAATTATATTCATTTGCATTGCTTGGATAATTTTTAAAGTTAAGCTATGTTGGATTACCATACAAGTAGGATATCTGTTTAATGCATCAACATGCTTCATAATAGTACCATGTCGATGCTCAATAGTATAATCGAAATCAGATAACATTATTGTCGATCTAGCTATTTTTGTAGTCATTTCTTTCTCATCCATAGTCATTTTAAATGCATTATAGTCGGTTACAATTTTAAATGGAATACCTAGCACATACACTCTAAACTGTTTCAAGGCTTGAATTACAGCTAAGACCTCTAATTCATAGCTAGTATACTTTCGTTCAGCCTCGGTTCTTTTTTTATTGGCGAAATAAACTGAATGAAATTGATTATCTACTGGAGATTGTTGCATTGACACAGCTCCATAGCCATCAATACTGGCATCACAATGGATTTCGCTCGCGCTTTTGGGATTGTAAATTGAAAGTACTGGTTCTGATGACAAAATGCGTTTAAGTTCATTAAAAGCTTTCGTTCTTTTACATCAAACTTAAATTTAGAATCCTTTCTTAACAGGTCACTCAACGTTTTAGCTATAACCGAATAATTTCTTATAAACTTTCGAAAATATCCCGTTAATTCTAAATAACTTTTAATATTTTTGTTACACTTTGGTTCGGGAAAATTTATTACTGCTTTTGTTTTCAGTGGGGAGTGTGAAGGCGCCTACCTTCACATATTAATATTAAGACTTTTCCTCTTTCCCCCCTTTAAAATTACATTTTTTTAAATTCTTAAATTTAATTATCTGTCCGCATTCGGATTCAATCTGTTTTTAGCGCTCTTTTCCCTTCATAAATTAAGCATTCAATTCTCAGTCTCTTTAATATTTTAACCGCAGCGCACTGCAGTTAAAAGAAAAGATATCATTTCCTTTTCTCGCCTAATAACTGGATTCTAATTTTCATCCTTCTGCCTTAGTTTTGATAATATGCAGAAATTAGTCAGACATATTACTTCTACATTTTTAGCCGTTGGTCTAGATGTAAGATATTAGTCATTTCAGTTATTAACCCTGTCTTTATTTTGTTTTGTTTATTAACGGGCGCTTCGGCCGCTTCACTCCCATGAGAACTTTGGCAAACCTATCGAATGTTCTTTTGCGGTTTATGTGCTATAATTACTAAGTAATCATCTGGCGTTAAATAGTTCTTATTAATCTTTTACATTCCCCATTCAATTTCAATTATTGTACTTTGACCACATGTCTTCCTCTCTTTAATCTCGCCATATAATGTATATATTTGGCGAAATTGTGTATGTAAGCTTGCCAACACTCCAGATTTCGAAAAAGTGTATTTTGAATCAGACTAGCCTCTGAACTCGCATGATGTGAATAAAAAGAACTGTAACTCTTCGCTCCCTTCTCCAACATTGGCCGTGTAATTCTCGGCGGTGGTGGAAACGATCCCGGTGCATAATAAAGACCTTCAGAAAATTTCTGCCTTTTATTATCTCAGCATTTCCCTACCTTCTTCTTAAAATAATTAACAATTGATTTTTTACCTTAGAGTCGGTATTGAAGCTTAGCAAAATGAACCACCTGTGCAACAACAAATAACTACTTTACAAATACTGGACAACTCCTTTACAAAAACTAGCCATCGGAATAATTCAATACAAACGTACAAAAATCCAAAGCTTCGCTACAGGGAGGAACACAATTTACGATTTATGATTCTATACCCCAAAAAATCAATTTCAAGCCTCAAAAAATTGCATTTTTTAAGATTTAATACCAACCCGTATTCCGATGCAGTGTCACGAACAAATTTTAATTTTTCTAGACCTTCAGCATTGTTTTCGGCATGTATTATTGGGTCACCCATATAAATAACTACTGTGTGATCTTTTAATAGGGTTCGAAATACATTATAAATGTATTTTTGAAACACACTGGGACTATTGGTCAGCCCAAATGGACACTTTAAAATTTCGTACTGTCCTTCATGAGTGACAAATGAGGTGTATTTCTGGGAGCCTTCTTCAACCTCTGCATGAAAAAACCCGTTTTTTAAATATATTGCTGTAAATTCCTCAGCAGAATGTAATTGATCTATAACATCATCTATTACTGGTAATGGGAAATGCTCGCGTAATATCTTCTTGTTAAGACATCTGTAATCAATACAAAGTCTTATTGTGTTACCCTTTTCCTTAACCAATACAACCGGCGACGAAAAATTAGCACTTTTCCGAGTGACTCCCTGAGCTGGCCACTCCTCATTTTGGTCTTCAAATATTTTTCTCTCATATGGCGGTAATCTTCAAGGGGAAGAACAAACTGGGATTTCATCAGTTAAATTAATTTTCATTTTAAACATCTACTGTTTTAGTTTTAATTGGCACATAATTCTCAATTAAAGAGGATAATTCCGAACGCAAACTTTTATCAGCAATGTGACTTAAATCAATTTTAGGCTCATCTATAACATTTACAATGTTAACTAAAAAGTCATTAGACTGAACTTCCGCTTTAAACAATTTCACTTCATTCTCAGAAATAGTTAATGTACCTTGATGAATAACATCAGTGCCAATAATTAAATCGAAATGAATATAACTGTCATTAAAGACATAAATGTCAACTTTAAATATTGAATTGTCAATTTCAATTTCTGAATTAAAATAATCTTCTGGCTTAATTGAGGTTTTTCCTAAACCAGTCAAAGTGATACCCGTTGGTTTTAAATCTACAATGTTCTTCAAATTATCACAAACACTTTTCTTTATGAGAGTTTTTTGAATGTCAGTATCTATCAAGGAGGTTAAATATAAAAAATAAAGCTTTAACTCGTTTAGAACTAAATCTTGGGATGTAATAGTGTTAACCTGTGGCTGAGCGTTTTCGAACACTTTTAGCTTTCGATTTATTACACTGAAACGATTTGCGGCCACAATTGTTACAACCGAAATAAACTGGCCCTTTATATTTATTAACGCATTTAATGCTTTTATGATTATTCCCGCAACAATTATAACAGCTCATATTTGCAAGCTTAAATCTATTCTTAACTTCAACTTCGGATTTAATTTTAGGCTTAGCTCCTTTATGTTTATGAGACTTTGCATTTTCATACTCCGACAGTAACTTTTCATAGACCTTTAATTTTTGTTTGAATTCTAAAATTGATTCACATCCATATAATACAGATTTTCTAAACACAGGGTCGGGTATACCATTTATGACATACTGGATAAATGCGGAATCGTCAATGTTACCACGTGAACCTAATTGCTTCATAACAAGAAAATATTCTTCGAGTGTTTCATTTTCATGTAATTTTTGTTTATTTAGCAAATAATGTTAGCCCACAGAGTTATAAGTAGTACTAAATTCAGATATCAAAATTAGTTTCAATTTCTCTTATGAATTTATGTGCAATTCGGTCTGAACCAACAATTTAGCTTTTTCTGTTAGGGATCGTTTTAGAAAAATAAATTTATGTAGTTCTGACAAATTAAACATATTAGTGACATCGTCGATATTATATAACCATACATTTATATTCTGGAATGAACTACCGTCAAACGGAGATACAACATTTTCAATGGCACTAAAACTAATAGTTGATGGCACAAAACTTTGAACTGGAAATTGCTTGTTTTTATCAAAATTTGATGATTCCATGTCATTACTTGCTGAATTATTATTAAAAGGTAATTCGGGTTCCGAATCTGTCTCGCTGTCATTCTGAATATTAGCTTGTAGCAAGTTTAAATCTGATAAATAGGTAACGAATCGTGTCGTAAAATCGACTAAAGACCCTTCAATTGAAATTCAAAGTAAATTACAAACTGTAATCAAATCATTTAGAGAAAAATCCGCTTGAATTTTTGTTATCTTATTTTTAAATTCGGAAATATCGGTTTGATAACCAAAACCAGAAGTCTTTGATTCTTTCCCTATTGGATCTGTTACATTCTGCATCAAACAGGAATTTGTGCAAAAGTTTTTTTTTCCCTTACAATTTTAATCACAAGTTCCAATTCAGGAATATCAACCAATTCCATCACGAAATAAAAAAAAATATATATATATTACGTGCAATGTACTCACCAGTAAGAATAATATCCACCTTGAGTGAAGAATTTCGATTTTTTTTAATTGTATAGCTTTGCTTTGCCGATATTATCACACTCTAATCACTTGTGGGCAGCGGCATCGAAATATTCGTTCCACTTCTAGCATCAATTTTATGGAGAATATTTTCGTTGACACTAATAAGAAATATCTTTGACACTAGGAACCACAGACAGTTCTTACTTAATTATACTTATATTGAGTAAAACTTATTTACAGCAGCTGATAATATATACAAAAAAGGTATTATTTACAAAGATTACTAATACATCTTAAATTCCATATAATGGATGTTAGAACATTCATCTATACTTCTCTTTTCAACATTCTTCAGCAAATCTCACCGCCAAAAAACAATCGAACGTTCTTTTTTCTGTTCCAAACCAGCTGTCTTCCTTTCTCTTCTGCCGCTAGCTTTAAGCCACGCCTCCTCTATTCAGACGATTTCTAGAGAGCCTGGATGATGACAGTTACGATCACCAATCACTCCGCTAGGTGCTGTAGGCACGCAGCTTGTAATGCAATATGCAATCCCACATTACTATACATGTTTAATTTGTATATGAAATAATATTATGATTACATGTCTGATATGTCTTATAAAAATGCAGCATTAAAGCTTTACAATATTTAAAAGTATTTATTAACATTTATATATTATCGTACAATCAGTTTATTTACGTTGAATACGCTGATTTTGGTTAAACTAGTAAATTCAGTAAACAAATAACATATTTTGCGAGAAAATATTTTTTTTTAATTAAAATTAATGAACATTTTTTAAATCTTCCTCTCTATGGTCCGTAAATAAAATCTTTCAACAAAGAAATTTGCTTTCATCCTTTTTGTAACTCACGGACTATCAAAGCTTGGAGCTAATGTGCCTGAAGGTTCGGTATGCACGTACATGTGTGCATATGTATGTGCGTAAAGCGATGACTCTTGATAGAAATATCCGATTTACTTGAAATTCTGGATATAGGTTTATTCTGATAAATTGCTTCCATGATTAGTTTTGGGGGTTCATTGGTTTTATATAAATGTGAGGGAACGGGGCTAATCCACCTTTATTTAGATAAATGGGTTTTTTCATGCAGAATTATCCAATTTTCTTCAAATTTGGTATACCGGTTTGTTATGATAAGGCGCATCCTTGATTAGATTTTGGAGGTTCATATGTTAAGTAAAAAGGGAGAAATGAACTACCCCCCCCCCCCTAATTTAGATTTTTATTGTCGATTTCTTTATTTTTCGAGGGGCATTATTCGTTGAAATAAGAGTATAATATGCAATTAGTCAATTCGTGTGAATAGCCTGTGAGCTCAATACCTTCAGTTTAACTGGGCACTTTCCTTTTTAATTTTAATATGTGATAATTAAAATTTTATTCTAAATGCAAAACGAATTCGTAAATTAATAAATATGGCATTTCTTGACTTTTTTTTTTTTCGTTACCGATATAAGACTTAAACTTAGATAAAATAAAAAAATAAAGATAAGTAACTGCAGTGAAGGAGAAATAAATTATTCATTTAACCATAGTTTCAAATTAGAAGGTAAACAAAAAATAATTATAATCCATAAATGTATCTTGTTTATTTTGAAAACTCATTTAGAATATTTGATCTCACAAAATCTTCACATAAATGATGGTCTTCAGGAGAGATAAATTAATTTACGAAAAGACTAATGGAAATTATCTTCAAAAAGTTTATTGTCAACTATTTTTCTCTTTAATAACGGCAAGAAAAAGTTAACAAAAATAATAATTTGAAGATATAGAACGATGTTGCAAAAAAATTATCACAATTCTTGAAAAAATTGAAAAGCTTCGGTAATAAATATATTGCTTTTTAATCGTTAGTTTGAATGATCTGACATTTTTATATAACAAAACAAAAGAATTACATTTTGTGGCTGCCAGAAGTTCATTTTTAATTATAAGAGATAAATTCGCGATAAACTAGCTAAGATGTCAAAAATTACCTTTTTAACACTTTCCAACAAAGTTGAGAAGTGTTTATGCATTCGGTTTGTCTGTCCGTCTGTACGCGCTCTAACTCCCTTAAATATACTCGGATTGTTCTGAAATTTTTGGATGTTAGTGACCTATACCTTAGCACGAACTCTATTGCAAATTATGTTTGTAGCATGTTTAGTTCATTTACAGGGACAGTCAAAAGTTTTCCGTTACATTACGGCCTACAGGAAAAAATCGTTTAAAATGATTTTTAATGATGTTACAGGCTTTCAAACATAATAAAATTGATATGCATTTATTAAGTGCACTAAAACATGCATTCCGTAGAATATGAGGTGCAAAGAATAATTATTATTCATTTACAGGGCCACACAAAAGAATTCCGTTATATAATGATATAATGATGGAGGGAATTTTTTCCGGCGTATTTTAATTATGTTAAATTATTTCATGTATAATGAAATTGATCTATGTCGTTGAGGTTTACTATAGCTTATTTCATGTACAATACGAAGTGCATAGCCTTTACAGGGACACACAAAAGATTTCAGATAATATATTGTATCCGAAGTACTGTACGGTAGCGATGATTTCTGGAAATGCATTTTTAATTATGTTATGTGGTTTTATGTTTCACTATATTTATGCATTGTATATGGTATATATAAATGCTGTAATTCATATACAAAGCTACTCAAAAGAATTCGTAAATGTTACTGGGTATGATTGTAAATTGCTTAAAGGTGGCTTTTAAATGGATTATGCATTTTTACGCTGAACTGCGTTTAGTTTACTAAGAAATATTTGTAGAACATAGATAAAATTATATACAGGGTCACGCAAAAATTGGATACATGGCCGTCTATAAATGATAATTTCTGGAAATGTGATTACAGTAGTTTTAAGAGTGTTTTACTTGGAATTAAACTTTAGCTAAATAGTGCGTGTAGTAAAAGAGCTAGGTTAACTACAGGGTTGTGCAAAAGTATTCCAGTATGTTTCCATCTATTAGTATAAATTGCTGAAAGATGAATTTTAACCTGTTATGCATATTCTTGCTAAACTAAATTTTCCCATTATATAGTATATATATCAACCTACAGATCAAATACAGGGCTGTTCAAAAGAATTGAAGTGCATATTTGGCTATGGACGGTAACTGCTGAAATCAGTTTTTCAAATGTTTTATGCGTTTTCTGAAATGTTTACTTAGTTCACTTATATACCTTATTTCCCTAAATAACGAAGTTTTGTAAAGCATTCAGGAGGTGTTGGAAAGTGTTTCATAATCTATGCTTAACGCATGATTTTTCTTACTTGTTTATTTTTAATAGATTTTTTTTGACAATTACATTAAGTGAAAAATTCATATGATGTTTGATGATAAATTAAATTATATATTATCATGTATTCGGTTTTTATAATTTTATATGTACTGGTAGTTTGAGAAACAGAAGAGTACTACTGCGTATTTACATCGTAAAAAAATTCTACATATGGTATATTTCTGTGTCTTTAGTACAAAGTACGAATTAAATATATATATTTTTTAATTATACACGTTCCTTTTCTTTTAATTAAAAATATGAGCTTAGTAATTTCTTAAATACAGGTTGGTTATAATTAAACTTTCCCTATAAAAAGCATCCTACAGCGCCAAATGGTGAACGGGATGCAACAAAATTTGCCATATAGACTATACACGAGATGAGCTTAAAAGGAAAAAAATTACTTCCAAAATGTCCACCAGAGGGCGCCTTTTCCGAAAAAAAGAAACATTAAATTTAACACAATAAACGGCCAAAACAGTATCCAGAAACAATATTAACATTTATTGACAGTTCTGGATTCTGTTTTGGCAGTTTATTGTGTTAAATTTAGTGTTTTTTCCGGAAAAAAGCGCCCTCTGGTAGACATTTTGGAAATAATTTTTTTATTCTAAATACCGTGAGCGCATCTCGTGTATAGTCTATATACCAAATTTCGTTGCATTCTATTCACTCGTTTGCGCTGTAGGATGCTGTTTATAGAGGAAGTTTAATTATAACATCCCTGTATGTTGTTATAAGCAAAATCATTATCAAATAGACAAAGTCAGTATCTTGAAATTTTTAAATGAAAAGTTTACAAAATCTACGTTTATAAATTGACTGATTAGCCTGGTGAATTTAAAAGTTCCAATTTGTACATACCAAGAATTTTTTATTTATTTAAATTAATTATGATATTACATTGGTATAGCAATCAAACAATTCAAAATGATTCAAGATAAGATAATTTAATGCGTTCAAAATTTACACTTGATTATGTTTTTATCTGTTTTATTTTATTTTTGAAGAGGTAGCATATCATGTTATTTCAATTAATTTTCATTATTTAGAATGTGCAGTCACGCATAGTTTAAACAATTTAATAATAATATTCAGAGTTCAGGATATATCACTTGTTTCTCTCTCTCTCTATTCTAAAAAAAAGTAACTACCGCTGTCACCGCCGCCGCCACCGCCGGTTTTGAATTTTTTGTGACCGGAGATATTTCTTCGTTAATATTAAGAAAAATAATGCATACAAAAATATGAAAATCGGTGGTTTTGTACAGAAATGTTTGATAAACACGCTGATGCAGACAGTTTTCAAATCGAAGAATTATTTTAAGAGATATTTAATGGTAAAGTTGGACAAAATTGTTCCACTAAAAAAGTTTTATAGGAGCAAAAACTGTTCATAGGAATTTAATCATTTTTAGATCATTTTATGCGTTTGAAGTTCCCGGTGTGCAGACTGTTTTATTTTTTTTTAATTTGGCTAATTTTTTGAGGTTTTATTGCTATTTTAAATTCAAATTTTCAGGATTTCTAGAGATATTTTTTACAGATTTTAGAAAGTGATATTAATTTAAACTGTTGCCAACTGTATAAACAGTGGAAGCAATAATGTTTGCTTCAAAAAATAATATATTTATACGTGTAAATAAATTAAAAAATTATTTACACGTGACTATTATAAACAGAAAAAAACATTTGGAATTAGAATTAAATAATTGTGTACAAAAAGCAGGAACTTATTAAAAATTATGTCATAAAAACTATAATTACACGTGAATTTTAAGAGAGAAAGGAATTTGTAAAGCAATAAATTTATTAACATGCGTTAGAAGTCTTAAATAGGAGAAATTACGTCATATTTACGTCACATTACAGTTATTACATAAAATGAATACAAAATAATATTGCAAAACGGTTTAAATTTAGAAATTGCGCTAGACATTTATTTGATATTTTAAGAGAATACTTTTCAACTATTTTTGTTAGGAAAGCGCAAATAATATTTAATTTCTAACACAAGTATTATCACGTGAATATTAAAAACAGAAAGAATAGTTTGGTCAAAATTACGTCAGATTAAAAACGATTAATTTAAAATGTCTCATTTAAAAGAACTTTCTTTTCACTTTGTTAAAAAATACCAGGAGACAAAGACTCTGTTTACTTAATTCCTTTTATATTAGCTTATTTTGAAATGTTGTTACACGTGTCTACGTCATCAAGTTATTTTTATTTCGACGTTTTATTTGTATTTTTATTAATGTTGTACTAATTTATTTGTTTTTTCGTTATTTAAAATAAAAACAAGTAATATAAAAATTTTGTTTTTAAAGTCAATTCCTACTTAGGCCATCAAAAAAAATTTTAATATAATCAAGCTAATATGAGTTTTTGTTGCATTAAAATATCTCAATTTGTTGATTTTCTATAAGCAAGTAGGTTTACAATGGAACTCTATGGGAAATTGGCGAAATATTACAGATATCGCCAAGTTGGCGTCACTTTTGGCGACTCATTTTGGCCGCCAAATTTGGCGGTATTTGGCGACAGAACAGGGTCCCCCCTATGGTAACCCTTATTGAAAATACTTTCATTAAAATTCAATAACTAATGGCGGCCATTTTGGGAACAGATGTCATATTCGCCCCATATTGGCGCGATTTTTTTCTGTCGCCAATATCATATAGGCAACAGGTACTTAACTTGCGTCAAAGTGTCGTTATTTTGTTTGATGTGGTAACCCGGATTATGTTGTTTATGCTGTTGATGTTTTCGCCAAATTGGCAACCGAAAAAAATCGCGCCAATATGGGGCGAATATGACATCTGTACCCCATTTTGTTTCCCATGCAAAACTAAAATTAATTAATTAAAATTTAATTAATTAATTAATATTTGAAAAAACTTTATTAACATCAATTGTCATCCAGTACAAGTTTAAAAAAATTTATTTCAACCTGATAGGATGAATAATGAGTATTTTATTAACGATTGAAAATTTGTACAAGATAAATATATAAATATATAAATAAATATAGGGAGAGTGTGAGCTAATAGTAGGAATTGAATTATGTCAATTTGTATAATTTGGCGAGTGGTTTGGCGATTTATATAATTTGGCGAAATTGGTCGACGGGATAATCAAGTTGTACCGCAACGGATTTGGCGTTAAAATTCCCCAATCAAAGAGAAATGAATAGAAATCCGTTTATAGAGAGATCGCCACTGTTTTTTAAATTATAATTCAATCTTTCGAAATCTTTTTAAAGCCGATCAAATTAGCGTGCATTTAGAGTCTACGGTGTCTGGACGGGGGTTGGCGAGCGTAGCTCGTAGGGGGCCGAGCCCCCTAGTTATTGAAATATATCAAAGAAAAATTTTACGCAGTAATTCGCACCTACATACAAACGATATAATCGCAGTAGCATTAGTGCTCAGCACGTCACTCTACAACGCAGCATCTCCACAGCTCCACTCAGGACTGGAGAAATTTCGCTTAAACCTTTATCACTTTGGGGTCGATAAAATCTCTCTATTCTAAAATAAAGTAATTACCGCTGTCACCGCCGCCGCCGGTTTTGATTTTTTTGTGACCAAAAGCCTTTCTTCGTTAATATTAACAAATATAATGCATACAAAAATATGAAAATCGGTGGTTTTATACAGAAATGTTTGATAAACACGCTGATGCAGACAGTTTTCAAATCGAAGAATTATTTTAAGAGTTATTTAATGCTAAAGTTGGACAAAATCGTTCCACTAAAAAAGTTTTATAGCAGCAAAAACTATACATGGCAGTGTAATCATTTTTAGATCATTTTATGCGTTAGAATTTGCCGGAGTGCAGATTGCATTAATTTTTTTATTTTGACTCATTTTTTCAGGTTTTATTTTTATTTTAAATTCAAATTTTCAGCATTTCTAGAGATATTTTTTACAGATTTCAGAAAATTGTACTAATTTAAACTGTTGCCAACTGTATAAAAAGCGCAAGCAATAATGTTTGCTTCAAATTAAAAATTTATTTACACGTGACTATTATAAACAGGAAAAATACTTTCAAATTAGAATTAAATAATTACGTATAAAAAGCAGCAACTTATTAAAAATTACGTCATAAAAAGTATACACGTGAATTTTAAAAGAGAAAGGATATTGTAAAATAATAAATTCATTAACATGCGTTAGAAGTCTTAGGAGAAATTACGTCATATTTACGTCACATTATAGTTATTACATAAAATGAACACAAAATAATGTTGCAAAAGAGTTTAAATTTAGAAATTGCGCTAAACCTTTATTTGATATTTTGAGAATTAATTTAAAATGTCTCATTTAAAAGAACTTTCTTTTCGCTTTGTTAAAAAATACCAGGAGACAAAGACTCTCTTTACTTAATTCCTTTTATATTAGCTTATTTTGAAATGTTGTTACACGTGTTTACGTCATCAAGTTATTTTTATTTCGACGTTTTATTTGTGTTTTTATTAATGTTGTACGAATTTATTTGTTCTTTCGTTATTTAAAATAAAAATTATATCAATTTGTATAATTTGGCGAGTGGTTTGGCGATTTATATAATTTGGCGAAATTGGTCGACAGGATAATCAAGTAGTACCGCAGCGGATTTGGCGTTAAAATTCCCCAATCAAAGAGAAATGAATAGAAATTCGTTTATAGGGAGATCGCCACTGTTTTTTAAATTATAATTCAATCTTTCGAAATCTTTTTAAAGCCGATCAAATTAGCGTGCGTTTAGAGTTTGCGGTGTCTGGACGGGGGTTGGCGAGCGTAGCTCGTAGGGGGCCGAGCCCCCTAGTGAGTACTAAGAATGCTTGGGACCTACACAGTGGAGAGTTTCGTCTTGGGTTGATCAACTAATCGGGACATATACCGTATAGCAGCTCAAGAAAATAATGTTGGGCATTGTAGACTAAGAACCATAGGCATTGTAGCGCCACACAGTTTATTTTATAAACAAACACAATACACACTTGTCTTAACATTGAATATATATGGGAGATTCTCAAAAGGTGGGAGCATTAAACGTTAACTGTATGTAATTTTCAAAATTTTCAAATTTAGGGCCAAAATTTTTTAATAGTATAGTATTTTGTCTATAAATATAATATATAAATATTTTAACAGTATGTCTACAAAATTATACACAAGCATTAAAAGACAGCAACTATTCTGGAAAATTAATGATTAAAGCATTTAATTAGCAGTTGTGTACGTTACAAATTTTGGACATTTCCAGATTTTGGACTTAAAGATTTTGGACGTTGCTCTTAGTATTTAAAAAATTCTTAAGACTAAGAATGTAGTAAATGTGTCTGTATACATATATATATGTATAATTAACTTTTTGTTATCCAGTAATAATAATAATAAAATCAAATGCTTTGTTACGTACGTTACTTTCGGACATAACAAAATACAGAAAAATCCTTTATAGAAAAGTCCTTCAATCTTCAAAAAAGCAATAAATCCGCCTGCCATCTCTTAACGAAATTATCAAAAAATCATCCGTTTCCTTTATGCATTCGTTGTTTACCAATAGAACCACCTAGAATAAAGTTAAAACTCTTTTTCTTGGTGTTACATTGGAGCAGTTAACGTTATGAATGTCCGAAATTGGCCTCTTTAGCATAAAATAATAAAAATTTAAGATATTTATACAAAGCTTTTACAATAAATTATGTCATTTTCAATCTCTGAATAGAATTAAAAACTCAGTGTAAAAAAAAATAATAATAAAAATAAAGTCAATGATAATTAAAGTTATGTCTGAAAAGCTTAAAGTTATGACTTGTGTCCAGTGCCCACCTTTTGAGAATCGCCCATATACTGAGAGAATAGTAAATAAATTGTTGAAGTAAACTTATAAAAAAGATTCTTATAAATGTGTTAATAAAGATTTCAGTGCCACAAAATGGGATCCCATTACGTCACGGCCTTTCGATGTCGCCTGATTCTCGAACGGATCTTGCAATCCCATTTGTTGGATTCATGCGAATAGAAATCATTCAGATCTCACCAACTGCTGAGCTAATGAAACAAACAAAAAGCAATTTAACAAATTACAACGACCATTTGGAAAATGATTTTTTCAAAGACTAAAATTTAAGACATAAAAAATCGCACGGAGTTGATCATACATTACGTACGCCAAGTATTAAACATTAATAGTGTTATGACACGTAAAAATTCCAAGCGAGAAAAATTGCATGCGACTCGTACGTATTATCCACCTGAAAATTACGTATTAACCAAGCATTTCATTGGCTGTTCGGGAAAAGGCTTTTCCATCGTCAGATTTCTTGAAATATGGCGACCAATTTTAAATGAAATTTCATTCTTAAACTTCTAAACATTCCACAATATTACTTTTTACATCGTCGTACAGAGAAAAAAAATGTACTTTTAAATGCAATTTGTTTGAAAGCTGTAGCTAAATTTGTTTCTGAGTTATTATTTTTTTTTTTTGTAGTTTTTATTACTTTTTGTTATAGTGGCAACAGAAGGTATCCATCACTGTTGAAATTAAAGGGAAATACATTTTACTGTATAGACCAATCAGAAAACGAATAAAATGCAAATTAAACCAATCAAATGCTTCAGGTATGCTTTTGATTTCCTACCCTGACGATGACAATAACCATTTTTCCAAATGGTTAAAAAATTAAGTTGAGTTCAAATGAATATCTGGTACGCAGAAACAGAATATACAAAGTGTTATTCATTGTTTTTTTAAAGAAATATTGAATTTTTCAATTCAGTTGTGATCAATGATATGTTTTCTATATCATGAAGAACAAGAAAGAAAAATCATGCGTCAAGTAAAATTATTTAACTTTTCGCGACACAACAAGAAATCTGTTAAGAAAACTTCACTTTTAAACGACGCGAGATACGATTTCTAAGCAAACAATTTGAAAAATGTATAACACAATTTCAAACACACATTCATGAACTACCATAGGCAAAAAAATATCCAAATTCTTCTATTCAGCCTTGTAAAATTCTATAATAATATTCGTATATATACTATATAGACTGATAACAAGTTAGTTTAGTTATGAAACGCATCCGCAGTTGAAAATCTCCCTTCAGCAATATCCGCCAATAAATGGAAACGTACTCGATATCTTTCGTGTTTCCCTGTAATGATCTGTAGAATTCATGCACATTAAGTAATATGCCAAAAAATAGTTGAATTTAAGAACTGAAAATGTCCTTCTAGCAGTTATTATTAATCGACAGTACTGTAACTGTATCATTTCGTGTATCATTGTAAATACTAGATAAGCCCTCTACACAACATATTCTATACTAAAACACTTGTAGTGCACATCAGTGATGTATATCAATGCCAATATGTTGCAAATAGTTTAAAGTCCATCGCAGACGATTTTTCCGCATACAGCGCAATGTAACGAAATTTTTTCAGTGACCCCGATAACGACCGATGAATGCTAGGAGCTTAATTATCTATACCGAATACGCAACGGTAACTTAAACTATGCTGAAAAGGGTTAAAAAGAACCAAATTTTATTTTCGACTGCTGTTTGTGCTGGAAAAACTTACACAATATGTTGCGAGCTTTTAGCAAGCAATTAATTGTTCACGAGAAAAGCTCTAGTTTATAAAGTATCAGGGATACGATTCAATGAAAAATAGTATAATACAGTTTATGATTTAAACTAGATCTACGACCACTTTCAGTAAACTTTTTGGATTTGTAATTGTTGATGAAACATTGTTACTTATCCATCATACGTCGTATAGGGTAAGTCTTGTAATCGTTTTAAAAATCAGAAAATTTTTTTTGACGGATTTACACATTTCAGACACTGGAGATTCCGAAAAACATATCTCTCTATCTCTCTATTCTAAAAAAAAGTAACTACCGCTGTCACCGCCGCCGCCGCCGCCGCCGCCGCCGGTTTTGATTTTTTTGTGACCGGAGGCCTTTCTTCGTTAATATTAAGAAAAATAATGCATACAAAAATATGAAAATCGGTGGTTTTATACAGAAATGTTTGATAAACATGCTGATGCAGACAGTTTTCAAATCGAAGAATTTTTTTAAGAGTTATTTAATGCTAAAGTTGGACAAAATCGTTCCACTAAAAAAGTTTTATAGCAGCAAAAACTATACATGGCAGTGTAATCATTTTTAGATCATTTTATGCGTTAGAATTTGCCGGAGTGCAGATTGCATTAATTTTTTAATTTTGACTCATTTTTTCAGGTTTTATTTCTATTTTAAATTCAAAATTTCAGCATTTCTAGAGATATTTTTTACAGATTTCAGAAAATTGTACTAATTTAAACTGTTGCCAACTGTATAAAAAGCGCAAGCAATAATGTTTGCTTCAAATTAAAAATTTATTTACACGTGACTATTATAAACAGGAAAAAAACTTTCAAATTAGAATTAAATAATTACGTATAAAAAGCAAGAACTTATTAAAAATTACGTCATAAAAAGTATACACGGGAATTTTAAAAGAGAAAGGATATTGTAAAATAATAAATTCATTAATATGCGTTAGAAGTCTGAGAAGAAATTACGTCATATTTACGTCACATTATAGTTATTACATAAAATGAACACAAAATAATATTGCAAAAAAGTTTAAGTTTAGAAATTGCGCTAGACATTTATTTGATATTTTGAGAATTAATTTAAAATGTCTCATTTAAAAGAACTTTCTTTTCGCTTTGTTAAAAAATACCAGGAGACAAAGACTCTCTTTACTTAATTCCTTTTATATTAGCTTATTTTGAAATGTTGTTACACGTGTATAAGTCATCAAGTTATTTTTATTTCGACGTTTTATTTGTGTTTTTATTAATGTTGTACGAATTTATTTGTTCTTTCGTTATTTAAAATAAAAATTATATCAATTTGTATAATTTGGCGAGTGGTTTGGCGATTTATATAATTTGGCGAAATTGGTCGACAGGATAATCAAGTAGTACCGCAGCAGATTTGGCGTTAAAATTCCCCAATCAAAGAGAAATGAATAGAAATTCGTTTATAGGGAGATCGCCACTGTTTTTTAAATTATAATTCAATCTTTCGAAATCTTTTTAAAGCCGATCAAATTAGCGTGCATTTAGAGTCTGCGGTGTCTGGACGGGGGTTGGCGAGCGTAGCTCGTAGGGGGCCGAGCCCCCTAGTTCTAAAAAAAGTAACTACCGATGTCTCCGCCGCCTGTGCCGCCGCCGGTTTTAATTTTTTGTGACCGGAGATCTTTCTTCGTTAATATTAAGAAAAATAATGCATACAAAAATATGAAAATCGGTAGTATTATACAGAAATGTTTGATAAACACGCTGATACAGACAGTTTTTAAATCGAAGAATTATTTTAAGAGATATTTAATGCCAAAGTTGGACAAAATCGTTCCATTAAAAAAGTTTTATAGGAGCAAAAACTGTACATAGGAATTTAATCATTTTTAGATCATTTTATGCGTCAGAATTTCCCGGTGTGCAGACTGCTTTTAGTTTTTTAATTTGACACATTTTTTGAGGTTTTATTTCTATTTTAAATTCAAATTTTCAGCATTTCGAGGGATATTTTTTTACATTATTTTAGAAAACTAGGGGGCTCGGCCCCCTACGAGCTACGCTCGTCAACCCCTGTCCAGACACCGCAGACTCTAAACGTATGCTAATGTGATCGGCTTTAAAAACATTTCGAAAGATTGAATTATAATTTAAAAAACAGTGGCGATCTCCCTATAAACGGATTTCTATTCATTTCTCTTTGATTGTGGAAAAATTAACGCCAAATCCGCTGCGGTACTACTTGATTATCCCGTCGACTAATTTCGCCAAATTATATAAATCGCCAAACCACTCGCCAAATTATAAAAATTGACATAATTTTTATTTTAAATAACGAAAGAACAAATAAATTAGTACAACATTAATAAAAATACAAATAAAACGTCGAAATAAAAATAACTTGATGACGTAGACACGTGTAACAACATTTCAAAATAAGGTAATATAAAAGGAATTAAGTAAACAGAATCTTTGTCTCCCGGTATTTTTTAACAAAGCGAAAAGAAAGTTCTTTTAAATGAGACATTTTAAAATAATCGTTTTTAATCTGACGTAATTTTGACCTAACTATTCTTTCTCTTTTTAATATTCACGTGAAAATACTTGTGTTAGGAATAAAATATTATTTGCGCTTTCCTAAGAAAAATAGTTGAAAAGTATCCTCTCAAAATATCAAATAAATGTCTAGCGCAATTTGTAAATTTTAACCGTTTTGCAATATTATTTTGTGTTCATTTTATGTAATAACTGTAATGTGACGTAAATATGATGCAATTTCTCCTATTTAAGACTTCTAACGCATGTTAATAAATTTATTATTTTACAAATTCCTTTCTCTCTTAAAATTCACGTGTAATTATAGTTTTTATGACGTAATTTTTAATAAGTTCCTGCTTTTTATACATAGTTATTTAATTCTAATTCCAAATGTTTTTTGCTGTTTATAATAGTCACGTGTAAATAAATTTTTAATTTATTACACGTATAAATATATATATATATATATATATATATATATATATATATATATATATATATATATTAAGCAAACATTATTGTTTCCGCTGTTTATACAGTTGGCAAAAGTTTAAATTAATATCACTTTCTAAAATCTGTAAAAATTATCTCTCAAAATGCTGAAAATTTGAATTTAAAATAGATATAAATCCTCGAAAAATGAGTCAAATTAAAAAAATAAATCTATCCCAACAAAAAGTTTTCGGTAAAAAAAAAAGCGCCAAGTTCTCCTTAATGTTTCGGCCAGAAAAAGTAGTGATATCTGAAGTTCGCACAAGGGCACAAGTTAAAAGCCAAACATCCCAAATCTTTCATTGAAAATGGCTTCCTGCGACTTGGCCGTTAATGCCTTCTACAGCATTTCAAAATTAATGATTGGAAATTTCGCATTTATGAATTATTTAAATATTAAAATTAATATTAGTATGCAAAGAGGCAAATTCACATAAAGACATTATAAGTAAAAGATTTCTGATAAATACCATCAATTTCAACAAACAATAGTTTTGATTACAGATTATTTAGTCCACATGTGGTTTAACTGCCATTTCGTACGGTCTAAAGCTAAAGTCATTAACATAAAACCTAAGAAATAAAAGAAAATTTACTTTCTTCAAATCTCACAATATGTTACATTATATTTTATTGCATAATATTGAAATCTTGTGCATTGACGAAAGAGATTTTTTTCGTTTGAACATTTATTATAGTTTGTTTGCATACATTAAGAGGTATTCGATTTATAAACTGTTAAAAGCTGATACTAATTTATGTTTTAGCAATTAGGGATATTACCTTATGAATACAAGTATTTTGTTATATTTAACTTCTAAGCATTTAAATAGACTGAAGTGGTTTAAATACTTTTTTTAAATGTGTATTTTACTTCTGTACTTTGTGCCACAAAATGCCTAAATTCAAAAAATGTAGTTGTCATGTAGCTCATTTGTACATACTTTAAAATTTGAAAAACCCTCTCGAAGGCATTAACGGCCAAGTCGCAGGAAGCCATTTTCAATGAAAGATTTGGGATGTTTGGCTTTTAACTTGTGCCCTTGTGCGAACTTCAGATATCACTACTTTTTCTGGCCGAAACATTAAGGAGAACTTGGCGCTTTTTTTTTTTTACCGAAAACTTTTTGTTGGGATATCACTACTTTTTGTATGTTTTTTCTAGTTTTTTCTAAGCTATATTAATATAAAAAAAACTTAAATTTCAGTACTTTTATGTTAGCCGGGAGAAAATCTCCTAATTAGCATTTAGTTTTTTCGCCAAAAGAAGTTTTCATTCTTCACATGTGTAAATTAGAAACAATGCTTTGATTTTCAAATAAAATATTTTGGTTTATGTTATTATTTCTTATTTATTTATTTATTTATTTCTATGTTAAATATTCTATTAAATAAAATGAGGGAAATGCATCTATTTTAAATGAGATGACTGAAAAGTTTATATTTTTAAATGAAATAAATGCAATATGAGCAATAGAGTTAGGGACAGTATTTGGCGATTTGCCATTTCGCGCCCGGCTAGCATAAAAATACCTAAATTTATTTTATTGAGCTTTATAAATTCATACTTTATTTCTTTTTATATTAAAGTACTAGCCGCCTCTAGCAAGCAGTATATACTCTATTAATTGCATATTAAACGTTGCATCATATTACTGTTATTCATAATTTAATTTACTTGCCCATTCTTTCGAAAAGTCGGAAGCTTTTGAGAAATCAAGAGAGAAATCATAAACTCTTTACGATCATGGAAGCACAACATATATTTTGTATTGTTATGTATTTCATTCTTTCATGACAAATATCTCTTAACTCACTTATGCATGTTTCCTTATCAGTTACGATTCGTTCTCTAATGCAGAAATTTTTAATCTTATTAAGTAATCTTTTCTAATTGTATTTTATTACTGTATTTTAACTGATACGATTAGGTACAAGTGAAATTATTCTTATTAAATCCTTTGATAATATCTGCATTTAATAATAATATTGATAATATCTGCAACCATATTGATGCTAATATCTTTTTGTTTCATGCTAACCTTTTCAATAGACTCGATTACGGAAGCATAGAATGTCTACGGGCTCACTGCTATGATCCATTTGAAAATCTATCATTCTTCTCATCTAATCGTGTTGAAGAACTAGGCAATTTGCCATGGTTTTAAGTTTTTAGCTAATTTTATTCGAAACCTGGAAACTAAAATGCGAGGAACCGGATTATAGAAGATTCCTTCTAACGGTACATATCGATTAACAGGTTACATATTATAAAATTATAATAATCATAAGGAGAATTGTCAGTTTCTGTGCTTTAATAGTTTCCGTAAATTCTATTTATATAATACAGAAGTTTCAGCAGAGTAAAGCTTAACAACATAGTCACAGTAAGTATAATAACAGTACAATATATTAACAATAGCAGAGGTTTTGTGCAGTGACGAAACTACTGGCACTTTGGAAATATTTGTACGTTATATTATTTAACTATTCAGATGATATGCGGAAAAATATAAGTAGATGGCTCGCATTAATAATTAACTCATTGAAAAATAGCCACAAACGTCAAATACTCGCCAAGCTTGGCGACATTTAGCGAAGTGTCACCAAATTTGGTAATATATCATGTCAATTCTCAAATTTGGCGACAAAAAATGTTTTGTTTGTTCTGACGTCATAATGATGCATATGTATTATTTATTATACACATACCTATAATATGTATGATGCAAATGTATTACGTATTATATGCATATGTATAATATGTATGATGCATATGTATAAAGTTCTTTAACATTACTAAAACGCACTTAAAGGAATAGTGTTCCATAAATAGTAGGGATATTTGCCAGATTGACCAGAGTGCTATTGAGATTAGAATTCCGACATTTATAACAGACCGGGAGGCGTCTGCACACACCATCACCTCATCGAGTTTACAGCTGAAATTTTAGGATTAGTTAAAACTAGATTAGTACATTAAAATGCAACTGGCCTGTTAAGTCATATATTGGTAGAAACAACCTGAAGACCTAATTTTAGTGGGTGACTGATAGGTTTACTATTGTATTTTCCTGAATCCAAAAGTATGGAAACATGGAGGAATGGGTGCAGGAAAACACAATGGAAAATCCACCAATTAACCGGTAAAATCGGGTCTGTAGGTGGTTTCCACAAAGATAGGACTTGGCAGACCAGTTACATTTTAATACGCTAATCGATTTTTAACTAGTCCTAAAATTTCAGCCGTCAATTCGATGAGGTGATGATCTGTGCAGACGTCTCCTGGTCTTTAATAAAATTTGTTTTAAGGAAGTAAAAGATAGAAATATGGACAGATAAACTGAAATATTTGCCTTATTAAGATTTTTGTAAAAGCATATAAAATTTCATTCAGCTTGAAATCATGTAACACCTTTATAACTCAGGTTAATTTTCTGTAATCGGGTTTTGGCGACTAACATATCTTATCTATAACTATAATCTTTCTTTTGCAGGTTTAAAATTAACAATAAATTAACAGTAAGTAGGCTAATAATACAATATAATAACATTAGCAGCGGACTTCGGACACCGCATCTGTCACACATCGTTAAAGACAGTTTATTAGTTACACATTTCATTTAATTAAAAGCAGATTTTTAAACTTTCATATGAGAATTAGGATATTTTTCCACTATAGGGACCTTGGCGTTTTTTAAAAATCTTGGCGCAATTCGGACTTCAGAAACTGAGATATGTTGCCAACACTGCAAATGGAGGCGTCTTAAATTCAGACACATATGTGACTGAAAAAGTAATTCAGACATTTAAGTGTCTAAATGTGAAATTTCAGACATCATAGATGTCTAAATTTAAGACACATAAGTGTCTTACTATGAGCATGTTATAAATGAACGGAGAAAAATGTCTGAATAATAGTGACATGTCTGAAATTAAGACATTTAGAAATTCAGACACTTAAGTGTCTGAATGCGATACAATTATATCATATGAGTGATGACTGTACGTACAATTGTATTGCAATATGTATATCAGCGCTATCAGAAAATATTTCCGAATGGATGAAAGATATTTAAAATACTCTTTCATCCATTTAATTTAGTATTTATTTATAAATGAAGAAATCATGGGACATCTGAGAAAATTAGAAAAGTTCGCTTACTAAGGTTTGGAGCTAAGTTATTTTTGGCGCAATAATAATTAAATAATTGCTTTTCACAAAATATAAATTTTTCCAAAAATTACTTGTTATCATGATCGTATACAGAATCGCTCACCTAAATACTAAGAGTTATGAGTAGAGGGAGAAAGAAACGTACTGAGGAGCAAGATTTTAGAACATACAGTAAAACCTCCCTAAAGCGACCACGTTCGTTCCAATGAAAAGTGATCGCTCCGAGAGGTGGTCTCTTAATGGAGGTCATGTTTAAATCTAGATTTTAATTTTTGAAAAAAGGTAACAATTAATGTTACTAAAATTTATTTTTCACGTTAGTAAAAGAAATTATAAAAATTTAAGTATCAAAACAAAAGTTAATTATATAAATTAATTACTGCAGAGTTTAAAAAATGAATACATTGACGTTTGCTTTGATTTTACGGTTTTATATTTTATAACTTTTGTTTCCAAGTCTTTTCGAAGTCACGTCAATAAATGCGTTTTTTTTTTTTTTTTTTTTTGACGGGAACAAATAAAGACGATTTGATTAAATTATGTATTTCTTTGAGAGTTTCTCGGCAAAATAGTGCAGGGGAGTTTATAGACCGTCATTCTTAATTTGTCATCAGAGTTCAATTTATTACCTAAAAAGGCACAAAGGGGTTTAAATATTTAAAAGTTACCGGAATAAAAAAAAAAAAAATCTAAACTTAGTTTAGAAGTTTGATGAATAATGCGCACTCCGGAACTATTTTTCTAATAAAATCTTCTTCAAGCGACCAGGAAAAAACGGGATTTGTTTCATTTTCTTCAAAGAAATGGGTCGCTCATGGAGGGAGTTCAACTGGGATGGTCTCTGAATGGAGGTATAATTAGTATTGAGCCTGTGGGAATAAATTTCGTTCCATAAAAAAATGGTCGTTCAGAGAGGTGGTCGCTTAATGGAGGTGGTCGCTTAGTGGAGGTGGTCGCTTAATGGAGGTGGTCACACAGAGAGATTTCACTGTATATGCCTGGGGTCCACAGCCCAGTCCGCTTTTGTAAAATGCAAAATATAAACATGAAGTAGGCTAAACTAAGAATTTATGCCAGAACTCCCCGTGTAAGACAATTTTTAAGAAATTTAAAAATTAAGAAATATTAATCGTTTAAAAATAAGTTTCTAACGATATTTTTTACAATGGAGAACTGATTTCTTTTTCTCTCTCCTCTCTCTGTCTTTTTTTTTTTTTTTTTTTTTTTTTTTTTTTTTTTTTTTTTTTTGAACTGCCCCTCCTCATTTAAGATAAATTTGATATATATGAACACTAATAGAAGAACAGAATTAAAATCGTCTTCTACGAGAAGTTAAGGTGGGGGGGGGGGGGCTCCTCTGGAGAAAAATTTTTAGCAGCATTTTCTCTTAGCGTTTAATTAATATATTGCTATTTGGAAGAGAAAAAGGTATTTTTTAAATAAACAAACGTATAGAAAATATAATTAATTAAATTTCAGGGATGGACAATTGTTCTCTTCATGACCACCGAAAATTCGATATGTTATTTTCTAGTTTTACAATAAAATCTTTATTTAAAGTATGTTTTCTATATGTCTAAAAATAAAAAAACTGCAAAAACTATACTCAAATAAATGTAACACATTAAGAAAAATACCTAATAAAGAAAATAAAACTTTTGTTATTTCTTCTTATTCAGTGATTTATTTCTCGCTGATAAAAAGTTCAAATGAGCTCATCAAGCCTTTTATAACGGTTTATAAACAGTAGGCTGAGATCAGCGACTGCAGTGGTAATTAAAATGCTGATTTCGCCATTTTCTCTTTGTTCAAATTTCAAATACGTCCGTTGGCAACTGGCGCGTTAAAACGATTCTTTCAATGAGGTAGTAATCTGTTTAACAAAGTTGCCCGCAATTTTTTTATGTGTAACATTATTTATATTCTGTGACTGTGTCATATACATAGCTGGAACATTTTTTTTGGAATAATTCATTTATGGAATAATATATGCGATTATTATAAAAATGATACGTTGAGTAATGTGTGCCATCTACATAGATGTATATGCAGCTTACTAATACACAGCTTATAAAGTGCATTTTTGGGATTTCAATAATTGTTCTTGAGAGATTGGAGAATAAGAAAGTGCGTGTGAAAAGTGATTCGAAAAAGCGAATTGAATTAAATTCTGCTTTATATTAAATTATATCATTATGAAAAAAATATGTTGAATAATGAAAAGAAAAATGTCCTCGTTATATATTTTTCAATTATCAGCATTCATCTGAATATTTAGTGAAATATGTAAGAAGAAAGTGTCTATATTTTTGTGTTACCGTTTATATTACATGGATTTACTTTATTACATTTAAGGAAATACTAAAAAGGTAAGAATGTGATTATTTACAAAAATATAATTTTTATTTGGAAATAGAAATTTTCCTTGAACAATATTAATTATGTGATATTAATTATTTAAATCACTTTTTAAAGAATACATCTGTTTATCATATTTGTATCTTTCTATATAGAATAAATATTTTTCAGTGTTACAGTGTTTTTTATTATTTTCGACTAAATTTATTTCATTTTCAGGATTAATTAACTAACTTGCTTGATAATTCTTAAAGCATTCGATTTATAAATAAATGTTTTTCATATAAAATAATATCATCATTGCTTAAATCACTGCTTAAGCATTAAAAGTTATTGCTTGTGTACATTGACACCCAAATTTGTCAACATTTTTAGTATTATATTTTTGTCCAAAAAAAAAAAAAAAAAAAAAAAAAAAGCAGTTGCAGCACTATATAGTTTTTGTTGTGGATACAAGCTATTAATCTGACTATAAAAATGTCAGTAAATATTAGCCATTTAATATAATGTCATTTTTTTAATAGTTAATTTTATTAAAAATATTTTTCTATAATAGCTATATAATGATTTACAATAAAATAAGTAAGGAAATAAATCATTATTTACTTTGTTTAATTGCTTAAAATTATATTTAAGTTTTGTACAACTTCAGATATTGAAAAATTTATTAATATTGATTTATTGATTGTTAAAAAGAAATTACAGATTTAGAACGGAAAAAAGACTTTATTTTCATATTTTACTGCATTTTTCACATAAAATTGGGGGGATTTTTTTTCAACGTTTGTTCATTTTTATAAAAGATACAGAAATAACAATTAAATATGTATTTTTAATGCAAAATAAGTTTTGAAATTAGATGTTATTTCTCTTGCATGTTATTAAAAATATATATATGTTTAACTTTTTAAAGATAGCTTAGTAGCTCTGGTGATTACCATATGCTATATGTAAAAGAAATTGCCTACATGGCAAAATATAATTAAAAAGATCAAGTTATTAAATGATATTGTTATTAATAAACCCTTCCGTTGTAATTTCTAGTTACAGATAATATTAACATGATTTCGTATATGAATTTTTATGTTTAATGACAGATCATTTAATTCTTTTACATTTTCGAAATTAATGTTTTCATGTAACAAAATTAAATTTATGTATAGGAAATGCTATGAAAATTTTTGCTTCAAGTGGAGGGCATAAAACTTGAAAAATAATTATAAAAGTATCAGAATTGGAGCTATCGTGAAATTTTTAATGTTTTATAAATACATTTTAAATTGTTTCTTTGTAAAGCTTTATTAAAAAGTTCGAAATTTATACAGTATTTAATTGCACGATGAAAGAATTTTTTTTTAGACTATGGAAACTTGTTCAAAGTAAAATAACTACATTTATATGTATTTCCTGTGTTTCATCTGTATAACATATTTAAATTTTAAGACACAGAAATTTTCTGACAACTTTCAACGTCAAAAATATTCTGATTTTTTATAGGATTATTTTTTATTATCATCGGAGAATGCATCCATTTGCGCAAAGCAATTTATTGTACTTATTATATATCATATTGCATACTTTTAGATTAGGATGAAGTTAATGACAAAGGATATATTTATCCAAACATATATTTACATGTTCATATATATATATATATATATATATATATATATATATTAAGTCATCAATGTGTTTAAATTTTTGTTGCTGTATATGTAGTAGGGGGAAGGGGGGGGGGGGGTAATCAATGTAAGCCGCTGGTACTGGAACTTATTAGAACCACATTTCCTATACTGTCAAAAAAAAAAAAAAACATTTTCTAACTTTTTTAGAATATATTTATAACTGTATATATTAAATAAAACCTCTCAATAGCAGACACCCTAGGACCGTAGAATTTGCCCGCTATTTAGAGGTTTTATTTTCATATGTAAAAAAAGTCCAGAGTGTACAAATACCCAGCATACTGAGACTGAGTACAAATTATACAAAATATGCTTCAATATATTATTAATCTGCTTTTCAATCCACAACATTTGTGGATTGAAAAAAGTGATCGCTATACAGGTGTCTGCTATTCGAGAATGCCCGTTATTACTGAAGCATACAGTAAAACTTCTATAACTGGTCACTCCCGAATAGCGGACAGCTCTATTTAGAAAAATATAAAGCGGGGTAGTGTTTCTTCTAGAAGCAGGACCTGATTAAAACATGGAAACTGATCCGCGGCCCTGCCCCCTCACCTTCCCATCGATTTTTGTGGCCCCAAATTTGGTATGCAATTTTACGAATTCAATTTTTTTATATATGTTTAGGTTTTTTAGTATTATAACCACATACAAAATTATCATATTAGGATTATAATTTCAGGAGATATTAATAAAAATATGAAAATGCAATTTAACATTAGAAGCTCTAAATTTTGAATGCTTATAATTCAAAAACTTATCATTCAAATGACTAGAAATTTCGTTTCTAGGCATAGTTTGAACCGAAAATTTAAAATATAGTGTCAAAATTGGGTGCATCTATTGGAAAAAAAAAACAAAGTTTGGTCTAATTTTGATTTGTAGATGGCCCCTATGCAAATTTTAAATACATCATTTAAAAGTAGACTTTATTTCCAGACGATTGGTACCAGTAACTTTCTTCTATTATTGTTGTCTTCTAGTTGCAGAGTTAGTAGGAGATGTTTATTTTTTTTTTCGACGACTGTTCCAATCATGTGGATAAGAAATCGCTTTTGCGACTGATACTGCTTGTGTGATCGCAAGCAACGTGGGGAGCAGAAATGAAGGGTACTCAAATCATAATGAAGGATTTCTGTGTCCATTGATATTTACTATATTATTTATCGTTTGAAAAGAGCCAAATAAACAAGAAGTCCATCCAGAATCTTATAACTACTGCTCGTCTCAGGCGCCGATGTGCGGTTGTCAAATGTTTAAGCATTTCTTGGTAATGATAAATAGCATAATAATAAAAACGAAGGGGGATAAAGAAAAGTAAGTGTTTCGTGCTCAAATTTTTTTTAATGCTCGGATCTCATATGCTGATAATTTTGTGAAATCTAGTGCTAGATTTTATTTAACACAGAAATAAAAATCCAAAAAATGCTTAAACTAATTGACTGGGAATATCTAATTTAAATAGAAAAAAATTGTACAACAAAGAAGGGATCGAATTTTTTCCGAAGAAGTGAATCATTTTTTATAAATGGGAATAATTTGTTACCATAAAGCAGAGCTGATTGCAGCATGGACAAACTGGGCTTTTTCTACGTTAGCTTTACGGGCCCACAAATTTGGTATGAAATTTCCATAAATCTGATATTTTAAATTTGTTTTGATCTTATACTTATTTTAATAAATATTTTGTACTTTTAGAATATGATTAGGTTAAAGAAAAGGATATATTTACCCAAATATGTATTTGATGGCATCGAGCAGTCTTAATTTTTTTTTGTAGCAATATATGAAGGTGGTGATGGGGGGGGGGGGGCGAATAAATACTAGATCTTTGGGCTGGAATTAATTTAATAAAAATTTTTGATGCCGTAGGGCATATATGAAATCACATAAATACATATTTAGGTGAATATATTTATAGATATTATCCTATTCTAAAACTACAAAATACTGATTACGATCATAATAAAGTCAAAACTGATATAAAATATCAGCTTTATAAAAATTTTGTACCCAATTTGGGGTATCCTAAAATCAGGGGGCAGAGAAGCATCCTAGTTTTACCACGCTGCAATTAGCTCTGCTTTATGGCAACAAATTATTCTCATTTATAAAAAATGATTCAATGTGGTCAAATATGGCTGCGTATATGACTTAGAAAGAAAAGTGGTCAAAGATGGCTTCATATTGGCAAAAAAAAAAAAGGTTCAAAGATGGCCGCAATTAAGACACTTGAAATGTCTGAAATTCAGACGCAAGAAGTGTCTAAAATTTTTAAGACACTTTAAAACGTCTGAAAATCGAACACTCCAGTTTCAGTCACTTATGTGTTTGAAATTCAGACGCAAGAAGTGTCTGAAAATTTTCAGACATTTTAAAACGTCTGAAAATTGAACACTGCGTTTCAGACACTTAAGTGTCTGAATTTCAGACACTTCAGTTTACAGTGAAATGATATAAACAACTATGAAAACAAACCTGATGAACTTTTATGTTATTTATATATGTACTATTTATATACATATAAACATTTAATTTATACACGTATAAAATATTGTTTTTTATATACAAATTATTTATGTTGGTATATAAAA
Organism: Maratus speciosus; assembly: GCA_963932465.1. Lineage (NCBI taxonomy): Eukaryota > Metazoa > Arthropoda > Arachnida > Araneae > Salticidae > Maratus > Maratus speciosus. The sequence goes on from OZ010786.1 coordinate 27,151,017, forward strand.
ATAAATAAACGGGTTCCTTACATTAAATAAATTGTATACATATGGAAAAAATTGCTTGTGTATATGACACAGTAGATAGGTTGCCAGAAGATACGTTATTATCAAATTTCTTTTCTCGTCAAGGCTATTTTCTCTATTTCGCCAAGGCTACTATATCGGAAACATACCGAATTGAGGTTATATTTTGTTAAATGTTTTATTGTTTTAATATCGTGAATATATCATAACGTATACTGATTAAAATTTTTAGGTATATTCATTTTTTCTATTTAACAAACATCTTTGGAAAAGCATATATATTAAATGTTATTCTGCTTGAAATCACGTGACCCCCTTGAAAACTCTGTAATCGAGTTTTGGCGGCCAACATTGGCACAATTGAATGTGTTAAGGAACTGTTTACGGCCAAATCAATACCCCCTGTTTGAAGGGTTTAGAGGCGGAAATTCTGTGTTTTCAGATTTTTCTGGTTAATTGTGCTACAAACCCGACTTACTTGTGAAATTTCACGATTCTACGGCTTTTAGAAGTACTTTAGTTATTTGATGATGCGAAGTGAGTCAGTGACAAAAAAGCGCTTTTTCGGAATTTAATATTTCGAAAACTACTTAATACAGAAACATGAAATCGTGGAACCTTAGTTCAGTTTGATCATGCGAACATGTGTATAAAAGAAAAAATTCTATATCTCTCCCTAAAACGACGTTATGAGGGGGTGAAAAGCATGCCAAAATGGTTCAGGAAAAGGTAGCTTACGGCTTGTGCGAACTTGGCGGACGCACTGCCGTGCTCCCAGATTCTGCACACCGGGAAATTATAACGTATAAAACGAACTAAAAATTATTAAATTCCGATGTATAGTTTTTGCTACTATAAAACTTTTTTAGTGGAACGATTTTGTCCAACTTTAGCATTAAATATCTCTTAAAATAATTCTTTGATTTGAAAACTGTCTGATCAGCGTGTTTATCAAACATTTCTGTATAACACTACCGATTTTCATATTTTTGTATGCATTATTTTTCTTAATATTAACGAAGAAAGACCTCCGGTCACAAAAAATTCATAACCGGCGGCGGCGGCGGTGACTGCGGCAGTTACTTTTTTTTAGAATAGAGAGATGGTACTAATTTATACTGTTGCCAAATGTATAAACAGCGCAAACTATAATGTTTGCTTCAAATTAAAAATTTATTTACACGTGACTATTATAAACAGAAAAAATCATTCGGAATTACAATTAAATAATTATGTACAAAAAGCAGGAACTTATTAAAAATTACGTCATAAAAAGTATACACGTGAATTTTAAGGGAGAAAGAAAATTGTAAAATAATAAATTCATTAGCATGCGTTATAAGTCTTAAATCGGAGAAATTACGTCATATTTACGTCACATTACAGTTATTACATAAAATGAACACAAAATATTGCAAAACAGTTTAAATTTAGAAATTGCGCTAGACATTTATTTGATATTTTGAGAGGATCTTTTCAACTATTTTTGTTAGGAAAGCGCAAATAATATTTCATTTCTAACAAAAGTATTTTCACGTGAATATTTAAAAGAGAAAGAATAGCTTGGTCAAAATTATGTCAGATTAAAAACGAATAATTTAAAATGTCTCATTTAAAAGAACTTCCTTTTCGCTTTGTTAAAAAATACCAGGAGACAAAGACTGTTTACTTAATTCCTTTTATATTAGCTTATTTTGAAATGTTGTTACACGTGTCTACGTCATCAAGTTATTTTTATTTCGACGTTTTATCTGTATTTTTTATTAATGTTGTACTAATTTATTTGTTCTTTCGTTATTTAAAATAAAAATTATGTCTATTTTGTATAATTTGGCGAGTGGTTTGGCGATTTATATAATTTGGCGAAATTGATGACGGGATAATCAAGTAGTACCACAGCGGATTTGGCGTTAAAATTCCCCAATCAAAGACAAATGAATAGAAATCCGTTTATAGGGAGATCGCCACTGTTTTTTAAATTATAATTCAATCTTTCGAAATTTTTTTAAAGCCGATCAAATTAGCGTGCATTTAGAGTTTACGGTGTCTGGACGGGGGTTGGCCAGCGTAGCTCGTAGGGGGCCGAACCCCTTAGTTTTTAGAAAAAAAAATTGTCCGAGTGTCTGTATGTGTGTGTGTCTGTAAACGCTCTATCTCCCGAACAAGTTGAGATAGAGATTTGAAATTCGGTGTGTACTTAGGAAATAATAATGGGAAGAAGCCTATTGAATATCAGTAACCTCGATTAAACGGAACTTTTTTTTCGGACTCTTGAAATATTTTTTCTGATAAAAGGTATACATAATTTTTCGAAATTGTTTCTTTGAAGGAATGAATATAAATGACAATAAAAAAACATAAATTTTGCTTCATTAATGAACTCGATCGGATAATTAGTTGCCGAGATATTTGTAATTCTATTTTTCTCACACTTCGATTTTTCATGACCCTGTATTTCATTCAAATTTCAATTCAAATATATATTTTAATTGGAAATGAGACGTTTAATCCGATGCAGTAAACTGTTAGTTAATACAATTATAATTTTTTGAGTTATAAGGATTTTTCTTTTACGCAATTCGGTACTACTCGATTATCCCGCCGACCAAAAACTATCGCCAAACTATAAGATTAAATGCCAATAATGGCTTATCGTAAATGTCAAGCATTTAATGCCTCTCCATACTTATAAGGGGGTTTACCATAGGGGGACCCTGTTCTGTCGCCAAATAGCGGCAAGTTTGTCGCCAACTTGTGGCTAAATCGCCAAATTTGGCGGTCAAAATTAGTCGCCAAAAGTGACGCCAAATTGTCAGTATCTCTAATATTTCGCCAAATACCCGTAGACTTCCATTGTAAACCAATAGCGTTTACTTGCTTACAGAAAATCAAAAAATTGAGATACTTTAATGCAACAAAATGTAGCATAAGGGGTTATATTAATTATATTTAAGTCCAAATAAATTAAATTATGAATAAAAGTAACATGGTACAATGCTTAGCAAATATCACATGTTTTATTTTCATATTTTATATTGTCTATATCCATTATGGGTAAGTATTACGGGGGCCCCCAACGACTAGTTTTACCTTGGAATAGTTGGATATACCACATCAAGGTGCTCTGAATTTTGTTTTTGTTACGTGTGAAAATAAAAGAACTTCGCCTTTCTTCTCTAATTGGTATTTATTTAAATTTATAATTTATTTAAATCACCTCAAAAGTATGATAAAGATTTTTAAAAATACAGATTATTCATTTTCGTTATCTGAAACATTTGTACGCCGAAGAAATAAAGAGAGCATTGAAACTGTTTAAAAAAGACAATATATACACAAATCCTGAAATTGAAGAGATTGCGAAGTCTGTACACAAAAGAGATCAAAATATTTTGTAAAATAAGTTACCAATGCAAGACGACTTAAATATGCAAAAAAAAAAGAAAAAAACAGAAAGAAAGAAAAGAAACACGTACATATCTTAAAACAAGCAAAGGATATGAGATTTCAATGATATTAAAAAATAAAATGACATACACAAAAATTGACCTTTTATAAAATTATTTTATTTCTCAATTATGTATGATGATTATACTAAGTTTGAAAAGTATCAACCAGTGTAGAAGCTTTAATTAGGTCTTATTTTAATAAATATTTAATTTTCAGATGTCTAAGAATGTCTGTAGAAAAACTAATAATTCCATTTTTAATTAAAAATTAAAATAGTCTCGGAAATACTTCATTTCTCCTCTTTTTTTTTATTTACAGAAATTAAAAACATCGTTTTAAAATGCCATACTATTTAACTGAATTTAGATAACAGATCAGTTTGGGAATTCAATGGGAATTAACTCCGCTAGAATCCCGCATGATTGGAAACTCAATCTAAACTAATTATTTAACAATCTTCAATTATAGTACTTAGCATAAAAATCTCATTTTATTTTTATAAATTTCAAAACAAAATTATATTTGTATGACTAGATTTTAAATGTAACAAAGTAAAAAAATCTTAAATCGTCGTTTACAAATAAATTTACCATTATACAAACGAAAATTTAGTTTATCCAAGAATAATATTGATCTTAACTATGGAAAATTCTTTGTTTCTTTTAATATTGATGTATTCATTTTTTAATTAAAGTATACACTTTAATTTAAATTAAGGGCAAGTAATTCTAGTTTGATGCTTTGTAATGAAGCATTTAAATATTTTCAAATTTTTGTTAAAACTTTTAAAACTCAATTCTTTATAATGTAAATCAAATATTCAATAAATAAACACAATGAATACATAATTAAATTGTCTTCTCCCAGAGTATTTAAATTCTTCAAACTTAAATAAATTGAAAGCATTTGTTTAGGAATTATTTTTATTCATTGCCAGAACGGAAGTTGAATATTGCAATGACATAAAAACTGTCATTTACAATATCACTTATAAATTATCGAAGTGAAACAAATTAATTTTGCAGAAGTTCTTTTTTTTATAATAAAGGCTTTAAAAATAAATTTTACAATGAGAAAAAACGAACAAAATGAATGCTTGCATTTAACTATCATTTTGTAAAAAATAACAAATTGAATTATATCAACCGTAAAGAGCATCGGAGTGCTTTTATTCGCTTGGTTTAACAAAAATATGAATAAAAATAAATTTTTAGCATGAAATATTTTTGCAGGTGAATATGATACATATACTGTGTTCTGCATTGAAAATATATTTTATTTCTTGTTAGCAGGGTATTATGAAAAATAAATATTTTTTACTGTCTTTAAAAATGACGCAATAAATTTTGCATGTAGAGGAGTGTTGTATAAAACCGGGTAAGCGGGTAAAATCGGGTAGCACATATTCCTCCTTGATTTGAACTTTTGTGTATCGGCCAACATGAGGCATTACTTGTCAAACGTCATTATGGCATTTGTAGCTGAACGATACCCTACTGTGTGTGGTTATTTTTTGTGTGAAGGCTTTTGCTTGAATTACTCTTAAAAATTGTTTCGTTTGATTCTGCTTTACGCAAATATTAGCTGTTTATCAGTATATTAAATATTGGTAAGTAATATTTGGAATTCTTTGCTTTTCTGCTAGTATTTTGACAGTTTTATTGATCTTTTACTATAGGACTGAGAGTAATGTTGCAATGTATTTAAGTCTGTGTCATGTTGTGGTAAAACCGGGTAGGTAAGTTTGTGTTAAAACTGGGTATATCCGGTTTTATTACACACTCATGAAGTGTTTTTTTAGGTTAGTTAGTAAGTTAGCATGAAGCTATAAATTGCAATTTAATGTTGTTAGGAACTGTTAACACCTTGATGTGTCATTCATAGCAACTCTAAACTCATACTGCAAACAAGAGGTGAGGAAGTGGTTAATTTCAAATCCTGGACGATCTGTAAGAACTTACTAAATTGGAAAATTATTCAAAGCAGCAGTTGCCATTGCTCCAAACAGACTGTTTGAGAAAACAGGGATTTCCTCCTACAACAGGGATATTCTTCCAGGCCATCTTTTTTCTCCTTCGGAAAATGGCAGAGAAACACATAAAAGTCAGTGATAACACACATTGGTCTAAGCAGCTATAGGTTGGAATAGCTGCAGCAATAAATATTTCACAAACATAACAGGATAATGAAGCTAATTCTTCTACATCTAAAAGTGTTGACATCACATATCCAGCAAATAACATTTAGCTTTTTCCATTGACATATCAGATTGTGTTACCCAGGAATCCGCATTTAAAATTTCACCTAAAATGTTATTACCACCTCGCCAGGAAGACTTTAGGATTCTGAAAAGAGCTGGGAAAAGAAGGATAAAATTTTTATTTTGAGTTCTTCGCCCTATAAATTAAATCTGAAAACAGATATTAAGGAGAAAGAAATCAAACAGCATGAAAAACGAGAACGGAAGATTCACAAAAAGAAAAAGAAATTAAGAATCAACAGAAAAAGAAACAACAACAAAAAAAAAAGGTTTAGGAGAAATCCTCAGAATATTATGAAGATAATGAATTCTGAATGTTTTTCAATGAACTTTACTCAAATTCAAAATCCAAAAAAGGTTGGATACAATGTTTGAAATGCCATGGATGGGCACACGAAGCATGTAGTATGAAGAAGAATATGATAACAAAATCACTTGCGATTTTAGCAGTTAAAGTAACTCTAAGACTTCTAGTGTAAAATAGATAGGCATATACAATGTAGAAAATTTGCCGCAGACTTATTTTTGACACATGCAAGAACACATGTGCAATTTCATTTTGCTAAAAATAACAAAAATGCATTTCTTTATTACATTAATGAAGAATTTTTTTGACAAAAATAAGTTTTTCAGGAATTTTAAATGGATACCCGGTTTTATCCAACCAATAGGGTAAAACCGGATTTTTGCATATGTCTGAAAAAAAAGCTATTTTTTATATAATCAATTATATTTTTCATCGAGAAGAATATGTTTCATTATAGCCAAAGATTCATTTGAAATTAAAAACGTAGGCCAGAGTTTGTTTTCCTATTTGATTGCATTTGATGCCAATAAACATTTGTAGAGCTGAGTGGATGAACTACATGCTTACATACGATTATGCTACATTTTCTTTTTTTTTTTTTTTATCTTTTGGATGAAAGCGTTATGAGGCAACGTATCACATGGTGAAGCTAAAATACTAAGATTCCATTTAGTCTTGAAGATTTGAGACATTATACATTAATATTTCATATTTAATAACGTCAATAATAGAAATAACTTTTAACATTTGAAAAGTAAATATGAATAAGTTTTTCTGAGATAGTTTAGTACCATACCTGTTAATATTTTAAACACATGGGATCAAATAGAAAATAAATCATTAAAATTTACCGCAAAAACTTCAAATTTTTTCAAATGTAATTTTTGTTACATAACATGTTCATCCACTTAGCTCTTCATTTATGGTACCCAATTTTGCATAACCTTCCCCGAGGTATTATAATATAGTTTTATAATATATATATCAGTATATATTATAATGAACTTAATTCTTTTACGTAGAAACATTCCCTTGAAAAATTAAATATTATGTATCGTATTTTGTTTATATAATGCCATAAAGATATATTAAGAATTTATATTGATGGACTACATTCTCATTTTGTTCTAAAGGTTCAAAAATTTGGTTCAAAATATGACTATATCTGAAATACTGGACTTATTTATATCGAACTAGCAGGCTAAGACCGCTGCGCTGGTCCATTTTTCAAATAAACCTTCAATCAAACAAAATGGATAATTCGACCTTGTATTTTAAATTAATGTGGACCTTCACCTCGAAAGTCCTTCCGCATTTTCTGAATACGCATCGAACGCCATTGCGCTGTTACATTATCTAATGCGTTAGACGAAATTCGGGCAATTCAGAAGCAACTCTTTAGCACATCGTGTAGAGTTTGGGAGGAAAATGCGGCCATTATGATCATCATCAGAAATTAAAATGTTCTCTAACCACCACATTACTAAAAAATAGAGAATTACAATGATTGCAGTGATTGACCATTTAACTTAAAGAATGTTCTGTCTATTCACTTTCGTTTGTTAGTTCTTTTACTCCGGGCTTCTCAGCTTGGTGCTGTGTGTGGATCGGATAACATAAATACAATCTTTCTCTACGTTACATTATATTTGCTAATATACGTCTTCTTTTCTCAGGTTTCCTACAGTTTCTTATCTTCGAATTCCAGTAGAGTAAATACAGTCAAAACAGTATTTAACTTTTATATTTTAATCATGTAAAAGTGGATATTTAAAGCTGAATTGTGTTAATAAAATTAAAACAATGAATATACCAGTTTTAATCATGCAATTCTTAACCTCGATTACTAATAACTTCGATAACTAATAACCTTGATAACCGATTCAAATAGAAAACTACACCTCAAGTTTTCATTCAATAAAATCTTCCCAATCATCCGTAATCGGATTGATGTGAAACATTAGAAAAGTTCGTTACGGTATGGCTACAAATGTACAAGAATTAGCTACAAAACAGAGTTAATTACGTGCCAGACTACATTCCATTAAATAATGTCAAATTGCTGTTGATTGAATTTTAGATCATTCACTATCAAAACTCTTTGCGAATGATAAATAAAGTTAGTTATGCAAAATTCTATGTAATGATCTTTTTGGCAAACCGAAGATTTTTTTCAAATTTCTCTAATGCGTGTAATAAGAAGGAGAAATAAACATGCTTGTTATTTTCACGAGGTAATTATTCATCAGTCTGTTGCCTAAATAAAACTAAAAACGTTAATTTGTGACTGCGATCAGCTGCTCGGGCTGTGCATCAGCCAAAATTGCTTTATAATGATTGGAATTTTATGTGAATCTGAGGTACTTTTTTTTTAAACCTAGGCTAAATGAACAGATATTGTTCCATTGGCCACCGTTCGCATTTGAAAGTTTTTTTTTTTTTTTTTTTTTGTACATTTAAGGTGATGCTTTTTTAGCAATAGTAAAATGACTGCAGATGAAAAATATATAATAGTAAATATTCTTTTAACATTTTGATCCATAATAAAAAAAACGTAAATTTACTAATCGATAAGTACAAAATTCGCATAATCTTCTGAAATCGGATTTACCGTCGACGGCTTCCTTCAAATATAAACGAATTTTCCAACATTATATAGTAAATTCGCGAATTTTAGGGTGGTTGATTATGGAAGATTCATCCAATATATTTTATAACATTTCTAAAAGAAGGGAGTATATGGGGAAAAAATGACGAATTACATGAAATCGAAAAGTGATTTCAGAAAGTTGCAAAATGTTTTCTTTCGTAATAGTAATAACGCATAATTGCTTACATTTTCTTAAGAATAATCTTTACTACTTAACACTGCAAGCATTGAACGTTTCTATAAGGGAATTTGGAGTTATGTTTTGGTACTACTTAGTTATCCCTTCGACCAATTTCGCCAAATTATATAAATCGCCAAAACACTCGTCAAATTATACAAATTAACATAATTTTTATTTTAAATAACGAAAGGACAAATAAATTAGTATAAAAATTAAAAAAAAAAAAACATAAATTTACTAATCGATAAGTACAAAATTCGCGTAATCTTCTGAAATCGGATTTACCGTCGACGGCTTCCTTCGAATATAAACGAATTTTGCAACATTATATAGTAAATTCGCGAATTTTAGGTTGGTTGATTATGGAAGATTCATCCAATATATTTTATAACATTTCTAAAAGAAGGGAGTATATGGGGAAAAAATGACGAATTAAATGAAATCGAAAAGTGATTTTAGAAAGCAATTTTGTTGCAAAATGTTTTCTTTCGTAATAGTAATAACGCATAATTGCTTACATTTTCTTAAGAATAATCTTTACTAATTAACACTGCAAGCATTGAACGTTTCTATAAGGGAAATTGGAGTTATGTTTTGGTACTACTTAGTTATCCCTTCGACCAATTTCGCCAAATTATATAAATCGCCAAAACACTCGTCAAATTATACAAATTAACATAATTATTATTTTAAATAACGAAAGGACAAATAAATTAGTATAAAAATTATTAAAAAAAAACATAAATTTACTAATCGATAAGTACAAAATTCGCGTAATCTTCTGAAATCGGATTTACCGTAGACGGCTTCTTTGAAATATAAACGAATTTTCCAACATTATATAGTAAATTCGCGAATTTTACGGTGGTTGATTATGGAAGATTCATCTAATATATTTTATAACATTTCTAAAAGAAGGGAGTATATGGAAAAAAAATGACGAATTAAATGAAATCGAAAAGTGATTTCAGAAAGCAATTTTTGTTGCAAAAGGTTTTCTTTCGTAATTGTAATAATGCATTATTGCTTACATTTTCTTAAGAATAATCTTTACTACTTAACACTGCAAGCATTGAACGTTTCTATAAGGGAAATTGGAGTTATGTTTTGGTACAACTTAGTTATTTCGTCGACCAATTTCGTCAAATTATATAAATCGCCAAAACACTCGTCAAATTATACAAATTAACACAATTTTTTATTTTAAATAACGAAAGGACAATTAAATTAGTATAAAAAATATAAAAATACAAATAAAACGTCGAAATAAAAATCACTTGATGACGTACATACGTGTAACTTGCTTAAAGTCAAGTGACTGTGACATTTACGATCAACCAAATTTTCAGATGCATTTTTCTTAACCTGATGCAAAAGATAAAGGGCCAAATCTTATTTCAATTGCAATATTTTAACTGAGTAATTTTTTAAGCATTACGAACATTCCCTTTCATGTTTAAATTAAATATTTTCGTTTTTTAATTTTCTTTTTTTGTTTAAAAAAAAATATTAGCAGTTTTTTCTTTTATTTTTCGAGGTGTAATGGCCGTTTCAATTTCTTTTTATCAATGATGAATTTCGCCAAGAAGTAAAATGGTAACCTTGTCGTCTAAAATAACAGAATTTCCGTCATAATTCTATAAGTAATCTACGTAGAATGTTGCGTTATAGCTTAAAACCTTGCATGAAGCGATACCTATCTAACAGTATAAGTTCCGTCAAAATCCATGCAGTAGAGCTCGAAATATAGAGATTCGGAACGAAATTTCCTTTTGGATTTTATATACAAGTAGATTGTATGATGCAAAGTACGTAATACACTTTTTTCCAAAAATTTAGGTACTTTTCTAGTATAGGGGTCTTAGCATACTTAATGAAGCTTGGCGTAATTTGGGCTTCAGAAAGATAGATATTTGTTTCTAAGTGATATAAACAGCTATGAAAACAAACTTTATGAACTTTAAGCTTCTTTACATATGAATTTATATAACCTATAAACATTTTAATTGTATCTACATTATTGTTTTTTCATATACAATTTAAATCTGTTTGTATATACACGGCGCACACTTCGAAGAAGGGAAAAATAAGAGCAGCTTACCGCTTTTTAGTTCTTCAATGTTATACGATTCCAGGACTGCAGGCACGCGCTATTTTGAGAGGAAAAAAACATTCTTTTGATGAGAGATCATTGTAATTTTTAATTAATATGTCAGATAATTATTAAAATACTTAAAACCTCATTTCCCTCATGACCTGCCTTAGACTATCTCATCCAAATTTTCGTACATCTATTTGCGGTAGATTTTCGTAGCCACATGACGACACACACATACACACATACACACAGATAAACATCTTTAATTGATTAGTAAAAATAGACAAAAATGTACTAGTGTATCCTAAAATTAATATTTTATAAAACCTCAAACAAAAATCTAAGTATTATCCTTCTATATATATATATAAAAGTTTTGATTTGGAAATGGACCAATGAAAATCTGCGTAGATATTCCCGGCAGATCGGCATCCAATTTGAATGCTTAAACATGGCCTTTCTTCGTTAATATTAAAAAACTGTTGCATACAAAAATATGAAAATCGGTAGTGTTATAGAGAAATGTTTGATAAACACGCTGATTCAGACAGTTTTTTTTCAAATCGAAGAATTGTTTTAAGAGATATTTAATGACAAAGTTGGACAAAATCGTTCCATTAAAAAAGTTTTATAGGAGCAAAAACTGTACATAGGAATTTAATCATTTTTAGATCATTTTATGCGTGAGAATTTCCCGGTGTGCAGACTGTGTTTATTTTTTTAATTTGATTCATTTTTTGAGGTTTTATTTCTATTTTAAATTCAAATTTTCAGCATTTCAAGAGATATTTTTTACACATTTAAAAAAATAGTATTCATTTAAACTGTTGCCAACTGTATAAACAGCGCAAACAATATTGTTTGCTTCAAATTAAAAATTTATTTACAAGTGAGTATTATAAACAGAAAGTATAAAAAGCAGGAACTCATTGAAAATTACGTCATAAAAACTATATTTACACATGAATTTTAAAAGAGAAAGAATATTGTAAAATAATTCATTAACATGCGTTAGAAGTCTTAAATGGGAGAATTTACGTCACATTTACGTCGCATTACACTTATTACGTAAAATGAACAAACAGTAACATTGCAAAACAGTTTAAATTTAAAAATTGCGCGAGACATTTATTTGATATTTTAAGATGATCATAATATTTCATTTCTAACAAAAGTATTTTTACGTGAATATTAAAAAGAGAAAGAAAAATTTGGTGAAAATTACGTCAGATTATAATTGTCAGATTCAAATTATAATTCAATCTTCAGAAATCTTTTTAAAGCCGATCAAATTAGCGTGCTGTTAGAGTCTGCGGTGTCCGAACGGGGGTTGACGACCCCCGTTCCCTTTTAACAAAAAAAATTAAGGATCCACAAAATTTAATATTTACTCGCATCTCACATGCAAAACATACAAAATATGATTACAAAATCTAAACCAAATAATATTTTAGAATATTATAAAAGCCACAGCACCGAAAACGAACACCGTACATAAAACAACTAAACTCAGATGAAATTTGTAATAACTTTAAACGCACCAGTGGCCCTGAATATCTTCTTTATGAACGGTGTCACTAATAGTAAGATAATTTTTTAAGGAGCCTCCCTACTTTTTCTCGATAACATAATCATTCAATATTTCGTTTTTAATTTTTAATTTTTTTTTTATGTTCATTATAAAAATTGGGAAAGAGATATATTTGTCAATCAGTTCGCCAATTGTGAAGTTTATGAATCTAGTTGCACAATTTCTTTGAATTTTATGTATGTAATTATGTATTTCAGACACTGCTCTTAATATGTTAGCTCATTAATAACCACTTGTGTCAAAAATATTTTTTGCTGACAGGATGATACTTAACCCACTGTAGCACCATACATACCGAACTAACCGTGGACTTCTCCGTTCATACTCTGTAACCGTTCCATACTCTGTACCCTGTGTAACCGTTCATACTCTGTAACCGTTCCATACTCTGTAACCTGTGTAACCGTTCGTACTCTGAATAATGTAAATAACAGCTGGAAGTCATTTATCAGAAAGGAAATGTTAGAAATGACCGCCGACAGTACAACTACGAGGGTGGGGGGGGTGGGGGGCTTGCAGCAGCAAGAGAAAAGAATTAATTAAACCTCAATTATGATGAAACATGGGTGCATGCAATGATATAGTTACTTATAATGAAATGATTGAATGTGGAATATGGAATATTTAAATATGAAATTATTAACAATATTTAGAGTTGGGTTGGTTGGTTGGTTGTATTTATGACGGCCAATTATCTGCACGAGGGATATAGGCCCAGGGGGGGGGGGGGAGTGCCCTTCGTGGGGGTCTTTCTAAGGGAACCTAACCCGTATTAACGCTTGGAAATCCAAGGTTCGAAGAAAACCACGAAAACTCCGAACGATTAGGCCGACGGGCACGATTGGCTTCGAACCCAGCACTTCCCGCCTACCAGCTTCGAGAGCAGAACCTCTCAGCCACTGGTGGGGCATTTAGATTTGGGATTCAGATATAAAAGAAACCGTAATATATCCTTCAATAATTATTTTAAAAAAATGTTTATCTTCAATTAGTCTAAATGAGCAAGTTTATAAACTATTTAATATCTAAGTAATCTGAAAATTAGTGAAAGAAAATAAAACTGAAATGTATTATAGATTTAGTAATTAAATAATTCTGTCTACAGTGCTATTATTGAAACGTATTACATGATTTATTCATAAAACAAAAAACAAATCTTATCTTAATAAACATGTAAATGCTGCAGCCTAATCCATTTTAAGCACATTAATGAGATTTTCGTAAAATTATTTTCCATCATATTATGTTTCTTATTGTTTTGTCTCTGCCTTCTTATTTTTATTTTTCAATTTGTACTTCTTAAATGTATTTTTTAATGTGTAAAATGATTAAAAAATAGATTGCGTTACATGTATACATTGCATAATTATGCTTTATAACAGAATTAGTGCGTTCCTCCTAATTAGTTTTCCAAAATGTTTGATACATCTATTTTTTTAAAGTAATGATGATTGAAACATAATCTACAATATTTACAATGGAGAAGCCGTTATGTTTTTTTTCTTCCATTAACTGGAAAAAACTTAAATAAATAAATAATTAACTTAAAATATTCTTACTTTGTTTTTATTTTATTAAATGCTAGAATCCTTCTCACTTTTTATGGATTAAAGACGTTTTAAATTTCATTATTTATGATTGCAGAAGTGCCATTAATTTACATAAGAAAAAACTTAATTTTATACTAAAGATTCTGACTCTTAAAGCTGTAAGGAATAGTTACTGAATATATATCATTTTTTATCGCTCTTTGTTTCTTGAATAAAAAAACAAAGTAGTAAAATAAAGAAACTTTGTTGTGCGTTAAATGATTTTAGGGGTGAAATTTAGAAAAAAAATTATCTTATATTTTGCTAACTTCTGTTTTTTTATGTGTTTAAAAAAAAGTAAAACAAAAAAAGTGAATACTAATTTCATTTTTTAATGTAAATCGTGGTCTTTAAATTATAACGGAATATTACTTTTTCACACACATTTGTTTTTATTTATGTTTGTTTATGACTGTTTATGTACAGTCACTGTATATGTATCAATTATCAATATAAACTAATAACAAGATTGATTAATACTATAATACAAAAAGAAAAAATACCAAAAGAAATCCTCGAATCATAAAAAAGGAGATAAAAACGATTCTCAAAGTATAGAGGAATTTATGTAACTAATCCGATAATGAAGATACCGGGCAAGTTAGTATGAAATCGACTAGAAGACGAATTTAACACATCTGAAGAACTATGTGGCTTTAGAGCAGGGACGTCAGATACAGATCATTTATTTACAATTAGACAACTAGTACAGAAGAGTTAAGAAAAAATGAAAGAGATACACATATAGATTTATAAGATTTATAGATTTAGAAAAAGCATACGATAGTATACCCAGGAAACTTTTGTGGAATGCAATGGAAATTGCCAATATACGTAAGCCAGTAACAAACCTGGTGAGACTTATATACAAAACTATTACATGTCAAATAAAGAAGGAATCTACAATTTCAAAAGAATTTAAAACAAACAAAGGACTTTTCCAGGGATGCTGCATGTCGCCCACACTATTCAAAATATACATGGATGTGGTGTTAAAGGAATGGACAAAAATGTGTGAAAAGATGGGCGTAAAAGTAAAGAATGATAAATATTTATATCACAATGTATATTTCAAACGGGAAAGTCAAAACATATATTAAAATATTTATTTTCTTAAAAGACGTTATTATAAACACATCAAAGTAAATTATAAATCTATATTGACATGTTTCAACTCCTTCACTGAGTCGTCATCAGAATGTATAACAGAAATTACAAATACAATGCACATGAAAACTGGAAAAAAAAAACATCATCGAATATAATCAAGTAAACATAAAACGAGCCCTACATTTTTTTCCATTGTACATGTTCCCTTTATGTTACGATTCCGCAAGTTGACCAACCATTCAATCCATATATTCGGGATGCCAAAAGATAACGTGTCGTTACAAACCCCTGAACCTCTTAAATAAATTTCAATGGGCTCTCTTATAAATAATTGTAAATAAAAATTAGACGTGTAGATTATTCTATTCTCCTTAAAAAGTATGTTAATTTTTATTATAATTTTATTATAAATAATATAAATAATATTATTATAATTACAAAAATTAAGGTATAATTTTTATTAAGCATTTGTCTTCTAATCTAAAGGTACCCGTTTCGATGCTTGGCGTCGCAGCTTGAATTTTTTTTTAAAGGAATAGATTTTATAATCTAATTGATTCAATTTTGCAGAATTTTTGTAATGCTTTTCGCCATTTTAAGGTCAAAAGTTGTAATATATTGCATCAATTATTTTTTTTTTAATTCAAAAATTCTTTCTTTTAAAAAACTGCGAAATTTTAATTTGACTACATTTTACTGTCCGGTGGATAATATTTAAAAGAACTTTCGTATTCTTTTGCAATTTTAAAATTTTATTTTTTAAAGCTGAAATTGGATCATGTAACTAAACCCTTGCCTGTGACGCCCGAACTCAGTTCGGGCAACGTAAATGCTCCAATTTTGCAATGCCCGACCTGAGTTCGGGCTAGTGTCCAAATCGTGTTTCAATTCCGTGAAGCTCGATGTCAGTTCGTCCAATACATAATATGCAATTTACCATTTTCCCACACTGTAAAAAAAATCTGTAGTTCTACAGATGTAAAGTTACAAGCTTACTAAACTTTCATCTCTAACTGTACAAAAAAAGCTTTAAATCTGCAAAACTAGTTTTTTAAAGCTACAGAATTCTGTAGCTTTACAAATGAATCTGCTAAAATTACAGTAATCTTACTAAAATTTTATCTGTAACCCTGGTTGCAGTTAAATGAAAAGTTTTAGTCATCCCTGTTTCCTAAAAAAATTTTAGTAACTTAAAAGATTTTTTGATTTTCCGTACAAAAGTGTATGTGTTACATGAATTTTTGTTGTTGCCATTACAAAAAAGGTTCTAGGAATCCCACTTTCCTAGAAAAATTTTAGGAACTTTACAGATTTGTTTTTTACAGTGCAATAGATTATTTACAGTGCAGTTAGTGCTAGCGTGTTTAAAAACTTTTTTTTTTTAAACTTTTTTATCATTTAAAATGTTCTTTTTCTCTTTTTATCATTTTCTAAACTCCAGAGATTATGATTTAAGTAAAAAAGATTCCGATTGTTGCTTGCTTCAAAGAAGACGTTCTTTCCAATGCTGCCCTATCTCGAATTCTTCTTAAATACGTTAGTTGAATAGGATCAGCGTTCTTCTGCCGTTCGAGCAATTTCATAGCTGTTTCCAAACATTCAAAGTCTTTGTATGGATGGACCTGGATCATTTTCAGATCATTCGTTTTCATTTCTTCAATTTATTTTTCATCTTAAATCTCATCCATAATCTCATTATCGTTAAAAAAATTTTGAGAGAAATAGGCTGTTCGGATAAATGTAAGTTCGGTTTAAAAAAAAAAAAAAAAGAAAGAAAGAAAGAAAGAAAGAAAGGGAGAGAAATAGGCTATTCGGATTAATGGAAGTTCGGTTAAAAAAATTTAAGAGGAATAGGCTGTTTGGATAAATGGAAGTTCGGTTTAAAAAAAAAAAAAAAAAAAAAAAAAAAAAAAAAAAAGAGAAATATGTTATTCGGATAAATGGAAGTTCGGATAAAAAAAAAGTTTTGAGAGAAATAGGCTATTCGGATAATTGTAAGTTCGGTTAATTGGAGTTCCGCTCTTCTGTACATTGTATCATCTTATGTGCCCCATTTTTCTAGAACTGAATGTTTTCCTGGTTATGCTAGTATAATAATCCTTTGATCCGTGGGCTTTAATAAATAGAATATTATATACTCCTGGGTAATTATCAAAATGAATTGGGTCAATTTTAGATCAAATGCTATAATATAACTTCGGAGAGGTTTGGCTATTAAGGGGAGGGTGGACGTTAAGATTTTTTTTTTAAATTTTCATCATAGAAATATAAAATCTTGTGCAAATATAGATTTCATCATAAGTATATAAAACACCTTAAAAAAAATTTCCAATCTCATTATAATTTTAAGATTTCTTAAAAAAATAAAATTTTTAAATGAAATTTTAAAATGCTCCTGATGTCATAATTTTTGAGACATGTCCTTGCTTTTGCATTTTAATCACTTAAGACTCTATCACAAACAAATCTAAGAATCGATTTTTCAATCTCTTGTATAGTTATTTTTTTACAATTTTTTATCTGAATTTCATACCGATTTTCATCAAAATTTTGCCTTTTAATACGTTAAAAATCAAATTTAACTATCTTAATGAAGTCTAATTTCAAAATGCATGCTTAGTTTCTTCGAAAGTAATATCAGGATTCTTCCTTATCAATTTCATGAATTTTATCAAAAATTATCACGCCTGGAGCATTTCAAAAATCTAAAAACGTTGAAAAACCATTTTTGAGAAAAACAGATTTCATGTATATTAAACGGCCGAGAAATTGTTTGAATACAAAATTCAAATACTTGTAACTTTGTGAAATATAATCGCATCTGCATGCGGTTTTTCGAAAACGGCTCCAAACAAACAGAAGAATAATAATATGCCCAAAAATATTTTTCGATTTTTGGGTCCATATCTGCTCAAATAAAAGTCCTCGGTTCCCTTAAGCAGATATTGAAACATTTGAGACTACATTATAATTTCTGAAAACAGCTTGATATACATATATATAGGCGAATTAAATATGTTTTTAAAATTGGTATCTATATGATAAAGAACAAATTTATCTGTGAGTAACGCTGGCGTGAATTTGCGAATGGTAACATTTCATGATCAAATTTCGGTTTTGAAATTTTCGCTACTGCAATTTTTTAATCTGTTGACCATCGCACATTTTTAATTTTTAGAATATCGTATACGGAAAAAATATACTTTCAAATGCAATTTGTTTAAAAACTATCTTAATTGACTGATTTATTGTGTTTTTAAAAGTAATTTTCAAGTATGAAATTTTTAAATTTATTTATCTCGCGTGTAGCTCGAGTACGAAAGATTAATCCATTTGCCCTTAAAACAATAAAGCGTTCATAATTTTCTTACGGATAATATTCCATAAAAAATCTTCCTCTATCAATAACTAAACAAAATAATATAAATAAAACACAAATTTAACAGTCATGTAATTCAACTACGCTCTTAAAGCTGTGAAATTATCTACCCTATATATAAAATCCTAATGAATCGAATTGAAACGAATTTATGTAACGATTCTATGAAACGACTGATTAAACAACTGATTGCGTTTCACGGTGATTTCTCCTAAAATATGGAATACTTTGCGATGAAATTAACACCAAAAATCCGTATTGATCCACTGATCTCAAAACTGGTGAATTTTAAAATTAGAATTAGTTTTCGAAATATTAATTTTTTTCTAATTTTAAATACTTTTTTTCTAATGATGGCAACTCAAATTTTAATCACAACAGATTTTTTTTTTTTTTCATATTTTAGAAAAGGTTATTTTAAATTAATTTGGCGATGAGTTTGGCCTACCTTAAATGTATGCTAAGAAATGCATCATGTTACTTTTATTCAGAATTAAATTTGTATTTCATTATCATTTTATTTAATACAAAACTTTCATTTAAAATTGAAACCTTTAAAATAAATGGCGAAACGAAAAGAAAAATATTAGACACAGATGTCATGGACGCAACGGGGTACCTAATTGGCGCCAAAATGGCGTTATTTTGCCTGACATGGTAACCCGGCTATTGTTGCTTATTTATTAATAAATGTTTATTTGAATTTACTTTCTTTTTCTTTACAAAAAATGTTAAAAATTGTTTTGTTCTATAGTTATTAATTTTTAGCTCACAGGCTATCAAAGCATGAGAGCTAATGTGCCCGCCCGTTCTGTATGTATGTACGTACGTACGTATGTATGTATGTATGTATGTACGTAACGCGATAACTCTTGATAGAAACATCGATTTGCTTCAAAAAAATTTTCTAGGTTTATTGTGATAAGGCGCTTCCCTGATTAGTTTTGGGAGTTCATTGGTTAAGGATAAAGGTGGGTAAACGGGGTTAGTCTAACCCCTTAATTCAGATAAAAGGGTTTTTCATGCAGATTCATTCGATTTGCACCGAATTTGATATACCAGTTTATTATGTTAAGGAACTTCCCTGATTAGTTTTGGGGGTTCATTGGTTAAGGATAAAGGGGGAAAAGGGGGTTAGTCCACCCCTTAATTCAGATAAATGGATTTTTCATGCAGAATCATTCGATTTGCTCCGAATTTGGTATACCGGTTTATTATGTTAAGGAACTTCCCTGATTAGGTTATCAAAGCCTGAGAGCTAATGTGCCCGCCCGTTCTGTATGTATGTATGTATGTATGTATGTATTTACGTAACGTGATAACTCTTGATAGAAACATCCGATTTGCTTCAAAATTTTTTTCTAAGTTCATTGTGATAAGGCGCTTCCCTGATTAGTTTTGGGAGTTCATTGGTTAAGGATAAGGGGGGGAAAACGGGGTTAGTCCAACCCCTTAATTTAGATAAATGGGTTTTTCATGCAGGATCATTCGATTTGCACCGAATTTGATATGCCAGTTTATTATGTTAAGGAACTTCCCTGATTAGTTTTGGGGGTTCATTGGTTAAGGATAAAGGGGGGTTATCCCACCCCCTTAATTCAGATAAATGGATTTTTCAAGCAGAATCATTCGATTTCCTCCGAATTTGGTATACCGGTTTATTATGTTAAGGAACTTCCCTGATTAGTTTTGGAGGTTCATTGGTTAAGGATAAAGGGGGAAAAGGGGGGTTAGTCCACTCCCTTAATTCAGATAAATGGGTTTTTCGTGCAGAATCATTTTATTTGCCCCGAATTTGGTATACCGGTTTATTATGTTAAGGAACTTCCCTGATTAATTTTGGGAGTTCATTGGTTAAGGATAAAGGGGGAAAAACGGGGTTAGTCCACCCCCCCCCCCCCCTTAATTCAGATAAATGTGTTTTTCATGCAGAATCATTCGATTTGCTCCGTATTTGGTATACCGGTTTATTATGTTAAGGAACTTCCCTGATTAGTTTTAGGGGTTCATAGGTTAAGGATAAAGGGGGAAAAGGGGGGTTAGTCCACCGCTTTTAATTCAGATAAATGGGTTTTTCATGCAGAATGATTCGATTTGCTCCGAATTTGGTATACCGGTTTGTTATGTTAAGGAAAGTCCATGATTAGTTTTGTAGGTTCATTGGTTAAGGATAAAGGGGAAAAGGGGGTTAGTCCACCCCCTTAATTCAGATAAATGGGTTTTTCATGCAGAATCATTCGATTTGCCCCGAATTTGGTATACCGGTTTATTATGTTAAGGAACTTCCCTGATTAGTTTTGGGAGTTCATTGGTTAAGGATAAAGGGGGAAAAACGGGGTTAGTCCACACCCTTAATTGAGGTAAATGGGTTTTTCATGCAGAATCATTCGATTTGCCCCGAAATTGGTATACCGGTTTATTATGTTAAGGAACTTCCCTGATTAGTTTTGGGAGTTCATTGGTTAAGGATAAAGGGGGAAAAACGGGGTTAGTCCACCCCCCCTTAATTCAGGTAAATGGGTTATTCATGCAGAATCAATCGATTTGCCCCGAATTTGGTATACAGGTTTATTATGTTAAGGAACTTCCCTGATTAGTTTTGGGAGTTCATTTGTTAAGGATAAACGGGGAAAAACGTGGTTAGTCCATCCCCTTAATTCAGATAAATGGGTTTTTCATGCAGAATCATTCGATTCGCTCCGTATTTGGTATACAGGTTTATTATGTTAAGGAACTTCCCTGATTAGTTTTGGGTGTTCCTTGGTTAAGGATAAAGGGGGAAAACGGGGTTAGTCCACCCCCTTAATTCATATAAGTGGGTTTTTCATGCAGAATCATTCGATTTTCTCCGAATTTGGTATACCGGTTTATTATGTTAAGGAACTTCCCTGATTAGTTTTGAGGGTTCATTGGTTAAGGATAAAGGGGGAAAAGGGCGGTTAGTCCACCCCTTTTAATACAGATAATTGGGTTTTTCGTGCAGAATGATTCGATTTGCTCCGAATTTGGTATACCGGTTTTTTATGTTAAGGAACTTCCCTGATTTGTTTTGGGGATTCATTGGTTAAGAATAAAGGGGGGAAAAGGGGCTAGTCCACCCCCTTAATTCAGATAAAGGGGTTTTTCATGCGGAATGATTCGATTTGCTCCGAAGTTGTTATACCGGTTTATTATGTTAAGGAAAACCCTGATTAGTTTTGGGGGTTCATTGGTTAAGAATAAAGGGGGAAAAGGGGGCTAGTCCACCCCCTTAATTCAGATAAATGGGTTTTTCATGCAGAATGATTCGATTTGCTCCGAATTTTCTATACCGGTTTATTATGTTAAGGAACTTCCCTGATTAGTTTTGGGGGTACAGTGGTTAAGGATAAAGGGGGAAAAGGGAGGTTAGCCCGCCCCTCTTAAATTAGATAAATGGGTTTTTCATGCAGAATGATTCGATTTGCTCTAAATTTTGTATACCGGTTTATTATGTTAAGGAGCTTCCCTGATTCGTTTTGGGGATTCATTGGTTAAGGTTAAAGGGAAGGGGTTAGTCCACCCCCTTAATTTAGATAAATGGTTTTTTTTTTGCAATATTATTCGATTTGCTCCAAATTTGGTATAACGGTTTATTATGATAAGGAGCTTCCCTGATTAGATTTGGAGGTTCACTGGTTAAGTATAAAGGGGGAAACGGGGGCTAATTCCCCTTCACTTATTTTTTTGAGAGGCATTATTCTTTAAAATAAGAGTATGATATACAATTAGTGTGAATAGCCTGTGAGCTCAATGCCATCAGTTTAGCTGGGCACTTTTCTTTTTTCTTTTTATTTATTTATTGTTATTTTATTTTAAAAATAACAGAAAATAATTTAAAAATACATATGTAACAGGTATTTGAAAACGAGGTTTTCGCCGAATGTTCGTGAAAAAGAAAATCACGCCAAACCCGGTGCGTATGTGACAATGCAGCAAATCATGAGATTTAATTTCCACTTCAAAGCAACGTTTTAATGTTATTACTTCTCCCGTGGACCAATTTCGCCAAATTAATAAATAGCCAAATTATACAAATTGACATATTTTTTTGTTTTAAATAACAAAAGAAGAAATAAATTAGTATAACATTAATAAAGATACAAATAAGACGTCGAAATAAAAATCACTTGATGGCGTGAACGTGTGTAACTTGCAAGTGAATGTGACATTTATGATCAACCATTATTGGCATTTAAACTTATAGTTTGGCGACAGATTTTTGGTCGATGGAATAACCAAGTAGCACCGTTTTAATTTACCACTCGAAAAATAAAAAATGGTAACTGGCGGGTTAAAAAAAAAAAGCTATTGGCGAGATTTCTACCCGGCTAACATAAAAGTACCAGGAATTATTTGTGATCATGGCAACTTTTATGTAGTTTTATTCGAAAAAATAATTTTGATTCTTTAATCAAAATGGAAACCTTTCTTATGAAAAGCAAAGGAATCAGCCCGTTGTTTATGGCAGTTACATGACTTGGACTATTATAATATAAACGAAATAATGGGGATAGAATAATATTCGGCGACTTATCACACCTGTGGCTGGCTAACATTAAAGTACCAAAATGGCCGCCTGGAATATAAAAAGCGAAGGGATCCGCCTGGAGCTGTTGATGATAGTCACTTGAATTAGGCTATTATTATAGAGATTGTTTTGAATTTTAAAAACAGCGCAAAGAATAATATTTCTTAACGATTAAAAATTTATTTTCACGTGACTATTAAAAACAGAAAAAAAAACTTTAAAAATACTATTAAATGAGTACGTGTTAAAGGCAGGAAAATATTGAAAATTATGTCTTGAAAATTATATTTACACTTGAATATTAAAAGGGAAAAGAAACTTTAAAATAATAAATACATTAATATGCGTTTAACCCTTTCACGGACAAGGCACTTCTATTCGTAAAATCTTGAAATCAGTGAATGGCACCAGAATTTATAAACAAATTTCGAAATACAAAAATGCTTTTGTTCACTTACTTGGGACACCCGACCAGGACGCCAACCGCGAGGTTAATGGAATTAATGTCCTGGCGGGAAAAAAGAACGCACCACTATCCAGCTCTACCACAGCCCGAACGGACCCGAACAACGGCAACATTAGAACTTACTAAAGTGAAGCAATGGCATATTCAAATATGCTAATAAATAAAAACTCGCTATGTTACAAAAAAAAAATACAAAATACAAAATACGCATGTTTATGGTAGCCATGCAACAAAATAACAAAAATGATGGTTTACAGGAATGGTTACAGATGGTTTACAGGTTACGACCATCAACTAAAATATAGACCAAATAACATTAAAACAGTATTGCCAACACGGCCTGAAATGTTTATAGGTAACCTACAACTTATGAAGAACTTCATAAAAAGAACACTGAAGTACACTGAAATGACAACATACTGTAAGGCAAGCATCAATGTTCAAGGTCCATATCACAATGGGATTAAGTATGTGAAATGCCCAAAGCACCACAGAACAGAGAGAGAGACACATTGTAAATTAAAGTCACTTGAAATGCTGGTACTTCTCAGACATTAAATATGTTGACTTTTCCAAAATGTTCCTCAACAAGATATATATTTGTATCAAAGTTATTGAAAATCAAGCTCAGTGTTCAATTGAATTGCTCAGTGTTCAATTGCACATGCTACATTGAATCAAAAGACAATGTTCTCAATTTCTAACGCAATTCTAGCTAATTACAGCCTCAGAATTTATACCTAATAAACGAATATAATTCGTTTAAAGAATTGTATATATTGCAAAGTTTCTTATAATTGTCTTTGTCAAATATTACTCTCCTGAGATTTTGCCTGATGCTTAACGAGTTGTCAAAGTTGAAGAAATGTGGGACAAAAGGACAGCGTCCATACAAATAATGCAGTACATTACCCACTGTGCCACAGTCACAAAGTGCATTTCTTCTCTTTCCAATCCTAAAAAGGAACTCTGGGACACTACCATGTGCTGTTATAAAATACTGCATAACTTGACTCGTACACACATAATCGGTATTTACTTTCCTGATAACCTTATAGGTGTCTCTACCCTTGGTACTTGATGTCCATTCTTCCTGCCATTGTCTAATGGTATTCTCACTACAGATTCTCTTAACTAAAGAAATTGGAAATAATACATCAGCAGTTATGTCAGCCATTGATGAATCTGTTGCCTCTTTCGCCAAACGATCTGCTCTTTCATTCCCCACGTTTCCAACGTGTGCTCTGGTCCATCCAATAGTGACCATTTTTTCCGGATGACTTTTCATATTATCACAGATTTCTTTAACAATGGCGTTTGCGGGAAAGTTTCTCTGTATAACCAAAGTTGATGCTCTATTGTCAGTAAAAATGACAGCACTGTTATAATTCAAGTTTATTACCCAATCTACTGCATACTTTATCGCAGTCAGTTCAGCTTGATATATGCTATTTAAAATATTTAAAGAGATCTTATAATCCAAGATACATTCACCATTTACAAAAATTGTGTATGCGGCGCCTACTCCACTGGCCATTTTTGACCCATCTGTATATATTAATGGCATGTTAATTCCCTGATATTCACGACTATCCTTATCTGTGATATGAATGTTACTGAGAGCTCCATAATCTGGGTAGTCCATTGTCACCAAGTTGATCATAATATTATCTTTCTTGATCTCTGTTCCATTCTCTATGATACTGGCATTCCCATGAATAGTTCTATATTTCACCACAGAATGTTTGAGTGAAATGTGTAATGGAGCAACACCAGCCAATACACACAAAGCGTCCGTAGAGACTGTTTTATATGATGTGATAATTGATAATAATCCAAGCTCTGGCATGATCTTAATTTATTAAGTGCATCCACTTTCAAATCTGGAAACCAAATTTCCGCACCATATGTTATCTGTTTTTCTATCACAGAATTATACCAAATCTTTCTATATGATGCTTGTAATCCCCTATCTCTCTGCACTGTTTTCTTTATATTTGAAGTAAAATTTCTCACCCCCTCTCTTACTTTCTCAAGGTGTCTAATCCAATTTAATTTACTATCAATAGTTACACCGAGGTATACAACTGAGTCTTTTACGGATATCGATGATGTTCCAATCTTGAAAATAGGATGCCTGTTTTCTAACAAATACCTGCCAAATAAAATACTTTCGCATTTTTCCTTGCTTATTGTTAAATGTAAATTCTCGCAGATCTCTGCAAACCATGCTATGCGTTTGTTCATTTCTTCTTCTAATTCTTTTCTTGTGTCTGCACCTGCAAAAACTACGAAATCGTCAGCGTAGGATAATATATCGCCATGTCTTAATCTATATCTCTTCAATAGGTAGTCTGCAACGATCAACCAGAGAAGTGGACCAAGGCAACTTCCCTGGGGACAGCCTTTAAATAATATATACCAGATAATTCCATACGTGAAACTAAATCCTATTCTTCTACGTGATATATAATTTTTCAGAATATTCTTTAAGTATTGAGCTATTGGTAACCCATCTATCAACATAGCCAATATCTGCCAATCCACCGCATCAAATGCTGCCTGTATATCAACCGACGTCATTGCAAAATATTTATAATTATACAGATTTATGCGAATTCTTTCTCTTAGATCTTCCAAAGCTGTGATAGTGCTCCTTCTTTCTCTGAATCCATGTTGACCATTATCCCAAAATTCTTCTTTTTCCAGCTTCGGCATAATTCTAATTTTAATTAACCGTTCAAGGAGCTTACCAAAAATACATAACAAAGTTATCGGTCGGTATGACCTGGCAGACCTACCATCTTTGTTCCTTTTACGGAAGAAAATCACCTTACCAGATTTCCATGCCTCTGGGAAGTGACCATGTTTCAGACATTTTCCAAATAGTTTCTTGACATAATTCATATTGGTTCTACAAATATTTTTGACCATCAAAGAATCTAAGTCGTCACAGCCTGGTGCCTTATTATTTTCTTGTTTGCTCATTACGTATTTCAATTCTCTCGTTGTTACCTCCATAAATCCATCTTCTTCGATCTTATCCGAGATAAACTCATAAATATTCCCCGGAACTTCGTCAATACCAAAGTGTTCTGCCATCAACGTCCTTGCCACATCATCATATGCATCAAAGGGTTGTGATTCTTCTAATCTGGTAAATATGAAGTCTGTACATTTCTTCGTCTTACCAGAAATATACTTGTATAAATTTCCAAACGATTGATTTGTCTTCTGACAAAAATTTTTCCACTATTCTCTTTTAGCATTCTTCACATTTCTATTGTATTCCCTTTTATATTTCTTATAGGTTTCTCTCATATCTATATCTTCCGGATTTTTAACACACCTTCTATACATGGCAGCAACTCTGTTTCTTTCGATCCTTAACTCTTCTGAATACCATTTCACCGTTGGTTTATGTGATAGACTTCCTTTCCTAAAGCATCCCCTTGTGATATCGGACACCTCTTCCACAAATTGATTCACATGTTTTTCCAAGTCTTCTGTATTCTTAATTTTCAGGAGTTCGTTCAACCAGTAATCTTCCTTTTTCTTAATATTATCATTGAATTTTCTGAAACTCTTATTTTTGGTCTTGTATCGTTGATTCGTCTTATTAGAGGCAACGTAACCCAGAGAATATCTTATATATCTATGGTCACTGAATGAGTAGTTCTTTTCGTCGACATACCAATTTTCAATCTTTCCACAGATCTCGAGACCTCCCAATGTTAAATCGGGTCTACCCTTCAGCGAACCTTGAACAAATGTATGAGCGGCATCAGTATCATTTATAATCCGCAGATCTTTCTCCAAGAGATGTTCCAGGAACACATCAGTTCTCACGGATTGATAAGTATATCCCAAGTCCAGTAATGGAACATTAAAGTCCCCTGCTAATAGTACTTTGTCAAAATTCTGGAAATGTTCGCCAATATCTTCAAAGTCTTTATCTATATTTCCGCTTGGGGGAGAATATTGCGAACCAATGAAAATTTTATCATTATTTACATTTAAAGATACAAACACAGCATTATCTAATACCAAATTACTGATCGTGGCATATTCCCTATTAGTAAAAATGACAGCAGCATTAAATGAGTTAGAATAAAAGATAATCCATTCTGGTGGAATACCAGGGGCAGTAGCATCAAGAATGTAAGGATCCTGGCATAAAATTATATCAATGATATTATTAATAGCATAGTTACATAAAGCTTCGTTTGCATCATTACAGTGGTGAAGATTAATTTGCAACACATTCAAATTACCAACAGAGGAACCACCAAGCGTGCCCTTAACTACGGTTCGGCAATAGTCCATCCCTATAACTCAGGAAGACTGGACAACCACTACTATCTGCCCTGTGACTACATTCTCCACCAGCATCGTTGAAATAGCAATTGGCGCAACATAAGGTTTCCGATTTACAGTCTTTCAACACATGGTCTCCGGCACATTTTACACAATGGGTTGCTTCACTACATTTATTTGCCATATGACCAAATTTTTTACACTTGAAACAACGCGTGATTGAGATAAACTCAACCACGCGGTATCTTTCAAAATCAATGCAGATGCGGCGGAGTCCAAGGAGGGCCTGTTTGCTGTCGGCATCCACATCTAACAACCAGTTATTCTTTCCTTGTTTCGTTTGTATTTTTCTTATTATTCTTACTTCAGCATCCGACTTATATAAAAATCCTTCAATAAGAGAACGTGTAGTACCCTCAAGATGAGCAGTCAACAGTCTTTCTTTAAAACTGCCACTAGATACATCTGCATCCATTCCCCGCAAAAGCCTCTCAACCTCTCTCCCAACCTCCTCCTCATCTAACTTTGGGTCCACACTTAGGATCAATACTCTGTCCCTTCGCCTAACCGGTACATTTACCTTTGCCATATTCTTGATTTCCTGTGCCTCCGTTAGCGAATCTTTCATTATCTCAACTTCTTTTTTATTACGATATTTCAGAATAACTTGATTAGATTTTGTAACAATTACGTCATTAGGGGTCGGGAGATCACTTCTGCCTTTACAAATTTCCTTAACTTTATCCTTAACCACATCCATATCCTGATTCTCAGTATTAGGTGTTATTATTACAGAGAATTCCTCCCTTCTCTTCTGTTGTGTCTTCTTTTCCTTGACCGGCATCTCATCAACCGAGTCAATAGATGGTCTTGTGATTTTCTGCGCCAGGTCACTCAACATCTTTGTATATTCATCTCTGTCCTCCAATCTTGTTTTCATCACTTTACTCTCCTCACTAATTTCGGTA
This sequence comes from Maratus speciosus, assembly GCA_963932465.1. Lineage (NCBI taxonomy): Eukaryota > Metazoa > Arthropoda > Arachnida > Araneae > Salticidae > Maratus > Maratus speciosus. The sequence goes on from OZ010786.1 coordinate 27,179,950, forward strand.
CATTGTTTAACCCGTTAGTAGTCGCGCGTTGGTCTTTTCCCCGCCCGAAATTCGTTATCTTCCTGTAACTCATTTCCCGTTAAAGTTACGATAGCGAAATTCCGTGTAGCTGACCTTGAGTGTTCACACTCTTGTGTAGTAAAATTACAAGTCATTCCTGCTATTTCTTAGCATTTTATCGCATTCTTAAGTTTCAATCGGTCTAAATGACCGCGTTGCGACCACTTGCGTTCGTTGAATTTTTCCCCCTCGTGTTCATCCGTTCCCATTTCCGCGAAATCTGTGGGGGAAAGTTTCTTCGAAGTACCGACTCTCTGCCTGTTGTTATTTCGTTTTTCTTTCTTTCCGCTATTTTACCCGTCCATAGAATATTTTTTTTACTTTTAGAATGTGACTTAAAATTGTTTTATTATATTAGTTGTGAAGTCAGTTCGCACAAAAAACTGATGGATGGTCACTTACATTTTTTTTTCATTGTCAAGTATTGCTCGAATAAATTCTCAAATTGATAATCGTTTAAATATGAAAAAAAAGGGAAATTCATCATCATTATTTGAAAGAACTTGTTTTCCATTTATTACCGGAACATATAAATGAATGAAAACAGACAATACCACTGCCAAACCATTAAAAAAGAGAGAAGAGAATTTTGTGGGAATCAGTAAAAAAAATGCCGTATCTCCAAAATCTGAAAAGTATTGTTTTTGTACAATAAAACAAATTCGAAAGATAAAACAATTTTCTCAGAAATATACTATGCATATCTAACATACATATAATTTATTTGTACAATAAGAAAAATAATGAGAATTTTATAATGTACGTTAGAAATGACGCAAATAAAAATCTCTTTTGGATTATTCAGTGAATGTTTATACTATGATTTTAAATAATACTTTAAGTATTTTTCTAAAATTTATCTATTGTTAAATTTTCCTACTGTAAGTAAAAATACATGTTTTTTTAACAATGCCACAGAAAATGTTTTATTTTTTTATTATTATTATTATTGAAATCCAATAGAGGCTTGAGGACGGTATCTGACAAATTTAAATTTGTTGTCCTTCATCAATTGTTCAAACTATTTTTCAGAATAATGTTTTCCAGAATATGAGAGGAAATTCATTTAAATAAAATTATTGCTGCATATTTATAATTTCGGAGAAAATTTTCTTATTGTTTTTATTATTTTAATGAATGTTATTATAAAACAATAAATTATAACATTAATACCTTATTATGAAATGTACAATTGAATATTTATTTTAATTAAATAATTGCTGTAAAATACATCTCTATTAAGATGAACCTTTCAGTGATTCTATTAATTAAAATAATTTATCCATCTTAGGATTTAAATCTACAATTGCAAATGTATTTAAATTAAATATATAATTTCGATAACTTATTTATTATTTGCATTATATAAGCGAAGTTCGTATCCAGAGTTTTTATTCAAGGGTGCTGCTCCCACCCTGAAATAAGTAGAGAAACTACAAATCGTGCATTTTCATTAGAAAAAATGCATTTAATCGCAAAATCTCGCGACCCCCTCCTCTACCCCCTCATACACACACAGACACCCCACAAAATAAATAAATAAATAAAACGTAGTTACAACATTTACATTTATAATTTCGAAGTTAAGTATTTTTTACCTTTTTCTTTATTATATATATATATATATATAATTATACATTTTTAATAATATTTGGTTTATGTGGTGTTTGTGATTTCATAATTATTGGTCATTTTCATTATTTTTCAATGGTATTATTGTACAGAAAGTTTATATATATATATACATATATATTGTCTTTAATTGTTTATTGCATCAAATTTGATGGTTTTTCATATGTTTTAAATGAATTAATCGTCCGCAATATGCTGGTGAATTAGTGGTATTGTATTTGATTTTCTGTCGCATGTCATAGGTTCCATTTTTACTTTCAGTTTAATTGTTCAATTTAATGTCAGTGTAATATATTGATGCTAAATTTATTAATTTTATTTTATTAAATCGATAGAGAGTGCCGGAGTATCATAAAAATCTACCTGACTCTGCTTGTGTCCTTCAAAAAAAAAAAAAAAAAAAAAAAAAAAAAAAAAAAAAAAAAAAAAAAAAACCTATCATGAATTTAGATTCATATTCGTAAATGTTTTCCTACTAATTATTGATTCATAGTAACATCAGAAATTCAATCAAATCATTTACTATTTACTTTTAAGTATTTATGCAAAACGAAGAAAGAGTTATAAAAACATTTATCTAGATGCCAACTGAATATATACTTAAGCGAAATAAATAATTGCTGTAAAAAGTTGTAAAATGAATAATTGCTGTAATCTTTTAAAGGTCAGTCAATATTTTCCCCCTACGTTATCCGTTTTCGATCATCTGATAACACCGGCGAGTTTCCCCTTCGTTTTCGGTCTGCTGGTAACGGCGGCAAATGGACCGAACGCGACTACTAACGTTCTAAAAAATGTCGCGACTACTCTCGGGTTAAGTAGAAAATCCATGGCCTTCTTTATATTTGCCATTAAAGGCATCGTAATTTTGTGATCCTTTGATCTTTTATATTCCAATAGATCCATAATCTTAGCATGCATATCTATTACCAGTGTTATAAATTTCTTTCCCTCAACCTCTTTGATCCATTTATCTACATCATCATTAGCCATAATTACTCCGAAAGGCACCAAAAGTACTCTAAAACACAAGAAAAACCAAGACAAAACACACCAAATGACCCTCTACCCTATGAAAACCAAACTACCGACGATCCACCAAGAGCCGGTAACAGTCAGAATAAACTTTCACCTTATGTAGTACGGACCAATGGTCTGAAACAAACCTATTGATCCAACCGAATGACAAAGTAGACAGTCTAATCCAATCACCAATGAATATCCACAAGAAATCAGCCAATTAATCACACAATACTACAGATACAAAAAAGTCCCTACTCATGTGACACAAACTGATAATGACACAGCTCAGTAACCGGCCTACCAACAAAGGAGGCCACAGTTAGACAAACCAGCACAGTTAGACCAAAAATATTACTACTAATAATCAAAATCACCGAGGTAACCAATATATACAAAAATAATTTAACAACTAAACTAATAATACTGCAACCGATTCAACCGTAACTATGACAACTCCATTAGTAACATAAACACTATATACTCAATAAGACCAAAAGCAAGATTGCCCATGAAAAATTTAAAAGGCTCCAACCCTGACACGTGATCGCAAATAAACCAAAAAGAACCACAATTATAAACGGTACTCCAAAGATGCGAGAGATACAACTAAACCAGTAACAGAACTAGACAACGCGCAAAACACAAGTAACCAGATAAAAATAAATACTGAAAGACAGCACACAAACTACTCAACACAACACAGCTACAAAATGGCCACCATAACAAATGTAGACGAAATGTGACCCGCCCATAAGCAAAAACTTGAAAAATAGATAATTGCTAAATAAATACAGTAAATAGAAAACTAATACAGCGATAAGAAAGAGAATGTAAGTATACTTCTTTACAGAAGGGGTTTAAACAGTTAAATGAATAATTAATATAAGAAAATAGCAAAACAAAAAGTCACTTAAACATGGCGTGTCTACCGGCGAGCCGGATAGAAACGAAAAATATCAAAGTTAAATTAAGTAAAGAAATATTTTATAAAATTAAACATAAATTTTATCAGATAAGTACATTAACATATATAAAAGAAATATGCCACAAAATCAGAACTGGATCAGATATTTACCGATAAAAAGAACTTTAAATCAGGAGCTTAAAAAAATGCACACGACAACAATGGTGGACCTTTTTCCTTTATTAGCTTTGTTCACTTACTTAATAAAAGGGAAATTTTCATCCCAATATTCTGATGCTAATGTGGCATTTAAGAATAAAAATTAAGTGGTACAAAAATGAACCACCGCCCTTTCAGGGTTTAAAGCAGCAAATTTTATTAATTGTATTATTTCAATCGTTTTATAATGCTGTTAAAAAATACCGAGAGACAAAGCCTCTGTTTACTTAATTCATTTTATTTTAGCTTCTTTTCAAATGTTTAACTGATCTTCTTTAACCAAACACGAAAACAAACATTGGATGTCTTAACAGCAACTGATTCTACCTTAAATTTTTGCAATCAAAGGGAATTGAATGGAACCCGTTTACAGGGGGATCGCTACAGGTTTTTTCAGTATAATTCAATCTTCTCTAATCTTTTTAAAATCGATCAGATTAGCCTGCTTTTAGATTCTGCAGTGTCTGAGCGGGGGGGTTGGCGAGCGTAGCTTGCAGGGGGCAGAGCCCCCTAGTCATAATATAAAAGAATGCCCTAAGTAGTAAAATCTTCGGTTAATAACTCTTAGCATGCTTCTGATACGTAAATATAGCTTTTAATAAATTTCAAAATTTTATTTAATTGTATAATTCATATTTTTCATATGAAAAATGCTTTTTTATTGTTAGTGGACAATCTAAAAAATATATTGCATGTAAAAAAATTATAAGTTTTCAATTTAAAAAATGTTTTCATCTATGGTTCTGTAACCCGGTAATCCCGGGTACGATCTCCTAGTTATTGATAAAATCCAGTATTTATTAAAATCTTTTTACTTAAAACCAATATTAAAAGTAATAATAGCTTTTTAAAATCATTTAAAGTTGATTTAACACTTCTTACCAATTACTAAAGTATATTTATTATTAGTTTTTTTTTTAAATATATCATCAAAAACGAATATTACCAACATAATTAATCTCAGTATTAAGTTTATATTACTTTGCATAATTATACAGTACTTTGCATAATTATACATTACTTTGCAGAATAACATTTGATAATGACTAAGGATAGTTCGTAAAGGGACGAAGAATAATTAACGTAACAAGAACATATATTTGTAAATAAGCCATAATCAATGCATACTCGTATATCAAGTTTTCTTTTCTTCCTCTTTCCAATAGCTTGTTAGTGTAATTGCAGGCATGCATAGTTTATTGTAAATAAATGATTTTAGCATTACAATAAAACAGAAGACAGTTTTCAAACGATTATAATTTAAACAATAAGACAAATTAAAATTAAAAATAAACAATAATAAATGCTGAAATATTTGTTTGAATTTTTACTGGACAGGAATTTTTTTTTTTTTTTATTTATTTTTTTTTTTTATAGGACATTGAGAAATTAAATATATTCGTGTAAAATGAATTTATTATTATTATTATTATTATTTCGAAATTTAAAAAAAATAAACAGCTAAAATACAAATGAATAATTATTCAGTATGTACTTACTTGTTACTTTCCATAACATTATAGTGAAATAAATGCAACGATATCTCAAAAATATATATTCTAAAAACACACTCAAAATATATATTAAAATTTAATATATATTTATATTTATTTATATTATATATTTATTATATATTAAATATATATATTTAATATATATTCTGAGTGTGTTTTTAGAATATATATTTTTGAAATATTTTTAATGGACGTATAAGACAACTTCTGTTTATAATTTAATATGCAACGATATCATTTAAGATTAAAAGGATACACTGGAATAATTGATGTAAATATTAATACCTAAGTATCTAAGCCATTCTAAGAACTTTTATTCAAAGTTTTAAAATCTTAAAAGTAATTGAAACAGAAAGCAATTAATTTGAATAAGTTGCTTAAACCAAAGAACAGTTATATATATTAAAACATTTAAAAAAATTCTTTATTTTGATTATATAAATGATATTTTGAATATTTAATTCTTAAGTGTGAAGAGAAAGTTAGTCTGAATAAATTGATCTTTGTAAACGTCAAAGAACAAAAAATAATAACTAGCTGGCGTAGGAACCCGATTTGTTTCCCTTGCAAAGCATAATATATTTCAGTTTTTAGGCGGGGTGGAGGGGTGAGAAATGAAATTTAATTTTACATTTAGAAAAGATTAATTTAAATTGTATTAAATTTCTTATTTAAAACAACAAATTATGTTTAGAACGTAAATAAATGAAATTTACATTTTGCAAGTTACATGATTTCGATGCAATTATAGTAGATTTCCTTTATAAACAAATGTCGACATAATGGCTATAAAATTTATCGAGAGGATTTTTCATGGAAATTTGGAGAACTTGTCATTATATTACCAAAATGAAGCTTGTATATGCGTCTAACTGGTATAAGAAAATTCTCCTAGGCACATATCGTCAAATTGTACGATGTTTGTACAAAACTTTTTACATAATATCAGCATTTGCCCTTTACCTATGTTCCGACTTCATGCATGAAACTCCATGCTCTATCACAAGTTAATTTTTAATTATAAAATTTAGTTTCAATTATAAAATAATTTTTCTTTTAATGTTTTACTTCCTTCGTTTATCATTGCAGATAATATATCCGTTTCTTTATTCCATTACAGATCAATTAATAATTTTTTTCTTGGAATTTCATTGTAAACCATGCAACGTATTTCATACACAGTTTTTAATTTCTTTCAGTAAACATAACAGATTGTGGATATTGATGAAACTATCAGTTGCTGTGTGGTATATGGAAGCTCAATTGCAAAGCAATAGGATTATTATTTATTATTTCTGTAACTCAGTTCTGTGTTAATGCTATATTTCAGTCCCTTTTCTCAGTTGGAACCTCAATATAGTAAAAAATGTTATAATCATGGTCTTTTTTCTTTGCCACCGTTTATAAGTAAGAAATACAATTACATAATTGATTATTTTTACATACACTTAAAGTAGAAAAATGTAAAATATTTATGGTGAATTATTCATAGGTGCCAACGCCTCAAACTAATCTTCCGTAATACGTGCGTTAATTTGACCCTGGTTTAATAAGTTTCGAACCAGAATTTTTTTGTGAAATGAAATTAAATATGTTCCACGTAGAAACTCTGAATTAAATAAATAAAGACCCGTGAAATAAATTTTCTGGTTCGAAAGTGGTTAACCTGGGTCAAATCAATCCAGATATTACGGGAGATTAATGGAAGGTTGGCATCCATGCTTATGCAAAATATTTGTTTCCACTGAAATTTATAGATTTTTATCACCAAAAGATTTGTTCTATATTTTCCTTTAAACGTTTGCGATTTTCTTTGAAAATTGCGATTTTAGTTTTCATTGATATAACTTGTGGTTTCTGAATAATTAAGAAAAACAAATTAAAAATTTAATTAAAATCTTTATGCTAACTTTCTATGCAAAAGAAATTATTAAAATCAAAATATTTGCTAAAACAAATAGCATATTTTTTAAAGGTTATTAGCTGTAGTAAATTAAATAAAACTGTTTAACGAAATTTATTAAAAAGTAAGGCAAACATATTTTAGTGGATAAACTTTGTCAATTTATTGTATATTAGGAAGAATTCAATCGGAACATAATGAATAACAGAAATTATTAATAAAAGAATAATCTTGGTTTATAATTAACAAAGAATAATTGTAAAAAATATACATATTATTTTGTAAAAAGCATAGTTATTTAGATTAAATAAAATTAATCATAAAATTACATTAAAGATGTTCAAACAGTAATATGTTATTATTATACATAGATTAAAGAAAAAAAGTACATGCTGCTGATTCTTTTCTAAAAAAAAATCATATACATTATTCCAATTTGTTTCATATTATATGTTTCGGATTTTCTTGAATATATGACTTAGGCCACACATCTTCTCATGCCCAGAAACGATATAATCCAAAATTTTGTCAGAATGTTTTGAGCCGTTTTTTAGCTACAATTATCTTGACCCACAGTGACCTAAAAATGACTCAATAATCGAATTTTCTCGAACATGTGACTTAGCCCACACGTCTTCTCATGCCCAGAAACGGTATAATACAAAATTTTGTCAAAATCGTTTGATTTTTTTTTCAGATACAATTAGCTTGAGGCACAGTGACCCAAAATGAACCACTAATCGATTTTTCTCGAACATGTGTCTTAACCCAATGGTCATCTCGTGCCCAGAAGCGGTATATTACAAAATTTGTCAAAATGTTTGAAAAAAAAACCTGACCCATTGTGACCCAAAATGACCCACTAATCGAATTTTCGTGAACATGCGACCTAGCACAATGGTATTCTAGTGCCCGAAAACGATAAAAATCAAAATTTTGCCAAAATCGTTTAAGCCGTTTTCTAGATAAACATATCTTGACCCACGGTGGCCCACTAATCGAATTTTCTCTAACATGTGACTTAGCCCATTGGTCTTCTCGTAATCTAAACCAGTAGATTACAAAATTTAGTCAAAATCTTTAGAGCTGTTTTTTAGATAAAATTATCTTGACTCGAAGTGACCCGAAAATGACCAACTAATCGAAATTTCTCGAACATGTGACCTAGCCCAATAGTTTTCTACTGCCGAAGAACGGTTGGATATAAAATTTAGTCAAAATAGATTGATCCGTTTTTTAGATATAATTAGCTTGATCATGACCCATTATGATTCAAAATGACCCACTAATAGATTTTTTTTCGAACACATGGCATATCCCATTCGTCTTCTCGTGCCAGAAAATGGTAAAATACAAAATTTAATCAAAATCGTTAGAGCCGATTTTAAGATAAAATTTACATACACACACACACATACACGCACAATTTTTGCTCATATTATAATCTCTATAATAATAGCCTAAGTCATGTGACTGTCATCAATAGTTCCGGGCTGACCGCTTCGCTTTTTATATGCCAGGTGACCATTTTTTACATTTTTTATTTTTTGCGTGGTAAATTAAAACAATGCTTTGATAGTGAAATTAAAAGTCATGGTTTTTGATATTATTTATTATTTTTCTTTCCTTTTTCTTAAAAAAAGGGAAAGAAAAAGTGAAAGTCATGAATTTCAAATTAAAATTATGTATTTTATATAAAATGAGTGAAATTATTATATTTTAGATGAATTTAATGAAATATGAAAAAATGCGATTGGTAAGACAATGTTTGATGATTTATCACTTGCGCCTTGCTAGCATAAAAGGTACTACTTAGTTATACCGTCGACCCATTTCGCCAAATTATATAAATCGCCAAACCACTCGCCAAATTATACAAATTGACAATTTTTATTTTAAATAGCGAAAGAATAAATAAATTAGTATAACATTAATAAAAATACAAATAAAACGTCGAAATAAAAATAACTTGATGACGTAAACACGTGTAACTTGCTTAAAAATAATAAAATATGACATTTTCGATCAACCATTATTGATATTTAATCTTACAGTTTGGCGATATATTTTTGGTCGACGGAATAACCAAGTAGTACCCATAAAAATACGGAGTTCTTGATTTCTCTACAAAAAACTTCAGATTTGGCGAAGAATTGAGAAAGTAAATTAAATTTTGGATAAAAGTAACGTGGTACAATGCTTAGCACACATCTAACGGAGACCAAACTGGTCGCCAAGGGCGGCTAGTGTAAGATGTTATCCCATCCTTACAAAGAATATGTAGATACATGTTATCCAATTCTTCTTCGTATCAAAATTATAGTTCACATTTGGAATTACCAATTGCACCCGGTAAAAAGAATTTTCAAAACGTTCAAAAATGTCTTTTAATTTTGTAAAAAAAACAATGTATTTTGAAAAAAAAAAATGGTCCAAAGTGAGGAATCAAAATCTCTTTTGATTTCAGTTGACAACTGACACTGATTAATTACAAGTAGAAGTCATACAATTTTAAAAACTTTCACTCTATTTGGGATGTGATTTTTAGCATATCTAGAGCACAATGCTCGTTCTTTAAATGTTCTAATGTCTTTTTTTTTTTCAACTTTAGGCATAATCTTTTTAAAAAGTTTATTAGATTTCGAAATAGAAACTTTGAGTCACCACAAGAAGCGTTGAATATTAAATTCTGACATGCTTTATTTTTAGACATTTTAAAACTTCGAATTAAGAATAAGATTTTTGATTAAAAAAAAATATGTATATATGTATATATATATATCCATGAATTCTTTGGAAAAAGTAACAATGAGTGCAGTAATTGAATTTTTATACGAATACAAATACTTAATCACACCAGTAAAAATAATTTTCAAAACAATTTGAAATGTATTTTGATTTTGAAGAAAGCACTGCATTTGAAAACAAATTATCTGAAGAGAGGAATTAAAATCACTTTCAATTTCAGTTGACAATTGGAACAGATTAATTACAAATAGAAATCATACACTTTTAGAAACTTTCGTCCTATTTGGGATGTGATACTTAGCTTATCTAGAGCACAATACTCATTCTTTAAATGTTCTAATATCTTTTTATTTCAACTTTAGGCCTTTGCTTTTGTTAAAATTATATTAGATTTGGAACTAGAAACTTTGAGTCACCATAACAAACGTTTAATATTAAGATCTGGCACGCTTTATTTATATACACTCATGTCTGTGATATTTGCAACACCATGAAGTAATCATCAGAATTAAATGAAATTTAATACACAAACGACTGGTATTGGTACAAACAAATGATTACATTTTCAAAGCAAAAAAAAAAAAAAAAAACAATATTAAGTGTCCGAAATCAGTATTTGGCGTAGTAGCCATGTGCTGCAATAAGTGCTGCTATACGGCGTGTCATGAATTTAAACAGATTTTGAATATCTGCCTGGAGAATAGCATTCCATCTTCTGTGTATGCGTACCCAAAGTTCATCTGTAGAAGCTGTAGGACGAGGACCACGACCGAGACACCGATCAACGAAATCCACACATGTTCAATAGGCGTCATATCCGGCAAATACGTGGGCCACGGAAAAAGCTGTATGTGTTCTGCTGCAAGAAGTCTTCAGCATTCCTTGCGACATGTGAGCGTGCATTGTCCCATTGAGAGATAGCTCCAGTAATGCCTTGATAGAAAGTAACGACTTCGAGCTCCAGCAGTTCACTGATGTACGTGTTTCTGATCAGATTACCCACAATTCGTAGCACCTGCGATCGTAAATGATGCGCATAATCGGTCGCCGGATCATAACTCTTGGTTTGTCCACTCTGACGTTTGATAATGCACACCGGAAGCTAGCGTTCATCGGCATAGCGTTTAAGACGAATGCGGCCACCAAAGTACGACTAATTAAAGCGGGATTCATCAGAATAAATGACTTGTTTCCAATCTGAATGCCAGTCTCTATCTTCATGTGCGCATTGAAACCGCAGGCGTCGGTAGCTTTTCGTGAGGGGTTTCCTCCATAAAGAAAACCTTGCATGGAGTCCACGGTGCAACCGACTTCAACGAATTGACGAAGCTGACAGTGATACACCTGTAGCAGATGACCAATGAGCAGCCAACTGTCTAGATGAAGCTGTACGGTTCGTCAGCCACGTGTCTATCATCGCACATTGACGACGCCGTTCGATGTCCACTCCCATATTTTTCGAGTTGTCCGATCCTTGTGGGTCCACTGCTTTCAAACTCGGATCACTTTGATGCTCTTGCGCTGCACACGAGCTGCTATTGCACGACAGGAAAATCCTTCTTTACGAAGGCAGTTTCGCTCCCGTTCAAACTCCTTCAGTGATTGAAATGTCACCATCTTTCATCGAAGAGGATAGTTAAGTCTCACATAACATTTACCACTAGCAGATAACGATAGACAAATTTCAATGTTCCGCTACAGCCCTCTATTTATACGATTTCAGTAGCCGTTCAGAGGGCTCTGCTCAGCCCCCGCACACGTGGTAACTCTGAAATTAGAATTGTTTGCATAGCACACTATACTTTGCATTCTCTGAAATTTTCAGCTCAATCGCGTCCTTTCTTCATGGTATTGCAGTTTTCACAAACATAAGTGCAACAATCATTATTTCAATCAATTGAGTGCATCGCAAAAAATATTTGAAGAATTCGAATTATGAATAGGATTATTGATTTAAAATATATGTATACCCATGATTTTTTTGGAAAAGTAATAATGAGACAGTTATGTATTTTTGTACACGAATACAAATTCTTCATTGCACCAGTAAAAAGAATTTGAAAATTATTTATAGATGTATTTTGAATTTGATGTTCATTATGTTGAGAACAAATTGCCCGAAGAGAGGAATCAAAATGACTTTCGTTTTCAGTTGAGATTTGAAACAGATTCGTTACAAATATAAATCGTTCTCTTTTAGAAACTTCCATTATATTTCGCGTTTGGTCCACAGCTTATCTAGATCTTAATACTTATTCTTTCAATGTTCCAATGTTACTTTGTTCAACTTTAGCCCTCTAAGTGTTTGGGGCGTAATATTCCGTTCACTAAGCTCCAGGTTTCACAGCAATACAAGCAATATTTAAGATAATATAATTCTATAGATTTAATGAATTTTAAATACATCGAGGAATGATTAATATTCTCAAGCATTACATTCATATTTGTAATTGAGTTTTTTTTATAATGTTGAAAGAATCACATTTTCTTAGCATTTAAAACAAAATGCAAAGAAAACAACATTACAATTTTACCCTTTTGCAAGACGCTCAGAGGGTTAAACGTCAATGTTTTAAAATGTTATTCGGTTTAGAACTGAAAATTTGACTCAGCATATGAAGTGTTATATATTAAATCCCGTCTTGCATTTTTTATGCACATTTTAAGACTTCGAATTAAATATAAGATTATTGATTTAAAATATATATACATTCACGAAATCTTTAGCAAACGTAATAAATAGTGCAGTTATTGATTTCTTACAGGATTAGAAATACTTAATCGCACCTGTAAAAATAATTCTCAAAACAACAACATCACTTATTTTGGGGCATAATATAGGAATTTATATAAAATGTTCCTGCTAAGTATTTGTTGATACAAGTAATTATCTCATTCTTCTTCGTATCAAAATTATAATTCAAATCTGTAATTCTCAATCGCACTTATGAAAAAAAAAAAAAAAAAAAAAAAATTTCAAAACTATTTAAAATGCCTTTGATTTTGAAGAAAACACTGTATCTTGAAAACAAATGGTAAGAACTGGGGAATCAAAACTACTTTCATTATTAGTTGAGAATTGAAACAGATTATTAGTTACAAGTACAAATCGTTCTCTTTTAGAAACTTTATTCTATTTGGGATTTGATCAGCAGCTTATCTATGCCATAATACTTATTCTTTAAATGTTCTGACGTCGTTTTTTTAAACTTTCGACGTCTATTTTTTTTAAAGTTATTCGGTTTAGAACTGAACCATTGAGTCACCATATGAGGCAATAAATATTCAATTCAGGTATGATTTATTTGTATAAAATGTATGATTTCGAAATTGGAATAAGATTATTAAAGATACAGTCGTGGAAAAAAAAAAGTAAACACCCCCTACTAACTCCTCAACAAATCACCGTAGAAGAAAGTTACTGGAAGCGAACGATTCGAAATAAAGTCTACTTTTAAATGATGTATATAAACTTTGCTTAGGGGGCCATCTACATATTAAAACGAATCATAACTTCGATTTTTTCTATAGCAGTATACAATTCTGACAGCATAAATGAATTCTACACCACTTAATTAGCCTAATTTTTTTTTTTATGCAATTCGTGCCACAAGATTCCGAGAAATTAATTTTTTTAAAGCAAGCGTATTTTAAGGGCTGTATCCAAATTGAAGTTCCGTACTCGATTGCTAACCGAGAGAGACCCCTTCTTGATCAAGGCACCTTAAGCGTCACTCAAGCAGTCAATGAAGTCTGCTAGATTTCTGGACATCATAAGAAATTTTAAAATATCTAGTCACTTCTATCATAGACGGCCCCTTAAACCATCATTTTGTCGTTTTTTAAGCATAATTTGAAAACTAGTTGGAAGAAAAATGTGAAAATTTGGATTTCTATAAATCAGGACTTAATAAATCTAAATCCATCAAAAATATTGTCGGTTACAATTCACAATTTTTTCGAATATCAAATTCCTAATTCCAAATTCATATCATAAAATTATAAAAACTGCAAATTCAACGTATTTATGTTTGGGTATATTAGTATTATTGCTACACAAAAAATTAGCACATTAGGAGTATAACATCGGGAATGTAATTTAACATTAGAAGCACTAAATTTTGAACGTTTATAATTCAAAAACTTATCATTCAAATGACTTGAAATTTGGTGTCTAGGCATAGTTTGAACCGAAGTTTTGAAATATCTAGTTATAATTGGGTATTGCTATTGAAAAAAATGAAGTTTGCGTTCGTTTTAATATACAGATAGCCCCTAAGCAAATTTTATATACATCATTTAAAAATAGACTTCATTTCCAATCGTTCAGTACCAGTAACTTTCTTCTACGATAATTTGTTGAGGAGTTAGTAGGGGTATTTACTTTTTTTTCCACGACTGCACATGTATATATTAAGACAGACTTGAACACAATTAATACAATAGCCCAACAGGAGTGAAAACTTAGCCGGGGCCAAGATTCGAACCCGTGTCCATAGCGTATCGTGCCGTTGCCTTGCCACTAAGATACCCTTCCCGATATTCCAGCCCGTGAATTTCTCACTAATAAACTATGTTGGGGAACGTCATCGGCCGGAAACCGCACGGCATACAATAAAGAAAAATACGATGAATAATTTATTTTTCCATCAGAAGCAACGGTACACTGTGGACCGAGGTTCGAATCCTGGCCCCGGCTAATTTTTCAGCCCTGTTGGGTATTGTATTAATTGTGTTCAAGTCTGCCTTAATATATATATGTACCTTTAATAATTAAACAAATGCATTCTGACGTTAATTTATGTGTGCTTTAATTGGAATAAGATTTTTGAATAATATATATATGACACGATTTCACTCGTATCATATAAACACGTAGATCTTAAGCACCAGCATACCCACATTATGTACTGAATGAAGAAATTATGGTTTTTTGCAGTCGAACAATCGTGATGGAAGAGTGGAAGGTCAGGTTGTCGTCCATTGGAATGTTTCCCGAAGTATAAATAATCGAAGCCGATAGATACATCAAAACGTTTATTAATCGATCATATAATGCACCAAATTCCATTAGTTATAGGCCCCACCAGTGGCGGAGAGGTTCTGCTCTCGAAGCTGGTAGACGGGAGGTGCTGGGTTCGAACCCAATCGCGCCCGTCGGCCTAACCGTTTCGGAGTTTTCGTGGTTTTCTTCGAAACCGTGGATCCCCATGCGTAAATACGGGTTAGGTTCCCTTAGAAAGACCCCCACGAAGGGCACTCCCCCCAGGGCCTATATCCCACGTGTTGATAATCGGCCGTCATAAACACAAAACCAAAAACCAAACCATTAGTTATAGGTGATCAATGTGCGGGCAGTCGCTACGTAGTAAAATCTACCACTAGATGTTACTTATTAGAACAAATTATGAAGATTGAAGAAAAACAAACACTCCAGGTGGCGTGGTTTAATTAAGCAACTCAATAATCGTCAAATTCTACCTCTCCCAGCCCATGCAACGGGTTATATACTTGCGAAAACTGCGTGCGTATGAATACAATGCACGATAAATGACAAATCAGGTAAATTAGTCGAAAGGACGCGATGAGAGCAGAATACGATAGGACCTACCTCCGGGGGGAGGAGGGAATCGCGGGTGACGACGATACGAACTATATATACCTAAGGAAGACCTAAGTTGTCAATGGTGATTATACTAGAGAGGAGTGTAAGTCCGCGACAATAAATAGTTCTGTACTGAATATGAAAGAAATGGCATATTAAATCTCTTTTTTTTCTTCATTTTCACAGAAAAAATGATTGACTCATTAATCGAAATCGATTGAGCTTAGCATATATTCATTTTTATGATAAATATTTAATAATAATCAAGGAAATGTATTTATTCGCAAGAAAGGTTTTTGGCGAGTACTTGGCGCGGTGCTCGCAAATAACTAGCAACCTTAGACCCCCAACAGAGCTGTGCGGGGTGATGGTCAATAGATATTGCCTCTTCTTATTATCAGAGATTGTAGATTTTTCATGTCCAATCAAAAGTTTATTTTTTTAAGCTACTACTTTTAGAGAAAAATTTTCGGTGGATTCGAATTTTTCGGAAAATTTCACCCCAAGTACATACCCAACATATGGATGAAACATTTAAAATAACAAAGAAAATCTTCTTTTGCAAATTAAAACGAATAAAAGAAGCTCTTTTTGTAAGGCTGTTCTCAAAAAAATTATCTTTCCCCGCTCAAGAACCGGAAACTTTATATTTTAAGGCTCTTTTTTAAATGTAAAAACAGGATACTTGCAGGCATGATATTTGAAGGGATTTGAAATCTAACAGTTTTTCTTAGTTTCCGGTAAATTAATTACAAGCAATTGTTGTCTAAGAATGGATTTTTATTTATTTATCTAATTTACTGGACAATCGCGTTGGATAGAAAATTTTGGTGGATTAGACAATTTCACCTCAAATAAATATGAAGCATATGGAAAGAATATGTAAAACAACAAGAATTTTCCTTTTGTGTGAATTAAAACAAACCTTTTTTTTATGCGGACAGGAGTTTAAATTATTCTTATTTTACTTAGAATTGATCAGAAATTAAATTAATTTGTCTTTTAAACAATGATATAAATTCAATATTTTAACTAGTATTTTAACAGTATTTTAGACACAAAAACAAGAAAAAATTCACCAGTTATTCATAATGCATACTATATTTTTATACATAAATGTAAGTTAATTTGATTGTAAGTTAAATTATAATTTAATTTGACATAAATCAATTAACTGGAAACAAAATTACAAAATATATAAATATATAGGATTAGTTTAAAACAATTTCTTCAATGCTACTAAAATTGTGCATTTGTTTGTGAACACTGTGAGAAAAAAAATTGTGAGTACAGTGTTGTACGAACATTGTGAGAGGGTGTGTATGTGTGTTTCCTTCTATTTTAATAGATAAATTTGAAAAATGTGATATTATAATCATTTTTAGGATGAAATTTATATTGAATATGAAATTGGAATAAAATTTTTAAGGATATAATTAGATTATTTTCAAATTTTTCTTTTGTTTTAAACATAAAAATTGAATGCTAAATAATAAGGATTTTATCTTTATTTAAAATGTTAACATATATATCAATAACATTTTTATTCGGCTTCATAATAAAACACTGCACAGCTTTTGAATTTTAGCATTCATTACTATGAGTTTATTACACCGGTAGATTTATTTATTGTTATTATTGTAATGAAAGCTTTCAAATCTGGGACTAAATAATAATTGATTTAGAAAAGGAAAGCTAAAAATATTAATTCCTGTTTTCTTTTATGATTTCTCGAAGAAGATTTCTATTACAAACAAATCAGCGAAGACCATGTATTTTTATTATAAAAATAAGGGGGAAAACATTTTTTTATTTTATACACGTTTCATGTGATTTACAATAAATTCTATATTGAATGTATTAAAAAAAACTGTTTAATTTAATATGATATAACTTCTTGCTAGCTAATTTCATATGATATGATTTTTGTTCGCGCACTTTTAAAATAAAATTTCCTGTCCTTTTTTTTTCTGGTTTGGTGGGAGGGTGTCTGAACTAAAACACAATTTTTCTCTTATAAATTAGTTCTTTCTGAATATTTTTGTACATTAAATCATCGTTAATTTTATATCTTCGCGAAAAAACGCTGTAAATAGCATTATAAATGACTAAAACTTCAAAAATTGCAGGATAAAAAAATTTCTATATTGGAAAAAAATAGTATTCTAGGGATCGATGCAGGTTTTTATTCGTGGGGCCCATTTTGTGAAAAGTAAAAGTTATTTTTGTGAATTTTATAATATTTTTGTGAAAAATACCATTTTGTAATGAAAGTTGAAATCCAGTTACTCAAATTCGAACCAAGAATTTATTAACAAAAACTTCTTTAAATCCCCTTGCTAAAGGTTTTTGCTTTTCGTGACCTGGTTTTATTTACAAATTACATATTTTAAAACAGTTTTTTATGAAAAACATTGTTACGAAAGGGGCCTGGCCTATTTTTTTAAAAGAAATTTTGTGAAGGGGCCTGTTTTATTAAATTCATTTTTGTGAAGAGGCCCATTTTATTAAATTCATTTTCGTGAAGAGGCCCAGTTTATTAAATTTATTTTTGTGAAGGGGCCCATTTTATTAAATTTATTTTTGTGAAGGGGCCCATTTTATTAAATTTATTTTTGTGAAAGGACCCTAAATTGGCCCCAAATTTTGCCTGGATCGACCCCTAGGTTGAATTTGCGAATGTTGAGAAATCGTCGCGCAAACCCCCCCCCCCCCCCCCAAAAAAAAAAAAAAAAACCCACAAAAATTGCTGTACGCGAATTCCAAATAAACTTCATTGAAAAAAGGATAAAATGTATTGTATTGGACTAAAAGTTAACAATTGGATGTATTTTTAATAATGTAGAAAATCGCCGCGAAAAACAAAACAAAAAAGAAACATTAAATCGCATAAGAATCGCTAAAAATTCAGAAATCACAGATGACAAAATTTAGTACATTAGACTAAAACAATGGAACCGAAATTCTTTTAGGAATACGGAACAATCTGCGTGGAACAGGAGAAAACAAAAGAATTGGTAACATGACCTCGCTCAAATTTATTCCCCCAAACAACGATAAACAGCCAAATCCGGCGATCCTATAACGCCAAAGTTAGTAAAAAGGCTGGCGTAGCATAGTACCCATTGACTAGTTAAACGTGCCTCAACTGTAGTTTCGGCGTACAGAATTATTGCGCAAACAATGGCTGGCGGGATTTGCAAGGAATGATGGGAATAGAATACCAAAGAACAAATGATTTAAAAAAAACATTCGAAAGAAAAGGATTTATTTTTAGAATAAAATGAAAAAGTAATTTAATGGGTTTTATGAGATGAGGCGAATGGATTAAGGTTTTTAGACTAATAAAAGAATACGCAGTTTTAAATGCATGAAATAAAAGACGAAAGATATTAAGATATTATTAAAGATAGGTAAAAAAGGAAAAATGTTAAGAATTTGGAATAATTTTACTAAGATAAAAGGGCGAAAATTTTTATTATTACACACACACACACACACACATATATATATATATATGAATGTTATATAATTACAAATCATCATCGATTTCCAGTTACTAAAAATAAATTCATAACTTAGCTACAGTTCATAACACTGACATTATACAGAATAAAGATGGAACCTGTAACTAGTAATACAGAATCATGCTATATTCCACTAATTCACTAGCACATTACGCGCAATAAATCCATATAAAACATATGAAAAAGCTCTTAATTTTGATAAAATATCCTATTAAAGACAAAAAATGCAATTATCCAGCTAAATAATGTCGAACCAGAAAAAGCCAGATCATAAACATACAATAGATCAAATGGATAAATGAAGCCGGAAGCTTATATAGTATTTTACTTTTTCAAGGGTACATAGAATACATATATAAGCAAAAAAAAACATAGTTGATTTCTGTAATGAAATCCAGCAAAAAGCAAAATATATATGCATGAATTCATTGGAAAAGAATTTTATGGTGTAGTTTTTTATTTCATACAAGAATACAAACACTTAAACGTATCCGAAAAAAGGAATTTCCAAAACATTTTAAAATACCTTTTGATTTTGCAGAAAACACACTATCTTCAGAACAAATGACCCAAAGTGAGAAGTCAATGTTACTTTTGTTTTCAGCTGAGAATTGAAACAGATTAGTTACAAGTAGATAAAATTCTCTAGAAAGTTTCATTCCCTTTGGTATTTTATCCATAACTTATTTAGATCACAATACTTGTTCTTTAAATATGTTCTAATGTCTTTTCTTTCTTCAACATTAGACGTAATTTTTTTTTAAAGTTACTCTATTTAGAACTGAAACTTTGAAACACAAAATAAAGCGGTAAATACTACTTATGACATGTTTTTTTTTATATAAATTTTAAAACATCAAATTAAGATAAAGATACAGTGGAACCCTGTTAAGACGCGTTTCAAGGGAGTGGTCAAAAGTCGCGTATTAAGCGGGATCGCGTATTAAACGTGATTTATATAATATTGTAGGAATTGGGCTTCATTTATACGTTTACAGTCGAAAGTTGTCTCTTTTACATATATTCAGATTGAAATTTAATTAATTGTGTTCCACTCAACAAAGCGTTAGCATTGTTTCTTTTTATAGGACAAACTGGAATAACAACGGAAAATAAATATAGATTTTAACATAAATTTATTGTCGATTAGTGCGTTGCAACCAAAAATAATTTTTCTACTAGACTCGTTTTTTTTAAACAGAAAGAAAAATAATATTAAATCTTTGAACAAACAACCCAGTTTTTAAAATCATATTTAGTACTTGTAATAATGAGTACCATTATAATCTGTTCTTCATTATCAATATAATAAAAAAAACTATCCTTATAAAATATTTATATAGCAAAAAGTAAAGTAAACATAAAAGAATTATCCAATCGCAGTCGTATTTAATCTTTGTAAGTTTCATTTTTTGTTGCCTATAACATGCATTATAAAACATAGTAGCGATATAAAGTACATTTAAAACATCTCTAACAACACGTATGAACAGCTCTAATCATAATAATTTTTGTGACGTATCTAAGTAATCTGAATGCGTCTATCTCTCTCTACTACAGTAAAAACATACACGAAGCGAGAGACAAAGAATGTTAGGAGGTGGGATCAAAGAAGAATTGCAGTTTTGCTAATTTAGCGGGTTTCTTTTTTTTTTTTTTTTTTTTTCTTTCTTTTTTGTTGTTGTTATTCAAACATTTATCACTACTTCCGATTAGTAATTTTCGCCTTAATTAATCTGTTGCTAAATAAATTAAATAATATTCGGAAACAGTGTTTTTTATCTGAATAATAAAAATCCTCTAAATGGTTAACACTCGAGAAGAAAGAAGGAATTCGCATCTTGATCAATGAATTCACGTCTTAAGCGTGATTTTCCCCCCTCAAAGAACCGAAAATTTATCGCGTATTAAGCGGGATCGCGTCATAACCGTTCGCGTATTAAACGTGATCTTTTTACATTAGTATTATGGGCGATGTTCAAGGGATCGGAAAAGATCCGCGTATTAAGCGTGATCGCGTATTAACCGTGAGCGTCTTAACAGGGTTCCACTGTAATTGACTTTTTTTGTTTTTAAGGCTGTTCTGAAAACCAAAGGAGCTATTTCTAACATATTTATGAATCAATTTTGCTCAGAAACGCATGAAATTGGCAGGTGTTCTTACTAAAAAACTACATAATCGAGTGATAGTTTTCCTTTTATAGTAAAGGTGGAAGTTCTTTCAGAAAATACTGTTAAAGTTGGCATATTGAGCTGAATTTCTGGAAGCGACAGCGTAGAAAAGAAGAAAATACTGTCACCATACGACGAAATTCGCTTATAACACTGTAAGTCATTTATTTATTAAAATATGGAAAACGTTGGTCGTTTCCAAATTGCTTTAAAAATCTGCCAATGGTCTGCCAATTTTAATGTCTTTAAGTTTCAAAAAATGTCAAAAAATTTCACGTTTTGTTGTGCAGTTAATTTGAGAACTAACTGAAATATATGCATGAATTCTTTGGAAAAATTTTACGACTACAGTTTTTTTTATTTCGTACTCGATTATAAATACTTAAGACTAAATGAAATTTTGAATATACCTTTAACTGCATATGTAAAATTTAAAAAAAATATATTAATTATGTCCTTCTTTTCGGTAAGTTCTATTACAAAAAGTACGCCGCATGTTACATGCCAAAGTATCATGATTAACAGACATTCCACAAAGACTACTCTGCGGTCAAATGTTGAGTTCTATATAAATACCTGTATATACATTTTGAAAAATCATATTTCTGTCTGATTGTTTAAAACAGTATTGAACTTTACCTCGCATCATAATTATATTATGTGTAATAATTCTATTTATAAACAATGTAAAGGAAATCCTCGATAAAATCTCTTAAAAAATAAAGAGCGTAACATATATAAGGTGAAATCGAAAAGTAAGGTGACTCACCCCTCCTTTCGAAAATGAGAACAGCCCGACAACCGGACATACGCGCATTACGATCTTCGGTATATAATGTTAAAGTTCAGGGTCATTTGCAAAGTTTTTTGGTTAGTGTTTGTTCGTGCAGTCGCTTAAACATAAGAGGTGGTAGTGCATTGCATAATGGAGCAGAAAACAAATATGAAATTCTGTTTTAAAATGAGTAAATCTGTTACGGAAACCTTGGAAATGCTTCGAAGTGTGTATGGCGAAAAAACTTTATCTCGCAAGACAATAGACGCAGTTTCAGCGGTTCAAGCGTTTCCGTAAAAATCGTGAATGGGTGGAGGATGAGCATCGCAGGGGAAGACCGGTGACGCGCAGAACCACGTCAAATGTTGAAAGAGTTACGAAATTTTTGCTGCAAGATCGCTGTTTGCCCGTCCGAATAATGGCGAACGAATTGAATCTTCCTCGTGAAATCGTCCGAACAGTATTGTCGTAGGATGTGGGTAAACGGAAACTCTGTGCGACGTTCGTTCCTCATTACTTAAGCGATGAACAAAAACAGCAGCGAATGGACTCCTTATTCCCCTACCTTGCACCAGCTGACTTTTCCCTCTTTCCACGACTGAAATTGGCACTGATTTTCAAACACCTCAGACATTCATGCTGTTGTTACCAAGGAACTTAAGACAGTCTCAGAGGAGGACTTTTTCAAACGTTTTCAGAACTTGTAGGGACGTTGTCAAAAGTGTATTAAAAAAAATAAACGAATTGTGGAGCTTATTGAATCCATTCAATCAAATTACACCCAGATCCATTTAGTACATAAGACACTTAGCAACTTAAAAAATATTTTGTAATAACTACATACCATATCTTTATTGTAAAAAAAATGAAGACAGTAAAGAAAAAAAAATCGATTTTTAAAAGTTTTAAATAGGAGAATCCAAAATTAAAGCAAATTCTGCTAAGTAGTTTTTGTGTTACGTTTTAAAAATTACCCACATTTCAATCTGGTTTGCAACCATTGTAAACGGGTTTAACATTAGCAATTCCAAACTTTAAACCTGCATAACTCCTAAACTACTTTCCGAATTACTTCTCTTTTGACTTCTAACATAAATATTAACGAAAAAGATGCTGATGCGAAAAATATAGGCTGTCAAAATTAGGTGTTTGAATTGAAAATTTCAGGGTTCGGTCCAATTTCACTACTAAGACGCCCCTAAGCTTAGTTTTTTTAGCATAAATTTAAAGACAATTTCCAGTCGATGGCTGTTTTCGTTTATTTTTTTAATAATTTGATGATTAAATGTATAAGGTGCAATCTCTCTCCCTCTCTCTCTCTCTCTCTCTCTTTTTAATTTGCCAACTGTACATTGAAGTGGATGGATAAATAGAATTAATTCATATTCTGAAAGTGTGCCGGACTGATATTGAATTGCTCTTTTCAACCTAAACTTGCTGAGTTGATAAAATTAAAAAATGATCTTTTTTGATAAAATGTTTCTCAATTATTCCTTATAGTTAAAAGAGACATTATAATATTTCGACAAATTCGATACTTAAATGTAAAAGGTAGAGTTTTTTTTTTAAATTAATGTTGGAAGATGTCTAAAGTTGTAATTTTTTCTTTCTTTTACACACCTCTATCATAACTAATATCATTATGAGTGTTTTGCACTCTTATATTTAATTGAAAAATAAATACCCAGGTAAATACCCGAATTTGGAATTTACCCGGGTATATACTCTGGGTATTTACCCTTAAAAATAAATACCTGGATATTTTACATCACTGTTTCTGATATTCTGTTTCCGAATATTACAAAGCTGCTTTGAAGCGATATCAAAATTGAGGAGAAAAGGAAATCACTGCCTACATTGAAAGAAAAATTAGATTGAATTTTCAATTTAAGCATCTTCTAGTGTTTTTTTTTTTTTCAAAACTTTTGCAATGTTTTATTTATTGCAATACAGTACGCAGAAAGTTATATTTAAGTATTGATAAAAATATCCCGGTTTGTTTCATGGTAAATACAAAACAATCCAGATCTAGTACTTCGCTAACTTGAACAGCTATTATTTCTGATATTCTGTTTCCGAAGATTACAAAGCAGCTTTGGAACGATATCAAAATTGACGAGAAAATTAAATCAATGCTTACTTTGAAAGAAAATTAAATTGAATTGTCAATTTAAGCATCTTCTCGTGTTTTGTATTTGCAAAATTTTGCAATTCTTTTTCAACTGTAATACAATACGCAGAAAGATATATTTTACATACATAATATATTGCAACAAAAAAAAAATCCCAGTTTGTTTAATAGTAAATTTAAAATAACATAAGATTTTTTTTTGTATTGTTTTAACCTGTTTTGATAATTTAACCTTGACACGGAAGCTCTGACAGCATTTGCCCGAGAAGGCAAGCTAAAGCCGGTCTGATGCTGGCTGATCTCCTGTATAGTTTTTAAGTGCCAGTTAAAGTTCCATCCGTTAAAAGATTTTTTGAATAATTGGAAATCGGATAACCGAGGTTGAGCTGTATTTAAAAAAAGCATTAAAAACGTAAGCTATATTTTTAAAAATGTTTTCAAGAACAACTTTGTGATATAGTATTTACTGACATCTAAAATTGGGTGAAAGATATAAAATAAATATTTCTTATTTTACAAAAAAAAAAAAAAAAAAAAAAAAAAAAAAAAGAGCTAGAAGATATTTTGTCAGGTTTTTCATAAGAATTCTCGAATATCAAAATTGGAGAGAAAAAAAAATATCTGCCAATTTTGAAAGTAAATGGTATTGAATGATCAAATAAAGCACACTCTAGTCTTTCAAAATATTTGAAATGCTTTATTTATTGTAATAAAATACTCACAAAGTTATGTTTACACATATAATGTATTGTGTGAATAAAACATCCCAGTTTGTTTCAAGGTAAGTTTCAAACTAGAAGACAGGAATTCTGCTTTTTCAGAATTTAGTGTCGCCCCGATGAAAAAAAAAATGTATATATAAATAGAACAAAACATATTTCAGTTTTAAGGCTAAAAGCACATGCTTTTATTTTATGTAAAATGACGCCATTCGCATCCGCTTAAGAATTCCATATTTACGATCCACTCCTAAACACCTACAGTAAATTAGGCATAGGATTTCACTATCGCGAAATAATACACAAATGCAGCAAAAAGATGCCGTCATTAAAGAAACTCGACAAAAAAACCCGGCTATCTAATGATTCATAAGCATTCATTTGTTTTTAACATTAATATAGATACTTAAAATTAAATATAGTTTATAACAGCTCCATGTTTTAACAGAAATCATACGTTTATATTTTTCTTTCAAAATAGCACGTATTTTAATTACATTTTCTTTCGGTTGTTATGAGAATATGGAAACAAAAATATATAATTACTATTTTACCACTATTTTTTGTTTTACTTTCTACAGAAATGAAGTACTTCCGTTGCCAATATTGAGCAAATGGCTCTAAAAACTACAAAAAAAAAATTATATTTCAAAAATAAATTCAGATGCAGATTTCAAACAAATTGCATTCAAAAGTACATTCCCCCCCCCCCCACCCCCCAATACAACGGTAAAAAAATTGAAAATGTGCGATGCTTAGAAATTAAAAAAATTGCTATAGAGATTTAATCGTACGATGATCCATCTGTTTTGTTTATTGCTGGCTTCTGTAAGGTAACGTTATTTTTTAGAGACTACACAAAATAAGCTGGGAGAAAGAAATAGCATACTGCGGGTTAATAACATACAGATGGGTGACAAAATAATACGTATACCTATGACACCAATGGCTTACAAATTGCAACTCTTCCATAAATGTTCGAAGCATGAAGTTCCCTTTGAACAGTTTTTTCTGAAATGGGATTCTGGAGATGACTATTTATCTCTGACGTTATCTGGGATAAAGACTGCCCTCGCTTTCGGACCACTATGCGGGTCAACTGCCTTTTATCACTCCCAGAAAGGTTTCTTTTCCATCCACTGTTGTACTTCGCAGATGACACTTTACCACATTTCGTGTACGCTGTCATAAAGGCTGACACAGTACTCCTTGCACGCTCCAAATTACTGACTGTTACCGTCATGGAGCAACAAGCGCACCGCATTTCAACAATCATTCCTTTTTCGAACTCTGACAGGTCATTTATTATTGAGTTTTCCAGAGCGTTTGGTAAGCCCAAGCAACACCTATGACTGGTATTGAGCGACTGATACCTTGCCTTTCATAACCACTAGGTGACAGAATTGAGTGCAAAGTGACATGCACGTTCCGCTTTTTTGAAATGGATCATTCCTTTTTCATGGGTGTTCGTATTATTTTGTCACCCATCTGTACGTTTTGATATCATGTGATCGGTTAAGCTGATGTTTGAATAGACGGATTGATGACTGATGTTCTACTGTATTTCAAAAAACATTTATAGAATAAGCTATAGGTTTATAAATGGTTTCAGCAAAGACTTTGATATATTTAGTGATTACATAAATTGCGTTAAAGAACTAAACTAAAGATTTCTTATTTTTTAAAAAAAGAGGGAAATATTTCACCAGATTTTTCATAAGAATTTTCGAATCCGTAATAAACAAAAATGTATAACTAATACAGTATTACTTATATTAATATTTTTCATAACAGAAATTCTTACTGCCTAAAAAAACTAATTATTTTCCCTAAGAATACTAATAAGTTCCAAGGCAGAAAACTTATTTTCTATCACATAACAAGCTATTGAGATAAGCCAGTGGAACATTTTAATAACTTTCTTTTCTGCAACTGACATATTTGCAAGCTATTATCCTTTAGTCGTGCTTTACTAATATCACAATTTCCACATTTTATGAAAAGAAATTTACTGTTACAAAACTTCGTAATCTTGCTTCTTTCGTTCTTCACCCGAAAAGTAAGATTTTATGTTAATTAAATTTATTTTTCGAGAGCATCACTATTTATCGAAAAAAATCATAAATTTGAAATTCAAAATTTAAATAATTGTTTATAGTGGTAAACAAAATTCATTTTGGAAGACTTTAACTTAATGTTCAACTTTCCTTAAAAACCTGAGAATTTGTTAGTGTATAAATGAAAGGTTCTAATGGCTTTTGCAAATGATGAAAACTAACAACGACAGCGTATGTGGAAAGATATTTTTTTTACAATAATTTAACGATGGGAAAATAGGGATTGACGCCAATGGGATACGAACCTCCGATTTCATGAGCTGGAGGCGAGAACGTTAGCGTCCAGTAAAAGGCCAAGCCAGTTACTCTAAGCTAGTAACTAGCTTTATACTGATCATGTGAAGGGGTTCCGCGGCTCAAAATTCTATTTTTTTTTTTAAGAGTTTTTATGAAATTTTTTTTCTGAAATATCTTTTAATATAACTAGGGGGCTCTGCCCCCTACGAGCTACGCTCGTCAACCCCCGTTCAGACACCGCAGACTCTAACAGCACGATAATTTAATCAGCTTTAAAAAGATTTCGGAAGATTGAATTATAATTTGAATCTGAGAATTATAATCTGACGTAATTTTGATCATCTTAAAATATCAAATAAATGTCTCGAGCAATTTTTAAAGTTTTGCAATATTATTTTTTGTTCATTTTATATAATAAGTGTATTGTGACGTAAATGTGACGTAAATTCTCCTACTTAAGACTTCTAACGCATGTTTATGAATTTATTATTTTACAATATTCTGTCTCTTTTAAAATTCACCTGTAATTATAATTTTTATGATGAGTTCCTGCTTTTTATATTTTCTGTTTATAATAGTCACGTGTAAAATAAATTTTTAATTTGAAGTAAACATTATTGTTTGTGCTGTTCATACAACTGGCAACAGTTTAAATTAATAACATTTTCTAAAATTTGTAAAAAATATATCTCGAAATGCTGAAAATTTCAATTTAAAATTGAAATAAAACCTCTAAAAATGAGTCAAATAAGAAAAATAAATACAATCTGCACACCGGGAACTTATAACGTATAAAATGATCTAAAAATGATTAAACTCTCCTGTATATTTTTTGCTTCAATAAAACTTTTTTAATGGAACTATTTTGTCCAACTTTAGCATTAAATATCTCTTAAAATAATTCTTCGATTTGAAAACTGTCTGCATCAGCGTGTTTATCAAACATTTCTCTAGAATACCACCGATTTTCATATTTTTGTATGCAACAGTTTTTTTAATATTAACGATAAAAGCCCATGCTTAAGCATTCAAATTGTATGTGGATCTACCCGAAATATCTACGCAGATTTTCATTGGTCCATTTCCAAATCAAAACTTTTTTTTTTATATATAGAAGGATAATAATATTGCATGTAAAAAAAATCTGAAAATTTTTAAATATTTTTTTTTAAATTTAAATTGTAAAATTTTAAACATATTTAATTTTTGATATAACTCTGGAAGTACTTACTCGATTTACAAAATTTTTACACTTTTGTCTACAGAAAATGTTCATTTTAATTTGTCTTCAGGATTTCTTAAAACATTGATTAGGAGTTTCATAAAAATATTTTAAGTAAAAAAATGAAGTTTTTTATAAGAAAGTTTTAAATTAATTAGCACATTTTCTCAATTATCACTCAAAATTAAAAATCCTGAAGACAATTTGTTGAAAATATAGCATAAAATCTCTGTTAAAAATTTCATACATACGTCTTGCAAGGAACTTTGGATATATTCTTTTAAAGCTGACAAATCGTGAAAAATTTCATTCTGAGATAAATGGAGCTAGAGTTCTCGTCAGTGGTCAGCTGATGCATCGTTTCTCAAGGAAAAAAGTGTTATATCTCTGGATCTAATGAAGATAAAAGCATACGGTTTGCGATATTTAACGCTAAATTCTCAGCATTCTTTTTAAGACAATAATAAAAATTAATTTTTTGAGAATTTTTAGCCCCGGACCGCCTGAAATGAGATAGCTACAATAGAAAAAAAATAATATATTACTTCTTGTATTTTGTTTAATAGTGAAATATTTAAATTTGATATCCTATAAAACAATAATTATAAAACGAGAAATCGTGTTATTATGAAAGCAGCCTATATTGTTGCCGAAGTGATAAAACCAAGAATCATTACCACACGGATTGATGAATTTGCTAAATTACGGGGGAAATTAAAATTGTGCAGTTTAAAGTCTGATAAAATATTTTCATGATAAATGAGCTAATAATGAAAACTAAATTTAAGTAAATTAACTTTTAGTAATAGTAATGATTAAAAACATAGGCTTGAAACACATTAATAGGAATATGGCGAACGTCTCTGCACCTAAATATATGTATTAGAAAGCAGAAAACCAACATTTGAAAATGCATAAATATTACATAAAAGCAGCAAACAGCTGTTTCGAATCTACTAAAGAGATTCTTCTTCAGTGCAAGATAGAGCAAGGCACAGCGTGCTAGAAATAGCAAAACTGGGCAAAATGAAATCGCCGTCTTATAAACCCGGCACGGTGGCAAATGCGTTAAAAACAACCAATGAGAGAGAAGCAGATAAAACGACTTCGTGAACAAGTAGCGATATCTGCCGGAAAACGAGAGAAAAAGAAGCCAAAAGAGGGAAAATTAATGCTTTCCAAATACTTGGTAAATCAGGAGTACTAGATAAGTCATTGACTAAAGAGTGAGAATCTTTTATGATGTGGTAAGCTTCCCAAAAATGAAAATCAAGGTTAGAAGGTTCATCAAAGTTCACATCATTAAAAATTCTCACTCTTTAGTCAATGACTTATCTAGTACTCCTGATTTTCCAAATATTTGGAAAGCATTAATTTAATTCCCCCCCTTTTTTGGTTTCTTTTTCTCTGGTTCTCCGGTAGATGTCGTTTCTTGTTCACTCAGTCGTTTCATCTGCTTATCTCTCATGGGTTGTTTTTAGCGCATTTTCTACTCGTATCGCATACATAAGACGGCGCGGCACCGTCATTTCGCACAGCCTTGTTTTTTCTAGCATGCTGTACCTCTATCTTTCACTGAAGACGAATCCCGTTAGCAAATTCGAAAAAGTTGTTTGCTGCATTTTATGTATTTGTGGATTTTTAAACGTTGGTTTTCAGCTTTTTAATATTCTTGCACAAAGGCTTTACTTGCTATTTTTAAATATATGTATGTCACCACAGAAGTATAAATGCCCATGCACAACAATAATGTAGAATATAACTTTATTAAAACGCACATGAAACAATCATCACATATATACTGTAAAAAAAAAAAAAAAAAAAAAAAAAATGTTTCTTAATTATGAAAATATTATACAACCTCGTACGTAAACGTTTACTAACATCTTCCGAGTTACCCACGATTCAGTGTTTAATTTAGTTCAGTGATGACTACATTAAATTCAGCTTTACCGATTTCCGTCAACAAGCGGCAGTGTACTTAAATTCTATTTTTGCAGACCTGTATAATATGGATAGGGTTAATACACGCTAATTAATATAAAAAAAGTTAGCTAAATTTAAAAAGCATACCACAATTGAAAACACACTTCCAGCAATTATTGCTCATAGGCAATATTGTAATCAAATTGTTTTGTGTGTCCCTGTAAATGAGCGATAAAGATCATACACACCATATTCTACAGTAAGCATCTTGTCATCCACTTCAGGATTTTATATAAATTTCAATAGGTTTGAAATTGAGTAACATCGTTAAAATACACAGCAGACGATTTTCCTCATGGACCAATTTTCTTATTATTTTGAGGTCCCCTCCTCCCTGTAAACGAACTATAAATCGGAGATATTTCATGCTCAATTCCAAAAATGCCATGGTAAACCTTAATGACATACATCATTTATATGAGAATCGAAGTTTACTTACATGAGACGGACAGACAGATAGACAAATTCGTAAACGGCTAACCGATTTCATAAACACTTGTCAAATATATTGGAAAGTGTTCATAAAATGCGTGGAAAATGACAAGACGTAACGATCGTTAAAGAAAGGACGATCAATAAGTATATTCTGAATATCTGCGATTATAATCCTACCTCAGCACGGTGCGCCTTCAATGATACAATATAATATTATCAGGGTTCTCGTTGTCTTTTGACCAACATTAGCTATTTGGAGAATAAGAAATCAAAAACAGTAGCCAAATGGAAAGAAACCTTAGCAAAATAGAATCGGCGTGAAACACTGGAAAACGTATTTTTAACCCCTTTTTGTAACCCTTTTTTTCCAAATGTCCTAAAAAAACATTTTTGTAATTGCTTATAAAATAAAAATTCGACTATCCGCTACAGAGACTGTTAAAAATAAGTACATTCAAAATGCCTCCTAAATGTGTAAATGTTTTAGACGTTCTTTTAGGAGTCAAAATAAAAATTGAAAACAGCTATCTTTGATTTACCGTTGTGAAAAAATACACAAAAAATTGCCGAGATTTCGACTCTTAACCAATCGAAAATATTTGACCGGCCAATGATATTTCGCTTACAATTAACAAATAGCATGGTAAATGACTAATTTCAATACCACATTCCAGCAAAACTTTTCTCTATTTCGCGCTTGATGCGAGTAATTTTGTTTGTGTTTTAACTGG
The DNA here is from genome assembly GCA_963932465.1 of Maratus speciosus. NCBI lineage: Eukaryota > Metazoa > Arthropoda > Arachnida > Araneae > Salticidae > Maratus > Maratus speciosus. The sequence continues at coordinate 27,211,610 of OZ010786.1, forward strand.
CGGGACGCCGGTGCATAGATAGTGATTAATTCACAATAGAAGAATAACAAGAGAATAATCCTTTCTGTCTTTGGCTGTTGCTAAACTGAATTGAGGTTGAGCCAGTATCTCCATAAACGCAGCAATGTAAATGGCACGGTACGATTGAATATGAAAAGCGAAATCAATCGTTCACCAACGTGGATTAGAATCTCGACTTTATTGACTTTATTAAAAAGAGCAGAAATAGAACACTCGTAATTTGGCGAGTCTGATTGTTCTTTTACTCGCCAAATGGATCATTTTGTCGCGATTTGGCGCAATAGCGAGCGGCAGCGAGAACACTGAACATTGTGGATATTAAAGCTCATTAAAAGAAATAAAAATATATGCAGGGTGTGTTCATATATCTTCAAGACTGGTCTGAGAATACTAAATTTATTAAACATTTTTGTACAGCGAACTAAAATTCTTCAAAATATGACCCATGGGCATCAACACACCACTGACAGCGTTTTTTTCCATTATTCATTGGCTCCCTGGAAGCATACGCGCGCAAGGCTGAAGAGGGACCTCGTCGAAGCTGCCTGGATCGCTGAAATCGTGTCTAATCGTTTCTTTTTCAGGTCTTTCTTGTTCCGGGGGAACAACAAAAGTCACTGGGGGCAAGGTCTGGGCTGTAGGGGGCTTGCGGCAGTATTGCCATGTTAAACTTACCCGAAACTTAGGCGGCAGCTAGCGGCGTTTGAGAGGGAGCATTGTCATGGTTGATGTAACTAATATTTTGATGTAACTAAGTAATTTTCAAGTTTGAATCATGAAGAGGATATTTTGAAAGTGATGAAAAACGATATTTTGGTTCTTCTAATGACTTTACTACATAGTATAATTCAAACTTTCAACTAACATTTTTAACATTGTATTATTTTATATCTTAAGACTAAAACTTATGTTCTATTTAAACTTTTTTACCCAAATCCTTTTTGTAACATTATATCTACATATTCTATAATAACAATGTACTGTGACATTTATACTTTGCATACAAAAAGGCTGTCATAAATATCTAAAGCACAGCAAGCAAGTTTCTCTTAATATTCCGATCACCAAAGAGCTATTATTCTTCCCTTTATCCAGAACAAACCATGAAAATGGCAGATATTTATTTTAGCTATTCAAAAACAGCATTGAATCGTAACTAAAGTGAGAGCAAATTGAAAAGAATTACTTAACCAAAGCTAAGGCGTAGTGAAAAGAAATGTTATCCGTGAAAATACACTATATGGCCAAAGGTGGCCGGTCACTTGTGATTTTAGACGTTTTGTTAAATATCTAGAAAAATAAATGAGGAATTAACCTGAAACTGCAGGTATGTAAACAGTATTGTATAGGTCATATATTTCTGAGAATAGTTTTTCCCGAGATCTTATAGGGGACCTTCAACAAATTGAAAAAACTAATAACTTTTGGATAACCCTGTAAAAACTAATGCAGCAAAAACGTTCAAACTCGAGATTATTATAAGAGGATTATAGTATACTGTGTTCATTTTTATGAGAATAGCATGTATACTCGTAGAGATATTAAGGTTTTTATAAAAACAGTCCCAAATTTCGCCAAGTTTTTTGTTTATAATTTGTAAAGTTCTTAATATAAAAAAACGTTCTTTTTATAAAATATGGTAAACATCATTATGCACAATACTCTGCAATCAGAATTAAAAATTAATAAAAATTGGATAAAAAATGAGCAGGTTTACTGAAAAAGGTTTCACTGCGCATGCGTGAATGCAATCAAAATATAATGTACATAATGTATTAGTTAAGTATATAGAGCAACTCTTGTGAAAGTCTCAAAATCATAGATTGAAAATTCTGAAAATTATCGTCGATAGAATAAGCTCGAAATCTGTTGTTCCCAAAAGGAAGCAAAAAGATGAGCGGTTGTATACAAATATAGTAGTACGTGCAATATTGTGTACGCTATCTTAGCACTAATCAACCGATATTTTATACAACTCATATTTTTGCTTCTTTTGGGGAACAACGGATTTCGAGATAAAAAAGATATCAAAATATATTAGTTTTTTTTTTTTTTTTTAATTTATTGACGGTCCCCTATAAGGTCTCGGGAAAAAAAATTCGCGGAAATATATGACCTATACTGATACACACCTGCAGTTTCAGGTTAATTCCTGATGTATTTTTCTAGATATTTAACAAAATGTCTAAAATCACAAGTGATCTGTCACCTTTGGCCATATAGTGTATATAAGCAAGAAATGTTAATTTAATCCTCATTTATATTCAAACGGCATTGTTAAAATATAGAAACAAATAAAATATAGTATTCGCCGAATAAAGAATCGTAGTATGTGGTTTCATACAAATAAAAGTACTTCCTTTTTATCCGTTTATTAAATTTTTTGCAGATTTTTTTTTCTAATCTTTTACGTTTTTTAATAGTTTCAACCCTTTTCTGAAACTTAGATCAAATATAACACGTTTTTAAAACTTAGTTCTGCAATAGTTCCGATATAATTGTCAAAACAAGAGCAATTTATTCTGTATAATTGGTTTAAAAGTTAAGAAATATTAAGTATATTAAAGTAATTTTATTTTTAAATGTAGTTTTTTTTCAGTGGATCTTTAAGAAGAAGTTGATAATTTTTAAAAGATAGTTTACATTGTGCACCACACATGCAGTATATCCAAGAAATTCTTATTAAACAAAAGATATAAATTTATTCATCTTCTAACCAATGTTAATAAAAAAGTAGAAAATCATTTGTTCTATCGCAATACTTTGCAGCGTAGTAATCACAAGCCACGCACTGTGGGGTGAAGAATCTGGCCGGCCAAAAGTCGACTTCATAAAGTACAGCGCATAATCGAACGGATGGATATAAGTTGAAACTGAATCATTGGGGAATCACGTGATGCGATTTTTATCTCCTTTAAGAGAACGATGACCTCATGTTATCAGTTGAAACTGAGTGTCAAATCGTTCTTCATTGTGACTTTCTATTTTTGAATGTGAATAACTTTACTTTTGGAAGTATTTAAAATCTAATCGTTATGGATAGTGACGAGGCAGGTATGTATCATTATTTTTTAAAACTTTGAATTGAGAAAGAAATAGTTTTAGTATTTACAAAATTAATTTAAAATAACGCATATTTTTCTATTTTTTTCTCTCTTGTTTCCCAATTCACGAAGGGTTTAGTTATATTTCCAAACATTTCCAAGCAAAGTTACTTATTGTACCAATAACTATACACACTTCTATTTGTGTTTTCGTTTAAAGTAGTTCCACCTTAGTCCCCTTTTTAAAATGAAGGCGATATAAACATGCTCTTCCAAAATTCTGAGTAAGCATGCAAAATTACTATATATTGATTTTTAACTGATATTTATCATATAAATTTTAATATTAAAAAAATTGTTATGATTCATTAGAAAGTGATCACATTTGTTTATTTTTCAGTCATTCTGATTGAAATTAAATTTATATAATTAAAAAAAAAATTGCTTTAAAATAATGTATTCATTCCCTTTTATCTTTTGTTAAGCACTTTTCACAAAATTGAAATAATTTATTGCTCGTTATTAACATTTGTTTATCTAAAAAATAAATCGAGGCAATTTTCCATATGTTTTTGTTAAAAGTTAGTGAAAGATTGTGAGATTTTTTTAAAAAATAAGGGATAAAATGATGTTATCTATCTAAATTGCATATAACTATTATGCATTCTTTTTTGTTCATATTTTGTATTTATTTTTATTTAGGGCCTTCGAATGTCAGAGTAATGACTCGAAAAGAATTTTTAAACATTATGCAACAGCAGAATTTGCCAAACATTAATCATAGATTAAATTTCCTTGAACATTACCTTCTTAATAGCGATAATTTTGACGATGATGAAATTAAAAACCTCAAGCACAATTTCCCCCAATTTAAATCTCAGTTCAAGAGCAAATGGATCGAAGCCCATCATATGTTAGATAAATTTGTGAAAAATAATAAGGAATGGCTTGAAGGTACAGTAGAAATTTCAGAAAAAGTAAATCGACCAGGAAGTCCAGCTAAAGCTTTCACTGAATCAAGTGACAGGTCAAAGCGGAGAAAGTCTGAAAGTTTGAGGAGCTCGACTGATGTGAAAGTACTTAGACATGCCACTCAGATCAAGTTAGAAACCTCGGGGAAGAGAGAGGCTGCCCATGTTCTAAAGGAATTAACATGCTCACCCATGCGAGCACCAAAATATAAAAAAGCATATTTGAGATCTCAGCAGACGGAAAAGAAAACACAAATATCGCCTTTGCAAGCGTTATCATTATTCGTCGAAGCTAACCTTTCAAGGAATCAATACGAAATTATAAGACGATATCAAAAAAATGTATACCCTTGTTACAGTCTTCTACAATGGTCTAAAATGGATTGCTATCCAGACAATGACTCTTTTAAAATTTCTGAAACTTGCGCTGAAATTAATATTCAAGATTTACTTAATTTAACAGTGACACGATTATTCATTTATTTGAAAGAAGTTTTGGAAAGTTTAAAAGAAGAAGAAAGAAATGCATTAATTCTTATATATAAATGGGACTGCGATGGATCGCAACAAGCACAATACAAACAAAAATTTGAGAGTGATTCCTCTTCCGGTGCGCATATTTTCCTGAGCTTGTTTGTTCCAATTCAGTTAATTTGCAGTATAAACATCAAGACTATCTGGCAAAATCCATTGCCTTCATCACCACGTTATTGCCGGCCCATGCGAATAAGATTTGTAAAAGAAACAACAGAAATAATTAAGGATGAGATTAATTACATAAAAAATGCATTAAAATCTGTACAGCCCTCAAAAATTACATTAGAGGAAAATACATTTTTAGTAAAACATAAAATGATACTTACTATGGTCGATGGAAAAATATGTAACGCAGTCACAAGTACAAAATCGACAATGAGTTGCTACATTTGTGGACTGACATCCAAAGATTTTAATGATCTCTCTAAAAAGAAAAATGTGAAGCCAGAAACATTAGAATTTGGACTATCGATTTTGCATGCTAGGATTCGATTATTTGAAAATTTGTTGCATTTAGCTTACAAACTGCCGATAAAAAAGTGGAGATTGAATGCAGAAGACGAAAATGCTCTCGTTAATGAAAGAAAATTGCGCATTCAAGAAAATTTCAAAACAAAGTTAGGTTTACTTGCAGATATTCCTAAGCCTGGATATGGTAATACAAATAATGGAAATACCAGCAGAAGATTCTTTACTGACCCATCTCTGGCAGCAGAAATTACCGGCATTGATGAAAATTTAATATATCGATTTAATGTTATTCTTGAAACCATATCCAGTGGCCACAAAATTCACCTTGATAAATTTTAGGAATATACAGAAAAAACAGCAGAGCTCTACGTCCAGTTATATAAATGGTATCCAATGTCACCCACAATGCATAAAATATTAATCCATGGGCCCATTGTGATAGAGAAAGCTTTACTACCAATAGACCAATTGTCTGAAGAAGCAGCCGAAGCACGGAACAAATATTTTCGATTATTTCGCCAAAATCTATCGCGTAAATTTTCAAGCATTTCATGTAACCGTGATGTTCTCAACAGATTGCTTTTGAGTTCAGATCCAGTTTTAACTGGAATGAGACCCACGATAAGAAAAAAATCAAAATTGTTCCAAAAAAAACTCTAGAAAAGTTACTGCCTATGGAATCTTCTGAAGCTCGTGATTCAGAGGATTCTGATTATGAAGAAACAGATTACGATTCTGAATTATCATCTGATTAAAAGATCTCACCTTGGGGATTTACAAACTAATTGTTCTTATCATAAAAAATCTGTTTTTATAATTTATTCAATTATTAAATACATTATTCCAATTTTTTTTATCATAATTATCATTTATTTTATAATACTATTTATCATGAGTATCATTTATTTTATAATACTGTTTATCATAAATATCATTTATTTTATAATACTAATTTTGATCTATAAAAATCAGTACGAAGTCGCAAAACATCCACGATTTTTAAGTTATTAAACAATATTTATTTTAAAAAATGCATTTATTTACTGCTTTAAACGTTTAAATTAGTTTAAAAGAAAAAAATAATTTTGGCCGCCCAGATTTGTGAAATACCCCACTGTGCGACGGTTGCGTTGTTTAACTTTTGATACTTCATTTTTATGTATTTTTTAGCGCTGAATCCGAAAGTGGCCTTCATTTTTAACCATCACGTCAGGATTTTTTGCAAATCGTAAATATCAATGGTTTAAAAGAAAAAAAAAAAAAAAAAAAAAAAAAAAAAAAAGCATTTCATACTGTGAATGATACAGTAAATGGTTGTGTTTCTTAACCTTTGATAGGAAATGGTTGTGTTTCTTAACCTTTGATAACTGATTTTTATATACTTTTTAGCGCTGAATTCGAAAATGACCTTCATTTTTAACCATTATGTCAGGATTTTTTGCAAATCATAGATTTCAAAGTAAAAAAAATGGCAAAATTCTGATAACTATAAAATAGATGTGATGGCTGTGTTTTTCAAATGTTGATAATTGCTTTTTATGTACTTTTTAACAGAGAATCTGAAAATAACCTTCATTTTTAACCATCACATCAGAATTTTTTGCAAATTGCAAAATTTCAAATTAAAAAAGTAAAAATTTTTCAAAAAATCAAATTTTGCAAAATGTAAAAAATGAAGGCCATATTCGGATTCAGCGCTACAAAATACGTAAGAATCAATGATCAAAAGCTAAGAAATATAAATGAGACAACCCAAATTTTGCAAGCTTGTGTAATGTTGTATTTTTGAAGCATCGATTAACAAATACTGAAATACTTGAATGTCTCGGTTTATTAAATGATACACAAATTATACCTGTTTTAATTAATTAATTAATATTAAATTAGTAGCAAAAAATAAAAATTAAAAATGACAATTAATCTGAATATACGAAAGTATAAATTAATCATCAATGAAAATATACAATAACTTCCGAGTTACCCACGATACCATAAAAATTTCTTTATCATTAGAAAGCTCTAAAATAATATATTTTCGAGATATAAAGAAGTTTTTAGAAAACAATGTTTCTTTTAATTGTTTAACTGTTTCTGTAGATGATTGAGTAGTTTTTATAGTGCATTTCACGTATAGTGCAGTCTTTACAAACACGAATATCAATTTTTAGGAGGTTTTCAATTCACAATTAAATATTTTCAGAGGTGTAACTAAATTTAAACATGCAAAAGTAAGAAAAAATGTTAATTTTGAACTTATCGTTTCCTTTTATCCCATCGGGGTCGATGAAATGAGTCACAAGCTAGCTTGGGAACTAAACACAGGGTGTTTAGTTCCCAAGGCGTTAGGCTGAAATAAGCATATGCTGCGGATCACTTCGGGCTCTGGGTCAAGTAAACAAGGTTGGGCATTGCAGGCCCTGGTCCTTAATAGATCGTTAAGTCTCCTCATCAATCAGGCTAAGGCTAATGTCAGACGAACGTCTTTGCACGCTTTTTTCCTTACGTATTATCCCACAATGCTAGCGGCATTGTGTAGGGAGAATACGTAAGGAAAAAAGCGTGCAAAAAGACGTTCGTCTAACATTACCCGTAATATTCCCCTGTCTAACGTTAAACATTTTTTAAAAACGCATAAAACATTTGAAAAACTGATTTCAGCAGTTACCGTGCATAGCAAATATGTATTTCAGATTTTTTGAACAGCTCTGCATTTGATCTGTAGATTGACATAGGTACTTTATAATGGGAAAATTTAGTTTAGCAAGTAAACGAATAACAGGTTGAAATTTCTCTTTCAGCAATTTCTACTAATAGATGGAAACATACTTGTATACTTTTGCACAACCCTGTAGTTAACCTAGTACCTTTATTACATGCCACTATTCAGCTAAAGTTTAATTCAAAGTAAAACACTCTTAAAACTACTGGAATCACATTTCCAGAAATTATCATTTATAGACGGCCAGGTATCAATTTTTTGCGTGACTCTGCATACAATTTTATCTATGTTCTACAAACATTTCATAGTAAACAAAATGCAGCTCAGCGTAAAAATGCACAACTCATTTAAAAACCGCCTTTAAGCAATTTACAATCATACCCATTAAAAATTATGAATTCTTTTGTGTAGCCCTATATATGAATTACAGCATTTATACACACCATATACAATGCATAAATATAAAGAAACATAAAAGAGCATAACATAATTAAAAATGCATTTCCAGCAATCATCGCTACCGTACAGTACTTCGGATACAATATAGTATCTGAAATCTTTTGTGTGTCCCTGTAAATCCTATGTGCTTCATATTATAATTGAAATAAGTTATAGTAAACCTCAGCGACGTATATCAATTTCATTATACATGAAACAATTTAACAGAACTAAAATACGCCGGAAACAATTCCCTCCACCCGTATATCATTATGTAACGGAATTGTTTTGTGTGGCCCTGTAAATGAATAATATTTATTTTTGACATCGCATATTCTACAGAATACATATTTTAGTGCACTTGATAAATGCATATCAATTTTATTATACTTGAAAGCATGTAACATCATTAAAAATCAGTTTAAACGGTTTTTCCCCATAGGCCGTAATGTAACGGAAAACATTTGACTGTCCCTGTAAATGAACTAAACATGCTACAAACTTCATTTGAAATAGTGTTCGTGCTATGGTAGAGATCACTAACATCCAAAAATTTCAGAACGATCCGAATATATTTACGGGAGTTAGAGCGCGTACAGACGGACAGACGGACAGACAAACCGAATGCATAAACACAGGAAGAAAGAAAGATTCTTCAAGAAGAGCATCTAGAAAACAGAAGGTAAACTTTGTAATTTTTCGAGGAGAAACTTTAAAAATACGGAAGCATCCCAAGCATAGGTTTAACATTAGAGAGGGGAATTTGCGTCCTCGCTGATAGTATCGACTTAAGCCTTAGTTTTATTTTTTTAACGTTAATGTTATTGATTTTAATTTATCATGATTGTCTGTAAAATATGTTTATTGGATACAAAAGGATTTACTTAAAAACTGATAGCAGCATAGAAAACGATTTCTTGTTTCAAAAAACTGTTAAAATCATCCTAAAAATTACTCGTAAACATTTCCAAAAATCACTGAGAGCTAAAGAAACCTTGTTTTTATAAATATTTCTTTAAATTTTGAAAATAACTGCTTTTTAAGGGGGATCCGGGACACAAATTTAAAATAATTTTTATTTATTGAATTAAAATTTCGAAATTTTTTGTGATGTTTAACGATATAATTTATAAATAAAATCACATGATAAAATTTCTCAAAATTTAAAAGAAAATTAATTTTAATTTTATTAAAAAAGTGGGGTTGTTTAAAATTGTTATAACTCGAAATATGTATGAGTGAATTTCAAATTTTTTTGCATTTAAATAAACTGAAATATATAAGTTTTAATTTAGATTCAGCATTTAAAAAATATTAATTTAAAGAAAAATTAAAAATATTTAAATAAAAAATTGGAAAAAAATGACGTAACTTCTTTTAAAATCATATTTTCAAAAGTAATTATTTTTTTTTAATTTGCTGAATCAAAATTCAAGTAAAACAATTGAAAAAGACATGTTCCAAATTTGAACCATTTATCTTTAACGGCTGTTGACTTATAACAATTTAAAAACGAGAAATGGTGAAAATACCCATCATGAAGAAAAACGCATTTTCGTAAAAAGTCTTTTTCATGACTACCATTGCTTGAAAGCTAGATTTTGGAAACAAACCAAAACTTAAAAAGGAAAATTTTTTGTTCCAATTCCAGATATAAACATGATTTAAACTTCCTTTTAAGCATAAAAAAACAGAGTAATTTTTAATATAATGAAAAAATTTAAGAAAATTTTAAGATTTTTGTGTCCCGGACCCCCTTAAGGTCTCTAAACATAAAGAACGCTTTCTGGATCTATCTGAGGTGGCCATGCAGTTGGAAAGCAACGACCAATGACTCTTTCTGTTGTGAAAATGACCCAAAAATGACCGATGATTTTAAAATTCAATAACTTTCAAACGGTGATAGATAATAAAAAAATCTTGCAAGAGGGTTATGTATGATGCCAGGAGTTTTTTTACTGTGATTCTTTATTTTAGTTCGAATTTCAAACAATAGATGGTGCTGAGAGCAATAGGTGCTCAGTCCAGACCTGATGTTTTGTACTTCGGGATCCATTCAATACATTTTAATCTCCTTTTTTGGCATGGAAGAAGAGAGGAGCCAAAAATTCAAGCCTGGATTTAGCTGTTATTGCTTGCAGCGCCATCTATTGATGCTATTTGTAGCTAAAGCTTAGAATCGTAGCATACAAACTCCTGGCGTCTTACATTAACACCGCGAACCATTTACAAAATCGCTTACCAACAAGATCAAAAAATAAAACCCCATTTGAGTTATGGTTTAAAAGCAAACCCAAATTACACTATTTGCGAACATTCGGGTGCAAAGCCTATGTATATGTGAACAAATAACATCGAAGAAAATTGGACGATAGAGAGCAGGATAGGATTTTTGTAGGATACTGCATGTACTCAAGAGAATATCGCATATACACTAAAGAAAACAAAATAGTAATAGGCAGAACAGTAAAATTCATATAAAATAGCAAGATTAACTTAAAAAAAAAGTAAAGGCATCGAAAACCCACATGACAACAAAAACTACATTAAAACAGAGATAAACAACGCTCTCGAAACAACCGCGTCCAAACAGCCGAACAATGATCCCAGAAGATCTCAGAGATCAAAGAGGAGGGTACCACAGGCTGATACGTCTGTTATGTAAAGAAAAATGATGAGATCGAACCTACCAGTTGAAATGACATACAGGAAATTAATAATCCCAAAGAAAAACAAAATTGGCTTAAAGCCACACAAGCGGAAATCAATTCGCTGAAAAAGCCTAACAGATGGGAATTAGTGGATCTTCCATCGAACAAAAAGGTCATAGGTTGCAAGAGGACATTTAAAAAGAAATTAGACAGTTACGGGAACATTCAAAAGTATAAAGCACATCTGGTAGCCAAGAGATACAATAAAAATACGACGAAAATTACGACGAAACTTTAGCCGCCGTAGTCTCACAAACAAAAGTCAGAGCATTTCTAACAGCAGCCGCTTATCAGAAACCAAACATTAGACATGTAGATATTGACACAGCCTTTCTCTATGACGAGCTAGAAGATGAAGTATTTATGAAGCAGCCGGACGGCTATATAGAGAAAAATTCAGAAAATAAAATATGCACACTTAAAAAGTCAATCTACGACCTCAAGCAGGCAGCCAGAACTTGGCATAAACGAATTGAACAGTCTAAAAAAAAACTGAAATTTCAGCAAACCGATGTGGGCTCGTGTCTATAAACGCGAAATGAAAACAAGAGTTCTACTTATATAATCGTCTTCGCGGACGATATCTTGATGGCTGGGGAAAATCGAACGATAGAAGCAATAATAAAATCATTAAAATACGAGTACGAGTTGAAAGATCTGGGTGAAATAGCACACTATTTAGGAATAAAAAACCAATGTTTAAACAATGAATCAAAGATTAGAAATAGAAGAACTCACAAGAAAACTTAATCTAGAAAATACCAAATCTGTAGACACACCAATGGATCCTGGTTTTTACAAGTTAGAGGATGACGAAAATTTGTTAATAAACAATACAAATTTCCGACAAGCGGTCGGATCACTAATTTACATATCGACCACTACGCACCCAAACATATCGGCCGCTATAAATATCTTAAGTAGAAAGTGCGAAACCCCTCGCGAAAAAGATTGGAATTTCGTGAAACGGGTGATCAGTTATTTAAATTGTACTAAAGAGTTGAACCTTACAATAAATACAGAGCACAAACTGACACTTGTCGGATTCGCTGATGCAGATTGGGCAGGCGACACCAAGACAAGAAAAGCCACCAGTGGTGACATATTCATACTGGGAAATAGTCCCATACAATGTCTTACGTAGAAACAAAATTGCATTGTTTCTCATCCGCAGAAGCAGAATTTGTCGCAGCTGCTAGTGCAGGCCAGGAAATTATCTGGTGACTTATGATGAAACTGTTAACAAGACTTTGACTTCCATAAAAAATACCCATAGTTCTCTACGATGAAAATCAAAGTTGCATAAAAATGGTTAAAAATGAAAAATAATCAAAACGCCCGAAGCATATAGACTTGCGATACCATGCCATAAAAAAACTAGAGGAAGATGTGATATTAGAACTTTGATACTGTCCGACACAAGACATGATTGCCGATTTTCTAACGAAACCATTACCAAAACCTCAACTGATGAAACATAGAGAATCCATGTAACTGATACATTATCAATCTGAGATGGTTAAGGAAGGATGATGAAAATATAATCACCATCAGATGAGAAATAAATCACGAAAACAGTGAAGTGTGACATTAATTTATCCGTATAATAACATTGAGAACTTTCATCCAAATAAAATTAGATTACAAATCATCTCGAACTCATACTTTTTCCAGTGTTGCAAGATAAAGACTAAATTGTATTTATCCAACTACGAACGGTAATTAACAATAAATCAAACAAGACTATTTTCGTCCCCCCCCCCAGGCGTGATGTAAGAGGTATCAGGTGATTGTATGTACAAGACTAAAGAATCTATTGACTCATTTTATTATTATGATGTCTGCTATTAAATAAGTAAGATGTAAAAAAAAAAAAAAAAAAAAAAAAAAAAAAAAAAAAAAAAAAAAAAAAACGCTGCCGAATGGTGCAGCGTAACATGTAATCATATATATATTTAATAAGTTCAAAAGCTAATATTCAATGCATATAATTACTTACTTTAAATGTAATTAAGAAGCACAAATATGTCTCACGAGTGAATTATTAATGTATGAAATTATTTTAACAAAATCTTTCTTCTCGCAATTTAGTGTCCAAATAAAATAAAATCATTATTCTCCGTGAAACCAACTTCGATATAAATACAACGGCAAGAGGAATTTCTGTGGTAGAAATGAACAGGTAAAAATTTAACTTAACTATAATGTTTATTGTTTGATATTTTAAGCTAGGCTAGGAAAAATATATTATATACACTTCTTGTATCTAAATAGTAGCGCGCGAAACCTACTGTAAAAATGGAGGCGACATTTTTGCCAACACTAGGAACAAAAATGTGTCCTCCTCGAATAACATTAGATATAATAATAATAATAATACAAATACAAATAAATGCAAATGCATTAGCTGTTAAAAATTAATAACACTAGGGGGCTCGCCCCCCTACGAGCTACGCTCGCCAACTCCCGTTCAGACACCGTAGTCTCTAAAAGCACGTTAATTCGATCGGCTTTAAACATATTTTGAAAGATTGAATTATAATTTAAAAAACAGTAGCGATCTCCCTATAAACAGTTTCTATTCATTTCTCTTCCATTTGGGAATTTTAAGGGAAAATCAGCTGTTGTTAAAAGATACAACGGCTGTTTTCGTCTTTGATTAAATAAAATCAGTTAAACATTTCAAAATAAGCTAATATAATAAGCAAATCTGCATCAAAATGCAAGTATATTTCACAAATACCAATGCCTTCTTTTGATGGAAACGACACATAAAGTTAACGAATCTTAACTGAACCATTTAAGCAATTTCTTTATTTTCTGCTTCAGAGATTTTTCTCTTTCAAATCATATTTTTTGTCGTATTATTTTTTGTCATCAAATCATATTATTTTTGAAATCATATTTTTATTAAATTACTAAATTGTCGCTCGAAAGCAGTCTAAACGTGTTCAATAAAATTAATATTAATCCTATTAATATAATCTCAAAATATCAAAATAATGTCTCGCGTAATTTTTAAAATTAAACTGTTTTGCAATATTACTTTTTATTCATTTTACGTAATAAGTGTAATGCGACGTAAATATGACGTAATTTCTCCTATTAAAGATTTCTAACGCATGTTAATGAATTTATTATTTTACAATATCCTTTCTCTTTTAAAATTCACGTGTAAGTATAATTTTTATGAAGTACTAGCAGGCTGAGCCCGCTGCGCTGGACCATTTTTCAAATAAACCTTCAATCAAACGAAGTGGAAAATCCGACCCTGTATTTTAAATTAATATGGACCTTCACATGGAAGGTCCTTCCGCATTTTCTGAATACGCATCGGACGCAATTGCGCTATTATATTATCTGATGCGTTAGACGAAATACGGGCAATTCAGAAGCAACTCTTTCTTTAGTACACATGTAGAATTTGGGAGGGAAATGCGGCATTACGATCATATCACCACACTACTAAAAAAGAGAGAATTACAATGACTGCAGAGATTGACCATTTAACTTAAAGAATATTCGGGTTATTCACTTTCCTTTGTTAGTTCTTTTACTCCGGGCTTCTCAGCTTGGTACTTTGTGCCGATCTGATAACATATAAATACAATCTCTCTCTACATTACATTATATTTGGTAATATACGTCTTCTTTTGCCAGGTTTTCTCTACAGTTTCTTATCTTGGATTTCCAGTAGAGTAAATACAATCAAAACAGTATTTAACTTTTATATTTTAAAATATGTGAATCATGTAAAAGTGGATATTTAAAGCGAAATTGTGTGAATAAAATTAAAATAATGTCATTTTAACTGCCGTTTCTTTTTACATACCAGTTTTAATCATGCAAATATTAACCTAGGAAAATAACCTCGATAACTAATTCAAATAGAAAACAAAACCTCTAGTTTTCATTCCATAAAATCTTTCCAATCATCCGTAATCGGATCCACAACCAAGTTTGATGTGCAACGTTAGAAATGTTCATAACGGTATGGCTAAAAATGTACCGGAGTTAGCTACAAAACAGAGTTAATTACGTACCAAACTACATTCCATTAAATAATGTCAAATTGCTGTTGATTGAATTTTAGATCTTTCAATATCAAAAACCTTTGCAAATGATAAATAAAGTTAGTTATGCAAAATTTTTAGTTGTGATCTTTTTTGGAAAACCGAAGATTTTTTTCGCATTTCTCTAATGGGCGTAATAAGACGGAGAAATAAACATGCTTTTATTTTCAAGATGTCATTATTCATCAGTTTGTTGCCTAAATAAATCTAAAAACGTTAATTTGTGACTATGATCAGCTGCTCGGGCTGTGCATCAGTCAAAATTTCTTTATAATGATTGAAATTTTATATGAATCTGAGGACCTTTTTTAAAAAACCTAGGGTAAATGAACAAATATTGTTCCATTGGCCACCTTTGGCATTTGAAAGTTTATTTTTTTTTTTTCATTCAAAGTAATGCTTTTTTAGTGATAGTAAAATAAACCTAAAATTTGTTACTACGATCAGCTGCTCGGGCTGTGCGTCAGCCAAAATTTTATAATGATTCAAATTTTAATTGAATTTGAGGTACTTTTTTAAAAAAAACCTAGGCTAAATGAACAAATATTGTTTCATTGGCTACCTTTGGCATTTGAAAATTTTTTTTTGTACATTCAAATTAATGTTTTTTTTTAGTGGTAGTAAAATAACTGCACATAAAAAATATCTATTAGTAAATCTTCTTTTGTCCGTTTGCTCCATAATAAAAAAACATAAATTTACTAATCGCTAATTACTAAAAGTACAAATTTCGCGTAATCTTCTAAAATCGGACTTACCGTCCACGGCTCCTTTCAAATATAAACGAATCTTCCAACACTATATAGTAAATTCGCCAATTGTAAGTTAGCTGATTATGGAAGATTCAGCCAATATCTTTTGTATCATTTCTAAAAGAAGGGAAGATATGAAAAAAAAAGAAATGACGAATGGAATAGAATATCGAAAAGTGATTTCAGAAAGCAATTTTTATTGCAAAATGTCTTTTTTCGTGATAGAAATAACGCATAATTGCTTACATTTTCTTAAGAATAATCTTTACTACCTAACATTGCAAACATTGAACGTTTGTATAAGGGAAATTGGGGATATGTTTTTTATTTAATAAAAATGGACGATATTAGCCAATCTGGCTTCGAGGTTATAAAAGTCACAAATTTGGGGAAAACAAACCGACATGCTTTCGCAATAAAGTATGATGAGAAATTTTTTAAATGTCTAAAATTAAATTATTTTACAATATGTAAGTGCGTGTGTGGGAGACATTTATACTAAAATTAAAATATTTGACTCCATTTTTAAAATATTAATTGCTATTTATATATTGTACATTTGAATTTTAAAAAATACTCAAAATATACATTCGTACACTTGCAAAATCACCTTTATTGTAAACATCGCTTGAACCCAATTCACGCTTACGTCTTTTTGACTTAAATTCAAATTGTTTGGCGACAAAAGTGAACTCAAAAATCACAAATAAACATATAACATGTAAATCATAAGTACCATCATTTTTACAATTACATCTACTAGTTTCGTCTATACAGTATATGATTGGTCTATACAGTAATCTGTATTTCCCTTTAATTTCAACAATGATGATTACCTTCTGTGGCCACTATGACAAAAAAGTAATAAAAATTAGAAAAAAAAATAATAACTCAGAAACAAATTGAGATACAGCTTTCAAACAAATTGTATTTAAAAGTACATTTTTTTTCTCTATCCGACGGTGTAAAAAGTAATAGTGTCGGATGTTTAGAAGTTTAAGAATGAAATTTCATTTAAAATTGGCCGTCAGATTTCTTGGAAATCTGACGATGGAAAAGCCTTTTCCCGAACAGCCAATGAAATGCTTGGATATTTACGTAAGTTTCAGGTGGATAATACTTAAGTTTCATGAAATCTGACGGGTCGCAGGAGATATTTTTGGCTTGCAATTTTTCCGTGTAATAACACTATTAATGTTTAATTCATGGCGTACGTAATGTATGATCAACTCCGTGCGATTTTTTATGTCTTAAATTTTAGTCTTAAAAAAAAATCGTTTTCCAAATGGTCGTTGTAATTTGATAAGTTGCTATTTTTTTTTTCTTATTTTCTTCTTTCTTTTTTTTAATTAAAATTAGTAACAGTTTTTTCTTTTTTGTTTCGAGGTGTAATAGCTTTTTTTTTTTTTTTTTTTTTTTTTTTTTTTTTTTTTTAATCAACGATAAATTTCGCCAAGAAATAAAATGGTAAACCTTATCGTCCAAAATAACAGAACTTTACGTCATAATTCTATAACTAATCTAGGTAGAATAGTGTGTTATAGCTTAAAACATTCCCTGAAACGATACCTATCTAACGGTATAAGTAAGTACCATGCAGTAGAACTCGAAATCTAGGCGTTCGGAATGAAATTTCCGTTTGGATTTTATATATATAATATAGATTTTCAATAAGTTCCTGCTTTTCATACGTAATTATTTAATCCTAATTTGAATGTTTTTTTTCTGTTAATAATAGTCACGTGTAAAATAAATTTTTAATTTGAAGCAAACATTATTATTTGCGCTGTTTATACAGTTGGCAACAGTTTAAATTAACACCAATTTCTAAAAGTAGACAATATCTCTCGAAATGCTGAAAATTTGAATTTAAAATAGAAATAAAACCTCAAAAAATGAGTCAAATTAAAAAAGTGAATGCAGCTTTGCACATCGGGAAATTCCAACGTATAAAATGGTCTAAAAATGAAATAATTCCCATATATAGTTTTTGCTCCTATAATACTTTTTTAATGGAACGATTTTGTCCAACTTTAGCATTAAATATCTCTTAAAATGACTATTCGATTTGAAAACTGTCTGCACCAGCGTGTTTATCAAACATTTCTCTATAATACCGCCGATTTTCATATTTTTGCATGCAGTATTTTTCTTAATATTAACGGAGAAAGACCTCCGGTCACAAAAAATTCAAAGCCGGCGGCGGCGGTGATAGCGTAAGTTACTTTTAGGTAGCTTTCTTTACAAAAAAGCTACCTATTGCAGCCGTTCGGAGGAAAGCGATTTCAAAAAATTTTGGTATATTTTCATCGATCATGACCCCCAGACCCCGAAACCAAACTCCGTTCAAAATTGATATATATATATATATATATATATATATATATATATATATATATATATCTATATATATATATATATATATATCTGACCTATGTCACACTGTAACTCCTGTAATTATGAACCGATTTCGATGAAATTCGGTGTGTACATAGTACATACCAATGTCTCGACCGAGTTCGTTGGCCAGCTTAATCCGCCGTTTTGTTTCAAAATGGCGGCCATTTAAAAATTTTAAAAAATTTTAAAACTTGAAATTTGGTACCAAAAAATTAAAAATGGAAAAATATTTTTTTCTTATGTATTTTACCTTTATACAAAGATAACGGAGCAGTTTTTGTTTCGTCTATATCTTAAAAAATGGCTGAGTTATAGCATTTTGAATTTCTAGCGTGGCTGACATTTTGAAACGTCCTGAATTTTGTCACGCGATAAAAGGCGTATTTATGAACCGATTTGGATGTAATTCAGTGTGTATATAGTACATACCAATCTCTCGACCGAGTTCGTTGGCCAGCTTCATCCGCCGTTTTGTTTCAAAATGGCGGCCATTAAAATTTTTAAAAAATTTTTAAAACTTGAAATGTGGTACCAAAAAATTAAAAATGGAAAAATATTTTTTTCTTATGTATTTGACCTTTATACAAAGATTCCGGAGCAGTTTTTGTTTCGTCTATATCTTAACAAATGGCTGAGTTATAGCATTTTGAATTTCTAGCGTGGCTGACATTTTGAAACGTCCTGAATTTTGTCACGCGATAAAAGGCGTATTTATGAACCGATTTGGATGTAATTCAGTGTGTATATAGTACATACCAATCTCTCGACCGAGTTCGTTGGCCAGCTTCATCCGCCGTTTTGTTTCAAAATGGCGGCCATTAAAATTTTTAAAAAAATTTTAAAACTTGAAATGTGGTACCAAAAAATTAAAAATGGAAAAATATTTTTTTCTTATGTATTTGACCTTTATACAAAGATTCCGGAGCAGTTTTTGTTTCGTCTATATCTTAACAAATGGCTGAGTTATAGCATTTTGAATTTCTAGCGTGGCTGACATTTTGAAACGTCCTGAATTTTGTCACGCGATAAAAGGCGTATTTATGAACCGATTTCGATGTAATTCAGTGTGTACATAGTACATACCAATCTCTCGACCGAGTTCGTTGGCCAGCTTCATCCGCCATTTTGTTTCAAAATGGCGGCCATTTAAAATTTTTTTAAAAATTTAAAATTTGAAATGTGGTACCAAAAAATTGAAAATGGAAAAATATTTTTTCTTATGTATTTGACCTTTATACAAAGATTTCGGAGCAGTTTTTGTTTCGTCTATATCTTAAAAAATGGCTGAGTTATAGCATTTTGAATTTCTAGCGTGGCTGACATTTTGAAACGTCCTTAATTTTGTCACGCGATAAAAGGCGTATTTATGAACCGATTTGGATGTAATTCACTGTGTGCATAGTACATACCAATCTCTCGACCGAGTTCGTTGGCCAGCTTCATCCGCCATTTTGTTTCAAAATGGCGGCCATTTAAACTTTTTTTAAAAATTTAAAATTTGAAGTGTGGTACCAAAAAATTGAAAATGGAAAAATATTTTTTCTTATGTATTTGACCTTTATACAAAGATTTCGGAGCAGTTTTTGTTTCGTCTATATCTTAAAAAATGGCTGAGTTATAGCATTTTGAATTTCTAGAGTGGCAGACATTTTGAAAAGTCCTGATGTTTCTAACGTAATAACAGGCGTATTTATGAACCGACTTGGATGTACCTTGGTGTACATAGCACATACAAATATCTCGACCGAGTTCGTTGGCCGGCTTCATCCGCCATCTTGTTTCAAAATGGCGGCCATTTAAAAAAATTAAAAAATAAAAAAAATTAAATGAGATACCAAAAAATTGGAAAGTGAAAAAGATTTTTTGTATGTGTTTGACCTTAATACAAAGATTCCGGAACAGTTTTTCTTTCGTCTATATCTAAAAAAAATGGCTGAGTAATAACATTTTGAATTTCTCTTGTGGCTGACATTTTAAAACGACCTGATTTTTGTCACGCGATAACAGGCGTAATTATGAACCTATTTGGATGTAACTTGGTCTGTACATAGTACATACCAATGTCTCGACCGAGTTCGATGGCCAGCTTCATTCGCCATCTTGTTTCAAAAGGGTTGCCATTAAAAAAACATTAAATTTAAAATTCAAAATGAGGTATTAAACAATTGGAAAATGAAAAAGATTTTTTTATGTATTTGGCCTTAATACAAAGATTCCGGAGCAGTTTTTGTTTCTGAAAATTTGTTCTTTTGTTTATATCTTAAAAAATGGTTGATTTATAGCACTTTGAATGTCTAGCATGGCTAACATTTTGAAACGATCTTGTATTTGTCACGCGAAAACACACGTATTCGCCTATTTCGATGTAAGAAGGCATGTGGATAGTATATATCAACACCTCGACCAAGTTCGCTGGCCAGATTCATCAGCCATCTTGTTTCAAAATGGTGACCATTAAATTAAAAAATATATATATATTTAAAGTGAGGTGCAAAAAAATTAGAAATTGAAAAAGGTTTCTTTCTTAAGTATTTGACCTTGATATAAGGATTCAGGAGCATTTTTTGTTTGTCTTTACCTTAAAAAATGGCTCAGATATAGCAGTTTCAATTTCTATTGTGGGTGACATTTTGAAAAATCTGATTTTTTGCATGCGACAGCACTCCTATATATTAACCGATTCCGATGTGAGTGAGCATGTGCACAGCAATTACTAAGGTCTCGACCAAGTTCCCTGCTTAGCCTCATCCACCATGTTGTCTTAAAATGACAGGCACTTTAAGAAATTGCCGAATTTGGCAGCCAAATATATGTTACTTTAAAGAAAAGCAGCTTGGATAAAGCTGACTAATTTCGCGAAATTCTCATTCATTATATTGATAAAAATTAGTATTGAATCTCCTATAGTCGGTTTCCATTAAATTGAGCTTCGTGTGTTTGAATGATATAATTTGGCTTTTTTTAAATAAAGATTATGAAAGCTACCTCTTCCTCCCGGCACTGGCCGGAAGGACTTTTTTTAGAATAGAGAGATATGCAACTATAAAAATATGAATAAATGCTATAAAAATAAATAAATGAGTAAATGCCAACTATTATATTTTATAATTAAAAAATATATGGTTGAATTTAACAAGTTCTTCCAAGCTGCAAAGAGCATGGTGGAATCCATTTTCCAGCAAATGATAATTTTTATGGTGTATTAAGAAGTGTTTTTGTCCCTGTTGCATCACACCAGATTGGATTTAATGTAACTCTATACATGTTTGTTTTATTTTGTTTGTTTTTTTACTGCAACCGGCAATAAGAAATATTTTTCAATTCAGGAAATCTTGGTGCAAATTATCAAAAAACATTTTGTAACATTATTATGAAATGCAAATTAAAATTTGATTTTAGCAAGCTTTTGTAATGGAACGGAGAGCGTTTAACTTTTGATTTTTTTTTTCTAAAAATAGATTGTTTGTCTTATTAGAGAGAATGCTAAATCAGTTTCATTATTATTTATGAAAAAAGTGTTATTTTAATGGATAAATCCTCTTATAATTTATTTACGGAATTCTTTACTTATATTATTGTATTATTTATCCATTATTCACATTATAAATTGCATCATTTAAATGCAATGCAATGTTTTTGTATGCTTTTATACATTAAACTTTAAACATAAGTAGATGATAATGAAGAGAGCGAATATTTTTCCAACTGGAATCATATTCAAGGCTGGAATAGTGCAGTTGAAGTTTATTCCAACGGAGTGAAAAAATGTCCAGATCAGGAATCGAACCTGGATACTTGGGGTGCCGTGCCAATGCTTTACCTGTTAAGCTATCCGGAAGATACTTGGCTGACATAATTCACTGTTATTTGTTGAATATTGCTGCAAGCTGCAGCGTTAGTTTCATTCATAACTATAGCATTTACATGATGAAAGTGGGTTTTAACATGGAAACTCCTGTATACCGTGTAATTAGATCATTTTTTCGGTCGGTTGGAATATACTTCAACTGAATATGAACTAATGATAATTTCTTGAATATGAACTTTCATAATGTAAATGCTATAGTTATAGCACAGATGAATGGAACTAGCGCTGCATCTCGCCGCAATTTCCAAGAAATAAGAGACTTATGTCAGCCAGGTATTGTCCGGATAGCTCAGGGCCGAAACTAGCCTTTTATTACCGGGGCAAACGTGGATTTTGCCGTCCCCCCCCCCTCCACTACAAAGTAAATTTACAAAAACAATTTTACTAAGTATATAATAGAAAACTTATTTTTTAATAAAATATATAAAACTGAACTACGTAATCAGCTTTGCCAAACATTGATTCGTTAAAACGGAATCAAAAGGAATTTTTTTTTTTTTTATAGGCCTAAATGAGGTCTTGCATAAATAATCTTGCTGTACGTTTGTATTTTTTTCATCATAGTAGGTTTATTGTGTAATAGATGTGTTAACTGCCATGATAAAAAATGTTTAAAGCGGAATTTTTCCCGATTCTTGTGATTCCCTCATAGAAACTTTTACTACACCTCAGCCCCCTCGGAAATGATGAGTCTAGATACGTCACTGCAGGGTCGCAAAATGCCTAGAAATGCCAGAAAGACGAGAAAAAAAATCATTTTGGGCGATAAAGGCAGGGGGCTTTGCTTTACTAGATATGACACCCTGTGCAAGATTTTTTACTGTACCACTACAAATGCTGTACTCTTAAAAAAAAAAAAAAAAACGGTTTTACTAAGAATTTTACTTTGTGCATTTCCCCTCCTGTTTGTTTTTATTGTCCGGGCAGTCATCGCCCATAGCAAGACGAAAAGAAAAAAAAAAAAAAAAAAAAAAAAAAAAAAACCTCAAAGCTGCTCAGCGGAAAAACAACAAACAGCTTTCATGGAATTTTTTTATCTAATAGAAAACTCAGACTGTGAGGGGTCGCTTCGCACTTGGTAGTTATCAGTAGTGGACAGTGTCCGACAATAGAGATTGACCTTGAAAAATGGTAGTGATTTTCTTACACAGGAAGTGAAAGATAGAAGGCGAAAGGCATAGACATCATACTTTTGGAATGGGAGAATGAAAAAAGCCTTTTTTCTTATTCATTTGCAATTTTGTATTGTAGATGAATCTTTTTATCTATTTGTAAAGTTTAATGCATTTGATTAAGTTTTGCTTTAAATTTTCCGGCTGCGAGACATTTTTGTACAAATTTCGATTATGTATACATTCTTGTATCAAACGTCAAACAAAATCTTCATTCTGGCGCCCCCTTCACCTTCTGTTAAAGCGGCGCCGGGGGCACATGCCCCCTCTCCCCCCCCCCTAGTTTCGGCCCTGGGATAGCTTAACGGGTAAAGCATTGGCACGGCACACCCTGTATCCAGGTTTGATTCCTGGTATGGGCATTTTTTCGCTCTGTTGGAATAAACTTCAACTGTGCTACTCCAGCCTTAAATATTAACATAAGTAAATGCTTAAATTGTAATTACAATTTTATTCGTAATTTCGGATTATAGTAAGTATTTTGAATTTTGAAAAATGCAATATTATCTCTCTGAATAAAAAAAATGCCACTTATGAAGCTAAATTATAACAGTACATACAACATATTTGCATAAATATACTATCGCCAACATGGTTCTAAATATATTTTCAAACTGAAATTTTATATTTAAAAAATCATATCTATATTTTACCTCGTGTACAGTGAATCGTATATTTTTAAAAACAGTTGGTGAAAAATCATTAGTAATGTTTTTACTCTCATACGACCAAACGAGTTTTAAATTATTTTTTTTATGGTAATCAGTTTGAAAGAGCTTTGTTATGCTAATTTGATATTTCAATACTCATAGTAGTTAAAACTGTAAAAACAATACGGCACATTAAAAAGAAAGTATCTCACAAATTTCACAAAGATTTAATATTTGTAGAACAAAATACATACGAAATGTCCCTTTGGCTCAGCACATTAATTTTTCTTAGTATTGAAAAGAAATATTTGCTTTCTCCAAGTTTATTTGTATTCCTTGAGCAAAACATTTGCTTTCAGAAAATATATCGTTTCTTTGAAAGTTTATATGAATATTGATGGCATTTTATCTGTTCTCTATATTTTTTTCTGTTCAGAATTCTTAAAATAACACCTTAAATGTGAAAGTGTTTTTAATCATGTAAAAACAAAAACAAAGTTTCCTTTGTTTAAAAAGATTTAAGCAAATATCAACTGTTCCATTAACATATGTAGGACAATTGCACCATAAAATATAATAAATAGGATGTATATGTTAAAAACACATAAACTTGCTCAGTGGTATGCTCGAAAAAGAAATTTTATATGAACTTGTACAATTAAAATTAATGATAAAGCATAAAATTGACGTTTCGAACTGATTCTGCAGTCATCTTCAGAATAACTATGATGTTGATATGTTTAAAAGTCTATACATGAAAGTTGCCTTTCGAGTCTTCATCAATTATATGAATGGAAAACTTCAGTGAGTACATTAGAAAATTTTAAAATCTCATGTACTGACTGCAGATTTCCATTCATATATAATTGATGAAGCCTCGACAAGAAGCTTTCGTCTCTAGATTTTTAAACATTTCAACATCATATTTGTGGGAAGGTAATTCCTTTCCACTATTTTACGACCTGCGATCATTGCTGTCATATCAAGATACTCTACCCACCGCAGAATATTGGAGGCGTGGCCACAAGCGAGCTGCAGAAATGAAGTGAGGTGAGAACGAAAAGGACTGTTATGTTTTGGTGCGGTGAACTGGAGAACAGACTATTGCAAAATATTTTTTTTTAAGACGCATAAAAACGACGTAGTGTGTTCAAATGAGCAGAAAAGGAACGACGATTAAGTTCTATTTAAGACGAATCAATTATTTCTTTGTAAATAGTATCTTGTACATAATCAGCAATATAAATCATTTAAATCAGGAAGTGTCGTCTGTTATTTTTCTGTTTAACCCCCTGACCGCCAAGCAAAAGGTCAAAATTGTAATCTTTTTTTCTCTATAATTTATAAAAAATGGTAAAAAAAAATATATGTTTTTTCCAACGTAATATATATATATATATATATATATATATATATATATATATATATATATATATATATATATATATATATTATGTATAAGCATATAAGCCTTAAGAGAATTAATCATAACTTATTTTTACTTTCTTCTATCTTTACAAAAAGAAAGTATTGGATTCGTGAAAATTTTCGACTTTCGGTTTTCGACGGATTTACACATTTTAGGGGTCAGAGATTCCTAGAAACGTATTTTTACAAAATGTATATCTGTGAGTCTCTGACTCTGTCTGTCTGTCTGTCTGTATGTATGTGACACAAACTTTGTGGGTGCTCTATCCCAAGAACTAACGGACGGAATTTGATAAATATTCATAGTCCCTGATATAAATTGGTGCTGATTAGTTTTTGGTGTAAACCGCTCAACAGATGGCGCTGCTATGCAGCATTTTTCACGATTTCCACAATAGCTTAATATCCAGAACTAATGCACGGATTTTCATCAAACTTCAGATTCAGTTAGTTCTTGACATTAATTGTAGTTTTATACATTTTGGTGCAAATAGCTCAACAGGTGGCGCTGCAATGCAGCATTTTTTGCGGTTTTCGCAATAACTCTGTCTCAAGAACTAATGCTTGGATTTTCAACAAACTTCAGATTCTGGTATAACTGCATATAAATTAGTGCTGTTTAGTGTTTGGTGTAAATCGCTCAACAGGTAGTGCTGCTATGCAGTGTTTTACACGATTACCACAATAGCTCAATGTCCAAAACTAATTCACTGATTTTCATTAGACTTCAGATTCAGTTTGTTCTTGACATAAATTGACGTTTTATACATTTTGGTGTAAATGGCTCTACAGGTGACGCTGCTATGCTGCATAATTTGAGATTTCCGCAATAGCGCTATTTCAAGAACTAATGCTTGGATTGTCAACAAACTTCAGATTCAGGTATACCTTGATATGAATTAGAGCTGTTTATCTTTTGTTGCAAATCGCTCAACGGATGGTGCTGCTATGCTGCATTTTTCAAACTTTCCTCTATGGTTCTATCTCAATAACTAACGCACGAATTTTCATCAAACTTCAGTTTCGGGTATACCTTGATATCGTTTAGTGATGTTTATGTTTTGGTGTAAATAGCTCAACAGGTACCGTTACTATGCTACATTTTTCAGAATTTCCGCTATAGCTCTATCTCCAGAACTAAGGCATGAATTTTTTTTTTTTTCAAACTTCAAATTCAGATATACTTTGATATGAATTGGTGCTAAATGGATGTAATTTCTTGTACTATTTAAATGATTTAATTGACGTGATTAATATAGAAGAAAATTTTGTGATCGCCACAACATACTAGTTTCAAAACTGTGTTTTATCTGTAGAATTACATTAATTTAAATAATGCTTCTGCAGCAGTAAAACCTACAGCTTAGTGAACGGATGTATCAGTTCGCGGCGTGAGAAAGTTAAAGAAGTAAGTTGATTATGTCCATATAGCCTGTTCTATATATTTATCCTGAAGATGGGTGCAGAAGCAATTCGAAACGTCGATATTATATGCTTTATCCTTAATTTTATTTGTACAAGTTCATAAAAACGTTCTCGTTTATGTATATCGTTGAGCATGTTTATGTGTTGTTAACTTAAACATCTTATTTATAAACAATTTCGTTCATGTTGAAGTAGGTACATGTTAAGAAGTAGCAATAAAAATTAATATTACGTTATATTATGAACATTCTTAATATATTTTACAGCATTACTCAAACAAAGATATTTAGACTGGATTAAGGGTATTCATTACAATTAAACTTTTAAAAATCCAGTTTGTTTTCCCAGAATTTTAGATATTTAAAAAAAATGTATTAAATTTTTGAATAAAGCAAAACAAACCCCATGAAATATTAAAACTAGAACCGGGTAAAATTTAAATGGAAACTACATACTTTTAAAGTGCCTTTAATTGATTTATAATTTTGCATGTGTTTTAGATTATTTGTTTTACACATTTATGTATATAGAATGATTATACATACAATCTCTGTGTACCTTATTGTCAATTATACTATGTAAATTGTATTTTTTTTAAATAATTAGAACGTGTTTTTATATGCGATATTTATTATGATTTGAACATACAGCCTACTGACACTTTCTGCAAATAAACACACAAAAAAATTTAACAAATTCTTTTATGCAATTTAGTTTCTATTACTATTGATTTATGAATACAAGTACCTGAAATATTAGTGTTAGTCTATTTATAGAAACTACTGAAAATTTTGCAGGCTGGTTTTTGGTACGACATCCTGTGTTACGCTTTCTACTATATCATGTTGTTTTTTGTGTTTTTTTACACTTTCCAACAAAGTTGAAGAGTGTTTATGCAATCGGCTTGTCTGTCCGTCAGTCCGTCTGTCCGTTGGCCACTCTCTAACTCCCGTAAATATACAGGGATTTTCATGAAATTGATAAGGGTAATTTAGGGTCACCAAAGCATGTTTTGTATTGTATATGAAATACGTAGGATTAATCGTTCGTTTACAGGGGCACTCAAAATTATTCCGTTACATTGTGGTATATGGGGGGGGGGAATCGTTTGCAGAGTATTTTAATGACATTATGCTATTTCAAATGCATTGAAACTGATATAAATCACTGAATTTCACTACGATCACGTTAGAACAGGACATTCATAGCATTTTTTATTCATTTACAGGGATGCACAAAAGAAATCTGTTACAGTACTGTACTGTTTTTGAGTAATAATTGCTGGAGTGCACGGTTTAAAATTCGGTATGCGCTTTTAAATTTAATAAATTTTTGGAATATTACTTGTTATATATAAACTCCAAACCTCAAATACAGGGCTGCACAAAAGTAGTCATGTACCGTTCTCCTTAATAGAGGAAATTGCTGAAAGTAAATTTTCAACTGAATTATATGTATCTCCTAAGTGAACTAAATTTTGACTTGCATGTAGCTAATAGATTCATATCTATAAATAATATCCAGGGCTGCTGAAATAATTCGTATAATTTTCCGATTGTGGATGGGAACAGCTGAAATTGGGTTTTGAAATGTGTTATGCGTTTCCACATGCTTCAATTAGACGTAATATTTTAATTTTTTAAGCAGTGCAATTTTGTTACATTATTCTGAATGTGTTGGAAAGTGTTTCATAATCTATGCTTGGGGCATGATTTTTTCTTACTTGTTTTTTAATAGAAAACACATCTGTTAATTTCGAAACCTCATTGAAAAGTTGTCTGCTTACAGATATTTTAGGTGCATAAATACCTTAATTTTCCTTTAACCATAAAAACAATTTTTTATTATAATTTCTTACAAATTATAACAATTTGGAAATTGCACGTCAAATGTGGCAAATGAGATGCGTTCGTACTATAACTAGTTTTATAAATATTTTTTGCACCACATGTTGTACTGAATGTGTATTTTAGTGCACTTTATAAGTGCAAATCAGTTTCATTCTTTTTGAAAGGCTGTAACATCATTAAAATGCACTTGAAATAATTTTTTTCTCATTGGCCGTAATGTAACGGAAAATTTCTGACTGTCCCTGTAATTAAACTATACATCCGATTTTCATAAAATTTGAAATGACTCGACAAAATTATGCAACAATTACATATTTTAAATTTCAAACGATTCGGTTGGGTGGTTTTTGCCCTGTTATATGCAGACGGACGGACGGACAGACAGACGGATACACAGACTGAACGACGACTGTAGGTGCTACGACGACTGTAGGTGTATTCATATAATTAAGAACGCACATAAAAACCAAATGATCATGCATATTATGAATTTGAGTAGTACGCTAAAATGTTTTGTTAAATGTATAAATTTAATATTAAAACTTTATACTCCTAATATGAATAGAATTTGTGTAAATGGTAAAATATTTGGCATCCGATGTTGAATTAAAAGCCAGTACTTCAACAAAAGATACAACAGTGTAAAAAAGAACTCTGTATGTTACAACTAAAGGTGCTAGCATTCCGACTGCCAACAGATTTGCTGTAAAATTTACAAGTTGGTCTCTTTAAGAGTGTTGTAAAATTTCTCAAATCTGGGGAAAATTGCGTTTTTATTGGCTTCGTTGTGCACGTGACAGACATAATTCGATTTTTACTTCAGTTATTGCTTGAATTCGCTTTCAAAATATCGGTGCTTGAAAAATTACAACATAAAGTGCATAAAAAAATCACAAAAAGTTTTTTACAGTGCAGATTTGAAAAAGTTTCGTTGTATATAGAAATAAAACAGAGTAGAACTATGTGAACAATGATGTTTATAATAATGACCAGATTAAGGCCATGGGCTGCGGATCAAGTGCCCCAAAACTTAGGGTAGCCCCATAAATGTAGACATAAGCATTAAAAATTGTCCGTAACTCCCATTATTTACATATATTTAACTGGAACAATAGCAAGACTTTCATATTGGTCATAAAAATAATGTCTATAAAAATGACGCTTAAATTCAATACCTTTATTCAATACTCAATTTATTTGTCCGGCATAATAACATTTATTGCTCTCACATATTCACAAATATATCTTTACACATAAATACATGCTATTTGTTCAAATCACTGTACGTGCCATGAAAACGGAAGCAGCGTTATTCCTATAAGTGTCATCTTGAGTTAGGATCGATTCATCCATGACGCCATTCTTTTAGCCATGGAACAAGGAATATATTATTAATAATATTATTTTCCAATTCTTTACTTTTAGCATGATAAACATGTTTTTATTTAAAGTAAAAGTGGTAAGCACTGCTCCATTTTCTTTTTTATAATATTTTATTTATCTCAACATGTTTTTTGTCATGATGGAATTTTGCTGTACTTTTGTCGATTTTAACCCATTTCTCATACATTAAAATAATAAAGTTACGTTCACACGCGTGTTTCCCATGATAATACAGCATTTTACTGTATTTAGAACTTAATTATAAATTAATACCTTAATCTTAAGGTATTGTTTCCGTAAGCAGGGATAAATATGCAAATGCTACCTGTAACTCGTACAATTAGGCGTTAAAAAAACAATGGTATTAATTATGCGGCAATACACGCTCGACAAAATAGGCCAATTAGCTTTGAAACTGCAAAAATGAAAAAAAAATTAAGGCTAAAAAGTAGAAAATAAATTATACATATTTTTTAAATGTACACTTTTATCAAATAATACCTTAGTATTAGTAGCTATACGTTTATACGCGGAGAAATAAATATAGAAATCCTACAAATCTAGTTTAAATATTTTTTTTAATTTTTCTTTCCCGTTGCGATACCTTATAAAAGAAACGAAAAAAAAATTATATTCTTTTTAATAAATTCCTTTGCTTGCTCCTTTTTTCTACCAATCGTAAAAGAGAATAGTAAATTTTTCATAATCGAATTCGATGACAACGCCAAATTAACCTTTTTTTAACTACGCAACCACACAATGGGACGTTTTGATGATCTAGGAGGACAAAATCCATTCTTCCGATTATCTCGGAAATTGACAAACCGCGTATACTGGTAGAAGAATGTCTGTATTTTCGAGATCCGAACTAGTTTTGGCGTAAAACATCAGAGGTGTAGATTAATTGTGACCGTAAAGTAGCCATTTACGCAGCTGGTTTGAGGGAGTTTCAAAAGTTTCACTAGCTTCCATTAAGTTTGAAGGTACGTCGTGACTATTCTACTTTATTTGAAAGGATGAGTTTGCTGATATAATATCACAGCTTTATCAAGATCAGATTTAACCCATTTTTGTTTGAAAATAAGCGATATTAAATCCGCTTTACCGCTTTTTACAAAGGCTGAAATTCTAGATAACTTTTAACAAATTATTCAGTAATAAATATTTTTTTTAAATCAAAGCGCCATTTCTAAAGTATTAAAAAATTAAACAAATTCCACCAGATAGCTGCAGATCAGTAAGTTTTTATTAATAAACAAGCATCATATTAACTTCCAGTGCATGTATGTATGTTTAGTTCAAATCTTGCAAGTCAAAATTTAAATCACTTTTAATTATCCTATTGAGCCGAAACAATGAATACATGTGTAGTTTGAATGACAATACAATATTATTATGATTTAAAGAACAAAGACGTTTGTTTACGACACTGTTTCTACAGGAATTCACAAAAATTTAGATTAAAACTTGCAAGTGAATTTTAAACCAATTTCCATAATCTGATTGAGCTGAAACTTTGCTCAGGGTATGTAGTTCTGATGACAATGCAATATTATTATAATTTACGGAACGTAGCAGTTACGCTTTTTTTACAGGGCCACATGAAACTTAGTTCAAGTTTTGCAAGACAATTTTACATAATTTTCAGTTATCTAATTGAGCTAAAACTTTGCCTACAGGTGTTTTTTGACAATTCTATTAAATTATAATTTGACGAACGTATAAATTATTCATTTTTTACAGGGCCACGAAAAAGATCGTTGCTAAAAAGCAGAAATTTTTACAAAAATTTCAAATTAATTAAATTTCAACAAATTATTTAATTAAATTTCAACAAAATTAATATAGGTTATTGAGATACACAATAGAATTTTTTAAATTAAAAACAAAGTGCGTAACAGTTATATTTCTTTTACAGGGACACATAAAATATTCGGATACATTACCGTCTATAAGTAGAAATTTTATTTCAGATTGAATAAAATTTGTATAGATTATTGCCGAAACGTCAGTGAAGGCTTACTGTGGAGACGAGACACGAAATGTTTCGGTTTCTGTTAGTCTGTCTGTTTGTCTGCTCCGTGATAACTGCCATAAAAAGCATCCGATTAACTTGAAATTAATTGAGCATATTCGTCAAGTACCCGGACGTAGCTGTATAGTTTTTGGTTAAATTTGGTTAATTTGTTTGGAAAATATGGAAGATTTTATTTTGCTCCATAATGCTTTTCTACAGCAAGTCAGACGATTTTCAAATTTCCATTTGTTGAAGGAAAATGACACGCTTGATTAATGGATTTATTAAATGTTAAATTATGGATACTAATGGTGTTATTACACGAGAAGTCAAAGTCGCTTGAAATTCCAGGCGTCTCCATGTTATTCCTATGGCTCCGGGGGAGTCGCTTCGAAAGCAAGCAACGTTTTTTTGTTGGACGCCTGAAACGAAGCGTAGTTGCCAGTAACAGCCAATCAAATGCTTGGAAATTTGACGACCGAAAAGCCTTTTTCCGAACAGCCAGTGAAACATTTGGAAAACGTAAAAAGTGGCTTTCAAAAGCGGGAAATCAGAGGAATCGCAGGCGACTTTTGTCGCTTGCAATTTGTACGTGTAATAACACTACAAAATTTTCAAAAAAGGGTTTTAAATTATTCCTATTATTTTGAATATTTGAAAATATATTTGTCAGACTTTTTTAATTTACGAGTATAATTTTTGTGGAACTTTATACATGTATTCCAATAATATAACGCATTTTTTAAATTAATTTTCTTATTTTACATGATACATACTTCATTTTTTTTCTTTTTGTTTTCTCCGTTGTCTAGCGACTGTTATTCGTAGCCTATCATTGCGTCAAATATTAATGAAGTTAGTAAATTACGTTAATTTGAAGGTAGGTACTATTAAAAGGCTACAAGAAAAAATATTTTATAGCGCCAAATCGATGCAATATATACAATTAACAATGGGCATGATAATGAATGATTTTCCAGTAGATTTATAGATCTCCAGCTATGCCTCTTTTGGGGAGCTTTTAATGTGTTATTGCTATCGCATGGATTAGGACAGGGTTGGCGAACCTTTTTTCATCCGCGTGCCAACTTTGCCCCAAAATTATAATTCATAGCCATGACGTGCCATCCGTCAAACGAATTTAACGGAAAAGAAAATCAAGACTTAAAATAATTCGAAAATTATTTATTGGGATTTTAAAAATATGGGCAACATACATGTAGTATTACATTGTAATATTTATATAAATAAATATATTTTAAAAAACTATAATAAAAAAATTAACGCCATTAAATGCGATTTTTATTGTTGCATATTGGAGGGGTAAAATATGAGGTTCATACTTAAGTTCTTTTAACAGAATGCAAGCTAGTGGTTTATATTTGAGTTTTAACCCATTAACTGCTGAAACTGTAAGATAGACGTCTTCAACTTTTTTATGTTTGCCACTACAAATATTAAACGATAATCTTCGCTGTATTTAATGTTCAAACATTTTGTAATTAGTCAAGACAATTTTTTATATCGAAAAATAGTGATATCTTGATAGTTACTTTAAATTAATTTTTAATGGTCCGAAAACGCACCATCAGCAGGTAATGGGTTAATATTATCACTTGTGAAAATAATTATACGCAGTCATAGGAGGAAACGTTTTTTAAATGCAAATAGAAGTTTCTTTAAAAAAAACTCTGGAATTAAATTCCAAGTTGCTCTAATTTTATCATCAGCATTTTTACTTATATTTGTTAATAATCTTTTCGATATTTTCCATATCTTGTCTTTGTTTGATAAAATTTTTAACCCACAACTAGATTGGAATTTAATAAGCTGCAATTTAAATTCTTCAATATCGAATGTAAACAATCTCAACACATCTGTATCGGTAAATTTTGTGTAATGAATGTCACTGTATCTTGGCTTAAAACATCAATCAAAGGCGTGCCAAAAATGTTCTTTTGCGTGCCACTTATGGCACGCGTGCCATAGGTTCGCCGACCCTGGATTAGGATGTTTAAACTAATGTTTTATCGTGCTATAAGTGAAAAAAAAAAACACAGTTAAAGGCATATAAATCCTTTTTAACACTTTCCAACATTGTTGAAAAGTGTTTATGACTTCAGTTTGTCTATCTGTCGCCTGCCGTGAGTCTCTACGTGTTCTAACTGACGTAAATATAGTCGGGATTAGAAGTTTCTTTAAAAAAAACTCTGGAATTAAATTCCAAGTTGCTCTAATTTTATCATCAGCATTTTTACTTATATTTGTTAATAATCTTTTCGATATTTTCCATATCTTGTCTTTGTTTGATAAAATTTTTAACCCACAACTAGATTGGAATTTAATAAGCTGCAATTTAAATTCTTCAATATCGAATGTAAACAATCTCAACACATCTGTATCGGTAAATTTTGTGTAATGAATGTCACTGTATCTTGGCTTAAAACATCAATCAAAGGCGTGCCAAAAATGTTCTTTTGCGTGCCACTTATGGCACGCGTGCCATAGGTTCGCCGACCCTGGATTAGGATGTTTAAACTAATGTTTTATCGTGCTATAAGTGAAA
The DNA here is from genome assembly GCA_963932465.1 of Maratus speciosus. NCBI lineage: Eukaryota > Metazoa > Arthropoda > Arachnida > Araneae > Salticidae > Maratus > Maratus speciosus. The sequence continues at coordinate 27,246,106 of OZ010786.1, forward strand.
AAAAAAACACAGTTAAAGGCATATAAATCCTTTTTAACACTTTCCAACATTGTTGAAAAGTGTTTATGACTTCAGTTTGTCTATCTGTCGCCTGCCGTGAGTCTCTACGTGTTCTAACTGACGTAAATATAGTCGGGATTACATGTAATTCATATACGTTATTGCGGTTTGCCAAAGTATGTTTGGTATTGAAAATGAATTGTGTAGCATTCATAGCTCTATTACAGGGGCACTCTATTAAAACTATTCCGTCCGCAAAACTGTTCCGTTAACTATTCCGTCTTTGGGAAAAATCATCTGTGGTGTATTTTAATAATGTTACGCAATTTTAAACGTAATGAAATTTATTTAAGTATTGCGCGGCAGCGCAATACTTATTTATTTCCAGTATCACTTCTGAATGTTAATTTAACATAGAAAAGCCTATGGAGATGATAACTTTTTCATTTTTCCTTCCCACCTTTTTGTCCCTCATGCCACTCATTTTTTATTCTTTACTAATTCTAATTATATTATAAATTTAAAGTTTAAAAACGTTTGCCTGACGTCAGGGTCAAAACGAATGGCAAAATACTTTTGCATATGTGTGAATTATAACCCAGAGAGAAACAAGGGCCAATTTTTTTTTATATTATTCAAATATTTTTCCTAATAATTCCAAATTTCACTTTTTTCATTGAGAATCAACGGACATTTTTAATAGAAAATGTAACATTTTTTCTTCATTGTTGCAAAAATTTCAAAAGCCGTAATAATAATTTATTTGGTTTTAGTAGAAAGATTCCCGCGTGAAAAATTTTAATTGAAATAGTTTTTTTTTTTTTTTTTTTTTTTTTTTTTTTTTTTTTTCAAAAATTAAAAAGGTGAATATGGCGTCATAGTGGAAATAAAAAAGATATTTTCAGAATACGTTTTTGCTTTGGTCAAGTTTATATTTTAGTAAAAAGTTTCTAATGGATAGCTATTTTTACGCAGGTACTTAGTGGGGAATTACATAACTTAAATTTTAAAATGTATTTTTTTTTTCCGCGATGAGAACTATTTATACCCCAAGTTAAACTTAGGTAATAATTTTCTGATGTGTTTACATCACCTTTTGGGAGAGAATAAGGTTTAAAAATTCAAGTAAAACTTTTATTTTTTTTATTTTTTACTGTATCACAGCTATAATATTGTTAAATATTAGCAGTAAGGATTCAACAGAATTTACATTTACATTCATAGCGTTCCTGAGTGGGAAATAGGGTATCTAAATTTAAGTGAAGTTAATTTTTTATGTTTTTATTATAGATTTTTTACGTTCAGATTGGAAGTTTTTGTCCAAACTACCGCAACCTGCATTACTACAGTGGTGAAACATTTTGAATTACACATTGGTAAACTGCATCCCACATTGTGATGCAATATCGCATACATCAAAGCCTGATGATGGTACTCTGTATTAATTTTGAAATACGTTCGTCTGAGTGCTGTAGTCATTAAAAAACTTGACATATTAAACAAAAACGTAATTTGAAGAACAAATTAAAACTAGTCGGATGTACCAATCCCAAAACTTTCTTCTATCTCATACATGTTAATACTTCAAAATTCGCTATCACACTGCCAAAATTAAATGGCAATCTATGCATCTCATGAGGATTCTAACGATATGAAATTCCGTGCATTAGTTCTTGAGATATGACTATCGCTGAAATCGTCTAAATTCAGCAAAATGCTGCCTGGCAGCGCCACCTATTGGGTGATTTATACCAAATCCTAATCAGCAACAATTTATGTCAACGTCTGACTGAATCTGAAGTTTGGAGAAAATCCGTACATTAGTTTTTGAGATAGAGCAACAGCGAAAATCCTGAAAATTTCTGCATAGCAGCGCCACCTATTGGGTGATTAACACCAAAACCTAATTAACAACAACTTGTGTCAACATACAACTAAATCTGAAGTTAGATGAAAATTGGTCCATTAGTTCTATTGATAGAGCTATTGAGGCAATCGTGGAAAAGGCAGCAGAGAAGCGCCACCTGTTGGGCGATTTGCACCAACACCTAATCAGTAGCAAGTCATATCAAGGACTAACTTAATCTGAAGTTTGATGAAAATCCGTGCGTTAGTTCTTAAGATAGAGCTATTGGGGAAATCGTGTAAATCCTGCAAAATTCATCATAACAGCGCCACCTGTTGGGCGATTTACACCAAAACGTAATCATCATCAATTCATATCAAGTACTAACTAAATCTGAAGTTTGATCAAAATCCGTGCATTAGTTCTTGAGATAGAGCTATTGCGAAAATCGTGAAAAATGCAGCATTGCAGCGCCACCTGTTGAGCGATTTACACCAAAAACTAATCAGCATCAATTTGTATTAGGCACTAACTGAATATCAATTTTTATTAAATTCCGTGCATTAGTTCTTGAGATAGAGCGCCAACAAAATTTGTGTCACATACATGCAGACAGACAGACAGACAGACTCACAGAGTCACAGACAGACATTTTGTAAAAACATGTTTTTTGGAATCTCTGACCCATAAAACGTGTAAATCCGTCGAAAACCGGAATTCGAAAATTTTCATGAATCCAATACTTTCTTCTTGTAAAGATAGAAGAAAGTAAAAACAAAATTTATTTTCTACATTGTTTAAGCCTGAGAAGGGACAGATATTAAGTTATTTCATTCAATTAGTTCGACATTTAATGTTAGATTTTTGTAACTAATTAGTTGAGCCAATTGAAGATTAAAAAATAAAAGTAAAATCCATACAATATGATACTCAAAACATCCTAAAAACTTAGATTCCTTTCAAATGAAATCGAAATAAATCTTAGACTTTTTTTAAAGTTTTGTATTTTGCATGCATCTTATCATTTTATGCACAATTTTCATAAACATAATACTAAATCTGCAATACAAATATTTTCAGTTAAAAATGGAAGAAGGCTAAGATTTATTTCGATTTCATTTGAACGGAATCTAAGTTTTTTAGGATGTTTTAAGTATCATATTCTATGAATTTTATTTTTATTTTTTAATCTTCAATTGGCTTAACTAATTTGTTACAAAAATTTAACATTAAATGTAGAACTAATTGAATGAAATAACTTAATATCTGTCCCTTCTCAGGCTTAAACAATGTAGGAAATAAATTTTGTTTTTTTTAATTTGTTCTTCAAATTACGTTTTTGTTTAATATACATTATTAAGGCGCACTAGAACCTTATTATGGTTACTATAAAATATGTTATGTGTAGAACTTACAGCATGCGTACAGGGAACTCAAAGGTATTCATAATATTACAATGTTTGAAGAAAATTCTTTTGTAGCGTTTTTTAATGATGTTACTCTTCATTAAATTTAAATGTAATGTGATGCGTAAAAATCTTCACGTAATATACAGGGCTGTAGAAAAGAATTAATTTACGTTTCCGTCTATTGGTAGAAATTACTGAAGGACATTAACACAGTCAATTGAAAATTACAAATATAAATTAAATTACACTACGGGCGAGGCGATTAAGAGGACAGAGACTCCCTGAAGAAATCTACTTTATTATTTAAAAATTACCAGAATAAGTAGCTCATGAGAATTTCAGAATACCATTACATAACAACGTGTTTAATTTACGTGTCGCCTTCGACTAAACTGCTATATGAAAGATCTAGACACACGGCAGTGTGTCAGCCAAGTTCGTCTGACATACTAGTGTGTTATATTACACGAACCATTTCGGGCTGTTTTCGACAAATTTCGACACTCTACTACTGAAAATCTATTTGGCCTACGTACTTGTAATACAAGGTACGTAGTAACCCCTCCCCCCTAATTACCCAGAACCCAAAATTTTATAAATAACGCATAATTAGTTTCTTAGATAATGACATTTGAAAATGCCTGATAATCGATAATTTTATCACTGATTGACTCACTCATAGGAAATAATCTGATATATCCTCTGCACCTACAGACTTCAAATTTGGTGCAAAGCTCGTTTACGCTATAAAACTAAGGAATCGAAAAACAAGATTTTTAAAAATCGATTAATTACCCACTTGGGGGTGTCCATTTTTACTTTAACATTACGTCTATTAAGCGAAATTTTTATTTGCCAATAATGCGCCAAATGTTGAATCCGGGCTGACTGTACTGCAAAATCACCTGAATCTGAAGAATAATCTTCATATGTTCCACGAAATTTCACGTTATCACAATTTAAATCCAAGGTTGGGAGAGCTTAATTATAGACTTCACGATTCGTTTTAAATCATATTTGGGAGAGCTTATTAGATTAAAACTTCACGATTCATGTAAAATCACATTAAAATAATAAAACATATTTCACAACTGAAAATGGCGCTGGTGTTGTTCAGTATAAGTCCAAGTCAAGCACAGGATGATTAAAAACTTTGTTAATTCTATTTACACTTATAAATATTTACAGTATTTACAATGAAAACATTTGGATACTATTTCTTTAAAAACATGTAAATATTCCACACTGGGAATTCAAGTTAATCATATTAAAATTTCACCAATTATGTTCTTCTATAAAAGAAGCCACGAAAATAGCATAATTTAATATTCGGAAATAAATTTCCCCTTTTTCTTAAATTAAACATCATTTCTTCTAATAGAAGACCACGATAAAAAAACGTATACGCAGCTTATTACCTGCTGCGTTCAAGATTCACATTCACAATAAAAAGTAAACTAAAAAAGGAACAAGAAAGAAAAAATGTTTTTTAATATTAATTCTCTAGCCAGACCACGTGACCTGGGATCACTGGCGCCTAATCAGTCTGGCTGAGAAAAGAAGAGGTTTGCGAAATTTCACAAACTCCCCCCCCCCCCGATGAACAAGGGTTCATCAAAATGGGGATTCAAAATAATTAAAGTAGAAATAAAATTATTCTAAAAAATTATCAGTTACACTATACATAAATACAATACAAATCAAAATATATACTTACATACTGGACTTCAATAAAATAATTAAACAATTTAAAAGATTTGAGAACAAGTTTCTGCTACTAAAAATAGAAAGAACAATTTAAATCTATACAACTTTTTCTAGAATATTCAATACAAAAAAAAAATTAAACTAAAAATTAGAAATATTATCAAACAAGAAACATTTTTTTTTTTTAAGTAAAAAAAAAAATAAAAATCTTTTTAAAGTCAATAGCAAAGACAGTTCAAGATTTGTTTTGAAAGACAAATGTCAATGAGAGTTTTTGAGTCTCTAATAATATCAGAGTTTTTTTTTTTTTTTTTTCAGTTCTATTAATAAAAAAGTTCAGAGTTTTTTCACTTCTAAATTATACACAAGAATCAATAGGTCTTTTAATGATGGAATTATTTGCCTTCAGTTCATAAGACCTCATTTTTTTTAAATCTCTGTCCACAAATACCTAACTTCCAGAAAGTTCTTGATACATGTTCATATGCATAAAAATCTCGCGCAAACGGAAGTGTTTCACTAAGGATTCCTTGGTTGCAGGTAAACACAAGATATGCTTTAGAGTTGCTATAACTAGTTGACCAGAGTGAACGCTAAATTTCTTGGAGATTGCACGTTTGTTTAGGACTGATTTTATGCACTGTCTAGATTTTAAAATTCAAAACTTTTCACTAGTTTGTACCAATGTACGGGACACTCCTGAATGAAAAACTTTTCCATGTGCATCTTTCACGATTAATTCAGTCAATTTATGTTTTGCAGGAATCACAACGGGATGTTTTCCATAAAATGAGGAGTCAGACTTTTGTAACAGTCCTCGTACGAATAGCAAACCTTCATCTGACAACATAGGAATTAAATGTAGAGGATTCAATTCTTTAGGGATACTCTTGCTACATTTCAAGTATTTTACAACTTCAGGGAAACTTTCTTCCTGCATTAGCTTAAACCAAAAATTTTCAACATGTAAAATTTTCTCAGCTGATAATTCTGAAAAATCTCTTTTTTCTACCTTCAATTTTATATTAGAAATAAATCTAAATAGCCATACAGTTACTCGATACAATTTCTTTAGGGAGCTATACTTTTCAAGATTAAAAATGGGAATTTCATCAGCTTTATTTGTTTGAACAACACAAGAAATGGTTGCTGATTTTCGAGACTTCTCTTTAGAAACATCAGGTAATTGTGTAGCGACAATTTTAACGCTAGGCCACTGATCTTCGAGCAAGGAAAGAAATTCAGGAACATACACATTAGGGTTAGCATCAGGAAAAACATGCAATTGGAGATGCTCCTTTTCCATGATCAGGTTGCTAAAATACTGCCAGGGAATTTTCAAGTGAGCGAGATCAGGGATTTCTGAAAGCCAATTTTGCCAATCATTTTCTAGTTCACCAGAAACAAAAGGGGCAATAAATCCGGCTGAATCAAGGAACATAGTTGCAATTTTCAAAACATTGCGTTTAGTAGAAGAATCATTATTTAATTTTTCTAACAAGGGTCGTAATTCTAGTCCTAATTTATCTTCTGTGTTGTTCCAGATCAATCCTAAAATTTTCAAGGAAGTATTTGGGGGTTCGAAACTCGAAACAGGAATGTTTTCATCATCTAAAACATTAGAATTCAAGTTAGGGACATGATACAAACATTCGTTTAATGATAGAGAATCACCATATTTGGAAGAAGCATCATAGACTATGCGCATTTTTGTTGTAGTTTTGTCGTCACGGATAACAGGTCTGTGGGGCATGTAATAGGAATTATTAAAATGTTTCTCGATGCACAATTCTATCACACCCTCATTAAACTGCTCTAGCAAAATGGAGTTATATTCTTTAAATAAAGAATCGTTTTTCAAGAATTTATTTTCTAAACTAGAAAACCGCTTCTTTGCTACTTCAAGATTATTTCTAAGCAATTCACGAGAATTTTTCCACAATAATTTTGCTTCATAACGCCCATTTACGAATTTTAAATTTTCTTTAAATTCTTTTATTACCTCATGATCGGTAATGTTCTTTTCATTGCTTTCAGCAATGCCAATTGATTCAAGATCCCAAAATGCTTTCAGCTGAGTATTTATATTTTCAACTGAAACACGCAAACAAGCTACTTCTTTTTTATTCGACTCTATCTGCCCTTGCACCGTATGACCGAAAATAGTTTCTGCAACGTATAATTCTTTTGTCAATTTTCCCTCGATTCCCTTTAATATTTTCCACAAAAAGTCAGACCCTAGCAAAATATTTATTTCCTGTTCAAGACCTGTATCAGCAGGCTTAAAGCCTCTTGTTCTCATTATCTCTAGGTGTTCTGGTTCTAGAGTTTTCACAGAAGCTCCAGTTATATTACCAACCACAAGAGCTTCGATATTTATCGAGTTAATAGGTTGCACAACACTGGATAATTCTAGAGCAACTACTTCATAACAAGATTCATAAGGGCGTCTCCGCCCAAAAGGATAAACTAATAAATTTTCTCTTCGCAATGGCTTCAATTTTAATTTTTGTACTAGAGATCTCTTCACAAAACATTTTTCTGAACCACTATCACATAAAACGCGAGCCAACAAGCATTGTTTACCAGCAGACACAGAAACTGTACAAGTCTGCAATAATGTTGCTTTATTTTGTTTGTATTTTTGTTCCGACATCATAGATACAATTGCACCTTTCATTTCTTTTTCAGGATTTTCTTTTGCTGTTTCTTTAAAACAAAACAAAGGACCATGGGTAGTGTTACCACATTTGGAACAAGGGTTAATTTTTGTTCTACAGTTTACAGATAAATGTGACTTATTTGTGCATTCGTAACAGCGGCCTTCTTTCTTTAATTTATATCGTTTCTGTTCATCAGTGAATTTCGAACAATTTAGTCCTACATGATCAGAAGAAGACTTACAAAATATGCAAAACTGTTTTGTAGATGTATTTAAAGCAGCAGCTGAAGATATATTTTTCTTTTGCGGAAACTTTTGATATTTGCTTGAAGAATTTTCATATTTGGTTTTAGGATTTTCATAAGCCTTGGTTTGGGAATTATTTACTAAATTAGTAGCTTCACGACATCTTAATTCCGTTCTAATAAAATTTATTAAATCGGTGACATCACAGTCCTTATCGGGGTCACGTTTTCGATGGAAATCTAGCATGAAATTTTCGGGTAATAATCGTAATAATAAGGGTAGTAATAAATGGCCACAGGAGCCTGATGCTACTCCTAACGCATCAAGATTTCTCATACATGTTTCAATATTATCATACAACTTTCTTAAAGAAGGTTCAAGATTCAGAATTTTGTTCATGTAACAGTTTATTATATTTTCCCGCTTACCATACCTCTCTTCTAACAATTTTAAACAAGTTGAATAATTTTGATCTGTCAGTTGAAAACCAGCTACAATATTATATGCAGGTCCAGACAACAAAGATTTCAGGTATTGGAATTTTTCAATTTTTGATAACGATTCGTTTGAATCTATCGCACTAGTAAATAAATTAAAAAATTCTAAGAACTGGCTTGCATCACCAGAAAATTTTTCTATGTTAAGTTTAGGAAGCTTCACTGCCGAAACTGGTTTACTTCCGATTTTTGAACCGTTACTTGATTCTAGTACAACTTTTGGTTCAGTTTCGATTTTACATTTTTTAAGCCTCATCTTAATTTTAAATTTCAAACTGGATATTTTTCAGAATATTCTTCTACCGATTTTAGTTCTTTTTCATATTCAGTTTTTTCCTGAATTAGCTCATCTATTTCGGAATCTAATTCCTTTAGCAGAGCTTCCTTTTCATTTACGAGCTCTAACGATTCCATTAAAGAATCGCAATCAGTTTTATCAATATCAACAGATAATAATGTATCACATTTTGTGATTAATTTCGTAATGGCTGCACGAACAGTAGCTCTTTTACTTTTAAGCTTATCAGGCTTATCCATGTTTAAATTTAAATTCAATTTTCAAAATAAATTATCATGAGAAATGTATATTTTCAAGAAATCAACAGTCATGCAGAATAATAAAGGTATTTCTTACCTTTTTTCCGGGTCTTGAGGCACCAAAACTTGAAGAATAATCTTCATATGTTCCACGAAATTTCACGTTATCACAATTTAAATCCAAGGTTGGGAGAGCTTAATTATAGACTTCACGATTCGTTTTAAATCATATTTGGGAGAGCTTATTAGATTAAAACTTCACGATTCATGTAAAATCACATTAAAATAATAAAACATATTTCACAACTAAAAATGGCGCTGGTGTTGTTCAGTATAAGTCCAAGTCAAGCACAGGATGATTAAAAACTTTGTTAATTCTATTTACACTTATAAATATTTACAGTATTTACAATGAAAACATTTGGATACTATTTCTTTAAAAACATGTAAATATTCCACACTGGGAATTCAAGTTAATCATATTAAAATTTCACCAATTATGTTCTTCTATAAAAGAAGCCACGAAAATAGCATAATTTAATATTCGGAAATGAATTTCCCTTTTTTCTTAAATTAAACATCATTTCTTCTAATAGAAGACCACGATAAAAAACCTATACGCAGCTTATTACCTGCTGCGTTCAAGATTCACATTCACAATAAAAACTAAACTAAAAAAGGAACAAGAAAGAAAAAATGTTTTTTAATATTAATTCTCTAGCCAGACCACGTGACCTGGGATCACTGGCGCCTAATCAGTCTGGCTGAGAAAAGAAGAGGTTTGCGAAATTTCACAGAATCTAAGCCATTTTCTGTTAATTTCAGCGAATTAATTTTTTGAATAATGGTGCATAAAATTTACCTTTTTATACACATTGTGAAAATACAGAAACAGCTTGAGATAATACACATGTCGAAATACTCATATATTTCGAGACATCATCAGATGAAAATCGTCTAATCCCAGAATTAAAAATGTAAACAAAAGAGAGTCATTCAAATAATTCAAATAAATATCGATCATGGATGTGTGGCTAACATGGGTATAGGCAGTCTAGCTGTGGAAACCCGACTTTCGATTTTTTTTTTACCATTTCTTGCATTGCGTTCAATAGTCATTATTTAATCATAAAAATTGGTTAACGCAAAAATTAAAATGATGAATTTCAAATAAAATAATCATATCAAAATCTCATAAACACTTACTGAAACAAATGAGCAAACGCTTGCAAACTGAAATCAAATGGAATAAACAGACTGTATAAAATTTAATTAAGCAAACACATTTGAAAACACATTATTTTTATATTATTAAACATTTGGAAAAATGGTTATTGTCCTCTGTCAGGGTAGGAAATCAAAACCATATCTGAAGTGTTTTATTGGTTTAATCCGCATTTTATTCGTTTTCTGATTGGTCTATGCAGTAATCTGTAATTTCCCTTTACTTTCAACAGAGATGGATACTTCTGTTGCTACTATGACAAAAAAGTAATAAAAACTACAAAAAATTATTATCTCAGAAACAAATTGAGATACAGCTTTCAAACAAATTGCATTTAAAGGTAATTTTTTTCTCTATCCGACGGTGTAAAAAGTAATATTGTGGGATGTTTAAAAATTTAAGAATGAAATTTCATTTAAAAGGGTCGTTAGATTTCTACGATGGAAAAGCCTTTCCCCGTACAACCAATGAAATGCTTGGATAATACGTAAGTTTCAGGTGGATGATACGTAAGTTTCAGGAAATCTGACGAGTCGCAGGCGATTTTTGTCGCTTGCAATTTTTACGTGTAATAACATTATTAATGTTTAATTTATGGGGTACTTAATGTATGATCCACTCCGTTCGATTTTTTTATTTTATTTTGTTTATAGTGATAGCTTTCATGGTAGCACGCCCTGAAATACATGAGTGTTCTTTCGATCGGTGAAAATGACGTCAGTTTAAAAGAAAACTTGACATATTAAAACAAAATTAGAATGTAGCACTGGAATATCCGAATTTGGAATAACAAATGAAGTTTCCGCCGCTGAAAGTGCCGATACAGCTTAGACTTATATGGTAGCCTCACATCTAAGATTAATATTTATTTGAATCATGGGAATGATTCTTTTGTTTACATTTTTGAATTATTACGGTGCTATTACAGTTTAATCTCCTTCTTGGCGCGATTATCAAAGATCGCCAAATTGGCTGATATATTGGGAGAAGTCCGAAGAGCAGTCCGAAATACCGGGATTGCCACATTGGTGCAGTTATCGCGCCAAAAAAAATCGCCTTGGCGAATGAGAATAAACTGCGATTTACCGATAATTACTATCTGTTTAATTTCAGGTTTATATACTGTGTGTCAAATAAGTAAAAGGTGCAGTACAATGTTGTTTTTAATTATAGTTCGAGCCAATACTTTCTTTCACATTACCAGACTACAAACCCACATTAGTAAGGACTAAAAGCTAGCCGGATTTTCTTCTTAGTGCTTGTTTAAATTGTGTACTATTTGTTTGATATTATTTGGATAACTTCTCATTTTATTTGTAAATATGAATCGGGCTGTTGATTTATATGTTAATGAGTCTATAATTGTAAAATATAAAATTATTGTCATGCCAAGCGATGGAAATTGCCTGTACTGCGCAATAGATTTTTCGGTAGTACTTAATTATCCTGTCGACCAAATTCGCCAAATTATAAACATCGCCAAACTATTTGCCGAATTATACAAATTGACATGATTCAATTGAATATGAATTGAATATGAGTATTGCTGTTTCAGAAATAGTAAAAATTTTGAATCAATACATTTCGTTTCAAAACATGCATTTAATACAGCAATATTAAAACATAAATTTCTGCAGTAAATTGACAGCCAAATACTTTGTTGTAGGAAATTTAAATTGAATTGTATGTTACTTGGTGAATAAAATAGTCAATTGTAAACACGTTAAAAAGCATTAAGTTAAGTGTTTAAGTACATTGTAAGTTTACAAAAAGTAATGATATCTAACGAAAACATAACTGTGAAACAAGGGAGCCAAGTTCCGAAAAAAAAAAAAAAAAAAAAGAAAAGAAAAGAAGTGATAGGTACGTGGGTGCCAAGTTAAAAAAAAAATTCCCTCAAACTTACCTACTGAAGTATTATAGCATTGTTTTTCTTGTTTAAAAATAAAAATTATTGATAGCATATTAATAATAAATTTAGAACTTCGCAAGTTTTTGATAAATGTTATGCCTATCATTTTCATGACTTAATAAAATGATGATGAAATATTAATAATGATATCATTATAATAATTTTTAATTTTGTTATTATTATAAACAAATGAATCGTGTTAAAGATTTGATAAACAACAAAAAAAACAAAAAAACACACAGGTATACTTCTGCTCGTCTTTGGTTATCACTTTAGTGACTCCGCCCCCTCCTCGGAAACCTCAATACAAACAGACTAAGGCCTGAAAAAAGAGACAGATACGCTTACCCTTGTCCTTGGTCATCACTTTAGAGGCTGCAATCCTTTCAAGAGCCTCAATATACTCAAATTAAGGTCTCCAAACATGAAATAACAAGATTTGATATAATAATGTCATTAATAAAAATAAATGTAGGTAAAAACTTGTAAAGTTCTAGATTTATTAACAATATGCTATCAATAATGTTTATTTTTAAACAATTATAACAATGCTATAATACTTTAATACGTATGTTTGAATGAATTTTATTTGAACTTGACACCCACGTATATATCACTTTTTTTTTCCCTTGGCAGTTTTTTTTTTTTTTTTTTTTTTTTTTTTTTTAACTTGGCTCCCTTTTTTCACAGTTATGTTTTTGTTAGATTTGTTTAAGAAGATAGTTTAAAAAAAAAATTGTTAAATTATGTTTTTATGGAAGAGTTTTATGTACAATTTAATTTTAAAAACTATTTTCACAAATCAGTGGCGTTACACGATGTAATTAAAAGTAACTCTCAAACCATTCAGTAAATGGTAAATTTTGTACTGTATACAATCGAATCCAATCAAACAACAACGTTACTTTTTTCAATAACCACAACGTTAATGAAAAAAAGAATTACTATTTGAAAATCATGAAGTTTTATGGAAAAAGTTCTGATATTACATTTTGGGGACTTGAATACTTTTGTGTACAAAACATACACGCATTGCAGAAATAAGCATAATCTGATACTTTAATTACCGTATATACTCGTGTATAAGTCGACCCCCAAATTCTTCAGCAAAATTTTGAAAAAAAAAGGAGTTTTCGTGTATAAGTCCAACCATAATTCTGGTAGTATGTTGAAAAATGATTTGTAATCGCGAATTTAAAAAAAAAAAAAAAAAAAAAAAGAAATAAATTTTCATTATATTAGTAAACATTTTTACGTTTCCAATCAGACTTTTAAAAAAAAATTCAACGTTTTAAAACTGTTTAATTTTATAAAATCGAAGAAACTTAAACTATTTTGAGATCTATCACATCACTTTAATGATACTTAAAAAGAAAAAAAAATCTATCAAATATGTATTCAAGCCTTATTTACAAGGGTAAACAACCTCTTAGATTGCTAAAATATAGTACTTCTTTGTGTTGTAGGACTTGTAGGCGATATATCTAGGAGCATTCTCAAGTTAAACTCTTTTTAAAAGGGGGATTAAAATGTTGAAAGGAATGCCCCTATATGAAGGGAATTCTGTCCCAGGAGAAAATGAGCGCAGAACAATTACAGAGACGTTATCGTTAACCCTCTAGTGCAGTATTTTGTATTTTTCCTTTAAAAAAATATATTTGATTCGTTAATGGGCATACATTAAAGGAAAAATACTGAAAAAATGATCACTCCCATATTTTTTTGTATTTTGGATTTTTACGTAGCTTTCATTACAAAAAGCTACCTATTGCAGCTGTTCGGAGGAAAGCGATTTAAAAAAAAATTTGGTATATTTTCATCGATCCCCAGACCCCGAAACCACCCTCCGTTCAAAATTGATATATATATATATATATATATATATCTGACCTTTGTCACACTGTAACTCTCGTATTTATGAACCGATTTCGATGAAATTCGGTGTGTACATAGTACATACCAATGTCTCGACCAAGTTCGTTGGCCAGCTTCATCCGTCGTTTTGTTTCAAAATGGCGGACATTTAAATTTTTTTTAAAAATTTAAATCTTGAATGTGATACCAAAAAATTGAAAATGGAAAAATATTTTTTTTCTTATGTATTTGACCTTTATACAAAGATTCTGGAGCAGTTTTTGTTTCGTCTATATCTTAAACAATGGCTGGGTTATAGCATTTTGAATTTCTAGCGTGGCTGACATTTTGAAACGTCCTGAATTTTGTCACGCCATAAAAGGCGTATTTATGAACCGATTTCGATATAATTCGCTGTGTACATAGTACATACCAATGTCTCGACCGAGTTCGTTGGTCAGCTACATCCGCCATCTTGTTTAAAAATGGCGGCCATTTAAATTTTTAAGAAAAATTTAAATTTGAAATGTCGTACCAAAGAATTTAAAATTGAAAAAATATTTTTTTCTTATGTGTTTTACCTTGATAAAAAGATTCGGGAGCAGTTTTTGTTTTGTCTATATCTTAAAAAATGGCTGAGTTATAGCATTTTGAATTGCTAGCTTGGTTGACGTGACGACGGTTGGCAGTGGGTTGGCCGAAACCCACTGCCACTAATGTATATTTTATCGAATGCTCGGCTGCTTTTGAAACACAACCCACTGCCGATGAGGCCGCAGTCTATCTTTTCCTAGTTTTTGTTAAAGTTTTAATGTTTACATAGTTATTTTTCTTGTTCTTCTTGTTTTGTGAGGGGGGGGGGGGGGTGCGCTGGTTCAGGCTAAATATAATCTTATACTGCTTTATATTTAATTTATGTGTTTTACTGCAGCTGTTTGGCGCATTTCACATGAATTTATTTTGTTTTTTGTTGGTTATTACTGTGCTTTACGTTTATATATATATATATATCAACTTTTGAACGGAGGGTGGTTTCGCGGTCTGGGGGTCATGATCGATGAAAATATGCCAAATTTTTTGAAATCGCTTTCCTCCGAACGCCTGCAATATGTAGCTTTTTGTAATGAAAGCTACCTAAAAATTGGAAAATGAAAAAGATTTTTTTTATGTGTTTTTTGTTTATGTGTTTTTTATGTGTTGAAAATTTGTTCTTTTGTTTATATCTTAAAAAATGGTTGAATTATAGCACTTTGAATTTCTAGCATGGCTAACATTTTGAAATGATCTTGTATTTGTCACGCGATAACACACGTATTTTCCAATTTTGATGTAAGAAGGCGTGTGGATAGTATACATCAATATCTCTACCAAGTTCACTGGCCAGATTCATCAGCCATCTTGTTTCAAAATGGCGGCCATTAAATTAAATATATATATATATATTTAAAGTGAGTTGCAAAAAAATTAGAAATTGAAAAAGGTTTCTTTCTTAAGTATTTGACCTTGATGTAAGGATTCAGGAGCTTTTTTTTGTTTGTCTTTATCTTAAAAAATGGCTCAGATATAGCAGTTTCAATTTCTAATGTGGGTGACATTTTGAAAAATCTAATTTTTGTCTTGCGACAGCACTCGTATATATCAACCGATTTCCGATGTGAGTGAGCATGTGCACAGCAATTACTAAGGTCCCGACCAAGTTCACTGGTTAGCCTCATCCACCATGTTGTCTTAAAATGGCAGGCACTTTAAAAAATCGCCGAATTTGGCAGCCAAATATAAGTTACTTTAAAGAAAAGCAGCTTGGATAAAGCTGACTAATTTCGCGAAATTCTCATTCATTATATTGATAAAAATTAGTATTGAATCTCCTATATTCGGTTTCCACTAAATTGAGCTTCGTGTGTTTGAATAATATAAGTTGGCTTTTTTAAAATAAGGAATATGAAAGCTACCTCTTCCTCCCGGCACTGGCCGGAAGGACTTTTTAAAAATGGTTTCCAAATGGAAACACCATGCATTAAGCATACTCTACGATACTTCTCTGGTCTTTTTTCTATTAATTGTTGTGTGGCATTTTGCAGCATGGGATTCTTTCTCTTGTTATTATTTCAAGGCATGAAATTACTTTTGTTTTTAAAAGTGTCATTTGGTTCACTGATGTTTAATAGTTATCAAAATGCAGTTCATTATTTACAGGTTCAACAACTGGATGAGTTATTCTAGAATTGAATCAAACGCTAACCTCCAAGTCATACTCCCTTGGCAAACTGGTTGTATTTTTCTTTTTCGCAATAAATATCAAAATTGTACGCAAATCTTGATACTCCTGTGAAAAATAACAATTTAAAACGATATTTATGCGAGTTTTTTTTCAGGTGGGGGAGGGGGGAGGGGATACACTGCTTGATGTGGTGACGAGCCTTTGTCACACTTATTTGCTCATAAACACAGATATATTCTTTCATGGGAATGGATAAGAATTCCATCCAGGGTACCGACTATTGGTCTCGAATAATTTATCTTCCCCATTAGACAATGTATTATCGTTCAGATGGGAAAATTGATGATTATTTTCAAATTTATTCAAGATCGTAGTGCGACTACCTGGTGGTATACCAATGACAGGATTCCCAGACAATCTTATGATTTTAAAGTTTGACACGCTACTCAAGATACAAATCCTTAGATACTTTTTTATATCTGTAGAGCATATATTGAGTTTCTTTTTAATATGTTTTAGAACAACACTATACAGGCTTGTTTGTTCAGAGTTATGCTCGAAAAGTACTGTGTGGAAAAATACAAAAAATATTTATGTGGTGTTTTTAATGATAAAACACTTTCAGGCAGAGAAACATGTCTAATAATCTTTATCCAAGAAGGATCTGGCTGAAGAGTTTGAAGCTTTCACTATGTTTACTTGACTGTTTTTGTATAGATGTAGATGCCAACGTTTGCATCAACATTCTAGTAAATTTCTTTAGCTGATTTATCTGCTTGTAAATCACAATCAATCTCATCCTAAGTGTCTGAATCGTTTTTGAACAGAAGGTTTGGATCAAAAGGTGGATCGTCATTGCTGCCATTGTAAGAAATTCCACTTTCACTTGACAATACGATCCATATTTCTTTTGTTAATAATTTGTTTTAGTGTCTTTGCTTTAAAATATATGTTGAAGATGACGAGGCTTTATCAGAACAAATTCTTTTATGAAAAAATAGACAAAAAGCAAGATGAAACAATCAACAGATTCATTGAAGAGAATACTAAAAATGTAAATAAAAGCGGAACTCAATTCATGGTGTTGCCAAATGGCAACAAACGTATTTTCGCATGTATACAATATTTGTTCCAATAAACTTTACTGAAAATTATTTAAAATAACTTCTAAAAGAATATTATTTTGTAAAATATTTTTTAAAGGAAATTTTGCATTTTAAATATTTTTTATTTGTCTTTGAAAGCCATCTGTGGCTAGGAAAATGGAAGGCTTCAAAAGTTCCTTTTTATTTGCAACTAGTAAACAACTATTATCACCTATGGTATTTTTAATGAACTAAACCTAAGTATAATGTCAAAATGAATACGTAAAGAATAAAGTTATCAAGAGGCAACGGTAAATAAGCAATAAGGCGAGAAATTTTAATTTGTTGCCAATTGTCAACAGTCTGCACTAGAGGGTTAAGCTGTTTTTGTCAATCACAGGGATATGACAATTGTCCGCTTTTATTTACCCCCCCCCCCCAACGTAGACCATTTGTGATTACTTAGAAGACCTTCCCATTCGCCGATTATTTGCAAAAAAAATTATTATTATTGTTATTTTTTACTATCTCGTGTATAAGTTGATCCCCCCCCACACACACACACACCCATTTTCAACTCCCTAATTTTGTCTAAAATTCTTCGACTTATATAGGAGTATATACGGTAAGTTCCGACTAAAGGATTCTTTTAAGGTGTGAAAATATTCCTTAACATAGTTGGGAGAAGTAAATTTAGTACTTTTTGATTACCACTATTTCCGAATAAAAATATGCGATTTAGGTAACAGCAGAATTTCTTTATTAAATAGTGCAAATATTTATACACGGGAAGTAGCACTAAAAAAAGGGAAAACTCGGCAAAGAAGAAAGCGTGAAAATATGCAAGATGAAAAATTTTAAGGCGTTATATTTATTTTGGTATTTAACAAAAAAGAATTGTGAAAATCGATCCATCGATTCAAAAGTTATGTGTGGACATATATTAATAGAAAGAAAATCACATTGTTTAAAGTTGGTTAGATATATTTACCCACGTTTATGTAAGAACTTTTACTTTTCGCAAAATAAAGTATAAGCATAAATTTTGTTTTTAAAGAGGAAAATTGCACAATTTACGTTCGCCGTTAGACCTTTTTCCATGTGTACTGTTTAAAATATGTCGTTGAATTTACAGCAGTTTAAAAAAAATCGGAATTTTCTTAATGTTATATATACTTTCGTAGGTGAAAATGAATATACCCTGGTATAAATAAATCAAAGTTTCAACCGATTTTTCTGGCCGTTAATCGAAAAGTTATCGATGCGCCCTAAAGTACCACACTATATTTAAATGGCCAATTTTCGAAAAATATATTAGAATCTTTGATATTTTTATTTGAAAAACTGCGCAGTTAGCTATCAAAAACATTTTTTTCCCCATACAATCATTCAAAATGAAGTTATAGCTGTTTTTGTTTCATCTCTGACACCAAAAGTTTGTATTTAAATAACATTAAGAAAGTAAAAAACAAAACAAAATCTAATGTTGATATTAAGGATAGTACAACATGAAAATCTGAAGTATTTTGCGGATTTGAAGTGAATATTTCTAATAAATTTTAGATACAAAAACTTTAAATGCACTTTCTTAAAATACGATTTTCATAAGCAATCACGAGCGCTTAAAGTTTTAGCTGCAGAATCTTTGTAATATAAAGCTGATCACCTTCAATTTATGTGATATGCTAAGTATAATGAAGCACCTGTTTAAATATCTCAGAATTTCCGGACATTTTACAATTCTTTAGAGATAAAAATTACAGAAAAAATTACAGAAAAAATTACAGAAAAAAATGAGAAAATATCACCAAAATGATCATTTTAATGGAAACAGCACTGAAAATGTTTTATGGTTTAACAATGGTATGGTTTTCATTTCTTTAATTGCTTAAAAGGCGTACAGACAACAGAGTGAAAAAGTGTCCAAATCTGGTACCGAAAAACTTCATTGACTATACGCGTCAATTCTTTGCCACTAAGCTACATTGTCGACCAACATTAGCACTTCTCACACTTTTGTGTTGGCAAGGCTGCAAACTCAGCACAAGATGGAATAATTTCCCTGAGCCACCAACTCTGGGACAAACACGAATCCAAAGGAAAGCCTTGCCAACTCATAAGAGTTAGAAGTGCTAAGCTTTGATCACCCAGGTAGCTTAGATTCCCTTTAGTTTCGTGTTTGCCCCAGAGTTGGTGGCTCACGGATTTTATTCCATCTTGCGCTTCGTTTGCAGCCTTGCCAACACATAAAAGTGGGAAGTGCACACAGCATCGAACTCGTAGATGAAAGGTCGCGGGAACGAGGCTTACTGATGGCTAATATCCGCCATGTACGCTAAAGGCACCTGGTGCATGTGAAATCCGTCGTGGGTGCAAATTCCTCCAAGTTACCAGCGAATTATACCTCTGGAGTTGCATTGTCAGGTGAAGGTCTGGTCATCTGATCAAGGCTCTAAATTACGAGATCAACTTGAGTATCAACGCGTAGGTATCAAACAACAATATATAAAGATTAAGTAACTGGCATAAAAAAGTACATAACTAAGCAGTAGGTGCTGCCGATAAAAGACGAACTAGGAGCCCGTCAAACTCATTGCCACTACGCGGCGATAAGGCGGTCACCCGCCGCAACACCAGGTATCAAACCGTTCAGGTGGGGCAACCCGGCAGGTAGGGGTCTGGTTATCTGTTAAAAAGAAAGAAAGATTCAGATGTGCGAAGCTTGGGTTGTCCAGATAAAATAGTGGCAAAACACTGACGTATGTGATCAATGAACCTGGTTCGATGCCAGGATTGGGCACCTTTTCACTCGGTTGGCTGTACGCTTTTTAAGCAATTAAAACTGAAATATTATTTGAATTAAACGCGTGAGAAATTTTCTGCAAAAATTTCTAAGAATTACATGTATAGATTTATTGAAAACACTTTAGTAAAGTATTAGTATTTTTGTCATGAGAACATTCATCGTTAATTATCAAAAAATGTTTTTTTCCCCTTAAACATGCAAAATTTAAAAGGGGGGCAAAAGGGGGCAATTTAATTCAGGGAGGAGGAAATCAAAAATTTTTAAGTACGTCAAGAAGGATATTTTTTATTATGTATTTTTTAATTTTAAACAACAATTATCAATAACAACAATCACTCGTTATTAAATTACGGCAAGTTTTATGAATAAAAAGTCGAAAATCAAACTTTCAGGTATTCTTTATAGGTAAAATAGGTTTTTAGAGCAAAAAATGATATCAATTCATGAAAACTTGGGAAGAACTTTGTTTTTTCACTAGAAACGAATATCCTATGAGTCCCCCAAAATAAAGTTGTTTTATAGTGTTTTGGAGGGCAAAGGGGGCATTTTAACTTGGGGGAGAACTCAAATTATTTAACTATGTCAAGTGGGGTATCATTTATTGAGTTTTTTTTTTATATTTTGATTAGAATGGCACCATCCAGAAGTTGATGCGATCTTTCGTTTCAAAGTTACGTCAGGTTTTATTACTACAAAGTTCTCAATGATTTTATGAATACAAAATTATGAATAGTCTGATTTGGACAACATTGATAACTTTCAAGAAAACGTAGATGACCCTGGTTCTGATTATTACTATTGTGAGGACATTTAAGTTTGAGATTAATAATATGATAAGTTTTGACAGGTTTTGAACGTAAAATAAATAATTGTAATAAAATATGTATTTTTTGACTTAGTGTTTATAAAATCTGCGTAACTTTGTAACAAATGATCGTATCGACTTGCAAATGGTGTCATTCGATACAGAACTAAAAGCTACATAATTATTTGATATTCTACTTGACTTATTGAAAATAAGTTAAGTTCTCCAACTTTGAGTTAAAATCCCTCCCCCCATTCCAACTCTCCCCCCCCCCCAAATAACTGCAAAACAACTTTACTTTTTGTGGACTCATCGAGTCTTTAATTCCATTGCCAAACGAAGTTTTTACACACAATCATCATGAATAATCATCAGTTTTTGCTGTAAAATCATATTTTACCTGCACTAAAGTATAATTTTCGACTTTACATT
Source organism: Maratus speciosus (assembly GCA_963932465.1). Lineage (NCBI taxonomy): Eukaryota > Metazoa > Arthropoda > Arachnida > Araneae > Salticidae > Maratus > Maratus speciosus. The sequence goes on from OZ010786.1 coordinate 27,267,350, forward strand.
CATAAATCTTGCCGTAACTTAGTAACAAATAATCATATCGACTTGCAAAGGCTGTCATTCTATTCGGAATTTAAATAATACATATTAAACGATACTCTATTTAACATACTTAAAAAAATTTGAGTTCTTGCCCCCTCCCTGAGTTAAAATGACCTCAGGGGATCCTGTCCCCAAAACATTGTAAAACAACTTTCTTTTTGGGGGGCCTCATTGGATCTTAATTTCTAGTACGATAACGAAGTTCTTCCAAAATTTTGGTGAATATCCATGAATTATCTCTGAAAAACCATATTTTATCTGTATTACAACGCACATCAGAATATCCTTTGAACCTTTAGGATCGTATATATACACCTACATAATTTCATGCACATTTATAGATTAATAAAAACATATAAGTTTTTCCCCAACGACATTCAAGTAAATCGATAAATTTAGTTTTAAAAATGTCAAGCTATAAATACGAAATTTATAATAAAATCTATTCATATAGCTTATCTCTAAAAATAGCCGTTGATTTTAATGTTCTATTATTCCATCATAAAATTTTCCTTACATGAATCATTTTTAGTTACCCATCATACGTAGTATAGGGTAAGCCTTGTAATCGTTTTAAAAATCGAAAAAAAAAATTTGACGGATTTACACGTTTCAGACACTGGAGATTCCAAAAAACTTTTTTTTAGAAAAAAAAATTGTCCGTCCGTCTGTATGTGTGTGTGTCTGTAATCGCTCTATCTCCCGAACAAATTAAGATAGAGACTTGAAATTCGGTGTGTACTTAGACAGTAATAATGGAAAGAAGCCTATTGAATATCAGTAACCTCGATTAAACGGAACTATTTTTTTCAGACTCTTAAAATATTCGTTCTGATAAAAGGTATACAAAAATTTTCGAAATTGTTTATTTGAAGGGCTGAATATACAAGATAATATAAAAACATAAATTTTGCATCATGAATGAACTCGATCGAATAACTAGTTGCCAAGATATTTGTAATTCTATTTTTCACATTGTTCGATTTTTCATAACCCTGAATTTCATTCAAATTTCAATTCAAAGATATATTTTAATTGGAAATGAGACGCTTAATCCGACGCAGTAAACTGTTAGTTAATAGGATTATAATTTTTCGAGTTATAAGGATGTTTCTTTTACGCAATTCGGTGCTACTCTATTATCACGTCGACCAAAAAACTATCGCCAAACTATAAGATTAAATGCCAATAATGGCTTATCGTAAACGTCAAGCATTTAATGGCTCTTCATACCTATAAGGGGTTTACCATAGCGGGGACCCTGTTCCGTCGCCAAATACCGCCAAGTTTGTCGCCAACTTGGCGGTATATTGCCAAATTTGGCGGTCAAAATGAGTCTCCAAAAGTGACGCCAAATTGACGGTATCTCTAATATTTCGCCAAATTCCCATAGACTTCCATTGTAAACCAATAGCGGTTACTTGCTTACAGAAAATCACAAATTAAGATATTTTAATGCAACAAAAAGTAATATTAGCTTAAGGGGTTATATTAATTATATTTAAGGAAGTCCAAATAAATTAAGTTATGAATAAAAGTAACGTGGTACAATGCTTAGCAAATATCACATGTTTTATTTTCATATTTTATATTATCTATATCCATAATGGGTAAGTATTACGGTTGCCCTTAACGACTAGTTTTGAATAGCGATAATATGTAGGGATTGAAAATTGCATAACTAAATATTTAATACTTATTAAACATTTCAAAATTCAAAATTATGTAAATCCAAGACTTATAAATGTTCCTTTTGTAAAGGATCACCTTTAATCATGGGTTTTAATTGAATTAAAAGAGGCATTGTTTTAATCTTCATGAATATTTTCTGTGGTTTAGTTTCTCGTTAGGTGAATTTAAATTGTTTTTCGACCATAAAAACTTTTCAATAATCTAAAACTTCCGATTTTTAGAACATTTTTTAAAATGTACTAGCTGATCCTCCCGGCACTACCCGATCCCATGATAATAGTCTTAAAAATACTTAAAATAATTTTTGAATGATTTTATACATTTAAAAGAACAATACTAAAATATGTAGCAAAAAGTGAGTTCGCGAAAGTGACTTATTCGAAAGGGTTAATACTGAGATTTTTTTAAACCGAAGTCGGCGTTTTAGAAGAAAATGAACACATATATAGTTTAGTATCTGTATTTTAATTTTGTTTTTAATTTTATTTTTCGAAGCCGATGCAAATTTTCAAACATAGAAAAAATATACAGTGATTTTCGGAAACGATTTTTATTCCAGAGGATTAATGTTCATGTTTATTTTAACGGGTTGTATTATTCGAAAGGAAAATGAACTTAGATGTCGTCGTGTTCTATTTTTTTATTAAAAAGATTATTATTAAAGTGTAATAGTTACGTTTAAAATGTAATCGTTTCCTAAACCCGAAACATATTTTTTCGCATGCTGTCACTTCACAAATAAATAATTTCCGGTACAACAGGCACATATGATAAATTAACAGATTTAATATTAACATTAACATTAACATTAATATTATTTTGTTACTCCTGAATGTGTTAATTCAGTTACAGAGCTGAAAATGTGGAATTGAGAATTTACACTATCCTAAAAACCGATATTTAAGTTTGAGAAAATTGATTAATATGCTATCAATAAAATACTCGAAAACATTTCTCAAAATCAATGGTAGCAAACGAAACTGTCTTTTATGATTTTTTCTTTAAATCTCAAAAATATATTAGTTTATGAGATTTTTAAATGTTGAAAATACTTTTCGGATCGTGGGTAATTCGGAATAGGCTACTGTATACATTTTTTGTTACATTACCTTTTCGCAGATAAACAAAAGTTTGTGCTTTTTATAGTGTCCCGTCTCACTCCAGGACCTCTCATATTTATTTCTAATCAGTAAAATCCGCTGCTTTGCTCGAGCATTACTTGAAATATGTCAAGTAATATTTGTATGCCTTTTTCTATTAGAAGAAATTATACTGCTACGGATAATTCAAAATGACTAATTAAGCGACAGTCTTCATTATTACACTAACTTCATTATTATACTGCATTAGGCAAAAATCAGACTTAAATTAATGAGAAGAACTGAAACTTATTTTAAATAAATGATAATTTAGAATGCATTTTGAAGCTTTTACGCTCATTTCAGTTTTCGTTTGCAGTTTAGATTATTTTAGAAACTGCTATTAGCAAGTATTTACATCTTAAAAGGAACCATCACGCGATATTCAGTCTTCTAATCTAATGGTCTACAACGCCCATGGTGATAGTGTCATCAACATAAAATATAGTCTATGTTGGAACACGAATTGTCAAAAACAATTTGCAAAAATTAATTTTGAAATCGGTTTGGTATTTCCTGAGATTCCATAGAAATCGTAATTTAGAATGATTTTAAAAGGCATTTTACTCTCTTTACATCTTTAAATTTCGAATCTTTTAGGAACTGGTCTTTGAGAGCATTTACATCATATAAGTACAAACTAACATGCCGAATTTCGATTTTTTGGGCCCTCCAGTATCACAATACTTGCAGATTTACAACGTTTATCGCTCCTTATGCTAGTGTTTCCTTGCGCTAGTCGCATCAACACAAAACATAGCCTAAGTTGGAACAGCATCAATTTCCAACCATTACTTTTGAAATCGGTGTGGTATTTCCTGAGATTCCATAGAAATCTTAATTTAAAACGTTTTTACTGCACCTTTCGTGCATTTTCACCCCTTTTGAATCTGGTATTTTTCAGAAACCGTTTTTTAAAGTGAATTTACATTTTATACATAGCTACAACGCCAAATTTCAAGTTCATCATGAAGAGTCCCACCAGTAGCCGAGACGTTCTGCTCTCGAATCTGGTAGACAGAAGGTGCTTCCAACCACGCCTGTCGGCTTAATCGTTCGGAGTTTTCGTGGTTTCTTCGAACCTTGATTTTCCAAGCGTAAATACGGGTTAGTTTCCCTTAGAAAGACCCCCCACGGAAGTCACTCCCACCTTTAGGGCCTATATCCCTCGTGCTGATAATTGGCCGTCACAAACACAACCAACCAACCATCTTGAACAACTGCATAGAAATCGCAATTTAGAAAGTTTTTCGCGCATTTTCACCATTTTTAAATTTCGATTATTTTTTCAACTCTTACGAATTACATCTTTTAAATAACTACCACGCTAAATTTCAAGTTGTTACCCCCTTCAGTATCACATAGATTCTTTTTTTCTTCTGCAACCACCAAGTGGTATTAGCACCGACATAAAGTATAACCTTGGTTAAAGCAAGGACTAGCACCATCAATTTACAATCATTATTTTGAAATTCGTTTGGTATTTCTTGATATCCCATAGAAATCGTAATTTAGAACATTTTTAGAACGCTTTTCGCGCATTTTCACCACTTTTAAATTTCGATTTTTTTTTCGACAGCTCTTAGAGAGAATTTGCATCTTATAATTAACTATCACGCTTAATTTCAAGTTTCTAAGCCCTACAGTTTCACAAAAAGCGCAATTTAAAAAGTTTTTTGCTCCTGCAACCCCCAATAAGTAGTCGCAACGACATAAAATATAGCGTATGTTGAAGAAAGGACTGGCACTATCAATTTGCGACCATTATTTTAAAATATGTTTGGTATTGCCTGATATTGCATTGAAATCATACATTAGAACGTTTTTAGAACGCTTTTTGCGCATTTTCACTACTTTTAAATTTCGAATTTTTTTTTTCGACTGCTCTTAGAGAGCATTTGCATCTTATAAGTAGCTATCATGCTAAATTTTAAGTTCCTATCCCCTTCAGTATTACAAAAATCGCAATTTAGAACAGTTTTTGCTCCTGCAACCCCGAAGAGGTTGTGGCACCGACAAAAAATATAGCCTATGTTGGAGCAAGGACGGCCACCATGAATTTGCAACCATTAATTTTTAAATCAGTTTAGAATTTTCTGATATTGCATAGAAATTGTAATTTAGAACGTTTTGAGAACGATTTGACCCTTTTTAAATTACGAATTTTTTAGAAAGTGTTCTTAGAGAGTAATTATATCGTATAAGTAACTACCATGCCAAATTTCAAATTTCTAGGCCCTTCAGTAACATAAAAATCGCATTTTCAGAACTTTTTTTTTTTTTTTTTTTGGCATCTGTACCCCCTTGGATGTTGTGCCTTTGGAGGAACAGGGACTGTCACCATCAATTTTCTAACATTACTTTTGAAATCGGTTCGATAGGTTCCAGCGATTACCCCCTACAAATAGACAAAACACACAAAAAAAGTTACTTTTTTGTAATATTAGTAAAGAATTTGAAATCCGAATCTTTATCTTTGCTTTCAAAATCGAAAAACCAAACTCATGGTAAAAAGATTTATCAAAGAAGGAATGTGAAATCTAAAAGTTTGACAGATGGTTAGAGAAAAACTTAAAAACTTGTTTGTAAAGTGTATTTACTATTTTTCACCAATGTTTTTACTTGAAATGGGACAAATAAAAAAATGTCTAAAAAAATGTCTAAAAATGAGCGAAATAGGTCACTCTTTTTAAATTTTTAAATTTTTTTATAGAATTTTACTGATTTAATGTAATATTAAAGTGACGTCAGTATTGGATCATTTTACACATTTCTCAAAAGATGCTTCACATTTCTATTATTAATTTTTTGGATTTTTTGTCGTCGTTGGCAGAATAATATTTACACTTTGATAAATTGGAAAAGTTTTGAAAACTTCCTTACGTAAAGCAAATAAAATTCTTGATTTTCACATAAGGATCTTTTGTAATAAACGTAGGATCTAGGAAATGCTATCTTCAAAAATGCTGTAAAACGTTTTTAGCTGTTTATCACTCTGAAGATTTAAACGAATATATTATTCTAAGGTATGAAGTTGTTATTTTATAACTACAGTGAAACCCGGTTAAGACACGCTTCAAGTGAGTGGACAAAAGCTGCGTATTAAGCGGGATAGCGTATTAAACTTGATGGTACTTTTCCGTTATACGGACACCATGCCAAAATATATGCTAATGCGCCAATTATTTCAACCCTGATCGTGAAAAGGATTTTTATTGTAAACCATGCGAAACATTGTGCTTTGCTATTTATGAAATGTGAATCACGTAAATGATTATTATTTAACATTAACCTCGGAAAGCTTTTTAATTTGCTATTATTCGAATTAAAAATACTTTTTTATATGAAGTTATAATTTTCTTTTACTACTGACAATGAGATGAATTTTACCATTTGGCGATTACCAGATAATGAGAAAGTTGAGTTAAAAGTGTTCAGAACTGTTCGTCATCATTTAGAGTTGTATCTCATAGAGTTCATGTGGCGTCGCCTTGATATAAAAAATGAAATGTTTACTGCAATGCTAAAAGATATTTGTAATTTTATGCCAGCAGTTTAATATGAGTTTTATTTTATTACTTTATTGTATAACAGTTATTTGTTCACTTATTTTAAGTATATATTTGTGATTAAATAAAATAGTTCGTAAAAGCCTGTAATTTTCAAATGTTATATTTTTAAAATGCTCACTTTACTATCGACAATGTTTTATTCTTTTATTTTTCAAATGTTTCAATTCCCGTGATTTTCATTTTGCGCCAACTATTACGCTTGGTGAAAATGGTATCCGTATAACGGAAATGTACCAACCTGATTTATATATTGTTACAGTAACTGCGCTTATTTACACATCTAATCGTCTGAATGAACTTTAGAGCTTTCATTTACATGTGTACAGACGAAAATGTGACTCTTACGCATATTTGGATTAAAGTTTAACTGTATTCAACTTTAACATTTTTTATAGGGTCGAATAGAATAATAACTGAAAATAAATATGGAATATGAACTTTAAAAAGTTCACTGCTTTACTTCAGGGTTTAAGATACCTTTTAACCTTCTAAATTTTAGAATTTTTTATTACATATAATTTGATTTCGTAATCATTTCTGATCAATATGCAAAAAATCACATTAAAAAATTCCCATTAGTTTATAAATTATGGCAGTTTTATTAAGACTACATATTAAGACTACATAGGTTAACTAAACTTTGCGTTCTTTTTATTCAAAATGATGAATATTGATACTACGCGCAGTGTTACTAAAAACATTATGCATGGCAATCAGAAGAAATTTTCACCACATATTTATTTCTGTATTAACTGCAACTTAAAATCAGAAAAGGTAAGATTTTATATATTTTCTTTTTTTGTACTGTGAAAATAATTTTTAAAGAGTGAAAAAATTTAATTTTTTGATAATTTTTAAATTTAGTCAATATTTTTTACAAGTATTCTGGTTTTAGTATAAAGGTAACACTATGATGTTTTTTTTTTTTTTTTTTTTTTTTTTTTTTTTACCAAAATGTCTTCTTTATATGCATATTTTCAGATTTTATCGTGCGCGCAAGATTTTTTTTCTTTTGCGCGGGTTTTTATCTCTTTTCTCTTTTCCAGCACAGCTGCTCAGCCTATCGGGGGAACCTCTGTGTTTAGTTCCTAAGGAAGTTTGGCACTCATTTTATCAAACCCGACGGGATGAAAGTCTGGGTGAATCTTGATCATCGAGAGTCAAATTCTTGACCTGCAACGCTGCAGTCAAATTCTCTAACTACGACACTACCTGGCTTTCAATTTATAATTAAGTTCAAAAATATTAAAATGTGGTATTGTCATCGAAAACACGTGTGAATGTAATTGGGGAACGTAGTAACTGGAGTATTTAAAAAATCTCTTGCCAGTGTGGCCTTTCTTATATCGGCCAGACTAAACGTGCTCTTAGATTTCGTTTAAAAGAGCATGAAGTTTATGTTAAAAACCAGGAACTTAAACGTTCTTCTATTGCTCAACATTGTTGCTCTTTTCAACATAGGTTCAATTTTTCCTCAGTCATCATTATCCAAAAATGTTCTTCTAACCTTGATCTTGATTTTGGAGAAGCTTAACACATCATTAAAAATTCTCACTCTTTAGTCAATGACTTATCTAGTACTCCGGATTTTCCAAGTATTTGGAAAGCATTAATTTAATTTCCCCTTTTTTGGTTTCTTTTACTTTCGTTTCCCGGTAGATGTCGCTACTTGTCAACTTATTCGGCTTTTTTTTTTTTTTTTTTGCTTCTCTCTCATTGGTTGTTTTCGGTACATTCGCTACCCGCATCGGACATATAAGCTCTGTCATTTTGCTCAGCCTTGCTTTTTCTAGCACGCTGTGCCTCTTCCTATCTTGCACCGAAGAAGAATCTCGCTAGTAGATTCGAAACAGCTGTCTGCTGCTTTTCATGTATTATTTATGCATTTTTAAACATTGGTTTTCTGCTTTTTAATACTGTTGCACAAAGGTTTTATTTGCTATTTTTATGTAATTACTATAGTTCTAGCCCATCAGAAAGTGGATTAAAAAATTAGTACAAAATTTCATATTTGCGTAAAGAAAAATAGGTTGAACTAAATAAAAGAGTATAAAAATTATATTATATAATGTAGTGCATTAATAGGTGTAAAAACAGTCTGTATGTAGTCTATGTAATTTATTATAAATATAACAGTCAAAGACAATATTAATATATAAAGATTAAATAATATTTTTAAACATATTTTAAAATACAAAAAGGCTACATAATGACATGAGTATTAAATTGCATATATACTAATAAAAGGTACCTTAATTTTGTATTTATTTCTCCTTAAAAATAAGAAAAATGTCACAAAGGATTTAATTATATTTTTCATCTCATGAAATATATGTTAATCCCTTAATGCCATTAAAAGCAGAAATGTTCAGAAACAACGATACTAAAATAAACACATAGTAAACACGGTACTTATTTTTAGTCAATAAATTGCTATGATAGCTTACAGAAAAAAAAGACAAAAAACAAGAAAAATATGAGAAAGTTTTTAAAGGAAAAAAATGCTTAATGTCAGAGAGCAAAAACAATGCTTAGAATAAAATTGAAATTGCTGTCATTTGAATAGCTAATTACAGAGATAGATTTAACTTTTTATTTTCTACTATCGTTACAAGAAGAAAGTATTGGATTCGTAAAAAATTTCAAAATCCGTTTTCGACGGAGTTGCACGCTTTAGGGGTCAGAGATCCCGAAAAACATGTTTTAACAAAATGTCTGTCTGTGAGTGACACAAATTTTGTAGGCGCTCTATCTCACGAACTAATGAACGGAATTTAATAAAACTTTACATTCAGTTAGTAACTGATATAAATTGGTGCTAATTACTTTTTGGTGTAAATCACCCGGCAGATGGCGCTGATATGCTGCATTATTCATGATTATCGCAATAGCTCTATCTCAAGAACTACTTGACGAATTTACATCTAACTGCAGGTTCAGTTAGTCCCTGATATAAATTAGTGTTGTTTAGTTTTTGGTGTAAGATGCCCAACAGGTTGTGCTACCATGCAGCATTTTTCAAGATTTCCGCAATAGCCGTATTTCAAGAACTAATGCATGGATTTTCATCAAACTTTAGATTCACTTAGTTTCTGATATAAATTGATCCTGTTACGCTTTGGTGTAAATTGCCCAGCATGTGCCACTGCTATGCAAAACTTTTCACGATTTTCCGAATAGCTCTATCTCAAAAACTAATGCACGGATTTTCATCATACTTCAAATTCAATTAGAAGTTGGCATAAGTTGATAAGTTGTTGTTGATTAGATTTTGGCGTAAATCACCTAACCGGTGCCTCTTTTATGATGCATTTTTCAGGAAGTATTAACATGTATGAGATAGAAGAAAGTTTTGGAATTGCCACATCAGACTACTTTAATTTTGTAAACGAGTTAATAAGAGAGAAAAGATAACAAGAGCAACAGAAAACCCCAACATATTATAAAACACAAATATGCTCATAATAGCTGGGCACTATAAATAAAAAACCGTTTTCTTAATTTACGAAAATATAATGTAATCGTGTACGAAAATAAACAATAGCCCCTTCCTAGTTACCCAAATTTCCGAAATGTTTTCTTTATATTAAAACACACATACACACATAAATATGTAATTCATTTATCTTTATTATTCTGTTATTCTTTATCTTTAGAAACCAATGTCCCCTTCGCTTCCACTGGTTTTAGTAAACGTCTCCTTGAAATTTTTACAGTGTACTAACAGACTTCGCCCACTACTCTGGTCACTTTTACCAAACAAACATTGAATGAAACGAAATACATTAGCAAATTGGATCTTAGACTTGAATGCAGCATGAAACTTTATCTGGAACGTCCTTTCGCATTGCTGGAAATGATATGAAAGGCATCGCTATTATAATTCCTAATGTGGCAGACAAAATTTGAGCTGTTAAGGACCGACTCCTTTAATCGATCATTTACCGTAGAATTTGGTAAATAACGATAGAAACATATGCAATATACTAAAACCATCACCCCAAATTTATCTAACAAGCAATAGAAGTCTCACAAAAAGCCGTCCATTAAAACTTTATAAAAAAAAAAAAAATCAGTATTTTCTAATAGTGATCACCTGATTGTAGAAATTTCTCCATAATTCTACAATCAAACAAAGTAGAATGATACGCCACATAATAAATCATCCCTGAAAAATGATCTTACCAACACTGCAAGTCCCAATTCAAAATCCCTCAAGTGGAACTTATTAAAAATACTAATATTTCTCAATCGAGTTCGCCCGTTTAGATAACTTACCTCCATGATTTTATAACTAATCAACGGTAAAAATATATGAAATATACTTAAATCGTCTCTGAAAAGTGTCGAACTTTCAATACAAGTCTCATCAAAATCCACCCATTATAACTCTGTAAAAAAATATAATTTTTCATGAGCGGGTTTTACTGATTATAGAACCATAATTATACAATTTGACAACGTTTAACGATATGCAATATACTAAAACGTTTCCTGAATGTTTATCTACCTAACAGTAAAAGTCTCATCAAAATCAATTCAGCAGAACTCAAGTTACATGCAGCCTGAACGAAATTTGCATTTATATTTCATATCATATCATACAGCACGATCGTGCTGTATAGTAGAGCTCAGCCGCATGTTTTACGTTTTGAAACATGAAGAAAATACAACAACTCAATTACAATCCAAACCAGAAAACGTTCAGTTATGAATAATGGCTTTTTGGAAAGGTCTTAATTTAGCGATGTGCCTTTCGAAGGTCGGGTAAAAAAATATCCAATATTAAGGGAATGGCACCCATTTAAACTTTACATAGCGTTCCATAATTTAACAATATAGAAATATCTCCTTCAATCTTTCATTCCTGTTGCCACATCAAGCGGCACAATAATTTAAAAAAAAGTGATAACACGCGTATTTTGTTTTAAATAAAAATCAGATTTTCTCGCTATATTTTTGCATTTCTCAAATCGACGTCATTCTAATCAGAAAATGAAAATATTTCCTATATATATGTAAAAACTTTAACTAAACACGTGTTAAAATGACACTGTGTCTTCATTTGAATATTTTTAATGTTTAAAAATCTATTTTAATACAGGAGTTTTAATTTCAAAAAAACAATTTAGGAAAAGTTAATGATAAAAAAAAATCGTTTGCTACGTATGACGTCAATTTCTGTTTAACTGACATATCTTTGTAATGATGTTTTATTCTGAAAGGAGACTCCTGATATTCTGAAATTAATCCTTATTATTATCATCCATTAAAACGAAAGATTTATTTTTAAGTCATACGAAAGAAATTTTCGATAAATGCTAGTTCATTTGCTTGTATTTATTGCATTTTCCTGCGTATTTTCAAGGAAATAGTATGCTCCTATTGCACGCGCCAAAGAAAACATGCATTTTAATTTTAAAAGCTGAAACACTTTAGTATAATTACGTCATTATAACGCTAAATGAAATTCAATTTCGACAGTTTAAAAAAAAATTAATATTGTTAGACCAAAAGTAATAATCTAAGACAGGGATGGCGAAACTATGGAACGCGTGCCATAAGTGGCACGCTGCAGATTATTTTTGGCACGGCATAGATTTCAGTTTTACATCAAAATATAGTACAATTTCACAAAATACATTAATTAATATAGATGTTGTCTGTGTCACTTGAATCCGATTAGTTCGGTTGGTTATGATTGTCACACAGATTGAAGAAATTGAAATATAACTTAATTTATCCGAATCTAGCTTAATATTTGCTCAGAAAATTTTGAGAATTAGAAGATTATCGCTAAACAAAAATTAAAAGTGTAATAAGCAAAAATGCTGATTTTAAAATTATAACAACCGGTAATTCAATTCCAGACACTAAAAGCTATAGTTTCTGGCGCTAGCTATTTTGACATTTTTTTTCTGCAACATTTTTTTTCTGCAAAACATTTTATGGTATATGGTATATAGTATGTATGCGGACGGTCTGGCTGGCGGGAGACGTTGCGTTTACCTGCGGAAGAAGGGGTTATGCAGGTGAAAAAACTTCAAAATTACGTCATCAAACACTTCTGACCTTCCTTGTAACTTTCAAGGCCAAGGTTGAGAAATGTTGTATGAAGGAATGTCTTAAGTTTGTTGTCTAGAAAAGTAGAAGTATGGTTTTTGGGATTAAATAATCCCGCGCGTGTACAAACGTTACATTTCGATATGTTCATTCGTTACGGGATAACACACACTAAAATAATTTTACTTAAAGAGTGAAATAAAAACTGCCTTCATATGTTGATGAAAGCGTATTAAATGTAATTACTGTAAATTTTATAAAATAATTCAATTTTTAAGAGGTAAAAAAAATCGTTGCATATGTTCTAAGGAAAAAAAACCCGCCATTTTTTACAGAAACTGCTATAAAATCGAAAAATAAATATGAAACGCTTGATTTTTCCCTAAAAAGAAGTAAGTACTGATGCATTTTACAATATAGAGTACTAGACTTTTTTAAAGCGCATTTTGCCAAAAATATAATGGGAGACAAAATGAGGTGAGACTTACCCCACACGCGTGTTAACTTTACAAAAATAGGTGCATTCGTTTACGGTTCAGTTAATTATGCCCTAAACGACGCCCGGTAACATGCGCCAATTGTCCTTAGGCTCAATTATATAATTTATCCGTACCAAATACACCAATTGTCAATAGACTCGTTTACGTAATTTATCTCCTTAATTAATGCATACTTTACAAAGGACACCTACTTTCCAATTTTCCTGATTTTTTTATCAATGGTTACAGTTAGATGTAAATATGTTAGTCATTATCGTGATATTTTACTTTGCCCTCTGAAATATTATTATAAATATCCAATATTAGTACCGCTGCACGCGCCGCCGATAGACAATAGAACTACGAAAACTCAAGAAAAGTATACAAAAATCGCTAGCACCGAGCCTCTTTACCGCGCAATATTTCCAAATTCAAGGAGGGCATGTTGGCCAAAGCCAAAAACATGCACAAAAATTTGGTTCAATTGTATGCATAAATTTATACACTTTTTGATGGTGCAATAAAGAAAATGGCACAAACATCGCTATTATAGCGACACCTTCAGGCAGATTTTTTTCAAACTCAGGGAGGACTTGCTTGCTACAGCCAGAAACATGCACAAAATATTTGGTTCAATTCTATGCATAACTTCATTCACTTTTCGATGGTACAATAACAAAAATGACACAGAGATCGCAATTATAACGCCCCTTTCTGGCGAAATTTTTTTCAGGGAGGACCTGTTGGCCAAAGCCAGAAACATACACAAAAATTTGGTTCAATTCTATGCATAATTTAATTCACTTTTCGATGGTAGAATAATGAAAATGGTACAGACATCGCAATTATAGCGTCCCTTTCGGCGGAATTTTTCCAACTTCAGGGAGGACCTTTGTGCCATGACCAAAGATACTATACTCCGTAAAGATAGTCAGCTTCCGTAGGCGCAATGTAATCGCGTCGACTCAACTTGGTGCATCAATATGTAATGCGCGATAGGCATTAAACATTACAGTGAAGCAGCGCAAACCAACCACGTGATTTTTACTTTTCTTTTTTCTCCCGGTCCTTTTGCTTACAGTTTAGCGTCCGTTTTTATTCTGTAATTCTAATCGCGGACATGATTATTTTAAGTAGACACTATTTTTAAAACATCAGATATTTATGTGTATACGCAATTTAAATATGAACGCTTAAATCGCTAAAATATTGTTAAAAAAGACGGATTTATTATTTTTTGTCAGCCAAATAATATGTATTATAAAACAATAAGAAACTGTGAAAGCTTATTTTTTTTTCTTTCTCTCGAAATGAGGGAAATTATCTTTCGTTTTTTAAAACAAGGCATTTGCAAATTTACATTTTATTAGTAGTAGATATTCTGAATATACTAATTTCACACATATTTAAGAGGAAGTTAAGTAATTTATATAAGTGATGTTTTGAAATGATTTCCAACATTATTCAAACTTTTATACGGATTTTTTTAAAGTTATATGTTTATAAAATACCATTAATAGTTAAGATTTTAGTGTTTTGTGTGAATGGCAATATTTTGCATGAAGAAGAAACACAATTCTTAAATTGCATTAAACTGATTATTAACAACTCAATTAAAAAATTATTACACCACTGTGAAATTTTTTTTCTCTTTTATTGCAAGTGGAAATATAATCTTTTGCAATGCTTATATCTTTAAAAGATCAATTTCAAATATTTTAACTATATCTTTTCCTGTAGGTATAGGAATGATTTATGAAAAGTAAAGCATATTTCACTTTCGAATTTCTGAAATGAATAACTTCACCTTTGTTATTGATTCCATTATTCCATTTTTGCACACCTTAAAAATTTTTTTCCTAATTTTAATTAAGTGTAATTCAAAGGAATTTATAAAGTGTTTGAAATGAAAATTAATAAAGCATAGAATAACCTTGGGATCAAACAAATTCCATTTTCTCTAAAAATAAGTAAATTGTGTCTTAAACAATAAGACTGAAATAACCACCACCCCCCTTTTTTTGTGTATACAAATAAATTTGTTAACACACTAAAACGAATTCAGGAAATCATAAATAATTATATTTTATTTATACATAATGTCCCAAAACAATGAAAAATGGCAATAATATAATTTAAAATTAATAAAATTAATGCACATCGCAAACAAATATTTTCATATGTGACAAAAACTTCCGAGTACAAAGTAAGTGCTGAACATACAATTTTCATTTTCAGGTTTCAGTAATACACACAATTCCTATGTGTTTACACTTTTTAAAAGTAATAATAATAATGGCAATTAAAAGAAAGAGTTAGAAATTACACATTTTTTTTAAATTTTAAAACTCGATTAAGTTAATAGACTAAAAATATTTTTTACTACTATTTTAAGCTGGTAAAAATTCATATGACAAATTAGGATGATATGATGAGCATGAAAGTACCAAACTGTACAAGATTTTTTTCTTTTGATTTATATAGAAATTCTTCGCCCTTACAGCAAAGTTTGTGTTAACAATGAGAAAACAAACTTTTAATGAATTGATATTAATATTTTACACAGATAATATTAAAAGATCGTTGAAAGAATGATGAAGTAGATCATTTATTCCCAATCTATAAATATACCTAGATAACATAGGGAAATTTAGAAATCAAAGCTATATTATTAATTAAAAAATATTTATTAAATTAAAACGTACATTACTTTAAATTCCATTACATTAAATAATGCAGTAAATATATTTTTATTTTAATTGTCATAAAATTTGTACAGAATGCTTTATTATCTGTTATAAAAATAGCACAGGAAATTTTGTGATGTTTTTGACTATGCACACGCAATCTAACTTTATTAAAAATAACACAACATTCAAGTATTGTTTGTAACTTAGGGACCATCCACAAATGATGTCATGCTTGAAAGGCGGGAAGGGAGTTCTTGAAATTGTGACAAGGGAGTGGGAGGGGGTAAGAAGAAGTGTGACATCACACATTTTGTTAAAATAAAAGCATTAAAAATCAGCAGATTAAATTTTGAAGTAATTTTGAAGTTAAAGTATTTGTGTTCATAAAATAAAGATGAGATTTAAAGCCAAATACATTAAATTCCATTTCAAATTCCAAAAGCAAAATTTCAATTGGACTTTCATATTAATATTTTATTTTACATTAATTATGTGTTTTGTTTTTTAAACCTTAATCTATACAAAATAAGTACACAAATCATTTTTATTGTTACGCTCATAAGTGTCATTAAACATACATTGTTAAAGTTTTTAATTAAAATTTGAAATACGATCTATAATGTAATGCTTTTTTTCTAAACTGCAAGTATATGTTTATGTAGCATAGCATGGCGTGTGACCAGAGGGGTAGGGGGTATGGTGAAGTGTGACACAAGGGGACACTACTGGATAAAAAGGGAGTAAAATTAAAATGTTTTAATTTTACTCTTGATTTTTAAGCACTGATGTATGGTTTTTATACATATTTATATTTGTGTCTTTATAAGGTGTTTCTCTTTCTTAAAAATAATAATTGCAAACAATAAAAAAATTGCTAAAGCAATAGCAATAAAGCGATGGAACTTCTGTAAAAAATACTTGTCTTCTAACAAAAAACTGTCAAACTAGCAGATACGAAGGACGCGAGAAACAGTCGGACGTTTTGTTTGTTTGGAACAACGGAGGAGGAAAGGAAGGGTGACAATTGACAGAATGAGTTATGGACATTATCCGGGGGCCCAGTAGCTCGCGGCTGCTCTCAGCCTGTAACGTTTGTTTTCCCACCAAGCGTATTGAGGACCCAACTTTTTAACTGTTGGCTGAAGTCGGATTTCTTTCTCTCCATATTCTTTGCCATGACCAAAAACAAACACAAGAAATTTGGTTCAATTCCATGCATAACATCATACACTTCTCGATGATACAATATTCTAAATAGCGCAAAAATCGCTATTACAGCGCCCCCTACCGTCGAATTTTTTTCCAAATTAAGCAAGGATCTGTTTGCCATAGCCAAAAACTTAAAAAAAAAAATTTGGTTCAATTCTATGCATAATAGTCCAAGCAATAGAGACCGTATAGGGACTCTACCTTGCAAAATTCATGGTAGTTTTGGAAAAAGGCTTACTATATGTTTTTTGGGACGCTGAATCCGAATTTTTAACTTCCCACAAAAATTTCCTTCCGCAATCCCCCCAAATTTGTTAAAATGCCCCCCCCCCCCCAAAAGGGTTTTTATTTAAAAAAATCATTTTTTTAAAAATTATTTTAGGGAAAAAATATCTTGAAATTCAGAAAGTAGATAAAATTTGCAACAAATAAGATATATGACATTATGACGTAGGATGAATGGGGACGGGGATCTGCGTCGGAACATGCGCCGCGGTGCTGCGTGAACAAAGTTGCGCAATTTCACTTAATCACTCACATAGTTTACATTCGCCCTCCCGTCTCCCCACCGAACTTTCCCAATAAGGTTTACTTTAAGTTTTTTGGGTTTCTGAATCCGAATTTTTAACTTCCCCCCAAAACTTTCCCCCCGAGCAACCCCACCCCTCCAAAAAATAGTTGTTTTTAAATTAAACTTTTTATTGTTTCAGGTGAAAAGTATGTAGAAATTCAGAAAGTAGACAAAATTTGCAACAAATAGGATATATGACATTATGACGTAGGATGAACGGGGAGGGAAAGGGCTGCTTCTGAACATGCATTGTGGCACTACGTGCACTAAGTTATGCAAGTTCAGGCAATAGGGGATTTTACCTTGCAAAATTAATACTAGTTCTGGAATTCGACTTACTTTATGTTTTTGGGGTCTCTGAATCCGAATTTGTAACTTCCCACCATAATTTCACCCGGCAACATCCCAAAAAATAGATTTTTTCAAAAAAATTGGTTTTTCAGAATAGCGAGAGGGTGGAAGTTACAAATTCGGATTCAGCGACCCAAAAAACATAAAGAAAGGCGATTTCCAGAACTAACATTAATTTTGCCAGGTAAAATCCCCTATTGCCTGGACTATAACTTCATGCACTTTTCGATGGTACAATCTTCAAATACGCACAAAAATCGCTATTACAGCGTCCCCTACCGGCGATTTTTTTTCCAAATTCAGGGAGGACCGTCTTGCCATAGCCAAAAACTTAAAATAAAAATTTGGTTGAGTTCTATGCATAACTTCATTACACTTTTCGATGGTAGTGGTAGGGTGACTTTGCCAGTAGTTGATACCCCTCTAGTAGTTTATCAAATTTTTGAAATATTGCTCCATTTCCCGCGGAAATGAGTTTTACAAGTGGAACTAGCTATAATATTTTTGTTTGAATGTGAGTGCACCTGTTGTCACATAATTTTCAGCTGTCTTCTGAAAGAGAAGCCATATTATCAAATTTTTTTATTAGAAAGTGTAAAAATTTAGTTTTTCATTAGTTAGAGACAATAACGGTAAGTTAAAATAATCCCCTTCCATCTTGCCTATTTCAACTAATATCTTCATAAGAATTATTGTTAATCACAGCCAAATAATGATATTTTAAATATAAATTTTTAGATTTTCTATTGACTTCTTTTTAGGGGTTGAAATTTAACTGATCAACTTCTGGTCTTATTAAATAAGCAAATTCCAGAAATTGATCAGCTGTCATCAATTACTGGTTTCGAGGACTCTAGTTATTCATCTGTATATCAACTACTGGCTAACAACATGCGTAGCCATTAGTTGATCATTTTTTAATTTATTTGCTTACCAAGCCATTATTGCTTATTTTCAGAATTCATTATGCCGCTGAAAAAGAAATTCTGCCAACACTCAGAAATAATCTGCGAGCAGCAGTTGAAGACGTAAGAGAAAAGGGTGTTTCCATAATTTCGAATCAATAGCCCTTTTCGAAATATTCCACCTATGTTTCCTTAAGAGGCTTATTTCTTTTAGATTAAAAAGTAAATGCCAGAGGTAAGACGGGTGTGACATTCATCACTTTCTTGCACAGAAGAGGTACACCTCCTTATTGTCTGGATAAATGCTTATGCCAAAAAAGAGTTCCCGATTAAGAGGAAGACTTTATTTGAAACCATAAAAAAACATCATTGAAGCCGATAAAAGGCCAAACCCTTTTGCAAACTCAACTACGGGGAAAACATGGTTTAAAGGATTCTTGCGAAGAAACAGTTCGATATTTGAGAGGTATGCAGATGCTATCAACACTTCAAGAGCAGAAGTGTCAGAGCCCAGCATCCGCGAGTGGTTCAAAGAACTTCACAAATATCTTGAAACTGAAGGCTGCCTTGACATTCTTCTCGATTCCAGGAGAATTTTTAATGGTGACGAAAGCGGTTTTCAAACTTCTCCAAAAACGGGAAAAGTTTTAGGCCCCTTTTCATTCAGTAAAAAAATGTACTGAAAAAGAAGCTATAACCGTGATGGCTACTTTCAATGCAGCAAGAGAGGTTATTCCTGGGATGATCGTTTACCCATTGCTGAAAATATCACAGGAAATTGCACAGATTGTGCCAGACGACTGGAAAATAGGTAGATCAGAGAAAGGTTGTATGTGTGGGAGCACCTACTTTTAATATCTCGCAAATGTATTTTTGCCTTGACAAAGAAAGCCAAATATCAAACATTCCATATTACTCTTGGTGGATGGCCACAAGAGCCACTTAACTCTTGAAGTGGCAAAGTTATGTTCAGAGAATCAAATCCTTCATTTCGCTTTTTACCCGAATGCAACACACATACTCGAACCAGCTGTCATTGCTATTTTCAGGCCCCTCGAAGTGTGCTGGCGGGAAATTGTTTACGATTGGAAAACTAAATCTGCAAACAAAGTGATCACAAAAGCAGTATTTGGACCTTTGATTGCAAGTGTATTTCGAGAAGTAGCAACTCCGAAAGTCATTAAAAACGGCTTCCGAAAATGCGGTCTTTTTCCGTTTAATCCTAATGCAGTAGACTATGAAAGCTGCATCAGCAGTAAGAAACGAGATTTTCCGCCTACAAACCCAAGTGAATATTAATCTAGAGTAGGAGTAGCGGAAAACTTCAAAGTTCAGACGCTTTTGTACATTGAATCCCTATTCAAAAATGGTGAGCTCAGAAGTTCAGAAGCGTGGAATGCATCAAATGGGAAAATGATGTTGAGGCTCTTCAATTGTTCCCTTTCTGGAGGCAAATGGGGAGCAAATGTCTTGAACAAACTGAAATGAACATTGCGACACCAGAGAGCGAACCTGAATCGCCAGTTAATGATCTCATAACACCAACTGCTCATATTGCTCTACAATCTGATGATCACCCAACGTTTGATTATGATCATGCAACACCAGGTCCTTCAAGATCGACGGACCACTTCCTAATTTTGCGACTCCTGAGCGCCCAAAAAACTTAGGTCTAGCTAAAGTAAAAATGTCAGTCCAGCTTTTGCAGACAATATTCTATGGCCTCACGACTCGCCAGAGAAGAAAAAAAACATAAAAGAGACGGTTGCCTTATGCGGCAACGTCCAAACAGTGGATAAAGTCTTTCGAAGAAAAGGAAAAGGAAAAAGAAGAGAAAGAAACCCGAAAGAAATAAATGATTCAGAAAAAAGAAGAGACAGCAACAAGGAAGCAACAACTTCTACATCAAAGACAAGATATAGGACTATCTAAAATTCCGACTAGGCGAAAAAAACGACTGAGCAACTCACACAGCTTTGAGTGCAGTGCCAAAGTTTCATCCGGTGAGAGTGTGTGAGTGGAATCCTCAGATGAGAAAACTGCTCATACTTGGCAGACGGCGCGAAAGTATATTGATGAGCGCGATGTCATTTAGGAAACTATTAGAAATGGAAAAAGAAGGAATGATAGTGGCTTCTACGGCGGCCTGTGGGCACCTATGGAAGTTGTCCTTTTTTATAGGTGGAATCAAGTTATTTCCACATAGAACCCACAAAAATCAGTGGAACAAGAAATCTTTTCTCTGCCCCTGAATTAGTTTCAATATTGCGTAAAAGTTATTGTATTTTTATTGTTTTATCGTCTCATTAAAATGTTTACTATTCTCAAATTATTTTATTTTTTCTACTTTTATTGAAAAAAAGATAAAAATGACCAGTGATCAACTACTGGAATGAAATCGATCAAAACCTGGATTCGCCTGATCAACTACTGGGGAAATGGCAATTAAAAAAACTATTTATTTATAACTTTTTTGTTATTTAATTTCAGCAGAATTTAATTATTGTCCATTATAGGACATTCATGAAGGGTTGTAGAAATCATGTTAGTTTACTTCTAAAATTTAAAAGGAATGAATTATAATAAAACCCCCGTAGCACCGACCTTATTTGATAAACTACTGGCTCAGTCACCCTACAATATTTAAAATCGCACAAAAATCGCTATTACAACGCCCGCTACCAGCGATTTTTTTTTCCAAATTCAGGGAGGATCTGCTTGCCATAGCCAAAAACTTCAGTTCTATGCATAACTTCATACACTTTTTAACGGTACAATGGCGACAGATAGGCGGACTGACGGACACACGGACAGACAGACATTTTCTATAAAGATGTTTTTTCTGATCTCTGACGCCTAAAACGTGTAAATGCGTCGAAAACCGGAAGACGAAAAAATTTCCATTACAATACTTTCTTCTATTGAAGACAGAAAAAAGTAAAAATGTTATATCTGCAGACCTAATCATGATAAAAGTGTGCTGTTTGCAGTAATTTAACTCTACAAACTCTGTAATGTGTTTTAAGAAATGGAAAAAAAATTGGCCAAGTTATAGCCATTTTTGTTTTCTATTCTGACCAGAAAATCAGAATTCTAATTTTTTACGACTGCTCTTTCAGCTTCACATAACGCTTTATTTATAATGGCTGTTTCATAATAATAGAAACCACCAGTCCACCAGAAGAAAAAAAGTAATGGTAATGCCGGGGGCAACACTAAATTCTGAAAAAGCAGAATTCCTGTTCTCTAGTATTTTTATTTTTCTCTGGAAATCCTATTGTATTTTATGAATGTTAAATATATAGCACACGTACGGTTTTCATATACCTGTTTATTTTCAGCGAATATGT
Source organism: Maratus speciosus (assembly GCA_963932465.1). NCBI lineage: Eukaryota > Metazoa > Arthropoda > Arachnida > Araneae > Salticidae > Maratus > Maratus speciosus. Next base: position 27,289,410 of record OZ010786.1, read on the forward strand.
TTTACCGCATTTGTGCATTGAATTACAGATTTGATAATCAAGAAAAATCTTATGATTTAAATTATACCATGCTGTTCGGGGTGCCTGAACAAGTGACCATTTAGATTTAGGTAGGAATTTTAATGTTGTTAGTGTGGGAGTGCAATTATGGAGTGTATTTAAGAAAGGGTCGCTCTTTGTTATTGTGATTCTGTTTAAACAAATTTTGAAAAGTTGAGAGTACTATTTCTACCCCATATATAGATAATCCGAATTAAACGAATTATTATAACCATTTTCTGAAACGAATTTGCATTACAAATTTATGAAACGACTAATACATATATTCGAATATGAGTCATTCTCTGAAAAGTGACAATTTTATGTCCCAAGGGTCTTGAAGACATATTTTTTAAATTACAAAAAGAAAAGTAATTTAAACTATCAATATTAATCGGTTATACATATAAACTGTAATTATTTGCTTATTGAAATTGAAATATAATATTTTAAATATTTTTTAAAATGCAAATATCATTCCCTCACTATGTCCCCATTCACACATGTAGAAAAGAAAACGCCTTCTCTGCCATTGCAACATGTATGTTTATAATATATAAATTTTTAAATTCATTAAATATACTTATATAAGTATTTAGCCATTTAATTATATTTATATTTTACGTAATGAAAGAATTAGGACACTTTTTAATGATGTCCCTAGTGTTTGTCATCATTCCCTCACATAACTATAAATTTGCCCCTATTTACTTAGTAGAAAGCAGCACATGTTTTATATGTGTCAAGGACATGAGTAAAGTGAGTACATGAGTAAAGTGAAGCAGCCATCTTGTTGTTTGCTCAAAAACATTCCTGAATAGCTAGCACATGGCTTTCAAGTACGAGATCAAAGTAAGTATTTTTATTATCCATCATTCCCTTATCTATTATAAATTTAATAAAAATTAATGAAATGCATTTCTTATGTTGTTATATTATTAGAAATGTGTTTCAAAAGATATTTAGTAACTGAAAATATACATTAGACTAATCATTTTTGTATAAAATGGTTTTCAGAAAAATTTCATCATTCCCTCATAATTTTAATATATGACGGAATGATCTAAATCCATTTATATATTACCTAAACAATAAAATAAGAAAATCTAATGCAATAAAATACGCATTGACATGACATCGCGGTGCTTAAGGAGTGCCAACGCGGCGTGCAACGCCGCCGCGCGTAACCTCCAACTAAATATGAAAAAGAACTAAGGATGAATTTCGAAACAATGCACGGCCTAAAAGTATAATTTGGAAGCTCTGGTGGAGTCCCAAGGGCAAAAAAAATCATAAGACTTTTAATTACTGTAATTAAAGATAATAAAATTTTACTGGTAGAAGTTAAAAATAAATATAAAATTTTTTTTGTACTAATTCAAATAAACATTAACTCTGCTAAATTTTATTGCTTTATCTTTATTTTTTCAATTGACATAGAGTAAAAAAAATATTTATTGACAGTGTGACTTCTAATTATAATTTATTTTCATTTTTAACCCTTTCAAAGGCGGTGGTATGTTTATGAAACCACTTAATTTTAATTCTCAAGCGCCATAATGGCACCAGACTTTTTATAAACTTTTTTTTATTTAACATTCATGCGAAATGTAGCATTTTCCATCTCTTGCTTTTCTGCTATAATTATAGCATTCTTTTCAATGTAACTAATGTATGGTCTCTGAAAAGAGTATTTTGTTATGGGGTATCCCCCGGTCGCCTGTTCTTTCTTTTTTGGAACTAATGGAATTCTCTTTTTTATTTAAAAATTTTTCTTTTTCTTTTTTTTTCTCCAGAGAAAAAAAGGATTTTCGACATGAGAAAAGTTAAAGAAGGGAAACAAGTTCCAGCACAGCAAAGGAATAGAGACAAAGGACTGAAAAATGCAAAAAGGATGCTGGGGATAGAAGACCAAACTTTTGAAGCGACAGACGACGAGAAAGAAGGTGTAAGAATTACATTCATCAGATGAATCTGAAACATCCTCAGTACAGTTATGTGAATCAAATGATTTGTATTTAAGTGGCCTTCTAGGTGAAGAAGCAGATACTTTGAAAGATGATACAATGGAAGAAGCTAATAATTCTGACCAAAATAGTGTTGATGATGACTTTGTTATCGTGCGGTTCACTTTGTATGCCAAGTTAAAGGAAAAACTGATGATGGTAAACATTTCGTCCGGTTTATGAACAGAAAATCTGTTAACTTTTTCATTTTTCATGAGAAAGAAGATATTGGTGGAATTGAAGTGCTAGATATGAGAAAGTTGCCACAGCCAACAATCGGACAAAGAACAGCAAGAACATCAGATCGTTATACATTTAATTTTGATTTTGATCGCTTTAACAATTAACATTTCTTACAAATAAATTGTGGGTAATTTATGACTTATGTGGATTTATAATTTATGTGAGTATTTTTCATGAGAAAGAAGATATTGGTGGGGTTGAAGTGCTAGATATGAGAAAGTTTCCACAGCCAACAATCGGACAATGAACAGCAAAAACATCAGGTCGTTACATATTTAATTTTAATTTTGATCGCTTTAACAATTAACATTGCTTACAAATAAATTGTGGGTAATTTGAATTTCTTTAAATAAATATAAAATGGTTTGCTAACTTATTTTCTATGGAAAATATGCAGTAGCTGTCATTTTTTTCACCACTTTTCCCAAACGCATCAAAGTGCCCCATGAGGTGTATCAAACTACCCCGAGGATGGGGCACATTGATACAAATGACTTTTTTCGTTTTTTCTTTAATTACATGCAGAAATACTACATAAAACAACAATTGTGCCTGTTAATAACACAACACAATACACTAGTTTTGCTGATATCACATAGAAAAGTAACTTGAAATTTCTGTTTTCGGGGCACCAAGAAAATTCTTAGAAAAAAGCCGCATCAATAGGCCCCAGTTCCCCCTATATTTAAAAATGCATCTGCTAACACGTATTAGATAAATTATTTATGTTTGTATATAATAACAGATAAAGGGCGTCTGTATCTGTACTTCTATGCTAATATTATAAAGCGTTATAATATTATAAAGCGTATAATATAATTAACGTTTGAGTGTTTTGTGAGGTTTTATCTCCGAAACTAACTAGCCGATTTTAGAAAAAGGTTGGTGACTATCCCTGCTCCGAAAAAAAGACTATATTTTATGTCAGTGGAACAACCTTCATCGGTGCAGTACAAAAACGTTCTAAAATTGCGATTTCTGTGATATTGAATGGGTTAGAAACTTGAAATTTGGTGTGGTGGTTAATTTTGAGATGTAAATACTCGTTATGTACGCTTAATAAAAGATTCGAAAATTGGATTTGGAAATAAACGTAAAACTTTCTGGAAAGATTCTACATTACGATTTATTAGGAGTACTGCAATTTCCGGGACACTATTGGGCTTAGCAACTAGAACTTTGGAATTTCAGTAACTCATAAGATATAAATGCTCGTTATAGAACGAATTATAAAAAGTTCTAAAGACTAAAGAAAGCGGATAAGGATCTAAAGATGATCTAAGTAAGAAAGTGCGTGAAATTGTTAGGAACATAAAACTGAAAATTGAACTGGCTGTTACTTTTAGGACACAAATTCTCGCAATAGGACAATTTCTAAAAATTTCGCTATGTAAAGCAGTGCCGGAAATAAAGACTTTCGAAATTTTTCTATTTTTGGGTTACTGCTGAGCCCAAAAACTTGAAATTTCGCTTCCGATTACTTTTGAAATGTAAAATTAAAAATTTCAAGATGTGAAGTGAACGGAAAGCATTCTAAATTACGATTAATTTTGAATTATTAAGTATGGAAACTTTAAATATTTAAAAATACTGAATTGCCTCCGGAAAATATGCAATATAAATGTCAAAAAGCGTGTAGATACCAAACTAGAATTAAATAAATTGTGTAAATATTGAATAAAGGCCTGCATGAAATAGCGAGTAGGTTGCCCGAAAGTACTTGATAAAGTGTTCCTTCTCTATGCTTTTCTCTCGCTCGCCAAACCCACTAACAGAGGGAAGTGCCGGTTTACATTTGGTATATGCAATTTTTCCTCCGATTCACTATTCTAGAGATTTTATCATAAGGTCATATTCTCAATAGTCATTAGCAGATTTTTTATATAGTAATTTATTCGGGTAAAATACTTTAATCGGATTCACGTTGGCGGATTTTTGCTTGCATGATATACTAAAAAAATATGTATAGATTTGTAAATTACTTCAAATGACACTTTGGCAGCTCAAAGGTTATGCAGACGATATATTCAGATCTTGTGTCATACTTTATGCTGCAATCATTGCCGAACACTCTAACGTCACATTGCATGCCACTGTTGATGTGTTCTGTATTTTGATACCATATCAGTTTTTGAAGAGAGAATTCCTTAACTCTTTTCGACAACCAGATTCTATTCATGGAAATCATTTCAACAATATTAACTACTCCGGGAGAGCACACACCATATAAAACATAGTCCATTCTCTTCAAACATCATATGTTTTGTCATTAAGAGTTACTCAAATTGGTGCAGTTTTCTGTTTTCCTTTTAATATATTGCGTACTTCTAATTTTAAACCCATGCCTGGCTGTCTTGCATGGTTTGTTTTCCCATTTTTTAAACAGTTTATACGAATTTATAGATAAGATTTTTGAAATTGTACGATTCATTTTGTCCATAATTTCAATTTATCGCAGTATATGGCCAATTAAAGATAACATCTCATTTTCTTTGCTTCCACAAGTTATTATTAAATCTATGTTTTCAGTAATATCGCTCAGACCCCCTGAGGGAAGCCCAAATTATATATATTTTTCATAATTTGAAATTATTGAAGTATTAAGAATGTTATTCCCCCCCTTTAAATAATTATCAATATTACCAATAAAGCATGACAGCATGATCTTATACCAAATAATCGCCAAATATTAAGCCAAAGTAAAATGAAAATTGATTTTAAGAAATATCCATTAATGTTTTTTATAATGTATCTTAAAAGCTCTTTCAAATTCTGTGTGATTTACTTCTCACACCAATTCACATAAAAGACAAATAATCTATGTAATTTGTAATGGAGATATAAATGATATAGTAAGCATGGCAGCATGATCTTATGCCAAGTAAACGCCAAATATTAAGCCAAAGTAAAATGAAAATTGATTTTAAGAAATATCCATTAATGGTTTTTAGAATATATCTTAAAAGCTCTTTCAAATTCTGTGTGATTTACTTCTCACACCAATTCACATAAAAGACAAATAATCTATGCAATTTGTAATGGAGATATAAATGATATAGTACTAAGTATTATTTTAACCCTAGATCTACCGGGAATTTTATTCAAGTTTTAATAAAACGTTCTACACCAGAATTTTTATTTAAAACTATTTAACTTATTTATTTACCTTATTTTTGTCTGGTTTATATACTTAGTTTATTTTAAAGAAATTTCTGGTTTGAATGAATATTTTGTATGTACCTGTCGGGTCCAATGGACCCGTCTGGTAGACGGAGGGTTAAACCAAACCTTTTGACAAAGTAAAATGAAAATAAGATAAAATTGATTTTAAGAAATATCCATTAATGTTATTTAGAATACATCTTAAAAGCTTTTAACATTCTGCGTGTTTTCCTTCTCATATCTGTTCTCAAAAAGACAAATAATCTACGCAATTTGTTTTGGAGATATAAAAGATATAACACTAAGCATTCTATTTAAGTGTAGAAACAATGCCAATTAATTTATTTATTCTACTTAAACGATTTGTGCATCAACCTAAAGTATCAACTGAAACAATGTATAAAAATTTCCTCCTACTTTGCAAATACTTACTTGTTTAATTATTCATTTCAGAGTCTTTACTTAATGTTTCTTACAAACATTATGGAACAAGAATAGTTTCAGTAAACAATCCATTTAACAAGATGTTTATTTGTTTGCCATCGTTTTAGAGCTAAAATGTATGCGTTCCTAACTAGGTTTAATGCATTTGTTAAAAGGGATTTATGACTCCTAGAAATACAGAAATTATTAACAATATCATTCTAATTGATATTACATAATAAAGTATTTTAATACAGAATAGAAATAGAAAGTTCAGCTTATATTACTAAATGAATTATAAGTAACTTCTTTCTACTTTCTACATACTGCATGAAATATTTAAATACTTGGAGTGGCAAACTACACAATATGAAGTTTTAAAAGTTCTCTGTTTACTTAAAATGTGACAGAGGTTAATAATATGAATGTTACAATTTAAAAATATACATTTTACTTAAATTTACTAGTACTTTCGGTCTGCAACTCCACAGCCTTTTTCAGGAAATATTTTCATTAATTGCCGATCCATTCATTTCATATAAGTCACTTCGTTTGAAATGGGAGAGTCTATAATTATTAAGATAGCTGGAAGTAGAAGTAGTAGTGCTCTGGATTAAACTTTTACATAGGGAAAAAATATTTAACTGCCGATACATTCATTTTAATACGCCAATTTTTTCACATGCGTCGTTTTCGTTTTTTATGTCTTATGTATTATTTCGTCTTATGATTTTGTTTACTTGGAGAAGTTTTTTAATAAATATACTCCTGTCTTGAAAGCTGCAAAGTAATAGCATTTTGATAAGTTTATCACTATTATTATAAAGCACAGCGATGCTTGATTTAATAAAAAGAAAATTTTTTTTTTAAGTGTGAGTCCGTCTATGAAATGTGTTATGCGTTTCCATATGGTTGAATTAGACATAATATTTTAATATTTTAAACGGTGCAGTTTCGTTACATTATTCTGATCGTGTTGGAAAGTGTTTTATATTCAATGCTTGACGCATGATTTTTTTTTCTTTCTTCGTATATTTTAATTTTAATTTTAAAAGTTCTTTATGAAATTTCTTCAAAATGGTGGCAATCGGATTTCTTCCAATGTTTCAGATAAAATAGAAATAAGGTAGATATGTGGCCATTTTGTGCGTAATTTTTCGTTTGCAAATTATTTTCGGTAAAAAAATTTATGCACGTGTACTTTATTTTTATAAGTGAATAAAGATTTATATTCATTCTGACATCACGAGAATGTCGTCTTTTCAGTTTATTTTATCTTTATGCACTATAACTTTATTTATGCCTTTTTTTTTTTTTTTTTTTTTTTTTTTTTCTTGTATTGCAATTGAATAGAAAATATGTTTTTATTTGAATATTCTGTGGTTAAGCATAAAAGTACATATGTTTGAAATGTTTGCGCCGATGATGTTATGCTTAGCTTAAAATATATTTTTACATTAATAAAACTAAGAAGAAAAATTGATATGATTATGTCAACCTGACGTAATTTTCACTAATTTTTCATTTCTGAATTCTGAAATTTAGAATCAGAGCTTTCATTCATCGTTGAACTATTTCAGAAATTTAATATTTAGTAACAAATTATCCTCATCATTTGTATTTGTAGAAATCATTTGTCATTTTGAAAATGTAGTTCTCTGCACTACAAACTTTTCAATACCAAAATCTTCATGCTGTTCGTTTGTATGAAGTCTTATGAAACCGAAACGCAAATCAACATTCCGTTTTTTTTACGGTGGTTATACTAGAAGAGGAAGATTGTCCTAAAACGATCCAAGAGGGTAAAACGCTCCACATATGTTTTCTTCCAGACAGGCCATGCTATCTACAGGGTAACATGAAAAGTAGTTTTGCCAAGTAAAGAAGAAGCAATCGCGGTATTCAAGAGATCGCAGTATTACGCGTCTGAATATAATTCTTTAAAAATTGGATTTATAACATCTGTCATAAGATAAGCACTAACTTTCATATTTATTTAGATATACAGTCTTTCAAGTACAGAAATGTGACTTGGTTTCCTTAATAGGGTATGTTTTTAGACGTGAATTACACTTGCTAATTTTGTTATTTTTCTCGGTGCCATCCACCTAAAATGGACGGTCATGTTGCCTGGTAAAATGATCCATTATGTAGATCGTTTTACTACCATTTCATAGACTGAAGAAAATACGGTACCGGGTCCTAGCCATCATGGAAGCCAAAGTTTGACTGCCCCAAATCTTTCTCTTTCAGTCCACATCCTATTATTTTTGGATCATAATTTTCAAATATTCCACTTTATTGTTTTTTCAAAATTATTTGTGACACTTTTTATTTTAAAATTTACATAAAATAAATTATGTATGCTGTTTGATTGTAAAACTTATTTTATTTCATTATGTATTGTCATAATTACTTTTATATCCTTTATTTTACCGATAAAAAACAATTTACTATTATTTTTAAATGAAGGATCATTTTGCCCTTTGGTGAGAGTAAAATGATCCTTGGGCACTTTTTAAAAAATCTATTTTTTCATTACTCAATTTAGGTTTAAAATATTATTAAAATGTTTATAATGTAAAATGTAGTGTAAAACATATTTGAGTAAGGGACAAAGTTTTATTTTAACAGTTATATTATTTTACACAAGTTTTTCCCTTAAGGGGATCATTTTAGGCCACCCTCCCCTATGGATATATTATATGATAAAATTTCGTGCACTTATTCTTCAGATATAGTTAGAATAAATAATGGGGAAAACACAGCATAGCAACGCCAGCTGTTGGGCGATATACACTGAAATGTAATCAAAACCAACATAAGTCAAGGTCTAACGGAATGTACTTAAGAAATATGTGTGACACCCATCCATACATACTGGCACAGACTGACCGATATTTTCCAAAAAAGAGTGAAATTGTGTACAGGATATCCCTAATCGTACAAATCCATCAAAAAACGTCAGTCGAATTCAGTACTTTCTCTTCTTATATTTACCGATGAAAATAACCGGAAAATATATTATTATATTAACTATTTAAAATAAAAATATATAGAATGACAGTATAAAACGCAGAGAAGCAAATTTTAACTGACAGGTACTTGAAATTAATGACTGTAAATGCCAGATGAAGACTAATGTTTCCATGAGATCCAATAACTTGAAACTTAAGTTGAAGTGAATTTATTATTCTACTTGTCTCATTTGGCTTTTTTTATTGCATTTTTCTAAATAAAGAAATATAAGTTTGACACAGTACACTAAAATTAATTGACTACTTTATTATCTTGAAAAATAATAAGCAAAAAATTTTATTAAAACATAACCAAAAGAAAAAAAAAGAGTACTAGAGAACAGGAATTCTGCTTTTTCAGAATTTAGTGTCGCCCACGGCATTTCCATCACTTCATTTTCTTCTGGTGGACTGGTGGTTTCTATTATTATGAAACAGCCAATATAAATAAAGCGTTAGGTGAAGATGAAAGAGCAGTCGTAAAAAGTTAGAACTCTGATTTTCTGGTCAGAATGGGAAAAAAAATGGCCATAATTTTTTTTGAAAAAAAAATGGCCATTTTTTTTCCATTTTGACCAGAAAATCTGAGTTCTAAATTTTTACGACTGCTCTTTCATCTTCACCTAACGCTTTATTTATATTGGCTGTTTCATAATAATAGAAACCACCAATCCATCAGAAGAAAATAACTCGGTTAAACGGAGCTCGGATAATCGGGACTCTACTGCAAAACATATTTCAATTTTAAGACTTAAAGCACATGCTTTTATTTTATGTAAAATGACGTCATTTGCATTAATATAGATACTTAAAATTAAATATAGTTTATAATAGCTCCATGTTTTATCATAAATCCTTCATTTACATTTTTCTCAAAATAACACGTACTTTATTTAATTTTTTTTTTCAATTTTTATGAGAAAATGGCAACAAAAATATGTAATTGCTATTTTTTCAACAATTTTTTTCTTTACTTTCTACAGAAATGGAGTACTTGAGTTGCCAAAATGAAACAAATGTCGCTAAAAGCTACAAAAAAATTAATATTTCAAAAATAAATGGAGATTCAGTTTTCAAACAAATTGCATTAAAAAGTACTTATTTTACCCAATACGACGGTATAAACATTGAAAATGTAAGATGCCTAGAAGTTTTAAAAAATGCTGTAGAGTATTTAATCGCACAATGAAACATCAGCTTTTGTTTTACGGCTGGCGTATACAAGGTAACGTTATTTATTGAAGACAAAATAAGCTGGGAGAAAGAAATAGCATACCGGGGGCTAAAAATATCCATTTTGAGCTTTCCTAAATAAACAGATAGAGTTGATCCATGGCAACTGATTGCTTAATTTATTCCTTTGCGCTCCGACGGTACTTTTAAGTACCATTAAATAAAATTTGATGTAAATTTTATTTAATCAGTCTATCTATCTATATTATAAAGGACATACGTGTATGTTGTACGCTGACGTCATTTTAAAATTGGCAACAGCAGACGGTTAAATTTGTTTTTAATGCCAAATTTTAAACTTCTAAACATCACATTTTAAATTTTTACGTTGTCGAATACGGAAAAAATTTACTTTCATGCAATTTATCTTAAAACCATATCGTTATTTGTTTTAAAACTGCATCGCAATTTACTCATTAGGCGCGTTCGTAATTGCTTAAATTATATGAATACGTAGCACCTATAATCGTCGTCCAGTCCGTCTGTCTGTCCGCCTATAACAGAGCAAAAACTACCCAACCGAATGGTCTGAAATTTTAAATATATAATAGTTGTAAAATTTTTTTGAGTCATTTCAAATTGTATGGAAATCGGATGCACAGCTTAATGACAGGACAGTCAAAATTTTACCGTTACATTGCGGCCAATGGGAAAAAATTATTGCAAGTGCATTTTAATGATATTACAGCCTTCCGAATGGTTTGAAATTTTAAATATATATTAGTTGCAAAATTTAGTCGAGTCATTTCAAATTTTATGAAAATCGGATGTATAGTTTAATGACAGGGACAGTCAAAGGTTTTCCGTTACATTACGGCCAATGGGAAAAAATTATTCCAAGTGCATTTTAATGATGTTGCAGCCTTTCGAACAGAATGAAATGGATATGCACTTATGAAGTGCACTAAAATATACATTCAGTACAATATGCGGTGCAAAAAATATTTATAAAACTAATTATAGTACGAACGCGCCTCATTTACCATGTTTGACGTGCAATTTCCAACTTGTTTTTTATTAGTTTTTAAAATAATTTTAAAGCATGATATATATTTTTACTATGTCTCCATCGCTTGCGGACGATTATAAAAAAATCTGTTTGCAATAAAAATATTATAAATAGTTCAGAATTCATTTCCGGTTTATATTCCACCAAAGTATGACTTTTAATAAATTTCAAAACTTTATTTGTTTATGTAATCGCATGTTTTGGATGTTGTTAGAGGAGCAATAAAAAAAATGCATATTAAATGAAATAAACCTTTTAGACATTTAAAAATTTAAAAAAAAGGTTTCATCGACATTCTATAACTTGCGAAGTCCGGCTTGAATCACCTAGTTATTATAACAGTAGAATTTAATCTGATACAGAATTTTTCGATCAAAAATTAAAATGTGTATAGCTTTTCTCTTTTTTAAGGAAATGTGTGAAAAATCTGTAACTATAAAACCTTTTTCATTTGCAGATAGATTAAGAAAACATTTATTTACAATGTTTTTTCATAAAAATTACGAGATTTCCTAAACAGTATTTTTTAATATAATTCTAGTTTTACTTGTCAATATTTTACAAAAAATCAGATTTACAGATTTATCTACAGATTTATTAAATCAGTTGTAATGGAAAAAATTATCTGAATTTCATATTAGTATTATATAATAAAGTTATCAAGAACTTTCCTTAAAGGTAGTGTCTCACTCAATGACTTTGACAATGCCAAGATTCTTTCAAAACAAGACCAACCGTTTAATCCTTTAAACCCTGACCCACGCAATTCTGCGGGTGATACTAAAATGAAAGAGAATGACTACTTCCTGTTTTTGTGAGACTTAAAACCAAATCTGCAGATTTACACGAATTCATTGGCTTCAGATGTTTTGATAAGACACAACTAGGGGGCAACAACTACTATAATACAGGGTTAGATTTTCTTCTTTTAAAAAGACTATGTCATCTGACAGCAATAGACAAAAAGTATGTACTGTCTTAATTTCTTTTAAATATGATTCTTAGTGTTTGCTTAGATATCATTTTTCTTTTCATATAGGGTACCTCTAGGATAGATGGCCATAGTTTTTAAAGATTGAAATAAAAATTCTTAGAGTGCAAATACAAGAAATATTGATGCATATTTAAAATTCTTATACATATACTCATAATATTTTATGCAAAAAATAATAAAATATTGAAAACAGAAAGTGTTAAACAAAATTGAAATTTAAATAGCAAAAAAATAACACATTTCATATAGTTAATCATTTAAGACATATAGCAATTTGTAAAGATGCACTTATATGATGGAAAATGAGTTATGAAAACTCAAAAAAAAAAACAAAATTTGATGTATAATTTCAATACTTCACTTTTCGTAAAATCTCACCACATGCTTGGCAAAGATATTGATAATTTGTACACATTTCATAAAACCACTTCAGGTACCTTATGCAATGTATCCAGACATTCATTTTCGATGTGATATTATATTGTTTTGTACAACACACACAGCGATCCTAATCCAATTCTATTTACTCGGAATCTGTAGAATCTGATAATTTAAATGTATTTCGTTTTCTTCGCTACTAGAATTATCGTGTTTTTTTTTCTCGCATTAATTGTAGGTTTATTACGTAAATTTAATTTATTTATCAATTTTATCAGTTTCTGTTATGAAAGTTTCCGATATTTTTCAGTAATTTTTGAAACAAGCAAATCGTTTGATTAAAATATTTATATTAGTTAAAATTTAAATAATTATATCAATTAATATATTTATAAACGTAAACGTTATATATTTATTTTAATTTAATTATATTTAGTTAAAATCATCATTAAGTATAATTTTGAAATATTGATTAAATGTCGCCATTTCTCCTCGATTTCATGTGGCCGTCTATCCTGAAATGGAAGGACTGATGATCGCCCAATTTAAAGCATCAATAGCCATTGTACTTCTTCATTTTAGTCTTAGAAGTACACTGTAAAAAAAAATCTGTAAAGTTACTAAAGTTGTTCTAGGAAACTGGGATTCCTAGAACTTTTTATGTAACGGCAACAACAAAAATTTCTGTAACAGCGTCTGTTACAGGAATTTTTGTTGTTGTCGTTAAAAAAAAAAAAAAAAAGGATTCAGCCACCTATTTCATTTACATTAAAATTACACTTGCTTTTTACAGACGAAAAACACAACTGTACGCCGCAATGAGTAAACTCGTTGAATTATTTCATACGAACAATGTTTATATTGCAACCTATGATCAAGTTTTGGAGATATTTAGACTGGCCATCTATCCTACACTGTAAAAAAAATCTGTAAAGTTACTAAAATTTTTCTAGGAAACTGGGACTCCTAGAACTTTTTATGTAACGGCAACAACAAAAATTCCTGTAACAGCGTCTGTTACAGGAATTTTTGTTTTTGTCGTTACATAGAAAGTTCTAGGAATCCCAGTTTCCTAGAACAACTTTAGTAACTTTACCGAATTTTTTTTTTTTTGTTGTTGTTTTTTTTTTTACAGTGTAAAGACTTAAATTATATACGTGCCTTAAAAGTCGATACAGTAAAATATATGTATAACGTAGGTACTGCAAAACATACAGTTACCTAAGTAAAAATAAAAAAAAGATTCAGCCACCTATTTCATTTACATTAAAATTACACTTGCTTTTTACAGACGAAAAACACAACTGTACGCCGCAATGAATAAATTCGTTGAACTATTTCATACGAACAATGTTTATATTGCAATCTATGATCAAGTTTTGGAGATATTTAGACTGGCCATCTATCCTACACTGTCAAAAAAATCTGTAAAGTTACTAAAATTTTTCTAGGAAATTGGGATTCCTAGAACTTTCTATGTAACGGCAACAACAAAAATTCCTGTAACAGCGTCTGTTACAGGAAGTTTTGTTGTTGTCGTTACATAGAAAGTTCTAGGAATCCCAGTTTCCTAGAACAACTTTAGTAACTTTACCGATTTTTTATTTTACAGTGTAAAGACTTAAATTATATACGTGCCTTAAAAGTCGATATAGTAAAATATATGTATAACGTAGGTACTGCAAAACATACAGTTACCTAAGTAAAAAAAAAAAGGATTCAGCCACCTATTTCATTTACATTAAAATTACACTTGCTTTTTACAGACGAAAAACTCAACTGTACGTCGCAATGAATAAACTCGTTGAACTATTTCATAGGAACAATGTTTATATTGCAATCTATGATCAAGTATTGGAGATATTTAGACTGGCCATCTATCCTACACTGTAAAAAAAAATCTGTAAAGTTACTAAAATTTTTCTAGGAAACTGGGATTCCTAGAACATTTTATGTAACGGCAACAACAAAAATTCCTGTAACAGACAGGAATTTTTGTTGTTGCTGTTACATAAAAAGTTCTAGAAATCCCAGTTTCCTAGAAAAACTTTAGTAACTTTACAGATATATATATATATATATATATATATATATTTTTTTTTTACAGTGTAGAGTTACCCTACTTTATACATGATTTTTAATTCATTTTGTCTTTGATAAATTTAATTAGGCTTTACAAAAGTTTAAAAATAAATGACCCACACAATTGTGCGGGTCCGGCATTTACCAATCCCAAAATAGAAACAATTCCTAATATATAAAATTTTTATTTTTAAGTGATTTTTTTTAAACTTATGTTTTTAGCAATTTATTTTTTATTAATTACATTTTTAAAGCGGATTAATTTTAAATTAATAGGTTTGTACTATTTATGATTTCTATTTAAAATTGATAGTATTAGATATATAATATGCACGTGTAACGAATTGTATGTTTCGCCTCAGAGTTATAGATGTCATATATGATTCATAAGTTTTATATGAGTTATTTGCATACAACGAGATAGATTTTTAAGTTTGATAAATTCATTCCATTTTGTCGACACAGCAAGTAAACCACCAGGAATAAATAATAAATTATGGAAAGTTCAGCAGATTCCGTAGTGTCTGCTTGAATTTACCAGAAGATCAGGGAAAATTTTCCTTAGATGAGCAAACGATTACTTTTTTTAGGACGTGCTTCAGTAAAACAGTATATAAAAAACAAACCACACTCTGTTGTAACAGAATCATCTGGGATAGTTTTAAATTTTGTAGTATAGCAGTGAGAAAGTACAGACCTGGTCCACAAGGATCTAGGCTTAGGACCTGCTGTAGCCCTTACTCTGGCTCAGACCTAGTTTTATGCACTTTGATCGGTATTTCAACAAAATACTGCTGCTGGAAAAACTAAAAAAAAATTGAATTATCAGACACAATCCAAAGGGAGTGAAGAGCATACCATTTGTCAAAGCTCTTAAGAGGGGCGCAAGCATTGAGCTCTTCTCAGAGAATGAAATGTCCAAAAACAAAAATTGTTTCAAACATTTTCATTGTGGCTGATGAAAAGTATCTCAATAAACAACAACTTTTTTTGCTTAAAATTTTATTTTTAAATATTTGCATACATAATTCCAAACTACACAATTGTGTAGATTTAGCCCCAAAACGGCTGCATTAAGGCCGAACCCACACAATTGTGTGGGTCCTTCCTTGGCATAACCTGACATCGGATATATTTTTTAATCAAATACGATCCTATCGATAAGGGAAAACCACCCAAACTTTCAATTTCTACCAAAAAACTCTCGGTCATAAAGGGTTATGGCAATTATTCAAGAATCTTTAGAAATTTGTTTAAGAAATGAAAAAATCTGTAATCATAACGTTTTATTTTAACTCCGGTTGTTTGGATCAGTATTTTGAAGGGACTTTAATTTTTTGTTGCTAAAAAAAACATTGTTGGATATATAAGTAATACGAAGATAAATAAAATTAAATAATTACAGTCAGTTATGCTGGAAATTAAAACCCCTTATAATTTAAACATTATTAGCAACAGCTATTTCTTATGTTCAAAGAATAAACTGCTATACACAGTGAAACATTGATACATTAAAGATCTTAATAAAGAATCTTTTAATTGCTAATAATATATACGTATTTGATGTGGCTTCATGATTACAGTGTACTTTTGGACAGCTATTCAAAAAATTTTCTTTGATTTTGTTTTATCAGGTACTTTCGGCTTTTTCTCACAACAGTACATAAAGAAATATGATTTTTATTCAAAATAAAGTTTTTAGTGAAGGTTTCATGTAATTAATTTACATTTAGCGGTACTAGTTGCGTAGCAACCCGTTGTGTTGCTTTTGAATTGCATGAGACAATCGATATTTTTGCGAAAAATGAAATCTTAACTTTATTGTAAATTTAGAAAGCCATTACAATATTAATTTTATTAAACACAATATTTCAAATAATAAGTTATATTTACAATTTAAGTCAAAAGCTTTCCCAATAAAAATGCACATATATAACTTTATTTGCCTAGAGCTTTTCGCTCTTCCAAGATTTTGCTTCGAATTTAGGAGTTGGTAGAAATGATGTCATTTGGGTCATCTTATACAAAAATGAATTTGTTTGGACGAATTTATTCAGAAGCATTTTATATTTATCAATTAAAATAAATATTTAGAGATTTTTTTTTCTCGAGAAAACATTTCATTTTTAATGTCCGCTTCTGAAATGTTTTATTAGCCAGCACCTTAAGGGAATAGTTGAAAATCTACTTTTCGACATTAAATTAAATGAAAATAACGTACGATGTTTTTTTTTTTCTTTTGAAGTCAACAGAATTTATCTCAATATTCCAGTCGAGAGTCGAATTTGTGTTTCTAAAATAAACGGATTCCGAAGCTTGAATATGTGTCAATTTGTATTTCGTGAAATTTTCTTGAAAACTACAATAATGTTTTCACTATTTAGTCAAATAAACGTTAATTTCAATTTAAAAATGATTTCAAACAATGATACCTAATAATCCTTGTCATTTTCCCTTTTCTTTCTTTTACCCACAAAAATGGAGCAATTTTATTTTCTATCATTACAGAAATGCCACTAAAAATAACGTAAAAATTTTTATCTCGAAAACTAATCAAATTTTTAAATTCTACGACTACTTTTCACATCCTCGGACCCATGTGGATACCTGGCCTTAATTTGATCACCCAACATTCCATATTCTAGGAGGAACAGCTGTGAAATACAAACGGATAGTCAGTTTTTAATATAATAGATTGATGAAGCTGTAATTTCGCTGTAAAAATTAGTCAGGGACAAAATGCTGAATTATTTATATTATTTTAACTGCAAATGGCTTATTTCGTAATGGAGCCTGTACCCAATGGATATAGAATAAAATACATTATACTTGAAAATTATTTAAAAAGACATAATAAATAAATAAATTAAGATAAACTTTTCAAGCAAATTGCATTTGAAAGTAGATTTTTTCCCTATATAACAGGTGTAGAAATTGAAGATGCGCGATGTTTAGAAATTCAAAAAATTACAGTAGTAAAGATTGCAAAACCGGCATTTAATCGCCAAGCGTTGCCATTCTCAAAATGACGTCAGCCTTACGCACAGACATATTTTCCCTTTATAATATAGATAGATTTTCAAGCGTATTTCGTTTGTCAGCTAAAACTTTGCATGTGAAAATGTATTCTTTTGTCTTCAGGTTCTAATTTCAGTACCGCGAAGTACAAATTCCAGAAACTGATGTCTTTTAGATGTATTCGTGTAAAAATATATAGTTTTATCAAAGAAAAGGATTGTTTCTTTTAAATATGGCACTTACTGAAGCATTACGCCAAGTGTCTCAAATTCGGTATCAGCCGAATGAAAATATATAGTGACATTAGCTGAATGAGCGAAAATGTTTTTTAAATAGTGACGTCATTTTCTGTTCAAACTTATAATAAAGTTATTTTTAATTGAAAAGAGTAAATGGTATCATTAAGGATAAATAAACCCCAATATTTCTTTTTTTCTGCAACAGTGGAAATAATACGATTGCTACTATTTTGATGAAATTTAAAAAAAAACTTTTCAAATTAAATTAAAAATATAAAAGTGGAAATATTTAGAAAAATAGCTAATGCGAGGACACCTACAAATGAACAGCTTTCATAAAAAAAAAAAAAAAAAAAAAAAAAAAAAAGAATTATTAGCAAAATTGGTGCAGTAGAAAGTTCAGGGAAGATGTCTAAAAAAGCTATCTTATGTTTTCAATGTATAGATTATTTTTTCTCTTTTACTTTAACAGTTGCCTAGCAACTGTATTTCATACAAATTATATTTAAAAGCACATATTTTTCCCAATTCGGCTCTAAAAATTTAAATTGTTCGATTACATATATGTTAAATACGTGCTTTTTTATACATTATTCTTTTATTTATTTATTGATGAAGCTTTAATTCCATTGTAGAAAATTAGCGGGAGAGAAATTCTGAACTTTTTTTATGTGCAAATTGTTTATTAATATTTCGCAATGGAGTTGGCACGGCAAATTCATTTAATTGATAAATAAAAGCGAAATAAAGCCAAAACTCACTGGGTTTTATAACAGACGATATTCTTGACATAGCACGTATTTTAATTTCAATTTTTTTCGGTTTTTATGAGAAAATGGCAACAAAAGTTACAGTAATCTACTATTTTCATTTCCCCTCCTTTAGTTTCAACGTGACTTTCAACAGAAATGGAGTACTTCAGCTGCCACAATTACAAAAAATAGTAATAAAAACTAATTAATTAAACTAGTAATTAATATCTTAAAATTAAATTGAGATACAGATTTCAAACAAATTGCATTTAAAAGAGCATTTTTTTCCTTATACGGCGGTGTAAAAATTTAAAATGTGCGATGTTTAGAAGCATAAAAATTTGCAGTAGAGAAAATTACAAAACCAAAATTTTATTTCAAATTTCAAAGTGTTGCCATTCGCAAAATGACGTATGCGTTACGCACAGATATGTTTGTCCTTTATAATATAGATAGTCTATACATCTTCTTTCGAATATTATTTGACTTCCAAGCGCGGGACTAGTGTACTGCCGGACTGATGCGCTAAATATTGTTATAATGTGCATGTTTAATTGCTTTTTAAGCTGTCAATGTTTCATATGCAAATACTTTTTTGCATGAGAAAATGCTGTTATATTTTTTTAAATGAGTATTTTTGTTTTTACAGGTAAAAGTTTGGTTATTTGTGTTTGTGTATTATTTAAATAAAGTAATAGTTAAAGCGATTTCGCCAGATTTGCTTTCTACGGTGACTTATGCAAAAAACTGCGTGTGTGCAAATACTTTTTCCCTCGCTGTAGTTCGATTGAATATCTGTTAAATTTGTATTTTACTTATATTATTTTTTTTTATTTATGAAGCGTTAATTTTGTTATGGAATATTAGCCGGAAACAAATGATGTACTATTTATATTGTTACAAATGCAAGCGGGTTAATATTACATAATAGAGCTGCACTTGATAGAATAAGATTTTTAAAAATAATCATGCTTGAATATCGTTTAAAAAAATCAGTAAAGCAAGATACAGTTTTCAACTAAATTGCATTGAATGTATACGTTATTCTCTATTCGCCAAGGTAAAAAATTTAAATTTTGTGAAGTTTTGATGCAATTAAATTTGCGAAAAGAGGAAATGGATTGTTTCGATCATTGTCACGGTCTATATGATGTCAGCATTACTCATGGACATGCTTTTCCTTTATAATATCGATTATGATATGAACACATTCTGACACTGCAGCTTATATTTTCAATGACACTCCCTGTTCATTTCGGCTATTTAAAATGTAATGTTAAAATTTTATACATGGTAACTATTTTCCAATCCAGTAAATCGAAAGTCGTTATTGAATTTATTTAGTTTTCAATACAGCAAGTAAAACCAGTTGTTATTCAAAGAACCATTAATAAAAGTTATTTGTGAAAACTAGTAATTGAAGCAGTTACATTAACTATTTGAAACAGTTTTGCAGATTCAATGCTTCGTAATCAGAAATGGAACTCTTATCTGAAAAGTAATTAAAGTTGATAACTGAAAGTGTCAGATAGTGATGTATGGTCATATGAGTAAACTATTCCGACAACATCAGATATCAGTTAAAGTCATAGTATTTTCTTTTGTAGTATCAATATACATTCTTGTATTTTACTAGGTAATTAAATAATATTGATTTACATCACTGAAAAATGAATCGAGTATGTATTTGAAATGAAAGATTTTTTTTTTTAATTCAATTGAAGAATTTTTGCATTAATAATAAAAACATGTCGGAAATTGCATATCAAACGTGGCAAATATAAGATTCGTTCGTACTTAAACTAGTTTTATAAATTGTCAAATCTTGGTGTAATAACTGTTGCACTCTTATGCCAAAATGCATTAATACAAAATTTATAGTAATTATATCCATTAAATCCAGTAATACGGAAATTATATAACTACATGTTAAATAGGGCGTGATTCCCATGGCAACCTAAAATCATTACTTATCATGGGATATCTTTGAACTAATTACGTATGGCAGGATTTAACAGAATGATAACCATGGCAATCTAGAATCATTACCTATCATGAGTTTTCATTGAATTAATTATGTATGATAAGATTTAAAAGAAGGGAGAAAAGATTTATTAATAATCTTATTAAGCTTTAATTCGATTTTCATAAAATATGAAATGACTATGAAAAATTCTGAAATGATTACACCTATTAAATTTCAAACCATTCGGTTGGCTTGGGTTTGCGCTGTTATATGTGGACAGACGAGCAGATTGACGAAGACTATAGGTGCTACATATTTGTATAATTACGAATACACCTAAAAAGATGAATCACATATACATACTGATAAAATGTAGTTTTACTATTTTTAACATTAGAATAATATTACATACATCCACGTTTTATTACAGAAGCCACCGTTATAGCCTTGTTAGTACACTGCTAATTAGGATTTACTGTTATATATCAATATCTTTTGAAAGAAAAAAAAATTATATATTTTTTTGCTCTTATAAGCAAAATTGTAAAAAAGTGTAATTATGTTGTTACGTTTTGTCAGAAAAATTTTGATTTGGGAATAATTAATGTGTAGAGAGAAGTATGAAAAATACGAATTCAAATTTTCCAAATGAGCGAAAAAATTACCAACCCGGGGGTCGAACCAAGAATCTTTAACTTACATTGTCAATGCTCTACCATATGAGCTGCCTCGGGTGACAACCGGCAAACTATCAAGTAATCAATTATCGAAGTAAGATTGGTAAAGTACGATAACTTTACCAATGATTGAATTTAAAAAAGTTCTTTTGACATGTGCCGTGAGGAAAAGGTAACTATCATATTTCTTCTTTTTAAAATATTTTGATTTTACTTCAAGCTAATTTTACTCAAATTTTTAAAAGCTAAAAGGCGACGAACCTGATAAGTGAATATTCGTCAATACTGAATTTGAATAAGAATTGAGCCAAATTAGTAAGCTATAGCCAAGTTGGCATCATTTATGGTTACTTGTTTTTGGTCTTTGAATTTGGCGATATTTTGCCAAGCGTCGCCAAGCTTGGCGAGAATTTGAAGCTAACGGATATTAATAATATTTAAGCATTGCGCGGCAGTGCACGGTGAAAGTGGCCGTCATTTTGAAGCAAGATGGCGGATGAAGCTAGCCAACGAACTCGGTCGAGACATTGGTATGTACTATGCATACAACCAATCTCATCTAAATCATTTTATAAATACGAGAATTACAGCATGACGAAATTCAAATTATTTCAAAATGTCAGCCACCCTACAAATTCAAACTGCTATATCTCAGCCATTTTTTAAGATAAAGACTAAACAAAATATCTTCAGGAATCCTTGTACTACGTCAAACTCTTAAGAAAAAAATATTTTTCAGTTTTTAATTTATTAGCACCGCTTTTTAAATTTGTATTTTTTTTTCTAATTTTTAAATGGAAACCATTTTGAAACAAGATAGCGGATGAAGCTGGCTAACGAACTCGGTCCATACATTAGTATGTGCTATGTATGCAATTAATTTCAACCAAATAGGTTAATAAATACGAGAGTTATCGCATGACAAAAATCAGATACATATATATAAGTCACATTTGAACGGAGGGTGTTTTTGGTGTCTGGGGGTCATGATCGGTGAAAAATTACCAAATTTTTCAAACAGTGCTTTCCACCGGACGGTTGCAATAGGTAGCGTTTTACTTTTTGTAATGAAAGCTTTTTAAAATAGTGCAGTTAGAAAATAGTGTATCTACGTACTCATCATTTAAATGGAGTTTCATAACATACGGCTTATACTGTGGAGCTGTCTACATGGCAGACCAGGTGTTATTTCCAATAAGGTTATCAGAGCGAAATATGCCCGTCTGTTGTCAGCCCAGGTAACTCAAACAGTAGAGCATTAACAATGCAAGTCAAAGTTTCTGGGTTCGAGTCCCGGCATTCAAAGTTCCGCTCAGTTAGAAATTGAATTAGTATGATAACTTTACCAATCAGTTTGATTGAGTTTAAAATAATAGTATAAATATGAGTTATGAAACTTTGACTGAGTTATGAAACTTTGAATTGAATGACTTGACAGAAAACAGACTTATGCCAATTTTCTGCATCTGAACACAGATAAGTTGAGCCATGCTTCGCAGGATCAGAAAAGGTGCTAAAAGTGTTAGAGGGATTTATTTCACGTGTATATTTCTGCACTACAGCCGAAGAGAGTCCCTCCGTCAAGTTTTAAGATAACTTTAATTTTTATAAGTTAAGTTTTAGATTACATAATCTAACAGCATTTTTAAATATGTATCACTTTTTAATGAATTCAGACTGTTGCTTTTCATCAGGATTCATTTAAAAAAAAAAATCTGCAATTTTTTTAACTTACATTTCTAGTGCAAGTTGTATATTTTCCTCTAATATGTCAGAATGAAAATAGATTTAAAATTTATTTTGTAACGTTAATTTTAATCTCAACTATTACCTTTTTCTATTTTGCGATTATTTATATTTCTAGTAAATTTGTGCATCACCCCTATTTTGCAGTAAAAAAGATTCTTCAACTTCAAATGGCGATTACTCGGTCAGTTTTAATCACAGAAGAACGGGACTTTTTTTGTTGTCTTACTTCACAGTGTAATAGGTTATTTTTGCTAAATATAACTTGTAGGAGGAATATAACTTGTCGGGGGAGCGTTTACAAATTTAAATTTTGTATTTTTTAAGAAATGTTTTTATTGAAGGGAATCACTTTTTAAATATTTCTTTACTTCAGTTTAAAAAAAAAAAATTCCACTTTAAACTATATATCAATGCTTAACGGTTTAAGAATTAGCTATTGGGCACCAATGAGAGTGGACACCCTGTAAAATAATTAAAAATCTTTTAACGATACATTTCGTCTATCTATTCGTGAAAATTGATATCTTTAAAATGCGAAACCTGAATATTTTTTTTATAATAAAGCAGAATAGATTCTAAACACTAATAATATTTAAAAAAAAATCATAAATAAGTTCTCATTAATTATTTAAATGACATACGTTCAGATCAACATATTCTCATTTTGCTCCAGTGACGCATCGTGAATTTATTGTTCATCAATTCATATGCATAGAATAGAATTAAACGTGTTTGTCTTCAGTAATAAAGATACTCTATATCAGTTGAAAAATAAATTACAGAAAAGTTGCTAAACTGCCTATTAGTGACTAAAAAAATAGCAAGAAGCGTTGTATACAGAATTTTATGGGTAATGACAAAACGTTTTTCTTTTAACCCATTTTAGGCCAAGCATAGAAATTTTAAGAAATGTGGTATAATTTTCATTGAAATATACTTAAATTACAATCATTAAGATAAAAAAAAAAGTTCCGTGAACGAAAAATGATATTTTATTTGATAAATAAAATGCATTCGGTCAATGGTGCGTTAATAAATTTAAAATTAATATATTTTTTAAATGTTTTACGACATTTGTTTTATTATTATTGTATTTACAGAACTTGCAACTTTAATTCATTACAAAAATATATGATTAATCTCAAGTAGAATAATTATACATTTTCAAAAAGTCGAATTTGTCAATAACCGTTTCAATTTTAAAAGACTAAACGCATTTTGAAAATTTCTCAACAGAAAGTGTTCACTCCAATTGAATTACTGATATTTTATAGATGTCTCCAGAACCCTTAAAAACAGCAAAAGAATATAACTTGTCAGGGGAGCGTTTACAAATTTAAATTTTGTATTTTTTAAGAAATGTTTTTTGAAAAAAGCAAAAGAATAAAATTAGTGAAAAATAATCGTCACGGTGTTAATAAAAAAAATATATTTATTGAAATGGTGCGTTTAGGCACCTTTGGCCGAAAATGGGTTAATAAAGAAAAAAAATGTATGTACTCTGGTAAAAAAAAAAAAAAAAAAAAAAAAAAAAAAAAAAAAAAAAAAAAAAAAAAGGCATAAATTTTGACATATTTAACTTCTTTACACCCCTTCATTCTGGAAAATCTTTTTTTCCGTAATCTGATTCTTTTCTCCTAAAGTGAACCATTAGCTGCTGTTTTTTTAATCAAAAGTTCTAAATGCGTTTTTAAAGAACAATTAAAAGAAACTGCTCTTTTTTTTTTCTCTTTTAAATTTAAGCTGTGTAAAAGGAATTATTTTTTATGAATTTTAACACCATTGACCTCCTTTTAACTTCATAAAACTAACTTTGTCATTAAATGTGATTAGAATTTCTTTCTTTCTTTCTTTCTTTCTTTTTTTTTTTTAGCGAAAATAGAAAGAAAGAAAAGTTAAAACTTAAATATTTATTGTATATTATGTCAAGAACGTGCATTTCAAGAAGCTTACGAAAAATCAGTTGCTTATTTATGTGAAATAACTGTTTATTATCTAAATTTGAACTTGAATCTACTGTTAAGTTATTAGATTTTATGCTGTTTTCAAAATTACGAAATCTAAGCTACAATGGTGTGCAAAACCTAAGCAACAAGAATAAAATGCTAATTTTCAAACATGTGAGTACTCGAAAGTAAATAATATAAACATCAGGTGTAGCAAATAGGCATTATATCTACAACACACCTAGTTGATGTGAATCTCATTCATGTTACAATGGCCACAAGTGTCACACTCACTACAGAGAAACAAAATTTGGGATCTTTTGTTGATCTCATTATTACTTTAAAATGACCATCATATGGTGGCTCCACTGAGAAATCACTGTGACTGTTGTTTTATGATAAGTCGCCAGGTGACATTACAACGAGGTCACTTTGTGATTCTCACGTGATTGTCATTCCAAGACTCAGTTTTGAAGTCATCGTGAACATCGCATTGCGCTGAGTCTCCAAATAAGGTCACGATGAAGTTACATGGTGACTTTCAGGTGACCGAGACCCTACTGTGAAGTCACCAGATGATTTCATTTTCCATTACTTCGAAACTCGGCACAAAACAGCTATCGTGAAGATTTTACAATGGAGTCGTCAAATGACGTTCACATGTGGGGTCACAAGGTGACTTCATAGTAAAGTCATCTGGTGACTCGTCGCAAAGCAGTAGTCATGGTGACTTCTCGGTGGAGTGATCAAATGAGATTAAGAATGAGACGAATGAAAGATATCACATTTCAGTTCATTGTAGTGACTGTGACACTTGTAAATCTTTGTGAGGTCATGGAGACTTCCTATAGGTTGGCTATGCTGTAACAATAACACCTATTTTTTACACTTGCTGTTTATAGAAATTTCTTTTGAGTACTCACGTGTTTAGAAATGTGTTCGTTGATTAAGTTTTGCACACTAGTGTATTACTGTGTTAATTACAAGCTTTTATTTAACTTAGTTTGGTTCATGTATTCAAATGCAAAGATAGAAATTTTAAATTGAATTTTCACTCATTTACAGATGTGACAGAATGCTAAAAATTGTGTACAGTTGAACGTTTTCGATGACAATACAATATTTTCACATCTCCAAACCTTATTAATTATTGTATAAAGAAAAGAACAAAAGTAATAGAAAATAAAAAGAAAGGTTTAATTAACAAAAATCATAGCAAAAAACACAAGCAAAACCACGAAGGTTTCCAAAACAATCGATTTTAATTGTTAAAAGACCAATTATATTTCTTAAAATTAATTTATAATGAAAAAATGTATTGGTAGTTTAAAATAATTTTAAAAGGTAATTTGTAAATATATTTAAATTTATCAGTAAAGAGTTTAACTATATTTATTCACAAATTTATTTTTATGTTCCTTAAAATATACTTATTTACATCCACAAAAGTTTAATACATTACATTATACAAGTTTGATTCAGAACTATAGGGTAACTCCGGGAGAGTCGCCGCATACGGGATAGATGCCGCACCCCTTCTATTTCTTGTAATTATCGATAGATGGTCGTCAAACGAACAGTATATTTGCGCAATGAGATTATTTTAAACAGTGTATAGCGTGAATCCCATTTCGATGTTTACTTGTAGAAGTACAATCCTTAATTTGACATAACTGCATGATTTCACTGTCCAAACTTTTAAATACGTTATGTTTAAATACATTTCGTATACTAATTACTAAATGCATGCATGATTTCGAAGTCAAAAGTAAGTATAGCGTTTGTATAGAGTATTGTGTGTATGATTACGCCATTCCCCTTAGCGATGGCAAGTAACTGTGATGGCCGATGTCTGCACCATGCAAAATGGGAAACATGCCGTACTGCTATTCCGGTATACATGCCGCAGTTTCTTTTGTACGAGATGATTAATTGTTATTAACTTTTCCTTTTCTTTTTGCACAGACTAACCATGTTAGGCATGTTATCAAATTTACTAAAACCAAAGGAGAAAAAGGGGTAAATAAAAAGTAAGAAGAGCAAGAAAGATGCAAGTCAAGATGATAATAATGAAAAATTGGATTACGCGTAACGCAGACGTCCTTTGCAAACTATTCCAAAAAAGAGGAAGTGTAACTGGCTTCGTTGCATCATGTGTTTAAATGTAGTTACATAAAGACTGTACTTTTTTGACACTTTTTCTGTAGATTGAAGTCGATCTCTTAACCCATTCGGGACCATAGGTGTATATAAGCTACAAAATTTGTTTCTGGCACCAGTAAAAAAGAAAAGTAATATTTGCTTTGTTTAATTAGAGCATTTTCATGGCTATGTAAGTAAAGGTAACTTCTTTTAAAAAAGGGATACCAGCCGAATAAAATTTGTGTAAAAGCCACTGGTCCCGAAAGGGTTAACAAATAAATTACGTAAACACAAGTTTACTTCTTTTCTTTTCCCTTTCTAATACATTGATGTTACGTTGTTGCTGAAATAACGATTAAAATTTAATGTAATGAAAAATAAGTCGATAATTTTAATAGGGAAAGTAGGCAACAATTATTAATTTGAATCTACTAATACGTTTCATTGTACTCATTTAGTT
Source organism: Maratus speciosus (assembly GCA_963932465.1). Taxonomy (NCBI): domain Eukaryota; kingdom Metazoa; phylum Arthropoda; class Arachnida; order Araneae; family Salticidae; genus Maratus; species Maratus speciosus. Next base: position 27,316,945 of record OZ010786.1, read on the forward strand.
TCATTTTGTTATTACATCCATAATTATAGTCCAGATATGAATTTTTTTTTATATTTTTATTTATAACTTCATTCTGTTCGTATTACAAGCGCCTAACTAACGAACAAGTGCGGCGTCTCAGCCGCAATGTACGGGTAACGCGCCGAGGTTTAATATTTTAGAAAAAAATTGTTAAAAAATATTAATAATTTGTTTTGAATTTTTTGTTGCAGTGTATGCGTTGTATATTTAACATTAAATAGCACAGCATGATTTTCTTTATTTTATGTCCACCATGAAACTTTATACACAAATTCAAAAAAATGTGCGGCATAAATCCCGGATTTACCCTATACCAAAAATGTAATGGCAGGTAGGTCTGACCTAAATAAGCAGATTTCGTATAGGAATGTGGGTGCAGAAATGCAGCGTCGAGGCAGTAGAGGGTGCTGTTAAGTCCAGTGGATGATAGCGCTTTTCTAGATTGAATCGTCTTTCCCTCACGGATTTCGAGGAACATGCATCATTACACCAATGCGGAACTAACTAAACATACACACTTATTTTATATTGTGTTACGAAACAAAGAACAAAAATCAAATTATTATTTATGGAGATATATGAAATAAAAATTCCAAATCATCAGTTTAGTTAAACAGAAATTGCGCAATAAATAAGATATAAAAGCATACAAATAATTCTTCTGGATGTGATATTCTAATTTGGTTTACTTATACAAAATAGAATCTCACGGATTGTGAATGAAAGATAAATTATAAGTAAAAAAACTTTTAAAGACAATCTTTTACTAAAAGTGCTAAGGAGGAAAAAAATATCAAACGAAAATTTATTGTAAAATATAAATTTTTAAGAAAAAAATTAAATTAAAAGTGATTTTTTTCTTTATCAGTTTGTAAAAAAAAAATAAATAAATAAATAAAATGGATATACAATTTTAAATCCAGCTTCCTGAAAAATAAATCGATCAAATTCCTTTTTAGGATTGAAGCTGTATTAATTCACTCTTAAGCGGAAATGAATGATGGCACATTTACCAACGCATTATTTTGTAACGCATTTACCAACACATTATTTTGTTCAAACGCAGAACTATTTCTGAGTAAAATCAATGGCATTTTCCTGATCACATATGTGATAACATTTATGTACCCTTATTGGACAAGTGTTTTTGCTCCCTGACGGGAGGAAGAGGCAAATTTCAGATATATATTTTTAATTTCTTATTTCTAAAGAAGAACGTATTGTAATCTATATTTTTTTCGACTTCATATTTTTGACGGATTTTTACGTTTTAGGGGTCAGAGATACCAAAAAACATGTTTATGCAAAATGTTTGTCTGTCCGTCCGTATGCTCGTGTGTCCTTATGTCCGCTTTTTATCATCGAATAGTACATGAAGTTATACATAGAATAAAACCAAATTGTTTGTGTATGTTTTTGGCTAAAGGCAGCATGTTTTCCTTCAATTTGGAAATTTTCCACCGGAAGAGGGCGCTGCAATGGCGATTTTTGGGCCATTTTTATTATTGCTCCATCGAACAGTTTGTGAAGTTCTGCATAAAATTGAACCAATTGTTTTTTCGTTTTTGACTATGCCCAGAAGGTTCCTCCTTGAATTTGAAAATATTTCGCCGGAAGGGGGCGCTGTAATAGCGATTTGCGTGCCATTGTCATTATTGTACTATCGAGAACCGTCAGAAGTTATGATTGAATTGAACTAAATTTCAAGTATATGTTTTTGGCTATGGCAAACAAGTCCTCCTTGAATTTGGAAATATTTCTGCAAATGGGGATTGATCCCCCAAGGTGGCGATTTTTTTTGTTTTCTCATAGATTTGGTGTTCATAGGCTGTTCATGCAGCGGCTGCCAATTCGCATCCAGCTAAGCCGGCAATTCTCAAGCAGCTGATGTACAACAGAATAACGAACAATATTGATTTTAATAACTATTTTGATCAAGATTAACTTGTTTTTACTCCGATTAGTAAAATGAAGCAGAAACTTAAGATGAAAATCAATGGTTGTTTAGTACTTAAGTAATAACACTGATGGATTAACAGGTGTAACAACTTTTTAAATATTAATATGTATGAGAAAGAAGAAAGTTTTGGGATTGGCATATCCGACTAGTTTAAGAATGCTGCATTGTACTGGAAATATGTCATACCACCAAAACTTAGGTAAATTGTATCACAGGAAGTGTGTTAAAATTGTATTGCACGATTTGAGCCGAATGGACACATTAAGCAAATAAATAAAAACTTATAATAATAAAAAACTTCACTGTCTGGCATTTATTTTAAACAGTTGTGTTTTACCTACGCAAATAGTTTTTCCTTTAAAAATGAATCCCACATTTTGAACATAGCAACTTTGTTTGAATGTTTTATTTCGAAATTTTAAATCTGTTTCCCTTTTGAAATATTTCGTACGCTTGTTTCAAATCAGCGATTAGATTTCATTTTAATTCAAAATAATATAACACATAGTATTTTACCATGAGTCGATGAATGCATAAGCATAGGTCGATGTTCTGTATTAACTGCATTTGATATGAAATAAAACTTCAAATATTACCAATAAAACTGCATTAATTTGTCCAAATATTTATTTAACATGTTAAAGGCACTAAGGACCATTGAATACGAGTTTAGCATATTAAAACTACTTTAGGGATAAACTAACATACATTTTATTTACTCATTTTTTTAATACATTACGATTTAATTAAGTCCCGTAAAGTTCATTCTGAACCTATTTAAAAATTTGTTTGAAGAAAAATAAATTTAAAATTATTTCAGTGATATTTTAAAATCTTTGTAAGTATTTTCTGTAGTTTACATATGTAAGCTGCTAAAAGAGATAAGATATACGATATAATATGCTGAATTAAGAAATGCAATACTACATGTTAGCTTTAAGACCGTAAACAAAATATAATGAAGCTATATTACCAAGTATGTCTTAGAAAAAAGCATAATAAATAAGTTATTGTGCTTCGCAATTGCTAGTTTATTTAACTATAGAAGATTATAACTCGAATACTTGTCACAAGCATTATGAAACAAAAGCAGTTTTATGCAAAAGTCTTATTAAAATGAAATTTTAACTCATTTTAACATTGTTTTCTAGCTAAAATGTCTCGATAATATTTTAATGCTTTTAAAAGTTCTAAAAGGAATTATCTTCTCTAGATTGCCTAAGATTACCGTTCACTTTTTTTAAGTTGCTCTTTAGGGAAATTGCTTATGATTATCTTAAATATATTTTAAATGTAATTAGTAGAAAGAAGCTACTGAGCGAAACATTTTTAAATTTTCCTAATTCATGAAGACAACACTTGAAGGCTAAACATAATAATTATGTTTCTATATTGTATACTCTAAAAAAGTCTACTAAGAATTTTCTAAGAAACTGGGATGATTTTATGTAACGGCAGCATTAAAAATCCATGTAACAGATACACGTTTGCACTGTAAATCAAAAAACCTGTAAAGTTTCTAAGAATTTTTTAGGAAACTGGGATGCCTAGAACTTTTTATACAACTCCATCCCGGGTTACAGATAAAATTTTAGCAGGATTACCATAATTTCTGTAAATTCATTTGCAAAGATACAGATTTCTGTATCTTTACAAAAGCAAGTTTTGTAGATTTACCTCACTTTTTGTATAATGTACAGATAAAATTTTAGTAACATACAGATTTCTATAACTTTACATATGTAGATTTTTTTTCAGAAGATTATTAAAAGAATATTTTGCAAAGTATAATACACCTTCCCATAAAATGTTATTTGCATGTCAGAAAGAAATGAGGAAGACACATTTTTTTTATTATTATTCCAGAAAAGGAAGCATTATTATGGTAAAAAGATTATTTTTCCTAACCATACTTGTGCAATGTAAAAAAAAAAAATCTATAAAGCTTCTAAAAATTTTCTAGGAAACTGGGATGCCTAAACTTTTTATGTAATTGCAACAAAAAACATCATGTAACAGATTCGTGTTTACATTGTTAAAAAAAAAAAAATCTCTGTAAGGTTTCTAAGAATTGTCTAGCAAACTGGAATGCCTAGAAGTTTTTATCTAGCAGCAACAAAAAAATTTATCCCGGGTTACCGATAAGTATTAGTAAGTATACAGATTTCTGTAGCGTTACAAAAATAGTTTTGGAGATTTACATCTTTTTACTTTACACTGTACAGATATAATTTTAGTAAGCAAACAGATTTCTGTAGCTTTTTCAAAAACTAATTTTGTAGATTTACATTTTTTACGTGTGTAATCTTCATTCTAGGTTATACTTATTTTAAATAGCACTGTTTAAAATTTCAAATGAATCAATTTATTTCAGGGTTCTTCAGTGGCCGTGTTCCACTCGCCACAGGTGGAGATCCAAAGGCATTTTAGTAACTTGCCGTGTTATTTAGAATTGTCAAAGCGAAAATCTTCATACATTATTAGTTACCTATATAGAGCAACGTGTCTACAAATGACAATTAAACATCACGAAAATTCAGTAAGTTATGGACGAAAACGTGAACTACATTTTTTGTTGTTTAATTAAAGAACCTTATATTAAAGATCGTCTACAAAACGTGGGGGGAAATTGTAACTCATAATTTTCTGCAAATTATTGAAAAAGTTACGAATTTTAGGTTCAATATTTTTATCAATTCATAAATTCAAAGTTTTATCAGTTCGATGTTGAACCAACATATTTCTCATATTCCTACTTCATAATAAAAATTTTTAAAGTAAACATTTTTGGTTTATTTTTTTGTGAGTTGCTTTAAGATCAAATCTTTTGTCATAAATAATTTTTTGTGAATAATCATAGACTATTTACGGTACAGATTTGTCAAAAACTTAAATTTATATTACAATCTTAATAATCTATGATTATTTTTTTCCTCATAATATTTAGATATTCAGAGAATGGTCATTACAGAATCTAATTTCACCTGCAAGCTATAATATCGTTTTTCAGATATTAATCTATATTTTGGTACGATTATCAACGTCATTGATAATATATGCTAAAATAATAATCTCTCTTTGATTCCAAAAGGATTTGAATAAAATAAAATAGATTCCCATAATTTTTTTTTATCGATTTAGTGCAATAATTCAATTTCATACCCTAAATGAATATTTCCCTATTAATGAATTTGTATGAGAAATATATAGTTAAAAAAATAATATTTCATTCTGTATTTTTTATTTTTACAAAATTTTTATAAAAACTTAGAAAAGTAAAATTTGTTTTTAAATAATTTTTTTTCTTTCGTTTAGTTACTGATTCTTAAAATAAAGATTATGTAAATAAACTTTCGCTAATAGGATTAATTCTGATTCTACTTTTTTGAACGATATTGTTTGAATAAGATGATTTTACAAATAAAAGGGTAAGTACAAATAGCTTAAGCATACTTACTATGAACAAGATTTTTTTTTTCTATGAGAATTTAAATATTTTTTATATTAAAGAATGTTTTTTTTTAAATTCCATTACTTAGTCACCATGAAATCACCTTTTCCATGAAAAAAATATCACACTATTTAATGTAAGCACGATAATGTTATGAACAAAGAAAATTATATCAATTGAAAAATATTAATATTTGAACGTTTTTAAGTGACCTTATTAAGGTATCTTCTTTTAAAGATGCAAACAATTTAATATATTTCATAAAATGTATTCTTAAATGTACAAAAGTAAAAATAACTGTGTAGAAACCTTTAATGAAACTAAACCTGTTGTTCGGGTTCTAAAAATTTGGCCACGTTAATTTTGTAATTATTTTCTATGTCAATAAGAATTGATTTTAGTATTACAGCGTGAAAACGTTTATTTTGTGCTAATTAATTTTCATCAAAAAGTAATGAATTATCAGAAAATAAATGTCATAATGTTATATACATTATATGTCCTTAGTTACTGCATTTAATGAGAAAGCGTGTGCAGCATTAACCGCTGAAGCCGCCTTAGCTAATTGTCATTCCGGACACTAATTACAGCAAATTCAAGATAAACTTAGTTCTACTTACGTTCTAAAGAGAGGAAAAGACAGTAGATCTATTTGCTATATTTGTAAGCATTTTCTTCTCCATTTTAGTTATTATAATTTTTAATACGAAATGTTTATTTATATAAGTTAAATTGGTCAATATTTCTTTTACTTTATGCTCAAGCATCTAAAGTTTCATTTCAACGTAAATCTGGAATCTTTGCGTCATCCCTCTTGATATGAAATAATTCTAAAACTCCCACTATATTTGATAAATAAGAGAACTATTTCGACTTAATTTTATGATAAAAATTATATTTTGTATAATTATTCTTTACAAAACCAAATTTGAAATCAGAATCTAAGTTTACCGTCAAGCTATCACATCCTTTTACACATATTAATCTGTATTTTGATACAGTTATCAACGTTATTATTAATACATGCTAAAATAAGAATCTGTCTTTGATCACAAAAGGGTTTGGTAAAATAAAATAGATTCTTATAATTTTTTTCGCTATTGATTTAAAGCAAAATTTCAGTTTCGCACATTATATAGCGTGAAAAGGAACATTTCCATATTAATGAATTTTTATGAAAAATATATAAATAAAATGTAATCTGTTTAATCTTTGTTTTTAATTTTCACAGAATTTTAATAAAACCAAGAAAAATAAAATCTCCTTTTAAATATTTTTTGTTTCGCTTTTTTATTAACTGATTCTTAAAATAAAGATTAAGTCAATAAACGTTTTCCTAATAGGATTAACTCTGATCCTCCCTTTTTTTTTGGGGGGGGGGAGTGGGGGGGGAATGACATTGTTTGAATAAAATGTTTATTCAAATAGAAAAGTAAGTACAAAAAGCTTAAACATATTTGTATGAAGAAGGACTTTTTTCAAGTCTATGAAAATTTATTATCAATGTCAATTATCAAAGTCATTGTTAATACATGCTAAAATAAGAATCTGTCTTTGATCACAAAAGGGTTTGGTAAAATAAAATAGATTCTTATAATTTTTTTCGCTATTGATTTAAAGCAAAATTTCAGTTCCGCACATTATATAGCGTAAAAAGGAACATTTCCACATTGATGAATTTTTATGAAAAATATATAAATATTTTATTTTCACAGAATAAAAATATATAATTTTTTATTTTCACAGAATTTTAATAAAACCAAGAAAAGTAAAAACTCTTTTTAAATATTTTTTGTTTCGCTTATTTATTAACTGATTCTTAAAATAAAGATTAAGTCAATAAACGTTTTCCTAATAGGATTAACTCTGATCCTCCATTTTTTTTTTTGGGGGGGGGGGGGGATGACATTGTTTGAATAAAATGTTTATTCAAATAGAAAAGTAAGTACAAAAAGCTTAAACATACTTTGTATGAAGAAGGACTTTTATCAAGTCCATGAAAATTTATTATCAATGTCAATTATCAAAGTCATTGTTAATACATGCTGAAATAAGAATCTGTCTTTGATCACAAAAGGGTTTGGTAAAATAAAATAGATTCTTATAATTTTTTCGCTAATGATTTAAAGCAAAATTTCAGTTCCGCACATTATATAGCGTAAAAAGGAACATTTCCATATTAATGAATTTTTATGAAAAATATATAAATATTTTATTTTCACAGAACAAAAATATATAATTTTTTCTTTTCACAGAATTTTAATAAAACCAAGAAAAGTAAAAACTCTTTTTAAATATTTTTTGTTTCGCTTATTTATTAACTGATTCTTAAAATAAAGATTAAGTCAATAAACGTTTTGCTAATAGGATTAACTCTGATTCTCCTTTTTTTTTTTTTTTTTTTTTTTTTGAATAAAATGTTTATTCAAATAGAAAAGTAAGTACAAAAAGCTTAAACATACTTTGTATGAAGAAGGACTTTTTTCAAGTCTATGAAAATTTATTATCAATGTCAATTATCGAAGTCATTATTAGTACAGGCTAAAATAAGAATCTGTCTTTGATCACAAAAGGGTTTGGTAAAATAAAATAGATTCTAATAATTTTTTCGCTATTGATTTAAAGCAAAATTTCAGTTCCGCACATTATATAGCGTAAAAAGGAACATTTCCATATTAATGAATTTTTATGAAAAATATATAAATAAAATGTAATATTTTTACTCTTTGTTTTTTATTTTCACAGAATTTTAATAAAACCAAGAAAAGTAAAATCTCTTTTTAAATATTTTTTTTTGTTGTTTCGCTTATTTATTAACTGATTCTTAAAATAAAGATTAAGTAAATAAATGTTTTGCTAATAGGATTAACTCTGATTCTCCATTTTTTTTTTTTTTTTTTTTTTTTTTTTTTTTTTTTTTTTTTAATGATATTGTTTGAATAAAATGTTTATTCAAATAGAAAAGTAAGTACAAAAAGCTTAAACATGTACTTTGTATGAAGAAGGACTTTTTTCAAATCTATGAGAATTTAGATCTTTTTTAATTTATAAGGGTTTTTTTTTTATTTCTATTACTTAGTCGCACATAATCTTCTCCATAAAAAATCGAACTACTTAATCTAAGCACGATAATGCCATAAAAAAAAAACAATTTAACAAATTAAAACGACCATTTGGAAAATGATTTTTTCGAAGACTAAAATTTAAGGCATAAAAAATCGCACGGAGTTGATCATACATTACGACACCTTGGATTAAACATAACATTCCTGGACCCATCATGAACAAATTTTAAAAAGAATTTCAATTTTACATTTTTCGGTACTGTAAATTTTTAAACTTCTACGGAGCTGGTCATACATTACATACGCCATGGATTAAACTTTAATATTCCTGGACCAATTTTAAATGAAATTTCATTTTTAAACTTCTACACATCCCACAATATTACTTTTTAGACCTTCGTATAGAGGAAAAAATGTACTTTTAAATGCAATTTGTTTGAAAGCTGTATCTCAATTTGTTTCTGAGTTATTAATTTTCTTTTTGTACTTTTTTTTGTAGTTTTAATTACTCTTTTGTCTTAGTGGCAACAGAAGTATAATCTCTGTTGAAAGTAAAGAGAAAATACAGATTACTATATAGACCAATCAGAACACAAATAAAATGCGGATTCAACTAATAAAACGCTTCAGATATGTTTTTGATTTCCTACCCTGACCGAGGACAATAACCATTTTTCCAAATGGTTGATAATACTAATTAAAAATATTAATTTTTCAACTTTTTAAGTGGTCCCATTAAAGCAACTTCCTTTAAACATATAAACAATTTAATATATTTCTTAAATTTTATTTTTGAATAAACAAAAAAGAAAAGAAAGAAAGAAAGAAATTACTTATAGAAAAGCATTAGAAACATTTTATGAAACTAAACCTGTTGTTCTGGTTCTAAATTTTTTATGCACGTTAATTTTGTAATTATTTTTTATGTCTTGCTTGAATTGATACATACTTAATGTTTAAGCACGAAAACGTCGATTTTGTGTTAATTAATTCTCATAAAAAAGTATTGAATTATCAGAAAATAAATGTTGTAATGTTATATATATTATACATTCTTAGTTAATGCAGTTAATGCAGCATTCCGGACACTAATTACATCAAATTGAAGATGAAATCAGTTTTTCTAAATCATCCTAATGTTACCGAAGTAATTACTGAATGCGAACATATTGTTCAAGCGGCTCCTAGGGATCATAGAGAAGAAGTAAGGAATATATTTTTTAACGCAGCTAGTAAATTTAATGAAAGTTCTAATGCTCCTGTCAATATATCATACAGATCAAAAAGTGAAAAACAGATTAAAAACATTAAGAGAATAAAATCATACAAAGATATTTCCATAATAGAGACTTATAAATCTAATTGCTTGGCTTTCCTTAATGGAAATGAGTAAATTAGTAAAATGCAGGATTGTATCGATAAAATGAATTGTAAAACCGTCAAGCATAACCCATTACGTAAACTTTGTGACAAAACCAAAAAGATCATTGAAAAATGAAAATGTCCGGATTTCATGAAAATTAAATTAAGGTTAAATTAATTAGCTGTCATACCTAAATTAGAGGGTAAAATGAAAGATCATGAACAAGATTGATTGTCCTCTTCGCCCGATTGTGACAAAATGCCAAGGTCCTACTTACTTCTTAGAAAAAGCATACGTTTCCCCACTACAACAGTTGTTGCCTCCTTCCGTATTTACAGTGGACTCTACTACAGATTTCATTGAGAAAATCAAGAAGATCAAAATCTCTGAAGATTGTATTTTAGCAAGTTTGGACATTGTTTCCCTTTATCCATCCATAGATACAATAGAACCTAGAACATTTTATCGATAATGCAGAAACTTTTGATCTGCCCATAAAGAACACTTTAAAAAGTGGGTTAAATTTAATTATTTCAAGTAACTTTTTTTTTTTTGATAATGTTAATTATGAACAATCACGTGGTGCTCCGAAGGGATTCCCAATATCTGGCCTTCTGGCGAATTTAAATTACGCCCCCTTGAATCTAAAATTCTCAGTACTTTTGAGATAGTTCCTTTAGTATGGTTACGTTATGTAGACATACATTTTATTATTTGGCGAGGGAATATTGATGAGTTGCTGTGTTTCATACAGCAATTAAATGAACTTGACAATATTATAAAATTTACTTTTGAACTAGAAACAGGGGGAAAATTACCTTTTTTAGATGTTGATTTACAAAGAAAAGGGAGAGAGTTAATTCGTTCAGTTTACCGAAAACCTATCGTGGATTTAAACGTTATACCCTCCGATGCATGTACCCCAGTGTCTTATAAATTATTCTCCTTCAGGTTCCTAATTTATCGTGCTTTCAGGATTTCCTCCGATATAAATCTAGGGGATGAATTAGGGAAAATTAAATGTATGGCTATCCATAATAGATATCAGGTAAAATTAATTAACAAATTGATTCAGAGCTCCTTTGATAAAATGTACACGGACGCTTTTAAAAATAAAAATAAAACTATTATTGAAGTTAATATGAAAAGGGTTGTGGCAAATTCTTTCCCGGGTTTTTTTGAATATATAAAAAATCATTTAAGAAATTTTGGTTTATGTTTAATCGCGCAGCCTCCTCCTAAATTAAAGATGCTTTTAAAAACTAAAATTGATCTTATTAATAGGGATGACCTCGCAGGAGTTTATATGATCCCATTTATTAGGAAGGGGGAATCAAAAATCATTATACAGGGGGATTCATAATGAATGTGATAAAAAGAAAACATGATTGTGAACGTTGTAATTAATATATTTAGAAAATTCAAATTTCCCTCAAAACTACATTTATTGAAGTTTCTACAGGTGTTCAATATGTGCCCCTCCGGTGACACGACAAATGTCTACACAGTAATCAAGCTCCTGCCACACTCGTGATAGCATATCCCCTGAGAAGGAGTTCAACACTGCAGTTATCCGTTGCTTCAGTTCCTCTAAGTCCTGAGGAAGTGGAGGCACAAACACCTTGTCTTTAACGAAACCCCAGAGAAAAAAATTACAGGGTGTTCACGAATTCTTTCAACCACTTCGGATTTTGTTTCTTTTCGTCCTGGGCTTTTGTTCTTGCATAAGCAGCCGGTATCCTGGAGCTGCTTCACCCACCTGCTTATGTTATGCCGATGCGGTGGTTGTTTACAAAATTTCGTGCGAAAATGCCTTTGCACAATAGTTACCGAGGAGGTTTTGGCATATTCGAAAACGCAGTACGCTTTCTCCTGCATGAACGACATTTGGTTTAACAGTGCCTCTAGCGGCGAGTTCCTCATTCGATGATTTTTCCCTGTTGCCAAATAAAACTTGTATAATTGTAATGGCAGAATACATTTGTTTCGGCTGAATAAATCATTACGGCAGTTACACTGCGCTATTCTTTTTGGCCCATTCATTATGAATCACCTTGTATAGGTATAACCCAACGAAAATTCAATATCAGATGTAAAGAACATATATCGGACATGAAATATAATAGAGGTAATACTGCTTTATCCCGGCTGAATCAAATAGAAAACATCAACAAACTTTTTAACGAGAGTAGAAAAATCTACAGGTCTAATTTTTATTTACAATGATTTATAAGAGAATCCATTGAAATTTATTTAAGAGGTTCAGGAGTTTGTAACGATACACTATCTTTTCGTATCCCGAATTTATAGGCTGAATGATTGGACAACTTACGGAGTCGCGACATAGACATAGGGAGGGAACACGTCGACATAGGGAACACGTGCGATCGCGAAAATATTATATGATTACTTGTTTATATTCGATTTTTTTTTTTTTTTTTTTTACATTATTTCATATGCATTGCATTTGTAATTTTCTGTTATACATTCTGATGACGACTCAGTGAAAGAGTTAAAACATGACAATATAGATTTTTAATTTACTTTTAATGTCTATTTATAACGGCTTTTAAGCAAATAAATATTTTAATATTGTGATATGGTTACTAGTGGATGTAATTTTGGCTTATTATTCGTACTTATTTACATTCGAAATCAGTTTTACTTAACTTCTAAAGAGAGGACGGGACAGTAGATCTATTAGATATATTTTGAATCATTTACTTTGCATTTTTAGTTATAATATGTGTTGTTTTAGAAGAAATGTTTTTTTTTTCATATAAGTTAAATAAAAATATATTTCATTTACATTACGCTCATGCATCTAAACTTCCGCTTCAATATAAAAGACGAATCTTTACATCATTCCTCATTAAATGAAATAATTCAAAAACTTCCACTTTATTTGATAAATAAGTGAAATATTTTCTCAAGTACTTTTATAATAAAAATTTATAATTAGTAAAATTATTTTTTACAGAATCAAAATTGAAATCACAATGTAAGCTTACCGTCATGCTATAACATCCTTTTACAGATATTAATCTGTATTTTGATACAATTATCAAAGTCATTGATAATACATGCTAAAATAAGAATCTGTCTTAATCGCTAAAGTATTCCGTAAAATAAAATAGATTCGCAAAAATGTTTTGATAACTATTTAAATCAAAAGTTCAGTTTCACACCTTATATTTAGAATAAATAGTCAAGCGCGAGTATTACTCGCGCTCAGAGGGTTCCGTACAATAATATATGAATTAGTAAGTGTATTATTAAAAGTGACAGTTGTTAAAAGAATACTAAGATTTTGTCAAACTATACAATGTAGGGTTGGGTATGACTGTGCACACTAGAAAAGTGTAAATGGGTATGCCACGTAAGTTAGAGGTATGGAACCTAAATAATATCAAATATAGCTATTGTGTATAATTTTATTTTTTAATCTTATCCTAATCTGTTTAAAATGAACATAATTCTGGGCTGGCAATAAAAGTGTTGCTTATTTAAACTTCATTTGACATTTCATAAACCTAAATTAGGCACAATGATAATCTTTTCTTTTTACAGTGAACCTAAAGCAAAACCTTTGTTCAAAATTGAACATAGCATTGTGCTATGTGCGCTTCCAAAGGACGTCGCAAGATGCAACGCCGCTTTGGTCCGTGACACTTTTTTTCCATATAAGTTTTTAGTTAACCTTTAAAGACACGGTAGGTGTATTGAGAGGCCTTCAATGCAAATAAGTCGCGAATCCCATAGTATTTATGTGATTAATTCTAATTAAATTATTTTTTTCAACAATTTGACGTTTATTGCTTTTATACTGCTACTGGGCATTCCATTACACAAATATATCCTTAGCATTTGTTATCTAGGCTTTAAAAGCCAATGAAGCATAGAGTAGGCCGCCCCTGTCATGTATTGTCAATGTATTCCAAACCGTCTGTGTCTTTAAGGGTTAATATCTCGGCTAATTACCGGCGATTTTTTTCGAAAATCATGCTCAACAATGTCTTTATATTTCTGCTATAATAGGTACTTCCAGCGCTGCTCAACACTTTTGCTGAATGCCCGTAAATCGAAATGTGTGTGCAACGAAAAAATACAATTTTCTCAAAAACTATGTGCCCTACGGTAATTGCTCTAATTTTCCTGCAAGGTTTAAATTAACGTCTACTACCTCTAAGTTTTTCGTAATTTTAATTTCAGTAGATTCGGAATTAGATGGGGGAGGGGGGGGCATATTTTTGCTCTACATTTTCGACCATAACTTTAAAAGTATCATACCTAAAATTAAATGAAATATAATTTTGAGTTCAGTGTTTCACACAATATCCCACACGATATGCAAAGAAAGGATTTTTTTCCCAAATAACATAATTTGTCCCTCGGCATTTTTCCTAAATATAAGGGCTGTGACAGACTAATAGACAGACATAGGAGTGATCTTATAATTGTTCCGTTTTAACTTTTTAAGTATAGAACCCTAAAAATGAATATTTCCCTATTAATGAAATTGTATGAGAAATATGTCGTTAAAAAATTAATGTTTTTATTGTGAATTTTTTTACTTTTACATAATTTTAATAGCACCTAAAATGTAAAACCTCTTTTTAATTAATTATTTATTTCGTTTATTTACTGACTGATTCTTAAAATAAAGTTAAAATAAATATACGTTTCGCTAATAGGATTAATACTGATTCGCCTTTTTTGAACGATATTTGTTGAATAAGATGTGTTTTTTTACAAATAAAAAATAAGTGCAAAAAGATTAAAAATACTTTCTGTGATGGATTATTTTTAATTTATGATAATTTAAATATTTTTTATATTATTATTTTTTAATTCCATTACTTAGTCACACATTCCTTTCTCCGTACAAAAATCCGCACAATTTAATGTAAATACGATAATGTTATAAATTAAAAAATATAATAATTTTTGAACATTTTAAGTGGTCTTATTAAAGAATCTTCCTTTAAAGATACAAACAATTTAATATATTTCTTTTAATTTAATCTTGAATACACAAAAAGCATTTTAGTAGAGACATTTAATGAAACTAAACACCTGTTGTTCGGGTTCTAAAAATTTGGCTACATTAATTTTGTAATTATTTTGTTTATGTCTTATATGGACATATACATGTTTAAAGTTTAAGCACGAAAACATCGATTTTGTGTTAATTAATTTTCATAAAAAGTAGAGAATTAAAAAAAAATTATAATGTGACAAATACATTTTATGCCCTTAGTTACTGCAGTTAACCCCTCACTGACAAACCCGTGTAAAACATTCGACTAACAGGTGGAAGTGGTAGCGTGGAACTTCAGTCAAGCGGAGGCCCAAGTAATAATTAAATCAAACAATTTATTTAAATGCATAAGATAAATTAATATTTCTTGACTAATACTTGAATTTAAAACTATTTTATATTTTTAGGTACTTTACAGCTCGCGACAATGTTCATTAAAGGCTTAATGTTCAGAGTATAGGTTTAGCATTCAGATTCTACTGGATTCTTTCTCGATATAAATCCAAAATCCTGTCACAATAGTCTCGTAAGAAACAGCTGCCTCTGTTTTCTTGTGTATACCAATCCGTTGTCAACTACTCATATCTCGCGGTTTCCACCGGAGAAATCTTACCCTGCCCGAATCGGCAGACTGCTTCGGACCTGTCCGAAATCTCAGCCTCAAACTTTTTGAGAGCAACTCCCTCCTTGGGATCCCAAACACATCTTCCCGTTAACTTCATTTTTTTCCACCAAGGCTATCTATATCACACTCAAGACCCACTCAGTTTCTAGGTTGAATGACATCACTAACAAGCTTCAATCTCATAGGCCAAGAGAGACCCTCGCTGCTAGCGTGAGAAAATTTCGCATCTAGTTTCATTTTTAAATTGTCCTGGGAAAATATCGGCAAACTTGCTACTTAAAAGGGATTCCGTAACTCCTCTTTTTTTTCTCGCAATTCTCCTTTTCAGTCAACCTTTAAGATTGGTTTAGATGGATTGATTCTTTTTATAATTTCCTGCAGAACCTTGAGACTTAGAAATATTTTGAGCTGTTATGCTTATAAATTGCTTTTCCTATCTAGAGTTCTCTTTTGAAAATATATGGGGCTTTTTTGTGAATTCCATTGGATTCTTCACAATACCCCCGCCTTTAAATGATATTTCGACTGCAAGACGTAATATCTGCAAAGAAAAGGTTAGCTCATATATTAGAGTGGCCCTCCTTTATATATCTCACTCACCTCTTTCACAAAAAACTTTTCATACAGTTTACTTTTAACTTACTAATGCTGAGTACATTTGATTATGAAATTTTACTTTTAAAAGACAAAACACATTTAAATTTTACACTATGACATCTACACAAAATAAGATGAAATTTAATATGTACACATAGTTAAATCGAATTCGACTCACTTATGTACACTTAGTTAAATCGAATTCAACTCACTTGATCCGGCGCTAAATTTCTAACTGCTAGAGCCTGTCATGTGAAGGCCTATTTCTATATTTAGGATAGTGTTTCGGACGTGAATCTTCGTTTGTCAACATATTTATTTTCTCCGCGTTTTTTCTTGTGGTTTTTGTCTATTTACACGATAATTTTGCAACTTCTCGTGTCTACCTGTGGCGCTCGCCACACAATAAGCCGTGAACATTTTAGAGTCGCTCGTCCTCCGACTAATCCGTCTCGTAACACTTTCGCGCTCTTTATTCCCGTCCAAATCCTTTACTAGATTTTCTGACCTGAGATACTTTTTGTTCTCGTTATTTCTACGCCAAAATTCTCTTTTGTTCCTTCTCAGTGTTATTTTCACCGACGTATCCCTTTGATTATCCGATCTATGTATACTTTGACACGCCTTATTTGCCTGTGTTAAATCCTCACACTCATAATGCGATTTTTCTAACACCTTTTTCAGTTTGACGTCTCGTATGGGGCAACCCATCTCATGATCCCCTTTGACATCTTTCTTTTTTCTTTTATTCGATCCTAAAACCTGATTTTCCTTTTTCGTGAGTGATACGGTATTATCCTTCCTTCCCTCCCAATTCTCATATCTCGTTTTTGACCGGGTACCTGCCATTTCCTTTCTTTCTCCCAAGTTCACGGTCGTCAATTTTGAGTTGTCCTCTCTCATCTTATTCTCGTCCCTTCGGGATGGATTCCCGTTTTCGTGTTTCGTTTTCGCTTTGTTATGGATGACCACTGCATCTGAAATCTGCATTTTTTTCCTTTTAATATCATCAATTAATTTTTGAGTTTTGTTACCCAAAATATAGTAGGATAAATTCGTCTTTCTGTCCGTCACGATAGCTTTTGTTTTTATGCTCCCGAGTCCTTCAATTTTTAAAACAACTTCGGCGGTCGGTAAGCGACGAGTATTGTTCATTAACGGCTGTCTAACTCGAATGGTGCCACCGTCTAATTGATTGGGTTTAATAAATTTCGTCGAAATAACATCATATTGACTTCCACTAGCTCTTAAAGTTGTGCATTCCCTTCCGTTGATTAGCGCGCGGCTTAGATAAGGCTTAAAACTTTCTTCAAAATTTGTACTTCCGCTAATATGATGAACGCTGGTAATTTGCTCTCCATTTCTTTTGTTTTCGGGACAATTGACCTTCAAATGGTTTGGGCTCGAGCAAATGAAACACTTAATAGCCCTTTTTCGCTCAAAGATTTTAGGTAGATTTCGTAAGAAATACTACCTATTGCAGTCGTTACCATGGTGCGACTTTTGAAAAATTCCTTCATAACTTTTCATTATAGAACCCCAGGAACCCAAAACCACCTAAAAAGTTTATATATATATATAAATATATGTATGTATGTATGTACTAAATTTTGTACGCACGATAAAAGTCGCAATTATGCACGGATTGTCCTCAAACTCGCCAACAACTTTGATATGGCTAATATCTCGGCGGGGATTGAAAATGGGCGAAATCGGCCCAAGAGGGTGGAAATGAGGAGGGTTCAAAATTTTGAATACTGTCTTAACATGATTCTGATATAACCGGCTGTTACACAACAATGGCAGGAAAAAAATAAAAGTTTTTCGTTATAGCAGTTGCCATCAATTAAAAAAAAACAATAAAATTCTCACCACAACAATTACTTTTCTAATGCAAAATTTTCACGTGTAAAATTAAATAGTTTGACAAATTGAAAACAAATTGAATATTACGTCATAAGTTTTCTAGAGCAAGATTTCAGCATGAAAACTCAAAATAAAAAAATAGTTTGACGAATTAAAAAAATATGTATATTGCGTCATATTGGAAATATAATGGATCTCAGCAAGTGAATATGTAACGCCATGTGAGTTTGAAGAAACGTATTAAAACATGATAAAAACCCGACTATGGAAATATTAACATATTTTAACACTTTAAGGTTCTCTGAATTTTTTGTAGCCATTTTTTAAACCTATTCCATATACATGTGTGTGTGTATTCGTGTATATTATAATTTTCACAAAAAGTTTAGCTCCCTACAGTTCACTCGTTGTGAAGAAACTGGGTTTATCTCTAATCTTGATTTAAGTTTTGTTGGAGAATTTAGTATTTAACTTCGAAATCTACCTCCGCCTGTAGGCCCGAGCCGGCAGGGACTTTTTTCCCTTTCTTTCTCTATATTTCGTTCTCTCCAGTTAGTTTTGGTTTCGTAATGCCCCCCTCTCGTTTCGTCTTCATTTTCCATTTTCTCATCCCGCGAATTTTCTTCGAATTTTAGCTTTTTGTTCCACGATTTTTTTGATGCCCCTTTTATAGTTTCGTATTCGTCCAGATCCTTAGCTAGTGTTCCTGGATCTTTATATTTGGCCCACGAATCTATAAAATGTCCCCTTAAATCCGCTGGGGCACGCCTCTTAATTTGTTCTGTGATTAGCAAATCTTTTAACTCCGTGAAATTCGTAATATCAAGATCATTTAACCATCCTTCTAGAAAGCTATTTAGTTCAAAAATGAGGTCTTTCCACGGACTATTCGGGTTTCGTAAATGTTTATTTAGTTTTTGTCTATAAGCCTCGCCACTCAATCTAAAGCGAGCTAACAGGATAGACTTCACATGTTGAAAGTTGTCAACCCGGTCTGTCGGTTCGCGCAAAATCAATTCAGCTACTTCTACGGGCAACAAAGCTAATAAATGCGTGACCAGATCCTCCTTTTCTATCCCAGACCTTAATGCCTGTCGTTCAAACAAGTTTAAAAATAGAGTTATATCCGAACGTTCTGGATCAAAACGATGCATTATAGTTTTTAGCGTTAATTTAGGTCTTTCCGATCCGTTACCGGAAGTCGAGTTACGCCTCCCTGAATTTTGAGTTAACTTTAATTGCTCTAATTGAAAATTTCTCTCTTTTTCTTTCTCTTCTTTTTCTTTTTTCTCTCTTTCTAAAAGACGTAGATCTCCCCTATCTTTCACTATATATCCCACTTGTGTTAATGCGAAGTCGGCATCATAATCGTCCGCGGTCTCTATCTTTTGGATAATCGTCGCGATTATGTCACTTTCTTCTATCTGAACCCCTAATACCTCTGCTAAATTTTGCAGATCAGCCTTTCGGCAATATTTCAATGCCGTTATTTTCGCCATTATCTATCGATTTTATATTCCTACCGATACTACAAAGATAACCTAACGATTTCCCTCTTTATTTATTTTTTTTTCAACTACCTCAGAAGATGTGAATTTGACACTTCACCGAGAATATTCTAACCTTATCTACTGCTATAAAATGGTTTTCAAACGTATTCACAATATACATAAATAAATTAGCAATACTATAATAAATTTCAGGCATTCTACGTTTTAGAGTTATTTTCGAAAAAGAAGTATAATTTTTCCACTTTTTACATTCCCTACACCCACAAAGTATAGAACATAATAAAAAATATTTCCAAAGGCTAACACACAGGTAAACAAACAGTAACAAGGTAAACAATTTTCCCTATTTTACTTAGAATTGAACACTCCTTGCAACCTTTTCATATGCTTTTTCTATTTTGAATACAAGTATATATTTAGGAGAATCAATCATTAAACAATCCAAATTGATTCTAAAATATTTTTCGAGCAAACTTTCCTCACAATGGCACTTTTCTTACATGATCTATTTTTTTTTTTTCGCCTTAAGAATCTAGTTCGATTCTAGTTTTCTGTATTCTTAATTTTAAAAAATTTCAAAATTTCAAACCAATGACAAAGGGTATCAGCTCACTTGTACTATAATTAATTAATAAGTTAATAATTTTCTTATTTTAACTAACCAATTTTTCAATTTTAAAATTTTCATTTACCTCAAAACAAAAGTTTTCCTTTAAAATATTAATTTCTTATCAACATTTCAATTAATTAATAAATTAAGAGCCACTCAAAATAATGAGCTTACCTTTTGTTTTGCTGGGGCATTTTCTCTCGGGAACTGTACTGCACGGCACTACACTGCACTTACAACTATTTTATATTTTTGGGTACTTTACAGCTGGCGACAATGTTCATTAAAGGCTTAATGTTCAGAGTATAGGATTAGCATTCAGATTCTACTGGATTCTTTCTCGATATAAATCCAAAATCCTGTCACAATAGTCTTGTAAGAAACAGCTGCCTCTGTTTTCTTGTGTATACAATCCGTTGTCAACTACTCATATCTCGCGGTTTCCACCGGAGAAATCTTACCCTGCCCGAATCGGCAGACTGCTTCGGACCTGTCCGAAATCTCAGCCTCAAACTTTTTGAGAGCAACTCCCTCCTTGGGATCCCAAACACATCTTCCCGTTAACTTCTTTTTTTTCCACCAAGGCCATCTATATCACACTCAGGACCCACTCAGTTGCTAGGTTGAATGACATCACTAACAAGCTTCAATCTCATAGGCCAAGAGAGACCCTCGCTGCTAGCATGAGAAAATTTCGCATCTAGTTTCATTTTTAAATTGTCCTGGGAAAATATCGGCAAACTTGCTACTTAAAAGGGATGCCGTAACTCCTCTTTTTTTCTCGCAATTCTCCTTTTCAGTCAACCTTTAAGATTGGTTTAGATGGATTGATTCTTTTTATCATTTCCTGCAGAACCTTGAGACTTAAAAATATTTTGAGCTGTTATGCTTATACATTGCTTTTAATATCTAGAGTTCTCTTTCGAAAATATATGGGGCTTTTTTTGTGAATTCCACTGGATTCTTCACACCCGTGTTAATACGTTCACTAAGCTCCAGGTTTCACGGCAATACAAGCAATATTTAAAGTAATATAATTCTATTAAATGCAAAGGTGTATGTAACATTAACTGCTAAAGCTGCTTTAACTAATTGACATTTCGGACATGATTACATCAAATTCAAGATAAAATCAGTTCTATTTAACTTTTAAAGAAAGGAGGGAGCAGTTGATCTATTCGTTATATTTATAATCATTTACTTGCCAGTTTTAGTTATTATCTGTGCTTTTTAGAGGAAATGTTTATTTATATAAGTTAAATTGAGCAATATTTGCTTTACTTTATGCTGATGCATCTAAAGTTCCATTTCAATGTAAATCTTGAATCTTTCAAATATTCCTCTAGAAATGAGATAATTCGGAAACTTCCACTATATTTGATAAATAAAACAAACATTTTGGCAACTAATTTTATCATAAAAAATTATATTTTGTATAATTAATTTTTATAAAATCATAATTGACTGAAATTCCATTTAGTTATATAAGCATAGATATAGTATTACAAGCGTACTTAATATGTGGAAAGATTATTTAACTTCTCTCGGATATTTACAATGTCGTACTTTTATATAATTATCTAAAATTTACCATGATAAAAAAGTCATATAAATAACTTTAACTTGCTATCTCGGCAGCTTTCATTATCCCATAGTGTAAAGTTAAATTATATTCTTTTGTCTAAAGCTATCTTTACATTTTAATTGACAATAGATAATATTTATGAAGGAGCTTTTCTACTAATCATACAAATTTAATATAAACTTGATAGTACCTGTCAAGGTTTGACAGTAAATAACTTCATTAGACAAATTCTTGGATTTTTAGTTGGTTACTTTTAAATTAATTATTGAAATCGTGACAAATTTATACATTGTAGAAGTGATTCTAAGTTCTTTAAGATAATAAAGTTTTCTTTTAGCCTAACTTATTCAGTGAAGTGAAAGAATTTTAAGTTTATAATTTACAACTAATTATGCTTGCTTTTTATCAGAAATGTACCTAAAAATATTGGGTAGAGAATTTATTTTTACTTACTACAGTCTCATTTTTTTTATAACAATATTTATTTATTATTATTTTTTTTAACTATACGAGCATTAAAAGCTGCCATGAATTTTATTTTAACAGTTCCATTCTCTAAACGCCTAAATTTAAAACTTGATGCTGCTAAAGATTTATAATATAAGGTAATTCCGGGATTTATGCCGCACATTTTTTTGAACTTGTGTATAAAGTCCCATGGTGGACATAAAAGTTAAAAAAAATCATGCTGTGCTATTTAATGTTAAATATACAACACATGTACTGCGACAAAAAAATTCAAAACAAATTATTAATATTAAAAAAAAAAAAAAAATTCTAAAACATTACACTGCGGCGCGTCACCGTACATTCAGCCGCACTCGTGCGGTAGTTATGCCGCGCTTGTAATAAGAACAGAATGAAGTTATAAATAAAAATATTAAAAAAAAAATTTCATATCTGGACTATAATTATGGATGTAATAACAAAATAAAACTAAATGAGTACAATGAAACGTATTAGTAGATTCAAATTAATAATTGTTGCCTACTTTCACTATTAAAATTATCGACTTATTTTTTTACATTAAATTTTAATTGTTATTATAGCAACAACGTAACATCAATGTATTAGAAAGGGAAAAGAAAAGAAGTAAAATTGTGTTTACATAATTTATTTGTTAACCATTTCGGGACCGGCGGCTTTTACACAAATTTTATTCGGTTGGTACCACTTTTTTAAAAGAAGTTACTTTTACTTATATAATCATGAAAATGCTCTAATTAAACAGAGCAAATATTATTTTTCTAATTTACTGGGGCCAGAAACAAATTTTGTAAGCTCTTTATGAAGATACTTAAATGCACCTATGGTCCCGAATGGGTTAAGAGATCGACTTCAATCTACAGAAAAAGTGTCGAAAAAGGTCTTTATGTAATTACATTTAAACACATGATGCAACAAAGCCAATCAACTTTCTCTTTTTTGGAGAAGTTTACAAAGAACGTCTGCGTTACGCGTAATCCAATTTTTCATTATTATCATCTTGACTTGCATCTTTCTTGCTCTTCTTACTTTTTATTTATTGCTTTTTCTCCTTTGGTTTTAGTAAACTTGATAACATGCCTAACATGGTTAGTCTGTGCAAAAAGAAAAGGGAACGTTAATAACATTTAATCATCCCGTACAAAAGAAACTGCGGCATGTATACCGGAATAGGAGTGCGGCATGTATCCCATTTTGCATGGTACAGATGTCGGCCATCAAAGTTAACTGCCATCGCTAAGGGGAATGGCGTAATCATACACACAGTACTCTATACAAATGCTACACTTAGTTTTGACTTCGAAATCATTCATGCACTTAATAATTAGTGTATGAAAAGTATTTAAACAGAGCGTGTTTAAAAGTTTGGACAGTGAAATCATGCACTTACGTCAAATTAAGGAATATACTTCTACAAGTAAACATCGAAAAGGGATTCACGCTATACACTGATTAAAATATTCTCATTTCGCACCTATACTGTGCGTTTGACAATCATGTATCGATAATTACAAGAAATAGAAGGGGTGCGGCATCTATCCCGTATGCGGCGACTCTCCCGGATTTACCCTATATTTTTTATTATTTGGATTTTACTTTACATTTTTATATATCTTTTAAATATTAAAACCATGAATATCAAGGTAATTTCTTTTATAGTCTTTATATGAATAGTTTTCTTTTTTTCCCGTTTAACTTTTTTTTTTTTTTTTTTTTTTTTTTTTTTTTTTTTTTTACGATAAAGAATGGCAAACTTTTCTTTCAGACACACATACACACGTATATTCTTATTAAGGGTCAGAAAATATAACAAAAATTGTAGATCAGTTCAATTCATTCAATTCATAATTACAAAATATTTCAGCTTAAATATTTTAAATATAAAATCATTTTTTTAAATATTGTTGAGCGTTAAATTTTTGAATGCTTTATAATTAAGTGTTATAAAGCATTCAAATAATAATATTAATAAAATAAAATAAATGTCAATAAATAATAAAATAAAGCTCTATTTATTCGAAACCATCATTTAAAATATATCACAATGCCCTAAAAATGTACTGACTGTAATATCAAACATATTTAACACAAGCCTGTTTGTATTTATGATAAAATATTGAATTTCATACATAAACTCAATTTCATTATTATTTTAGTTAAAATAAAATTTGAATAAAAATCTACATAAAACATGATTGCATGTTCAGCATTGGCTTCTGACAAGTATGGAAAAATTTATTCTAATAAAAATTTATCCTATGTAATTAACATAGCTGAGATGTATTCAGTAAATATTAAAGAAGAAACATACGAGAACTAAAACAGTGAATGAAAACAAGTGGGTAAGTGTGATCACAGATTGCACAGAGGGCTTCGTTTCATATTCTTTTCAAAATACTTTATCATTTTTCAAAATATGTCAGCTCCCCATTTCGCAACCAAGGGGCCCACTCTATTCTAAACAAACTTCTATCCGAACGAAACTCCGTTTTGTAATCTATTCATAGATATACAAATCGATGGGATCGGGCCCGAAATAGGTAGGATATCCCTAGCGACAAAAAGTGGAACTAAAATATGTAAGGCTATTGTGCATAATATCAAAGAGTGGTCAAACTGCTGTGCAATGATAGCTCACGTGAGGGTTATCGGCAAAAGTTAGAAAAGTGCCCTCAGTGTGAAAAGGGGGGGAGGTTGGAGAAATTGCTTAAAATGCACAAGTTAGAGCACAGATGGGTAAATAATATAAGACTTTAGAAAATTTTATGATATTTCGCGTGATCGCAAAAGTTGAGCTATAAGTATGCAAAATTTGAAGTCTCCAACTTAATTAGGGGCTCAATTAGAAAAAAATGCTTAAAATACTCAAGTTAGAGCCCAGAAGGGTAAATATAAGACTTTTCTTAAAATGTTATCATTTGTCGTTAGATTTTTTACATTTACTGCGTACCAACTTAATTAATGAGCGATTATTTTGTGAAAGATTTCAATTATGAATTCAGATAACAAAGTTTCTAAATACGCTAAAATCTACATATTTGAAATTAAATTAGCAAGCTGTCTTTTAATATCGTTTATAATGTGTAAAAATACAAAATTTTAAAAGAAATACGATGATGAATCAAAGCGTAATGCCTTCATTGCTGTAAATTTTATTCCTTTCACAGTTACTGGACCATCAATGCATGATATAATAGAGGTAACTTTACTAGTATTCTCTTTTTGACATTGACTGATTAGAACCATAGATCTGAATCTAAAAGAAAGTGTCGCCGTTGAATTTACGGCAAAAGGGGATTGTGCACCTAAGGAAATCCATTATCACTCGAAGAATGCTTATGGGAACGCTGTAATGAACATCACTAATGTGTGGCGTTGTTGAAGTAGTTTGGAAAGTGGGAAACAGAAATTGCAGATAAGCCAAGAAGACGCCGGCGGACAACATCAGTCACAGACGCAAATCTAGAACGTGCTGATGAACTGATTCGAGGAAGCAGATGCTTTACAGTTCAGAATGTTGCTGATGCATTGAACATTTCGTATGGCTCTGCCCAAGGAATAATTGCAAAACCCTGTAAAAGATCAAAACCCTGCTAAAAGCAAAATCCTGAATTTTTTCAAAATAGTTTTGATCCGTGGGTTAACCGATGTCGCAATGTGTGCAAATGCATGGTGACTACGTTGAACGATAGGTTTGTGTTGAGAACAGTTCAGGCTATGGTCTATAATAACTTCTACTGCTATACGTTCATTGATAAAGTTTATAAGATACATTAGGAATTACTTATTGATCCACTCTCATAGAACCAATTTTTCTTTTTAAGAAAGAAAATACTTTTTGTTTGATTATGTGAGGAAATTAAAGAAGGAATTCTCCCCAAGTATACGGAATCGATTTGGCATTGTGGTAACTCTGAGGTTTTTGTATTTTTTCAAATGTTACTTGACATTATCGTTGAAAAGAAATGTTTACATTTGAAATCGGTTTAAAAAAATATATTGCATGAAAATTATTTTAAAAAGTCAGTAAATGTAGTTACAGTTTTAAAAGATATATATTTTTTAAAACTTTTTTTTGTCTATTCGATGGCGTAATAATTTTAATTATGTGATCTTTACAGATAAATATATAGCCGTAAAAGTTAAAACTATAGTTCATGTGGTTATGATGACATCGCTATGCCGACACAAATTAATGATGATTATGTTTTTGCTTTATAATATATATTTCACATTATTTTTTTAATATAAAATAGATAATAGAACTCTAAGACATTTACTGAAATATTAAAGTAGTTTGTTGATAAAATCATAATAAATGCTCATCAGTAAGCTTTTATACAGACAAATTTCGTTCTAATGCTATTTTATTATATGTCATTTAACAACAGTTTTGGAATGATACTGCTGGAAAAAACCTTTGAAAACAAATCTTAGTATGTAGTAAAAAATAATTCTTCTTTTGATTCGCTAGAGTCCGTTTTATTTAGAATGTGTTATTAAACATTTCACGTTAGGAGAATATAAATTCCTTACCATACAATCATGAGCATATCTTAAAAACAGAAAGTTATCGGGGATTGTATATTTTATTGCCATCGCACTAAAGGCTTTATTGCATTCGTATGTAAAGAGAATGGTAAAATCTTAATTAAATACATTACTTAAAATTGTAAACAGAAAAAAATATATTGAAAATATAAATAGAAGCGTTTTGAAACAGGTTCTCAGCAATTAAAAATAGTATTTATATACACTGATATATATATATATATAAACTGTAAATCATGTACTGGAAGTGAGCAAATGATCAAAAGGATTTTTTTTTTTTCAAATAAGTATAAAAGGTATGTTCTAGACGAGATATTAAGAGAAAAAAAAAACGATCGTAGTATATGAGAATTTGGGTTTTTTAATGTTGTTCACATGCGCCCAATACTAACAATTAAAATAAGGTTTCTTTAGTATAATACATCATGAAACTATATCACAATTAAAATGTATTGCACAGTTATTTTCTTCCTATTTATTTTAGATATTATTATATATATTTCTTGCATGGAACAAAACATCCATGTAGTGACAATGCTGATAAATGAGGAAATTCTTAAACATAATATAAGGTAAACAATGATAGTTTGCGGACAAAGATAAATATGAAATGAATTCGTACTCAGAAGAATTCTCACTCAGTGCCTGCCAGGGTTAGCTGAAATTATACTTCTGAGATCCAATATTTAGGATCGCGATAAAGTGATGAAAATTAATTTCATCCCAGCATAACATACAATTAAAGCGAGTTCTGTATAAGCCAATATCCTAGAATCTGTGATATTTTAATATGATAATTAAAGTAGGTTACCCAATTGTAATAATTTTAAGAGGAATATGATTTTCATGGCTCTAAAATTGCAGTTATGTTGTTAAAACAACAATATGAATGTGATAAAGTTCACGTGTTTTCATAAAAAGTTTGCGAAAATTTTCGTATAATTATGCAAAGCGGTAAAATAAAAAATAAAAATTCAGATTTTTTTTCTGCATGATTATATTCAAAATATAAAGATAAGATAAATATCAACATTTTTTCAATATTATCTGAAACAATTGGGATAATAATTGCATCTATTTATTAACTAGGTGTTTAAAATAGTTATAGTAGAGGGATAAATTAGAAAATAAATAAATATATAGAAGATAAATACTATAGATAAAGTAAGGCGAGCGTTAGCAAGCGCGTATTTATATTTAAACTATCCACTTTAAAATCCCCTATAGGGCGCTATTAATAGCATTATTAAAGGCCAGACGAGTTTTAAAATATATATATATAAAGCTGTTAGTTAAAAGTTCTTAAGAAACATTTCTTTAGATTTTGTATTAAAAGGGAGGTTTTTTACTACTTTTAGATCAACAAGTCTTCTCGGATAAGTAAATTATAAGTTATGACTATTCCTAGCAGATTGTTTACTAAGAAAATACACTCCATCCATAACAGTAAATCGCCGAAAAATTATCAGCTAGATCAAGAGTATAAAATTGTAATAACTGCACAAATGTTAAACATTTATACAACTATCGTAAGTCGGTGTCAAATCAAACATTTTCAATAAATCATTTATTATAAAAAAATACACTAATTTAATTGTCTCAAGCCTGAATCGAGAAGCAATAGCAGACAACTAGGGTCCGAAAAATACAAGAACACACAAATGCGCCTAACACATGGCTTTTATACTAATATTATCCAGACACATCCCCTAAATTTTAGCATAAATACAGCCAACAGAATCTTTTTCGATGGACTTTCACACACAGAAAAATTTAAAAAAAAGAATAACAGTAATTTACATAATGTGTTAAATAATCTCAAATTAAATAAAACACATTCAGAACGTTCCAAACTACCGTTTCCACTAAAATCAAACATTAACCAAAACACGTTTTAAATGTATTATTGAAAAATTTATCTTGGTTTCTTATTTTTAAACCGCGATATGAACAAAACATCTCACATCATCTAATTTGGAACATCCAATTATTTCCAATATGGATTATAACCGCTATCGGAAATGACAATCGAGGAACTAAAAACTAACTAAAAATTTAGAGTATCTTTATGAAGCAGCACAGCATTAAGCTGTGCCACTATCGCTCAAAACAATATCAAAGCTCACATTCCTTGAGTTTACTATCTCATAGCGTATATACTTTTTATAAAGTATATACGCTAGAAAGAATAATAGAAAAAAAAATTAGAAGAAGTTGAATGCCTTTGGTATTAAGAAATTTAATACAAATTTCTCACGGATTTCATTGTAACAGACTAACAGCCATTAGGGGAAAAAGTTACCTTACCACATTTAAGAAACGATAATTATGAAAATCAAAATGGCTGCAATTAACATATCATATTAGAACATACATTATTATAGTTATTATGAATAAATTATTTAATGCAAATAATTATGGTTAAAAATCATATAGCAACACACAAACAAGAATAACCATGCTTTTAGGATACCTTAATGTTTATCTATATTACTTATAAAATAACATAGAATTTATTGTTACAAAAATGTGTTATTTTTCAGAGGAAGTTCAGAGACAAAAGTCTTTCACAACATTTGACTGTTGCCACAATATAGTTATGGAAAATATGAAATCTTACCTGTAATAGACCAAGATCAAATATGTAACTGACAAACAAATAAATACGTAAAAAGAAGCTATGCTGATGAATAATTGATTTTTACTATTGAAAATTTTGTAAAATGAATTGCAAATATAATAAAAAGATATAGGTTTAATACAATCACGAAAATTATAAGTATTACCTATTTGAGGTAAAGAAAAAATAGTCGTTTTTCGCCATCGTAATACTTACCCATCATGGATATGCATAATATAAAATATGAAAATAAAATTGCGTAAAAGAAACATCCTTATAATACCAAAATTGATAATCATACTAACAGCTTACTGTGTCGGATTAAGCGTCTTAGTTTCAATTAAAATATATCTTTGAATTGGAATTTGAATGAAATATAGTGTCATGAAAAATCGAAGATTGTGGAAAATATGATTACAAATATCTCGGCAACTAATTATCCGATAGATCTCACTCTTGATGCATTTTTTGTCTTTCATATTCATTCCTTTAAATAAACAATTTCGAAAATTTGTTTACAGTACCTTTTATCAGAACGAATATTTCTAGAGTCCGAAACAAATAGTTCCGGATAATCGAGGTTACTGAAATTTAGTAGGCTTCTTCTGATTACTGCTTAAGTGCATACCAAATTTCAAATTTCTATCTCAATTTGTTCGGGAGATAGAGCGTGTACAGACACACAGACAGACAGACGGACGGCAATTTTATTTCTAAAAATATGTTTTTCGAATCCTTCACTGTCTGAAACGTGTAAATCTATCTTTTTTTTCTATTTTTAAAACGACTTACCCTATACTACGTATGATGGGTAAGTAATAAAATACTAAAAATGGCAACATTGACTTGGAATTGCCCATGTATAAATTGTAGTTCAGTCAAACCATCAAAAAACGAAATTCATAATTCTTTTGCGTTTGAAAAAATATAAAAGCATTCCAAACTTTTTGCATTTCATTAACTGTTCATTTAGAGTATATTTAATAAAAAATATGTTTTTCAGAATAAACATAATAAAAACTTGTAATCAACTACAGTTGAAATGTTTTATTACTGACAAAGTTCAAATGCTCTTTACACTGCTCATTACATTTAAGGACTATAATGCAAATAAAATTAAACAAAATTCCCTTATTCAGCAAAAGTCAAAACTGTACTCTTATATTGGAAAACCCTTATGTTAAAACCACTTAAGTTATTTTAAAAGCTAAAGAGCTTGAAATAAAAACTACTTTACAGAAGATGCTGAGTACATATAACTAAATAAACACTCGAAATATAATGTTTCTGTTATGCCATCTTTTGCGAATTGTAACAATGATTTTTGAACTTAGAAAACAATTCATAATTGTCATACTTTTGTTCAACAGTATAATTAGTGAAGTCAAAATGCAAAGGGTTGAATAACATTTAAATAGAATGGATACATGGTTACAAGTTAGTTGTTAATGCTTAGATTAGACAAAGGATATTATTTTGTGAAATATAAAGAATGCTTAAAATACCTTTGAACTCAGAATTTAAATTAAATATTTCGAATTTTTCTGGTGGGTTATTATTTTAGAGTAATTTGTTAGAGAAGGTTCTTACATTTTTTATTCCTTTATATGTGTGGAGGCATTATAAAAGGTTTCTTTAATTAATTAATGTGAATTTTGTTGAGTATAAAATTTCAAATAAAGAAAGCATGTTGGCTAATTATGCATTTGTTGATTTTTCTAAAAAAATTAGTGTTCTCAAATAATTCGCAATTTTGAATTTTTTATAGTCATATGTATCATATTCATGTGGTTTTTAATGTGAATAATGTATTGTTTAATCGAAATTAATGTTCTCCAAACTGGGAATAGATATAAAAAGGTTTAATATATCAACAAACATACAGCTTAACATTCAAAATAACATCGCACAAGTCGCAAGAGCTTCCCTGAGCCTTGCTTTAAAAACCACCAACCGATTCCATTGCTGAATATCTATAGAACAACTTCATCTCTCTCTGCAATTTTGAGTTCACCTTTTACGAGTCTCGCTTGAGATATCACGTTCATTTAACCATTGAGTCTTATCTTTCATTCCCATGTTTTCGGTCATCCTGACGTTTCTGGCGGCCTCGTCAGTTACTTCTTATAAACATTTAGACACATAAATTTAGGCAAATAAACAGATAAACATAAAACAAAAACTTACCCCGTTATGCAGATGCATTATCCCACGGCTTCACACATTCGGTATACTGATCTCTATCTTTAGAATCAGCATACCTATTTTCCCTGTAATTTCTTTCTGTATATTGATCTCTATCTTTAGAAGCTGTATACCTATTACATCTAGAATTATAAGTATTGGAATAAGCATCTCTTATACTATAAGCTCTTTTAAATCCATGATGAGAACTATTTCTACCGTCGTTATAGCTTTGTTTTCCATAGTACTTATTATCATGTCTGTAACTTCCAGACCTATAATCCAATTTGTAATTATCCTGATCATGAGTTCTAAGATCATTTTCATATCTCTTTTCAAATTTGCTAGACGAATCTGCACTTCGCTGTGCACTATACCTGTGTGAAGGTTGGAAATTTCTTTGCTCCTGATAGCTACCTCTGTCTGATCGTTGACCATCATAATTATAATTATTTCGACCGTGATAGTAGCCTCTATATTTGTACCTAGGAAAAAAATTTGGATTATATTGTGCTTTTGAAGTATGTGAAGCACTTTCTAGCATTTCAAATGCATCATTAGGTTCAACCATATCCGATGAACTATTCATCAAACCTTCACTTTCTGTCATATCTTGAGGTATCAAAGAATAGTTAATCTCAAAATTTTGGGGAATCTCTGATTCATCTTGGTAAGAATTCTCTGAACTCTGTTTTCCATTTCTATATTTATTGTAACTTCCATGGCTAAATGACTGTTTAACATATTTTTGATCATATCTGTTATTGCTTCTGTTATCAATTGGTCTATTAAAATTTCTGTTCTTTCCCTTGTAATCGAAATTCCTACGACAATCTTTTACATAGCCTTTTCTATCAGGTGCAGGACTATCAATTTCATCAGATAAAATTTTGCCCATCCGTGATCCTGTATCTTTTGATTTATTTTATTTGTATTCCTTTACTAATTTATTTATTTATTTTCTTATTTTCAAATTTCTCACGTGATTAAAATCAATTTCATCATAATCTATGACGCTCGCTAAATTAATCAAGAAATTATCTCGTGCATTATTATCATTTGCAACTATAATATTTTCATCACGTGAATTATCCACCGATGACGCTTTTATTTTATTATTACTTCTGGCAGCATAATTCAATTTTAAAATAGAATTCTTCAGAACTTCAATGTAATCTGCTTGAACATTGTTGCTTTCGCCAACGATTTTAATTCTGTTCTCGCCTATCGCCAAATTTAATTTGCTAATCAGATCATATCCCAATAAAATATCATATGCAAGAGGTTTTAAAACATACACATTTGCTGCGATTCATAAGGAAAGTATCCTTTAGGATAAACAACTACTTCATCTATGCCGGACAAAGAGATATTATTTGAACATAATTTTGGTGATCCCATCTTAGTATAATATTCATAACTCACCAAACTTTTATCACTTCCAGTGTAAAAAGACATGTGTCTTTTCCCCGTTAATATCAATATCTGTCATGCGATCCAGCTTGGCGCTGTTTTTCACTTTGATTACTGCGCAATTCACTTCTTTGTGATTGGATTATTGCGGGTTTAGGTTTCGATGATTTTGGCTGCTATTATTTATAAATTGTTGTTTTCTTAAATTATCATAACTTTGAGCTGGTAGCGATGGTTTTGAATTATTATTTTCACGCATTTTCGACTTCCTATCTTCAAATTGGTGTGAATTTCTATTCGTGGTTTTAACATTACGTCTTGCTGTTTCATAATCGTCTAATTTATTTACTAATACCTCAGCGTTTTTTATTTTTGGAAGATCATCGATAAAATTCATTTCTATAGGTAATCTTCGCTTGATTTGATCTACTACTATTAATTCTTTCAAGGCTTCAAAATTAGATACATCAAGAACACCTCTGTTCCAAATAATTTCTTAACTCAAATGCTAGATCGCGCCAAGTGGCTGAATATTCTTTCTTATCTTATCTTTCATTCATATTTTTGCCTAAACTCTTCTGGCGTCATTTTGAATCCTTTAAGAAGCAGGTTTTTTACGTACTCGTAGTCATTTGTTAATGTTTCTGGTTCTCTAGCTATAACATTAGCAATTTCTAACCGAACTAAACTTAATAAATGGATTACCCAATTTTCTTTTACTATATTTACCCTAGAAATTTGTCATTCAAATAATGTTAAATAGATACTAATATCACCCTTCCCGTCAAAATGTGGCATTAATTTGAATAAATCTGGATGCGTACCTGAACCAGTTATGCCGAACCGTCACTTATACTTGTCATATTGCCTTGAAGCTCAATTTTTCTTAATTCGTATTCCATTTGCAATTTCTTTTCCTCTAATTTTCTTTCTGCTTCTATCCTTCTTTTTCTTTTTCTGCTTCTATCCTTCTTTTTCTTTTTCTGCTTCTAGCCTTCTTTCTTCTTTTTCTTTTTCTGCTTCTAGCCTTCTTTCTTCCTTTTTTGCTTCTAGCTGTTTCATTTCTTCTCTCTCAGCAGCAATGACTTCAAGTCGAACTTTAACAAAGTTTTCTTCATAATCATGTGATTCAGGCACCAATTTTATCAAGTCAATAATTCTTGAACTCTGAGGCGCAACTATACCTAGGTCATCACATAATGTAAACAAATATGCTTTTCTAGCTTTATTTAGGGCGGACGTTATTCAATTTGTTGACACTTCAACAGAATAAAATATTACGCTATCTCGTAGGATTGATTGCGGATCATTTCTAATCATTATACATCAGACAAACAGTTCATTTTTTCGTATTATAAATTTTAGTTCAGAAAAATAATTTTCTTTTTTGATTCAAATACAAAACGGCTTCGTTATTAAAGTTCAAATCTTCAAAATCATCCAAATAGTCCAAATCTCAGCCTGAGTCCCCAAAACTGTGGGCTTTAATGTGAATAATGTATTGCTTAATCGAAACTAATGTTCTCCAAACTGTGAATAGATATAAAAAGGTATAATATATCAACAAACATACAGCTTAACATTCAAAATAACATCGCACAACTCGCAAAAGCTTCCCTGAGCTTTGCGTTAAAAATTACCAACCGATTCCATTTCTGAATATATACAGAACAACCGCATCTCGCTCTGAAATTTTGAGTTCACCTTCTTAGAGTCTCGCTTGAGATATCACGTTCATTTAACCATAGAGTCTTTCTATGAGTCTAACTATGAGTCTTTCTATGAGTCTTTCATGAGTCTAACCACACATCTTTCATTCTCAGATTCATATCTCCATTATATGGTTAAATGCTGAAGAAGGGTTACCGAGGTTAAGTATTTGGGTCATTTGTTTAATGCTTCAGGTATGCGGCCTGATCCTGACCGTGTTAAAGCTATTGCTGAGTTAAAAGAACCAAGAAATAAACTTGAATTGCAGCGTGTCTTAGGGATGCTCAATTATCTGAGAAGGTTTGTACCAAAATTTTCTGATAAAACTGCTCCATTAAGAGAGCTTTTGAAACAAAATGTTGAGTGGCAATGGTTAGAGTTGCACACTAAAGCATTTATAAACTTAAAAAACTTGATTTCCAATGCGCCTGTGTTAGGAATATTTGATAGTAATAAACCGATAACTATTCAAGCTGATAGTTCAAAAGATGGATTAGGATGTTGTTTGTTACAAAATGGTCAACCTATAGCATTTTCCTCTCGTAGTTTAACAAATGCTGAAAAAAACTATGCTCAAATTGAGAAAGAATTTTTAAACATATTGTTTGCTGCAAATAAGTTTCATTATTATATTTATGGCAGGGAGGTTGAGGTCCTTACAGATCATAAACCATTGGTCTCTATTATGAAAAAAAATATATGCAATGTATTATCAAACAGATTACAAAGAATAAAAATTAAGCTTTTAAAGTATCACTTAAACCTTAGATATCTGCCTGGTAAATTTATGTACATAGCTGATTTGTTGTCACGTTCATTTTTGGATATACAAGTAGATGGGGAGAGCATTGAAACGAATGAATTTGTTCACACTCTGACAAAACAATTACAGATGTCTGAGTCTAAAAAAAGGGAATTTTGGGAGGCTACCTCAAGGGATCAGGGGTTAAAATTGGTGCAGAGCTATTGGCAAATGGGTTGGCCTGCTGGTGTTGATCAGGTCCCTCGGGAAGCCAGATCTTATTTCAAACTTAAAAATGGTTTGGTATTTTTAGGTAGTAGAGTTGTAGTGCCAACATCTTTAAGAAAAAGTATGTTATTGTTATTGCATGAAGCACACTGTGGGATTGAGAAATCAAAAGCTAGAGCTAGGCAAGTAATGTTTTGGCCTGGAATTAATGATGATATTGAAAAAATGATTTCTACGTGTTTAGTTTGCGATAGGTACAGACCTCAAAATGTTAAAGAACCATTAATTAATCATAAGATTCCCAGTTTGCCATATGAGAAAATTGGTGTTGATATTTGTGAGTATGGGAGAAAGAACTATCTGGTGGTAGGGTGTTATTTAACAAAATGGATAGATATTGTTCCAATAAATGAAAAAAGTGCTTTAGAAGTAATTCACAAGTTAAAATCCATTTTCTCAACACATAGCATACCCAAAACTATGATTTGTGATAATGTACCCTTTAATAGCTGGAAAATGAAACAATTTGCTAAAGAATGGTGTTTTGAAATCATTCCCTGTAGTCCTTGTTATCCAAAAGCTAATGGGTTTGCTGAGAAAATGGTAGGTATTGCTAAAAGCATATTACGAAAAGCAGGGGTTGAAAAACTGTATGATGCATTGCTAGAATACAGATGCACTCCAATTTCAGGTATAAACTTATCACCCAGTCAAATGCTTTTTAGTAGAAATTTAAGAACTAAGTTACCCATTGTGCAGACAGAATTAAAACCCAGAATAGATAATACATTTAAAAAGAAATTACTGAGTAAACAAAAACAAGCTAAATTTTATTATGACAGACATGCTCAGGTAAGAGCAGATTTCTGTCCTGGGGAAAAGGTAATGTTGAGAGTAGGAAATTTATGGGAACCAGCTGTAATAGTTAAAAAGCACTCAACACCTAGGTCATATTGGGTTAAAACTAAGAACAACAGAATTGTTAGACGTAATAAATTTCATATACGAAAAACTAATAATCAAAATAATATACTGCTTTCAGACTACTCTGATTTATGTAATAATGTTCAACAAGGTCAAAGTGCAGAGCATACAACAGAAAATGATCTTCACCATCAGAGCACTACCAATGATGATAATATGACTTCTGTGTATAAAACAAAAAGTGGTAGGAATATAAATCTTCCTCAAAAGTACAATGATTATATAATGTAATGTAATTTCATAATTTTAATGTTTTGTAATGATATTCTTTGTAAAGAAATATAAATCGTCCTCAAAGTATAATGATTTTAATGTAATGTAATAATATTCTTTTCCTCCAAAAGAGGAAGATGTAACATGTGTTTCATGTATTACAAAAGTAGTATTGGCAACGGTTTGGAAATGAACGGAAGTGAGTTCAGTTGTCCTGCTATTAGATGATGCTTACAACGTGCAAGCATGTGGTCTTTTAGATTAGTAAAGATAAGTTACTATTATGAAGTCTGAATCTTATTTATAATTATCAAATAACATAAAACATACCTGGTGGCCATAATTAAAACACCCCTACTTTGACCTTCCTATATGTCGAACTATTCCGTGTAAGGGCTTCACATTTTGTGTACATACTATCCAAGACATGGGGAAATAAATTACACAAAACAGTTCCAGTAACACCGATAGATGACGCTGTAAACAGAAAATAGATAAAAAGACAAAAATTTAATAATAAAACACACGAGATAATATACTTTTTCCTTTTTTTAATTATATTGCCCTAATGTAAAAAAAAAGTAAATAAGCTTAAACTGGTATTGTAACTGTAATATCACTTTGTAAGCACAAGATTTTCCATAAACCCATGGTTTGTAGCCATGTTCTGTGTTTCAAAGAGGATAAAAACTGGGGAGAAAGTTATTTCTTCTGCAACATTTCAATATTGACGAAGGAACCAGCCAAGCGCTACTGACAACCTGGCCACTTTGTTCGCCAGATCCTAATCTGTGTGTGTGTGTGTGGGGGGGGGGTTCTGTGGGAACACTTAAAAAATCTTGTTTATCGAGGACTACTACTAACATTAGCATATCTGACGGAAGGTGAAGCATCTCAGTCAACTAGTTAAAATCTGCAGTTGAACAAGCTGTCCAAAGACTGCATTTTTTACATCTTCGTGAAGGAAACCATATTGAGCAGCATTCCGTGCGTAGTTAAGGCTCCTGTCACGTGAAAATTTGGTACGTTCAAATAAAGTTTGTACAGATGCTTCTTTTCAGCCTATGATCATTTGTACAGCGCCATCTAATACGGTTTTTTAAAAAATTGTCTATAGTTATAAGGATCAATGTTCCTGTCTCTCACTCTATTTTTATTTACATTAAATTTTTTTAATGGTGGTTGTATAATGTATGAATTTAAAATGTGTGCAATAAAAAATTTTTAAATTCTTTTAATGCAAATCAGTACACGGTGTTTCTAAAACGGGATGAAAAAAGTAATTGAAATCAGTTCGTTTTTGTTAAGCAAATGTTGGAAATATGTATATTTATATTTTAATTAAAACAGGAGTTTACAAAAATTGTCTATATTTAAGTTTATTTTAAGATACTTATTTTATTAAACTTACACTGGAGCAAAATGATAATAACTTCGTAAATATTTTCAAGAATATTTTCTCATACCGTATAGCAAAGCAATAAAAGATATTTCGATCGCATTCGTTGGAGAGACATTAAATGCTTTCTAACTTCAAAAGAGACCAAATCACAACTACTTATTACTATTACATCCTCATCAAGCGAGAACGGAATGGAACAAGAAGATGCTACCAAAAAAAAAAAGAAACAGCGAAGCAAACGCAAACTTTTAAATGTCCCAACAAGGAAAACAGTTCAGAAGTTCAGTCAAAAACATCAAATCACTTAATTTTTCTTCATTGAAGAAGAAAATAGTTCTTCTGAGGAAGATGACGACCCACGTGACAATTCCCTATTTTGCAATAAATTGTTTCTTCACTCAACAGTTAGTAAAAGGTGGACACAGTCTGCAAACTGTGGGCACACACGGAGTTCAGCAGGTACCACCAGTCCGATTTTTTTGTTTGACATTTTTGTGATATATTTACTAATAAAGTAACATTTAGAAAACTTGAAAAAAAGAGTTACTGACACTATAAAATACATAAATTTTGCAAAGTTTGATTAATAATTTATTGCAATTAATCTTCGTATTACTGCAAGTGTAAAAAATTAATTCCTTGTACCCAGTTTTGTCACACAATAAACGCTCACATCTGTTTTAAATGGTCCTGGAAAACGCATATTCTCAAGTAGAGAAGAAACTGTCTGTGGCAACGGGTATATATTTTTTCAATGGCCCAGATTTCCCCAAGATGTTTTATTCTATTTTGTTGGGGTCC
This sequence comes from Maratus speciosus, assembly GCA_963932465.1. NCBI lineage: Eukaryota > Metazoa > Arthropoda > Arachnida > Araneae > Salticidae > Maratus > Maratus speciosus. The sequence continues at coordinate 27,355,974 of OZ010786.1, forward strand.
CGATTTTTCCACCCTTCTGGAATTATGTCAACAAAGGAAAAGCGTTTGGTACCCGGTTTTACGCTACTCTTCCCCACATTTTTTTTTTTTTTTTTTTTTTAAAGGACTTTTATTTTAACAGCTTACTGTTTTGTAAAAGCTTACTGTTTTGTAAAAGCTTGCTGTTTTGTAAATTAAACGACTGAAATTTTATTTGTTGCTATTAGAATTTACTTTTAACTTTTTATAAGTTTCAAAATCATTCTAATCGCAGCAAATGATTTACACAAAATATACTTGGAAAGCCACATTCTAATCACAAAAAATAAAATTTGTGTTCTTTATTTGACAATAATTAGATGGAAATTTTAGGTACAATGATTTTGTACATATCTCTGTAAAAGAAATGATCTTTTTGAAATTAATATAACGCACAAATATCAAAAACACATATTGAACATTAATAAAAACTCATGCGATGTTAAAAGCCAATTGAATTTGTGTTAATGTTTTTATTATAAAATTTAAATTTGAACTTTTCTAATTAGATTAATTTCATGCATCTTGTTTTAATCCGTCTAGATTTGTGTAAATTTTGAAAAAAATATAAAATTTAAAATCGATTATTGTAAGGTTTAAAACTGATGACGTCCTTTAAGGGAAGGCAAGACTGGCTGCGATCCTATGGGAAATATGCAAGCTTTTAAACCTGTTTCTTCGGAAACTGCCAATCTGAATTTGATGAAATTTGGAATTCATATTCACTGATTTCTTCTCAAGACTTACGCACACAATTTTTTTCTGCGACTAAAACTTTTTATTTTCGAGCAATGGTAATTTTCCAGAAATTTTCCGTTTTTCAGATTTTTTCTGAAACTAATTAATTTTTTTTTTTTAAATGTCTACTACATATCATCTTATATTTATACCCCACCACCAAAAAACGTTTTATCGAAATCGCTTGAGTACTTTATAAGTTAATGGGGATTTTAGTTGAAAAGTACAATTTTTCGGAGAGCTAAAAATCTTAGGCACTTCTAAAATGTGTGAAGTTCTTGCACAGTTTTATCAAACACACACATATATATAAGCACTTGGATAAAATTTAATTACGTATAATAAACGAGTACAAAATGTTAGAGTAAAATTAGTGAGCGTGGCGTCCCAGACATTCGTGTCTTCTCTTAAATGGTTAAGTCATTAAACACAATCTTCTTTTACTGACAATGCATTTCAGTAAAATAATCTTACTTTTTATATGTTCATTATGTTAATTTTTTTCTGTTAGATATACAATGTATTAATCAGTTATTATATATAAATCAGTTATTTTGCGCTGCAACAAGTAATAATATATTCTTCTTCTTTTAAATAAATTTTAGAAGCAGGACTCGTGGGTCAATCTTGTAAAAATTGATTTTTTTTTCAATTACTATTATTATTCAAAAGATGTGGAAAGAGAAATAAAGATATTAATAGCATTGCTTATTATTATGTTCTAGAATGCAGTATTTAAATGAAACATGCATATTTTGAACGTATTTTGTGTGAGAAATCACTTTAAACATTTAACCTTTAAACTGTTTCTTATTTTATCCATCATAAAGAAGTTATTGATATGAATATGTATAAAATATTGTTGTTTTTAAATAGAAATCGGCACCTTATTTAATCGAAGAATTAATTTTATTGAATAAAGCAAAGGTTACTGTATAAAAATTCTGGTATTCAAAAGTTCTAATTTATGAATTAAGAAAGTTGTGCTAGCACGTAAGGCGTGATGGCGAATCACTTAAGATGTTAAATATAATTTTTTTTCAATTTGCTTCAGTGTTTTCTATTAATTAATTTATTTTTCTTGTGCTATATGGAAATTATATTAAAGATACTATAGACTAACTGAACATTAGTCGTAGAATAAAATTTTAAATTCTTACCTATTTCACGTTTCAACATTATGCATAATAATGGCTGACAAATTTTAAAATTGTCTAATTGAACAAGGAGCATTAATTATATAAATGTTTTTATTAATTAAAATTTGTTAAAATTGCTGGAAAAAATTCTTTATATTCTGCACTTCAAATATCTTTCGTGTTAACCCTGTCATCACAAATTACATTTTTAATTTTTCAAAGTCGTGTTTTGTTTACATATATGACAGAAAAGCTTTTGCGCTGACAAATTTAATTGTATAATGTCAAAATAACGCTCTTTTTCATTTGTATATTTCTAAATGTAAGTCTCATTTCCATGTAAATTTATCATAGATTTTTATTTTTTAACAAGTCTGCAAAACGTGTATATCACTTACCTTATAATAAAATAAACCAAGTTTAAATTATATGAAAATAAGTCTTAATTTATCTCAAAATAAGATGATTACAGTTCACGATTGTAGAATTAATAGCTATTACCTGCTCTCATCATTTGTTGAAAAAAATCACACAAGTAACAATGCAATAGTATGAAGATACATTGGTATTTTTTACTTTCTTCTATCTTTACAAGAAGAAAGAATTGCATTCGTGAAAATTTTTGAATTCCGGTTTTCGACGGATATGTATTTTTTTGGTGTCAAGGATTCAGAAAAATATTTTTTTGCAAAATGCCTTTCTGTGAGTCTGTCTGTATGTGACAAATATTTTGTGGGCACACTATCTCAATAACTAATGCGCAGAATTTAATAAAACTTTAGATTCAGTTAGTCTCTGGTATAAATTGGTGCTGATTAGTTTTTGGTCTAAATCGACCAACAGGTGGCGCTGCTATGCCCATTTTTCACGATTTCCTCAATAGCTATGTCTCAAGAATTAAGACGGATTTTCGTAACTTCAGATTCAGTTAGTCCTTGATATAATTCAGTGCTGACTAGTGTTTGTTGTAAATCGCCCATCAGGTTTCCCTGCTATGCTGCATTTTTCTCGATTTCCGTAATAGCTCTATATCAAGAACTAATGCACGAATTTTCATCTAACTTCAGATTCACTTAGCCCCTGATATAAGTTGGGGCTGATTAATTATAGGTGTAAATCTCCCAATAGGTAGAGCTGCTATAGTGCATTATTCAGGATTTCCGCAATTTCTATATCTCAAGAACTAATGCACGGATTTTCATCAAACTGCAGATTCAGTTAAACACTGACATAAATTTTTCTTCATTATGTTTTGTTGTGAATCTTCCAACAGTTGGTGCTGCTATGCTACATTTTCCGGATGTACACAATTTTAACGATACTCATAGCTTAAGAACTAATGCACGGAAATTCATCAAACTTCATATTCCGAAGGACCTTAACATAAGTTGGTGCTGATTATGTTTTTGTATAAATTATATAATAGATGGCACTCTTATGCTGCAATTTTCACGATACTTGGGATAGCTATATCTCAAAACTAACGCACGGATTTTAATCAAACTTCAAATTCTGTTACATTTTCACTTAAGTAAATCTTTATTATGCTTAGGTGTATATAGCGCGACAGGTGTCGCTTTTCTGTTCTCTGGACTGGGAATTTTCGTTGCAGACATCTAAGAGGGTGGATGCCAAAATTATTATTTATTTGAAAGATGCAATGCTTATATCTCCTTTTAAAATGCACACATACAATTCAATGTACCTGTATCTTTAGAATCAACGATGGAAATTATCATAGATTGTCATTTAGTTTTGGAACTGTGATACGAATTTTGAAGTATTAACATGTATAAGATGGAAGAAAGTTTTGGCATTGTCACATGCGATTGTTTTATAGTGTATGATAATATATTTTAAACAAGTAAGATAAGCAAGTACAGAAAGTAAGGATCAAATAATCTAGATAATATAACTGAGTCGTAAATATGGTGGGTTGGTTGGTTGTATTTATGACGGCCAATTATCAGCACGAGGGATATAGGCTCTAAAGGGGTGGGGGGGTGCCCTCCGTGGGGGTCTTTCTAAGGGAACCTAACCCGTATTTACGCGTGGAAATTCACGGTTCGAAGAAAACCACGAAAACTCCGAACGATTAGGCCGACGGGTGCGATTGGAATCGAACCCAGCACCTCCCGTCTACCAGCTTCGAGAGAAGAACCTCTCGCTACTGGTGGGGCTCCTAAATATGGAAAAGGTAATTTGAGAGAATTTTTCAGTCATTTACAAATACGTTTTGCATTTCCCACAGATAACAATTGCATTATTTTTGAAATAGAGATTTAATAATTATAAATATTAAGTAATGAAATTTAAAAATTTCCCCCTTGCGTAAAAAATTTCATTCAACACTAAATTCTTCTTGCTGACATGTAATGACATGTATAGACAAATTTTCGTTCGCGATATTTTCAGTTGCGTTATTTCTTAACTGTTTGTTGAATAAAGAGATTATAAAGTTTGAAGTAAAATGTTTTATATTAAGCGTTGTATTTAGATAAACTTTTGACTTTGGCTTAAGTGATAACAAAACTCCATGGACTGGTTCAAAATTTAATTTTTATTATTTATTATTCATAGTACTTTCTTTAAATTATAAATTATTTATTTTAAGCTAAACAAATATTTAAGGATATTATGTACGGTACGTTCATTACCGAACTGTACCACAAGTTGATCTAAATGTCGTGCAACCCTTGAAAAATATTTTCTTTACTAAAATACAAACATGATTCAAATTACAAACATAAACTAAATTGACAGAGTAACAATACTAAATCACAAAACAGATCAAAAATTGACATTCTTACAGAAGATAATGATGTGACCCTTTTTCTCGGATACAAAAACGTTCGCGTTTTTTCCAATTTGAGGCCGCTCTTCTTAATGTTGGAGCATTTATTTTTCGAATCTCATGTTCAATGTTTGTTTTAACCCCTTGAGGGGCAAACAATTACGTTTGTGAAATGCTGAATTCCCACCGCAATCTTTGAAAAATTCTATTTCAAAATAAGTAAAAGCAATTTTACGGCTTTTTTCCACCAAAGTTAGAAAAGTAAAATTTAATAAAATTTTTCTGGTGTAAAACTTCATTAATCGTAGGTGGTATATAATATATACCGGTGCCCCTCGAGGGCTTAAGGACAACCATAGAGCGTGGTTCCTTTGCAAAAACTTTAGGTACTTTTAGGTAAAAATAAACCTCACCTCAAAACAAACATTGAGCATGATATTAAAAAAAATAAGTGTTCCAATATTGAGAAGAGTGGCCTCAAATTAAGAAAACGCATAAGTTCTTGCATCCGAGAAGAAGGGTCACATTTCCAAAACTTTCGGCAACAATCTTAAATTTTGATCAGTTTTGTGTCTCTGTATTGTTAGCCTTACAATTTAGTTTATGTTTGTAATTTCAATCATGTTTGTATTATAGTAAACAAAATATTTTTCAAGTGTTGAGCGACTTTTCGATCGTTCTGTATTACGCTCGAGAAATGTTCAAACTGGCGATTTCTTTAAATTATGAATTATTTACTTAAAACTTAACAAATGTTCTTGAATAACATCACACGTGTCATAGGTAAATAAATATAAATTATACATAAAATTTACTTCACCTACGCAATTAAAATGTGTTTACTGATGAAACCTCTGAAATACAAACACTTTGTCACATCATATGCATGGATATTTTATCTAAGCTTAAATCTCTCCGAGATACTAATTTAAAGTAAGCACTTTCAAGCCGCATCATAAATCTCAAAAATACTAAACTTTTCGCTGGGGAGTAATTTGTTGTGCGTTTTCTGGCATTCATTCTAAGCCCTACTAATTTGAGAAAGTTTTGATAATTATCGTGTATATACAAAATCTTGATTCAAGGTATCTACAAAATTAATGTTTAACTTGTAATTATGTGCATGTGTTTCACTTCAATCTTTTCCTTAATATAACAAATTATTCCCATAATCCACAATATTTAATAAATGTTAATATAAAACTGTCAATCACATAATTAATTACATCTAAAACTTCTAAAACATTACATAGTAAAATTCGAAAAGATATAGTTTGTTACATTTAATCAGGAAATAATAGTTATTATAGAAGTAACTTTTAGAGTAATGCTAAAAAATTATATTATTGGTGAACCGACTTTTCCGTTTATACACCTTTTTTCTTTTTTCTATTATGAAGTTATTCAGCAGAGTTGCCGATTTTTAGCCAGGCCAAAGAAAAGTGGCAGGCTTTTTTTTGTTTTTAAGCAATTAAGAAAAAGCCGAATTTTATTTTTAAAAAGCTAATTTTCAGCTAATTCATATTAAATTTGGATTAATTTATTTTTTATACTCTTATAAATATTTTCTACTAAACAAATTATAAATTTCTATAAAATTTGTCAAATAAAAAAGTCTTTATAACCGATAGAAGGCAACTGTCAAGCCGTTATGTCTGAAAAAAAGTTATAAATATTGAAAAGAATATGAATTATACTTCAAAGGATTTTCTGAAATTCTATATTACATAGCTCCACATATACTACACATTTTAAAGATTATGTTTAATTAAACAATGACAAAATGTGACACATCAAAATGGAAACATTCTTACATGTCCATATAGAAAGATTAAGTCATAGAAGGAACAATATTCAAAGAGAAATTAGGAAGGATATGATATTTGAGGAGAGTTTAGTACATAAGTGTATAAAATAAAGAGAGCAATTAAGCAATAAAAAAAAAGAAAAGTGCCCAGCTAAACTGATGGCATTGAGCTCACAGGCTATTCGCACTAATTGTATATTATACTCTTATTCTAAAGAATAATGCTCCTCAAAAAATAAGAGAAGGAGGATTAGCACCCTTTTCCCCCTTTATTCTTAACCAATGAATCACCAAAACTAATCAGGGAAGCTCCTTAACATAATAAACCGGTATACCAAATTTGGAGCAAATCGAATAATCCTGCATGAAAAACCCATTTATCTAAATTAAGTGGGGTGGACTAGCCCTACTTTTCCCCCTTTATCCTTAACCAATGAACCCCCAAAACTAACCAGGGATGTTTCTTAACATAATAAACAGGTATACCAAAATCGGAAATCGAATAATTCTGCATGAAAAACCCATTTATCTGAATTAAAGGAGGTGGACTAACCCCCCTTTTCCCCCTTTATCCTTAACCAATGAACCCTCAAAACTTATCAAGGAAGCTCCTTAACATAATAAACCGGTATACCAAATTTGGAGCAAATCGAATATTTCTGCATGAAAAACCTATTTATCTAAATTAAGGGTGTGGACTAATCCCTCTTTTCCCCCTTTATCCTTAACCAATGAACCCCCAAAACTAATCAGGGAAGCTCCTTAACATAATAAACCGGTATACCAAATTCGGAGCAAATCGAATAATTCTGCATGAAAAACCCATTTTTCTGAATTAAGGGGGGTTGGACTAACCCCCCCCCCTTTCCCCCCTTTATCCTTAACCAATGAACCCCCAAAACTAATCAGGAAAGCGCCTTATCAGAACGAAACTAGAAAAAAAAATTGAAGCAAATAGGATGTTTCTATCAAGAGTTATCGCGTTACGTACGTACATACAGAACTGGCGGGCACATAAGCTCTCAGGCTTTGATAGCCTGTGAACTAAAAACGAAATGTTCTCCAAATAAAATTTCTTGAATTAAAATTTTGAAAAGCTTTTTGCTATTTATAAGAGTGCATATGCATGCATACATTCCTGCATATGCTATTCATAGTACTGTTTTTAATAGTGAGAAATTGTGTTTTTATTACATGACTTTATGTATGATTTTAAATATTTATGATAAATAAAATAAGACTTGTATATTAATAGTTCTTAAAATTAGTTAAACAATAAAAAATGTAGCTAAGTAACCATTGTCCTTTTTAATATTATAAATCGGTAAAAATGGGGGAAAAAAAGATTGGGATTAAAAGTCAATGTAAAGCAGATAAAGCAGTTGGTATGGCTCTTTTAAAATTTAGCTGACATATTTGTAACTCTGACTGCAAATTACAAGTAGCTCAATCGATGTGTTACACGAGTATTTATGTCTTCATTACTGACAAATTGGGTTATTTATTAATTTGTAAGTTATTTGTGTATAAATAATTTGTAAGTTAAAAATATATAATTGGAAATTAAAATGCTTTACTGTATAAAAGCGAGGCACAGTAATACATCGGTTTTCGTTGGTTTCGGTTTTAACCGATTTTTCCGCAAAAAACTTGTCTGGGTTTTCGCCGGTTGCCTCGGATTTCGTCGGTGTACACACGTAACCCCGCTGTACTAAATAAAGGGGGGCACCGCACGTTAATTTCAGAATGGTGTTGTTTCTCGTCGTGTGTGCATCACCCCGTGCATCTAAGCAAACAATTTCGCTTATTTATAATGTATTTTTCTGCTTTTTTATTGATTGATCTTCCAGAGTTAGTAGTACTTGAAAAAGAAGGCCATGAAAACCATCGAGTTAAAGAAGGAAATTATTTAATAAAAAAAAAAATAATAATAATAATCAAGATTGGCATTAGTATTGCTGAAAGCAGGCGCATGTACCAGAAATTGCTATCCACGATAAATTCCATTGTGGCAAAAAGGGAAGCAATAAAGCAGGCTAATGCAGCGAAATGCGGGAATGTGCTAACTAAAGAGAGATGACAAATGAAGATGTTGAACAGTTATTATTAATTTGGATGAATCAAAAATAGTAAGATGGCGATTCTGTATCGGAGGCCATCATATGTGAAAAAGCCAATAGTGATTTTAAGGAAAGCAGAGACTGGTTGGAAAAATTCAAGAGCTGCACTTGCATATACAGTGTTACTAGGCACGGCGAAGGTGCGAGTTTGGATAAGTCTGTGTGCAAAAGAATTGTGTCCGAATTCAAAGATTATGTGAAGTTCTGAAGGATTTATTCCCCAACAAGTATGCAGCTATGATGAAACTGGCCTCTTTTGAATGAAAATGCCAAACAAAAAATTCATTATACAGAAGGAAAAGGCACTGACAGGGCATAAGCCCATTACAGATAGGCTAACTCTTTTATTGTGTTGTAATCCTAGTGGTGATTGTAAAGTGATTCCCTTACTGGTATACCATTCAGAAACTCATAGAGGTTTTAACAGAAACATTGTGATTAAAAGTAAACTGCGTGTGATGTGGAGCACAAACAAGAGAGCATGAGTCACGCGGGGTAATTTTCAATGAGTGGATGAAAGAAGTGTATGGCTCAAGTGTGAAAAGATACCTCCAGGATAATCAGCTGTTTCTTAAGTGCCTCCTTGTGTTACACAATGTTTCTGTACATCTTCCAGATTTGGAAGACAAATTGTTGGAGGAGTTCAATTTCATCACTGTGATGTCCCCACCCCCCTTCTAATACCACGCCATTCATCCAGCCTATGGATCAGAATGTTATTTAAAATTTCAAGAAACTGTACAGAAAAGCAATGTTTCAAAGGTGTTTTGAGGTGACACCAGATACAGAATTGTCTGGTTAAGAGAGTTCTGTAAAAAACATTTCAATATTTTCAATTGCATTAGCCTCATAAATAATGTTTGGCAGGGAATGATATCCAGGACCACGAACTCTGCCTGGAAGAAATTATGGCCAGGATGTGTGCATGAAAGAGATCGCCTTCCCCTGATGACCTACACATATAGAGCAGTCAATTGTTGATTTCGGGAAGTCTCTGGTTTTAGAGATGAGTGGTGAAGATATGGAATTGTTGATGGATGAAAACAGTAAAGAACCCACCACTGAAGAGCTGCAAGATCTTCACCTAGAAGTGCAACAGACGGCAGACGAAACAGTTGCTTCAGATGAGATGGAAGAGACAGGAAAGAATGTGCCTTCTTCAGAGATTAATCTCATCTTCTCTATGTGGAGTAAGGTATAGGGTTTGTTTAGAAAAATCGCCCAGACAAAGCTGCCGTGTCTGCAATTTGTATAATGCTAATGTCTTGTCTCATTTTAGGCAAATCTTAAAGGGGCAGTAGGAACAGACCACTTTTGGCAGCTTTTTTGAGCAACATAGTTCCTAGTCCTACTGCCAAAAGATCAAAAAAGAAGAGACCCCAGATATAGTGCTTTGATACTATATGCCAAGAACACTATATTAATTTGTTATCGTTTTTAGCATTAAGCGCAATTTTTTTTCTCTAAAAAATGTGTTTTTGAGAAGTATTTTGGAAAGTTTAGAACGAATAATTGGATTTACATAGATTCATATGGAAATAATTGCCTCGGTTTTCGTCGGTTTCAGATTTCGCTCATTGTTTTCGAACGGATTATCGACGAAAACCGAGGTATCACTGTATAGCCAAAAAAGGCCAACTTTGAATTTTAAGAAGCAGTTTAAAAACAGTAAAAGTCACCGGCTGGGCTTTTCTTAATTTTAGCTGGTTTTTTTTACAACCTTGTATTTCATTCTGAGTCTTACTCTACTTATTCAAATGCATTACAACTAAATATGAAAATTTTGATTGTATATCTTTAGTTTTCCCGCACATTAGTTTTGGGTATTGAAATGGCACTGCCTAAGTACTGTTACGAATTTCGTAAATATATATATATATATATATATATACCTACTTTTCTTAATTTCTATCCTTTAGATCAGTGTGATCCAACCCGCGGCCCGTGAAGCGCATGCGGCCCTCCTGTTTATTTTTGTTGGCACTTGTCCTTTGTACTGGAAAAAAAATAATTTAACATTTTGAAAAAAAGTTTACCCTTCTTACTGCTTTAACTTTTTAAATAATATTACTTTAGTTTTTTTTTTTTTTAGCCATTAGGAAAAATGGTTAATGTCCTCGGTCAGGGTAGGAAATCAAAAACATATCTGAAGCGTTTTATTAGTTGAATGCCGCATTTTATTCGTTTCCTGATTGGTCTATACAGTAATCTATATTTCCCCTTTACTTTCAACAGAGATGGATACTTCTGTTGCCACTATGACAAAAAAGTAATAAAAACTACAAAAAAAATTAATAACTCAGAAACAAATTGAGATACAGCTTTCAAACAAATTGCATTTAAAAGTACATTTTTTTCTCTATACGATGGTGTAAAAAGTAATATTGTGGGATGATTAGAAGTTTAAGAATGAAATTTCATTTAAAATTGGTCCAGGAATATTAATGTTTAATCCGTGGTGTGCGTAATGAATGACCAGCTCCGTAGAAGTTAAAAAATTTACAGTACCGAAAAATGTAATCCATGGCGTACGTAATGAATGATCGACTCCGTGCGATTTTTTATGTCTTAAATTTCAGTCTTTGAAAAAATCATTTTCCAAATAGTCGTTGTAATTTGTTAAATTGCATTTTTTTTTTTTAATTTTACATCAGCTGCACCTTACAATCTTCCTCTCTCCTATAATGGCCATATTGAAGCTATACTTTTATTTTGAAATTGAGGCAAGTCTATTAATTGAATATTATTTAAACAATTAATTGAAGAGTTGATTTTGAAAGTGAGTAAGTCTATCTTATGTTATTGCTAGATATATAATGACTTGCCTTTGAATGGATTCCAGAATATTCGTAAGCCCTAATAGACTTACTTTACAGCTTTTGTCGTCTTATTTCATATAAATTTAATATACAATAATGGTTATCAATGTTAGCTGCAACAAAATCATGGTTTTGTTATGCGCCAATGGATATGCCTCACTTTCAAAAGCAATGATTGATTGAAAACGTTGATTTACTTTAAATGGAATATAATTATAACATTACCAAAATGAAAGAATACTTTATTTTATTTACTTATTTATTTTACTTCAGATTTTCATTCTTCTTTAGAAGAAGTAAAATAAAACAAAAAATTATTTAATTTTGTAGGCAAAAGTGGAAAAAATAAGAAAAAATATTTTCAGTGGTAAATTGTATGCATATAATTATTTTCTTAATTTGAATAGTGATGATGTTTTAATTATTGATTATGAAATTTTGATTGTGCTTGTTAATATTATGTAACATAAAAAATAATTCTATTCAAAGTGCATTCTCCTCACTTTCAACATAAACACATTTGATATATCGTTGACGAATAAACTAACTAGTAACACATTTATACTTATATTAAAATATATTGTGAATTAGTTAAAACTATAAATTTTACATTAATTTGTAATAAGACATTAAACAACTAAGATTTTAACTAACACTTAACCAATCTTTACTAATCCTTACTAACCCTTTATTCTTCTTTACTAATCTTGTACTAACACTTTACTTATCATTACCACTACCGTTTATCTTTACTCTTTACTAACGTTTGCTTACTTTTGCGAACCTTTATTACCATTCCTAACCCTTTAGTAATACACACTAACTGTTAATCTTTACTAACATTTTCTTAATTTTTGTTAACCAAGTAGAAACGAAGAACTTCACGTAACTCAAATACCGGGAAAAGCATTTATTTGTTTCAAAATAATAACTGTTTGTATACACTCTCAGAAATAAAACTCTCACTTTTGACGATTTAGGAATTCTTGAGCTGTATTTCGCGTTTTTGACGATCATTTCTTATCATTATAACGTGACTTTTAACAAAACATAAACTCTCAAATATTTGACGAAAGTTTTGTCTCAATCACGGTTACACTCAATGCATTTTAAGGAAACAGTTGCTTATCTCCTCAAATCCTGCGATTTTAGCAAGCAGATATTTGCTTGTTTATGTTAGTCCTGTAATAATTTATTTTAAAACAGCACGTTTTAGTGCTTTTCTGAAAATAGATGGTTATTGTTTCGTCATTAGTTATTTTTTTTAACTGTTAAAATTTTTAGGAATGCTTATTATTATTTTTATGTTATTGTTCGTAATATTTTAATTCGAAAATAATAAATTTACCGTGTTTTTCAAAACCATTCAAAAAGAAAATTTGGTCAATAAAATTTCAAACTTCCAGGATAACTTTTTTTATTATTTACTTAAGAATTATATTCTGTTTTCAATCAAATTAAAAATAATCACAATTGATCCCTCTCCCCTTTATAAACAGTAAAGTGTTTAAATCTTATCCACCCACACCATAAAGTGATAAAATCTCACGCAATATAACATTCACAATTCGTTATTTGTGAGCAACAAAGGAACCAGGCCATATTCTAATCATTTATTGAGCAAAGAAAACTTCCCTAATAAATTATTTAATCAAGCCATATTATAAGTATTCATTGATCATGAGAAAACCATAATAATAAATTAGCCTTACTTAAAAACTTCCAGAAGTTATAGCAGCACCGATAAAATTACAATCTACCTTATACAAATATAAACACGCTTCAGAATTCATTACATCAAACTAAAAGCACATCTATACAAGTTCCGAATAGCGAGATCCGAAGAGCAATGGTCTCCCACGCCAAAGGCCGCGGGTTCGAATCACCTCGAGGGAAACGGAAAGTGAATTTCCCCCCTCCCCTGTCAATAAATACAGGAGCTACCAAACTGTTCGATAGATGGCACCACCAGCGCTCTTTTGACGAAATTTTAACCAAATTTATACTGTCAAGCAAGTGAAGAAAGTAATTTCATCAATTTGACGAAATATTCGCTTGGAGCATTTCCCAGGAAACGGAAAGAAAATTTCGTGAAATCTGAGTATTCATTTCTGAGTGTGTATATGCCTAAAATTTTAACGATATGTTAAATAGAATTGTTCAGATGAATAATTTGAGACTTTTGAAGTAAACATTTTACAGCTAAAATTGAAAAATTTGTATAAAAGATTTAAACATATCAAATAAACCAACCTTTCTTTACAATAAATGGTTCTTTTTCCATTTATCTTATATGAATTTAGCATTTATCTTGATATTAATGGAAAAGAAGAAAGAGTCTATATATTGATGACACATCAATGCATAAAAAATATAATGCATATATCATTTTAAAATTCAACTTACAAAATCCTTAAGTGTCTAAATTACAAATCAAATTTAAAGGAAATATAAAAAGCTAATTCCTTAATAAATACTTACATCAGGATTATACATTTTAACTTATGATTAATTCTTATAAACTTTAAAAATTCCTCTTTACATATAGGCTGTACAAATCTCAGTGTCAATCAATAAATTCTTCTACGAAATTTAATGCTTATTCATAAAGTTTCAGTTATTAGTGATCTTTAAAAAAAAGTCCCAGTCAATTAAGATATTTTTATGCTTTAATGCCCCATTCTCAAACAAAGAGATTTTCTTTCATATGCTAATTTATAAAAAATAAAATCCCCTGAAAAACAAAAGAGTAATTTTTATGTAATCGCAAAATCAATAACTTAGTTTCTAAGTACAAAAATTATGGAAGAAGAAAAGCAAAAAAAATCACTAATATTAAATTAACTATGTTAATTCAAATAGAATAAAAATTAATTTATTGAACTATTTTTATGAACTAATTCATATTATTTATATATTATGAACCCCTTTCTACTACAACATTTCCAAGAAATGTAGATTAATTTTGAAAAGTCGTTTATATTGATTAAACTTATTGATTACACACATTGATTTTTTGATCGATTGCAGCTTGACATTTTGGAAGACATACTTAGGAATTTCTTTTATAGTTTGAAAGACTTTTAAAATTTCACAAATCAAATAAATATATTGATCATTTGCTATAGCAAATTAATCAATCATACAATATTTTATTCAAATACTGTATTTAAATTAAAAAAAGGAAACAGTTTGAATATTATAATTTTTGAAAAAGCTATGAGCTGCTAATTTAGAATATATATTTTTCTTTTTAACCTCCTCCCGTATTTCTTAGCAGAGAGTACTGGATTCGCAAAAATTTTCAATTTACATTTTTTTGAAGGTTTACACAGTTAGAGATATACAGAATAAGATTTGATAATATAGTAAAATTCCTGTCTATAAGATGTCATTCGTCTTATTCTTAGACAGATCTTGTGGCCTCTCTACGTGGATGGTTCATTAATTATTGTCCCTAGTGTATATAAAATATTTATACTACGATGGTTGTTATGGAATATCGAAACCTAATATCTTAGATTCCTATATGCTCAATTTCAGAGTCGTGGTTGCTATATTCACATAGTTTTGAAGAGGGGAGTGATTTTAAAGGCTGATTTTTAGCTTATGGGGCTAGATTTGTGACAGTGGATGAGACGTAACTACTGTCGTTTGGACTCGGGATTATAGTGATGTAGCCGCATCTCATCCACTGTCTAAAATGTAGCCTCATAAACTCCAAAACAGCATTTCACCATCACCCCCCCCCTCCTTAATGACTCCCTCAAAGATAGGTCTTTAAACCTTTACCCCTCCCTCAAAAACTATGTTAATATAGCAGCTACGGTTCTAAAATTGAGCATATAGGCATTTAAGATATTTGGCTTCGATATTCCACATCAGCCATCGCAGTACAAATATTTTATATACACTAGGGACAATAATTATTGAATCACTCTCGTAATTCGTAAACTACAGCACGAAATTGGAAACTTTAAATTTAAACAGTCTTTGATATAAATTGGTGCAATTTAGATTTTGATGTATATCAAAGAACGTACCTAGCAAAGAACATACCTATGCCAAGTTTTATTTTCACAATTTGAATCTCAGCTATATCTCTATAACTCTCCTTGCATTAATATAATATACTAGCTGCGTAGCAACTTTTTGTGATATATTTAAGGGGACCGGGCAAGCAAAATTCAACAACAACAAAAAATCAATTTTTACTTTTTTATATCATTAAATAGTTTAAACTTTCACCTTTTCAATGATGTATTACACATGTTTATATACACTGGTGAAAACAATTAAAGGGACAGATGGTTTTTTTTTTCTATTAAAAAAACTAACTAAGCAAATAAAACCAAACTTGGCCAAAATATCGTTCGATATAAGACTAATGTATGGGAAAACAAAAATGGGCACAACCTGCACCCAAAATAAGGTAACTGGTCACGTGTCCAGCACAGCAGCTGACCGACACCCTGTCAGTCAGAGAAAAACATGTCTAATAGAGTGTATAATCGTCTGTAACAACTACACAATTCTCGCATCGGCGTTTCATACTGATTACCAGGGTCCTTATCAATCTCTATGGCAACTGCACCCACTTTTGCATCAAGGCACCCTTGAGCTCATCGATGGTCCTTGAAGCTGGTCTTTGAGCTGCAATTGATCGTCCAAGGGCGTCCCATATGTGTTCGATTAGATTAAGGTCAGGGGACATCGCAGTTCACTCCGTTCGTTGAACATCCTACGATTCAAGGTATTCATCCACCAACTGATCCCTATGTGGACGGGCGTTATCGTCCATAAAAACGAAATTTGGTCCATATGCTCCGCAGAAAAGTCTCAAAGAGGGTGCAAGAATCTCGTCCCTGTACCGCTGACCTGTCAGAGTACCTCTATCAAACACATTATGGTCGGCATGCCCGTCTGCCCTGATGCCTGCCAGGCCATCAGACCACCTCCAGCATAGGGATCATTTTCGACAATGTTAGAGGGCCGATATCGACTTTCGGGTTCTCTCCAGATGAGAACACGTCTCGAGTCGCTGTCCAGACTGAATCGCGACTCATCACTGTACAGAACCACCCCAAACTATCCTCTGTCCAGGACAGATGTTCTCGGTACCATGCTAGACGGGTCTTTTGTGGTTCACAGCCAAGGGGATGCAGACAACAGGGCACCTGGCATACAGGCCACCTGCATTAAGTCTCTGGGTGACTGTTTTCCATGAAATGGATGTTCCTGTAGCATTATACAGGTGACGAGACAGTTGTTTCTCTGTCGTGGACCTATCCCTTTTGGTTAAAAGTCTGAAATAATGGTCATCAACCGGCGTTATTGTACTTTTTAGGCCTTGATCAAGTCCGGGGATCACTGATTTGGTCTCAGTGAACTGTTTCCAGAGAGTAGACACCACATTTTGCGGAACACCGAGGTCCTTAGAACAGGTAGCCTGTGATTGGTCGGCCTCGAGTCTTCCAACAATCTGCCATCTTGTGACATCATCTAGACGATGTCGACTAGCCATACTAACGATGGGTAAACAAAGAAATAAAAAAAAAACAAGGATTGGGTTATGCTACGATGCTTCAAAACGCCTTTCCGCTACAAACTTCGGCAGTCAAATGGGGCACCTCTGCACAAACGCGATCACAGCGCCACTTTCTTATGACCACACATACCACTGCGTGGCAGGTGTGTCCGCGACGAGCTTAACTATGATCTGATACCTTATTTGCATATAGGGATAACTTTTTTTTTAACCGTTTGTCCCTTTAATTGTTTTCAACAGTGTATATAAAAAAGTGCTGAATTTTTTCATTCTTTCTAAGAGCACTTTGCAGCAGTGGGCTACTTTTTTGAAATTCAGATTTCTTGATTGGCACCACTTTTTTGAAGTGGAAAAATCCCCATTGTTTTCGCTTTAATTAATGTGTTATTAAATAAGGTGAATTTTACTATTTCAAAAAGTTGGTGCCAATCAAGAAATCAGAATTAAAAAAAAATATTCCACTGGCAACACTGCTTCACAGCTTTAATTGACTTTTCTCAAAACTTCGATTTTTCAGGTTTGTGTTTCTTTTTTTTCAATATCTATTAAAATTAAGAACTCAGATTTTTCTAAATATTTACATTATGTTATAGTGCATATTTTAACACAGGGATGTAATGATTTGTTGTGAATTATTTATTTTAGGCAGTGAAATCTTACCAAAAAGGCTAATTTAAAAATGTATTTGAATAATTAATAATTAATTTTCAGTTTTACTTAGAAGAAAAATAGTCGGTTAAAATACGTAAAGCATGTTATTCAAACTACTCTAAAAAATATAGACCTCTATCTTTCACCATTTCTGAGAAAAAGGTACATAAAGTTGGTGTATTTTAACATGGCCGAGATAGAGCTTTTCCGGTCCCCTTAAATTGCACGAAGTCTTTCAATTGTTTGGCTAAGAGAGGATTCTAGTTTTATTATACGTTTCATGTTTCTAGCCCTAATAATTCCAAATAAATCGTAATCTATAATGTGTTCCGCTCATTTCACCATTTTAAATTTCGAAATTTTTTAGAAACAGTTCTTAGAGAGCATTTACATCTTAAAAGTATCCACTATGAGAAATTTCAAGTTTTTAGGCTCAGAAGTATCACAGGAATCGCAATTTTAGAACGCTTTTTGTTCCTGCGCTCTTTTACATTTCGATTTTTTGATAAATTGATAGTGAAAAAAGTATGTTCAATGTCTCCATAGATTGCAATTTTATGAGATCGAAATCGAAGTAAAATACAGTATAACTTCCTAAAGTGACCACGTTCCGTTCCAATAAAAACTGGTTGCTCCGAGAGGTGGTCTCTTAATGGAGACAATGTTTAAATCTGGGGGCACGGCAGTGCCCCTGCCAAGTCGAGAAAGCACAGTCGTAAGCATCCTTTTCTGGAAGCAACTCAGGGTACTTTTGACAGCTCCATATCCCTGCGCTGGAAGTTCCCCGGAAATTAAAACTTTGTTGTTGTAAAACTTTGTCTAAAAGTACTTTTCAAGCGGAAGCAAATGTTTAAATTTCCGCGTTTCTATCTTTTTTAGGTCAGAAAATATATCAACTCAAAGTTTCGCTTTTTCGACACTGACTGACTGACTGACTCACCGATCATCAAAATTCTGAGATACATCCTGTAGCCCTAGAAACTTGAAATTTAGTAAGAAGGTAGTATTTGGGATACAAAGAAAGGGAAAATTAAAAAATTCGGAAAATTCGAAAAAAAAAATCTAAAATCTTTTATCTTCCGTAATCGGAATTCTTACCAATACTGTTGCTCACTGATCATAAACACGATAAAACGCAGTTTGTGGACCAAGTCATCGGTTTGTCAACTATACTAAATCGAGCACAAAATAGCTGGGTCCTGAAATAAAACTGTAAAATTCGTTTTAATTGAATAGAATAAACAAAGGTACTACTTGATTATCCGGCCGACCGAAAAACTATCGCCAAACTATAAGATTAAATGGCAATAATGGATAACCGCAAATGTCGCATTCATTTGACATTAAACACTATTCACATGTTTCTTACGTCATCAAGTGATTTTTAATTCGACTTCTTACTTATAGTTTTATTAATTTATTTGTTTTTTCGTTATTTAAAATAAAAATTACGGCAATTTGTATAATTTGGCGAAATTGATTGACGGGATAATCAAGTAGTACCCAAATAAAAGTTTTATTTTATCAAATGTTAATTTGGAGAATTTAAATACAGTGGCTCACATTTGTTTTTGGACACTTATGTTTTTGAAACTTACTTATAAAAAACATCATCTAAATATTAAAGGATCTACTTAAAAAATTTTTCATATAAACTTTCTTTTGTCTATAATACAACCTACAATGAAATGAAAATAATTCGAAACTTTTTTTTCAAAAAATTAATTTACCGAGAAACTGCTAAAAACAATCTCACATAAGTAATTGGACACTTGAAAGCTTTACTAAATTTTTTGACAGACGATATTTTTCGTTTGTTTATTTTTATTATAAATCGAAATATATGTCAAATAATATCGCACTTTGAAATTACTACTAAGTCATGTAAATTTGTTTACATTTCTATATTTGAAGTGAACATGGCTGGACGCTACAAAGTTGCAACAAATTCCATTCATAATTTAATCATAGAACATTTCAAAGATGGTAAACGCATCAGAACTATCGCAAAACTTGTTAAAGCAAGTCATTCAACTGTTTTTGCTATTATAAAACGATGGAAACTACGTGAAACTGTTGAAAAAGCATTAAAATCAGGAGCTTCTCATAAGCTAACTCCCAGGAATCGAAGTTTATTATGCATAAAATCAAGAAAAATTAAAGAATGAGTGCAGTGAAACTTGCAATAAAATTGGAAAAGAGATTTGCCATAAAAGCAAACCCTGAAATTGTTAGACGAGCCATGAGATCATATGGGTAGAACAGTAGAGTCGCCAGAAGGAAATTTTTCATTAATGAACGAGCAAGAAAGTTATTTCTGGATTTTGTAAAATACATGGTAGACAAAAATTTATCGTTTTGGAAAAACGTCATATTTGTACATGAATCAAAATTTAACATATTTGGGTCTGATAGGCGAATAATTGTGTGGAGAAAGCTCAAAGAAGAGCTCATTCAGAAAAATGTCTTGCCAACTGTCAAACAAGGAGGTGGAGGCATAATGGTTTGAAGATGTTTTGCTGCTTCCGGTATGGGAAATTTAGTTTTCATTGAAAATAATATGGACCAATATAGGTATATAAATATCCTGAAAGAAAACTTGAAAATATCTGCCCAAAAACTTGGAATTCAAAACGCATTCCACTTGTATCACGATAATGATCCCAAACATACAGCCCAACATGTCCGCTTATGGCTGCTGTGCAACTATCCTAACGTTATCAAGACTCCACCATATTCTCCAGATTAAAACCCAATTGAAAATGTGTGGCATGAACTGGAGAAAAGAACAAGAAAACATGATATTTCTTCGAAAGAACAACTTAAAACAGTATTAACAGAGGAATGGAGCAAAACTGCACATTCTTACACAAAAAAACTAGTTGCATCCGTGCCAAAACGCATTAAAAGTGTAATTTCAGCAAAACGATACCCAACAAAGTTTTTTTTTTTTTATTTTTTTTTTTATAATTAAATGTTCAAAGTGTCCAATTACTTAAGTGAGATTGTTTTTAACACTATCTCGGTAAATTAATTTTTCGAAAAAAAAGTTTTTATTTTTTTCCATTACAATATGTAGGTTTTATTATAGACAAAAGAAAGTGTATATGAAAAATTTTTAAACTAGATCCTTTAATATTTAGAGGATGTTTTTTATAAGTAAGTTTCATAAACATAAGTGTCCAAAAAGAAATGTGAGTCACTGTATTTTATAAACATTTTGGAAATATGCTAACATTTCTTGATAGATAGCTGCTCTTATACTTTTGCTATATTTAACATCACTGCCATATTATTTTAAACATTGCTATAGTTTGATGCAATGGCAATAGACCTTGGCGCAAAATTAGCAGCAGTTTTAAAAGCAAGAGAATTTTGCTGCCGAACATACCTCATATTTACAAAATAGTTCACATTTGCTGCCAAACTATTGACGTAGACAACAATTATTGAAGAATAATAAATTAAATTTTTATAAAACATGCAGAATGGTGCTCAGGATATGACTAACATAATCGCATACATAAAAAAAGTTTATTTTTTTTTTAAATGGCAAAACAAACTCCCTGCGATGTATAATTTTTTTAAATATGTTTTTTAGGTACTCAAATTATCGTTTTGGAATTCAAAATCAAAATTCTACATTCCCCTCTCTCCAGAAAATGTGAAATATTTAAAAGAAATTTATTTTTATATTTAAACCTTAAACATTATCACTTTTGCGCCACTATGACGTCTTTTCCCTGACATTTCACTTTCAACCGTGAAAGACTACGAGCAGTAGGTATAAATATTCAGCGAACAACCGTTAGTGCGGACTTTCAAGGGAGGCCATTTTTCATCTGCACTAACTAAAATCCGCAATAAACGATGCCTTTAACATTAATTAAAATATTATGGAGAAATGAAACTATCCGCATTAAACGGAGATACGTCTGAAGAGTAGACGCATTAACGAAAATTCGGCTATATTCTCCACAACTTATTGATGTTTTGCGGATAGTATCTATCACTTTTTTACATTTACTAAAACTAAATAAATATTGAAAAAAACAACCGAGCTAGGCTCGGTATACTGTGCTGTGTACTAAAATCATTTAAATAAAAACATTATTACGATTTACTTTAAATTCGAAAGTATGAAGGTTTGAATGTTTAGTGTAAAATTCTTTTACCTACTCGTTTCTAAAATAACTTGATTGTAAGTGTTACACATCGAAAAGAGAAATAACTGAATTTCAAATTTTGGCGACACAGTTTTTTATTGTGTAAAATTTGAATTCTAGATGTCAGTGTGCATCTGCAAAATTGCTGAAAAGACGCGGTGATGGAGGAAAACGCGAAATTGTATGCTATTACAACGGAAGACATTGTTAATCGAATAAAGTTTGAAAGGAAAAAACTGAAATGTTATATTTTGATCACAGCGAAGAAAGTCCTCATCGAGTAGTTCCTACATCTGGAGAAGCCCCACCAGTGGCTGAGAGGTTCTGCTCTCGAAAGCTGGTAGACGGGAGGTGCTGGGTTCGATCCCAATCTCGCCCGTCTGCCAAATCATTCGGAATTTTCGTGGTTTTCTTCGAGCCATGGATTTCCATGCGTAAATACGGGTTAGGTTCCCTTAGAAAGACCCTCACGAAGAGCACTCCCGCCTCGGGCCTATATCCCTAGTGTAGATAATCGGCCGTCAAAAATTAACCAACCAACCTACATCTGGAGGTGGTTCGTGTCTGTTTCATTCTATATTTTCTTTTCTGAGCTAGGTAACATAGCCTCGTCGTATGATATCAAATGTGCTATAGTTGAGTATGTGGTTGCGCACTGGGATTCGCTGCAAGCATACACCTGTGATAAGCACGGAAATGTTTCCCCTAACACTGAACTGTAATTGAAGTTTATGCTGAATACTACTACTTATGGGTCAGTCTCGGAGCTCATGGTAGCCCCCAAACTGTATCCGTATATGTTCGAGGTCTTTCAAAATAGCCTTCGGGGGATCATTTGGCGATAATTCTCAAACTTTAGTGAAACGTTTCCTTTTTTCTGATATTTTCTTAGGAGGTCACTTTGACGTTCTACTTCCTTTTCTTAACAGCTAGCAAGAATCTATTATTTTTCAAATGAATACCTATCACAGAGAGAAATCAGTTACAGAAAAGAATTGGAAGACCTATTGATGTCAAAAGGGGAAGGCCTAATCGTTCCGAGAAATCACGTTCTCAACAGCTCTAAGAAACTAGAGCTCTCTATCGTCAAAACTATCTTCGAAAACAAAAACACACATTAAAAAGTTACAGCGATTCACACCCTGAAATGGGAAGCCGTAGTTTGCTAAGCAGTCGCGCGCTGTTCTGTTGCACATCCTGCTATGAATATTGGAGCTTACTGACGAAAAAGGTCTTGAGGTAAGCTGCAGTTGAAAATAAACACTTTAGAAAACATTACGAGAGCTGTAACTAAAAAAATGGGAAACAAACTGGAAACAGACAAAGTTATAAAATGGACTCTGCACAATAGAAATTAACTTTGGAGGACTTTAACTGAACTGCTGATAAATTGAAACAAAAACTAATATAGTTGACCTTGAAACATTCAGCGCCCATCTATTGAGAAAATATATCTTCGACATACACCCTCAAGCTCGTCGGGAAGCAGTCGCGCGTTGCATTGTTTCAAACTCTGACATGAATATTGGGCTTACTGACGAAAAAGGTCTTGAGGTAAGCGTCAATTTAAAATAAACACTTTAGGAAACATTACGAGAGCTGTAACCAAAAAAATGGGAAATAGACAAAGCTATAAAATGGACTCTGCACAATAGACATTAACTTTGGAGGACGTTGATTGAACAGCTGATAAATTGAAACAAAAACTAATATAGTTACTAGAAAAATTGAATGAATGGATTTTCAAACAGTAGCACACATGACAAACTCGCTTTTCTAGGAAAAGAGGAACATCGAAGCAATCAGGAGCCATTTTATGCACGTGAAGCTTATAAAGTCTATGAAGTTAAAGATAGTGTAATTGAAATCGACACTACTGGAAATGCTTTCGTTGGCTTTCTCCTTACAAAAAGAAGTGAAATCCCATCAAAAACATCTCATGTAAAAAAATAAGCCAAGTCTCCTGACTCTTTGACCGTAAAAAGTTCTGAGATCATGTGTAGAGCCAAACTTAGCTCTCTTATTAACTCTGATATTTTAATTCACAAATTACTCCTAGGCTTTACACCTTTAGTTAATGATTATTTTGTGACTTGGCCATTACGCAGTACAGGAAAATTATTACGTAAACACTTTACTTATGTTTTGAATTGGGATTAGATTATTTGACTAACACTGAATATGAACGTTAGGGATAGAAGCCTAAAGGAGGGATGCATCGATTGGGGGTCTTTTTAAAAGAGGGGTTTGGTTCTTATTCACGTTACATAGGAAGAAAATCACCCAAAACTCCGGACATCAAATTTGACCTGTAGAGAGTGTTCGCATACGGGCTTACAATGTAATGTAAAATTATTTCCATGATACAAATACATATACGCTCAGTGCTGTTATAGTGCTCTTATTTCGTGCAAAGCTTTATAAATAAACGTTAATATTAAAATGTAAACAACAGCCTTTACATTTTCGTGCTGTGGCATAGCCAAGTCACAAAATAATCATTTACTAAAGGTGTAGAGACTAGGAGTAATTTGTGAATTAAAATATCAGATTTAATAAGAGAGCTAAGCTTGGCTCTACACATGATCTCAGAACTTTTTAACAGATAAAAAGTCGGGAGACTTGGCTTATTTTTTACATGAGATATTTTTAATGGTATCTAGATTTTAATTGTTGAAGAAAGTAACAATTAATGTTACTAAAATTTATTTTTCATCTTAAGAAAATATATGAAAATTTAAGTATCAAAACAAAAGTTTATTACATAAGTTAATTACGGTAGAATTTAAAACAAGTAAGAAAAATCATGCGTTAAGCATAGATTATGAAACATTTTCCATCACTTCCTGAATGCTTTACCAAAACTTCGTTATTTAGGAAAATAATGTAAATAAGATAACTAAGTCAACATTTTACAAAACGCATAAAACATTTGAAAAACTGATTTTAGTACTTACCGTCCATAGCCAAATATGCATTTCAATTCTTTTGAATAGCCCTGTATTTGATCTGTAGGTTGATATATATATACTATATAATGGGAAAATTTAGTTTAGCAAGAAAATGCATAACAGGTTGAAATTCATCTTTCTGCAATTTATACTAATAGATGGAAACATACTTGCTGTAGTTCACCTAATACCTTTATTACATGCCACTATTTAGCTAAAATTTAATTCATACTAAAACACTCTTAAAACTACTGAAATTACATTTCCAGAAATTATCACCCATAGACGGCAAGGATCCAACTCTTTGCGTGGCCCTGTATATCATTTTATCTATATTCTACAAATATTTCTTAGTAAACTAAATTCAGTTCAGCGTAAAAATGCATATTTCCTTTAAAACCTACCTTTAAGCAATTTATGCTCATACTCAGTAACATTTATGAATTCATTTCTGTAGCCCTGTATATGAACAATAGCATTTATATACGCACTTTAGAGTATGCATAAATATAGTGAAAAAAGCGAATATCATACTTAAAAATGCATTTCGAGCAATCATTACTAATATACAGTAATTCAGATACAATATCGTATCTGAAATCTTTTCAAATGCACCGCAAACAATCCCCCTGTACCTTTATGAACGGAATTCTTTTGTGTGGCCCTGTAAATGAACAATAACTATTCTTTGCACCGCATATTCAACAGAATGGATATTTTAGTGGACTTCATAAATGAATATCAATTTTACTATGTTTGAAAGAGTGCAACACCATTAAAAATCATTTGAAACGATTTTTTCCCATTGGCCGTAATGTAACGGAAAACTTTTGACTGTCCCTGTAAATGATCCAAACATGCTACAAACTTCATTTGAAATAGGGAACGTGCTATGGTAGAAGTCACTAACATCCAAAAATTTCAGAATGATCCGAGCATATTTACAAGAGTTAGAGCGTGGACAGACGGACAGACGGCCAGACAAACTGAAGTCATAAACACTTTTCAACTTTGTTGGAAAGTGTTAAAAATGAATACATTGATTTTTGCTTTGATTTTACGGTTTTATCTTTTATAACTTTTATTTCGAAGTTCAGGAAATAAATGCAATTTTTTTTTTTGGACGGGAACAAATAATGACGATTTCATTAATTTATCTATTTCTTTGAGAGTTTCTTGACAGAATAGGGCAGAGAAGTTTATTGACCGATACTCTTAATTGGTCATCAGAGATCCATTCATTGGCTAAAAAGGCACAAAGTTGTTTGAACACATAAAAGTTACAAAAAGAAAAAAAAAAAGAAAAAACTCTAAACTTAGTTTAGAAGTTTGATGATTAATGCGCTCTCCGGAATTTTTTTTCTAATAAAACTTTCTTAAAGCGACCAGGAATAAACGGAATTTGTTTCATTTTCTTCAAAGAAATTGTTTGCTCATGGAGGGAGTTCCAACTATGATGGACTCTGAATGGAGGGAAAACTAGCATTAAGTGTATGAGAATAAATTTCGTCCAATGAAAAAAGGGTTGTTCAAGGAGGTGGTCGCTTAATGGAGGTCGTCGCACAGGGAGGTTTCACTGTATAAAGTTTATCGGAATTTAAATTTGGACACGTCTACAAACAGTTGCTCAAACAAATAGATTCTGAGAATGAGAAGATGCATCCAAAACCAATCTAAGCTTGGTAGTTGTTTTGTTTACACGTATAACTGCTTGATGGGGCATATGGTAAGATATTCAGTTTAGTTTGGAATTAACAACTTCTGCCATTCCTTTCTCAAAGTAATTATCTATTGCACTAGCATACATTAAAAAAAATTCTGGGCATTTCTCAAATTTCTTATTTAAACTATATACTTTTTTTTGTCGCTAACTCATTAGTATCTGTTAATTCATCAACTCTTTCACTTCAGGGCAACTACACTTCATACACAAATTTCATAAATTTCATAGTTTTATTATAACTTTCTCTAACACTTAAATTGTAGTGCCTTTATTCATCATTTCGGGATTTTTCAATAGAATCCTGTACTACTTACATTTCTGATTTAACGCGGCTTTAGAGCCAAAAGCGTGAAACGTGACATCTTCTTCCCCCTACTACTTGAAAGAACAAGTCTTTAGCATCATTAGTCAGTATGAATGACTTCTGTGACCGTAAGTCACATAATTAAACGTAATTACGATTGATGTCCTTTTCTGATAGCTAATGCAGAAGCGGATTGCACATAAATATCTCGAGTTACGTTTCCATTTTTAACCGCTACTCTTAACAATTTATTATTTTTTTTAATTACAAAAAATCATCACATTTTTTGTAATCACATCATTGCATTTCATCATTAACATTTCATATCCCAAATTTGGAAAACTGTCAATTAAATATTATATCTAATTTATTAAATTTATTATTATAATTTATTATATTATACAAATATGTTTTCTTTCTTTTCAAGCTTCAGGCAGAGTAAAAACGTGCTAAAACAAATCGTGGTGGTTAATTATGCCACGTCCGAATTTTCTCGGGATAATAATTAATTGTAATATATACGACTCTGAGATAAGTCGGGATAATCAGGGAAGGGGTTAATTGATGAAAATAATGTATGAGTTATTTCTCTTTTCCCCCCACTTTCTTCACAAATCAAAAAATTATGCTTTGGAAAACAAATTTGCATCTATTTTTGGACTTAATGTTTAATTACGTGAAATCTTTCAAGTGTTATACTATGTTCGCTCTGAGGTAGTTGTGTCACTTAACTTTTTTGAAACGGGATACCCGGAATTAGGCTTCACCTGTTCACATTGCAAAAAGGTTTCAGAGACATAACTTATGTTAAATTTGTAACTTCAACTTTTAACTATACATAGTTTATTATTGTTTTTATTCTTTTCGGTGTGTTAATTAAATAAACGATTCAAAAGGTCATTTGCAAAAGCTGAATAATTAATTGTAGAACTCATCTCTAATTTTAATAACAGTTTCAAATAAGAAAAAGAGTTCAGCAGGTAGATTTCAACTCAACTCATATTTAAGAGAGTATCAAAAGTTGAGTGAGTTTCAGAAACTTGCTCAAGTAAAAATCTTGATTCCGGGTACGTCCGCTTCAAAAAACTTCAAGTTGAATGATTCAACTATCTCAGTGCAAACATAGTATAAGAATCATCTTGTTTGACTCTTTTTCTTTTTCTTTTCTTCGATAGTTTTAGAACAGAATTCTATATAATGACTTTCAGAACAGAATATGCATTTATTTTTAACATTCGCGTTTAAGGTAGCCGCAGTTTGCCTTTTGTGCTTAGTGGGCGCCAAATGAATAACAAATAAAATATGTATTTATCTCATTTAATCAAAAGATTTCATACCTCTGTCGTGGGCTTCGGAATACCTTTTGATGGATGATATCGATGAAAGTATTTATTTGAGGGAAAATGCCATTTTATTCGAAACGAAACATTTTACAGAAGAAAACAAATATCATATATTTAGTACATAAACGATATTCAACAAATATTTCGTTATAATGTCGTACATGTTGTTCACAAAACAAAACATAGAACAAATTGTCATAAACAAAAGCCTTTACAGTTCAACTCAGATTTCCGACAGTCCTTCATCTGGAAGTAGAATCAGAAATCGCAACACTTCCAAATATATTGGAAAGTGTAAATAAATTTAAAAAATTAAAGAAGCCGACTGCGTAAAAAACGAACTAATTGATTACTTCTCATCCATGTGAAACTATTTTTTGTATTGCTTACCTATTTTTTTTACTTGTATTCATGACTTTTAAGTTGTGTTTAATTGTTAGTTTCTATCTATAAACACTGTTTTCATGAGGCCTATTTATGTGTTTGATGGTTAGAGTGCAGTAAAGTTTAGAGATCATACATACGCAACTTCCTGGTTGTGTAATACTTAAACGGAGCTTCTGACTGTAAAATAATCAATGAAACATCACCTTCATTTTCAAAGACCTATCGAATGATATGTCACTCAATAGGGTGCGTAAAATTTTATTTTCGTCTCTACCGCCATTTTTTTATTTTACGGCCGCAATTTTAAATTTATAAAAACAAAACCTAGCCTATAACCATTGGATGATTAAGAAGAATCGATAGAGACCACATTCATTAAAATCCATCCAGTCGTTGGGGGTGTTTCGAGGGTGTAAAGAAATCCACATACCCATATACGCGTGAAACACATAACCGTTCTCGGCAGTCTGGTAAAAAGGCACTCTATTCATACTCAAAATTTTTTATGTGTAACTGCGCTTTTTAACACCTTCAGGGGCATAGTACTTGTGATGTAAAAATGTTAAAATGATTTACTGATAACAGTATTTACGAGAAAATCTACAGGAAAATAAGTAAAATCTCATTTTCATGTACATTAAATATAGCAAAATTTAATTTTAAAATTCTGGTGCAAATGTGGCATTTAGGATTTAAAATTAAGTGGTATACATAATATACCGGTGCCCTTCAAAGGATTAAATTAGTATAGTTGAATAAAAAAGAAGAATATTTTGTGATGACCATATTATATTAGTTTTCAATATAAAATAAACATATTTATTTTTGAGTAAATATATGATTGGATTTCAAAGAAATTTAAAATTTCATCGATTCTTTGCTTGGAACCATAAAACAATTAGTATTACAGTCAGTAATTAGCCTTCACACATTCTAATAATTCAAACTTTCACAAACTCATTTTGAACATCTAACAGATTTAAAAAGCAAAGGAATTTACTGATCATTTTATTTTAGTTGTGGTATAATATCCACCATGTATAGTTTTATTTTAACGAGTTCAGAAAATCTTTTAGAAATCAACTTTCTTTAAAAGTTTAATTAACTTAAATGTTATAACAAACATGAATTTTCTTATACATTTTTCTCCCAAATGAAAACGAAACATTAAATGTCAATAATAATTACATATTTCCATAAGTGTTCTTGTTACATGTCTCTTGTTACTGTTAGAAACTATCTTACATTTATAATAACGAAACTTCTTTGAGAAAGAAATAGAAAACACGTTTTCTTGTGCAAAAACGAAATATGTCGGCTGTAATTTACAATTTATTATAATTTATTTGCACTACAACACAAAAATATGCATAATAATCAAAATGACACAAAAGCACACAAAGGAAAGAAGTAACCATTTTAAAATTTTAACATTCAAATTTGGTTTTAAATCTCACCAGTTGACGTATTTTTTACGAAATAAAATTATTTTAAATAAATAATGAATTATTTCTTTGTGTAAGCATAAATAAAACACTTTGTGCGAATTTTAATACATAAGCTAAAATCTTTCACAAAGATTTAACGCACAAATACGTACAAACACGACACAAAAAATGCACATACGATCGTTTCGAGATTCCCGGATCCCCTCCCTCAGTGCGAGAAAAAAAGAATTAAAATGGGTTCGAAGAATTCCTTGGTTATAGGCCCGAGTACTGGCTAATGAACTGATTGAAGGCGAAAACAAGAGTTTATATATCTCAAAAAAAGACGTAATAGACCAGAAATAACTGAAAAAGAGGAGTCACTGCGCAGGATCCCTTCACACTAGCGAAAGAAAAGAGGTGCTGGTTATATCATTCACTAAGGAAGAAGTATGTTTATGCATATATTGAGCTTTGTAAAAGTGTAGATCCAAAACTTAATTACATTTTTGAATAATTTTAGCCTCTGGATAACTAAACTCGAGGTTGGAATCCAAACAATGTTTAGCTGTTGTACATTTCTCACATCCCTGCTTTCTAACGCAATTCTGGTGTTCTTTCAACCTAATTCTAAGAGCACGCTTCGTCTGCCCAATGTAAGAGATGTCGCACTCACAAAAAGATCTATAATGCCCCTGGTATTACGGTCGTCAATTGTATCTTTGAGATTGGAAAAAGAAATTTTATTGGTTGGAGAGAAAACAACTTTGAAACTAAACCTATTGAGAATACAAGAAATTTGTGTACTGAGTTTAGGAAAATAATGTAAGACAATAACATTT
Organism: Maratus speciosus; assembly: GCA_963932465.1. Classification (NCBI taxonomy): domain Eukaryota; kingdom Metazoa; phylum Arthropoda; class Arachnida; order Araneae; family Salticidae; genus Maratus; species Maratus speciosus. Next base: position 27,386,751 of record OZ010786.1, read on the forward strand.
GTAAATTCTTTATTTGCTAAAACAGAATCAGTGATTATCGGAGGTTTAGATAAAATACAGTTAATGCATTCAAGCTATTTTTTTTTCAGTTAGTTTTGTCCCATTACGTCATTTCTTTAAGATATATAAACTTTTGTTTTCGCCTTTTCAACCAGTTCATTTGCCAGTACTCGGAGCTATAATCATTTGAATTCTTTTTTTTTTTTTTCTCGAACCCAGGAAAGGGATCCGGGAATCCTCGAAACGATCGTATGTGATTTTTTGTGTCGTATTTGTACGGTTTTGTGCCTTAAATCATTGTTAAAGAATTTAGATTATGTATTTCTTATTATCAAATAAAGAAGATCGTTAACAATAATTCTTTCTTTTTCACAAAGATATTAACAAAATTATAATAATAATAATAATAATAATAATAATAAAATATATTCTAAACATATATATTCCTTTTTTGCTCCAATTGTTCCCATTTTGTGTAATAAACATTGTTTTTACTGTACGATTTTGTTTACTAAATGAATGTTAAAATATTTACTTTCTAATACGTCTTTTAGAAGAGAAATACAATTAAATAAGTAATTCTGCTTATCTTTAGTAAAAAGCAGAAAACATCTCTCAACATTATGTTATCATATTGTATTGTGAAACATAAGATGTTACATGATAAATCCCGTAATTTAAACTGAGTGATTAGATAATAAATAATTTTAAATAGATTTACAATCCATAATATACTTGGTTAACATCTTTGTCTTTGAAATCTCACATATCAAAATATATGAAGCAATTAGGTGTAGTATAATTACACCTATGACACCAATTAACATTGCCGCTGATTTGTGATTCAACACTCGCATTTTTCAAAACAATTTAAAAGTTTTTTAAAACATGCATATATTTAAATTTATGCACTTTATTCAGATAAATTAGCAGCGGAATGTATAAATTTGATTTACGATGAAGTGATTTGTAAATAATCCATTAATTGGTAATGTGATTAAAGAGATAGTTATATTCTTTCCATTAAAGGCATCTAAATGATGAATTGAAGACGTGAATCTTAGATATTAAAGTTACAGAGTAACGAATTGGATATTGGATAAGCAAATTGCCTAAAGAATAGTGTTTCACTGAAGAATGATTAATTAGTAAAAGGAAAATAAGCATTGTTCATAAAATTAAGGAGATTCATTTGATTGTTATTTGAATAACGATAAAAATAAAAATAAATGCAAGATTTGATTGATTTATGGCTAAGAGCGACATTTTAACCATTTCTCAGTTTATTTTGTTGCTGATTACTGTCAGGAATGGTTTATTTCAAAAACATTTCTACATAAGTTTCATAAATTTTACTTTATTCTATCTTCACAAAAAGAAAGTATTAGAATATTGAAAAAATTAGACTTGTGCTTTTTGACACATTTATACGTTTTAGAAGATATTGGACTCGATTTAACTGTGTTTAGGAAATGTGTATCTGTATCTGATAAAAATTTTGTGGGCTCAGAAATTTTGTTTCTCAAGAACTAATGAACGGAATAATTTTCACTATTTCCGCAGTAGCTTTATCTCAAGAACTAATCCACAGATTTTCATGAAACTTCAGATTCAGTTAGACGTTGCCATAAGTTGTTGCTGATTAGGTTTTGGTTTAAAACATCCAACAGGTATCTCTGCTATGCTTCATTTTTCAGAATTTACACGATTTTAGCGATAGTCATATCTCAAGATCTAATGCACGTAATTTAATGAAAGTTCATATTCTGTTAGACTTTGAATTCAGTTGATGATGATTCGTTTGTCGTGTAAATCATATAGCAGATAGCGCTGCTAAGCTGTTTTTTACACGATTTTCGCAATAGCTACATCTGAAAAACTAATGTTCGAAATTTAATATTCCGTTCTATATACGTATGTCTATACTTCATATACCTTTACACTCTCACATAAATATATCCATATTAGGCTTGGGTGTACACTGCCCAACAGGTAGCGTTTTATGCTTTTTGGATTGGAAATTTTGGTTGGTGACATCTAAGACGCTGGGTTCCGAAATCCAATGATGTCGAAAAATGCCATGCTTTTTTAAATGCACACAATTCAACGAACCTATACTTTAGAATCCTCATGATGGGCGTAGATTGACATTTAAATTTGATACTGTGATAGCGCATTTCGAAGTACCAACATGTATGAGATAGAAGAAAGTTTTGGGATTTTTTATATCTAACTGGTTTAATATACCATTGGCTAAACAGTGGTTGGTTCTAGAATTTCACATATTGTTTTCTTAAACTCTCTTCGTTATATTGTTACGAAACCACTGAAGGAAACGTTCATTCTTCTAGAAAATTTAAACTAATATTCTTAATAAAATGCTAATAAAAAAATACCGCAATTAATTATGATAAAGTATATTCCAATTATTATCCAACAAAATTACTGTTGGTATGTATACCAAATATTCTCCTTGTCTTGCATAATTTTTTAAATTGATGTTTTCATATGAATTTAAAGCTTCAAAACGTGATAAACACACAGTATTAGCGTGCTTTTACAATAATTTTGGAGATTTCTAATTGAATTATAATTTAGAAAGAAGATTTATAATATCATTTAAACATTGTTGAAAATTGCAAAAGAGTACATGTTTAAATTAGCAAAGAGTTATGTAGTCTTTAGAAATTTTCAACAATGTTTAATTGATATTCTAAATATTTTTTCTAAAGTAAAATTCAATTAAGAATCAGAATTATTGTAAAAGCACGCTAATGCAAAGGCTTCATTCTGTTTTCAAGCTCTAATTTCATATAAAGACATCAATTTAAAGTATTACGCAAGGCAATAAAGAATATTTGGCATACATACCAACAGTAATTTTGTTGAGTAACAATTGCAAATGTTGCAAAACCACTTCAAAAGTATTCAATACAACAGTCTCCATCATCAAGCATGATATCGAAATATGTGTATATGTATTATTAATGTATAATATGTAATATATATAAGCGTGTGTATGTGTGAGTCTGTACGTTTCAGTGTATGTGTGTGTGTATGCATACAGGGCTTCTCAAAAGTCGTTTTCAAACTTAACACGGAAGTCTGTCGAAACAAGACAAATAAGATTTATATAGGAAATCGTGTTCTGAAATTTCGATGGCGACAACTTGAAAGGTATATTGGAGAGTAGAAAGCAAGATTATTTCAGGAGAGAGCATTTCAGGATAAGGATGGATCGTTTTACTAATACAGAGTTGTCGGATGTGCGTCACGTTTATGGTGCCGAGGATGAAAATGGACAAGACGTCGTAAGCATGTACCGAAATTGCTTTCGAAACAAATGTCTCCCAACCCATCCATAGTTTACATAATCGTACCACTGATTGTGTGTGAGGAACTTTCCAAGAGAGCAGCCACATTTGTCAAGAATGTACTACATGCGCACTTTGGTGCAGAAAAACTGTACTACCTAAAATTGAGAAAAATGCATCAACAATTCTCCGAGTAATTGAACGCCACTTGGGTGTTCCTTGATCCAGTGTTATACTCATATTACATGAGGATACGCTACTTCCCTACTACAATCAACTAGTTCAAGCGTTGTGTGATCATCTCCAAAGTGCAGCATTCGCATGTCAGTATTTGCATTAATGCGCCAAACAGACAGAAATTCCATTGTTGTTTGTGTCTGCGTTGAAGCGTTATACAAGGAGCCGTTCCAAAAACCTGCACAATATGCACGTGTGCGTCAAGATACCCCGAGCAGTTCAGGTGCCCATGTAGGTCAATAGCGCTTTCCCATAAAATAATAGCGTGGTAATCAGTGATTTTTTACTTCGTCCTTACCTACTGCCTCAACGTCTCGACAAGAACACTTATCGCATCTTTTTAGAAAATATGTCGTCGGATTTTGTAATTAACGTTCCAAAAGCTACATGCCGACTCATCTGGTTTCAGCATGAATGAGTGGCTACACATTGCAGCAGAAATTGCAGTACTACATCGTTGGCAGGACCTACCACAACGTTAGATTAGCAAGTCCGTACCACAATCAGAATCCCTACCACAACTGTCCCTACAACAGGCCCTACCACGTCGCTGTATTAGTCAATGGACAAAGCATTTTACTTGTCTGTGTAATAAATCAAACTTTGATAAGTAAATTGCTCTTTTTTTTACAATTTAGCTATATTTTATGTGAGTAGAACTCAATAGCTTTTAAATGGTTATATCAATTTTATCCTAATTATAGTTTAAAATAAAATAATTGGAAGTATTTATGAAAATTTGATCTGATGGTCACATACAATGGACGTACCCTTAACGAAAGTTAACGATAGACCAGACAGACAGGGAGATAAACGAAAAATATGAAACTGAAATGCCACCAATATGTGATTTTCAGTTGTGTACAACGGCGCAGGGCAGTTCACAACGCATTTAGGATTATAAAGGATCAGTTTGACGGATGCCTGTAATGAGAATAGCTTTCAGACATGGTAAAATAATTTCAAAATATCAAAGGTGAATTTCTGCTGTTGTTCTTGTCACATAGGAATATAAAGAATGTCAGCACTACCTTTGAAACCCTAATACTACTAACTGTCGGTGATAAATGCAGCTAATCATCCGTACGCTATTTCTATTCTTCTTTTCTATCGAAAAATACCATGTCTTTCAGTGCATATATGTTAAACAGTATTGGAATATACATGTTGTATGGTCTATTAAAATCTTTTCTTAACGCAGGGCACAAACGTATATTTGCTCGCAACATGACATATTAGACCCACAAACAAGGCACAAATATAATAATGTAAAAAATCTAATTAAAACATCAAAATAATAAAAGAAGTATTACAAACGAATTTAACAGTAATCCGACAATTAGGAATACACTGTAAAAAAATATTCTGTATTTTACAACAAAAGGTGCAGTCACTCCAGCTGTCAACACAGTTCCTGCTAAATTTGCAAGTTTCTGTCTTTAAAAGTGCTGTGAAGTTTCTCAAGTCTGAGGAAAGTCGCGTTGCTATTGGCTGCGCGGTGCACAAGACAGGAGTAATTCGACTTTTACTTCACTTGTTCCTTGAATTTGATTTCACAGCATCGATGCTTCAAAAATTACAACAGAAATTGCAGGAAAAACCACAGTATTTTTTTACAGTGCAGCCATAAAAAAAATACTAGTTGAATGTGCCAGTCCTAAAACTTTCTTCCATCTCATAAATCTTAATATTTCAAAAAGTAGTTACAGATGCTAAGACCGCAATATTATTAGTTCAATACTACACCAACTTTGATTTTCATCTTCAATTTCTGCTACAGTCAATTAATTGGAGTAAAAACAAGTTTATCTCGATCATTATACTTATTAAAATCAAGAGTTTTTCGTTATTCTGTTGTACTTCAGCTGTATACTAATAGCCGGCTTAGCAGTACGCGAGTTCCCGTCGGTGCACGAACCGCCGATGGACAACAAAACTACGAAAAACCGAGGAAATTATACAAAAATTGCTATCACAGCGCCCTTTTCCGGGCGGAATATTTCCTAATTAAAGGAGGACCTGCTGGCCATAGCCAAAAATATTCACAAAAAATTTGGTTCAATTCAATTCATAACTTCATACACTTTTCGGTGGTAAAAAAAAAAAAAAAAAAAAAAAAAAAAATGCACGAAATTCCCTTCCGGCTGAATATTTTCAAATTCAAGGAGAAACTTATGCCACAACCAAATACATGCACAAAAAATTTCGTTCAATTCTATGCATAACTTCATACACTTCTTGAGGGTACAATAATGAAAAAGGCACAGACATCGCTATTTCAGCGCCTCCTTCCGGCAGAATATTTCCTAATCGAAGGAGGACCTGCTGGTCATAGCCAAAAACATACACAAAAAATTTGGTTCATTTCTATGCATAGCTTCATACACATTTGTTGATGGTACAATGATGACACACGGACAGACTGTCCGACATCTTGTATAAACGTGTTTTTTGGGACCTCTGTCCTTTAAAGCGTGTAATTCCGTCGAAAACTGTAAGTCGAAAAAGATTTCGATTAGAATACATTGTTCTATAGAAGATAGAAGAAAGTAATAAAGCGTAAATATATAATGATGCAACGTTCTCGTGTTTGAAACATAATAAAAAAATCAAATTGTCTTTAATAAATCAGAATTATCTTTATGAAATTTAGAATCATTTTTATCTTTTTATATGTAAAATATACAGCGAAAATTTAATTAATAATTTTTTTTAGAATTTAAGGGGAAATATATATATTTGCACCTGACGCAAATGGAACTACAAGTAACAAACTTTTGGCTAAATATATAACATTTAGGTTTTTTTAACATTTTAAATTAATCACAAATAACAGGGATGATTTTGCCTTATCAAGAAAATATATGAAACTATACTGAAGATCTTAAATACTTTTTATGCGCATCGCAAATTTCTATAGATATAGATTAATGCTTGTATGTCCCGGGCAATATATAATAGAACATGATAGGACGAGTGACCTGCGCGCCAAAGTTTGAAAAAGGTTGGTCTGCACTTTTCTAATTATCAAATTTTCATTTCTTCAGTGATTGCTGAATTACCCTGAATGTCGAAATAATGGAAAATCAGTTCCGTAATTTAAAAAAGAAATGTCTAGTATGATACTAAAATGTTATTTCCATTTTATCCGAAAGCGTATTTTGAAATTCAAAGAAAATGCATAATAACCAGAATAAACTAACTTTAAACTACATAATTTATTGAGTTTATTTTTATTATTAAAGTTAGCTCATTCTGGTTAATATCATTTGAATAGACATTTTCCTTTCTATTGTAAATTTGCCTTTGAATTTTCAAAGCTGATTCAAATCTGAAATACAAATTTTACTGGGTTTTATTATTAGATTTGACTCAGCTGTGTAAATTCAAAGGCAAATGTACAATAGAACGGAAGATTCAAATGATATTTTTAAATATTTTAAACCTGTGTAGTTAAACTCAATTTACTTGAATATTATTCTATATGTTGCATAACTTACTCAATATATGTTTATGTATATACATATATACAGGGTGTCCACCCTCAACGGTGTCCAGTGGCTAATTCCTAAATCGTTAGTCATAGACCTGTATTTCCAATTGCAAAAATGTTTTAAAGGAGGCAAAGAAGTATTTTAAAATCAATTTGGGTCAATAAAAACATTTCTTAAAAAATTAAGAAATTAAAATTTTTATATGGTCCCCCGGTCCTATAAGTTATATTTAGTAAAATTTTCCTATTACACTGACAAGTAAGACAAAAAAAAAAAAAAAAAAAAAAAAAAAAAAAAAAAAAAAAAAAAAAAAAAAACATTCATGTAACACTAAAATTGACCGAGTTATGAATCTTTAAAAATGCATGACTTATGCCGCTTTTCTGCAAGTGAACACAAATGATTTCGGCAAGGCTTTTAGGGGTCATATACTAAGTGCTTAAAGTATTCGAAGAACTTATTTCATGAGCTGTGAAAAAAATCTTACAACTATTACGATTGAGTTAACTTTTATTAAGTTTCAGATTGGCTAAAACAATTGTATTTTAACATATGTTTTATTTTGTAAGGATTCGAAACTGTTTCTTTTCATCATTTCTTTTAACACAAAACATGTTATTTTTATAAGATTTTATTTAACTTCAACGATTGTATGTATGTTTTTCCAGTTCAAAATTCGAACTTTACCGTTGTACTCAAACTTTATCTCACTTCCAAATATCCGGCCGATATTAAATTTTACTTCAACGATTGTATGTATGTTTTTCCAGTTCAAAATTCGAACTTTAACGTTGTACTCAAACTTTATCTAACTTCCAAATATCATTTATACTTATTTTATAGGTTAACACAAAAAAATTCGGTGATAGATTAACACGAAGAAGTTTAAGAAAAAGTTGTAGATTAGATAACACCAGACTGCGATGGCTGTGTTTTTAGGTAGATTTCGTATGAAATACTACCTATTGGGATCGTTCCCATGTTGGAATTTCTGAAATTTTTTTGCAGATCTACACCGATCATGACCCCTAGAACCCAAAACCACCCTCAGTAAAAAACTTTATCTATCTATCTATCTATCTATCTATCTATCTATGTATCTATCTATCTATATATATATATCACTTTCTTCTGGACACGATAACTTTCGTAATTCAGCACCAATCTCTTCCAAACTGATACATAAAATCAATGGGCATAAAATCTCAGTCAAGTTCGTTGATGGATAAAATCGGACCAAGGAGATGGAAATAGGGAGGGGTTTTGCGAAAACTGAAAACCCCCCATAACTTCTTAATTTTTATACATATCAAATCAGTTTAAAGTTTTTATTACTTCTAAAAATAGCGCCAAAATTTTACGTATCACAGATGTTTGATAAAGTTAAAAATGGGCTGAAGGGGCGCAAAAAATAGGGTTTTTGGGAGAAAAAAATTCATAACTTCATCAATTCTTAAGATATCAATTCCAATTAATTTTATTATAAATCTCTTTAATATTATCTACAACTTTTATATTCACAAGTTTTTGATAGGACCAATTCGTACCGCAAAAAAAATGAAAACGAAAAAAAGGGGGGTTGAAGAAGTAAAAAATCCATAACTCCGTCAATTCAAAAGATATAAAATCCCCATGAATTTATCATATATCTTCTTAATATTGTCTACAACATCTGTACAGAAAAGTTTTGGATAGGACCAATTCTTACAGCAAAAAAAAAAAAAAAAAAAAAAAAAAAAAAAAATTAAAAATACATAGCGGTTGAAGAAAAAAATCATCTAAGTATTCAAATCCAAACTGCTTATTTTCTGACTCATTTTACAATTCATTTTTGCTCTCAAAGGCTTCCAATTGGTACGTTTTCTTACTCAGAAACAATATAATGTACCAAAATGGTCGATTTTTTGATAGAGGCAGAATATATTTCAAAAAATGATGTCAAAATGGGCATTTTGAACGGAATTTCCCGATGAAATTGTGTTATCACTTTCTTCTGGACACGATAACTTCCGCAATTCTGCACAAATCTCTTTCAAACTGACACATAAAATCAAGGGACATAAAATCTCGCTCAAGTTCGTTAATGGGCAAAAGCGGACAAAGGGGATGGAAATAGGGAGGGGTTTTGTGAAAACCGAAAAACCCCATAACTTCATAATTTTTGTACATATCAAATCAGTTTAAAGTTTTTATTACTTCTAAAAATAGCGCCAAAAATTCATGCATCACAGATTTTTGATAAAATTTAAAATAGGCTCAAGGAGCCCAAAAAATAGGGTTTTTAGGAGAAAAAAATTCCTTAATTCGTCAATTCTCAAGATAACAAATCCAATAATTTTATTATACATCTCCTTAATATTATCTACAACTTCTATATTCACAAGTTTTTGATAGGACCAATTCGTACCGCAAAAAAAAAAAAAAAAAAAAAAAAATTAAAAACGAAAACGAAAACGAAAAAGGGGATTGAAGAAGAAAAATTTTCATAACTCCGTCAATTCACAAGATATAAAATCTCCATGAATTTTTCATATGTCTTCTTAATATTGTCTTCAACATTTATATAGAGAAGTTTTTGATAGGGCCAATTCTTACAGCAAAAACAAATTAAAAATACATACCGATTGAAGAAAAAAATCATCTTATTAAGGGTGCATTCAAATCCAAACTGTCTATTTTCTTACTCATTTTTAAATTCATTTTTGCTCTCAAACGCATCCAATTGCTAGATTCTCTTATTCAGAAACTATATAATGTACAGTAATGATCGGTGTTTTGATAGAGGCAGAATGTATTTCAAAAAATGATGTCAAGGTGGGCATTTTGAACAGAATTTACCGAAACGATTGTGTTAGAAACGAAAAATATTGCCCTACTGAGAAAATAATTGTTTATTAATCAAGTTTAAATTAATTGAAAGAAAAATAAAAACACAGGTTGCTTATAAATATTTTCAAAAATCACGTCATCATGTTTCATATTTTTTTTTTTTTTTTTTTTTTTTTTTATTATTAAAAATGAATCTGAAAATGTGCCAGAAAATTTCGAGTTGTTGAGTATGGAAAAATATTTTTTTTAAATATCGCCTTAACATGATTCTGATAAAACCAGCTATTTTATAAAAATGAAATAAAACTCGTCAAAAGCAGACAGATAAAACTGCTAAAGTGGATTTATATCTAATAATGATTTTGTTTTTGTTGGTGAAATTAGTATACTTAGCTTCGAAATCTACCTCTGCCTGTAGGCCGAGCCGGCAGGGATTTTTTAACTTTTATGTATTTTTCAGCTCTGAATCCGAACTTACCTTAAATTTTAGCCATCATGTAAGGGCTTTTCGCAAATCATAAATTGTCAGACTTCATAAATTGTCAAACAAAAATCGGACACTATAAAATAGAGGAGATGGCTATGTTTTTTAATTTTTGATAATTGATTTTTACGTACTTTTTAGCACTGAATCTGAAAATGACCTTCATTTGTAACCATCAAGTTAGAATTTTTTTGCAAATCGCAAATGTCCAAGCTAAAACATAGCGAAAATTTGATACTATAAAACAGATGTAAAACTTTTTAAATTAAATGTAATGTAATTTAATTTAATTTAAAAATTTATTCAGTTTTTTGGCCTATACTGGGATTTTTACAGCTAAGCAGCTGAGCGGTGAAGTGGGGGAGGAGGCTCAATTTTAACATTTGAAATTTACAATTTGCGAAAACTCCTGACGTGATTGTTAAAAATGAAGGTCATTTTCGAATTCAGCGGTTAAAAAAAAAAAAAAAAAACATAAAAATCTATTATCAAAAGTGAAAAACACAACAATTACATCCATTTTATTGTATCAAATTTTCGCTATTTTTCCCTTGTTTAACTTTAAAATTTACGATTTGCAAAAAATCTTTACATGATTGTAAAAAACAAAGGTCAATTTCGGATTTAGCGGTACAGAATACATAAGAATAAATTATCAAAATCCAAAAAACATGACATAACCAAACTTTTGCAGGCTAATGTGATCTAATAACATTTAAAAATATGTATCATTTTACATAGAATTGAGCCTGTTAACTTTCATTATTTTGTTTAATAAAAATTCTGGTTTTTTTTTTTCTTCTTGTATGTTTACTACAAATTGTGTATTTTGCATTAATATGTCAGAAAAATTAAAAATTTCAAATTTATATTGGAATGTTAATTTTACTCTCAGCCATTTTCTTTTAATATATCTGACGAAATTATATTTCTACTGAATTTGTGAATGACCCCTAATTCCAGAAAAAAATATGCTTCAACTTTAAAAAGCTATTATTCGGCGGTCAATTTCAATCGTAAAATAACGGAACTTTTTCTATCTTACTTGTCAGTGTAATAGGAAAACTTTACTAAAGGGGCCGTTCAAATATTACATAAAAACCTAACGGGGTGGGGAGGGGGTTAGCGATTTGCTTATTTTTGCTTACAAGGGGGGAGGGGGGGTTGAATGATGCTTACGTAAGACATTTTCAAAATCTCTTAACTTGTAAAAAAAAAAAAAAAAAAAAAAAAAAAACTGTTAAAAATTTCAAATTGAAAAAAAAAGAAATAGCAAAAGAATATTAAACTTGAAGTTCTGATGTCAGCTATTTTGACCGCACAACGAAAACATAAACGATCTCTTTTATCTAGAGGTGCTGTTCATGTTTGATGCATGTGGGCTTATTATCTCTGAAAATTTACTACTATTCCCAATTGTGAGAATACAGCTCATATTTAAAATATTAGAATAATTGATAAAATGTAATAAGAAAAAAATATTTTTCATTTATTTATTTTTGGTACTAAGTAAAGGCAATTAAATTTCTTATAAATTAAATCTGGAATGTTTAGATACAATTTTACATTTACAAAATGTAAAATACAGTACAATAAATTAGGTATACAGATCTCTGAAACACATCAAAATATTAGAATAAAATTTAGATTGGTTCAAAATATTAGAATAATTTTATTTTACGCAACAATATTACCATATGAATATGAAGTAAATGGAAGTTAATATTTTGTAGCATCCCCTTTAGCTTTCATAACAGCATACAATCGATCCTGCTTACTATATATAAGGTGTTTTCAATATTAGCCCAAATAGATTTTATACGTGACACTAACTCAGTTTTACTTGAAGGAGGATTTTCTTGGGGTTTATTCTTCCTTATATACCGTAAGTTTTAGATGGGATTAAGGGCTGGTGAGTTTGGTGGCCAACGAAGTACCTTAATATTGTGTTGGCGGAACCAATTCTTAGTGGACACCGAGGTATGCGGTGACGATAAATCTTGTTGAAAGATGAAATCATCTTCAAATAAATCTTCTGATAATGGAATCCTGGAATATTCCAAAATTTCTTGATATATCTGAGAATTAACACTTTCGTAGAAATGCATAACATTCCTTCTGCACTCATGCAACCCCGAACCATGACACAAGCAGCAAATTTTACGGAACGTTTAAGGCATTTTTTATCAAATGCTTCTTGCTCCATATTCTCTAAACTCGAATACATTGATTACCATAAGCTCAAAACGAATTTTCATTACTAAATAATATATTTTTCCAATCTTTTTCGCTACATAAACGTCTTGATTTACACTAATTTAATCTTATACGCTTTTGTTTTGCAGTTATGAGAGGTTTCGTTTTCGCTACACGAGATTCAAACTTAAATTTATGGAGAAGTCTTAATGTTGTCGATGTAGAAATTTCAATTCCTTCTTCTTTTAATTTTCGGTGCAAGAATTGTACACATTTAAAACGGTTTTTGTTCACTATACACTTCAGTTTCCTGTCATCTCTAGCAGATGTTTTTGGTTTTCGGCCACCATTTTGGCAATTATTTTGAAATTTTCCATTTTTTGAATAGTGTGTTAATATTTTACTAACGCTTGATTACAAACAAATAAATAATTCGCTATATAACATTAATTTTTAGCGTGCCGATACAAATCAACCATACGAAGTTTAATAGATTCAGGAATATCACTCACACGACCCATTTTAAGACGAAAAAGCAAAAGAACTGCAAAAATAATACTGATTTTAAATAAAACCGTCTCAATTTAATCAATGATGCCACCAGTTATGAATTGTTGATAATTAAAGGAGAATTAATGTGAAATGTTCTAATATTTTGACTTTTCAAAATAATTTCTTTTTCAATTAATCTTTTCAAAAATTATATTAATTTTAAGATAATAAATAAGTTTAATCAACAATAAGTTCCTAAGAAAAATATCGTATGCATATTTGTGTTAAAAGATATTAAATTACCAAACGATATTTTCAATTTGTAAAAAAAGTAATTATTCTAATATTTTGAATATGAGCTGTAGAATAGAATAGAATGGAATGGCCCGATGCGATATATTGTATGGTGACAATATGGGTTTTCCGGGAAAGCTTCCAAAACGTACGTAAAATTTCATCTTCTTTGTTTCCACACCTCCTCTGTCAAGTGGTTGAACCCCATAACCATAGTGACCAACTGTTCTATTGTCTGGTGTCTCGTGAGTTATGAAAACCTCTCAGTAATATAGTGTAGTGGTGTTTAAAATAAATAAAATCAGAAATATGTCTTCATTTCGAGAAATCTTGTATAAAAAACTTTTTGAAAGTTTCAAAAAGTCTGCATCAGATAAACCTTTGAAAGATATCCAATGTAAAACTAATGATGTGAGGCGGCAGTACAAAAAGTCTTATAAAACTGACAAAGAGTTAGAGGTATTGTTGCTAAAAAGAATTGAGGACGAATTGCGTAAGCCAAACAAAAAGAAATCAGTCTTTCTGGATTATTTTATAAAGGTAAGTATAATCAATTTCTTAAAATTTTAAATATATTTCATCATAACTTTAAGTTTACATAATTTCTTGGAAAAATTGGAGAAAAGATAAGATAAAAGGACCGTGTAGCCTTGGAGAAACATGGTCAGTATGGCAAAAAATAAAGAACAATTAAATGTCAAAAAGGAGTTATTACTTTTTACTTTCTTCTATCTTTACAAGAAGAAAGTATTGGATTCATGAAAATTTTCGACTTTCGGTTTTCGACGGATTTACACGTTTTAGGGGTCAGAGATTCCAAAAAACATGTTTTTACAAAATGTCTGTCTGTGACTCTGTGAGTCTGTCTGTCTGTCTGTCTGTGTGTATGTGACACAAATATTGTGGGCGCTCTATCTCAAGAACTAATGCAGGGAATTTAATAAAAATTTATATTAGGTTAGTCCCTAATACAAATTGATGCTGATTAGTTTTTGGTGTAAATCGCTCAACAGGTGGCGCTGCTATGCTGCATTTCCCGCGATTTCTGCACTAGCTCTATCTCAAGAACTAATGCACGGATTTTCATCAAACTTCAGATTTAGTTAATCCTTGATATGAATTGATGCTGGTAACGTTTTGGTGCAAATCGTCCAACAGATGGCGCTGCTATGCTGCATTTTGCAGCATTTACACAATTTTCGTAATAGCTCTATCTCAAGAAATAATACACGGATTTTCATCAAACTTCAGATTCTGTTAGTGCTTTACATGATTTGACGTTTTGCACCTTGTAGTGTAAATCGCTCAACAGGTGGCGCTGCTATGCTGCATTTTTGTGATTTCCGCGATAGCTCTATCTCAAGAACTTATGCTCGGGTTTTCAACAAACTTCAGATTCAGGTATACCTGGATATGAATTAGTGCTGTTTATGTTTTGCTATAAATCGCTCAACAGGTGGCGCTGCTATGCAGCGTTTTTCTCAACTTCCACAATAGCTCAATGTCCAGAACTAATGCACGGATTTTCATCAAATTTCAGATTCAGTTAGTTCTTGACATGAATTGATGTTTTGTACCTTTTGGTGTAAATCGCTCAACAGGTGGCGCTGCTGTGCTGCATTTTTTGTGATTTCCACAGTAGCTTTAGCTCCAGAACTAATACACGGATTTTCATCCAACTTCAGATTCCGGTATACGAATTAGTACTGTTTGTGTTTTGGCGATTCCGGTTTACGATTCCGGTATATGAATTAGTACTGTTTGTGTTTTGGTTCAAATCGCTCAACTGGTGGCACTGCTATGCTACATTTTTCAAAGTTTCTCCTACAGCTCTATTTCAATAACTAATGCACGAATTTTCATCAAATTTCAAATTCAGGTTACTTTTATATGAATAATTTGATGTAATTTATTTTACTATTTAAATGATTTAATTGACGTGATTTATATAGAAGAAAGTTTTGTGATGGCCACAACATACTAGTTTTTATTAAATATGGCGTAGCCAAGCTGAACCTTATTTTTTCTTATAACTCGAAAATTAATACATCGACGGGGAAAAAAAATTAAAAATGTGTAAGTTTTGTAGCAGAGGTAATCTTCTAACTGTTTTCAAATTTTGTACCTTACTAAAAATGAAATATAATCCAATTGAACTGAAAACAATGTATCTTAAATTCAAAAACAGATAAATAAGGTTTTCAGTGATCTAAAAAAAGAAAAACAATCCTTAAAAAGGAAACGACAAAATGCTGAATACCAAAGATAACATCGAACCATCAAACGAACAAAGCTTGAAGAAATCTGCCATGATAATCCAGACATTAAAAAAAAAATTAGCTTTGCGGGAATCAGTAGGAAGACCAAGTTTAAATGTAGATAAACCATTATTGCTTAAGGCAATAGCAGACATAGCTATTATTGGAAGCTCTGCAGATGCAAAAAGAAGAAGCGAGTCAATACGAAATGTGAAAACTCGCGGTGATTTGACTGCAGAAGTGAGAAAGGTAGGTTTTACAAAAAGCAGGAATAGAAAATATCTTCATTTGCTTCCAAAAAATTCCTCAACCATCGAGGGTCGAAGACAAGTTACCACAGTGCCGATAAAACTTTCTTGGGCTCAAGCTGATTATCACAGGTCTCACATTGATACCCAATTTGCAGCAACATCCATCCGCTATTTAGAAACTTTAGCTTCAATTCTTGGACCCATGCAAGTGTTTCTTCTTTCACAGGATGACAAAGCACGTGTTCCTTTGGGGAGTACAGCAGCCAATAAACAGGCTCCGATACTGATGCATATGGAGTATCGTATATCCGTTCCCGACCATGACTGAGTCATCGCTGAATGCCACAAACTTATCCCATCTGTTTACGCTGGTATTGTAATTGCTCCTGGCATGGCAGGTCAAAGTAACGCCATAGGTTATTCTGGTCCAACGTTTATAGCTATAAGATGTGGGAAACACAGTTCTTCCACAGCAAATACTCATGCTCAGGATTTTGAAACCCTATTAATAATCAACGACTTTGAAAAATTAGTGACAACGGAAGAGGGTTTCATCAAACCTGTAATTATAGTTACAGTTGATGGTGATCCGGACGAGAATCCCCGCTACCAGAAAGTTATATCATTTGCTATTAACCATTTCTAAAAACATGATTTGGATGAAATTTTCATAGCGTGCAATGCTCCTGGAATAAGTGCATATAATCAAGTAGAAAGGCGAATGGCACCACTCAGTCGAGAACTGTCTGGTCTTATGCACACTCATGACCATTATGGTTCCCATCTCGATGAGAACGGTCGCACTATTGATGAAGAAATGGAGCAAAATAACTTTACATATGCTGGTAAAACTCTCGCAGATATCTGGAACTCATTAAACATTGACGGTTATCCTGTTACTGCCACATATGTTGATTCAGGCGAACCAGACTCTCTTGGTTATGAATTGGATTGGTATTCGAACATCGTACAAGAAAGTCAATACTTGCTGCAAATTGTAAAATGCGAAGAAAAGAATTGTTGCCCTCCTGCACGTAGTGGATTATTTCCTATATTAAAAGGACGATTCATTCCTCCTCCAATTAAAATGATATAATCGTCAAATGACATCATTACAAGAGAGGAAGGGGAATTTATATATTTAAGTCTCCGTCTGGTCTTAAATCTTAATATTACTGTAAAGGGATTTTTAAAGATGCTGTATGATAATTTTTGCCCCTCCATAAAGTTGTAATTATCCGAAAGAACTTGTGGAAGTTGTGGGCAATATCATGCAGATTATCTCAGCAGTCAGCAAACAGACACACAAAAATTCAACACAGTGAAAAAAGCGAGAAGGCCAGCCTTATACGATCATTGAGAATTGCTGCCCGTCGAGCAAATGAACTTATGTGTTTCGTAAAATTCGTGAAAGATATAGCAGATGTTGAGTGGATCAATGAAGATGAAGTTGATCAAGATTGCATCCGAAAAGAAAGCGATAAAGATAATCAAGTAAAACTGTAAACCTATAACATAACAGATATGGGAAAATGACTTGACCCTCATAGCATGCATGGTCACGATGACGTCGTTGTGACGTCACTGTAAGTCACCGTGGTCACGTCACATCTGTGACCAAAATGCCACCCCTCAGTGATGTCACATTGTGACTGAGATGTGAACTTCTTAGAAAACTTTAAAAAATTACGAAAATTCTTCAAAACATGTTATTTACTGTAAAATTATGTTTTCCTGGCAATTAAAAAAAAATTGTGAGGTCACTGTTATGTCACTGCTATGTAACGTACGTCATGTCACATATGTGACAAAAAAACCACCATATTGTAAGTCACAGTGTGACAGAAATATAAACTTCAAAAATCTTTGAAAATGAAGAGAAATATTTTAAACAGTCACGAGATACATCGCATAAGGAATAAAATATATTAGTGGATAGCAAATGGTAAATTCTCTCACTAAAGGGGGGAGGGGGGGGGGGCATAATAAATAAAGTGCACGATACAATCATTAATAAACTAAATTTTCAGGCTATATTTTATCAATTTGATATCTAAGATAGTGAATGTATACTTTTTCATGATTTCAATTTTATCTAGCATTTGGATAATATAATTAGAATTAGGAATATTAAATTTATACACTTTACATATTTAGTTTACTGGGAGGAAATTTATTTATTTATTTCTTTTTTTACCGGCCAGGATTATTCGAAACACTTCTGTGGTTTCAAAATAAAAAAATTCTATTACAGTTAAATCTGCACCTTTTAATGAGCACGTAGAAAGAGTCTTCAGAGTTTAGTCATCTATGCATTTCTTGCTTTAGAATATTTTTATAATTTGTATTCAAGTCATAAATTCTACTTCTTTCAGACTTTTTAAATAAAATTAGCATTTTCCGAAAATAAAAGAAATATACAAAATTTGTGCAAAACAAACTTTACTTAAAAAAAAAAAAAAAAAAAAAAAAAAAAAAAAAAAAGAAAGAAAAAAAAAGAAAAAAAAAAGAAAGGGGGGGGGGCGCTCGTTATTACCATTAAATTTATTTTTACACCTTTTGAAAATGTAAACAATGGTATATCTAATAAACTCTAATTATGAATATTATTATTATAATTATTTAGAAAAAATGAACTTTACAATACATTTTAACTTGTATTATTTGGTACGGATAAAAAGAAAAGGTTAAATACATTGGACATTTCTTCAAATACAAAATTTTAATTAACCATACTTTCAGAAAATTACTGCGCATTCAAGTTTCATATCTCTTGCATGCAAAAACAAATAATCTGTACCAGACCATCTGCTTGAAAATCGTCTGCCCACAAAAAAATAAACATGAGAAGACGCGGGAAATAAATAGTTCACTGTTTTTAGAACGTCACCTTCACCACGTCTACAACACTTTAAGATAAGGAAATGACCATTTTTGGATACACGGATATTAATAGAACGTATATGTAAGTTTTATTTAATTTAAATATTTTATTCCTGATTTGTACATATGAGTTAAATAGTTTTATGTTATATTTGTAAGAGACTGATCTTTAACTGTTAGAAGCGATATTTTAAAATTCGATAACTGCAAAGAAAACTATCTTAATCTGCCATCGCTTGAAAAAAAAAAACTGCGCAGAGACTGTGCATGCCTACATTCATACTGGAATTAATATAAACATTAATTTACTCTTACTTGAGATTGAAAATGTATGGAACTACAATGATTTGGAATTATTTTATCGGCTTCTTACTATTTTTTTATTACTAACACTTATAGTTATTATTATTTTGGGGTTAAATATGATGTTCGATTATCATAAGATTACGAAACTGTTTCAGATTAGAAATTAACATTATACTGGGAAAATGTATCTTTACATATTACAGTAGTGAAACATTTGAAAGAATTTTCTTTTAGTGCTAATAATATTTTAAATTATCTTTCAAAATCCTAAATCTTCAAACCAATGTTTTCAGATTTAACATTTGCCGAAAATTTGCCATTATAAAATAATAGGAATTACTTATACCATATCGAAATATTTTTGAGATATTGTTAAATCTAATAATGCATTTAATTTATCTATTGAGTTTGCTGTTGTTTAATAGTACAATTATAAATCCTAATTATTATTTTTAGTGTTTTTCAAATTGGTATATTTATTTTTTTAAATTGTATGTAAGCATTTTTTCTGTTTGTGATTTTAATCAAACATTTAATTATAGACATTCTGAATCGGTTATTAAATTTTCTTCTATTGTAAATTCATTTTCTACGTTTATGATACGCGTAATTATTGGCACTAAAAAGTAAAATATGATATTTAAGCATTGAAACAAAGTGTTTTTCATGCCTGATGGGAAGTTATAGATTAAACTGCTTTAGTATATATTTTTTAAAAGTTCATATAATACAGGATACATAATATAGGACACAAGTTGAAAAGTGCTTGTAACTTCGGTTTGTCTCTCCGTCTGTCCGTCTAGCAGTCTGTCCGCACTCTAACTCTCGAAAATATACTCAGATTGCCCTGAAATTTTTGGATGTTATTGACGTTTACCATAGCACGGTACCTATTTGTAATGAAGTTTGTAGCATGCTTTGTTCATTTACAGGGACAGCCAAAAGTTTTCCGTTACATTACAGCCTATGGAAAAAAATCGTTTCAAATGATTTTTTATGATTTTACGCACGCTTTCAAACAGAATAAAAATTTATATGTATTTATGAAGTGCACTAAAATATGCATTCTGTTGACTATGCGATGCAAAGAATAGTTATTGTTCATTTACAGGGCTAAAAAAGGAATTCAAATACATAATGATATAGGGGTGGAGTGAAGTGTTTGCGGCATACTTTAATTATGTTAATCTATTTCGTATATAATGAAATTGATATATGTCGCTGAGGTTTACATACTATAAATTATTTCATGTATAATACGAATAATACGTATATAGCATTTACAGGGACACACAAAATATTTCAGATACTATATTGTATCCGAAGTACTGTACATTAGCGATGATTGCTGGAAATGTATTTTTAATTATGATATGCGCTTTTATGATTCACTATATTTATGCATAGTATATGGTGTATATAAATGCTATAATTCCTATACAAGGCTACACAAAAGTATTCGTAAGGATTACTGGGTATGGGCGCAAATTGCTTAAAGGTGGTTTTTAAATGAGTTATGCTTTTTTTTTTGCTGAACTGCATTTAATTTACCAAGAAATGTTTGTAGAATATAGATAAAACGATATACAGGATCACGTAAAGAATTGGATACATGGCCGTCTATAAATTATAATTTCTGGAAATGTGATTTCAGCAGTTTTAAGAGTGTCTTAGTTTGAATTAAATTTTAACTAAATAGTGGCGTGTAATAAAGATTCTAGGTAAACTACAGGGTTATACAAAAGTATTCAAGTATGCTTCCATACATTAGAGTAAATTGCTGAAAATGAATTTCAACCTGTTAGGCGTTTTCTTGCTAAACTAAATTTTCCCATTATATAGTATATATACACTTAAAAAAATGGGAAGTCAAAATTGAGTAAAAAGTACTCAATTTTAAATGCGTCACATACTCAAAATAGCTCCGATCCAAATGTACTCAAAGTCAGGGTTGCAAAAAAACCGGCTAAAATTAAAAAAAGCCAGGCCGGTGGCTTTTATTGGTTTTAACCGGCTTTTTTTGGCCAAAATTGGCTTTTTTTGGCCATAATTGGCCTTTATACAATAAAGCATTGTAATTATAACTACACATTTTAAAGTGTTTTTAATTAGTTTTAATGACATTTAATTGATTTACAGTTTAATAAGTAACCCAATTTCTCAATAATGAGGACATTAATACTGGAATAAAACTTAGATGATTTTGCCAGTTATTTGTATTCAGAATTGCAAATATGTCAGCTAAATTTTAAAAGGGCCATACCAACTGCCAATTTTTTCATTTTTACTGCTTTATAAAATTAAAGAGGACAATGGTTACTTAGTTATATGTTTTATTACTTAATTTTAAGAGCTATTAATATACAAGTCTTTTTTTATTTCTAGCAAACATTTAAAATTATACATAGTCATATTAATAAAAACACCACAATTTCTCACTATTAAAAACATCATGAATAGCATATGCATGAATATGCATAGCAACAAGCTTTTCAAAATTTTATTTTGAGAAATTTTTTTTTCTTGTTTAAATGCTCTATTTTTTATACACTTATGTACCACTCTCCTCAAATAAAACATCTTTTCTAATTCCTCGTTTCCATTTTGATGTGTTACATTTTGTCATTAAGGCTCTTAAATCCAAAAGGGCAACTTTCTGACATAAGTTTTAATTTATTTTTGTCCAGAAATGCATGAAACTAGCAGATGTTGTTGTTCAGAAACTATGTAATTGCACTGTTTTTTCTGGGTTTTATTGCAAACGCTATAGATTTTTCAGAAAATAGTGTCAAAGTGAGCGTTTTTAACCAAATTTCCGCACAAAAGAAGAAACCACTCAGAAAAGGGTGAAGAAACATGTTTGTCACGTGATCAAAATCTCTTTATAACTCAATAGATAATTGATGGATCAAAAAATGGAAACAGTTCGATTCCAAATCGCTTCCTTGGTCAGGCTTTCGAATTTTACATCTTTCCGTTAAAAAATGAATTTGTAAATGTGTCAAAACATTTTGCGCTTGTTGAGCAGAGCAGTTAAGAACAGTTTTAATTAAATATAATCTTTAAAATGTGTAGTATATGTGGAGCTATTATATAATATAGGATTTCAAAACACCAGTTCGGAGCCTAACTTATATCCTTTTCAATGTTTATATACATTTTTTTTTTCAGACATAATGCGTTCACAGTTGTCTTCTAGAAGTTATAAAGACTTATTTATTTGATAAAATTTAATAGAAATCTATTATTTTTTTTAGTAGAAAATATTTATAAGTGTATTAAAAATTAATTGATCCAAATTTAAAACAAATTTACTGTAAACCAACTTTAAAAAATAAAAACTGGCTTTTTTCAATAAAAGCCGGCTTTTTTTAATAAAAGCCGGCTTTTTTTAAGTGGTTAAAACCAAAAAAAGCCGGTCGGCTTTTTTTGGCCTGGCTAAAAGCCAGCAACCCTGCTCAAAGTTGAGAAACACATGTACTCATTTTTTATTCATTGGTTGTGATCAAATATGAATCATTATGTACTGCCCCCCTCCCCCCCCCAAAAAAAAGAAAAACCTAAAATTTAAAGTAAAAATGTACTGACATTTATTTCCCGTTCAAAGTTCTTAACAAGAAATGTTTAATTGATTATTTATTAAGAAAAATAACAAAATTCTTAACAAGATACTCAAATCGAATATTTTTATGACAAGAGCATTATTTCCAAGCACTTTTAAATTATTTTTAAAATGCTGTGCATAATTTAATATTTACATTAATAAACATCATTTATGCCGCCATAAATGAAATGAACCATTACAGGGTACAAAACTATTCGTTTGTTTGGGTTTGATAACATGTGATGTTTCAAAATAGAGAAAACATGGGTTCATTTTTGATCCAAAAATATTCAATTCGATACGAGTACGTCGGTTTACTTATTTTTGAGTACTTCATTTTTCTCAGTGTATCAACCTACAGATCAAATACAGGGCTGTTCAAAAGAATTGGAAAACATATTTGGCTATGGACGGTAACTGCTGAAATCAATTTTTCAAATGTTTTATGAATTTTCTAAAATGTTTACTTAGTTATCTTATTTACGTCATTTCTCTAAATTACGATGTCTTGTTAAAGCATTCAGAAAGTGTTGGTAAGTATTTTATAATCTATGATTAACGCATGATTTTTCTTACTCGTTTTTTTTTCTATTTCCCAGATCAGTCTTTTCCTATAAAATATACCAAATCTATTTAGCTCATATTCACAAAATACAATATACACGGGAATAAAAAATTTAAATAAATATCGCTTATCATGCCGCTCTATAAATAATAGTTGTATTAATATCCGTGAGTCTCCATGTTCGTATTTAATAAAGCAATGACAAATCACAACAAATTAAAAAATTTACACATTCTAAATATCAAGCTTGAACTCAATATCAAGCATAGAACTTAATATCAAGCATAGAACTGAATAAAAAAATATGTCAGTTGATAAGCATTGTTTTTTAAGTGGAAAAATTTAAAATGATTTAGAAGAATAGGACTCCAAAATAGCGATATTTTGCTAAAAAGTACGGTAAAAAGATAAGATTTTATATTTACAGCAAAAGGTTATTTCAAAATACAT
The DNA here is from genome assembly GCA_963932465.1 of Maratus speciosus. Lineage (NCBI taxonomy): Eukaryota > Metazoa > Arthropoda > Arachnida > Araneae > Salticidae > Maratus > Maratus speciosus. Next base: position 27,410,408 of record OZ010786.1, read on the forward strand.
CGCTGTATTAATACTTAGAAATTTTTCCAGAGAGAATCCTTCGCCTTATATACAATATTTCAAATGAAAATCAAACATCAAATTAATTGCTTAAAAGGCGCAAAGGCCAACATAGTGAAAAAGATTCCAAGCCGGGACTCGAACCCGGGCCATCAGTATAGCACACTGACATTCTAAAGACTAAACCACATGGAACGACGCCCAGTCTGTAAAATTTCTCACTATTACAGGTTGGCAAGGCTACAAACGCAGCACAAGATGGAATATTTATCATGAGCCACCGACATGCGGTAAACACGAAACTTAATGATATCCAGCACCGAAACTATATTAATAATTGGAAATTTTTCCAGGGAGAAACATTCGCCTTGCATACAACATTTCAAATTAAAATTGCCTTTTAAGCAATTAATTTGAAATTTGATTTTCATTTGAAATATTGTATGCAAGGCGAATGATTCTCTCTGGAAAAATTTCCAAGTATTAATATGATTTCAATCGATGCTGGATTTAATTAAGTTTCGTGTTTGGATCATGTCGGTGGCTCACGCTAAATATTCCATCTTGTGCTGAGTTTGTAGCTTCGCCATCATGTAATAGTGAGAAATTTTCCAGCCTGGGTATCGTTCCATGTGATTTAGTCGGTAGAATGTCAGTGCGCTGTGCTAATGGCCCGGGTTCGAGTCCCAGCATGAAATCTTTTTCACTATTTGCGTCTTTTAAGCAATTAATTTGAAATTTGATTTTCATTTGAAATCACAGTGTTTATGACAAGTTCGTCACAAATGACCCATATTTCACAAATTGGTCACAGTGTGACTTCAAAGCATTGTCGCTTTCGTCACAGGTTCGACACAAAGTTAATGCAAAAATAGTCACAAATGACACACTTTTCACAAATTTATCACACCATGACTTCACAGAGTGGTCACAATGTGACGTCACAAACGACCTCTAAAACGGCCATAACGACCTCGCATTCTAGTCACTATGACGTCATATCGACGTCACGTGACGTCACATCGACGGTCACAAAATCACAGTGTGACTTCACAACGACGTCGCCGTGACGTCACCATGCCTTACGGGGAGTAGCCGTGGTCAGCATCGGAATAGATATGAGCATGTTCAAATTTAAATTTTACAAATGGATAAGTTCTTCTAAAATTGTGGTCTAAGAAATTTTCTTAAATAGAAATAAAGAAATAAAACAAGCATTTTCTTATTATTTTTTTAAGTACAGTACAGGTTTTTTTTTTTTTTTTTGTATTGTGTCCTAATTTTTTTAATTTAAATTATTACTGTTAAAAAAAGTGGGGGGGGGGTGCAATTTTCTTACGTAATTATTAAGGGGGGTGTTGCGATTGGCTTATTTTTGCTGACAAGGAGGGGGGGGTCAGAGGGAGGGTCAGAGGGGGTTTTGGGAAGGGAGGGCTAAAAAAATTTCAAAAACATGCTTACGTAATATTTGAGCAGCTCGAAAGATAACTTATAGGACCGGGGGACCGTATAAAATTTTAAATGTTGTAATTTTTTAAGAAATGTTTTTACTGACCCAAATCGCTTTTAAAATATTTGTTTACCTTATTTAAGACATTTTTGTAATTGGAACTATATGTCTATGAGCAACGGTTTAGGAATTAGCCAATGGACACCGTTAAGAGTAGACACACTGTATATAAATATATATACAGTCAACTCTGTGAATTCCACACAGCGTGGCACTGAATGTTTGGTGGATTATAGAATTTGGCAGATTTATGTATCATTATTTATATATTGTTATTGTTAATATATTTTTTAAGTCTGATTACAAATTATCCATAGTTGCATGAAAATGATAATGCAAGAGAATATATAATACAAGAGTATTGAGTGAAAAAGAATTATATGCAAATTTCATTGGTCATATCAATTTTTAAATATTGGCACATTTATAATATAATTTTAGGATTTTTTTATGATTATTTGTTTTGGTAAGATTTTCTTTTTCTCTACTGCTAGTTGTTATCTCTAATTGTGACATAAAATGCGAATAAAATCATCTGCAGACATACTGTATAAAAAAGTTTTTCTAATAAATACTTTACTATAGTTCAATTATTGTTAAATTATATTTTACTAACCACCTACTGTTATCATTAATGGAATGTATAAAGCTATTTAAACATTTGCATTTGATTGTTCCTTTTTCTTAAGAAAAAATCATAAAACACAACTCTGGTCTTTGAAAAATTAATGATTGATGTAATCATTACCATATTAGATGTATTCTATGGACCAAACTATTAACCCCTTACTCGTCGCGCCCTATACGTTGACGGGCAGTCATTTGTGAACAAATTTCGTCGCGCCAGTGACGCTCATGGGCTGAACTCCTCATAACGTTAACTAATATATTATAGTTCCTTCACTGATTTTATCGCTTCCGTGATTATTTTAAGTACTTAAATGCTCAATAGTTAGCAGCACTGAATTGACAAGCTTGATTTTAAGATAGGAATGCTTAATCTTAAGAATTTGTTGGAGATGGAACATGTATGTGAATAAGACAATTTGACAATTTTTGAGCGTTTTTCCGAAAATTATCCGACAATTAAGGTGTTAACCATTATTTTCAATGTTTATATCGCAAAATGACAGGTCGATTTTAGAGAATGGCGAATTTTTCAGCAGCAGATTTGAGAGAGTCGATTATATACATTATTCATTCATTTAAGAAAAATTAACACAAAATATGAAATAATCTAACTTAAAAAATTAGAAAACACTTGCTTAAAGAATAATTTATTTAATGATATTTAAAAAACAGAATTTAGTACAAAGCACATTTTCTTTTGAAAAGGTAATTTAGTTGATAATTTAAAAAAATTGTCTCTGAAATGATAATCTATTTGATATATTAAAATTAATAGATTATTCCCAACCTAAAAGAGAAGGCAAAGTATGTTTTTTTTTAAAAGTAATTTGATCTTTCGAATAATGTGTAATATTATTTACGAGGAGTTGATGGAAGAAACTAAGTTAGTTATTAATCTAAAATACGATAAAGCTTTTTTATGATTTTAAGTGGTTAAGAAAAGAAATAAAAGATGTGTAAGAACATAACTAAGGTTTGTTGAGTAATAACTAAAATAAAAGTAGTTGAAAAGTTTTCACAGAATGACTAATGAAACGTCAGAAGAAATGGCTGCCATATGACATTAAAGTAATTCAGATTTATCGAAAAAAGTTCTGATGTAGCGATCGAAAATTTTAAAATATAGGAGCATAAATTACAGTTTATCACTAGAAAGCAAAAAATTATATCTATGCATAAATATTTTGTATTACAGGTTCTAAATTTGAAGAAATATAATTTTTACATTTTACTTTTTTTACATATTTCATAAAAGCGCGTATTGTAATATAGCTACTTGAACAAATTATAAAATGTGTCCAAATTTATACATTAAATAGTATGCTTTTTATATAATGAGGCATTCATTGGTTTTATATTTCGCAAGAATAAACATTTGCTTAATTTATTTCCAGATTTTGAAATCCTAAACGCACATTCAAAATCCTTTTAATGTACTGTAATATTTTACGCAATTATAATGTTTATATTTGAGTAATCTTATTTATTAATCACGGACAAAGCTAGGAATGACACAGATATACAAATTGAACGAAAGAAATTATTTTTCTTGCATAAATTGTAATTATTATTACTTATAGAGTTCGTTCTCTCCTTTTTTGCATATATTGTACGACTGCTTACTGATTTTTTCTCACACTAAAGCCGGATGCTAATAAGAAAGATAGTTTAAAAATTCGTTATTTATTATGTATAATATACGAAATAAATATTATTATTATTATTATACATGTGGGATTCTACGCAAATAGGTCATTTTCCTCTTAGTGATGCATAAAAAAAAATCACGTCAGGTGTTTCTAATTTTTTGTAGCACGACACTAGAAAAGGTACTTATTTGAAAAACAATATCCTTCATGCTTGATATTAATAAATTCTATAATTCTTAGAAAATTTATTTTTTATTACAATGATGGGATGATCACAAAATGAGGAAATGACAAAATATATGTTTCAAAGAATAATTTTTAGCAAAGCTTTTGTCGAGAAAAATTAAAGCTACTCCCTCTTCTATCACAAGGCACTGGAGGTTCAACAATTATTAACAATGTCACATATTGGATACTCATGAATATCCTCTTTCGTAGGCCACTTAATCTTTCCATTGCCTATAAGTTCAAAATGATTAACTTTAACTGATTTGTCATCAATTTCTAAAAGTTCTCCAGGATAAATTTAATTTTCATGCTTCACAATTATCCAATCCAAGTGCTGAAACGACCCTGTTAAATTAAATTTAACGAGTCTCCTTTTTTAGTATACGCAATACTTCTTCGTTGCCGATTTCTTTCGAAAGCATATCCTGAATATCTTCAGCGGATTTACAATTAAAATTTTCGCTAACATTTATTTATACTAAGTTATAGTTTTGTGATAAAGATGACTTCATTTCCTTAATTACTTCTTATTGGTAAGTATTTTTATAGTAATTTTTATAATATTAGACGTGTAAGATTATACACATATGTAAAATTAACTTATAGATATTAATAACACTCTACAGTCGTGAAAAAAAAGTAAACACCCCTTACTAACTATGAAAAGAAATATCGAAGAAGAAAGTTACTGGTACCACACGATTGGTACTACGATTGGTAATAAAACGAGCCCCCTTATTGATCGAGGCATCTTAAGTGCCACTCAAGCAGTCTTCAATGACTTCAATTACAGGATAGCATAAAAAATTTCAAAATATCTAGTCACTTAAACTTACAGTATGTACAAAATTACTTAAAAGATGAGAAAATATTCAAAAGATGTTAAATTATTTTAATACCTTAGTACTTTCAACTATAAAAAACATAGTCTTCGTCAGAGAAATATAAGAAATACAATTGTTATTGACGTCTAATTTTCAAAATTCGCGTAGATGGTGACGAAAGGAGTGAAAGTGTAAAAGTTTAGAATTTTAGTTTTTAGAAATTTAGTTTTTTTTATGTAAAAGTTTAACATTTTAAAGATGAATTAAGCATTTCTATCTATTTATTTACTGATATCTAGTCACTTCTATCATAGACGGCAAAGCATAATTTGAAAACTACTTGGATGAAAAATGTGAAATTTTGGATTTCCATAAAGCAGGAATTAATAAATCGAAATCCATCAAAAAAAACTGTAGGTTGCAATTCATATTTGTGTCGAATATTAATTTTATAGTTCATAATTCATATCATAAAATTATTGTTTTATATATATATATAGTAGTTGTTAGAGCACAGCTCCGGCTTCCCTGCAAAAATTACACTTATTGTTAACACGATAGCGTCCAAAATATTTGTCGTATCGACACAAAAAATTAAATGGACGTTGGTAGTGCCAAAATCTCGGTGCGTATTGAAAATCATAAATATTCGTCAACCCTAACGGCATGAAATGTCTCCTCAAAATTTTCCCATAGAGATAACATTGAGGGTTTAAATCTATTTGAAAGATAAGGCTTTTTTTTTTTTTAGACATCTACCTTGAGATTTTTTCAGAACCAATTTCTATAATTCTTTTTTTAAATGAAAGCTGTCTCTTTGTAGATTTGCGACACTAGCTATTTTTTTTTTAAATATTCCCATTTTTATATTTAAATTTAAAATTAAAAAAATTTCTATGATTTTTTTTTCAAAATGGTAGCAATTGGACTGCTTCCATTGTTGTAAAGAAAAGAGAATTAATAAAGTATGGTTATTTTTATTTTATTGATGCCAATTTCTAATAAAATTCAATATTAACTTTGTAAAATAAGGGAACAGGAAATGACGTCACGCTTTAAAAAAAAAAAAACACTACATTTTTCCTTAAAAAAGTTATTACAATTCAATAATTTTTCACTCCACTGAGTTTGAGACTCTATGTAAAATGCTTCAATGAAGCAAAGTGACGTCATATTTAAATGAAAACCATCATTTTTTTCTGATAAAACGAAATATTTTACTACGAACGCCTTTAAAATATATAAATTTCTGGAATTTTACTCGCCGATACGGAGATTAGAATCACAATTCAAGAGTGCGAACGTTCACATGCAAAGTCGTAGTTAACAAACTTGATTTCAAGATTGGAAATAAATGCATTAACAACTTATTGCGTACTGCGATATTTTTGAAATGGTGAATGTAAATTTGAGAGATGCGTATGTAAATTTTGAGACGATGAAAATGACGTTAAGTTTCGATTTCACGCGAAAAATAATTCTGTATGACTGGCTCATGATGAAATCATTTTTGCTGATTTTCAAATTTACGTCAGAAACTCAATGGTCTGCAATGATTCCTTGTCATTTCAAATCCCTAATATTTCGCTTGAATTGTTAGATAATTTGAAAATAAAATAGGGCAACGTGAAACATGTTAAATTATTACGCGCGTGATTTTTATTTATTTATTTTTACATTTCATTTGTAATACTTTATTGTCATTTTCCATCTTACTTAGTGTTTATTTGTTTTCTGATGATGATTGAGTAAATTCAATCGAAACATGTCAAATTATTAAGATCTTTTAATGTATTTTACTAACATTTGACGTCCTTTTTAGCAAATAAATGTTTAATATATATTTTGAGTGTGTTTTTTGAATATATATTTTTGAAATATTTGGTAGCGGTCCCAGTTTTAGAAGGTTATTAATTTTTCAAATTTAATTCACCGTAAGTGAATGTGCTGCGACTGACATGCAAGTGAACATTTTCCGTAACCTAACAAATCGATGCGATTCACTTTGAATTTTAAATTAGAGAAATAAAAAGAAATGGAATACGGGGAATACGATTTTGCATGTTAGTTGCATGATAACAGATTCAGTATTAACCGCATGGCAACGAATGATGATAAAAGAAGTCGAGAAAAATATAATATTATGTATGTATTACTTATATGTATGTATTCTTATGTATCCTTTTATTCAGAGGTATGTATGTTTGTATTAAGAAATTTCCGTAAGCGGGTTGGTAGAAAATTTCATAATTTTGTGAGCTCTGTTTTATGCGCAGATATAACCATTTGGTAGTGGTCCCAATTACAGAAGGTTATACATTTTTTTTTAATTCACCGTAAGTGAATTTGTTGCAACTGAAATGCGAGTGAACATTCTGAAGTGAATGAGATAAGCATTTTTTGCCTAGATGTACACTTGAAAACAGAAATATGTAGATAACAAAATAAAAAAGTCTTAAAAGCGTAAAGAAAAGGTAGCTTACTTATTTATACTTACTTAAGATTTTAGCTAATTTTACGGGAAAACACTAAGCTAAAATGCGAAGAACCCGATTAGAGAAGAATCCTCAGTGCTGAATTTCAGTGAAAATTTCGCCAAATTTGGCAGCTACAGCCAAATTTACTGCATTTATATCAACATATGTTTGGTCGCGAAATGTATATATATTTCGCGAAATGTCTCCAAGCTTAGCGAAAATTTTGACGTTAATGTATATGACTATATAGTTTTATGCTTATAATCGGAAAATGTATACAACAATGAAAGATAATTCGTGAGAAATCAACTTCACTAAATGTCATAAATCATTCCAGGATTTTTTTTTTTAACCTGTTGCCTAGATGTAGTGTACATTTTAAGAAATGTACATATTTTTATATGTGTAACATTATACACAAAAGTTTCGAAAATGCCGGTTAAAAGAAAGCAATTGAGATGAAAAGAGTTATTCAGCGTAATTCTATGCGGAAAAGTTACATAAAAATAACCCAGCTGCCTACGAGTAATTGCGCGAATAACGATATAACAATAACTCAGATTAACAAAAGTATCAAGTTTGATAGAGGAGTATAGGAGATTACCCATGTGTGCGTGTTATATACGTGTTACAAACCTTTCCCTGATACCATATTAAATAAGTCTGGGCTATGCCAGACATGCAAGTCTTTGAAGGGGCTTTGAAGTTTTCTGCCGTTAGCTCGATGGATCCCGTTCAAATTTTTGATTGTCTCAAAGATCGGAGCTACATTAAACAAATCAAAATCGCTCAACACATCCCCGGTGGTTATTATTTCTCTTTATCGTAGACTCTCTTATTCAATGAATTCTCTTTACTTTTAACATTTCTGAATCATTTTAAAGAACAACAAATCACGCTGCATGAAAATTTGGATAATTCTGACATCAGATTTACAGATGAGCAGCAGAAAATACTTTAGTTATGCACAGAACAGCTTTCGTCATTGCAAACAAAAGTTACAATTTTCCCTAAGTCAACTTTTATTATTGGAAAAGCAAGAGCTGGAAAAAGTAGGATAATCAAAGAAATTAATAAAACAATCATAGAGCAGTTAGGATCAGAAGCTGTCATTCTTTTGGCACTAACAGGTACTGATGCGCTTAATGTGGAAGGAAAGTTAATTTACTCAGTGTTTAAAATACCGCTGTGTTTTAAATAGTTCGCTGATTTAAAAAGTCAAGCAGAAAGAAATCTACAGCTCAGCATGGATACAGTATTATTTATCTTTATTGACGAATTTTCAATTATCGTCTTATGGCTGAACTTGAACAAAGATGTCACAAAGGTACTTTGTTTAAATCCTTGGAGGTATTAGGTATAGTTACATCGCATAAAAGACATCCCTCTATATAAGGGACATTCTATAAAATACATTTTCGCTCTTCGCAGACAAAAAATGCTTAGAGCTTTTGAAAATGGCTTCACATTAACAAACTCATTGAGACCAAATGACGATCAATAAAGACAGTTTCGAAAGACTCTATATTGGCTTTGCGTGGGTCAAGTTTCAGACTACTCTCATCCCTTATGCAATGGTGGAAAGCTACACCGCTTCCGGCTTAACTTGAATGATTTCAAGATGCTATATGTATTTTTCCTAAAAATAAGCAAGCGAAAGTACATAATCAAGAAGTACTTCTTAAATCAAATTGATCAATGACAAGAACGTTAACAGACCACAATAATTAAAAGTAAGGTGTAGTGAAGATGATCACGCGTTTGGACTACAGGCTGGACTTTTTTCAGCAGTTGGATGCAGAGTTAAGTTACAGACCAATATCTGGATGGAGTGGGGATTGATAAACAGTGTACTGAGTACAGTAAAAGATACTGTCTATGACCCAAAATTTCAACCCCCAGGCTTGTCACAGGCTATAATGGTTCATTTTGTTGATTATCATGCCACAATCTAGCATTTGAACATTACCTGAGGCAACTGATGACTGAATTAAAAACTAGAAAATGAGGATTCAACGGTTGTTATTTCAAATTTAATTTTGTACTATTAAATAGTAATCATGATAATTAAACTTTTTTTTTTAAATTTTAAAATGTTATGTGTTAAGTTTATACGACTCCATGCTCCGACATTTCGGCCTGACGGATACTAGTATAGTTGTATATATATATGTGTTTGTCTTGAATATATAGTTATTGGCGTCTAATTTTCAAAATTAACGTAGGTGGTGACGAAAGGAGTGAAAGTGTAAAAGTTTAGATTTTTAAATTTTAGAAATTTAGTTTTTTTATGTAAAAGTTTAACTTTTTAAATATGAATTAAGCATTTCTATCTATTTTTTTCGAATATTAACTTCATAGTTCATAATTCATATCATAAAATTATTGTTGTATATATATATATATATATATATATAATATATGTGTGGATGTGGCTTGCGGTTCCCAAAACAATCTAAACCACATCCTGACCACAGTAAGAGGCTAAAATCCCATGAGAACTGACAGAGTAGACAAATTCTATAAGACAGTAAACCTGATGAGTGAGTAATTCTGAACCGCAGCCGGAGGGCTAAGGTTCGATGTAACGTCAGTGTTGTGCTGCGGACCGACCTGGTAAGACGTACCCGGTTAGGCTTCCGAAATATATTGAATGCCGCTAAACTGCCGTAAGAAATTCCTCCTCATCCCCCTAAGCCCTGTATATAGTTAATGTGCTCTGTAAATATAATCTATGCTTAATCAAGACATTAAAACATGATTATTTCTATACTACGAGTGTTCAATCAGAAGCCTTTACTACCAAAGTTCGACCACAGTCAATCCCACCTATTTCTACATGAGGACTCGGCCGCGTCGAATTCAACTATTTGCCCCTAGAAATCCTGTGAAATCCTACGTCCGAAATATTTAAGTTCTACGAAGATGCTATCCGATAATTAAAGAGAGAGAGACGAACACCTACTGACCTACTCATCTGCTATCGGGCCATCTGTGAATGCGAAAGAAGAAAACGACATGTTATTGCAAGATATACGGAATCAACGGATTTTTCTATTTTCTTCGTCTTGAGTCCAGGAAACGATGAAGATCAGCAAACTTCTGTTTCACTGGTGTATAAATCCTCTCGGGAATATAATAGCATGGACGTGTTAGTTGCTTTATGATGTTTATTTGCAAGGGAAGCATAAAATCTTATCAGCTAAGTTTTTCATGCAAATGCAGAAACGTGAAAATGAGTCAATCCAAGTTCACCAGATGCTTCCTATCTTTTTCGTTCTCATGCTTTTACAGCATAATGATAATTCAGTGCTATGGACTGTTTCTGAAGAAATTATTCTACGCTAATATGTCTATAAATGCCTTCCGTCTGTGCGATATCATCAGTGTGTGTGTGTTACGTGTATTAAAATATCAATCACTACTTCTAACGCGAAAGAAAACCAGAGAAAGATGTGCAGATAAACCAATACGAAAGAAAAAGAAAGTGAGTGCCGCCTGTAATCGTATGATTCAACAACCTCTTCAATGTTCACCGAGTTAATTAGTGCCGTGCTTTTATTTTTTTTATTTGTGTGTCTCATCTACTGTGATTTATAAAATCGTGCGATGTTGTGTTTATCTGAGTGAAAATAGTGCTGCGAAGATATTTCCTTTTTATGTGTATCTAATACAAGTGAGTGAATAGTTATTTTTTCTAAGTATCAGGATGTATTCCTGTGTTTTCAAGAACGTGCAAGATAGTGTGACAATTTTTTTTAAAGGAAACGTGCATGGTTTCTTCTATTTATCTTCAATTTATACGTGTTATTTTGATTCAAGAGACTATTATTTTTCTGCCTCGGAAAAATATTCTTTTTAACCTCCAATAGTGTGCACACTACAGACACTACAGACACTATAAACGGTATAGAACAAAAATTTTCTTTAATTAACTTTCGAAACATTTTTAAAACTTTGCAGCATTCTATTTTTTTTAATATTGCTTTTGTGTATACGTATATTTTTTTTCAGGATGTTGGAAACCGCGACGAAAATTTTATTATTATTTTTTTCCTTTCAAGATGATTGTTTTGTGTTTAATGATGTTTCCCTCTTAAGACGTATGAGTGAAAATTCCATGATGTTGATTATTTTGAAAGACGTATAACGATAATTTCCCCCCTCTTTTTTGAAGTCCAGTGATGATGTCTTTTTCTCCCTTTATACAAAATATGTGTTTTTTTTATTAGCATTTTTCGTTTATTGTGTAAAGAAGTGATTTTTTCAGTGTGTTTTTTAGAAATGATCTCAAGATGTTTCCTGAACTATTAATATAGTGTAAAAGTAGTATCTCAATTAGCATTATGGCATTATTTTTATTCTTACTCCTATTAGTTTACAAGTTGCCATCAATATTATTGTTTTTCGTATTATTATGTATGTCTTTATATATTTGATTATTTTTGATATATTTGGAAATGTTTCATTCAAATAATTGTTTCAAATATTTGTATGTACCCCCCCCCCCCAACAACGCCTGCATTTGATTTTCTTTCCTCTTTCGCTGTATAGCAACTGACTGCCTGCACTATTAGGACGATTTTTTTCTCTTTCCTTATGTTAGATTTTTAAGACGAATATTTTAAAGACGTGAAGTTCCATAGGCGGATCTTCTTAAAGACGAAAGATCAAAAGACGAAAGATCTTAAAGACGAAAGATCTTAAAGACGAAAAATCTTAAAGACGAAAGACGGTCATGTTCACATGACACACGAAGACGTTTTTTATTCTTTTTTTCTTTTTTTCGAAGACGATTTTTTTTCTTCAAGTAGTGTAGTGCAGATCAGCCTATGCATTGTAATGGAAAAGCCAAAATTTAAATTAATTTTTTTTGTTTTGTTTGTGCATTGTCAGTTCTCTCCCTTTTGGCCTCTAAATTTTTTTTATAAAGATAAGTTTTTTTTTCTTTCTTTCTTTTAGCTTTGGAAATTTCGAAAATTTTTGTTAGTGTTTTTTTTTTAGATAAATTTTAATTTGCCCTTATCTTGCTGCGGTTGCTCTCAAGTGTGCAGGGGCGCACACCTGTCAAGATGGACGAGTGTGGATGTGGCTTGCGGTTCCCAAAACAATCTAAACCACATCCTGACCACAGTAAGAGGTGCAGCTAAAATCCCATGAGAACTGACAGAGTAGACAAATTCTATAAGACAATAAACCTGATGAGTGAGTAATTCTGAACCGCAGCCGGAGGGCTAAGGTTCGATGTAACGTCAGAGTTGTGCTGCGGACCGACCTGGTAAGACGTACCCGGTTAGGCTTCCGAAATATATTGAATGCCGGTAAACTGCCATAAGAAATTCCCCCTCATTCCCCTAAGCCCTGTATATAGCTAATATGCTCTGTAAATATAATCTATGCTTAATCAAGACATTAAAACGTGATTACTTCTATACTACGAGTGTTCAATCAGAAGCCTTTACTACCAAAGTTCGACCACAGTCAATCCCACCTATTCTACACACACACACACACATATATATATATATATATATATATATATATATATATATATATATATATATATATATATATATATATATAGTTATTGACGTCTAATTTTCAAAATTCACGTAGATGATAACGAAAGGAGTGAACGTGTAAAAGTCGAATATTAATTTCGGTACTTCTTAGTTATCCTGTCGACCAAATTACTGTCGCCAAATTGTAAGATTAAATGCCAATAATGAGCAGTAAAACCATTAATTCGACGTTTTATTTGTATTTTTATTCATGTTTTACTAATTTATTTGTGCTTTCGTTATTTAAAATAAAAATTATGCCAGTGTGTAGAATTTGGCGAATGGTTTGGCGATTTATATATTTTGGCGAAATTGGTCGACGGGATAACTAAGAAGTATCTTAATTTCACAGTTCATAATTCATATCATAAAAATATTGTTGTATATATATATATATAGTTGATGTATATATACATATATATCCAGTACTCTACAAGATATTGCAAAGAAGATAGCCGGCGATGCACAAGTAAAGCAGACAAAGAAAATAAGAGAAGAAACAAGAAGATTGATGAAGAAACGCAGAGAATTTAAAATGAAGAAAAACGATCCTAAATCAAGAGTTGAATATGCTGAATTATGTAAAACAGTAAGAAAATGTGTTACAGAAGATATCAGAAAATTTAACTCTGATCTTGTCAAGAAAATTCTAGAAGATAACAAAAGTTGAAAATCAGCTAGGCGAAAACTTTGTGTTGGAAGAAAAGGTATTTTTGCACTAAAGAGGGCAGATGGAACAATCACCAAAATCAATAAAGAAATAGTACACATTGTCGAAAAATTCTATAACGATTTATATAAATGTGAAGATCAGAGGGAAATCAACTTATGTGATCCACGAGAAAACTTAACAGAAACCGATGCCATAATCCCAGTGACGACAGACGAAGTTTTACAAGCCATTAAATTTATGAAAAAAGGTAAATACCCCGGAGAAGATGGAATTACAATCGACCTTATCAAAGAAGCAGGAGAAGAATTTGCAAAAATGCTATCCTTACTGTTTTCCAAATGTCTCCAGAAGTCAGATGTACCAGAAGATTGGAATAATGCTGTGATGGTACTGCTTTACAAGAAAGGAGAGAAGGAAAACATTAAAAACTACCGTCGAATCAGCTTACTGTCAGTGATTTATAAAATTTTCACCAAAGTTTTAACGACAAGACTTGAATCAGCTCTGGACTCAGCTCAACCTAGAGAACAAGCAGGATTCCGAAGTGGATTCAGCACAATGGATCATATCCAAAAGGTCAGGGAACTCATACAAAAGCATAAGGAATATAATTTACCTCTTTGCCTTGCCTTTATTGATTATGAAAAAGCATTTGATTCGGTCTACACATCAGCAGTAGTAGAATCTCTGGAGGACATTGGTATAGACAAACCTTACATCAATATTATAAAGAAGATTTACAAGAAAGCAACAGCAACCATCCGCTTGGACAAAGGAAAAGCAAAGATCAAGCTTGGAAGAGGGGTAAGACAAGGAGACACCATTTCGCCTAAGCTTTTTACTGCTGTCTTAGAAAATATTTTCAAGAAGCTGGATTGGGAAAACAAAGGGATTAGAATAAATGGGGAATATTTAAGTCATCTCCGATTCGCTGACGACATTTTAATTTTCAGTAACAGTCCTGAAGAATTGGAAAATATGCTAAAAGATTTGGCAGAAGCTAGTATTAATGTGGGATTAAAAATAAACTTGGAAAAGACTAAGGTGATGTTCAATTCATTTGCATCAAAAAAGAACTTTTTCCATTTTTAAGTTGTAAATATTTGTACTGCAGATTTTGCATTATGTTTATAACGACTGTACATAATATGATAAGATACATGCAAAAGACAAAACTTTAAAAAAAGTCCAAGATTTATTTCGATTGCATTTGAACGGATTCTAAGTATATAGGTGTTTAAAGTATTATATTGTATGAATTTCATTTTTATTTTTTAATGTTCAATTGGTTTAACTTATTTGTTACAAAAATTTAACATTAAGTGTATAACTGATTGAATGAAATATCTTAATATCTGCCCCTTCTCGGGCTTAAACAATTTAGGAAATAAATTTTGTTTTTTTAATTTGTTCTGCAAATGAGGTTTTTGTTTAATATATATCTACCCTATATATATAAAATCCTAATGAATCGAACTGAAACGAATTTATGTAACGATTCTATGAAACGACTGATTAAAAAACTGATTACGTTTCACGGCGATTTCTCCTAAAATATGGAATACTTTGAGATGAAATTAACACCGAAAATCCGTATTGATCCACAGATCTCAAAACTGGTATTAGAATTTTAAAATCAGAATTAGTTTTCGAAATATTAATTTTTTTCTAACTTTAAATACTTTTTTTCTAATGATGGCAACTCAAATTTTAATCATAACAGATATTTTTTTTTCCTATTTTAGAAAAGGTTATTTTAAATTAATTTGGCGACAAGTTCTCCTCCCTTAAATGTATGCTAAGAAATGCATCATGTTACTTTTATTCAGAATTCAATTTGTATTTCATTATCATTTTATTTAATACAAAGCTTTCATTTAAATTGAAACCTTTAAAATAAATGGCTTTTACTTCATCCTTTTTTTTTAAACGAAACGAAAAGAAAAATATTAGACACAGATGTCATATACGCAACTGGGTACCTAATTGGCGTCAAAATGGCGTTATTTTGCCTTACATGGTAACACGGCTATTGTTGCTTATTTATTAATAAATGTTTATTTGAATTTATTTTCTTTTTATTTGTAAAAATGTTATAAGTTGTTTTGTTCTATAGTTATTAATTATTTTTATTTATTTATTTATTGTTATTTCATTTTAAAAATAATAGAAAATAATTTAAAATACATATGAAACAGGTATTTGAAAACGAGGTTTTCATTGTCGTAAAAAAAAAAAAATCACGCCAAACCCGGTGCGTATCTGACAATGCAACAAATCATGAGATTTAATTTCCACTTCAAAGCAACGTTTTAATGTTACTACTTCTCCCGTCGACCAATTTTGCCAAATTATATAAATAGCTAAATTATACAAATTGACATATTTTTTTATTTTAAGTAACAAAAGACAAATAAATTAGTATAGCATTAATAAAAATACGAATAAAACGTCGAAATAAAAATCACTTGATGGCGTGAACATGTCTAACTTCCTTAAAGTCAAGTGAATGTGACATTTACGATCAACCATTATTGGCATTTAATCTTATAGTTTGAATTCTTTGTGATCATGGCAACTTTTATGTAGTTTTATTCGAAAAAATAATTTTGATTCTTTAATCAAAATGGAAAACTTTCTTATGAAAAGCGAAGGAATCAGCCCGTTGTTTATGGCAATTACATGATTTGGACTATTATAATATAAACGAAATAATGGGGATAGAATAATATTCGGTGACTTATCACACCTGTGGCTGGCTAACATTAAATTACCAAAATGGCCGCCTTGAATATAAAAAGCGAAGGGTTCCGCCTGGAGCTGTTGATGATATTCACATGAGTTAGGATATTATTATAGAGATTGTTTTCAATTTTAAAAACAGCGCAAAGAATAGTATTTCCTAACGACTAAAAATTTATTTTCACGTGACTATTAAAAACAGAAAAAAAAACCTTTAAAATTACTATTATATGAGTACGTGTTAAAGGCAGGAAAATATCGAAAATTATGTCCTGAAAATTGTATTTACACGTGAATATTAAAAGGGAAAGGAAACTTTAAAATAATAAATACATTAATATGCGTTTAACCCTTTCACGGACAAGGCACTTCTATTCGTAAAATTTTGAAATCAGTGAATGGCACCAGAATTTACAAACAAATTTCCAAATACAAAAAAGCTTTTGTTCACTTACTTAATAAAAGGGAAATTTTCATCCCAATATTTTGATGCTAATGTGGCATTTAAGAATTAAAATTAAGTGGTCCAAAAATGAACCCACGCCCTTGAAGGGGTTAGAGAAGCAAATTTTAGTAATTATATTATGTCAATCATTTTATAACGCTGTTAAAAAATACCGAGAGACAAAGACTCTGTTTGCTTAATTCGTTTTATTTTAGCTTCTTTTCAAATGTTTAACTGATCTTCTTTAACCAAACAAGAAAACAACAATTGGATGTCTTAACAGCAACTGATTCTACCTTAAATTTTTGCAATCAAGGGGAATTTACAGGGAGATCACTACAGGTTTTTTCAGTATAATTCAATCTTCTCTAATCTTTTTAAAACCGATCAGATTAGCGTGCTTTTAGATTCTACAGTGGCTGAACTGGGGTTGGCGAGCGTAGCTTGCAGAGGGCAGAGCCCCCTAGTATATATATATATAGTTTTAAAGACGAATTAAGCATTTCTAACTATTTTTTTCAAATACTAATTTCATATAGTTCATAATTCATATCATAAAATTATTGTTGTATATATATATATATATATATAGTTGATGTATATATATATAGTTGTATATACATAGTTGTATATATATATGTTGAATATATAGTTATTGACGTCTAATTTTCAAAATTCACGTAGATGGTGACGAAAGGAGTGAAAGTGTAAAAGTCGAATATTAATTTCATTTGTGAAAGTGTATATATAATTGTATATATATAAATATATATATATATTGAATATATACTTACTGACGCCTAATTTTCAAAATTCACGTAGGTGGTGATGAAATGAGTGAAAGTGTAAAAGTTTAGAATTTTAGTTTTTTTTATGTAAAAGTTTAACTTTTTAAAGATGAATTAAGCATGTCTATCTATTTATTTACTGATATCTAGTCACTTCTATCATAGACGACCCCTTAAATCATCATCTTGCCATTTTTTAAGCATAATTTGAAAACTACTTGGATGAAAAATGTGAAATTTTGGATTTCCATAAAGCAGGAATTAATAAATCGAAATCCATCAAAAAAAACTGTAGGTTGCAATTCATATTTGTGTCGAATATTAATTTTATAGTTCATAATTCAAATCATAAAATTGAAAAATTGCAAATTAAACGTACAGCCATCGAAAAAATAAGTAAACACCCCTACTAACTCCTCAACAAATTATCGTAGAAGAAAGTTACTGGTACCGAACGATTGGAAATAAAGTCTACTTTTAAATGATGTATATAAAATTGCCTTAGGGGGCCATCTACATATTAAAACGAACCATAACTTTGTTTTTCTCAATAGAAGTACACAATTCTGACAGCATAAATGAACTCTATATCCTTCAATCAGCCTGAAAACAATTTTTTTATGTAATTCGTACCATAAGTTTCAGTGAAATTACTTATTTTAAAACGAGGGTATTTTAAGGACTGTATCCAAATTGAAGCTCCGTGCTTGATTGTTAACCCAGACAGCCTCTTTCTTGATCAAGGCACCTGAGGCGCCACTCAAGGAGTCAATGAAGCATGTTAGATTACAGGACAGCAGAATAAATTGCTAAATATCTACTCACTCCTATCCCTTAAACCATCATTTTGCCGTTTTTTAAGCATAATTTGAAAACTACTTGGGAAAAAAAATGTGAAATTTTGGATTTCCATAAAGCAGGACTTAATAAATCTAAATCCATAAAAAAATTGTAGGTTGCGATTCATAATTTTTTCGAATACTAATTTCATAATTCATATCATAACATAAAAATTGCAAATTAAGCTTATTTATGTTTGGGTATATTAATATTATTCCTACACAAAAAATTAGCACATTAGGAGCATAATTTCAGGAGATATAAATAAAAATATGAAAATGTAATTTAACATTACAAGCCCTAAGTTATGAATGTTTATAATTCAAAAACTTATCATTCAAATGACTTGAAATTTGGTGTCTAGGCATAGTTTGAACCGAAAATTTGAAATATTTTTTTTTAAAATTGGGTATTGCTATTGAAAAAAATGAAGTTTGGATTCGTTTTAATATGTAGATTGCCCCCTAAGAAAATTTAATATACATAATTTAAAAGTAGACTTTATTTCCAATCGTTCGGTACTGGTAACTTTCGTCTACGATAATTTGTTGAGGAGTTAGTAGGGGGTGTTTACTTTTTTTTTCCACGACTGTACTTATGTTTGGGTATTTTAGTATTATTGTTACACAAAAAATTAGCACAGGATTATAATTTCAGGAGATATTAATAAAAATATGAAAATATAAGTTAACATTAGAAGCACTAAATTTTGAATGTTTATAATTAAAAAACGTATAATTCAAATGACTTGTAATTAGGTATGTAGGCATAGTTTGAACCGAAGATTTGAAATATCTTGTTAAAATTGGGTATCCCCATTGAAAAAATTAAGTTTGGGTTTATTTTGATATGTAGGTAGTCCCCTAAGCAAATTTTATATACTTCATTTAAAAGTAGACTTTATTTCCAATGGTTCGGTACCAGTAACGTTATTCTACGATAATTTGTTGAGGAGTTAGTAAGGGGGTGTTTACCTTTTTCTTTCCACGACTGTACATCGAACTCGATTACGAATAATTCACTGCTTTTTTACATTTTAAAGAAATCGCAAGAAAATGAATTTATTAAAAAATATAAAATTTATGCTCTGCTTTTTTTTTTAACATTTTCTAATGTACTTGAAAATTATTTATGAATTGGTTTTGCTGTGCGCATGTCTGTCCGTCTGCCTGTATGTATATCCGAGATCTAACTCGCGTAAACTTATTCGGATTGCCCTGTAATTTATATACTTTATTTAGGTTTACCCTGGCCTGTTCGGTATTGAAAATTAAGTAGATAGCTGTAATCGTTCATTTACAGGGGCACTCAAAAATATTTCAGTATATTATGGTCTATGTGAAAAAATCACTTGCCGTGTATTTTAACATTGTTACACTATTTTAAACTTAATGCAGATTGTTTACGTTATTGAGATTCACTAGAATATGATTACTATTGAATACGTTATTTGTAGTATTTACAGTATGTATACCAGGTACTCAAGAGTATTCCGTTATATTATATGAGGGAAAATTATTTGCGGCATATTTTAGTGATATTACTCTGTGCAAACATCATGAAATTGGTATGAATTGTTGAAGCGCACTAAAAAATGCTTTCTGTAAAATATGGGGTACAAAGACTTTTTCATTCATTTACAGTGTCACACAGTAGAGTTTGTTTACGTACTGGTCTTTGGTGAATAATTATTCGGATTTAATTATGTTCCACTGTGAATATGATATACATCGCTGAGGGTTTACTAAATAATATTTGCAATAGAATATGATGTGCATCGCATTTATCGTTGATTTACCTGGACAAATAAAAGATTTCAGATACAATGTTGTAAGGTAAAGCGAAGAGAGATCGCTCGGTCAGAGAGATCGCGCGCAAAGAGATTCGACGGGAAGGAATAGAGTGTGCGCGCAGCCACTACAGGTAGTTTTACAGCAGTATTAGTGCAGTGTCTACATGTATTTGCACATTGATTGTTCCAAGCGTCTTGGATAAAGCGTTGCTCTTTTGTTTTGTTTTTCGAAAGTAAGTGCTTCAATTTTCATAACTGTTCGTCAGAATTTTTATAGAATGTCAGTAATAATACAATATATTTTGTACTTAAATGTTTTCTTATAAGATACTAACCTAGACTAAGCATGCGAACACCAAACATTTATTTTAGATGTGACCATTTTTAAATAAATGTCCGCGCAATCTCTCCTGCCAAAATAGAAGTGTTTGCGCATATGCTACTTAGGAGAGATGGCGCATTTCCCCATAAGTTTCAGTGTTAGGAGATATTACGCAACTTATTGTTAAATTTGCATGAATTGCAAATTACTTGTAAAACATATGAATGAATCAATTTCGAAATAATTTTTGGAAAAACATATAATTATTGAAATTAAATTTGGTAACAATTTAATTTGAAAAAAAAAAATTGCAGGTAAAACTTTTGTTAATAAATTAATAATACAGTTGTTATTAAATTCATTTTACGCAATTATTGTTTTAATAAGTTAATAATACAGTTGATTTTAAATTCAATTTATGTAATTATTTTTTAATGAATTAATAATATATTTGCTAATAAATTAATTAAATATTTATATATTTTTTATATATGAACAGTTAATTTGCTAATAAATAAATTTTTGTTATCTAAAATAAATTGTCTAATAACACATACATTGTTTTGTAAAAGCTTTCATCGATTCCAAGTAATTTAATGCCATCGAAATCAAAAAGGAAACAGAGTGCAACTAATGTTATTGATCCACAAAATATACATGAAAACGACATAAGAAGGATGCCACTACAAAAAAAGAGAAAGAAATCAGCTGAAAATAAGATGATTCCAGAAAAAGAGCAATAAAAAAACTGATGGAAACAAAACGAAAGTCAATGAAGATGAGTACATTGAATATCTGGAAATGTACCGGGAGACATCTTCGAACAGTGACTGAATTCAATGTATTGCTTGTTGCAGGTGATTCCACGAAAGCTGCACGATTTACTACAACAAGTGCATCGATTGTGGACGAGGAGAACTTTGGTTAGGAAACAAAATACATTAAAACTGGGGAAATGAAAATGAAGTAATTTTCAAGTTAAACTTGGTATCAAGTAGATTAATGTTATGTATTTTTCTGATATTTTAATCTTATTCTTGAATTAAAATTCTTTAACTATTGTTAAAATTCCTTTTTTCTGTTAACAATTCAATTTTAGTTATTATTAATAACAATCTTTTCAATTCTTGAGCGCAATCTCTACTACCATTGTGCGCAATCTCTCCCACCATGGAAGGAGAGATTGCGCAAAATAGTTTTCTTCGTTTTATTACTGATGTTCCATTAAATTACAGCATAATAACAGAATAACAATGGAAATGCATAAAAAACAAATTAAGTCAAAATTATTCATGCATAGTTTAGCAAAAAATTGATATCTAGATTTTTTATTATTATTCTTTTGAAATGTACGCAAACTCTCCTATCTTTACCTTACATCAAAAAATAATCAGCACCAGTTCATATGAAGGTCTAACAGAATCTAAAGTTTTGTAAAATTCCATGCATTTGTTCTTGAGGTAGACTGCACAGAAAATTTTTGTCACATACAGACGACTCACAGAGGGACACACGGAGAGATATTTTCTAAAAACCATCAAATCGTGTTCAGAACCTTCCAAAACGTATAAATCAATCGAAAACCGGAAGTCGAAAATTTTTACGAATCCAATACTCTCTTCTTGTAAAGATAAAAAAAAAAAAAGTAAAAATATAAAATATCTACCTGGAAAAATATTATAAAGCCTTACTTTATCATTAAATTACTACAATCCATTCGGTCTGTCAAGGTTTCGAAAATAATAATGTATAACATTAAGAAAACTTGAAATAGAAAATGTCAGCTATTTTATATATTTACTGAAGTTAATTGACTTTTTTTTATATGACAGCTATTTCTCTTGAGAATTAATTATTAACATCTTTGACTCAGATGTGTTAGCTGTGTAAACAGGGAAAATCAATCACATTTTTTTCTTTTTTCTTACTTATGCAAAAGTGCCGAAAAGCAAATATTCTACAGAGTTTTTAACTTTTTTTGTTTGTTTGTTTTAAATTGTTTATAGTTACTTTGGGAATATGAATATTGTATTTTTAATTTGTCTTGAAAAAATAAATAAATAAAGGAGCGCATACAGTATGAATAGGGGTGGAAAGAAGCATCAGGAATATTTATCAACCGACTGCTCGAAATAAAATGGAGTATTTTTTTTAAATCGTGGACGATGTTATCAGCACCCGATATGCTATCTCTTTCGGCCAGCAATTAAAATGTCGTCACTAAAAAATAACGTTACGTTATTATAAGCCAGCTGTTTAAAAAAAAAAAAAAAAAGAAGGAAGAAAAAAGAAAGACAGATATACATTGTACGGTTAAATACGGATAATCTCTACTGCAATTTCTAAAATTTCTAAGCATCGCACATCTTCAATTTTTATACCTTCGTATTGGGGAAAAAAGTACTTTTAAATGCAATTTGTCTGAAAACTGCATCACAATTTAATTTGGAGATATTAGTTTTTTTGTAGTTTTTAGAGCGATTTGTTTAATGTTAGCAACAGAAGTGCTCCATTTCTGTAGAACGTAAAGGAAAAATAGTTGGAAAATAGTAATTATATCTTTTTGTTGCTATTCTTTCATAACAACTGAAAAAAATGTAATTGAAATACGTGCTATCTATATTATAAAGGACAAACATATCTGTGCGTAACGCATACGTCATTCTGCGAATGGCAACACTTTGAAATTTGAAAGGAAATTTCGGTTTTGCAATTTTCGCTACTGCAAATTTTTAAACTTCTAAACATCGCACATTTTAAATGTTTACACCGTCGTATGCAGAAAAAAATGCACTTTTAATTGCAATTTGTTTGAAAGCTGTATCTCAATTTGTTTTTGAAATATTAATTTTTTTATAGTTTTTAATACCAATTTTCTAATTGTGGCAACTGAAGCACTTCATTTCTATTAAAAGTGGTTTAGGTATATTTATTGATTTTATTTTTACTGACGTCATTCTCTCATTAATATTAAAAATATCTTTTTTTTTTTTAAATTTTGAACAGAAAATGACGTTACGCTTTAAAAAAGACACAATTTCCCTGCTGATGCTGTTATATTTATTTCACTATTTTTCCATTTCGCTAATATTGAGTTTGAGACAATAGACAAAATATTTCAGCGACTGAAAATGACATCATATTTAAAAGAAAACGATTATTTTATATGATAAAATGAGATATTTCCCCTTGAATACGTCTAAAAGTTACAAATTTCTGGAATTTTTACGCGCAGGTACAGAGATTATAATAAGACCTCAAATCACGAGTGGGGATTTTAACATGGAAAGTTGTAATAGTTGACAAACATGACTTCAAGCTTGAAAATATATTTATTAATAACCTATTTCGCGTTAAAATGTTTTTAAATGGTTAATATGGATGTGAAACGTGAAAAATGAATTGATTCGGTTTAAATTTAAAGGGGGAAAATTCTATGATTATATCAAGGTGAAATCATTTTTGCTGATTTTTCATTCCGTAATACCAAGCATCAGTTGATAACTTGGTAAAAATTACATATCTTGATAATATGCTACTGATTACGTATATGAATACAGTTTAATTTTTCAATAATTTAATAGTTGAGGTTTATGGAAAAAGTATTTTGTTAATCTCAGGTTAAAATATGTCTTCGGAGAGTTAAACTTACAAGTGTAAGATGGATTTTTTATTGTAATTATTGTTGTCGATGCATTATAAATTTGATGCAAGAGTTCCTTTGTAAACATTTTCTTTCGTCGAAATTCGACGGGTTCCACCTCGTTTTGATAAAAATATAAATGAATGATTTCTGATAAAACAGGGAGCTATTATGACTAAATTTAACTTTAAGTATCTATATTAATGTTAAAAACAAATGAAGCCATATGAATCATTAGATAGCACTTTTTTGCGAGTATCTTGAATGATGGCATCGCTTTATGCTGGATTTGTGTACTATTTAGCGATAGTGACGTCCTATATTATACTTCACTATAGATGTTGCTTAAGACTGTATCTTAAATGTGGAATTCTTCAGCGGATGCGAATGACGTCATTTTATATAAAATAAAAGAGAGTGTTTAAAGTCTTAAAACTGAAATATGTTTTGTACTATCTATATTTATATATACACTAGAAAGGTAGCCCGTCAAAAATGACGGAAATATAGATATAAAGATATATACAACTCATGTGCAAGAATATGAGTTTTCTCGCTTGTTCCGCAGTGATAGATGAAAATAACACATTTTAAGAAAGAAACACATTTATGAAAAACTGTGTACAGTAGAAGACCACTAATCTGCACAGTTTGGTTCCAAGTGTTATGCAGATTTGAGGCTTTTTGCGGTCATGTCTATTCAATCTTTGTTTACATTTTTTTAAATTCATATATTGGACAATTTAGATAGTTGAGCCTTAAAAATAAATAAATAACACACTTGAAGTAAGGTTAAAAACTATTAAATTATCGTATACGATTTCATGAAATGGTATTGTATGGTATTGTATGCGTGTGCTTCACGATCTTGGTTACGACGTTGGTGAAATTGGCTGCAACTTGTCATAATCCTAATAGTGTGGGCCGCTATAACAAAAAAGTAACCAGTTTTTAGTAAAATTTCTGATATAAAATAGCTTTCAAAAACTTGTGTAAAATTGCAGGCCGTTCTCGTGTTATGTCAGTCCTAGGAATAATATTTCTAACACTGAAGATTTTCCATGTATATATGGGATTTAGAAAAGCTTCTCCAAAAGAAAGGTCCTGAAATGACATTGTAATTCCTCTAACTTCCAAGTTTAATCGGCCCTGATGTTGAGTACTGAAATCTAATAAATACAGTTATTTTGCATATTACAACAGAATTAAACAGTTAAACTTATTTAACTTAAACCCGCTGTTATTTCCCGATGTTATTTTTTAGTATTAAGAAAGAAAATTATTTAAAATTTTCAAATCATGCATTTATGATTTTTTTCCGTCTTTAATAACTAAATAATGAAAAAATAGGATTTTGTTCTGAGCTCATAAATATGACAATAAAATAATGTAACTAAGAGACATTACAAAATTAAATCTTTGTGATTACAAACAATAAACAAACGATACCGCCACCATTTTACCTACTATGACGTCATTAGAATATTGCCCATTGATTGTTGGAGAACTTACTTTGTGAATGATTACCTCAATGATTTAATATTTTTGACGTTTCACGATGAATGAATCACTTGTGTTTGTTTAGGTTTATGGAATGAGATATTAAGCTGTGAACCTAATTTCAATTGAAGTTATCCAAGGATATATGTATTTTTAATCGAAATTAAAAACAATGCTTTGATCTCGAAATTAAAAGTTTTAGTTTGTATAATTTGTTATTTCTGTTAATTATTTATTTAAGTACTTTTCCATTATTGCGCATTTTTTAAAAAAAGCTTGGCGCCATTCGTGCATCAGAAAGTGAGATATGTTGCGAAAATATATAAACAGCTATGAAAACAAATCTAATGAACTTTTATCTTTGTTTATATATGCACTTATATACATAAAAAAATCGTTTCTAAATATATATAATTTTTTTAATATGCAAATTACGGCACAGATTTCAGATATGAACCGGGATACCTAACTGGTGCCAAAATGGTGTTATTTTGCCTGCTATGGCAACCCGGCTATTGTTTTTTATTTATTAATAAATTGTTTATTTACTTTTATTTTCTGTTTTTTAATTATATAAACTGCTTTGTTCTATAGTTATTATTCATACTTTTATTTATTTTTAGTTATTTCCTTTTCAAAATGATAGCAAATAATTGAAAAATATATAAGTAACTGGTATTCAAAAGCGAGATTTCTGCCAAATTGGCGTCATAGAAAAATCACGCCAACCCCCATGCGTATATGACATCTGTGCAAAAATTACTTCTGTTTCTTTATAAAAATGGGTAAATAGCTTTTTTTATATTAAATTGTTGGCACAGATGTCATATACGCCCATATTGGCGCGATTTCTTTTTTGACGCCGATGTCATATACGCACCGGGTACTTAACTGGCGCCAAAGTGTCGTTATTTTGCTTGTAATGGTAACCCGAATGTTGTTTATGCTGTTGATGTTTTCGCCAAATTGCCGTCGGAAAAAAATCGCGCCAATATGGGGTATATGACATCTGTGCCAAATTGTATACATATGGAAAAAATTGCTTGCGAGTATGAAGCAGTAAATAGGTTGCCAGAAAATACGTTGGCAAACTTTTTTCTCGCCAAGAAACTTTTCTCCGAAGTATTGTACATAAGCAATGATTGCTTGAAATGCATTTTTAATTATGATATGCGCTTTTATGTTTCACTACATTTATGCATACTATACTGTGTGTATAAATGCTACAGTTCATATGCAGGGCTACATAAAAGAATTCGTAAGGGTTACTGAGTATGAGAGTAAATTGCTTAAAGGTGGTTTTTAAAGGAGTTATGCATTTTTACGCTGAACTGCATTTAGTTTCCTAAGAAATGTTTGTAGAATATAGATAAAATGACATACATGGTCACGCAAAGAATTGGATACATAACCGTCTATGGATGATAATATCTGGAAATGTGATTTCAGTAGTTTTAAGAGTAGTTTAAATTAAATTTTAGCTAAATAGTGGCATGTAATAACGGTACTATTGGCTATGGACGGTAACTGCTGAAATCAATTTTTAAAATTTTTTTATGCGTTTTCTAAAATGTTTACTTAGTTATCTTGGTACTTCTTAGTTATCCCGTCGACCAAATTACTGTCGCCAAATTGTACGATTAATTGCCAATAATGGTTGCCATTAATTAATTAATTGTAAGATTAAATGCCAATAATGGCCAATAAAACCATTAATTCGACGTTTTATTTGTATTTTTGTTAATGTTTTACTATTGATTTGGCGATTTATATAATTTGGCGAAATTGGTCGACGGGATATCTAAGAAGTAGCGTTATCTTATTTCCCTAAATAACGAAGTTATGTTAAAGCATTCAGGATGTGTTGGAAAGTGTTTCATATTCTATGCTTAACGCATGATTTTTCTTTCTTCTTTAGTCTTATTTTGCATTTATTTTATTCTTAATTTTTAGTCTTATACTGCTTTATAGAAATTTTGGCACAGTTGTCATATACGTTATCATATATTGGCGCGATTTTTTTCCGACGCTAATTTGGCGAAAACATCAACAGCATAAACAACATCCGGATTACCATATCAAGCAAAATTACGACACTTTGGCGCCAGTTAAGTACCCGTTGTGTATATGATATTGGCGTCAGAAAAAAATCGCGCCAATATGGGGCGTATATGACATCTGTGCCGAAACTTTAATATTTAATGTTTAAACTCTTCGCTCCACTCCCCTTGCATATAGTACAAACTATAACACGGATAGCGCAAAATAATAGACAGTTTAGTACTTTTCCACTGTAGGGGCTTTGGCATTTTTTTTAAAAAAGCTTGGTGTAATTTGGGCATCAGAAAGTGAGATTTGGGTACTTTTCCGTTATGCGGACACCATTGTCGGCAAGCGTAATAGTTGGCGCAAAATCGTGAATCGAAGCATTTGAAAAATAAAAGAAAAACCATTGTCGATACTAAAGTGAGCATTTAAAAAATATAACATTTGAAAATTCCAGACTTTTACGAACTATTTCATCAAATCACAAATATATGCTTAAAATAAGTGAACAAATAACTGCTATAAAATAAAGCAATAAAATAAAACTCATATTAAGTTGCTGGCATAAAATTACAAATATCTTTTAGCATTTTGAAATAATTGGCGCATTAGCATACATTTTGGCATGGTGTCCGTATAACGGAAAATTATCGAGATTTGTTGTCAAATCATATAAACAGCTATGAAAACAAATTTGGTGAGCGTTTTTGTTTGTTTTATATGTATATTATTGATGTTTTTATGTACAAATTACATCTGTTTCTGTATAAAATTAGAGAAACGGCTTTTTTATGTTAAATAAATCATATAAATATCGAAAAAAATGCGTGTGTATATAAAATGAAACAGTGAATAGGTTCCCGGAAAATATGTTACCAAATTTCCTTTTTCGCCAAGCACCTATACTGGAAAAGTACCTAAAGTACATGAAAATCGCGCAGTTAGGAGCTCACACAGTACACCGTTGTCTATTGGCGGTTATTTTATTAGTAGCATCGGGAGGAAGATGTAAAGATGTACTTTAAATTATCACCCATAGATTTCGAAAAAATATCTTAAAAGAGTGGAGTTTAATTATTAAATTTCGGTGACCTCCATTATGAAAGATTAATGGTTTTAAATGGGAATTTCGCCAAATTAGCCAGCTATCGCCATGTTGGCTAACATTTGGCGCTACTGTGGTAACCCTACATTAATATTTTTCAACAATTACTCATTTCAATGAGGCGGTCCTACCGGAATAGTGAGGGACACACAGAGACTTGGATTTTATATAAATAGATACTTTTTTCCCTCGATGGCAACCCTAAATTTTGAATAAGCAGGATTCCTGTTTTCTAGTTTAATTGTATTCCTTATTCTCTAATAAAATGGGAACGCAATGAATTAATGATAAAATGGGTACGGCTTTTTACAAATTAATGAAAAATGAGAACGGTAACTAAGGAATTATTCTCCGATAATAAAGGGATTTATTTTAATAAATATGATACTAAAATATTTATCTCTGAGAAAAATGGCTCGAATAGCTCCGATCTAAATGTACTCAAAATTGAGAAACGCATGTACTCATTTTTGATTCCATGGTTGTGTTCAAATATAAATCTTTATGTACTGTCCCCCTGAACCTACAAATTAAAGTAAAAATGTACTGACATTTATTTCCTGTTCACAGTTATTAACAAGAAATGTTTAATTTATTATTTATTAAGAAAAATAGCAAAATTATTAAAAAACCACCCAAATCGAATATTTAAATGACAAGAGCATTAATTGCAAGCATTTTTAAATTATTTTAGAATACAGTGTATAGTTTGAAATTTACATTAAGAAACATCTTTAAGAAGCCATAAATGAAATAAACCATTGCAGGGTACATACAATTATCGTTTTGTTTGGGTTTGATAAAATGTGATGGATAAAAATTGTGAAAGGATAGGTTTATCTTTTATTCAAACTTACTCAATTCGATATGAGCACATCGATTTACTCATTTTTGAGTACTTCATTTTTCCAGTGTTCTTGCTGAAGGAGTATGGCTATAGTTACATAATCTTTGTTTTCTATTCTTATAAGAGATACAAAAATTTAATGGACAAATTGGTGTTCAAATAAAATCAGGGGCGCCATTTCAGAAATTTCTTGAGGGGGGGCGAAGGTTTTTTGAGGGAAGTTATATAGCTAAGTGTAGGATCTGGGCGTCTACCTTCCCCCCCCCCCCCTCGATAGAGAAACGCAAAATGAATCATGTTTACAAAAACAGTAAAAACATTGAATACGGAAACTCAAGAACCAAATAAATATATCGTTTTAAAAAGATTTCCGTCTTAGTAGGTAAAATTTCGATGTCTTGAATATGCAAAAAAAATTTTTTTACACAGGATCCTATTACAAGTTCCATTTTTACAGGTAATCTCAAAGACTATTAAACCATCCACTCTGTAGTATAGCTCAGGAAAGATATGTATTACAGTAAAACTTGTGAAAACGAAGCCTGTCTATAAGTGAATTCTTTCTCAAAGGGGAAAAAAATCAAATTTCGATGAAAAAACATCATAGAATTATACTTGTTAAGACAAAGACCTGTCTAAAATGGAGCTTTTTTCTTCTCCATTTCGACTTCTTTTTTGCAGGTTTTACTATAGGGGCGCCATTTTAAGTTTCCTTTCGAAGGACAAGCGAAAATTTTCTTTGTGGAATAGGGAATGTGTAGAACTGCACACATCTCACAGAAAATGAGAAAATACCGCACAATAAAAAAACTCTGCATGATTTTCTCCTTAACTTCTTTCACGGACATATGATTAGTCTGCGAATTTTTATAATTTTCGTAAAAGTTCACGATTTTTTTTTCTTTCAAATTGTGCAAAATATATTCGTCAATGGATCACAGAAAAAAATCGCCAATTTTGCAAATTTTGAAACAAAATCCCCAAATCGACGTGGAAAAAAACGCTTTTTTCTCCAAACGACCGTGGAAAATATTGCTAATTTCACCAGAGATCACGAAAAGGAATGCACATTTTGTCAACTGATTGTACAAACTAAAATCTCGAATTCTGTAAAAGGATTGTGATTAAAATCGCGAGTTTCGTCAAAAGGTTGCACAAAAAATCATGAAATTTTAGTCAAACATTCGACGGAAAATCGAGGGAAACAATCGGGAAATAGGATACAAAATTTCGTGTAACTGTCGCGCAAAAAATTAAGTATATTATTAGTCTGTAGCAGAAAAAAATAATCACGAATTTCAACAAATGATCCTGAAAAAGAGTCGCGAATTTTGTCAAAAGATCGCAGAAACAAATATGGAATTTCGTCAGTTGGTCGCAGAAAAATATTGTGAATTTCGACAAATGGTCGCGAGAAAAAAAACAATTTCGATAACGGTTGCAGAAAAAAATCGTGAAGTTCGTGATACGATCGCGGAAAAAATCGCAAATTTCGTCAGATTATCGCGCAAAAGGAATCATGAAGTTCAATCAGTCATGAGGTAATCAGCCCACGAATGTCATGAATAAATCATGAAATTTGCAATTTTTGTGATCTATAGCAATAAAAAATTTTTCCTTAGTGATTTTCTGTAAGTAAAAGGTAAGGCAAAGCGTTAATTGTTTCGGATTGTGTTTTCAGTATTTTGAGGTGGGTTCGTGTTAATACTATTTTTCAAAGAAATCCTAAATATTTTTCAGATGAAAAAACTACATATTTGAACATTAATAAATACTATATATAGTATCTTCATTTTCCTACATAAAAGGTAAAGTTTATATTAAAGATATAATTGTCGACTTCTTTTACAATAATTGTATTAAAATATTAATTAATTTTCTTTCATTTCGGGTCGGGTTGCCTTTCAATAGAAAACTTTTTAGTGGTTTTCGTATTTACATGAAATTACAGACCTGCGTCAAGATAGGTTGACGTATTTTCTTCGTTGTGAGTGAGGTACACTTTAAATTTTTCGGATTGTGCTTTATCTTTTACGGTAGGAGTGGGGATGACCTGGTTTTTAACAAGGAAGTCTTGAATATTTTTCAAATGAAAAACTATAGATTTGACTATTAATGTTGGCCCATAAGGATAACCCATGTGTTCATTTTTGTACATAAGTGATAAAATTATAGACTACTTTATTATAAAAGTTAAAATATGGAGTAATGTTCTTTTACTTTGGTATTTGGTGGAAGTCTGTCGGTTTTGGGGTTGAAGAAATAGTTTTGTCAGGTGCGCATAGGCTCCATTCCTAGGCGTTGAAGAATTTTTGGAATGTAACTTATATAATATGAGCAAATAATTAAATAATTTGATAACATTGCAATGATTGCAGTAAATGTAATGTGACACTAATAATCCGAAGAAGTAAAAAAGTCGGATAATTAAGAACTTGAATTATACCCGCCCCTTCAACCCCTCCCCCACCCCCCCAAAAAAAGGAAAACTATCTGAAAGAACTCTACTCCTGAATTTCTAGCGATGAAGGAACTAGTTTTTCTATGATAAATTTGTGCACAGCTGAGAAGCAATTGATAAAAGAAAATGTCTCTCATGTATTTTTTAAATAAGCCAAAGTGCGATATATGTCTCGCCTTAAAGAAAGTTTGAATAGGAAATATTTTTTTATAATTGTTAATTTCTATGCATAAATCATTTATTTAATGCTTTATGTTTTTATTGCAATCAAATCTGATAAATTATTTTAGCGTTTGAGCAATTTTTAAAATTTTTGCTTCAGTCTGACCCTTGATGGTTGATAAATTTTCTGAAAAATCAAATTCCTTGGGGGGGGGGATATTGCCTTCCCCAGCCCCCCTCAAATGGCGCCCCTGAATAAAATTGTTGAGATTGATGAAAATTTATTTGTGCCTCGAAAAAAAAAAAAAAAACAGTGGCAGGATATTCTCACTACAGTGAATTTTTGGAGGCATGTGCCGGAAAAAGGACGAATGTTTTCTCGTTCAAATCTCAAATAGAAATGCTAGTATACTCATGCATCAACAACGTATACTGACTGCTGGAAAGGATATAATTCAGAGGAGCTTGAAAAAGAATATTACAAGCACTTTACTGTGGATCCGTAAATGGAATTTTGTTAATCAAACAACGGATGTTCACACATCATGTTGAAACTAGTCAGATGTCGCAATCCTAAAACTTTCTTCTATCTCATACATGTTAATACTTCCTGAAAAATGTAGCCGGTTTGATGATTTATATCATAATCTTATCAGCAACAAACTTATGTCAACTTCTAACTGAATCTGAAGTTTCGTGAAAATCCGTGCATTAGTTTTGAGTAGAGCTATGGCGGAAATCATAAAAGGTTCTACGTAACAGCGCCACCTATTGGGCGATATGTACCAAAACCTAATCCGCAACAACTTAAGCCAACTTGGTAACTGAATCTGAAGTTTGATTAAAATCCGCGCATTTCTTCTTGAGATAAAACTATTGCGAGAATCAGGAAAAATGCAGTATAGCAGCGCCCCTGTTGGACAATGTACACTAAAACGTAGTCAGTGGCAACTCATATCAAGGACTAACTGAATCTGAAGTTTGATGAAAATTCACGCATTAGTTCATGAGATAGAGCCTTTGCCGAAATTGCAAAAATGCTGTATAGCAGCTCCACCTGTTGGGGATTTGTACTAAAACGTAGTAAACATCAACTGATATCAAGAACTAACTGAATCTGAAGTTTCATAAAAATCCGTAATATTAGTTCTTGAAATAGAGCCATTGCGGAAATCGTACATAATGCAGCATAGCAGCGCCAACTGTTGAGCGATTTGGACCCAAAACTAATCAGCACCAAGTTACATCAGGGACTAACTGAATACAATTTTTTATTAATTTCCGTGCATTAGTTCTTGAGATAGAGCGCCCAGAAAATTTGTGTCACACACAGACAGACATTTTGTAAAAACATGTTTTTTAGAATCTCTGACCCCTAAAACGTGTAAATCCGTCGAAAACCAAAATTCGAAAATTTTCCCGAATCCAATACTTTCTTCTTGTACAGATAGAAGGAAATAAAAATGGGGAGTTCTGGTAAGTAGCGCAATCATTAAAATAAGAACGAAAATTCATGCGTCCAGCATAGATTATGAAACACATTCCAAAACATTCGGAATAAAGTGACAAAACTTCGCCGTTTATTAAGAAGAATTACAATACAGCCCCGATTATCCGCGGGATTGGGTGGCAAAGGCACCGCGGATAACAAAAATCGCGGATAACCCGAAAAAGACTGAAAATAGAGTGCAAACACGAAAAAATAAGAAAATTCAAGATGAAAACTATGTTTTAGTGTACAAAAAACATAATAACACGTTTAAAATACATACACATGCACAGTACTTCAATAGCATTTGCTTTACGTCTAAATCACTAAAATAAGGAACAGTAAACAAGAAACAATGCCGTACATACTGTACAAAAAGAGGCGAGTTACATCTTTTTTAAAATATCAGTCACTTGTTTTTGTTTCTTGTTTTGGAAACACCTTTTCTTTATTCGAAATTGTAAACTATTATTTTCCTTTTAGTATGGAATAATTTTTATCTAAAAAATGAAGTTATTCTTGTTATGCTGTCCTGGAATTTATCAAAATAGTGTTATTTAAATGTAAAATATTTTAATTGCTGTGTTTACGTTTCGTTATAAAATCAAGAAAAGACATCAATACTTTATATCTGATATTTCAAGCATGGCAACCGAATCTAGAAGTATTCTTCTATAACTTTCGAATACATTGATTTTTCTGTTTATATTAATAGTAGGGCTTATTGTATTTTCCTTGTCGTTGACTTGAATTAAAAAAAAAAAAAAAAAAAAAAAAAAAAAAATTCGCTTCGCGGATAAACCGCACCGCTGATAATCGGGGCTTTACTGTATAATGTAAAAATAAACAATTTGAAAAACTCATAACGTATTTGAAAATTCAGTTTCTGATATTACAATCAATACAGTGGAATCAAGATCATACGAGTCCCTCTTAACCGAGTTTCCGCTTTAACAGAGTTTTTTCTTCTGACTGGCTGATTGCTTCTATTATTGTGAAACAACCATTATAAAAGAATAAAAAAAAATTATGGCCGTTTTTTTTTCCATTCTGATAAAAGAAAAAAAAAATCAGACTTCTAACTTTTTACGGCTGCTCTTTCATCTTCACCTAGCTCTTTATTTATAAAGGCTGTTTCATAATAATGGAAGCCATCGGTTCATCAGAAAAAAAAAAAAAAATTCATGCCAAAGACATAATTTCGATTGAAAAATAATATTTAATAGTTTGCGCAGAAAGAAGAGGCTGCGCCTGCAATTTTCATGACACTAATAGGATCACATAGCTACCAGTTTGTACGGTTTTGTTGCCTCTAAAATTTAATACAAGTTTTTTCCATTTTTAATCGTTGACAATTGTTAGATTTCGTGATTGAATTAGGCAAAATTTACTGGTAAGTTTCAGTGGCAAGGAAAAATTATATAAATTAATAGCTATACAGTAGCATAATACTGCAGCCACAAAAAAAAATTCAGTAAAACGGACATTCAACAAACAAAAAAACTATCAAGGCCTTTTTCAAATAAACAATATCCTTCCCTGTTTTCCTTAATAAAATTAACGGAAATTTACATCAAAGAAATGTTGCTAATACCATAAAAATTGATGAATTAAGTGGAAATTTATATTTCATCTCATTAGTGGTCGACTATTTGTGTCAATCCGGTTTATCCGAGTTTATTGCTTATCCGAGGTGGTCCATATTGACTCGGATAATCTGGACGCTACTGTAGTCGGAAAAATATCTGTTTTTTTTTTTGTTTTTTTTTTTTTGCAGAGCTTTGTATAGGATCTATAGGTTTGTATGTATACTACACAGTGTACTAAAAGTTGGTTCAGTTAAACGAATAGCACAGTTGAAATTTTCCAAACAGGAATGTTCGTAAATAAACGGAATTGCACTTGAAAACTTTTGTGCAGCCATGTATAGAATCTATGTATACCAAGTAATATTTGTTAAACTTGAGAACAGAAATTCTGCTTTTTCATAATTTAGTGTTGCCCCCGGCATTTCCACTGCTTCATTTTCTTCTGGTGGACTGGTGTCTTCTATTATTATGAAACAGCCATTATAAATGAAGCGTTAGGTGAAGATGAAAGAGCAGCCGTAAAAAGTTAGAACTTTGATTTTCTGGTCAGATTGGAAAAAAAAAAATGGCCATAATTTTTTTTTTCCATTCTGACCAGAAAATCAGAGTTCTAACTTTTTGCGGATGCTCTTTCATCTTCACCTAACGCTTCATTTATTATGGCTGTTTCATAATAATAGAAGCCACTAGTCCGTCAGAAGAAAATAACTCGGTTAATCGGGACTCTACTGCAAAACATATTCCAATAGACTTAAAGCACACGCTTTTATTTTATGTAAAATAACGTCATTTGCATTAATATAGATACTTAAAATTAAATATAGTTTATAATAGCTCCCTGTTTTATCATAAATCCTTCATTTGTATTTTCTCAAAATAGCACATATTTTAATTAATTTTTTTTTTTCAATTTTTATGAGAAAATGGCAACAAAAAGATATAATTGCTATTTTTCAAAAAAAATGTTCTTTACTTTCTATAGAAATGGAGTACTTAAGTTGCCAAAATGAAACAAATGTCGCTAAAAACTAAAATGTGCGAAGCTTAGAAGTTTTAAAAAATGCTGTAGAGTACTTAAGCGCACAATGAAACATCGGCTTTTGTTTTACGGCGGGCGTATACAAAGTAACGTTATTTATTGGAGACAAAATAAGCTGGGAGAAATAATAGCATTCCGGGGGCTAAAAATAACTCAATTCAAAAACGCGTACCTCAAATGAAAACGCACTTCAGCATTTATCATTTACAGGCTTCAACAGTTCAATTTCTTCTGTAGCCAAATTCTTTTGTATGCCCCTGTAAATGAATGATAAAATCTATGCCTATCCTATTCTGAAGTTAGCACTGTCTATTATCCCTCAGTGATATATGACAATTTGGGTATGTTTAAAATTGTGTATTATCATTAAAATATGATGCAAACGATTTTTAGTCCGTATATATTAGACCTATGCATAGACCGTAATGCAACGGAATCCTTTTGAGTGTCTGTGTAAATTAACCGTCAACGAAACACACTTCATTTACAGTACCGAACTTTGGCAAGTTCGGTACTGCCAAATAACATCTATGAATTTCATGACGGTCGGATTATATTTACGCGAGTTAGAGCACGGATGGACGGACAGACAGACAAACCGAATTCATAAACACTTTTCAACTTTCTTGGAAAGTGTTAAAAAGAACGTGGCTCAGCTTGCCATCACCTCGAGTCAAATCTTACAGAATTTATGTGGAGAAAATAACTAGTGGTAACTATCCTAATTGGTAAATAAATCATATCAGATGTAAATTTCCAACTGGTCGAAAAACGTCCGGACCAGGTTTCGAACCAGGGATCTCTTGGCTGAAGCCGCCATTGCTCTATCATCTGAGCTATCCCGGACGAATGTGGCCCAGCTAACCTTATTGATTACAGCATCTGGTCTGAAATCTGGTTCAGCATAACAAAATAAATCGCAGGTAATGGAACTCTAGAAATCGCTGGATACGTAATTACACTGGATTAAGAGATCCCTGGTTCGAATCCTGCTCCGGACATTTTTCGACCAGTTGGAAATCTGAAAATTTACATCTGATACGTTCTGCTCTAATTCAGTTTCTGTTCACGGCAACAACTTTCATAAAATTGAAGTATACTTTAATAAAACTTTTAATAGACATTCTCACCTTTATTACTGTAAATGTGATAATATCGAAGAAAAGGGTAGAAGTTACCATTATGTGCGCCAGCAGTATGCAGTAGATACTCCACATTTTGGATCGCGATCGCCAGACCATACGTTATTATCAATTGCTCGAGATCCCTATTTTTCCATAATTTTTCATGATGTTATAACATGTCATACAAAATAAGGTACATATCGTCATATTTTCTTTGTAATGTTTTGATTTTTCACAAAATTATTACCGTCAAGTCAAGTTCAGTTAGGGTGAAATGCCCTGTATTTGTGACTAAACACGCGGTTTACGATCTCATGTTTTATGGTAATTTTTCATGCTCTTGATGCCTTATATAACATTTCTTAATTTCTCCGTCGAATTTTCGAACACCCTGTATATCCTTATTAACATAAACTATTAGTATGTTATACGTGCGCACCACGTTTGCGTTTTTCGAACTTGGATACGACATGGCGAAATTGATTATAACTTAGCCTAATCGTAATATTGTGGGACGCTATAACAAGGAAGTGTCAAATTTTTAATTATTTTTCTTACTAAAATGGAAGGAAATTCTGAATTTATTACTACTTATCAAGATGAAAAATATTACGGGTATGTTGAATAAATCGAATCAGTTCTTATACTATTATTCTGAAACATCTTAACTAAAATCTACTATCTATTTTATTTTAAAAAACAAATTGACAAGCACTCAACATTATGATTAATATTTCGCGTGTGAAATATTATCCAAGCTATAGTGTGAAATACTGTAATGTTCTAAACTTACTTCATTTTCAGAAAAAATATCTTTTATCTTGACACCAGAAACAGGATACTTTAATATACCATATTTTGTATTTTATTTTTTAAATGCACTTTCATATTAATTAATAGATTTATATACGGGCTAGTTCCCGTATATAAATCGTGGGTGATTCGTTTATTTTTCTTTGACGAGATTATAAATACAAAAAAAGTAAGATTTAAGGAGATGGTGAACGTTTATTTTTTTTTTTCATTATAGAGATATAAAATTATGTGCAAATAATCATTTCAGCATACGTATATAGAACACTTTAAATGAAATTTTCAATCTTATTATAATTTTAAAATGTATTAAAAAAATTTTAAATTTTACAACGAAATTTTAAATCTGTGTATCGATTTTTTTAATCCCTTAAATAGTTAATTAAAAAAAATTTAATTAGATATCGATTCACATCAAAATTTTGCCTTTTAATAAGTTAAAAATCAAATTTAATTATCTTAATGAAGTCACATTTTAAAATGCATACACACTTTCTTTGTAAGCAATGTCAGGATTCTTTCTTACAAATTTCCTGAATTTTTATCAAAAAAAAGAGAAGCATGGATCATTTCAAAAATCTAAAAACGTTGAAAAATCAGTTGAGAAAAATGGATTTAAAGTACACTAAAGGGCCTCAAAATTGTTTGTGTACAAAATTAAAACACTTGTAACTTTTTGAAAAATCATTGTATCTGCATGCGGGATTTCAAAAATGACTCAGTACAAATTGAAGAATAATAATACACAGTAAAAGAAATTTCGATTTTTGAGTCGTTTTTAGCTCAAATAAAGGTCCACGGTCCCCTTAACCCGTTCGGGACCATGGGTGCATATATGCACCCTCAAAAGGAGAATGCAGAATTTGTTTTAGACACCAGTAAAAAATAAAAGTAATATTTAATTTCTTTAATTAGAGCATTTTCGTGATGGTTTAGGTAAAGGTAACTTCTAAACAGTGTTGCTAGATTAGGAATTTTGTCCCCATTTCGGATAATTTTGAACCTGTAGGAGAATTCTTTGGGGACTAGTAGGTCATCGGGAAATTTTTGGGGGCTATCAATATTTTTGGTGAAAAACTTGGGGAATTTTTTCACTATTTTACGTAAAGTTTACTTTTAGTCATCTGGCAAAACTGCATCTGTCTCGAACTCGATTTTGATTTGAAAAATGAAAATACAATACAGAAATCGGAAATATCGATCATTACTCTCTTGGTTGTGGTCTTTCTTGTTATTTACTGCATTACAGTACATTACATTATTAATGTAATAATGAGTCAACATTATTCATTGACAATACTTTAAAAAAAAAGCATAAAAGAACTTGTTGCAAAATACTCTTCATCTAGCTATCGAATATGCATGCAAAATTCTGCTGTTTGAGTTTAAATGTTTATTTTTTGTAAATGGAGAATTCTTTCAGAAAAAGGCTTGATTTGGCGAAACTTTTTGAGCTTAAATTAGTTAAATATTTTTTAAAGTGGTAAAATGGAAATTGAAAAATTACTTTTTTGAGTGAAAACTGAGTTGGGGAATTATTTGGAAAAAAAACTGATTTGGGGAAAATTTCAGATATATTGGGTAAATTGACTTTTGACAATCTGTCAACACTGCTTATAAAAAAAAAAAAAAAGTGGTGACAACCGAATAAAATTTGTGTAAAAGCCTCCAGTCTCGAAGGAGTTAAGAGGAAAAGTAAATTGCGTCATGCTAAAAAAAATTTATATGACATTTTAACTAACGACATTAAAAATTCTCATTACACATTTATGTGTCATGATGTAATAAATGCACCTTTTTTTCTTCAAAAGGTGCATTTATTACATCATGACACACAAATGTGTAATGAGAATTTTTTTAAAAAAAATAGGTAGTTTATTTAACTGAGGGTGAAAAAATAAAGAAAGGTTTATGTTTAGAGAAATTTAAATTGTTGGATAACACTGATAATAAGCGATAATAAATGGTAATAATTTGTTTAAGATACTTAAGTAGAAATTTTGAAAATTACCCTTACTACATTGATTTCCATATTTGTTTCCTAAGGTATCCCGGGTGTCGTGTCACCTTAGTAAAATGTCGATATTTGCACGAAACAAAACTATTAATCTGATAACTTTATTAGAACTGAAGTAAATGCGATTAAAAAGAAAGAAAGAAACATTCATTAAACGTATCATAACTGAAAGTTCTAGGAGGCACCTTAGGAAAACAGGCCACCTTTGGCTGAACTACCTTCGATATATGTGTGTATATAGATGCCGAATTCCATTTAAGTTTTTCTTTCATTCATGGTACTGATGTTAGTTTCATTGCTCAACATTCCATATTCGATGACGAGAAATTGTGAAATACACACACAGTCATATTTTCCTAAAATAGATATAATAGGTATATAATAACGCTGTTTCTGTATCATTACTTTGAGATTCAATAAAATATAGACCATGTAACTCATTAGCAATATAGTGATCTGAACGAGCTCCATGCATTAAAATATTCTTTAAAGAAGCCAATGTAAGGTAGCGAAGGTGTGTATCACATGCAATATTGTTAGAATTTTTATATTCGGGCTGTTTTAATTTTTTGTTCACAGTCGTGAATGACTCCATTGTTATTCGAAAAACATGTATTCTTTGAAGTGGCATCACGAGTGAATGTTTACTGTTTAGATTTGATTTTTTAATCTTATATCATGTGTTCTTTTTTCTAATACCTAACACATTTATTAGGAATTAAAGTCTTACATGTGTTTTTTAATTTATAAGTAATTGAAGGTTATAGATTTTCTTAAATGCAATGAACCAAGACGAAATTCGCAATTCAAGAAGACGGCGAAGGAATAACTAACGGTAAGGAATACCTACCCTATATATACAAAATCCTAACGAAACGGATTTATGAAACAATAATTTTGAAACGATTATATGAAGCGACTTTTTGAAACGATTTTATGAAATGACTAATTAAACAACTGATTATGTTTCACGGCGAATTCTCCTAAAATATGGAATATTATGCGACGAAATTAACACCAAAAATTCGTATTGATCTGCAGATCTCGAAACTGGTAATAGAATTTTTAAATTCAAATTAGTTTTCGATATATTCATTTTTTTCTAATTTTAAATCCTTTTCTCTAATGATGGCAACTCAAATTTTAATCAGAACAGATTTTTTTTTCATATTTTAGAAAATGTTATTATTTAAAATTAATTTGGCGACCAGTTTGGCTTCTCTTAAATGTATGTTATGAAATGTATCATATTACTTTTATTAATAATTCTATTTACTTGAACAATGTTTCGCCAAATCAGAAGATACTGATAGAGAAATCAAAAACTCGGTATTTTTATGTTTAAGCGACACAGGTGATAAAATGTCAAACATTTTTCCCTTCGATTTTTTTTTTTTTATTTATTTATTTTATTTTATTTTTTTATTTAACACAAAATTTTCATATAAAACTGAAACATTTAAAATTAATGGCTTTCACTTCTTTTTTTTAAACGAAACGAAACGAAAACTATTAGGCGCAGATGTCATATATGCACCGGTGTACCTAATTGGCGCCAAAATGACGTTATTTTGCGTGACATGGTAACCCGGTTATTGTTGTTTATTTATTAATAAATGTTTATTTACATTTATTTTCTTTTTATTTAAAAAAAATGTTATAAATTGTTTTGTTCTATAGTTATTAATTATTTTTTTATTTATTGCTATTTCATATTAAAATAATAGAAAATAATTTAAAAATACATATGTATCTGTATTCGAAAACAAGGTTTTCGCCAAATTGTCATAAAACAAAATCACGCCAAACCCGGTACGTATATAACATCTGTGCCAAATATTACATAATGCAGCAAATCATGACATTTAATTTCAAATTCAAAGCAATGTTTTAATAATACTTCTTAGTAATCCCGTCGACCAATTTTGCCAAATTATAAGAATCGTCAAAACACTCGCCAAATTATACAAATTGACATAATTTTTATTTTAAATGACGAAAGAACAAATAAATTAGTATAACATTAATAAAAATACAAATAAAACGTCGAAATAAAAATCACTTGATGGCGTAAACACCTGTAACTTCCTGAAAGTTAAGTGAATGTGATATTTATGATCAACCATTATTGGCATTTAATCTTACAGTTTGGCGATAGATTTTTTTCGATGGGATTACCAAGTAGTACCGTTTTAATTTACCACTCAAAAAATAGAAAAATACTAATTGGCGAGTAAAAAAAAAAAAAAGCTATTGGCGAGATTTGCAACCGGCTAACATAAAAAAAAACCAAGAATTTTTTGCGATCATGGCAACTTTTATGTAGTTTTATTCCAAAAAATAATTTTCATTCCTTAATCAAAATGAAAAGCTTTCTCATGAAAAGCGAAGGTAACAGATAGTAATTCTTTATGGCAGTTATATGACTTGGACTACTATAATATAAGTGAAATGATGGCGGCGAATGATATTTGGCGACTTATCCCCTGTGGCTGGCTAACATTAAAGTACCAAAATGGCCGCCTGGAATATAAAAAGCGAAGGGATCCGCCCGGAACTGTTGATAATAGTCACATGACTATTATAGAGATTATTATTATTATAGAGTTTGTTTTCAATTTTAAAAACAGCGCAAAGAATAAAATTTCCTTACGATTAAAAATTTATTTACACGTGTCTTTTAAAAACAGAAAAAAAATTTAAATTTCTTTTAAATGAGTGCGTGTTGCAGGGAAATATTGAAGATTATGTCTTGAAATTGTATTTATACGTGAATATGAAAAGAAAAGGAAACTTTAAAATAATAAATGCATTAATATTCGTTTAACGCTTTCAGGGGCAAGGTACTTCTATTCGTAAAATGTTGAAATCCGTAAATGGTAACAGAATTTACAAAAAAAAAAAAAAAAAAAAAAAAAAAAAAAAAAAAAAAAAAAAAAATTCGAAATACGAAAATGTTTTTCTTCACTCACTTAATAAAAGGAAAAATTTTCATTCAAATATTCTGGTGCCAATGTGGTATTTAAGAATTAAAATAAAGTGGTCCAAAAATGAAGTACCAATCTTGAAGGGGTTAAAGCACTAAATTGTAGTAATTGCAGTAAATTGTATTATGTCAATCGTTTTATAACACTGGTTAAAAATATCGGGAGGGAGAGACTCTGTTTACCTAATTCATTTTATTTTAGCTTCTTTTCAAATGTTTAACTGATCTTCATTAATAGAACACGAAAACAGCCTTTGGGTGTTTTAACAACAACTGATTCGGCCTTAAATTTTCACAATCAAAGGGAATTGAATGGAAACCCATTTACCGGGAGATCGCTGCAGGTTTTTCATTATAATTTAATCTTCTCTAATCTTTTTAAAACCGATCAGATTAGCGTACTTTTAGATTCTGTGAGATGCGTACGGGGATTGGCGAGCGTAGCTTGCAGGGGGCAGAGCCCCCTAGTCAATTAATAATTTTCTTGCAAATTAAATTTTAATGAAAAATGGTCTATTTTTATAACTATTTTACCCCACCTGACCTTATTATCCAAATACGATCAAATTTATTACTTCATAATTCGTTTTATAATGCAATGCTATATCATTCTTTTAAAAATGCAAACATGTGATTCTGACGGGAAATCTTCTAGTCTACCCTATATATACAAAATGCTAATGAAACGAATTTATGAAACGACTGATTAAACGACGGTTCATGTTTCATGGAGATTTCTCCTAAAATATAGAACATTATGCGGTGAAATTAACAACAAAAATCCGTATTGAGCTGCAGATTTCAAAACTAGTATTAAAAGTTCAAAATTTTAATTAGTTTTCAAGATATTATTTTTTTAAACACTTTTCTCTAATGACGGTAGATCAAATTTTAATCATACCATATATTTATTTTTCATTTTAATAAAGGTTATTATTTTTAACTAATTTGGCAACCAGTTTGGTTTCCCTTAAATGTATGCTAAAAAATGTATCATATTAATTTTATTCATAACTCAATTTACTTGAACAATCCTCCGCCAAATCTGAACATTCTAATAGAGAAATCAAGAACTCAGTATTTTTATGTTAGCACGCAAAAGATAAACCGCAAA
This sequence comes from Maratus speciosus, assembly GCA_963932465.1. NCBI lineage: Eukaryota > Metazoa > Arthropoda > Arachnida > Araneae > Salticidae > Maratus > Maratus speciosus. Next base: position 27,454,824 of record OZ010786.1, read on the forward strand.
ATATATTTTCTGTCGTTTTTTTTTTCTTTTGTGTCTCATTAATTTCATTTAAAATAAAATCCTTTCACTCATTTTATTTAAAATACAAAACTTTCGTTTAAAACTGAAACATTTAAAATAAATGGCTTTCACTCCTTTCTTTTTGTTTAATCGAAACAAAAAGAAAAATATTAGACACAGATGTCATATACGCACCGGGGTACCTAATTGGTACCAAAATAGCTTTATTTTGCTTGACATGGTAACCCGTCTATTTTTGGTTATTTATTAATAGATGTTTATTTACTTTTATTTTTTTTAATTATATAAATTGTTTTGTTCTATAGTTATTAATTATTATTTATTTATTTATTGTTATTTCATTTAGAAAATAATAGAAAATAATTTAAAAATACATATGTAACTGGTATTCGAAAATGAGATTTTCGCCAAATTGTCGTAAAAATAATCACCCTAAATCCGGCACGTATAAAACATCTGTGCCAAATCTATACTAATAAAAGAACAGATCGCTCTGTGTGTGTGTCTGTCTGTCTGTCGGCGATGGATAACGAAATCTACGGCACGTACGAGGCTCAAAAGTTTTGTGAGAATAGCCCAAAGTCTCTTCTGATGTACCTGGTTCTCAAAATTTTAAAATTTTAATTAATAGCTGACTATTAATTAACAACCGTAACTCACTCTCATTACAAAACCACTCTGCCGTTGGGAGTGGGGAAAATCTCTGACGCATGCGCTGAAGACGCTGATACGCAAATGAAGAACGAAAATATGTATATTTCGAAGTATTTTGTCTTTATTTATTAACTAACATCATCCTAATTGCTTAATAAAGTTAAAAACGGAATACATGTTTTGAAAGATCGTACTCTTACGTCTCAAATGAAATCTCTCTATTCTAAAAAAAAGTAACTACCGCTGTCACCGCCGCCGGTTTTGAATTTTTTGTGACAGGAGATCTTTCTTCGTTAATATTAAGAAAAATAATGCATACAAAAATATGAAAATCGGTAGTATGATAAAGAAATGTTTGATAAACACGCTGAGGCAGACAGTTTTCAAATCGAAGAATTCTTTTAAGAGATATTTAATGCTAAAGTTGGAAAAAATCGTTCCAGTAAAAAAGTTTTATAGGAGCAAAAACTATTCATAGGAATTTAATCATTTTTAGATCATTTTATGCGTTTGAAGTTCCCGGTGTGCAGACTGTTTTTCTTTTTTTAATTTGACTAATTTTTTAAGGTTTTATTTCTATTTTAAATTCAAATTTTCAGCATTTCTAGAGACATTTTTTACAGGTTTTAGAAAGTGATATTAATTTAAACTGTTGCCAACTGTATAAACAGTGTAAACAATAATGTTTGCTTCAAAACAAAAATATTTATACTTGTAAATAAATTAAAAATGTATTTACACGTGACTATTATAAACAGAAAAAAACATTTGGAATTAGAATTAAATAATCTCTCTATTCTAAAAAAAAGTAACTACCGCTGTCAGCGCCGCCGCCGCCGCCGCCGCCGCCGCCGCCGCCGGTTTTGATTTTTTTGTGATCGGAGGCCTTTCTTCGTTAATATTACCAAAAATAATGCATACAAAAATATGAAAATCGGTGGTTTTATACAGAAATGTTTGATAAACACGCTGATGCAGACAGTTTTCAAATCGAAGAATTATTTTAAGAGTTATTTAATGCTAAAGTTGGACAAAATCGTTCCACTAAAAAAGTTTTATAGCAGCAAAAACTATACATGGCAGTGTAATCATTTTTAGATCATTTTATGCGTTAGAATTTGCCGGAGTGCAGATTGCATTAATTTTTTTTACTTTGACTCATTTTTTTCAGGTTTTATTTGTATTTTAAATTCAAATTTTCAGCATTTCTAGAGATATTTTTTACAGATTTCAGAAAATTGTACTAATTTAAACTGTTGCCAACTGTATAAAAAGCGCAAGCAATAATGTTTGCTTCAAATTAAAAATTTATTTACACGTGACTATTATAAACAGGAAAAAAACTTTCAAATTAGAATTAAATAATTACGTATAAAAAGCAGGAACTTATTAAAAATAACGTCATAAATAGTATACACGTGAATTTTAAAAGAGAAAGGATATTGTAAAATAATAAATTCATTAACATGCGTTAGAAGTCTTAGGAGAAATTGCGTCATATTTACGCCACATTATAGTTATTACATAAAATGAACACAAAATAATATTGCAAAAAAGTTTAAATTTAGAAATTGCGCTAGACATTTATTTGATATTTTGAGAATTAATTTAAAATGTCTCATTTAAAAGAACTTTCTTTTCGCTTTGCTAAAAAATACCAGGAGACAAAGACGCTCTTTACTTAATTCCTTTTATATTAGCTTATTTTGAAATGTTGTTACACGTGTATACGTCATCAAGTTATTTTTATTTCGACGTTTTATTTGTGTTTTTATTAATGTTGTACGAATTTATTTGTTCTATCGTTATTTAAAATAAAAATTATATCAATTTGTATAATTTGGCGAGTGGTTTGGCGATTTATATAATTTGGCGAAATTGGTCGACAGGATAATCAAGTAGTACCGCAGCGGATTTGGCGTTAAAATTCCCCAATCAAAGAGAAATGAATAGAAATTCGTTTATAGGGAGATCGCCACTGTTTTTTAAATTATAATTCAATCTTTCGAAATCTTTTTAAAGCCGATCAAATTAGCGTGCATTTAGAGTCTGCGGTGTCTGGACGGGCGTTGGCGAGCGTAGCTCGTAGGGGGCCGAGCCCCCTAGTTATGTACAAAAAGTAGGAACTTATTAAAATTTACGTCATAAAAACTATAATTACACGTGAATTTTAAGAGAGAAAGGAATTTGTAAAATAATAAATTTATTAACATGCGTTAGAAGTCTTAAATAGGAGAAATTACGTCATATTTACGTCACATTACAGTTATTACATAAAATGAATACAAAATAATATTGCAAAAAGGTTTAAATTCAGAAATTGCGCTAGACATTTATTTGATATTTTGAGTGGATTCTTTTCAACTATTTTTGTTAGGAAAGTGCAAATAATATTTCATTTCTAACACAAGCATTTTCACGTGAATATTAAAAAGAGAAGGAATAGTTTGGTCAAAATTACGTCAGATTAAAAACGATTAATTTAAAAAGTTTTATTTAAAAGAACTTTCTTTTCGCTTTGTTAAAAAATACCTGGAGACAAAGACTCTGTTTACTTAATTCCTTTTATATTAGCTTATTTTGAAATGTTGTTACACGTGTCTACGTCAAAGACGAAAACAGCGATTAACATATGTATTTTTGGTACTACTTAGTTATCCCGTCGACCAAAAATTTATCATTCGCCAAACTATAAGATTAAATGCCAATAACGGTTGATCGTAAATGTCACATTAACTTGACTTTAAGCAAGTTACACGTGTCTACGTCATCAAGTTATTTTTATTTCGACGTTTTATTTGTATTTTTTATTAATGTTGCACTAATTTATTTGTTCTTTCGTTATTTAAAATAAAAATGATGTCAATTTATATAATTGGCGAGTGCTTTGGCGATTTATATAATTTGGCGAAATTGGTCGACGGGTTTATCAAGTAGTACCGCAACGGATTTGGCCTTAAAATTCCCCATTCAAAGAGAAATGAATAGAAATCCGTTTATAGGGAGATCGCCACTGTTTTTTAAATTATAATTCTATCTTCCGAACTCTTTTTAAAGCCGATCTAATTAGCGTACTTTTAGAGTCTGCGGTGTCTGAACGGGGGTTGACGAGTGTAGCTCGTAGGGGGCAGAGCCCCCTAGTCAATCAATAAAAAAATATATCGCAATTATGTCCATGAAATTTTTTTTTAAAGATCGTTTTTCCGAAAAACGTTTTTCTCCCTTATTGCAACACCTCCCCACGATGCAATTTTAAAGGTACTGACAAATGAAAAATATGCTTATAAAGATGACACCTTCTTTAAATCGATGGTGTAATTGGTTTTTAAAAATATGAGTTTTAACTCTTTCAAATACACCGTCAAACGCAAGTCACTTTACGCCTCATAAAGAGGATTTACATTTCGGTGCTAATCGCTACATTTCGGTTGAATGTTTCCCCTCTAAAATATGCATATATTTTTATGAAATTTTAAAAAGTGTTTGGTCTTTGTTATATTTACGATCGCTTAAAATTTCAGAGAATTCGGACAACACTAAATAGCTATTTTTGTTATGCTAATGAAACTAACGCGAAAAAGAAGAAAAGAAGAGACGTTTTGTGAATAGGAAAGCTTAATTTTCAAAGTTGGCTGAAGCACTTGTAGTGTGTGCACTTGTAGTTAACTCCTTAGTTTTCTCTGCAAAGGTCATCTGGTTCGATACTCGGTACGGATGACTTGACATTTTTGAATTAGTAGATTTTTGCTATTTTAAGGATTTCAATTTCATCTAAAGTGAAAAAAGTTCCGGTATTTTTAAATCAATATGGCAATAAGTAAATAAGTACATACCGTATATATTGTTAACTTTAAAATAATTGATGTAATTTTATTATTTCTTTTTCAGTATTACAGTTTAGGATGCATTTGTAATTATTACTTTCTTCTATCTTCAACAGAAGAAAGTATTGTAATCGAATTTTTTTTCGACTTCCGTTTTTCGACGGATTTACATGTTTTAGGGGTCACAGATCCCAAAAACATGTTTATAGAAAATGTCTGTCTGTCCGTGTGTCCGTCTGTCCGTCTGTCTGTCGCCATTGTACCATCAAAAAGTGTATGAAGTTATGCATAGAATTGAACCAAATTTTTATTTTAAGTTTTTGGCTATGGCAAGCAGATCCTCCCTGAATTTGGAAAAAATTCGCCGGTAGGGGGCGCTGTAATATCTATCTTTGTGCGATTTTGAATATTGTACCATCCAAAAGTATATGAAGTTATGCATAGAATTGAACCAAATTTATATTTTGAGTTTTTGGATACGGCAGGTAGGTCCTCACTGAATTTGGAAAAAATTCGCCGGTAGGGTGCGCTGTAATAGCGATTTTTGTGCAATTTTGAATATTGTACCATACAAAAGTATATGAAGTTATGCATAGAATTGAATCAAATTTTTATTTTACGTTTATTGGTATTACAAGTAGGTCCTCCCTGAATTTGGAAAAAATTCGCCGCTAGGGGGGCGCTGTAATAGCGATTTTGCATATTGTACCATCGAAAAGTGTATGAAGTTATGCATAGAATTGAACCAAATTTTTATTTTAAGTTCTTGGCCATGGCAAGCAGGTCCTCCCTTAATTTGGAAAAAATTCGCTGGTAGGGGATGCTTTAATAGCAATTTTTGTGCCATTTTGAATATTGTACCATCGAAAAGAGTATGAAGTTATGCATAGAATTGAGCTAAATTTTTTGTGTTTATTTTTGGTCATGGCATGAAGGTCGTCCCTGAATTTGGAAAAATTCTGCTGGAAGGGGCGCTATAATTACGATGTCGGTACCATTTTCTTTATTGTACAATCGAAAAGTGCATTAAATTATGCATACAATTGAACCAAATTTTCTGTGCATGTTTTTGGCTTTGGCCAACAGGTCCTCCTTGAATTTGGAAATATCGCGCTGTAAAGGGGCTCTGTGATAGCAATTTTTGTATACTTTTCTTGATTTTTCGTAGTTCTATTTTCCATCGACGGCTCGTGCAAAGGCGGGAACTCACTTCCTGCTAAGCCGGCTATTCGCAAACATCTGATAACTACAGAATAAGGAAAAACTATTAATTTTAACAAATATCATGATATAGATTAACTCGTTTTTAGTTCATTTAATTGACTGAAGCAGGAATTTAAGATGAAAATCAAAGTTGGGAGAGTAATGAGCTAATAATATTGAAGTTAAATGTGTAACTAGTTTTTGAAATATTAAGATGTATAAGATAGAAGAAAGTTTTGGGATTGGCACATCCAACTAGTTTTTTCATGTAAAGATTTTAAATAAAAATTTACTACTACTAATAATAAAAATTTAAAATATTGAATTTTAATTAAATTCACCAATTAATTTTGAATAAAAGAGTTTAATGTGCGAGACAAATAAAAATTCAAAACCTTAACCACTGACTTTACATAAAATAAAACGTATACTGTTAACTTGTAACATCTATTTTATTATTTTCGTCGCCTTTTAAGAAAAACTTTTAAAATTCGTTTTGCGTATTTTGTAGACATATAGGGTGAACCAAAAGTTTTGCCCTGATTATAGTAACTCATTACAAATTAACCGATTCTATAATAAGGTAACTTGTTGTATCATTGGATAGGTCAGTTTTAGCAGTTTCTTATGCAATATATGACGCGATTACTCCTTAAGTAGATTAGAAGGAATGGACCAATACCCTGGCGTCCTTGCTCTCCTGATAGTAGTCCTGTGGATTTTTTCTTTCGGGGCTATATCAAGGACAAAGTTTTTGCCACACCAATGGCTGACGTCGAAGAACTGAAGACTAGGATACAAGCTGATGTGTGTAATGTAACAGAAGACATATTAAAGAACACTTGGCGGGAAATAGAATACCGTTTAGACATTCTCCGTGCTACCAAGGGGGCACACGTTGAAATTTACTGAGGTAGGGGAGCCGGGGCAAGATGACTATGTTAACAGTTTTTGTTGTTTATTAATTTATTTTTAAGTATAGTAAAATTAATTGTACATGAACTGTTAGAGTATTCTTTTGTAGTATTAAATATATTAACATTTAATTTTTCAAATAAAAAAAAATAAAGGATAATTTTATTTTTCATAACATTAACAAATCGTCATCTTGTCCCAGTACTGGGCAAAATAAGTTTTGGCCTTGGGGCAAGATGACAACACTGAAAAAGGTTGAACATATTTTATCTTTCGAATATGTTACATGGTTTAACAAACGATAACTGTGTTTTTACATCTTACAAAGTATCAAACTAAACATAATGCATTTGCAGCTAACAATAGTCACAAATAAAAATGCATTTTATAATTGGAACATTCCTCATGCCACCACTCTTGGCATTAACGCACTGGATCTATTCTTCTGTTGGTGGTTCACAATATTCCTCGTCCCAAGTAGGACATCTGAAAACACCATCCTTTGAAGTTGATGAAACTGAACTATTTGGCCTGGATTTAATAGACTTAGGCCTACAGGAACTTAGTTTGATTTTTTTACTCCTTTTTTAGCTTCATGAGCTTCTTTTCTCTGTTTTTTTTAATGTTCCTGTTCTTCCTTCTGCTTTTCCCTTTGTTCTAACATTTCTTTGATGGGTGTGCTTGTAAGAATGCTTGAGCTCAGTGTTTTGCTTTTTCTGTTTTTCTCACATTGTGTTGCTTTAGGCAATGGTTTGAAATCAAAAACACTAACAGGCTTCTTTCGTACATTGGAATCAGCATTTGCCATAAGTTCTGGTTCTTCTGGAGGGTCGTTATCTTACCCCGGACTGCCTCTTTAAAAATATTCGTTTTCATTGCTATGAAGGATGGTGATTAATTGACATTTATTCATGGTAATAGGTAGTATTTAAACTAAGCTACTCGTAAATATTAAAGAGAAACGATATATCTTACCTGTATATGTAGCAGAGCTTATTTACACATGCATAAAAGTTATAATGTGGCAGCGGTAAACAATCAAAGTTTCACAACTAACAGAAAAATGGCGATTTCAGCGTCTCTATACTATCGTTTAACGAACGGCCGGTAGGAGAGCCAGTAGTGTCCGGTTGATGCTGCCACCTAGTGGAAAATGGAAAAATTAAGACATTCGTCATCTTGCCCGGCTCTTTATCTTGCCCCGGTCTCCTCTACGCGGTGTTATAAAAATAATTTATAACAGTACTTACAATGTATCCAAACAAACATATGTCTAATTATAATAGATTGAGCACAATAAATATTTATAATCAGGGCAAGACTTTTGGTTCACCCTATATATACATTTCTTCCTTTTTAAATTAATATTCGATATTGAAATATGAAAGTGAATAATAATTTTGTTTTCGTTTGTTTGTGTATATATCCATTAAAAAATTGATTCTGTTAGCATTAAATACATAAATATTCTTTTATAATTGAGCTGACATACTTGTTAATTCTGAGGGTAGGAAAACCAAAAAATAATTTCTCATAACTTCAATAATTGACATAAATATCTTTATATCAACATAATATAATATTTTTTAAAGCGATTCGTTGGTATTTTATCGGGATTTTATCGCTTAAAATATTGAGAACTTCAATAATCAGAAATACTTCATAATAAAGCTGTTCTATATCTCTCTATTCTAAAAAAAGGTAACTACCGCTGTCACCGCTGCCGCCGCCGGTTTTGAGTTTTTTGTGACCGGAGGTCTTTCTCCGTTAATAATAAGAAAAATATTGCATACAAAAATATGAAAATCGGCGGTATTATAGAGAAATATTTGATAAATACGCTGATGCAGACAGTTTTAAAATCGAAGAATTATTTTAAAAGATATTTAAGGCTAAATTTGGACAAAGTCGTTCCATTAAAAAGTTTTATAGGAGCAAAACCTATACATCGGAATTTAAGCATTTTTAGATCATTTTATACGTTATAATTTCCCGGTGTGCAGATTGCATTTAGTTTTTTAATTTTACTCATCTTTTGAGCTTTTATTTCTATTTTTAATTCAAATTTTCGGCATTTCAAGAGATATTTTTTACTTATTTTAGAAAATTGTACTAATTTAACCTGTTGCCAAGTTTATAAATAGCGCAAACAATAATGTTTGCTTCAAATTAAAAATTTATTTACACGTGACTATTATAAACAGAAAAAAAACTTTCAAATTAGAATTAAATAATTACGTATAAAAAGCAGGAGCTTATTAAAAATTACTTCATATATAATTACACATGAATTTTAACAGAGAAAGGATATTGTAAAATAATAAATTCATTAACATGCGTTAGAAGTTTTAAATAGGAGAAATTACATCACATTTACGTCACATTACACTTATTACATAAAATGAACAAAAAATAATATTGCAAAACAGTTTAAATTTAAAAACTGCGCGAGACATTTATTTGATATTTCGAGATGATCTTTTCAACTATTTTTGTTGGGACATCGCAAATAATATTTCATTTCTAACAAAAGTATTTTCACGTGAATATTAAAAAGAGAAAGAAAAGTTTGGTGAAAATTACGTGAGATTAAAAACAATACATTTAAAATGTATTTTATTTATTTATTTATTGACCAACAAACATACGACTTGTGTGCTTGACATGAGAGTCCGCTTAAAATGTCTTATTTAAAAGAACTTTCTTTTCGCTTTGTTAAAAAATACCAGGAAACAAAGACTCTGTTTACTTAACCCCTTAATCGTCGCGCCTGAGAAATATCGAATACTTTTTTAAAATTCAGATTGTTTGATTGCCACCACTTTCTTCAAGTTAAAATATTCTCTTCATTTAATGGTAGATAAAATGTCGAGAGAATAAAGACAACTGCATTCTTAAAAAAAAAACTGGTAGGAATAAAACAATCTGAATAAAAGAAAAGAAGCCTACACCGCCCGTGACAGTCACGGGCGCGACGATTAAGGGGTATTCATTTTATATGAGCTTATTTTTAAATGTTTAACTGATTTAATCTAATCAAAGAGGAAAATAGACATTGTAACTTTTAACAGCAGCTGATTTTTCATTAAAATTCCCCAATCAAAGAGAAATGAATAGAAACCCGTTTATAGGGAGATCGCCACTGTTTTTTAAATTATAATTCAATTCTTTCAAAATCTTTTTAAAGCCGATCAAATTAGCGTGCTTTTAGAAACTGCGGTGTCTGAACGGGGGTTGGCGAGCGTAGCTCGTGGATGGCCGAGCACCCTAGTAAAACAAAACAAAAAAAAATTCTAAACAAAAACTTTCTTTTGTCTAGAAAAATAAAAACGAATATTTATGGGACAAATTCAAATGAGACTTTTTTTAAAGAAAAAAATGATGTTATAATCTTATCAAATTTCAAAGTAGAAAAAAATGTGAGATTTTGGCATTTTTATTTCAGTTAATTACCCCTTCCCTAGACATTATTATTCTACTTTATTGTAAACTTTTCAGTTCTCTTAAAAGGCATCACTAAAGATCAGGTTTTCACAGATCAAAAGTTCTAAATGAGTTTTCAGAGTAAACAAGAAAAATTAATGTTTATTTTTTTCCTTGCTTTTAATTTGGAACCGTCAAAGAGCAAATATTTTCTTATGAGTTTTAATATTGTTAGATTATTATCCCCTTGAGTGTTGTCAGATATTATTTATAGTTAAGAAAATAGAAAATAGAAGGAGAGGAAAAAATTATAATTCACATTTTTAAACAACGTCCCCTAATATCAACAAGGTTTACCTTTAATGATCATAATTTATATTATACCAAACAATGTCGCAAATAAAATATATTTATAAACTAGATGCGTGGCAACCCGATGTGTTGTGTTTACATTGAATAAGGTTTCCGATTTTGTGAAAGGGGAAAATAAATTCAATATTATTAGAAATTTACATCATAAATTTACATCTTAATAATGTACATTTAAAAGCAATTTATAGTAATAGCTTTAACAAATGCTACATTTCAAGTAAACAATTTTGACATTGTTGGTTAAATAAAAATTACAAAACGCACATTTTCTAGATTACAGAATTTACGTTATTTGTCAGAAAATATATTATTCTTTTAATATTTAGTTTCAAATTCCGGAGCTGGTGAAATGTAAATGACATAACTGTGACAAGGCAAAATATATATATATGTGGTGACAGAGTGTTAACTCTGCACTGCAAAGACCAGCACATTCTTTAAATGAGGCTCGGGATGATCCACCCCAACCTCTGAGTCAACGAAAAAACTGCTGAACTTACAGAAACATTTGTGAGAAAGATAGAGATGACTGTTGGTTGCTCGTGAGAGCAGACGTGTTGAAACGTCGCTGTTCGACCGAATACCGGTTCACGGACCTGAGTAAGGCGGAATATCGCCACCCAGTTATAATTATCATGTTTAATCTAAATGTAAATACCCCATCTGTAAATACCTCATCCATATATTCAAGAACATTAAAGTTTAAGATTCCCTCAAGAATCTGCCTGGACTAATTACTTCTAGACACCAACCACAGTGCACATTTATTCGTCAAAACCAATGTGCATTAAATTTCTACAGATTGGGGGCTCGGCCGGGATATTTACATGCAAAGTGTGGATTGAACTTGTACGAAAAAATTCTAATGTCCTTAAGTTGAATGATGTTCTGAAAAAGAAAAGAAAAGTTTCTTTCGTCGAATGTCCCGTTATAGCTGGAAAGAAGACATTTTTTCTCATGCGGGAAGGATCGAAGTGTAGTGTTCTGTGATGAATCATTTGGGAAAATGCATCTGATAAAGTTTTAATAGGTCGTTTCTAGCATTCGGGAAGAAAATATACGCTGACCTAAATAGTGAGCGGTAAAAGTTTTTTCCCGCCTTATATGACGAAAGAGTTTCTTTTTTTTTCATCTTTTCTTGTGTTGAAATGGGCAAGTGCGATTTTTATTGTTTCCCAGTACAGTGAGTTTTTGTTGTGTACGCCAGAAGAAAAAGGATATTTAGTTATTTATGCAGAGTGATTTTTTTTGTTCTGCATTTTTTTTAAATAAAAGAAATCTAGCGGGTCGTCGTACCTTGCTTAGACGTGTCTGCGAAGAGGAAATATAGGAAGGTGGTTTTTTTTTTTTTGCTTCCTAAGAAATACATGTTTTTTTTGCTTCTTTGAAAGAAAAAAGTATTAACGATATAATTTTTTTATCTTGTTATTTTTTTATGTGAAAAGAAAGGAATATATATTCTGTGAGAATATTTAGAGGGAAGTAAGTTTTTATAAAATTGGTATTCAATAATTATTTTTTTTGTATTATTATATTCTGAAGAAAATATATATATTTATTTTTTTGTGGAAAAATCTGGTACAAAGTAAGTCTATTTTAGAAAACTGTTAATATTATTATATATAGATATATTTGATTTATCGGTTGCTTATATATTATTCATTTATATTAAGATATTTTATTTATGTGTTAATCGGTTAGATATAATTATGGCACACTTAATAAGGTCTAAAAAGATCGATCTGGTTACTGAGGTAATCGAGTTAGGTTTAAATGCTCCAGATGGTGCTAATAAAAGTCAACTGACAGATTTAATTTTAAAATCCGAAGGGTATAATGAGGATTTAGTAAAAAATTTGCTAGCGGGGATTATAAGCGAAAGGGAAGAGAAAGAAAAATTGTTGCAACAAAAAGAAATCGAAAATCGCGATTTTGAGTTAAGAAAATTACAATTGGAAAAGACACAAAATACCCAATTGAACAATCCAATATCTACAATCGCCGGAAAAGGTTCCGATGTTCTAAAATTGCTAAATAGATATAATAATGAGGAAGAAATTAGCATTTACTTAACATTTTTCGAACGGCAAGCGAAGCGTCTTGGGATAAGAAAAGATGAATGGGTTACATATCTGTAGGCACTGTTACCGCTCGATATTGTTAGTTTAGTAAATCGTGAAAGTGAAGAACTATCCAGTGATTACGACTGTGTAAAGAAAATACTTTTAAGACGTTTCAAACTTACACCAGAGTAATTCAGGCAAAAATTCTTTTTACATAGAAAACAAAATTCAGCGTCATGGAAAGATTTCTCATTTGAAATCGCAGATTTTCTGAATGAATGGTTGTCGGGATTACACATATCAACGTTCGAAGAGTTAAAAAATATTTTAATCATTGACCAGATTAGGCGAAAATTGTCCCTAGAAATGAAGGAACCCTTTGTGACGAATTGCCAAAAATTACGAGTGTAGAAGATTTGACCAATAAATTGGATGATTTTGAAACCGCCAGAATTAACTTACGGAAAACTGAAATTAAGCCCTCAAACACGGAATTTAGAAAACGTCAAGGTAGTGAAAATAATAGAGCGTTCCATCGAAATGACATTAGTCGCGTACCATATGAGAAAAACTACACACATACTCCCCAAAAGAATTTAAATACAAAAATCCGTTGTTTCAATTGCAATGACTTTTCACACCGTTTTAGGGATTGCTCCCGAAAAAAAGAAAGTCCGGTCTGCTGGAAGTACAAAATTGCTGGCCACAGGTCTGACCAGTGTACAAATAATTCTCCTAAAAATGCAAATGCTGCCGTAAGCAATAACTCAAATCCGGTTGATAAAATAATAAAAAGCGTGGGGATTTTAGGAAAAAATATAAATGCTTAAATTAATACAGGAAGTGACGTCAATATGTATAAGAACGATACTTATACAGCCCTGGGATGCCCTAAATTGCATGAAAATGACTTGGTTTTATGAGGTATTGGTGGTAGCCAAATTACACCCACAGGATTTACGACCGTAAAAATTGAAATAGATGGTTACACAGTGAATGCAGATTTATACGTCGAAAAAAATTTGAGCCATTCTATAATTTTAGGAAATAACTTTTTGAAACAGGTAAATTTCAATATGTCAGAAAAAGGATTGCAAATTACAGGGAAACGAAAATTGAAGGAAGTTAGGGTGAATTACGTCACTGTTTTCCCACAAGAAACAATCATGACAAAAACCAGACGCGTCATCTATGTCACACCTAGATTTCATGCGATGTTGCGGTCAGAAAAGCAAAACAATCACACGATAGAAAAAACGATTGCGACAGTTGAATTGGTGAGAAAGGAGCAAACTAATCAAAATGAAACACCTTGCAACTTTAGTGAAAAAATAAACATGCAATTAAGCTCTGATAAAAATTGTTTGTTGGAAAGTGAACAGTGTTCTGTCCCACAGTTAGACTCAGCGAAAACCACAGATATTTATTTAGCTGAAACAGCTAATTCTATTAATTTTCAGGAAGTTGAGCTAAACCATATCACAAACAATACCATTAAGAAAGAGTTAAGGAACTGATCACTAATTATAAGCCAAACAAGGTTAAGGACACAGAGTTAAAAGTAAATATAATATTAAGTGATGATATTCCGATTGCGCAACGACCGCGTAGATTAGCATATCTAGAACAGGAATTTGTAGACAAACAAATACAAGAATGGTTGGAAATGGGAATTATAACGGAGAGTAATTCTAATTATGCTTCGCCTATTGTGTTAGCGAAAAAGAAAGATAATTCTTGGAGATTGTGTATAGACTATAGACCCCTCAATAAAAAATAATTAAAGATAATTTTCCCTTGCCAAGAATAGAGGACGTTTTAGATAACATTCAGGAAGCGAAGGTTTTCACTAGATTGGATTTTAAAAAATGGTTTTTTCATATAGACGTAGCAGAGGAGAGTAGGAAATATACAGCATTTGTCACGCATAACTCCCAGTACGAATATTTAAAGCTTCCATTCGGATTATCGATTGGCCCCCAGAATTTTCAGAGATATATTCAAGCTGTTTTTAAACAGTTAATTAAAGAAAAGTAATATTAATTTACTTAGACGATGTCATAGTCCTTGCGAAGACTGAAGAAGAAGCGCTTTTAAAACTGAAACGCGTCCTAGAAGTTCCATCGGATTACGGACTTGAATTTAATTTTGCAAAATGCCAATTCCTTAAACGGAAAATTGAATTTTTAGGCTATATTATCGAAAACGCTTTCGTACAAGGCCCTCGGAAGCCAAAACTTTGGCAGTAAAGAATTTTCCTGAACCCCGGACCCTTAAACAATTACACAGTTTTCTAGGTTTAACTCCTTATTTCTGAAAATACATCCCACATTATGCAACTATAGCGAGACCTTTAAGTGATTTATTAAAAGCGGGAAATACATTTAAATTTGGAATCCCGGAAAAACAAGCTTTTGAGACTCTTAAAGAAAAACTAGTTAACCCCCCAGTATTGCATACATTCCGACGAGGCGCTAGACTAGAATTGCACACCGATGCAAGCGCCATAGGTTTTGGTAGTGTCCTACTACAAGAAGATGAAAACAAAAACTTACATCCTATTCATTACATGAGCCGTAAAACTACACCTACTCAAGCAAAATACTCGATTTACGAATTGGAAACAATCGCGGTAATAGAATCGGTTAAAAAATTCCGAAACTATTTATTAGGCACGAAATTTAAAATTGTGACAAATTGTTCTGCGTTTCAAAAAACAATGGACAAAAAAGACATTACGCCAAAAGTAGCCAGATGGGCCCTATTCTTACAAGAATTTGATTACGAAATTGCCCACCGATCAGGATCCCAAATGAAACATGTAGACGCATTAAGTAGCAATACAGTACTAATAGTTACCCGATCGCATGATGAATTAACTTTAAAAATAAAGAATGCACAACAAGAAGACGAACACATATAAGCGATAAAAAAGTTAATTGAAAAAAATGAAGGTTCAGAATATTTTATAAGAAATGACATCGTACACAAATATGAAAATGATAGAGAACTTCTGATGATTCCTACCAATATGCAAAAGGAAATAATACGCGATGTTCATAACAAAGGTCATTACGCAGTGGCTAAAACTGAAATTATTTTAAAAGAAAATTATTTTATACCCCAATTAAGAAAGCAAATTGAAAGTGTCATTGCCAACTGCATAGAGTGTATACTTTGCAATAAAAAGCAAGGAAAAGGAGAAGATCTGTTAAACCCGATCTCCAAACAAAATATGCCCCTCGAGACCTATCACATAGATCACATTGGTCCCATGCCTTCGACAAATAAAAATTACAATCATATTTTTACTGTTGTGGACGCATTTACTAAATTTGTTTGGCTATACCCCGTTAAAACTACAGCCGCTAAAGAAGTCATCGATAAGTTAACCCGACAACATGATATTTTCGGAAATCCATCGCGAATCATTACCGACAAAGGACCAGCATTTACCTCTGCTGATTTTGAGAAATATTGTAAGGAAGAGAACATAGAGCATATTCCCATAACAACAGGGATACCTAGAGAAAACATGTTTTTCAGAGGAGGCTAATATGTTTTTAAGTATGAAAAAGGGTTTGACAAGTGCTTCTAATTGAGCATGAAAAAGGACAAGATGTCCCTTCTTGGCTGCAGCTCACTGTCAATGCCAACTTTGAAAAAATCGTATTTGCGCTTATTCCATATAAAATAAATTCGCAGTACTTTAGTAAAACTTTCCGCCGTGCTTTACATCTTAACTCCACTGTCCTACTACTGTACTGCGCATGCGTCTGCAATGCAACTTTGTACAGTGCACTGTGTACCATTATTTCTCTACAAATTATACTACACTGTACATTCCTATTATGCTTTTGAATCTCAGCGCACACTCACACTGTGCTTTTGTACTCCGTATTAAAGGTGTATGCGTCTAATGTTCGTTTATAATTTACATATGCACTGTTGTACTGCATAGTACATCTTACAGCCACAGGCACTTGGATATAATTTCAACAATCAATGAATGCATTATACTATTATGCGTGCACATGTAGAATTGTTCCTGTGCAGAGTGCTGCAACAGTCTGCACTGCACTACAAATCAGTTTTCTGTACAGTTCTACACTGCGGGCGTGCTTGGTGGCACTGCATGAATGTGATATGCTCCAGGAACTAAGATTTTTGGTACTATGTCGCCTTACGTTCATATTTAATCAGGCTGCGTCTTTACTGGCTGTGCCTTTACACTACACATTTTTATCGTAACTGTGGCTGATTTTTTTTATATGGAAAAAGCGCAAATATGATTTTTTCAAAGTTGGCATTGACAGTGAGCTGCAGCCAAGAAGGGACCTCTTGTCCTTTTTCATGCTCAATTAGAAGCACTTGTCAAACCCTTTTTCATACTTAAAAACATATTAGCCTTTTTTGGTGCTCGTCAGAGCATTTTTTAATACTAGTCATTTAATTTTTTTGATAATTATATATTGAATATAAATAAACCTGAGTTGCTTTTAAATATTCCCAATACTTTTTTTCTTATTTCGCACAATAATGCACTATTTAACTAAGTAATGCACACTGTTTTAAGAGGTTCAGAGTTTTTTAATCAAATTCACGTTATTTTTATTCATAATTTAATTTACTTGGGCTCCCTTAAATATAATTAATATAATTTCTTAAACTGATATTATTTTTTGTTGCATTAAAATATCTCAATTTGTTGATTCTCTCTAAACAAGTAAACCCTGTTGGTTTACAATGGAAGTCTACAGGTATTTGGCGATATATCGCCAAGTTGGCGACAAACTTAGCGGTGTTTGGCGATAGAACAGGGTCCAGCCTATGGTAACCCCCCCCCCCCTTATAGGTATGGAGATGCATTAAATGCTGTTCTATAAATAATGAGACGCGTTTCATTCGAGCGTTGCCATTAAAAAATTAACAAATAATCGCGATTTCTGTGACACATACGATAGCGTAATATATATATAGATTATCGTGGAAATCGAAGGCTGAGTCCACATCGTATCGTTTAGCTAGACCGGTTATACTAACATCGTTCTCATGTTTTGCTACAATTTCTTTTATTGAACAGTAATTCGCTTAAGCTTCTATTACTGCTATCACTAAGCACTTTTTCATTCTTAGAAGCCATAATGAGAGCTAATAGCGCAAACCTGAGTAAAAGTAAAACAAAAAGTTAATTTTTTTACAGTAATAAAGGTACACAAAGCTCTCTGATATGCACACCTTACTCCAAACTTGACTAATAACAACAGTTATGTGATGGTTGCCAACTGAACTATTCGGCAGCCTTGGTCGTGAACCGAGATATTGCACGCCCACCGAGTCAAATTTTGATCATCGAAGTTGGACGTAAACCAAACTGGTCATAAACAGAGGTGGTTGTGAACCGAGGTTCCCCTTATATTTTGACCTATAAGTTTGAAAATATGGTATTATTTATATATTCGATGGCGATGATCATTAAGCATCTTGACGATTTTGGCGATGAAACTCACCGATTTCAAAGTAACGTTCCGAAGTGTACTTGAATCGCCACAGACGTCATATGAATATCACCTTGACGCGATTTTTTTCTGACGCCAATGTCATATAAGCACAGTGGTACTTACTATCGCAAAAGTTTTATTATTTTGCTTGATATGGTAACCCGAATGTTGTTGTTTATTTATTAATAAATTGTTTATTTACTTTTATTTTCTTTTTTAAATTTATATAAATTGTTTTGTTCTATTGTTATTAATTAAACTTTTTAAAATTTATTGTTAATTCCTTTTTAAAAATATATATGTAACTGGTATTCGAAAACGAGGTTTTCGTCAAATTGGCGTCAGAAAAAAATATCGCGCGAACGTGGTGCGTATATGACATCTGTACCATACTTGTTACAATTTGATTATCCTGTCGACCAAAAAATTATCGCCAAACTATAAGATTAAATGACAATAATGGATCATAGCAAATGTTACATTCACTTGACATTAAACACGATACACGTGTTTGTTACGTCATCAAGTGATTTTTAATTCAAGTTTTGGTACAGATATCATATACGCCCCATATTGGCGCGATTTTTTTGCCGCCGCCGATGTCACATACGCACTAGGTACTTAACTGGCGTCAAAGTGTCGTTATTTTGCTTAGTATGGTAACCCGGATATAGATGATATATGAACGATGTTTTCGCCAAATAGGCGTCGGAAAAAATCGTGCCAATATGGAGCGTTTATGACATCTGTGTCCAAGTTTTTATTAGTATTTTTATTAAGGGGTCTTGTACCTTTTAAACGCGTCGAACATTAACGAAAAACTTCAAAGTTTGAATTAGTCTATCTTCAAAGCCTTTTTATGTATAAACATGAAATTTTGGATATTGATTAAACAGACTATGCTTTGTAATATGCTACCATTAAAAATTTATTAACCCTTTATAGAATTTGTGTATTGTTGAAATCAAAATAGCTCTTTTTTTACCCCATAAGTCATTGCGCGCATGATATCTTGAGAAAGTATGTATGGATTGGCATGAAATTTGGTAAAGATACTAAACATATATGTGTGTTTAAAATGATCTACTCTTAGGCTAAAATTATTTCATTAACTATATAAAAAAAATATTTTCGTAAAAAAAAATACAAATTTTGTATTTTTAATGAATAAAAATAGTCATAACTAAAAATTTTACCATTGTAAATACTTAAAAGTAGATCATTTTAAACACACATATTTGTTTAGTATATTTACCAAATTTCATGACAATCCATACATACTTTCTTAAGATAGCATGCGCGCAATGACTTATGGGGTAAAAAAAAGAGCTATTTTGATTTCAACAGTACACATATTCTGTAAAGGGTTAATAAATTTCTGTTGGTAGTATATTACAAAACACAATCTGTTTAATCAATATCCAAAATTTCATGTTTATACATAAAAAGGTTTTGAAGATAGACTAATTCAAACTTTGAAGATTTTCGTTAATTTTCGACGCGTTTAAAAGGTACAAGACCCCTTAATGTTTTACTAATTTGTTTATTCTTCCGTTATTTAAAATAAAAATTATGTCAGTTTGTATAATTTGACGAATAGTTTGGCGAAACTGGTCGACGGGATAATCAAGTAGTACCGTATCTTTTTGCTGTACATTTTCGACAATATCTCAAGCAAAAGTACCTAAAGTTAAACAAAACCCTAATTATTTAAGGCACAGCTGTCATATACACAACGGGTTTGGCGCGGGTTTTTTTTTCTGACGCCAATTTAACGAAGACCTCGTTTTCAAATAGCAGTTACAGATACATTTTTAAATTACTTTCTATTTTTTTAAAAAAGAAATAACTATAAATAATGAAAAGTTTAATTAATAACTATAGAACCAAACAATTTATGGCACAGATGTCATATTCGCCCCATATTGGCGCGATTTTTTTTTTGGTTGCCAATTTGGCGAAAACATCAACAGCGTAAACAACATAATCCGGCTTACCACATCAAGCAAAATAACGACACTTTTGCGCCAATTAAGTACCCGTTGCGTATATGACATTGGCGTCAGAAAAAAATCGCGCCAATATGGGGCGAATATGACATCTGTGCCCAATTTATATACTTTTAATAAATAAAATAAAAGTAAATAAAAAAATAATTGATAAATAAACAACAATAGTTCAGTTACCGTATCAGGCAAAATAATGCATTATCGCGCCAGTTATGTACTCTGGTGCGTATATGACATCTCTTCCTTATTTAAAATAGATGGAATGGTATTTTTTAAGGTATGCTTAGTATGTGAAGTATTTATATTACTGCATACCTATCGCTTGTGTAAGTCAGGATGTTATGATGATAATTAAAAAAATCCCTGCCGGCTCGGGCCTACAGGCGGAGGTAGATTTCGATGTTAAGTACTAAATTCTCCAACAAAACTTAAATCAAGATTAGAGATAAAACCCAGTTTCTTCACAAAGAGCGAGCTGTAGGGAGCTAAACTTTTTGTGAAAATTGTAATGAATACACACACACATATATATGGAATAGGTTTAAAAAATGGCTACAAAAAATTCAGAGAACCTTAAAGTGTTAAAATATGTTAATATTTCCATAGTCGGGTTTTTATCATGTTTTAATACGTTTCTTCAAACTTACATGGCGTTACATATTCATCTGCTGAGGTCCATTATATTTCCAATATGACGCAATATACATATTTTTTTAATTCGTCAAACTATTTATTTTGAATTTTCATGCTGAAATCTTGCTCTAGGAAACTTATGACGTAATATTCAATTTGTTTTCAATTTGTCAAACTATTTAATTTTACACGTGAAAATTTTACAAAAGAAAAGTAATTGTTGTGGTGAGAATTTTATTATTTGTTTTTTTTTTTAATTGTTGGCAACTGCTATAACGAAAAACTTTTATTTTTTTCCTGCCATTGTTGTGTAAGAGCTGGTTTTATCAGAATCATGTTAAGACAGCATTCAAAATTTTGAACCCTCCCCATTTCCACCCTCTTGGGCCGATTTCGCCCATTTTCAATCCCCGCCGAGATATTAGCCATCTCAAAGTTGTTGGCGAGTTTGAAGATGATTCGTGCATAATTGCGACTTTTATCGTGCGGACAAAATTTAGCACATACATACATATATATATATATATATATATATATCTATATATATATATATATATATATATATATATATATATATATATATATATATATAAACTTTTTAGGTGGGGGTGGTTTTGGGTTCCTGGGGTCCTATAATGAAAAGTTATGAAGGAATTTTTCAAAAGTCGCACCATGGTAACGACTGCAATAGGTAGTATTTCTTACGAAATCTACCTAAAAAACTTACATTTCGCTTCTGAACAGAAGCTTGGGATTTACCCTGGTTTTTTTCCTATCAACTCGTTTGTGCTCCATTGTGTCTATTACTCCAGTTCAAAATATTAATCAAGAAAGTTTATATATATATTTATGAAAATTATGCATTATCTGCTTAGATTGACGTCGGTTTCAAAAATACAAAAATCTGTCAGTTGAATTTCAATTTTTATTGACTTATGAAAACAAAAGTACACGTGTTATCCTTTTTTTTTTAATTATTGTACTGCTTTTTAGGGAGTGGCAACACGAAATATGTTATTGAATTAGAAAATTAGAAAATGAAAAGAAGAGATTTCTATAATTTTATGGAGACATTATAAAAGACAAATTTGATTTTCTCAGCGACCGTCAAACATACAAAGATGAAAAAAAAACCTATTCTAAGTTTTAACAAGAGGATCAAAATAAAACAAAAACGAAGTTAATCCACCCACTGGGACGTTAGCTACACTTTGTTGAATTTTGTGTCTTCATTTTTTCGTTTAAAGTTAAATAAAAAACTACTGAAAGCTACAGTAATTTTTTAAATGCTATCAGTTTATTCGTCTCGTCGAGTTCTATCTTTCAAAAGAAAAATCATTGTCGTACGTCAACTGGTTCGCCAGAAATTTAAGAAAGTCGTTTGCATTTTCTATTTCTTAATCATACTACAGGCGGAGGTAGATTTCGATGTTAAGTACTAAATTCTCCAACAAAACTTAAATCAAGATTAGAGATAAAACCCAGTTTCTTCACAAAGAGCGAGCTGTAGGGAGCTAAACTTTTTGTGAAAATTGTAATGAATACACACACACATATATATGGAATAGGTTTAAAAAATGGCTACAAAAAATTCAGAGAACCTTAAAGTGTTAAAATATGTTAATATTTCCATAGTCGGGTTTTTATCATGTTTTAATACGTTTCTTCAAACTTACATGGCGTTACATATTCATCTGCTGAGGTCCATTATATTTCCAATATGACGCAATATACATATTTTTTTAATTCGTCAAACTATTTATTTTGAATTTTCATGCTGAAATCTTGCTCTAGGAAACTTATGACGTAATATTCAATTTGTTTTCAATTTGTCAAACTATTTAATTTTACACGTGAAAATTTTACAAAAGAAAAGTAATTGTTGTGGTGAGAATTTTATTATTTGTTTTTTTTTTAATTGTTGGCAACTGCTATAACGAAAAACTTTTATTTTTTTCCTGCCATTGTTGTGTAAGAGCTGGTTTTATCAGAATCATGTTAAGACAGCATTCAAAATTTTGAACCCTCCCCATTTCCACCCTCTTGGACCGATTTCGCCCATTTTCAATCCCCGCCGAGATATTAGCCATCTCAAAGTTGTTGGCGAGTTTGAAGATGATTCGTGCATAATTGCGACTTTTATCGTGCGGACAAAATTTAGTACATACATACATATATATATATATATATATATATATATATAAACTTTTTAGGTGGGGGTGGTTTTGGGTTCCTGGGGTCCTATAATGAAAAGTTATGAAGGAATTTTTCAAAAGTCGCACCATGGTAACGACTGCAATAGGTAGTATTTCTTACGAAATCTACCTAAAAAACTTACATTTCGCTTCTGAACAGAAGCTTGGGATTTACCCTGGTTTTTTTCCTATCAACTCGTTTGTGCTCCATTGTGTCTATTACTCCAGTTCAAAATATTAATCAAGAAAGTTTATATATATATTTATGAAAATTATGCATTATCTGCTTAGATTGACGTCGGTTTCAAAAATACAAAAATCTGTCAGTTGAATTTCAATTTTTATTGACTTATGAAAACAAAATTACACGTGTTATCCTTTTTTTTTTAAATTATTGTACTGCTTTTTAGGGAGTGGCAACACGAAATATGTTATTGAATTAGAAAATTAGAAAATGAAAAGAAGAGATTTCTATAATTTTATGGAGACATTATAAAAGACAAATTTGATTTTCTCAGCGACCGTCAAACATACAAAGATGAAAAAAAAACCTATTCTAAGTTTTAACAAGAGGATCAAAATAAAACAAAAACGAAGTTAATCCACCCACTGGGACGTTAGCTACACTTTGTTGAATTTTGTGTCTTCATTTTTTCGTTTAAAGTTAAATAAAAAACTACTGAAAGCTACAGTAATTTTTTAAATGCTATCAGTTTATTCGTCTCGTCGAGTTCTATCTTTCAAAAGAAAAATCATTGTCGTACGTCAACTGGTTCGCCAGAAATTTAAGAAAGTCGTTTGCATTTTCTATTTCTTAATCATATTATAGCTTAACGCTACCGCGTTTGCTATGATTAAACTTTTTTTCATTTTGAATTCCTGAGTTTTTTCCATATAAACACTATTGTTTTATGAGTTTGTTTCACATCGTGGCCACTAGATTTTGGTTAGGAGCCAAAGTGTTGACTGGATTTTTGAGGTTTAGGAGCCACTAGCTCCTTAAAATTTTTGGGAATCTGCACCTGTACCTTTTAGACTATAACATCTGAAAATTTAGTATGTTAATTTTAAATTACAAAAGATTGATTTTTTAATGTGCTGAAAATAGAAAGGAAAGGTTTCCTATAATTATTTTTATAAATAGTTAAATCACGTTTCCCTCTTACTCTTACTTCAATTAAAATATCAGTTCATATACTGTTTAGAAATGTAGCTATTTATACATTTCAGAAAATGTTTATTATTTGTACATCGAAAATTTCTTTGTATATTTTTGAAACATGTATAACGTTCGAATTTTAGCGTTTACAACACGAAAATGTGGTCCATAAAACATACTTCCAGTTTTTTTTTTGTACTCTAATCTTGTCAGTATCAAACAGACATTCTCCTAGTGAAATAACCTATATAATGTAACTTAACTTTTGAGTAAATCTCCAAAATTAGCAGAAACAAATGATGTCATCTTAGATAAGTTTACATTAGGATATCTCCAAATCTCTTGAAAAAGTCTTTACCAAAATGCGTCTGCACCAAAATACAATTATAACAAAATGCAGCAAAAATTTTCTTAAGGCTATGAGGCTTTTCTTTCTTGCTTTGTGACAGGATAGCGGTTTCTGTCTTTGATTTTTTGCGACAGAGTAGCTGATATTTTTGATTGTTTAAAATAATCGTAACAATAATTCATAAGACAATCATTTACGCAAGATTTTTCAATTTGAATACAAATATATTAAATTTTAATTGAATATATTTTTAAAGCATCTTATCCAGGATCAATGTATTTAAACTTGAAATAAAATTTGCTCATGATTTTAAAGTATCACTTTTTCCTTGTATTTTAATTACATCATAGTATTTTCTTTTTGCCTTTCTTCGAGTTAAAGTTTCTTTTGATATTTTTACGCTTTTGTTCCGCAAATTCAATCCTTTCAACTTTCTTTCCACAAAAGTTGTAAACTGTTAAATAAACTTATGCTGTTTGTTTTCGGAAAGTAAAACCCTCCGCGCTATTGCGCATGCGTCAGGTCTGCTTTGCTTTTACCAAAATAGGGGTAATCCGAGTTTGTTTAGCTGCGTATGGCTTAGCGCCACTCTTAGTGACAACGTACAAGCAAACGACGAATTAGAACTTCGAAAAATACCCATTTCAGTGTAACATCCCTTTGGATAGTAGAATCATCAAAACTAGGCACGGCTTTCGAAAATGAATAGTACTATATACGTGTGGTATTAAGTTTGATAATCAGTAAATTTATACCACAATAAGAATCGCATTAAAATATGAAGTAAAACAGAAACGTTTAATTTAAAATAAAATATACAAATAGGGGTTTAATACGTAAACAGGTGATTACCATTGGATATTAATGTCTTTCACCTATTCAATAAACAACAAATCAAAAGTGCACTTATGCTTTTGTTTTCTGTAGCTAAACTTTGCGGGCTTTTAAGCCTTGCGTTTCTTCTTCATCAACCGATTTCTATCGATGACATTTGCTACAGATCCAATTCCGTGCTCGTGGATCGTAAACTCGTACTCATTTATGAATTTATCACAGTCCGTGGAATGTTACATTTCATTAAGTGGGCATTTTTCTTATGAACGTTGCTGCTAATCTCCATTCTCAGATACATTTTAAATACCTACATTTATATTATCTATATTTCGTAAATATATAATAGATGCATCGGGTAGCTGGCTAGCATAGCAACAGATCTCGCATGACGACAGGCCGATAGTAGCATTTTCCCATGTGTGCCTAATGACGTAGAGTCTTGTCATAAAGAAATGAGCGAATCATCAAATTCAAAGCTGAGAACAATGGGCAGTAAATGTAATGCAAGTTCATATACAGTTGAGTAATGTAAGTGTCTCATACTGTAAAGGAACGAGTTTTCTTTGCTTTTATACCCTCCTCCCGTCCCCAAAATGCTCATTAAATAAGTGTATTTTAACCACTTATCTGTTTTGCCCATATGCCGTACGGGTAAGGAGAGTGTGCTTCACCCATCACTTAAATATTTTTTATACCACTAATTTTTTAATTACAATTTCATACTATTTAATGACAGAAATTTTTACACTAAATATTACGAATATTTCAGTTAAAAAAAATTAGAGTTTATCCCATATTTTCAATTTATTGTGAAAAAAAAATAAGTGGTTAAAATTCGGGACGAAAGATAAGCAGGGTTGGGTTGGGTTGATTTTTGACGGCCAATTATCTACACGAGGGATATAGGCCCGGGGGGAGTGCCCTCCGTGGGGGTCTTTCTAAGGGAACCTAATCCGTATTAACGCATGGAAGATCCACGGCTCGAAGAAAACCACGAAAACTCCGAACGATTAGGCCGACGGGCGCGATTGGGATCGAACCCAGCACCTCCCGTCTACCAGCTTCGAGAGCAGAACCTCTCGGCCACTGGTGGGGCCGAAAGATAAGCAGATAAAACTTTGTTATATCGTTCAATCTTATACTAAGGAAAGAAAGATGTTTGTGTATGCCGAGTGGTATAAAAATTTGGATGAGGATAATTCAAGGCAGGTACTGATTTAACTGAAGATCAGATTTTTATTTTTTGGTAATTAAGTGACATATAAGTTAAAAACCAAAATTAATATCGCAAAATAGCGAGAAAACCCCTAGCGCGGCAGCCAAAATGCCGTTCCAGAAATTCTAATCTCAACCAAGTACTACCCCAAAGTGCGAAAGCGTTTTTTTTTTTTCCATAATATTTCTAAAAGCATGTATTCTAAATTACGGATAATGTATAAACAAATTCTTAAATTTCGTTCTTGAATTGCAGACAAAATTAGGAATTTTAACACTTTAAACTTTTTTTTTTTTTAAAGTTCGATTTCGCAGGTTTACCCTGCCCTTTTTTTCGAAAGGCGAGATGCTCTCGAATCTTGCATAGGGCTCAATTATAGAAATACGAAAAAACGTAAAGTATTCAATTAATACAGATACTTTTTTCTCAATGACGGCTCAATTCCTTTTAAAAAATACGAATATTAAACCTTTGCGGAAAGAACTTACTTCACTTCCTCTACACACTTTTTTTCTACGCTAAAACTAACTAAAAGTATTTAAACACAGTCCTTTTACACTGTCTTTGTACTCTTGATCTGCATATAAAATTCTTGAAACATTCAGACGCATAGAAGTATTTTAAAAGAAACAGAATCTGTCAAATTTTCCCTAAAACGCGAATACGCATGTGAGTTTTGCTTATGTTTTTACAAGTAACAATCCACATTTTGGCCCGAAAATCTTTTGAAAACTTCAGAATTATTATATTTATAACTCCTAAAAATTTCAAAGCGTTCGTGCGAGAACGCACCAGTTTGTTTTTACCGTTAAACGACCTAACTAAAGAAAAAAAAAAGATAAAAACATAGCCTTTATCTATATATACTCATTTTTTTCACAATTTTTTTACACAGGCTTGAAAAATATAATTGTAACTAATAACAATTTCAAACAGTTTAGACCAGGGGTTCCCAAACTGTGGTACGCATATCAGTACTGGTAAGCGAAGCTCTGGCTACCGGTATGCTAAAGTCCGATACTGGCACGTAAAAATGAAATATAGGGTCAGATGGGGAAATTATGACCAGGGGGTAATTATGACCGCTGTCATACTGGAGATAACTGTGATGGTAAAATTTTGTTTCAAGCTTAGATAGTAACCTCATAATGTATATTTCATCTTAGGTATTCTTTATTACTAGTCTGAAACCTTTTTGAGATCAAAATAGCAATTTGAAACTAAGTCTATAAAATTTTTGATAAACGGATTTGTTACTTTGGGGTTCATAGTGGTCATAATTACCCCAAACATATGTGTATTGGCAAGTAAAAGAGAAGATATAGTGGTCATAATTTCCCCACTAGTGGTCTTAATTACCCCAAACTTATGTGATTCTGACTTTTTGGTGGGGTAATTATAACCACCCTTTTAACTTTAAAAGAAAAACAGCTATGATAATTAAAACTTTTAAAATGTGTTCTTAAAGGATCAAAGTTACTTTTTATGTACTAAAAACAGCACTTTTCCAAACAGAAATAAAGTTGAAAATGTAAAAAGTGGTCATAATTACCTCTCCTGACTATAGTAATTCCTTAACATTCGCGAAATAGAAAATGCAGAACATTTCAACATTCGCGAGTACTTTGTTATGCGCGAATTTTGTTTTATGAAGAATATTCTTTTACAAAGTAAACTCGCTTTCTTTTTAACAGTTCTCTGAACTACGTGTCATTGGACACTTATATACTATATACCCTAGTCTACTCTATTATTGTATGACCTATGTTTTAAGAACTTCAGCCCTTACGTTAAGGGCAAATAGAACCGTAATTTTCTTCATTTTTTATGCAGATTTTTTTTTTTTAATTTTCTAAATTTCCAAATGTTTATAGAAGGTAAAATATTTTCTGCAAGAATTGTCGGGAAAATTT
This sequence comes from Maratus speciosus, assembly GCA_963932465.1. Lineage (NCBI taxonomy): Eukaryota > Metazoa > Arthropoda > Arachnida > Araneae > Salticidae > Maratus > Maratus speciosus. The sequence goes on from OZ010786.1 coordinate 27,483,108, forward strand.
TAAAACAACAACAATTTGTTCAAAAAGCAATAGAATGCAATTCTTCACCTGTGAGAACTCTTAAATTTAAAATAGAAATCGAGGCCGCAACTTTTCTTTTTATGGAAATTCTTAAACAAAAGATCTGATCTGTCAAACAATCGCACAGCAATAAAATTTTTTCTGCCGTCAACTAGCAATTAAATTTTGTACAATATGTTCATAATTATTCAAATTTATTTAAAGTATGTACTTTTAATATATAATGAATGCTTAATATATATACTTTTTGAATTTCAATTGCTCTTTTCAATTAAAAAAAAAATACAGGGAATTTCTAAATGAATATCGGGATTTTCGAATGCAAATAAGAGAGTGTAAATGCCTTTTTTTTTCGAATGCAAGTAAGGTATTGTAAACTTTATTTATTTATTACTAGGGCTTTTTGTTGTTAGCAGATTATCTGAAATCCACACACAGTGCTTATGATACAACCCGCATCATAAGCAACCGACATATTAAACACACATAATTATTACATTAAAAAAGGAAAAATTAAAATTTGTAAATAAAGACATATTTTTAAATTATTCGATGAAGCAAATTTAATCAGCAGAAAAACCGATTTTAAACAGGATTTTTAAATTGTATTATCTGAAAGTAAAGTCTGAATGAGAGGAAATAGGAGGCGCCTGTACGAATAGTAGTAGTTGTAACTATTTTTTCCCAAGTGTACTTTATAACGCCCTTTCTTTCTTTCTTTCTTTCTTTATTTTTTTTTCTTTATTACTGTCAGATTCTGAGAAACATCTACTATGAGAACTGGAGTTCTATATTATTTTGTCTTAATATATTATATATTGTATGGTCTGTGTACTGGAATTTCAAAATAACATTATTTCATTGTCTAAAACTGGATCTAAGCCGGTGAAAATGTATAGATGGAATGAAGGGGAAAAAAGATAGTTGGAGAGGGGTTTGCCCAACCTTTTGAGATGTCTGTGGAAGATGGGGAGACAAAGGCATTCCACGAACGAAGAAAAGAGCTTGGAATGCGAGCCAGGTAGAAAACCCCGAGGGGGTTACTTTGAGAAAAGGCAGATGGTTGCTAGAGGGGCAGGCTCTTCTGCTGAGAGAGTCAGTTGGAGCCGAGAGCGCAGGGTGGACAGTAGTTCCTGCGTATAGCTCTTAGATAAGAGCGTAGGGTTGACTTGAAGGCTGGAGTGCCAAGCGGGAGGATAGTTCCTTGGATAGCTCTGAGAGAGAGCGTAAGGTTGAGTGAGGCTCGGAGAGCTTAGGCTTAGAGCCCATGTATTTGGAGATTGGGATTGATCTCCGGCAAAGCTCATTTAACGTGTATAGAGTGAGAGTGAGATAACGTAGCTTTAACAGTACACAGCTCGCATTTACTGTATTTAATTTAATGTTGAACCAGATCACCTACATCCGAGTTTTAAGTGTAAATAGTGTTTTGTTTTGTGTAATTTGTGTGTAAATAAATTGTTAAATTGGTTAATTGAAAGCGTTGGTTTTCATTTAAACAATCCTCTCAGTGCGTGACCGATATCACGTAATCATATCGGTGGTGTCAGCATATAAATAAAACGGAATTTCTTCAAAGTTGTGCGGACTAAGAGGAAACTCCGACAATTATTATTTTTTTTTTGTCCTGGAATGTGGTGTTGAAATTTTATTTCAGTGTTGAAGTTGTATTTCAGATATAATTCATTATTTACTTAAGTTTGTGGACTGAAATTTTTCTCTTTTGTATTAGACCGGGCGGCGGCAGCACGGACAATCATCTCATCGAGTTCACGGCTGAAATTTCAGAATTAGTTAAAACTCGATTCGCATATTAAAACGCAAACGGTCTGCCAAGACATATCTTGGTGGAAAACACCTGAAAACCCGATTTTAGCGGTTGAATGGTAGGTTTATCATTATGTTTTCCAAAAGGTTGCCCCCAAAGGTGGAGGACTGGGTGCAGGAAAACACAATCGTAAACCTACGAGTCAACCGCTAAAATCGGATTTCCAGGTGTTTTCCACCAAGATATGACTTGGCAGACCGATTGCGTTTTAATATGCGAAACGATTTTTAACTAATTCTGAAATTTCAGCCGTGAACTCGCGAAGGTGATTGTATGTGTTGCCACCTCTCGGTCTGTATCAATGGTGGAAGTTTCTTTCTATTTCATGGAAATCTGTTTTTAATACGGTAAAGTTATTAAGAATCGTGATTTGAAATAAAGACTAGAGAACAGGAATTCTGCTTTTTCAGAATTTAGTGTCGCCATTCCATTTCTTCATTTTCTTTTGGTGGACTGGTGGCTTTGTGAAAGAGATTGTTTCTTGTTGGGGGAGTCTTCTTCCCTAAAAAACTTGAGATGTTGATAAGTAAATGGAAATATCTTTTGAATTACTTAAATGAGATTTTTAAATTTTTCTGTAGTGGAGTACGAATGCGCAAACAACACAATAAACTCAGATCCAGAAGATTCACTAATACTTGTAGCGTAATGAGGAAACTTTAATGAAAATTTGAAGAGACACATAAGTGCCTTGGGAGTGACCCCCCTTACACACAATCAAAACTTAATCTTTACATTCTGAGAAGCAGGCAAAGAGTGCCCAGTTTCACAGTTTCATTCGTAAAGTTTTGGCGATATATAGATATTGGGTAAGACACAGATCTTGCCAAGGGGTGACCGTTACATTGGAATACATGGGGTAGTTTAAATTTAGATGAAAAACCTAATAGGCGATAATTAGCCAAGCGTTAGTCCGTGAGAAAGTAAGAAAGAATCCGAAAGCTGTCAATAGCATTGGAATGAGTGCGGTAACTTGAAAGGCGACTTAAGTTTAAAAGTACATCTGGATATTATTATCTAACCGCTGGTTTAACCTAAGTTTTGACTATCTCTTAGTAAGGATCGAATTAAAAATCTGACAGAGAGAAATTTTATAGGCAGATGCAACGCGAAAAGAATGACTCTTTCGAAATGAAATGGCTGTGAATAATATTCTTTTTTTTATTTTATTTACATAGATAAAAGAGCAGAGAGAGAGTTTTCTGGGAAAGTTAAAGTAATGTGAAAAGGAAAGTAGATTAATTTAAAACTTAGCTATACAAAGAGAAATAGAAAGGGGATTTTTATATTGATAGTTAATATTAAATTTTAACTATCTAGGGATCATATTAATTACCTATAAAGAATAATATATGTGATATCAAACGATATCACATATTTCCCCCCAAAAAACGACCACAGTGCAGCCCCTAAATTAAATTCAACATTTAAAAACTAAATCGATTGTATTAACAGCCCTTCACATTTAAATTAAATTATTCTATGTACTCATCTCTTTAATAAAATAAAATCAGTGAATCACTCTCCATTTTCACTTTCTGATTCTTTCACACATACGCTTTAACCTTGTACAAAATTCGTTACGGCTGACTGTTAGTTTCAAAAGCATTTTAACTTCGGTCATTTCCTTATTTGGGCATGAATATTACTCATCATTTAAAATCACTTTACATGCAATCTACTTATTAGAATTATCTTCGCTTCACTCCCAGATGTATCGCAATTCTGCATTTTTGTGGTAAAGCGGTTCATCTTTGATCTAACATCTGGTCTAGAAAAATACAGTCACATGCTTTTTAGCCAAACGAATTCGGTCTGTTACTATGCCCTTTCCAGATAACACTTTTTATTTTTTACATTTAACCACAGCTGTATCAATGTACAGATGAGTCTCCGTCTATCATGACTCAGGAATGTATGCAGCCCACAATCTGCCCCCCCCCCCTACACAATTAATATGGTAGAAGCCTACCGTACATTTTTGGCGAACATACCAGCCAATGTTTCTCTTTGCCTCTTGTGCTTGGCGCAAAAATACTTTTAGATTGGCGATATTGTAGTCCGCCAAGCAAGAAAGTTGTAACTGTATATTCAAGAGATTCCTGCTCTATCTCTAGCCTCGTGATGACGTCTTAAAAGAGGATCCTTATGGCTTTCCCCCTGTACCTCTCCCTTCGACCTTCATCATGGAAATAAACAAACTCTTCGTTTACTCGAATTGGAGTTTTTTTTAATAGGACCTGGTGTTAAAAAATATCTTGTCAACACAATATGTGATATCGTGTGATATCACATATATTATTCTTTATAGGTAATTAATATGATCCCTAGATAGTTAAAATTTAATATTAACTATCAATATAAAAATCCCCTTTCTATTTCTTTTTGTATAGCTAAGTTTTAAATTAATCTACTTTCCTTTTCACATTACTTTAACTTTCCCAGAAAACTCTCTCTCTGCTCTTTTATCTATGTAAATAAAATAAAAAAAAAGAATATTATTCACAGCCATTTCATTTCGAAAGAGTCATTCTTTTCGCGTTGCATCTGCCTATAAAATTTCTCTCTGTCAGATTTTTAATTCGATCCTTACTAAGAGATAGTCAAAACTTTGGTTAAACCAGCGGTTAGATAATAATATCCAGATGTACTTTTAAACTTAAGTCGCCTTTCAAGTTACCGCACTCATTCCAATGCTATTGACAGCTTTCGGATTCTTTCTTACTTTCTCACGGACTAACGCTTGGCTAATTATCGCCTATTAGGTTTTTCATCTAAATTTAAACTACCCCATGTATTCCAATGTAACGGTCACCCCTTGGCAAGATCTGTGTCTTACCCAATATCTATATATCGCCAAAACTTTACGAATGAAAATGTGAAACTGGGCACTCTTTGCCTGCTTCTCAGAATGTAAAGATTAAGTTTTGATTGTGTGTAAGGGGGGTCACTCCCAAGGCACTTATGTGTCTCTTCAAATTTTCATTAAAGTTTCCTCATTACGCTACAAGTATTAGTGAATCTTCTGGATCTGAGTTTATTGTGTTGTTTGCGCATTCGTACTCCACTACGGAAAAATTTAAAAATCTCATTTAAGTAATTCAAAAGATATTTCCATTTACTTATCAACATCTCAAGTTTTTTAGGGAAGAAGACTCCTGCAATGAGAAACTAACATCTCTATCACAGGCTTCTATTATTATGAAACAGCCATTATAAATGAAGCGTTAGGTGAAGATGAAAGAGCAGTCGTAAAAAGTTAGAACTCTGATTTTCTGGTCAGAATGGAAAAAAAAAATGGCCATAATTTTTTTTTCAAAAAAAAAAAAAAAAAAAAAAAAAAAAAAAGGCCATTTTTTTCCATTCTGACCAGAAAATCAGAGTTCTAACTTTTTACGGCTGCTCTTTCATCTAAAAAAAATTATGGCCATTTTTTTTCCCATTCTGACCAGAAAATCAGAGTTCTAACTTTTTACGGCTGCTCTTTCATCTTCACCTAACGCTTCATTTATAATGGCTGTTTCATAATAATAGAAGCCACCAGTCTACCAGAAGAAAATAACTCGGTTAAGCTTGACTCGGATAATCGGAACTCTGCTGCAAAACATATTTCAGTTTTAAGACTTAAAGCACACGCTTTTATTTTATGTTAACTGACGTCATTTGCATTAATATAGATTCTTAAAATTAAATATAGTTTATAATAGCTCTATATTTTATCATAAATCCTTCATTTATATATTTCTCAAAATAACATGTATTTTATTTTTATTTTTTTCAATTTCTATGAGAAAATGGCAAAAAAAAGATATAATTGCTATTTTTCAACAATTTTTTCTTTACTTTCTACAGAAATGGAGTATTTGAGTTGCCAAAATAAAACAAATATCGCTAAAAACTACAAAAAAATTAATATTTCAAAACTAATGGAGATGCAGTTTTCAAACAAATTGCATTAAAAAGTATTTTTTCCCCCATACGACGGTATAAACATTGAAAATGTGCGATGCTTAGAAGTTTTAAAAAATGCTGTAGAGTATTGAATCGCACAATGGAACATCGGCTTTTGTTTTACGGCTGGCTTATACAAGGTAACGTTATATTGTAGACAAAATAAGCTGGGAGAAAGAAATAGCATACCGGGGGCTAAAAAGATGGGTCCATATTCAAAGTTTTTCATTTATTAGCATTACTATTGTTACCTGGTGGTACACGAAAGTATGAACTTTGACTTAGTGGTACGTTGGTCTAAAAGTTTGGGAACCCCTGGTTTAGACAATAAATCTGTTTTCCTTTTTAACTATTAAATGAACAGATGTGAAAAAATAGTCTTGTTACAAGTGTGTTTACCACCAAATATTAATATATTTTCATGATTCTTTTTATACAGGCTTTGAAAACATTATATTTATGACTCATAAAAACTTCAAAGAACGTGGACAATGAGAACTATTTCTTTAATATTAAATGACCCTGCGGGAAAATAAAATTCCCCACACTTTAAAATTCAGAAACCGCTATTATTTTTAGGTAGATTTCATATGAAATACTTCCTATAGGGATCTCCCATAAGTTGAAATTTCGGATAATTTTTCTGCAGATCTACATCGATCATGACCCATAGAACCAAACACCACTACTAGTAAAAAAATTATCTATCTATCTATTTATCTATATCTATATCTATCTATCTATCTATCTATCTATATATATATATATATATATATATATATATATATATATATATATATATATATATATATATATATATATATATATATATATCACTCTTTTATGGACATGATAACTTCCATAATTCTGCACAAATATTTTCCAAATTGATACATAATATCAAGGGGTAGAAAATCTCGGCCAAGTTCGTTAATGGCCAAAATGGGACCAAGAGGATGGAAATAGGGAGGGTTCTCGTGAAAAAGGGAAAACCTAATAACTTCTGAATTATGATACATATCGACTCAGTTTAAAGTTATTATTACTTCTAAAAAATGGGCCAAAAATTTATGTAGACAGATTTTTGATAAAACTAAAACTGGGTTCAAGGGACAAAAAAAATAGGGTTTGGGGGAGTAAATAATTCATAACTTCCTCAATTCTCAAGATATCAAATCAATTAAATTTATCATAAATTGTCTTAATATTATCTACAACTTTTACATTGACAACTTTTTGCTAGGACCAATTCTTAACGCAAAAATATTAAAAACACAAAGAAAAGGGGGGGGGGGGGTGAAAAATAAAATTATCAATAACTTTGTCAATTCAAAAGATATCAAATCCGCATGAATTTATTATATATTTTCCAACTTATACAATCTTACAACTTTTATATTGACAAGTTTTTGATAGGACCAATACTTAAAAACAAATTAAAATATATAGAGATTCAAGGAAAAAATATCGTATTAAAGGTGCACTCAAATCCAAACTGCTTATTTCTGACTGATTTTTAAATTCATTTTTGCTTTCAAACGCTTCAGAATTGGTAGTTTATCTTATTCAGAAACTATATAATGTGCCGTAATGGTCGGATTTTTGATAGAGGCAGAATACATCTTTAAAAATAATGTCAAAGTGGTCATTTCAAACGGAATTTTTCGAAACGATTGTGTTGGAAACGAAAAATATGGTCCTACTGAGAAAATAATTGTTTATAAAGCAAGTTCTAATTAATTGAACGAAAAATAAAAACACAGGTCGCTTATAAATGTCTTAAGAAAATCAAGTCAGAAAGTTTCATGTTTTTCCTTTTAAAAGCGAAACTGAAAATGTGTCAAATTTCCAGTTGTTGAGCATGGAAAAATATTTTTTTTAAATACTACCTTAACATGATTCAGATAGAATCAGCTGTTATATAAAACTGAAGTTAAAAACTCGTCAAAAGCAGCCAGATAAAATTGTTAAAGTGGGTTTATCTCTAATCATGATTTAGTTTTTGTAGGCGAAATTCGTACTTAACTTCAAAATCTACCTGCGCCTGTAGACCGAGCCGGCAAGGATTTTTAAAGAGTATAACAGCCACTTACAGAGCGCACATTTTACTTTAGAACGACGCATTCGGTTCAAATTATATATATATTGCTGAGTCCTGATACGGTGTTCTCTTGGAAATAATTAAATATGAAATTATAAATTTTCGAAAAATCGTGATAAAGATATAAAGTCATACAAATTTAATATTTATTAACGATTATTATAGCAGGATCAGGCAACACCGGGCCGGTCAAATAATTAATATTTATATTTCAGTTTTTCAGTTTCTCAGATATTTAAACAATGTTTTAGTTTCATATAATATTGTTGAATTCGACAAGCATTAATCAGAAATGATCGAGTAGAAGTTTAAATGTTCTGAATGAATTTTTAATCATTTATCAGACTTCATTAATCAGTTTTGTTTTGTTTTTGGCATTTCCATAAAATTACAGCTATTCTCCAAAATATATTTCGTAGCAAAATGTGTTGAAAATAATATATTTATTCAAAATAAAGAAGCGTCTTGTTTCGATTGTCCATGAAATTTACTTAGTTGCTATTTTAAAAGTGACTTTTGTTTGAAGGAAATCACTGAAACGTACATGATTCCTAAATTTAAAGCAATTTAATTTCTCTTGAAGTAAATATCTAAAGTATCGATTTTTCAAGTAAGCATGCTGCAATTAAATTTAAATCGAATTCTCTCTTTTACCAGATTGTCAAGTTGTTACATAATAAAATTTCACAAAGCACAAAACGATCTCTGATAATTGTTACTATATCATCTGGCTGAATGTAATCGCGTTTAACAGTTTCAATTTACACTTAGAGGATTCTTTACTCAAAAGAATTTCTTTGTGTGCATCAAGCAATTTATTTTATACAATTACCTTTAAATTTAAGAGGAAGTTTTGAATGTAAATAACGATGAATTAGCTATACGCTTCAAGAATAGTATTTTCGGCTTTAAAGAATTTAAAAGGTTTATTTGAAATGAACATAATTAATTGAGGCTTAATTGTAGATGTAACTCTTTACACAATATTCCATATTCTACATCATTATTGACGAACTTTAATAACGTGTATTTATTTGAGAAACATGACTTCTTCCAAACGAATTAAAACCTATCCTTTGTAGTACAATTTAACTAAAACTTCCCTTAAAGGGATTAGTTTGAGAGATATTGCCGCAAACGTAGATTAAACAACAACTCCTGACAAAAAAAATGAAAATGACACGCTAGCTTTAATTATTTAAAGGATGGCACTAATTCAAATAAGGAAAAAGAGCTAATTAAATGGTAGAATTACAAATTATAATTTGTATTTGTATAATTTGTATGTAAAATATACTTTACGTTAATTCATATAGACTGTTAAAACTAGTATGTTGTGGCCATCACAAAACTTTCTTCTATCTCATACATGTCAATACTTCAAAATTCACTATCTCAGTGCTAAATTAAATGGCAATCTGTGTTCATCATGAGAATTCTAAAAATATGAAATTCCGTGATTTAGTTCTCGAGGTATGATTGTCACTGAAATCGTGCAAATCCAGTAAAAAGCAGCATAGCAGCGCCACCTATTGGATTAGTTACACCAGAACTTAATTATCACCAACTTATGCCAACGTCTAACTGAATATGAAGTTTGGGGAAAATTCGTGCATTAGTTCTTGAGACAGAGGTATTGCGCAAATCATGACAAATGCAGCATAGAAGCGCCATCTGTTGAGCGATTTGCAACAACACATAATCAGCAGCAATATTAATCAAGTTATACTTAAATCTGAAGTTTGATGAAAATTCGTGCATTAGTTCTTGAGATAGAGCTATTGAGGAAATAGTTCAAAATGCAGCACAGCAGAGCCACTTATTGGCGATTTACACCAACACGTAATCAGCATACTTTCATATGAAGGACTAACTAAATCTGAAGTTTAATGAAAATGTGTGCATTAGTTCTTGAGATAGAGCTACTGCGAAAATAGTGTAAATCCTGCAAAATGAAGCATAGCAGCGCCACCTGTTGGGCGATTTACACCAAAACGTAAACAGCATCCATTCATTTCAAGGACTAACGGAATCTGAAGTTTTATAAAACTCCGTGCATTAGTTCTTGAGATAGAGCTTTTGCGGAAATCCTGCAAAATGCTACATAGCAGCGCCACCTGTTGGGCTATTTACACCAAAACGTAAACAGCATCCATTCATTTCAAGGACTAACGGAATCTGAAGTTTTATAAAACTCCGTGCATTAGTTCTTGAGATAGAGCTTTTGCGGAAATCCTGCAAAATGCTACATAGCAGCGCCACCTGCAGGGCGATTTACACCACAAACTAATCAGCACCAATCTATATCAGGGACTACCTGAATATAAATTTCTATTAAATTCCGTGCATTAGTTCTTGAGATAGAGTGCCGACAAAATTTGTGTCACATACAGACAGACAGACAGACGGACAGACAGACAGACAGACAGACAGACTCAGAGACAGACATTTTGTAAAAACAAGTTTTTTGGAATCTCCGACCCATAAAACGTGTAAATCCGTCGAAAACTGGAATTCGAAAATTTTCATGAAACCAATACTTTCTTCTTTTAAAGATAGAAGAAAGTAAAAATAGGAAAGATAACAAACAAATAGTGAAAAGTAGGCAAGTGAGCCGTGCATGGGTGTAAAAAGGAAAATGCACAAAATATAATTATGCTAATACAGAAACAAAGAGGCTAAAACGTCATATATCGGAATTTTAACTTACAGTAATACCCCGACTTACGTCACCTCCCATTTACGTCGTCTGGCCTAGGAAAAAAAATTCCTTAATTTAGACGCACTTTGAAATTTTTACAAAACTTTTGGAAGAAATGTAACATCTCAGATGCAGTCATAGTTATAGGGGATTTATAAGATAAAGTTCAGCAAAAACAGCAATGAGAGATGCTTGGAAAATACTGTGTCCTTTTCCTTCGCAGAGACTAAGAAAACATATGAAAATTGTGATTCTGTGTGTCTCGTAATTGGTAAAATCGTCAAAAAGGGAAGAGAACTCAACTTAGAGATGGATGTTGAAGGACAGGATGAACTCATAAATTCTCCTGTTCCGAAATTAACGATCGACGAACTTATCGAATTAAAGAAAGAAAATACTGTCGAAGAAATAGATGAAGATTTTGAACCTAATGAATGAGCCTAAGATTATGACGGTTTCAAAATTATCCTAAGGACTAAACATTGTTAAAGATTGAAAGACGGTTCTTGAAAATATTGATTTAGAGAGCAATCTGTAGCAACGTGTAGCAAAAGCTTAGAAAACTCATTCTGTTGTAACAAAGAGCTTCTAAGAGAAAAAAATAAACAATTTTCGGTTCAAACATCATTGCAAGATTTTTTTTTCAAATTCTCAGAGACTCGAAACGAGCAGCTAGAAAAACAATAAATTATAAGTTAACATATTAGATATAAATTTCCAACTGGGCGAAAAATGTCCGGACCAGGATTTGCACCAGCGATCTCCTGGCTGAAGCCGCCCGTGCTCTACCATCTGAGCTATCCCGGACGAATCTGGTGAAACTTTTTTGACCCAGCTAACCTTAATGATTATAGCATCTGGTCTGAAACCTGGTTCAGCTCAACAGAATAAATCACAGGAAATGGAACTCCAGAATTCTCTGGATGCGTAATTACACTAGATTAATTTTAACACAATTATTCTAATTGGTAAATAAATCATATTAGATGTAAATATCCAACTGGGAGAAAAATGTCCGGACCAGGATTCGAACAAGGGATCTCCTGTGTGAAGCCGACAGTGCTCTACAATCTGAGCTATCCCGGACGAATCTGGTGGAACTTTTTTCACCCAGCTAACCGTAATGATTATAGCATCTGGTCTGAAACCTGGTTCAGCTCAACAGAATAAATCACAGGAAATGGAACTCCAGAATTCGCTGGATGCATAATTACACTACATTAATTTTAACACAATTATTCCAATTGGTAAATAAATCATATTAGATGTAAATTTCCTACTGGGCGAAAAATGTCCGGACCAGGATTCGAAACAGGATCTCCTGGCTGAAGCCGCCAGTGCTTTACCATCTGAGCTATCCCGGATGAATCTGGTGGAACTTTTTTTTTTTTTAATTGATTCGTCCGGTATAGCTCAGATGGTAGAGCACTGGTGGCTTCAGCCAGGAGATCCCTGGTTTGAATCCTGGTCCGACCATTTTTCGCCCAGTTGGAAATTTACATCTAATATGATTTATTTACCAGTTAGAATAATTGTGTTAAAATTAATAACTTAGGGATTTATTTCAAATTCTTGTATTGCAAACGAATTTTTTTTCCTAATGCGAAAGGCACGTAATATAATCCCCAAATACAATAGAATATGTTCATTAAGTTTAGGGGAATTTTTATTACTTATCCTTTTTTGTTCATTTAAATGTACCTCGACTTAAGTCCTTTTCAACTTACGTCGCTAGCTTTAGAGTGAATTGTTGACGTATGTCGAGGTATTTCTGTATTGCAACACTGTTAAAAATGTGCAGCATTCTGTCCAGTCATTCGACCGTTTTTTGAAAAAACGGTTTCATAACCGTAATTTAACTTTATTATGACCATAAAATAGCCAATAATAGGGTCAGAATAGTGTTAAATTACGGTTGTGTAACCGTTTTCGATAAAAACGGTCAAATGACTGGACAGAATGCTGCAAAATTTTAACAGTGAATGACACCAAGCTTACAAATAGACGCTCCGCACCTGATTTGAGTATCTGAAAATGACAAAAAATGTGCTGTTTGAAGAGAATGAAATATTTTTTATACGATTTATGATCCCGTTGAACAATTAAGACTGTGCTTCTTCAGGCGGTGTAACTTTTATGTGCAACGAAACATTGCACATGAAAGGGACATTTTATGATTAATACTTTTTATTAATTAAAAGTGGATTATTAAATTGTATAGAATTATGATTCATTATAGATCCTCAAATTGACAGAAAGTAAAGAAAATTGAATATCTATATTATAAAGGACAAACATATCTGTGCGTAACGCATACGTCATTTTCCGAATGGTAACACTTTGAAATTTGAAATAAAATTTCGGTTTTGCAATTTTCTCTACTGCAAATTTTTAAACTTCTAAACATCGGACATTTTAAATTTTAACACCATCGTATAAGGAAAAAAATGCTCTTTTAAATGCTATTTGTTTGAAAGCTGTATCTCAATTTATTTTTGAGATATTAAATTTTTGTAGTTTTTAATAACATTTTTCTTATCGTGGCAACAAAAGTACCCCATTTCTATTGAAAGTTAACGGAAAATAGCCGAAAATGGGCGATACTGTATCTTTTTGTTGCCGTTTCCTCATAAACCCTGAAAAAAAGTTGAAATTAAAATATGGGCTATGTCAAGAATATTGTCTGTTATTCCGTAATAATAACGTCATATGCATACTTTTCTATAGACGAATTTTAAGCCTGGATTGTAAAAGTCGATTGCTTTAGCGGATGCAAATGACGTCATTTTATAAAGAAAAGCGTGTATTTTAATTCTTAAACCTGAATTATGTTTTGTAGAAGTGCGTCATTTTCACAGCCCAACTGCTTTGAAATTCTTCACAGGTCAAACTGTTTCATTTTTTAAAATAATGTAATCGAAATCACACACTGATAAAACGCAATGTTTTACGAAAACTGAGAGTGTCTTTGTAAAAGAGAGATGACATGCAAATAATAGCGATTATTACAGAAATTAATGATTCTCGGCTGGATGGATTTGCTTCGCCGAGTTAGACAAGCAAACAAATAATTCGTGGTTTAAAATAATATTATGTTCCTGAAGTTTTTGTCCATAATTATCTCGAATAATAAAATTTTAATGTTATTCTTTAGGACAATCTACTATAATAATTATTAAAATAACATAATTTGTTTAATTTAATTTTTCCTAATTTTATATAATCTATATATTTAAAAACACAACTGTGTTTTTTAGTCTTCTGCCCTGATCTTTCTGCTGAACCGATTTTACTAATATTTTTTTTAACTGAAAGCGCTTCATTTGTAGATGTGATCGCACTATCTGTTTTTTTTTAAATATCCCCACTTTTATATTTTAATTTTAAAAGCATTTTATGAAATTTCTTCAAAATGGTGGAAATTAGATAGCTTTCATTATTGCAGACAAGAGAGAAATAATGAGGTATTTTTATCTTTATTCATGCTATTTTCTGATAAAAATTCAAAATTGTTGTATAGGGTTTAGTGTCGCAAAATTCCATTAGGAGCAGACTATTATATTAGGGGCATAATAACGGAAAAACACATACTGCTTTTGAAAACACGCATTTTTTTTTCATAAATTTCCTATATTGTTTTTCCTTCTGCATGTGTACTGATACTAGGTTTCAGATACTAGGTATGCTTATTTAAGTGAAAATGAAGTCATATTTAAAATAAAACTATAATTTTCTTAGATAAAACTAAACATTTTAACACAAAAGCGTCTAAAAAACATAATTTACGGAAATTTTTACTCTCCGGAATTGAGATTAGAATCTCAAGTACAGAGTGCATCTTTTCACATAAAAGATGTTGCTGACAATCGCGACTTCAAGTTTTCAGTTAAAATGATTTTTAAATGATCAAACAAAATACAATTTTTTTCAAAAATTATGAATATGGATATGAGAAGTGCGTATGCAAATTTTGAGAAGGGAAAAATTGCTGTTTTTCATTCCGGAATACCAAGCATAAGTGCCTCAACTGATAACCACATCCTAATAACTGATCTTTATTACATTTTACTGATTAACTATCTATATTATAATGAACAAACGTATCTGTGCGTAACGCTGATGTCATTTTGCGAATGGTAACACTTCACGATCAAATTTCGGTTTTGAAATTTTCGCTACTGCAATATTTTAATTCATTTTCAATTTGCGTCGCATAGGGAAAAAAATTTACTTTCAAATGCAATTTGCTTAAAAACTGAATCTTAATTGACTGATGTATTATATTTTCACGTATGTATTATGTTATCTATTATCTTATCACGTGCCGCTTTCAATACATAATAATAAAAAACATTTTGCACATAAAGCAACAAACATTTTTCAGCATTTGTTTCTGATTATTTTTGCATAACGAAATTAATACTTCCTTTATAAACAAATAAAATAATATTATTAAAGAAACCACCAATCTAACACATATATGAAAGACAAATTAACGAAATTAATGCTTCTTTTATAAACAAATAAAAGAATAATACTGAAAAAACACAAATCTAACATATTTGTAATCGTACAATTTAAATTTTTAGATCAGCAAGTAGGAATTTTTTTTTTTCAAATTGAATTTGTTTGCAAAGTTCATCTCAGTTTACTGATTGTCTATGGTTTAAAAACAATTTTAAAGCAGGAAACATTTTTTAATTTATCTATATCGCGCGGAGCTCGATTACGAAAGATTAATCCGTTTGCCCTTAAAACGAAGTAAAGTGTTCATCATTTTCTTACGGCTAATATCCATTAAAAGAAAACTTCCCTATGAATAAGTAAATAAAATAATATAAATGAAACACAAATTTAACAGACATGTATAAGCTCTGAAATTATCAGAATATAAAAGGATGCCATAAGTAGAAAAATCTTGGTCAAATAACTCTTAGCATCCGGCTAATAAGGAAATATCGCTTTTGACAAATTTCAAAAATGTATATGATTGTATAGTTCGTATTTTCCATATGAAAAATGCTTTTTTAATGTAAGTGGGCAATCTAAAAAATTTATTGCACATAAAAAAAAACATTAGTTTTCAATTAAAAAAAAAAAAATGTTTTCACCTATATACCGGGTACGATCCCCTAGCCTATATTATAAAGAACAAACATATCTGTGCGTAACGCATACGTCATTTTGCGAATGGCAACATTTTGAAATTTGAAATAAAATTTTGGTTTTGCAATTTTCTGTAATGCAATTTTTTTAACTTCTAAACATCGCACATTTTAAATTTTTACACCGTCGTATAAGGAAAAAAATGCTCTTTTAAATGCAATTTGTTTGAAAGCTGTATCTCAATTTATTTTTCAGATATTAATTTTTTTGTAGTTTTTAATACCATTTTTCTTATTGTGGCAACAAAAGTATCTCATTTCAATTGAAAGTCATTGAAAGTAAACGGAAAATAGTCGAAAATAGGAGATACTGTATCTTTTTGTTGCCATTTTCTCATCAAATCTGAAAAAAAAGTTGAAGTTAAAATAGGGGCTATGTCAAAAATATTGTCTGTTATTCCGTGATAATGACGACATATGCATATTTTTCTATATACTAAGTTTAAGAGTGGATTGTAAAAGTGAATTGCTTTAGCGGATACAAATGACGTCATTTTATAAAAAAGCGTGTATTTAATCCTTAAACCTGAATTATGTTTTGTAGAAGTGCGTCATTTTCACAGCCCAGCTGCTTTGAAATTCTTCACAGGTGAAAATGGTTCACTTTTGAAAGTAATGTAATCGAAATCACACACTCATAAAAGTCAACGTTTTACAAAAATTTAGAGTGTCTTTATAGAAGAGAGGTGACATGCAAATAATAGCGATTTATATTACAGAAATTGATGATTCTCGCCTGGCTGGATTTGCTTCGCCGAGTTAGACAAGCAAACAAATAATTCGTGGTTTAAAATGAAATCATGTTCCTTAAGTTTTTGTTCAAAATTCTCTCCAATAAAATTTTAACGCTATTCTTTAGGACATTCTACTATAATTTTATCAAAATAACATAATTTGCTTAATTTAATTTTTCCTAATTTTATATAATCTATATATTTAAAACACAAGTGTGTTTTTTAGTCATCTGCCCTGATCTTTCTGCTGAACCAATTTTACTAATATTTTTTATAAGCTCAAAGTTCTTCAATTGTAGATGTGATCGCAATATCTGTTTTTTTTTTTTTTTAAATATCTCCATTTTTAAATTTTAATTTTAAAAGCATTTTATGAAATTTCTTCAAAATGGTGAAAATTAGGTAGCTTTTATTATTGCAGACAAGAGAGAAATAATGAGGTATTTTTATCTTTATTCATACTACTTTCTGATAAAAATTCAAAATTGATGATAAAAATTGTTGTATAGGGTTTAGTGTCGCAAAATCCCATTCGGAGCAGAATATTATATTAAGGGCATGATAACGGAAAATGACATACTGCTTTTGAAAACACGCATTTTTTCTCATAAATTTTCTATTATTGTTTCTCCTTCTCAATGTGTACTAAGTTTCAGACACTAGGCGAAATGCTTATTTAAGAGAAAAGGAAGTCATATTTAGAAGAAACGATCATTTTCTTAGATAAAACTAAACATTTTAACACAAATGCGTCTAAAAAACATAAATTACGAAAATTTTTACTCTCCTCAATTGTGATTAGAATCTCAAGTAAAGTGTGCGTCTGTTTATATAAAACATGTTGATGACAATCGTGACTTCAAGTTTTAAGTTAAAATGGTTTTTAAATGATCAAACAAAATACAATTTTTTTTTTTAAATAATGAATATGGATATCAGAATTGCGTGTGCAAATTTTGAGAAGGTGAAAATTGCTGTTTTTCATTCCGGAATACCAAGCATAAGAGCCTCAATTGATAACCATATCCTAATAACTGATCTTTATTATATTTTACTGTTTAAATATCTATATTATAAAGAAGAAACGTATCTGTGTGTTACGCTGATGTCATTTTGCGAATGACAGCACTTCACGATTAAATTTCGGTCTTGAAATTTTCGCTACTGCAATTTTTTAATATTCTGACCATCGTATATTTTCAATTTTCGTCAAATAGGGAAAAAAATTACTTTCAAATGCAATTTGTTTAAAAACTGTATCTTAATTGACTGATGTATTATATTTTCTAAAATAATTTTTAAGCATGATCTTATCACCTGCCGGTTTCAATACATAATAATAATAAACATTTTGCACATCAACCAACAATCATTTTTCAGCATTTGTTTCTGACTATTTTTGCATAACGAAATTAATACTTCCTTTATAAACAAATAAAAGAATAATATTAAAAAAACACCAATCTAACATATTTGTGAAAAACAAATTAACGAAATTAATACTTCTTTTATAAACAAATTAAAGAATAATATTGTGAAAACACAAATCTAACACATTTGTAATCGTACAATTAAAATTTTTAGATCACCAAATAGGAATTTTTTTTTCAAATGGAATTTGTTTGCAGAGTTCATCTCAGTTTACTGATTGTCTATGGTTTTAAAAACAATTTTAAATCATGAAATATTTTTTAATTTATCTATATCGCGCGAAGCTCGATTACGAAAGATTAATCCGTTTGCTTGTAAAACAAAATATAGAGTTCACCATTTTCGGTTAATGTTCATAAAAAAAAAAAAAACTTCCCTATGGATATATAAATAAAATAATATAAGTAAAACACAAATTTAAGAGACATGTATAAACTCTGAGATTATCAGAAAATAAAAGGATACCATAAGTAGCAAAATCTTGGTCAAATAACTCTTAGCATGCGGCTAATAAGAAAATATCGCTTTTGCTAAATTTCAAAAATTTTTGATTGTATAATTCGTATTTTCCATATGAAAAATGCTTTTTTAATGTAAGTGGGCAATCTAAAAAAAATATTGCATATAAAAAAACTATTAGTTTTCAATTTAAAAAAAAAGGTTTTCAACTATATTTTTTAACCCGGGAAGCCCGGGTACTATCCCCTAGTAAATATTAAATACTTGAAAGATAGCCCGTCAAAAATGACGGAATGTGAGATATAAAGATATACACAACACACGCGCAAGAATGTGTGTATTTTTTCTCACTTGTTCCGCAGTGATAGATGAAAATAACACATTTTAAAATGTAGAATTGTGTTGTCAAATTTCCTTCTGTGCAAAGGCAGATTTTTCCTATTTCGCCGAGGCCCCTATACAGGAAAAATACAGAGAATTTAATTTTTGTATCTGGTTATGCAAATCACATTAAAATTTTGCAGTTAGGAACTCATATAGGGCAGCAGCGTCTAGTGACGGTTATTTTATTAGTAGCATCTAGATCAAAATGTAAAGACATACATTTTCGTATATTACATTTTAAATTCTGACCCATAGATTCTCTCTATTCTAAAAAAAAGTAACTACCGCTGTCACCACCGCCGCCGCCGCCGGTTTTGAATTTTTTGTGACCGAAGGTCTTTCTTCGTTAATATTAAGAAAAATAATGCATACAAAAATATGAAAATCGGTAGTATTATACAAAAATGTTTGATAAATACGCTGATGCAGACAGTTTTCAGATCGAAGAATTATTTTAAGAGATATTTAATGCTAAAGTTGGACAAAATCGTTCCACTAAAAAAGTTTTATAGGAGCAAAAACTGTTCATAGGAATTTAATCATTTTTAGATCATTTTATGCGTTAGAATTTGCCGGAGTGCAGATTGTATTTCTTTTTTTAATTTGGCTAATTTCTTGAGGTTTTATTTCTATTTTAAATTCAAATTTTCAGCATTTCTAGAGATATTTTTTACAGATTTTAGAAAGTCATATTAATTTAAACTGTTGCCAACTTTATAAATAGCGGAAACAATAATGTTTGCTTCAAAAAAAAAATATATTTATACGCGTAAATAAATTAAAAATTTATTTACACATGACTATTATAAACAGAAAAAAACATTTGGAATTAGAATTAAATAATTATGTACAAAAAGCAGGAACTTATTAAAAATTACGCCATAAAAACTATAATTACACGTGAATTTTAAGAGAGAAAGGAATTTGTAAAACAATAAATTTATTAACATGCGTTAGAAGTCTTAAATAGGAGAAATTACGTCATATTTACGTCACATTACAGTTATTACATAAAACGAACACAAAATAATATTGTAAAACGGTTTGAATTTACAAATTGCGCTAGACATTTATTTGATATTTTGGAGGATACTTTTCAACTATTTTTGTTAGGAAAGCGCAAATAATATTTCATTTCTAACACAAGTATTTTCACGTGAATATTAAAAAGAGAAAGAATAGTTTGGTCAAAATTACGTCAGATTAAAAACGATTAATTTAAAATGTCTCATTTAAATGAACTTTCTTTTCACTTTGTTAAAAAATACCAGGAGACAAAGACTCTGTTTACTTAATTCCTTTTATATTAGCTTATTTTGAAATGTTGTTACACGTGTCTACGTCATCAAGTTATTTTTATTTCGATGTTTTATTTGTATTTTAATTAATGTTGTACTAATTTATTTGTTTTTTCGTTATTTAAAATAAAAATTATGTCAATTTGTATAATTTGGCGAGTGGTTTGGCGATTTATATAATTTGGCGAAATTGGTCGACGGGATAATCAAGTAGTACCGCAACGGATTTGGCGTTAAAATTCCCCAATCAAAGAGAAATGAATAGAAATCCGTTTATAGAGAGATCGCCACTGTTTTTTAAATTATACGTAATTCAATCTTTCGAAATCTTTTTAAAGCCGATCAAATTAGCGTGCATTTAGAGTCTACGGTGTCTGGACGGGGGTTGGCGAGCGTAGCTCGTAGGGGGCCGAGCCCCCTAGTAAAAAAAAAAAAAAAAACTTAAATGCGTGGAGTTTAAATTAAATTGTGGTGAGCTCGATTATGAACGGTTAATGGGTTTCAATGGGAATTTCGCCAAATTAGCCAGCTATCGCCAAGCTGGATACATATATGGTAACATAATTCTGTCGCAAATTTGGCGGTATTTCACCAAATTTGGATGTATTTTGCTAAGTTGGTCACAATTTAGCGCTATTATGGAAACCCTGCCATTGCTACTTTTCAACAATTAACCATTGTTGAAGCTGATATCGATATCTCTATAGGATGCCTAACATGGCCTCGATCATTGAGACAATTGTGGAGAACACGATTATGGAAGATCAATGGTTTTAATTGGGAATTTCGTAAAATTAGCCAGCTATCGCCAAGTTGGTTTCTCATTTGACAACTTATTTTTGTCGCCAAATTTGGCGATATTTTACCAAGTGTGTCAAACTTTGGCGGTATTATGGTAACCCTCCATTGGTACATAGATTAACATACAAGATGGGACATTTGCGGCAGAATCTGCAATGGCAACAGTACTAGCGTCACTGCTGACAAGGGGGAAGAATTAACACGTCTCCGAAATTTACCTGTGTTGATGAAATATGTTTACGCTCTATGTTTTGAATATCTATTCTTTTCTAAACGAGCCAGAGGCAGACTACATTTTATTTATGTTTGATATATTTAGCTGTTTTTTTTTATCGTACTTGTTCATTCAGCTTTAACTTACAAAATGATAATAATAATAATAATATAAAAGAAAAACCTCGGGAAATACTGTCAAAAACGTAAATATGTAAGTTAATCAGATAAAATTGTAAGAAAAAGTAAATTCGGGTATTGTGTTAATTTATTCACATTGAATACATTTTTATCAGTACCTCTATATGTTGCTTTATTTTAACGTTTAGATTTATATAATTCTAACAATTTGTAAAAAAGGAATTTTTCGCTATCTATAATTTAATTATTATTTCCTGTATGTTAATATCATAAATATTAGTGAACTGATTGTAAGTTATTTACATTTAAAACAATAATTTTATTTTATCTGTGAGAAAGTGAAAATGCGTAAATTAAAAAAAAATATTGTAACGATTTTTTAATGCACTAGGGGTTCGGCCCCCTACGAGCTACGCTCGCCAATCCTCGTTCATACACTGCAGTCTCTAAAAGCACGCTAATTTGATCGGCTTTAAACAGATTTTGGAAGATTGAATCTCTCTATTCTAAAAAAAAGTAACTACCGCTGTCACCGCCGCCGCCGCCGCCGATTTTGATTTTTTTGTGACCGGAGGTCTTTCTTCATTAATATTAACAAAAATAATGCATACAAAAATATGAAAATCGGTGGTTTTATACAGAAATGTTTGATAAACACGCTGATGCAGACAGTTTTCAAATTGAAGAATTATTTTAAGAGTTATTTAATGCTAAAGTTGGACAAAATCGTTCCACTAAAAAAGTTTTATAGCAGCAAAAACTATACATAGCAGTGTAATCATTTTTAGATCATTTTATGCGTTAGAATTTGCCGGAGTGCAGATTGCATTAATTTTTTTATTTTGACTCATTTTTTCAGGTTTTATTTCTATTTTAAATTCAAATTTTCAGCATTTCTAGAGATATTTTTTACAGATTTCAGAAAATTGTACTAATTTAAACTGTTGCCAACTGTATAAAAAGCGCAAGCAATAATGTTTGCTTCAAATTAAAAATTTATTTACACGCGACTATTATAAACAGGAAAAAAACTTTCAAATTAGAATTAAATAATTACGTATAAAAAGCAGGAACTTATTAAAAATTACGTCATAAAAAGTACACACGTGAATTTTAAAAGAGAAAGGATATTGTAAAATAATAAATTCATTAAAATGCGTTAGAAGTCGTAGGAGAAATTACGTCATATTTACGACACATTATAGTTATTACATAAAATGAACACAAAATAATATTGAAAAAAGTTTAAATTTAGAAATTGCGCTAGACATTATTTGATATTTTGAGAATTAATTTAAAATGTCTCATTTAAAAGAACTTTCTTTTCGCTTTGTTAAAAAATACCAGGAGACAAAGACTCTCTTTACTTAATTCCTTTTATATTAGCTTATTTTGAAATGTTGTTACACGTGTATTCGTCATCAAGTTATTTTTATTTCGACGTTTTATTTGTGTTTTTATTAATGTTGTACGAATTTATTTGTTCTTTCGTTATTTAAAATAAAAATTACATCAATTTGTATAATTTGGCGAGTGGTTTGGCGATTTATATAATTTGGCGAAATGGGTCGACAGGATAATCAAGTAGTACCGCAGCAGATTTGGCGTTAAAATTCCCCAATCAAAGAGAAATGAATAGAAATTCGTTTATAGGGAGATCGCCACTGTTTTTTAAATTATAATTCAATCTTTCGAAATCTTTTTAAAGCCGATCAAATTAGCGTGCATTTAGAGTCTGCGGTGTCTGGACGGGGGTTGGCGAGCGTAGCTCGTAGGGGGCTGAGCCCCCTAGTTATAATTAAAAAAACAAAGGCTATCTCCCTATAAACGGTTTCTTTTCATTTCTCTTTGATTGGGGAATTTTACGGAAAAATCAGCTGCTGTTAAAGATACAATGGCATTTCAAAATCATATAATATAAAATGAATTAAGTAAACAGAGTCTTTGTCTTCCGGTATTTTTTAACAAAGCGAAAAGGAAGTCCTTTTAAATAAGACATTTTAAATATATCGTTTTTAATCTGACGTAATTTTCACCAAACTTTTCTTTCCCTTTTTAATATTCATGTGAAAATACTTTTATTAGAAATGAAATATTATTTGCGCTGTCCAAAAAAAAAAAAAAAAAAAAAATAGTTGAAAAGTTCATCTCAAGATACCAAGTCAATATCTTGCGATATTTTTAAATTTAAACTGTTTTGCAATATTATTTTTTGTTCATTTTATATAATAAGTTTAATGTGACGTAAATGTGATGTAATTTCTCCTATTTAAAACTTCTAACGCATGTTAATGAATTTATTATTTTACAATATCCTTTCTCTGTTAAAATTCATGTGTAATTATATATGAAGTAATTTTTAATAAGTTCCTCCTTTTTATACGTAATTATTTAATTCTAATTTGAAAGTTTTTTTTCTGTTTATAATAGTCACATGTAAATAAATTTTTAATTTGAAGCAAACATTACTGTTTCCGTTGTTTATACAGTTGGCAACAGGTTAAATTAGTACAATTTTCTGAAATAAGTAAAAAATATCTCTCGAAATGCTGAAAATTTGAATTTAAAAGAGAAATGAAACCTCGAAAAATGAGTCAAATTAAAAAAATAAATTAATTCTGCACACCGGGAAATTATAACGTATAAAATGATCTAAAAATTATTAAATTCCGATGTATAGTTTTTGCTCCTATAAAACTTTTTTAGTGGAACGATTTTGCCCAACTTTCGCATTAAATATCTCTTAAAATAATTCTTCGATTTGAAAACTGTCTGCATCAGCGTGTTTATCAAACATTTCTGTATAATACTACCGATTTTCATATTTTTGTATGCATTATTTTTCTTAATATTAACGAAGAAAGACCTCCGGTCACAAAAAATTCAAAACCGGCGGCGGCGGTGACAGCGGTAGTTACTTTTTTTTAGAATAGAGAGATTACACTTCATAAATTAATCAAACATCGTCTGTAAAAAAAAATTTCTACCAAATGGGAATATTTATGAAAGTTTCTGGACTTGTAGTGTGCAATATTTCGTATATTTTTACATTACACCATTGCTTTGTGTAGTTTTAAACCCAATTGTATCATACTTGCTTGCGGTATAATATTCAAGGCGAAATTTTTAGCTTCTTTTTCGTTTTACTTAAATCGTTCACCCATCATGCACGAAAAAAATATATATTCGTGCGTGAACATAGAATAGATATTAGATATATAGAATAAAATATCTATTCCATCTTCATGTATCAGCATAATATCTCTCTATATATTTCTCTTGCGTGGCGCTAAAATAAGGCTGAATTTATAGCCTGCCGTTTTGCAATAACCACAGTAGCACTATTAATTTTCCATACTGCATTTCACTACATAAAATAGCGTCATAAAAGAAAAATTTCAATGGTTTTCATAAATGAATTAAAACGATTCTGTTTACTTATGCATTACTCGCGTAAGAGCAGAACACAGATTATTTATTGAGAAATAATATTAAGTAATCTTTGTAAATAAAATGACAGTCAATAATCTTTTATAGTAAGCAATATGTAAGACAAAATGTTTCCGAAGAAGATAATGACTTCATTCGGAAAACAAAAGAGGCATTTTCATCCATGAATTAAAATATTTTTTAACCATTTGGAAATGGTTGTTGTTTTCGGTCGAGGATGGGGCCAAATTATGCTCGAATTTTATTTTTTTTTTACAAAATTCAACGATGTTCTTTACTTTTAGAAGAATTTTTATTTGAATAGGTAATCGAAAGGCATAAAATCGTTAAAAATTGAAAAAGTTACAAAAGGTGTAGGTGCAAATTATCAGATATGGAAAAATCTAAAGCCAAAGAGCGACGCCGAAATGAAAATCGTCTTGTAAAGCAAAAATGGAGGTCTTCAACTCATTATGAAGACCATGAAAATCGAGGTCTTCAAGTGATTATGTAGCCCATGAAAATCGATTACTGAATAAAAAACGAACGCGAAAAAGGAAACAATCTAATGTTTAATCGATTGATAGTAAAAGAACATGCCTCGAGGGGCTCCAATCCACTAGCCACGGCGTTTTACAATCGGTCGATTCTAACCGGGAAAAATTGAGCTCAATGTAGGTAATTTGTCGCAATCTGTGGATGATTCGGTGGAACTGCTTCCGATTTGTAAACTGTTTTTCTTCCCGAAACAGGACTTGGAGAGTTTATCGATGAAGGTTTTGGTCGTCTGAAATTTGATCTTTGTGATCTGTTGTTGAAGAGGATGCGACGGAATTTGGTGGACGAAATAAATTCCAAATGATCGTTTGTAATCTATTAAATTACATTTTTTAAATTTTATCTATAACTGTGTCAGTGATAACGTCATATTCCTGATCCTTATTCCTGCACATAAACAGACCGGACTCTTGCTATTTATTTAAAAATTCTTGGTATATACAAAAAAATAAAATACTCCTGAAAATTACATTATTTCCAATTAATTAAAATGAATATTTGATGAAACTCAAGAACCTTAAAAGAATTGCTTAAATGCGCTCTAATCTCGGAAGGGATGAATGGTTCTGATGGTGAAAATGATATCATATTTGAATGAAAGGATTCATTCTCATATGGACTCAAAAAGTATCATCTCTGTAGAATTTTTTTCAAACAAATAACTGATTTCTGGGAAAGATTTCATAGTGTGAAGGTATTACCTCCCAGAAAATAGTGCAGCAAAAGCCAGGAAATGCATAGGAACGGTTTGGTAGGAAATCCAAATGACGTCATAAGCTTTAGAGTTTATATAACTGAAATATCTTAGTACGATTTTGTCAATATGGCGTCATATTCACTATCCTTTACATCTAATTCAGAAAATTAAAGTTCAGAGCAAGAGCTGAGTTAAACACAATACGATCTTTTGGCAAATGTAAGAATAGCAATGACCATTGGTTCGTTTTACGATCACGTTATGCATTCAGAAAATCAGATTTTTGAAACATCAGAAAACGTGTTTTTTACGTTTTGTTAACTTGCCCAGTGTCTGAAAGATATTGTATTTTTCACGTCAAATGAATTTTAGATAGTGTTTGTTGATTTATGTTGAACTATCTTGGTATCAGGTAGTGTTTTTCCAAAAGTTTTTCGAAATAATTTTAAGCCGCGCTATACAGCATTATGCGCAATGAGTTCTAAATTAATTGTGTTCCAAGGTAATTTTTTCAGTTAATTATTTTACATTTCAAAAATTGGTAAATTTCATCATGTTAAAATGATTTATGCCTATTGGTAGCACTAACTAAATGAATTTTTAATTCTGATTTCAACAAAGTTTTCAATTACTGTTTTTTACCTTAATTTTTTTTTTTTTTGAAAATTTAAATTAAAAAGGTTTATGATAGTACTCATTATGGCTAGAGTTGCTGCAAAAAGTGTCGAGCAAGCGAAGCGAGCTAGGGGCGCGTAGCGGTCTCAATGGGAATTGTGTCGCAATTCACGGGGCTTGGCGAGTGTTAGTGAGCAGGGCGCAGAGTCTCCTATTAATTGAAAACACTCTTCACCAATCATCCCTAATAGAAAATACTTCGGATACCGTATTGTATCCGAAATCTATTATGTGTCCCTGTAATATAACGATAAATGTGATGCAAATAATATTAAATTGCAAGCATCTTGTGGTAAACCTCATTAATGTATGATATGAAAAACTGGTGGAACCAGAGAGAAAAGTAAAGATCGATCTAAAAAAGTTACAGTAAAAAATTCTCAAATAGTTTCAGTTAAAAAAAGTAAGTAGTGCGTAGAAAAGTAATGGAACCAGATTATCTGTAAAGCTCGTGAAATTACCCAAATTTTTGTTGATAGTTGAAAATGTGGACTGAGATTTACTGGTGCCTTAAAATCAATCAGGGAAGTAAAGGCATTTTTAAGTCATTTTGAATTCCACTCATTCATAACCAGTTTGAAAATTTGAGTTCATAATAATACAGTCGTGCGGAAAAGTTTAAGACCAGCAGCCAAATTTTGGCATTTTAATAGAAAGCATCATGTACGCCGAATATTACGCCATCTTATGTGTCAATTGAGCCAGATTCGTTCGCCTGCTATAAATAACTTCCCCGCTCTCACTCTTAGCCAGTTGTTTTGTGGTTTAACCATAGACGGTGCTGGTTCTAAATCTTTGTAATGGGAAAAAACCGTCACTTTCAGTTGAAAAAGGGCAGAAATCGTTCCCCTGCATAAAGTTTGTCTTTTCTGAACGTGAAATAGCTAAGAAGGTACATGTGAGCAAGACTGATATTCATCAAGCTGTGAGTAAGTTTAATATTTCGGGAAAGTACAATGACCTGAAGAGAAGCGGTCGGACAAGAAAAACTAGTTCTCTTGAAAACGTAAAGATGCAACATTAGAAAAAGAAAGATTACAGTAAGGTAGACGCTCAATAACCAAAATATTAAAAGGATGGGAAGTTTCTTCCCCGTTGTCACTAAAGGCTCAGCGATTGCAATCGCATTACCAATACGCTCTATGTAAATGTCCTATCTTGTATGTTAATCTATGGCATTGGTACTTCCCAACAATTACTCATTTCAATGAAGCGGCCCAACCGAAATTGTGAGGAACGCACAGAGACTTGGATTTTATATAAATAGATATTAAGTTTTAACTAAACAGTTTTCATGCCTAAGATACTTTTTGTACCCTGCATTGTTAACACTGCCCACTGAGAGTTCCAATTCTACACCCATTATTAATAGCATAAGTTAGTTAAACATCAGTCAATAGAAATTTTTTAACCTGTATAAAATTTAGGAAGTAAAAGAAAAAAAAAATAATAACATACCAAATTAAATTAATACTTGGAATTTTTTCCAGAGAGAAACATTTGCCTTGCATACAATATTTCAAATGAAAATCAAATTTCAAATTAATTGCTGAAAAGGTACAAAGACCAACCTAGTGAAAAAGATTCCATGCCCGGACTCGAACCCGATATATCAGTATAGCGCACTGACAACCTACCGACTAAACCACATGAAACGATACCCAGCCTAGAACTTTTCACTATTATAGGTTGGCAAGTGTATAAACAAGATGGAATATTTTTCCGTGAGAAACCAACCGACATGGGCAAACACACGTAACTTAATTAAATCCAGCATCGATTGAAACTATATTAATACTTGGAAATTTTTCCAGAGAGAAACATTCACCTTGCATACAAAATTTTAAATGAAAATAAAACTTCAAGTTAATTGCTTAACCAATCAATAACCAACCAATTAATTGCTTAGACTTGCCAACCTGTAATATTAAGAAGTTCGCTTCTGGGTATCGTTCCATGTGGTTTAGTTGGTAGAATGTCAGTGCGCTATACTGATGACCCGGGCTCGAGTCCCGGCATGGAATCTTTTTCACTAGGTTGGCCTTTGCCCCTTTCAAGCACTTAATTTGAAATTTAGTTTTCATTTGAAATACCAAATAAAATTCCGGCATAATATTTTTTAGAGTAAGTTTATCGATAATTTTACGTAATAGATAAAATGGTTTTGTAAAAAAGCATTCAATTTTTCAGTGTGTAAATAAAGACTTGAATAAATACATACACTCCCATTTTTTAGATTAAAATCGGTGGAAAAACTCGCATTTAACTTTATGATATGAGCACTCTATTCAAAGTATGATTTTTGAATTGCGAAAGAGAAATTTACCATACAACAACGTACCAAGATTCAATCGATTTAAAATAGAAGTTTAATTTTTCTTATAAATAAAATAGATATAAGATTGAGTAAAGTTATCTGACGAGGTCAGACAACTATACAGAATTATAAATGAACAATTACCTGTCAACATTGGAGGAATGGTCCGAAATTCAGCTTGCACGGCCCCCTTAAACATTACACAATATGGACTCCCAAGCTGTGATTACATTTACATCAGCATTCTAAACTTAGCAGGTTATGTTACAACTTTTGTTTAACTGATGATTTTGGAGTAAATGCAGAACCGTCCTTAGCGAAAGCTAGGCCATCTGCAACAACTTTTGAGACACCCTTGTCTTCCCTTCTTCTGTTTTTCGAGAAACGTAGGTGTAAATCGTTGCAAAATTAATTAATCCCCTTCAGTTCTCACCAATGCCTCCAATTTAGATGATTTTTTCTAGCTAACAGAAATTTCGAATAGTAACTTTTGCTTTAGTTAATGACAGACATTCCGTAATTGAATAAAGCGATGGCAACTGTTCGGAAATTATGGTAGATACTTTGAATAAAAAAGCCCGCATGACATACACAGTGACTCACCTAAGATTACGCTTTTTAGGGGGGGGGGGTATTTTATTTTAGTAGAAGTTATACAGACGCGAGATAATTTCCTATGAAAATATTCGGACTGGGCTCGGACTATTAATTTTCCTGCAGTATTGGGCCGGGCCGGGAATTCATTCTTGTTGTGTCATGCCGGAGCAACATTTCTTTTTTCTTTTCCTTTTCACAAAGTAGTGATATTGTACAGTCGTTAAAAGAAAGAGAGAGAGAAAGAGAATATCCGTACTGTTTAATCGCCAAATTTCCGCAGAGATGCAAAAGCTACTGTTCGACTGGCAATTGTGTCTGCTTTTCTAATTTGAATACAAATTTTAAAATAGGAGACATCCACATATAAAAAGTTCTTTATACCTTGAATTTTCCAATAGTTATACTAACTTCTGGTACCAGTTTTTAGTTCTTTTGATCAAGGTAGCCCGGAAAAAGGTATCGATTGTATGCTTTTCCTGAAATGTTCGTAGAGTTAGATGAATACAAAGTTTGAGGATGATAAAGTTAATTTTATGACAAACTTTTATTTATATCTTCTTTGAAAATCATCCGATTGTTTTTTTCAAATGAGACAAAGAATAAACACAAAGATACTTCAAGCATTTTTTTGTCACACCAAAAACAAATTTTGAATTATAAAAATCATTGATAAATTCATACTAAAACACTAGGAATAATGATATACATTAATTTTTATAGAAAACAATCCACAATTTTAGATCTCGTAGATAAGTTTTACTTTTTGCCATGTAAAAGGACCGCCTCCTGTTATCAAAGTATCCACAAAAAAGAATATATTAGATTATAACCACAAAACTACATGACATTTTCTTACATAATAACTGAGTTTGTTTTTACACTAAACAATTGTGTATAATTTTTCGGAAAATAATTCAATGTTTCCGATACATCTCTTTGTAAGTTATTATTATTTTTTTTAATTTTATGTATAAACCCCTAACACATTTTCTTTTTTAAATCTACGAAAATTTAACAAAATTATATAAGCAATACTTTCTACCGGGCTACCTTGATTCAGGGGATATCAAATATCGCGTCAAAAGTGGTTGTTACTATTTTAAATTTTAAAGTTACCGCAATTTTTAATATGTAAACGACATTTATTGCAAAATTTATATTTATATGCGTAACTTAGACAAAATTTCGAGTCGAAGAGTACGTCTTGTATCTCTCTGCGACAGTTTGAAGATTACAAAAAATGGGTGTTCTCCTCTTCTCTTTGTTTTCTTTTTTGACGACTGTACATTTCTTAACGAAATCTAGAATTTTTTTAGCTTAATAAATTAAAGAGAATTTTTTTTATCTACTTTCTTTTCTCTGAAGAGCTTCAAAATTAAGACTTTTTTAATCATACTTTTCTTTTCTTCTACACTGTTTAATTTTAATCATCCAGTCTCGGAACGCTAATATCGAGTTTCACATATTCTATATAATTCCGTGGGGCACGCTATTTTCGCATTCCAGTATTGCCAGTGGGCTACTGCTTTTTTATTCAGATTGCTTGATTCCCACCGCTTTTTTAAAAGCGTATAATTCGACTTATTCTCGCATTATTTAATCTATGATTAAATAAAGTGACTATTTCTACTTCAAAAAAAAAAGTGGTGGGAATCAAACAATTTGAATTTTAAAAAAGCAACCCACTTGTAACAATTAATAATATTCCGCGGTTTTATCCAAGGAAATAAAAAAAGTTGCTCGCGGCTGGAGGGTTAATGAGTCTTGATTTGAATGCAATTGTCGTATGTGATAATTAATATTGTAATTCCAAATACCATGGCTTGTGGACGTATAATCTGAAAAAGGATTCACTTTAAAATGTTTTCTTTATTCTGTATCCAATAATCTTTTTAATGGTTTTAATTGTGGGATAATATTGGCTAAAAAGAAATCTGAGATTTGTATAGAAATTGAAGACCTTAATTTAAGGATTTATGCTCAACCTCAGGCCGGAACCGAGCTTTTAAATTTTACATCTGGTTAGGATACTTTTTACTGGAGCAGGTTGGACCTGTGTCAGAAAATTTCAGCACATGGAGACCTTTAGTATACTTACGAGCCATTTGGGAGCAAGAGATCAGTGATCAGCCGAGAGTCAATTCAAATTATTTTGTGAAGAAAAATGTTAATTCATTTAACTGATAATTTAAGCAGAAAGAGAAATCGAAGATAATGGTAAATATGTTTATGTATTTGACTACGGCGGGACATATACGCCCCATAGGCCAAAAACAGAGTAACCACTGTCGAATATTTTTGTATTCCATTCGTATTTTGTATTCATTTACAATTATTTTCTTTTTGTGGTAAAATTCTTTTGAAATTGTCATTGAAGTATACGACAAAGATTTTTTTTTTTTTTTTTTGAAAAATTGGTTGAATTAGAATTGAAAACAATATTCGCCAGTTTCTGATAAAAGATAAATTTGTAGCCAAAGAGTTAATTGATTATATTACTCGATCAGTTTACTTCATAATATGGCAGTAATGAATGTAATAAAGATGAACATTTTGACGTATAAGTTCCATTCTTTCTTTAATTATAACATTTTTAAAGTTTTTGACTTAATTAGAAAGTATATTAAACATGTTACTATTTTCATTTTAATAAGAGGAATTCAAAATAGGTCAAAATCGGAGTAAAAATCAATATTTCCCGAAAACAAAATTCTCTAAAAGCATTTAAAATCATTAAACTTAAATATATATAGATCGGGAAGCGGCCGCACAGACAATTACTCATCCAGTGAATTTTGAGTGAATTCGTGTGAACGGCTGAAATTCTACGATTAGACAGAACTCGATTAGCATATTAGAATGCAACTGATCTGACAAGGCATATCTTGGTGTAAGCCAGTTGCAGACCCGATGTTAGTTGATAATCGGTAGATTTATGATTGTGTTTTCTTGCATGAAGACATGGAAGACTGGTAGCAGGAAAACACTATGGTAAATCTACCAGTCAAGCACTAAAATCGATTTTATAGGTGGTTTCCACCAAGAAATGGCTTGGAAGAACAGCTGCATTTTAATATGCGAATCTAGTTTTAAATGATCCTGGAATTTCTGCCGTCAACTCAATGGGATGATGAATGTCCTGTATTTTATGTCACTATAAACGGAAAACAGTGCCTTTAGTGCCAGAAAACGCCAAAAATTCATAAAATTAAAAGTAGCATAAATAAGTAAGTATTTGTCACGCAAAAATTTAATTTGTACCGTGAAAATTTATGTTAATGGTATGGCATTATCAAAAAATAACATCGATACGCCCCAAAATTATTTCAAACATTCTGTTTAAAGGCCTCTTAATTAAAACGCCCGTTGCGTTGGTAGGATAGATAGCGATTGGTTATACATTACAGAAATAACAAATTATTGAAACATGTTACTAATGCCACTGTGGAACGATGTAAACTGTTAACGAAAATATCTGTACTACCCATCTCTATTGTATAATTATTTACCGAAGAAAAGTAGGAGTGATCACTTTATTTTTTCCAGAATTTGACACGGGAAGGGGCATTCTTTGTCTCTTGCCAAAGAATGATTTCATACCCCATTCGTCACTGCCTGCCAGTGTAGATTTTGGAAATGAAACAGGTTTTTTAATTAATCTTTATAGATCTTATTTATAATACAAGCGAATTAGGCTAATTTGCAGAAAAAGTGATTCGTTCTGGTATATTCTTAAATGTTTTTTTAATCGTAAAAAAATATGAAGAATATTAGGTGCGGCTTTTACAATTTGATTGTTATCCGTTCAATATATTGGTGAAATTAAAGAGATAATCAGCTTATATAACGCAATAAATATGAACAATTTCTTTGTTCTTGTATATCTTCACTGAACTTATCAGATTATTCCAAATAAAGTACTCGCATACGTTATAATAAAAATTTTAAGAAAAAAGAAAGAAAATAAATCTCCAGAAATGTATACAGATAACGGAATTAAATACCACACACGAGAAGAAGCTACAATAGGCACACATTAACAACTCACTTAAAAAATATATTTTAAAAAAACTGATCAATCCCTTTTCTTTAAATTTATTATTTTCATTAGTTTTTTCTGTTGACATAGCGTTTATATTAGTAAGTAAGTAAGCACCCACCCTGGGAACCCGCTTTTGGCTTATGGTTAGGTGTAACCCCCAAGCCCAGGGCAGGGAAAAGTTTTACTACCTGCGGAAACAAGCCCAGAACCCCAGTCTCCGGGAAAGAAGACTTCAGAACGACCCGCCTGACACGCCGAAGAGAGCACAAGAGGCAAGTGACGTGTCCCCGGACCGCCTGTGAAAATTTATGATTATTTAAGATGGCGATTCTTTACCAATCACAATTGGCTACCCTATTGTTTCAGGGCGAGCCTAGAAATATATTACGATTATGATTTATATGTTTTGGAATTTACGTACTATTTGAAAAAATTTTAAGTATTTACATTCATCTTTTCATTTGATAAGAAATATTTTTTTCCCTTTTTTTCACCCTTTTAAACAAAAATATTTATACATATTTACAATATTTCTAGTGGTATTTAAGTTCTTAAAAATAAAATAATCTCAAAAACACCCTTCCATACACCACGTGGACCCATGACATGTCCACCACAGGCAATCAGAAGAGGTAATTATTGAATGTATTTATATTGAATAAAAGAATAATGGCTATTGAGAATATCGTAGTTAGCATAAAGTTTTTTAAGTTGTGCCGGGTCATTAATTATTTTTAGGATGTCCTGAAGGATTGTCGTTTCTGTTCTGTGAAATTTAAACTTCATGAATTTGCAGTTGCCGAAAATGTAATGCATCGGGTCTCCTCGACCACCACATTTACAAAGGTCGTCATCTTTTTTGCCGATATTATAAAGGAAAGACGGGAAGCTGCCGCGGCCTGTTAAAAAGTAAATAGATACTTTATCTTTTGAAATTATTTGGTTCTGAACTTTTGGTACCAGCCCGTGCGTATATCTGCCACCCCCTGAGTGATCCCAGTTGTACTGCCACCTGTCCAGTAATTGGGTTCGAATACATTTTATAAGATAGGACCGAGGCAATTTAACTCCTCGATCCACTGGTAGGTCACAGTACTGGGCGGCATCATTCGCCAGCTCATCCGCCAGTTCATTACCCGCTATGCCAATGTGGCCTTTTATCCAAGTAATGTAAAAAATTTTATTTTGATTTTGTTTAATTAAATTATGGATGTAATAAATTGAAGGGTTAGTTGGAAATAAATTGTCTAAGGCTTTAATAGTAGATTGACTGTCACTTAATATTTGGAATTTTGTATAAGGGGAGTTAATGGCCCAATTAATTGCCGAAATTATTGCGTGCAGCTCCGCCTGAAAGATTGAATTTTCTGCTCTCAGTTTGACTGTTTTTTCATAAATTTTAATGTTATGATTGTAGGCTACCATTGCATATGCTGTGCCAGAGTCCACCTTAGAACCATCTGTGTAAATCGAAATAAGATTAGTTTTTGTGATAATTTTGTCTGTAACTATTAAGTTATTTAAATGAATTTCCGGATTTATTTCATATTTTAGGATTTTATTTTCTATATCATCTTTACATATTGGTTTGGGTTCTTTAAGTAATAAGTTTTTATTGTGTAAAATATTGTATTTTAGATTTTTATATTCCAGTGTTATTAAGATTGGTGGTATTCCTAATAGGACCTGTAACGTATGTGTTGCAACATTTTTATATGTTTTGGTTATTGACGTGAGACAAGTTCTTTGGATGGATTGGAGAGCGCGTTTATCTTTTATCCTGAGGTCTCCAAACCACACCTCCGAACCATAATCTATAATTTTTTCTAGTACTGCTATGTACCAGGTTCTAAGATAGCCTCTGTCCACCCCCCAAGTAGCCGAGAAGACCCGTTTAATGGATGAGGTTAGCTGTAAAATTTTGTTTTTTATGCTAGTTATGTGCTTGTCCCATTTTAAAGTCTCCCTATTAAACGTTTATACGAGTATACGTATAATACGTATTACACGGGTTACGGATTTCAGATACGTATAATATGGCTACGGCTGTTATACGTATAATGCAAAACAGCATATACGATACATCGTATATAAGATCTTACCCAAGCGGTTAAACGTATAAAGATCTAAACGTTTTTCATTCAAGGCAAGAAAATAGATGTTTTAATGCTTATCTGTGGATTAGAGACATTCAGAAATATCTTCTAGAGCCCTGCATTCTCGCGGTTTACTGGAGCCATCGCGGTTCTTTCCTCAAAGAACCAGGATGGCCTAGGGTTTACTTACCGTCTGGTTGTTGTGCTGGTACTTAAAAAAATCTGAATACCTTTCCTCAGTTTTGATTCTGGTTGTTTTCCCTAAAAACTGAGCTATTAATTATGAAATGTTTTACTATCAGTAGTGGGTAGCTCCAAAGCTACCTTTCACAGATCTGTAGCACAGCACCTTGATTCATTTGATTTATGGCATGGTCCCTTAGCGCGAAACATTATTTTTGCATGCGGCCACGGAAGAGAGTTAAATTTACTTTAAATTTTATAGTGACATTGATCAATCCGACTCCTGGTATGTTTTGAATCATACTTTTATTGTATTTAAGAATATAGTTTTCTAAATTTAAAATATTTTGAAAACATGCTTTATTCTAGAAAAGAAAAGAGAAGACAAGTCATTTTAAGCATGTGCAATTGCGTTCCAAAACCTGCAAGTCCATTATTTGCCAGTTTATAAGTAATCAAAATGTATAGGTACTTTATACAAAAAAGGATATTTGTCAATATTAACAAATTTTAAACGTAATGCCCTAACATTTTGTATAAAAAATACCATGAGTGTCATGATTAAAGAATTGATTTTCATTATACATTAACAGAGTAGAAAACATTAGTTCCATGGAAAGAATAACATTTACGCCCGAATGCAATCTTGAGTGTAACACACGTGAATAAAGAATTTTTAAAAGATTAAAAAGAAAAATACTTAACAAGGATTCACAATAAATCTGAAACATTTATACTCTCATTCTTTGCTCAAAAAGAGTTTAATTTTGCTAGTTACTTACAATGAATACAATTTGTATACATTATATACACAAAATATAAAAAAATACGGGGTATCTGATTTCAGTACCATGAGATGAACAAAAAATCTAAATAAATTCAAAGTAAAAATTTGCAAAGTACTTTTTGCAATTCACGGTAATAACTTTCGGTTTTGAAATAAAATACTAACATATTTCTAGCTTATTCTTCATTCAGTGACGCAAGACTGGTGAGGTCCATTTTTATTAAAAGTAAATACGATACTTGAAATATACGTATATTTTAAATATACGTATGCTTAAATATACGTTTAACCGATGTACCTTTATAAGTATCCGAATACGTTTAAACGTATATTTTAAGGTATTCGTATTTCATGAAAACGTATTATACATATATACGTATATCCTTTAAACGTATAACTGATATAAGCATCTCAACGGGA
Source organism: Maratus speciosus (assembly GCA_963932465.1). Taxonomy (NCBI): domain Eukaryota; kingdom Metazoa; phylum Arthropoda; class Arachnida; order Araneae; family Salticidae; genus Maratus; species Maratus speciosus. The sequence continues at coordinate 27,520,137 of OZ010786.1, forward strand.
GCACTAGTTTATATATATGTGGAATTTATTTTATTTTATTTTGCTTTGAACTCTTTAAAACATCTGTAGTACATTCCTGTCCTATAATTTGATTTTGTTACCCCTCTGCTTTTTTTCTCTGCTGAAAGTTTGTTTGTCTTTAAATTTAGTATATTAACTATTTTTTTCGCTTGCATAACATTTATATATTTATGTACTTTATTTTATTTATTTTACTTTCAGCAGTTCAAACCATCTGTAATACATTCCTGTCCTATAATTTGAATTTGTTTCCACTCTGTTTTTCTTTGCTGACATTGTCATTATTAAAATAGATTTTTTTACATGAATGAATTTGTTTTTATTATTTTTTAACTATCTGATAGAAAGAGAAGATAATTGTTTTTCCTACATGAAGTTATAGCAAAGTTTTCTTGCTGATTCAGCGAGTTTTTACAGAAAACGTTTTTCTTCCGGAAAATTAATGAACACTTCTGTCATCCGGCGTAATCATTTTACTATATCATTATTTCACTTCCATTTGTGTTGCTCTTTCAGTTTCCAAGTTATTCGGGATAAGAAGACTTTCCTATACAGTCAATATTATAAATAGATATATCTGAAATGAATGCGACGTCTTCTTAATAGATTAATATGTGCCTACACTTTAGTTTTGCTACTGGTAGAGCAGTTTTACATGATATCAGTTTCTAAATAAATTCTAGTTACTGCGAAAAAGCGCATTAAACAATTTTAAAAAGTACGCAGATAAAAGTAAGCAAGAAAGAAAAGTCATGCGTACAGCATAGATTATGAAACACTTTCCAACACTCCCTGAAAGCTTTAACGAAACTTCCTTACTTACGGAAATAAGGTAAATAAAATAACTAAGTAAACATTTAAAAGTCTGATTTCGGTAGTTACCACCCATAGCCAAATATGCATCCCAATTCTTTTGAACAGCCCTGTATTTGATCTGTATGTTGATCTATATACTTTATAAAGGGAAAATTTAGATTAGCAACAAAACGTATAACAGGTTGAAATTTTTCTTTCAGCAATATATACAATTAATTTTAAAAATACTTGAATACCTTTGTACAGCTCTGTAGTTTTCCTAGTACATTTATTACACGCCACTATTTAGCTAAAATTTAATTCAAACTGAAACACTCTTAAAACTACTGAAACCACATTTCCAGAAATTATCATCCATAGACGATATGTATCCAATTCTTTGCGTGACCCTGTATATCATTTTATCTGTATTCTACAAACTTTTTTTAAATAAACTAAATGCAGTTCAGCTTACAAATGCATAACTCATTTAAAAACCACTTTTAACCAATTTGCGCTCATACCCAGTAACTCATAGAAATTATTTTGTGTAGCCCTGTATATGAATTATAGCATTTATACACACCATATAGTATGCATAAATTTAGTGAAACATAAATGAGCATATCATAATTAAAAATACATTTCCAGCAATCACCGCTAATGTACAGTACTTCTGATACAATATATTATCTTCATATACTATGTGAAAACTTTTGTGTGTCCCTGTAAATACTATGCACTTCGTAATACACATGAAATAACTTATAGTAAACCTCAGCGACGTATATCAATTTCATTATATGTGAAATACTTTAATATAATTAAAATAAGCCGCAAACAATTCTCCGCTTCCTCCCTATATCATAATGTAACGGAATTCTTTTGTGTGGCTCTGTAAAAGAATAACTATTATTTGCACTGCATGTTATGCAGAATGCATGATTTAATGCACTTAATAAATGCATATCAATTTTGTTATGTTTAGATGCGTGTAACATCATTAAAAATCTTTTTAAACGATTTCTTCCCATAGGCCCTAATGTAACGGGAAATTTTTGACTGTCCCTGTAAATGAACTAAACATGCTACAAACTTCATTTGAAATAGGGAACGTGCTATGGTAAACTTCAATAACCTTCAAAAATTTCAGGGCAGTCCGAGTATATTTAAGGGAGTTAGAGCGCAGAAAGACGGACAGACGGCCATACGGACAGACGGCCAGACGGGCAGACGGACAGATGGCCAGACAAACCGAAGTCATAAACACTTTTCAACTTTGTTGGAAAGTGTTAAAAAGATCTGGAATAACGTAATTTGGGGGAAGATGCAAGTTTGTCCCTAGTACTTTTATTTGTCAACAAATGACAATAATGATCGGCTTGTGCGAGTCTTGTCCCAGTGTGCTCGTGGTTTGTGAATTTATCTTAATTTCTTACCTTTAATTACCATTATTTTTTGATCTCGTGAGATCGTTTTTATCTGGTGAATAAAGCTCTTATAATATTCCCTTGCTCTTATTTAAAGTTTATAAATGTGTGTTTTATTTTAAATGAAATATTAGCAATATAAGTGTCTTCCACATTCTGTTACACACACAAGACAAGCAGAAGCGGTCATAATGTTGCAGCAATACGGAGATAAGTGTATGTGGCATCTTGATTCTATACTTGGGGGAAGACGCAACATGGTTCAGAAATAAGCTAAAATGAAGAAAAAAATTAATTATTTTCTGTCTTCCAAATCACATTACCCAGTACTTATAGACGATCACTCATTTTTCAAACCATTAAAAACATATTGGCCACAAGCACTGCACGCCTGAATTCACAGTAAGCCATATTGTAAACTTTCAAGACATCAGTTTTAATCTCTTCTGGAGACAGCTTGGTGCAAGGCAACCACAGTTGGAAATGGCACTTCTGGGTTTTTAGTTACTGGGATTTATCCCTATGACCCACAAGCGATCCCAGAACATGGGTTTGATATCTCTTAGGATTCCATTAATGATAAAGCTGTTGCTTCCACAAACAACACATGTGATAATAGGCCCACACCAACAGTTGCATCCACCAACAGATCTAGTGGCATTTGATCGTCACCAGCAGTTCCCTCAACCAACACAGAAAAAGAGATTTTCTGTGTCGAAGCAATTAGTCCTATTCCTCAAGTCAGAAAACCTAAACCATCTGGGTATAATAAACAAGCAGCAGAGGATTTAACTGTTTTAGAGAGAAGAAAAACTGCGTTGAAAAGGTTAGAGAAAATCGGGAATAGGTAAAATAAATAAAAAGAAACCTTCGTAAAACAGAAGTAAAAGAGACGTGTAAGCGCGTCTTCCTCAAGTGAAGAAATTCCTCTGGATACCAGTGCTGATAGTTTTGATGAGGATAATGATGATGATTTTTGTGCTGTATATAAAGGATATTTTTTCGCTGAAAAGATCTCTCAAAAGTGGTTGGATTCAGTGCATCAAATGCAAGAAATTGTTGCCCGAAGATTGCAATGGTGATCATTTGTACTAAATGAAATGTTGTGCAGGCTTGTACCATTATTTGTTTCAGCAAAGTAAATTTGAAAAAATGACATCCGTTTACAGATTTGTTTGTTTGACCACAGTTATTGTTAGTTCACAGGTAATGTTCCAATATTAGTGTTATTTTTCTTATTTCCTGTGCTGTGGCATCTTCTCCTATAACAGGTGGCATCTTCCCCGTATATATGGTGGAACATTCCACAATTACTTCCACAATTATTTAATATTACACTTGTCAACCATTTAAACACTGGGAAAGGAATTAATGAGTGTACGTAATCAATTGAATATTAAAGAGTATGGTGGTACATCTTTTATTTATCTTATCATTTCAATTTTGGCTCTACTAAGCAAAACATCCTATTATGTGGCATCTTCCTCCGAATTACCTTACAAGTATTTGTATTATTATTTACGACAAATTTGGATTAAAAAAATCTACTAATTCAATGGATTGCAAATATTGTCAGAATAACTGAACATAAATAATATACAGTGAAACTGCCATTTAGCGAAGCATCATAGATACACTTATAAACCTTCATTATAAAGAAAATTCGTTAAATAGAAATCAACTTAAACGTTAAATAGAAATCATGAAATTTTTATAATAAAATGCATAAAACGAACAATACACAGACAATAGAAATACTGGAAAAATATTTTTTAATTCGAGCAGTTACCTATCTTTTATACAATGTAGACATATGAGAAAAATTTAATTAGAATAATGTCTAAAAAAAGTACTTAGTAAAGAGAGGTAAATCATGGTAAAGCATGGCGTACCTTTTCTCATTTTTTTCAGTATTCCAAATCCTTAACTTTAGAAAAGTCTGAAATATTGCTAGGTTTATTATAAAAAATACACTGTTCATGAAAATTCACACTTTTGTAAGTATCCGAACAATTCATCTGTAACATTTTCGTGAAACTGGAATCCCTCCTTATTATATTGAAGGTTTTTACTATTTCTTCTTTTGGAAGTCTTTAAATTTCTTCTTCATTATCATCTTCGTCGCTTGCTGTAGTTTCGTCACTACATTTTATTACATTTTTCAATACGTCATCGTCAGTAGGATATTTAGTTGTCAAAATGTCTTGATCAGCGTTGAGAAAGTTGGAAATTTCTTCCACCATTTTCAAGCCCTCCCATGTCTTTCAATTGCTGCCATTTTCCCTTCAGATCTGACAAACAGGTATCGGATTCAGAAACATCTAATTCGGTATCAATTTCGAAGCCGGCTTTCTCAAAACAATTGTGTACGGCCGATGAGGTCACGTCACATTCCCAACCTTTCATTAGCTCTGATATACAGGGTGTATCAAAAAAGGGGGGCAAAACTTTACGGAGTGATAGAACGCAGATATACAAGCAAATTTTGTCAGAGAATGTATGGTCGGAACGTAAGCGGTGATAAGTAAAAAGGTAATTTTTACTGTCGCAGTTAAAGATTTAACACCAAGAATGAGAGGAGATACTTCGGGAAACAATCTATTAACAGGAATGCAATTAATGTACATGCTGGCAAAAGTTTCTCAAAAGATCATCTTCCGCTAGCTGTAAAGCACGCTTCACACCTGCGGGATAGGGGCTGATGCACATTTGTGAAGACACCAGGCATTTCCCGAATATCGGCAGCAACAACCGTTATCCTGGCAACTATATTCATATCGGTTTCAATGAGGCACTCGTAGATTAGGCTTTTCATATGGCCACTCCCTTTTAGCTTCTCACCGCTTTAACCCTTAAATGCCTGATTTTTCAAAAAATCATTGTAATACTGTTTCTCGGCTTTCATTTTTTAAATAAATCATGAGAAAAATATTTTAAAAAATCATATTTTGTTTTAAGTATAGTTTACGGCTAAAAAACAGTTTGTTCCTAATCGGCAATACTGGTGTTTAATTGAAAAAATAATTTCCCTTGATAAAATTCTACAATATTAAACACACAAGAATTTTAGGAACTTGAATAAGAAATAACTTTTACTTGCTCACTGTTGGTCAAAATAGGGTATTTCGCAAGCTTTCAAACAAAACAAAATGAACAAGTAGAAACATTTGAAAAAATAAATTTATCTTTATTCTTAAACAGCACAAGTGTTGCCATCTAAATGTTAAAAATCGATTTAATAATATTTTCAGACTGCATTTTATCGGCAACATTAGGCATTATAGCTTCAATATTATTCTAATAGTATTTTAGAGCCTAAATTGGGTATGTTGCCGAAAAGCAACACCAGGCATTTAAAGGTTAATAACCACTTTACAAAAATATCCGAAATCATCCATGATTTCTTATTGAAATCAAAGTCTACCTCTAATGATTTGGAAATGATTAAATAAATTAATAATTTCATTTTCATATAATCCGCTTAAATAAATTCATACAGCAAATTATCCATTTGAATGCTCTATATAAGCACGAAAGGGGAATAAACTTCGTTATATGGAATATATTTTTCGTAATATGGAGAATAATTTACATGTAAATGGTGTTCAGCACAAAACTCCGTTAAGCAGAAACTTCGTGAAATAGGAACTTTGTTAAAGGGACGTTCCACTGTATTCTTATAAAAATGTACATAATCTTATTTTATCTGGTATTCCTGTTTTTGTCAAATAAAATCATTTAAAATATTTATTTTTAGAAATACATATCTTGAAAACCATTTTAAAAGATCCATGCACAAGCTATAAAATTTAATTCTCAAATGAATTCTAAAAAAGTATTAAAAAAGTAATAGAAATTTTACCATACATTACGCGAATATGAAAGTTTTAATGGCACGCATTAACTTTAAGTGCAGAAACAAAACTAATGTATTTATACATAGAACAAACAGATATTTTGTACTTTCTAGCTTGTTTAATTTAGTATACCATATTTTAACTTTAAATTCGTTTTTTGTCAATATTATCGAAAAGAAAAAATTATTCTAAAAGCTTTATTACAATCATCAAATTTTCAGTTTTGTCTCCAATTCTCCTTTTCTTTTACTTTAAAGCTTTTAAATCCCCCAAAAGTTTCTAGAATCTTTTCAAGAACTTCAGAAATTTCCATTTGAATTCACTTTATTCATGTTCATTCTGATTATATAGGAATGATTTTTAATACTAAATAATTATGCTGATTTAGCGGTATAATAAGGCTAAACAAAGAATAAAATTTTTTGGTTTTTAAATAACATTAAAAATAAGAAATTATATAATTTGAAAAATACCTAATCTATGATGTCTAAAATAGCATATATATTATTTCTGTTGTCACCATCCCTTTTTCTAAACACACAAATAAAACACACAGAGATGAATGGGGTATCATTTGAAAGGTTGTCGAACCGGAAACTGACATAGTACCGTCACTTTTCGTTAAAATACGTTGTTTAGTTAAAACCTGCAGTTAGGGGAAACATGGGCTAGTTGGCTAGATGGGTAAGTAATTAAATAATATTTAAATCGTAATTCGCTTGTTTTTGGATAGACAGCGCAATCAGTCAGAGAGTATCTTTCTTCTAAGCTTTTCCTTTTCTAAAAGCTTTATTACAATTATCAAATTTTCAGTTTCGTCTCCAATTTTCGTTTTCTTTTACTTTGAATCTTTTAAATCCTCCAAAAGTTTCTAAAATCTTTTCAAGAAGTTTAGATATTTCCATTTGAATTCACTTTATTCATGTTCAACCTGATTATATAGGAAAGATTTTTAATGCTAAAGAATTATGCTGATTTAGTATATAATAAGGCTAAACAAAGAATAAAACTTTTTAGCACTTTTCAACATAGTTGAAAAGTTTTTATGAATTCGGTTGTCTGTCCGTGATGTAACTGACGTAAATAATGTGATACTCCTATGAAACGTAAATAATGTGATACTCCTATGAAAAAGTGACTATTCATTCACTCCTATAAAAGAATGACTATTTACTCATACCAGGGGTGAAAAAACGCACTCCTTTAGCAAGAGTGAATAGTCACTCCTCCGAAAGAGTGATTTTTCACGCCTGCTTAGAGTGAATATTCGCTTGCCAGGAGTGCGTATTCACTTTTTCAGAGAGTTAAAAATTCCAATTTTGCTCAAAGTGAATAGTTACTCCTTTTTATTTAGAGGGTAGGAAATTTTTTTAATACTAAAAATTATGCTGATTTAGTATAATAAGGCTAAACAAAGAATAAAACTTTTAACACTTTCCAACATAGTTTAAAAGTTTTTATGAATTCGGTTTGTCTGTCCAATTGTCTGTCTGTCCGTCTGTCTATCTGTCCGTACTCTAACTGGCGTGAATATATAGTCCGATAGCCCTGAAATTGATATATGTTATTGAAGTTTATTGTGGCATGTTCGGTATTGAAAATGAAGCATGTAGCATTTACGGTTCATCTACAAGGGCACTCAAAAGAATTCCGTTACATTGCAGGGTATGGAGTTTGTATTTTAATGATATTACACAATTTTAAACGTATCGAAATTAATATATATCACTGAAATATACTACAAAATTTTTTCTATAGAATATGGTGTGCGTAGAACTTATCGTTTATTTACAGAGACGCACACAATAATTCGGCTGTGGAAGAAAATGAGAATTGAACTATCGAAGCCTACGAACAATAATTGCTAGAAGTGCGTTTCCAGTTGTGGTATGCGTTTTCAAATTTAACATTACTTGGTGTATATATATTCTATAGACAATATACAGGTTCCCACAAAAGTTCTCAACAATATCCGTTTATTGGCGAAAATTCCTGAAGGAAAATTTTCAAGTGAATTTACGTTCAATTGAACTAACTTTTATCATACTATGTAGTATACATACATGTCTATAGATCATATACATGACTGCACAAAAAGAATAATGACATAGAATATGTAAATGAACTTGTTAGCTAATAGTAAAAAAGAACACACGTCATAAGATTGAAAAATCAATTCTAAAGAGTAAACATTAACTTGTGATACCACTTGAAAAAAAAACATATTTTTTTAGTAATAACAAGGGAGTCATTCTCAAGAGTCATTCACGTCTGTGAACAAAATATTTAAAAGAGCCCGAGTATAAAAATTCTAACTACATTTAACTGAATCTAAATCCATGTAATACACAACTTTGTTTGCCTTAAATTGGCAATTTTTAAGGTAGTTTTAATGCACGGAGTTCAGATATATATTCTATATTGCCAATGAGCTACGTGGTCTATATTTTAATCGGAGACATTAATAATTAAACATTGTTTTTTAATTCGCGAAATGATTGCAAAGGGCAGTAAAATGTTTTTAGTACTGCCACCGAGCAAAATTACTGCATCCGTTGTCTATATTTTAATGAATGTCTAAGGAATGAATCGCATATAATTTACCATCGCTGATTGCTGGGTGATACAATTTTCAACACAAAATATATGGAAAAAACATGCATATCTCTATGTAGCTCATCACTCAAGTAGTTTTTGCTTTTCACAATCTTTTCTAAAAAGCTTAATCATATATGTAGCTTTGTCGAAAAAATTAAATCTCTGAAAATTGAAAAAAAAATGGCTGATTTTAATGAAAGATTATCAGGATACGGGTGAGTTCAGTCCGGAAGTATTACACACTTGATCTATGGATTTGTATATATACAACATATCTACCCTATATATATATAAAATCCTAATGACGCGAATTTATGAAACGTATTTTATGAAACGACTGAAATGAAACGAATTTATAAAACGATTCTATGAAACGACTGATTAAACAACTGATTATGTTTCAAGACGATTTCTCCTAAAATATGGAATACTTTGCAACGAAATTAACACCAAAAATACGTATTGACCCACAGATCTCAAAACTAGTATCAGAATTTTTCAATTAGACTTAGTTTTTGATATATTACTTTTTTTTTCTAATTTTAAATACTGTTCTCTAATGATGGCAACTCAAATTTTGATCATAACAGATATTTGTTTTTCATACTTTAGAATAGGTTATTATTTTAAACTAATTTGGCGACCAGTTTGGACTCCCTTAAATGTATGAAAAGAAATGTATCATGTTACTTTTATTCATAATTCAAATTAGTTGAACGATGTTTCGCCAAATAGAAAGATTCTGATAGAGAAATCAAGAACCCTGTATTATTATGTTAGCGGGACGTAGGTGATAAATCGCCAAACATTTTTCCCGTCGCATTTTTTTGTATTTCACTAATTTCATTAAAAATATAATCCTTTCATTCATTTTATTTAAAATACAAAACTTTCATTTAAAACTGAAACATTTAAAATTGATGGCTTTCACTTTTTTCTTTTTTTTTTTTTTTAACAAAAGAAAAAGAAAAATATTAAGCACAGATGTCATATACGGACCGGGGTACCTAATTGGTGCCAAAATGGGGTTATTTTGCTGACATGGTAACTCGGCTATTGTTGCTTATTTATTAATAAATGTTTATTTGAATTTATTTTCTTTTTATTTACAAAAAATGTTATAAATTATTTTGTTCTATACTTATTAATTAAACTTTTTTTTTATTTATCGCCCTTAAATTTTTGCAATCAAAGGAAATTGAATGGAAACCCGTTTACAGGGAGATCTGAACAGCTTTTTTCAGTATATTTCAATTTTCTTTAATATTTTAAAAACCGAAAAGATTAGCACGTTTTTAGATTCTGCGGTGTCTGAACGGGAGGTTGGTGAGCGTAGCTTGCAGAAGGCAGAGCCCCCTAGTCATGTTATAAATTAGTTCAGTTAGGAAACGCTTAACACAGTAGAAAATTATTTTTCAGCAATCACCATCAATAAACGGAAATATACTCGAATTATTTTGTCAAGCCCAGTATTCTATCTATGTAATTTATGCGCACCAAGTACCATGCAAACAAATTGTTAACCCATGTATGCTTAGCGTCCCATTTTTGGGACGTTTCGAATTTTAATAAATTTTTATAATTTTCTTCTTTTTCACAACATGAATATTGTATGAAGTAATTGTCTATAAATGCCTTTATCTATTACTGAGAGATGGTACCATAGGATTAATATTTATTTACTTAAATAAAGGCCTTTTTCTGTATTTATAGTTTTTCCATTTTTCAAGATAGCGAAATGTAAAAACTAAGTATATTTGTATTTTTCGAATCAAGGATCCAAATAAATAAGTCATAAATTAGGTTCTAGACTTCTTTGAAATATGTATTTTTTTAAATTGCGAAATTATATGTCCAAGCTTATTTTTTCTGCATGTTTGTAATATACAATTTGTAGGACGCTAGGCGCAAATGGGCACATACTTATATTAGTCATTTATGTGGCAGTTATTTATGTAAAGTCCTTTTCAGGGTGGTTTTGAAATAAATTGTTTTTTTGCTTCAAATACGATTATTCTTAATTTATTATTAATAATACTTATAATGTTATTAGTCTCTGTAAAAAAATAAATATATTTTTTAATAGTTCCTAAAAATACTAATTATAGTATATCATATACGATTTAAAAGCTTAATTTATATAAATTTAGACAAAACATATAATTATACATTTTTCCACATATGGATGTTCCCATATTTTGTGCGTTTACATTTTATCAAATAAATACAAAAAATATTTTAACGTAATATTTTTTAGTATTTTTACTTTCTTCTATCTTTACAAGAAGAAAGTATTGGATTCATGAAAATTTTCGAATTCCGGTTTCCGACGGATTTAGACGTTTTAGGGGTCAGAGATTCCAAAAAACATGTTTTTACAAAATGTCTGTCTGTGACTCTGTGAGTCTGTCTGTCTGTCTGTCTGTCTGTGTGTATGTGACACAAATTTTGTGGGCGCTCTATCTCAAGAACTAATGCACGGAATTTAATAAAAATTCATATTCAGTGAGTCCCTAATACAAATTGATGCTGATTAGTTTTTGGTGTAAATCGCTCAACAGGTGGCGCTGCTATGCTGCATTTTTCACGATTTTCGCAATACCTCTATCTCAAGAACTAATGCACGGATTTTGATCAATCTTCAGATTTAGTTAGTCCTTGATATGAATTGATGCTGATTACGTTTTGGTGTAAATCTCTCAACAGGTGGCGCTGTTATGATGGATTTTGTAGGATTTACACGATTTCCCCAATAGCTCTATCTTAAGAACTAACGCACGGATTTTCATCAAACTTCCGATTCAGTTAGTCCTTGATATGACTTGCTACTGATTATGTGTTGGTGTAAATCGCCCAGCAGGTGGCGCTTCTGTGCTGCCTTTTTCACGATTGCCTCAATAGCTCTATCTATAGAACTAATGGACGAATTTTCATCTAACTTCAGATTTAGTTGTATGTTGACACAAGTTGTTGTTAATTAGGTTTTGGTGTTAATCACCCAATAGGTGGCGCTGCTATGCAGGAATTTTCACGATTTTCGCTATAGCTCTATCTCAAAAACTAATGCACGGATTTTCTCCAAACTTCAGATTCAGTCAGACGCTGACATAAATTGTTGCTGATTAGGATTTGGTATAAATCATCTAATAGATGGCGCTGCTAGGCAGCATTTTGCTGGATTTAGACGATTTCAGCGATAGTCATATCTCAAGAACTAATGTACGGAATTTCACATCTTTAGAATCCTCATGAGATGCATAGATTGCCATTTAATTTTGGCAGTGTGATAGCGAATTTTGAAGTATTAACATGTATGAGATAGAAGAAAGTTTTGGGATTGGTACATCCGACTAGTTCTAGTTCATTTCGCAACGTTTTAAAGTGATTTTACCAACAAATTTGAGAAAACAAAAATTCAGGCATAAATGGGTTAAATTCAAAAAGTCATACTCCAACTGTAAACTCACTTCCACCTGTTATCGTTCACGAGGTGGAACCCGTCGAATTTCGACAAAAAAAAATGTTTACAAAGGAACTATTGCATGGAATTTATAATAGAACGACAACAATAATTACAATAAAAAACCCATTTTACACTTGTTAGTTTAACTCTCCAAAGACATATTTTAACCTAAGATTAACGAAATACTTTTTTCATAAACTTCAACTGTTAAAATTAATGAAAAATTAAACTTTATTCATATGCGTAATCAGTAGCATATAATCAAGATAAGTAATTTTGATTAAGTTATCAATTGATGCTTGGTATTATGGAATGAAAAATCAGCAAAAATGATTTCACCTTGACACAATCATAGAAATTCCCCCCCCCCCCCTTTAAATCTAAACCGAATCAAGTCATTTTCCACGTTTCACATCCATATTAATCATTTAAAATCATTTTAACGCGCAATAGGTTATTAATAAATACATTTTCAAACTTGAAGTCACGTTTGTCAACTATTACAACTTTCCATGTTAAAATTACCACTCGTGATTTGAAGTTTTAGTATAATCTCTGTACCTGCGTGTAAAAATTCCAGAAATTTTTTACTTTTAGACGTATTCAAGGGGAAATATCTCCTTTTATGAAATAAAATGATCGTTTTCTTTTAAATATAACGTCATTTTCCGTCGCTGAAATATTTTGCCTATGGACCATATTCTTCGTTTCGGTTCGAGACTATAAAAGTCGCCATTTTACCTTTTGTGACGTCACAGGAATATTGTCTCAAACTCAATATCAGCGAAATAAAAAAAATAGTGGAATATAGCAGCAGCATCAGGGAAATTGTGTCTTTTTTAAAGCGTAACGTCATTTTCTGTTAAAATTTTTAAAAAAGATATTTTTTATTGTAATGAGAAAATGGCATCAGTAAGAATACAATCAACTTTTTTCCTACTTCAGAAAAAGTCACATTTTGAGTACTGAAATTAAATGATATACTTCTGTGAGTTTTATTGACACACATTTAAATTGAAAAATATGGTAATAACTTATTAACCATACCACTTAAAATCAGAATTAACATTAAAATTTAATAAATAATTGAATAAATGCAAATTAAAGCCTGCATTACGTGTGTGACACTCTGCACGAAATCGCCCAGTACTGTATACTAAGAACTTTTGTGTGTACTTGTATTTAAAAGATAAATGCATATGATACTCAAACGCAAGTATCTTTTTGTGTACCTGACTGATGTATATCAATTTCAATATGTTCAAAAAAGTCTACCACCATTAAAATACATTGTGAACGATTTTTGCCCCTTTATACCATAATGTAACGGAATTCTTTTGTGTGTCCATAAAAAAGAACTTTGCGTGATACAGACTTCATTTTCAATACCAAACATGTCATAGTAAATCTCAATAATATATATCAATACAATGGCAATCCAAATATATTTACTTGAGTTATAACTCAAGCAGACAGACGGATAGACAAACCTCATTCATAAACACTTCCCAACTATTTAAGAAAGTATTTTAAAATCGACGTTCAAAAGGGTAAAATTTACAAAATAAATCTAGTTTACTGTTACCCAATCGTGACTTCTAATGGGCAAATTTATATTGATTGTTAGTATCTAATCTGAAAAATTGTAACAGGTTTACCATAAACAAGAAATAAAAATCATGCGTCCAAGCATAGATTATGCAACCCTTCCAGATTCACAAAACTTCTTGCTTAATAAGATAAAGAAGACACCTAGGTAAACATTTTGGAAAGCATATAACATTTTTGAAAATCAGATTTCAACAACCACTGCCCATAGCTGGGAAAGTACTCCAATTGCTTTGTGCAGCTCTGTATATGATCTGTAGATTTGCACAGATTCTATATATTAGGCTAAAATTTATTTTAGTAAGAAAACTTACAAGGGAAACACTTTTGGTGCTGCCCGCACTCAACATTGAGACCTGGTGCATTTTAAAGCCCTATATACAAAGTTAGAGAATCGAAAAAAAAATGTATGTTTGATATTTTTATTATTTTACAGCAGCATAACTTGCTGAAAAGGCTATTTTCGACGCCTAGTTGTCGGACTATTGACATAGAATTTTTTTTTTAAGAAAAGCATTTAAAAATATAAATTAGTCAATAATAAATATAAAATATTTTAAAAAAGTTAAAAAATTCCTTCAAAAACCTACGAATTTGATTTTGAAAAATTAAAACATTATAGTCATATTTTTGGCGGGTAAAAAGTTGGCATTTTTTTTTCAAAAGTAGAGTTTTCTGGCAACCCTAGCCGAATGTCAAAGCTACTTGTCGTGTGTGGAGTAAATAGTGTTTTGGACTTCGGTAGAAATTGTAATGTCTGACCTAATTAGGCACAGAAAATTTTCTAAACTATATAAAAATATTAATTTTCTTTACGATTACTTTTACCAAAAAGCACAACATTTAATCAAACAATACTTCATTTTAAACATTCGAATCTTTATTCCACCCGGCTTCAAAAGCAAACAGATTTCTTATTTTGTATTTCACTAAAAAAAATAATTTTCAATGATCTTGAAAGCTTTTAACAAAAAAAAAAATTACTGTTTATACATTTATCTTCTACATAGAAAACTAGTCGGATGTGGCAATTCTTCTATCTCATACATGTTAATCCTTCCTGAAAAATGCAGCATAGCAGCGCCACCGATTAGGTGATTTGCACCAAAATCTAATCCGCAACAACCTATGCCAACTTCTAATTGAATTTGAAGTTGATGAAAATCCGTGCATTAGTTTTTGAAATAGATCTATTGCGGAAATAGTGAAAAGTTCTGTATAGCAGTGTCACTTGTTGGGCAATTTACACGAAAACTTTTTCAGGATCAATATATATCAGGGACTAAATGAATCTACAGTTTGATGAAAATTCATGCATTAGCTCTTGAGATACAGCTATTGTGGAAATCGTGAAAAATATAGCATAGTAGCGCCACCTATTGAGATATTTGCAGCAAAACCTAAACAACACTAATTTATATCAGGGACTAACTGAATTCAAAGATTGATGAAAATCCATGCCTTAGTTCTTGAGATAAAGCTATTGCGATAATCATGAATAATGCAGCATAGCAGTTCCACCTATTGGCCGATTTTCACCAAAAAGATTGTAGCACCAATATATATCAAGGCATAACTGAAACTGAAGTTTTATGAAAATCCGTCGTTTAATTCTTGAGATACAGCTATTGTGGTAATCATGAATAATGCATCATAGCAGCGCCACCAGCTGGACGATTTACACCAAAAAGTGCTCAGCACCAATTTATATCAGGGACTAACTGAATCTAAAGTTTTATTAAATTCCATTTATTAGTTCTTGAGACAGAGCATGCACAAAATATGTGTCACACACAGACAGACATTTCGTAGAAACGTATTTGCCAGGACTCCTAAAACGTAAAAATTCGTCGAAAAGCGCAATTCAAAAATCTTTACGGATCCAATACTTCCTTCTTGTCAAGATAGAAGAAACTAAGAAATCTAGTTTTGTTTCTTATGCTATCAGTTATCAAAGAAATCGCAGTCTGATTTAATTGTAATACGTACCATACATACACTCCCGGGATAAGGCGGACGACAAATTCGTAGCTCCATATTTAGTGACTTAAATCACTTTTGACGTGAAATAAACAAATAAAAATCTAATAATAACAAAATTAGAAGTATAAAAAAATATATAAAATATGATTCACCAGAGAATTTTTATCGGTTCTCTAACCTTTATGTATAGGGCTACGAAATGCGCCTGGTCTCGATGTTAGGTGCGAGCAGCAACAAAAGTGGTTCCCTTGTTAGTTGAAAATTCACCTTCAGAAATTTCTACCAATAGACGGTAACGTATTTGAATTCTTTTGTACAACCTTTTATGTTACATACAGATTTTCCTACACGCCACATATTAAGCTGCAATTTAATTAAGGCAATAATACAGTTAAAAGAATGAAATCACACTTCAAGGAATTACTTTCCATAGACGGTCATCCGTTTCATTCATAGCACTGTATATAATTTTATTTACAAGCTACATACATATCTTAGTACAATAAATTTAGCTGCGCTTGAAAATGCATGACTCAAATTAAAATACACCTTTAAGCAATTTCGCTGCACATTCTCAGTAATTGTTAAGAATTCTTTTGTTTAGTCCTATATATGGTCCCCTGTTTAAGGGTTGTCCGCAAGGATCATGTCTGGGCCCCTTGATTTGGACTTTGGTAGCAGATCGTTTAATTAAAAGAAGCAGCGAACATCAACTTGATTTGATATCCTATGCGGATGATTCTGTGGTAGTAGAAGGTGCCAACACCAGAGCGGCTTTAGAAAACAAAATTAATATCTCAATCAATATTTTTTCGAATATGTGCCAAGAGCTTAATTTACATTTAAATTTGACTAAAACAGAGTCTATGCTTTTTGGAAAAAACACTATGAAGAAGAGAAAACCGATTTTTAAATGTCAAGGCACATCAATTCCAGTGAAGGATAACATTACATATCTAGGATTTCTATTGGATAGTACATTTAATTGGTTGGATCACCTTGATATGGTAAGGTGTAAACTTATTTCCTTCACTTGTAATGTAAGAAAGGTGAGAATTCGAGACATCGGAGTGTCGGTGCAGCTTCTAAAGATCTGGTATGAGACAGTGCTTAAAAGACAAATATCCTATGGCCACGAAGTATGGTATAAAGATTTGAAAATTCACGGTTTAAGAAGACTTTCGTCGTGTCAGAGGATTTGTCTATTGACATTAATAAGAAGTTATCGATCAACCTCGACGGAGGCGCTGTGCGTCTTAGCGGGAGTATTGCCAATGGATATTGAGCTTAATAATTCTAGCCACTTACACAACATAATTCATGGTGGTATTTCATTGGAAATTGATGGCAACCGGATACACTCCGAAGATGTTTCGAAAAATCTGCCAACATATAACTATCCAAATTTTTACGATAAGCATAACATCAACTTTATTGCACCTGTTATTAAGTATGTTCCTAACAGAAACTTTCCGATTGCCTATACAGATGGTTCTAGGATGCCTGGGGGAGTGGCGGCAGCATTTGTAGTATATTTTCAAAATGTGCAAATTTTTACTAAGAGAATACGATTATGTGAGTATAATACCGTTTTTCAAGCGGAGCTCTACGCCATCCTCGAGGCAATTAGATGATTCAATGTAGTTTCTTATCGTCAGCTTTATATTTACACAGATAGTTTGTCTTCAGTGTCTGCTCTTCGCAGACTTTTTCCCAGCAACGATATATTATTTGAACTTTTTACTAGTCTTCGTCTTCTGAGGAATAAGATGGTGCATATTGGATGGATAAAATCGCATGTAGGAATTGCGGGAAACGAACGTGCCGACGAACTGGCAAAGTCTGTTATTTTAAATAACACTTTTGATTCAGAAGAAAAGCTTTCGATACCTATCTGCGTATTAAAATCCCATTTTCGTACGAAAAATATGAAAGAATGGCAGACTCGTTGGTCTTATTCAGTCAAAGGTCGAGACACATACAAAGTTTTGCCGGACGTTAGCCTAGATTTTTTGTGTGATTCTCAAATCGTAGTATACTTTATCAGTGGCCACGGAGCGTTTCCGGCGTATTTACATAAAATTGGTAAACGACAGAACGACAGATGTACATGTGGAAAACGTGGTGATACGCCTCATTACTTATTTCAGAGTTGTCGTGTTTCAAGGGACTGTTTTCCTATGATACGCAATAGAACACTTGAGTGGAACTTAAGATGTGTTCTTCTGACGAGATCTAACTATAGAACATTGTGTAGAATCTACAATGATTTAAATAAAAATTTTTCATTCATAAGGTATAAATTCTGAACATTATATGACTTTATGAACTTTGTGGACAGGCTTTTATGGTTTTTGAACATTTTAAAAACTACAAAGTTGTATCAGAATTGCTGATATTTGATCTGTTAAATTCAAGCTTGGATATATTTTTAGTTTTTATATAGTATTAGGAATTTATTTTAAAGACAATTGCAATATTGTAAAACATTGTCTATAAATCCTGTTTGCCTTGTTTTAACAGCTTGAGACATATGTCAAAAATTGTAAATGTCCTAAATTTCTGTATACCATTAAGTTTTTCTTTGTAAGTGTCAGGGCACTTACTTTTTTATTATGTATTATATTTAATTTTTCTTTGGTAAATACCTGCTGGTTTTCTGGGTCTGTTGCCCTGGTTGTGGCTTTGGCTGAGTCATGGAAGGGAATTTCCTGCCTAGGTTTTTAACACCTATGCCAGATTCTGGTTGGTGCCTAGGTTAGGGTGATCTAGTCCTATATATGGTCTATAAAATTAATGCACAGCACCTAGTATGCAAAACTTAGTTAAACTTAAAAACGCATTCCGTAACGGAAAATGCATTTTCAGCAATCATCCCTAATAGAAAACACTTCGGATGCAGTATTGTATCCGAAATATTTTACGTGTCCCTGTAAATTCACTGCGCATCATATTCGATTGCAAGCATTTTGTAGTAAATCTCAGTAGTATATATCAATTTCATCATGTTTGAAATAATCTACTATTATTGAAATACACTGCTAACAGTTTTCCTCGTAGACCATTATATAACCGAACTCTTTTGTGTGACCCTTCCTGTAAATGATTGGTAAATGATTTGCATCCCATATTCAACAGAAAGTGTGTATTAGTACACCTCCGAAATTCATGCCAATTTCATTGTGTTTGTATCGGAGTGACATCCTTAAAATACGCCGCAAACAATTTTTCTCCATAGACAGTAATATAACGGAATAATTTTGAGTTCCCCTGTACTTTACTGTACGTCCTACACATAACATATTCTGCAGTAACCATCTTCTAGCACACCTTAATACGGTAAATACATTTCATAATGTTTAAAATATTATAACAAATTTAAAATGCATCGCAAATAATTTTTCTCTGTAGACCAAAATGTAACTGAAAGCTTTTGAGTGCCCCTATAAATGAACTATGAATTTACGCACTTTATTTTCAATACCGAACATGCCGTGGCGATCCTCAATAGCGTATATCAATTATGTGGCAATCCCAGTATATATACGCGAGTTAGAGCACGGACAGATGGACAGACAAGTCCAATTCATAAACGCTTTTCAAGTATGTTGGAAAGTGTTAAAAATATATGTTTTCATGAGTTAGTCTAAAATAAATTATTTTAAAGAAAATAAATTTTAAAATTTCTTTTTAAATTTTTATAATCTTTTCTTTAGCTTAAATATTTTTCAGGCTTCCATTTTTCATAAACAATCTACAAATTTCTAAAGTTTTATTTCTTTACACTTACTTTAAAATTAGTTTACATTTCTTCCCTTTTGTTTACTATATAATTTAAGAGTAAACCCAGAGTTGCAATTTTTTTCATTATTGTTATTTACATACTTTGCTTTGAAATGCAGTTTCTTGTCATTTTTCAGCTGAAAATGTTTACCTAAAAAATAGAATATATGAGCTGTAATGTTGACTTTGCAAAAAAATAAATAAATAGGTAGATAAAAATAAAATAAAAATGTCTCAGAATTTTCACGAAACTCCATAATAATGAATGAAGATTCTCTTCAGAAATGTCAAGTAAAAATTTCCATTAATATAAATAATCTTGTAGCAAGCAAATAAAATCTTTTATTTCTTTAACTGTAACTAATAAGATATTTGAGTCTTTTACGTGTTCCTGGAAAATCATTAATGAGTTCTTTGCAGTAATTTTTAACAGCGAGCTTACTATATTGAAAAGCAATGGTGTATTTTAATATCGTACTAGCTGTTTAACCCGTTCTACGCACGGGAGCTCATGAATTTTATTCTAAAACCAAAATTAAAAATAAAAAACAGTACAACCAAACAAAAGTTTATGAATATAAAAATGTGTTATGTCTATTAAAAATCAGTAAATACAAAACCAGTATGAAACAAGTATGTACACAAAAAATCAGTTATTTATTAAAAAATAAATAAAAGTAAGTATTTACACAACTGAATTAAAGTTTGGGAATGTAAAAATCAGTTATAAAGTCAAAATTTACACAACCAAACAAAAATGTAAGAAAAAATAAAACTTACACCGTGACTGCAAAAAAATGGAAAAAAATATTTTAAAATGAAAACTCTTCGCACTATTTTACACATCACAAATGAGGTAAATTGCAGTAGACTTTTTTAGTGAGTATTTACACAACCAAATTAAAGTTTAGGAAATCAGTTATGAAGTCAATATTTACACAACTAAACAAAAATTTGTAAGAAAGAATGGAATGTACATCGTCACTGTAAAAAATTTTGAAAAAAAATTTTTTTAAATGAAAAATCTTTGCATTGTTTTCCACGTCATCCATGCGGTAAAGTGAAGTAGACTCATTTTTAGGAAATTTTAAAATAATAAATACATTAATATGCGTTTAACCCTTTCAGGGGCAAGGTGAATTAAAGTTTGGGAATGTAAAAATCAGTTATAAAGTCAAAATTTACACAACCAAACAAAAATGTAAGAAAAAATAAAACTTACACCGTGATTGCAAAAAAATGGAAAAAATTATTTTAAAATGAAAACTCTTCGCACTATTTTACACATCACAAATCAGGTAAATTGCAGTAGACTTTTTTAGTGAGTATTTACACAACCAAATTAAAGTTTAGGAAATCAGTTATGAAGTCAATATTTACACAACTAAACAAAAATTTGTAAGAAAGAATGGAATGTACATCGTCACTGTAAAAGATTTTGAAAAAAATTCTTTTAAAATGAAAAATCTTTGCATTGTTTTCCACGTCATCCATGCGGTAAAGTGAAGTAGACTCATTTTTAGGAAATTTTAAAATAATAAATACATTAATATGCGTTTAACCCTTTCAGGGGCAAGGCTCTTCTATTCGTAAAATGTTGAAATCTGTGAATGGCATCAGAATTTACAAACAAATTTCGAAATACGAAAATGCTTTTTTTCACTTACTTAATAAAAGGAAAATTTTTTGTCCCAATATTCTGGTGCCAATGTGCCATTTAAGAATTAAAATTAAGTGGTCCTAAAATAAACCACTGCCCTTGAATGGGTTAAATCGGAAAATTGTAGTAATTGTAGTAAATTGTATTGTGTCAATCGTTTTATAACGCTGTTAAAAAATACCGGGAGACAAAGGCTCTGTTTACTTAATTCTTTTTATTTTAGCTTCCTTTCAAATGTTTAACTGGTCTTCTTTAATCAAACACGAAAACAACCATTGGATAAATTAATAGCAATTGATTCGGCCTTAAATTTTCGCAATCAAAGGAAATTGAATGGAAACCCGTTTACAGAGAGATTGCTATATGTTTTTTCATTATAATTCAATCTTCTCTAATCTTCTTAAAACCGATCAAATTAGCGTGCTTTTAGATTCTGCCGTGTCTGAAAGGGGGTTGGCGAGAATAGCTTGCAGGGGGCAGAGCCCCCTATTTTTAATATATAAATAACATAATAAAAATTTCTTATCACATGAATTCAAATTTGTAGTTACTGTTAATATTATATTTTCATATTTGTCTCTTAAAAGTAAGTTTAAACAGCAAAAACCGAAATACAGGCTGTCCAGCGAATAAGACCCTGATTTCAAAATTAAATATCTCAAAAACAAAGATCAATAGAATTATGCGGTAAACAATTTGTTTATTAGTTAACCTGTAAAAATGTTATACAGAAGTTTCAAAATTTAGTTGCAAAAACTGTTAACAGATGGCGCTGTAATCGCAATACTTGTAAACTGCTTTGAAGCCCAGAGCAACGGCGTCTCATTCCTAGATGGCTCCCTACGTACAAACGAATATTGGGAAAGTCAATTTTTTCATTGGGGTGATGTGAAGAAGTGGAGACATCTGGTCACAGAATTATTGCATCAGCTTTAATTTTAGAAAATTTCAATTAATAGAATTTTCAATAAAATGTTTAGAAATCATTATAAAATTTTTTTAAATATTTTATTAAATTCAAACTTTAATGCCATATAATTATTTAAATCAAAATGTATATATTTAGAAAAATAATTTTGTACTTTTTATTTATTTTTTATATTTTTAAATCACGGCATAATATTTTGGTATTATTGTTTATACCTGAATTATTATAAATAAAAAAGTAATTTTTCACTTTTAATTTATTTTTAAATCGCGGCATAATACTTTGGTTTTAGCACAACACATATATTTCTTTTCTTTGTAAACAAAGTTTTAGAGACAGAAATTATGCATTAAATTATTTCTTTTTTAAAAGGAATTGATGATAAGTCATATCATCAACGTCAAAGCAAAAGTATTTTGGATGCTGCATTCCTTTCGAACACTTCGGATCCTATCGCTAGAAGCTGCACCATATTTCTGTGCTCAATGATAAAAAAAATGAAAACGAGTTTTTAAAATTAAAATTATTTTTTTACTTAATTAAATTTTTAAAAATAGAAACTTTGTATTTTTTCATTCAAACTATTCTCTACAATTAAAAAAAATGATTTATATATCATTATTATAAATGCTCAATGATTTTTTTAAAAAAAAAGGAGTTTCTTTTAACTTAATTAAATTTTAAAACCATAAACTTTAGATTTTTTTATTCAAACTTTTTTCACAGTTTAAATAAATATTAAATGGTAAAGATTTCCATTTTTTTCAAATCCTCCTCTACTTGAATTCGATTCCACGATCTACCAATTAGGAGAGAAAAGACATACCACAGAGATATTGGTAACCGGACCGAAGTAGCTTATAACAAAATTTGAAACAAATCTCAATTCTCTCAACACATGGCTTCACTTCTGCACATTATCCAAATAAAATATTTTTTAAGTTCTTATATAATGATTGGTAAACTTTTTATTGAAAATTCTATTAATTGAAATTCTCTAAAATTGAAGCTGATGCAATAATTCTGTGACCAGATGCCTCCACTCCTGCACATCACCCCAACGAAAACGCGGTCTTTCCCAATTTTCGTTCTTCCATAGGAAGCCATAAAGGATTGAGACGCTAGGGTTCTCGACTTCAAAACAAAATTTATAGGAATTGCGATTACAGCGCCATCTGTTAACGGTTTTTGCAACTAATTTTTGAAACTTCTGTGCAACATTTTTACAGCTTAGCTAATAAACAAACCGTTTACCGCATAATTCGATTGATCTTTGTTTTTCAGATATTTAATTTTGAAATCAGGGTCTTATTCGCTGGACACCCTGTAGTACGCTTAATAAATAAAACTGAATATATTTTTTTTTCTTGAAAGATGATAATTACAATAATAACTCTCTATATACACTGCTCAAAAAAATTAGGTGATCCAGCAAAAAAGTGAAGAGATCAATGCGAAACAGTCAAGTACTGGCATAAAATTAAGTGTATCCATTCACAATACAGGAAAAAGACGCAAGAAAATTGCAAGATAGCTTTAATTCTCTGAAACGGTGGGTAGCACGTAAAAAGACGGTTTAAGGCAACAAGCTAGTTACATGTAACCGACAAACCAAAGTATTGTTTAGGAACGATGCAAGGTATTTAAAATGGCGTGTGGTATTTTCGAATAGATAAAACAGTCGCAACCTGTTTTCCATGGATTCGATTACATTATCGATAAGTTTTGGGGGAATACTGTTCCACTCTTCAAGAATTGCATTATCTAAGATTCGGGAAATAAAAAGAGGCCTCAGTCTCGCTGCAATGCGTCGTCTGATTCTGTCCCAAACATGCTCGATCGGATTCAGGTCAAGAGATCATGTTGGCTATTCCGTATGCTGTATTATTTCAACTTTACAAGACGAGCTGTATGCGGTGTGACATTATCATGGATGAAAAAAGGGCGTCATCAATAGTTGCAACATAAAATATGCCATGAAGTCTCAGTATCTCGTTTGCATAACTTTGTACCATCAAAGTTCCATTCAGAATGATATGCAGGCCCGTACATCCACCTATTCTGATTCCAGCCCATAGCATCAACCCACACACGTCTGTTATGTGATCTTTCACGAACAAATGTTGGATTTGTTTTAGTGCACCTTTCTCTCCATGCAAAAAACACATCGGATGTCACACCAGACTGAATCGGGACTCGTCTATGAACAAAATTTGACTCCAACAACGTTGCCCCCAAACTCGATTTTCAGTTGTCCACTTTCTTTGGGCCGAACAGTTGCTTCAGGTCAGCGAAATACAGACCATTGGCTTACGTGCATAGAGACCACCCTAATAAAGTCTATTTCGTAGTGTTTGACTGGACGGATATCCTTCGTATTGTAGTCAAGAAAACTGTGTTTACAGCTGAGTAGCATCATCCGTTCCGTCTCGACGAGCTGTTAACAGGATATATCTGTCATCAGTTTCTGAGGTAGCACATGGTCGACATTTTCCATGTGTCTTAGAATCTATTCCGCAGCCTTGCATGACACAACTTACGATTCCAATAGCGCCCGCTACACTTCGTTGTGTTTCCCCAGATTCAACTGTACCAATAATACGCCAAGCCATGGAAACCGGTAAATCACTTTGTTGTGACCCTTTTAAGTCAATTTTTCTCAAAACACAAGCTGAGCAATTGAATTTTACAACTGAGAGTGTGGTTGGTTGGTTGTATTTATGTCGGCCAATTATCTGCACGTGGGATATAGGCCCTAAGGGAGGAGTGCCTTCCGTGGAGGTCTTTCTAAGGGAACCTAACCCATATTAACGCTTGGAGAACCAAGGTTCGAAGAAAACCACGAAAACTCCGAACGATTAGGCCGACGGGCGCGATTGGGATCGAACCCAGCACCTCCCGTCTACCAGCTTCGAGAGCATAACCCCTCGGCCACTGGTGGGGCCCTGAGAGTGTGAAACAGACGTTTCTGCAAAATCCCGATTTTTTCACTTATCTCCTTTTTTAGTTTTTAGCTTCATAAACTTTGTTTTTCATGTGAAGTTTTCTTCATCTGTTTTCTAATATTCTGTAAATTATGGATGTTTTATTTTATGTTACTTATCGGTGTAAATATTTATGTAATTTTGTTAAAACTATGTGCTTCCGTAATTGTTTTGAGCAGTGTATTAATATCATTACAATATTTAAAATAAAGAATTTCTATTCTTATACTACTTCCTAAAATTATGAGTTCTGAAAAAATGAACATCATTTTATATAAAATAAAGTCATACTACAGTACAAAAAATAAACAAGAAAGAAAAATCATGCGTCAAGCATAGATTATGAAACACTTTCGAACACTTCCAGAATACATTCGTAAACAAAACACTCCGATGTTCAATAGGATAAAGAAGATACCCAAGTAAACACTTTAGAAAACGCATAACATATTTTATAACCAGATTTGAAAAAATACTGCACTAAGGTACCGCAATTCTTTTATGCAGCTCTGTATACGATCTATAGTGTATGGTCTACAGCATTTATACATACTACGTAGTATGCAAAAATTTAGTTAACCTTAAAACGAAAATCATAACAGAAAACGCACTTTCAGCAAACATCCAGACAATACTTCGGATACAGTATTCTATCCGAAATCCTTTATGTGTCCCTGTAAATCTATACTAATATTATAAAGAAGTAAAAATTGTTTATTTGTAGGAGGTAAGCTCTGGAACTACCGATTCCAAAAATAATGGTATCAAAATAATGGTGTTAGTCCAACTTACAACATAGGCTATATCTTATCTCCGTGCCACTGGCCAAAAAGGGGTCCAGGAGCAAAAAAAGTTCTAAAAATACGATTTTTGTGTTACTGAAGAGCCTAGAAACATGAAATTTGGAATGGTAGTTACTTATAAGATACTAATGATCTCTAAGGACATTTCTTTAAAAAATCGAAATTAAGAAGTGGTGAAAAAACGCGAAAAGCATTCTAAATGGCGATTTTTACGCTATATCAGGAAGTACTAAACCTATATCAAAAGTAATGGTGTCAAAATAATGGTGACAAGCCTTGCTCCATCATAGGCTACATTTTATGTCGGTGCCACTATCCCTAAAGGGGGAGCAAGAGCAAAAAAACGTTCGAAATTGCAATTTTTGTGTTTCTGAAGGGCCCAGATACATGGAATTTGGCATGGTAGTTACTTATTAGACATAAATGATCTCTAAGAACATTTTTTTTTAATTCGAAATTTAAAAGGGGTGAAAATGGGCAAAAAGCGTTCTAAAAAAGCGCTCTAAATGGCGATTTTTCCGCAATCTCAAGAAGTACCAAACCGATTTAAAAAATAATGGTGTCAAAATGATGGTGACAACCCTTTATCCAACATAGGCTACATTTTATGTCGGTGCCACTACTCCCAAATGGGGTGCAGGAGCAACAAAACATCCGAAAATGCGATTTTCGTCTTAGTGAAGGGCATAGGAACATGAAATTTGGAATGGTAGTTACTTATAAGATATAAATGATCTCTAAGAACATTTCTTAAAAAATTCGAAATTTAAAAGGGATGAAACTGCGCGAAAACAGTTCAAAAAAACGTTCTAAATAGCGATTTCTACGCAATCTCAGAAAGTACCCAACCTATTTCAAAAGTAATGGTTGGAAATTGATGATGACAGGCCTTGCTCCAACATAGGCTTTATTTCATGTTGGTGTTACTACCACCTAAGGGTTGTAGAAGCAAAAAATATTCTAAATTGCGATTTTTGTATTACTGAAGGGCCTAGAGTCCTGAAATTTGGAAGGGCAGTTATTTATAAGATACAAATGATCTCTAAGAACATTTCCTAAAAATTCGAAATTTAAAAGTGGCGAAAATGAGCGAAAAGCGTTCTAAAAAACTTTCTAAATTTCGATTTCTACGCAATCTCAGGAAATACCGAAGCGATTTAAAAAATAATGGTATGAAACCGATGGTAGCCCTTGTTCCAACATAGGCTTTATTTCATGTCGGTGCCGCTGCCCCAAAGGGGTTGAAGGAGCAAATAACGATCTAAATTGCGTTTTTTGTAATACTGCAGGGGCTAGGAACTTGAAACTAGGCATGATATTTACTTATAAGGTATAAATGATCTCTAAGAACATTTCATAAATAATTCGGGGATAAAGGGGTGGAAATGGACGAAAAACGTTCTAAATTGCGATTTACGTTATCTCAGAAAGTACCATCCGATTTCAAATATAACGGTTGGAAATTGATGATGACAGCCTTTGCTCCAATGTAGGACCCATTTCATGTCAACGTCACTACCACGTTGCTGTTGCCATTTAAAAAAAACATTCTAAACTGCGATTTTTGTGATACTGAAGGGACTATCAACTTAAAATTTGGCACGGTAATTACTTATGAGATGTAAATGCTCTCTGAGATGAATTCGTTAAAAATTAGAAATTTAAAAGGGGTGAAAATGAATGAAAAGCATTCAAAAAACGTTCTAAATAGGAAATACTACGCAATCTCAGGAAATATAAAGCGATTTCAGAGGTAATGGTTTCAAATTGATGGTGAACAGCTCCAACATAGTCTATATTTTACGTTGTTGTCACTACCACCTCGAAGTTACAGGAACAAAAAATATTCTAAATTGCGTTTTTTGTGTTACTGAGGGATTCTAATATTTTAAATTTGGAATAGTAATTACTTCAAAGACGGAAATGCTTTCTAAGAATTGTCGAAAGAAAATTCCAAATTTAAAAGAATCTTTTTATAAGCGTTCTAAAAGTACGATTCTTATGCAATCGCATGAAATATGAAACCGATTTAAAACATAAGGGTTGCAAATTGATGGTGAAAGAACCTTCTCAAACACAAGCTATATTTTATGTCGGTGCCACAACCCCTAGAGAGTTGCAGGACCAAAAAACTTCCTAAATTGCGATTTCTTCGGTACTGAAGAGGTTAGAAACTTAAAATACAGCAGGGTAGTTATAAAATATAAATGCCCTCTAAGATCAGTCGAAAATAAATTAAAAATTAAAAAGGGGTGAAGCAAACGGAAGGAGTGAAAAACATTCTAAAAGAGTCCTAAATTACGAATTCTATGGAATCTCAGGAAATAATAAACCGATTACAGAAGTTATTGGTAGCGAATAATAAGTGATAGTCCCTGATCCTATACGGGCGGTGACACTGCCGTATAGGATCATATATGCCGGTGACACTGCCACCTGGTTGGCAGGGACAACAAGAAAGCCTTTAAAAACATCTAAATTCCGTTTTCTATAGAATATTAGGAAATGCCAACCGATTTCAAGGTTAATGTTGGCAAGTTAATTGTGACAGTCTCTGTTTCAACATTTTTCGAGACATTCTATTTCAACTCTCTTTCGGCATTTTATGTAAGTGCCACTAACACCAGAGAGGTGGTAGACAGACAAGAAGCTTGGAATTTGACATCATGTTTAATTTTAAGATGTAAATGTGTTAAGATGGTTTCTAAAAAATTCAAAACTTCTAATGAATACTGAAATGAGCATAAAATTGTCAAAATACTTTCTAAATTATCATTTATTTAGAATTAGTTTTAGTTCAACCTATTAATTAAAATCTCATTTCTGTCTATCGCACTTTTATAAGGAAGTTTAGTCAAACTGCGAATTAATTTGTAATTTTTGAATTATTCCAAAAAGCGTTCTTCTTATAAAAAATAGTCATGCAAATATCACTTGGCAAATTTCAACTATTACGCTAGCAAAGCAGCGGGGTTTGCCAGTTAATGATAAATGTGTTGCAAATCATATCTCACTGCAAGTATCTTGTAATACGCCTATTTCACCATGTTTGAAATATTACAACTTAATTAAAATACACTGCTAATAGTTTTCGGGGCTGTGCATATATAACGTTATCATTTTAGGGGGGAGGGGGGGGTCTGGCACATGATATCGTGAGATAACTGTAGGGGGAGGGGGATTTTTCTTTTGATATCGTTATCATTTTTGATACAACCGAACTTTTCTACTTTTATATTTTTAACTTGGTCTTTACATCAAAATAGTATGTTATCTTTTTTAGCCTGTTATCTATATTTATTATAATACAAAGTTATTATTAAGATCTTTAAATGATTATAAAATTATTTAATTCCAAAATATGTAATACCCCATGTTTAGTATTCCTATTCTTCTGTTATATGTGTATGCATATGTAAACCGCTGATGAGGAAACCATAGGCGAAGTATATTTGAAATGATACTTGTGTATACTAGTAAAATAACAGAGAAATAATGTTGTCCACCTGTTTTATTGATGAGATATTCTGCCCCCTCCACCCCCCCCACCCTTGAGGAGACAAGTGCTAGAAGACATTATTAGTGTTGGATGCATTACGTAAAAAAAAGCTATTATTAAATTCTTTTAAATACAAACAATTTCTATTAAGTGTTATTTGATATAAAGTTATTTCATGTATAAAGTGATATTTTATTGACGGCTCCTAATTTTGAATCAATAAAGTAAGCGAAATAAATGTAACTATATTTGGATATCATTCCAAACAAAAGAAAAGAATTAAAAAAAATAGACATTGATAACGATATCATTAAGGGGAGGGAGGGGGGTACTAGGGATGATGACGTATGATATCGTAAGGGAGAGAGGGGGTCCAAAATTACCAAAAAGTTGATAACGTTATATAAGTACAGTCCCTTCCCTGTATACCATTATATAACCGAACCCTTTTGTGTGACCATGTAAAAGAATAAACGCTATCTACCTCTTATTCGACAGAAAGCATGTTTCAATGCAACTCAAAAATTGTAGCAGAGTGTAAAATTTGTAGCAGAGTAATATCATTAAAATAAGCCGCAAAAGATTTTTCTTCATAGACCATATAACAACGGAGTACTTTTGAGTCCTCCTGTACGCATACTCTAAGTACTAGACATAAAATATTCTATAGTAACCTTGTTCTACTGCACTTCAATAATGTATATAAATTTCATTATGTTGAAAATTGTGTAACACTATTAAAATACACCCTAGATGATTTTCCCCCATATATCATAATGCAATAGAATAAGTTTGAGAACCTCTGTAAGTGAATTATGAAAGCTACACTCTTCATTTTCCATATCCAAGATGCTATATCAAACCTCAGTAACTTATATCAATTACATTTAAATCCGAGTATATTTATGCAAATTAGATAGAGCAAAGACAGACAGCAGACAGATAAGTCGAAGTCATATACTCTTTTCAACTATGTTGGAAAGTAAGTAAAACTGTAACAAGAAAAAAAAGCAAAATTGTTATTTAGTAAATACTGATGCTCCATACTATTTTTAACACTTTCCAACAAAGTTGAAAAGTGTTTATCATTCGGTTTGTCTGTCCGTCTGTCCACGGTCTAACTCCCGTAAATATATTCGGATTTTCATGAAATTGATAAACGTTATATAGGGTCACCTGAGCATGTTTGTTTTTGTATATGGTATGTGGGATTAGTAGTTTATTTACAGAAGCACCCAAACGAATTCCATTATATTATGGTATATGGGGGAAAATCATTTGCAGAGTATTTTAATGACATTACGCTATTTCAAATGCATTGAAACTAATATAAATCACAGAATATTTCACTATAGGATGATTGGGATAGAATAGGGCGTTCATAGCATTTGTCTTTCAGTTACATTACAGCGATACACAAAACAAATCGATTACAGTACTGCCTTTGAGTAATAATGGCTCAAAGTACGTTTTCAATTTCGGCATGCGCTTTTAAATTTAATTTTTTTTCGCATTTTACTAGTTGTATATAAATTCTATATCTCATATGCAGGGCTGCACAAAAGAATTCACGTGTCATTCTCCTTATTAGCGGGAATTGCTGAAGGGGAAATTTCAACTAATTTGTATATGTATTTCTTAACTGAACTAAATTTTGGCATGCATGTAGTTTATAGATAGAAATCTATATACAGGGCTGCTCAAAGAATTCGGATAATTTTCCGATTGTAGATGGGGACAGCTGAAATTGTGATTTCAAGTGTGTTATGCGTTTCCATATGTTTGAATTGGACATAATATTTTAACTTATTGAACGGTGCAGTTTTGTTACATTATTCTGAATGTGTTGGAAAATGCTTCATAATCTATTCTCGAAGCATGATTTTTTCTTTCTTGTTGCATTTGATTTCAAATTTTAAATGGAATATTTGTAATTATTTTATGAAAGCACACTTCATTCTTCAAGAGTTCTCCATTTAGCGTACCTAATTTTAAGATGTACGGATTATTTTAGGTTAAATAAAAGCGAGACCTTTGAGATAAATTATTACTCCTAGTTTAACTATGCTCATTCTATAAGTTATATATTATAAAGTTCGCCTAACCAAGTAATTTTATAGACTTACAGAAATGCCTTCTCTCGATAAATAGTGATTATATGGAATTATAGAAATCATTATGCAAACAACTAATAGCAATATGTTCAGAACTTCGCATTTAAGCTTTGGTAATTACTCATGTTACCAGTTTAAGAAGATACACAGAGGAAGAAATAATTATAGGGATATTTTCTACCATAATAAAGATCATCAAGAAGTTATACCAAAAGAATTAAAACTTTTTCATATATTATTTTACATATTTTTTCAAAAATATATGTATATAGATTTATTTCCATTTAAATCAACTCTGTCCCTCACAAAAGGGTATTGTGTTTGTTGTAATTTAGCTAGTATATACTGTTATTTAAATGAAACACAAGAACGAAAAAGCATAGATTATAACGTAAGGCATAGATTATGAAACACTTTCCAACACTCCCTGAAAGCTTTGACAAAACTTCGTTATTTAGGGAAATAATGTAAATGAGATAATTAAGTAACGTTTAAAAAATTGATTTCAGCAGTTACCGTCCACAATTAAATATGTATTCTAATTCTTTTGAACAGCTTTGTATTTGATCAGTATGTTGATATAGATACTATGTAACAGAAAAATCTAGTTTACGAAGAAAACGCATAACAGGTTGAAATTTCTCTTTCAACAGTTTATACTAATAGATGAAAACATGCTTTAATACTTTTATACAGCTCTGTAGTTTACTTACAAGGAAGGTCTCCTTACAGTGCATACTCAGAATATGTTGAAAAAAATGCTAATGAAACTATTCATGTATGTAATAAGAGAACAGTTAAATTTAACGGCGAAATTTCAGTAGAAAGTCTGAAAAAAATAAAATACTTTCGAATATTTGGCGCGAAAATACGAAAGTGACACGTGATTTGGCGAGCAGGATTTTTCCTCGCCAAAAGCAAACGATTTTAATGCATCTGAAAATTGTTTATTAATTCTTTTTTAGGATGCACAGTGTTTAATGAATTTAAACTTAATTAATGAAAGAGGTTATTATATATTTTTTATGTTACATAAATGTGTTGCTTGTTGCTGTAATTATTTAATTCTATCACTGTAAAAATATTTTCTATGCTTTGAAGTTACAACCATCTATTTTAAGTTATAGCCAGCTGTCATTTAATTGCCATAATACACTTTCATATCGAAGACGAAGTCGTTTCCATAGCAACAAAATCAAACCGACAATGTTCTATCTGCCCTATTTTTGAGAAACAATTTTAATCAATTTAAATTTTGTTTTAAATCGTAAAATATGACATTTAAATTTTATTATAAATACATATAAATATATGACAAGCTATAGTTAAAACAAACAAAAAATGACAAAACTATTGTTAAAACAAACTAAAAATGACAAAACTAAAGTTATTTAAATTAAACTTATATAAACAAATTCAACATAAAAAGTTTTTTCCTACATAAAAGCATATTTTTTTTTTTCATCGCCAACCGGTGATAAATCGCCAAATAAACGAAAATGTCATTATTATTTTACGAACGCTGTATCGGGGTTCCGCCAAAAAAATTTTTTATAAACACATATATCCATATGAGAAGAACATTCTGTAATTGTTTTCAGATTTTTCTGAGTATGCCCGTATGGAGACCTTCCTTGTTAGTACCTTTATTACAAGCCATTATTTAGCTAAATTTTAAATAAAACTATAACACTCTTAAAACTACTGAAATCACATTTCCACAAATTAGCATCCATAGGCGGCCATGCATCCAATTCTTTGCGTGACCCTGTATATCATTTTATGTATATTCTACAAATAGTTCTTAAAAAACTAAATTCAGATCAGCATAAAAATGCATAACTCCTTTAAAAATCCTCTTTTAGCAATTTGCGCTAATACCCAGTAACCCTTATGAATTCTTTTGTGTAGCCCTGTATATCAATTATAGCATTTATACACACCATATAGTACGCATATATATAGTGAAACATAAAAGAGCATGATTAAATTGAAAATGCAGTTCTAGCAATCACCGCTAATGTACAATACTTCTGAAAGAATATAGTATCTGAAATGTTTGTATGTCTCTGTAAATACTATGCACTTCATATTTTACATGAAATAACGTATAGCAAACCTCAGCAACGTATATCAGTTTCATTAAAATATGAATTTTTTTAACATAATTAAAATACGCTGCAACCCCCCCCCCCCCCTATTTCATTACGTAACGAAATTCTTTTGTGTAGCCCTGTAAATGAATAATAACTATTCTTTGTACGGCATATTCTACAGAATGCATATTTTAGTGCATTTTATAAATGCACTAGGGGGCTATGCCCCCTGCAAGCTACGCTCGCCAACCCCCATTCAGACACCGCAGAATCTAAAAGCACGCTAATTTGATCGGTTTTAAAAAGATTAGAGAAGATTGAATTATAATTGAAAAAACCTATAGCGATCTCCCTGTAAACGGGTTTCCATTCAATTCCCTTTGATTGCAAAAATTTAAGGCCGAATCATTTGCTATTAAGACATCCAACGGTTGTTTTCGTGTTTGATTAAAGAAGACCAGTTAAACATTTGAAAGGAAGCTAAAATAAAATTAATTAAGTAAACAGAGTCTTTGCCTCCCGGTATTTTTTAACAGCGTTTTAAAACGATTGACATAATACAATTTACTACAATTACTACAATTTACCGCTTTAACCCCTTCAAGTGCGGTAGTTCATTTTTGGACCACTTAATTTTAATTCTTAAATGCACCAGAATATTGGAATGAAAATTTTCCTTTTATTATTAAGTGAACAAAAGCATTTTCGTATTTCGAAATTTGTTTGTAAATTCTGGTCACATTTACTGATTTCAACATTTTACGAATAGAAGTACCTTCCCCCTGAAAGGGTTAAACGCATATTAATGTATTTATTATTTTAAAGTTTCCTTTCTCTTTTAATATTCACGTATAAATACAATTTTCAATATTTTCCTGCTTGTAACACGTACTCAATTAATAGTAATTTTAAAGGGGTTTTTTTCTGTTTTTAATAGTCACGTGTAAATAAATTTTTAATCGTTAAGAAATATTATTCTTTGCGCTGTTTTTAGAATTGAAAATAATCTCTATAATAATAACCTAAGTCATGTGACTATTATCAACAATTCTGGGCGGATTCCTTCGCTTTTTATATTCCAGGTGGTCATTTTGGTACTTTAATGTTAGCCAGACACAGGCGATAAGTCGCCAAATATTATTCTATCGCCATGATTTCACTTATATTACAATAGTCCAAGTCATGTAACTGCCATAAACAATTACAACACTTCACTTTTCCTAAGTAAGGATTCCATTTTGATTAAAGAATCAAAGTTATTTTTTCGAATAAAACTACATAAAAGATGCATGATCACAAAGAATTCTTGATACTTTTATGTTAGCCGGGTGAAAATCTCGCCAATAGCTTTTTTTTAACTCGCCATTTAGCATTTTTTTATTTTTCGAGTGGTAAATTAAAACGGTACTACTTGGTTATCCCATCGACCAAAAATCTTTCGCAAGACTATAAGATTAAATGCCGATAATGGTTGATCGTAAATGTCACATTCACTTGACTGTAAGGACGTTACACGTGTTTACGCCACCAAGGGATTGTTATTTCGATGTTTTATTTTTATTTTTATCAATGCTAGGCACAGATGTCATATACATATTGGATGTCATATTGGCGCGACATTTTTCCGACGGCAATTTGGCGAAAACATCAACAGCATAAACAACAACGTCCGGGTTACCATATCAAGCAAAATAACGACACTTTGGTGCCAGTTAAGTACCCGTTGCATATATGACATTGGCGTCAGAAAAAAATCGCGCCAATATGGGGCGTATATGACATCTGTGCCCAATGCTATACTAATTTATTTCGGCACAGATGTCATATACTCCCCATATTGGCGCGGTTTTTTTCCGACGCCATTTTAGCGAAATCATCAGCACCATAAACAACAACATCCGGATTACCATATCAAGCAAAATAACTATACTTTCGCGTCAGTTAACCTTTAACCGGAATCGCTAAATTGTTCCACATTAGTGGAATCTTATGTCCAAAAGAACCCTTTAATTAAAATCCAAGTTATTTTCTAATTGCCGAAACGTCAGTGAAGGCTTACTGTGGAGACACGAAAAGTTTTGGTTTCTGTTAGTCTGTCTGTTCCGCGATAACTGCCGCAAAAAGCATCCGATCGGCTTGAAATTCACTGGGCATGTTGATGAGGTACCCGGACTTAGCTGTATAGTTTTTGGTTAAATTTGGTTCATTCGTTCGGGAAATATGGAACATTTTATTTTGCTCTATAATGCTTTTCAATGGCAAGTCAGACGATTTTCAGATTTTCATTTGTTGAAAGAAATAGCTCATAAGAAAAATGGATTTAAATGGTAAATTTTTGATGCTGAAATTTTTAAATAACATTATTAAATTATTCCAATAAATTATGTCAATATATTTGCGAGATTTTTTTAATTCGATTTATAATATTGGGGGGGAATTTTATGCATGTTTTCCAATAATATAAAGGATTTTGTTTTATCAAATTGACATAATGCATATTTCATTTTTTTTTTTCATTTTCTTTCTCTGTTGCCTAGCAACGGATTTGGTCCTAATAATATTAGTATAATTGCGGGTATAATGCTTGAGTAAAGCCAACGTCAATACAAATGAATTAATGCATTTGTATCTTTGCATATAGAAGGATTTTAGCCCAGAAATAAAAATAGGCAATATTTCATTTATTTTATTTATTTTATTGAAATATTTTGCTTAAAAATACAAATGTTCATTATTTTCATAGAGAATTCTGTAATTGTTGCCAAGAAAATCAAAACCCGGAATAATGTTTTCTTTTAAACAATTTTCAATTGAAATGTTTTGTCGTGAAACAGGAAAATGAAAAAAAAAAATTAAGAATAGAAAAATTAATATGGTGGCATATTAAAAATAAAAAGAAAACTCTCGAGTATTTCTTAATATAACAAGATGAAAAGTTTTGAGTAAGTACGCATAGCAGGTGAATTAGACGTCATTTATCGAAAACAAAGATGCTGGAATAAAAAGATCTTGGGTAAAATAAAATTAACTATTATTCACGGAGGAAAGAGATAGATGGAGATGCAGTATGCCGTAAAAACAGTTTGCAATACGATGTGCGTTATCGCTCAGATTTAAATGCCCTCATTCGGCCCAAACAAAACAAGCACGTGGAACAGGAACCAAATTCTTTGACTTCATCCTTTTTTTTTTTTTTTTTTTTTTTTTTTTTTTTTTTTTTTTTTTTAAGCACGTCGTTGTGTTGGGCCGAATGTAGCGGATTTTAGGGTTACATTTTTGGCGTCACTTCAAGATTTATTGTCTGTGTACGGTTAACATGAATATTTTATTTTAAATTTAAATTTTATTAATTTATAAAAAAAAAAAACTTATGCTTATCCTTATAAATCACAGCGTAAAAAAAATCTAAGATGTACTATCCGCACAATCAATAAAAATTACGAATGTAAATTTAAATAGACTACGGGGGGTTCAGGGGGGCAGAGCCCCCCTGAAGAAATGCAATTTTTGATTTAAAAAGCTACCAGAATAAGTAGCTCATCAGAATTTTAGAACATCAATGTACAACCACTTGTTTAACACTTTTAATTTCTGAAACTTTACGAAGTATCTTGTATGCTCATAAATATTTATGTAATTTGAAAACTTTAAAAAGCGATTTGTAGGAAGTTGAATATTATGCAATGAGTGTTAAAAAACGATGACTTGCAAAGATGACGTTGAGGCTCCTGATCTGCAGATTTACTAGTATATATGAAATTACCACGTAGATGGGTTATAAGCGCATTGAAAAAAGTTTCATGTACTATATAAATCAACTTTTATTCATATATATCTTAAAATTATATATATATATATTTGCCGAAACGTCAGTGAAAGCTTACTGTGGAGACACGAAAAGTTTTGGTTTCTGTTAGTCTGTCTGTCTGTTCCGCGATAACTGCCGCAAAAAGCATCCGATCGGCTTGAAATTCACTAATCATGTTGATGAGGTACCCGGACTTAGCTGTATAGTTTTTGGTTAAATTTGGTTCATTCGTTCGGGAAATATGGAACATTTTATTTTGCTCTATAATGCTTTTCAATGGCAAGTCAGACGATTTTCAGATTTTCATTTGTTGAAAGAAATGGCTCATATGAAAAATGGATTTAAATGGTAAATTTTTGATGCTGAAATTTTTAAATAACATTATTGAACTAGTAAATCTGCAGATCAGGAGCCTCAACGTCAGCTCTGCAAGTCATTGTTTTTAGACTCACTTTGGTAATATTCAGTTTCCTGCAAACCGCAATTTAAAGTTTTCAAATTATGTAATTATTTATAAGAATAAAAAATACGAAGTTTTCAGACATTAGAAGCATTAAATTAAAAACGTTATGGAAGGATATTTCGAAATGTTCATGAGCTGTTAATTCTGGTATATTTTTTAAATAATAAAGTAGATTTCTTCAGGGGGGCTCCGCTCCCCTGAAGACCCCCCGTGGTCTTATTAATTTACATACGTAACTTTTTATTGATTGCGCTAATGGTTAGCGCAAATCTTAGATTTCTTTTTACACTTCCGAGCCTTATTTTTCAATTCTGGTAACACAGAAAATGATTTACATTGACGCAATTATATTAAACGTTTAGGTTTTATGAATGAAAATGTAATTTCCTTTAAAAATAAAATAATTTTCATTCATATTTTCTGAAATGAGGCGGCATTAAGAAGTAACACCCGTCAAAAAACATTTTTTCAGGCAATCTAGTTAATGCTTGGTTTTTAAGGATGAAAATATTTATTTCCCGATACAATGACGTCATTTTCGACAGCGATAATTTTGCGGTGCATAATTTTGATATTTACTATATATTTGCTCTTCAAAAGTTTTTTTTTTCCTCATTGGAATTTTCGATTAAGAATTAACATTTCTGTTAGCTGTGCGCAGACGATAAACCATGAGATATTAGTAACATTTTTTTTTTTTAATAATAAGAATTAATATCATAACACAAGCCCCTTTTATTTCAACCTCAAAGCGTATTCGTTTTATTTTTGATATATGAGATCAAATTCACCTTCTTTTCGTATTTTCACTTTATTTCTAATATGAAGGCGTTTTCATGTCTATTTTTTATTTCATTTTCCTCTCGCACATAAAAATCTTTCAAATCAAAATTAACTGTTTAGGATAAATTTTTATTCCGGGATTAAATTTTTGTGGCAACGGCAAGAAAAAATGATTGTTAAATTTCATATCAAAATGTCGATTTATTCCTTATGAAAATAATGAACTTTTTAATTTAAAAGAAGAATATTTGAACAAAATAAATAGAACATAGTCTCTCTTTATTTCTGTGATAAATTCCATCTATATGTAAAGACACAAAGGCATTAATTCGTCCCTTTTGACTTTGATTTAACTTCAAACAATTACACATACTTTCACATTTACGATATTTTTAGGTGTAGTTCGCTGCTAGGTAACAGTTAAAAGATAATAAAAACAATTAAATATCTCTCTATTCTAAAAAAAAAGTAACTACCGCTGTCACCGCCGCCGCCGCCGGTTTTGCTTTTTTTGTGACCGGAGGCCTTTCTTCGTTAATATTAACAAAAATAATGCATACAAAAATATGAAAATCGGTGGTTTTATACAAAAATGTTTGATAAACACGCTGATGCAGACAGTTTTCAAATCGAAGAATTATTTTAAGAGTTATTTAATGCTAAAGTTGGACAAAATCGTTCCACTAAAAAAGTTTTATAGTAGCAAAAACTATACATGGCAGTGTAATCATTTTTAGATCATTTTATGCGTTAGAATTTGCCGGAGTGCAGATTGCATTATTTTTTTTATTTTGACTCATTTTTTCAGGTTTTATTTCTATTTTAAAGTCAAATTTTCAGCATTTCTAGAGATATTTTTTACAGATTTCAGAAAATTGTACTAATTTAAACTGTTGCCAACTGTATAAAAAGCGCAAGCAATAATGTATGCTTCAAATTAAAAATTTATTTACACGTGACTATTATAAACAGGAAAAAAACTTTCAAATTAGAATTAAATAATTACGTATAAAAAGCAAGAACTTATTAAAAATTACGTCATAAAAAGTATACACGTGAATTTTAAAAGAGAAAGGATATTGTAAAATAATAAATTCATTAACATGCGTTAGAAGTCTTAGGAGAAATTACGTCATATTTACGTCACATTATAGTTATTACATAAAATGAACACAAAATAATATTGCAAAAAAGTTTAAATTTAGAAATTGCGCTAGACATTTATTTGATATTTTGAGAATTAATTTAAAATGTCTCATTTAAAAGAACTTTCTTTTCGCTTTGTTAAAAAATACCAGGAGACAAAGACTCTCTTTACTTAATTCCTTTTATATTAGCTTATTTTGAAATGTTGTTACACGTGTATACGTCATCAAGTTATTTTTCTTTAGACGTTTTATTTGTGTTTTTATTAATGTTGTACGAATTTATTTTTTCTTTCGTTATTTAAAATAAAAATTATATCAATTTGTATAATTTGGCGAGTGGTTTGGCGATTTATATAATTTGGCGAAATAAAGTAGTATCGCAGCGGATTTGGCGTTAAAATTCCTCAATCAAAGAGAAATGAATAGAAATTCGTTTATAGGGAGATCGCCACTGTTTTTTAAATTATAATTCAGTCTTTTGAAATCTTTTTAAAGCCGATCAAATTAGCGTGCATTTAGAGTCTGCGGTGTCTGGACGGGGGTTGGCGAGCGTAGCTCGTAGGGGGCCGAGCCCCCTAGTGTGCTTAAAAAGAAAATTTATATTAAAAAAATATTTTATATTATTGAAACACATATATAAAATCCCTCCATAAAAGTTATACACCGAATTTAAAAACTCTGACAAATGTATACACAAAATTTCAAACTAATATGAATAATGTAGGAAATTTCATCATCCTTAATTTAGCATTTAAATCCGTTATTCATATGAGCCATTTCTTTTCAACAAATAAAAATGGAAAAATCGTCTGAATTGCTATAGGAAAGCATAAAGTCGCAAAATAAAATGTTCTATATATTCCGAACGAATGAACCAAATTTAACCAAAAACTATACAGCTAAATCCGGGGATTTGACCAACATGCATCCTTAATTTTAAGATAATCGGATGCTTTTTACGGCAGTTATCGCGGAACAGACAGACAGACTAACGGAAACCAAAGCTTTTCGTGTCTCCACAGTAAGCCTTCACTGACGTTTCGACAATTATTCCAATAAATTATGTCAATATATTTGCGAGATTTTTTTAATTAGGTTTATAATATTGGGGGGAATTTTATGCATGTTTTCCAATAATATAAAGGATTTTGTTTTATCAAATTGACATAATGCATATTTCATTTTTTTCCTTTTCTTTCTCTGTTGCCTAGCAACGTATTTGGGCCTAATAATATTAGTATAATTGCGTGTATAATGCTTGAGTAAAGCCAACGTCAAAACAGATGAATTAATGCATTTGTATAAAAATAAATAACAGAAATAAAAATAGGCAATATTTCATTCATTTTATTGAAATATTTTGCTTAAAAATACAAAAGTTCATTATTTTCATAGAGAATAACGTAACATTTTCCCATAACATTTACCAATATTTCTTTAATTGTTGCCAAGAAAATCAAAACCCGGAATAACATTTTCTTTTAAACAATTTTCAATTGAAATGTTTTGTCGTGAAACAGGAAAATGAAAAATAATATTAAGAATAGAAAAATTAATATGGCGGCATATTAAAAATAAAAAGAAAACTCTCGAGTATTTCTTAATATAACAAGATGAAAAGTTTTGAGTAAGTACACATAGCAGGTGAATTAGACGTCATTTATCGAAAACAAAGATGCTGGAATAAAAAGATCTTGGGTAAAATAAAATTAACTATTATTCACGGAGGAAAGAGGTAGATGGAGATGCAGTATGCCGTAAAAACAGTTTGCAATACGATGTGCGTTATCGCTCAGATTTAAATGCCCTCATTCGGCCCAATCAAAACAAGCACGTGGAACAGGGACCAAATTCTTTGACTTCATCCGTTTTTTTTTTTTTTTTTTTTTTTTTTTTTTTTTAAGGACGTCGTTGTGTTGTGCCGAATGTAGCGATTTTAGGGTTACATTTTTGGCGTCACTTCAAGATTTATTGTCTGTGTACGG
Source organism: Maratus speciosus (assembly GCA_963932465.1). NCBI lineage: Eukaryota > Metazoa > Arthropoda > Arachnida > Araneae > Salticidae > Maratus > Maratus speciosus. Next base: position 27,561,946 of record OZ010786.1, read on the forward strand.
TTAACATGAATATTTTATTTTAAATTTAAATTTTATTAACTTATTTAAAAAAACTTATGCTTATCCTTATAAATCACAGCGTAAAAAAAATCTAAGATATACTATAACCATCCGCACAATCAGTAAAAAATTACGAATGTAAATTTAAACAGACTACGGGGGGTTCAGGGGGGCAGAGCCCCCCTGAAGAAATGCAATTTTTGATTTAAAAAGTTATCAGAATAAGTAGCTCATCAGAATTTCAGAACAACAATGTACAACCACTTGTTTAACACTTTTAATTTCTGAAACTTTACGAAGTATCTTGTATGCTCATAAATATTTATGTAATTTGAAAACTTTAAAAAGCGATTTGTAGGAAGTTGAATATTATGCAATGAGTGTTAAAAAACAATGACTTGCAAAGATAACGTTGAGGCTCCTGATCTGCAGATTTACTAGTTTAATTTAGTTCTTTAAGTGTTGATGCGCGCGTTTCAAAATTAAACGGTTTTTTTTTTTTTTTTTTTTTTTTTTTTTTTTGTCGTTGTCCGGTCAAAATGGACCCTCGATTCCGGTTAAGGGTTAAGTACCTTTGCGTATACGGCATTGGCGTCAGAAAAAAACCGCGCCAATATGCGGCGTATATGACATCTGTGCCTTTATTTGTTCTTTCGTTATTTAAAATAAAAATTACGCCAATTTGTATAATTTGGTGAGTGCTTTGGCGATTTATATAATTTGGCGAAATTAGTCGACTGGATAACTAAGAGTACATTTAAAACATTGCTTTGAATTTGAAATTAAATGTCAGGATTTCTTGCAATATTTAATCGGGTTTGGCGTAGTTTTTTTTTACGACAATTTGGCGAAAGCCTCGTTTTCGAATACCAGTTACATATGTATATGTATTTTTAAATTATTTTCTATTATTTTAAAAATGAAATAATAATAAATAAAAATAATTAATAACTATAGAACAAAGCAATTTATAACTTTTTTTTTTTTGTTTTAAATAAACCTAAACCTAATTAGGGACTCACTTAGAAAGAATTGTTTAAAATACACATGTGGGAGCCCAAAGGGTTAAATGTACGACTTTTTCAAAATTTTATGATTTGTCGTATGATGTGTGCTGTTCATCTATGTGTATGCAAAATTTCAAGTCTCCAACATGTATAGTTTCTGAGGACGGGCTCTGTGACAGACAGACAGACAGACGAACAGACAGAGTAGCGAGACGAATAGGGTTTCGTCAGATGAACGAAACCCTAAAAATGGTACTTCGTATTATCCGGGTCAGGTAGATAAATCACCAAAAATCGTTGTCAATCGACAATTTTGTTCATCGTTGGCAATCACTAATCTTGTTCAAAATGGTAATTCAATGTACCTTTAATGAAAAAATAATATCTTTAAAAATGATAAATAATATCAAAGCAAACTAAATTAATACAAAAAACATTTCTTAAATGCGCAACGTGAAATTCACGGTTTTTAACAATAAACGATATTAACGATGGTAATTTATTTCAGTGGTTTGTTATGTCCACCAGAATGACTATGAGAGAAAATATACTCTATCAATGAATATTATAAATATCTATATCTATGCTGTATGATATTTTATCGTTATACACATATAAATACTTCCGACACTTGTCGCTGAGAATATTAACAAGTCCGTATGATACGTAATAATCCGTATAATACGGATAGCCCAGTAGCGTAGTGATCAGCACGCATGTCTGCCACGCTACAGGTCACAAGTTCTGCTCGCGGCAGAGCATGGTTCACTCAACCTTTCATTCCTTCGGGTCGATAGAATGAGTACCAAGCTTGCTTGGGAAATAAACACCGAGGATCTAGCGTTGGGTTGACCACCTGGCTGGGGTACAATCTGCATAGTACCTCGGGGTCCAGGGTCAAGTAAACAGAGTTGGGCACTGTAGGCCCTGATTCTTCATGGATCGTACAGCCACAGGTTTAGTTTTTTTGGATAATATGTCAGTACAAAAAAAATCTATCAAATCTTTACAATTTATTTATATATAATTTCAGCAGCATATTTTATGTTACACTTAAGACATGTGTCATGTTTCTCATTATAATACGTATGTATATGAAGCCAAATATGACTCATATTGAAAAGTACTGCATACACATAAAAAATACTGCAGTATATAAAAAATTCTGTATTTGTCCTTAAAATTTAATAAACACGAAAACAAGAGGTTAATTTTATTTTTTCAGTGCATTTTGTAAATTGAGAAAATTACATTTTTAACACTTTCCCACAAAGTTGAAAAGTGTTTATGACTTCGGTTAGTCTGGCCGTCTGTCGGCGCTCTAACTCTCGTAAACATACTGGGATTGCCCTGAAATTTTTGAATGATATTGACGTTTACCATAGCACGATCCCTATTTCAAATTATTTTGTAGCATGTTTAGTTCATTTACAGGGATAGTCAAAAGTATTCCGTTACATTACCGCCAATGGGAAAAATCGTTTCAAATGAGTTTAATGATGTTACACCCTTTCAAACACAATAAAATTTATATGCATTTATGAAGTGCACTAAAATATGCCTTCTGTAGAAAATGCCGTACAAAGAATAGTTATTATTCATTTACAGGGCCACACAAAAGAATTCCGTTACAGAATGGTATAGGGGTGGGGGAATTGTTTGCGTCGTATTTTAATAATGTTAAACTATTTCATATATAATGAACTTGATAAACGTCGCTGAGATTTAATATAAGTTATTTCATGTATAATACAAAGTGCATAGCATTTACAGAGACGCACAAATGATTTCTGATACTATTGTATCCGATGTACCGTAGAGTTTATATTAGAGTTGATTGCTGGAAATGCATTTTTTATTATGATATGCGCTTTTAAGTTTCACTATATTTATTCATACTGTACGGTGCGTATAAATGCTATAGTTCATATACACGGCTACAAGAAAGAATTCGTAAGAATTACTGAGAATGATCTTAATTTGCTTAAGGCTGTTCTCAACTGCTCTGCTCAACAAGCGCAAAACGTTCTGACCCATTTACAAATTCATTTTTTAACGGAAAGATATAAAACTGAAAAGCCTGGCCATGAAAGTGATTTGGAATCGAACTGTTTTTCCCATTTTTTAATCAATAAATTAGCTTTTGAGTTATAGGTGATTTTAATCGCGTGACACGGCATTTTTCTCCCATATTGACTGGATTTTCTTCTTTCGTTCGGAAGTTCGGTTCAAAATGCCAACTTTGACAGTATTTTCTGAAAGATCTATTGCGTTTACAAGAAAACGGAAAAAACAGTTCGATGACATAGTTTCTGAATAACAACGTCTTCTAGTTTCAGGTGTTTCTGAGCAAAAATGAATTAAAACTGTCAGAAAGTTGACCCTTTGGATTTGAGAACAGCCTTAAAGGTGGTTGTTAAATGCGTTATGCATTTTTATGTTGAAGTGCATTTAGTTTACTAAGAAATGTTTGTAGAATATATATAAAATGATATACAGGGCAACGCATAGTATAGATAATGGTCGTCTATGGATGATAATTTCTGGAGATGTGATTTCAGTAGTTTTAAGAGTGTTTTAGCTTGAATTAAACTTTAGCTAAATAGTGGCATATAATTAGGGTTCTAGCTATATTACAAAGCTGTACAAAATATTCAAGTATTTTTCCATCTATTAGTACAAAATGCGAAAAGAGAGATTTTAGCCTGTTATGCGTTTTCTTACTAAACTAATTTTTCCCAATATATGGTATATATATTAACCTACAGATCAAATACAGGTCTGTTCAAAATAATAGGAATACATATTTGGCTATGGACAGAAACTGGTGAAAGCAGTCTTTCAAATGTTTTATGTGTTTTCTAAAATGTTTACTGAGTTAACTTGTTTACCTTATTTCTCAAAATAGCGAAGTTCTGTTAAAGCATTCAGGAAGTGTTGGAAAGTGTTTCATAATATATGCTTAACGCACGATTTTTTTTCTTGTGTATTATTTATATAATACTGCATGCTAAGTTCCTTTATTCAGCAAATACTACGACTTCTTTCATTTGTCATTGCAACAATGGCATTTGAAAGTAAACGAGTATTAAATTTTCATGTTCTTATATATTTTTACGGATCAAATATTTATTTTTATTATTCCTTAGCTTCGGATAAATAATCCTTTTCCTTTTGCTCACATGCTAGTTACAATTCAATACTCTTTCTGAATAGCTAAAATACATCTTCTAATATAATTCTGTGATATAACTTCTATTTACAGATTTTGTTTTCGATAAAGAGAACAATAATGGCTTTTTGATGATCTGAATGATAAAATGCCCGCTGCTTTAGAAATTTATGACAGCAGTATATGTAAGCATAATTCTAAATGTGACGCCACATTGTGAATGTAGAATAAATAGATAAGATGTTACAAAATTGAATTTGGTTACAAAAGTTTTAATGAAACATAATTATAACTATTAAGATAATTACTAACAATTAATTACTTTAAAATATGAGAAAGGAAAACAAAGAGATTGCATGCAAAACCTGAAATTTTGGGATGTAAGAGTTTATTTTTAAACCATTAACCTTATTAAAATGTTATATATATTTGCGCAATTACGTTTTAAATGTAATATTTTCATTACGATACAAAAACGAAACTTTGAACTCAATAGATATCACTTTTAATAACCGTTAGTATCTATAATACTATATTTTTTGATTTCTATTTAATTTATTTTATATAAGCGTTTGACACGTCTGTATTTGGTTTTCGTATAGACAAACAGTCTGTTTTTCAGCATGTCCATCTTCAGTTAATCCTTATAATCCTTATCCTTATAATATTATAAATGCGAAAGTGTGTCTGAAAGTTTGAATGAAGTCACCGTCTAAACGGATGACTTAATGTTGTTGTATCTTTGCATATAGGTGTATTATAAAACGGAAAATAACATAGGCTATATTTTACTTATCTTATTCAGATATTTTTGCTAATAATTCAAAATTTCATTTTATTTTTTATGCAGAATCTATTGACATTTTATCGATAAATTTAACCATCTTACTTTCACGTTTCCAAGAAAATCAAAATCTGGAATACAAATTTCTCCTGTACAATTAATTTTCTATTGAACTCATTTCCACGTGAAAAATTAAGGGAGTCCGGGGCTTAAAATTCTATTTTTGTTATGAAATTTTTTTCTGAAATATATTTTAATATAATAAAAATATTGAATGTAAAAAAAATCTGAAAATTTTTAAATATATTTTTTTAATTTAAATTTTAAAATTTTTAACACATTTCATTTTTGATATAATTCTGGAAATATTCTCTCGATGTACAAAATTTTTACACTTTTGTGTGCTGAAAATGTGTCATTTTAATTTGTGTTTAGGATTTTTAAAAATGTTATTATGATTTTTTTTTAATTAAGTAAGAAAATGATGTTTTTAGGGTTCCGTACTTAAAAGTAAAAACGGAACCATTATAAGATCAGTCCTGTGTCTGTTTGTCTGTCACAGCCCTTTTAGTCGGAAACTATGGAACGTGTAAAGTTCAAATTGGGAGAAGTAATAAAGACTATTGACCCACATATTTTCAGATTAATAAATATTTTTAAATATATTTAGGGGAAATGTAGAAGGGCTAATTAAGTTACATGAAAAAAAAATATTTTATTTGTATATGATGTGGAGCATCGTGTGAAAGCTATCGTAACACTGAACTCATAAATATATTTCATTTAATTTTAGGTACTATATTTTTAAAGTTATGGTCCAAAATGTAGTGCAAAAATATGTTCCCCCCATCTAATTCCGAATCTACTGAAACTAAAATTATGAGAAAATTAGAGGTAGTAGACGTTAATTTAAACCTTGCAGGAAAATTATAGCGATTACCCTAGGTCACATAGTTTTTAAGAAAATCGCATTTTTCCGTTACACACAAATTTCGATTTACGGGCATTCAGCAAAAATGTTGAGCAGCGCTGGAGGTACCTATCGTAGCAGAAATAAAAAAGCATTGTTGATCATGAATTGCGCAAAAAATCGTCGGTAATTAGTCGAGTTATTAACCCTTAAAAACTCGAACGGTTTGGACATACATAATGACAGGGACTGCGTACTCTATGCTGCATTAGTTTTTAAAATCTAGATAACAAATTTTAAGGATATATTTGTATAATGCAATGCCCAGTAGCAGTATAAAAGCAATAAATGTCAAATTGTTAAAAACAGACTAATTTAATGAGAATTCATCACATAAATACTGTGGGATTCGCGACTAGTTTGAATTGAGTGGCTCTCTCAATACACCCACTGTGTCTTTAAAGGTTAACTAAAAACCTATATGGAAAAATGCGCCACGGACCAAAGCGGCGTTGCAGCTTTGCGACGTCCTTTCGAAGCGCGCTTAGCACAACGCTAAGTTTTAATTTTAAACAAGTGCTTTGCTTTAGGTACACTTTAAAAAGAAAATATTATTACTACTCTGAATTTAGGTTTTTGAAATGCCACATGAAGTTTAAATGTGCACTATTTTTATTGTCAGCACCGAATTAAGTTCATTTTAAACAGATTAGGATAAGATTAAAAAAGTGTTATACAGAATTGCTATATTTGATATTATTTAGTTTCCATATCTCTTTGAACTTTCGTGGTATATCCATAGCTTTATACTTTTCTAGTATGTACAGCTATACCCAACCCTACGTTGTATAGTTTTACAAAGTCTTAGTATTCTTTTAGCAACTGTTTTTTTTTTTTTATAATACATTTACTAATTCATATGTTATTGTACGGAACACTGAGTGCGCGAGTTATACTCGCACTTGACCGTTTATTTTATAAATGAGTCTTGCATTAATTAGCATATTTTCACAATTTTAACTCAAAATTAAAAATCCTGAAGAGAATTTGTTGGAAATATAGAATAAAAACTCTTTTGAAACTTTCATACATATATCTTGCAAGGAACTTAGATATATGCTTTTAATCTTGACAAATTGTGAAAAAATTCATTCTGAGATAAAGACGGGGACGTGGATCCTTAAATATCATTTTTTTTATTTTTTGTAAATTTTACTTTAAATATTATTCAAGGGTACATTATATGCATAGTTGGCATGCATTTATCACAAAAAAAAATATATTTTTTAGGAAAAAAGGAATTTTACGCGTACATTTATAATCAAATATATAAAATTCGATGCACAGTTTTATTTTTATATATAAAACACTAGGGGGCTCGGCCCCCTACGAGCTACGCTCGCCAACCCCCGTCCAGACACCGCAGACTCTAAATGCACGCTAATGTGATCGGCTTTAAAAAGATTTCGAAAGATTGAATTATAATTTAAAAAACACTGGCGATCTCCCTATAAACGGATTTCTATTCATTTTTCTTTGATTGGGGAAATTTTAACGCCAAATCCGCTGCGGTACTACTTGATTATCCCGTCGACTAATTTCGCCAAATTATATAAATCCCCAAACCACTCGCCAAATTATACAAATTGACATAATTTTTATTTTAAATAACGAAAAAACAAATAAATTAGTACAACATTAATAAAAATACAAATAAAACGTCGAAATAAAAATAACATGATGACGTAGACACGTGTAATAACATTTCAAAATAAGCTAATATAAAAGGAATTAAGTAAACAGAATCTTTGTCTCCCAGTATTTTTTAACAAAGCGAAAAGAAAGTTCTTTTAAATGAGACATTTTAAATTAATCGTTTTTAATGAAACGTAATTTTGACCAAACTATTCTTTCTCTTTTTAATATTCACGTTAAAATACTTGTGTTAGAAATAAAATATTATTTGCGCTTTCCTAAGAAAAATAGTTGAAAAGTATCCTCTCAAAATATCAAATAAATGTCTAGCGCAATTTGTAAATTTAAACCGTTTTGCAATATTATTTTGTGTTCATTTTATGTAATAACTGTAATGTGACGTAAATATGACGTAATTTCTCCTATTTAAGACTTCTAACGCATGTTAATAAATTTATTATTTTACAAATTCCTTTCTCTCTTAAAATTCACGTGTAATTATTGTTTTTATGACGTAATTTTTAATAAGTTCCTGCTTTTTGTACATAATTATTTAATTCTAATTCCAAATGTTTTTTTCTGTTTATAATGGTCACGTGTAAATAAATTTTTAATTTATTTACACGTATAAATATTTTTTTTTTTTTTTTTGAAGCAAACATTATTGTTTCCGCTGTTTATGCAGTTGGCAACAGTTTAAATTAATATCACTTTCTAAAATCTGTAAAAAATATCTCTCGAAATGCTGAAAATTTGAATTTAAAATAGATATAAAATCTCGAAAAATGAGTCAAATTAAAAAAATAAATCAATTCTGCACACCGGGAAATTATAACGTATAAAATGAACTAAAAATTATTAAATTCCGATGTATAGTTTTTGCTACTATAAAACTTTTTTAGTGGAACGATTTTGTCCAACTTTAGCATTAAATATCTCTCTATTCTAAAAAAAAGTAACTACCGCTGTCACCGCCGCCGCCGCCGCCGCCGCCGGTTTTGAATTTTTTGTGACCGGAGGCCTTTCTTCGTTAATATTAACAAAAATAATGCATACAAAAATATGAAAATCGGTGGTTTTATACAGAAATGTTTGATAAATACGCTGATGCAGACAGTTTTTAAATCGAAGAATTATTTTAAGAGTTATTTAATGCTAAAGTTGGACAAAATCGTTCCACTAAAAAAGTTTTATAGCAGCAAAAACTATACATGACAGTGTAATCATTTTTAGATCATTTTATGCGTTAGAATTTGCCGGAGTGCAGATTGCATTAATTTTTTTATTTTGACTCATTTTTTCAGGTTTTATTTCTATTTTAAATTCAAATTTTCAGCATTTCTAGAGATATTTTTTACAGATTTCAGAAAATTGTACTAATTTAAACCGTTGCCAACTGTATAAAAAGCGCAAGCAATAATGTTTGCTTCAAATTAAAAATTTATTTACACGTGACTATTATAAACAGGAAAAAAACTTTCAAATTAGAATTAAATAATTACGTATAAAAAGCAGGAACTTATTAAAAATTACGTCATAAAAAGTATACACGTGAATTTTAAAAGAGAAAGGATATTGTAAAATAATAAATTCATTAACATGCGTTAGAAGTCTTAGGAGAAATTACGTCATATTTACGTCACATTATAGTTATTACATAAAATGAACACAAATTAATATTGCAAAAAAGTATAAATTTAGAAATTGCGCTAGACATTTATTTGATATTTTGAGAATTAATTTAAAATGTCTCATTTAAAAGAACTTTCTTTTCGCTTTGTTAAAAAATACCAGGGACCAAAGACACTCTTTACTTAATTCCTTTTATATTAGCTTATTTTGAAATGTTGTTACACGTGTATACGTCATCAAGTTATTTTTATTTCGACCTTTTATTTGTGTTTTTATTAATGTTGTACGAATTTATTTGTTCTTTCGTTATTTAAAATAAAAATTACATCAATTTGTATAACTTGACGAGTGGTTTGGCGATTTATATAATTTGGCGAAATTGGTCGACAGGATAATCAAGTAGTACCGCAGCGGATTTGGCGTTAAAATTTCTCAATCAAAGAGAAATGAATAGAAATTCGTTTATAGGAAGATCGCCACTGTTTTTTAAATTATAATTCAATCTTTCGAAATATTTTTAAAGCCGATCAAATTATCGTGCATTTAGAGTCTGCGGTGTCTGGACGGGGGTTGGCGAGCGTAGCTCGTAGGGGGCCGAGCCCCCTAGTCTCTTAAAATAATTCTTCGATTTGAAAACTGTCTGCATCAGCGTGTTTATCAAACATTTCTGTATAATACTACCGATTTTCATATTTTTGTGTGCATTATTTTTCTTAATATTAACTAAGAAAGACTTCCGGTCACAAAAAATTCAAAACCGGCGGCGGCGGCGGTGACAGCGGTAGTTACTTTTTTTTAGAATAGAGAGAAACTTTTATAAAAAAAGAAAATATTGGGGATTTTCATTGATATGGAAAGCGCATGGGGCATTTTGAAAATTTCCAAACTAACCCGAAAAATTCCTTTTTTTTTCTCCTTTTTTTGTGATAAATGCATGCCATAATGCATATAATGTACCCTTGAGTAATAATAAAAAAATTCCATTTTTTTTAAAGAATTTTTAGCCCCGGACCCCCTTAAACTAAAAAGAATTCAAAAGGAAATATATATGACGTCATATTTGAAGCGAAAAAAGGAGTACTTTTTTTATTATATATGAAGAATGAATATCGGTTACGTTAATAATTCGTTTTCTGCCAAAAATGGAGTCACAATTAGAAGGAAAAAGAATCATATTGTTACTAAAATATTTCGCTTGAAAAAAACATGACGTCATATTTGAAATAAAACAGATATTTTGAAGTATTCATTAAAAATACAAGGGCCATGAACATCAGTAACTAATGAAAATAGATAAATAATAGCGTCATATTAAAACGAATAACAGAAATATTTTTTACTAATGGACCCTATTCTCCCTTTCGGTTCGAGGCTATAAAAAAAGCTATTTTATCAATTGCGAAGTCACAGGAATACTGTCCATGCTAATTAATAATTATTTACTAATAATAATTAATAATTCCACGAGCCAACAAAATTGAAACATGTAAGTTGTTAGAATTTTTTCCCTTGCTTCGTGCCACGTTAGGTGACGTCACAACAAAGCCTGCCAACGCTTTCTCCCTTATGCGTTGATATAAGCCCACTTTATTTTATTTGTTCAAAAGTGCAGCAGGCTGGTTTCACAAGCAATATGATTTATTCATTTTTATAACCTCTGTGTCATTTAATACATGTATAGTGTAACAGTCGTTAAAACGTTTTACTTATGAGTTAAAACATTTCTATATTAATAACGAAAGTGAAAATTAAAAGCAAAATCTTTGAAAATCCAAATATGTCGACCACTCTAAAATTCTTCAAAATCTTAAAATTTAAATTTTCTGTTACCTCTGTGTTCAATTAAATGAGATATTCTCCAATAATCAAAAATTATCATCATACTTTTTTCTGTTTTACTTTTACAATACAGTAAAAAAGAAGTAGTATTAAGAAGTTCTATTCGAGTAAATTTCCTTTCATAGAATGTGGAAATCCTAATATCCCTAAAGCATTTCGTACGGATAACAACTTATATATAGCATTTGAACAAAAACAGTTATTAAAACGTTCCTGTAGCTTATCTCATTTGCTTTTTATGGGATAGAAAATACGTTTTCTCTATAAGACGTTATTAGTATTCTCCGGAAAACTTATTCGTTTCATATAATAAATATATTTCTTGATTGAAAAAAAACTTTAGTATAAGTGATACTTAAAAGTACATAGAACATTTCTTATATTTATTTTTGAATTAATATACATTACGGTTTGTGCTAAAGGATATGTTTTTGTGGAAATTCAATGTGTTTGTAAATGTTATATAACTGCTTGCATAACTACCGTATAAATGTTATATAACTGCTTTTAAGAATTTAATGTTTATTAATATTGTCAATGTTGTTTTTAATTTTCTTAAAAGAAAAATATGAAGTTTTCAATATTCGTGTGCTCTCTAGTAGTGTGAAATTAATCTAAATTTATTTAAATACCACCAAGTTCATACGAATATTAATTTTTAAGTATTTTAGTAACACAATATTAGCATTCACGTTACAAACCTGCATTTTGTAAAATACTTTTTTATCGGTATATATTAACTCATCAATACTTCATACTGGACCATACGCTAGCAATGCTGTTGGCCTTAACACACATTTTTTAGGAAAGCATTTAACTTGTAACATTAATTACTATTTTTTAAATCAACATGGTTTCATCTTCGATGGTTCTTATAAATATTTTTATACTATCTAAAGTACCCGGCGTTGACCGGAATTTTAAGAATGTTTGTTTTGAAAAATGAATTCTAAATTTAAACATAGAGTATAAAATAAATAATTAGAAAAAGCAGTAAAGCCCTTTTCACTCGAGAGGTGACTCTCACTCGCAACTAGTGTTGTCAGGTGTCCCTCGTAAATCGGAACGCCAAACGCTTTGGACACCACTAATATGTTATAGTTTATTTCGCCATCTTTTATCACAGATTAAGGCGATTAGATAAGGCGAAGAAAATTAGTTTAAAATAGTGGTGTCCAGAGCATTTGGAGCACACATTTACGCGAGACAATAGTGGTCAGTGAGAATCACCTATCGAGTGCAAAGGATTAATTTCAGTTCATTACTAAGAATGAACTCTAAGGGAACTAAACCTTTGTGGAAATTGTAATATATACGCTTACACACACGTATATATATATGGAATAGACTTAAAAATGGCGAAAAGAAATTCAGACAACCTCAAAATGTTAAAATATGCCAATATTTCTATAATCGGGTTTCTATCATGTTTCAATACGTTTTTTCTAACTCATATGACGTTATATATTCACCTGCTAACGTCCGTTTTTTTCAAATATGACGTAATATTAACTATAAAATTCTTCAAACTAATTATTTCATTTTCATTTTTCACGAGTAAATCTTGCAATAGAAAAGTTATGGTGTAGTATTAGCTTTTTTTTTTAAAATTCAACAAGCTATTTGCCTCATTTTCATTTTACACTTAGAAATCTTACAATAAAAAAGTGATTTTTGTGGAAAGAATTTTATTGGGGATTTTTAATTGTTGGCAACTGCTATAACGAAATATGTTTAAATTTGATAGGAAATTGCTGTTAAATTGGGGGGGGGGGGATTAATTAAAAATTATCTATAAATAATTTCGATTCCGGACTACATTAGTTGCCTCGTCTATGTTTTAATACACGTGTTCGTAACATTTCACAATTCTGGCTTACAAACTGTGGATTTGTATAGAATTACAGACAGACAAATTTTTATTTTTATATATTTGATTGCTTAGTAAGCAAATTTTTAATTCTGAAAAAATAATTGTATGAATAAAAGGATTGCATATATATGTGACGATTTCACGGCAAGCAACAGGTATTGACGAAAGATCATGGGGGTTTCCAGTTACAAAAAACACAGGCGTTCAGGCCAACATGGTTGTTGAGAATAACAGACTCGAAGATTTAAAAAAAAATGCAGTCGATTGGAAACAATTCTACTTTATTGACATTCTCATAATTACAGTTTAGGCGGGAAATGCTCCACTTTACCGATGATAAAAAAGAACCAAACTCGATCCATCAAAATTAGCTTAAAAGTTGTTCCATCTCTCGCTACGAAATCCTTTTCGCTTCATTATATTATCAGACAATTATTACCTTCGTAAATTTACTAAATCTCTCACACAGCTCTTAATAACTCCAACATTTCAATCAAAATGCAGCAAATCACTCCAAATAATCATTACCATAGACCAATATAGGTTGAAATCCCATCTATCTCAGTAATCTCTATCTCTCTCTACTACCTCTACACCATATTTCTCTCCGACTGGTTGCGCAATCAGTATTTATACTCCCACCAAAAGATTGTTGGAGAAATATTCTATAGCCTAGCCCCAGATATAATAAGTGTAAACAAACTTTAATCCCTGTTGTCGAGATTGTGCTAAAAATAACCTTTTTCCCCCTCGCCAAATGATAAAAGAAAATGAATTTATATCTGCGTAAGTTTTAATCTTTGAAATATTCTGGCTGGCACCTGGATATTTTAAACAAAAGAATAAATTGAAATAAGTAGGTTTTTTTTAAAGACGAGATAATAATAATATTTTAGAAGTTAAATAAAGATTTTAGGGGAATATGATATACCGGAATTTAATAGCGGAATTTAAATAATAAAAGTTTTATTAAAGAAATATGAATAGTTAGAGCCATTTTTAGATTTACGCAATTTGGAATAAATATTATTATATGGATTAAGATCTTATAGAGATTAATAGACTACGGAATATTACTGAAAAAGGAAAATTTATATAAAACGAGTTGGAACCCGTCGAAATTCGACGAATTAAAATGTTTAGAATGGAACTGTTAGATCGAATTTATAATAAACCTACAAAAATAATTACAATAAAAAAATCATCTTGCATAGATTATGCCCGGTATGCTATTTCTTTTTCGAAACAAATAATGTTTTTAACCTAAAATTACAAAAATATTATTTCCAAAATCTTCAACTGCTTAAATTATTGAAAAATTAAACTGTATTAGATACGTAATCAAGATGAGTAATTATGTTGAAGTTATCGATTGAGGCTCTTACGTTTGTTTTTTCGGAATTAAAAATCAGTAAAAAGGATTTTGCTTTGTCACATCATAAAATTTCCCCCAAAAATCTAAACTGTACGTTATTTTCACATTCTCAAAATTTACATATGCACCATTCAAATTCACAATTTAAAAGTATTTTAACGCTCAATACTTTATTAATGAATGTATTTCCAAACTTAAAGTCACGTTTGTTCGATAAAACTTTTCATCTGAACATTCGCATAATATTTAAATTCTAATCTCAGTACCCACGAAAATTTACCATTCAGAAATTTGATTTTAGTTGTCATAGTATTGGCCATTTAGTATTGGTCAAATATTTAATTTTTTCAAAGAAAATATTCGTTTTGTTTTAAATATGACATCATTTTTACTCACTGAATCATTTTGTCTAGCGTTTCAAATTCCGTATCAGCATAATGTAAAAATATTGAAATATCTTCTTCAATCTTTTGATTTATGAAGAAGAATGCGTGTTTTTTTTTTTTTTTTTTTTTAATGGCTAATGTCATCTTCTGTTCAAAAATTAGAAAAAAAGTTACTCTTATTTGTAATGTGAAAATGGCATCAATAAGGATATAATCAATAAAAATCCATGGTTAATTTCCCTTTACTTTTATTAGAAATGGAGTACTTCAGTTGCCACAATCACAAAATTGGTACTAAAAACTATAAATAAAATTAATATATCAAAAATAAATTGAGATAGAGCTTTCAAACAGATTGCATTTAAAAGTACATTTTTTTCCCTATACGACGGTGTAAAAATTGAAACTATGCGATTTTTAGAAGTTTAAAAATTTGCAGTAGCGAAAATTGCAAAACCGAAATTTCATTTCAAATTTCAAAGTGTTGCCATTCGCAGAATGACGTATGCGTTACGCACAGATATGTTTGTCCTTTATAATATAGATACTTTAAACTGGGCAAAAAAAAATTTAAATTTTGTAATATATACGTTTATAAGAAAATTTAAAAAAACGCATAATAAAATATTCGATAGTTTATAATTGTAACATTATTTTTCTATTTCTTTTTTTTTTTTTTTTTTTACCCGACTGAAAAGAAGGGTTAAGTGTTTCACGCGTATGTGTGTATGTGGATTTCTTTATACCCTCGAAACATCCTAACGGCTGGATGGATTTTAATGAATGAGGTATCTATCAATTCGTCTTAAAGGCCCGATGGTTATAGACTGGATTTTGTTTTTATAAATTCAAAATGACAGTAGAGACGAAAAAAATATTACGCACCCTATTGAGTGGCATATCATTGAGTAGGTCTTTCAAAATGAAGACGATGTTTCATTGACTATTTTACAGTCACAAGCTCCGTTAAAATATTATACAACCTGGAAGTTGTGTATGTATTGTGGATCTCTAGCTTTACTGCAACTCATAGACCTCGACAAAACAATGTTTATAGATAGGAACTAACAGTTAAACACAACTTAAAAGTCATCAATACAAGTAACAACAACAACAAAAAAAAAAAATAGGTAAGTAAGATAAACAAGTAATATAAAAATATATATATTTTTTAAGTCAATTCCTACTTAGGTCAATAAGAGATTTTTTTTCTCCCATTCTTCTTTCCTTTTGAGTGGCGCTTAAAATGCCTTGATCAAGAAAAGGGCTCTTTCGGTCTTAAAATACCTTGATCAAGAAGGGGGCTCTCTCGATTATTGAAAATTAATTAATTTAATTTAATTAATGAATTAATATTTGAAAAACTGGATCAAGTGTCATCCACTACAAGTTTAAAGAAAATTATTGATTGGATGAATAATAAGTATTTTATTAACGATTGAAAATTTGAACAAGATATATATAGCGAGAGTGTGAGCTAATAATAGAAATTGGAAAAAAAATTGTTTCACATTGATGAGAAATAATTAATTAGTTCGCATTTTACCCAGTCGGGTTTTTTAATTTTTTAAATTTAATTGTTTATTCCCTTTTTCATTTTTACAAGAAAGGATAAAAGCATAATCGAAACAATATAAACATTAAATTTTATATCTTCTTCACTTTAAAAGAATTTCACATTTAGGTGTTTAATAAAATATAAAATAGTTGTTGATCATAAAACTTTTTTTTTCAAAAATAGTTAATTGCTCACAAAAACAATGATAATGAAATCACGGAAATTAAACGAACTTTCAGATTTTAAGTAAGATAGGCAGAAAAGGATGTGACTGATTATTTTAAAAGCATTTAGAAGCTTTAAATGTAAAGTGTTACAAAAGAATTTTATTCAAATTGAGAAATTCTAGAAGTGACACTTGACAGGGCGTTAATGGACTGTCTGTTCTGGTTGTGGAAAAAAATTGTATTTTTTCATTAGGAAAGTTTTAAATATTTCCAAATAAAAAATAGTTTTGACGCCAATATGCATCATGAAAGAACAAGAACAAAAAACGACGCATCAGGCAAAGATTATGGAATACTTTCCAACATTTCCAAGATATTATTAAGTAATTTTATTTTCTTCGTAGAATGAAGTATGCTATTATCTAAATAAGCAACTTTAAAAACATACAACTCAGTAAAAAATCATTTTTAGCAACTACTGTCCACATCTAGTAATGCGTCTGAAATTTTTCGAGTAACCCTACATGCGATCTACAGAATTTAAGTACCGAGTGATCCAGAAGAGTTTTGAAAAGTTAATAATTAGAAAACTATGTACAACAGAAAGGTGCGATTTTCCCATATTTGCTCAGATACGCGTGGGATTTTTGTTTATAATGATTTTTTTTAAATAAATAGTTAAATTTATAGCTACAGATGGCGCTGCCGTACAACAGCAAAAGTATCTGTACCATGTGTTATATAAGCTGATAAGTTTCTTGCGCAACATCTTGCCTAATATATTGCTCAGATTTCGTTTTAAGGGTCGTTTATATTCAAATGTTTTTTCGGAGGTTAAAGAAATTGCATTTAAAAGGAATTTCGATACAAAATTTGAAGTGCAACTGCTATGTTTAGACATGCTATCTTTGAGTGACCAAGCTTTGGTAGTTAAGCTGTTTTACAAAAAGGATGAATAGCTTTGCTTTCTAATCGTACAATGAGTGGAATTAAAATGGAAAAGGACTGATGACAGTTATAAATCTGAAGGCTATGATGAAAAGGTTTGAGGAAATGGGCTCATTGGAATATCAAGCGGGAGACCCCAAATATCTGTTGTGGTCGTAAACGAGGCATAACACGATGCTAATACAAAAGTAAATAAGTGCGAAGTCAAAATTACGTCCATTTCAAATCATATCATAATATTAAAATATTAATTTGCTTAAAAGACGTTATAAAAACACATTAAAAGTAAATTAAACACTCTTTATTTACATGTTTCAACTCATTTTCTAAGTCGCCGTCAGAATGTATAATAGAAAATTACAAATGCATAATGAAAAATGGAAAATAGAAAAAATCATCGAAAATAAACAAGTAATCGTGTAACGCGCCCTATATTTTCGCGATTGCTCGTGTTCTCTCTATGTCGCGATGACGTAATTTATCGAACCATTCAACCCATAAATTCGGGATACGAAAGGATAAAGTATCGTTACAAACTCTTGAACCTCTTAAATAAATTTCAATGGGCTCTCTTATGAATAATTGTAAATAAAAATTAGACCTGTAGATGATTTTACTCTCGTTAAAAAGTATGTTAATGTTCTCTATTTGATTTAGCCGGGATAAATCAAAAATCATTATATAGGTATAACCCAACGAAAATTCAATATCAGATGTAAAGAACATATAGCGGACATAAAATACAATAGAGGTAATACTGCTTTATCCCGGCTAAATCAAATAGAGAACATTAACATACTTTTTAACGAGAGTAAAATCATCTACAGGTCTAATTTTTATTTACAATTATTCATAAGAGAGTCCATTGAAATTTATTTAAGAGGTTCAAGAGTTTGTAACGATACTTTATCCTTTCGTATCCCGAATTTATGGGTTGAATGGCTAGATAAATTACGGCATCGAGACATAGAGAGAACACGAGCAATCGCGAAAATATAGGGCGCGTTACACGATTACTTGTTTATTTTCGATGAATTTTTCATTATGCATTTGTAATTTTCTATTATACATTCTGACGACGACTCAGAAAATGAGTTGAAACATGTAAATAAAGAGTTTCTAATTTACTTTTAATGTGTTTTTATAACGTCTTTTTAAGCAAATAAATATTTTAATATTATGATACGATGCCAATAATCAATCTGCCTTATTATACCTTAGCAAAGCTATATTATCAATTTCAGCGCCACCTGTTGGCAAAAAGTGTAACTAATATAGCATATTTTTGCATAAAACAAAAACAAATCCCACATGTTTCTAAGCATTTCTGTGAAAATCAAATCTTTCTATTGTGTATGGTTTACAAATTATTAAGTTTTCAAAACTCCCGGAACTTCTGGATCACCCGGTACTACATCACCTAATGCACTCAAAATTAGACAAGTTTAAAATCACTGAGGCAAACGAACTTCCTCAATAACCGATCTTCGCCAGTCCGCGTTGCAGATCACGTTGAACCATAGACTTCTCATATAACCTTCTTCCTAGTCTTACTCTGAGCGTTGAACAGACAGAATATAACCGCATTTAAAGCAGTAAGAAAAACCCTGTAGTTTCTTAACCAATGAATGAAACGCAAAGATTTCTTTTCTTTACACACATTCTTATGGTTTGATAAAATATTCAAAGGCCCATATATTTAGTAATATTAATTAATTAAATCATAACGACAAAAGTGGCTTTTAAAAAATACGAATATTGAAATATGCATTTTGCACGCACGATTTTACGAATTCTACTGCAGATATGTATTTAATGTTTCATATTTTGTTACTTATAATACTACATTTTGCACTGAACCTAAATTTGAACATATATTTAAATTCTTTAGCATAATTAATGGCTTTTCTTATCATATTCACTAAATTTTACCAAAAAATGTATATTTATTTTTTCAATCCACAATTTTCTGTGACAAAAATCAGACTAAATTCAAGTTCAGCATAAACTAACATATATAAACTAAGAATATCAATAATTTCAAGGTTCCATGATAATTGGTTTTTAAATGAGAATGCACGCAATATTATAAAAAAAAAAAAAAAATCCTTTTTCTAGAAAAACGGCTTCAAAGTTGGCTTATAACATTAGAGCAAATGCTTTTATGCAAGATATTTTAGCCATAACTTCTGTTCTGACTGTAATTTTTGTAAAATTCTTTTACCAGTGGATTTGTAGCTTCTGAAGGTATCCATTCTGAAATTTCTGAAAAATCATTTTTTTTTTAACCGTCAATGTGATCTGCTTCTTTAACCGAATTACTTTGAGTGTCTCTGTAAATGGATGATAAATGCTATGCATTCTGTTGTCTATAGAAAGTATGTAGTGCACTTGAATCATTTCGTTACGTTTGAAGCCACAGAATACTATTGAAATGCACTGCAAACAATAGTCTCATATTAAAAAGCAGTAAACCAACGTTTAAAATGCACAAATAATGCGTGAAAAGCAGCAAACAGCTATTTCGAATCTACAGCGAGATTCTTCTTCAGTGCAAGATAGGGAAAAAAGAACAGCATGTTAGAAAAAGCAAGGCTGAGCAAAACTGTGGCTCAACCTTGCTTTTTCTAGCATGCTGTTCTTGTTCCCCAATCTTGCACTGAAGAAAAATCTCGCTGTAGATTCGAAACAGCTGTTTGCTGCTTTTCACGCATTATTTGTGCATTTTAAACGTTGGTTTACTGCTTTTTAATATTCCTGCACAAAGGCTTTAATTGCTATTTTAAAATAGTCTCATAGATAAAAAGTATTGAAATCCTTTTGCGCGTCCCTATAAATGAGTTTAAAAAGCTACTAATTCTATACTCCTAAGAAAGCATGTTGTTGCTCATCTACATGATGTATATCAACCTGATTATGATTGAAATATCACAACATCAGTAAAATGCACCGGAAACTATTTTTTTTTTTTCAGATACACACTAATTTATGAAATTCTTTTGTTTCTCCCTGTAAACGAACTCCAAATGATACACATTTCTTTTTAATACCGAATATTTTAGTAAAACTCAATAAGATATAACAATTTTATGGCAATCCGTGTACATTTATGACAGACAGACTGAAAGCGAACATACAAACCGTATTCGTAAACACTTTTCAACTTTATAAAACAATTTTAATAAAGAATAACATAGTCTAAATATTTTAATTAGAACTTTCTTTACGAAATATAATCATGGGAGAAAGGCTAAAAAAATAAGTTCACTTTCAATCTTTATTTTTATATTTTTACTATATTTATTTTATTTTTTGTTATATTTTATTTTATTTTATTTTATTTTTATTTATTTTTTTTGTGGGGGTGGTGGTGGTGTGTGTGTGTGTGGGGGGGGGGGGGGGTTAGTAAATAGAAATCTGTTTTCAGGAAGTTGTTTTAACAGAATTTTTTGGGGGGCACAAGTTTTCTTAGATTATAATTTTTTTTATATAAAATAAACTAGCTCAGAATTCTAAGATTTATTTTAATAACACAATATAAAAATAGACAAATGAATCACTACCTAAAAGGTGATTAATACAGTTTAATGATGTTGAAAAAATCATCTATGTACCTAACCAACACCAGGATTTCAGCTTTAAACAGGCGTTAAAAACACTACTTGTCCATATTTACCTACAAAAGCCTCACTTCAAAACCGTTCCAAATTTCAAACTAATCATTTTAGGAATTGCATTGACCTATTGAAATGCATTATTTTTTGGCCTATTTATAAAGCCTTATTTTATTTTATTTTATTTTATTTATTGTTCAATAACCCCTAATAAGACAAAAAATACTTTGCTGAATAAAATGAGAGTAGAATTATTGTTTAATTTTCTTATTGAAGAAATTGTTTAAATAATAATTTATTATGATCTAGAACCAAATTTATTATGCTTATTTACTAAAATATATCTATATGGAATAAATATCGGCTGGAATAATGTTTATTTACATCTGCCGAAATGTTACAATCACTAAACATTTTATGACAAACATATCGTCTTTCTCCGAATTTTATTTTAATGAAAATAAATAAATTTTATCGACTGATATATAATTTCACATATAATAAAATTAGACTAAACTAATTAGTGCCCTTTATAAATAATATGAAGAAACACCATTTATGAAAATACTTTACAGTATTTCATAATAATATTTTTAATATTTGTAATCTATTTAATCATGGATTTTGGCATATTAAAAACGTCGTCGTACTACAGGATAATGCATCTTTAAGCACCGCATGGAATAAGTTTTTTTTTTTTTATTAATGAATCTTTTTTACTAGGTAAAGATGTAGGAAATATGTTCTAGAAATATTAAATGGTTATATATTTTGAAGAATAAGTATTGTTTAATAAATACATTATTTAACTAATGAAAGCATTCTCATTAAATTTTACATCGAAACATAATAATTATTAGGAGAAAACTTTAATTCTAGAAGCGAAGTAACATACATAAATTGATCTAGCTGCATTGCATTTAATTTATAGTTATTATGCTAAAAGACAATGGATTAACTGAATTTTTATTACCTTTGAATCATAAAGATATTAAACACATTTTTAGAATTTTTTTTATCTATCTATCTAGCAGAAATTTATTGACCGGACCGACTGAAAATTTACAACAAGAATTCTGCTTTTTCAGAAATTAGTGTCGCCCCCGATGAAAAAAAATATATGTATATAAATATAGAGTAGAGTCCCGATTATCCGTGTTAATCGAACTTATACCTTTGAATGGATCATTTTCTTCTGATGGACTGATGGCTTCAATTATTATGAAACAGCTATTTTAAATGAAATGTTAGGTGAAAATAGTTCTAACTTTTCACGGCTGCTCATTCATCTTCACCTAACACCTCATTTATAATGACTGTTTCAGAATAATGGAAGCCATCAGTCCATCAGAAAAAAATAACTCGGTGAAAGCGGAAACTCCGATAATCGGGACGCTACTGTAGTTCAGTTTTAAGACTTACAACATGCGATTTTATTTTACATAAAGTGACATCATCCACATCCGCTGAAGAATTCATCATTTGCGATCCAGTGTTAAACAACATCTACAGTAAAGTAAGCTTAGGACGTCACTATATCGCTGAATAATACACAAATCCAAAAAAAAAAATAGAAGATTTCGTCATTAAAAAAAGTCGACAAAAAAATCGGCTATCTAAAGATTCACTGTCCTTCATTTGTTTATATTATTAATATAGCTATTTAAAACTAAATTTAGTTTCTAATAGCTCCATGTTTTATCAAAAATCCTTCATTTATATTTTTTCAAAATAGCACGTATTTTAATTTTTTTTAAATTCAGTTTTTATGGGAAAATGGCAATAAAAAGATATAATTGCTATTTTTACAGAAATGGAGTTCTTCCGTTGCCAATATTAAGCAAATGGCTCCAAAAACTTAAAAAAAAAATTAATATTTCAAAAATAAATAGAAGTACAGTTTTCAAACAAAATGCATTTAAAAGAATTTTCTTTTCAATACGACGGTATAAAAATTGAAAATGTGCGATGCTTAGAAGTTTAAAAAATTGCTATAGAGTATTTAATCATAATGATTTGTTATACTGATTTGCATACATATTTCAATTTTAAGACTTACAGCACACGCTTTTATTTTATGTAAAATGACGTCATTCACATCCGCTTAAGAATTCCACATTTACGATCCACTCTTAAACATCTACAGTAAAGTATGCATAGCATGTCACTATCGCGAAATAATACATAAATGCAGCAAAAATATGCCATCATTAAAGAAACTCGACAAAAAAGGCTGTCTAATGATTCATAGGCCTTCATTTGTTTGTCACATTGATATAGATACTTAAAATTAAATATAGTCTGTAATAGCTCCATGTTTTAACAGAAATCATTCGTCTATATTTTTTCAAAATAGCACGTACTTTAATTACATTTTCTTTCGGTTGTTTTGAAAAAATTGCAACAAAAATATATAATTAATATTTTACAACTATTTTTCCGTTACTTTCTATAGAAGTGGAGTACTTCCGTTGCCAATATTAAGCAAATGGCCCCAAACAACTATAAAAAAAAATAATATTTCAAAAATAAATGGAGATGCTATTTTCAAACAAATTGCACTAAAAAGTACTTTTCTTTCTGAATATGACGGTATAAAAATTGAAAATGTGCGATGCTTAGAAGTTTAAAAAATTGCTATAGAGTATTTAATCTTACTGATTTGTTTTACGGCTGGCTTCTGTAAGGTAACGTTATTTTTTGCAGACTACACAAAATAAGCTGGGAGAAAGAAATAGCATACCGTGCCGGGGGCTAATAAAATCATTCGCAAGTTGATTACATTAGTCATAAATCATGATATATTGGAGAAGCATTGTTAAATATACATGAAAAGTTATAAAACGCTTATGCGTTAAAATTAATTAAAGTATTTGAATCTTCCGTATAATTTAACTGTCGTTATTACATGAAATACTAAATCTAATACCAAGCACCACTTTAAAATGTAAATTTTGCATAATGCTGTACTTTAATTTTCATAATGCACAAAGAGTAATTTTCTTAAATTTTAATGAAACTATTTCAAGTATTTTTACATATCTGAATAGACGTTTTTTAATACCAAGCATTACTTTAAAATGAAATGTTATATAATATTCAAATTTATTTTTCAAAATGCACCTTTTTGCATTTTGAAAGGTCAAATTTTATTAGATTTTAATTAAATTATTCAAGTACATTTATATGTTTGGATACACATTTTTTAATACCACGCATACTTTAAAAAGGAAATTTCGTATACTTTTCTATTTTATAATTCACGAAATCAATTTTAGTAGATTTAAATGAAGCTATTTAAAGTATTTTTGTATATTTGGTTGGTTGGTTGTGTTTATGACGGCCAATTATCAACACGAGAGATACAGGCCCTAAAGGGGGGGGGAGTGCCCTTCGTAGGGGTCTTTCTAAAGGAATTTAACCCGTATTTACGCTTGGAAATCCAAGGTTCGAAGAAAACCGCGAAAATTCCGAACGATTAGGCGGACGGGCGCGAACCCAGCACCTCACGTCTACCAGCTTCGACAGCAGAACCTCTCGGCCACTGGTGGGGCTTTTGTATATTTGAATAGACACTTTTCAATACCCATCAAATTTAAAAAAATAAATTTTGCATAATGTTCTATTTACTTTTTCACAATCCACGAAAGACATTTTTTTAGATTTTGACGAAATTATTCCAATTACTTTTGTTTATTTGAAGAAGCACTTTTCCGTTCCACACATAATTTTTCTAAGGAATTCCATTAAGCAGTTTACTCTCACAACCCCTTTTTAGCTAGCTCACAGGCTATCAAAGCCTGAGAGCTAATGTGCCCGAAGGTTCTGTATGTACGTAACGCGATAACTCTTGATTGAAATATGCGATTTGCTTGAACTTTTTTTTAAAGGTTTATTCTGATAAGGTGCTTCCCTGATTAGTTGTGGAGGTTCATTGGTTACATATAAAGAAAGGAACGGGGGCTGATCCCTCTTAATTTAGATAAATGGGTTTTACATGCAGAATTATCAGATTTGCTTCTAATTTCTGATGCCGGTTTATTCTAATAAGGCGCTTCCTTGATTAGATTTGAAGGTTCACTCGTTAAGTATAAAGGGGGGATGGGTCTAATCCCCCCACTGATTTAGGTAAATAGGTTTTCATACAGTATTATCATCTTTGTTTCAAATTTGGTATATCAATTTGTTCTGATAAGGCGCTTCCCTGATTACATTTGGAGGTTCATGGTTAAGTATAAAGAGGGGGAATGGGGGAGCTAATCCTCCTTAATTTAGCTGAATGGGTTTTTCATGCAGAATTATCCGATTTGCTTCAAATTTGGTATACAGGTTTATTCTGACAAGGCGGTTCCCTGATTAGATTTAGAGGTTCATTGGTTATGTATAAGGAGAGGAAACGGGGGGGAGCTATTTCCCACTTAATTTATATTTCGAGGGGCATTATTCTTTGAAATAAGAGTCTAATATACAATTAGTGTGAATAACCTGTAAGCTCAATGCCATCAGTTTAACTGGGCACTTTTCTGTTTTATTTATATGCAGAATCGTATTTTTATTACCGTTTAAAGCCTATAGAAAGTGCTGATGAGAAAAAAGCTAAAGTGTTTGTGATTACCAGAAATTATTAAATTTCCAGGTAAAAAAAAAAGGGGGGGGGGATCTTTTGCTGAGTTAATGTGAAACCTAATAATTTAAAATTTTAATTTTATATTAAAGAAATTTATTCGTATATAACAAGTTGGTCTTTATATTTAAATAATAAATTCTATTGCCTAATCATAAAAGGTGATATTTTAGTGCTCTTATGAAGAAAAATAATCATTTTATACTTAAATTATAAAAAATAGTATTTCGTTTTATTGCTTTTCGATTCAAATTCCACATGAAATAAGATTTCCATTACATAAGAGACATTCTAAAGCAGACTGAAGTACACTTTTTTAAAGTCATTAATTTTCAAAAATTGAAGTTATTCAAACGCTAAAGGAAAATGCAATTCTTTATAGTATCACATGATAAAACTAAATCTTAAAGTAACAGTACGCTGAAAAACGCATAAAATATTTTATTTGTGTAATAAAGATCTCCCAACGTTAACAAGAGAGACATTCTGATAAGAATTTTACAGAAAATGCTTTTAAATTTAAGTTAAACTGTACGCTTCTTGCCTTTTAAAATATAAGATTATTTTTAGATTAAATTCTGTAATTAATTACTCTGAAATTTAAATAATTCCAGAAATTTAGTATAATTCTATGGAATTATTTTCTCGAAATCTTTTTAATTACAATGCATTTGTCTACACTGAACATTATATTGGATTATTATATGTTTCAAAAAAAAAATGGTACTATAGTTAAACGTTTCTTACTTGGAGAATTAAGGAATAACGTTTCGCTTAATGATGATTATAATGGTTTCTATTCGATTTTCCGAGCTGTAATGAGAATATTCTGATTCGAAATAAAATAAGGACCTTACATCTACGTTTTCAAGACAAATGTCTGTAATTTAAAGATCAGTATACTCTAATATAAATGCTTTGCACAATAGTATATGATTGCATGAAAAATTCTTACCATATGAAAGAAACTGATAGTAAAACGATTTCTAATAGATATCTGCTAATAGTTGTTAGAGTAAAATACACTGAAATAAAATATTCATATGTTCTAATATACAAAATTAATATATTAGATATAATTTTATTTTTGATATTTTCCTTAACCTGCGTTTTAATAATAATTAATTTGTCATATTGGCCTATTATATATTTATTTATTTATACAAGTTAAATTTCATTATTATAGACAAAATGCCTTTTTTTTAAATTCCACGTATTCCTGAATAAGATGTAAGAATACGTAATTATTTCTAGATTTTTTTTAAATCCCATTGTGCAGTTCTTATCGTAAGCATTAGCTGTCTTTTATTCTCTTTTACCCTTTGAGGAGCTGCGTTTTGAACAATTGATATAGTTTTCGGTCATTTTTGGTCACTATTTCTTTCCCTTGCGTCTTTGCTAATGTAAATAGAAGTAGTAAATCTTATACTCGGATTCCATGACAAATTGAAACGCTTTGCACATTACTAATTGGAGCCAAAAAACTAACTGTATTGATTTTAATAAACATTGAATGCTTTACAATTTTTTGTATATACCAATTTCAGACATTAATTCGTACTTTAACGACAATTTTACTCACTGTGATAAATATGATGATCTGTTTCCATAAAAAATATTAGCCGTAACAAAATAATATATTAGACGCAACATTTAAAAAACATATTCAAAACTTCACTACACTAACATTTTCGTTCCTATCCGGAGCATCCTGAGTTGGTTGACAGAAAGTCTTTCGATTCTCTATTTATCTTGCTTCTAGAATCAGTCGATTCCCTCCTTTTCCCTTTTTTCTTTCCTTTTTTCGATCTTTAAGTTTCTTCATCCACCGAGAGTCAATAAGTGCGTGTGTCATATCGTTACAAAGTTTTGTTTTAGAAAACTTACAGTTTCTATTAAATAGTACACATACAAAGTAGATACAAAAATACATACGAGGTGTGTTTTTCAAGTAAGTGCCTTTTTGATATTAAAAAAAAATCAAAAACACATGACTACTTTTTTAAATATTTATATTCTCATGAAAGTCTGGACATTCATCTACGTTTCAACATAATTTCCGCCTATATTAAACCACTTGTCGTGTCGTACGACTAGATTTTGTATCCTATTCGCACAGATATATACAGCTTGTCAATGCAAACCACTGCATCACTGCTATTTTTGACTTCGTCATCGTCGTTGTAGCACTGACAGCCAAGGTGCTTCTTTAAGTGCAGGCTCAAGTGGTAGCGTCTTAGTGCTAGTTCAGAGCTATACGGCGGCTGATGAAGTTGTTCCCAACCATATGACGTGATGAGATCCCAGATTTAACACTGACCGAGCGCCAAGTGACTGCCACTGGTTCCTTCACTTAAAGCAGCACGTCGACGGTGAGCGTTGCGACGACGTGAAAACAGCGGTGATGCACTGGTTAGCACAGCAGATGGCAGATTTTTATGAGGAAAGGATACAAAAGCAGGACGTGCTATACGATAAATGCCTTATTATATGTGGAAATTATGTTGATGGTGTTATTGGTTTTATTTTTGACGGCCGATTATCTGAACAAGGGATACAGGCCCGAGGGGGAGTGCCCTTCGCGAGGGTCTTCCTAAGGGAACCTAACCCGTACTTTCACAAGGTTGTCCAAGGTTCGAAGAAAACCACAGAAAACTCCGAATGATTAGGCCGACGGGTACGATTGGGTTCAAACTCAGCGCCTCCCGTCTACCAGCTTTGAAAGCATAACCTCTCGGCCACTGGTGGGGCGGAATTTATGTTGAAGAGTAGATTAAGTTCCAGGCTTTGATGTA
The DNA here is from genome assembly GCA_963932465.1 of Maratus speciosus. NCBI lineage: Eukaryota > Metazoa > Arthropoda > Arachnida > Araneae > Salticidae > Maratus > Maratus speciosus. The sequence continues at coordinate 27,590,325 of OZ010786.1, forward strand.
AAAATAAAATTGTTAGAAAAGGTTCTTCTGTTTTTTATTAATATCAAAACGGTACTTACTTTTAAAAATCCCTCTTGTAAAACATGCTCTTACGGGGCTTTTGCTTGGGATTTTAATTTAGATCCTTCTTGCAGACTACTTGCTGAAAAACATTATTCCTCAAAAGACATACGCATTTCAGCTTATTCTGCTGGCTTTTTAATATTCATAGAAGGGAACACAAGAAGACATCTGAAGGAAATAAGAAACAACTAGATTTTTCAAACAAATATGTAATTTACAATTAACTGTTTTAGCAGATAAATCTATTGCAGTTCCAACTGGTGATAAATTACTAAAAGCATTTTCAAAGTAAATAAACCGAAGATTAAATTTGCTTCAAACCTAAATTACTTAAGGACTATTTTTAATTGCAAATTAAAATGCCTTCCTAATCTCGATTTTGTTTCAAACTTTAGTCGTTTTTAATTATTCAACACAAGAATTAATTCTTCGATTTTTAAAATGTTGTAAAATGCGGTAATGTTAAAAGAAATCTTTCGTCGATTAAAATTTTGGTTTCCAAATATAAATTATTATGGGTTTAGAAAATTAAGCACATTAAAGTTTCTGCCATTGTTAAATAAAATAAAGACATATAAAAATCTATCAGTAGAAACGTTTTGTGTGCTAATGGGTGTATCTCTTTTAAAAATTTCCGAACAATGAATTCAATAAATGTACAGTTATAAAGGTGGAAAAATCCTTTAAAATTTCCTGATAAAAATATAGGTTCCAGTTAAAAATTCCGGATAAAAATATACGTTCCAATAGTCTTAAAAAAAAGGGATAATCTACTAAATTTTTCAAAATTAATCAGTTTTGTATTAGTTGTTTTGGCACACAAAAAGGCTTAATAAGTAAGACACCATTTACACAGATTGACCTAAAATGGATGACGGAACATCATATGCATCTGAAACAGACAACATTAGACTTTATCAGTTAAACTCAATCTTCTAGGACAAATTAGATGGACAAAATATAAAAAGACATAAAGTCAAAATTAATAAAACTAAAAACAACATATGAATTCATGTATTAAATATAATTAAAATACACTTTTCAAGCTTTATACAAACTCTTCATCAGCACAAATATCAATGAAAAACGAAAGCATTTGTTTATACATGTTCTCGCTTAAAATTATGCATTTAACATATTGAATCACCAAGGTGTATATGACACTATAGAACCACATGAGATTTCTGTAATCTTGTAGACCAACCTTCCATAAAAATTCTACTATTAAAATTATTGTAGTTAGATTTAATTATTTTGATATTTTCCATGTGATCGATATGAGTTGAATGATTAACAGATTTCGAGTGTAAACTACCGGATTTGTAAGTGCTTTTATGCTCTTCTAGGTGGATGTTGCATCATCGTCCAGTTTCATTTTGGGGGCATATGTCACTTTAAGACCCCATATTCATGAGAAATTGATGGTTCACTTAGGATATATTGCTGTGATCTTGTAAAACAACTTTCTTGAAACCGTTAAAATGATGCAGTTAGATTAATTAGTTTATTATTTTTTAAATAATTGATGTTGTTGTTATCTATTGCCAAGAAGAACATCACTATTCTTTCATTTTTAAGTTTAAAGTATTTTTCATTTCATGCAAATTTTATTTAAATATAAGTATTGGTAATCATGAAGCAAAGAAATAACTCAAATATTTAACGATATATCTTTTTAAAAAACCAATGTTTTGCTTTAATACATTATCTTAAAAATTAAATAAAAAGAGAAAATCACAACTTAATGTTTAATCAAATGATTTCAAGCTCCAGTTCTAAAATAAATCAGCCTAAAAACGAAAAGCATTTGAGAACATTTAAGAAAATATATATTATGATCTAGATAAACTACGGATCAAAGCCCAAATGCAAGGAACGAGAGAAAAGAGGATGATTTCTTCTTGTACGTAATCTGTTACAATTCTCAACTGAAATCGAAAACAATATTGACTCTTCAATTCAAACCATTTGTTTTGAAGATATAATGTTTTCTTCTAAATTGAAAGGCATTTTAAAACGTTTTTGAAGTATTTTTTTTTTCACTAGCACGACTGCGAATTCAGATTTCAATAATAACTCTGATATAATAGAGAATGGAAACTTGATGGCATCTAATTATTCTTAGCCAAAATTTTTATTCAAATTCAAAAACAATAATGAATATTGGTCATTTATTTTAGAATATAGTTTAATTCTTTCCATCGAATTTACTTTCAATGAAAAGGTAATGAATTTCTTTTAAATTAATATTAAAAAAGAAACAAAAATTGTGTTATTCATAGATTTTGAAATATTTTAAAATATTACATGAATAATATTATGTAATTTTCATCATCTGGTAAAGTTAGGAATGATCTGTAAAAAAAGTAACCAATAAAGTGCGAGTATTACTCGCGCACAAAGGGTTCCGTACAACAAATATACGAATTAGAAAATGATGGGCATTGCATAAAAGCCGATGCCGCATAGAGTACGCCGGCCGTATCTTTATGTATGTCCAAACCGTCCATGTCTTTGAGGGTTGATATCTCTGCTAATTACCGACAATTTTTTCGAAAATCATGATCAATAATCCTTTTATCCTTCAAGCTTTCATTTGATATCCCATACGATATACAAAAAAAGATGTTTGTCAAGTAGCTTAATTAGCCCTCTACATTTTCACTTTCTTCTATCTTTACAAGAAGAAAGTATTGGATTCAGGAAAATTTTTTACCTCTTGTATTCAATGGATTTATACGTTAAGGAAGGTCTTGGTCACATTTTAGAAGGTCTTGAACATGATTTGACTGTTTTTAGAAAATTTCTGTTTGTCAGTCTGTGAATATATCTGTCTGTATGTGACAAACATTTTGTGAGCGATTTATCTTAAGAATTAATGCACAATGCACGGAATTTAATAAAACTTTAGATTTAGTTATACCTTAATATAAGCTAGTGCTGATTATTTATCATCATTAACCCATCACGTGGCGCTGCTATGCTTCATTTTTCATCATTTTCGCAATAGCTCTATTTTAAGAACTAATGCATTGATATTCACCAAACTTCAGATTTAGTTAGTCCTTGATAAGAGTTGATGCTGATTACGTTTTGGTGTAAATCGCCCTAAAGCTGGCGCTAGTATGCTGCATTTTTTACGACTCGCGCAATAGCTTCATCTCAAGAACAAGAACGAATGGGCGAATTTTCATCAAACTTTAGATTCAGGTATACCTTGATAAATATTATTGCTGGTTCTGTTTTGGTGTAAAAAGCCCCAGCAGTTGGCGCTGCTATACTACGATTTTCAAGATTTCCGCAATAGCTCTAGCTCAAGAACTAATTCCTGAATTTTCATCTAACTTAAGATTCAGTTAGACATTAACACAAGTTGTTTTTGATTAGATTTTCGTGCCAATCGCCCAATAGGTGATACTGCTATGCTGGATTTTTCACGATTTTTCCTATAGCTCTGTCTCAAATTCAGTTAGACGTTGACATAATTTGTTGCTGATTAGGTTTTGGTGTAAACCCCCTACAGGGAGGGCTGCCATGTTGCATTTTGCATGATTTATACGATTTTAGCGATAGTCACATATCAAGAAGTAATACGCGGAATTCCATATCATTTTAATTCTTATGATGGACATAGATTGCCATTTAAATTTGGAACTGTACTAGGGAATTTTGAAATATTAACATGTATGGGATTGGCACATACGACTAGTTCTTAAATATATTTGTGAATGGTCAATAATCTATAAATATGTGGGTCAATAGACTTTATTACTTCAGTCAATTTAACATTCCACGTTCCGCAGTTTACGAGTAAAATGGCTCTGACAGACGGGCAGACAAACACAGCAGTGATTTTATAATGGTTCCGTTTTTACTTTTTAAGTACGGAACTCTGAAAAGAATACTATTTTTATCCGGTAAATAACGGACAGTCATGGCGCACTGCTAATAATTCATAAGATAAAATTCATTAAATTATCAGAATGCAAAATAAATTGCAGAGACACAAAATTCAGACACTACACATGCAAACAATTTTATGTTTCGTAAAATGTCAATGATGTAAAATGCCAACTAAATTATTTGCAGTCGATGTTTTGCCATGTATCTCATTTGTCAAATGTCGAACAAATGTCGAATGTGTTGTTTATATTGTAGGAAACTCTAGTATCCTCATCACAGATAACAAGGATTATTCTAGACAATTCAGCTCAAACAGATCGCCGCACTGTCTTTATCACCAGAATTTTCTAAATAATTGTTTAGAACTATTTTTTTTTCAAAAAGTTTTTGATAGTTTAATTTTTTCCTTAAATTTGTTGCAAATATCGAACAGGATAGTACATTATTTACAAATGACTTTAAAATTAATTTACGACAACAAAAGCCTGCATGAGGAGAAGACATTTCTAAGATTTCGTAGAAAAAAATATATATATTTCGTTCAATTTAGAAATGTATCATGCAACAGCTGACATAATCACATAGTGATTCATAAAGATCTAAACAATAGGATATTTCCTTAAATATTGCCCCTTGTCACATACTTTCAATTGCAAAGTTTTAAAGAAACGTGCAAAATTTGATGATATAAGTTGCAACTCCATGGGAGGTCTATTTGAAAAAATACAAAAACTAAATCTTTATACGGCTCCCGTAGGGTAAATTTTCTAATTAAGAAAAATTTCCGTATCCATTCATAAATTTATACACAAACAATTTCCATCTTGATATCTGCAAAACTCACAGAAATATGCCCGTTTAAATAATTCACCAGGATTTAAGGGATTGGACACAAATTGAAATGCGTGTAATTCAACAAACAATGTTACATTAAAAGTTCCAGGAAACATGTAAAAAAATATATTTATTTTTAAATTATTATTATTATTTTCAGTGGGATAATTTAAAATCGTTATAAATCGAAGAATTGTGCGTCGAATTTCAAATTGATTTCACTTAATTAAATAGGAAAGTATAATTTAAATTTTGCTTCAGTATTTTTTTTTAATATTAAAAATATACATTAGACACAAGGATATTCATAAATATACCTGGTATCAGCATACTAGACAACTAAAAACGATTATTGACTACATAATTATTAAGCTAAGAACGCAATTAAAACTATCGGATGTTAGAGTCCAAAGAGGAGCGGAATGTGGCTCAGATCATTTTATGGTGAGAGCAAGACTTGCATTTCCTTACTCGACTAATCTAATTAGTGAGGAAAGGAATTCTACAAAGATGGAAGATATTGATGTCCCAGAATATATGTTAAAAGAATTGATGGAGGAGAGTACAAAAAGACTTTTTCAAGTAAGATTAGATGAAAAATTAGAGGAAAGAAATTATACTAATACAAGTGAGTTCTATCAACATATTAAAATATCTTTACACCAGGCTGAAAATGAAGCATTGGAAAAAAAGACAAAGATAAGAACTTCCACCAAAAAATTCTGGCGGGACGAATACATTGAAAAGACTATAAAACGAAAAAAAGAAGCCTATATTAGATTGATGAGTTGAAAAAAGGAAGAGGATAGACAACTTTATAAAATTATTAGAAAAGATACTAAGAAATTAGTAATAGAGAAAAAAAACACGTAGGTGGGAAAATGCAGAGAAATTGAGACATATATAGGAGGAAGTCGATGCATAGAGGCATGGAAATTTTTAAAGAATATTAGAAAAGACAGTAATAATTCATGGAAAGGAATATCTGTTAAGAAATTAGAAGAATATTATAAGACTTTGGTTACGTAAACTAGAATTGAATTTCAAGTAGCTAATGCAGGTGTTGATTTTGTGGGACAACCTGTACTGTTGCAACATGAGGGAGTTAAAAGAGCAATTAAAAAATTATAAAATAAAAGAGCAAGTGGTCCCAGTGGAATATCAGCAGAGCTGATCAAAAATGGAAATGATAATTTGTTCAGATTAATTACACAATTATTTGAAAAATCTTTAATTGGAGAGGAAACACCAGAAGAATGGAGAATTGGATATTTAACATCAGTATATAAGAAAAGAGACCAACAAAAATGTGAGAATTACCGTGGCATTACTGTAACAGAAACGTTTAGTAGAATATATGAGCTGATTTTAAAAGATTTCATTGAAGAAGAAATTAGAATGGGGGAAAGTTAAGGGAAAAGTGGATTTAGAGCAGGAAGATCATGAATGGATAATATATTTTGTCTTAAATTGTTGAAAAGGGAATGGCAGTACGAAATCAAATTCGTCTTCTATTTATTGATCTTACGAAAGCCTCACGTGTCGAATGACAGATCAGTGTGTATACAGTGGCGGACATAAAAAATGCATCACCATAAAAATAGAACGTCCAATTTTGTATACCCAAAATTAATTTAGTTGCTTCAAAGAAATATATGGCATGATTCTACGTCATTATTGTAACATGCAACAACTATATAAGTCATGCATCAACTAGTTTTCGGAAATAAAACAAATGAGAGATTGATCAATTGTTCTGTTTTTTGACGCTGTGAAAGCATGGTTCCATACTTTCGATTGACACCCCGGCAAAAAGTGTGGCAGTTGTTTTAAGTAAAGAAAGGTTTTCTACCAGTGTGATCGCCAAATTAATCCGATGCCATTAGTCTGCAATTGCTATAATCATTAGATTGGAGATTGAAACTAAAGTGAACCTGAAAGTCAAGTCGACATAATAGCCTGGTTAGGCCGAAAGAGGATAACTATAGCATCTGAAAATCGATAAGTGAATAATATGAGCCACCGTAATCATCATGAAAGTAATCATGCTTTGAAAGTTGATTTCTTAAATGCTTGTGGTGTTAATAAAAGCTCACGAACTGTCCAAAGACGACTTACGTAATATAGTCTGCATGCTTAATGCATCAACAAAAAGTCTTTACGGGAAAAACATATATACAGATTTGACTTGCTTGCATACAAAAACATTTGTCATGGACACAGTTTTCATGGCTCAGTAGGTCTTAATAACAGTTTCGGATGAATTTGAACCCAATCTCCATGGAGCGGAAGGCAAATGGTATGTTTGAAGACGAAAAAGTGAAGTATATCTTTAAGCATTTCGCCAACTGTGAAGTGTACTAGTGAGCCTAATAGTCTCGAAAACAAATCCAGCAAAGAAACCGGAAGACTGAAAATATTTCTGAACATCCGTTTTCACCGATATATTGGAGGGGTGTTTAAATCCAGTTATTCGAAATATTTTTTAAGTTGCAGAAAAATTCATTTTTTAACAAAATTTAGTATCTTCGAAATTCAAAAGTACAATCTAATTTACTAATAAATGCTTTTTGTTGCATTTGCAACTTTTTATCTCCACAGATAACATATATTAAAAGAGTGATTTTCCACCTATATACCCCCTTTAGGTGCAAGCCTATCTGAAAATCAACTTGTATTAATTCTATGGGCTGGCCTGAGAATAGTCCTGACCTTCAATTCATTCAAACTTCTTGGCTTGTAATGGTTTTACAATTTCTAATGGTGTTATTAAAGAAGAAAGCTAGTAAGATGAAAGAAAAGGATGGTTACGGTTTGGTACCACGAAACTGGGCACAATTATACTCTCAAAGTTGATTTCTTCCATGCCAGACCGCGCGCTGCAAGGCTGTCATCAACGCTCGCGGAAAATCTACTAAGTATTAAAGTGAACCGTTTTTCGTAAATCCACATCAACGGCATGTAACATGACTGAGGTTATGTAACATTTATTATTGTCTACTGCATTTGTGGTTAGTTACTTTGTTCCATGTTTTGATAAAAAAGTGCTCTCCTTTATTCCAGAACTCATTCAGCATAATTAGGTGTTTGTTACCATTATTTTTACATGAAATATGAACATAAAACACATTATTTGCGTACTTTTCTCACATGTGATGAAATTTGCTTTACTCTCCACTGTATCTATACATGCATTTATGTATGTTTGTGTTAAATTACATTGTAATCGATCTATCTATTACATGGAATGACATTCATTTATGTCAAAAACGCTCATGGGGTTTGCATTAGATCTTTCACTTTTCTCAAACTACAGATAAAAATTTCAAATCTCAAGCCATGTTATTACATATTCCTTACTAAGAGCTACGTTTGTGGTAAATTACAATATAATTGACCTAGCCAGTGCCTAGAAATTCTGTTCATTTAACTGTCAGACTGAATGTAATACATAGGAAGCTTCGCTCGCTTTTGGTTTGCTGCACTTCAATAAGAACAGCATCAGCTTAAAAAATATATAAAAGCTTGAACAGTATGTTTTCTGTGAGAAAACAGTGAAATAAATATATACCTAGTAAAATATATCAAACTTGCAAAAAGATAAATGGTTATCAAATAGAAGGTTATATTCTATAACGTTTTAGCCTTTTAAACAATTGTAACCTTAATTTTATATAAAAAAAACTAGTCAGATGTCATAGTCCCAAAACTTTCTTCTATCTCATACATGTTATTACTTCCTAAAAAATGCAACATATCAGCGCCACCGGTTAGTTGATTTACACTAAAATCTAATCATACAGAACTTCTAACTGAATCCGTGCATTAGTTTTTTAAATGGAGCTATTGCGAAAATTCTAAAAAATACTGCATAGAAGCGCCACCTGTTGGGCAATTTACATCAAAAACTAATTAGGACCAATTTATATCAGGGAGTAACAGAATCTGAAGATTGATGGATATTCATGCATTAGTTCTCGAGATCCAGCTATTGTGGAAATCTTGAAAAATGCAGCATAGCAGCGCCACCTGTTGGGCGATTTACACCAAAAAGTAATCAATCTATCTAATCATCATCTATATCAAGGTCTAATTGAATCTAAAGTTCTGTAAACTTCCGTGCATTAGTTCTTGAGATAGAGCGCCCAGAAATTTTTTTTTCACGTGACAGAGTGTCAGACAGACTCTCAGACAGACATTTTCTAAAAACCATCAAACCGTAATCAGGATATTCTAAAACGAATAAAACCATCGAAAACCGGAAATCGAAATTTTTCACGAATCTAATATTTTCTTCCTGTAAAGATAGAAAAAAATAATAACGTTTTAAAATCAAAACAATTCTAATACAAAGCTAAGAATATGTGTATTGCAATATTCCAATTTTACTATACAATTTAAAATATTATACTCATCGGATTTGATATTATGTATTTGGTTTTTAACAAAGAGAACTAAAATTTAATTCCCCAAAAAATTAAAAAAAAATACAGATTTTAAACGTTGTATGCCGGGGGCGAGGGGAGAGGCGAACGAGGGCTGAAATATTTAGGGTAGGGTGGAAATCCAGAATATTGACTATCTATCTATATTATAAAGGACAAACATATCTGTGCGTAACGCATACGTCATTTTGCGAATGGCAACACTTTGAAGTTTGAAATAAAATTTTGCTTTTGCAATTTTCTATACTGCAAATTTCTAAACTTCTAAACATTGCACATATTAAATTTTTACACTGTCGTATAAGGAAAAAAATACTCATTTAAATGCAATTTGTTTGAAAGCTGCATCTCAATTTATTTTTAAGATATTAATTTTTTTTTTGTAGTTTTTAATACCATTTTTCTGATCGTGGCAACAAAAGTAACCCATTTTTCTTGAAAAGCATTGAAAGTAAATGGAAAATAGTCGAAAATAGGAGATACTGTAAATTTTTGTTGCCATTTTTTCATAAAACCTTTAAAAAAAAGTTGAAATTAAAATATGGGCTATGTCAAGAATATTTTCTGTTATTCCGTGACAATGATGTCATATGTATACTTTTTTATAGACGAATTTTAAGACAGGATTGGAAAAGTGGATTGCTTTAGCGGATGCAAATTACATCATTTTATAAAAAAGAGTGTATTTTAATTCTTAAACCTGAATTATGTTTTGTAGAAGTGCGTCATTTTCACAGCCCAGCTGTTTTGAAATTCTTCACAGGTGAAAATGCTTCACTTTTGAAAATAATATAACCGAAATAACACACTGATAAAACGCAATGGTTTACAAAAATTTAGAGTGTCTTTATAAAAGAGATGTGACAAGCAAATAATAGCGATTTATATTACAGAAAATGATGATTCTCGCCTGGATGGATTTGCTTCGCCGAGTTAGACAAGGAAACAAATAATTCGTGGTTTAAAATAATAGCATGTTCCTAAAGTTTTCGTCCAAAATTCTCTCGAATAATAAAATTTTAGTGCTATTCTTTAGGACATTCTACTGTAATTTATTAAAATAACATAATTTGCTTAATTTAATTTTTCCTAAAATTATATAATCTATACATTTAAAACAGAAGTGTGTTTTTTAGTCATCTGCTCTGATCTTTCACTGAACCAATTTTACTAATATATTTTTTAAACTGAAAGCTCTTCATTTGTAGACGTGATCGCACTATCTGTATCTTTTTTTAAATATCCCCACTTTTATATTTTAATTTTAAAAGCATTTTATGAAATTTCTTCAAAATGGTGAAAATTAGATAGCTTTCATTATTGCAGACAAGAGAGAAATAATGGGGTATTTTTATCTTTATTCATGCTATTTTCTGATAAAAATTCAAAATTTTTGTATAGGGTTTAGTGTCGCAAAATCCCATTAGGAACAGAATATTATATTAGGGGCATAATAGCGGAAAATGACATACTGCTTTTGAAAACACGCATTTTTCCTGATAAATTTTCTATATTGTTCTTCCTTCTGCATGTGTACTGATACTAAGTTTCAAACACTAGACGGAATTTTTATTTAAGTGAAAATGAAGTCATATTTAAAAGAAAACGATCATTTCATCATAAATGAGGGAAACTTTTACTCTCCAGAATTGAGATTAGAATCTCAAGTAAAGAGTGCGCCTGTTCACATAAAAGATGTTGCTGACAATCGTGACTTCACGTTTTGAGTTACAAGGATTTTTAAATACCCAAACAAAATACAATTTTTTTTAAATGATGAATATGGATCTTAGAAGTGAGTATGCAAATTTTGAGAAGGCGAAAATTGCTGTTTATCATTCCGGAATACCGAGCATAAGAGTCTCAATTGATAACCACATCCTAATAACTTCTCTTTATTATATTTTACTGATTAAGTATCTATATTATAAAGAACAAACGCATCTGTGCATAACGCTGACGTCATTTTGTGAATGGCAATACTTCGCGATCAAATTTCGGTCTTGAAATATTCGCTACTGCAATTTTTTAATCTTCTGACCATCGTGCATTTTGAATTTTTGTCGCATTGGGGAAAAAAATTACTTTTAAATGCAATTTGTTTAAAAACTGTATCTTAATTGAATGATGTATCATATTTTCTAAAATAATTTTTAAGCATGATTTTTTAAATTTTATCTTATCACGTGCCCGTTTCAATACATAATAATAATAAACATTTTACACATAAAACAACAAAAATTTTTCAGCATTTGTTTCTGACTATTTTTGCATAACGAAATTATACTTCCTTTATAAACAAGTAAAAGAATAATATAAAAAAAAAAACATCGAACTAAAATATTTGTGAAACTCAAATTAACGGAACTAATACTTCTTTTATCAACAAATAAAAGAATAATATTGAAAAAACACATCTAACATATTTGTAATTGTACAATTAGATTTTTAGATCACCAAATAAGATTTTTTTTTCAAATGGAATTTGTTTGCAAAGTTCATCTCAGTTTACTGATTGTCTATGGTTTTAAAAACAATTTTAAAGCATGAAATATTTTTGTAATTTATCTATATCGCGCGGAGCTCGATTACGAAAAATTAACCCGTTTGCCCTTAAAACAAAATAAAGAGTTCATTATTTTCTTATGGCTAATATCCATTAAAAAAACATCCCTATGAATAAATAAATAAATAAAATAATATAAATAAAACACAAATTTAACAGGCATGTATAATCTCTGAAATTTACAGAATATAAAATTATGCTATAAGTAGCAAAATCTTGAATAAATAACTCTTAGCATGCGGCTAATAAGAAAATATCGCTTTTGATAAATTTCAAACATTTATTTGATTGTATAATTCGTATTTCCAGTATGAAAATTCTTTTTTATGTAAGTGGGCAATCTAAAAAATTTATTGCATATAAAAAAATTATTAGTTTTCAATTAAAAATATCTTTTCACCTATACTCTTTAACCCTGGAAGCCCGGGTGTGATCCCCTAGTTTATGTAATGTTACAAAAATAAAGTAACAAAATCCCTTTTTAAAAATATTGCACTTTCAAATGTTTTAAATCTTGTGGCACAGAAAGCGGGAAACGGTGTGGGTAGAGAAACGGGAATTATTTAATTAATGAATTAGAGGATTAATTATTAATTGATAGTAAATACGAAGACAGAAAATAAAAATTTTAAATTTTGTGTGCTAAGGGAATATGTAAATAGTGTAAGACGGAGCTATTTCGTGGAGAGAAGAGAGAATTTACCTGGTTGAATATTCATTTCATTTGTTGATTACTTAATTTTTTTTTACTGGAACTATGCCGTAAGAGTAATAAAAAAGAAATATATTTTTTACTTACTAATCATACGTAGCATAGGGTAAGTCTTGTAATCGTTTTAAAAATCGAAAAAAAGGACTGGAGATTCCGAAAAACATATTTTTAGAAAAAAAAATTACCGTCCGTCTGTCTGCGTATGTGTCTGTAAACACTCTATATCCCGAACAATTTAAGATAGAGACTTGAAATTTGGTGTGTACTTACAATGTAATAATGAGAAAAAGCCTATTGAATTTCATTAACCTCCATTATCCGGAATTTTTTTTTTTTTTTCGGATTCTCAAAATATTCGTTCTTATAAAAGGTATACAAAAATTTCCGAAATTGTTTATTTTAAGGAGTAAATATAAAAGACAATAAAACAACATAAATTTTGCATAAAGAATGAAGTCAATCGAATAATTAGTTGCCGAAATATTTGCAATCATATTTTCCATATTCTTCGGTTTTTCATGACCCTGTATTTCATTCAAATTTCCATTCAAAGATAAATTTTAATTGGAAATGAGACGCTTAATACGACGTAGAAAACTTTTAGTAATATGATTATCATTTTTGGAGTTATAAGGATGTTTCTTTTACGCAATTCAGTAATAGAGAATTTAAAGTTTATGATGTCATCAAGACACCATTTTAAACACTCTGTCTAACGAACAAATTTGCAACAGGTACGTTTGAATTTTATTTTGGGATTGCAATTCATTTTATAAATGGTTTACAGATGTTTTATTTTCATATTTTATATAATGCATATTCATGATGGTAAGTATTACGGTGGCCCCCAATGACTAGTTTAAGAATTTTAAACTCTTTGTCTTTTGGGGAAAGGGAAACGCAGGAAAGGAAATTTTCAGGGGCGGAGAATCTGATGAAGTTTTTAAAAAAATGGTAAATCTTCTCTAGAACCGCGGAAAAATATCATCCAGCTAAACAAATTTTGCAATAAAGTAGCGTTATAATTTAATTTAAAAAAAAAAAACCTCTCATCGGACTCCTTTACCCCCTACCTCACAAGAATTCATCCAGTTATATTTTAGTAGAATTTGCAATTAAATATCATTTAAAACTATGTAAAAAAAAGGGAAAATACGCAACCTTTATGATAGCTAAAAATGACTTTTTGGCACCATATCAGCTGATTTGGAACCTCTGTGCTCTGTGTCGGATTATATTAATTATCACATTAATGCAATTAAATAGCGATTTAGAAATTAGAATGCGTTAATGAGCCATTGTTTTTTTCATTGTTTCTTTCATTTATGAAAGTTATGAAACAGATAAAAATCATGTTGAATACAATAATTAAGTTTTGAAAACAATCATTGTATGTATTTTTTATTTCTTACCATTCTCAGAATAACAATACAAATTGTACATGAATTTAACATCTAATATCTCAAAACACATACTGTTAAACTCTTTGGAGAAACCGAAATAACGAAGACATTTTTGAAAAAGTCTTCTAAAGATATGAAATTCTTGAACCAAATATTACTTAACTTAGAAGAGTAATTACTTAAGTATTTAAGAACTAAAGTTTCTTTGTAGATCATATGTTTCGAGAATAATCAAAGAATTTTCCTTAGATGTTTCACATGATGTTTTTTTGAACGATAACAATTAATAAAAGTTTCGGATAAAATGTTTTCTGAATAAAGAAATATGTTTTTATTTTGCTGCCTTTTATATTTGCCACAGCAGTTTGGATTTTAGGAAAGGATTATCTATCTATATTTATCTACCGGGTGTCCCAGAAATGACTGATGAATTTTAAAATTCAATAACTGGCAAACGGTGACAGATATTAAAAATATTCTTGCAAGTGAGTTATGGAAGATGTCAGGAGTTTTTATGCTGAGATTCTCAATTTTAGTTTAAAATATCATCGGTAGATGGCGCTTTAAGCAGTAACCACTAAATCCGGTCTCGATTTTACGGCCTATCTCTTTTTCCATGCGAAACTAGTATGTTGTGGCCATCACAAAACTTTCTTCTATATAAATCACGTCAATTAAATCATTTAAATAGTAAAAGAAATTACATGAATTTAGTACCAATTCATATCAAAGTATATCTGAATTTGAAATTTATATGAAAATTCGTGCATTAGTACTTGAGATAGAGCTATAGCGGAAATTCTGAAAAATGTAGCATAGCAGCGTCAGCGATTTACACCAAAAATAAACAGCACTAAATGATATCAAGGTATACCTGAATCTGAAGTTTGTTGAAAATCTAAGCGTTAGTTCTTGAGATAAAGCTATTGCGGAAATCGCAAAAAATACAGCATAGCAGCGCCACCTGTTAAGCGATTTACACCAAAAATTAAACAGCACTAATTTATACGTCAATTCATGTCAAGGACTAACTAAATCTGAAGTTTGGTGAAAATCCGTGCAATAGTTCTTGAGATACAGCTCTTGCGAAAATCGTGAAAATGCAGCACAGCAGTGCCACCTGTTGAGCGATTTACACCAAAAATTAAACAGCACTAATTTATATCAGGGAATAACAAAATCTGAAGTTTGTTGAAAATTCGTGCATTTTTTCTTGAGTTAGAGCTATTGCGATAATTACGAATAATGCAGCATAGCAGCGCCACCTGTTGGGCGACTTTCGCAAAAAAGTAATCAGCACCAAACTATATCCTTGACTAACTGAATCTGAAGTTTTATGTAAATACGTGCAGTAGTTCTTGAGATATAGCTATTGCAGAAATCGTGAAAAATGCCGCATAGCAGCGCCACCTGTTGGGCGATTTTCACCAAAAACTAATCAGGTCCAGTTTACATCAAGGTCTAACTAAATATAAAGTTTTGTGAAATTTCGTGCATTAGTTCTTGAGATAGAGCGCCCACAAATTTTTTGTCACATACAGACTCACAGACAGAGTGACAGAGTGACGGAGTGACAGACAGACTCACAGACAGACATTTTCTAAAAACCATCAAATCGTGTTCAGGACATTCTAAAACGTATAAATCCGTCGAAAACCGGAAGTCGAAATTTTTCACGAATCCAATACTTTCTTCTTGTAAAGATAAAGAAAGTAAAAATAGATTAAAATGTATTGAATGGATACCCAAGTGCCACAAAATCGGGTCTGGACTGAGCACCTATTGTTCTCAGCGTCATCTATTGTTTGAAATTTGAACTAAAAGCAAGAATCACAGTAAAGAAGCTCCTGACATTATACATAACTCCCCTGCAAGATTTTTTTTTTTTTTATATCTGTCACCGTTTGCAAGTTATTGAATTTTAAAATCCATCAGTCATTTTTGGAACACCTGGTATCTATGTACGTAAATATATATACGTATGTATGTGTGTATATGTATATATATAGTATATATATGCAGGGTGAATCTAAACTCTTGGGCAAAACTTTAAGGGGTGATAGTACACATCAAGAAAATCAATATTAAATAGAAAGTAACGGTCCCAAATGACTTCCGAAGGAGATATACGCCCCATTAAAGTTTAGGGACCAAAACTTTAAATTATTATAAAACTAGTTGGATGTGCCAATCCCAAATCTTTCTTCTATCGTATACATCTTAATATTTTAAAAACTAGTTACACATGCTAATACTTCAATATTATTAGTTCAATACTATACAAACTTTGATTTTCATCTTAAATTTCTGCTTGAGTCAATTAAACGAACTAAAAACGAATTTATCTATATCATGACATTTGTTAAAATTAATAGTTTTTTGTTATTCTGTTGTTATCAGACGTTTGCGATTAGCCGGCTTAGCAGGAAGCGAGTTCCCGCCTATACACGAGCCGCCGAAGGAGAATAGAACTACGAAAAATCAAGAAAAGTATACAAAAATCGCTATCACAGAGTCCCTTTACCGCGCGATATTTCAAAATTCAAGGAGGACCTGTTGGCAAAAGCCAAAAACATGCACAAAAAATTTGGTTCAATTGTATGCATAATTGTATACACTTTTCGATTTTACAATAAAGAAAATGGCACAAACATCGCTATTACAGCGCCCCCTTCCGGCAGATTATTTTCAAATTCAGGGAGGACTTGTTTGCCATAGCCAGAAACATACACAAAAAAATTGGTTCAACTCTATGCATAAATTCATGGACTTTTCGATGATACAATAATGAAAATGGCACAGAGCTCCAATTATAGCGCCCACTTCTGACGGAATTTTTTTCAAGTTCAGGGAAGACTTGCTTGCCATAGCCAGAAACATACACAAAAAATTTGGTTCAGTTATATACATAACTTCATACACTTTTCGATGGTACAATAATGGAAATGGTACAGACATCGCTATTATAGCGCCCCCTTCCGGCGGATTTTTTCCAAATTCAGGGAGGACATTCGTGCCATGACCATAAACAAACACAAAAGATTTGGCTCAATTTTATGCATAAATTCATACACTTTTCGATGGTACAATTTTCAAAATCGCACAAAAATCGCTATTACAGTGCCCCCTAGGAGCGAATTTTTTCCAAATTCAGGGAGGATCTGCTTGCCATAGACAAAAACTTAAAATAAAATTTGGTTCAATTCTATGCATAACTTCATACATATTCGATGGTACAGCTTTCAAAATCGCACAAAAATCGCTATTACAGCGCCCCCTAGGAGCGAATTTTTTTCCAAATTCAGGGAGGATCTGCTTGCCATAGACAAAAACTTAAAATAAAATTTTGTTCAATTCTATGCATAACTTCATACACTTTTGGATGGTACAATATTCAAATTCTCACAAAAATCGCTGTTACAGCGCCCGCTACAGGCGATTTTTTTCCAAATTCAGGGAAGACCTACTTGCCATATCCAAAAACTTAAAATAAAAATTTGGTTCAATTCTATGCATAACTTCATGCGCTTTTTGATGGTACAATGGCGACAGACAGACGGACACACAGACACACGGACAGACAGACATTTTCTATAAACATGCGTATTGGGATCTCTGACCCATAAAATGTGTAAATCCGTCGAAAACCGGAAGACGAAAAAAATTTCGATTACAATACTTTCTTATATTGAAGGTAGAAGAAAGAAAAAAGGAAAAATTCGAGGTCGATTCGTGTACGGTTTTCGCTAAAACCATTCTTTATGTCAGTATTTTCTTGAAAATAAATTTTAAAGGTAAAATTCAAAAAATGCCGATAGAGGGCGCTTTAGACTTTGGAGTAACGAACAAGTATTTTTTACCGTAATTTGTTTTATCTCATTAAATCCTTTCAAAAGCTTAGACTTAAACTTAAAGTTTGAGCTCAAAATCTGAATCATTGGGAGTGGTTAAGTAGCACAAATTGCACTGTATTCAGGAGGGTCGTGGGTGTTTCAAATTTCAACTCCTGTACACAGTTCAGTTTGCACTGATTAACAACTCCCAACGATTCAGATTTTGTAATATGAATTTGAATTTTGTTTATTTTGATGTAATCTTGATTATTTAATAAATATGTATAAAATAATGAACCTAGGAAATTCACAGACTCCGGGCAGGAGACTCAAACGCACCCCATTCAACTGAATGTTTTTTTTTTTTTTTTTTTTTTTTTTTTTGTCACGCGAACTGCCATTCCTCTCCGAACAGAAACAAACAAATTAAATATAGATTTATTTATAAGTAGTCAGTCCGCAGTTCAGGGACTTTAACATCTGCTATATAAGTTGAATTTTTATATATTACTTACTTTTTTGTAATTCATGGAATTTTGCAATCGATTTTTAAACCACTTCTTGAAAGTCTAGAATTATACAAGTTATGCACAAAAGTGTGTTTCCCACGACAATACAACATTTTAATATTTTTATAACTTAATTATAAATTAATACATTCACTTTAAGGCATTTTTCAATTAGGCGGCCACAGGTGATAAATCGCCAAATATCTATAACTCGTGCGATTGTATGGAAGTTGAAAAAACAATGGATTTACTTATGTGACAATAAATGACGACAAAATAGCCAAAATGATCTGAAATTTCAGCAGTCAATGTTTTAAAGAGTTGAAAGTAAAAAATAAATTATAATTAAAAAAGAGTGTAACATACAGAATACGCTTTTATCAATTAATAATTAAAAATCGATAAATTTACGATTACACTATGAAAAATAAATTTAAAAGACTAAAAAGATAATTTAAATAATGTCTGATTTTTTTCTTTCTGAATCTCTTTGTTGATAAATAAACAGAGCAAAAAGTATATCTTTCTAATAAAGTCATGACTTGAGCTTCCTAGCAAACGTATAAAAAAAGAGATAATTTTTCATAATCGAGGTCGTTGCCCAGGCCAAGTCAATGTATTGTAATAGATATTTTATGGGAAACTATGAATTGCAGTTAAAAAATTCCACTGTATTTTCAAGATGACCATTGGTTGTTTGTAGAAGAGTGCTTTTAAAAAACTATTTTTGGTACTTCCGCATTATCCTGTCGACCATTTTCCATAAAATAAACTAGCACCAAGGTAATCACCAGACTATAATGCCAAATAAACGAGTGGATGAATGTTTGCATTGGAATATTAAAAAAAAACAATCGGAAAAGGCGCATTCACTCAAGAGTCAACTATCAATAATTTTATAAAATAAATTTTTAAATGTATTAAGGAAAACAGAAAAAAATAACATTGGATATTTATTTATTTACATTATTTTTCATAATTACCCCTCTCGACAGAGGAATGTTTGAAACATCAGTAGAAACTGATCTATTCTATGTAACTATGCACTGTAAAATTTTTTCAATGCTTTTTCGCTTTTAAAATTATGTCGTGGCCGTTTAAAAATACAATTGTTAGTTAAAGAGGATACAATACTCACGCAAAAACACCCGCTGGCTTAATTTAGCCCTGCGAGACATATTTTTAAAAATATCTCGTCTGCATTTCAATATTTATGAGTGTTTTTGTTCTTTATTTCTTTTTTTTTTTTTTTTTTTTTTTTTTTTTTGCACTGTATAGCTAAGGTTGATCTGTACTGTACTTTTTCGATTTTGTTTTCAGATTTGTTTTTTGTACAGATGCTTTCTTTTTCGAAATCGGATTTGAAAGTGAAGCTGTCCCCATAAAAATACCCTGCAACCAAAAATAAGAAAATAATAAAAAACGGCAATTGCAGAGATTAATATATATATGTATATATATTGAAATGCATACTATATATTTTTTAAAAATATTTCCCATAGGATTAACATTAAGGAATGTGTGTTTTCGCGCGAGCGAGGTAGCCCCTAAAGTAACAAAATAACAAATAAATCAGTAAAATATCATTAAAAATACAAATAAGAATGGAATTGAAAATCAATGACATAAGAAACACGTGTAACGCATCTAACGTCAAGCGAATGTGACGCCACGATCATGCAATTATGGAGCAAAATCCACGATATTCTCATAAATTTGGCGATAGTTTTTTTATGGAAAGTAGTCGACGGGATAATGGAAAAGTACCCTACTTTTACTTATATTGCACAATAATTATAGAAAACTGAGTTACTATGCGCAAAAAATTGATAAGTTATGAAGGATATATTTCTATCTATGGCTCGTAGCCTTAGCAAGGTCGGAAATAAAAGTGGTGACACTTTTAAGTTTTAAATATGAAAATGCTTGTTTTCTTTTAATTATAATGTCATTAAAACACAAAAATAACATTTAAATAACGTAAAATATTCCAGGAGGGAAAGGGAGGGGGGGGGGGGCGAGGTAGAACTGATAGTAGATTTTGAATTCCAAAGCATTCACTGTAGTACGTAAAAACAGATTTTAATAAAAATAAGAAACCTTTCTACATGACAAGAAATTTGGATTGTTATTTATAAAAATACACGTTTTTATATGAATGCGATAATCAGAGATATCCTAAGTGATATCCTCAATGTTTTATAAAGATTTAAATGATTATTTTTCAAGAATCGTTGCCCAAGTCATTTGTTGCCTGTAAAAATGAACTTTTCCCGGAGCAATTAGGTACATTTGGCAGAAAAATTGTCTTGCTTTTACAATTGCTGCTAATTTTACACCAAGGCATATCATCATTGCACTAAACTACGAGTATAGCGATGTTTGGAAATACGGTAGGGATTTAAAACACAACAAAAGTACAAGCACAGTTATTTATCAAGAAATATTAGTATATTTACAAAATGTTTCTGAAAATATTTAAATTCACGAAATCAACCATTGGTAAAATCAATTAATTTAATTTTTTCTTTACAATTAAAAGAAATTTTACCGTATTTTTTACATACATATACGCCGTTATTTAGTGTTCGATTTAGTATAGAAGATAAGTCGAAGATAGCCGATAAGAAGATAAATGACCTTTAGATGGCATTAGACCATTTAGACAAGAATTTCGGTTACGGAAGATAGGAAAAAAATTCTTAAACCTAGCAAATTTTTTTCTGATTTTTCTAATAATCAAAGAAATGATATTTTATAAAAATCATCGGAATTTTTTTCGATTGGTGCCACCTTCTTGAGTAATGACCATGTCAAGTTTTAACCAGAGAAAACGAGCTTTTTCAAATTACTGACCTAGATAAATCGATTTCTTGTGTTCGAATTAGTCTAAGCATAAAGTTTTGAGAAAATCGTTAGAGCCGTTTTGGATATATAGCAGCAGTTTCAGTGATGAGTTTGTTTTAATTGGTCAAAACGAAATTTCCCGAATTCGAAAGCTAACTAGATTGATTTCTCGTGCTCGAATTACTATAGGTAACACGTTTCATGTAGGGGAGACCGGGGCAAGATGAAGAGCAGGCAAGATGGCGAATGTCTAAATTTTTAACGTTTTCCACTAGGTGGCAGTATCAACCGGGCACTACTGGCTCTACTATCGGCCGTTCATTAAACAATAGTATAGAGACGCTGAAATCGCCATTTATTTTTGTGTTAGTTGTGAAGCTTTGATTGTTTACCGCTGCCACGTTATAAGTTTTATGCATGTGTAAATAAGCTCTGCTGCAGATACAGGTAAGATATATCGTTTCTCTTTAATATTTATGAGTAACTTAGTTTAAATACTACCTATTACCATGAATAAATGAAAATTAATCACCTTCCTTCATGGTAATGAAAACGAATATTTTTAAATAGGCAGTCCGGGGCAAGATGACGAGCTCGTCATCTTGCCCGTGTTTCGGAATTTATTAAACTAATAATGTTGTCCATTATATTTAAATCTAGTAAACGCTTGTTTGTGCGACCTTGTGGTTAGTGTTTTTGATTCCAAACCATTGCCTAAAACAACACAATGTGAGAAAAAAAAAAAGCAAAGCACTGAGCTCAAGCATTCTTACAAGCACACCCATTAAAGAAATGTTAGAACAAATGGAAAAGCAGAAGGAAGAACAGGACCGTTTAGAAAACAGAAAAGAAGCTTGTGTAGCTAAACAAGGAGTAAAAAAACTCAAACTAAGTTCCTGTAGCCTAAGTCTATTAAATCTTGGCCAAACAGCACAGTTGCATCAACTTCAAAGGATGGTGTTTTCAGATGTCCTGCTTGTGACGAGGAATATTGTGACTCACCTACAGAATAATGGATCCAGTGCTGTAAATGTCAAGAGTGGTGGCATGAGGAATGTTCCAATTATGAAAATTGCATTTTTATTTGTGACTTTTGTTAACTGGACAACTAAACACTCCAACATTACGTTAAATGCATTATGCTTAGTTTGATACTTTGTAAGATGAAAAAACACAGTTATTATTTGCTAAACCATGTAACATATTCAACAGATAAAATATGTTCAACCTTTTGCAATGTTGTTATCTTGCCCCAAGGCCAATGTCATCTTGCCCCAGTACTGGGGCAAGATGACGATTTGTTAATGTTATGAAAAAAAAAATTATCCTTTATTTTTTTATTTGAAAAATTAAATGTTAATATATTTAATACTACAAAAGAATACTCTAACAGTTCATGTAAAATTAATTTTACTATACTTAAAAATAAATTAATAAACAACAAAAATTTTTAACATAGTTATCTTGCCCCGGTCTCCCCTAAATCGTTTGAGTATTTTTCCATTTATAACAAAAAGCATTTTCAGCGCTGAGTTTGTTTTACCCTGTAAAAACGATTTTTCTTGTATTCGGGACATAGCTAAATCTTTTTCTCGTTCTCGATTTAGTATAGGAGGCAAGTCTCGTGAAAATCTTCCCAGTCGTTTACGATATCATTCATAAGCGAGAAAATCGCTTGCTCGTTTAATATATATGATAATGATACTCTCAGATTCATTTCTTACGTCTTAGTAATGTCGTCATAAAAAGTAAAAAATACAGGCAGCATGTCTGCAGAACACTCTTGTGATTGGAAGAGATTTTTGTGCTATTTAAGGAAGTTTCCGCTTTTGACTGGAGAATATTGGGAAATTTTGTGCTTAGCTTTGCGAATTTTTCATGTTTTTAAGGGAAAACGGCATACATAAAAGATGTGTTTCTAATATACGTAAAAGTGCAAAGGAGAGCAGTTTCCTGAACACCCCTGTGATTTGACGGAGATGTAGTTTCAGATTGGAGATTTTCACGTTAGATTTGCGAAATTTTGTACATTTTGTGGAAAAATGTGGAAAACAAATTGGAAAGTTTCGTGTTTTAATAAAATGTAATCAACGAAAGAAATTGTTTATGTTGTAAATTTTTTTTTTTTTTTTTTTTTTTTTGAGTGTTACTATACTTCTAGAAGATTTAACTCTTTTGCTAATTTTTACTCAAAATATTTCTACATGTACTGATACGCGAAGATTACTTTTTTTTTTTCCCTGTGGAAATACATTATAAAACCAGAATACCGTTCACGTTTAATCCCCCACCCCCCGTTGCTCAATAATTACTATGTAATCTTAGTTCTCTGGAATTAAACTGTTTGTTAAATCTACTAAATATTTAAGCATTCTTAAATAATTAAATCTACAGAATTGTAATGCTAAAATAAAATTACTAAATAGATTAAACGATTAATTATTCTTATAAATATTTTATTAATTACTAAATAGTTTAATCTATTGAATGGTGGTACTAAAATGCAATTATTAAAGTGTTTGAACGATTGTTTTTTTTTTCATAAGTATTTTATTAATTACTAAATATTTAAATCCATTAAATTGTAATAAAAATGGAATTACTAAATAGTTTAAACGATTAATTATTCTCATAAACATTTTATTAATTACTAAATACTTAAATCCACTAAATGGTAATACAAAAATGGAATTACTAAATAGTTTGTACGATTAATTATTGTCGTAAATATTTGATGGTAACACTAAACTCGCACTACTAAAAAGTTTGAACGATGAATTATTCTAATAAATATTTTACTAATTAATACTAATTACTAAATAGTTAAATATACTAAATGGTAGTACTAAAATGACATTACTAAAGAGTTTTAACGAAGAATTATTCTAATAAATATTTTGTTATTTTAAAATGAGTACTTGAGCATTCTTCCATAATTTATTGAACTGTTGCCACAACGGGTGTGAAGCATAGAAATTCCAACTAATTGATTTTGAACGAATAAGCTTTATCAGGATTTTTACATTGTTTAACTATACAAAGTTTCATAATTTGTTAAATCTAAATAAGGGAATATTTTACTACTTTACATTTATTCAGCAAAAATAGTAACATTTACTTAATTAGAAAAGGGTAAAAAAATATTTCGCCATACACACATATTCTGTTAAAATTTCCTTTAATTTAATTGTTTTAATGAAATAGCACTGAAAACCATTTTTACGCTTTTAAAGTTAAATCTTGTGAGAAATATAGTTTATTGAATATTTTTCTTCCTATTTTCGGGTTCATGATTAGAAATTATTCAATTTAATCGTCAGTTTTTTTGTGATTTTCCATTGATATTTAATCACTTACGAATCTTTTAATTAAAAATTTGTATTGTTCCAAAGTTCTAACACATAACCCAGTACTCAAAATGTAGATTTTGGTTCTATATTCTTATTCAACTTTATAAATTTTATCATAATTTAACGTTATTTAACCTAGCGAAAATTTTTGTTTTTGTTTCTATTGTAATTACAAATATTTATTTTTATTCTTCAAGATAATTTTAATTACAAATTTGGATAAAGCAAGTTTTATGTAAATATTATCGCAACACGAAAAATTATCATTGCAGCAAGCTTTACAATAAAATTTAATCTAGTGTATATTTTATTATTGTTTCCGACTGAATTTAATTAAAAAGCAGAAAGATAAATTTTGTATCCCGCGTAGACTATAAAAATTATTCCCACATTTGAAACAAGTACGAAAAAATCATGCGTCAAGCATAGATTATGAACATTTTCCAACACATTAGAGAATAATGTGACAAAACTGCACCTTTTAAAAAATTAAAATATTTCGTCTAATTCAACCATATGGAAACGCATAATACATTTCAAAATCCAATTTCAGCTGTTCCCATCCACAATCGGAAAATTGTGCGAATTTTTTCAGCAGCCCTGTATAGCATATATAGATTTGAATCCATTAACTACATGCATGCCAAAATTTAGTTCACTTAGGAAATACATATACTTCAGTTGAAAATTTACCTTCAGCAATTTCCCTTTATAAGGGGAATAGTGCCAGAATACTTTTGTGCAACCCTGTATATGAGGTATAGAATTTATATATAACGAGTAAGATGCAAAAAATTAATTAAATTTAAAAGCGCATACCTAATTTTAAACCGTACACTCCAGCAATTATTACTCAAAGACAATATTGTAATGTAACCGATTTCTTTTGTATGTCCCTGTAAATGAATAAAAAATGCTATGAATGTCCTGTTCTAACGTGCTTGTAGTGAAATTCAGTGATTTATATCAGTTTCAATTCATTTGAAATAGCACAATGTCATTAAAATACTCTGCAAACGATTTTTCCCCATATACCATAATGTAAATGAATGCTTTTGAGTGCCCCTGTAAAAGAACGATTAATCCTACATACTTCATATACAATACCATACATGCCTTGGTGACCCTAAATAACCTTTATCACTTTCATGAAAATATTTACGGGAGTTGGAGCGTGACAGACAAACTGAATGCACAAACACTTTTCAACTTTGTTGGAAAGTATTAAAAAAAAGAGGGAAAAATGCGTGAATACGTTAATTTAGCGGTTGACATTCTTACAAACATTAAGAACGGCTAAATTCGTAAATTTAAATCCTGCTGCCACTTATTATGACCTTTTAAATATATGTATGTAATCATCTGTACAGTAATGATCAGGGAGTTTTCATTTTTATCACTTTCCAACAAAGTTGAATGGAACAACTATGGTATGTTCGGTATTGAAGACGAAATGAGTAGCACTTACGGCTTTTTTTATAGGGACACTCAAAAGAATTCCATTACAATACGGCATATGAGGAAAACTCATTTGCGGTGTATTTTGAAGATATTACAATATTTTAAATATATTGAAATTTATTTATTTCACCGAGGCGTGCAGAAATAATACAGTACTGCGGAATCTTGCGTACACATATAGTAGGAGAGCTGTTGAACATTTTTGAGTACGTATTTGAGGCACCCTGAAAATTTGTGCAACACTTCTTTTGTAATGCCTGAATACAAAATCGAATGTCTGGCTGAAGGATCATGGCACAAAAACTGTGCCAGACACGTGTCAAGTGCCATTTTTACTTGGCACGTGTCTGGCACAGATTTTGGGCCGACTAAAGTGTCTGTCATTTTCAAAATATTTTTTTCTAAGCATAAATATTATTCTGCCGCAATCTTAGCGTGCCTCAAATACATTTTTGGGTAGTCAAAAAATGGCACTTGGCACGTGTCTGGCACAGTTTTTGGGCTGACTAAAGTGTCTGTCGTTTTCAAAATATTTTTTTCTAAGTATAAATATTATTCTGTCTCAATCTCAGCGTGCCTCAAATACATTTTTTGGATAGTAAAAAAAAATGGCACTTGACACGTGTCTGGCACAGTTTTTGGGCCACGATCCTTCAGACAGACATTCGATTTTGTATTCAGCCATTACAAAAGAAGTGTTGCACAAATTTTCAGGGTGCCTCAAATACCTTCCCTAAAATGTTTAAGAGCTCTTGGACTAGTAATTTATCGTTCATTTACAGGGACAGACAAGAATATTTTTCCAGAGTAACGCCCATGAGTATTGCTGGCAGCGATACACGTTTAAAAAGTTACCCATTTTTTGCATATTGCTTGGTGTATAACAGTTTTATACATCATATACAGGGATAAACAAAGGATATAGTGTACATTTCCGTTTAATGACGGAAATTGCTGAACTAGATTTTTAAACTGTGCTATGCGCTTAGTTGAAATAACTTTTAGTATGTGATGTAATATACCAATCCATAGATCATATACCGGGATGAAGAAAAAAATTCTGATGTGATATACTATTGTTATATGGTATATAATATTGATATATAGTATTCTGAATGTGTAGAAAGAGTTCCATAATGTATGCTGTAAGCATGATTTTGTACTTGTTTAACTATAAAACGTATATATTCAATATAACAAAGTTATGAATGAGGAGTGTCATTTTGTGTCTCTCTGTGTAATATTTTTATTAATAAATTTCACCTATTTTAATAGTAAAAATGTTCATTTAATCCTGGAAAAAAAATCTATAAAGGATGCTTAATCATAACATAATTATTAAATTTAGTTTAGTTGTTACACGGTAACAGAAGCCTATTTAAATATTATACATTTTTAGTATGATGTTTGTTGCCGCTTATTTGAAATGTGTTTTTGGTTACACAATGTTGCTGGAATATGAGGAGTTGTGTTATTCCAAGCCGAGACCAATGCCGAGTTATTGCTGCGCCAGATGAAACTGTCCTTCGAATAAATATGTTGTTGAAAGTGATTTAAAAGATGTAATTTTTTTCAGTCATTAATGAATATTCACAGGTTTACGGCCAGGCAGAAAAAATATCCCATTTTGTAGTTAATAGCTCATAATGTCTATTAACATAATTAGTAGTGCGTGCTACTATTTAAATTTTCAAAACTTAAAATCTAAAGTTTATTAAAAATATGAAATTTTTAGAGTATTATCAAGTTTTATTGTTATTGTTTTTATTATAATAGTTATTAATCAAGCAGTTTACAGTTATTAATAAAGTATAGAAAATACAAATCGTACCCAAATTTATCTGTGGACTACTGATAGCCCACGGACCGCCTGTTGGTGGCTTTTGTGTTAAAGAATAACAAAAAGATACAAACGTCACGCTGAATAGGGTTCAGGTGCATTCTATTCAAATAACGTACTTTACTATTCACTTTAGCTGACATTTCAGGAAAGCTTCAGACTATAAATTGAATAAAAGACAAGCAGATAGGGGAAGGTTCCTTTGAAAGTGTTAAAAAAATCAATTTTTGTAATAATTTATTAACCATTTGGAAATGGTTGTTGTTTTTGGTCGAGGATGGGGCCAAATGATGCTCGCATTTTATTTTTTTTAACGAAATTCAACGCTGTTCTTTAATTTTAGAAGAATTTTTATTTGAATAGGTAATAGAAAGGCATAAAATCGGTGAAAATTGTTTGAATAGGTAATCGAAAGGCATAAAATCGTTAAAAATTGAAAAAGTTACAAAATGGCTAGGCGCAAATTATGAAATATGGAAAAATCCAAAGCCAAAGAGCGACGCCGAAATGAAAATTGTCTTACAAAGCAAAAATTGGGGTCTTCAACTCATTATGTAGGCCATGAAAATCGAGGTCTTCAACTGATTATGTAGCCCATGAAAATCGAGGTCTTCAACTGATTACGTAGCCCATGAAAATAGAATACAGAATAAAAGACGAACGCGAAAAAGGAAATAATCTCATGTTTAATCGATTGATAGTAAAAGGCCATGTCTCGAGGGCTCCAATCCACTAGCCACGGCGTTTTACAATCGGTCGATTCTAACCGGGAAAAATTGAACTCAACATAGGTAATTTGTCGCAATCTGTGTATGATTCGGTGGAACTGCTTTCGATTTGTAAACTGTTTTATTAAAATTTGAATCTTCAGAAAAATTTTAAAAGAAACCCCATGAAAATATTTGCTTTAGAAAGGAAGTTACGTCCAAAGTAGTTCGAGGTCTTTTATATAATGAAGGGGAATTTGATTTTTAAAGTGAATTTTCTCAAAATGGTGATTTTGATCATCAGGTGTATGGTTGTTTTAAGAAATGGCTAAACAGAATTTCATAAAACGATGGTATAATTATGAAATAGCACAAAAATTGCTATTACAGCGCCCTTTACCATCAGAATATTTCTAAATTGAAGGAGGACCCATTTGCCATAGACAAATCATACACAAAACATTTGGTTCAATTCTATGCATAAGTTCATACACTTTTCGATGGCACAATAATGAAATAGCACAAAAAATGCTATTACAGCGCCCTTTTCCGGCAGAATATTTCTAAATTGAAGGAGGACCCGTTTGCTATAGACAAATCATACACAAAAAAATTGGTTCAATTCTATGCATAACTTCATACACTTTTCGATGGTACAAAGGTGACACACGGATAGACGGACATTTTGTATAAACATGTTTTTTTTTTTTTTTTTTTTTTTTTTTTTTTTTATCTTACACCCCTAAAACGCGTAAATCCGTCGTAAACCGGAAGTCGAAAAAAATTTCGAGTACAATAATATCTTCTATAGAAGACAGAAGTAAGTAAAATTGTAAATTTTGAGATTATTTTTTTACATTTTTAAGTAATTCGTTATTACTTTTTTCTATCTTCAATAGAAGAAAGTATTGCCTTCGAAATTTCTTTCGACTTCCGGTTTTCGACGGATTTACACATTGTCGTGGATCAGAGATCCCAAAAAACATGTTTATACAAAATGTCTGTCTGTCCGTGTGTCATCATTGTACCATCGAAAAATATATAGAATCATGCATAGCATATTACTCAATAATACCCAAATTTTATGTGTATGTATTTGGCTGTGTCAAGCAGGTCCTCCTTGAAATTAGAAATATTTTGCCGGAAGAGGGTGCTGTAATAGACTGGATGGAAAACATTTTGAACAAGCTTTGTAATATTCACGTAAAAACTATTGGTGCGTGTACGCGACTTATACAGGTCATCACACGGTGGAGCAGAAGGGTCCGCCACTTTAGCCTTCTCCCAGCCCACATGAATTCCACTGGAGTCCGAACGTTGCGATAAACCCCAAACAATCACCCAAGAGCGCGGTCGGAACAGATTCGATCTCGAGGCAGAGACTCCGTCGTATCACTGAATCCTAATCGCGGAACTTCACAGGAAGAAACGTACTCGGGGGGTAGCTAGGGGTCCTCCACCCCGGCTTAAGGCTCCTGTCCCTGCCAGCGGAGATACTCACGAGCTAATGCTAATCCTATGGGGAGGGATTTATCTAATATCTTGTTTGCATTTTGACATTTTTAAATATTTTTTTTTAAATTGGATAGCCGAGGTCCGTCTCTACATCGAACTTTTTTTACTTTTTTGATTTTGGTCACAGATATTTTTTATAAAATTACTTTCACTTTCAAAACCGATTCTGAAAATGAAAGCGTCAGTCTAAAAAAATATCTACAACCAAAATCGAAAAAGTAAAATATGTGCGATGTAGAGGCGGATCTCGGCTATCCAATGCATAAAAAAATTATTTAAAAATGTCAAAATGCAAATGGGATATTAGCAAAATCGCTCCCGATAGGATTAGCATTAGCTAGCGAGTGCTTTCGTCGAGACAGTGCTATGTCGAGACTGTGCTATGTCGAGACAGTTGGAGACACCTCAGTGCCCCCACGCACAGCAGCTGACTCTAGATCACTACAACGACATGGTGCAACCCTCCCACAGACTCGCTCCAAAAGACAAGACTGCATTACGTCTCCCTCGTCCAGGTTGACGTCCGACATCCTATCATTTATCATTTTTATTCATATGATGACGCACAAGTTACAGGCTACCCAGGTGCACGGTGTTTTCAAATGTAGTCTAAAAACTTGTCATGGGACTCCATCAGCGACTTGGGCCGCTCAGAGACCCATCTTTGGCTCCTCTCCGAAATTGGAATAGGACCGCCACGGCGTTCTCGGCCGGGCTTCTGGTCATCCTTCGGCGCACTAGGCCGGATTGATTCAAACACATCCTTGCGTAAGACTATTAGATACGTGTACGTAATCACTACTGGTCATCATACGGTGTACCCGGAAGGGACCAACACGGCCCCCCAAGCTACTAAGAGAATCATACTTTAGCTCGGAACCTTCCACAAAGGGTCGTTACCTCCATTAGGACACACGACTGAAGTCATTGCCTACCCAGTGGATGAATCAACTTCTGGAATGAAATCTTCGAGGCAAGCGCCCTGTTATAGGCCTTCTTCCAAGCTCACAAGGCGTCCGGAGGGCTACAGACCCACATGTCCACATGAGTCAATGTGGTTCCGACCGTTACAAACTTGACATCCCACCGTCGCAATAACAGCCTCGACACTCAGCACAAACAACTAACCTACAACATGGCCAACATCCAAGGTACGCAACTGTACGTAGCGAGAAGCCACGAGACACCCGACTAAGTTATTACTTCTACACAGTTTAGATACTTTGTTTACCAATAAATAGCACAATTTTTTTTATTTATACAATCATTGTTTTCTCTGGTAATTTGTGTACGACACTTGAAACATCCCCTGAAACGGATTTAATACCCTGCGATCATCCAACATGATTTTTCGCCTTTGCCAACTCATGTCCATTCATCGAAAGCGGTTTAAGTCAGCATTTATGTTGTTTAACACGTTGAGTGCCACGGTGACTGAAATTGAAGCTGAAAAATGTACAATAGTTTTAGTAATTTTTAAGAAAGTATAATCCTGTAATAAATAAAAGGTAAGTAAATTTTAAATAAATTTTCAGTAATTACTTAAAATAATATATACATTTTTAGGTTTATATCATATTTTAGACAGTTAGTCATCGGTGAAAGACACGTTCTAAACGAAAAGTTTAGTGTCAGTCACCGGTGACTGACGGGGCGCTTAACGTGTTATTAACTCTGCGACTTTTTATGATAAAATGCTGAAATTTTATAAATGGTCTTATTAGCGCTTGGGGCACATTTTATTCATTGAGAATTTTTTTGTACGGGGGTCGTATAAAAATCGAATTTTTTTTATTTTTTCAAATTTATTCCCCTAAAATTTTATTCAATTTTATAAAATACTGTACCTTTTTTTCCGTAATTTATAATGTATGTCTATGATTTGTATGTCAATTTTTGACACTCGGGCGTAAAAAAAACCCACCTCTTTGTCATATGCTGCTCTTGCCTCAGGTGTAATTAGAGAAGAAAGAAAAACCAAGCGTCACGGATAGATTATGAAACACTTTCCAACACATTCAGAATACTGTAAAAAAACTTCAAACTGTTTTATAAGGTGAAAGGAGATGTTTCAGTACACGCTTTGGAAAATGCATCAGATATTACAGCAAAAACTTACCTTTTAATAAGTCTAAAAATGATGTTTAAGTAAACACCAAGGAAAACCCCTAACACATTCTACTATGCAACTACCATACACATACACATTTGCAACTACCATCTATAGTCGGAAAAATATCAGAACTTTTCTGTGCAACTCTGCAACTGATCTATAGATTTATATATATATATATTACACAGTATGAGAAAATGTAGTTCAGTGAGTAAACATATAACAGTTTAAAATGTTTCTTCAGCAATTTCTGTCAATGTGCGGAAATGTACTCAAATTCAGCACTATTTATGATCTATAGAATGATTACGCACCAAATATTATACAAAATATTAGTTAAATTTAAAACGCATACTACAATTGAAACAGCAATATGGCTCATAGACAGATCTGCAACCGAAATCTTTTTGCTTGTCCCTGTAAATGAACCACTAGAAAACAGGAACTCTGCTTTTTCAGAATTTAGTGTACCCCCGATGAGAAAAAATATATATATGTACTAGGGGGCTCTGCCCCCTGCAAGCTAAGCTCGCCAACCCCCGTTCAGACACCGCAGAATCTAAATCTTTTTTTTTTAAATATTAGAGAAGATTGAATAATACTGAAAAAGGCTGTGCAGATCTCCCTGTAAACGGGTTTCCATTCAATTCAATTTGTTTGTAAAAATTTAAGGGCGAATCAGTTGCTGTTAAGGCATCCAATGGTTGTTTTCGTTTTTGATTAAAGAGGATCAGTTAAACATTTGAAAAGAAGCTAAAATAAAATAGATTAAGTATAAGAGTCTTGGTCTCCCGGTATTTTAAAACAATCTCTATAACAATAGCCCAAGTCATGTGATTATCATCAACAGTTCCAGGCGGACCACTTCGCTTTTTATACTCTAGGTGCCATTTTGGTACTTTAATGTAAGCCAGACACACGTGATATGTCGTCAAATATTATTCTATCGCTATCATTTCATCTATATCATAATTGTTCAAGTCATCAACTGCAATAAACAAATACGGTCTGATCCCTTTGCCGTTCATATGAAAGTTTGGCAAAGATGTCATATTGGCGTGATTTTTTAACGACGCCAATTTGGGGAACGCATCAATAGCATAAACAACAACATCCGGCTTAACATATGAAGCAAAATAACGATACTTTGGCGCCAGTTATGTTCCCGTTCCGTATATGACATTGGAGTCAGAAAAAAAAATCGCGCCAATATGGGACCGTAAGTTTTCCATTTTGATTAAAAAATCAAAACTACATAAAAGTTGCGATGGTCGCAAAGAATTCTAGGTACTGTTACGCTAGCCGGATGCAAATCTCGCCAATAGCTTTTTTTCAACTCGCCAGTTAGCATTTTTTTTTTTTTTTTGAGTGGTAATATTTGGCCAGATGTCATAACACACAGCAAGTTTGGCATGATTTTTTTTTATTTATTTATTATTATTTTTTTTTTTTACGAAAATTTGGCGAAAATCTCGTTTTCAAATACCAGTTACATATTCATTTTTGGTATTACTTAGTTATCCCGTCGACCAAAAATCTATCGCCAAATTATAAGATTAAATGCCAATAATGGTTGATCGTAAATGTCACATTCACTTGACTTTAAGCAAGTTACACGTGTTTACGTCATCAAGTGATTTCTACTTCGACTTTTTATTCGTATATTTATTAATGTTATACTAATCTGGGAGCACGGCAGTGCGTCCGCCAAGTTCGCACAAGCCGTAAGCTACCTTTTCCTGATCCATTTCGGCATACTTTTCACCCACTCATAACGTCGTTTTAGGGAGAGATATAGAAATTTTTCTTTTATACACATGTTCGTATGGTCAAACTGAACTAAGGTTCCACGATTTCGTGTTTCTATATTTAGTAGTTTTCGAAATATTAAATTCCGAAAAAGCGCTTTTTTATCACCGACTCACTTCGCATCATCAAATAACTAAGGTACTTCTAAAAGTCGTAGAACAACGAAATTTCACAAGTAAGTCGGGTTTGTAGCACAATTAACCAGAAAAATCTGAAAACACAGAATTTCCGCCTCTAAACCCTTCAAACAGGGGGTGTTCATTTGGCCGTAAACAGTTCCTTAATACATTCAATTGTGCCAATGTTGGTCGCCAAAACTCGATTCCAGAGTTTTGAAGAGAGTCACGTGATTTCAAGCAGAATAACATTTTATATATATGCTTTTCCAAAGATGTTTGTTAAGTAGAAAAAATGAATATACCTAAAAGTTTTAATCAGTATGGCTTATGATATATTTACGATATTAAAACAATAAAACATTTAACAAAATATAAACCGCAATTCGGTACGTTTCCGATATAGTAGCCTTGGCGAAATACAGAAAATAGCCTTGACGAGAAAAGAAATTTGATAATAACGTATTTTCTGGCAACCTATTTACTGTGTCATATATACACAAGCAATTTTTTCCATATGCATACAATTTATTTAATGTAAGGAACCCGTTTATTTATTTTTATATACCAACATAAATAATTTGTATATAAAAAATAATATTTTATACATGTATAAATAAAATTTTTATATGTATATTAATACATATATAAATAGCATAAAAGTTCGACAGGTTTGTTTTCATAGTTGTTTATATCATTTGGCAACATATCTCAGTTTCTGAAGTCCGAATTGCGCCAAGATTTTAAAGAAATGCCAAGGTCCCTATAGTGGAAAAATATCCTAATTCAATATGAAAATTTAAAAATCTCCTTTTAATTAAATGAAATGTGTAACTAATAAACTGTCTTTAACGATGTGTGACAGATGCGGCGTCCGAAGTCCGCTTCTAATGTTATTATATTGTATTATTAGCCTACTTACTGTTAATTTATTGTTAATTTGAAATCTGCAAAAGAAAAATTATAGTTATAGATAAGATATGTTGGTCGCCAAAACCCGATTACAGAAAATTAGCCTGAGTTATAAAGGTGTTACATGATTTCAAGCTGAATGAATTTTTATATGCTTTTACAAAAATCTTAATAAGGCAAATCTTTCAGTTTATCTGTCTATCTTTCTATCTTTTACTTCCTTAAAAAAAAAATTGGTGCTTGTTAGTTATCCCGTCGACCAAATTACTGTCGCCAAATTGTAAGATTAAATGCCAATAACGATTGATCGTAAATGCCACATTCACTTGACTAACACGTGTTTACATCATCAAGTGATTTTTATTTCGACGTTTTATTAGTATTTTTATTAATGTCATAATAATTTAATTGTTCTTTCATTATTTAAAATAAAAATTTATGTTAATTTGTACAGTTTGGCGAGTGGTTTGGCAATTTATATAATTTGGGGAAATTGGTCGACGGAGTAACTAACAAGTACCACAAATTTTACTAAAGACCGGGAGGCGTCTGCACAGATCATCACCTCATCGAGTTGACGGCTGAAATTTTAGGATTAGTTAAATATCGATTAGCGTATTGAAATGTAACCTGTCTGCCAAGTCATATCTTTGTGGAAACCACCTACAGACCCAATTTTACGGGTTAATTGGTGGGTTTTCCATTGCGATTTCCTGCACCCATTCCTCCATGTTTCCAAACTTTTGGATGCAGGAAAATACAATAGTAAACCTATCAGTTAACCACTAAAATTAGGTCTTCAGGTGGTTTCTACAAAGATATGACTTAACATACTAGTTGTATTTAAATATGCTAATCGAGTTTTAACTAATCCTAAAATTTCAGCTGTAAACTCGATGAGGTGATGGTATGTGCAGACGCCTCCCGGTCTATTATAAATGTCGGAATTCTAATCTCAATAGCACTCTGGTCAATCCGGCAATTATTCCTACTATTTCTGGAACAATATTTCTTTCAGTACGTTTTAGTGATGTTAATGAACTTATGCATATGCATCATACATATTATACATATGCATATAATACGTAATACATTTGATTAATACATATTATAGATATGTATATAATACATAATACATATGCATCATTATGACATCAGAATAAACATAACATTTTACGTCGCCAGATTTGAGAATTGACATGGTATATTACCAACTTTGGCGACACTTCGCTAAATGTCGCCAAGCTTGGCGAATATTTGAAGCTAGTGGCTATTTTTCAATGAGTTAATTATTAATGCGAGCCATCTATTTTTATTTTTCCGCATATCATCTGAATAGTTAAATGATATAACGTACTAATATTTCCAAAGTGCTAATAGTTTCGTCACTGCCCAAAATCTCTGCTATTGTTATTATATTGTACTGTTATCTAGACACACGCCAGTGTGTCAGCCAAGTTCGCCTGACATAGCCGTGTGTTATTTACACGAACCATTTCGAGCTGTTTCCATCAAATTTCAATGCTCTACAAATGAAAATCTACGAGACCTACGTACTTGTTATACGAAATGTGTAGTAAGGCCACCCTAATTACCTAAAATCCGAAATTTTATAAATAACGCATAACTATTTTCCGAGAAAATGACATTTGAAAATGTCTGATAATCGATAATTTTACCACTGACTGATTGACTGACTGACTAACTGACTCACTCATCAAAAAGATCTCGTATATCAACTGCAGCTACAGACTTCAAATTTGGTGCAAAGTTCGTTTACACTATAAAACTAAGGAAAAAATTTAAAAAAATGTGAAAATCGATGAATCACCACCTGGGGGTGCCCATTTTTACTTTACCATTAGGCGAAAATTTTAATTAGGTCTATTAGGCGAAATTTTAATTTGTCGTAGGAGGGGACGCTGTTCTGTCGCCAAATACCGCCAAGTTTCTCGCCAACATGGCGATATATCGCCAAATTTGGCGACCAAAATTAGTCGCCAAAAGTGACGCTACCTTGGCGATATCTCTAATATTTCGCCAAATTCCCATAGACTTCCATTGTAAACCTATCTACTTACTGGGGGTTTATCTGGGTTTACTTGCTTACAGAAAATCAACAAATTGAGATATTCTGTCCGTCACAGAGCCCGTTCTCAGAAACTATACATGCTGGAGACTTGAACTTTCGCATATTTACAGCTGATCACCTCACATCAAATGACAAATCATAAAATTTTGAAAAAGTTGTAAATTTAACCCTTTGGGGCCTCACATGTATTTTAAACAATCCTTTCTAAGTGAGCTCCTAATTAGGTTGGAAGTGTGAAATTGTACATACTTATAGCTGAACACCTCACATCAAACGACAAATCATAAAATTTTGAAAAAGTTGTACATTTAACCCTTTGCGCTCCCACATGTGTATTTTAAAAATTCTTTCCAATTGAACCAGAATTAGGTTGGAGGCGTGAAATTTTGCATACTTATAGCTGAATACCTCACATCAAACGAGAAATCATAAAATTTTGAAAAAGTCGTACGTTTAACCCTTTGGGCTCCCCTATGTGCATTTTAAACAATTCTTTCAAAATGAGCCTCTAATTAGGTTGGAGGTGTGAAATTTTGCATACTTATAGCTGAACACCTCACATCAAACGAGAAATCACAAAATTTTGAAAAAGTCGTACATTTAACCCTTTGGTCTTCCACTTGCGTATTTTAAGCAATTCTTTCTAACTGAGCCCCTTATTAAATTGCAGATTTGAACTTTTGCATACTTATAGCAGAACATCTGAGGCCAGGCGACAAATCATAAAATCTTGAAAAACCCTTTGAGCTACCACATATGTATTTTAAGCAATTCTTTCTAAGGGAGTCCCTAATTAAGTTGGAGACATGACTTTTTGCATACGTATAGCTGAATACCTCAGACCACATGACAAATCATAAAATTTTCAAAAAATCTTACATTATTTACTCCTCCGGGCTCTAACTTGTGTATTTTGAGCAATTTTTCTAACCTCCGCCCTTTTCACCCGGGGAGCACTTTTCCAACTTTTGCCGACCCCTTTGACCATTCTTTCATATTATGCACCATAGCCTTACATATTTCAGTTCAACTTTTCACCGCCAGGAGCCCCTACTTATCTCGGGTGCTATGGGCTCAATCCCCTCGACTAATATATCTACGGATAGTATGTAAAACGGAGTTTCGTTCGGATAGAGGTTTGTTTAGAATAGACGCCCTAGATGTGGAACTAACAGATTTTTCAAAAGGATAAAGTGTTTTGAAAGGAATATTAAACGAAACCCTCTGTGAGATCTGTGATCACACTTACCCACTTGTTATTTTCAAAATCATCAGAGAAAAGGATATTTAGTTAATTAAATTTGAAAATCCAGGGAGGGACAATGTCCTTCCTCAGCACTGCCTCTTTGCCGGCACCCATGGATGAATGATACATAGTGTGGCATAAACACATAACTTTATTTTTCACTTTCAGTACAAAAAAGCAGGCCCAGCTGTAGGATATTTAATTGGAAAATTTAATAGGAAAATTCAATATAGGAATATAATAGGAATTGTTGTTTGAGAAACAATAAAAATTTCGAATCAATACATTTCGTTTCAAAACATGCATTCAATATAGCAGTATTAAAATATCGATTTCTGCTGCAAATTGACACCCAAATAGTTTGTTGTAGGAGATTAAAATTAAAATTGAATTTTGCTTGGTGAATAAAATAGTCACATGTAAACACATTAAAAAGCATTAAGTAAAGTGTCTAAATATATTGTAACTTTACAAAAAGTAATGATATCTAACAAAAACATAGCTGTGAAAAAAGGGAGCCAAGTTCTGTAAAGACAATGGCAAGAAAAGAAGTGATATCTAAGTGGGTGCCAAGTTCAAACAAAATTCACTCAAACTTACCTACTGAAGTATTATAGCATTTTTTAAATTGTTTAGAAATAAAAATTATTGATAGCATATTAATAATAAATCTAGAACTTGGCAAGTTTTTAATAAATGTTATGCCTATCAGTTTCATGTCTTAATAAAATGGTGATGTTAATATTAATTTCAATGGCATTACAAAAAAATATAATATAGTTATTATTATAAACAAATGACCAATAAATATACAGATACACTCCCGCTCGTCTTTGGTTATCACTCTAGCACCCACCCTCCAGA
This sequence comes from Maratus speciosus, assembly GCA_963932465.1. Taxonomy (NCBI): domain Eukaryota; kingdom Metazoa; phylum Arthropoda; class Arachnida; order Araneae; family Salticidae; genus Maratus; species Maratus speciosus. Next base: position 27,629,465 of record OZ010786.1, read on the forward strand.
AACCTCAATGCAAACAGACTAAGATGCCTGACAAAGAGACAGATATACTTACGCTTGTTATTGGTCATCACTCCAGAGACTGCACCCCTTTAACCCTTTCAGGGGCAAATAACTTTTATTCGTGAAATGCTGAAATGATTGAATCACGCCAGAATTTAAAAACAAATTTATTTCAAAATGGGTAAAAGCTTCTTTTCACGTATTTTATAAAATTAAACTTTTTAGTCCCGAATTCTGGTGTCAATGTGGCATTTTGTAGTTAAATTAGGTGGGCTATATTTTATCCCACCGCCCTTCAAGGGGAAGGAGCTCACCCAAATTAAGGCTCCCAATCATGAAATAACAAGATTTGATATAATAATATGTCATTATTAAAAATAAATGACTCGTAGGTAAAAACTTGCCAAGTTCTAGATTTATTATTAATATGCTATCAATAATTTTTATTTCTAAACAATTTAAAAAATGCTATAATACTTCAGTAGGTAAGTTTGAGTGAATTTTATTTGAACTTGGCACCCACTTAGATATCACTTCTTTTCTTGCCATTGTCTTTACAGAACTTGGCTCCCTTTTTTCACAGCTATGTTTTTGTTAGACTATACTTACTGTGACTATGTTGTTAATCTTTACACCGCTAAAACTTCTGTATTATATAAAGAGAATTTACGGAAACTATTAAAGCATTGAAACTGCCAGTTCTCCTTATGATTATTATAATTCTATATTAAGTAACCTGTTAATCGATATGTGCATTAGAATGAATCTTCTATAATCCGGTTCCTCGCATTTTAGTTTTCAGGTTTCGAATAAAATTAGCTAAAATCTTAAAACCATGGCACATTGACTTAATTCTTCAACATGATCAGATGAGAAAAATGATAGATTTTCAAATGGATCATGGCAGTGAGCCGGTAGACCTTCTATTCTTCTGTAATCGAGTCTATTGAAAAGGTTAACGTGAAACAAAATTATATTAGCATCAATATGGTTTAATGTAAATGCAGATATTGTCAAGGGATTTCATAAGAACCACTTCACTTGTACCCAGTCGTATCTGTTAAAATACAACAATTGGCAGTGAACCCAATTAGAAAATATTACTTAATAGGATTAAAATTTTCCGCATTAGAGAACGAATCGTAACTGCTAAGGAAACATGCATAACTGAGTTAGGAGATATTTGTCACGAAAGATGAAATACATAGCAACACAAAATAAATTATGTGCTTCCATGATCGTAAAGAATTCTTGATTTCTCTATCAAAAGCTTCCGACTTGGCGAAAGAATGGGCAAGTAAATTAAATTATGAATAACAGTAACATGATGCAACGTTTAACATGGAAATAATACGGTAAATACTGCTTGCTAGAGGCGGCTAGTACTTTAATATAAAAAGAAATAATGTATAAATTTGTAAAGATCAATAAAATAAACTTAGGTATTTTTATGTTAGCCGTTCGCAAGTGACAAATCGCCAAATACTGTTCCCAACTCCGTTGTTTATATCGCATTCATTCCATTTAAAGATATATACTTTTCAGTCATCTCATTTAAAATAGATGCATTTCCCCCATTTTATTTAATAGAATATTTAACATAGAAATAAATAAATAAATGAATAAGAAATAATAACATAAACCAAAATATTTTATTTGAAAATCAAAGCATTGTTTCTAATTTACACATGTGAAATATGAAAAGTGCTATTGGCGAAAAAACAAAAGGCTAATGAGGAAATTTTCTCCCGGCTAACATAAAAGTACCGAAATTTAAGTTTTTTCATATTAAAATAGTTTAGAATAACAAAACATACAAAAAGTAGTGATATCCCAACAAAAAGTTTTCGGTAAAAAAAAAAAAGCGCCAAGTTCTCCTTAATGTTTCGGCCAGAAAAAGTAGTGATATCTGAAGTTCGCACAAGTTAAAAGCCAAACATCCCAAATCTTTCATTGAAAATGGCTTCCTGCGACTTGACCGTTAATGCCTTCGAGAGAGTTTTTCAAAATTTAAAATATGTACAAATGAGCTACATGCCAACTACTATTTTTGATTATTTTAGGTATTTTGTGACACAGAGTACTGAAATAAAATACACATTTGAAAATAATTAATAATCATAGAACAAAATAATTTAAATAATTTGTAAAAAGAAATAAAAGTAAATAAACATTTATTATCAAATAAACAACAATAGCTGGTTTACCATGTCAACCTTTTCTGAAATATAAAAAAAAAAATATATATCTGATTAAAATTTGAGTTGCCATCAATAGACAAATGCATATAAAATTAGAAAAAATTAATATTTCGAAAACTAATTCGAATTTAAAAATTCTAATACCAGTTTTGAAATCTGCGCATCAATATTGATTTTTGGTGTTAATTTCATCGCAAAGTATTCCATATTTTAGAAGAAATCGCCGTGAAACGTAATCAGTTGTTTAATCAGTCGATTCATACTTCCGTTTCATAAATTGGTTTCATTAGGATTTTATATATATAGGGTAGATATAAATGTAGATAGTACAAAACATACTTCAGTTTTAAGATATAAAACACTCTCTTCTTAGATATCCGTACTTAAAAAGTAAAAACGGAACCATTATAAGATGACTCCTGTCTGTCTGTCCGTCTGTCACAGACACCTTGCTCGAAAACTATGGAACATGAAAATTTCAAATTGGGGGAAGTAATAAAGACTATTGATCCAAATATTTACAGATTATTAAACATTCACAAATTCATTTAGGAAAAATGTAGAGGGCTAATTAAGGTACTTGAAAAAAAAACATCTTTTCTTAGTATATCGTGTGGGGTATCGAGTGAAAGCTTTCGTAACGCTGAACCCAAATATATATTTATTTTAATATTAGGTATTATATTTTCAGAAATACCGTCGAAAATGTAGTGGAACCGTCGAAAAATATGTCCCCCCCCCCCATCCATTTTCGAATTTAATGAAACTAAAATTATGAAAAAATTAGAGGTAGTAGACATTAATTTAACCCTCGCAGGAAAATTATAGCGATTACCGTAGGTCACATAGTTTTTGAGAAATGCGCATTCTACCGTCACACACAACTTTCGATTTGAAGGCATTCAACAAAGGTTTTGAGGAGCGCTGGAGGTACTTATCGTAGCAGAAGTATAAAAGGATTGCTGATAATGATATATGAAAAATATCGTCGGTAATTAGCCGAGATATTAACACTTAAAGACACGAGCGCTTTGGACATACTTAATGACAGGGGCGTGTACTCTTTGTACCATCGGATTTCAAGGTCTAGATAACAACTATTAATGATATATTTGTGTCCAGTAGCAGTATAAAAGCAATAAACGTCAAATTATTAAAAAGAGACTTATTGAAATAGAATTAATCACATAAATACTATGGGATTCGCGACAAGATTGCATTGAGTGGATCTCTCAATACTCCCCCATGTCTTTAAATTTAATTAAAGACCAATCTGGAAAAACTAGGCATGGACCAATGTGGCGTTGCAACTTTGCGACCTCCTTTCGAAGCGTGATTAGCACAATGCCAAGATTGGATTTTGAACTACTGTTTTGCTTTAGATACACTGGAAAGTGAAAAAATTGTTACTACGCTGAATTTAGTTTTGTGAAAAGCCAAATGGAGTTTAAATATGCACTACTTTTATTGTCAGTACCGAGCTAAGTTCATCATAAACAGATTAGGAAAGGATTAAAAAACAGTTATACAGAATAGCAATATTTGATATTATTCAGGCTTTATATTTCTCTGAACTTTCATGGCACGTCCATTTATACTTTTCTAGTATATGCAGCTATACGCAACCCTACGTTGCATAGTTTTTTTACAGAGACTTATTTTTCTTTTACCAACAATGGGAATTACAGTTAATAATTCCCATATTTATTGTACGGAACCCTCTGAGCGCGAGTAATACTCGCACTTGACCGCTTATTTTTTTTTATTTTACATAAAATGACTTCATTCCCATCCGCAGAATTGTTCCACATTTGCAGTCCAGGATTAAACAACATCTACAGAAAAGTATGCATATGACGTCACTATTTCAGAATAATACACAATTCCATGAAAAAACTAGTCGGATGTACCAATCCCAAAACTTTCTTCTATCTCATACATGTTAATACTTCAAAATTCGCTATCACACTGTCAAAATTAAATGGCAATCTATGCATCTCATGAGGATTCTAAAGATATGAAATTCCGTGCATTAGTTCTTGAGATATGACTATCGCTGAAATCGTCTAAATCCAGCAAAATGTTGCCTAGCAGCGCCACCTATTGGGTGATTTATACCAAATCCTTATCAGCAACAACTTATGTCAACGTCTGACTGAATCTGAAGTTTGGAGAAAATCCGTGCATTAGTTTTTGAGATAGAGCTATAGCGAAAATCGTGAAAATTCCTGCATAGCAGCGCCACCTATTGGGTGATTAACACCAAAACCTAATTAACAATAACTTGTGTCAACATACAACTAAATCTGAAGTTAGATGAAAATTCGTCCATTAGTTCTATAGATAGTGCTATTGAAGCAATCGTGAAAAAGGCAGCACAGAAGCGCCACCTGTTGGGCGATTTACACCAACACGTAATAAGTAGCAAGTCATATCAAGGACTAACTGAATCTGAAGTTTGATAAAAATCCGTGCTTTTGTTCTTAAGATAGAGCTATTGGGGAAATCGTGTAAATCCTGCAAAATTCATCATAACAGCGCCACCTGTTGGGCGATTTACACCAAAACGTAATCAGCATCAACTCATATCAAGGACTAACTAAATCTGAAGTTTGATCAAAATCTGTGCATTAGTTCGTGAGATAGAGCTATTACGAAAATCGCGAAAAATACAGCATAGCAGCGCCACCTGTTGAGCGATTTACACCAAAAACTAATCAGCATCAATTTGTATTAGGGACTCACTGAATATTAATTTTTATTAAATTCCGTGCAATAGTTCTTGAGATAGAGCGCCCACAAAATTTGTGTCACATACACACAGACAGACAGACAGACAGACTCACAGAGTCACAGACAGACATTTTGTAAAAACATGTTTTTTGGAATCTCTGACCCCTGAAACGTGTAAATCCGTCGAAAACCGGAATTCGAAAATTTTCATGAATCCAATACTTTCTTCTTGTAAAGATAGAAGAAAGTAACAATCTCGTCATTCAAGAAACCGACCAAAAATATCCGCTATCTAATGATTCATACGGCTTCATTTGTTTGTAACATTAATATAGATACTTAAAATTAAATATTTTTTATAATAGCTCCATGTCTTATCAGAAATCATTCATTTATATATTTTTTTCAAAATAGCACGTATTTTAATTTCATTTTTGCCGAGTTATTATGGAAAAATGGCAACTAAAAGATATAACAGTCTACTACTTTCCAACTATTTTTCCTTTACGTTCTACAGAAATAGAGTACTTCAGTTGTCAACATAAAAATATTCGTTAAAAACTATAATACACAATTCCAGAAAAAAGCAATCTCGTCATTCAAGAAACCAACCAAAAAAAAAAATCGGCTATCTAATGATTCATACGGCTTCATTTGTTTGTAACATTAATATAGATACTTGAAATTAAATGTTTATAATAGCTCCATGTTTTATCAGAAGTCATTCATTTATATATTTTTTCAAAATAGCACGTATTTTAATTGCATTTTTGCCGAGTTATTATGGAAAAATGGCAACTAAAAGATATAATAGTCTACTATTTTCCAACTATTTTTCCTTTACGTTCTACAGAAATGGAGTACTTCAGTTGTCAGCATAAAAAAATTTCGTTAAAAACTATAAAAAAAATTATATCTCAAAAATAAATTGAGATGCAGTTTTCAAACAAATTGCATTTAAAAGTACTTTTTTCACTATACGATGGTATAAAAATTTAAAATGTGCGATGCTTAGAAGTTAAAAAAAATTGCAGTAGAGATTATCACGTACAATGATACATCTGCTTTGTTTTACGGCTAGCTTATATAACGGAACGTTATTTTTTTAGAGACGACACTCTAATTGCTGGCCGAAAGAAATAGCATATCGGGGTCTAATAAATGCTATAAACATCATATTATATAGTAAGCATCTGGTCAGAATGACCTGATATTTCATGTGAGTATACATGAATCTATATGAATTTGTTTTGCGACAGGAAAAAAATTACAAAAGCTGGCCGATAGATGGCGCTGTACTCGTCATAAGATGCTAATAAAAAGATGTGGCATGCGCGCTGCTCATTACACTTGTGATAAAAAGGCGGTGAACATGCAGTTCCTATTATTCTGCGTCTAGAGAAGGAAGTCATGACGCTATCATTGAAGGATCGGGCTCTTCTTGCGAAGCTTATTTTACAAAAGCGGAGACTGTACGAAAATACAATTGAAGACATTCCAAACATTAAAAGGTTTTAGAAGCGGCTCTGGCCCGATGACTGCATTCGGCCTGAAGAAGTTGATTGATAAATTCGAGGAGACGTGTTCATTTCCTTTTTTGGTGTTTCCACGGTTTTTGGCCTAGGGACAATTAAAAACCGATTTTTTCCTGTCGGCTATGGCACTATCTTGTCATGCTAGATGTGCTGAACAAAGAATTCCACAACAGCAAGTCACGTCATTTAATTAGCATCTTATGATGGGTACAGTGCTAACTATCGGTCAACTTTTGTACATTTCTTTTCTTTCGCAAAACAGATTCCCATTGTGTTACGTATACTCACATGAAATATCAGGTCACTCTTATCAGTGGTTCTTTTTTACAGCCTTTTGAAACTGAAACTTTCATTATAATCACCCTGTATATTAATGTCGATATGTTTGAAATAGAATATAATTAAAAAATACAGCAAAAGATTTTTCCACAGAGAACATTGTGTAATGCCATCAATATAGTATCAATTACGTAACAACGCAATTATATTTAGAGTGCTGCCAGAAATTGTTTTCCAGAATTGTAAATAATTTTTCATTTTAATGTCCCTGTACAATAGCAACAGTTAAAACTGAAATTTATTAGCTATAGAATAAAAGCCTAAGTCATGTCACTGTCATCAACAGTTCCGGGTTGACCGCTTCACTTTTTGTATGCCAAGCGGCCAATTTGGTAATTTAATGTTAGCCGGGAGCAGGTGATAAATCACCAAATATTGTTCCTTCACCAAATATTGTAAATATCATGTCATCAGTATTATAAAAGTCCATTTCATGCGACTGTCATAAACAATTTTTCACGTGGTAAATTATAACAAAATTTTGATGTTGAACTTAAATGTCCTGGTTTATGGTATTATTTATTACTTTTCTTCTCTTTAAAGCAATAATTGACAGCCATAAATTTTAAATATTTCTGTTTTAAATTAAAGTTGTGCATTTTAAATAAAATGAGTGAAAGTACTATATTTTAAACGAAATATAAAAAATACGACGGGAACAATGTTTTGCGATTTATCACCTGCGCCCGGCTAATATAAAAATACCGAGTTCAGGATTTCTGTATCAGAATATTCGGATTTCGCGAAGGATTGAGCAAGTAAATTAAATTATGTTTAAAACTAACCTGGTACAATGCTTAGCATATGTTTAAGAGAGATCAAACTGGTTGCCAAGGCGGCTAGTTTAAAATATCTACCCTATATATATAACATCCTAATGAAACGAATTTATGAAACGAATATATGAAACGCCTAAAATGTATCGATTCTTTGAATCGACCGATTAAACAACTGATTTTGTTTCACGGCGATTTCTCCTAAAATATGGAATACTTTGCGATGAAATTAACACCAAAAATCCGTGTTGATCCACAGATCTCAAAACTGGTATTAGAATTTTTAAATTCGAATTAGTTTTCGAAATATTATTTTTTTTTCTAATTTTAAATACATTTTTTCTAATGATGGCAACTCAAATTTTAATCATAACAGAAATTTTTTTTTTTCATATTTCAGAAAAGGTTACTATTTTAAATTAATTTGGCGACAGTTGGACCTCCTTTAAATCTATGCTAAGAACAATGCTTTTTTTGTATTTCGTTATCATTTTATTAAATACAAAACTTTCATTTAAAAATTAAACATTTAAATTGATGGCTTTCACTTCTTAAAAAAAAAAAAAAAAAAAAAAAAAAAAAAAAAAAAAAAAAACGAAAAGAAAAATATTAGACACAGATGTCATATATGCACCGGGGTACCTCATTGGCGCACAAATGGCATTATTTTGATAGACATGGTAACCCGTCTATTGTTGTTTATTTAATAATAAATGTATATTTACTTTTATTTCTTTTTTAAATTTATATAAATTACTTTGTTCTATAGTAATTAAATATTTTTTTGCTATTTCCTTTTGAAAATAATAGAAAATAATTAAAAAATACGGTACAATGTAGTAGTTATTCCGTCACCCAATTTCGCAAATTATATAAATCGCCAAATTGTACAGATTGACAAAATTTTTATTTTAAATAACGAAAAAACAAATAAATTAGTATAACATAAATAAATATAAAAATAAAACGTCGAAATAAAAATCACTTGATGACGTAAACACGTGTAACTTGCTAAAAGTCAAGTGAATGTGACATTTACGATCAAGCATTATTGACATTTAATCTTATAGTTCGCGATAGATTTTTTGTCAACGGGATAACTAAGTAGTACCAAAAATACATATGTAACTGGTATTGGAAAACGAGGCTTTCGCCAAATTTTCGTAAAAAAAAAAAAAAAAAAAAAAAAAAAAAAAAAAAAAAAAAAAAGTCATGCCAACATATGACATCTGGCGAAATATTAAATTATGTAACAAAACATGACATTTAATTTCAACTTCAAATCAATGTTTTAATTTACCACTCGAACAATAAAAAAAAATGCTAACTGGCGAGTTGAAAAAACTGGCGAGATTTGCACCCGGCTTTTTTTTCTTTCAGCACAGATGACATATACGGCCCCATATTGGCGCGATTTTTTTCTGACGCCAATGTCATATACGGAACGGGTACTTAACTGGCTCTAAAGTATCGTTATTTTGCTTGATATGGTAAACCGGATGTTGTTGTTTATGCTGTTGATGCGTTCCCCAAATTGGCGTTGGAAAAAAATCGCGGCAATATGGGGCGTATGTAACATTTGTTCCAAGCTTTCATATGAAAGGCGAAGGGATCAGATCGTATTTGTTTATGGCATTTGATGAACTATTATAATATAGATGAAATGATGGGGATAGAATAATATTTGGCGATTTATCACCTGTGCATAAATTACATTTATGCACATTAAAGTATCATTAAAGTAAAAGATAACATTAAAGTATCAAAATGGCACCTAGAGTATAAAAAGCAAAGTGTTCTGCCCAGAACTGTTGATGATAGTCGCATGATTTAGACTATTGTTATAGAGATTGTTTTAAAATATCGGTTGACAAAGACTCTGAATGCTTAATTCATTTTATTTTAGCTTCTTTTCAAATGTTTAACTGATCCTCTTTAACCAAAAACGAAAACAACCATTGGATGTCTTAACAGCAACTGATTCTCCGTTAAATTTTTGCAATCAAAGGGAATTGAATGGAAACCCGTTTACAGGGAGATCTGCACAGCTTTTTCAGTATAATTTAATCTTCTCTAATATTTTTAAAACCCATTAGATTTTTAGATTTTCAGATTCTGCGGTGTCTGAACGGGGGTTGGCGAGCGTAGCTTGCAGGGGGCAGAGCCCCCTAGTATGCATATATATTAAACCCTGTCATGTTATTATTTTTTTTTAAAGCTTGATTTTAAATAACCATTTAATACAAATTACCTAAAATATTTTGTTGAGGTCGCTGCATTTCCAAAAATGTGCATTACTAGGTATAAAGCTAGACGAGTCTGATGCGCCCATCCCAAAACATTCTTCTATCTCATACATGTTAATACTTCAAAATTCGCTATCACAGTGCCAAAATTAAATTACAATCTATGCCCATCATGAGGATTCTAAAGATATGAATTTCCGTACATTACTTCTTGAGATATGACTATCACTAAAATCGTGTAAACCCTGAAAACTGCAGCATAGTAGCTCCACCTGTTGGGTGATTCCCCCCTGTTCAGGACCTTCTGAAACGTAAGAACCACAAAAAATCGGAATTAGAAATTTTCCACTAACCCAATAATTTCTTCTTGTAAAGATAGATAAGATAAAAGAAAAAATTAAAGGGGATTAAAAATATCGGGAATTAAAAAATTATTATTTTGCATTCTGCCGGAAGTAGACTAAAAGTAATTATAAAATTTGAAATTATTAAAGGCAGCAATGATATACAAAATGAAAGTATGTTTTACACTTCATATAATTTAAACACATTTCTACAGTATCATTTAATTTTTTTTTGTGAAGAAATTACTGTTTTATTTTTAAAAAGGTATGAAGATTGTTATTTTATAAACGAACTTTCTCGTTATTTAAAATAAAATAAGTAGCTAATTAACTGAAAAGAATAATTAAATTAAACATTTTGTCATTAAATTCTTTTTAAAGAATAAACTTAAATTTAATAATTGCCAAAGTATATCTCTGTAATTTTATGTCTGAATAAGTATCACATTAATGGGATTATTATGTATCCTTCTCATTTTTATTAAAATACAATGCATCGTTATACATTGACATTAAACAATATGACCTAATGCGTCCTCAGTCATTAATTGAAATACCAAAATATATTGAATTGGAGAAAATGGAATACAAATTTGTTCTAATTATAAATCAAAATTATCGAAATTATTTACATGTGATAACATTGTTCTGCGTCTGAAATTTCTATAGTTATCAATATTAAATAACTGACAAGTGCAATTAGTTCCAGCATGCAAGATACTTTAATGGTGAATAACAGACTTTTCATTTGCCATATATTTTATGAATAAAGTTTAATATAGTTACTAAAACTGCGAAATTATAATAATTTCAATCATTACCGTAAACATAAATGTTAAGGCTGTCAGGTAATTAATTTTGTGAGTAATAAAATTTTATTCCAGATTTTCGTTATTTAAAAAAAATTACCTTTTCATATAAAATGATAATTAAAAAAATGAAATATTTGTATATAATCTATATTCTTTAAATTGATTAACAGTAACGTGATATTGTTATTTATAAAGGTAGACCGAAACGGGTTTTTAAGACCAAAACCGAATTTCAGTAATCTTCATATTTTAAACCAAAATCGAAAACGAGAATGGTCCAATTTTTTAAAGTGGTGTATGATGATACATACATAAATATACATAATTAATAACTAACGTGTACTAATAACGTGTTTATTAAAGATTTGGAATTATTAATTAATTATACATGTGGCCCAAGTTGGCTCTCTGTGTCTCTGACCAAAACTTTTTCTTTTCATCTAAAATTAATTAATTCATCAACGACACAGAATTATTTTCTAATTATACAATTTCCATCTAATTAAAAAAAAGCTTTAAGTACATTATCTTTTATAATGATTTTTGTAAATGATCAACTGTTGTACTAGAACATTCTCAAAGAGTATTCGAAACACTTTTGCAGTTTGAAGCTAAAAATTTCCTTGTACTGTTCAGTCTGCAGCTTTTAATGAACACGTGAAAAGTGTCTTCAGCGTTTAGTCATATATGCATTGCTTGCTTTATAATTTGCACTCATGTTTTGAGTGAATCATGACTGATAATTATTAACAGTGAAGTTTCATAACAATAAATAAAGATTGTCTCATTTACGATACAAATTAAATCAATAAATATTGTTGAAAATTTCCGAAAACAGAAATCGGATTTTGGAATAAAGATAGTTTCAATACGACCAAATTTGCGGCAGCATTTTCGCCGAAACTCAGATTTTGGGCCGAAAATGAAAACAAAACCGAATTTTCAGTCGATCTCTAGGAAGAAAAAAAATGAAATTATTGTAACTTAAAAGAAAATGGTGTCACTTGAAGTGAGACATTTATTTAGATTTAATATGTTTGAATAAGAAATCTAATACCGAATAATTTCGGTCCGGCTGAATTTCCGGCAGCATTTTCACTGAAAACGAATTTTCGGTGAAACTCAGATTTCGGGCTGAAAACCAAAACGAAAGCGAATTTTCGGTGGATCTCTAGTTATTTTTTATGTTAAAAAATAGTACCTTAGAGAATCATCTTTTAAGTTTCATAAGCTGAAAAAAAAAATATGTATTAATTTTGTTTATAGACCGCAAATTTAAAATGCAAAATAACTAAAAAATAGATACATAAATATGCACAAATTCTGAGCAGCATACAACACTTACAATATAAGATAATTGCTACAAAAAGACTTTGTAATCTTAATTAGCTCTGTGAATATATTTCCTTTACAATGGGGAACTATCAATTCATGTATAAAAGAGACCGACTAATGATTTCATTAAATTTTTTGATAAAGTTTACGAATTTAGAAGGCATTTCTCTCTTTATTACTACTTTTTTTTAATTATTGGATGAGTTTCAAGTTTAAATTCGATGTTTACAAAGGGGAAAAAATGTGAAAATTGAAATAAATGTTTAAAGTTGTTTAATGTTTAAACTAAAAAAAAAAAGTAAACACCCCCTACTAACTCCTCAACAAATTATCGTAGACGAAAGTTACTGGTACCGAACGATTGGAAATAATGTCTACTTTTAAATGACGTATATAAAATTTGCTTAGGTGGCCATCTACATATTAAAACAAATACAAACTTCATTTTTTTTTTCAATGGCAATACCCAATTTTAACGAGATATTTAAAATCTTTGGTTCAAACTACACCTAGACACCAAATTTCAAGTCATTTGAATGATAAGTTCTTGAATTATAAACGTTCAAAATTTAGTGCTTATAATGTTAAATTACATTTTCATATTTTTATTTATATCTCCTGAAATTATTCTCCTAATGTGCTAATTTTTTGTGTAGAAATAATACTAATATACCCAAACATAAATACGCTGAATTTGCAATTTTTATAATTTTATTATATGATTTATGAATTATGAAATTAATATGCGAAAGAAATTATGAATTGCAACCTACAATATTTTTGATGGATTTAGATTTATTAAGTCTTGCTTTATGGAAATCCAAAATTTCACATTTTTCTTCCAAGTAGTTTTCAAATTATGCTTAAAAAACGGCAAAATGGCAAAATGGTGGCTTAAGGGGCCGTCTATGATAGAAGTGAGAAGATATTTTGAAATTTCTTATGCTATCCTGTAATCTGGCAGGCTTCATTGATTGCTTGAGTGGCGCTTAAGGTGCCTTGATCAAGAAGGTGGCTCTCTCGGTTAAGGCGACCGTGGACGTTCAAAATCGCAAAAAACATTAAAAAAATCAATTTTTTGTTTTTTGAAAAAAAATGTTCTGGCAATCTTCTACTTTCAAATATAATAAAAATTATTCAAATCCGATAATTTTTTGCAGAGATACAGCTGTTTTTCTAACGTAAACAATCGTTAATCTACACTTAAAATAAAACTTTAAATCCAGTTTTCTCAAAATGAGAATTTTCGCCGACTGAGTAAGTTCAAAATTCTCCATGCGTCTTAATTTTATACCAATTTTCATAATACTTGGTAATATTGTTGTTGATATACTTTATTACAAAACTTGCTATTAAAATGTGTACATTATTTCATATAAAGGTCAAAAAGTAATATTTTATTATTGAATTTTATCCAAAATGATCAATATTATAGGTTTTTAATTTTTTTCTGCCAAGGAATTTAGTATAATTTTAAAATGTATAGCAACTTTTGATATAATATCATAAAGCTATCCTAAAAAAAAATTACAAGTTTCTGAAACAAAATTTAATGCGCATGGAGCATTTTTAATTTGTATCACTAATTACCATATTATTAATTAATTACTCATTTGCATATTAATTTTTTTAATGAAATTAAGAAATTTTCTTAATTATTGTACAAATTATACGTGTATTAAATTTCAAAACAATTGAGCAAAAACTGTAGAAAATGTTTTTGAACGTCCACTGTCGCCTTAACAATCGAGTACTGAACTTCAATTTGGATACAGCCCTTAAAATACGCTCGTTTTAAAATAATTAATTTCTCAGAAACTTATGGTACGAATTGCATAAAAATTTGTTTTTAGGCTTATTGAAGGGTGTAGAGTTCATTTTTCCTGTCAGAATTGTGTACTGCTATTGAAAAAAACAAAGTTATGGTTCGTTTTAATGTGTAGATGGTCCTCTAAGCAAATTTTATATACATCATTTAAAAGTAGACTTTATTTCCAATCTTTCGGTACCAGTAACTTTCTTCTACGATAATTTGTTGAAGAGTTAGTAGGGGGTGTTTACTTTTTTTTTCCACGACTGTACAACAGAATAACAAAACAATATTGATTTTGATAAATCCCACGATCTAGATTAACTCGATTCTACTCCGATTAATTGACTAAAGCAGAATTTTAAGATGAAAATCAAAGTCGGTATAGTATTGAACTAATAATATTGAAGTATTAACATTTAAAAATATATATATATATATATATTTTTTTTTAAATATTAAGATGTATGAGTTATAAGAAAGTTTTTGGATTGGCACATCCAACTAGTTTATGTTTTACAAAAGAATTTTCACTGACATTCGATCATCGATATGACTTTTACATATCGATTCTTTGGAGTTCATTTCATGAACAGAATTTTAAGAAGTTCTTCAACAGCAGTATATTGAGAAATTTGAATACTCTAAACAAAGAACAACGACAAGAAATAACAATTTCTGCCTCGAAACGAATATTTTCATTTTATTCTGACATCCATTTTAATTTTTCTTACCCCGAGTTATAAAAATACATACTTTTAATCAAACTAAATTCAGCCAAAATGACACATTTTTATATGTTTTACAAAAGAATTTTGACAGATAGTGAAAAACCGAAACTACAGTTTTGATTAGTGTGTTTTATTAAATTAGTATCATATGCATTATAATAGCATATATTTATATATAAAATGACATTTGATTTAAATTTAAAATGTAAAGTAATTTCTTACATTGACGTTCATTTTTAAAAAGTTTGTCTCTTCAGAAGGTTAATTTCTAAAGATTTCCATACGATTTCCAAGTGTTTTATTACGTTAAAATAAACAATTAAAATTTGCTTTAAAAAATTTCCAGTTACGTATATCAGTTTTGAACGAAAAATTATTTATTTGTTTTGAATTATTTATTTGTTTAGTGATATATTTTTTGGAAACTACAACTACTAAAGAACACTTTCCTCGATTTTTTCGTGTTGTTTTACGGTTTAAATTATGATTTATAGTAGGATAAATTGGACGATAATTAATAGTATTATTTATAGATGAAAACACTTTAACAGGTCTATTGAATATTTCACTATTAAGTTCATATGGATAAATGATGTTGTAATATTTCATATATGATGACTCCATATACAGACGTTCCGATTTATTACTTTCTTCTATCTTCAATAGAAGAAAGTATTGTAATGGAAATTTTTTTCGACTTCCGGTTTTCGACGGATTTGCATGTTTTAGGGGTCAGAGATTTCAAAAAACATGTTTATAGAAAATGTCTGTCTGTCTGTGTGTCCGTCTGTCCGTCCGTCTGTCCGTCTGTCCGTCTGTCTGTCGCCATTGTACCATCAAAAAGTGTATGAAATTATGTATAGAATTAAACCAAAATTTTATTATAAGTTTTTGGCTATGGCAAGCAGGTCCACCCTGAATTTGGAAAAAATTCGCCGGTAGGGGGCGCTGTAATAGCGATTTTTGTGCGATTTTGAATATTGTAATGTCCAAAAGTGTATGAAGTTATGCATAGAATTGAACCAAAAAAAAATTTTAAGTTCTTAGCTATGGCAAGGAGGTCCTCCCTTAATGTGTAAAAAAATCGCTCGTAGAGGGCGCTGTAATAGCGATTTTTGTACAATTTTTGTGCCATTTTGAATATTGTACCGCCGAAAAGTGTATGAAGTTATGCATAGAATTGAACCAAATTTTATGTGTTTATTTCTGGTCATGTCACGAAGGTCCTCCCTGAATTTGGAAAAATTTTGCCGGAAGGGGGCACTATAATTGCGATGTCTGTACCATTTTCATTATTGTACCATCGAACAGCGTATAAAATTATGCATACAATTGAACCAAAATGTTTGTGCTTGTTTTTGGCTTTGGCCAACAGGTTCTCCTTGAATTTGGAAATATTGCGAGGTAAAGGGGCTCCGTGCTAGCGATTTTTGTATACTTTTCTTGATTTTTCGTAGTTCTATTGTGCATCGGCGGCTCATGCAGCGGCGGGAACTCGCTTCCTGCTATGCCGGCTATTCGCAAACAGCAGATAACGACAGAATAAAGAAAAATTAATAATTTTAACAAATATCATGATATAGATTAACTCGTTTTTAGTCCGTTTAATTGACTTGAGCAGAAATTTAAGATGAAAATAAAGGTTGGTGTAGTATTGAACTAATAATATTGAAGTATTAACATGTGTAACTATTTTTTGAAATATTAAGATGTATAAGATAGAAGAAAGTTTTGGGATTGGCACATCCAACTAGTTTTTTAAAATGTGTAGGATTTCAATTGTCGCATTTTTAAATTGATGTTTATGAAAATGCTGAATTTCAGCTGTAGACTATATTTTTACTTTCTTCTATCTTCAATAGAAGAAAGTATTGTAATCGAAATTTTTTTCGACTTCCGGTTTTCGACGGATTTACACGTTTTAGGGGTCAGAGATCCCAAAAAACATGTTTATAGAAAATGTCTGTCTGTCTGTGTGTCCGTCTGTCCGTCTGTCCGTCTGTCTGTCGCCATTCTACCATCAAAAAGTGTATGAAGTTATGCATAGAATTGAATCAAATTTTTATTTTAAGTTTTTGGCTATGGCAAGCAGATTCTCCCTGAATTTGGAAAAAATTCGATGGTAGGGGGCGCTATAATATCAATTTTTGTGCGATTTTGAATATTGTACCATCCAAAAGTGTATGAAGTTATGCATCGAATTGAACCAAATTTTTATATTAAGTTTTCGGATATGGCAAGTAGGTCCTCCCTGCATTTGGGAAAAATTCGCCGGTAGGGGGTGCTGTAACAGCGATTTTTGTAAGATTTTGAATATTGTACCATCCAAAAGTGTATGAAGTTATGCATAGAATTGAACCAAATTTTTATATTAAGTTTTCGGATATGGGAAGTAGGTCCTCCCTTAATTTGGAAAACATTCGCCGGTAGGGGGCGCTGTAACAGCGATTTTTGTGCGATTTTGAATATTGTATCATCCAAAAGTGTATGAAGTTATGCATCGAATTGAACCATATTTTTATTTTAAGTTTTCGGATATGGAAAGTAGGTCCTTCCTGCATTTGGAAAAAAATCGCCGGTAGGGGGCGCTGTAACAGCGATTTTTGTACGATTTTGAATATTGTACCACCCAAAAGTGCATGAAGTTACGCATAGAATTGAACTCAATTTTTATTTTAAGTTTTCGGATATGGCAAGCAGATCCTCCCTGAATTTGGAAAAAATTCGCCGGTAGGGGGCGCTGTAATAGTGATTTTGTGTGATTTTGAATATTGTACCATCCAAAAGTGTATGAAGTTATGCATAGAATTGAACCAAATTTTTACTTTAAGTTCTTGGCTATGGCAAGCAGGTCCTTCCTTAATTTGGAAAAAAATCGCCGGTAGTGGGCGCTGTAATAGCGATTTTTGTGTCATTTTGAATATTGTACCATCGAAAAATGTATGAAGTTATGCATAGAATTGATCCAAGTTTTTTGTGTTTGTTCTTGGTCATGGCACGAAGGTCCTCCCTGAATTTGGAAAAATTCCGCCTGAAGGGGGCGCTATCATTGCGATGTCTGTACCATTTTCATTATTGTACCATCGAAAAGTGTATGGAGTTATGTATATAATTGAACCAATTTTTTTTTGTATGTTTCTGGCTATGGCAAGCAAGTCATCCCTGAACTTAAAAAAATTCCGCCAGAAGGGGGCGCTATAATTGCGATCTCTGTGCATTTTCATTATTGTACAATCGAAAAGTGTATGAAGTTATGCATACAATTGAACCTAATTTTTTGTGCATGATTTTGGCTTTTGACAACAGGTTCTCCTTGAATTTGGAAATTGCACAGTAAAGGGGTTCTGTGATAGCGATTTTTTTATACTTTTCTTGATTTTTTGTAGTTCTGTTGTCCATTGGCGGCTCGTGCAAAGGCGGGAATTCGCTTCCTGCTATGCCGGCTATTCGCAAACATCTGATAACAACAGAATAAGCAAAAACTATTAATTTTAGCAAATATCATGATATAGATTAACTCGTTTTTAGTTCGTTTAATTGACTGAAGCAGAAATTTAGGATGAAAATCAAAGTTGGTATAGTATTGAACTAATAATATTGAAATATTATCATGTGTAACTAGTTTTTGAAATATTAAGATGTATAAGGTAGAAGAAAGTTTTGGGATTGGCACATCCAACTAGTTTGCTTTGTTTTTGTTAGAGTCTGAACAATGTTGATTGATTCGTTTATAATTGGACCTGGTGTTTCACCTATATATTTCAAGTTACATAAGTTGCACTTTATACAATAAATTAGATTAAAGGCTTCCCAAAAATTTGAAAACTTAGGATCTGAGACAATTTGTGACTGAGAAGCGTATGGGCAAATCTTGCATCTAGCATCTAAACACTTGCGAAAAAAATATATACATATATATGTATATATATATATATATATAGGCGGTCAGTAATGTTTATTTAATGGTTACATATATATATATTGGGGTCTGGGGGTCATGATCGGTGAAAACATACCAAAATTTTTCGGAAGTGGTTTCCTCCGGACGGCTGCAATTTTAGCTTTTTACTTTTTGTAATGAAAACTACCTATTAAGGTAAAAATATGGGCTAAAAGACATTTAATAAAACACTCAAATTAAATGTAAAAAAATATACTTTTCTTGTCAAAGAGGCTCCGCACCCCTGAAATTACTACAGATTAAATTCTAAATCTGATTACATTTATTTACCGCTCAAAATTATAAAATATTTAAAACTGAAATATTTAATTGATTCTTTATTAAGGGGACATTTTTCATCAAAATAGATTTTAAAAAATAAGTTTTTGTTTTTACTTTCTTCTATCTTTACAAGAAGAAAGTATTGGATTCATGAAAATTTTCGAATTCCGGTTTTCGACGGATTTACATGTTTTAGGGGTCAGAGATTCCAAAAAACATGTTTTTACAAAATGTCTGTCTGTGACTCTGTGAGTCTGTCTGTCTGTCTGTCTGTCTGTGTGTATGTGACACAAATTTTGTGGGCTCTCTATCTCAAGAACTAATTCACGGAATTTAATAAAAATTGATATTCAGTTAGTGCCTAATACAAATTGATGCTGATTAGTTTTTGGTGTAAATCGCTCAACAGGTGGCGCTGCAATGCTGCATTTTTCACGATTTTCGCAATAGCTCTATCTCAAGAACTAATGCACGGATTTTGATCAAACTTCAGATTTAGTTAGTCCCTTATATGAATTGATGATGATTACGTTTTGGTGTAAATCGCCCAACAGGTGGCGCTGTTATGATGAATTTTGCAGGATTTACACGATTTCCCCAATAGCTCTATCTTAAGAACTAACGCACGGATTTTCATCAAACTTCAGATTAAGTTAGTCCTTAATATGACTTGCTACTGATTAGGTGTTGGTGTAAATCGCCCAACAGGTGGCGCTTCTCTGCTGCCTTTTCCACGATTGCCTCAATAGCTCTATCAATAGAACTAATGGACCAATTTTCATCTAACTTCAGATTTAGTTGTATGGTGACACAAGTTGTTGTTAATTAGGTTTTGGTGTTAATCACCCAATAGGTGGCGCTGCTATGCTGAAATTTTCACGATTTTCGCTATTGCTCTATCTCAGAAACTAATGTACGGATTTTCTCCAAACTTCAGATTCAGTCAGACGTTGACATAAATTGTTGCTGATTAGGATTTGATATAAATCATCCAATAGGTGGCGCTGCTAGGCAGAATTTTGCTGAATTTAGACGATTTCAGCGATAGTCATATCTCAAGAACTAATGCACGGAATTTCATATCGTTAGAATCCTCATGAGATGCATAGATTGCCATTTAATTTTGGCAGTGTGATAGCGAATTTTGAAGTATTAACATGTATGAGATAGAAGAAAGTTTTGGGATTGGTACATCCGACTAGTTTTAATATTAAATGAACGCATGATTAATTGTGAATATTTTGGCACATGAATTTTACCCATACGACAATTATATCACAAGATATTGTAAATTTTGTTAATACACCCAGCACAATTACGCACACAAATTAAAACTTTAAATGGCTTTTTATCACTGTTCATATTTTCTCCACTTTCGTGTTTTAAAAATGCTAAGGATTTTTTGGCATTTTAGATACAGTTTTAAGCTTTTTTGAGAATGTTCTTTTTTATATATGTGACAAATCTGCGCATGGAATTAGCCTTCAGGTTTTTTTTAAATAAAACTATATGAAGATTATATGTAGACTATATGTATGTATAAACTATATGTTAGATTTCATAGTTTACACTTATATACAGTGTGTCCACGCATAAGCTGACCAACCTTTATTTTCGCAACCTTCAGTCCTAGATGCATATTTCCAATTACAAAAGTGGTCAAAATTAGGTGAAGAGTTAAGATTAAAAAAAAAGTTTGAAGCGAAAAAACAATTTAGCGAAGAATTACAGAATTTAAATTTTTATACGGTCCCCCGGTCCTATAAGTTATATTTAGTAAAATTTTCCTGTTACACTAACAAGTAATGCCAAAAAAAGTCCCGTTATTCTACGATTAAAATTGACCGAGTAATAGCTGTTTAAAGTTGGAGCATATTTTTTGCTACAAATTAGGGGTCATTCACAAATTTAGTAGAAACATAATTATCGTCAGATATATTAAAGAAATGGTTGAGAGTAAAATTAGCATTGCAATATAACTTTGAAAACTTTAATCATTCTGACATATTATTGTAAAATATGCAATTTGTACTGAACATATAAGAGGATAAAAATAACAGAATTTTTGCTAAATAAAAGGATGAAAAACAACAACCTCAATTCTTTACAAAAATGATACATATTTTAAAATGCTGTTAGATTACACCGTCTTTCAAATTTTGGGTTGTGCCACGTTTTTTAGCTTTTGAAAATTAATTCACGTGTATTTTTTAGCGCTGAATCCGAAAATGACCTTCATTTTAAACCATCACGTAAGGATTTTTCTCAAATCGCAAATTTCAAAGTTAAAACTGACCCCCCCCCCCTCTTCTCCCAACCTCATTGGACCCCTGAGCTGTTTAACTGTAAGAAACCCAGTATAAGTCACAAAATTGAATAAATTATTGAATTAAATAAAAATAAACTGAATAAAAAAGTCTTACATCTACTATTTAGTATCAGATTTTTGCTATTGTTTTAACTTTTAAATTTATGATTTGCGAAAAATCCTGACATGATGGTTAAAAGTGAAGGTAACTTTTTTATTTAGCATTAAAAAATACATAAAACTTAATTATAAAATTTAAAAAAACACAACCATCGCAGGTTTATGTTATCTAATCTAAAACCATTTCTTAAACTTATTGACGGTAATCTATCCGAATTTTTTTTTATGTTATCCTCTAATATAAGTATGTATAAGATGGTAAGCGTTGAAAATCATAATAATATTACATTATAATCGGATTTAAGTCAGTATGTAAAATTTTAACTTCGATCGGACATTTGAAAATCAGTTAAAGTTCGAGTACAAATTTTAAACTGGAAAGACAATCGTTGCAAGTTAAATAAAACCTTATCAAAATAACATAATTTTTTTTAAAAGAAGTCATAGCCTCAAATCCTTACAAAATACAACATATGTTAAAATACAATTATTTTAACTAATCTGAAATTTAACTAATAAAGTTAACTCAATCGTAATAGTTGTACGATTTCTTTCAAACCGCAGATACCTTGAAATAAGTTTAAGTACTTTATATACGACCCCCCCCCCCCGAAAGTATGGTCGAAGTTATCTGTTTTGATATGCATAAAAGTGATATAAGTCATGCATTTCAAAGTTTTATAACTCGGTCAATTTTAATGTTAGATGAATGGGACTTTTTTCCGTCTTACTTGTTAGTGTCACAGTAAATTTTTACTAAATATCACTTATAGGACCGGGGGACCGTATAAAAATTTAAATTTCGTAATTTTTTAATAAATATTTTTCTTGACCCAAATCGCTTTAAAAATAATTCTTTATCTTATTTAAACCATTTTTGTAATTGGAAGTATGCATCTAAGACCAACGGTTGCGAAAATAAAGGTCGGTCAGGTTATACGTGGACACACTGTATATATATCAGTCAAAATGTTACATTAAGTGTAATATTAGATGTATCTAAAAATCCATGCGCAGTCTTGTGCAATACACATTTGCAAATCTTAAAAAAAGGGGGTGGGGTATATCGATATTTTAAAAAAGTAGTAAAGATTTTTAAAAATTCAAGTTTTAAAAAAAATATTTTAATTGAATATGCAGTTAAATCTTTTTTACTTTCTTCTATCTTCAATAGAAGAAAGTATTGTAATCGAAATTTTTTTCGACTTCCGGTTTTCGACGGATTTACATGTTTTAGGGGTCAGAGATTCCAAAAAACATGTTTATAGAAAATGTCTGTGTGTCCGTCTGTCCGTCTGTCCGTCCGTCCGTCCGTCCGTCTGTCCGTCTGTCTGTCCGTCCGTCCGTCTGTCCGTCTGTCTGTCGCCATTGTACCATCAAAAAGTGTATGAAGTTATGAATAGAATTAAACCAAAATTTTATTTTAAGTTTTTGGCTATGGCAAGCAGGTCCTCCTGGAATTTGGAAAAAATTCGCCGGTAGGGGGCGCTGATATAGCAATTTTTGTGCGATTTTGAATATTGTACCATCCAAAAGTGTATGGAGTTATGCATGGAATTGAACCAAATTTTTATTTTAAGTTTTTGGATATGGCAAGCAGGTCCTCCCTGAATTTGGAAAAAATTCGCCGGTAGGGGGCACTGTAATAGCGATTTTTGTGCGATTTTGAATGTTATACCGTCCAAAAGTGTATGAAGTTATGCATAGAATTAAACCAAATTTTAATTTTAAGTTTTTGGATATGGCAAGCAGGTCGTCTCTGAATTTGCAAAAAAATTCGCCGTTAGGGGGCGCTGTAATAGCGATTTTTCTGCGATTTTGAATATTGTACCATTGAAAAGTGTATGAAGTTATGCATAGATTTGAACCAAAAAAATTTTTTAAGTTCTTGGCTATGGAAAGGAGGTCCTCCCTTAATTTGTAAAAAATTCGCCCGCAGAGGGCCCTGTAATAGCGATTTTTGTGCCATTTTGAATATTGTGCCGTCAAAAAGTGTATGAAGTTATGCATAGAATTGAACCAAATTTTATGTGTTTGTTTTTGGTCATGTCACGAAGGTCCTCCCTGAATTTGGAAAAATTCTGCCGGTAGGGGGCACTATAATTGCGATGTCTGTACCATTTTCATTATTGTACCATCGAAAAGTGTATGAAGTTATCCATATAATTGAACCAAATTTTGTGTGCATGTTTCTGGCTATGGCAAACAAGTCCTCCCTGAACTTGAAAAAATTCCGCCAGAAGGGGGCGCTATAATTCCGATCTCTGTGCCATTTTCATTATTGTACCATCGAACAACGAATAAAATTATGCATACAATTGAACCAAAATTTTTGTGCTTGTTTTTGCTTTGGCTAACAGGTCCTCCTAGAATTTGGAAATATTGCGCGGTAAAGGGGCTCTGTGGTAGCGATTTTTGTATACTTTTCTTGATTTTTCGTAGTTCTATTGTGCATCGGCGGGAACTCGCTTCCTGCTAAGCCGGCTATTCGCAAACAGCTGATAACAACAAAATAAGGAAAAATTAATAATTTAAAAATATATCATGATATAGATTAGCTCGTTTTTAGTCCGTTTCATTGACTTGAGCAGAAATTTAAGATGAAAATCAAAGTTGGTACAGTATTGAACTAATAATATTGAAGTATTAACACGTGTAACTAGGTTTTGAAATATTAAGATGTATAAGATAGAAGAAAGTTTTGGGATTGGCACATCCAACTAGTTTAAATGTACTTTTAGATGAACATTGAACTGCAGTAAGTTCACCATTTTAACCATTTTTTTAATAGAAAAAGTTGTTGAAAAGGTAATCTGTTCCCTTAAGGAAAAATATTAAAATTATTATCAAAATACCCAAATCAAATATTTTTATGACAAGAGTATTGCTTTTAAGCACTTTAAAATTATTTTAATATACTGTGCATAATTTAATATTTATAAAAATTTAATATTAACACAATGTTTAGGTAATTTGATAAAATATGAAAAAAATGGGTTGAGTTTTTAGAAGACGTTGAGTTTTTACGGTTAAAGTTGTCGGCGAAATTTCGAAAATTCTTTCTCCGTATTTTATTTTATTTTTTGTTTTGTTTTGTTTGCTTTTGTTTTGTTTTCCACGAACAAATCTAACACACACACACCAGAACGACCGCGCATGAACGAATACGCATATACGAATGCTCATAACAGCAATACAATGTAATCTTATGTATTATAAAGGATACGCAAGATTTACTTTATAATATTCAAGTAAATTTCCTTTTTAATATTCTTTTGTTGTTAGAAAGGTTATATTATTTGCGCTCTCTTAGTATTCACAACAATAGTTTAAAAGATTATTTCAAAATATGAAATAAATGTCTCACGAAAATATATTTTTAAATTTAAACTGTTTGGCAATATTATTGTTTGGCCATTTTAAATATAACATAATTTCCTCCATTTACGACTTTTAACGCATATTAATGAATTTATTATTTTACAATTTTCTCTCTCTTTTAAAATTCACGTGTACATATAGTTTTTCTGACTTAATTTTCTATATTTTTGAAGCTTAATTATTTAATTCTAGTTTGAAAGACTTTTCCTGTTTATAATAGTCACGTGTAAAAAAAAAATAATTTGATGGAAATATTATTCTTCGTGCTATTTTAAAAATTGGCAACCATTTAAAATAATACCCTTTTCTAAAAGATGTAAAAAATATTTCTCGAAATGCTGAACTTTTGAATATAAAATGGAAATAAATCCTCAAAAAATGAATCAAATTAAAAAACAAAAACAAATGCCGTCTGCACGCGAACTTCTAATGTATAAAATGATCTAAAAATGATTAAATTCCTATGTATAGTTTTTGCTCCTATAATATTTTTTTTTTTTTTAATGAACGCTTTTGGCCAACTTTAACATTAAATATCTCGTAAAATAATTATTCAATTTGAAAACTGTCTGCATCAACGTATTTGTCAAACATTTCTCTATAATACCACCGATTTTCATTTTTTTTTTCCCATTCGGACCAGAAAATCAGAGTTCTAACTTTTTACGGCTGCTCTTGCATCTTCACCTAACACTTCATTTATAATGGCTGTTTCATAATAATGAAAGGCATCAGTCCATCAGAAGAAAATGATCCTTTCCAAATGAATAATCTTAATTTGGCGCCCCTTTGTTCTGGCGCACGGGGCACATGCCCCTTCTGCCCCCCCTCCTTATTTTTTTGCCCTGTCTGGCTGTCCTTCGAGTGTTAAAAAACATCATCTATTATCATATTTATTTAGAGGTTTCATTAATTTTGAGGTAAAGTTAATATTTGAAATTTGCTTACATGCTTTAACAGACATAATACGCCATAGGAATTTTAAAATTATAATACATTTATCAAATTAATTAGTTGGCTAATCACCGTTTTTACATTTTAATTATTTGGGTGAACTATATATTGTTATACCGTATATATTTTCAGTCTACATTTAAAACAAATTATCTAAAGGTCTAAAAAATTAAGGCATTACAAAATCTAAATGTTCACAACAATTAAATATTGTTTTATGAAAACAACTTTTATTAGATTATTCTTCAAATACTAATTTCCTTTCTTTAGTTAGAAAGTCTTAATATGTTTATAAATAATGAAAATTTACAATGACAGTTTAATTAATTCAAAATTGAGTGGCTTGTAATATTGAGTTTTAAATAGAAAACTTCAAAGCATTCCTGTAACAAATTGTACTGGCGCTTCTTAATGAATAATTTGAAATATAGAAAATGATAATTATGTTAAAAGATAGCTATAGAATTACTAGTCAGTGGATATTAATTGTATTTTATTTTAATTCTGTTTGACAGTTGTTTAAAATAAATCATTATAGAAGCGTCAGACAGAGACAAATATTTTACGTGAAAATAAACTCAATACATTTAATTAGTGTCAAAATCTTCATGTTTTCTCTGCCCCATTTTATTTTGTCATCCTAATTAGTTAATGAAGAATATCTACGTGCATTGTTTTCATGTCGAAAAATGAATATTAGCTAAAAATGTATAATTAAAAGTAAAAAGTTTATAGATGAAAAAGCATTAACAAATTATATATACTAGCAAAAGCCATGCCTTGTTTGGATTTGCGAACCATTATTTAATAAGATAAATATTTGAAAGCAACAATATTTTCTTATAATATTTTTGCATCTTTATTAAGCAAAAACGTTATTTTATGTTTTGCGCATTTAAATTTTAGGAATGTAAATTCAGCCAAATAACCAAGAATTTCGTCGGCATTTTTTATTTATGTTATAAGACTGGTATAAGTAAAAATATTTTCAAAGCAAAATTTTACAAAATATTTTTAAATTTTCAATTAAAAGCTCTTTTAAAGATGTTTTTACATTTTCTTAATTACAGCAAATAATTTTATTTGTTGTTCTTTTGTTGCCACTTTACAAAAAAAAAAAAAAAAAAAAAAAAAAAAAAAAAAAAAAAAAAAAAAAAATCATAATTCTTTTAAAATGCGTAAGTATAATTCTTTGTAATATAATTCTTTTAAAATGCGTAAGTAAGTAACTAAAAGCTCTTTTAAAGATGCTTTTACATTTTATTAATTACAGCAATTAATTTTATTTGTTTACAATTCTTTTGTTGCCACTTTACAAAAAAAATCATAATATAATTCTTTTGAAATGCATAAGTACCATCTGCGTAAATGATTTCACATAATAAGAATAAACTGAGTATTTGAATTCTTAACACTGGAAAATACATTTATAATTGAATGTAAATAATAATTTAATCTTCACAAAATTTAATTCATTAAAAATATGCTATAATTTTCATAAAAAATTTATTTTAAAAATTTCATAAAAGAAATCATTAAACTATTATATGATTAAAAGGAATGAGCACCAAAATATGCCCCATTTCCACCAATCTCAATAAAGTATTCTATTAAAATGAATATTTTCCTCTCGAATAACATACATTTTTACTATAAGAAAGTTTAATGTTCTTTTACGGTTTGAAGTATAAATTCTGCAGTTATTTTCTATATTTAAAATATTTCGTCTTCGCAAAATGCAGACATATAGGTTCCTTTCCTTATTTAAAATAATCTTGTTTAATGATAAATTTTGATGCAACGATAATATTTCACGTACTTAATCATTCGTGACTTTATTTATTCTTACTGGCTCAATGATTTTTCTTTGCAGCAAGAAATACGCAGGTTTCATTATCGTTTACAAAAATAAATACATACAATGAAAAAAATATATTCAACAAAAT
Source organism: Maratus speciosus (assembly GCA_963932465.1). Classification (NCBI taxonomy): domain Eukaryota; kingdom Metazoa; phylum Arthropoda; class Arachnida; order Araneae; family Salticidae; genus Maratus; species Maratus speciosus. Next base: position 27,657,258 of record OZ010786.1, read on the forward strand.
AATAAAAAATGTTTTCTGTTAAATCATTCGATAAGAAAATAATATTGTCAGAATCTACAGATCATATTTTATTTCTATCAAGTCCAAAAATATTTCTTTCCTTAATTAAATTTAAAAACAGTTCTTGAGATATTTTGGCGGAATAACGAAAATATATTTTATTTATTTAATTAATCATGATTCTATGTATAATTACTAAATCCATGATTTATTTTTTCTTCTGAAAATATATGTGTTTCATTTTTATTTGCAAAAATGCGTCCGTAATGATAAAACATGTAAAATTAATTAAAATAATAAATTTTTAAGTTATTCTGTAAAAAAAAAAAAAAAAAAAAAAAAAAAAAAAAATACAAATTGTAAAAATTGTAAATTGTACGACAAAATGTAATTTGTGCAGCCTAGTAGAGGATCCGCTTCGCTTATCCTAACAAGGTGCTACAGAAGTTACAAAACTCTTGAAACCTTAATATAACCTTAATATGAAAGAAAGATGTAGTTTTCAGAGATATGTTTAAAATTGGAGAAATTCTTGTTTATATTGCAGAAAGATATCTATAATTGTTACATTTTTGACCAGCAGATAAACGCTGTAGTCGAAAAAAAAATTTGCATTGTTATAGTACAGTTCATCAGTGTCTAAATGTTTCCCATTTTAGCTAGATTTCGTAAGAAATACTACATATTAAATCCTCCCTTATGTTAGAATTTCAGAATGTTTTTTTTTTCAGATCTACGTCGATTATGACACCTAGAGCCTGAATTTTTGAACATATCTTCAAGACATCATTTAGATGATATTACTCGTGGTAGAATAATTGGAAAGTTGGAGGAAGGACGCAAAATGAGAGATGTTGCCCATGAATTTAACATCGCGCACAGTGTAATTTCTAAGCTATGGGCGGCATTCCAAAGGAGTGGAATATGGACTATGAACACGGGAGGATGTCATCCTAGCAGTACGATGTCCCAATAAGGTCGCTACATTGTTATTTCGGCAAAAAAAGAAACGATGCAGCATAGCTGGTCAATTTGCAAATCAATGTGCTGCCACAGGAACTAAAATATCGCGGGAAAATGTTGCAAGACGTTTGAAAAAGGATAGACTATACGCCCGAATATCTGTTGTGTGTACCCCACTCTCGAGATGCCAACGTAGCGCCCGTTTACAGCTGTGTCGTATGCATCATAATTGAACTGCTGACGACTTCTCTACCGTGCTCTTCTTAGATGAGAGTAGATTCAGTCTATCGTCTGATTGTAGACGTAAACAGATATGGCGCGAGGTTGGTAGTGCTTACTGTCGCGAAAATATTCTAGAAAGAGATCGATATGCGACTTCAAGTACATAGTATGGGTAGGCATCATGTTCAATGGCCGCACGAATCTCTATGTGCTTGACCAAGGGTCCATGACCGGTAGACCGTACATTGAAGACGTCCTGCTTCCATATGTTTGACTTTTTCGAGGTGCTGTCGAAGAAAAGTTTCGTTTTATGGACGATAACGTACCTTTTCATCACACACAGTCTGTACAAGATTGTCTTGAGACCGAAGATATCCATCGCATAGACTAGCCAGTACGTTCCCTGACCTGAATATCATTGAAAATGTATGGTATGCCTTGAAGAGATGTATTGCTACTCGACAATTTCCTCCCACAAACAAGGAAACCATCATTCGTGGAGTGAAGGAGGAATGGGGCAACTTGCCTCAACAGCTACTGAATCATGTTGTTCTGAGTATGCAACGCCGTGTTGAAAGTTGTCTCGCATTACACGGTGGCCCCATCCCTTATTGATATGGCACTGACGATTGTTAAGTGTGAGTATTTTGCTTTCTTTGTACAGTCATGTTTTCGGGCAATATTTACGTTTCAGAAAAAGAACCCTGTATACATCCTTTCAATAAAATTTTTATATTAAATCCTGTGTAACATCCTGTTAATACTATTGTTTGACCCACGTAGATTCCCATTTACGTGTACATTTGGATACATAAAATCACGGGGTAGAAAATATCGGTCAAGTTCGTTAATGGGCAAAATCGGACCAAGAGGGTGGAAATAGGGAGGGCTTTTGTAAAAAAAGAAAAAAAAACCCATAACTTCTTAATTATAATACATATCAAATCAGTTTAAAGTTATTATTACTTCTAAGAAAGAAAAAGGGCCAAAAATTTAAGTATCATAGATTTTTGATAAAAATGAAAATGGGCTCAAGGGGCGCAAACAAATAGTGTTTTAAAGAGAAAAAAAAAATCATAACTTCATCATTTCTTAAGATATCAAATTCACTTTAACTTATTATAAATCTTCTTAATATTATCGACAACTTTTATATTGACCACTTTTTGATAGGATCAACTCTTAAAGCAAAAAAAAAAAAAAAAAAAGAAAAAAGAAAAAAATGGAGGGGAGGAGGTTGAAGAAGAAAAAAATTCATAACTTCGTGAATTCAAAAGATATTCAGTCTGCTAAAATTTATTATACATCTTCTTAATATTATCTACAACTTTCATATTAGCAAATTTTTAATAGGATCAACTTTTACAGCAAAAACAAATTAAACAAAAATAGGGGTTGATGAAAAAATTATCGTATTAAGGATGTACTCAAATACAAACTGCTTATTTTCTGACTCATTTTTAAATTCATTTTTGCTTTCAAACGTATCCCATTGGTAGGTTCTCTTACTCAGAAACTATATAATGTGCTGCAATGGTCGATTTTTTGATAGAGGCAGAATATATTTTTTAAAATGCTGTCAAAGCCGTCATTTTGAACCGAATTTCCCGAACTGGCAATGCTGGAAACTAAAAAAATGGTCGTAATGAGAAAATGATTGTTCGTAAATCAAGTTCTAATCAGTGAAACGAAAAATAAAAACACAGTTCGCTTATACATCTTTTCAAAAAATCACGTCAGAAAGTTTAATGTTTTTACTTTAAAAAATGAGTCTGAAAATGTGCCAGAAAATTTGTTAAATGTAGGGGCGTTTGACGCATTCTTATATTAAAAATATCTCCTCAGAATATTAATATTTTTATTTCTGTTTTCTGTGTGATCTTCTTAGCAACCGTCTCTTTTTTTTTCTTAGTTATTAACATACTTCTAAAATCCATGCTTAATTTAATATTTTATGGGTTAAATGCGGCCGAACTAGGAGTAAATTTTTAACACTTCATACAAAATTAAGCATATACTTTAGAAATATTTTTGAGAACTACGAAAAAAAGAAGCATCCTTTAAGAAGAGTACACAATAAAAAGAAGTTAATATCCCGGGGAGATATTTTAAATACAATAATGTATCAAGTACCCAGAGACAACATTATCGAGGAGAATTCGCAAACTGAATGACGAGCAGCCTTAATTTACTCGAAGAAACAAGAGCCAATGACCTAAGAAGATGTGAATTCGCACATTTTGGTCATGAAAAGTTTTTTCCAATAGTGTATGTCGATTTACTTTTGCGCATCATGTAGCATTTTTATATCTGGAAACTTGCACTTACTAGGGATCATCCGCAACTGTAAGTTCTGGATTTTGACGAGGTGTCGTTAGAAAGCTCTGCTCACTTGGATCAAGCTATGTATGGGAACTATATTCTCGAAATTAATAGTTTATGAAGTATTGGATCCTTTTCTGTTTGCGAAGAAGCGAAATAAAGAAGGGGTAAAACAGCATGAAATTCCTTTAAAAGCTGTCGAAGACACGAATTTTGCCTTATAGTTAATCATGGCAGTGTTTTTGTAGTAAAATTGTTGGAAATAATTGTTCTCCCAACACCAGGCACAAACGACGTACGTCATTATTGTTTGATAATAAAACTAGTCTCTTGAACCACGCTTGGAACTTCTCAACTATGTCGATCCACTGAATAGTCCAGGCAATAGAGACCGTATAGGGGTTCTACCGAGCAAAATTCATGGTAGTTCTAAAAAAAAGGCTTACTATATTTTTTTGGTGGTCGCTGAGTCCGAATTTTTAGCTTCCCACTAAAATTTCCCATGGCAACCGCCCCCCAAATTTTGGTAAAATCCCGCCCCCCCCCCCCCAAAAAAAAAAAAGTTTTTATTAAAAAAATCATTTTTTTATTGTTTTAGGGAAAAAATATCTAGAAATTCAGAAAGTAGACAAAATTTTCAACAAATAAGATATATGACATTGTGACATAGGATGAACGGGGAGGCGGGGGCCTGCCTCGGAACATGCGCCTCGGTGCTGCGTGCACTAAGTTCCCGTAAGGCATGGTGACGTCACGGCGACGTCGTTGTGAAGTCACAAGTGTGGCTTTGTGACCGTCGATGTGACGTCATAGTGACTAGAATGCGAGGTCGTTATGGCCGTTTTAGAGGTCGTTTGTGACGTCACATTGTGACCACTCTGTGAAGTCACAGTGTGACTAATTTGTGAAAAGTGTGACATTTGTGACTACTTTGGCATTAATTTTGTGACGAACATGTGACGAAAGCGACAATGCTTTGAAGTCACATTGTGACCAATTTGTGAAATATGTGTCATTTGTGAAGAACTTGTCATAAACACTGTGATGATTTCAAATGAAAATCAAATTTCAAATTAATTTCTTAAAAGGCGCAAAGGCCAACCTAGTGAAAATGATTTCATGCCGGGACTCGAACCCAGGCCATCAATATAACGCACTGACATTCTACCACCTAAACCACACGGAACGATACCCAGCCTGGGAAATTTCACTCAATTACATGTTGGCAAGGCTACAAAAGCAGCACAAGATGGGATATTTATCGTGAGCCACCGACATGGAATAAACAGGAAACTTAATTCAATCAAGCATCGATTGAATCTATATTAATACTTGGAAATTTTTACAGGGAGAACCATTCGCCTTGCATACAATATTTCAAATGAAAATCAAATTTCAAATTACATGCTTAAAAGTCAATTTTAATTTGAAATTTGATTTTCATTTGAAATATTGTATGCAAGGCGAATGTTTCTCTCTGGAAAAATTTCGAAGTCTTAATATAGTTTCAATCGATGCTGAATTTAATTAAGTTTCGTGTTCGCCCCATGTCGGCGGCTCACGATAAATATCCCATCTTATGCTGCTTTTGTAGCCTTGCCAGCATGTAATAACGAGAAATTTTCCAGGTTGAGTGTCGTTCCATGTGGTTTAGTCTGTAGAATGTTAGTGCGCTATGCTGATGGCACGGGTTCGAGTCCCGGCATGGACTCTTTTCACTAGGTTGGCCTTTGCGCCTTTTAAGCAATTAATTTGAAATTTGATTTTCATTTGAAATATTGTATGCAAACCGAATATTTCTTTGTGGAAAAATTTCCAAGTATTAATGTTGTGATGAATTTTTAAATGGACAATTTTAAAATAAAGTTTTGTTTGAGATATAAAATCGTATCTTTTTATCGTACTTTTTAGCAAAATATAGCTATTTTGGAGTCCTATTCTTCTAAAATAGTTTTAATTTTTCCACTTAAAAAACAATGTTTGTCAACTGACATCTTTTTTTATTAAGTTCTAAGTTTGATCTTGAGTTCAAGCTTGATATTAAGAATGTATAAGATTTTAAGGTGTTGTGGTTGTGATTAATCTTTGCTTTATTAAATACGACGTAAGCCATATTTATTTAAATTTTTTATTTCCGTGTAAATTGTATTTTGTGAATATGAGCTTAAATAGATTTGTTATGTTCTATAGGAAAAGACTGATCTGGGAAATAGAAAAAAATAAGTAAGAAAAATCATGCGTTAAGCATAGATTGTAAAACACTTTCCAACACTTCCCGAATGCTTTAAAAAAACTTCGTTATTTAAGGAAATAAGGTAAATAAGAGAACTAAGTAAACATTTTAGAAAACGCATAAAATATTTGAAAAACTCATTTCCGCAGTTACTGTCCATAGCTAAATAGGTTTTCCAATTCTTTTGAACAGCCCTGTATTTGATCTGTAGGTTGATATATATATTATATAATGGGATAATTTAGTTTAGCAAGAAAACGCATAACAGGTTGAAACTCTCTTTCAGCAATTTATACTAATATATGGAAACATACTTTAATACTTTTGTACAACCCTGTAGTTGAGCTAGAACCTTCATTACGCGCCACCGTTTAGTTAAAATTTAATTCAAACACACTTAAAACAGCTGAAATCACATTTCCAGAAATTATGATTTATAGACGGCCATGTATCCAATTCTTTGCATGACCCTGTATACCATTTTATCTAGACACACGGCAGTGTGTCAGCCAAGTTCGCCTGACATAGCCGTGTGTTATTTACACGAACCATTTCAAGCTGTTTTCGTCAAATTTCAATGCTCTACTACTGAAAATCTATGAGACCTACATACTTGTTATACGAAATATGTAGTAAGGCCACCCTAATTACCTAAAATCCAAAATTTTATAAATAACGCATAATTAGTCTCCGAGATAATGACACTTGAAAATGTCTGATAATCGATAATTTTACCACTGACTGACTGACTGACTCACTCATCAAAAAGATCTCGTATATCTACTGCAGCGACATACTTCAAATTTGGTGCGAAGTTCGTTTACACTATAAAACTAAGGAAAAAATAAAAAAATTGTGAAAATCGATGAATTACCCACCTGGGGGTGCCCATTTTTACTTTAACGTTACGTCTATTAGGCGAAATTTTAATTTGCCGTAGGAGGGAACGCTGTTCTGTCGCCAAATACCACCAAGTTTCTCGCCAACATGGCGATATATCGCCAAATTTGGCGACCAAAATTAGTCGCCAAAAATGACGCCACCTTGGCGATATCTCTAATATTTCGCCAAATTCCCATAGACTTCCATTGTAAACCTATCTACTTACTGGGGGTTTATCTAGGTTTACTTGCTTACAGAAAATCAACAAATTGAGATATTCTGTCTGTCACAGAGCCCGTTCTCAGAAACTATACTCGTTGGAGGCATGAAATTTTGCATACTTATAGCTGAACACCTCACATCCAAATGACAGTCTATAAAATTTTGAAAAAGTCGTACATTTAACCCTTTACGCTCCCACATGTGTATTTTAAACAATTCTTTCTAAGTGAGCCCTAATTATGTTGGAGGAGTGGAATTTTGCATTCTTATAGCTGAACACCTCACAACAAACGGGAAATCATAAAATTTTGAAAAAGTCGAACATTTAAACCTTTGGGCTCCCCCATGTGCATTTTAAACAATTCTTTCAAAGTGAGCCTCTAATTAGGTTGGAGGCGTGGAATTTATTTTGCATACTTATAGCTGAACACCTCACATCAAACGACAAATCATAAAATTTTGAAAAAGTCGTGCATTTAACCCTTTGGGCTCCCACATGTGTATTTTAAACAATTCTTTCTAAGTGAGCCCCTATTTAGGTTGGAAGCGTAAAATTTTGCATACTTATAGCTGAACTTAAAAAGTCGTACATTTAACCCTTTGGGCTTCCACATGCATATTTTAAGCAATTCTTTCTAACTGAGCCCCTTATTAAATTGCAGATTTGAAATTTTGCATACTTATAGCAGAACACCGGAGGCCAGGCGACAAATAATAAAATCTTGAAAAAGTCTTACGCTTAACCCTTTGAGCTACCACATATGTATTTAAGCAATTATTTCTAAGGGAGCCCCTAATTAAGTTGGAGACATGACCTTTTGCATACGTATAGCTGAATACCACAGACCACACGACAAATCATAAATTTTTCAAAAAGTCTTATATTATTTGCTCTAACTTGTGTATTTTAAGCAATTTTTCTAACCTCCACCCTTTTCACCCGGGGAGCACTTTTCTAACTTTTGCCGACACCCCTTTGACCATTCTTTCATATTATGCACCATAGCCTTACATATTTTAGTTCCACTTTTTACCGCCAGGTGCGCCTACTTATCTCGGTGCTATGGGCTCAATCCTCTCGACTAATATATCTACGGATAGTATATAAAACAGAGTTTCGTTCGGATAAAGGTTTATTTAGAATAGAGTGCGCCCCTGGTTGCGAAATGTGGAACTAAGATTTTTCAAAAGGATAAAGTGTTTTGAAAGGAATATTAAACGAAACCCTCTGTGCGATCTGCGATCACACTTACCCACTTGTTATTTTCAAAATCATCAGAGAAAAGGATATTTAGTTAATTAAATTTGAAAATCCAGGGAGGGGCAATATCCTTCCTCTGCACTGCCTCTTTGCCGGCACCCATGGATGAATGATACATAGTGTGGCATAAGCACATAACTTTATTTTTCACTTTCAGTACAAAAAAGCAGGCCCAGCTATAGGATATTTAATTGGAAAATTTAATATAGGAATTTAATAGGAATTGTTGTTTCAGAAACAATAAAAGTTTCGAATCAATACATTTCGTCTCAAAACATGCATTCAATGTAGCAGTATTAAAATATAGATTTCTGCCGCAAACTGACAGCTAAATAGTTTGTTGCAAGAAATTTAATTTATAATTGAATGTTGCTTGGTGAATAAAATAGTCACATGTAAACACATTAAAAAGCATTAAGTAAAGTGTCTAAATATATTGTAACTTTACAAAAAGTAATGATATCTAACAAAAACATAGCTGTGAAAAAAGGGAGCCAAGTTCTGTAAAGGCAATGGCAAGAAAAGAAGTGATATCTAAGTGGGTGCCAAGTTCAAATAAAATTCACTCAAACTTACCTACTGAAGTATTATAGCATTTTTTAAATTGTTTAGAAATAAAAATTATTGATAGCATATTAATAATAAATCTAGAACTTGGCAAGTTTTTGATAAATATTATGCCTATCAATTTCATGTCTTAATAAAATGGTGATGTTAATATTAATTTCAATGACATTACAAAAAAAAATTAATATAGATATTATTATAATAAAATGACTCATGTTAAAGATTTGATAAACCAATAATTACACAGATACACTACCGCTCGTCTTTGGTTATCACTCTAGCACCCACCTCCAGAAACCTCAATGCAAACAGACTAAGATGCCTGACAAAGAGACAGATATACTTACGCTTGTTCTTGGTCATCACTCTAGAGACTGCACCCCTTTAACCCTTTCATGGGCAAATAACTTTTATTCGTGAAATGCTGAAATGATTGAATCACACTAGAATTTACAAAATAAATTTATTTCAAAATGGGTAAACGCTTCTTTTCACGTATTTAATAAAATTAAACTTTTTAGTCCTGAATTCTAGTATCAATGTGGAATTTTGCAATTAAATTAGGTTGGATATATTTTATCCCACCACCCTTCAAGGTGAAGGAGCTCACTCAAATTAAGGCTTCCAAATATGAAATAACAAGTTTAGATATGATAATGTCATTAATAAAAATAAATGACTTGTAGGTAAAAACTTGCCAAGTTCTAGATTTATTATTAATATGCTATCAATAATTTTTATTTCTAAACAATTTAAAAAATGCTATAATACTTCAGTAGGTAAGTTTGAGTGAATTTTATTTGAACTTGGCACCCACTTAGATATCACTTCTTTTCTTGCCATTGCCTTTACAGAACTTGGCTCCCTTTTTTCACAGCTATGTTTTTGTTAGATCTATATTATACAACAATAAATTAAATTCAGTTCAGCGTAAAAATGCACAACTCATTTAAAAACCACCTTTAAGTAACTTGCACTCATACCCAGTAATCCTTGCGAATACTTTTGTGTAGCCCTGTATATGAATTATAGCATTTATATACACCATATACTAGGCATAAATATAGTGAATCATAAAAGCGCATATCATAATTAAAAATGCATTACCAGCAATCATCACAAATGAACAGTATTTCGGATACAATATAGTATCTGAACTATATTGTGTGTGCCTGTAAATGCTATATACACTTCATATTCTACATGAAAAATTTATAGTATGTAAACCTCAGCGACGTATATCATTTTCATTATATATGAAATAGATTAACATAATTAAAGTACGCCGCAAACAATTCCCTCCACCGCTATATCATTATGTATTGGAATTTCTTTTTAGCCCTGTAAATGAACAATAACTATTCTTTGCATCTCGTATTCTTCAGAATGCATATTTTAGTACGTTTCATAAATGCATATCAATTTTTTACTTTCTTCTATCTTTACAAGAAGAAAGTATTGGATTCATGAAAATTTTCGAATTCCGGTTTTCGACGGATTTACACGTTTTAGGGGTCAGAGATTCCAAAAAACATGTTTTTACAAAATGTCTGTCTGTGACTCTGTGAGTCTGTCTGTCTGTCTGTCTGTGTGTATGTGACACAAATTTTGTGGGCGCTCTATCTCAAGAACTAATGCACGGAATTTAATAAAAATTGATATTCAGTTAGTACCTAATACAAATTGATGCTGATTAGTTTTTGGTGTAAATCGCTCAACAGGTGGCGCTGCAATGCTGCATTTTTCCCGATTTTCGCAATAGCTCTATCTCAAGAACTAATGCACGGATTTTGATCAAACTTCAGATTTAGTTAGTCCTTGATATGAATTGATGATGATTACGTTTTGGTGTAAATCGCCCAACAGGTGGCGCTGTTATGATGAATTTTGCAGGATTTACACGATTTCCCCAATAGCTCTATCTTAAGAACTAACGCACGGATTTTCATCAAACTTCAGATTAAGTTAGTCCTTGATATGACTTGCTACTGATTAGGTGTTGGTGTAAATCGCTCAACAGGTGGCGCTTCTCTGCTGCCTTTTCCACGATTGCCTCAATAGCTCTATCAACAGAACTAATGGACCAATTTTCATCTAACTTCAGATTTAGTTGTATGTTGACACAAGTTGTTGTTAATTAGGTTTTGGTGTTAATCACCCAATAGGTGGCGCTGCTATGCAGAAATTTTCACGATTTTCGCTATTGCTCTATCTCAAAAACTAATGTACGGATTTTCTCTAAACTTCAGATTCAGTCAGACGTTGACATAAATTGTTGCTAATTAGGATTTGGTATAAATCACCCAATAGGTGGCGCTGCTAGGCAGCATTTTGCTGAATTTAGACGATTTCAGCAATAGTCATATCTCAAGAACTAATGCACGGAATTTCATATCGTTAGAATCCTCATGAGATGCATAGATTGCCATTTAATTTTGGCTGTGTGATAGCGAATTTTGAAGTATTAACATGTATGAGATAGAAGAAAATTTTGGGATTGGTACATCTGACTAGTTTCTGTATGAAAACGTGTAAAATCATGAAAAAACCTTTGAAACGATTTTTTCCCATAGGCCGTAATGTAACGGAATACTTTTGACTGTACCTGTAAATGAACTAAACATGCTACAAACGTCGTTACACATAGGGACCGTGCTATGGTAAAGGTCAATAACATCTAAAAATTTCAGAGCAATCCGAGTATATTTACGAGAGTTAGAGCGCGGACAGACGGCTAGACAAACCAAAGTCATAAACATTTTTCAACTTTGTTGAAAGGTGCTAAAAAGGAAATATAAAAGTAAAATAAATGATTGAAAGGAAATATAAAAGTAAAATAATGAACTTTAAAAAATATATACTAAAGCAGTTTAATCTATAAGCTTCCTATCAGGCATGAAAAACACTTTATTTCAATGCTTAAATATAATATTTTATTTTTTAAGGGTGTATTTCAATCCAAACTGCTTATTTTCTGATTCATTTTTAAATTCCTTTTTGTTCTCAAACGCATCAAACTGAAAAATTCTCTTATTTAGAAACTACCTAATGTGCCGTGCTTCTCGATTTTTTGATAAATGCAGAAAATATTACAAAAATATGCTGTCAAAGTAGGCGTTTTGAACCGAATTTTTCACAGAGGAAGATCTGGGAATGAAAAAAAAAAAAGGTCTTACTGAGAAAATAATTATTTAAAACTTAAATTCTAATGAATTGAGGGGAAAATGAAATCACACGGCCTCTTAAACATCTCTTCAAAAATCACCTCAGCAAGTTTCATGTTTTTACTTTTAAAAATGAGTCTGAAAATGTCTCAGAAAATATCGAGCTGTTGAAGGTGGAAAAATATTTTTTCGAATACACCTTTAATGCCAATATTTATGTGTATCGAAAACGTAGAAAATGAGTTTACAATCGAAGAAAATTTAATAACTGATTCTGAATGTCTATAATTAAATGTTTGATTAAAATCGCAAATAGAAAAAAAATGCTTACATACAATTAAAAATAAATAAATAAATATACCAATTTGAAAAACACTAAAAATAATAATTAGTATTTTTAATTGTACTATTAAACAACAACTAACTACAATAGATGAATTAAATGCATTATTAGATTTAGCAATTTCTCAAAAATCTTCTTTCCATATGTTATAAGGAATTCCTATTATTTTATAATTTTGGCAAATGTTAAATCTGAAAACATTGGTATGAAGATTCAGGATTTTAAATAATAATTTAAAATATTATTAGCAAAAAAAAAAAAAAATCTTTCAAAAGTTACGCTATTATAATATGTAAAAAGACATTTTCCCACTATAATGTTAATTTCTAAACTGAAACAGTTTCGTAATATCATACTATTCGAATATAATATTTAACTCCAAAACAATAATGACGATAAATACTGTTATATAAGTGTTAGTAATCAGAAAAAAAATAAGAAGCCGAAAAAAATTCCACATCACTGTCTCAATCTCAAGTAACTGCAAATTAATGTTTATATTCATCCCACTATGAATGTAGACATGAATTTCTTTTTTTTTTTTTTCTTTTTTTTTTTTTTTTTTTGAGCGATGGCCGATTAACACATTTTACAAAATAGTGTCGATTAGGAAAATTTCGCTTCAAAACAATTCCAGATCAGTCACTTTCTATATGTGTAACATAAAACTATTTAATTCATAATCGTAATACACAAACAGAAATAAAAAATTTAAATTAAATAAGACTTACCTTTTTTTGCTGTAAATTAATAATATCCGAGTATTTTTGCCCGAAAATGGCAGACGTCTTTCTCTTACATTTAAAAAAGCAAAAACAAAAGCTGACATTGTAGACTTGGTCATGTTCTTTTCCCGCGTGTGTTACAAAAAGTTCTCTGTTTACTCTGCGGTTGCGGTCATATCCGACGCAGACGATCTTCAGCAGCTGATTTTACTGTTTATTTGCAGTCCTAACTTTCAGGCGGAATAGTTTTATGAGTTAGTCTGTAATTAAAATTTTCTATTTGAAGAATTTTCCAATGCATTTTACCATTTCTTTTTTATCAGTTTCAAAAAAATTCATTTGAAAACGGAAGTTTATTAGATAAAACACTGCTTAAATTTTTACAATGTGTAAAAATAAATTTAATGGTAATAATACCACCCCCCTTTTTTTAAGTAAAATTTGTTTCATGCGTAATAAATAAAAAATATCTTTTTAATAAATAAAAAAAATGTTTTCGAGGATAAAAAATTTTTCTTTGTCAATCTGTCAATCTTTTCATGTTAATTTTCTGCAGAGTAAAACAATTTGTAAAATAACTTTTTTAAAAGTCATACCTCTAAAACACAAATTGGAAATGTGAAAAATTAATTATATCATGTGTTTTGCATAAATTTTGTATATATATTTTTTTTTTTCGGAAAAGGCTAATTTTATTTAAAAAGGCTGAAAGAAGTAAATTTAAAAAAAAAAAAAACAGATACTAAAAATAGATTAACAGGGAAAAAATATGACTTGAATGCAAATTATAAAGCAATAAATGCATATATGACTAAACTCTGAAGATTCTTTCTGCGTACTCATTAAAATCTGCAGACTTAACTGTAATAGAAAATGTTTAGTTTGAAACTACAGAAGTGTTTCGACCAGTGGTCGCCAAAAAAGTTTAAAAATTTCCTCCCTGCAAACTAAATATGTAAAGTGTATAGATTTAATATTTCTAATTCTAAATATGTTTCAAATTGCTCCAGCACATAGCATTTTTCTGAGAAATACTTTTATAATAATAACAATCCGTGATGTATTATTATATTAAATTGCAATGCTAGATAAAATTGAAATCATGAAAAAAGTATACTTTCACTTCTTAGATATCAAATTGATAAAATATAGCATGCGTTTTCTCCCCTCCCCCTTCTTTTCGTGTCCAAATTTACTATTTGCTGTCCACTAATATTCATTTCTTATGCCGCTGTAACTAAGGCATGTTTTAAATATTTCTCTTCATTTTCAAAAATTTTTGAAGTTAATATTTTTTTCACACTGTGATTTACAATATGGTGGTTTTTTTGTCACATATATGACGTGACGTACGTTACATGCAGTGACATAACAGTGACGTTACAATATTTTTTTAATTGCCGGAAAAATAAAATTTTACAATAAGTAACATGTTTTAAAGAATTTTTATAATTGTTTAAAGTTTTCTAAGAAGTTCACATCTCAGTCACAATGTGACATCACTGAGTGGTGGCATTTTGGTCACAGATGTGACGTGACCACAGTGACTTACAGTGACGTCACAATGACGTCACTGTGACCATGCATGCTATGAGGGTTGCGCAATTCCGCTTAACACACAACGTTATGTTCGCTTTCCCGTCTCACCTCCAAACTTTCTCTATAAGGCTTATTTTATGTTTTTAGGTTGCTGAATCCAAATTTCTAACTTGCCACCAAAATTTCCCCTCGCAACCCCCAAATTTTGGTATTTTGCCCCCTTCCCCCCCAAAATTAAATAATGCCATATATTTTATTTGTTGCAAATTTTGTCTACTTTCTGAATTTCTAGATACTTTTTCCTAAAACAATTAAAAAAATGAATTTTGTTTTAACTTTTTTTGCGGGGCAGGGCACTTTACCAAAATTTGGGGAAATTTTGGTGGGAAGTTAAAAATTCGGATTCAGCGACCCAAAAATCATAAAGTAAACCTTATAGGGAAAGTTTGGAGGGAAGACCGGAGAGCAAACATAAACAATGTGTGTGGTTAAGAGAAATTGCGCAACTTAGTGCCCGCAGCACCGCAGCGCATGTTCTGAGGCCGGCCCCCGCTTCACCGTTCATACTACGTAATAATACCATGTATCTTATTTGTTGAAAATTTTGTCTACTTTCTGAATTTCCAGATACGTTTCCCCTAAAACAATAAAAAAAAAATTATATTTTAATAAAAATCCATTTTGAGGCATTTTACGAAAATTTGGGGGTGTTGCCGGTGGAAAGTTTGGTGGGAAGTTGCAAATTCGGATTCAGCGACCCAAAAAACATAAAGTAAGTCGATTTCCAGAACTACCATTAATTTTACAGGTAACATCCCTTATTGCTGGACTACAAACTCCATTTTCATTCCCATAAAGTCAAGCGAGGAGTTAGTCCCTGTTTCTAATTATACTGTACTTTCAATTTGCACTTATTTCTCACTAATTCGTAAAATGGTATTCAAATCTTTGCTTTCTTTCTTTTCTTTTTGCTATTTTTCACTGCGAATATTTCCTGAACTACTGGAATTGGGGTTATAGTTCCTATACATTTCCGTATCTTAATGAGAAGAGGTTTTGGACGATACCACTCTCGTCAAAATCCAGAACTGGGAATTCTGGATGTTCCCTTATTATTGCAGAGTGTGTTTGATCTGCCCACGATTAATTTATAAGATGACCTGCATCCTCCTCCATTTGCACGAAAACACAATTTTTAAATGCTTATTTTTTTTTTAATTATTTAATTTCAGCTCTTGCACAGATTGATTTTTATACAGATATCTCTTGAAGATGATCCCAAGGGATCGCCTCACACTTCCATAATAAATCCACTGAATTCACTATGTGATTACGGTGTCAATTTCGTATCTTCATCGTATCCCATTTCATTCACGACAGCAGTAGATGTTTGTGGTCTCCCATATTGAGATCTCCCACTTCTTGATCTTCAAATGAGCCAGTTTTCCAGAACCTTTTTATCAAAGACTTCAGTAACGTAACAGTGATCGGTACTTTTTACCCGACTGAAAATAAGGGTTATGTGTTTCACGCGTATCTGTGTATGTGGACTTCGTTATACCCTCGAAACATCTCAACGGCTGGATGGATTTTAATGAATGATGTCTCTATCGATTCGTCTTAACGGCACGATGGTTATAGGCTAGGTTTTGTTTTTATAAATTCAAAATAGCGGCCGTAAAATACAAAATGGCGGTAGAGACGAAAAAAATTTACGCACCCTATTGAGTGGCATATCATTGGATAGGTCTTTCAAAATGAAGACGATGTTTCATTGACTATTTTACAGTCAGGAGCTCCGTTAAAATATTATACAACCTGGAAGTTGTATATGTAGGATCGCTAGCTTTACTGCAATTCTAACCATCATAGACATCTATAGACCTCATCAAAACAGTGTTTATAGATAGGAACTAACAATTAAACACAACTTAAAGTCATCAGTACAAGTAAATAAAAAAGATAGGTAAGTAATGTAAATAAGTAATATTAAAAAAATATTTTAAGTCAATTCCTACTTAGGTCAATAAGAGAATTTTTTTTCTCTCATTCTTCTTTCCTCTTGAGTGTCGCTTAAAATGCTTTGATCAAGAAGAGGGCTCTCTCGGTCTTAAAATAACTTGATCAAGAAGAGGGCTCTCTCGATTATTGAAAATTAATTAATTTAATTTAATCAATGAAATAATATTTGAAAAAAACTAGATTAACATCAAGTGTCACCCACTACAAGTTTAAAAAAAATTATTTGAGCTTGACTGGATGAATAATAAGTATTTTATTAACGATTGGAAATTTGAACAAGGTATATATAGCGAGAGTTTGAGCTAGGAATTGAAAAAAAAATAGTTTCACATTCATGAGAAATAATGAATTAGTTCGCTTTTTACGCAGTCGGGTTTTTAATTTTTTTTAATTTAATTGTTTATTTACTTTTATGCTCCGCATTAAACGATAAGAAAGCAAACATAAACTTGCTATTCTGAGTTTTAAAAAACAGTTTAAATAATAAAGCTTTATCAAGCAAAGATAATATATCTAAGTAAACCAGCTACAGATCAAATTGTATCAAAGTTTAATTAAAATGCAATCTTTAATCTACGTAAAGTATTTTAATCAAACACTTTCCTTTTCAACGAAATCTGAACAACATCTATGGCTCGGATGTTGCGGAATGAACGTTCTGCTTATGACACCTGTTGTTCAAAATTGTATCTGCTATAACTTTTATTTATTTTATTTTTTATTTTTATTATTTAAAATTCCATATGTGTCTATGAACATTTTTGAAAATCGCATCTTTCTATTGTACATAGCTTAGTAATCATTAATTTTTCAAAACTGTAATATGACTTCTGCATCACCAGCCATATGTTTAACATTAATTTAAAATGTATTGCGTCAAAGAAAATTTACAACTATTTAATGCAAAATAAAGACTTGCATCACTGAAAAATAATACTTACCATAACATAATATTAAATAACTGAAAATAAATATAGTCCAAAGCTAACAATTTTATAAAATGGACTTTATTTAAATCAATGAAAATATAAAATTTTATTAGCACTTTAAAAAACTAAAGTTTTTATGGTTATGTTATGTTATAATTTTTTTATTAAAAATCTCAATTGTAATCCTTTTAATGATCTCTGTATTTTCAGTAGCTACTTATTTCCATTTAACAAAGGATCTAGCTTCAATGAAGAATATATATTTTTATGCGCTATCTATACCGCACTTTACAGATTAACAATCCGTGGTATAATTCTGAAGAAAAATAAGCGAACTTAAAGCCTCAGTCTTCATAATATTGGATTAAATATGGCAAGAGAGACTAACATTAAACCAAAAGATTTATGGTTAGATAAAAGTAATTAAGAAAAATTGTGCATTTTGCAGTATTTTTTTTATTAATTCTGCTTTTGTATTCAAAATTTAATCCGTTACATAATATTAGTGTCTGCTCAGTGTTTCTTTTTAAAATATTTAAAAAATAAATATTATTAAAATATCTATAATAATAAATACAGAAATTTGTAAGGGAAAAATAGAGATTGTTTGATTTTAGCTTTCTTGTTACGGATATTTGATCCGTTTTAATCCATCACTGGTTAGTAAAATATCATTATTATTTTAACGTATGTCGTTATATTTAAGAATAAACTTTCTAATTAAAACATTCATTTTCCAAACCTAAGACTAGCGGCGATAAGTCAGCAAATGAATATTTTTTTAATTTTGCTTTGAGACGAGGCTAACGAAAATGGCAGGCTACCGCGGTGCATCCCATGTGTCTTTTTTTTTACAGACCGCTAGAGTGTCGTGGTGCTCTTTTCGTACACCTGCATTGGTGCATTCGAGTATCACGTTACTCCAGCGGTCTGTAAAAAAAGATACGTGGAATAAGCCTGTCTTTTTGGTAGTCTCGCTTTGAGAGCTGCGGCTGTAGCGCCATCTGTTCACTACTTCTTAATTAAATTGTTCGTTGACTATTTTGAAAAGGCAGAAGGCATCACAAACTTCTTAATAACACCATAGAAAATTAAAAATCTCCAACGCCTTTCGAAAGAACTTTGTCTTTCTTCTTCAGGCGAAAAAAACACCTGCTTATTCTCTGAAAGCAGGAGCAAAGCAGATTTTTACAATTGGAGTCATACTCCTGTTTTCAAAGTAATAATACGCGTTCTTTGCGTCTGAAGAAGAAGTACATAGTTATTCACAAATGCCTTGCACTTTTTCTATCATTTATAATGTTATTAAGAAGTTATTTTTCCCTCATTGCTCTACACTAGTTTGTTTAATACTTTAATAGAAGTAGGGGGGGGGGGTCTCTGCTGTGTGCTGAAGAAACCGCTGCACACAGAACTATTGAGACGTTCGGAAAGTCGTGTCCATTAGAGAAAATCAATTCGTACCGGAAAATTCTGACCTGTAATTATTAAACATTAGATATCAGAATTAATGTCTAATAATTAAACAATAGAATTTTCCTGTACGAATCGATTTTCCGAAACGGACACGACTTTCCGAACGACCCAATATATAAATTTATTTTTTTTATTTAATTTTTTCGCATTTTGCAGCAAATTGTTGTTGATGTGATATCTGATTTTGAAACATTTGCACGGTCAGTATTAGTAATCTAAAAAAGCCTTTTATTCACAAATCCTAAAAAGGAAATAAACTTCTTATTTGCGAAACGAGAATGTAGTTTAAGTTTCTTAACGTGTTTTACGATTCTTTAACACTCGATTAGTGCCCATTATGGGTGCAGATTCACGGTCCTCAGCCACGTGGAGACTATATTTTTTGTTGTGGCCACTAACTTTCGGTGTCTAAGTCTCCATATGTTTATTTTTTAAAGATAATTTTGAAGTGTGTTTGAAAATGTTTGAAGTGTATTTGGATTTTAAAAGGGCAAAACACATTCTTACACATTCACAATTTTTTAAATATGTGCTTTTATATTGCAAAATTAAAATGATATTTTTTTTTTTGAATTTTTCCCGCTACGATGATTGTTTAGCTTACACTTTTTTTTTTTTTTTTTAACCTGTATCTTTACCAACTTTATTTTCTCACTTTACTTAGTTTATGATTTATATTATTCTTAATTAATATTCAAATTTGAATGATTTTATGATTGAATTAAATATACATATCTGATGTAATTATTTTGTGTTTTGTTGTACATGTTTATATATTAAATAAATTATTTTTCACTTTGAATTCCTGAGGGTTTTTTTTTTTTTTTTTGGTTTAGCCTCCCCCCGTCCTCCCATATAAAGACTATTGTTTTTATACATTTGTTTCAAAATTTGGCCACTGGATTTATTAGATTTAGGAGCCATTGGATCCTTCCAGATTTTGGGAATCTGCAAGTTTGCAGTTTATGTATGCGTAAGATACAGTGGCCTTTTTTCCTCTCTGCAAAGGTGAGAGGTTCTGCTCTCGAAACTGGTAGACGGGAGGTGCTGGGTTCGATCCCAATCGCGCCCGTCGGCCTAATCGTTCGGAGTTTTCGTAGTTTTTTTTCGAGCCATGGATTTCCATGCGTAAATACGGGTTAGGTTCCCTTAGAAAGACCCCCACGAAGGGCATTCCCCCTCGGGCCCATATCCCTAATGTAGATAATCGGCCGTCAAAAAATCAACCAACCAATCAATCCTCTCTGCAAAGGAGTTTTTGCAGTTGTTAATTTGGTATAGATTTTTTTTAATGTTTGAAATTAGAGGCAAAAGAACAAACGATCCTCGTTAATTACTTCTTTTCTCTTGAAATATCGCTGTATAAAGTCTATAAATATAAAAATTACGTCATGTGATCTCACAGATACACTGATAGCAATAAAGTGAGTTTTTTTAAGTTAGCAATTAGTGTTAAAAATTAATTTCAGTGCTGAATATTAGAGTGTTAAAAATTAATTTGAAAGGGTAATGAATCGTTTACAATCGCACTCTGTTTGGTGTCCTGTTCGGGAATTATCGAAAAGCAGAATTTATATTTTTCTGCCTTATTAGCCACCGGTAAGCTATTTCTTTCTCCCAGCTTATTTTGTGTCGTCTCTAATAAATAATGTTACCTTGTATAAGCCAGCCGTAAAATAAAAACCGATGTTTCATTTTGCGATTAAATATTCTACAGCATTTTTTAAAACTGCTAGGCAGCGCACATTTTCAATGTTTATACCGTCGTATTCGGAAAAAAGTACTTTTTAATGCAATTTGTTTGAAAACTGCATCCTTATTTATTTTTGAAATATTAATTTTTTTGTAGTTTTTAGCGACATTGGTTTCATTTTGGCAACTCAAGTACTCCCTTTCTGTAGAAAGTAAAGAAAAAATAGTTGAAAATTAGCAATTATATATTCTTGTTGTCATTTTCTCATAAAAACGGAAAGAAAATGTAATTAAAATGTGTGCTATTTTGAGAAAAATATAAATGAATGATTTATGATAAAACATGGAGCAACGAAAAACTATATTTAATTTTAAGTATCTATATTAATGCAAATGACCTCATTTTACATAAAATAAAAGCGTGTACTTTAAGTCTTAAAATTGAAATATGTTTTGCACTACATTAGAGTCCCGATTATCCGAGTCCCGCTTAACCGAGTTATTTTCTTCTGATAGACTGGTGGCTTCTATTATTATGAAACAGCCATTATAAGTGAAGCGTTAGGTGAAGAAGAAAGAGCAGTGGTAAAAAGTTAGAACTCTGATTTTCTGGTCAAATTGAAAAAAATGGCCATAACTTTTTTTTTCAAAAAAATGGTGTAAATCAAATTCAGTAAAAAAAATTATGGCCATTTATTTTCCCCATTCTGACAAAAAATCAGAGTTCTAATTTTTTACGACTACTCTTTCATCTTCACCTAACGCTTCATTTATAACGTCTGTTTCATAATAATAGAAACCACCAGTCCACCAGAAGAAAATGAAGTAATGGAAATGTCGGGGGCGACATTAAATTCTCAAAAAGCAGAATTGCCGTTCTCTAGTTTCTACATCTAATTGCTCATGTCTTTCTGCATTATAAGTTAAAACTTTTTCTGATTTCTGGCAGTGGATGGGGATTACATTGCGAATTTTCTGTTTTAAAAAGATTTTCAGATAAAGGAAAATTGCAAAACATTGCCATGGGGGAAATAGAGATTTTTGGATGAAAAACTATTTTAGAAGACCAATAACAATTGTATGCTGCGTTCTTTCAGTGTTGGGACCGGACTCCGGTAACCCAAAATATTTCAGGATTGGGCGAGCTCGGGCTCCAAAAACAGAACTATAATTCATCTTTAGCTCCTAATACATACACTTTATGTACTATAGATTTTGAGCTATAATTTTTTAAACTATCCACTATAAAGCAGGTTCTACTAGTTCAGGGTTGGTGAAACTTTTTATAACCGCGTGCAATTTCTTTCCAAAAATATTTTATACGACCTTCACGTGCCAAAAAATTTAGTGGATTGAAAAATCATGAAAAACAAAACTTTAAATAATAACATTTAGATAACAAAAACAAATGGGAAACATACAGGTGAGATATTGTACTATACGAATCATAAAAAAAATTAGATTCTAGAAATTATTAAAATATATATGTGACTAATTGTATTGTTGCATCTTGGAAAGAAAATAATTAATATCAGGTTCGTTCTCAGTTAATTTCAACAGAATGCAAACTGAACTGGATTTATATGGCAACTGCTTTTTGTTTGATATTTTTTTGTTATTCATTTTAGAAACTAGTGAACCTGCGGACATAGATAGATGAAAAAAAAATACTGAAAGATCAAACGCCAGTCTCTTTAAATAGCTCTGAAATTAATTTCCAAGTTGAAATAATTTTGTGATAGGTATATTATATTTAATTCTTCAATTGCCAATAAATCAAATTTAGTCATGATTGTATCATCTAGAATTTGTGTATTTTCTGAATTGATTCAGTCACAAGTACTCAACGTACCAAAATTATTCTTCGCGTGCCACTTTTGGCACACGGCCATAGGTTCGCCGTCCCTGTACTAGTTCATAGCAGGGTTTGTCCGCTTCTTTCGCAACTAATACATCTGTTTATATCCACTCAACACATTGTTTTAACCTGATACTTTTTTAATGACTTTCCGCATTTGCTCGTGCTCTCTGTGCTTGCAACACTTTGCCATTGCTATTTGTGTGTGTGTGTATGTGTGAGTTTGCTATGATTTATAAATAATGAGTATTTTTTCCCTTAAAATTTCCTTTACACTACTTTAATTCAGCGTGGGCGCCAAACTCGGTTATGCAAAATTTACTACTTTTTTACGCTTAGTAGAAAGCGCAAGCAAGAAAATTTATTTAAAAACATATAATTTTTGCTCTGATTCTTTTTTTAAGGTAGAGTAACTGGAAAGAAAAAATAAAACAGTATTTGAACTATCTTTTTTGGATTCCTGAATTGATTTTTAAACGTACATTCGTGGTAAAAATAGAACTGCCCTGCTAACTTTGCAAGTAATTATAATAGAAGAAAATTACTTGTACCAAATGATTGGAAATAACGTTCACTATTAAATGGTGTATATCAAATTTGCTTGGGAGGCATCTACAAATCAGAAACAGACCAAACTTTGTTTTTCTTCAATGGCAACACCCAATTTTGACAAATATCTTAAATCTTCAGTTCAAACTAGGCATAGAAAAAAAATTCAAGTCATTTGGATGATAGGTATTTGAGTTATAAACATTCAAAATTTAGAGCTTCTATTGTTAAATTACATTTTCACATTTTTATTAATATCTCCTGAAATTATAATCCTCATGTGATAATTCTTTGTGCGGTTATGATACTAAAAATACCAAACATAAATACATTGAATTTGTAATTTTAAAAATTTTATAATATGAATTATGAAATTTATATTCGAAAAAAATATGAATTGCAACCTACATTTTTTTTATAGCTTTATATTTATTATGTCTTGCTTTATGCGAATTGTCAATTTCAAAATTTTATTCCAAGTAGTTTTCGAAATATTATTAAAAAACATCAAAATGAGGGTTTAAGTCTTTGATGTCCATCTTTGATGTCCAGAAAAAGCATAATTAGAATAAAATATATTTTACTCATATTATTGAAACATTTGGGCTGGCAGTTAGTTGAAATATATCAAGCAAGTGAAAAGCCATATTGGCAAGGAATAAGACATTAATAGAAGTGACATAGCCATTCTGTAGCATTTCAACAATCGATTACCGAACTTCAATTCGGATACAGTCCATAAATTATGCTCCTTTTCGACGAATTTCATAAAAGTATGGATTTAGGCTAATTAAAGGGAGTAGAATTTATTTATGGCGTCAAACTTGGGCATTGCTATTGAAAAAAAAAAACGAAGTTTGAGTTCATTTTGATATGTAGATGACTCCTAAGTAAATTTTATATACATCATTTAAAAGTAGATTTTATTTTCAATAGTTTGGTACCTGTAACTTTTTTCTACAATAATTTGTTTCAGAGTTAGTAGGGTCTGTTTACTTTTTTTTCTCCACGACTTGTACAATCGTAATATTAAACTATTAATTGAGAAAGGCGTATTTTTTAAGACATATTTTAGTAATAGACGTATTTTTTATTACATTCTTCATTTTTTTATTTATAATTTATTTGATATTTTGTAGTCTATAAAATGTTTCATTGTTGCAGTTTCACAGCCATTTGATCTATTTTGGCGAGCTTTTATTGACACGTCTTTAAATCCATTGTTGTTTCAACATATGCAATTGGACGAGTTACAGAGAATATTTGGCAATTTGTCACCGGTGGCGGAGTGATGAAAAAATGTCTTAAGTTTAATGTATCAATTTATAATTAAGTTCTTAAAATATTAAAAAGGTGTATTGTCATAGGAAACACCTCTGTGAACGTAATTTTCATAATTCTAGCATGTCAGAAAATGGTTTAAAATTGATTAAAAAATTTCATCTTTACATACAAAAACCTAATCTATTTGCAGATTAGCAAAATTCAACCATGAAGATTTTTGTTTCCAGTGGCAGATTTAAAAAAAAACATAAATAAAATTTTAAAAAATTGTTTATGTGATTTTGTTTAAAATACAAAAAAGAAGATTTATTCAGAAATTAGTACCACTACAAGCAGGAAGGAATTTTGCTTTTTCAGAGTTCAGTGTCGCCCCGATGAAACAAAAATATATATAAATACAGGGTGCGGCAGGTGTTTGAGAACAAACCAACGCCTGCTTTCAAACAGGAATACACTCTAGAAATACAGCATTTTTTTTTTTACTTTAATACATTGTTCAGGTGACCACATACACAATGGAGGACATCATTCATTGAAACCACTGCCAGCCACACTAACCGCCTCTACATGGTCATTGTAGATAATTATCAGAATAGTGTTGGTACATCTTCCACTGTATATTATACACAACGGCTGAATTAAGAGCAGCAACATTGTTGTGTGGATGACTATTCGAGCTACTCTCAACTACGCCACATACATAATAGGTCATTCGGTTAATATCTGGGTAGCTGGGGATCAACAAATTGAGGATGACATGGTCATGAATGTTTTCGCCATCCATTTTTGGTTTGTCTGCAGGGATTGTGCTATATGGGTTTGTGCAGAGTCTTGTTAAAAAACGTATGGCCTCCCGCGTGGTACAGAAGTAATTTAAAGTTTTAAGACCTTGGTATAAACAACGGTGTTGACTCTGGCACTTTGAAGAAAGAAATGTGTAGGCATCCGATCGTCTTCCCTTCTCACGACACCCCCCTTTCCCCCAGAATAATCAGTGAGGCTAGAGATTTTCTGCACATGTCTGTCAGAATCTCTTCAGGGATTTTACACCATCACCGCTCTTTTTGAAGTTCACTTTCTTGACCTGGGAAACTGTTTTCTCATTGGAAAGAAACAAGAGCATTCCTGACTCCTCTTCATGTTTCAGCATGTTAAGGAAGCGTTTGTGTCGGGTCAGGCGGTTTTTCCTGGTTCTCTTGGGTAAGGACTGTACTCTTTTCATCACGTAAGACCTCTTACAAAGGTCTTCATGAATCACACATCAGATTGTGGCCTCATCAACTTGCATCTTCCTAGCGAGTGCTCTCGTCAACTTCGTAGGATTTTCATCGACTTGATTGACGAATTCTGGTATGTTGAGATTTTCATATTGCTGACAATGTCGTTTCCTGCATTTAACGTTTTCCACATGAAACCGGGCAGTCTTCAGTTCTCTCCTTTTTTTAAACACGAATAATCGGGCGAGTTTCAACAATCTGTCAATATTTAAATGGAAGTGTTCTTCAGTCAATGAGCCAATGACAACATGCCTCTTCATTTCGTCGGTTAGTCTAGGTTCTGACATGTTTACATGTAACTGAAAAAGATTTGTAACTATGATATACAGAGTGATGTTTCACATATAACGTGTGTTCTCAAATACCCTGTATAGGTAGTACAAAACATATCTCAGTTTTAAGACTTAAAATACACGGTGTTATTTTATACAAAATGACATCATTTCCATCCGCTGAAGAATTCCACTTTTACGATCCAGTCTTAAACAACATCTGTAGAAAAGTATGTTATGACATCAGACGAACAATACACAAACCCAGCAAAAAGTGATGTCATCGTTCAAGAAACTCGACAAAAATACCTGGTATCCAATGATTCATATGCCTTCATTTGTTTGTAACATTAATATGGATACTGAAAATTAAATACAGTTTAGTATAGTTCCACGTTTTCTCAGAAATCCTTCATTTGCATTTTTTTTTCAAAATTCGGACATAGTTATTACACAAGGATTAACACTAGATTGCCCAAGGAAGTCTTTTTGACTGCTTTTTAATTTCAATTAGAAAAACAGTTATGTATATAAATACACAATTTCTTAGAATTTTGTGACTTTTTGTACAACATATAAATACGTTTATTAATAATTGTAGTTACCTCCACCTCTTTCATTTCCGGTATATATATATATGTGTTATACCTATATTGCCCAAAAGCAGTCATTTTGACTGCTTGGGAAATTTTTAATAATCAAATGACTCTTATTATTGAATTGAGTAAATTTCTTATATGACCAGTTCGGCTCTGTATTGAAATATCAGATTTCATTTTTTTTTTCGATTACCATCACGTGATAAATTATCGATATGGGCGTATATTTGATAAGTTGCAGTTGTTCAATAAGGTAAAATAGTACTTGTTATTCGGGTCTTTATGCTGTGAGACTTGTTCTAACAAGTTATTTGTTTTTTTTTTCTTTTGCGCCCTAAATTCATGAAAGAAATGTCGAACATAAGTGAGTTATTGGAAAAGCTAACGAACAAAAGTGAAGAGTGCTCCAATACAGAATCAGACGCAATAAATTTTGAACTATCATCTGAAGATGAAGTGGATTATATTCAAAGTGAAACATCTAACACTGAAGATAGCGATGAAGAGTCGATCACCAATGATGAAAATGAAAGTGTCACCAATATGTCCAGGAGAAGGTGTAGGGTGGTAAGTAGTCTAATGGAGAAACTGAAAACATCTTTCAGGAGACCGAAACAGATGCCGATGGTACTGTGTGGTCAAAATTTGACAAAGGTGGTATTCCTGGGAGGTTACCATCTGCTTGTATTTTCAAGGGTGTGAAAGGGCCAACAGGCAACGCAAAAAGGAACATTATGTCAGATAATCCCATCAGTGCATTCTCGTTGATAATAGATAACTATATTATCAAACATATAAAAAAGGGCACAGAAGAAGAAGGCCGCCGAATTTTGAGGAACGATTGGATAACAGTATTACCAGAAATACGTGCATTTACTGGGATTTTATATGCTCGTGGAGCCTACGAGGCCATAAATGTAAAACTGAGTTATTTATGGTCAGCAAAGTGGGGTCCCGAATTATTTAGAAAAACTATGGCCAGAGAAAAGTTCAAGCAAATCCTACGGTTTATTCGTTTTGACAAAAGAACCGAAAGAAGTAGGCGCCTACAAACAAATAAATTTGCCTTTATTTCGGAAATATGGCACAAGTTCATTGAAAATAGTCAAGCTTGCTGTCAACCAGGACAAAATATAACAGTTGAGCAATTATTTTTGTCAAAAGCCAGATGCAGGTTTACACACTATATGCATAATAAATCCACTAAGTTTGGCATGAAATTCTGGCTTGCATCAGATGTTAGTAGCAAATATATTTTGAATGGTTTTCCTTATTTTAGAAAAGATGAACAACGACCATCGTCAATACTTCTCAGTGTGAACATGTTATTCCGAAACTTGTCGAGCCATATACAAGCTGTGGAAGAAATATCACGATCGATAACTTTTTCACTAGCATGTCACTCGCGACATAATTATTGGCCAAACAAACAACTCTAGTTGGAACTATTAGGGGAAACAAAAGAGAACTACCCAAAGCAGCCAAGCAAACGAAGGATAACATGCCTTGTTTATCCACTCTGCTATAAAAAACAGAGAATTGTGTTCTTACAATATATAAAAGCAAACCAAATAAAAGAGTAGCTGTTCTAAGTTCTAAACATAAATTTTTGAAAATTGATAAAAGGAATAAAAAACTGTTACCGTAATCATTCAATTTTATAACAGCACAAAATTTAGAGTTGATATGGCGGATCAAATGGCCGGAAAATATACAGTAAAAGCTAGTTCTCGTAGATGGCCCCTCCAAATATTTTTCAATATTTTAGATTTGGCTGCTATAAATGCTTGAATCCTTTACAAAGAAACGACAGGAATACAAATACAACGAAAAGAGTTCTTGTTTCAATTAGCAAAAGAGCTTTCCACCGAATACAGAGCTACCGGACAGAAAAAATTATCAAAACATGAAGACCCACAACTGCAACATCATCAAATGCAACCCATTCCAACAAACGCAAAATTTATCAAGTACGACTTTGCCACAACAACAAAACAAATAATATATGTAAAAAATGTCAAAAGTATGTTTGCGTAAGATGTACACATAAAAAGATTTCCACTTGCATTTGCATAAAATGTACAAATAATAATGCGTAGATTATTTTATTGCTAATATTTACTAATAACTTGTTATACAATTGTAAATAATAAAAAAAGGATCAAAAATTAATTATAAACAAATTTCTTTACACATTAGTCATTCTTTCACAATGCAGTCATTTTGACTGCTTTTGGACAATATAGGTATATAATGAGTTTCAGTCTTTCTAGTGTTAATAAAATTGCATTCTTTCACCTTTTTGATACGAATTAAGTAAATGCGGAGAAAACTGAGTCACACAAATATTCTTTAAAGTACATTTTTATAGCAGACGATATTCTTGGCATAGCATGTATTTTAAGTACATTTTTTTCAGTTGTTATGAGAAAATGTCAATGAAAAGGTATAATAATCTACTAATTCCCCTTTACTTTCTACAGAAATGGAGTACTTCTTGTCGCCTGGTGGCGTGGTCAGTAATCAGGGGCTGCTGCCACGCTGAGGGTCCGGGTCCGAATCCCAGCGTAAGATATGGGTGTGATTGTGTGTTCAAAGTCATATATGTGTGTACTAACAAGGAGAGGGCCAACCTTGTTAATCACAGATTTTGATTATTTTAATATATGTTGTAGGGTAGAGACCCCTTAGTGTCAGGTTCAACGGATTTTATCCAACGCTCCTTAGTTCTTGAGAAACCGGGGGGTCTAATAATAGTACACAACTTAAATACTTACTTTGCAACCGCAGTGATAGGTTGGTCGTAGCTCAGTTGGTATGGCGTGTTACGGCTGATCCGCGGTCCCGGGTTCGAAACCTTAATCCGCTACATTTGTTTTTCTCATTTTTTGTTTTATAAATATACTTGTAAGTATAATTAATAATCTCATTGTCAATTAAAATTTATAATATTGCATATCAATTATATTTTTAACCTATTTAATTCTTTACTTTTAAGTAAATAATTGTATAAAACATCATAAAACTGTTAATTTTTTAAAAATCACTTTTAAAATGTATTTCATATATTCTTTATCGATGCAATGATATTGAACAATTGTGTCAATTCGTGATCTTAAAGAAACATCATTTACGCATTGCTTTAACAAAGGAAGTCAATGTGATAATACTATTATTCTGTTTTTAAAATAACAAGCATAATTATATTAAAAATTAGTATCAGAATTAAATTACAACCGATTTTTTGCTTATTAAAGATTTTTAAATTTGTAATACGTATGCTTTCGCTTTCAATTATTTTGCTCTCACCTTTATCTTTCTGCTTTAATTTTTATTTTATTTGAATATTATTTTATTTTTTCATATTTAGATGACACCACAACAGATTTTGTCACGATTTTGGAATTTCTATCATTCAATAATAGATCCAATTTCTTTTTAAAGCTCTTTAAAAAATGAGAAATAATAGTTTAAAAATAAAAAAATGATAAATTTAAGTTTTTTAACATTATAATTAAACGTATGATATTAAAATTTGTAATTGAAATTATTAAATTATAATTACAAGTATATTTATAAAACAAAAAATGTGAAAAACAAATGTAACGCGTTCGGGTATCGAACGCGGGCCCGCAGATAAGCCAGCGAACGCCGTACCAACTGAGCTACGACTAACCTATCATTGCGGTTGCAATGTAAGTATTTAAGTTGTGTACTATTATTAGACGCCCCGTTTTCTCAAGAACTAGGGAGCGTTGGATAAAATCCGTTGAACCTGACACTAAGGGGTCTCAACCCTACAACATATATTAAAATAATCAAAATCTGTGATTAACAAGGTTGGCACTCTCCTTGTAAGAAATAAAACTTTTATGTCTGGCTTCTGTCATCTGTTTTTGTGTATAAATAAGGATTAATCTCGGCGACAGCCATAGTTGCTATAGGCTCTCAATACAATCGCCCCTACGGTGGACTTCAAATATCACATGTCAAATGAAGTACATCAGTTGTCAACATTACACAAATGCCATTAAAAACTTCAAAAAACTTAATATCTCAAAAATAAATTGAGATGCAATATTCAAACAAATTGCATTTAAAAGTACCTTTTTTTCCAATACGACGGTGTAAAAATTTAAAATGTGCGATGTTTAGAAGTTTAAAAAAATTGCAGTAGATTGTGAGTATTTTACCGTACAATGATACACCTGCTTTATTTTATGGTTGGCTTATAGTTAAGTGTAACGTTATTTTTTAGTGACGACATTTTAAGTGTTGTCTGAAAGAAATAACATATCGGGAGCTAAAACATAATCGCCAGTGACAGCACAGTTTACGCTTAAGGAAGATAGAGTTGTGTTTTTCTCTTACAGTCTATACATTAATAAAATTATACAACTTTTTTTTAAAGTACTTTAGTTGTAATGTAAGTAACCTGATTGAAATTTTAAGATAATTTTTTCTTTCATTTTTGAGAAGTATATTTCAACAAAATTTTATAAGCTATAAATAGAGTTCAATAATAAAAATTCAAATTTATTTTCTAAAATTCGCACTCTGGATTGTTTAACACACATCATCCACGTTTCTTTAATTTGATATTTTCTCTTTTTTTAAGAAATAAAATGTTTAAAGAATACTGAGTAGCAATTCTTTGCCATCTTAAGTGCAAAAATATTCATAAAAAAAAAAAAAATACGATCCTTCCTTAAGTAAATTAATGCGACCTCTTTCTTCATAAATAATGAAATTTTAAACGTCTTTAGCCCATTAAAAGTGAAACTTCTAGCTTTTAATAAAATAAAAAGAAAGGAAACTCTAATTTAAATATTTCTTTCCTCTTTTTTTAGCTAATGGAAGCAAAAAATGTTTTGATGACTTCGCCTGAGTTATTTTGTAGATTACGTTTCAGGATGCCTCAGACAGTTTAAAAAACTAAATTAGGTTTTTTTATTGGAAATTATCATTAAATTACATTTAACATAATCTATTTTAAATCATGTCACATTTGAACACGAACGAAAGAGCATACGTACAGCATAGATTATGAAACACTTTCCAACATATTCAGACTACCATAACAAAACTTCACAATTTACAAAGGTGAAAGATGGCGTCTAAATGAACAATTTGAAAAACGCATAACGCATCTGAAAAGCCGATTTCTGCTATTACCATAAATAGCCGTTAAAATATACGTTTTTTTTTTTTTTTCAGCCATCTATATGGTCTACAGATATATATGCAGAATTAAAAGTTAGAGTATACACTGTAAAAAATAAATAAATAAATAAATAAAATAAAATAATCTGTATTTCTACAGATGTAAAGTTACAGAAATCTGTGTGGTTACTAAAATATTATTAGTACACTGTACAAAAAAAGATGTAAATCTAAAAAACTAGTTTTTTAAAAGCTACAGAAATTTGTAGCTTTACAAAAGAATCTACTACACTGTAAAAAAAATCCGACCAGTTTTCCTGTAGGAATCGGAAAAATAGTTGCCCTTATCGTACTGGAAAAATTTCCGATCCAGCTCGGAATAAAATCCGTAAAAAAAGGAAATAGTCAATAAAACGGTATTTTATGGATTTTATTCCGATTTTACGGATTTTATTCCGAACTGGGTCGGAAAATTTTTCGGTACGATAAGGACAACTATTTTTCCGATTCCTACAGAAAACTTTTCGTATTTTATTTTACAGTGTACAATTTCATTAATCTTACTAAAATTATGTCTGTATCTCGGTTTGCTGTTACATAAAGTCCTAAGCCTCCCAGTTTCCTAAAAAAATCTTTGTAAGCTTACAGATTTTTCGATTTACTGTGCAAAAGTGTATCTGTTGCATGAATTTTTGTTTTTCGTGTTGCATAAAAAGTTCTAGGAATCCCAGTTTCCTAGAAAAATTTCAGTAACTTTACGGATATTTTTTTACAGTGTACTAAAATTTACTTTTCAGTTAAACGCACATCACAGTTGAAAATTTCCTCTCAGCAATTTCTCCCTATAAACGGATGTTGTTGAGAACTTTTGTGCGAACCTGTATATGATCTATAGAATTTATACACACTAAGTAACACTTAAAGAATAGTTAAATTTAAAAACGCATACCACAACTGAAAACACCCTTCCAGCAATTATTATTCGTAGGCTTCAATAGTTGAATTACTGCTCATTTTCTTCTATAACCAAATTCATTTGTGTATCCCTGTAAATAAAAGATGTGTTTGTTCTATGTACACTATATTCTGTAAGTAAGCACCATGTAGTACACCTCAGTGATGTATATCAATTTCAGTGTGTTTAAATACTGCATGTAAAGTCATTAAAATACACGGCAAACGATTTTTTCCCATAGACCGTAATGTAATGGAATACTTTTGAGTGGCCCTGTTAAGAACCGAAAAGGCTATCTTCATTTTCAATATCGGACATGCTATAGTAAACCTCAATAACATATATCCATTCCATGGCAATCGGACTCTATTTACATGAGTTAGAGCACGGACAGAAGGACAGACAAGCCGAATTCACAAACACTTTTCAACTATGTTGGAAAGTGTTAAAAACGCGTGTACCAAATTCGAATTTAAAATTAAAAATCCGAAGATAGAGACAATTTGTAGTAATTGAATAAATTTACATTATCGATAACATTTAAATAAAGCACCTTATAAATTTGCTTAAAATATACTAAATTACTGTATTTGCATTTTTACTAAGATCAAAAATTATTTTCTGTTTTAAGAATAAATCAACTTATGCATTTAAGTAACACCATATTGATGTTTAATCCCCGCTTTTATGATAAATTCCATTTACATTTTCTTTATTAAATTTCAAGCAATTTAAAATGTAAATAGTTAATATAGGCGCACGTGTACGATTATTGAAGTAAAACATTTCTCAGTAATTATTGAATTAAAGAAGTATTTTAACGCCTCTGACAATTAAAATGTGTTTTCAAAACTGAAATGCTAAATATATTCCAATAACGTAAACCTAATATAAATAATCGGTATGAAAAGCCTTTTTCGCAAATATTTTAGATAACATCTGTTTAACGCAATATTTCAGTCAGTAATTTTAAATACGTGAAAATCAAATTAAAGGCGAATTAATTTAAGGGAATTTGGCACTGATGTCATATACGCACCATATTGGCTCAATTTTCTACTGATGCCAATTTGGCGAAAACATCAACAGCATAAACAACAATATCCGGCTTACAATATCAAGCAAAATATCGACACTTTGGCGCGATTTAAGTACCCGTTCCGTATATGACATTGGCGTCAGTAAAAAATCGCGCTAATATGGTGCGTTGACATCTGTGCCGGGAATTTTATCAGTATATTTCCCGTATTTGATCATTTCGTTGTATGTGACTAATTTTTCCCATATTGCTTGATACTGAAATTAATTTTTTGCCTGAGCTTGAAACATCAGCATTATTGATATAATGTAACTTTATTAAAGTACTATTAATCTTTGACCGCTGCGGTGGTCGGTTTCTCTAAAATGAACCTTAAATCTAAAGAAATATATCTGGGAATTTGATATGGTGCTTTAAAACAATACAGATCTTTATTTCTAATTACCTTTCGCATTCCTGAAAACGAATGCCATTACGCTATTATATTTTCTAATGTGCCCGTCTAAATTTTGGTTGTCATGCACCAACGGTTTTAGTTAATTATTTACAATAGGATTTGGTAAAAAAAGACGAAAGAATGGTATACAATATACCTAAACAATCCCAGAATAGATATCTAACTAACAATGCAATTCTCATCAAAATACGTCCAGCAGAGCTTTTTAAAAAGGCTAATAGTTAGTAATAGGATTCAACCGATTATAGAACTTTCCCCCATAATTAGAGGAATAAGCAACAGAGAAAGTTACGCTACATACTAACACCTCTGTATAAAGTAAAGGAAAAATATAATAAAACACTCATACTACAATATCTATTAAAACACACATACACACATAAATAACGCCTGCATTCAACAGTTAAAGGTATATATAAATATTATACAGACATACAAACAATAAATACAATAAACCCAACTGGAGTGAAAAATTAGCCAGAGCCAGGAATCGAACCCGGGACCACAGTATACAAGACTGCTGCTCTAACCACTGATCTACTCCGGCCGATGACTGAGTCTGCAATTTCTCACTAATAAACCATGTTGGGGAAGTCACCAGCCATCTATACAACAGTCTTGGATGACCGGACAACGATGAATAGATTTTACTATTACATCGATCTACGATAATTATAATAAAACACTCATACTACAATATATATTAAAACTATGATTGCAGACTCAGGCATCGGCGGAGTAGCTCAGTGGTTAGAGCAGCAGTCTTGTATACCGTGGTCCCGGGTTGGACTCCTGGCTCTGGCTAATTTTTCACTCCAGTTGGGTTTATTGTATTTATTGTTTGTATGTCTGTATAATATTTATATATACCTTTAACTGTTGAATGCAGGCGTTATTTATGTGTGTATGTGTGTTTTAATATATGTTGTAATATGAGTGTTTTATTATAATTATCGTAGATCGATGTAATCGAATAATTTTCGACAGTCCTTCGAGGGCATTTATATTTTATAAGTAACTACCATGCCATATTTAAAGTTTCTAGTCTCTTCAGTATCACAGAAAATGCAATTTAGAAAGTTTTTTGCTCCTGCAACCCTCTGGTGGTAGCGGCACAGACATACAATATAGCTTATGTTTGAGCAGGTTCTTTCACCAACAATTTGACACCATTATTTTTTAAATCGGTTTGGTAATTTATAAGTTTGCTTAAAAATTGTAATTTATAACGCTTTTCACTCACTTCATTTTTTTTAAATTTGGTATTTTCTTTCGACTGTTCTTAGAAAGCAGTTGCATCTTGTAAGTAAATACCATGCCATACTTCAAAGTGTTAGACCCCTCAGTTGTGCAAAAAATGCAAATTAGAATATGTTTTTCTTTTGCAACCCTCAGATGGTAGTGACAGCAACATAAAATATAACCTATGTTATAGCAGGGACTGTCACCATTGATTTGCAACCATTACTTTTGAAAAAGCTTTGGTATTTCCTTAGATTAAGTAGAAATCGCAATTTAGAACGTTTTCAGGACGCTTTTCGCGCATTTTCACCGCTTTTAAATTTCCAATTTTTTCGAAACTGTTCTTAAAGATCATTTATAGCTAATAAATATGTACCGTAATTTCCGGCGTATAATCCGCAGATCAAACAATTCTGTTTAGACCCAGAAATTTTATATAGTAATTAAAGTCAAACATTTACCGTGATCTGCAAGTTGCATTTTATTTTTAAAAGTTTCTGGTATGAAAAATGATTGTTTGATCTGCGGATTATACGCCGGAAATTACGGTACCTTGCCTAATTTTAAGTTGCTAGCCCCTACCGGTCACAAAAATCGAAATTTAGAACGCTTTTTTGCTCCTGCAACGTCTTGGTGATAGTGATACCGACATAAAATAGCGTCTATGTTAGAGCACAGACTGTCAGCATCAATTTCCTACCATTACGTTTGAAATCAGATTCATTCTTCCTGAGATATTGCCGGCAAATCGGCATCTAGAACGTTTTTAGAACGCTTTTCGCGCATTTTGCTCCTGCATCTCCTCTGGGGTAGTCGAAACAGATATAAAATATAGCCTATCTTGGAGCAAGATCTGTCACCATCATTTTTACACCATTATATTTGAAATCGGTTCAGTACTTCCTGAGATTGTATAGAAATCGCAATTTAGAAAGTTTTTTATAGCGCTTTTTGCGCATTTTGACCCCCTTTTAAATTTCGATTTGCTTAGGAAATGCCTTAGAGATCATTGATATCTTATAACTAACTACAATTCCAAATTCCACGATTCTAGGCCCTTCCGTAACGCAAAAGCCGCAATTTAGAATGTTTTTTGCTGCTGCACCCCCTTTGGGGTAGTGGCACCGACATAAAACATCGCCTATGTTGGAGCAAGGGTTTTCACCATCGTTTTGACGCCATTATTTTTAGATCGGTTTAATATTTCCTGAGATTGTGTAGAAACCACCATTAGAACGTTTTTTAGAACGCTTTTCGCGCATTTTCACTCCTTTTAAATTTCGAATTGTTTACGAATTGTTCTTAGAAATCCTTTATATCTAATAAGTAGCTAATATTTCAAATTTTATATTTCTAGGCCCTTCGGTAACGCAAAAATTTGGATTTTTAGAACGTTTTTTGCTCCTGCACCCCCTTTGGGGTACTGGCACCGACATAAAACATAGCCTATGTTGGAGCAAGGTTTGTCACCGTCATTTTGACACCATTATTTTTTAAATCGGTTTGGTATTTCCTGAGATTGTGTAGAAACCACCATTTAGAACGTTTTTTAGAACGATTTTCGCGCATTTTCACCCCTTTCAAATTTCGAATTGCTTAAGAACTATTCTTAGAAATCCTTTATATCTAATAAGTAGCTAATATTTCAAATTTCATATTTCTAGGTCCTTCAGTAACACATAAATCACATTTTCAGAACTTTTTTTGCTCCTGCACCCCCTTTGGGGTAGTGACACCGACATAAAACATAGCCTATCTAGGAGCAAGCGTTGTCACCATCATTTTGACATCAATATTTTTTAAATCGTTTTATATTTTCTGAGATTGTGTAGAAACTACCATTTAGAACGTTTTTTAGAACGATTTTTGTGCATTTTCACCCCTTTTAAATTTCGAATTGTTTAAGAACTGTTCTTAGATATCATTTATATCTTATAAGTAACTAATATTCAAAATTTCATATTTCTAGGCCCTTCAATAACGCTAAAATCGCATTTTTAGAACGTTTTTTGCTCCTACACCCCTTTTGGGGTAGTGGCACCGACATAAAACATAGCCTATCTTGGAGCAAGCATTGTCACCGTCATCTTGACACCAATACTTTTTAAATCGGTTTGGTATTTCCTGAGATTGTGTAGAAACTACCATTTAGAACGTTTTTTAGAACACTTTTTGTTTATTTTTAACCCTTTTAAATTTCGAATTATTTAAGAACTGTTCTTAGACACCATTTATATCTTATAAGCAACTAATATTCAAAATTTCATATTTCTAAGAATTTCAGTAACGCTAAAATCGCATTTTTAGAACGTTTTTTGCTCCTACACCCCCTTTGGGGTAGTGGCACCGACATAAGATATAGCCTATGTTCTAAGTTGGACTAACACCATCATTTTGATACCATTACTTTTGGAATCGGTTCGGTAGTTCCAGAGCTTATCTCCGACAAATAAACAATTTTTTCTTCTTTATAATAGGAGTATAGAATAGATTTGAGGCATAGAAAATCTCTGTTTACAATGAAAACCAATGGACGCAGTCAGAGGTTTTACGCGAGTTCTTTTGATTCTCTAGATAAGGCGAGTGTTGAAACTGACGTCCTCATGTAGCAATGTAGAAATTTCAGGTTAGGATTAGACGCCAAATATAAGTCGACACATGCCATATTTTCTGAGATATTGAATGTCCGCTTTTCGCATTTTCTTTGATCTCGAGTTAGCTGTATATACCGGGTGTCCCAAAAATGACTGACGGATTTTAAAATTCAATAACTTGCAAACGGTGACAGATATTAAAAAAATTCTTGCAGGAGTGTTATGTAAGATGTCAGGAGTTTTTATGCTGCGATTCCCCGTTTTAGTTACAAATAGGACCGATAGATGGCGCTGCAAGCAATAACCTCTAAATTCAAGCTCGATTTATCGGCCTCTCTCTTCTTTCATGCGAAAAAGGGAGATTAAAATGCATTGAATGGATCCGGATGTACCAAAAATCGCGTCTGAACTGAGCTCCTATTGCTCTCAGCGCCATCTATTGTTTGAAATTCGAACTAAAATCAAGAATCACTGTAAAAAAAAAAACTCCTGATATCATACATAACACTCCTGCAAGAATTTTTTAATATCTGTCACCGTTTGCAAGTTATTGAATTTTAAAAATCATCAGTGATTTTTGGAACACTCGGTATAAAGTGCGGTATCCTACGATTTTAGGCTTAAGATTCGTCACTCAAGATACTATCGACTCCCATGATGTATAATAGTTCCTGCAAACGATTATTTCAGAAAGACCACATTGTACGGAATTTTTTTTGTGCCCCTGTAAATGACAGATAAATACTACAAATTCAATTTTATCGATGATATTAAATTAAATTTATTATCGCAATTGATATAAGCTTTCCCCTAAATCAAATGGTGTCAAAAATTCATTAAAAATATAAAGGTATTTGTTAACATTTTGGTAAATTTTTTATTCACTGTAAGTTTATTAAAGAATACCACGCGTTCTAGAATAACTATGGCGTTTTCTTTACGCAATAATGCAACATTCAAAATGACGATTAAAACAAAAACTTTACTTCAGACATAGTCTTCAATCTAAGTTCCTCAAATAGTTCGAACATACTCAGAAATCATAAAAGCATTGCTATCTTTGCAACGTAGTTTAATCCCTTCAACTTATTGCTTTTTATTTCTTTTTCTAATGCCATATGCAAATACAAAGAAAAATGGTTGACAGCCAAGACTGTTTTTTGCGATAATTACCATTACTCTTCCCTTAAATGACTTTATCTCTCCTGCAGGGCACCATTAATATGTAGATTTTTTGTTAGATCAAACATTCTAAATGAGATTTTAAAATAAACAGGTTAAATTTATAGATTTTATATATATATATTTTACTTTTAAATTTAAAACTGCGGATAAATGAATTATTTATTTGTCGTTTCAACGTTGTAGATTTACTTCTAAGTTCTTTCAAAGTTTATCTATATCTAAGTTACATCCGAGTAAAAAAAAGACAAGAAATATCGTGCTGATTTATTTACGAATTCGTTCTGAATTTGAGATAAAAATGTAATTAAAAAAGGGGAGGAAAAATATATAATTAAATTGTCTTGTTAATAGATTTTATTTACGTGACATGTTTGAAAAGATAATTAAATGGTTTATTTTTATTTTATAAAGATGTAGTGCGCCTTTCTCCGCTGTTTTATCAGTAAAATGTCACATGAGGCAGACATTTGATGTTTTTATATTTGAAATTAAAAATTTCACAGCATTTTACTTCAGCCGTTCAAATATCATCTTCTTTAATAAAAATCTATGCATTGTTGGCGATTGGCTTTTTCGCTAATCGTTGCCACAGATTAATCTCGGAAAATGAAACGTTTGAAGTTACCGCAAAAATTAATAGCTCGAAACGTATTTGTCAGAGAATTATTAGACAAACTGCGTTAGAAAGGAAAAACATTGTATTTTTCTTCTTGATATAAATTTCAAGTCTAATGATTATGTCTTTTTTTAAATATTGAATTTCAAAAATTACCAAATTTCACAATGGAGTACTATAGCGAAAGGTTCACGCGTAAAAGATATTGATAACGGCAATGCGTTCTGGTGTGTATCCTAACGCACGAATCACAAATTATAGTAGCCTTATTATTCTGTTTAAATATAAAAGTGAATTATGATGTCACGAATGCATGACTTTTATTTAATTCTCAACAAATGAAAGATGCGCCATTTCTTTTTAGTTGTGCGTAATACTGGTTAATTCACGTATGACCTCATGTTTAAAACAAATGTATGGTTAACGCATGGCTTTTACAAAAGAAAGTGATATTATGAGAGGCTTTTCATGAATTTACATTTCTTTTTAAATTTATATCAAGAATCAAAACTATATTTATTTAGACTTAGGAAACATTTTTTCAACATGCTAGTATAAAAGCAAAATTACTCAAGGCTTTCAATATATTAACAAGTAAGATAAAATCATGCGTCAAGCATAGATTATGAAACACTTTCCAACACATTCAGAATAATGTAACAAAACTACACTGTTTAAAAAATTAAAATATTACGTCTAATTATACCATATGAAAACGCATAATACATTTCAAAATCCAATTTCAGCTGTTCTCATCCACAATCGGAAAATTATGCGAATTTTTTCAGCAACTCTGTATATGAATTACAGATTTGAATCTATTAGCTACATGCAAGCAAAAATTTAGTTCACTTAAGAGATACAAATACTTCAGTTGAAAATTTACCTTCAGCAATTTCCTCTAATAAGGAGAACGGTACTTGAATACTTTTGTGCAGCCCTGTATTTGAGGTATGGAATTTATATATAACGAGTAAGATGCAAAAATTAATTAAATTTAAAACCGCATACCGAATTTTAAACTGTGCGATCCAGCAATTATTACTCAAAGACAGTACTATACTGTAACCGATTTCTTTTGTGTGTCCCTGTAAATGAATGAAAAATGCTATGAATATCCTGTTCTAACGTGCTTGTAGTGAAATTCAGTGATTTATATCAGTTTCAATATATTTGAAATAGCATAATGTCATTACAATACTCTGCAAACGATTTTTCCCCATATACCATAATGTAATGGAATACTTTTGAGTGCCCCTGTAAATAAACAATTAATCCTACATACTTCATATACAATACCAAACATGCTTTGGTGACCCTAAATAACCTTTATCAATTTCATGGAAATCCGAGTATATTTACGGGAGTTAGAGCGTGGACAGACGGACAGACAAACCGAATGCATATACACTTTTCAACTTTGTTGGAAAGTGTTAAAAAGGGCATATCATAATTAAAAATGCATTTCGAGCAATCATTACTAATATACAGTAATTCGGATACAATATAGTACCTGAAATCTTTTCAAATACACCGCAAACCATTCCCCCTATACCATTATGAATGGAATTCTTTTGTGTGGCTCTGTAAATGAACAATACCAATACTTTGAACCGCATATTCAACAGAATGCATATTTTAGTAGACTTCATAAATGAATATCAATTTTACTATGTTTGAAAGAGTGTAACACCATTAAAAATCATTTGAAACGATTTTCCCCCATTGGCCGTAATGTAACGGAAAACTTTTGGCTATCCCTGTAAATGAACGAAACATGCTACAAACTTCATTTGAAATAGGGTACGTGCTATGGTAGAGGTCGCTAACATCCAAAAATTTCAGAACGATCCGAGCATATTTACTAGAGTTAGAGCTGGACAGACGGACTGACGGCCAAACGGCCAGACGGACAGACAAACCGAAGTCATAAACACTTTTCAACTTTGTTGGAAAGTGTTGAAAAAGAGAGCATATTTGCGCGAGGTTCCTAGTCCGTATGGTGATAGATTTCAAAATTGATTTTTCTAATCAAACATGTTTAAAACTCCAGGCAACGCCAGGTATTTCAGCATACATAGTATTACACGCCAGTATTACATAATTCAATACCTGCACTGTCTTACAGATAGACACCCTATACGTACTCTTACACACTGTCGTCTGTACACATTTACCTCTTTGCAATTTTTTGTTGATTATTCTTAATAGTTCTAATTTTATTCTCAAATGTCTATGGCAATTGGTAGCTTGATTTTTAAGGTTAAAAAATATATGTCTAATTTCGGTAGTATTTATTGCTGTGTAGGGATTTGTTTCAAGAATGCACCCTTTACACAATTCTACCCTAACCAGTCTTTTTTTTACACTTATTACAGTTATAAATTACATTTTACATTTATAATTAACATTTTACGGTAATCACACACGCTTTTTCACACT
The DNA here is from genome assembly GCA_963932465.1 of Maratus speciosus. Lineage (NCBI taxonomy): Eukaryota > Metazoa > Arthropoda > Arachnida > Araneae > Salticidae > Maratus > Maratus speciosus. The sequence goes on from OZ010786.1 coordinate 27,699,352, forward strand.
TTCCAACAAAGTTGAAAAGTGTTTATGCATTCGATTTGTCTGTCCGTCTGTCCACACTCCAACTCCCGTAAATATACTCAGATTTTCTTGCAATTGGTAAACGGTATATAGGGTCACCAAAGCATGGTTGGTATTGTATATGAAGTATTTAGGCTTAATAGTTCAACTACAGGGGCACTCAAAAGAATTCTAATACATTATGATATATGTGGAAAAATCGTTTACAGAGTATGTTAATGAGATTACGCTACTCCAAACGTTTTAAAACTGATAAAAATCATCACTGAAATTCACTACAAGATGATTAATACAGAATAGGACTTTCATAACATTTGTCGCTCATTTACAGGGACACACAAAAGAAATCGGCTACAGTACTCTCTTCGAGAATTAATTGCTGGAAATGTGTTTTAAAATTCGGTATGTGCTTTAAATTTTAAATATATTTTTGCATGTAACAAGTTATATATTAATTCTGCACCTCATGTACAGGGCTGCACAAAAGAATTCGCGTGTCATTCTCCTTATTAGCGGAAATTGCTGAAAGGGAATTTTCAACTGAGCTATATGTATTTCATAACTGAACTAAATTTTGGCATGCATCTTGTTAATAGATACACATCTATGTATCATATACAAGGATGCTAAAAGAATTCGGATAATTCCTATTGTAGATGGGGACAGCTGAAATTGGGTTTTTAAAAGTGTTATGTGTTTCCATATTGGTGAATTAGACATGATATTTTAACTTATTAAATGATGCAGTTTTTTTTACATTATACTGAATGTGTTGGAAAGTGTTTCATAATCTATATTTGACGCATGATTTTTACTTTCTTGTTTTTTATTTGTAGTAGCTATTTACATGCTTTGTAAGTAAATACTTATAAATCCAACAAATAGCCTGCAATATAATTTCCCCATAACTGAATGAGGTTTCTTGTTTAGACAATTTCAATGCATCCAATTTAAATACACTATTTTGTCTAGGCAACAGATAATTTGCAATTTAAATGTAAAAAATGGCTAATGGCTGCATTTTTATATATTAGATATTATATATATATATATATATATATATATATATATATATATATATATATATATATATATATATATATATATATATATAGACAGAGTTATATTTAATTACAACAGTTATTCACGGGATTTGCAGAACTGTTTCGAGAACCGTGTTTGTCACTGTAATAAAGTTGAATATAAAGACTTCGTTAACTTAAATTACTTACATATTCTTACCGGAGATCTAACTATAGTGGCAGATACAAATCTCAGAAATTACATGAGGTATGGTACAAAATACAGATTGGGGAGAGTTGTGAATACAGGTTTAGTTCATTCAAAAACACATGTTCATTCAAAAATTAATATATAAATATGGTTTACCAAAAAGTGTTTTTGAGGAATGGAGATATTATATTTTAAAAGAATTTAAACGCTTTTACCATACAGATTTTGAGGGTGTCTCGGGATATTCTTATAAAAATTTGATTAAATCTGTAAAAAATCTACAGGATAATTTTATCATTACATATGTGGATAAAAAAAACACTAACTATGCTATAATATGCAAAAAATTGTATGGTGATATTCTAAGGGAAACCTACAATAAGGAGGGAAATTATCAACTACTAAAATCTACTAAACAGGTTATTGTAAACAGAGTGAAGGCGTTTTATAAAAAAATAAAATCTGAGCAAAAAAGTGCGGAATTTCCTTACCTTGTCATGATTCCAAAATTCCATAAAAACCCAATTCCTTTTAGATCCGTAACTTGTGTGGTTTGGTACTTATCTGGAATGTGTAAATAAAAAATTGTCGAATATATTACAAATGATTTTCGATCAAGCCATAAATGAATATTCGTCTATAATAGTAAAAAACAGTTAAGAACTAGTAAAAAGTCTAAAAAAGCTAAAAAACATTACAGGATTGCATACATATGATTTTGAGGATCTGTATAATAGTATAAATTTAGATGATTTGAAGAACAAAGTTATGGATTTTTTAAAGAAAAGGATATCAGTACTGAACAGTTCACTGATTTATTTCAATTTGTTGTTTGCGAGAATTATCTATTTGAAGGGAAACACATATATAAACAAGTGAGAGGTATTCCAATGGGGGGTAGCTGCAGTTCCATCCTTGCAAATATTTATCTGTTTACATACGAAACCGGTTTACTGTTGGAAAAAGATTTAAAGATATACAGATATATAGATGATATTTTGGTAGTTAAACTGAATAACAATAAAGAAATTTATTAATTTAATTGTTATCCAAATACTTTAAATTTAAAGAGTGCATCAGAAAATCAAAGCACAGTCAACTACTTGGATGTTAAATTGGAAATTATAAACGGAATTTTAGTAAATAGTATTTGCGATAAAAGAAATTACTTTATTATTATTTATATAATAATTTTGATTTTGATACAATAAAAATATTAAACTTTAATAGTAACGTGCATGCTTCAATTTTTAGAAATATATATTTAAATGGTTTAAACCGTATTGTAAATTTGTGTTCAAATGTTGATGAAATGGTTGGTGAAATTTTTCACTTTTACATAAACGCCAGTAAACAAAATTACCCAATACAATTTCTGAATGATTTAACTCTCAATTTCATCAAGAAAAAAAGCTATCGAAATAAAATATTGTAAGTGTTCGATGATGGTGATATATCGATACGTGACACCTAACTAAAGTAGCTTAGCGGTGTGGACATTCACGGATTTCATTTGATGGTTTCGGTTTAGTTTGTGGTTTTCATTTTTTTTCAATTTTTAATTTGTTTGGTCTTGGCAAGTGAGGGGGGATGTTGTGCACGTCAAACATATTTAAGCCCGCAGCGCAAGTCATTAGCCTTGCCGCTTGTCTTCAATTTTAGTTTTCGTTATTAGTTATTCTTGGATTTGTTGTTTATTTTTTTAGTTGCAGTTCGCTAGTTGTTTTTCCGTGTTTTAAATTACATGAATTAGGATTTTTCAATATATATATAATATATATATACAGTATAACTTCAAAACTCCGGCATCATCGGGACTGAGACTATGCCGAATTTTTGAAGGAATATCAAAAGTAGTTCTATATTCTTAATGGTGCTTTTAGCCACAATTTACCTTATTATTAAGTGATAATTATGTAAGAAAAAGAGAAAATTAAATATTAAAAAAACTTACTTTAATTGATATTTTCTGTTACAGAAAAAAAAATCTAATAAAGAGTGAAATTATTTCTTCTCTTGTAATTTAGGAAGCATCGATGTCAACTTCGTTTGCTTCAATTATTTGGCCGTTCTTTAACAATTTTTCTTTTTCTTTTCTTTCTTTCTTTCTTTTTTTTTTATACAAATGAAGAATGTCTATTTCGGTAATACAGTCTTGTTTCTCTAAAGCATATATTAATTCTCCAATCAAATTTATGCACTTTTCTAGTGACACCTTTTCTTCTGCCCGTTGTTCATCCTCGTTTTATGAGCTGCTACTAACATTATTGGCGGTTCTATTTAGCACAGCGTCTGTGATCTCGATGTCCGTTAAATTGTTCGTTGTTGATGCATTTTCGTCAATGCTTAGCCAATCATCTATATCCCTATTTTCGACACTTAATGCATTTTCAAATTTTGCGTGTTCCACCAGCTCATAAATTGCGGTCTTTTCACGACAAATTTGAGAGCCTGGAAATTCTTCCACATCATTGATGCCGCCATGCGAAAATTCGTTCCGGCCATATATTGTGCCATGCATTCGTCAAAGTTGTCTCCAAATTTGTTCCCGTTGCTAAGCAACGTGCAGCTCCCAGAAAATTTGTTCAGAAAATAATCACCTCTGACAAAAGAAAAGAAAAAAAACCAAATATTTTTTTTTTTTGCATTTTTACTTTCGATCTTGAAATTTTTAATTCATAAAGAACTGCCATTTTTCTTTACCCATAACTTGAAAGTGTAAAAGAAAAGGGAAGAGAAAAAATGTTTTGATGCCGGAGTTTTGAAGTTGTCGGATTTCTGAATGCTGGATTTTTGAAGTCATATTGTATATATAATAATAATAAGATGAAATCACAAATATATGAACAAATTGGTAAAATTCTAAAGATGAACAAGATATAATCATAGGAAACCAGTATAGTTTTAGAGGGGAGGGACAACAAACAAACTTTTATGTTATGTATATATATAGAATAAATTTGAAATCACAAATATATGAAGAAATTGATAAAGTTCTAAAGATGATTTAGAAATGAACATATAGGTATATATAAATATTATACAGACATACAAACAATAAATACAATAAACCCAACTGGAGTGAAAAATTAGCCAGAGCCAGGAATCGAACCCGGGACCACAGTATACAAGACTGCTGCTCTAACCACAGAGCTCATATGTGTTCTAATATATATTGTAGTATGAGTGTTTTATTATAATATACTTTATCTATAACATTGCTGTATATGCACTAGCTTAATAATACCTTATTGAAATTTAAACAGGCACATAACTTTTGGTTAAAGCTTTTATATGCATCAAAACAATTATGAAATGCATTTTTGTGTGAATTCCTAAAGTCTATGTAGTATGTTTAGAATTCATTGTAGTGTGTTTACATTTAATCAATTGTATTTAAACAACAAATTAATGATTTTTGAAATAATATAAAACTTTTAAGAGAATTGAAGCTTTTGAGGCTGAGGTACGCTTATTTAGTTATTGGAGTTATCTTTTTAATTCCAAAATTTAACAATGGAAGTAATTTAAATAAAAATTCATTCCAAGTAATATTATCAACATTTTTCTATGTATCTTTTAATCAATACAAATAATGCAATCGAAAACAGCAGAAATTTAATTTATCTTTCGCTTTAGTCTTTTGATTAATTACTTTGTGTAATAGCTCTTATCAACATATATATGTAAATTAAACACTAATCTATTTCTTTTATTTTTATTTTTTCAATAAAAATCAACCTCATTTAAAATGCAATTATTATTTTGCTTTTTTAAAAAAGGCATTCTAGACGTTGCGTTAATGGTATTAGAAAAAATTTAAATAATAAAATTTAAAAACATTTTAATTTTGGTGCCAGACAAAATCTACCATTTAAACAATAATTCATGCGTTCTGATCAGAATATTGTGGTTCGTTAAAATAATTGGAGCTGAAGAAATTAAACGCAAATTTCTATTTAATAATATCTGTTGTAATTATCTTTAAAAAATATTTAATTATAAATATTAAAAAGAATGTTTTATCGGGAAAAATAAAAGGAATTCATGAGAACTCTTTATAAAGAATTTTGTCATTAATGTACAGTTATGAAAAAAAAAGTACATCCACACACTACTCTGGGAAAAGTATACCTGCAATGATTAAATGTATATTTAACATTAGGAGTTCCAAGTTGAAGTTCTGACCAGGCGAGGAGGCCTATCTAATGGCTAGAGAACAACAAGCCCTGCCTGGCTAATTATGTTTACTAAGACCCCCGTTTATTGAAAGATTTGAAAAAATATATCAGTATATTAATTTCAGTTAGCAACCCAGTTGTTTGAGCGTTCTACTAAAAAATACAAGGTATGAATTATATGAGAACTGAAATAATTTTAAATGAAACGCTAGTTATTACAAAATTGCACATTCCAGATACCCAAATTTATTTTTACAACACTACCTCTAAGTACAAAATACAAATTTCATGCCATGAAAAATGATGATACACATGTTCAGCCGCAGTTATTTTCTGATTTTTTAAATAATTCACTTACCGCGACCAAGAAACGTTAGCACGCAATAGCTAACTTAAGTATAGCATACGATAGCTAACTTAAGGCTGTTCTCAACTGCTCTGCTCAACAAGCGCACACATTTACGGATTCATGTTTTAACACAAAGATATAAAATTGGAAGGCCTGACTAGGGAAGCGATTTGTAATCGAACTGTTTTCTCCATTTTTTGATCAATAAATTACCTATACGCGATTTTGATTACGTGACAAAGATGTTTACTGCCTTCTTTGACAGGTTTTTCTGCTTTCTTCGGGAACTTCCATTCAAAACGTCAACTTTGACAATATTTTCTGAAAGATCTATTGCGTTTACAAAAAACCGGAAAAAACAGCTCGATTACATAGTTTCTGAACAACAACACCGGCTAGTTTCATGCATTTCCGACCAAAAATAAATTTAAGCTTATGTCAGACTGTTGCCCTTTTGGATTTGAGAACAGCCTTAAATGCAGCATGCGATATCTAACTTAAGTATAACTTTCATTAGTAAACCTTATTACTAATAGATTGTCACAATTTGGACGATTTGCGGCAGAGTGAGAAAGGGCGTGATATACTCTTCCAATACTGTTCAAAGGATTAACTTAATAAGATTTCAGCAAATATTTGTTACGAAGATTACTAGAAATAACAGATGTAATAATTTGTATTTTTTTGCAAAAAAAAGAGAACGCCTACAATGTTTCTATCTCTATAACGGATCTCTAGATATATCTATATCTCTATACAGATACTGCGTTGTCCATTGTAATCAAAATTGATCTTCTACCTTCTGAAGAATTTTTCAACTAAAAAATGGACTTAAGCAGGGATTACGTTTATGTCAATATTCCTATAATACAGATTAAAACTATTCAACTAAGAAGGGTCCAGGAAATAAAGGATTCATTTCTTTAAGACTGTTTAATATGGTAACATGAAAGTAGGCTTAGAAAAAACATGATATGACTCTATAACAATTGTGTATATTTCTTCGAATGTATAATTGTACCTTAGTTAAATCAAACATCATATGTAACCAACACAAAAAATATTCGTAAAAAATATTCGTATGCTCATTCAAATTTTAATGCAAGTAGCGAAAAGGAATGCTACAAAATCTTCTTTGGAGAGCAGAAAACTGCAGAACATTTCAGGATTTGCGTATATTTTTTTTTGTTGTTGTTGTTCCCTTTAAAGTCGAAAGCTGCTGCTACACTATGACGCAAAAGTTTAGACAATGAAGAAATTCTTACATACTTTGAAAAATATTTATTCAATTTTCAAATCACTGCTTGAAATTAATGTGCTGTACATATAAACAATATTTATAACAAAGAAAAGTGGAATTGTGCATATTGCAATAAATTAAATGGTAACAAAAATAAACTGCTGTCTCAAAAGTTTAGACACAAATTAAATAAAATCCAAATAAACAATTTTTAAAACCTGGTTGCGCATCCATGCTTATGTATTACGTCATATACACGAGATTGCATGGAAGAAACTAAATCTTGCATAGTTTGTGGATCGATATCGTACCATGCATTCTCAATAGATGTCTTAAGTTCCTTTTCAGAAGAGTATTGTCTAGCGTTGCTATAAACTTTGCGACACATGATGCTCCAAAGGTTTTCTATAGGGTTAAGATCTGGGCTACATGCTGGCCAGTCGAGAACTCTTATATTATGGGAATTAAACCAAGATTTTGAATGTTTTGCAGTGTGAATTGAAGCATTGTCTTGCTGAAATTCCCACTGAGGACCCCCTAGAAGCTCAGCAAATGGCAGTAGGTTTTCTTCTAATGTCTGTGTATAATGCTGTGAAGTTTGACGACCACTGGTGAAGGTCAGAGATACTTGTCCATTATAGCAAAAGGCTGCCCAAACCATCACCGAGCCCCCTCCTTGTCTGCGACTAAAAAAACGTCGAGGTTCCTTCTGCAAGTCATGCCAATACGATAAACAACCATCTGGACCATCCAGATTCCACTTTTTTTCATCGCTAAATATGACTGACTGCCATTTCTCTCCATATGACATATGCTTTCGAGCCCACATAAGTCTTTGTAACTTATGATATGGTTTCAGAGCTGGTTTCTTCTGCATTTTGCTATAAACGATTATTCCTTTTTCCAAAATTCGTCTACGAATCGTATCCTTTGATACAGAGAGTCCCGATGAGCTTTGAACTCCACGTACGCTCATTTGTTGAGTGCTCGCTAGTCTTTGTATCAGGCGATCCTCTCGTACATTTGTCACACGTGGCCTCCCAGACCGACATTTTGCTTTATATTCGGAACCACTCGATAAAACTCGATAAATAGATTTTTTTGACCTATTAATAATAGCAGAAATTTCAGAAACGCTCTTCCCTTCACCTTTCAACTGCCAAATCCTTGAAACCTCATTCACTTGAATTTCTTTAGCTCTCGGCATGTCGACTATGAAGCGCAATCGTTTGCAGAACTTAAGTACTCCAAATTTGTGACATCATCGATTCTAAATTTGCATATGCCAGCGAATATTCAAAGAAATTTAGAATAGTGTCTAAACTTTTGCGACAAGCACATTTGAATTTTTATGAAAAAAATTAGTATTATAGCAAATAAAACGACTGTCTTTTGTACATAGCATTTTAAATCAGTTTTTGAATATATTTACAGGTTTTTGTAATTCTGACGTCATAATTCTACATTTTAAAGCTGAATGACGTCATTGTCTAAACTTTTGCGTCATAGTGTATTTCTATCTTCCTGTTGTAGGGAAGAAAGGTTTTTGGTGATCTACTTAACAAAATAAATCCAGTAAAGTTCTTAGAAAACATCCAATTGTTACAGTTTATCAGCTGGATATCAACTCCCTTGCCGCACATATAAATAATTAAAATAAGGTAGCATTAAAAATTAAAATATTTGTATTTAATAGTTCGTATTCGATAGTTTACTATTCCACAAAAATATAATTAAAAGTTTTGTTTATAATAGCGCAACAATAAATGTTTTACTTATTTTTCTTAAATAAAACTTTTCATTTTATGAGACTCAATCTGTAGGGCAGTAAATAATTGAATCTTCGTTAAAAATACTACCAAATTTAAAACTTAAAATTTGCCAAACTTGTTAATTGAACTTGCTAATTGAAAAATTTCAGCATATCACATGTTGTACAATAAAAGATAAAAGCTTATAATTTATTAACTGACCCAAAAACGTCAACATTAAATCATTTCCAGGCAAATGATGCTAAGATATGTTACAGAGTTTAGACATGTTAACAAATAAATGCATCTAAAGGATAAATAAACATTTAAAATACAAAGACTTTGTTAATGAGTCTTAAGAAAAGAGTGCTAATCTTAAGAATATGTGGAATTTAAAGACAATGAAATACTCTTCACTTTAATTAAAACAGTACGTTTTAAGCATTCTTCAAGAAAACGGATTCTTGAGCTTTGTTTGTTTGCTACTTCTTGTACGCGTACTTTTATTAAGGGCGCCAACGACATAGAAAGAAGAAAATTTTCATCTACGGTTAACAGTTAATGCATTCAATTTTTTATACTTTTTAAACATTCAGATCATTTTGTTCTCTTTGTCGGATCTCTCCAAAGCACAGGTAAATATATTGTAGTTAAAAAAAATATACTATAAAGAGATTTTTTTCTCTTTTAGAGATGCATTTTTAGAATACAAAAATGATTAATCTGTTTCAATAACTTCTCACGCTACTAGGGATAAACGGTTTACAGATAAAAAGTTGAGTGAAATTAGAATTATGTATTTAGAGAGTGATTCTTTAGAGTAAGGTTATTGGTTTGGCTTTTTTACGTGCTTTGTTTCAATAACTTCCCACGCTATTGGGAATAAACGGTTTACAGATAAAAAATTGAGTGAAATTAGAATTATTTAGACAGTGATTCTTTCGAGCAAGGTTATTGGTTTGGCTTTTTTACGTGCTTTGTTTCAATAACTTCCCACGCTATTGGGAATAAACGGTTAAGAAATAAAAAGTTGAGTGAAAGTAGAATTATGCATTTAGACAGTGATTCTTTAGAGCAAGGTTATTGGTTTGGCTTTTTTACGTGCTTTGTTTCAATAACTTCCCACGCTATTGGGAATAAACGGTTAAGAGATAAAAAGTTGAGTGAAATTAGAATTATGTATTTAGAGAGTGACTCTTTAGAGCAAGGTTATTGGTTTGGCTTTTTTACGTGCTTTGTTTCAATAACTTCCCACGCTGTTGGGGTAAACGGTTTACAGATAAAAAGTTGAGTGAAAGTAGAATTATGTATTTAGACAGTAACTCTTTTGAGCAAGGTTTTTGGTTTGGCTTTTTTACGTGCTTTGATTCAATAACTTCCCACGCTGTTGGGGATAAGCGGTTTACAGATTAAAGTTGAGTGAAAGTAGAATTATGTACTATTATTTTAACACAATCAAGCTGATTGGTAAAGTTATCATACGAACTGAATATTTCCAACTGAGCGAAAAAATGCCCAGGCTGGGAATCGAACCCAGATCCTTGGCTTACAAGGCCAATGCTTTTCCGTTTAAGCTAACTGGGCCGACAACCAGCCAGCATATTTCGCTCAGAAAACCTTATTGGTAATAACATCTGGTCTGTCATGTAGACAGCTCAACAGAATAAACCGCAGGTAAAGGAACTCCATATAAACGATGGATACGTAGATGAACTATTATTTTAACACAATCAAGCTGATTGGTAAAGTTATCATCCGAACTGAATATTTCCAACTGAGCGAAAAAATGCCCAGGCTGGGAATCGAACCCAGATCCTTGGCTTACAAGGCCAATGCTTTTCCGTTTAAGCTAACTGGGCCGACAACCAGCCAGCATATTTCGCTCAGAAAACCTTATTGGTAATAACATCTGGTCTGTCATGTAGACAGCTCAACAGAATAAACCGCAGGTAAAGGAACTCCATATAAACGATGGATACGTAGATGAACTATTATTTTAACACAATCAAGCTGATTGGTAAAGTTATCATACGAACTGAATATTTCCAACTGAGCGAAAAAATGCCCAGGCTGGGAATCGAACCCAGATCCTTGGCTTACAAGGCCAATGCTTTTCCGTTTAAGCTAACTGGGCCGACAACCAGCCAGCATATTTCGCTCAGAAAACCCAAAGCCAAGGATCTGAGTTCGATTCCCAGCCTGGGCATTTTTTCGCTCAGTTGGAAATATTCTGTTCGTATGATAACTTTACCAATCAGCTTGATTGTGTTAAAATAATAGTTCATCTACGTATCCATCGTTTATATGGAGTTCCTTTACCTGCGGTTTATTCTGTTGAGCTGTCTACATGACAGACCAGATGTTATTACCAATAAGGTTTTCTGAGCGAAATATGCTGGCTGGTTGTCGGCCCAGTTAGCTTAAACGGAAAAGCATTGGCCTTGTAAGCCAAGGATCTGGCTTCGATTCCCAGCCTGGGCATTTTTTCGCTCAGTTGGAAATATTCAGTTCGTATGATAACTTTACCAATCAGCTTGATTGTGTTAAAATAATAGTTCATCTACGTATCCATCGTTTATATGGAGTTCCTTTACCTGCGGTTTATTCTGTTGAGCTGTCTACATGACAGACCAGATGTTATTACCAATAAGGTTTTCTGAGCGAAATATGGTGGCTGGTTGTCGGCCCAGTTAGCTTAAACGGAAAAGCATTGGCCTTGTAAGCCAAGGATCTGGGTTCGATTCCCAGCCTGGGCATTTTTTCGCTGAGTTGGAAATATTCAGTTCGTATGATAACTTTACCAATCAGCTTGATTGTGTTAAAATAATAGTTCATCTACGTATCCATCGTTTATATGGAGTTCCTTTACCTGCGGTTTATTCTGTTGAGCTGTCTACATGACAGACCAGATGTTATTACCAATAAGGTTTTCTGAGCGAAATATGCTGGCTGGTTGTCGGCCCAGTTAGCTTAAACGGAAAAGCATTGGCCTTGTAAGCCAAGGATCTGGGTTCGATTCCCAGCCTGGGCATTTTTTCGCTCAGTTGGAAATATTCAGTTCGTATGATAACTTTACCAATCAGCTTGATTGTGTTAAAATAATAGTTCATCTACGTATCCATCGTTTATATGGAGTTCCTTTACCTGCGGTTTATTCTGTTGAGCTGTCTACATGACAGACCAGATGTTATTACCAATAAGGTTTTCTGAGCGAAATATGCTGGCTGGTTGTCGGCCCAGTTAGCTTAAACGGAAAAGCATTGGCCTTGTAAGCCAAGGATCTGGGTTCGATTCCCAGCCTGGGCATTTTTTCGCTCAGTTGGAAATATTCAGTTCGTAGAATTATATATTGAGACAGTGATTCTTTAGAGCAAGATTAATGGTTTGGCATTTTTACGTGCTTTTTTTTAACTTACAATTACTTCTGTTTGTATGTATGTGGCAGTCAAATCTTGTTACTAATTTTCCACTCACTTTCTGTTGATATAGATCTTTTAAATTTAGAATATATATGTATTCCTGGGGGCAATACAGGAAATAAACATTGATTTTTTTTTTTTTTTTTTTTACTCGATCTGTAATGGGGGAAACGGAGGACAAATTAAACTAAAAAAATATCACATGTCTCAAAAACCAAAGAAAATAAAATCTTGAAACTTGACATGCTTACAGTATAACTAAAATTAGTAAACATGTATTTCGGAATTTTACAAAATTCGACCACAAAAGGGGTCCTGCCGCCAAGCCATCCATTTTCGAAAGGCATTACTTAACATTACTTAAACTTAATGGTTACTTAATTATAGTTTGATTTCCTATGGAGTATCACTATCAGCTTCAACAATGAGTGTTTGTTGAAGAGCACTAATGGCAAGATTACCAAAATAGCTTGGCGAAATACAGCCGAATTTTGTAGTGCATTTAATATATATATATATTCTAAATTTTAGTGAATTTTAATGAAACCATAATTAAAAAAATACATTTATATTATTATAATATAGAGAATCATTTATTTAAGGCAAGCAAATTGAGTGACACTTCATCTGTTTAAATACAGTATGTATTAATATAACAACAAGGTGATGGTAAGATTTTAAATATTTCTATCAGAATATTATGCATATTCCACATTTGAACCTTTTATTGGAGTGTACGAAATATGCATCCGGTACTCATGAAAAATCTATATTTGAAAATAAATTAATAGCTAAGTATATTTTTATAAATTAATAAAAAAACACCAAAAAAAAAAACGAGTAACTTTTTTAATATCAATCACAATAAACTAGTTCAGAAATTAAAATTATATCTGTCAAATTCTTTTATGCATTACATTTCTACGATAATGCTGCACAATTATATTTGTAAAAAAATTCCTAAATACATCTGACAATAATAATACATGATAATTTGAATTCTAACTATTTTTGATTTGAATAAGTAAAGTTTAGTTTGACTCGCCTAAACATTTTTACTATCTTCTATCTTTAGAAGAAGAAAGTATTGGATTCGTGAAAATTTTTGAATTCCAGTTTTCAACGGATTTACACGTTTTAGAGGTCAGAGATTCCAAAAAAACATATTTTTACAAAATATCTGTCTGTGAGTTTATATGACTGTCCGTTCTTCCGCCCGTCCACCTGGTCTGTCTGTATGTATGTATGTGACGCAAATGTTGTGGGCGTTCTATCTCAAGAAATAATGCACAGAATTTAATAAAAACTTATAGTCATGCACCTGATATAGATTGGTCTTGACCAGTTTTGGGGGCAAATCGCTCAACAGGTGGCGCTGCTATGCAGTATTTTTAAAGATTTTCATCAAACTTTGGATTCGGTTAATACTTGATATCAATTGGTTCTATTTACGTTTTGATGTCAATCGCCCTGTAGGTGGCGCTTCTGTGCTGATTTTTTCCCCGATTTGCCTAATAGAGAGAGAGATCTCAACAACTAATGCACGAATTTTCATCAAACTTCAGATTCAAATATACCTTGACAAATATTATTGCTGATTATGCTTTGGTGAAAATCGGCCAGCAGGTGGCGCTGTTATGCTGCATTTTTTCCGATTTCCACAAAAGTCCTATTTCAAGAACTAATGCAGGTAATTTCATACCTTTAGAATCCTCACGATGGGCACAGTTTGCCATTTAATTTTGGCACTGTGATAGCGAATTTTGAAGTAGTAACATGTATCCTTCTATATATAAAAAAAAGTTTTGATTTGGAAATGGACCAATGAAAATCTGCGTAGATATTCCGGGTAGATCGGCATCCAATTTGAATGCTTAAGCATGGCCTTTCATAGTTAATATTAAAAAAACTGTTGCATACAAAAATATGAAAATCGGTGGTATTATAGAGAAATGTTTGATAAACACGCTCATGCAGACAGTTTTCAAATCGAAGAATTATTTTAAGAGATATTTAATGCCAAAGTTGGACAAAATCGTTCCATTAAAAAAGTTTTATAGGAGCAAAAACTGTACTTAGGAATTTAATCATTTTTAGATAATTTTATGCGTCAGAATTTCCCGGTGTGCAGACTGCATTTAGTATTTTAATTTGACTCATTTTTTGAGGTTTTATTTCTATTTTAAATTCAAATTTTCGGCATTTCGAGAGATATTTTTTACAAAATTTAGAAAATTGTATTAATTTAAACTGTTGCCAACTGTATAAACAGCTCAAGCAATAATGTTTGCTTCAAATTAAAAATTTATTTTAAACGTGACTATTATAAACAGAAAATATAAAAAGCAGGAACTCATTGAAAATTACGTCATAAAAACTATACTTACACGTGAATTTCAAAACAGAAAGAATATTGTAAAATAATAAATTCATTAACATGCGTTAGAAGTCTTAAATAGGAGAATTTGCGTCACATTTACATCACATTGCACTTATCACGTAAAATGAACAAAAAATAATATTGCAAAACAGTTTAAATTTAAAAATTGCGCGAGACATTAATTTGATATTTTAAGATGATCATAATATTTCATTTCTAACAAGAGTATTTTTGCGTGAATATTAAAAAGAGAAAGATAGAAAATGGTAAATAGATAGAAAAATAGATAGATAGAAAATAGATAGAGAAAGAAAGTTTGGTGAAAATTACGTCAGATTATAATTGTCAGATTCAAAATATAATTCAATCTTCCGAAATCTTTTTAAAGCCGATCAAATTAGCGTGCTGTTAGAGTCTGCGGTGTCTTAACGGGGGTTGACGAGCGTAGCTCGTAGGGGGCAGAGCCCCCTAGTGAGATAGAAGAAAGTTTTGGGATTGCCAAATATCCCACTTGTATATGTTACCGTTAAAGCATATAATTCAGTTATTTCGTAAAATACCTAGTTATTTCTGGATTTCCTAATTACTGGATCCCACGACTTAACTAACAGATATTTTATAGAATAACGATTGCCTAATCGTTAAAGTGAAAAATGAATAATTTGACATTAAAACAAGTACGATTTCTTTTATAATATGATGAAGTTGATTGACCGGTTATTATAGAATAGGTTGAAGGTGCATTTTTGAAAATGTGAAGTGATCGTAAGTGTAAATTCAAAAACATTACAACAATAATCCAGATACATCCGTTTCCTGTAAAGCTCATCAGGCAATAATACAATCAATTTTTCCATGGAAAATTACTTTGTTTTTTGAAAGAAGAGGACAATAGATGGAATAATAATTGGTAGAACCCCATACACAGCAATACTCTTTTTAGCTATTACCAGTCCAAATATCAGAGGCGAGGTGTCTTCAATCTGCGTAATTTAATAGCGCCAAAAATACGTCCATCAGGAGCCAATTCGCCAATCATGAATTATTCATTAGACTAGGGCAGATATTAAAATTTGAACGAGATAAACGCCAAACACAGCAACCACATTTGGTAATCAATCAAAAAGTTAAATAAAAAGGCAAACCTATCATTGCATCATAAGTCTAACTGAAAGGATAATTAATGACCAATTTCTATTTGCAGGTCGAAGTGAAAATGCAATTTATGTGTCTTTTAATGATTATACAAGCGCCAGAAAGCTTAAATTAAATTTTTGATCTCTAGATTACACAAACAGATTTGCAAACATGCAGGGAAAAGAATTGTACATAAATTAGAAATAAAGGGAAATCACTTTTGAATGATATCTTTTAACAGAAGAACGAAAAGATGTTTACCTAATAAACTGTCAACAAAAGAATATTCATGTGGGCATAACGATTTGCAATAATTTCGAAATAAAGATAACTCATTTTTGAATGTATGTGTTAACAGCAGAAAGGGAAAATAAATTTAAAAAAGGGATTAATTTTGAATGAAAATATAACACAAATATGTGGCCTCGCTATATATACCACCCCTTTAGCAAAGTTGTAAAAGAAAGGCTTAACTTGGTCCAGCACAGATGCGCATACCTGCAATAAACATAACAATAGAAAGTATTATCTTTTTAAGGTATCGGAAGATCCCCAACTATATAAAGATAACAAAAAATCAAAGTGCACATGTATATGAATAGATATGCATTTTTTGCATAAAAATGGGTACCATGAAAATTAGTCGTATACATCACATTTAGTTTTGATTTTTTTTTATTCAGAAACCATAAAAATTCGTCTTTTTGAAACAGTCATAATGTTCAAATGCCCATAAAATTGACTAGTCGGATGTATTTTTTTTTGTTATTTTCCTTTAAAAATAAAAAATAATAGAAAATAATTAAAAAATACTTAGTTACTCCATCGACCCATTTCGCAAAATTATATAAATCCCCAATCTACTCGCCAAATTATACAAATTGACATAATTTTTATTTTAAATAACGAAAGAAAAAAGAAAATAGTATAACATTAATAAATATACAAATAAAACGTCGAAATAAAAATCACTTGATGACGTAAAGACGTGTAACTTGCTTAAAGTCAAGTGAATGTGACATTTATCAACCATTATTGGCATTTCATCTTATAGTTTTGTGATAGATTTTTGGTCGACAGGATAACTAAGTAGTACCAAAAATACATATGTAACTGGTATTCAAAAACGAGGATTTCGCCAAATTTTCGTAAAAAAAAAAAAAAAAAAAAAAAAAAAAATCACGCCAAACCGGGTGCGTATATGGCATCTGGCCAAATATTAAATGATGTAACAAACGATGACATTTAATTCCAACTTCAAAGCAATGTTATAATTTACCACTCGAAAAATTTAAAAAAATGCTAACTGGCGAGTTGAAAAATAGTTATTGGCGAGATTTACACCCGGCTAGCTTAACAGTACCAAGAATTATTTGCGACAATGCTTTTATGTAGTATTATTCGAAAAAAAAAAAATTGATTTTTTAAAATCGAAATGGAAAACTTTCAGCACAGATGCCACATACGGTCCCATATTGGCGCTATTTTTTTCTGACGCCAATGTCATATACGCAACGGATACTTAACGGGCGCCAAAGTATGATTATTTTGCTCGATTTGATAAGCCGGATGTTGTTGTTTATGCTGTTTATCTTTTCCCCAAATTAACGTCGGAAAAAAATCGCGCCAATATGGGGTCGAACATGATATCTGGGCCAAACTTTCATACGAAAAGCGAAGGGATCAGAGCGTATTTATTTATGGCAGTTACATGACTTGACTATTATAATATAGATGAAATGATGGCGATAAAATAATATTTGGCGACTTATCACCTGTACCTGGCTAATATTAAAGTACCAAAATGGCACCAGGAATATAAAAAGCGAAGATGTTCGCCCGGAACTCTTGATGATAGTCACATGACTTAGGCTATTGTTATAGAAATTGTTTTAAAATACCGGGAGACAAAGACTCTGTACACTGAATTCCTTTTACTTTTATCTTCTTTTCAAACGTTTAACTGATCCTCTTTAATCAAACACGAAAACAACCATTGGTTGTCTTAACAGCAACTGATTCGGTCTTAAATTTTTGAAATCAAAGGAAATTGAATGGAAACCCGTTTACAGGGAGATCTGCACAGCTTTTTTCAGTATAATTCAATCTTCTATAATATTTTTTAAACCGATCAGATTAGCGTGTTTTTAGATTCTGCGGTGTCTGAACGGGGGTTGGCGAGCGTAGCTTGCAGGGAGCAGAGCCCCCTAGTTATTTATAAAATTATAATTAAACTAGGGGTTCTGGCCCCTGCAAGCTAAGCTCGTCAACCCAACAATTACCAACTTTAGTCATTTGCTTCTTTCCCCTCTCCCTCTCCACACACATACACACTAAGGGAAAAATTATGTGGGTTATTTTACTCAAAAATGTTTGAGCCCACCGAGTATTTTCGAAACGTTGGCGCTACTGAAAAATAGCATAACTTGATATGCAAGTCATCTTTTATGCCAACAGGAATTCAATATCTAGCACTGTTATTATATCTATATATTATATAGTTATTCATATTTTTTTTATTTTACATACTGGTTTCACATGTTCTTATCTTGTTCATCTTTAGAATTTTACCATTTGTTCATATATTTGTGATGTCATCTTTATTATATATATATATTCCAATAATAATGAAAAATCAAATAAGCAAATGTAAATAAAGAAATATTATAGTATACACATATTTGAAAAGATTAAAACTTCTGTATGAATGCACAGCCTAATCTGTACATATATTTGCAAACTTTATTCAATTATCCAAAACTACGTTTTAAGTTTGACATAAAACAAGAAAATGCAAGTTAATTAATAAAGATAATAATTTTAGTCTGACTGTGAGTCTGCCGACTGCTATCCTGTTTGAAAAATGCAAAAAGTGAATATGTTGCATAAATGTCATAAAAATGTCTCAGTAATATCTAAAAATCTAAAATGTGCTTGAATTATATTAACAATTTAGTATTTATCAATGTAACTTAACAACAGTAATACCTGACTTAAAAAAAATGAACTAAATAACAATTCAACTTGCATGTAAAAGGCTCTGATGTGTAATATCAGGCGATTAAGAATAGGTTTAAGAACAAAATCCTATCAAGACGACTGAATTAAAATTATGGCTGGTGTCTAAAAGCGAGAGTGAATGAAAACATAAATAAAGTGACATACACGTATAATTACTATATTTTACTTTTATATCAACTTGTAAGCAATTGTGGCAGTAATGAAATTCAATGAACTTGAAAAACATTAAATGTAGAAGCTAGGTGAACCTTGTTGAAAAAGAATTTCCAAATTAGTGCTGTTGAAACGAAGAAGTAAGTACACTAGGCAATATGACAATATAGAAAGCAAGTGTGTAAAAAAAAATCGTATTCTTGTTATTGTGTAAAACAAAAATTGGAGGACCTCTGTACGTCATAAGTATCCCAATGACATTACCTAAGTATAGAATGTAAGTTCCTTTAAAAAGGTCAATTTTGTATCCACTCGAAATTTGCAGTGAAGTAATATATTTTATATCAATTTTATGGATAAGATATCTACATATAACTGGCAACTTCTGTCCAAATTTGGTCATAAATTTAAACATTACGCGGTTGGAAAACTTCATGTGCTCTTCATTGTAATTTTCCTCTATAAACAAAAACATTTTCAAACAAGTTCACATTTCTTTAAATTGTAAATGTTGTTGCCGTTGCATATTGGTGCAAAAGTTTATTTATAGGACTAACTTAAATTCTGCTGACTTCGATAAAAGAAATATGGTACTTGAAATAAAATTTCAAAAAAAAATTATTTAGACTTATTAAGCTAAAACAAAATCTAAAAACATGGGGAGGCAGATAAAGACAGACAAATTAAGTGGAACGAAAAGGTAATAATCTAAACTTTAATTATATCAAAAATTGAGTTTAATCGTGCTTTATCATATAGCTTTTCCTATATTAAAAATGATAAAATATTAAAAAATACAGAGTTTTCTTGGACATTAAATATGAAATAACAGCTGATATGTGCAAAATTTATACATATAATACGATAAAGTCCATATTTTGTTTGGAAGCGTCCATAATCGAGCAGTATATTTTATTCCGCTTCAAGTAGCAGATTAAACAACTATATTCAAATTGATTGATTCATTCCCAACTAAGAAGTACCAACTTTGCACTAGTCTATGGACAATACAAGCAGGGTTCTCGCTGGCTTTTAACCAACATTAGCGATTTGGCGAATAAGAAATAAAAGACAGTAGCCAAATGAAAAGAAATGTTAGTGAAATAGATTCGGCGTGATACACTGAAAAATCTATTTTTAACCCCTTATTGTATCCTTTTTTTCGAATATGTTCTAAAATAACCTAATTTTTTGTAATTACTTATAAAATAGAAACTCTGCTATCCGAAACAGAAACTATTAAAAATAAACGCATTCTAAATGTCTCTTAAATGTGCAAATTTTTCAGACATTATAATAGCACACTAAATAAAAATTCGAAACGGCTATCTTTAATTTACCTTTCTGAAAATATATACTAAAAATTGCTATGAGATTTCGAAAAAATTGACCAGCCAATGCTATTTTACCTACAACTAATAAATAATATGGTAAATGGATAATTTTAACAGCACATTACAGCCAAACTTTTCCCTATTTACACTTCATGCGAGTAATTTTGTTTGTGTCTTTACCAGCGTGACGCCGGCTCACAAATACTAAATAACTGATAATAAATATCTATCACAAAATTCTTTCTGTGTCTTTGACTGTTGCTAAACGGAATTGGCATTAAGTCAATATCTCTATAAACAAAGCAATGTAAATGCACGCTGCGATTAAACATGTAAAGCGACATCAATCGTTCTGAAGCGCAGACTGTATTGGCAGACACACACACACATACACAAATGTCGCAAAAATTGAATATCCGCTATTTGGCGAGTCTCATTGTTCGTTTATTCGCCATATGAAGCATTTTGTCGTGATTTGGTGCAATGGCGACTGGCAGCGAGAACCCTGCAAATTTATTTATATCAAAACCAATTGCAGGGTACTAGGCCCTCACTATTAAGCTACAACAGGTAAAAAAAAATCCCTGCCGGCTCTGGCCTACAGGCGGAGGTAGATTTCGATGTTAAGTACTAAATTCACCAACAAAACTTAAATCAAGATTAGAGATAAACCCAGTTCCTTCACTAAGAATGAACTTTAGGGAGCTAAACATTTTGTGAAAATTTTAATATACATGAATACACACACGCATGTATATGGGATGGGTTTAAAAATGGCTAAAACAAATTCAGAGAACCCCAAAGTATTAAAATATGTTAATATTTCCCTAGTCGGTTTTTTATCATGTTTTAATACGTTTCTTCAAACTCACATGACGTTACATATTCACCTGCTGAGGTCCATTATATTTCTAATATGACGCAATTTTTTTTTTTTTTTTTTTTTTTTTTTTTTTTTTTTTTTTAATTCGTCAAACTATTTATTTCATTTTGAGCTTCCATGCTGAAATCTTGCTCTAGAAAACTTATGACGTAATATTCAATTTGTTTTCAATTCGTCAAACTATTTATTTAATTTATTTTTTCACGTGAAATTCTTGCAATAGAAAAGCAATTGTTGTGGTGAAAATTTTATTTATTTATTTTTTTTTTATTGTTGGCAACTGCTATAACGAAAAATATTTATTTTTTCCTGTCATTGTTGTGTAAGAGCTGGTTTTATCAGAATCTTTTAAGACGGTATTCAAACTTTTTACCACCAACCACCCCATTTCCATTCCCTTGGGACGATTTTGCCCATTTTAAATCCCGCCGAGATATTAGCCATCTCAAAGTTGTTGGCGAGTTTGAAACGATCCGTGCATAATTGCGACTTTTATCGTGCGGACAAAATTTAGTACATACATACATATATATATATACTTTTTAAGTGGGGGTGGTTTTGGGTTCCTAGGGTCCTATAATGAAAAGTTATCAAGGAATTTTTCAAAAGTCGCACCATGGTAACGACTGCAATAGGTAGTATTTCTTACGAAACTACCTAAAAACATTGCGCTAGGATAAACTTTTAAAAATCGACTTTCTGTCAGCTAGAATCGAGAAATCCCACATCCTGCGACACCGGTGATCATTGTACTGCCGTTCTCTCTGCGACGAACTTTTGATTGTAGAGTGGACCCTTTTCAGGGCCTTTTGTCACCCATATCAAGTTCATGGTGTATCCTACCATTATTTAAGCAGCATATATTTTTCGCGCACAGAACTCTGCACCCTGCAACCACTATCTTTTCCCTAATTTCTCTCTCCTGCTATTTTTAACATCTCTTTACTTTATTTTATTTTTACTTATTTATAAAAATTCTCAAAAAAACTTGCGAAACAAAAAAAAAATATATAAAATTGTTAAAAGTATATGTATTCTTTTTTTTTTTTACATTTTACTTAAAAATTCCAAAAATATATCTTTCTATTGTAAAGACGTACTTGAACTTTCTACTTAGATTTTTTTTTATTTATTTATTATATTTTTTAGAAAGATACCATTTTGAAACGAAAGTTCTGAAAGAAATCCTGTTATTCAAATGAAAAAGTCTTCTTACGAGAGCTTTTACCACTAAAAATGAATATTTTTTTCATGTTGTAAAGAAGACGAAAAATCGCACAGAACTCTGCACCATGCAACCACTCTCTTTACCCTAATTTCTCTCTCCCGTTATTTTTCACATCTCTTTATTTTATTTTTACTTATTTATAAAAATTGTCACAAAAACTTGCAAAATAAAAAAAAAAATTATAAAATTGTTGAAAATATATATAATTTTTTTTTTTTTTTTTTTTTTTTTTTAACATTTTATTTAAAAATTCCAAAAATATATATTTCTGTTCTACACATGTTCTAGAACTTTCTACTTAGATTTTTTTTAAATTTATTATATTTTTGTGGAGAGATGGCATTTGGAAACGAAAGTTCTGAAAGAAATCCTGTTACTAAAATGAAAAAGTCATCTTACGAGTGGTTTTACCACTAAATTGTACATTTTTTCTCTATTTTTTCATTTAAAAATATAAACTCAGACAAAATCGAGTTAAACATACAAAATCATACAAATTTAACGTTCATTTAACCCCATGCGCGATTTTTTATTTGGTTTCGAAAAAATTATATATGATTCTTTGAAAGGTTTATTACACAGGAAAAATAATGAAAGAAAATCAGAAATACATTTTTAGCTCACAAGCTATCAAAGCGTGAGAGCTTATGTGCCCGCCAGTTCTGTATGTGCGTGCGTATGTACGTATGTACGTATATACGTACGTAACGCGATAACTCTTCATAGAAACATCCCATTTTCTTCAAATTATTTTTCGAGTTTCATTCTGATAAGGCGCTTCCCTGATTAGTTTTGGGGGTTCATTGGTTAAGGATAAAGGGGGAAAAGTGGGGTTAGCTTTCCCCCCATTAATTCAGATAAATGAGTTTTTCATGCAGAATTATTCGATTTGCTCCGAATTTGGTAAACCGGTTTATTATGTTAAGGAACTTCCCTGATTAGTTTTGGGGGTTCATTGGTTAAGGATAAAGGGGAAAAGAAGTGTTAGTCCACTCACCCCCACCCCTCTTAATTCAGATAAATGTATTTTTCATGCAGAATTATTCGATTTTCTCCGAATTTGGTATACCGGTTTATTATGTTAAGGAACTTCCCTGATTAGTTTTGGTAGTTCATTGGTTAAGGATAAAGGGGGAAAAGGGCTGTTAGTCCGCCGCCCCCCCCCCCCATCTAATTCAGATAAATGGGTTTTTCATGCAGAATTATTCGATTTGCTCCGAATTTGGTATACCGGTTTATTATGTTAAGGAACTTCCCTGATTAGTTTTTGGTGTTCATTGGTTAAGGATAAAGGGGGAAAGGGGGTTAGTCCACCCCCTTAATTCAGATAAATGGGTTTTTCTTGCAGAATCATTCGATTTGCTCCGAATTTGGTATACCGGTTTATTATGTTAAGGAACTTCCCTGATTAGTTTTTGGTGTTCATTGGTTAAGGATAAAGGGGGGTTAGTCCACCCCCTTAATTCAGATAAATGGGTTTTTCTTGCAGAATCATTCGATTTGCTCCGAATTTGGTATACCGGTTTATTATGTTAAGGAACTTCCCGGATTAGTTTTTGGTGTTCATTGGTTAAGGATAAAGGGGGAAAAGGGGGTTAATCCACCCCCTTAATTCAGATAAATGGGTTTTTCTTGCAGAATCATTCGATTTGCTCCGAATTTGGTATACCGGTTTATTATGTTAAGGAACTTCCCTGATTAGTTTTTGGTGTTCATTGGTTAAGGATAAAGGGGGGTTAGTCCACCCCCTTAATTCAGATAAATGGGTTTTTCTTGCAGAATCATTCGATTTGCTCCGAATTTGGTATACCGGTTTATTATGTTAAGGAACTTCCCTGATTAATTTTGGGGATTCATTGGTTAAGGATAAAGGGGGAAAAGGGGTGTTAGCCCACCCACCTTAATTTATATTTAAAAAATCAGAAAAATCAGATGAAAAAATATCAGAGATACATTTTTTATATAATACGTCAATATATTCTACTGTTGCACATCTGCAATATAAGTAAAAACTACTGTCGTGTGTCTGTTTTACGCTAAAATATTGCAAATTAGGAAATATTTTAATAAGTATGTCTCCAAACATCTTATTTTATATAATTATTTATTTTATAAAACTTAACATTTAACCCTTTAATTCCCATGATAGAATACGTCCTAGAAATGATGTAGTTCAGAGAATCTGACATTATACCAGAAAGTTTAAATAGTTCATTTCGATTTATATAAATACGAAATGTCTGTTGTTAATTAAAGCAGGTTTTGCTATTTTAATTTCTTGTTGTGAATTACGTGTAAACGAATAAAAAAAAGTCTATTAAATTCAAAATACTGCTGTTTGCATATATGCAAAATTGCGCACTAAAGGGTTAAGGTTATTATCACGGGCCTGGGAAACGCCGGGCAGGTCAGCTAGTTTCCAATAAGAAATACTTACATATATATTTTTCAACTGTTGATATAAAATAGTATTTGCCAGAATAAATATCTGGAAATACATGTGATGAAAGTCACTCAAAAGCTAAAACATAAGAAAAATAATTCATTCATGTACCATGAAAAGTTATTAATGAATCGAAGCGAAATAATGTTTTCCATTTACAGAAGATAAAGAAACACTCAAATTTATATTAAATTTTCTACTTGATGACTTTAAATTAAGAATATTAATTAAACATCAAGAATCGAACTAATTACATTTTTTTAATCTTTTATTATTCTCAAAAATATATAATTTTTTTATGCTGTTTCATTATATTGGAAATTTTAAATGTGATAAAAATTAATTTTCATAAGCAGAACAAAAATCATTAAAGTATAAAAAGCAGAATAATTTGAAAATAAAAGTAACTAAAATTCGACAAGGTTTGATTTCATTTTTTCTAAGCGTAGGGAAAAAAAGTCGGAATGGAAGTACAATATGAAATATTTCAGAAAAGGATAGATTAGATTTATACAGTAGTTTAAATATATTATATATGAAATTCATGCAGGTGATTTAAGAATCAACTTGTTTCTGAAATTTGTTTCCGAAGTTAGTTTGATTTCTTATATTCATTTATATTGTTTCGGGTTTGCAGGGCTCCCACAGTTTTCTTTTTTTTTTTTTTTTTTTTTTTTTTTTTTAACCAGTTTTTCTGGGGAAAGTTTTTCGTCGTAGGTTTTTATTTGTATTAAATATACCTTCCATGTACGTTTCTTCAAAACTTCTAAAAAATTTAAAAAGAAGATTTTCTTGCAAAAAAGGTCTTTACTCAAAGATGGGAGGCCTGGGTTTACATCCTAAAAAGCTCCACAGATCTTGTTTTTGTATTACATATCTAATTCATTATTTGTTATCTGATTCATTACAGTGTCATTAATGATATCGGAAATTACCGACCTCCATGGGCATTTTCTTTGCGAATGAGGGCTTTTGTTTTTGCCTTTTGGCAACAATAACTATGTTTTTTTAGAACGAAGAATGATTTGAATTGAGATACGGGTTTTTTCCCCCATTAAACATATAAATATAGGATTCGATATTATTTATAAAATTAAGAAATATCCTCTTCATTTTGATATATCATCTCATGAAAGTCACTAAATGCCGAGTCTGTTCTCGAATAATCAGAGTTCTGATTCAACGAAGATGACCTACTTTGGATCGGTAAGTGTTTCTTACTTACACTTATAGCAATAACATAAGAATAGCAGGACATAATAAATTGTGTATCCGACAAATATAATCAACTTTTGGAAAAGTTATTCATATCGCAGATTTTAGCAAAGGCAATTTATCACGCGTTTGTCGAGATAAATGTGAGATTAGCAACAGACGTGAAGAATGTTAAATTTATAAAAAACATTGTATGTATTTTCAAAAAATTCTCGTGAGTAAAGCCATGTATGTAATTATGAAATTTAAGTAAAAGTACAGTCGTGGAAAAAAAAAAAGTAAACACCCCTTACTAACTCTGCAAAGAAAAAAAATCGTCGAAGAAAGTTACTGGTACCACGCGATTGGTAATAAAGTCTGCTTTTAAATGATGTATATAAAATTTGCTTAGGGGGGGGGGGGGGGGGGCATCTAAATACTAAAACGAACCATAACATTGTTTTTTTTTTTATAGCAGTACACAATTCTGACAGTAAATGAATTCTACACCCTTCAATTAGCCTAAAACAAATTTTTATGCAAATCATACGATAAGCTTCCGAGAAATTAATTATTTTAGAACGAGCGTGTTTTGGGGGCTGTATCCAAATTGAAGTTCGTTGCATAATTGTGGACCAAGAGAGCCCCCCATCTTGTTCAAGGCATGTTAAGCGCTACTCCAACAGTCATTGAAGACTGCTAGATTACAGGATAGCAGAAGAAATTTCATAATATCTAATCACTTCTATCATAGACGGCCCTTAAACCATCATTTTGCCCTTTTTTTAAAGCATAATTTGAAAACTACTTGGGAGAAAAATGTGAAAGTTTGGATTTCCATAAAGCAGGACTTAATAAATCTAAATCCATCAAAAAATTGTAGGTTGCAATTGATAATTTTTTCGAATATTAAGTTCGTAATTTATAATTCATATCATAAAATTATAAAATTTGCAAATTCTGCGTATTTATGTTTGGGTATATTAGTATTATTGCTACACGAAAAATTATCATATCAGTAGTATAATTTCAGGCAATATTAATAAAAATATGAAAATGTAATTTAACATTAGAAGCACAAAATTTTGAATGTTTATAATTCCAAAACTTTTCATACAAATTACTTCAAATTTAGTGTCTAGGCATAGTGTGAACCGAAGATTTGAAATATCTCGTTAAAATTGTGTATTCCTATTGAAAAAATGAAGTTTGGGTTCATTTTAATACATAGATGCCCCCTAAGCAAATTTTATATACATAATTTAAAAGTAGACTTTATTTCCAATCGTTCGATACCAGTAATTTTCTTCTACGATAATTTGTTGAGGGGTTTGTAGGGGGTGTTACTAATTTTTTTTTTCCACGACTGTACGATTGTGGGATATGGTCTTAGATCTTTTAATTGTCTGACATTGATTTTTCGTCGAATTTAAATCTAAAAAGTTAGTATTAAGCTTAAGTTTGTTAGTTAATGGGAAGACGTCGTTTATTATACGTCACATTATTTTTATACCCTGCTACCATTTCCCATGCGTTACAGCGAAAGAACTTTCTCAATACTTAATCAAATTTTTTCCTAAATACAAATATCTATTAATTGTCAATAAAACATTTCAGCTGCGTAATTGAATTCATAAATGAATTAGTAAGAAGATAATTTTTAATTTTAATGTTAAAGTTAATGCTGTTAATTTTTCCTATTTGCCTATAAAACAAGTTTGCTGAACATCACAATGTTTAATTTAGAATTGATAGTACTCGAAAATCAGATATTCCAGCTTCAAAAAAATTATTAATATATTTTAGAAACTACTCCGAAACGTTTTCGAAAATCAGTGACAGTAAAATAAACTATTTTTACAATCGCTTCTTTAAATCTGAAATAATTGGTTTCTCAGTACATAAAGATAAAACTAGCTGGATGTGCAAATCCCAAAAATTTCTTCTATCTTATACATCTTAATGTTTCAAAAAGTAGTTACGCATGTTAATACTTCAATATTATTAGTTCAATACTATACCAACTTTGATTTTCATCTTGAATTTCTGCTTAAGTCAATTAAACGGACTAAAAACGAGTTAATCTATGTCATGATATTTGTTAAAATTAATATTTTTTCCATATTCTGTTGTTATCAGCTATTTGCGAATAGCCGGTTAGCAGGAAGCGAGATCTCGCCACTGCACGAGCCGCCGATGGACAATAGAACTACGAAAAATCAAGAAAAGTATACAAAAATCGCTATCACAGAGCTCCTTTACCACGCAATATTTCCAAATTCAAGGAGGACCGAAGCCAAAAATATGCACAAAAAATTTGGTTCAATTGTATGCATAATTTTATACACTTTTCGATGGTACAATAAAGAAAGTGCCACAAACATAGCTATAACAGCGCCCCTCTTCCGCAGATTTTTTTCAAACTCAGGGAGGACTTGCTTGACATAGCCAGAAACAAACACAAAAAATTTGGTTCAGTTATATGTATAACTTCATACACTTTTCGATGGTACAAAAGTGAAAATGGTACAGACATCGCAAATAATAGCGCCCCCTTCCGGCGGAATTTTTCCAAATTCAGGGAGGACCTTCGTGCCATGACCAAAATCAAACACAAAAAATTTGGTTTAATTCTATGCAAAACTACAAACACTTTTCGATGGTACAATATCCAAAATGGCACAAAAATCGCTGTTACAGCGCCATCTACCGGCGATTTTTTCCAAATTAAGAAAGGACATGTTTGCCATAGCAAAGAACTTAAAAAAAAAATTTGGTTCAACTGTATGCATAACTTCATACAGTTTTCGATTGTACAATATTCAAAATGGCACAAAAATCGCTATTCCAGCGCCCCCTACAGGCCAATTTTTTCCAAATTAAGATAGGACCTGCTTGCCATAGCTAAGAACGTAAAAAAATTTTTTTGGTTCAATTCAATGCATAACTTCATAAACTTTTCGATGGTACAATATTCAAAATCGCACAAAAATCGCTATTACAGCGCCCCCTACCGGCAAATTTTTCAAATTAAGGAAGGACCTGCTTGCGATAGCCAAAAACTTAAGAAAAATGGTTCAATTCTATGCATAACTTCATACACTTTTTGGTGGTACAATGGCGACAGACACTTTCTATAAACATGTTTTTGGGGATCTCTGGCCCCTAAAACGTGTAAATCGTCGAAAACCGGAAGTCGAAAAAATTTCGATTACAATACTTTCTTCTATTGAAGATTGAAGTAAGTAAAAATGCTGATAAGATTCATGGGACACTCAGAAGAGTTTATTGTACATTTTCGTTTTGTGGTTATATTATATTTTCGTATGCTCAAAAACACTGCCTTTTTAGGTGCGTTCGTAATTATATAAATACGTAGTACCTATAGTCGTCGTTCAGTCCATCTGTCTGTTAGTCCGTCCGACAGAGTAGAACTACCCAACTGAATGGTCTGAAATTTTAAATATATAATTTTTGCAATATTCTGTCGAGTCATTTCGAAATTTTATGAAAATCGGATGTATGGTTTAATTACAGGGACAGTCAAAAGTTTCCCGTTACATTACGACCAATGGGAAAAAATTATTTCAAGGGTATTTTAATGATGTCACATCATTTAGAGCAGAATACAATTGACATGCACTTATGAAGAGCACTAAAATATACATTCGGTGCAATATGCGGGGCAAAAAATATTTATAAAACTAATTATAGTACGAACTCACCTCATTTCATTGGTGTGTAATTTCCAACTTGTTTACAGATTGTATTTTCCGCAACAAACGTCCGACCCAAATGGTACACACTTTTTTTCATTTCGAATTTACCCGTTGATTTTTCAATCATTTTGCTTCTTTTTAAGGTCATTTGTACACGGGTATGATTCCAGTAAAGAATCATATGTTTCGGAACAATAGAGGAAATCTTTGACGAAATATGCAAAAAGAAAATATGATTACATATTATAATGCTATATTTATGCTTAAATATACAATATACAGGATGTACAGAAATGAATATCCCAACTTTACAGGGCTATAAAAAGAAAACAAAAAAGTACATCTTGATGTTTATCGGAATTCAAAAACAACGGTTGAAAGTTTAAATTCAACACCACATTTATAAGTGTTCAATATGAGCCCCTCCAGAAAGAAGAACGATATCAAGGCGGTACAATATCGAGATTGTACGATGACTCATCCCACCCTTTTCTCAGTAATGCAGGTCTTTTCAAATAATAAGCTACGTTCAGTACAGCTAATTAAACTACATATTCGAGACTCCATAATTCATTTACTTAATTTTCCTGTTATTATGTTTCAAATTTTTTTTTTTTTAATACGCTGTATACAGGAGTAAATACAGCAACTCTACAAATATAGTATGTAATGGAGCTTATGGTAAATAATACTTTTTTATATTCTTACAAAATACGCTAAATAAATATTTTTAAATTAGCACGATTTTTCAATAACACTTACTTTCACAGAATTGTTACATTTCATTCTAAAATCTCCGTACAAGATAAAATTGACTCAATGCCTTTTATGTAATATTTCTATCTAATATCTATCATTCTATCAGTAGTTTTTGATTTATTGATTATATAATTGAAAGTTCTGATATGAAAGAGATACACTGTACTTGAATTCCGCACCTTTAACGAAACCGTTAATAAATATTGAAAACGTACTTTAAACAGAAATGTTAAAATTCATTCTAAAATCTCCGTACAAAATAACATTGATTTACTGCTTTTTATGTGATTATTTGTTTCTAACATTAATCATTCTGTCAGTAGTTCTAGATTGATTATATGATTAAAAGTTCTGATGTGAAAGAGGTACACTGTACTTGAGTTCTTCATCATTTAACGAAGCCGTTAAGTGTCTTTTTTGAAAAATTGCTTTTTTAAACTATGCTTGTGGCGTTGCCTGGAAATAAGCGAAAGAATTATGTGGATATGCTTCATGTAAAAAACGGTGCTTAGTTTAATAAATTCAGGAATAATGTTTGGAGACTGACAGAAGGTTTAAAAAAAAAAAAAAAAAAAAAAAAAAAAAAAAAAAAAAAGCAATTTAACAAATTACAACGACCATTTGGAAAATGATTTTTTCAAAGACTAAAATTTAAGACACAAAAAATCGCACGGCGTTGATCCTACATTACGTACGCCATGTATTAAATGATAACATTCCTGGACCCATCGTGAACAAATTTTAAAAGAAATTTCAGTTTTACAATTTTCGGTACTGTAAATTTTTAAACTTCTACGGAGCTGATCATACATTACGTACGCCATGAATTAAACCTTAATAGTGTTATTTATTACACGTAAAAATTGCAAGATTTCCTGAAACTTGCGTATTATCCAAGCACATTGGCTGTATTACATTGGCTGTTCGGGAAAAGGCTTTTCTATCATCAGATTTCCAAAAAATCTCACGACCAATTTTAAATAAAATTTCATTCTTAAACTTTTAAATATCCCACAATATTACTTTTTATACCGTCGGATAGAGAAAAAAATGTACTTTTAAATGCAATTTGTTTGGAAGCTGTATCTCAATTTGTTTCTGATTTATTAATTTTTTTTGTAGTTTTTATTACTTTTTTGTCATAGTGGCAACACTCTGTTGTCCATCTTTGTTGAAACCAAAGGGAAATACAGATTACTGTATATACCAACCAGATAACGAATAAATTACAAAATACGCTAAATAAATATTTTTAAATTAGCACGATTTTTCAATAACACTTACTTTCACAGAATTGTTACATTTCATTCTAAAATCTCCGTACAAGATAAAATTGACTCAATGCCTTTTATGTAATATTTCTATCTAATATCTATCATTCTATCAGTAGTTTTTGATTTATTGATTATATAATTGAAAGTTCTGATATGAAAGAGATACACTGTACTTGAATTCCGCACCTTTAACGAAACCGTTAATAAATATTGAAAACGTACTTTAAACAGAAATGTTAAAATTCATTCTAAAATCTCCGTACAAAATAACATTGATTTACTGCTTTTTATGTGATTATTTGTTTCTAACATTAATCATTCTGTCAGTAGTTCTAGATTGATTATATGATTAAAAGTTCTGATGTGAAAGAGGTACACTGTACTTGAGTTCTTCATCATTTAACGAAGCCGTTAAGTGTCTTTTTTGAAAAATTGCTTTTTTAAACTATGCTTGTGGCGTTGCCTGGAAATAAGCGAAAGAATTATGTGGATATGCTTCATGTAAAAAACGGTGCTTAGTTTAATAAATTCAGGAATAATGTTTGGAGACTGACAGAAGGTTTAAAAAAAAAAAAAAAAAAAAAAAAAAAAAAAAAAAAAAAAGCAATTTAACAAATTACAACGACCATTTGGAAAATGATTTTTTCAAAGACTAAAATTTAAGACACAAAAAATCGCACGGCGTTGATCCTACATTACGTACGCCATGTATTAAATGATAACATTCCTGGACCCATCGTGAACAAATTTTAAAAGAAATTTCAGTTTTACAATTTTCGGTACTGTAAATTTTTAAACTTCTACGGAGCTGATCATACATTACGTACGCCATGAATTAAACCTTAATAGTGTTATTTATTACACGTAAAAATTGCAAGATTTCCTGAAACTTGCGTATTATCCAAGCACATTGGCTGTATTACATTGGCTGTTCGGGAAAAGGCTTTTCTATCATCAGATTTCCAAAAAATCTCACGACCAATTTTAAATAAAATTTCATTCTTAAACTTTTAAATATCCCACAATATTACTTTTTATACCGTCGGATAGAGAAAAAAATGTACTTTTAAATGCAATTTGTTTGGAAGCTGTATCTCAATTTGTTTCTGATTTATTAATTTTTTTTGTAGTTTTTATTACTTTTTTGTCATAGTGGCAACACTCTGTTGTCCATCTTTGTTGAAACCAAAGGGAAATACAGATTACTGTATATACCAACCAGATAACGAATAAATTACAAAATACGCTAAATAAATATTTTTAAATTAGCACGATTTTTCAATAACACTTACTTTCACAGAATTGTTACATTTCATTCTAAAATCTCCGTACAAGATAAAATTGACTCAATGCCTTTTATGTAATATTTCTATCTAATATCTATCATTCTATCAGTAGTTTTTGATTTATTGATTATATAATTGAAAGTTCTGATATGAAAGAGATACACTGTACTTGAATTCCGCACCTTTAACGAAACCGTTAATAAATATTGAAAACGTACTTTAAACAGAAATGTTAAAATTCATTCTAAAATCTCCGTACAAAATAACATTGATTTACTGCTTTTTATGTGATTATTTGTTTCTAACATTAATCATTCTGTCAGTAGTTCTAGATTGATTATATGATTAAAAGTTCTGATGTGAAAGAGGTACACTGTACTTGAGTTCTTCATCATTTAACGAAGCCGTTAAGTGTCTTTTTTGAAAAATTGCTTTTTTAAACTATGCTTGTGGCGTTGCCTGGAAATAAGCGAAAGAATTATGTGGATATGCTTCATGTAAAAAACGGTGCTTAGTTTAATAAATTCAGGAATAATGTTTGGAGACTGACAGAAGGTTTAAAAAAAAAAAAAAAAAAGCAATTTAACAAATTACAACGACCATTTGGAAAATGATTTTTTCAAAGACTAAAATTTAAGACACAAAAAATCGCACGGCGTTGATCCTACATTACGTACGCCATGTATTAAATGATAACATTCCTGGACCCATCGTGAACAAATTTTAAAAGAAATTTCAGTTTTACAATTTTCGGTACTGTAAATTTTTAAACTTCTACGGAGCTGATCATACATTACGTACGCCATGAATTAAACCTTAATAGTGTTATTTATTACACGTAAAAATTGCAAGATTTCCTGAAACTTGCGTATTATCCAAGCACATTGGCTGTATTACATTGGCTGTTCGGGAAAAGGCTTTTCTATCATCAGATTTCCAAAAAATCTCACGACCAATTTTAAATAAAATTTCATTCTTAAACTTTTAAATATCCCACAATATTACTTTTTATACCGTCGGATAGAGAAAAAAATGTACTTTTAAATGCAATTTGTTTGGAAGCTGTATCTCAATTTGTTTCTGATTTATTAATTTTTTTTGTAGTTTTTATTACTTTTTTGTCATAGTGGCAACACTCTGTTGTCCATCTTTGTTGAAACCAAAGGGAAATACAGATTACTGTATATACCAACCAGATAACGAATAAATTGCGGATTAAACCAATGAAAACGTTCAGATATGCTTTTGATTTCCTACCCTGACGAGAACAATAACCATTTTTCCAAATGGGTAATAAAGTTTACTGAATAGTAATATTACTCTCCAACAGCTATAAGTAAACGTATGTGTATTTTTTATTTTTTATTTATTAACCATTTAGAAATGGTTGTTGTTTTCGGTCGTGGGTGGGGCCAAATGATGCTCGCATTTTATTTTTTTTAACGAAATTCAACGATGTTCTTTACTTTTAGAAGAATTTTTATTTGAATAGGTAATAGAAAGGTATAAAAATCGTTAAAAATTGTTTGAATAGGTAATCGAAAGGCATAAAATCGTTAAAAATTGAAAAAGTTACAAAATGGGTAGGCGCAAATTATCAGATATGGGAAAATCCAAAGCCAAAAAGCGACACCGAAATGAAAATCGTCTTGCAAAGCAAAAATCGAGGTCTTCAACTCATTATGTAGGCCATGAAAATTGAGATCTTCAACTGATTATGTAGCCCATGAAAATCGAGATCTTCAACTGATTATGTAGCCCATGAAAATCGAGATCTTCAACTGATTATGTAGCCCATGAAAATCGATTACAGAATAAAAGACGAACGTGAAAAAGGATACAATCTGATATTTAATCGATTGACAGTAAAAGGCCATGTCTCGAGGGGCTCCAATCCACTAGCCACTGCGTTTTACAATCGGTCGAGTCTAACCGGGAAAAATTGAGCTCAACGTAGGTAATTTGTCGCAATCTGTGGATGATACGGTGGAACTGCTTTCGATTTGTAAACTATTTTTCTTCTCGAAACGGGACTTGGAGAGTTTATCGATGAAGGTTTTGGTCGTCTGAAGTTTGATCTTTGCGATCTGTTGTTGAAGAGGATACGACGGAATTTGGTGGACGAAATAAATTCGAAATGGTCGTTGTAATCTATTAAATTATTTTTTTTTTTTTCAAATTTGTCCTCTTCAGTCCCGAAGGTAACACAGCGAATACGCATTCATGATTTTGCACAATAAAAGACAACATTAAATGACAGAGTGAGCCCTTTTTCTGAAATTGATACCTAACCCTCTCGGACCTGAAGTTTTTTCAGTCTGGGGTAAAAATCCCTTTTACGCTGATAAAATTAAAAATAACTAACCAAATCTCAGAAGTTAGGTTTTACTGAACTTTCACGAATATGTTAGTCTCTGAAACATAACGAATGTAGTTATTTCGCGTTCTTTGCATACGACAATAGTCGAAGGAAGAATTTTTGAAGACGTTTGATAAATGTATTGCAAAAGGATTTAACAAACATAAGCACATTCTAATATTTTTTATTGTTTATCAAAAATTATTCATTAGGAAAATTAGTCCCTAATTTAAGTTTAAACCCTTTAGGCCCTGACCCTTTTCTTAAAATCCAAAAAAAAAATTAAACTTTTGACAACTTTTTTATTTATTTTTTACTATTTCAAAGCTAGATGGCGCTACTTGCCCACTGACAAGTCAAAATATAGAATGCAAACATGTGATTATAAGGTTTTTACGTATCTTATTACGTTATTTAGAGTTATTAGCGTTATTTATAATTTAAAGCGTTTTAAAAGTAAGGAACACACTTGTGACCGCAAGGACCAAAAGGGTTAAAGCGACTGGTAATTTAGGTTTACAAATAAGAAACTAAAATTACTAACACCCTTAAAATATCGATTTAATTATTGATAGCCTAAATTACGCAGTAACAAATCGAAGGACTTTAATTAATTGAATGATGCAGAAAACCTCATTTTTCTTTAGTGTAAAGCATTTAAATTTAATCAATTATGAAAAATTCCTACTTTCGTGGACACACTGTCTGGAATGCATTTTGAAAACTCAGATTATAATAACAATTATTTTATGGAGAAATAACAATCAGAGACAAAAATATTCAGCTATATCTAAGTAAAGTAAAAATGTAAAAAATCAAATAGTCTAGTTTATATATCCTTCTCGGTTCGGAAATATTACATGTGATACTTCAGAGCCGAGAGGGTTAAATGTTGTATAGTATTGTTCTTACTAAAAAATAGTAATTAAAAACAAATTTTATCAAAAAGTACATGTTGGGCTGTTAATTTCAAATTTCACCTATGGGTGACGACATACGAATTCAAGATCGCGCCACAGCAACAAACATTAGTGAAGTATTTGAAATCTCACCAGGGCCGAAATTAAGTGGAGGGGCAGAGGGGGGCATACGCCCCGGGCGCCAAATGAAGGATTACAACTTTGGAACGGATCATTTTCTTCTTCTGATGGACTGATGGCATCCATTATTATGAAACAGCCATTATAAATGAAGTGTTAGATGAAGATGAAAGAGCAGTCGTAAAAAGCTAGAACTCTGATTTTCTGGTCAGAATGGGAAAAAAAATGGCCATAATTTTTTTTAACTGTGATTTTCTGGTCGGAATGCGGAAAAGACCATATTTTTTTTAACCATTTGGAAAAATGGTTATTGTCCTCGTCAAGGTAGGAAATCAAAAGCATATCTGAAGGTTTTTATTGGTTTAATCATCATTTTTTCCGTTTTCGGATTGGTCTATACAGTAATCTGTATTTCCCTTTACTTTCAACAGAGATGGACAAAAGAGTGTTGCCACTATGACAAAAAAGTAATAAAAACTACAAAAATAATTAATAACTCAGAAACAAATTGAGATACAGTTTTCAAACAAATTGCATTTAAAAGTACATTTATTTTTCTATACGACGATATAAAAGTAATATTGTGGGATATTTAAAAGTTTAAGAAATAAATTTAATTTAAAATTGGCTGTCAGATTTCTTGGAAATCTGACGATGGAAAAGCCTTTTCCCAAACAGCCAATGAAATGCTTGGATAATACGTAAGTTTCAGGTGGATAATACGTACGAGTCGCAGGCGATTTCTGTCGCTTGCAACTTTTACGTGTAATAACACTATTAATGTTTAATTCATGGCGTACGTAATGTAGGATCTACTCCGTGCGATTTTTTATCCTTCTATATATAAAAAAAAGTTTTGATTTGGAAATGGACCAATGAACATCTGCGTAGATATTCCGGGTAGATCACATCCAATTTGAATGCTTAAGCATGGCCTTTCATCGTTAATATTAAAAAAACTGTTGCATACAAAAATATGAAAATCGGTGATATTATAGAGAAATGTTTGATAAATACGCTGATGCAGACAGTTTTCAAATCGAAGAATTATTAAAATAATAAAACTTTGTAAAAAATCACCATAAAATTAAAACCAAACACAGGACGCGTTTCGAGCTAAAAACATAACAGCTCGTCATCAGCTACAGCATACACGTGTCCGTAAACGTCATTTTTGAACTTGTTCGTTTACGGACACGTGTATGCTGTAGCTGATGACGAGCTGTTATGTTTTTAGCTCGAAACGCGTCCTGTGTTTGGTTTTAATTTTATGGTGATTTTTTACAAAGTTTTATTATTTTAATTGCTTCATATCGCCAGTTTTCGGTGCTGTTTCGCCGAAGAATTATTAACTATACATGAGAATTTAATCATTTTTAGATCATTTTATACGTTATAAGTTCCCGATGTGCAGATTGCATTTAGTTTTCTTATTTGACTCATTTTTTGATGTTTTATTTCAATTTTAAATTCAAATTTTCAGCATTTCGAGAGATATTTTTTACAGATTTTAGAAAATGTTATTAATTTAAACTGTTGCCAGTTGCATAAACAGCGCAAACTATAATGTTTATTTCAAATTAAAAATTTATTTACATGTGACTATTACAAACAGAAAAAAAAACTTTAAAATTAGAATTAAATGGTTACATGTTAAAAGCAGGAAAATTACGTCATAAGGAACACAGATGTCATATACGCGCATTTTGGCGCAATTTTTTTCCGCGCCAAAGTGTCGTTATTTTGCTTGATGTGGTAACCCGGATTATGTTGTTTATGCTGTTGATGCTTTCGCCAAATTGGAAACCGGAAAAAATCGCGCCAATATGGGGCGAATATGACATCTGTACCCATCCGGGTTACGATATCAAGCAAAATAACAACACTTTAGCACCAGTTAAGTACCCGTTGCGTATATGAAATTGGCGTCAGAAAAAATTTGCGCCAATATGATGTGTGTGACAATACGGTGTATATGACATCTGCGACAAATCATATTTCCACTTGAATTTTAAAAGAGAAACAAAATCTTAAAATAAAAAAAATCATTATTATGCGTTAAAACTTGTAATTTGAGGAAATTACGTCATATTTAAAATGGCAAAAAATATAGCAAAACAATTTAAATTGAAAAATATATTTGTGCGAGATATTTTGAGATAATCTTTTCAACTATTATCGTGAATTCGAAGACAGCGCAAATAATATTTCCTTCTAACAACAAAAGCATTTTCACGTGAATACTAATAAGAGAAATAAAACTTTGGTGTAAATTACGTCAGATTTAAAACGATACCTTTAAAATGAATTATTTAAAAGAACTATCTTATAGCGCTGTTAAAAAATACCGGGAGACAATGACGCTGTTTACTTAATTCATTTTACATTAGCTTATTTTCAAATGTTTAACTATTTTTTTAATTAAATACGAAAACCACCATTGTATGTCTTAACAGCAGCAGATTTGGTCTTAAAAATCCCCAATCCAAGAAAAATGAGTGGAAACCCGTTTACAGAGAGATCACTACTGTTTTTTTTTTTTTTTTTTTTTTTTTTTTTTTTAATTTTAATTCAACATTTTTAAAGCCGATCAAATTAGCGTGCTTTTTGGAATTTGGTGTGCCTGAACGGGGGTTGGCGAGCGTAGCTCGTAGGGGGCAGAGCCCCCTAGTATAAAAAAAAGTAAAGCTTTGGAAATAGACCAATGAAAATCTGCGTAGATACCGCAAAACGCATCTGATTGTGTCAGAAGTTTCTGACGCTATAAGGGAGTTACCAAGGGGGGAGACTCGGGTCTGTCACCAGACGTCGCCAAGTTTATCGCCAACTTGGCAGTATATCGCCAAATTTGGCGATCAAAATTAGTCGCCAAAAGTGACGCCAACTTGGCGCTATTTCCGGTATTTAGCCAAATTTCCATAGACATCCAATAGGGTTTACTTGCTTTCAGAAAATCAACAAATTGAGATATTTCAAAGCAACAAAAACTAATATTAGCTTATGAATAGAGCTTAATTAATCTATTTACATTATCTTTAAGCACAAACACTAACTATTTACAATATACGTAACACTATATATATAATTTTACACGTATATGTTGGCGGGAAATAGGCGGCGAAATGAAAATTTCAGAGGAGAGGAAATTTATATGATACGATTATTTACTGTTACTACAAAATAGCGACTTCATTAAGAAGATAAGGGAAAAAAATCCAAATAACTTTAATAAATCTGTTACTTTTTAAATTTAACATATTTTTTGAATTTACAATATTTTTAATTTTAAATGTAAAATCATTAAAAAAAATTACCCAAATAAAAGGAAAACGATTTACAGAGTTTCAGAGTTTACAGAGAGATCGCCACTGTTTTTTTAAATTATAATTCAATCTTTTTAAAGCCGATCAAATTAGCGTGCTTTTAGAATCTGGCGTGTCTGAACGGGGGTTGGCGAGCGTAGCTCGTAGGGGCCAGAGCCCCCTAGTGTCTTAAATTTTAGTCTTTGAAAAAATCATTTTCCAAATCGTCGTTGTAATTTGTTAAATTGTATTTTTTATTTATTTATTTTATTATTATTTTTTTTTTAAATTATGGCCATTTTTCCCCCATTCTGACCAGAAAAATCAGAGTTCTAACTTTTTAAGGCTGCTCTTTCATCTTCACCTAACACTTCATTTATAATGGCTGTTTCATAATAATGGGAGCCATCAATCCATCAGAAGAAAATAACTCGGTTAAAGCGGAAACTCTGTTAAGAGGAACTCTACTGTATATTTCATTTTAAGAATGATCTTTAGACTATCTTTGTTGATGTTCATACGGGTGGGGGGCATGACCCCATGACCTCCCCCATGGATCCACCATTGTAGATTACGTAGTTCAGTATTACATATTTTAAGATTACATGTTTTAAATTTAAAATAAGTCGGCTATTAGAAAATTAGTAAAATTCTCTTTGTAAATATACTTTGCGGAAGAGAAGGCGCCAAAATCCACGTTTGCCCCGGGTGTAAAAAAGGCTAGTTTCGACCCTGAACCTTACAACTATGAGTTAAACATTTAGATAATTTAACATTCAGAAAAAACAAATATCTGACTGTTGTCTTGTCATTTTTATCCCGAAAAAGAAGAACCACTCAAGTCCTTGCTTATTTGGAAGCGGTATAAAACTGTGGAATAGTACGGTATCACATCAGAAAATTGAGCTATGTAAAAAACTTTTCTGTGATTTGATAAACTCTTATCGATCCCAATAAAGACGCCACGGTACATATTCACTTAAAATCGCAGCCTAGAGATCTTTTGAAAAAACGTGTCAGCAGGTGGTGAAAATTGTCGTTGGCGGGTTAAAACTGTTAAGTGTTCTCAAGACTCTTTAAATTGGAAAAAATGAAAAAA
This sequence comes from Maratus speciosus, assembly GCA_963932465.1. Lineage (NCBI taxonomy): Eukaryota > Metazoa > Arthropoda > Arachnida > Araneae > Salticidae > Maratus > Maratus speciosus. The sequence goes on from OZ010786.1 coordinate 27,740,154, forward strand.
AAAAAAAAAGACGATTTTCAACATTTAATACCTTGAAAGATCTATGATTTTAAAAAACAATTTTTGTTGGGATGGAAGATAGAAATTTGCTCTTTCATTGCATGTACTTAAAACGTTGAAAGATGCAGAAGTAGTATTTATAGGAGGCTCCAAACTGTCAGACATTTGTCGAGTAGAAAATTGGTATGACAGCTTACGCACAGGATTACAAAATAAATTTTGCAAATAGAATGAAATTTATTGTGCCTAATTATAATTCAGATTCTAATAACTATCATGAATCTAAATAAGTTCGCATTTAAAGCATTTTTATATCTACCCTATATATATATATAATCCTAATGAAACGAATTTATGAAACGAATATATGAAACGCCTGAAATGCATCGATCCTTTGAATCGACTGATTAAACAACTGATTTTGTTTCACAGCGATTTCTCCTAAAACATGGAATACTTTGCGATGAAATTAACACCAAATATCCGTGTTGATCCACAGATCTCAAAACTGGTATTAGAATTTTTAAATTCGAATTAGTTTTCGAAATATTAATTTTTTTCTAATTTTAAATACATTTTTTCTAATGATGACAACTCAAATTTTAATCATAACAGAAATACTTTTTTCATAATTCAGAAAAGGTTACTATTTTAAATTAATATGGCGACAGTTGGGCCTTCTTTAAATTTACGCTAAAAACAATGCTTTTCTTGTATTTCGTTATCATTTTATTAAATACAAAACTTTCATTTAAAAATGAAACATTTAAATTGATGACTTTCACTTCTTAAAAAAAAAAAATATATATTAGACACAGATGTCATATACGCACCTGGGTACCTAATTGGCGCACAAATGGGATTATTTTGATAGACATGGTAACCCGGCTATTGCTGTTTATTTAATAACTAGCAAACCCCGCGGCTTTGCTCGAGTAATATTTGAAATAGACCAAGTGATATTTATATGTCTAATTTTTATTAAAAAGTACTAACTAAATTTTTATTTTATTAAAAGGTACTATTTTATTTTATTAAAAGGTTTTTTTTTTTTTTTTTTTTTTTGAAAAGGTACTTATTACTTCTAGGAATAATTAAAAAAATTACTATTTAAAACACAGTTTGATTAAACATCATTGTTACACTGCATAAGGCAGAAATGAGACTTAAATTATTTAAACGAAAAAAAACTAAATAAATGATAATTTAGAAAATATTTGAAAACTTTTATGCTCAATTAATACGCTCATTTCAGTATTCATTTGAAATTTTGAATAGTTTAGAAACCATCTTCTTACATCTTAAAATTAACCATCGTGTCAAATTCAGAGTCCTACCACCTCTCTCAACATAAAGGGCTATGTTGAAATAAGAGCTGTCACCATTAATTTGCCAACATTAATTTTGAAATCGGTTTGTTATTTCCTAATATTCCACAGAAATTTAATTTAGAAAGCTTTTAAAGGCCTTTTTTAGAACGTTTGTTGTTCCTGTGAACCCCAGGTGGTAGAATCATCGGCATAAAATATAGCCTGTGTAGGATCAGAGACTGTTACCATTGATTCGCAACTATTACTTTTATATTTGGTTTATATTCCCTGAAATTGCGTAGAAATCGTAATTTAGGACTTTTTTAGAATGCTTTTCGCACCTCTCCTTCCCTTCACCCCTTTTTAATTCGAATTTATTTTCGACAGTCTTCGAGAGCATTTATATTTTATAAGTAACTACCATGCCATATTTAAAGTTTCTAGCCTTTTCAGTATCACAGAATTCGCAATTTAGAAAGTTTTTAGCTCCTGCACCCTCTGGTGGTAGTGGCTCAGACATAAAATATAGCTTATGTTTGAGAAGGTTCTATCACCAACAATTTGTTATCATTATTTTTTTAATCGGTTTGGTATTTGATAAGATTACATAAAAATTGTAATTTATAACACTTTTCGATCACTTCATCTTTTTAAATTTGAAATTTTCTTTCGACAGTTCATAGAAAGCAGTTGCATCTTGTTAGTAAATAACATACCATACTTCAAAGTGTTAGACCCTTCAGTTATGCAAAAAACGCAAATTAGAACATGTTTTGCTTTTGCAACCCTCAGATGTTAGTGACAGCAACATAAAATATAACCTATGTTATAGCAGGGACTGTCACCATTGATTTGCAACCATTACTTTTGAAATAGCTTTGGAATTTCCTGAGATTGAGTAGAAATCGCAATTTAAAACGTTTTTAGAACGCTTTTCGCGCATTTTCAACCCGTTTTAAATTTCCAACTTTTTCGAAACTGTTCTTAAAGATCATTTATATGTAATAAATATGTACCTTGCCTAATTTTAAGTTGCTAGCCTCTACCGTTCACAAAAATCGAAATTTGGAACGCTTATTTGCTCCTGCAACGTCTAGGTGATAGTGATACCGACTTAAAATAGCGTCTATGTTAGAGCAGAGGCTGTCAGCATCAATTTCTTACCATTACTTTTGAAATCAGTTTGATTCTTCCTGAGATATTGGTGACAAATCGGCATTTAGAACGTTTTTAGAACGCTTTTCGCCCATTTTGCTCCTGCATCTCCTCTGGGGTAGTGGAAACAGATATAAAATATAGCCTATCTTGGAGCAAGATCTGTCACCATCATTTTAACACCATTATATTTGAAATCGGTTCAGTATTTCCTGATATTGCATAGAAATTGCAATTTAGAACGTTTTTCACAACGCTTTTTGCGCATTTTGACACCCCTTTTAAATTTCGATTTTTTTTAGGAAATTTCCTTATAGATCATTGATATCTTATAACTAACTACCATTCTAAATTTCACGATTCAAGGCCCTTCCGTCACGCAAAAACCGCAATTTAGAACGTTTTTCTCCTGCACCCCCTTCGGGGTATTGGCACCGACATAAAACATAGCCTATGTTGGAGCTAGATTTTCACCATCATTTTGACGCCATTATTTTTTAAATCGGTTTAGTATTTCCTGAGATTGTGTAGAAATCACCATTTAGAACGTTTTTTAGAACGCTTTTCGCGCATTTTCACCCCTTTTAAATTTCGAATTGTTTAAGAACTGTTCTTAAACGCCATTTATATATTATAAGTAACTAATATTCCAAATTTCATATTTCTAGGCCCTTCAGTAACGCAAAAATCGCATTTTTAGAACGTTTTTGGCTCCTGCACCCCCTTTGGGGTAGTGGCACCGACATAAAATATAGCCTATGTTAGAGAAAGCTTTATCACCATCATTTTGACACCAATATTTTTTAAATCGGTTTCGTATTTCCTGAGATTATGTAGAAACTACCATTTAGAACATTTTTTAGAACGCTTTTTGTGCATTTTCACCCCTTTTAAATGTCGAATTGTTTAAGAACTGTTCTTAGACATCATTTATATCTTATAAGTAACTAATATTCCAAATTTCATATTTTTAGGCTCTTCAGTAACGCAAAAATCGCATTTTAGAACTTGTTTTGCTCCTGCACCCGCTTTGGGGTAGTGGAACCGACATAAAATATAGCCTATGTTCTAAGTTGGACTAACACCATTATTTTGATACCATTACTTTTGGAATCGGTTCGGTATTTCCTGAGATTATGTAGAAACTACCATTTAGAACGTTTTTTAGAACGCTTTTTGTGCATTTTCACCCCTTTTAAATTTCGAATTGTTTAAGAACTGTTCTTAAACATCATTTATATATTATAAGTAACTAATATTCCAAATTTCATATTTCTAGGCCCTTCAGTAACGCAAAAATCGCCTTTTTAGAACGTTTTTTGCTCCTGCACCCCCTTTGGGGTAGTGGCACCGACATAAAATATAGCCTATGTTAGAGAAAGCTTTATCACCATCATTTTAACACCAATATTTTTGAAATCGGTTCGGTATTTCCTGAGATTATGTAGAAACTACCATTTAGAACGTTCTTTAGAACGCTTTTTGTGCATTTTCACCCTTTTTAAATTTCGAATTGTTTAAGAACTGTTCTTAGACATCATTTATATCTTGTAAGTAACTAATATTCCAAATTTCATATTTCTAGGCCCTTCAGTAACGCAAAAATCGCATTTTCAGAACGTTTTTTGCTCCTGCACCCTCTTTGGGGTAGTGGCACCGACATAAGATATAGCCTATGTTCTAAGTTAGGCGAACACCATCATTTTTACGCCATTACTTTTGGAATCGGTTCGGTAGTTCCTGAGCTTACCTCCGACAAATAAACAATTTTTCCTCTTTATAATATGAGTATAGATAAACGTATATTTACTTTTATTTCATTTTTAAATTTATATAAATTATTTTGTTCTATAGTAATTAATTATTTTTTTTGCTATTTCCTTTTGAAAATAATAGAAAATAATTAAAAAATACGGTACAATGTAGTAGTTATTCCGTCACCCAATCTCGCAAATTATATAATTCGCCAAGCCACTCGCCAAATTGTACAGATTGACAAAATTTTTATTTTAAATAACGAAAGAACAAATAATAAATTAGTATAACATTAATAAATATAAAAATAAAAATAAAATGTCGAAATAAAAATCACTTGATGACGTAAACACGTGTAACTTGCTACAAGTCAAGTGAATGTGACATTTACGATCAAGCATTATTGACATTTAATCTTATAGTTCGCGATAGATTTTTTGTCGACGGGATAACTAAATAGTACCAAAAATACATATGTAACTGGTATTAAATTATGTAGCAAACCATGACATTTAATTTCAACTTCAAATCAATGTTTTAATTTACCACTCGAACAATAAAAAAAATGCTAACTGGCGAGTTGAAAAAAAGATATTGGCGAGATTTGCACCCGGCTTTTTTTTTTCGGCACAGATATCATATACGGCCCCATATTGGCGCGATTTTTTTCTGACGCCAATGTCATATACGGGTACGTAACTGGCGCCAAAGTATCGTTATTTTGCTTGATATGGTAAGCCGGATATTGTTGTTTCTGGTGTTGATGCGTTTCCCAAATTGGCGTTGGAAAAAAATCGCGCCAATATGGGACATGTATATGACATTTGTTCCAAACTTTCATATGAAAGGCGAAGAATCAGATCGTATTTGTTTATGGCATTTGATGACTTGAACTATTATAATATAGATGAAATGATGGGGATAGAATAATATTTGGCGAAAGTATCAAAAAGGCACCTAGAGTATAGAAAGCAAAATGTTCCGCCCGGAACTGTTGATGATAGTCACATGATTTAGGCTATTGTTATAGAGATTGTTTTAAAATATCGGTTGACAAAGACTCTGAATGCTTAATTCATTTTATTTTAGCTTCTTTTCAAATGTTTAACTGATCCTCTTCAATCAAAAACGAAAACAACCATTGGATGTCTTAACAGCAACTGATTCTCCGTTAAATTTTTGCAATCAAAGGGAATTGAATGGAAACCCGTTTACAGGGAGATCTGCACAGCTTTTTCATTATAATTTAATCTTCTCTATTATTTTTAAAACCCATTATATTTTTAGATTTTCAGATTCTGTGTCGTCTGAACGGGGGTTGGCGAGCGTAGCTTGCAGGGGGCAGAGCCCCCTAGTTTTAAATATTAAGTTGTATTTAGCTAATAAAAAATATTAAAAATTTCAACCTTATAATAACATTAATTTTTTTTTTTTTTTTTTTTTTTTGAGAAATAAAAAAGAAATTTTAATTTCCGTTTATACAGACTAACATGAAAGGTATATTTTGAAAATTTCATTGAAAAATATTCAGATTTTTTTGAGATATCTTGCGAGTTATGCCCAAAAATGTCATTTTGAGAACTTCAAACCAAAGTTCAAACACCAGACTTCAAAGTTTCGGAAACGCCGTTTCAGCTATAGAGTGGAAACAATTATATCAAAGTATTCAGAAAAAAATGAAGTTTAATAACTAAAAAAATTAAAATTTCGAAACTTTTGATGCTTTAAGAGTCCTGAGACCCCTTAACAATCACAAAATAACGTCTCTACATTATACCTCAGCATAAACAAATTATAGATATTGGAAAGTTACATATAGCTTTCATTCACTGAAACTAATTTAAAAATTCAGGTATCAAATATATCTCCATACAGCACCCTGCTATTTTAACTGCAAAAAAACTACATGGTCAAACTTAACCAGTCTGGAAACGATAGCATTTGAACTTAAATGACATATACCAGATTACATAAAATAAAAATTGTCATTCAAGACACAGTGCTATTACATTAAATTACATTTGCTAAACTGCTCCGTTTGGAGCCACAACGATACACAGAACAAAACTTTTTTTTTTATTATTATTCAAGACTTGCCATGCTTTTCAAGAATGAGGAATCAAAGGAAAACTTAAACAAAAGTTCGCAGTGCCAAGAGAGACCGAATCAAATGAGCAAAGGCAATTATTTTAGATTTAATGTAAAGAGAACCAGGCAATAACAGGTCAACCGTTAACCGTGAAAATAGGAATAAAGTTTATGGGGAACCATTTAACGATGAGCGAGCGAACTTACACTGCAGATGAAAAAAAAAATGCAATTTAACAAATTACAATGACCATTTGGAAAATGATTTTTTCAAAGACTAAAATTTAAGACATAAAAAATCGCACCGAGTTGATCATACATTACGTACGCCATGGATTACATTTTTCGGTACTGTAAATTTTTAAACTACTACGGAGCTGGTCATTCATTACATACGCCATGGATTATACATTAATATTCCTGGACCAATTTTAAATGAAATTTCATTCTTAAACTTCTGAACATCCCACAATATTGCTTTTTACACCGTCGTATAGAGAAAAAAATGTACTTTTAAATGCAATTTGTTTGAAAGCTGTATCTCAATTTGTTTTTGAGTTATTAATTTTTTTTTGTAGTTTTTATTACTTTATTGTGTCATAGTGGCAACAGAAGTATCCATCTCTGTTGAAAGTAAAGGGAAAATAGAGATTACTGTATAGACCAATCAGAAAACGAATAAAATGCGGATTCAACCAATAAAACGCTTCAGATATGTTTTAGATTTCCTACCCTAACAGAGGACAATAACCATTTTTTCCAAATGGTTAATAAAGAGATTTCATGGCGACAGATGTCTTCAAATGAGAAGAAACTGCATCAAGAGCTTATATGAAATCTCTGAAATAAAGAAAGCTATGACTAACTTTTTGATAAGGTACTGGATTTAAAAATTATTGTGTTAGAAAACATTTGAGTCAGCAGATGAAATAAGTCAAGAGGATTTTTGATTAAAGTAGATGTAAATTATATTTTTCGCCTTTTCGCTTTTCTTAGAAGAGAATAATATTAAATTATCTAGGAACTTTTAAAGGAACAAGAGGATAAAGCCGCTCCCCGCCCCGGGTAACAGAATATAAGTGTAAAACATCATATATTTTTTTAAACACACATACACACATAAATACAGACATACATACAATAATTACAATAAACCAAACTGGAGTAAAACATTAGCCAGAGTCAGGAATCAAACCTGAGACCACAGCATATTCGTCTGTTGCTCTAATCACTGAGCTACTCTGCCAGATACCTAGTACGCAATTTTCCACTAATAAACCATTTTGGGAAAGTCACCAGCCATCTATCAGATACTAGATTAATCTTTAACGCAATTATTTTAATTGGTAAATAAATCATATTAGATGTAAATTTAAATCTGATGTGATCTATCAAATTGTCTTTGATGACGGGACAACGATGAATGTATTGTACTACTTCATCGATCTACAATATATATTAAAACACACATACACATATAATTCGTTGTTCCGTTATCCAAGATAGCTGGTGACTTTCCCAACATGGTTTATTAGTGGAAAATTGCAGACCCAGATATCTGTTGGAGTGGCTCAGTGGTTAGAGCAAAAGCCTAATACTTCATGGTCCCAGGTTCGATTCCTGTCTCTGGCTAATTTTTCACTCCAGTTGGGTTTACTTTATGTGTTGTATTTATGTCCGTATCATGCATGTTATTTGTGATAGGACATCATTTTTTTCTCTTCAGATACCAAAGGCACGGCGATGAATGAAGTATTTTCCGAAAGGTTTTTGACGCACTATACTTGCATAAAACGCGTTGTTCCATTAAAATAAAATACAGTTAATCAAAAATGAATGGAAACACGTATCCGAAAATAGGCTCAAATTAAGGAAACAAAGCCTCTCACGGGGCTACTGTATTTTTTTTAATAGCTTTAATAGCTTTTCTAGATTAAATACTCTTTTTTAGAGACCACTAGCAATACTCACAAGTTGGAAATTGCTCGTCAAACGTGGCAAATGAGGTGCGTTCGTACTATAACTAGTTTTATAATTATTTTTTGCACCCCATATTGTACTGAATGTATACTTTTTTGCACTTCATAAAGCGCATAGTCTGATACATCATTAAAATGCACTTCCAATATTTTTTTCCCATTCCCCGTAATGTAGCGGAACACTTTTGACTGTCCCTGTAATTAAACTATACATTCGATTTTCCTAAAATTTGAAATAGCTCAACAAAACTTTGCAAGAATTATATCTTTAAAATTTCAGACCATTCGGAAGGCTGTAATATCATTAAAATGCACTTGCAATAATTTTTCCCATTCCCCGTAATGTAACGGAACACTTTCGACTGTCCCTGTAATTAAACTATACATCCGATTTTCCTAAAATTTGAAATAGCTCAACAAAACTTTGCAACAATTATATCTTTAAAATTTCAGACCATTCGGAAGGCTGTAATATCATTAAAATGCACTTGCAATAATTTTTCCCATTGGCTGTAATGTAAAGAAAAACTTTTGACTGTCCCTGTAATTAAACTATACATCCGATTTTCCTAAAATTTGAAATGGCTCGACAAAATTTTGCAACAGTTATATCTTTAAAATTTCAGATCATTCGGAAGGCTCTAATATCATTAAAATGCACTTGCAATAATTTTTCCCATTGGCCGTAATGTAAAGAAAAACTTTTGACTGTCCCTGTAATTAAACTATACATCCGATTTTCCTAAAATTGGAAATGGCTCGACAAAATTTTGCAACAGTTATATCTTTAAAATTTCAGATCATTCGGAAGGCTCTAATATCATTAAAATGCACTTGCAATAATTTTTCCCATTGGCCGTAATGTAAAGAAAAACTTTTGACTGTCCCTGTAATTAAACTATACATCCGATTTTCATAAAATTTGAAATGGCTCGACAAAATTTTGCAACAATCATATATTTGAAATTTCAGACCATTCGGCTGGGTAGTTTTTGCTCTGTTACATGCGGACAGACAGACGGACGGACAGACGGACAGACGGACGGACTGAACGACGACTATAGGTGCTACGTATTTATATAATTACGAACGCACCTAAAAATCATATCTATCTATATTATAAAGGACAAACATATCTGTGCGTAACGCATACGTCGTTCTGCGAATGGCAACACTTTCTAATTTGAAATGAATTTTCGTTTTGCAATTTTTGCTACTGAAAATTTTTAAACTTCTACACATCGCACATTTTCAGTTTTTATACCATCGTATGAGGAAAAAAATGTACTTTTACATGCAATTTCTTTGAAATCTGTATCTCAATTTATTTTTGAGATATTATTTTTTTAATAGTTTTCTGTACCAATTTGGTAATTGTGGCAACAGAAGTACTCCATTTATATTACAAAGGACAATAATCTGTGCGTAACGCTGATGTCATTTTGCAAATAGCAACGTTTCTTTCGGTTTTCAAATTTTTTGATCTTCTGAACATCGCACATTGTAATTTTTTACACTATCGTATAGGAAAAAAAATCTGCTTTTAAATGCAATTTGTATTAAAACGGTATCTTAATGGTCTGACTTATTATGGTTTATAAAATAATTTTCAAGAGTGATTTTTTAAATTTATCTCTATTGCGCACCGGCGGGCTCCTTTACGAAATATTAATAAACAATTTGCACATAAAAAAGAGTTCAGAATTTATCTACGGCTAATTTTCTGCAATGAAATTAAAGCTTCATCAAACAATAAGTAAAAGAATAATATATAAAAAAAGCACGAATTTAACATATGTGTAACCGAACAATTTAAATTTCTAGAGCCGAATTAGGAAAAATATGGGCTTTTAAATGTAATTTGTATGAAATAGATAAGTTTTGAAATAGAGTTGCTAGGCAACTGTTAAAGTAAAACGGAAAAAATAATCTATATATTGAAAACAAATGACAGCTTTTTTAGACATCTTCCCTGAACTTTCTACTGAACCAATTTTGGTAATTATTCTTTTTTAAATGCAACGCTGTTCAATTTGTAGATGAATTCGCACTAGCTATTTTTCTAAATATTCCCACTTTTATATTTTAAATTTAACATGAAAGGTTTTTTGAAATTTCATCAATATAGTAGCAATCGTATTATTTCCACTGTTGCAGAAAAAAAGAAATGTTGGGGTTTATTTATCCTTATTGATGCCATTTCATAATTACAATTAAAAATAACTTTAAATCTCAACAGAAAATGACGTCACGCTTTAAAAAACATGCATTTTCTCTCATAAAGCTATGTTACATTTCAATATATTTTCTTTCGGCTGATATCGAATTTGCGACACTTGGCGTAATGCTTCAGTAAGTGCCATATTTAAAAGAAAACAATCCTTTTCTTAGATAAAACTATATATTTTACCACAAATACATCTTAAAGACACCAGTTTCTGGAATTTGTAGTCGGCGGTACTGAAATTAGAATCTCAAGCCAAAAGAATAAATTTACACATGCAAAGTTGTAGCTGACAAATGGGACTTCACGTTTGAATATCTATCCATTTTATAAAGGAAAATATGTCTGTGCGTAACGCTGACGTCATTTTAAGAATGGCGACACTTGACATTTAAATTTCGGTTTTCCAATTTTTTCTACTGCAATTTTTTTAACTTCTAAACATCACACATTTTTAATTTTTACACTGTTATATGGGGATAAAATCTACTTCCAAATGCAATTTGCTTGAAAACTTTATTTTAATTGATTTATTTACCATGGCTTTTTAAATAATTTTCAAGCATAACGTTTTTTAATCTATCTGCATTGCCTGCAGGCTCCATTACGAAATAAACTATTTGCACGTAAAACAATATAAATAGTTCAGCATTTGTCCCTGACTAATATTTCATAGTGAAATTAAAACTTCATCAATCTATTATATTAAAAAGTGAATGTCCGTTTGTATTTCACAGCTGTCTCCCCTAGAATATGGAATGCTAGGTTATCAAATTGACGCCAGTTATCCACATGGGTCCAAGGATGTCAAAACTTGTCGTATAATTTTAAAATTTGATTAGTTTTTGATATATATATTAATGACATTTATGTAATGATAGAAATTAAATTCCTCCATTTTTTTTATAAAAAAAGAAAACAGAAAATGACAAGGGTTATTAGATATCATTGTTTGACATTATTTTTAAATTGAAATTAACGTTTATTTGAATAAACAGGGAAAATAATAATGTGATTGAATAGTATTTTTCAAGAAAACTTCACGAAATACAAACTTATGTTCACATGTGTAAATATTAAACAGACATACAACAATAAATACAATAAAACCAACTGGAGTGAAAAATTAGCCAGAGCTTGGAATCGAATCCGGAACCACAGCATTCCGGGCTGTCGCTCTAACCACTGAGCTACTCCGGCCGATACCTGAGTCTGCAAATTTTCACTAATAAGCCATGTTGGGGAAGTCACCAGCCATCTATACGACAGCCTTGGATGACCGAACAACGATGACGGGACATACGACCCTATACGACCGGACAACGACTCAGGTATCGGACGGAGTAGCTAGTTCAGTGTTTAGAGCGACAGCTTGGAATTTTTCACTCCAGTTGTGTTTATTGTATTTATTGTTGTACGTCTGTTTAATATTTATATATACCGTTAACAGTTGAATACAGGCGTTATTTATCTGTGTATATGTGTTTTATTATATATATTGTAGTGTGTATGTGTGTTTTTTTTTTAATGTTCTCATATTCAAGCTTCAGGAATCCGTTTAGAATAGAAACATAAATTCGACTATCGACTGGAACACTGAGATCTGTTGACGTCAAAAGAAAAAAAAACATCGTAATCAAACATATTTATTTTTAAGTCGAAAAGTAGATTTACAGCTATTGCCATAAGATGGCTATTAAAACATTTCAGAAGCGGACATTAGAAACGAAATGTTTTAGCGAGATTTTTTTTTCTCTAAATATTTATTTTAATTCATAAAATATAAAATGGTTCTGAATAAATTAGTCAAAACAAATTCATTTTTGTATAAGTTGACCCAAATGACAACATTTCTATCAACTCCGAAATTCGAAGCAAAATCTTGGAAGAACGAAAATCTTTAGGCAAATAAAGTTATGGTATATGTGCATTTTTATTCGGAAAACGTTTGACTTAAAGTGTAAATATAACTTATTATTTGAAATATTGTATTTAATAAAAATTAATAGTTTAATTGCTTTCTAAATTTACAATAAAGATAGATTTCATTTTTTGCAAAAGGATCGAATGATCTCCTGCAATTCAAAAGCAACACAACGGGTTGCTACTCAACTAGTTTATATAAAATCCAAGTCTCTGTGTGTCCCTCACAATTCCGGTCGGACCACCTCATTGAAATAAGTAATTGTTGAAAAATACTAATGCAGGGTTACCACAGTAATTCCAAATTTCGGCCAACTTGGCAAAATATCGCCAAATTTGGCGTCAAAAATAAGTTGTCATATATGAAGCCAACTTGGTGATAGCTGGCTAATTTGGCGAAATTCCCATTTGAAACTATTACTCTTTCATAAAGGAGGTCAACACAATTTCATTTAAACTCCACTCTTTTAGGATATTTTTTCAAAATCTATGGGCGCGAATTTAAAGTGTAATATATGAAAATGTACATTTTTACATCTTACTTCCGAAAATACTAATAAAAAAGAGCCTCCAACAGACAACGCTGTACTGTCTGAGCTCCTAAATGCGCGATTTTAATGTGCTTTAGGTACTTTTCCAGTATAGGTTCTTTGGTGAAAAAGAAAATTTGGCAACATATTTTCCGGGAACCTATCCACTGTTTCAATTTATATACACACGCATTTTCTTTCGATATTTATAGATTTATTTAACATAAAAAAGCCATTTATCTAATTTTATAGAGAAACAGAAGTAATTTTTACAGTGCAACATACGCCGGTCCTGAAGGGGTTAATTGCACAGGAAATGAAAAGTGCTTCATTATGATAAACAAAAATGACGATTTGTAATAATGTTTCTATTTAAATTCAGCATACATTGTAGGAAGCTTCTTTAAGTCAACTGCGAAATTTCTTTTTATAGAGATAATTAAAAAGAGGCGTGCGAATCGAAGGATTTTGGGAAATGGTCAGGCTCGGACTGTTCCAAGAACAGGTGAGCCCTCGGGCAAGGAAAGTTTCTAGCTCTTTAAGCCAATCCATTTTTTCCTTCATTCAACGAATGTATTCTGATTCTGAACTTTTAGAATTCGTTTATCACTGTTTCATTTATGAATTTCAGTTAACAGATAAATAGTACAAGAGAGAATTTTTTTTATATTATGTTGTAGTAATCCGAAAGTTGGAGTTAATTTATTTCGATGAGTTCGAGGTCACTTTTGTTTTTCCTAATTCTTGCGTTTTCTGGTTGGGTTAATATGATTTTTCATAAGTGAGTCTAGAATAATGTTTCAGATGAAACACTATGTATATTTGAATATGAATGAATCTTTACATCAGTGATGTCGCTAGATTTTTGAAAGCTTGTGTCTGCGGGACTCGGACGCTTCCAAAAATCTGCGTCCTTTTTTACAAAAGTGCATCTTCCTTTTAGAAATAAGACATATTCAAAGTATTTAATACAAAATATACCACCATTGCCATATTTAAAGGAGAAGATTAATTATCCGCAAGGACCCATCACAATTTTTATATTCATTCCTTCTCCAATTTCTTACTTAAATGATGCGCTATAGTGTACAGCCAGCATCACTGTTACAAGTTTCTTTTTTTACATAAAAGATCAAATTTATCTAATCAAAAACAACTCGTTGCAAATGATGCCGCCAAGCCACAAACCTAAAACGTCAGTCATAAAAAGAAGTGATATCACATAAAAAGAAGCGATATAGAAGTGCATGCTTCGAGTGCCGTGTAAAAATCTATCACTACTCATAATGTTTCCAAAGGACTCGGAGTGAGGTACAGTATTTGAAAACTGCTTGGCAACCTGCAGGCTTTTATAATGTTTGTTCTTCCTGCACTTACATATATATGAATTTTTGCTTAACAATTTTCTTCCTGTATTACTTCTTCCATTAAACTGAGAAAATTCGAAGCTTATAATGTTTATATGCCCATTCTTATTTAACATCATGGCATCGATTTGTTGATTACCATTATTTGAACGAGAAAGTGAGGATTTTCTAAGTAAACATGTAATAAACATTTTGAATTTGTAAAATAGTAATAAAAAATAATGATCATATGAATATTACTAACAATGCATCTAATAATAGACGTTAATTAGACAGAGATAAATTGCAGTAAAGCCTGCGTAAACGGACTTGCACATGACAGGGGAAAATCTGTTCTAGTAAGGCTACTAGTATTATATCTAATCAAAAACAACTCGTTGTAAATGATCTCGCCAAGTCACAAACCTAAAACGTCAGTCATAAAAAGAAGTGATATCACATAAAAAGAAGCGATATAGAAGTACATACTACGAGTGCCGTGTAAAAATCTATCACTACTTATAACGTTTCCAAAGGACTCGGAGTGAGGTACAGTATGTGAAAACTTCTTGGCGACCTGTAGGCTTTTATAATGTTTGTTCTTCCTGCACATATGACTATTTGTTTAACAATTTTCTTCTTTAATTACTGATCCCATTAAACTGTCAAAAGTTGAAGCTTATGGCGTTTACATGTCCATTCTTATTTAACATCATGGGATCGATTTGTTGATTTTATTTACCATCATTTGAACAAGAAAGACCATTTTTACACGGAGGATTTTCTAAGTAAAAATTTAATAACCATTTTGAGTTTGTGAAATAATAATAAAAAATAATGATCATATGAATATTAGTAACAATGCACCTAATAATAGACGTTAACTAAACTAAGATATATTGCAGTAAAGCCTCCGTTAACGGAATTGCACATGACAGGGGAAAAATCTGTTCTAGTAAGACTTTGTTACAATAGTATTATATAATATTGCTTATGTCGGAAACATGACATTTTACGTTTAAGATATAATTCTGTCATAAACAGGATTCATTTTACCAGTTTTCCCTTTAATTTTGAAACAGCGTATTATTAAACGTATTTATGTAATTAAACATTATGTTTAAAATATTGAAAAGTATAATTGTAAAAATCGATGATTACCACAATTACATACTATTTTCTGCTTGCCTTACAAACTTTTCTGATTTATTACAGATTTTCCTCCTAGAAATATTTATAAGACTTATATAATGAGAATTTAAAATATTTTTTTTCGACTTTCACAATTTTTTGAAATTGATGTAAGTACTGCATATATTAAATATATGCCTGCAGGTCGCCAAGCAGTTTTCACATACTGTACCTCACTCCGAGTCCTTTGGAAACATTATAAGTAGTGATAGATTTTTACAAGGCACTCGTAGTATGTACTTCTATATCGCTTCTTTTTATGTGATATCACTTCTTTTTATGACTAACGTTTTAGGTTTGTGACTTTGGCGGGATTTGGCGGGATCATTTACAACGAGTTGTTTTTGATTAGATATCACTTCTTTTTGTAAGGTACTTCATTTGCATTATATATATTCCATTTTAATTCAGAAAAGAAAAGATAAACGAAAGATGATAGAAGTAAAAAAATAATTTAATAGTGATGCTATAAACTTTTCAAAAGTGTAATATATCTAGTTAGACATAATGTTGGACTTTTTTTTAAATAATTCAGAACCATTTTATCGATCCTTACAAATCTCAGAAGAAATCATTTATTTTTTAGAAATGATAAAATCTGTCGAACTAATCGGAAATATTTTTTGCTGTTGATCAATAAGCTATATGGTGATTCATTAATTAACTCAGCAAGGATTTTATCCTAACAACTTTTCAAAAACTGCCTTCACATTCTCAAAATTAACATCATTTTACACAAAATATGTAAAGACTTAAAAACAGACTGAATAATGATCATTTGTTTTATCACCGGGCATGCTTGAAGTAATTTTTAGATAAAATTAGTTTTTTTATTTCAGGAAATCCAACGTCCCTCCGAAAAGCGC
Source organism: Maratus speciosus (assembly GCA_963932465.1). NCBI lineage: Eukaryota > Metazoa > Arthropoda > Arachnida > Araneae > Salticidae > Maratus > Maratus speciosus. The sequence goes on from OZ010786.1 coordinate 27,756,521, forward strand.
GACAGAAAATCAGATTATCTGATTAAGCTTTTATTTTTTTATTTTTAAATATTTTCATAAGCTCTAACAAATGTTGGCTTGTCTAAATTTAAAATGCATGTACTTTCTAAATTCCTAATTGTTTTTTTGTTTTTTTACATGACTAACAAGACATACTAAGTCGTATGCTTTCCATGTATTTTCTCATGTATTTCGGATAATTCATCCGATAAATTACATTCATTTCAATAAAAGTTCAGAATTCGATATTTCATCGTTATGAAATGACTTTCCCTAATTTCTGTCATATTTGAAAATTTTTAAGTAGCTCTATAATCTGATTAAAAATTAACTAAAAGCTATTGGCATATTGATAGCATTCTTTAATTACCAAGTCCAATATAAGAGTCGATTAGTTTAATACATCCCCTTAGTAATCTTTTAAAATGAAAAGTAAAACGAAAAATTTCAATAAAACTACCAAAAATTTATTTGATATAAAAAGATTGTAAAAAAAAAAAAAAAAAAAAAAAAAATGAAAAAAAAATATTGTTTAATAAAAAAACTCGACTGACTGTATTACCTTTGTAAAATGGTTTAAATTGAATAAATTGCAAAGTTTGAATGTTGAAAAAATATTTGAGTATATGTGCGTTTTAATATAACAGCAATACAGAAGAGAACATTTACCTGCTTATTTCAATATGATAGACACTAGACAGTATTCCTAAAGTTCTGTCGAATTGTTTTCATGACTATAAGTACTCTGTGATGCACTAAAGTGTTTACATTATCTTTCTGAGCCTGTTCTGTGGTTCCCCCGTAGTCGGTGTTTACCTAGAATCTTTCCATAATCGAGGTCCACTGGAACGTTTCTATAATCTAGTTTCTCCTCAGATATCAGCAGGACATTCCGCGATGATTATTGTGCGCAGTACCTTAGTCAAAAATCATTCCGATTTCGTGCAAAATAAAATATTATTTAATTGTTATCTAAATTTTGCGTGCAAAATTACCCAGAGTATTGGAATTTTAAAATGGTGTGTGCTAAAAATCTAGAAGCATCTTTAATAAAGTGGATAATAGAAACATCTTTAATAAAGTAGAAACCTGGATAGTTGAGCTTTTAGATGAACAAATATAATCCATATTCAACTTTCAAGTAACATGATAAAATTTTCTAGAGATTGAAATTGTACACATTCATTAAAATACATACCACTCAGTAAATATCCATTGGTTGTAATGTAATCAAAATAGTAGAAATTCATTAAAATACACGCCACACAGTAAATATCCATCGTTGTAATATAATCAAGATAGTAGAAAGTCATTAAAATACATGCCATTCAGTAAATATCCATCGGTTGTAATGTAATCAAGATCTTTTAAGTGACCATGTAAACGAACCGTAAATGCTTCAATGCCGCCTTGCAGTAGAGAGCTTAACTGGGTCAAATGCAATAACATCTACCCTATTAAAATACGTGAGCGTATCTATCAATGTAACCTCAAAAACTGGGAAACCACAGGGCGCAAGGCTACGAAATTTGGCACACGGGTTGCGTGTGAGCTCATGAACGATTGGGACCAAGAATTAGAAAAATAATAAAACGATTTTTTTTTATGTTTTTGACGAATTTTTGCCTTTTTTATGTTCAACACGTAATCGCGCAATTTCTAACCCGTTTTAAATGTTTACTGCAATGTTAGATATAAGATCAGTGCGCCTAAATATGATAACCCCTAAATGCGTTAATGTTCTTTTACTTAAAATCTTAATGCAAGAATTATAAATAAATACTGTATAATGAGGCATTCGATCTTAATGAACAGAAACCAAAACATTTTTCTGCAGTTAAAACTTTTTTTAAAAGAAATCTGCAATCAAATAGACATCGTTCATTTTATCGCGCTTCGGTGTTTCGCAAATGCGACAAAAATTCCCGATATTGGCTCACGGATTTTCTTTTTAAACTTTAAAGCTCAAATAACCTTATGAACTTCAAGAACCACGTTTCCGGCTTCGGTTACATGGCTAGTTAAACTTAAGAAAAGACGACCGGTTTTCGGATTACAATTTAAAATAGTCTACGCATTTTGGAGACTTTGTTTTCTGCAGGTACTTAATAGCGACTTACAGATTGCTGTAAATTCGTAGACACATTTAGGAGATTAACGAGGTAAGTTTGTATGGTATTTTTCAATATTGTATTAAAATTATGTTTAAAGCAAATATTATGTATAACCCGTTCAAGACCGGCATCTTCTACACGAATTTTATTCGTTTGGTACCTTTTTTTTTTAATTATTTAACTTAACTTTATAAATCACGAAAATGTCGTAATTAAATAAAATAAATTTTACTTTTATTTTTTACTGATATCAAACTCAAGCGTTTTAAGCACTTTTCGAGGGTGCATATATGCACCCATGGTCCCGAACGGGTTAATTAAGCTGTGTTGAGTCGTCAGCATAATCCTCCATTAATTTTTTTTTTTTTTTTTTTTTTTTTTTTTTTTTTTTTTTTTTTTTTTTTTAACCAGGCACTTAAATATATATTTTAAGATGATCGAAATAGAAAAATACGTTTATTTTAAAGTTTTAATTTTAAAAAAGGTATAAGATACGCGGTGTATGTTCCATTAACATATTATAGACACATGATTTTGGAATTTGCAATAATTTTATATGATGGAAATTCTGGAAAAATCGTGTGTAAATTGAAAACTCTTAAATAATGTTTATTTTAATGCGGTTAAGTAAGTTAATTTTACCAACATTATACGATTCGGTAGCTTAAATGCTGTATCTGATTAAAACATGATGCAATTGAGTTATGCCCTGGTTTAGGACTCCATAATTTTTGTCAGCACTTTTTTTTAAATCTGATATCTTAATTCTGTTTTCACTTTTTACTCATTACAATCGACATTTTCTACTTTTAAATTAGAAAACGATAAAAAAATAAATAAAACTAATTATCTAAATGAGTATTTGTTTCCATATACGTATTTTTAGGTACAGAAAATGTTCAATTTTTTTAAAGTGCAAGAAAACTGAAGAGAAATGTGTGTGTATGGGGGGGGGGGGTGCAACAGAATGCCAGGCACATTGCTTCTCTTTCGCTTAATCAGACTTATTAGAAATATTGTACGATTTTATCCATTTATAAGGCTGATATATTTATCATGTGACATTTTAGAATAAATAAAGTTATATGTAATAAATATTCTGGTTAACAATATTATACATATTTTGGAAATATCCTTTTAACCCGTAAACTCCACACTAATGCGAATTCGCACCGACCGAAATGTCGGTGCTATTTAAAACGAGCTTTAATTAATTCGTATTTTTCATTAACAAAATAAGACTTTTGATAAAATCCAATATCTCATTTCGTTTCTTATTAAATTTCGTATATGAATCATGTTGTTATATTTCCTTATCACTAGATTGTGAGCAAAATTATGCGGAGTTGAAGTTACAGAAACCCAAATTGTACTAGTGTAGAAATTATAGGTTAATATTCACGTGCGAATTTCGCGAATTTTAAACGAAGTTTTTCGCGACAATCATTTAATTGTAGCTATAGCCATAGCTCTGTCGGAAAGAGGGATGTGAATTATTTATATTGGGAACAAAGCATTATATGCAACATTCAAATAACAACACGGAGCTTTTGCATATTAGCAATGTAAAATTGGCAAATAGAACGGTGCTGCGCCGCCCGCGATAAACAATTCAAACTTGATGGATCTGTTGCAAAGTATGAATATTGAAATGTGCTATGTTTAATTATAATTTATTTAAGATTATGCATCTCAGTTAATGTTTTTTTATTTAAATTAGTATTAAATAAAATTTATTTAGTAGTTTAATAATAAGTTATTTATCTTTCAATTTTATGTATTTCAACTCTTTATGAACTCTTAACTGCTGTTAGCGATCTCGTAGACCACTACATTTTTCAATTTTCACAGTTAAACTTGTAATTTCCAGTTAAGCTATGAATACTGGTGAAATTTTCTTTCATTCTGAGCCCTAGAACTATTGCTAGACATTCTGAATATTTGAAGTTTAATTATAATAACCCTGTACCAGTTTAGTACAGAAACGGTACTTGTGAGTTAATAGAGCCTTTTATTCATCTTTTAATGGAGGATATTCCAAGTATGGGTTCGAGGCTGAAAAAAGGTCACGTGATACCGGTAATTTACCCAAGGAACTTATAACTGATAAGAAGGGGAGATACTACTGCTTTGCCTCATCAACTCTTTCATTGGCTAACGGGGATTTACATTACACGTCTACGGAGCCCTCGCTTCTTTACGCTAGAAGTTTTTACCTTGACCACGTGATCAAAACGGATATGGAATATCCTCCATTAAACGGTCTAGGAGAACACACGCAGTAGTTATGCAACAATTCCTGTCACAGCAGTTAATGGTTAATTAATTCCAAAAAATAATTGCAATTAACCCTCAACTGCTGTTAGTGCTGCTTTTTTTTAATTTTCACAGTTTAACTTGTAATTTCCAGTTTAACTATCAATACAGTGAAATTTTGCTTCATTTGGAGTCCAAGTACGATTGTTTGAAATGTTTGAAAAAGCAAGATTTTATTAGAAATATTACTCTACAAACAGTTTAGTGCAAAAACAGTATTTTATGATTAATTGCGACTTTTATTCATCTTTCAATGGAACGGTTTCGCAAACCTTTCTGAATTGTTACGTGGCAATATTCTGAAACAGCAGTTAAGGGTTAAATGAACTTTTTCAGATGAATTCTCATGTGTAAAATGCATTATTACATTTAGGACTATGGACATCTCATTCAGGTTTTAACTGCCGTAAATGCCACAAAAATTACCTAAATGCGACCGACAATCGTATATTGTGGTGACTACGGATAATTATTAAATTTATACAAAACAAGTTAGTTTTGAACTATAGCTACAATATTAAGTAATTTGCTGCTTAATAAAATGTATATTTATATAATAAAATGCCAAATACAGTAAAACCTTCCTAAAGAAACCACGTTCTCTTAATGGAGGTCATGTTTAAATCTAGATTTTAACTATTGAAAAATGGTAACAACTAATGTTACTAAATTTATTTTTCACATTAGCAAAGCTCCTAAATGGCCCACCAACTGAATACCAATAAATTATAACAGAAAATTTTAGGGTAGGTTTCAGCTAGAATTAACTTTTAAATGTGATTTCGGGGCGGTTTGTAAGAAAAATCTAAAAAAAAAAAATTTCTAAAAAAATATTGGTATTCAGTTGGCGGACCATTTGGGAGACCTGCATTAGGGGAAAATATGCAAATTTAAGTATAAGAACAAATGTTAATTAGGTAAATTAACTACTGCAGAGTTTAAAAAAAGAATACATTTGCTTTGATTTTACCGTTTTATCTTTTATAACTTTTATTACCAAGTCCTTTCAAAGTTCAGTAAATAAATGTTTTTTTTTTGTTTTTTTTTTTGTTTTTTTTGACGGGAAAAATAATGACGATTTCATTAATTTATCTATTTCTTTGAGAGTTTCCTGACAGAATAGGGCAGAGGACTTTATTGACCGTCATTCTTAATTTGTCATCAGAGTTAAATTCATTGCCTAGAAAGGCACAAAGGTGTTTAAACACTTAAATGTTATTGGAATAAAAAAAAAAAATTCTAAACTTAGTTTAGAACTTTGATGAATAATGCGCTCTCCGGGATTATTTTTCTAATAAAACCTTCTTCAAGCGACCATGAAAAAACGGAATTTGTTTTATTTTCTTCAGAGAAATGGGTCGCAAATGGATGGAGTTCTACTGGGATGGTCTCTGAATGGGGATAAAATTAGTATTGAGCCTATGGGAATAAATTTCGTTCCATGAAAAATGGTCGTTCAGGGAGGTGGTCGCTTAATGGAGGTGGTCGCGCAGAGAGGTTTCACTGTATACCCTAAATGCGACAAAACTATGGGGAATCGCGTCTCATTTAAGCACAATGACCTAACATATTACGTAAGCCACGCTGAGCTCACATGGAAATATAAGTACAGATATTATTACGTATGCCACGCTGAAATATAGGAGTAAATTACTTTAAACTGGTATAAATCAAAAACTAATTAATATTTTTACATGGAACTCATAAGGTTTGAACTACTCATAAAAACAGTTCAAATGCTGTAAAGAGCGTAAAAATCCGATAATTACACATTGCTGTAACCCTGTCAACAGATTTGGTCGGAACAAGAATTTAAAAAGTGCAAAAAACAGCACTTTTAAAATCGCATTTACTAAAAACCTATTCGTCGGATTCCACTTTACTTTCGTTTTCTGAGTCACGTGGCACGCCCCATTCCATAGAAACAAGAATTTTGTTTCTATGATAAATAGTTCTCGAGCTGTAGATGTGTCAAAATCCCGTTTTGGTCAGTCCGGAAAATATAAACTAGACAGAGTACTAAAAACATTTTACAAAATCGTTTGGCATTAATTGGCGGAAATTCCTTTCATTTACGGTTCATTGCACTGTTGTTTCTTTTGCTTGGCGAGAAACTCTGTCGAGTTTCTATGATAATATTCCTTATGCTGGAAAAACGAACTTTACGTTTAAGAAATAAATCTGTCATAAACAGGATCCATTTTACAAGTTTTCTCTTTAATTTTAACACAGTGTATTATTAAACGTATTTATGTAATTAAAAATTATGTTTAAAATAATGAAAAGTATAATTGTAATAGCAGATGATTACCAGAATTACATACCATTTCCTGCTTGTTTTACAAAACTTTCTGATTTATTACAGATCTTCCTCCTACAAATATTTATAAGAGTGATATAATGAGAAATTAAAATTAATTTTTTCGACTTTCATAATTTTTCGAAATTGGTATACGTATTTGCATAAATTAAATATAAGCCTGCAGGTCGCCAAGCAGTTTTCACATACTGTGCCTCACTCCGAGTCCTTTGGAAACATTATGAGTAGTGATAGATTTTTACACGGCACTCGTAGTATGCACTTCTATATCGCTTCTTTTTATGTGATATCACTTCTTTTTATGACTGACGTTTTAGGTTTGGGGCTTGGCGGCATCATTTACAACGAGTTATTTTTGATTAGATATCACTTCTTTTTGTAAGGTATTTAATTTGCATTATACATATTCCATTTTAATTCAGAAAAGAAAAGATAAGCGAAAGATGATAGAAGTAAAAAAATAATTTAATAGTGTTGCTATAAACTTTTCAAAAGTGTAATATATCTAGTAAGGCATAATGTTAGACTTTTTAAAAACAATTCAAATACATTTTATCGATCCTTACAAATCTCAGAAGAAATCATTTATATTTTAGAAATGATAAAACGTGTCGAACTAACCAGCAATATTTTAGCTCTTGTTCCATAAGCTATAAGGTGATTTATAAATTAACTCAGTAAGGACTTTTGAAAAACTGCCATTACACTTTCAAAATTCGCATCATTTTACACAAAATATGTAAAGACTTAAAAACAGATTGAATAATGAACATTTGTTTTATCACCGGGCGTGCTTGAAGTAATTTTTAAATAAAATTAGTTTTTTTTATAATTTTGAAATCCAATGTCCCTCCGATAAGCGCGGCAGAAATTCAGATTATCTGATTAAGATAATATGATTTTTAAGATAATTTGATAATCTATCTTTTTTTAGAAAATGTTTTCATAAGCTCCAACACTTGTTGGATTTTCTGAATTTTCAATGCATGTATTTTCTAAATTCATAATTGTTTTTACGTGACTAGCAGGACATACTAAGTCATATGCTTTCCAAGTATTTTCTCACATATTTCGGATCATTCATACGACAAATTATAATTCATTTCAATAAAAGTTCAAAATTCGATATTTCATCGTTATGAAATGATTTTCCCAAATTTCAGTCATATTTGTAAATATTTAAGTAGCTCTATTATCTGATTAAAAATTAATTAAAAGCTATTTATGGCATATTGATAACATTCTTTAATTACCATGTCCAAAGTAACAGAATCGATTAGTTTAATAAATCCCCTTATTAATCTTTTTAAATGAAAAGAAAAGGAAAATTTCCAATAAAACTGCCAAAAATTCAGTGATCCTTAAATTCTGTCGAATTGTTTTCATGACTATAGGTACTCTGTGATTCACTAAAGTACTTACATTATCTTTCTGAGCCAGTTCTGTGGTTTCTCCTTAGTCAGTGTTTACCTAGAATATTTCGATAATCGAGGTTCACTGGAAAGTTTCTATAAACCAGTTTCTCCTCAAATATCAGCAGGACATTCGTTAATGATTATTGTGCGTAGTACCTTCATCAAAAATCATTCCGATTTCGTGCAAAATAAAAGTTCATTTAATTGTTATCTAAATTTTGTGTGCAAAAATACCCATAGTATTGAAATTTTAAAAGGTTGTGGGCTGAAACCTAGAAGCATTTTAATAAAGTGGGCCAAAAACTCGAAAATTTTGAATAAATAATTTTTATTTTACGTTTTTAGTGAATTTTTGCCTTTTTTTTATGTTTAACCCGTAATCGGGCGAGTTCTAACCAGCTTTAAATGTTAAATGCAATAAGCCAAAATAATTTCATTCTACACGCAACCCGACCCGAACTGAAAGTTCCATTTGAAAACACCCGAAATTTGACCGGAACAGAATCTGATAGCAGACAAAAATATTGAAAATAACTTTCAGATTCTGGTTGTATTGAGTGTACACGGAAATTAATTTGCCTTTTTCGGATCAAGGTACGGCCTGATGTATTTTTATTTTGGGTACTGTTCGGGTTTCCGGTTAACTTCAAGTAGAACTTTCAGGTTCGGATCGGGCTGCATGAAAACGGAAATAATTTTGTCTTGCTCCGGTTAATTTAATCCGGTTATGACTCTTTGGAATATTTTTGTCAGATTCAGATTTGGTTCCGTTGGTTTCCGTTCGGTTCAGATTTCGGGGGGGGGGGGGGGGGGGGTTCTAGTGGAATTTTTAAGTTCGAGTCGGGTTGCGTGTCCACGGAAATTATTTTGTCTTGCTCGGATCGGGTTATCGTTCTTTAGAATATTTTTGTCGATTATAACATTTTGTTCGAGTCATATTTCGTGTTTATTTCAAACTAAATTTTTAAGTTCGAATCGGGTTGCGTGTCCACAGAAGTTATTTTGTCTTGCTCGTATCGGGTTATGGTTTTGGGGATATTTTTGTCGAATTCAGATTTGGTTCGGGTCAGAATTCTGGGGGTTTTTTTTAAATGGAATTTTTGGTTCAGTTCGGGTTGCGTGTCCAAGGAAATTATTTTGTCTTGCTCGGATCGGGTTATGGTTCTTTAGAATATTTTTGTCGGTTATCATATTTGATTCGGGTCATATTTCGGGGGGGGGGGTCAAAAAAATTTAGGCTCGGGCCGGGTTACGGGTTCACGGAAATTATATTGTCTTGATCGGATTGGGTTATGGTTCCTGTGAATATTTTTGTCGGAATCAGATTTTTTTCGTGTCAGATTTCGGGTTTTTTCTACAGGAATTTTTAGGTTCGGGTCGTGTTGCGTCCACGGAAATTATTTTGTATTGCTCGTATCGGGTTATGGTTTTTAGGGATAATTTTTCGAATTCAGGTATGGTTCGGGTCAGATTTCAGGTTTTTTTTTTTTTTTAAATGGAAGTCTTAGGTTCGATTCAAGTTGCGTGTCCAAGGAAATTATTTTATCTTGCTCGGATCGGGTTATAGTTCATTAGAATATTTTTGTCGGTTATCAAGTTTGGTTCGGGTCATATTTCTTTTTTTTTTTTTTAATTAGGTTCGGGTCGGGTTGCGTGTTTACGGAAATTAATTTGTCTTGCTCGGATCGAGTTATCTTTCCTGAGAATGTTTTTGTCGGGTTCAGATTTAATTCGTGTCAGATTTCGTGTTTTTTCTAATGGAATTTTTATGTTGGAGTCGTGTTGTATCTACGGAATTTTTTTTTTTTTTTCGTTCGTATCAGGTTATGTTTCTTGGGGATATTTTTGTTGGATTCAGATTTGGTTCGGGACAGATTTCAAGTTTTTTAATGGATTTTTTAGGTTCGATTTGGGTTGCATGTCCAAGGAAATTATTTTGTAATGCTCGGATTGGGTTATGGTTCTTTGGAATATTTTTATCGGGTTCAGAATTGGTTCGTGTCAGATTTCGGGTTTTTTCTAATGGAATTTTTAGGTTCGGGTCGTGTTGCGTCCAAGAAAATTATTTTGTGTTTCTTGTATCGGGTTATGGTTCTTTAGATTATTTTCGTCGGTTATCATATTAGGTTCTGGTCATATTTCGTTTTTTCTTTTCTTTCAGAAAGAAATATAGATTCGGGCCGAGTTACGTGTCCACGGAAATTATTTTGTCTTGCTCGGATTGGGTTATGGTTCTTTAGAATATTTTTGTCGGGTTTAAGATTTCGTTCGTGTAAGATTTCGGGTTTTTTCTAATGGAATTCTTAGGTTCGGATCCGGTTGCGTGTTCACGGAAATTATTCTGTCTTACTCGGATCGGCATATGGCGCTTTAGAATAGTTTTGTCGGTTATCATATTTGGTTCGTGTGAGATTTCGGTTTTTTTGTTATCAGGTTCTGCTCCGGTTGCGTGTCGACAGAAATTATTTTGTCTTGCTTCAATTGATTTTTCACGAATCCAATACTTTGTTCTTGTAAAGATAGAAGAAAGTAAATATTATTATTCCGGGACGTAAAAGTCAAAAGATTGTGAGAATGCCTCACATATTATGTATACTACGCTGCAATGATAAGAAGCTAGCGGGTATTACGATAATTCTTTTACTAAAATAAAAATTATTATTCTGGGACTTAAAAGTCAAAAGATTGTGAGAACGCCTCACATATTGCGCACGACGCGTTGCAAAAATAAAGAGACTTTAAACTGGTATCAGGGCTCCCAAATGGTCCGCCAACTGAATACCAATAAATTTTAACAGAAAATTTTATGGTAGGTTTGCGCTAGAATTAACTTTCAAAGGTGTTTCCGGGGCGGTTTGTAAAAAAAATCTAAAAAGAATTTTTTTCTAAAATAATATTGGTATTCAGTTGGCGGACCATTTGGGAGCCCTGTGGTATAAATAAAAAACTAATGAATATTTTTACATGAAACTTTCAAAGGTTTGAACTACTCATAAAAATAATTCTAATGCCGTAACCCGCGTAAAAATCCGATAATTACACATTGCTGTAGCCCTGTCAACAGATTTGGTCAGAACAAGAATTTCAAAAGTGCAAAAAAACAGCACTTTTAAAATCGCATTTACTAAAAACCTATTGGCCGGAGTCCATTTTATTTTCGTTGTCTGAGTCACGTGGCACGCCCCATTCCATAGAATCAAGAATTTTGTTTCTATCATAAATACAACCGGATATATAAAGGGGTCAAAATCCCGCTTTGGTCAGTCCGGAAAATATAAACTTGACAGAGTACTAAAAAATTTTTGAAATATCGTTTGACATTAATTGGCGGAAATTCCTTTTATTTACGGTTCACTGCACTGTTTTTTCTTTTGCTTGGCGAGAAACTCTGTCGAGTTTCTATGATATTGAAGATAAGACTGTAGGCTTTTTTTTAGGCGCATGTGTTAAGCCTTACAATATGTGCAAGCTATGTAAATAGGTAAACAGATCGGATTAAGGGAACAAGGGACCTTAAAACCTTAATTTTTTTTATTTTTTGTAAATTTTATTTTAAATATGATTCAAGGATACATTATATACCGGGTGTCCCAAAAAGGACTGACTGATTTTAAAATTCAACAACTTGCAAACGGTGACAGATATTAAAAAAATTCTTGCAGGAGGGTTATGCATAAGGTCAAAAGTTTTATTACAGTGACTTTCAATTTTAGTTCGATTTACAAACAATAGATGGCGCTGCAAGCAATAGTCGCTAAATACAGGTTCGATTTTTGGTCCTTTATCTTGTTCCATGCAGAAAAAGGAGATGGAAACGTATTATCCGGGCCACGAAGTACCAAAAATCGAGCCTGAATGTAGCGACTATTGCTTACAGCGCCATCTATTGTTTGTAAATCGAACTAAAATTGTAAATCACTGTAATAAAACTTTTGACCTTATGCATAACCCTCTTGCAAGAATTTTTTTAATATCTGTCACCGTTTGCAAGTTATTGAATTTTAAAATCAGTCAGTCCTTTTTGGGACACCCGGTACATTATGGCATGCATTTATAACAAAAAAATTTTTATTATTATTTTTGAGAAAAAAGTGGAATTTTACGCGTCGTCTTAGAAATCTTCGAAATGCCCCCTGCGAGTTCCGTATCAATGAAAATACCCAATATTTTTTATAAAACTTTGGTTTATATATATAAATAAAACTGTGCATCGAATTTTATATATTTGAATATAAATATTTAAAAAAAAAATGAAATATTTTGAAATATTTTCGAAAAAATTCCAAAAAATTTCATTTTTTTTTTTTTTTACCCTTACGTTCAAATATATAAAATTCGATGCACAGTTCTATTTATGTATATAAACCAAACTTTTATAAAAAATATTGGGGTATTTCATTGATATGGAACGCGCAGGGGCATTTCGAAGATTTCTAAGACGACGACGCGTAAAATTCCATTTTTTTTCTCAAAAATAATTTTTTTTTTACATTTTTTGTGATAAATGCATGCCATAATGCATGTAATGCACCCTTGAGTAATATTTAAACTGAAATTTACAAAAAATAAAAAAATGACTTTTAAGGTCCCTCGTCCCCTTAAAACACTTGTGCTCTCTGAATATCCAGGATCTGCGTCCTTTGATCGGGCCTAGTCCGACCCTGGTGATGGTAAGTAGTCCGATAAGAATCCGTGAAATGTCGTTATTTTCTGAAAACAAAATTTGCTTATAAAAGGTAGAAATATATTTCTGTGTAGTTTAGAATTATACCTTTCAACATGAAGCCGTAGATTTTACGTTTTTAGGTGTGTTCGTAATCATATAAATGCGTAGCACCTATAGTCGTCGTTCAGCCCATCCGTCTGTCTGGCTTTCCGCATATAACAGAGCAAAAACTACCCAACCGAATGGTCTGAAATTTTAAATATATAATTTTTGCAAAATTTTGTCGCGTCACTTCAAATTTTATGAAAATCGGATGTATAGTTTAATGGCAGGGACAGTCAAAAGTTTTCCGTTACATTACGACCAATGGGAAAAAATTATTGCAAATGCATTTTAATGAAGTTACAGCCTTCCGAATAGTCTGAAATTTTAAATATATAATTGTTACAAAATTTTGTCGAGCATTTCCAGTTTTATGAAAATTGGATGCATAATTTAATTACAGGGAGAGTCAAAAGTTTTCCGTTACATGACGGCCAATGGGAAAAAAATGGGTAAGTGTGATCGCAGATCGCACAGAGGGTTTCGTTTAATATTCCTTTAAAACACTTTATCCTTTTGCGAAATCTGTTAGTTCCACATTTCGCAACCAGGGGGCGCACTCTATTCTACACAAACCTCTATTCCAAAGGAAACTCCGTTTTACAACCTATCCGTAGGTATATTAGTCGAGGGGATCGGGTCTATAGCACCCGAGATAGGTTGGCGCCCCAGGAAATTGCACGGAACATTTGTTTTATAAGCTTTTTATTATGTGTTATGAACTATGTCAAAGTTTCCAGCAGATCGACTTGTTAGATTTCATAATTTTAACAAAATTGCGTTATGTTAGTTGCAAATTCCACCACCAGGGAGCGCACACTATTCATAACAAAAGTGTATCAGATCGAAACTCTGTTAAACAACCTATCAGTGGATGTGTTACTCGAGTTGGTGGCGGCCTTAAGCGAGAAATTAAGAAATTTGCTGAAAGTACTATTCGGAAATAGTGGTAACTAAAATTTTGACATTTTTATATTTCATAAGCAGCACGTGTCTGAGTATATCATAGTGCTCAAAAAACGACATCTAAAAAGGTCGTAAACGCTAATTTTTAAAAAAGAAATCCAGCGCCCCTCCCCCGCCCTCCGTTCACAGGAAATTGCATGCACCATTATTTTATAAGCTTTTTATTATGTGTCATGAAGTATCTTAAAGTTGCAAACGGATCGCCTTGTTATATTTCCTAATTTTAACAAAATCGCGTTACGTTAGTTCCGCATTCCACCACCAGGGAGCGCACTCTATTCTTAACAAAAGCATATCTGAACGAAACTCCTTTGCGCAATCTCTCCGTAGATACATGGTCGGCAGGGTGGCGGTGCAGTCTTAACCAACAATTTAAAACATTTTCTACGATAACAAACGCTAAGATTTAATAAATAAATCTACCCCCCCCCCCCTCCACTCCTCGAAATATCACACTCCATTCTTTTTTGCACTTTTTCTTATGTGTTATAAAGTATCTTAAAGTTTCGAACACATCGAGTGGCGGTCTTAAACAATAATTTAAGATATTTCCTGAAATTGCTATTCGGAAATAGTGGGATGAACACTTATAAACCTATAAACTTTTTCATATTGAATAATTAATACTTATCTCATAGCGCGCCGCCGAAACACCCCACGCAAATTGTTAGATTTCCTAATTTAAATGAAATCTCCGTTAAAAAAAGCACATGCCTCCATCTTAATCTGGCATTTGATGGAAATAAAAGGAATTAATAAAATAATAATTAATATCTCAGCTCGTAATGAAGCAATCTCTTTGAACCGGGTATGTATGAAATCTGCGAGAAATTTCCAGCCCGGATGTCAAAAAATTTAATCGAAAAATTTAATATTTAAAAAGTTTAAATTTCGTATTAGACTATCCTCCCCTTAAATTTCTCCCGCGCCGATATGTCGAGAGATGACGATAGCTGCGTTCCGGTGAATGGAAATCTGTTTTCATTGTCTTTAAAAACACAGAAATTAAATTTTTATCGATCGATTTTTAGTGGATTTTTTGCGTTCTATCCTACGCAGAGATTTGAAATTTATACCAAAATAAAGTAGAATTTTTTCCGCGTATTTCTACACCTGTTACGAATTTGTACGACCGATATTTCGGCAGATCCGATTTTGCTTTTTAAAGGTCCACTTCATTTATTGTTTAAAGTACTCCGTGGTAACCCTGCACCGGCTGATTTGACGGAGCATCCGCCGAATTTACTGGCAACCCTTAGGAGAAACTGGGGAGAATTTCGATAACGTGCATTTGCACCTGCATTCAAAAGGTTGATTGGTTAATTTTAGAATTTAATTAGCCCGTAATTAGGTTAATTACCAACTTTTTCAAAATTTTATGATTTGTTGTTTGATGTGAGGTGTTCAGCTATAAGATCCCCAAAATTTCAAGTCTCTAACATGTATAGTTTCTGAGAACGGGCTCTGTGACGGACAGGCAGACAGACAGACAAATAAAGGAGTGAGACAAATAGGGTTTCGTCAGATGAACGAAACCCTAAAAATGATCTCAAATGCATTTTAATGATGTTACAGCCTTTCGAACAGAATGAAATTGATATGCACTTAAGAAGTGCACTAAAATATACATTCAGTACATTATGCGGTGCAAAAATTATTTATAAAACTAGTTATAGTACGAACGCACCTCATTTGCCATGTTCGACGAGCAATTTCTAACTTGTTCATGTTTTATAATAACTACACAAATCATGAAACTTGTATAAAATGCATCTCATTCCCGCACAATTCCATTTTTTCACCAACATATAATTCATAGTTAACCACTTAGTGGAGTATCTTATCATTTCCGTTTTGAGAGAGATAAGTTCAACTCACAATTGACAGTCACAAAAGGTGCGCCCTTTTTATGTTTATTTTTTTACAGAGTTGTGTTTTAACATTATTTTATCAAGCCTTTCAACGCAACTACACACTTTACCCGCACAGATATTAAATAATTGTGTTCCATTTTCTTCAAATATTTAAAAACAATAAAAACCTAATGTTGCATAAAAAATATCTGTTTGGAATTGCTTCTCAAGAAATAAATATTCTGATTTTGTATAAACTTTGATTTGATTGATAAAAAGAACTTATGTCACAATAGTATAATATGATTATGACTCTTGACATTTCATGGATGTTTGGTTTTATACGGAAATTACGTTTGAAGTTCAATTTCGTAATAATTTGACACTGTCACTTTTGCCGATATTTCATACATTTTCTGAAGCGTAATGATATAAAATTAATTCAGTTACATTGTGAAAGATTATTAATAAATTGCTGACACATGATATATTCCTTGCTATACCAAAAGGATAGAACGAGAAAAAGATTTTTTTTTTTTTTTTCAGAAAAATTACGTCATTTAAAGATATAAGGTGACATCTTTTTTTGAAAAATATGAAATTTTTATTAAATACATGTGTTTTTACTTAAAACAGATAATAAAACTATGAATTCAAATAAATTCTTAATGGAATTTTAATTATTTTTTCAAATTTTAGCAATATTTAATCAAATTTTAGAAAAGAATCCCGCTTATGCCAAACCTTCTATAGCAAAATCTATTCAATATATTTCACCTTTTTTTCAACAATATATTAGAAAACCACTTACCTGTGTTATGAAGCAAAAGATTTGCAATACCTCTTAAATTTTCTAATATATACCAAATTTTGTGTACAAAACATGCTTTTCTATTTTAAAAAATGTATTTTTCAAAAAAAAACTGCCCTTAAATTAATATATACATGCTTAAAAGCTGTATTTTGCTTCATAACATACCAATAGATTTGCAAAACCTTGTTATGGAGTATTTTTTATTTACTACTCCGGTCGTGATAGTAAACAAAATAGTAGAGTACAAAGACAATTTTCCTAAATGCAAACCCAGATGAGATGATTCGTTTCCTAGACAAATCAATCAGGCAAATATTCATAAGAAAAGTTTCCATGGAAAAAGAATTTATTTTTACGGAAGTGGGCATAAGATGTAAAGCAGTGGTGGCCTCCCTAAAACTCAGCAAAAACTTAAGCTGTTTACAGTACGAAGATCAGAGAGCAAGTCCCTTTCAATCTGCGTAATTTAATACGCCAAGAATACATCTGTCTTGAGCCAATACGCCAATCACAAAATAACCGTTAAACAGGGAGATATATTAAAATTTGAACTAGATAAACGCCAAGGACAAATTAATAAGTGAAATAATAAAGCAAACCTATTATTGCTTACATAGAGTATAACGGTGAGGATAATTAATGTCAAATATCTATTTACCAGCTAAAGTGAAAATGAAATTTATGTGTAATTTAATGCATTTACAAGACGCCAATAGGCTTAAATTAACTATATGATCTTTATATTATGTAAACAGATTTGTAAAAAAACGGCGTTTAACAAATAAAATACCAGTAAAGAATATTTATGCGGTGAAGGAATTGTGCTTAAATTAGAAATAACAAATAAATCATTTTTCTGAATGATAGCTTTTAACAGAAAAAGACAAAAAACGTTTACCTAATAAATTTTCAATAAAAGAATATTTATGTGGGGATAGAAATCGTGTTTACATTATAAATAAAACGAAACAGCCTTTGAATGATAGCATTTAATAGATGAAGGGAAAGATGTTTTACTTAATAACATGCCAACAAAGAGTATAACGATTGCGATAAGTTAGACATAAATTATACAGATAAATTATTTTTGAAAGCTCGCGTTAACCGCAGAAAGGAAAATAAATGTAGAAAACGGATTAATTTTGAATGAAAAAATTAACACAAATATATGGCTTCACCATACTTGTGACCAAATATCTATATTATAAAGGACAAACATGTCTGTGCCTAGCGCATACGTCATTCTGCGAATGGCAACACTCTGAAATTTGAAATAAAATTTCGGTTTTGCAATTTTCGCTACTGCAAATTTAAAATTTCTAAACATCGCACAGTTTCAATTTTTACACCGTCGTATAAGGAAGACATGTACTGTTAAATGCAATTTAGTTGAAAACTCTATCTATATTTATTTTTGAGATATTAATTTTTTTGTAGTTTTTAGTACTAATTTTGTAATTGTGGCAACTGAAGTACTCCATTTCTATTAAAAGTAAAGGGAAAATAGTTATGGTTTATTTATTTTTATTGATTATATCCTTATCGATGCCATTTTCTCATTAAAAATAAAAGTAACTTTTTTCTATAATTTTTGAACAGAAAATGACGTCAGTCATTAAAAAAAAAACACACATTCTTCTTTATAAATCAATTACATTTCAATATTTTTACATTACGCTGATAATGAGTTTGAGAAGCTAGGCAAAATGATTCAGTGAGTAAAAATAATATCATATTTAAAACAAAACGACCATTTTCTTTGATAAAACTAAATATTTGACCAACACTATGACAACTAAAGGCAAATTTTTGAATTTTTTATTCGCGGGTACTGAGATTAGAACTTAAAGTTTGTGCGAATGTTCACATGCAACGTTGTATCGGAAAACGTGGCATTAAGATTGGAAATACATTCATTATAATAATGTACTGCGCATTAAAAAATTTTAAATTGTGAATTTGAGTGGTGCGTTTGTAAATTTTGAGAATGTGAAAATAACGTACAGTTTAGATTTTATGGGGGACATTTTTATGATGTGACAGAGCGGAATCCTTTTTACTGATTTTTCATTTCGTAAAAACAAACGTAAGAGCCTCAATCGATAACTTCATCATAATTACTCATCTTGATTACGTATTCTAATACAGTTTAATTTTTCAATAATTTAAGCAATTGAAGATTGTGGAAATAATATTTTGGTAATTTTAGGTTAAAAATATTATTTGTTTTAAGAGTTAGACAGCTAATGTAAGATGAATTTTAGGTAGATTTCGTAAGAAATACTACCTATTGCAGTCGTTACCATGGTGCGACTTTTAAAAAACTCCTTCATAACGTTTCATTATATGGCCCCAGGAACCCTAAACCAACCCATCTAAAACGTTTATATATATATATATATATATATATATGTACTAAATTTTGTCCGCACGATAAAAGTCGCAATTATGCACGGATCGTCTTCAAACTCGCAAACAACTTTGAGATGGCTAATATCACGGCGGGGATTGAAAATGGGCAAAATTGGCCCAAGGGAATGGAAATGGGGAGGGTTAATAATTTTGAATGCCGTCTTAACATGATTCTGATAAAACCAGCTCTTACACAACAATGACAGGAAAAAATAAATAATTTTTTATTATAGCAGTTGCCAACAATTAAAAAAAAGCAATAAAATTCTCACCACAACAATTGCTTTTCTATTGCAAGATTTTCACAAGAAAAATTAAATAGTTTGATGAATTGAAAACAAATTGAATATTACGTCATAAGTTTTCTAGAGCAAGATTTCCGCATGAAAACTCAAATTGAAATAATAGTTTGACGAATTAAATATATATATATATATTGCGTCATATTGGAAATATAATGGATCTCAGCAGGTGAATATGTAACTTCATGTGAGTTTGAAGAAACGTATTAAAACATGATAAAAACCCGACTATGAATATATTAACATATTTTAACACTTTGAGGTTATCTGAATTTGCTTTAGTCATTTTTAAACCTATTCCATATACATGCGTGTGTGCATTCGTGTATATTAGAATTTTCACAAAAAGTTTAGCTCCCTAGAGCTCATTCTTAGAGAAGAAACCGTGTTTATCTCTAATCTTGAAGTTTTGTTGGTGATTTTAGTACTTAACTTCAAAATGTACCTCGGCCTGTAGGCCGAGCTGGCAGGGATTTTTTATTGTAATTATATTTGTAGATTTATTATAAATTCGATCTAACAGTCTCTTTCTAAACATTTTAGTTCGTCGAATTTCGACGAGTTCCAACTCGTTATTTTAATACCTTAAAAACTTTTAAAAAAATCAGGTTCTTGTAAACGTAAACAATGAAAAACGCAGTTTTCCAGAAGATGCAAGTTAAGATTTGAATACAGCACAGAATCTTATGTATAGAGGTTTATATTTTGGGTTATAACTTTGCTTATAATTATCGCTGAACTAAGCGTAAGGCATTTTTGGAGTCCTAAATGTTTGAACTTTAATTTAAACTTATAAACACAAAAACGAAAATTTTCTCAAAAACGGCGATTTGAAGGTAGGCACATACCTTAATGCGTTTGCTTGGGTTATTGTAAAAGAACAAAGTCTGGTAAAACCTAGCATTTTCCAAAGAGAGCTGGTAAAAGACCGAAATGCGCATCTTAACGAATCTACTTCGGGCTTTTACCGAATCATTTCGGTGAAAGCTAGTATTACCCCCCCGGAATGCTGTTTCTTTCTCCCAGCTTATTTTGTCTCCAATTATTAACGTTACCTTTTGAACGCTAGCCGTAAAATAAAAGCCGATGTTTCGTTAAGCGATTCAATACTCTATAACATTTTTTAAAACTTCTAAGCATCGCACATTTTCAATGTTTATACCGTAGTATTGGGGGAAAAAAGTACTTTTTAATGCAATTTGTTTGAAAACTGCATCTCCATTTGTTTTTGAAATATTATTTTTTTTTGTAGCTTTTAGCGACATTTGTTTCATTTTGGCAACTCAAGTGCTCCATTTCTGTAGAAAGTAAAGGGAAAATAGTTGAAAAATAGCAATTATATCTTTTTGTTGCCATTTTCTCATAAAAATTTAAAAAAAAAAAATTAAAATACGTGCTATTTTGAAAAAAAATATAAATGAATGAATTATAATAAAACATGGAACTATTATAAACTATATTTAATTTTAAGAATCTATATTAATGCAAATGACGTCATTTTACATAAAATAAAAGCGTGTGCTTTAAGTCTTAAAATTGAAATATGTTTTGCAGTAGAGTCCCGATTATTCGAGTCCCGCTTAACCGAGTTATTTTCTTCTGATAGACTGAAGGCTTCTATTATTATGAAACAGACATTATAAATGAAGCGTTAGGTGAAGATGAAAGAGCAGCCGTAAAAAGTTAGAACTCTAAAAAAATTATGGCCATTTATTTTCCTATTCTGACCAGAAAATCAGAGTTCTAACTTTTTACGACTGCTCTTTCATCTTTACCTAACGCTTCATTTATAATGGCTGTTTCATAATAATAGAAATCACCAGTGCAGCAAAAGAAAATGAAGTAATGGAAATGCCGGGGGCGACACTAAAATTTGAAAAAGCAGAATTCCTGTTCTCTAGTTTACCAATTCCTTTTGGTAAAAGGCCGAAATGATTGATAAGCTCATCAAAAAATTCTGGAAGGCGAGTAGTGTCTTACGCAGATATATGGTATATTAAATCAAACATTTATTTTTTATCTATTTGAATACTATGTGAGTTGGCTAGTAAATTTGCAGATGTACAACAGTTGCGGAAAACCAGTAAAATAACTGGCATCGATGTAGTTTTTTTCTCGGGAACTACTCGCACGATTTTTATATTTCAATAGTACTGACAGTAGCTAAACTAAAAATTGATCGACGTCAAAAAATGACATTAAACAAGAAAGAAAAAATCATACATCAATCATAGATTATGTAACACTTTCCAACACATGCAGAATAATGTAACAAA
This sequence comes from Maratus speciosus, assembly GCA_963932465.1. NCBI lineage: Eukaryota > Metazoa > Arthropoda > Arachnida > Araneae > Salticidae > Maratus > Maratus speciosus. Next base: position 27,778,077 of record OZ010786.1, read on the forward strand.
ACTACACCGTTTAATAAGTTATAATTCTTTAAGCAGGAGTTGCATATGATATACAGATTTTTAGTTATTAGTACATGCATGCAAAAATATAGTTCAGTTACGAAATCCATACCTCAGTAGAAAATTCCCCTGCAGCAATTTCCACAAACAAAGAGAATGGTACCTGAATTCATTTGCATAGCCCTAGATACGAGGTACAGAATTTTTATACAAAGAGTAACATTTAAAAAATTAATTAAATTTAAAAGCGAATACCGAAATGGAAAACGCACATCCAGAAATTATTGCTCAAAGACAGTTCTGTAAACGATTTATTTTGTGTGTCCTTGTAAATGAAAGACAAATGCTATGAATGCCCTATTCTATCGTAATCATTTTGTAGTAAAATGCAGTGATTTATATCAGTTCCAGTACATTTGAAATACGGTAATGTCATTAAAATACTCTTCAAACGATTTTCACCCCCATATACTATAATTAAACGGAACTTGAGCGTCCCTGTAAATGAACTATTAATTCTACATGCTTCAAATAGAATACCAAACATGCCATGATAATAATCATTAACATATTTCAATTGCATGAAAATCCGAATAAATTTACGTGAGTGTGGGCAGACGGACAGACAAACCAAATTCATAAACACTTTTCAACTTTGCTGGAAAATGTTACAGATATAATAGTTACACAATTTTGAAAACAAAAAACAACTTTGCTTCTTGTTGGTTGTCTTTTTACTTTCTTGTATCTTTACACGAAGAAAGTATTGGATTCGTGAAAATTTTCAACTTCCAGTTTTCGATGAATTTATACGCTTTAGGGGTCAAATATTTTGAAAAACATGTTTTTAGAAAATGTCTGTCTGTATGTGACACAATTTTTGCGGGCACTCTATGGGGCATTCTCACAATCTTTTGAGTTTCGGGAATAAAAATCTGGTGAAATTAAACTTGCTAAAATAGAATTTTAATCTGATAGACGAATGCCTTAATGATTCAAAATAAAGAAAAAATGGTAGCAGCGAAATTTTTTTTATTTAACTGAGGTTTGTGTTAAACTTGCGAGTTTAATTTTTCTTACCATTTTACCACTATCAAACTTTTTATTTTTTTTTCTAAATTTTTACTTATAATGAATTTGTATAGTACCCACAGGACATTCAAATAAGAAAAAATAACAATGTAGTATTTCTAGCTCAAAATTTTGGTATAACATTGTCCTAAAGGGGTGTTAAAGAAGGGACGGTAAGGTTAAAAAAAAAAAGGGCGGTATAGGAAAAAAAAGGACGAATTGAAAAAAGAAGGAACGGTAAGGATGGAACGTTAAATTAAATTACTGTCTATTTTAAACAAATCGTGTTAAGACTAAGTGGTAGCCACAATATTCATTGAATTTTAGAAACAGTTATTTACATTGGAATAAATTTAAAAGAAAAATAATTTACCTCGAAAAGTGCAGGAATAAACCTTGGGGACGGTAAGACTACCAATAAAATCACGATGCCTGAAATTGACATTTAAATGCTGATTTAAATTCTGCAGCAAATTTCCTGTCAAAGAATTTTAGACATTCTTTCTCTAGCATACTTCTGTATGATAAAAAACGTGTAAAAAATTCTGTGGCTGCATCTGAACTGATTTTCTGTATAATTTTAGAAGAGGGACGGTAAGGAATTTAAAACCCAGGGACAGAGTTTAAAAAATAATAACAACCCTAAAAATGCGTGCAGATTAATTTTTTTGCTACATATTTATATAAAACAATAGTTCCAATTTCGGAAAAAAATTACATCGAATTGTTTTATTGAAACGATTTTATACAGACTTAAAAATCAGCATCAGGGACAAGGGACGGTATAGGAGTTTTCCTGGTATTTGGACCCCCATTTCGTCCAGAACTTATTTACCTCTTTAATTTTGTTATGCAATCATGCAATGGGATGCTCCCCAGTATATAAAATGAAAAAAAAACCACAAGAACATGTACTAAAATTAAAAACTATTATTCAGGGACATAAAAATCAAAAGATTTGGAGAATGCCCCCTATCTTAAGAACTAATGCACGAAATTTAATAAAAAAATTACATTCAGTTAGTCCCTGATATTAATTGGTGCTGATTAGGTTTTGGTGCAAATCGCTCAACAGGAGGCACTATTATGATGCATTTTTTTATCTACAATAGCTCTATTTCAAGAATTAATGCACGAATTTTTATAAAACTTCAGACTCTGGTATACCTTGATCAGTATTGATGCTGATTATGTTTTGTTGTAAATCGCGAAGCTGGTTGCGCTGCTAAGTGGCATTTTTCAAGATTTCCGCAATAGATCTATCTCAAAAACTAATGTATGGACAGGGGTGCAGAATATGTCCGATCCGGCGATCTAGGATCGGGGGAAATTTTAACCACCTGGGGAAATTTTGCAGAAACATATACAATTGATTACGATTTTAACAACGAATTACATGAGATAGAAAAATTTCACTTCAGATAAAAAGATCCGTTTGGCGACCTTCACAAAATCGATCTCTGAATAATGTGTAAAGTATATAGAAGGAGATTCTGTTCTGAATTTTCCGAAAATTTAAGGTATTCGGTTTCGAACATTAAAAAGAAATCGGTCATCAATTTGTAAATTCGGACATAAAAATACCGCGAATTTTGTCCAAGAATTACGGAGAAAACGTGAATTTCGTCACAAGATCGCAAAATAACCACAAATTTCGTCAAAAGATCGCGAAAGAACCCCAAGTTTCGTCAAAAGATCGCGAAAGAACCGCAAGTTACGTCAAAAGACCACGAAATGAACGCAAATTTTGTCAAAAGATCGCGAAATAAACGCACATTTCGTCAAAAAATTGCGAAAAAGCCAGACGTTTCGTCAAAAGATCGTGAAAGAACCACAAGTTACGTCAAAAGACCGCGAAATGAACGGAAATTTTGTCAAAAGATCGTGAAATAAGCGCACATTCCGTCAAAAGGTCGCGAAAAACCATAAGTGTCGTCAAAAGAGCGCAAAATGAACTCAAATTTTGTCAAAAGATCGCGAAAAAACCGTAAGTTTCGTCAAAAGATCACGAAACAACCGCGAATTTCGTCAAAGGAACGCGAAAGAATCGCAAGTTATAGTCCAAGAGCCGACAGCACAAAAACCTATGTTATCAAGCACAAGAGAAAAACTTTTATTTTATGGAAGAGTAGAAATAGGGGAATCTAATGATCCGTGTCTGCCGGAAGCGAAGTGGTGCTTAGCCAAAAATTAATACCACCAGTGGTTTACTCGTAGGTTTATCATTGTGTTTTGTCCTACAAACAAAAGGTATGAAAACATGCAAGATAGCTGTAGGACAAACACAATGATAAACTTACCAGTCAACCACTGGTGGTATTAATTTTTGGCTTATGCACCACTTCACTTCCGGTAGACATGGATCATTACATTCTCCTACTTCTACTCTCCGATAAAATAAAGGTTTTTTTTTCTTGTGCTTGATAACATAGGTTTTTGTGCTATCGGCTGTTTGACTATTACGTCAAAAGACAGCGAAATGAACGCAAATTTTGTCAAAAGATCGCGAAATAAATGCAAATTTTGTCAAAAGAACGCGAAATAAACGCACATTTCGTCAAAAGATCGTGAAAGAACCCTAAGTTTCGTCAAAAGAGCGTGAAATGAACACAATTTTTTTCAAAAGATCGCGAAATAAACGCACATTTCGTCAAAAGATCACGAAACAACCGCGAATTTCGTTAAAGGAACGCGAAAAAAACCAGCAAATTTCGTCAAAAGATCGCAAAATAACCACAGATTTCGTCAAAAGATCGCGAAATGAACGGAAATTTTGCCAAAAGTTCGCGAAATAAACGCACATTTCGTCAAAAGATCGCGAAAAAACCCACAAATTTCGTCAAAAGATTGCAAAAGAACCACAAATTTCGCAAAAGAACCACAAATTTCGGCAAAAGATCGCAAAAGAACCACAAATTTCGGCAAAAGATCGCAAAAGAACCACAAATTTCGACAAAAGATAGCAAAAGAACCACAAATTTTGGCAAAAGATCGCGAAACAACCACGAATTTTATCAAAAGGGGTGAAATAACAGAGATTTTTGTCAAAGAAGAATCGCAAGTTTCGTTTAAAGATCGCGAAAGAGCTACAAATTTCGTCAAAAGATCGCAAAAAGAACGCAAATTTTGTCAAAGGTTCGCGAAATAAACGCACATTTCGTCAAATGATCGCGAAAAAACCAAAAATTTTGTCAAAAGGTCGCAAAAGAACCGCAAATTTCGGCAAAAAAATCGCGAAACAACTGCGAATTTCGTCAAAAGGGGCGAAATAACCGCGATTTTCGTCAAAACTTGGTGTAATAACCGCGATTTTTGTCAAAGGAAGGGAAAAAACCCCGCAAATTTCGTCAGAAATTCGCAAAAGAGCCACGAATTCCATCAAAAGATCTAAATAACCGCGAATTTTGTCAAAGAATCGTGAATTTCGTCAAAAGAGGGCGAAATAACCGCAAATTTTGTCAAAAGGAAGGCAAAATAGCCAAAAAACTAGTCTAAAGATCGCGAAATAACCACAATTTTCGTAAAAAGACCACTAAAAAACGCAAATTTCGTCAGAAGATCGCGAAAAAACGCAAATTTCGTCAAAGGGCCACAAAAAAAAAAAAAACCATAGTCCTTGGAGTCCCTCCTTTTCCTCACTCTGCTGTAACCTTTCAGAAAATTTGCTGTGTGAATTTGAAAAAAAAATATTTATCTCCGAATCACCACTGCTATATATACTCGCTCATAAGTTGAGAAATAATGGAAAAATTAATTTTCTATACATACGGTAATACAGCATTTACCTATAACATACCGTAAAATTTTGGGGAAATTTTCAGGTGGATTGGGGGAAATATTGGGAGTAGAAACATTTTCTGCACCCCTGTGTATGGATTTTCATCAAACTTCAGATTCAGTTAGACGTTGACATAAGTTGTTGCTGAATACGTTTTAGTGTAAATCACCCAACAGGTGTCACTGCTGTGCTGCATTTTGCAGTATTTACACGGTTTTAGTGATAGTCATATCTCAAGAACTAATGCACGGACATTCATATCTTTAGAATTCTCATTATCGGGATAGATTGCCATTTACTTTTGGCAGTGTGCTATCTAATTTTGAAGTATAAACATGTATGAGATAGAAGAAAGTTTTGGAATTAGCACATCCGACTAGTTTTTAAGGACAGCTAAATGTCGAAAAAAGTTTAAAATGTCCTTAACCTTTTAATAAGTAATGCCGTAATTATAACACCCAGTCGCATGTAGTTTGCCAAAACTTTCTCGTCAAAAGGTTAATAAAGTATTCATTTATATAATGTACAAATGCTTTCAAACTTAAGGGGGTTTTAGGGTTCAAAATTCTCAAAAAATTGCATTTATTACTTTTGTTGCTGATAAAATAATACAAACTTGAATAAATTAAATAAAACAAACCACGTATTTCTGCGATGATTACATCAGCAGTTATAACATTTTTTTGTGTTGTACTAATAGTTCTGCCTTACCCGTAACTGAATCTTTAAATCCATTTTTTCTCAGAATGTATTTTGCCATAATTTGTCATATTTAAAAGGATATATAACTAAACTTTTTTTGCTAGGTATGATGTATGTATAAAATTCTGTACAGAGTTTTAATCTGATGCTGTTAATAAATAATCTTCAAGATTTTTAATTTCATGTGAAAATTTTGAAAGTCTATTCTCGAAGTAAAAATCATCTATTTTTTATTTTCTTTTATCTTTAAAAGAAGAAAGTATTGGATTACTGAATTTTTCCAATTCTGGTTTTCGACGAATTTACAGTTTTAAGAGTCAGAGATCCCGAAAAACATGTGTTTACAAAATGTCTGTCAATCAGTCTGTGAGTCAGTGACTCTGTATGTCTGCCTGTCTGTCTGTCTGTGACACTCATTTTGTGGACTCTCTATCTCAAGAACTAATGCACAGTATTTAATGAAAATTTATATTCAGGTAGTCCCTAATGTGAATTGGTGCTTATTAGTTTTGGTGTAAATCGCCCAACAAGTGCGCTGCTATGCTGCATTTTTCGCGATTTCTGTCCTATGTCAAGAACTAATGCACGGATTTTCGTCAAACTGCAGATTCAGTTAGTCTTTTATATGAATTGGTGCTGATTACGTTTTGGTGTAAATCGTACAACAGGTGGCGCTGCTTTGTTGCATTTTCTAGGATTTACACGATTTCCGCAATAAATCTATCTTAAGAACTAATGAACGTATATTTATCAAACTTCAGATTCAGTTAGTCTTTTATATGAATTGGTGATGATTACGTTTTGGTGTAAATCGCTCAGGTGGCACTGCTGTGCCGCATTTTTCCCTATTCTAGCAATATCTCTGTCTCAAGAACTAATGCACGAATTTTAATCTAATTTCAGATATATTTATACGTTGACACCAGTTGTTGCTGATTAGATTTTGCTGGTAATCGCGCAATAAGTGGCGCTTCTATGATGGAATTTTCACGATTTTTGAAATATCTCTATCTCGAAAACTAACGCGCGGAATTTCCCCAAATTTCAGATTCAGTTAGACGTTGGCATAAGTTGTTGCTGATTAAGTTTTGGTATAAATCACCCAGTAGGTAGCGCTGGTAGGCTGCATTTTGTTGAATTTACACAATTTCAGCGATAGTTGTACCTTAAGAACTTATGCACGAATTTCATATGTTTAGAATCCTCATGATGAGTATAGATTGCCATTGAATTTTGGCTGTGTGATAGTGAATTTTGAAGTATTAACATGTATGAGATAGAAGAAAATTTTGGGATTGGTACAGTAGTGGAAAAAAAAGTAAACACCCCCTACTAACTCCTCAACAAATTATCCCAGACGGAAATTACTGGTACCAAAAGATTGGAAATAAAGTCTACTTTTAAATGATGTATATAAAATTTGCTTAGGGGCATCTACGTATTAAAACGAACCCAAACTTCATTTTTTCAATAGCAATACACAATTTGAAATCTCAAATCTTCGGTTCAAACTATGCCTAGACACCAAATTTAAAGTCATTTGAATGATAAGTTTTTGAATTATAAACATTCAAAATGGAGTGCTTCTAATGTTAAATTACATTTTCATATTTTTATTTATATCTCCTGAAATTATGCTCCTAATGTGCTAATTTTTTGTGTAGCAATAATACGAATGTGCCCAAACATAAATACGCAGAATTTGCAATTTTTATAATTTTATGATATGAATTATGAATTATGAATTATGAAATTAATATTCGAAAAAATTATGAATTGCAACCTACAATTTTTTTGATGGATTTAGATTTATTAAATCCTGCTTTATGAAAATTCAAAATTTCACATTTTTCTTCCAAATAGTTTTCAAATTATGCTTAAAAAATGGTAAAATGATGGTTTAAGGGGCCGTCTATGACAGAAGTGAGTATATATTTTGAAATTTCTTCTGCTATCCTGTTACCTAACAGGCATTATTGTCTTCATGAGTGGTGCTTAAGGTGCCTTGATCAAGAAGGGGGTTCTCTCGGTTAACAATCGAGAACGGAACTTCAATTTGGATACAGTCCTTAAAAGACGCTCGTTTTAAAATAATTAATTTCTGGGAAACTTATGGTACGAATAGCATAAAAATTTGTTTTTAGGCTAATTGAAGGGCGTAAAGTTCATTTATGCTATCAGAATTGTGTACTGCTATTGAAAAATATTAAGTTATGGTTCGTTTTAATATGTAGATGGCCCCCTAAGCAAATTTTATATATATATCATTTAAAAGTAGACTTTATTTCCAATCGTTCGGTACCAGTAACTTTCTTCTACGATAATTTGTTGAGGAGTTAGTAGGGGGTGTTTACTTTTTTTTTCCACGACTGTACATCCAACTGGTTACTTATAAATTTATTATATTATTTATAAGTAAAAATTTTAAATATCCTGAAGACAAAAGAACAAGAAATCTTTCCTGCACACAATAGTGGAATAAGTAATGAAATCGATCAAATAGTTCATGAGTTATATCAAAAATTAAAAAATTAAATTAAATTTTTTTTAATTTAAATGTTTTCACGAATGCTTTATCAGAAAAGTAACCTGTATGGAAAGATACATTGAAAAAATAAATTCATTAAAATACGCCTATAACTAAAGAAATAAAATTTTGAACCCCGAACCCCCTTAATGTTAAATGTGAGAGTCTCTTTCAAAAAGCAGGTGTTAGGTGTATAGATAAGACTCACCCCCCCGCTCCCTCTACTTCATAAGGTCAATTTCATTTTCTAAATAAATTGTGAAAGTAAAGTTAACAATTTTTAAATAATCAATAATAATGTTACTTTGCTATGATGTTTAGAGAAAACAATTACATAATTATTCGCTTCGGGAAATTATTGCTTAGTGTATGTCTAGAAATGTTAAATATTATCATCCTATATTTCCCGTTTGAAGTGATGAATGCACTGGTATTAGTCGTTTGTATAATAATTTCAACGCTGCATAAACGCTACTTGTTCTGTTAATACTGCCGAAACTCCCAAAATAAGTCCATTAGTCGAGCTTAGTAGTGTTTACGGTTTAAATTGCGGATGACTAAACTAAGTTTGTGTTAATAACAGTGATTTTACCTAAAGAATTTACAGATTATTCTGTACCTTTTAACAGAAAATATTTTATTTGAGTTACTAGATGTGCATTTATTAAATTATAAATATCACAATTGGACTCGGAAATAAATCTAGGTGCTGTGTAATACATAAATATTTTCTATTTAACGAACAATTTTAACAAAATTTTCATTATTTATTGTATCAATTGTATGGGCTGATAAATAAACGTAATTATTCAAAATTTTTTAAATAAATCTTAAACTTTTGTTGGCTATTAATAAATTAGGCCACGAGATACTCCTGGAGATAATTTGTTTCTTTAAATTGTCACTAAACTAAAATTCGGAAAAAGGTTTATCTTTTTCTATGACTTCTATGTCTTTTATTTTTTCTATCTACATATATACGTAAACATATTTTAATCTAACTTTGTAGATACAATTTAAACTTACTTATCACGGAAGAATTTCATTCTAACCGTCTGAATAAGCTTTTGCCATGGACTATCTTAAAATATCTTTCTATATATAAAAAAATCCCTGCCGGCTCGGGCCTACAGGCGGAGGTAGATTTCGCAGTTAAGTACTAAATTCACCAACAAAACTTAAATCAAGATCTTCATCAAGAATGAACTCTAGAGAGCTAAACATTTTGTGAAAATTCTAATATACACGAATACATACACGTATGTATATGGAATAGGTTTAAAAAATAGCTAAAACAAATTCCGATAACCTCAGAGTGTTAAAATAAGTTAATATTTACATTGTCGGGTTTTCATCATGTTTTAATATGTTTCTTCAAACTCACATGACGTTACATATTCACCTGCTGAGGTCAGTTTTATTTCCAATTTGATGCAATATATATATTATTTTTTAATTCGTCAAACTATTTATTTCATTTTGAGTTTTCATGCGGAAATCTTGCTCTAGAAAACTTATGACGTAATATTCAATTTGTTTCAATTATTCAAACTATTTATTGAATTTAATTTTTCACGGTAAACCTTGCAATTGAAAAGCAATTGTTGTGGTGGGAATTTTATTGCTTTTTTTCAATTGTTGGCAACTGCTATAACGAAAAATATTTATTTTTTCCTGTCATCTCTATAATAATAACCTAAGTCATGTGACTGTCATCAATAGTTCCGGGTTGACTGCTTCACTTTTTATATCCCAAACAGCCAATTTGGTAATTTAAAGTTAGCCGGGCTCAGGTGATAAATCGTCAGATATTGTTCCATCGCCATCATATCACCAGTATTTTAACAGTCCATCGCATGCGACTGTCATAAACAATTTTTCTCGAGGTAAATTAAAACAAAGCTTTGATGTTGAAATTAAATGTCATAGTTTATAGTATTATTCATTACTTTTTCTTTTTTTTTTTAAGAAATAAGAGAAAATTGAGAATCATAAATTTAATCATTTCAGTTTTAAATTAAAATTATGTATTTTAAATAAAATGAGTGAAAGTATGATATTTTAAATGAAATAAATGAAGTAAGAAAATATACGACGGGTACAATGTTTGGCGATTTAACACCTGCACTCGGCTAACATAAAAATACCGAGTTCATGATTTCTGTATCAGAATTTTCCGATTTGGCGAAGGATTGATCAAGTAAATTAAATTATGAATAAAAGTAACATGATACAATGCTTAGCATAGATTTAAAGGAGACCAAACTGGTCGCCAAGGGCGGCTAGTTGTTGTGTAAGAGCTGGTTTTATCAGAATCATGTTAAGGCGGTATTCAAAATTTTGAACCCTCCCCATTTCCATTCGCTTGGGCCGATTTTGCCCATTTTCAATCCCCGCCGAGATATTATCCATCTCAAAGTTGTTGGCGAGTTTTAAGACGATCCGTGCATAATTGCCACTTTTATCGTGCGGACAAAATTTAGTACATATATATATATATATATATATATATATATATATATATATTATATCATTTCAAAATGCTAAAACAACATAACTTCAAAAGGAAGGTGTATATCTGCAGAAATTTTAAACTATAAAATATTTATAAAAACAAGAAAAACAGGTAAAAAAACAAAAACAGTCTGTTCTTCATCAGTGGGAGGACAGACAGAAAACTAACTCCACCCCCCACTTCTTAAAATTTGCAGGTTTCTGAACACATGTTCACCCCGCATTCAATACTGAAAACTATTGTCATTACATAAAAATAGTTTTCAGTATTGAATGCGGGGTGAACATGTGTTCAGAAACCTGCAAATTTTAAGAAGTGGGGGGTGGAGTTAGTTTTCTGTCTGTCCTCTTACTGATGAAGAACAGACTGTTTTTGTTTTTTTACCTGTCTTTCTTGTTTTTATAAATATTTTATAGTTTAAAATTTCTGCAGATATACACCTTCCTTTTGAAGTTATGTTGTTTTAGCATTTTGAAATGATATAATATGCTTTATTGCATTTGATATGTGCTGCTGTAGCGCCATTCATGCAGTAATTTATCATTAATTTTGGAATAAAATATATATATATATATATATATAAACTTTTAAGGTGGGGTTGGTTTTGAATTCCTGTGGTTCTATAATGAAAAGATATGAAGGAATTTTTCAAAAGTCGCACCATGGTAACGACTGCAATAGGTAGTATTTCTTACGAAATCTACCTAAAAGTAATGTTTTGGAAATGAGCCAAACGATTTGGAAATAGGAGAATGAAAATATGTGTAGATACCGCGAAACCGCATCCAAAAAGAGAACTGGGGCTTTTAAACTCGCATCTCAGAAACTACCGGGACGAAAAACTCAAAAATCGCACAGATGGACTCAGAAAAAAATTTTCTTTCAGAAATTCAAACAAGTATTCGATGTGCGCGGTAAAACAGATATAATCGGCTGAAAATCGATCGATAAAAAATTCCTTTTATCTCATGCTCACGGGTAGCCAGAATGAGAAATACAGGGCTTCCAGATGTGGATGTTAAGCAATAAAGTGTACTAGGGGTATTAAAAATGACCCCCATCTTAGAATCTAAGGGACGTAAAAACTCGAAACTTGGACAGCCAGACGGAAAAAAAATCCTCTTTCAGATATTCTAAAAATTATTCTTATATTATAATTAGTTACAAGCTGAGATATTAATTATTATTTTACTATTTGGTTTATTTTTATTAAGTGCTCCTTTTAAAAAGCAATCGCATGATTTTTTTGGTAGCATTTTTCAGAACGGTCTAGAATATTTAAAAACATAGCATAAATGTTACTTATTCAATCTAATTATTTAATATAAAAATGTCAAAAGTTTAGTTACCACTATTTTCGAATAGTAATTTCATCAAATATCTTAAATTCTTGCTTATTACCGCCACCCCCTAAAGTAATGTATCTACTGATAGGTTGTTTAACAGAGTTTCGTTCCGATACAGTTTTGTTAAGAATGGAGTTCGCTCCCTGGTGGTGGAATGTGGAAGTAACAGAACGCAATTTTGTTAAAATTTGGAAATCTAACAAGACCATCTGTTTTAAATTTTAAGATAGTTTATAACACTTGATAAAAAAATTATAAAAAAGAATGTTGCCTCACATTTAGGGAGAGGGGCAGGAACAAAAGTAAGAAATATAACAAAGCGATCTGTTTGAAACTTTAAGATAGTTTATAACACACTATAAAAATTTAAAAAATGAAGGGGGCATCAAAAATTATGGGGAGGGGAGGAGCGCGATTTTACCAAATGGAATCTAAAAATTGAACGCACAGAAAATAAGGTATCTTGAAGCGATCTAGAACGGAAACACGAAACAATTATGTCTAGGGTTGGCTAGAAAATGGAGATTGCTTTGCGATGACAATCGGTATCGGGAGGCGATTAACGCGGGGGGTTGATGAGCGTAGTGAGCAGGGGGGCGAGCCCCCTAGTGATTATAAAAGAATATAAAAAAAATCTATTAAAAATTTCGTACATACATGCATGATTATATTAAATACCATTTACAAAAGTTCCAAACATATATGTACTTTCATTTTAAAACCCGTTTCTTACATAACTTAAAAAAACTTTTGAACAGTTATATGTAACACACATTATGTTAAACACACATGTAGAATTTCATTTTTTTTGTTTTCATTTTGTTTTTTGATCTAAAAACGATATTAAGAAATGTTTCTTGAAAAAAGAAATTCCGAAGTCTTTTGACATTTAAATTTAATGAAAGATGAAAACACATCACCGTATTTCAGAATGAATGCAAAATCTTAAATAAAATTTAAATTCCTGAGTATAATGCAGGTTTGTGAAATTGAACAATTATTAAAATTTTCTTGTGCACATTTATGCATCGGATATAAAAGTTATATATTTTAAATTAAGGAACTGTCGGTATTGAATGATTAAGTTTCTATGTAGGATAAATCAGAGATACTTTCCCTTTTTAACCACCCCCCCTCCCCCCACTATTTTTCTTTTTTATAGTACTGATTTTCGTAATGCACATTTAACCTATTTACTTCAAATATTATGTTGAACTTCATAAAAAAATATTACCGTCATATAAATACCAGATAAACTGGGATTGTTATCAAACAATGTAATCAATGATTGTAACAATCTATCCTGGATCTCAGGTTTAGATGCTCCACTTGATCGGAATAGATGATACAACCAGTAAACTAACACATTATTCGATACCTGTTTTACAAACATTCACTAAATATTTCATGAAAAATCTCTTATTAATACATTATATTTCATATGTTACTATTTCTATCTTGTGTGAACTTACAACAAAAGCCAAACTTACCTGTTTTGATTAAGGGGTCTCAGGACTCTTAAAATTAGAAAAATCGAAAAAAAGAAGACCATTTTCAACATATAATATCTTAAAATGTAATTGATTTTAAGACAAAATTTTATATTGGGATGAAAGATATAAGTATGTTCTTTCATTTCATGTATTTGAAAAATTACAAGATGCAGAATTAGAATTTACAGTGTGCACCAAAATGTCAGACATTTGACGAGCGGAAAATCGGCATAACAGATTATGCATGCGATTACAAGATAAATTTTGAAAGTAGAAGGAAAATTTTGGATCTTGCTTATGCTTCACATTGTAATAATTACTCTGAACCTAAATAAATTTGTATTTAAAGCATTTTTCTATTTTTAATACAAAGTTGTATTTAGTTAATGCAAAATTTAGAAATTTTCAACAGTATAATCACCTATAAAGAATATATTTTTGAACAATAAGAAGGAAATTTTAGATTCAGTTTATACAGACTAACATGAAACATATGTTTTGAAAATTTCATGAAAAAAAATTGAGAAGTTTTTGAGATATCGTGCGCGTTATGCCCAAAAACGTCATTTGAAGAAAATTGACTACAAAGTTTCTGAAACGCCACTTCAACTATTGAACGGATATAATTCTAAAAGCCATAATTTCTGTTCTAATAGGAATTTTAAGGAAATATTTATACCAAAACGTTCAGAAAAGATAGTAGTTTAATATCTAAAAAAATTAAAATTTCGAAAATTTTAAAGCTTTAAGAGTCCTGAGACCCCTTAATACAGGGTGTATTTGAAAAAAGGGGGAAAACTTTACGGGGTGATAAAACGAAGCTATACCAGCAAATTTCGTCATAGAATGTATGGTCGGAATGCTAACGGTGAGAAGTTAAGAGGTAGTTTTCCACTGTCGCAGTTAAAGAATTAACACAAGAATGAGAGGAGATACTTCAGAAAACACTTTATTAACAGGAATGTGATTAATGTACATGCTCAAAGAAATTGCTCAAAAGATCTTCCGCCAGTTGCAATGCACGCTTCACACCTGCGGGATAGGGACTGACGCACATTTTCGAAGATATCAGGCATTTCCCGAATATTGGCGGCAACAACGGCAATCCTGGCGACTAGATCCATATCGGTCTCAATGGGGCACTGGTAGATTAGGCTTTTCATAAGACCCCACAGGAAAAAGTCCAAAGACGAGAGATCCGGCAATTTTGGTGGTTAAGGTATGGGACCATCTCGACCACTTCATCTCCCTGGAACAGTGGAAAACTACCTTTTAACTTCTCACCGCTTGCGTTCCGATGATACATTCTAAGACGAAATTCGCTTATATTAAAATTTTAATGTGTTCTACCACCCCGTAAAGTTTTGCCTCCTTATTTAGATAGACCCTGTATAACTTTTATTTGATGAATAAATCACTGAACTTCATCTACTACGCTTCTTTTAGGCTAATGTCAGACGAATGTCTGTTTGCACGCTTTTTGTTTCAACATGAAAAGAAACCCCTGTTAGTCAAGATGTTTCCTTTTATGTTTCCTTTGCTACGTTCGTCTGACATTAGCATTATAACGATTGAGAGTAGAAGAATGTCACAAGTTCCATCACATGCCCAATACCTGAAATACAGTGCCTGGGGCAACAAATCCGATGGGGAATCTAACCCGAATTTACCCTATTTATAAACACATTCTTTAAATTAAATCTCGCGAAAAGCAACAAAGAACAAAGGTGGATAGAAAGAACAGATATTTAAAAACAACTGTATTTTTAGATGAACTAGGGGGCTCTGCCCCCTACGAGCTACGCTCGCCAACCCCCGTTCAGACACCCCAGATTCTAAACACATGCTAATTTCATCGGCCTTAAAAAGATTGAATTATAATTTTAAAAAACAGTGACGGTCTCCCTGTAAACGGGTTTTCATTCATTTTCCTTTGATTGGAGATTTTTAAGACGAAATCAGCCGCTGCTAAGAGATACAATGGCTGCTTTCGTCTTTGATTAAAAACAAGAAAGAAAAATCATGCGTACGGCATAGATTATTAAACACTTTCCAACACTCCCTGAAAGCTTTAACAAAACTTCGTTATTTAGGGAAATAAGGTAAATAAGATAACTAACTAAGCATTTAAAAAACTGATTTCAGCAGTTACCATCCATAGCCAAATATTTATTCCAATTCTTCCGAACAGACCTGTATTTGATCTGTAGGCTGATATATATACTATATAATAGAAAATTTAGTTTAGCAAGAAAACGCATAACAGGTCGAAATTTTTCTTTCTGCAATTTATATTAATAGATGGAAACATACTTGAATACTTTTGTTAAGCCCTGTTGTTTACCTAGTTACCTTTATTACACGCCACTATTTAGCTAAACTTTAATTCAAACTAAATCACTCTTAAAATTACTGAAATCTCATTTCCAGAATTTATCAACTATGGGCGGCCATGTATCCAATTCTTTGCGTGGTTCCGTATATCATATCATTTTATCTATATTCTACAAACATTTCATAGAAAACTAAATTCAGTTCAACATAACACACCTTTAAAACCACCTTTCAGCATTTTACGGTCATACTCAGAAAACTTTAATTCTTTTGCGTAGCCTTGTATATTAACTATAACATTTACACACACCATATAGTATGCATAAATATAGTGAAACTTAAAAGCGCATATCATAATTAAAAATGCATTCCCTGCCATCGCCGCTAATATACAGTACTTCGGATAGAAAATACTTGTTTGAAATGTTTTGTATGTTCCTGTAAATGTCCTGTAAAAACTTCGTATTATACATGAAATAACTTAAGTAAGCCTCATCGACGTATATCAATTTTATTATATATGAATTTGTATAATTAAAATACGCCGCAAGCAATCTCCCCCAATAACATTTGTAATGGAATTCTTTTGTGTAGCCCTGTAAATGAATAGTAACTATTCGTTGCACCGCATATGCTACAGAATATTCTGCATATTTTAGTGCACTTCGTAAATGCATATATTATTTATTATGTTTGAATGAGTGTAACACCTTTAAAATTCATTTGAAATGATTTTTTCCCATTGGCCGTAATGTAACGGAATACTTTTGACTGTCCCTGTAAATGAACTAAACATGCTACAAACTTCATTTGAAATAGGGTTCGTGCTAGGCTAAACGTCAATAACCAAAAATTTCAGTGCGATCCGAGTATATTTATGAGAGTTAGAGCGCGAACAGACAAACCAAAATCAATAACACTTTTCAACTTTGTTGGAAAGTGTTAAAAATTAGTTAAAAATTTGAAAGCAAGCTAATGTAAAATGAAGTACACAGAGTCTTTGTCTCTCTGTACTTTTTAATAACACTATGAGAAAGTTCTTTTAAATGTATCGTTTTAAATCTGACGTAATTTTCACCAAAGTTTCTTTTCTCTTTTTAATATTCACATGAAAATACTTTTGTTGTTAGAAAGGAAATATTATTTGCGCTGTCTTAGAATTCACGATAATAGTTGAAAAGATTATCTCAAAATATGAAGTAAATGTCTCGTGCAAATATATTTTTTAATTTAAAGTGTCTTGCCAACTTTTATTTATTTGGCCTTTTTAAATATAACGTAATTTCCTTCATTTGTGACTTTTAACGCATAATAATGAATTTAGTATTTAAAAATTTTCTTTCCCTTTTAAAATTCACGTGTAACAGTATTTTTTATGATGTAATTTTCAATATTTTCCTGATTTTTAACACGTAATCACTTAATTCTTATTTGAAAGGTTTTTTTTTATGTTTATAATAGCCACGTGTAAATATTTTTTTTATTTGAAGGAAATATTATTCTTTGCGCTGTTTTTAAAATTGGCAACAGTTTAAAATAATTGCCCTTTTCTAAAATGTGTAAAAAAAATATCTCTCGAAATGCTGAAAATTTGAATTTAAAATGGAAATACATCCTACAAATTGAGTCAAATTAAAAAGATAATTGCAGTATGCACATCGGAAACTTCCAATGTATAAAATGATCTAAAAATGTTTAAGTTCCTATGTATAGTTTTTCTCCTATAAAACTTTTTTAATGGAACGATTTTGACCATCTTTAACATTAAATATCTCTTAAAGTAATTATTTGATTTAAAAACTATCTGCATCAGCGTGTTTATCAAACATGTCTCTATAATACCACCGATTTTCATATTTTTGTATGAAACAGTTTTCTTAATATTAACGAAGAAAGACATCCGGTCATAAAAAATATGGATGCCGATCTAGTAGGAGTATACCCGGATGATCTACGCAGATTTTCATTGGTCCATTTCCAAATCAAAACTTTTTTTTATATATAGAAGGATTATAATATTTTCGGTGTTGTAGACATATTCTATCTATTATCCTTTAACTTAAATTTTAACCCTATCCAGTGGAGTATCATCGGTGGGCTATTATTACCCTTTCTTTTTAAATTGAAATTTTGTAAATTAATATTATTAAATGCGGAAATTTCTAACAATCCATATCTATTTACCTATAGTTGACAAGTATACTAAATGTGTAACTCATCGAATTTGCGATAAATATTTTTGTTATCATATTTTTGTTTAAGACAGTTATATTTCAAATTGGAGGAGAGAGAAATGCAAGGAAGTATGTGTTTGTATGTGTACGTAAAATCAGAACTTTGGAGGACAGTCAGTATAGAGTCCGACTTTAAATATCAGATTTTTACT
Source organism: Maratus speciosus (assembly GCA_963932465.1). NCBI lineage: Eukaryota > Metazoa > Arthropoda > Arachnida > Araneae > Salticidae > Maratus > Maratus speciosus. The sequence continues at coordinate 27,796,229 of OZ010786.1, forward strand.
AGAATGTTAAAAATACAAGGTGGCCAGAATTAAAACAACCTCTCTATATATTGAGCTACTCTCTGTATAAGCTTCAAATTCTGTACACATACTACTCAAGACATGGGGAAACGGATTATACAAAAAATAGTTCCAGAAATCATGAATAGATGGCGCTGTACAACTGGTCATACGCTGAAAAAATATTTTTTTTTAACGCAGCAAACATTCATATGACAAGGGTCGTATTGACACAGGTAATGCTGCTCAATATGGTATCCTTCTTGAAGATGTAAAGTATGTATTCTATGGGACAGATTGTTCAACTGCAGATCAAAACTAATCAAATAAGATGCTTCAAATCAAATAACATGCTTCTCACATGCAGAGTATTACTTTCTTTAACGTCTGCAAATGTTTCCAGAGTCATCGATAAATAATATTTTTTAAGTGTCCCCACAGCCAAAAACCATACTGATTAAGATCAAGAAAACAAGATGGCGAGATTGTCGGAAACGCACGACTGATTACTTTATCATAATTGTAACGTTGCCGAAGAAATAGCATTCCCCAGTAATTATGCTATTTTATACTTAGAAGATGGCATACATTAATGCAAAGTTTTCTGCATACAATTCGAAATTGTACTTTCAATCACATTTTAAGTCTCAATAATCACTCACAATTTTTCTTTCCATAAGTGTAATAGAAATTAAAATGAAAAGAGTTCATTTCGCATGTGATTTGTTTTGTCTTATTTTCTTTTTACAGATGTACGATGTTTCTGCAACTTTTTTGATTTTACGTAATCCATTTCCCCATGTCTTGAATACTCTGTGTACAAAATCTGAGGTATTAACACTTACTAGTTCGATATAGAGGGAGGTCAGAGTAGGGATGCATTAATTCGGGCCACCTAGTACATTATTATTCTATTGTAATTAAAATCCGAAAACTGCATCGAAAATTCCATCTGAAAATCGCAATAGAAAAGAAAATAAATTTAAAAAAATAAATATTATTCAAAAATTGTAGTACCTTATGTTAAAATTGCGAAAAACGGATTTTAATTATTTTTTATTTGCCAAAATTTAATTTACGGAAAACGATTTTTATAAATTTTCACACGTATTTTCTATTAGACATATTTAAAATAATATGTTGATAGCTATCGTTTTGCAGAAAAAAATTATCTCAAACCAAATTTCGATGTCCTAAAAATAAGAAGAGGCTAGCAAAGAATCCCCTTAAGGATTATCTCCTTAAGGATGCATTCTAAAAAAGTTTTGAAATGGATATTGAAGAATCTAGATGTGTATACAATTAAAAATTCATCCAATTTAGCGGCGGAAACTCAATAGATTTCTCAGAATAAAATTAAAAACATTTAGTTACGTCGTCAAAGCTAATACTCCGTACAGTTTGTCAAATACATTGACACAATTTACAATCAAAATTTGTGAAACTCTTTTGAATGTAATGATTTCTGCACTGTTTTTTTAAATGAATAAATTTCTTAAAACTAAATGGCAACTACTGTTTATGCATGTTTGAAAAATAAAAGTAAATTAAGATGACCTTCAAAATTAAACAATATATGTGAATTATTTTATTTTTCTTGTCACGAAGGATCAGCGCTTAGCATATCGGAATAAACATATATAATACCGTCTGCTCGATTTCCGGCAACGCCGCCTAGATATTTAAGAATGCATTGACACGCGTTACGATAACATCACACAAAGCAGGCAAAGCAAAGAAAAAAAATCATTCGTTGGCTGGTTGATATCCACGAGCCAATGAACGATTTTTTTGTCTTTGTTTTGCCTGCTTTGTGTTGCGTTTTCGTGATGCGTGTCAAGGCTTTCTCAAATATCTAGGTGGCGTTGTTCGGCAAGAATCACTCAGCCTTTCATCCTTTCGGAGACGATAAAATGAGTATAAGTTTTCATGGGAACTATACACTGAGGGTCCCGCGTTAGGTCTCACCACCTGACCAAGACACATGCCGTACAGCACATCTGTGCCCATCTTCAAGAAAACAGAGTAGGTCACTATAGACCCTGATCCTTAATGGATCCGTAATGCCACAGGGGTAGTTTTAATTAGAACATTGTTAAAAAGTGTTTATGAATTCGGTTTGTCTGGCCTTCTGACTGTCTGTCCACTCTCTAACTCGCGTAAATATACTCGGATTTTCATATGTTTGATATATGTTAATGATGTTTACCATGGTATGTTCGGTATTGAATATGAAGGGTGCAGCATTAATATTTCATTTACAAGTGATTCATTACAGAATTCCGTTACATTATGGTCAATGGGGAAAAATCGTTTGCAGTGTATTTTAATGACATAACGCTATTTCAAATGTATTGAAATAGATATAAACGACTGAATTTTACTACAAGATGATTACTCTATAATAGGGAATTCATTGCATTTATCGTTCATTTACGGGGACACACAAAATAAAACGGTTACAGAACTGTCTTTGAGCAATAATTGCAGGAAAAGCGTTTTCAATTTCGGTTAAACGCTTTTAAAATTAAATCATTTTTTGCATATTACTCGTTTTGTATAAATTCCATATCTAGTATACAGGGCTGCATAAAATAATTCAGTTATCAGTCTCCTTATTAGCGGAAATTGCTGAAGGTAAATTTTCAACAGTGGTGTGTATTTTCTAACTGAACTAATTATTTGCCTGCTTGTAATTTATAGACACAAATCTATATATCATTTACTAAGCTGCTCAAATAATTCGAAAATTTTTCCGCCTGTAGATGGAAGTATTGCTGAAAATGGGTTTTCAAATGTGTTATGCGTTTCCAGATGGTTCAATTACACAACATATTTCTACTTATAAAACTGTAAAGTTTTGTTACATTATTCGGAATGTGCTGGAAAGTGTTCCATAACATATGACTGATGCATGATTTTTCTTTCTTGTTAGTTTTTAATATCATCTGAATGATTTTTAGGGAATATATTGTATAAAACTGGGGCTTATAAATTTACAGAGGAACGAATCAAATTGATTCTATATTATAAATAATTAAAAAACATGATTAGACCAAGTACATTAACATATATGTGAAATATAAAGAAGTTCTGAAGGGTTGGTTGATGAAAAATATCCAAATACTCAAACTACTTTTGAATTTGATAATAAATACTTCAAACAATCTGGCGGCTTAAGTATGGGTAATCCCTTATCTCCAATTCTTTGCGATATTCATATGCATTATTTTGAAGAGAAATTATTAAATCTGGTTAATTTTAAATGTTGGATGCGTTATGTTGACGATACTTTTGTGTTAGTTGATAATCCTTTTGATATTTCTACCATTCTCCAAACTGTCAATTCTATCGACCCACATATTCAGTTTACTTTTGAGTTAGAAAATTGTAATAAACTTCCTTTTCTTGATGTTTTAGTTACCAAATGTGACTCCTCTTTCAAAACTTGTGTTTATAGAAAATCTTTTTCTGTCTCTAACTCACCACATGCTCGCTCAAATAATCTTCTCAACCAAAAATCGATGTTTTTACACGTATGTAAATCATGCTCTCAAAATTTGTTCTGACTCTGCATCCCTTAAGGATGAACTTAATTACTTAAAAAGTGTTGCTGACAAAAGAGGTTTCAATCCTTCTGTTATCAATAATGCTGTGAGGAAATTCAGTAGACCATCTAATAAATCTACTCTTTCCAAATCTGTAAAAAGCAAACCTGATAATTTTGTTGTCCTCCCCTTTTATCTTACTTTATGTTTCAAATTAGCTAAAGATTTACGTCGTTTCAATTTTAACGTTATCTTTAAACTTGTCAATAAATTCAAATTTCCTCCACTAAATCTCCTGTTCCTGATCTTCGAAAAGGGGGAATTTATAATGTTCCTTGTCACAGCTGTGATTTATCTTATATTGGTCAAACTAAAAGAAACCTTGAAATCCGTTTAAAAGAACACTCTCGTTATGTAATTAATCAAGAAATTTATAATCTTCTATTGCCAAGCACTCTTGGGATTCCGGCCATAGTTTTAATTTTCAAAATGCTAAAATTATCTTTAATGCCAGTAGTATCTCTTAATTGGACTTTCTTGAAAATTTAGCTATTTATCTTAATCGTGAAGTTATTAGTAATGATAAATCTGATTCCACAATGCTCTCAGTAGCTTGGAAAAACCTTTTCAGTACTACCATATAAGTTAATTTTTGTATTAATTAATTTTAGTCTGTTTTTATATTTTATTCATTTATTTATTTTTATTTCATGTGTTCTCATAGTTTAATATATGTGTGTGTTTTCCCTTTATTATAATTTATTTTGATTTTCATGTACTTTTTTTTCCATTTTACTTCCTTATTTCCCTTCTACTCTGTGTTCTTTTGTTTTGATTATACTCTTCTGTGATTGGATGTCTACTCTGCGCTGTTTTGTTTTGATTATACTCTTCTGTGATTGGTTGTCTACTCTGTGTTCTTTTGTTTTGATTATACTCTTCTGCGATTGGTTGTTGTCTCCTGCTATCCTATTGGCTTTTGATTTCTAATTTCCTGTTGGCTGTTTCTTCAGCTTGTTTTCCCTTCCCTTCTCCCATTTCAGTCTTGTTGCTGCTTTCATAGTAGAAGCACGTCTTTTTTGAGCCTGACGAAGAAAGACTCAGATCTTTCGAAAGGCCTAGCGCATTTAATGTTTTGATCTTGTTTTAAGAAGTTATTTTAATTCTTATTAATTCACACCAGTTTCAACTTATTTTCTTTATAATCATATCCTCTATAGACAAATTCTTGATAAGCTTGGCGACAGTTAGTGAAATGTCCCTATATTTGGCAATCAAAAACTTATCGCTATATATAAAGCAAACTTAGGTACAGCTGACTAAATTTACGAAATTCCTATTCAAATTCAGGATTTAAGAATACTGGGAATGGATCTTCCATAATATTCTAGCTTTTAGCTAGAATCTAGCTGGATTTAGAATTTCTAGCTTCGTGTGTTTCAGTAATATTATCTGAAATCTTAAAAACAAGGAAGATATATTTTCCTCTCGGTGCAGCCCGGGATTTTTTTTTTTAATATGTCTCTTTTCCTGGTAAATTTAAAATACAATCTTTATATTCCTCAACAATATATAAATAACTTGAAGCAAAAGAATAAAACTCCATTAAAATTATTGTAAAATATTTACTTTTGAGTGTTCACATAAGAAATAAAAGAAGAAAATATAGCACTGGATTTCCCAGTTTATAATATAAACACATTTATGTCAAAGACACCGATTAATAATTCCCAAGAGAAATAAGTCTAACATTAAAAAGAATAAAATTAATTAACTTAAGTAAATATTTAAAAATCTTGGCCATTTTTACTTTTTCATTTCCTTAAGAATGTGTAATAGAGTTTTACAACATATTAACTTTGTAATTCTAATGGATTTCGATAATACAATGTCGCAAAAAGCTTTTTAAAATATTTCAGTATGTGTGTTTTTTACGCTATTTTTGCAAAAATTTGCATTAAAATTGTTCTTACATAACAATTGACATTTATAAATTTCTTATTTAAAAAATATATATTTATGTTCTTTTTTAAACCATAAATTTATTTATTTTTTGGCATTTTTGAGGATATTTTTAAGAAAAGAGCGATTTAAAATAATCTCTTTTCAAAAGTAAAAGGAAGTATATGTTTGCCTTTATATACAGTACTAAGGGACTCTGCCCCCTAAAAGCTACGTTCGCCAACCCCGTTCAGACACCGCAGAATCTAAAATCACGCTAATCTGATCGGTTTTAAAAATAATGGTGCGGTTTTTTTTCCGACGCCAATTTGGGGAAAACATCAACAGCATAAACAGCAACACCCGGCTTACCATATCAAGTAAAATAACGATACTTTGGCACAAGTTAAGTATCCGTTCCGTATATGACGTAGGCGTCAGAAAAAAATCGCGCCAATATGGGACCGTAAGTTTTCAATTTTATTAAAAAATCAAAAAAATTTTTTCGAATAAAACTACATAAAATTATCCAAGGTCGCAAAGAATTCTTATTGCTGTTACGCTAGCCGGGTGCAAATCTCACCAATAGCTTTTGTTCAACTCGCTAGTTCGTATTTTTTTCTTCGAGTGATAAATTAAAACAATTCTTTGAAGTTGAAATTAAATGTCATGGTTTGTTGCATTATTTAATATTTGGCCAGATGTCATATATGCATCGGGTTTGGCGTGATTTTTTTTTTTTTTTTTTTTTACGAAAATTTGGCGAAAACCTCGCTTTTGAATGCCAGTTACATGCGTATTTTTGGTAATACTTAGTTATCCCGTCGACCAAAAATCCATCGACAAAACTATAACATCAAATGCCAATTATGATTGATCGTAAATGTCACATTCACTTGACTTTAAGCAAATTACACGTGTTTACGTCATCAAGTGATTTTTATTTCGACGTTTTATTTGTTATTTATTAATGTTATACTAATGTATTTCTTCTTTCGTTATTTAAAATAAAATGATGTCAATTTGTATAATTTGGCAAGTGGTTTGGCGATTTATATAATTTGGCCAAATTGGTTGACGAAATAATTAAGTAGTGCTGTATTTTTTAATTATTTTCTATTATTTTTAAAAGAAAATAGCCAAACAGAAGTTAATACCTTTAGAACAAAACAATTTATATAATTTTAAAAAAGGAAATAAAAGTAAATAAACATTTATTATTAAATAAATAACAGTAGCTGAGTTACCATGTCAATCAAAATAATGCCATTTTGGCGCCAATTAGGTACCCCGGTGCGTATATGACATCTGTACCCAATATTTTTCTTTTCGTTTTTTTTTTTTTTTTTTTTTTTTTTTTAAGAAAGAAGTGAAAGCCATCAATTTTAAATGTTTCAGTTTTAAATAAAAGTTTTGCATTTTAAATAAAATGAATGAAAGGATTTTATTTTAAAGGAAATTAATGAAATACAAAAAATGCGACGGGAAAAATATTTGGTGATTTATCACCTGCGTCCCGCTAACATAAAAATACCGAGTTCTTGATTTCTCTATCAGAATCTTTCGATTTGGCGAAAGATTGTTCAAGTAAATTGAATTATGGATAAAAGTAACAGGATACATTTCTTGGCATACATTTAAGGGAGGACAAACTGGTCGCCAAATTACTTTAAAATAACAACCTTTTCTGAAATATGAAAAAAAAAATATCTGTTATGATTAAAATTTGCCTTGCCATCTATAGAGAAAAGTATTTAAAATTTCAAAAAAAATATTATTTCGAAAACTATTTCGAATTTAAAAATTCTAGTACCAGTTTTGAGATCTGCGGATCAGTACGGGTTTTTTGCGTTAATTTCATCGCAAAGTATTCCATATTTTAGGAAAAATCGCCATGAAACATAATCTGTTGTTTAATTAGTCGTTTCATAGAAACGTTTCATTTCAGTCGTTGCATAATATCCGTTTCATTAGGATTTAATATATATAGGGTATATATAATTTTATTGCATAGAATATCGTGCAAAATATATCTTTCTTTTAGACTTCCTTACAATCTATCTCATATTTATTTTCTTCTGTGTGCATATTTTTAAACACTATAAAATTAGAAATAAGTAAAAAATATATAAATGTTCTAAAAAATGTATATCAATTTATAAAAACTTTACTGTAGTTGTTTAAAATATTTATCATAGAAACTCGACAGAGTTTCTCGCCAAGCAAAAGAAACAACGGTGCAATGAACTGTGAAAGAAAGGATTTTCTGTCAATTAATGCCAAAAGATTTTTCAAAATCTTTTTAGTACTTTGTCTAGCTTACATTTTCCGGACTGACCAAAGCGGGATTTTGACACCTCTATATCTTTTGTTCTATTTATGATAGAAACAAATTTCTTGTTTCTATGGAATGGGGCGTGCCACGTGACAAAGGATACAAAAGCAAAGTGGAATCCGGCGAATAGGTTTTTAGTAAATGTGATTTTAAAAGTGCTGTTTTTTGCGCTTTTGAAATTCTTGTTCAGACCAAAATCTGCTGACAGGGCTACAGCAATGTGTAATTATCGTATTTTTATGCGGTTCATGACATTATAATTGCTTTTATTAGTAATTCAAACCTTTGAAAGTTTCATGTAAAAATATTAATTAGTTTATTATTTATACCTGTTTAAAGTAATTGATTCCTATACTGCAGCGTTTCGTACGTAATATGTTTATCTCTACATATATTTGCATGTGAGCTAAAAGAATTTTCGTAATACGCGCTAGCTTAGTATTGGAGCGTGGCGTATGTAATATGTATATTTCCCATTGCAGTAAAAATTTAGAACTGGTTAGAACTCGCGCGATTAAGGGTTGAACATATAAAAGGCACAAATTCGTCAAAAACATAAAATAAGAAAAAATCTATTCAAAATTTTCAAATTTTTGACCCCAATCAATCATGAGCCCCCTACAAGCAACACGTCTGTCAAATTGCGTTGGTCTGCGCCCTGTGGTTTCCGAGTTTATGAGGTTACATAGATAGATGCGCGCACGGAAGGGTAGATGTTATTGCATTCGATCCAGTTATGCTCTCTATTTTAAGGCGGCATTGAAGCATTTACGGTTCGTTTACAGGCTCACATTAAAACCGATGGATATTTACTGAGTGGCATGTATTTTAATGAATTTGTACTATTTCAATCTCTATAAAATTTTATTATTTTACTTGAAAAATGAATATGAATTAAAGTTTTTCATCTAAAAGCTCGTCGATTCAGGTTTCTACTTTATGAAAGATGTTTCTATTATCCACTTTATTAAGGATGCTTCTAGATTTCAGCACACACTCTTTTAAAATTCCAATACTATGGGTATTTTACACACAGAAATTAGATAACAATTAAATGAAATTTTATTTTGCACGAAATCTGAATGGTATTTGATGAAGGTATTATGCACAGTAATCATTGCGCAATGTCCTGCTGATATTTGAGGAGAAACTAGATTATAGAAACATGCGAGTGGACATCGATTATGGAGAGATTCTAATTCTAGGTAAACACTAACTACAGAAAAACCACAGAACATGCTCAGAAAGATAATGTAAGCACTTTAGTAAATCACAGTACTCTTTGTCATAAAATAAATTCGACAGAACTTTAGGATTATTGTTTATCGTACTGAAATAAGCGGGAAAATGTTCTCTTCTGTATTGCTTTTATATTAAAATGCCCATATTCTCTAATAGTTCTTTCAACATTCCAAACTTTGCAATTTATTCAGTTTAAACCATTTTACAAATTTAATACAGTCAGTCTGGTTTTTTATTACATAATTATTTTTCATTTTCTTTTACAATCCTTTTATATCAAACTAGGGGTCTCTGCCCCCTGCAAGCTACGCTCGCCAACCCCCGTTCAGACACTGCAGAATCTAAAAGCACGCTAATCTGATCGCTTTTAAAAAGTTTAGAGGGGATTGAATTATACTGAAAAAACCTGTAGCGATCTCCCTGTAAATGGGTTTCCATTCAATTCCCTTTGATTGCAAAAATTTACGTCAGAATCAGTTGCTGTTAAGACATCCAATGGTTATTTTCAAGTTTGGTTATATCTAAAATCTATCGTCAAACTATAAGATTAAATGCCAATAATGGTTGATCGTAAATGTCATATTCACTTGAGTTTAAGGAAGTTACACGTGTTTACGCCATCAAGTGATTTTTATTTCGACGTTTTATTTGTATTTTTATTAATGTTATACAAATTTATAGTATTTCTTAGTTATCCCGTCGATCAATTTCGCTAAATTATATAAATCGCCAAACAACTCGCCAAATTATACACATTGATATAATTTTTATTTAAAAAAACGAAAAAACAAATAAATTAGTAAAGGCACAGAATTGCTAATATTAATGTTTTAATAAGGCACAGATGTATTGGCCCGATTTTTTTTCGACGCCAATTTGGCGAAAACATCAACAGCATAAATAACAACATCCGGGTTACCATATCAAGCAAAATACGACACTTTGGCGCCAGTTAATTACCCATTGCGTATATTACATTGGCATCAGAAAAAAATCGCATGACAGCTGTGCCTTAGTAAAACATTAATAAAAATACAAATAAAACGTCGAATTAATGGTTTTATTGGCTATTATTGGCATTTAATCTTAAAATTAATTAATTAATGGCAACCATTATTGGCATTTAATCTTGCAATTTGGCGACAGTAATTTGGTCGACGGGATAACTAAGAAGTACCAAATTTATTTGTTCTTTCGTTATTTAAAATAAAAAATTATGTCAATTTGTATAATTTGGGGAGTGATTTGGCTATTTATATAATTCGGCGAAATTGCTCGACGGGAGAAGTTGTACCATTAAAACATTGCTTTGAAGTTGAAATTAAATGTCATGATTTGTTGTATTGTCATATACGCACCGGGTTTGGCGCGTATTTTTTTACGACAATTTGGCGAAAGCCTCGTTTTCGAATACCAGCTACATATATATTTTTAAATTATTTTCTGTTATTTTTTTAAATGAAATAACAATAAACAAATAAAAGTTTAATTAATAACCGTAGAACAAAACAATTTACAGCATTTTTTATAAATAAAAAGAAAATGAATTCAAATAAACATTTATTAATAAATAAGCAACAATAGCCGGGTTACCATGTCAGGCAAAATAACGCCGTTTTGGCGCCAATTAGGTTCAGCGTTGCGTTAACGTCTGTGCCTAACATTGTTCTTTTCGTTTCGTTTAAAAAAAAGAAAGAGGTGAAAGCCATTTATTTCAAATGTTTTAGTTTTAAATGAAAGTTTTGTATTAAATAAAATTATAATGAAATACAAATTGAATTTATGAATAAAAGTAACATGATACATTTCTTAGCATATATTTAAGAGATGCCAAACTGGACGCCAGATTAGTTTAAAATAATACAACCTTTTCTAAAATATGAAAAAAAAAATATCTGCTATAATTAAAATTTCAGTTGCCATCATTAGAGAAAAGTATATAAAATTAGAAAAAAATTAATATTTCGAAAACTAATTCGAATTTAAAAATTCTAATACCAGTTTTGAGATCGGTGAATCAATGCGGATTTTTGGTGTTAATTTCATCGCAAAGTATTCCGTATTTTAGGAGAAATCGCCGTGAAACATAATCAGTTGTTTAATCAGTCGTTTCATATATTCGTTTCATAAATTCGTTTCATTAGGATTTTATATATATAGGGTAGATAAATTTTTGGCAGTTTCATTGGACTTTTTTGTTTTTCTTTACATTTAAAAATATTAATAAGGAGATTTATCAAACTACTTGGCTCTGTTATTTTGGACTTGGTAATTAAAGAATGCTGCCAATATGCCATAAATAGCTTTTAGTTAATTTTTAGTCAGATAATAGAGCTACTTAAAAATTTACACATATGAACGAAATTAGGGAAAATCATTTCAGAACGATGAAATATCGAATTGTGAACTTTTATTGAAATGAATTATAATTTATCGCATGAATTAGCCGAAATATACGAGAAAATGCTTGGAAAACATACGACTTAGTGTGTCCGGTTAGTCACGTAAAAAACAATTCGGAATTTAGAAAGTACATGCATTGAAAATTCAGAAAATCCGACAAGTGTTAGAACTTATGAAAACATTTAACAAGAAAAAAAATGCTTAATCAGATAATCTAAGTTTCTGCCGCGCTTATCGGAGGGATATTGGATTTCCTGAAATAAAACAACTGATTATATTTAAAAATTACTTCAAGAACGCCCGGGGGATAAAAAAAATGCTCATTATTCAGTCTGTTTTTAAGTCTTTCCATATTTTGTGTAAAATGATGTGAATTTTTTGGCACTTGATAGATTGGCAGAAAATTGGAATTTTTCGTTATTTTTTTCATTTAAAAAGATTAATAAGAAGAACTATTAAACTAATCGACTCTGTTATTTTGAACTCGGTAATTTAAAAATGCTATCAATATGCCATAAATAGCTGTTAGTTAATTTTTAATCAGATAATAGAGCTACTTAAAAATTCACATGACCGAAATTAGGGAAAATCATTTCATAACGATGAAATATCGAATTCTGAACTTTTATTGAAATGAATTATAATTTATCGTATGAATTATCCGAAATATATGAGAAAATACTTGGAAAGCATATGACTTAATATGTATTGTTAGTCACGTAAAAAACAATTAAGAATTTAGAAAGTACATGCATTGAAAATTCAGACAATCCAACTAGTGTGTACGCTTATGGAAACATTAAAAAGGAAAAAAAAGCTTAATTAGATAATCTGAGTTTCTGCCGTGTTTATCGGAGAGACGTTGGATTTCCTGAAATGAAAAAAATAATTTTATTTAAAAATTACTTCAAGCACACACGATGATAAACAAATGCTCATTATTCAGTCTGTTTTTAAGTCTTTCCATATTTTGTGTAAAATTTTGTGAATTTTGAAAATGTAAAGGCAGTTTTTCAAAAATTACCAGGATAAAATCTTTGCCGAGTTAATTAATGAATCACCAAATAGCTTATAGAACAACAGCAAAAAATATTGCTTGTTAGGACGACATTTTTTATCATTTCTAAAGAATAAATTATTTCTTCTGATATTTGTAAAGATCGATAAAATGGTTTTGAATCATTTTTAAAAAGTACAACATTACATCTTACTAGACATATTGTTCTTGGGTCATTCCACGTAAAATGAGCAAAAATTTAAAAAAAAGTCGTGGCACATACTAACCAATTTTAATAAAATTCGATGCAGAGGTTCAATTCATATTCAAGTAATGCTCTGCAAAATATCTTGACAAAAAATAATTTTTTTTAGCAGTTTTAGACATTTGAAAAACTTGTGATATAGAATGGCATGTGCGCAAACGTCCAAAGTTGCAAGTTTGAAATTCTGTATCTTGAAAAATATTTAACAGAAAGGAATATTTTTTTATAATTTTGTAACCTCTGAAAAATTATCTTCCTACTTATTGAATAATAATAATCTAGTAACACCATGATTATTTATGAATTGGTTGTAAAAATTGAAAAATTGTGAATTTTGAGAAAATTAGAAACGTTATAAAGATCCAAGGAATTAAAAAACATCTGTGAAAATAATGCCCGATGTAGTATGACATATGGGGATCGAATTTCCCAAGTTTGAAAGTCGCCATTTAATTCCTTCATCTTAAAAAAAATTAGAAACTTTTAAAAGAAATTACAAAATCATGATTTTTCCTCTTCTGTATGAGTCAAAAATGAATAAAGGACAAGTCCGACATTAACAATATTGCTCAGACATAAAGATTAATAAGTCCATGATATGCTAAAAAAAATTCAAGATTGCCTTTTGATTCCTAACAAAACAAAAATGGGTTCAAAATAGTAATGTTTGCTACATTCCATTCGCTATTCCTCTTTTGAATTCTCGCGCTTTTCTTAATATATTGCACGATTTCATGGCAAAACAAATTTGGTGCTGTCATCTAGTTTTTTTTTATTTGGATTTAGAATTAATATATAGTTTTTATTTCTACTCAGTCATTTCTTTCTACTCTAATTTAAAATACTCTTGAGGCAAAAACAAACTGAAAACAAGAATAAAAATTTCTATATTTAAAATATACACTTTTATCTAAAATCGCAAATAATTTAAAAGTTTAATAAAGCTTTCCTTCAATTAAAAAGAAGTGATAGAAATATTGCATTTTACACTCAACATTTTTTACTATTTATTTTTTTTCTCATTAAGGAATAAAAAGGCAAGAATGAAATTTTTTATATTTAAAATATACATTTTTAGCTATAACGTAAAAAAAAAAATTAACCTTGTAAGAGCTGTCCTTCATGCTTAATTGAGTAATAGAAATATTGCATTTTTCCCTCAAAATTTTTGAAAATAATTTTTTTCTCATCACGGAATAAAAATACAATTACTAACTTACGCCAATCTGTTACTTATTATTCATTACTAATTATAAATAATTTTTAATATAGTCTTTCCATTCCTAAGGCTAATACTCAAAATTGAAATTTTAAGCTTTTAGACAAAACGTCAATTTTGGATCCACTTTTAATAAAAATCTTAATACTTAAATAAACAATCCTGAAATCTATTGTTTTAAATTTACTTATAAATAGATATGATCTACTTATATACTGATTTTGATTAAAATCTCTGACATGTTTGCCACAGCTGATTTGCTCATTTTGCATGGAATGACCCACTTTTGAAAAGTTAATAGCATCACTATTAAACTACATTTTTACTTCTATCATCTTTCGTTTATCTTTTCTTTTCTGAATTAAAATGGAATATATATTGCAAATGAAATACCTTACAAAAAGAAGTGATATCTAATCAAAAACAACTCGTTGTAAATGCCCAAGTCACAAACCTAAAACGTCAGTCATAAAAAGAAGAGATATAGAAGCGCATACTCCGAGTACCGTGTAAAAATCTATCACTACTCATAATGTTTCCAAAGGACTCGGAGTGAGGTACAGTATGCGAAAACTGCTTGGCGACGTGCAGCGTATATTTAATAAATGAATATATGCAGTACCTATATCAATTTCGAAATATTGTGAAAGTAGGAAAAATTAATTTTAAATTCTCATTATATCGCTCTTATAAATAATTGTAGAAGGAAGATCTGTAATAAATCAGAAAGATTTGTAAGACAAGCAGGAAATGGTATGTAATTGTGGTAATCATCTATTATTACAATTATACTTTTCAATATTTTAAACATAATTTTTAATTACATAAATATGTTTAATAATACACTGTTTCAAAATTAAAGAGAAAACTGGTAAAATGGATCCTGTTTATGACAGAATTATTTCTTAAACGTAAAATGCCGCGCTTCCAACATAAGGAATATTATATAATACTATTGTAACAGAAGCCTTAATAGAACAGATTTGTCCCCTGTCATCTGCAATTCCAGGCTTTACTGCAATACATCTTAGTTTATTTAATGCCTATTATTAGGTGCACTAGCCGCCGTTGGCGACCAGTTTGGTCTCGCTTAAATGTATGCTAACCATTGTATCATGTTACTTTTATTCATAATTTAAGTGATAAATTTCCAAACATTGTTCCTGTCGCATTTTTTCGTATTTCATTAATTTCATTTAAAATATAATCCTTTCACCCTGTATATTTGTATACATAACTTTAATTTAAAACCGAAACATTTAAAATTCACGTCTTTCACTTATTTCTAAAAAAACAAAAACAAAAAAACATAAACCATGATATTTAATTTCAATATCAAAACATTATTTTAATTTACTGCGCGAAAAATAAAGATGCTGACTGGCGAGTTAATAAATGCTATTGGCAAGATTTTCTCCCGGCTAACATAAAAGTACCAAGAATTCTTTGCGATCATGGCAACTTTTATGTTGTTTTGTTCAAAAAATAAATTTTGATTAAAAATGGTCGCCTTGCATATGAAAGCGAAAAGGTATGGAACAATAGTTAGCATTTTATCACCTGCGCCCGGCACACATTGAAATACCAAAAAGGCCGCCTGGAATATAAAAAGCGAAGCGGTCACCCCGAAATTGTTGATGACAGTTACATGATTTTGGCTTTTATTATATAGATTATTAGTATAAATTATTTGTATTATAGATTAGTAGATTATTCATATGATCATTATTTTTTATTGTTAATTTATAAACTCAAAATATTTATTATATGTTTACTTAGAAAATCCTCCTCATAAAAGTGGTACTTCTCGTTCAAATAATTGTAAATACAATCAACAAATCGATCCCATGATGTTAAATAAGTATGGGCATAACACCAAAAGTTTCAACTTTTCACAGTTTAATGGGATCAGTAACACAAGAAGAAAATTGTTAAACAAATAGTCATATGTAAGTGCTGGAAGAACAAACATTATAAAAGCCTGCAGGTCGCCAAGTAGTTTTCACATACTATACCTCACTACGAGTCCTTTGGAAACATTATGAGTAGTGATAGATTTTTATACGGCACTCGGAGTATGCACTTCTATATCGCTTCTTTTTATGTGATATCACTTCTTTTTATGACTGAAGTTTTAGGTTTGTAGCTTGGCGGGATCATTTACAACGAGTTGTTTTTGATTAAATTTTATATACAAAATTGTATTTTCATAAAAACCGAGAGATTTCAAGCAAACACTTGCTCATCATCCTTTTTATTATGAAAATAATTTTCTATATAAAGTATATATTTTAAACGCCTTCAGTAAGGATTTTATGCAATAATATGTGTGTTTTTAGAACAATTATATAATTTTTAGTTATTTGTATATAGTATAAGGTGAATCTAGATTGTATGAGAGAGTATTTTCATATCTCAAGTTTTTTAAATCCCTATAAACTTGTAAGGCACTGGGTAAGCTTATGGTCTTCGCTATAGGAATTGGCCCTTTAAAGGAATCCACTAGTCAAAAAGGTTAGGCACCATCAGTTTTGGAGTTATCTAAGAAATAATAATAATTGTGGACAGCCTATCTATAACTTGTGAAACCTAACTTTCAAAACAAAAGATGTTATTTAATTATTAAGCCTCTGAAAAAAAATTGCTACAATGATATTACATATAGTTCACAAAAAATGCCGATGTTTTTAAATTTTACTTTATTTTATTTCATTTTACTTTAATATTAAGTTTGCTTTGTCTGATAAATGTGTCTAAAGTATAACAGTAAAGAATAACATATTAATAAATGCTAATAAATATTAAGAATTATTTATTAAATTTTACTATAATCTTTGTAAACAATTGAAATTAATATAATTAAAATAGGTTTTATAAATATTAGTGAGAAATTTAATTAATTGAGTTTGAGTCACAGTAATTGTTTTGTAGTTTGTTGAAATTAGTAAAAAGTTCTTTAAATCTAACCCATTTAAAAAAAATACATAGTTAAAAGTGGTTATCTTAACAAGATGTATAATTTAAAACATTTTATAGTTAAACACAGTAGCGCAAGCACAAATATAGATTAATTCTTATATAAACAACTGATAAAAAGCATTATATACACTTCTTTATAAGATATTATATGTTCTAATGTAATTAATTAAACTTAAAATTTCTTGCAAAAGTAAACATAAATTAATCCTTCTAATTAAGTAACGGGGTAGTTACACAAAATATGTTTCATATTTATGTATATATATTAATATATATTCATATATATTCATATACATTCAATTTTCTGTATAATAATTAATTTATAACGAGGGTTTTAAGTGTTTCTTTTAAAATTTTCTGTAAAGTATTTTTTATAAAAACTGAATTGTAAGCTGACGTTATGAATTAACAACACAGATAATAGATTTCTTTTAAATTAACTAAAATGACATCACTTTGTACACTCCATTCACATATTTTTATGTTTAATTTATATCTCGTTAATGTAAAACATTGTAATTAAACATTAATTTATTCTGTCTCGATCAGAGTTGCATTTTGAGATGTCATAGCACGAAGAATACATTTTCAGAAAAAATATATGTGACATAATACACCAAAATACAGCACATGCATAAATAAAAGTTATTGACTTGATTCAACAGACTAACAAATTCGTAACTAATTTATACACAGATGAACACAAAAAAGTGTAGTTTTCTCTTTTTAGCAAATTTACACAATTATTTTCTAAGATACAGATTTATTATGTATCGAGTATATGTTACTAATTATATGAGTCCGAACAATTTGGAATTATATAAGGACATATATAAATGCATAATTTGGCAATACATGTTTATAAATGCTCCTGAATACATTCAACAACGTTCATAAATCATTTTTCGCGTATTTGCTCTCCCGTTTAAAAAGTAAACATTTTTCGTTTTCGTAATATATATATATAGCCATTAATTAAACATCACCGACCATCATCAAAAACTGCAATATTGTGAATGATTGACTACACGCCATAAACCAACAATATAGAACTGCATGTGTAAAATAAAGTACCGTATACCTAATTACAAGAATTAACATCGAAGAAAAAAAGAAGAATATGGATTCCGAAAAAATTGAAAAAATTTTATATATTGAATTACGTTTTCAAGAGTACAGAATTCAATGATATAAGCAAATCGGTTGTTTTCTGTGGGAAAAAAGCTATAAGCTGAAAAAAATTCCCCCCCCCCCTGTACTCAAACAACCAATATAATGAAAATAATAGTTTCAAGATGAATACAGAACATTATCAAATGGCATGAAATGGAAAAATAAAAAAACTACAACCCATTAAATATCTAATTTATAGCAATAGAAATCCCACAAAACATACTGTATTAATTCCCAGTAGATTTTCAAAATATATTCCCGCACATGGAATCCAAAAAGCATGATAAGATCAAGGTGAATAAAACAGTTAAGTTAACACAGAAATTAAAAGCTATGGCGTCAGTTAATTCATGTTGAAATATTGTGTTAAATATAAATAATATAACATAAATAAAAAAAATTACGTTATTTATAATACCTAAAAACAATTTTAAATTGTATAATAACAATTTTACAACACTGCCAGTAATCAACGTTAATTACCACCTAGTGTAAAAAATTTAAATTATGACTTTAAAGAGGCTATTTAAAAATACAAAATTTATGGTGCTGCCATCTATTATTATTTTATTCAAATGTCACAGTAAGTAGAACCTAATACATGTTAATGAATTAAAATGTATCAACTGCATTCCTACACACATCCTAACATAAACAATACCATACTGTATTTTATTATTCAGAAATTTTTTTAAATAAATTAAATGTTAATACAATATATTCTATTACCATACCATTAAATCTACACTGAGAAATTAAAAAACTTTTTTAACTTGATAATATATAGAATATAGGCTATATGCTATAAAATAAAATAAATTATATATTATAAAAATATAATAGTCGTAATATTTAGCTTTACATATAAAAAAAATGAACAGGAAAGAAAAGAAAATAAATTATTAAATTATAAAATAAATGAATAAAAATGGATGTTTATATAAGATTGTCAGATACTAAAATTCCAAATAGCCTAAAGATCAAATATATAGTGTGTGAATTATCCTTATATTAGTCATAAAAAAGCTAAAAAAATATGATTGTGCCAATCAAACATATAAACCGATAATTAATCATGGAATACAATGTTGAAAATAAAACACTATTAAATAGTATAGAGGAATAATAATAATAAAAACTATTTACCCAATTTTAATACATGCAGTATAACATTAGTTAATCAAATAAACCAATATGCATAATAATCACTAAAAAGTTGGTATACTATTATTAATTTATATAACATTGTCCTGAGCAGACTAAATAAAAAATAAGTTAATATTGAATTTGATTAAATAAGTTAAATTTAATATGAAATAAAAAAAAAGAGGAAAAATCACCAATTACATATAAAACATCAAATCAACATCCATATAAAATACGTATTAGAAATGTAGTTATAATACAAAAGCCCCATTTTTTTATATATATATAAATTAACCATTGCGTATTATCCAGACAACAGCACTCTCCTCCGTACTCTAACATCTACCCACCCAACCATCCTATAGTAATTGTTTATTTTTATTTTACAATTTTTAATTTTTTATAAATATTTTTTATTTTATAATTTTCTTGTAATTTTGTTTACGCATGTGTTTTTTTGTTTTTGTTTTTGTTTTTTTTTTTTTAATATATATCATGTAAGTACTAATTGTATATTAATGAATATATGAATTTTTTTGGAAAACCATGATTTAATGCATCATAAATTAGTTTTTTAATATTATTGTTAATTAGATGAGAAGAACATAAACATTTTATTCTATATAAATGATTAAGTAGTATATTTCGATATACAGAATGATGAAGACAAGATCGAAAAGCAATGTATAGCAAACTGAATGTTGCAAAAATTTTGAAACATCGTACCGCCCACCCACAAGAAAATTGACACATACTAAAAAATTAATTTTGCGTTTTATTCCACTAATTAGCCTGTCATATGCAAGATTTTTTTCTTGTTTTATATTCCTTAAGAGCTTATTACAAGGTTAGCTAGTATACATTATATGTGTAATATTTTATTCGATGCTACAGAAATGCAATCTATTAAAATCAAGCAAAGGTTTTAACAACAGGAAAAAATAATAATCTACCCTATACATATAAAATCCCAATGAAACGAATTTATGAAACGGATATATGAAACGGCTGAAATGAAACGAATTTATGTAACGACTCTATGAAACGACTCATTAAACAACCGATTATGTTTCAAGGCGATTTCTCCTAAAATATGGAATACTTTCCGATGAAATTAACACCAAAAATCAGTATTCATCCGCAGATCTCAAAACTGGTATTAGAATTTTTAAATTCGAATTAGCTTTCGAAATATTAATATTTTTCTAATTTTAAATGCATTTCCCTAATGATGACAACTCAAATTTTAATCATGATAGATTTTTTTTTTTTCATATTTCAGAAAAGGTTATTATTTTAAACTAATTTGGCGACCAGTTTGGCCTCCCTTAAATGTATGCTAAGAAATGTATCATGCTACTTTTATTCATAATTAAATTTACTTGAACAATCTTTCGCCAATTCGAAAGATTCTCATAGAGAAATGGATTTTGACGGTATTTTTATGTTAGCGAGACGCAGGTGATAATTCGCTAAACATTTTTCCCGTCGCATTTTTTTATATTTCATTAATATCATTTAAAATATAATCCTTTCATTCATTTTATTTAAAATACACAACTTTCATTTAAAATTGATGGCTTTCACTTCTTTCTTTGTTTTTAAAACAAAACGAAAAGAAAAAAATTAAGCACAAATGTCATCTACGCACCGAGGTTCCTGATTGGTGCCAAAATGGCATTATTGTGATTGACATGGCAACCCGGCTATTTTTGTTTATTTAATAATAAATGTTTATTTACTTTTATTTTTTTTTAAATTTATTATATAAATTATTTTGTTCTATAGTTATTATTTATATTTTATATTTCCTTTAGAAAATAATAGAAAATAATTAAAAAATACGGTACTACTTAGTTTTTCCGTCCGCAAATTTCGCCAAATTATACAAATCGACATAATTTTTACTTTAAATAACGAAAGAACAAATAAATTAGCATAACATTAATAAATATACAAATAAAACGTCGAAATAAAAGTCACTTGAGGCCTTAAAAACGTGTGACTTGCTTAAAATCAAGTGAATATGACATTTACGATCAACCATTACTGGCATTTAATCTTATAGTTTGGCGATGGATTTTTGGTCGAGTACTAACTAAGTAATACCAAAAATGCATATGTAACGGGTATTTAAAAACGAGGTTTTCGCCAAATTTTCGTTAAAAAAAAAAAAAAAAAAAAAAAAAAAAAAAAAAAAAAAAACCACGTTAAACATGATTTGTATATGACATTTGGCCAAATATTATCACTCGAAAAAAAAATGCTAACTGGCGAGTTGAAAAAAAGCAATTGGCGAGATTTGCATCCGTCTAGCGTAACAGTACCAATAATTCTTTGCAACCATGGAAACTTTTATGTAGTTTTATTCGAAAAAAATTTTTTGAATTTTTAATCAAAATGGAAAACTTACGGCCCCATATTGGCGCGATTTTTTTCTCACGCCAATATCATATACGGAACGGGCACTTAACTGGCTCCAAAGTATCGTTATTTTGCCTGATATGGTAAGCCGGATGTTGTTGTTTATGCTGTTGATGCGTTCTCCAAATTGGCGTCAATAAAATATCGCGCCAATATGGGGAATATATGACATCCGTGCCAAACTTTCATATGAAAGGCGAAGAATTCAGACCGTATTTGTTTATGGCAGTTCATGATTTGAACTATTATAATATAGGTGAAATGATGGCGATAGAATAATATTTGGCGACTTATCACCTGTGTCTGGCTAACATTAAAGTACCAAAATGGCACCTAGAGTATAAAAAGCGAAGTGGTTCGCCCGGAACTGTTGATGATATTCAAATGACTTAGGCTATTGTTATAGAGATTGTTTTAAAATTACCGGGAGACAAAGACTTTGTATACTTAATTTACTTTATTTTAGCTTCTTTTCAAATGTTTAACTGATCCTCTTTAATCAAAAACGAAAACAACCATTGGATGTCTTAACAAACACTGATTCGTCCTTAAATTTTTGCAATCAAAAGGAATTGAATGGAAACCCGTTTACAGGGAGATCTGCACAGCTTTTTTCATTATAATTCAATCTCCTCTAATATTTTAAAAAACCATCAGATTAGCGTGTTTTTAGATTCTGCGGTATCTGAACGGGGGTCGGCGAGCGTAGCTTGCAGGGGGAGGAGCCCCCTAGTATAATATATAAATAATATCGCTCATCTTCAAGAAAACTGACATAAATCGCAAAAGTTCATTTTGAGTTTTGCTCCACTAATAGCTCTATCATATATAAGTAAATATTTGTTTTTCTACAGAAAAGTTTCATAAATGTAGTAATCCAGAAATTTCTTTATTACGCTATACGTCCATTCGTGACCATTGACGGGGGGGGGGGGGGACTGTGTGGGTAGGTAAAATTACACAACCCCCCAAACCAACGTCTTCTCTCTTTTCGCTTTTAAGCACTTTTTTACTACTGCATACAGAACTAAATGCTATAATTTCGCGCTACACTAATATCATGCAATTTTTTTTAAATTCTTGTTATTTTTTTTTACTTTTATTTATTTATTTTTTTATTTTTATTAACCATTTGGAAAAATGGTTATTGTTCTCTGTCAGGATAGGAAATCAAAAGCATATCTGAAGTTTTTTATTGGTTTAATCTGAATCTTATTCGTGTTCTGATTGGTCTACACAGTAATCTGTATTTCCCTTTACATTTAACAACGATGGATACCTTCTGTTGTCGCTATGACAAAAATGTACTAAAATCTACAGAGAAAAATTAATAACTCAGAAACAAATTGAGATACAGCTTTCAAACAAATTGCATTTAAAAGTACATTTTTTTCTCTATACGACGGTGTGAAAAGTAATAGTGTCGGATGTTTAGAAGTTTAAGAATGAAATTTCATTTAAAATGTATCGACAGATTTCTTGGAAATATGACGATGGAAAAGCTTCCCGAACAGCCAATGAAATGCTTGACACGAGGAGTCAAAGTCGCTTGAAATTCCAGGCGTCTCCATGCAAAAGACGCCTCACAGCTCGTCAGATTTCCTGAAAGTTACGTATTATCCAAGCATTTCATTGGCTGTTCGGGAAAAGGCTTTTCCATCGCTTGGAATTTTTTGTTCTTGGATTTTTTTCTTATTTTTTACTTATTTATTTCATTTTGGGGCATTTCTTTACTTCCTGCTTTTAAGAAAAATATTTTCTATTCATATTATTTTTATATGAAAGTATTTTTGAAAATCGACACGACAATATTTCCGTTTGTTTGTTTTATGTGGATGTATTTAAAATTAAATCTCTTAATATATAGTTTGTTACTATTATTGTTATCAAGAAGACGGGGCACTAATTTACACATAAACGGCTATTTGAATCAGTTCACACGAATTAAAAAATGTGTCAGGGTAGTTTTGTCCTAATCCAGCTACAAATATGAAAGGCCACCTCTGTTTCTCTGTCTAAATTTTCAAAAACTAAACCTGTGGCGCTACAGTCCATTAAAGATCGTGGCCTACACGTATTCAGTCCTGTTTTCTTTACCATATGCCCTGTGCCCTAGTCCGCAGCCTAGAATCGAATTGTGAACTTGCTGCGTGGTAGAGAGATGCGCTGACCAATACGCTACTCGGTTTCCTGCCCGTTTGAAATCATCTAAATTATTTTGTTTCGAGATACATTTTATCTCAGAAAAACAAATATAGAGTCACTAAACTAATCCATTTTAAAAGTGCCCTAGGGGAAAAAGAGATGAAATATTATAGATGGGATGCCTGTAATGGAGTTAAAAAAATATTTAAACTACTAAAGAAATTTAAAAGGAAAATCATCCCG
Organism: Maratus speciosus; assembly: GCA_963932465.1. Classification (NCBI taxonomy): domain Eukaryota; kingdom Metazoa; phylum Arthropoda; class Arachnida; order Araneae; family Salticidae; genus Maratus; species Maratus speciosus. The sequence continues at coordinate 27,820,289 of OZ010786.1, forward strand.
AAGCATATGTTGTAAATATTGGTAATTGCTTTGTGTTTATTTTCCAAGCAGCATTTTTAACACTTTCCAATATAGATGTTCTGATAACGACGAAATGGAATGCAGTTTGAAGTTCCCAGTTTTAACGAATAAATGCTCTACACATTGGTTGATAGAATATTTTCACTTCTTCAAAACATGGTATTTAGACATATATAATATAACAAGGGTACTCTGCCCCCTGCAAGCTACGCTCGCCAACCCCCGTTTAGACACGGTAGAAACTAAAAACACGCTAATCTGATCGGTTTTAAAAATATTATAGAAGATTAAATTATACTGAAAAAAGCTGTGCAGATCTCCCTGTAAACGGGTTTCCATTCAATTTCCTTTGATTTCAAAAATTTAAGGCCAAATCAGTTGCTGTTAAGACATCCAATGGTTGTTTTCGTGTTTGATTAAAGAGGATCAGTTAAACATTTGAAAAGAAGCTAAAATAAAATGAATTAAGTGTACAGAGTCTTTGTCTCCCGGTATTTTAAAACAATTTCTATAACAATAGCCTAAGTCATGTGACTATCATCAACAGTTCCTGGCGAACCACTTCACTTTTTTTTTTTTTTTTTTTTTATTTTTATTTTTTTTGTCTCTCCTGTGAAATTTACTTTTGCCGAGATAAGTCACTTTTATTGCGGATGAACGATATGTTGTCTAAATTTTAATTGCTATAGTTATTTTATTCAAAAATAAAATTTTAAAATGTTATCTCTGACAAAAAGGTGGTTAACACCCTTTCCGTATGACTCTATTTTGATAATATTCAGTACTAAAATACATGATTTAAAAGGATGATTTTTTCCCACATTTTCTCTACCTTATTTTTAATAAAAATCTACCTCTGATATTATTGTTTATAAATAGCCGTAGATAAAATATTAATTTAAAATCGCCTATAGCAATCCTTCACTCACGATTTCACTTTATCTGCAAGAGCGAACGAACATGATAACCGGCAGAAATCGCAAAAGGCGCATGCGGAAAGTTGACACTTTTTGAGATATTAACAGAACTGTAATCACAAGAACTTCCTCTAAACGGTGCAGTTAAAAGAATGATTCATGAATGATTCAAAAAGATCATAGAAACTCGACAGAGTTTCTCGCCAAGCAAAAGAAATAACGGTGCAACGAACCGTAAATGAAAGAAATTTCCGCCAATTAATGCCAAACGATATTTCAAAAAAATTTTAGTACTCTGTCAACTTTATATTTTACGGACTGACCAAAGCGGAGTATTGACCCCTCTATATCTCCGGTTCTATTTGTGATAGAAACAAAATTCTTGTTTCTATGAAATGGGGCGTGTCACGTGACTCAGAAAACGAAAATATAGTTGAATCCGGCCAATAGGTTTTTAGTAAATGCGATTTTAAAAGTGCTGTTTTTTGCACTTTTGAAATTCTTGTTCTGACCAAAACTGTTGACAGGGCTACAGTCATATGTAATTATTGGATTTTTACGCGATTTACAGCATTAGAATTGTCTTTATGAGCAGTTCAAGTCTTTGACATTTTCATCTAAAAATACTAATTAGTTTTTGATTCATACCAGTTTAAAGTCTCTTTATTTTTACAGTGTGGCGTGCGTAATATGTGAGACATTCTCACAATCTTTTGACTTTTAAGTCTCGGAATAATAATTTTTATTTTAGTAAAAGAATTATCGTAATACCCGCTAGCTTCTTATTATTGCAGCGTGGCATACGTAATATGTGAGGTATTCTCACAATCTTTTGACTTTTAAGTTCCTGAAAAATAATTTTTGCTTTCTTCTATCTTTACAAGAAGAAAATAGTGGATTCGTGAAAAATCGATCCGAGCGAGACAAAATAATTTCTGTTGACACGCAACCGGAGCAGAACCTGATAACAAAAAACCGAAATCTCACACGAACCAAATATGATAACCGACAAAAATATTCTAAAGCACCATAAGCCCATCCGAGTAACCTAAAAATTCCATTAGAAAAAACCCGAAATCTGACACGAACCAAATCTGAACCCGATAAAAATATTCCAAAAAACCATAACCAGATCCAAGCATTACAAAATAATTTCCTTGGACGCGCAACCCCAACAGAACATAAAAATTCCATTAAAAAACCTGAAATCTGGCCCGAATCAAATCTGAATCCGACAAAAATACCCCCCAAAAAACATAACCCGATACGAACAAGAAAAAATAATTTCCGTGGATGCAACACGACCCCAACCTAAATATTTCATTAGAAAAAACCCGAAATCTGACAAGAATTAAATCTGAACCCGACAAAAACATTCCCAAGAACCATAACCCGATCCGAACAAGACAAAATAATTTCCGTAAACACGCAACCCGACCCGAACCTAATTTTAAAAAAAGAAAACGAAATATGACCCGAACAAAATTTGATAACCGACAAAAATTTCTAAAGAACCATAATCCGATCAGGGCAAGACAAAATAATTTCCTTGGACACGCAATCCGAACCGAACCTAAAACTTCCTTTAAAAAAAAACCTGAAATCTGACCCGAACCACATCTGAATCCGAAAAATTATCCCTAAAAACCATAACCCGATACTAGCAATACAAAATAATTTCCGTGGACGCAACACGACACGAACCTAAAAATTCCTGTACAAAAAACACGAAATCTGACGCGAACAAAATTTGATCCCGACAAAAATATTCCCAAGAGTCATAACCCGATCCTATCAAGACATAATTTCGTGAACACGCAACCCGACATGAAGCTATTTTTTTTAAAAAAAACCCGAAATATGACCCGAACTAAATATGATAACCAAAAAAATTTTCTGAAGAACCATAACCCGATCCGAGCAAGACAAAATAATTTCCTTGGACACGCAACCCGAACTGAACCTAAAAATTCCATTTAAAAAGAACCCTGAAATCTGACCCGAACCAAATCTCAATCCGACAAAAATATCCCCAAAACCATAATCCGATACGAGCAGGACAAAATAATTTCCATGGACGCAACACGAACCGAGCATAAAAATTCCATTTAAAAAAACCCGAAATCTGACACGAACCAAATCTGAACCCGACAACTAAACTATTCCAAATAACCATAATCCGATCTGAGCAAGGCAAAATAACTTGTGTGGACACGCAACCCGATCCGAGCCTGAAAATTCAGTTTGAAATAAACACGAAATATGACCCGAACAAAATATTTTAATCGACAAAAATATTCTAAAGAACCATAACCCGATCCAAGCATCTATTATTACAATTATACTTTTCAATATTTTAAACATAATTTTTAATTACATAAATACGTTTAATAATACACTGAAGAGAACAAGAGAAAACTTGTAAAATGGATCCTGTTTATGACAGATTTATTTCTTAAACGTAAAGTTCGTGTTTCCAACATAAGAAATAATATATTATTTCTTATCTATTTATATAAAATCCAAGTCTCTGTGTGTCCCTCACTAATCCGGTAGGACCGCCTCACTGAAATGAGTAATTGTTGAAAAATATTAATGCAGTGTTACCACAGTAGCGCCAAATGTTAGCAAACTTGGCGATAGCTGGCTAATTTTGCGAAATTCTTATTTAAAACCATTAATCTTTCATAATGGAGGTCACGAAATTTAATTTAAACTCTACTCTTTTAAGATATTTTTTCGAAATCTATGGGTGAGAATTTAAAGTACATCTTTCTTTACATCTTCCTCTCGATGCTACAAATAAAATAACTGCCAATAGACAACGGTGTACTGTGTGAGCTCCTAACTGCGCGATTTTAATGTGCTTTAGGTACTTTTCCAGAATAGGTGCCTTGGCGAAAAAGCAAATTCGGTAACATATTTTCCGGGAACCTATTAACTGTTTCATTTTATATACACACGCATTTTTTCGATATTTATACGATTTATTTAACATAAAAAAGCCGTTTCTCTAATTTTATACAGAAACAGGTGTAATTTGTACATAAAAACATCAATAATATACATATAAAACAAACAAAAACGCTCATCAAATTTGTTTTCATAGCTGTTTATATGATTTGACAGCAAATATCGATATTTTTCCGTTATACGGACACCATGCCAAAATGTACGCTAATGCGCCAATTATTTCAAAATGCTAAAAGATATTTGTAATTTTATGCCAGCAGTTTAATATGAGTTTTATTTTATTGCTTTATTTTACAGCAGTTATTTGTTCACTTATTTTAAGTATATATTTGTGATTTGATGAAATAGTTCGTAAAAGTCTGGAATTTTCAAATGTTATATATTTTAAATGCTCACTTTAGTATCGACAATGATTTTTCTTTTATTTTTCAAATACTTCAATTCACGATTTTGCGCCAACTATTACGCTTGGCGACAATGGTGTCCGCATAACGGAAAAGTACCCAAATCTCACTTTCTGATGCCCAAATTACACCAAGCTTTTTTAAAAAAAATGCCAAAGCCCCTACAGTGGAAAAGTACCAAACTGTCTATTATTTTGCGCTATCCGTGTTATAGTTTGTACTATATGCAAGGGGAGTGGAGCGAAGAGTTTAAACATTAAATATTAAAGTTTCGGCCCATATTGGCGCGATTTTTTCTGACGCCAATGTCATATACACAACGGGTACTTAACTGGCGCCAAAGTGTCGCAATTTTGCTTGATATGGTAATACGGATGTTGTTGTTTATGCTGTTGATGTTTTCGCCAAATTGGCGTCGGAAAAAAATCGCTCCAATATATGATAACGTATATGACAACTGTGTCAAAGTTTCTATAAAGCAGTATAAGACTAAAAAATTAAGAATAAAATAAATGCAAAATAAGACTAAAGAAGAAAGAAAAATCATGCGTTAAGCATAGAATATGAAACACTTTCCAACACATCCTAAATGCTTTAACAAAACTTTGTTATTTAGGGAAATAAGGTAAATAAGATAACGTTACTTCTTAGAGATCCCGTCGACCAATTTCGCCAAATTATATAAATCGCCAAATCAATAGTAAAATATTAATAAAAATACAAATAAAACGTCGAATTAATGGTTTTATTGGCCATTATTGGCATTTAATTAATTAATTAATGGCAACCATTATTGGCAATTAATCTTACAATTTGGCGACAGGAATTTGGTCGACGGGATAACTAAGAAGTACCAAGATAACTAAGTAAACATTTTAGAAAACGCATGAAAAATGTAAAAATCGATTTCAGCAGTTACCGTCCATAGCCAATAGTACCGTTATTACATGCCACTATTTAGCTAAAATTTAATTTAAACTACTCTTAAAACTACTGAAATCACATTTCCAGATATTATCATCCATAGACGGTTATGTATCCAATTCTTTGCGTGACCATTTTATCTATATTCTACAAACATTTCTTAGGAAACTAAATGCAGTTCAGTGTAAAAATGCATAACTCCTTTAAAAACCACCTTTAAGCAATTTACTCTCATACTCAGTAACCCTTACGAATTCTTTTGTGTAGCCCTGCATATGAACTGTAGCATTTATACACACAGTATAGTATGCATAAATGTAGTGAAACATAAAAGCGCATATCATAATTAAAAATGCATTTCTAGCAAACATTGCTTATGTACAATACTTCGGAGAAAAGTTTCTTGGCGAGAAAGCCAAGGCGGTTTGCCAACGTATTTTCTGGCAACCTATTTACTGTTTCATACTCACAAGCAATTTTTTCTCATATGTATACAATTTGGCACAGATGATAGACATATTGGCGCGATTTTTTTCCGACGCCAATTTGGCGAAAATTTCAACAGCATAAGCAACATTCGGGTTACCATTACAAGCTAAATAACGACACTTTGGCGCCAGTTAAGTACCTGGTGCGTATATGACATCGGTGTCAAAAAAAAATCGCGCCAATATGGGCGTATATGGCATCTGTGCCGACAATTTAATATAAAAAAAGCTATTTACCCATTTTTATAAAGAAACAGAAGTAATTTTTGCACAGATGTCATATACGCATGGGGGTTGGCGTGATTTTTCTATGACGCCAATTTGGCAGAAATCTCGCATTCGAATACCAGTTACTTATATATTTTTAAATTATTTGCTATCATTTTGAAAAGGAAATAACTGTAAATAAATAAAAGTTTGAATAATAACTATAAAACAAAGCAGTTTATATAATTAAAAAACAGAAAATAAAAGTAAATAAACAATTTATTAATAAATAAAAAACAGTAGCCGGGTTACCATAGCAGGCGAAATAACACCATTTTGGCGCCAGTTAGGTATCCCGGTTCATATCTGAAATCTGTGCCGTAATTTCTATATAAAAATATATATATATTTAGAAACGATTTTTTTATGCATATAAGTGCATATATAAACAAAGATAAAAGTTCATTAGATTTGTTTTCATAGCTGTTTATATATTTTTGCAACATATCTCACTTTCTGATGCCCGAATCGCGCCAAGCTTTTTTTAAAAATGCGTTATAATGGAAAAGTACTTAAATAAATAATTAACAGAAATAACAAATTATACAAACTAAAACTTTTATTTCGAGATCAAAGCATTGTTTTTAATTTCGATTAAAAATACATATATCCTTGGATAACTTCAATTAAAATTAGTTTCACAGCTTAATATCTCATTCCATAAACCTAAACAAACACAAGTGATTCATTCATCGTGAAACGTCAAAAATATTAAATCATTGAGGTAATCATTCACAAAGTAAGTTCTACAACAATCAATGGGCAATATTCTAATGACGTCATAGTAGGTAAAAGGGTGGCGGTATCGTTTGTTTATGGTTTGTAATCACAAAGATTTAATTTTGCAATGTCTCTTAGTTACATTATTTTATTGTCATATTTATGAGCTCAGAACAAAAGCCTATTTTTTCATTATTTAGTTACGGAAAAAAATCATAAATGCATGATTTGAAAATTTTAAATAATTTTCTTTCTTAATACTAAAAAATAACATCGAGAAGTAACAGCGGGTTTAAGTTAAATAAGTTTAACGGTTTAATTCTGTTGTAATATTCAAAATAACTGTATTTATTAGATTTCAGTACTCAACATCACGGCCCGATTAAACTTTGAAGTTAGAGGAATTACAATGTCGTTTCAGGACCTTTCTCTTGGAGAAGCTTTTCTAAATTCCATATATACATGGAAAATCTTCAGTGTTAGAAATATTATTCCTAGGACTGACATAACACGAGAACGGCCTGCAATTTTACACAAGTTTTTGAAAGCTACTTTAAATCAGAAATTTTACTAAAAACTGGTTACTCTTTTGTTATAGCGGCCCACACTATTAGGATTATAAGAAGTTGCAACCAATTTCGCCAACGTCGTAACCAATATCGTGAAGCACACACATATAATACCATATAATACCATTTCATGAAATCGTATACGATAATTTAATAGTTTTTAACCTTACTTCAAGTGTGTTATTTATTTAATTTTAAGGCTCTACAATCTAAATTGTCCAATATATGAATTTAAAAAAATGTAAACAAAGATTGAATAGACATGACCGCAAAAAGCCTCAAATCTGCATAACACTTGGAACCAAACTGTGCAGATTAGTGGTCTTCTACTGTACACAGTTTTTCATAAATGTGTTTCGTTCTTAAAATGTGTTATTTTCATCTATCACTGCGGAACAAGCTAGAAAACTCATATTCTTGCACATGAGTTGTATATATCTTCATATCTAAATTTCCGTCATTTTTGACGGGCTACCTTTCTAGTATAATACTAGTAGCCATACTAGAACAGATTTTTCCCCTGTCATGTGCAATTCCGTTTACGCAGACTTTATTGCAATATATCTTAGTTTAATTAATGTCTATTATTAAGTGCATTGTTAGTAATATTCATATGATCATTATTTTTTATTACTATTTTACAAACTCAAAATGTTTATTACATGTTTACTTAGAAAATCCTCCTCATAAAAGTGGTCTTTCTAGTTCAAATAAAGGTTATCAACAAATCGATCCCATGATGAATAAGAATGGTCATGTAAGCACCATAAGCTTCGAATTTTTACAGTTTAATGGGAGGAGTAATACAAGAAGAAAATTATCAAACAAAAAGTCATATATATGTAAGTGCATGAAGAACAAACATTATAAAAGCCTGCAGGTCGCCAAGCAGTTTTCACATACTGTACCTCACTTTGAGTCCTTTGAAAAAATTATGAGTAGTGATAGATTTTTACACGGCACTCGGAGTATGCACTTCTATATCGCTTCTTTTTATGTGATATCACTTCTTTTTATGATTGACGTTTTAGGTTTGGGGCTTGGCGGCATCATTTACAACGAATTGTTTTTAATTAGATTAAGATTACCTGGTGCTGAAGAAAACACGATGTATGAAACACTTCTGGAATTATTAATAAAAGATTCAGATTTTTCAAATTCAATCAGATGAACAGAACATAAGAATTAAAATTAATAACAACAAAACTGATCTACTAGAAGGAGCCACATCATTTATGGGAAAATTCTACAATTTGACAACTCTAACACATACATTAAACTTTAAAAACATTTTACTTGTCAAACAAAAATTGTTGATTATTAAAGCGAAATTTTCACTGTGTCCAGTTTGGAGAAAAAGAACAATATTGCTAGATTGTCAATATCCTGCGCAACCCAACTAAAATAGTTCGATTGTGTAAACTTTGGTTATGAATACAGTACATTCCCTCAAATTCGCAACCCTAAAATCCACAAGCGCCTAAAATACGAACATCATCGCAGATATAACAAAGCAATTTTCAGTTGAGATGTAGGGCAAAATTACAGAATTTTTCAGTTTCCATATGTATTTTAATATGTAATTCTCGATAAAATGACTGAACTTGTGTTTTTTCATTAAAGAAGTATAAATTTATTTTTGAAAAAAAATCAGGATATTGATCACAAGATATTGATCAACTGGTAATCACAATCCTTTTACCAAATGTATTTATGTATTAATCAAGTTTTTTTTTTTTTTTTTTTTGGTTATTAAGATTGGATAAATCTGAAATAAAGCTTCATTACTTTATTATTTTGATGTAAATTAATAAGGTACCTTTATGAGGAAAGTTTCATCGAATAATTCAAGGAAAATGTATCTTTATTATGCATTATTAATTATTTACATGACCTTTACTTTTAATAATTTAATCATTTTAAAAAGTATCTTAATTTTTATTATTTTAGTTCATTACTTTACTTAATTATTTTAATATTTTACTATATTGCAAGTATTCATTATAATTTTGATTACATTATTACATTCAAATTACGTTTTAAAAAATATAAACAAATCAATGATCTGAAATCTGCAAAATTCTAAAATCCGCACAACTTCTAGCCCCAAGCTGTGCAGATTTGAGAGAGTTTTACTGTACTTTAATATTTAAAAAGTGGAAACTCGTTCTCGATAGCAATGTCTGAGTTTCTCTCTTACCAGATTTGCACTCATAAATAGCCAGCTTGTGTCTGTCCAGTTTCGTCCGTGAGAATGCCGCTTCAATCTAAGGCCACCGATAGTAAACACTGCAATATATATACGATAATATAAACGTTGTAATTACCTCAAATTCAGTCACAGTACTTTAAAATTTGTGATAAAATATTTAGGATTTCGGAAGCCCCAGAGTGTAGTGATCAGCGTTTCTACCACGCATTAGGTCAATAGTTCGATTCTGGTTTGTGGACTGGACAAGGTTCACTTAACCTTCAATCCCTTCGGGATCGATGAAATGAGTACCAAGCTAACTTGGGAACAAAACACTAAGGGTCCCACATTAGACTGACCACTTGGCAAGGATATAATCGCTCACCCGCAAGACAAGTGATACATCTCGCAAAAATTCATTTTGCGTTTTATTCCACTAATAGATTTGTAATAGGAGCACCTTGCTACACAAACAATTTCATAAGTGTATCTAGACCGAAATTCCCTTTATTACGCTGTAGGTCCATTTGCGACCAAAGAAGAGGGATGGGTTGTAAGGGGAGGTAAAATTACCTAACCCTCCAAACCACATCCTGCCTCTTCATTCTTAAGGGTTTTGGGCTTTTATGTACGTTTTTATTCTAATATGCAGAGCTAAGTGCTTTAATTTCATGTTACAGTAAACTCATGCAAATTTTCTTTTGCCTCTCCTGTGAAATTCACTTTTGTCGAGATGTGTCGCTTTTCTTGCGGGTGAGCTATATAGCATGTCGGGGACCATGGTCAAGAAAAATGGGCTTGGCCATGATCATTAATCCATTGTATCGCCCGAGGCATAGTTTTCTATTTAGAATTTAAAAATTTCTATAAATAAAAATATACAATTCTGCGTTGTAAAATATAATACTTTACATATACATGAGACCACATTTAAAAATTTACTTCATTAACTCTATTAAAATTCTTTTATTTATCAAACATGTAAAATAATAGAATGTAAAAATTCCATTTCTTTAAATTTAGGACGTAAATGATGAAATATTCATATAAAGATTCTTTTTCGTATTAATGATAAACTATTATTTATATCCTATATTTTAAAATTTTTCACTCTTATTGAAAATATCCAATCGTTTTTCGATGAATCTGAATCGTTTCAATATGCAGTGACATTCTTTTTCTGCCAGCAGTTCATTTGTTATTCTGTAAAACTTTTTCTACTATTCTTATAGTAATTGCAACTAATTAACATTGTTAATGCTCCCACATGTCTTACATTTGTTTTATTAACCACAGGAGAGAAAGAAGTTTTATCGTAGTTTAGACTAAAAGCACAGTTAGTTTCTCCTACAATCTCATCATAAGTCATATGTTTTAAAATTTTAAATTATCATTTTTTTTTTTTTTTTTTTTGAAGCCTTAACTTCAACTTGGTAATTTTTACTGAATTTATTATATTAGTGAAAATTTTTGACTTCCAGTTTTCGACAGATTTACACATTTTAGAAGGTCTTGAACACGATTTGACTGTTTTTAGAAAATTTCTGTCTGTCAGTCTGTGAATCTATCTGTCTGTATGTGACAATCATTTTGTGAGCACTTTATGTTAAGAACTATAGTACGGAATTTAATAAAATTTTAGATTCCGTTAGACCTTGATATAAATAGGTGCTGATTACTTTATGATGAAAATCGCCCAACAGATGGCGCTGATTTGTAGCATTTTTCACGATATCTGCAATAGCTCTATCTCAAGAACTAATGCACGAATTTTTCTCAAACTTCAGATTGAATTACACTTTGACATAAGTTGTTGATCAAGTTTTGGTGTAAACCGCCCAACAGGTGGAGCTGCTATGGTCCATTTTTCAGAATTTACAAGATTTTAGCGATAGTCATATCTCAAGAATTACTACACGGAATTTCTTTAAGCTTCATATCCTGTTAGACCTAGGCATAAGTTGGTACTGATTAATTTTTCCTCTAAATCATATAAAAGGTGCTACTGCTATATTGCTTTTTTTTACGCGGTACCTATATCTGAAAAAATAATGCACGGAATTGAATCAAACTTCATAATCTGTTACATTTTCACATAAATAGATCCTTATTATGCTTGGATATATATTTCCTAACAGGTGTCGCTTTTCGCTTTTGGGGTTGGCAATTTTTGTTTCAGACATCTAAGCGGGTGGGTGCCGAAATTCAATTATTTCTTTGAAAAATGTGATGCTTAACTCTTCATTTTTAATGCGTGCGATTAATCGAACTCTGTACTTTTGTTATCTTTATGGTGGGCACAGATCGTAATTAAATGCTGGCACTGTCATTGCGATTTCTGAAGTGCTAACATGTATGAGATAGAAGAAAGTTTTGGAACTAAAACAGCGGACAAGGTTTTTTTTCTTTCTTTCTTTTCTTTTTTTTTTTTTTTAATAATTTAAATGGTTTACCCTTTCAATCAGAGAAAATTTTTCAACTATCAAACTAAAATAACAGTTAATATATAAAAAAAATATTATGCTAAAGTACAGTTTTCGAAAACATTAAATAAATTATCCTTAACATTCATTAACGAAATATATTATATTATAACTAGGGGGCTCTACCCTCTGCAACCTACGCTCGCCAACCCCGTTCAGACACAGCAGAATCTAAAAACACGCTAATCTGATGGGTTTTAAAAATATTAGAGAAGATTGAATTATACTGAAAAAAGCTGTGGGCTTGTAAGCGGGTTTCCATTCAATTTCCTTTGATGGCAAAAAATTAAGGGCGAATCAGTTGCTGTTAAGACATCCAATGGTTGTTTTCGTTTTTGATTAAAGAGGATCAGTTAAACATTTGAAAAGAAGCTAAAATAAAATAAATTAAGTATGCAGAGTCTTTGTCTCCCGGTATTTTAAAACAATCTCTATAACAATAGCCTAAGTCATGTGACTATCATCAACAGTTCCAGGCGGACCACTTCGCCATTTTATACTCTAGGTGCCATTTTGGTACTTTAATGTTAGCCAGGCACAGGTGATAAGTCGAAAAATATTATTCTGTCAACATCATTTCATCTATATTATAATAGTTCAAGTCATCAACTGCCATGCCATAGACAAATACGGTCTGATCCCTTCGCCGTTCATATGAAAGTTTCGCACAGATGTCATATACGTTCCATATTGGCGCGATTTTTTAACGACGCCAATCTGAGGAACGCATCAGCAGCATAAACAACAACATCCGATTTAGCATATCAAGCAAAATAACGATACTTTGGCGCCATTTAAGTGTCCGTTCCGCATATGACATTGGCGTCACAAAAAAATCGCACCAATATGGGACCGTAAGTTTTCAATTTTGATTAAAAATCAAAAACTACATAAAATTCGCCATGGTTGCAAAGAGTTATTGGTACTCTTACGCTAGCCGGATGCAAATCTCACCAATTTTTTTTTTTTAACTCGCCAGTTAGCTTTTTTTTTTTTTTTTTTTTTTTTTTTTGAGTGGTAATATTTGGCCAGATGTCATACACGCACAGCAGGTTTGGCGTGATATTTTTTTTTTTTTTTTTTTTTTTTTTTTTTTTTTTTTTTTAACGAAAATTCGGCAAATTCTCGTTTGTAACGAGAAAATACCAGTTACATATGCATTTTTGGTATTACTTTGTTATCCCGTCGACCAAAAATCTATCGCCAAATTATAAGATTAAATGCCAATAATGGTTGATCGTAAATGTCACATTCACTTGACTTTAAGCAAGTTACACGTGTTTACTTCATCAAGTAATTTTTATTTCGACTTTTTATTTGTATATTTATTAATGTTATACTAATTTATTTGTTCTTTCGATATTTAAAATAAAAATTATGTCAATTTGTATAATTCGGCGACTGTTTTGGCGAATTATATAATTTGGCGAAATTGGTCAACGGAATAACTAAGTAGTACCGCATTTTTTAATTATTTTCTGTTATTTTCTAAAGGAAATATAAAAAAAATAATTAATAATTATAGAACAAAATAATTTATATAATTTACAAAAAGAAATAAAAGTAAATAAACATTTATTATCAAATAAACAACAATAGCCGGTTTACCATGTCAACCTTTTCTGAAATATATATAAAAAAAAATATCTGTTTGATTAAAATTTTAGTTGCCATCATTAGAAAAAATGCATATAAAATTAGAAAAAAGTTAATATTTCGAAAACTAATTCGAATTTAAAACTTCTAATACCAGTTTTGAGATCTGTGGATCAATGCTGATTTTGGGTGTTAATTTCATCGCAAAGTATTCAATATTTTAGGAGAAATCGCTTGAAACATAATCAGTTGTTTAATCATTCGATTCATATATCCGTTTCATAAATTCGTATCATTAGGATTTTATATATACTAGGGGATCGAACCCGAGCTCTTTGGGTTACAGAGTATAGGTAAAAACAATTCTTTTTTTTTTCTTTTTTTTTAACTCTAATTATTATTTTTTTTACATGTAATATATATTTTACATTGTCCACTAACATAAAAAAGAATTTTTCTATGAAAAATATCAATTTTGCAATCAAATAAAGTTTTAAAATTTATTAAAATCGATACTTTCGCATGCCAGGAGTTCTTAGCCCAAGATTTTGCGACTTAAGGCAGTCTTTCCGATCATTTCAGTGCTTTAAGAGCGTGGTTCAATCCCATGTTTGTTAAATTTGTTTCTTATTTACATTATTTTATTTATTTTTCTATAGAGGAAGTTTTAATTTTGTTATGGGACATCAGACGGAAACAAATGCTGACATTTTTACATTGTTTTAAAGGGAAGCGAATTAATCTTTCATAATCGAGCTACACGTGATAGAGTTACATTTAAAAATAATTCATGCTTGAAAATCTCTCTCTATATATATATATATATTACGCTATCGCACGTGGCACAGAAATTTCAATTATTTGTTAATTGTTTAATGGCAACCCCCAAATAAAACGCATCTCATTGGTTATTGTGTAATAGTTTTCAAAAGGAATAACAATAAATAAAAAAAAGTTTAATTATTAATTATAGAAAAAACAATTTATATAATTAAAAAAAATAATAAATAAACAATTAATTAATTAATAAACAACAACATCCGGGTTACCATATCAAGCAAAATAACGACACTTTGGCGCTAGTTAAGTACCCCGGTGTGTATATGACATTGGAGTCAGAAAAAAATCGCGCCAACGTAGTGCGTATATGACATATGTGCCGTCTTTTACTTATTTATTTATTTATTTATTTATTGAACAGCAAACATACGACTTCATCTCATTTAAAATACAATAAATAAATAAATAAATAAAGGTACTTTTCCAGTATAGGTACTTGGCGAAATAGGGAAAAGGTCCATGGCGAGGAAAGAAATTTGGCAACGTACTTTCTGGCAACCTATTTAATCAAAATATTTTTTTCGAATAAAACTACGTAAAAGTTGCCATGATCACAAAGAGTTTGTACTTTAATATTAGCTGGGCGCAATTCTCGCCAATGGCATTTTTTAACTCGCCAGCACATTGTTTTACTTTTCGAGGGGTAAATTAAAATGCTTTGATCTTGAAATTAAATAGTTTATGGTATTATTTATTATTTTTCTTTTTTAAAGATTTTCTTTTTAAGTGGAAATCATGAATTTTAAACGTTTCAGTTTTACATTAAAGTTATCCATTTTAAATAAAATGAGTGAAAGGATTATATTTTAATCATGAAATATGAAAAACGGGTACAATGTTTGGCGATTTATCACCTGTGCCCGACTAACATAAAAATACCGAGTTCTTGATTTCTCTATCAGAATCTTCCTCTTTGGCGAAGGATCGAGCAAGTAAATTAAATTATGAATAAAAGTAACATGATGCAATGCCTAGGATACATTTAAGGGAGACCAAACTGGTAGCAACGGGCGAATAGTTATTTTAAAAACCATAATAACTCAGTCAATTAAGATACAATTTTCAAACAAATTGCATTTGAAAGTAGATTTTTTTCTCTATTTGACGGCGTAAAAATTGAAAATGCGCGATATTTAGAAATTAAAAAAATCGCTGACATAGCACGCATTTTAATTTAATTTTTTTTTCAGGTTTTATGAGAAAATGATAACAAAAGATACAGTATCTCCTATTTTCAACTATTTTCCGTTTACTTTCAATGACTTTCAATATAAATGGGGTTCTTTTGTTGCCACGATTAGAAAAATGATATTAAAAACTACAAAAAAATTAATATCTCAAAAATAAATTGAGATACAGCTTTCAAACAAATTGCATTTAAAAGAGCATTTTTTTCCTCATATAACGGTGTAAAAATTTTAAATGTGCGATGGTTAGAAGTTTAAAAATTTGCAGTAAAGAAAATTGCAAAACCAAAATTTTATTTCAAATTTCAAAGTGTTGCCATTCGCAAAATGACGTATGCGTTACGCACAGATATGTTTGTCCTTTATAATATAGATAGGGTAGATTTTAACTAGAACTTCCCTTAGACGGATTAGGCTGAGCGATGTTAGTGAGAACATAGATTTAATAATAACTCGTAACAAGAATAGAAAAGGAGATGCTATATTTAATTGACGACACGTGGCCTATCTGAAAAGTATTCAACCTTTGAAAAAATACATAAGTTACCTGGCAGGATTGGTACCCTTATTTCTTTCGAGCTAGGCCCCTTGCGCCTCCACACAAACAAATCGGCATTGACTGCAGCGTAAGTTATGACACGAGATCTTGAATATCTCGTTGCACAACCTTTGAGCTGTGAAAATGTCATTTCGAATAATTTGCAAATCCGTACATGTTTTTTCAACTAATCATGCAAGCTAAAATACTTTACCCGATTAAAAAGATTTTAACTAGAACTTCCCTTAGACGGATTAGGCTGAGCGATGTTAGTGAGAACATAGATTTAATAATAACTCGTAACAAGAATAGAAAAGGAGATGCTATATTTAATTGACGACACGTGGCCTATCTGAAAAGTATTCAACCTTTGAAAAAATACATAAGTTACCTGGCAGGATTGGTACCCTTATTTCTTTCGAGCTAGGCCCCTTGCGCCTCCACACAAACAAATCGGCATTGACTGCAGCGTAAGTTATGACACGAGATCTTGAATATCTCGTTGCACAACCTTTGAGCTGTGAAAATGTCATTTCGAATAATTTGCAAATCCGTACATGTTTTTTCAACTAATCATGCAAGCTAAAATACTTTACCCGATTAAAAAGATTTTAACTAGAACTTCCCTTAGACGGATTAGGCTGAGCGATGTTAGTGAGAACATAGATTTAATAATAACTCGTAACAAGAATAGAAAAGGAGATGCTATATTTAATTGACGACACGTGGCCTATCTGAAAAGTATTCAACCTTTGAAAAAATACATAAGTTACCTGGCAGGATTGGTACCCTTATTTCTTTCGAGCTAGGCCCCTTGCGCCTCCACACAAACAAATCGGCATTGACTGCAGCGTAAGTTATGACACGAGATCTTGAATATCTCGTTGCACAACCTTTGAGCTGTGAAAATGTCATTTCGAATAATTTGCAAATCCGTACATGTTTTCTCAACTAATCATGCAAGCTAAAATACTTTACCCGATTAAAAAGATTTACCCGAATAAGTTACTATATAAAAAATCGTCTAAAGACAATTGAGAAAATTACCTGATGTTTAAATCTCTAGATTAGTGAAGCTGAAAAAAAATTGCATATCAAATTTAAACGGACACTTTTCGACACTTTTGCCCAGAGAAATGACGTTTTGACAAGTACTTTCGTGCATACGATTCGCTGTGTCATACCGACATTTATTCAATATCAAAGCAACTTATTCAATGCTAGATAAGCAGCTACCCGTTTTGTTGCATTTAAGTTTTGCATTTTTGTTTTTTTTGTTTTTTGTTGTTGTTGTTTTTTTTTTTGGGGGGGGGGGGTTATAGAGTATTAAATATTTAAAGTTTCTATACCTAACAATGTAAATGAATGGTAATTTAGAACGTTTTCCGTTCATTTCATATTTTTAAATTTTGCATTTTTTAGAAGCCATTCTTAGAGAGCATATATATCTTAAAAGTATCTCGCCCAAAAATTTCAACCCGATAAAAAGTTTTTAGGTCAGCGGTAGCACAGAAAAAAATTCGAAAGTTTTCCGTTCCTGCATCATTTTACATAGCGAAATTTTTAGAAATTGTTCTATTGCGAATATTTACATCTTAAAAGCAACATTCATGCAAATTTTCATCTTTTTATTCCTAGTAGTTCCATGTACTTCTTTACTTAGATAAGCTTTAGAACTTTGTTCGCTTTATTCAGTCCTCTTAATTCCGATTTTTTTAGAATTCGTTTTAATGCGCGCGTTGCAGTTTGAATTATTTCTATAACGAGCATGTAGATCTTATAAGTTAGTAGCGTGCTAAATTTTAAGTTTCTAGACCCAACAGTATTACAAAAATTGAAAATTAGATCTTTTTTTAGGGCGCACCCTTTTATTTATTTATTAATTTATTTAACTGGCCGTCATTAACGACTTAAAAGTAATAGCCATGTAAAATTTCAAAATTTATTACTCTAACAATTCAAATTAATCGTGATTTAGAAACTTTCTAGAGCGTTTTACGTTTATTTCTAACTTTAAAATTTCGATCTTCTAGAAAGAGTTCATAACGACTATTTACATCTTAAATGTAACCACCCCACAAAATTTCAAATTTCTAGTCCAAACAATATCTCAGAATTCCCAATTTTAGAATTTTTCTGCTCCTGCACCCATGGAGATTGTTGTACCGACATAAAATATAGTCTTTGTTGGAGCAGAGATGGTCACCAGCATTTTCAAACCCTTATTTATTAAATCGGCTAGGTAGTTTCTGAGATTACATTCCACAAACACAAATGTTGTTACTTTATATTATTAGCATACACGTAAATAAAATAGCTGTTTAACTTTTATTATATAAAAACATAAATAATTTATTTAATACGTGTTAGCAGATGTATTTATTAAAATACATACATAAACCAGTTTAATACTTCTTCAATCTTATTTTCATAGTTGTTTATATCATTTGCCAAAAACATCTCACTTTCTTAAATCCGAATTCAGCCAAACTATTTAAAAAAGTGCCAAGGCCCATATAACAACGAAGTATCATGAAGGGTATTCGACACATGGTAATAAGACACTTAGCCAGATACAGGAGATAAATCGTTAACTTTCGTAATGCACTTTTTCATTTGAAATACATAAGTAAAATACATTTAAAAAACACGACTTTGACTCATTTCTTTTAAAGTACAAATAAGTAAAAATAATAATAAGAGATAATAAGTCAAAACATTTTCTTTCAACATCAAAGTATTATTTCTAAACTACTCATGCGAAATAAAAGTTGCTTTTGGCGAAAAAAAATGCTCTTGTCTAAATTTTAACCCGGCTAAAAATAAAGTATCGTGATTACTTCAAATGTTATAGGAATGTTATGTAATCTGGTTTGCAACCAATTTCGTATTTTAACAACTTGGAAATTGCTCGTCAAACGTGGCAAATGAGGTGCGTTCGTACTATAACTAGTTTTATAGTTATTTTTTGCACCCCATATTGTACTGAATGTATATTTTTTTGCACTTCCTAAGTGCATAGTCTGTAACATCATTAAAATGTACTTGCAATAATTTTTCCCCATTCCCCGTAATGTAACGGAACACTTTTAACTGTCCCTGTAATTAAACTATGCATCCGATTTTCATAAATTTGAAATGGCTCGACAAAATTTTGCAACAATTATATATTTAAAATTTCAGACCATTCGGAAGGCTAAAACATCATTAAAATGCACTTGCAATAATTTTTTCATATTGGCCGTAAAGTAACGGAAAACTTTTGACTGTCCCTGTAATTAAACTATACATCCGATTTTCATAAAATTTGAAATATCTCGACAAAATTGTGCAACAATTATATATTTAAAATTTCAGACCATTCGGAGGGCTGTAACATCATTAAAATGCACTTGCAATAATTTTCCCCATTGGCCGTAATGTAAAGAAAAACTTTTGACTGTCCCTGTAATTAAACTATACATTAGATTTTCATAAAATTTGAAATGGCTCGACAAAATTTTGCAACAATCATATATTTAAAATTTCAGACCATTCTGTTGGGTAGTTTTTGCTCTGTTATATGCGGACGGACGGACGGACAGACAGACGGACTGAACGACGACTATAGGTGCTACGTATTTATATAATTACGAACGCACCTAAAAAGCGTCGCTTACGCCAAGTTAATTTTATTGTGGTAACTTTTTTTTGTGGAGAGGGGCGAGAGTTTTCTAAATATTTACATTTGATTTTAAACTTTTGTATATATATATCTGTTGCTTGTATAATTAATTAGTACCTTGATGATCGAGCTTCACTCGAAACATATGTAAAATATTCCTTCTTTGGTCGTTTGCTCGAAGCCAATTTTATATCAGTACTAGCAGGCTATGCCCGCTACGCTGGTCTGTTTATCCAAACGAATCTTGAATCAAACAAAATGTATCAGTGAATTTACATTGTGATTTAAAGCAATTTGTAACCTTACCTGGAATGTTCTTTCGCACTGCAGAAAACGATATGAACGCTATTGTGCTATTATATTTTCTATGTGCAGACAAATTTTCGGCTATTAAGGTCTTAACCCTTGTAATTGATCAATCACAGCAGGATTTGGTAAAGAATGATAGTACAATATGCCATATAATAAAATAAAATCTGAAAACTTATTTAACTAATAATGCAAACAAACAAACTGACAAAATCCATCCAGTAAAACTTTTTTTAAAGGCTGATCTTTATATTGGGGTCCATCTGATTATAGAACTTTCTCCCCATAATTCTATAACCAAGCAAAGTAGAATGATACGCAATAAACTAAAACCTCCCCACATATTGTCTAATTAACAAAGCAAGTATTATCAATATCCGCCATTTAGAACTTTTCGAAAAGTCTAATCTTTCATAATCGGTTTCACATGATTATGGAACATTGCGTCTTTATTTTATGACTAAGCAACGTAGAACAATATGCAAAATACTAAAACCATATCTGAATAGGTATGTAACTAACGATGGAATTCCTATCAAAATCCATTCTGTAGAACTTTTTAAAAATGCTAAACTTTCATAATTGGGTTCAACTGATTATAGAACTTTCCACCAGATCTCTATTATTAAGAAATGCAGAAGGGTATAGTATATACTAAAACCCTGCCTGAAGAATTATCTAACTAACAGTGCAAATTAAATCGAAATCCATTCTGCTGAATCTTTTAAAATGGCTAATCTTTCATAATCGGGTTCGTATGATTATCTAACTTTAAGACATAATTATATGTATAAGCAACATACAATGATATGTTATATGCTAAAATCTTCTCTGAAAAATTATCTAACTATCATTTCGATTCTCATCAAAATCCAGTCAGGTGAGCTCAAGTTATATGCAGCCGGGACGAATTTCCCAATTGCATTTTACTCTCGTATATATAGTAGAAGCAGAAGTAAATAGATCGATAAGAATATTGAATCTTAAAATTTATGAAACTGTAAGTTATTTCTCGTTGTCTCTGCTGAATAATTTTACAGACTTTTCAATCGGCGAGTATTGAGATTTAGGATCATGTCTACAACAAATGTATTTCATTTTGTACCAAAACATTCTCTGTAAAATGAGCCAATTTGGTGTGGGTCAGGATACTATAATTTTTTTTTTTCAAAATCGTTATTTAAACTACGCACATGAAATTCTGTCTCTTAGCATTAAAGTAAACATTTCCATTTTTTAATCAGAGAAAAATGAAGTTATAACTTAATTTTACTTAATAATAAAAAATACTTTCAATAAAAAAAAAATAGTAAATTAAAATTTTTTGCGTGGTTACGATTACATAATAATTAAAGCCAAAAGAAATTCTCGTTCAATAAATAGCAAGCCAGATTTTTTGGCACAGTTTGCAAAAAGAATTTGGTACTTTTCCACTATTGGCACCTTGACGTTTTTTTAAACAGCTTCGCGCAATTCGGGCATCAGAAAGTGACATTTGTTGCTAATTGATGTAAACAGTTAAGAAAACAAACTTGATGAATTTTTTTGTTAGTTTACATATGTATATTATTAATATTTTTTACATAAAAATTATGGTACTACTACTTGGTTATCCCATCGACCAAAAATCTATCGCCAAACTATAATATTAAATGCCAATAATGGTTGATTGTAAATGTCGCATACACTTGACTTTAAGTAAGTTACGCGTGTTTACGTCATCAAGTGATTTTTATTTCAACGTTTTAGTTGTATTTTTATTAATTTTACAGTAATTTATTTGTTCTTTCGTTATTTGAAATAAAAATTATGTCAATTTGTATAATTTGGCAATTTATATAATTTAGCGAAATCGTTCGACGGGATAACTAAGTAGTACCCAAATTACTTCTGCTTCTATATAAAATTAGATAAATAGCATCTTTATGTTAAATAAATTATATAAACAGAAAAAAATGCTTGTGTATATGAAATGAAACAGCGAATTGGTTGTCAGAAAATATGTTGCCAAATTTCCTTCTCCGTCAATGCTACTTTATCTATTTCGCCAAGATCCCTATACTGGAAAAGTACCAAAATATGTTTGCACGTTTAGGATTGAAATAAATAGCGTACATTTTGGTATGGTGTTGCTATAACGTAAAAGTACCAAAAAAAACTCCAAAAAACTTTCTCTCAAATTTCGCCAATTCTCTGTAAATTCGGTTATAGAATTGGTTCGCTTTAAAAACACAGAATCAATTTTAACCTTTTCCAAAGTTAATTGTGCGCCAAACCACACCCGGTAACATACGCCAATTGTTTGTAGACTCAATTATGTAACTTATCCGTACCAAATATGCCAATTGTCTGTGGACTCACGTAATTTACCTCCTTAATTAAGTCACACTTTACAAACTACATCTACTTTCCAATTTTCCTGATTTTAGATCAATGGGTACTGTTAGATGTTAAAAAGCTTGGCGAAATTCGGGCTTCAGAAAGTGAGATTTGTAACCAAATGATACGAACAGCTGTGAAAACAAATAAAATGAACTTTTATGCTTTTTAAAATATGTATTCCTATATATAAACTTTTTATTTATGAATATTAATATTTTTGTTATATATATACAATTTACTTCTGTTTTTATATAAAAAGAGACAAATGTCTTCTTTATAGTAAATAAAATCTATAATTATTGAACAGGAAATAAGCATGAAAACTTTCCTTTTCTCGCCAAACCCATTTCTTCCACTTCGCAAAGGGAAAATTCGAAAATTAGAGAATTTACCCCCTTGCTCTATGACTAAACAGTGTCGAACAATATATTATATACTAAAAGTATCCCTGAAAAATTGCTAAACTAACAATGCAAATTCTATCAAAAACCGTTTATTATAACTTTTTTTAAAGGCTAAATTGTGATAATTGAGTTCACCAGATTACAGAATTTTCCCCAAAACTGTATGGCTAAGCAACGTAGAAGGACGTGGTTTATACTGAAACCTTTCCTTGGAAATTATCTAATTAATAGTCCAAGTTCCATCGAAATACATTCGGCAGAATATTTTAAAAAGGCTAATTTTTCATTATCAGGTTCATCTCATTAAAAAACTTTAAACCATAATTCGATTCCCAGCAACGTAGAACGACGTGTTATGTACTAAAACCTTCCCCAAAAAATTACCTATCTAACAGTGTAAGTTCAACAAAACCGGAGTTCTAAGCAGCCGGAATGAAATTTCCATTTGAATTATATATATAAGTAGAACTAGATTTTTCAAAAAATGTAGTCGTCTACTTGAAAAATAATCAATATTGTGAATGTCGCTCAAACCGAAGCCACGTTTATGCATTTTTGGCTTAAAATTAAATTGTTTGGCGATAAAATGAAATCGTAAATAAACAGACAATATGTAACTCACAAGTGCCGTCATTTTTATAATTACATCTGCTAGTTTCTTCTGAAAGTCGCATGGTGTATGAGTTAAAATAAAAAGTAAATTATAAAAAAAAATCAAAAACAAAAACAAAATTGTCACTCAGCTATTATCTTATCAGATTTGCTGATGCAATTTTTTTAACCTGACGCAAGCGATAAGTTGCCAAATATAGTTTAAAACTGCAATCTTTCATATTGAATAAATTTTTAAGCATTACAAACATTACATTTCATTTTTAAATTCGATATTGTCGTTTTATAAAATTACCACTCGTCAAAACTATTTTTTCTTTTCTCTTTTTTTTCTTTTAAACAAAATTAATAAAAGTTTTATTCCGAGATGTACAGCCGTTTCAATTCATTTATCAACGAAATTTATCGCCAATAAAATAATAGTAACCCTTTCGCCCAAAATAACAGAACTTTCCATCATAATTCTATAACTAATCTACGTCGAACTATGTGTTATAGCTTAAAACCTTCCCTGAAACGATACCTATCTAACAGTATAAGTTCCGTCAAAATCCATGCAGTAGAACTCGAAATATAGATGTTCGGAACGAAATTTCCGTTTGGATTTTAAATATACGAGGTGGAACCCGTCGAATTTCGACGAAAAAAAAATGTTTACAAAGGAACTATTGCATGGAATTTATAATACATCGACAACAATAATTACAATAAAAAATCCATTTTACACTTGTTAGTTTAACGTTCCAAAGACATATTTTAACCCAAGATTAACGAAATACTTTTTTCATAAACTTCAACTGTTAAAATTAATGAAAAATTAAACTTTATTCATATGCGTAATCAGTATCATATAATCAAGATAAGTAATTTTGATTAAGTTATCAATTGATGCTTGGTATTACGGAATGAAAAATCAGCAAAAATGATTTCACCTTGACATAATCATAGACATTTTCCCCCTTTAAATCTAAACCGAATCAAGTCATTTTCTACGTTTCACATCCATATTAACCATTTAAAAACATTTTAATGCGCAATAGGTTATTAATAAATACATTTTCAAACTTGAAGTCACGTTTGTCAACTATTACAACTTTCCATGTTAAAATTACCACTCGTGATTTGACGTCTTAGTATAATCTCTGTACCTGCGTGTAAAAATTCCAGAAATTTTTTACTTTTAGATGTATTCAAGGAGAAATATCTCATTTTATCAAATAAAATTATCGTTTTCTTTTAAATATAACGTCCATTTCCGTCGCTGAAATATTTTGCCTATGGACCATATTCTTCGTTTCGGTTCGAGACTATAAAAGTCGCCATTTTACCTTTTGTGACGTCATAGGAATATTGTCTCAAACTCAATATCAGCGAAATAAAAAAATAGTGGAATATAGCAGCAGCATCAGGGAAATTGTGTCTTTTTTAAAGCGTAACGTCATTTGCTGTTAAAATTTTTAAAAAAGATATTTTTATTGTAATGAGAAAATGGCATCAGTAAGAATATAATCAATAAAGATAACTAAACCACTTTTAATAGAAATGAAGTACTTCATAATGAAGGGAACGAATATTTTTTCCAACTGGATTAAATCGCATTCAAGGCTGGAGTAGCACAGTTGAAGTTTATTCCAACAGAGGGGAAAATGTCCAGACCAGGGATCGAACCTGGATACTTGGCGTGCCGTGCCAATGCCTTACCTGTTAGGCTATCCGGATCGATACCTGGCTGACATAATTCACTCTCTTATTTGTTGGACTTGGCTGCAAGCTGCAGCGCTAGTTTCATTCATCCGAGCTATAACTATAGCATTTACATGATGAAACTACTTTAACACGGAAACTCCTGTATACCATGTAATTAGGTCATAATGAAGGGAACGAATATTTTTTCCAACTGGATTAAATCGCATTCAAGGATGGAGTAGCACAGTTGAAGTTTATTCCAACAGAGCGAAAAATGTCCAGACCAGGGATCGGTCCGGATAGCCTAACAGGTAAGGCATTGGCACGGCACGCCAAGTATCCAGGTTCGATCCCTGGTCTGGACATTTTTCGCTCTGTTGGAATAAACTTCAACTGTGCTACTCCAGCCTTGAATGCGATTTAATCCAGTTGGAAAAAATATTCGTTCCCTTCATTATGACCTAATTACATGGTATACAGGAGTTTCCGTGTTAAAGTAGTTTCATCATGTAAATGCTGTAGTTATAGCTCGGATGACTGAAACTAGCGCTGCAGCTTGCAGCCAAGTCCAACAAATAAGAGAGTGAATTATGTCAGCCAGGTATCGGTCCGGATAGCCTAACAGGTAAGGCATTGGCACGGCACGCCAAGTATCCAGGTTCGATCCCTGGTCTGGACATTTTTCGCTCTGTTGGAATAAACTTCAACTGTGCTACTCCAGCCTTGAATGTGAAGTACTTCAGTTGCCACAATTAGAAAATTGGTATTAAAAACTATAAAAAAATTAATACCTCAAAAATAAATTGAGATACAGCTTTCAAACAAATTGCATTTAAAAGTTCATTTTTTTTCTACATACGACGGTGTAAACATTTAAAATGTGGGATGTTTAGAAGTTTAAAAATTTGCAGTAGTGAAAATTGCAAAGCCGAAATTTCATTTCAAATTTCAAAATGTTGCCATTCGCAGAATGACGTATGCGTTACACACAGATATGTTTGTCCTTCATAATATAGACTAGTTGCGTAGCAACCCGTTGTGTTGCTTTTGAATTGCATGAGACAATCGATCTTTTTGCAAAAAATGAAATCTTAACTTTATTGTAAATTTAGAAAGCCATTCCAATATTAATTTTATTAAATACAATATTTTAAATAATAAGTTATATTTACAATTTAAGTCAAAACTTTCCCAATAAAAATGCACATATTCTATAACTTTATTTGCCTAGAGCTTTTCGCTCTTCCAAGATTTTGCTTCGAATTTTGGAGTTAGTAGAAATGATGTCATTTGGGTCAACTTATACAAAATGAATTTGTTTGGGCGAATTTATTCAGAAGCATTTTATATTTATGAATTAAAATAAATATTTAAAAAATTATTTTTTGTTCTCGCTAAAACTTTTCTCTTTTTTTACTCTCTTTTTCGCATTTTTAATGTCCGCTTCTGAAATGTTTTATTAGCCATCTTAAGGCAATGGCTGAAAATCTACTTTACGACTTTGAATTAAATGAAAATAACGTACGATGTTTTTTCTTCTTTTGACGTCAACAGAATTTATCTCAATGTTCCAGTCGAGAGTCAAATTTCTGTTTCTAAAATAAATGGATTCCTGAAGCTTGAATATGTGTGAGTTCGAATTTCGTGAAATTTTCTTGAAAACTACAATCATTGTTTCACTATTTATTCAAATATACGTTAATTTCAATTTAAAAATGATTTCAAACAATGATACCTAATAATCCTTGTCATTTTCCCTTTTCTCTCTTTTATCCACAAAAATGGAGCAATTTTAGTTTCCATCATTACAGAAATGTCATCAAAAATAACGTAAAAATTTATATCTCGAAAACTAAACAAATTTTAAAATTCTACGACCACGTTTAACATTCTCGGACCCATGCGCATAACTGGCGTTAATTTGATCACCCAGCATTCCATATTCTAGGAGGAGCAGCTGTGAAATACAAATGGACAGTCACTTTTTAATATAATAGATTGATGAAGTTTTAATTTCGCTATAAAAATTAGTCAGGGACAAATGCTGAATTGTTTATATTATTTTAAGTACAAATGGCTTATTCCGTAATGGAGCCTGTACGCAATGGATATAGATTAAAAAACATTAAACTTTAAAATTATTTAAAAAGACATAATAAATAAATCAAGATAAAGTTTTCAAGAAAATTGCATTTGAAAGTAGATTTTTTCCCTATATAACGGGTGTAAACATTGAAGATGCGCGATGTTTAGAAATTTAAAAAAAATGCTGCAGCAAAGATTGCAAATCGGACATTTAATCGTCAAGCGCTGCCATTCTCAAAATGACGTCAGCCGTACGCACGGACATATTTTCCTTTATAATATAGATAGATTTTCAAACGTGAAGTTCCGTTTGTCAGCTAAAACTTTGCATGTGAAAATGTATTATTTTGGCTTGAGGTTCTAATTTCAGTACCGCGAAGTACAAATTCCAGAAACTGATGTCTTTTAGATGTATTCGTGTAAGAATATATAGTTTTATCAAAGAAAAGGATTGTTTTCTTTTAAATATGGCACTTACTGAAGCATTACGCCAAGTGTTTCAAATTCGGTATCAGCCGAATGAAAATATATTGTAACATTAGCTTAATGAGCGGAAATGTTTTTTTAAATAGCGACGTCATTTTCTGTTCAGAGTTAAAATAAAGTTATTTTTAATTGTAATGAGTAAATGGTATCAATAAGGATAAATAAACCGCAATATTTCTTTTTTTCTGCAACAGTGGAAATAATACGATTGCTACCATTTTGATGAAATTTCAAAAACTCTTTTCAAATTAAATTAAAAATATAAAAGTGAAAATATTTAGAAAAATAGCTAGTGCGAGGACATCTACAAATGAACAGCTTTCATTTAAAAAAAGAATTATTAGCAAAATTGGTACAGTAGAAAGTTCAAGGAAGATGTCTAAAAAAGCTATCTTGTGTTTTCAATATATAGATTATTTTTTCTCTTTTACTTTAACAGTTGCCTAGCAACTCTATTTCATACAAATTACATTTAAAAGCACATATTTTTCCCAATTCGGCTCTAAAAATTTAAATTGTTCGACTACATATATGTTAAATTCGTGCTTTTTTATATATTATTCTTTTATTTATTTATTTATGAAGCTTTAATTTCGTTGTAGAAAATTAGAGGGAGAGAAATTCTGAACATTTTTTTATGTGCAAATTGTTTATTAATATTTCGCAATGGAGCCGGCACGGCAAAATCATTTAATTGATAAATAACAACGAAATAAAGCCAAAACTCACTGGGTTTTATAACAGACGATATTCTTGACATAGCACGTATTTTAATTTCAATTTTTGTTTTCGGTTTTTATGAGAAAATGGCAACAAAAAGATACAGCAATCTACTATTTTCTTTTTCCCCCTCTTTAGTTTCAACCGAAATGGGGTACTTCAGCTGCCACGATTACAAAAAAAAGTAATAAAAACTACAAAAAATTAATATCTTAAAATTAAAATGAGATACAGCATTCAAACAAATTGCATTTAAAAGAGTATTTTTTCGTTATACGGCGGTTTAAAAATTTAAAATGTGCGATGTTTAGAAGTATAAAAATTTGCAGTAGAGAAAATTACAAAACCAAAATTTTATTTAAAATTTCAAAGTGTTGCCATACGCAAAATTACGTATGCGTTACGCACAGATCTGTTTGTCCTTTATAATATACATAATAGAAAAATTAATAAAAGTTTTATTCCGAGATGTACAGCCGTTTCAATTCATTTATCAACGAAATTTATCGCCAATAAAATAATAGTAATCCTTTCGCCCAAAATAACAGAACTTTCCATCATAATTCTATAACTAATCTACGTCGAACTATGTGTTATAGCTTAAAACCTTCCCTGAAACGATACCTATCTAACAGTATAAGTTCCGTCAAAATCCATGCAGTAGGACTCGAAATATAGATGTTCGGAACGAAATTTCCGTTTAGATTTTATATATGTAATAGATTATAACTCTCATACAGTTATAACAATGTTGTTTTTAGCATTATTCTTGTTTGACGGCAACCTTGCCTTTGTATCTGAATGCGGATTATTGGCCATTTTTCTTGTATGAAGAGTGGCTATAACATATTCGTTTCATTTCGCATAGCATGAACCCATTGCTGCATAGATGTCATATACGCACCACATTGGCAATATTTTTTCAGTCGCTAATGTCATATACGTACCGGGGTATTTAACTGAAGCCAAAGTGTCGTTATTTTGTTTGCTATGGTAACCCGGATGTTGTTGTTTATTTATTAATAATTTGTTTATTTACCTTTATTTTATTTTCTAAAATTACACAATTTTTTTTTTTTTTTTTTTTTTTTTTTTTGGTCTATAGTTAAATATTTTTTTTTTTTATTCGTTGTTATTCCCTTTTTAAAAATATATATGTAACAGGTATTCAAAAACGGGGTTTTCGCAAAACTGGCGCTAGAAAAAAATCGCGCCAACGTGGTGCGTATATGACATCTGATCCCCAATGGCAATATTGATACTTTTATGTTAGCCGAACGCAGGTGATAAATGGTCAAAACTTTTTCCCCATACCATATTCTTATTGCATTCATTTCATTTAAAACTTAATCATTACCTTTAAAACGTTACAGCAACATAAAATATAACCTATGTTGGAGCAGCGACTGCCCCCATCAATTTGCACCCATTTCTTTTGAAATTGGTTTGATATTTCCTGAGATTGTGTAGTATTCGCAATTTAGAACGTTTTTAGAACGCGTTTCGCGCAATTTTACCCATTTTAAATTTCCAATTTTTTTCGAAACTGTCCATAAAATTCATTTATATTTAATGAATATGTACCATAATTCCTCATTTCAAGTTGCTAGCCCCTACCGATCACAAAAATTGCAATTTAAAATTTTTATTACTTCTGCAACTCCCAGGTGGTAGTTACATCGACATAGAGCAGAGGCTGTCAGCATCAATTTCCTACCATCACTGTTGAGATCAATTTGATTCATCCTCAGATTGTTCACAAATCAGCATTTAGAACACATTTTCACCCCTTTTAAATTTCAAATTTTTAAACAAATGTTCTTATATCTAATAAGTATATACTATGCAAAATTCCACGAATCTAGGTCCTTCCATAACGCAAAAGTCGCATTTTTAGAACTTTTTCGCTCTTGCACCCCGTTTCGAAAGTGGAAACAAACATAAAATATAGCCTATTTTAGAGCAAGAGCTTTTTTACACCATTATGTTTGAAATCGGTTCAGTACTTCCTGAGATTGCACAGAAATCGTAATTTAGGACGTTTATTCGCTTTTCACGCATTTTCAACCCTTTTTAATATAGATGTCTTTAGGAAATGTTCTTAGAGATCATTGATATCTTATAAGTAACAACCATTCCAAATTTCATGATTCTTGGCCCTTCCATAACACAAAAACCGCAATTTAGAACGTTTTTTACTCCTGCAAGACCCAGGTGGTAATACAGTGAAACTCATTTAAGATACGAATCAAGGGACCGAGAGCATTTCGTATCTTAAGCGGGATCGTATCTTATCCGGATTTCACAGATTCCCGAGTAATAATGCATATAAAGGCAGTGCACATTGTTATTAACGTATTTTAACCATTTATAACTCTCATTTTACCCATTTCTAACAATTTTTAGATATTATAGAAAATTTAAGTTTAAAATTTTGAAATAAAGAATTACTTTATTTTTCTCAAAAATTTTATTGAGTCACGTTTGTACAATAACAAAATTAAAATGTCAAATTATAAAAAGACAATAAAACGAAATTTTTGTTAATCTTTAGAAAACAAACTAAAATACACTACATACTTAAACAGGAAAATTAACAAATTTTCATAATTACTTTTAGAAAGACAAAATAAATGTATGCAAGGAACAATAATTATTTGTTACATTATCGAAATTAAAGTACGTGTAGTTTTAGTTTGTTGGAAAAAAGTCGTTTACCTTGGTTTGGTGCAACTTAGGGCGAGATTTTATCACGAAGCTTTCTGCCTTGTTGATGTTGTAGATAAAATCTTCGACAGAGGGACCAGCATCCATCGAAGAGGCGTACTGTCGAAGTAAGCTGAATGAGCTCATTACAGATGCGAATGATGGTATGGCTGGCACATCCGTTTATTCTCCCGCGTCATCTACTTCTTCTTCTGAAGGCCTAGGTTCATCGGAACTTTTGGCATCTGCGATTATATCCGGGATAGAACGAACTTCACATGTTACAAGCTGATCGTCAGTTTCGACAAATGAGTCCCAATCTTCGCATTCTTCTTGATACAGCTCCTCTTCTACGATGTCAACGTTTCGAAAAGTGCCGTCGACATCAAAGGCTTTACAGAAGCAGTTCACAATGGTGGTTGATGTTACGTCTTCCCAGGACGCTCTCAGGACCTCATGGCGTCCAAGAGGTTAATAGGCTTACAGGTTGGGCAGGACAGATCCTTTTCACGATGATCTATTTGGTGTAGATGACGTACAACTACACGACTTTTGTATTTCATTTTGAGAACATGAATTATGCCCTGATCCATGGGTTGAACAACGCTAGTTGCATTACGGGGTAAAAAGACTAGTTCGACGTTTTGTAAACCGGGGATATCCTTGGGATGGGCGGGACAGTTGTCGGCGAGACACAATACTTTCCTGGACTCCTTTTTCATTCGTTCATCGAACTTGCGGATCCACTTAACGAATATATCGCCTATCATCCATGCTTTGGCTTGACTTTCATAATCGCAGGGCAGATTTCTAGCATTTTTAAAGCAGCGAGGATTCCGTGACTTGCCGATGACGAGGGGTTTTAATTTATCTGTTTCGCTCATATTTGAACCAACAAGAACAGTTATACGTTCTTTGCTAAGTTTGCCCCCAGAACATTTCTCACCTTTAAACGCCATAGTTTTATCTGGCATTAATTAAAAAAAAAGACCCATCTCGTCGACATTGTAAATTGCATCTTGAGTACTTTTTCAATAGCGGCGCGAGCACGTTAGTTTTCCAACAATTGACATCATCTACATTCACAGCTGGCGACTCTCCGCATACCTTCCTATAAACTATGCCGTATCTTTGTCTAAAGCGGTCTAGCCAACCATTGCTAGGCGTGAAATCCACCCCAAGACGTATAGCAATTTCGCAGGCCTTTTCCTTTGGGTGAACCACTGAAATAAAATCTTCTCCAATTCTTCAAATTTTGCCACCTTAATTTTCTTTCTGTTAGAGCCTCCAGCTGATGCACTGCTTTCCAGTTTCTGTCTATTTTTTAACAGAGCTCGAAGAGTTGACTCGTGGATTCCCACAGATTTGGCAAAGACTGTCTTGTTTATCACATTCTCGGCGTCGTATTTCCTTAACACATGCAGTTTTTCAGTCAAAGAAAGTGGTTTTCTTTTTACTTTAAGTTGCTCATCCATTATTTACTCCTATTACTATTCAGCGGATAAACAAAAGACTAGATTTACGCAATGCTCTTTCTACAACTTTGCCGGTACAGAGGTTTCGAAGGCACAGTGTTCTCAGATAGGTTTTCCATTTTTCCCTAAACTACGGAATAAAAATTCCCTATATTCTAAAGTCACGTGAAATGGAAAAAATTCTGCATTTTGATTGGCTGTAACGGCCTGGCTGAATCACTTACGAGATTCATGAACACCGCTTTGTGTTATAGAAAAACAACCTCCCCCCACCCTCTGTTAGCGAAAGAATTGCTTAAGACAATTTATCCCCCCTGCCCATCTCTTTACTTCCTCTTCCATCTATCATGTTCATTGCCAGAAAAACACAGAAGTCTAAAAAAAAATCCTTTTTTTTTCCATTGGATTTCAAGAAAATATTGCTAGTCTTCTAAAAATTCCCTAGAAATAAGAATGAATTCCCTAAATAGGTTTGAGTTTCCCTATATCTAGGGATTTTCCCCTAGATCGGAGTACGCTGCGAAGGCACGGTATGGAGCTGCGTCACATCACGTGATTATGACGTTAAGGAGAACTTTCCCGATCCTTCCACAGGGACTTCGAACTTAAAAGGGGAAGAACGGGGAGGGAGGGGGGAAGGCGCCAAGACAAAGACTCGAGCACAATTCAGTTGCTCTTTTGAGCTATTCTGTCCTAAAGACACGTGATAAACGGATTATATAAGCACCATTTCGTATATTAAGCGGGTTTTTTTACATCAAGGGACAAATTTTCTTCGTATATTAAGCGGGATCGTATCTTATGCGTACGTATATTAAGCGGGTAATTTTACACAGGTTTAATAGGCATTTTTCAAGGGACCGACGATAATTCGTATCTTAAGCGGGATCGTATCTTAAGCGGGCGTATCTTAAACGAGTTTCACTGTAACACAAACATAAAATAGAGCCTATCACCAACAAGCCTATCACCACCAGCAAGGGCTGTCACCATCAATTTACAACCATTATTTTTCAAATCGATTTGATATTTCATAAAATTGCATAGAAATCACCATTTAGAACGTTTTTTAGAACATTCTTCGCGCATTATCACCCCCTTTAAATTTCGAATGTTTTAAGAAATGTTCTTAGAAATTTTTTATATCGAATAAGTAACTAATATTCCACATTTCAAAATTCTTGATCCTTCAGTAACACAAACATCGCATGTTTAGAACTTTTTTGCTCCTACGCACCCTTTGGAATATGGCATTGACATGAAATATAGCCTATCTTGGAGCAAGGGTTTTCACCATAATTTTGACGCCATTATTAGGTAGATTTCGTATGAAATATTACCTATTGGCGTCGTTCCTATGTTGGAATTTCTGAAAACTTTTTGCAGATCTACACCGATCATGACCCCTAGAACCCAAAACCACCCTCAGTAAAAAACTTTATATATATATATAGGGTGTCCAGCGAATAAGACCCTGATTTCAAAATTAAATTTCTCAAAAACAAAGATCAATAGAATTATGCGGTAAACAGTTTGTTTATTAGCTAAGCTGTAAAAATGTTATACAGAAGTATCAAAATTTAGTTGCAAAAACGGTTAACAGATGGCGCTGTAATCGCAATACTTGTAAACTCTGCTTCGAAGTCCAGAGCACTAGAGTCTCATTCCTAGATGGCTCCCTACGGAAGAACGAATATTGTCAAAGTCCACTTTTTCATTGGGGGGATGTGCAGAAGTGGAGACATCTGGTCATAGAATTACTGCATTAGCTTTAATTATAGAAAATTTCAATTAATAGAATTTTCAATAAAAAGTTTAGAAATCATTATATAAGAACTTATTAAAATATTTTATTAAATTCAATTTTTAATGCCGTTTAATAAAAAGTTTAGAAATCATTATATAAGGACTTATTAAAATATTTTATTAAATTGAATTTTTAATGCCGTATAATTATTTAAATCAAAATGCATATATTTAGAAAAATAATTTTGTCCTTTTTACATATTTTTTTTTATATTTTTAAATCACTGCATAATATTTTGGTATTATTGTTTATACCTGAATTATTATAAATAAAAAAGTAATTTTGCCGAAATTTTTTCGAAAAAATTTAAAATTTTTTCATTTTTTTTAAACTTTTAAATTCAAATATATATAATTAGATCTTCTATTTTATTTATATATATAAATCAAACTTTTATAAAAAAAAAAATATTGAGGATTTTCATTGATATGGAGAACACAGGGGGCATTTCGAAGATTTCTAAAACGACGCGTAAAATTCCATTTTTTTCTCAAAAATAAATTAAAAATTTTTTTTTTGTGATAAATGCATTCCATAATACATATAATGTACCCTTGAATAATATTTAAGGTGAAATTTACAAAAAATAAAAAAAAAATATTTTAAGGTCCCTTGTCCCCTTAAAAGGAATTGTTGATAAGTCATATAATTAAAGTCAAGGCAAAAGTATTTTGTATGCTGCATTCCTTTCCAACACTTCGGATCCTATCGCTAGAAGATGCACCATATTTCTGTGCTCAATGATAAAAAAAAAAAAAAAATGAAAATGAGTTTTTAAAATTAAAATTATTTTTTTAACTTAATGAAGTTTTAAAAAATAGAAACTTTGTATTTCTTTATTCAAAGTATTCTCTACAATTAAAAAAAAAGATTTATGAATCATTATTATAAATGCTCAGGGATTTTTGAAAAAAGGGTTTCTTTTAGCTTAGTTAAATTTTAAAACCAGAAACTTTGGATTTTTTTATTCAAACTTTTTTCACAGTTTAAATAAATATTAAAAAATAAAGATTTCCATTTTTTTCAAATCCTCCTCTACTTCGATTCGATTCCACGATCTACTAATTAGGAGAGAAAAGACATACCACAGAGATACTGGTATCCGGACTAAAGTAGCTTATAGCAAAATTTGAAACAAATCTCAATTCTGTCAACACATGGCTCCTCTTCTGCACATTATTCAAATAAAATATTTTAATACGTTCTTATATAATGATGGCTAAACTTTTTCATTAAAAATTCTATTAATTGAAATTCTTTAAAATTGAAACTGATGCAATAATTCTGTGAGCAGATGCCTCCACTTCTGCACATCACCACAACGAAAAAGTGGTCATTCCCAATTTTCGTTCTTCCGTAGGAAGCCATCTAGGAATCAGACGCTATTGCTCTGGACTTCAAAACACAATTTATAGGCATTGCTATTACAGCGCCATCTGTTAGCGGTTTTTTGCAACTAATTTTGAAACTTCTGTATAACATTTTTACAGCTTAGCTAATAAACAAACCGTTTACCGCATAATTCTATTCATCTTCGTTTTTGAGATATTTAATTTTGAAATCAGGGTCTTTTTCGCTGGACACCCTGTATATATATATATATATGTGTGTGTGTATGTATGTATCTATCTATCTATATATGTCACTTTCTTCTGGACACGATAACTACCACGATTCTGCGTAAATCTCTTCCAAACTGATACATAAAATCAAGGGGCATAAAATCTCGGTCAAGTTCATTAATGGGCAAAATCGGGCCAAGGGGCTGGGAAAAGGGACGGGTTTTGTGAAAACAGAAAAAACCCCATAACTTCTTAAATTCTGTACATATCAAATCAGTTTAAAGTTTTTATTACTCCTAAAAGTAGGGCCAAAAATTTATGCATCACAGATTTTTGATAAAAATTAAAAATGGATTCAAGGGGCGTAAAAAATAGGGTTTTGGGGGCAAAAAAATTCATAACTTCGTCAATTCTCAAGGTATCAAATTCAATTAATTTTATTATACATCTCCTTAATATTGTCTACAACTTTTATATTCACAAGTTTTTGATAGGACAAATTCATACCGCAAAAAAAAAAAAAAAAAAAAAAAAAACGAAGACCAAAAAAAGGGGGGTGAAGAAGAAAAATTTCCATAACTCGGTCAATTCACAAGATATAAAATCCCCATGAATTTATCATATATCTTTCTTAATATTGTCTTCAACATTTATATAGATACGTTTTTGATAGGACCAATTATTACAGCAAAAACAAATTAAAAATACATAGCGGTTGAAAAACAAAATCATCTTATTGAGGATGTATTCAAATCCAAACTGCTTATTTTCTGACTCATTTTTAAATTCATTTTTGCTCTCAAACGCATCCAATTGATAGATTCTCTTTCAGAAACTATATAATCTACCGTAATGATCGATTTTTTGATAGAGGCAGAATATATTTCAAAAAATGATGTCAAAGTGGGTTTTTTGAACAGAATTTCCCGAAGCGATTGTATTTGAAATGAAAAATATTGTCCTATTGAGAAAATAATTGTTTATTAATCAAGTTTCAATTAATTTAAAGAAAAATAAGAATACATGCCGCATATCAATTTTTTCAAAAATCACGTCAGCAAGTTTCGTATTTTTTCTATTAAAAATTAATCTGAAAATGTGCCAGAAAATTTCGAGTTGTTGAGCATGCAAAAGTATTTTTTTTAATACCGCCTTAACATGATTCTGATAAAACCAGCTATTATAAAAATGAAATAAAAACTCGTCAAAAGCGGCCAGATAAAACTGTTAAAGTGGATTTATATCTAATCATGATTTAGTTTTTGTTGGAGCAATTAATATACTTAGCTTCGAAATCTACCTCAGCCTGTAGCCGGGCCGGAAGGGTTTCTTTTTTTTTAATCAGTTTGGTATCTCCTGAGATTGTGTAGAAACCACAATTTAGAACATTTTTTAGAATGCTTTTTGCGCCTTTTCACCTCTTTTAAATTTCAAATTGTTTAGGAAATGTTCTTAGAAAAATCTTTTATATCTAGTAAGTAACTAATATTCCAAATTTCATATTTCAATGCCCTTCAGTAGCATAAAAATCGCATTTTTAGAACGTTTTTTGCTCCTACACACCCTTTGGCCTAGTGGCATTGATTTAAGATATAGCCTATCCTCGAACATTGACTAGAACAATCATTTATATACCATTACTTTTGAAATCGGTCCGGTAGTTCCAGATATTGCCTCCTACAAACAAATAAACTTTACTTCTTTATAATATTTGAATAGACTCGGATATTTTGGCTTTTTTCTTTTAAATAGAAAAAAAATCCATATTTATTTTCCTGTTTAAATAAGTTGTATTATACTTTAGTATTAGTACGTGCGTATTTTCTTTGTTCCATGTACTGTAATCCGATTTTCTACGAAAGCATCCAGCCAGTGAAAATGACGTATGTAGATAAATCGTGCTTTTTTATCAGTTTTTTTTAATATAATTTTTAAAGGTTTTGGAACTTATTTTTGATAGTAGGTGCATTCAGTAGGTTACCCTCATAGGTACCTTCTGGTGCAATTAGAAACTAAATCCGACAAATATTTTTTTGAGTTATGTTTCACGAAAGATTTTTATTAGGCATTCTTTTAGTAGGCCATGTCTTTAATATCCATCTTAGCTGTTATGTACCCGGAAAGTAATATCGCGTTGAGTATTAGCCATCGCTTCGTTCAGACAACAATACTTTATTTCATAGTTTATTATTTATGGATGTTAATTCTCGACACCTGAAATTAAGAACAAAGTGCATAATATATACTTTAATAATAACTTAAAAGGGAATAGTTAAACATAAATAAATTTAATATTATAGTTTATTCTGTTTTATGTAACAGTCCTTTATTATAAAAAGGGACTGTTACGCAGAACAGAATACATTATAATATTAAGTTTATTTTAGTTTAACTATTCCCTTTGAAGGTATTTGAAAATTTTATTTCAAAAGACAAATTCAATTCTATTGTAAATTTATCTTTGAATTTCAAAGTTTATACAAATCTAAATTACCTATTGTATAGCATTTATTTTTACTATTAAAGTTATTTTATCCTAGTTAATAATAAATTTTACATCCATTGAATTTTAAAATACTCCTTTAGTAGAAATATTACATTTATATGTCGACTCTTCCGACATAGATAGGAATACTTATGAATTTGTTTTTTCAGTGTGTCTAATTTTCCCTTTACCCGTCTCCCCGTCTTTTCTTTCTATATCTCAATAAAGAAAAAACGCTATTCAAATACACGGTAGCACATTCCTAGCTCAAAATTATGCATGTACCATTTATGCTTCTTTTAACACTAGAACCGTCATTAGGGGTCATTTTGACCCTTGCCAAATTGATATTAGTAGATTCGAACCAGATTTTTTTTCGTAAATTATGTTAAATGTTTGCAGTACAAAAATAGTCTAAGTAAATAAGTTAAATAGTATAAAATAAAAAATTCTGGTGTGAAATACTTTTTATAAAACTTGAGTAAAATTACCGACTGTTCTAGTGTTAAAGGGACATATGGAAAAATACTAATATATTGTCTATGGCTGTTAATTCTTTAAGGAATATTTAAATGGCGGTTCTTTTTTCAAACACGTCCTAAAACGCTGGTACTAGTGAAGTAATGCCGGGCTATGTAAAATATCAGCATTTTATATAGAAACTAGGGGGCTCTGCCCCCTGCAAGCTACGCTCGCCAACCTCCGTTCAGACACCGCAGAATCTGAAAATCTAAAAATCTAATGGGTTTTAAAAATATTAGAGAAGATTAAATTATACTGAAAAAGCTGTGCAGATCTCCCTGTAAACGGGTTTCCATTCAATTCCCTTTGATTGAAAAAATTTAACGGAGAATCAGTTGCTGTTAAGACATCCAATGGTTGTTTTCGTTTTTGATTAAAGAGGATCAGTTAAACATTTGCAAAGAAGCTAAAATAAAATGAATTAAGTATACAGAGTCTTTGTCTCACGGTATTTTAAAACAATCTCTATAACAATAGCCTAAATCATGTGACTATCATCAACAGTTCCGGGAGGAACACTTTGCTTTTTATACTCTAGGTGCCATTTTGAAACTTTAATGTTATCCAGACACAGGTGATAAGTCGCCAAATATTATTCTATCCCCATCATTTCATCTATATTATAATAGTTCAAGTCATCAAATGCCATAAACAAATACGATCTGATCCCTTCGGTTTTCATATGAAGGTTTGGAACAAATGTCATATACGCTTGGCGCGATTTTTTTCCAACGCCAATTTGGGGAACGCATCAACAGCATAAACAGCAACATCCGGCTTACCATATCATGCAAAATAACGATACTTTGGCCTTTGGCGCCAGTTAAGTACCCGTTGCCTATATGACACTGACGTGTGAAAAAAATCGCGCCAATATGGGGCCGTATATGACATCTGTGCCGAAAGAAAAAAAAGCCGGGTGCAAATCTCGACAATATCTTTTTTTCAACTCGCCAGTTAGCATATTTTTTATTGTTCGAGTGGTAAATTAAAACA
This sequence comes from Maratus speciosus, assembly GCA_963932465.1. Taxonomy (NCBI): domain Eukaryota; kingdom Metazoa; phylum Arthropoda; class Arachnida; order Araneae; family Salticidae; genus Maratus; species Maratus speciosus. Next base: position 27,860,308 of record OZ010786.1, read on the forward strand.
TTTATTTGAAGTTGAAATTAAATGTCATGGTTTGTTACATAATTTAATATTTCGCCAGATGTCTATGCATGTTTGGCATGATTTTTTTTTTTTTTTTTTTTTTTTTTTTTTTTTAACGAAAATTTGGCGAAAGCCTCGTTATCGAATACCAGTTACATATGTATTTTTGGTACTACTTAGTTATCCCGTCGACAAAAAATCTATCGCGAACTATAAGATTAAATGTTAATAATGCTTGATCGTAAATGTCACATTCACTTGACTTTTATCAAGTTACACGTGTTTACGTCATCAAGTGATTTTATTTCGACGTTTTATTTTTATATTTATTAATGTTATACTAATTTATTTGTTCTTTCGTTATTTAAAATAAAAATTTTGTCAATCTGTACAATTTGGCGAGTGGTTTGGCGATTTATATAATTTGCGAAATTGGGTGACGGAATAACTACTACATTGTACCGTATTTTTTAATTATTTTCTATTATTTTCAAAAGGAAATAGCAAAAAAATAATTAATTACTATACAACAAAATATTTTATATAAATTTAAAAAAGAAATAAAAGTAAATATACATTTATTATTAAATAAACAACAATAGCCGGGTTACCATGTCTATCAAAATAATGCCATTTGGGCGCCAATTAGGTACCCCGGTGCGTATATGACATCTGTGTCTAATATTTTTCTTTTCGTTTTGTTTAAGGGGTCTCAGGACTCTTAAAGCTTTAAAATTTTCGAAATTTTAATTTTTTCAGATATTAAACTACTATTTTTTTCTGAACATTTTGGTATAAATGTTTCCTTGAAATTCCTATTAGAACAGAAGTTATGGCTTTTAAAATTATACATGCTCAATACCTGAAGCGGCGTTTCAGAAATTTTGAAGTCAATTTTCTCCAAATGACGTTTTTGGGCTTAACGCGCACGATATCTCAAAAAGTTCTGAATTTAATTTTTTTTTCATGAAATTTTTAAAACGTATGTTTCATGTTAGTCTCTATAAACTGAACCTAAAATTTCCTTTTTATTATTCAGAAATATGTTCTTTATAGGTGATTATACTGTTGAAATTTTCTAAATTTTGCATTAACTAAATACAACTTTGTATTAAAGATAGAAAAATGCTTTAAATACAAATTTATTTAGGTTCAGAGTAATTATTATAATCTGAAGCATAAGTAGGATCCAAAATTTCCCTTCTAGTTGCAGAATTCATTTTGTAATCGTGCACGTAATCTGTTATGCCGATTTTCCGCTCGTCAAATGTCTGACATTTTGGAGGTCACTGTAAATTCTAATTCTGCATCTTGTAATTTTTCAAGTACATAAAATGAAAGAACGTAATAAGAAGAAAGATATCTTTCATCCCAATATAAAAATTTGTCTTAAAATCAATTACATTTTAAGATATTATATGTTGAAAATGGTCTTTTTTTTACGATTTTCCCAATTTTAAGAGTCCTGAGACCCCTTAAAAAAAAAAAAAAAAAAAAAAAAAAAAAAAAAAAAAAAAGAAGTGAAAGCCATCAATTTAAATGTTTCATTTTTAAATGAAAGTTTTGTATTTAATAAAATGATAACGAAATACAAAAAAAGCATTGTTCTTAGCATAGATTTAAAGGAGGCCCAACTGTCGCCAAATTAATTTAAAATAGTAACCTTTTCTGAATTATGAAAAAAAAAAAAATCCGTTATGATTAAAATTTGAGTTGCCATCATTAGAAAAAAATTATTTAAAATTAGAAAAAAATTAATATTTCGAAAACTAATTCGAATTTAAAAATTCTAATACCAGTTTTGAGATCTGTGGATCAACACGGATTTTTGATGTTAATTTCATCGCAAAGTATTCCATATTTTAGGAGAAATCACCGTGAAACAAAATCAGTTGTTTAATCAGTCGATTCAAAGAATCGATACATTTCAGGCGTTTCATATATTCGTTTCATAAATTCGTTTCATTAGGATTTTATATATACGAGTTGGAACCCGTCGAAATTCGACGAACTAAAATGTTAGAAAAGAACTGTCAGATCGAATTTATAATAAACCTACAAAAATAATTACAATAAAAAATTCATCTTGGTTGTCTAACTCTTAAAACAAATAATATTTTTAACCTAAAATTGTTAAAATATTATTTCCACAAACTTCAACTGCTTAAATTATTGAAAAATTAAACTGTATTAGAATACGTAATCAAAATGAGTAATTATGACGAAGTTACCGATTGTGGCTCTTTTGTTTGTTTTTACGGTATGAAAAATTAGTAAAAAGGATTTCGCTTTGTCAGATCATAAAATTTACCCCCATAAAATTTAAACTCTACGTTATTTTCACATTTTCATAATTTATATACGCACCACTCAAATTCACAATTTGAAAGTATTTTAACGCGCAATAGATTATTAATGAATGTATTTCCAAACTTAAAGTCACGTTTGTCCGATACAACTTTTCATGTGAACATACGCACAAATTTTAAGTTCTAATTTCAGTACCCGCGAAAACAAAATTCAGAAATTTGCCTTTAGTTGTCACAGTATTGGCCATTTAGTACTGGTCAAATATTTAGTTTTATCAAAAAAAATAAATAAATAAAATAAAATAAAATAAAATAAATGATGGTATTGTTTTAAATATGACATCATTTTTACTTACTGAATCACTTTGCCTAGCGTCTCAAACTCGGTATCAGTGTAATGTAAAAATATTGAAATGTAACTGATTTATGAAGAAGAATGCATGTTTTTTTAATGTCTGTAAAATAAATGATGGTATTGTTTTAAATATGACATCATTTTTACTTACTGAATCACTTTGCCTAGCGTCTCAAACTCGGTATCAGTGTAATGTAAAAATATTGAAATGTAACTGATTTCTGAAGAAGAATGCATGTTTTTTTTTAATGTCTGACGTCATTTTCTGTTCAAAAATTATAAAAAAGTTATTTTTATTTGGAATGTGAAAATGGCATCAATAAGGATATAATCAATAAAAATAATAAACCATGATTATTTTCCCTTTACTTTCAATATGAATGGAGTATTTCAGTTGCCACGATTACAAAATTTGTATTAAAAGCTACAAAAAAATTAATATCTCAAAAATAAATTGAGATACAGCTTTCAAACAAATTGCATTTAAAAGCACATTTTTTTCCCTGTACGAAGGTGTTAAAATTGAAAATGTGCGATGTTTAGAAGTTTAAAAATTTGCAGTAGCGAAAATTGCAAAACCGAAATTTCATTTCAAATTTCAAAGCGTTGCCATTCGCAAAATGACGTATGCGTTACGCACAGATATGTTTGTCCTTTATAATATAGATAGGGTAGAAATTAATGTATGATAAAAGCGGGAATTTGTAGCCTTATTTAATATTTTGATTTTCCATAAGATCATACTGGTACCAAAGAATTTCCTTGTCATGAAATTCTGTTACCCGTAAAAACCCTGTAATTGTAGCCCTTTCTTAAAGAGAAAACAGAAAACAGAGCAAAAATGATATATTTTTTTAATAAATTGAGCTTTCTATCAAACGGAAACTAGTTTGTTGTGGTCATCACAAAACTTTCTTCTATATAAATCACTCCAATGAAAGCATTTAAATAGTACAAGAAATTACATCAATTTAGCACCAATTCACATCAAAGTACATCTGAATTTGAAGTTTAATGAATTAATTCTTTATATAAAGCTATAGCGGAAACTCTGAAAAAATTTAACATAGCAGCACCAGCTGTTCAGCGATTTACACCAAAACATAAACAGCACTATTTGATATCAAGGTTTACCGGAATCTGAAGTTTGATGAAAATTCATGCATTAGTTATTGTGATAGAGCTATAGTGGAAATTCGAAAAAATACAGCATAGCACCGCCACCTGTTGAGCGATTTGCTCCAAAACATAAGTAGAACTATAAAAATAACAAATAAAGCCTTTGTGCAACAATATTAAAAAGCAGAAAAAACAACGTTTAAAATGCACAAATAATATAAGAAAAGCAGCAAACAGCTGTTTCGAATCTACTAGCGAGATTCTTCTTCAGTGCAAAAGGAACAGCGTGCTAGAAAAAGCAATGCTGAGCAAAATCATAGACAGAGACGCGCTGGCTTTTATACCCTATGCGGGTGGCGAAGGCGCCGAAACAACCAATGAGAGAGAAGCAGTGGAAACGACTGGGTGGACAAGTAGCGACATCTACCGGGGAAGTAGAGAAAAGAAACCAAAAAATGGGAATTAAATTAACGCTTTCCAAATACTTGGAAAATCTGGAGTACTAGATAAGTCATTGACTAAAGAGTGAGAATTTTTAATGATATGATATGACTTATCTAGTACTCCAGATTTTCCAAGTATTTGGAAAGCGTTAATTTAATTCCCATTTTTTGGTTTCTTTTCTCTACTTCCCCGGTAGATGTCGCTACTTGTCCACCCAGTCGTTTCCACTGCTTCTCTCTCATTGGTTGTTTCGGCGCCTTCGCCACCCGCATAGGGTATAAAAGCCAGCGCGTCTCTGTCTATGATTTTGCTCAGCCTTGCTTTTTCTAGCACGCTGTTCCTTTTGCACTGAAGAAGAATCTCGCTAGTAGATTCGAAACAGCTGTTTGCTGCTTTTCTTATATTATTTGTGCATTTTAAACGTTGTTTTTTCTGCTTTTTAATAAGTAGAACTAATTCATATCAAGGTATACCTGAATCTGAAGTCCGTTGAAAATCCAAGCATTAGTTCTTGAGATAGAGCTATTGCGGAAATTGAAAAAAGAGCATAGCAGCGCCACCTGTTGAGCGATTTACATTAAATTGTACAAAATGTCAATTCATGTCTAGGACTAACTGATTATGAAGTTTAATGAAAATTCATGCATTAGTTCTTGAGATACACACACAGGGAAAATTCTGAAAAAACAGCATAGCAGCGCCACTTGTTGACCGATTTACACCAAAATGTATAAAATGTCAATTCATGTGAAGGATTATGAAGTTTAATGATTTTCGTACATTATATTTGAGATACAGCTATAGTGGAAATTCTGAAAACTGTAGCATAGCAGAGCCACCTGTTGGGCGATTTGCACCAAAACATAAACAGCTCTAATTCATATCAAGGTATGGCTGAATCTGAAGTTTGTTGAAAAACCAAGCATTAGTTATTGAGATAGAGCTATTGCGGAAATCATAAAAAATGCAGTATAGCAGCGCCACCTGTTGAGTGATTTATACCAAAATGTATTAAATTTCAATTCATGTCAAGGACTAACTGAATCTGAAGATTGATGAAATTCCGTGCATTGGTTCTGGAGATTGAGCTATTGCGGAAATTGGGAAAAATGCTGCATAGCAGCGCCACCTGTTAAGCGATTTACAACAAAAACTAATCAGCACCAATTTATATTAAGAACTAATTGAATATAAATTTTTATAAAAATTCCGTGCATTAGTTCTTGAGATAGAGCGCCCACAAAACTTTTATTACAGACAGACACACATTTTGTAAAAACATGTTATTCGAAATCTCTGACCCCCTAAAACGTGTAAATCCGTTGAAAACCGGAAGTCGAAAATTTTCACAAATCCAATCATTTCTTCTTGTAAAGATAAAAGAAAGTAAAATGGGAAATTTTCCAATAATCGGGTTCTGAGCCCAAACCAAGTTTACGTATTACAACGGATAATTATGGAACAATCATGAATTGTACTCATGAAATCAGGCGTGATTTTCAAGATAAAAATTGAATGATTATTAAGAAATGTATTTAAAGAAAAACTATTTTTTCTGTTATACATATTTAGGTTTCAGTTCCCAATGAAGACATCAACTTAAAACATTACTTCTTAGGACAACGAAAAAACTAGTATGTTGTGGCCATCACAAAACTTTCTTCTATATAAATCAGATCAATTAAATCATTTAAGTAGTACAAGAAATAACAACGATTTAGCACCAATTCATATCAAAGTATATCTGAATTTGAAGTTGGATGAAAATTCATGCATTAGTTCTTGAGATAGAGCTATAGCGGAAATTCTGAAAAGTGTAGCATAGCAGCGCCACCTGTTGAGCGATTTACACCAAAAATAAACAGCACTAAATGATATCAAGTTATACCTGAATCTGAAGTTTGTTGAAAATCCAAGCATTAGTTCTTGAGATAAAGCTATTGCGGAAATCGCAAAAAATGCAGCATAGCAGCGCCACCTGTTGAGCGATTTACACCAAAAATTAAACAGCACTAATTTATACGTCAATTCATGTCAAGGACTAACTATATCTGAAGTTTGATGAAAATCCGTGCAATAGTTCTTGAGATGCGGGTATTGCGGAAATCTTGAAAAATGCGGCACAGCAGCGCCACCTGTTGGGCGATTTACACCAAAAATTAAACAGCACTAATTTATATCAGGGACTAACTGAATCTGAAGTTTGATGAAAACTCGTGTATTTTTTCTTGAGTTAGAGCTATTGCGATAATCATGAATAATGCAGCATAGCAGCGCCACATGGTGGGCGATTTTCCCAAAAAAGCAATCAGCCTCAAACTATATCCTGGACTAACTGAATCTGAAGTTTTATAAAAATCCGTGCAGTAGTTTTTGAGATATAGCTATTGCAGAAATCGTGAAAAATGCCGCATAGCATGGTTGCACCTGTTGGGCGATTTTCACCAAAAACTAATCAGGTCCAGTTTATATCAAGGTCTAACTAAATATAAAGTTTTGTGAAATTCCATGCATTAGTTCTTGAGATAGAGCGCACAGAAAATTTTTGTCATATACAGACTCACAGAGTGAAAGACAGACTCACAGACAAACATTTTCTAAAAACCATCAAATCGTGATCTGGGCATTCTGAAACGTATAAATTCGTCGAAAACCGGAAGTCGAAATTTTTCACGAATTCAATACTTTCTTCTTGTAAAGATAGAAGAAAGTAAAAACAGATATACATTCCAATAAGAATTAGGTCTCGCAACACCTGCTATCTGCTTTATCATAAAAAAATTCAGTCTATTTTTATTTGTAATTTTTAATAAATTGTTATTACTTTCTTCTATCTTTACAAGAAGAAAGTATTGGATTCGTGAAAAATTTCGACTTCCGGTTTTCGACGGATTTATACGTTTCAGAATGCCCAGAATGCGATTTGATGGTTTTTAGAAAATGTTTGTCTGTGAGTCTGTCTGTCACTCTGTGAGTCTGTATATGACAAAAATTTTTGGGCGCTCTATCTCAATAACTAATGCACGGAATTTCACAAAACTTCATATTGAGTTAGACCTTGATATAAACTGGACCTGATTAGTTTTTGGCGAAAATCGCTCAACAGGTGGCGCTGCTATGTGGCATTTTTCACGATTACTGCAATAGATATATCTCAAGAACTACAGCACGGATTTTCATAAAACTTCAGTTTCAGTTAGTCCGAAATACAGTTTGGTGCTGACTACGTTTTTGTGAAAATCGCCCAACAGGTGGCCCTGGTATGCTGCATTGTTCATGATTATCGCAATAGCTCTAACTCAAGAAAAAATGCACGAATTTTCATCAAACTTCAGATTCAGTTAGTCCCTGATATAAATTAGTAACGTTTAATTTTTTGTGTAAATTGCCCAACAGGTGGCACTGCTGTGCTGTATTTTTCACGATTTCCACAAGAGCTGTATCTCAAGAACTATTGCACGGATTTTCAACAAACTTCAGTTTCAGGTATACCTTGATATCTTTTAGTGCTGTTTACTTTTTGTGTAAATCGCTCAATAGGTGGCGCTGCTATGCTACATTTTTTCAGAATTTCCGCTATAGCTCTATCTCAAGAAATAATGCACGAATTTTCATCCAACTTCAAATTCAGATATACTTTGATATGAATTGGTGCTAAATCGTTGTTATTTCTTGTACTATTTAAAAGATTTAATTGACGTGATTTATATAGAAGAAAGTTTTGTGATGGCCACAACATACTAGTTTAATTTTGTAGCCGAAATGCCTCTTTGTCTTCGCAATAAATACCGCACCAGTGGCTGAGAGGTTCTGCTCTTCAAGGTGGTAGACGGGAGGTGCTAAGTTCGAACCCAATTGCGCCCGTTGACCTAAACTTTCGGATTTTTCCGTGGTTTTCTTCGAACTTTAAATTTCCTTGTGTAAATATGGATTAGGTTCCCTTAGAAGGACTCCCACGGATGGGATTCTCAACCCCTTGTGGCCCATATCCCTTGTGTAGATAACTGGCCGTCATAAATAAAACTAACACCATTGACTTCATAATAAAATTAATGTTTAAAAAAACATACTCTGGAATTTAGAAATCTAAACTGATTAGTCAGTGCTAAATTATGAAACGCCTTTATTAGAATTTTGCTAAATTCTACCCTATGTTATAAAGATGTTTTTCAAATTTTTACTAGTAAGATTTTTTTTTCCCCTGCCGCTTGGCCAGTTTTTCACACTTTCCAAACTATTTCGAAAACCGTAGTCCAACATAGTGTTTATGTCTAACATAGAGTTTATAAACTCGGTTCACCTGTCTGTCTGACTGTCCATGCTCTTACTCGCGTAAATACTCAGATTGCCATGCAATTGATATATGTTATTGAGATGCACTATGATATGTTCTGTATTGAAAATGAAGTGTGTAGCATTCATAGTTCGTTTACAGGAACACTCGAAATAATTCCTTTATGTTAAGGTCGAGTAAAAATCGTTTGTGGTGAATTTTATTGATTTTATGCTATTTCAAACATCTATATAATAAAAGCCTAAGTCATGTGACTGTCATCAACAATTCCGGGGTTGAACGCTTCGCTTTTTCCATGGCAGGCGGCCAAATTGGTAATTTAATGTTAGCTTGGCGCAGGTGATAAATCGCTAAATATTTTTCTATCGCCATCATGTCATTAGTATTATAACAGTTCATATCATGCGACAGTCCTAAACAATTTTTCGCGTGGTAAATTAATATAAAGCTTTGATATTGAAATTAAATGACATGATTTACGGTATTATTTATTACCTTTTTTTTAAGCAACTAGGGGGCTCGGCCCTCTACGAGCTAAACTCGCCAACAACCGTTCAGACACCGCAGTTTCTAAAAGCACGCTAATTTGATCGGCTTTAAAAAGATTTTGAAAGACTGAATTATCCTTCTATATATAAAAAAAAGTTTTGATTTGGAAATGGACCAATGAAAATCTGCGTAGATATTCCCGGCAGTTCGGCATCCAATTTGAATGCTTAAGCATGACCTTTCTTCGTTAATATTAAAAAAAACTGTTGCGTACAAAAACATGAAAACCGGTAGTATTATAGAGAAATGTTTGATAAACACGCTGATGCAGACAGTTTTCAAATCGAAGAATTATTTTAAGAGATATTTAATGCCAAATTTGGGCAAAATTGTTCCATTAAAAAAGTTTTATAGGAGCACAAATCGTACATAGGAATTTAATTATTTTTAGATCATTTTATGCGTCAGAATTTCCCGGTGTGCAGATTGCATTAATTTTTTTTTAATTTGACTCATTTTTTGAGGTTTTATTTCCATTTTAAATTCAATTCTTCAGCATTTCGATAGATATTTTTTACATCTCTCTATTCTAAAAACAAGTAACTACCGCTGTCACCGCCGCCGCCGGTTTTGAATTTTTTGTGACCTGAGGTCTTTCTTCGTTAATATGAAGAAAAATAATGCATACAAAAATATGAAAATCGGCCGTATTATACAGAAATATTTGATAAACACGCTGATGCAGATTGTTTTCAAATCGAAGAATTATTTTAAGAGATATTTAATGCTAAAGTTGGCCAAAATCATTCCACTAAAAAGTTTTATAGGAGCAAAAACTATACATCGGAATTTAATAATTTTTAGATCATTTTATACGTTATAATTTCTCGGTGTGCAGAATTCATTTATTTTTTTAATTTGACTCATTTTTCGAGGTTTCATTTCTATTCTAAATTCAAATTTTCAGCATTTCGACAGATATTTTTTACTTATTTTAGAAAATTGTACTAATTTAACCTGTTGCCAACTGTATAAACAACGGAAACAATAATGTTTGCTTCAAATTAAAAAGTTATTTATACGTGACTATTATAAACAGAAAAGATACTTTGAAATTAAAATTAAATAATTGCGTATAAAAAGCAGGAACTTATTGAAAATTACTTCATAAGAACTATATTTACACGTGAAGTTTAACAGAGAAAGGATATTGTAAAATAATAAATTCATTAACATGCGTTAGAAGTCTTAAATAGGAGAAATTACGTCACATTACACTTATTATGTAAAATGAACAAAAAATAATATTGCAAAACAGTTTAAATTTGAAAATTGCGCGAGAGATTTATTTGATATTTCGAGATGATCTTTTCCACTATTTTTGCTGGGACAGCGCAAATGTTTAATTTCTAACAAAAGTATTTTCACGTGAATATTAAAAAGAGAAAGATGAGTTTGGTGAAAATTACGCCAGAAAGAACTTTCTTTTCACTTTGTTAAAAAATACCGGGACACAAAGATTCTGTTTACTTAATTCATTTTATATTAGCTTATTTTGAAATGTTTAATAATTTTATTTAATCAAAGGCGAAAACAACCATTGTATCTTTTAACAGCACCTGATTTTTCCTTAAAATTCCCCGATCAAAGAGAAATGAATAGAAACCCGTTTATAGGGAGATCGCCACTGTTTTTTAATTTATAATTCAATCTTTTTAAATCTTTTTAAAGCCAATCAAATTAGCGTGCATTTAGAAAATGCGGTGTCTGAACGGGGGGTTTGCAAGCGTAGCTCGTAGGGGCCAAGCCCCCTAGTATTTTAGAAAATTGTATTAATTTAAACTGTTGCCAACTGTACAAACAGCACAAGCAATAATGTTTGCTTCAAATTAAAAATTTATTTTTCAAGTGACTATTATAAACTGAAAATATAAAAAGCATGAACTCATTGAAAATTACGTCATAAAAACTATATTTACACATGAATTTTAAAAGAGAAAGAATATATTAAAATAGCAAATTGATGAACATGCGTTATAAGTATTAAATAGGAGAATTTACGTCATATTACACCAATTACGTAAAATGAACAAAAAATAATATTGCAAAACAGTTTAAATTTAAAAATTGCGCGAGGCATTTATTTGATATTTTAAGATGATCATAATATTTCATTTCTAACAAAAGTATTTTTGCGTCACTATTAAACAGAGAAAGAAAAGTTTGGTGAAAATTACGTCAGATTATAATTGTCAGATTCAAATTATAATTCAACCTTCCGAAATCTTTTTTAAAGCCGATCAAATTATCCTGCTGTTAGAGTCTGCGGTGTCTGAACGGGGGTTGACGAGCGTAGCTCGTAGGGGGTAGAGCCCCCTAGTAATATAAAATAAGGGGTGGTGCTTGCAGTTTTGACCAAACTTTCCGATGTAATTATATTTAAGATAATAAAATTGTAAAACTGTATTATGAGCATTGAAAAGTCATTTGTAACGCGAGCAGTTGGTGGATTGGTCTACCCTTCGGGGTTGCACTATCACTCTAAAGCATAAGATCATGATATTTCATTTCTAACAAAAGTATTTTTGCGTCACTATTAAACAGAGAAAGAAAAGTTTGGTGAAAATTACGTCAGATTATAATTGTCAGATTAAAATTATAATACAATCTTCCGAAATCGTTTTAAAGCCGATCAAATTAGTCTGAACGGGGGTTGACGACTCGTAGGGGGCAGAGCCCCATAGTTATTTAAAAAAATAAATCCTTCTATATATAAAAAAAAGTTTTGATTTGGAAATGGCCCAATGAAAATCTGCGTAGATATTCCCGGCAGATCGGCATCCAATTTGAATGCTTAAGCATGGCCTTTCTTCGTTAATATTAAAAAAAACTGTTGCATACAAAAATATGAAATTCGGTGGTATTATAGAGAAATGTTTGATAAACACGCTGATGCAGACAGTTTTCAAATCGAAGAATCATTTTAAGAGATATTTAATGCTAAATTTGGACAAAATCGTTCCTTTAAAAAAGTTTTATTGGAGAAAAAACTATACATGAGAATTTAATCATTTTTAGATCATTTTATACGTTATAAGTTCCCGGTGTGCAGATTGCATTTATTTTTTTTATTTGACTCATTTTTTGAGGTTTTATTTCTATTTTAAATTCAAATTTTCAGCATTTCGAGAAATATTTTTTACATATTTTAGAAAATGTTATTAATTTAAACTGTTGCTAATTGTATAAACAGCGCAAACAATAATGTTTACTTCAAATGAAAAATTAATTTACACGTGACTATTATAAACAGATAAAAAACTTTTAAATTAGAATTAAATGATTACATGTTAAAAGCAGGGAAATTACGTCATAAGAACCATATTTACACTTGAATTTTAAAAGAGAAGCAAAATGCTAAAATAAAAAAATCATTATTATGCGTTAAAACTTGTAAATGGAGAAATTACGTCAGATTTAAAATGGCCAAAAAATATGGCAAAACTATTTAAAATAAAAAATATATTTGCGCGAGATATTTTGAGATAATCTTTTTAACTATTATCGTGAATTCGAAGACAGCGCAAATAATATTTCCTTCCAACATCAAAAGTATTTTCATGTGAATATTATTAAGAGAAATAAAACTTTGGTGTAAATTACGTCAGTTTTAAAACGACACATTTTAAAATGAATTATTTAAAAGAACTATCTTATACCGCTGTTAAAAAATACCGGGAGACAATGACACTGCTCACATCTCTCTATTCTAAAAAAAAAAAGTAACTACCGCCGGCGCCGCCGGTTTTGAATTTTTTGTGACCAGAGGTTTTTCTCCGTTAATATTAAGAAAAATATTGCATACAAAAATATGAAAATTGGCGCTATTATAGAGAAATGTTTGATAAACACGCTGATGCAGACAGTTTTTAAATCGAAAAATTATTTTAAGAGATATTTAATGCTAAATTTGGACAAAGTCGTTCTATTAGAAAAGTTTTATAGAAGCAAAAACTATACATCGGAATTTAATAATTTTTAGGTCATTTTATACGTTATAATTTCCCGGTGTGCAGAATGCATTTATCTTTTAAATTTGACTCATTTTTTGAGCTTTTATTTCTATTTTAATTTCAAATTTTTAGCATTTCGAGAGCTATTTTTTACTTATTTTAGAAAATTGTACTAATTTAACCTGTTGCCAACTGTATAAACTGCGCAAACAATAATGTTTACTTCAAATTAAAAGTCTATTTACACGTGACTATTATAAACAGAAAAAAAAAACCCTTTCAAATTAGAATTAAATAATTACGTATAAAAAGCAGAAACTTATTGAAAATTACTGCATAAAAACTATATTTACACGTGTATTTTAACAGAGAAAGGATATTGTAAAATAATAAATTCATTAACATGATTTAGAAGTCTTAAATAGGAGAAATTACGTCACATTACACTTATTACGTAAAATGAACAAAAAATAATATTGCAAAACTGTTTAAATTTAAAAATTGCGCGAAACATTTATTTGATATTTCGAGATGAACTTTTCAACTATTTTTGTTGGGATAGCATAAATAATATTTCATTTCTAACAAAGGTATTTTCGCGTGAAAATTAAAAAGAGAAATAAAAGTTTGGTGAAAACTGCGGGAGATTAAAAACGATACATTTAAAATGTCTTTCATTTGTTTATTTATTTATTTAACCACAAATATACGACTTGTGTGCTTGACATGAGAGCCCGCTTAAAATGTCTTATTTAAAAGAACTTTCTTTTCGCTTTGTTAAAAAATACCGAGAGACAAAGACTCTGTTTACTTAATTCATTTTGTATTAGCTTATTTTGAAATGTTTAACTGGTTTTATTTAATCAAAGAGGAAAACAGCCATAGTATCTTTTAACAGCTGCTGATTTTCCCTTAAAATTCCCCAATCAAAGAGAAATGAATAGAAACCCGTTTATAGGCATATCGCCACTGTTTTTTTTTTTTAAATTATAATTCAGTATTTCAAAATCTTTTTAAAGCCGATCAAATTAGCGTGCTTTTAGAAACTGCGGTGTCTGAACGGGGGTTGACGAGCGTAGCTCGTAGATGGCCTGAGCCCCCTAGTATTTAAAAAAATAATGAAATACGAAAAAATACGACGGGAATAATGTTTGGCGATTTATCGCCTGTGCCAAGTAAAAATTAAATTTAAAAAAATCAAAAAACCCGAACTAATTAATTATTTCTCATCAAAGCGAAACTATTTTTACTTTCTTCTATCTTTACAAGAAGAAAGTATTGGATTCATGAAAATTTTCGAATTCCGGTTTTCGACGGATTTACACGTTTTAGGGGTCAGAGATTCCAAAAAAAACATGTTTTTACAAAATGTCTGTCTGTGACTCTGTGAGTCTGTCTGTCTGTCTGTGTGTATGTGACACAAATTTTGTGGGCGCTCTATCTCAAGAACTAATGCTCGGAATTTAATAAAAATTTATATATAGTGAGACCCTAATACAGATTGATGCTGATTAGTTTTTGGTGTAAATCGCTCCACAGGTGGCGCTTCTATGCTGCATTTTTCACGATTTTCGCAATAGCTCTATCTCACGAACTAATGCACGGATTTTGATCAAACTTCAGATTTAGTTAGTCCTTGATATGAATTGATGCTGGTTAAGTTTTGGTGTAAATCGCCCAACAGGTGGCGCTGTTATGATGAATTTTGCAGGATTTACATGATTTCCCCAATAGCTCTATTTTAAGAACTAACACACGGATTTTCACCAAACTTCAGATACAGTTAGTCCTTGATATGTCTTGCTACTGATTATGTGTTGGTGTAAATCGCCCAACAGGTGGCGCTTCTGTGCTGACTTTTTCACGATTGCCTCAATAGCTCTATCTCAAAAACTAATGCACGAATTTTCATCTAACTTCAGATTTAGTTGTATGTTGACACAAGTTGTTGTTAATTAGGTTTTGGTGTTAATCACCCAATAGGTGGCGCTGCTATGCAGTAATTTTCACGATTTTCGCTATAGCTCTATCTCAAAAACTAATGCACGGATTTTCTCCAAACTTCAGATTCAGTCAGACGTTGACATAAATTGTTGTTGATTAGGATTTGGTATAAATCACCCAATAGGTGGCGCTGCTACGCAGCATTTTGCTGGATTTAGACTATTTCAGCGATAGTCATATCTCAAGAACTAATGCACGGAATTTGCCATTTAATTTTGGCACCATGATAGCGAATTTTGAAGTATTAACATGTATGAGATAGAAGAAAGTTTTGGGATTGGTACATCCGACTAGTTTTTTTTTTTCGACCAGTTGGTGAAATTCTCAGGGTTTTTTTTTTCCGTACAATCGTTGGACAAATTTCGCAGATTTTTCTTACGACCAATCAACAAATTTCACGATTTTCTCCCTGATCAACTGATGAATTTCCGAATTTTCTCCCATGACTTAGTGGCAAAATTCGGCAGTATTTTTTTTATATTACTTACTTATTTTTAGCCCCGGTACGGTATGCTATTTCTTTTTCCCAGCTTATTTTGTGTATTCCAAAAAATAACGTTACCTTACAGAAGCCAGCCGTAAAACAAAGCAGTACGATTAAATACTCTATAGCAATTTTTTAAACTTTAAATCAGATCAAATTTCTAGTTTTTATACCATCGTATTGAGAAAAAATGTTATTTTAAATGCATTTTGTTTGAAAACTGCACCTCAATTTATTTTTGAATGGCAACGGAAGTACTCCATTTCTGTAGAAAATAAAGGAAAAATAGTTATAAAATAGTAATTATATTATAATAATTACGTTATAATAATTTATAATATCAATTATATTATTTTTATTGTTGCCATTTTCTTATCAAGCGAAAGGAAATATAATTAAAATACGTGCTATTTAAAAAACAAGTAATATAAAAATTTTGTTTTTAAAGTCAATTCCTACTTAGGTCACCAAAGAAAAATTTAATATAATCCGTTAAGCTAATATTAGTTTTTGTTGCATTAAAATATCACAATTTGTTGATTTTCTATAAGCAACTAGGTTTACAAAGGAACTCTATGGGAATTTGGCGAAATATTAGAAATATCGCCAAGTTGGCGTCACTTTTAGCGACTTATTTTGGACGCCAAATTTGGCGATATATCGACAAGTTGGCGATAAACTTGGCGGTATTTGGCGACAGAACAGGGTCCCCCCTATGGTAACCCCTTACTGAAAATACTTTCATTGACCTTCGATAACCAATGGCCGACATTTTGTTTCCCATGCAAAACTAAAATTAATTAATTAAAATTTAATTAATTAATTAATATTTGAAAAAACTGTATTAACATCAATTGTCATCCAGTACAAGTTAAAAAAAATTATTTCAACTTGATAGGATGAATAATGAGTATTTTATTAACGATTGAAAATTTGAACAAGATAAATATATAAATAAATAAATATATAAATAAACAAATATAGGGAGAGTGTGAACTAATAGTAGGAATTGAAAAATAAACGAATGATTCCTGTTAAAACAATGGAGCTGTTATAAACCATATTTAATTTTAAGTATCTATGAATCATTAGATAGCTTTTTTTTTTTTTTTTTTTTTTTTTTTTTTTTTTGTCGATTTTCTTGATGACGGTATCTTTTTGCTGCATTTTTGCATTATTTCGCGATAGTGATGTGCTATGCATGCTTTACTGTAGATGTTTAAGAGTAGATCGTAAATGTGTAATTCTTAAGCGGATATGCGAATGACGTCATTTTACATATAATAAACGTGTGCTTTAAGTCTTAAAATTGAAATGTTTTGTATTGCAGTACAGTCCTGCTTGACCAAGTTATTTTCTTGTGATGGACTGGTGGCTTATATTATTATGAAACAGCCATGATAAATGAAGCGTTAGATGAAGATGAAAGAGCAGCGGAAAAAGGTAAAACTCTGGTCAGAATGAGGGAAAAAATGGCCATAATTTTTTTTTGAAAAAAAAATTATAGCCACCCCCCCCCCACCCCCATTCTGACCAGAAACTTCATTTATAATGGCTGTTTCATAATAGAAGCCATCAGTCCATCAAAAGAAAATGAAGTAATGGAAATGCCGGGGTGACACTAAATTCTGATAAAGCAGAATTCCCGTTCTCTAGTTTTATTATTTACTTGTATTGATGACTTTTAAGTTGTGTTTAATTGTTAGTTCCTATCTATAAACACAGTTCTGATGATGCCTATAGATGTCTGTGAAGGTTAGAGTTGCAGTAAAGCTGGAGATCCTACCTACACAACTTCCAGGTTATGTAATATTTAAACGGAACTTCTGACTGTAAAATAGTCAATGAAACATCGTCTTCATTTTGAAAGACCTATCCAATGATATGCCACTCAATAGGGTGCGTAAAATTTTTTTCGTCTCTACCGCCATTTTGAATTTATAAAAACAAAACCTAGCCTATAACCATCGGACGGTTAAGACGAATCGATAGAGACATCATTCATTAAAATCCATCCAGCCGTTGGGATGTTTCGAGGGTATAAAGGAATCCATATACCCAGATACGCGTCCAGCACATAACCCTTTTTGGTAGTCGGGTAATAATTGTAAGTTGCAATTCATAATTTTTTCGAAAGTTAATTTCATAATTCATAATTCATGTCAAAAAATGATAAAAATTAAAAATTCATTCTATTTGTGCTTGGGTTTTTTATTATTATAACTATACAAAAAATTAGCACATTTGGATTAGAATTTCAGGAGATATTAATAAAAATATGAAAATGTTATTTAAAATTAGGAGCTCTAAATTTTTAATGTTTATAATTCAAAAACTTATCCTCCAAATGACTTCAAATTTCGTATCTAGGTATTGTTTGAACCCCAAATTTCAAATATCTTGTTGCAATTGGGTGTTGTCATTGAAAAAAAAAAGAAAGTTCGGACTATTTTTGATTTGTAGGTGACCCCTAAACAAATTTTATACACATCACTTAAAGGTAGACTTTATCTCCAATCGTCTTGTACCAGTAACGTACTTCCACGAGAATACCTTGCAGAGTTAGTACGGGTATTTACTTTTTTTTCCATAATTGTACGTATACAGAGCTGCACAAAAGATTTCGACTACGTTTCCGTCTATTCACGGAAATTTCTGAAGATGAAATTTTCAATTGTGTTATGGATTTCCTAACTGAGCTAAATTTTAGCATACTATTTAGCGTATAATATATGCAAAGATATAGATATATGCAGGGCTGCACAAACGAATTTGGATATTTTTTCATCTATTGATGGTTATTGCTGAAATTGGATTTTTATATGTATTATGGGTTTTCCAAACTGTTTACTTACACATGTCTTCTCTTTGGGTTTGTACTTATACTCTAAAGTGAAAGCTGAGTTGCCGGGGAGTTAATCTCTTGTCATCCCCCTTGTTTACTTATACATGTCTTCCCGCCTGGTTTGCACTTAATCTCTTAAGCTGCTATCAGATTCACCCACTTTTTGAGAAATTGTTGAGCCAACTCTTGATTTCCTCAAACTTTTTGCGAAATATTGCCTCAACACCCAGTGTGATAGCAAACAGCAATATCCCCAAGTTTTTATCCACAGCTCTAAAAAAGTCTGCGCTAGCCGCAACTTTTCCCCCCAACGTTCAACATTTCAGCCAATCAGAGATAAGCGATTGATACGAATAGGCGATAAATATTAACGGCTGCTACTAGTAGTACTGGTTTTCCTCCAACTTTAGCAACGACATTTGTAACCCTTTTCTCCCTTTGAGCAGGAATAAGTTGGTGTTAAAATCGGCTGAAAAGTTGGTAGCACGAAAGGTTGGTGAATTTGATAGCAGCTTTAAGAGAAAGCCGAGTTCCCGAGAGATCCCTTGCCACTCCTTGTTTACTTGCATAACATCTGCCACCTTATAAAACTGTGTTTATAAAAGTTTAAAAGTATAAAAGCTTATAAAATTTTTGTAACAATATTCTGAATGTGTGATCCAGAAATTCCGGGAGTTTTGAAATGATAATAATTAGTAAATTAAAAACATTAGAAAGATGCGGTTTTCACAGAAATGTTTAGAAACGTGTGGGATTTCTTTTTTTAATGATTTTTTTTTATTATTATTAGTTGCACTTTTTGCCAACTGGTGGCTCTGAAATTGATAGTACAGTTTTGCTATGGTATGATAAAGCTCACTAAAAAGGAAGAATCAATGTCCAAAGGTTACAGATTTTCCGTATGGCGCCCATCACTTATAAGTATAGACATGAGATGAGATGTAAAACAGCCTATACAACATTAAAGAGCTTTTCGCGGGGCTATCTCTGAAACGTGATGGTGCATAGCATTTTTCAAATGGGTCAAGGACATTGGCCGTTTTCTGTACGCATAGGACTTAAAGTAGACCTAAAACCAAAAGTCACATGGTATAAGATTTGGAGACCGTGGATGCCATTCGCACAAAAATGAGCAACTCAGGATACGGGTATCTCCAAATGTAGTCCTCAGAATCGTAGTGACAAAGGAAGCAATGTGGGAAGGCGCTTCATCCTGCATGAATGTTACGAAATGGAGCGCATTTCTCTCTTGCAATTGAAGGATGATTTTATCCTTTAAAAGCGCTGCATATCTGTCAGATGTCACAAAAACTGTTTGCAATCTACTACCAGAAATTTCTTCGAAGAAAAAAGGCCCAACGATGAAAGAAGCTATAAAGCCGCACCACACTGTCACTTTTAGGTCATAAAGAGGTTTTTCACGAATGCAAAAGGGTTTTCTTTTGCCCAAATGCGACAATTTTGCGCGGACAACTCTTCCACGCAGAGAAAAGTGTCGTCTGTCCACAAAACATTTGAAAGACAGTTTGCATCCTTCTCCATTTTCGCGAAAACTCAATTAGCAAATTCCCGAAGTGCTATAAAATCAGTTGACTTTAATTCGTACACATGCTGAATTTTATACGGATATCTCTTGAGAATGATCCATAGAGATCGCCATACACTCCCATAAGAATTTTTCAGTTGGTCGAAAAATCGCATGTGCACTGCATTCATCACGTGCTATCGATTGATTATCAGCGTCGAGTTTTATCGCATTTACGGCTGCAACAGGCGTTTGGTGTTTCTCGCTTCTTTGACGATCTTCCAATGAGCCCCTTTCTTCAATATATTCTTTAGGGAAGATATATCCTTTTTATCATAGCCTTCAGATTTGTAATGGTATGGTCATCAGTTCTTTTCTAGTTTTAACTCCACACATCGTACCATAAGAATGCAAAGCTAAACATGTCGATTCATCCATTTTTGTAAAACAGCTTAATTAACAACTTAACTGTCACGCAAAGAAAGCATGTCTAAACATAGCAATTACACATAAAATTGTGTAACAATTTTCCTTTTAAAAGAAATTTCTTTAACCTTCAAAAAAGCGTTTGAACATAAACGACACTTAAAGCGAAATCTGAGCAATATCTTAAAAAGCATGTTGTGCAATGAACTCGTTATACAGGGTGTCCGGTCTCAACGGTGTCCAATGGCTAATTCCTAAACCGTTAGTCATAGACATATAGTTCCAATTAGAAAAATGCTTTAAATTAGATAAAGAAATATTTTAAAAGCGATTTGGGTCAATAAAAACGTTTCTTAAAAAATTACGAAATTTAAATTTTTATATGGTCCCCCGGTCCTATAAGTTATATTTAGTAAAATTTTCCTATTACACTGACAAGTAAGACAAAAAAGTCCCATTCATATAACACTAAAATTGTGCGAGTTATGCAACTTTAAAAATGCATGACTTATGCCACTTTTCTGCTCTGAAAACAAATGAGTTCGGCTTGGCATTGAGGGGTCATATTCCAAGTACTTAAAGTATTCGAAGATCTCATTTCATGTGTATTTGCGCTTTGAAAAAAATCGTACAAGTAATTACGATTAAGTTAACATTTATTAATTTTCAGATTGGCTGAAATAACATATGTTTTATTTTGTCAGGATTTGAGACTGTTTCTTTTAATAAAATTATGTTATTTTTATAAGTTTTTATGTTACATCAACGATAACCCACTTTCAAATATCCGAACGAGATTACATTTTACATACTGGCGCAAATCCGATAACAATCTAATATTATTATGATTTTCGGTGGTTACCATTTATACTTATTTTATAGGATAACACAAAAAATTTCGGATAGATTACCGCCAAGAAGTTTATGAAAAAGTTTCAGATTAGATAATACAAGACGGAGATTGTTGGGTTTTTTAACTTTTATGTATTTTGTAGCACTGAATCCGAAAATTGCCTTAATTTTTAACCATCATGTCAGAATATTTCGCAAATCATAAATTATCGAATTTAAAGTATAACAAAAATCGGATACTATAAAGTGGAGCGGATGGTTGTATTTTTTAACTTTTGATAATTGATTTTTACGTACTTTTTAGCACTAAATCTGAAAATGACTTTCATTTTTAACTATCACGTTAGAATTTTTTTGCAAATGTGTAAGTTAAATATAGCGAAAATCTCATACTATAAAACATATGTAAAACTTTTTTTTTATTTTATTTGTTTCAATAATTTATTCGATATCTTTGCTTATCTTGGAATTCTTACAGCTGGGTGGTGTGATGAGATGGGGGAGGAGATTAAATTTTAACTTTGAACTTTTTAACTTTGAAATTTACAATTTGCGAAAAATCTTGATGTGATGGCTAAAAATGAAGGTCAATTCCGGATTCAGCGGTACAGAATACATAAGAATCAATTATCAAAAGCTAAAAAACATGAAATAACCCAACTTTTGCAGGCTAGTATAATCTAATAATATTTTAAAATACCTATCATTTTGTAAAGAATTGAGGCTATTAATTTAGCATCATTTTATTTAACAAAAATTCTGTTTTTTTCTTTCTTCTTAAATGTGTATTACAAATTGTATATTTTGCATTAATATGTCAGAATGACTAAAGATTTGAAATTTATATTGCAATGTTAATTTTACTCTCAACCATTTTTTAATAAATCTGTGAACTTTGTGAATGACCCCCAATTTGCAGCAAAAAATTTGCTCCAACTTTAAACAGGTATTACTCGGTCAATTTTAATCGTAGAACAACGGGACTATTTTTGTATTACTTGTCAGTGTAAAAGGAAAATTTTACTAAATATAACTTATAGGACCGGGGGACCGTATAAAAATTTAAATTTCTTAATTTTTTAAGAAATTTTTTTATTGACCCAAATCGCTTTTAAAATATTTCTTTACCTGATTTAAAACATTTTTGTAATTGGAAATATATGTCTATGACTAACGGTTTAAGAATTAGCCATTGGACACCGTTGAGACCGGACACCCTGTATAACGCAAGGTATACATACTTTCGATGTTGTACAGCAGCGTCTCCAGTTGCTAAAAATTTTAACTTATCTATTTAAAACATTTTTCATTATAAAAGAAAATTCCGTACGTTTCTGAGCATATATCTAAAAACCGCACCTTTCCATTGTACACTATTTTCTAATTATTAACATTTCAAAACTCCCGGAACTTCTGGATCACCCGGTATTTCAAAATCTATGCTTTACGCATGATTTTTCGTTCTTGTTATTTGATTAAAATGTCGCTCTATGTAAAAAATAAATCAAATCTTTTACTTTTTTCCATCTTTATCGATTTTCAAATAACCATCAGATGAATCTCCTAATTTATGGACAAGGCTGTTCACTTTTCCTTAATCAGTCATTCTTTCGTGAATCATTTATCTCTCTGTAAATTTGATTTTCCAATATTTAATTCGTTATTCTGTAACATTCTAAGATCCATTTCTTCAATTTATCATTTCGATGTCATTAATGGAATGAATATATTTGCCTCTGTAATTACATCACCGATTAATGGATTACCTTCTTGTCATTGTATCGTAAATCCAAAAATATATTACTTACCCATCATACATAGTATAGGATAAGTCTTGCAATTGTTTTAAAAGTTGAAAAAAAAATTTGAGGGATTTACACGTTTCAGACACTGGAGATTCCGAAAAACATATTTTTGGAGAGAAAAAAAAAAATTGCCGTCTGTCTGTGTGTGTAGATATCTGTCTGAGTGTGTATCTGTAAACGCTTTATCTCCCGAACAAATTGAGATAGAGACTTGAAATTTGGTGTGTACTTAGTATGTAATATTGAGAAGAAGCCTATAGAATTCCAGTAACCTCGATTATCCGGAAATGTTTTTTTCGGACTCTCAAAGTATTCGTTCTGATAAAAGTATATAAAGATTTTCGAAATTGTTAATTTTAAGAAGTGAATATAAAAGAAAATAAAAAAAAACATAAATTTTGCATAAAGAAGTCGATGATTAGTTGTCGAGATATTTGTAGTAAAATTTTCCGCACGCTTCAATTTTTCATGACATTCAAATTTCAATTCAAAGACATATTTTAATTAGAAATGAGACGCTTAATCCGACGCAGTAAACTGTTAGATAATATGATTATCATTTTTTGTGTTATAAGGATATTACATTGACGCAGTTTAGTAATAGAGAATTTGAAATTTGTGACGTCATCAAGTCACGATTTTAAACACTCTATCTACCGAACAAATTGAGATAGAGGCTTGAAATTTGGTATTTACTTAGAATGTAAAAGTGCGACAAAGCCTATTAAATTTCATTAAACTTAGTTATCTTTGGATATGCATTTTATAAATAGTTTACACATGTTTTATTTTCATATTTTATATTATGCATATCCATAATGGGTAAGTATTATGGCAGTCCCCAACGACTAGTTTTACATTCCGTTGTGAATTTCTTTCAGTAAAATATATAGCTATGGATAAATTTAAACAAAATTCCTGAACTGTTTTGAAAACTTCCAGAATTTAATCACAAACCTAAATGTTTGTGTAAGAAAAATGTTTAGTTGATGCTTTTAATCTATGACTAAAGTAAAAATCAAATTCAAAGTCATAATAAATGTAACAAGGAAGGAAAATCATGCGTTAAGCATACATTATGACGCACTTTCTAACACTTTTTGAAATCTTTAACAAAATTTCATTATTTAGGGAAATAAGCTAAATAAGATAACTAAGAAAAAATTTTAGAAAACAGATAAAACATTTAAAAATCTGATTTCAGCAATTACCTTCCATAGCCAAATATGTATTCCAATTCTTTTGAACAGCCCTGTATTTGATATGTAGGTTGATATATATATACTATATAATGGGAAAATTTAGCTTAACAAGGATAAATTTCTCTTTCAGCAATTTATACTTATAGATGGAAACATACTTAAATACCTTTTTTCAGCCCTGTAGTTTACCTAGTATCTTTATTATACGTCACTATTTAGCTAAACTTTAAGTAAAACTAAAACACTCTTAAAACTACTGAAATCACATTCTAAGAAATTATCATCCATAGACGGCCGTGTATGCAATTCTTTTCGTGACCCTGTATATCATTTTATCTATATTCTAAAACCATTTCTTAGTAAACTAAATGTCATTCAGCATAAAAATGCATAATACATTTAAAAACCAGTTTTATGCATTTTACGCTCATACTCAGTAACCTTTACGAATTCTTTGCCCTGTATATCAACTATAGTATTTTTACACACCATATAGTATGCAAAAATATAGGGACACTTAAAAGCGTGTTTCATAATTACAAATGCATTTCCTGCCATCACCAATATTATACAGTACTTCGAATAGAATATACTATCTGAAATATTGTGCTTGGCCCTGTAAATGCTACGTACTTCGTATTGTACAGGAAATAACTTATAGTAAGCCTCACCGACGTATAATAATTTCATTATATGTGAAATATTTTAATATAATTAAAATAAGACGCAGACAATTTCCCCTATACCATTATATAATGGAAAACTTTTGTGTGGCACTGTAAATGAATAATAAATATTCTTTGCACTGCATATTCTACATAATAAATATTTTAGTGCACTTCATAACTGCATATCAGTTTCATTATGTTTGAAAGGGTGTAACGTCATTAAAATTCATTTCGAACGATTTTTCCATTGGCCATAATGTAATGGAAAAATTTGACTGTCTCTGTAAATAAACTAAACATGCTAAAAACTTCATTTGAAATAGGGCTCCTGCTGGTGTAAAGATAATTAACAATCAAAATTTCCAGGGCAATCGGAGTATATTTACGAGAGCTAGAGCGCAGACAGACGGCCAGCATGCCACCGTTGATGTGTTCGGTACTTTGATACTATATCAGTTTTGAAGAGAGAATTCCTTAACTCTTATTGACAATTTCATTGCATCCGTGGAAATCAGATATTGAACAATATTAACTATCCCGGGGAAGCACACACCATATAAAATATATTCCATTTTCTTCAAACATGATTTTTTTTTTCATTTCGAGTTACTCAAATTGGTGAGGAGCGTCTGTTTATGCTCTTGACATCATTTCAAAGAGGTAGAATTTCCGATGTAAGATAATTTGGTGTTTTATTTTGTTCTAAATTTAATATATTGAGTACTTCCAATTTTATACCCGTGCATGGCTGTACAGTGTTGCCAGTGGGATACTTTTTTTAAATTCAGATTTCTTGATTGGCTCCACTTTTCTGAAATGGTAAAATTCTTCTTGTTTTCTCCTTAATTAACATGTAATTAAATAAGGCGAATTTTGAATTTTACTATTTCAAAAAAGTGGTACCAATCAAGAAATTTGAGTTGAAAAAAAGTAGCCCACTGGCAACACTGTGGCTGTCTTACATGGTTTGCTTTCCCATTTTTTTTTAATAGTGCGTACGAATTTATATACAAGATTTTTTAATTCTACGGTTCGCTTATTTTCATCATTTCAATTTATCACAGTATATGGGCAATTAAAGATAACATCTCATTTTCTTTGCTTCCACAAGTTATTATTAAATCTATGTTCTCAGCAACATCGCTCAGACTAATCGCTCTAAGGGAAGTCCTGGTAAAAATACAAATAAAATGACGAAATAAAAATCACTTGATGACGTAAACACGTGTAACTTGCTTAAAGTAAACTGAATTGAACATTTACGATCAACCCTTATTGGCATTTAATCCTGTAGTTTGGAGATAGATTTTTGGTCGACGGGGTAACCAAGTGGTACCTTGTTTTCTTTAACCGGCATTTTCGCAAATTTTGCACATATAAAAATATTTACATTCTTAAAATATACACTAAATCTAGAAAACAGATAAAAAAAAGCCACGGATTAATTTATGAGTTTTATTGAATGTGATTTTTTAAAATTATTTTTCATTGTTGAAATCATTTTCCCAATCATAAGCATAAATCTGTATACTCATTATACGTTGTCAAAATCTCGTCAATCTTGCCGACATTTGGAAAAATATTACCAAATTTGGCGACCAAAAATAATTCGCCATAAATGAAACGAACTTCGCTGTAGGACTAATTTGGCTTCCCATTTAAATTCCGAACTGATGAGTCTTCTCTAATCGGGTTCTTCGCATTTTAGCTTCGTGTTTTCAAGTAAAATTAGCTAAGTTAGTTAATCCAGAAAATCTTAAAACCAAGAAATAGGAAAGCTACCTTTTCCACCCAGTACAAGATTTTTTTTTTATTTTGTAATTCCGCATATTTCCGTTTTCAAGTGTAAATCGTGAGAAAAAAAAATGCTTGTCTCATTCAGTTCAGAATGTTCGCACGCATTTAAAATGCAACACATTCACTTATGGAAAGTAAAAAAAAAAAAAAAAATGAGTAACGTTTTGTAATTGGGACCGCTAATCAAATGGTTAAATTTGCGCGTCAAACATGGTTAAATTTCTGAGTCGTTTTTTCCTGATGAAACCTAAACTTAACGTCATTTTTACTGTATTAAAATTTACATAAACACCTCTCATACACGTATCCACCATTTAAAAATATTTTAACGTGCAATCGGTTATTAAAATCTTTACAAATTTGAAGTCGTTTTTGTCAGTTACAGCCGCTATAAAATGACATGAGAACATTCCAACTCTTGACTCTAATCTTAGTACCGGGGGCATAAAATTCCAGAAATTTATGACTTTTAAATATATGCACGAAACTCAGTCAGTATCGGCGGAATGAAAAAGTATTGAAATGTAACAGTTTTATAAAGGAAAGTGCGTGTTTTTTAAAGCGTGACGTCATTTTCTATTCACATTTTTTTTAAAGTTATTTCTAATAGTAATGAGAAAATGGCATCATAAAAGATTTTAGCAATTAATGAAACCCATTATTTTTCTGGAACAATGAAAGTAATCTGATTGCAACCATTTTGAAGAAATTCCATAAAGAACTTTTAAAATTCAATTTGAATTATAAAAATAGGAAATTTTTAAAAATTTGCTAGTGCGGGCACATCTGCTGATAAACAACTGTCACAGAAAAAATAATTAGTAAAATAGGCTCTGTAAAAAGCTTACGTCAGATGAGTAAAAAAGGCCTTGTTTTTTCAATATATAGATGTAAACAATCGAAATGTTACGACTATGGGAAAAGTTAGAGCCGACATTTCAGGCCGTTAGGGTTGACGAATATTTTTGATTTTGAATACGCGCTGAGATTTCATTTTTTGTGCACATGCTACAAATATTTTGGGCGCTATCGTGTTCAAAAAAGTGTAATTTATTCAGGGAAGCCGCAGCTGTGCTCCGACAATAACTACAAGTACATTGTTAACAATAATAATAACACTTAAATACATTGTTGTAAGGTTCTTGAGGTCAAATATTATTGTACTAGCTAATTTGCCCGGCGTTAGTCGGGTACGTCAAAAAACAGCATGAATTGCAAAAAAGCTCTGAAAATCACTATAAGATATCGAGAAAAAATTTTAAATCGCTGCACAAATTTCGAAAAGAGAAAAAAAATTATATATTGAGTTCGAAGATTGAAAGTTGATTCCTTTCACTAATGTGGAAAAATGGTAGGAAATCGCTAAAATACACTAACAATCACGTACAAAATTCCCGAAAAATTCGAAAATTGCTCTACGAAATCCGAATAAACTTTATTGAAATGAAGGTAGAAATTACTTTAGTATTATAGTTCAAAAACGGAATGTCGAAAAATTGCAGCAGATCGCGAAGAAACATAAAAATCGAATTAAAAATCACAAAAAGTTAAAAAATCACGAATGTCAAAATTTACTATAATTGGATAAATGTTTCAAATACAATTCCTTTAACCAGCGGGCTCTCTTAAAATTTATGTTTAAGAAAGCATTCTAAGCATTGTATCATGTTACTTATATTCATGATTTAATTTACTTGAATTCCCTTAAGTATAATTAATATAATCCCTTAATTTAATATTAATTCTTGTTGCATTAAAATATCTCAATTTGTTGATATTCTGTAAGCAAGTAAACACTATTGGTTTACAATGGAAGTCTATGGGAATGTGGCGAAATATTAGAGATATCGCCACGTTGGCGTCACTTCTGGCGACTAATTTTTGTCGCCAAATTTGGCGATCTATCGCCATGTTGGCGACAAATTTGGCGGCATTTTGTGCAAGAACTGTGCCCCCCCCCCTACGGTAACACCCCTTATAGGTATAAAGACACATTAACTGCTGTTCAGTAATCGCATAAAAAATGCGCTAAAAATTCAAAAATCGCTGACGGAATTCCGAATAAACTTTTTTGAAAAGTGAATAAAATTTACTATATTGGGTTAAAATAATAAACTGTATTATCTTCACTAATGTGGAAAAATCGCCTCGAAACTTAAAAAAGCGCTAAAAATAGCATAAAAAATTAAATTAAAAAAATCTAATCAAAAAATCGAAAATCGGGTTTCGAGGTGCAAAACTTCATAAATAGGCGTACCTTTTCCCCAAATTTTGTAACTCTACGTGCAGCAGTCCCTTCAGAGCACCGTCGACATACTCACTCACACACAAACTTCTTTCCTTATTATTATAGATTAAGAATGAATATTTAAACTTATTTGTTATAAAGAATCAAAAAAGGAAAATAATTTTAAGAACAACTAAAGTATTTTAATTAAAGAAAAAGAATTAAAGAATTAGAAAAAGCAAACACAGATAAGCTTGGAAAGTAATATTAGGTTATCGTATAACACGTTTAAGTTGAAATTATTTCAATTTTATTTCCATAGTTTCAATGTTTTCTTGTTTGCTGACCGAAGTTATGGCCACCCACAATCTATGTAGTTGTTGGAAATGGTGAAGGTTTCGTGCAATTTCTACTACAAGTAATACATTGAATTCAAATCAATTAACCCGCAGATTTAAGTAGACACTTCACTACTGCTGTTGGACAATTACCTGGAGTCTTTGCTTGTACTCACTACTCCTTCCACCCGAACCTGTTTATGCACAATCTCTCCAACAGCGCAATCTCTCCTTGCTTTACCATGCTCTTCTTGAAGAATGTTTCTTTTTAATTTTAAAAAATATTTTTAAAATGCATTGTTAGTTTAATTTAAAGTGCTAAATTCTTACTTACAACTCACCTCATTTTAACACATAAAATATAAAATTAAATACATATTTTAGAAACATTTTTCAAATAAAAAAGAAAGAAACATCCTACAAGAAGACCATACAGAAAATAGAAGGTAACAATTTTAATTTTCAGAGGAGAAATTTGAAAAATACAGATGCATTCCAAGTCCATAGGTTTAGCATTAGAGAGGAGAATTTGTGTCCTGACTAATAGCAAGCCTTAAGATTAAAATTTTTTATTCTTATACAGATTTAAATATTAGGTAACTTTCATTACAAAAAGTAAAACAAAACCTATTGCAGGCGTCCGGTCGAAAGCATTTCCGGAAAATTTTGGTATATTTTCACCGATCATGACCCCCAGACCCCAAAACCACCCTTCGTTCAAATGTGACTATATATGAATAGTACATTCCAATGTCTTCACAGAGTTCGTTGTCCAGCTTCATCCGCTATCTTGTTTCAAAATGGAGGTCATTTACAAAAATTTAAACATTTAAAAATCGGTGCAAATAAATTAAAAACTGGCAAATATTATTTTCTTAAGAGTTTTACCTTAATACAAGGATTCCTGAGCATATTTTGTTTTGTCTTTATCTTAAAAAAATGATGAGATATAGCAGTTTGAATTTCTAGGGTGGCTGACATTTGGGCTTCATCTTGTTTGAAAATGACGGCCATTGGCTATTGAACAGCATTTAATGCATATTCATACCTATACGGGGTTACCATAGGAGAGACCCTGTTCTGTTGCCAGTGTCGCCTACTTGGCGATATATCGCCAAATCTGGCGACCAAAGTGAGTCTCCAAAAGTGACGCCAACTTGGCGATATCTCTAATATTTCGCCAAATTCCCATACACTTCTATTGTAAACCAATAGAGTTTACTTGCTTACAGAAAATCAACAAATTGAGATATTTTAATGCAACAGAAACTAATATTAGGTTAAGGGATTATATTAATTACATTTAAGGGAGTATCTGTTCCTCCCGGCGCTGGCCGAAAGGACATTTTTAATAACGATTTAATTTTTTTTATAAATATCAATTCTTTCAGAAATATTTCATTCCAATTTTAAAAGACGTTCAGGTAAATGTCTGGCAAATAATTACAAATTCAAAGTTAATTCTGGAAAAGTCTGACGCAAAATATTCTTTTCACGCGATAATTACTAAAAATTTCCAAAATCATAGCAGGATTCAGAATGTGCTTCCAAAATGTCACATAAAATACAACAAATTATTCCCTAGTGAAAAGATTAGTATCTTTGATATTTATGTTACCACTTTAAAGTCCATTTTTCGAATTAGTATCTTGCAAATATTTGAGCTTAGGTGTGATACCCATGCATATGTTGCGACATAGTATGAATAAACACATCTTTAATTATCAAGTTGAAGTAAAGTTTATGAATAGTTTAATGCTGTGTTATTCTCTGCTACCCAAGTACATAACTCGTATCTTTTTAAAGAAGATTTGTTTATCTTCTAGTGAATAATTTATAATTTAAAGAAATAGCTTTATCAACTATGCTCGAGTGTATTAACTTATGTAGGTGATGCAAATACCACATATCATGTTTTCAGACATAGATGTGCATAAATATATGCGTTTGTATACGTTCATTTGTAGAATTAGGATTTCATTACACACACACATATATATATACAAGAATCATTTACAAATAATGTCAATGTTACTTTTACGAAACAAAAGGATAGAGTCGAAAAAATGTGAAATAAAACTTTGTGCGAATAAATTAAAAAAAAAGTATCAACGAACTCGAGTCTCATAATTTTTTCTATAATTATTTTGTAGATTTTCATATTATCAAATATCATGTTGAAATTGCATAAAATCTAATTAGACTACAAATATAGTGGACGTTTTAGGATGATAAGTAATGTTTTTACAATACTATATTGTTAATTCATTCATTGGTAATGTTTATCACTGTTTGTGAAATCAATGAAATCACATCTAAGAGCGTCATGATACATTGATAACACATTTGGGATCGCAACGAACATAAAGGCGGACATTGGCGGAATCATTGTCGCTGTATATCGATCAAACACTTATTCAAACTATAAAAGAATAATACTACTGTTGTGGGGTGCCCTGCAGTTGCTTAGAGATGTTAGACAGTTGCGCATTTGTATGTTCAGATCCTCAGCATTTGTTAAAATTATGATCGGCTCAAATAAGAAGATTCTACAAAAATATTTGAAGAGATCAAAGTTAATCTGTTCTGCGGAAAGCATGTAATTTATTTTATGATTAGTTTTTGATACATTTGTTAGATTATCTTTTTTAACAGTTTCCAACATAGTTGAAAAGTGTCTATGAATGCGATGTTTTTGTCTGCCATCTGTATACCGTCTATCTGTCTATATAGATTGATTCGAGCTCTAACTCATATAAATATACTTGGATCTCATGTAATGGCTCTTTGTGGTCTGACGTTTGGGTGGGGCTTGTGAGTGCTTAAGCCATTTGGTAGGCCTCCCCACCTAGCTGACCCCTGTGGTCTGACGTCAGAAAGATAAAATCCTTCTCAGTAATAAGTAAGAAACGCGAAAATTTGAAGATCGCAAAAAAGCACATCTAACCATTTATCGCAAAAAAAAGAAAAAAAAACAGAACTGGATATTGAACTTTTCCCTTTCATCGTAAGAAAATGGAATTTGTGTTCTTTTACTTCTCGTAAGGCGTTGGTGTACTAATAAAACCTTATACGCAATAATCTTTATTATAAAAAGTGTAAATTAAGTTTATAAACATACTAATAAACGAAGAGAACGGGTATATAATTTTTTTTAATTATTTATTATTATTATTTACATATTCCGAAAAAAATGCATCAAACATTCATGCATTCGCATTTTTTACACTTCTGTAGACTTTGAAAATGTAAAAAAAAAAAACTCTCAGTTTGAAAGAATTGGTACAACAGTGTTGAAAATGTAGATAATTGCCCTTTTTACAAACACGAGTTGGAACCCGTCGAAATTCGACGAACTAAAATGTTAGAAAGGACTTGTCAGATCGAATTTATAATAAACTTCCAAAAATAATTACAATAAAAAAAATCGCCTTACATCGGTTGTTCTCTTAAAACAAATAATATTTTTAACCTAAAATTACCAAAATATTATTTCCACAAACTTCAACTGCTTAAATTATTGAAAAATTAAACTGTATTAGAATACGTAATCAAGATGTGTAATTATGTTGAAGTTATCGATGGAGCTCTTATGTTTGTTTTTACGGGATGAAAAATCAGTAAAAAGGATTTCGCTTCGTCACATCATAACATTTTCCCCCATAAAATCTAAACTTTACGTTATTTTCGCATTCTCATAATTTACATACGCACCACTCAAATTCACAATTTGAAAGTATTTTAACGCGCAATAGCTTATTAATGAATGTATTTCCAAACTTAATGTCACGTTTGTCCAATACAACTTTTCATGTAAACATTCGCACAAACTTTAAGTTCTAATGTCAG
Organism: Maratus speciosus; assembly: GCA_963932465.1. Lineage (NCBI taxonomy): Eukaryota > Metazoa > Arthropoda > Arachnida > Araneae > Salticidae > Maratus > Maratus speciosus. The sequence goes on from OZ010786.1 coordinate 27,893,353, forward strand.
TATCCGCGAAAAAAAAAATCAGAAATTTGCCTTTAGTTGTCATAGTATTGGCCATTTAATATTGGTCAAATATTTAGTTTTATCAAAAAAAAAAAAAAAATGGTCGTTTTGTTTTAAATATATCATTTTTATTCACTGAATCATTTTGCCCAGCGCCTCAAACTCAGTATCAGTGTAATGTAAAAATATTAAAATTTAGCTGATTTAAGAAGAAGAATGCGTGTTTTTTTTTTTAATGTCTGACGTCATTGTCTGCTCAAAAATGATAAAAAAGTTACTTTTATTTGTAATGTGAAAATGGCATCAATAAGAATATAATCATTAAAAATAATAAACCATGAATATTTTCCCTTTACTTTCATTATAAATGGAGTACTTCAGTTGCCACGATTACAAAATTTGTATGAAAAACTACAAAAAATTAATATCTCAAAAATAAATTGAGATGCAGATTTCAAACAAATTGAATTTAAAAGCACATTTTTTTCCCTGTAAGAAGGTATAGAAGTTGAAAATGTGGAATGTTTAGAAGTTTAAAAATTTGCAGTAGCGAAAATTGCAAAACTAAAATTTCATTTCAAATTTCAAAGTGTTGCCATTCGAAAAATGACGTATGCGTTACGCACAGATATGTTTGTCTATTCTCCTATTATAAAGAGGAAAAAATTGTTTATTTGTCGGAGATAAGCTCTTGAACTACCGAACCGATTCCAAAAGTAATGGTATCAAAATGATGGTATTAGTCCAACTTAGAACATAGGCTATATCTTATGTCGGTGCCACTACCCCAAAGGGGGTGTAGAAGCAAAAAACGTTCTAAAAATGCGATTTTAGCGTTACTGAAGGGCTTAGAAATATGATATTTTGAATATTAGTTATTTACAAGATATAAATGATGTCTAAGAACAGTTCTTAAACAATTCGAAATTTAAAAGGGTTGAAAATGCTCAAAAAGTGTTGAAAAAACGTTCTAAATGGTAGTTTCTACACAATCTCAGGAAATACCAAACCGGTTTAAAAAGTATTGGTGTCAAAATGATGGTGAGAACGCTAGCTCCAAGATAGGCTATGTTTTATGTCGGTGCCACTACCCCAAAGGGGGTGTAGGAGCAAAAAACGTTCTAAAAATGCGATTTTAGCGTTACTGAAGGGCCTAGAAATATGAAATTTTGAATATTAGTTACTTATAAGATATAAATGATGTCTAAGAACAGCTCTTAAACAATTCGAAACTTAAAAGGGTTGAAAATGCACAAAAAATGTTCTAAAAAACGTTCTAAATGGTAGTTTCTACACAATCTCAGGAAATACCAAACCGATTTAAAAAGTATTGGTGTCAAAATGATGGTGACAACGCTTGTTCCAAGATAGGCTATGTTTTATGTCGGTGCCACTACCCCAAAGTGGGTGCAGGAGCAAAAACGTTCTAAATTGCGGCTTTTGCGTTATGAAGGGCCTAGAATCGTGAAATTTGGAATGGTAGTTAGTTGTAAGATATCAATGATCTCTAAGGTCATTTCCTAAAAAAATCGAAATTTAACAGGGGGTCAAAATGCGCAAAAAGCGTTATAAAAAACTTTCTAAATTGCGATTTCTATGCAATCTCAGGAAGTACTGAACCGATTTAAAAAGTATTGGTGTCAAAATGATGGTGACAACGATTGCTCCAAGATAGGCTGTGTTTTATGTCGGTGCCACTACCCCAAAAGGGGTGTAGGAGCAAAAAACGTTCTAAAAATGCGATTTTAGCGTTACCGAAGGGCCTAGAAATATGAAATATGAAATATTAGCTACTTATTAGATATAAAGGATTTCTAAGAACAGTTCTTAAACAATTCGAAATTTAAAAGGGTTGAAAATGCACAAAAAGTGTTCTAAAACAGGTTCTAAATGGTAGTTTCTACACAATCTCAGGAAATACCAAACCGATTTAAAAAGTATTGGTGTCAAAATGATGGTGACAACGATTGCTCCAAGATAGGCTGTGTTTTATGTCGGTGCCACTACACCAAAGGGGGTGTAGGAGCAAAAAACGTTCTAAAAATGCGATTTTAGCGTTACTGAAGGGCCTAGAAATATGAAATTTTGAATATTAGTTACTTATAAGATATAAATGATGTCTAAGAACAGCTCTTAAACAATTCGAAACTTAAAAGGGTTGAAAATGCACAAAAAATGTTCTAAAAAACGTTCTAAATGGTAGTTTCTACACAATCTCAGGAAATACCAAACCGATTTAAAAAGTATTGGTGTCAAAATGATGGTGACAACGCTTGTTCCAAGATAGGCTATGTTTTATGTCGGTGCCACTACCCCAAAGTGGGTGCAGGAGCAAAAACGTTCTAAATTGCGGCTTTTGCGTTATGGAAGGGCCTAGAATCGTGAAATTTGGAATGGTAGTTAGTTGTAAGATATCAATGATCTCTAAGGTCATTTCCTAAAAAAATCGAAATTTAACAGGGGGTCAAAATGCGCAAAAAGCGTTATAAAAAACTTTCTAAATTGCGATTTCTATGCAATCTCAGGAAGTACTGAACCGATTTCAAATATAATGGTGTAAAAATGATGGTGACAGTTCTTGCTCCAAGATAGGCTATATTTTATATCTGTTTCCACTACCCCAGAGGAGATGCAGGAGCAAAATGCGCGAAAAGCGTTCCAAAAAACGTTCTAGATGCCGATTTGTCGGCAATATCTCAGGAAGAATGAATCTGATTTCAAACGTAATGGTAGGAAATTGATGCTGACAGCCTCTGCTCTAACATAGACGCTATTTTATGTCGGTGTCACTATCACCAAGACGTTGCAGGAGCAAAAAAGCGTTCTAAATTTCGATTTTTGTGATCGGTACGGGCTAGCAACTTAAAATTAGGCAAGGTACATATTTATTAGCTATAAATGATCTTTAAGAACAGTTTCGAAAAAATTGGAAATTTAAAAAGGGGTGAAAATGCGAGAAAAGCGTCCTAAAAACGTTCTAAATTGCGGTTTCTACTCAATCTAAGGAAATACCAAAGCTATTTCAAAAGTAATTGTTGCAAATCAATGGTGACAGTCCCTGCTATAACATAGGTTATATTTGATGTTGCTGTCACTACCATCTGAGGGTTGCAAAAGCAAAACATGTTCTAATTTGCATTTTTTGCACAACTGAGGGGTCTAACACTTTGAAGTATGGCATGGTATTTACTTACAAGATGCAACTGCTTTCTAAGAGCAGTCGAAAGAAACTTCCAAATTTAAAAAAAATGAAGTGAGTGAAAAGCGTTATAAATTACTATTTTTAAGCAAACTTATAAATTACCAAACCGATTAAAAAAATAATGATGACAAATTTTGGTGATAGAACCTGCTTAAACATAAGCTATATTTTATGTCTGTTCCACTACCACCAGAGGGTTGCAGGAGCTAAAAACTTTCTAAATTGCGATTTCTGTGTTACTGAAAAGGCTAGAAACTTTAAATATGACATGGTAGTTACTTATAAAATATAAATGCCCTCGAAGGAATGTCGAAAATAAATTCGGATTAAAAAGGGGTGAAGCGAAGGGGAGGTGCGAAAAGCATTCTAAAAAAGTTCTAAATTACGATTCTATGCAATTTCAGGGAATATAAACCGATTATAAAAGTAATAGTTGCGAATCAGTGGTAACAGTCTCTGATCCTACACAGGCTATATTTTATGCCGGTGATTCTACCACTGGGGTTCACAGGAACAACAAACGTTCTAAAAAAGGGCTTTAAAAGCTTTTTAAATTACGTTTCTGTGGAATATTAGGAAATAACAAACCGATTTCAAAATTAATGTTGGCAATTTAATGGTGACAGTCCCTTTATGTTGAGAGAGGTGGTAGGACTTGGAATTCAACATGATGGTTAATTTTAAGATGTAAGAAGATGGTTTCTAAAAAATTCAAAACTTCAAATGAATACTGAAGTGAGCGTATTAATTGAGCATAAAAGTTTCAAAATATTTTCTAAATTATCATTTATTTAGTTTTATTTCATTTTTTTAATTTAAGACTCATTTCTGCCTAATACAGTGTAATAATGATGTTTAGTCGAACTGTGTTTTAAATAGTAATTTTTGAATTATTCCTAAAAGTAATAAGTACCTTTTAATAAAATAAAATATTACCTTTTAATAAAATAAAAATTTAGTTTGTACCTTTTGATAAAAATTAGACATATAAATATCACTTGGCATATTTCAAATATTAAGCGAGCAAAGCCGCGGAGTTTGCTAGTCCTTTATAATATAGATAGATAGATAGATAGATAGATAGATAATAACATGTATAACATGTATTTAAATTCTAATATCAGTTTAATAATTCTCAAAAGAATAATTCTGGCGGAAAAAAGGAAAAAAACTAGTAAAATTACAGTTTCATCAAACATAAGCATTGCAGTGAAAAATCAAATTCTATATAAATGCATTATTATAGATAAATGTTGCAAAATGTGTATTTAGATTATATTGTTAATTTTACTAATAATTATCAAATGCGTAAAAAGTTAAAAACTGTACAAATGTATATTTAGACAACGCATATTGCATAACATGTATTTAAATCGTAGTATTTTTTTTATTAACACTTTCCAACATTCTAAATTCGTCAATTTATAACTGGAAAAAAATTGCAATTTTTGTAGATAGGCCGCAGGAAAAAATCGTGAATGTTGTCTATTTGCCGAAAATTTCGTCAGTCAGTTAAGAATTGTGAATTTCCTTGATCGGGCGCGGATGAATTTTGAAATTCGTTGATCGGGTGCGAAAAAATAGCGAATTTTGTCTATTAGGCTCGGAAAAATCGGGCATTTCGTTGATCGGACAGGGGAAAATTACAAATTTTGTCGATCAGGAGCGCAAAAATCGAAAATTTTGTAGATGAGGCATACAAAAATAGCAAATATATAAAATAGCAGAGAAAAATCGCGCGGTTTGTCGATCGGGCTCGGAAAAATCGCGATTTTCGTTGGTCGGGCACAAAAAATTCGTGAATTTTTTCGATCATTCGCTGAAAAATTGCAAATTTTATTATCAGCTGCAGAAAAATCGCCTGTTTCGTCTGTTTCTTGCGAGAAATAGTCGCGACTGATCGGCCAGGAAAAAATTGCGAATTTTATGATTCAGGTGCGGAAAAAATGCAAAATTCGTTGATCGAGGACGAAAAATCGCGAATTTTGTAAATGATGCGCAGAAAAATTGAAATTTTCGTTGACCGGCAGCAGAACAATCGTGAGTTTCGTCAGTTTATTGCGACAAAAAAATTGCAAATTTCATCATTTAGTTAAGAATCGCGAATTTCATTGATCAGGTGTGAAAAACTCGCGAATTTCATTGAACGAACGTGAAAAAAATCGCGAATTTCGTTCTGCGAGATTGGAAAAACCGCGAAATTCATTGATCGGGTGAGGAAAAAACGCGAATTTCGCGGATCATGGACAAAAAATCACAAATTTCGTCATTCACGCACTGAAAAATCGCAAATTTGTCGATCGGACGCGGAAAAATAGCAAAATTCGTGGATCGGGCGTGGAAAAATAGATAATTTCGTCGATCGTGTGTGGAAAAATCGCGGATTTTGTCGATTGGCTTCTGAAAAATTGCGAATTTTGTCGATCGGTTTCGGAAAAATTGTGAATTTTGTCGATCAGGCGTCAAAAAATCCAAATTTCTTTGATCGGACGCGGAAAATCGCAAATTTAGTTGATCAGGCCTGAAAAAAATCTCAAACTTCGTTAACTGGCTCTCCCCCCTTTCGTTCATAAAGCTCACATTTTTTTTTTTCTTTTTTTTTTTTTTTTTGGCACTTGCCGCCTTTATGCCTATGTTTGTATTTTAGCACTTTTAATAAAACAAGATTTACTCTTCCAAATAAAGTCAAAGAATATTATCACTTCTTGAAAATAATCCTCGCTATATCTGTCATATATGCAAACATAAACACTGTTGATATATTATTACCAAGTGAATTGGATATGTTGACTGTGTAGGGGACCCTAGAGGGGTAACCTCCCTCTCTCTCTGAAACCATATTTTTTATCTGAGTATAGGCCACAGGTCACCTCCTCAGATTAGAATTCTCTCCATGTTACTATGTCACCCAGACATTTTTATAAGTGGCCCTCAACAACCAAGACATTTTTATAAAAGGCCCTTCTCTTGAAAAGGTTGTGCACCCCTAATTTACTGGGACGCTCAAAAGAATTCCGTTACATTACAATTACAGTATATAATGAAAAATCGTTTGCGGTGTATTTTAATGATAATACACTATTTTAAACATATTGAAACTGCTATATATGACATGGGTGTATACTCACATGGCTCATAATGTAAATTCTGGTATGCATATAACTTATCGTTCATTTACAAAGACATACAGAAGAACTTGGCGACCGTCAGTGCCTTCGAACAATAATTGCTGAAAGTGCGCTTTAAGTTGTGGCATTCGTTTTAAAATTTAACTTTTCTTGCATATTAATTGGTATGTATAAATATACAGGTCTGCTCATAATAGCTCGAGTACATTTCCGTTTATTGATGGAAATTACTAAATAGGAATTTTCAAATGTGCTATACGTTTAATTGAAGTACCTTCTTTCATAGTATGCAGTGTACATACAAATCTATGGATCATATAAAGTACTGCTTTAAAACATTCGGATATTTTCCGATCATTGATGGTATTGAAGAACTTAGTTTATCAAGGGCGTTTTCTATTTTCGTTTTTTATTATGATAATCAAATATATAAATCAGTTACAAAAAATTAATAAATAATAAATAAATAAATAAATAAAAAGAACTAGAAAACAGAAATTCTGCAATTTTCAGAATTTAGTGTCGCCCTCAATGAAAAAAATATATATATCTACACTATATATATAAAATCCTAATGAAACGAATTTATGAAACGGATATTATGAAACGACTGAAATGAAACGAATTTATGAAGCGATTCTATGAAACGACTGATTAAACAACTAATTATGTTTCACGGGGATTTCTCCTAAAATATGGAATACTTTGCGATGAAATTAACACCAAAAATCCGTATTGATCCGAAGATTTCAAAACTGGTATTAGAATTTTTAAATTCGGCTTAGTTTTCGAGATATTAATTTTTTTTCTAATTTTAAATATCAGGTTGTAACGAACGTTTCCCGCCACAGCTAATATAGTCTTTTCAAACAGTTTGCGTTGACGTGTTTCCTCATATTTTATCAAACGATTTTTGGCATTTGAAGGAAAGAGACTTGCTTTATAACACTAAGTTGTGAAATTTGTAAAAAATATCGTTATCATTAAGTACAGGGTGTCTCAAATAGAACTATCATGCTGCCAGATTAGAACCAGCATTTACTTGCAGTTCTGTTGCAAAAAGTCAGCTACAGAATGTTACCTGTTGTATCATATGACACTGTGAAGGTTTGGTACCGAAAGTTCAAAAACAAGGCCTATGACATTGAAGGAGCTGAGCGTTCTGGCCGGCCTACTGATGTTGATAACGTCCGCCTGCGAGAACTTGTGGAAGAATATCAGTATTCCACCGCTCAAGAGTTAGCTAAGTAGTTAGACGTTAGTGCCATGTCCATTAGTCGCGTTATGCATTGCATAAACTTGACGTACAAGTTCAATCGCTGGGTGCCGCATGAGGTGACTAGGCAGATAAGGGAAGACATGTTCACGCCTGCACTGATCTTCTCGAATATCAACGCAAGCACAAAATTCTGGACCGGATCGTCACTTGTGACGAAAAGTGGATTTATTTCAACAACAAAAGCCGAAAAGGGGGTTGGTCTGCGCCCGGTGAGCCCGTCGGCAGCATCGCAAAGTGCAGTTTGACTAACAAAAAGATAATGCTTTGTATCTGGTGGAATTGCCGTGGTCCACAAAGGGTATCTGGAAAAAGGTAAAACAATGAACAGTAAGGTATACAGCAAGATGTTAGTCCGTGTTGACGCTGCTATAAGACATGCGCTGCTAGGAGTTCCGGCGCAAGAAGGTAATGTTTCATCAAGATAATGCTAGATCACATGTGTCTGCATTCACCGTCTAGGCTGTGTATGGATTCGAAGGAGATCTTTTGCCACACACACCATACAGCCCCAACATCGCTTTTTCGGACTTCTACCTGTTTTCACACTTGCAGCTACATCTTGCTGATGCGATCTTTAATTTTGCACAGGACGTCCCAAATGAGGTTGATCAGTTTTTGGACTCGCGGCCCCCAATTTTCTGGGCCGAAGGCTTTGAAAAACTACCAAAACATAGGCAGAAAATCATACATTCGGGTGGTGATTAGTACTCGCATGAAAGGTACGGCTTTTGTGTTTTTTTTCTAACTTTATTAAGAACTTTTTATTGCGGAAAACTTTCGTTACAACCTGATACTTTTCTCTAATGATGGCAACTCAAATTTTAATCATAACATATATATTTTTTCCCATATTTAAAAAAAGGTTACTATTTTAAACTAATTTGGCGACCAGTTTGGCCTCCCTTAAATATACGCTAAGAAATGTATCATGTTACTTTTATTCATAACTCAATTTACTTGAATAATATTTCGCCAAAACGAAAGATTCTGATAGATAAATCAAGAACTCGGTATTTTATGTTAGCAGGACGCAGGTGATAAATCGCCAAACATTTTTTCCGTCGCTTTTTTTTTTTTTTTTTTTTTTTTTTTTGTATTTCATTAATTTTATTTAAAATATAATCCTTTCATTCATTTTATTTATAATACAAAACTTTCATTTAAAATTGATAGCTTTCACTTCTTCTTTTTTTTTTTTTAACAAAACGAAAAGAAATATATCAGGCACAGATGTCATATACGCATCGGGGTACCTAATTGGCGCCAAAATGGCATTATTTTGATTGACATGATAACCCGGCTATTGTTGTTTATTTAATAGTAAATGTTTATTTACTTTTTTAAAATTATATAAATTGTTTTGTTCTATAGTTAATAAATATTTTTTGGTTATTTTCTTTTAAAAATAATAGAAAATAATAAAAAAAATACAGTACTATTTAGTTATTCCGTCGACCAATATCGCCAAATTATATAAATCGTTAAACCACTCGCCAAATTATACAAATTGACATAATTTTTATTTTAAATAACGAAAGAACAAATAAAATAGTATAAGATTAATAAATATACAAATAAAACATCGAAATAAAAATCACTTGATGACGTAAACACGTGTAACTTGCTTAAAGCCTAGTGAATGTGACATTTATGATCAACCATTATTGGCATTTAGTCTTATAGTTTGGTGATAGATTTTTGGTCGACAGTATAACTACGTAGTACCAAAAATACATATGTAACTGGCATTCGAAAACGAGGGTTTCGCCAAATTTTCGTAAAAAAAAAAAATCACGCCAAACCCGGTGCGTACGTGACATCTGGTCAAATATTAAATAATGCAATAAACCATGACATTTAATTTCAACTTCAAAGCAATATTTTAATTTACCACACGAAAAAAAAAAAAAAATGCTAACTGGCGAGTTGAAAAAAAGCTATTGGCGAGATTTGCACCCGGGTAGCGTAACAGTACCAAGAATTCTTTGCAACCATGGCAACTTTTATGTATTTATTCGAAAAAAAATATTTTTTAATCAAAATGGAAAACTTTCGGCACAGATACCATATCGGATGACATATACGGCCCCATATTGGCGCGATTTTTTTCTGACGCCAATGTCATATACGCAACGGGTACTTAACTAGCGCCAAATTATCGTTATTTTGCTTGATATGGTAAGACGGATGTTGTTGTTTATGCTGTTGATGTTTTCCCCAAATTGGCGTCGGAAAAAAATCGCGCCAATATGGGACCGTATATGATATCTGGGCCAAACTTTCATATGAAAAGCGAAGGGATCAGACCGTATTTATTTATGGCAGTTACATGACTTTGACTATTATAATATAGATGAAATGATGGCGATAGAAGAATATTTGGCGACTTATCACCTGTGCTTGGCTAACATTAAAGTACCAAAAACGCACCTGGAATATAAAAAGCGAAGTGGTCCACCCGGAACTGTTGATGATAGTCACATAACTTAGGTTATTGTTATAGAAATTGTTTTAAAACACCAGGAGACAAAGACTCTGTACACTTAATTCATTTTATTTTAGCTTCTTTTCAAATGTTTAACTGATACTCTTTAATCAAACACGAAAACTACCATTAACAGCAACTGATTCGGCTTTAAATTTTTGCAATCAGAAGAAATTGAATGGAAACCCCTTTACAGGGAGATCGGCATATCTTTTTTCGGTATAATTCAATCTTCTCTAATATTTTTTAAACCGATCAGATTAGCGTGTTTTTAGATTCTGCGGTATCAGAACGGGGTGTTGACGAGCGTAGTTTGCAGGGGGCAGAGTATGTATATAAAGATAGATAGTACAAAACATATTTCAGTTTTAAACCTTATAACACACATTTTATTTAATATAAAATGACGTCATTCGCATCCGCTGAAAAACTCCACATTCACGATCCAGTCTTAAACAACATCTACAGTAAAGTAAGCATAGGACATCACTATCGCTGATTGGTACACAAATCCAAAAACGGAGATGTCATCATTCAAGAAACTCGACAAAAATAATTTGGCTATCTAATGATTCATATGCCTGCATTTGTTTGTAATATCAATATGCATACTTAAAATTAAATTTGATTTATAATAGCTCCATGTTTTATCAGAAATCATTCATTCATATTTTTTGAAAATAGCACGTATTTTAATTACATTTTAGGTAGCTTTCATTACAAAAAGCTACCTATTGCAGCCGTTCGGAGGAAAGCGATTTCAAAAAATTTTGGTATATTTTCATCGATCATGACCCCCAGACCTCGAAACCACCCTCCGTTCAAAAGTTCTTCTCCTCTAATTAACAATAATATTAAAAAACTAATTTATGATGCATTAAATCATGGTTATCCAAAAAAATTCATATATTCATTAATATACAATTAGTACTTTTCTTACATGATCTATAAACACAAATTAACACATGCGTAAACAAAATTACAAAAAAATTATAAAATAAAAAAATATCTATAAAAAATTAAAAATTGTAAAATAATATAAAAAAATATTATAGGTTGGTTGGGTGGGCAGATGTTAGAGTACGGAGGAGGGTGGTGTTGTCTGGATAATACGCAATGGTTAATTATTTATATAAAAAAAAAAAGCGGGGCTCTTGTATTATTACTATTTTTTAGTTATGTATTTTATGTGGATGTTGATTTGATATTTTATATGTAAATTGGAGATTTTCATTAATATTATAATTAGCTTAATTATTCATTAATCTAATTTAAAATTATTTGTTATTAAATTTTAATTTACTAAGGACAATATCATATTAAATACTAATAGTATGCCACTCTTAGTTTAATGTTTTTGAATGTCCCACATTCATACTTTATGGATTTTTATGGATGTCTGAAAATAATCCACATTCTATATTTGTGCTTTTTAAGTAATGGGATTTTAAGTATTATTTAACCTTCTGTATACTTCCACATGCTTTTTGTTTCCTGTTCATTTTATAAATATCTTATATATAATTCATTAAAAAATTATTTTTAAATTATTTTTAATAATTATTTATATTAATTATTACTGAATTTATTTTGTTTTATAGCTTATAGCTATATGCTATATATTATCAATGTTCTAGCATTATTTAAACTCTTAGTTTAGTTTAAATTAGTTAGCTAATAGAATATATTGTATGCTTTTAAATTTTATTAACAATAGTTTTAAATACAATGTGTGATTTATATTAGGTTTATAATTCTCTATATATAAGGATTTGTTTGGTTTTGCTGTTTAAACAGTTATTTACATTCAAAAGCTTGCAAATTTTTATCTTGCGATAGATGTTTAATATAATTAATAATAGATGGCAGCACCAAAATTGTATCTTTCAGTTTGCTCTAATTTTTAATTTTTCTAGCTCCATTTCAGTTATAATTTATACACCAGGGTGTATTTTTATCTAAATTTTGACGATATTGTTAAAATGTTATCTATTAATTTAATAGTGCATTTTAAATAATGTTATTAATATTTATTTATTTTACATTAGATTAAATTTGTTTTACAAGGTATTTCAAATTTTATTTCAAAATGTATTAACTGCATCCTTTGGTATCATCTACTGTGATTTCTTAACTGTTTTATTCACCTTAATCTTTTTGATATACTGGTAGACATGTGCACATGGATTTTTGTAAAATACTGAAATATTAATCTGTATGGTGTTTATTATTTATATTTTATATCCTATAAATATTTAAATACGTTTTATTGATTCTTCCATTTCATATTATTTGTTTCTATTCTGCTTTCATTTTTAATCAATTCACTTGATTTTAGTGGTTGTCCGGGCACAGGGGAAAATTAATTTTAGCTTTAGCTTATTTTTCCCACAGAAAACAACCATTTTGCTTATATCATTGAATTCTGTGCCCTTGATAACGTAATTCAATGTATAAGCTTTTCAATTTTTGTCGGTGTCCACTTTTTTCTTTTTTCTTCCATAATAATTCTTATAATATTTTTTTTTTTAATACTTACAGCTTTAATTCATAATAATTGACGGTGGTAGGTTATGTTTAATTAATGGTAATATATATATATATATATCCATATATATATATATATATATCTGACCTTTGTCATACTGTAACTCCCGAATTTATGAACCGATTTGGATGTAATTCGGTATGTACATAGTACATACCAATGTCTCGACCGAGTTCGTTGGCCAGCTTCATCCGCCATTTTGTTTCAAAATGGCGGCCATTTAAAATTTTCTTAAAACTTTTAAATTTGAAATGTGGTAACAAAGAATTGAAAATAGAAAAATATTTTTTTCTTACGTATTTGACCTTTATACAAAGATTCCGGAGCAGTTTTTGTTTCGTCTATATCTTAAAAAATAGCTGAGTTATAGCATTTTGAATTTCTAGCGTGGCTGACATTTTGAAACGTCCTGAATTTTGTCACGCGATAAAAGGCGTATTTATAAACCGATTTGGATGTAACTTCGTTTGTACATAGTACATACCAATGTCTCGACCGAGTTCGTTGGCCAGCTTCATCCGCCATCTTGTTTAAAAATGGAAGCCATTTAAATTTTTAAGAAAAATTTAAATTTGAAATGTGGTACCAAAAAATTGAAAATTGAAAAAATATTTTTTTCTTATGTATTTGACCTTAATACAAAGATTCGGGAGCAGTTTTTGTTTCGTCTATATCTCAAAAAATGGCTGAGTTATAGCATTTTGAATTTCTAGCGTGGCTGACATTTTGAAACGTCCTAATATTTGTCACGTGATAACAGGCGTATTTATGAACCGATTTGGATGTACTTTGGTGTGTACATAGTACATACAGATATCGCGACCGAGTTCCTTGGCCAGCTTCATCCGCCATCTTGTTTCAAAATGGCGGCCATTTAAAAAATTTAAAAAATTTAAAATTTTAAATGAGATACCAAAATATTGGAAAATGTAAAAGATTTTTTTTTTTGTATGTGTTTGACCTTAATACAAAGATCCCGGAACAGTTTTTGTTTCGTCTATATCTAACAAAATGGCTGAGTTATAGCATTTTGAATTTCTAGCATGGCTGACCTTTTGAAACGTCCTGATATTTGTCACGTGATAACAGGCGTATTTATGAACCGATTTGGATGTTACTTGGTCTGCACATAGTACATACCAATGTCTCGACCGAGTTCGTTGGCCAGCTTCATTTGCCATCTTGTTTCAAAAGGGTTGCCATTTAAAAAAAAATTAAATTTAAAATTTAAAATGAGGTATTAAAAAATTGGAAAATGAAAAAGATTTTTTTATGTGTTTGACATTGATACAAAGATTTCGGAGCAGATTTTGTTTCTGAAAATTTGTTCTTTTGTTTATATCTTAAAAAATGGTTGAATTATAGCACTTTGAATTTCTAGTATGGCTAACATTTTGAAACGATCTTGTATTTGTCACGCGATAACACACGTATTCGCCTATTTCCATGTGAGAAAGCATGTGGATAGTATACATCAACATCTCAGCCAAATATAAGTTACTTTAAATAAAAGCAGCTTGGATAAAGCTGACTAATTTCGTGAAATTCTCATTCATAATGATTTAATATTGATAAAAATTAGTATTGAATCTCCTATATTCGGTTTCCACTAAATTGAGCTTCGTGTGTTTTAATAATATAAGTTGGCTTTTTTAAAATAAGGTATTTGAAAGCTACCTCTTCCTCCCGGCACTGGCCGGAAGGACTTTTTCAAGTTGTTATTGGAAAATGGCAACAAAAAGATATAATTACTATTTTCCAACTACTTTTAATTTACTTTCCACAAAAATGGAGTGTTTGACTTGCCACAATTAAACAAACAACGCTGAAAATTACAAAAATTTTATATTTCAAAAATAAATTGAGATGGAGTTTTCAAACAAATAGCGTTTAAAAGTGCCTTTTTTTTTTTTCAATGCGACCGTATAAAAATTGAAAATGCGCGATGCTTAGAAGTTTGAAAAATTTCAGTAGAGTATTTAACAGAACAATGATACATCTGCTTTGTTTTACGGCTGGCTTATACAACGGAAAGTTATTTTTTAGAGACGACACTTTAATAGCTGGGAGAAAGAAAGAGCATACCGGGGACTAAGAAAACAAAAAGAGACAAACTAAGAATCACAGTTTCTCCAAATCCATATTGATATAATGAATCTAGTTTCATTGAACACAGTAAAATTAATATTGAAAAATAATAAACCAATAAATTTTTTAATTATAAATTTTAACAATTTTTACCAAAACATATTTTTTTAATAATACGTTGAATTCAAAATTTTAGATACAATTTTATTTGATTCTACAAATTCCCTTCGTGTATTTATGTATTTTTATTAATATTGGACTTTTTCAAATGCGAAACTAATACAATTTTCCGAAAATGAAATCAGAAATTACTTAAAAAATAAGTCGATAAAAAAATATACATGCATCATTTTGCTTATGATTAATAGTTAGGAAAAATCTAAAAAGTACTTAAGCTATCAACTTAACAAATTAAGCTTAATTTTTTTTAACGTAAAATAATTTAGACCATCAAAATCAGCACACATTAGCTAGTGTAGGATCCTTATATTGAAAATTTCTAAATTGTAATGGCTATCACGATTTTTCATCGATTTAAAGTAACTTATTTTAAAAGATTAAATTTAACATTATGTGTTTTCCTTCGGAATATTTTCTTACTCATTTTGAGAAATTCAATTTAAGGAAAATTTCAAACGTGAATCGATTTCAGCAAAAATAAATTGGATATTTTTTTATTATTATTAGAAATGGGATTTTAAAAAGCAGTGGAAGTTAAAATGTTTTTAAGCATACGAATTATTTAAATACCTGAGAGTATGCTATTTAAAAATGTATATAATTTTGCACTTTGTTTTCCTTAAAATAATACAGAATATTTCATTGGTGTTTAAAAAAACGGTACTACTTGGTTATCCCGTCGACCAATTTTGCCAAATTATACAAATCTCCAAACAATTCGCCAAATTATACAAATTGACATAATTTTTATTTTAATTAACGAAAGAACAAATAAATTTGTAAAACATTAATAACAAGTATGTTGTGGCCATCACAAAACTTTCTTCTATATAAATCACGTCAATTAAATCATTTAAATAATACAAGAAATTACATCAATTTAGCACCAATTCATATCACAGTATATCTGAATTTGAAGTTTGATGAAAATTCGTGCATTAGTTCTTGAGATAAAGCTACAGCGAAAATTCTGAAAAATGTAGCGATTGTTGAGCGATTTGCAACCAAAATATAAACAGTAATAATTCATATCAAGGAATACCTGAATCTAAAGTTTGTTGAAAATCCAAGCATTAGTTCTTGAGATAGGGCTATTGCGGAAATAACAAAAATTCAGCATAGCAGCGCCACCTGTTGAGGGATTTACACCAAAATGTATAAAACGTCAATTGCTGTCAAGGACTAACTGAATCTGAAGTTTGATGAAAATCCGTACATTAGTTCTGGAAATTGAGCTCTTGTGGAAATCGTGAAAAAAGCTGCATAACAGCGCCACCTGTTGAGCGATTTACACCAAAAACTAATGCACTAATTTATATCAGGGACTAATAGAATGTAATTTTGTATTAAATTCCGTTCATCAGTTCTTGCGATAGAGCGCCCAAAAAATTTGTGGCACACGCAGACAGACAGACATTTTGTAAAAACATGTTTTTCGGGTTCTCTGACCCCTAACGTGTAAATCCGTCGAAAACCGGAATTTTCATGAATCCAATATTTTCTTCTTGTAAAGATAGAAGAAAGTAAAAATACAAATAAAAAGTCGAATTAAAAATGACTTGATGACGTAACAAACACGTGTATCGTGTTTTATATCAAGAGATTGTCACATTTACGATAAACCAATATTGGCATTTAATCTTACAGTTTGGCGATAGTTTTTTGATCGACATGATAATCAAATAGTTCCCAAATAAATTAGTAAAACATTAAAAAAATACAAATAAAGCGTCGAATTAAAAAGACTTGATGATGTAACAAACACATGTTTAATGTCAAGTGAATGTGACATTTACGATCAACTACTATTGGCATTTAAAATTATAGTTTCGCGATAGTTTTTTGGTCGACGGGATAATCAAGTAGCACACAAATATATTAGGAAAACATTAAAAAAGTACAAATAAAACGTCGAATTAAAAAGATTTGTTGACGTAACAAACCCATGTTTAATGTCAGGTGAATGTGACATTTACGATCATCCATTATTTGCATTTAATCTTAAAGTTTAACGACAGTTTTTTGGTCGACGGGATAACCAAGTTGTACCAAAAAAAAAAGAAAAAAAAAACATTGTTGATCTTAATAAGTTGTTTTAGTTATTATCTCTTTTGTAACTGTTTCAGATGAATACATTCCACAGTCCAATCTAGAAAGGAAAATCATACGCCCAGCATAGATTACGAAAACATTTTCCCAAAATATTCTGAATACTGTAACAAAACAATTTATAATGTAAAAAAGGTCTAAATAAATAATTTAGAAAATGCGTAACGTATTCGAAAACGCAATTTCTGCAATGACCGTGAATAGGCCGAAAAATATCCGAATTTTTTTGTGGAACCCTGTATATGAACCATATGTTCTATGTATATTACATATTATGCTAAAAGTTAGTTTATTTAAAACCATAGCAGAGTTGAAATTTCCCATTCAGCAATTTCCTTCAATGAACTGAAATGCTCTTAGAACTTTTGTGCAACCCTATTTATGATCCATAGAATTTATACACACCAAGTAATATGCAAAAAATAGTTACATTTTAAAACGTGTATAACAACTGAAAATGCATTTCTAGCAATTATACTTCATAGGCAATACTGTAACCAAATACATTTTTGTGTGCCTGTAAATGAACGATATATTATATGCACACCATATTCTACAGTAAGCGTTTTGTAGTACACCTCAGTATATATGATACTTGGGGGACTCCACTCTCCTGCTCGCTACGCTCACCAACCCCCGGTGGAATTTCGAAGCAATCCCTATTTTCTAGCCAACCCGAAGCTTAAATGTTTCACGTTTCCATTCTGGATCGCATCGCGATCCCATATTTTCAAAGCACTCAATTTTTAGATTCCACTTGGTAAAAACGTTCTCCTCCCCAACTCCTGACAATTTTATTTCTTTATCTTCAAGCACATAATCATTAGAGCTTACAGAGTTTCATAATTATAAGAATTATTAAATATAAAATTATATATATAATGTTACGAATATTGTAAATAGTTAGTATTTGTGCTTAAAAATAATGTAAATAGTTCAATTAAGCTCTATTTATAAGTTAATATTAGTTTTTGTTGCATTGAAATATCTCAATTTGTTGATTTTCTGCAAGCAAGTAAACACTATTAGATTAATTTATTGGATTTGAATGGCATTCTATGGAAATTTGGCGAAATACTGGAAATAGCGCCAAATTGGCTTCACTTTTGTCGACTAATTTTGGTCGCCAAATTTGTCGTTATATCACCAAGTTGGCGACAAGCTTGGCTACGTTTGGCGCACCACCACCCCCTTACAGCTTCAGAAACCTCTAACCAATCAGATACGTTTCGCGGTATCTACGCAGATTTTCATTGGTCTATTTCCAAATCGATCCTTTTTTTATATATAGAAAGAATATACAAATTTCAATGTATTTAAAATAGTGCAATATCATTAAAATACACCGCAAAGAACTTTTCCATATAGCAGTAATGTAACGGAATTCGTTTGAGTGTATCTCTAAATGAACCATAAATGCTATACACTGCATTTTCAATACCGAACATACCACAGTAAACACCAATAATGTACATTAATTTCATGGAAATCTGACAGTAAAGCGAGTTGGATCACAGACAGATCATATTCATAAACACTTTTCAACTATGTTGGAAAGTGGTTAAAATGGTGGCCAGTATTTCATTGATTGCTGCACCTTCAGTTTTCTTGGTAGAGGTTCAATAAGTTTTCTCAGCTCCATTGAGAATCTTATAAGACCATTTCTTTATATTCAGTTACGGTTGGCAGCCAAAAAGTCTCTAATTTTCTGCAAAAGAAGCTCTCAGGAAACAACATGTATTGCTGTTTTTGAATGTCTGGAAGTAGGGGGAGAACTCTTGCAGAAAAGTTATTAAAGTGAAGATTTCCGTGTAGAATTCGGCAAACAATTGTTTAAGATACACTCTTAACACCTAGGAGACGAGCTACCATTATTCTTGCCGCGTAAGGTGCTCAGAATCGGGGATTATTCTCACCAGTAAATTTTTATTGTAAATTTTGCCTTATTTAATTCGAGCATTTTCCCGATTCAATTAGGCACAAATTTCTGTTTAAAAAACCGATGATTAAAGATTAAAAATTCTGTAAAAGACACTCGCCCCAATGGGGTTAACGATATTCCCTTCACTTTCTTATTTTTAACACAAATATTCTAAAGGGTAAATAAAACCTACGAGTTGTTATTTTCCGACTGAGTGAAAAAGTGTCCAAGTTAGGATACGAACCAGAACCTTTTGTCTTAAGCAGCCAATGCTCTGCAAACTGAACTATCCTAAACAAATCTGGCGAACACAATTCACCCAAAGAACCTTATATGGCATCTGGTCTGATATCTGAATCATCTCGGCACAATAAATGGCAAGTAAAGGAATTCCAAAAGACTTTGAATAGGTAATTACACTTCATAAGTTTTAACACAATTATTCTAATGGATAAATAAATCCTATGAGTTGTTATTTTTCGACTGAGTGAAAAAGTGTCTAAGCTAGGATACGAACCAGGACCTTTTGCCTTTAGCAGTCAATGCCCTGCAAACTGAACTGTCCCTGAACAAATCTGGCGAACACAATTTACCCAAAGAACTTTATATGGCATCTGGTATGATATCTGAATCAGCTCAGCACAATAAATAGCAGGTAAAGGAACTCCAAAGGGCTTTGGATAGGTAATTACACTTCATAAGTTTTAACACAATTATTCTAATGGGTAAGTAAATCATACGAGTTGTAATCTTCAAACTAAGTGAAGAAGTGTCTAGGGCAGGATTTTTTCACTCAGTAGAAAATTAAATCTCATGAGGTTTTTCCTTCAGTTTAATCACCTGTGATTCAAAGTTTTTTCTAGAATAGTAAAATATTTGCTGGCGTTAATGCCTCCAACGTTTGACCTTAATGAAAGATGAGATTTGATGGTTCTCGGCACGTTCGAAATTCTTTTGTCATTCTTTCACCGTTGTAACTGGTAGAAAATAAATCGCCATAAGGATGAATTGCAAGCGTTTTGTTATTCTCTGGGATTAACACTGATGTTAGTCAGAGTCAAAAATTCAACCACAGTGCTTTTTCAATTTTAAATATTTTAGACTAAATTAGTACATTGTCACATGAAATAAACTGTTCAAAAGAATGCATAAAATTTCCTCATAAAACCGTTTTTAGGTATGTGCGTAATTATATAAATATGTAGCACCTGTAATCGTGGTCTGATCCGTCCGTTTGTTTGTCTGTCCATCTGTCCGCATATAACAGCACAAAAACTACCCAACCGAATGGTTTGAAATTTAATATATACAATCCTTGCAGAATTATGTCGAGTGTTTCAAATTTTATGAAAATCGAGTCAAAACATTAAAAAATATTATTAAAGGCTTTCTTCATTCTATTAAATCATTTCATACATAATTAACTCAATGATATCCGGTGATAGGTCATGATTATAGGTTGCCATGGTGATTACGTTATATTTAAGATGGAGTCCTACTATTTTAGTATTACTGAATTTAACATATAGAATCATAATAAATTTTGTAATCATGCAATTTTACATAAGAGTGAAACAGCTATTGCACCAAGATCTGAATATTTATAAAACTAGTTATAGTATGAACCCGCTTCATTTGCCGTGTTTGACGTACAATTTTGGACTCGTTTTTTCAGTTAATGTTTGCAGAATACATGTTTGAAGCAGAATTTTGTGTCAAAGGATTTCTTATATGTAAAGCCAGATTTTTTTTCTGATCATATTATATATATTCATATTAATTCTATTGGCATTGGAGATAAAAATACGAATTTATCTAAAGGAAACAACATTTCCCCAAATCGTATTTGAAAATCAATATACAATTTTCCCACTCAATAATCACATTTTCCACATTTTAAACTCAATTATATCCTCCAGATTACTTTAATTTTTCCAGTATATTCTTATCTTACTTGTTTGAATTGTATTATCTTAGATCGTAAAAACGTTAAGATAACTGATGTCACAAAGGCTATAAAGCAAAAAATATTAGATTTAAAACTAGAAAACAGCAATTCTGCTTTTTCAGAATTTAGTGTCGCCACCGATGAAAAAAAAATATATGTTTATATAAATAGTACAAAACATATTTCCATTTTAAGACTTAAAGCACAAACTTTTATTTTATGTAAAATGACGTCATTCGCATCAGCTCAAGAATCCCACATTTACGATCCACTCTTAAACATCTACAGTAAAGCATACATAGGATGTCACTATCTCAAAATAATACACAAATGCAGCAAAAAGATACCGTCATTAAAGAAACTGGACAAAAAAACGGCTATCTAATGATTCATAGGCATTCATTTGTTTGTAACGTTAATACAGACGATTTCAGTTGTGACGTCAGTCATGACGTTTTCGTTGGAAACTGACTCCAAACAAACGGTTGCTATGTTGTATTTTCTATTTTCTTTGTGTGTTGCAGCTATATCTTATATCTATATCTCACATCTAAGTGTTTTAATACTTGATATGTACTGGTAACATTTTCCACGATTTATATTTAAAAAGAAATGACGCATAGCAACCGTTTGTTTGGAGTCAGTTTCCAACCAAAACGTCCTGACTGACGTCACGACTGAAAAAGTCTACAGATACTTAAAATTAAATATAGTTTATAATAGCTCCATGTTTTATTATTCGTAGAAATTATTCGTTTATATTTTTTTCAAAATAGCACGTATTTTAATTAAATTTTCTTTCGGTTGTTATGAGAAAATGGCAACAAAAAGATATAATTGCTATTTTTCAACTATTTTCCCTTTACATTCTATATAAATGGAGTACTTGAGTTGCCAAAATTAAACAAATGGCGCTAAAAACTACAAAAAAATTAATATTTCAAAAATAAATGGAGATACAGTTTTCAAACAAATTGCATTTAAAGTACTTTTTTCCCCAATACGACGGTATAAACATTGAAAATGTGCGATGCTTAGAAATTTAAAAAATTGCCATAGAGCATTTCATTGTACACTGGTATATCTGCTTTGTTTATCTTCTGTAGCTTCTGTAAGGTAACGTTTTTTTTTGGAGACAAAATAAGCTGGGTGAAAAAAATAGCATACCATTCCGGGGGCTAAAAACATTTGGAAGAATAAAAGTTTTATTAGATTAGTTTTGCATATGTATTAAAAATAATTAAGAAATGTCTAGTAAATCTAGAACTACTAATTGGAAAATTCAATGAAGAAATTAAAAATTTTGTTTTCTTTTATTTTTTAATAGTTTTTCTTGTGCTATTCTTGCAAAAAAAAGTAATTAATGTTGCATGTTATGGAAATAATACTACCAAGTAAAATGTACAACTAAGGAAAAATATTTTTTCTGCATAATATTATTGTAAAATGGATTTGTAAAGAATAATTGTGTTTAAATTCTTCAACGATTTTAACAAGTAACAAGAAACAGTGATGAGAGCGGTCCGACCCAAATGACCGATTCCTACTACTATAAATTTTAATAGTATTCTTTGTTAAATCTCAGAAATTAAGTCATTAAATAATGCGAGAAATACTATTAAAATTTAGTAATAGTAATCGGTCATTTGGGTCGGAGCGCTCTCATCCCTGAAGAAAGCACACTGTTAAAAATTTGCAGCATTCTGGCAGGTCATTTGACCGTTTTTTCCGAAAACGGTTACACAGTCGTAATTTAACACTATTCTGACTATATTATTGACCATTTTATGGTCAGAATATAGTTAAATTATGGTTATGAAACCGTTTTTTCGAAAAACGGTCGAATGACCTGCCAGAATGCTGCAAAATTTTTAACAGTGCAAGTTAAAATTTGAAATAATTTATTTCCTCATTATAATAGAAAATTTTAAAGTTTATCACATTTATAATAGTAGTAGGAGGCTATGCCTGCTGCGCTGGTCTATTTTTCTAAATGAACATTGAATCAAATAAAATGGTGAATTTGACCTTTTATTTAAAACCAATATGGACAATATATATCTGAATTTCTGTAAACGATGTAAACGTCAGCGCGCGTTTTCATCGCTCATTATCTTGTACTTTGTAGAAAATTTGGGCTATTAGTTAGAAACTGTTTTAGTTGACCATCTCTGTAATAATAGTCTAAGTCATGTGACTGTCATCAACAGTTTCGGGTTGGCCGCTTCGCTATTTATATGCCAGGCAGCCAATTTTGTAATTTAATATTAGCCGGGCGCAGGTGATAAATCGCCAAATATTGTTCCATCGCCATCATGTCATCAGTGTTATAATAGACCGTTTTATGCGACTGTCATAAATAATTTTTCGCGTGCTAAATTAGAACAAAGCTTTGATGTTGAATTTAATGTTATGGTTTATGGTATTATTTATTACTTTTCTTTTTTTTTTTTTTTTTTTTCTTCTTTTAAGAAATAATTGAGAGTCACAAATTTTAAATATTTTGGTTTTAAATTAAAGTTATGTATTTTAAATAAAATGAGTGAAAGTAATGAAATTAATGAAATACGAAATTATACGACGGAACAATGTTTGGCGATTTATCACCTGCCCACAGTAACATAAAATGCCGAGTTCATGATTTCTGTATCAGAATCTTCCGATTTGGCGAAGGATTGAGCAAGTAAATTAAATTATGAATAAAAGTAACATTAATACAATGCTTTCATATTTAAAATAAAAGTGAAGCATAAAAAAAGTTAATTTTTAAAGATAAGTTATTTAAATAAAATTAAACTGACGTCATTTTCACTGCTTTTTAACACTTTCTAAAAAAATTTGAAAAGTATTCCTGACTTTGGTTTGTCTGTCCGTCTGTCCGTCTGTCCGTCTGTCCGCACTCTAACTCTCGTAAACATACTCGGATTGCCGTGAAATTTTTTGATATTATTGATGTTTACTATAGCACAAACCCTATTTCAAATGAAGTTTGTAGCATGTTTAGTTCATTTACAGGGGCAGTCAAAATTTATGGTTACATTACGGCCAATGTGAAAAAATCATTCCAATTGATTTTTACTTTCTTCTATCTTCAATAGAAGAAAGTATTGTAATCGAAATTTTTTTCGACTTCCGGTTTTCGACGGAGTTGCATGTTTTAGGGGTCAGAGATTCCAAAAAACATGTTTATAGAAAATGTCTGTCTGTCTGTGTGTCCGTCTGTCCATCCGTCCGTCTGTCCGTCCGTCCGTCTGTCCGTCTGTCTGTCGCCATTGTACCATCAAAAAGTTTATGAAGTTATGTATAGAATTAAACCAAAATTTTATTATAAGTTTTTGGCTATGGCAAGCAGGTCCTCCCGGAATTTGGAAAAAATTCGCCGGTAGGTGGCGCTGTAATAGCGATTTTTGTGCGATTTTGAATATTGTACCATCCAAAAGTGTATGGAGTTATGCATAGAATTGAACCAAATTTTTAGTTTAAGTTTTTGGATATGACAAGCAGGTCCTCCCTGAATTTGGAAATAAATCGCCGGTAGGGGGCGCTGTAAATGTGTTTTTTGTGCGATTTTGAATATTGTACCATCGAAAAGTGTATGAAGTTATGCATAGAATTAAACCAAATTTTTATTTTAAGTTTTTGGCTATGGCAAGCAGGTCCTCCCTGAATTTGGAAAAATGTCGCCGGTAGGGGGCGCTGTAATAGCGATTTTTGTGCGATTTTGAATATTGTACCGTCCAAAAGTGTATGAAGTTATGCATAGAATTAAACCAAATTTTTACTTTCTTCTATCTTCAATAGAAGAAAGTATTGTAATCGAAATTTTTTTCGACTTCCGGTTTTCGACGGATTTGCATGTTTTAGGGGTCAGAGATTCCAAAAAACATGTTTATAGAAAATGTCTGTCTGTCTGTGTGTCCGTCTGTCCGTCCGTCCGTCTGTCCGTCTGTCCGTCTGTCCGTCCGTCCGTCTGTCCGTCTGTCCGTCTGTCTGTCGCCATTGTACCATCAAAAAGTGTATGAAGTTATGTATAGAATTAAACCAAAATTTTATTATAAATTTTTGGCTATGGCAAGCAGGTCCTCCCGGAATTTGGAAAAAATTCGCCGGTAGGGGGCGCTGATATATCATTTTTTTTGCGATTTTGAATATTGTACCATCCAAAAGTGTATGGAGTTATGCATAGAATTGAACCAAATTTTTAGTTTAAGTTTTTGGATATGACAAGCAGGTCCTCCCTGAATTTGGAAAAAATTCGAGGGTAGGGGGCGTTGTAAATGCGTTTTTTGTGCGATTTTGAATATTGTACCATCGAAAAGTGTAGGAAGTTTTGCATAGAATTGAACCAAATTTTTAGTTTAAGTTTTTGGCTATGGCAAGCAGGTCCTCCCTGAATTTGGAAAGAATTCGCCGGTAGGGGGCGCTGTAATAGCGATTTTTGTGCGATTTTGAATATTGTACCGCCCAAAAGTGTATGAATTTATGCATAGAATTAAACCAAATTTTTATTTTAAGTTTTTGGCTATGGCAAGCAGGTCCTCCCTGAATTTGGAATGAATTCGCCGGTAGGGGGCGCTGTAATAGCGATTTTTGTGCGATTTTGAATATTGCACCATCGAAAAGAGTAATAAATCGTAAAATGCAAATGTCGTAAAGTGCATAGAATTGAACCAAAAAAAAAAAATTAAGTTCTTGGCTATTGCAAGGAGGTCCTCCCTTATTTTGTAAAAAAATCGCTCGTAGAGGGCGCTGTAATAGCGATTTTTGTACAATTTTTGATCCATTTTGAATATTGTACAGCCGAAAAGTGTATGAAGTTATGCATAGAATTGAACCAAATTTTATGTGTTTATTTTTGGTCATGTCACGAACGTCCTCCCTGAATTTGGAAAAATTCTGCCGGAAGGGCGCACTATAATTGCGATGTCTCTACCATTTTCATTATTGTACCATCGAAAAGTGTATGAAGTTATCCATATAATTGAACCAAATTTTTACTTTCTTCTATCTTCAATAGAAGAAAGTATTGTAATCGAAATTTTTTTCGACTTCCGGTTTTCGACGGATTTGCATGTTTTAGGGGTCAGAGATTCCAAAAAACATGTTTATAGAAAATGTCTGTCTGTCTGTGTGTCCGTCTGTCCGTCTGTCTGTCGCCATTGTACCATCAAAAAGTGTATGAAGTTATGTATAGAATTAAACCAAAATTTTATTATAAGTTTTTGGCTATGGCAAGCAGGTCCTCCCGGAATTTGGAAAAAATTCGCCGGAAGGGGGCGCTGATATAACAATTTTTGTGCGATTTTGAATATTGTACCATCCAAAAGTGTATGGAGTTATGCATAGAATTGAACCAAATTTTTAGTTTAAGTTTTTGGATATGACAAGCAGGTCCTCTCTGAATTTGGAAAAAATTCGCCGGTAGGGGGCGCTGTAAATGCGTTTTATGTGCGATTTTGAATATTGTACCATCAAAAAGTGTATGAAGTTATGCATAGAATTGAACCAAATTTTTATTTTAAGTTTTTGGCTATGGCAAGCAGGTCTTCCCTGAATTTGGAAAAAATTCGCCGGTACGGGGCGCTGTAATAGCGATTTTTGTGCGATTTTGAATATTGTACCGTCCAAAAGTGTATGAAGTTATGCATAGAATTAAACCAATTTTTATTTTAAGTTTTTGGATATGGCAAGCAGGTCCTCCATGAATTTGCAAAAAATTCGCCGTTAGGGGGCGCTGTAATAGCGATTTTTGTGCGATTTTGAATATTGCACCATCGAAAAGTGTATGAAGTTATGCATAGAATTGAACCAAAAAAACATTTTAAGTTCTTGGCTATGGCAAGGAGGTCCTCCCTTAATTTGTAAAAAAATCGCTCGTAGAGGGCGCTGTAATAGCGATTTTTGTACAATTTTTGTGCCATTTTGAATATTGTACCGCCGAAAAGTGTATGAAGTTATGCATAGAATTGAACCAAATTTTATGTGTTTATTTTTGGTCATGTCACGAAGGTCCTCCCTGAATTTGGAAAAATTCTGCCGGAAGGGGGCACTATAATTGCGATGTCTGTACCATTTTCATTATTGTACCATCGAAAAGTGTATGAAGTTATCCATATAATTGAACCAAATTTTTTGTGCATGTTTCTGGCTATGGCAAACAAGTCCTCCCTGAACTTGAAAAAATTCCGAAAGAAGGGGGCGCTATAATTCCGATCTCTGTGCCATTTTCATTATTGTACCATCGAACAGCGTATAAAATTATGCATACAATTGAACCAAAATGTTTGTGCTTGTTTTTGGCTTTGGCCAACAGGTTCTACTTGAATTTGGAAATTTCGCGTGTAATGGGGCTCTGTGATGGCGATTTTTGTATACTTTTCTTGATTTTTCGTAGTTCTATTGTGCATCGGCGGCTCATGCAGCGGCGGGAACTCGCTTCCTGCTATGCCGGCTATTCGCAAACAGCTGATAACGACAGAATAAGGAAAAATTAATAATTTTAACAAATACCATGATATAGATTAACTCGTTTTTAGTCCGTTTAATTGACTTGAGCAGAAATTTAAGATGAAAATCAAAGTTGGTATAGTATTGAACTAATAATATTGAAGTATTAACATGTGTAACTAGGTTTTGAAATATTAAGATGTATAAGATAGAAGAAAGTTTTGGGATTGGCACATCCAACTAGTTATTTTAAGTTTTTGGATATAGCAAGCAGGTCCTCCATGAATTTGCAAAAAAATCGCCGTTAGGGGGCGCTGTAATAGCGATTTTGAATATTGCACCATCGAAAAGTGTATGAAGTTATGCATAGAATTGAACCAAAAAAAATTTTTAAGTTCTTGGCTATGGCAAGGTTGTCCTCCCTTAATTTGTAAAAAAATCGCTCGTAGAGGGCGCTGTAATAGCGATTTTTGTACAATTTTTTGTGCCATTTTGAATATTGTACCGCCGAAAAGTGTATGAAGTTATGCATAGAATTGAACCAAATTTTATGTGTTTATTTTTGATCATGTCACGAAGGTCCTCCCTGAATTTGGAAAAATTCTGCTGAGAGGGGGCACTATAATTGCGATGTCTGTACCATTTTCATTATTGTACCATCGAAAAGTGTATGAAGTTATCCTTATAATTGAACCAAATTTTTTGTGCATGTTTCTGGCTATGGCAAACAAGTCCTCCCTGAACTTGAAAAAAATTCCGAAAGAAGAGGGCGCTATAATTCCGATTTCTGTGCCATTTTCATTAAAAATTATGCATACAATTGAACCAAAATGTTTGTGCTTGTTTTTGGCTTTGGCCAACAGGTTCTCCTTGAATTTGGAAATATTGCGCGGTAAAGGGGCTCCGTGTTAGCGATTTTTGTATACTTTTCTTGATTTTTCGTAGTTCTATTGTGCAGCGGCGGGAACTCGCTTCCTGCTATGCCGGCTATTTTCAAACAGCTGATAACGACACAATAAGGAAAAATTAATAATTTTAACAAATATCATGATATAGATTAACTCGTTTTTAGTCCGTTTAATTGACTGTAGCAGAAATTTAAGATGAAAATCAAAGTTGGTATAGTATTGAACTAATAATATTGAAGTATTAACATGTGTAACTAGGTTTTGAAATATTAAGATGTATAAGATAGAAGAAAGTTTTGGGATTGGCACATCCAACTAGTTAATGATGTAATACGCTTTCAAACATAATAAAATTCATATTCATTTTTGAAGTACACTAAAATATACATTCTGTATAATATGCGGTGCAAAGAATAATTATTATTCGTTTACAGGGCCACACAAAAGATTCCGTTGCATAATGATATAGGAGTGAAGGGAATTGTTTGCGGCATATTTTAATTATGTCAAACTATTTCATATATAATGAAATTGACATACGTCGCTGAGGTTTACTATATAACTTATTCCATGTATAATACGAAGTGCGTTGTATTTACAGGGATACACAAAAGATTTCAGATACTATATTGTATTCGAATTACTGTATATTAGTAATGATTGCTCGAAATGCATTTTTAATTATGATATGCGCTTTCTTCACTATATTTATGCATACTGTACACTTTGACCATTCTTTCATATTATGCACGATAGCCTTACATATTTTAGTTCCACTTTTTATCGCCACTACTTATCTCGGGTGCTATCGACCAAATCCCCTCGACTAATATATCCACGGTAATATATAAAACGAAGTTTCCTTCGGATAGAGGTTTGTTTAGAATAGAGTGCGTTCCTGGTTGCGAAATGTGGAACTAACAGGTTCTTCAAAAGGATAAAGTGTTTTGAAAGGAATATTAAACGAAACTCTCTGTGAGATCTGTGATCGCACTTACCTTCTTGTTCACTATATTTATGCATACTATAAAGTGCGTATAAATTCTATAGTTCATATACAGAGCTACAGAAATGAATTTGTAAAGGTTACTGAGTATGAGCATAAATTGCTTAAAGGTGGGTTTTAAAAGAGTTATGCATTTTTACGCTGAACTGAATTTAGTTTACTAAGAAATATTTGTAGAATATAGATAAAATAATATACAGGGCCACGCAAAGAGTTGAATACATGGCCGTCTATGGATGATAATTTATGGAAATGTAATTTCAGTATTTTTAAGATTGTTTTAGTTTGAATTAAATTTTAACTAAATAGTGGCATGAAATAAAGGTACTATGTAAACTACAGGGCTGTACAAAAGTATTCAAGTAAGTTTCCATCTATTAGTATAAATTGCTGAAAGATGAATTTCAACCTGTTATGCATTTTCTTGCTAAACTAAATTTTCCCATTATATAGTAAATATATCAACCTACAGATCAAATACAGGACTGTTGAAAAGAATTGGAATTCAGATTTGGCTATGGACGGTAACTGCTGAAATCAGTTTCTCAAATGTTTTATCTGTTTTCTAAAATTTTTATTTAATTATCTTATTTCCCTAAATAATGAATTTTTTTAAAGCATTCAGGAAGTCTTGGAAAGTGTTTCACAATTTATGTTTAATGCATGATTTTTCTTTCTTTCTTATTTTACAAACCAGTTTCATGTCACCGTTCACCTAAACAAAAGCTACAGTTACCGATTCTAGTAGAAAAATAAACCTTTATTTTACATCCAATAAAATATCCCTAGTCTTCCGTAATTGGGTCCGTAGCCAAGAGTGATGTCCAACATTAGAAGTGCTTGCAACAATATGGTTATAAATGTACCAGAGTTAGTTACAAAACAGAGTTAATTGCGCGCCAAACTACGTTCCATTAAATAATGTCAAATTTCTGTTGACTCAATTATAGATCTTTCACCAAGAAAACTCCACGCCATAAATAAAACTGACAAGTTAGTTACGCAACATATTTAGTAATAATCTGTTTGGTGGATTCTTGAACCGAAGATTTTCTCAGCATTTTTAAATGAGCATAACATCGTGTAGAATTAAACAGACTTGCTATTTCCTTTATATTCAAAATAAAAAAAAAATCTTCATTCTGTTGACAAAATAAACACGATAACGAAAATAATCGTTAATTTGTCACTAAGTGCAGCTGCTACAGCTGTGCATTAGTCAAAAACCTCTTTATAATGACCTAAATGTTATCTAATCGGAATTTCAGACACTTTTTCTCATATTTAGGCTTAAATGATAAGTCGGCAAATATTGTTCGCTTTGCCACCATTGCCATTGATAAGTTACTTCTGCACATTGGGAGTAAAGCTTTTTTGATTATAGTAAAATAACTGGAAATGAAAAATATATAATAATAAATCTTCTCTTCTCCCTTTGCTTCATAATGAAAAATCATAAATTTCGTAATAGCTAATTACAAAATCCGTTTAATCAGCTGTAATCGCAATCACCGTTCTGATTCCCCTTAATAAATAAAAGAAGCTTTCAAAAATATAGTAAATACGTCAATTGAGGGGTGACCCGATTAGGGAAGGGTAGACCAATATATTTTTTAAACTTCCTAAAAAATGGTAATATATGCAGAAAAAGTTTTAAAAAAATGATGAAATTCATGCAATTAAAATATGCAGAATTAAAAATAATATCGAAATATATTTAGGCAACCAATGTTTATTGCAAAATTTCGGCTTTTATGATAGTAATAACGCATTATTTCGATAATATCCTTAAGAAGAAACTTTGCTTTCTAACTTTTGTAGCAGTGAATGTTTCTATAATTAAAATTTGTAATAAGTAGAAAAAAAGAATGCACATTATTTGTTGATCAGAGTTCGAGGCACTAAAATCACAAGTTTGGGAAAACTGTCCGGTATGTTTTAGTAGTAAAATATGGTGAAAAAAATTTTAAATGTCTGAAATTATTTTTTTTTTTCAGTATGTGTGTGTGTGGAAATACTAACGTAAAAATTTATTTTTTTTATAATATTAATCACTATTTATATAATTTAGATTTTAAAATAAAAACGTACTCCAAAAGGCTCTCGTACACTTGAAAAAACACCATTCTTACCGATGATGTCACACATGCATTTTTGGCTAAAAAATTACATTGCTTTCCGACTAAAGTAAAATCAAAATTGTAAATAAACAAACAACATTTAAATCCCAAGAACAGTCATTTTTAACACTTTGGAATAAAGTTTAAAAATGTTTATGTCTCCGGTTTGACTGTCCGTCTGTCTCTCTGGAAGTCTGTCCGCGCTCTAACTCCCGTAAATATGTTCGGATTGCCCGGAATTTTTTGGATGTTATTGACGTTTACCATATAATGATGTTACACGCTTTCAAACATAAGAAAATTGATATGCATTTATGAAGTGCGTTAAAATATGCATTGTGTAGAATATCCGGTGCAAAGAATATTTATTATTCATTTACAGGGCCATACAAAAGAATTCCGTTACAAAATGATATAGGAGTGGAGGGAATTATTTGCCGGCGTATATTAATTATGTTAAATTATTTCATGTATAATGAAATTAATATACATCTCTGAGGTTTACTGTAACTTATTTCAAGTATAATACGAAGTGCGTTGCATTTACACAAAAGATTTCAGATTATATTACTATATTGAATCCGAAGTACTGTAGAGTAGCAATGGTTGCTGGAAAGGCATTTTTAATTATTTTATGTGCTTTTATATTTTTCAATATATTTATGCATAGTATATGGCGTGTATAAATGCTATAATTCATATACAGGGCTACACAAAGGAATTCGTAATGGTTACTGGGTATGATGAATGCAAATTGCTTAAAGTGGTTTTTAATTGAGTTATGCATTTTTATGCTGAACTGCATTTAGTTTACTAAGAAATGTTTGTAGAACGTATATAAGATGATATACAGGGTCACGCAAAGTATTGGATCCATGGCTGTCTATATATGATAATTTTTGGAAATGTGATTTCAGTAGTTTTAAGAGTGCTTTAGTTTGAATTAAATTTTAGCTAAATAGTGGCGTGTGATAAAGTACTAGGTTAACTACAGGATTATACAAAAGGCTACAAGTATGTTTCCATCTATTAGTATAAATTGCTGAAAGAGAAATTTCAACCTGTTATGCGTTTTCTTGCTAAACTAAATTTCCCCATTATATAGTATATATATATAAACCTTCAGATCAAATACAGGACTGTTCAAAAGAATTGGAATACATATTTGCTATGGAAGGTAACTGCTGAAATAAGTTTTTCAAATGTTTTATGCGTTTTATAAAATGTTTACTTAGTTATCTTATACAGAGTGTTTCACTATCACACCGACAAACTTTGAGGGGTGATAGTAGACATGAAGACAAACATTATTAAATAGGAAACCATGGGACGCAAACGCCTCCTGTAGGAGCTAAGGGCCATTAAAGTTTAAGGTCCAAAACTTCAAATGATGATAAAAAAAAAACGGAAAAAAGGTCGATTCGTTTGCTGTTTTCGCTAAAATTAATCTTTATATGATGATTTTCTTTAAAAAAAATTGTAAAGGTTACGTTCAAAAATTGTCGATAGAGGGCGCTTTAGACTTTAGAGTAACGAACAACTACTTTTTACCATTATATTTTGTATGGGGTTAAAATTATTCTAAAGTTTAGACTTTAACTTCAATTTTAAGCCCAAAATCGTAAACATTGAGGTTGGGTAACTAACGAAAATTGAACTGTGAACAGAGGGGGGTGGGGGGAATTTAAAAGCTCATAAACAGTGAAGAAACTAATCGATTTTGTTGCGGTTTGCGTGTAGGTCATTACCTTGGTAATTATTTTTTTCAAAATGACGTACAGCTATGATGTCCTCATTTTTTTGATAGAGGGCGCTTCCGACACATATCCGACATTTCAATGACATTACTCCTGGGTGTTTTACTACCAGACTAATGTACTTCCAGGAAGTGTTAGGGATGCAAAGACGACTCGGAATCATATAGGTATGTAACGTTGGAAATGCCTTTTTTGCGAGTTTTGTTTAAAAGAAGCAGAGAAAAAAGCAACAGAAAGAAGCAGAGAAAAAAGCAACAGAAAGAAGCAGAGAAACTGCAACACGTTAATGTGACAGAAAACAGTTTATTTAAAGGTTTTACTACAAAAGGTGTTCGAAATTACGACCAGAAGTAATCCGACAAGCTTGACAGTGACGGCAGATGGCGCTGCGAAGACCTCGCGGCTCGTATTTGTGTAGCTGCCAGAAAGCTATCAGAGATGCCAGGAATCTTCTAGAGATTAAGGAATTACATGCGACGCCGCTGTCAAGCTGACTGGACTACTTCTGGTCGTAATTTCGAACATCTTTTGTAGTAAAACCTTTAAATAAACTGTTTTCTGTCACACTAACGTGTTGCTGTTTCTCTGCTTCCTTCTGTTGCTTTTTTCTCTGCTTCTTTTAACCATAATTCACAAAAAAGACATTTCCGACGTTACATTCCTACGTGATTCCGAGTCGTCTTTGCATCCCTAACACTTCCGGGAAGTATGTTGGTCTGGTAGTAAAACACCCAGGAATAATGCCATTGAAATGTCGGAGATGTGTCGTAAGCGCCCTCTATCAAAAAATGAGGACACCAAAGCTGTACGTCATTTTGAATAAAATAATTACCAAGAGAATGACCTACACGCAAATCGCAACAAAATCTATTAGTTTCTTCAATGTTTATGTGCGTTTAAAATCTTCCCCCTCTGTTCATATTTCAATTTTCGCTAATTACCCGATCCCAATGTGTTCGATTTTGGGCTTAAAATTTAAGTTAAAGTCTAAACTTCAGACAAAAAATAACGCTAAAAAGTATTTGTTCGTTACTCTAAAGTCTATAGCGCCCTCTATCGACAATTTTTGAACGTAACCTTTAAAAACAATTTTAACAAAATCGTGATATAAAGAATGATTTTAGCGAAAACCGCATACGAATCGACCCTTTTTTCCGTTTTTTATCATCGTTTGAAGTTTTGGACCTTAAACTTTAATGCTCCCTATCTCCTACAGAAGACGTTTGCTCCCCATGGTTTCCCATTTAATAATGTTTGTCTTTATGTCTACTATTATCCCCCAAAGATTGTCGGTCTGGTAGTGAAACACCCTGTATATCTTATTTCTTTAATAAACGAAGTTTTGTTAAAGCATTCAAGGAGTGCTGAAAAGTGTTTCCTAATCTATGCTTAAGGTATGGTTTTTCTTTCTTGTTACAATTGCATCCACTAGTTTCCCGTGTAAGTCACTTGATGGGGAATAAAAATCAGAATAAGTTAAAAATCAGATAAAAATAAGATTTTTTTTTAAATCAAAAATTCTTGCATAGTTAATCAAAGTATACATTACTGCTTGTTAGAATATGTGAAAAAAGGAAATCTAAGAACATTTTCATATCAAAATGACATCTAGTGCAAAATTAAATAAAAAATTACTGTGGAGCATGGTAATGAAAATGCCATGGACAATTTTAAATTAGTTTAATTAATAAAAATATTTTCTGTTTTGCCTAAAGTGTCAAATGTTTAAAAAGAGAGGCATGTAATATAGCCATATACTCATTACATTTATTGTAAAGCTTTCCAAATCTTAAAAATAAAGATTTCAATTGAAAAATTTATAATTTTGGAGAAGTTTTTGTAATGACATTCACAACTTTACAATTTTTTTTTTCAATTTAATATGTAATAGTGAACAATGTAGTGTTCGGACAGAAATGTTCAAAAAAATGTAAATAGTATTCAAAATTGACGTAATTAAATCACATTTTTTAGCCAAAGACGTATAATTTCCGTCAATCTGAAGATGACGAAGTGATGTCGATAAGAAAAATCGAACATTTCTAAGTCGTCATTGAATTCTTTCAAATCAAAATTTCAATTTTAACAAAAATAGTCAACTCTATACATACAATACATAATAAACCGCTTCCTATTTTATTTATTATTTTAAATAATCTTGGGTAAGCACTACAATATCATGGTATAACACTTTTAAGCATTTTCTTGATTTATAAATAGAAACCAATTTTAATGTGAAAAGGAAATTTTAAAAATAAATGATTGCTTATTCATTTCCTTCCAATGGTACATACGCATGAGATATATTCTCAAATCGAAGCTGATTGACAGTTTTGTAAGTCTGATTTTAACTTATTTTGTGTAATAAAATTTATAAGAAATCTTTAAATGGATAATGTGCAGTAAAATGCATAAGAAATCTTCAAAAAGGTAAACTACTTACATAAAATCAAATTGTGGGAAAGTCTTGGTAACCAATCCGGGGCGAACCGTGCAACCTGAATGTTTAAAACACAAGACTGTTATTTCAGTCATCTGACCAGAGCTTTCTACCGAAGCGATTTTGCTAATTTTTTAGGGAAAGTTTTTCATTAGTAGATGTGCACGGAATCGATATTTTTTTTAATCCTTCCAATTTTTTATTTTTATTTTTATTTTAAAAGTTTTTTGTGACATTTCTTCAAAATCGTGGCAATCGTATTACTTCCATTGTTTGAGATTGCCATGTTTGAGCTTCAGTTTATTAAGTACTAGAAAGGTAGCCCGTCAAAAATGACGGAAATTTAGATATAAAGATATATACAACTCATGTGCAAGGATATGAGTTTTCTCGCTTGTTCCGCAGTGATAGATGAAAATAACACATTTTAAGAACGAAACACATTTATGAAAATCTGTGTACAGTAATCTGCACAGTTTGATTCCAAGTGTTATGCAGATTTGAGGCTTTTTGCGGTGATGTCTATTCAATCTTTGTTTACATTTTTTTAAATTCATATATTGGACAATTTAGATTATTGAGCCTTAAAAATAAATAAATAACACACTTGAAGTAAGGTTAAAAACTATTAAATTATCGTATACGATTTCATGAAATGGTATTATATGGTATTATATGTGTGGGCTTCACGATCTTGGTTACGACGTTCGCGAAATTGGCTGCAGCTTGTCATAATTCTAATAGTGTGGTCCGCTATAACAAAAAAGTAACCAGTTTTTAGTAAAATTTCTGATATAAAGTAGCTTTCAAAAACTTGTGTAAAATTGCAGGCCGTTCTCGTGTTATGTCAGTCCTAGGAATAATATTTCTAACACTGAAGATTTTCCATGTATATATGGAATTTAGAAAAGCTTCTCCAAAAGAAAGGTCCTGAAATGACATTGTAATTCCTCTAACTTCAAAGTTTAATCGGGCCCTGATGTTGAGTACTGAAATCCAATAAATACGGTTATTTTGAATATTACAACAGAATTAAACAGTTAAACTTATTTAACTTAAACCCGCTGTTACTTCCCGATGTTATTTTTTAGTATTAAGAAAGAAAATTATTTAAAATTTTCAAATCATGCATTTATGATTTTTTTCCGTCTTTAATAACTAAATAATGAAAAAATAGGCTTTTGTTCTGAGCTCATAAATATGACAATAAAATAATGTAACTAAGAGACATTGCAAAATTAAATCTTTGTGATTACAAACCATAAACAAACGATACACTTTACCTACTATGACGTCATTAGAATATTGCCTATTGATTGTTGGAGAACTTACTTTGTGAATGATTACCTCGATGATTTAATATTTTTGACGTTTCACGATGAATGAATCACTTGTGTTTGTTTAGGTATATGGAATGCGATATTAAGCTGTGAAACTAACTTCAAATGAAGTTATCCAAGGATATATGTATTTTTAATCGAAATTAAAAACAATGCTTTGATCTCGAAATAAAAAGTTTTAGTTTGTATAATTTGTTATTTCTGTTAATTATTTATTTAAGTACTTTTCCATTATAGCGCATTTTTAAAAAAAGCTTGGCGCGATTCGGGCATCAGATAGTGAGATATGTTGCGAAAATATATAAACAGCTATGAAAACAAATCTAATGAACTTTTACCTTTGTTTATATATGCACTTATATGCATAAAAAAGTCGTTTCTAAATATATATATATTTTTTTTATATACAAATTACGGCACAGATTTCAGATATGAACCGGGATACCTAACTGGCGCCAAAATGGTGTTATTTTGCCTGCTATGGTAACCCGGCTATTGTTTTTTATTTATTAATAAATTGTTTATTTACTTTTATTTTCTGTTTTTTAATTATATAAACTGCTTTGTTCTATAGTTATTATTCAAACTTTTATTTATTTATAGTTATTTCCTTTTCAAAATGATAGCAAATAATTGAAAAATATATAAATAACTGGTATTCGAAAGCGAGATTTCTGCCAAATTGGCGTCATAGAAAAATCACGCCAACCCCCATGCGTATATGACATCTGTGCAAAAATTACTTCTGTTTCTTTATAAAAATGGGTAAATAGCTTTTTTTGGTACTTTTCGGTTAGCCGGGCGCCAGTGTTATACATACATATATATTTACAAACATATGTGTATATGTTCATATATTTATATATACATATATTGTATACATACACACATATATATATGTATATTTATATGTATATGTATATACATGTATATATACATAGGCATGTATATATGGTACAGATGTCATATTCGCCCCATATTGGCGCGATTTTTTTCTGTCGCCAATATCCTATAGGCAACGGGTACTTAACTTGCGCTAAAGGTCTTGATGTGGTAACCCGGATTATGTTGTTTATGCTGTTGATGTTTTCGCCAAATTGGCAACCGAAAAAAATCGCGCCAATATGGGGCGAATATGACATCTGTTCCGTATATATAACACTGGCGCCCGGCTAACCGAAAAGTACCCTTCTTTTATATTAAATTGTCGGCACAGATGTCATATACGCCCATATTGGCGCGATTTTTTTTTTTGACGCCGATGTCATATACGCACCGGGTACTTAACTGGCGCCAAAGTGTCGTTATTATGCTTGTAATGGTAACCCGAATGTTGTTTATCCTGTTGATGTTTTCGCCAAATTGGCGTCGGAAAAAAATCGCGCCAATATGGGGCGTATATGACATCTGTGCCAAATTGTATACATATGGGAAAAATTGTTTGTGAGTATGAAGCAGTAAATACGGCGTCAGAAAATACGTTGGCCAACTTCTTTCTCGCCAAGAAACTTTTATCCGAAGTATTGTACATAAGCAATGATTGCTATAATGCATTTTTAATTATGATATGCGCTTTTATGTTTCACTGCATTTATGTATATTATACTGTGTGTATAAATTCTACAGTTCATATGCAGGGCTACACAAAAGAATTCGTAAGGGTTACTGAGTATGAGAGTAAATTGCTTAAAGATGGTTTTTAAAGGAGTTATGCATTTTTACGCTGAACTGCATTTAGTTTCCTAAGAAATGTTTGTGGAATATAGATAAAATGATATACATGGTCATGCAAAGAATTGGATACATAGTCTATGGATGATAATATCTGGAAATGTGATTTCAGTAGTTTTAAGAGTAGTTTAAATTAAATTTTAGCTTAATTGTTGCATGTAATAACGGTACTATTGGCTATGGACGGTAAGTGCTGAAATCAATTTTTAAATTTTTTTTATGCGTTTTCTAAAATGTTTACTTAGTTATCTTGGTAGTTCTTAGTTATCCCGTCGACCAAATTACTGTCGCCAAATTGTAAGATTAATTGCCAATAATGGTTGCCATTAATTAATTAATTAAATGCCAATAATGGCCAATAAAACCATTAATTCGACGTTTTATTTGTATTTTTATTAATGTTTTACTATTGATTTGGTGATTTATATAATTTGGCGAAATTGGTCGACGGGATATCTAAGAAGTAACGTTATCTTATTTACCTTATTTCCCTAAATAGCGAAGTTTTGTTAAAGCATTCAGGATGTGTTGGAAAGTGTTTCATATTCTGTGCTTAACGCATGGTTTTTCTTTCTTCTTTAGTCTTATTTTGCGTTTATTTTATTCTTAATTATATTGCTTATACTGCTTTATAGAAACTTATAGAAACCTTATAGAAACTTTGGCACAGATTCATATACGTTATCATATATTGGCGCGATTTTTTCCGACGCCAATTTGGCGAAAACATCAACAGCATAAACAACAACATCCGGATTACCATATCATGCAAAATTACAACACTTTGGCGCCAGTTAAGTACCCGTTGTGTATATGACATTGGCGTCAGAAAAAAAATCGCGCCAATATGGTACGTATATGACATCTGTGCCGAAACTTTAATATCTAATGTTTAAACTCTTCGCTTCACTCCCCTTGCATATAGTACAAACTATAACACGGATAGCGCAAAATAATAGACAGTTTGGTACTTTTCCACTGTAGGGGCTTTGGCATTTTTAAAAAAAAGCTTGGTGTAATTTGGGCATCAGAAGGTGAGATTTGGGTACTTTTCCGTTATGCGGACACCATTGTCGCCAAGCGTAATAGTTGGAGCAAAATCGTGAATTGAAGCATTTGAAAAATAAAAGAAAAACCATTGTCGATACTAAAGTGAGCATTTAAAAAATATAACATTTGAAAATTCCAGAATTTTACGAACTATTTCATCAAATCACAAATATATACTTAAAATAAGTGAACAAATAGCTGCTATAAAATAAAGCAATAAAATAAAACTCATATTAAACTGCTGGCATAAAATTACAAATATCTTTTAGCATTTTGAAATAATTGGCGCATTAGCATACATTTTGGCATGGTGTCCGTATAACGGAAAAATATCGAGATTTGTTGTCAAATCATATAAACAGCTATGAAAACAAATTTGATGAGCGTTTTTATTTGTTTTATATGTATATTATTGATGTTTTTATGTACAAATTGCATCTGTTTCTGTATAAAATTAGATAAATGGCTTTTTTATGTTAAATAAATCGTATAAATATCGAAAAAAATGCGTGTGTACATAAAATGAAACAGTGAATAGGTTCCCGGAAAATATGTTACCAAATTTCCTTTTTCGCCAAGGCACCTATACTGGAAAAGTACCTAAAGCACATTAAAATCGCGCAGTTAGGAGTTCACACAGTACACCGTTGTCTATTGGCGGTTATTTTATTAGTAGCATCGGGAGGAAGATGTAAAGATGTACTTTAAATTCTCACTCATAGATTTCGAAAAAATATCTTAAAAGAGTGGAGTTTAAATTAAATTTCAGTGCCCTCCATTATAAAAGATTAATGGTTTTAAATTGGTATTTCGCCAAATTAGCCAGCGATCGCCAAGTTGGCTAACATTTGGCGCTACTGTGGTAACCCTGCATTAATATTTTTCAACAATTACTCATTTCAATGAGGCGGTCCTACCGGAATAGTGAGGGACACACAGAGACTTGGATTTTATATAAATAGATAGATGGCAGTATTAAAATTTTCTTTCCTCCCATAATTCATTTTCAGATAATTCTGTTCTGTCTATTTTTGTGTCATGTGGCTGACGTTTGTAACTGTTGTGATGTGTTTGTGAATGATTATTAAATACTTATCTGTCTACGATATGCCTCGTCAATTAAGAGTTATGTTAATTATTATTAATTAACTATTAATTAATTATTATTAATTTAACTGAAATAATTTACCACTGTTTAAGTTTTCTAAAACAAACGAAACATCTTTTTAAATATTTCACGTGTTATGTTAGGAATTCTGAAGAGAAAATAAATGTATCCTTATAAAAAGTTATCAATATGTATTATCACTATTATATTTGTTCTCGGGATAAAGAAATGTTTCCTGAAAATAAATACTCCACACGAAGAATTCAAATAAACTTGGTGACAACAAACATCATTTTCAGTCTTTTGAAAAATTAATGATGTGAGATATTGTGTCACATTTTTATGGCTTTTGCTTTACAAATATTAAATATCTCTTTTTGAAGATGCGCGTTATTGCGATTGGGGTAGAGAATGAAACTACTCTGATAATGTAAATATGAAATTGGTTTCTTGAAACTGCTTACCATAGAAAATTAATTACTAAAGCATCGTTTACTCATAAGAGAGGGAGAAAACAAATTATAACTTACATGATAGGTCAAAACTTCTTGACATATTTTGAAATTCAATTTTTATTATTTCTTGGCGTAGTTAAAAAAAACTAGCTGATCCGCCAGGCGTTGCCCGGGCAGACTGTCGTTGAAAAATATAACAGTGGAGTGGGCTTCATAAAAAAAAAAAAGAAAAAAACTGAATTTAGTCACAGATGTCATATACACACCACGTTGGCGCGATTTTTTTCTGTGCTAATTTGGCGAAAACCTCATTTTCGAATACCAGTCACACATGTATTTTTAAAAAGGGAATACCAATAAATAAATAAAAAGTTTCATTAATAACTATAGAACAAAACAATTTATCTAATTTAAAAAAATAAAATAAAAGTAAATAAACTATTTATTAATAAATAAACAACAACGTCCGTGTTACCATACCAAGCAAAATAACGACACTTTGGCGCAGTTAAGTACCCTGGTGCGTATGTGAAATTAGCGTTGGAAAAAAAAACGCGCCAACGTGGTGCGTATATGATATCTTTGCCAGTTAAAGGACATATCGGTGTAAGATGGAGGCTTGATATATGGGAAATTAATATTTGTGAAATGCTAATGTGATGCATTTTATGAAACGATTATTAAGCCTATTTTGCCGATCACTTATGCTCTGTGTTTGACGGCGTTTTCGATCCAATCTATTTCTATTTTCTCTTCTTAATTCGGCTTTTTGTTCGCTTTCAAGCATTCGCCGAGATCTTTTACGGGTATTTCTCATGATATTTTTAAGCTCCATAATTGCTGCAAAAGAGCGAAATGTTAATAACCCCGATTTACCTCGTCCTAATTCCTATCAAAGCACTTTTCACAATAATCAATGGGATGCGTTTCATTCGGCCGTTACCATTAAACAATTAACAAATAATCGCGATTTCTGTACCACGCACGATAGCGTAATATATATATATATATATATAATACAGAGAGAGAGAGAGAGAGAAGGATTAAACAAACTATTTCAGTTAAATTAAAGTTAAATCGAGTAACTGGCATACCGGAGTACGGTTTGGACTACAACACTTCCAATGATGACAGTTTAATTTTAAAAACACTAGGGGATCGTACCCGGGCTTCCCGGGTTAAAGAATATAGGTGAAAAAAATTTTTTAATGGAAAACTAATATTTTTTTTATATGCAATAAATTTTTAGATTGCCCACTATTAAAAAAGCATTTTTCATATGGAAAATACGAATCATACAATTAAATAAACTTTTAAAATTTATCAAAAGCGATATTTTCTTATTAGCCGCATGCTAAAAGTTATTTGACCTATGGCATCCCTTTATATTCTGATAATTTCAGAGCTTATACATGTCTGTTAAATTTGTGTTTTATTTATATTATTTAATTTATTTATTCATAGGAAAGTTTTTTTTTTTTAATGGATATTAGCCGTAAGAAAATTATGAACTCTTTATTTTGTTTTAAAGGCAAACGGATTAATCTTTCGTAATCGAGCTCCGCGCGATATAGATAAATTAAAAAATATTTCATGCTTTAAAATTGTTTTTTAAACCATTGACAATCAGTAAACTGAGATGAACTTTGCAAACAAATTCCATTTGAAAAAAAAAAAAAATCCTAATTTAAATTGTACGATTACAAATATGTTAGATAAGTGTTTTTTCAATATTATTCTTTTATTTGTTTATAAAAGAAGTATTAATTTCGTTAATTTGTCTTTCACAAATATATTAGATTTGTGGTTTTTTTAATATTATTCTTTTATTTGTTTATAAAGGGAGTGCTAATTTAGGTATGCAAAAATAGTCAGAAACAAATGCGGAGAAATGTTTGTTGCTTTATGTGCAAAATGTTTGTTATTATTATGTATGTGATAAGACCGGCATGTGATAAGATAAACTTAAAATAAAATCATGCTTAAAAGTTATTTTAGAAAATATAATACATCAGTCAATTAAGATACATTTTTTAAACAAATTGCATTTGAAATTAAATTTTTTTCCCTATGCGACGAAAATTGAAATGTACGATAGTTAGAAGATTAAAAAGTTGAAGTAGCGAAATTTCAAGACCGAATTTGATCGTTAAGTGTTGCCATTCGCAAAATGACATCAGCGTTATGCACAGATACGTTTGTTCTTAATAATATAGATACTTAATCAGTAAAATATAATAAAGATAAGTTATTAGGATGTGGTTAGCAATTGAGTCTCTTATGCTTGGTATTCCGGAATGAAAAACAGCTATTTTCACCTTCTCGAAATTTGCATACGCACTTCTCCTATCCATATTCATCTTTTTGAAAATAATTGTATTTTGTTTCATCATTTAAAAATCCTTTTAACTCAAAATTGAAGTCACGATTGTCAGTAACATCTTTTATGTGAACAGACGCACTCTTTACTTGAGATTCTAATCTCAATTCCGGAGAGCAAAAATTTCCGTAATTTATGTCTTTTAGACGTATTTGTGTTAAAATGTTTAGTTTTATCTAAGAAAATGATCGTTTTGTTTTAAATATGACTTCATTTTCACTTAAATAAGAATATCATCTAGTGTCTGAAACCTAGTATTAGTACACATGCAGAAGGGAAAAACAATATAGAAAATTTATGAGGAAAAATGCGTGTTTTGAAAAGCGGTATGTCATTTTCCGTTATTATGACCCTAATATAATATTCTGCTCCTAATGGGATTTTGCGACACTAAACCCTATACAACAATTTTTATCAACAATTTTGAATTTTTATCAGAAAATAGCATGAA
This sequence comes from Maratus speciosus, assembly GCA_963932465.1. NCBI lineage: Eukaryota > Metazoa > Arthropoda > Arachnida > Araneae > Salticidae > Maratus > Maratus speciosus. Next base: position 27,937,434 of record OZ010786.1, read on the forward strand.
TAAAGATACCTCATTATTTCTCTCTTGTCTGCAATAATGAAGGCTATCTAATTTTCACCATTTTGAAGAAATTTCATAAAATGCTTTTAAAATTAAAATCTAAAAGTGGGGGATACATAAAAAACAAAAAAAAACAGATAGTGCGATCACATCTTCAAATGAAGATCTTTCAGTTTTTAAAAAAATATTAGTAAAATTGGTTCAGCAAAAAGATCAGGGCAGATGACTAAGAAAAACACTTGTGTTTTAAATAAATAGATTATATTAAATTAGGAAAAATTTAATTAAACAAATTATGCTATTTTGATAAAGTTATAGTAGAATGTCCTAAAGAATAGCATTAAAATGTTATTATTCGAGAGAATTTGGGCAAAAACTTCAGGAACATAATATTATTTCAAACCACGAATTATTTGTTTGCTTGTCTAACTCGTTGAAGCAAATCCATCTAGGCGGGAATCATCAATTTCTGTAATAGAAATCGCTATTACTTGCATGCCACATCTCTTTTATAAAGAGACTCTAAATTTTTGTAAAACAATGCGTTTTATCAGGGTGTGATTTCGATTACATTATTTTCAAAAGTGAAGCATTTTCACATTTTAAGAATTTCAAATCAGCTGGGCTGTGAAAATGATGCATTTCTACAAAACATAATACAGGTTTAAGAATTAAAATACACACTTTTTTATAAAATGACGTCATTTGCATCCGCTAAAGCAATCCACTTTTACAATCCAATCTTAAACTTCGTCTATTGAAAAGTATGCATATGACGTCATTATCACGGAATAACAGACCACATTCTTGACATAACCCATATTTTAATTTCAACTTTTTTTTCAGGTTTTATGAGAAAATGGCAACAAAAAGATACAGTATCGCCTATTTTTGACTATTTTCCGTTTATTTTCGACGACTTTCAATAGAAATGGGGTACTTTTGTTGCCTCGAAAAGAAAAATGTTATTATAAACTACAAAAAAATTAATATCTCAAAAATAAATTGAGATACAGCTTTCAAACAAATAGCATTTAAAAGTGTATTTTTTTCCCTTATACGACGGTGTAAAAATTTAAAATGTGCGATGTTTAGAAGTTTAAAAATTATCAGTAGAGAAAATTGCAAAACCAAAATTTTATTTCAAATTTCAAAGTGTTGCCATTCGCAAAATGACGTATGCGTTACGCACAGATATGTTTGTCCTTTATAATATAGATAAACATTCATAAGAAAAATAAGCAATTAGAAGCTATCAATTTTCTAGAACCTATTAACTTATTTCGACGTGTGGGCCGTTTCCACCTGGAACTACATCTAAACGATCCTCAGTTCAATTGCATGTGTTGAAATATCGAAGTAGGCTGTTAAAAAGAAATAAAACATTTAGCTGCTTATCTAACGTTTTTTTATTCTGTTTTGCAAATCTGGAGATTTTTAGTTTGCTTTTTTATGTTAGTATTTGCATAAATAAAACTTTTTGCTAATAGCGTCCTTTTAGTCCAAACAGCATCCTTTTTCTTAAATAATTCAAACAATTCTATTTTAATATGCGTTTAATACTCTTTTTGGTCCACCCTGTTATGTTATTGTACATTTTTTTTAATAACTTCATTTGTTATTACGCGTTTCTCTTTCTCGTCTCCCCTTTCTTACTTTAGTTAGTACCACTGATTGTTTCAAGAATCTTACGGTTTTTTGATATATTTTTTTCAAAATTCGTTAACACTTTTAAAAACATTGTTTAAGGTTGAATTTTTATAATAATTATTTCACCTAGAATGTATACATACTATACAAAAATATGTGTAGAATTTGTAAATACATAAAATGATATAAGCGATGTGTTTTTTCATCGCCAGTAAATTGTATAATCTTAAGTAGCTGTTAATTTCTAAATATTCTAATCCCGGGAATTAATCAAGATTTAAAGTATCATAAGCAGCATTAAAATAATAGCACATTGTGTGCAAACTGGTATAGAACAGGGCTTATTTCCAGCAAAAATGTACCGGAGCTCTAATATTCTGTAGTAATAACAACTAAGTTCATACCCCCTCACTCCCATCCGCATATTTATATTTCATACATCAATTTAAAGCAATTTCATTTTCAGCTATATCTAGAATATATGCATAAATATATAATCCATTCTAATACTTGAACTACGGAGCAAAAACGTTGAAATCAGGAATGGGCAATTTTCAGAAAATCTATTCGCAAAGGAATTTTCTTTGTATCCACCGGTGGGCTTTGGTGCGCAGTATTTATAAGCTCCGGTGAGTTCCGACTAATATCTAAATATTCAGGTAAACAAGTATTGGAGCTGCGCTTTTGTGAACTTCGGTGCAAATTAAGCAACCCATGGAGCTAGAATTTAATTGCATAGGAAAAATTATTATAGATATATAATCCTTTTCAGTTAAGGTAGGGTTTTTTAAATTTATCAAATTTTTTCGCATAGTGTGTATAAATTCTATAGATCATACACAGGACTGAGCAAAAGAATTCCCGTGCATTGACTCTTACTAAAGGATATGGCTGAAGGTGAATTTTCAACTTACTTTTTGCGTTTCCAAACTGAACTTAATTTTGACATGCACAAATTTTAATAAAACAAACCTATAAATCATATACCGAAATGTGCAAAAGAATAATAAATTAATAGTTTTTTGTATGAAATAATACGACTTCTCGGGGAGTACCGATAAAAAGCAATTTTATTCGTAACAGAGTATGCACTCTTAGCTGTATTCTGAATGATGGAGCGTTTTGCACAGTGTTGTTTGGCCGATAAAGGGGGTCATTTTCTAATATAAGAAAGATAACTGACTTACTAACTTAGTGATTCGTCAACATAGAGCTGAAACGACTAAAGTCAGTATCACGAAATTTGGACAGTAGATAGCTGTTTGACCTAGACAAGAAATAAGAATTTTTGAAAATTCATCCCCTGAGGGGATTAAATAGGGGTCGAGAGATTTGGGTCATTTCGCCATCACAGATAGCATGCTTATATTAGCAGCAAGTTTGATTTTTTCTCTGATATTATCTTGCTATAACAAATTTGACTTGATAAACTCGCAGCAATTCTCGCACAAGGTATACCATCACCCACTTGCATGTGTAGTTTGTTGTGAAACTGATGCAAGACTGTCTTTAATTCACGAAAGTGACGAAAGCAAAAAAATCCCTCTGTTAAGAAAATAGACAATCAGCACATGCGCAGAAATTGCAGAAATCGGGTGCTACCCAAAGGCAAGACTCACGCATCATTGTTACTGTTATGGAATCTCATTTTCATTGATTGATTAAGTTAAGGAATCCAGAATAAGGCATTTATTATTTTAACTCTTCAATGTGCTTATTTTTATAAAATAAGATTTTATCTATAATCTACAATTTATTTCATACAAAAATTCTTATAAATTAAAAAGTTATGCTAATTTACTAAGTTATGTTTACGTCTTAGGCCATTTTAAATTTATATTGAAAATTTTAATTTTTAAATGAATTTTTCTCAATATTTTTGGATTTTTCTAAACTATCGTTTTAATTGATATTTATTTATTTATTTACTTATTTATTTTTGCCTATAACCCCATTCTAGTCTATGATTTTTAACACTTTCGCGACTGCATCTCTTACACAAACTGTTATTAGGTTGGAACCGCTCTTTTTAAACGCTATACTTATCAAATACCAAAAAAGACTCGAATTTAAAAGGGCAAATATTACTTTTATTTGTTAATGGTGATAAAACGATGCATGCAACTTCTGACGGTGCGCATACATGACTGCGTATGCATCAATTGACCTGAAGGGGTTAAACCTATAGTGTAACAGTCGTAAACAGATAGCGTGGCATTACAAGATTACTACTTTGCAACAAGTTTTTAGTGTGTTTGACAAAAAAGACAAAGCTAAATTTTCTACTATCTTGCAAAGTATTTGCAGTACTTTAGTCATGACAGAACTAAATTTTCTACTTTTTTCCCGTTAATCTGCTATGAATTTGATGCAGCAAGAAGTTAACTTGCACGACAAGTTAGCTGCAAGTTCAAAGTGCGGTGAATTCGGTGTTTGCGTTATCTTGCTGCAGTCTTTTTATGAACTTTCAGTCAGGGGCGCGCCAGTAGTATCCAGCGCCTGTGTGCAGAATTTCAGTTGGCGCCCTTTACCCCCTTCTCCCCCCCCCCCCCACCCCACCCTCCGACAATAAATCTTTATAAAAAAAAATTCTTTGAGTATCTATAACAGCATAACTGCCATCCTGCTGGAGTTTTATCCCAGATCAAATAAACTTTCTTGAACCAGAAAATTTTTTAATAAAATGTGTCTTGTTTCTATAGGGTTCGTATTTTATTTGATTTATTAAACAAAATTTCTGGTTTCAAACATTTAAATTACTCGAAAAATAAAGGAGATTGGCAGCTATGTAAATAAAATTCGAAATACAATAAAGCCCGTGAAAATAAAACCTGTCTGTATCAGAATCCTGCATTAAATGGTAAAATTTCACTATCCCAGACAAAATAATACAATACAGTAACAATAGATTGCATCCATACTAGTGAAATAAAGAGGTTTGCCATCTCTAATTTGCATATCGATATTAATAATAATAATAAAAAAAAAAGATGTTTGCCTTTACTCTGCATGTGTTAGCGATGGCTAAGAAAATCTACGGAACATAGAGGTCTGAAAATTTAAGATAAGGATAGGCGATAGGTCCAAATGCACCTGAGGATCAGATTTTTCATTTTTTGATAATTAGCCGAAATATAATTAAAAGCCATAATGATAATCGCAAAATGACGAGCTTCCTTTCTTCAAAGTAATCATACCTTTACATTTCTTCAGACTGACGAAGGCGTAACGTTCGATTTTTACTGCATTTTGAAACTGCGATGGCCGGGACCCCGTAGAGTTTTAAAAAAAAATTGTCTTATCTTTCCAATTCAAATGGTACCTTTCGTTACTCTTTCAAAAAATCTTTTTACTTGGCCGCGATTCAAGTTAGTTTTCCAGTTTTTCTGAAGATTCAAAATTTCAAAATTAAAAAAAAACAAAATCCTATTGATGCGTTCTTGGTATTTTTCCGAATCTAACGATATCGCTGGTGTGAACAAATATTAATATTTAGTACTATTTCAAAAAAAAAAAAAAAGTTTAAGTCATTTCAAGGATTTGCCTGAGATGTTTTTCTCCCATTGCAAATTTTCTCAAGGTATCGTTTCTTGTCTCCGTGATATGTGCTTGTGCTTTGAATATCGTTTCGCGTTTCAAAAATTAAGGGGATGGTACACATTTTATATTATTTATGATTTATCCTTAATTTTTGGCCAGAATTGAAATTTTTATATATCTAAATGCCTGAAATTAAATACAAGTTCGAGGTTCCCTTGAAAAATCAGGCCGGAGCGTGGATACCCCCCCCCCCCCCCCCAGTGTACGCTGCAGAAGACAGTGGAGCCCTCAACTCGATCTACGTTTGGATAAATTTTCATTTAAAAATGAAAAATCCGAGCTTGTACCCTGCCGAAGGCAGTACTGCTGACAAGATTAAGCTCGTTTGGAAAGATTTTCAAAAAAATATATAAAATCATATATAAAATCAAAACAAACCGGAGCAGCATATGCACAACCGGTGCATATGCTGTTGAAGACATTGCACCCCCTTCCCCATCTCTTGGTTCGTTTGGAAAAATTTTCGTTTAAAAATATAAAATCATTCAACGTTTGATTTTAGACTATTTAAAGTTATTATAATTTGAAATGCCGGGCAGGTCGGTTTGTAGGGCATAAACACCGGAATTTAAAACTCTTTTTATAAATCTATATTTTCCCATTCATAATATGGCTATCATTGTAGTTTCTAACTTATTTATGTCTAAATTGAACTTTTTTTTTTTTTTTTGCCATTCTAGTCTCTGAAGCGTCTAAGGTTATATCTAAAGCTAATAAGTGCTCATATTTCAATACTTTTAATTTCATGTTCTGTATTAAAATGAACAAATCTTATAATCATCACCATTATTTATTTAGTATGTGATTAGACACGAGCGTACGAAGGGGGTGCAGGGAAAGGTCGCTTCTCACAATCTTTGAAAAAGTAAGAATTTATCGCCAAATTCAGCCTATTTTCACCATACCCTCCTCATTAACAAAAATTCTATTCCCGCCATGGTGATAGGTTACAGAGTGCAAGATAAAAAAGTACAGTCTGTTACAAAATTATAAGACCACTTAGAATTTCACCTTTTTTCAACAAAGAAAATATTAGTTTGAATTTAAAAGTAGTTGTACGAAAAGACATAACTCTATAATGTTTATTTAGCTCAGGAAAAAAAAGTTTGAATAATTTTTTGTTTCGTGCCAAACGATTTTACGCAAACCCACTGTTTCATAAATATAAGGCCACTCTTATATTATTAATAAAGCAGACAATTTTATTTTTAATTCAGAATTTAACTGTAACCTAAACAATCTGTAAAACTTAAAAAGAAGAATAAAGTGGAGAAATTCTGAATAGTATCTGATTCTTTGAATTTATTAGTAAAATGCCTCGTCGGAGTGAGCTGTCTGAAATAGAAGTGAGAAGAGTGTGGTCCTACAAAGGAAAAGGAAAGTCTGAACGTGAAATAAGTAAGATTCTTAATCGTTCTAAAACTGCGATTCATAATGTTTTAAGTGAAAAAGAATTGTATGGATTGCATAAACGATCTGGTCGTAAAAAGAAGTTATCAGATCGTGATAATTTGCGGATTGTCAAACTGGCAACGAAAAATTACCAATCGACTCGTAAAATAACACAACAGATGACTAAAAAGGTATCTCATGCAACCGTGTGGCGAAGTTTGAAATCTAATGCCGTCGCAAATTAAAAAGTAAACCACTACTCCTGAAATGTCAAAAAGAAGCTCGCCTTAAGTGGGCAAAAAATGTCATGTCCTGGAACTCTGCATGGAGAAATATATTGTTTTCAGACGAGAAAAAATTCAATCGAGAGGGCCCCGACGGCAACAATTACTACAGGCATGATTTAAGGCAAAGATCTCGCGAGTTTTTCAGTAGGCAGATGGGAGGCGGTTCCGTTACCGTGTGGGGCGATTTTCATATGCAGGAAAATGCGATCTCGAAGGAGTTGAAGGGAAAATGAACTCGGACAGTTATCAACGGATGCTATTTCGAAGTCTGATACCCTTCGAATCACTTTTAGGAGGTGCAAAATGGAAGTTTCAACAAGATAATGCTCCCAGCCATTCATAGAAATCAACAAAAGAGTTGTTTAAAAGAGAAAAGATTGATGTTTACCTTGGCCAAGTCGAAGCCTCGACCTAAACCCCATAGAAAACTTGTGGGGTTATTTGTCTCGCCAAGTGTATGAGAATAACAAACAATATCATTCAACATATGAATTAGAAATGGCCATTATGGAGAAATGGGACACTATTCCCAAATCTTTCCTTGAAAAATGAATAAACTCTATGCCAAATCGTGTGTTTGAAGTTGTTCAGAGAAATGGTGGAGCAACATCTTACTATATTTGAGAAAACTGTTTTTTATCACAGGTGGTCCTATAATTTTGTAACAGTTCTTTTTGACACTTTTTTGTTATATTGATGTTTTATTTTTTCCGAATTAATTTCGTTTGTGTCAGTAGCTACATTTTACTAAAAACTTGATGTACTAACATAAAATATTCTTTATTTTGATTGAAATATTTCTTTAATTACCTAAACAGCAAAATAGGATGTGGTCTTATACTTTTGTAACAGACTGTATTTGTTCTGCACGAAGGTCTATGGTCCAAAAAAAAAAAAAAAACCCACAATTTTTGCCCAATACATAATAGTTTCTACAAAAGTAACCATTTGTAGGAGCGCTGAAAAAGTATAGTACTTCGGCCACCTAAAGTACACTTTACTCTAGAAGCGTTAAACCTTAGTAAAGGATTGCCATAACTTTCTTTAACGGTTGATGGGTTGATGCTTTATTTTACCACTTAAAATTTCTTCCATAGCTGACGTCAGTCTCTCCAATCTAAAATCTCTACATAACAGCACACTCATACAAGTTCTGGTTTTATATTGCTTCTCTATTCAGGGTAGACAGAGGTTTACCCGGCCCGGAAAAATGAAGGCAAACTTTTAAACGAATCGAGCTGAGCCGGCGGAATAAAGACATTTTACTAATTTTTTTTAATAATAAAGACAATTTTTTTAAAAATTTAAAGACAATTTTGACAATTTTTTTTTAATTAAAAAAAAAAAAAAAAAAAAAATTTGTCGTAAAGACAATTTTTTTTTAATTTTTTAACGGCCCGTAAAAAATTAAACGGGCCAGCCGCAGCCGAGCCGATAGAAAAATTAGACCCTATCCAGCTTAGAGATCGGCATCGGACAGCTATATCGTGCCTGACACCGGGCTTAATTTTTCCAGCAGACTCGGACCGGGTTGAGGCTTACATTTATCTTCTACATAGTCGAGCCGGGCCAGAATTGGACTTAATTGTTCCCAGGACGTGTCAGGCAGGCAATATATTTTGTAAAAATAGTAATAGCTATAATAAACTTCTGTTAACGGAATCACTGTAAATATACCTTTCTTTCTTTCTAACCGATGACCAGGCCCCTACCTGCCGGGATGCCCCAGCTTAACGGGTTTAGTACCTGGCATCGGGGCGAAAGACCGCCTAACCGCCGCGAAGCGGCAATAAACCTGACATCATTGCCTCGATCGTCATCCTATTTGCAGTGCCTACTGCTCGTTTGTGTATACTATGTTTTGCCGGTTACTTAACGTTATAACCTGTTGTACGGCACCTGCACATTGCTACTCATGTTGGTCTCGTAATTTAGAACCTTGATCAGATGACGAGACCTTCACCTGGACAGGCACCTCCAGAGGTATAATTCACAGGTAACTTGGAGGACTTTGCACCCACGACGGATTTCACATGCACCAGGCGCCATTAGCGTACATGGCGGATTATAGCCAGCAGTATGCCTCGATCCCGCGGCCTTAGCTGCGGATTCGATGCTCTGCCAACTGGGCCACCGCTGCCCGAACTACTTCTGAATGACCTGGTGTTTAGAAGCCGAATTGTTGGTGCAGACTTGTCATAAGAAAAAGGATTGAAGGGGGTGAGGAAGCAAAAAAAAAAAAATAAATAAATAAAATAAAATAAAATAAATAAATAAATAAAAAAGAATTAAAAAAAAAAGAAATTAAAAAAAAAATGGAGCGCCGCAGATAGACAAGTTGCACCAAAAGTTAATTTTGGGCCGAAATGCTAGACAAACATAACGATGCAGGGGGATGGGACTCCGCCTATCTACCGTACCCCACCGCGTAGAAACTGACTCCGTAGACTTCCCACTGGAGAGGGTCCGGTAGCTTGTGCAGGCTATAGCCTATGTGCAACTAAGAATAATAAAGAGGCGGTAGTCAAAATGAAAAAGAAAAAAAAAAAAAAACCTGAAAGGGAAAGGGGTTAGCTTGTACATGTTATTACACTTAAAACTTACTTATAGCTATTTACTTAACTACCATTTATTACATATATTGTTTTAATATTATCCTATAGCACTAGGTGATACTAAACGAACTAGAGTAATTAACTTTAGATTACTTAAATATTGCCTGGCTATTTAAAATGAATTTATATTTTAATCATTTCTAATATTAGAATCGAGATTTTATTAATTAATTATTATTATTTTTTTTATATTATCTTATGACAAGTTAACTATGAATTCGCATACTATTACTTATCTAGGAGGGAATTGATAAGAGACTAACGAGCTGACCTAGTGAGATTAATATACTAATTTCTAATTGAACTAGCTGCTTGAGGTTGTAACTTAGACATAAGCTATGGCGGTTGGGTTTGACCTAAATTAACATTTAATTTAATAATTCATTATATTTGTCTAGTATAATATACTTATCTCACCCAGTGGACTTGTTCTTCTGAGGAGGTTTCCTTGTCTTGGTATTTGGTCACTGTCGTGGTGGTTGTCTTTTTAGTATTTTGACATATTCTTGTGGGTCTTTTCTTTATCCTTGATTAGATATATGCTTCTCACATACCGTGAGATGCTTGTTTCTATCGTAAAGTCTGTAAATATACCTTAATAAATTACAGAGAAATATTTTCAAAAATCTACTTTTATAATACAGCTTCAAAAGTTGTGATGCTTTTAACCCTCTTTTTTTTTTCTTTTATTCTACACTACATTAATTTTTTCAATGAATCTTTATTTGAATGTTGAAAAGTCTAAGTAATCATTAATGTTGCTATTGTGTAATTCCTGTTTTGGAAACACATAGCAATCTAACATTTCTTCGTAAATATGTATGCAGTATTCTTTAAAAGAATTTTAATTAAGAAAAATCGGAATTTTTTGGCCTGACTTAATTTATTTTTGAACGGGCTGGGTCGTGTCTGTTTTCACTAAATTTTGTACAGGACGGGTCGCGAAATGCAAAAATATAAACGGGCCGGGCCCTCCTGGTCTGGAAATTCCGGTCTCTAATCTAGGTCTGTCCAACGCATCTCTCGCGGTCGCTATGGGGGCGCCCATTAAAATATTTCTATTAATAGCTGTTTTTAAAATTAAAAATCCACTTTAAAGTAATGCTTTCTTTAAATTCAATAATATTTGAATGGTATTATTTTAATTGATACCAATGACCGTTATTTAGTGTTAATTGTATTATATTATTAATTTGTTATTTAGTGATTAAGAATTAGGACAACTTCACTTACAAAACTTTTGAGATATAAGTTGGCCTTCTGAAAAATTTAATTTTAAATTTACTATGATTTATATTATTTCTGCAAATTATTTTTAAATACAGTTTCTGAGTCGTAGGGGTCTTATGGCTATCACCATGAGATGTACATGCATCATATAAGACGCTTGTAACACATAAGTCTACCACTATCCGTGGCCTGATTATCGCAGGGGACATTTTTACCAATATTTCCCAATTGTAATTGTCATCTTATTTATGACAGAAACAGAGCTGCCAAGTCTCCGGCTTTTTGGATACCAGTATTTTAATGAAGAAAATGTTGTTTTATTTAATTGGAACATTTGGTCAATTTAAAAGAACCAGAAACCAGATTTTCTCTAAGATAAAAAGCTGGAAACTTGGCAACTGTGCAGAAATTCTGCAATAAGAAGAAGATTGCTATTTAAAAATAAAAAAGAAACCAGTGGAATTTACCCCCTGTGGTAATAAAACTGTACTATGCTTTATCACTACTACAGTGAGATAATAGTGTTGCATGTTTTCAGCCATTTGAATTATGGAGCCTTTCATTATTTGCAACTACATGAGGTGCGCCTTTTTTCATTGAAAGGTTGGACAGGTCTACGTCTAAATCACAGGAGACTCAGAAGTAGAATAAAACGAAATAAATAAATAATAATAGAGAAAGAATTAAATATCTATAAAAAGTTTGTCACTGGAAAATCTACAAAACATAATTAAGATGTCGGGAAAATGTAATAAATTTTAGCGTAATTAAACTAGGGATTTTTTTTTAAAGTATTTGCTCCTCAATTGAAACCTTTGGCGCCTTTATTACTCCGGCGGCTGTGTGCGCCGCACACTTTGCACACTGGGTCGGCGCGCCCCTGCTTTCAGTCTTGTATTTTGAACTTACTGCAACTTTGCAGGTTTGCAAAGCAAGACTGCTGCAAATTTTCTGCACACTAAAATTGCTATGTGAGATATCCCACCAGCAGTTTTAAGTGGGAGAGTACAATTCAGAATGAAACCACTAAAAAAATAGTTAAACACATATTTTAGCAATTCAACCCCTAAAGGGGGGTGTCAAAAGTTTTCGGACATTTCGGCATATCTCAGTAGCAGTTTTAAGAAGGAGCGTGAAATTCAGCAAAACAAATCCTTCTATATATAAAAAAAAAATTTGATTTGGAAATGGACCAATGAAAATCTGCGTTGATATTCCGGGTAGATCGGCATCCAATTTGAGTGCTCAAGCATGGCCTTTCATCGTTAATATTAAAAAAACTGTTGCATACAAAAATATGAAAATAGGTGGTATTACAGAAAAATGTTCATAAACAAGTTGATGCAGACAGTTTTTAAATCGAAGAATTATTTTAAGAGATATTTAATGCTAAAGTTGGACAAAATCGTTTTATTAAAAAAGTTTTATTGGAGCAAAAACTATACACGAGAATTTAATCATTTTTAGATCATTTTATACGTCATAAGTTCGCGGTGTGCAGATTGCATTTATTTTCTTATTTGACTCATTTTTTGAGGTTTTATTACTATTTTAAATTCAAATTTTCAGCATTTCGAGAGATATTTTTTACAAATTTTAGAAAATGTTATTAATTTAAACTGTTGCCAATTGTATAAACAGCGCAAACAATAATGTTTACTTCAAATTAAAAAATTATTTACACGTGACTATTACAAACAGAAAAAAAAACTTTAAAATTAGAATTAAATGCTTACATGTTAAAAGCAGGAAAATTACGTCATAAGAACCTTGAATTTTAAAAAATAAACAAAATCTTAAAATAAAAAATCATTATTATGCGTTAAAACTTGTAAATGGAGTAAATTACGTTATATTTAAAGTGGCCAAAAAATATGGCAAAACAATTTAAATTGAAAAATATATTTGCGCGAGGATTTTGAGATAATCTTTTCAACTATTATCGTGAATTCGAAGACAGTGCAAATAATATTTCCTTCTAACAACAAAAGTATTTTCACGTGAATATTAATAAGAGAAATAAAACTTTGGTGTAAATTACGTCAGATTTGAAACGATACATTTAAAATGAATTATTTAAAAGAACTATCTTACAGCGCTGTTAAAAAATACCGAGAGACAATGACACTGTTTACTTAATTCATTTTACATTATCTTATTTTCAAATGTTTAACTAATTTTTTTAGTTAAATACGAAAACAGCCATTGTATCTTTTAACAGCTGCAGATTTGGTCTTAAAAATCCCCAATCCAAGGTAAACGAATGGAAACCCGTTTACAAAGAGATCGCTACTGTTTATTTTTTTGTTGGTTTTTTTATGTTTTTGTTTTTGTTTTTAATTTTAGTTCAATATTTTTAAAGCCGATCAAATTAGCGTGCTTTTTGGATTTTGGTGTGCCTGAACGGGGGTTGGCGAGCGTAGCTCGTAGGGGGCAGAGACCCCTAATCTCTTAAAACAATATTTTAAGGAGTATTTCAGAAATTTTAGAAATTCAACCACCAAAAATGTTAAAGGGGTTCGGAAATTTTAGGTAATTTTGTCATATCTCAACAACAGTTTAAGGTAGGAGCATGAAATGCAGCATGACAAATCTACTAAAAAATGGGTAATCATGTCTTTCAAGGGTTTTAGAAATTCAACCATTAAGGTGTGTTAAATCGAAAAATTTAAGTCATTTCGCCATATCTCAACTGTAGTTTTAGGTGGGAGCATAAAATACAGCTAAAGAATTTGTTAAAAAATAGTTAAACACGTATTTCATCGATTTTAAAGATATTTTAACGATATAGTTGCCAACATTGTTTATAAACACCATTACAGAAGATTTGACGAATCAGACAGTAATTGCTGATATTTATTAGAAATTTTGAGAAAGACATGTTTTCAAGGAATTCTTTTTTATTTCATAATATATATATATATATATTTAAGTCATGTTAAATAGAGCTTCGCTAAATGTTTCGCCGTTTGGTTGATTTTTTTCCATATTGTCAGAAAATTCGTATATTTCTCTGTTACCGGCGCTAAAGAAAATGCACTTTCTCATTTATAAAGTCGAGGTATTTTTCTATGATAGCGTGAAAGTAACTTTATTTCCTCCTGATTGTCTTTTAACAATTTATGTGCTGGAAAGTACAGAGCTTCGTTATTGTGATCACCTTATTATTGCCTTTTATTTATTTTACCTGCAAAGCCGTCAGCTTTAACATGGACAAAAACAGGTGGTTCTGCTAGTTTCTAATATTTTTCACAAGTCTCTTGAAGATATATTTACTATACATAAGTTATTGGTAAAATCAGAAGTAAAAATCTGGATATATTTCATATCAAAATAATACTTTCTTTATTTGAAATTTTATAGTAGAATTTAATTTGCATTATCTAATTAAACAAACTTTCTATAAAGCATATATAAATATGTAAACAATAAAAAAATGTATATGAACAACTTTTTATATATTTCCCTAAAATAATGGCCCGTCGACCTAATCGTTCGGAGTTTTCGTAGTTTTCTTCGAACCTTGGTTCTCCAAGCGTTAATACGGGTTAGGTTGCCTTAGAAAGACCTCCACGGAAGGCACTCCCGCCCTTAGGGCCTATATCCCACGTGCTGATAATTGGCCGACATAAATACAACCAACCAACCAACCAACCCTAAAATAATGAATACTCCAGGAAAATTCGAAATATCTAATTTAAAACTTACATTTATTAGTATTTTAAGCATCATTAGGTGCATCACAAACTATTCTTTCCGTATGCTAAACACTCACAATGAAGTTGTAAAAATACCTCTATTTCATTTGAAATATTATTTAACTCTTTATTACACATTACTAAATGTACTTTTTAATAAAATAATTACAATTATACAATTCTAAGTTGAAAAATCACTGATATAATTAAAGAAAAGATTCCGCAATAGAAATATTAAATTTGTAGTACACATTGTTTATTTTGTTTTATTTCTTCATCATCTTCTGTGAAGTAGTTATTGTTTTAAACAGTTCAGCAATAAAAACAAGTTAAGGGGTTTTGACATAAGAGCGCGTTTTTCACTTTTATTGAATATGGGAATAGCGTTAAAATTTATTTCGTTTCAGAATATTTAAGTTTCGTATTGAATATGAAGAGAATAAAGTTTTTGTATCTAACACAAAATTTCAAATATAGTTGATTAGAAGGAGGGAGTAATTAGTTTTTCTCTGCTGAAGATGTTCCTTGTTGAAAGTATTCTAAATAAACGGTTAATTAAACTATAGAATAACTGCAATAATTTTATAATAAATATACAATAATTTTATAACAAATGTATAATAATTTTATAATAAATATTGTGAAACTCTAAATAAGTATGCAATATAAATTTTGTCGCTATGAATCTATATTAATACTTGGACTTCTCTCTGAGGTATTTATCTGAGCGATGTTGCTGAGAACATAGATTTAATAATAATAACATATGGAAGCGAAGAAAATGAGATGTTATCTTTAATTGTCCATATACTGCGATAAATTGAAATGAAGAAAATAAGCGAATCGTACAATTACAAAATCGTATATATAAATTTGTATACACAGTTTAGAAAATGGGAAACAATCCATGCAAGACAGCCATGCATGGGTATAAAATTGGAAGTAAGCAATATAGTAAAAGTAAAACAGAAAATAAAACGCTAAGTTATCTTATATCGGAATTTTAACTGTTTGAAATGATGGCAAGAGCATAATCAGACACTCCGTACAAATTTGAATAACTCTAAATGACAAAAAATATGATGTTTAAGAGAATGAACTATACTTTACATAATGTGTGTTCCCCCATAATAGTTAATATTGTACACTATCTGTTTTCCATGGATGGAATGAGGTTGTCGATACGAGTTAAAGAATTCTCTTTTCAAAAACTGATATAGTATCAAAGTACCAAACACATCAACAGTGGCATGCAATGCGTCGTTAGAGTGTGTTTTAGATATGCTCGTTTGGATTTAAATGATGAGTGCATGCTGGTCACTACATACGCTGTATTGCTTTGTTTTCAAACATATTCTGCACTAGTTAGCTGTATTTAGCCTGTATTAAATAAAAGAAATCGGTAATGATTGCAGCATAAAGTATGACACAAGATCTGAATATATCGTCTGCATAACCTTTGAACTGTCAAAGTGTCATTTCAAGTAATTTACAAATCCGTACATATTTTGTCAGAAAATCATGCAAGCTAAAATACGCCAATATGAACCCGACTATGAAATTTCACCAAAATAAGTTAATATATAAAAAATCTACTAATGACTATTGCGAAAATCACCTTATGATAAAAGATCTAGAAAAGTGTATTAGGAAAAAAAAATTCGTATCAAATTTAAAACGCCTCTTTTTTCTGTCAGTGGCCTTGGCGAGAGAGAGAAAAGTCTAAAGAAGGAACGGTTTAATATGTACTTTCGGGCAACCTACTCACTGTTTCATAAGGCCTTTATACAATATTTACACAATTTATTTAATGCTAGGTGGTCATCTATTCGTTTTGTTGCATTTAAATTGCATGTTTTGCGGAGGAAATGCAGTATTATAAAACATTTAAAGTTTCTATACCTAATAATTCCAAAATAATGGTAATTGAAAACGCTTTCAGTTCATTTTATCTTTTTAAATTTTAATCTTTTTTAGAAACCATTCATAGAGACAATTTTATATTTTAAAACTGATCCGAAGCAAAATTTCAAGTTTTTGCGCTCAGCAGTAACACAGAAATAAAAAAAAAAATCGAATGTTTTTTGTTCCTGCACTGTTTTATAGAGTGACATTTTTAGAACTTGCTCTATTGAGAGAATTTACGTCATGAAAAATACAGCTATGTAAATTTTTATGTTTATGTTCCTAACAATTCCATGTACTTCGTTACTTAGATTTTCTTTAGCTCTTTTGTTGCTTTATTTATTCTTTCGATTTTTTAGATTTACTTCAATAACGAGCATTTACGTCTTTTAAATTACTGCAATGCCAAAGTTCTAGTTTTTTACACCAACAGTACCCCAGAAATTTCAGTATTACAAAACAAATCATAATTTAGAAATTTTTACGTTTATTTGTCAAATTGGATTTTCGAACCTTTTAGAGAGTGTTCATAACGAGTATTTGTATCTTAAAAGTAACCACCACAGCCGAATTTAAAGTTTCTAATCCAATCAATATCCTAGAAATCGCAATTTTAGAACTTTTTTAGAATAATTTTAAAATCGATGGAGGTTGTTGCACCAACATAAAATATTATATTTTTTTCCGAGCAGAGATGGCTACCAACATTTTTTTTAATCGGCTAGATAGTTTCAGAGATAACACCTCACAAACGCACAAACATTAATAATATTATACACTTTATAATATTATAACGCTTTATAATATTAGCATAGATGTACAGATGCAGAAGCCATTTATCTGTTACTAACTAAAGTGCCCGGCGTTGCCCGGCACATAAAGGAAAATGCACGGTACAAGTATCAAAAAACTAGATTTCCATGCTATATTTTATCAATTTGATATCTAAGAGTGTGAAAGTATACTTTTTTCCTGATTTCAATTTTATCTAGTACTGCAATTTAATATAATAATCCTTCTCTTATTCTTATTATTATAAAAGTGTTTCTCGGAAAAATGGTACGTGCTGGAGTAATTTGGATAACATATTTAGAATTAGGAATATTAAATATATACACTTTCAGGGATATGTTTAGGAAAATTTTAGGTCCTTTAAAGGACCCTTCACAAAATAATTTATCTTAAAACAGAACCCTTCACAAAACATTTTATCCCAAAACAGGACCCTTCACAAAATATTTTATCCCAAAACAGGACCCTTCACAAAATTATTTGTCTCTTAAATAGACCTTTCATAGAATTTTTTCACCTTCAAATTGAACTTTTCACAAATTTAGTCATTTAAAAATAAAATCTGGTCTGTAAGTAAGCAGTTGAACTCACAAAAGAGCATATTACTTAGCTTTTTATATATGAAGGATAGAACATGAAGACATCGATAATTTAAAATTCACAAAATTATGACTAAAATTTTCACAAACATAAGAAAAACTTCACAATTTCACAAAAACAGGACCCTGTGAGCAAAGTCTGGACAGACCCCTGACTTTACATATTTAGTTTGCAGGAAGGAAAATTTTTAATTTATTTTTACCGACCACTGGTATTCGAAACACTTTTGTGGCCTCAAACTAAAAAATTTCTATTATAGTTAAGTCTGCAGCTTTTAATGAGCACGTAGAAAGAGTCTTCAGAGTTTAGTCATACATACATTTCTTGCTTTATAATTTGCATTCAAGTCATATTTTTTCCTGTTAGTGTACCTATTTTAAGTAACTATTTTTAAAAAAAATTCTACTTCTTTCAGACTTTTAAAATAAAATTAGCATTTTCCGAATAAATAAAAATAATACAAAATTTATGCAAAACCCATGATATCATTTATTATTCGTACTTCAAATTTGTGTTTTAGAGATATGACTCTAAAAAAAAGTTATTTTACGAATTGTTTTATTTTACAGGAAATTAACATGAAAAGAATGACGATTGACAAAGAAATTTTTTTTATCCTCGATATTTATTTATATCTTTTTATTTTTTAGGAAGATATTTTGTATTTGTGTGAAACAATCTTTACTTAGAAAAAGGGAGGGGGGGGGGTTAAAACTGATAAAAAGAAAAGGTAAAATACATTGGAAAATTCTTCAAATACAAAAATTTAAATACAGACAGTCTCATAAAATGATTGCACATATAAGTTCCATATCTGTTTATATAAAAGGAAATAAACTCACACCTGCCCCAAATCGTCTGCCACGATACCGCAGGGTAAACAGAGAACTTTTTGTTCTAACAGATGCGGTAAGTTACTAGTCTAAAATGTAAGCTTTTGCGTGTGCTTTTTTTAATGGAAGAAAAAGACGTCGCCATTTTCGGATACACACGGATATTAATAATTAATTTATGGAGCTCAAAAATTAAGTCTTATTTAATTTAAATTGTTTGTTCCTGTTTTGTATATTTGGTGAGATGAGTTAAATAGTTTTATATTATACCTATAGAAAGAGACTGTTCTGGGATTGTTTTTCAGATTAGAAATTAACATTATACTGAATGGGAAATGCCGTTTTATATACTATAGTAGTGAAACTTTTGAAAGACTTTTTTTCATTACTAATAATATTTTAAATTATTATTTAAAATCCTAAATCTTCATATCAATGTTTTCAGATTTAACATTTGCCAAAATTATAAAATAATAGGAATTCCTTGCAACATATGGAGAGATTTTTGAGAAATTGTTAAATCTAATAATACATTTAATTCATCTATTGTACTTTGTTGTTGTTTAATAGTACAATTATAAATACTAATTATATAGTGTTTTTCAAATTGGTATATTTATTTTTTTAAATTGTATGTAAGCACGTTTTTGCTGTTCGTGATTTTAATCAAACATTTAATTGTAGACATTCAGAATCAGTTATTAAATTTTCTTCGATTGTAAACTCATTTTCTACGTTTTCGATACACGTTCGATACTTCGCATTAAAAAATAAAATATGACAATTAAGCATTGAAATAAAGTGTTTTTCATGCCTGATAACAAGTTTATAGATTAAACTGCTTTACTATACTTTTTAAAATTTGATATTTATAATATTTATAAAAAAATATTTATAATTTATGATATTTATAAAAGTTGATATTATACTGTTCATTAGCGATAATTGCTGGAAATGCATTTTTAATTATAATATGCGCTTTTATGATCCACTATATTTATGCATAGTATATGGTGTATATAAAAGCTATAATTCATATACAAGGCTACACAAAAGTATACGTAAGAGTTAAGGGGTATGGGCGCAAATTGCTTAAAGGTGTTTTTTAGATGAGTTATGGATTTTTATGTTGAACTGCATTTAATTTACTAAGAAATGTTTGTAGAATATGGATAAAATGATACGCAGGGTCACGCAAGGAAATGGATATATGGCCGTCTATAAATTATAATTTCTGGAAATGTGATTTCAGCAGTTTTAAGTGTGTTTTAATTTGAATTAAATTTTAACTAAATAGTGGCGTGTAATAAAGATTCTAGGTAAACTACAGGGGTGTACAAAAGTATTCAAGTATGTTTTTATATATTAGTATAAATTTTTGAATGAGAATTTCAACCTGTTATGCATTTTCTTGCTAAACTAAATTTTCACATTATATACTAGTATATATCAACCTACAGATTAAATACAGGGCTATTCAAAAGAATTGGAAAACATATTTGGCTATGAACGGTAACTGCTGAAATCAGTTTTTCAAATGTTTTATGCGTTTTCTAAAATATTTGCTTAGTTATCTTATTTACGTTATTTCCTTAAATTACGATGTCTAGTTAAAGCATTCAGGAAGCGTTGGAAAGTGCTTTATAATCTATGCTTAACGCATGATTTTTCTTACTTGTTTTTTCTATTTCCCAGATCAGTCATTTCCTATAAATCATACCAAATCTATTTAGCTCATATTAACAAAATACAATATACACGGGAATAAAAAATTTAAATAAATATGGCTTATCTTATTCTTCTTTAAATGGGAAATATATTAATATCCGTTAGACTCCATGTTCGTATTTAATAAAATAATAACAAATCACAACACACAAAACGTTCTTAATATAAAGCTTGAACTCAAGATCAAGCTTAGAACTTAACAAAAAAGGATGCCAGTTGATAAGCATTGTTTTTTTCAGTGTAAAAATGAAAAGTATTTTAGAAGAATAGGACTCCAAAATAGCGATACATTGCTAAAAAGTACGGTAAAAAGATAATATTGTATATTTCAAATAAAACTTTATTTTAAAATTCATCACAGTGTTTATAACAAGAATCATCACAGTATTAATGCTTGGAAATTTTTCCAGAGAGAAACATTCGCCTTGCAAACAATATTTCAAATGGAAATCAAATTTCAAATTGATTGCTTAAAAGGCGCAAAAGCCAACATAGGGAAAAAAATTCCATAACGGTACTTGAATCCGGGCCATCAGTATAGCGCCACTGACATTCTACTGACTAAACCACATGGAACGAGACCCAGCCTGGAAAATTTCTTACTAGTACATGTTGGCAAGGCTACAAACGCAGCACAAGATGGAATATTTATCATGAGCCACCGACATGGGGCAAACACGAAACTTAATTAAATCCAGCAGCGATTCAAACTATATGAATACTTGGAAATTTTTCCAGAGAGAAACATTCGCCTTGCATACAATATTTCAAATGAAAATCTAATTTCAAATTAAATTGCATTTTAAGCAATTAATTTGAAATTTGATTTTTATTTGAAATATTGTATGCAAGGCGAATGGTTCTCTATGGAAAAAATTCCAAGTATTTATATAGTTTGAATCGATGCTGGATTTAATTAAGTTTCGTGTTTACCCGATGTTGGCGGCTCACGATAAATATTCCATCTTGTGCTGCGTTTGTAGCCTTGCCAACATGTACTAGTAAGAAATTTTCCAGGCTGGGTCTCGTTCCATGTGGTTTAGTCGGTAGAATGTCAGTGCGCTACACTGATGGCCCGGATTCGAGTCCCGGCTTGGAATCTTTTTCTCTATGTTGGCCTTTGCCCTTTTAAGCAATTAATTTGAAATTTGATTTTCATTTGAAATCATCACATTGTTTATGACAAGTTCGTCACAAATGACACATATTTCACAAATTAGTCACAGCGTGACGTCAAAGCATTGTCGCTGTCGTCACAGGTGAGTCACAAAGCTAATGCCAAAATAGTCACAAATGACACACTTTTCACAAATTTGTCACACCGTGACTTCACAGAGTGGTCACAATGTGACGTCACAAACGACCTCTAAAACGGCCATAACGACCTCGCATTCTAGTCACTATGACGTCACATCGACGTCACGTGACGTCACATCGACGGTCACAAAATCACAGTGTGACTTCACAACGACGTCGCCGTGACGTCACCATGCCTTACGGGAGTTTGTTTGTAGGAGGTAATCTCTGGAACTACTGAACCGATTTCAAAAGTACTGGTTTCAAAATGATTGTCTTAGTCCACGTTCGAACATAGGCTGTATCTTAAATCGATGCTACTACCACCAAAGCATGTGTAGGAGCAAAAACCTTTCTAAAAATGAGATTTTTGTGTTACCGAATTGCCTAGAAATAGGAAATTTGGAATATTAATTACTTATAAGATATAAATTATCTCTAAAAACATTTCCTAAATTATTCGAAATTTAAAAGGGGTGAAAATGCGCAAAAAGCGTTCTAAAAAACGTTCTACGCAATCTCTGGAACTACCGAACCGATTTCAAAAGTAATGGTATCAAAATGATTGTGTTAGCCCACATTCAAACGTAGGCTATATCTTAAATCGATGCCACTTCCCCAAATGGTGTGTGGAAGCAAAAAACGTTCTAAAAGTTACTGAAGGGTCTAGAAAAATTAAATTTAGAATATTAGTTACTTATAAGATATCAATGATCTCTAAGAACATTTCCTAAAAAAATCGAAATTTAAAACTGGTAATAATGCGAAAAGCGTTCTAAAAAACGTTCTAAATAGCAATTTCTACGCAATTTTAGGAAGTATCAAATCGATTTCAAAAGTAATGGTTCTAAAATGATGGTTACAACCCTTGCTCTAATATAGAATCTATTTTATGTTTGTGTCACTATCACCTGGGGATTTCAGTAACAAAACACATTCAAAATTGTGGTTTTTGTATTATTGAATGGCTTAGAATCATGAAATTCGGAATGGTTGTTATTTATAAGATATCAATAATCGCTAAGAACATTTCTTAAAAAAATCGAAATTTCAAAGCAGTGAAAATGAGCGAAAGGCGTTCTAAAAGCATTCTCCACTGCAATTTCTAGGCAATTTCAAACCAACTGGATGTTGCAGGAGCAAACAACGTTCTAAGTTGCGATTTTTGCTATCGGTAGGAGCTAGAAACCTGAAATTAGTCATGATGCATATTTATTAGATATAAATGATGTTTAAGAACAGTTTTAAAAAAATTGGAAATTTAAAAGGGGTGAAAATGCGCCAAAAACTTTCTAAAAACGTTCTAAATTGCAATTTCTACAAAATCTCAGGAGATATCAAACCGATTTCAAAAGTAATTGTTGCAAATTGATGATGACAGTCCCTGCTAAAACATAGGCTAAATTTTATGTTGCTATCACTACCATCTGCGATTTGCAAGAGCAAAACAAGTTCTAATTTGCGTTTTTGCACGACTGAGGGGTCTAACACTTTGAAATTTGGCATAGTAATTACAAGATGCAAATGCTTTCTCAGAGCCGTCAAAAGAAAATTCCAAATTTAAAAGGATGAAGTGAACTAAAGACGTTCTAAATTACAATTTTTATACAATCTTATCAAATACCAAATCGAGTTAAAAAATAATGATTTCAAATTGGTGGTGATTGAAACTGTTCAAACATAAGTTATATTTTATGTTGGTGCCACTACCACCAGAGGGTTTCAGGAGCAAAAAGCATTCTAAATTGCGATTTATGTGATAATAAAGAAGCTAGATACATTAAACGGTAGTTACTTATAACATATAAATGCTCTCTAAGAACAGTCGAAAGTAAATTCGAATTAAAAAGAGGTGAAGCGAAGAGGAGGAACAAAAGGCGTTCTAAAAAAGTCCTAAATTTCTATGCAATCCCAGGTAAATCTAAACCGATTATAAAAGTAATAGTTGCGAATCAATGATGAGAGTCTCTGATCCTGCACAGGTTATATTTTATGCCGGTGACTTTACCACCTGGGGTTCGAAGAAACAACAAACGTTCTAAAAAATGTGTTTAAAAGCTTTCTAAATTACGTTTCTGTGAAATATTGGGAAATACTAAACCTATTTCAAAATTAATATTGGCAAAATATTAGTGACAGTCTCTATTTTAACATAGCATTTTATGTTGAGAGAGATGGTAGACCGTTAGACAAGAAGCTTGGAATTTGACATGATGGTTAAATTTAAGAGGAAAGAATTTCTTAGGTTTCTGAGGTTTCTAAAAAATTCAAAACCTGAAATGAATTAAGAAATAAGCGTATTAATCGAGAATAAAAGTTCCAAAATATTTTCTAAATTATCATTTATTTAGTTTTAATTCTTTTTATTAATTTAAGTCTCATTTCTGCAGTGTAATAATGAAGTTTAATCAAACTGTGTTTTAAATAGTAATATTTGAATCATTCCTAAAAGTATAATTACTTTTAATAAAAATTAGACATAAAATTATCACTTGGCATATTTCAATTATTACGCGAGCAAAGCCGCGGTGTTTGTTAGTATACTATAATTATGAAATATAAATATGCATTTTAAAAATAAATATGATATTATTATTGCATATTTTTGTTTCCTACTTTCTTTATTTCCACGGGGTTTATATTGAGAAAAGGCAAGACAGTTGCATTAATTATTACTTTTTTCAGACCATTGCATTCAATTTCTATTTAAAAAAAATTTCAATTATTTATTAATATAAGAAAGTTGCTTGGAAGGATGTGAGAAAAGGATATTTGCATATGTTATTTGTGTAGATCATATAATGTCAGCATAAAAGCGTTTGTTTATTTAAATATATACACTGTAGAAAAAAATTTCCCTAATCTACGAAAATATAATATATCTAGAAGCGAAAGTGTACAACAATCTTTTCCAAGTTACCCATGTTTTCGAAAAGGTTTTTTAAAAAATAAGGAAAAAAAAGAAAAAAAAAAAGATTTTCTCTTTCTTTTTAAAAAAGAAGGAAAAAAAAGTAAGGTCTAACACGCACACTCGAAATGTTTTAAAAGAAATGCTAGACATTTACGTAATAAAAGGTCAGTCAAACCAGGCCGGAATTCCAAAAGAAAACATGTAAAAAAAAAAAAAAATTCTTTGGAGTATTTGCTAGAAAAGACGAATGCTCCACGCTCTTTTTGTCTCCGATTCAAACATATCGATGTCAAATCGATATTCCTCTGAATCGGACTTTAATTTTGAGATTGAAGCAATTTTAATTAATTTAAATTTTGTTCTAAACCGTCGTTAAACAATCATTAAATTTCCTTATAATTTTCTTTATTTTTTTACGGATGCTATATCGAGCTTTCGCTGGAAAAAATTTTATAAACATATACCGGGTGTCCTAAAAAGGACTGACTGATTTTAAAATGAAATAATTCAGAAACGGTGACAGATATTTAAAAAATTCTTGCAGTGCGGTTATGTACAATGTCAAGAGGTTTTTAAAGTGATTCTCGAATTTCGTTCGAATTACAAATAACAGATGGCGCTGCAAGCAATAGGCGCTAAATTCATGCTGGATTTTTTGGCCTTTCTCTTCTCCCATGCCAAAAAATTAGATTAAAATATATTGAGTGGGTGCCGAAGTACCAAAAATGGGGCCTGGATTTAGCGCTTATTGCTCCCAGCGCCATCTATTGTTTGTAATTCGAATTAAATTTGAGAATCACAGTAAAAAAACTCCTGAGATCATATAAAACGCTCCAGCAATAATTTTTTAAATATCTGCCACCGTTTGGAAGTTATTGAATTTTAAAATCAGTCAGTCCTTTTTGGGACACCCGGTATATCTACTGAGAAGAATATTGAGTAATATTTTAAAATTTTTATGAATATGTGCTTATGGAGGCCTTCCTAGTCAGAAACCAGTGTATTTTCACGATTCAAAAACAAAGTTTTGTTGCTGCCATTGATTTTCGAAAACTTTTCGATTATTTTCATAGTGTACTAATCAGTTTTCAGAAACCGGAATATCGGTTTTTAAGATGCTATCAATTCTGCAACATTTTTAGCTAGGAAACTGAATTTATACATGGAATTAATATCAATTTCTGCATTAATGTTAAGCGTAATTCTGTTAATTTACCGCGTTTGTCTGTAAAACATATTTGTTACATGAAAATATTAATGGATAGCATCGGAAAAACATATGCTTTGGTCCGAGAAAACTGATTGATGCAATATAAAAATTACTCGGAAACATTTACGAAAATCAGTGGCACCAAAATAAACTTTTGCTTTTATTTAAATATTGCGGGGCAGCGCAATACTTATTTATTTCCATTGTCACTTCTCAATGTTAATTTAACATAGAAAAGCCTATGGAGATCATAACTTTTTGATTTTTTTCTACCCAACCTTTTGTCCCTGATGCCACTCATTTTTTATTCTTTGTTAATTTTATTAATATTATAAATTTAAAGTGTAGAAACATTTGGCTGGTATAAGACAGAAAACGGATCATAAAATGCCTTTGCATGTGGGTGGATTATAACACAGAAAGTAGCACATTCTATGTTTTATTTAAATTATTCAAATATTTTTCTTAATATTTACAAATTTCGCTATTTTCATTCAGAATCAATGGACATTTTTTCCAGAAAATGTAACATTATTTGTTATTGTTGCAAAAAAATCCAAAGCCGTGATAAATTTTTCTCCAGCAATTAATTTTCAGCTGAAAGATTTCCACGTGAAAAATGGAATTAAAATAATTTTTTTTAAGAATTAAAAATAAGATGAATATGGCGTCATAGTGGAAATAAAAGTAATACTAGAAACATTAATATGAGTAAATACAGAAAGTAGGTGAATATGTTGTCAAAAAATTTAAATAAATTGTACCAATACTTATTTTTAAGCCTGACTATAAATTACATGTAGATGAGCGCGTAATTCGATTTAAAAAGTTGTTAACTTTGTGATTTATTTATGTTTTCTTTTATTTATTTATAGATAAAGTTTTAATTTCGTTAAGGAATATTAGCTAGAAACCTATTCCGAACTGTTTCTATTGTTTTAGGACGGTGTAAAAATGTAATTTTCCCGACGTTTAAAAGTTAATAAATTTTCAAATAAGTGAAACTTATTTTGTCCGTTACATCGTCAAAATGACGTCAGTGTTACATACGGACATTTTCGCTGCGTAATATATGTATCGTTTATAGGAAATTTCTTTTTGTATCAACAAGAAATAAAAAATAATAGACTCCATCAGTTTCACGTGACAGGCAACTCAACTCCGCGTATGAACCGCAAATTGGATCCAAACAAACATAGAAAATTCAGAGTGTATAAGAGATGGACTATGCGTCACAACGGCTTGCAATATGAAGCCAGCTCAAATCATTCGGCCCAAACAAGACGAGCACGTGGAACCAGGTTTGAAAAATTTGGAATTGGAGAGGTTTTCAAAGCTACCCGCAATTATTTGGACCGAATTGTGACAGATTTTAATTGATTTCAAGGTTACATTTTTAGCTTCATGCGAACCATCACGTTTCCTCCCTATCTGTCTCTGAACTCTGTGGTTTATTTTGATCCAATTTATGGATGGTGCACGGAATTGAGTTTCCTTTGACGTCACCATTGATGGGGTCCATTATTTGTAAATTTTAAAAATATGGAACTTTTAACGTTATGTTTTTATTTTTTATTCAATTTTTATCTAAAATTTTCCCTCAATGGCTTTTGTCATTTTTTGCCCGGTTTAGAAACGACTGGTGTTACCGCAAAATAAATACCCGAAGTTTAATTTAGGTAACAATTTCCTTTTACGTTTACATCGTTTCCCTGGCCCCACCAGTGGCTGAGAGGTTCTGCTCTCGAAGCTGGTAGACTGGAGGTGCTGGGTTCGAACCCAATCGCGCTCGTCGGCCTAATCGTTTGGAGTTTTCGTGGTTTTCTTCGAGCCATGGATTTCCTTTCGTAAATACGGGTTAGGTTCCCTTAGAAAGACCCCCAGGAAGGGTACTCCCCCCTCGGGCCTATATCCCTAGAGTAGATAATCGGCCGTCAAAAATCAATCAATCAACATCGTTTCCCTGTGTGGAAAAAGGGTAAAATTTTTTTAAAAGTAAAATTGGCGTTTTTTATGTCATACTGTATAACAGCTATACTGTTGTTAAATATTACCATTAAAGATATAGTAATATTTTTGCCTTCATAGCGTTCTCAAGTGGAAAATGAGGGTAATTAATTTAAGTTAATTTTGATTTTTTATGCTCAGATTGGAAGTTTTTGTCCAAACAACGACAACCTGTATTATTGCTTTCATGAACCATTTTGGATTAATCATTGGTAAATTACACCACAAATTGTGATGCGATAATCAAACCTTAACGATGGTACATTCCTATGATTTTGAATTGAGTTCATCTGGGAGTTTCTCTGAATGCAGTAGTTATTAAAAAAACTTGACTTATTAAACAAAAACATAATTTGCAGAATAAATTAAAAAAGAAAACAATTTATTTCCTACATTGTTTTAAGCCCGAGCAGGGACAGATATTAAGGTGTTTCGTTCAGTTAACTCTACGTTTAATGTTACATTTTTGTAACAAATAAGTTAAAACAATTGAACATTAAAAATTAAAAATAAAATTCAAACAATATGATACTTTGAACACCCTAAAAACTTGGGTTCAGTTCAAATGAAAGCGAAATAAATTTTAGACTTTTTTCCATTTATTAGTTGTAAATATTTGTATTGCAGGTTTTGTATTATGTTTTGGATGATTGTACATAAAATCAAAAGGCACGTCTAAAAACAAACCTTGATTTATTTCGCTGTCATTTGAACGGAACCCAAGTTTTTAGGATGTTTAAAGTATCATATTGTTTGAATTTTATTTTCAAGTTTTACTGTTCAATTGATTTAACTTATTTGTTACAAAAATGTAACATTAAACGTAGAGCTAACTGAATGAAACATCTTAATATCTGTCCCTTCTCGGTCTTAAAAAATGTAGGAAATAAATTGTTTTCTCTTTAAATTTGTTCTGCAAATTATGTTTTTGTTTAATAAATGTTTCTTTAAATCACAAAAATATATTGATTTCTGATCTTTCTAAAGAAAAAGAATGCTTTTTGAAATCATAGGTAACTCGGAAGGAGTTATTTACTGTGAAATCGTATATTTTCCAGTTATGAGCTCCATAGGAAACCTGCAATTTGTTTAAATAAAGATAAGGGATTTTAATGATAGCATCAAAATAACTTCATTTTTTCTTCTTATTGTCTTTTTAGTGATCAATATGCGCGAATGCATAGAGGTCCATTGTTGCTCTCCAGCCACAGTCAGAAATTGTTAATATTGGTGAATACGGGCTGTTTGCTAGTGTACGAAAAAAAATCAGAATTTCTTTTTGCTTTAAATGACGAGTGACAGATAACACATCCAGACATAATTTTTAAATTCTATGTCAACTAGAAAGACTAGAGTAGTTTTTTCTCAATGACCATTGCTAAAATGGGCTGATTGCACATAGTAGAAAAATAACTTGTTAGTTTTTCTTCTTTTAAATAATGTTGTAGTTTATCGACAATTTGCTGAAGTATAATACTCCGCTTTTTAATATTCTGATGCTAGATTGAACAAACTTTTAGTGTCACAGTACTCCAACCATACTTGTTCATACATCCGGTGCTCAGGTTCAACCAAAAACTTGTAAAGATTCAACCACGAACTGGTAAAATGTTGAAACATTAATAAGTAAAATATTAAAAAGAAAACTACCAAAATGTTGAGTAATAAACAGATAAGAGGCAGAGTCATAAAATCTCTCCATTACAAATAAGAGCTAATCAAACTAACATTAAAGGCTTGGAACTTTCAAGCCGAATCGGGATTCAAATTAGACATCTTTTTACATGCAACCATTGTTTTAACCATTAAACATATAAGTACTCTAAAGTAGCAGATTGAGAGATTGTGTATAATTATTTATTCTAATTGGCTTTTGAAGAGGTCCTTTGTTAGTTATTAAACAAATAGTTACACGTAAAGACGCCTACCACAATTAAAAACGCACTTCAAACAATTATTACTCATATGCAATACTCTAACCAAATTCTTTTGAGTCTCCCTCTAAATGAAGTATATCTTATATGGGTTGTGATGATGCTAAACTGCTCTGAAAACGTGGGGGTGGTAGTCCTGTTCTAGGCCTTAGTGTCCTAAGTGTTTGTGTGTGTAAAATAGAAAATAAGGAAAACAAAAAGCATAAAATAGAAAATAAGTTTTAAAAGTACAAAATGTAGTGAAATCTCAAAAAGATTGTTGTATGTGTTTGGTTTTTGTTTAGATGGGGCTTCTCTTTGAGTCACTGGGTGGAAAGTCCGGCCGGTGTCGACTGTAGACAGTTTTTAAGCGTGATTCTTGGGCCCGTCGACTTGCAGAAGATGTGTGTTAGATGGCGCCAACCACGATTTTCCGGAGTATGCCCTGTCTGGTCGTGTTTCCTTAGTTACGGTGAGGTGCGGACGGACCGTCTTGACTGTGGCTGATGAAGGTAGATTTATCACGAAACCCCGCCAACTGGCAGGAGGTGTGTGTCCCCCGGGACCAAGCCCCTCTTCCGGTATCTTCCCCGTTTTAAGTTTGTGTTGTGTGGCTTTGGCAGTTGGGCTGCCGAAATCATGTCCCCGAGAAGCAAGCGAGCCCAACGTGACACTGCGTAGGTGGAGTTGCTGCAGCAGTTACCTTATCTTTTCTTACGTTTGTATGACCTTTGTGACTTGTGTGGCTCTTTTCATCTCGCTGGTGTCAAGAGCTGCGATCTTTCATGGTGTAAAACCTTCGACTAACATGTGGAAGTGGTAGCGTGGAACTTCAGTCAAGCGGAGGCCCAAGTAATAATTAAATCAAACAATTTATTTAAATGCATAAGATAAATGAATATTTCTTGATTAAATACTTGTAATTACAACTACATTATATTTTTGGGTACTTTCAGTTGATGACAATGTTCATTAAAGACTTAATGTTCAGTGTATAAGATTAACATTAAAATTCTATTAGCTTCTTTCTCGATACAAATCCAAAATCTTGTCACGATAGTCTGGTAAGAAACAGCTGCCTCTGTTTTCTGGCGTATACCAGTCCGTTGTCAACTACACAATATCTCACGGTTTCCACTGGAGAAATCTTACCCAGCCCGAAACGGCAGGTTCCTCTAGCCCTTCGGATCTATCCGAAAACTCAACTCCCAACTCAGAGAGCAGCTCTCTCCTTGGGATTCAAAAACGCATCTCCCCCTTTTCTCTGTTCGTTCAAATTCATCTTCCTAAAACAAAGGCTATCTGTCGGCCCACTCAGAGCCTAGGTTGAATGATATCACTAACAAGCTTCAATCTCATAGGCCAAGAGAGACCCTCGCTGCTAGCGTGAGAAAATTTCGCATCTAGTTTCATTTTTAAATTGTCCTGGGAAAATATCGGCAAACTTGCCACTTAAAAGGAATTCCATAACTCCTCTTTCTTTTCACGCCATTCTCCTTTTCAGTCAACCTTTAAGATTGGTTTAGATGGATTGATTCTTTTTATCATTTCCGGCAGAACCTTGAGACTTAGAAATATTTTGAGCTGTTATGCTTATACATTGCTTTTCCTATCTAGAGTTCTCATTTGAAAATATATGGGACTTTTTTTGTGAATCCCATTGGATTCTTCACAATACCCCCCGCCTTTAAATGATATTTCGGCTGCAAGACGTAATATCTGCAAAGAAAAGGTTAGCTCATATATTAGAGTGGCCCTCCTTTATATATCTCACTCACCTTTTTCACAAAAAACTTTTCATACAATTTACCTTTAACTTACTAATGCTGAGTACCTTTGATTATGAAATTTCACTTTTAACAGACAAAACACATTTAAAATTTTACACTATGACATTTACACAAAATAAGATAAATTTAATATGTACACCTAGTTAAATCGAATTCGACTCACTTGATCCGGCGCTAAATTTCTAACTGCTAGAGCCTGTCATGTGAAGGCCTATTTCTATATTTAGGATAGTGTCTCGGACGTGAATCTTCGCTTGTCAACCTATTTATTTTCTCCGCGTTTTTTTCTTGTGGTTTTTGTCTATTTACACGATAATTTTGCAACTTTTCGTGTCTACCTGTGGCGCTCGCCACACAATAAGCCGGGGACATTTTAGAGTCGCCCGTCCTCCGACTAATCCGTTTCGTAACACTTTCGCGCTCTTTATTCCCGTCCAAATCCTTTACTAGGTTTTCTGACCTGAGATATTTTTTGTTCTCGTTATTTCTAAACCAAAATTCTCTTTTGTTCCTTCTCAGTGTTATTTTCACCGACGTATCCCTTTGATTATCCGATCTATCTATATTTTGACACGCCCTATTTGCTTGTGTTAAATCATCACACTCATGATGCGATTTTTCTAACCCCTTTTTCAGTTTGACTTCTCGTATGGGGCAACCCATCTCATGATCCCCTTTGACATCTTTCTTTTTTCTTTTATTCGATCCTAAAACCTGATCTTCCTTTTTCGTGGGTGATACAGTATTATCCTTCCTTCCCTCCCAATTCTCATATCTCGTTTTTGACCGGGTACCTCCCATTTCCTTCCTTTCTCCCAAGTTCACGCTCGTCAATTTTGAGTAGTCCTCTCTCAACTTATTCTCTTCCCTTCGGGATGGATTCCCGTTTTCGTTTTTCGCTATGTTATGGATGACCACTGCATCTGAAATCTGCATTTTTTTCCTTTTAATATCATCAATTAATTTTTGAGTTTTGTTACCCAAAATATAGTAAGACAAATTCGTCTTTCTGTCCGTCACGATAGCTTTTGTTTTTAGTCTCCCGAGTCCTTCAATTTTTAAAACAACTTCGGCGGTCGGTAAGCGACGAGTATTGTTCATTAACGGCTGTCTAACTCGAATGGTGCCACCATCTAATTGATTGCGTTTAATAAATCTCCTCGAAATTACATCATATTGACTTCCACTATCTCTTAATGTTGTGCATTCCCTTCCGTTGATTAGCGCGCGGCTTAGATAAGGCTTAAAACTTTCTTCAAAATTTGTACTTCCGCTAATATGATGAACGCTGGTAATTTGCTCTCCATTTCTTTTGTTTTCGGGACAATTAACCTTCAAATGGTTTGGGCTCGAGCAAATGAAACACCTAATAGCCCTTTTGCGCTCAAAGATTTTTTTCCTTTCTTTCTCTATATTTCATTCTCTCCAGTTAGTTCTGGTTTCGGAATGCCCCCCTCTCGTTTCGTCTTCATTTTCCATTTTCTCATCCCGCGAATTTTCTTCGAATTTTAGCTTTTTGTTCCACGATTTTTTTGACGCCCCTTTTATAGTTTCGTATTCATCCAGATCCTTAGCTAGTGTTCCTGGATCTTTATATTTGGCCCACGAATCTATAAAGTGCTCCCTTAATTCTGCTGGAGCACGCCTCTTAATCTGTTCGGTGATTAGCAAATCTTTTAACTCTTTAAAATTAGTAACCTCAAGATCATTTAACCACCCTTCTAGAAAGCTATTTAGTTCAAAAATGAGGTCTTTCCACGGGCTATTCTGGTCTCGCAAATGTTTATCTAATTTTTGTCTATAAGCCTCGCCACTCAATCTAAAACGAGCTAACAGGATTGACTTCACATGCTGAAAGTTGTCAACTCGGTCTGTCGGTTCGCGCAAGATCAATTCAGCTATCTGTACGGGCAACAAAGCTAATAAATGCGTGACCAGATCCTCATTTTCTATCCCTGACCTTAATGCCTGTCGTTCAAACAAGTTTAAAAATAGAGTTATGTCCGAACGCTCTGGATCAAAACGATGCATTATAGTTTTTAGCGCTAATTTAGGTCTTTCCGATCCGTTACTGGAAATCGAGTTACGCCTCCCTGTATTTTGCGTTAATTTTAATTGCTCTAATTGAAAATTTCTCTCTTTTTCTATCTCTTCTTTTTCTTTTTTCTCTCTTTCTAAAAGTATTAGATCTTCCCTATCTTTTACTATATATCCCACTTGTGTTAATGCAAAGTCGGCATCATAATCGTCCGCGCCCTCTATCTTTTGGATAATCGTCGCTATTATGTCACTTTCTTCTATCTGAACTCCTAATACCTCTGCTAAATTTTGCAGATCAGCCTTTCGGCAATATTTCAATGCCGTTATTTTCGCCATTATCTATCGATTTTATATTCCTACCGATACTACAAAGATAACCTAACGATTTCCCTCTTCATATATTTATTTATATATATATATATATTTTTTTTTTACCTACCTCAGAAGATGTGAATTTGACACTTCACCGAGAATATTCTAACCATCTACCGTTATAAAATGTTTTCAAACGTATTCACAATATACATAAATAAATTCGCAATACTATGATAAATTTCAGACATTCTACGTTTTAGTGTTAGTTTCGAAAAGAAAGTATAATTTTTCCACTTTTTACATTCCCTACACACACAAAATATAGAACATAAAAAAAAATATTTCCAAATGCTATAGGTAAACAATTTTCCCTATTTTACTCAGAATTGGACACTCCTTGCAACCTTTTCATATGCTTTTTCTATTTTGAATATAAGTATATATTTAGGAAAATCAATCATTAAATAATCCAAATTGATTCTAAAATATTTTTCAAGCAAACTTTCCTCACAATGGTACTTTTCTTACATGACATCTAATTTCTTTTTTTTTTTTTTTTTTTAAGAATCTAGTTCGATTTTAGTTTTCTGTATTCTTAATTTTAAAAAAAATTTCAAAATTTAAAGCCAATGACAAAGGGTATCAGCTTCCTTGTACTATAATTAATTAATAAGTTAATAATTTTCTTATTTTAACTAACCAATTTTTCAATTTTAAAATTTTCATTTACCTCAAAACAAAAGTTTTCCTTTAAAATATTAATTTCTTATCAACATTTCAATTAATTAATAAATTAAGAGCCACTCAAAATAATGAGCTTACCTTTTGTTTTGCTGGGGCATTTTCTCTCGGGAACTGTACTGCACGGCATTGCACTGCACTGTAGTCTCCTTTCACTGCACAGTCTTGCATCTGGATGTCGTCTAAAGCACCTTTTTGGGGAACTGTCCGGCACGATACTGGTGTCACTTTTCTCTACGCACAGTCTTGCGTCTGGAGCACTTTCTTAGGGGAACTGTCCGGCACTATACTGGTGTCGTTTTCCTATGCATACGGTCTTGCATCTGGAGCTCTTTCTTAGAGGAACTGTCCGGCACGATGCTGGTGTCGCTTTTTTCTACACACGGTCTTGCGTCTGGAGCACTTTCTTAGGGGAACTGTCCGGCACTATACTGGTGTCGTTTTCCTATGCACACGGTCTTGCCTCTGGAGCTCTTTCTTAGAGGAACTGTCCGGCACGATACTGGTGTCGCTTTTTTTTTTACACACGGTCTTGTGTCTGGAGCTCTTTCTCTTAAGCTAGTCTTTTAATGTTCAGAGTCCTTGCTGTGCATCCCACCTTCTGCCACCAAGTTGTAAAACCTTCGACTAACATGTGGAAGTGGTAGCGTGGAACTTCAGTCAAGCGGAGGCCCAAGTAATAATTAAATCAAACAATTTATTTAAATGCATAAGATAAATGAATATTTCTTGATTAAATACTTGTAATTACAACTACATTATATTTTTGGGTACTTTCAGCTGATGACAATGTTCATTAAAGACTTAATGTTCAGTGTATAAGATTAACATTAAAATTCTATTAGCTTCTTTCTCGATACAAATCCAAAATCTTGTCACGATAGTCTGGTAAGAAACAGCTGCCTCTGTTTTCTGGCGTATACCAGTCCGTTGTCAACTACACAATATCTCACGGTTTCCACTGGAGAAATCTTACCCAGCCCGAAACGGCAGGTTCCTCTAGCCCTTCGGATCTAT
Organism: Maratus speciosus; assembly: GCA_963932465.1. Classification (NCBI taxonomy): domain Eukaryota; kingdom Metazoa; phylum Arthropoda; class Arachnida; order Araneae; family Salticidae; genus Maratus; species Maratus speciosus. Next base: position 27,973,004 of record OZ010786.1, read on the forward strand.
CCGAAAACTCAACTCCCAACTCAGAGAGCAGCTCTCTCCTTGGGATTCAAAAACGCATCTCCCCCTTTTCTCTGTTCGTTCAAATTCATCTTCCTAAAACAAAGGCTATCTGTCGGCCCACTCAGAGCCTAGGTTGAATGATATCACTAACAAGCTTCAATCTCATAGGCCAAGAGAGACCCTCGCTGCTAGCGTGAGAAAATTTCGCATCTAGTTTCATTTTTAACCACTTCACCGGCTGCCCCGAGATAACTCGGGAGTAAAAGCACTGTTTCCCCATACCCTTCGCCGGTGAAGTGGTTAAATTGTCCTGGGAAAATATCGGCAAACTTGCCACTTAAAAGGAATTCCATAACTCCTCTTTCTTTTCACGCCATTCTCCTTTTCAGTCAACCTTTAAGATTGGTTTAGATGGATTGATTCTTTTTATCATTTCCGGCAGAACCTTGAGACTTAGAAATATTTTGAGCTGTTATGCTTATACATTGCTTTTCCTATCTAGAGTTCTCATTTGAAAATATATGGGACTTTTTTTGTGAATCCCATTGGATTCTTCACAATGGCTTTGAGTACGGCTAGTGGACTTTAGGAGCGATGAACCGCCCGTTCCGCCTCTAGGCAGGGTATCTCCCAATTGTTCAGTACCTGAGGGGGCTTTATAATGTTCCCCTCGAAGCGTGACAGCCAGTCTAACATGTATCCACTTTCAACTTGATGGAGTGGTTGTTCTGCCCTGTTCGTTGAATAGTCCTCTAAGCGAGGTGCCTCTTTTGCATGGCACTCTTGGTACCTGAGGGGTTAGTCGCGTCCCTTAGAGGTGTAACGCTAGCGACTCACGGTGGGAAGATTTGACACAGAGAACTTGTTGGTTTGATGGTATCCGTTGTTTTGCTCTAGGTTACTTCACCTTCTTAGACTGCGTCGTATTTTGTTGCAGCATCGCCCCTCTGGTGCAGAGGTTTTCTTGAATATTGGACTAGCCATAACAGCTCGCGGGGAGGAGGGTACAGTATCATGCCTCAGCAGAGACTTAACTAAGTTATTTGGTGTGGTGGGCCTTGTGTCTCCCTCGCTCAGCTGTTACGATTGGCGGATTGTTGACGTAATGGCTGGGCGTTGCTTCGTGCCGTTTGGGACGGTGGATCGCTACGCGATCTCCTTTGAAGGATCATATGGAGCTGCTCAGCTCTGGTTCGGGAAACTATTTAGTTTTATGTCTTCTATACACACCATATCCAAAAGCATCTTGCAGTACACCTCAATGGACTAAACTCTCTCTAAACATAGTTTACAAAAACACTTTATCAATTCACGCTGAAACACAATAATGTTTACAAAATATTTTGTGCACACTAAGTATAATGAAAAAGTTAGTTAACCTAAAAAATGCATGCCACAACTGAAAACGTACTTACAGCATTTATTGATCATAGACAGTACTGTAACCAAAATATTTTATGTGTCCCCTTAAATAACTCCTATGCACGTCATATTCTACAACAGTAAGCATCTTGTTCTGCTCCTCAATAATGTACGTAATTTTTACTTTATTTGAAATAGTGTAACATTATCAAAATATGCTGGAAAATGTTTTTCTCGTAAACCATTATGTAATGGAATTATTTTGAGTGATCCTGTAAATGAATGATATGGACTTTGCACTAAATATTCTACAAAAAGCATGTTTTAGTGAACTTCAGAAAAACATATCAATTTCATTATGTTTAAAATAGCATGATATTATTAAAAAAAACAGCAAAATATTTTTCCCCGTAGACCATAATGTAACGAAAATCTTTTGAGGGCTCCTGTAAACGAACTATAATCTCTGCACGAGTGATTTTAAATTCCGAACATACCATGGTAAGTTTCAATAGCATATATCGGTTACATGGCAATACCAGGATAAGCTGAGCGACATCACGTCAGGCAGAGAGATTTCATGTCCAAACCACGATTCGAACCAGGGATCTTTTGGCTGAAGCCACCAATGCGCCGATCTGAGCTATCCCGGGCGAATAGGGTGAATCTAATTCGCCCAGCTAAGCTTATTGATTAAAGCATCCGGTCTGATATCTGAATCAGCTCAACAGAATAAATCGCAGGTAATGAAACTGCAGAAAACGCTGGATACGTAATTACACTAAATAATTTTAACGCATTTTTTCTAATTAGTAAATAAACAACTGTGTTGGAAGGTGTTAAAAAGGATCAGTCAAGTAAATTTAACATTTTTTTACATATATTATTAAGCATTGTTGCATTTATTGTGCCTTTACAGATACGCAAAAAAGAATTCGATTACAAGACTGACTGCGGCAATAGTTGGAAGTGCGTTTTCTGATGTAGTAGCCACTGTTTCAACGTAGTTGTTATATTGTTACGTAGTGTGTATTCACGTGTGGTGTAATTATATAGCTAATATACAGTACTTCATGAAAGAATTTGTACACATTACAGGATAAGGACAACAACTGCTGAAAGTAGTTTTTTTAATATGTTTTGAATTATGTGTTTTTTAAGGGGAGGCTTTCCAGTAGAAGACCGAAAAGGGTTGATTTTTAGCTTTTTCTGCAATAGGAATGAAGATTTTAGCTCTAGGTTATTTATTATCATTTGAAGAACATTTCAATTTTTTTTAAATAAAAAATTGATGATGTGGCTCGAATTGCGTGGTTGGATGTCCGAGAGTGCGCGCCGTGCACTTCCTATCGGGTGGGAATCGCCAGAGTCGTCTGTAATCAATTTTCGTTAAGGATTTTGAAAGTAGTTAATATTATCTGGAGCTAAAAGAACATTAATGCCAAAAAGTTGAAAATCAACAAAGTGGCACCAATTTAAAAAAGGGTGTATTTCTGATCCCTTTTCGCCGTTTGGCGTGGCTTTAAAAATGTTTATTTTTTATATAAATTGATGAAAGTGGTCGAAGCTTCGATAAATTATATTACTTTTAATTTAAAAAAAACATTTAGTAAGATCGGTTTAAATGTTTTTGCGTTCTGATCCCGCTGAGTTTGAAAAAAGTCATTTTGCGTAAAACGCATTTAAAGTGCTCCAAAACGGTTTAAGCGTACGGACGCGTTACGCTAAACACTAAATAACTGTGAAAAGACTTCAAATTCGACCAAATCGTTTTACAGCGATAATCTACAGACTATAGGAAATAGAAAGACGTAAAAAAAAGAATATCGCTTTTTTTCAACCGAAAAACAGCAAATGACCATTTAAATTGCAAATTTATATATCTAATTTCATTTTATGAAAACAAATTAAATTTCTTAATAATATTCCATTAGTGTTGGAAGGTGTTTTATAATCTATGGTTTGTGCAGGATTTTTCGTTCTTGTTTGTAACAGAGCTCTTGTTTTCTGGTATTAAAAAAAACTCATTTTGTTTCTTCCTGGTTTGTTTCTGCCAGAAGAAAAAATATTTCAATTTTTAGTGTCAAGGGACCTTTACTTTATGATAAAATGTACTATATCTTACAAAATATTCCTTTCATATTCTTCAGTGGCTTGCTATTATATATTTACTTCAACTGTTTAATTACTTCTTGAATTATGAGAACATAAAAGTAAGTTACGTTATTACACGCTTAATTGTGCTATCTGCAGCTGTTACATTTAAAATAAATTTAAGATTCGCTTATGTAGTCCCCCCCCCCCCCAAAAAAAAAACTAAATTGTAAATTGTAATCACAAGAATTCAAAAAAGCTAATTTATTTCTTGTAACAGTTAAAAGCCTTAAACATGCAATCAAGACGTTTTAACTGTAAAACAACATTTTAACTAAAATTTAGCTAATTCTAATAGAGATTGTTTCATAAATGCTTTTGTACTTTTGTTCCATAATGCCTGTAACAAATATTACTCAGTACAAATTCTGGAATACTTAATTGGACAAACTAGCAATTACGAAGCACAGCAACTTGTTCGTTATATCATTTAAAAAGTATTTGGTAATAAAACTTCAGTAGTTTTGTTTTTGTAATGTGAAGTGTTACATTTCTTAAATTTGGCACATTACGTTACATGTATCTCTTAATTTTTGAGAATTTATGTGTAAAGTAAACTTAAAAGAGTATCTTTAAAAGGTGTTATTTCAAAATTCAAATCATTATAATTCATACTTTTAAAAATAAATATTTACACTGAATCAGCATTAACCTGATTAGATTTAATCATATCATTAACAATATAAAAACAATGGTAAAAAGCACAAAAAACTTTTATGATCAACACTCTAGGCAAAACAGTTAGAACACAAAAATACAAAGCAATCCGGAGCCCCACATCGACATCCGAGATGACGTCAGCTATGATTATGATACAAATGATATGTTACATCTCGCCTGCAAAGCTACAGAGAAAAACAATAAATAACATTAATTATATTCTAAAGTTCCAATTATTCAAAGTTCAATAGAAATAGTTTCTGTTATAAAGTCTTTTAAGTATCCAAGTTGCTGAACAGTTCGACCCGATAGAGCGTAGAACGATTTTTTATTTGTACGGGAATCTTATCACTGGTCGTAAATGAATTATTTTGCTCATTACTGGATATCTCGTTAGACAGATTTCGGTTTCTTTATCAATGAAATTCAGATCTTCACTTGAAAATTAACGTTGTTCGAATTCGCACCTCTTAAAATATATTTTTTTGTTTCTTACAATGACTGTCCCATCTTCTCTTAACAATTTATAAGAACAAGGACGTTGAGCTGAACTCAGTACAGTTGATTTTACATATGGTTTCTTCTCATTTTGAATGAAAACTGTGACTTTTCTGCAAACATTATCTCAGCAAGCGATTGCAGATCATTTCAAATCGGTACATTCTTATATTTCAGTAAGCTCAAATAAATATCCTTGTTGTCACGTGAGGACTTTTCTAAAATCTTCTTCAGAGTTTGAATGTATCTCTCCACCATACCATTCAGCTGAAGGAAAAGGGAGCTAAAATAGCTATAGCTATATTATATATATAACATTAGATGCATAGATTAGATATATAAGAATAGTTATATTTGTAAAATAATAATATTATGAAAACTACTCAATGCAAAAATATGAAAATGGGCAGTATTATCGAGAAATTTTTGATAAACACGCTGATGAGGACCGTTTTTAAATTTAAGACTTATTTTAACAGCTATTAATTGTTAAAGTCAGTCACAATCGTTCCATTAAAAAAGTTTTTTGATACAAATGTAAATAAGTGCGAGTCATAAGCAAAAATTACGTCCACTACTAACCATATCACAATATTAAAATATTTATTTGCTTAAAAAACGTTATAAAAACACATTAAAAAGTAAATTAAAAATCTATATTTACATGTTTCAACTCTTTTACTGGGTCGTCATCAGAATGTATTACAGATAATTATTAAGGCAATTACAAAATTATTAAAAAAAAAAAATAGGCATTGTATTTGTAATTTTCTGTTATACATTCTGATGACGACTCAATAAAAAAGTTGAAACATGTAAATATACATTTTTAATTTACTTTTAATGTGTTTTTATAACGTCTTTTAAGCAAATACATATTTTAATATTGTGATAAAGTTTTTTGGTAATAAAACTATACATAGGAATTAATTATTTTATTCTAGTGGTATATTTCTTAAACTTGTGGTGTGCAGACTGCGCTTATATTATAAATGTGACTAATTTTTTGAGGATTTTTTTTTTCAATTTTGTATTAAAAATTTCATAATTTGAAGGTATTATTTATTTTTTCATATTTAAAAGAAACAGTTTTTTTTATGCCAATTTACAAAATAGCGGAAACAATTATATTTTCTCTCAAATAAAAAATGCATTTGCACGTGACTATTAAAAACAGAAATGAAAGTTTCTCTCTATTCTAAAAAAAAGTAACTACCGCTGTCACCGCCGCCGCCGGTTTTGATTTTTTTGTGACCGGAGGACTTTCTTCGTCAATATTAACAAAAATAATGCATACAAAAATATGAAAATCGGTGGTTTTACACAGAAATGTTTGATAAACACGCTGATGCAGACAGTTTTCAAATCGAAGAATTATTTTAAAAGTTATTTAATGCTAAAGTTGGACAAAATCGTTCCACTAAAAAAGTTTTATAGCAGCAAAAACTATACATGGCAGTGTAATCATTTTTAGATCATTTTATGCGTTAGAATTTGCCGGAGTGCAGATTGCATTAATTTTTTTATTTTGACTCATTTTTTCAGGTTTTATTTCTATTTTACATTCAAATTTTCAGCATTTCTAGAGATATTTTTTACAGATTTCAGAAAATTGTACTAATTTAAACTGTTGCCAACTGTATAAAAAGCGCAAGCAATAATGTTTGCTTCAAATTAAAAATTTATTTACACGTGACTATTATTAACAGGAAAAAAACTTTCAAATTAGAATTAAATAATTACGCATAAAAGCAGGAACTTATTAAAAATTACGTATTAAAAAGTATGCACGTGAATTTTAAAAGAGAAAGGATATTGTAAAATAATAAATTCATTAACATGCGTTAGAAGTCTTAGGAGAAATTACGTCATATTTACGTCACATTATAGTTATTACATAAAATGAACACAAAATAATATTGCAAAAAAGTTTAAATTTAGAAATTGCGCTAGATATTTATTTGATATTTTGAGAATTAATTTAAAATGTCTCATTTAAAAGAACTTTCTTTTCGCTTTGTTAAAAAATACCAGGAGACAAAGACTCCCTTTACTTAATTCCTTTTATATTAACTTATTTTGAAATGTTGTTACACGTGATTACGTCATCAAGTTATTTTTATTTCGACGTTTTATTTGCGTTTTTATTAATGTTGTACGAATTTATTTGTTCTTTCGTTATTTAAAATAAAAATTATATCAATTTGTATAATTTGGCGAGTGGTTTGGCGATTTATATAATTTGGCGAAATTGGTCGACAGGATAATCAAGTAGTACCGCAGCGGATTTGGCGTTAAAATTCCCCAATCAAAGAGAAATGAATAGAAATTCGTATATAGGGAGATCGCCACTGTTTTTTAAATTATAATTCAATCTTTCGGAATCTTTTTAAAGCCGATCAAATTAGCGTGCATTTAGAGTCTGCGGTGTCTGGACGGGGGTTGGCGAGCGTAGCTCGTAGGGGGCCGAATTTAATAATATATTTCCATGTGCATCTTATAAGAGAAAAAAAAAATGACTTCAAAATAATTCAATTATTTAAGCTAAACGCACGTAATGGTAAAAATTACGTCACGTATGAAACCAATACATTTAAAACTATTTTCTTATGGACAATATTCATGTGACGCCACATGGGAATCATATGCTGTAAAAGTAACGCAGCTAGCAAATTTATTATTTCATCACATAATGCAGCATAAATACAGATAAATACATGCGCAAAATACTTTTGATTTATTTTGTACTAATTACTGTTCTATAAATAATATTATAAATTTTGTATATACTTTTAAATTAAAGTAAATAATTTACATTTAAAAAATGACATCAGAATATGCATGATGGTGCATTAAAATAAAGAAACGAATTCATGCATAAGCTATATCTATTCCTCAAAATATCTAAAACTCGAGCAAAACATAAAATATAAGGGTAAAATTTCTAAACACGATGCTTTTCAATACCGTCGCGTCGTTCGGAATGTTATTCCCAAGCAGACGGAGATTTTAAACCTCGAACCCAAAGGAAGGATATCGTCCACAGTGTCGTTATAAAAATCCAGGAGGCAGCGAGATTTTAACCTAACCATTTTATACAAGGTATTTTCAAATATGTAACTGATTTTACTTATCAATCCCAAAAAACAGCGTCGTGCCAGCGGTGGATGAGGCCATGGTAACCGAAAAATGCCCATTCAAAAGGAAAAGCATGGCAACCCAATTACACAAGATAGTCGCCGTTTGTGATAACATCATTCAATTATTCGTAATCGGGTAATCTTTTTAAAACGGTATTCATTACCATGTTTCTAGAAGCTGAGAAGTCTGAATGGGGGATGGCAAGCGCAGCTGTCAGGGGTCACAGATCCCTACTTCTACATGAATTGCATAAAAATCGTGAAACTTATAAAAAGTAAATTTCCCTATTCCCAGTTCATTTACTTTGTAAAAATGATCCCTTACTTATAATAAGAAATTTAATAAAATTCATAATCAATCTTTTCTAAAAGTAAAATTAAAATAGTTTTTTTTTTTTTTTTTTTTTTTTTTCATAAAAATCAAAACATTTCACGTAACTATTATGCAACACTTTGAGTTGCTATTTGAGCAATTTTAAATTTAAATGTCCCATAGTTTTTTTATCGCTGATTTTGAACATACCTTCAAAATATTCAAAGAGGTAAACGAATTATAATTTTCCAAACAATACACGTAACTATGCAAAGTAATTACACTTTAAATGCGAGATTCATGTTTAGGCAGGAAACGAATCTTGTGGTTTAAAAAAAAAAAACACTTTTAAATAGATAATTTCTGACTGTAAAAATATTTCATCGTTGAATTCATTTTCTTAGTATCAGATAGACAAATAAGTATATCGCATGCAAAAGAAATATTGTTATGCACTTGTATTTTATTTTGTGTAATTTCCACTTAACTAAACAGATGTAATCTTTATTCATTGTTTTTAAACATAGTATATATTATATATATATGTTTAATTAGTGCATACATTCTAAAAGAATCAAGCATGCAGATAAAAATCCGAAAACTTGCGAAGTCTGATCAATTTGGACGTTTAGAATTCTCGTTACGTTAGAAATCTTAATACCTAAGTGTATAGGGAAAATTGGTAGTGATAGTGTCATTCTAAATAAATTACACTTTATCCGTGAAAGAATATTTGCTGCCAAAAATTCCAGCATGTTTTAAAGAGAAAAGTCAGTTCTCTTGACATTCAAAATCCTCCAAAAGTTTTCTTAAATTCGGGTAATAGGCATCGTTGACATTTTTTCCCTGCATACTTGAATTTTCAGCTGACTTTAAGTAAAAAACACTAGAATTTTGTCTTTTACCTAACTTTCAGATATATTGAAAAATAACTTAGAGAAGTACAAAAAATAATTTAAAAAATAGCGTCTTATCTTTTTAGATAAAAATAAAAGACTTTTTGTTCTTCAACTTAATTGAGTATCAAAATAATAAAAGTCATATTCTATAAAATTGACTTCGCTTTAAATTCTCTTTCTCGTATTTACATTTAAATTTATTGTTAAATAAACAAACTTTTCTAATGTCTTGTTTATGAATATATCTTTCTTAATAATTAAAAAATAAACACATTTATAAGGAAAACTCATCGCTTAAAATTAAATTCGGAATTTCATTTTATGAATTAAAACCCAAGTTAATTTCTTGAAACATGTTGAAACAGACTTCCATTATTGTAGCTCTATTTTCGATCAACGATTACAATTAATTCAAGAACCTGATTAGCATACAATATAATGCCACTTTTGGAGTTACACAAACGCTATTGAATTCACTTGGTTTTATTTTCCATTTTCTGGATCTGATTTAGCTGAAAGTAATTTAATTAAGTGCAGAGACCTACAAAATGGAAGTTTATATACGTTACAATATTTTGTAACGATGATTGGTGACTTTGACCAATACAATAAACGCTTTATGTCCATTATGAAGATTCTACTAAAATATGATCACACCAGTCAGTAGTTTTAGAGTTCTAACTAGCACCACTTATACTAATTTATTAGTATGGAAAATAGCAGCCGTTATTATTGGTATGAAGTTTGAAGCCGTCATATTAATAGCAAGTTTGCAGTCCTCATTATTAACTTGACACGAGGATGGGATGACAGGGATGACCACCTCGCAAACTCAGCTTATGCTTTAGAGAGTGATAGTGCAACCCCGAAGGTTAGACCAATCCACTAACTGCTCGCGTTACAAATGACTTTTTCAATGCTCATAATACAGTTTTACAATTTTATTATCTTAAATATAATTACATCGGAAAGTTTGGTCAAGACTGCAAGCACCACCCCTTATTTTATAATATATATATAGGATCAAACATCAAAATATTCCTCTGCATTTACCAGTTTAGGCATTCATTAGGTATAAAAATTATAAAATCGAAAACAATATTATGGAGGATGGCAGTGACTGCTGTCAGAATTACAAAAATATATTAAAATATTTTATAAAATTCGACCAAAAATATTTATAAAATCGAAATGCCATTACGGAGTATTGCGAAAAAAATTTAACACATTTATATATTTAAAAAAAGAACTATTGGATTTTATGCTTTTAACACAATCATTTATCATAAAATATTGTACAATGACGCTTAATTCATGTCTATAATACAACCTCTTAAATTAATGCTTACTTAATATTAATTTATTATTTACAAATCCATAGTTATTTATTTATTTATTTATTTATAAATTAATATGCTTTTATTTATTTAATATTCATTTTAAGTTATTACTTAAATTTAACATTGCATTTTTAAACAAACAATAGCTATATTAATTATTGTTTTATACCATATTGTACCTGTTTGATCTTCATTTTTTTTAGTTTAGTTTTACAGTAATAACAGCACTGTCTCTAATTTGTTTTTAGCTTATCACTTTTTCTTTTACAGCTATATGGCAGCACTAACATTTCTTTTCTTTTTTTAAAGACAGATTGCAGCACTTGTCCTTATTATTGTTATTATTCACATTATTAATATTGTTGTCATTCACATAATTCAAATTCGGGCATCCTGCTTTATCCTAGCTACGTTTTATTTTCTAGTGAGTTCTGGTTACTACTTTTAAAGTTTTTTAGGGTTCCGTACTTAAAAAGTAAAAACGGAACCATTATAAGATCACTCCTGTGTCGGTCTGTCTGTCTGTCTGTCACAGCCACTTTACTTTGGAACGTGGAAAGTTCAAATTGGGGGAAATAATAAAGACTATTGGCCCACATATTTACAGATTAATAAATATTCATAAACATATTTAGGAAAAATGTATAGGGGCTAATTAAGTTACTTGAAAAAAGAAATCTTTTCTTTGTCTATCGTGCGGGGTATCGTGTGAAAGCTCTAGTAATGCTAAACTTAAAAATACATTTCTTTTAATTTTCGATATTATATTTTCAAAGTTATGGTCAAAAATGTAGCTCAAAAATGTGTCCCCCCCCCCCTCTAATTCCGAATCTACTGAAACTAAAATTCTGAAAAAAATAGAGGTAGTAGACGTTAGTTTAAACCTTTCAGGAAAATTATAGCGATTTCCATAGGTCACTTGGTTTTTGAGAAAATCGCATTTTTCCGTTACACACAATATTTCGATTTACGGACATTCAGGAAAAGTGCTGAGCAGCGCAAGAGGTACCTATCGTAGCAGAAGTATAAAAGCATTGTTGATCATGAATTTCATAAAAAATCGTCGATAATTAGCCGAGATAATAACCGTTAAAGACACGGACGGTTTGGACGACATACATAATGACAGGGATGGCGTACTCTATGCTCCATCTCTTTTAAAGCCTAGATAACAAAATTTAAGGATATATTTGTGTAATGCAATGCCCAGTAGCAGTATAAAAGCAATAAGTGTCAAATTGTTAAAAACAGATTAATTTAATGAGAATTAATCACATAAATACTATGGGATTCGCGATTACTTTGCATTGAGTGGCTCTCTCAATACACCTACTATGTCTTTAAAGGTTAACTAAAACCCTCTATGGAAAAACGCGGCACAGATCAAAGCGGCGTTGCTACTTTGCTACCTCGTTTCGAAGCTTAGCAAAATGCCAAGTTTAAACTTTGAACAAGAGTTTTGTTTTACATACACTGTAAAAAGAAAATATTATTACGACGCTGAATTTAGTTTTATGAAATGCCAAATGAAGTTTAAATATGCACTACTTTTCTTGTCAGTGCCGAATTAAATTCATCATGAACAGATTAGGATAAGATTTAAATATGAATTATGCAGAATAGCAATATTTGATATTATTTAGGCTTAATTTCTCTTTGAACTTTTACGGTATACCCATTCATACTTTTCTAGTATATATACAGCTATACCAAATACTACGTTGTATAGTTTTTACGAAGTCTTATTTTTCTTTAAAAATGATTGTTTTAATAATACAATTCAAAATTCATATACTTATTGTACGGAACCCTATGAGCGCGAGTAATTCTCGCACTTGACCGTTTATTATATATCTCATATGTATTATAATTTTCTTTTTGGATATCTTAATCACTTTCAATTATCTTGGTATTTTTTAATATGTTTTTAGGTGCTTATTATTAGGCATAATACTGACGATATTCTTCGAAATAACATATCTTTACTATGAATTATGCTTATGAAGTACCTCTGAAAAATTCATAAGCTATTCATACTTTCTAATCTTTGCATTTCTATTTTCTCGAATCCCTCTTTTGAATTATGTTTCACATTTATTTTTACATTTGTTATTTTATTTTAATTATATACACTGACTTCAAAGATTAAGGAACAGTAACTGGATGCTTTCGATTTTATATGGTTTGTCGAATGTCTATCAAATATCTTGACGAATTGTCCTTGAACGTCGAGAATGTAAAGAACATTTTTGAGATTTTTTTATGAAGATTTAGTCACGAGGGTAATTAGGGGAACAACAACAAATGTAATAATAAGATATGTTTGGTTTCACCCATCTAACAGAAAATACTGTAAATGTAGTAAATGACTATGTGGGTCCTGTTAAACGATAGTGTGCATTTCTGTAAGCATATCATGCGCATTAGTGTAGAGTGTAAATGTTAACTTTTCTGTGAAAAAAAATTCCATGCAAATTTCACACCACCTTTCGAGAACTCAAAGAACAGTAGAAACAGTATACTGCAATTGAGTATAGGTGCAGATTCCCAAAATTTTTAAGTAGCCAGTGGCGCCTAAACCCCAAAAATCCAGTCGCCACTTTGACTCCTAACAAAAATCTAGTGGCCAGATTGTGAAAGAAAGTCATAAAACAATAGTGTTTATATGGAAAAGACTTAACAAAAAAACTCAGGAATTCGAAATGAAAAATAGTTTAATTAATAAATACACATGTACAACAAAACTCAGACTAGATATATGGTAGGGCGAAAGCCCCCCATACTTTTATTTGGGGAAGACATCTGTGACATGTACGGCCGGTTCGTATGTATTCGTACAAGACGTTCTCGCAAACCCATTATTGGGTTCCAATCCTGAAAGAGTAGGAGACATGAATAGAAAAAGCTTGTCATTTTAAGATGTTTTATTTTCTTTACGATCCATCAAAAGCTTCAGCAGGGGTGGCCCATTAAAACAGCACAAATTTGTTTACATGTTCAGTGTTGCGAAACCAACCGCAGAGAGAGCCAACATAAAAAAAGCAATACAGTTTTACTACATTGGCATGTGAAAATCTACAATTCGCCAATATGGTAAAAAGAGGCGCAATCATGGCGAGACTAGTGCCAAACAAAATTAAGAATTATATAATAACATTTTTGAGAATTTATTGCCTCACCCCAAATAAAAATAGAGTAATATTATTTTCAATAAAGCCTTTAAACAACCATTCTAATATTAATATTGACACCGAACATACATTATCTGTTCGATTAATGATTTTGGCTTCCTTTCAAGGATAAACACAATTGCTTAAAGATATGAACTTCACATTTAAATTATACAAGTAAACAAAATAATACTACTGGGAAATTACAGCTATAATTTATTCCTAGAGTGAAAAGAATTAACAAGTTAGCTATCTAGTGTTATACCTTTAAATTTATGGCTAACTGATTTAGCAGAGTAACGGATAAATAAAATTTATGACAGCTATAATCAATATCATAGTGTCTTAACTGAATGTTAAAAACAAAAGATTTAACCCCTTCGGGACGGGAGCCTTTTACGAAATTTTTAATCTTTTGTCACCGTTTTTTTAAAACAGAAATTTGTGTCTCCTTGAATCGAGAAAATGCGCTGATTAAACAAGGCAAATTTTACAGTAAAATTTTACTGGTGAGCAAAAACAAGGATTCTGAGCGCTTCATGCGGCACGTATACGTGCCGCTCGTCCCCAAGGGGTTAAAACGTAACGATGGTGTAATCAACTTCTTTTAATATTTAATATGTAACGGCTAAAAGTTATTATTGACAGATGTACATAAATATTTGCGTTACAAGAGGAAATGTTACTTTCACAAAGATGAAATGAATTATAGCGCGATCTATAATTATTATAGTAGTAAATTTACGAATAAAATGAAAACTACCTTAAACTGAAAAATTGATTTACGATAAGGATAAGGTGCATCTTAGAGAAAATTAAGAGTTAAATTTTAAAAAAAATGAAATAATGTAGTAACTAATGTACTTTTTAAGTTCTACACAATCCAATTATATGTTATCTACATCACAAGATGCAACAAATGTCTATGTGTAATTTAATCCTAAAATTCTTGAAACTTTGATATTAAAAAAGTATGATATAAAACGAAAAAATCCTGCGCGAACCCGACCCGATATAGAACTTTACACTCTAGATCTAGACGGAATAAGATAGTGATAAGGAAAATCACAGAGGGGTTAATTCACAAAACTCGTGATAAAAATTCCTTCTATGAAACTCTTGCACTTGCAGAAAACATTTATAGAGCAAGAATATACCACGCGTTAAGAATTTTTTCGTGCGAGTTTCTTTTTCTTTTTGTTCTTTTTTCTTCAGAGTTCGGAATCCTCTATCCTCGCGACACCGTGATCCAAAGCCCTTAAATAATTTCTAACGCATCGGAAACTTTGGATTGTCTCGTGAGCCGATATGCAGTAAAAGAGTATTTATTTCAACTCTGGTTGTCGAACGAAACCTTTGAAGAAATTCTTGTTTTCTCTGGTGTCCAAAGGAGAAGCTTTACCATTAGATCACTCAAGTGCCGAGCTTCGCAGCTTCTAAGCTTTGTAGTGGAGCCGACATGCGCAGAATTATATTCGAACATAATGTTCGGTAAGAAAGTAGTACATCACAGGGGCAGCGTTCACGACGGTAACTGAGATCACGAAGATTCTCTGACTTATCAAGGTCATACTTGATCTACGCCAGTGAAAAGAGCAGGTGCTTTTCTATTTGCAAAAGCAAAAAACAATATATATATCAAAATTCCCCGACGGGAATTGGGAACACTGGAAATCGATCTCTGGCGACTAAGATACTCAAAGTTAGTTGCCACAGCAAAAAATTTAGTCGCCACGTGGCATCTGGCGACCGTAAATCTGCACCTATACAATTGGGACATAAATATATTGAATATTTGATGAGATATGGCTTTTGTACGAAATAATTTGTAACTGCGAATGCGTGAAAGATTACAAAATTTTTATTTCATATTTTGGTAGTCAGCTATTTAGGGCAACTCATATAAAAAGGTTTATGAAATCGCAAAAATATGAAATGAGCTGGTTGAAAAATTGTGGAAAATCCCTCATAATGAAGTTATTTTTAGAAAGTAACTCCCTATATCGCCACTATCTTTCTGAAATTTCGCGATATCTGAATGGACTTTTGTCTAACTTTCCCGATATAGCTGACTACCAAATTTTTAAATGTAAATTATCGAATCTTTCACGCATGCGCAATTAAAAATTATTTCATTCAAATGCCCATATATCGTCAAATATTAAATATATTCATGTTTTAATTGCAGTATACTGTTTCTACTGTTCTTTTTATAGGTTTCGAGAAGTGGTGTTAAATTTGGTTCAACATTCTGTGTTCTATAAACAAAAATATTTAAATTTTTCACAGAAACGTTAACTTTCACGAATATGACTGCTATGCTTACCCAAATGCACACGGCCATCCAATAGGACCCATATAGTCATTTGCTACAATGACAGACCATTTTTATCATTTTTTGTTGCATGAGTGATCGCAAATATTATTTTTCTATTAAATTTATTCTTTCCCCTTGTGATGATGAAATTAACATATCATCACATGTAATTATTTATCCCCTTTTAAAATTAAATTCTCCTTTTAACAATTTAAAATCTAATCGATACTTCTTTTCCTTTTCAAAAAAAAAGTATATCTATTTCTTCTCTTTTGCGCTTAATAAATTACTGTCGGTTTATATCCCAGGCTTACTCAAAACCGTTAATAAAATAAATCAAAAACAAATCTTTTTCTCATCCTAAAATCATTAACTGTTCGAGTATACTTAACGTATAGATATAAAAAAATATATATAATCTTTGACCAGCAGCTTGTTGCTGCAGTAACTTAAACACCCATTGTAATTTTCCATTTGGTAGTCAATACAATGCCTTTTCGGCCTGAGAGATATCCTGTTAATATTAAAATTGGCGCCTGGATCTGCATTCCTTCTTCTAAATATAACTTTCCCATTGCCTTGTCATACCATACTGTTCGTTAACATTTCAGTTACTCAAGCTAATGAATCGTTGGGCTGATTTTGAATTCAAAAGGTCCGTTAAGTGACGTATTCTTTGTGGTTATAATTGTGCAAAGTTCAAAGATTTGCGGCTCGATGCACTTACAATCAAATCTGTCGAGCGGCATTCTATCTCTGGCCGCGTCACTGTTAATATGTAGCAGCATTTTCATCTCCTGTATTCCGGGGTCACCCTGCGAGAATATTATATTGCTCGCTTGACGTTAATAAAATGCCACATACATATTTTGGACCTTTTTACTGAATCTCTCGTAGTGCCTGAGTTTTTGGATCTACGCAATGTACTTTAAACTGATACGGCTAATTGGATACAGATAAAATGACTATTTGAAATTTAAATTATCTTCAGAAGTATGAACGAAATCAATAGTATACCCCTCCCCCCTAATTCTCCTCGAGACTAAATCTTTTCTGAAAAATATGAAATAAAACATTTCCTTTATATAACAATTCGTCAAGGATTTTGGCAGGTATTCGACACACAGTGTACAATCAAAAGCATCCAGTCACTGTTATTAACTTTTGGGGGCCACTATATATATACACAGTGTGATTCGTAAATATCAAAACAGTAGACTATTTCCTTATGGGGTCTCAGGACTCTTAAAGCCTCAAAATTTTCAAAAATTTTAATTTTTTTTTAGATGTTAAACTCCTATATTTTCTGAACCTTTTCATATGATTGAAAATTTCAAAATTTTGTATTAGCTAAATAGAACTTTGTATTAAAAATATACAAATGCTGTAAATACAAATTTATTTAGGTTCAGGGTAATTATAATAAACTGGAGTATAAGTAGGCACCAAAATTTTCCTTATATTTGCAATAGTTATTTTGTAATCCTGCGCGTAAGCTGCTGTACCGATTTTCTGCTCGTCAAATATCTGACAGTTCGGAGCCCCATATAAATGCTAATTCTGAATCTTGCAATTTTTTAAATACATGAAATGAAAGAACATACTGATATGTTTCATCGTAATGAAACTAGTGTTTTAAAATCATATACTTTTTAAGATATTAAATGTTGAAAATGATCTTTTATTTTAATTTTTTCCAATTTAAGAGTCCTGAGACCCCTTAAATACTGCCTCTAGACACATACTTCCAATTGCAAAATTTCATTAAAAAGTGAAAATTTAATTAAATAAGTTGTAACTCCATGGAGGGTCTATTTGAGAAAATACAATAATTAAATTTTTATACGCCCTCCGTAGGGTAAAATTCCCAATTAGGAAATTTTTCCTTATCCATTCCTGAATTAAACAGAAAATCTCGACTTCTTCAAAATTCCCGGAGATATTAAAATCCAAAGTTCGTGACTTACACCATTTATCCATGCCTCTGAGCGACGAGTTTTTGACTCATTTTCAATGCAAGATAATGATCATCCACAATTTGTACATTATTAAAAGTTGATTTAAGACAGTGCCTCTCCTTTATTCATCAATAGCAGCGTATAGATTTTACGTTAAACCTGCTTTCAAAATATGCTGGTGGTCTGCACTAGAGGTCTGCACGGGTCGAAATATCTAGGTCCGGTCCCGAACCGACCCATAGGAAGAAAAGTTTGGCAGGGCCAGGAAAAAAGTTCAAATCATATCTCGGCCCTGCCTGACTGAATTTCTATATAGTTTTTTACATCGATATAACAGTCAAATAATCTGAATTAAAAAAGTCCCCAATCTGGCAACACTGCAAAAATCGTTAAATAAAAAAGGTACAAGCTGGGAACGTCTTTTTTGATTATTTTACATTAATTTTGTTTTTGGCAAATTTGAAAAAATATTTATTTTTAAAATGTGACTTAAAAAAAATAAGTTACATCATTTTTTAAATAAATATTTTTAATAATTTTAAAATTAATATTTTTAAAACATTTTTGAAACGAAAATAAAATTCTACTTTCCACTTTAACTAAATGATAAAAATTTGAAATCCGACTATTAATGTTTCGAGTTATAACGATTTTAACTTACCCCACTTAAAACTAGTATGTTGTGGCCATCACAAAACTTTCTTCTATATAAATCACGTCAATTAAATCATTTAAATAGTATAAGAAATTACATCAATTTAGAACCAATTCGTATCAAAGTATACCTGAATTCGAAGTTTGGTGAAAATTCGTGTATTAGTTATTGAGATAGAGCTGTAGGAGAAATTCTGAAAAATTCAGCATAGCAGCGCCACTTGTTGAGCGATTTGCACCAAAACTCAAACAGCACTAATTCATATTAAGGTATACCGGAATCTGAAGTTTGAGGAAAATCGGTGCATTAGTTCTGAAGCTAGAGCTATTGTGGAAATCACAAAAAATGCAGCACAGCAGCGCCACCTGCTGAGCGATTTACACGAAAAGGTACAAAACATCATTTCATGTCAAGGACTAACTGAATCTGAAGTTTGATGAAAATCCGTGCATTAGTTCTGGACATTGAGCTATTGTGGAAATCGTGAAAAATGTTGCATAGCAGCGCCACCTGTTGAGCGATTTACACCAAAACGTAAACAGAACTAATTCATATCCAGGTATACCTGAATCTGAAGTTTGTTGAAAACCCAAGTATTAGTTCTTGAGATAGAGCTATTGCGGAAATCTCAAAAATGCAGCATAGCAGCGCCACCTGATGAGCGATTTACACCACAAGGGGCAAAACGTCAATTCATGTCAAGCACTAACTGAATCTGAAGTTTGATGAAAATCCGTGCATTATTTCTTGAGATTGAGCCATTACGAAAATCGTGTAAATGCTCCAAAATGCAGCATAGCAGCGCCATCTGTTGGGCGATTTGCACCAAAACGTTACCAGCACCAATTCATACTAAGGATTAACATAATCTGAAGTTTTATAAAAATCCGTGTATTAGTTCTTGAGATAGAGCTTTTGCGGAAATCCTGAAAAATGCTACATAGCAGCGCCACCTGCCGGCCGATTTACACCAAAAACTAATCAGCACCAATCTATATCAGGGACTACCTGAATATAAATTTTTATTAAATTCCGTGCATTAGTTCTTGAGATAGAGCGCCCACAAAATTAGTGTCACATACAGACAGACAGACGGACGGACAGACAGACAGATAGATAGACAGACAGAGTCACAGACAGACATTTTGTAAAAACATGTTTTTTGGAATCTCTGACCCATAAAACGTATAAATCCGTCGAAAACTGGAATTCGAAAATTTTCATGAAACCAATACTTTCTTCTTGTCAAGATAGAAGAAAATAAAAATACTAATCATTTAAAAAAGATTTTAACTTTATGAGAAATTTTAGGATGTGATTTTGTTTGCAAATTACATGGTTAGCCATCACAAAAAAAGAAAAAAAATCTAAATTCTAACTTAACAAATATATTTGTTACATCGTTAATAGAACTCTTAACCCTTTAAACCCTGATTCACAGAATTGTGCGGGTGATATACTAAAGTAAAAGAGAATGACTATTTCCTGTTTTTGTGAGATTTAAAACCAAATCTGCACATTTATATGAATTGGCTTCAGATGTTTTGATAAGACACAACTAAGGGGCACAAACTACAATACAGGGTTAGATTTCCTGCTTTTAAAAAAACTATATCATCTGACAGCAATAGACAAAAAGTTTTTACTGTCGTAATTTCTTTTAAATATGATTTTTAGTGTTTGCTTAGATTTAACTTTTATTTTCGTGTACTTTATTTATGATTTTAATTGATTTTGTCTTTGATGAATTTAATTAGGCATTGCCAATGTTGAAAAACAAATGACCCGCACAATTGTGCGGGTCCGGGCTTTACACTTCTAAACTGGGCACAATTACTAATACATATTTTTTTTATTTTTAAGTTATTTTTTTAAACTTATGTTTTTAGCAATTTATTTTTACTTTCTTCTATCTTTACAAGAAGAAAGTATTGGATTCGTGAAAATTTTCGACTCCCGGTTTTCGACGGATTTACACGTTTTAGAATGCCCAGAACACGATTTGATGGTTTTTAGAAAATGTCTGTCTGTGAGTCTGTCTGTCACTCCGTCACTCTGTCACTCTGTCACTCTGTCACTCTGTTTGTGAGTCTGTATGTGACAAAAATTTTGTGGGCGCTCTATCTCAAGAACTAATGCACAGAATTTCACAAAACTTATTATTTAGTTATACCTTGATATAAACTAGACCTGATTAGTTTTTGGTGAAAATCGCCCAACAGGTGGCGCTGCTATGCGGCATTTTTCACGATTTCTGCAATAGCTATATCTCAAGAACTACAGCACGGATTTTCATAAAACTTCAGATTCAGTTTGTTCAGGATATAGTTTGGTGCTGATTACTTTTTTGTAAAAATCGCCCAACAGGTGGCGCTGCTATGCTGCATTATTCATGATTATCGCAATAGCTCTAACTCAAGAAAAAATGCACGAATTTTCATCAAACTTCAGATTTCGTTAGTCCTTGATATAAATTAGTGCTGTTTAATTTTTGGTGTAAATCGCCCAATAGGTGGCGCTGCTGTGCTGCATTTTCACGATTTTCGCAAGAGCTGTATCTCAAGAACTATTGCACGGATTTTCATCAAACTTCAGATTTAGTTAGTCCTTGACATGAATTGACGTGTAAATTAGTGCTGTTTAATTTTTGGTGTAAATCGCTCAACAGGTGGCGCTGCTATGCTGTATTTTTTGCGATTTCCGCAATAGCTTTATCTCAAGAACTAACGCTTAGATTTTCAACAAACTTCAGATTCAGGTGTACCTTGATATCATTTAGTGCTGTTTATTTTTAGTGTAAATCGCTCAACAGGTGGCGCTGCTATGCTACATTTTTCAGAATTCCCGCTGTAGCTCTATCTCAAGAACTAATGCACGAATTTTCATCAAACTTCAAATTCAGATATACTTTGATATGAATTGGTGCTAAATTCATGTAATTTCTTATACTATTTAAATGATTTAATTGACGTGATTTATATAGAAGAAAGTTTTGTGATGGCCACAACATACTAGTTTATTAATTACATTTTTAAATCGGATTAATTTTAAATTAATAGGTTTGTACTATTCAGGATTTCTATTTAAAATTGATAGTATTAGATATATAATATGCACTGCACATGTAACGAACTGTATGTTTCTGCTCTGTGTTATAGATGTCATATATGATTTATAAGTTTTATATGATTTATATGCATATCATGAAATAGATTTTTAAGTTTGATAAATTCATTCCATTTTGTCGACACAGCAAGTAAACCACCAGAAATAAATAATAAATTGTGGAAAATTCAGCAAATGCTCGACAGATTCCGTAGTGTCTGCTTGTATTTTCCAGGAGTTCAGGAAAAATTTTCCATAGATGAGCAGACGATTCCTTTTTTAGGACGTGCTTCAATAAAGCAGTATATAAAAAACAAACCACACTCTGTTGTAACAGTATCACCTGGGATAGTTTTAAATTTTGCAGTATACCAGTGGGAAAGTACAGACCTGGTCCACAAGGATCTGGGCTTAGGAACGGCTGTAGTTCTTACTCTGGTTCAGACCTAGTTTTATGTACTTCGATCGGTATTTCAACAAAATACCACTGCTGGAAAAACTAAAAATAAGAAATTTGAAGTATCAGGCGCAATCCAAACGGAATGAAGGGTATACCATTTGTCAACGGCTCTTAACAGGGGTGCGAGCATTGAGCACGTCTCAGAAAATGAAATTGTAGTGGTCTGTCCAAAAACAAAAATTGTTTCAAACATTTTTATTGCGGCTAATGAGAATTATCTCAATAAACAACCACATTTTTTGCTTAAACTTTTATCTTTAGATATTTGCACACATAATCCCAAACTACACAATTGTGTAGATTTAGCCCTAAAACGGCTGCATTAAGACCGAACCCGCACAATTGTGCGGGTCCTCCCTTGGCATAACCTGACATCGTATTTTTTTAATATCTTTTTTGATAATCAAATACGGTCCTATTGATAAGTGGAAACCACCCAAACTTTCAATTTCTACCAAAAAATCTCCCGGTCTTAAAGGGTTATTGCAACATTGTTTCTTGAATTGCACGCATTTCAATTTGTATCAAATCCCTTAAAACCTGATGAATTATATAAACGGCCATAACTGCGAGTTTTGTAGATATGAAGATACAATTTTTTGCGTTTAATTCAGGAATGGGCAAGGAAAGTTTTCCTAATTGGAATTTTTACTCTACGGGGGCCGTATAAATATTTATTCGGGGGACGTATTTTTTCAAATAGACCCCCATGGAGTTTCAACTTACGTCATCATACTTTGCACGTTTTTTTATGAAACTTTGCAATTGGAAGTATGGGTATAGGGGCTGTAATTAAGGAAATATCCTATTGTTTCGATATCTATCAATCACACTGTGCAGGGTAACTCTAGGATAGATGGCCATAGTTTTAAAGATTGAAATAAAAATTCTTAGAATGCAAATACAAGAAATATTGATGCATATTTAAAATTCTTACACATATACTCATAATATTTTATGCAAAAAATAATAAAATATTGAAAACAGAAAGTGTTAAACAAAATTGAAATTTAAATGGTAGATGGCCATCTCCTCTTAAAGCTGAGGAGAGATGGTCATGCAATACAAGAAAAAAAATTAAATAGAAAAAAATAACACATTTATATAAATAATCATGAAACACATATAGAAATTTGTAAAGATACAGTTATAAGATGGAAAATGAGTGAAGAAAACTCGAATAAAAAAACACTGAAGTATAATTTCAATACTTCACTTTTCGTAAAATCTTACCACATGCTTGACAAAAGTTTTGATAATTTGTAATCGTTTCATGGAACCACTTCAGGTACCTTATGCATTGTATCCAGCCATTCTTTTTGGATGTGATATTATATTATTTTGCACAACCAACATAGTGATCCTAATCCAATTCTATTTACTCGGAATCTGTAGAATCTGATAATATAAATGTGTTTCGTTTTCTTCGCTATTGGAATTGTCGTTTTTTTTCGCGTTATTTGTAGGTTTATTATCATACAGCACGATAGTGCTGTATGATAATAATACAGCACGATCGTGCTGTATAGTAGAGCTCAGCCGCATCTTTTACGTTTTGAAACATGATAAAAAGACAACAACTCAATTACAATCCAAACCAAAAAACATCCAGTGATGTGTAATGGCTTGTTGAAAAGCTCTTAATTTAGCGATGTGCCTTTCGAAGGTTGGGTCAAAAAATATCCAGTATTAAGGGAATGGCACTCATTTAAACTTTACATAGCCTATACTTTCCATAATTTAACATTATAGAAAAATATCTCCTTTTTAATTTTCTAATTAAATCTTTTCTTTTGTGTTGCCACACCCTAAAAAATAGCACAATAATTAAAAAAAAGGGATAATACGCGTAGTTTGTTGTTATAAGCCATTAAAAATTCAGATTTTCCTGATATATTTTTACATTATAAATTGACGTTATTCCAAACAGAAAATGCACATTTTCCCTAAGTATATATAAATTGTAGCTAAATATGTCTTAGTTTTTGAAGTCAAAACAGTTACTATAATATAGGTATTTCAATTACAGAAGGATAATTTAGGAAAAATATAATAAAAAAATAGTTTGCTGATATGACGTCATTTTTAATTTCCCTTTCTAATGGCGTTTCTTTCTGAGTGGAAACTTGATTTTCTGAAATTAATCCTTATTACTATTATCCATAAATGGAAGTTTTATTTTTAAGTCATACGAAAGAAATTTTCGGTAAATGCTAGGTCATTTGGTTTAAATTTCTAAAAATCGCATATTTTCAATTTTTAAATAATTGTGTGGGGCGGAAATGTACTTTCAAATGCAATTTGTTTGAAAACTGTATCTCAATTTACTCATTTTTTATGGCTTTTAATTTAATTTTTAAGCACGATTTCTTTTAAATGTATCTCTATTGCATGCAGGCTCAATTATGGAAGAATAATGACCCATTATCACTTAAAGCAATACAAATAGTTTCAATAATAAAAATATCTCCACCTAATATCCCGTAACAAACTTATAAAATGAACAATGAAATAAATTAAGCAAAACAAAAATTTAACATATATGTGATCGCAAAAATTTCAAACTTTACACCGTTGAATACCAGAGAAGATGTACTTCCAAAATATAATTTGTTTGAAAACTGCCTATCATTTTACGTTTAAAAGTCTTAAGCGCTTTTAAAATTAGTGTTAAAATTTCTAAAAAGCTATAAGCAAAACCAAAATAGAAAACCAAAAGAGAAAGCTAACCATTTTTTTCGTGAAATAAAGAATAAATAAATAAAAATGAGAATTACAGGAGAAACATAAATAAATGGAAAAAAGATGTTTAGTGTATTTTTAAATTAATTCTCCGTTCTATAACCTTAAATTTTCGACATCTTGCTTTTGCTCATTTTTACCCTTTGAAATTTTTATAATATCAGATAGAAAGAAGGCCTAACTGAGGAATAGAACAGAATTTTACACATTCATCTTCACGAAGCAACTTAATCTAAACTAGAAAAATCGTCTGCTTACAAATTGTCATCTACAAATATTGGATCAAACATTTTTTTTTATTACTAATATTTAACCATGGAGTCTGGGCAAATCAAATTTAAAGAAATATGTCATTTGATAAACATTTATTTTAATTCACAAATCTGAAATTTTTCTTCTAGATTTGCCAAATGACGTAATTTTTATCCAATTTCGTCATAATGATTTCATGTGATTATCAGCAGTTTCTAAATAAAAAGTCAAATCTTAAAAGAACGCAATGCTTTTTATAAAAAAAATTTGGAAATGTGTATTTTAATTTAATAAATTTTTAACCTACATTATAATATTGTTTATTCCTTGAAATTCAGTATTCAATCAAATTTATGTTATAGTTTTGTCGAAATGTATAATAAAACTAGATTTACACTTCCAACAAAAATAATCGTAAGATCTCATGCAATGTAAAATCTATAGATTAAGGACCAAGATGGGACATTTACAGCAAAATCTGTAATGGCGACAGTACTAGCGTCACTACCGACAAGGGGGAAGAATTAACAGGCCTCCGAAATTTACCTATGTTGAAGAGATATGTTTATCCTCTATGCTTTGAATATCTATTTTTTCCTAAAACGAAGCAGGTGTCCAAAGCGCTATAAGTAAGCGTACAAAGTTAATGCTGGAATCTGTCGTAAATTGACACAGCTGCGCCATCTTGTGGATGGAGTGAATAACGCAAATACGCGGGTTTTTTTGTATGACGTCATATATGACAGAATATCTACCATCTGCGCATCTCGTGCGCAGGTCTATTTGAAGATATTTACAATTTAAGAGTTATAAGCGGAAAAGCAGACAAAGCTATTTTAGAGAATACCTGTTAAAATTTTAATCATGAATTTCAAATATTTACTCACTCATGGAAGATGAACCTTATTTACCAGATTTATTGCTAAATATTTTTGTTACAGTTTGTTTTGATGAAAATATGTGTATTAAAAAAAATCGCAATGTCATTTTAATTTCGGGAGAAAAAGCACTAATGCTACGTAAACAGTATTGCCTTTTGCCCCGAAACTAAACTGACATCGCAACTATTTTTTAAATACATATATTTTTATCAAAACAAGCTGTAACAAAAATATTTTGCAATAAATCTGGTAAACAAGGTTAATCTTCCATGAGTGAGTAAATATTTGAAATTCACGATTAAAATTTTAACAGGTATTCTCTAAAATGGCTTTGTCTGCTTTTCCGCCTATAACTCTTAAACTGTAAATATCTTCAAACAGACCTGAATTTTATGCAAGCTATTCAGGCTAAAAGAAAACCATTTTTGTTAATAAAAGTTATAGGCGTAACTTTTAATTCCATGGTTTTTTCCCGGTTTTTTTCCACATTGGAAGAAACTTGCCCACCTTGGGTTTATGTTATTATTTATTAGAAAAAAAAATGTATTTTAAATATAATGAGCGAAAAGCATGTGTTTAAATTGATGTAATATACCAGTATGTATGTATTTTAAATGAAGTTATGTTTTTCAAATGACGAGTATATTTTTAAAATGATGATTTTATATTTTGAATGAAATAAATGCAACATAAACGCTGGTGATGTGGAAAATATTTGACGGTTTGTGAGCTGCTACCGGCTAACATAAAAGTACTTTTTTACACTGTTTATTTAATCTAACCCTGTTGATATATATGAAAAGATAAAAAGATTTAATCGATTTTTCCCTCCCAGATATGCTAGAAAAATAAAAATTATGTACATGGATGTGTTTCTAGTAACAATACAACATTTTAGTATTTTTACAACTTGATTATAAATTAGGAAATTAATTTTACCTTATCTAAACGTAGCTGATAAATCCTTAAACATTCTTTATGGTTGTTACAACTGTACATGCAAGTACAACAATTGAGTAAGTTATGTAACAAACTACGATTTCTAAACTATACCAGCTGTTTGGAAAATTGCAAAAGAGAAATATTTAAAACCTTTAAGCATCTTAAACGTGATTTTCAGCCCTATAATTTTTTTATAAAAAAGTTAAAATATTATTTAGTATATATTATTAAATGTCAGTGATTTTAATACGCTCAATTGGCCCATCTCCGTCGTCCGCAGCCCTTTTTTTCTACTACTTATTCCGACTCTTTTGCAAAAGCCAGATTGAAAAAAAAAAAAAAAAGAATTGAAACAGGACAAAATTAAAAGGGAAATTTGAAATTATTGGCTACCGACCAACAACTGCTACGTCGACCTTATTATTAGTCTATAGTTTTCAGTTATTGGCGATTGTTGTGTGTTTCATAAGCTTTTTTCAAATTTGGAGAATGTTCCGCAATTGGGTTATTTCGATAAAAGTTACTTTCATTTTCTAACCATTATTTAACTTTTATACAGTCACAATTGTATACTGTTTTCTCATTTGACGCCAATCATGGCTATCGGCCCGATTACGGAAAGTTATCCATTTTACCATTGGCGATGACCCCCTGCGAAGAACCGGTGTAAGATAAATAAATGTTTAATTGAGCATACCACGTACTATTTGTAAATATTTTATATTTTATTCAATTTTTGAAGTTTCTTCTATACTTTGAATGCTTTCTGCAATGTTATTCACCTGTGCGAAGTGCAGGTATCCCATGAAAACTATTTTTCCCGGATATGACACAATGACCGACATATTTCTAAATTTTAAAAAAAAGTAATTTGTCGATTTTAGGAATTTTTTGTCTAAAATTCTCAAAATATTTAAAACTATAAATAATCAGTTATTGCTGGTTTAATAGTACAAGAATTACTGCTTGCATTTTAAATTAAAGTGGATCCTAATGTAAAATTAAATGAGTTTTAAATGGAATGAATGAAA
The DNA here is from genome assembly GCA_963932465.1 of Maratus speciosus. Lineage (NCBI taxonomy): Eukaryota > Metazoa > Arthropoda > Arachnida > Araneae > Salticidae > Maratus > Maratus speciosus. Next base: position 28,000,883 of record OZ010786.1, read on the forward strand.
TGCTTCTATTTTAAATATTATAAATACAATTCGATCAAGAGAATATTTGGCAAATTATCGCCTGCGCCCGGTAAATAAAAAATATGCCTTAAAATTAATTAAATAATTTATACTTAAACTCTAAGCGTAATGAAACGTTTAATTCTCATTGGAAATACACATGTTTATGTAATTTTTATAACTTTATCTTATCAGGAATTGAATTAAAAACGCTGCAGTAAAATTCTATCTTAACATACATTAACTAATTTTTATATGTCCTTGTTCATTGAATTACTAGAACGTATTAAAATCACTGACATTTAATAATATACATTAAATAATATTTTAACTTTTTTATAAATTATAATAAAACACAAAACTAACCTGTTTTTCTCTTTTGAGAAGCGAAAAAAACTGAGTTCTCTCATATAGAGAGTTATTTTTGCAGTTTTGAAAACTGCAATAATTAAAACGCCGACGTGGCATTTTCCCAAATAATATAAGTTCTTAAAAGAACTCATTTTGTTTAAATAACTAACTTCAATTAATAAATTAAATAAATCGAATTATATCTATACTTCCAATAATTAAGTACTGCAGACGACAAACGAATAAAATCAGGGCTGCGCGTGCGCATAGTTATTTCATAGATATCGAACTTGTAGATCATCCATAAAGGGGAAAGAAGTTAATAATCCTCTTGTAGTTCACTCCGTCCGCTAGGTGGCGTATGACCTTGATTGACGTGACCTCGCCTTTAATCTTGCGGATACCTCTCCCATTTAAGATAGGACGCTTACTTATATCGCTTTGCAGGTGTCAGACGATATTCTATTCATGCTTGCTTTATTTATTTAGCTGCTTTTTTTTTTTTTTTACCGTACTTGTATTGGTCGTCTTTAACTTAAAAAGTGATAATTAGAGTAATAATATAAAAGAAAACCACTAGAAAATTCTGTCAATAACGTAAATATGTAAGTTTATGAGATTAAATTGTAAAAAATCAAATTCAGGTATTGTGTTAATTTATTCATATCGAATAAAACTTTATTGAGTGTCATGTCAGTACCTCTATTTATTTTTAGCTGTTAGATTTATATAATTCTAGAAATTTGCCGAAATGAATTTTCTCCCATCTGTAATTTTATTATTATTTCTTATCTGTTAATATTATAAATATTATTGAATTGATTGTACGTTATTTACATTAAAAGTAATATTTTTATTTTATCCGTCAGAAAGGGAAAATGCGTAAATTTTAAAAGATTGTTGTAACGATTGTTTAATACGTTAAACTTCATAAATTAATAAAACTTAGGCTATAAAAATTTTGCTACCGAATGAGAATATTTATGGATTTGTAGAGTGCAATACTTCGTATATTTTTATATTACATCATTACTTTATGTAGCTTTAAATCCAATTATATCATATGTACTTCATATATAGCATTCAAAACGAAATTTTTACCCTGTTTTTCATTGCACTTATATCGTTCACTCATCATGTAAAAAAAAAAAAAAAAAAAAAAAAAAAAAAAAAAAAAAAAAAAAAAAAATCATATATCCGTGCTTGAAGATAGAATAGATATTAGATATATAAAATAGAATATCTATTCTATGCTCATGTATCGGTGTAAGATTCTATTGAAAACGTAAACATGAAACATTAAAAAAGAAAGATTACAATAAGGTCATCATAAAGCTCAATCCAATCATCAATCGCTCAATCAAACTATCCAATATGAAAATAGTCCTTTTATCAGAAAGACAAAAACTGTTTCAGTTATGGATTTAAATTTAGCACAATCGATATATGTTTTAAAGTTTACTATAGCATATGTTTTCTATTGTTAATGGAATGTGAGAATTTTTAGTTCATTTACATGGACACTCAAAAAAATCCCGTTACATGACATTCTATATGGAAAAAGAGCGGTGTCTTTTAGTGTTTTTACGATATTTAAAACATAATGAAATTAATATGGATTTATCAAGTGTGTTGAAACATGTTTTATGCAGATCACGGTGTGCAAGCCATTTATTATTATTTATAAGTTCATACAAAAGAATTTCGTTGTATAATGGTTTATAGTAAAAGAAAAAAAAGTTTCAAGCATATTTTAATAATGTTAAAATATTCCAAACCAAGTGAAATAGATTTGAATTACAATTTGCTTACTGTAGAATATGACATGTATGATAGTTATCGTTAATTTACAGGGACACATAAAAAACACGGTTACATTGCTTTCTATTAGCGATAGTTGTTTGAAGTGCGTTTTAAATATTTGAATACTACGTGGTGCGCATAAATTCTATAGATCACATACAGGGCTATACAAAAGAATTTGTAAGCATTACTTTGTATGGGCGTGAATTTGTTAAAGGAGGTTTTTAATTGAGTCATGCAATTTCATTCTTTTATTTATTTTTACTATACTAAAATATGTTAGTAGAAATTCCTAATATGCAGGGCCAGCAAAGTACTGAAAACATTGCCGGCTATGACTGTTATATCTGGAAGTGTGTTTATAACATTTTTTTTGCCTGAATTGAATTTTACCATATTACGTAACATGTATAAAAATCTGTAGATAATATACAGGGCTATACAAGAAGTTCCAGTATATTTCCGTTTATTGGCGGAAATTTCTATAGGTTGAAAAGGTAAATTGCATTACGCGTTTTCTAATTAAACTAAATTGTCGCATACTATCTAGATTATATACAAATCTATGGATCATCTACAGGACTTCATAAACTGATTCGAGTAATTTTTTCTGTCTGTGGAAGGTAATTTTTTTTAGAGAATTATTTTGTGCAGCACTGTATACGAGGTATAGAATTTTTATACAACATGAAAAAAGTAGTTAAATTTAAAAGCGCATACCAAAATTTAAAAACGCACTTCCAGCAATTACTGCTCAAAGAGAGTACTGTAACACATTTCTTTTGTGTGACCCTGTAAATGAACGACAAATGCTATGAAGGCATTCCTTAGGCTGTCATAATATTCTTGTAATGAAATTCAGTGATTTATACCAGTTTTAACACATTCGAAATAGCGTAATGTCATTAAAATTCTCTCCAAACGATTTTCCCCATACACCATAATGTAATGAAAATATTTTGAGTGCCCCTTTAAATGAACTATCAATGTTACACACATCATATGCAATACCGAACATGCCATTCTAAGCACAATTAATATTTTTCAATTGCATGAAAATACGAGTATATTTACGAACGTTAAAGCACGGTGAGACGTCAGAAAAGTATCATTCCCCACGTTCGGGAGAACATTTGCAATTATTATATTAAAAGAGCATATTATGAATTTTTTCCAAATTTTCTTCAAAGTCAAAAGTCATTAGTTCCAACCTTTTTTAATGGGGGATTAAATAAATCAAAAATTTCTATTCGAAAATAGTGGTAGAAAGCGGGCCATGAGTTTCTTAGAATAAAACAGTGCGAAGATTACTATTTATGATTACGAGTATGAAGTGCCTGTTGTTGCCCGCCGCATTATTTGAGATATTTTTGTTTTCTTATATTTTATAGAGTTAACAGAATGTTTAAAAATAAGCTTTTTCCTTTATAAATTTATTGTATATTCGTTATTAAAATTATTAAAGAAATTCTTAAGAGTTTTATATTGAATATGTAAATACCAAATGTTTTACAAATTAAACTAGTGGATACGACACATTTGCTACTATGAAACGTGAATCTGGAAAAGCACAAAATTTTTATAAGTCAAACTATCCAATATGGCATATTCCCTACTATGGAATGGCGAACCTGGGAAAAACACAAAATTTTTACAAGTCAAACTATCCAATGTGGCATATTGGATAGTTTGAAGCTGTAAAAGTTCAACAAAGCTAAAAACGTACAAATAAGCATACTATATCAAACTATCCAATGGGATTTTTTGGCGAGTAAAATTATTCAAATGATTTATCTCAATAGTATGGTTAAATAGGATATAAAACAGCACCCGAAAAATATAATAATTGTTTACTGCTGCTTGACGCTGATTTTGAATCCACAATTAAAACAGTTTTTTTGCTCTCCTGAAAAGTGGCCATTTTCACATTGGATAGTTTGACGTGGTACCGACGATATGACAACTAGTTTTATTAAAACATTCGGACAATAAAAAATTTTTCGTTACTCCATGTATTCATTTTATTTTTTATTAAAACAATTATAAAACGATAAGCGTGACATATTTTACGATGAAGTTAATACAGGATATTTTTAAAAATGTTGATATTCGAGATGAAGCTATTGTCTGCCTAAATAAATATATTTTTGTTGTGTATAAAGAAATAGTATTGTGAAATATTATTATGAATTATATTCAAAATTACAGAGTTTTGAGAACTATTTTATGAAATCAATACAAATATACTAAAAACAAAATCGCAAATAAATATCATACAAAAAAAAAACCCGGATTTTAAACTACATACATGAAATTGTAAGGGTCTCTTAGCACTGAACTAAACATTGTCATTTTTGAATCAGCGAAAAATGAGATTAAATCTTAATTTTTTCTTAATAATAGAAAATATTTTCAGTTCAAAAACAGTAAAGTAAATTTTTTTGCATGGTTACGATTAAATAATAATTAAAGACAAAAGGGATTCGCGTTTAAAAAATAGCAAGTCACGATGTTTGGCACGGCTTCTAAAAAAACATTTGGTACTTTTCCACTATAGGGGCCTTGCGTTTTTTTTAAAAGCTTATGCAATTCAGGCGTGGGAAATTGAGATTTGTTGCCAAGTGATATAAAAAGTTGTGAAAACAAAATTGATAGACTATTTTCTTTAGTTATATATGTATTTTAAATATACGTCTATTATTAATGTTTTTACGTACAAATTACTTCTATTTAAATATAAAATTAGATAAATGGCACTTTATGTTAAATAGATTGTATAAACCTTGAAAAAAAAACTGCTTGTGTATATAAAATGAAACAGTGAATAGGTTGCCAGAAAATATGTTGCCAAATTTCCTTCTCCCCAGGGTTATTTTCTCTATTTCGTTAAGATCCCTATACTGGAAAAGTACCAAAATATCCTTGCTTGGATTGAAATAAATGGCGCAATAGCATACATTTTAGTATACAGTTGGTATAACATAAAAGTAGCGAAAGGTCTCCAGTAAACTTTGTCCTTAATTACGCCAATTCCGTGTAAATTGGAATGTTGAAGAGGTTCGCTTTAAAAACACAGAATCAATTTATCCTTTTTTAGGTGCGTTCGTAATTATATAAATACGTAGCACCTATAGTCGTCGTTCAGTCCGTCTGTCTGTCTGTCCGTCTGCATATAACAGAGCAAAAACTACTCAGCCGAATGGTCTGAAATTTTAAATATATGATTGTTGCAAAATTTGTCGAACCGTTTCAAGTTTTATGAAAATCGGATGTATTGTTTAATTACAGGGACATTCAAAATTTTTCTTTACATTATGGCCAATGGGAAAAAATTATTGCAAGTGCATTTTAATGATGTTACAGTCTTCCAAATGGTCTGAAATTTTAAATATATAATTGTTGCAAAATTTTGTCGAGCCATTTCAGATTTTATGAAAATTGGATGTATAGTTTAATTACAGGGACGGTCCATTAAATTTTTTTATTGTTGGCATGCCATGATCACTTAAGTATAGGGGAAATTTGGCACGTGGACGTGAAAAGGTTCGTCATCCCTGGTCTAAGAGCCTATCAACGTTTTCGTCACTTGATTTTTGCAAGGCTCATTTTTCTATATGCTTTTCCGTTTTATGGCATAGTACTTATGCGGACGGTCTGGCTGGCGGGAGACGTTGCGTTTACCTGCGGGAAAAGGGGTTGTGCTGGTGAAAAAACTTCAAAATTACATCATGAAACACTTCCGACCTTCCTTGTACCTTTTAAGGCCAAGGTTGAGAAAGGTTGTATGAAGGAATGTCTTTACTTTGTTGGCTATAAAAGTAGAAATATGGCTTTTTGGGATTAAATAATCCCGCGCGTGTACAAACGTTTCATTTCGATATGTTCTTTCGTTACGGGATAGCACACACTAAAATAATTTTACTGAAAGCGTAACATAAAAGCTAGCTGTATATGTTGATAAAAGTATATTAAATGTAATTAATGTAAACTTTATAAAATAATTCAAGTTTTAAGAGGTAAAATAAATCGTTGCTTATGTTCTATATATATATATAAATATAACGCGATTTTTACAGAAACTGTTGCAAAATCGGAAAATAAATGTGAAACGCTTGATTTTTCCCTAAAACGAAGTAGTACTGATGCATTTTACAATATAGAGTAGTAGACTTTCTTTTAAACCGCATTTAGCCAAAAATATAATGGGAGACAAAATGAGGTGAGATTTACCCCCACGTGTGTGGTAACGTTACAAAAATAGGTGCGTGTGCTTACGGTTAAGCTAATTATGCGTTAAACAACGCCCGGTTACATGCGCCAATTATCTGTAGACTCAATTATGTAATTTATCCGTACCAAATACGCCAATTGTCTGTAGACTCGATTAAGTAATTTATCTCCTTAATTAATGCACATTTTACAAAGGACACCAACTTTCGAATTTTCCTGATTTTTTTTTTTTTTTTTTTTTTTTTTTTTTTTTTTTTTTTTTTTTAATTTTATCAATGATTACAGTTAGATGTAAATAGGTTACTCATTGTTGCTGTATTTTAGTTTGACCTACGAAATATTGTTATAAATATCCAATATTAGCAATATTTCTGATATTATTTACAGGTGTCTTGTATAATATTTTCAATCACTTTTGATCATTTTTCCGCATTCAGTCGTTTTTAGACTTTTTTTAATTTTAAATTCCCATTAAGTCCCAGAAACAGAATTATTCTCTTTTTAGAGTTTTTTCGCAGCTTTAATTTATTTCGTATAATTGTTTCTTACCCTAGCTTTTTGTGTGTTTGAGGAGTTGACCTAGGATACTGCATAGACCCTTAAACAAGAGGAGAGAGGTGCGTAGCAGAAAAATTCAAGAGATCACACAATGTATAAAACTTAAAGTTATATCACACGACAGTCGTTCGCCAAACATTTTCCCAACAGAACATTTTAGTCAGCAAAAGTTGCTTGGCCTTGATGAAGGGGAGAATTTAGCTGGCTATTCCTGCTCGTCGAACTTTTCCGGCATTGCACGGGAAAAGTTGGATATTAACTCACTGGTGGATCAACTAAGCCAATAGGAACGAAACTAGTAAGACAAGATTTATATTAATGGATAGCAGGAAGATATGCAAACGTATCAAGTAATTCTTCCAGATCAATACATAATAAACGTTAACGCTATAACCCTACAAAACGTCTGAAGAACCTGTTTACCGAACATACAACAATCTATTAAAACATGTTTCCTAAAATATTGGGGAAAATGTTTATTGTTCATCGTTCTCCGTCTGATACGGCCATAGTCTAAGGACTAGTCTGACGGCCAGTTCTGAGTAAAGTATAGGTCAATATCCCCATATGGGGGTTAGCAATAAGTATGGGGTCATCAGAGCTCTGAAAATACGCTGGTCAACCAATGTTTCTGTTTGGGAAAATTGGTTGGGCCAGTTGATTGAGGTCATTGGTTGTTTAGTTGGGGCGGTTGTTTGGTTAGTTGAAATTGGTTTATTAAGTTCCTGAAAGGATCTGAAAAAGGTGTGAAATGATATAAAAAACTGTTGGAACCAGAGGGAGAAGTAAAGCTCGATATAAAAAAGTTACAGTAAAAAATTGGCAAATAGTTTCAGTCTAAAAGAGTAAGTAGTGCGTAGAAAAGTAATGGAACCAGATTATCTGTAAAGCTCATGAAATTACCCAAATTTTTGATGATAGCTGAAAATGTGAATTGAGCTTTACTGGTGCCTTATATTCAGAATCATATTATCCACTCAAAATGAGTACTGGTTATAGTAAACAGAATGTGTAGTTATGTACTAAAAAATTTCAGTCAGGCCCAGAATTGTGAACATGATTGCGTCAAGTCAAGCTAAACTCCACAAAGCTAAATGAATGTAAACCATGAAGTAATATTTTATGTATAACATTAGTATAGTCTGGTTGTTAAGGAATTGTTGTTATTAACATTTCTGACATAACAGATCTAATGTAATAATTTTTATTTCATGTAATCACTGTGAAAACGGAACCTTATGCCAATGGACTTGAGCGAAACAAGTAGTTAGCATATGGTTGAATCGTACATGCTTAGGGTTTTGGGATTACTTTGGGCTTTGATCTTACAGGCTTATCAGTAATCCCTGGAATTGAATTTGTTCCATACTTCGTGCTGAACGATCTCTGAGATGTTCTCGCTTATAACCAAATCAACCTCTAATCATTTCTTATGAACCCAAATTTTTAAACTGATTATGAATGATTGTAATTCAGAAAGAGTTGATGTGTCTTCATGAAATGCCGTTACTTCCCTCATTGATATTAAGGCACCAGTAAAGCTCAGTCCACATTTTCAGCTATCAACAAAAATTTGGGAAATTTCATGAGCTTTACACATAATCTGATTCCATTACTTTTCTACGCACTACTTACTCTTTTAGACTGAAACTATTTGCCAATTTTTTACTGTAACTTTTTTTTATCGAGCTTTACTTCTCTCTCTGGTTCCAACAGTTTTTTATATCATGTTAATTTAGTTTATTTATCAACTTTATCAGTTTCTGTTATGAAAGTTTCCGACATTTTGCAGTATTTTCTGAAACAAATGAATCGTTAGGTCTTATTATTTTATTATTATTATTATTATTATTATTAAAATATTCATTTTAGTTAAAATTTAAATAATTATATCAATTAATATATTTATAAACGTAAACTTCATATATTTATTTTAAATTTAATTATATTTAGTTAAAATCATCATTAAGTATAATGTTGAAATATTGATTAAAGGTGGCCATCTCTCCTCGATTTCATCTGTCCATTTCTCCTGAAATTGAAGGACTAATGATCGTCCAATTTAAAACATCAATAGACATTGTGCGTCTTTGTTTTAGTCTTGGAAGTAAAGATTAGATTATATACGTGCATTAAAAGTTCACATAGTAAAAAGTATACATAACGTACGTATTGCAAAACATTTAGATACCTAAGTCAAAAAAAAATATTGAACCACCTATTTAATTTACATTAAATTACACTATTTTTTTTATAATAAAGTAAAACAACTGCACGTCGCACTAAATAAACTGGTTGAACTATTTCATACGAACAATGTTTATATTGCAATCTATGATCACGTTTTGGAGCTATTTAGACTAGCCATCTCTCCTCTATGGTCATCTACCCTAGAGTTACCCTATATATAAGTTGTGTAAAGAATTGAGTACCAAAAGTATGAAATCATACATTACTCGCATCAACGTATTATGGTCTATGTAATGAAAACGCCAACAATTACATTAGACGCACTAGAAAAATGCATAACAATCTCCTTGGGGGATAGCGACTTCTCAGTAAAAGCAATTTATGTTTTTCTTTTTTAAAGTGTAAAAAAAGTAACTGGTTCGTAGCTATTTTTCTAAATAATTTTTTAATTCATATTTTAAGTGACATGCGGTTGCGGGTACGGGATAAGAAAATCTTGGTTAAAATATTTTTTAAATATTTCAAATTTACATAAAAAACACTTTCTTTTTAATTTTAATATTTGTAAAGGATTCATAATTATACTTTCATGAATTTAAAATTAACGCAGACAGATTTTATTATCTAGAAAAAAAATATATAAAATTTAATAACTCAACGGTCGCTTCTAGTTTCAAATTTGCATTATAAAAAAATATTTCTCCCAACCATCATGATGTTCATATGTACATTATAAATAATTAAATTTAATTTTATCTTTCTTTCGAAGTTTCTATTTTATAGCCAAAAAAAAAAAAAAATAATAATCACATTTAAGGACAAAGATACCTTCTTAAGTTGAAAAAACAAAGACAGTGGCATTAAAATTCATAAAACAACACTCTTTGCTTTAGACAGCTTTAAATTGAAAGTAAAAAAAAAAAAAAGTTTCTTTAGTTTACTCTGAAAACTCATTTATAACTTTTGATATAATAAAAGACGATCGTTAATAATCCACTTAAAGCGAAACGGAGCAGATTAACAAAAAACTATATCTTGAGAGAAGGTGTAATTTACTAAAATAAAAATGTCAAAATCTCGGAGATTTAAATTTGTTTGTTGTTTTTCATTGTCTTATCATTTTTGACATAGAACACATAGTTGAAACATATAGTTTTCACATAGTTGAAAAGTATTTGCCAATATAGTTTCTCTGTTGTCTGTTCTCGTAATAACTCGCGTAAATATAATCGCATTTCCATGCAGTTGATATATGTTAATGTTGTTTACCATGTCATGTTCGGTATTGAATATGAAGTTATTACAGCATTAATAGTTCATTTACAGGTGCAAATAAAAAAATTCTGTTAAATTATTGGAAATGAGGGGGACGGAAATGCTTTGCAGTGTATTAGGTAGCTTTCTTTACAAAAAGCTACCTATTGCAGCCGTTCGGAGGAAAGCGATTAAAAAAAATTTTGGTATATTTTCATCGATCATGACCCCCAGACCCCGAAACCACCCTCCGTTCAAAATTGATATATATATATATATATCTGACCTATGTCACACTGTCACTCTCGTATTTATGAACCGATTTGGATGTAATTCCGTGTGTACATAGTACATACCAATGTCTCGACCGAGTTCGTTGGCCAGCTTCATCCGCCATTTAGAAATTTTAGAAAAATTTAAAATTTGAAATGTGGTACCAAAAAATTGAAAATGGAAAAGTATTTTTTTCTTATGTATTTGACCTTTATACAAAGACTCCGTAGCAGTTTTTGTTTCGTCTATATCTTAAAAAATGGCTGAGTTATAGCATTTTGAATTTCTAGGAAGCTGACATTTTGAAACGTCCTGAATTTTGTCACGCGATAAAAGGCGTATTTATGAACCGATTTGGATGTAACTTCGTTTATACATAGTACAGATCAATGTCTCGAACGAGTTCGTTGGCCAGCTTCATCCGCCATCTTGTTTAAAAATGGCGGCCATTTAAAATTTTAAGAAAAATTTAAATTTGAAATGTGGTAGCAAAAAATTGAAAATTGAAAAAATATTTTTTTCTTATGTGTTTGACCTTGATAAAATGATTCGGGAGCAGTTTTTGTTTCGTCCATATTTTAAAAAATGGCTGAGTTATAGCATTTTGAATTTCTAGCGTGGCTGACATTTTGAAACGTCCTGATTTTTGCCACGTGATAACAGACGTATTTATGAACCGATTTGGATGTACCTTGGTGTGTACATAGTATATACAAATAACTCAACCGAGTTCGTTGACCAGCTTCATTCGCCATCTCGTTTCAAAATGGTGGCCATTTAAAAAAAAAAAATTAAATAAATTTAAAATGAGATACCAAAAAATTGGAAAATGAAAAAGATTTTTTTTTTGTATGTGTTTGACCTTAATACAAAGATTCCGGAACAGGTTTTGTTTCGTCTACATCTAAAAAAATGGCCGAGTTATAACATTTTGAATTTCTATTGTGGCTGACATTTTAAAACGACCTGATTTTTGTCACGCGATAACAGGCGTATTTATGAACCGATTTGAATGTAACTTGGTCTGTACATAGTACATACCAATGTCTCGACCGAGTGCGTTAGCCAGCTTCATTCGCCATCTTATTTCAAAAGGGTTGCCATTTTAAAAAAAATGTAATTTAAAATTTATAATGGGGTATTAAAAAATTGGAAAATGAAAAAGATTTTTTTTATGCGTTTGGCCTTGATACAAAGATTCTGGAGCAGTTTTTGTTTCTGAAAATTTGTTCTTTTGTTTATATCTTAAAAAGTGGTTGAATTATAGCACTTTGAATTTCTATCATGGCTAACACTTTGAAACGATCTTGTATTTGTCACGCGATAACACACGTGTTCGCCTATTTCGATGGAAGAAGGCATGTGGATAGTATACATCATTATCTCGACCAAGTTCGCTGGCCAGCTTCATCAGCCATCGTGTTTCAAAATGGCGGCCATTAAATTAAAAAATATATATATTTAAAGTGAGGTGCAAAAAAATTAGAAATTGAAAAAGGTTTCTTTCTTAAGTATTTCACCTTGATAGAAGGATTCAGGAGCATTTTTTGTTTGTCTTTATCTTAAAAAATGGCTCAGATATAGCAGTTTCAATTTCTAAAGTGGGTGACATTTTGAAAAATCTGATCTTTTGCCTGCGACAGCACTCGTATATATCAACCGATTCCGATATGAGTGAGCATGTGCACAGCAATTACTAAGGTCTCGACCAAGTTCACTGGTTAGCCTCATCTATCATGTTGTCTTAAAATGGCAGGCACTTTAAGAAATCGCCGAATTTGGCAGCCAAATATAAGTGACTTTAAATAAAAGCAGCTTGGATAAAGCTGACTAATTTCGCGAAATTCTCATTCATAATGATTTAGTATTGATAAAAATTAGTATTGAATCTCCTACATTCGGTTTCCACTTAATTGAGCTTCGTGTGCTTGAATAATATAAGTTGGCTTTTTAAAAATAAGGAATATGAAAGCTACCTCTTCCTCCCGGCACTGGCCGGAAGGACTTTTTTAATGACATTACGCTCTTTCGAATGTATTGAAATTTTTATAAATCACTGAATTTCACTACAAGATGGTTACTATATAATAGGGCATTCATAGCGTTTATCGCTCATTTACAGAGACACACAAAATAAATCGGTTACTGTACTGTCTTTGAGCAATAATTGCTGAAGTGCGTTTTTAATTTCGGTATGCGTTTTTAATTTTAACAATGTTTTTGCATTTTACTTGTTTTGCATAAATTCTATATCTTGCGTACACGGCTGCAGAAAGGAATTAACGCATCATTCTATTTATTAGCGGAAACTGCTGAAAGTGAATTTTCAACTGTAGTGTGTATTTTCTTACTGAAATAAATTTTTTGCATGCACGTATTTTATCGATACAAATCTATGGTATATGAAGGGCTGCCCAAAGAATTTGGATAATTTTCCGCCTGTAGCTGGGAATTGCTGAAATTGGGTTTTCAAAAATGATATGTGATTCCAAATGGTTCTAATAGGCATCCTATTTCACCTTATTAAACATTGAAGTTTTGTTACTTTATTCTGAATGTGTTTCACAATCTATGTTGGACACATGATTCTTTTTTTCTTGTTTTCTTTTAAGGGCAGTTGGAAGTTATTATTTTGAATCCTTAGTTTCTTTTCCCTTTCGAATGGTATAGTACTTCTGTTTCTACGATAGTGAGAAGTACAATTTTTTTTTTCAGTAATTCAGTTTATGTACATCATACATTGCATACATAAACTTTAAATTCAATTTTTTCAAAATGTTGTTTTTTTAACTTTATGAAGATGCTTTAGGACCGGTTATTTATAATGGGTAAAAGTTGAATTTTTGAAAAACATAATCTATCTTGAGTAAGAAATGATAAGTAATTGTAAATGTAAACCCATAAGCGATGCGAATAAATAATCCAAGGTGATCGTTTCATGAAAAAGTTAACCAAGCAACAATTCAGAAATCAGGTTTCCGTGGAAAATTATTTTATTTTTCAAAAGAAGAGGACAATAGATGGAATAATTAGTGCCCCTCCCCCATACTCAGCAAAACTCTTTAGCTGTTACTAGTAACAAGATCATAGATGAAGTGTCTTCAATTCACGTGATTTAATAACATCAAGAATACATCTGTCCTGAGCCAATACGCCAGTCATAAAATTTTTGCTAGACTGGGACAGAAACCACATTTGGTTATCAATTAAAAAGTGAAATAAAAAGGCAAACCTAATAGTACTTACAGAAGTATAACACCAAGAATAATTAATGACCCATATCTACATGCAGGCAGACATGAAAATGTAATTTATGGGCCATTTAATGCTTATAACAGGCACCAGAAAGCTTAAATTAAATTTATGATCTTTAGATTACAAAAACAGATTTCTAAGAAGCAGCGTTTTTCTAATAAAATATTAATAAAGAATAATTATGCGAGGATAACGATTGGGCTTAAATTAGACATAAAGAGAAATGATTTTTTGAATATCTTTTAACAGAAGTAGGAAAAATAAATACACAAAAAGGATTAATTTTGAATGAAAATATAGCACAAATATATGGCCTCGCCATAAACTTCTATGTTCCTTTTTATAGAAACTACTACATATTATTGTTTGTAATCTTGCCCGAATATTTTACGCATATGCCTAATCAATATGGAGTGAATTTTTGTGACTAACATATGTACAAAATTTTTATTAAAAACTTTCCTCTGAAAAAATGTAACTTTTCTGTTGTTTAAAAGTGGTTTTTATTCCAGATTTAAAAAAAGAGTGAGTAGAGAATATTTGTTTATAAATTTGACTTCACTATATTAAAATTTATTTAATTTATGTTTAGAAAAATTTCAAATTAATATTTTTGGCAGTTTTTGAATTGGTACATTAATTTAACTTGGTAGGTATAGGGACTTCCTATTGCCCTGAAATAGATTATTTATTAGCCCCTGATATGCTATTTATTTCGGGGCCAGCAATTAAAGTGTCGTCTCTAAAAAATAAATTTCCGTTTCATAAGCCAGCCGCAAAACGAAGCACATGTATCATTGTATGGGATAATCACAACTGCAACATTTAAACTTCTAAGCATCGCACATTGTCAATTTTTATATCGTTGTATAGGGGGGGGGGGGGAGGAAAGTACTTTTAAATGCAATGTGATTGAAAATTCCGTCTCAATTCATTTTTAAGATATTAATTATTTTGCAGTTTTTAGCGCCATTTTTTTTTTTAATTTGGCCACAGAAGTACTCCATTTCTGTAGAAAGTAAAGTAAAAATAGTTGGAAAATAGTCGATTACCTATACTTTTTTGTTGCCATTTTCCCATAACAACTGAAAAAAAATGTAATTAAGATACGTGCTATTTTAAAAAAATATAAATGAATGGTTTCTGATAAAACATGGAGTTATTATAAACTAAATTTCATTTTAAGTATCTATATTAATATTACAAACAAATCTAATGATTCATACGCCTTCATGAAGGTATATGAATCATTAGATAGTATTTTTTTTATCGAGTTTCTTAAATGACGACAACGTTTTTTGCTGCATTTGTGTATTATTCTGCCATAGTGACGTCCTATGCATACTTTTCTGTAGATGTCATTTAAGACTGGATTGTTAATATGGAATTCTTAAGCGGATGCGAATGACGTCATTTTATATAAAATAAAAGGGTGTTTTTTAAGTCTTAAAACTGAAATATATTTTCTACAATCTATATTTATATACATATTTTTTTCCCTTTGGGACGATACTAAATTCTGAAAAAAGCAGAATTCCTGTTTTCTGGTTTTTTATCTCATCACCACACTATTTATGCACTTAATAAAATTTTCTTATAAAAAATGACAGAGAATTCAGTTGTTAATTCTTAAGCAGAAATTTACAAAATTTTTTATATATATATAAACTTGGTTTATGGCGCCAGATGCCGCCAACCGAAGAATCTACAAGAGTCTTTTTCCATTTTTTTCCGGTCAATGGTCCATTCCTCTTCCAGACCTCTATCCCTCATTGCCTTTGAAATATCATCCATCCAGTTCGTTCGCGGTCTTCCCATTTTCATTTTGTGTTTCTTTCATAATTGAATGTGATTTTGGGTAGTCTTTCATCATTCATTCTTTTGACATGACCATACCAGTTTAATTGCTTTTTTTTAATATCATCTAGTATGGTTCCCTTTATTTTCATCATTTCCTTGATTCTGTCATTTCTTATTCTTTCTATTCTTGATATCCTGCATGATCAACATAGGGCGTCCATTTCTACTGCCGCTAATTTCTTTCTTTCTGTCCCATAATTTCCTTTTTTTTAAGGTGATATTGTAAAATAGCAATACACCCTATTGAGCAAGATAAATAGGTGCGATATGAAAGAGTTGTTACTCTATTCAAAAATGAATTATGTGGATTTAAATGTTTCAGTTTTTATTAAAACACACTAAAAGGTTTTGATTAAGTTTTAAAAAGAATCGTTCATTTCAAATACGTAATCGATTTATTTTGTGGTTTATAAATGTCTTATTTAGTTGATTAGTAAAATACAAGAATGAAATCTGATACTACAAAAGAAAATACCGTGAGCTTAACTGAATGTCGATATTATCGGAAAAGTTTACTCTAAAGATCATTCATCATGGTCTGACACTTGTCGTTACCAATTTTAATTAATTGTCTGACAGAAGAAACTTTTCTAATCACACAGACAATGAATCTGTAAAACTGTTTTAAATGCTTCACGAAATTACTTCATTCTTGTGTTTTATCAGTAACATTTTTTAATGGATAATTCAACAATTACTTGTACTGTTTTCAGTATTTGGATACTAAATCAATTAAATAACTAATCAAGTTCTCTGAACTGGTAAATATTTGAATTTTATAATTGATAAATTTTAACAATATATTTTAAGTAAACGGGACGAACAAAGGTAATTATTGAAAAAAAAAATTGTAGCGTCAGACTGTGTTTATGTCGTATAATATTTACCGCATTGCATGATATGTTAAATATTGCAATGGAATGGATCATATCAAATTATAATATGATATGATTACGATATGAATATAAAATTGTAATGGATCATACCAAATTATAATGGATGCAATATCTCAAAAAGGAATTGAGATGGAATTTTCAAACATATTGCATTTAAAAGTACTTTTTTTCCCCTATACATGTTGGTCGGGAATTTTTTTATTAAATCTGGGTTTTGAAACCACATAAACTACTTCCTTTTTAAAACTTCCTAACATAATTTAAATACGCTTATGAATTCAGTCTGTCTGCCTATGCTCTAACGCATCTAAATATACTCAGATTGATGTATAATTGCTATGAGTTATTGAGGCTTAACACGACATGTTTGGTATTTCAAATAAAGTGAGTAGCATTTATAGTTCGTTTACGGGGACACTTAAAAGAATCCTGTTATAATACGATCTATGGGAGAATATTGTTTGTAGTATATTTTAATGATGTTCTACTACAGTGGAACCCGGTTAAGACGCTCACGGTTAATACGCGATCCCGCTTAATACGCGGATTTTTTCCGATCCTTTGAACATCGCCCATACGACTAATGCAAAAATATCACGTTTAAGACGCCAACGGTTATTACGCGATCCCGCTTAATACGCGATAGATTTTTGGTCCTTGGTGGGAAAAAATCACGTTTAAGACGCGAATTCATTGGTGAAGAGGAGAATTGTTTCTCTCTTCTCCAGTGTTTCCAATTCAGCGGATTTTCGTATTCAGATAAAAAACACTTTCTGTATACTAATATTTATTTTATTTCATAACAGATTAATTAAAGCGAACATTACTAATCGAAAATAGTGGTAGATATTTGAATTAAAAAAACTCTCTAAATTAGCAACATTGCAATTCTTCTTTGATCCCGCGTCCTAACATTCTTTGTCTCTCGCTTCGCGTACTTTATTATTGTAGTAGAGAGAGGTGTATAGAGGAATTCACAATGATCAGATACGCATAAAATTATTATGATTAAAGATGATTATACCTGTTGTTAGTGAGTTTTTAAATGCACGTTATATCACTACTATGTTTTACAATGCATATTACAGACCAAAAAAATTGAAAAGAAACTCGCAAAGGTTAAACAAATACGACTGCGGTTGTATAATTCTTTTGCGTTTTCTATGTTTTCGTTACTTTTTGCTATGCTAACAATATCTGTTACACAAAAATTAATGATGTTTTTTTTTACATTAAAAAAAAGGATATATTATATTGGTACACATTATCACAGTACTAAATATGATTTTAACAACTAGATTGTGCTTCAAAAATTTAATATTTTTATTCTTTCTGTTAAAAAAATTAGTCTAGCAGAAAAATTATTTTTGTTGTTTTACACTGTAAAAAAAAATCTGTGAAGTTACTAAAGTTTTTCTAGGAAACTGGGATTCCAGGAACTTTTTATGTAATGGCAACAAGAAAAATTCCTGTAACAGCGTCTGTTACAGGAATTTTTGTTGTTGCCGTTACATAAAAAGTTTCTGGAATCCCAGTTTCCTAGAAAAACTTTAGTAACTTTACAATTTTTTTTTTACAGTGTACCTTTCGTTGTCATGTATTAACGGCAATAAAGCCATGTTTGAATCCATATTTATTTTCAGTCATTATTCCATCGGACCCATCAAAAGATACACTGAGTAAAGTTAAACACAATTAAATTTGAATCTAAACATACGTATAAGGCACAATTTTCGACCATAAACATATAAATGGAAGCTCTAAAGTTCATTCAGACGATTGTATGTGTAAATAAGCCCAGTTCCTGCAACATTATCCAAATCACGTTTAATACGCGATCCCGCTTAATACGCGGCTTTGGCCCACTCCCTTGAAACGCGTTTTAACCGGGTTCGACTGTATTTCAAACATACTGAAATTGATATCCATCACTGACATGTGCTACGAGAGCTTACTAGAGAATATGGTATGCATAACATTTAATGTTCATCTACATGGATTGTTTGGGGACATTTGTTTTTTAGTGCAGATTTTTTTCGAGCATCATGAATATCCAAGTTGTATAAATTTAACCAACACTTTCTTAAACTCTAGAAAAAAAATGCAAAATATATGGTATAAATATAGATTTATTATGATTAAAACTCATCATCATATCATGCAAAAATGATATAAAAATATATTTATTATGATGAAAACTAATAAACATATTATACAAAAAAAAAAATCACAATTAGAGGTAGTAAATTCAGAACATGCCCTGCGCCTGATTGCTGCACATGTATACTCCCACCTTTTTTTTCGGATTGTAATTTTTGCATTACTTAGGACAAACATTCTGACTTATAATGCTATTTATGACTTTTATTCTTCAAACACTATTAAAAAATAGTGGTGCAAATCTGCCTCACACTGCAATATTCGAGCACAGAACACGTCCTCAGTTATTGACATTTGGTTACTTCAATGCATGTATGTATACTCTACACGGGTAAACAATATCGTAGCAACGACTAATATTGTAATTCATCAAACAACTCAATAGTCAATGGAATAATTAACAAAAACAGAAAAAAATGTTTAATACGTTGAAAACTATAAATTTGAGTAAAACAATATTCATGAGAAACCATTTCCAGAAAAGAATGCAAAAAGTTAACAAGAACGAAAAATCATACGTCAAGCGTAGATTATGAGACATTTTCCAACACATTCAGAATACTGAAACAAATTTTCACAATTTACTAATTAAATCTTTTTGAAAACGCATAACAAATTTGAAAACCCAATTTCAACAATTACTAGCAATAGCCGAAATGAATCCGACTTTTCTTGTGCTGCCATGTATATGATACATAGATTTATATGTATACTATATAGTACACAAAAGTTTTGTTCAGTTAAGAAACATATACCACAATTAAAAATTTCCGTTCAGCAATTTCCGTCATAAACGTAAATGCACTTGAGATCTATTGAGCAACCCCTTATATGATCTATAGAATTTATATATAACAAGTTATTTGTAAAATGTTAATTACATTTAAAAACTCGTACCACAACTAATAACGCACTACCAACAATTATTGTTCAAAGACAATACTGTTACGAAATTCTTAGGTGTGTCCCTGTAAATCAATGGCACATTCTATGCACACCATGCAGTACAGTTAATGCTTTGTAGCGTTCGTCAGTGATACGCATAGTATCCAAAAAAGAACTCCGGTATTTTGAAGCAAAAATTTTTAATTCAATCATAAAATGAGGTCGATATTTTACATATGTAGAGTAACTCTAGAACAGATAACCATACAGGAGAGATGGTCAGTCTAAATATTTCCAAAATTTGATCATAGATTGCAGCATAAACTTTGTTTGTAAGGAATAGTTCAACGAGTTCATTCATTGCGACGTGCAGCTGTGTTTTTCAATTGTAAAAAGTAATTGTAATTTTAATGTTTATTTAATTTAATGGATGAATATTTTTGTTGGGTTAGGTATCGGAATGTTTTGCAGTACGTACGTTACATTTATTTTTACTATGCATACTTTTAAGGCACGTATATAATCCAACGTTTGCTATTAAGCCTAAAACAAAGACATACAATGTTGGAGTGACACTTTAAATTGGGTAGCATTCTTTCCTTCAATTTTAGGAAAGATGACCACATCAAATCGAGGAGAGATGACCACCTGTAATCAATATTTCAAAATTATACGGAGTAAGGATTTTGACTAAATATAGTTATATTTAAAATAATTATATGATTTTAATATTTATAATTATATTAATTGATATAACTGTTTAAATTTTAACTAATATAAATACTTCAGTAATAATAATAATATAAGGCCTAACGATGTATTTTTTCTTTCAGAAAATATTGAAAAACGTGGTACTTTCATCCCCGAAACAGATAAAGTAGCTAAATAAACTGAAAACCGTGAAACGGTCTAAAATAAAGCGAGAAGAACAACAAAAATACAATTCTAGCTGGAAGAAGATTAAATACATTTGAAATTATCAGAGTCTACAAATTCTGGGGGAATAGAATTAGGTGAAGATCACTGCGTTGGTTATGGAGAAGAAAATAATGCCACAACCAAAAAGGATGACTGAATACAGTGCATAACGCCTGAAGTATTTACATGAAATGTGTACAAACTATCAAGACCTTTGCCAAAAATGTGATAAAATTTTACGAAAAGTGAATGATTGAAATTATGCTTCAAATTTTGTTTATTCGAATTTTATTTACTCATTTTACGTGATATAATTGCATCTTTACAAATTGCTATATGTTTTTCATGATTGAGTATATGAAATGAGTTATTGTTGGCTATTTTAATTTATTTTTTTCTTTCTTATATTGGATGCCCATCTCCTCTCGGCTTGAAGAAAAGATGGCCATCTGCCAATTTAATTTCAGTTTTGTTTTTCACTTTTTGCTCTCAATATTTAATTATTTTTTGCCCAAAATATTATGAGTATATGTATAAGAATTTTAAATATGCATTAATATTTCTTGTATTTGCATTCTAAGAACTTTTATTTTAATCTTTAGGAACTATGACCATCTATCCTTGAGTTACCCTTCTTAAAGGTAAATTTACCATTTATTAGATTTCAATGTGTTCCCCGTTTGTGGCACGGCACACATCCAAACGGTATTCAAACTCTTCCCATGTCGTGGCAAACATGTCTGGAGTGATGATTGTCACACAATTGATAATCTTTTGACTGAGATGGTTTACATCTTGAATTTTCTAAGCGTAAACAAGATTCTTGACATGTCCCCAGGAAAAAAAAACTCTAAGGCTGCACACACACGCTTGTTTTGCTATCCTTCTTCATTTTTCATGAAAATCTTTCGTTCAGGACTCTTCTGCGGTTTATTCACAAAAGAGTGAGAGGAACCAACAATGGGTAGGGAGATAAGGAGCTCAACCCTACTTGAAGGAAAGGTTCCTCTATTGCGTACAGCAGTCCCTTTTCTTTTAAAGTCATTAAAAATCAAAGACACCGCGTGGCCACAACAAACGACGCAGACACTGATAACAGTTAGAAGGATTGTGCGTTCGCAGCTTAATGGAGAGAGGTCCACTTCCCGTTTCTTTAAACGCACGTAGCCACTGACGAATGGTTTCGTCCGTAGGCGCAGTACCACCATACTCGCGCCGAAAGTTCCGCAATACAATGGTAACAGATCCAGTTTCTATACGCAGGATAACATACAGAGCCTCTTGTTGTGGCGTCGCCATCGCACTCCGTTAACTGAATGGAATGATGGAATGAGCGTCTGCTACTTTACTTCAAGGTCAATGACCCGTAGTGGTACCTAGTATTGACAAAAACAGACTGAAACTGATTTCGATAAAATTTGATGAGCTACTGATTTTTTCTTTTTTAATTAACTGACCTGGCCTAACTCATACCGTTAACTTGATATGATATTTTAAAACCCCGGAGATTTTTTATGGACCCCTGAATATCAATTTAAATATTTTAAAAATAGTGTAACATTATTAACATACGCCACAAACGATTTTTCCCTATATACCTTAATTAACGGAATTCTTTTGAATGTACTAACTATAAACGAAAAATAAGTGGCACGCACTTCATTTCAAATACTGAACTTGCCATAGAATACCTCAACAACATTTATTAGTTTCATGACAATAATACACAAGCTTAAACAATAAACAACGTCGAATCCTATTCTGAATGCCCTTTCCGGAGGGAAAATATATTTTCGTTATCCCTTTGACACATTGTATTATTATTTTATTTTCATGTAAAATCTTATTTCCCCCAAGGTGCATTAATATTAACATTTAAAAATAATAATAATAAGCAGATTAAAATTATAATAAATCATTCTCTTTTAAGTACATTTGTATAGGTAATGAATAGAAAAAAAGAAATCCAAACTTTTCCTCATAATTCTGTAAACTCAATTCAAATGCCGGAGGAACTGAAGAACGGTAATTAATTATTCCCAGAAGAGAGGCAAGTACCAAAAAAAAAATTAAATATTGTACCAAAAATAAATATCTTAAAATCTCAGTAAAGGCTCTTTTCTCGCTTACGACCATAAGTTATTGTTCTCGGAAAAGTTTTCTTCACACTCTGAATCGATTGTATTAATTCAGTAAAACAGTAAAATACATTAATATTTTATTAATAATAATCTAGCTATTATACTCTTTTAATAATAAAATGTATTGCTGATATTTTTGCTATTTCCTTATGGGTCATTCCATACAAAATGATCAAATGAGCTGTGGTCAACATATCACAGATTTTAATGAAAATCATTATACAAGTAGATCATATGCATTTATGAGTAAATCTAAAATAATAGATTTCAGGATTATTTATTTCAGTATTAAGATTTACATTAAAAGTTGATGCAAAATCGAGGTTCTGCCTACATGCTTGAAATTTCAAATTTGAATATTATCCATAGGAATGAAAAGACTATATAAAAAATTATTTACAATTAAGAATGAATAATAAGTAACAGATTGGTATAAGTTAGTAATTGTACTTTTAGTCCGTAATGAGAAAACAAATTACTTTTTGAAAAATTTTGAGGGGAAAAAATGCAATATTTCTATTGCTTGCTTGAACATGAAGGAAAGCTCTGACATTTTTAGAATTATTTCACGTTATATCTAAAAGTATATTTTTAAATATCGGAACTTCTATTCTTGAATTTTTATTCCTGAATGAGAAAAAAAAAGTAGTAAAAAATGTTGAGGGTAAAATGCAATAATTCTATCACTTGTTTGAACGTTTAGGAAAGCTCTGAAGATTTTTTAATTATTTGACATTATAGATAAAAGTGTATATTTTAAATTTAGAATTTTTTATTCTTGCTAACAGTTTATTTTTGACTGAAGAATATTTTAAGTAAGAGCATAAAAAACGATTGTGTTAAATAAAAAAGTATGATTTAATCCAGAACGAATGTAGATGGCAGCACTAAATTTATTTTTCTTGAAATCGTTCGCAATATTGTAAAAAACCCGCCCAAATTTATTTGAAATGGAATGTAAAAAATATTACCTATTTGAATGAAATTTTATTGGGAATCAAAAGGCACTCTTGAACTTTTTTTTCTACATATCATAGGCTTATTTATTTTTATGTACATGCAATATTGTTAAAGTTTGACTTTTCCTTTATTTAACTTTTTGAGTATATATAAGTAAAAAAATTGCGATTTTGCAATTTTTTTTTCAAGTTTCTAAGCTATTTTGAAGATGAAGGAAATAAATAGCAAATTAAAAACTGGAGCCATTCAATCTTAATATGTAACACTTTATCAGGCATCAAATGTCACAGATATGTGCCTTCGATTTTTATAACGTTTTTGATTTTCTCAAAATTGACAAATTTTTAATTTTTATAACTAGTTTAAGATTAATCATGGCGTTACCAAATTATTATTATTAATGAAGATAATTTTCCAGAGGTTACAACCTTACAAAAATATTTAATCTATGTTAAATAGTTTTTAAGATACAGAACTTCGAACTCGCAACTTTGAACGATTGCACACATGCCATTCATTGTCATAAGTTTTTTAAATGTCCAGAACTGCCAATTTTTTTTATATTTTTTGTCGAGATATTTTTCGGTGCTTTATTTGAATATGAATTGAATCTGTGTACTAAATTTTATTAAAATCGATTACTATGCAGCCACGATTTTTTAAAAACTTTTGCTCATTTTGTGTGGAATGAACCTTATTTTTCTCTGATTTTGTCGGTCGAATTCGGCAACAAACTGGATATATATTAAAACTCACCTTTCAAGCTTACTTAAGATTATGGATTAGAATTTTTGAAAACATTAATTAGATAGACAGTTTAAACATATTAAGTTATTTCATAATAGTTTGAAATTTATAACTGAGTAAATGAAGTGGCCAGACCGGGAATCGAACTCAGAACGTTTGACTGAAATTGCCAATGCTCTTTAGATTGAGTTTCTTGGAACATCAATAGGCCGACATTACGCTAACCTTTTAGCAAAAGTATCTGATCTGTCATGAGCTGTCTGCATGCTATGTTGATAATTTGTACAATTAGTCGAGAAGTGTGGATTTCTAAAATTGCAAATCTTTTCACGTCCATTTCATGCACGCATAATTCCATATCAGATCCGGTTTTTTAACTACTTTGATAAGAATGGTTATTTAGAGTCGACATGCACATCGCATACAAAATATAAAAGAAGTATTCTCAATAAACAAAGAAAAATGTACAGAAGATGTGACTACATAAAATGCGTGCAAAACCGATTAATCAGTTTCCATATCTCCATCGATAAACTTCACAATTGGAAATTTAAATGCAGAGTAATTCTGTTTTAATATTTTAAGCTTTTACACTTTTGCTTTTTTTTTCACTTTGCACACAGCATCTGTCCTGTTTTACATGTATTCTCGGACAGATGCTGTCCGAACATTTCATATTGGTAATGTTTATGAAATGAAACTCGCTGTAATGTTCCTAGGAATGTAACTTTTACACTGTAAATTGTTTCTTAAATTATCTCACCTATGTTCTCAAATAATAATAATAATAATAATAATAATAATAATAATAATAATAATAATAATAATAAACTCTGAAAAATATCCTTTGAATAATACTTGTTTGTGTTCAAGATGTAAATCTATTAGTTCAAACAATATTTGTATTTAGTAATAGTATGCTTGGAATACAGTTTGCCACAGTGGGGATATAGTGTGAGCTTCCTGCAATTCCGATACCGATGATCAAAATGAGCATTTTGATATCTAGAGGGAGGGATGTTGACTAATATTGCGTCATATTCTGATAACGCAATAACATAAATAATTTCTGGCATATAAATTTTCATAAAATTTTCGAAAGTTTTTAATACATTTAACATAAATGACCAATTTAGTGTAAAAAGGGGTAAATATGCAACTGTCCATTGAAATTTTACGATGCTGAAGTAACCGAACTGGAATCAGCAGCGGACGTTGTTAAGGCATTTAAAAAGCTATTCAATAATTGCCACAAAATCAACAAATTACAAGAACGTACGTCAAATTCCATGCAACTGGAGATGTGTATTACTATGGGGAAAGAGCAAAATTAAATGAAATGTTCCAAGAACAACTGAAGACATTGAAAAAAATCTGAAGTCATTCAGCCAATAATCGAATGAGATTGTGTTAATTAATTTGAATTTACGACACTGACGCAGCTCATTCTCGTGTTAAAGGGTATGTTAACAAATGGAGTTTCTGGGGAAGTAAAAATACTCGTTATGAAATTATTCGATCGCTGCAGACATGCAGGCAAATATGTTGGGGTACACTATCCAATATCATTCGGCAAATTTTTATAACGGAAAACGTAACAAATCAAGTATATGTGGGTTTGTTGAATAATACTATTATCCCATATTTATTCGGCATAGACAAGATCAACGATTACTGGTTTATGCAGAATAGCGAGAGACCTAACCGACCACAGCAAACTTTAGATTTGTTACCAGAACATTTTTATATATGGAGGATATTCTACATACGTCACGATAATGTGGTCTAAGCAAAAAGCTTTTAGCGTAAAGAAGGAAAGGTTCCGTAGACGTAATGTAAATCCCAGTCAGCCAGTGAAACTATTCACGGAATAAAGTAATTGTAGTTTCCTTTCTTATCAGTTAGAATTTCTTTGGGTAAATTACCAGTACCACGTTACCCTTTTTTGCCTCGAACCCAGATTTGGAATATAGTCCATCGGGTTATTCCGAGAAGGAAACAAGAAATAGCATACATTTCTAAACTTCCTTCAACTTACTCTCTGTATCTGAACCATTGAAAGCTCTATTTATGGATACATTTGAAAGGTAAACTTCCTCGCACACAGAGCTCAACATTATATGACTTAAAAATAGCGATAGAATGAGAGGTAATACCAATTTCACTAGATATTCTAGGAGAAAACAATTCCGAGCTTTGAATCAAGACTTCGTCATCTTATTTCATCAACGGAGATCATTTTGAAAATATCGTATAATGAACATGTTTATTAAATACAACTTTTCATTTCAATTCTCTGTTCTTTAAACATTTTCAATACACTATCTTTCGAATTTAATGGGAGATATTCCATCTACGTTTTGATCACGTGGTCAAGGTAAAAACTTCTAGCGTAAAGAAGGGAAGGCTCCGTAGACGTGTAATATAAATCTCCGCTAGCCAATGAAACAGTTCATGAGGCAAAGCAGTAGTATCTTCCATTCTTATCAGTTAGACGTTCCTTGGGTAAATTACCGGTATCATGTGACTTTTTTCAGCCTCGAACCCATATTTGTAATATCCTCCATTAAACTTTGACGACTCCAAGTGGAATGTCAAAATGGAGAATATTCCAAATATGGGTTCGAGGCTGAAAAAAGTCACGTGATACCGGTAATTTAACCAAAGAACTTATAACTGATAAGAAGGGAAGATACTACTGCTTTGCCTCATGAATTTTTTCATTAGATAGCGGGGATTTATATTACACGTCTACGGAGCCTTCCCTTCTTTACGCTAGACGTTTTTACCTTGACCACGTGATCAAAACGTAAATGGAATATCCTCCATTATCGTCTCGATGATCTCTATCAAGAGTTTGCCGAAATCTCATACCGCAGATCCACTGGGCGTCTATTTACATTTCTAAAAAAATTTAGAGAAACCAAAAAAGTTAAACTAAGAATTTTTATATTTAAGTAATAAAACTTCATACCAATGTAATGTCGGTGATATATAAAAATTAGTAATACAGCATGTCTCGTGTAACATAAAAGCAATAAACAAACAATAACATTCCATGCACTTCTTATCAATTTACACCCCTGATAAAATGAAAAACAGCGGAATTTATTAAAAAATTTAAAATTAATGCATAACAAGAATTTTGCATTGATATAAACAAAAGGACTACGTCTGAATTCATTCATATTTATAAAAACTTTTCAAAATAACAGACATTACATTACATTACAAGATAAAAACACTAAAAACAATATAAAAGGACGTTTCGGATTCATTCTGAATCCCTCATCAGCTAATTGCTAACGTAAAAGTCATACTAGATTTTAAACTTCAACAAGTAGAAAATCATTACATCAAGTTGCCAAAAAATTACCATTTTTAAACCATTTTTATTTTAGAAAAACTGTACAAAATTAAAAATTTTATGAGGTTTTCTGTGCTCTATAAAATATTAAGAAAAACATTATCCATGCTATAACAAGTCTCGAGCTATAATATTTAGAATTTTAGGAATTTTTACCATATATTTTCTAAAAACTTGCCAGACAACGCTGGAAATTCATAAAATACTAAGTATCAAGGCTCGGCAAGTTTAGCCCATGCAATGCTTTTTCATTTGTTAGAGAATGAAAAAAAATTTCTAAATAGAACTGATAGAACTCACGGATCTTATAAAAATTTAGAATTTGTTACATTTACGAAAAAAACTTCTTTGATTTAATTTACTTCTATGATATGAAGACGAATATTTAAACAAAAAGGCCTTTGAAAGTGTACCACTAAATCTAACGATTTAGTCATTAGCTATTGATTAGTGATAATAGAGAGCATTCCGTATATTTAAAAAAGAAGCAGCTAAAACAAAGTACCTTTAGTTCGAATATAAGTAGTTACTGTAATGTTCAGTAAAGCAGGAGATGCACTTAGGATTAATCTAGGCTGCCGATTTGTATCCCAAAATTCTTCAAATCTTCAAAATTATATAAATATATTTTTAAAGCTAAATTTGCTCCTTACAGGACTGATGAGAGATTATTTTTCTTGCAAATGAAACATTTTATTAATTGAACCAAATCAGAGCATGTCACAGTGTCATGGTTAGAAAACGCTATTGTGCAGATAATTTTTTTTTTTTTTTTTATGTAAATTAATGTGAATGCGATTTTCGCATTTGAAGTATCATTTTAACAACCGGTTCGCCGATCTCAACGTAAATTAGCAACCGTTTCTACCGAACCCGTGCGAACCGGCTGAATCCCACCACTGTTTTTAACCTTTTAAGAAGCATATGTTATATGCTAATGCATTTCAACTAACGGCCGTTTTGCTTCTATTTAAGTAAGAATATCGCAAAGGTAGTGTGTCTAAAACATCATCGAATTCAGAAGAGATAACTACCCTCATAGCATGCATGGTCACGGTGACGTCGTTGTGACGTCACTGTAAGTCACTGTGATCACGTCACATCTGTGACCAAAATGCCACCACTCAGTGATGTCACATTGTGACTGAGATGTGAACTTCTTAGAAAACTTTAAAAAATTACGAAAATTCTTTAAAACATGTTATTTACTGTAAAATTATATTTTTCTGGCAATTAAAAAAAATTGTGACGTCACTGTTATGTCACTGCTATGTAACGTACGTCACGTCACATATGTGACAAAAAAGTCACCATATTGTAAGTCACAGTGTGACAAAAATATGAACTTCAAAAATCTTTGAAAATGAAGAGAAATATTTTAAACAGTCACGAGTTACAGCGACATAAGGAATGAAAATATATTAATGGATAGCAAATGGTAAATTCTGTCACTAAAGGGGAGGGGGGGGGGGGGGCATAATAAATAAAGTGCACGATACAAGCATTAATAAACTAAATTTTCAGGCTATATTTTATCAATTTGATATCTAAGACAGTGAATGTATACTTTTTCATGATTTCAATTTTATCTAGCATTTGGATAATATATTTAGAATTAGGAATATTAAATTTATACAGTTTACATATTTAGTTTGCTGGGAGAAAATTTATTTATTTATTTATTTTTTTTTTACCGACCAGGATTATTCGAAACTCTTCTGTGGTTTCAAACTAAAAATTTTCTATTACAGTTAAATCTGCACCTTTTAATGAGCACGTAGAAAGAGTCTTCAAAGTTTA
Organism: Maratus speciosus; assembly: GCA_963932465.1. Taxonomy (NCBI): domain Eukaryota; kingdom Metazoa; phylum Arthropoda; class Arachnida; order Araneae; family Salticidae; genus Maratus; species Maratus speciosus. Next base: position 28,030,531 of record OZ010786.1, read on the forward strand.
GTCATCTATGCATTTCTTGCTTTAGAATATTTTTATAATTTGTATTCAAGTCATAAATTCGACTTCTTTCAGACTTTTTAAATAAAATTAGCATTTTCCGAAAATAAAAGAAATATACAAAATTTGTGCAAAACAAACTTTACTTTTAAAAAAAGGAAAAAAAAGGTGAGGCGGGGGTCGTTATTACCATTAAATTTATTTTTACTTCTTTTAAAAATTTAAACAATGTTTTATCTAATAAACTCTAATTATGAATATTATTATAATAATTATTTAGAAAAAAGGAACTTTACAATACATTTTAACTTGAATTATTTGGTACGGATAAAAAGAAAAGGTTAGATACATTGGACATTTCTTCAAATACAAAATTTTAATTAACGATACTTTGAGAAAATTACTGCGCATTCAAGTTCAATATTTCTTGTATACAAAAACAAATAATCTGTAACAGACCATCTGCTTGGAAATCGTCTGCCCACAGAAAAATAAATATGATAAGACTCGGGAAATAGTTCACTGTTTTTAGAACATCACCACGTCTACAACACTTTAAGATAAGGAAATGACCATTTTTGGATACACGGATATTAATGGAACGTATATGTAAGTCTTATTTAATTTAAATATTTTATTCCTGATTTGTATGAGTTAAATAGTTTTATGTTATATTTGTAAGAGGCTGATCTTTAACTGTCAGAAGCGATATTTTCCAATTCGATAACTGCAAAGAAAAATATCTTAATCTGTTATCGCTTGAAAAAAAAAACTGCGCAGAGACTGATTCATGCCTATATTCATACTGGAATTAATATAAACATTAATTTACCCTTACTTGAGATTGAAAATGTATGGAACGACAATGATTTGGAATTATTTTATCGGCTTCTTACTATATTTTGGTTACTAACACTTATAGTTATTATTATTTTGGGGTTAAATATGATGTTCGATTACCATGAGATTACGAAACTGTTTCAGATTAGAAATTAACATTATACAGGGAAAATGTATTTTTACATATTACAGTAGTGAAACATTTGAAAGAATTTTCTTTTAGTGCTAATAATATTTTAAATTATCTTTTAAAATCCTAAATCTTCAAACCAATGTTTTCAGATTTAACATTTGCCAAAATTATAAAATAATAGGAATTCCTTATATCATATGGAAATATTTTTGAGATTTTGTTATTTCTAATAACGCATTTAATTTATCTATTGTAGTTTGCTGTTGTTTAACAGTACAATTATAAATACTAATTATTATTTTTAGTGTTTTTCAAATTGGTATATTTATTTTTTTTAATTGTATGTAAACATTTTTTCTGTTTGTGATTTTAATCAAACATTTAATTATAGACATTCTGAATCGGTTATTAAATTTTCTTCTATTGTAAATTCATTTTCTACGTTTAAGATACGCGTAATTATTGGCACTAAAAAGTAAAATATGATATTTAAGCATTGAAATAAAGTGTTTTTCATGCCTGATAGGAAGTTATAGATTAAACTGCTTTAGTATATATATTTTTTAAAGTTCATATAATACAGGATACATAATATAGGACACAAGTTGAAAAGTGCTTATGACTTCGGTTTGTCTCTCCGTCTAGCAGTCTGTCCGCACTCTAACTCTCGAAAATATACTCGGATTGCCCTGAAATTTTTGGATGGTATTGACGTTTACCATAGCACGGGACCTATTTGTAATGAAGTTTGTAGCATGCTTTGTTCATTTACAGGGACAGCCAAATGTTTTCCGTTACATTACGGCCTATGGGAAAAAATCGTTTCAAATGATTTTTAATGATTTTACGCACGCTGTCAAACAGAATAAAATTTATATACATTTATGAAGTGCACTAAAATATGCATTCTGTTGACTATGCGATGCAAAGAATAGTTATGGTTCATTTACAGGGCTAAAAAGGGAATTCAAATACATAATGATATAGGGGTGGAGGGAATTGTTTGCGGCATACTTTAATTATGTTAATCTATTTCATATATAATGAAATTGATATATGTCGCTGAGGTTTACATACTATAAATTATTCCATGTATAATACGAATAATACGTATATAGCATTTACAGGGACACACAAAATATTTCAGATACTATATTGTATCCGAAGTACTGTTCATTGGCGATGATTGCTGGAAATTTATTTTTAATTATGATATGCGCTTTTATGATTCATTACATTTATGCATAGTATATGGTGTATATAAATGCTATAATTCCTATACAAGGCTACACAAAAGTATTCGTAAAGATTACTGGGTATGGGCGCAAATTGCTTAAAGTTGGTTTTTAAATGTGTTATGCATTTTTTCGCTAAACTGCATTTAATTTACCAAGAAATGTTTGTAGAATATAGATAAAATGATATACAGGGTCACGTAAAGAATTGGATAAATGGCCGTCTATATATAATTTCTGCAAATGTGATTTCAGCAGTTTTAAGAGTGTCTTAGTTTGAATTCAATTTTAACTAAATAGTGCCGTGTAATAAAGATTCTCGGTAAACTATAGGGTTGTACAAAAGTATTCAAGTATGTTTCATACATTAGTATAAATTGCTGAAAAAGAATTTCAACCTGATAGGCGTTTTCTTGTTAAACTAAATTTTCCCATTATATAGTATATATACACTTAAAAAAATGGGTACTCAAAATTGAGTAAAAAGTACTCAATTTTAAATGCGTCACATACTCAAAATAGCTCCGATCCAAATGTACTCAAAGTTGAGAAACAAATGCACTCATTTTTTGTTCCATGGTTGTGATCAAATATGAATCGTTATGTACTGCCCCCCCCCCCCCCCCAAAAAAAAAAAAAAAAAAAAACTAACATTTAAAGTAAAAATGTACTGACATTTATTTCCCGTTCAAAGTTCTTAACAAGAAATGTTTAATTGATTATTTATTAAGAAAAATAGCAAAATTCTTAACAAGATACTCAAATCAAATATTTTTATGACAAGAGCATTATTTCCAAGCACTTTTAAATTATTTTTAAAATTCTGTGCATAATTTAGCATAATTTAATATTTACATTAATAAACATCATTTATGCCGCCATAAATGAAATGAACCATTACAGGGTACAAAACTATTCGTTTGTTTGGGTTTGATAACATGCGATGTTTCAAAATAGAGAAAGCATAGGTTCATTTTTGATCCAAAAATATTCAATTCGATATGAGTACGGCGGTTTACTCATTTTTGAGTGCTTCATTTTTTTCAGTGTATCAACCTACAGATCAAATACAAGGCTGTTCAAAAGAATTGGAAAACATATTTGGCTATGGACGGTAACTGCTGAAATTAGTTTTTCAAATGTTTTATGCGTTTTCTAAAATGTTTACTTAGTTAGCTTATTTACGTCATTTCCCTAAATTACGATGTCTTGTTAAAGCATTCAGAAAGTGTTGGAAAGTATTTTATAATCTATGCTTAACGCATGATTTTTCTTACTCGTTTTTTTTTCTATTTCCCAGATCAGTCTTTTCCTATAAAACATACCAAATCTATTTAGCTCATATTCACAAAATACAATATACACGGGAATAAAAAATTTAAATAGATATCGCTTATCATGCCGCTCTATAAATAATAGTTGTATTAATATCCGTTAGTCTCCATGTTCGTATTTAATAAAGCAATGACAAATCACAACAAATTAAAAAACTTACACATTCTAAATATCAAGCTTGAACTCAATATCAAGCATAGAACTTAATAAAAAAATATGTCAGTTGATAAGCATTGTTTTTTAAGTGGAAAAATTTAAAATGTTTTAGAAGAACAGGACTCCAAAATAGCGATATTTTACTAAAAAGTACGGTAAAAAGATAAGATTTTATATTTACAGCAAAAGTTTATTTTAAAATTCATCGCTGTATTAATACTTAGAAATTTTTCCAGAGAGAATTATTCGCCTTATATACAATATTTCAAATGAAAATCAAATAGACATATTAATTGCTTAAAAGGCGCAAACGCCAACATAGTGAAAAAGATTCCATGCCGGGACTCGAACTCGGGCCATCAGTATAGCACACTGACATTCTACCGACTAAACCACATTGAACGACGCCCAGCCTGTAAAATTTCTCACTATTACATGTTGGCAAGGCTACAAACGCAGCACAAGATGGAATATTTATCGTGAGCCACTGACATGGGGTGAACGTGAAACTTAATTAAATCCAGCATCGATTCAAACTATATTAATAATTGGAAATTTTTCAAGGGAGAAACATTCGCCTTGCATACAACATTTCAAATTAAAATTGCCTTTTAAGCAATTAATTTGAAATTTGATTTTCATTTGAAATATTGTATGCAAGGCGAATGTTTCTCTCTGGAAAAATTTCCAAGTATTAATATAATTTCAATCTATGCTGGATTTAATTAAGTTTCGTGTTTGCATCATGTTGGTGGCTCACGCTAAATATTCCATCTTGTGCTGCGTTTGTAGCCTTGCCAACATGTAATAGTGAGAAATTTTTCAGGCTGGGTATCGTTCCATGTGATTTAGTCGGTAGAATGTCAGTGCGCTGTACTGATGGCCCGGGTTCGAGTCCCAGCATGGAATCTTTTTCACTATTTGCGTCTTTTAAGCAATTAATTTGAAATTTGATTTTCATTTGAAATCACAGTGTTTATGACAAGTTCGTCACAAATGACACATATTTCACAAATTGGTCACAGTGTGACTTCACAGAGTGGTCACGATGTGACGTCAAAAACGTCCTCTAAAACGGCCATAACGACCTCGCATTCTAGTCACAATGACGTCACATCGACGGTCACAAAATCACAGTGTGACTTCACAACGACGTCGCCGTAACGTCACCATGCCTTACGGGTAAGTTGTGGCGAGGATTTTCTGTTGGTAAAGAGCTACATCTTTATAGCTCTCCAATAAAGGACAATTTGGGGTTCACGAAACCTGTTGGTTTTTTTATGAGATTTGATTGTATATTTGTGATTTAGATATTTTTTAAAGTTATCTTGACTTGCGTTAATAATTTTCGGATTTCGACGATATTATTTAAATTAATTTAAAGGCTAAATTTATTGTAAAAAAAAAACTGTAAGGTTTAAAGATTTTTAAATATTAATCCTTGCCAAATTAGGCAGATGAGTTTTTACCGAATTCTGTAAACTTGTTGTTGTTGATGTTGTTGTTGTTAAATATATATGAGTGATTATCTGCCATAATACAATCATAATAAATGGACAGAGGTCATCCCAATTGGAATTTAAAACAGTACTGATAAGTATTTTTTGTATTTTCGGCAATTTTATCGAAATTTGTATTCTTATGATTTATGTTTGTGAAAGGTGAATTTCTTTATACACTGCTCAAAACAATTAGGGGAGCACATGGTTTTAACGAAATTACGCAAATATTTACACCGATAAGTAACGTAAAATAAAAATTAAATCCATAATTTAAAGGGCTGTAGAAAACAGATAAAGAAAACTTCACATGTAAATTAAAGTTTATGGCGTCAAAAACTGGATAAAAGTGATAAGTGAAGAAATCGGGATTTTGCAGAAACGTCTGTTTCACTGCCTCAGTTGTAAAATTCAATTGCTCAGCTTATGTTTTGAGACAAGGTGGCTAGAAAATGTCACAACAACATGATTTACCGCAATCCATGGCTTGGCGTGTTATCGGGACAGTTGAATTTGGGAAAACACAACGAAGTGTAGTGGACGCTGTTAGAGTCGCAAGAAGTGTCCATGAAAGGCTGTGGAATCGATTCCAAGACACATGGAATGGTAATCATCGACAAGTGCAAGGTCGAAAATGTGCTAACACAGAAACTGATGATCGATATATCCTGTTAACAGCCCGTCGAGACGGAACGGGCAATGCTACTCAGCTGCAAACACAATTGTTCTTGGCCAAAGGACGAAGGGTGTCCAGCCAAACAGTCCGAAATAGGATTCATCAGGGTGGTCTCTATGCACGTAAGCCAATGGACTGTATTCCGTTGACCTCAAGCGACTGTGCGGCCCAAAGAAGGTGGGGAACTGAACATCGAGTTTGGAGGCAACGTTGTTGGAGCAAAATTCTGTTTACAGACGAGTCCCGATTCAGTCTGCATGTGACATCTGATGTGTTTTGGCATGGAGAGAAAGAGGCACTCAAAATAATCCCACATTCGTTCGTGAAAGATCAAATTACAGACGAGGTAGGTTGATGCTCTTGGCTGGAATCAGCATAGGTGGACGTACGGGCCTGCATATCATTCGGAATGGCACTTTGACGGTCCGACATAATACAGACGAGATACCGAGACCTCATGTCGTATTTTATGTTGCAGTAATTAGTGATTTCTTTTTTGCCATGCATGATAATGCCAGACTTTATGCAGTTCGTCTTGTCGAAAGCATGCTTGAAGCTAAAACATTGCAGCGTATGGAATGACCAGCATGCTTTCCTGACCTAAATCCGATCGAGCATGTTTGGGACATACTCAGACGATGCATTGCTGCGAGACCGAGGTCTCCTTTTACTGTCCGGGACATGGAAATTGCAATTCTTGAGCATTGGAACAGTATTCCCCAAGTCTTATCGACAACCTCATCACATCCATGGAAAACGGGTGTGCAGCAGTCTTAGCTGTTCGAGGAGACCACATGCCATATTAAAAATCTCATTTTCATAATCTCATAAAAATCTCATAAAAATCATCATTTCTAAACAATACTTTTTTTTATTATTTACATGAAACAAAATTATTGCCCTAAACCATCTTTTCATGTTCTTTTCATCTTTTCAAAAAAAATAAAAGCTCCCTTACAATTAGTTGCGTCTTTTTTTATGTATTGCGCATTGCTACACGTGTACTATCCATTTTATGCCCATACATTGCTGTTTTGCACTGTTGTCTTTACTTTTTTGCTTGCTCCTCTAATTTTTTTGAGCAGTGAATTTATATTTAAACTCTCTGAATATTCATAATATAAATTTACTTTATTTCCATATTCTTTTCTTTCTCAGCTAAAATATTTTTTTTAATATTACGTAAGAACTACTAAATATAAATTTGCAATGAAACAAATTATTATACAATACTTTTGAACAACTCTTAATTAGAAAAACAAAAACGTTATTAAAACTTTTTTATTAATAATACTCATTAAGAATTCTAATAAAAATTAGCAATTAATGATGACTCTAAGGAAATATAAAAGAATGTATTAAAGAAAAATAAATGCAATTAATTAAAAAATTCATTGTCGTTTATTTATTATAAGCATACTGAAACTAATAATTATATTTTTTATTTGTATTAAACCCTTGCCTGGAATTTTTTCAATAAAATTCGTGTATTAAATCATTAATGTTTTATTTTTAAACGACTGAATTATTTTTGTTCTGAGTCTGTTTCTAAAGGTAGGCTAGATATTTTTATAATGAATTGGAATTACATCAAAAAGAAACATTTTTTCTAGAATAGACCATACTTTAAACAAATCCGATGTCATTTTTTTTTAATAATCACCAGCTGAAGTAAACGGCATTGCTCGCAATTTTAAGAATATTTTTTTAGAAAAAAATAATTTCAAAATTAAACTCCGTGCGGAATAACACTTGCCAACATATTTATTTTCCTTCAGTACATAAATCTTGTGGAAATATGTTCTTTTTTTAAAAAAATATTGAAAGTTTTTAAAAAAATTGCTTTTATACAAGTATTTAAAATAAATTTTCCTAAACCTAAATAAATATAGCTTTAATTCTTTAAAAAAATGGAAAGAGAAATATTTGAAAATGTTCCTTTTATTTAAAATATGATGCAATGCACATCTGCTTTTGTAATCACTCATATTTTTACCCTTTGTATTACTGTCAAATATTCGAAAAGGTCAGTTTATTTCCGGTAATACGTCATGTTAATTTTCTTTTTAATTTTTTTTAATGAAGTCTAGCTGTCGAGCTGTTTTCTAGTTGTACCCGGCCGCGCGTTGCTGTGGCTCAGTCCGATTGAATGCAAAAGAGAGAAAAGAGAAAGCGCACGTTTCTAACATGTTTAATTTCACAGTGCTTGTGGGTGTGCAATATGTTTTGTTGTTACATTGTCTGCGCAGATAAAGATGTTACCTGGTTTGTCGGTTCTAGAACACGAAACATATAATTGTCCGTGAGAGAAGCAATCAGTCTCTTAGATCTAAACTGCAGAATTCTAAAGATTCGCCCTAAATTTTTTTGATGGAGATTACAAGCGCCAATCAAATTGGGAATAGCAATCTCTTAAATTGAGATGGCACATCCATTGGAATTATAGGAATGCGAGGATTGAGGACATCTTCGCTTTTGAAAGGTCATGTCAAGATTGTTGCTTCTACGACGTTGCTCATTATTTTTACTGCAAGCCGCGTGCCGTTGCAAAGCTTTGGCTGGTGGAACTTTCGCAACATGATAATTGGCACTCCGATTTTCAATTACCGTACATGCGGTGGCATCCCTGGCAAATCGAGTTAATTCAAAAATTCTGTTGGATAATTGACTGCTTCATCTACTTCCACAACAGTGTGACTGACTCGCTTTGAATGTTAGACTGAATAATGTTGTTATGTTTGTAAAAGTCTTTGTTCTTGGCCGCAAGAATACCTTGTTCCCTCAGCGAATCGCGATTATAATTGGTTTGAAATTGGGAAATACTTTTCAACCAGCTCTTATTTTGATATCACAAACTTACAGAAGTTATGAGGCAATGAAATTCGACCTGAGGTCAAATCAATCGGCACCTTTCCTTCCCAAATTCCAACGATTAATGTGAGAATATCTCAGCTCATCGATCGTTTTGCAACTGCAGTTAAATTTAACGTCTTTGCGTGTAACCATAAAGTAGCGCATTTCAGGCAAGTGCTCTTGTTTTTTTTTTTTGTTGTTGTTGTTTTTTTTTGTCCGCTGAAGTTCGATTGAGGACTTGCAGGTAATGTTTCCCTGAAATCTCCTGCAAGCAATATTAATGCGTTCCCAAATGATCTGATGTTCCCACTTAAATCTTGTAATGGTCGATCAAGAGACTCCAACGATGTTTTATGCGCCATTATGCATTCATCCCCAACAATCTTTGAATTTTGTAATACTTTTCTCATGCCGAAGGCTTTAGAAGATTTGCTCTTGATAGATTCAATGAATTGTATGTTCAATGGCAATTTAAAAGCAGGGTGAATGGTTCTTCCACCTAGTAGCAATGCCAAAGAGCTAAGACTTTGTCATTTTGAGATTGAATTTCCACCAGAATCAATCTAAATAGGAAAGTTTTGCCAGTTCCACCTATCTAAGATTTTTCCAACTCCGTTATTGACAGATTGCATTATTTGATCATAAATGCCTTTTTGCTCAAGCATTAGCTTAGGAACATTTGATAGCACATACTACAAAAGATCACCTGTGTTGTAATTTTGTCCCCGAAGCAATTCTACATCGAACGAAGTAGCTGCAGATCGATTCGGTGATGGCATTCCCTATTGATTGAGAACTTTATTTGTGATTTTCTAAGCACAAACATTATCAACGTTTCGTTGTAGATTTCTGCTGTGAAATCCATGTTCATATTCAAATTTCGACGGAAAATACCTTCAGCCATGTGCGATTTATATTTCTTCCTTGATATTGTTGGATATGAAGGAGAATAGGCGGTCAATGTCATTGCAAACAATACACGAATTTGATTTGGATGTGAGTGTTGCACGCGTCATTAGTGAATTCATCCGAATGTCGGTTGTTCTTCAATAAATTTAGAGCTTGAAGCAAGGAGCCGGCTTTATGATAAATTTGTCCTTTCACTTTCAAAGTTGGCATGATTTGAGCTGTTATGATTTCTGCAACAAACGACGTCATTTGAAGCATGAGTTGTATTTCCTGATGTAAGATTGGAAAGTCATTGATTTGGCGATATATCCCACAAGCAAAGTTTTTAATGTTCTGGTGGTTCTTCAAGTTGAGATGGTTTAATTTTTCCGGTAGCGCAACACATTCCTATCGTTTCTCTATTTCAGAATTTGCAATAAGGACACACTTCAGTCATAGTACGATGGGAACATGCCAGCTAAAACATAATCATCAGTTGGGTTGTACTAGAATGCAAGGCAATTGTAATCGCGTGATAGCTGAGCACGGAGTCGTGTTTGGTGCTGATCTGCTATTTCTCGTTCACGTCTTTCAGCCAGTCTGAGCCTGTCACGTTCATGCTGTTGGGAACAAAGCAAATCTGCAACTGCAGAACGCGCTCGCCGTGCTCGCAACCGTGTATTCTCAAGTCTGGTAGAACGTCGCTCTGATGCTTCTTTGACACGTATTTGAGCAATTCTTTGTCTGTTTCGACGCTTTTTCCCCTTCTTCCTCAATTTGATTTGTAATTACTCGTCGCACTGCTTCCGCTCCACCAGTACGACGACCTGAGTTTCATCTTTTGCGAGGCATTATTTGAATGAACTAAAGTCAGTCGATTACACTGAAAAAGAAGAAAGAATGTTATAATAAAAGCATATAAAATTGCAAAAATTAAATAAAAAAGAAAAATGCCCAGTTAAACTGATAGAATTGTGCTCACGTGATAGTCACACTAATTGTATATTGTACTTTTATTTCAAAGAATAATGCACCTTGCAAAAATGAATTAACGGGGATTAGCCCTCCGTTTCCCCCTTTATACTTAATCAATGAATCTCCAAATCCAATCAGGGAAGCGCCTTATCAGTATGAACCGGTATACCAAGCTTGAAGCAAATCGGATAATCCTGCATGATAAAACCATTTAACTAAATTAAAGGGGATTAGAACTCGTTCCCTCTTTATAATTAACCAGTGAACCCTCGAAACTAATCAAGCATTCACCTTATCAGAATGAACCTATTTAAAAAATTTGAAGCAAATAGGATATTTCTATCAAGAGTTATCACGTTACGTACATGTATACATACATACGTACATACATACACACAGAACCTGAAGGCACTTTAGCTCTTAAACTTTAATAGCCTGTGAGCTGAAAATTAAAAAAACATGAACTAAAAAATAAAGAAAACACACAAAAAAACATACAACATACTGACGAAATATTTCAGTAATTTGGCCCACAGGGAGCACAGTGAAAGGAAGGGGGCAGGAGTTCATAATATGAAAGAGTGGTCAAAGGGCTTGCTAACAATATACCACATGATTGGTGTCGGAAAAGTGCCCCCGATTGGGGAGAAATTGGGGAGAGTGAGAAGCGAAGTTCATAACTGGTACATTAAAACACGCGCGAATTCAAATGCAACACAATCCGTGAATTTCAAAGCAATCGGTAAACAACTTTCGGGGATTTAAGATTTTGTACAAACGAACATTTACAATTTTATTTATATAAAATGTGTCTGCAAAGGTGAAAAGTGAGGGGAGTGAGGAAGGGGAGGTGCATAATATGAAAAAGTGGTCTAAACTCTTTCTAATAATGGCACATGATGGATGTCGGAAAAATTTAAATAAGTACCCCCTGGCAAATTGGGGGAGGGGGAGCGAGGTTCATAATATGTGTATAACAACACGCTCGTATTCGAATGTAACTCAATCTGTAAATTTCAAAGCAATCAGTGAAGAATTTTCCGAGATTAGCGGTTTTGTACAAACGAACATTTACATTTTTATTTATATAGGTGTGCCCCCGAGAGGAGATTGGTGGGAGAGAGAGGGGAGGTGCATGATATGAAAGAGTGATCAAAGGGCTTTCTAATAATATATCACATGATGGGTGTCGGAAAAAATTAAAAGAGCGCCCCCTGGTGGAGGGTGGCAAAGTGGTAGGAGGAGAGCGAGGTTCATAATTTCGGATATTAGCGATTTTGTACAAACGAATATTTACATTTTTATTTATATAGATATGAGGCCATGTACATCTGCTTTTTGTACTTACTCATATTCATAATGTTTGTATTATTGTCAAATATTCCAAAAGGTCAGTTATATTTCCTGTAACACGTCATGTTAATTTTTTTTAATTCTTTTAACGACGTCATATTTAGTGGCTCTCTGTACTTACTCATATTCATATTCCTTGCATTTTTGTTAAATATACTGCTCAAAACAATTAGAGGAGCACATTGTTTTAAGAAAATTACGCAAAAATTTACACCGATAAGTGCAGTAAAATAAAACATCCATAATTTAAAGAGTAGTAGAAAACAGATAAAGAAATTGCCACACGCAAATTAAAGTTTATGACGCCAAAAACTAGAAAAAGGAGATAAGTGAAGAAATCGGGATTTTGCAGAAACGTCTGTTTCGCTGTCTCAGTTTTAAAATTCATTTGCTCAGCTTGTGTTTTGAGAAAAGGTGACTTTAAAATGTCACAACAATCTTATTTACGGGAATCTGTGACTTGACGTATTATCGGGACACTTGAGACCGAGTAAACACAACGAAGTGTACCGGATGCTGTTGGAATTGCAAGAAGTGTCAATGCAAGGCTGTGGAATATATTCCAAAACACATGGAATGGTAGACATTGACAAGGATAAGGTCGGCCGTGTGCTACCACAGAAACTGATGACCGACATCCTGTTAACAGCTCGTCGAGACGGAACGGGTAATGGACGGAACGGTATTCAGCTGCAAACAGAGATTTTCTTGGCCACAGGATGAAGGGTGTACAGTCAGATATTCCGAAATAGGCTTCATCAAGGTGGTTTCTATTCATGTAAGCCAATGGTCGGTATTCCGTTGACCTCAAGCCACTGTGCGGCCCAAAGAAGGTGGGGAACTGAACATCGAGTTTGGAGGCAACGTTGTTGGAGTGAAATTCTGTTTACAAACGAGTCTCGATTCAGTCTGGATGTGACATCTGATGTGTTTTGGCATGGAGAGAAAGAGGCACTCAAAATAACCCCGCATTCGTTCGTAATAGATCCCATTAGAGACGAGGTGGGTTGATGTTATGGGCTGGAATCTGCGTAGGACACACAGGCCTGCATATCATTCGGAATGGCACTTTGACGGTACGAAGTTATACAGACGAGATACTGAGACCTCATGTCGTATTTTATGTTCCAGCAATTGGTGATTTCTTTTTCCATGCATCCTATTGTGAGGAACATTCTTAAAGTTGAAACAATACAGCTTGCTCTCCTGACCTGAATCCGATCGAGCATGTGTGGGATACACTCGGACGACACATTGCAGCGAGACTGAAGCCTCTTTTCATTGCTCGGGACTTGGAGATTGCAATTCTTGAGGAATGGAACAGTACTCTCCGAAAACTTATCGATAATGTCATCGAATCCATAAAAAACAGGTATGCGACATTTTTATCTATTCGAAGGGACCACGCGCCATATTAAATACCTTGCATCATTCCTAAACAGTACTTCTTTCGTCATTTTCATGTAGCCAAATTGTTTCTTTAAAATATCTTTTCACGTTCTACCCTTCATTTCAAAGAATTAAAGCTCTCTTGCAATTTTTTTCGCTTCTTTTCTCTGTATTGCGCATTGATACATATGTTACCCTTAATTTTATACCCATGCATGGTTGTCTCGCACTGTTCTCTTCACTTTTTTGCTTGCTCCCCTAATTTTCTTGAGAAGTGTATTTAAAAATCTCCGTTTTACTTCCAATATGACATCATATTCAGTTTCTTTTAAATTCTTTTACTGATGCCATATTCATCTCCTTTCTTTACTTACTCATATTAATGCTCCTTGCATGATTGTCGAATTTTTGCATAATCTGTTATACTCTTTATCGTACTAACAATATGACGTCACATTCATCTCCTTTTTAATGCTTTTAATGACATCATATTCATCTCCTTTTTAATTCTTTTAATGACATCCATCACATTCATCTGCTTTCTGCACTTACTCCTATTCTTACTCTTGGCATTATTGTCAAATATTTAAAATTATTCGTTATACTTCCAAAAGGGTGTCACATTCGGTTTCTTTTTAATTCTTTTACTGATGTCACATTCACCTCCTTTTTTTACTAACTCATATTAATGATCCTTGTACGATGTCCTTGTATGTCAAATTACTTCAAAATCCGTTATACTTCCAATATGACGTCATATTCCTCTCCTTTGTAATTCTTTTAACGCCATATTCATCTGCTTTCTGTACTTACTCGCATTCATACTCCTTGTTTTATGATAAAATGTCCGTTATACTAGTACTTCCAATACGACGTCATATTCTTGTTTTTATTTGTTGAATCTTTTTATTTCGTTCATTTTTCACGCGTAAATCTTTCAATTGGAAATTAAATGCTGTGGAAAGGATTTTATTGCGGGTTTTGAATTTTTGGTAACTGCTACAACGAAAAATGGTTAAATTGTATAGGAAATGGCTATTAGATTATTCGTTTTGCAAAAAATTAAATGTAATTTATTTCGATTCCAGATTAGTTTCCTCAGTCGTGTTCTGTTATGCCTGAAATATAAATTTCACAATTCACAACATATAATTAAGCCGGCTAAATTTAGGTTTGACAGCTTTGATTTTGTGAACAAGCCACTCGTTGCCATCGGCAAAGAAGAAGAAAACCGCTTTTTCGACACAACGTACCTTAGAGTTTTACAGATATAGATTACAAATAACCATGTTCAATTATCATTATGAACAATAATCTTAATAATCTTTATTTTGAAATAGCCTTTAAAATAAGCGAGTATTTATTTCTAATACACAGATGGTAGATAAAATTTACTATCGAATATATTGATATTCATTTGAATAGAATCTAACATAAACTAACCAATAAAAATATTTTTTAATTTTCAACATGTAAGAATAATTAACGTTTGCATATTTGAAAAAGTAAATATAATTTTTAATTCTTTACAGAACATTAAACTTTATTTTCAAAAAATACTTACTCATAAAAATTTTAGTATGTCTAAAAACAAACGCCAAGTCTCTTGACATTTAAAATCCCATATAAAATTTTCTTTAAATTCAGGTAATAGACATTGTTGCCTTTTTCTCCTTAGACACTTGAACTTTCAGTTGGTTTTTAGCAAAAAACACCAGAACTTTGTCTTTTTTCCTTCCATTGAAATGTATTGCGAGATAACTGAAAAAAAAAGTTCGAACGGTAACTTAAAAAAGAAAAAGAGTGCCTCATCTTTTATTCAGAGAAGAACATGCTTCAGCATAATTGCATATCAAAAGTATAAAATGTTAAAACTTACTAAACTTACTTTTTAAATACTTTACTTTATTTGGAATATTTAAAGGTAGTAAGTATTATAAATTTGAACAAATGAATATCTCAGTTAACTAATTTCTGAAGTTTTCTTCCAAATTTAGGTTTGATTATTAACACAAGTAACAACTCTTTTGCAATTTATTCAAAACTGAGTGAGAACAAGTAATATAAAAATTTTGTTTTTAAAGTAAATTCCTACTTAGGTCATCAAAGAAAAATTTAATATAATCCTTTAAGCTAATATTAGTTTTTGTTGCATTAAAATATCTCAATTTGTTGATTTTCTATAAGCAAGTAGGTTTACAATGGAACTCTATGGGAATTTGGCGAAATATTAGAGATATCTCCAAGTTGGCGTCACTTTGTGCGACTCATTTTGGACGCCATATTTCGCGATATATCGCCAAGTTGGCGACAAACTTGGCGGTATTTGGCAATAGAACAGGGTCCCCCCCCCCCCTATGGTAACCCCTTACTGAAAATAATTTCATTGATCTTCAATAACCAATGGCCGCCATTTTGTTTCCCATGCAAAACTAAAATTAATTAATTAAAATTTAATTAATTAATTAATATTTGGAAAAAACTGTATTAACATCAATTGTCATCCAGTACAAGTTAAAAAAAAATTATTTCAACTTGATAGGATGAATAATGGGTATTTTATTAACGATTGAAAATTTGAACAAGATATATAAATATATAAATACTAGGGAGCTCTGCCCCTTGCAAGCTACACTCGCCAACCCCCGTTCAGACACCGCAGAATCTAAAAACACGCCAATCTGATGGGTTTCAAAAATATTAGAGAAGATTGAATTATACTGAAAAAAGCTGTGCAGATCTCCCTGTAAACGGGTTTCCATTCAATTCCCTTTGATTGCAAAAATTTAAGGGCGAATCAGTTGCTGTTAAGACATCCAATGGTTGTTTTCGTTTTTGATTAAAGAGGATCAGTTAAACATTTGAAAAGGAGATAAAATAAAATAAATTAAGTATACAGAGTCTTTGTCTCCCGGTATTATAAAACAATCTCTATAAAAATAGCCTAAGTTATGTGACTATCATCAACAGTTCTAGGCGGACCACTTCGCTTTTTATAGTCTAGGTGCCATTTTGGTACTTTAATGTTAGCGAGGCACAGGTGATAAGTCGCCAAATATTATTCTATCGCCATCATTTCATCTATATTATAATAGTTCAAGTCATCAACTGCCCTAAACAAATACGGTCTGATCCCTTCGCCGTTCATATGAAAGTTTGGCACAAATGTCATATACGTCCCATATTGGCGCGATTTTTTAACGATGCCGATTTGGGGAACGCATCAATAGCATAAACAACAACATTCGGCTTACCATATCAAGCAAAATAACGACACTTTGGCGCCAGTTAAGAGCCCGTTCCGTATATGTCATTGGCGTCAGAAAAAAATCGTGCCAATATGGGACCGTAAGTTTTCCATTTTGATTAAAATATCAATTTTTTTTTTTGAATAAAACTACATAAAATTTGCCATGGTTGCAAAGAATTCTTGGTACTGTTACGCTAGCCGAATGCAAATTTCGACAATAGCTTTTTTTCAGCTCGCCAGTTAGCATTTTTTTTTTCGAGTGGTAATACTTGACCAGATGTCATATACGCACAGCAGGTTTGGTGTTTTTTTTTTTTTTTTTTTTTTTTTTTTTTTTTTTTTTTTTACGAAAATTTGGCGAAAACCTCGTTTTCAAATACCAGTTATATATGCATTTTTGGTATTACTTAGTTATCCCGTCTACCAAAAATCTGTCGCCTAAAAATCTATAAGATTAAATAGCGATAATGGTTGATCGCAAATGTCACATTCACTTGACTTCAAGCAAGTTACACGTGTTTACGTCATCAAGTGATTTTTATTTCGACTTTTTATTTGTATATTTATTAATGTTATACTAATTTATTTGTTCTTTCGTTATTTAAAATAAAAATTATGTCAATTTGTATAATTTGGCGAGTGTTTTGGCGATTTATATAATTTGGCGAAATTGGTCGACGGAATAACTAAGCAGTACCGTATTTTTAAATTATTTTCTATTATTTTCTAAAGGAAATATAAAAATATAATTAATAATTATACAACAAAATAATTTATATAATTTATAAAAAGAAATAAAAGTAAATAAACATTTATTATCAAATAAACAACAATAGCCATGTTACCATGTCAACCTTTTCTGCAATATGAAAAAAAAATATCTGTTTGATTAAAATTTGAGTTGCCATCATTAGAAAAATGTATATAAAATTAGAAAAAAAATTAATATTTCGAAAACTAATTCCAATTTAAAAATTCTAATACCAGTTTTGAGATCTGCGGATCAATGCTGATTTTTGGTGTTAATTTCATTGCAAAGTATTCCATATTTTAGGAGAAATCGCTTGATACATAATCAGTTGTTTAATCAGTCGATTCATATATCCGTTTCATAAATTCGTTTCATATATCCGTTTCATAAATTCGTTTCATATATCCGTTTCATAAATTCGTTTCATTAGGGTTTTATATATATAGGGTAGATATAAATAAATATATAAATAAATATAGGGAGATTGTGAACTAATAGAATTGAAAAAAAGAAAATAAAAAACGTGCAAATTGGCAGATTTTTTTAATGCTTTGGCTACAATCAGTACCTGTCAAACACTGATCGTTACCAAAGCATAACAAGTAAGAAAAATCATGCGTTAAGCATAGATTATGAAACAATTTCCAACACTTCCTGAATGCTTTAACAAACTTCGTTATTTAAGGAAATAAGGTATATAACAGAACTAAGTAACCATTTTAAGAAAACGCATAAAACATTTGAAAAACTGATTTCAGCAGTTACCATTCATAGCAAATATGTATTCAAATTCTTTTTTTATACAGCTCTGTATTTGATCTGTAGGTTGATATCTGTGCTATATAATGGGGAAATTCAGTTTAGCAAGAAAACGAATAACAAGTTGAAATTTCTCTTTCAGCAATTTATACTAATAGATGAAAACATACTTGTATACTTTTTTACAACCCCAGTTAACTTAGTACCTTTATTACACGCCACGATTTAGCTAAAGTTTAATTCAAAGCAAAACACTCGTAAAACTACTGGAATCAAATTTCCAGAAATTATCACTTATAGACGGCCATGTATCCAATTCTTAGCGTGACCCTGTATATGATTTTATCTATGTTATACAAACATTTCTTAGTAAACTAAATGCAGTTCAGCGTAAAAATGCATAACTCATTCAAAAACCACCTTTAAGCAATTTACAATCATACCCAGTAATTACGAATTCTTTTGTGTAGCCCTGTATATGAATTACAGCATTTATACGCAACCTATACAATGCATAAATATAGTGAAACGTAAAAGCGCATAACATAATTAAAAATGCATTTACAGCAATCATCGCTACCGTACAGTACTTCGGATACAATATAGTATCTGAAATCTTTTGTGTGTCCCTGTAAATGCTATGCACTTCGTATTACACATGAAATAAGTTATAGAAAACCTCAGAGACGTATATCAATTTCATTAAATATGAAATAATTTAACATAATATAACATTTAACTTTAAAATATGCCGGAAAAAAATCCCTCCACCCGTATATCATTATGTAACGGAATTCTTTGTGTGGCCCTGTAAATGAATAATATTTATCCTTTACACTGCATATTCTACGGAATGCATATTTTACTGCACTTGATAAATGCATATCAATTTTATTATGTTTGGAAGCATGTAACATCATTAAAAATCATTTTAAACGATTTTTCCCATAGGCCGTAATGTAACAGAAAACTTTTGACTGTCCCTGTAAATGAATTAAACATGCTGCAAACTTCATTTGCAATACGGTTCGTGCTATGGTAGAGGTTACTAACATCCAAAAATTTCAGAACAATCCGAATATATTTACGGGAGTTAGAGTGCGTACAAACGGACAGATGGACAGACGGCCAGGCAAACCGAATGCATAAACACTTTTCAACTTTGTTGGAAAGTGTTAAAAAAGAAAAACAAAGCATAAAAAATAATACAATTTCTCAAATTAAATGCTTTATTTGTGCAATTAATCTATCAATTAAGTGTAATTATTATTTTGATTAATTAAATTTTAAAAAAGTATTTTTCAACATTTTTTCTATATAATTTACAAATAATTCTTAATTTATTTTTATAAAATCGTCAAACAAGCGAACAAAGAGCAAAACCTAAATTCCGTGTCATAAATTGGCATCCCTTATGTTTTTAACCCCCGATATGATGTTTCTTTCAGGCAGCAATTAAAATGTCGTCTCTAAAAAATAACGTTCCGTTACATAAGACAGCCGTAAAACAAAGCAGATGCATCATTGCACGTTTAAATACGGATAATCTCTATTGGAATTTTTCTAACTTCTAATAATCGCTCATTTTCAATGTTTATATTGTCGTATAGGGAAAAAAGTACTTTTAAATGCAATTTATTTGAAAACTGTATCTCAATTTATTTTTGAGATATTAATTTTTTTGTAATTCTTAACACATTTCTTTTATATTGGCAACTGAAGTACTCGAAAGTAAAGGAAAAATAGTTGTAAAATAGCAATTATATCTCTTTGTTACCATTTTCCCATAACAACAGAAAAAAAGTAATTAAAATACGTGCTATTTCGAAAAAATATAAATGAATGATTTCTTATTTTAAAAAATGTAGCTATTATAAACTATATTTAATTTTAAGTATCTATATTAATTTTACATATAAATGAAAGCATATGAATCATTAGATAGCCGATTTTTTTTGTCGAGTTTCTTGAATGCCGACATCACTTTTTTGCTGGATTTGTGTATTATACCATACTATACGTCCTATGCATATTTTCTGTGCATGTTGTTTATGACCGGTTCGTAAACGTGGAATTCTTCAGCGGATGTGAATAACGCCATTTTATTTAAAATAAAAATGTGTGTTTTAAGTCTTAAAACTGAAATATATTTTGTACTATCTACATTTATATAACTAGGGGGCTCGGCCCCCTACGAGCTACGCTCGCCAACCCCCGTCCAGACACCGCAGACTCTAAACGCACGCTAATGTGATCGGCTTTAAAAAGATTTCGAAAGATTGAATTATAATTTAAAAAACAGTGACGATCTCCCTATAAACGGATTTCTATTCATTTCTCTTTGATTGGGGAAATTTTAACGCCAAATCCGCTGCGGTACTACTTGATTATCCCGTCGACTAATTTCGCCAAATTATATAAATCGCCAAACCACTCGCCAAATTATACATATTGACATAATTTTTATTTTAAATAACGAAAGAACAAATAAATTAGTACAACATTAATAAAAATACAAATAAAACGTCGAAATAAAAATAACTTGTTGACGTAGACACGTGTAACAACATTTCAATATAAAAGGAGAAATAAGCTAATATAAAAGGAATTAAGTAAACAGAATCTTTGTCTACCAGTATTTTTTAACAAAGCGAAAAGAAAGTTCTTTTAAATGAGACATTTTAAATTAATCGTTTTTAATCTGACGTAATTTTGACCAAACTATTCTTTCTCTTTTTAATATTCACGTGAAAATACTTGTGTTAGAAATAAAATATTATTTGCGCTTTCCTAAGAAAACAAGTAATATAAAAATCTTGTTTTTAAAGTCAATTCCTACTTAGGCCATCAAAGAAAAATTTAATATAATCCCTTAAGCTAATATTAGTTTTTGTTGCATTAAAATATCTCAATTTGTTGATTTTCTATAAGCAAGTAGGTTTACAATGGAACTCTATGGGAATTTGGCGAAATATTAGAGCTATCGCCAAGTTGGCATCACTTTTGGCGACTCATTTTGGCCGCCAAATTTGGCGATATATCGCCAAGTTGGCGAGGAACTTGGCGGTATTTGGCGACAGATCAGGGTCTCCAATATGGTAACCCCTTATTGAAAATACTTTCATTGAACTTCAATAACCAATGACCGCCATTTTGTTTCCCATGCAAAACTAAAATTAATTAATTAATATTTAATTAATTAATTAACATTTGAAAAAACTGTATTAACATCAATTGCCATCCAGTACAAGTTTAAAAAAATTTATTTCAACTTGATAGGATGAATAATGAGTATTTTATTAACGATTGAAAATTTCAACAAGATAAATATATAAATAAATAAATATAGGGAGAGTGTGAGCTAATAGTAGGAATTGAAATAGTTGAAAAGTATCCTCTCAAAATATCAAATAAATGTTTAGCGCAATTTGTAAATTTAAACCGTTTTGCAATATTATTTTGTGTTCATTTGATGTAATAACTGTAATGTGACGGAAATATGACGTAATTTCTTCTATTTAAGACTTCTAACGCATGTTAATAAATTTATTATTTTACAAATTCCTTTCTCTCTTAAAATTCACGTGTAATTATAGTTTATATGACGTAATTTTTAATAAGTTCCTGCTTTTTGTACATAATTATTTAATTCTAATTCCAAATGTTTTTTTTCTGTTTATAATAGTCACGTGTAAATAAATTTTTAATTTATTGCACGTATAATTTTTTTTTTTTTTTTTTTTTTTTTTTAAGCAAACATTATTGTTTCCGCTGTTTATACAGTTGGCAACAGTTTAAATTAATATCACTTTCTAAAATCTGTAAAAAATATCTCTGGAAATGCTGAAAATTGGAATTTAAAATAGATATAAAACCTCGAAAAATGAGTCAAATTAAAAAATTAAATCAATTCTACACACCGGGAAATTATAACGTATAAAATGAACTAAAAATTATTAAATTCCGATGTATAGTTTTTGCTACTATAAAACTTTTTTAGTGGAACGATTTTGTCCAACTTTAGCATTAAATATCTCTTAAAATAATTCTTCGATTTGAAAACTGTCTGCATCAGCGTGTTTATCAAACATTTCTGTATAACACTACCGATTTTCATATTTTTGTATGCATTATTTTTCTTAATATTAACGAAGAAAGACCTCCGGTCACAAAAAATTCAAAACCGGCGGCGGCGGCGGTGACAGCGGTAGTTACTTTTTTTTAGAATAGAGAGATACTAATAAATGATGATGAGTCGTCATTGAGTCATGATGAGGAGGATGAGTCATCTTCCAATACAGTTAAAATTATTATTGTTATTTTTTTTTCTCGCGCGTGCCTTTGGCTATATTTGATCAGTGATTACTTTAACTTTGATGTCATTATTGATATGATATTCTGGCTCGACTAATGTTGTATACAGATAATTTTATCGGAAATTTTTCTTTAAAAGATTTAACGTGCGCATACAAAATATTAGATTACAGCGCGAAACTCTCGCACGGGTCCATTGGTTATTTATTTTAAATATGGTACATACATGTGCTTGTATTCCTTTTTAAGAACTTCAAAGTTTTATTTTTTCTTAATATAAATACTATACAAAGAATTGTAAATCATATTCATCTTAAAAGACACAAAAGAAGTTTGGGTATTATGGAATTCTTCAATATCTTTCGCATACGGTGTTGCAGCCAAGCGTAAATATACGATACGCCTTCATAGTACTCATATGAGGCACTGTGCTAAGTTCTGTTTGGATACCTGTTGTTGAAGTGACGCGGTGAAATAAAGTTTTATTCTCAATTTTTGCACGTAAATTTTATAAAGTACATATTAATTATAAAATCTCATTGTCAGTGATGTTAACCACGTTCAGTATAAAATAGAACATTTATATATATCGCTGTGTTAGCCAGTTTTCCTCTATGCTAACTTGTTGACAAGTGAAGAAGTAAAGGTTATGTTTTGGTGTGTCGGGTAATATGAAATATCAGCTAGACAACTGTTTTTAAGACGAGTCTAAATAGTAAATAATTTTTCCAAAGAATCTTTTGATTTATAGATGATGTGCTAAGCTTTTCACATTAAATAATTTTGGTTATTCTTTTAAATCGTGGTTGTTCTTTTTCGTGGTTGTTCAGTTTCAATATTCTATGTGTGGCCTTATTAGGTAGCTTTCATTACAAAAAGCTACCTATTGCAGCCGTTCGGAGGAAAGCGATTTCAAAAAAATTTGGTATATTTTCATCGATCATGACCCCCAGACCCCGAAACCACCCTCCGTTCAAAATTGATATATATATATATATATATATATATATATATATATATATATATATATCTGACCTATGTCACATTGTAACTCTCGTAATTATGAACCGATTTCGATGTAATTCGGTGTGTACACAGTACATACCAATGTCTTGACCGAGTTCGTTGGCCAGCTTCATCCGCCGTTTTGTTTAAAAATGGCGGCCATTTAAAATTTAAAAAAAAATTTAAAATTTGAAATGTGGTAAAAAAAAATTTAAAATGGAAAAATATTTTTTTCTTATGTATTTGACCTTTATATAAAGATTCCGGAGCAGTTTTTGTTTCGTCTATATCTTAAAAAATGGCTGAGTTATAGCATTTTAAATTTCTAGCGTGGCTGGCATTTTGAAACGTCCTGAAATTTGTCACGCGATAAAAGGCGTATTTATGAACCGATTTCAATGTAATTCAGTTTGTACATAGTACATACCAATGTCTCGACCGAGTTCGTTGGACAGCTTCATCCGCTATTTTGTTTCAAAATGGCGGCCATTTAAAAATTTTTTAAAAACATTAAAATTTGAAATGTGGTACCAAAAAAATGAAAATGGAAAAATATTTTTTTCTTATATATTTGACCTTTATACAAAGATTTCGGAGCAGTTTTTGTTTTGTCTATATCTTAAAAAATGGCTGAGTTGCAGCATTTTGAATTTCTAGCGTGGCTGACATTTTGAAAGGTCCTGAATTTTGTCACGCGATAAAAGGCGTATTTATGAACCGATTTGGATGTAACTTCGTTTATACATAGTACATACCAATGTCTCGACCGGGTTCGTTGGCCAGCTTCATCCGCCATCTTGTTTAAAAATGGCGGCCATTTAAATTTTTAAGAAAAATTTAAATTTGAAATGTGGTACCAAAAAATTGAAATTTGAAAAAATATTTTCTTATTATGTGTTTGACCTTGATAAAAAGATTCGGGAGCAGTTTTTGTTTCGTCTATATCTTAAGAAATGGCTGAGTTATAGCATTTTGAATTTCTAGCGTGGGTGACATTTTGAAACGTCCTGAATTTTGTCACGTAATAACAGGCGTATTTATGAACCGATTTGGATGTACCTTGGTGTGTACATAGTACATACAAATATCTCGACCGAGTTCGTTGGCCAGCTTCATCCGCTGTCTTGTTTCAAAATAGCGGCTATTTAAAAAAATTTAAAAAATGAAAAAATTAAAAGGAGATACCAAAAAATTGGAAAATGAAACTTTTTTTTTATGTATGTGTTTGACCTTAATACAAAGATTCCGGAACAGTTTTTGTTTCGTCTATATCTAAAAAAATGGCTGAGTAATAGCATTTTGAATTTCTATTGTGGCTGACGTTTTAAAACGACCTGATTTTTGTCACGCGATAACAGGCGTATTTATGAGCCGATTTGGATGTAACTTGGTCTGTACATAGTACACACCAATGTCTCGACCGAGTTCGTTGGCCAGCATCATTCGCCATGTTTGAAAAGGGTTGCCATTTAAAAAAATTAAATTAAAAATTTAAAATGAGGTATTAAAAAGTCCTTCCGGCCAGTGCCGGGAGGAAGAGGTAGCTTTCATATACCTTATTTTAAAAAAGCCAACTTATATTATTCAAACACACGAAGCTCAATTTAGTGTAAACCGAATATAGGAGATTCAATACTAATTTTTATCAATACTAAATCATTATGAATGAAAATTTGGTGAAATTAGTCAGCTTTATCCAAGCTGCTTTTATTTAAAGTAACTTATATTTGGCTGCCAAATTCGGCGATTTCTTAAAGTGCCTGCCATTTTAAGACAACATGGTGGATGAGGCTAACCACAGAACTTGGTCGAGACCTTAGTAATTGCTGTGCACATGCTCACTCACATCGGAATAGGTTGATATATACTAGTGCTGTCGCAGGCAAAAAATCAGATTTTTCAAAATGTCACCCACATTAGAAATTGAAACTGCTATATCTGAGCTATTTTTTAAGATAAAGACAAACAAAAGATGCGCCTGAATCCTTATATCAAGGTCAAATACTTAAGAAAGAAACCTTTTCAATTTCCAATTTTTTTGCACCTCACTTTAAATATATATATTTTTTAATTTAATGGCCGCCATTTTGAAACACGATGGCTGATGAAGCTGGCCAGCGAACTTGGTCGAGATAATGATGTATACTATCCACATGCCTTCTTCCATCGAAATAGGCGAACACGTGTGTTATCGCGTGACAAATACAAGATCGTTTCAAAGTGTTAGCCATTCTAGAAAGTCAAAGTGCTATAATTCAACCATTTTTTAAGATATAAACAAAAGAAAAAATTTTCAGATACAAAAACTGCTCCAGAATCTTTGTATCAAGGCCAAACACATAAAAAAAATCTTTTTCATTTTCCAGTTTTTCAATACGTCATTTTAAATTTTAAATTACATTTTCTTTAAATGGCAACCCTTTTGAAACAAGATGGCGAATGAAGCTGGCCAACGAACTCGGTCGAGACATTGGTATGTACTATGTACAGACCAAGTTACATCCAAATCGGTTCATAAATACACTTGTTATCGCGTGACAAAAGTCAGGTCGTTTTAAAATGTCAGCCACAATGGAAATTCAAAATGCTATAACTCAGCCATTTTTTTAGATATAGACAAAAGAAAACCTGTTCCGGAATCTTTGTATTAAGGTCAAACACATACGGAAAAAATCTTTATCATTTTCCAATTTTTCGGTATCTCATTTTAAATTTTAAATTTTTAAAATTTTTTTAAATGGCCGCTATTTTGAAACAAGATGGCGGATGAAGCTGGCCAACGAACTCGGTCGAGATATTTGTATGTACTATGTACACACCAAGGTACATCCAAATCGGTTCATAAATACTTCTGTTATCACGTGACTAAAATCAGGACGTTTCAAAATGTCAGCTACGCTAGAAAATCAAAATGCTATAACTCAGCCATTTTTTAAGATATAGACGAAACAAAAACTGCTCCCGAATCTTTTTATCAAGGTCAAACACATAAGGAAAAAATATTTTTTCAATTTTCAATTGTTTGGTACCACATTTCAAATTTAATTTTTTCTTAAAAATTTAAAACGCCGCCATTTTTAAACAAGATGGCGGATGAAGCTGGCCAACGAACTCGGTCGAGACATTTGTATGTACTATGTATGAACGAAGTTACATCCAAATCGGTTCATAAATACGCCATTTATCGCGTGACAAAATTCAGGAAGTTTCAAAATGTCAGCCACGCTAGAAATTCAAAATGCTATAACTCAGCCATTTTTTAAGATATAGACAAAACAAAAACTGCTCCGGAGTTTTTGTATAAAGGTCAAATACATAAGAAAAAAATATTTTTCCATTTTCAATTTTTTGGTACCACATTTCAAATTTTAAATTTTTAAAATTTTTTTAAATAGCCGCCATTTTGAAACAAAATTGCGGATGAAGCTGGCCAACGAACTCGGTCGAGACATTGGTTTGTACTATGTACACACCAAATTACATCCAAATCGGTTCATAAATACAAGCGTTACAGTGTGACATAGGTCAGATATATATATATATATATATATATATATATATATATATATATATATATATATATATATATATATATATATATCAATTTTGAACGGAGGGTGGTTTCGGGGTCTGGGGGTCATGATCGATGAAAATATACCAAAATTTTTTGAAATCGCTTTCCTCCGAACGGCTGCAATAGGTAGCTTTTTGTAATGAAAGCTACCTAAAAATTGGAAAATGAAAAAGATTTTTTTTATGTGTTTGGCCTTGATACAAAGATTCCGGAGCAGTTTTTGTTTATGAAAATTTGTTCTTTTGTTTATATCTTAAAAAATGGTTGAATTATAGCACTTTGAATTTCTAGCATGGCTAACATTTTGAAACGATCTTGTATTTGTCACGCGATAACATACGTATTCGCCTATTTCGATGTAAGAAGGCATGTGGATAGTATACATCAATACCTCGACCAAGTTCGCTGGCCAAATTCATCAGCCATCTTGTTTCAAAATGGCGGCATTAAATGAAAAAAATATATATATTTAAAGCGTGGTGCAAAAAAATTAGAAATTGAAAAAGGTTTCTTTCTTAAGTATTTGACCTTGACATAAGGATTCAGGAGCATTTTTTGTTTGTCTTTACTTTAAAAAATGGCTCAGATATAGCAGTTTCAATTTCTATTGTGGGTGACATTTTGAAAAATCTGATTTTTTGCATGCGACAATACTCGTATATATCAACCGATTCCGATGTGAGTGAGCATGTGCACAGCACTTACTAAGGTCTCGACCAAGTTCACTGGTTAGCCTCATCCACCATGTTGTCTTAAAATGGCAGGCACTTTAAGAAATCGCCGAATTTGGCAGCTAAATATAAGTTACTTTAAAGAAAAGCAGCTTGGATAAAGCTGACTAATTTCGCGAAATTCTCATTTATTATATTGATAAAAATTAGTATTGAATCTCCTATATTCGGTATCCACTAAATTGAGCTTCGTGTGTTTGAATGATATAAGTTGGCTTTTTTTAAAATAAGGAATATGGAAGCTACCTCTTCCTCCCGGCACTAGCCGGAAGGACTTTTTTAACATTACTCCCCGCTATTCCATATTACCCGACTGGTTGCAGTTACCCGAAAAGTGCAATTTTTTAGAAAACAATGTTTTAAGAAATAATCAAAATTTGTTCATTACTAACTTTTAATTTGCTTCAATTTTGTTATATTGACTTACAAATAAAAATTAGATGATATTCCGTAATAACCGAACTTCCACTATTTGTAAAATTGAAATGAAAAACAATCGACGCAAACAGAAACAATGAAAGTAGATATAAAAAGAAATTCTCAATAATTTTAAAGGCTTTACGTTTCGTAGATTTAATCGTATAATTTTAAAACACCTTCTTCATAAAATTGAAATTCGAAATAAACATAAATTTAGAGCTTAATATGAATTTAATAATAAGATTTGATTTATTAGATTTTGCAAAATATTACAAAATACATAATTTATAGAATTAAATATTTCTTTCTAAATATAATATCATTCTTCATTTTTTCAGCCAAGCTGTATACAGATTTGCTGTAACCTGCTGCCTGTGTTTTTTTTTTTTTGTTGTTGTTGTTTTTTGTTTTTTTGTTTTTTTTTTTTTTTTCTTGCTAAATTTCCCGTTTTTGAAAGGCACATATAGATTTCAAAACTAAAAGATAATAATGTTAAAATTAAAGAAAATTATTTGACTTTTGGTTCTTTTGCATAAGCTAGAAAAGAGAAAGTTGTGCCATTAATTTTCCATGTTTACTATGTAAACTCATTTGGTATACCAGGAAAATTTAAGAACAACAATTAATGATTCTCGGGAGGGATTCGAGCACTATTTTAAAGAATAACGGTAATGAATTTAAATAAATATGCTAAAATCATGGCCATTTTTATTTTTAATTTACTTGGTATTATACATTATGTTTTAGGAAAACATTAGCTTGACACTTTAAATGGATTGAATTAACTAAATGCCATAAAGAAGGTTTTTTTTTTTAACCTCTAGAAGAATAATTTTTATAAAGATCCTTAAATAATAATTATTAAAAATCAGTTTGCTTTTAGTAATTTTTGATGATTTATATTTTAAATGATCCGCATATAAAGGATATGAAAAAAAAAAAATAAACTATAAAAAAAAAAAGAATTTCGAAGAAAACTGTTACTAACTATTGTAATGATCCACGAAAAACACAAAATGAAACTAATATTACAGTTTATTCATTTTTTAAGCTTTAAAATATATTTTTACTTTTTCCTATCTTTAGAAAAAGAAAGCATTGGATTCGTGAAATTTTTCGATTTCCGGTTTTTGACTGATTTATACATTTTAGGAGTCAGAGATCCCAAAAAAGATGTTTTTACAAAATGCCTGTCTGAGAGTCTGTCTATGTGTCTGTATGTAGATTCAGTTAGTCTCTGATATAAATTGGTTCTGATTAGTTTTTGGTGTAAATCGTCCAACAGGTGCACATTATGTTTTAGGATTTTAATAATTTAATAAATAATAATAAATACACGCTAATGCTTACGGATAACACTTACGGAACTAATGCTTACGGATGTTAATAAAACTTCAGATTCAGTAAGACGTTTACATGAGTTGCTGCGGATTAGTTGTTGGTGTATACTTCCTAAGAGGCGGGGCTGTTATGCTGCATTTTTTATGATTTTTCTAAGAGCTCTATTTCAAGAACTAATGCATGGATTTTCAACTTCAAATTCAGTTACACGTTGACATAAGTTGATGCTGACTAAGTTTTGTTGTAAATCGAAATGCGTATACAATGCGTTTACAATTACGTACGAAATTCCCAGGAACGCTTGATAAAGTATTTTGTTTGGGCTGTTATAAATAAATTTATAGGGTATATTTATTAACCATTTGGAAAAATGATTATTGTTCTCGTTAGGGTAGGAAATGAAAAGCATATCTGAAGGTTTTTATTGGTTTAATCCGCATTTTAATCGTTTTGTGATTGGTCTATACAGTAATCTGTATTTCCCTTTAGTTTCAACAGAGATGGACAACAGAGTGTTGCCACTATGACAAAAAAGTAATAAAACTACAAAAAAAAATAATAACTCAGAAACAAATTGAGATACAGCTTTCAAACAAATTGCATTTAAAAGTACATTTTTTTCTCTACACGACGATGTAAAAAGTAATATTGTAGGATGTTTAGAAGTTTAAGAATGAAATTTCATTTAAAATGTGTCATCAGATTTCTTGGAAATCTGACGACGGAAATGCCTTTTCCGGAACCGCCAATGAAATGCTTGGATAATACACAAGTTTCAGGTGGATAATAACTAATGAAAATGAAAGAAAATGAATAACAGTTTCTGCCAAAGAAATAATTTTAATTTGTAAGATTTTCACGTGCAAATGAAAAATGGAATAAGCCAATTAAAAATAACAAAAAAGATAAATAGGACAGGAATGAATACATATAAATATTTCACACCAAATACGAGTCGCTTGGAATAATTCATGGCGTATGTAATGTATGATCAACTCCGTGCGATTTTTTTAGGTCTTAAATTTTAGTCTTTGAAAAAATCATTTTCCAAATGGTCGTTGTAATTTGTTAAATTGCTTTTTTTTTCGTTTGTTTTTTATCGCCGTAATTTTAGTGTGTCAACAAAGCTTAATTATGATGTCAAATGGGCCACCTAAACTATGGGTTCAAGTGTAGGATGAGATAAAAGTGTTGAGAAACACTCTCGTGGAAAGATTATCCGAAGTTTGACCGTAGCTGTTACTTACAGAAACAGAAAATTAACCCTAAGAATAAAATAAAATATTGCCACCAGTAATATTTTGTAATAAAAGGAATCCTTCTATATATAAAAAAAAGTTTTGATTTGGAAATAGACCAATGAAAATTTGCGTAGATATTCCGGGTAGATCCGCATCCAATTTGAATGCTTAAGCATGGCCTTTCATCGTTAATATTAAAACAACTGTTGCATACAAAAACATGAAAATCGGTGGTATTATAGAGAAATGTTTGATAAACACGCTGATGCAGACAGTTTTTAAATCGAAGAATTATTTAAGAGATGTTTAATGCTAAAGTTGGACAAAATCGTTCCACTAAAAAAGTTTTATTGGAGCAAAAACTATACATGAGAATTTAATCATTTTTAGATCATTTTATACGTTATAAGTTCCCGGTGTGCAGATTGTATTTATTTTTCTTATTTGATTCATTTTTTGAGGTTTTATTTCAATTTTAAATTGAAATTTTCAGCATTTCGAGAGATATTTTTTACAAATTTTAGAAAATGTTATTAATTTAAACTGTTGCCAGTTGTATAAACAGCGCAAACAATAATGTTTACTTTAAATAAAAATATTATTTACACGTGACTATTACAAACAGAAAAAAAAAGCTTTAAAATTAGAATTAAATGATTACATGTTAAAAGCAGGAAAATTACGTCATAAGAACCATAGGCACAGATGTCATATACGTCATATACATATTGGCGAAATATTTTTCCGACGCCAATTTGGCGAAAACATCAATAGCATACACAACAACATCCGGGTTACCATATCAAGCAAAATAACACACTTTAGCACCAGTTAAGTACCCGTTGCGTATATGAAATTGGCGTCAGAAAAAAACTGCGTCAATGACATCTGTGTCAGATAACTAATATGCACACCGGCATTTGAGGTTCTTTACTTGATTGAGAATTCAATAAAACTACGAAATTAATAAACATAAAAAAGATGTCTCTATTCAAATTTAAAAACTATAACGTTTACACGTTTCGTTAAAAAATACTACTATTTATCTTATTCTATAGAGACCTATATTTATAATATTAAAAATCGCTTGGCTTTATCATTTAAATATATTTATTCCACCAGCAACATCTTTGGAATACAAAACAATTCTTCCAAAACACAAAACTACTGTTGCCAACAACTTCAAAATAGTATAAACAAATAAAATAAAATATATAAGATAAAGTTGCTGAAAACTATTGAGTTCGGTTGATTACGCGACATCCTCCCACCTTGAGCTGGTGAGAGGCAACTCAACTGACCACAAAAAGTTTTTACATTACAAATCTAGCTTTTGAGGCACCTTGACTATCCGCCCACATCGTGTACGCTTTACAGGTTCAACTTTTAGACACAGTCTGAATAGTCGGAAATGAATAGAGTTCTTTTCGTTCCTCAGACCACGTTAAAGATACTTCTAGGGGATAAATTCGCTGAATAGGCCGTAAAACATCTGATGTTGATGTTTGTAGACGGACTAATCTGGTGACACCATCTTTTCCGGGAATAAGTTCTATGACGCGTCCTAAAGGCCAATTCATACGTTTGGTATTATCTCTGCCAATTAACACGACGTCACCAAGTTGAATTTGTTCTTTACATTTCTTATATTGAGGAAGTTGGATCAATAATCCCAAATATTCAGAACGAAATCTGTTTCGCAGATCAGATATTAGCTTTTGGCGGTATTTGAGTTTTCTATTCAACTTGTTTTTATCCACAACATCAAAATCTGGTGTGCCCATTTGCTTTACATCTTGAATGAACAAAGCAGGATACAGCGGGACAAGTTCACCATTGCTTTCAGAAATATAAGTAAGAGGTCGAGAATTAATTATTGATTCTGTATCGCATAGAATGGTTGTCATTTCTTCATAAGAAATACTAGACTTTCCTAAGACTCTTCTAAGAATAGATTTCATAACACCAACTAATCTTTCCCAAAATCCTCCCCACCATGAGGCTGTCGGCGGGTTGAAAAACTACTCTATTTTCCTGGTAGTACTATACTGAACGACTTTATTCCAGTCAACCTCTTTAAGTGCATTTGAAGCTGAAACAAAGTTAGAACCGTTATCACAATAAACCGTGGAGGGTCTTCCTCTTCTTGCTATAAATCTCCGAAAACTCTGTAGAAATACTTCTGTCGACAAAGATGACAAAAGTTCAAGATGCACAGCTCGGTATATCGCACAGGTATACAAACAAACCCATGCTTTCGAACCTCCTTTAAGGTATAAAGGCCCAGCCAAGTCGAATCCTGTGATTTCAAAAACTGCTACATCTTTAATTCGATTTTCGGGAAGTGCTGCAACAGGAGCGTTTAGAGAAATTCTTTTTTGTCGTATGCAAATAACGCATTTCGATATCACGGATCTGATCGTTTTCCTCGCATTCAAGATCCAATAGTGTTCTCTCAAAATATTTAGTAATATTTGCGATCCAGCATGGGAATTTTTTCTATGCTCTGTCATGCTAAGTCTTCTGACAACAGGATGATCTGAAGGTAAAATCATTGGACGTCGAAAATCTTCAGCATCTTTTCTGTACACAATTTTTGTCTTCAATCTGAGGAGACCGTGTTCGTCTTTATAAACATCCAAAGTGTCTAATTTACTTTTTTTTTCTGAAGTGAAAGATTCTTCCTGAATAAGTCTCACAATTACTTTTTCAGCTGCATTTATTTCTTGAAGGGATAATTCTCCATTCAACCTCGAGATTTTGGTTATCTTACAATTATGAATGAACCTGTGAATCCAAGCCACCAGACGAATAATTTTATCATAATTTGAGAAAAACCTGAACTACCACTCAAATCCATGGTACTTACAAAGACTATTCTTCTCATGTTTAGGTGAATTGCACCACTCACAAAATGTTGTCTGGTTCGTTAAACATTTTACTGATTTTTCCTCAACAGGTATTTTTGACTTCCTCTTTTCTTGGGCAATGGCGTTTTCATCAGCGACTATATTAGACGAGGGCCATTTATCTTCAGTTTCCTTAAGCCAACTTGGGCCCTCCCACCATTTTATTTTCATTAGATGTTTCGCAGAACATCCTCTGGATGGAAGATCAGCTGGGTTTTTAGTTCCGGGTACGTGTTTCCATGAGATTGGATCTGTTATTTTTCTAATCTCTTTTACTCGATTGCTTACGAAAACAGTCCAAGATTCTTCTCTTTGCATCCAACTCAATACCGTACAGGAGTCTGTCCAAAAATACAATTTTACATTTTCCCACAGGAGTCCTTTCATGACTGAAGCACATAGTCTAGCTCCCACCGTGGCAGCAATTAATTCAAGACGTGGGATGGTAATTATTTTGACCGGTGCAACTCTGGATTTAGCAGCTAATAGATGTATTTCGACTCCGTCAGCAGTACTTATTCTGACGAATGTTATGGCGGCATAAGCGTGTTGACTTGCATCACAGAAAGTATGTATACTAAGAGTTTCATAGTTTGCATCAACACAAAACCATCTTCTTACAAATATTTGTTTCAGGAAGCTAAGGTCGCTAAACCAGCTGGAGAATTCCTTTCTTATATTACCATCAACCTCTTCGTCTTACGAAACTCCATCTTTCCACATTCTCTGTAATAAAAGCTTCGGCAACAAGAAAACTGGACTTGCCAATCCAATTGGATCAAACACCTTGTGTGCAATGGAGAGAATGGTTCGTTTTGTAATCTTTCCTAGCTCAAAATTCTCTAGCCAGACCAAATTAAGAGCTAAAGTATCATTTTGTTGGTCCCAAAATAGACCAAGTACAGGTGAAATTGTAGGCTCGACATTATCATCAGAATATTGCCAACCCCTCAAATTGAATTTACCTTCCTCCATTACATTTGTAGCTTCCTGTATAAATTGTACCAATCTGTCTTTATTAGAAAAACTCGTTACAACATTGTCAACATAAAAACTATGAAGAAGTTTTGTTATCATCTCTTTGACATAACAAGGATTATCAGCGTATTTCAGTAAATGAAATTCAATAATGACTGCCAAAATGAAAGGACTGCATTTTAAGCCAAAAACTAATCGTACATGACGAAGTATTTTCAGTTTTCTTTCATCTTGATCACTCCACCAAAAAAATCTTAATAAATCCCTGCATTCTGGTCTGATGCTTATTTGTAAAAATGCTTTTTTGATATCCGCTATGACACCGTATTTTTGTTCGCGGAATCTAAGGACAATATCGGGAATAAGCTTCATTAAGTTCAGCCCACATTCCAAACATTGATTTAAGGACGGGAATGACTTTTCTCTCGCAGATGCGTCAAAAACCGGACGAACTTTCGTTGTGCTGTTCTCTTTGAGCACTGGTCTATGAGGTAAATAATGCACAGAGCCTACCTTTGAATTCATAGAAACTTCTTCAATTACGCCCAAAGTCGACCAATCATTAAAAACTTTTTTATAGGATGTAAACAAATTATCGGAATCAAGTCTTTTAGTCATGGTTTCTAATCTTTTTAACGCTATCTTTTCATTACTAGAAATAGGAAGACGTTCTTCAGCCCATGGAAGAGAGACTTCATAACGTCCTTTGTTATTTACAGTAACTGAGTCCAAGAAACTGATTTTTGATTCACGTTCCTTTTCTTCTTGGGACTTCTGGATTACAGGATCAGTTATACCGATTGCATCGAGATTCCACAGGTCTGTTATACAAAATTCTTTCGAAAATAAAGATGTTAAAACCATTGCATCAGACTTTTCATGGACGTCATTAATCGGAACTTTACCCATCAGTGTCCAACCTAGATATGTTTCAATTGCAACTAAATTGCAGGATAATTTTCTTTTGCACCCAGTTAATAATCTTCCGGCAACGTCGGCACCGAATAAAACTTCGATTGGTCCTGGTTTTTCGTCTATATCACTTATGCAAATTTTCATATCTTTTAGTTCATCTATCCAAGGACCTTTCTGTACCGAATGAATATTTTGGCAAATAACAGGTTCATCCAGAACATAAAAATTACAAAGAAATTTTCCATCTAAACTTTCTAAATGTATTTTGTAACACATATGCTTGATTCTACTAGTTTTCTTTCCCCCAAACAAAGAATGGGTAACTAGTTCTTCTCTCAATGGTTCGTAATCCATATTTTCAGCAGTGCGTTTTAAAATATAAGACTTCTCTGAACCTGTATCGATCAACGCTCGAACATATGAACATGAATGAGGCCCTTTTAATTTCACTACCAAAGTTTCCAAAATTACCTTTGGATTGTGGGATAAACTCGATAAATTAACAGCATTCTGTTCAGATGTTCTCTGTGTAGATGGCTATGTTTTCACTTCTTTTTTATCCCTTTTATCAATATGACCTCTCGAAACGCTTTTATTTGAGAATATTTCTGGACACATCAGTGTAGCACGTTCTTTATTACAAACTAAACATCTTATGAATGCGATACACTTATTTGAGCAGTGCCCTCGTTTAAAACATTTAAAGCAACAACCCTTTTGTTTTAAAATCTTCTGCTTATTAACCAAATTTATTTTCTGCGCGTTAAAGCAGTTAAAACTTTCGTGCTGTCCGTTACAAAAAACACAACTTTTAACGAACGCTGGACTGGTGGATAACAAACCAGCAGCGGTAGATATTCGGTCTTCTACTGAAATACCCTGTTTTTTAATCTTAGGTTTTAGTTCAAATCCAGATAAGGCTAAATTAATTCTTTCTTCCGACTCTACTTCAGATTTTAACAATTCCATCAAATTATCTAACCTATTTTTAGGTTCCGTGCCATCTATAAACTTAGAACTTCTTTGCCATGCCCTTAAAAATTCTTCTGGCATGCATGATTCTACTAAGGGGTATAACATAGCGGCACACTTTTCTGTAGTGACATTAAGAGTTTCAAGAGCTCTAATATGGGATTCTAAACTATCATAGAGTGAACACATGGAACTAGAGTTATTTCGTGAAGACGAATTCCTCAAAACTAATTTTAATAACTCTCGGATATATACTTCTACTAACAGATCTTCCCTACCAAATCTAGATTTCAAACTATCAATTACCTTGGCGTAATTATCGCCGGTTGGCGGGAACGATTCTACGATTTCTCTGGCCCTAGAGCCTTTTACTGTAGCCTGAATAAGATATTGAAATTTATCAGAATGAACTATATCCGAATCTTCGTGTATTTTTTCGAACTGGTACCAGAATTGCAACCAGTTTCTTATTTCCCCATCAAATTTATAAAGTTCAAGTTTCGGAAGTTTAAACTTCCTTTTAATATTAGCTTCACTAATACTAGAACTGTTATGTATATCATTAGAAGATACATTAATTAATTCATAAACACTAACCTGTGTTTCAAGAAATTGTCGCACATAACTATCAGCTACTTCAGATTCTCCATCCAAATCGCCTACGTTGCTTTCTATTTTCTGAAGAAGAATTTTATAGTTAAGCTCGATCAACTGTTTGTGTTTATCTTCTAACATCGATAAAGAAATCTGTAATTTCTTCTTATCCGGCGTATCTTCTTTAAATTCTTCTTTTATGGAATTTAGTTGTTTTGTAAAACCACTTATAACAGTTCCTCTTAATTTCACTTTATCACTTAAACTTAAAGCCACCACTTTCTCAACAAGTCTTGTCTGCGGACGCCAATAAATGTCAGATAACTAATATGCACACCGGCATTCGAGGTTCTTTACTTGATTGAGAATTCAATAAAACTACGAAATTAATAAACATAAAATAGATGTCTCTATTCAAATTGAAAAACTATAACGTTTACACGTTTCGTTAAAAAATACTACTTTTTACCTTATTCTATAGAGACCTATATTTATAATATTAAAAATCGCTTGGCTTTATCTTTTAAATATATTTATTCCACCAGCAACATCTTTAGAATACAAAACAATTCTACAAAAACACAAAACTATTGTTGCCAACAACTTCAAAATAGTATAAACAAATAAAATAAAATATATAAGATAAAGTTGCTGAAAACCATTGAGTTCGGTTGATTACGCGACAATCTGTGCCGAACCATATTTACACAAAATTTTAAAATAAGAGAAACAAAATCTTAAAATAAAAAAAATCATTAATATGCGTTAAAAATTGTAATTTGAGGAAATTGCGTCATATTTAAAATGGCAAAAAATATAGCAAAACCATTTAAATTGAAAAATATATTTGCGCGAGATATTTTGAGATAATCTTTTCAACTATTATCGTGAATTTGAAGACAGCACAAATAATATTTCCGTCTAACAACAAAAGCATTTTCACGTGAATATTAATAAGAGAAATAAAACTTTGGTGTAAATTACGTCAGATTTGAAACGATACATTTAAAATGAATTATTTAAAAGAACTATCTTATAGCGCTGCTAAAAAATACCGGGAAAGAATGACACTGTTTACTTAATTCATTTTACATTAGCTTATTTTCAAATGTTTAACTAATTTTTTTAAATTAAATACGAAAACAGCCATTATATCCCTTAACAGCAGCAGATTTGGCCTTAAAAATTCCCAATCCAAGGAAAACGAATGGAAACCCATTTACAGAGTGATCGCTACTGTTTTTTTTTTTTTTTAATTTTAATTCAATATTTTAAAAGCCGATCAAATTAGCGGGCTTTTTGGATTTTGGTGTGCCTGAACGGGGGTTGGCAAGCGTAGCTCGTAGGGGGCAGAGCCCCCTAGTTAAAAAAAAAAAATCATTTTTGAATAGTGAAATAAAAGAATGATTTTCTTCTTCTATGTACCTAGAAGACGTTGATTCTTCTACTTACGTGAAACACACAATAGATTCGAGGGTACGTAATTCACTACTCTGCCTAATTTTTAAACTGTCACTGTATATGCCTGGGGTCTTCGCTAAGCAGGGGAGAGCCTCTCCACAAACGTTCGAGAATGCTGTGACACTTGGCAAATTTTTTTAAAACTTCAATAAAACTATAATTCACTTTCTATTTCTAATAGACTTGGTAAAATTTACAAACCTAATCCATATATATATAAGCCGTTCTTTGTGTGTATGTCCTTTATACAAATCTTCAATTGTTGGCCGATTTGCACGAAACTTCATGTACATGCGTTTTAGACCGTGGAAAAGATCACTGTCTACTTTAAAAAATCATCAGACCACTGTTTATCCCTTTTTTCTACCATCTTCCATAATTTAACATTATAAAAATATCTCTTTTATTTAATTTTATTATTCAATCATATCTTTCATGTTGCCACAACCTAAAAAAAGGTCCAATAATAAAAAGAATTGATAACATGCGTACTTTCTATTTATAAGCTAATAAAAATTCAGACTCAATCGCTATATTTTTGCATTTTCGAAATTGTTGTCATTCTAATCAGGAAATACACATTTTCTCCATATAAAATAAAAACTTTAACTAAATGTGTGTTCAAATGACGTAGTATATCTTCATTTGAATGTTTTTGAAACGAGTGGTTAAATCGCATCCGTCCGCTTTTCCAAAAGTTCAGTTTTCTCAAGCAGTGCGTTTTGCGCATGCGTTCGAAATCGTGATTTATTTTATTGTGTTTGTTTGTTTACGTTCTGATCGTGCTTATTTCATGTCGTGCTTATATTGCTATGTCTGATATGTCGTGGACGTGTGAAAATTGTAACATAAATTTCACTTTTCGGGCTACTTTTTATAGACATCGTAGGTTGTGTGTGAAAAACATACACAAGGATGTTTTTAAAAAATGTGTTTGCGGAAAGCCCTTTTTTAGCAAGACAAGTTTCTTTGCACATAAAAAACATTGTGAAGATGACAGAAGCAAAAAGAATTTTTTTCACATTTGCGTTTGTGCCAAACAATTCTTTCGTAAATCGGCATACTATGCTCATAAAAAATCATGTGCAAATGTTATAAATGAGAAAAAGCTCTTCAAAAAGTGTGTTTGTGGAAATTCATTTTATAGCAGCACATCATATTATGATCACAAAAAAGATTGTGTAACAGACAGCAATGATAAATTATTACCAAAAACTACTTATCAGTGCCAAGAAGAAAACTGCTCTTTTACTTGCGGCAAACGACTCGATTTTTTACAGCATTTAAAAAACATTCATTCAATTGATAGTTGCTGGGAGGATAAAACCTTTCAAAGTTATGAAGGTAAAATGTTTATTTAAAAAAACGTGATGTTGCAATAGGCATTTATCTCAAATGTTGGATAAGAATAATAGGGGGAAGACTTTCTAGATATGATACAAACTAAGATTTTCTTGTCATGTGACATATCTTATAAACATTATCAACAAACTGAGATAATTGCCAGTTAAAAAAAAAAAAAAAAAAAGAGCTACTGCTTGTTTGTACTTTTTTGATTTTGTTTACACTTTTTTCATATGAGGATAGTTTCATGTTCGGGTCCGGTTCAAACCAGTTACAAAACTGACAGTGTCCTCATACAAAAAACTGTAGGCAAAATCAATCAAGGAAGAAAAATCATGCGTTAAGCATAGATTATGAAACCCTTTCCAACACTTCCTGAATGCTTTAACAAAACTTCATTATTTAGGGAAATAATATAACTAAGTAAGCATTTTATAAAATAGAAAATATTTTAAAAACTGATTTCAGCAGTCACCATCCATAGCCAAATATGTATTTTAATTCTTTTGAACAGCCTGTATTTGATTTGTAGATTGATATATATATACTATATAATGGGAAAATTTAGTTTAGTAAGAAAACACATAACAGGTTGAAATTTCTCTTTCAGCAATTTATACTAATGGATGGAAACATACGTGAATACTTTTGTATAACTCTTATTACACGCCACTATTTAGCTAAAATTTAATTCAAACTAAATCACTCTTCTTAAAACTACTAAAATCACATTTCCAGAAATTATCATCCATAGACGGCCATGTATCTAATTCGTTGTGTGACCCTGTATATCATTTTATCTATATTCTACAAACAATTCTTAGTAAACTAAATGCAGTTCAGTGTAAAAATGCATAACTCATTTAAAAATACCTTTAAGCAATTTGCACTCATACCCAGTAACCCTTACGAATTCTTTTGTGCAACCCTGTATATGAATTGTAACATTTATACACACCATATATTATGCATATATATAGTAAAACATAAAAGTGCATTAACATAATTAAAAATGCATTTCCAGTAATCATCGCTAATGTACAGTACTTCAGATACAATATAGTATCTGAAATCTTATGTATGTCCCTGTAAATGCTATGCATTTCATATTATACATGAAATAACTCACATAAGTCACAATGGTAACACACTCAAATAAGTCACAATAAAATTACATTGTAAAGTCACCTGGTGGCTCGTCACAAAGCAGCAGTCACATTGACGTCTCAGTGGAGTCAGATATAGTGATCATTTGAGACTCATAATGAGACATGCGGAATTTCCTATTTTTTGTTTCACCGTAGTGACTGTGACACGAATGAGATGCTACATGGACTAGCTGTGCTGTAGGGATAGTAATTATTTGAATTATATTATTTCCTTTTGAATATTCGCTTACTTAAAAATTAGCGTTTTATGACTGGCCCTTAATTTTGGACGCCAGTGTAGTTTCTCTGCGTGACTAGTGTAGGTCTTAAGCAGACATTGCATCCCCCAATTTATGTAAGTAATGCGTTCCGTAAACTTTTGCATAAGTCGAATTTGTAAATTCCTTCGGTAAAATTTCGTCAGAAACTGCAATATTTATTATATATATATAATATATACATTATTTACACAGTATTATTTTTATAAATAAAGTAACATGCAGCAGTTTTTACTTGGATATAAACCATAAAAGTATGAAAAAATATAAAAACAAACTGAAAGAACACTTTTCAAATAAAAAGTATCTTGTGGAATATGGGATATATAAATTTAACATTGATGAATTAATTTATATCAATTTTGAATCTACATCAAACGAACAGCTCTGAAGCTGGAAGAAAAAATACACTCGTTCCTCTTCAAAGAAACTTTAAAATAGGTATCGTTATAGTTTGAATTCAGTTAACAAAACTGTAACTGTTAAACAGAGGTTTTTTGGCTCATTTCAATCAGATTTGATTGTATACCTCAATAAAAATATAACTATATCTAATATATAAAACTATATTATTGTTGTGGTTTTTATCTGCATATTTTATTTATAAAACAATTATCAAAAGTACGCAAATGCATATGAAACGCACTAGTATGATCATAAATGTAATTTTTGAAATTTCTTACGTAAGTGCGAATTCACATAAGTCGATTGATGCCTGTATTTGTTAATTTACCTCTGACAATCCAAATTCAGACAAATTCTATGCTTGCAAGGTATCTGCTATTCAGAAGTTTAACTATTGCATATGTAAATTAATTGCCATATCTTATATTTATTATTATTATTTTAGAATTTGAAGACTGGAAGGAAGCATTCGAAAAGTCAACGACGGCTGCCTTCAAAGTTGCAAAAGTGACAAAGTCTTTCGCTGGAATTCATAAATCTTTCTGCTGCAATCGATCCGGATCTTATATCTCAAAATCAAAAGGTGAA
Organism: Maratus speciosus; assembly: GCA_963932465.1. Classification (NCBI taxonomy): domain Eukaryota; kingdom Metazoa; phylum Arthropoda; class Arachnida; order Araneae; family Salticidae; genus Maratus; species Maratus speciosus. The sequence goes on from OZ010786.1 coordinate 28,072,838, forward strand.
CGTGCAACCAAATCTCAAGGTTTGGCCAAAATTGGCTTTAATTGTCCAGCTTGCATTAAAGTACAAGTGGATGAATCAGTTATAAAAGTTAGTATCCTTAATTTACATTATGGTCATGACAATGCTCTGAAACACATGAGAATTTCTAAAAGTGACAGAGAAATGATAGCTAATCAGTTAGTTATGGGGATAGAACCTTCTCGAATTCAAAGGAACTTATTTACTATATTCCCAAATGAGTTGCAAAGGCAGCACCATACAACAAAAGCTGACCTAAAAAATATTTCCAAAGCATATGGAATTAATAAAATTGAAAAACATTCGGAAGATCGTATAAGTGTGGATGCATACGTTGAAGAGGATTTGGAACACGAAAAAAGCATTTTTCTTTACAAAAGGCAAGGGGAAAGTACATTATATTATCCCCAGGAAGAAAATTGCCTCCTTGAAAAAGATGATTTTGCCTTAGGAATAATCACTGATTTTCAGCGGCAGATGTTAAAGAAATTTGGGGGCGATATAATATGTATGGATGCAACACATGGGACGAACTCATATGATTTTAAACTTATTACTGTGTTGGTTGTCGATGAGTTCAAGGAGGGTATTCCTGTTGCTTGGCTGATATGTAATAAAGAAACATACACAGCATTAAAGTTGTTTTTTATGTTGCTTAAGAAGCAAATTGGAAATATCAGCCCAAGAGTTATAATGACAGACAAAGCCCCACAATATTTTAAATCTTGGGTTGATGTGTTTGAAGGAACACCAAGGAAACTGTTATGCCATTGGCATGTTCATCAAGATTGGAAAAAGAATCTAAATAAAATTAAAAATAAAGACACTGCTTCCCATCTATACAAGGAATTGTGCCTGTTGCTGGAAGAACCTGATGTAGAGAAATTCTATATAATGTTAGCAAATACTAAAAATCATATGCTTCAGAATAAAGATACATATGAATTTGCCAAATATTTTGAAGCAGAGTGGGAAGGTATTGAAGACCAGTGGGCGAAGTGTCACAGACATGAAGCAGGTATAAATACAAATATGTATGTGGAGGCTTTTCATAAATCATTTAAATATGGGGAAAATTATTTAAAAGGAAAACGTGGAAGACGTGTTGATAAATGCTTGCACAGTTTACAAGAATTTGCGAAAGATCTTTGTCTGAAAAGATTAATAAAATTAGAAAAGGGAAAGTGTACTTGGAAAACAACTGATATCAACAAGAGGCACAGAACTTCTTTACACCTTCCATTATCTTTTATAAAGCAGAACAGTCCTGAAACTTGGCTGGTTAAATCAGAAAAATCTCTGACTTCAGAAACTACATCTTCTGACAATCTTGAGTATTTAGTTAAGAAAAAGACAGATTGCAAAAGAAATTGTCAAGTAAAATGCCAGTATTGCAATATTTGCCTACATTCTTATACATGCAACTGCCCTGATGGTTCAACGATGACCACAATATGTAAACATATACATCTTCTTGTTAGATTTCTAGGCACTAACAGTACAAATGATGTCTCATTTACTCAGGTTCAAAATGATGAAAAGGAAAATAATCCTGAGGGTAGCCAAAAACAAGTTGTTTACAATAGCATTAATGAATGTACAAACCAAAACAGTGCGATTGAAGTAATTTCTGCACCTGAAAATTTCGATGGAAATTACCTCTTCAAACAATTAACTGAAAATGTTGATTCAAATTTGCAAGATATAAAATCCAATTTACTAGGTAAAGCAATGGCTTTATGTGATTTGATTAAAAATTGCAACAATAAAGATTTGCTTCTAAGTGCTAGAGGACACATTAATAGTGCTACTTCTGTACTAAAACTTAAAAGCAAACATTCAGTCAGTGAAGTTTTGGGAAACAATAAAGCGAAAAAAGTTCCAGCTAATAAAAATGCAGAAAAACAACGTAGATTTTATTCAACAAAACAGAAAAGAAAAAACAAAATGTAAAATTTGCAAAACCTACTTATGAAGAAAAAATTGATCTTCAAGAAGAAATTTTAAATGATACTACAGAATTTGTATCTATTGACCACTCATATTCTTTAAAAATGCCTGTTATGATAAACGAAAAAGATAATATGTCAAATAAATAAATTGATGTTTGTACAAAATCTGAGTCATTATTTAAAGGTTTACTTAAGAAAAGTCATTCGTATTTTGCATAAATTTTGTCAGTTTAACAATATCTTATAATTTATTATAAATATATTGGCAAATTTCTGGCAGCTTTTCCTTTCCGTTATTTTTATATAGTATAATTGTTCTTTAATTGCATATAAAAGCTTATTTAAAAATATATATATGTAGTAAATATTTATATGAGTTTAAACATAATATAGTATAATTCAGAAATCACATCACCTATCTTTTTCTTATGAAAAAGATAATGATCTCCCCCTCCAAGCATTTTTGTATAATACTAGAAGGACCAGTAGAAGAAATTTATAAGTATAAAATTTAACCTTATTAAGAAGATTAAATTTTATGCTTATTAAACTTGATTTTGCACTCTTTTTTTTTTTTAAATTTAAAAATAGCAGGGTTCGTAAATATAATGCAAAAATATATTGGTCGAAAATATCAAAAATATCCGATATTTTCAATATATATCTGGTATTTTCAAAATAGTCAACTTATTGATAATTATAAATGTTTTCAGACTAATATAAATTAAAAACTAAAACATATTTCTTTTAGCATGAAAACTTAATAAAACAATATTCTAATTATATTTTTTTTCACTTATGTAGCAAAATTGAAGATCAACTAACTGAAAACAGATATATACAATTTGATTTTTACATTCACAAAAAAGAGAGATTAATTATCAAGTTTCCGTAAAATTTTGTGTTTTATACAACAAAATTATATACAATATACTTGATTTTTATTGAAAAATTTGAATAAAAATGTAGGCTTGTGTCCTTTTTCATTCTCTAAACTGTTGTGTAGTTTAAACTAAAGGAAACCAAAGCCAAAAAAGATTCTATGAAGCAGTAAATAACTTCTCGAAATTAGACAGTTTATCTTTCAATAGCTGTTTTAAGTACCACCTAATTATTGGTTCTGCATTTTAAAATTCAGCTTCAAATGTAAAGCAGGATTTTTTTTTTTTTTTTTTGTGTGTGTGTGGAAAGGTGGGAGGGGGGGGGGGGGGGTGAGCCAAAACGGTCTGTCAAAGCAAAAGTTCTTATCTACAGAATGACACAATCAATAACAGTTAAAAAATTCCTTTACACTTGTTTTAACTGAAAGTATTAAAAAATATATGCAATATTTTGAAAATAAGTGTCAAATTTATGAAAATATCAAACTTTATGATATTTAAAAAATAAATATCGGATATATATAATGATATATATCACCAAACCCTGGAATATAGTATTTTGTAATTGATTTTTAACCCACCTCCTGATAAGTTATAATTATAAAAATTATGTACAAAGATGCATTTGCAATGACAATACCACATTTTTATATTTTTACAACTTAATTCTTAATTTATTGATTTTTGGGAAAACTACATGGAAAATTGAGAAAAGAACGAATTTAATAATATGCCAATAAATTCGCCAAAATATGCCAAAGCACTTTTAAACTGCAACAATGAAACATTTTAAATAGAAAATAAATTATAAATAAAAAATGAAGAGTGCAACAAAAAAAAACAAAAAAAAAAAAAAACACTTTTATCAAATAATAATTAAATATTAATTAATTTACAATTCTATATTGAGAAATAATTTAAAAATCCTAAGAAGATACCATTAATAATGCTTTACCTTTTCTTTCATGTTTACTTTCTTAAAAAAAAAAAAAAAAGAGCAAAAACTATGTATTTTTTAATAAAATTTGCTTGCTTAAACTTTCTATCAAGTGTACCAAAAAACAATGAAATGTTTCTAATCAAGTTCATTGTCCACACCAAAATAATGTATTATTATTGGGAATTTGTAGGGGAAAACATGAATCACACTAAAAAAACTAAGGGATATTTTCAAGAGGAACATTGGATGCTTATTATAGATGATTTAAAAAAAAAATGTTGTACTTTTATTTACAAATAAGGATATTTATTTACTTATTGCATTGACTTATTAATAAGAAGAAAGCTAAAGGACTTTTTGCTGATCAACATTAATAATAATAAAAAAATTGCAATCGAAAATTGAGATGCCACAGCAAAGAACGAAATTTAGGTATTTAAACACTCCTTCCAGATCAATTGAAAACATATAAAGTAAGAACAAGAACGCTTAAATTATGATAAATAAATTATGTGTAAAAAATAATTAAAAGAAAACATAGCAAAAAAATAACATTAAATTGCTTCAAGGCTTCGCGAAAAAGAGCAATTTAAGGAGAAAGAGAGAAAAAGAATTAGAAATAGCAACAGCACATTGTAATTTGATAACACTTTTTATTTTGTTCTAAAAGAAGGAGTCTCTTATATGAAGTCTTGAAATAGCTTTCAGTCCATTGTCTGAGTGATGAGTTTTTTTCTGTGCTTTTAAGAAACTATACCATTCTAAAAATAAAATATGTTTCTTAATTTTAAGACGAGTAGTATTTACACAACAATAATAAAATCTATGTGTATTTTTTGAAAAAAAGAAAAATAGTCTTAAAAGTGATACTAATTAAATATAAAATCTACATTACAGCTAATTAACCAGATTTTAGTTTTAAAAAAATCTCATTATAAATATTTTATTAATAATTAGAGCTATTACCAAGAAAAGCAAGTAAGCACATTTAATTATCTATAACGATTGGCACATTACAAATTCTGAGTCGATCCCTGCAAAAAATAAAATTTGATATGCATATTTTATAAATGATAATTTGTTCAAAGAAAGAAAAAAAAATGTTAGGAATGGGCTTATAAAAAAGCTAATATTAATAAATTCATAAGTTTCATTGTATCATTTTATCTTTTACAAAATAAAAAGAATTTATATCAGTCACTGCATATAAAGTATGAAAAAAAAAATTGCATCAATCACTGCATATAAAGTATGTCTTTTTTTTTTTTTTTTTTTTTTTTTTTCCCTTCACCCCTCCAAGTAAAAAATGCTAATTCAGGAAATATTTCATGTTATGTGTGCTAGATGGCGCCACCAAATTTGTTTTAAACTGGGATGCAGCTCAATTTGGAGCGCTTGGCACGCATGCGCAGAAATCTCCATTTGAGAAAACTGAACTTCTGGAAAAGCGGACGGATGCGATTTATCCACTCGTTTTTTGAAGATAAAAAATCTATTTTAATGCAGGTGTTTCAATATCAAGAAAATAATTTAGGGAAAAGATAATAATAATAAAAATCGTTTGCTAGATATGACGTCAATTTCTGATTAACTGACACTGTTTTCTAATAATGTTTTATTCTGAAGGGATACTCTTGATTTTCTGAAATAATCCTTTATTATTATCATCCATAAAGTGAAAGATTTATTTTGGTCTCATGAAATTGAAACGTTTGTATTAAAATAGATTTTTTTTTACTTTAAAACGTGCAAATGAAGATACTACGTTCTTTTAACATACGTATGTTTAAAGTTTTTACATATATTTATGAAAAATGTGCATTTTCTGTTTAGAATGACGTCGATTTCAAAAATGCAAAAGTACAGCGAGAGAATCTGAATTATTTTATTGCGTTGCCACACCCTAAAAAACGGCGCAAATAATAAAAAAAAGGGCAGACACGTGTAGTTTCTTTTCATAAACCAATACAAATTTAGTCTCTCTCGATATATTGTAAACTGTTTGAAATTGATGTATCTCTAAGCAGAAAATGCGCATTTCTCATCCTTCTATATATATAAAAAAAAGTTTTGATTTGGAAATGGACCAATGAAAATCTGCGTAGATATTCCGGGTAGATCGCATCCAATTTGAATGCTAAAGCATGGCCTTTCATCGTTAATATTAAAAAAACTGTTGCATACAAAAATATGAAAATCGGTGGTATTATAGAGAAATGTTTGATAAACACGCTGATGCAGGCAGTTTTCAAATCGAAGAATTATTTAAAGAGATAGTTAATGCTAAAGTTGGACAAAATCGTTCCATTAAAAAAGATTTATTGGAGCAAAAACTATACATGAGAATTTAATCATTTTTAGATCATTTCATACGTTATAAGTTCCCGGTGTGCAGATTGCATTTAGTTTTCTTATTTGACTCATTTTTTTTTTTGAGGTTTTATTTCAATTTTAAACAGCGCAAACGATAATGTTTACTTCAAATTAAAAATTTATTTACACGTGACTATTACAAACAGAAAAAAAAACTTTAAAATTAGAATTAAATAATTACATGTTAAAAGCAGGAAAATTACGTCATAAGAACCATAGACACAGATGTCATATACGCGCATATTGGCGCAATTTTTTTCCGATGTCAATTTGGCGAAAACATTAATAGCATAAACAACAACATCCGGGTTACCATATCAAGCAAAATAACAACACTTTAGCACCAGTTAAGTACCTGTTGCGTATATGAAATTGGCGTCAGAAAAAAATTGCGCCAATATGGGACGTATATGACATCTGTGCCGAACCATATTTGCACTTGAATTTTAAAAGAGAAACAAAATCTTAAAATAAAAAAAATCATTATTATGCATTAAAACTTGTAATTTGAGGAAAATACCTCATATTTAAAATGGCAAAAAATATAGCAAAACAATTTAAATTGAAAAATATATTTGCGCGAGATATTTTGAGATATCTTTTCAACTATTATCGTGAATTCGAAGACTGCGCAAATAATATTTCCTTCTAACAACAGAAGTATTTTCACGTGAATATTAATAAGAGAAATAAAACTTTGGTGTAAATTACGTCAGATTTGAAACGATACATTTAAAATGAATTATTTAAAAGAACTATCTTATAGCGCTGTTAAAAAATACCGGGAGACAATGACACTGTTTACTTAATTCATTTTACATTAGCTTATTTTCAAATGTTTAACCAATTTGTTTTAATTAAATACGAAAACAGACATTGTATCTCTTAACAGCAGCCGATTTGGCCTTAAAAATCCCCAATCCAAAGAAAACGAATGGAAACCCGTTTACAGAGAGATCGCTGCTGTTTTTTTTATTTTAATTCTATATTTTTAAAGCCGATCAAATTAGTGTGCTTTTTGGATTTTGGTGTGTCTGAACGGGGGTTGGCGAGCGTAGCTCGTAGGGGGCAGAGCCCCCTAGTATTTTAAATAAAAACTTCAAGGCTTTGAGAAAACTTAAAACCTCAATTTAATATATTTGAAATTAAAATTTCACTAAAATATAAGCTTTTCTATATTAATACATGGAAATTATTCCAGAGGGAAACATTCGCCTTGTATACAATATTTCAAATGAAAACCAAATTTCTAAGTAATTGCTTAAAAGGCTCAAAGGCCAACATAGTGAAAAAGATTCCAAGCCGGGACTCGAACCCGGGCCATCAGTATAGCGCACTGACGTTCTACCAACCACTTGGAACGATACCCAGCAAGGAAAATTTCTCACTATTATATGTGTTTCCCTCTGGAATAATTTCCATGTATTAATATAGTTTCTATCGATGCTGGATTTAATTATATTCCGTGTTTGCCCCAGGTTGGTGGTTCACGGTAAATATTTCATCTTGTGCTGCGTTTGTAGCCTTGCCAACATATAATAGTGAGAAATTTTCCTTGTTGGGTATCGTTCCAAGTGGTTTAGTCGGTAGAACGTCAGTGCGCTATACTGATGGTCCAGGTTCAAGTCCCGGCTTGGAATCTTTTTCATTATGTTGGCCTTTGCGCCTTTTAAGCAATTACTTAGAAATTTGATTTTCATTTGAAATATAAGCTTTTCTATTCCAAGAAAAAGGATCAGAAACACAAATTACTAAATACGGCGCCACTTTCAATAAATGATGACGTCAATTTCGATAAATATGGCCTCAAACTGGCTCTAAAAACCGGTTGCTATGATTTATTTCCTATTTCGTTATAATGTTGCTTCTTTAATTATACCATTTAGGTAAATGTTTTAATATTTTAAATGCAGTGATACCATTCTACGATTTACATCAAATACCATAATGTAAAATCTACTTTTATACGATTTATATTAAATTGAAATTAAAACGTAACAACTAATTTTTTTTTAGAGTTAGCTTTCTCATTTTAAACGAAGCCTCATAGATTGACGTCATTTTAATGTTAATCGCTGTGGATTTGGATTTTATGATTAGTGTGAGTTTCCGTTTAAAAATTATGGGCAATGAATCTTAGGATACCCGTGTTTAAAGGTATCTGATATACTACGCATTAACAGAACATAAATAAAAATCGTTTTTAATTTGGAAACACTAATATATTTAGTGTATTTTTTAGTTTTCTCAAAAACTACATGAAAAAGCATTTTTGGTACTTTTGTATTATAGCAAGCAGTTAATCGTGAATATTTTCACTATAATTCCCTTATAATCTGAGTAGCACATTTTGCTCGCTGTGCTGTAGTCCAGGCAATAGAGACCGTATAGGGACTCTACCTAGCATAATTAATGGTAGTACTGGAAATCGGCTTTCTAGATGTTTTTTGGGTCGCTGAATCCTTTTTTGTAACTTCCCACCAAAATTTCCCCCGCAACCCCCCCCCCCAAATTTTGTAAAAGCCCCCCAAAAAAGGTTTCTATTAAAAAAATCAAATTTTTTTATTGTTTTAGAGAAAAAGTATCTAGAAATTCAGAAAGTAGACAAAATTTCCCATAAATTAGATATATGACATTATGACTTAGGATGAAGGGGAAGGGAGGATCTGCGTTGGAACATGCGCCGCAGTGCTGCGTGGACTAAGTTGCGCAATTCCACTTAACCACTCACACGTTTACATTAGCCCTCACATCTTCCCTCCAAACTTTCTCTATAAGGTTTACTTTAAGTTTTTTGGGTCGCTGAATCCGAATTTTTAACTTACCCCCAAAATTTCCCCCCCGAACCCCCCCCCCCCCCAAATAGTTGTTTTTAATCTAAATTTTTTATTGTTTTAGGGGAAAAGCATTACGAAATTCAGAAACTAGACAAAATTTGCAACAAATAGGATATATGACATTATGACGTAGGATAAACGGGGAGAGAGGGGGCTGCCTCGGAACATTCCCCGCGCGCTTTTCTCAAATTTTTCAAACCAAATTTTTTTCAAAAAATCACTTTTTTTTTGGGGGGGGGGGGGTTGCAGGGTGAAATTTTGGTGGGAAGTTACAAATTCGGATTCAGTGACCCAAAAAACATAAAGTGAGCCGAAATCCAGAACTAGTATTAATTTTGGCATATAAAATCCCCTATTGCCTGGACTTCATAATTTAGTGCACGTAGCGCCGCAGTGCATGTTCAGAGGCAGCCCTCACGCTCCCCGTTCATCCTAATTCATAATGTCATGTATACTATTTGTTGCAAATTTTCTCTAGTTTCTGAATTTCGTAATGCTTTTCCAGTAAAGCAATAAGAAATTTAGGTTAAAAAATACTATTTGGGGGAGGGGGTATTTTGGGGAGGAAGTTAAAAATTCGGATTCAGCGACCCAAAAATCTTAAAGTAAACGTTATAGAGAAAGTTCAGAGGGGAGATGGGAGGGCGAATATAAACGTGTGAGTGGTTAAGTGGAATTGCGCAACTTAGTTTACGCAGCACCGCGCGCATGTTAAGAGACAGATCCCCCCTTCCCCTTCATCCTAAGTCATAATGTCATATATCTAATTTGTTGGAAATTTTGTCTACTTTCTGAATTTAAAGATACTTTTTCTCCAAAACAATAAAAAAATTGATTTTTTTACTAAAAACCTTTTTGGGCGGTGGGCTTTTTACCGAAATTTGGGGAGGTTGCCGGGGGAAATTTTTGTGGGAAGTTAAAAATTCGGATTCAGCGACCCAAAAAAAATCTAGAAAGCCGATTTCTAGTACTACCATTAATTTTGCTAGGTAAAATTCCCTATTGCCTGGACTACTGGTCGGTTTCTCCAAACGAATCTTGAATTAAATGAAATATATCGGTGAATTTACTCTGTCATTTTAATGCATTGTGGGTCTTTATCTGAAAAGTTCTTCCGCGTAGATGATAACGTTACTAATGCCACTGCGCTATTATACTTTCTAATGTTTAAGACAAAACTTCGGTTGTTAAGGGCCAAATTTTTTAGTTGATGATTTACAGTAGAACTTGGTTTAAGAATGATAGGCCGATATGCAATATACTAAAACTATCCCTGAATAATTATCTAACATTTTAAAAGACTAATCATTCAGAATGGGGTTCAACTGATTAGTAACTTTTTGGCTAACTCTATAACAAAACATGTAGAGCAGCATGGGATATACTAAAACCATTATAGAAAAATGCGTGCATAGTAACAGCACAAATTCCATCAAAATCTGTCCGGTAGAACTTTTTTAAAAGGCTAGTCTTTTATAATCAGCCTCAACTGATTATTGAACTTTCTTCCGTAATTTTATATACAGAGTGTCCGGTCTCAACGGTGTCCAATGGCTAATTCCTAAACCGTTAGTCATAGACATATAGTTAAAATTACAAAATATTTTTAAATCAGGTAAAGAAATATTTTAAAACAGATTTGGGTCAATAAAAATATTTCTTACAAAATTACGAAATTTTAATTTTTATACGGTCCCCCGGTCCTATAAGTTATATTTAGTAAAATTTTACTATTACACTGACAAGTAAGACAAAAAAAATTCCCATTCATATAACACTAAAATCGAGCGAGTTATGGAATTTTAAAACTGCATGACTTCTGCTCTGAAAACAAGTGAGTTCGACTTGGCTTTGAAGAGTCACATACCAAGTGCTTAAAGTATTCGAAAATCTTATTTCATGTGTATATGTGCTTTGAAAAAAATCGTACAAGTTTACGAGTAAGTTAACATTTATTAAGTTTCAGATTAGCTAAAATAACATATGTTTTATTTTGTCAGGATTTGTGATGGTTTCTTTTATGATTTCTTTCAACAAAAATTGTGTTATTTTTATAAGTTTTTATGTTACTTTAACGATCGTATGCATGTGTTTCCAGTTCAAAATTTGTACTCGAACTTTAATTCACTTTTAAATATCCAATCGAGATTACATTTTACATACTGGTGAAAATCCAATAACGATCTAATATTATTATGATTTTCGGTGGTTACCATTTATGCTTATTTTACAGGATAACACAAAAGATTTCGGATATATTACTGCCAAGAATTTTTAGAAAAAGTTTTAGATTAGATAATACAAGACTGCGATTGTTGGTTTTTTTTTATGTATTTTTTAGCACTGAATCCGAAAATTACATTTATTTTTAGCCATCATGTCAGGATATTTCTCAAATCATAAATTGTCAAATTTAAAAGAATAACAAAAATTGGATACTATAAAGTAGAGGAGATGGTTGTGTTTTTTAACTTTTGATAATTGATTTTTTCGTACTTTTTAGCACTGAATCTGAAAATGACCTTCATTTTTAACCATGACGTTAGAATTTTTTTGCAAGTCGTAAATGTGCAAGTTAAAATATAGCAAAAATCTTATACTATAAAACATACGTAAAATTTTCTTTGTTTTATTTTACTTTATTTTATTTTATTTTATTTTATTTTATTCAATAATTTATTCGATATTTTTGCTTATCCTGGGATTCTTACAGCTAAATGGTCTGATGAGAAGAGGGAGGAGATTTAATTTTAACTATGAAATTTGCGAAAAATCCTGATGTGATGGTTAAAAATGAATGTCAATTTCAGATTCAGCAGTACAGAATACATAAGAATCAATTATCAAAAGCTAAACAACATGACATAACCCAACTTTTGCAGGCTAGTGTAATCTAATAATATTTTAAAATATGTATCATTTTGTAAAGAATTGAGGCTGTTAATTTAGAATCATTTTATTTAACAAAAATTCTGTTTTTTCTTTCTTCTTAAATGTTTATTACAAATTGTATAATTTGCTTTAATATGTCAGAATGATTAAAGATTTCAAATTTATATTCAAAGCTGGAGTAGCACAGTTGAAGTTTATTCCAACAGAGCGAAAAATGTCCAGGTCAGGGATCGAACCCGGATACTTGGCGTGCCGTGCCAATGCCTTACCTGTTAGGCTATCCGGACCGATACCTGGCTGACATAATTCACTCTTATTAGTTGGACTTGGCTGCGAACTGCAGCGCTATTCCATTCACCCGAGCTATAACTATAGCATTTACATGATGAAACTACTTCAACACGGAAACTCCTGTATACCATGTAATTAGGTCAAGATGAAGGGAACGAATATTTTTCCAACTGGATTATATCATATTCAAAGCTGGAGTAGCACAGTTGAAGTTTATTCCAACAGAGCGAAAAATGTCCAGGCCAGGGATCGAACCTGGATACTTGGCGTGCCGTGCCAATGCCTTACCTTTTAGGCTATCCGGACCGATACCTGGCTGACATAATTCACTCTTATTAGTTGGACTTGGCTGCGAACTGCAGCGCTATTCCATTCACCCGAGCTATAACTATAGCATTTACATGATGAAACTACTTCAACACGGAAACTCCTGTATACCATGTAATTAGGTCAAGATGAAGGGAACGAATATTTTTCCAACTGGATTATATCATATTCAAAGCTGGAGTAGCACAGTTGAAGTTTATTCCAACAGAGCGAAAAATGTCCAGGCCAGGGATCGAACCCAGGGATCGAAGGCATTGGCACGGCACGCCAAGTATCCAGGTTCGATCCCTGGCCTGGACATTTTTCGCTCTGTTGGAATAAACTTCAACTGTGCTACTCCAGCTTTGAATATGATATAATCCAGTTGGAAAAATATTCGTTCCCTTCATCTTGACCTAATTACATGGTATACAGGAGTTTCCGTGTTGAAGTAGTTTCATCATGTAAATGCTATAGTTATAGCTCGGGTGAATGGAATAGCGCTGCAGTTCGCAGCCAAGTCCAACTAATAAGAGTGAATTATGTCAGCCAGGTATCGGTCCGGATAGCCTAACAGGTAAAGCATTGGCACGGCACGCCAAGTATCCAGGTTCGATCCCTGGCCTGGACATTTTTCGCTCTGTTGGAATAAACTTCAACTGTGCTACTCCAGCTTTGAATATGATATAATCCAGTTGGAAAAATATTCGTTCCCTTCATTTCAAATTTATATTGCAATGTTAATTTTACTCTCATCCATTTTTTAATATATCTGACGAAATTATGTTTCGACTAAATTTGTGAATGACCCCCAATTTGCAGCAAAAAATATGCTCCAAATTTAAACAGCTATTACTCGGTCAATTTTAATAGTAGAATAACGGGACTTTTTGTGTATTACTTGTCAGTGTAAAAGGAAAATTTTACTAAATATAACTTATAGGACCGAGGGACCGTATAAAAATTTAAATTTCGTAATTTTTTAAGAAATGTTTTCATTGACCCAAATCGCTTTTAAAATATTCCTTTACCTGATTTTAAACATTTTTGTAATTGGAGCTATATGTCTATGACTAACGGTTTAGGAATTAGACATTGGACACCGTTGAGACCGGACACCCTGTATAACTGCCTGACGCAAATGCAGTATTCTAAAACCATCCGTGTAAAATTATCCAAGAAACGATGCAAGTTCCAAGGAAGTCCATTAATAAAAATCTTTTTTAAAAAACTAATATTTCATAATCGGGTTTACATGATTATAAGACTTTTCCCTATAATTCTATGACTAAACAACATAAAACAATATGTTATGCACTAAAACCTTTCCTGAGAAACTGATAGTCGCATTGAAATCCATTTAGAAGAACTCAAGTTATAAGCAGCCGGAACGAAATTCCCATTTGCATTTTCTATACATAATAGATTATTTTGTGTAGTTCGATTTGATATCTGTTAAATTCGTGTTTTATTTTATTTTATTTTGGCGTTTTAATTCCGTTTACCAATTTAGTTATGAAATATTACACGAAAACAAACAAGTACTGAATTACCTACAGTGTTTTTGAGCAATTGAGTTAATCTTTTGTAATTGCACGCACATTTAAAAAATATTCATGCTTGAGAATCACTTTAAAATCTATAGTAAATCTATAAATTGACATAAACTTTTCAAACTGATATTATTGAAAGTTTTTTTTTTCTATTAGACGTTGAAACAATCGAATGTGCGATGCTTAGAAGTTAAATTGTAGTAAAATCGAAATTTGTGGATAGATTAGGTTGTTGTCACCAATAATACGATGATAAAGTTACAGATAGACATACCTTTTCTTCATAATATTGCATTAAAAGCAAACGGGTTCATCTTTCGTAATGGTTTTGTTGCGCTGCACGCACATTTAAAAATATCCATGTTTGAAAATTACTTTCAAACCCATTAAAATAAAATAAAAAATCCCTGCCGGCCCGGCCTACGGGCGGAGGTAGATTTCGAAGTTAAGTATACTAATTTCACAAACAAAAACCAAATCATGATTAGAGATAAACCCACTTTAACAATTTTATATGGCCGCTTTTGACGAGTTTTTATTTCATTTTTATATAATAACTGGTTTTATCAGAATCATGTTAGGGCGGTATTCAAAAAAATACTTTTCCATGCTCAACAACTCGAAATTTTCTCGCATAACTCCAGATTCTTTTTTAATAGGTTGGTTGGTTGTATTTATGACGGCCAATTATCTGCACGAGGGATATAGGCCCAGGGGGGGAGCGCCCTTCGTGGGGGGTCTTTCTAAGGGAACCTAACCCGTATTAACGCTTGGAAATCCAAGGTTCGAAGAAAACCACGAAAACTCCGAACGATTAAGCCGACGGGCGCGATTGGGATTGAACCCAGCACTTCCCGTCTACCAGATTCGAGAGCAGAACCTCTCAGCCACTGGTGGGGCCTTTTTTAATAGGAAAAACATGAAACTTGTTGACGTGATTTTTGAAGAGATTTATAAGCGACATGTGTTTTTAATTTTCGTTCAATTAATTAAAACTTTATATATAAACAATTATTTTCTCAGTAAGACAATATTTTTCGTTTCTAACACAATTGCTTCGGGAAATTCCTTTCAAAATGCCCACTTTGACATAATTTTTTGAAATATATTCTGCCTTTGCCAAAAAATCGATCATTACGGTACATTATATAGTTTCTGAATAAGCGAATCTACCAATTGGGTGCGTTTGAGAGCAAAAATGAATTTAAAAATCAGTCAGAAAATAAGCAGTTTGGATTTGAATACTAATACGATGATTTTTCCAACACAATCCGATTCGGGAAATTCGGTTCAAAAGGCCAACTTTGACAGCATGTTTTAAAATATATTCTGCCTCTATCAAAGCATTGACCATTACGGTACATTATATAGTTTCTGAATAAGAGTATCTAGCAATTGGATGCGTTTGAGAGCAAAAATGAATTGTAAAATGAGTCAGAAAATAAGCAGTTTGGATTTGAATACACCCTTACTTAGATGATTTTTTTCTTCAACCGCTATGTATTTTTAATTTGTTTTTGCTGTAAGAATTGGTCCTATGCAAAACTTGTCTATATAGATGTTGTAGACAATATTAAGAAGATATATGATAAATTCATGGGGATTTTATATCTTTTGAATTGGCGGAGTTGTGGATTTTAGGTAGATTTCGTATGAAATAGTACCTATTGGGATCGTTCCTATGTTGGAATTTCCGAAATTTTTTTGCAGATCTACACCGATCATGACTCCTAGAACCCAAAACCACCCTCAGTAAAAAACTTTATCTATCTATCTATCTATCTATCTATCTATCTATCTATCTATATATATATATATATATATATATATATCACTTTCTTCTGGACACGATAACTTTCGTAATTCTGCACCAATCTCTTCAAAACTGATACATAAAATCAAAGGGCATAAAATCTCGGTCAAGTTTGTTAATGGGCAAAATCGGACCAAGGGGATGGAAATAGGGAGGGGTTTTCTGAAAACCGAAAACCACCCATAACGTCTTAATTTTTGTACATATCAAATCAGTTTAAAGTTTTTATTACTTCTAAAAATAGGGCCAAAAATTTATGTATCATAGATTTTTGATAAAGTTAAAAATGGGCTCAAGGGGCGCAAAAAATAAGGTTTTTGGGAGAAAAAAATTCATAACTTCATCAATTTTTAAGATATCAATTCCAATTAATTTTATTATAAATCTCCTTAATATTATCTACAACTTTTATATTCACATGTTTTTGATAAGATCAATTCGTACCGCAAAAAAAATTAAAAACGAAAACAAAAAGGGGGTTTGAAGAAGTAAAAAATCCATAACTCCTTCAATTCAAAAGATATAAAATCCCCATGAATTTATCATATATCTTCTTAATATTGTCTACAACATCTATATAGACAAGTTTTGGATAGGACCAATTCTTACAGCAAAAACAAATTAAAAATACATAGCGGTTGAAGAAAAAAATCATCTAAGTAAGGGTGTATTCAAATCCAAACTGCGTATTTTCTGACTCATTTTACAATTCATTTTTGCTCTCAAAGGCTTCCAATTGGTACGTTTTCTTACTCAGAAACTATATAATGTACTGTAATGGTCGATTTTTTGATAGAGGCAGAATATATTTCAAGAAATTGTGTCAAAGTGGGCATTTTGAACGGAATTTCCCGAAGCAATTATGTTATCACTTTCTTCTGGACACGATAACTTCCGCAATTCTGCACAAATCTATTCCAAACTGATACATAAAATCAAGGGACATAAAATCTCGGTCAAATTCGTTAATGGGCAAAAGCAGACAAAGGGGATAGAAATAGGGAGGGGTTTTGTGAAAACCGAAAAACACCCATAACTTCTTAATTTTTGTACATATCAAATCAGTTTAAAGTTTTTATTACTTCTAAAAATAGCGCCAAAAATTCATGCATCACAGATTTTTGATAAATTTTAAAATAGGCTCAAGGGGCGCAAAAAATAGGGTTTTTGGGAGAAAAAAATTCCTTACTTCGTCAATTCTCAAAATATCAAATCCAATAATTTTATTATACATTAGGGTGGGCCGAAAAAAACTTTTTTTTGATTTTCGATGATGGGTAGTGCGGAAAAGTGGCCACTAGTGGTACTAAGTTCACACAAAAAATTTGAGATTTTTAGGACAATTCCTATATTTGCCGCTTTTGGCTTGAAGTTTTGCTAAAAGGCTGATTTTTGAACTTTTTTAGCAAAAATTTTAAAAATGTTAAATTAAAATTATTTTAATCGTATTTACTTGAAAAGGCATATTTAATGTTCCAAATATATAAATAAGCTCTGATAATGTATTATTTAATTGCTATGTGTATTTTAAATTAGACGATTTTTATAGCCTTTTCACGTTTAAGTGAGAAAAAGTTGCATATATTGTTTGAATCTTTTAACGGTTTCTCTCTTTTGTCTTGTATATGTCCCTTGGTTTTTCTTATTTTTTTCGATGCTTTAAGGGTCATATATTTAGGTAACGGACAGCAGAATCCCTCAGAAACAGATCTGGATGGAGAGAAGGGGGTGAGGCGAGAACTTAAGCGAACGCAGTGACTCATCGCGATGTTGGGGGAGTGAAGGAGGAAATACAAGAGGGGAGAAAGTGCGATAAGGGATGCTTATTATTTTCAGTGTTCAGTTTCCCTGAGACATGGCGGACGCTGTGTGAGACAGGAATATGCGTTTAGGAGTGTTTGGCTTTGAAGGGCCTGGTTCAAATTCAGATTCAGTCGAACTGCTTGCTTGAAAGCTCCCACTACTTGAATCTTCAAACAATATAACTGTCTTCCATCTGGATCTAACTCCACTCGTTGAAGGCTTTGTCGCAGAACCACTATTCCTCGTTGAAATTGTATCTCTTTTCATTTTCCGCGATATTTTCTTTGCAAGAGTTTTGCTTGTTTCTAAATCAATATTTCCAATAAACATTTTTCGAACAGTTCTTTGATCCTTCAAGAAGTTCACCTCCCGATGTGGAACTTTACGTCTGATGTCGCAGCTACAATTGTTCAAGCCTCTACACTTACAAGCTGCAATGTCAATACGAGAGGTTTTCGCATTTCGTACGAAATCTTTGCAGGAGCCTTGCTTTTAACGCCCGTATGATTACAAGATTTCCCCAATGATCTACACTCATTGTAATAGTTTTTAATCTTTCCGTTAATTGTTCGTTGGGAAACCACTGGTATGGAATATTTTATTCAGATTTCGGAAACTTTTTCACCTATCATTTTAATAATATCATCCACTAGTTGAAGATAAATATCTCGATTTTCTTCTATATCGCTTCGCAACCAATAGTAGTGGCGCATGATGTCAGCAATAGTTCGCAATTGCCTTTCAATTTGCATGGTGCCCCAAAATGGCTATTTTTCACGCTATCACATGTCTTTACATGATCATGAACTTTCGCACTAGCCATTTCTAAACTCGTCGTAATAAAACGCACAAAACACACTAAAGGCACGTTAAACGATCCAAAAAGCAATGTATTGCACGGGAAAATGATTTTACTTTTGCACTGAACAAATGTCACAGGGAAACCGAGCATTGAAAAATAATAAGCATTCCTTATCGCACTTTCTCCCCTCTTGTATTTCCTCCTTCACTCCCCCAACATCGCGATGAGTCACTGCGTTCGCTTAAGTTCTCGCCTCACCCCCTTCTTTCCATCCAGATCTGTTTCTGAGGTCCATCACCCAAATATATGACCCTTAAAGCATCGAAAAAAATAAGAAAGACCAAGGGACATAAACAAGACAAAAGAGAGAAACCGTTGAAAGATTCAAACAATACATGCAACTTTTGCTCACTTAAACGCGAAAAGGCTATAAAAATAGTCTAATTTAAAATACACATAGTAATTAAATAATACATTATCAGAGCTTATTTATACATTTGGAATATTAAATATGCATTTTCAAGTAAATACGATTAAAATAAGTTTAATTTAACATTTTTAAAATTTTTGCTAAAAAAGTTCAAAAATCAGCCTTTTAGCAAAACTTCAAGCCAAAAGCGGCAAATATAGTAATTGTCCTAAAAATCTCAATTTTTTTGTGTGAACTTGGTGCCACTAGTGGCCACTTTTCCGCACTACCCATCATCGAAAATAAAAAAAAAGTTTTTTTCGGCCCACCCTATTATACATCTCCTTAATATTATCTACAACTTTTATATTCACAAGTTTTTGATAGGACCAATTCGTACCGCAAAAAAACTAAAAACGAAAACAAAAAAGGTGGGTTGAAGTAGAAAAATTTTCATAACTGCGTTAATTCACAAGATATAAAATCTCCATGAATTTATCATATATCTTCTTAATATTGTCTTCAACATTTCTATAGGCAAGTTTTTGATAGGGCCAATTCTTAAAGCAAAAACAAATTAAAAATACATAGCGGTTGAAGAAAAAAATCATCTTATTATGGGTGCATTCAAATTCAAACTGTCTATTTTCTTACTCATTTTTAAGTTCATTTTTGCTCTCAAACGCATCCAATTGCTAGATACTCTTATTCAGAAACTATATAATGTACAGTAATAATCGATTTTTTGATAGAGGCAGAATATATTTCAAGAAATGATGTCAAAGTGGGCATTTTGAACAGAATTTCCTGAAACGATTGTGTTAGAAACGAAAAATATTGCCCTACTGAGAAAATAATTGTTTATTAATCAAGTTTTAATTAATTGAAAGAGAAATAAAAACACAGGTCGCTTATAAATCTTTTCAAAAATTATGTCAGGCATGTTTCATATTTTTTTTTATTAAAAATTAATCTGAAAATGTGTCAGAAATTTTCGAGTTGTTGAGCATGGAAAAATATTTTTTTAATATCGCCTTAACATGATTCTGATAAAACCAGCTATTTTATAAAAAGGAAATAAAAACTCGTCAAAATAAGACAGATAAAACTGTTAAAGTGGATTTATATCTAATAATGATTTAGTTTTTGTTGGTGAAATTAGTATACTTAACTTCGAAATCTACCTCTGCCTGTAGGCCGGGTCGGCAGGGATTTTTTTCTTCTTCATACGCCCTTTTTGTTTTCGTTTTTAATTTTTTTGCGGTACGAATTGGTCCTATCAAAAACTTGTGAATATAAAAGTTGTAGATAAAGTTAAGGAGATTCATGATAAAATTAATTGGATTTGATATCTTGAGAATTGGCGAAGGTATGAATTTTTTTCTCCCAAAAACCCTATTTTTTGCGCCCCTTGAGCCCATTTTTAACTTTATCAAAATTCTGTGATACATAAATTTTTGGCCCTATTTGTAGAAGTAATAAAAACTTTAAACTGATTCGATATGTACAAAATTTAAGAAGTTATGGGGTTTTTTCGGTTTTCACAAAACCCCTCCCTATTTCCATCCCCTTGGTCCGATTTTGCCCATTAACGAACTTGACCGAGATTTTATGCCCCTTGATTTTATGCATCAGTTTTGAAGAGATTGGTGCAGAATTGTGGAAGTTATCGTGTCCAGAAGAAAGTGATATATATAGATAGATACATACATAGATAGATGGATAGATAAAGTTTTTTACTGAGGGTGGTTTTGGGCTCTAGGGGTCATGATCGGTGTAGATCTGCAAAAATTTTTCAGAAATTCCAACATAGGAACGACGCCAATAGGTAGTATTTCATACGAAATCTTCCTAAAAACTGAGATACAATTTTCAAATAAATTTCATTTGAAAGGAATTGTTGTTCTATTCGACAGCTTAAAAAATTAAATTGTGTGCTGTTTAGAAGCTAAGAAAAATTGCTGTAAAGGAACAATTTGTCTGTTAGGTCGTTGCCATCAACAGTATGATGTCAGCGTTACTCACTGACATATTTTTACTTTATAATGTAGATATACGCCATACAAACGAGAATTTGACTATATGATATGCCATTTGGTGGATTTGTTTTTCGTATTGTCAAAAAATTACAAATTTTTCTATTACACCAGCCGAAGAAAACGGGCATTGTGATATTAAAGCTCAGACATTTTATTATGGTGGCGAGACAATAACGTATGTTTTCTAATTGTCATTTTAATGATTTGTGAACGGGAATGCACAAATCTCAGTTACTGTGATTAGTATGGTAGTTCATCTTAATTTATCATTTTACATGGAAGGTTTCTTATAATTGACACGGGCGAAGCCTGGTAGTTCTGTTAGTGCAGAATATGTTCTGATCTGTATCTTATTGGGAATATTATTAAACTTTTTACAAATAAGAACTACATTACATTTTCTAATTGTGAAAACTTGGCAAAATTATAAAACTAGTTGGCAAATGTCTAGAACTATTTATTTTTGCTTCTCAATGAATTGGCAAATACTGAAATTTTACTTGGCAATTTAAGGTCCTCTCCCACTCCCAGCAATAAAAAGTCTTAGAGATGGCCCCGTTTATGCCCCTTGTTCGAATGTTTTATTTTCTCCGCATCTGATCTAGGCGGGCCACATTAACGTGTGTGAGATAGAAGAAAGTTTTGAGATTATCACATCCAACTAGTTCATATTATTTTATTCCTTCAAAAAAGAATTTTCTCTTTTATTGATATTTTTTAAACGTAATTAACTTCTTATTGTTTTATGTTATCACTTAGAAAGCATTAAAATACTTAAAATTGAACAGATCTGGAACTTGCGGCTATATTTTTTTACCACTACTATTTTGTCTACCACTATTTCTAATCAATATTATTCCTAGAAGATTAGTAGAAACCTATCACGAAGATTTATGTTTTGAAAAAGTGGTAGATAAAATAATAAAAAAGTAGTCACCAAAGGCAGCCATTATTAAACTAATTTTTATAGACAAATGTTAAAGTCAAATTTGCCTACACATTTTAAAATAGTTGACCTGTTTTTTTATTATTATTATTATTTAAACTACATTAAAAGAAGAGGGTTGTACAATTCCACTGTATATTTTTAGTAGCTGATGCTACAATTTTTATATAAATGTTCTTATTGGAAAGAGCTGTTGCAAGTAGTGGTCCCGTATAAATTTCATCGGAGTACAAGGATGTATTTGTCTGTCTTTTTTTCACTTTCTAATCTCTGAATGCCGTAAAAATTGAAAAGTCGACATGGAATTTAAATAGCCATGTCTAAAAAATGCGCCATGTTTAAAAGTATATGCCGTGTATTAAAAATAGATGCCATCAAGCTGCTGAAGAATTTTCAGGATTTATAAATAAGGCAGAGCTAAATTCACACACCACTTTCTATGATATTACATTTCAACAAAATAAATAAAATACGCTAATCCATTAAGTTCGCCATATATTTACCGAATATTTTGAATAATGTAAATTGCGAAAAATGAAACAGTTCCAGAAAACCCCTTCGCCTGCAGACATACGATGAAGTTGCGCAAGTACGAAATAACTGAAAAACTGACGAGGGAAAAGAACCGGCAATTGTGTAGTGTTTGTTTTCGAATAGCAAAACCTTCCGTGCTTTTGCTCATGCGTCAGTTCTTCGTTGATTTTATCAAAATAGGGGTGAGCGGCGTCCGCTCGGCTGAGTGCCAGTCTTAGTGACAACCAACAAATGAAAAACTTCGGAAAATACCCAGCTCATCCTGACACGCCTTTGGATAGTAGAATCGTCCCTGAGTGCTAGGCGCGGCTGTCGTAAAACGAACAGTACGCAAAATCCTTTGCTCGTAACTGGAGAAACGGTATTTAATGGATGAACGAAATTACACGAAGACTTCATAACTTGCAAAAACCTGCCTATCAAATTGCATACCAACAATTTATCTGCAGTTACAAGATCTTATAATAACCGTAATAATATAATTATGCAGTAGTTACCACCAATGTATGGCAATCTAAGAACCACAAGTAAACTTATATCATACTTATTTCTTTTGCGGCAACTTTTTTCCAATAAACAAAATTTTGAACTTTGACTCCCCCTGTCATTATTAAAACGCAATAGCAGATATGCAAGGCAAATTGAATGAGTTATAGGCCGCGATTCAGATAGATTTTTTCCCTGTTAGAGAAACGAGATTTAAAAATCAGAAGCCTGCTTTTTGCGATCTTTTCACTGTTTGCAAAAATGCAGCCTTCTTATCGGTCAATCTCGTTTCCTTAACAGCGAAAAATCTATCTGGATCCCGGCCATAAAATCTAAATTCGCTGCCAAGGACTCTGGTACCTTTACTTGTGAGGAAAAAGAGGAGAAGGTAGAGAGGGGAGGGGGGCGTAAAATGTAATGACTGCACAGGGGAGTCACACAGTCGAAATACGGTCCTGTCATTGATAATGGCCTTTCGTGGTGTTGAAGTACACAACGTTTGGCGTGCCTACGACATTCAGGCTCGATTTGGATGCTTGTTTTGCCATCTTTCTACACTTTTCCAGGAAACCTTTTCTTCTGCACCCTCGTACGGTTTATTCACAAAAGGATACGGAGGCTCAACAATGGGTCAGGAGGTAAGAAGATTAGCTCGACTTGAAGGAAAGGGTCCCCTCTTGCTGGAAGTTAGTCAGTTTTCTCTTAAAGCTGTTAAAGATGAAAAACACCGCGTGAACACAAGAAAACGGATGTATTTCAATGATACGTCTATGTGGACATTTAAGCTCTAGATAGACGTATTCTACTCATTCTACTCGCGATCTTTTTGTTCTGGTCGCGCTGCAATTATTTTGATCACGCGATGTTTTTCATCTTTAATAGCTTTACAAGGAAACTGATGTACATCCTGCAGGAAGGAAGAGATTTTTCAAGTTCGATCTAATCTTCTTATCTCCTTTTCATTGTTGAATCTCACATCCATTTGTTAAAACTGCATTTTATTGCTTCAGAATGAGAGGGAGTACTTTTCCTTTCCATACGCAGCCTTAGAGTCCGAGTTATACAGACGGGGGAGGGGCGAAATGGCAGGAGACTGAAATGTTATGCAGGGTGTCCAATCTCAACGGTGTCCAATGGCTAATTCCTAAACCGTTAGTCATAGACATATATTTCCAAATACAAAAATGTTTTAACTGGGGTAAAGAAATATTTTAAAAGCAATTTGAGTCTATAAAAACAATTCTTAAAAAATTAACAAAATTTAAATTTCTATACGGTCCTCCGGTCCTATAAGTTATATTTAGTAAAATTTTCCTATTACACTGACAAGTAAAACAAAAAAATCACGTTCATATAACCCTAAAATTGACCGAGTTATGAAACTTTAAAAATGCTTGACTTATACCACTTTTCCGCATCTGAACACAGATCAGTTCCGCCATGCTTTGAGGGTTCATATACATAGGGGTGCTTAAAGTATTCCAAGAACTTATTTCATGTGTATCTGCGATTTGAAATAAATCGTACAAGCATTACGATTGAGTTAACTTTTATTAAGTTTCAGATTGACTAAAATAATTGTATTTTAACATATGTTTTATTTTGTAAGGATTTGAGACTGTTTCTTTTCAGGATTTCTTTTGACAAAAATTGTGTTATTTTTATAAATTTTTATTTAACTCCAATGATCATATGTATGTTTTTCCAGTTAAAAATTTGTATTCGAACTTTAACTCACTTTTAAACATCCTATCGAGATTAAATTTTACATACTGACGTAAATCCGGTGACAATCTAATATTATGGTTTTCGGTGGTTACCATTTATACTTATTTTACAGGATAACACAAAAAATTTCAGATAGATTACCGCCAAGATATTTAAGAAAAAGTTAGATTTAGATTAGACAACACAAGACTGCGATGGTTGTGTTTTTTAACTTTTATGTATTTTTAGCACTGAATCCAAAAATTACCTTAATTTTTAACCATCATGTCAGGATTTTTAATTGTGAGAGTTGAAAAATAACAAAAATCGGATACTATAAAATAGAGGTGATGACTGTATTTTTTTAACTTTTGAAAATTGAATTTTGTGCACTTTTTAGCACTGAATCTGAAAATGACCTTCATTTTTAACCATCACGTTGGAATTTTTTTGGAAATCGTAAATGTCAAAGTTAAAATATAGCAAAAATCTGATACTATAAACCGGATGAAAAACATTTTTTTTTATTTAATTCAATAATTTATTCAATCTTTTGGCTTATACTGGGATTCTTACAACTAAACAGCTAAGGGGTCCGATGAGGTGGGGGAGAAGTTTCAATTTTAACTATGAAATTTACAATTTGCGAAACATCCCGACGTGATGGTTAAAAATGAAGGTGATTTATGGATTCAAGGGCAAAAAAATACATAAAAATCAATTATCAAAAGTTTAAAACACAACAATGTCTATTTTATAGTATCAAATTTTCGCTATTTTTTCTTTTTTTAACTTTAAAATTTACGATTCCAAAGAATCTTTATGTGATGGTAAAAAATGAAAATCAATTTCGGATTCAGCGGTACAGAATACATAAGAAACAATTATCAAAAGTTAAAACTGTTCATTTTCATCATTTTATTTAACAAAAATTCTGTTTTTTTTTTCTTCTTATATGTTTATTACAAATTGTACATCTCGGATTAATATGTCAGAAGGATTAAACATTTCAAATTTATATTGCAATGCTAATTTTACTCTCAGCAATTTTTTTAATATATCTGACGAAATTATGTTTGTACTGAATTTGTGAATGACCCCTAATTTGCAGCAAAAAATAGGCTCCAAATTTAAACAGTTATTACTCTGTCAATTTTAATCCTAAGACAACGGGACTTTTTTTTGTCTTACTTGTCAGTGTAACAGGAAAGTTGTACTAAATATAACTTATAGGACCGGGGGACAATATAAAAATTTAAATTTAGTATTTTTTTAATAAATGTTTTTATTGACCCAAATTACTTTTAAAATATTTCTTTACCTCATTTAAAACATTTTTGTAATTGGAACTATATGTCTATGGCTAACGGTTTAGGAATTAGCCATTGGACACCGTTGAGAGTGAACACCCTGTATACTAGGCTGTAGCACACACACACGTGCGAAATAAAAAAAACGAAACAATGAACGGAACAGAACAATTCTTCTTATCTTACTGTTCTTCTTATCTTACCATTAGTCTTATTTTAGGATATACAGTGTGTCCACGTATAACCTGATCGACCTTCATTTTCGCAACCGTTGGTCCTAGATGCATACTTCCAATTACAAAAATGGTCAAAATTAGGTGCAGGGTTAAGATAAAAAAAGTTTGAAGCGAAAAAAACAATTTAGTGAAGAATTACAGAATCTAAATTTTTATACGGTCACCCGGTCCTTTAAGTTATATTTAGTAAAATTTCCCTGTTACACTGGCAAGTAAGGCAAAAAAAGCCCCGTTATTCTACGATTAAAATTGACCGAGTAATAGCTGTTTAAATTTGGAGTATACTTTTTGCTGCATATTAAGGGTCATTCACAAATTTAGTAGAATTATAATTTCGTCAGATATATTAAAGTAAAGAGAGTAAAATTAGTATTGCAATATAAATTTGAAATCTTTAATCATTCCGACATATTACAGCAGAATACACAATTTGTACTAAACATCATAAGAGGATAAAAATAACAAACTTTTTGTTAAATAAAAGGATGAAAAACAACAGCCTCAATTCTTTACAAAATGATACATATTTTAAAATGCTGTTAGATTACACTGTCTTTCAAATTTTGGGTTGTGGCATGTTTTTTAGCTTTTAAAAATTGATTCTTATGTAATTTTTAGCACTGAATCCGAAAATGACCTTCATTTTAAACCCTCACGTCAGGAATTTTCTCAAATCGCAAATTTCAAAGTTAAAAAGTTAAAAGTTAAAATTGATTCCCCCTCCCCTCCCAACCTTATCTGTAAGAAACCCAGTAAAAGCCAAAAAATCTAATAAATTATTGAATTAAATAAAATTAAACCGAATAAAAAAGTCTTACATCTATTTTATAGTATCAGATTTTTCGCTATTTTTTAACCGTGAAATTTACGATTTGCGAAAGATCCTGACATGATGGTTAAAGTGAAGGTAATTTTTTTATTCAGCGTTAAAAAATACATAAAATATAATTATAAAATTTAAAAAACACAACCATCGCAGGTTTATGTTATCTAATCTAAAACTCTTTCTTAAACTTCTTGACTGTAATCTATCCGAATTTTTTTGTGTTATCCTCTAATATAAGTATGTATAAGATGGTAAGAGTCGAAAATCATAATAATATTACAGTACAAATTCTAGTACAAATTTTAAATTGGAAAGACGATCGTTGCACATTAAATAAATCCTTATGAAAATAATATAATTTTTGTTAAAATAAATCGTAGCCTTAAATTCTTACAAAATAAAACATATGTTAAAATACAATTATTTTAACTAATCTGAAACTTAACTAATAAAACTTAATCGTAATATTTGTACGATTTCTTTCAAACCTTGAAATAAGTTTAAGTACTTTAAATACGATCCCTGAAAGCATGGCAGAAATCATGTGTTTTGAGACGCATAAAAGTGGTTTAAGTCGTGCATTTCAAAGTTTCATAACTCGGTCAATTTTAATGTTAGTTTAATGGGACTTTTTTGTCTTACTTGTTAGTGTCACAGTAAAGTTTTACTAAATATCACTTATAGAACAGGGGGACCGTATAAGAATTTAAATTTCGTAATTTTTTAATAAATTTTTTTCTTGGCCCAAATCACTTTAAAAATAATTCTTTGCCTCATTTAAACCATTTTTGTAATTGGAAGTATGCATCTAGGACCAACGGTTGCGAAAATAAAGGTCGGTCAGGTTATACGTGGACACACTGTATACTACCCTTAGTCTGATAACACAGTGATGTGCAAATATTTATGATAATTGCAATGATAAATAAAATCAGGTAGCTGTCCAATATATACGTAAGCTAACGTATAAAGAATTAAATCTTTTGTTAATGTTTGTATATTTTTATCCACGGAAAATATATTTTACTTTAAAAATTTATTTACCTTAAGAAAAGTAATTTTTACCATTTTCTATAGTTTCAAATAGGAAAACTCTGTCATCAAAGTAGAAAAAAAAAAAAAAAAAAAAAAAAAAAAAAAAAAAAAACACATTTTTCTAATCAAAAAGAATGAACATTCGCAATCCTCTTACTTTAATGCTCATTGTGAATGAACTTTTATAAGAAAAATACCTTCCAGGGTGTATTATTAACAGTTTTCTTTCAAAACTTTTAATTCAGTCTTCCTTAAATAATAGGTTGAAATACGTTACTTTTTATATGATAGGATTTTGTTTTATCTTTATATTATGTTGAATAAAACGACCAACAGTATTTTATTTGTTGGACCAACAGAAAAAAATTTATAAAAAAGGACGCTTCAAAGGAAGTATTTTTATAACTAATTAGAGAAGATAGCATTCATTAAAGCTGAAATATATAAAGTAAATATTTCGCTATGACTTTTATTTTTATCATTTTTACGGGAAAATAAATTTCATGGATCCCTTGTGAAGTTTATCGTAAGTAACTTTCTTTACATGCAGTTTTGATCAATTTGGCTGTCCTATATACTTTTTATTTTTTGTATCAAACACATACACCGTAATGTTCTATCGTCCATTATTTATAAATTAATTTCATCTTCGTTTAAATTTTATAAATTAAAAAAATTATTCTAAATTATATTTTTCAATATAGCAAAACACCGTGTGGCCACAAAATAACATCAGACCTCTAGCGGACAAAATGTTTGGCATGTTTGCAAAGTAAAACATGCAATTCAAATTTCTGGAAAATAAAAAAATAGTAGAAAATATGGCACAAGGGGAATTGTTATAATTGAATGTGTAATTACCAAATGAAACTGTAAACCCAAAATGTCCATTCGTGTTGCTAGGACACTACCGCCCCCCCCCCCCCCCCCCACCAGCGCATCTCTGGAATTTCATCTGTCCTCGGATGTTGAGGGACCGAAGGAGAAAAAGCTTCGAACAGGTAACAGCGAGCAAAGCACAGCAGTAGGCTATAAGTGCTGGCGCAAATGTTTTTGCAAGCTGATTTTTATGGCATTTATCGCTGCTCTCTGAATTAAGAGAAGTAACATGGGTAGGCAGTTGGCCTAAGCCTATTATTGTTTAATGAAGTTTGATGATGTAATTATTTTATTAACCTTATTAAATGCTCGTTTTCTTTTAGAGGGATGATTAATTTTATACTCACCGGTGCACAAAGCTACTTTCCAAGAATCGCTTTCATTTGAAATACAGCCTGTGACATAGGTGTAGTTGGTAAAATAAAATATGCTGTTGGGGAATCTTCGAAGCGTCCCTCTAATCTTCGTGTAGTGATCAACGGTAGTAAGGCAGCATAGAGAAGCAAGGGAAACAAGTTGGAAATTGCACATCAAACCTGGCAAATGAGGTGCGTTCGTACTATAACTAGTTTTATACATATTTTTTGCACCGCATATTATTCTGATTGTATATTTTAGTGCACTTCATAAGTGCATACTACTTTCATTCTGTTCGAAAGGCTGCAACATCATTAAAATGCACTTGAAATAATTTTTTCCCATTGGTCGTAATGTAACGGAAAAATTTTGATTATCCCTGTAATTAAACTTTACATCCGATTTTCAAAAAATTTGAAATGACTCGAGAAAATATTGCAACAATTGTATATTTAAAATTTCAGACCATTCGGTTGGGTAGTTTTTGCTCTATTATATGCGGACGGACGGACAGACAGACGGACCGAAGGACGACTATAGGTGCTACGTATTTATATAATTACAAACGCACCTAAAAACGTGCTTTCTTCTTCATAATTGATAGGAGTAGTGGTAGATGATTGACCAGAGATTCCCTAGTAGAGGCTTGATTGTACTGATGCAAAAGGATGTGACACCGAGATGCACCTTTTTCGCCGGAATCCAGACGCAGAAGCAAGTCACCATCTGAACCTAATATCACCAGGTCATCTATAATGCTGAACAGAAGCAAGGCCTTACCGAATTAATACCGGTAGAGGCTGATAAGTGGAAGCTATGTATTTATATATATACTAGGAGGCTCTGCCCCCTGCAAGCTACGCTCGCCAACCCCTGTTCAGACACCGCAGAATCTAAAAACACGCTAATCTGATCGGTTTTAAAAATATTATAGAAGATTGAATTATACTGAAAAAAGCTGTGCAGATCTCCCTGTAAACGGGTTTCTATTCAATTTCCTTTGATTTCAAAAATTTAAGGCCGAATCAGTTGCTGTTAAGGCATCCAATGGTTGTTTTCGTGTTTGATTAAAGAGGATCAGTTAAACGTTTGAAAAGAAGCTAAAATAAAATGAATTAAGTGTACAGAATCTTTGTCTCCTGGTATTTTAAAACAATTTCTATTACAATAGCCTAAGTCATGTGACTATCGTCAACAGTTCCGAGCGAACTACTTCGCTTTTTATATTCCTGGTGCCATTTTGGTACTTTAATGTTAGCCAGGTACAGGTGATAAGTCGCCAAATATTATTCTATCGCCATCATTTCATCTATATTATAATAGTCCAAGTCATGTAACTGCCATAAATAAATACGCACTGACACCTTCGCTTTTCATATGAAAGTTTGGCCCAGATATCATATACGGCCCCATATTGGCGCGATTTTTTTCCGACGTTAATTTGGGGAAAACATCAACAGCTTAAACAACAACATCCGGCTTATCAAATCAAGCAAAATAACGGTACTATGGCGCCAGTTGAATACCCGTTGCGTATATGACATTGGCGTCAGAAAAAAATCGCGTCAATATGGGTCCGTATATGACATCTGTGCGGAAAGTTTTCCCTTTCGATTAAAAAATCAAATTTCTTCTTCGAATAAAACTACATAAAATTTTCCATGGTCGCAAAGAATTCTTTGTTCATGGCTGGCACCCCAACACTGTTACGCTAGCCGGGTGCAAATCTCGCCAATAGCTATTTTTCGAGTCGCTAGTTAGCGGTTTTTTTTTTTTTCGAGTGGTAAATTAAAACATTGCATTGAAGTTGAAATTAAATGTCATCGTTTGTTACATCATTTAATATTTGGCCAGATGCCATATACGCACCGGGTTTGGCGTGATTTTTTTAACGAAAATTTTTGCGAAAACCTCGTTTTTGAATACCAGTTACATATGCATTTTTGGTACTACTTAGTTATCCCGTCGACCAAATATCTATCACCAAACTATAAGTTTAAATGCCAATAATGGTTGGTCGTAAATGTCACATTCACTTGACTTTAAGCAAGTTACACGTCTTTACGTCATCAAGTGATTTTTATTTCGACGTTTTATTTGTATATTTATTAATTTTATACTATTTTCTTTGTTCTTTCGTTATTTAAAATAAAAATTATGTCAATTTGTATAATTTGGCGATTTATATAATTTGGCAAAATGGGTCGATGGAATAACTAAGTAGTACCGTATTTTTTAATTATTATCTTTTTTTTTTTTTTAAAGGAAAATAACCAAAAAAATTATTAACTATGGAACAAAACAATTTCTGTAATTTAAAAAAAGAAAATAAAGTAAATAAACATTTATTATTAAATAAACAATAGCCGAGTTACCATGTCAACCAAAATAATGCCATTTTGGCGCCAATTAGGTACCCCGGTGCGTATATGATATCTGTGCCTAATATTTTTCTTTTCATTTCGTTTAAAAAAAATAAAGAAGTGAAAGCCATTTATTTTAAATGTTTCAGTTTATATTAAATAAAATGATAATGAAATACAAATTGAATTATGAATAAAAGTAATATGGTACATTTCTTAGCATACATTTAAGGGAGGCCAAACTTCTCGCCAATTAGTTTAAAATAGTAACCTTTTCCAAAATCTGAAAGAAAAAAAATATTGTTTGATTAAAATTTGAGTTGCCATCATTAGAAAAATTTATATAAAATTAGAAAAAAATAATAATATTTCGAAAACTAATTCGAATTTAAAAATTCTAATACCAGTTCTGAAATCTGCAGATAAATATTGATTTTTAGTGTTAATTTCATCGCAAAGTATTCCATATTTTAGGAAAAATCGCCATGAAACATAATCAGTTGTTTAATCAGTTGATTCACACTTCCGTTTCATACTTCCGTTTCATACTTCCGTTTCATGCTTCCGTTTCATAAATTCGTTTCATTAGGATTTTATATATATAGGGTAGATACAGTGTGTCCATGTATAACCTGACCGACCTTTATTTTCGCAACCGTTGGTCCTAGATGCATACTTCCAATTACAAAAGTGATCAAAATTAGGTGAAGAGTTAAGATAAAAACTGTTTGAAGCAAAAAAAAAAACAATTTAGTGAAGAATTACAGAATCTAAATTTTATACGGTCCCCCGGTCCTATAAGTTATATTTAGTAAAATTTTCCTGTTACACTGGCAAGTAAGGTAAAAAAAGTCCCGTTGTTCTACTATTAAAATTGACCGAGTAACAGCTGTTTAAAGTTGGAGCATATTTTTTGCTGCAAATTAGAGGTCATTCACAAATTTATTATAAATATAATTTCGTTTGTTATATTAAAGAAATGGTTGAGAGTAAAATTAGCATTGCAATATAAATTTGAAAACTTTAATCATTCTGACATATTACTGCAAAATATACTATTTGTACTGGATGTATAAAAGGATACAAATAACAGAATTTTTGTCTTATAAAAGGATGAAAAATAACATCCTCAATTCTTTACAAAATGACACATATTTTAAAATGCTGTTGGATTACACTGTGTTTCAAATTTTGGGTTGTGTTATGTTTTTTAGGTTTTGAAAATTGATTCTTATGTATTTTTTAGCGCTGAATCCGAAAGTGAACTTCATTTTAAACCATCATGTCAAGATTTTTCTCAAATCGCAAATTTCAAAGTTAAAATTGATCCCACCCTCTCATCCCAACCTCATCGGACCCCTGAGCTGTTTAGCTGTAAGAAACCCAGTATGAGCCAAAAAATTGAGTAAAATACTGAATTACATAAAATTAAACTGGATAAAAAAGTCTTACATCTATTTTATAGTATGAGATTTTTCGTTATTTTTAACCTTGAAATTTACAATTTGAGAAAAATCCTGACATGATGGTTAAAAGTGAAGGTAATTTTTTTTTAGTCAGTGTTAAAAAATACATAACACGTAATTATAAAAGTTAAAAGACACAGCCATCGCAGGTTTATGTTATCTAATCTAAAACTCTTTCTTAAACTTGTTGACGGTAACCTACCCGAATTTTTTTGTGTTATCCTCTAATATAAGTAACGTATAAGATGGTAAGAATCGAAAATCGTAATAATATTACATTGTCATCGGATTTAAGTCAGTATGTAAAATTTAACTTCGATCGGACATTTGAAAGTGAGTCTTAGTAAAGTTCGAGTACAAATTTTAAACTGGAAAGAAGATCGTTGCACATTAAATAAAACCTTATGAAAATAATATAATTTTTGTTAAAATAAATCGTAGCCTTAAATCCTTACAAAATAAAACATATGTTAAAATACAATTATTTTTACTAATCTGAAACTTAACTAATAAATGTTAACTCAATCGTAATAGTTGTACGATTTCTATCAAAGCGCAGATACCTTTAAATAAGGTTAAGTACTTTATATACGACCCCTGAAATCATAGCCGAAATCATCTGTTTTGAGTAGTGCTGTAAAAGTAACGACTAAATGAATACCCGTATGATGTCGTTACTTTCAAACTCGCTACCCGTTAGAAAGTATTCGTTACTCGTTACTTTCGTTACTGTTCAAAAACCGGGTATGTACTACAAACCTGCAGCAAATCTAATTATATACTGCACACTGCACATGAGTCTTTTGAAGAATTCGTTACTGTTTTAACGTAAAATATGTGCTGCCATCTGTACGTAAAATTTACATTTAATTTTCTACGTTTTAATGAAAAAAGGCAAACAAAATTAAAATACGATGCATAATTGAATATAACATGTCTGAATTGTAGAATTTCTTACTTATGAAATAATGAATAATTGGAGAAAGCAATTAGGAAGAGTAAAAGTTTACCAAATTTATACTAAAACTATGAAATATAATTACACAAAGAAAATATTTTTACAAACAAATTTATTTACTAATTTTACACTAAAAGTAATTATGTATTATGAAATTTTAACTTTTGGAATAATTTGAAAATATTTAAATATATGTATATTTAATTTCTTACGTGGTCATCCTATCAAATGACATTGTACTTCAGTCACATTATTATTTCTGAAATTATTGATTTATATTTAAAAAAAAAATTTTCAAATATGAAATTTAAAAACATACCAACAAAAATATTTGGCACAGATGTCATATACGCACGTGATTTTTTTCTGACGCCAATTTGGCGAAAACCTCGTTTTCGAATACCAGTTACATATATATATTTAAAAAAGGGAATAACAATAAATAAAAAAAAGTTTATTTAATAACTATAGAACTAAACAATATATTAACAAATAAACAATATCCGGGTTACCATATTAAGCAAAATAACGGGACTTTGGCGCCAGTTAAGTACCCCGGTACTTATATGATATTGGCGTCAGAAAAAAATTGCGCCAATGTAGTGCGTATATGATATCTGTGACAAATATTTTTACAAGCCCCCCCCCCACCCCCGGGGGAAAAAAAGAAAAAGAAAAGAAAAAGAAATTAGAAAACAGGAATTCTGCTTTTTTAGAATTTAGTATCACGCCCGATGAAAAAAAATATGTGTATAAATGTAGATAGTTCAGTTATAAGACTTAAAACACACGCTTTTATTTTATATAAAATGACGTTATCCGCATCCGCTGAAGAATTCCTTTCGTTATTTAAGAACTTCGACCAAAAAAAAAAAAAATGGCTATCTTATGATTTATATGCTTTCATTTCTTTGTAATATTAATGTCGATACTTAAAATTGTTCAGTTTATAAAAGTTCCATGTTTTATTAGAAGTCATTCGCTTATATTTTTTCGAAACAGCACGTATTTTAATTACATTTTTTTTTTTTCAGTTTTTATGAGAAAATGGCTACAAAAAGTTATAATTGGTACTTTCCAACTATTTTTCCCTTACTTTTACTTTCTACAGAAATGGAGCACTTGAGTTACAAAAATTAAACAAATAGCATTAAAAACTACAAAAAAATTAATATCTCAAAAATAAATTGAGATGCAGTTTTCAAACAATATGCATTTAAAAGTACTTTTTTTCCCCAATACGACGGTATAAAAATTGAAAATGTGCGATGCTTAGAAGTAAAAAAATATTGCGGCAGAGATTATTCCGTACAATGATACCTCTGCTTTGTGTTATACACCGGAGCGTGTTTTTATTTATTTATTTTTTTTTTTTGGAGACAACACTTTATTAGCTTAGCTGGGAGAAAGGAATAGCATACCGGGGGCTAAAAAAATTAAACGTTATCATAAAAACATTTTTACAAACAATCTAAAAACTCGTCTTTATCATAAAAATATTTTTTTTTCAAATTTAAAACATAAATACACGTACAAAGATATTTTTAGAAGATAAAGAATGCACTGAAAGTAAACCTGTAAATTTTAGAACAGAATTTTTTGAAAATTTTCAGAACATTTAAAAGAAATGTGTTTCATTTTAGTCTTTATCATCTTATCAACCAGCAGTTTACGCCACTCGCATTACTATTTTAGAAATCTTTGATTTAAGTTTAAAAATAATATTTTTTCCATTCTTTTTTATTTTAATGAAGCACGCCTTTCAGATAATATATAATCTGGTTTTCAAAAAATTCTTTCAGATGGTACTAATGTAGACATCGCTGATAGATATTTTTTTGCTAAATCCGCAAGCTCGGAGTATAAAACAGCTATACTTCTTTTTCTTTCCATAATAAAGGAATCAACAAGCCCCTACGAAATCAAAATCATTTGAGATTTGAGAATAACTGATACTAACAGAATGATACGCATACGCTGATACAGAAACAACTGATTCCGAAATATCCGAGTCCGAATACAAATTCGCATCTTTTACCGCATCCGGCTATCTGCTCCATTCACGAATTACACAAACGTAAGCAGCGTTTGAAGTTAGTTTCATTTTGTTCGGCTGCGTATTGACACAGTAACGACTAACGAGTCGTATTTCGAAGTACCGATTCGGTATTTCGTATCTTAGAGAATACCCGTTACTTAGTAACGAATATCTGCGGTTTGCTACAGCTCTAGTTTTGAGTTGCAAAAAAGTGGTACAAGTCATGCATTTCAAAGTTTCATAACACGGTCAATTTTGATGTTAGAAGAAGGGGACTTTTTTTGTCTTACTTGTTTGTGTCGCAGTAAATTTTTACTAAATATCACTTATAAAACCGAGGGACCGTATAAAAATTTAAATTTCGTAATTTTTAAATAAATGTTTTTCTTGACCCAAATCGCTTTAAAAATAATTATTTACCTTATTTAAACCATTTTTTGTAATTGGAAGTATGAATCTAGGATCAACGATTGCGAAAATAAAGGTAGGTCAGGTTATACGTGAACACACTGTATATATAAGGTTAGTTGGGGTAACTGGGCCCACGACGTAACTGGGCCATAGGCTATTTTGTAAAAAACTGTTGGTGTTTTTTAAGTTTTAGCTTTTGTGAACAATGCCCCTTAATCTCTACTTCCTAAAACAACGTGTATCAATTTAATCATAACTCTCACTTTGCAGTGATAGGTTGTCGAAAATTTACGTTTATTTTTTTAAAAACAACGTTAATATGGTTGAACTTCCTCGGCTTTTTATTAAAATACTGTAATTACTTTTATTAAACAATCTTTTTTTTTAAAGATTAGACATATAACTACATTAATATTATTGGGTATCTATACATATTTACTTCATGTTTCAAATGTAAGCCCGGTGTCCCAGTTACCCCATAAATTTTTCAAGAATAGGGTAACTGGGACATGTATCCGGGTTAACTGGACCATGCTGGATCCAGTTGCCCCAATACTTATAAATAATTTTTTTGTGTTTCTCTTACTACGGGGAGTAAATTTCTCCATTGATTTTTGCTCACAATAAAGAAAATGATAGATTACCTTATTAAAATTACTTAATGAAATTTTTAAAAAAAGCATATTTAGTGGTATCAAACCAAATTTCTTGACCCTTTGAGAGACGGTGATGCCGTTATGGCATCACATAATTTTAATCCCTAATTGCCACATTGGCACCTGAATTTTATATTGAAAATTTCACCTTTATTAAGTGCGCGAAAATATACTTTTACTTATTTTCAGATAGATTCTCTTATAAATATTGGTGTCAGTAAATTATTTCAACATTTTACGAATTCAAGTACCTTGCTCCTGAAAGTGAGATAGCCAGACCTTGAAATTGTACTATAACCAGGGGTCGCATTCTCTAGGGAAACTTTTATCGTTCCTACCACTATTTTGAAAATAATATCTTCATCACACCTTTCTTTAAGGGTTCTGGTAGGAACAATAAAATTTTCTCTATATACTGCGACCCCTGGATAAAGA
The DNA here is from genome assembly GCA_963932465.1 of Maratus speciosus. Lineage (NCBI taxonomy): Eukaryota > Metazoa > Arthropoda > Arachnida > Araneae > Salticidae > Maratus > Maratus speciosus. The sequence goes on from OZ010786.1 coordinate 28,110,390, forward strand.
TAAAGTACTTACGTAGCCGTTTGTTCATAGATTTACCTTGCTATTTTTTTCCTTAAAATACCCATGTGACTTTTATACTTATTATCTATATTAAAGTACATAAGTACCTACTTACTTAGGTTTTATGTTTTTGGTATAAATAAATCTAATATTTTCACTTTTAGTGCTTTTTTTAGACATATTGACAGCAAAGGTTTCCCTTACAACGCTGTTTATTGACATATAATTTACATGATCTGCCAGGTTTAAATTTTTTTTAAGTTGTTTACACTTTTTCAAACAGGACCCTATATCCGATATGAAAAAATATAAACTTGTGTGGAACATAGGCCCCCCTGGTCCAGTTACCCCATTTTTGGGGGCAACTGGACCCACGAAGAAAGAAAGATGAAATATGCATATTTTTATATTTTTAAGTATTAAAATGTAATTTTGAGCATTTCTGTCTGATAGAGGGAACCTAACTGAACACATTTACAGAAGTTCAGACTTTAATTCAAATGAACATTACCTTTTTGAAGCTGAATTGTCAGAAGCTCCAGAGTCACATTGTAAAATCATGGCCCAGTTACCCCAACTAACCTTATATATATATTTTTTTTTTTAACCTGTTATTTTGTATATTTTTATAATGTAGTGCAATATTTGATAATAAAAAGATAATTATTTTAATTAATTAACTGGAAGTAAAGTTAGTGGGAAGTAGATTGTCTTATTGAAATGCTAGTATTGCGTGATGTTGGGATCCATTCGTGTATTGGTATGTAATGTACTCAAGTTTCTTGTATTATTGTTATTATTATTATTATTATTATGGTGTGAATGCTAAATAATATTTTCTATTTCTGGATAAAATACTTGGTTTTATTTGGTTTTGATACATGTATATAAGAAACTGTATAATTTTGTATGTTCAAAAGAAGGGCTGGAAATATGGCACGTTTAATGAGAACCAATAGAGCCGATTTATGTCATCTAATCGAGAAGCTAGGGGAGGAGGCCCCGGAAAAAGCCTCTAAAGTTTAATTGAGCAAAATTATTGTGGAACATTCAGATTACGATGATCAAGTGATTGTTAGAAGGGATCGTGACTTATCAGAAAGAATGCGAGGTAAAAAATTACTAGAACGAGAACATGAGCGGGAGCATGAAATTAAACTGAAATAGTTAGATACCAAACAGAAAGAGGCCACCAATTGGAATCGCCGGGAAAATACAAAAACTTCGGGAAACAGGATTTTAAAATACTTTAATTTGGTAAGAGAACAATTGTCCTGCGTTCCGGAAAAAACGGAGAATTGTGCCTTTTTTTTTTCACCAAACAGAGACTTTTTTTTTATTTCGGTTCCAGAGGATTACTGGGGTAGGGTAGTTTTAAATAGACTTGGAAATTTTATTAAAAGACTCACTAATAGTTTAGAGATGGATAAATTGTCCAGTTATACCACAATTAAAGAGCGCATCTTGACGGAAAATGCATTCACACCCCTGCAACATATAAGAGTATTTCAAGACGTGTCCAAAACGACACAATGAAAATTATGTGCAGTGGGTGGTGAAAGCTAAGACGAATTTAGATTATTATTTGGAAAGTAGGTAGGATTTTCAGAGTTTCAAAGGGCCTGATTTTATCCGACAAAATTAAGGACTCCGTGGCGAATAATACAAAATCTCATATATTAGTAAAAGAGGAGTCAAAATGGATGAAGCTAGTTGATTTGGCTAAAGCAATAGAGATTTGCGTGTAGAGGTGATTCCACAAGCAAAGTGTGTGTGGGGGGGGGGACTTTTATACCGAGAAGGATGAAAAGAGAGAAAAGGATGAAGCTGGTTGATTTGATAAAAGAACTAGAGTTATATTCGTAGATACGATTCCTCAAGCAAAGAGGGTGGACTTCTATCGCGAGAGGGATTAGAAGAGAGAAACTGAGCCTTAGGCTGCATACAGACGTGTATTTTTCCATCTCCAGATTTCGTGGAAAATCTTTTATTCTGGATGGTTCTGCGGTTTATTCACAAAAGAATTAGGGGAATTAACAATGGGTCAGGAGATAAAGAGCTCGACTCTACTTGAAGGATAGGTTCCTCTTTTGCAGGACATCAGTCCGTTTCCTTTTAAAGTCATTAAAGATCAAAGACTGGACTAGTGAATATAGTGTGCCCACAACAAATGATGCCGAAACTGATAACAGTTAGAAGGATGGTGCGTTCGCAGCCTAAGGCTCCAGATAGACGTATCATTCTACTCGAGCTCTCTTTGTTCTGGTCCAGTGGCGCTTTATTGTGGTCACGTGGCGTTTTTCATCTTTAATGACTTTACAAGGAAAGTGATGAACGTCCTGCAAAAAGAGGAGTCTTTCCTTGAGATCGATCTAATCGCCTTATCTTCTGACCCATTGTTGAATGTCCACGCCCTTTGGTGAAGAAACCACAGAAGGGTAAAAAAGAATACCGTTCCTGGAAAACTTTTGAATGATTACAAAACAAGCATTTGAACGGAGCCTTAAGCTGCGAACGGACCATCCTTCTAACTGTTATCAGTGTCGGCGTATTTTCTTGTGGTCACGCGGTGTTTTAGATCTCCATTGATGATTCCCCTCAATCTTTTGTGAATAAACCTCAGAAGGATCCAGAACAAAAGATTTCCATGAAAACTGAAGAAGGATGGCAAAACAAGTGTGTATATGCAGCCTTAGTCATTCACGCAGGAGTGCGTCTCTCAAAGAGGAGAAAGGGAGTGCTCGTCCCTCTAGTATAAGTGAGAGGGTAATAGGAGTACTGGTGGGAAGGATCTAACTGTTATCAGTGTCGACGCCGAATGTTGTGGCCACGCGGTCCCTTTGATTTTTAATGACTTTAGCAGCAAAGGGACTGATGTCCTGCAAAACAGGAACCTTTCCTTCAAGTAGAGTCGAGCTCCTTATCTCCTGACCCATTGTTGATTCCCCTCATTGTTTTGAGAATAAACCGCAGAACCATTAAAATAAAAGATTTTCCACGAAAACTGGAGAATGAAGGTAAAACACTCGCGTCTGTACGCAGCCTAACCAAAAGTAAAATGTTTTATATGCGGTCAGGCCTATTTTTGCTCTTAATCCTCAGAGGAAAGGAACGGTCCGCGATGAAGAGAGAAAAGTCAATTGGTTTCATGCGAACGTGGGATTAAGCGCTATAAATCCTAAGAAACTTCGAACGAAGGATGTGAAGGATACAGAATTATTACTGCTAGTAGACCATAATGCTGTAGGACAAAAGTTAGAGGGGATTCTATTCGGGATTCCGGTTCCGAAATCTGTGTATTTCGAAAGGATTTGTTTCCGGATAAATTTATGACAGGAGTTTATATTTATTTAATTCCTGCAATAGGGGGGATGCAGAAAGAGGACTTGGTCACATTACCTGTGGCCTTATGGAAGAACATTCAGGCGATTTCGTCGGAAATTGACATAGTTGCCCCGTTAACGGGAAATTTAAACACTCCAGCACTCATAACTCCACCAGTTTAGGACGATTTTGTAAAACAGGCAAAAATCTATAGCATTAATGAAGGATTAAAGAATTTAGAAAACACTGGAAAGGAGAAAATTTTTAATAATATCCAGACTAAGGAACAGGATAATGGAGAAATTAATATCGAAGAGGGATTACCGATTGTTAGGGAAATAAAAGAAAGATTCTCAGCCATTAGAAAATGTCTTAAATAAGAATGCTGATAGTAATGTGGATGAAGGGAAAGCTAGTGAATATAGGGCTCAAACGAAATTGCTTTGAGAACAACAGAGGAAAGATCGACACTGCAAAGAGTTTGGGAGGAAGGTAGACGCGGAAAGAATAATTATTTTGTGAGGACGGATTACTGTATAAAAAGCATATAGTTATTAAGTCATATAATTATTAAAGTGTCAAACAGTTAGTGGTTCCGGAGTGAAGAAAAAGAGAAATATTGAGACTGACACATAATCACTCAACAGCGGTTCCTTTGGCGTTTGTGAAAACTTAAGCTAACATTTTTTGGGGAAGGTTTAAGGAAGGAAGTGGAGAAATATTGTTTGCGAAAAAAGAAATGGATTGATTAGAGCATTGCCACCAATAAGATGACTTCAGCGCTACTCACGGACATCTTTTTGCTTTATAATACATTGTATATGTAATATACAGGGTGTCCGAAATGTAGCTTTAAACTTTTAAAAAATAATTAAAATTAAACAATCAATGATATGCACTTTCGGTTTTTCAAGTTCCATAAAGAAAATATCAAAGTTTTTTTTTTTTTAACAATGTTTTATTCTACGATTTCTATGCGAGCACCATTAGTCGCGCACACATCGAGTCTATACGAGATTTCTAACCACGTTCTATGAAACATTGTTGAAGCAGCAGTCTGGATGGCTACTGTAATTCGGTTTTTCAATTCATCAGTGTCACGAATTGGATATTGATAAACAATCTTTTTCACGTATCACTATAGAAAGAAGTGGAAGGTGTTATTTCTGGAGATCTAGTTGGCCTCAGTATTGAACCTCCTATTCCAATCTAGTTAGAATGATCGAAGCGAATCCTCTATTAGGCTCACAAATTACATTTTGTCGAACACTTTACAAAAAAAACTATTCAGTATTTCGACTTGAAATTAAACATAAAAATAAATTATGATCTGTAGATTTGCACAATATTATTTTTTTTACAGAATAACCTTAAAAAATTTATTATTTTAATTAATTTATTTTACATGTTTTTCCATTACGGACGCATTTTTGCAGATAAAAAATGAAACAAGTATATTTTCAGAAGAAAAAATAAATCATTGAGTTAGTCATTATAAATAGAATCATGATTAATAAATAGTTTCACGATTTCTTTTATATCATTTTTAAACTACCCTTTTTTATGAAAATTATAGCATATTTTTAATGAATTAAAATTTGTGAAAATTCAATTATTTACATTCAATTATAAAAGTATTTTTCAGTGTTAAGAATTCCAATGCACAATTAATTCTTATTATGTGAAATCATTTGTGCAGACGATACTTACGCATTTTAAAAGAATTGTATTATGATTATTTTTTTTGTAAAGTGACAAGAAAAGAATTGTAAGCAAATGAAATTAATTGTTACATTCGTTATATCATAAAATGATATAACGAATTTAATAATTAATTTTTAAAAATTCCGAGAAAATTCTTAGTTATTTGGCTGAATTTACATTTCTAAAATTAAAATGCGCCAAAGCATAAAATAACGTTTTTTGCTTAATAAAGATGCAAAAATAATATAAAAAATATTGTTACTTTCAAATACTTGTCTTATTAAATAATGTTTCACAAATCCAAACAAAGCATGGCTTTTTCTAGTTTACACTTCATTTAATAAATAACTTTGATATTTTCTTTATGGAACACAAAAAACCCCGTATGCTGAATTGTTACTATATAAGGGATATACAAGGGGTTCTTTTCACAGACTCCCCTCCCCTCCCGGATATTTTAAAACACTATTTCTTCATCTATCTGTTTCCTTAGTTTTCATACTTTAAAAACGCTAATGCACTTTCCAACATAGTTGAAATGTGTTTATGAATTCGATTTGTCTGTCCATTTGTCTGACTGTCCGTGCTCTAACTCGTTAAAATATAGTCCGATGCAATGAAATGGATGTATGGTATTGGATATTACTATGGCATGATCGGTGTTGAAAATGAAGTGTGTACCATTTACGGTTTATTTACAGGGACACTGAAAAGAATTCCGATACATTACGGTCTATGGGGAAAAATCGTTTGCGGTGTATTTTAATGATATAATACTATTTAAACATATTGAAATTGATATATTTCAATGAAGTGTACTACGAAGTTCTTACTGTAGAACATGGTGAGCATAGAACTCATCTTTCATTTACAAGGACACCCAAAATAATTTGGCTACAGAAGAAAGTGAACAATAATTTCTGAAAGTTCGTTTTCAGTTGTTGTCTGCGTTTGTATATTTAATTATTTTTTTTTAAATTTTACTTGGTGTGTATAAATTCTGTAGATCCTATACAGAGCTGCACAAATTTTTTCAACAACATCCGTTTACTGACGAAAATTGCTGAATGGAAAATTTCAGCTGTGCGTTTAAATGAGCTAATTTTTAGCATACTATGTAATATACATACATACCAATAGACCATATACAGGGCTGCACAAAAAAAATGTATATTTTCCCGACTATTCATGGTAATAGCAGAATTTGGGTTTTCAAATGCAATATGGCGTTTTCCAAATTGTTCATTTAAACATCTTTCACCTTAAAAAATTCTAAAGTTTTATTACGGTATTATGAACGTGTTGGAAAGTGTTACATAATCTATGCTGGACGCATGATTTTTCGTTCTTATTGCATTTGAGATAGAAGTTAATAATTTTTTGTACATGTCCTTTATTATATGCGTGACAAAACCGTGAGTGAAATCAACGTCGTCTAATTTTAGGGTGTGGGGATTCTTAGTTTATAATTAATTATATATTAAGAAGTATTATATTTCATCACTTTGAAGTATATATGAGAGTAAAAAAAAAAAAAAAAAGATTAAATCTAACTTTAGATGTATGTAAAAATCATACACAGTTTTGTGTAGTATTTTAGTAAATGTAATAGAAAAACATTCAGCTAAAATATCAATATTTATAAAAACTAGTAATTTTAGTATATTCAAAATATTTAAATAACAAAAGTTAATGTTCAGTTTTTAAAAAAGATTGTTTTCAAAATGTCCTTTTCTTTAAAATACAATGAATTAGCAATTTTTATCATAATTCTTAAAATATTTTTATTTTTAAATATTAAAAAAGCTCGCTTAAAGCTAAATTTTCCTACCACAAATGTTGGAATGCAGTAGTATATATAAGATCATATTATTAAAAATGAAAACTGTGACAGCTAGCAGATATTTTGATCGTTTTAAAATAAATTACTTTGAAAGGTGAAATAGAACGTGATGGCTTTAGAAGCATTTTTTTTCTGGTGACATATGCTTCCTTACGTTAATATAGTCAACTTTTAAAAGAATGAATCGATGTTAACAAAAGTAAATTTACTGTTTACTCGAAAAAGGTTTTATCAAACGTATGCAGCTTCATAATTTTTTTATTTATACAAATTTTAGAAGCCAGGTGAAACATCCTTTTAAATGAGAGAATGATTTATAGCAATACCTTGCATTTATTTTTTCTATTATAAAACAAAGTATTTCTATCATTATTTTAAACACATTTTACTATCCATTTTGTGTTTTATTGTTTTATTTATTTTGTTCTTGTTAACTGCTTTACAAAGTACTTTCACTTTAACTAAAACTTTCTAATAGTAACAACTAAATGTTTATTCTAATATTGTTCTTTTATTCTAGTTTCAGAAGTTCTGTTTGTGTTTCTTTAAAAATAATAAAGTTTGAGATTTTTTTTATAAATTGCTTTATTATTTTATTAGTTCTACAGCCTTTTTTCACTCAAAGTAATTATCTGTGTTTACTGTTAATTTATTTTGCTATGGTTGTCTCTGAATTTTCCGCTTTTTATAGCGTTAAAGGTTTAACATCTTTTTCCACAGAAAATTTTAATTAATCCCTTTGTGTGGTTTTTCCCAGTTTTTAAGCGAAGTAAATATAAAAGTGAAGTTATATATATATATATCACTACAAACACATCTCATTATGTAGCTATTCCGTATGCATCAATATGTTTTAAAACGCTATTTAATCGTTACAGATTTATACTGTTTTCGGAGTTTAACAGTAATAAATTGCATAAATTAGTTAAAAAGACTTTTGAATTGTTAGAGCATTATTTTAATCAACATAAATTTTATTTAAACAACGATAAACAAAATTCCCTTTTTTTTTGTCACCTTCTTAAAATCAGAATTCAGAATTATTAGGTAGCTTTCTTTACAAAAAAGCTACCTATTGCAGCCGTTCGGAGGAAAGCGATTTCAAAAAACTTTGGTATATTTTCATCGGTCATGACCCCCAGACCCCGAAACCACCCTCCGTTCAAAATTGATATATATATATATATATATATATATGACCTATGTCACACTGTAACTCCCGTAATTATGAACCGATTTCGATGTAATTCGGTGTGTACATAGTACATACCAATGTCTCGACCGAGTTCGTTGGCCAGCTTCATCCGCCGTTTTGTTTAAAAATGACGGCCATTTAAAATTTTTAAAAAAATTTAAAACTTGAAATGTGGTACCAAAAAATTAAAAATGGAAAAATATTTTTTTCTTATGTATTTGACCTTTATACAAAGATTCCGGAGCAGTTTTTGTTTCGTCTATATCTTAAAAAATGGCTGAGTTATAGCATTTTGAATTTCTAGCGTGGCTGACATTTTGAAACGTCCTGAATTTTGTCACGCGATAAAAGGCGTATTTATGAACCGATTTGGATGTAATTCGGTGTGTACATAGTACATACCAATCTCTCGACCGAGTTCGTTGGCCAGCTTCATCGCCATTTTGTTTCAAATGGCGGCCATTTAAAATTTTTTTTTTAATTTAAAATTTGAAATGTGGTACCAAAAAATTGAAAATGGAAAAATATTTTTTTCTTATGTATTTGACATACAAAGATATACTTATATACCTTTATACAAAGATTTCGGAGCAGTTTTTGTTTCGTCTATATCTTAAAAAATGGCTGTGTTATAGCATTTTGAATTTCTAGCGTGGCTGACAGTTTGAAACTTCCTGAATTTTGTCACGCGATAAAAGGCGTATTTATGAACCGATTTGGATGTGACTTCGTTTATACATAGTGCATACCAATGTCTCGACCGGGTTCGTTGGCCAGCTTCACCCGCCATCTTGTTTAAAAATGGCGGCCATTTAAATTTTTAAGAAAAATTTAAATTTGAAATGTGGTACCAAAAATTGAAAATTGAAAAAATATTTTCTTCTTATGTCTTTGACCTTGATAAAAAGATTCGGGAGCAGTTTTTGTTTCGTCTATATCTTAAGAAATGGCTGAGTTATAGCATTTTGAATTTCTAGCGTGGCTGACATTTTGAAACGTCCTGATTTTTCTCACGTAATAACAGGCGTATTTATGAACCGACTTGGATGTACCTTGGTGTGTACATAGTACATACAAATATCTCGACCGAGTTCGTTGGCCAGCTTCATCCGCCATCTTGTTTCAAGATGGCGGCTATTTAAAAAAAAATAAAAAATTTAAATGAGATACCAAAAAATTGGAAAATGAAAAAGATTTTTTTTGTATGTGTTTGACCTTAATACAAAGATTCCGGAACAGTTTTTTTTTCGTCTATATCTAAAAAAAAATGGCTGAGTAATAGCATTTTGAATTTCTCTTGTGGCTGACATTTTAAAACGACCTGATTTTTGTCACGCGATAACAGGCGTATTTATGAACCTATTTGGATGTAACGTGGTCTGTATATAGTACATACAAATATCTCGACCGAGTTCGTTGGACAGCTTCATCCGCCATCTTGTTTCAAAATGGCGGCTATTTAAAAAAATTAAAAAATTAAAAAATTTAAATGAGATACCAAAAAATTGGAAAATGAAAAAGATTTTTTTTTGTATGTGTTTGACCTTAATACAAAGATTCCGGAACAGTTTTTTTTCGTCTATATCTAAAAAACTAGTATGTTGTGGCCATCACAAAACTTTCTTCTATATAAATCACGTCAATTAAATCATTTAAATAGTAAATTATATCAATAAAAGAAATTATATCAATTTATTCATATAAAAGTATTCCTGAATTTGAAGTTTGATGAAAATTCGTGCATTAGTTATTGAGATAGAGCTGTAGGGGAAATTCTAAAAAATGCAGCATAGCAGCGCCATCTGTTGAGCGATTTGCACCAAAACACAAACGGCACTAATTCATATTAAAGTATACCGGAATCTGAAGTTTGATGAAAATCCGTGTATTAGTTCTGGAGCTAGAGCTACTATGGAAATCACAAAAAATGCAGCACAGCAGCGCCACTTGTTGAGCGATTTGTACCAAAAGGAACAAAACATCAATTCATGTCAAGGACTAACTGAATCTGAAGTTTGATAAAAATCCGTGCATTAGTTCTGGACATTGAGCTATTGTGGAAATCGAGAAAAATGCTGCAGAGCAGCGCCACCTGTTGAGCGATTTACAGCAAAACATAAACAGCAGTAATTCATATCCAGGTATACCTGAATCTGAAGTTTGTTGAAAACCCAAGCATTAGTTCTTGAGATAGAGCTACTGCGGAAATCACAAAAAATGCAGCATAGCAGCGCCACCTGTTGCGCGATTTACACCACAAGGTGCAAAACGTCAACTCATGTCAAGCACTAACAGAATCTGAAGTTTGATGAAAATCCGTGCATTATTTCTTGAGATAGAGCTATTACGAAAATCGTGTAAATGCTGCAAAATGCAGCATAGCAGCGCCATCTGTTGGGCGATTTGCCCCAAAACGTTACCAGCACTAATTCATATCAAGGATTAATTGAATCTGAAGTTTTATGAAAATCCGTGCATTAGTTCTTGAGATAGAGCTAGTGCAGAAATCGCGAAAAATGCAGCATAGCAGCGCCACCTGTTGGGCGATTTACACCAAAAACTAATCAGCATCAATTTGTATTAGGCACTAACTGAATATCAATTTTTATTAAATTCCGTGCATTAGTTCTTGAGGTAGAGCGCCCACAAAATTTGTGTCACATACACACAGACAGACAGACAGACAGACAGACATTTTGTAAAAACATGTTTTTTGGAATCTCTGACCCCTAAAACGTGTAAATCCGTCGAAAACCGGAACTCGAAAATTTTCATGAATCCAATACTTTCTTCTTGTAAAGATAGAAGAAAGTAAAAATGGCTGAGTAATAGCATTTTGAATTTCTCTTGTGGCTGATATTTTAAAACGACCTGATTTTTGTCACGCGATAACAGGCGTATTTATGAACATATTTGGATGTAACTTGGTCTGTATATAGTACATACCAATGTCTCGACCGAGTTCGTTGGCCAGCTTCATTCGCCATCTTGTTTCAAAAGGGTTGCCATTTAAAAAAAATTAAATTTAAAATTCAAAATGAGGTATTAAAAAATTGGAAAATGAAAAAGATTTTTTTTATGTGTTTGGCCTTGATACAAAGATTCCGGAGCAGTTTTTGTTTCTGAAAATTTGTTCTTTTGTTGATATCTTAAAAAATGGTTGATTTATAGCCCTTTGAATTTCTAGCATGGCTAACATTTTGAAACGATCTTGTATTTGTCACGCGATAACACACGTATTCGCCTATTTCGATGTAAGAAGGCATGTGGATAGTATACATCGACACCTCGACCAAGTTCGCTGGCCAGATTCATCAGCCATCTTGTTTCAAAATGGCGGCCATTAAATTAAAAAATATATATATATTTAAAGTGAGGTGCAAAAAAATTAGAAATTGAAAAGGGTTTCTTTCTTAAGTATTTGATCTTGATATAAGGATTCAGGAGCATTTTTTGTTTGTCTTTACCTTAAAAAATGGCTCAGATATAGCAGTTTCAATTTCTATTGTGGGTGACATTTTGAAAAATCTGATTTTTTGCATGCGACAGCACTCCTATATATTAACCGATTCCGATGTGAGTGAGCATGTGCACAGCAATTACTAAGGTCTCGACCAAGTTCGCTGCTTAGCCTCATCCACCATGTTGTCTTAAAATGACAGGCACTTTAAGAAATTGCCGAATTTGGCAGCCAAATATAAGTTACTTTAAAGAAAATTAGCTTGGATAAAGCTGACTAATTTCGCGAAATTCTCATTCATTATATTGATAAAAATTAGTATTGAATCTCCTATATTCGGTTTCCACTAAATTGAGCTTCGTGTGTTTGCATGATATAAGTTGGCTTTTTTTAAATAAGGATTATGAAAGCTACCTCTTCCTCCCGGCACTGGCCGGAAGGACTTTTAGGTAGCTTTCTTTACAAAAAAGCTACCTATTGCAGCCGTTCGGAGGAAAGCGATTTCAAAAAATTTTGGTATATTTTCATCGGTCATGACCCCCAGACCCCGAAACCACCCTCCGTTCAAAATTGATATATATATATATATATACCCAGCTAGAAAATGTCTGCACTTTTTTTGCAAAATAGTATATATTGTACGCAATTTGTGCAAAAAAAGTGACTATTTTTGAACACTTCGAAAAGTATGCACCTTTTGTGCAAACTGTCTGTATTTTTTATACATACAAAAAAGTGTATATCCTATGTTTTCAAAAACTGTGCACATTTTTTGCATAAAATAAATTAATATTCCGTGTTCGCGAAAAGTGTGCATTTTTTATGCAAAAAAAAAAAAAACTGTAGATTCCAATTTTCCAAAAATTATATATTTTTTATGGATGTAAAAATTAGTACTTTCATTTTAAATAGTATATTTACCCCCCCCCCCCCGGAAAAAAAACGAAAATTCTCAATTCCATTTTAATTTTAAGGTAAACGAAATAAATACATTTTACTATGTTTTTCAAAATAAGAAAAAAACAAATTTTAATTATTTAAATTTCAAAATCCAGGAAGAGGCAATGGGGCTCCTCCCCCCCCTCTTTCTTTAACGGAAATTTCCTGAGTTCCCCCTTTATTTTAAGTCGCTTGAAAAAAATCAATTTTACTATGTTTTTCAAAATAAGCAAAAAAGAATTTTAATTAATTAAATTTTAAAATCTGCGGTACGGGTAATGGTTCACCTAAACCCTCTAACTTTACAGAAAAATATTTAATTCCTCTTTTATGTTAAGTTACTCGAAAAGAGAAAATTTTACTGTGTTTTTCAAAATCATTAAAAATAAAATTTAGAAATAATTTAGATTAAATCAAATTCGAAGGAGGAGCAATGGCTCTCATATGACCCTTTCTACCCAAGTAAAAGTTCTTAGTTCCTCTTTAATGTACTCGAAATAAATAATTTTGCTGTGAATTTCAAAATTGGTGAAAAACACATTTTAATTAAATAAGTTTCAAAATCCAGGGAGGGGCAAAATGGACCTCTCCTCCCCCCCTACCCCCCCTACCCCTCCTTAACAGAAAATCCACAGTTCCACTTTTATTTTAAGTTACTTGAAAGAATAAATTTTACTTTTTTTTTTTCAAAATCGGAGAAAAATAAAATTTAGTTAGTTAAATTTTTAAATCGAGGGAGGGGAAATGGCCCTCCTAAGCCCCCTTCCCCCAAAAGGAAAATTCTTAGTTTATCTTTAAGTTACACGTAAATAATAAATTTGACTCTGTATTTTAAAATAGGAAAAAAATAAATTTTAATTAATCAAATTTTAAAATGCAGGGAGGGCAATGACCCTCCCATGCCCTATCAGAAAATTCCTTACTTCCTCTTTTATTTTAAATTCTTCGAAAATAATACATTTTATGAAGTTTTCAAAATTATCAAAAAAAAAAATTTAGCTAGTTAAATTTTAAAATCGAGGGAAGGGCAGTGGACCCCCCCCCCCCCCACACACACTCACGCAAATTCTCTTCTTTTTGATGATTACTAATAGCATCCCTTATCATCGATCAAGCATAAATTCCATTTATTATGAAAATTACTTCTGCTTTCAAAAATCAAATGAAAAACGTTTATTTCTTATTAATTTCTTTCAAATTTCTATTTAAACATTTGGGCAGAGATCCAGATACATTTTTCGATATTAGCCAAACGAGATTGACCAATCAGAAGCCTGCATATTTGCAAACAATGAAAAGGTCGCAAAAATACAGGCTTCTGATTAGTGGATCTCGTTTCGCTAACAGCGAAAATCTATCTCGATCACGGCCTTGATTTTTATTTTCGCATGTTTAGCTGCAATTCAACTCAACACTCCTTTCCTTGTGTTTACATGCATCGAGCTGCGTGGCCGGCGTGGCGGGCGTTATTAGTAGCGAAATTTGTAAGAAATAAGAGTAAAACTTGGACTTCAAAAAGGATAAAGCCTAATACTAGGAAAAAGGATTGATATCTTCTAAAAATGAAAGTGAAGAAAATGCAATGGATTCAAATGCCCTCACTGAGAATAATGGAGAAATGAACGACAGCAAGATGGAGGATGATACCGTGGCAAACGGCGTATCTTCAGTTCAGGAAAACAACGTTTATTATTTGGATATCTCACCAAAGGAAATAATACAAGCAGGGCCCGCTTAACACTTGGAAGTAGGGGAAGCCCGACGTCACACAGGGTCCCCTATTACTCTACAAATTGCTTTTTTATTTACTAAATCCCTTTTTCGTATGCTTAAATAATTTGAAATTTTACCATCAAAGTTTAGAGTAAATAACACTTAATATTAAACTAAAACTAACTACCTATATATACATACTATGAAAAAGTATTTTATTATATTTTTAATTGTAAATAACCAATTTATTTTGTAAATGACAAATATGGAACTACAGTATTTGAACTTCAAAATATCTTTTGTGATTTACAAATTGCCACATAGAACAAAAAAATTTCAAAAGAAAAATAATGCATTTTTTACCCTGATTGAGTTTCTTTTTTCTAATAATTAGTTTTGAAAAGTAAAATTGGGGGCCCTTTCGTATCTCAGTGGGTAAGCACGGGCTTCATGGGCCTATTCCGTAAACAGGGCCTGAATACAAGTGCCGCAGAGTGATATGTACGAGGAAATTAAAATCGGTACTTTTCGGTTAGCCGGGTGCTAGTATTATGTATACATGTGTATATACATATGTATAGATATACATATATGTGGATATATGTGTATATATACAATATATGTATATACATACATGAGCATATATATATGTATACATACATGTGTATATACATATATTTATGTGTACATAACACTGGCGCCCGGCTAACTGAAAAGTACCCTATAATCTTTTTGGAAGCAAATGGGGCTCTCCCAAGCATACACCCGCGTCGTCTAAAGAACGGAATTCAAGAAATTATTCAGTCATGACCAAATTAATGAGTTGAAACTAACCTGGCGAGGGAAAATCTTAGCAACGACAAGCTCTCTAGAAACAGCGCAACAAATCTTAGACATCCAAGAATTGGAAGAAATACCGGTATCACCTGTTCTCCAACATGAAAGCATTACCACGTGGTTCCTGCTGCATGGCATCCCCACAGATGTATCGTGTGAAGAAATAACTGGAATTTATAGCTTGGAAACTCATCAATTTACTACGAAGATAGAAGGTCAGATAGTTCCCGCCAAAACTGTGTTGATAACTAAAATAGGTACCTACTTGCCTAAAGAAATTAACCCTTTGTATCACTGTGTTGCAGATCTGCAACATACCCAAAAAGTCAATGATATTTTGACAGTAAACATCAAAACACCATTTTGTTGAATGTTGTTATTCTACTACACTGCTAGTAGTATAATTATGTCATTAAATCCGCAACAGATGGCGAATGTTTATTTTTTTTTCACGCCAAAGTTTCATTTATCGCTTGATCAGCTAAATGTGATTTTTGCTGAATTAAGCTTTGAAATAGTGGAGTTAAAAAAGTCTGCAGACAAGTATATTGTTTACAAAGGTAAGTTTAAATTCTTTATTTAAAGACCATTTTCGAGCTAAGAAATTTATAATATGTATAAAATAAGCGTAAACTTTTGATTGTTGCAGATCTGCAACAACGTGCCATGTCTTCTCTTCTAATGGTTGTTGATAATGTGCGGGAAAATCTCAAATTTCTTTGATTCATGGAAAAATAGTGAACTTTGTCGATCAAGAACAGGAAAAAAAGGGGAATTTCGTTGAACGGATGTGGGAAAAAAGTGAATTTTGTTGAACGGGTGTAGAAAATCACGAATTTTGTCGATTAGGAGTGGTAAAATCTCAAATTTCATTGATTCATGGAAAAATAGCAAACTTCGTCGATCAGGTGCAGAAAAAAAGGAAATTTTGTTGATCAGGTGTCGAAAAATAGCGAATTCTGTCAATTGGGTGTGAAAAAATATCGAATTTCGCTGGTCGGGTATGAAAAGATAGCGAAATTTGTCAATCTGGCGTAGAAAAATCGCGAATTTGTTTGATCGGGCATAGAAAAAGTACGAGTTTTGTCGATAATATGCGGAAAAATCTCAAATTGCGTTGTTTCACTGAAAAATAGCAAACTTCGTCGATCAGGTGCAGAAAAAAAGGAAATTTTGTTGATCAGGTGTCGAAAAATAGCGAATTATGTCAATTGGGTGTGAAAAAATAGCGAATTTCGCTGGTCGGGTATGAAAAGATTGCGAAACTTGTCAATCTGGCGTAGAAAAATTGCGAATTTTTTTGATCGGGCATAGAAAAACTGTGAATTTTGTCGATAATGTGCGGAAAAATCTCAAATTTCGTTGATACACGGAAAAATAGCGAACTTCGTCGATCAGGCGCGGCAGAAAAGGGGAATATTGTTGAACGGGTGTGGAAAAGAAGGGAATTTTGTTGAAAGGGTGTAGAAAATCGTGAATTTTGTCGATTAGGAATGGAGAAAATGTCAAAATTTCATTGAATCACGAAAAAATAGCAAACTTCGTCGAACAGGTGCGGGGAAAAGGAGAGTTTTGTTGATCAGGTATGAAAAAAAGGGAATTTTGTTGATTGGGTGTTGAAAAATAGTGAATTTTGTCAATAAGGTGTGAAAAAATAGCGAATTTCACTGGTCGGGTATGAAAAGATAGCAAAATTTGTCAATCTGGCGTAGAAAAATCGCGAATTTGTTTGATCGGGCCTAGAAAAAGTGCGAGTTTTGTCGATAATGTGCGGAAAAATCTCAAGTTTCGTTGTTTCACTGAAAAATAGTGCACTACGTTGATCAGACACAGGAAAAAGGGGAATTTTGTTGAATGGATATGGAAAAAAAGGAAATTTTGTTGAACAGGTGTAGAAAATTATGAATTTTGTCGATTAGGAGTGGAAAAATCTCAAATTTCGTTGATTCACGGAAAAATAGCGAACTTCGTCGATCAGGTGCGGCAGAAAAGGGGAATTTTGTTGAAAGGGTGTAGAAAATCATGAATTTTGTCGATTAGGAATGGAAAAAATCTCAAAATTTCATTGAATCACGAAAAAATAGCAAACTTCGTCGATCAAGTGCGGGAAAAAAGGAGAGTTTTGTTGATCAGGTGTGAAAAAAAGGGAATTTTGTTGATCAGGTGTCGAAAAATTGCGAATTCTGTCAATTGGGTGTGAAAAAATAGCGAATTTCGCTGGTCGGGTATGAAAAGATTGTGAAACTTGTCAATCCGGTGTAGAAAAATTGCGAATTTGTTTGATCGGGCATAGAAAAAGTGTGAATTTTGTCTAATGTGCGGAAAAATCTCAAATTTCGTTGATTCACGGAAAAAGAGCGAACTTCGTTGATCAGGCGCAGCAGAAAAGGGGAATATTGTTGAACGGGTGTAGAAAAAAAGGGAATTTTGTTGAAAGGGTGTAGAAAATCGTGAATTTTGTCGATTAGGAATGGAGAAAATGTCAAAATTTCATTGAATCACGAAAAAATAGCAAACTTCGTCGAACAGGTACGGGGAAAAGGAGAGTTGTTGATCAGGTATGAAAAAAAGGGAATTTTGTTGATTGGGTGTCGAAAAATAGTGAATTTTGTCAATAAGGTGTGAAAAAATAGCGAATTTCACTGGTCGGGTATGAAAAGATAGCGAAATTTGTCAATCTGGCATAGAAAAATCGCGAATTTGTTTGATCGGGCATAGAAAAAGTGCGAGTTTTGTCGATAATGTGCAGAAAAATCTCAAATTTCGTTGTTTCACTGAAAAATAGTAAACTTCGTCGATCAGGTGCAGGAAAAAAGGAAATTTTGTTGATCAGGTGTCGAAAAATAGCGAATTCTGTCAATTGGGTGTGAAAAAATAGCGAATTTCACTGGTCGGGTATGAAAAGATTGTGAAACTTGTCAATCCGTCGTAGAAAAATTGCGAATTTGTTTGATCGGGCATAGAAAAAGTGTGAATTTTGTCGATAATGTGCGGAAAAATCTCAAATTTCGTTGATTCAGGGAAAAATAGCGAACTTCGTCGATCAGGCGCGGCAGAAAAGGGGAATATTGTTGAACGGGTGTGGAAAAAAAGGGAATTTTGTTGAAAAGGTGTAGAAAATCGTGAATTTTGTCGATTAGGAATGGAGAAAATGTCAAAATTTCATTGAATCACGAAAAAATAGCAAACTTCTTCAAACAGGTGCGGGGAAAAGGAGAGTTTTGTTGATCAGGTGTGAAAAAAAGGGAATTTTGTTGATTGGGTGTCGAAAAATAGTGAATTTTGTCAATAAGGTGTGAAAAAATAGCGAATTTCACTGGTCGGGTATGAAAAGATAGCCAAATTTGTCAATCTGGCGTAGAAAAATCGCAAATTTGTTTGATCGGGCATAGAAAAAGTGCGAGTTTTGTCGATAATGTGCGGAAAAACCTCAAATTTCGTTGTTTCACTGAAAAATAGTGCACTACGTTGATCAGACACAGGAAAAAGGGGAATTTTGTTGAATGGATATGGAAAAAAAGGAAATTTTGTTGAACAGGTGTAGAAAATTATGAATTTTGTCGATTAGGAGTGGAAAAATCTCAAATTTCGTTGATTCACGGAAAAATAGCGAACTTCGTCGATCAGGTGCGGCAGAAAAGGGGAATTTTGTTGAAAGGGTGTAGAAAATCATGAATTTTGTCGATTAGGAATGGAAAAAATCTCAAAATTTCATTGAATCACGAATAAAAAGCAAACTTCGTCGATCAAGTGCGGGAAAAAAGGAGAGTTTTGTTGATCAGGTGTGAGAAAAAGGGAATTTTGTTGATTGGGTATCGAAAAATAGTGAATTTTGCCAATAAGGTGTGAAAAAATAGCGAATTTCACTGGTCGGGTATGAAAAGATAGCGAAATTTGTCAATCTGGCATAGAAAAATCGCGAATTTGTTTGATCGGGCATAGAAAAAGTGCGAGTTTTGTCGATAATGTGCAGAAAAATCTCAAATTTCGTTGTTTCACTGAAAAATAGTAAACTTCGTCGATCAGGTGCAGGAAAAAAGGAAATTTTGTTGATCAGGTGTCGAAAAATAGCGAATTCTGTCAATTGGGTGTGAAAAAATAGCGAATTTCGCTGGTCGGGTATGAAAAGATTGCGAAACTTGTCAATCTGGCGTAGAAAAATTGCGAATTTTTTTGATCGGGCATAGAAAAACTGTGAATTTTGTCGATAATGTGCGGAAAAATCTCAAATTTCGTTGATACACGGAAAAATAGCGAACTTCGTCGATCAGGCGCGGCAGAAAAGGGGAATATTGTTGAACGGGTGTGGAAAAGAAGGGAATTTTGTTGAAAGGGTGTAGAAAATCGTGAATTTTGTCGATTAGGAATGGAGAAAATGTCAAAATTTCATTGAATCACGAAAAAATAGCAAACTTCGTCGAACAGGTGCGGGGAAAAGGAGAGTTTTGTTGATCAGGTATGAAAAAAAGGGAATTTTGTTGATTGGGTGTTGAAAAATAGTGAATTTTGTCAATAAGGTGTGAAAAAATAGCGAATTTCACTGGTCGGGTATGAAAAGATAGCAAAATTTGTCAATCTGGCGTAGAAAAATCGCGAATTTGTTTGATCGGGCCTAGAAAAAGTGCGAGTTTTGTCGATAATGTGCGGAAAAATCTCAAGTTTCGTTGTTTCACTGAAAAATAGTGCACTACGTTGATCAGACACAGGAAAAAGGGGAATTTTGTTGAATGGATATGGAAAAAAAGGAAATTTTGTTGAACAGGTGTAGAAAATTATGAATTTTGTCGATTAGGAGTGGAAAAATCTCAAATTTCGTTGATTCACGGAAAAATAGCGAACTTCGTCGATCAGGTGCGGCAGAAAAGGGGAATTTTGTTGAAAGGGTGTAGAAAATCATGAATTTTGTCGATTAGGAATGGAAAAAATCTCAAAATTTCATTGAATCACGAAAAAATAGCAAACTTCGTCGATCAAGTGCGGGAAAAAAGGAGAGTTTTGTTGATCAGGTGTGAAAAAAAGGGAATTTTGTTGATCAGGTGTCGAAAAATTGCGAATTCTGTCAATTGGGTGTGAAAAAATAGCGAATTTCGCTGGTCGGGTATGAAAAGATTGTGAAACTTGTCAATCCGGTGTAGAAAAATTGCGAATTTGTTTGATCGGGCATAGAAAAAGTGTGAATTTTGTCTAATGTGCGGAAAAATCTCAAATTTCGTTGATTCACGGAAAAAGAGCGAACTTCGTTGATCAGGCGCAGCAGAAAAGGGGAATATTGTTGAACGGGTGTAGAAAAAAAGGGAATTTTGTTGAAAGGGTGTAGAAAATCGTGAATTTTGTCGATTAGGAATGGAGAAAATGTCAAAATTTCATTGAATCACGAAAAAATAGCAAACTTCGTCGAACAGGTACGGGGAAAAGGAGAGTTGTTGATCAGGTATGAAAAAAAGGGAATTTTGTTGATTGGGTGTCGAAAAATAGTGAATTTTGTCAATAAGGTGTGAAAAAATAGCGAATTTCACTGGTCGGGTATGAAAAGATAGCGAAATTTGTCAATCTGGCATAGAAAAATCGCGAATTTGTTTGATCGGGCATAGAAAAAGTGCGAGTTTTGTCGATAATGTGCAGAAAAATCTCAAATTTCGTTGTTTCACTGAAAAATAGTAAACTTCGTCGATCAGGTGCAGGAAAAAAGGAAATTTTGTTGATCAGGTGTCGAAAAATAGCGAATTCTGTCAATTGGGTGTGAAAAAATAGCGAATTTCACTGGTCGGGTATGAAAAGATTGTGAAACTTGTCAATCCGTCGTAGAAAAATTGCGAATTTGTTTGATCGGGCATAGAAAAAGTGTGAATTTTGTCGATAATGTGCGGAAAAATCTCAAATTTCGTTGATTCAGGGAAAAATAGCGAACTTCGTCGATCAGGCGCGGCAGAAAAGGGGAATATTGTTGAACGGGTGTGGAAAAAAAGGGAATTTTGTTGAAAAGGTGTAGAAAATCGTGAATTTTGTCGATTAGGAATGGAGAAAATGTCAAAATTTCATTGAATCACGAAAAAATAGCAAACTTCTTCAAACAGGTGCGGGGAAAAGGAGAGTTTTGTTGATCAGGTGTGAAAAAAAGGGAATTTTGTTGATTGGGTGTCGAAAAATAGTGAATTTTGTCAATAAGGTGTGAAAAAATAGCGAATTTCACTGGTCGGGTATGAAAAGATAGCCAAATTTGTCAATCTGGCGTAGAAAAATCGCAAATTTGTTTGATCGGGCATAGAAAAAGTGCGAGTTTTGTCGATAATGTGCGGAAAAACCTCAAATTTCGTTGTTTCACTGAAAAATAGTGCACTACGTTGATCAGACACAGGAAAAAAGGGAATTTTGTTGAATGGATATGGAAAAAAAGGAAATTTTGTTGAACAGGTGTAGAAAATTATGAATTTTGTCGATTAGGAGTGGAAAAATCTCAAATTTCGTTGATTCACGGAAAAATAGCGAACTTCGTCGATCAGGTGCGGCAGAAAAGGGGAATTTTGTTGAAAGGGTGTAGAAAATCATGAATTTTGTCGATTAGGAATGGAAAAAATCTCAAAATTTCATTGAATCACGAATAAAAAGCAAACTTCGTCGATCAAGTGCGGGAAAAAAGGAGAGTTTTGTTGATCAGGTGTGAGAAAAAGGGAATTTTGTTGATTGGGTATCGAAAAATAGTGAATTTTGCCAATAAGGTGTGAAAAAATAGCGAATTTCACTGGTCGGGTATGAAAAGATAGCGAAATTTGTCAATCTGGCATAGAAAAATCGCGAATTTGTTTGATCGGGCATGGAAAAAGTGTGAATTTTGTCGATAATGTACAGAAAAATCTCTAATTTCGTTGATTCACGAAAAAATAGCAAACTTCTTCAATAATGCGTGGAAAAAAAGGGGAATTTTATTGATCATGTGTGTAAAAAAGGGAATTTTGTGGATTGGGTGTCGAAAAATAGTGAATTTTATCAACTGGGTGTGAAAAAATAGCGAATTTCGCTGGTCGGGTATGAAAAGATTGCGAAACTTGTCAATCCAGCATAGAAAAATTGCGAATTTGTTTGATCGGGCATAGAAAAAGTGTGAATTTTGTCGATAATGTGCGGAAAAATCTCAAATTTCCTTGATTCACGGAAAAATAGCAAACTTTGTCGATCAGGCGTGGCAGAAAAGGAGAACTTTGTTGAACGGGTGTGGAAAAAGGGAATTTTGTTGAAAGGGTGTAGAAAATCATGAATTTTGTCGATTAGGAATGGAAAAAATCTCAATTTCATTGAATCACGAAAAAATAGCAAACTTCGTCGATCAGGTGCGGGGAAAAAGGAGAGTTTTGTTGATCAGGTGTGAAAAAAAGGGAATTTTGTTGATTGGGTGTCGAAAAATAGTGAATTTTGTCAATAAGGTGTGAAAAAATAGCGAATTTCACTGGTCGGGTATGAAAAGATAGCGAAATTTGTCAATCTGGCGTAGAAAAATCGCGAATTTGTTTGATCGGGCATAGAAAAAGTGCGAGTTTTGTCGATAATGTGCGGAAAAATCTCAAATTTCTTTGATTCACTGAAAAATAGTGAACTACACGTTGATCAGGCGCAGGAAAAAGGGGAATTTTGTTGAATGGATATGGAAAAAAAGAAAATTTTGTTGAACAGGTGTAGAAAATTATGAATTTTGTCTATTAGGAGTGGAAAAATCTCAAATTTCGTTGATTCACGGAAAAATAGCGAACTTCGTCGATCAGGCACGGAAAAAAAGGAATTTTGTGTTTTATCGGGTGTAGAAAAATAGTAAATTTTGTCAGATGGGTGTGAAAAGATAGCGAATTTTGTCAATTGGGTGCAGAAAAATTGGAATTTTATCGATTGGCTTTGGAAAAATAGTGAATTTTGTCAATCAGGTGTCTAAATATCCCAAAGTTTTTTTTTATAGGGCATGGAAATTTACAAAAATTGTCTTCAAAAGGTATACAGTAAATTAAACTTTGAAGTTAATTAAAAAATATATATATGTTCATGACATTGGGTGTCGAAAAATAGCGAATTCTGTCAATTGGGTGTGAAAAAATAGCGAATTTCGCTGGTCGGGTATGAAAAGATTGCGAAACTTGCCAATCCGGCGTAGAAAAATCGCGAATTTGTTTGATCGGGCATAGAAAAAGTGTGAATTTTGTCGATAATGTACGGAAAAATCTCAAATTTCATTGATTCACGAAAAAATAGCAAACTTCTTCACTCGCAGGCGCGGGAAAAAAGGAGAATTTTGTTGATCGTGTGTGTAAAAAAGGGAATCTTGTGGATTGGGTGTTGAAAAATAGTGAATTTTGTCAATTGGGTGTGAAAAAATAGCGAATTTCGCTGGTCGGGTATGAAAAGATTGTGAAACTTGTCAATCCGGCGTAGAAAAATTGCGAATTTGTTTGATCGGGCATAGAAAAAGTGTGAATTTTGTCGATAATGTGCGGAAAAATCTCAAATTTCGTTGATTCACGGAAAAATAGCGAACTTCGTCGATCAGGCGCGGCAGAAAAGGGGAATATTGTTGAACAGGTGTGGAAAAAAAGGGAATTTTGTTGAAAAGGTGTAGAAAATCGTGAATTTTGTCGATTAGGAATGGAGAAAATGTCAAAATTTCATTGAATCACGAAAAAATAGCAAACTTCGTCAAACAGGTGCGGGGAAAAAGGAGAGTTTTGTTGATCAGGTGTGAAAAAAAGGGAATTTTGTTGATTGGGTGTCGAAAAATAGTGAATTTGTCAATAAGGTGTGAAAAAATAGCGAATTTCACTGGTCGGGTATGAAAAGATAGCCAAATTTGTCAATTTGGCGTAGAAAAATCGCGAATTTGTTTGATCGGGCATAGAAAAAGTGCGAGTTTTGTCGATAATGTGCGGAAAAACCTCAAATTTCGTTGTTTCACTGAAAAATAGTGCACTACGTTGATCAGACGCAGGAAAAAGGGGAATTTTGTTGAATGGATATGGAAAAAAAGGAAATTTTGTTGAACAGGTGTAGAAAATTATGAATTTTGTCGATTAGGAGTGGAAAAATCTCAAATTTCGTTGATTCACGGAAAAATAGCGAACTTCGTCGATCAGGCGCGGCAGAAAAGGGGAATTTTGTTGAACGGATGTGGAAAAAAAGGGAATTTTGTTGAAAGGGTGTAGAAAATCATGAATTTTGTCGATTAGGAATGGAAAAAATCTCAAAATTTCATTGAATGACGAAAAAATAGCAAACTTCGTCGATCAACTGCGGGGAAAAAAGGAGAGTTTTGTTGATCAGGTGTGAAAAAAAGGGAATTTTGTTGATTGGGTGTCGAAAAATAGTGAATTTTGTCAATAAGGTGTGAAAAAATAGCGAATTTCACTGGTCGGGTATGAAAAGATAGCGAAATTTGTCAATCTGGCGTAGAAAAATCGCGAATTTGTTTGATCGGGCATAGAAAAAGTGCGAATTTTGTCGATAAAGTGCGGGAAAATCTCAAATTTCGTTGATTCATGGAAAAATAGTGAACTACGTTGATCAGGCGCTGGAAAAAAAGGAAATTTTGTTGAACAGGTGTAGAAAATTATGAATTTTGTCGATTACGAGTGGAATAATCACAAATTTCGTTGATTCACGGAAAAATAGCGAACTTCGTCGATCAGGCACGGAAAAAAGGGAATTTTGTGTTTTATCGGGTGTAGAAAAATAGTAAATTCTGTCAGTCGGGTGTGAAAAAATAGCGAATTTTGTCAATTGGGTGCGGAAAAATTGGAATTTTATCGATTGGCTTTGGAAAAATTGTGAATTTTGTCGATCAGGTGTCTAAATATCCGAAAGTTTTTTTTATAGGGCATGGAAATTTACAAAAATTATCTTCAAAAGGTATACAGTAAATTAAACTTTGAATTGAAGTTAATTAAAAAAAATATTATATGTTCATGACAGGGTTGCCCTCTTTTAGCCACTTAAAAAAAGCCGGTTTTTATTTTTAAAATTTTGTTTACAGCTAATTTGTTTTAAATTTGGACCAATTAATTTATAATACACTTATAAATATTTTCTACTAAGAAAATTATAAATTTCTATTAAATTTTGTCAAATAACTAAGTCTTTAACTGCTAGAAGGCAACTGTGAAGGCATTATGTCTGAAAAAAGAAAAAAAAATATATATATATATATATATATATTGAAAAGAATATTAAGTTAGACTCCAAACTGGTGTTTTGAAATTTTATATTACATTATATAGCTCCACATATACTACACATTTTAAAGATCATATTTATTAAACAATGACAAAATGTAGCACATCAAAATGGAAACATTCTTATGTGTCCATATGGAGAGTTAACTTATAAATGTTAAAAGAAAAATTAGAAAGGATATAATATTTGAGGAGAGTTAGGTACATAAGTGTATAAAAAATAGAGCATTTAAACAAGAAAATAAATAAATAAATAAAATTTCTCTAAATAAATTTTCGAAAAGCTTGTTGTTAAGCATATTCATGCATATGCTATTCATAATGTTTTTTTAATAGTGAGAAATGATGTTTTTATTATATGACTATGTATAATTTTAAATGTTTATTAGAAATAAAATAAGACTTGTATATTAATAGCTCTTAAAATTAATTAAGTAATGAAACATGTAACTAAGTAACTATTGTCCTCTTAATTAAAAACACTTTAAAATATGTAGTTTATAATTACAATGCTTCATTGGAAAGCCGATTATGGCCAAAAAAGGCCAATTTTGGCCAAAAAAAGCCGTTTAAAAACAATAAAAGCTGCCGGCGTGGCTTTTTTTAATTTTAGCCGGCTTTTTTGCAACCCTGATTCATGATGAATGTTTATGTGTATTTATAAACACATGCACACATAGGAGTATTACCCCTAAGCTCACATCATGTGCACATAAGTGCTTTTTTCTTGCACACAATTACTTGGTACTCACAGGAGTACTTGGTGTACCACTCGTAAAAATATTAGGAAGTTTTAGTTTAGCCGAGTGCCAGTGTTATATATACATACATATATATGTATACACACACACATATGTATATACATATATTGTCTATATCACCTATATACATATATATGTAGTATATATATTTATATAAACATGTATATAGACTAATATATGTATCTATAACATTGGCCCCCGGCTAACCGAAATAAAGTACCAAATATTACAAGCATTTAACCTTCCTTCAGCTGTAATTAGAAATTAAAAAATTGTGAAGAATTCATCATAATGTTTTAAAATTTAAAATATAGCTTCATCGTATGTTATAAGGTTCAATTTTAGGTTATATTTATAGAAACATTTTTTTTTTAATTTCATACTATTATAAGAATATTGCTCAGCTCTCTGTTGTGCCACTGTTCCATTACAGGTACACCAATAAATTTATGCTTGTTTTTTGGTCTTATTATTGATTTTGCCGTATTGATATTGCAGTGTGAATTATGTATGTGATAGCAATATGTTTAACCCTTAATCGGAAATGTGAAAATCCCGTGCACAAACAGACCACTTAATAATTTATCAAATAGTGAACTTAAACATTTAATCTTTAATAGTAATGCATTAATAGGAGCAATTTTTTTATATAACAGCATAAAAATAAGTTTTGAATGCCGGAGTGCGAAAATATTAAGGGCAGATATATCGACGAAACCATCTCACAGATGGTACGTTTCTGGTTAAGGGAACTGAACTGGGCTTAGATGCCTTATGTTCCCTCAGCCGTTGTTTTGAATTGTTTGGCGATTTTTTGTTGGTGTGTTGGCGGTGTTTAAAATATGGCAACCTCGATATGTGGAACCCCGTGTGACATATGTATTCTGACGTGTTGTGTTCTGGCAACCACTGAGAAGTGGTGGATTTTGTGGATGGATTTTGATATTGTGTTGTATCGCTCTGTCTTTTTATTTTTATGTTAAATTTATTGGATGTATTTGACTGACTATATGGTTTCTGTAATCTGTTTAAAAGCTTTTGCTGAAGTAATTAAGAAATATGAGGAAATTTTGAGAAGAAAAGTAGGTTTGTTTATTGTGTCTCAATGCATATTCATAAGCCTATTTTGGAAAATGATGGTGGTGTTATGAGAAAGATTTCGTACTGGAGCTTACAAGAAAGCAGATATCTGTTAAGGTATGTTGATAATTTTAAGTATATTTTGCTGCTTTAAGAGTTTTTTACATTTTGAGATTGCTAGAAAGTGAGAACTTCGGAATCTTAAGAATGCTACACCGGGAAAACTGCTGAATGCAGTGATGTTTTTTTTTTTTTTTTTTTTTTTTTTTTTTTTTTTTTTTTTTTTTTTTTTTTTTGGTTGATGTGCGCGAAGCGCTCATACAAGATTACTGATTGCCACTTTAGCGAGTTTCATTTTTTATGTACATTCTGCTGCCTTAAGAGTTTTTATATTTTGAGATTGCTAGAAAGCGAGAACTGCTGAATTTTGAGAATGCTACACCGAAAGAACTGCTGAATGCAGTGATGGGTTTTTTTCAGTTAATGTGCACGAAGCGCTCATACAAGATTACTGATTGCCACTTTAGCGAATTTTGTTTATTATTTACATTTTATTTTCGTTAAGCGAAACATGCATATAAACCGGTGCTTGGCGACATTTACTACTTGGCGGAAAAGGGGTTTTCACGCCAAGAAAATTCCAAGGTGGCAGCCGTGGGAACTTATGACATCTGTTCCGTTAACTGCAATAATTAAGCCTTTTTGTGGTAAAATTTAGATAGGCAAAAAAAGTGTAAAAAGAAAAGTGCACAAAATCAAGTATAAAATTTAGATGGGCAAAAAAGTGTAAAAAAAAAAGTGCACAAAATCTGAGCGTATTTGGCACCACTGATTGTGTATAAAAGGTGCACAACTCAGGTATGCAAAAAATGTGTAAACAAAAAAGTGCACAAAATCCGAGCGTATTTGGCACCACTGATTGTGTATAAAAAGTGAACAATTTAGGTATGCAAAAAAAGTGTAAACAAAAAAGTGCACACAATCCGAGCGTATTTGGCACCTCTGATTGTGTATAAAAGGTGAACAATTTAGGTATACACTTTTTGTGCACAATTCAGTGTGCACTCATTATGCATAAGCAGAGGTGCTAAATACGCTCGCTTTTTGTGCACTTTTAGGTAGCTTACAAAAACATTACAAAAAGCTACCTATTGCAGCCGTTCGGAGGAAAGCGATTTCAAAAAAATTTGGTATATTTTCATCGATCATGACCCCCAGACCCCGAAACCACCCTCCGTTCAAAATTGATATATATATATATATATATATATATATCAATATATATTAGGTAGCTTTCTTTACAAAAAGCTACCTATTGCAGCCGTTCGGAGGAAAGCGATTTCAAAAAATTTTGGTATATTTTCATCGATCATGACCCCCAGACCCCGAAACCACCCTCCGTTCAAAATTGATATATATATATATATATATATATATATATATATATCAATATATATATATATATATATATATATCTGACCTATGTCACACTGTAACTCTCGTATTTATGAACCGATTTCGATGTAATTTGGTGTGTACATAGTACATACCAATGTCTCGACCGAGTTCGTTGGCCAGCTTCATCCGCCATTTTGTTTCAAAATGGCGGCCATTTAAAATTTTTTAAAATTTTTAAAACTTGAAATGTGGTACCAAAAAATTGAAAATGGAAAAATATTCTTTTCTTATGTATTTGACATTTATACAAAGACTCCGTAGCAGTTTTTGTTTTGTCTATATCTTAAAAAATGGCTGAGTTATAGCATTTTGAATTTCTAGCGAAGCTGACATTTTGAAACGTCCTGAATTTTGTCACGCGATAAAAGGCGTATTTATGAACCGATTTGGAAGTAACTTCGTTTATACATAGTACAGACCAATGTCTCGACCGAGTTCGTTGGCCAGATTCATCCGCCATCTTATTTAAAAATGGCGGCCATTTAAAATTTTAAGAAAAATTTAAATTTGAAATGTGGTGCCAAAAAATTGAAAATTGAAAAAATATTTTTTTCTTATGTGTTTGACCTTGATAAAAACATTCGGGAGCAGTTTTTGTTTCGTCTATATCTTGAATTTTGGATGAGTTATAGCATTTTGAATTTCTAGCGTGGCTGACATTTTGAAACGTCCTGATTTTTGCCACGTGATAACAGACGTATTTATGAACCGATTTGGATGTACCTTGGTGTGTACATAGTACATACAAATAACTCAACCGAGTTCGTTGGCCAGCTTCATCCGCCATCTTGTTTCAAAATGGCGGCCATTTAAAAAAAATTTTTAAATTTTAAATTTAAAATAAGATACCAAAAAATTGGAAAATGAAAAAGATTTTTTTCGTATGTGTTTGACCTTAATACAAAAATTCCGGAACAGGTTTTGTTTCGTCTATATCTAAAAAAATGGCTGAGTTATAACATTTTGAATTTCTATTGTGGCTGACATTTTAAAACGACCTGATTTTTGTCACGCGATAACAGGCGTATTTATGAACCGATTTCGATGTAACTTGGTCTGTACATAGTACATACCAATGTCTCGACCGAGTTTGTTGGCCAGTTTCATTCGCCATCGTGTTTCAAAAGGGGTGCCACTTAAAAAAATAATGTAATTCAAAATTTATAATGAGGTATTAAAAAATTGGAAAATGAAAAAGATTTTTTTTATGTGTTTGGCCTTGATACAAAGATTCTGGAGCAGTTTTTGTTTCTGAAAATTTGTTCTTTTGTTTATATCTTAAAAAGTGGTTGAATTATAGCACTTTGAATTTCTATCATGGCTAACACTTTGAAACGACCTTGTATTTGTCACGCGATACCACACGTATTCGCCTATTTCGATGGAAGAAGACATGTGGGTAGTATGCATCAATATCTCGACCAAGTTCGCTGTCCAGCTTCATCAGCCATCTTGTTTCAAAATGGCGGCCATTAGATTAAAAAAAAATTATATTTAAAGTGAGGTGCAAAAAAATTAGAAATTGAAAAAGGTTTCTTTCTTAAGTATTTGACCTTGATATAAGGATTCAGGAGCATTTTTTGTTTGTCTTTATCTTAAAAAATGGCTCAGATATAGCAGTTTCAATTTCTAACGTGGGTGACATTTTGAAAAATCTGATTTTTTGCTTGCGACAGCACTCGTATATATCAACCGATTCCGATGTGAGTGAGCATGTGCACAGCAATTACTAAGGTCTCGACCAAGTTCACTGGTTAGCCTCATCCACCATGTTGTCTTAAAATGGCAGGCACTTTAAGAAATCGCCGAATTTGGCAGCTAAATATAAGTTACTTTAAATAAAAGCAGCTTGGATAAAGCTGACTAATTTCGCGAAATTCTCATTCATAATGATTCAGTATTGATAAAAATTTGTATTGAATCTCCTACATTCGGTTCCCACTTAATTGAGCTTCGTGTGTTTGAATAATATAAGTTGGCTTTTTTAAAATAAGGAATATGAAAGCTACCTCTTCCTCCCGGCACTGGCCGGAAGGACTTTATATATATATATATCTGACCTATGTCACATTGTAACTCTCGTAATTATGAACCGATTTCGATGTAATTCGGTGTGTACACAGTACATACCAATGTCTTGACCGAGTTCGTTGGCCAGCTTCATCCGCCGTTTTGTTTAAAAATGGCGGCCATTTAAAATTAAAAAAACAATTTAAAATTTGAAATGTGGTAAAAAAAAATTTAAAATGGAAAAATATTTTTTTCTTATGTATTTGACCTTTATATAAAGATTCCGGAGCAGTTTTTGTTTCGTCTATATCTTAAAAAATGGCTGAGTTATAGCATTTTAAATTTCTAGCGTGGCTGGCATTTTGAAACGTCCTGAAATTTGTCACGCGATAAAAGGCGTATTTATGAACCGATTTCAATGTAATTCAGTTTGTACATAGTACATACCAATGTCTCGACCGAGTTCGTTGGACAGCTTCATCCGCTATTTTGTTTCAAAATGGCGGCCATTTAAAATTTTTTTAAAAACATTAAAATTTGAAATGTGGTACCAAAAAAATGAAAATGGAAAAATATTTTTTTCTTATATATTTGACCTTTATACAAAGATTTCGGAGCAGTTTTTGTTTCGTCTATATCTTAAAAAATGGCTGAGTTGCAGCATTTTGAATTTCTAGCGTGGCTGACATTTTGAAAGGTCCTGAATTTTGTCACGCGATAAAAGGCGTATTTATGAACCGATTTGGATGTAACTTCGTTTATACATAGTACATACCAATGTCTCGACCGGGTTCGTTGGCGAGCTTCATCCGCCATCTTGTTTAAAAATGGCGGCCATTTAAATTTTTAAGAAAAATTTAAATTTGAAATGTGGTACCAAAAAATTGAAATTTGAAAAAATATTTTCTTCTTATGTGTTTGACCTTGATAAAAATATTCGGGAGCAGTTTTTGTTTCGTCTATATCTTAAGAAATGGCTGAGTTATAGCATTTTGAATTTCTAGCGTGGCTGACATTTTGAAACGTCCTGATTTTTCTCACGTAATAACAGGCGTATTTATGAACCGACTTGGATGTACCTTGGTGTGTACATAGTACATACAAATATCTCGACCGAGTTCGTTGGCCAGCTTCATCCGCCATCTTGTTTCAAGATGGCGGCTATTTAAAAAAAATTAAAAAATTTAAATGAGATACCAAAAAATTGGAAAATGAAAAAGATTTTTTTTGTATGTGTTTGACCTTAATACAAAGATTCCGGAACAGTTTTTTTTTTCGTCTATATCTAAAAAAAATGGCTGAGTAATAGCATTTTGAATTTCTCTTGTGGCTGACATTTAAAACGACCTGATTTTTGTCACGCGATAACAGGCGTATTTATGAACCTATTTGGATGTAACGTGGTCTGTATATAGTACATACCAATGTCTCGACCGAGTTCGTTGGCCAGCTTCATTCGCCATCTTGTTTCAAAAGGTTTGCCATTTAAAAAAAATTAAATTTAAAATTCAAAATGAGGTATTAAAAAATTGGAAAATGAAAAAGATTTTTTTTATGTGTTTGGCCTTGATACAAAGATTCCGGAGCAGTTTTTGTTTCTGAAAATTTGTTCTTTTGTTGATATCTTAAAAAATGGTTGATTTATAGCACTTTGAATTTCTAGCATGGCTAACATTTTGAAACGATCTTGTATTTGTCACGCGATAACACACGTATTCGCCTATTTCGATGTAAGAAGGCATGTGGATAGTATACATCGACACCTCGACCAAGTTCGCTGGCCAGATTCATCAGCCATCTTGTTTCAAAATGGCGGCCATTAAATTAAAAAAATATATATATATTTAAAGTGAGGTGCAAAAAAATTAGAAATTGAAAAAGGTCTCTTTCTTAAGTATTTGATCTTGATATAAGGATTCAGGAGCATTTTTTGTTTGTCTTTAGCTTAAAAAAATGGCTCAGATATGGCAGTTTCAATTTCTATTGTGGGTGACATTTTGAAAAATCTGATTTTTTGCATGCGACCGCACTCCTATATATTAACCGATTCCGATGTGAGTGAGCATGTGCACAGCAATTACTAAGGTCTCGACCAAGTTCGCTGCTTAGCCTCATCCACCATGTTGTCTTAAAATGACAGGCACTTTAAGAAATTGCCGAATTTGGCAGCCAAATATAAGTTACTTTAAAGAAAATTAGCTTGGATAAAGCTGACTAATTTCGCGAAATTCTCATTCATTATATTGATAAAAATTAGTATTGAATCTCCTATATTCGGTTTCCACTAAATTGAGCTTCGTGTGTTTGCATGATATAAGTTGGCTTTTTTTAAATAAGGATTATGAAAGCTACCTCTTCCTCCCGGCACTGGCCGGAAGGACTTTTTTTTTTTTTTGTCCCGTTAATATTCATAGTGGAAAGAGCAATTATTTTTGAGAGATTTTTTTCTGAAATCAGCCTATAAAATTGTGTAACGTTGAGGTACAGAAATTCTTAAAATCTAGTCCTGTTAAACTAAATTTAATGTGAATATCTTTTTAATAAAAAAAAAGGCAAGCTGCATCAACAGATACAATTGAAAAATTATAAAAATTCTTCCTGTCTGTGCCGGGAGCAAAATTAGATTTCCTATTCCTTGGTTTTAATAATTAAGCTAATTTTAATGGAAAACGCGAAGTTAAAATACGTGAAAGCCGATTATAGGAAATTCCCAGCTTTCGTCAATGTTGTATTTTTAAATGGGAATTTCTAGAAATTAGTCATCTATCGACAAGTTATCTTCATTTACGGAGAATTATTTAGAGCAGTGGTTCGCAACCTAGCAGTCGAGGAACAATCTAGGTTTGTCACAAAAATACATCTTTTATTTCCTCTGTTTAAATAATATAACAATTTCAACAGCAAATAATATTCCAAGGGAAAATCCTTCATTTCCTTCTGGATGAATATATGAGCAGAACATCCAGACACATCTAAATCAGCTTTGGGGTGTGTGCCAACACGACATATACTTGTGTGAACATTCTTTTCCTACTTTGCTGGTTTTGAAAAAAACAAGTACAGAAACAAATTGCATGTAGGAAGTAACTTAAAGTTAAAATTAACCAGCGTTAATCCTGATATAGATGCCCTCATCGGTAAACACCCGTGCCAGAAATCTGACTGACTATAAAGTTATGTTTTGATAATAATTTAACGTAATTTTAATTATCTTTGTAGTTTGTGTGTTGTTTTAATTATTATTCCGCTTACACACAATGGGATTACCAACTCTTGCTTTTTGTTAACAGTGCATCCTTCGTATGAAAATTTGTCTTTTTCGTTGGATAAGATAGCTGATAGCTTATAGAGGTCAAACAACAATTTCCATACTGATCCCTTACATTACGTGGGTCTCGAAATTTATTTTCTTAAAGGTGGGTCGCGTGCCCATAAGGGTTGGGAACCGCTAATTTAGAGAACAAATTTGGCGATAATTCGCCAAGTAGTTAAAGGTTTAACGAGAACTTCATGCTGCTGCATATTTATTTAGACATGGACATAAGCAGATACTGATCAGATTTGGGAGTATGCCCAACAGATGGCCTTAGCTGTACTGTATTTCTCACGATTTTGATGATAGACAGGGTAAACTGCCCATATTTCGTCCCCCTGTCCCTTTTAGGCCCTAAATGGTGTAATTTTCAGTGAAGACCTACCAAATTTGGATTTTACATAGACTAACTACCCACGCACATAGAAACTTAGGCAGATATAGTAAAGAAAACTGCAACATGTGAAGAATTGTTTTTTCAAAAGTATCTAAAAAATTCAAAAGAAACAAAATGGTCCCAATTTCGTCCCCTTAAAAAATCCAATACGCTTAGGCTTAACTTATAACTAAATAAAAATTTATTTCTAAATGAGTAAGTTATTTAATTTACAATAAAGTAAGGCACAAAGAAAAACTAATTATCAGTGGAAAATAGCATAACGAAAAAAATCCCTGCCGGCCCGGCCTACAGGCGGAGGTAGATTTCGAAGTTAAGTATATTAATTGCACCAACAAAAACTAAATCATGATTAGATATAAATCCACTTTAACAGTTTTATCTGGATGCTTTCGACAAGTTTTTATTTCATTTTTATAATAGCTGGATTTATCAGAATCATGTTAAGGCGGTATTCAAAAAAATACTTTTCCATGCTCAACAACTCGAAATTTAATGGCACATTTTCAGATTCACTTTTAATAGAAAAAATTACGAAACTTGGTGACGTGATTTTTGAAAAGATTTATAAGCGACATGTGTTTTTATTTTTCTTTCAATTAATTGAAACTTGATTAATGAACAATTATTTTCTCAGTAGAACAATATTTTTCGCTTTGGAAATTCTGTTCAAAATGCTCACTTTGACATCATTTTTTGAAATATATTCTGCCTCTATCAAAACATCGATCAATACGGTACATTATACAGTTTCTGAAGAAGAGAATCTATCAATTGGATGCGTTTGAAAGCAAAAATGAATTTAAAAATGAGTCAGAAAATAAGCAGTTTGAATTTGAATACACCCTTAATAAGATGCATTGTTTTCTTCAACCGCTAATGTATTTTTAATTTGTTTTTGTTGTAAGAATTGATCCTATCAAAAACTTGTCTATATAAATGTTGAAGACAATATTAAGAAGATATATGATAAATTCATGGGGATTTTATGTCTTGAGAATTGACGGAGTTATGGAAATTTTTCTTCTTCACCCCCCGTTTTTTGTTTTCGTTTTTAATTTTTTTGCGGTACGAATTGGTCCTATGAAAAACTTGTGAGTATAAAAGTTGTAGATAATATTAAGGAGATGTATAATAAAATTAATTGGATTTGATATCTTGAGAAATGACGAAGTTTGGAATTTTTTTCTCCCAAAAACAATATTTTTTGCGCCCCTTGAGCCCATTTTTTAATTTTATCAAAAATCTGTGATACATAAATTTTTGGTCCTGTTTTGAGAAGTAATAAAAACTTTAAACTGATTCGATATGTACAAAAATTGAGAAGTTATGAGATTTTTTTCTATTTTCACAAAACCCCTCCCTATTTCCATCTCCTTGGTCCGATTTTGCCCATTAACGAACCTGACCGAGATTTTATACCCCTTGATTTTATGTATCAGTTTGGAAGACATTTGTGCAGAATTGTGGAAGTTATCGTGTCCAGAAGAAAGTGATATAGATAGATAGATAGATATATAGATAGATTAGATAGATAAAGTTTTTTACTGAGGGTGGTTTTGGGTTCTAGGGGTCATGATCGGTGTAGATCTACAAAAATGTTTCCGAAATTCCAACATGAGAACGACGCCAATAGGTAGTATTTCATACAAAATCTACCTAACATTAGCCATCCAAACATGAGGAAACTACTATGTTGTGGCCATCACAAAACTTTCTTCTATATAAATCACGTCAATTAAATCATTTGAATAGTACAAGACATTACATCAATTTAGCACCAATTCATAGCAAAGTGTATCTGAATTTGAAGTTTGATAAAAATTCGTGCCTTAGTTCTTAAGATAGTACTATAGCGGAAATTCTGAAAAAGGTAGCATAGCAGCGCCACCTGTTAAGTGATTTACACCAATACATAAACAGCAATAATTGATATCCAGGTATACATGGATCTGAATTTCGTTGAAAATCCAAGCATTAGTTCTTGAGAGAGTGCTATTGCTGAAATCACAAAAACAGCATAGCAGCGCCACCTATTGAGCGATTTACACCAAACTGTACAAAATGTCAATTCATGTCAAGGACTAACTGATTCTAAAGTTTGATGAAAATTCTTGCATTAGTTCTTGAGATACACCTATAGTGGAAATTCTGAAAAATACAGCATAGCGGCGCCACCTGTTGAGTGATTTACACCAAAATGTACAAAATGTCAATTCATGTCAAGGATTAACTGATTCTGAAGTTTGGTGAAAATTATTGCATTAGTTCTTGAGATACAGCTATAATGGAAATTCTGAAAAGTGCAGCATAGCAGCGCCACCTGTAGAGCGATTTGCACCAGAACACAAACAGCACTAATTCATATCAAAGTATACTTGAATCTGAAGTTTGATGAAAATCCAAGCATTAGTTGTTGAGATAGAGCTATTGCGGAAATCGTAAAAAATGCAGTATAGTAGCGCCACTTGTTGAGCGATTTACACCAAAATGAACAAAACTTCAATTCATGTCAAGGACTAACTGAATCTGAAGTTTTATGACAATCCGTGAATTAGTTCTGGAGATTGAGCTATTGCGGAAATCGTGATCAGCGCCTTCTCTTAAGCGATTTACACCAAAAACTAATCAGCACCAATTTATATCACGGACTAACTGAATATAGATTTTTAAAATTCCGTGCATTAGTTCTTGAGATAGAACGCCCACAAAATTTGTGTCACATACAGACAGACAGACTCACAGATGCACAGACTCACACATGCACAGACTCACACATGCACAGACTTACAGACAGACATTTTGTAAAAACATGTTTTTCGGAATCTCTGACCCCTAAAACGTGAAAATCTATCGAAAACCGAAAGTCGAAATTTTTCACAAGTCCAATAATTTCTTCTTGTAAAGATAGAAGAAAGTAAAAAGTGAAAAAATTGTCATGAAAAAGCATTCCTAATTCCGCCCCCTGGACGAATATAAGAACTGCAAGGGTGAGGAAATTGGGATCAAGCTACTTACCAATAGGGCGGAGTTTCAGTTCCTGTAAGATGAACTAAGCGTCCTAAAACTTACTGTTTGCTACTGTCAGCATCTTACTTACGTAAAATACATGCAATGAATAAGAAATAAATACTTAAAATACAGTAAACTAGTATGTTGTGGCCATCACAAAACTTTCTTCTATCTCATACTTGCCAATACTTCAAAATCATTATCCCAGTGCATCTATGTTCATCATGAGGATTCTAAAAAGATGAAATTCCGTGCATTAGTTCTTGACATATTACTGTCCCTGAAATCGTGTAAATCCATAAAAATGCAGCATAGCAGCGCCACCTATTGGTTGATTTACACCAGAACCTAATTATCATCAACTTATGTCAATGTCTAACTGAATATGAAGTTTGGGGAAAATCCGTTCTTGAGATAGAGCTATTGCGCAAATCATGACAAATGCAGCATAACAGCGCCACCTGTTGAGCAATTTACACAACCACATAATCAGCATCAACATTTATCCAGGTGTCCCTGAATCTGAAGTTTGATGAAAATTCGTGCATTAGTTCTTGAGATAGAGCTATTGAGGAAATAGTGCAAAATGCAGCACAGCAGCGCCACCTATTGGGCGATATTCACCAACACGTAGTCAGCATCATTTCATATCAAAGAGTAACTGAATCTGAAGTTTGATGAAAATGTATCCATTAGTTCTTGAGAGAGAGCTATTGCAAAAATCATGAAAAATGCTGTATAGCAGCGCCACCTGTTGAGCTATTTACACCAAAATGTATAAAATGTCAATTCATATCAAGGATTAACTGATTCTGAAGTTTGCTGAAAATTGTTGCATTAGTTCTTGAGATACAGCCCAGGTAAAAAAGTCAGCAAAAAACCTTAAAAAAACTTCAGGGAAACTGAAGGTATTTGGAACTAAATTTACCTTCAGCTTACCTTTAGGTAAAAAATATGTATTTTCCCTTAACCTTCTTAGTTCCAAATACGTGCTGTTTTCCTTTAGGTAAAAAACCTGTTATTTCCCTTCACCGATTTTGGCAGAAATATCTGCAGTTTTTCTTTAAGGTATAAAACCTGTATCTTCTCTTTACATTATATCGCTGCACCTGCATGCGGACAGCCTTCTGTGCAAATTCGCATTAGATCAATACATAATAATGATAACATATCCAGTTCGACACTGATTTGATATATATTATGCATAAAATAAACTTCAAATACTCAAATGGAATTGCAAAATTTGTGAAGTTGGTTGATTTAACATTAGCTTTTGGGGGTATCATGTCATAGATTTGTATAGGCTCATTTCTGGAAAACATCTATGCTTATAATAAATTGCATGAACAGTGTTGGCAAAATTTAGAAATGTGCCCCCTGGAGGGGCACCATAGGTGTGAAACATGAACAAGTGGTCACAGGCCTTTTGAACGATATGTCACATCAGGGATGTCAGCAAAATTTAGAAAAGTGCTCCCCCGGTGGGGCAAAGTGGGGGGGGGGATTGGAGGTGCATAACATGAATAAGTGGTCACATGCCTTTTGAACAGTATGTCACATGAGGGGTGTCAGCAAAATTTAGAAAAGTGTCTCCCGGGGGGGGGGGGGGGCAAAGGCACCGGAGGTGCATAACATGAATAAGTGGCCACAGGACTTTCGAACGATATGTCACATGAGGGGTGTCAGCAAAATTTAGAAAAGTGCCCACGGGGGGCAAAGTGGGGGGGAGGGGCATTAGAGGTGCTTAACATGAATAAGTGGTCAAAGGCCTTTTGAACGATATGTCACATCAGGGGTGTCGGCAAAATTTAGAAAAATGCCCCCGGGGGGGCAAAGTGGGGGGAGGGGCATTAGAGGTGCATAACATGAATAAGTGGTCACAGGGCTTTCCTACGATATGTCACATGAGGGGTGTCAGCAAAATTTAGAAAAGTGACCCCCGGGGGGGGCAAAGTGGGGGGAGGGGCATTAGAGGTGCATAACATGAATAAGTGGTCAAAGACCTTTTGAACGATATGTCACATGAGAGGTGTCGGCACACAGTTTACCAGTACAAAAGACGCATTTTACCAGTCGACTGTGAAAAAATATCACAATTTTTACTGATCTGTCACGAGTAGAATGTGAAATTAGTCGATCAGTAGCAGAAAAAAATATGATCATTCGCAAAAAAGAGAGAAAAAAAATTGCCATCAGAAGTGGAGGGTATACAGAGGTAAATGTCGCATACCTTCCGTTTCTCAAAAAAGCTATTTTATATACACTCTAAGGTAACCAGAGTTTTCCCTAGACAGTGTCAGGAGGGTGCTGCACCCTGCCTGCCTTTAGGTTTACAAAACAGCAGCCCTCTTATCCCTGATGGAAAACATTAGCACCTTTGTTGCCCCCAGCTGAAAAAAGTGCATTTACTCCTTTGTTTATTAAAAAAAAATTACTTGCATAGTAAAAATTGCCCCATTGCTGTCTTTAAAATAGCGTCCTGTCTATTAAATATTAAAAGTAATTTTAAAAATCAAAAGGATGCCTTTAAAAATTAAAAAAAGTGTCCTTAAAAATCCAAAACATGCCTTTCGGAATCCAAAAGTGCCCTTTTCCTACAAGAAGCACCCTGCCCTTTTTTAAACATGAGGGAAACTCTGAATATACCCTCTGCTGTTTTTTTTTTTGTTGTTGTTTTTTTTGCGTCTACATCGCTACATACAAGTGCCCTTTTATCTAGAAGTTTACTGTAGAAAAAACGGGTCAACAGATTTTTTTAATAAAGGACACACTTGTACCTTGTAAAGAAAAAAAAAAAAAACAATATTTGGAACTGGCTTGTTTAATGTTCCCATTTCTCAACAGAATTCTTTGATATTTTCCCACGACTGATTGAAATTTGTCAATTGCCCTCTCAAGCAACAGACGAAAGTCACGATTTCTTTCTCCCGTAATCAAATGAAGAATTTTGCTATTTTTTAAACTTGTAAATTTCATCACTAGGTCATGGGGAAACATCATAAACTTGTCAACTGGTCATATGAAAAAGAAAAAAACCCCAAGAAATTTATCAGTCGGTAAAGGGTTAAAAAAAAATCACACAGTTCTTTGATTGTCACGGGGGAAGGGGGGATTATTTAATTCATCCATTGATCGCATGAAAAAAAAATGTTTTGCTTGTAAGTTGTGGGGGGAAAATATGGAAATTTATCGACTTTTTATCAGAAAAAACGAGATCCGTTGATAAGCTTAGGTAAGGGAAAGGGCGAGCGGGGGTCGGCAAAATTCATAAACCGACTGCATAAACAAAAAATAAATATTCAGTTCCTCTAGTTGCTCGCAAGAAAAAATGCAATATTTGCCAATCAGTACAAGTAAAATACCCCAAAATTTGTCAATTAGTTACAAGGAAAAATTGCAGAATTCTTCATTCAGTCATCAGGGGAAAAAAAAAAATCTGAGAAATTCACCAGTAATCATTGGGGAAAAAAAAAAAGAAATTCCTCAGTGTGTTGCTTTAAAATATTGTGAAATTTGTCAATCTGCTATGGAAAAAATAATGAAATGTAGCGGACAATCAATCGTGAGATTCTTCATTCGGTTGCAGAAAAAAATGGAATGCAGAAAATTAGCGAAAAATCGCTAGATTAATCACATTAAGTGACAATTGAATATTATCGTTGAATAATAATTATTGAACATCAATGTAAACAAAAAAGAATGCATAATTATATAAATTGGAAAAAATCACAAAATTCAAACCGTCACAGGAAAACATCACAAAATTCTACTGATAAAAAAAAAAAAGATCCTAAATAAACCAATTCAAAATATTTTTTGTGAACAAGGTACATGAACGCCCTTTATGTAAAAATTCCCACCAAGCAGCCCTTTCTTCCTAAAAGTTGACTCTAAAAAAAAAAAAAAAAAAGGCCACAGAGAGGTAATTTTTTTAAAAAGGGCACACTTGTACTTTGTAAAAGAAAAAAAAATACTTTGAATTGTCTTGTTCAGCCCTCCCTTTTTCTCTACAGACTTTTGCAATATTTTCCCGTGATCAAATGAAGAATTTTGCTATTTTTTAAAAACGTCAATTTCACCATTAGGTCATGGAGAGGCACAGTAAATTTGTCAATCGGTCATGTGAACAAAAAAACTAGAAATTCACCAGTCAGTTACAATGAAAAAATCACATTGTTCTTCAGTTGTAGCAGGGAAAAAATTGCTTAATTCACCCAGCGATCACATGAAAAAAAAAGTAAGAAAAAGAAAAACCTCACAAGTTTACCAATCGGGTGCAAGAAAAAATGCAACATTTAAATGCAAATTGGTAGAAATACAATATTGCAAAATTCATCAGTTGGTTGCGGGGAAAAAATTGCAAAAATTCTCATTCAGTCATCTGAAAAAAATATTGTTTTAAATTTGCCTTTAACTGTTTTTTCATGAAAAAATTATTTAAAATAATTATACACATGTAAAATTATTTTTGGTACTTTTTGGTTAGCTGGGCACCAGTGTTATACATATATATTGTAAATTATAACACTAGCGCCCGGCTAACTGAAAAGTACCTTATTTTTTCTCTATTTCATATTCTACATAATAAATTAATCTACAATATATAAAAATTCTTTTAATTATTTGATACTTTTCGGTTAGCTGGGTGCCAGTGTTATATATACATATATGTGTGTATATATATATACACACATATATGCATTTACATATGCAATATATGTATCCATATATAACACTGGCAAACGGCTAACCGAAAAGTACCAATTATTTTTATGAGTCGAATACTGCAATCAAAGACATTGAGCCCTGCTAAATGATTTGCAAGAGACATTACACCTTCACTGTGCATTATTAATCAAACAGCTATGTTCCTAAAAAGATTATAGCTGCTTAATTTATAAAGGAAACTAAATTAGGTACTTACTAGTAAAATTTGTATTCCAATACATGGATCTATTAACTTGGGTCCTTTAAAGGACCCTTCACAAAATTTTATCACCTCAAAACAAGGAACCTTCACAAAACTTTTCACCTGCAAACAGGATCCTTCACAAAACTTTCCCACCTCCAAACTGAACTTTTTACAAGTTTAATTATTTAGGAGTAAAATCAGTCTTTCACTTTTAAACATAACGGAAATATATGAATATATTTTACGCTATTATTTAAAAAAATAGTGAAATTTATCTTTAGTTGTACACGAAAATTTCTTATAAAAAGTTTTCCGCATACCACAGCATTTCTAAATTAATGTGGCGATATTTTTTACCGAACATGATTCTTGTTGAATGCATGGTGAATACAAAGTGCCGAATATCAAGCTATAATATTAAAAAGAAGTGTAATACAGCCCTTTTACGCTATATATATATATCAACTTAAAAATTAATTAAAATTTGACTACTATACTGATGAAAAACTCCCTGTGAAAAGAAAAAAATACAATAACAACACGA
Source organism: Maratus speciosus (assembly GCA_963932465.1). NCBI lineage: Eukaryota > Metazoa > Arthropoda > Arachnida > Araneae > Salticidae > Maratus > Maratus speciosus. The sequence continues at coordinate 28,153,094 of OZ010786.1, forward strand.
CAACGTGACGATTATTCCCGCTAATTTTCCGAATGGCGTTAAAACGTAAACACACGGTCTCAGAGTTGAGTTGGGTGCTTCCTTCTCATTCTCCCGTGACATGGAGTCAGAAATACAGCTGCGTGATCAAAAATCAAATGTTCCAACGAAAATTTGAAATAAATAAATTAATACGAATTATACATTTTTCATTTGTTTTTGAAGAAGTAATTTTTATAAAAACTCGAAGTCACGCCTGATAGAGGATAAGGGCAAATTATGCATGCAATAACCCCACCTATATTTTTCAGCTTTAATCGTGGACGCCACCAAAATGAGGAGAGGCGGGATGGGAGGGTCCCTTCCCCTCCATTGATTTTGAAATTTAAGTGACTACAGTGAAACCTCCCTGTGTGACCACCTCCATTAACCGATCACCTCTCAGAACGACCATTTTTTCATGGAACGAAATTTATTCCTATAGGCTCAATACTAATTTTACCTCCATTCAGAGACCATCCAAGTTGAACTCCCTCCATGAGCGACCAATTTGTTTGAAGAAAATGAAACAAATTCCGTTTCCTCCTGGTCGCTTGAAGGTTTTATTAGAAAAATAATTCCGGAGAGCGCATTATTCATCAAACTTCTAAGCTAAATTTAGATTTTTTATTATTATTATTCCGGTAACTTTTAAGTGTTTAAACCCTTCTATGCCTTTTTTAGGCAATGAATTTAATTCTGATGACAAATTAAGAATGACGGTCAATAAACTCCCTTGCCCTATTCTGTCAGGAAACTCTCAAAGAAATAGATAATAATAGATACAAATTAATGAAATCTTCATTATTTATTGCCCCCCCCCCCCAAAAAAAAAAACATTTATTTACTAAATTTCGAAAGGACTTGGAAATATAAGTTATAAAAGATAAAACCGTATTCATTTTTTAAACTTTGTAGTAATTAACTTACGTGATTAACTTATGTTTTGATACTTAAATTTTTATATTTTTTCTTAATGTGAAAGATAAATGTTAGTAACATTGTTATCTTTATTCAACAATTAAAATCTAGATTTAAACATAACCTCCATTAAGAGACCACCTCTCAGAGTGACCAATTTTTATTGGAACGGAACTTGGTCGTTTTAAGGAGGTTTTACTATAATTAACTTTTGTTTTGATACTTAAATTTTTATATTTTTTCTTAATGTGAAAAATAAATTTTAGTGACATTAATCGTTACCTTTTTTCAACAATTAAAATCTAGATTTAAACATAACCTCCATTAAGAGACCACCTCTCAGAGCGAAAAATTTTTATTGGAACGGAACGTGGTCGCTTTAGGGAGGTTTTACTGTACATATTTTGTTATGTTTTCAAAAACAATATAAAATTTATTATTTTCGAGTAACTAAATTAAAAGAGCCTCTTTTATGTTAGTATGTGCAAAATTCTTAGTTCCTCTTTTTTAAAGAGCTGTTGTTGGTGTGTTTTATGATGGTCAATTATCTACACTTGGGATATGGGCCCAAAGGGGAGGGGAGGGGGTGCTCTGACGTCTTTCTAAGAGAAAGCAAGGAAATCCAAGGTTCGAAGAAAACCACGGAAAACTCCGAACGATTAGGCTGACGGGCGTGATTGGAATCGAAACCAGCACCTCTCGTCTACGAGCTTTGAGAGCAGAACCTCTCGGCCACTGGTGGGGCGGTTTTAAAGAGGAACTATTAATGTCGCGCTTGGACGAAAGAGCGGCATGGTGGGAGGGGTGAGTGCCATTGTCCCATCTGTATTTGAAATTTAATTAACTAAAATTTCTTTTTTTTGACAGGTTTAGAAAAACACAGTAAAATTTATTCTTTTCGGAAAACTTAAAATGAAAAACTAAATAAGACATTTTCAGAAAGGGGGTGGGGAAACTGGGGGTCCATTGCCCATCGTTAGATACTAAAATTTAACTAAAATATATTTTTGTGCGTGTTTGAATACGATTTTAAATATTAATGAAAGGGGTTTTGAAAAAAATTGGAGATTTTTTTAGGGGACAATTTTTGTTGATTGAAATTTTTGTATGCGTTAGAGTTTGAGGGAATATTTTTGCTAGTGGTAATTTAAGAGAAATTTATGAAATATTTTAGGGTAAAAAGGAGACTTTGAAATAATTTCGTGATTATTATTTTCTTTATAGAGGGGGATTTCTGAGATTGAAATTTTTCAGCGTGTTAGAGTTGAGGTGAAATATTGTTCCTGGTTATAATTTTAGAAAATATTGTGACAAATTTAAGGTCAAAAAGGGCTTCGAAATAACTAAGTGGTTTGTTTTTCTTTTTAGGGGGAATTTTCTGAGATTAAAATTTTTGAGCGTGTTACAGGTAATGTTACTTGTAATAATTTCAGAAGTTAAAAAATTTTTATTTTACCGATGGAAGACGTTAGATTTCCGTGTATTATCTAAAATATTAATTTAGAAATTTATTAAAATTATTAATGAGGAAACACAGGCATATCAAAATCTTAGATACCATAATGTGCAATAATAAAACTTTATAAAACTTTCAAGTAAAACCTTCATATTACCTGCATGAGAAACAGTTTTCATTTTCCCTGAAAATATCTCAAGCGATTTCACGAAAATTTTCTAAGTCATTGAAGATAATTTGGAGGTGATAACTTACAGAAATAAACCTGTATGAAATCTTTTAAAAAGCGGTATACTTCTCTTAAGAAAACCTTTAGTTTTCATTTTCCTTATAGATACCCGCTGAAACCTTCAAAATGGCTGCAACATCTCAAAAATTTTAAAGGTTTTTCTCTGATTTTTTTACCTGGGAGCTATAATGAAAATTCTGAAAAGTGCAGCATAGCAGCGCCACCTGTCGAGCGATTTACACCAATATGTACAAAACATCAATTCATGTCAAGGACTAACTTAATCTGAAGTTTGATGAAAATCCGTGCATTAGTTTTGGAGATTGAGCTATTGCGGAAATCGTGAAAAAGGCTGCATAGCAGCGCCACCTGTTGAGCGATTTACACCAAAAACTACTCAGCTCCGATTTATGTCAGGGACTAACTGAATATCAATTTTTATTAAATTCCGTGCATTAGTTCTTGAGGTAGAGCGCCCGCAAAATTTGTGTCACATATAGACAGACAGACAGACTCACAGACTACGAAAAACACTAAAAACAAAAATTTTAATCCCAAAATCGAAAAACTGCCTTTGCGTTGCATAATTTCAGACATACAGGATGACTGGCTATTATCCTGTCAAATCATGAAACTCTGCGAGCAGCAGTCATTTTTAGCCCCCGGTATGGTATGCTATTTCTTTCTCGCAGCTAATTTTGTCTCCAAGAAATAACATTACCTTACAGAAGCGAGAAATAAACAAAGCAGATGTATCATTGTACGATTAAATGTTCTATAGCAATTTTTTAAATTTCTAAGCATCGCACATTTTCAATTTATATACCGTCGTATTGGAAAAAAAAAAAGTACTTTTAAATGCAATTTCTTTGAAAACTATATCTCCATTTATTTTTGAAATATTAATTTTTTTTTTAGTTTTTAGCACCATTTGTTTAATTTTGGCAACTCAAGTACTCCATTTATATAGAATGTAAAGGGAGAATAGTTGAAAAATAGCAATTATATCTTTTTGTTGCCATTTTTTCATAACAACCAAAAGAAAATGTAATTAAAATACGTGCTATTTTGAAAAAATATAAACGAATAATTTCTACGAATAATAAAACATGGAGCTATTATAAACTATATTTAATTTTAAGTATCTGTAGACCTTTTCAGTCGTGACGTCAGTGATGACGTTTTGGTTGGAAACTGACTCCAAACAAAAGGTTGCACTTGTATTTGTCTAATTATTGGCATCTAAATCCAAAAATGACCCCTGTTTTTTTCTATCACGTCAACTTTTTAAGTTACAGGATACCCCAAAAATCATACTTAATGTGGATACAAAGGAAAATAAAGAAAATTCCTAAAAGCCGCAAGTAAAGCGTTGAAACGCTGAAAACCAGAAACAGTTTTATAAGTCAAATTTCGTTTTTCGTATCAAAAGAAGGATTTAAAAAAAATACTAGAAAACAGGAACTCTACTTTTTCAGAATTTAGTGTCGCCTCCGATGAAAAAAAACATATATGTACATATAAATAGTTCAAACATATTTTAATTTTAAGACTTAAACACACACTTTTATTTCATGTAAAATGACGTCATTCGCATCCGCTTAAAAATTCCACATTTACGATCCACTCTTAAACATCTACAGTAAAGCATGCATAGACGTCACTATCGCAAAATAATACCCAAATGCAGCAAAAAGATATCATCATTCAAGAAACTCGGCAAAAAAGGCTGTCTAATGATTCATAGGCCTTCATTTGTTTATAACATTAATATAGATACTTAAAATTAAATATAACTTATAATATCTCCATGTTTTAGCAGAAATCATTCGTTTATATTTTTTTCAAAACAGAACGTATTTTAATTACATTTCCTTTCTGTTTTTATGCGAAAATGGCAACAAAAATATATAATTACTATTTTAGAACTGTTTTTCATTTACTTTCTACAGAAACGGAATACTTCCGTTGCCAATATTAAGCAAATGGCTCTAAAAAATACAAAAAAAAATAGTATTTCAAAAATAAATGGAGATACAGTTTTCAAACAAATTGCATTTAAATATACTTTTTTCCCAATACAACGGTATAAAAATTGAAAATTTTCGATGCTTAGAAGTTTAAAAAATTACTATAGATTATCTAATCGAACAATGATACGCCTGCTTTGTTTTACGACTGACTTACACAACGTAACGTTATTTTTTGAAGACGACATAAAATAAGCTGGGAGAAAGAAATAGCATACCGGGAGCTAAAAAAAATACCAAATATGTTAATCATACAACGGCTGTATATACTTGCTACAAGCTACATTGTGTTCATACAAGTAGTAAAACCCTTTTAGAAAACGAAAAAAGTACATATTAAGGTAAAATTAGCTTGTTGCTTTTCTTGGAGTGTTCAGTTTGTGGATAATCTCGTTTGATGCTCCAACAATAGTCAGCTATTGTATGTTCATCCCATCTACCTTGATGTAGTTCTTCCACGAGCTTCAAATCTTGGTAGAATCGCTCACCCTGCTCATCACTGACTGCACCAAGATTTTCCAGGAAGTCATCAAGATGGCTATGCAGAAATGAAGTTTGATGCTCATGTTGTAACCAAGCATTTTGAAGCTCTCTAAAAGTTGCTGGAGACTTTCGGTGTAATTTTCTACTCGCGTATTTAAAAGAAAGTCTTTGACAAGGTTTTTGAATGCCAACCAAGCATTCTTTGGAGTAATATCATTGTTCCGATGAAATGTTCATCTCTAATGAGCTGCCGAATCTTTGGGCCTACAAATACACCTGCCTTTATCTTTTCAAAAGACAGGCTTGGAAATTTCAAATGAGATACTTGAAGCAGTCTCCTTCAGTTGACAAAGCTTTCATGAACTGCTTCATTAGACCCAGTTTTATATGCAGAGGTGAAAATACGAGGGCTGTAAATTAAGTAATGGCAACATAGGTATAAATTAATTTTTAATGAACTTACAAGTACAATTGCATTACATTCCTTCTATGTAATCACCAGCAAAGCTTATAACCTCTTGCCAAATGTCGGGAAGCCGTTGTAGACCAGTGGCAAGGTGTTGGTTGTTGATGTGAGTGACCGAGCGCCCTACTGCGTGGAGTACAGATGAAACGTCATGAAAACGGTGACCTCGGAGGGATTCCTTCAACTTCGGAAATAGATCGAAGTCACAAGGACTCATGTCGGGTGAGTAGGGAGTGTGTTCCAGGATTTCCCACTGCCACCGTCGCAATAGGAGAGTGACATTGTTTGCGACATGGCAACGAGCGTTGTCATGCAATACGATAGGGAGATTGTTGTGCAATAAACGTGGACGTATGTGCCGCATAGCCGGACGCAGATGGTGCTGTAGAAATAGGCAATAGCAATCTGCGTTGACAGTTTGTCCTTCAGGTACAGCATGTGTAAGAATCACACCGTCCCAGTGGTATGCCACAATCAGCATAACCTTCACCCGACTGGGTTCCTGTCGAAATTTCTGTGGACGCCTTGGGGACCTTGGTGATGCCATTCATTTGATTGACGCTTTAATTCAGGCTCATAGACTCGTGCTCATTTCTCATCAATGGCGACAATACGCTGCAGAAATTCATCTCCTTGATTGCGGTATCTCTCCAAGTGTGTGCCAGCCAGTGCATACCGGTGTCATTTCTGTACTTCGGTTCGTCGATGTGGAACCCAACGGGAAGCAATTTTCCTCATGTTGAGAGATTTCTTCATTATGCGCCACACCGTTTGATGACTCAGACCAACCTCTAAGGATAATTCTCGGACAGTCCATCGGCGGTCTATGGTAAGGAGACCGCTCAGGATGTCAATCTGCTCTTGAGAAATGGAGAGCCGACCTGTGCGTTGCAAATCCGGAGTCTCATTCCGGCCCGAACGAAATGCTTGAACCCCTCGTGCTACTGTCCTATACGGTAAAGCATTTGTGCCGCAGGCTTCCACTAATCCTCGATAGTATTCTGTTGCATTTTTACCACGGGCAACTTCGATTTTAAACCACGACCGCTTATCACCCTTTGAAAACATGCTTTAGAGCGATGGAAACGAAACTCCTCACTTTAACGCCACACAACAACTACCCTTCTAAGCAGATCTTTGCACTCTACACATCGACAACAGCGCCACCTCACCGCTCCCATATACTATTTGCGCATGCCCGCTCTTTTGCAAGTTTCAAGGTTAAGTTGCCACTATTTAATTTACAACCCTCGTAAGATGTTCTTCCTGCCGACAAGTGGCTGAAGCAAAATGTTTGGATCATGAGGCTTGAGGTCAGATTTTGGATGCCGATTCAACTGGAACCAGTGCTTCTCGCGAGTTCTACTGTCCCACATGCACAGAAAACAAGGATACTTGGTATGTCCACGTTGCTGGCAAAGAAGGACGCAGACCCTTTTAAGGTCAACACAGATAATCCATTTGTGCATGTGAATATTGCAATAAATCAATGGTTCTCTTTATGTTCGCATATTCTTCGCGCAAATAAACTGAATGATGGCCTATTGGGACTGCTCCAAATAAATTTTCATTGTGAAGGAGCACGCACTTCAAGTTCCTCTTTGAGCTATCGATAAACAGTCGCCATTCAGTTGCGGTATAGGATGGAATTCCCAACCCCTCTATTAAAATATGTACGTATATAAGTACAATAAACAAATGCACCGTCACTTCAAAAGTATTGAAGAAACTTTTATTTCTCTTGATCTAAAGTAGGATACCTTAGTTCCCTTTTCAAGCAAATTTTCTCGTGCAGTCTTGATTCTAAGAGTTCTGAAGCTTTTTTTTTCAATAACTCACGCCCGATTCAACGTAGAGCGGTCACATTAATATAAGCTGTAGAGAAAAAACTTGACGTGATAGAAGAAAACTAATTGCAGTTCTGAAATCAGTACACTTTTTTTTGTCTTAAAAATAGCTGAAAATCGAAGTCAACAGAAATTGAGTGAAAAATTGTTCCCCGGTGTTATCTTTACTTACTCTAATTAAAAATCTTATGAGCTTTTTAATGTGTATTTTATTGCATTAGATTTCCTTATTCCACTGCATATATAAATAAATTCAGATCATTCCCTCATATATTAACACTAGAACCGCAATTAGAGGTCATTTTGAAACCTGCCAAATTGATAATAATCGTTTCAAAGCAGAATTTCTTTCATTAAATATGTTATATTTATGCAGCATAAAAACAGAAAAATTAAATAAGTTAAAGAGTCTGAAATAAGAATTCTGGTATGAAACACTTATAAAAATGGAGTAAAATAGCCGGCGGTTCTAGTGTTAAAATTATGAGGGAAGGATGAAATACTTCTGAAAACCATGTTATACAAAAATGATTAGTGTAAGGGCACAAACATACTTAAGGTAGAAAGAGAAACGAGAGATAGGTGGCACCTCCGCTCATGATTATTAGATGTCGGAAAAACACTGCTAGCGCTTATTAGATAGACACAGTCATAGTCTGTACTGTAAATTTTATGTATTTCTTAATTTCCATAAACATTATCTATCTATTTTAGACTTTTATTATTGTGTGAATTTTAGAGAACATTTTCCCGATATATTTAGTGTTAGACAGTACGACCCCTGAAACAAAATTGTACAATATAAAAAGACTTTTGAACGATTAAGACTCTGAATAAAATTTTCTAGCACGTGAAACAAATGTAAGTGCAGAAATGCACAGTCAGCCAGTTTTTACTTTACTTGCGGTTTCCAATGTACAGTCGTGGAAAAAAAAAAGTAAACACCCCCTACTAACTCTTCAACAAATTATCGTAGAAGAAAGTTACTGGTACCGAACGACTGGAAATAAAGTCTACTTTTAAATGATGTATATAAAATTTGCTTAGGGGGCCATCTACATATTAAAACGAAGCCAAAAATTATTTTTTTCAATGGCAGTACACAATTCTGACAGCATAAATGAACTATACAGCCTTCTATTAGCCTAAAAACGAATTTTTATGCAATTCGTAATATAAGTTTCCGAGAAATCAATTATTTTAAAACGAGCGTATTTTAAGGGCTGTATCCAAATTGAAGTTCCGTACTCAATTGTTAACCGAGAGAGCCCCTTTCATGATCAAGGCACCTTAAGCGCCACTCAAGGAGTCAATGAAGCCTGTTAGATTACAGTACAGAAGAATAAATTTCAAAATGTCTACTCACTTCCATCATAGACGGCCCCTTAAACCATCATTTTGCCGTTTTTTAAGCATAATTTGAAAACTACTTGGAAGAAAAATGTGAAATTTTGGTTTTCCATAAAACAGGACTTAATAAATCTAAATCCATCAAAAAAAATTGTAGGTTGCAATTCATAATTTTTTCGAATATTAATCTCATAATTCATATCATAAAATTATAAAAATTGCAAATTCAGCGTATTTATGTTTGGGTATATTAGTATTATTGCTACAAAAGTAATTAGCACATTAGGAGCATAATTTCAGGCGATATAAATAAAAATATGAAAAAGTAATTTAACATTAGAAGCACTAAATTTTGAATGTTTATAATTCAAAAACTTATCATTCAAATGACTTGAAATTTGGTGTCTAGACATAGTTTGAACCGAAGATTTGAAATATCTCGTTAAAATGGGGTATTGCTATTGAAAAAAAATGAAGTTTGGATTCGTTTTAGTATGTAGATGACCCCCTAAGAAAATTTTATATACATAATTTAAAAGTAGACTTTATTCCCAATCGTTCGGTACCAGTAAATTTCGTCTACGATGATTTGTTGAGGAGTTAGTATCTAGTGTTTACTTTTTTTTCCCACGACTGTACAGGCATGTTTTCGCCTCCGTTTTTTCCTCTGGGACATATAGTTGCATTTAGAATCTTGTTCCTGCCGGGTCGTTTGTAATTCACGCCCGGATGAAAAGTAAAATATTTTCTTCAAATATATATAAGATATAATAAATGAAGGTGTGTGTGCATCTGCTGCTTTATCGTATCCTCTAAAGGAAGTATGGAACAACGCGCAAAAACAAAGATTAGTAATTTATCATAACTTTTCTTTCATAAATGAAAGTTTTAGAATGATTTTCATCGAATCTAGCAGTGACGAAAGGTAGACGAGCTTCATCTCTAAAGCTTCCGGTGGATCTGATCGTGGAAAACAGGTAAGAGAAATAATTTTTTACCTTATTTTATCATATGAAATCATTTTATAACTTAAAAGAAGGTGCTTCCAAATTCAAAATAATATATTTAAAAGATTTAGAACCTATATACTATATAAAAACAATATAGCAAATAATAACAAAAAAGTCTATTAAATCTTTCGTGCGACAAACATCTAAACAACTTTTCTAGAATTTTGGATAATTGCATTTTCTTCCACCCGGCTTTTGTTATAAAGAATACTTCTGAGAAAATCAAAAATTTTATTTACGTTAGGTAAGAAACTTTTCGAAACTTTTCCTATTTATCAAAGTGTCAATATTATTCTGGCAACGAGTGCAAATATCGAAAAAAAAATAAAACCTGCAAATTTGAAACATCTCCGAGAAAGATGTAAAATGATACAAAACTGACAAGAGTTCAAATTTATAACTCTGATCTTCCATTAATCCTGTAAAATTCCAAAATTTTTTGAAACATTCGAAAATGGCCATTTCTGCTTCATGCACATTAAAAAATAACTATTTATATTTATCTTTCTCCAAGTAAAAAATTTTATAGTGATAAATGATAAATGCTGCATTTTTCAAACAATTTTAGCTCCAATGTCAATTGTAAATTTTCTATAATAAATAGAAAAATTACCATATTACCACAAAACAATATAATTCATTGTATCATGAAATTCATAATACCATAAAATTCTAATACCATAATATGTAAAATAAAATTTATAAATTATCACTGCCTTTCTATCGTAGGACTAAAAATTCGTGTCAAGAAGTTGTGTTTCGAATTCAAAAGCAAACATAAAGAGTTTGATTCATAAATTGCAAATAAAATAATATAAAAGATATTAAAATGCACGCATTGATGATGTGGTTAAATTTCGTTATTTGGTAGCCATTTCTTACGATTTATTTTGGTAATTGTTTAAGCAATAATCTTTAATTAGGCTATTACATATGGCATCTGTTTCTCATTCAGCGAGTGGTAATTTTTATATTCTAAGGTATACTAAAAAAATATGGAACAGGTATTGAAAAAATGTCCATAGATTTTGAAAAAAATATTCAATATACTCACAGATTTTAAAAATATATATTAGTAATTTTGATACATTTTAGTGCAGTAAAACCTCTGAATAACGGACATCTCGGCAGTGCAGAATTTGTTCGATATTCGGAAGTATCCGTTTTTCAGAGGTAGAAATGTACAAATATGTAGGTGTTGCGGATTGAAAAACTGCCCGCTAAATAGAGGTGTCCGCTATTCGAGAGTTTTCGTTATGGAGGTTTTACGGTATTAAACAATATGAAATTAATTTTGCCATTTGAATTTACTAATAAAATACGTGAATTAATGAGCACTTTCGTAGCTGAAAGATACACACATACATATACATACTACATAGTGTCAATTATAGATTAGATAAATAAAAGGGTTTTTTACAAGTATAAATTAATTTCATTATGAAAACGAGTTGGAACCCGTCGACATTCGACGAATTAAAATGTTTAGAATTAAACTGCTAGATCGAATTTATAATAAACCTACAAAAATAATTACAATAAAATATTCATCTTGCATTGGTTAACTAAGTCTTAAAACAAATAATGTTTACAACCTAAAATTACCAAAATATTATTTCCAAAAACTTCAACTGCTTAAATTATTGAAAAGTTAAACTATATTAGATGCGTAATCAAGACGAGTAATCATGTTGAAGTTATCGATTGAGGCTCTTACGTTTGTTTTTACGGGATGAAAAATCAGTAAAAAGGATTTTGCTTCGTCACATCATAAAATTTTCCCCCATAAAATCTAAACTGTACGTTATTTTCACATTCTCCAAATTTATATACGCGCCACTCAAATTCACAATTTAAAAGTATTTTAACGCGCAATACTTTATTAATGAATGTATTTCCAAATTTAAAGTCACGTTTGTCCGACACAACTTTTCATGTGAACATTCGCATAAAATTTAAGTTCTAATCTCAGTACACGCGAAAATTTACCATTCAGAAATTTGCCTTTAGTTGCCATAGTATTGGCCATTTACTATTGGTCAAATATTTAGTTTTTTCAAAGAAAATGATCGTTTTGTTTTAAATATGACATTATTTTTACTCACTGAATCATTTTGTCTAGCGTCTCAAATTCCGTATCACCGTAATGTAAAAATATTGAAATGTCTTCTTCAATCTTTGGCTTTATGAAGAAGAATGCGTGTTTTTTTAATGGTTGACGTCATTTTCTGTTCAAAAATTAGAAAAAAGTTACTTTTATTTGTAATGTGAAAATCGCATTAATAAAGATATAATCAATAAAAATAAATAAGCCATGACTATTTTCCCTTTACTTTTAATGCAAATGGAGTACTTCAGTTGCCACAATTACAAAATTGGTGCTAAAAACTATAAAAAAATTAATACCTCAAAAATAATTTGAGATAGAGCTTTCAAACAAATTGCATTTAAAAGTACATTTTTTTCCCTATACGACAGTGTAAAAAATGAAACTGTGCAATTTTTAGAAGTTTTGCAATTTTCGCTACTGCAAATTTTTAAACTGAAATTTCATTTAAAATTTCAAAGTGTTGCAATTCGCAGAATGACGTATGCGTTACGCACAGATATGTTTGTCCTTTATAATATTGATGTATGAAAGTTTTATAAAAACAATTACCAATATAATATTTGATTTTAACCTCTTGTTACCTATTTTATGGTGAAGTAAAAAATCAAAATATGTAACTGTATATTAGACGCAATTAAAATATTACCGTTATCATATTGGCTATACAACTGCTTATATACACATTATTTCTGTAAATTCTCCATAACAAACACCCCCAAAGAGCGGACACCTCTATTTAGCAGACAGTTTTTCAGTCATCAACACCTATCTAGTATTTGTACAGTAGAACCTCCATAAAGCAAAACCTCTATTTAGCGGACAGTTTTTCAATCCCCAAATCCTACATATTTGTATATTATTTAATTCTGAAAAGCGGACACCTCCGACTATCCGACAAATTCCGTACTCCCAAGATGTTCGTTATTCAGAGGTTTTATTGTATGTTTTTACCTCTGAAAAGCAAGACCTCCGAATATCAGACAAATACCGTACTTCCGAGATTTTCGTACATTCCTTTATTAAAAGCTTTTACGTATTTGTAATAATAACACTGATTGGTGAAGATATCATACGAATATATGTTCCTCCATCTGAGTGTATAAGTGTCCAAGTCGGGAGTCGAACCCAAGACGCTTGTCTTAAATTGCCAAAGCTCTGTCTATTCAGCTACCTGGATCGACAACCGCCCGACGCAATTAATGTCAATTCTCTAGATGTCTTTAGCAATAAGTATGACTGAGTTGTGTATCTACGTATCCAACGTTTAATGGAGTTCTATTACCTGCGGTATATTCTGTTGAACAACATGGCTTACCAAATTGTATTGCCAATAAGGTTATCTGAGTGAATTGTATCGGATTATTGTCTGTCCTGATATCTCAATGTGCACAGTGTGCCAAACGTCTCGAGTTCGACTCCTGGCTGGACGTTTTTCGCTCAGTTGAAAAAATTGCAATTCGTAATTCTTATATAACGTAAAGCGAGGAGAGTTGGCGCGGTACGAGAGATTGCGTACAAAGAGATTCGACGGGAATTAGTAGAGTGCGCGCGCAGCGACTCCAAGTAGTTGTACAGCAGCATTAGTGCAGTGCCTACATGACTATGCATATTGATTGTTCCAAGCGTCTTGGATAAAACAGCGCTATTTTGTTTATTTTTTCCAAAGTAAGTGCTGTAATTTTCATAACTGTTCGTCAGAATTTTTATAGAAGGTCAGTAAAAAAAAAATATTTTGAACTTAAACGCTTTCTTATAAACTACTAACCTGGACTAAGTATGCGAACACCAACAATTCATTTTAGAAGTGGTCATATTTAAATAAAAGCCCGCGCAATCTCTCCTACCTAAATAGGACAGTTTGCGGATCTGCTACTTAGGAGAGATGGGGCATTTCCCCATAAGTTTAAGTGCTAGGAGAGATTACGCAGCTTATTGATAAATTTGTGTGAATTGCAAATTACGTGTAAAACATATGAATGAATCAATTTTGAAATAATTTCGGCAAAACACATAATTATCAAAACTAAATTTGGCAACAAATTAATTTGCAAAAAAATACTTTTGCAGATAAAAATTTTATTAATAAATTAATAATACAGTTGTTATTAAATTAATATTATGTAATTATTCTTGTTAATAAATTAATAATCTATTTGTTAATAATTTAATTAAATATTTATATATATATTTTAATTTATGAACAATTAATTTGCTAATAAATTAATTTTGTTAACTAAAATAAATTTTCTAATACAATGTTTTGAAAAAGCTTTCACCCATTCCAAGTAGTGTAATGCCATCGGAGTCAAAAGGAAACAGAGTGCAACTAATGTTACTGATCCACAAAATATACATGAAAAAAGACTTAAGAAGGATGCCGCTACAAAAAAAAAGAAAAAAAACAGCTGAAGATAAGGTACTTCCACAAAAAGTGGGATAAAAAACTCAAGGAATAAAACCGAAGGTCAATGAGGATGAGTGCACTGAATGTCTGGAACTGTACCAGGAGACAACTGACTGGATTCAACGTATTGCTTATTGCAGGTGATTGCACGAAAGATGCACGATTTACAACAATAAGTGCATCGATTGTGGACGACGACAACTTCGGTTAGCAAAGAAAATACAATGAAACTGTGGAAATGGAAAGGAATTAATTTTCAAGTTAAACATGTTATGAACTGGATTGATGTTATTTTGTAATCTTAGTAGGGCTTGCTTTTTCTGATAGTTTAATCTTCTTAAATTAAGTTTTTAACTGTTGTTAAAATTCTTTCTTTTATTTATTATTTAAAAATTTGGTTGAAATGTTCACTATTAATACAATAATATTTACTCAGAAAAACCTTTCAACAATGTCGATTAAGTGTAATTATTATTCTTAACAATTTAATTGTAGTTATTATTAATAACAATCTCTTCTATCTATGTGCGCAATCTCTCCTACCCATATGCGCATTCTCTCCTACCCTGTAAGGAGAGATTGCGCAAAATAGTTTTCTTGGTTTTATTACTGCTATTCTATTAAATTACAGTATAACAATGAAATAACAATGGAAATGCATAAAAAACAAATGAAGTCAAAATTATTCATGCATAGTTTAGCAAAATATTAATATTTAGATTTTTTATTATTATTATTTTGAAATATGCGCAGACTCTCCTCGCTTTACGTTAGTCCAAAAAATGAAAGTAAAGTTTCTTAAAATTGAATGGTGATAGAAAACTTTTAAGGTATCTGCCCCCATTAGAATGGCCGTGAAATTTTTGTTTTACGATTTCAAATCTA
Organism: Maratus speciosus; assembly: GCA_963932465.1. Taxonomy (NCBI): domain Eukaryota; kingdom Metazoa; phylum Arthropoda; class Arachnida; order Araneae; family Salticidae; genus Maratus; species Maratus speciosus. Next base: position 28,168,303 of record OZ010786.1, read on the forward strand.
TTTTAATTTTATTTCTATGATTAATAGAAGAGGAGTTAAGCCAATTTTATAAACAGAGAGTTATGAGTCAAATTCCAGAAGTGGGCGTAGGAAGGTCAGATGAAATGTAAACAATGTTTATATGCATCCTTTTCTTATGCTTTTTAAATAAAAACTCTAATAAATCTTATTTGAAATTACTTGATTAACTTTGTATGTACCTGAAAAACATAAAAGAAATCTTTAAACGTGATTTCTGGGAAAACAACTTTTCCATTATCTCCATGGTCGATAAAATTCATTCCATAAAATGTTTTAAACATTTTTCAGTGAAATTTTGTCAGAATTCTTTCCATATTACTCCCTATGTTCTGCACTAGAATCTAAACTCTATGTAATAATATAATTGTTTTATAGATACTCGAATATAAAAATGGTAATTTTTAATAAAAATATGTATTTTTTACATATTTGAAATATTTCAGTTAATTTTTGAAAATATTGTAAAACTCCTTGTTCAGCGCTCAGGTGAGTGTAACAGTAGTATATAGTACAAAGGAAATTGAACTATATTAGTTGAATTCAGTGTACGCTGTCTGGCGTAAACATGAAAATTTTCTTTAAAAAATGGCAACCCCCCCCCCCCCCAATTTTTACTTTATTCTACCTATACAAGAAGAAAGTATTGGATTCATGAAAATTTCCAAATTCCGGTTTTCGACGGATTTACATTTTTTACGGGTCTGGACACCATAAAAACATGTTTTTACAAAATCTCTGCCTGTGAGTCTATCTGTTTGTCCGTCTGTTTGTCTGTCTGTCTGTGTGTGACACAAATTTTGTGGGCGCTTTATCTCAAGAACTAATTAACGGAATTTAATAAAACTTTAGATTCAGTTAGTCCCTGATATAAACTGGCGCTGATTACTTTTTGGTGGAAATCTCCCAATAGGTGACACTACTATGCTACATTTTTACCGATTTCCGCAATAGCTATATCTCAAGAACTAATGCACAGATTTTATATAACTTCAGATTCCGTTAGTCCTTGCTATAATTTGGTGCTGATTACTTTTTAGTGTAACTCATTCAACAGGTGGCGCTGCTATGCGGCATTATTCATGATTATCGCAACAGCTCTTTGCGATTTGAAGAACGATTTCAAGTCTTTTGAAGAACTAATGCAGGAATTTTCACAAAACTTCAGTTAGTCTCTAATATAAATTAGTGCTGTTTAGTGTTTAGTGTAAATCGTCTAACAGGTGGCGGTGCTAGGCTGCATTTATCTCGATTTCCTCAATAACTGTATCTCAAGGACTAATGCATGAATTTTAATCAAACTTCAGATTCAGTTAGGTCCAGATTAGTTTTTGGACTAAATCGACCAAATAGTGGCGCTGCTATATGTAGATTTTTTTACGATTTCTGCAATAGTTCTACCATAAAAACTAATGCACGGATTTTCATCAAACTTCAGATTCAGCTACAACTTGACAAAAGTTGTTGCTGATTAGATTTTGGTGTAAATCATCTAACCGGTGGCACTGATATGCTTTATTTTTCAGAACATATTAACATGTATGAGATAGAAGAAGGTTTTGGAATTGCCACATACCAATAGTTTTAAATAGTATAAAGATATAGTTGGATTTTATGTTTTTCATCATTTTTAGGGTTCCGTACTTAAAAACTAAAAACGGAACCATTATAAGATCACTCGTGTCTCTGTCTGTCTGTCTGTCTGTCTGTCACAGCCATTTTACTCGTAAACTATGGAACGTGGGAAGTTCAAATTCGGGGAAGTAATAAAGACCATTGACCCACATATTTTCAGAATAATGAACATTCATAAATATATTTAGTAAAAATGTAGAGAAGCTAATTATGCTACTTGAAAAAAAAATGCTTTTCTTTATGTATCATGTGGGGTATCCTGTGAAAGCTTTCGTAACGATGAACTCAAAAATACATTCCTTTTAATTTTAGGTATTATATTTTAAAATATATTGTCGAAAATGCAGCGCAAAAGTATGTCCCCCCTCCCATCTAATTCCGAATTTACTGAAACTAAAATTATGAAAAAATTAGAGGTAGTAGACGTTAATTTAAACCTTGCCGGAAAATTATAGCGATTACCCTAGGTCACATAATTTTTGAGAAATTAGAATTTTTCTGTTATACACAAATTTCAATTTACGGGCGTTCAGAAAAATTGTTGAGCATCGCTGGATATACCTATCGTAGCAGAAGTATAAAAGAATTCTTGATAATGATTTTCGAAAAAAATCATCAGTAATTAGCCGAGATATTAACCCTTAAAGGTACGGCCAGTTTGGACATACACGAGGACAGGGGCGGCGTACTCTATGCCTAGTTAACAACTTTTAAAGATATATATGCGTAATGTAATGTCCAGTAACAGTATAAAAGCAATAAACGTCAAATTGTTAAAAACATGCTAATTTAAGGGATCTCAAGACTCTAAAAATTGGAAAAAATCCCTGCCGGCTCGGGCCTACAGGCGGAGGTAGATTTTGAAGTTAAGTACTAAATTCTCCAACAAAACTTAAATCAAGATTAGAGATAAACCCAGTTTCTTCACAAAGAGTGAGCCGTATGGAGCTAAACTTTTTGTGAAAATTATAATATACACAAATACACACACACACATGTATATGGAATAGGTTTAAAAAATGGCTACAAAAAATTCAGAGAATCTTAAAGTGTTAAAATATGTTAATATTTCCATAGTCGGGTTTTTATCATGTTTTAATACGTTTCTTCAAACTCACATGGCGTTAAATATTCACCTGCTGAGGTCCATTATATTTCCAATATGACGCAATATACATATTTTTTTAATTCGTCAAACTATTTATTTTATTTTGAGTTTTCATGCTGAAATCTTGCTCTAGAGAACTTATGACGCAGCGGCAGAATTGATAAAAAAAAGTCACTGGTCCCAAGGACCAGTAAACATCAGAGTTTACTGGTCCGCAGACATCGTCACTGACCCACTACATAAAATTCTATTAAGTAATTTTACCCTTTGAGTGACACCCCCCACCCCCTCCACCTCCTAGAATATAAAACAAACTTTCTTTCAGTTACCCAAAATTTTTGGCACAATAAAATGTAAAATTATAATTTGCTAAAAATTAAATAAACAGTACATACACAAAAACTATAAAATTATTAATTATGTATTTTATTTCCGATTATTTATTTCAACTTATTGTAAGTTTTAATGCAATTATTTATTTATTTATATTTAAAATAAAATAAAATTCTGTGGTGTGTGTTTGGTTGCGGTTTCCTCGGGGACGGGAAAATTTACGTTTACCTGTCAGAGAGGGAAAAAAGTTACTGGTCCTACGGGCCACTAAATTTTATGAATTAGTGGTCCGATTGAATTTTTAGTGGTCTCGGACCAGCGGACCACCAAGGATTTCGAACGCTGTGACGTAATATTCAATTTGTTTTCAATTTGTCAAACTATTTAATTTTACACGTGAAAATTTTGCATTAGAAAAGTAATTGTTGTTGTGAGAATTTTATTGTTTGTTTTTTTTTAATTGTTGGCAACTGCTATAACGAAAAACTTTAATTTTTTTTTCTGCAATTGTTGTGTAAGAGCTGGTTTTATCAGAATCATGTTAAGACAGTATTCAAAATTTTGAACCCTTCCCATTTCCACCCTCTTGGACCGATTTCGCCCATTTTCAATCCCCGCCGAGATATTAGCCATATCAAAGTTGTTGGCGAGTTTGAGGACAATCCGTGCATAATTGCGACTTTTATCGTGCGGACAAAATTTAGTACATACATACATATATATATATATATATATATATATATATATATAAACCTTTTAGGTGGGGGTGGTTTTGGGATCCTGGGGTCCTATAATGAAAAGTTATGAAGGAATTTTTCAAAAGTCGCACCATGGTAACGACTGCAATAGGTAGTATTTCTTACGAAACCTACCTAAAAAATGAAAAAAAGACCGTTTTCAACATTTAATATCTTAAAATGAATGTGATTTTAAAACACAATTTTAATTGGTATGAAAGATATAAGTATGTTCTTTCATTTTATGTATTTAAAAAATTGCAAGATGCAGAATTAGTATTTATAGGGGGCTCGAAACTGTTAGACATTTGTCGAACAGAAAATTGGCATAACAGTTTACGCGCAGGATTACAAAATAAATATTACAACTAGAATGAAAATTTTGGTGCTTACTTGAACTTCAGATTGTAATAATTTCCCTGAATTTAAATAAATTTGTATTTAAAGCATTTTTATATTTTTAATGCAATTTTGCAGTTAGCTAATACAAAATTTTGAAAATTTCAACAGTAAAATCACCTAAAAAAATATTTTTTTGAACAATAAAAAGGAAATTTGAGGTTCCGTTTATACAGACTAACATGAAATACATGTTTGAAAATTTCATGAAAAAATGTTCAGAAGTTTTTGAGGTATCCTGCGCGTTATGTCCAAAAAACATCATTTGGAAAATAATGACTTTAAAGTTTCGGAAACGCCGCTTCAGCTAATGAGTGGGTATAATTCTAAAAGCCAAAACTTCTGTTCTAATGGGAATTTCAAGGAAACAATTATATCAAAATATTCAGAAAGTTAGGAGTTTAACATCTAAAAAAATTAAAATTTCTTAAATTTTGAAGCTTTGAGAGTCCTGCGACCACTTAACCATTTCCGGCACGGATTAATTCTATTTATAAACTTATGAAATAATGGACTGATACCGGAATTTATAAACGAATTTATTAGAAAATACAAACTTGCTTATTTTCACGTACATGATAAAAGGAAAATTTTAATTAAATATTCTTGGTACCGTTTGTCTGTTTTGGAATTAAAATTAGGTATCCGTTTTTTAAGGGCATCGCCCTCGAAAGATTTAATTAGAATAAATCGCATAAATCGATAGTTTGCATTAATTGTATCTCTCAATACACCTCGAGTGACTTTAAAAGTTAATTAAAAACCTATTTGGAAAAACGCGGCACTGACTAAGGCGGCGTTGCAAATTTGAGACCTCCTTTCGAAGCGCGCTTAACACAATGCCAAATTTAAACTTTGAACAAAGGTTTTGTTTTAGCTCCACTGTAGAAATAAAGGTTATTACTACGCTGAATTTATTTTTATGAAGTGCCAAATGAAGTTTAAATATGCACTGCTTTTATTGTCAATACGGAATTAAGTTCATCAGAAACAGATTAGGATAATATTAAAAAATGAGTTATACGAATAGCTATATTTGACATTATTTAGGTTCCATATCTCTTTGAACTTTCATGGTATCACCATTTACACTTTTCTAATATATACAGTTAGTTATACCCAACCCTGCGTTGTATAGTTTTTTACAAAGTCTTAGTATGCTTTTAGCAACGGTTATCTTATATAATACAATTAGAAATTCATATATTTATGCTACGGAACCCTCTGTGCGCGAGTAATACTCGCACTTGACCTTTTATTTTCTTACAATTGAACTAAAAACATGTGTACTTATTCAGTACTGTACTTTTTTTTAAAGCGCTCCAGACGTAGGCAGATACCATAACTGCATTTTTTAGGATCCCAATAACTGTAGAAAAGACGCAATGTATATTGAATAATAGAAAGTTAGTTAAAATCTGTTGAATAATGTCATTGTTATTAGCCCCCGATATGCTATTTCTTTCGGCCAGTAATTAAAATGTCGTCTCTAAAAATAACGTTCCGTTACACAAGCCAGCCTAAAACAAAGCAGATGTATGATTCTATGGTTAAATACTGATAATCTCTATTGCAATTTTTTAAACTTCTAAGCATCGCACATTGTCACTTTTTATACCGTCGCATAGAGAAAAAAAAATACTTTTAAATGCAATTTGTTTGAAAATTGCATCTCAATTTGTTTTTGAGACATTATTATTATTATTATTATTATTATTATCATTTGTAGCTTTTAACGTCATTTTTTTTTATTTTGACAACGGAAGTACTCCATTTCTGTAGAAAGTAAAGGAATAATAGTTGGAAAAAGTAGATTATTATATCTCTTGGTTGCCATTTTCGCATAACAACTGAAAAAAAAAATTGTAACTAAAATATGTGCTATGTTGAAAAAATATGAATTTATGATTTCTGATAAAACATGCAGCTATTATAAACTATATATAATTTTAAGTCTCTACATTAATGTTACAAACAAATGAAGGCATATGAATCATTCGGTAGACGATTTTTATCGTCGAATTTCTTACTATCAATATTTATTTTTTTTTCTTTTCATCGGGGGGTAACACTAAATTCTAAAAAAGCAGACTTCCTGTTTTCTAGTTCTTTCTTAATTTCAGGTCATTGTATATGTGATTCAATCCTTTGTTTTACTTGAATCTTTTCATGAATTTTTCAGTACCTTTTTAATTTTACTTATATTTTTGTTGTTGTTGTTTAATTATTTAATGTAAATAAAACTAAGACAATTCCTCTACATTTCTAAAGACATCTCTTGTTGAATTAATTCACTATTCTGTAAAAATTTAGCTTTTAAAAGTATATTAATAAAGTACCCAGCGTATTTCCAGAAACTATATATATTTAATAGACAATATTGCAGAATTTATTCTCTACTATCTCTGTATTATTTCCAACTTTGATTATTTCTTAAGTATTTAGATTTATTTTTAAACATGATTGAAACGCATTCTTTTATTGTTTTCCCATTCTTTTACGCTCGTTTAAAATCTTTGAATTTTAATGTATGCAGTTAAACATATCAATTTGTTTAGTGGTAGATTTGATGAAAAATTTAAAATACGACATTAAAAATATAAACTTCATTCCTATAGAGGTAATCTCCAAGAAACCGTGCGTAAAAGTACAACACATTTTTAAAAAATAGATAAAATAGAGATTCTTTACATATATTTTTCGTTCTTCCAGTACATTTCCACCTAACATATTTCCATATATGTTATTTAGAAAACATTTATTGTATGGGAAACTTTGAAATGTTTGTAAAAATATTTTGTAAAAAAAACTAGATCATAAATGTGAAGGGGGAATAAGGCCATAATTAATGAATATTATAAGTTTAATATACCTGGATTATCATTTACATAATATAAAACATCTATTTACTATTGGAAAGAAAAGAATTGAGTAATTCGGCGTTGAAACGAAGGATTGTAATTCGCTTGAGTGATAGAAGAGGACAGCACATATCGGGGGTAGGAATATCCTGTCGGACTTCGCGCTGTGTCTTTTCCAAACTGAATTGAACCTCTACCCTTTTTTCTGCGCAAGAGAGAATTTACTGACTATGACATTTTTTTACAATGTATATGTAAAAATTCTTTCCTCTCTTGGTTAGTGCGTATGGAGTTTTATGCCATGGACAGAAGCAAAAATCTTAGCACGGTCCCTCCATACATATTTATATTCACATCATTAATTATATCTTATGTTTTTTCAGTTCCTGTATCATAATCAAGAATATTTGTGTTTTGGAAGAGTGCTGTTATTAAGCGAATCTATTTAATCAGAAGCGTCTTCACTTCCATTATCACAGCACACTAATAAAGTTAAACCACTTATTATATTTTTCAGCACCACAAAAGGAATATGTGCAGCGCTATGCCCCATGAAGGAATGTTCACAGGTGAGCTACTTTCAATTACCTAATTTTTATAATTTGAAAATATTTAACTATTATTGAAGAGAAATAAAAGTGGACCCCTTAAATAACTTAATCGCTACGTTCTAAAATTTACAACGTTAACCCTTTATCTACTGCATTATGATCTATTGCAGATTTTTTCATGTATTTTTTTTTTCAGTTACGACAATGAAAATTATAGGATATATATAAAAAAAGACTCAGCCACGAGAAATTTATTTCGTTAGAGGTAATTAATTAAAGTGGTACTTTAAAGTACCGTCAGTATACTATGCCTAAAATATTCCCGTAACAGAAAACCTACATGCTATTTAAAATCAAGTTTAAACACTTAGAAATGGTAAATAACAGTAAGACACTAGCAAGTTAAAAAAAAAAATATATTAAATTGACTTAGTTTTATTTTATACAGGAAAAATGTGTAAATATTCAAATTTGATGGCATCAAAAAAACTATTTTTTTCAGGTTTCGATCTTGTTAGCAGTCCTTTAGTTATGCCACGCCTGTATTCCTGGGACAACATGTTCTCTCGCACCTCTACATATGCAATGTGTGAATTTACATATGCCATTTATAATACAGCAAAGACGAGTCAATGCCACAACTTTTTCGATTTCATATAAAAAATACCAATGAAACAGAAATGAAATACCAGGGAAATCATTACTATACTACAACTTAGTAATTACATTAGGAAGCAGATAAAAGCGATGGATAACTACACAGACGAAAAGAAAACAATAAAGTTTTCTCCAACACCCAGTGAACTGGCGGTTGTACTCGGTTACCACCGAATAATTCAACTGTTAAATCAAATACGTACACCGTTCACCTAAAATAGCTATTCAAATCGTATTCTAAGATCGTAATGAACACATTAAAAAATCCCAACATTTATCTTATGTCCTTTACTGAGTTTGCAGCAATAAAAAGACTAGCGTGACAACCTATACAAAATGTCGGCACAAAACACATCGACTGTTTCAAACATAGCCTCCTTCCTCGCTAAAATAACAAATCTAGAACTACTGCAGTCATGTATCCTGAAAACGTGGAGTTAAAAGAGTGTAGAATATTAGTAATATTCACTATGGGATGAAAGTTTAAAATGAGTGGTACTTATAAATACCGTCAGTAGATAAAGGGTTAAAGGGATAAAGGGGGCTTTCGAGGCAAACTAAACGCGACATGAGAATCCAGCCGTAGCAACTTATTCGGTATCGTTGCGACCTGGCTTTCCGTCTCAAGAGCTCGTACGAGATCCGTCTGATCTTTATTACTTAGAAATGAATTCTGATTTGCTTTATTAATTTGTTCCCTGGCTCAGAGATGCGAAAATGTATATGACCAATTCCAGTCTGCTCTCCTGTAGATTACATCAGAAGCTTCTGGTAGGAACTTGCTGATTGCATCTTGTTGCTGTGCGAGTATGGTAGGAACGCGTTAACCACACTCACACTCGTTACATCCTATGAACATCCACTTTTCTGTCTAAAAGGATTTCCATCGGTCAAAAACTTAGCTTATTCCATACTTCCCTGAATGAAAGGCGAAGAAAATAAAATCCATTGATTAATCGTCGGAATGAAACACAGTCTTTGTTTCTTTTCGAGTCGCGACTGAGGCAGAATCCCTTGGAAATAAACGTCGAAAAGGAAGCAATAAGTCCATGAGTTATTTCGGAGAGGGTTTCAGGGATTTTTAGAAGTAAAAAAAGCTAGATGTCTAGGACATTTTTTGTTGAGAATTCAACCCGGAGGGCAACCCATGTAAAGGAGGAATAAGGCGATAATTAATGAATAACACAAGTTTAATATATCTGGATTATCATTTACACAATATAAAACATTTATTTACAACGTCAAAGGGACACAGGAGGCTTTCGTGGAAAACTAAACCCGACATGAGAATCCCGCCGGACCATCTTATCCGGTTTCGTTGCGACTTGGCTCTTCGTTTTAAGAGACCGTACGAGATCCGTCTGATCTCTGTCACTTCGAAATGAATTCTGATTTGGTTTATTAATTTTTTCACAGGGCCAGAGATGCGAAAATGCATATCAGCAATTCCGTTCGGGTTTACGGTGGCTTACGTCAGAAGCTTCTCTTGGGAACTTGCTGACTACATCTTGTTTTTGTGCGAGTATAGTGGGAACGCTTTAATCACACACACATAAAGGTTTTAAAATTTTACAAAAATTAAGACCATTTTCCTTGTTGAGTCGTCTCATTGTTCTTTGCTCCCCTTTTTGATAAGAACCCCTGTTTTGTACATAATGTAATTATTATTCTTGACTCATTTGGTTTGTTTTATTTAGTCATTTAGAAAAGCATTATAATTGTTTGCATATGTACTTAACTTAATATTTTCCAATTCAAGTTAATGTATGTAGTAGGGTGGTGCGAAAAAAGTCAAGTTGATATTTCCGATTCGCTATAGTACGGGAAAGTTGCGATTGGTCAGTACAAGAAAAACTAAAAAAAATTCTTTAAATCGGACTTTCTCTTCCAATCGCACAACTGTCTAAAAATTGAAAAAAATTGAAAAAAATTGAAAATCTCCGATTTTTTCAGAATTAAAAGAAAAAATTACGCATATATATATATTTTAACGCTATAGTGAAACATATTTGCAGATTGTACTGTTTAGTAATAAAAAGAAGAAAAATCGCGTTTAAATAATATCTTCCGATCGCGCAAGATCAATAAAAATCGGGAAAAACTCAATCTTGTGTGATTTTGATGAATTAAGAAAATAATCACCGGAGGTCAGTTTGCGTTCCAGTGTTAACATTTGCATATAAATTGTGCAGCTCTTTGCTTGTTTAGGTAGTTGATAATATTTAAACAACCCAGAACTCACCACTGGAAGGTGGTTGCACTTCGAGATCCACCCACACCATTCCCTTTATCCAAAAAATGAGTGTATTTGCTATTTACATTATTTAAAGACTTAATTTGTTATTTCATCTGTTTATGTCTGACTTTTAGAAATAACTTTGTACTGCGATTTGTGGTAATGTCTGCTATCATGGACATTGATTTCAGTGTGGACCTGATGAGTCCATCTCTTGGATTGGGGCCCACATACCGCGATACTTCCGATACCAATTTGAACCACCGCTTGACGGCTTGCGTGTGGCAGCGAAATTTTTTGCCCTCCCTGTCTGAGATATCACCTGATTGCACGAAGAAATGCATTTCTTCATTGGTTATTCTCCGAAATAGAGGTGGGGTTGATAATTTTGCTACATTCCAATCAATTAATTCTGTATAGTCTGCCGCATCGAAGTTTAAAGTAGGAGTGATAAAGTTTCTGATGCCTTTACGTTTTGAAATGGTCTACCTGGCTTTTAACACTCTTCTTAGCCCTAGCTCTCTTATGTGCCCCCTCTCATCAAAACCTTTGCCATTAGTAGGTTTTCCGTATGAGCAAATACCGAGTTTCGTTTAATTGCAGAGACTACCTTTTTCTTCAGGCTGCTAGGCAAGTATCGAGATGTTTCTATTGCTCTGTACAGATCAATAGGCCCGTCTGTAATGCACTTACTTCATTTTATTTCAAACCAAACTGGCATGTAAGATTTTAAAAGAAATGTCAATACAGCTTTTAACCCTTTCAGGGGCGGTGGTATTTTTATGAAACTACTTAATTTTAATTCCCAAATGCTACAATGGCACCAGAATTTTGGTAAAAAAATTTCGTTTTATCATGTATGTGAAATACAGCTTTTTCTTATTTCCAAATGAATTTGTTTGTAAATTCCAGTGTCATTCATTCATTAGAACATTTTAGCAGTGGAAGCATTTTGCTCTTGAGAGAGTTAAGGCATCCGATGGGCTTTCCACGCTCACGTAAAATCGAACGACTCTATTTGCACAAGGGAGCCATCTGGCATGTGAAATTGAGCGGGGGTCACGCTTTCATAAGTCATTTGGAAAGTGGACACTTTTAATTGCTTGACTTACGCCAAAAAGATGTCTTTGGTCCTTGCTCAACAGATGTCTGTCCACTTCTGGAATTTCACAATCAATTAATTGAAAATTTATCACTGAGAGCTTTTCACAACCAATGAGATTCTGCCCAATTGGTCCACTAAATGATCTTGGGCAGTTTTTTCACCATCCAAATGTTGAAAAGAGGGCGGAAAGGAAATTCAACAAAATGGAATAAACAAACAACCCACTGCAGTGGTCGTCCGAGACGCACTTCAAGCTGTCTAATAGCACCATCTTTTCTTCCAGTATTGGTATTTGTACCATCACAGCCTACCAAATGTAAGTATTCTAGTGAAACTCCTTATTCAGTAAGACATGATACTATAAAAGCCAATATGTCCTTAGCAGATCTAGAGTTTGGAGACACAGGGCATTAATAAACTGAGCCAGGTTCTTTTATGATAGAATAGTGTTCCTCTTTAAAAGTTCGATGAACCTGTTCTAGATTCAAACATTTCTATAATTAGGATATCGTCCTTCCTTCCGTCAAAATATATGTCATGTAGTTCATCTGAATCCAGTTGACTTTGCTGTAAATTTTATGGGGTTAGGTGAGATTAGGTGGCAGCGCGTACGCCGATTTCAGCGCTGTTTTGCAATGTGGCTAGAGGCAGTTGGGTGAACTACTAAACCTTTCAAACCTGCAATGAACTCTTCGTGGTAAGTTCTAGGTTGTTTAAAAATGACCTAATATGCTCAATAGTATCAATTTACATTTGAATCTTAACCTGAGACCACAAACTGACCTCAGTTGGTTATCTTCTTAATACATGAAAATCGCTCAAAATTGAAATTTTACCAATTTTTATTGAGTTTGCGCGATAGGATGATATTCTCTAACTACAATTTATTATTATTATTATTATTATTATTATTATTATTAAACTGTACAATCTGCAAATATTGTTCACTATAGCGATAAAAAATATATAACATTTTAAAAAAAATGTAATTCTGAATAATGGAAAATTTAAAATTTTTTTGAATTTTTAGGCGGTTCGCGCTATCGGAAGATAAAGTCCGATTTGTAGAATTTTTTTTTGTTTTTCTTGTATTTACCAATCGCAACGTTTACACGCTATAGCGACTCGGAAATATCAACTTGACTTTTTTCGCACCACCCTGGTATGTAGTGATGTGTGCAAAGTTACATTATATCATTGTTTTTTAATTATTGTAATAATTATGTCTTGTTATTGTTTACTAGCCGCCTCTGGAGACCAGTTTGGTCTCCCTTAATGTATGCTATGCATTGCAACATGTTACTTTTATTCATAATTTAACTTATATGCCTAATTCTTTGCCAAATCGAAAGATTCTGATAGAGAACTGAAGAACACTTCGCGATCCTCGCAGCATTCGATATTTTTAGTTGAGTTGTATTATTTTTTGCCGGAAAACCGCTTAGTTCACTTAAACATTTATGCTTCTTGTTCGTTTGCTTATCAGTTGCAATACGTTCACTAATGAGGAGATTTTTAAACCTATTAAGTAATCTTCCGTAATTGGGTCCCTAGCCAAATGGCGCATTTTAGCTAATAGGATTTAGTCAATGAATTTTTTTGTGAAAAGCCTTTAATAATACCGACACTTACATTAAGACAATATTGTTAATAATATATTTTTAGAGTTGTTCTCCATTATCTCGTCGATCACTTCCTAAAAAAAAAAAAATATCGCCAAACGCCCAATAAAATAAATGGACACCTTCAGTTAAAACGGTTGAAACTGATCTATTGTACTAATGCATCCTCACATTTTTTTTTTAATGTTTGTACTCTTTTAATATCATGACGTCCCCATTTAATGACGTAATTGATATTTTAATTAGAGAAAAAGTAATAAATCTGTAAAACATCATTAAAAATACAGATAAATGTCGAATTAAAAATCACTTTATGACGTGACAAACATGTGAACGAATCTGACATCAAGTGAATGTGACGTCAAGATTATTCATTTTTGTTAAGTGCTTAATTATTGTTTTGTGTAATTTTAGATTGCTTCAATATTAGTTACCATTTTTAATGCTCTTATTTAATAAAAGTTTATTAAATCACTGTTTTGAATGCGATATTGACAAAGGTAAATATGATTGGCTATTAACAATCATCTACGGTGATCTATCCTCCTGGCACGGATGATACATAAATATCAAATTACTTGACCTGTCATTCATTAAATATTATTACATGAGTTTGGTTTGTTTTTCAAGAAAATATCGTGAAAGAAGTTGAATTGTATAGCAGTTTACCTAACAGAATGAGATGCTGAACTTTGGTTGGCTTAAAGGCGTGAATTATTTTTGCACAAAATTCATTGTCGGAGATGTGTGAATGATTACCTCCATAAATTAATATTTTTTTCGCTCAATGAAGAACGAATCTTTTGTGTTTACTTTGGTGGAAACAGATATTGGACTGGCAGTGTCATTTCAATTGAAGTTATCTTAGAATAAATAGATATTTGAATGCAGCTAATCTCTCAAACATTATAATTTTTTGAGTACGATCTTTCTAAAAGTGTAACTTTTATGCAATTTTATCCTGTTGCAAACTGTTGATGACAGCCAAATGCTTTGCGCTTTATAATAATAATCTATATAATATTTGGCGACTTATCACCTGCACCTGGCTAACATTAAAGTACTAAATTGGCCGCTTGGCTTATAAAAAGGGAAGCGGGTAGCCCGGAACTATTGATGACAGTCACATGACTTAGGCTTTTATTATATAGATGCATGTATAGAACATTGTACAATTCCTGTCAATGTATCTATTGACGACACGTCTTATAGGTTCTAAAGGTAACACTAGCAAATTGACTTTCTTTTGCTTTATATTATTAACTGTTGTAAAAATTGGTCATTGCTAGTGTATCTTAATGTGTGCAGTGGATTTGAATCTTCCCTCGGGATTCCACTTATGCTCGAATCTAAAGCGAAAACTGGGTTCCCGGGGTGGTCATCCCTGTCATCTCTGCCCCCCTCCTCTCCATTGAGTGAAAAAGACTCTATAATTAAGATACAAAATTAAAAAGATAAAAGCCTATTTTTCATAAACATTTAAAAAAAAGATAGAAAATGTTCCAATTTTACTTTTAATCGAATTCATCCATATTTTACACATATGTATAAATATGCGTGTACATATGTGCTACACATATGTATAAATATGTATAATACAAATATGATACATTTTAGACTAAAATTTTTCACTTATTTATATTTCTGAGTCAGCTGGAGAAGGCAAAACTACATTTATCCAACTCTTATCTTGAATGAATCTCGGAAATCATATTTATTAACATTAAAGATGAATCATCTATTCCGTAATATAGTATAAATATATACAAATAATATTATAGCGCTTCTTTACATGTTATATAATATAAATTCATGTACATATACATTATGATATAAATATGTATAATACCAAATATGGTACATTTTAGATTAAAACCATTTAGTTATTTATATTTTAAGTTTCGAGTCACTTGAGTCATCTGAAGAAGGTAATAGACACCTCTCCAGCGCTTATTGTGAATCAGTCTAAGACATCATATTCATTAACAATAAATTTAAGTCATCGATCGCATAATATAATACCAAATATGGTATACTAGTATAATAATACCAAAGTAAGTTATGGTATAAGTTATGGTATAAGTATAATAAATATAAATAATAAATATAGTAATAAATTTATCATTATACCATATTTATTATACTATATAATAAATATAGTATAATAAATATGGTGTAAGTATGGTATAAGTATGGTACAATAATACCAAATATGGCACTAAAACTTTTTATTTCTTTATATTTTAAGTTTTGAGTCAATTGAGTCGGCTGAAGAAGGTAATAATACACTTCTCCAGCGCTTATTATGAGTCAATCATCTAGGAAATCATATTCATTAACAGCAAAGATGAATCCTCGATTTCGTAATATAGTGCAAGAATACACAGTAAAACCTCCATAACGAACACTCCCGAATAGCAGGCACCTCTATTTAGGGGACATTTTTTTATTCTGCAGCATCTACATATTTGTACATTTTTACCTCTCTAAAGCAGATACTTTCGAATATCGGACAAATTCTGTACTCCCGAGATGTCCGTAATTCAGAGGTTTTACTGTACAAATTATATGGACCTACATATGTATAAACATGTAATACATATGTATGAATATGCATAAATATTTTATTCTATGCCTTTTAAGGTATAATCTGGTAATAAATCCTTTAAAAATGAATGGATTCGTACAATATTAATTTTGATGGTCGTCGAATAAGTCATTACATTCCCAATAGAAAAAATGAAATATATACTTTTTAAATAGTCTGTATAAAATATACATAGTTTTATGATATTGAAAAGTTTCAATGAGCGAATAACATTTATAATATTTTTTTTTTCATTTTACACATATTTTCCGATTAATAAAGTTATTCACACTAATATACATAAGATATTCGCGTTAAATATTTATGAGCATTAAAACAATTCCACATTTAATTCGATTAAAGCGAGGTTTGAAGATGATATTTTCGAAAATTCATTTAAAAGTTTAGGATTTGCATAATTTTGAATATGGAGATAGTTAATAAGCAATAAACATTAATATATATGATGTTCATTTCCTACATATTATTATTCTTTTAAAATTTTATGATTTTTACAGAGAAAGTTTTTGATAGAATATTATTAATTGTTATTTATAGCACTTATGCTTAAAGAAATTATATATGAATAAGTTTATAGAAATTAAGTTACAATTGACAAAAATTAAATATCTATTCATATTAGTTTAATATTGAAAATATGAACGATACTGTTATTATAAAGCGTACACGTAGTTGTATATCACAAAAGAAAAATTCCCAATTCAGCATTTTAGGTGCGTTCGCAATTATATAAATACGTAGCACCTATAGCCGCCGTCTGGTCCGTCCGTGTGTCTCTCCGTCTGCCCGCATGTAACAGCGCAAAAACTACCCAACCGAATAGTTTGGAATTTAATATATATAATCGATGCAAAATTCTAACGAGTCATTTCAAATTTTATGAAAATCGAATCGAAACATAAAAAGATATTAAGCTTTTTTCATTCTATTAAATCTTATCATACGTAATTAATTCAATGATATCCCATGATAAGTCAGGATTCTAGGTTGCCATGGAGATGACGTCCTAGT
Organism: Maratus speciosus; assembly: GCA_963932465.1. Taxonomy (NCBI): domain Eukaryota; kingdom Metazoa; phylum Arthropoda; class Arachnida; order Araneae; family Salticidae; genus Maratus; species Maratus speciosus. Next base: position 28,185,184 of record OZ010786.1, read on the forward strand.
TAAGATGGAGTCCTATCATTTCCGTATTACTGGAATTAATATATATAATCGTAATAAATTTTGTATTCATGCATTTTTGCATAAGAGTCCAACAGCTATTGCACCAAGATCTGAATATTTATAAAACTAGTTATAGTATGAACGCACCCCATTTGCCACGTTTGACGTACAATTTCCGACTTGTTTTTCACTATTGTATTCATGTTAAGCACACCTAATTCATTAAAAATTAAGTAATTTTATATCGAAAGCATTAATTTCATCGATTTTTGTTGCACAGTGTATATCAATTTGGACAGTGATATCGTACACATACAACGAATGCCACAGATTAAATGAAAGCTAAAAATCTAATTTAAGGAGTCTCAAAACTTGTCAATTTTCAACATTTTCAAAATTTTAATTTTTTTTATATGGGATTTACATAGCTACTATCTTTTTTCAACATTTTGATATAATCGTTTACTTGAAATCCCCTCTAGAACAAACGATAAGGCTTTTAGAATTATATCCACTCGGAGCTGAAACGGCGTTTCTAAAACTTTGAAGTCATTTTTCTTAAAATGACATTTTTGTACATAACGTGCAGGATATCTCAAAAACGTCTCAATATTTTTTCATTAAATTTTCAAAAGATATGTTTCATGTTAGTCTGCATATATTGAACCTAAAATTTCCATATTATTGTTCAAATAAATATTTTTTTTAGGTGCTTATCCAGTTCAAATTTTCAAACTTCTAATTAAACTTTACATCCGATTGTCATGAAATTTGAAATGACTCGACAAAATTTTGCAACAATTGCATATTTAAAATTTCAGACCATTCATTTGGGTAGTTTCTGCTCTGTTATATGCAGATGGAAGGACAGAGAGCTAGATCGAACTACGACTATAGGTGGTTACGTATTTATATAATTACGAACGCAGCTAACACACTGATGTGTGTATAAAATGATTATGCATCATCGAATAGATTATAAAAATAATTTTTATATTTTAAAGAAAAAAAACGAGCGATAGAAAAACACAGCTAGAATGCAGCTCATGTTCAATGCAGCATCGATTTTTTTTTTAAATGATTATCCTTATTAAGAAAAATATTATCTTAGAAATTCTACTTACACAAGATACTGCAAAATGCGTACATTCCTCAATTTCCAAGAACTCTGGCACCGATATTTCAGATCGGAAATTTTCTATTTGATATTTAAATCGCACAAATTTGTAGTCATCGTATTTAATCGGAATATTTGTAATTTTTCCCTTCAATTAAATAAGAAGAAAAATTAAATAAAAAATTTCAGTAGAACTGTACGCACTCTGTATACTTGCATAAATTTAATGTTAAAAAAAAAAAAAAAAGAATAGTGTAATATTATCGAAAGCAGGATTTCTCAAAGTATAGTACGCGAAATCTTCAAAACTGAATGGGATGGAGTTCAAAAACAACTGTCAGTGAATCCACTAGTGCTGCCAGTGCCAATGTCACAATAACGGCTCAGCGTCTTCTGAATCGCTGTATAAATGCACTTTAAATACTATGAGAATGGAATCTGTCTATAGCGGAATCTCTTTTCAAACGTAAAAAACTCATGGTCTCTGCTAAAGTGAGGCTGTCAAGTATTTAACATTAGGAGTAAAAGCTACACATTAGTCTGCTTCTTCTGCACGCTACACATTGCTTACTAAAAACTGTTATCAAATTGTTTTTATTTAACGAGGGATTCCCTTGACATGTCATGTTTTTAATTTCTTTTTCATTTTTCAACATGTATAACTTTTATTATGACTTAAAATGTGTATTCTGCAAGTGTGAAATATTTTAATTAAAAATGTTCAATTGACATTTTGGCAGCATTTTTTATCGTGTAGTGTTAAATAAAAATGGACATCTTACAAGATGATTTCAAATTAGAAAAAATATGAAGATACGCATTTGCGTGTTTGTATAAGGCTTTTGTATTTTTGTTAGTGAAATTATTCTTGGTGATGTTTGAGATTTTAATACTTGATACTTTAATGCGCTTCATAAATAAAAGTTCATTTTAATATTATGTTTTGGATTTTTCCTCTTTGGGCGTGTTTATAATTTTTGTGACTACACTTAAAATCTTATATTCCAAATTTTTTGAGCTTGAATTACACATTTATACTCACAAAGGTTGGCATTCCTGCGAAAGGAACACCATACAAATATACCTATGCTAATACAGTAACCTGTCTAAAATAGAAATATTTCCGGCCGATATTCCTTCTTAGTAAGTTTTATTATATTAATTGTTAACACAGTGATTTTATGCATTAAAATCTGTGAAAGCGGAATCATTAGGGACCGAAAAAAATTCCATTTAGAAGAGGTTTTCCACCACTTATAGGTGAAGGTGGCCTAAAATGACCCCTTTAAGGGGAAACTTGCGTAAAATAACATAACTGTTTAAATAAAACTTTGGCACTATGCTATTATGTTTTACACTATATTTTGCTTTATAAACATATTTTAAATCCAAATTGAGTAATGAAAAAAATTGATTTTCTAAAGAGTGGCCAAAGGTTCATTTTAGCCTCAGCCAAGGGCAAAATTATCCTTCATTTAAAAATAATTGAAAATTGTTTTTTATCTGAAAAATAAAGGATATAAAAGTAATTATGACATAATGAAACATACATACATAATGAAATAAAATAAGTTTTGCAATCGAATAGCATACATAATTTTTTATGTAAATTTTAAAATCACATATAATTTTGAAAAAACTATAAAATGGAATATTTGAAAATTATGACCGGTAGGATAACATCTGGAATAAAAGATAAAGATTTGGGGCAGTTACACATTTGGCTCCCATGATGGCTAGGACGGGTACCGGATTTTCTTCAGTCAATGAAATGATAGTAAAACGATCCACATAATGGATCATTTTACCCGGTAACTTGGCCGTCCATTTTTGGTCATATAACTAGATGACGCCGAGAAATATAACAAACTTAGTAAGTGGTAATTCACATCTAAAAACATACTCTATTAAGTATATCAAGTCATATTTCTGTACATGAAAGACTGTAGTGTATATGTAAATAAATATGAAAGTTAGTCCTTACCTTATAACAGATGTTATAAAACGCACTTTTTCAAGGAATTCTATTCAGACGCGAAATACTGCGATCTTTTGAATATCGACATTGCTTCTTATTCACTTGGCACAACTAGTTTATATGTTACCCTGTAGATAGCGCGACCTGTTTGGAAGAAAACCTATGTGGATCGTTTCGCCCGCTAGTATCATTTTGGCTACATTCCCCTAATTGTATGGCCTTTGTTCTAGAGAAATAATTTTGCATTTGTAACCGGTGTCTGTTATAAATAGGTTTCTTTTACAAAGGAATTACTTAACTAGGTACACATCACAATATTAAAATGTTTATTTGCTTAAAAGGCGTTATAAAACACATTAAAAGTAAATTTGAAATCTATATTTACATGTTTCAACTCTTTTACTGAGTCGTCATCAGAATGTATAACAGAAAATTACAAATGCATATGAAAATGGAAAAAATCATGGAATATCAACAAGTAATCATGTAACGCGCCTTACATTTTCGCGATTGCGCGTGTTCCCTCTATGTCGCGACGCCGTAAGTTGTCCAACCATTCAACCCATAAATTCGGGATACGAAAAGATAATGTATCGTTACAAACTCCTGAACCTCTTAAATAAATTTCAATGGACTCTCTTATAAATAATTATAAATAAAAATTAGACCTGTAGATTATTTTACTCTCGTTAAAAAGTATGTTAATGTTCTCTATTTGATTCAGCCGGGATAAAGCAATATTACCTCTATTGTATTTTATGTCCGCTATATGTTCTTTAAATCTGATATTGAATTTTCTTTGGGCTATACCTATAAAAGGATTTTTGATTAGGGAGGAAGGAATCAAATTGGTAAGCAGTTCCACCCTTCACATCTGCGTTGTAAGTAAAGTTAGTGTATGCAAGATACAAGAATTGACTGGTAAATAAGGCGACTGATCATAGAAATATTACAGCATAATATATTTGCAAAAAATAATCTTATTGTCTTTCGTAGTACTCCACACCAGATGAAAAGCATGTTTGGCAACGTTCCTATAAGTGTTGAAAACTTCTGGAATAGTTTTCCTTCGGTACTATGATTTATTTGAAAATCTGTGTACTCTCAGAGACGATTCAGTGCAAAAACGTGGCATCTTTATCCGCGGTATCGACGAAATTGCCGCAAGACTGCATTCGCTGTTGTATTTGTTCATCGCTTAGCTTATGAGGAACAAACGTCGCACAAAGCTTGCGTTTACACAAACATCCTGTAGCAATGGTTCGAATGATTTGAATCAATTCGTCTGCCATTATTCGGGCGGAAAAATGGCGATATCATAACAATAACTGGCGAACTCTGTCAACATTTGTCGTCGTTCTGTTAGTCACCGGTCTTCCACAACGATTTCATACTCCACGCTATAACAACCTTCAGGAAAGCGTTTGAACCACTGAATTACTCTGTTGCGAGAAACAGATTCATCTCCATAAATGGAAGTTAAATTCTAGTGCTCAATTTACCTTGAGTTAAATAATTAAATTCATATAAACAGTATAAAAAAAAACCCAATTCTCAAATAAGCACGAAGAAAATAATAACATTTAAATCCCACTGACGACGGCCTTGTGAAGGTTGAAAATGTTCTGGGTTTTTTTTCTAATGTATTTTAAGGTATTTTGATGTGTTTTAAATACTTATAAATTATATATATATTACGAAACAATTTAATGGGTGTAGTTGAAATATCACGTCGTGCTTTTTATGACATATTACTGGATTAGTACCACATATTAATCAGCCGCTGGTGATGTTGTATAGCAATCATACCACTTAGCACAAGCATCGCTAGTGGAGGTATCAACTCTGAAAATTTAGAAGCGGTAGAGTGATGATAATATTGTAGAGTCCAATCAAACATTATTTCATGATGAAGACAAGGCAGGTTAGGCCGCGTAAGTGGTGAAAAAAGGCGTATGAAGAAATATGGGGTTTTCCCAATTAAAAGCATGAAAACGTAGTCATAGGAAACTGTTTATTCCATCAGAACATAACAACACTAAATAATTCCCACAAGATGAGAAATCAGAGCATTCCACTCGAGCATAAACTAGTTACTCATGCGAAATAGATGTTAATTCACGAAATGATTATTCTACATGGCTTAGGACACCGGGTAACAAGTTATGTAAACAATCCAACAGCACAAAAAATCTCTTCTTCTGAGCTCATGCTCGAACTATTTATTAGGATACGCGTAGGAAATCCGATTGAAATGGAAACTGCAGGCTAACCCAACCAAAATCACGAACGAGCTTCGAAGTGAAACTGGGATCCGACACTCAGCCAATGGAGAGCGATCCAAAAACGTCACAGGAAAGAATCCCGGTGCCGCTACTGGAAATTTTGATGTGAAAAGGCTGTCTCCTAGCGGGCGGGAAAATGAGATGAAATAGAATAAAAATGTAAAAATGGCTTCGATAAACATTCGAAAAATAAGTAACTGCGTTCAGAACTTTACAGTTTGGCAGGAAATAAAAATTAATGAAGGGATTAAAAGTTTAGATTACGTTTTGGAATAAATCTATTATTAAGATACGCGTTTTAAAATTATAAGAATTTAACTAGAAATAAATAATAGAGCGTATTAAAAAAGGGGAAATAATGAATAGGCCGGCAATTTAGAATAATTTAAATGAATAGTAAAAGAAAAAATTTTTATATAACATATATGCACCTGAAAGTAATTTTTGTACAGGTATTTGTACTGTTTATATGAATTTAATTAGCTTCATCTCTGCATACATTTCGCACCATTTCGAGTTTTTCTGTTACACTTTTACCCAATTTGAAACACAATTTCATGTTGTCTTCCTGCTTCATTACGCAATGTATTAACAACTGTTATTTTGCAGATACAAGTTTGAAAACGACGGGCAAAATATGTGTAGGACAGAAAGAACGTAATGTCCATGTGTCAGCGTGTTGGGCTGTTCTAAATTTCAGGGGTCGTACTCTTAAAGAATTTTTTCAGAACAAATACCACTATTTGTTTATAGAAAAATAAATCTAGGTTAAACGCGCGAAATTTCGCTTTATTTAAGAAGAGATTTTTCCATACGAAAATAGTGGTACCAAAGAATTTCCTGGTCGTGAAATTTCAGGACACGTACGACCCCTGCATTTTCAAAAAGAGAGTTATTTCATCTTACTTATCAATCTCCACTTGTAGTAATATATACGAACCAATATTTGCGTGCTTTTATATAAGAAGAGAGCCATACACACAAGACGTGTGCTCAGACTGTGCTTAGACAGATTTTTTTGTCCAAACTGTAGCAAATCTACATTCCAGAAAAGGGCGATACTCGTCTGTTAAAATTAAAAATCGCCAGTTACTCAATTAAACGAATGAAACGGGTTAACAAGGTAGGTTCCGTAAGATGCTTGGTGGTTTGCTTTTGTCCAAAATCGTCTCAACCAATCAAATTTTATATACAGCATATCGCCATTCTCATATAGAGACACACGACTAATGTAAGTGTTTGTCATTAGTAAGGTAAGTTAGTAGTTACTGTAGCTTCCCTTTCCAATTTGTTTTATGATATTTCACACATTATTAATACAAAGAGTTCCAACCAAGCTTCCCAGGTTACAGAATATAGATGGAAACAATATATATAGTTTTTTTTTTCTTATTAAAAACTCTAATAGATTTTGTACATTTAATATATATTTTTGAGATTTTTCAATAACAGTTCCAACAATCATTTTTATATAAAAAATAGCAATTATATATATTCAAATAAAATTTTGAAATTTATTAAAAGCGATACTTTCGTATTGGTCTCGTGACAGGAATTAACAGTCGAAGAAATCGCCAACGATTGCTAGCTTTTTTTATTCTGAGAATTTTAATGGTTTAAGCGTGGTTCGATTACATGTCTTAAATGTGTGTTTTATTTATATTTTATTATTTTATTATTAGATTTATAGAGCATTAATTTCGTAATTGAATATAAGCCGAAAACAGATGCTGATTTATTTTATTTATATTAATTTAAGTGCAAACAGATTTATCTTTTGTAATCTTTTCTCTGGACGCGACAGAAAGAGATTTAAAAAATCATGCTTAAAAATTATTTTAAAAAAAACATAAAAAAAGTAGTAAAATGGGAATAAGGTGATGCAGTTTTCAAACAAATTGCATCTGAAAATAGATTTTTTTTTTCTCTATTTGACGGTGTAAAAAGTGAAATTGTGCGATGTTTAGAAGTTTAAAAAACTACAATAATAAAGAAATTCAATCGTCTGTTCTTTCCACCGTCAAAATGACGTCAGCGTTACGCACAGACACGTCTGTGCTTCGTAATATATCTATAATTATTATGCGACTTCATGTGTAAATATCAAATTTTAAAAAATACCTTTTTTAGTATTACGATTACCCAGGTTAATATATTAAAATTCAGGGGCCGATTTATTAATTTGGAAACACTGGGATTACAAGCTTTTTGTATAAAAAATATTTTATATATTTATTAGTTCTTTTTTAAGATTCATTGTTTAGTTTTGGGTTCCGTTTGCGAATAGGCAATTTATTTCTTTTTTTGTTCGAAATGAAATTTCTGAGAAAATTTTAACAACTTACGATTATGGATGAAAAACAGATTATGAAACAATGACAAACAAATAAAACAAACATCTAACAAATGAAAAAACTATTCCTATTAACTATACATATGCATTAAGAATTATAATTTCTAGCCATTCTATTGATATCAGCAGGAAATACAGACAACTAAATGTAAAAATTTTCTTTACATTTTAAACAGCTGTCTGTCCAATACACCATCCATGAAAAAAAGTTATTTAACGTTACATGATATATGAATACATTATATTCAACTTTACATAAAAGTAGTTTTTCTGTGAAATATTATAATGAAATACTAAGTAAATTTCTGAAATTAATCTAACTCAAATTTACAAATAGATTAATTTTATAAACATTTAAATTTCATTAAGATAAATGAAATTTTAGTATGAATTTATGCGTATCTATAGTTACATTTAGGCGTCTACAGATAAAAATGCTTATATATCAACAATAAAATGCTCCAAGAAATGCAGAAAATTTTAACTGTTTAGAAGTTTAAACATATATTTTTATAAATTAAATAGATAACGGTTAAAAAAGAATATTTAGAACGTTTGTAGAATTTCGAATTAAAAAGAATACTTGAGCTGTTTATCTACAGTAATCAGAATAACAGTTAATCACACAATTTAAAAATTTGTATAAGTTATGTTCTCTATAAAAATCAAGAATGCTTAAATGGAAATATTGAATCAAGCAGCGTTCTGTATAATCCAATTAGTTAAATATGTATGGAAAATAAAAAATATAATGTGGGAAAATTAAACAGTTTCAAATATTCTAAAAATTCAAATTGCAAAAAATAATTTGAATTGCACTGAAAGTTAAATATTTTCGAGATTTATGTATCTTTTAATCAAGAATAGTTAAATTAAATTTTCTGCCACGCAGTATTTTGCATAATGCATGATATGAAGTACTGAAATACTACTTACAGGAGAAAAATAATTTACATTTTCAATCTACGAAATATTTACTTTTATAACTTAACTCATATTGATTGGTCATACGAATTGATGTTTTCCAACTGAGTAAAAATGTGGGTACTACTTACATATCTCGTCGACCCATTTCGCCAAATTATATAAATCGCCAAATCACTCGCCAAATTATACAAATTGACATAATTTTTTTATTTTAAATAACAAAAGAACAAATAAATTGGTATAAAATTAATAAAATACAAATAAAACGTCGAAATAAAAATCACTTGATGACGTAAATACGTGTAACTTTCTTAAAGTCAAGTGAATGCGACATTTACGATCAACCATTATTGGCATTTAATCTTATAATTTGGCGATAGATTTTTGGTCGACGGGATAACCAAGTAGTACCAAAATGTGTCTCGTCATTCTTATATTTACTCTGTATGTGAGGCATTCTCACAATGTTTTGACTTTTGGGGGGGAAAATATCTGACAAAATTAAACTTGCTAAAGTAACATTTTAATCTGATAGACGAATGCCTTAATGATTCAAAATAAAGAAAAAATGGTCAGCAGCGAAAAAATTCTTTATTTAACTGAGGTTTAAGTTAAACTTCCGAGTTTAATTTTCCTTACCATTTTACACCTATAACTTTTTATTTTCTTCTAAATTTTTACTTATAATGAATTTGCATAGTACCGACAGGACATTTAAATAAGAAATAATAACAATGTAGTACTTTTAATACGGAATTTTTGTATAACATTGTCTTAACCCTTAATTGCATGAATTATTCTTTTAGAATTGTGTTTTTTATTTTTATATTAAGGATTAGACACCAGAAATCTTAAGATAGATTTTTAACTTTATTTAGTAGCATAATTTTGTAATTTTTAGAGGAGTAATATTTCTATATAAATATTGTGGTTGTAAAAATTTAATTTATGTATTAAAAATTAAATAAAAAGGTGATAGAAATTTACATCACTATGCATTTAAGGGTTAAAGGAGTGTTAGAGAAGGGACGATAAGGTAAAAAAAAAGGGAGATGGTATTGGAAAAAAGGGTCGAAATGGTAAAAAAAGGGGGGGGGACGGTAAGGAAAATTACCACCTATTTTTAGGAAAATCATGTTAAGACTAAGTGATAGCCACAATGTTCATTGATTTTTAGAAACAGTTGTTAACATTGGATTAAATTATTTATTTTTTTTTATTTACCGCGAAAAGTGCAGGAATAAACCTTGGGGACAGTGAGACTACCAATAAAGCCACGATGCTTGAAATTAATATTTAAATGTTGATTTAAATTTTACAGTAAATTTCTGCCGAAGAATTTTAGACATTATTTCTCTAGCATACTTCTGCATGAGAAAATACTTGCAAAAATTCTGTGGCTGCATCTGAAATGATTTTCTGTATAATTTTAGAAGACGGATGGTAAGGAATCTAAAACCCAAGGACAGAGTTTAAAAAATAATAACAACCCTAAAAATGTGTGCAGGTTAATTTTTAGCTACATATTTATGTAAAATAATAGTTCCAGTTCCAGAAAAAAAATTACATCGAATTATTTTTATTGAAACAATTTTATCCAGACAGTTCCAAACTTAAAAATCAGCTTCAGGGACACGGGACGGTATAGGAGTTTTCCAGGTGTTTGGACCCCTAATATCGTCCAAAACTTATTTGCCTCGTTAATATAGTTGTGCAATCATGCAATGGGATGTTCCCCAGTATATGAAAGAAAAATAACATAAAAAATGTATTAAAATAAAAATTATTATTCAGGGACATGAAAGTCAAAAGATTGTGAGAGTACCCCATGTGTGTATGAATTAAAGGGTGTAACTCATTTTATTTATTCTTAACAGTTTCCAAACATAGTTGAAAAGTGTTTGTGAATTCGGTTTGTCTTTCTGTCTGCCGTCTGACCGACTCTCTGTCTTTCCGTACTCCATCTCACGCAAATATACTCGCAAACATACTCTGTACAATTGCTGTATGTATTTGAGATTTACCCTAGGATGTTCAGTATTGAAATTGAAGTGCGTAGAATTTATACTTCATTTACAAGGACACGTAAAAGTATGCCGTTACATTATGGTCTATGGGGAAAAATTGCTATGTATTTCAATGATATTACTCCATTTGAAACATAATGCAATTTTTATACCTTACTGATGTGCATTAGACGATGATTGCTATCGATTACGTAATGTGTAGCGCAGTGTGTGTACAGGGTAACTCAAAAATGTTCTGTTATATTGTGGTCTATGAGCAATAATAGCTGGAAGAGCGTTTTTAGGTGCGTTCGTAATTATATAAATACGTAGCACATATAGTCGTCGTTCGTTCCGACTGTCTGTCCGTGCTTCCGCAAACAGAGAAAAAACTCCCCAATGAAATGATCTGAAATTTAAATATATATTTGTTGTATAATTTTGTCGAATCATTTCAAATTTTATGAAAATCGGATGTATAGTTTAATTACAGGAACAGTCAAAAGTTTTCTGTTACATTACGGCCAATGGGAAAAAATTATTTTAAGAGCATTTTAATGATGTTACAGCCTTTCGAACAGAATGAAATTGATATGCAGTTATGATGTGTTAGAGTGATGTAATCACACATTACATTTCTTGAAATCATTTGATTTCCGTTCTATCACGTCATTAACTTAAATAAAAGTGATTGGTTCTCTTATTAGCAATTTGTATTGTCTGTCTTATTAAAGGGCTCTATTGGCCTTCCTAGAATCCTTCCAAAATGTTATAAATATAGGTTACTTTCTTTTGTGCCTTGACTCTCTGTAAATTAAACGTCTATGTACGATCAAACGGCTTATCTTTCAATGCAACAACATTTCAACACGGATTTTTAACAGCAGAGCATGGTTTGCGAGAAAATTCTCTCCGTCCTTCTTAAGGTTTTCAATGCGTTGATCGCAAAAGTAGGTCAATCATACTCGGATTTATTGCTCGGGAGGTTTTTTTCTTCAGTGAGAAAATACGAGTGATGCCTTTAAACGGAAAAGAATATACAGTCACAGCATTTGAAGGCAATAACTTTCCAATATGGAGCAGATGGGTAAATGCAATATTTTCTGCAAAAGAATTGGATGATTATTTAGAAAGATAAGCAGATTTATCAAAAACTGAAGAAATAAGTAAATCAAAAAAGGCTTATGCGCTATTGCTAACGCTTTTGGATAATCGAATTTTAGCTTCGCTTCAAAAAGACGATACGTCGTGCAAAGTATGGAAAAGTCTTCAAAGTGTGTATGAAGCTAAAGGGGCTGTTAATCAAATACTAACTCGAAAAAGACTAGCCACAATGAGAAAGAGTAGACACTCCAATGAGACAACATATCGATGAAGTTCGAAAATTAATTACGGACTTACGGATATCTGGTGCTGAGGTAGGTGATACAGATTCTATTGTGTACATTCTGATGTCCTTGCCGAAAGATTACGAAGCGGTTAAAGTTGCGTTAGTAAATCAACAAAGTATCAATTTAACGTTAGAATTCGTAACTCAAAGATTAATAGATGCTGAAGCGTTAATGAATGACTCAAAGAATAGCGATAAAAATTATTGCGTTAAATCTTCGCTAAATAACATTAGTTTTACAGCTGCACACAAGAAAATGATTTGTGATTTTTGTAAAAAGAGAGGCCATACGTCAAAATTTTGCAGAATGGAGACTTCTAAATGCTTTAAGGGGGTCCGGGACACAAAAATCTTCAAATTTTGCAAAAACGTTTTATTTCATAAAACTTTTCTCTGTTTTTTCCTGCTTAAAATCACATTTAAATCATGTTTCTATCTGAATTAGAACCTAAAATATTAATTTTTTCGTTTTGGTTTATTTTCAAAATCTAGATTTCAAGCAATGGCTGACATGGAAACGACTTCTTGTAAAAATGCGTTTTTCTTCATGATAGGTTTTTTCACCATTTCTCATATTTAAATTCTAATAACTCGAGAACCGTTAAAGATACAGGGTTCAAACTTGGAACATGTCTTTTTCATTTGCTTTACCTTAATTTTGATTTAGCATATTTGAAAAAAAAATTACTTACGAAAATATGACTTTTTTTTAAAAAAGTTGCACCACTTTTTTTGAAATTTTTTCGTTAAATATTTTAAATTTTTTTATAAATTAATATTGTTTAAAATTAAAACTTATATATTTCTGTTTATTGAAATGAAAAAAAAACTGAAATTCTATAAATAATATTTCGAGTTATAACGATTTTAAATTACCCCACTTTTTTAATAACTCTTAAATTTAAAATTTAAAAAAAAATTCTGAGAAGTTTTATCATGTGATTTTGTTTACAAATGATAAGGTTAACCATCACAAAAAAATTCAGAATTTTAACTCAATAAATAAAAATTATATTAAAATGTGGCCCGGCCCCCCTTAAGTGCGGGAAAAGCGGCCACTATAAGCGCGACTGCGGATATTCGAAATTTAGTCATACAACAAATTCGCACTAAAAACATTCAGCTTACGAAATATCTTTTGCAGCAGGAATTTTAGATATCGATAAATTCATCATTGATTCCGGTGCAACTTCCCATATGTGTTCGCGGAAGGAATGGTTCAGCTCACTGAAACCAGCAACAGGAACAATTAAATGTGCTTCAAAATCTGCAGTTCTGGAAATTCAAGGTATTTGTGACATTCGCGGTGAAATATCTAATAACGTACAAATTATTTTAAAGGATGTACTTTTTGTTCCAAATTTAAACGAACAGTTAATATCAGTGAAAAATTAGAGACTGCTGGATTTTGTATTATCTTCAAAAATAAAGAAGTTTTCATCGAAAAAGAAAACAAAAGTTTATTGTTTGGCCGTCGGAAAAATTGCGGTCAATATGTGAGTGATTTTTTACCGCAAAGTGAAACTGCTCTCAACTCAAATATTGATGTTAGCGATTTGTGGCATAGAAGATGTGGGCATTCGTGCAATCGAGTCCTGAAACTGTTAGGATTGCCGACTTCAACAAATTTTTGTGAAATATATACGCGCTCAAAGTTATGTGCAACACCTGTTGGAAAAGGCCCCAGAAAAAGAGAATCCGAACCAATGGTGATGATTCACACGGACATATGTGGAACGATAGTACCCAAGACTTTTACAGGTGAGCAATATTTCATGACTCTAATAGATGACTTTTCGCGTTTTGCTGAAGTTCGCTTGCTTAAACGAAAGAGTGATGCAGCAAGTGAACTTAAAACTTTCTGTAAACTTCATCCTACAGTAAGAAAAATTCGGTGCGACAACGCGAAAGAATATGTTGATGGTGAATTTTTAAAATTTGCAAATGAAGCTGGAATTCTGATTGATCCTTCACCACCGTATACTCCATGTTTGAATGGTGTATCAGAACGCGCTAATAGAAGTCTCTTAGAAAAAGGGCGGGCGATGTCATTTGAAGCTAATTTGCCTAAAAGCTTTTGGTGTTTTGCAGTTCTCACTGCCGCCTACATAAACAACAGACTGCCTAATGCATCCATTAACAATTACACTCCATAATATATAAAGCACAAAAATAATCCTGATTTGAAGAATCTTAGAATATTTGGCTGTGATGCCTATACACTAATACCAAATAATCAAAGGAAGAAATTAGATGAAAAATGCAAGAAAATGATTTTTATAAGCTATTCATCAATGGGTTATCGCTTACTAGATCCCATAACAAAACGCGTCATTATATCCAAAAATGTTAAATTTAACGAAGATAAGAAAACTTCCAATGATTTTGAACATGTATTCCGGAACATCAATGAAAATGAGCCTGATGACGAAAGCCAATTTCAAGAAAGTGTAATCGATAGTTTCCTGCCATCTAGAGAAAAAACTGAAAATCCAGCCGAAGAAAGTGTGAGAAAATCATCCAGAGAAAAGAAACATCCCGTTAGGTTTCCAGAACCTGAAATGTATGAAGCAATGCTTACTCAAGAAGAAACCTTAAATTTTGATAGCATTTGTACTCTGCCTCACAACGAACAACAAAAGTGGAAAGAAGCTATGGACGAAGAAATGGAGTCCATGAGAGAAAATGAAGTGTGGAATTTAGAAGAGCTGCCAGTAGACAGAAATGTCATCTCCTGCAAGTGGGTGCTGCGGAAAAAGAGAGACGGTAAGTACAAAGCAAGTCTTGTAGCTCGCGGGTTCATGCAGAAAGAAGGAGTGGACTATACTGAGACATTTTCACCTGTTATAAGCATGCCTGCTTTGCGTTTAGTGTTAATTATTATGTTAAATGAAAATTTCAATGTTTTTGTTTTGGATGTTAAAACTGCTTTTCTAAATGGGGAATTAAATGAGAATATTTATATGGATCAACCTAAGGGGTATGATGATAGTACTGGTAGAAAATGTAAACTAAAGAAAAGTTTATATGGTTTGAAGCAAGCCCCACGTTAGTGATATCAAAAATTTCTCAATTTTGTGATTAAGTTAGGTTTCAAACAACTTAATTCTGAATCTTGCATTTTTATAAGACATGTAAATTCAAACAGAATATTTATGGTTCTTTACGTCGACGATCTGATGATTGCAGGTTCAGAAGTTCGAGAAATTAATGTTATTATTGATATGTTATCTAAAGAATTTCAGATGTCAAAATCAGAAAAAGCATCCGAGTTTTTAGGCATCCGAATGGAATTTACTTCGGACGGTTTATATTTAGATCAAGAGTCCTATATTTTAAGGTTACTGAAAAGATTCAAAATGCTGGACTGTAATCCCAGTTCCATTGCCATTGAAACTAAAGCGACTGCTGCTAATTTTGCAAAAGGTAATCGCTTTAATGGGCCATATAGGGAATTGGTTGGTTCTTTACTCTATTTAGCATACGTATCTAGACCTGGTATTTTATTTTCAGTTAACTGCTTAAGTCAGCTTCAGGAATAACCTACTGATGTTGCCTGGTGTGCTTTAAAGAAAATTTTGAGATATTTGAAAGGTACTGCTAAATTCAAAATTAATTATAAGAAAGGAAATTTAAGTGATTCGGATCTTTCTCTTTATGTTGATGCTGATTGGGGTACAAGCTCAAATGACAGAAAATCTGTCTCTGGTTACATTATTATGTTCTGTAATTGTCCTGTGTTATGTTGTGTAAATAAACAAAAGAGTATTGCACTGTCAAGTACAGAGGCAGAAATACATGTCCTGAGCAAAGGAATTCAAGATCTTTTATGGATCAAAGGTATCGCCAATGAAATTGTACGTGTTAAAAATCTTACAGTATATTAAGATAACCAATCATGTATTAAGTTTATTTCAAATGAAAATAATTTTGGACGAATGAAATTCACCGATATTAAGTTAAAATTTATTCGCGATGTTGTCAGTAGAAATGATATAAAAGTAGAATGCATTTCTACTGAAGATCAAATTGCTGACATGCTTACAAAAGCACTTCCTAAAACAAAATTTTATGAACTTTTAAAATTATGTAGTTTCAAATTTTAAATTTTAGAATTTAAGATTTGATGTGCGATTAAGGGCGGGTGTTAGAGTGATGTAATCGCACATTACATTTCTTGAAAGCATTTGATTTCGGATCTATCACGTCATTAACTTAAATAAAACTGATTGGTTCTCTTATAAGCAATTTGTATTGCCTGTCTTATTATAGGGCTCTATTGGCCTTCCTAGAATCCTTCCATAATGTTATAAATATAGGTTACATTCTTACTTTCTTTTGTGCCTCACTGTATTCTCTGATTTTCATGTGTGATTGACTCTCTGTAAATAAAACTCCTATGTACGATCAAACGGCCTTATCTTTCAACGCAGCAACATTTCAACACGGATTTTTAACATGAAGTACACTAAAATATACATTCAGTATAATATGCGCTGCAAAAAATATTTATAAAACTAGTTATAGTACGAACTTCATTTGCCACGTTTGACGTGCAATTTCCAACTTGTTATTTGTGTTACGCGATTTTAAATGCAGCTTATTTTTTATACATTATTTGTTGTGTATAAATTGTACAGACTATACAGAGGGCTGCACAAAGGATATCGAGTACATTTCTTCCGTTTATGGACGGAAATTACTTCCTGGGAATTTTAAACTGCGCTATGCTTTCCCTAACTGAACAAATTTTTAACATACTATATAATATATACACAAATCTATAGATCAGATATAGGTATAAAAAAAAAATTTCTATTTAACCGGCTGTTGATGGTGATACTTGAAATTGGGTTTTCAAATGTATTATCCGCTGATTCATCTTACTAAACTGTACTGTTTTGCTCTAATATTTTGAGTGCGGTAGAAAGTATTTCATAATTTATGCTCGACGCATGATTTTCGTTCTTGTGTTCGGTTAGCATACACATACATGTGTAAGTTTAGATTTATGCGATTAACATAATTTTTCCAAGTGCAAATGCAAAAAGAGCTGTCATGATATTTGTTTGTTTTGTTATTTATGCTACTAAGGAAATGACTTATTAACAATTTTTAATATTTCTGTAACTATACTACTTACATTTTTATTAATGAAAGCATAAATATGTAGATTATATTCCTAATTAGAGAATTAATTGTTTAATAATTATTAATCTTAAACATTATTAATCTTAAACATTATTAATAATTTAATATTAAAAGCAGTTATTAATTTTAATAAATGTCAATATCAAAAGTGTTTAATAAAGGTTTACATAATTATTAGAAAATATTAACGTACATAACATTATCGTATGCTGCTAACTAATGAAATTACTCATTTGCAGTTTAAACATTTTCTGTAATTACTCATTATTTTTATTAATTATAGCATAAAAACAGACATCATATCAGTTATTAAAGTTTTAATTGCTTTAGAAACCACAACTCTTAGTTGCTATTCAGTATTTTAACTCAGAAAAAACCTATAAAAATGTGATTTAAATTTTCAAAAAATTACTTTAAAAAATCACGATTTTTATTTTTACATTTATTATACCAGGGAATTTCATTAATTCAACAACGCGACACGGCAATAAACGTAATTTTGTATATTCGCATTTAACCGTAGAGAGATCCCATATAGCACAGGAGCTCCCAAATTCTTCCTTGGGAGCTCCAACTCATCCCAGATTCCTCCCAAAATTCAAATGACAAATGCAGGCTCTCCTGGGGAAGCTAAATTAATGATATCCTGAGTAACGTCCTGAGAGATTCCCGAGGAGTAACCTCCCAGGGATGACATTCCCAGGGAGGTACCTAGGAAGTCAACTTCTAGGAAGACCTTCTTGGGGACCTCTCTAGGAAGTTATTTAGTATTTAATCGATTTTTGTTGAAAATAGAAAATAATTTGACTTTAAAATATAACCACATATAGCACGAAAGCTCCTCAATACTACCCCAGGGGCTCCAAGTCATCCCAAATTCCTGCTAATACTACAATGACAAGATCAGGACTTCCTGGGGAAGAGACTTTTACGATTTCCTCAGGAATGGGCTCACAGTAACGTCCCACGGAGCAACTTCCGAGGGACGCCACTCCTGAGGAAGTACCTGGGAAGTCTCAGTGCTGGCGCCATCTCATGAGTGATTCTGGAGTGTGGAGTACAATACTCAATTTCTTTTTATTAAAATAAAGTTATTTCAATTTGATCGGAATAAATTTTTAATGAGTTTATATTACTAATTATTCGATTCATTATTTTTTAGAAAATTAGATAATTCTTATTAAATTATAATTATTTTTAATTATTGCAACAACTTTTAATCTTTTTTTAGTTAAATTAAAAATTTTATTTAATATTTCAGTAAATTCATATTTCAAATAATAATTATATTATACGTCTTTTAAACAAATTTTGTTCATTTATCATTATTTTATTTATTTTCAATAAATAACATAATGTGCTTTCCTTTATTATTATATCTTTTTTATTAATTGAATAATTAATTAAATTTTTTAATAAACTAAATAACAAGTTTCTTATTAATACACTAAAATCTCTAAATGGAAGACAATTTTGGACCATATATTATTTCCGATATTTAGAGGTAAAGGTCTATCTATACAAAGAAAAGAAGAGATTCTTACCGTGTGTTCGTGTGTAAGTAGCAGTCTGAACATTTGTTGTGAAAATACTCTAAATCGATTCTCTCAATCAAACCCCGCATTTACAAAACATACAAAAGTGTCGCGACGAGGAAGGGCATTTTTATCTCGGCATAAACACAAACTTAAAGAGAATACAATTCACGTTAAAATGGCACATTTGGTATTAAAAAAAAATATTGACACCCCCCACCCTCTCCGATAAGAGGTTTATTTGCAAAGATTTTCTGTTATAAAAAATACATTCTTATAAAATCGGTTAAAATATATAAATTCATGCAAATTTAAGGTTTAATTCAGGTTATTATCACGAGTCTAGGCAAAACCGCTAAGAATCATCTAGTATAGTTTACATAAGTGTTGGGAATGAGAAAATGTTAACTAAATAGAACTGATACTTTTAAGTGTCATTTCTGGATGTTTAACCATATTTTGTTTTATTTTATCTTTAATTTATTTTTTAAATATAAGTTTGACTTGTTAATTAATTGTTTTTCTATTATTTTTTTTTAATTCTTCATTTAAAGAACTTCAGAAATATAAATATCATTATAAATTCAGAAAATATAGATAAATATTTATCTGTATTTCCTAAATAACAAATGTTTCTGCATAATTTTAAACTGAGGGGTATTTGCATTATATACGTCGCATTAAAACTTCCATTTAAGGAACATATTTTCTATTTAGCAAATTTTTAGTTTCGGATATTTATAAAAGATCATTTTTCACAGAACTTTTTTTTCTATTTTAGAATGCATATATCCGACAGACTCAAGTATATGTATCTTTTCTCTGAGATAATCCCTAACTATAGGTATCAGGGAGAATATTATAACTGGATTGTCATTTGATTCTGAATAGAGCGGATCCACCCCACCCCCAATCACTTTTGTCAGCTAAGAATGTGTGTGCACGCTTGCAGTAAATATCTGGAAAAGAAAGACTTTGAAATGAGAAGAAAAAGTGTTATTCCAAGAATTATCAGTAAACTCACATTTTTTTAAGAGGTCATCAAAGGTTTCTGTAAAAGAAAAGAAAAGAAAAGTATTTATTTAGTTTGGGATATTTATACAAAATAATTCGTTGATAAAAAAGATCTTATATTTTAAACCATAGTATTCGTACTTTTGGACATTTTAAATTGCCTGAAATGCAAGTTTTATTAACTAAAATTAAATTAAGTTTCAAGAAATCACTAAAAATATTTCACATCGTTAATTGAATGAAAAATGGGGTAGAATGAATTTCTTATTACACCGAGAGTTTTCACACGATTTTAAAGATCGTTAAATGGAGATTTAACTGTAAATTAGTTTTATTTATTACAGTAAGAAAATAAAAAATTCTTGTAACAGACATAAATTTTATTAATAATTTCTATTTTTATGTAACTCAGCCTGTTTTTTCATTGTAATTATGGAATATTGCAATCTATTTTCATCCCAGATCCTGGTATGACAGAATTATACAAATTTGTACAAAAATGTGTTTTTGATGCCAACAGAGCATTTTAATATTTTTACAACGTTATTATAAAATAATACATTGATTTTAGCCTTTTTCAATTTGCTCACGACAGATGGTAAATTGCCAAACATCTGCAACTCGTACAATCGCATGGGAGTTTGATAAACAATGAAATTAATGATGCGTCAATAAATGCTCACCAAAATATGCCAAATCGCAATGAAACTGCAACAATGAAATATTTTAAAGGATAAAAAGTAGAAAAAAGATTATAAATAAAAAAATGAATTGTAAAATAAAATTTTTTAAATATTCCTTTAACAGTTAATAGTTTCCTATTAGTAATTGATTTGCGATCATACGTTCAGAAATCAGTGTAGAAATTCCAAAATGATGGTTTAAATAATGTTTAATTTCCCCCTACCCATCTTAAAAAAGAAACAGAGAAAAAATTATATTTCTTCATAAATTCACTTAATAAATGCATTTTTTACAAAGCGTAAAATAAACTTTTTTCTGTAAAAAAAAAAAAAAAAAAAAAAAAAAAGCGAGAGAAAGAGAGAAAGAAAAAAGCATTTGCTTTGAAAGGATTCTCTCAATTGGGATTTTATAGTTTAGTAATCATAAAAAGAATTCATATTTTAAAAGTATCCATATTTTGCATTTTAAATCTCTGGAAATATTATTTTTATTAACTAAAATTAAATTATGTCGCAAGATATCCTCAGAAACATTTAGCATCGTTAATTGTAGGAAAAATAGTACAGAATGAATTTTCTAAGTACAGAATGATTTCATTGGATTTTAAATATGTGAAAGCTAAAACTATATTATTATCATTTAAAAATATAATTTCATGTAGGAATTTGAAAATTGAAAGACATTTATGTTATCTTAAATAATTATTGATAAGCCTTTTTTTTACTTATAAATTTAAATTTATATTGAATATATAAAAAAGGCTATGCATTTAAATTTGCAATAAAAGTTAGATAATTCCGGATTATACGAAGCACATAAAATATGGATATTTTCTAGTTTTGAGTTTCAAAAGAGGGAAGAAATACATGAATACCTTAGAAATATTTCTTGTTCAACGTCCCTGTAGCATAATGGATAGAGCGCGCGTCTGGTGTTCCTAAGTAACCTGGATCAAACCCCGGAAGGCAGAATGAATGTAAGAAATTTGTTACCAAAAGCTGTTTTTCATGTGATTCCGTGTGCGTGTTTGATAATTGTAGTACCTGTTACATGTGAATCTGTCTGATAATTAGTTAAAAAAAGAACATATTTATTTCCGAAAAAAATAATGAAATTGTTTTACATTAATTACTTTAAAACATAGCTTCAAAATTTTTTGTGGCATAATAAGTGACCTTGAAGTTTCCCAAAGTCCTCCAGTATCACTTCCTAAAATCTTCCCCAGAACCTCCCGGGGAGAACACTAAGGGAGGTCCTGGGGAGCTCTCCAGAATGCTGCAAGGCGGACATTTTCTGTTCCTGAGGACCTCCTGGTGACAATTTTCTGCATCCTCAGGGATGCCCTGGGGATGATGGTGTTTTATTGTAAATCTGCCTGAGGATGTCCTGGGGAGGCGCATGTGCTATATGGGATATTCAAAATTCTGCGATTAAATAGGCTGAAAAATACTGTACAAAATTATTGGTAGCTCTGTTTCCCCCGCCAGAGTTGGTGAAAACCCTACTGTTTATTCTGTTGCATATATTTACAATGTGTGCAACATAAATACCATCTCAATAGATAGTTTTTAAAGATTTTATTAAACTTTAAAAATAGAAAACAAAATCCCTCTGTTTATTGAAATATTCAATGTAATCGTTACTTCTAAATGACATTTATAAGCATTTGAAACGGTTAAAATTAGATTTTGCACTACTATACAAAATACTTTATTGTCGAAACGTCAAGTGAAAGTTTACCGTGAAGACCCGAAATGGTCTCTGTCTGTTTGCGTGTGCTTCTCTCGATAACTGCTGTAAAAAGCATCAGATTACTGAGTATTTAGGTAAGTATATTGGTGAGGTACCCGGAATCTGCTGTATAGTTTTTGGTTAAATTCTTTCATTTGTTCGGAAAATATAGAACACTTTATTTTACATCCTAATGCTTTTCTACGGAGTTTGACGATTTTGAAATTTTAACATTCAGTGAGGTTCCCAACGTGGGGCGTACGCTCCACTGGGGGCCAACTCACCCATTTGCTGTGAGGGTTTTTAGAAAAGTAATCTTTTTGAATAACAATAAAAGCAATAAATGCAAAATTAAAAAATAATAATAATAAAAATAAGTAATTCTTTATTGAATTTTTAAAAAGTTCGAAATCAAAAACTTAAAATAAAATCAGCACCAGAATAATTGCATGAACAGCATTTAAAAGTATTTTTTAATACATTATAATACTTAATTTTTTTTTTAATTTCTCTGGTTAATAATCTATTTTACAATTTTTCTCAATTTTTTTCGATTATTTACTAAATGAGCTTTGTACATCTGTTTGCTCTACTGTAGATGCACAACCTGTGGCCCGCGATGAGTTTGCGTGTGGCCCGCTAATTTCATCAATTTATAACTGTAAAAAATTGCAATTTTTGTCCATAGGTCGCAATAAAAAAAATCGTGAATTTCGTCATTTTGCCCCAGGAAAAATTGAAAATTTCGTTAGACATTTACGATTTACGAATTTTGTCGATCACGCTCGGAAAAAAGGCACATTTCGTTGATAGGGGGCGGAAAAATCGCAAATTTTATCGATAAGGCGCGAAAAAAAATCTCAAATTTCGCCGATCGGCCATGAAAAAATCGCGAGTTTTGTCAATGGGGCTCGGTAAAAATCGAGAATTTCGTTGGTCGCGCATGGAAAAATCGCGAATTCTTTCGACCAAGCTCGGGAAAATCGTTAATTTCGTTGATCGGGCACGAAAGAATCGTCCATTTTATTGAAGATACCTGGAAAAATTGAAAATTTTATTGATCGGCTGCGTAAAAATCGTTTTTTCAGTCGGGAGAAAAAACCGCGAATTTCGTCAATTTGCGGCGGGAAAAAGTGACAAATTTCGACATGTCAGTTAATAATCGCGAATTTCGTCAATTTGCCGCGGGAAAAAACATTACAAATTTCGTCTATCAGTCTCGGAAAAATCGCAAATTCTTGATCGGGCTCGGAAAAATCGCAAGTTTTGTCTATCGGGCACGGAAAAATCACGAGTTTTGTCTATCGGGCTCAGAAAAATCGCAAATTTCGTTGGTCGGGCACGAAAAAATCGCGAATTTTGTCGATCAGGCGCGTAAAACAGCAAATTTCGTTGATCGGGCACTGAAAATCACGAAATTTGTCGATGGTGCACGGAAAATTTGAAAATTTCGTTGACCGGCAGCGAAAAATTCGTGAGTTTCGTCAGTTTATCGAAAAAAAAACGCGAATTTTGTCAATTTGCTGTGGGAAAAAATTGCAGATTTCTTCAGAGTCAGTTAAGAATCGCGAATTTCGTTTACCGGGCGCGGAAAAATGGCGAATTTCGTCTATCAGGGGCGGAAAAATCGCAAATTTCGTCAATCGAGCACAGAAAAATCTTAAGTTTTGTCGATCGGGCTCCGGAAAATCGCGAATTTTGTTGGTCGGGTACGAAAAAAATCGTGAATTTTGTCAAACCGGCGCGGAAAAATCGAAAATTTCATCTATCAGACGCGGAAAATAGCGAATTTCGTCGATCAGGCGCAGAAAAATCGCGAATTTCATTGATCATGCGCAGAAAAATATCAGATTTCGTTTATTGGCTCCTCTCCTCTTCGTTCATAAAGTTCACATTATTTTTCGTCTAATTCTAGCCACTTTCATGCCTATGTTTGTTTTTAGCACTTATAATAAAACAAAATATACTCCCCCGAATGAAGTCAAGGAATATTATTACTCCTTGAAACAATCCTTGCTATATATGTGCTATATATGCAAACATAAACTGTTAATATATCCTTGCCAACTGAATTTGATACTTTGACTGGGTAAGGGAACCTAGAGGGGCACCCCCCCCCCCTCTGAAACCATATTTTTATCGGATTATAGGCCACAGATCACCTCCCCGAAATAGAATTCTCTCCGTGTTACTGATGTGGCCCTCGACAACCCAGAAGTTTTTGTAAGTGGCCCTTCTCTAAAAAAGGTTGTGCACCCCTACTCTACTGTATGTAACATGAAGAAACTTTTGTGCGTGAAATTATTTAAACGTGCATAATAAAAGGTACATAAATTTTAGTGTTTTGAAGCTATATTTGGGATATCCAAACATGGTGCTATGAAATTTTTGAATCTTAAATAGCATGAAAAAAAAAGAAATATGCAAATACTAAATATTTATAGCTGTAGTGCAGCCACTCCTATGCACTAAATGATTATAAAACATATACAATTTAATTTTTAAAATTCGATAATGCATGGCAGTCAGTTGACGAAAATCAAGAGGGAAAAAAGTTAAATGTGTTTTCATGGGGAATAATGACAATTGAAGAGCTAGGTGGAAGAACATGTTAAGTAGCAAAAATTACATTTGAAGAAATTTGAAGTGAAAGTTTTTGCTCTCAATTTTAATGATTTATTTTCTATTTGATACCATGTGTTTAAAATATTAACAGGTATGGTACTAAACTGTCTCAGAAAAACTTGTTCATATTTAATTTTCAAATATTAAAAATTATTAATATTATTGACATTATTAAATATTAAAATATTAAATATTAATGAATAATGTCTTAAATCTTCAAGACTAAATGGAATCTTAGTATTTTAGCTTCACCATGTGATAGGATACCTCATAACGCTTTCATCCAGAAGATAAAAAATTTTTTTAGAAAACATAACATGTTCATCCACTCATCTCTTCAATTTAAAACTGATAAAGGTCAGAAACTTGAAATGCTTTTTGTATATTTTGTTATTCATAGAAAGAAAATTGCATTTTCCTTGTTATCAATTTTAATGCTAATGCAGTTCTGTTCAAGTATATTGTGAAGCTAGAAATTCGCACCATGTAACACTTTGTTAAATATTTAAATAAGTTCGAAAGTTTCAACAAAACTTATTTGGGTTTAAAAGTGAAGATGTATCGCCTCATTTACAGAATTATGTTAAAAACACATTTGTGACAGAAAATTGCTCTTTTTAGTATGTTAAAAGATGTGAAATGAATAATTATTGTTAAGGCTCTGTTAGGCTTCCTTGAGCCCTTCTGGTAAAGACTTCATTTTATAATGATAAGACATACGTAAATCTAACATGTGTTACAGAATGGAGGGGGGCAATCGCAATTTTACAGATGCTTCGGTGGGGCGCACAGTGGGACGTTTTGACGATCTATGTGGACAAAATTATTTCGTTGAAGTTTAATTAGTTTTTGCAGTTTTTTTTTTAATACATCACTAATAAAATACTCAAACAATGAAAAATACTTGGAATAAAATAGAGGGTGCCCACTAAAGTCCGTTCCTACCCTCTTAACTGCCGAACGACTACATCTATATTCATAAAAGTGGCGTCTAGGTATAGTAAAGAGGCTATTCACTACTAGATAAGACCACTTACAGCGCCACCTGGTACAAAATGGCGGCATTAGCGTTCCTATCGCGAAAACGCTTCGAAATATGAGATAAAAGTGAATGACAAATTTTTAGAGCATCATCGATTTAGTTCGAAGCGACACCTTGTGAACATGAATGCTAAATGAATCTGTTTCTGAGCATGAATCTCGTTTTCGAGATAGGAATATTAACGCAGCTGTTTTGCACCAGGTGACGCTGGAAGCGGTGTCATCTGGTAGAGCATAGCCACTTTACTATGTCTGGACACCACTTTTATGTGTATAGCTGCAACCGTTCGGCAATTAAGAGCGTTGAAAGGACTTCAGTGGGCACCCTGTGCAATGCATTACAAATAATGCGTTAAACATACTTATTTTACAATTAAATAAAAAACAATTTAATGCACCCATATAAGTTAACATTCTTTTTGTATTTTTGTCTACTCAGAATTTTTTGAGAAATTTGTGTAGTCATCCTGAAAAATAAATATTTTTAAATAAAATCATATTAAAAAAAACTTTAATGTTTTGTGGTAACCTGTAAAACATGTAAATGCTACCAAAATTATTTTGGTTGAAAAAATGCTGTTGTGTGAATAGGTAACCTATATAAATTTTATTCAATTTCAAATAAAATTTCTGCATATAGACCGTAATGTATTCGAATTTTTTATGTTTCTCTGTAAAAGAAATACAACTGCTACGCACTTTCAATTTAAAAAATTTCACTACTTTCGTACTTTCACTACTTTCAATTTAAAAAATGCTATTGCGTATCTCAATAACCTATAGTAATTTTGTAGAAATTTAATTAAAATTTCTGCTTTTTAGCAACAATCTTTCCGCGAATTTTTGTGTGGCCCTGTAAAAAATGCATAATTTCTACTTTTGTCAAATTATAATTTAATAGAGTTGTCAACGGAAAAACACACGTAGGCAAAGTTTCCGCTCAATCAGATAATTGAAAGTGATTTAAAATTGTCTTGCATGATTTGAACTAATCTTTTATGTGGTCCTGTTAAAAAAGCGTAACTGCTACGGTCCATAAATTATAATAATATTGCATTGTCATCAGAATCAAATATCCTGAGCAAAGATTCAGCTCAATCAGATTATTGAAATTGGTTCAAAATTAACTTGCAAGTGTTAATCTAAATTTTTGTGAAACCCTGTAGAAACAATATTCTAAACAAACTTCTACTTTCTTTAAATCATAATAATGTTGTATTGTCATTCAAATTACACATGTATTCATTGTTTCGGCTCAATAGGATAATTAAAAGGGATTTAAATTTGACTTGCAAGATTTGAACTAAACATACATACATGCACTGGAAGTTAATATGATGCTTGTTAATTAATAAAAACTTACTGACCTGCAGCTATCTGCAGGAGTTTGATTCATTTTTCAATACTTTAGGGATGGCACTTTGATTTAAAAGAATGCTTATTGCTGAATAATGTTGAATAATTTGTTAAAAGTCAAAATGAAATTTGTAAACAACATCAAGGGTCATCCAGAATTTCAGCCTTTGAAAAAAAGCCGTAAAGTGGATTTAATATCTCTTATTTTGAAACAAAAATGGGTTAAATCTGACCTTGACAAAGCTGTGACATTAGATCAGCAAACTCGTGCTTTCAAATAAAACAGAATAGTCACGACGTGCTTTCAAACTTAGAGGAAGCTAGTGCAACTTTTGAAACTCCCTCAAACAAACTACACAAATGGATACTTTACGGTCACAATTAATCGACACCCCTGATTTTTTACACCAGAACTAGTACGGATCTCGAAAATACAGACATTCAGCTACCGGTGCACGCAGTTTTGTCTAATTCTGAGATAATCGGAAAAATGGATTTTGTCCACCTAGATTATCAAAACGCACTGTGGGGCGAGCGAAAAAAAGGTTGGGAATCACTGCGTTAATAGATAACTGGATTAAATTTTCAATTATAGATGCTAAAATTTCCCGTTAGACATATTAAATTACTCTCATTAGTGTGAAATTTTGTCAATACATATTTCACTCATTCTAAATTACCTATAGAATTTTTGATGGAATTTTGTGCATCTGCTCGAAAAATATAAAGCATTTTAACGTTTCAATTATGTATTTTTGCTACCATAATAGACCGGCGGAGCCGGTGACATCGAAAATCCCCGCCATCGCGGAGTTGAAATTTTTTTACATAAATCGATATTAAGTCATACGAATAAAGCGAGCTAGGTATGACTAGGTTTGACAAGCCGAAAATAAGTTTAATTAAATTAATTATTATTAAAAATCTGTAATTAACCGTTGTGGCGGAAAGCCTACTCTTCGCCAGCGTCCAGAGCGCGAAATAAAGAATCCACCGGTAAAAATGGAAAGTAAAATAAATGTAAATTTTTATCACCCATCACTTTCTTAAAATAGGGTATACTTTTCCGGCAGAATAAAGTTTGTCATACCAAGCTTTTCTTGATGAGCGTAAAATTTTCCATAAAATGCTCTAAGAATGATTAATATCCGCGATTACGGTAAAACATTAGGGCAGGGTAGTACACAGTGAGACGAAAATTATTATTACTTACCGAACGGCGACGATTTTTATTCTTTTGAAAATAATTTTTCTATATCTTTAAGCTACACAAATACGCTACACATTAATGTACAAATGGTTCTAAAAAAGTTATTTTTAAAAGCACAGAAGCAGCATAACGAAGTATCGGAAATTGTCTCACTGTGTACCACAAGTGGTACACAGTGAGACAATGTATATATTTTCATAAATCATACATTTTTACACTCTATCAATACTTTTCTTCAGTTTATGATTTCTAATTAATATTTCTAGATTTTCAAAATATTAAAAATATGAGCTTCGGGTGGACAATGGCAGACTTTGGGCTACCTTCATGCAAATTTTCAGCCTCTTACGTTTAGTAGACTTTCCTAGCCATCGCACGCCCACAAACACACACACAGAAAGAGAGAGAGAGAGAGGGGGGAAAACCTTCTTTTATTACTAAATAACTTTTCAATATCAGAACCACATAGTAGGTACACAATGAGACACGTCTCACTGTTCACCACAACTGTGTGTCTCACTGTGTACTGTCGTTACATTGTAACAAAATGGATGCCACATCTGTTACATCAATTTCATCGCTTTAAAAAGTTTATGTCGTTTTGTCGAAATAGTTTATTATTAGAATAGCTAGTTTTGGTTAAGTAAATATATGTCATATTAAAGAAAATAAACTCTCTAGTAGGCGTTTATGTAACTTTAAGCACTATAAAATAAAGAATTATTTACCATTTTGTCGGACGAGTAACTGAAGTGCCGAAACTACATCCACGTGTTGCATAAGATGAGGTCGTTATGTGTGTGTGCCAGCTTGGAGAATTAGTTACAACTACAATATATCAAAATGGCTGATGTCAGTCTCACTATGTACCATGTCTCATTGTGTACCTATCTCACCTATAGCTTTTTAATAATAATTAATTTAACTAAACATATTTTCGGCTTGTCAAACCTAGTCCTACCTAGCTCATTTTGTTCATTTTATTATCGATTTACATAAAAAAATTTCAATTCCACCATGGTCATCACCGGCTTCCGGACTACAATTATCTTTTTTTTTATTTACCACTTGCCTAGCAACTATATTTCTTAACATGTCAGAAAAGAAAATTTACTAAAATATTTCATTCATTGTAACTTTCCCATTTAGGAAAGATTTGGGGGTGGGGACAGTTTATTATATGAATTACAAAATAGATACCCTGAAAAGTTGTACATTTTCATTCTAAAGTATTCGAAAAATAAGCAGATGAAGATTGGAATTGCAGGAAACAGTGTTTATTAATAACAGTTATTTTCTGAATTTTTAAGAAATCTTACAGGTTTAGAAATACACGTATAATCTAACATTATTAAACAGCGGATTTCAGTAGGTTAGATATTTTGTAAAGTAAGATCAAAATTAAAATATCTTACAAAATTCACGTTAAGGCCCTAAATCTGGAGATTTACTAGTGAAGCCATCTTTTATAATAAAGAACTACTTTTACCGGCTGCTTAAATGGAAATTCATTAGCTCAAAATACAACTACTTTGTGGAGCGTCAAAACACATAATTAGCGGATTATTAAATTGGTTGAAAACCTTTTTAAAGATAAAAGTTACTAAACTATTTTCAAAGATTTCAGAAATTGCTGTCGGAATATAACTAATTCCACCGAAATTTCATATTATTTAAATACTAATATTATTCGGAAAAAAAATTTGTTTGCTTGTAGGTGGTAATCTCTGGAACTACCGAACCAATTTCAAAACAAATGGTTCTGATCCGCTCTGCTGCAACATAGACTATATTTTATGTTGCTATCATTATTCACAAGGTGTTGCCGGAGCAAAAATGTTCAAAAACTGTGATTACTGGAAACTACAACTGGAACTGGCAACTACAGCATACTGTAGGGGATGGAAACTTGTGATTTCGCATGCAGGTTACTTTGAAGATACAAATCCGTGCTAAAAATAGTTTCTACGAAATTCTAAATTTAAAAAGGTGAAATGTGCAGGAAAGATTATAAATTACGATTTATTTTAAATTGTTGATGCTGGGAACTTGAAATTTGACATGCCATTTACTTTTGAGATGTAGAAGCTAGCACAGAAGAATTTTTAGAAAACATAACTTAAAATTTCTGCAGTACGACAGAATTGCTATACTTAAAGTACATTGCGCTCTCTTCCCACCCACTTTTTTATTTTATTTTTTTAGTGAGGGACATCTAAAATTTTAAATTATAAATTCATGTCAGTAAAAATGGTAATTGTTCGTATACATTCGATTATGTTCACTCGTAGGTAAAAAAAGTAAACACCCCCAACTAATTCTGTATCAAATTATTGCAGAAGAAAGTTACTAGTACCAACCTATTGGAAATAAAGTCTATTTTTAAATGATGTATATAAAATTTGCTTAGGCGGACATTTACACGTCAAAACGAACTCGAACTTTTATATATATGTAGCAATACCTAAATTTGACATCATATTTATATTCTACACCCTTCATGTAGTCTAAAAACAAATTTTCATGATATTCGTGCGATTAGTTTCAGAGAAAATAATTATTTGAAAATGAGCGTATTTTAGGGCTGTATCCAAATTGAAGTTCGGTACTTGATTGTTGAAATTCTTCAGAATGACTATGTCACTTCTACTAATGTATTATTTCTTGCCAATATGACCATTTTACTCTTCTAATATGTTTCATCTATTGCCATCCCAAATGTTTGAATAAAATGAGAAAAAAATATTTTTTTCAAATTACGTTTTTCTGCACACCATACACAACACCTTAAACCATCACTTTGAAGTTTTTTAAACATAATTCGAAAACTACTTGGAAAATATTTTGAATTGAGAATTCGCTCAAAGCAGGACAGAATAAATATAAATCTATCAGAAAAATTGTAGGTTGTAATTCATATTTTTTCGAATACTAATTTCATAATTTCTCTTATAAAAATTTTAAAATTACAAATTCATTGTATTTAGGTTTGAA
This sequence comes from Maratus speciosus, assembly GCA_963932465.1. NCBI lineage: Eukaryota > Metazoa > Arthropoda > Arachnida > Araneae > Salticidae > Maratus > Maratus speciosus. The sequence continues at coordinate 28,216,581 of OZ010786.1, forward strand.
TTTTTTAGTATTAAAATCACACAAAATTTTTTCACGTTAGGATTATAATTTCAGGAGATATTAATAAAAATATGAAAATGTAATTTAACATTAGAAGCTCTAAATTTTGAATGTTTATAATTCACACCTTATCCAAATGACTTGAAATTTCGTTTCCAAGCATAATTTGAACCGCAAATTTAAAATATATTGTCAAAAAAGGGTGTTGCCACTGATAAAAATAAAGTGTGGTGTAGTTTTGATTTGTAGATTTCCCCTTAAGCAAATTTCACACATGTTATTTAAAAGTAGACTTTATTTCCAATCGTTTGGTACCAGTAATTTTCTTCTATTGTAATTAGTTGCAGAGTTAGTAAGGATGTTTACTTTTTTTTATACGACTGTGGTTGTTTTAAAAAATTCGATTCTATTTTCAGTTTATTTCTAGGTGCAAACACAAAAATATATATATCATTTAAGAAAGGGTGTCTATACAATATATTAATGCAATACAATAATTCTACGCAATAAAAATTCAATTATTGTCGTTCAGAAATGTTTGGGTAAAATACAACTTAAAATAAATGCAATTATAATAATTATCATTAGAGATAAAATGGGCATTTTAAATCAGTAAAGAAAAAAAAAGGGGGGGGGGCATATTTCTCTATTAAAAATATTTGAAATTTTCCCTTGTAATTTTCAAAATGAAAATAATCATCCGCTAATACGAGAAAACATTTCATGTAGAAATATTTTGTACAGAATAAAAAATAGAGATTTAAAATTTTAAATACTGGTGCATATTTAAAATGTACATAACAAACAACTATTTTTAATTAAGCTCTTAATTAATACATTTTCTAAAAAAAAAAAACTTTATTTTTTTGCTGAAAGCAAGTAGTAAACATGATTTCATAATTTTTCTGAAATTGTTTCTAAGCATTATTTTTAAATATTTCGTTTGCGTTAATATTGAAATCTTAAGAATTAAAAAAAATTATTCTTAAATAATGATGCGTTTTCTACTTTCATTTTTACTCTTAAGTATGCACATCGTTAACAAAATTAAGATCAATTTTTTAAAAACACAGAATATCATCTCATTTTTTTCAAACAAATTTAATAATTTTTATATTTTCTATGCCTTTTTTCTGATTTCCATTTAGTATAATTACCAAAGATTCTCGTTATTGTACTGTTAATTACCATAGCATTTATTACCAATTAAATACTGCAAAACTTATTTATTACTTAATTTTATAACAGTTATATAACATTTCGCCATCAACCGTTTCAAAGTAAAATAATAACTTTGAAAAGCGGAGGGTGGTATTCCATTTTATGCATTTTTCTGATATTTAAACTAGCAAGAAACGTTTAATTAGCAACATATTTATTCTTCTTTGGTATAGTTAAATTCTATTATATTTGTATAAACATTTTTTTACTTCTTTAGTTAATATTTTTCACTTAATTAGAAGGTTTATATTTAAGTAAGAAGATTTTATGGATTTGTTCGGTTAATACCTTTTACTTACAGTTTTATACAGTTTCTGCAACGTGGAATAACCCACCATTGTCATAGGCTTCCAAATACCGCGTTGCTAGTTTATTTTAAAAAAATAAATAAATAAATAAAATATTATTTAACAATCGTTAAAAGTTCACTATTTACAAGTTTATATAAGAGTTGTTAAACACACATAAATTAAAGATAAGTAACAGAGATAAAATTTAAGTTAAGAATGCTAAGGAATTTAAGAGAATTAAATATTAGTAAAAGTAATAAGTAAAAGTAGGATATAGCTGACTAATTTGGCAACTTTTTCATTCAAATTCAGCATTAACGAAAACTGGGACTGAATCTTCTATTATCGGGTTCCACTCTTTTTGGTTGCGTGTATTTGAATAAAATAAACGGAATATTTAAAAAAAAAAAAAAAAAAAAAAGGAATATGAAAGCTACATTCCCCTCCGGGGATAGGCCGGAAGGACTTTTGTTAACTTGAATCTGAGTTAATGAAGAATGCTATTTAAGGGGTACGTTACAAATGACGTTACTCATTCATTCTCCAAGTGATTTTGAATATTAAAATGTGTTTCTTTCTTATTTCATGCATTCGTTTATATCCGTGTTCTAATTTACCATTTTATCATATGCATCCAAATGTTATTTTTTATTTACAATGTAAGGCACAGCCTTTAGAAACATACATTGATCATCTGAAAATCTAAAAAAGAAACAAACAAACAAAATTAAAACATACAAAATATTTGGCTCACAAAATTATAAACTTTATGAATAAATTTTGAAAATAAAATGGAAAATTTTTTGTGAATAATTCAAGGGTGTGTGAAATAAATGAACTTTATGTTTCTGTGATACATTAATTCTAGTATCTCATGAAGAAATTAAACATTTTCATATATAATAAATTTTCGAGCCACATTTAGACAATTGAAATATTTCGAAATAAATGAATATTTTTATCATCGAAAAATATAAGCCATTTTATAATGAATTTCGGATATTTCAATCATCCGAAAATGTCAATATTTTATTTAAAATGACATTGAATATGTTAATTGTTCCGTCTATTTGAACTTTTCAGATTTTTATACGAAGTGCAAACTGAATTACATCACAGCTGCATTCACGTGTACAAAAAATTCAAAAGCAAATAATCTGTTTATTAATGTTATGTTTAAATTTAAATAACAGAAAAATGAACTGTGATTAGTTTTGTAAGATTAAGGGGTTGAAAAAACTACAAAAGGTCTTTGTTTAATGGGTAATTTTAATGTTTTTTGCCCAGAAAAGTCTCGTTCTGCTGGTAGTCATGTTTCAGTCTCAGTACGATCTAAAAAAGGGTATATTTGGCTGTTTTCATGTTTTATTTTACTATATCAGTTTTAAATTTAGTAAAATGAACCAATCGTCACAAGTTTTCGAGTATAGTGTCAAAATACAGTTACTTTTTAAATTAATTGTTGTATCGTATGTACTATATGTTTACAGGGACACGTCAAAATTTTACTATATCTTTGTCTACCTCTCATCAAAACTAGTGATTTTGTCAACAATGGGATTTAAAAGCAACGTAGATGAGTTTCGCATCGTGTCGGGTGTAATCTGAACACTGTATGATTCTGATGTGCATACCAATGAAGTATTGTCACAAATATAAATATAAGAAAGAATCGCTTGAAGTTTTATTAATTTTTCTAAAAACTATTTCTTGATATTCTAATGTATGGATTCAGATTATCATGCAAAATCATATAAGAAAAGTCTAACCAGAATGTGTCCTCATTTTCAAGATGATTTTCATTATTAAGACATGTGAATATATGACGGGATAGCTGATTAGAACAAGATGATCATGTCATCAGCAGATCGTAATTTCAGTCAATATTCTTTTCAATTTTCCAAAACTGGGTAAAATGCCTTCAAAATGAGTTCTGTCCTCAGAAAATGATCATGGTCAGCAAGTCGTTCCTGACTAGAGATGGGCAACATCGTTCCTTTTAAGGAATCGTTCCAGCCGGAATCGTTCACCGAAAGGAACGAGTTCATTGGAGTCGTTCCTTTTGGAATCGTTCCCGAAAAAAGGAACGATTCCGAGAAAAAGGAACGATTCCGAGAAAAAGGAACGATTCCGAGAAAAAAAGAACGATTCCGAGAAAAAAAGAACGATTTTGAAAAATAAAGGATTCCAAGGAGAAAAAAACACTTCCGAGATAAAGAGAACCACATACAATCCATAATATTTTTTACTAATTTATTTTCTTATGTACCCATCCATTTTCTTACGCATCCAGTCGCCTTAATTTTGTAATGTTTTGGACAGATGATTTTGTTTTTAAGAGTTCATTTCATTGATCAGTGTGTGCAATTAATTTGCAGTTATTTCTAACTTTATGATTTATGGTATAAAGCATAATTCCTCTTGGAAATTTAAGGGCGGTGCAAGGTCTATTCGATTTTCAGTGTAATCATTGGTTTCTCTTGAAAATATGTCGTCAAATGACCGTCCATTTATATTATTATTTTATACAGTGTGTCTTTACTCTCAACGATGTTCAGTGGCTAAGTCCTAAACCGTTAGTCATAGACCGGTTTTGTAATTTCCATTCAACTGACCATTTGTAATTTCCAATTACAAAAATGTTTTAAATAAGGTAAAAAATTATTCTGAAAGTCGTTTGGATCAATAAAAATATTTCTAAAGAAGTTACGAAATTTAATTTTTTATACGTTCCCCCGCCCTATAAGAGATATTTAGTAAAAATTTCCTGTTCTCTTAAAAGAAAGACAAAAAAAGTCCCATTCATCGAACACTAAAATTCATGAAGTTATACGAAACTTTGAAATGCAAGACCTATGCCACTTTTCTGCATCCGAATACACATGAGTTTAGCCATGCTTCTAGGGGTCGTAAACAAAGTGCTTAAAGTATTTGAAGGATTTATTTCATGTGTAGCTGCGCTTTGAAAGAAATCGTATTACGACAGATTTTTGTAAGGATTTGAAACTGTTTCTTTTCATGATTTTTTTTAACAAAAACTATGCTATTTTTATAAGCTTTTATTTAACCTATTAAACGCCAAAACTATAAGTAGGAATTTTCAAATTTCTTGTTGAAAGTCGCTTGTCACCACAAATTCAAAAAGGTAATTTCCGCTTTATTAAAATATCAAAATTTCTGCCAATAAATAAGGCAATTTTTTTAATTGTAAAATAGTGGTGACAAAGTAATTAATGTAAGCATGAGCAATTATTTTGACCGTTGCGTGAACGCAACACCAGCGGGTAACAGGTTAACTTGAAACGATCGTATGTATGTCTTTCCAGTTCAAAATTTGTACTCGAAATTCAAGTCACTTTAAAATATGAGATCGAGGTTAAATTTTACATATTGACGTAAATCAGATGACAATGTAATATTATTATGATTTTCAGTGCTTACCATTATGTACTTATTTTACAGGGTAACACAAAAAAATTTCGGATAGATTACTGCCAACAAGTTTACTAAAAAGTTTTAGATTAGATAATACAAGACTGCGATGGTTGTGTTTTTTTATTTTTAAAATTATGTATTTTTAAAATTATGATTTTTATGTATTTTTAACGCTGAATCCGAAAATTATCTTCATTTTTAAACATCATGTCAGAATTTTTCGCAAATAGTAAATTTCAAAATAGTAAATTTCAAAATTGAAAAAATAGCTAATACTATAAAATAGAGTCGATGGTTGTATTTTTTAACTTTTACGACTGATTTGTATGTGCTTTTTAGCCCTGAATGTAAAAATTACCTTCATATTTAACCATCATGTTAGACTTTTTTGTAAATGGTAAATTTCAAAGTTAAAAAATAGCGAAAATCCGATACTATAAAATGGATGTAAAACTTCTTTTATTCAATTTAATTTTATTTAATTCAAGAATTTATTCAATTTTTGGCTTATACCGGGATTCTTACAGCTAAACAGCTCGGGGATCCGATCATGTGGGAAGGGAAGAGATTCAATTAAAACTTTGAACTTTTAAACTTTGAAATTTACAATTTGCGAAAAATCCTGACGTGATGGTTAAAAATGAAGGTCATTTTCGGATTCAATAGTAAAAAATACATAAAAATCAATTATCAAAAGTTAAAGAAATAACAATCACGTCTATTTTATACTATCAGAATCAGATTTCCCAAAATTTTTCACTTTTTAGCTTTCACATTTACGATTTGTAAAAAATCTGTACTTTGTGATAAAAAAATGAAGGCCATTTTTGGATTCAGTGTGTAAATAATCGAGGCTGTTGCTTTTCAACATTTTATTTAACGAAAATTCTATTATTTTTTTCCTGTTATATGTTTAGTACAAGCTGTATATTTTGCATTAATATTTCAGAATGATTATAGATTTCAAATTTATAATGCAATGTTAATTTTACTATCAAATATTTTTTTTATATATCTGAAGATTATTTATATTTCTAGTAAATTTGTAAATGACCCCTATTTCGCAGCAAAAAATATGCTCCAAGTTTAAACAGCCATTACTTCGGTCAGTTTTAGTCGTAGAAATAGGACTTTTATTTGTCTTACTTGTAAGTGTAATAGGAAAGTTTTACTAACTATAACTTGAAGGACCGCGGGATCGTATAAAAAATTAAATTTCATAATTTTTCAAGAAATGATTCTATTGACCCAAATCACTTTTTAAATACTTCTTTACCCCCATTTAAAACATTTTTGTAATTGGAACTATATGGCTATGACTAACGGTTTAGGAATTAGCTATTGAACATCGTTGAGAGTGGACATCCTGTATAGGAAATTTTATTATTGCTCTGATATTTGTCACCAGGGCCTAGGAATTTTTAGTCTCATAGATTCCTCTTCAAAATCTACCTCTAGGTAATCTTAATTTCATTTTTCATTCTGAATCTCATTTTTCATTTGGATGGCCCTACTGGTTTGGATATGTAACTAGTTAAAATGGATTACATTTTTGTCCCAGTGTCCGTACTTTCAATAACTTTATCCCCTTTATCGTCTTTCTCCTCAGCTCCCTAACTTTACGCACACAGGATATTTCGCATAATTCATCAACATTATTATCACCACCTTCAGGATCTGGTTCAGAAGTGAAACACCCTATTCTATAGCAATCATCTTGTAGTGCAATTCAGTGATATATATCAATTTTAATGCATTTGAAATAGCTTAATGTCATTAAAATGCGCTGCAAACGATTTTTTCCCGTTGACCATAATGTAACGAAATACTTTTGTGTGCCCCTGGAAATAAACTGTTAATGCTACACTTTTCATACTGAATACCAAACATCCCATGGTAAACATCATTAACATATACCAATTGCATGGGAATCCGAGTAAATTTACGGGAGTTAGGTATATCACACACTGAGACCACAGAACGACAAAAAGTGCAACATGAAGTGCAAAAACCGGTCGAAACAAAGAACGAAGTTGTTTCAAACTTGTTTTAAACCAGTTTTTCTAGCGAATTCAAGCGACATGTCTTATGTGTCGCCTTAGTGTGTGACTTGCCTTAGAGCGTGAACAGACGGTCTGACGAACAGACAAACCGCATTCATAAACACTAACTTTATTGGAGAGAGTTAAAAAGTAAAGCACGTTTTTGCACACTGTCTTTCCTGAGTGACTGATGTATGTCTTGTCTTTTACCCTAACATCGCTATTTGTGAACTGCTGTTAACTACGTAGAATTTCAATAAACTTACAACTCTTTTTGAATCTCCAATTTCACGAGAACCTACAGGAATTTCTCTAATTTCACACCCTCATCCGCCGTCACCCTCTCTCCACTTATATCATACAGAACCTCAGTTCGGTGTGAGTGAATTGCGATGCTAATATGTTTGTTTGGATTGGGATCTTTGGAGCTTCATAACACATGAAGTCATAGAACACTTGTGTTACACGAAAGGGTAGAAGTTCCTTCAGATGATTTGTAAACAGATTCATTAGCAGCATGGCTATGGCTAGTGATATTTATAAGATAATATTATATATATTAATATTATAATATATATATATATATATATATATATAGTAATATATATGATTTTATTCATATATAGTACATATTATCTCCGCCAAAAGATATAGTGATTCACTAAACTTCAAAGTTCTATTTCTTTAAATTTGAAATTTGCTAACATTTTAACTGAAAAACGGTTTATTGGTTTAATTAAATTAAACAAATTAAAAGTATGTCCATTATTATTACAGAGTGTAGTACTATATAAAGAACTATCCTTTTGACGATGTTTCGGCCGTTGAATGAAAGATATCTGTTGTAAACGTGTTATAGATAATACCAACCTTAATTTTTTGAGAATTTGACTATTTTTTATTCGGAGTTAAACTTTTTATTGTCAAAACTATTTAAAATAGATAAAACATTTTGTTAAATTCGAACTTTTCAGAAAACTTTATGTAATTTAAGAAAAAAAAAAAATAAAATAAATAAATAAATCTTCTAAGTGAAAAGAATAACAATAAGAAAGGAAAATACATAAAATTTAGTATCGTATTTGCAGTAAGTTTTACCTCAATAAAAACGGAAATTTGGTATTAGGCTTGAGACATTAAATTTAGTTTAGCATGTAGGGAGCCTTGATTTGATCGAAATTAAACTCAGATATGTATTATCCATCACCACAGTAACAGGCATTAATCGTGGCATTGATTTCGGGATTTTTTTTTTTTTTTTTGCTTTTATTTTACGTTGGATTAAAACAAAGCCACAGTTATTTAAATTCTAATTATTTAGCAAGAAATAGAAGTAAAATAACAATTGAAAAATCTGTACAAAATCACAACGTGCATTCTTTGGAAACCAATAATTAAGTTCGTATATTGTAAAACTTTTTAAATGCAATATTAACCTTCCGCATACCAGACCGGTGGAACAGACCCGATAGATACATTCAAATTTATTTTTCACATTTTAAAAAATGAAAATTTTGTAAATATGTGACTTTTTCTGGAATGTTCTACTCAAAAGAATAGAACATCCCAGAAAAAACCCATATTTACAGAAATTTCAGTTTTTTAAATAAATTAGAAATATCATTATAAATGTACCTGTCGGGGCCATTGAACCCCTCTGGTAGGAAGAGCGTTAACATAAATCTATTAAACCAAAACAAGCATAAAATATGGAGCTTTATATATATATATATATGTCGCAGTGTTGGAGAAAGTCCGATAATCTATATGTAGCACGTGATTTTTCTTTCCCGTTTTTATACTCAAAACGGATATTAAGAGAGCGAACCGCGGTTAAATTATTTCAATCCCACCCACCACTGTTACTGTTATCTTATTAATATTATTAGACATTATGATTTTTGAAATATTCATTATCTTAAGAAAGAAAGAAACGTTTTACAAAAATTCCTTGTTCTAACAGATTTTACTCTATGTAATAAACCTCAATGTAAGTTGATTAAAACAACAATCTTAGGGGGTTTCGAGATTTTTTTAATCATCTTCTTTAGGAGAGAAAAACAAGACGCCAAACTGTGGAAATAAAGTGGTACTCGAGCGCTCGTAGCTGGTCATACATTTATTTTGACAAAGAGGATTCTCAAATTGAAATTATGTTTGAGGAAAAAAACATGAAATAGTGAAATATGCATGAAAGTGCGTAACTCTACAATTATTAAAATAATTGAAAATCAGTTATTATTATCCTATTAAAATGCAATTTTTATGCCCTAGTGATATATTTCTTACATTATTCAAAACTGTTTCTAGTCAGATTTAAAAAAATATTTTTTACTAGTAATTAAACAAGCATTTTCTTTGTTTTTCTTAAGGCTGTTCTTAAGTGATCTGCTCAACAAGCGTAAAACGTTTTGACACATTTACAAATTCATTTTTTAACGGAAAGATATAAAATTGGAATGTTTGACCATGGGAGCGATTTGGAATTTGAACTGTGTTTTCCATCTTTTGATCAGTAAATTACCTATTGAGTTATAATCGATTTTGATCACGTGACAAACATGTTTTTCACCCATTTTTGAGAAATTATGCCTCTTTCGCGCGGAAATTCGGTTCAAAACGCCCACTTTGACACTATTTTCTGAAAGTCCTATTGCGTTTGCAAAAAAAACGGAAAAAACAGTTCGATTACATAGTTTCTGAACAACAACACCTGCTCCTTTCATGCATTTCCGAATAAAAATAAATTAAAACTTTGTCACAAATTTATCTTTTTGGATTTGAGAACAGCCTTAAGAATTCATTTAGAAAAAATTCATTTCGTATGATACATTTACCAATTAGAAAATGTATTAGTGTATTAAAGTACACATGGTGTTCCATTACCCTCGGGGTCCAGGTACTCAAACGGTAAAGCACGTAAAGTTTCTGGGGTCGAATCCCATCTCGGGCACTTTTTCACTCAGGTGTAAAAAATCCAATTCATATAAAATATTTTTTTAAATTGTTTCTTTCAGATTAATTTAGCACAAGAAGATGAAATAGTAATGTTTATTAAACGCCCTAATCCGTTCCGCACTTCAATTTCTTTTTTCTTTCTTTCTTTACTTTTCTTTTTTTTTTCTTTTTTTTTTGAGGAGGGGGGGAGGGGGGGGGGCACACACATTAGAAGGATATTTTGACAATAAAGTCAGCTTTAATAGAATCAAAATCTGTTATTTTGAAATAAAATAGCGTATTTTAATTTATTAAAACTGGCCAGTCTACAAGAAAAGAACCGTCGGTCCATTTCGGACCGACTCCGAGGAATCGGTCCTTTTCGGAACGGTTCCTCGGATTCGGTCCTTTTTGGAACGGTTCCTCGGATTCGGTCCTTTTTGGAACGATTCCGAAATGGACCGACTCCGAGGAATCGGTACTTTTCGGAACGACTCCGAGGAATCGGTACATTTTGGACCGATTCCGAGGAATCGTTCCGAAAAGGACCGAATCCGAGGAACTGTTCCAAAAAAGACCGAATCCGAGGAACCGTTCCTTTTCGGAATCGTTCCAAAAAGGACCGAATCCGAGGAACCGTTCCAAAAAGGACCGAATCCGAGGAACCGTTCCGAAAAGGACCGATTCCGAGGAGTCGTTCCTTTTCGGAATCGTTCCGAAAAGAACCGATTCCTTTTTACAGAATGGAATCGTTCCTTCAGTTTCACTGCCGGAATCGTTCCTTTGGAGTCGTTCCTCAACGAATGACACATCTCTATTCCTGACACTTAGGACCAGTGGTACTTGTCCTCGTGCGACCTCTACACGAGGCGCCCTGTGTGATCGCATTCAATATAGTGTGAAGCGTCCTCATCACATCTCTCCACCGACTTTCCACACTGTTTCCACTGTACGGGCTTGATAGTCATATTAGTATAAAGGTTCATTCAAATCACATTTTCCAATTCTGGGTCAACGACTCCTCCGTGGCAGCGCGGCCCCACATCAAAGAAGGAGAAAAAAAAAAGAACAGGCGTCACAGAATTTGATATGGACGTACCTTTTGATATAATGAGCTGTTTTTACTAAAATCAAAACAGTGTTTAAAAAGGTAGTTTCGTTAAACATTTTTAATGTTAAACATTTTACACGTTTTCAGGAAAGAACGGCGTGAGCAGTTTGACATAATACTTTGAGCTGGGCGCTAAATTTTTCCAAACTCAATTTATTCCAGGTATTGGGCAATAAAATGTCTGTTGTTATAAGAAAGAAAACAAAAATAATGTATTGTTGTTAATTGTCCGTTTTATTTAAATTAGTTTAAATATATTTCAGTTACATGCGAATATAACATTTCTTGTACACGAGTTAAGAAAGAAATCAACCATTACACTAGGATGCATGATATCAGATGAATAAAAAACAATGACTGCCGTTAATTCATTTTCTTATGCTGATTACAGAGCTGTTCTTAGTTTTCTTCTATCACGTATAGTTTGCTTACAATCGACCCGAATTGATTTCGAAGATTCATCGCTGAGAACATGTGGTAGTCAGACATAACGTAAATGCACTTCTGGATGTTTGCCAACTTATCTAAAGAGTTTTAGAATACAGTCTGATTGGCTTGAACGACTCGTAAACCCCAAAACATTTTGTTTCCACCATTACACATCAAATTAGGATTAATGAAGCAATTTGTAAAGGCTCTACCACAAGATTGATATTGCTTCATGTACCTTACCAATTTCCCATCATCACACACAAAAATTTAAAAGTTGGAATTTTCGTTGGTCCTCAAATCAAAAAACTGATGACGGACAAAGATTTAAAAAAAACGATGAAGGAGATAGAAAAAGACGCATGGACCGCCTTCAAATATGCTACCGAAAACTTTCTAAGGAATACGAAAGATCCAAATTATAGGAATATTGTTAAAACAATGCTGGAAAATTCCAAGAAATTGGGCTGTAATATGAGTGTAAAAATGCACTTTCTGCGTTCCCATATCGACTACTTTTCAGAAAATCTGGGACATTACAATGAAGAGCACGGTGAGTGCTTTCACGAGGATATCAAAGAGATGGAGAATAGGTACCGGGGAAGATGGAATGTAAATATGATGGCAGACTACTGTTGGATGTTGAGAAGAGGGACATACATGATGAAAAAGGATCTGCAAGAAAGACAAAAAGAAGAAGGTTTGTTTAATTGAACACTGTTTGCTTTTAGTTTTATTAAACAAATATCATGAACTTATAAGTACATTGTTTACAGTATTTTTAACGTGTTTAATCAAATACTTTGTATGAAATTCGGATAATTCTTTTATTGCATTAATTAAAATATTGAAAACATAACTTCTTATTTTTTGTAAAATCCTGACGTGATAGACGAAAATGGAAGTCATTTCCGGAATCAGCATCAAAAATGTATTCAGGAAAACTTGATCATAAGAAATCATCTGACAAAAAGTTTAAAAATGCAGACTGGTGTTATCTATCAATCAACCGCTAGAGCACATTACTTTGCAGAATTTTATAAGAAAATGCCTATTTAAGTTAGATTTTTGTTGAAGTGTCATTTACTTGTTAGGTGTCAATAAGTAGGTGTTTCACCCTGGAGTTCCGGGTGGAACAACTAAAACACTCCTATTCAGTTCTCCCTACATGTCTAACTACTCAGTGTAAAGACTTCAAATTTTGTGTACATACTGTTCAAGACATGGGAAAACGGATTACCCAAAAAACATTTAGTTCCAGAATCACCGATAGATGGCACTGTACAACAGAAAATAGGGAAAAAAAGACAACAAAAAAATAAACCAAACCCATGGGAGCTAAACCTTTTCCGTTTTAATTTTTATTGCCCTAATCGAAAAAAAAAACTAAATAACTTTAACTGCCATTGTAACTGCAATTTCACTTTGTAAGCATAAACTTTCTATGAACATATGATTTATATGATTTATATTATTTCTGGGTATAACGCAGGAAAAGAACTGGGGAGAATGTTACATCTTGTTATGAAATTGCTTTAGTTGAATAAATTTCTAAAACGGGATTTATTTTCTTTTTACCTTGATTAACTAATGAGCAGTGATGGGAAATATATAATCAAAAGACATTGCATCACAGTAATCCAAACCAGTTCGTTTCCAGTAGAAAATACAGCAAATAATTTGAGAAGTCCACAATCCATAGAATAATCCTTTTATTGTATACGAAAAGATGAAGACATCAAGGAGGTCGTTTCCTTTCACAAGAAAGATTTTGCGACCTTACACTTCAAAGGTTGGTTTCGAAGTCCCCGAGATTTTATCGGTTCCCTAACTTTTGCTTATAGGGCTATAAACTGCACCAGGTCACAATAGTAGGTGCGAGATTTACCAAAGGTGTTTTCATTGTAAAATCAATTTCTTCAAAAACTGGCGCATGACATTTGTCACTTGCAGTAATTTAACGCAATAATCTTAACTATAAGGACCTTTAACCATTAAGATTCTTACTAGAGGTAGAGAAAGTTCGGGAATTACGTAAAGTTCGTGCAATATAGAATACTTAAATATATGGCCCTTGCGGTGATTCAGCCAAACGTAAATCTGCCAAACGACTTTCTAGTACTCCCATGATGTACTGTGGTGAATTCTGCTTGGATTCCTATTGTTGGAGTGACGCGGTGAAATCAAATTTCTCAATTGTCGCAGTTTTTTGCAGATAAGTTTTATAAAATTCGTATTAATTATATGACCTCTTTGTCAGTGGTGTTAACAAAGTTCAGTATGGAGCTGAAGAGTTATATTTATTACTGTGTTAGTCAGTTTTTTTCTATGATAACTTGTTGACAAACGAAGTCAGGTAATATCGAATACACTCTTGACAACTGTCTCAAGACGGGTCTTGTCGCGGACAGCTCCCTCTGTTTCTGTTCGCAGGGACACCTGAATTGAACTAAAAATTTTACGTCAGTAAGTGAACTGAACTGAACTGAAAGACTTTAGAATGTTTACTTTTCCAGTAACAAAGAATGATGTTTTTTTCGTTAACGGAGTTGCGTCTCCGTTATGATTCGATTAAAGTTAAAGCATTTAAATGTTAAAGTAATATAATCCTGTAAATATTGTAATATAAGTGCATATAAGTATTGAAGATTAACGTGCAATGTATTTATTTTATTCGAGTGTATTATTAAGTAGAATTAAGTCAAGTCACAATTCGGCAGTCCGAACTCTAGAAGCAAGCGGGAACTTACCTGACAGAAAGGGTAAGTTAAAGATTTATGACATTCTTTTTCTCTATTTTGAAAGCTTGTTTATCACAAGTCTAGTGAAGATGAACACCCACTTCATTCCAACGTATTATCTGAGATGGGTTTCTTATCAGGCTGTATACTAGATGAGGAAGATGCAGTGTGCCTGCTTTAGAATGGAAAATATTCAGAGGATGGAAGAGAAGACGAATCAATAAAATGTCTGATGTATGCGATGTAGGCCCATGTGGACTGTGTGTGGAGCCGAAATAACAGACTTCATTTTTGATTTTCGTAAATATTAACCCTTAAGGGGACCGGGACACAAAAATCTTCAAATTTTCAAAAAAAAAAAAAAAATATTGCATAAAAAAATTTTTTGTTCTTTTCTGCTTAAAATGACGTTTAAATCATGTTTCTATCTTTATTAGAACATGAAATATCAAATTTTTCGTTTTGGTGTGTTTTCAAAATCTAGCTTTCAACCAATGGTTGTCATGAAAACGATTTCTTGTGAAAATGCTTTTTCTTCATGATGTCTTTTTTCACCATTTCTCATCTTTAAGTTGTTATAAGTCTAGAACCGTTAAAGATAAATGTTTGAAACTTGGAACATATATATTTCAATTGCTTTACTTTAACTTTGAACCAGCAAATTTGAAAAAAAAAAATATTTACTTTTGAAAATATGAATTTTTTTAAAAAAGTTCAATTTTTATTAAGTTTTTACTTTAAATATTTTTAATTTTTTTTAAATTAATATTTTTTTAATGCTGGCTCTAAATTAAAAAATATATATTTCTGTTTATTTAAATGAAAAACAATTTGAATTCTACAAATAATATTTCGAGTTATAACGATTTTAAGTTATACCACTTTTTTCATAAATTTTAAATTTAAATTTTTTTTTAAAGCTATGAGAAGTTTTATCATTTGATTTTGTTTACAAATGATATGGTTAACCATCACAAAAAAATTCAAAATTTTAACCCAATAAATAAAAATGTTTTGAAAATGTGTCCCGGGCCCCCTTAAATGCATGATTTTTTATTTTATTTCGAAAAAATTACATGTGATTCTCTGAAAGGTTTATAACACAGGAAATATAATGAAAAAAAATCAGAGATACATTTTTCGTGTAATACGTCAACCTTTTCTTATGTTACACATCTGCAATACAAGTAAAAACTAAAATATTTGAAGTTAGTAAATATTTTAATACATATGAATCTAAATACCTTATTTTATATAATTTTTTATTTTGTAAAACTTGACCTTTAAATGCATAAGTTATTTTTTTAATTATGTTATTTACTCTTACATTAAATAATAGACACCAGAAATTTTAAAACAAATGCTTAAATTTGTATTTTTGTAATTTTTACAGTATTACTATTTCTATATAAATATACTGGTTGCAAAGAATTAAATAAAAAGTGATGTAGATATGCATCACTATACATTTAAGGGTTTAAACAATTTTTCTAAGAACGATTTGTAGATGATGTGCTACTGTTTACTCATTAAATAATCTTGGTTATTCTAGTAAATACTGATTTTTTTGCAATTTTAATATCCCTTTTAAACCCTATTCCGCATTACCGGACCGGACTTCATATTACCCGAAAAGTGCAATTCTTTTTTTAAATCTAGATATTGATATGTATTTTTTTTATTTCAATTTTAAACAAATTACAAATGTGGTTAAAAAATAATCAAAGTTTTCTACTTTACTAACTTTTTATCTATCCCAAATTTTTTATGCTGACTTACAAATAAAATACAAATGCTATTCCATAACACTTGAACATCCTCTAATTATTCATACATGAAGACCAATAACGTTTATAAATAATTTATAACAAATTGTTGTTTTAATTTAAGATGCATCCATTATAGATAAAAATATATCAGCCTTTGGTGACGGTTTAGTATTCTCAAAATGGAATTTTCCTAAACCTGAAATAAAGAAAGAAAATGCAAAAGTTTTAAGATAATCTCTATAAAATAATTAACATCTATAAAAACGAAAATTATTTGCTATTTTTGAAGACAAATGCCGTTCGCTACATGAATAATAATAGTAATAAACAATTAAATTTAAAAAATCAAAAAACCCGACTGAGTAAAAAGCGAACTAATTAATTATTTCTCATCAATGTGAAACAATTTTTTTTTAATTCCTACTATTAGCTCACACTCTCTATATATATTTTGTTCAAATTTTCAATCGTTAATAAAATACTTATTATTCATCCAATCAAGCTCAAATAAATTTTTTAAAACTTCCAGTGGATGACACTTGATGTTAATCCCGTTTTTTTCAAATATCAACTCATTAATTAAATTAAATTAATTAATTTTCAATAATCGAGAGAGCCCTCTTCTTGATCAAGGCATTTTAAGCGCACTCAAAAGGAAAGAAGAATGAGAGAAAAAAAATTCTCTTATTGATCTAAGTAGGAACTGATTTAAAATATTTTTTTTTTTTATTACTTGTTTATATTACTTACCTTTTTTTATTATTATTTACTTGTATTGATGACTTTTAAGTTGTATTTAACTGTTAGCTCCTATCTATAAACACTGTTTTGACGAGGTCTATAGATGTATATGATGGTTAGAGTTGCAGTAAAGCTAGAGATCCACAATACATACACAACTTACAGGTTGTAATATATTGTAACGGAGCTTCTGACCGTAAAATAGTCAATGAAACATCGTCTTCATTTTAAAAGACCTATCCAATGATATGCCGCTCAATAGGGCGCGTAATTTTTTTTTCGTCTCTACCGCCATTTTGTATTTTATGGCCGCCATTTTGAATTTATAAAAACAAAACCTAGCCTATAACCATCGGGCCATTAAGACGAATGGATAGAGACCTCATTCATTAAAATTCATCCAGCCGTTGGAATGTTTCGAGGGTATAAAGAAATCCACATACACAGATACGAGTGAAACACACAACCCTTTTTTTCAGTCGTTAAAAATAGAATTGAAAAGAAGTCGGAATTTTCCCGCTGAGTCTTTTGCGAAAAACTGCATGAAGGTTTGATTGTTTTTCGCAAGGTTACAAAGTGCTTGATTTTTGTACACAGATTTTTGGCCGTTTACTGTACTTTAAATCTGTTTTTTAACCAAACTGATTTTTTAACGTCTTTAGATTTTTGAAATGCTCTTTGCGTCTTAATTTTCGATCAAAATTAATGAAATTGATAAGAAAGTATCCTGGTATTGCTTACAAAGAAACTGTGTATGCATTTTAAAATTAAACTTTATTAACCCTTTCCGGCGCGGTGTCCTTAGAAAAGGACACCTAATTTTAATTCCAAAATTGACAAACTGCACCAAGAATATTTTACTAAAGTTTTCCTATTATAATATACACGAAAATAAGCAAGTTCGTATTTTCTAATAAATTCATTTATAAATTGTGGTGTCAGTCCATTAATTTCTTCAGTTTATAAACAGAATTACTCCGCGCTGGTAAGGTTTAAGATAATTAAATTTGATTTCTAACTTACTAAAAGACAAGGTTTTGATGAAAATCGATATGGAATTCAGAAAAAAATCTCTAAAAAATTAACTATTTAAGAGATTAAAAAATAGATACACAGATTTGTCTGAAAAAGAGTTTAAGTAATTAAAATTCAAAATCGAGGAAATATCACAAAAATTTAGACGTAAGGAGCATTTTAAAATTTCGTTTTAAAATACTATTTTTTTTTAAAATCTTAAAATTATAATTTGATTGGAAATGGCCTTTTAAGGTGTCCTATATACTTATGGTGAAATGTATGCAAAATGTATCTAAACTCTTGGGCAAAACTTTAAGGGGTGATAGTACACATCAAGACAAACAATATTAGATAGGAAACTAAGGGTCCCAAACGTCTTCCGAAGGAAATGGGCGCCTTTAAAGTTTAAGGTCCAAATTTTCAAATGATTATAAAAAACGGAAAAATTGGTCGATTCGTTTGCGAGTTTCACTAAAACTATTCTTTATGTCAGTATTTTCTTGAAAATAAATTTTAAAGATACAGTTCAAAAAATGCCGATAGAGGGCACTTTAGACTTTGGAGTAACCAACAACTATTTTTTACCGTTATTTTTTGCATCTCATTACATGCTTTCAAAAGCTTAGACTTAAATTTTGAGCTCAAAATCTCAATCGTTAGGAGTGGTTAAGTAGCGCAAACGGGAGCTAAAATTTCAAATGATTATAAAAAACTGAAAAATTGGTCGATTCGTTTGCGGTTTTCACTAAAACTATTCTTTATGTCAGTATTGCCTTGAAAATAAATTTTAAAGATAAAGTTTAAAGATACCGATAGAGGGCGCTTTAGACTTTGGAATAACGAACAACTATTTTTTACAGTTATTTTTTGTATCTCATTACATGCTTTTAAAAGCTTAGACTAAAACTTAAATTTTGAGCTCAAAATCTGAATCGTTGGGAGTAGTTAAATAGCGCAAACTGAACTGTGTTCAGGAGGGGTGTTCAAATTTCAACACATGAACACAGTTCAGTTTGCGCTACTTAACCACTCCCAACGATTCAGATTTTGAGCTCAAAATTTAAGTCTAAGCTTTTGAAAGTATGTAATGAGTTACAAAAAATAACGGTAAAAAATAGCTGTTCGTTATTCCAAAGTCTAAAGCGCCCTCTATCGATATTTTTTTAACTTTATCTTTAAAATTTATTTTGAAGACAATACTGACATAAAGAATAGTTTTAGTGAAAACCGCAAACGAATCGACCAATTTTTCCGTTTTTTATAATCATTTGAAATTTTAACTCCTGAACACAGTTCAATTTGAGCTACTTAACCACTCCCAACGATCCAGATTTTGAGCTCAAAATTTAAGTTTAAGTCTAAGCTTTTGAAAGCATGTAATGAGATACAAAAAATAACGGTAAAAAATAGTTGTTGGTTACTCCAAAGTCTAAAGCGTCCTCTATCGGCCTTTTTGAAGTGTAGCTTTAAAATTTATTTTCAAGAAAATACTGACATAAAGAATAGTTTCAGTGAGAACCGCAATCGAATCGACCAATTTTTCCGTTTTTTTTTATAATCATTTGAAATTTTGGACCCTAAACTTTAAAGGCGCCTACTCCTTCGGAAGACATTTGGGACCTTTAGTTTCCTATTTAATATTGTTTGTCTTAATGTGTACTATCACCCCTTAAAGTTTTGCCCAAGAGTTTAGATACACCCTGTATTTGCTCAAATTTTCACATCTCCATGAGTTTAAAAAAAAAAAAAAAAAAAAAAAAAAACCATCTACCGTTTCCTTAAAAAAAACTCAATCAAATAAAACTAATTCAGATAAAAAACAACAAAAACATGTTGCTGTTAATTCTCCGTTTTAATTATATTACTTTAAATATATTCCAATTGTATGCGTATATAGCAGGAGTTACGAAAAAAGTTTGTTCATTTATATAAAAATTCTCTTATTTCCGTTTTCCTTACAAGAGATTTGTATTTATTTCTTCTTTGGAATGCTAGTAACAGGATTAATGAACTAATTGGGAAAATGTGATGAATTTTTTAAATGTAGGAAAAAACGTTACCTCTGTTTTAGTGTAAATGTCTAAATTAGAATTTGTTATAGCGTGTATTTGATTAAAGTATTTCCATTGAGGACGAATTGCACTTAGAAATATATAATAATAAAAACACCAAATGAGTTTCTAAAATAAATAAATAAGCAAAATATTAAAATCAAAGAAAAAGAATTGATTTTTAATAGGGAATTAATTCATTGTACAATATAAGGTAAGTTGTGTAAAATATCTTATTATTTTGACACGCTATAAAATTTCAGTGTAAAATGAATAAGAAATTGAAGTTGTTTTTGCCTGTAGCAGCAAAAATAAAACACGAATAATAATTCTGCATTGCCAATTGATATACTTAGTGCATCACTGCATGGTAAATGAACTGTATTTGAAGACCGATTTCCTTTATACTTGTTTGACACAGCATGTTCGTATCAGACCTTGAGCTAATAAATCCTAGCAATCATCTAACCTACAGTTTTATCTATCTATATTATAAAGGACAAACATATCTGTGCGTAACGCATACGTCATTTTGCGAATGACAACACTTTGAAATTTGAAATAAAATTTTGGTTTTGCAATTTTCTCTACTGCAAAATTTTAAACTTCTAAACATCGCACATTTTAAATTTTTACACCGTCGTATAAGGAAAAAAATTCTCTTTTAAATGCAATTTGTTTGAAAGCTGTATCTCAATTTATTTTTGAGATATTAATTTTTTCGCAGTTTTTAATACCATTTTTCTTATAGTGGCAACAAAAGTACCCTATTTCTATTGACAGTCATTGAAAGTAAACAGAAAATAGTAAAAATAGGAGGTACTGTATCTTTTTATTGCCATTTTCTCATAAAACCTGAAAAAAAAAAGTTGAAATTATAATATGGGCTAAGTCAAGAATATTGTCTGTAATTCCGTGATAATGACGTCATATGCATACTTTTTTATAGACGAAGTTTAAAACTGGATTGTAAAAGTGGATTGCTTTTGAGAATGCAAATGACGTCATTTTTAAAAAAGCGTGTATTTTAATTCTTAAACCTGAATTATGTTTTGTAGAAGTGCGTCATTTTTACAGCCCAGCTGCTTTGAAATTATTCACAGGTGAAAATGCTCCACTTTTGAAAATAATGTAATCGAAATCACACACTGATAAAACGCAATGGTTTACAAAAATTTAGAGTGCCTTTATAAAAGAGAGGTGACATTAAATAATAGCGATTTATATTACAGAAATTGATGATTCTCGCCTGGATGGATTTGCTTCGTCGAGTTAGACAAGCAAACAAATAATTCGTAGTTTAAAATAACATCATGTTCCTGAAGTTTTTGTACAAAATTTTAATCCTATTCTTTATATGCTATACATTTATAACAGAAGTGTGTTTTTTTAGTCATCTGCCCTGAACTTTCAGTGAACCAATTTTACTATTTTTTTTTTTTTTAACTGAAAGCTCTTTATTTGTAAATGTGATCCCAGTATCTGTTTTTTATTAAATATCCCCACTTTCATATTTTAATTTTAAAAGCATTTTATGAAATTTCTTCAAAATGGTGAAAATTAGTTTTTATTATTGCAGACAAAAGAGAAATAATGAAGTATTTTTATCTTTATTCATGCTATTTTCTGATAAAAATTCGAAATTGTTGATAAAAATTATTGTATAGGGTTTAGTGTCGCAAAATCCCATTAGGAGCAGAATATTATAATAGGAGCATAATAACGGATAATAACATATTGCTTTTGAAAACACGCATTTTTCCTCATAAATTTTCTATATTGTTTTTCCTTCTGCATGTGTACTGATACTAAGTTTCAGACACTAGGTGAAATGCTTATTTAAGTGAAAATGAAGTCATATTTAAAAGGAAAAGATCATTTTCTTAGATAAAACTAAACATTTTAACACAAATGCGTCTAAAAAACATAAATTACGGAAATTTTTACCCTCCGGAATTGAGATTAGAATCTCAAGAAAAGAGTGAGTCTGTTCACATAAAAATTGTTGCTGACAATCGTGACTTCACGTTTTGAGTTAAAATTAATTTTAAATGATTAAACAAAGTACATTTTTGTTTAAATGATGAATATGGATATGAGAAGTGCGCATGCAAATTTTGAGAAGGTGAGAATTGATGTTTTTCATTCCGGATTACCAAGCATAAGAGCCTCAATTGATAACCACATCCTAATAACTGAACTTTATTATATTTTACCGATTAAGTATCTATATTATAAAGAACAAACGTATCTGTGCGTAACGCTGACGTCATTTTGCGAATGGCAACACTTGACGATCAAATTTAGGTCTTGAAATTTTCGCTACTGCAATTTTTTAATCTTCTGACCATCATAGATTTTCAATTTTCGTCGCATAGGGAAAAAAAATTACTTTCAAATGCAGTTTGTTTAAAACTGTATCTGAATTGATTCATGTATTATATTTTCTAAAATAATTTTTAAGCATGATTTTTTTTAAGTTTATCTTATCACGAGCCGACTTCAATACATAATAATAATAAACATTTTGCACATAAAGCAGCAAACATTTTTCAGCATTTGTTTCTGACTATTTTTGCGTAACGAAATTAATACTTCCTTTATAAACAAACAAAAGAATAATATTAAAAAACCACCAGTCTAACATATTTGTGAAAGACAAATTAACGAAATTAATACTTCTTTTATAAACAAATAAAAGAATAATATTGAAAAAACACAAATCTAACATATTTGTAATCGTACAATTTAAATTTTTAGATCACCAAATACGATTTTTTTTTTCAAATGGAATTTGTTAGCAAAGTTTATCTCAGTTTACTGATTGTCTATGGTTTTAAAAACAATTTTAAAGTATGAAATATTTTTTAATTTATCTATATCGCGCGGATCTCGATTACGAAACATTAACCCGTTTGTTGCCCTTAAAACAAAATAAAGAGCATTTTCTTACGGCTAAGATCCATTTTAAAAAAAACTTCCCTATGAATAAATAAATAAAATAATATAATTAAAACACAAGTTTAACAGCCATGTATAAACTCTGAAATTATCAGAATATAAAGGGATCCCAAAAGTAGTAAAATCTTGGTCAAATAACTCTTAGCATGCGGCTAATAAGAAAATATCGCTTTTGATAAACTTAAGAAATTTATTTGATTGTATAATTCGTATTTTCCATATGAAAAATGCTTTTTTAATGTAAGTGAGCAATCTAAAAAATTTATTGCTTATACAAAAATTATTAGTTTTCAATTAAAAAAATGTTTTCCCCTATATTCTTTAACCCGGGAACCCCGGGTACGATCCCCTAGCATATATAAAAGCCGTTCTCTGTGTGTATGTCCTTTATACAAATCTTTAATTTTTGACCGATTTGCACGAAACTTGCTGTACATAGGCTTTAGAACGTGGAATAGATCCCTGTCACCTTTAAAAAATCATCAGACCAATATTTATCCCTTTTTTCTATCATCTTTAATAATTTAACATTATAGAAATATCTCATTTTAAATTTTCAAATTCAATAGCTTCTTTCCTGTTGCCACACATCTAAAATACTAGTCAATAATTAAAAAAAAAAATGATAACTCGAGTACTTTGTTTTATTAGCCAATAAAAATTCAGACTCGACTGCTATATTTTTACATTTTTTAAATCGACGTCATTCTAATCAGAAAATGCACATTTTTCATATATTTATGTAAAAACTTTAACTAAGTATGTTTTAAAATGACCTTAGAAGTACTTTAGTTGAATGTTAAAAATCTATTTTAATGAAGTCGTTTCAATATCAAGAATCGAATAAGGAAAATTATAATAGTAAAAAAAATCGTTTGCTAGATATGACGTTAATGTCATCAATATAATTTCAAACTGCTCTAAAAACTGGATCTTACAATTTATTCCCTATTTCTTTGTAATCTTTAATTATATCATTTAGATAAATGTTTTAATACCTGAAATGCAGTGATAACATTCTACGATTTGTATCGAATACGGTTACATAAAATACGATTTTTGTACGATTTATATTAAATAGAAATTATAGCTGTCAGGCTAGCTCAGATTAAAATCACACAGAAATTTCACATAATTTCAAAATATCACTTTCTCGGGGTATAACTTTAAATATTTTTTTATTTAATCTTGGTAAGACGGCACATCACAAATAGCACGGCATATAACACATATATAATAACACGGATATAACTTTTTACATGTTACCACAGCTCAAAAACAGAACAGAATTCCCACAAACTCACAGCATTTCTCATTCGGCAAAGTTCACGGAAAACGGTCACGTGACTGCCGGTAGAGTCTATTTGTTTTAAAACGGGTGGCGCGCGTTACATCCTCCTCCACTGTTTCCGATTTACGTCTCGGAGAGGAAACAGGATGCTTTCTGGGTCTTCCTCTTTTCCTTAAGGGTGCAACTGGAATAGTTTCAGTTTCTTGAAATGGTGGCAAAGCGGAAACATGGTAAGACCCAATTCGCTCGGTAGGATTGTCCAGGCTAGCAATGTCATATGTCACTAGTGACTTTTGAGTCAAAACTATGTATGGCCCATCTCTCTTAGGCATAAATTTGGCTGTTTTATTTTTACTTGCTTTGCTCACAGGATGTAGGTTAACCCATACTTTATCACCAGGTGTGAAATACACTCGTCTACGATTTTTATCATAATATTTCATCCGCTGATCTTGTTTCATTTCAACACGCTCTTTCACACTTTTTGAAATATTTGCAAGACGTTTAAGATATGGGGTTATTTCCGGAACAAAATTGTAATTTTCCACAACAGCTCTAAAATCGTTCACCACATCATCGATTGTTCTTAATTCTCGACCAAATTGCAGATAGGCGGCAGTTTGGCCAGTTGTTTCAGATTTGGCAGAGTTCATAGCAAATCTAATAAAAGGAAGTTTTTCAATCCAGGAACTGTGTTCATCTCCAACAAGGATTGCTATTCGAGGTTTCAAGTCTCTATTTTTGCGTTCTACTGGATTGGCCTGAGGGTGGTACAAAGGTGTCAATGATTGGTCTATTCCAAAAATGTAACAAACTTGTTGTAGAACAGCGCTCACAAACTGAGGGCCGTTATCACTTATGAGACTTCTTGGGATACCATAACGAAGGAAGATCTCTTCAATCAGAGTAGTTGCACATTCTTGTGCAGTGGCAGTTGTTAAGGCAAATAGTTCTACCCATTTAGTGGCACAATCTTCTACTATAAAAATCCATCGATGTCCATCTTTACTAGGAGGCAATGGTCCAAAAAGATCAATGCTGAGGGTCTCAAATCGCTGAGCATAAGCAGGTGTTCGTAATAAACCGGCCGGTTTTTGATTTGTTGCTTTATAACGGGCGCACTCTGGGCACTGCTTCACATATTCAGAAATGTATGCTCTCATGCCTGTCCAATAATATCTTTTAGCAATTCTCTGATAAGTTCCTGCTTCACCATAATGTCCGACTGAGGGGTCGTCATGATGAAGTTTCAAAATATTTTGTCTTTCTTGTACTGGAACGACCAGTTGCGCTTCTTCGGCATCTGATTCGGGAGCATACCTATAAAGCACACCTTGATTCATCAGGAATCCTCTATTAGTCCAATTGGTGAAATTTTCGCTTTTCTGTTCGTCTTCAAAAGAATCTACGATCTTTTTAAGGTTTTCATCTTGCAACTGTGCTTCTCTGATATCTTTTGGACTTCTTGTGGGCATGTTATGCTGACAAAATTGCATGTCTCACAGAAAGCAGATTGATGATTACAGACAGGGCGTGACAGCATGTCAGCCACGACATTAGATTTTCCAGGTTCATATTCTATTTTCAATAAGAACGATTGTAACTGTAGTGCCCAACGGGCTAATCTCCCCGATGGTGACTTAAGGCTCAAAAGCCATTTTAAAGGTTGGTGATCCGTTGCTACAACCACTTCTTGGCCTTCCACATAGCCACGAAATTTTTCTAAGGCCCAGACAACAGCCAAAGCCTCGCGTTCTGTAGTGGAATAATTTCTCTCTGCACTTGTAAGAAGACGGCTAGCATATTCTATGGGGTGCTCAGAGGCCTTGTCAGTACCCTGTAAAAGTACTGCACCAATAGCGTAGTTACTAGCGTCAGTTCGCAGAATAAAAGGTTTGGTCCCATCAGCTTGCTTCAGCACTGGAGATGTCATGACACACTCTTTTAGAGTTTCAAAGGGTACTTGCTCTTCTTTTCCCCATTTCCAGGTTGCTTTCTTTTTCGTAAGGTTGCTAAGGGGTCTTGAGATGTCAGCAAAATTTGATATAAATCTCCGGTACCAAGAACAGGTTTGTAGGAAAGACTGGATCTCTTTAACATTTTTGGGTGGAGGTATCGCTTTAATTGCCGATACCTTTTCTGAATCTACATCTAGACCATTTGGGGTTATCCAGTGTCCTAAGTACTTGACTTTCTCACAGAGAAATGACATTTTTCACGTTTGGCATCTAACTTAAGTTCAATGAGTCTCTCGAACACAGCTGTAAGATCTGAGAGATGTTTCTCAAACGTTTCTGACAAAACGATGATGTCGTCTAGATACGATAAAGCAAGGACACCTTTAAGACCACTTCTAAATTGATCTATCAATCTTTGAAACGTGGCAGGAGCATTTTTGAGTCCAAAAGGCATCTTTAAAAAACAATAAGTTCCAAAAGGGCAGACGAGGGGGAGGATTTAATTTTTTCACGCAATGTGAGAACTGTGATAGAGGGTTGCACATCTAAATTCATTTCTAACGCAACCTGATATAAATCCTCTTTACGAGCTTTATTAAGTTCAGACATTTTAAACTTTAGCAAAACAACAAAACGAGTACCCCACAAATGCCGAAAATTCGTTTAAATTATTCCCCAAGCGTGTGAGCTTTGCCGTTACAACTCATATAAACAAGACTTTAATAAAGCAAAACAGTAAGGTTTAACATTAGCAAAACTCTTGACTACAAAACAAAACAAACTTTAAATCCCTGCGGGTATAAATAAACTGATTGTCATAACGTGGCATTTAATCAAAACAATATTTTAACCAATATAAAGCCATTTACTGAATAGTTAACACTTTCAAAAAATATTCTAAATAATATAAAACACATAATTGAATAATTAAAATTTCAACCAATATTATTATTATATTACTAACGCTACTTAATATCGGTTTCATTCAATATAACTTCAAAAGAAAAGAAATATATTACTATATCACTTGACTTGAAGAATGATGAAATAATATTGCGAACACTTTTGAAAAATTTGGATGTGAACATTTTTCTTCGAATTCGTGGCCCCATGTTGGGCGCCAATTGTCAGGCTAGCTCAGATTAAAATCACACAGAAATTTCACATAATTTCAAAATATCACTTTCTCGGGGTATAACTTTAAATATTTTTTTATTTAATCTTGGTAAGACGGCACATCACAAATAGCACGGCACATAACACATATATAATAACACGGATATAACTTTTTACATGTTACCACAGCTCAAAAACAGAACAGAATTCCCACAAACTCACAGCATTTCTCATTCGGCAAAGCTCACGGAAAACGGTCACGTGACTGCCGGTAGAGTCTATTTGTTTTAAAACGGGTGGCGCGCGTTACATCGCTACTATTTTTTAGGGTAAACTTTTTTTCTTTTTTAAACAAAATTTCATGACTGACAGACTTTTCTGTTAGACGTTGAAATAATAGGATGCATGATGTTTACAGATCAAATTTCAGTAAAAGCGTAATTTATGGTACCGTTAGGTTGTTGCCACCAACAATATGGTGCTAGGCGTTACTGATAGACGTTACTCTTTTCTTCATAATATTGCATTAATAGCAAACGGATATATCTTTCTGAATTGGGTTCCAGGTATATTTAAAAATATATCGTGATTGAAAATTAATTTAAAATGGATAAACAATCCGTAAATCGAAATAAGCTTTTCAAAAAAAAATTACTGAAAGTACTTTTTGTATTCTATTAGATTTTGGAATAATCAAATGTGCGATGTTTAAAGGTCAAATTGCAGTAAAAGTTAAATTTATGGTTGGGTTAGATTATTGCCACCAACAATATGATGCTAGAGTTACCCATAGTTCATCAATGTCTTTACTTTATAATATTGCATTAAGAGGAAACAGGTATATCTTTCATAATTGGGCTGCATGTAGGGATGAGATTTCCAGGTTTTTACACACCGGTATATTCTTAATGAAAATGTTGTTCTGTTAAATCAAGAGAGTGTCCCGATTAAATGAAATATCAGTTATTCTAACAAAATACTGGTGTGAAAAAATGCGGAAATCTTATCCCTGGCTGCATGCAAATCAAAAATATCCATGATTGAAAATTACTTTAAAATCCATTCACATGAAAAAATTGAGATACAATTTTCAAATAAATTTCATTTCACAGAAGCTTTTTCTATTCAACAGTGTGAAAAACGAAATTGTATGATGATAAGTTAAAAAAATTTTAGTAAAGGCAAAATTTATGGGTTAGGTCATTGCCATCATCAGTATAATGTCACAATTGGCATTGTGTTTGTAGTTTTTTTTTATATATATATATATTCTGAAGATGACTCAATGAAAGAGTCGAAACATCTAAATTTTTAATATTTTTAATGTTTTTTATTATTTAAATGACGCTTTTTAAGCAAATAATTGTACTTTAATATATGTTACGACATTTGTTTGGAATATACATTATTATGGTATAGTTAATAGTAGACGCAATTAAAACTATTTTACTTATATTTCTTATCGGTCTTTTAACGATTCGTGGACGGTAATGCACCAATCTCAGTTATTGTCACTGCCGTATTATTTCATTTTAATGTATTTTACCCGGGTGGAACGTTATTATTGACACGAGCAAAGCCGGGTAAATCTGCTAGTCTATATATATAAAAGCCGTTCTCTGTGTGTATGTCCTTTATACAAATCTTCAATTTTAGACCGAATTGCACGAAACTTGCTGTATATACGTTTTAGAACGTGGAAAAGATCACTGTCTACTTTAAAAAATCATCAGACCAATATTTATCCCTTTTTTCTACGACCTTTCATAATTTAACATTATAGAAATATCTCTTTTTAATTATTAAAATTCAAGTTTCTTTCCTGTTGCCACACAAAAAAAACAGCTCAATAATTTAAAAAAAAATTTATAACTCGAGTACTTTGTTTTATAAGTCAATAAAAATTCGGATTGTTTCACTATATTTTTGCTGTTTTTGAAATTGACGTCATTCAAATAAGAAAATGCACATTTTTCATATATTTATGTAAAATTTTTAACTAAGCATGTTTTAAAATGACCTTAGTAACTTTAGTTGAATGTTAAAAAATCTATTTTAATGAAGTCGTTTTAATATCAAGAAATCAATTAAGGAAAAAGGTAATAGTAAAAAAAAATCGTTTGCTAGATGTGACATCAATTTCGTCAGTATAACTTCAAACTGGTTCTAAAAACTAGATGCTATAATTTATTCCATATTTCTTTGTAATCTTTAATTATATCATTTAGATAAATATCTTAATACCTGGAATGCAGTGATAACATTCTACGATTTGTATCGAATACGGTTATACAAAATACGATTTTTCTACGATTTATATGAAATAGAAATTATAGCTACTATTTTTTAGGGTAAGCTTTTTTTTCTTTTTTAAACAAAATTTCACGACTGACAGACTTTTCTGTTAGATGTTGAAATAATGGGATGCATGATGTTTAGAGATCAAATTGCAGTAAAAACGTTATTTATGGTATGGTTAGGTTGTTGCCACCAACAATATGGTGCTAGGCGTTACTCATAGATAGGTCTTTTCTTCATAATATTGCATTAATAGCAAACGGATATATCTTTCTTAATTTGGTTACAAGTATATTTAAAAATATCTCCGCGATTGAAAATTAATTTAAAATGGATAAACAATCCGTAAATTGAGATAAGCTCTTCAAACAAATATTACTGAAAGTTCTTTTTGTATTCTATTAGATGTTGGAATAATCAAATGTGCGATGTTTAACGGTCAAATTGCAGTAAATGTTAAATTTACGGTTGGGTTTGGTTGTTGCCACCAACAATATGATGCTAGAGATACTCATAGTTCATCAATGTCTTTACTTTATAATATTCCATTAAGAGCAAACAGGTATATCTTTCTTAATTGGGCTGCATGTAGGGATGAGATTTCCACGTTTTTGCACACCGGTATATTCTTAAAGAAAATGTTGTTCTGTTAAATCAAGAGAGTGTTTCGATTAAATGAAATATCATTTTCTCTAACAAAATACTGGTGTGAAAAAACGTGGAAATCTTATCCCTGGCTGCATGCAAATCAAAAAATATCCATGATTGAAAATTGCTTTAAAATCCATTCACATGAAAAAATTGAGATAAAATTTTCAAATAAATTTCATTTCACAGAAACTTTTTCTATTCTACAGTGTGAAAAATAAAATTGTATGATGATCATACGTTAAAAAAATTTTAGTAAAAGCAAAATTTATGGGTTAGGTCATTGCCATCATCAGTATAATGTCCCAATTGGCATTGTGTTTGTAGGGGTTTTTTTTTTTAGCCCCGGTATGGTATGCTATTTCTTTCTCCCAGCTTATTTTGTGTCCAAAAAATAACGTTAGCTTACAGACGCTAGCAATAAACAAAGTAGATGTATCAATGTACAATTAAATGCTCTACAGCATTTTTTTAAATTTCTAAATATCGCACATTTTCAGATTTTATACCATCGTGTTGGGAAAAAAAAGTATATTTTAATTCAATTTGTTTGAAAACTGCATCTCTATTTATTTTTGAAATATTAATTTTTTTGTAGTTTTTAGCGACATTTGTTTCATTTTGGCAACTCAAGTATGCCATTTCTGAAGAAGGTAAAGAAAAAATTGCTGAAAAATAGCAATTATATCTTTTTGTTGTCATTTTCTCATAAAATGAAGAAAAAATTAATTAAAAATAATTAAATTGAAAAAAAATTAATTAAAATACGTGCTACTTTGAGAAAAATATAAATGAAGGATTTATGATAAAACAGGGAGCTATTATAAAATATATTTAATTTTAAGTTTCTATATTAATGCAAATGACGTCATTTTACATTACATAAAAGCGTGTGCTTTAAGTCTTAAAACTGAAATATGTTTTGCAGTAGAGTCCCGATTATCCGAGTCACCGAGTTATTTTCTTCTGATGGAGTGGCGGCTTCTATTATTATGAAACAGCCATTATAAATGAAGCGTTAGGTGAAGATGAAAGAGCTGCCGTAAAAAGTTAAAACTCTGATTTTCTAGTCAGAATGAAAAAAAAAATGGCCATAATTTTTTTTAACGCTTCATTTATAATGACTGTTTCATAATAATAGAAGCCACCAGTCCACCAGAAGAAAATGAAGTAATGGAAATGCCGGGGCGACACTAAATTCTGAAAAAGCAGAAATCCTGTTCTCTAGTTTTTTTTTTTTTTTTTTTTTTTTTTTTTTTTTTTTTTTTGTATATTCTGAAGATGACTCAATGAAAGAGTCGATACATGTACATTTTTAATATTTTCAATGTTTTTTTTTTTTTTTTGAAATGACGCTTTTTAAGCAAATAATTGTACTTTAATATATGTTATGACATTTGTTTGGAATATATATTATTATGGTATAGTTAATAGTAGACGCAATTAAGACTATTTTACTTATATTTCTTATCGGCCTTTTTAACGATTCGGAATGCACCAATCTCAGTTATTGTCATTGCCGTATTATTTCATTTTAATGTATTTTACCCGGGAGGACCCTTATTATTGACACGAACGAAGCCGGGTAGATCTGCTAGTTTTATATATAATTTTCACTTTATTCATATCAGTAATTGGGCTTTCTATAACAAAGCAAATAAAAAACTCAGTGTTTAAAAGACCAATACTTTAAAACATTAAGACTTTTTAGAAAAAATATTCATTTGTCTACTAAATTTTAAAATATAATTGATTATCAATTCAAATTAAATCTAAAAAAGAAAATAATGGTATACCCACAGGTAATAACACAGGCGTGCGATGAAAAAAATACAAGGGAATTGATAGCTCAACTTTATGTATTTTTTGGTGCTAAATTAAAAAACAAATAATGAAAAAGTTCTATCACGTCACGTTTTCTTGAAAAATTCAATTTTACTTGGATTTTTATGAACATTCCATCGATCAAAAGCCCCGTTCCTCATGGACCTCATGTGCCAGTGGTTTAAAATTGCCAGTCATCTTAATTGCTAATTAAATTGCCAGTCATCTCTTCAGAGTATTCAGAATCGGATCATTCAGAAGTTTAAGGCTCCGATCACGAATATAAGCCCCCTGGAAGCGATTCACCTCAGTTCTTCTCTCAGGTTGAACTTAATGATCCTACTAAAGTTCTGGGCCTTTCGAAAAAGGCAGATGAGTTCTTGGGATCCAGATTGAAAGAAAAAGAAACTTTTTGGCCAAATGAACTTCTTTTTATTGGTACGGAAATCGAGAAAAGGAATTTGTGAAGTACTTTGTGGAAGAGGAGAACTTGGTTCTGATGTTCCTGGATTGATGAAGAATTGTAATATCATCAACGATAAAGATGAATGGAGGCTATTTCTAGATTCATCAAGAAGGAGCCTTGAGGCTGTCCTTCTTCATCACGGAAGCCAGTATGCGTCTGTTGTACCAGTTGGAGCCTCGGTGCATTTAAAAGAACTCTATGAATACCTGGCTCTCGTCCTCAACAAAATAAAATATGCCAATTTCGGTTGTACCGTTTGCGGTGATTTTTCATGGTTCTTGGAAGGATAAAGAATTTGAGACTAGAATGACAACAAAGGTCAACGATGACGTCAGCAAATTTCTATGTAATTACAAGGATCCTTCACTGTAAACCAATTGTAATGAATATGCCCGGAAAATTTCAGGTGTTGGGTTGCTCCATGACTGTAAAATACATTGCTTTCACTCCACATGTGGACTTTTCCTCCGAGAATTTAGGATCAAGTCAGCGAAGAACAGGGTGAAAAGTTCCATCAAGACATCAAAGATATGCAGCGCAAATATCAAGGAAGACGGGACAAGAACTAGCTCGCCGACTACTGATGGAAGTTAACACAAGATAGTCCTGATATTGAACATAAAAGAAGAACGTCAAAAAGAAGTTTTAAAGGGAAAAGAATGCGTACTTAAACAGAAATTTGTTTTGCTTTGTTTTGTTTTTTGCGCAGTTTAAAATTTGTTTGAAACTTTCATGTACACATACATAGTATTTGCTCCTCTTGGTTAATCGTTTATTTTATGTACGTTACCTTAATAAAAATAAATTAAAATAGCATGTTAATGATTTTTTTTCTAGAAACTGTACCATAATTTGATGTAAAGGGTTTAAATTCAAGGGAACTTTTTGTTTTACTCTCGACTAGCGGCGGCTCGTGCCGTCCGGCAAAAGTAGTTTTTATCAATTTAAACCTATAAAAAAATAATCGATTACTGAAAAATCAATTTGCCTCCCCAAGAATCTATTACTTTACATAGATTTAAATAGATAAAAACCGCTGTTCCCAGATAGTACATGCAAAATTTTTCCAGAGAATTCTTTTCAAATAGGATTTTAGCAAATATATCGATATAGATTTTACAAAAAATCCTGAAGTGATGGAAAAAATGGAGGTTATTTTCGAAATCAGCACACCAAATAACATAAAAATTAGTGAAAACTTCTCTTGTATTTTTCCAAAACTTCAATTTCGCAGGCCTGTGTAATCGGTTTCAATTTATTTTTAAAGACAGTATAGAGCTAAGAAAATTTATAGATAATACAGTAGAACTTATTTTATCCGAAACTCTTTTGACCGAATCTCTCGGTCAATCAAAATCCCTTTTTAAAGCCTTTTTTTTTTAACTGTCACATTCCTAGCGTACAAAATCCATTTTGAAAGCTTTGTTTAAAAACTTTCGTATTCCTTGTGTGCAAGCGGTCCTTTCCGAACTACGAGTACTACATATAAATATTTTCGATCCCCTTTCTTAGAGTTCCTTTGAATTTAACTTGAGCTCCCGTAAGCTGTGGTGTGGAACTAAGAAAACAAACAAATTAGCGATTCTGAAGTTTTTGTATGTTTTTCAAAATGTTTGGCCTGTCTTGAGCAGCAGAAAGACTGTGATACTGGTGAACTAATAATATTAAAAAACTCCGTGATAGAGCTTCAAAACAAAGACAATCGAAACTGTATTTCAAAAATTAAAATTCAGGTAATTTATTCTCTATTTTGCTATTGCTTTATTTTTATTAAGCACTTGTTACTACGAGTATAAGGATATAATAAGAATATGGTATAATAAGAAATATTGCATATATTTCTCCTTAATCTTAAAATTCTCGATTATCCGGAAATTTCGATTTTCCGAAAGATAGTCGGTCCCAATTACTTCGGATAATCGAGATTCCACTGTACTTAGAACCAAACTAAGCTAAAAAGGGCTAAAAGTGATTCAAAATACACTAAGGCAGAATACTTTTACTTAGATCGACAAATGTTTCATTGCACACTTTATTCATAACTCTGTGTACTTTATTCATAATTTTATCTTAGCACTTTTTAACTTAGCTTGGTTTACTATAAGTGATTATCATCATACTTTTATTACAATACTTAGAAGTTACAAAAAATTATAGCTTGTAGCGCACTTACTAATTTCCTATTGCGTTAATAAAATAAATATTATGACGGAAAACTTATTATAAATCAAAGTAATAGAATTAATCGAGTCCGTGGTTTTTTATATTGTGTACTGTTTCTACTACGCAAATATGTTAAGTTTAAAGTTGCTGTTATTCCTATAATTAAAATTATCTTTCAAAAATTCTTTTGTATGTAAAAGTAATAAAGCTAATATCTTTAATAAATTTAGCACAAAGCTTATTAAAATGAAATTAAAAAGATGAAATAATATCATTTTGTAGATGTAAAACAGGTTATAAAGCAAATTTTTGAATCCCAACAAATTTTAATTAAGAAAGTTATGAAAAAAAGGTAATTACGTAAATATTGAGAACAGTGAAAGAGGGAGTTAATTAATTTCTTATAACGAGAGATGTAATATGAGATAAAAGAGAAAACGTAGTACAATATCTCAGATAGCAGGAGGTTTGTATTTGGAAGAGAACATTTTGGTTGCTTTGCTGTATCCTCAGAATTGTTTTCTTATAAAAATAACAAGAACGAAATTCAAATTTATGAAAAAATTAAATTGTAGAATTTGCTACCCAATTGAAAAAATATAGAATAAATAAACAAATACGAGAAACAAGAACGAAAAATCATGCATCCAGCATAGATTAGAAAACGCTTTACAACACATTCAGAATTCTGCATATCAATAGTTTGAAAAGATCAGAATTTTTTTGTTCATCCCTGTATATCGATAGATTGGTATTTATACTACATCGTATGCTAAACGTTAGTTCAATTAAATGCATAGCACAGTGTTAAATTATCCTTCAGCAATTTCCTTCAATAAACTGAAATGCTCTTGAGAACTTTTGCGGAACCCTGTTTATGATCTATAGAAATTATACACACCAAGTAATATGCAAAAAATAGTTCCATTTTAAAACGTGTATCCCAACTGGAAAGCACTGACAGCAGTTATTCTTCATAGCCAGTACTGTAGAAAAATACTTTTGTGTGTCCCTGTAAATGAACGATAAATTATATGCACAACAGATTCTACAGTAAGCGCTTGTGGGACACCTCAGTGATATATATAATTTTCAACATGTTTAAAATAGTGTAATACAGCTAAAAAAAATTTCCACAGCCGAAATGTAATGGAATTATTTTGAATGTCTTTGTAAAAGAACCGCAAGTGATACACACTTCATTTTTAATACCGAACATACCATAGTAAACACCAATAACATACATAAATTTCATGGTAATCCCACTATATTTATGCGAGTTAGAGCACGGGCAGATACTATTAAATATTGTTGGAAAGTATTAGAAAGAAAGCTGCATATAAAACTTCTCACAGATTCTGTTTCATACAGGGTGTCCAGCGAA
Source organism: Maratus speciosus (assembly GCA_963932465.1). Classification (NCBI taxonomy): domain Eukaryota; kingdom Metazoa; phylum Arthropoda; class Arachnida; order Araneae; family Salticidae; genus Maratus; species Maratus speciosus. Next base: position 28,252,474 of record OZ010786.1, read on the forward strand.
TAAGACCCTGATTTCAAAATTAAATATCTCAAAAACAAAGATCAATAGAATTATGCGGTAAACGGTTTGTTTATTAGCTAAGCTGTAAAAATGTTATGCAGAAGTTTCAAAATTTAGTTGCAAAAACCGTTAAGAGATGGCGCTGTAATCGCAATGCCTATAAATTGTGCTTCGAAGAGCACTAGCGTCTCATTTCTAGATGGCTCCCTATGGAAGAACGAAAATTGGGAAAGTCCACCTTTTCCGCTGGAATGATGTACAGAAGTGGAGATATCTGGTCACAGAATTATTGCATCAGCTTTAATTTTAGAGAATTTCAATTAATAGAATTTTCAATAAGAACTTAATAATATATTTTATTAAATTCAATTTTTAATGCCATATAATTATTTAAATCAAAATGCATATATTTAGAAAAATAATTTTGTACTTTTTATTTATTTTTTATATTTTTAAATCATGGCATAATATTTTGGTATTATTTTTTATACGTGAATTATGATAAATAAAAAGTAATTTGGCACTTTTCATTTATTTTTAAATCACGGCATATTATTTTGATTTTAGCACAACACATATATTTCTTTTCTTTGTAAAAAAGGCTTTAGAGACAAAAATTATGCATTAAATCATTTCATTTTTTAAAGGAATTGATGATAAGTCATATCATCAACGTCCAAGAAAAATTTTTTTTGGAGGCTGCATTCCTTTCCAACACTTCGGATCATATCGCAGAAGCTGCATCATACTTCTGTGCTCAATGATTAAAAAAAAAATGAAAATGAGTTTTTAAAATTAAAATGATTTTTTTAACTTAATTAAATTTTTAAAAATAGAAACTTTGTATTTTTTCATTTAAGCTATTTTCTACAATTAAAAAAAAAGGGGTTTATGAATCATTATTATAAATGCTCAATGATTTAAAAAAAGGGGGGGGTGTCTTTTAGCTTAATTTAGTTTTAAAACCAGAAACTTTGGAATTTTTTTTATTCAAACTTTTCTTCACAATTTAAATAAATATTAAAAAGGTAAAAATTTCCATTTTTTTTCAAATCCTCCTCTAATTGGATTCGATTCCACAATCTACCGGTTAAGAGAGAAAAGACATACCACAGAGATACAGGTATCCGGACCGAAGTAGCTTATAACAAAATTTGAAACAAATCTTAATTCTGTCAACACATGGCTCCGCTTCTGCACATCATCCAAATAAAATATTTTAATAAGTTCTCATATAATGATTGCTAAACATTTTATTGAAAAATCTATTAATTAAAATTCTTTAAAATTAAAGCTGATGCAATAATTCTGTGACCAGATGTCTCCACTTCTGCTCATCACCCCAACGAAAAAGTGGTCTTTCCCAATTTTCGTTCTTCCATAAGGAGCCATCTAGGAATGAGACGCTAGTGCTCTGGACCACAGAGTATGGAGATCTATTCAGAGAATCAACTCTCATACACTACAATGGCAATTTCTTTAACATAGGATTACGCATAGACAGTAGCGATTGCGGCGGATAACGCGGGAACTACGGCCGTGACGGAAGCGAGGTTGCTAATATGGCGATATATCGCTTACTTGGCGACAAATGAGGGACGAAAAAAAAAACGGCGGCTGCTTGTTTTGAAATTTAAGTGAAGGGGAGAAAAAGAACGGCAGCTGCTTGTTTTGAAATTTATGAATCTGAAGTTCGGAAACAATCGGAATTTAACTATTTTAAAATAACTGTTGTGGTAAAACAAAGCAATTATGTGACAATGCAAACAATGTTTAAAAGGATAATTTGATTTTTTTTTCTTAATTTTTTTTTTCAAAAATATATTTTATATTGTTTGCTTTAATATTTTTATATTTATCAAATAAAATTCTTTTTACATATAATACTGCGCTGTTTGTGTGAATTATTTGTTCTGAACATTAAAATAAATTATGATTTAAATTAATGATCTAAAAATAAGGCAAATAAAATAATTTTATTTATAAAATATGAAAAAAAATATATAAATCAAAGATTAAAATAAATTGCAATGTTTTTCAAAGATATTACAAGGCTTTAATAAATTATTTTAAAAGTTACTTCAGATTTAATAAAGATTCTGTTGAGCATTTATATATATATTATGAAATTAGATCTATTTTAATTCACGTATATCGTAATTTCTTTTGAATAATCCATTAATTTTATTATATAAGTGAAGAACATCTAATTTTTCTACATAAAAGGAATCTGTAGAGGTTTTGTAATTGTATACAAGGTGTCTTTCAGTGGCGTAACCAGGATTTCGTTGGGGAGGGGGGGGGGGGTGTCCAGAATTTTTCTTCAGGTTCTATATATAATAAAACCTGTCAAGATGAAATCGTAAATAATGCTGAAAAATTTCGTTTTACACAAATTTTCGTGTTATCAGGTGTATTTGTATAGTATTATTTTCCGTAGCACTATGGAACATTTCTGTTTAAGACATAATTCCGTTATAGGCAGGTTCCATTTTTACAAGTTCTGTGTCTTTATATAAATATAGTTATTTATGTCATATGAATAGAATACAACTTGTCAAAATAGTAATTGTCTATAACAGAATCCTGTCTTTAACGGAACCCTTACATGATGTCTTTTATTGCTGGTTAATAGGAAATCCCTAAACAGTCAATTTTAAAGGGATACATTCAATTGCAATTTTTTTTTTTTTTAAATATTGTTAATCATCTTAGAAGCCATTCAAAAGTCAACATATTTATCTTCGTAAAAGTTTGTATTTGGTTCCTTGTTTCTATGAATTTTTATTTCAAAAGACATATTTTGTGGTTCTCTCGCAGAAAATATATATTAATATTTTTATATTTATCAAATAAAATTCTTTTTACATATAATACTGCGCTGTTTGTGTGAATTATTTGTTCTGAACATTAAAATAAATTATGATTTAAATTAATGATCTAAAAATAAGGCAAATAAAATAATTTTATTTATAAAATATGAAAAAAAATATATAAATCAAAGATTAAAATAAATTGCAGTGTTTTTCAAAGATATTACAAGGCTTTAATAAATTATTTTAAAAGTTACTTCAGATTTAGTAAAGGTTCTGTTGAGCATTTATATATATATTATGAAATTAGATCTATTTTAATTCACGTATATCGTAATTTCTTTTGAATAATCCATTAATTTTATTATATAAGTGAAGAACATCTAATTTTTCTACATAAAAGGAATCTGTAGAGGTTTTGTAATTGTATACAAGGTGTCTTTCAGTGGCGTAACCAGGATTTCGTTGGGGAGGGGGGGGGGTGTCCAGAATTTTTCTTCAGGTTATATATATAGTAAAACCTGTCAAGATGAAATCGTAAATAATGCTGAAAAAATTCGTTTTACACAAATTTTCGTGTTATCAGGTGTATTTGTATAGTATTATTTTCCGTAGCACTATGGAACATTTCTGTTTAAGACATAATTCCGTTATAGGCAGGTTCCATTTTTACAAGTTCTGTGTCTTTATATAAATATAGTTATTTATGTCATATGAATAGAATACAACTTGTCAAAATAGTAATTGTCTATAACAGAATCCTGTCTTTAACGGAACCCTTACATGATGTCTTTTATTGCTGGTTAATAGGAAATCCCTAAACAGTCAATTTTAAAGGGATACATTCAATTGCAATTTTTTTTTTTTTTAAATATTGTTAATCATCTTAGAAGCCATTCAAAAGTCAACATATTTATCTTCGTAAAAGTTTGTATTTGGTTCCTTGTTTCTATGAATTTTTATTTCAAAAGACATATTTTGTGGTTCTCTCGCAGAAAATATATATTAATATTTTTATATTTATCAAATAAAATTCTTTTTACATATAATACTGCGCTGTTTGTGTGAATTATTTGTTCTGAACATTAAAATAAATTATGATTTAAATTAATGATCTAAAAATAAGGCAAATAAAATAATTTTATTTATAAAATATGAAAAAAATATATAAATCAAAGATTAAAATAAATTGCAATGTTTTTCAAAGATATTACAAGGCTTTAATAAATTATTTTAAAAGTTACTTCAGATTTAGTAAAGGTTCTGTTGAGCATTTATATATATATTATGAAATTAGATCTATTTTAATTCACGTATATCGTAATTTCTTTTGAATAATCCATTAATTTTATTATATAAGTGAAGAACATCTAATTTTTCTACATAAAAGGAATCTGTAGAGGTTTTGTAATTGTATACAAGGTGTCTTTCAGTGGCGTAACCAGGATTTCGTTGGGGAGGGGGGGGGGTGTCCAGAATTTTTCTTCAGGTTATATATATAGTAAAACCTGTCAAGATGAAATCGTAAATAATGCTGAAAAATTTCGTTTTACACAAATTTTCGTGTTATCAGGTGTATTTGTATAGTATTATTTTCCGTAGCACTATGGAACATTTCTGTTTAAGACATAATTCCGTTATAGGCAGGTTCCATTTTTACAAGTTCTGTGTCTTTATATAAATATAGTTATTTATGTCATATGAATAGAATACAACTTGTCAAAATAGTAATTGTCTATAACAGAATCCTGTCTTTAACGGAACCCTTACATGATGTCTTTTATTGCTGGTTAATAGGAAATCCCTAAACAGTCAATTTTAAAGGGATACATTCAATTGCAATTTTTTTTTTTTTAAATATTGTTAATCATCTTAGAAGCCATTCAAAAGTCAACATATTTATCTTCGTAAAAGTTTGTATTTGGTTCCTTGTTTCTATGAATTTTTATTTCAAAAGACATATTTTGTGGTTCTCTCGCAGAAAATATATATTAATATTTTTATATTTATCAAATAAAATTCTTTTTACATATAATACTGCGCTGTTTGTGTGAATTATTTGTTCTGAACATTAAAATAAATTATGATTTAAATTAATGATCTAAAAATAAGGCAAATAAAATAATTTTATTTATAAAATATGAAAAAAAATATATAAATCAAAGATTAAAATAAATTGCAATGTTTTTCAAAGATATTACAAGGCTTTAATAAATTATTTTAAAAGTTACTTCAGATTTAATAAAGATTCTGTTGAGCATTTATATATATATTATGAAATTAGATCTATTTTAATTCACGTATATCGTAATTTCTTTTGAATAATCCATTAATTTTATTATATAAGTGAAGAACATCTAATTTTTCTACATAAAAGGAATCTGTAGAGGTTTTGTAATTGTATACAAGGTGTCTTTCAGTGGCGTAACCAGGATTTCGTTGGGGAGGGGGGGGGTGTCCAGAATTTTTCTTCAGGTTATATATATAGTAAAACCTGTCAAGATGAAATCGTAAATAATGCTGAAAAATTTCGTTTTACACAAATTTTCGTGTTATCAGGTGTATTTGTATAGTATTATTTTCCGTAGCACTATGGAACATTTCTGTTTAAGACATAATTCCGTTATAGGCAGGTTCCATTTTTACAAGTTCTGTGTCTTTATATAAATATAGTTATTTATGTCATATGAATAGAATACAACTTGTCAAAATAGTAATTGTCTATAACAGAATCCTGTCTTTAACGGAACCCTTACATGATGTCTTTTATTGCTGGTTAATAGGAAATCCCTAAACAGTCAATTTTAAAGGGATACATTCAATTGCAATTTTTTTTTTTTAAATATTGTTAATCATCTTAGAAGCCATTCAAAAGTCAACATATTTATCTTCGTAAAAGTTTGTATTTGGTTCCTTGTTTCTATGAATTTTTATTTCAAAAGACATATTTTGTGGTTCTCTCGCAGAAAATATATATTAATATTTTTATATTTATCAAATAAAATTCTTTTTACAAATAATACTGCGCTGTTTGTGTGAATTATTTGTTCTGAACATTAAAATAAATTATGATTTAAATTAATGATCTAAAAATAAGGCAAATAAAATAATTTTATTTATAAAATATGAAAAAAAAAATATATAAATCAAAGATTAAAATAAATTGCAATGTTTTTCAAAGATATTACAAGGCTTTAATAAATTATTTTAAAAGTTACTTCAGATTTAGTAAAGGTTCTGTTGAGCATTTATATATATATTATGAAATTAGATCTATTTTAATTCACGTATATCGTAATTTCTTTTGAATAATCCATTAATTTTATTATATAAGTGAAGAACATCTAATTTTTCTACATAAAAGGAATCTGTAGAGGTTTTGTAATTGTATACAAGGTGTCTTTCAGTGGCGTAACCAGGATTTCGTTGGGGAGGGGGGGGGGGTGTCCAGAATTTTTCTTCAGGTTCTATATATAGTAAAACCTGTCAAGATGAAATCGTAAATAATGCTGAAAAATTTCGTTTTACACAAATTTTCGTGTTATCAGGTGTATTTTTATAGTATTATTTTCCGTAGCACTATGGAACATTTCTGTTTAAGACATAATTCCGTTATAGGCAGGTTCCATTTTTACAAGTTCTGTGTCTTTATATAAATATAGTTATTTATGTCATATGAATAGAATACAACTTGTCAAAATAGTAATTGTCTATAACAGAATCCTGTCTTTAACGGAACCCTTACATGATGTCTTTTATTGCTGGTTAATAGGAAATCCCTAAACAGTCAATTTTAAAGGGATACATTCAATTGCAATTTTTTTTTTTTTTTTAAATATTGTTAATCATCTTAGAAGCCATTCAAAAGTCAACATATTTATCTTCGTAAAAGTTTGTATTTGGTTCCTTGTTTCTATGAATTTTTATTTCAAAAGACATATTTTGTGGTTCTCTCGCAGAAAATATATATTAATATTTTTATATTTATCAAATAAAATTCTTTTTACATATAATACTGCGCTGTTTGTGTGAATTATTTGTTCTGAACATTAAAATAAATTATGATTTAAATTAATGATCTAAAAATAAGGCAAATAAAATAATTTTATTTATAAAATATGAAAAAAAATATATAAATCAAAGATTAAAATAAATTGCAATGTTTTTCAAAGATATTACAAGGCTTTAATAAATTATTTTAAAAGTTACTTCAGATTTAGTAAAGGTTCTGTTGAGCATTTATATATATATTATGAAATTAGATCTATTTTAATTCACGTATATCGTAATTTCTTTTGAATAATCCATTAATTTTATTATATAAGTGAAGAACATCTAATTTTTCTACATAAAAGGAATCTGTAGAGGTTTTGTAATTGTATACAAGGTGTCTTTCAGTGGCGTAACCAGGATTTCGTTGGGGAGGGGGGGGGTGTCCAGAATTTTTCTTCAGGTTATATATATAGTAAAACCTGTCAAGATGAAATCGTAAATAATGCTGAAAAATTTCGTTTTACACAAATTTTCGTGTTATCAGGTGTATTTGTATAGTATTATTTTCCGTAGCACTATGGAACATTTCTGTTTAAGACATAATTCCGTTATAGGCAGGTTCTATTTTTACAAGTTCTGTGTCTTTATATAAATATAGTTATTTATGTCATATGAATAGAATACAACTTGTCAAAATAGTAATTGTCTATAACAGAATCCTGTCTTTAACGGAACCCTTACATGATGTCTTTTATTGCTGGTTAATAGGAAATCCCTAAACAGTCAATTTTAAAGGGATACATTCAATTGCAATTTTTTTTTTTTTTTTAAATATTGTTAATCATCTTAGAAGCCATTCAAAAGTCAACATATTTATCTTCGTAAAAGTTTGTATTTGGTTCCTTGTTTCTATGAATTTTTATTTCAAAAGACATATTTTGTGGTTCTCTCGCAGAAAATATATATTAATATTTTTATATTTATCAAATAAAATTCTTTTTACATATAATACTGCGCTGTTTGTGTGAATTATTTGTTCTGAACATTAAAATAAATTATGATTTAAATTAATGATCTAAAAATAAGGCAAATAAAATAATTTTATTTATAAAATATGAAAAAAAAATATATAAATCAAAGATTAAAATAAATTGCAATGTTTTTCAAAGATATTACAAGGCTTTAATAAATTATTTTAAAAGTTACTTCAGATTTAGTAAAGGTTCTGTTGAGCATTTATATATATATTATGAAATTAGATCTATTTTAATTCACGTATATCGTAATTTCTTTTGAATAATCCATTAATTTTATTATATAAGTGAAGAACATCTAATTTTTCTACATAAAAGGAATCTGTAGAGGTTTTGTAATTGTATACAAGGTGTCTTTCAGTGGCGTAACCAGGATTTCGTTGGGGAGGGGGGGGGGTGTCCAGAATTTTTCTTCAGGTTATATATATAGTAAAACCTGTCAAGATGAAATCGTAAATAATGCTGAAAAATTTCGTTTTACACAAATTTTCGTGTTATCAGGTGTATTTGTATAGTATTATTTTCCGTAGCACTATGGAACATTTCTGTTTAAGACATAATTCCGTTATAGGCAGGTTCCATTTTTACAAGTTCTGTGTCTTTATATAAATATAGTTATTTATGTCATATGAATAGAATACAACTTGTCAAAATATTAATTGTCTATAACAGAATCCTGTCTTTAACGGAACCCTTACATGATGTCTTTTATTGCTGGTTAATAGGAAATCCCTAAACAGTCAATTTTAAAGGGATACATTCAATTGCAATTTTTTTTTTTTTAAATATTGTTAATCATCTTAGAAGCCATTCAAAAGTCAACATATTTATCTTCGTAAAAGTTTGTATTTGGTTCCTTGTTTCTATGAATTTTTATTTCAAAAGACATATTTTGTGGTTCTCTCGCAGAAAATATATATTAATATTTTTATATTTATCAAATAAAATTCTTTTTACATATAATACTGCGCTGTTTGTGTGAATTATTTGTTCTGAACATTAAAATAAATTATGATTTAAATTAATGATCTAAAAATAAGGCAAATAAAATAATTTTATTTATAAAATATGAAAAAAAAAATATATAAATCAAAGATTAAAATAAATTGCAATGTTTTTCAAAGATATTACAAGGCTTTAATAAATTATTTTAAAAGTTACTTCAGATTTAGTAAAGGTTCTGTTGAGCATTTATATATATATTATGAAATTAGATCTATTTTAATTCACGTATATCGTAATTTCTTTTGAATAATCCATTAATTTTATTATATAAGTGAAGAACATCTAATTTTTCTACATAAAAGGAATCTGTAGAGGTTTTGTAATTGTATACAAGGTGTCTTTCAGTGGCGTAACCAGGATTTCGTTGGGGAGGGGGGGGGGGTGTCCAGAATTTTTCTTCAGGTTATATATATAGTAAAACCTGTCAAGATGAAATCGTAAATAATGCTGAAAAATTTCGTTTTACACAAATTTTCGTGTTATCAGGTGTATTTGTATAGTATTATTTTCCGTAGCACTATGGAACATTTCTGTTTAAGACATAATTCCGTTATAGGCAGGTTCCATTTTTACAAGTTCTGTGTCTTTATATAAATATAGTTATTTATGTCATATGAATAGAATACAACTTGTCAAAATATTAATTGTCTATAACAGAATCCTGTCTTTAACGGAACCCTTACATGATGTCTTTTATTGCTGGTTAATAGGAAATCCCTAAACAGTCAATTTTAAAGGGATACATTCAATTGCAATTTTTTTTTTTTTTAAATATTGTTAATCATCTTAGAAGCCATTCAAAAGTCAACATATTTATCTTCGTAAAAGTTTGTATTTGGTTCCTTGTTTCTATGAATTTTTATTTCAAAAGACATATTTTGTGGTTCTCTCGCAGAAAATAATATTCATTATTCTTTTACTGAAAAAAAAGGGGGGGGGGGAGGACAACTTGAAATTTAAACTTTTTTCACAACATTTTTTCAATTGGATATATTCCTATAAAAAGGACAGCTTATTATTTGGTAGGGATTAATTAAGAATGAAAGAGATATAGCACACCTTCTATTTTTATCAATTTTCTTTCTATATTTATATGAACTGAGAATCGATTATCTTTAATGATTTGCCAAACACAGTGGAGCACTATATATGTTTTTCAGAAACTGTCTTAAAAATATGCAACCACAACACAATGTATCCATGCTTCAAAAGTGCCATAACTCCGGAAATTAAATTTTTCAGAAAATTCTGTTATCTTTTAGCTGTATTTTCAGTGCACTATCTGGCACTGTAGGTGAATGTTAGTGGCATGAAAAGAAAGCCGGATGGCAGCCATAACTCAAAAATCACAATTTTTGAGTTGTGGCACTTTTGAAGAAAGGGTCCGATATATTTAATAATGAAAGTAAATACACAGATCTGATACATAAGATTTCACTCTAATAAAATAATTTTATATAATATTGCTTAATATTTTAACATTATTAAATATCTGCACGATGGAGATTATTGAAGATAATTTTAAATTTCACATGCACACAAATAAATAAATAAACATATAACAAGTGCTCCATTGAATAATCAATTTCAGAATTTCATTTATTTTCTCCCTGTAACAAATACATCATACAATATAAATTCCAAATAACACGCAAAGAAAATTGACAGTTAAAATTCTTTATTTATTTTGATGAAAGAAAAAAATATTTACACTATGTTGATTTAAAATTTCAATAATAAGCAGAATTTCTCAGAAAGGGGTATAGAAACTAAAATATATAACAAAGGCTGTGAATGCTTCTTTTTATTTCTAAATGAGAAAAGCAAAATATATCAATACTATTTACTGATTATTTTTTTTTCATATGCTTTAATGTTATGAAATCTATTTAGTGCAAAACAAGGTTGTGCAGAAAAACTGTGGGCTGTGGTAGTAATTTGAATTTGGGCCCCCTCCCACCACATCATAATACAATGAAACATGCACAGAAACAATCAGTAAAAATATAGTTGTTTCCATCTTAGGAAGTTTAATTGCATAATATACTTTTTGACAGGATGATGAAATTTTTCTGTTTGAACCAGGATTCCGTTACAAACAGGTAAATATAAAAATAGCAATTTTTGACATTTCATTTTTATTATTTGTTAGATATTTTAACTAAATTTTTTTTAGGTAAATAAGTACGATTATATTTTTTTTATGCTTTATTTTAAAAACGAGGGCTGAAGCCAGACCCCAGTAATTTGTACCAGCTCTACCTCCCTCTGTACGAGCCTGCAAAACAAACACTATATAATAACGAAGTACATTCGGTTTTATTTTTAATATATATTTATTATTTTGACTGTACGTTTACTACTAATAGTAGCTTTTGTAAACATTTTTCACCTGTCATATAGAATCTTGTAAAAAACTCAGAATTTCAAACTTTTAAAATAAGAACAATTGTAAAAATAAGGTAAGCTTCTAGTTTTTTTTTCTTTTTCCCCTTGTTTAATGAAGTTATACCATTAAAGAGAAAAGTACTAAATCTAGTTCAAGAATTTAAGTGTTAGGCAATTTGGTGATGAAATGTCAAAAAGTGCAATAGGTAAATATCTGTTAGAGAAGGGAGAGAGACAAAAAAAAAAAAAAAAAAAAAAAAAAAAAACATGGTTCAACAAATCATTTTTTTTTTCTCATAATATCAATGCATTCTAATTTTTTATGAAACTTTTATACATTATGTCAGTCATTTATGATTATTTATATACTTTTTCTGTTTAAATGAAAGAAAATCTGTTCATTAACAAATTTCCAAAAATTACTGGTGTTTATTATGCTTTATCTATAACAGTAGTAGTTGTGTAACAAATAGTGATATGGCCACATAGCCGAATATTAATTCATAAATTTTATATAGCAATATATTCATACAGTTCTAGAGATAAATGGGATTTTATTCAGCTATTTTGAAATTGTCTTTTATAATTTTCATTCTGTTTGATAATATTTTATTTCTAGTTTTTATGTATCAAACAAATACATTTCCTGAAAAATATTCCCTTACCTTTTTTCTAGCTTCATAAACTTTTATTTTTTATTAAACCAAAACCAATTTATCTTAGAAACAACCCCTTTCCCTTACATTTTTTCTTGCTCAACCATTTCACAAACTATAATCTTTGATACTATTCGAAATTTCTTGTTTACAACAAGAAAACAACAATTTCTACTTCTTTAATGTGTAATACTTAAGCATAATTAAATCATTTTTATAATGTATATAAAATTCAAATTAATAAATGTATTTGAAATTTTTAAATAACTTCGTGTATTGCATGTATAGAAAATTCAAATTATTACTACATTTATATTTAATATTTGAAATAAAATTGTATTATAAATTTAATAAACATTTAAATTTCCTTAATGTACAACACATAAATAAAAATTTATAGTTATGTTATTTAAAATATACAAAATGATATTATTTATTATAAATGATTTTATTTTAGTATTCGGCTGAGCTAGGGTGGAGAAATTATTCTAATTTCTCTTTTCTTTTTTTTACTTTGCTTAAAAAACTCATGAAAAATATATTCAAATGTGAAAAAATTTGAAGGATGCAGCACTCTGCCCTTTTTTATCATATTATCATGTTTTTTATCATATGCTCTAATGTTATGAATTCTATTTAGTACAAAACAGGGGCGTGCAGAAAGACTGCTAGCCTGGGTAGTAATTCGAATATGGGCCGCCTCCCACCACATCATAATACAATGAGACATGCTAAGACGAAACACAATCAATAAAAATATAGTTGTTGTTGTAGTATCTTAGGAAATTTAATTGCATAATATACTTTTTGGCAGGATCATGAAAATTTCTGTTTGAACCAGGATTCTGTTGCAAACAGGTATATATAAAAATAGCAATTTTATTTTTATTATTTGTTGGATATTGTAACTAACAAGGGTCAGAGCCAGATCCTCTAGTAGGGCTGGGTCCCAGTAATTTGTACCAGCTCTACCCCCTCAGTACGAGCCTGCAAAACAATAATTACTACATAATAACAAAGTACATTCAGTTTAAATTTTAATATATATTTATTATTTTGACTGTTTATTTTTTATTAATAGTAACTTTTGTAAACATTTTTAACTTGCCATTCAAATCTAAAAAAAAAAAAAAAGTTTCATAAAGTTCAAATGTGAAAAATAAAACATTATATATATGTAATATGAAGTACACAGATATTTCTCCTAAGATTAATACTAATATTTTTTTAGCCAGTCCTCTCAAAGTGAAACTAAATAAGTAAAAATAAAACACACTGCACTTAAATTTTGCTGCATTATTACTTCTACTATTTGTAGACTTGCTTTTTTTTTTGTGAAATTGTGAACTATCACACATTATATAGATGACCGAAAACCTCTGCAATCTGGATTGTCTCTTAATCCACCACGTCTTCTTACAGATGAGAATGTATTCTCAACTGCAAAATCATTAAAATTAGGAGTAGGAAATTTCCAGAAAATCAACAATGATTTTTTTTTTTTTATCAACTAGCAAAACACAGTACATGACGTTGTTCTGGTGGGCTTCGATGAACAGTATTTAAAAATGCCAATGGGTTCCATCTAATAATTAAATATTATCTAAAGAGGCGCTGAAGCTAAGCTCCAACGAGCTTTGGTGAAATTTAACACTGTGTCAAACTAAAATGTTAATCAGTAAGACTATTTTATAAACAGGAACAAAATGTAGAGAGTAAACGTAAAACTACAACGAGTAAAAATGGCTGATACAGTTGCAATTAATTCTGATATTCATCGTTAGCATTCAGACAGAAAACGCATGCTTTTACATGTGTGGCGTGCTGTATAAGCACTTTGATAAGGAAGAATGCAAAGAAACATAATTTTGGGCTTTTTTTTGTTGTTGTTGTTGTTCCTTTGGATTCAGGAGCACAGCAGCTACGAAGTACAGTGAATTCCAATCACTTTTTAAATATTTATTAAAAACGAAGAAGTACCAGAGCTGAGATTTGGTTTAAATTAAGCACTGCCTATATGTATTCTAATCCTTAGTATCTTCCTTTTAAGATGGTGCTATATCTGTCCATGAAGCTGTTGTACTTTGCTGTTATTCATCAGGTTATTCTGAAAAAATTTTAAGATACGACACACATTGTAGAAAAAGAGATTTTTCTTATTACGTTAAAAAAAATAGCTGTTCAACTCGTAACTCCAAGATTTCTGTATAATGATTGATTTAAAAGCCCTGCAATATAAAAAAGAAAAAAATAAATAAATATGCATTTAACTACAAAACTGCAGAACAATCAATAAAATGAAATTAAAATTATTCTGAGAAAGAGTGTTTTGAACATAAGTTTTGCAAGTCATTGTTTTTTAATCCCACTTTTCATAATATGTAACATCCTGCAATTGGTAATTTCATGATGCAGGCTTGCCAACCTTTAAATGTGAGAAATCGTAGCACACAAAATTATGGATGTTGGTTGGTTTTTATGCTGCTACTCAAATGAATGTATATGTATATGCAGCATTCGAAATCCTTGGTGGCCCGCTGGTTCAAGACCACTGAAAATTCAATCCGACCACTAAATTAAAAAATTTAGGGGTCCACAGGACCAGTAACTGTTTTCCCTCTCTGACTAAACGTAAATTTTCCCGTCCCTGAGAAAGCTGCAATCAAACACAAACCACAGAATTTTATTTTATTAAAAAAAAATAATAATAAATAAATAAATAAAAATTCATTAACACTTAGTCAGTTGAAATAAATAATCGGAAATAAAATACATAAATTAATAATTTTATAGTTTTTGCTTATGCACTGTTTAATTTTTAGCAAATTATAATTTAAAATTTTATTATGAAAATGTTCTAACCACATTTTGCACTTACAAAACAAACAACTACAAAGGTTCAAAGCATATTTAATACAGTAATAACTGACTAGCTTATTTACTTTATCCTAAGTATATGTGATCAAAATTAACATATGAGCATAAAGAAAAGGCAAGGAAAAATTAATATTATATAAATAAAGCATATTTATATGATCATTTTGAAACTTTTTTGCAACTTTGAATAACATTCGTAATCTTTAATTTTAAATTTTAACTTAATTGTTTACATATCAAATACATGTGGGAATTATGAATCATTGCACATTAAAGTTCTTATTTATTTCTTAGTTTCTGCCTGCTGGTTTTAACCGGTTACAACCACTAGTTTTAACCACTCTGGCAGAAACTTGCCAACCCTGATGGGGGGGGGGGGGGGGACTTAAAGGGTTAAAAGTACTTAATAGAATTTTATGTAGTGGACCAGTGACAATGTCTGCGGACCAGTAAACTCTGATGTTTACTGCTTTTCAATGCTACCGATGTGTATATGCACAAGCACACAAAATTAGAGACTCTTGTTTTCATACAGATATACATATAAATACTTTTTCATACTGTATATTTTAATGTATTTGTGTTTTTTTTGCAGAAAATTGTAATTTTAGACTACTTTTTACAGAATCTGAGTTTTTAGCTCGAAATCATAGAAATTACGATTTTTTTTTCATAGCAGTTGGCAGGTCTGATAATGTTAGAGTATGTATATTTTAAAGCAAGTAACGTTTTCCAAAAATTCAGAAAATCTAACTTAGGTTACAACACTGGTTTTAGAATTCACATAGAATCCAGCAGTTTTGTTTTCTTAACATTATTCAGAAAGTGAGATGTTTAAAACATTAATTTAAAAAAAATTAAGTTTTTTTACTTACACTGTATATGAATAAGCTGTCTTGAATTTTTGTAGGTTGCTGGATAAAGTTCCTCGTCCCTAATGTATTTTGGAACACTATATACTTCTATAGTAGGGATGACAAGTTCACCTGTATGGCCATAAGCTAGTTGCGCCAATATAAGCTCACTGACGATGATGTTCCTGAAAAATAAATATAGTAAACATTAACTTCTAATAACCTAGAAAAAAAGTTTTAAGTAAATAAAAATAAAAGAACAAAAATTTTAAAATGTCACATTCTCTCCCCCCCCCCCTCCAAATTATTTAAAAAAGATGAATTAAATTTACAAAATAAGTTCTCATACTCAAACAAAGAGGTTAAAATTGGAAAAGACTTACTCATGAAAATTATTATAAATACTTGAATTTTTTTTTTTTTTAAGAAAAGCAACTCTGATACTAAAATAACAACAAATCAAAGAAACCTAAATGTCAAGTTACGATTATATTTGTGAATGAAATAAACAGCAAAATCCATATTTTTTTTCTTTACTTTTATGTAGTAAACACAGAAAGTTTTTTAGTCTGAAACCAAAGTGAAATTGGATCTTTATCAGAATTTTGGACAAAAATGAAACTATTTCAGAAGAAAAATGTAAGCTATTAATGTGTGCATACATATATAGATGCAAGATATTATTCACAAATACACATACCTGTCTATTTACTAAAATGCACTATACCATTTGAAAAATGGAGCTTAAATCAGATACAGTAGACTCCCTCAAATCTGCACATCATTGCAGATGTAAACAATGAAACTTACAATTAAGATATAGGTGAAAAATTCAAGGTTTTTAAAATTTTTATATCATTCTGCACCTGTACACATTTTAATATATAATTCGGGTCAACATGACTGAACTCATGCTTTCTCATTGATAAAGTATAAATTTATTTATAAAAAAAATTCAAGATAGCACTGATATCAGAGGTGATGCCGATTTTTTTTAACCTAATACATTTATGTATTAATCAAGCTTTCTTGCTTATTAAAAGCCTTCTGGCTAAACATGAAATAAAACTTTGTTATTTAAAGTTTTTGATGCAAATTAACATACTTTCATGAGAAGAGTTTCACTGAATAATTCATGAAAAATTTCACACATTGTCATCTATATTTAGTTATGCATCAATTGTTAACTTGAAATTTACTTTTAATATTTTAATCCTTTTTAAAATGTTCTTAAATTTTATTATTTTTTACATTTTTATTACATTTACATTTTATTACATTTTACTTTATTGTAAGCATTCATTATACTTTCCAGTGCATTATTAAATTCAAATTACCAGGGATGGGGAATTTCTAGAAAATCTTACCAGCCAGTAAACTGCAACGTACAGTTGAAAAGTTTTATGACAAAATCACACAACTCAAAAATAGTTGGTTACTATTGCTATAATGCATTGTCATATTTTTCCCCCTATAAAATTAAGAAATATAAACAAGAGATGATAGTAGTTTTCAGCATATCTCTGTAGTTTGCAATTTTTAAAGACTACCTAAAAATTCACTCGCCCTGTCAGAAAATTCACTCACCAGTGGCGAGTAAAATGATGCATTTCCCCACCCCTGCAAATTACTGTTTAAAAAATGTAAATAAAACAGTGACCAGAAATCCTCAAAATTCTAAAAGCTGCACAAACTCAGGATTTAAGCTATGCAGATTTGAGGGAGTCAACTGTATGTGTAAAAGAGTTAATAGACTATTTTGATGCAAAGAACAAATTAAAGAAAAAAAAGAGAAAATTTTTGTTTGATCAAAAATGAAAATGACATCGATAAATCCCCCTCCCCCAAGAGATATTAACCCAACTTGCAGGAATCTACACTTAGCCTGAAATCGAACCGAACTGCAAACAGATAACCTCATAATTTGGTTGTTATAGGTTCTAACCTTCATCAAATCAGAGAAATATTTCATTTAGTTTTAAATAAAAATTCATGTTTTAAGTTTGTGGGGAAAAAAATTAAATAAAAGACCTTTTCAACGTTAGTGAAGATAGAATAGAATAGATTACAAATTAAAATTGAGAATGCTTTCAGCAAAATGTTACAAATGCAGCACAGTAACACCCAGAAGGGAAAAAAAAGGGTATTTTAACTGATTTTATACAATAAAAGACAAAATTTAGATGTTAAAGAATAATTAGAAAACTTAATTACGTATTGCAGCAAAATTACTAGGAGATGATATGACAAACAAAAATGATATGATTGGCAATGAGATGAAAAATTGTGGTAATGTGCATATATGTCTATTAAATATGCAATTTTTCACACTGCTAACAAGGCGTATAACCAACAGAGTGAAAAATGTCCAACTAATGAAAGAAACAGAATATTTATAGGTAAATGGTCTTTTAATAAAAGTTTCAAGTGCACGTTTTGGATTTTAACAATTTTAATAGCAAATTTGTGATGGTGGTGGGAGAGGGGGGGGGGGTAAGAGCATATCTGCAGACAATATTTTGAGTTTTTAAATGCATTACATTTTTTTTTCAAAAATTTGAATTATAATCTTATATAATTTCAGTAATTATTATAATAATTACAACGATACCTACAAATTTCCTCTGTATTATGTGTGATAATAAAAGTTGGATCTTTTTTTTTTTTTTTTTTTTTTAACTATAAACAAGCATGGGTCAATCCAGGCAAAATTTGGGCACACTTCACAAAATTCCATTTCATATACCATATTTTATGGAAGAAATGCCGCACCCGTTGTAAACGCTGCATCCATCGGAACGCTACTTTTGTCGACAGCGTCACATTGACCTAACTTTAATCAAAGTTATCTGAGCAGTGTAGGATGCCTCGTTTTTAATATCTTAAGATGTCTGAAGTTTTATTTAAAATATTGAAATCCGATTTTAAATATTTTTATGAATTTTTAATTTTTTAATTAAGGAAACTCAGTTGGTATTTAAAAAAATCGTAAATGCCGCACATGGCGTAAACGCTGCACTTGGAAAAAAATTAACTTTTAAACTCGTAAACGCCGCGGCGTTTCTTCCATAAAATACGGTACTAAACATTATTGTTATTTTGTTACATTTTAAAATGTATAATTAGTAAACAAAACAAGTTCATCCAAAAGAAAAACTTTAATAGAAGGGCTTAAAGAAGTTATTATCAATTAACAATTGCTCCCAAAAATATCTTTTATACTTTTCACAAAATGGGTCCCAAGAAAAAATCCTGCATCGACCACTGACAAGAATGGGGAATTTTCAGTGCAGTTGAAAATTAGTATGAAAAAATTTGTGCAGCAGCAGAAACAGTTAAATATTATTACTACAACACAGTCTCACATTTTTCTTTCTATTTAACTAAGAAATACATAACATTTAGTAACAGGGTTGGAAATTAGGAACTTTAAGTGCAATTTTTTTTCTAGGTATCAAACTACATTTCATGCTTTCAATTTTATAAATCATATTTTCTCTTTTTTTTTTTTCGCAACCTTGTTAACAATAATATTATTTCTATTTTTATGCATTAAAGTGTTTAATATGTACAGCCCACCCCCTGCCTTTACCTCTGTGTTAATCACTAAAACAAAATAAAAATTGGCTTTCAATAAAAGTATGAAATTTGATAAAACAACAATATTTGGATTCTAGAAAAATGTTAGCTTATTCTTTTTCTAAAGCATACAAAACAAATTATCAAGCAATATGTCCATTGAAAGAAAATATGAACTTTTAGATACAACCAGGGATAAGCCTAGTTTTTAAAAAATCCTGCGACTGACAATAGAGAATTAAAAAAATAAATAAAAGAACCTTTGGATAAAAATCATGGTGCGGCATTTAAAAATATTCCCAAATCCATTTATTTTGAGGGGGGGGGGGGCGGTAGCACTAAAATTTTAAAACATTCTTGATACAGTATCTTATTTTATCAAAAACAAGTACTCTTGAAGTGAATGTGGCAGGCCCATTAGTAAAATAGTGCTATTAGTTAAATTATGCTAAGGTGCCAACGATAGCGTTTGTAAACAAAAATTAAAGTGAAAGAAAACTAGGCGTCAAATTTGACGACTATGCATAATTTTGTGGTCGTGAAATCCAATAATTTAGTTGCATTTGACGAATAACGACAGCTAATTTCTAACCATGTATTAGTACCATGCGATAGAAAATGCATTATCAATAAAATTTTATACACAGAAAAAAAAAAATTAACTTGAGATTTATGGTACGACAGTCATTTTAACGATAATATAAAGTAAAAATTTTTTAAAAATCTGCCAACACTGAATCTATATAAAAATATTTCATACATTATAGAACTTGAAAAATAAGAACAAAAATAACACATGAAAATAAATCACAACTTACCGAACTTTGACGTCTTGTTCTTGCAAACAATATCACCGTATCTTCTTAACATTTTGTAGAATTTCAATGATCTTCAAAAAATATTTTAATAATAATAAATACGAAGAAATATTCGAAAAGGGAACGCAGAACATTTGCACACGTGAGAATAATGACAACATCAAAAGATGAAGACGCCAAGCAGAATAGGGTTACAGTAAACAGAAATCACGATGATAAAAATCGCCAACGCGATGATTTTGTTTGTATTTTATCCGCTGGGGCACTATTTTGAGGCGAAGTTGCGGCTCTGTATAAAATCTCCTTACTCTGTGCTCTGGACGTCAAAGCACAATTTATAGGCATTGCGATTACAGTGCCATCTGTTAACGGTTTTTGCAACTAAATTTTGAAACGTCTGTATAACATTTTTACAGCTTAGCTAATAAACAAACCGTGTACCGCATAATTCTATTGATCTTTGTTTTTGAGATATTTAATTTTGAAATCAGGGTCTTTATTCGCTGGACACCCTGTATGTATAATATTTGTTTCCAATTCTTACCACAACCTGTAGATATATAGAATTGAAACTGAAAAACTTTAGTGCGACAAAATAAATTATTCAACCGCTTAAATTTTAAGGCAATTTCAAATATAGCTTGAAAAAAGAAAATGTTTATTCTTGAATTAAAAGACGTGTGTCGATTAAAGGAAAGTAAAAAAAAAAAAAAAGTTGTAAGTAAGATTTTTTTTTTGTTGTTGTTTCATAAGATTTGCAACAACTTTTCTATGACTTTAAACAGAAAGTTTAGCTTAAGACGGGACTGTTGTACCTCTTACCCAGAGCGTCGACTTACCAAAAAGTTTTGTTTAAAAAAATCAGTTAGATATTACTGTTCCTTTTCGAAAGCTGCGCCTAGCACTCTAAGACGCACGGTGGGTGATTTACCGATTCTAGCTGGCCAAAAGTAGATTTTTAAAAGTTTATCCTAGCATAATTTATTTTTTGCCTGTTATAGCTCAATAGTTAGGGCGTTGTACCCTGCTATTCGTTTTGATATAAATATATTTGTGTGGTCCATAGACTAGCGCAAAATAGGTGCTTCTTAATTGGGAATGAATCAATTAATTTGAGTATAGATCTTTAATCTGTGGCTAGCAGCGGAATAAAATATACTGCTCGATTATAGGCGCTTCCAAACAAAATATGGACTTTATTTTATCGGCTATATGCGCATAAAGTTTGCACATATCAGCTGTTATTTCATATTTAATGTCGCAAGAAACTCTGTATTTTTTTTTACAATTTTTCCGTTTTAATATAGAAAAAATTATATGATAAAGCACGATTAAGCTCAATTTTTGATATGATTAAATAGTTTAGATTATTACCTTTTCGTTCCAATTTAATTTGTCTGCCCATAGGTGCCCTCCCAGTTTTTAGAATTGTTTTTAGCTTATTAAGTCTAAATAATTTTTTTGGAAATTTTAGTTCAAGTATCATTTTCTTTTTATCAAAGACAGCATTATTTAAGTTAGTCGCATAAATAAACTTTTACACCATTATGCAACGGCAACAAGATTTAAAATTTAACGAAAATGTGAATTCAGTTGAAAATATTTTGTTTATAGAGGAAAATTATAATGAAGTGCTTTTCATTCCATATTACTGATTTATTTTGTGTGTCCCACATGAAGTTTTGCAAGAGCGAAAAGTTTCAATTTATGACCAAAATTGGACAAAAGTTGCCAATTGTATGTAGATATCTCAGGACAAACTGATTTAAAATATATTACTTGACTGCAAATTGCGAGTGGTTACAAAATTGATCCAGGCAAATTCTGCAAATTCAGATTTGATACAATGCAAAAAATAATGTAGGCATTTTCTCTAGATATCTTATGATTCATATTCTTTACATAAGGTTTCTCTGTGCAGAGATAAATATAAATATACAACAGACTATAACACAGCAATTTTCATTAAACTGTCGAACGTTTGCTCTTTATCTTAAATTATAGAAAACGAAATTTTAGGATTTATTATAATAATACAAAAATAGTTTTATTACTTTAACTTCCGTACCGTTAAGAAAGTATCATTAAAATTATCAAGAAGAACGTAAAATCATGATTCCATTCAATTTCAAAAGAAAATAGTTCGCTTATTTTGTATTTCACTAAAAAATAGTTTTCAATGATTTTGAAAGCTTTAATAGAAATATGTTTACTATTTATATATTTATCGTCTGCATAGAAAAAAAAGAAACAACTTAATTCTTGTTTCTTATGCTATCAATTATCAAACAAATCGCAATCTGATATAATTCTAATATGTAATAATAATTCTAACATCAGGGAGTAACAATGTACATTTACTCCCTGATAAAGTGGGCGGAAAAATTGTAGCGCCCTATTTGGCGACTTAACTCACTTTTGGCGTGAAATAAACAAATAAAAATGTAAGAATAAAAAATTAAAAGTATAAAAAAGTATATAAAATATTAATTTAACAGAGAAATTTTATCGGTTCTCTAACTTTTATGTATAGGACTACAAAATGCACCAGGTCATGCTAGGTTCGAGCATCACCAAAAATGGTTCTCTTGTCAGATAGTAAAAATATACTTTCCTTAGTGTAATCCTTCTTGAATCCTTAGTGTATCCTATCCTTAGTGTAATATCCCATTACACAAAGAAGTAAAACAGAAAAAGCCCCATTCTTTTGTTATTAAAACTGACCGAGTAACAGCTGCTTAAAGTTGAAGCAACTTTTTTGCTGCGAATTAGTGATCATTCACAAATTTGCTAGAAATGTAAATAATTGTCAGATATAAAAAAAAATAATAGTTGAGAGTAACATTTTCGTTACAATATAAATTTGGAATCTATTTTCATTCTGAAATGGTAAAGAAAATTATACAATTCATACAAGTTAAAAATTAACAATGTTTTTGGTAAATTAATTGATGAACAGCCACAGTCGCAATTCTTAACAAAATGATACGTATTTTAAAATGATATTAAATTATCTAATCTAAAATTTAAATAATAAAAATTAAAGTTATTTTAAAACTTGATCGAAGTGATTCCCTTCGATTGCATTGCAGAAATGTACACGCTAAATAAACCTTTCTAATACTTTGCTTACGATCCCTTGAAACATGACCCTACTCATCTGTTTTCAGATGCAGAAAATTGGTATAAGTTATACAATTCAAAGTTTCATAACTCGCTCACTTTCAGTGTTAGGACTTATTTTTGTCTTATTTATTAGTTTAATAGGAATTTTTTTCTAAATATCACTTATAGAACCGTGGATCCGTATAAAAATTTAAATTTCGTTTCTTTTTACCCGACTGCCAAGAAGGGTTATGTGTTTCACGCGTATCTGGGTATGTGTATTTTTTTATACCCTCGAAACATCTCAACGGCGTGATGGGTTTTAATGAATGAGGTCTCTATCGATTCGTCTTAAACGTCCGATGGTTATAGGTTAAGTTTTGTTTTTATAAATTCAAAATGGCGGCCGTAAAATACAAAATGGCGGTAGAGACGAAAAAAAAAATTACGCACCCTATTGAGTGGCATGTCATTGGATAGGTCTTTCAAAATGAAGACGGTGTTTCATTGACTATTTTACAGTCAGAAGCTCCGTTTAAATATTATACAACCTGGATGCTGTGTAGGTCCTTTAGCTTTACTGCAACCCTAACCATCATAGATATCTATAGGCCTCATCAAAACAGTCTTTATAGATAGGAATTAACAATTAAACACAACTTAAAAATCATCAGTATAAGTAAATAAAAAAATAGGTAAGTAATATAAAAAATAGTTTCACATTGGTGAGAAATAATTAATTAGTTTGCGTTTTACGCAGTCGGTTTTTTTGATTTTTAAATTTATTAAGAGATGTTTTACTTGATCAAAACGATTTTTAAAATAATTTTTTATCTCATTTAAAACATTTTTGTTATTGGAATTGTATGTCTATGAGTGTATTTTTACGTTTAGAAATTAGCCATTGGACACCGTATATATTGATCTTTCAAGAAATGTATTAAAATTTAATATGTTGCTTTATTTTTTTAAAGATTTAAAATCCATCTCACTCAAAAAGATAGCTTTTATTAATATCTCTAAAATTTGGAGTTTAAACTAACACAGTTTAAACACAAACAAAGCTTTAAACAATGAAAATATTTTAACATAAAAGTTACGCAATAGAATTGTTTTGAAAATCTCATGTAAACAGCTATATAAAAGTGAATAGTTTTAAAATAAGCTTATCTGTATTTTCCCATTTTCAAACTTTTTACCCGGTTCAATTCCAGACAATAGATATTTTAAATCGCTCTGAAATAAAACATTTGATTTTTCTCTTCATAGTAATAAAAATAGTGATACATTTCCCTGGTTTTTGACAATGGTCATAGAAGCATTTTTCTCTATTCGGTACAGTTTCATAAACGTGTTCAGTGCCGATTACAATGTTATAAATATTATTTTAGAAGAGTAAGATATATTTGCGTATTATTTTCAGAGAAAGTTCTCTTTTAAGAGCAAAAATATTTCCAATATACAGGGTGACCAAAAAGAATGCCCCAGTTATAAATTTTAATAATATCAACTGTAAGCGTTGTAAAGTGCTGATTCAAGGTCACAAAAAGAGAGGAACTCAAGCAGTTTTAGATAAGTGCATGCGCGAGTACTGCTTTGTTATTGACTCGTTTTCAGAGCCACATACGCAAAATGGCGACTCCTGAGAGTAAAACGTTATTGCTGGGCTGAAGATTTAAACACAGTTAGAGCCATGCGATTTGTTTTCCTTTGGAGTAAGATGTATTTGCGTATTATTTTCAGAGGAAGTTCTCTTTTAAGAGTAAATATATTTCCAATATATAGGGTGACCAAAAAGAATGTCCCAGTTATAAATTTTAATAATATCAACTGTAAGCGTTGTAAATTGTTGGTTCAAGGTCACAAATAGAGAGGAACTCAAGCAGTTTTAGATAAGTGCATGCGCGATTACTGTTTTGTTATTTATTCGCTTGCAGTGCCACATACGCAATAATGGCGATTCCTGGGTGTAAAGCGTTATTGCTGGCTGAAAATTTAAAATACGATATTTCCTTTGGGGATTTATAAAAGGTCCTGTCTACCCACATAGCATTTTTAGTTTGCAGAATATTTGCAACAGTTTTACTTTGAAAACCTGCAAAGTTGCAGTAAGCTCAGCATAACAAGACTGAACGTTCCTAACAAGACTGCAGCAAGATAACGCAAACGCCTAAGTCACCACACTTTGAACTTGCAGCTAGCTTGTCGTGCAAGTTAAATTCATGCTGTATCAAATTTATTGCAAATTAACGGCAAACAAGTAATCATAAATACTGCGAAGTGGTAATCTTTCCATGCCACACTATCTGTTTACAACTGTTACACTATAAGTTTAACCCCTTCGAAGGGGTCCATAGACCTGATTAGGTCTATTGATGTGAACGCACAGTCAGAAGGTGCAGGCATCGTTTTTATCACCATAAACAAGTTAAGGTAATATTTGTACTTTTCAATTCGAGAATTTTTTTTTTTTTTTTTTTTTTTTTTTTTTTTTGGTATTTGATAAGTATAGCGTTTAGAAAAAGCGGTGCCTACCAAATAAAATTTCTGCAATTTCTGCGTATGTGCTCATTACCTGTTCTCTCAACAGAGGGATTTTTTGCTTTCGTCATTTTCGTGAATTAAAGACAAGTCTTGTCATCCGTTTCACAAAAAACTACTCATGCAAGTGGATGATGGTATAGCTTGCGGGAGATTTGCTGCGAATTTCTCAATTCAAATTTGTCACAGCAAGATAATATCAGAAAAAATCAAACTTGCTGCTAATATTCATGCTATCTGGATACATTCCGCCGCTACGTAATGATTTGCCAGAGTGTAGACACAGAATTGAAGAGGCTATTGCTTCCATTGCTCCGGGCTTGTTAACCGAAGTATGGGAAGAATTGGACTTTTGGTTGGATGTGTAACGTATTACTAAAGGTGCACATATTAAACATTTCTAATAAAAACTTGGTTAGTTTACCTTCAATTTGATGAATGATTTGTTGTAAATAGTTTAAAATAACTCTTTATGTACTGAATTATGAATTCAAGAAAATTTTATCTTCTAAAGAATTTTTCGTGAATTGTTTAAACTACATTAGAAGATTTACTTATTTAATCATTTAATAAATTTTAGAAGGATTTTAGAAGGATTGAAGGATTCATTAAATTTGAATTTATAGGGATTTTGTGCACTATTTATAAACCCACTCAAATCTTTTATTTTAAATATTTTTCTTAGTAGGGAATGTACAAATAATGTTCTTATAATAGAAATATAGAAATATTTCCAAATTGAAAAATCTCCCCACCCCTTCCCCCAACGCCAGGAAAGCTGAAAAGATGCAAAGGCAAAAGAAATGATCATTTTAAAAATACTTTTGTTTCGTGTAACCAATAATGCTTTTGGAACAAGATAAAGTAACGTATCTCTAACTCATTCTAAGCTATATTACAACTAATCGATGTATTAAATGAATTTTATAGCAAGTTATTTTAATGGTGCTTATAAGTGCCGTTAATAGATAGGAACTGTTATAATACACCATTGAAATAGGACATTCTTTTATGGATACCTTTCACGTATTTTACACACTTTTACTTAACTCATCCTGTTTTTTGCATGGAAAGATGGATTTTTTAAAATTGATTTTTAATGAACTCCCTAATATGTTAGAATTATAAAAATTATGTTCACAGGTATGTTTACGGTAACAATACAACATTTTAATTAATTTTATGTCTTAATTATAAATTAATACGTTAATTTTAAATTAATAAGTTAATTTTAAATTATTTTTTCATTAGCTCTTCATAAGTGATAAATCGTCAAATGTTCTCTACAACTCGTACAGTTGTATGCCAGTGGAAACAACAAAGGATTTACTGATACGCCAAATAAACGCTCTCCAAAATGAGCCAAACGGCTGTGAAATCGCAACAAAGAAACATTTTAAAGGTATAAAAATTAGAAAAGAATTTATAAAAAATAAAATTAAGAGTGTAAAGTTTAAAAAACATACGCCTTTATCAATTAATAGTTTAATATTAAATAATTTAGGATTATACTTTGATAAACAAATTTAGAAATCTTTACAAGATGATTTAAATAATGTTTAATTTTTTTTCTTTCTTCTTAACCCATCTTTAAAAAAAATAAAATCGAGCAAAAATAATTTATTTTTTAACAAATTCACTTGCTTGCACTTACTATCAAGCGTAAAAAATCAGTGATTATTTTAGAATCGAGTTCCGTTCCTACCCCAAATTAAGTCTCAGGACTGTTAAAATTGGAAAAAATGAAAAAAAAAAGACCAGTTTCCACATTTAACATCTTAAAATGAATATGATTTTAAAACATAATTTTTGGGGAGGATGAAAGTATGTTCTTTCATTTCACGCGTTTAAAAAATTGCAAGATGCAGAATTCGCTCCAAACAGTTAGACATTTGAAGAGCAGAAAATTGGTATAACAGCTTACGCGCAGGATTAAAATATAAATTTTGCAACTAGAATGAAAATTTCTGTGCATACTTATACTTCAGATTGTAATAATTATTCTGAACCTAAATAAATTTGCATTTAAAGCATTTTTATATTTTAATACACTAGGGGGCTCGGCCCCCTACGAGCTACGCTCGCCAACCCCCGTCCAGACGCCTCAGACTCTAAATGCACGCTAATTTGATCGGCTTTAAAAAGATTGAATTATAATTTAAAAAACAGTGGCGATTTCCCTATAAACGGATTTCTATTCATTTCTTTTTGATTGGGGAATTTTAACGCCAAATCCGCTACGGTACTACTTGATTATCCAGTCGACCAATTTCGCCAAATTATACAAATTGACATAATTTTTATTTTAAATAACGGAAGAGCAAATAAATTTGTACAACATTAATAAAAATACAAATAAAACGTCGAAATCAAAATAACTTGATGACGTAGACACGTGTAACAACATTTCAAAATAAGCTAATATAAAAGGAATTGTAAACAGAGTCTTTGTCTCCTGGTATTTTTTAACAAAGCGAAAAGAAAGTTCTTTTAAATGAGACATTTTAAATTAATCGTTTTAATCTGACATAATGTTGACCAAGCTATTCATTCTATTTTAAATACTAGGGGGCGCTGCCCCCTACGAGCTACGCTCGCCAACCCCCGATTAGACACCGCAGACTCTAAAAGCACGCTAATTTGATCGGCTTAAAAAATATTTCGGAAGATTGAATTATAAGTTAAAAAACTGTGGCGATCTCCCTATAAACGGGTTTCTATTCATTTCTCTTTGATTGGGAATTTTAAAGCCAAATCAGCGGCTGTTAAATGATACAATGGCTTTTTCCGTCCTTGAAACCAACTCACTGACAAGCCCTTATTAATACGTTCACTAAGCTCCAGGTTTCACTGCAATACAAGAAATATTTAAAGTAATATAATTCTATTGATTTAATGTATTTTTAATACATTGAACAATGATTAATACTTCCAAGGATTCCATTCATATTCGTTATTAAGTTTTTTTTATAAAATGTTCAAAGAATCATTTTTTTTTTTTTTTTTTTTTTTTTTTTTTTTTTTTTTTTTTTTTAGCATTCAAAACAAAATGCAAAGAAAACAACATTACAATTTTGCCCTTTTCCAAGACAGTCAGAGGGTTAAATAAAATCAGTTGACATTTCAAAATAAGCTAATATAAAATGAATTAAATAAACAGTCTTTGTCTCCCGGTATTTTTTAGCAAAGCGAAAAGAAAGTTTTTTTTTAATGACACATTAAATGTATCGTTTTTAATCTGATGTAATTTTCACTAAACTTTTCTTTTTCCTTTGACTATTCACGTGAAAATACTTTTGTTAGAAATGAAATATTATTTGCGCTATCCTAATAAAAATAGTTGAAAATATCATCTTAAAATATTTCATAAATGTCTCGCGCAATTTTTAAATTTAAACTGTTTTGCAATATTATTTTTTGTTCATTTTACGTAATGTGTAATGTGACGTAAATGTGACGTAATTCCTCCTATTTAAGACTTCTAACGCATGTTAATGAATTTATTATTTTACAACATTCTTTCACTTTTAAAATTCACGTTTTTATAATAATTTTCAATGCGTTACTGTTTTTTATATTTTCTTGTTTATAATAGTCACGAGTAAAATAAATTTTTAATTTGAAGTAAATATTATTGCTGGCACTGTTTATGCAGTAGGCAACAGTTTAAATAAATACAATTTTCTAAAATGTGTAAAAAAATATCTCTCGAAATGCTGAAAATTTGAATTTAAAATAGAAATAAAACCTCAAAAAATGATTCAAATTAAAAAACTAAACGCAATCTGCACACCGGGAAATTCTGACTCATAAAATGATCTAAAAATGATTAAATTCCTATGTACAGTTTTTGCTCCTATAAAACTTTTTTAATGGAACGATTTTGTCCAAATTTAGCATTGAATATCTCTTAAAATAATTCTTCGATTTGAAAACTGCCTGCATCAGCGTGTTTATCAAACATTTCTCTATAATACCACCGATTTTCATATTTTTGCACGCAATATTTTTCTTAATATTAACGAAGAAAGACCTCCGGTCACAAAAAATTCAAAACCGGCGGCGGCGGCGGTGACAGCGGTAGTTACTTTTTTTTAGAATAGAGAGATTACGTGAAAATACTTTTGTTAGAAATGAAATATTATTTGTGCTTTCCTAAGAAAAATAGTTGAAAAGATCCTCTCAAAATATCAAATAAATGTCTAGCACAATTTCTAAATTTAAACTGTTTTGCAATATTATTTTGTGTTCATTATATGTAATAACTGTAATGGGACGTAAATGTGACGTAATTTCTCCTATTTAAGACTTCTAACGCATGTTAATTAATTTATTATTTTACAATATCCTTTCTCTTTTAAAATTCACGTGTATACTTTTTATGACGTAATTTTCAATAAGTTCCTGCTTTTTATACGCAATTATTTAATTTTAATTTGAAAGTATCTTTTCTATTTATAATAGTCATGTGTAAATAAATTTTTAATTTGAAGCAAACATTATTGTTTCCGTTATTTATACAGTTGGCAACAGGTTAAATTAGTACAATTTTCTAAAATAAGTAAAAAATATCTCTAGAAATGCTGTAAATTTGAATTTAAAACAGAAATAAAACCTCGAAAAATGAGTCAAATTAAAAAAATAAATGAATTTAGCACACCGAAAAATTATAACGTATAAAATGATCTAAAAATTATTAAATTCCGGTGTATAGTTTTTGCTCCTATAAAACTTTTTTAGTGGAACGATTTTGTCCAACTTTAGCATTAAATATCTCTTAAAATAATTCTTCGATTTGAAAACTGTCTACATCAGCGTGTTTATCGAACATTTATGTATAATACTATCGATTTTCATATTTTTGTATGCATTATTTTTCTTAATATTAACGAAGAAAGACTTCCTTTCACAAAAAATTCAAAATCGGCGGCGGCGGCGGCGGTGACAGCGGTAATTACTTTTTTTTTTAGAATAGATAGAAAGTTGTATTTAGCTAATGCAAAATTTTGAAATTTTCAACAGTATAATCACCTAAATATATATATCTACCCTATATATATAAAATCCTAATGAATTGAATTGAAACGAATTTATGTAACGATTCTATGAAACGACTGATTAAACAACTGATTACGTTTCACGGCGATTTCTCCTAAAATATGGAATACTTTGCGATGAAATTAACACCAAAAATCCGTATTGATCCACAGATCTCAAAACTGGTATTAGAATTTTAAAATTAGAATTAGTTTTCGAAATATTAATTTTTTTCTAATTTTAAATACTTTTTTTCTAATGATGGAAACTCAAATTTTAATCATAACATATATTTTTTTTTTCATATTTTAGAAAAGATTATTTTAAATTAATTTGGCGACGAGTTTGGCTTCCCTTAAATGTATACTAGGAAATACATCATATTACTTTTATTCAGAATTCAATTTGTATTTCATTATCATTTTATTCAATACAAAACTTTCATTTAAAATTGAAACCTTTAAAGTAAATGTCTTTTACTTCATTCTTTTTTTTAAACGAAACGAAAAGAAAAATATTAGACACAGATGTTATATACGCAACGGGGTACCTAATTGGCGCCAAAATGGCGTTATTTTGCCTGACATGGTAACCCGGCTATTGTTGCTTATTTATTAATGAATGTTTATTTGAATTTATTTTCTTTTTATTTACAAAAAATTTTATAAATTGTTTTGTTCTATAGTTATTAATTATTTTTTTTATTTATTGTTATTTCATTTTAAAAATAACAGAAAATAATTTAAAAATACATATGTAACAGTTATTTGAAAACGAGGTTTTCGCTAAATTGTCGTAAGAAAAAAATCACGCCAAACCCGGTGCGTATGTGACAATGCAACAAATCATGAGATTTAATTTCCACTTCAAAGCAGCGTTTTAATGTTATTACTTCTCCCGTCGACCAATTTCGCCAAATTATATAAATAGACAAATTATACAAATTGACATATTTTTTTAATTTTAAATAACAAAAGAACAAATAAATTAGTATAGCATTAATAAAAATACAAATAAAACGTCGAAATAAAAATCACTTGATGGCGTGAATATGTGTGACTTCCTTAAAGTCAAGTTGACATTTACGATCAACCATTATTGGCATTTAATCTTATAGTTTGGCGATAGATTTTTGGTCGATGGGATAACCAAGTAGCACCCTTTATAATTTACCACTCGAAAAATAAAAAAATGCTAACTGGCGAGTTAAAAAAAAGCTATTGGCGAGATTTTCACCCGGCTAACATAAAAGTACCAGGAATTCTTTGCGATCATGGCAGCTTTTATGTAGTTTTATTCGAAAAAATAATTTTGATTCTTTAATCAAAATGGAAACCTTTCTTATGAAAAGCGAAGGAATCAGCCCGTTGGTTATGGCAGTTACATGACTTGGACTATTATAACATAAACGAAATAATAGGGATAAAATAATATTCGGCGACTTATCACACCTGTGGCTGGCTAAAATTAAAGTACCAAAATGGCCGCCTGGAATATAAAAAGCGAAGGGATCCGCCTGGAGCTGTTGAAGATAGTCACATGACTTAGGCTATTATTATAGAGATTGTTTTCAATTTTAAAAACAGAGCAAAGAATAACATTTCCTAATGATTAAAAATTTATTTTCACGTGACTATTAAAAACAGAAAAATAAAAATAAAATTACTATTAAATGAGTACCTGTTAACGGAAGGAAAATATTGAAAATTATGTCCTGAAAATTGTATTTACACGTGAATATTAAAAGGGAAAGGAAACTTTAAAATAATAAATACATTAATATGCGTTTAACCTTTTCACGGACAAGGCACTTCTATTCGTAAAATCTTGAAATCAGTGCATGGCATCAGAATTTACAAACAAATTTCGAAATAAAAAATGCTTTGTTCACTTACTTAATGAAAGGGAAATTTTCATCTCAATATTCTGATGCTAACGTGGCATTTAAGAATTAAAATTAAGTGGTCTAAAAATGAACCACCGCCGTTGAAGGGATTAAAGCAGCAAATTTTAGTAATTGTATTATGTCAATCGTTTTATAACGCTGTTAAAAAATACCGAGAGACAAAGACTCTGTTTACTTATTTCATTTTATTTTAGCTTCTTTTCAAATGTTTAACTGATTTTCTTTAACCAAACACGAAAACAACCATTGGATGTCTTAACAGCAACTGATTCTACCTTAAATTTTTGCAATCAAAGGGAATTGAATGGAAACCCGTTTACAGGGAGATCGCTACAGGTTTTTTCAGTATAATTCAATCTTCTCGAATCTTTTTAAAACCGATCAGATTAGCGTGCTTTTAGATTCTACAGTGTCTGAACGGGGGTTGGCGAGCGTAGCTTGCAGGGGGCAGAGCCCCCTAGTATATATATATATATATATATATATATATAGCAGGGGGCAGAGCCCCCTGGTATATATATAGATATATATATATTAACAATAAAAAGGAAATTTTAGGTTTAGTTTATACAGACAAACATGAAAGATATGTTTTGAAAATTTCATGAAAAAATATTCAGAAATTTTTGAGATATCGTGCGCGCTATGACCAAAAACGTCATTTGTAGAAAAATGACTTCATAATTTCGGAAATGCCGCTTCAGCTACTGAGCGGATATAATTCTAAAAACCGTAACTTCTGTTCTTATGAGAATTTCCAGGAAAAAATGATATCAAAATGTTCAAAAATGATAGGAGTTTAAACTAGAAAAAAATTTAAATTTCGAATATTTTGAAGCTTGAGACACTGCAATTTAAGAGTCCTGAGACCCCGTAATGTAATGTCGCGGAAATTTTTCGGAAAAAAACAAAAATTGCAGTTATGAAATTAGGCGTGAATTCTAAGATGAACATTGAATGCTTATAAACGAGTGTTTTTAAAAAACTATTTTTAGTTTTATACTTTTTCTGGAATTATCATTTTCTGCAACTTTTGCAAGATTATTAAACAATAAATTTGACCTTTTTTTTGTTAGTATGTCATTTTTTTCTTTCATTTTACTATTTTTACTTTCTTTTATCTGTACAAGAAGAAAGTATTGGATTCCTTAAAATTTTCGACTTCCGGTTTTCGACGGATTTATACGTTTTGGAAGGTACTGAACACGATTCGGCTGTTTTTAATCGAAATTAGACTATTTCAAGAACTATTTTGCATTTTTCAGGACTTACACGATTTTAGCGATACTCATATTTCAAGAAGTAATGCAAGGAGTTTCATGAAACTTCATATTCAGTTAGACGTTGACAGGTTGCACTATGTTATGTCTATGTTGACAGGTTGTTGTTATGTTATCCCGTTATCCCAAAACCCGT
The DNA here is from genome assembly GCA_963932465.1 of Maratus speciosus. Lineage (NCBI taxonomy): Eukaryota > Metazoa > Arthropoda > Arachnida > Araneae > Salticidae > Maratus > Maratus speciosus. The sequence goes on from OZ010786.1 coordinate 28,286,496, forward strand.
TAAAGCCGGTTTTGACGTCACTCCGCTTATCACGTCAGCTTTTCAAAGTCCAGATTTTCTGTATATGATTTTAATGTAAATAAACTCCGGATTTTACGTCATTGAATACTTTTCAATTCCAGATATCCCGACGGTTTAGGAAAATTATCCATTTTCATAATCCATGTTATAAACACGGAAATTAAGCAGTAAGAAATGTCTTAGCCAAACTTTTCACAAAAGTGTGTAAAATACCCATTGAGATAAAAGAGAAATTTTACTTAAATCCTTTATCTGATTAATTAAACCTACACACTATGAATAACCCAATTAAACTCCAGATAGACGTATCAGTCTACTCGCGGTCTTTTTGTTCTGGTCAGGCGGCACTTTCTTGTGGTTAGATGACGTTTTTCCTCCGACTAAAACCGAAGCATTGCGGGGCATTGAAATGATCAGAAATTATCTAATATCCATTTCTGAAACAACGAATATTGATTATAATTCATTGTATAATATTGAAAAAAGAATTGTAGGAAGCACATCTAGGGATAAGCAAACCTTAATTCATCAATATTTCATTTAACAATAAACAAGTAAGAAAAAATCATGCGTCAAGCATAGATTAAGAAACACTTTCCAACGCATTCAGAATAATGTAGCAGAACTACGCACTGTTTAAAAAATTAAAATATCACGTCTAATTCAACCATATGGAAACGCATCATACATTTCACAACCCAATTTCAACTGTTCTCATCCACAACCGGAAAATTGAGCGAATTTTTTTAGCAGCCCTGTATATGATATATAGATTTGAATCTATTAACTACATGCATGCCAAAATTTAGTTCACTTAAGGTGTTTGGTAATATTTATGACGGCCGATTATCTGAACGAGGGATACAGGCCCTAAGAGGAGTACCCTCCGTGGGTTTTTTTTTTTTTAAGAGGACCTAACCCATATTTACTCAAGTTTTCACAAGGTTCGAAGAAAATCACGAAAAGCGCGATTGGGTTCGAATCCAACACCTCCCGTCTACCAGCTTCGAGAGCAGAACCAGCCGTCACTTAAGATACACGTATACTTCAATTGAAACATTTACCTTCAGCAATTTCCTCTAATAAGGAGAACGGTACGTGAATACTTTATTACAGCCCAGTTGCTTTTTGTGTATTTGAGATATAGAATTTACATATAACGAGAAAGATGCAAAAAATTAATTAAATTTAAAAGCGCATACCGAATTTTAAACCGTGCACTCCAGCAAATATAACTCAAAGGCAGTACTTACTGTAACCGATTTCTTTAGTGTGCCCCTGTAAATGAATAACAAATGCTATGAATGCCCTGTTCTAACGTGATCGTAGTGAAATTCAGTGATTTATATCAGTTTCAAAACATTTGAAACAGCATAATGTCATTAAAATACTCTGCAAACGATTTTTCCGCATATACCAGGTTCGGCGAAACTTTTTACGTGCGCGTGCCAAACAGTCAACCAACAATATCTGTTAACAATGTAACGTGCCACATTTTGACATAAAATAATTTTGCAACGCACGATGTTTTACAAAACACTAGCTAAAGAATCAGTTACTTTCATACATTAATAATTAATAATTTAAAAAATATGAAAAATCAAAATGCTATTTCTCTTTATATTAGAATAAGATATTAAATTTATGAAATTTTAATTCGTAAATATGACTCATTTATGTAATATTTTCACTCTAATAAGGAAACAAAAATACAAAATTTTATTTTAGAAATTTTTTACTTTAATATTAATGCAACATCTAGTTATAATTATCTAAGTTGCATTAAACAATGCTTCAATAAATTTTTGATGAGATTTTTGTTGTTGTATGCTCGATGGAGAATGCTTTACACCTGATTTATATTTTGATAGTTTTATAAATATACATATAAATTGGATCCATTTGCGATCTTACTGCAGTGACTGTCTAAAAAAATTAATTTGGAAAATGCAGTTTTATAAAATCTTATAGAAAGGTTAAAATGCATGTCGAAATGCTGCATAACATCACAAAAAAAGAAAATTATTTTGATGTGTTAATTCGTGCAAAAATAATTGTATTGTTTTATTTTTTTGCGTGCCAGAGAAATGTGTCAGAGAAAAACTCTGGCACGTGTACCACATTATGGTATTCGCCGGCCCAGGCATATACCATAATGTAATGGAATACTTTTGAGTGCCCCTGTAAATGAACGATTAACCTTACATACTTCATTATACAATACCAAACATGCTTTGATGACTCTAAATAACCTTTATCAATTTCATGAAAATCTGAGTATATTTACGGGAGTTAAAGCGCGGACAGACGGCCAGACAAACCGAATGCATAAACACTTTTCAACTTTGTTGGAATGTGTTAAAAAAAAGTCAGGATAAATCTAATTTTTATTCTTTTCAATTTTGTTTTTGTATCTATTTTGTTTAATAATAATGTTTTATTGCTTAAAACTGGAAGAACAGTTATGAATTTAAAATTGCCTCAACTTAATTAAAAATACAGCTTTTTATAAACATATTTTTCTTCAACTCCGGTTACCACGACACTCCGCTTATGACGACACTTTTTTCTGGTCATTAGAGCGTCGGTATAACGAGGTTCGACTGTATAATCAAAGTTTGTACTTTACTAACTTTTAATGTATCTCAACTTTTTTATGTTGACTTACAAATCAAAATGTAAATTGTATTCCATAATACCCGAACGTCCTCTATAAATAAAATAATAGACAACGAAAATGAAAATCACAGTTGAAGATTTATTTTTAGTCTCATAACAAAATACAGTTTGAAATGCATTTTCTTTTCGAAGTAGACAGGAGTGAGAATCGCCTTATTTAACTTCAAAATACATCCGAGGAAAAGTTATATTACTAGTTTGTCCGTTTGCCCTCTGTATACGATTATGTAGTTTTTACAAAAATAAAAAAAACTCAAATCGCAACATTTGGTTTGCGTTTTTTTTAGCCGAATTATTTTTATTATGAAAATAAATTATGTATCAGCACTGGTAATGCTTACATAAAACAACACGAATTCGTTATTACCTATAGACAATAATTAATTGCAAATAGATGTTATTTCACCATAGTTTTTTTTAATTCAATTTTTTTTTATAACAAGGCTTTAAAAATCACCCCTAAAATATTTATGGAATGATGCTATTAGACATATTAAAATGATTCATTTCAAGAGAATGTCTTTTACCATTAAAATCACTAGTTGCCTGGCAACCCGAAGTGTTGCTTTCAAATTGCATGAGATCATACGATTCTTTTGGGGAAAAGGAAATCTAAATTTATTCTAAATTTAGAAGGTAATCATAGTATTAATTTTATTAAATATAATATTTCAAATAATAAATTATATTTACAATTTATGTCAAAAGTTTTCCCAATAAAATTGCACATATTCTATAACTTTATTTGCCAAAAGTAATTCGTTTTTCCAAGATTTGGTTTCTAATTTCAGAGCTGGTAAATATGACGTCATTTGGGTGAACTTATACAAAAATGACATTGTTTTGGCGAATTTATTCCAAGCATTTTATATTTATGAATTGGAATAAATCCTTAGACAAATATAATTTTTCTCGCTAAAATAATTTGCTTTTTAACGTCCTTCTGAAATTTTTCATCGCCATTGAAAAGAAATAGTTGTAAATCTGTTTTTCTACTTTAAATTAAATTAAAAAAGCTACGATGGATTTTTTCTTCTTTTTACATCAATGGAATTTATCTTAATGTTCCAGTCGACAGACGATTTTTTTCTTTCTAAAATAAACTGATTCCGGAAGATTTATCATCTGAAAATGAGTTTCCATTTCTTGAAAAATATAATTCAATCACAATATTATTTTCACCACCTATTTAAATAAAAGTTATTTTAAATTTGAAAATAATGTAAAAAAAGAGAAATCTAATAATCCCTATCATTTTCCTTTTTCACCCTTCTATCCACAAATATAAAGCAATTTAGTGGCCATCATTACAGAAATGTCATTAAAAATTTAAGAAAGAATTTATATCTCGAAAACTAATTCAAATTTTAGATTCTAAGACAATTTTTGACATCCTCAGATCCATGCGGATAACTGGCATTGATTTGATCACACAACATTCCATATTTTATGAGGAGTAGCTATGAAATACAAACAAACAGTCACTTTTTAATATAATAAATTGATGAAGATTTAATTTCGTTATGAGAAATTAGCCAGAAACAAATGTTGAACTATTTAAGTATTTTGCGGCAGCGCAATACTTATTTACTTCCAGTGTGGGTCCTCACTGTTATTGTAACTGCTATGGACAGCATAACTTTTTTGATTTCCTCCTACCATTTCGTCTCTGTGCTTTTGTCCATTACTACTTGTAATAATATTATAAATTTAAAGTTTTAAAATCCTTGTCTGATGTCAGGGTCAAAACGGAAGAAAAAATGCCTTTGCACATAGGTGTATTGTAACCATGGCTGCGAAGTCGGAGTTGGAGTCAGACCCATTTTTTTAAGAGTTGGAGTCAGAGTCGCTAAAAAAAACAAGCCGTCTCCGATCCCAGATTTTTTCGTTAGACATTTTAAAGTGAAATTAAACTAATTAGATGTAATTTTATATCTATAAAATGAATTATTATTGTTATTTATGGGCTATATCAGGCTACTCAAATTAAAGACGGCCGATTTACTGCAGTGTACAAAATAGATACAGGATTAGGTACAGAATAAATACAGGTTATTACCCATGTACAGAGTAGATCAAAACTCTTTTTTAATTCATAACTGTAGTATACAAACTGTTTTAATTCATAACTGTAGTAGATATTTTACATTTAGTATATAAATAATTTCACTCGTGTTTTGGGGATTTGCGAATAGAACCCGAGGTACAAAGGTCTGGAAGGACCCAAACCCCGGAAAATGAAGGCAATTTTTTGAACAGGCAGTGTAAGTAGAATGAAGATAATTTATGTTAATGGGACGGAAGATTAATAAAAAAAATGAGCAGGATGACAAGCCCAAAATAACAAATTTGAAAGAATCAAACTACGCCGATAAAATAAGAAATATTTACAATCGGAATGATTGGGATGGGAATAAATACAAAAACACGGCCAAACGTTTTAGGTACGGACCATAAAATTTCGGCTCATGCAGACCTTTTACCGGAGGTAATACAAAAATTATAATTTCGTATTATTTTTGGAGGCAAAAGAACTGAGAACCTTTTAATAGAAGCCTTATTCCCTTTTTTCCTCTCAAATTATTCCGATCTGTATGACCAAAAATCAAAATTCTAAAATACCCGCCTTTTATTTATATATTTTTGTGCACAGGAGTAAAAAAAAAAAAAGTTGAAATTGGAAAAAAAAAAAAAATTGCAAATTGTCAAAAAAAAGTTGAAATTGTAATTCTTTTTTTCTGAATCGGCGGTACCCAAAATAACGATAAAATAGTGAAATTTCATTATCTTTCACCTCTTCAATTTCAGATTCTTCAGACCTGCAAAGCCCGAAATAAAGCCAAAATTTTAAAATTAATTGAAAAAATGAAAATTATTATTTTTTCCTTTCTTTAGACTTCGATAGCTTGATTTTTTCGGGTTTGCGAGCAGGAAATTGTAAAATTAATAAAGCGGAAAATATAATTTTTTTATTTTTTATTTTTGAAGGCCTAAAAAGATAATGTCGAAATAGTGAAATTTTAGCCTTATTTTTCTTATATTCCATCATTATTTTAACCAACAGGCAACACTAGTACCCCAGTTAGGGTACTAGTGTTGCCAGCCCAGAGTCAGTATAGGAGTGGAAGTCGTTAAAATATCCCGGAGTCGGAGTCGGCCATTTTTTCCACCGACTCGGCAGCCCTGATTATAACCACAAAAGTAACATAGGCTGTTTTATTTACTTTATTCAAATATTTTTCTTAATAATTCATAATTTTGCTATTTTCATGTAGAATAAATGGATATTTTTCCTATAAAATTTAACATTTTTTTTTTCTTTATTCAAGCAAAAAATTCAAAAGCCGTATGTCTAGAGCAATTGATTTTCATTTGAAAGATTTCGTCGTGAAAAATGAAATTGAAATATTTTTTTTTAGACTTAAAAAGAAGATGAATATGGCGTCATACGGGAAATAAAAATGAAATTTTCAAATATTTGTCCGCATTAATTTATATTGCTTTAAGTGCAAATGGGATATTTCGTAACGAAGCCTGCACGCGATAAAGATAGATTTTTTTTTTTTTTTTTTATCAGGCTTGGAAGTTATTTTGAAACCGTAATAAATCAGTCAGTTAACATGCATTTTTCAAACAAATTGCATTTGAAAGTAGATTTTTTTTTCTTTCATTACGGTCTCAAAATTGAAAATGTGCGATGTTTAGAAATTTAAAAAATTGCAACAGCAAAAATTGCAAAACCGGTATTTCATCCACAAGTGTTGCCATTTCCAAAATGACGTCCGCGTTACGCACAATTGCTTTGTCGTTTTTGAATAGTTTAATTACCCGACTGAAAAGAAGGGTTATGTGTTTCACGCGTATGTGGATTTCTTTATACCCTCGAAATATCCCAACGGCTGGATGGATTTTAATGAATGAGGTCTCTATCAATTCGTCTTAACGGTCCGATGGTTATAGGCTAGGTTTTGTTTTTATAAATTCAAAATGGCGGCCGAGACAAAAAAAATTACTCACCCTATTGAATGGCATATCACTGGATAGGTCTTTCAAAATGAAGACGATGTTTCATTGACTATTTTGCAGACAGAAGCTCCGTTATAATGTTATACAACCTGAAAGTTGTGTATGTAGGATCTCTAGTTTTACTGCAACTCTAACCATCATAGACATCTATAGCACTGTGAATCGAAATGTCTTAAATTCAGACACTTAAGTGTCTGAAACGGAGTGTTCAATTTTCAGACATTTTAAAATGTCTGAATTTTTTCAGACACTTTTTGCGTCTGAATTTTAGACACTTCAAACGTTTGAATCGCAGCCATTTTTTAAAGCATTATACGTAGCCATGTTTGACCACGTTGATCCTGGAATAATATATGGCAATTATTCTGCCCCCCTCTCTCCCCCCCCCCTCCCACACACAGCCTGATTTTAGGGGCTCCAAAATATGGTATGCAATTTTCATAAAGCTGATAATTGAAATCTTTTTCGACATTGTACTGATTATAATCAATATTTTGAATTTATAGAGTAGAATAAGATTAAAAATTAAAATATTTGTCGCAATACAGTAAAACCTCTCAATAGCAGGCACCTTAGAACCGTGGAATTTGTTCGCCATTCGGAGGTGTCTGTTTTTCTGGGGTAAAAAAATATAAAGTATGTGCATGTTGCTAATAAAAAATGTGCTTCTTAAATAGTTGTGTCCTCTATGTAGGAGTGTCCGTTATGGAGATTTTACAACAAAACTTTCATAGGACAATTTTCTTCAGCGAACACTGACCTTTTTCAAGATAAATACATTTTTTTTTTACCTCATAAAAGCAAACACAATCGAATAGCAGGCAAATTCAACGTTCCAAAACGCGTGCAATTCGCGAGGTGGCCGCGATTGAGAGTTTTTACTGTATTTATTTTTTTATTTAGTTTTTAATCTAATTCTACTTTTAAAGTTCAAAATGCTGATTATAATCAATACAATGTTGAAACACATTTAAAATATAAGCTTTAAAAAAAAATCTATATTGAATTTGGAGCACGTAAAATCGTAGGGGGGGGGGGGGGGGGTCTGCCCATGCTTTAATCAGGCCCTCCTTCTGGAAAAAGTCCAACCCTGTATTATGATTCGATAAATGTACGTGTCAGTTTTAAGTGCAAAATCTAGCTATATGCAAATAAATATTTAAAAAATTCTACCTCTTTACTTTGTATTCATTTTTAATTTCAAATTACTTTTTTACTAAAAATAATCAAAAAATCAATATTATATAATTATTTCAAATAAAATATATCTGTATATATTTACCGCATTCTTACAGTTACGTTAACGGTACATGATTACATGAATTTAAGAATCTAAAAATAATCATTAAAATTTAACAAAGTGACTAAGAGATAAGGCGAGATCCTTTTTCTAAATCGTTAAGTAAGATTTGTTGACATCAACAAATTTTTTTCTGCTTCAACGTCTACATAGTGACGTCAATTTCCGTTCAAACAATCAAATCGTGAAGCTGTGGTTTTCACTTTTGAATCATTGATGTTGAAAATTAAAAAAGATTATATGTTGACTATTTTCAGTATGGCAAATGGGATAAACAGTCAAAACATTTTAAAATAAATAAATGATGTAGTTTCGCTGTAATGTTATTCGCTGTATTAAATTTATGGGGTAATCAATGAATGGAAGGATGTTCGAACTATATTCTTTTTTTAAATTTATGATGTACACACTATGAGGCAGAAGAAAACTTCATTAGACAAGAAAAGCATAAATAATAAATAAAAGCAGCTATTAATAGGAATGTTTACTATAAATGCTTTTGAATTCCAGTACATAACACATAATAAATCTATCAGAAATGTAAAAATCGATGTAAACATTACAAATGCTGCCGCATTAAATGCTTATACAAATATTGTATACACAAATAAATAATTAAAAAGGGTACTTCAGAGTAATAATTACACCAAAAAAATACTATTAAGGTAGTTTTGATGGTAATTAAGAAGTATGAGCCAATCAACAGGCGAGGTCACTGCGATTTTTAAAGTAATGGCTACATAAGAAAAGGCTTAGGAAGGTGTAAAATTAATAAATTCAGTAACCGCTAATATACACCATGCAGACACACCAAAATTTATTTTAAAGATAACATTGGATAGAAAATAATACAGAAATATGATTGCAGATGATTTGAAGAGTAGAAATTTAAATATTAGCAAAATAAAATTTTAACATGGAAATACCATAGGCAAAATGCTTTGAACATATTTTGGCATAACTCAGGAACTAATAAAGCTATAGACTGGTGTGAGGTCTCCATTTAAAGAGAAAACATTCACAGAGAGTTTTAAATACATAGTTAAGACCCCACTTACCTGGGAAAAGGTCTGATTATTCCAAAAACACATTCGCCCAGAGGACGTCCGGATTGGAGGCTACGTTAGTATCCGTTAGTTAGGCAGACTTTGATATTTAAAAAATAAAATCCCCTTGCACATCCGGCTAGCTCTGTTAAAAAAATGGAAAATTTCCATCCTGAAAACATAGCCCGCCAAACAACAGCTCTCTTTACAAATTTGACGAGATAAAGAACACTACATTAGTGTTATAGATAAATATTAATACGGAGTGCCACTATGTCGATAGAAATTAAATCCCGGAACTTCACTTTCCGCAAAAAACAATCAAGTCAAAATAAATTATTAGTTAAAATGTACGCGTACATAAAAACAAACATTCAGTTTGAATTACAAACGAACATCGAGTTCGAAAGGAAGACGCATGCGCAACTGAGAGTGCCCCCTGGTGAATGCGGAGCGGAGTTACAAAGTGTCTTAAAATTAGACACTTGCAGATTTTTTAGACACTTTTATCAGTTCGTGTATACTATGATCATACTAAGACACTTAGGTGTTTTAAATTAAGACATCTATTGTGACTGAATTTTCAGATTCAGACACTTAAGTGTTTGAAATTCTTTTTCAGTCACATATGTGTCTTAATTTAAGACGCCTCTATTTGCAGTGAGATCTCATTAAAACAGTGTTTATAGATAGGAACTAACAATTAAACACAACTTAAAAGTCATCAATACAAGTAAATTAAAAAAAAATAAGTAAGTAATATAAACAAGTAATATAAAAAATATTTTAAGTCAATTCCTACTTAGGTCAATAAGAGAATTTTTTTTTCTCCCATTCTTCTTTCCACTTGAGTGGCGCTTAAAATGCCTTGATCAAAAAGAGGCCTCTCTCTGTCTTAAAACACCTTGATCAAGAAGAGGGCTCACTCTGTCTTAAAACACCTTGATCAAGAAGAGGGCTCTCTCGATTATGGAAAATTAATTAATTTAATTTAATTAATGAATTAATATTTGAAAAAACTTGATTAACATCAAGTATCATCCACTACAAGTTTAAAAAAAATTATTTGAACTTGATTGGATGAATAATAAGTATTTTATTAACAATTGAAAATTTGAACAAGATATATATAGCGAGAGCGTGAGCTAATAGTAGGAATTGAAAAAAAAAATAGTTTCACATTGATGAGAAATAATTAATTAATTCGCTTCTTACGCAGTTTTTTTGATTTTTTAAATTTAATTGTTTATTATTTCTCTTTTGCAGTTTTATGTATTTTGTAAAGCTTTTGTATTTAAATATGTTATTCAAGGAAACTACACCAAATTATTTACTGGCAGTTATAACTGTCGAGGTAGATGTTATTCTATAGAATTCAAATATTCAACTACTGTACAGAAATATTTTCTAAATTTTGTGTTAATGATCACCGAAAACATTAATAACAACTTTACAATCTCAAAAAAAAAAAAAAAAAAAAAAAAAAAAAAAAAATCAAGTATTGGCACGCATTTTTTGTTCATTATATTTCAGTCAAACTCGTAAATTTCTGTTTGAGTTTCCCATTTTCTTCAATCAATGAAAATTCAACAGTATAACGCTAATGTAAATATTTCCTAAAATCTTCTAATTTAAAGCTACTTTTGAGTCAAATCACAGCGGTGTTCTGAATATTCTGCTGCCTAATATTTTTTTTCGAATTTGAAATCAAATTTTTACGACTTTTTTTCCCCTCAAAATATGAAAAATTCGTAAACTTAAGTTCAAAACTGTCTGAAATTCTCCTGACAAAACACTAATATACTGTAAAAAAATTCTGTAATTCTACAGATGTAAAGTTAGAGAAATGTGTATGCTTACTAAAATTTTATATGTATACTGTACTAAATCTAATAACCAGTTTTTGTAAAGCCAGATTTCTGTAGCTTTATAAAAGAATCTACTAAAATTACAGTAATCTTACTAAAATTTTATCTGTTACCAGGGTTACAGTTATATAAAAAGTTCTAGGCATCCTAGTTTCCTAAAAATTTCTTAGTAACCTTAGATTTTTTGATTTACAGTGCAAAAGTGTATCTGTTACATGAATTTTTCTTGTTACCGTTACATAAAAGTTCTAGGAATTCCATTTTCCCAGAAAAATTTTAGTAACTTTACAGTTTATTTTTTTACGGTGCAGAAGAAAAATCTCTTCCAAACACTTCCGGCAACTTTTTGCCTGTACTTTTTACGCAATTTGACCAAATTGAGATTTTGAATGTGCGTATAAAATTGCACCTGTGTTAATCTGATTTAAATTTGCGTGTTTTAAATGAAATATGTAATCTCTAATTGTCCTAAACTGAAAATATATTACCAAATTTTTATGTTTAGCTTATGTTTTTATTCATACAGTATTTTTAAATTTCCAAGTAATTAACATTTTAAAGAAAAATACTCTCTTTTATCTAAAGATTTTACGTATCATATCCATTGATTTTTAAAAAATGCAACATTTTTAGGATGGTACGTAGAATTCGACATGTGTGAGAAAGTATCATTAGAGCCTTATGTTATAAATATTTTTACAGATATTTTTATCCTATACTTAAAATAGTCAGCATTTTTAACAGAAATTTATACTATACATACTAATCGAAAATGATATAAACTATATCAAGTATCTTGACTACTTAATTCACGATTGTGAGAAGTCATATAAATTATTTTGTAAAAACGCAAAATTGCATCTAAAATTACTTACAGGAGTTTTATTTAAATATATACATTGTACAACTAAAATATTAAAACCAAGTACTTTCGAGCATCTGATATGCTCATCATCTGGGCTAAAATTGTTAAAAACCGGATGTCGAGTTCATTCATTTCCCTCCTCACATCAGTTTGAATTTTGGAACAGTCCAAACAACATAACCTTACACGATTTTCAGTTTGAATTTTGGAACAGCCAATCAAGTATAAATGTCATAACAAATTGCAGATATGAAACTAAACCGATGTCGAACGGCAGTTTCTAGAATGCATCAGGAGCAGAAGATTATGATTAATTCTAAGAGATCCCCACTTTAGTTTGAATTTTGGAACAGTCCAAACAATACAACCTTTCCCCATTTGCAGTTTTAATTTTGGAACAGCCCATCTAGTGCTGTAGAAATAGCGTTAGAGGTGGAACTAATTGGAACAAAAATTATTCTTGTTGTAAATAATAGGTAACATGCTCCTAAGGAACATGCTAAAAATATACATTCGTACTGTTGAGCGAAATAAATGTTAAAAAATCATGTGGGGTATCAAATTACAGGAATTTTAATGCTTAAAAATAGTATGATATTGGTTTTAAAAGTAAAATGTTTATAAAGAACAATTAGGGGATAATTTTGGAAAAATGATACCTACATGACCCTATAGGGAACTCTACCTGTTAAAGTTACTGCAGATTCCGATTGTAGCGAGATTGCATCAAAAGTCTATGCACTACCGTTTGTGCAATGGAAGTGGAGTCAAATGATCCTTTTAATCTAGAAAAATTTATTCATCTTTTCCAAAAAGGGCTCAAAGTTGATATGAAGGCAGAGGAAGTTATTTCAAATCTTGATCTTCATAAACTTTCAACACTAATACACGAAAGGAATAACCTTCTTAAATCACAAAGTCGTACTGATAAACTCTGGCTGTTGTATTTGAACATAGGAGATATTGTAAAAACATTTATTTCGGCTGAGCGATCAGGAAATTTTGAAATACACTTACAGGTGGTTGAGCATATGCTACCATTTTTTACGAGTTCAGGTCATAACAATTATGCTAAATGTGCAAGAATATACCTTCAACAAATGCGGGAACAAAAACAACGAAACCAGAATTCTACAAAATGCTGAATGAAGGTCACTTTACTGTACAAATAAAGGACAAGAAGTTGTATGGTGTTTGGATCGATATGCACATTGAGGAAACGCTCATGAAATGTAGTAAACGTCATTCCGGTATAGCTCATGGAGGAGGTATTACTGAAAGTCAACGTGCAGCTTGGATTTTGAGCCATTCTATATGTAATAAAGCAGCATGTGCAATGGATTTCCGGACCAATGTTTCATGTATTGGCAGTGAACAACATACTGATTTAACTGACGCAAGGATGGCGAGAGATTTCAAAGATACTAGTGCAATTTTTTATAGGCCACAGTCCATTTTTTCTGCTACTTCAACTGATTTATGGAATATTTTTAATGGAATTACAGATAGCAAAAACAAAGTAACTGCAGAAAATGCTGGCATCAGCGGAAGAAGCATTCAAGAAAGTCTTACCGGTAAACTTTTTACAGGTGAAACTTAAATGAAATTAGACCATTTAGTAACCATGAAAGTATTGAAAAAGCCATTATTATTGTTGGTGAGACTCACCATGCAGATTCTCATCTTTTAACACAGAGGGTGCTTGCTTGTATCTCCTTGTGCTCAAGATACAAGAGAGATTTTAAATTACGAGTTTTCCATTCTACCAACTTCATTATTTGACCACAGTACACAACAAATGATAAAAATGGATAAAGGATCATTGGCACACTCATTAGATAGCGAGAATGCCAATGAAATACACCGGTCTCATTCCCAGCTAACTACTTACTATCTTCTTGATGGCGGTGCATTCATCCACCAGTTACCATGATCCGCTTCTGCAGCATTTGGCGATGTCATAAGGTAATACGAATTGTATGTCAACAGAAGGTATGGAAAAGTGACAATAGTTTTTGATGGGTATGCAAAATCAAAAATAAAAGATATAGAGCATAGATTACGCATGAAGCAGTCGTCTGTTGTATGTTTTGTTGTATTCTTTGATGAAAATTCTCCCGTAATCATCAAGAAAAACAAATTTCTTTCTAACTTTACAAACAAACAATGCTTCACCAACATGCTGGAAAATTATTTTCAAGAAAGGTGTCATCCATGCAGAAGGTGATGCAGACACGGTAATCGTCAGAGAAGCTTTAATCATAGCCCAGAAAAAACATGTCACTGTAGTAATTGATGACACTGATATTTTAATCCTGCTACTATATCATTCTTCAAAGAAGATTTTCATGCAGTCTGTAACACAATCTGATAACGTTCGTGACATTCAAGCCATGCGAAGATCTATAGGAGAGAAAGCTTACAAAACTTCACTTTTTGTTCACGCATTAACAGACTGCGACACACCACCAGTGCATTATTTGGGAAAAGTATATCTGCTTCTAAAAACGATCATTCTTTCGAAAACTTTATGCGAATGAGCTTCAGATTATGGATCATTCAAAGATTTTACTGTATAAGAATTGGTTGAAAGTGACTGTAAAGTTCTTGTGTCACTTTATCTAAGCAACAATGAAACAAGTGACCGGAACGTGCTTCATTATGAACAATACATGAGGAAAATAGCTTCAGCTAAAAAGAATTTGATATAGCTCGTTTGCCTCCAACACAAAATGCATCGAAATACCATCTACACTGTAAAAAAAAAAAAAAAAAAAAAAAAAAAAAATCTGTAATTCTGCAGATGTAAAGTGACAGAAATCTGTATGTCTATTAAAATTTTGTGTCTGTACACTGTACAAAAAAAGATGTAAATCTACAAAATTAGTTTTTGTAAAGCTACAAAAATCTGTAACTTTACAAAATATTCTACTAAAATTACACTAATCTTACTAAAATTTTATCTGTAACCCGGGTTCCGGTTACATAAAAAGTTTTAGGCATCCTAGTTTCCTAAAAAATTCTTAGAACCTTACAGATTTTTTGATTTATAGTGTAAAAGTGTATCTGTTACTTGAAATTTTGTTGTTGCCATTCCATAAAAAGCTCTAGGAATCCCACTTTCCTTGAAAAATTTTAGTAACTTTACAGATTTTTTTACAGTGTACTTTGAGTGCATTTGCAGTATTTTATATAGAAAAATCTGAATATGCTAGCTCCTGATCCTACACTATGGGGTTGGCAGTTGGTTAATGGAGAATTTCAGCCGGTATTAACAGGCTTAAACCCCGCACCAGACAAACTCTTAAATATGATTCAATGTGTCTGCCGAACTACAGGTGAAGAACCATATAACACTACAAAGTATACATGTCGCCGATATGGACTTCCATGTTCAGTAGTTTGTAAAAACTGTCATGAAAAGGGTTGTACAAACACAGGAGGCAACTTTGATTTAGATGAAGAAGAGAGTTGAATTTGGTTACATAAATATGATTTTATAGTTATAATTGCCGAAACGTCAGTGAAGGCTTACTGTGGAGACACGAAAAGTTTTGGTTTCCGTTAGTCTGTCTGTCTGTTAGTCTGTCTGTCTGTTCCGCGATAACTGCCGCAAAAAGCATCCGATCGGCTTGAAATTCACTGGGCATGTTGATGAGGTACCCGGACTTAGCTGTATAGTTTTTGGTTAAATTTGGTTCATTCGTTCGGGAAATATGGAACATTTTATTTTGCTCTATAATGCTTTTTAATGGCAAGTCAGACGATTTTCAGATTTTCATTTGTTGAAAGAAATGGCTCATATGAAAAATGGATTTAAATGGTAAATTTTTGATGCTGAAATTTTTAAATAACATTATTAAATTATTCCAATAAATTATGTCAATATATTTGCGAGATTTTTTTAATTAGGTTTATAATATTGAGGGGAATTTTATGCATGTTTTCCAATAATATAAAGGATTTTGTTTTATCAAATTGACATAATGCATATTTCATTTTTTTTCTTTTCATTCTCTGTTGCCTAGCAACGCATTAGGTCCTAATAATATTAGTATAATTGCGTGTATAATGCTTGAGTAAAGCCAACGTCAAAACAGATGAATTAATGCATTTGTATCTTTGCATATAGAAGGATTTTAGCCCAGAAATAAAAATAGGCAATATTTCATTTATTTTATTTATTTCATTGAAATATTTTGCTTAAAAATACAAAAGTTCATTATTTTCATAGAGAATAACGTAACATTTTCCCATAACATTTACCAATATTTCTTTAATTGTTGCCAAGAAAATCAAAACCCGGAATAATATTTTCTTTTAAACAATTTTCAATTGAAATGTTTTGTCGTGAAACAGGAAAATGAAAAATAAAATTAAGAATAGAAAAATTAATATGGCTGCATATTAAAAATAAAAAGGAAACTCTCGAGTATTTCTTAATATAACAAGATGAAAAGTTTTGAGTAAGTACGCATAGCAGGTGAATTAGACGTCATTTATCGAAAACAAAGATGCTGGAATAAAAAGATCTTGGGTAAAATAAAATTAACTATTATTCACGGAGGAAAGAGATAGATGGAGATGCAGTAAGCCGCAAAAAAAAGTTTGCAACACGATGTGCGTTATCGCTCAGATTTAAATGCCCTCATTCGGCCCAAACAAAACAAGCACGTGGAACAGGGACCAAATTCTTTGATTTCATCCGTTTTTTTTTTTTTTTTTTTTTTTTTTTTTTTTTTTCTTTTTTTAAAGCAGGTCTTTGTGTTGTGCCGAATGTAGCGGATTTTAAGGTTACATTTTTGGCGTTACTTCAAGATTTATTGTCTGTGTAAGGTTAACATGAATATTTTATTTTAAATTTAAATTTTATTAATTTATAAAAAAACTTATGCTTATCCTTATAAATCACAACGTAAAAAAAATAAATCTAAGATATACTATAACCATCCGCACAATCAATAAAAAATTACGAATGTAAATTTAAATAGACTACGGAGGGTTCAGGGGGCAGAGCCCCCCTGAAGAAATGCAATTTTTGATTTTAAAAGTTACCAGAATAAGTAGCTCATCAGAATTTCAGAACATCAATGTACAACCACTTGTTTAACACTTTTAATTTCTAAAACTTTACGAAGTATCTTGTATGCTCATAAATATTTATGTAATTTGAAAACTTTAAAAAGCGATTTGTAGGAAGTTGAATATTATGCAATGAGTGTTAAAAAACAATGACTTGCAAAGATGACGTTGAGGCTCCTGATCTGCAGATTTACTAGTTAAATCCCTCTTCTTGTGTTCTTATTGCCGAAACGTCAGTGAAGGCTTACTGTGGAGACACGAAAAGTTTTGGTTTCCGTTAGTCTGTCTGTCTGTTCCGCGATAACTGCCGCAAAAAGCATCCGATCGGCTTGAAATTCACTGGGAATGTTGATGAGGTACCCGGACTTAGCTGTATAGTTTTTGGTTAAATTTGGTTCATTCGTTCGGGAAATATGGAACATTTTATTTTGCTCTATAATGCTTTTCAATGGCAAGTCAGACGATTTTCAGATTTTCATTTGTTGAAAGAAATGGCTCATATGAAAAATGGATTTAAATGGTAAATTTTTGATGCTGAAATTTTTAAATAACATTAAATTATTCCAATAAATTATGTCAATATATTTGCGAGATTTTTTTAATTAGGTTTATAATATTGGGGGGGGGGGGAGGGATTTTATGCATGTTTTCCAATAATATAAAGGATTTTGTTTTATCAAATTGACATAATGCATATTTCATTTTTTTCCTTTTCTTTCTCTGTTGCCTAGCAACGAATTTGGTCCTAATAATATTAGTATAATTGCGTGTATAATGCTTGAGTAAAGCCAACGTCAAAACAAATGAATTAATGCATTTGTATCTTTGCATATAGAAGGATTTTAGCCCAGAAATAATAATAGGCAATATTTCATTTATTTTATTGAAATATTTTGCTTAAAAATACAAAAGTTCATTATTTTCATAGAGAATAACGTAACATTTTCCCATAACATTTACCAATATTTCTTTAATTGTTGCCAAGAAAATCAAAACCCGGAATAATATTTTCTTTTAAACAATTTTCAATTGAAATGTTTTGTCATGAAACAGGAAAATGAAAAATAAAATTAAGTTTAGAAAAATTAATATGGCGGCATATTAAAAATAAAAATAAAACTCTCGAGTATTTCTTAATATAACAAGATGAAAAGTTTTTTGTAAGTACGCATAGCAGGTGAATTAGACGTCATTTATCGAAAACAAAGATGCTGGAATGAAAAGATCTTGGGTAAAATAAAATTAACTATTATTCACGGAGAAAAGAGATAGATGGAGATGCAGTATGCCGTAAAAACAGTTTGCAATACGATGTGCGTTATCGCTCAGATTTAAATGCCCTCATTCGGCCCAAACAAAACAAGCACGTGGAACAGGGACTAAATTCTTTGACTTCATCCGTTTAAGCACGTCGTTGTGTTGTGCCGAATGTAGCGGATTTTAGGGTTACATTTTTGGCGTCACTTCAAGATTTATTGTCTGTGTACGGTTAACATGAATATTTTATTTTAAATTTAAATTTTATTAATTTATAAAAAAACTTATGCTTATCCTTATCAATCACAGCGTAAAAAAAATCTAAGATATACTATAACCATCCGCACAATCAATAAAAAATTACGAATGTAAATTTAAATAGACTACGGGGGGTTCAGGGGGGCTCTGCTCCCCTGATGCAATTTTTGCTTTAAAAAGTGCAATTTTTGATTTAAAAAGTTACCAGAATAAGTAGCTCATCAGAATTTCAGAACATCAATGTACAACCACTTGTTTAACACTTTTAATTTCTGAAACTTTACGAAGTATCTTGTATGCTCATAAATATTTATGTAATTTGAAAACTTTAAAAAGCGATTTGTAGGAAGTTGAATATTATGCAATGAGTGTTAAAAAACAATGACTTGCAAAGATGACGTTGAGGCTCCTGATCTGCAGATTTACTAGTTTAAATTTTTTTAATTTTGGAAATAAAATGATGCTTTTCAAGAATCCAAAATCCTGCATTTTTTTGCCATAATTTTTTTTATTTACTCCTACATTTAAAAACAAATATCATATTCTTTTTCAGCTCAAAATTTCCTGTAATTTGATACCCCACATGGTTGTTTGCGATTTTTTAATTTTTTTTTTCATATTTTTTCAAGATGAATCCCCCCCCCCTTCTCCCCAAAAAAATGCATTTTGCGAAACAGTACGACTGTATATTTTTAGTATGTTTATTAGGAGCACGTTAACTACCATTTACAACAATAATCATTTTTGTACCAATTAGTTCCACCTAAAGGTGTTTTTTACCTTATTTCTACTACACTAATCAAGTATAAATCTCGAGTAGCATTAAACGAGTAGCACTCGACCTCTAGTTTTTAACGAATTTAACCCTGATGATGATAACGTCAGATGTTCGAAAGAACTTGGTTTTCATATTTTAGTTGTGCAACGTATGTATTTTAATAAAACACCTTTAAGTAATTTTAAATGGATTTTTTTGTTATTGTTGTTGTTGTTGTTTTTACGAAATAATTTATATGACTTATACTATACATATTTAATTTTTCATCACAGAATAGAATTTTTTTTTTTATAAAAAATAAGATAAATAAAAATCTTCCTTTATAAACTTTCATATATTCTCTTCAGTTAATTACTTATAAAATTCAAAACGAAAAATAACCATTGCTAGAACTTTTAAGTGCTATTTCGTTTTTTGCAACATGACAGAATTATAAATCATGGATATTATTTGTGTTCATATAAGTTACATTGAAGAAAGATGCTTTAATTTTTTTTAACTTAATACCGACATGTTATTTATATACAAAATATATATTCTAGTGTTTAGCCTGTTTAAACTGCCAAAGAAAATCAACATTTATAGTAGCAATTCTTCATTTCAAAATTAATACTCTTTTGATTTTAATTATTAATGTAAGCATAAGCATAACTAAAAGGCTTAAAGTATTATATCAAAGTATTTTAAATGATATATTTTTTTATTTAGAAATACTTTGAAAAAAAAAACTGTTTATCATCTACATAGTGGAAACATTTTTATTTATGAAGTAAGAATTTATTCTTTCATAGCAAAAATAAATATAAATGGTGTGTTATTTAAAACGCTGTGTATAGACTTATAAATTTTCGTTCTTTTTGTTTTGTACCTTTAAATCAAAGGAAATGCTTTTGGCATTATGTCGTATTATCTTTAGATAAAAGGCAGGGTATTAAATATTTCAACAAAATCTATTGTTCTTGGACATTTTCATATAAACAAATAAAAAGAAAATTATTTAATAAATTATTTAGCTATATTATTATACGTTTACTGCAATATTTGAATTTATAAATGATGTCAAACATAAATTCTGTATGGATGAGATAAAATAACTATTTTCTTTTCTAATTAAATTATTTTTTTTTATAAATGTGATGTTTATTACTTTTATACTATTAGTTTATGAGGATAGATGGTTATTTTATACAAAAAAAAAAAAATCAGAATGCGTGTTACTAATTACTGAGAGAAAATGGCAAACAAAATAACTGTACTTAAATTGAAATATTGTATTAAAATTAAGTGTTTTACGCATGGTATATTTAACATCAAGTCCGTCTTCTTGCACTGTGCCAATATCATAGCCGAAAAGCAAAACTGCAGTTTTCTGCATAATTTATAGATCAATGTATGCGTTTAAGGTTTGTTTGTTAAATCTATGCTAAAGTTTGGTGAAATTCCATTTCATAGATGTTGATATATACACTAGTGTGCAAAACTTGAACAACAAACAAAACTTACTAATTTATACACACGTGAGTACTGAAAAGCAAATTCTATAAACATCACGTTTAGAAAACAGATACTACCCTAACAGCACAGCTAGCCGATGTGAAATCTCCTTGACGTCACAAATCGTCACAAGTATCACAGTTGCTACAATGAACTGAAATGTGATAATTTTCATTCGTCTCATTCTTACTCTCATTTGGTTACTCCACTAAGAAGTCACTATGGCTGCTGCTTTGTGACGAGTCACCTGATGACTTTACAATGAAGTCACCTAGTGAGTCTCATGTGATTTAGAGACTCCATTGTAAAGTTACCATGATAGCTGTTTTGCGACGAACTCCCAAGAGACAGAAAACGAAATCATCTTGTGATTTTTCATAAAGAAGCGTAAATGGTAACTTCATAGTAATGTCCCGGTCCCCTGACAGTCACCATGCGTCTTCATTCTGACATTATTCGGAGACTCATCACAATGCAATGCTCACAATGACTTCCAAGTTGAGTGTTCAAATGACAGTCACATGAGAATCACAAAGTGACTTGATTGTAATGTCACCTGGTGACCCATCACAAAGGAACAATCACAGTGACTTTATAGCGGAATCACCATAGAAAGATCATTTGAGAGTATTAATGGGGAGAATGAAAGATCCCATATTTTGTTTCGCCGTAAGTGACACATATAATCATAGTAGTCATACATAGTCACATGTATGACATGAAGGAGATGTCGCAGCAATTATCTGTGCTGTAAGAATAGTACCTATTTGCTACACCTGATGTTTATATCATATAAGGGTTGAGTACTCAGATGCTTCAAAATTAGCATTTTATGATTGTTGCTTAAGTTTTACATACCAGTGTAGTAATAATTAAAATCATGAAAACACAGTATTGCACCACCACCTGTTGGGATACATCCACTGAAACATAATCAGGTCCTACAAATGTCAAGGTCTGATTGGATATTAAGTTTGATGAAATTCCATCCTATAGATGCTGGAATATAGCTATCAAAACGCAGCATAGCTGTGCCAACTGTTGGCCAATATCTAAACAAGCCTAAACAGCAGCAACTTGTGGTTCATCTCAAATTCAAAGGAACTACTACTTTCCGACAGATTTCTGAATTCATTTTTGTAGGAAGCACATGAAATTGGCAAATGTTCTTAGCCAGAAACTATGTAATCGAAGGGTATTTTCCATTTTTTAGTAAAGGTAGAAAATCACCCAGAAAATACTATCAAAGATGGCTTTGGAACCCTATTTTCGGTTAGTGGAAATAAGAAAAACCCGTCGTCACGAGACAGCAACCACTTATAACTATACAATTTATTTGTCAAAAAATGAAACATTACCATTCCATTTCAAGTCGCTTCAATAGTCAGGCCTGCCAATTTTAGTCCTGTGCGTTTAAAAATGAGTCATAAAATGTGTCAGAGAGTTTCGCGTTGTTAAATAGAGAGTTTGAGAAAGCGCTTAGATCTAACTTAATCTAAAGTTTGATTAAATTCCGTGCTTTCGCTCTTGAGGTAGATCGGCCAAAAAATTTGTGTCGCACTGAGACTAGCAGACAGACAGAAATTCTCCAAAAACAGTCTAATTATGTTCAGGACATCCCAAAGCATGTAAATCCATCATGAAAAGTAAGCAATGCATGAAAAGTTAACGTAAAATCCGGCGTATAACGCTCACCTACGATTTTAGATTGTATTTTTCCTTTTTTTGTATATTCGCCGTATAACGTGCATCCTTTTCTTTACAAAGTAACCTTAAATGTACGTACATATGTGATACTCTTATCTTTTGATGTCATTTATTCCAAGAATTTTTCTTCTTTCGAAGAATGGTATACTCAAGCGGCAAGATATAAGAGGAAAAATATTTTCAAACGCAAGAACTTTTTAACTCGTAGTATAAAAATAATACCATATTTTTTACTTGCCTACTAAATCCTAAATTAATCAACTCATACAACTAAAATTATTAAAGCTGGTGATTTATATGGGCTGGGGATTTTATGGTGATTTATACAAAGTTTTATTATTTTAATTATTAAAGCTCTTATTTTTAAAAGTTTGTTAAATATTAAAGCCAAATTTGTATGCTCATCTTTTCCTTATTTTTAAATCTATCATTTTTATATTCGGCGTATAACGCGCACCCGTAAATTTCGATCATGTTTTTGGTATTAAAAGTGCACGTTTATACGTCAAATTTTACGGTAAGTCGAAAATTTTCCAGATTCCAATACTTTCTTCTTATGCGTTTAAAGAGAAATAAAGGAGTAATAGAACTATTTGAGAAACTAAATTAATTAAGCTGTTAATTACAATGTATCTCATCTAAATCTCGAAATAGCGATAAATGTCACCCCATCACTATGTCAGTGTTATGATGGCAAAAATCGATATTTCCGATATTTTGTGAAAACATTCCCATTCCATATTAACCTTATTAAACTAATTAATAAAACAGTTATTAAATCATTGATATCACTAAATCAATTTGAAACCTTTTCAGTTAGAGTAAATATGAGATTCCTAGCTGTACCGTTCAAATGGTTTGCAGTCAGTTTCTATATCTACATTTGTCTTTCATATGCCAAATCTTCTGTAAAATTTTAATTTATATTAACATCAGACATCGACAGTCATTGAAACAAAATATCATAAATAATGTTCAGTTACTAAACAGAATATAAGAACAGAGTAAAATTGAATAAATGTGAAATATTTTGACACTAATTAAAATTCGAAGTCATCGAATATATTTATATATATGAAAATATTCATTTCTGTTCGACATTTCTACAATCATTAGTTTGGAATAGCTGTCAAATAGAATTAATTTTCACGTGCAACGACTGTTAACTTTATAAAGCTGCTAAGTAATAGTCAATTATTCATTTTAGATACTTTTAATGGCAACGGTTCACAAGTGCCAATTTAATTATGCTATATTATATGAAGTTTTAAATTTTCAATGAAATTGAAAACTGCAAGTTAATTAAATTGGAAATAATTAAATATCAATGTAGGTTTATTTACTTTTAAATATTCTATCAGTGAAGACAGAAGGCTTTATTGATTGCATAAGAACATTTGTAATCAATTCTTTGTAGTAGCAATCAAATTAGTATGATAACAATGTTCTATGTATGTTTATAAAATAAGAATTCTTAAGGAAAATATCCATCAAGTAAACATTCTTGAAATTCAGTTTTGTAAAAATTTGAAAATCAAAATTTGCTTTTATAAAGTAATTTGTAATCAATTAAATTTAAGAAGATTTTTATAACAGAGCAATTGTTTTAAATTAAATTAGAATCATATTTAGTTAAAACTCATGGACAATTTCTATTTTAAAATGTTATAGTCCTTAATTATGTCATACATTATTTCTCTAAAACCATCCAAATAATAAAAATCTGTAATAATGCTTAACACACGCTGCAGTATTATGCCGTCAATGGTAATAATTATGTAATCTATACTAATACAGTAATCCCTTTCGCGAGGTTTAGGTTCCGCGAATGTCGAAACCGCGACCGCAAAACTGCTATTAGCCCCCGGTATGCTATTTCTTTCTCCCATCTTATTTTGTGTCGTCTCCAAAAAATAACGTTACCTTACAGAAGCCAGCCGTAAAACAAAGCAGTACGATTAAATACTCTATAGCAATTTAGTTTGATGTTGAAAATATGAACGACAGAGTTACTATAAAGCGTACATGTAGTTGTATATCACAAAAGAAAAATTCCCAATTCAGCATTTTAGGTGCGTTCGTAATTATATAAATACGAAACACCTACAGTCATGGTCTGATCCGTCCGTGTGTCTCTCCGTCTGTCCGCATGTAACAGCGCAAAAACTACCCAACCGAATAGTTTGAAATTTAATATAGGGTAACTCCTGGAGAGTAGCCGCATACGGGATAGATGCCGCACCCCTTCTATTTCTTGTAATTATCGATAGATGGTCGTCAAATGCACAGTATAGGTGCGCAATGAGACTATTTTAACCAGTATTTAGCGTGAATCCCATTTCGATGTTTACTTGAAGGAGTACACTCCTTAATTTGACGTAAGTGCATGATTTCACTGTCAAAACTTTTAAACACGTTATGTTTAAATACTTTTCATACACTAATTACTAAATGCATGCATGATTTCGAAGTGAAAGAAAATGGCCATAATTTTTTTAAGCCATCAGTCCATCAGAAGATAATGATCCATTCCAAAGGTATAAGTTCGATTGAAAAAACCTATTTAATACTTTGCGCAGAAAGAAAAGGCTACACCAGCAATTTTAATGACACTAATAGAATCACATAGCTGAAAATTTGTATGGTTTTGTTACCTCTAAAATTTAATACAAATTTTTGCCATATTTAATCGTTGACAATCTTTCGATTTCGTCGATTGAATTAGACAAAATTTACTGGTAAGTGTTAGTGGTAAGGAAAAATCTTAGAAATTAATAGCTATGCAGTACCGTAATATTGCAGCAAAATTGGCATTCAACAAACAAAAAACTATCAAGTCTTTTTCAAATAAACAATCTCATTCCCCATTTTTCTCATAAAAGTAACGGAAATGTACATCAAAGAAATGTTGCTAGCACCATAAAAATGAATGAATTAAGTGAAAATTTATAACTCATCTCCTTAGTTGGTGACGATTTGTGTAATTCCGGTTTATCCGAGTTTTTTTACTTTCCGAGGTGAGCTTGGATCAGTGGCGTAGGAACTTTGTACACATAGGGGGAGCCGGAGCATATTGTGGGCAGCTAGTGGCGGGGATCATTTCATTCATAATTTCATTCATTTCGGAGGATTCCTTCATAGTGCTACACTTTTCACAAACAGGAGTATAAAATAGAAGCATATCAAAAGATTACCAACTCTTTAATCGAATTAAAATAATTTTTACTAAATATAATATACTTGATACATAGAAACTTAATTTATCGAGGATCCCGAATACAATATTCAAATTTAAGGCTTCTCGCACTCCCATTTACCAAAAGTTGTTTTGCATAGTTGTTGTTGCTGTTGTTTTGCATACAAATTCTTTACAAAATTCTCCCAAATCAATTTTAAAGGCCTCCTCTTTATAAATATGCAGTAGCATCAAGTGGTTGAGTCTCTGTTGACTCATAGTTGTTCGGAGGTGTGTTTGAAGCCGGCGAAGAGCACTGAAAGATCTTTCAGCTGTCGCTACTGGTGCCAGAATCGCAAAATTAATTCTGCCAAAAGATGAACTTCATAAAATACTTTCTTCGCTAATTCTTTCGATGACATAATTTTAATTGCGATCGACAACGCAGTTCTGTCCGGGATTAGTGTTGGTAGAAGCGTCAACTGAACAGAAAGATTTGTCAAGTCAAAATAATCCTCATGTATTCCAAGCTTTTGTTTCTGATCTTCTGATTCTGAAGTGGTTGAGGCTTTGTCCGTCAATATGGATTCGATCTTTATGACAGAGTCAAAATTTTTTTGATGAAATTGTTTTGTTAATTCATTGGTAATAGGTCCAGTGCTTCTCTGAAATTTACTCACAATTTTTCTTCTTCTCCTAGTTGTGCTGGAGCGGAGGGATAGCTTCTCTGCTCATATCTTATTGGAACTTTCTTTTGTCTGGAGACGCTCGTTATTTTCATTTCCAAATTTAATGTGGATGATTTCTCTCCCATTTCTTGTAGAGAGTTTCGAAATGGAATCTTTTTTTGTGGGAATCGAAAGGGTTGTAAATAATGGGGAAAAGGGTAAAGGCACAAACAAGTGTGCTCGCCACCCCCTCTTTCTCTTCTCTTTGCTGTTTATTGTGTGAATTTTCTATAAAAAGTAGACTTTATTTTTTAATTCAATAATGTATTGCAAACAGATGTGGTGCGAAAATTTCTTCCGGGGGAGCTGAGCCCGTCTGAAATATTCCAGGGGGAGCCCCAGGTCCCCCGGCTCCTACGCCTTTGAGCTTGGTCCATATTAACTCGGATAATCGGGACTCTACTGTATATACAAGGATACGCTGAAGAATTGGAGTACGTTTCCAACTATGGACGGTAATTTCTGAAATCTGTTTTCCAAATGTGGTTTGCATTTTTTTAAATGTTTATCTGGGTATTTTACTTACCTTATTAAACAACGAAGTTTTGTTAAAGTATTCTGAAAGTGCTAAAAAAGGTTTCATAATCTATGATTGATGTATGATTTTTCTTTCTTGTTTTAATTCAACTCAAAATTACATTTTCCAATCAAAAATAAATTACGCATTGAAAACTAAAGCTCACTTATTTTCTTCTGTCAGCTCAACGTAACTCTATCCTTTAATCCTAAATTATCTTGTTTTTTTTTTTTTGTTTTTTTTTTTTCCTTTTTGTTGTTGTTAGTTGAGACATATATCGTTGCAAAATTGACCGTAAAAGTCAAGTGTGATGTCAAAATCATGCGCTCGTATTGAACAATTTCAGATTTAAGTGCAATTTTAGGATGAAGATTATCCATAAACTTATATGCAGGGTATTTCATAAAAGATGGGCTAAACTTTAAGAATACACATCCAAATAAACAATTTTCATCAAACAATGCATGGTCGGAACTGAAACACAAAGGTGCTAGAGGGCGCTGTGGCAGCGTTCTCTGCACATATCAGTTCCTAGCCCCCCGTTACTCAAAATCTACTTTGAACAAGTGAAATCATTAAATTAATTCATTTTCTTTAAACAATACGTGGTTCTATCTACACGTATTTTTTTCTCTATCTCTCCTTTTCGCAACGAACTTAATTCAACACGTTCATATACAAAGATTTATGATTTCATTTTCCAGTTATTCAAAATTCCATTCTCGCATAATTTATTTCTATTTCTTAACGGTCTTCGTCTAAAATTAATCAAATACACAAAAACCTGAGTGCAGCTGTTCTTTTAACATTACACTATCTTTTATCGTATTTTATCTGGGTTGTAAATAAGTTATTCTTAATTACAACTAGAATTTGACAGTCAAAAAGAAATAACAAAAAAATAAAATTATCTTATAGGAGTTGCGGTTTCAAATATATTTCATTTATGTTAGAACAAATGCCTCTCTTCTCTGCATTTTCCATACATTCGTTAAGATTATGCAATCACATTTAAGCTAGTTCGTTGGTGTTAAAATAAACAAACCCAGACTTTATGTCGCTCTTACTCATGAAATAAAGTAGGGTTGTTTTACATCCCGGTGAGTTTGTGCTGGGGGAGGGCTGCCACATTATATTGTGCTAAACCTCCCGCCAATGCTTTGTCTCTTTCATTCCGGCGTCAAAAACTTTGTAAATTGGCGATAATGTACTACGCCAAGTCATGTGAATCAGTACGTAAAAAGTTCAGTTGGCTTTCTCCCTATGTTGCTGTAAGGTCCCGATAAAAGGGCCGCTGCTTATTCCTTTTTAACATTACGGAGCACCTCTCCACATATCTCCTATGTTTATATATGTACAAGTCGATATAACTGTCTTCTTCATTATGATTGTTTTCTTGCTTCTATCTAAATACAAATCATCTATGTCAGCACGTATTACTGGAGTTTTTCTTTTTTATTTGCGAACCCGGAACCACCGTTTTATGGCGAACCAAACGCCATCACAGGCGCCAAAGGCGATGTTGTTATACGATGTAAAAACACACAAAGGCCAATTAAGTGACAAGCGCTTTACGTACAATTGTTGAGTCTCTGAACCATTTCCATTTGCAGTTCCGTAGATAAAATGCATATCAGCCTTTTCCCTATTAGTGAAGGAAAACATCTTCCGATACGTTCATGCCCCGATTGACAATTGCACACTCGGCTCAGTGGCTTTATTGTATTAATCGAAGCAAATTTTTGGATAAGCGTTCTTCTTCTTACCCATATCATATTTCATGCTATTAGTGTAGTTCTTCTCCCGATAACTCGTAACGATGCGCCAGCACCTTTGCGTTTTATTTCCCACCAAGCATTTTTTAGTGAAAGTTGTTTGTTTGTATATGTCCAATAACCTCTTAAAGTTGTGCCCATCTTTTATGAAACACCCTGCAACATAAAATGAAACGTTGGTGGTCGAATGGCTATTTCCATTTTTCTCTCTGACAATTTGGACATTAAAATGTTTCGTTGTTTTTTTGGTCATTTGTATCTCTTTGCATCAGTAGACTTAAAATATCTGTTGCAAGATGGAAAAAACTAATACAAAATTTTTAAATCATATAATTCACAAAATCGAGATTTTTATTATTTGTCCTGAATAAGTTTTTATTTATTTACTTTCTTTGAAATAAACATACAGGAAGTAGTTATGACACTACATTATGTTTTTCAATATACACTGCTCAAAACAATTAAAGGATATTGCAGTTTTAGGTGGATTTTGTATCTGGTAAACTGTTTAGCTGATTGATACATGGTCGACCGACATAGTAGGTTATATGAGAATAAATTACACATGTTTGGCAGAAAAAAATGCATTTTATTGCGCATTTGTGTACTAAAGGAAAAAAACACAATTTGTGCATATGAGAAAAAAAATAATAAGAAAAGGTGTTTTCTTCAAAGAAAATCATTTTCAGTAGGGGGTATGGTTTCCACGGGCGGCCAGCAACGTTGAACAACTTTGAGGCATGGACTCAATGAGGCTATTAATGACGAGTTGGGGTATTCTGCCCCACTCTTCCAGAAGAGCTCTTTCCAGTTCTTGGAGAGTTTGTGGGGGTTGTTGGCGGCCAGAAACTCGTCTTCCTAGAGCGTCCCAAACGTGCTCGATTGGATTCATGTCTGGAGAACACGCTGGCCATTCCATTCGAACGATTCCTTCCTCGAAAAGGAAATCCTCCACCAGGTTTGCACGATGTGGCCTGCAGTTATCGTCCATTAAAATGAAGTTATCTCCGATTGCTGCAGCGTAAGGGACTACAATATGTCTGAGGATCTCATCCCTATATCGGCGACCAGTCAGAGCTCCATCTCGAATGATGTAGAGGTCAGTGCGCCCGTCAATGGAGATGCCACCATACACCAACACTCCTCCACCGCCAAATCTGACACTTTCGTGCACGAACGCAGGATTATTCCTACTGCCACGGACCCTCCAGATGAAAATACGCCTATTATCCGGATGCACAGAAAAACGGGACTCGTCAGAAAACAGAATATTGCTCCATTCATTTCTCCTCCAGTTGACATGCTCGGTTGCCCACTCCCTGCGGTCGCGAAGATGCCTTGATGTTAATCTAACACATACCATCGGTCGGCGAGCATACAGACCTACAGCATGGAGCCGGTTTCGGGCAGTCTGAGTTGAAATCGTGGTGCCTGTAGCCGAGCGAAGGTGTTGTTGGAGAAGAGTAGCGTTCATGGTTCGGTGTCTCCGAGCTGTTAACGCTAAATACCGATCTTCATTGGGCGTTGTTGCCCGTCTACGACCTTGCCCTGGTCTTCGGCCTGCACATCCACTCTCCAAAAAACGGTTCCAGATCCTGGAAATGACACTTTGTGACACTCCAATGGCTTGCGCTACTTCGGCTTGAGTTTGGCCCCTTCTAACCTACCAACAATTCTCAAAGCTTCTGAATCTGTCAAATGACTTCGCTGAGACATCGTACTCATCGAAACAAAGCAATCACTGAATGCCGATCATCCTTGTCTTCATTCTCTTTTATCCAGTTGAAAGTCAAATTTCATTCGCTGCCGCTGAAGCGACGTTTTTGACGTCGAACTCAAAATTTGCATACTCCACAGTTTGAAAACCAGAAAAATTTGCATTTGTGATTCTCTTCTTCTATTTTCGGCAAAAAAAATTTCGTTTATATCTTTATTTTATATAAAACTTCAAATATCCTTTAATTGTTTTGAGCAGTGTATTAAATTAATGTGAGGTTTGTTGAATTAAAGGATTCAATTTGTTCTACAGTTGGTTTAGAAATAGAAACAAACAATTTTTTACTCGTCCGAATCAAAATACGAAACATCACCTAAAAGTTTTCTCTTTCACTGATGAGCCCCTTCACTAACTAACATAATTTCTAAAATTAATTTTTTATCTTTTATGCTTTAAAACCTTTTCAGTTCTTCGGGATATTAGTTTTCCATCATAAGTTAATTTTCTAACTGTTGCTTTCAAAAGGGTTAACGAAGATTTTCTTTGGTTAAACTATCATTGTTATTTTTGTTTTCTCGCTTGTGCCTTTTACTATCTTTGATAAGTAGTTACTCAAACTATGATGAATAAATGATATATTCTAGCTTGGCTAATGTTGTTTATAGATATTTTTATCCGTAATTTTCCATAGTTTTAGATTCCTTCTAAAACATATTACAAAACTAGAAAACAGGAATTCTCCTTTTTCAGAATTTAATGTCGCCCCGATGAAAATATATATATATACTAGGGGGCTCTGCCCCCTGCAAGCTACGTTCGCCAACCTCCGTTTAGACACCGCAGAATCTAAAAACACGCTAATCTTATCAGTTTTTAAAATATTGTAGAAGATTGAATTATACTGAAAACAGTTGTGCAGATCCCCCTGTAAACGGGTTTCCATTCAATTTCCTTTGATTTCAAAAATTTAAGGCCGAATCAATTGCTGTTAAGATATCCAATGGTCGTTTTCGTGTTTGATTAAAGAGGATCAGTTAAACGTTTGAAAAGAAGCTAAAATAAAATGAATTAAGTGTACAGAGTCTTTGTCTCTCGGTATTTTGAAACAATTTCTATAACAATAGCCTAAGTCATGTGACTATCATCAACAGTTTCCGGCAAACCACTTCGCTTTTTATATTCCTGGTGCCATTTTGGTACTTTAATGTTAGCCAGGTACAGGTGATAAGTCGCCAAACATTATTCTGTCGCCATCATTTGATCTATATTATAATAGTCCAAGTCATGTAACTGTCATAAATAAATACGCTCTGATCCCTTCACTTTACATATGAAAGTTTGGCCCAGATATCATATACGGTCGCATATTAGCGCGAATTGTTTCCGACGCTAATTTGGGGAAAACATCAACAGCATTAACAACAACATCCGGCTTATCAAATCAAGCAAAATAACGGTACTATGGCGCCAGTTAAGTAACCGTTGCGTATATGACATTGGCGTCAGAAAAAAATCGCGCCAATATGGGTCCGTATATGACATCTGTGCCGAAAGTTTTCCCTTTTGATTAAAAAATCAAATTTCTTTTTCGAATAAAATAACATAAAAGTTTGGTGCAAACCATGATCGCAAAGAATTCTTGGTACTGTTACGCTAGCCGGGTGCAAATCTCGCCAATAGCTATTTTTCAACTCGCCAGTTAGCATTATTTTTTTCGAGTGGTAAATTAAAACATTACTTTGAAATTGAATTTAAATGTCATCGTTTGTTACATCATTTAATATTTGGCTAGATGCCATATACGACCGGGTTTGGCGTGATGTTTTTTACGAAAATTTGGCGAAAACCTCATTTCGAATACCAGTTACATATGTATTTTTGGTACTACTTAGTTATCCCGTCGACCAAAAATCTATCACCAAACTATAAGATTAAATGCCAGAAATGGTTGATCGTAAATGTCACATTCACTTGACTTTAAGCAAGTTACACGTCTTTACGTCATCAAGTGATTTTTATTGTATAATTTGGTGAGTAGTTTGGCGATTTATATAATTTGGCGAAATGGGTCTATGGAATAACTAAATAGTACAGTATTTTTTAATTATTTTCTATTATTTTTTTATTTTTAAAGGAAAATAACCAAAAAAGATAATAAACTATAGAACAGAACAATTTATGTAATTTAAAAAAGTCCTTCCGGCCAGTGCCTTTCATATTCCTTATTTTTTAATACCAGCTTATATTATTCAAACACACGGAGCTCAAATTAGTGGAACCCGATTATAGAAGATTAAATACTAATTTTTGTCAATATTGAATATGAATGAGAATTTCGCGAAATTAGTCAGCGTTATTAAAGCTGGTTTTATTAAAGTGATTTATATTTGTCGCCAAATTCGGTGATATCCCGAATTATATTAATAATTATATTAACCCGAATTATTGGTGATAGCCCGCCATTTTAAAACAACATAATGGGTGCAACAAAGCTCACCAATGAACTTGATCGAGACCTTAGTAATTCCTGTGCACATGCTCACTCATATCTAAATCGGTTGATATATGCGAGTGCTGTTGCAGGCAAAAAATCAGATTTTTTAAAATGTCACACACATTCGAAATTCAAACTGCTATATCTCGGGGTTTTTTTTTTAGATAAAGGCAAAACAAAAAATAATCCGGAATCTTTGTAACAAGCTGAAACACATAAGAAAAAAATCATTTTCAATTTCTATTTTTTTTTTACTTCATTTTAAATTATTTTTTTTTTAATTTTTAAATGGCCGCCATTTTGAAACAAGATGGTGGATGAAGTTAGCAAACGAACTCGGCCGAGAGATTGCTATGTACTATGCACATGCCTTGTCACATCCTAATCTGTTCATAAATACGCGTGTTATCCCGTGACAAAAATCAGATCGTTTCAAAATGTCAGCCATGCTAGAAATTCAAAGTGCTATAACTCAGCCATTTTTTAAGACATAGACGAAACAAAAAATGCTCCGGAATCTTTGTATCAAGATCAAACACATAAGGAAAAAAATCTTTTTCAATTTCTAATTATTTTGTACCTCACTTTTAAATTAATTTTTTTTTTAATTTTTAAATGGCCGCCATTTTTAAACTTGATGGCGGATGAGGCTGGCCAACGAATTCGGTCGAGACATTGCTATGTACTATGCACATTCCTCGTCACATCCAGATCGGTTCATAAATACGTGTATTATCGCGTGACAAATATCAGATAGTTTCAAAATGTCAGCCATGCTAGAAATTCAAAGTGCTATAACTCAGCCATTTTTTAAGATATAGACGAAACTAAAAATGCTCCAGAATCTTTGTATCAAGCCTAAACACATAAGAAAAAAATATTTTTCAATGTCTAATTTTTTTGTGCTTCATTTTAAATTTAATTTTTTTTTTTTTTTTTTTTTTTTTTAATGACCACCATTCTGAAACAGGATGGCGGATGAGGTTGGCCAACGAACTCGGTCGAGACATTGCTATGTACTATGCATATTCTTTGTCACTTCCAAATCGATTCATAAATACGTGTATTATCGCGTGACAAAAATCAGATCGTTTCAAAATGTCAGCCATGCTAGAAATTCAAAGTGCTATAACTCAGCCATTTTTTAAGATATAGACGAAACTAAAAATGCTCCAGAATCTTTGTATGAAGCCCAAACACATAAGAAAAAAATATTTTTCAATGTCTAATTTTTTTGTGCTTCATTTTAAATTTTATTATTATTTTTTTTAATTTTAAATGGCCACCATTCTGAAACAAGATGGCGGATGAGGCTGGCCAACGAACTCGGTCGAGACATTGCTATGTACTATGCATATTCTTTGTCACTTCCAAATCGGTTCATAAATACGTGTATTATCGCGTGACAAAAATCAGATCTTTCAAAATGTCAGCCATGCTAGAAATTCAAAGTGCTATAACTCAGCCATTTTTTAAGATATAGACGAAACTAAAATGCTCCAGAATCTTTGTATCAAGTCCAAACACATAAGAAAAAAATATTTTTCAATGTCTAATTTTTTGTGCCTCATTTTAAATTTTAATTTTTTTTAAAAAATTTAAATGGCCGCCATTTTGAAACAAGATGGCGGATGAAGCTGGCCAACGAACTTGGTCGAGACATTAGTATGTACTATGTACACACGAAATTTTATCTAAATCGGTTCATAAATACGAGAGTTACAGTATAGCAAAGATCAGATATATATATATCAATTTTGAACGGAGGGTGGTTTCGGGGTCATGATCGGTGAAAATATACCAAAATTTTTCGGAATCGCTTTCCTCCGAACGGCTGCAATAGGTAGCTTTTTGTAGTGAAAGCTACCTAAAAAGAAAATAAAGAAAATAAACATTTATTAATAAATAAACAACAATAGCCGGGTTACCATGTCAACCCAAATAATGCCATTTTGGCGCCAATTAGGTACCCCGTTGCGTATATGACATCTATGCCTAATATTTTTCTTTTCATTTCATTTTTAAAAAAATAAAGAAGTGAAAGCCATTTATTTTAAATGTTTCAGTTTGTATTAAATAAAATGATAATGAAATACAAATTGAATTATGAATAAAAGTAACATGATACATTTCTTAGCATACATTTAAGGGAGGCCAAACTTCTCGCCAAATTAGTTTAAAATAGTAACATTTTCTAAAATCTGAAAAAATATATCTGTTATGATTAAAATTTGAGTTGCCATCATTAGAGAAAAGTATATAAAAATAGAAAAAAAGTAATATTTCGAAAACTAATTCGAATTTGAAAAATCTAATACCAGTTTTGAAATCTGCGGATCAATATTGATTTTTGGTGTTAATTTCATCTCAAAGTATTCTGTATTTTAGGAGAAATCGCCGTGAAATATAATTAGTTGTTTAATCAGTCGATTCATACTTCCGTTTCATAAATTCGTTTCATTAGGATTTTATATATATAGGGTAGATATATATATATATAGATAGATAGATAGATAGTACAAAACATATTTCAGTTTGAAGACTTAAAACACACACTTTTATTTTATATAAAATGATGTCATTCGCATCCGCTGAAGAATTTCACATTTACA
The DNA here is from genome assembly GCA_963932465.1 of Maratus speciosus. NCBI lineage: Eukaryota > Metazoa > Arthropoda > Arachnida > Araneae > Salticidae > Maratus > Maratus speciosus. The sequence continues at coordinate 28,321,895 of OZ010786.1, forward strand.
ATCCAGTCTTAAACAACATCTACAGAAAAGGGCTATATATTCCCGCGGTCGCCATTTTGGATTTTTTCTTTGCGTGAAAACTCCTTTTCCCCCAAGTAAATGTCGCCAAGCAGATTTGTGCGCATGTTAGGCTTAACGGGGTTGCCTTATCGATGAACGCCAACAAAACATCGCCGAGAAATCCAAGATGGCGGCCACGGGAATATATAAAATTTTAGCGCAGAAAAGTATGCATATGTCGTCAATATCACAGAATAATACACAATTCCAGCAAAAAGCGATGTCGTCATTCAAGAAACTCGACCAAACAAAATCGGCAATCTAATGACTCATATGATTTCATTTGTTTGTAACATTAATGTAGATACTTAAAATTAAATATAGTTTATAATAGCTCCGTGTTTTATCAGAGATCATTCATTTATATTTTTTCAAAGTAGCACGCATTTTAATGACGTATTTTTTCAGTTATTATGGGAAAATGTCAACAAAAAGATATAATAGTCTACTATTTTCCAACTATTTTTCTTTTACTTTTTATAGAAAAATGGCGCTAAAAACTATAAAAAAAATTAATATCTCAAAAATAAATTGTGATGCAGTTTTCAAACAAATTGCATTTAAAAGTGCTCTTTTTCCCTATACGACGGTTTAAAAATTGAAAATTTACGATGCTTAGAAGTTAAAAAAATTACAGTAGAGATTATCTAACAAAAACATAGCTGTGAAAAAAGGGAGCCAAGTTCTGTAAAGACAATGGCAAGAAAAGAAGTGATATCTAAGTGGGTGCCAAGTTCAAATAAAATTCACTCAAACTTACCTACAGAAGTATTATAGCATTTTTTTAATTGTTTAGAAATAAAAATTATTGATAGCATATTAATAATAAATCTAGAACTTGGCAAGTTTTTACTTACGAGTCATTTATTTTTAATAATGACATTATCATATCAAATATTGTTATTTCATGATTGGAAGCCTTAATTTGAGTGAGCTCCTTCACCTTGAAGAGCGGTGGGATAAAATATATCCCACCTAATTTAACTGCAAAATTCCACATTAATACTAGAATTCAGGACTAAAAAGTTTAATTTTATTAAATACGTGAAAAGAAGCTTTTACCCATTTTGAAATAAATTTATTTTGTAAATTCTGGTGTGATTCAATCATTTCAGCATTTCACGAATAAAAGTTATTTGCCCCTGAAAGGGTTAAAGGTGTGCAGTCTCTAGAGTGATGACCAAGAACAAGCGTAAGTATATCTGTCTCTTTGTCAGGCATCTTAGTCTGTTTGCATTGAGGTTTCTGGAGGTGGGTGCTAGAGTGATAACCAAAGACAAGCGGGAGTGTAACTGTGTATTTATTGGTTTATCAAATCTTTAACATGAGTCATTTTATTATAATAATATCTATATTAATTTTTTTTGTAATGTCATTGAAATTAATATTAACATCACCATTTTATTAAGACATGAAATTGATAGGCATAACATTTATCAAAAACTTGCCAAGTTCTAGATTTATTATTAATATGCTATCAATAATTTTTATTTCTAAACAATTTAAAAAATGCTATAATACTTCAGTAGGTAAGTTTGAGTGAATTTTATTTGAACTTGGCACCCACTTAGATATCACTTCTTTTCTTGCCATTGTCTTTACAGAACTTGGCTTCCTTTTTTCACAGCTATGTTTTTGTTAGATATCATTACTTTTTGTAAAGTTACAATATATTTAGACACTTTACTTAATGCTTTTTAATGTGTTTACATGTGACTATTTTATTCACCAAGCAGCATTCAGTTATAAATTAAATTTCCTGCAACAAACTATTTAGCTGTCAGTTTGCTGCAGAAATCTATATTTTAATACTGCTATATTGAATGCATGTTTTGAGACGAAATGTGTTGATTCGAAACTTTTATTGTTTCTGAAACAACAATTCCTATTAAATTCCTATATTAAATTTTCCTATTAAATTTTCCAATTAAATATCCTATAGCTGGGCCTTCTTTTTTGTACTGAAAGTGAAAAATAAAGTTATGTACTTATGCCACACTATGTATCATTCATCCATGGGTGCCGGCAAAGAGGCAGTGCAAAGGAAGGATATTGCCCGTCCCTGGATTTTCAAATTTAATTAACTAAATATCCTTTTTTCTGATGATTTTGAAAATAACAAGTCGGTAAGTGTGATCGCAGATCTTGCAGAGGGTTTCGTTTAATATTCCTTTCAAAACACTTTATCCTTTTGAAAAATCTTAGTTCCACATTTCGCAACCAGGGGCGCACTCTATTCTAAACAAACCTTTATCCGAACGAAACTCTGTTTTACATACTATCCGTAGATATATTAGTCGAGGGGATTGAGCCCATAGCACCGAGATAAGTAGGCGCACCTGGCGGTAAAAAGTGGAACTAAAATATGTAAGGATATGGTGCATAATATGAAAGAATGGTCAAAGGGGTGTCGGCAAATGTTAGAAAAGTGCTCCCCGGGTGAAAAGGGTGGAGGTTAGAAAAATTGCTTAAAATACACAAGTTAGAGTCCGGAGGAGTAAATAATATAAGACTTTTTGAAAATTTTATGATTTGTCGTGTGGTCCGAGTTATTCAGCTATACGTATGCAAAAAGTCATGTCTCCAACTTAATTAGGGGCTCCCTTAGATAGAATTGCTTAAAATACATATGTGGTAGCTCAAAGGGTTAAGCGTAAGACTTTCAAGATTTTATGATTTTTCGCCTTGCCTCAAGTGTTCTGCTAAAAGTATGCAAAGTTTCAAGTCTGCAGTTAAATAAGGGGCTCAGTTAGAAAGAATTGCTTAAAATACGCATGTGGAAGCCCAAAGGGTTAAATGTACGACTTTTTCAAAATTTTATGATTTGTCGCATGATGGTGTTCAGCTATAAGTATGCAAATTTTCACGCCTCCAACCTAATTAGGGACTCACTTAGAAAATATTGTTTAAAATACACATGTGACAGCCCGAAGGGCTAAATGTACGACTTTTTCAAAATTTTATGGTTTGTCATTTCATGTGAGGTGTTCAGCTATAAGTATGCAAAATTTCACGCATCCAACCTAAATAGGGGCTCACCTAGAAAGAATTGTTTAAAATACACATGTGGGAGCCCAAAGGGTTAAATGTACGACTTTTTGAAAATTTTATGATTTGTCGTTTGATGTGAGGTGTGCAGCTATAAGTATACAAAATTTCACGTCTCCAACCTAATTAGAGGCTCACTTTGAAAGAATTGTTTAAAATGCACATGGGGGAGCCCAAAGGGTTAAATGCTCGACTTTTTCAAAATTTTATGATTTCTCGTTTGTTGTGAGGTGTTAAGCTATAAGAATGCAAAATTTCACCCCTCCAACCTAATTAGGGCTCACTTAGAAAGAATTGTTTAAAATACACATGTGGGAGCGCAAAGGGTTAAATGTACGACTTTTTCAAAATTTTATAGACTGTCATTTGATGTGAGGTGTTCAGCTATAAGTATGCCAAATTTCACGCCTCCAACCTAGTTAGAGGCTCACACAGAAAGAATTGTTTAAAATACACACGTGGGAGTCCAAAGGGTTAAATGTACGACTTTTTCAAAATTTTATAATTTGTCGTATGATGTGTGGTGTTCAGCTATAAGTATGCAAAATTTCAAGTCCCCAACGAGTATAGTTTCGGAGAACAGGCTCTGTGACAGACGGAATATCTCAATTTGTTGATTTTCTGTAAGCAAGTAAACCTAGATAAACCCCCAGTAAGTAGATAGGTTTACAATGGAAGTCTATGGGAATTTGGCGAAATATTAGAGATAACGCCAAGGTGGCGTCACTTTTGGCGACTAATTTTGGTCGCCAAATTTGGCGATATATCGCCATGTTGGCGAGAAACTTGGCGGTATTTGGCGACAGAACAGCGTCACCTCCTATGGCAAATTAAAATTTCGCCTAATAGACGTAATGTTAAAGTAAAAATGGGCACCCCCAGGTGGGTAATTCATCGATTTTCACAATTTTTTTATTTTTTTCCTTAGTTTTATAGTGTAAACGAACTTCGCACCAAATTTGAAGTATGTCGCTGCAGTAGATATACGAGATCTTTTTGATGAGTGAGTCAGTCAGTCAGTCAGTCAGTCAGTGGTAAAATTATCGATTATCAGACATTTTCAAATGTCATTATCTCGGAAACTAATTATGCGTTTTTTATAAAATTTTGGATTTTAGGTAATTAGGGTGGCCTTACTACACATTTCGTATAACAAGTATGTAGGTCTCATAGATTTTCAGTAGTAGAGCATTGAAATTTGACGAAAATAGCTTGAAATGGTTCATGTAAATAACACACGGCTATGTAAGGCGAACTTGGCTGACACACTGCCGTGTGTCTAGATCCCGTACAAAGATGATTTTCTTTGTTTTACGACTAGCATATATAACGTAATGTTATGTCTTAGAGACGACACTTTAATTGCTGGGAGAAAGAAATAGCATATCGGAGGCTAATTATAAACGCCGTCGCCAAGCAGTTTTCAACTCCGAGTCCTTTGGAAACATTATGAGTAGTGATAGATTTTTACACGGCACTCGGAGTATGCACTACTATATCGCTTCTTTTTACGTGATATCACTCGAAAAAAAAAGTTATATTTTAGAGTCGACAATTTAACCCTCTAAGTATTTCAGACGTAATATTCCGTTCACTAAGCTCCAGGTTTCAGAGCAATACAAGCGATATTTAAGATAATATAATTCTATAGATTTAATAAATTTTAAATACATTGAAGAATGATTAATACTCTCAAGGATTACATTCAAATTTATAATTAAGTTATTTTTTTATAATGTTGAAAGAATCATATTTTCTTAGCATTTAAAACAATATGCAAAGAAAACAACATTACAATTTTACCCTTTAGCAAGACGCTCGGTGGGTTAATTGTTTCCCGAAAGAAATATGATAACGAGGGTTAACAATACGAAACCATCGGACGATCCACTGGTGAACGAATGTTCCATTAAACATTTATCTAAGCCTAAAGAACAAAAACTTTAAATAATGATATTTTCACGATTTATTTCTTTCATATTAAATGAGATATTAAAACTTTTCTTCTCAAATTTATAACCCGATAAACCAAAATCTGCGTACATATTTTTCTTTCAGATAATCATAAATATTTTATATCTTATGTTATAAAACTTTTGACATATATGCAAACAATATGTCATACTTGTGATAAATTTAAATTACTTTACACGGACAGTTATTCTGCATATGCTTTATTGATCATTTTATGAAATCTACTTCATTTTCAAGAATTTTATCTACTAGCTTTCTTCTCTTATTAATGTTTATATGTTGATTAATTTTATTTTCCAACAACAAGACATGAAAGGAAACAGGCAGAAGTTTAGTACAGCCTATTAATAACTCAGTTACTTTATTTCTATCATTTAGTCATAAATCATCTTTCACACATCCTATGATTCTAAATTATCTCGGGGGTTTGCTTTTTCTACTGTTGTTCTTGTTAAAGAAAAGCATTATTCTTGCTGTCAGCTTTATACTCTTTTTTTCCTAAATAATCAAAGGGAGCTTTGTATTTCAAAGAGAAAAATATTTTAAGGAAAACAAAAATTTTTGTTTACAAGCTTATGATGTAGAAATGTATATACAGGATGCGTCACAAATTCGTGTAAATAAAAAAAAAAATCATAATTAAAAAAGTAATGCTCAGAATTTTTTTCAGTTTGCGCGAATATGATCAGAGAGACATTGGATTTTTTTTTCCATGCATAAAAAAAATGATTCCAAAAGTAACCGAAGGAGAGTGATCACATGTCATACAGACATGCTTTATGCAAGTCAGACAAAACAGACAGTGAAAGAAATTACAGTAACATGACGTTGTGTATTTATTTAAAAGTGATTTATTTTTAAGTGAAAGATGTTCAATATGACCACCACCACCAAGTATTAGGCAAGTGAAGTGCGTCAATATGCCTTTACAGCTAAGTGTTGAATCTCGGCATCGATGCCACCGACAGTCCGTGGAATGCCATCTTTCAGTTCCACCAAACTATACTCCCTGTAGGAAAAATTATCTTTTCAAGGACAAATGTCCTCTTTTTAACCACCGGTGCGGTATGCTATTTCTTTCTCCCAGCTTATTTTGTGCCGTATCCAAAAAATAACGTTACCTTACAGAAACCAGACGTAACAAAGCAGTACGATTAAATACTCTATAGCAATATTCTTAACTTCTAAGCATCGCACATTTTCAATTTTTATACCGGCGTATTGGAAAAAAAGTACTTTTAAATGCAGTTTGTTTGAAAACTGCATCTCCATTTATTTTTGAAATATTAATTTTTTTGTAGTTTTTGGAACCATTTGCTTAATATCGGCAACGGAAGTACTCCATTTCTGTAGAAAGTAAAGGAAAAATTTTTGGAAAATATTAATTATATATTTTTGTTGCCATTTTTTCATAACAAGAGAAAGAAAATGTAATTAAAATACGTGCTATTTTGAAAAAAAAAAAATAAACGAATGATTTCTGTTAAAACATGGAGCTATTATAAACTATATTTAATTTTAAGTAGTATCTATATTTATGTTACAAACAAATGAAGGCCTATGAATCATTAGACAGCCTTTTTTTTTTTTTTTTTTTTTTTTTTTTGGTCGAGTTTCTTTAATGACAGGATTTTTTTTTTGCTGCATTTATGTATTATTTCGCGATAGTGAAGTCCTATGCCTACTTTACTGTAATGTTTAAGAGTGGATCGTAAATGTGGAATTCTTAAGCGGATGCGAATGACGTCATTTTACATAAAATAAAAACGTGTGCTGTAAGTCTTAAAATTGAAATATGTTTTGTACTATTCATATATACATATGTTTTTTTTCATCGGGGGCGACACTAAATTCTAAAAAAGCAGAATTTCTGTTTTCTAGTCACTATCCCTTCGTTGGCCACGTCTTGGTCCTTATCATTAGGTTAGTAACAATGGTAACGAAAAAAAATTAAAATAGGACGTTTGTCCTTGAAAAGCCGATTTTTCCTACACGGAGAATAGCTCGGGAACCCCGGTACTCACGAGACATTAAGTATCCCCACAACCAAAAATCAGCGGTACTGAAATCTGGAGATCGTGAGGTACACTCAAACTTACAACCTCGACTTATCACTCGGTTTTTAGTCAAAGTGTCCAACAGAAACATGGGCGATCCTTCAAACTCCCCGTTTCCTCAAAATATCGTACTAAATTCAGTATCTCATTCAATGAAATAGGGATTTTTTGCGTCTTCAATCCTTTCTCCGTGCAAAACTTTCGCAATGTAATAGTTGTGGATTCATCACTCTTGTAGAAAAATATAACCACCAACACTCGATCTGGTAAGGATAGCATGCAGCCGAGATCGAATAACGAATCCATTTCTAGCCAGGTGTTTTATTGCTAGCCTGGTTTGCATAAAACGTCTCAGTACGACGTGTGAGTGCCCTCGTTTGGTTACTTTTGGAATGCTTTTTATTTATACATGGGAAAAAATCCAATGTCCCTCTGATCATATTCGTGAAAACCGAGATTTTTTCCGAGTATTACTTGTTTCATTATGAATTTTTTTTAAGTTCGCACGAATTTATGACGCACCCTGTATTTTATTGTAAACAATACTTGTTAGATAAAACTTAGATTAATCTTAGGAATCAAGTAAATTATTTTAAATATAATACTTACAGAACTAAAAGTTGGGTATTACTAGCTTATCTCAGGGCTGCCACAGACAACTACTTTTTAATTCTATTTCGCATCACTTTTTCAAAACAAAAATCTTTTACATACGCTTTGACAACATTTGCAAGATAAATATACTACAAATTGTATTTTCTTTTAATTAGTGGTGCGAACAGAATATAAAAATAGTTGCATGTGGCAGTCTTGCTATCTGAGCAAAACGTTCAATAATTTCGATATCTAGAATTTGACTTGTCATAAATCATCATATCATCAAACATGATCATGACTCATCAGATCCATCTCATCATAAATCATTTTTCATACATTCTGTAATTTTGAATTCTCTCTTTTTACTTTCTTCTCTATTACAGGACCTGCCCAACACACCGGGCCTGTCATAATAACCTTAAATATGCCTAAAATCAGCGTTAAATGGTTTTATATTTTTTAAATGAAAGCCTTTCTAAACGAACCTAATGTTGGAGACTGCACTTCCTTCGGCAACGCACACACTCTAATTTATATGATTTTACTAGTGTAAATGCCCGTCCTAGGACGGTGGGTAAAATTTGTGTTTTTTACTTAAAACTTGAAAAACGGATAAAAAAAAATAATTGACAAGATGAGCAAAGTTCGGCTAATTTATGTTCTAATAAACACACAATTAGCATTTACAATATTTCTGGGTAAACCAGGTTTTTCGGCTAAAATACTACTATAACAAAATTAAGATTTCTTAATTAAACAAAAATTTAATAAATATGCAATAAAAGTGCGTAATTAAAACAGTCTTCTGCAACTATTGAAATAATACTATTTTTTTTTAATAACACTTTGAAATTGTATTTTATCGTTTACCCCCCCCCTTCCTCCCCCCTCCAAATTTTTTTAAATATGTATATTGATTAATAAATAAGTATCTCGGGTTGAATCCCAACCGTCAAATCCCCTAAGCTTCTGTCCTCCTGATGCAAAGCTATAAATCAAAAATTATTAATTTTACTTTTCGTATAAATATTAATTTTTTACTTTTAAAATATGGGATATGTTTTTTTTTTTTTTTTTAAGTTTAAATTTACATACACCTGTATATAGAAAAGGAAAATCTAAGTAATATGTAATTTAAAAATAAGTTACAAAATAATAAGCCTAAAATATTTAAATTGATTACTTTTTTAAAAGAAAGTCAGTTTTATCAATTTTTTGCAGGAAAAAAAAAGGATATTTTTAAAAATACCATACCATTGTTTTCCGTGAATCACTTTATATGAGAAATAAATTAAAATTCCTTACATGTCGCAAAGAAAATTTAATATGATTGCAACTTAATACTTGAAATAATCTCAAGTGACACTTGGCGATTTATTTTGGTGGTGTAATGCGATGTGCCTTGCACTGATTTGTTAAGAAGAAGTGTCTACTACTGCTCAATTATCAGGATTTGTAACCTTGAGAACTAATCGCGGGATTCTTGTTTCTTGTCAACCAATTGAAGAATGGATCCTTTACCCCTTGAGTCTCTTCTGGGAGACTGGTAAGATTGATGGATTCGCCCCGCCCAGCGTTACACTGACTTTTATTATATAGAGATAATTTTCAACGAAAATCCATCCAATCGAATCACCAGTTATATTTTTAAACGATTATCTTTCGAAACGAATCTAATGTTAGCCCTACTAACTTCGCCAGCGTGAAACCTCGAATTTGTATGATTTTATATTTTTCGACGAAAATCTATTCAAACGAGCCTCGAGTGGGAGACCGCGCTGCCTTCGGTAAATCACACTGGGGGTGCTACACTCCGCTCCATCTGTTAATGGAAAAGAACCTCAAATTTGTATAATTTCATATTTATTAAACGAAAATATTTCCTAACGAACTACGGGAAGGGGATTATGGAGATTGATGATTTAATTTCTGACATTTAGATATATTAAACTTTAAATTCCAACCAAAAGTTCCTGAGAAAATCTAAATAATATAAAGCGCGCATCGGCCCCTCACTTTTTTAAACGCGAAATGATATCTACCAGCGTATTGACAAGGTGTGTTGAAAACACACCTAATGTGCAGTTCGGCCTCGAAATTCACATCCCAAGTGCAACTAGTACCTGAGCGGCAGCCCATTATATTTTTACCCACTCTTGCTAAATTAGTCCTGTCTTGTCTACAAGTTAGTACCTCCCATTTAGCATCTGAAACTCAGATACTCCATTCCCACGGTATGATATATAGATGTGAGATGCAGCCTCAAATGAAACAAACAAATCCGCTTTAAGTAACAGGTCAACATAGAACCAAATCAAAATAAAACTGAGCTGCCATTAAGACATATAAGTGCTAGCCCAGCAGACCGCCGCCATGTGGCAATCAGGCTCTTTCGTCCCGCCTCCAAATTTGGGCACTGAAGTAAACTAGGCGTTAACTCGGTGAGTAGGAGCCTGGTCAGCGGTTAGGAGGAAAGAAACATGTGTTGAAAATGTACAGTTTTACCTAGCGAATGCACGCAGAAATGAAAACCCTATCGAAAATGTTCTATAGTATAATTCTCTTAAAAGGGAAAACGATACCTTCAATGGCACTGAGAGAGAGAAAAAAATGTCAGGCGAATCCGTGAAACAACTTTAAGAAAATACCTTTTTTGAAATAGTAATTATTGATAGATTTTGAAATTAGAGCTATTGCTTTATCACAGGAAAAATACTGGAAGTAAGTGGATGATTTTGTATTTTTGTCTCAGAAAAGGAGATGAAATTTCAAAAGTGGAGAAAAAACGTAAAAGATGAAAACATGCGCGAACGGACCTCCAAGAAATATTCTTTTAAATAGTACAAATTAATATTTTTTGGTTTCAGCACAACCGACAGCATATGCTGAATAGGTGATTTTGTTTTCTTCTTGGAAGGGAATGCGACAGTTTTAAAATGTAGAAAAAAAAAAAAAAAAGAAAACTTGAAAAGGAATCGAAAAACACGTAAACAACCTAGCATCAAACTTCGATTTTTTTTTCTTTTTTAAGTAATACATATTTTTTTAAATTCCTGTTAGAAAGGAGTATCTCTGCGGTCACACCACGAATTACTTGTTGAAAGTTGCAAACATGAGTATTTGAAACATATGCTGAACTTTGACCCCCAATTTCTCAAAATCTAGAGCCCATTTGAAAAAATTCCTTTCACAAGAATAATTAGGGTTAAGAACTCTAGAACATACCTTAAATACATCAAAATCGGTGAGCATCATGTTTGGTAACCCCCTTGTCAGTTAATTTCAACAGAATGCAAACTGAACTGGATTTATTTGACAACTGCTTTTTGTTTCGTTTTTTAGGTGCGTTCGTAATTATATAAATACGTAGCACCTATAGTCGTCGTTCTGTCCGTCTGTCTGTCCGCATATAACAGAGCAAAAACTACCCAACCGAATGGTCGGAAATTTTTAATGTATGAGTGTTGCAAAATTTTGTCGAGCCATTTCAAATTTTATGAAAATCGGATGCATAGTTTAATTACAGGGACAGTCAAAAGTTTTTCTTTACATTACGGCCAATGGGAAAAATTATTGCAAATGCATTTTAATGATGTTACAGCCTTCCGAATGGTTTGAAACTTTAAATATATAATTGTTTCAAAATTTTGTCGAGCCATTTGAAATTTTGGGAAAATCGGATGTATAGTTTAATTACAGTGACAGTCAAAAGTTTTCCTTTACATTACGGCCAATGGGGAAAAAATATTGCAAGTGCGTTTTAATGATGTTACAACCTTCCGAATGGTCTGAAAATTTAAATATATAATTGTTGCAAAATTTTGTCGAGCCATTTCAAATTTTATGAAAATCGGATGTATAGTTTAATTACAGGGACAGTCAAAAGTTTTCCGTTACATTACGGGGAATGGGAAAAAAATTATTGCAAGTGCATTTTAATGATGTTACAGACTATGCACTTAGGAAGTTAAAAAAATATATATTCAGTACAATATGGGGTACAAAAAATAATTATAAAACTAGTTTTAGTACGAACGCACCTCATTTGCCACGTTTGACGAGCAATTTCCGACTTGTTGAATTATTATTCATTTGAGAAAATAATGACCTTGCGGGCATAGATAGGTGGAAAAATTATTAAAAGCGCAAATGCCAATTTCTTTATATAGTAGCTCTGAAATTAATTTCTAAGTTGACATAATTTTATCACTGGTACTTTTACTAATGTGATAATTAATGGCATTTTAAAAATCTGCAATTAAAATTCTTCAATTTCCAATTAATCGAACTTGAACAAGGTCAGATCATCTAAAGTTTGTGTATTTTGTGCAATATCACTGTATATTGATTTAGAGCTAAAAGAAATTATTCTTTCGCGTGCCGTAGGTTCGCCGCCCTGCTCTTGAACATGGATGGCGTTATAAATATTTCAGACATGAAAATATTATTGCTTCAGTTTGATTAACCCTTTTGCATAACGTGACACTTATGGGAATAAAATACTAATATAAATGCGATTTTACCATCATTCCCTTTTCTCCTTATTAGTTATATTTTAAAAAAGAAAGGTAATCCATTGATGTAAAATCGATACTTCATGCAATGAGAAATGTAAATATTATCTCGACTATTTATACACTATCCTTATTTTTGTAAAATATTTACCGTTATTAGAAACCATTAATTTTAACTATAACCTGAAGTCTTTTTTTTTTCTTTTGTGGAATAACAATTACTTTTGGAATTCTAAGTATGTTTTTCCCCAAACTTTATCGTGATATTTGCCTTAACAATATAATTCATTTTGTAGATAATAAATCAGAATATGATCGATACTTTTACAAAATACAACATTTCATGTTATAAACATTCTGACATTTTTATTGATCTTATTTTGAAATTACTCACACCTAATGCTTTTACACTAAAAGATGCAGCTAAATGGCTATTATACTTTCAAACAACCTCATATTTATTCAGGAAAATGGTTTCCAAAACATGTTATTTGACATCATTTCTTTTCTTTTTTACATGTCTTCAAATATTGACATGTATGCTACTTTAATGCACATGCAATTAGTTATTATATATGCATTTTTATCTAGTTTTATTGATTTAAATTGATTTTTTTCGTTAGCCACGTCTGCTACTTTAAAATACAAACTCTGTTCACATCACGCGAGATTTAGTTTCAATCTGACTGCTTTAGCAAATTCAACTGTTAACTGCTAACTGACTTCAACTGTTAGCGACTGTGCTATTTACATTTATTTTAATATTGTAAAGATAATAAAATAACTATTAAATCTGTAGATTTATCTAAGTGTAACGTAACTTCAATTTTTCATAGCTATCGATTTTATTGAAATAAGGTATGTTTAAAGCTTCAATTGTGTACAAATATCAGTTTTTTTTTATTGTTTTGTTTAAAATATTGTAAAATGGACTACCCAAAACAGTTTTTTTTACTATCATTTTAAATGTACTTATGACTGTTTTTGTTTCCGCTGTCAAATCGGAAATATGTATTTAAGTAACCGGAAATTGTTTCATAAAGGGCTTCAAGAAAGAAAAGTTTTTCTAATAATAAGATTAACAGAAATACAACTTATAAATGTAGAGAATTTCAAGAATTTGGTGGTGAATATTTCTGATAGATTTTCCAAAAATAAAAGTTCGAATGCGTTTCCTGTAAAAAAAAAAAGTTTAAATATCTAAGCATTTCCTGAATTTCTACAGAAAATTTTGTAAATTAATATTTAGAAAATCTATGAAAAATTATCATAATGTTGATCTTGTATATTTTTGGGGGGAAATCACGAATTGAAGTCATGAAATTAGGCATATTTTCAATATAAACAACGAATGTCCTAAAAAAAATGTTAAAAAAAAAAATTTACTTTCGTACTTATTGTAACGTAATTACAGCTGCAAATATATGAGTTTCACAGATATGATTATATTGCGGTCGCGCAAATTTTCAAGTCAAGAATATGTAGTCATGAGTTAAATAAGCCTCTGGTCTTCATAACTGATTAAAAAATTTAATCTTTCTTATATTCATATCTAATATAAATGTAACAATCATAGTGGTCATGGTGATAATTATCTATAAAGGATTTTAATTAACGACATGGATTGTAGTTTATTACATTCATAGTAACTCAAATTGCATATTTATTGAACCCAATTCAGTAAAATATCATATTTTGGTGGGAGGTCATTTTTGGTAAGTAACAACTATCAATTTCCTTATTTCCATTATTTTTCCTTGATGTTTAAAAAATAAAAACAAATTACGTGCAAATAATTTCTTTGACACATGAAATTGTCCTGTTATATATTAATTTATTTGAAACTATCAGTGTTATAAAATTACATACAGAAATCACTTATTAACAGGGCTCCCAAATGGTCCGCCAACTGAATACCAATATTTGTTTAGAAAATTTTTCTTTTTAGATTTTTCTTACAAACCGTCCCGGAATCACCTTTGAAAGTTAATTCTAATGCAAACCTACCATAAAATTTTCTGTTAAAATTTGTTGGTATTCAGTTGGCGGACCATTTGGGAAACCTGTTATAATCATCAAACTAAGCAAATGCATGCTAAAAGTAATAAAATTACATAAAGGAGTATTAGCTTTTTATTCTGATCTACGTGTTTCATCGCTCAATCGGCGAATTTATCAAGACCTACATTGATACAAATATTTCCGCAAAAATTTTTTAAATGAAACTGGTAAGCCAAAATCACGATATCGCTTGTATAATGAAAGCAAGTGCTCCAATAAACAAGTACGAAAAATCATGCGTACAGCATAGATTATGAAACATTTTTTAACACACCCTGAAAGCTTTAACGAAAGTTCGTTACTTGGGAAAATAAGGAAAATAAGATAACCAAGTAAACATTTAAAAATCTGATTCCAGTAGTTACCGCCCATAGCCAAATATGTATTCCAATTCTTTTGAACAGCCCTGTATTCGATCTGTATGTTGATATATATACTATAATGGGAAAATTTAGTTTAGCAAGAAAATGCGTAACAGGTTAAAATTCATCTTTCAGCAATTTATACTAATAGATGGAAACATACTTGAATACTTTTGTACAGCCCTGTAGTTTACCTAGTACCTTTATTACATGCCACTATTTAGCTAAAATTTAATTCAAACTAAAGCTCGCTTAAAACTACTGAAATTACATTTCCAGAAATCATCACCCATAGACGGCCATGTATCCAACTCTTTGCGTGGCCCTGTATATCATTTTATCTATATTCTTCAAATATTTCTTAGTACACTAAATTCAGTTCAGCGAAAAATGCTGTAGCTCTGTATATGATCTATAGCATTTATACGCACTTTATAGTATGCATAAATATAGTGAAAAGTAGGTAAGTGTGATCACAGATAGCACAGAGGGTTCGTTTAATATTCCTTTCAAAACACTTTATCCTTTTGAAAAATCTGTTAGTTCCACATTTCGCAACTAGGGGCGTACTCTATTTTAACCTAACCTCTATCCGAACGAAACTCCGTTTTATATACTATCCGTAGATATATTAGTCGAGGGGATTGGACCGATAGCACCCGAGATAAGTAGGCGCCCCTGGCGGTAAAAAGTGGAACTAAAATATGTAAGGCGATGGGGCATAATATGAAAGAATGGCAAAAGGGGAGTCGGCAAAAGTTGGAAAAGTGCTCCCCGGGTGAAAAGGGCGGAGGTTAGAAAAATTGCTTAAAATACACAAGTTAGAGCCGGAGGAGTAAATAATATAAGTCTTTTTGAAAATTTTATTATTTGCCGTGTGGTATGAGGTATTCAGCTACACGTATGCAAAAATTCATGTCTCCAACTTAATTAGGGGCTCACTTAGAAAGAAATGTTTAAAATACACACGTGGGAGCCCAAAGGGTTAAATATACGACTTTTTCAAGCTTTTGTGGTTTGTCATTTGATGTGAGGTGTTCAGCTATAAGTATGCAAAATTTCACACATCCAACCTAATTAGGGCTCACTTAGAGAGAATTGTTTAAAATGCACATGTGGGAGCCCATAGGGTTAAATGTACGATTTTTTCAAAATTTTATGATTTGTCGTTAGATGTTCAGCTATAAGTATGCCAAATTTCACGCCTCCAACCTAAATAGGGACTCACTTAGAAAGAAATGTTTAAAATACACATGTGGGAGCGCAAAGGGTTAAATGTACGACTCTTACAAACTTTTATGGTTTGCAATTGGATGTGAGTTGTTCAGCTATAAGTATGCAAAATTTCACGCTTCCAACCTAATTAGGGACTCACTTATAAAGAAATTTTTAAAATACGCACGTGGGAACCCAAAGGGTTAAATGTACGACTTTTTCAAAATTTTATGATTTGTCGTTTATGTGAGGTGTTCACTGTTCAGCTATAAGTATGGCAAATTTCACGCCTCCAACCTAATTAGGGACTCACTTAGAAAGAAATGTTTAAAATAGACACGTGGGAACCCAAAGGGTTAAATTTACGACTTTTCAAATTTTTATGATTTGTCGTTTGATGTGAGGTGTTCATCTAAAAGTATGTAAAATTTCACGCCTCCAACCTAATTAGGGACTCATTTAGAAAGAATTGTTCAAAATACACGCGTGGGAGCCCAACGGGTTAAAAGTACGATTTTTTCAAAATTTTATGATTTGTCGTTTGATGTGAGGTGTTCAACTATAAGTATGCCCAATTTCACGCCTCCAACTTAATTAGGGACTCACTTAGAAAGAAATGTTTAAAATACATACGTGGGAGCCCAAAGGGTTAAATATACGACTTTTTCAAACTTTTATGGTTTGTCGTTTGATGTGAGGTGTTCAGCTATAAGTATGCAAAATTTCACACATCCAACCTAATTAGGGCTCACTTAGAAAGAATTGTTTAAAATACGCATGTGGGAGCCCAAAGGGTTAAATGTACGACTTTTTCAAAATTTTATGATTTGTAATTTGATGTGAGTTGTTGAGCTATAAGTATGCAAAATTTCACGCCTCCAACCTAATTAGGGCTCACTTAGAAAGAATTGTTTAAAATACACATGTAGGAGCCCAAAGTGTTAAATGTTCGATTTTTTCAAAATTTTATGATTTGTCGTTTGATGTGAGGTATTCAGCTGTAAGTATGCAAAATTTCACGCCTCCAACGTAATTAGGGCTCACTTAGAAAGAATTACTTAAAATACGCATGTGGGAGTCCAAAGGGTTAAATTTACAACTTTTTCAAAATTTTATGATTTGTCGTTTGATGTGAGGTGTTCTGCTATAAGTATGGAAAATTTCACGCCTGCGACCTCATTAGGGACTCACTTAGAAAGAATTGTTTAAAATACACATGCACATAGGGTTAAATGTACGATTTTTTTCAAAATTTTATGATTTGTCGTTAGATGTGAGGTGTTCAGCTATAAGTATGCCAAATTTCACGCCTCGAACCTAATTAGAAGCTCATTTAGAAAGAATTGTTTAAAATACACACGTGGGTGCCCAAAGGTTTAAATGTACGACTTTTTCAAAATTTTATGATTTGTCGTTTGATATCAGGTGTTCAGCTATAAGTATGCCAAACTTCAGGCCTCGAACCTAATTAGGGGCTCATTTACAAAGAATTGTTTAAAATACACATGTGGGAGCCCAAACGGTTAAATGTACGACTCTTACAAACTTTTATGGTTTGTAATTTGATGTGAGTTGTTCAGCTATAAGTATGCAAAATTTCACGCCTCCAACCTAATTAGGGCTCACTTAAAAAGAATTGTTTAAAATGCACATGTGGGAGCCCAAAGGGTTAAATGTACGACTTTTTCAAAATTTTATGATTTGTCGTATGATGTGTCGTGTTCAGCTATAAGTATGCAAAATTTCAAGTCTCCAACATGTATAGTTTCTTAGAAAGGGCTCTGTGACAGACGGATAGACGGACAGAGAGACAGAGGAGCGAGAGGAATAGGGTTTCGTCAGATGAACGAAACCCTAAAAACGAAACCCATATCATAATTGAAAATGCATTTCGAGCAATCATTACTAATATACAGTAATTCGGATACAATATAGTATCTGAAATCTTTTCAAATACACCGCAAACAATTTCCCACCTATACCATTATGAACGGAATTCTTTTGTTTGGCCCTGTATGAACAATAACTATTATTTGCACCGCATATTCAACAGAATGCATATTTCAGTGGGCTTCATAAATGAATATCAATTTTACTATGTTTGAAAGAGTGCAACACCATTAAAAACCATTTGAAACGATTTTTTCCCATTGGCCGTAATGTAACGGAAAACGTTTGACTGTCCCTGTAAATGAACTAAAGATGTTACAAACTTCATTTGAAATAGGGAACGTGCTATGGTAGAGGTCACTAACATCCAAAATTTTCAGAACAATCCGAGCATATTTACGCGAGTTAGAGCGTGGACAGACGGACAGACAAACCGAATGCATAAACACTTTTCAACTTTGTTGGAAGGTGTTAAAATGGACATCTGTGAAAGTGAATTATTTTATGCTATTGTTTCTTATTTTGCAAAACAGCTCTTTCCAAATTTTAGGTAACTCCAAGGAGTCTGAAGCTTTCCTTAATTGGCACCCTTTCACCTGGAAAATGGAAATTCGTGATGTAAATATCGCAAAAATCCAATTGGATCGTGGTTAATATCCACTATGAGCTTCTTACGTTAAGAAAAAATGGGGATTTTTTAAGACCGAATTTTCGGACTGATGATCGATTTTTTTTTAATTTTCGGAACTGAATGACATATAAATTTACAGAAATTTTGGAACAGAATCACCCCTCGCTCATAAAAAAATTGGCGCGGTGCTCTCAAGGATTCATCAACGAGTTTAAAAAATAGCACGACGCATTTAAAAAGCAGCATGGTGCACCAAAAAATTGCACGGTACATTCAAAAAATAGCACGGCACACTTAAACATTCGCACGGCCCGCTCTAAATATGCCTATTTTAACCTCTACACTATAATCTGTATGCAGTATACAGCTTTGTGCAGTATACAGCACTAATTATAATTTTTATTAGAAATGATTGTGAAGAACAAAATCTAGAAATTTTTGCAGATAATCTCATAAAGAACTCACAAATGCTCTTTTCGGATTTAAATACTATTTAAATTAGAAATTAATATAAATTGCGATAATAAAATGCATTATTAATCAATTGTATATGGTCAGAAATGCCTTAAAATAGATATTATACAAGCCGATCTATGTGCTTATGAATGTAGACCAGAAACAAAATCAGACTTGTAATATACAGGGTGCGCACGATAATTGGCGATATACATTACTTTATTTCATAGATTTCTTATAAATTTTGAAAAAAATATATTTTTTTAGAGTTATAATTTAACACAAGTTGCAGGGAGGGGGGGGGTCGTTTTTTTTTTTCTTCTATATACACGAGAAGAAATTGTTGGAATCGGCTGAATTTTCAACTTCCGTTTTTTGATTGGCTTACACGTTTTAAGACGTATCTAACATGAGTGAACAATTTTTGGAAAATGGTCTATTAGTTAGTCTGTGTGTGACAATAAATTTGTGACCGCTCCATCTCAAGAACTAATGCAAGAAATTTCATCAAATTCATATTCTGTCAGACCTTGACATACAGCGGGGCCAACTTATATGGGTCTGTGAGGCGCGAGTCCACCCAATAATTTGATCTCTCCGCCCAACCAATTTCCATTGATTTATTTCGTTATTTATTTATTTGTTCAATCGCTGAAATAAAATTTATTTTTATTGAAGTTCCCAAATAATGTTTAACATCAATTAGACTTACAGGAGCACTGAAATGTAAGCAGCGGATGTAAAAATAAATTTCTCTCATAAAAAAATTTCTGCGTATTTTGCCATTAGTTTTAACATCTTGATGAATCGATGAAGATCTAGTTTTTCTTGATATTTAGTTTTTTGCATTTTCAATAGTTAGCAATTTTTATGTTATTTATAATAAATAGAATCGTATTTATAAGGGAGAACTTGTAAGAATATAATTTAATTAATTAATTATTAAATTATAATAATTTTATGTCTTACTTAGAAAAAAAATCATAATTTGACGTTGAATTATTATCTTAGTCATCCGCTCCTCCCCTGCCCCTCTCTCCACACCAATGCTGAATTCAGTGGGTGGCCCGGGGGAGACATACTGGCGCTACTGTTGACATAAATAGGTACTGATTAGATTTGGGTGTATACCACCCAACAGGTAGTGCTGCTATGTTGTGTTTTACACGATAGCTATGTCTCAAGAAACAACGAATGGAATTTCATAAAATTTAAAAATCTATTAGAAGAGTGAACTTGATGGCCAGGTGCTATTGCCAATAAAGTTGTCTGACAAGGAGAGGGCCAACCTTGTTAATCACAGATTTTGATTATTTTAATATATGTTGTAGGGTAGAGACCCCTTAATGTCTGGTTCGATGGATTTTATCCAACGCTCCTTAGTTCTTGAGAAACCGGGGGGTCTAATAATAGTACACAACTTTAATACTTACTTTGCAACCGAAATGATAGGTTGGTGGTAGCTCAGTTGGTATGGTGTTTGCCTGCTGTTCCGCGGCCCGGGTTCAATACCTGAATGCGCTACATTTGTTTTCCTCAATTTTTGCTTTATAAATATACATGTAAGTATAATTAATAATCTAATTGTCAATTAAAATTCATTAATATTGTATATCAATTATAATTTTAAACTATTTAATTTTTTACTTTTAACTAAATAGCTGTATAAAACATCATAAACCTGTTATTTTTTTTTTTTTAATCACTTTTAAAATGTGTCTACCCTACATATATAAAATCCTAATGAATCGAATTGAAACGAATTTATGTAACGATTCTATGAAACGACTGATTAAACAACTGATTACGTTTCACGGCGATTTCTCCTAAAATATGGAATATTTTGCGATGAAATTAACACCAAAAATCCGTATTGATCCACAGATCTCAAAACTGGTATTACAATTTTAAAATTAGAATTAGTTTTCGAAATATTAATTTTTTCTAATTTTAAATACTTTTTTTCTAATGATGGCAACTCAAATTTTAAACATAACACATATTTTTTTCATATTTTAGAAAAGGTTATTTTAAATTAATTTGGCGACGAGTTTGGCCTCCATTAAATGTATGCTAAGTAATGCATCATGTTATTTTTATTCAGAATTCAATTTGTATTTCATTACCATTTTATTTAATACAAAACTTTCGTTTAAAATTGAAACCTTTAAAATAAAGGGCTTTTACTTCATCCTTTTTTTTAAAAGAAACGAAAAGAAAAATATTAGACACAGATGTCATATACGCAACGAGGTACCTAATTGGCGCCAAAATGGCGTTATATTGCCTGACATGGTAAACCGTCTATTGTTGCTTATTTATTAATAAATGTTTATTTGAATTTATTTTCTTTTTATTTACAAAAAATGTTATAAATTGTTTTGTTCTATAGTTATTAATTAAACTTTATTTTTTATTTATTGTTATTTCATTTTTAAAATAACAGAAAATAATTTAAAAATACATATGTAACAGGTATTTGAAAATGAGGTTTTCGCCAAATTGTCGTAAAAAAAAAATCACGCCAAACCAAAGTATGTGACAATGAAAGAAATCATGAAATTTAATTTCCACTTCAAAGCAACGATTTAATGTTATTACTTCTCCAGTCGACCAATTTCGCCAAATTATATAAATAGCCAAATTATACAAATTGACTTTTTTTTTAAATAACAAAAGAACAAATAAATTAGTATAATATTAATAAAAATACAAATAAAACGTCGAAATAAAAATCACTTGATGGCGTGAACATGAGTAACTTCCTTAAAGTCAAGTGAATGTGACATTTACGATCAACCATTATTGGCATTTAATCTTATAGTTTGGCGACAGATTTTTGGTAGATGGGATAACCAAGTAGCACCGTTTCCATTTACCACTCGAAAAATAAAAAAATGCTAACTGGCGAGTTAAAAAAAAAAAAAAAAAAAAAAAAAAAAAAAAAGCTATTGGCGAGATTTTCAGCCGGCTAACATAAAAGTACCAGGAATTCTTTGTGATCATGGCAACTTTTCAGTAGTTTTATTCGAAAAAATAATTTTGATTCTTTAATCAAAATGGAAACCTTTCTTATGAAAAGCGAGGGAATCAGCCCGTTGTTTATGGCAGTTACATGACTTGGAATATTATAATATAAACGAAATAATGGGGATAGAATAATATTCGGCGACTTATCACACCTGTGGCTGGCTAAAATTAAGTACCAAAATGGCCACCTGAAATATAAAAAGCGGTTGGATCCGCCTGGAGCTTTTGATGATAGTCACATGACTTAGACTATTATTATAGAGATTGTTTTCAATTTTAAAAACAGCGCAAAGAATAATATTTCCTAACGATTAAAAATTTATTTTCACGTGACTATTAAAAACAGAAAAAAAAAACTTTAAAATTACTATTAAATGAGTACGTGTTAAAGGCAGGAAAATATTGAAAATTATGTCTTGAAAATTGTATTTACACGGGAATATTAAAAGGGAAAGGAAACTTTAAAATAATAAATACATTAATATGCGTTTAACCCTTTCACGGACAAGGCAATTCTATTCGTAAAATCTTGAAATCAGTGAATGGCACCAGAATTTACAAACAAATTTCGAAATACAAAAATGCTTTTGTTAACTTACTTAATAAAAGGGAAATTTTCATCCCAACATTCTGATGCTAATGTGGCATTTAAAATTAAAATTAAGTGGTCCAAAAATGAACCACCGCCCTTGAAGGGGTTAAAGCAGCAAATTTTATTAATTGTATTATGTCAATCGTTTTATAACGCTGTTAAAAAATACCGAGAGACAAAGACTCTGTTTACTTAATTCATTTTATTTTAGCTTATTTTCAAATGTTTAACTGATCTTCTTTAACCAAACACGAAAACAACCATTGGATGTCTTAACAGCAACTGATTCTACCTTAAATTTTTGCAATCAAAGGGAATTGAATGGAAACCCGTTTACAGGGAGATCGCTATAGGTTTTTTCAGTATAATTCAATCTTCTCTAATCTTTTTAAAACCGATCAGATTAGCGTGATTTTAGATTCTACAGTGTCTGAACGGGGATTGGCGAACGTAGCTTGCAGGGGGCAGAGCCCCCTAGTTTTATATATTCTTTATCGATGCAATGATATTGAGTAATTGTGTCAATTCGTGATTTTAAAGAAACATCAATTGCGCATTGCTTTAACAAAGGAAGTCGATGCGATAATACTATTATACTGTTTTTAAAGTAACAAGCATAATTACATTAAAAATTAGCTTAAGAATTAAACTACAACCGATTTTTTGCACATTAAAGATTTTTAAATTTGTAATACGTATGCTTGCGCTTTCAATTATTTTGCTTTCACCTTTATCTTTTTTCTGCTTTTATTTTTTTTTATTTGAATATTCTTTTATTTTGTCATAACTAGATGGCATCACAACTGATTTTGTCACGATTTTGGAATTTTTATCATTCAATAATACATCCAATTTCTTTTTAAACCTCTTTAAAGGACGAGAAATAATAGTTAAAAAATAAAAAATGATAAATTTAATTTTGTTAACATTATAATTAATGTATGATATTAAAATTTTTAATTGAAATTATTAAATAATAATTACAAGTATATTTATAAAACAAAAAATGAGAAAAACAAATGTAGCGCGTTCGGGTACCGAACCCGGGCCCCGCAAATCAGGCAGCGAACGCCGTACCAACTGAGCTACGACCAACCTATCATTGCGGTTGCAATGTAAGTATTTAAGCTGTGTGCTATTATTTGACCCCCTGGTTTCTCAAGAAATAAGGGGCGTTGGATAAAATCCGTTGAACCTGCCACTAAGGGGTCACTACCCTACAACATATATTAAAATAATCAAAATCTGTGATTAACAAGGTTGGCCCTCTCCTTGTGAGTGAATCGTTTCGGCCTGTTGTCTATCCTAGTAGCGCAATTGGCAGAGAATTGGTGATTTAATCTAAAGGTCCCGTATTCGATTCCTGGCCTGGACACTTTTTCACTTATTTGCAAAAATGTCATTTAAGACAAATTTTATATATAAGACATTTCTTAAAAATTGCGTTTATTCAATTTTAATTGTGTTCACTCAACATGGCCGCTGCTATGCTATTTTTGCGAAGACCATTATAGCCATATCTCAGTTTATATTGGATAGGATGCACGAAATTTTATATTAGAAATTATTAATATATATGTTGGTCTAATTTTGTATTTAAATACCCAGCATGAGGCGGTGTTGAAATGTGCTTTTTTATTATTATTCACTAATCATTGTATCTCCGAGTTAAATTCGAAGAATTGCACTGTATTCTAATTGCTAGTGTGTAACAGAGCTATTTAAATTTATATACCGGGTACGCCAAAAATGTACCAATGTACCAATGCAGAATCAATAGAGTTCCTACTGAAGTCGTGATGCTTCAGTTCATCTCTTATCGACGGTGATCAGTCGGATATTCTTATTGCATAGGTGTTGAGCAAAAGTGGAATTTCTTTCAAATTCCTGTGCACTGGAATGGTAGAAAAGCAAACCAGGGTTAGTGGGGAAAGAGAAAAAGGCCCCGGAACCACACATTTATATATATCTACCCTATCTATATTATAAAGGACAAACATATCTGTGCGTAACGCATACGTCATTTTGCGAATGGCAACACTTCGAAATTTGAAATAAAATTTTGGTTTTGCATTTTCTCTACTCAGGGTGGCGAGTGGTCAGGGAAAAACTCAGTCAAAAAAGGTGTTAAATACCAGTATTTTGTTTAAGAGAAATTCGGCTTCTTTAATCCCTTTATACTATTTCAAGTATTTTCAAGAAGAAAATACTGGTAGTTTCTACTTTTTTTGACCGTGTTTTTCCCTGACCACTCGCCACCCTGCTACTGCAAAATTTTAAACTTCTATGCATCACACATTTTAACTTTTTACACCGCCGTATAAGGAAAAAAATTCTCTTTTAAATACTATTTGTGTGAGAGCTGTATCTCAATTTGTTTTTGAGATATTAATTTTTTTGTAGTTTTTAATACAAATTTTGTAATTGTGGCAACTGAAGTACTCCATTTATATTGAAAGTAAAGGGAAAATATTCATGGTTTATCATTTTTATTCGTTATATCCTTATTGATGCCATTTTCACATTACAAATAAAAGTAACTTTTTTATAATTTTTGAACAGAAAAAGGTGTCAGACATTAAATAAAACACGTATTCTTCTTCATTAATCAGCTATATTTTAATATTTTTACATTACGCTGATAAATGAGTTTGAGGCGCTCGGCAAAATGATTCATTGAGTAATTTAAAGCAAAACAATCATTTTTTTTTGATAAAACTAAATATTTGACCAATACTATAAATGGCGAATACTATGACAACTAAAGTCAAATTTCTGATTTTTGTTTTCGCGGGTACTAAGATTAGAACTTAAGGTTTGTGCGAATGTTCACATGAAAAGTTGTATCGGACAAACGTGACTTTAACATTGGAAATGCATTCATTAATAATCTATTCTTTTGCGCGTTAAAATACTTTCAAATTGTGAATTTGAGCGGTGCGTATGTAAATTACGAGAATGTGAAAATAACGTACAGTTTAGATTTTATGGGGGAAAATTTTATGATGTCACAAAGCGAAATCTTTTTTACTGATTTTTCATCCCGTAAAAACAAACATAAGAGCTCAATCGATAACTTCATCATAATTACTCATCTTGATTAAGTAATCTAATACAGTTTAATTTTTCAATAATTTAAGCAGTTGAAGTTTGTAGAAATAATATTTTAGTAATTTTGGGTTTAAAATATTATTTGTTTTAAGAGTTAGACAACCAATGTAAGATGATTTTTTTGTTGTAATTATTTTTGTAGGTTTATTATAATTTCGATCTGACAGTTCCTTTCAAACATTTTAGTTCGTCGAATTTCGACGGGTTGCAACTCGTCTATATTATAAAGGACAAACATATCTGTGCGTAACGCATACGTCATTCTGCGAATGGCAACACTTTGAAATTTGAAATAAAATTTATGTTTTGCAATTTTCTCTATTGAAATTTTTAAACTTCTAAACATCGCAGATTTTAAATTTTTACACCGTCGTATAAGGAAAAAAATGCTCTTTTAAATGCAATTTGTTTGAAAGCTGTATCTCAATTTAATTTTGAGATATTAATTTATTTGTAGTTTTTAATACATTTTTTGTAATTGTGGCAACTGAAGAACTCCATTTCTGTTGAAAGTCGTGGATGATTGAAAGTAAAGGGAAAATAATCACGGAGAAAGAAAATATTATATTTATGTACCTTTTTGTTGTTATTTTCTCATAAAAACAGAAAAAAAATGAAATTAAAATACGTGCTATGTCAGCGATTTTTTAAATTCCTAAATATCGCATATTTTCAATTTTTAAACCGTCAAATGGAGAAAAAAATCTACTTTCAAATGCAATTTGTTTGAAAATTGTATCTTAATTGACTGGGTTATTATGGTTTTTAAGATAACTAGCCGCCCGTGGCGACCAGTTTGATCTCCCTTAAATGTATGCTAGGCATTGTATCATGCTACTTTTATTCATAATTTAATTTACTTGCTCAATCCTTCGCCAAATTCGAAGATTCTGATAGAGAAATCGAGAATTCCCTACTTTTATGTTAATCGGGCACAGGTGATAAATCGCCAAACATTGTACCCGTTGCATTTTTTTCCCATATTTCGTTAATTCAGATTAAAATATAATCATTTCACTCATTTTATTTAGAATGGATAACTTTAATTTAAAAATGAAACCTTTAAAATTCATGACTTTAAAAAAATTCTGTAAAAAAGAAAAAGAATAAACAATACCATAAACCATTTCATTTCAACATCAAAGCATTGTTTTCATTTACCCCTCGAAAAATAAAAAATGCTGCTGGCGAGTTAAAAAAAAATGCTATTGGCGAGAACTGCGCCCAGCTAACATAAAAGTACGAACTTTTTGCTATCACGGCAACTTTTATGTAGTTTTATTTGAAAAAAAATATTTTGATTAAATCGGTTGCCAAAAAAAAAAAAATTTCTTTTCTCGCCATGGATCTTTTCTTTATTTCGCAGGGTACCTATACTGGAAAATTAGCTTCATTTATTTATTCATTCATTGTATTTTAAATTAGATGAATAAAAGACGGCACAGGTGTCATACACGCACTACGTTGGCGCGACTTTTTTCTGACGCCAATGTCATATACGCACCGAAGTACTTAACTGGCGCCAAAGTGTCCTTATTTTGCTTGATATGGTAACCCGGATGTTGTTGTTTATTTATTAATAAATAGTTTATTTACTTTTATTTTATTTGTTTTAATTATATAAATTGTTTTGTTCTATAGTTATTAATTAAACTTTTTATTTATTTATTGTTATTCCATTTTTAAAAATATTACACAATAACCAATGAGATGCGTTTTATTCAGGCGTTGCCATTAAACACTAAACAAATAATCGCGATTTCTGTGCCACGTACGATAGCGTAATATATATATTGATTTTCAAGCATAAATTATTTTTAAATTTGACTCCATCACGTGTAGCTCGATTACGAAAGGTTAATTAATCCGCTTGCCCTTAAAACAATGTAAAAAATGCAGCAGTTGTTTTCGTCTAATGTTCCATAACAAAATTAAAACTTCCTCTATAGAAAAATAAATAAAATAATGTAAATAAGAAAAGAATTTAACAGACATGCGATTGAACCACGCGCTTAAAGCACCGAAATGATCGGGAAGACAGATTTAAGTCGAAAAATCTTGAGTTAATAACTTCTGGCATGCGGTGACATGTGAAAGTATCGCTTTTAATACATTTCAAAACTTTATTTGATTGCATAATTGATATTTTTCATATAATTTTTTTTTTATGTTAGTGGGCAATCTAAAATGCATATTACATGTAAAAAAATAATTAGAGTTAAAAAAAAATGGTTTTCACCTATATTCTGTAACCCGAGGAGCTCGGGTTCGGTACCCTAGTATATATAAAATCCTAATGAAACGAATTTATGAAACGGATATATGAAACGACTGAAATGTAACGAATTTATTAAACGATTCTTTTAAACGACTGATTAAACAACTGATCATGTTTCACAGCGATTTCTCCTAAAATATGGAATACTTTGAGATGAAATTAACACCAAAAATCCGTAATGATCCGTAGATCACAAAACTGGTATTAGAATTTTTCAATTCGAATTAGTTTTCGAAATATTAATTTTTTTCTAATTTTAAATACTTTTTTTTAACGATGGCAACTCAATTTTAATCATAACAGATTTTTTTTTCATATTTTAGAAAAGGTTATTATTTTAAACTAATTTGGCGACCAGTTTGGCCTCCCTTAAATGTATGTTAAGAACAATGCTTTTTTTTTTTTTTTTTTTTTTTTTTTTTTGTATTTCATTATTATTTTATTTAATACAAAACTTTCATTTAAAACTGAGAAATTTAAAATCAATGGCTTTCACTTCTTTCCTTTTTTAAACGAAACGAAAGGTAACGTATTAATTGCAGATGTCATATACGCACCGGGGTACCTAAATAGCACCAAAAGGGCGTTATTTTGCCTGACATGGTAACCCAGCTATTGTTGCTTATTTATTAATAAATGTTTATTTAAATTTATTTTCTTTATTTTTAAAAAAATGTTATAAATTGTTTTGTTCTATGGTGATTAATTTTTTTAAATTTATTGTTATTACAATTTAAAAATAATAGAAAATTATTTAAAAATACATATATAACTGGCATTCGAAAACGAGGTTTTCGCCAATTGTCGTAAAAAAATCACGCCAAACCCGATTAAATATTGCAACAAATCCTGACATTTAATTTCAAATTCAAAGCAATGTTTTAATTGTACTACTTAGTTATCCTGTCGACCAATTTCGCCAAATTATATAAATTGCCAAAGCACTCATCAAATTATACAAATTGATGTAATTTTTATTTTAAATAACGAAAGTCCTTCCGGCTAGTGCCGGGAGGAAGAGGTAGCTTCCATATTCCTTATTTTTAAAAAAGCCAACTTATATCATTCAAACACACGAAGCTCAATTTAGTGGATACCGAATATAGGAGATTCAATACTAATTTTTATCAATATAATGAATGAGAATTTCGCGAAATTAGTCAGCTTTATCCAAGCTGCTTTTCTTTAAAGTAACTTATATTTAGCTGCCAAATTCGGCGATTTCTTAAAGTGCCTGCCATTTTAAGACAACATGGTGGATGAGGCTAACCAGTGAACTTGGTCGAGACCTTAGTAATTGCTGTGCACATGCTCACTCACATCGGAATCGGTTGATATATACGAGTGCTGTCGCATGCAAAAAATTAGATTTTTCAAAATGTCACCCACAATAGAAATTGAAACTGCTATATCTGAGCCATTTTTTAAGGTAAAGACAAACAAAAAATGCTGCTGAATCCTTATGTCAAGGTCAAATACTTAAGAAAGAAACCTTTTTCAATTTCTAATTTTTTTGCACCTCACTTTAAATATATATATTTTTTTAATTTAATGCCGCCATTTTGAAACAAGATGGCTGATGAATTTGGCCAGCGAACTTGGTCGAGGTATTGATGTATACTATCCACATGCCTTCTTACATCGAAATAGGCGAATACGTATGTTATCGCGTGACAAATACAAGATCGTTTCAAAATGTTAGCCATGCTAGAAATTCAAAGTGCTATAATTCAACCATTTTTTAAGATATAAACAAAAGAACAAATTTTCATAAACAAAAACTGCTCCGGAATCTTTGTATCAAGGCCAAACACATAAAAAAAATCTTTTTTATTTTCGAATTTTTTAATACCTCATTTTAAATTTTGAATTTATTTTTTTTTAATGGCAACCCTTTTGAAACATGGCGAATGATGCTGGCCAACGAACTCGGTCGAGACATTGGTATGTACTATGTACAGACCAAGTTACATCCAAATCGGTTCATAAATACGCCTGTTATCGCGTGACAAAAATCAGGTCGTTTTAAAACGTCAGCCACAATAGAAATTCAAAATGCTATTACTCAGCCATTTTTTTTAGATATAGACGAAACAAAA
The DNA here is from genome assembly GCA_963932465.1 of Maratus speciosus. Taxonomy (NCBI): domain Eukaryota; kingdom Metazoa; phylum Arthropoda; class Arachnida; order Araneae; family Salticidae; genus Maratus; species Maratus speciosus. The sequence goes on from OZ010786.1 coordinate 28,351,870, forward strand.
ACTGTTCCGGAATCTTTGTATTTAGGTCAAACACATACAAAAAAAATCTTTTTCATTTTCCAATTTTTTGGTATCTCATTTTAATTTTTTAATTTTTTAAATTTTTTAAATAGCCGCTATTTTGAAACAAGACAGAGGATGAAGCTGGCCAACGAACTCGGTCGAGATATTTGTATGTACTATGTACACACCAAGGTACATCCAAATCGGTTCATAAATACGCCTGTTATTACGTGACAAAAATCAGGACGTTTCAAAATGTCACCCACGCTAGAAATTCAAAATGCTATAACTCAGCCATTTCTTAAGATATAGACGAAACAAAAGCTGCTCCCGAATCTTTTTTATCAAGGTCAAACACATAAGAAGAAAATATTTTTTCAATTTTCAATTTTTTGGTACCACATTTCAAATTTAAATTTTTCTTAAAAATATAAATGGCCGCCTTTTTTAAACAAGATGGCGGATGAAGCTGGCCAACGAACCCGGTCGAGACATTGGTATGTACTATGTATAAACGAAGTTACATCCAAATCGGTTCATAAATACGCCTTTTATCGCGTGACAAAATTCAGGACGTTTCAAAATATCAGCCACGCTAGAAATTCAAAATGCTGCAACTCAGCCATTTTTTAAGATATAGACGAAACAAAAACTGCTCCGAAATCTTTGTATAAAGGTCAAACACATAAGAAAAAAATATTTTTCCATTTTCATTTTTTTGGTACCAAATTTCAAATTTTAATGTTTTAAAAAAATTTAAATGGCCGCCATTTTGAAACAAAATAGCGGATGAAGGTGACCAACGAACTCGGTCGAGACATTGGTATGTACTATGTACACACCGAATTACATTGAAATCGGTTCATAAATACGCCTTTTATCGCGTGACAAATTTCAGGACGTTTCAAAATGTCAGCCACGCTAGAAATTCAAAATGCTATAACTCAGCCATTTTTTAAGATATAGAAGAAACAAAAACTGCTCCGGAATCTTTGTATAAAGGTCAAATACATAAGAAAAAAATATTTTTCCATTTTTAATTTTTTGGTACCACATTTCAAATTTTAAATTACAGTTTTTTTTTTTTTTAATTTCAAATTTTGAGTTACAGTGTGACATAGGTCATATATATATACATTGATATATATCAATATATATATATATATATATATATATATATATATATATATATCAATTTTGAACGGAGGATGGTTTCGGGGTCTGGGGGTCATGATCAATGAAAATATACCAAAATTTTTTGAAATCGCTTTCCTCCGAACGGCTGCAATAGGTAGCTTTTTGTAATGAAAGCTACTAAAAGAACAAATAAAGGCACAGATGTCATATACGCCATATGGCGGGATTTACATATTGGCGCGATTTTTTTCTGACGCCAATGTCGTATACGCAACGGGTACTTAACTGGCGCCAAAGTATCGTTATTTTGCTTGATATGGTAATCCGGATGTTGTTGTTTATGCTGTTGATGTTAGCGCCAAAATGGCGTCGGAAAAAAATCGCGCCAATATGATACAGTATATGACATATAAGCCCAAATAAATTAGTATAGCATTAATAAAAATAAAACGTCGAAATAAAAATCACTTGAGGGCGTAAACACGTATAGTTTCCTTACAGGCAAGTGAATGTGACATTTACGATCAACAATTATTGGCATTTAATCTTATAGTTTGGCGATAGATTTTTGGTCGATGCGATAACCAAGCAGTACCGTTTTAATTTACTACTCGAAAAAAAAAAAATGCTAACTTGCGAGTTAAAGGCGAGGTTTGCACCCGGCTAACATAAGAGTACCAAGAATTCTTTGCGATTATGGCATCTTTTATGTAGTTTTATTCGAAAAAGTAACTTTGATTCCTTAGTCAAAATGGAAATCTTTCTTATGAAAAGCGAAGGAACTGTTGATGACAGTCACATGACTTAAGCTATTATTATAGCGATTGTTTTCAATTCTAAAAACAGCGCAAAGAATAATATTTTCTAACGATTACAAATTTATTTACATATGGTTATTAAAAACAGAAAAAAAAAACTTTAAAAATACTATTAAATGAGTAAGTGTTAAAAAGCAGGAAAATATTGAAAATTATGTCTTGAAAATTATATTTATACGTGAATATTAAAAGAGAAAGGAAACTTTAAAATAATAAATACATTAATATTCGTTTAACCCTTTCAGAGGCAAGGTACTTCTATTCGTAAAATATTGAAATCAGTGAATGGCACCAGAATTTACAAACAAATTTCGAAATACGAAAATGTTTTTTTCACTTAGTTATAAAAAGGAAAATTTTCATTGCAATATGCTGGTGCCAATGTGGCATTTAAGAATTAAAATTAAGCGGTCCAAAAATGAACCACCGCCCTTGAAGGGGTTAAAACGGTAAAGTGTAGTAAATTGTATTATGTCAATCGTTTTATAACGCTGTTAAAAAATACCGGGAGGCAAAGACTTTGTTTACTTAATTCGTTTTATTTTAGCTTCCTTTCAAGTGTTTAACTGGTCTTCTTTAATCAAACATGAAAATAACCATTCGATGTCTTAATAACAACTGATTCGGCCAAACATTTTCGCAATCAAAGGGAATTGAATGGAAACCCGTTTACAGGGAGATCGCTATAGGTTTTTTCATTATAATTCAATCTTCTCTAATCTTTTTAAAACCGATCAAATTAGCGTGCTTTTAGATTCTGTGGTGTCTGAACGGGGGTTGGCGAGCATAGCTTGCAGTGTACAGAGCCCCCTAGTGCATATATAAATTAAGTAATTCAATAATAAAATATGATAGTAATAAGAAAAGTTACAAAATATAGAAGTTTACTGACACAATATCAAATTTTGAGATGCCATAAATGCGTCAAAACATTATAAAATTATTAAAAAGGAACAAATGATGCTAAAAATTTCCGGTTTGTATGAATGGGATTAGAGGGAGATCAGAATTTTTTTAGTAACAAAAAAGTTGTGGTTCAAAAAATTACCGCGCTGGCATGCTTAATGTGAAGCAGATGTATGCAAATTAGACTTATAGTACAAGACCGGTTTCTTCTAATGAAACGGCCCCTTTTCTCATCTTGACTCCTTTTGCCGCGTTTGTCAAAATTTTCTCAATACGTCCAGCCGGTTGCTGATTCCCTGTTATTGTAAAAGAGCTCAGCCAACAATACTTGATCTGGTGACTGTAACATACTGCTGGCATCGAAGTGTTTTGTTGGCAGTCTGATTTGTATAAATCTGCTTCATATCATGCATGCCAGCGCCATCTATAGGTGCTTTTTTGAAAAACAACTCTTTTTGTTATTAAAAACATTCGATCTCCCTCTAGCCGCATTCTAGCAAACCGCAATTTTTCAGCATAATTTGTTATTTTAATGAATTTTTAACATCAAAATCAGCATCTTGCACCACTTTATTGTTGTACACTGTACTTAAAGGCATGCAGTTGGTCTCTATTTTCTTTCAATTCGTGATAAACGCAGTCCAAAAATTACGCTCGATCTAACTTCGTACTATCCGATATGATGAATACTATCAGCATTTAACACTTTTATCTCAAAAGAAAATAATTTGACATCATAACGTTAGTCACATAATTTTTCAAAGTTAATAAAAAATACGTGAAAAAGAAGATGCATTTGTCAAATTATCATACTATGTATTTTTTTAAACGATTTTATGGTTATGTGTCTTTAATTTGCTCTAGCTACTAATTTTATTATTTCATTTCATTTCAGGTGTTTCAAATGCTGTTTCCTGAAAGAAAGATATTTTTCCCTGAGAAAGCATCAAAATCATGGGTTTCCCCAACTAAGCCCAAAAAGCAAGAACTACTCAAAACAGCAAAGGAAGTTTATAAAATATTAAACGTTTCGTTTTGGATACATGGAATCGTACTAATAACTGATGGAATATCGCAAAGGAAAAATGATATAAAGATTTTCGTATCTCTTTGCTTTGCTTTGCTCATTGACGGAATCATGTTGTACCATTTACTAGCCGTATACATTTATTACAAGGATATATCTAAAATTGCGATAGATGTTACTGTCGAAACATGTTTCTTTATTCTTGGCCTCATACAAAGATGCGTCTTCTACTATCGTCAAACGGGTTTAATTTCGATTCTCACAAGATTATCTAGATTGCATTCTCCGATATTCAGTAACAGTAAGCTCAAATTGAAATGGAAGTTGCTTTTTATTATTATGGCTTCTGATGCTATGATTATATTGATTCTGATTGTTTACTTTTGTCCTCTAATGTTTCCAACAAATACTGGTATGCCACACAAATTTAATGTAACAAATATTATGCCTGAGGAACTGAATTACGCTAGGGAGTTTTGTGTATTTTGGAAGAAAATGAATATGTCTGTAGCAATTTACTTCTGCGCGATTTGTTTTATGCTGAGGGAAACATTGGTTGTGCTAAAAGAGTGTGCAGGTAGTATAAACTTTAAAAACGATTTTTTGATTGCTGCGTACAATGAAATGTTGGACATTACAAAAAACGCCAATGATAGTTTCAGCTTAATGTTGCTTTTAGGCATCGTAATGACGCTATCTTCAATTTTTTTTCATGCATATAATTATGTTTTTAATGAAAGAGACATGGATCATATAAAAATATTTCGAGTTTTAGTACTATTTTATGAGGGTTTCTGTTTATTCCTTATTTGTTTTTCTGCTTCTTCAGTCACTAATCATGCATCAGATGCGCAGTATGAGATTGAAAAAGCAGCAAATGAATATTCTTTTGAAAAGGAAGATTGTCATAAAGTTAAGCTGAATTCTCATTACTTTGGTTTTACAATCCTCGATTCCGTTATCATCGACCGAAGCCTTATATTTTCAGCCACCGGTGTGCTCTTGACATATGGTGTTATGATAGCAACTTTCAGCATGAGTTCAACATAATAAATTTATCAAAAACCTGTGGCATAGTAAAAGGGAGGTGACGCTTCAAGGGATCATGCTGCTGAAAACATTCTGGTTCAAATTGTTTTAAGTTCCAAATGCCACTATTTTCTGTCTTCAGTATTCGATAATTCATCTCTTAAGAAACAACTCTGTACATAAAAATGTACTATTCATATTCCATTAATTATCTCGAGATAAAGAAGTACTACACATATTTACTGCAGTTTTAATTAGTAAACCTGAAGCTTGGAGACATCAGCGCCAGCTCTGAAAGTCCCCTATTTAATTTCGAATTATTTTTATTTCATAGAACTATTATTTATTTTTTAGAACTTTTATCCCGCAATTTCTTTTTCTTTCATATTAGTATTACTGTGAGTAAGATTTCAACTAGTTCCAAGCGACTTAATTCTTTTGAATTGTGACAGGAAATGTGATTACATGCATTGACAATCAGGACTATTTATTTTCTGCAAAAAACTTTGTATTGTATGAAAGGGGTTTTTGCCTCTCTCAACCTCACGTTGACTTATAATTTTATAACCTTGACCATCCATGATTTGCAACATATTAAATTTATAGGAACTAATTAATATGTTGATTTTATGATAATAACATTAAATTAAATATCAAAGACGTGAATAATCACATTGCTAACAAGGCGTAAACCAACTTAGGGAAAATGTCCAAGCCGGGAATCAAACCCGGGCCCCTGGAATAGGTCTCCAGTGCTCTACCACTAAGCCACAAGGACGATGCCCAGCTTGGCATCTCTCACTTATATAAGTCGATAAGGCTGCCACCGCAGCACTAGATGGAAAAGTCTTCATGAGCACACAATCTAGCGACGTAACATGAGACGCAAACGAATCCAGCATCGGTGAATATACAATTTTAATTAATTTTTCAACTACTTTTCAGCAGTGAAATTACGCTTGAAATTATAACGCAATTATTGAAATTGGTTTACGCCTTGTTAGCAATGTGATTATTCACGTCTTTGATATTCAATAATTTCAAGCGTAATTTCACTGCTGAAAAGTAGTTGAAAAATTAATTAAAATTGAACATTAAATTAGTTATAAAAATTAATTATTCTCAGAATTATCTTATTAATTATTGATAATCCTAGTAGTTCGGTTTGTTTGAAAATCACTATTTGATACCCAATTTTTCTGTTGCTACACCACTGTCAAAAGCTGTGGACTGTCTCAATGTAAGAACAACTGAAAAATCCCAAATGCTGTTTAAGAATTCACTTCTACAACTCTAGATATTATACCCCAGCCTCCGCATTTTAAGACAATTAAGAGCAAACTGTTCAACATTCCAAATTTGCAGCATATTAAATATATAGAAACTAATTAATATGTTGATTTTATGATAATAACATTAAATTAGTTATAAAAATTAATTATTCTCAGAATTATCTTATTAATTATTGATAATCCTAGTAGTTCGGTTTGTTTGAAAATCACTATTTGATACCCAATTTTTCTATTGCTACACCCCTGTCAAAAGCTGTGGATTGTCTCAATGTAAGAAAAACTGAAAAATCCCAAATGCTGTTTAAGAATTTACTTCTACAACTCTAGATATTATACCCCAGCCTCCGCATTTTAAGACGATTAAGAGCAAACTGTTCAACATTCCAAATTTAGTGTACATATATATTTTTTAAATGATTCTGCGCATTTGATTCCATTGCAAATTAAAAAAGTCCTTCCGGCCAGTGCCGGGAGGAAGAGGTAGCTTTCAAATACCTTATTTTTAAAAAGCCAACTTATATTATTCAAACACACGAAGCTCAATTTAGTGGAAACCGAATATAGGAGATTCAATACTAATTTTTATCAATACTAAATCATTATGAATGAGAATTTCACGAAATTAGTCAGCTGTATCCAATCTGCTTTTATTTAAAGTAACTTATATTTGGCTGACAAATTCGGCGATTTCTTAAAGTGCCTGCCATTTTAAGACAACATGGTGGATGAGGCTAACCAGTGAACTTGGTCGAGACCTTAGTAATTGCTGTGCACATGCTCACTCACATCGGAATCGGTTGATATATACGAGTGCTGTCGCAGGCAAAAAATCAGATTTTTCCAAATGTCACCCACGTTAGAAATTGAAACTGCTATATCTGAGCCATTTTTTAAGATAAAGACAAACAAAAAATGCTCCTGAATCCTTATATCAAGGTCAAATACTTAAGAAAGAAACCTTTTTCACTTTCTAATTTTTTTGCATCTCACTTTAAATATGTATTTTTTTTTATTTAAATGGCGCCATTTTGAAACAAGATGGCTGATGAAGCTGGCCAGCGAACTTGGTCGAGATATTGATGTATACAATCCACATGCCTTCTTCCATCGAAATAGGCGAATACGTGTGGTATCGCGTGACAAATACAAGATCGTTTCAAAATGTTAGCCATACTAGAAATTCAAAGTGCTATAATTCAACCATTTTTTAAGATATAAACAAAAGAACAAATTTTCAGAAACAAAATCTGCTCCGGAATCTTTGTATCAAGGCAAGACACATAAAAAAATCCTTTTCATTTTCCAATATTTTAATACCTCATTTTAAATTTTAAATTTAATTTTTTTTAATGGCAACACTTTTGAAACAAGATGGCGAATAAAGCTGGCCAACGAACTCGGTCGGGACATTGGTATGTACTATGTACAGACCAAGTAACATCCAAATCGGTTCATAAATACGCTTGTTATCGCGTGACAAAAATCAGGTCGTTTTAAAATGTCAGCCACAATAGAAATTCAAAACGCTATAACTCAGCCATTTTTTTAGATATAGACGAAACAAAAACTGTCCCGGGATCTTTGTATTAAGGTCAAACACATACAAAAGAAATCTTTTTCATTTTCTAATATTTTGGTATCTCATTTTAAATTTTAAATTTTTTAAATTTTTTTAAATGGCCGCCATTTTGAAACAAGAAGGCGGATGAAGCTGGCCAACGAACTCGGTCGAGATATTTGTATGTACTATGTACACACCAAAGTACATCCAAATCGGTTCATAAATACGCCTGTTATCACAAGACAAATATCAGGACGTTTCAAAATGTCAGCCACGCTAGAAATTCAAAATGCTATAACTCAGCCATTTTTTGAGATATAGACGAAACAAAAACTGCTCCGGAATCTTTGTATGAAGGTCAAATACATAAAAAAAAATATTTTTTCAATTTTCAAATTTTTGGTACCACATTTCAAATTTAAATTTTTCTTAAAAATTTAAATGGCTGCCATTTTTAAACAAGATGGCGGATGAAGCTAGCCAACGAACTCGGTCAAGACATTGGTATGTACTATGTACAAACGAAGTTACATCCAAATCGGTTCATAAATACGCCTTTTATCGCGTGACAAAATTCAGGACGTTTCAAAATGTCAGCCACGCTAGAAATTCAAAATGCTATAACTCAGCCATTTTTTAAGATATAGACGAAACAAAAACTGCTCCGGAATCTTTGTATAAAGGTTAAATACATAAGAAAAAAATATTTTTCCTTTTTCAATTCTTTGGTACCACATTTGAAATTTAAAATTTTTAAGAAAATTTTAAATGGCCACCATTTTGAAACAAAATGGCGGATGAAGCTGGCCAACGTACTCGGTCGAGACATTGATATGTACTATGTACATACCGAATTACATCCAAATCGGTTCATAAATTCGAGAGTTACAGTATGACAAAGGTCAGATATATATATATATATATATATATATATATATATATCAACTTTTGAACGGAGGGTGGTTTCGGTGTCTGGGGGTCATGATCGATTAAAATATACCAAAATTTTTTGAAATTGCTTTCCTCCGAACGGCTGCAATAGGTAGCTTTTTGTAATGAAAGCTACCTAAAATAATGCTTAAAACGAATTTCCCCTATTCTCGAATAAAGCAATTTGTGTGTGAAAATATCGATAAAAATGCGCAAATCGTTATAAGCACAGTGGTGCTCTAAATGGTAAATTCTATCATATACTATGAAATCATTACATTCTTACAGTTATTATTTCGTATTCATAACGGATAAAGAGTTGTTTTCTTGTAAATCTCGTAGATTTAAGATAATTCGGAGTTTGTATGATGGGGGATCCCATGCAAACTCAATAAATAAGATGACGAAACATGGTCTTCTCACTATAAGTCCTACATAGTTTTCTTAACACTTATAGGTACCAATCAGCTGCAAATAATGTCTATAATAAAGTTCTTTTGATATCATAATATAAAATATTTATTTGCTTAAAAGACGTCATAAAAACACATTAAAAGTAAATTAAAAACTCTTTATTTACATGTTTCATTCAACTCAGTTTCTGAGTCGTCGTCAGAATGTATAATAGAAAATTACAAATGCATAATGAAAAATGGAAAAAATCATCGAAAATAAGCAAGTAATCATGTAACGTGCCCTATATTTTCGCGATTGCTCGTGTTTTCAGCTCTATGTCGCGATGCTGTAATTTATCTAACCATTCAACCCATAAATTCGGGATACGAAAAGATAATGTATCGTTACAAACTCCTGAACCTCTTAAATAAATTTCAATGGACTCTCTTATGAATAATTGTAAGTGAAAATTAGACCTGTAGATGATTTTACTCTCGTTAAAAAGTACGTTAATGTTCTCTATTTGATTTAGCCGGGATAAAGCAGTATTACCTCTATTGTATTTTATGTCCGCTATATGTTCTTTACATCTGATTCATCTGACATCATGACATCTGATAAAAGTTCTTTTGTTAAAATAAACTTCTGGGATCATCTACATACTACAAATTACACCAACGTTTAATTTTTCAGTTGGTAACACCCACATTTTGCACTTCATATGAGCTTCTTGGATCAAATCAGTCAAGAAAAAAGTATAGTTTATGCAATGCATTCTATTTTTTAATTATCATAGAATTGTCGAATAAAATACGCGAGCGTTTTATCCGTAAATTAAAAAAATTAAGATCTTACAGGGAAAAGTACAAGGATACTTCAGTTAGTAACCAGAAAATTTGCATAAAAAATCTAAATATAAAATAAACTAGCTTTAAATAATTTTCTGGTTCCTTTCAAAGATTTTCTTTCCATTGGAGGCAAACGATAACTGTAGACGGTCTCCTTAGACCATCGAAAATTATTTCTTTTCTATAACTAATAATTTGAATGAGCTGAAAATTTATGTTTTAGACTATTTTGATTCTTATTATGTAACAATTTATAAGTCATATAAATTAATTATATAAATATATAAATATATAAAATATAATTATAATTTATTATATGTCATATGAATTATTTATGAGTCATAATTCATAATATTTCATTAAAAATTATTAATAAATTTGAAATTAAAAAATACGTTTTTGGATTTAAGAAATGCAAAAAATTATATTTGGTCCATTCATTATATCTGATTGAAAACAAAACATTTAAATCGGATGATTTTTTGGAAGATATAAAATTAAAGTTTTAAAGTCGAATTAACTTTAAAATCCTGAAATTTTGGATCCTTCTAATTCTATGAAGTTTCAAGAACAAATGTATAAATTATATAATTCCTTGAATAATTTAATCCGAGAAACTCGAATAAATTGTGAAAATTGGGTGCTATTGTTGGAAAAATTAAAGTTGGTACAGCTTTTAATTTATGGACGAGCTACAAAGCATACTTTGTACATGTATTTAATAGTAGACATTATTTACGGTCGACTGATGCATATTCCTTTTTTACACGATTATTTTCAGCAAAATTTGTAGGGTGGAATTATTTTTTTAATATTTCTCAACACAGTTGAAAAGTGTTTGTGAATAGGGTTTGTCTGTCTGTCCGTCTGTCCGAACTCTAACTCGTGTAATCATACTCGAATTTCCATGTGATTGATATGTTAATCAGATTTAATATGACCTGCTCGGGCTTGAAAATTAAGTGGGTAAGCATCTATAGTTCGCTTACAGGGGCACTCAAGGAATTCCTTTACATTATGATCAATGAGGAAAAATTGTTTGAAATGTATTTCAAACATATTGAAATTTATACATCAGTGAGATTCACTACAAGATGCTCACTGTAGTATAGCATTTATCTTTCATTTTCAGTGTTACAATAAACAGATTACAATACGGATTACGAAAGACAATTACAATACTGTGTATGGGCTATAATTTATGAGCTTAAAATCTATGTTTTGTGTATAAACTCTATAAATCATTTACAGGGCTGCACAAAAGAATTCGGACACTTTTTAAACTGCAGATGACAATAGCTAAATTTGGGTTTTCAAATGTATTATTCGCTTTCCAAATTCTTTATTTGGATATCAACTTTCCCTTTATTAAACAATAAACTTTTGTTACAGCATTCTGAATGTGTTGGAAAGTTTTTCTCAACATATGCTTGACGCATGTTTTTCTTTCTTGTTTTATTTATTTTACAGAATTGTTCCTTAGAAATATATCCACCAAGTTTCTGGTTAATCAGATGTCTTTTTGTGACCATTACTTAAAAATAGACAGATAGACATGAAAATTCAATCTTTTCTATAATAGTCCTCAACTGACATTTAAAAAAAAAATAGTCGTTGGGGGGCACCGTAATACTTACCCATTATGGAAGTGAAAATATGAAAAATGATGATAAAATATGAAAAACATGTGTAAACTATTCATAAAATGCATTGCAATTCAAAAATAAAATTCAAACGTATATTTAAGTATTTTTAATACATAGTAATGCTTTATTACTGAATTGCCAATACCACTTGATTATCCCGTCGACCCATTTCGACAAATTATATAAATCGCCAAACTACTCGCAAAATTATACAAATTGGCATCATTTTTATTTTAAATTACGAAAGAACAAATAAATTATTAAAATATTAATAAAAATACAAATAAAACTTCGAATTGAAAATCACTTGACACAATAAACAAGTGTAATGTGTTTAATGTCAAGTGAATGAGACATTTGCGATAAGCCATTATTGGCATTTAATCTTATAGTTTGGCGATAGGTTTTTCGTCGAGAGGATTATCAAGTAGTACCGAATTGCGTAAAAGAAACATCCTTATAACTCCAAAAAATTTAATCATATTAACTGACAGTTTACTGCGTCGGATTAAGCGTCCCATTTCCAATTAAAATGTATCTTTGAATGGAAATTTGAATGAAATCCAGGGTCATGAAAATCGAAGAGTGTAAAAAATATGAATACAAATATCTCAGAAACTAATTATCCAATCGACTTCATAATTTATGTTCTTATATTGTCTTTTATATCCATTCCTTAAAATGAACAAATTCGAAAATTTTTATATGCCTTTTATCAGAACGAAAACTTCGAGAGTCCGAAAAAATAGTTCAAGATAATCGAGGTTACTGATATTCAATAGACTTTTTCCATTATTACATACTAACTACACACCAAATTTCAAGTCTCTATCTCAATTTGTTCGGGAAATAGAGCGTTTACAGACACACACACACACAGACAGACGGACAGCATTTTTTTTTCTAAAAATATGTTTTTCAGAATCTCCAGTATCTGAAACGTGTAAATCCGTCAAAAAAATATCGATTTTTAAAATGATAACAAGACTTAAACTATACTACGTATGATGGGTAAGTAATAATAATAAAAATAAATCATAACATTTGTAAATTTCCAAGTGGTTGATAAAAGGACTTAAACCAGGAATATCTTGGCTGAAGCCAGAAATGCTCTACCGACTGAGCCATCCCGGACGAATCTGGAGGACTAATTTGCTTAACTAACCTTTAACGATCACAGTATCTGGTCAGATATCTGAATCAGCTCAACAGAATAAATCGAAGGTTATTTTTTTGGAACTGCAATAAACGCTTCATATGTAATTATTACCAAGATATCCCTGGTTAGAACCCTGACCTGGTCTATTTTCACCCACTTGGAAATTTGCAATTGTTATGATTTACTTACCAATTGAATAATTGTGTTAAAAATTAATCTAATGTAATAAAAATAACGTCGCATAAAATGGAGATATATTTATCAATGTTATTACTTCAATATCTGTGAAAATGTTCCATATAAATTTAATGAAAAGATCTATGCAGTTAATTTAGAGGTCTTTCTGTGACACTAAATCTAAATTTCAATCAGCATATTCTAATTATTCTCTTTTCATAAACATTCGGATCAAAATTAATACAACTGAAAAGTTTTAAAATGAATGAATAACTTTTATCATGAAATAATATAAAATTATTCATGTCGAATCTTTAGGAGTTCGTATGCCCCAAAATGTCGATTTTTGAACTGGAATTGCCTGCAATAAGTTAATCGTTCCGTTTATTTGAACATTTCGGATTTTCACTTGAATTTTAAATCTAATTACTTCAAAAATCCATTCACGCTTACAAAAGTTTATAAATGAATGTCAAGAGCTTACAAATATCGTGATTTAACATATAAATAGCTGAATTTCCAATTAAAGTTTCATAAGATTAAATATTATTTCGAATCAAAAAGCTCATCTAAAAATCTTTCGATTCAAGCAATTTCTTTAATTTAATTGCTCACAATGAAAAGCAGCTAAATTTACTTAAGTGTGACGAAAATATTAAATGTAATTGAAATTCTTCTGGTGACATTTAAAATTATTTAGCCAAATTAATGCGTTGAAATATGAATATTTTCCTTTTATAAGATCCTGCTATTACAATGATGAAGGGTATGTATTAAATTAATGTGTTTAATTTGTATTAAAATAATGCACGTGATTTTGAATTCGTGTATATGTGTTATAGCACTTATTTGAAATTAATGTTACCTTTAGAAGGTTTTGTTTGAAAATATCTACTAGAACTAAACATAATTGTAAGGACTTTGGTAGCAATTAAGTGCTTTTCTTTTTATGGTTTAAAGGGAAAGTCACTTCGTTTGAAAAGTCACAAAATGAATTTTCCATTTCTTTTAGTGACATTTAAAATTATTTAGCCGAATTAATGCGTTGAAATATGAATATTTTCCCTTTATAAGATCCTGCTATTACAATGATGAAGGGTATGTATTAAATTAATGTGTTTAATTTGTATTAAAATAATGCGCGTGATTTTGAATTCGTGTATATGTGTTATAGCACTTATTTGAAATTAATGTTACCTTTGGAAGGTTTTGTTTGAAAATATCTACTAGAACTAAACATAATTGTAAGGACTTTGGTAGCAATTAAGTGCTTTTCTTTTTATGGTTTAAAGGGAAAGTCTTGAAAAGTCACAAAATGAATTTTCGATTTTTCATTTAATGAGTATCAAACGCCAAAATTAAATATTACTTTTAAAGTCTATTCAATAACTTAAGGCAAGAATAAAATATAAGGCACAGTTTTAAAATTACACATGTCTCTTGAAATTTTTACTGTTACTAACAAGGAAGGTCCCCTAGCGCACACTCAGATTATTTTGAAAACAATCTTAATGAAACTATTTATGTATGTAATAAAGGATCAGTCAAATTTAGCAATCATGTCAGACGGACATCTTTTTGCACGCTTTTTTCCTTACATATTATCCCTACACAATGCCGCTAGCATTGTGTAGGGATAATACGTAAGGAAAAAAGCGTGCAAAAAGACGTTCGTCTGACATTAGCGTTAAGAGCCTACACTAGTCTCTTAAAAAGACCCGGATGAGAATGTTAATCCTATGGGGAAGTTATTTTCAAATACATCGCTTGAATTTTGTTATTTTCGAATGATTTTTTTTTTATGCATAGGATAGCTGAGGACAATCTACAAACGGGCTAGTTTTTACTTTTTCGATTTTGGTTATAGTTTATATATATATATATATATATATATATATATATTAGGATAATTTTAATTTCAGATCGGTTCAAACCGATTCCGAAAGTAAAAGTAATTTTTAAAACAATATATGAAACCAAAATCAAAAGAGTAAAAAGTAGCCCGGTTGTAGATCGTGCTCAGCTATCCTATGCAAAAAAAAAAATCATTCGAAAATATCAAAATTCAAGCGCGATATTTGAAAAAACATCCCCATAGGATTAACATTATCATCCGGGTCTTTTTGGGTGACTTGTGTAGGCTCTCAAGCAATGGACTAATTTATTGTTTTCTCTATAAGCTTATATAATATATACAAGATGCGGGTTGTTGAAGTTATTTAATTTTACGCAGTTTCACCGTCCGGATAAGTGTAAGTGTACTTTAAAAGTTTATTAAGAATACTCTCATTATACATTTTTCAATAGTTTTGTTGTATCCGAACTAGCAATATCGAAGTCAGATGGACATTGTTCAGAATCGGACATTATTTTTGAGTTTGAAGCAATTTTAATCAATTTAAATTTTGTTCTAAACAGTCGTTAAACTATCGTTAAATTTCATTATACATACACTAGGGGGCTCTGCCCCCTGCAAGCTAACCCCCGTTCAGACACCGCAGAATCTAAAAACACGCTAATCTGATGGGTTTTAAAAATATTAGAGAAGATTGAATTATACTGAAAAAAGCTGTGCAGATCTGTGTGCCCTGTAAACGGGTTTCCATTCAATTCCCTTTGGTTGCAAAAATGTAAGGGCGAATCCGATGCTGTTAAGACATCCAATGGCTGTTTTCGTTTTTGATTAAAGAGGATCGGTTAAACATTTGAAAAGAAGCTAAAATAAAATAAATTAAATATACAGAGTCTTTGTCTCCCGGTATTTTAAAACAATCTCTATAACAATAGCCTAAGTCATGTGATTATCATCAACAGTTCCAGGCGGACCACTTCGCTTTTTATACTCCAGGTGCCATTTTGGTACTTTAATGTTAGTCAGGCACAGGTCATAAGTCGCCAAATATTATTCTATCGCCATCATTTCATCTATATTATAATAGTTCAAGTCATCAACTGCCATAAACAAATACGGTCTGATCCCTTCGCCGTTCATATGAAAGTTTGGCACAGATGTCATATACGTCCCATATTGGCGCGATTTTTTAACGACGCCAATTTGGGGAACGCATCAACAGCATAAACAACAACATCCGGCTTAACATATCAAGCAAAATAACGATACTTTGGCGCCAGTTAAGTGCCCGCTCCGTATATGACATTGCCGTCAGAAAAAAATCGCGCCAATATGGGACCGTAAATTTTCCATTTTGATTAAAAAATCAATTTTTTTTTTTCGAATAAAACTACATAAAATTTCCATGGTTGCAAAGAATTCTTGGTACTGTTACGCTAGCCGGATACAAATCTGGCCAGTAGCTTTTTCTCAACTCGCCAGTTAGCATTTTTTTTTTTTTTTTCGAGTGGTAATATTTGGCCAGATGTCATATACGCACAGCAGGTTTGGCGTGATTTTTTTTTTACGAAAATTCGGCGAAAAACTCGTTTTCAAATACCAGTTACATATGCATATTTGGTATTACTTAGTTATCCCGTCGACCAAAAATCTATCGCCAAACTATAAGATTAAATGCTAATAATGGTTGATCGTAAATGTCACATTCACTTGACTTTAAGCAAGTTATACGTGTTTATGTCATCAAGTGATTTTTATTTCGACTTTTTATTTGTATATTTATTAATTTTATACTAATTTATTTGTTCTTTCGTTATTTAAAATAAAAATTATGTCAATTTGTATAATTTGGCGAGTGTTTTGGCGATTTATATAATTTGGCGAAATTGGTCGACGGAATAACTAGGTAGTACCGTATTTTTTAATTATTTTCTATTATTTTCTAAAGGAAATATAAAAAAATAATCAATAATTATAGAACAAAATAATTTATATAATTTATAAAAAGAAATAAAAGTAAATAAAAATGTATTATCAAATAAACAACAATAGCCGGGTTACCATGTCAACCTTTTCTGAAATATGAAATATATATATCTATCTGTTTGATTAAAATTTGAGTTGTTATCATTAGAAAAATGTATATAAAATTAGAATTTAAAAATTCTAATACCAGTTTTGAGATCTGCGGATCAATGCTGATTTTTGGTGTTAATTTCATCGCAAAGTTTTCCATATTTTAGGAGAACTCGCTTGAAACATAATCAGTTGTTTAATTAGTCGATTCATATATCCGTTTCATAAATTCGTTTCATTAGGATTTTATATATATAGGGCAGATATTAATGTATATCACAGAAACCGTAATTATAAAAGTGTATTTATTTAAATTAAACTTTTTAAGCTAGTATGAAGAGTAGAAAAAGTTTATCCTTAAAGAGTATTTATGATAAAAGCGTAATTTTTTTTTTCATTTTGTCGCCAAGTAGCGATAAATCGCAAAGAAAAGAAAATTTTCATTTTTTTTTTTTTTTACGAACGCTATATCGAGGTTTCGCGTGAATTTTTTTTTATAAACATATTTTTCCTCAAGCCAAGAACATTCTATAAATTTTTCAAATTTTTTTGACTACACGCTTGAAGAAACCTTTCTTGTAAGTGTAAAACTCCTTGTAAGGATGAAATAAATTTCTTTTGAAATAATGTTCATTAACACTATTCCTACCAGTGTCAAATGACACCGTTTTACCCGACTGCCAATAAGGGTTTTCACGCGTATCTGGGTATGTGGATTTCCTTATACCCTCGAAACATCCCAACGGCTGGATGGATTTTAATGAATGAAGTCTCTATCGATTCGTATTAACCGTCCGATGGTTATAGGCTAGGTTTTGTTTTTATAAATTCAAAATGGCGGCCGTAAAATTCAAAATGGTGGTAGACACGAAAAAAAGTTACCCACCACATTGAGTGGCAAACCATTGGATAGGTCTTTCAAAATGAAGACGGTGTTTCGTTGACTATTTTACAGTCAGAAGCTCCGTTTAAATATTACACAACCTGGAAGTTGTGTAGGTAGGATCTCTAGCTTCATTGCAACTCTAACCATCATAGATATCTATAGGCCTCATCAAAACAGTGTTTATAGATAGGAACTAACAATTAAACACAACTTAAAACTGATCAATACAAGTAAATAGAAAAAATAAGTAAGTAATATAAAAAATAGTTTCACATTGATGAGAAATAATTAATTAGTTCGCTTTTTACGCAGTCGGGTTTTTTTATTTTTTTTTATTTAACTAGGGGGCTCTGCCCCCTACGAGCTACGCTCGTCAACCCCCGTTCAGACACCGCAGACTCTAAAAGTACGCTAATTTGATCGGCTTTAAAAAGATTTCGGAAGATTGAATTATAATTTAAAAAACAATGGCGATCTCCCTATAAACGGATTTCTATTCATTTCTCTTTGAATGGGGAATTTTAAGGCCAAATCCGCTGCGGTACTACTTGATGAACCCGTCGACCAATTTCGCCAAATTATATAAATCGCCAAAGCACTGCCAATTATACAAACTGACATAATTTTTATTTTAAATAAAGAAAGAACAAATAAATTAGTACAACATTAATAAAAATACAAATAAAACGTCGAAATAAAAATAACTTGATGACGTAGACACGTGTAACTTGCTTAAAGTCAAGTTAATGTGACATTTACGATCAACCATTATTGGCATTTAATCTTATAGATTAGCGAATGATAGATTTTTGGTCGACGGGATAACTAAGTAGTACCAAAAATACATATGTCAATCGCTGTTTTCGTCTTTGACGTAGACACGTGTAACAACATTTCAAAATAAGCTAATGTAAAAGGAATTAAGTAAACAGAGTCTTTGTCTCCTGGTATTTTTTAACAAAGCGAAAAGAAAGTTCTTTTAAATGAGACATTTTACATTAATCGTTTTTAATCTGACGTAATTTTGACCAAACTATTCTTTCTCTTTTTAATATTCACGTGAAAAAACTTGTGTTGGAAATGAAATATTATTTGCGCTTTCGAACAAAAATAGTTGAAAAGTATCCGCTCAAAATATCAAATAAATGTCTAGCGCAATTTCTGAATTTAAATCTTTTTGCAATATTATTTTGTATTCATTTTATGTAATAACTGTAATGTGACGTAAATATGACGTAATTTCTCCTATTTAAGACTTCTAACGCATGTTAATAAATTTATTATTTTACAAATTCCTTTCTCTCTTAAAATTCACGTGTAATTATAGTTTTTATGACGTAATTTTTAATAAGTTCCTGCTTTTTGTACATAATTATTTAATTCTAATTCCAAATGTTTTTTTTTCTGTTTATAATAGTCACGTGTAAATAAATTTTTAATTTATTTACAAGTATAAATATTTTTTTTTGAAGCAAACATTATTGATTCCACTGCTTATACAGTTGGCAACAGTTTAAATTAATACCACTTTCTAAAATCTGTAAAAAATATCTCTAGAAATGCTGAAAATTTGAATTTAAAATAGAAATAAAACCTCAAAAAATTGGTCAAATTAAAAAAAGAAAGACAGTCTGCACACCGGGAACTTCAAACGTATAAAATGATCTAAAAATGATTAAATTCCTATGAATAGTTTTTGCTCCTATAAAACTTTTTTAGTCGAACGATTTTGTCCAACTTTAGTATTAAATATCTCTTAAAATAATTCTTTGATTCGAAAACTGTCTGCATCAGCGTATTTATCAAACATTTCTGTATCATACTACCGATTTTCATATTTTTGTATGCATTATTTTTCTTAATATTAACGAAGAAAGGCCTCCTGTCACGAAAAATTCAAAACCGGCGGCGGCGGCGGCGGCGGCGGCGGCGGCGGCGGTGACAGCGGTAGTTACTTTTTTTTAGAATAGAGAGATTTTTACTTGTTAAAGTTTTGGCTTATATTTATTTTGCTTGTAGTTTTTGACTGTAATAAGTATAAAAACAAGTCATCAATGTATTAAAAATATGTAATTGTTTCTCTCTAAAAATTACAAATGAAAAACATAAACCGAAATCATTTAAAAGGTGTCATTTGACACTGTTAGAAATATTGTTAAAATTCATTATTGGTCCAATTTTCTAAATAAAATCTAAATTCTGAAATCTGTGAATAAAAAAAGTTTTTACTTTAGTTTTATTTCTCTTTATGTGCATATTTTTTACTTGGCTTCAAGGGGGGTCGTTTTCCTTTTGACTTATTTTTACGCAAATTTTATCGTTGGATCAAAAAAAAAAAAAAATAGTAAAAATGAATAAATTCGGCTCTTTTTTATCCCTTTAAGAATAATTTCCACGGTCCAAGGCTCAGGCGCAGGCAAATTTCGAAATTAAGTACTCATTTCACGAACAAAATCTAAATCATGCTTAGAGAAAGATCAACTTTAACAATTTTATCTGGCCGCTTTTAACGAGTTTTTAATTTCATTTTTACATAAGAGCTGGTTTTATCAGAAACATATTAAGGCAGTATTCAAAAAAATATTTCTCCATGCTCAACAATTCGAAATTTTCTGACACATTTTTAGATCCATTTTTAAAAGGGAAAACATGAAACTTATTGACTTGATTTTTGAAGAGATTTATAAGCGACCTATGTTTTTATTTTTCGATAAATTTATTGGAACTTGATTTGTAAACAATTATTTTCTCAGTAGGACAATATTTTTCGTTTCCAACACAATCACTTCGAGATATTCGATTCAAAATGTCCACCTTGACAACATTTTTTGAAATATATTTTACCTCTATCAAAAAATCAACCATTACGGCACATTATATAGTTTCTGAATAAGTGAACCTACCAATTGGATGCATTTGAAAGCAAAAATGAATTTAAAAATGAGTCAGAAAATAAGCAGTTTGGATTTGAGTAATACGATATTTTTTTCTTCAACTCCTATGTATTTTTTATTTGTTTTTGCTGTAAGTATGGGTCCTATCAAAAACTTGTCAGTATAAAAGTTGTAGATAATATTCAGAAAATATATAATAAATTTAAGCGGACTGAATATCTTTTGAATTGATGAAGTTATGATTTTTTTTCTTCTTCAACATCCCCTTTTTGTTTTCGTTATTAATTTTTTTAATTATTTTTTTGCCGTAAGAATTGGTCCTATCAAAAATTTGTCAATATAAAAGTTGTAGATAATATTAAGACAATATAGAATAAATTTAATTGGATTTGATATCTTGAGATTTGACGGAGTTATGAATTTTTTTCTCCCCGAAACCCTATTTTTTTCGCCCCTTGTGTCCATTTTTAATTTTATCGAATATCTGTCATACATAAATTTTTGACCCTTTGTTTAGAAGCAATAAAACCTTTAAACTGAGTGGATATGTATTATAACTGAGAAGTTATTGGGGGGGGGGGGGTCGTTCTTCACAAAACCTCTCCCTATTTACACCCCCTTGGTTCGATTTTGCTCATTAAGGATCTTGACCGAGATTTTATGCCCACTGATTTCATGTATCAATTTTGAAAAGATTTGTGCAGAATTATGGAAGTTATTGTGTCCATAAAAAAGGAATTTAGATAGATAGATAGATTCATAGATAAAGTTTTTTACTGGGGGTGGTTTGGGTTCTAGGAGTCATGATCGGTGTAGATCTGCAAAATATTTTCCGAAATTCCAACATAGGGGGGAATATAATAGGTAATATTTCGTACTAAATCTACCTAAAAGGAAATAGCCTGTTAATCTGTATCGTAGCCGACGCTTCGTGCCTACTATAATGAACAATCTACAATCACATTTCAACTACAATCACATTTTGCTGAGTTTGAAGCACATAAATCGATTGTTTTACCCGTTTTTGAACTTTTTTTCGTATAAAAGTCATGTTAAATAACAGGCACAAATATGATTGTAGTAGGGACGATAGCCAAGAATTTGGTCTTTCATTTGCAGCTGGTTAAATAGAAATTGGTTGAAACGTTTTGAGATGTCATGGTTCAGATATTATGTTATCCGTTTAAAAAATGAAATTTCGAGAAAAGCGCGGCTAAAGTTTCTATTTACTTTCCAACCCATTGAGCAGACAAAAAGAACTTCCATATCAGTCCGCTATACCCGGCACCCTGCAGCTTCATTGTCTTGTTCATTTTGCCTAAAAAATCAACTGTTAAAACGTCTAATACGCTCCTCGCTGCGGCTTTGTACATACATGTGCACGTATACATGAACAAGGTCACATCTACTCTCTCTCATGGACTATTCTCTCTCATACCCTCTCTCTGGATCTCTTAACAGTACTGATTCGGCCTTAAAATGCCCCATTCAAAGGGAAATGACTAAAAAC
Source organism: Maratus speciosus (assembly GCA_963932465.1). Lineage (NCBI taxonomy): Eukaryota > Metazoa > Arthropoda > Arachnida > Araneae > Salticidae > Maratus > Maratus speciosus. The sequence goes on from OZ010786.1 coordinate 28,374,017, forward strand.
CCGTTTACAGGGAGATCGCCACTGGTTTTTTAATTATAATTCAATCTTCCGTAATCTTTTTAAAGCCTATCAAATTAGCGTGTTTTTAGAGTCTGAATGGGGAGTTGGCGAGCGTAGCTCGTAGGGGTCAAAGTCCCCTAGTTTTATAAAATACTAGAAGTATAGCCCATCAAAACTGACGGAAAATGAGATAAGATATATACAATATAATGAATAAGTTGCCAAATTTCATATTCCCGTCAAGGCCATTTTCGCTATCTCGCCACAGCCCCTATACTGGAAATGTACCTAAAGCACATTAATGTTGGGCAGTTAGGAAATCAGGTAGTACAGCGCCGCCTAGTGGCGGTTATGTTATTAGTAGCATCGGTATGAAGATATAAAGACATACATTTCCATATATTACACTTTAAATTCTGACCCGTAGATTTTGCAAAAAAACCTTAAATGCGTGGAATTTAAATTAAATTGCGGACAACTCGATTATAATATATTAATGGTTTTAAATGGGAATCTCGACAAATTAGGCAGCTATCGCCAAGTTGGCTTCATATATGGCAACTTGTTTTTGTCGCCAAATTTGTCGATAATTCGCCAAATTTTTCGAACTTTGGCGCTATTGTGGTAATCCGTCATTAGTATTTCTCAACAATTACTCATTACAGTGAGGCGGTCCAATCGGAATTGTGAAGGACACACAGAGATTTGGATTTTATATAAATAGATACTTAAATTAATTTATTTTTATAAAATAAATTCTATAGAACGTCTATAGATAAAAAGACCATTTTTTTAGCTGCTGCATTGGTGTTTGAAATTTCTTGTACTATGAGTATAACTTTCTAAATACTTAGAAAAATTTCAACGTCATAGTGAATATTTATATAATTATTAGAAATTTTTCTGTAGAAAATTTCTTAATAATATTTCAAATTTCAATTTCTTACAAAACGTACAGCCAACAGAGTGAAAAAGTGCAGCACTTTTTCACTCTGTTGGCTGTACGCCTTTTAAGCAATTAACATTTGAAATATTATGCCATAGTGAATTACATGATGTATATGGGAACGTCCATTCGTTGCTACTTGTGATAATTAGAGAAATTTTCATATATAATTCCAATTATTTTATTACAAAATATAAGTAAGATAAAAATTGATATAACCAGCTAAATACCATTGTATTCCACACACAAACATATATCTAATTTATAACAAAAAAAATTACTTATGTATATATTAAATGACTCTTGTGACACTTTGGTCACAAGAGTAACAAAATTTTGATTGATTATATAGACAAGGGAAATGCTTTTTGTTACAAATTAGATATATATTAAATGAATGGAGCACAATAGTATTTTACTGGTTATATCACTTTTTATCTTAATTATATTTTATAGTAAAAAATTGCAAGTGTAAAAAACCGCACGAATTGTCACAAGAGTAACAGTGGACGTTCCCATATGTACAGTTATTAGAAAGACAATACAAATTGATAAGGTTATTTCCTTAATCAGAATTCGTTGTATTAAAACCTCTGTGAGATATAAAACTTTATGACTCCCAAACAGAATGAGATTAATCAATCTCAAAAAGTGAGATTAATCAATCTCAAAAGTCTCGAAAGGTGAAATTTTGCAAAGAATGTTACAAAAAAATTCAAATGAATTTTTTTAATTCTTTTCAATGAAATTTGTTTAAAACTTTTCTTTTACTTTCTTCTAACTTTACAAAAAAATGTATTGCGTTCGTAAAAATTTTCGAATTCAGGTTGTCAACGGAATTACATGTTATATTGAACAGATATTCTGAAAAAACATGTTTTTACAAATGTCTGACTCTGTCTGTCTGTATGTGACGCAAATGTTGTGGGCGCTCTATCTCAAGAACTAATGCACGGAATTTAATGAAAAATTATATTCAGTCAGTCCTTAATGTAAATTGGTGCAGGTTAGTTTTTGGTGTAAATCGCCTAGCAGATGCGCTGCTATGCAGAATTTTTCATTTCCGCAATAGCTCTATCTCAAGAACTAATGCACGGATTTTCATCAAACTTCAAATTCTGGTATACTTTGATAAATATTTCTGCTGATTATGTTTTGGTGCAAATCGTCCTACAGGTGTCGTTGCTATGCTACATTTTTCATGATTTCCGCAATAGCTCTATCTCAAGCAACTAATGCACGAACTTTCATCTAAATTCAGATTATGTTAGGCGTTGATACAAGTTGTTGCTAATAGTTTCAGTTTTAATCGATCAATAGGGGACGCTGCTCTGCTCTTTTTAACGAATTTGGGATACCTCTATCTCAAAAACTAATGCACAGATTTTCATCAAACTTTAGATTCAGTTAGACGTTGACATAAGTTGTTGCTGGTTAGCTTCTGGTGTAAATCACCCAACAGGTGTTGCATTTTGCAGGATTTACATAATTTTAACGAAAATCATATCTCAAGAACTAATGCACGGAATTTCATATCTTTAGTATTCTCACGATGGCCATAGATTGTCATTTAATTTTGGCACTGTGATAGCGAATTTTGAAATATTAACATGTATGCGATAGAAGAAAGTTTCGGGATTGGTACATCCGACTAGTTTAATTGTTAGTGCAAAAATATTTAAATCCTACTATTTTTGCTGATAAATTTGGTCTACTCACAAAGTTGTAGCAAGATTTGATATTGATTAAAAAATCGTAAATATCTCTAAAAAAGAATACTATTTGTTTCTATAAAAGATATTTTTAACGATATTTATGTATGTATATTTCCAAGACTGTTATAAAATCACAAAATATAGTATCTTTAAGCTCATCTTCAAAAATATAATTACATTATTATATTCTTTTTTTAAATAACATTGTTCTTTCTTTCTTTAAGAAAAATTCTACTCTTAAAATATCTGTATTATAAAATGTGATTATTTTCCAATTCAATATTCTGAATTCTTTAGATTTAATATGACTAGACGTAAAATACCCCCCCCCCCCCCAGAGTTAGCTTATATTACTATTCATGGAATTTATCGTAGTAACTGTCTCATCAATTTCTGCATAGTGCTATAGAAAATTAGATTGGTGGAAGCAGAAGCAAATTTCAGATGACAGATATTTTAAATTAATGACTACAACCTGCGAGATAAAAGCGAATATTTTCACATGTAAATTATTTCAATAACTACGCATTTCAATTAGTGTCAAAATGTTTATCTATAATGTATGTTGATGCCGTATTGCATTAAACTTAATAAGTAAACATTATGAAATAAAAATTCAAATTAGAATAAATTTTTAAACAAAGTAGAATATTACCAGAGCAAATTTGTATGTAATAAGAGGTTTATTACATACAAATTAACGTTATTTTGCTTACAATATTAATTTTAAAGTTTTATAATTTTAAAGGAAGACAAAACCTGGTGTTGTACCATACTACTCAACTTTTCACAAGTGACAAAAAATAACATTTTATTAAGAGTCGTTAGAGGTCTGCACGGGCCCGGGCTTGGCCCGAGGCCCGTACCCGGCCCGGCCCGCGGGCCGGGCCGGGCCGGCGGAATGGAGGAGAATTTTCAAACGGACCGGGCCGGGCCGGCAGAATTAGGACAATTTTTTCAACGGGCCGGGCCGGCAAAAAAATTGAACGGGCCTGAAGGGCCGGGCCCGGCCGATAAAAAAAATTAATCGGGCCTATCGGCCCGATATAAGAATTTGAGAGGAGCAGATAAAATACGAGGTCATTTCCAATGAATATGACTTTTTCGAGAAGTATAAATGTGCGTTACGAGCCGATGCGAGTTTAACAACATCAATACAGAAATGTAACATGTCCATCGTAGAGATCGGCATCGTACAGTTACATGATGCCTGATCCCGGATTTAATTTTTTTCGGCAGACTTGTGCCGGGACGGAACTGGTCTTAATCGTTCTCAGGATGTGTAGGACAGGCATTATGTTTTGTAAAAGTATTAATAGCGATAATGAACTTCTGTTAACAGTATCTTTGGAAATGTACCTTAAGGTGGTTCTCATATTTACTGCTCAACAATGCGAAACTCTCAGACACATTTTCTGACTCATTTTTAACTATAAAGGCATAAAATTGACAGGCTGAGTATTGAAGGCAGTTGGGATCAAATAGCGTTTCCATTTTTCATAAATTACGTACAGAGATAACAGAGACTCTTGTCACGTGACTGTACGTTTTCTCCCTTCCTGTGCTATCGCTTCCGGAAATTCGATTCAAAACGCTAACTTTGGCAGTATTTTCTGAAAGATATATTACTTTTATCTAAAAAAAAAAACGGCATTTACATGGTTACTGAATAAGAATACCTGCCAATCTCATGCGTTTCCGAAAAGAAATGAATTCATAAATGTATCAAAATGTAGCTCCTTTGGATTTGAGAAAAGCCTTAAAAATGACAGAAATATTTACACAAATCTACCTTTTATTATAAGCTTCAAAAGTTATCATGTTTTTTAACCCTTTATTCTAAACTACAATAATCTTTTAATGAACCCTTATTTAAATTTTGAAACGTCTGTAGAGACGTTGACTAAAACACTGTAAGTAATCGTTAACGTTTACTATTGTGTGTTTTCTATTTTGCGAACACATAGTAATTTAAAATATACTGTAAAATGTTCCCATAAATATGCATGTAGTATTCATTAAAAGAATCTTAATTGTATGTCGAGAAAAAACGGAATTTTTTGTAGACATTTAGACGGGCCGGGCCGGGCCTGTTTTCACTGATTTTTGTACGGGCCGGGCCGGGCCGAGAACGGTAAAAATGTAAACGGGCCGGGCCGGGCCGGGCCGGGCCGGGCCCGGGCCTGGAAATTCCGGCCCGTGCAGACCTCTAAGAGTCGTCCATATAACGATATAATAACAAGGAACTGTTTTGCGTTGCATAGACAAAATTTTATCAGGCATTCATAAAAGTATTTTATAAAATATACTTAAATTAAATGAATTTATTTTTGTAAAATAAATTCTATAGAACTTCCATATGTAAAAGACTGTTTTTTTTATTTTTTAGATGCAGCATAGATGTTTAAAATATTCTGTACTGTAAGTTTTCTAAATACTTACAAAAATAGCATTGTCAAAATGAATTATATGATGTATATCTATACTTATTAGAAAAACAATACAAGTGGATAAGGTTATTTCATTAATCGGAATTCGTTGTATTAAAACCTCTGTGAGATATAAAACTTTATGACGTCCAAACAGAAAGAGATCAATGAATTAGAGATTAGAAAAATGAAATGTTTAAAGGAAGTTACCAAAAAAAAATCCAATGAATTTTTTTAATTCCTTCCATTTAAATTCGTTTAAAACCATTTTGTTTATCGTCAATGCAAAAATATCTAAGTTCTACTTTTTTTGCTAATAAATTAGGTCTACCCAAAAAATCGTGATAAAATATGATCGTGATTAAAAAATTGCAAATATCAGTATTAAAAGAATACTATTTCCTCATTTAAATGTAAGATAAAAAGTATTTATGCCTCGATATTTATAAGAATCATGCATCAATATTTCTAAGACTCTTAACAAGAAAGAAAAATCATGTTCCAAGAATACTTTATGAAACACTTTCCAACACATTCAAAATAATGTATCAAAACTAACCCGTTAATAAGAAATACCTAGAATAAGGTAAACAAGAAAGAAAAAAATCATGCGTCAGCATAGATTATGAAACACTTTCCAACACATTCAGAATAATGTAAGAAATACACACTGTTTAAAAAATTAAAATATTACGTCTAATTCAGCCATATGAAAACGCATAACACATTTCAAAACCCAATTTCAGCTGTCCCCATCGACAATCGAAAAATTATCCGAATTCTTTGAACAGCCCTGTATATGATATATAGATTTGTATCTATTAACTACATGTAATTACATGTACTGTACATGTGAACTAAATTTAGTTCACCTAAGAAATACAATTTCAGTTGAAAATTCCCCTTCAGCAATTTCCCCTAATAAGAAGAATGGTACGTGATACTTTTGTGCAGCCCTGTATACGAGGTATAGAATTTATATATAATGAGTAACATTCAAAAACATAATTAAATTTAAAAGCGCATACCGAATTTTAAACCGTACACTCCAACTGTTATTACTCAAAGACATTGCTGTAATTTCTTTTGTGTGTCCGTGTAAATGACTAAAAAATGCTATGAATGCCCAGTTCTAACGTTATCGTAGTGAAATTCAGTGATTTATATCAGTTTCAATACATTTGAAATAGCCTAATGTCATTAAAATACTCTGCAAACGATTTTTCCCCCTATGCCATAATGTAATGGAATAATTTTGAGTGCCCCTGTAATTGAACTATTAATCCTACATACTTCATATACAATACCAAACATGCTTTGGTGACCCTAAAAAGTCTTTATCAATTGCATGAAAATCCGAGTATATTTACGGGAGTTAGAGTGTGGATAGACGGACAGACAAACCGAATGCATAAACATTTTTCAACTTTGTTGGAAAGTGTTAAAAATGATGCCTCAAGCAATAATGCCATTTAATAAGGATGATGTCTAAATAAATAGATTAGAAAATGCATAACACTATTATAAACATAATTTAAACAATTTCCATCTACAGCTGGAAAATTATCCGAAATCTTTTGTGCAACCTTGTATATGATTTAAAGATTTGTATATATATTTCATAGTATGCAAAAATTTAGTTCAGTTAGGAAACCTATAACCAGCTTGGAAATTCCCTTTGAGTAACTTCCGAAAATAAGCAGAAATGTACGGAATGCTTTTATGCAACCCTGTACAGGATCTATAGAATTTATATTTCAAGTTACATGCTAATATTATAGCAAAATAGACCGGGAGTTGGCAGGACAGATAATCACCTCATCGAGTTCACTGATGAATTTCTAGGATTAGTTAAATCTTGATTCGCATATTAAAACGCAATCGGTCTGCCAAGTTATATCTTGGTGGAAAACACCTGAAAACCCGATTTTAGCGGCTGACTCGTAGGTTTACCATTGTGTTTTCCTGCTCCCAATCCTCCATGTTTTCATACCTTTGGGTGCAGGAAAACACAATGGTAAGCCTACGAGTCAGCCGCTAAAATCGGGTTTTCAGGTGTTTTCCACCAAGATATAACTTGGCAGACCGATTGCGTTTTAATATGCGAACCAAGATTTAACTAATACTAGAAATTCATCTGTGAAATCGATGAGGTGATTGTCTGTGCTGCCGTCTCCCGGTCTATAATATAATACATATATTTATTAAAGTTGTAGCTAAATTTAAAAACGTATAACAAAATTGTAAACTCACTTCCAGTATTTATTACTGCAGTACAGTACTGTAAAGGAATTATTTTGTGTATCCTTGTAAACGTACGATAAATGCTATAAAAGCTGTATTCTATAGTAAGCATTTTACAGTGAAACTATATGATGTATATAAATTACGATGCATTTCGAATAGTTGTAACGTCCTTAAAATACACTGCAAACGATTTTTCCCCATTGACCATAATGTAACGGAATTCGTTTGAGTGACCCTGTAAACAACTATTACACATTTCATTTTGAATAGCGAACATGCCATGGTAAACCTCAATAACATAAAGCAATTACATGGCAATCCTATTTCATTTACGTGAGCTAGAGCAGAGACAGATTTTAGGACAGACAGACGGCCAGGCAAACCAAATCCAGAAACACTTTCAACCTTGTTTAAAAGTATTAAAAATCACAAAATATGGTATCTTTAAGATCACCATCAAAAATATAACTACATTACTATATTCTTTTTAAATAACATTTATTTTTTATAATAAAAATTCTACTCTGAAAATATCTGTGTTATAAAATGTGATTATTTTCCAATTCAATATTCTGAATTCTTTAGCTTTAATATGATAGGACGTAAAATATACCAAAGATAGCTTATATTACTATTTATGAAATTTATAGGTAGTGAATATGGACAATAAGTAACTGTCTCATCATTTTTCGCATAGTGTTATAAAATATCAGATTGGCGGAAGCAGAAGCAAATTTCAGATGATAGATTTATGACTACAGGCTGCCAGATAAAAGCGAATATTTTCACATGTAAATTATTTCAATAACTTCGAATTTCAATTGGTGTCAAAATGTTTTATGCATAATGTATGTTGGTGCAGTATTACATTAAACGAAAAAGTAAACACCATTTATATGTTTTGTTTTGTTTTAAAATTATAGAAGATTAATATTCAAATATAACAAAAATTCAAATCAAGAATTATTTTTTAAATAAAGAAGAATATTAATAGCCCAAACATTATTTTGCTTAGAATATTGATTTAAAAAATTTTTGTCTTTAAAGTTTTGTAATTTTAAAAAAGGGAAAGCCTGTGTTATACTATACTGGTACTCAACTTTTCACAAGTGACAAAAAATAACAAATTTTATCAAGAGTCGTACATATAATGGTATAATAACAAGGAACTGTTTTGTGTTACATAGACAGAAATTAATCAGGCATTTATAAAAGTATTTTATAAAATATACTTAAATTAAATGAATTTATTTTTATAAAATAAATTCTATAGAACTTCTATCGACAAAAAGTTGTTTTTTTTTTTTTTTTTTTTTTTTTTTTAGATGCAACATAGATGTTTGAAATTTCATGTACTGTATTCTTTCTAACCACTTAGAAAAATAGCAACTTTATAGTGAATTATATGATGTATATCTATACATATTAGAAGTAAAATACAAGTAGATAAGGTTGTTCCATTCATCGGAATTCGTTGTATTAAAACCTCTGTGAGATGTAAAATTTTATGACACCCAAACTGAATGAGATTAAAGAATTAGAGACTAGAAAGGTAAAATGTTGTAAAAAAAAAAGTTACCAAAAAACTTGCAAAAAATATCTAAATTCTCCTTTTTTTTGCTAATAAATTTGGTCTGTTCAAAAAAAATTGCAATAAAATTTGATAGTTATAAAAGAAATTGTAAATATCACTTTAAAAAGAATACTATTGGCTCATTTAAATTTTAGATAAAAGGTATTTTTAAAGCTATTTATGTATGAATAATTATAATAATCATGTACGAATATTTCTAAGATTCTTAAAAAATAACCAAATATGGTATCGTTAGGATTATCTTAAAAAATATAATTACATTACCATATTCTTTTTAAATAACATTATTTAAAATTGCACATTTTTTATAAGAAAATTTCTGCTCTTAAAATATCTGTATTATAAAATGCGATTATTTTTCAATTCAAGATACTGAATTCTTTAGCTTTAATATGACTAGACGTAAAATACCCCAAAGTTATCTTATGTTAGTATTCATGAAATTTATCGGTAGTAAATATGGAAAATAAGTAACTGTCTCATCAATTTCTGCATAGTGTTATAGAAAATTAGATTGGTGGAAGTAGCAGCAAATTTCGGATGACAGATATTTTAAATTAATGATTGCAACCTGCGAGATAAAAGCGAATATTTTCACATGTAAATTATTACAATAACTTCGTATTTCAATCAATGTCAAAATGTTTTATACATAATGTATGTTGGGGCGATATTACATTAAACTTAATAAGTAAACATTACTTATTAATGTTGAAATGAAGTACAAATTCAATTCCAGAATTATTTTTTTAAACAAAGAAGAATATTAGCACAGAAAATTTGTATGCAATAAGAGATTTATTACATACAAATTAACATTATTTTTCTTACAATATTGATAAAAACAAAATATTGTCCTTAAAGTTTTGTAAAGCTATAAAAATCTTGGTAAACATCTCTGTTGCGACACAGGCTATATTTTATGTTTGTACAAGAACTACCAAGAATTTTTTGATATTGTTGATGCTATGAACTTGAAATTTGGTGCGGTGGTTAATTTTAAAATTTAAACGTTCACTGTGAACAGTTTAAAAATGTTCAAAGTTTAAAGGGTGAAAGGAGTGGAAAACATTCTAAAAATGTTCTAAATTAAGGTTTATTTGGAACTGTTAGTGTTTGAAACATCAAATTTGACATAACTATTACATTTAAGGGATAAATGCTCGCAAAGACCAGTTTTTAAAAAAAATCGAAATTTAAAAAAGTGCACCTGAAAAAAAACGTTCTGAAATTGCGATTTCTGTTGTTTTGTGAACTAGAAATTTCAAATTTTGCATTGTGGTTACTTAAAATATAAATACTAGCTACGCTGTAAAAAAAACCACTGTAAATTTACCAGCACAAACTCGATCACAGTGAATGTGCTGTATCTTTCTTTGGTTTCCTGACTATATAAACATGAAAAATACAGTAGTTGCGTAAAATGAACAGCACAATGTGCTGGAAATTTTTTTCAATTTGGACACCAGCACAAACTGCTGGCGTCCGAATTGCCAGCACATTGTGCTGTCAATTTTACGCAACTGCTGTATTTTTCATGTTTATGTAATCAGGAAACCAAAGAAAGATACAGCACATTCACTGTGATCGAGTTTGTGCGCGATATGAACAGTACTTTGTACTGTAAAAATGTAGTTTTTTTTTTTTTTTTTTTTTTTTTTTTTACAGTGTATGAATAGTTTCAAAATATTTCGAAATTTAAGAGGAGGAAATGAACAAGAAACGTTCTAAATTACGATTTATATAGAGTTGTTAGGATTTGAAACTTGAAATTCGTCATGCCTGTTACTTCTAAGACGTAAAAGTTTGTACAGACCAGTTTTTTAAAAATCGAAATTTGAAACGGTGCACGAGGAGTAAAAACTCTGAATTTGTGATTTGTGTGATAGTGTTAGAGCTTGAGTCTTATTTGATATGGTGGTTACTTATACAGTCGTGGCCATAAGTTTAGGACCACCACTGAAATTTAAGATCCAGACAATAAATTGCATCTGCGACATTTATTACTCAAAGTTCAAAAGAAAAGCGAATACAGTAACTCCACTGTCAGACGGAATGACGCCATCTGACGAAAATCGATTTGATTTATGACGTTATCAGTGGTTTCAATTTTTAAAACGCTAGTTTCTGCACGGTGGTCCTAAACTTTTGGCCACGACTGTAAAAATATAAATGCTCGCTATGAACGGTTTTGAAAAAATTCAAAATTTGAAAGGGTGAAATGAGCAGAAAACGTTCTAAAAACGTTCTAAATTGCTATTTATTTGAAATTGTTACGGCTAGAAATTTGAAGTGCACAATGAAACTAGATTTCTCTTTTTTCTCTCAAACGATCGAAACACAGCACGCAATTTTAATGCAACAAAACATGTTGGTGCGCAGCTAGTGCGTTACATAAAAGAATACAAAACACCACTTGGTGAACTTCAAAAGTCATAATTCATGTTTGTCACCGTCAATGTTTAATAAATTCAGAAACTAACTTTGGCCGAAGATTACGTAGTGCTACCATTATATAGATCGAAGATTTACCTGTACAATGCTAGCTTTTGTGTTTAGTGATTATATTTCCTCTGTTTACTTTTCACTGAAGTTTGAATAATTATTGAATATATTTTCCTGTATTTGTTTCTTTTCCATTACAGTACGTCATATATGCCTACATTAATGTTGTCGACAGAAATTGTGCCACGTTAACCTATCTCGTTTTTTATTGTTCTATTTTAATTTTATTTAATTAAGAGAAAATGCTCTTATTTTACATTTTTTTTTTTTTTTTTTTTTTTTTTTTTTTTTTTTTTTTTTGTATGGATGTGCTATTGTGTGCTTTGAACATTCCCAAAAACTAAAACAAAAATTAAGATTTCATAAGTCATGAAATTTTCAATGAACGCTGGAACAATTATTTATTTTATTTTATTTATTTATTTATTTTAGTTATGCGAAGTTAAAAGGCTTAAAGATAAAACAATTCATTTTTAACACTTTCCAACATTGTTGAAAAATGTTTATGTCTTCGGTTTGTCTGTCTGCCGTCTGTCTTTCCCTGATCTAACTCGCGTAAATATAGACGGATCGCCATGAAATTGATATATGTTATTGATGTTCACTATGGCTTGTTCGGTATTGAAAATAAAGAAATTAGCAGTTACAGTTCCTTTACAGGAACATTCAAAATTATTCCATTGCATGACGGCCTATGGGGGAAAATCGTTTGCGGTGGTTTTTAATAACGTTTCACAATTACAAACTCACTGAAATTTATATATATTTCTGAAAATACGTTACATAATGCTTACAATAGAATATGGTGTGGATAGCGTTCATTTATAAGGGCACTCAAAAAGAATTCCATTACATTCAGAGAATCTTCTTCGATCTTCAGAGAAAAATAGTTTGTGGTGTATTTTATTCATGTTACATATTGGAGTTGTTATACATCTCCAAGATTCACCGCAATATATTTACTATAGAATATGATCTGCATAGCATTCATCATTGATCTACAGGGAGACGCAAAATAATTCGGTTACAGTACTCTCTGTGAACAATAATTGCTGGAAGTAGTAAGTTTTCTGTTCTGGTACGTGTTTTTAAATTAAACTTTATTTCATATTTCTTAGTGTGTATAAATTCTACAGATCATATACAAGCCTGTACAAAACATCTGAAGCACATTTCCGTTTATTGATGGAAATTGCTGAAGGAGAATTTTCAACTGTGATATGCGTTTTCTAATTGAACTGAATTTTAGCATACTATGTATTATGCGATAAATCTATAGTACATATATAGGACTGCAAAAAACAAATAAAGGTTTTCTTTCGTCTTTTGGTGGAAATTGATTAAATTGAGTTTTCAAATGTGTTATGTGTTTTACGAATTATTTATTTAGAGAACCTTTTTCACTATATTAAACCGTGAAGTTTTATTTTAGTATTCTAAATGTGTTGGAAAGTGTTTCATAATCTATGCTTAACGCATGATTTTAAGTTCTTAGTAATAAAATTGCATATGGAATTTCTTAATATGCATAAAAGAATCATATTTCAATTTCAAATTACCTTTATTCTTCTACAATAGAACCCGAAAATTTCAATAAGACTTATTTATAAGCATAGGGAAGAGTAGCCATATTTGGACCGCCGCTTTAATTGGACCGTTGCCATTCTGCCGTTAATTACAGAAAGAGGCTCCATCTACCGCTGAAATCCTACTCATCAGAATGACGTCACTTATGATTAGAAGAAGCAGCCGCCTACCTCGTGCTGTTTTGAGACAATTTAAAAAAAAACCTAAAGTTAGCTGTTTTGATCTATTTTTTTCCTACCAAACGTAAGTGAATATTTTAAAACTAAGGTAAGTTGTTATGTTTTCATATACATATATGAATTCATCTGTTTATTGCGCATATTTTTCTCGCGGATTTGTTTTTATTTTGTTTTTGTTCTTAGTCTTTGAATTAACTTCTTTAAAAAATGGCACAGTTGCCGTAATTGGGTTAATTTAAGTTGCTCAAATTGGACCAGATAGACGATCATAAATTTGAAAAGTAAGTAATGAATTTCGAGGACGGTACGCTTTGTACACTATTTTTTATATTTTATAATAGATTACTATTTCCATTAAAGTTTTTTTTTAATATCTGGATTAATTTTTTTAGACAGTTTAGGCCTATATAAACATAAAATATTTTTACATGTCTATGCAATAAATTTTGTTTGCAATGTCTTTTATCTTGTATGTAATTGTATTTATTTTCTTTGAATTCTTTATTCCTACGGCATATTTGATTTACTGAGTTGAATTCAAACATTTTCGTCCTGCAGGATATTTGTGATGGAAGACCTTTTATAGTTCTGGAGGGTGTAATTATACTTTTTTGCCATTAAAACACATAAAATCTCAAACCTTGATGAAAATGTTGAAAAAGACATTGACTGTCTTGAAGAAAAACACTCGTGACAGCAAAAACTGTTAAAGATATGGGAAACAAAAAGCAGACAGTAAGTTGTGAAGAAATTGACCTGCAACAAGGCTGCAGCTACAAATCCTCCCCAAAAGCAAGATAAATCATTGGAAATGCTATTTCCCTTGCTAAATTTAGTTAAATCAAAGTACAGTGGGAGCCAAAAAACAGTTGTGTTAACATCGTCACCATATACACTAAACCTTGAAATGAAAAAAAAAAAAGGGGGGGGGGAAGCTTTCACAGCACAAAAGCAATTGGAACATCGAATTTTAAAAAATAGGCGTAATACAATTAGCAAGAAAATGATGGAAGAGAAGAACTGCAAACATGATGTCAAGAAAACTTCTGTTGCAAAAAAATAAATAAATAAATAACTAAATAAAGTCTGATAATTCAGAATCTAAAAAGAAAAATCTAGACAATGATGATTGGTTTTGCCTAATTTGTAAGAAAAATCAAATAGCAGAAATGATTCAGTGTTCAGATTGCCATATACGGTTCCATGTTGTGTGTGCGCTGGAAAACAAAAACAATAAACAAAATTCATGTATAAACTTTGCATCACTCCTTACATGATATTCAAGTAACTGACAATTAGTTCCATCATTTCTATTCTTAATTACTGATAACTTTGATTTATACTTTGAATACATTTCGATTTAAAACAATTACTCTTATTTTCAGATATTTGATTTCATTATATTTCATTGCTGTTATTTTGTTTCCTTGTTTCATTAATCGCAAACTTTGCTTTTAATAAAATCAGTTACATTCCCTAGTCATTAAAACAACCTGATATTATTTGGTCTAATTTAGGAGATGGGGGTTCAAATTAGGCGACCAGTTGCTGAATTTGGACCACTTTTGACAATTTTTTCAAATTAAAATAAAATTTAAGATTTTCAAAAAGAAATTGATCTAAATATTTATTTACTTAGTAGATAAAAAGATTGACCTTGTGTAATGATCTTTTGCAGATATTCTAAAAATTAAGTGAGTTACACCTGAAAATAAGAAGTGGTCTACTCTCCCCTAATTCTTAAATTAGCAATTTGTACACACTTTTAAAAATTTGCAGCATTCTATCCAGTCATTCGACCGTTTTTTGAAAAAACGGTTTCGTAACCATAATTTAACTACATTCTAACCATATTATTGGCCATTTTACGGTCAGAATAGTGTTAAATTCCGATGTTGTAACCGTTTTCGGAAAAAAAACGGTCAAATGACGGGACAGAAAGAATGCTGCAAATTTTTAACAGTGTTACAAACGATGAAGTCAATTTTGTCCATCAACAACCATCTGCACAGGCGTGACGTTGCATTCATGACATATAATTTGAAAACACATTATTACCATAAGCCAGCAAAAGCAAAATAATTTTTATATGTGTAAAATATTTCATGTATTATTCCATTTGGTTTTGAAATATAGCACTAAAAAAGTTTTTAAATATAATCTCTAATCTTATTTATATATTGTAGTTATATAAAGTAAAAAGGCTTAACGATAAAACAATTCATTTTTAATAATATTGCATATGGATTTTCTTAATGTGCATAAAAGAATCATATTTAAGATTAAAATTATCTATTTTCATCCACAATAGAACCCGAAAATTTCAATGACATATTTATAAGCATAGTTCTAAAATTAGCAGTTTGCATACAGACGATCAGACGATCAAACGATGCATACAGACGAAATCAATTTCAGTTTTGTCCATCAACTACCATCTGCACTGGCGTGACATTGAATTCATGACCTATAATTTAAAAACGCGTTATTACCATAAGCCAGCAAAAACAAAATAATTTTGATTTGCGTAGAATATTTCATGTATACATTTTGTTTTGAAACATAGCACTAATACTTTTTAAATATAATACTTTTATAGAAGTTCTAGGATTTTATGGAGTCTATTCAAATTAATGTGTTGTATTTTCTGGAAGCATAGATATTGTTTTAGGAATGCAATTCTTATGTACTTTCTAACACTTTCAACATAATTGAAAAGTGTTTAGAACTTCGGTTTATCTGATTGCCGTCTGTCTGGCGTAAATATAGCCCGATTGCCATGACATTCATAGATGTTATTGGGTATTAGTATGGCATGTTCAGTATTGAAAAGGAAATATGTAGCGTTTACGGTTCATTTACAGGGACACTCAAAAGAATTCCGTTACATTACGGTCTAAAGGGAAAAGTCGTTTGCGGTGTATTTTAATGATATTACATTATTTCAAATACACTGAAATTTACATATATCGCTGAGGTGTACCACACGGCGCATACTGTAGAATAGAGTGAACATAGAATTTATCGTTCATTTACAGGGACAAACAAAAGAATTTGTTTACAGAAGAAATTGAACAATCATTGATCTATTGAAGACTATGAACAATTATTGCTGGAAGTACGTTTTTAGTTACGCGTTTTTAAATTGAATTATTTTTTAAAATATTACTTCATGTGTATAACTTCTATAGTTCATATACATAGAGCTGCACAAAAAGATCTCAAGTACATATCCGTTTATTCACGAACTTGCTGGATGGAAATTTTCAACTGTTCTATTCGTTTAGCTGAACTAAATTTTAGCATACTATGTAGTACGCATACAAATTTATAGATCATATACATTCTTTGAATCTGACACACATTCTTTGAATCTGACGTAATTTTCACCAAACTTTTCTTTCTCTTTTTAATATTCACGTAACAATACTTTTGTTAGAAAGGAAATATTATGATCACCTTAAAATATCAAATAAATGTCTCGCGCAATTTTAAATTTAAACTGTTTTGCAATATTATTTTTTGTACATTTTACGTAATAAGTGTAATGTGACGTAAATACTCCTATTTAAGACTTCTAACGTATGTTAATGAATTTATTATTTTACAATATTCTTTCTCTTTTAAAATTTACGTGTAAATATAGTTTTTATGACGTAATTTTCAATGAGTTCCTGCTTTTTATATTTTCCGTTTATAATAGTCACGTGTTTAATAAATTTTTAATTTGAAGCAAACATTATTGTTTGCGCTGTTTATACAGTTGGCAACAGTTTAAATTAATACAATTTTCGAAAATATCTAAAAAATATCTCTCGAAATGCTGAAAATTTGAATTTAAAATAGAAATAAAACCTCAAAAAATGAGTCAAATTAAAAAACTAAATGCAGTCTGCACACCGGGAAATTTTGACGCATAAAATGATCTAAAATGATTAAATTCCTATGTACAGTTTTTGCTCCTATAAAATTTTTTTAATGGAACAATTTTGTCCAACTTTGACATTAAATATCTCTTAAAATAATTCTTCGATTTGAAAACTGTCGTGAAATTTTTGCTACTGCATTTTTTTTAATCTTCTGACCATCGTACATTTTCATTTTTCGCCGCATAGGGAAAATATTTACTCTCAAATGCAATTTGTTTAAAACTATATGCATTGACTGATGTATATTTTTAAAAATAATTTTTAAGCATGATTTTTTTTTAAGTTTATCTTATAACGTGCCGGTTTCAATACATAATAATAATAAACATTTTGCACATAAAGCAACAAACATTTTTCAGCATTTGTTTCTGATTATTTTTGCATGACGAAATTAAGACTTCCTTTATAAGCAAAAAAAATAATAGTAATATTTAAAAAAACTCACCAATCTAACATATTTGTGAAAGACAAATTAACGAAATCAATACTTCTTTTATAAACAAATAAAAGAATAATATTGAAAAAACACAAATTTAACATATTTGTAATCGTACAATTTAAATTTTTAGATCACCAAATAGGATTTTTTTTTCAAATGTAATTTGTTTTCAAAGTTCATCTCAGTTTACTGATTGTCTATGGTTTTAAAAACAATTTTAAAGCATGAAATATTTTTTCATTTATCTATATTG
This sequence comes from Maratus speciosus, assembly GCA_963932465.1. Taxonomy (NCBI): domain Eukaryota; kingdom Metazoa; phylum Arthropoda; class Arachnida; order Araneae; family Salticidae; genus Maratus; species Maratus speciosus. The sequence continues at coordinate 28,391,840 of OZ010786.1, forward strand.
CGCGGAGCTCGATTCGAATGATTAATCCGTTTGCTCTTAAAACAAGATAAAGAGTTCATCATTTTCTTACGACTAATATCCATTAAAAAAACTTCCCTATGAATAAATAAATAAAATAGTATAAATAAAACACAAATTCACCAGATATGTATAAGTTCTGAAATTATCAGAATACGAAAGGATGCCATAAGTAGCAAAATCTTGGCAAATAGCTCTTAGCATGCGGCTAATAAGAAAACATCGCTTTTGATAAATCTCAAAAATTTATTTGATTGTATAATTCGTATTTTCCATTGAAAAATGCTTTTTCAATGTAATGGTCAATCAAAAAAAATTATTGCATGTAAAAAAAAATATTAGTTTTCAATTTTAAAAAATGTTATCACCTATATTCTTTAACCCGGGAAGCCTGGGTACGATCTCCTAGTATATATAAAATCCAAATGAAATGAATTTATAAAACGACTGAAATGAAACGAATTTATGAAACGATTCTATGAAATGACTGATTAAACAACTGATTATGTTTCACGGCAATTTCTCCTAAAATATGAAATACATTGCGATGAAATTAACGCCAAAAATCCGTATTGATCCGCAGATCTCAAAACTAGTATTAGAATTTTTAAATTCAAAGTAGTTTTTCGAAATATTAATTTTTTTCTAATTTTAAATAATTTCCTCTAATGAGGCAACTGAAATTTTAATCATAAAATATATTTTTTTTTCATATTTTAGAAAAAGTCATTATTTTAAGCTAATTTGGCGACCAGTTTGGTCTCCCTTAAATGTATGCTAAGAACAATGCTTTTTTTTGTTGTTGTTGTTGTTTTTTGTTTTATTGTATTTCATTATCATTTTATTTAATACAAAACTTTCAGTTAAATCTCAAACATTTAAAATTAATAGCTTTCACATTTTTTTTTTTTTTTTAAACGAAACGAAAAGAAAAATATTAGGTGCACATGTCATGTACGCACCGGGGTACCTAATTGGCGCCAATATGGCGTTATTTTACCTGACATGGTAACCCGGCTATTGTTGCTTATTTATTAATAAATGTTTATTTACATTTATTTTCTTTTTATTTAAAAAAACTTATAAATTGTTTTGTTCTATAGTTATTAATTAATTTGTATTTATTTATTGTTATTTCATTTAAAAAATAATAGAAAATATTTTAAAAATACATATGTAACTGGTATCCGAAAACGAGGTTTTCGCCGAATTGTCGTGAAAAAAAAATCACCTCAAACCCGGTGCGTATATGACATCTGCGCTAAATATTAAATAATGCAACAAATCATGACATTTAATTTCAAATTCAAAGCAATGTTTTAATGATATTACTTAGGTATCCCGTCGACCAATTTTGTCAAATTGTACAAATTGATGTAATTTTTATTTTAAATATCGAAACAACAAATAAATTAGTATAACATTAATAGAAATACAAATAAATTAGTATAACATTAATAGAAATACAAATAAATTAGTATAACATTAATAGAAATACAAATAAAACGTCGAGTTAAAAATCACTTGATGGCGTAAACACGTGTAACTTCCTTACAATCAAGTGAATGTGACATTTAAGATAAACTATTATTGGTATTTAATCTTATAGCCTGGCGATAGATTTTTGGTCGATGAGATAACCAATTAGTACCGCATTAATTTATCACTCGAAAAATAAAAAAATGCTAACTGGCGGGTAACAAAAAGCTATTGGCGAGATTTGCACAAGCTAACATAAAAATATCAAGAATTCTTTGCGATCATGGCAACTTTTATGTAGTTTTATTCGAAAAAATAACTTTGATTCTTTAATCAAAATGGAAACCTTTTTTATGAAAAGCGAAGGAATCAGCCCGTAATTGTTTATAGCAGCTACATGACTTGGACTATTACAATATAGGTGAAATGATGGCAATAGAAAAGTATTTGGTGACTTATCACCTGTAACTGGCTAACATTAAAGTACCTAAATGGCCACCTGGAATATAAAAAGCGAAGGGATCCGCCCGGAACTGTTGATGATAGTCACATGACTTAGGCTATTATTATAGAGGTTATTTTCAATTCTAAAAACAGCGCAAATAATAACATTTCCTAACGATTAAAAATTTATTTACACGTGACTATTAAAAACAGAAAAAAAAACTTTAAAATTACTATTAAATGAGTACGTGTTAAAAGCATGAAAATATTGAAAATTATGTCTTGAAAATTGTTTTTACACGTGAATATTAAAAGAGAAAGGAAACTTTAAATTAATAAATAAATTAATATGCGTTTAACCCTTTCAGGGGCAAGGTACGTCTCTTCGTAAAATGTTGAAATCATTGAATAAAATTAGAATTTATGAACAAATTTCGAAAGACGAAAATGCTTTTGTTCACTTACTTAATAAAAGGAAAATTTTCATTCTAATGTTCTGGTAGCAACGTGACATTTAAGAATTAAAATTAAGAGGTCCAAAAATGAACCACAGCCCTTGAAGGGGTTAAAGAAGTAAATTGTAGTAATTGTAGTAAATTGTATTATGCTAATCGTTTTATAACGCTGTTAAAAAATACCGGGAGGCAAAGACTCTGTTTACTTAATTCATTTTATTTTAGCTTCTTTTCAAATGTTTAACTGATCTTCTTTAATCAAACACGAAAACAACCAATGGATGTCTTAACAGCAACTGATTCGACCTTAAATTTTCGGAATCAAAGGGAATTGAATGGAAACCCGTTTACAGGCAGATCGCTATAGGTTTTTTTCATTATAATTCAGTCTTCGCTAATCTTTTTAAAACCGATCAAATTAGCGTGCTTTTAGATTCTGCGGTGTCTGAACGGTGATTGGCGAGCGTAGCTTGCAGGGGGCAGAGCCCCCTAGTATAATATAAATATATTTAATATACAAATTTAAAATATCTCAAAATATATCAGAAAAACCTTGAACGTTTTCAACCATTACAAGGCCGTCTTCAATAGGATTTAAAGGTTGTTATTAATTTATTTGCGCTTATTCGAGAATTGTCCAGAAGAAAACATTGTAATTTAAATTTAAATGTTTTACGGCAGATGAGATATTAGATAAAGTTACTCAAATTTTCAACAAAATTAGCTCTCATCCATTATGCAGCAAATATCTCCATACACTATGGATATGGTATGACAGTGCATCGTTATAAGCAGTATCTTTATTAGCAATTATTTCAATGGATTCTCTTATGATGGCTTCCTAATAATTATTTGTACTAAAGATAATTTTTGATTTATTAAAATCTACTTTTATAAAGGTTGAGTTTGAGCTAATCTTGATAATGCAGTATGGGGTCTGTTTAATCTGAGATCTGGTTCTTTAATTCTATCACGAAATGTTTTCATCGTCGTGCCAACATAGTTAAAATAGTTACTATTTTTGGGGAAAATATAATGTATTCTCCGGATCTATTGATTGCTTGGACAGGATCAATTTTAATATTTAAGAGATCTTTTAACTTTGGAGGAATAACCCCATCACCCTGTGGGTGAATTAAATTACTGAAGTGAAGAGAATAAAAAAGGCTGATTGTAAATAGCGGTTTTTGAAGATTTCTTTGTCTGTTAACTCCTGACGCAAGGCCAATACGAAAATATAGCTTTTAATACTTTTCAAAAGTTTATTTGAACTCATTGTTACTATTTTCATGGAACTATGATTTTTGGTATTGTTAGTGGGCATTCTAAAAAATATATTACAAGTACATGTAAAAAATCTATTAAGTTATTAATTTAAAAAAAAAAACCCCGCAGACCCGTGCGAAGATTGCTCACCGCAATCTTTGAGATTACTTGCTGATACGTTTTTCATTAATTTTTTATTAACTGCAATCTTTTTTTTTTTAAATCAAACAACGTGTTTTAATGATATAAAATGTACTGCGTCAAAAGTCGCTTGCAGAACCCTCCGAAAAATATCTCATTAACCGCTCTGCCCTTGGTATGTGCATAGAAAAAAGGATGTTAACAGCAGAAACACGATATATGTTGGTTTTCACCAATATCATGTGACCCGGGAAGTCCGGATTCATCCCTTTGTTATACTAAAAGATTGTTCCGCTTAAAAAAGCATAACAATAAAGACTCCTAATAGCAACTCATTTTAGGTAAGTTCGTAAATCTATAAATACGCAGCACCCATATTTGTCGTCTCGTCCGTTCGCCTGTCCGTCCGTCTGCATATAACAGCGCAAAAACTACCCAATCGAATGGTTCGAAATTTAATATATACAATCGTTTCAGAATTTTGCCGAGTTATTTCATTTCAAGTTTTATAAAAATCGATTCAAAACTTAAAAAGATATTAATAAAAGTTTTCTTCATTCTATTAAATCCTATCATACTTAATTAATTCAACGATACCCCATGGTAGGTAATGATTCCAGGATGCCATGGTGACTACTTCCTATTTAAGATGGAGTTCTATTACTTGCGTATTACTGAATTTCATCTATATAATAGTAATAAATTTTGTATTCATGCATTTTTGCGTAAGAGTGCAACAGCAATTGCTACAAGATCTGAATATTTATAAAACTGGTTATAGTACGAACGCACCTCATTTGCCACGTTTGATGTACAATTTCCTGCTTGTTTTTTGCTATTCCTGTTGTGAAATAACTGATCGGTTTCACAGCAAAGCTGAAACTGCTAAATTGTGAACTCCAGTTTCTACTATTTTTCTTTTTTCTTTTGATTAATATTACTACAAACATGAATTTCATTTCTAAATCACAAAAGAAATGTTTTTCAAAAAGAACAATTTTAAAAAAAAAATGAAAACTATCATTTCAGATTGGTTATTTTAAAACCGCAAGATTTTCTTTTGCTATTTCAGCATTTTAATAAATTTCTCTAAAAATGCATCGCTTCACAAATGTGTCGAAGGTGCTGATTCTTTTTATTATAGTTAAAGCTTTCAAAGTAAAGTAATGTTATAAAATGTTAACTATTGATTATAATACAACAATTATTACATTACATAATAGAATTCTTCTAAGAGTTTTATTTTTTTTCATTTTTCTTCTCTTTGTATTTTCTTTTTTAAGTTACTAGGGGGCTCTGCCCCCAACGAACTTCGCTCGCAAAACCCCGTTCAGACTCTAAGAATCCGTTCATTTGATCGGCTTAAAAAAATTACGGAAGATTGAATTATAATTAAAAAACCAGTGACGATATCCCTGTAAACGGGTTTCCATTTATTTATCTTTTAATGGAGAATTTTCACGCCAAAAACTGCTGTGAATTGCTGTTTTCATGTTTGATTAAATAAGATAAGTTAAACGTCTGAAAATAAGCTAATGTTAAATGAACTAAATCAACAGAGTCTTTGCTTCCAGGTATTTTTTAATACAGTTATAAGAAAATGATTTTAAATCACGCGTTTTAAATCTGACGCTATTTTAACCAAACTTTTCTTTTTGTAATATTCACCTGGAATATTTCAATTGTTAGAAAGGAAATATTATCATTTGCGCTGTTTTTGTCAACAGTAATTAAAAAGATTATCTCGAAATAAAAAATAAGTCTCACGTGTACGTGTAAATATACATTTTAATTTAAACTGTTTGGCAATATTATTTGGCTATTTAAAATAGGACGTAATTCCGCCCGCATTTAGTGCTTTTAACACACATTAAACAATTAACTGTTTTATAGTTTTTTTCTTTTTAAATATTCACATATATAAACAATTTTTACGACTTAATTTTTAATATTTTCCTGCTTTTAACACGTAATCATTTAATTCTAATTTCATAGGGGTTTTTTCTGTTTATAATAGTCACGTGTAAATAAAATTTCAGTTTAAAGCAAATATTATTATTTCAGAAGTATTTACAATTTTGGCAACAATTTAAAATAATATCCTAATTTTATAATAATGCTAAATTTCTGTAACCATACATTGTTAGTTCTTTTGTCAGTTTTTCAGTCACTTCGTAACCTGCGCACGGTTGCATGCGAAGAAATTTTCTGCTACTGTTTTATTTTCGGCAACTAGCATTATGCAAATTTTTAAACTTTGACCCGCACCCCTGTCATTAGTAAAACTCAATAGCTGATATGCGAGTTAGCAAATTACTTAGCTCGATGAGACAAATGAAATGAAAGTAGGGAAAGAAGGACAGTTCAGCGTCAGCAGGCGGTGGCGGTGGGTGGATGTGGGTGGAATCCACCTTGTGGGTGGAATCCACCTTGTGGGTGGAATCCACCTTGTGGATGGAGGAGGAGGGTGGAATCCACCTGTTGGGAGACTTATCCTATAGTAGGAGGGGTTGGAGGGGGCTTAATTTTTGAGGGGGCTTAATTTTTGAGAGGGGCTTATTTTTTTTTAAGTAGAGAATCGTTCCCTTGAGAATAAAAATCAGGAAAACGGTTAGAGGGTCTACCCCCCCCCCCCGGATTTTTTTTTTAAGTTTCTTACCATTCTGGATTTTCAAGGACTGGATTCAAGGAATCTGAAATAATAAAATAACAATTAAAAAAGTATCAATACTTGTGGTCATTAGCTAAGAACTTTGTATTTTATCAAAATGAATTTAGTCTGAGTGACGAAAGTCAAATTGGTGAAATACATAGCTCTCATTGCCCAGGCTTAACCGCGAGGAGGTTGACCACTTTAAGCCCACACACACACATTCACACACACACTTTTTTGAAAATTCTGTTTTTTTTTTGTTTTTTTTTTTTAAATTTCATTTTCTATTTACACACATTTTCTAGATATATATACAATTTTCATTTTCTATTTACAATTAAAATTTTTTCTTTATACATTTCATTTTCTACTTTCTGAAATTATTTTACATTTTTATGAATTTCAGAAATATCATGATGACCGTAGGCTAGGCTCGTTATTCCATCTTGCAACAAATATCGTTTATCATCAAACACCGACAAACATTTTTTGTTGTATTGCACGGTGTATAACTGATGTAAACGCTGGCCAATTTTCGTCTGCACTTCATATGTTGTCTTTTGTTCCATCAGACATTTTAGGTAATCTTTATGTTCAAGTTTCTTTTCAACAACCCTTTTCAATATCCCCTTGGCACGTTTTTTTTCTTCTATAGAGGACTTCTATACTATACATTTTTGATTTTAGACCTACAAATTGATAGGCAGCTGCTCCATTTAATTCATCCTTAAATTTTCCCAAAACTTTCTTATTCTTAGTAGAATAGAGTTTATGGTCTTTGGGATAACCAGAAAAATCAAACCGAGAGCCGTTGGTTTCCATATCCTTTTGTAGGTCCTTTGTCCGAATGTGATACGTCAGAGAGTCCGTATCTGTGAAAAGAAGGGTTGAATGATTTCCAGGATAAATTGTTTTCACAAAATTATAATGAAAATCATACATGAGTTCTTTGGATAACTCGAGTATCGCAAATCCGACATAAACGGGTCGGTTCATGAGGATACTGTTTTTCTTTCTTTCCACAGCAACGAGACCCTCGTCAAATATCTTGTGGCCTTTATAGTTTGGAGATGCCACTAACTTTTCACCTCTCCTCGTTTGGTTGGTTAATTCAATATTTCTCCTTTTCCTTAAATTCTCAATGCATTTTCCATATATTGAATTGTTCAGGAGCTTGAAGAAATCCTTTTCAAATTCGTTCGTGGCTTGCTTCCTTTTTTCCGTGTTGAAAGAAATATAATTCTTGAGCCAAGGGGATTGATCAAATTGCAAAACTTTATGAAATCCAGTTATTTCTAGGCCAAGTTGTATATACAATTTTAAGTTTCTATAATGACATATATATTTACTTTTGTCGAACAAATTTGGAATCAGTTTTGGAACACCCTTGTATCCCTTCTGTATAAAACTTTTTGCATATGATGATAACATGTCATGTGTCACCGAAAGTTTTTCAGGAGCCAAAGGGAATTCATTATGAAGATTGTGTAATTTTTGAGGATACTTCAAATCCACCTCGAATATAAAACCAATTGGGTCATCATCCTTTAAATTTAAAACTTTTTCTGTATTGAAATGTCCTGGATCGACCCACCGAAACCCCCCATGCGGTAGATGCTGAGACATACTCCATCCATACAGGTTGTTTGCGTCCCAATACATGATATGTGATTTGTCTTGAGATGAATCATAGTTTGGACAAAACTCATTGTTCGCAGTTGCCAACCTGTGGGATATTTGGGACACACCTCCACGTACACCCTGTTCGATAAAAACTAACATGTTGTTGTCCGTTAAAAGTTCTAATTTAACATCAGTCATTTTTAGGCAAGCTTGCCATGACAGACTGGGTAATGTTGTTAAATGGGCAGGATCTAAATCATAGAATTGCTTACACAATTTTCGAAAATTTTCGAAGACGTCAGCAAGCAAAATTACGTCAGTTTTTACATAAAAATCATGATATTCACCGAGCGATCGAATGTTAAATGTTTGCCAAACGTGTAGAGCATGATCAAATTCTTCATCACTAATATGTTTATTTGTTAACGTGCTGAAAAAAGCAGTTTTTTCGGGCAGCTTGGTCTCATTAAACTTTTCGAAACTTGAGAGGTATTCGTAAGGGTACGTCCCTTTTTTTCTTAACATTTCTAAATCCGTGTTCTCCGGAAAGTTCTCTTTTAAAATCACGAACTGGTGTGAATGGAGATTTGAAGTCAGTTTTTCGAGGGAAGCCGTGAGAAATTGGTACGAGTCAATGAAAGATAGACTAACTGATGATGACTGTTTCTTTAATTTGAAACTTATATACTGCTCGAGGGTACTCGCAATTACATCAATCTTATAATCTTTGTAACGGCCTAGCCTACTCATCAAAAGGTGGGCATCATATCTTTTGAGATTATGAAAAACCACTGGGATTGTTTTGGATTGCTGATATTGGAGGTTACAAAATGGGTGAGCAGCCCCTCTGTATTCTGAGGTTATGTGATCGTGATCACGAATTTTTTTTTCTCCCAATGCTTTCCCGCAAATATAACAAATTGTTGCTGCATCATGTTTGCACTGCTGTTCTTTGCTTAATTGCATGGGTGCAACAGTTATAAGTTTTTTCGAAAGTTCATCTTTTATGTGAATCAAAGTATTAAGAAAATGATCTACAGCATCTTCTCCACGATAAACTCTGACACCTTCATCATCAGGATGGAGACGATATGTATGGTTATCAGGGCCTATAATCATTAATGCATATCCACACGGCACATGATGTGCAATATCTATTTGATATGGTTTTATTTCAGCGGTTTCGGAGGAGTCGAGTGGTGTAGTAATAGTTTCAAAATCTGTGGAAGCTTCAGTAGGGTGGAGGGGAGCATTGATTTGATCAAAATCTGTGGAGGTTTCGGTTGAGTCGAGTGGGACAATGATTGATTCAAAATCGGCATAAATCACAAATGGTACAGGTGCTTGCAAATGAGTTCCCTTAAACTGGAGTATGTTTTTGCCTTCCTGCGGCATGTTTATAACTTGTGGCGTTTGTTTGTTACAATAAGGCGTGTGTTTATCTAACAAATCTTGGCGACAAAATCCGTGCAAGCACCTATAACAAAAAAATTTTGCGCCGTCATGTTTGGTTCTATGTGCTAAAAATCTCGAGAAATCCCTTATTAAGCAGTAGTGCATATTCTCACCATTACTAATGACTAATAAGTTGATCACATCTTGATTTGTTTTTTCGGACACATATAAGACATAGAGTTCCCCTTCTTCGTAGCCATATATGTTGATTCGCAAATTATTTTGCGATTCTATTTGTCGGGTTTTGTGATATGGGACTGGGTAGGTGATCCCTTTCATATTCACTTCCTTTTCAAAGGGGATATATTTAATAACTCGATGTGGGTTTTCTTCTCTGTCAAGTTTCATTCGATGTGCTAAGAGGCACCAGAGATAACATTTGTTATCTTCAAAGTTCTGTATATTTAGAATGGCACTTTTCCCTCTTAACTCCTTGGGTAGACGAATGAAACTACTGCCCTTTAAAGGTGCGTGTCTCGCAATTTGGAGTTCGAAGTGGTGGATTTCACGAAGCACCCACCCAGATCCCTTCTGTACAAATTTTTCAAAACTATTCACAATTTTTTTGTGAGCTAGTGCGAGATTATCCTCGATAAAATCATTCGTATATTCTGTATACGTGTCTGACCAAAAATAGGTTGATAACACTTCGACTTCCCCTTCTGGTGATGTTTTCTCTAGGAGAAGTTTGATTAGTAATCGCCACTTGATGGCTTGTTTTTCCTCAACGGCTTCCCCCAAAATCTCCAAAAGTTCCGATCGCATCGAATAAAAAAAAACCGAGATATCAAATTTGAAATCCTCTTCTGGATTTAAGAAAATGGATTCAAATACATCCAGGGCTTGAATTTGCTTTCTCGGTTTCCTATTTTCTTCTGTTTTTTGTTTTTTGTTTTTGACAGACACGAGGTTTTCAGGTTGGTTTTCATGAATGGTTCGCATATGTTGATTCAAATTATGTTTTGTATTAAATTTTTGTTCACAAAAATGACATCTATACTGTGGTTGTTCATGCAATTTCAAATGTTGTTTCAAATTATCTTTGCGACTAAATTCTTTACTGCATAAATTACAAATGTATATTCGCCTACTCTCTTCATGAATCAGTATGTGACGCTTTAAAATGTCAATCCTCGAAAAGCTTTTATCACAAGTTTTACACGAGTGAATACCCTAAAAAAAAAAAAAAGGTCTTCTTAAGTTTTTTTTTTAAACCATTAAATATATTTTTGAAATAATTTTCCTGCTTAAATGTTACTTTAGAACAGATTAAAATGAAAAGAAAAAGGTCTTCTCAAGTTTTAAATTTATAAATATATTTTTAACACAATTTTCCTTCTTAAATGTTACTTTAGAACAGACTTAAATAAGAAGAAAAAAAGTCTTCTTAAGTTTTTAAAATTTAGTACAGAATTTAGTATAAAATTTTATTAAAAATTCGCAACAACCTAAAAAACAAACAAACGAGCAATAATAATAAATAAAATTTTCATACCTGATTTGCTGTAGACTGATTCAAGACGTCTTCATTTATTTTAGGAATGTTTTTTATATGGGTTTTTTGGTGTCGTTTTAAGGCGTCTTTTCTTGAGAATTCTTTGCTACACGTCTTGCAGATTAAATCCTAAAAAATTATTAAATAAAAATATCCCACATAAATTTTTTGCGCTGTTTTTAGCTTATACGATTTAAAAAACAAAACTTTTTTTTTTTACCTGAACACTTGTGTTTTCCATTGGGGTATTATTCTCATTTTGGGAGAGGTCCCATTCTGGGTTGGAATTATCCATTTCCTCTAACACATCCTGATTAATCTAATAATGAAATTTTTTTACTTTTTAATACAAATTCAGTTTTTCTACAAATTCTGTGAAATAACATGATTTTTTTTTTTTTTTTTACCTGAACACTTGTGTTTTCCATTGGGGTATTATTCTCATTTTGGGAGAGGTCCCATTCTGGGTTGGAATTATCCATTTCCTCTAACACATCCTGATTAATCTAATAATGAAATTTTTTTACTTTTTAATACAAATTCAGTTTTTCTACAAATTCTGTGAAATAACATGATTTTTTTTTTTTTCTACATACCATGATTTGAGTTTCTAAAGATTCTGAAATATGTTGGTTTTTGAGATGTCTCTTTAAACTATCACTCCTGGAAAATTGTTTGAAGCATATCCCACACCGAAGATTCTAAAAAATAAATAATTTAACCTTTTTTTTTTTTCCACCTTAATATTTTAAAAAGTTTGATATACCTTTTCATTTTAACATTATTCAAAAACTATTGTGTTTGTTAGTCTTTTATTTTTAAACTAGTTAAAAGAAATTCTTTAAATCGTTATTGTTAAAACCTTAGATTAGTATGTTTAGAAAATTCTAAAACATAAAGTCCTGTAAATATTACTAGTATAATGTTTTTGAAAAAGAAAATAAGCAAATAATATTTTAGAAGAGAAACATTTAATAATATCAAAATGATGGGAAGGATTAAATCATATTAAAGAATGGAGTAGCATAGTTTAAATTTATTGCAAACATAGTGAAAAATGTTCAGTCCAGGATTCGAACCTGAATACTTACACAATATCATTAAATACAACTTCTAAAAAATATTTTTGCTAAAAAGCAATGTGTTTCTAAGCATATTTTTTCTAATACTTCTAAAAAAGTAAACAAACTAAATGTTTAAATAATACTTAGAAAAAAAAAACATTTTTAAATATTTCCTATGTTCTAAAATATTTTTATTTAAAAGCAGTAAACTAGATACTTTAATAATATTTACAAAAATAGAAACGAAATAAACAAATAATTTTATTGTATAGAGATTTATTTAAAAAATTTGAAACTATATCAAATTAAATTTTATAAAAGAAATTCCATTAAAAAAATGAACAAATAACATTTTTAAATATTTCCTATGTTCTAAAATATTTTCATTTAAAAGCAGTAAACTAAATACTTTAATAATATTTACAAAAAATAGAAACGAAAAAAAAAATAAATAAATAAATAAACAAATAACATTTCTAAATATTTCCTATGTTCTAAAATATTTTCATTTAAAAGCAGTAAACTAAATACTTTAATAATATTTACAAAAATAGAAACGAAAAAAAAAAAAAATAAACAAATAACATTTCTAAATATTTCCTACGTCATCAAATAATTTTATTGTATAGAGATTCATTTAAAAGCAGTAAACTAAATACTTTAATAATATTTACAAAAAATAGAAACGAAAAAAAAATAAATAAATAAATAACATTTCTAAATATTTCCTACGTCATCAAATAATTTTATTGTATAGAGATTCATTTAAAAGCAGTAAACTAAATACTTTAATAATATTTACAAAAAATAGAAACGAAAAATAAAAATAAACAAATAACATTTCTAAATATTTCCTACGTCATCAAATAATTTTATTGTATAGAGATTCCTTTAAAAGCAGTAAACTAAATACTTTAATAATATTTACAAAAATAGAAAAAAAAAAAAAAAAAAACAAAAAAAAAAAAAAAACATTTTTTAATATTGCCTACGTTAGAAAATATTTTTACTTAAATTCAGTAAACTAGATACTTTAATATTTACAAAAAATAGAAACGAAATAAAATAAACAAATAAATGGGCTGTTTCATGATTCATTTAAAAATTTTACAAGTATATCACATTATTATTATTATTATTATTTTCCCACCTTAATATTTTAAAAAGTTTGATATACCTTTTCATTTTAACATTATTTAAAAACTATTGTGTTTGTTAGTTTTTTATTTTTAAACTAGTTAAAAGAAAATCTTTTAATCGTTACTGTTAAAACATTAGATTAGTATGTTTAGAAAATTCAAAAACACAAAGTTATGAAAATATTACTAGTATAATGTTTTTGAAAAAGAAAATATAAATAATATTTAAGAAGAGAAACATTTAATAATATCAAAATGATGGGAAGGATTACATCATATTAAAAACTAGAGTAGCATAGTTGAAATTTATTCCAAACATAGCGAAAAATATTCAGCTCAGGAATCGAACCTGAATAGTTGGACAATATCATTTCAAAATACTTTTTTAAATGCTTCTTTAAAAGTAAACAAATAATATTTTTATATTTTTACTTAAAAGCAGTTTCACAATCATAAAGAGAAATAACAATACATAATCAAAAAAATTGACTTACCGAATTTCTTTGCATGTTGATCAATGGCACACAAATTTCTCGAAACGTGCACAATCACAAAATAAAAATCCTTGGGGATACTTTCACTAGCACAAAATTTTGGAATAATGATCCTAAGTTAATGAGATGGTCAATTTATACTAGTTGTAATCAACACTGATTGCATCATTCTAATTCACCTCCATTCATATATGGTCAAAATTTTTGGTACCACGAAATGTTGTTAGCCAATAAAAATTCAAGGGTCACTTCAGTGTGATTACATCACTCGTATTCTGAAAACATCCATATATGGGCATAGTTTTTTTTTTGTTGTTGTTGTTGTTGTTATCGTGGAAAACCGTTTGTTGATAAAAATTAAAGAGTCACCAAAACACCCCTGCTCGCAAACATTTCATTATTCTAATTCGTTCATTTCCCGTTTTAGGTGATATCCACATGTATAACCAAGTGTTGTTTAAAACAACAAGATAAAAAATTTCTTTGTTTTCATTATACTCCTTCCTTTCTCTTATACACACGGATAATTATTCATGCAACAGATAGTGGTTATATTCTTCCTGTGATATCACGTATTTATCTTGTATTGAATAAGAGAAAGGAAGCTATTTGATATTGATTCTAGTACAATTCTTCGGTTATTTATCGTGTAACAAAATGTATACTGATTAAGTATATAATGACTTTCAAGAAACCTTTTTCGTATTGTGTTTATTCGTTAATCAGTATAGTTTACTTCTGGCTAAAACTAAATAACTTGTTTGTTAAACAAATTGCTGATTCCAGAAGTTCGAATGATAAGTGTCTATGGGAAAACCTTTGACTATCCTAACAACAATTAGATAAAATAAACTAGATATTCACCCCTAGTTTAAACATGACTTGTGTGATTATCAGCTACTGATACAAGAATTTTACTATGTTAAATTTCTAAAGATATTTTTATCAATCCAGCTGAAAAATAAAAATTGAAGAAATAATTGTTTTTCCACAGTTTTCTTCTTGAAATAATAAGAAATTGCTTTTTTTCCCCCCTTAGATAAAAAAGAATTCTAATTTAATAGATTTCAAATAATTCGACACAAAATGGAAATAAAAACACACAAATTAAAATAACAAAGAGTTTATTCATTACTAAAATATGTACACAACAATTTACTGAAACAGTTTCTCGAATAAATCATTATAAAAATCAATATTAAATTTTTCGAAAAAGTCTTTTGTGTAAAAACAAGAACATAAAAGAGTCACATTTTTTGCTAGCTGAAATGTGTTTAAATTCAATAATGCAGATTGTTTCAAAAGTTCAAATTTCTCTTTCATTGGTGTATTAATGCATTCATGTCGGAAAGCAGAGTTTTTTTTATAGCGACATCCCTCACACTTAAAAATTTTATTCACAGAAGATTCAACTGCTTTTTCAAAACAGGTTAAAAAATTATCTTTCGCTGAATCCTGATTTAAATGTGAGCTACATACAGGGATTCTATTCATTATCACACTTGGAATAACACGGGTTAATATTATTTTTACTAATGATTCATTAATTTGCGGGATTAATTCAATCAATTTCAAAATCTGATCTTTTGACATTTTAATACCGGAATTTTTTAAGTAGAATCCTGATTTCTCGAGATTAAATAATTGCTGCAAGTAACAATAATCAGAATCGATGAAACAAACTAGAATTTGATTATTTCCTACAAACGACTCGTCGTTTGAATAAAAATTGAAATGATAAATTTTTTCGCTAAATTTTTGCCATGTAGGTAAATTTAAAACGACTCCTTCTTTTGAAGGATATTTTTGTAGCATGTTCGATTCCTTAAAATTTCTAATGTGGAGTCTCAAGTAAATCTGATTTTCCAATCTAACTTGAAAATATGTTAACCAGTTTAGATCGAATTCCATTACTAAAGGATCACATGCAGAAAAATTTTGCAAATGACTATTAAACCAATCATTTTCGGGAATAACTAAATTAGATTCAACATTTGTGTTGGGTTGATCAGGTGAAACTGAAAAATGATCTAAATTCATTTTTTGTTTTTTCAGATGGGTAGATTTAGGGATAATATGACGGAATGTTAAACTAATTCTCATCTGTGTAATGCTCGGGTCGGGGGGAATTCCATGTGTAAACAATTGATTTGTTGGTGCATACATTGAATAAAAGGAACCATGATTCAAATTTATGCAAGTCATCGGTGCGACTGCGTTTTTAAACTCAATTTTTCGTTTAGCCCCGAAGCTTAAAACCGAAATTGGGAAAGTGTTATCTAATTCACACTCATCGTCTTTGTGGTGCGAAATATAGCTGCCACCATCACGGTATAAGTTTAATAAAACATAATTATACGTACACCCGCATTGCTTTTCCACAAGATCTCGAAGCTCAAGGATTAGTGGAGTCCACGGGTTTCCATGAATGGTGGTTCCGCTGAAGCTATAACTCAGACCTGGATCACTGAAGGCTAGGGCTTGTCTTTTAGGTCTTACATCTCTCCCTCGTATTTTCAACGTGGGTGTATAAAATGGTAAGGTTTTTAGATCCTCAAAGTAACGATCGGCCACATCTTTCTGTAGAAAGTCCGAAATGTATTCGACATTTAAGCCGTTTTCAGTGAAATGCACAGAAGTCATCTCTTGGGGTAGAACAGTCAGCACAAAAGGTCGTAAACACACGAGTCGATGAGTCACCACGATACGTCAGCAAGGCACGTAGAGGTTAATCTAGCAGAACGTGACCAGAAAGACACAAGTCGATGAGTCAGCAAGATTGAGGTCACCAAAGCACGAGTTGATCAATCAGCACTACACGTCAGCAAGATTCGTGGAAATCAGTCAGTCAAAGCATCATCAGCAAGTCACGAGAAGGTGATAGAATGTTCGAGAGAAAATCTCCAAGACAACAACAGATAAGAAGTATCAGCACACAGCTAGGCAGCAAGGCAAAACGTTAACAAGTGAAGGGTTTGTGTGGCTCTTATATAGTGAATTCTTATCATATATCAGATGTGTGTCGTCACAATCTGATTATCGGTAGCGCCCTCTACGCGAACCCACCACATTTCTCGATACCCACTTGTTGAAAACAGACGTGGAAAGTGGTAAGTAATAGTATTTCATTTAATTTTGTGATGGAGTGTTTAAATTGTTGTGTGTTGTGGAATGTAGTTATGAAAGACACATATTTTTAAAAAAACAAAATAAATTTTATTTATAATTTTCCCATTTTATTACATGAGAATCCGCTTTTAATTTTTTAGCGGGGTATTCTACAAAAGATTCATGATTCTTGTTCAATGACAGGTATCGATTCTTGATGAAGCTTTCGGGTATATGCATTTCACGAAGAGTCTTTAACAGTTCGTTCTGAGCCTTAATAGGGGTTCTTTTATTCACAGAAAACAGAAGATGAAACAAATCAGCCATGTTTGAATCTGGGATGGGTTTTCCTTCAAAATGAACAGTTAAATTGTCGTCCCATTCGAATTTTCTTGGATTATTTCTTAAAAAGTCCAGCAGGGTCTTAGCTTGTCTTTTCATAGTAGATGGAACCGATGATAAAATCAAAGTGGAATCTTGTTCAGGTTTGGATTCAGGTTCAGTTTTGGGTTTAATCATTTCCTTTTTCACAGAGGGTTGTTCAGGCGGTTTCGACATCCAGGGCATGTTGAATTCTTGCAAGTCCATTTTTCGTTTGAGTAATTCGAAATATTGCATCACTTTTTCATGATCAGGAATAGTGCTATTTAATATTTTTGACATAGCAGTATCAAATTCACTCATTTGTTGTTTTGTTGGTATGTGTTTGGAGAGACTCTCTTCCGGTACCAACGCATATTTTTTAGCGTGTTCCATGAATTAAACCTGTTAACACACTCAAAGCGGCTGGAATTAAAATATTTAAAAATCCCCCACGTTGAATAATAAGTCTTTTCTTTTGAAAAAGGGCACCTTTTTTTGTACCGATTTTTCGCAAAGTCGTCTTATATTTACTTAAAGACTTTTTCTGTCGTGAAGATATGGGAATATTTCCTTTTAACAAGTTCAAACTACATTCGCAGATGGCTTTCACAGAACGAGAGGGTAATTTTTTTAATAATTGTTTACGCAATTCTTTAGGACACGTTTTAATCAATTCTAAATCACGAAGCTGTTTCTTCGTCAGTGCCATAGTCACAAATGAGTTAAAAACCAGGTGACTTTCTTTTTAAACCTTGTTTCGGGACATAGACAAATTGTGTTTGCCCTGGTAAAATCTGTGTTCTCAAACGTAAGCGTTCTACCGTTTCATTTCTTAAATCCACGAGTAAATAGGAGAAAGGCTTTTGAGTCGCGTCTTCAAACACTTCTTGAAAAAATTTAGTTTTAGTGGGATATAATTGACGACCCAAATAAATAATTTGACTCATATCGCGACGATTTTTAAATAAAATCAAATATTGACTGTTTAGAGAAACACCCCTCATTTCTTTTCCTTTATGAAATAAATTTTGTGTAATAAAAATCACACTAATGTTTAAATGATGACTTCCTTTTGTAAAGAGAAACGTCATACGTTCATCTGCTCCGACCTCAATCATGAGGTCGTCTAAGATAATTAAAGTATTTGTTCCTAAATATTCAGTATAATTCGGAGGAAATCCCTCCACAAAAGTAACATCAGGAATTTCGTCATATAATTTTTGATAGATCCCGTAAAACCAAACCACTTTATCAGGAGGAGGATTAAACATCTCGTTTCTATCCTTCAATAAATCACGCAGGAACCAGCTTTTACCTACTCTCGTAGGGCCTGCGAGAAGCATCGTACACGGGTGTTGAAAGCGAGGAAACTCCATCAAACAAACACAAGGAAGGTTAAAATCGAAATAAACACAGACACTAAGAAATACAGTTTAAATATCGATTTATTGAAAAAAATTCACAAAGATGCGAAATCGTTTCGCTACAAAGTTATAGACTCGTTGGTCGTTACACAAATTTTCGTTTACAAAATGTGATAAAATATGTTTTAAAGTTTTACCGCGACATCGAGAATACAGATAAAATATACAATATTGGCCGCAAACGGCCGTCTTATTACTTTGTAAGGTGAGCGGATTAAACATCACTCGAGAAAAATGAGATGTAAAGTTTGAAACAGGTCCTTGAAAAAAGGTAGGGTCGTTTCCATACGAATCGAAGAATTCCACTTCATCAGGCGAAGGTAGAAAGAATGCGAGCCAATGGCTTCCAGGTTCCGATGACTTATCCAAATTGCATACAAAACAGGTAGGATACTGCAGGATTCTCCTAGGTAGTTGATCGCTGGCAAAAACACCTAGAAAATATTTTCGGGTTCTTGGGTCTCGTGATAAAATCTTCTCAATTTGTAAAGAATTCATCTAGTTTGCAAAGTCACACAAAACGTGTCTTGATTTACTAATTTCTATAATGTTTTCAAATTCCGCATACACCAACACGGAAAGGGTTGTTCTTA
Organism: Maratus speciosus; assembly: GCA_963932465.1. Taxonomy (NCBI): domain Eukaryota; kingdom Metazoa; phylum Arthropoda; class Arachnida; order Araneae; family Salticidae; genus Maratus; species Maratus speciosus. Next base: position 28,411,054 of record OZ010786.1, read on the forward strand.
AATCTTCAGCAAATTTAATTTCAATTCGTAAATTTCCTTGCTGTTGTAGGTTGAGGTGAGGTCCATCACACAAGTCTGGGCTAAGATCGAAGGCATACAGGGTATGTCCGTCTGCAAATTCTTCACGTGTTAAATAAATACCTGTGTCATGATGAAATCCGGCGAACAAGCGATGATAGGCTCGTATATAATTATTATTCGAAAAATTTAATTCTAAACCTTTTGAAGGTATAGGTTGTCCATTCACATAAACACTTAAGAAGTTGACCTTGTGATGATGAAAGTGAAAGGGATTTAAATCATACTGTCCATTAATGGAGGCATTTTCCAACAATCCAATAATAATGCGTTTTGGCATTGACCCCAAAAACACATTATCTTGCATAAAAGAACGACTTCCAGTGGAAATGGAATAGGTCTTGCACAGTACGCGATCAATAGGATATTTCGCAGAAGTTTTTTCAAGGGCTTTTGCGTGCCCCAGTAAGACACCGGCACTAACCTTTACTTTACGAATAAACAAAGAGGCATGTTCTAATATTACTTTATAATCAGGATCAGGTTTTGTTGTATCAGAGGGTTTTGCAGCCATCAAACAAAAGTCGGGTTTACTGCGAACCAATTTAATTTTCAAATCGACCATGTTCAGTAACAATCTATTTTGTTGAAAAATATCACAATGCAAGGGAGATATCATATCCAAAGTATTACTATTTTTAGTGAGTTCAAATCGTTTTTTCAATCCAGGGTTATCATCTGATGTAGGATCGGCAGTGCCTAATTTCTGATCTTTGTAGAAACATTGGCATTGTAATAAACTTTTCTTAGCGTCTTCACCGAAATTCAAAAGGGTTTCGATATATGCTCGATAGGGGTAGGTGTTACTGGAAGAGGAAATTACTCTTTCGTTTAGACTTATGTCGACTTGAGAAAACAAGGCCTGGGAAAATAAATTCACGGGAGCGACATGGTTCTCCTCCGTTAAGGCTGATCCATCCGGATTGGTGATTTTCACTTTCGTATACAGGTATGATGAGGATAAATCAATATAGTCTTCTCCGTTTCCAGAAATGTTAAATTCCACAGGGACTCCATCACGAATATTAGCGAGGGGGTGGTATTCTACAAAATACCCTTTTTCGATAGCCGTTTGAGTAGGAGGAATTAAAAAAAGGTCCAATTCCGTTTTAGCGCAAGCGGCAGAGTCTTTATGAATAAGTCCAGACATCTTTAAGCGAAAATATCACTTGTTTTCACTTTCTTGACTTTGCGTCGACTGACGGTTTTTTTAGGGAGCTTCCTCTTTTTATGTCTTCGCCCGGAACCTAGCATGGATTTAACCTTTGTTGCGGCTTTATCTGTTAAAGTATGTCCAGCTTCTTTCAATCTCCGCTTGGCAGCCACTTTGACATTTTGACCACGTGACACGTCATTCAACAAATCGACTCCCGTTGAAAACAGTTGTTTGCCCACGGCTTTAGCTCCTGATTTAAAAAGAGGCACTGCAGCCCTAAACAACGAACGAAACAATCCACCGAAACCATAACCTTTTTGAAAAGTAGTACCGTGATAATAGTTTAAACCACTACCCGATTGATGGGTATAATAATCTTCAAAAGATTTAGCACAGCACTGGTAAGGAACTAACATTATGAGAGGTACTTTTGACGAAAATGAAGTTTCACGATCAACTTCCCACGCTCGAATGACATTAATCGACCAGTATGCGTCCTTATAACGGTTTCAATCGTTTGAAAATTCTTTCGAGTGAGTGGGATGTAGTGAGGTCTATCAAACACTTCATGAATCGTATCACCGTCTTGCCCTTTCACGGGGAGCACACGTAGAAGTGGGGCTACCGTATCCCCCACAATCTGCGGTTCTACGAGATCACTGTAAATGTATAACAATTTAAAATCAGCATGAGGATCGGCTGCGAAATGGCTATCAAAAGACATTGAATAACCAGCAAAAGGTTCACCTACATTACCAGGTGGAAATCCTAAACTTTCCGCTAATCCTGCATCAAAGTTGATTTGTGCATTTTTTCTCAAAGTCACTCTCACTTTTTTTGAATTTTTATTATAGTTGAGTGAAATTCTATCATGAAATTTTTGATAGTTGATTACTTTAATAATATCGTTAGGGGATTCATAAAACCCAGGGGGGATTCTAACTTTTTTCACTTCAAATTCACCGACTTCAAATTCGGCTTCATTTCTAGGTCTTCCATTCGTCCATTCAATATTCTCCCCTATTACATATTCATATCCGTTAGTATATTCTGTTATGTTATTCCACGTGTGCGGGTAAATAAGTTCCGTTAAGCCTACTTCCCACTCGCCTTTCAAGTCCAAAGCAGAAGGTAATCTTGTCACAAAATGAGAAATTTTATTCTCGGGAAAATAATTCAACGAACTGTCTGAAGGCAGCGTCACGTAGAAAGACATGATTCGAAATGACAATGCAATCTCTAAAACATAGATTTTATAGTGAAAATAAATCAGAGGAGGGTATCCATTGATTAAACTTGTCAGGGTAGCCTTTAAATTTCACTTTGTATTCCACATGACCTTTTCGTGTGCGTTTTTCTAAAACCTTTTCGATAGTATAGTCTTCTTTCGGTTTAACTCTTTGAAGTTCTTGCGCATAGAAGGTTCCTTGTATGGGTTCGTTCATCAAATCTTTAATTCGATATACCGGAGGGTCTCTCGGTATGCATTCCGTTATCACAAACAGTTCTTCGGTCCAATTCGTTTCATAACCTTTTTCAAAAGTTAATTTTTGCTTTGAAACGCGCACTATTTCCCCCGCTTTAAACACACACGGTTTTCTTTCCACATCCTGCATTTTCCCGAATAAAGTAATCACAACATCGCTTTCGTTCTCGGGCGTCACTTCCACGGGCGCTCTCTTAATGCTGGAATGGTGGGTATGGTTATAACTTTGTAATAGTGAGTCTAACACATCGATAAAATTATATGTGTGATTATGCGTAAAATATTTCCACATTTTAGTTTTCAAAGTGCGATTAAAACGTTCAATCACCGATGCTTTCGTGTTATTAAAAGTAGTAAAAAATCGCACACCTTGCTGTTTTAAAAATCTCTGGAAGTGTTTGTTTTTATATTCTCTTCCAGAATCCGATTGCAAAGACTTGGGCTTTCGCGTCGCAAAAATAGTCTGAAAGGCTTTCACGATTTCCTCACCGCGTTTCGTTTTAAGTGGTATCGCCCACGCATATTTAGACAGAATGTCGATGCAGGTTAAAATGTAGCGATATCCCCGATTGTGCTTTTGCAGACTGATCATATCTACTAAATCGGTTTGCCATTGTTGATCGATAGAATGCACAATCACACGGTTGGTCGGAAACTTTCTTCGAACAGGTTTGTGAAGCGTGTACGAATCGACACCGCTTAACCATTTCTGAACAGTCTTCTTGGATACTTTTCCTTTGACAGCCGAATGTAAAACATTGACACCACCGTAACTTCCCACGCGACTTGGATTCTGATAAATCTCCTTCATTGCAGCATGTAATTTTATTGCGCGATATGTTAATATTCAATCGCATCATACTGAAAAAGATAAATTTCCGGTTTCATTTAAATTGAGTATAAAATCAATCTTAAATTTTTCACTTCCGGTAAATACATATATCAGCGAAAAAATAATACACATCGTTACATAGAGACACACCACACTCTTCACTTCCTCTCGCGAAGTCATTCTGAAAAATGACGTATCTCACACAAGACAACTCCCTTTAAACATTTAAAATCTCAACTCATAGGCATAGTTTCTTGGCTTGATCGGTTAAACCTATTCCAAATTATCAAGTCAAGAAACTATTTTGCAGGTTCGAACCTTCCTCAAAACCTTTGAAAAATAAAATTCCATTTTCTAAAAATAGTTTAGAACGAAATCCTACAGATGGCAGCACCAAACATTTTCTTGGTAGGAGCGGAGGTGGGGGGGGGGGGTAGACCCTCTAACCGTTTTCCTGATTTTTATTCTCAAGGGAACGATTCTCTACTTAAAAAAAAAAAATAAGCCCCTCTCAAAAATTAAGCCCCCTCAAAAATTAAGCCCCCTCCAACCCCTCCTACTATAGGATAAGTCTCCCAACAGGTGGATTCCACCCTCCTCCTCCATCCACAAGGTGGATTCCACCCACAAGGTGGATTCCACCCACATCCACCCACCGCCACCGCCTGCTGACGCTGAACTGTCCTTCTTTCCCTACTAATGAACTATAAAAATTGAAATTCGCCACCACAGACTACAGTACCTTTACTTGTCAGTTGAAAGTTTCTCAACGTTCAACTTTCTAATGCAAAATCTGTAATGTCTGCAACTGACGTCTTGAAAACCTTTATCCAAATTCAGTATAAAAACTAGAAAACAGGAATTCTGCCTTTTTAGAATTTAGTGCCTCCCCCGATGAAAAAATATGTATATAAAAACATAGATAGTTCAGTTTAAAGACTCCAAACACGCGTTTTTATTTTATATAAAATGACGTCGTTCACATCCGCTAAAAAATTCCTCATTTACGATCCAGTCTTAAACAACATCTACAGTAAAATATGCATAGGACCTGACTATCGCTGAATAATACACAAAAAAAAAAAAAAGATTTCTTCATTCAAGAAACTCGACGAAAAAAATCGGCTATCTCATAATTCATTTGTTTGTATTAATAATATAGATACTTAAAATAAATTTAGTTCCATGTTAAAATCTTCCACTTAAAATTCCACTTAAAATGAAATAGCTCCATGTTTTACCAGAAATCATTCATTTATATTTTTTCAAAGTAGCACGTAATTAATTAAATTTTTATTTAATTAAATTTTTTTTTCAGTTTTCATGAGAAAATGGCAACAAAAAGATATAATTGCTATTTTTCAACTATTTTTCCGTTAAGGTTAGTTGGGGCAACTGGGCCATGATATTACAATGTGACTCTGGAGCTTCTGACAATTCAGCTTCAAAAAGCTAATGTTCATTTAAATTAAAGTCTGAACTTCTATAAATGTGTTCAATTAGGTTCCCGCTATTAGACAGAAATGCTCAAAATTACATCTTAATATTTAAAAATATAAAAATATGCATATTTCATCTTTCTTTCCTCATGGGTCCAGTTGCCCCATAAAAATGGGGTACGTGGACAAGAAGGGTCTATTTATAAAAGAAGTATTGATTTCGTTAATTTGTCTTTCACAAATATGTTAGATTGGTGAGTTTTTTTAAATATTATTATTATTTTATTTGCTTATAAAGGAAGTCTTAATTTCGTTATGCAAAAATAATCAGAAACAAATGCTGAAAAATGTTTGTTGCTTTATGTGCAAAATGTTTATTATTGTTATGTATTGAAACCGGTACGTGATAAGATAAACTTAAAAAAAATCATGCTTAAAAATTATTTTAAAAAATATAATACATCAGTCAATGCATATAGTTTTAAACAAATTGCATTTGAGAGTAAATATTTTCCCTATGCGGCGAAAAATGAAAATGTACGATGGTCAGAAGATTAAAAAAATGCAGTAGCGAAAATTTCACGACTGTTTTCAAATCGAAGAATTATTTTAAGAGATATTTAATGCCAAAGTTGGACAAAATTGTTCCATTAAAAAAGTTTTATAGGAGAAAAAATTGTACATAGGAATTTAATCATTTTAGATCATTTTATGCGTCAGAATTTCCCGCTGTGCAGACTGCATTTAGTTTTTTATTTTGACTCATTTTTTGAGGTTTTATTTCTATTTTAAATTCAAATTTTCAGCATTTCGAGAGATATTAGGTAGCTTTCTTTACAAAAAAGCTACCTATTGCAGCCGTTCGGAGGAAAGCGATTTCAAAAAATTTTGGTATATTTTCATCAATCATGACCCCCAGACCCCGAAACCACCCTCCGTTCAAAATTGATATATATATATATATATATATATATATCTGACTTATGTCACACTGTAACTCCCGTAATTATGAACCGATTTCGATGTAATTCGGTGTGTACATAGTACATACCAATGTCTCGACCGAGTTCGTTGGCCAGCTTCATCCGCCGTTTTGTTTCAAAATGGCGGCCGTTTAAAAGTTTTAAAAAATTTTAAAACTTGAAATGTGGTACCAAAAAATTAAAAATGGAAAAATATTTTTTTCTTATGTATTTGACCTTTATACAAAGATTCCGGAGCAGTTTTTGTTTCGTCTATATCTTAAAAAATGGCTGAGTTATAGTATTTTGAATTTCTAGCGTGGCTGACATTTTGAAACGTCCTGAATTTTGTCACGCGATAAAAGGCGTATTTATGAACCGATTTGGATGTAATTCGGTGTGTACATAGTACATACCAATCTCTCGACCGAGTTCGTTGGCAAGCTTCATCCGCCATTTTGTTTCAAAATGGCGGCCATTTAAATTTTTTTTTTAATTTAAAATTTGAAATGTGGTACCAAAACATTGAAAATGGAAAAATATTTTTTTCTTATGTATTTGACCTTTATACAAAGATTTCGGAGCAGTTTTTGTTTCGTCTATATCTTAAAAAATGGCTGCGTTATAGCATTTTGAATTTCTAGCGTGGCTGACATTTTGAAACGTCCTGAATTATGTCACGCGATAAAAGGCGTATTTATGAACCGTTTTGGATGTAACTTCGTTTATACATAGTACATACCAATGTCTCGACCGGGTTCGTTGGCCAGCTTCACCCGCCATCTTGTTTAAAAATGGCGGCCATTTAAATTTTTAAGAAAAATTTAAATTTGAAATATGGTACCAAAAATTGAAAATTGAAAAAATATTTTCTTCTTATGTGTTTGACCTTGATAAAAAGATTCGGGAGCAGTTTTTGTTTCGTCTATATCTTAAGAAATGGCTGAGTTATAGCATTTTGAATTTCTAGCGTGGCTGACATTTTGAAACGTCCTGATTTTTCTCACGTAATAAGAGGCGTATTTATGAACCGACTTGGATGTACCTTGGTGTGTACACATAGTACATACAAATATCTCGACCGAGTTCGTTGGCCAGCTTCATCCGCCATCTTGTTTGAAAATGGCGGCCATTTAAAAAAATTAAAAAATAAAAAAATTTAAATGAGATACCAAAAAATTGGAAAATGAAAAAGATTTTTTTTGTATGTGTTTGACCTTAATACAAAGATTCCGGAACAGTTTTTCTTTCGTCTATATCTAAAAAAAATGGCTGAGTAATAGCATTTTGAATTTCTCTTGTGGCTGACATTTTAAAACGACCTGATTTTTGTCACGCGATAACAGGCGTATTTATGAACCGATTTCGATGTAACTTGGTCTGTACATAGTACATACCAATGTCTCGACCGAGTTCGTTGGCCAGCTTCATTCGCCATCTTGTTGCAAAAGGGTTGCCATTTAAAAAAAATTAAATTTAAAATTCAAAATGAGGTATTAAAAAATTGGAAAATGAAAAAGATTTTTTTTATGTGTTTGGCCTTGATAAAAAGATTCCGGAGCAGTTTTTGTTTCTGAAAATTTGTTCTTTTGTTGATATCTTAAAAAATGGTTGATTTATAGCACTTTGAATTTCTAGCATGGCTAACATTTTGAAACGATCTTGTATTTGTCACGCGATAACACACGTATTCACCTATTTCGATGTAAGAAGGCATGTGGATAGTATACATCAACACCTCAGCCAAGTTTGCTGGCCAGATTCATCAGCCATCTTGTTTCAAAATGGCGGCCATTAAATTAAAAAATATATATATATTTAAAGTGAGGTGCAAAAAAATTAGAAATTGAAAAAGGTTTCTTTCTTAAGTATTTGATCTTGATATAAGGATTCAGGAGCATTTTTTGTTTGTCTTTACCTTAAAAAATGTCTCAGATATAGCAGTTTCAATTTCTATTGTGGGTGACATTTTGAAAAATCTGATATTTTGCATGCGACAGCACTCCTATATATTAACCGATTCCGATGTGAGTGAGCATGTGCACAGCAATTACTAAGGTCTCGACCAAGTTCACTGCTTAGCCTCATCCACCATGTTGTCTTAAAATGACAGGCACTTTAAGAAATTGCTGAATTTGGCAGCCAAATATAAGTTACTTTAAAGAAAAGCAGCTTGGATAAAGCTGACTAATTTCGCGAAATTCTCATTCATTATATTGATAAAAATTAGTATTGAATCTCCTATATTCGGTTTCCACTAAATTGAGCTTCGTGTGTTTGCATGATATAAGTTGGCTTTTTTTTAATAAGGATTATGAAAGCTACCTCTTCCTCCCGGCACTGGCCGGAAGGACTTTTTTTTAGATATTTTCGAAAATTGTATTAATTTAAACTGTTGCCAACTGTATTGATTGAAGTATTGAATTTGATTGACCGAATTTGACCGAAATTTGATCGTGAAGTGTTGTCATTCGCAAAATGACGTCAGCGTTACGCACAGATACGTTTGTTCTTTATAATATCTTTATAATGACTTAATCAGTAAAATATAATAAAGATGAGTTATTAGGATGTGGTTATCAATTGAGACTCTTATGCTTAGATTTCTGGAATGAAAACAGCAATTTTCACCTGCTCAAAATTTGCATACGCACTTCTCATACCCATATTCATCATTTTTAAAAAAAAAATGTATTTTGTTTGATCATTTAAAAATCATTTTAACCCAAAACTTGAAATCCCGATTGTCTGCATATGTGAACAGACGCACTCTTTACTTGAGATTCTAATCTCAATTCCGGAGAGTAAGAATTTCCGTAATTTATTTATTTTTTTTTTTAGACGCATTTGTGTTAAAGTGTTCAGTTTTATCTAAGAAAATGATCGCTTTCTTTTAAATATGACTTCATTTTCACTTAGTGTCTGAAACTTAGTATCAGTGCACATGCAGAAGGAAAAACAATATAGAAAATTTATGAGAAAAATGCGTGTTTTCAAAAGCAGTAAGTCATTTTCCGTTACTATGTCCCTAATATAATATTCTGCTCCTAATGGGATTTTGCGCCACTAAACCCTATACAACAATTTTTATGAACAATTTTGAATTTTTATCAGAAAATAGCATGAATAAAAATTAAAATACCTCATTATTTCTCTCTTGTCTGCAATAATGAAAGCTATCTAATTTTCACTCTTTTAAAAAAATTTCATAAAATTCTTTTTAAATTAAAATGTAAAATTAGGGATATTTAAAAAACAAACAGATAGTGCGATCACATCTACAAATGAAGAGCTTTCAGTTTAAAATATATATATATATTAGTAAAATTGGTTCAGCAGAAAGATCAGAGCAGATGACTAAAAAACACACTTGTGTTTTAAATATATAGATTATATAAAATTAGGAAATATTAAATTAAGCAAATTATGTTATTTTGATAAAATTATAGTAGAATGTCCTAAAGAATAGCATTAGAATTTTATTATTCGAGAGAATTTTTGACAAAAACTTCTGGAACTTGATATTATTTTAAACCACGAATTATTTGTTTGCTTGTCTAACTCGGCGAAGCAAATCCATCCAGGCGAGAATCATCAATTTCTGTAATATAAATCGCTATAATTTGCATGTCATCTCTCTTTTATAAAGACACTCTAAATTTTTGTAAAACCTTGCGTTTTATCAGTGTGTGATTTCGATTACATTATTTTCAAAAGTGAAGCATTTTCATCTGAGAAGAATTTTAAAGCATCTGGGCTCTGAAAATGACGCACTTCTACAAAACCTAATTCAGGTTTAAGAATTAAAATACACGCTTTTTTATAAAATGACGTCATTTGCATCCGCTAAAGCAATCTACTTTTACAATACAGTCTTAAACTTCGTCTATAGAAAAGTATGCATATAACGTCATTATCACGGAATAAGACAATATTCTTGACATAGCCCATATTTTAATTTCAACTTTTTTTTCATATTTTATGAGAAAATGGCAACAAAAATATACAGTATCTCCTTTTGGCTATTTTCCTGTTACTTTCAATGACTTTCAATAGAAATGGAGTACTTTTGTTTCCACGATAAGAAAAATGGTAATAAAAACTACAAAAAAATTAATATCTCAAAAATAAACTGAGATACAGCTTTCAAACAAATTGCATTTAAAAGAGCATTTTTTTCCTTATACGATGGCGTAAAAATTTAAACTGTGCGGTGTTTAGAAGTTAAAAAATTTGCAGTAGAGAAAATTGCAAAACCAAAGTTATATTTCAAATTACAAAGTGTTGCCATTCGCAAAATGACGTATGCGTTACGCACAGATATGTTTGTCCTTTATAATATAGATAGGCTAGATTTTTTGCACCTAAAAGTAATTTTTGTATAATTATTTGTGCTTTATGTATATTTTAATTGCTTAACTCAAGATGAATATGGCACTAGAATTTTAATTTTCATTTACGGATAATTGGAGTTAATTTCACCGGCAAATGTTCCGTACTTTAGTAGAAACAGCCGTAAAACGCAATCAGTCTTTTCATTAATTCGTTTCATTAGTATTTTATATAAAGACAGTAGACATAAATGACTAAATTAGTCGTTCGTTTGTAATAATGTACAGGGTGGTTATAAACTAACTTGAATGTATCTGTAGCTGTAGCAAATGAACAAAATAACTCATCTATCGTTAGACTTTTGAAGGCATAGGAAAATTAAATTCACGAAAATAATTTCTATAAATTTTTTAAGTACCAAGGCTTTACTGCACTTTTAGAGCTGTATGCGGACTGAGAACACTTTATATATAGAAGTGTGACATGTTATATATGTTATAATTTTTCTACTTTATACATGTTATAATTTTTCCAATTAAGTAAAAAAGTGTCCAGGCCGGGATTTAAATCCAGGACTTTGGCTTAGTCTGCCAACGCTCTTCCAACCAAGCTACCCTGGACAGTTTCGGTCGAAACTTTTCCCTCAGACAACTTTCTTGGCAATGACACCTGACCTGTTATCTGAAACAGGTCAATAGAATCAACCGTGTTTGCAAAGGAACTTCAGTAAACGCTCGATACTTAATTACTCTTAATTATTTTAATGCAATCTTACTTATCGATAAAGAAATAATATAACTTGTAATTTTTCCAAGTAACTGAAGATGTGCTCTGGCCGGGATTCGGTACTTGGCATAATTGTGGGATTCTTCCCGGACTTGTCCAAATTAGCTTATTTGGAAGAGCGTTGGAAATTTAAGCCAACAAGATCCTGGGTTCGAATTTTGACATAGGCACTTTTTCATTCAGCTGGAAAAAATACAATTCATATGATTTGTTTACCAATCAGTATGATTATGTTAAAATAATTAATCGCAATTTAGAATACTTCCTTTATTGAAGTTCCCTTACCTGCGGTTAATTATCTTGAATTGTTTAAGGTAACAGATCAGAGGTCATTGCCAAAAGGTTTTCTGAGTGAAATGTGTCCATATAATTTGTCCAGTATAACTTTGTTGAAAGAGTGTTGAAGCTTAAGTGAAAGTCTGGGTTCGAGTCCCAACCTGGGGACTTTTTACTCAGTTCAAAAAATTACAGCTCATATGATGTCTTTACAAATCGGTATGACTGCATTAAAACAATTACGTGAGCTTAAGAGTTCACACTAGCCACGGAAAGAGACGAATGTTAAGTCTATGGGAAAGTTATTTTCAAATATCCCGCTTTTATTTAAATATTTTTAAATGATTCTTTTTCTTTTTCTTTTTTTTTTTTTTTTTTTTTTGTTCATAGGATTAGCTGAGGACTATCTCTAACCTGGATAATTTTTACTATTTCGATTTTGGTTACAGTCAGTACCGAATCTGAAACCAAAATCAAAAAAGTAATAAAAGCAATAATTAAATTTAAAAAATTAAAAAAAAGACTGCGTAAAAAGTGAACTAATTAATTATTTCTCATCAATGTGAAAGTTTTTATTATATTACTTACCTTATTCTTTTTATTTACTTGTATTGATGACTTTAAAGTTGTGGTTAATTGTGAGTTCCTATCTATAAACACTGTTTTGATGAGGCCTATAGATGTCTATGATGGTTAGAGTTGCAGTAAAGCTAGAGATCCTACTTATACAACTTCCAGGTTGCGTAATATTTAAACGGAGCTTCTGACTGTAAAATAGTCAATGAAACATCGTCTTCATTTTGAAAGACCTATCCAATGATAAGCCACTCAATAGGGTGCGTAAAAAAAAAAAATTCGTCTCTACCGACATTTTGTATTTATAAAAACAAAAGCTAGCCTATAACCATCGGACGATTAAGACGAATCGATAAAGATCTCATTCATTAAAATCCATCGAGCCGTTGGGATGTTTCGGGGGTATAAAGAAATCCACATACCCAGATACTCGTGAAACACATAACCCTTCTTGGCAGTCGGGTAAAAACTACTCTGGCTGTAGATCATCGTCAGCTATCCTATGCAAAACAAAAATCATTAAAAAATATTAACATCCAAGTAAGATTTTTGAAAATACCACCCCCCCCCCCTAGGATTAACATTAGTATTTGCATTTCTACACGTGACTAGTGTAGATTTTTAATTTGTTAGTCATTCTACTTGAATATTTGATCGCCTTGATGTCGCCAATATATGTTCATGAGAAACTAATTGTACTATCATAACGTATTCATGAAATAAACTGTAAAATCCAATTTAATAGCAGTGAATACAAATACATATGATTGTTTTCGACTTCGATTGTGTCGAAATTTTATCTATCGGCAACTATTATTTATGCTATTACTATAATGTAACTATATTAATATTATTATTATTAATATAACTATTACTAAATACTTAGTACATTTTTTTACGTAATTTATCTTCACGGGCCATCATAAGCATAAATATAAAATATGCTCTCATTCCGTCCTCTAGTTAAGATGCCTCCAAAAAGGGAAAATTATTTTATAACCACCCTGTATTTTATTCTAACAAGATGTTTTATTTTGTAACTACTATATATTCATTTATCATTAAGCCACTAGAATTTTAAGCAAAATATTTGGTTTTCTGTTTTAGTATAATGAATAAAAGAAAAGTCTAATGCATACTTTTGCAATACGAATAATAATTTCAAGTGTCTAGAACATTACAATGGTTTTTAGAATAAAGTTTTGGGCTCCTATAGCAAACGCTTTTTGTCCAGAATGTGAAAAGAAAATTTTTGAAAGTGACCTTTTCTTTCGCTGTGCTATTTGTTATCAAAAGTCATTTATCATTTGTCGAAGGGAACTCTCTACTTGAATATTTGAGAATGAGAACGTGAGACGAATGCTAGAATTCATATTGAACATTCATCAGCGCTGCGTATAGAGTTAGACGACAGGTTTCACAAGAAATGCAAATACAATAACTATAAATTTGTGTTTACGAATGGAAATCAATTGTTATACAGGGTCATCGAAAAATAATGCCTAGATTTAAAAAAAAAAAATCATAACACCGAAACCTTTTACGTTAAATGGGTAATTCTTTCACTACATGATAACTGGTGAAACCAAGTTTGGTTTTAATTCACCAGAATTCGTTTGCGTGTCTGTGTTATGCGCGGGTTAGTTGAGCAGTCGTGAAGGTCAGCGGACGCGCCAGACTGCAGCTGCTCCTTAGAGCATAGTACGGTGTTGACCTTGCAAAAAAAAAGCACAGTGCGTGATTTGGTATGTGGAGAGTCAATAGTCACGCACTGTGCATGGTCAACATCGTACTGAGCAGCTGCAGTCTGGCACGTCGGCTGACCTTGAGGACTGCGCAACTAATCCTCGCATAACACAGACACGCAAACGAATTCTGGTGAACTAAAACCAAACTTGCGTTCACCAGTTATCGTGTAGTGAAAGAATTACTCATTTAACATAAAAGGTCTCGATGTTATGATTTTTTTTAATCTAGACATTATTTTTCGATGACCCTGTATATAATACAGTAAAAAAAAAATTACTGAAACAAGTGGGCAAGTATGATCGCAGATCTCACGGAGAGTTTCGTTTAATATCTCTTTTTAAATACTTTATCCTTAATTAATAAATCAAAATTGTTAATTTATAATTAAACCGTTACATAAATGGCCGCACCATTATATTTAATTTAAAAAATAGTTTCTATACTGAAAAAAATGGATACTCAATATTGAGTAAAAAGTAATCAATTTTAAATACGTCACATAGTCAAAATAGCTCCGATCCAAATGTCCTCAAAATTGAGAAAAACATGTACTCATTTTTGATTCCATGGATGTGTTCAAATATGAATCGTTATGTACTGTCCCCAGAACCTACAAATTAAAGTAAAAATGTACTGACATCTATTTTCCGTTCACAATTTTTAACAAGAAATATTTGATTAGGAAACTATCAAAATTATTAGCAAGATACCCAAATCCAATATTTTTATGACAAGAGCATTATTTGCAAGCACTTTAATTATTTTAAAATACTGTGTGTAGTTTAATATTTACATTAATAAACATACTTTATGCCGCCATAAATGAAATAAACCATTACAGGGTACACAATTATCGTTTTATTTGGGTTTGATAACATGCGATGAATCAAAATTGAGAAAGGATAGGTTTGTTTTTTATCCAAACATACTCAATTCGATATGGGTACATCGATTTCCTCATTTTTGAGTACTTCATTTTTTTTCAGTGTAGACTAAATTAAAATATCCAAATAAAGTAAATATAGTATCCAAATATGTAAATGAAATTAAAAAATCGGAATATTTTTAAATTCAGCAATTTTAAAAATTTAGCGGAGATATAAGTAAAATACAAAATTTTGAAAGGAAAAACATTTTAAAACATATTAAAACATATTTTAAAACATATTTTTAAAACATATTGAAAATGCTGAAATAATTCCGAAAATATCCATATTAATTCTTTCACTTTCCAAACACTGAATAGATGGCGCCAAAAAAGGATTCTAACATTTATTAAAATTCCAAAAAACCCGTAAAATAGCTAAAAAATACGAAATTTCTTTTAATTAAATTCATCGGACAATTAATTGCAAAAGACTGAAAATTTCACACATCCGCCGACATGCTTCGAATCTGGGACTTTCTGTTAGAAATAACACACTCTACCACAGGACTACGGAGTTCGCGAAAATATGGTTGAAATTAAGATTGTGATTTGAAATAGCAAAAATGGTGGTATGTCATTGCATTTATTTAATTAAAATAATTTAAATTTTTCAAAGTTTTATGATTTTTTGTATGACAGGGGGAAATCGACTCTATGTAAAAAAAAATGCAAGTCCGTAACTTAAATAATTTCCGAATACGGGCGCTGTGACGGACAGACAGAGAAGCGAGACTATTATAAGAGTTTGGTGATTATGTAAGAGTTTCGTGAGTTGAACGAAACCCTAAAAATTGAAGACATAAAGTATTATGGCATCAATTGGTTTTCTTGAAGCTATCAATTATTTTCAGTGTTTTTGTTCAATATTTAAATATCTGAAAATTAGCACATTACGTGTCGTATGCATGTATTTATGTATTGTCACATTATGTATGCTTTCTTATTTCACAAAAATATATATGCTATTAGTATTTATAAGCTAAATTATTCCATAAACAACTGAACTGATAAAACGGCTTTGCATAAAATATATGCATTCATAATTGTCTACAGTTGATTCGTTTTAGAAATTAGCGCATATTAAAGTTCATTACGCGACTTCAAAAAGAGAAGGGTCATACTCGGAGAAAGGGAAATTTTGACTTTGAAAAAATGATTAGATTTCAGTATTTTAACTCCTGATTCCAGATCAATTTTCCCCATATATTAAACAAAAAGGGGGGAATTTTGCGAAGGTACCGCAATGAATTTTTTTAAGTGCCTAAAATTACCATTAATATGTCCCTGAAATCATAAATCCAACTCGCATTGATAATGATCACATATTTTTAACGTTAAGACTATTTTAGAGATAAACTATAGCAATTGAAAACATATGAGATATTTATTCTGAAAGAAGTCCCAAACCGACTTTATAATTCATTCGGCAAAGTTAAATTTCTGAATGCCTATTTCAGCAATAAGGAACTTACAAGGAGAGGGTCCGAGGTTGGACTCACCGAATAAGGTGAATGTTTGTGCATCAATACAGTATAGTTAGTATATAAATATATCACAGCCATAAGGCGCAACACCCAGGGGGTCTTGAGAAAATATGTCGCAAAGTTTACGCTTATAATCGGATAAATTTCCTTCTTTGGCAAGCGGCTCAGTAGCATGGTTCTCAGATAAAAAAAAAAAAATAGGCATATATATATATATGTCTATACACAAGAATTTTTTTGTTGTTATTTAAAATTGTTTACAGTTATTTTAAGGAATATCTAATATTTTCAACAAAGAAATAAAATATATTATTT
The DNA here is from genome assembly GCA_963932465.1 of Maratus speciosus. Lineage (NCBI taxonomy): Eukaryota > Metazoa > Arthropoda > Arachnida > Araneae > Salticidae > Maratus > Maratus speciosus. Next base: position 28,427,453 of record OZ010786.1, read on the forward strand.
TCATATAACAAATATATTATTTTCATTTTGTTTACTTATGCAAATACTTTATTAAAAATATGATTTTATATTTTTAATGTGATTTTTTATAGTCTGGGATTTTTGATTTTTAATTAGAATAAGTGTCTACGTAGTAATTTGTTTAGCAACTCAATTTTTCCCCTGATGTTTTAATGTGTTTATATAATGCAATTTAATTATATAAATACAATTTTAACTGTGATACTTTACATGATTGTATATTTAATGAAAAGTAAATAATAATAATAATAATAATAATAATAATAATAATAATCTATTTATATAAAATCCAAGTCTCTGTGTGTCCCTCACTATTCCGGTAGGACCGCCTCATTGAAATGAGTAATTGTTGAAAAATATTAATGCAGGGTTACCACAGTAGCGCCAAATGTTAGCCAACTTGGCGATAGCTGGCTAATTGGCGAAATTCCCATTTAAAACCATTAATCTTTCATAATGGAGGTCACCGAAATTTAATTTAAACTCCACTCTTTTAAGATATTTTTTCGAAATCTATGAGTGAGAATTTAAAGTACATCTTTACATCTTCCTCCCGATGCTACTAATAAAATAACCGCCAATAGACAACGATGTACTGTGTGAGCTCCTAACTGCGCGATTTTAATGTGCTTTAGGTACGTATCCAGTATAGGTGCCTTGGCGAAAAAGGAAATTTGGTAACATATTTTCCGGGAACCTATTCACTGTTTCATTTTATATACACACGCATTTTTTTCGATATTTATACGATTTATTTAACATAAAAAAGCCGTTTCTCCAATTTTATACAGATATAACAGATGTAATTTGTACATAAAAACATCAATAATACACATATAAAACAAACAAAAACGCTCATCAAATTTGTTTTCATAGCTGTTTATATGATTTGACAACAAATCTCGATATTTTTCCGTTATACGGACACCATGCCAAAATGTATGTAAATGCACCAATTATTTCAAAATGCTAAAAGATATTTGTAATTTTATGCCAGCAGTTTAATATGAGTTTTATTTTATTGTATTGTTTTATAGCAGTTATTTGTTCACTTATTTTAAGTATATATTTGTGATTTGATGAAATAGTTCGTAAAAGTCTGGAATTTTCAAACGTTATATTTTTTAAATGCTCACTTTAGTATTGACAATGGTTTTTCTTTTATTTTTCAAATGCTTCAATTCACGATTTTGCGCCAACTATTACGCTTGGCGACAATGGTGTCCGCATAGCGGAAAAGTACCCAAATCTCACTTTCTGATGCCCAAATTACACCAAACTTTTTTTAAAAAATTCCAAAGCCCCTACAGTGGAAAAGTACCAAACTGTCTATAATTTTGTGCTATCCGTGTTATAGTTTGTACTATATGCTAGGGGAGTGGAGCGAAGAGTTTAAACATTAGATATTAAAGTTTCGGCACAGATGCCATATACGCTCCATATTGGCGCGATTTTTTTCTGACGCCAATGTCATATACACAACGGGTACTTAACTGGCGCCAAAGTGTCGTAATTTTGCATGATATGGTAATCCGGATGTTGTTGTTTATGCTGTTGATGTTTTCGACAAATTGGCGTCGGAAAAAAATTGCGCCAATATATGATAACGTATGTGACAACTATGCCAAAGTTTCTATAAGGCTTCTATAAGTTTCTATAAAGCAGTATAAGCAATATAATTAAGAATAAAATAAATGCAAAATAAGACTAAAGAAGAAAGAAAAATCATGCGTTAAGCATAGAATATGAAACACTTTCTAACACATCCTGAATGCTTTAACAAAACTTCGTTATTTAGGGAAATGAGGTAAATAAGATAACGTTACTTCCTAGATATCCCGTCGACCAATTTCGCCAAATTATATAAATCGCCAAATCAATAGTAAAGCATTAATAAAAATACAAATAAAACGTCGAATTAATGGTTTTATTGGCCATTATTGGCATTTAATTAATTAATTAATGACAACCATTATTGGCAATTAATTTTGCAATTTGGCGACAGTAATTTGGTCGACGGGATTACTAAGAAGTACCAAGATAACTAAGTAAACATTTTAGAAAACGCATAAAAAAATTAAAAATTGATTTCAGCAATTACCGTCCATAGCCAATAGTACCGTTATTACATGCCACTATTTAGCTAAAATTTAATTTAAACTACTCTTAAAACTACTGAAATCACATTTCCAGATATTATCATCCATAGACGGTTATGTATCCAATTCTTTGCGTGACCATGTATATCATTTTATCTTTATCTGTATTCCACAAACACTTCTTAGGAAACTAAATGCAGTTCAGCGTAAAAATGCATAACTCCTTTAAAAACCACCTTTAAGCAATTTACTCTCATACTCAGTAACCCTTACGAATTCTTTTGTGTAGCCCTGTACATGAACTGTAGCATTTATACACACAGTATAATGTGCATAAATGAAGTGAAACATAAAAGCGCATATCATAATTAAAAATGCATTATAGCAATCATTGCTTATGTACAATACTTCGGTTAAAAGTTTCTTGGCGAGAAAGAAGTTTGCCAACGTATTTTCTGACAACCTATTTACTGCTTCATACTCACAATTTTTTTCATATGTATACAATTTGGCACAGATGTCATATACGCCCGATATTGGCGCGATTTTTTTCCGACGCCAATTTGGCGAAAACATCAACAGCATAAACAACATTCGGGTTACCATTAAAAGCAAAATAACGACACTTTGGCGCCAGTTAAGTACCCGGTGCGTATGTGACATCGGCGTCAAAAAAAAATCGCGCCAATATGGGCGTATATGACATCTGTGCCGACGATTTAATATAAAAAAAAAGCTATTTACCCATTTTTATAAAGAAACAGAAGTAATTTTTGCACAGATGTGATATACGCATGGGGGTTGGCGTGATTTTTTATGACGCCAATTTGGCAGAAATCTCGCTTTCGAATACCAGTTACTTATATATTTTTGAATTATTTGCTATCATTTTGAAAAGGAAATAACTATAAATAAATAAAAGTTTGAATAATAACTATAGAACAAAGCAGTTTATATAATTAAAAAACAGAAAATAAAGTAAATAAATAATTTATTAATAAATAAAAAACAATAGCCGGGTTACCATAGCAAGCAAAGTAACACCATTTTGGCGCCAGTTAGGTATCCGGGTTCATATCTGAAATCTGTGCCGTAATTTGTATATAAAAAAATTATATATATTTAGAAACGATTTTTTATGCATATAAGTGCATATATAAACAAAGATAAAAGTTCATTAGATTTGTTTTCATAGCTCTTTATATATTTTCGCAACATATCTCACTTTCTAATGCCCGAATCGCGCCAAGTTTTTTTTAAAAATGCGCTATAATGGAAAAGTACTTTAATAAATAATTAACAGAAATAACAAATTATACAAACTAAAACTTTTTATTTCGAGATATAAGCATTGTTTTTAATTTCGATTAAAAATACATATATCCTTGGATAACTTCAATTAAAATTAGTTTCACAGCTTAATATCTCATTCCATATACCTAAACAAACACAAGTGATTCATTCATCGTGAAACGTCAAAAATATTAAATCATTGAGGTAATCATTCACAAAGTAAGTTCTCCAACAATCAATGGGCAATATTCTAATGACGTCATAGTAGGTAAAGTGGTGGCGGTATCGTTTGTTTATGGTTTGTAATCACAAAGATTTCATTTTGCAATATCTCTTAGTTACATTATTTTATTGTCATATTTATGAGCTCAGAACAAAAGCCTATTTTTCATTATTTAGTTATTAAAGACGGAAAAAAATCATAAATGTATGATTTGAAAATTTTAAATAATTTCCTTTCTTAATACTAAAAAATAACATCGGGAAGTAACAGCGGGTTTAAGTGAAATAAGTTTAACTGCTTAATTCTGTTGTAATATTCAAAATAACTGTATTTATTAAATTTCAGTACTCAACATCAGGGCCCGATTAAACTTTGAAGTTAGAGGAATTACAATGTCATTTCAGGACCTTTCTTTTGGAGAAGCTATTCTAAATTCCATATATACATGGAAAATCTTCAGTGTTAGAAATATTAATCCTAGGACTACCATTTCATGAAATCGTATACGATAATTTAATAGTTTTTAACCTCACTTCAAGTGTGTTATTTATTTATTTTTAAGGCTCAACAATCTAAATTGTCCAATATATGAATTTTAAAAAAATGTAAACAAAGATTGAATAGACATGACCGCAAAAAGCCTCAAATCTGCATAACACTTGGAACCAAACTGTGCAGATTACTGTACACAGTTTTTCATAAATGTTTTTCGTTCTTAAAATGTGTTATTTTCATCTATCACTGCGGAACAAGCGAGAACACTCATATTCTTGCACATGAGTTGTATATATCTTTATATCAAAATTTCCGTCATTTTTGACGGTCTACCTTTCTAGTAATAATAATAATAATAATAATAAACTTTAAAAAAAAGTCTATTGGAACTTTTATAGACCTTAAATTTCGCTATAAAATTACGCTAATTTTAAAATTTATTTACTGTTATTTACACAAATAAGCTGTTATTCTTCATATAATGAAATTAAAATACGGTGAAATAAATTAAAATACGTTATATAAAATTATAACATGCTGCGTTACTTTTTAAATTGTAACAACTAGCTTTTTAACTTTTGAATATTTTAAATCTTGGATTCTTATGCTTATAGTTAAAATAACTGTCTATGTGCTTAAAAATAAGTTCTAAAAATATACTGAATTCCTGAGAATAGTTATTAAGTGGGCAATAACTACAAAATCAAGAATCCGGAAAAAAAATTCATTTTAAAGTTCAAAATATTATACAAAATCATGAAATGTTTGAAATATTTGCATAATGAAACAAAATAAAAATAATATATTTATTCAATTTCTAATATCACGTATTTTTATTTATTTTTGTGTGAAAAATAGTAGATTATTCATTGAAATAACTGTAAATAATTTTAAGTAACAACAAAAAGAAAAATATTTAAACATGCAAAATTTCATGGTTAAAAATGCATTTATATGCTACAAAGCACACATTTAATTTATATTTTCCGTAAATTTTAATTATTATGCATATTTTTCAATAATATTGCGGTTCGAAAATAATTCATGGAAATTTTTATTCCAAAAAGTAAATCCAAGCGGGATTCGAACTGACAAAGAAAAATCTCAAAACCGGTATGCTGACGACCACGCTACTGCGCCACTTGAGAAAGAAGGAAATTTATCCAATTATAAACTGTAGTGCAAATTTTGCGACTTATTTTCTCAAGACCCCCAGGGTGTTGCTCCTTATGGCTGTCATATATTTATATACTAACTATACTGTACCGATACAGAAACGTTCACCGTATTCGGTGAGTCCAACCTCGAACTCCCTCCTTGTTAGTAATGACACATATTAAATACACTGGCTGTAATTTTGGAACAAAAGGCAAAAATTCAAGTAAAATCTGACAACAGTAGATAAAAACGGCTATTTCAAGATATGAATTATGGCTATCATACAATAAAATTTTGAATTAAAAAAAAAAAAAAAACTAAAAAAATTAGACACATTTGAAAAATTATTGGACTCTGCATACCACAATTTATTCATGTATATGCCTTCAAAAGATAGTTTTTGATCCTATTAAACTTATGTAAGTTCTTTTGTAAAACTTATGTAATCTTCACCGACTTCAATTTTAACCCTTATGTCAACGACCAAAATTTGCCCTTGTGTCCAATAACCAGGGTACCCGGGTACCTGCTGCGATTTTAACATACGCGAACCATAAAAAAACCCTATTTCAAACAATGTAACTGTCCCGCCTTTTGAGAAGAAAAATTTGACGCATTTTTATAAATATTAATTACTTCATGTGTCACCAATTCAAACAAAGTCCAACCATAAGAAATATGGAAAACAAACTTAAATCCGTTTTTACGAGCAAGTATGAGTGTAGACTAATTCTGGAATATTCTTAGATTTATTGGTCTTGAAAACCGGGACACACGAGTAGAAGGTCTTCAAAATGTTAAAGCTGCAGCAATTCATGATGTATGGACTAATCCTAAATCCTAACCTATTCCAAAAATACAAACTGACCGAAGACTTAACGGTTGATGAGCAGCTATTTCTACATCTAGGAAGAAAAAGAATCACCCAATATATTCCATATAAACTGGAATCACATTATGATGCGTATGTGATGCAGATAATTATTTACTTTTCAACGACCAACTACGCAATGGAAAAACAGGCACAGACCGTGAAATAAACCAAGAAAAAAGAGTTGTGAAAGACTTCGGCTCTCTATTCAAAGATTCTGGACGAAACATCACCATGGACAACTTTTTTTCTTCTCTTTCTTTGGCCAAGAATTTATTATATTGGAAGCTCACAATGGTTGGCATTTTGAAAAGGAACAAATCTTATATTCCCCAAGAAATCGGGCCATGAAAATCGTGCATTATTTATCCGCAGAATTTGGATTTCATGATGACGTAAGTATTTCTTCGTTCGTTCCAAAAAGGAACAAAGTTGTCATTCTAATGTTTACTATGCATCATGATAAAACCATCGCATGACCGAAAGATAAACTCGAAATGTTTCAGTATTATAAGGAAACGAAATATGGTGTCGATATAATTCATACATTATTGTACCAATGTACAACAAATAGGCGTACAACTACAAGTCCACTTACATTATTTTTCTATATCGTGGATATAGCAGTACTTGCTACTTACATTATATATACAGCAAATAATGATATGGTTATCAATAAAACAGACAATCGTCGCCTGTTATTGCGGGAATTGGGTGAGATCTTGCGGCTGAGCCTCAAAAACGGCGTAGAAAACCAAAAATCATATGAACAACGTGGAAAAAAAATATGTGATGTACCTTCCTACACCTTTAGGTATTGTACAGCTTGTCCACAAAATTTCACGGAAATGAAATATTACTTACCTTTAAAATATGTCTAACTCTTGTTTTCAAATTAATTTCAAGTTTTATTGATCTAAATCTAAATAATCTATCAATTTCTGTATTTTTAATAAAGAAAATTCGCGTGGGTACCCGGGTACCCTGGTCATTGATGACAGGTATAAAAATGTTTAATGCCTCAAAATAGTAATAATAATAATTGCAAATTTTAAAGTGATTATTCTAAAGGACAGTAAATACTATAAATAATGGGGATATAAATTCATTTTATTTTATTTTGATATTAAAACCCTGAAAACGGGATTAAAAGAGGAAAAAGGTACCCGGGTACCAGGTCATTGACATAAGGGTTAAACAGCACTTAAAATAATTCGTCGATATAAAAAATGCCTGTCTGATTTCAGCGTCTTTATCATATATCTACCCTATATATATATAAAATCATAATGAAACGAATTTATGAAGCTGATATTATGAAACGACTCAAATGTAAACGAATTTATGAAACGATTCTATGAAACGACTGATTAAACGACTGATTATGTTTCACGGCGATTTCTCCTAAAATATGGAATACTGTGCGATCAAATTAACACCAATAATCCGTATAGATCAGCAGATCTCAAAACTGGTATTAGAATTTTTAAATTCGAATTAGTTTTCAAAATATTAATTTTTTTCTAATTTTAAATACTTTTTTCTAATGATGGCAACTCAAATTTTAACCATAACAGATATTTTTTTTCATATTTCAGAAAAGGTTATTATTAGGTAGCTTTCATTACAAAAAGCTACCTATTGCAGCCGTTCGGAGGAAAGCGATTTCAAAAAATTTCGGTATATTTTCATCGATCATGACCCCCAGACCCCCCCCCCCCCCCCACCCTCCGTTCAAACTTGTTGATATATATATATCTGACTTATGTCACACTGTAACTCTCGTAATTATGAACCGATTTCGATGTAATTCGGTGTGTACATAGTACATACCAATGTCTCGACCGAGTTCGTTGCCCAGCTTCATCCGCCGTTTTGTTTCAAAATGGCGGCCATTTAAAATTTTTAAAAAAATTTAAAATTTGAAATGTGGTACCAAAAAATTAAAAATGGAAAAATATTATTTTCTTATGTATTTGACCTTTATACAAAGATTCTGGAGCAGTTTTTGTTTCATCTATATCTTGAAAAATGGCTGAGTTATAGCATTTTGAATTTCTAGCGCGGCTGACATTTTGAAACGTCCTGAATTTTGTCACGCGATACAAGGCGTATTTATGAACCTATTTCGATGTAATTCGGTGTGTACATAGTACATACCAATGTCTCGACTGAATTCGTTGGCCAGCTTCATCCGCCATTTTGTTTCATAATGGCGGCCATTTAAAATTTTTAAAAAAATTTAAAATTTGAAATGTGGTACCAAAAAATTGAAAATGGAAAAATATTTTTTCTTATGTATTTGACCTTTATACAAAGATTTCGGAGCAGTTTTTGTTTCGTCTATATCTTAAAAAATGGCTGAGTTGCATCATTTTGAATTTCTAGCATGGCTGACATTTTGAAACGTCCTGAATTTTGTCACGCGATAAAAGGCGTATTTATGAACCGATTTGGATGTAACTTCATTTATACATAGTACATACTAATGTCTCGACCGAGTTCGTTGGCCAGCTTCATCCACCATCTTGTTTCAAAATGGCGGCCACTTAAAAAAAATTAAAAAATTAAAAAATTAAAATGAGATACCAAAAAATTGGAAAATGAAAAAAAAATTTTTTCGTATGTGTTTGACCTTAATACAAAGATTCCGGAACAGTTTTTGTTTCGTCTATATCTAAAAAAAAGGGCTGAGTAATAGCATTTTGAATTTCTATTGTGGCTGACATTTTAAAACGACCTGATTTTTGTCACGCGATAACAGGCGTATTTTTGAACCGATTTGGATGTACCTTGGTCTGTACATAGTTCATACCAATGTCTCGACCGAGTTCGTTGGCCAGCTTCATTCACCATCTTGTTTCAAAAGGGTTGCCATTTAAAAAAAAAGTCCTTCCGGCCAGTGCCGGGAGGAAGAGGTAGCTTTCATATTCCTTATTTTAAAAAAGCCAACTTATATTATTCAAACACACGAAGCTCAATTTAGTGGAAACCGAATATAGGAGATTCAATACTAATTTTTATCAAAACTAAATAATTATGAATGAGAATTTCGCGAAATTAGTCAGCTTTATCCAAGCTGCTTTTATTTAAAGTAACTTATATTTGGCTGCCAAATTCGGTGATTTCTTAAAGTGCCTGCCATTTTAAGACAACATGGTGGATGAGGTTAACCAGTGAACTTGTTCGAGACCTTAGTAATTGCTGTGCACATGCTCACTCACATCGGAATCGGTTGATATATACAAGTGCTGTCGCAGGCAAGAAATCAGATTTTTCAAAATGTCACCCACATTAGAAATTGAAACTGCTATATCTGAGCCATTTTTTAAGATAAAGACAAACAAAAAATTCGCCTGAATCCTTATATCAAGGTCAAACACTTAAGAAAGAAACATTTTTCAATTTCTAATTTTTTTGCACCTCACTTTAAATGTAACTTTTTTTAATTTAATGGCCGCCATTTTGAAACAATATGGCTGAGGAAGCTGGCCAGCGAACTTGGTCGAGATATTGATGTATACTTTCCACATGCCTTCTTACATCGAAATAGGCGAATACGTGTGTCATCGCGTGACAAATACAAGATCGTTTCAAAATGTTAGCCATGCTAGAAATTCAAAGTGCTATAGTTCAACCATTTTTTAAGATATAAACAAAAGAACAAATTTTCAGAAACAAAAACTGCTCCGGAATCTTTGTATCAAGGTCAAACACATAAAAAAAATCTTTTTCATTTTCCAATTTTTTAATACCTCATTTTAAATTTTAAATTTAATTATTTAATGGGAACCCTACTGAAACAAGATGACGAATGAAGCTGGCCAACGAACTCGGTCGAGACATTGGTGTGTACTATGTACAGACCAAGTTACATCCAAATCGGTTCATAAATACGCCTGTTACCGCGTGACAAAAATCAGGACGTTTTAAAATGTCAGCCACAATAGAAATTCAAAATGCCATAACTCAGCCATTTTTTTAGATATAGACAAAACAAAAACTGTTCCGGAATCTTTGTATTAAGGTCAAACACATACAAAAAAAAATCTTTTTCATTTTCCAATTTTTTGGTATCTCATTTTAAATTTAATTTTTTATTTTTTTTTTAAATGGCCGCCATTTTGAAACAAGATGGCGGATGAAGCTGGCCAACGAACTCGGTCGAGATATTTGTATGTACTATGTGCACACCAAGGTACATCCAAATCTGTTCATAAATACGTCTGTTATCACGTGACAAGAATCAGGACGTTTCAAAATGTCAACCACGCTAGAAATTCAAAATGCTATAACTCAGCCACTTTTTAAGATATAGATGAAACAAAAACTGCTCCCGAATCTTTTTATCAAGGTCAAACACATAAGAAAAAATATTTTTTCAATTTTTAATTTTTTGGTACCACATTTCAAATTTAAATTTTTCTTTAAAATTTAAATGGCCGCCATTTTTAAACAAGATGACGGATGAAGCTGGCCAAAGAACTCGGTCGAGACATTGGTATGTACTATGTATAAAGGAAGTTACATCCAAATCGGTTCATAAATATGCCTTTTATCGCGTGACAAAATTCAGGACGTTTCAAAATGTCAGCCACTCTAGAAATTCAAAATGCTATAACTCAGTCATTTTTTAAGATATAGACGAAACAAAAGCTGCTCCGGAATCTTTGTATAAAGGTCAAATACATAAGAATAAAATATTTTTCCATTTTTAATTTTTTGGTACCACTTTTCAAATTTTAAATTTTTTTAAAAATTTTAAATGCCCGCCATTTTGAAACAAAATGGCGGATGAAGCTGGCCAACGAACTCGGTCGAGACATTGGTATGTACTATGTACACACCGAATTACATCCAAATCGGTTCATAAATACGAGAGTTACAGTGTGACATAGGTCAGATATATATATATATATATATATATATGGATATATATATATATATATATATCAATTTTGAACGGAGGGTGGTTTCGGGGTCTGGGGGTCATGATCGATGAAAATATATCAAAATTTTTTGAAATCGCTTTCCTCCGAACGGCTGCAATAGGTAGCTTTTTGTAATGAAAGCTGCCTAAAAAATTAAATTTAAAATTTAAAATGAGGTATTAAATAATTGGAAAATGAAAAAGATTTTTTTTATGTGTTTGGCCTTGATACAAAGATTCCGGAGCAGTTTTTGTTTCTGAAAATATGTTCTTTTGTTTATATCTTAAAAAATGGTTGAATTATAGTGCTGGGGAGATCCAGATCCACTTACCGGAACCAACTTAACTACCCAAACATACCTTGAAGGCTGGGGGAAATAATAATTGGGTAATGGGGGTAATTACCCAAGAGAGTAAGAGAGGTTAACTACTCCTCCATTACTGAACCTGAAATACCTGAATTATTATAGTGGGTATTTAAACATTACAATTTATAGACAAACATTCGTGATCGTAATTATATAATACTGGTCCTGGCTATTCCTGATAATTAAACTAACCTTAATTATCTTAAATTGAGGCGGGAGGAAACACATCTCCAAAACGCCCCAAGCTGCGTTGTGTAATTTTAGTGAAGAAATAGCGTATAGACCGCGCAGTTGAATCTAAATAAAACCCATCTAAACTACGCATAAATAGCATCATAAAGCAGACTGTCATCTGAAATAAAACTTACATTAAAGTAAAACAATGGACTCATGTTGTATTAAAAACATAGCCAAAAGTTAACAATAAACAAAAGGTTTATTTACAGTAATGTACATATTTACAAAATAATAAAATAAACAAAATAGAATCGTGTCATAAGACACCAGCGTTCCAAAGAACGAAATTGAATTAGTAATCACATTAAATTTACTTTTTAAATTAACATTACAATTAATACCTAATTGCTTGAGTACCATAAATTGTACCTCCCTAATACAACATAAATTATTCACACAATGGGAATACAAAAAGGTTAAAGAGGACAAACCTTCTGTAGAGAGGGATCACTTGTGGTTAAGGTCACACTTGAATCCTTGACACATTGAATGACTTTTTTTTTCACTCACGGTAAAGTTCACTAATTTCAAACACTTAACGACGAAGCAATGTCCGAGGACAGTTTATCCATAGGGGCATCTCTTAACGGGAAAACACGACCCAAATAATTCGACATCGTCATTCTGGAACTCAATCTGAACTCTATTTTCAAGACTGCATAGTTTTGGAGTATCCATCGATCTCTTAAGTCGTCCTGGTTTAAAGACTTGAACCGACATCTATGTTTTTAGTCTTCATGTTATAGGAGCTTGCATCAATATATATAAGACTTCCTGGTTTAGGAGTTTGCATCCATATCTATAATTTAAGTCTTCATGGTATAGAAACTTGAATCGAACTCTATATTTTAAGTCCTCATCATATAGAAACTTGAATTGATCTCTATTTTAAGTCATCATGGTTCTGCAACTTGAATCGCACTCATGTTTTTAAGTCTTCATGGTATAGATATTTGAATCGATATATTTGTAACTTCTTCCTTCAGTTACGACATCACCTCGTGATGACAATGTAGAGGAGGGTCCTCCGCCCCCTCCGTCGAATGATCGGTCAGCCTTGCTGACCCCCCATTTCTTCCTTCAACCTGCAAACCTCTGATTCGGTATTGCACTTTTTCTGGGGTATACCATACTCCGCCCCTTGAGCGTCAGCGATCTTGGTTTCTGGACCCCGAGTCTTCGCCTGTGTGGCCTGTTTTATTAGGTATCATAAATAAAGTAGTATCCCGTCATAAATACGACTTGGCATTTTATGTCAAGCTATTGTCAGGCTTGTAGACTCCGTGACTCGCTGAAAAGATCCCCTCTACAGATAGGACTCCTTGTGTGGTCCTACTCTTATTAAGACCTTATAGCATAAATACATATATGAGTATATTTATATTAAATAATAATAATAATAATTAAAATACCTATATGTAAGACACACTCTAAATATATATGCATTTTATAAAATAATAATAATAATCAAAATATATAAATAATAGTATTTTTTATGACAATAAAATAAAATAATAACCTGCTGAAGTGGTATCAAGGGTATTTATGTAAGTTACATGATACACTTCCAGCATATAGCACTTTGAATTTCTAGCATGGCTAACATTTTGAAACGATCTTGTATTTGTCACGCGATAACACACGTATTCGCCTATTTCGATGTAAGAAGGCATGGGGTTGGTATACATCAATATCTCGACCAAGTTCGCTGGCCAGATTCATCAGCCATCTTGTTTCAAAATGGCCGCCATTAAATTTAAAAAATTATATTTAAAGTGAGGTGCAAAAAAATTAGAAATTGAAAAAGGTTTCTTTCTTAAGTATTTGACCTTGATATAAGGATTCAGGAGCATTTTTTGTTTGTCTTTATCTTAAAAAAATGGCTCAGATATAGCAGTTTCAATTTCTAAAGTGGGTGACATTTTGAAAAATCTGATTTTTTGCATGCGACAGCACTCGTATATATCAACCGATTCCGATATGAGTGAGCATGTGCACAGCAATTACTAAGGTCTCGACCAAGTTCACTGGTTAGCCTCATCTACCATGTTGTCTTAAAATGGCAGGCACTTTAAGAAATCGCTGAATTTGGCAGCCAAATATAAGTGACTTTAAATAAAAGCAGCTTGGATAAAGCTGACTAATTTCGCGAAATTCTCATTCATAATGATTTAGTATTGATAAAAATTAGTATTGAATCTCTTACATTCGGTTTCCACTTAATTGAGCTTCGTGTGTTTGAATAATATAAGTTGGCTTTTTAAAAATAAGGAATATGAAAGCTACCTCTTCCTCCCGGCACTGGCCGGAAGGACTTTTTTAACTAATTTGGCGACCAGTTTGGCCTCCCTTAAATGTATGCTAATAAATGTATCATGTTACTTTTATTCATAATTCAATTTATTTAAACATCTTTCGCCAAATTGAACGATTCTGATAGAGAAATCGAGAACTTGGTATTTTTATGTTAGCGAGACGAAGGTGATAAATCGCCAAATATTTTTCTCCGTCACATTTTTTAATATTTCATTAATTTCATTTAAAATATAATCCTTTCATTCATTTTATTTAAAATTCAAAACTTTTAAAGCTGAAACATTTAAAATTGATGTCTTTTACTTCATTCTTTTTTTTTAAACATAACGAAAAGAAAAATATTAGGCACGGATGTCAAATACGCACCGGGCTGCCCAATTGACGCTAAAATGGCATTATTTTGATTGACATGGTAACCCGGCTATTGTTGTTTATTTAATAATAAATATTTATTTACTTTTACTTCTTTTTTAAAATTATATAACTTATTTTGTTCCATAGTTATCATTTTTTTTTGTTATTTCCTTTTGAAAATAATGGAAAATAATTAAAAAATACGGTGCTACTTAGTTATTCCATCAACGAATTTGGCCAAATTATATAGATTGCCAAACCACTCGCCAAATTATACAAATTGACATAATTTTTATTTTAAATAACGAAAGAACAAATATATTAGTATAACATTAATAAATATACAGATAAAACGTCGAAATAAAATGCCACTTGATGACGTAACTTGACGATACTTGATGACGTAAACACGTGTAACTTGCTTAAAGTGAAGTGAATGTGACATTTACGATCAACCGTTATCGGCATTTAATCTTATAGTTTGGAGATAGATTTTTGGTCGACGGGATAACTAAGTAGTACCAAAAATACATATGTAACTGGTATTCGAAAACGAGGTTTTCGCCAAATTTTCGTTAAAAAAAAAATCACGCCAAACATGACATTTAATTCCAAATCCAAATCAATGTTTTAATTTACCACTCGAAAAAAAAAAAATGCTAACTGGCGAATTGAAAAAAAGCTATTAGCGGGATTTGCCCCCGGATAGCGTAACAGTACCAAGAATTCTTTGCGACCATGGCAACTTTTATGTAGTTTTATTTGAAAAAAAAAATTTGGTTTTTTAATCAAAATGGAAAACTTTCGTCACAGGTGTCATATACGGCCCCATATTAAAGCGATTTTTTTCTGACGCCATGTCATATACGCAACGGCTACTTAACTGGCGTCAAAGTATCGTTATTTTGCTTGATATGGTAAGCCGGATGTTGTTGTTTATGCTGTTGATGCGTTCCCCAAATTGGCGTCGTTAAAAAATCGCGCTAATATGGGGCGTATATGACATCTGTGCCAAACTTTCATATGAAAGGCGAAGGGATCAGACCGTATTTGTTTATGGCAGTTGATGACTTGAACTATTATAATATAGATGAAATGATGGCGATAGAATAATATTTGGCAACTTATCAACTGTGCCTGGCTAACATTAAAGTACCAAAATGGCTCCTAGAGTATAAAAGCGAAGTCGTCCGCTGGAACTGTTGATGATAGTCACATGACTAAGGCTATTGTTATAGAGATTGTTTTAAAATACCGGGAGACAAAGACTCTGTATACTTAATTCATCTATTTCTTTTCAAATGTTTAACTGATCCTCTTTAATCAAAAACGAAAACAGCCATTGGTTGTCTTAACAGCAACTGATCCGGCCTTAAATTTTTGCAATCAAAGGGAATTGAATGGAAACCCGTTTACAGGGAGATCTGCACAGCTTTTTTCAGTATAATTCAATCTTCTCTAATAAATTTTAAAACCCATCAGGTTAGCGTGTTTTTAGATTCTGCGGTGTCTGAACGGGGGTTGGCGAGCGTACTTGCAGGTGGCAGAGCCCCCTAGTTTCTCTATAAAAGTACCAATTTTCATGTTTGTATACACAATAGTAAGACGAGACAGTGAAAGTTCTCAATAGATTTAATTGTCGCAACGGCAGCATTGGTAACTATTTGTTTAGAACAAATATGTTTTTTTACTCTTGGGTTACATGCTTTCTACTGCTTGACACCTCCCCTCCCCCCAATTCGACCTCTTAATTTAAAATGATACGATATTTTTAAAATATATATACATTTAAAAAATCCTTCATATTGATTGTTTATTAATACTTGTATTCAAATATAAAGAAAATATAAAGACTTATTGAAAAGATATGAGCGATACTAAAATTAATCTTTGTTACTTTCCAACATTTATTTGTAGAAATGCTATCAGTGAAATGTGTGTACTGAAGTGTATATCAATATTTCATGTTCCACGTCATCATTTTTCAATACCTTTGAAAAATAAATCAGGATGTCAAAAAAATAGCGCAAGATAAATTATTGAGAATGAGTAAAAGCTTTGAAACGTACCTTAAGCGGACAATTACGTCTTTAAAAGAATAATTTGGGATTATCCATACATAAGAGCACATTACGATACCAAAAGATATCTGAGATTTTTTTGAAACTTTTATTAGGTTACTGGCAGCAGTAAAATTATATTTTCTAACAGTATAAAACTGCAAATGACAGTAAATTTTATCGGACTTTAAAATAATATAAATATTAAATAATTAAACTTTTTGAAAACTTTTTTATGAGTTCAATAATATGCAAAAAATAAAAAGAATTTTCCAACTAATTGCAGTCCGTGAAAAAAAGTATAAGTTGTAAAAAACTTGAGATATGCTAAAGCACACTCGCAGAATGCAAATTCACCTTATACTACATATAAATAACTAAAAATTATATAAATGTTCTGAAAAAGCATACATCATTTTATAAAAACTTTACAGAAGGTGTTTAAAGTGCATACTTTTTATACAATATATATAAAGCTTTTTATGAAAATACAGTTTTCTATATAAAGTATACATTTTAAACCCCTTCAGTAAAGTTTTTATAAAATGATATATGTGCATTTAGAGCATTTATATAATTTTTAGTTAAAAATTATAAGATCATACCAATTTATTTCTTTTTTTCTACCACTAAAAACCTAAAGACACAAAACGTCATAATACCAATGTCTATATATACAATCAAAGACGCATATAGCTGCACATTTTCAGAAAAAAGCATGTATGTGAAATGTGAGAGAAAAATACAAAATGAATATATAATTTATTCAATCACCAACCTGGATTTATTTGTTTTTCCTTTTACAGTTGTCTTTTGCATAATTTACTTTTCTTAAATTGTAATATTTACCATACGTGATTTTATACTTTTTCTTTAGTGAAAAAAGAAAGAAAAAATCATGCGTCCAGCATATATTATGAAACACTTTCCAAATCATTCAAAATAATGTAACAAAACTGCACCGTTAAAAAAAAAAAAATGAAATATTACGTCTAATTTAACTATATGGAAACGCATAACACATTTCAAAACACAATTTCAGTTGTTCCCAATCTGCAATCGGAAAATTATCCGCATTTTTTCAGCAGCGGATTGATGATTTATAGACTTGTATCTATTAACTACATGCATGCCAAAATTCAGTCCACTTAAGAAAAAGAAATACATATATTTCAGTTGAAAATTCCCCTTCGGAATTTTCCTCTAATAAGAGAATGGTTCGTGAATACTTTTGTGCAGCCCTGTATATGAGGTATAGAATTTGTATGTAATGAGTAACATGCAAAAAATTAGTTAAATTTAAAAGCGCATACCGAATTTTAGAATATATACTCCAGCAATTATTACTCAAAGACAGTACTGTAACCGGTTTCCTTTTTGTGTCCCTTTAAATGAATAAAAAAAGCTATGAATGCCTTGTTCAAACGTGATTGTAGTGAAATTAAGTGATTTATATCAGTTTTAATACATTTGTAGTAGCGTAATGTCATTAAAATACTCTGCAAACGCTTTTTCCTCATCTATCATAATGTAATGGAATTCTTTTGAGTGCCCCTGTAAATGAACTATTAATCCTACGTACATCATATACAATACCAAACATGCCTTAGTGACCCTAAATAACCTTTATAAATTGCATGAAAATCCAAGCATATTTACGGGAGTTAGAGCGTGAACAGACGGACAGACAAACCGAATGCATAAACACTTTTCAACTTTGTTGGAAAGTATCTTTGTCGGTCATTATTATAAGTAAATTTATTAATAATTTCTATCTGGT
The DNA here is from genome assembly GCA_963932465.1 of Maratus speciosus. Classification (NCBI taxonomy): domain Eukaryota; kingdom Metazoa; phylum Arthropoda; class Arachnida; order Araneae; family Salticidae; genus Maratus; species Maratus speciosus. The sequence goes on from OZ010786.1 coordinate 28,445,658, forward strand.
GACATTTAATTAATTTCATGTCTATACGATTGCCATGGCACTAAATGACGCCTTATGGAAAACCTAAAAAATTCATATCATTCCATTAGCTGGAATGCAACGTATTTTATTTTTGGCGATTGTTTGCATTGACCATGGCTGGGTTTCATAAAATTGGCATTCGAAATGTAAGTTTTCTCAGACACTTGAATTGTAACCGTCCGATCGAGAGGATATAAAAAGGAAAATGTTACAGGACCATCTTTTGCTTTGTTCTTTTTACTTTTGGATTTTATTGTTATCTACATAAATATTAAACCATCTGGAGATTAGAATATCGTCTTTGGGCTTTTATTTAGTATCTACTATCAATAACGTGGTATTTCAAAGAATGCGCGGGAAACGTCTCCTAGCTATTGAACTAAATTCTTCAAACACAATGTCAGTTCTTACTTTTAAAGTTTTTTTTTTTTTTTTTTTTTTACAAAATTACGTTAACACGGCCTTTTCTTTTCTCCAGCAAATAATAACTTATTTTACTTACACCATAACTTTGAAGCGAGTAAATTATATTCCAAGGCACCTGAATTTACATTAATGAGGGGGGGTGGGGGAGTTCTGGGTTATTACTAATATATTATGGGTAAGAACACAACGCGACATAATTTATTGCTTTTTAAAGAATTATAATGTCTTGAGAATATATTTGTTTTATTTAAAAGATTAAGTGCTTTATTTTGTATGATTTCTATAAAATTTATTGTTGGGACCTCCCACTCATTATAATAAGAGAAAGAAATATTGCAACAATATGGTATGGAGGCTCACTATAGCATGTTCGCTATTGAAAATGGAGTGTACAGCATTTACAGGAACACTCAAAAGAATCCCGTTATGTTATCGTAAATGTGAAAAAGCGTTTGCGGCATATTTTAATGAAGTTATAATATTTCAAGCATAATAAATTCCATTTGCCTTTCGGATGGGCACTAAAACATGATCTGTGTAGAATATGGAGTGCAAAATATAAATATTCATTTAGAATGCACACGAGAGAATTCCGTCATAGTATTGTCTTTGAGTGATAAATGCTGGAAGTTCGTTTTCAACTTAAACTAATTTTCTGCATAATTAAAATAATAAAACTTTTTATAAATCCCCATAAAATCAAAGCAATTCACGGAACGAGTTCCAAGTTGGAAAATATAACAGCCCATCATCAGCTACTGTAAACACGTGTACCGTACTTGTCCACTTACTAACACGTGTTTTACAATAGCTGATGATGGGCTGTTACATTTTCCAGTTTGAAACGCGTTCCGTGAATTCCTTTGATTTTATGGTGATTTATATAACGTTTTATTATTTTAATTGTGATTTATCGCCAGTTTCTGCAGCTGTTTCAACTAATTTTCTGCATACTACGTGGTGTATATAAATTCTATAGATACATCGCTACACAAAAAATATTCGTAAGCATTACTGCTGTACCGTCGTGAGACAGGAATGCAGGATAGTCCAGCGACAAAAAGCACTTTATTAAAGCAGCACGGCACAGCTACAAAAAATATTCAGAAGTTAAAATGAAGATATGGGGTTTTACAACTTAGAGCTTAAGTAAGCCCTGTCCGCAGTATTGTCAATACCGCGCGTGGGTTACAGCTTAGACCACTCTGTACTCTGTCCGGAGATATTAGCTCCGCAACTTGCCCTAAGCCTGGACAGACCTACGCCGGGAGTATAGAAAAGGAAAGTCTTCACTTTCGAAGTTTTCAGCCGAGAGTCCCCGAAACGGCCTCAGGCCTTTAGGTATATGTAAGTTAGATTTCTTTGATATCCGGCGGCACTTGAGAATGCTTGAGGAGTGTTTCAAGTATTGTAAGAATTATTATACCCAAAATGTATAAAGCTAAGATCTTGGCTTAATATATGATTTCCAGTCTGACAGTTGGAGAGAGTTGAAGTGGAATATATTGCACGTTTAATTGGGTTGTTAAAGATTTTATGATACACAAAATGTATCGGTCTTGTAGCAAAAGAGGGATATTTAGGAGCCACATCTGCCTCTATTGACAGAGTGCTATTGAATAAAACCAGGACTTTACACTGCGTATGAGAATGGATTGCTTAAGGGTACTGAGTAAGCTCTATCTAGGATACACCAACTTTGTGTACCTTTTTCTCAGAAATGGTGAAAGATGGAGCTCTAGATTTTTTTATAGTAGTTTGAATAACATGCTTTACGCATTTTAACAGACCATTTTCTTTCTAAGTGAAACTGAAAATTAATTATTAATTATTTATTGAAAGGTATTTTTAAATTAGCATTGTTGGTAAGATTTCACTGCTTAAAATAAATAATTCTTAACAAATCATTAAATCCCTGTGTTAAAGTATGCACTATAACATAATATATTTAGAAAAATCCGAGTTCTTAAGTTTCACAGATATGGAAAAAAAAAGGAACACAAACCTAAAAAAATGAAGTTTTGAAAAAAGGGTCAATTAAGCTGTGAAACAGCGTTGCCAGTGGACTACTTTTTTTAAATTCTGATTTCTTGATTGGCACCACTTTTTTGAAATAGTAAAATTCACCTTATTTAATAATATATTAATTAAGGTGAAAACAATGGGAATTTTACCACTACAGAAAAGTTGTGTCAATAAAGAAATCTGAATTTTAAAAAAAATCAGCCCACTATGTTGCGAAGTGCTCTTAGAAAGAATGAAAAAATCCAACACCTTTTTTATACATATAAACATGCGTAACACATCGTTGAAAAGATAAAAGTTTAAATTATTTAATGATATAAAAAAGTAAAAATCGATTTTTGGTTGAATTTCGCTTACCCGGTCCCCTTAAGTGAATATTTAAATGTATTATGATTTTTTCAGCTGAACTCTATTTAATATACTAAGAGATGTTTTTAGAATATAAATACATTCATATGCGCAAAGAACTGTATTCATTGCCGTCTGTGGATGGTTATTTTTGAAAGAAAGTTTTCAGATTATATGCTTTTTTTTTTTTATTGTTTAAAGATATTTTATAAAATAGATTAGTTGAGGATGCTAAAATTCGTCTTAATAATATAATATAAAATTACATAAATGATTCATTGCATAAAAGATAATTAAACAATTAAAAAGATGCTGAAAATCGACTACTTTCGGCAAATACTTACCACCCATCATCGGGATTTAAAATTTAAACAATTACGAAAGCGATCTTAAAAACTGTTTAAATTTTAAAGATTGATTAAATAAGGAAAAATTTACAATAAAAATTGACCTGTGGGAATAATAAAGGATTCTGAGCACCGTATGCGTCACGTATACGTGACGGTCATCCCGTATGTGTTAAAGGATAAAGTTCCGTTGTAGTATTCTGGAAGTGTTGGAAAATGTTTCCTAATCTATGCTTGGGGTATGATTTCTTTTTTTTTCGCTTCTTAGCTGAGATTATTCAATTTTTATGCTTCCAGCCACCAGTTGAAATATTTTACTGTTTATATGTTTTCACTTTTATTAGACAACTGCCGAACATTCATTTTCTTTTACTGTATCGTTGAGTGATTTCCTAATGTCTTTCTTCCCTTTTGAATGCATCTTGTTCTTTTACGGAGAATAATTTAACATTGTCACTGAAAACTTCTTACAACTTTAGAAGACGAATTTGGGTTTGCTTTTTAAACTAAAAACATTTAAAAGGAAGTAGCCGTAATGTTTCCTGTTTAAATAATACAGTAAAAGTTTTCATCCTGACTCAGCGAGGTTTTCTTTGTTATTTTTATTAAGTACTTGCATGTGCCATGGAAATAAATAGAATACTTTCGGAAGTTACTCACAGTTTTTATGTTGTTGCTGTGATTTCAAAAGTAAGATTATTAAAGTTAATTTAATTCAGAATGCATTTAAAAACAATAATCAGCGTTAAAGGTATATGTTTCTACATTATGCAATCCTAAATAATCGGTCAAGTGCGAGTTTTACATATGCATAAATGGTTTCGTAGATCAATAAAGAGTTTCCACAAAGTTTAAACTTGGCAATGTGCCAAGCGCGCTTCGAAAGGAGGTCGTAAAATTACAACGTCGCCTTGGTCCTTGCCGCTGTCTATTAGATAAGTTTTTTGATTAATATCTGGGATAATTGCCGACCATTTTTTTCTAAAATCATTATCAACAATCCTTGGATGATTCCGCGTCAATAGGTAGGGGAGACCGGGGCAAGATGACGAATGTCTTAATTTTTCCGTTTACCACTAGGTGGTAGCATCAAACGGACACTACTAGTTCTCCTATGGGCCGTTCGTTAAACACTAGTATAGAGACTCTGAAATCGCCATTTTTGTGTTAGTTGTGAAGCTTTGATTGTTTACCGCTGCCACGTTATAACTATTATGCATTTGTAAATAAGCTCTGCTACAGATACAGGTAAGATATATCGTTTCTCTTTAATATTTATGAGTAACTTAGTTTAAACACTACCTATTACCATGAATAAATGTCAATTAATCGCTTTCCTTCATGGCAATGAAAACGAATATTTGCAACGAATATGCGCTTCTATTTCCTCTGGGGATAAGGGACGCATCGGAACGGGGGAGGTGTCTTTCGAAAGGGGCGACCAGAGGAAGACATTTTTGCTATTCGCTAAGCCCCTTAGCCCCCCCTCCCCCCAAAGAAAAACCCTATCGGGGTAGGTATCTCTGCTTCCAACCGTCCGATCAGTAGGAGGGAGGTACCATTCGACAGGGTTCGACCTCGGGGTCAAGACCTCCCCCCAAATAATTCAAATATTGTGACCCACCAGCAGAAGAATGGATCCAGTGCTAAGAGTGGTGGCATGAGAAATGTTCCAATTATGAAAATGGCATTTTTATTTGTGACTATTGTTAGCTGCACAACTAAACAGTTCAACATTACGTTACAATGCATTATGTTTAGTCTGATACTTTGTAAGATGTAAAAACACAGTTATCATTTGTTAAACCATGTAACATATTCAAAAGATAAAATATGTTCAATCATTTTCAGTGTTATCATCTTGCCCCAGTACTGGAGCAAGATGACGATTTGTTTCTGTTATGAAAAAATAAAATTATCCTTTATTTTTTTTATTTGAAAAATTAAATGGTAATATATTTAATACTACAAGGAATACTCTAACAGTTCATGTAAAATTAATTTTACTATACTTAAAAATGAATCAAAAAAAAACAAAAATTGTTAACATAGTCATCTTGATCTGGTCTCCCCTACCTCGAAAGCCCCTCAACTTCTCCGCTGAGCAACCGCAAAGTAAATTTTTTTGTGAACTGGAAAAATGCGATTTTCTCAAAACCAATGCGACCTAGGAAAATCGCTATAGTTTTTTTTTTTCAAATGTTTAAGTAACCTACTAATGCCTCTAACTTTTTCATAATTTTAGTTTGAGTAGATTGGTAAATAAAGGGGAGGAACATATTTTTGCTGTACATTTCGACAAGACCTCTGAAAATATAATACCTAAAATTCAAACAAATATATTTTTGAGTTCGATGTTACCAGATCATTCGAGCGATACATACTCGATATAAAAAAAATTTTCAGGTAACTTAATTAGCCCCCTAAATTTTCCTAAAAATGTTTGTGAATGTCTATTCAATGCTAATATTATAAAGAAGTAACGGTTGTTTGTCGGTTTTGTTTATTTGTTTGTAGGGGAACAATTGTTTGATAGTTTGTGGAACTACGGAATCGATTTCAAAAGTAATGGCGTCAAATTTGTGGTGATAGTCCCTGTTCCAACATAGGCTATATTTTATGTCTTTGCCACTATCCCAATAAGGGTGCAGAATGGTTGATTGAGGTTTATTAGCACACAGTCCCTTAAGGGAGATGCTGGGACAAGACCGAGTTAAGAAACGAACAGAATTATGATATAAAACGTTAGAGTTAAAAACATGTGGCTAAAAAACAATAAACAAAAAAATAAACAATTAATATAACACCAAAGTGAGAAATATAAAAAAAAACCACAATAAAATAGATGGAAAACATAATCAAATATATTTATCATTAAAATACTTAAAAGATTATAAAGCAATGATTTTCCAAAAAACATAGGGTAAAAATGTCAAAATAAAACTGCCCAAAAGCCCATTTATAGACGACATTTTTTTTTAAGGAATGCAAAATTACGTTGGATCATATTCTTCGAAAACAGTATTATCCTCATCTGCACTTGAGTCATAGGACTCTGAATCCATATCTTCTTCCATATATCTTTGAAGCTGTTTGGAATCTTTCGTATTAGTAAGCGATGGGCTAAGAATTGATTTCTTGTTTTTTCTCTTCATAGTTTTCTACTGAGAGGATATTTGAGTTGAGTATTTCCTTGTTCGTTTCTGCACACAAGATTTTTCATTTAGTTTCTGAATTTGATATGTATTAGGTTTTTTCAAAATTACGTGCATATGGAATAGAAGTTTGCTCAATCTGGCTCAATCTGATGTTCGAATAACTTTTTGGATTGACCAGCGAATTGTTCTGACTGGCTAATTTGGTATTCTATTTTAACAGGTTCTGAGGATGGTGCCTAGCGTTCTAATTTTGATGAAGCATATCCTTTAGTAGTACAACAGACATCACGGGTTTTTCTGTTTAAATCGCTGGTTGATTGTGTCATAGCTGAATTACTTGATGAAAAAAAGGATTCAGTCTGGGTACTTATGTGCTTTATGAATTTTGATTTCTGTTTATGTATATTACAGTAAGATACCCCAACAGACGGGATCCTGAATTCAACAAGTTTACTAGCTTCAGGACAGGGACGTTTTTGGCTTATTTTAATAGCAAGAATTTCTTTTCCACAGATCCAGATTGGACGAGAGTAAGAGTATGGTTTTATGGTCACCCTTACAATTTACACAGCGTTCAGAATTATTGCAAGATTTACTGTCGTGGTCAGCTTCAGCACAACTTGCACAAGTAACAGAGCCACGGCAGGTCGTGTTAGTATGGCCACAAAGCTGGTATTTAAAGAAACGGGGGGATTAGGGAATAAGGTTGAACAGGATAGCTTAAGTAGGCAGCTTTAATCCTGGTTGGTAAACTCGGACTATTGAAAGTAAGAATAATGTGCTTTGTAGGAAGTACTTAACTTTCAACGGATAGTAATACGGTGTGCATCTATGGTATTTTGATCATTTAAATTTGTTGGAATTTCATCTTTTAGGGAAAATAAAAGATCTGATTCAGATATTACACCACGGCAAGTATTTAGAGTTTGATGTGCTTTAACAGAAACAGAAAAAGTATCTATTTTATTGCAATTTGATAGAAGTTGTGACTGGCTTTCTGAAGAAACCTCTACCAGTAAATTCCCAGATTGCAATTTTTTGAGCGAGTGACCATCACCAAAAACAGACTGGAATGTTTTTGTGATAAGAAATGGTGAAGTTTTTTCGAAAGAACAATCTGAGAGACCACCAGTGCTTGTAATTACAAAAAAAAAAGAGTGAATGAGGAATTCTATACAATTTGCTGGTTCCCACGTGGAAGAGAAATAGAAGGAACTGAAGTATTTCCATCCATAATTGAAAATAGCAAACATTCAGACTCCGGCCGCACCACCCATTACCGAACGCAACAAGGGAATGCACATTCGCGCATCAGTGCTAAGCAGGGCCCATACGGTCACAAGACAATCCTAAATCAGTATCCACTCTTAACGAGATTAGTAATTGCCCGATCACTTGATCCCTTAGCCAGTGACACAAGTCAGCTGACCAGACGATTGATGCATACAGGACCTATATGCACCTTCCGTCTACCAGAAGCAAAGGTCAAAGCAGTGTCTATATTTTCCTCAACTGCCAGGATCCCCCTTTCCATGGGCACGGGTCGCCACGCACAGCAAACACGTAGGTGGTTTACGAGTCTCCATAAGTCGATATACACAGGATGATATCGGCTCATGCAGAATTATCCTCACCTCTGAAGAGGAAACCACAATGAGAGTGAAACAAAGAGGAAAGAATAGACAAGAGAAGGGAGAGGAAAAGGAAAAGAGAAAGATCGTTCATGTGCCTGGAGTTGCGAAGCCCGTAAATACTTAAAGAAGTTATCCCCTGGGTGTTAGGGGTGCAGGATAAAACAACGTTCTAAAAATGCGATATTTGTTATACTGGAGGGCCTAGAAACTCTACATTTGGTGTGGTAGTTACTTATAACATGTAAATGATCTCTAAAAACAGTTTCTAAAAAATTTTAAATTTAAAAGGAGTGAAAATGCGCCAAAAGTTTTCTAAAAGCGTTCTAAATTACGATTTCTATGGAATTGTTAAAGATAGAAATTTGAAATTTTGCACGGTAAATACTTATAATTTGTAAATGCTCTCTAATAAAAGTTTTTAAAAAATTTCAAATTTAAAAGGGTGAAATCAGCAAAAAGCGTTCTACAAATGTTCTAAATTACGATTTTTATAGAGTCTCGGGAAATACCGAAAAATTTAAAAATCAATAGTTGCAAATTGATGGTGATAGGCTCCAACATAAGCTATATTTTATACCAGTGTCATACCACGGGGGATTCCAGGAGCAGAACAATTTCAAAAATCGCGATTTTCGTGATACTGAAGTGGCTAGAAACTTAAATTTTCCATGGTTAAAATATATAATATAATAAAATTACTTATAAAATGTAAATGCTCTTTAAGAACAGTTTCAATAAAAAAAGAAATTTAAAAGGGGGAAATGAACGTAAAGCGTTCTAAAAATGTTCTAAATTATGAATTCTATGGAACTGTTAAAGACAAAAACTTGAACTTTTCGCGTGGTAGATATTTATAAGATTTAAATGAACTCTCAGAATAGTTACTGAAAATTTCGAAATTTAAAAGTGAGAAATGTGTGAAAAGCGATCTAAAAACTTTCTAATTTACGAGTTGAATATGTAATTTCCGGAAATATCAAACCGGTAACAAGAGTAATGGCGGCAAATTGATGACGACGTTCCTTACAGCAGCATAGGCTATAATTTATGTTGGTGCCTCTACCAAAATGGAAAGGGCCGTCAGGAACGAAAAACTTTCTAAAATTGCGATTTTTGTTATATTGAAGGGGTTAGAAATTTTAAATTTGACATGGTTGTTACTTATGAGATTTAAATGCTGTTAAAGTACAGTTTCTATAAAAGTAGAGTTCTAAAAGAGTGAAATGAAAGAAAAGCGTTCTAAGAATTTTCTAATTTTCGATTTCAATGAAATTGTTAAAGATAGAAACTTGAAATTTGGCGTGGTAATTACTTATAATATGTAAATGATCTCTAAAAACAATTGAAAAAAATCGAATCGAAAAGGATGAAATAAGCGAAAAGAATTCTAAAAATGTTCTTAATCAGGAATTCTATTGATTTGTTAAAGATATAAATTTAAAACTTAGCTTGGCAGATACTTATAAGATGGAAATGTAAAAAACCGTCGTTCTAAGAACAGTTTTTAAAAGATTCGAAATACAAAATGGTAAAATGAGCTAAAAGCATTCTAAAAACTTTCTAAATTATGATTTTTGTGGAATCTCGGGAAATGCCAAACCGATTTCAAAAGAAACGTTGGCAAATTGATGGTGACAGTTCCTGATCAACATAGGTTATATTTTATGTTGATGCCCCTACCAGCAGCAGTGTGTAGGAACAAAAAAGTTCTAAAATGGCGATTTTTGTGATGCTGAAGTGGCTATAAACTTGAAATCTCGCATAGTAGTTACTTCTAAGATGTAAATGCTGTCTAAGAAGAGTTTCTAAAAACTTTGAAATTTAAAAGGATAAAATGACCGAAAAAGATTCCAATTTATGATTGCTGTGCAATTGTTAGGGATAGAAACTCAAAATTTTATATTCATTACTTTTAAGTCGTAAATGGTCGCACAGTTGAAAAACAAAAAGAACATGTAAAAGGGTAAAATGCGCATAAAATGTTCTAAAAACGTTCTAAATTACGATTTCTATGGATTTGTTAAGGATATAAACTTGAAATTTAACATGGATGGTAGTTTTAAGACGTAAATGGTTGCACAAAACAATTTTAAAGTATCTATCTAATGGCTGCACAAAAGAATTTTAAAGTAGTTTTAAATCTAGTTTCTAAGAAAAATTCTTTTTCAATGCCAATTTGCCTCTAAAAGGTTAAAAAAAAAAAAGTGTTTTTTAGCATTTTTTTTCCTGAAATATGAATAGAAATTTTAGCTCACGGTTTTTTGCATGTTATTTATTATCATTTGAAGAAAATTTCAAAGCTTGTTTAATAAAAAATCGATGATGTGGCTCGAGTTGCGTGGGTGGGTGTCCTAGCGTGCGCGCCGTACACTTCCAATCGGACGAGATACGATAGATCACCAGAGTCGTTTGAAATCAATTTTCATTGAGGATTATGAAAGTAGATAATGTTGTCTGGAGTTTTAAGCCCTTTCACGTCAAAAAGTTAAAATCAACTAAGTGGCAACCATTTAAAAAAAACAAAAAAACGTGTATTTCTGACCCCTTTTTTCGCTCTTTAGCGTGCTTGTAAAAATATTTATTTTTTTATAAAAATAGATGAAAGTGATAACCAATAAATTATATCACCTTTAATTTTTGAAAAACTTAGCAAGATCGGTTTAAACCTTTATGTACTGAATTATGAATTCATAAAAATTTTATCTTCTAAAGCATTTTTCGTGAATTGTTTAAACTACATTAGAAGATTTATATAATCATTTAATAAAATTTAGAAGGATTAATTAAATTTGAATTTATAGAATTTTGAGCAATATTTACAACACCACTCAAATCTTTTATTTTACATATTTTTCTTAGTATTTTGTAGCATTAGGAAATGTCCAAATATAATGTTCTTACAATGGAAATATAGAAATATTTCCGAACTGAAAAATTCCCCCCCATCCATTCCCCCCCCTATGTCCCAAACTGTATTACAACTAATCGGTGTATTAAATGAATTTTATAACAAGTTATTTTAATGATTCTTATAAGTACATGCAGTTGATAAAGGGTTAGGGTTAGGCAGCCTAAGAGAGACTGCTCAGGGCCGGCTAGGCCTGCCCCTTAGAGCTTAACGTCTCTCCCGGTATGTTCCTCGACACGTTGGGGCTCGTTAGTGAGTACAGCCCTGTCCGGCCGTATGCAGACGGACAAACACAAAATGCTCAAGGGGCGACGCTCACCCGCTAAGGGCGTCTATGCACCACCGACCACAGAACCCAGAATTTATTTTAAAAAGAACAAAGTGGGATTACAAAAATTAGACGAATGCCTTCCCGCCAAGAAAACGCCTACTCGCGACAGAGGGCGGGAGTATGAGAACATTTAAAGTAAAAATAAAATAAAATAAATAATAATAATAATAATAATAAACATCACTGATCCTGGCCGCCGGGGTAGGAACCCCTCTCGCGAAAAGGGGCGGCAGGAAGGGAAAAGAATGGAATGCGTGGCACAAGTAAGATGGCACGAGCAAATACTCAGCGTCCATTGGAGATGTAATGCTTTGTGTGGCACAAGTAAGATGGCACGAGCAGATACTCAAGCGTCCATTGGAGATGTATCTCTTGATAGAATGGTCAGAAGCACGAGCAGAGGCTCTTGCGATCGTAGGAAACCACACATTGATGAGTAGAAGAATTTACTGGAGCCTACAAAGAGGACTGGATTCTGGTGCTGTTTGAAGATTGATATGGTGGCAGTGAGACTGGATAAGCAGAACCAGGGCTTAAGTTAAGTTTGTTAAGTATGTAAGGATATTGTGAATGTGTTTTAATTTGTTGAGTAGGAGGGTGCGGGAAAGGACGTTTTGGAGCCAGTTGACTGGCAGTATGTCTGGACGCCTCAAGTGCCAGCGTTGCGTGAGAGTACAACTGTAGTACGGGTGACTTATAGTGCCATCTTCACCGCAGACGCAAGTGGCAGTGGATCTTATTTTGAAGCGGTCCAGATATGCCATGAAAGGGCCATGTCCTGTTAAGAAGCTAGTGGTGTAGGGTGTTAAGTTATATAGTGTGAGAGAAACTTTAGGAATTAGCTTATATGTGTGCCTGCCCTTTTTTGAAGTATCCCAGTGCTCCTGCCATCGCGTCAGTATCCTTGCTCTAAGGACCCTTTTGACGTATGACTGGGGCACTGGGAGGTGTGTGTCTATTGTTTCTTTCTGTGTGGCCTTCTTCGCTAGGTTGTCTGCTAGTTCATTGCCAAAGATACCTTTGTGAGCCGAGACGTGACCTAGTGAGATACGATGTAGGAGATTCTTAAGTTTTAGTTTGATTTGCAGTACTAGAGGATGTTTTGTCCTGTGTGCCTGTATTGCCTGCAGGCCAGAGAGGCAGTCACTGTAGATGATAATACTATTGCTATAGTGGGATTCCACACACTCTAATGCGTTTAGTATTGCGAACAGCTCCGCTTGGAATACGGAGTTATTATCATCTAGCCTTGCAGACCACTGATGGACCACCACCGTGCCCTTCGTGGCGCAGAAGGCTGCGCCCACGCCAGTCTCTGTGCCTGAACCATCAGTGAAGAGTGTGGTGCTAAGGGCAGGTGTGTAGCTGTTGCGTGTTGTGTTTACTTGAAAATGTGAAGTCTCCTCAGCGGGGTGGAGCTGCCAGCTCCTGACTTTGTATTGCAATGTTGTGTTTGGAAAAAGAGAATCTATTACTGTGTCACGTTTTAGCTGTAGGATTGAGGATTTGGCGTGTTCGTATTCTAGTTGAAGTGTGATGGGTGGAATACCTGTAAGTATATGTAGTGCATCTGTGGAGATTGTGCGGTAGCCTCTTGAAATTTGTAGGAGAAAAGTGCGTTGTATTGATTTTAGTTTAGGTTGTGCTATGGATGATAAATTACCCCCCCCAGATACAGGCCCCGTAAAGTATTATTCTTTCGATTATTGTTAGGTACCAGATCTTCAGTGTTTTGTTGTCTACCCCTCCCAATTTAGAAGTTAGTCTTAATGAATTATTATGATATGCTGTCAATTTAAGTTTTAGGTCGTTAATGTGTGGGATCCAGTTAAGATTTGCGTCAATGGTTATACCTAGGAGTTTTATGAATTGTACGTGTCGAATGGAGACATTATTGATCCTCATCACTGGAGGGCGTTTTGGATCATATCTGTGTGGTTTGGTGAATACTAGTGCTTGAGACTTTTGTGGTGAGAGTGTGAGGTGCAGTAAATCCAGGAGCCGGCAGAAAATAGGAAGAGCTACGGCAAACTGTTCCTCCAGATGACGTCTGTAACGACCGGAGAAAATGAAGCTGAAATCATCGGCGAAGGCAAATAGTTTAAATCCCAGCCAATTTAGTTCTGTTAGTAGCACATTTGCTACAAGCAACCAGAGGATTGGGCCAAGGCACGAGCCCTGGGGGCAGCCCTTCTGTAATCGGTGGGTAGATGTGCCAACACCCCAGTTAATCAGGACGCTCCTCTGTGAGAGGTAGGAGCCGATGAGACCAGCTATGTTCCCCGGACAGTTGAGTGCTTGTAGTTGTAAGAGAATGTCTCGCCATTCTACGTTGTCGAATGCGCCTTGTATGTCTAGTGAAACGAGTGATGTTGCGTTGCCCTGGGCTATGCTTTCAGTACAGGCAGTCATTATGGCATGAAGTGCGAGCTCGCATGAGTGGCCCTCGCGGAACCCGGATTGTCTGGGGTGGAGAAGGTTGTTTGACTCCAAGAAGTGTGTCAACCGCATAACCAGAAGTTTTTCCAGAAGCTTTCCCAGAGTGGGAAGAAGGCAGATGGGTCTGTATGACTTGGGTTCGGAAGGAGACTTGCCTTGCTTCAGAAAGTAAACTACCTCTCCCTGCCTGAGTACTAAAGGAAAGTATCTCATGGTGAGGCAGAGGTTAGCCCAGCGAGTGAATATGTGTGGAAGTTGTTTGTGAGTGAGTTTTAGTATCCGAAAGTCAATTGAATCCGGCCCTGGGGCCTTCTTGTCATTCAATGTGTATAGTGCTGTTTTTACTTCTGCCTTTGTGAAGCGTTTGTCTTCGTGTGCTGTGAAAAGGATATCCTGGTTGTCTTGTTGGGGATAAGCCGAGGGGCCAAAGAGAGTGTGTGTCAGGAATTCCAGGTTATTTTGTCGCGAGGTTTCGTGAGTTGGTCTTTCTAGACGTATTTCATCCGGAGTGAAGAACTTGCCGGTCAGAAATTTTTGAGTGATGCCGAAAGGGTTCTCATTGTTGCTGCAGAATTTCTTCCACGCCGCCCGTCTCGCCGCCAGAATCTCACGTTTGTAAACTGCTTTAAGTCTCGTACGACGTGCTGCAAGGGTCTTTACTTCAGGGGGGATAGGATTGAGCAGGCGCAATGTTTTAATCTTGCGTCTGAGGGCTGTCAGCTGGTTCCTCCGCTTTCTAAGATCCTTGTTCCAGAATGAGAAAGTGTGTGATTTTTGGACTGTTTTCAGTCGAAAGGAAGCCTTCGCCGCAGTCTGCATGGTTTCGATTAAATTAGATGTGAAAGAGTTGAGTATGTCTTCGCTGTGCACTCCTTCGAGTTGTGCTGAAAGGGATGACTTATGACTTTTGATGACGTTGTTAAATTTGCGAAGGTTTCCGCGAGTTGTGTTGTAGCGTCTACGTTGCGTGTAGAGTGGAGAGGTCATGTAAGAAAAGTGTATGTATTTATGGTCTGAGCCACTGTGTTTGTCTGATACGGACCATTGTGATATTCGTGGTAGGGTGAAGGAATTTGTAATTGTTAGGTCAGGCCAGCCTTCTGCTATGACTCTGTCTTCTGTATCTCGTCTTTCGAAAGTGGCTTCAGAGTTGTGCATGTTTGCAAGTGCCAAGTTATGGATAATTATGTGTCCTGACAGCAAGTCACCCCGAGCGTCTTCACGCGGACATCCCCAGAGGGATGAGTTCGCGTTGAAGTCGCCACCACAGATGAAAGCCTTCCTGTTTGTGATGGTGTGTTCCCATTCCGAGAGACAAAGGCCAAAGTTTGCCGAGGGGGCTGCGTAGCAGGATCCGACGACAATCTCGCCCTCCTTCGCCGTTATGGAGAGGAAGACGCTATTGTCGCCGGTAAAGAGATGGGTACATACAAGACTCGAGCTCCTGACAACGATGTGGGCGGAGAGATTCCGAGAGGAAAACCTTCTCCAGTCCTTGCTGAAGATAGCGAGGTTTCCATCGGAGCAGTAAGCATCCTGCAGTAGAGCGATGTCAATCTCGTTCTCTTCCATGTGGTTGATTGTGCTTACACTGGCTGCTATGCAGTGATTGAGGTTTACTTGGAGAAACTTTAGACGGCCTAAAGGAAGGGGTGGGTGGGGAGAAGGTGCTGAGGATGACATTGTATTGTGTATGTTATAAAAAGTTTAATTTTGCGTTCTGATCTCGCATAGTTTGATAAAAGTCATTTTTACGTAAAATGCGTTCATAGTGCTCCAAAATAGGGTAAGCCTACAAACGCGTTGCGCTAAAGCACTAAATAACTACGAAAGAACTTTGAATTCGGCCAAATGGTATTACACTACTCGTAATCTACAGACTATAGGTAATAGAAAAATGTCAACAAAAAAAATCGATTTTTTTTTTAACTGAAAAAAAAAAAGCAAATTCACCCTGAAGTTCCTTCATATTGTATCGATTCCCTTTTCCATCCATTCTGTTCTTTGATGGTGAATAATATAACGTTGTCATCGAAAGTTACTTACATTTCTGGAAGATGAATTTGCTTTCAGCGCATTTTGCTTTTTTAAACTACAAGCATTTAAAACAAAGTAGCCCTAAAATTCCTCTTACGTCAAAATGAATTTTTCCATGCTTACTTTAGCATGGTTTTTCTCTTTCTTTTCCATTTCCTAAGTACTTACAACTGTCTGAGAAATGAATAGACTGTTTTCGGAAACCACAGCTGTTCTTTTATTCTTTTTTTTTTTACCTTTAAAAATGAGAATAGAAGCATAATAAATAGGTTAAGTAAATGCAAAGCTTTTGAACGCAGGCATTAAAAAATAATAAACAGTTATATCCGTGATATGGACAAAATTAAATCATAATTTCGGTGCAATTTAACAGTCAAAATCCTGATTTTACCGAGTTAATTTTATTTCCAATTCTAGAATATTTGACAGAATTTTATTATTAAAATATAAATTCGGCATATTTAGTAAATAAAATAAAACAAATAAACAATAGATCGAAATTGTTTGCGTAACTCTTATTTCAAAACAGAAATTTTCATGATGATCTTTATCTTGTTGGTATACAGAAATTTTTTTATTTTCAAAATGAAATAAAATATTTTCTCTGTGATTTTTTTACATTATCATAGTTATGATGTAGAGTCATATATTGGTAATTTAAATGTTCAAAACCAAGTTTGTTCCTAAATTACATTCCGTTAATTTATTTGTGCTCTCATAAACCTTAAACTCTATTCATTTACTGTCTAATATAACTTTATTTTTATCTCATTTAAAAAGCTCTCTTTCATAATAATATTATTTCCGGTCAAAAATAAATCTTTATTTAACTAATGTACTTTCCTTGGTGATTTAACTGGACCTTGCATTTCGTTAATCTTCGCATAATGCCTTTGATAGAAATTTAACATCTGTCAGTTGAGATAATCAAAATGATAATATGTTGAAAGATTTAACGCATTTTTCATTTAATCATTATGAAACATTTTTCATCCCGTTAGATTTTTAAATTTTGTATGTAGGAAGGCTAAAGGATTTTTGAGTTACCGTATTTTCTTGTTTCGACAAGACATTCTCTCGGAGACTTGGCTACTGGATCTTCAACGCTAAGGGTGTAAAAATTTTGTTTCCGCGTTAGGGGGATTTCCTGCCCTTTTTCTCTAGCTATCGTAATAAGCTATTGTCCGTGGAAGAGGTCTTTTTGCCTTTTTGTGTTGAATTCAGCATTTCGGGATGAGAGCTTTTGGGTTTTACGAATGACGCTATGCAATATTACTAAATCCGGCCTTAAACATCTATTCAGATCTCTGCAACATTTTACGAAGTAGAGAAATATAACTCTACAAAACGTTCTGACAATAGTAATCAGAAAAACAAAGAATGTTTTGAACATCGCTATTTACATTTTTTTATTTAACTCATCTTGAATTTTGCATGTAAAAATGAAATTTTATAATCGAATTTTCACTCGATTCCTGTTAGGCTATAATTTTAAAAATTATGCACCCACACCGACAAGATGTGTTTCCGATGGCAATACAACATTTTAATATTTTTAGAGCATAGTTATATTTTGATAAATTAATTTTAAAGCATTTTTCTTTTGCCCAAACAGAGGTGATAAATCGCCAAATAATCTTTAAAGTTGCAACTGTTTACAAATTACAGAAACAATGTAGTTAATTAGGCGCCAAACCACTCTCGCCGAAACGGACCAACTGACTGTCAAACTACAACAACGAAATGTTTTAAACACTGAAAGGTAAAAAATATAAAGAAAACATAAACAGTGTAATATATATCTACCCTATATATATAAAATCCTAATGAAACGAATTTATGAAAAGATTTTATGAAACGACTTTATGAAACGATTTTATGAAACGACTGATCAAATGACGGATTACGTTTCATGGCTACTTCTCTTAACATATTGAATATTATGCGGTGAAATTAACACCAAAAATCCGTATTGATCCGCAGATCTCAAAACTGACGTTAGAATTTCAAAATTTGAATTAGTTTTCGAAATATTATTATTTTTTTATTTGAATTTAATTATTCTAATGATGGCAACCAAATTACTCCATTTTTATGAAAAAAGGGAGAAAGCGGATAACGATAGGGATTATTAGATTTCTTCTTTTTCGCCATTTTCAAATTAAAATTGAAATTATCTTTTATTTCAATCGGTAGTGAAGACAATATTGCGATTAAATTATGTTTTTCAGGAAAATTTGAAAAAATAATTCATTAGATAATAATAATAATAATAATAATAAATAATAATTTAATAATTTAGTTTAATTAAATTTTCATCATTTCAAGAGATAGTTTTTGCATATTTTAGAAAGGTTATTATTTCAAAATGTTGCCAATCTTAGAAAAGGGCAATTAATAATATTTAAAATTTATTTACACGTGACTGTTTAATACAGAAAAACTTCAGAATTAAATGATTACATGTTAAAAGCAGGAAAATATTGAAAATTACGTCATAAAAATTATTTTTGTATTTACTATGACTATTAAAAGAGAGAGAGAACTTTAAAATAATAAATTCATTAATAGGCATTAAAAGCAGTAAATGCGGGAAATTACGTCATATTTAAAACGGCCAAGTAGTAATTCTGCCAAGCAGTTTAAATTAAAAAATACATTTACGAGACTTTTAGATATTTCGAGATGCATTTTTTTTAACGTTTGTCGTCAATTCTAAGGCAGCGTACAATAATACTTCCTTTCTAACAACAAAACTATTTTCACATGAATATTAAAAAGTGAGAGAAAACTTTAAAATGATGAATTCATTAATATTCGTTAAAAGCAGCAAATGGGAGTAATTACGTCGTATTTAAAATGGACAAATGGCAATACTGACGAACAGTTAAAAAATAAAAATATATCTATGCGAGACTTATGCGAGATACTCTTTTGTGTGTGTGTGTGTGTTGGTGTGTGTGTGTGTGTGTGTGTGTGTTCCCATAACAACAAGATTAATTAAATTTCAATAAAAATAATCACGAATTTTTACAAGTTCATGGAGGTTACACATTTTTAAATTAAATAATGTATGTACTCGTGAATATTAAAAGAGAAAAAAAAACGTAAAAATACAAAATTATTGTTTGGCAAATGCATTGAGTAGTGGAAATTACATCATATTATAAAGTGATGCATTTAAAACGATTTTCATTTCGGAGAACTTTAATGTGACGTCACATGGTGTAAAAGAAATGCGGCTAGCAAATTTATTTGTATATTACATCACTTGATGCAGCATAAATACAATTAAATATATTTGCAAAATACTTTAAATTAAAATTCGATAAATGCATATTAGAAAATTCGGATATTCTTATTAATTAATATAAACAATATGCAATGTAAAAAAAAAAAAAAAAAAAAAAAAAAAAACATAAAACTCTGCATGGTGGTGTTAGAGGTCTGCACGGGCCGGAATTTCCAGGCCCGGGCCCGGCCCGGCCCGAAGGAAAGCTATTTTGGCCCGGCCCGACCCGGTGTAAAAATTGAAAGTTCGGCCCGAGCCCGGCCCGGCCCGTTTAAATTTTTACCGTTCTCGGCCCGGCCCGGCCCGGCCCGGCCCGTACAAAAATCTGTGAAAACAGGCCCGGCCCGGCCCGACTCAATTTCTACAAAAAATTCCGTTTTTTCTCGACATACAATTAAGATTCTTTTAATGAATACTGCATGCATATTTATGGGAACATTTTACAGTATATTTTAAATTACTATGTGTTCGCAAAATAGAAAACACACAATAGTAAACATTAACGATTACTTACAGTGTTTTAGTCAACGTCTCTACAGACGTTTCAAAATTTAAATAAGGGTTTATTAAAAGATTATTTTAGTTTAGAATAAAGGGTTTAAAAACATGATAACTTTTGAAGCTTATAATAAAAAGTAGATTTGTGAAAATATTTCTGCCATTTTTAAGCCTTTTCTCAAATCCAAAGGAGCTACATTTTGATACATTTATGAATTCATTTCTTTTCGGAAACGCATGAGATTGGCAGGTATTCTTATTCAGAAACCATGTAAATGCCGTTTTTTTCTTAGATAAAAGTAATATATCTTTCAGAAAATACTGCCAAAGTTAGCGTTTTGAATCGAATTTCCGGAAGCGATAGCACAGGAAAGGAGAAAAACGTACAGTCACGTGACAAGAGTCTCTGTTATCTCTGTACGTAATTTATCAAAAATAGAAACACTATTCGATTCCAAATGCCTTCAATACTCAGGCCTGTCAATTTTATGCCTTTATAGTTAAAAATGAGTCAGAAAATGTGTCTGAAAGTTTCGCATTGTTGAGAAGTAAATATGAGAACCACCGTAAGGTACATTTCCAAAGATACTGTTAACAGAAGTTCATTATTGCTATTAATACTTTTACAAAACATAATGCCTGTCCTACACATCCTGAGAACGATTAAGACCAGTTCCGTCCCGGCACAAGTCTGCCGATAAAATTAAACCCGGGATGAGGCATCATGTAACTGTACGATGCCGATCTCTACGATGGACATGTTACATTTCTGTATTGATGTTGTTAAACTCGCATCGGCTCGTAACGCACATTTATACTTCTCGAAAAAGTTATATTCATTGTAAATAGCCTCGTATTTTATCTGCTTCTCTCAAATTCTTATATCGGGCCGATAGGACGAATTAATTTTTTTTATCGGCCCGGCCCAGCCCGGCCCTGCAGGCCCGTTCAATTTTTTTGCCAGTCCGACCCGGCCCGGCCAGTTGAAAAAATTGCCCTAATTCTGCCGGCCCGGCCCGGCCCGTTTGAAAATTCTCCTCCATTCCGCCGGCCCGGCCCGGCCCGCGGGCCGGTCCGGGTACGGGCCTCGGGCCAAGCCCGGGCCCGTGCAGACCTCTAGGTGGTGTATCAAAATAGAGAAAAGAAATCATGAATGAGCTATACCTGTTCCTGAAAATATTCAAAACATATAAGTGCAAACACAATGGTTTTCAATACCGTGATTCTTGATAGCTATTCCCGAGCAGACGGAGTTTTTTAACCTCGAACCTAAAGGAAGAATATTGTCCATAGCGTCTTTATAAAAGTCAGAAAGATAGCGACATTTTTTAATGTAGCATTTTATGCAAGCTGATTTTCAAATGTGTAATTGATCTTACTTATCAACCCCACAGTCGTCAGTTGTTACGACAACGATGGATGAGGCATGGTAACAGAAAAATGCCCCATTCAAATGGAGAAGCATGTCAAAATGATGATTACAGAAGATAACCGCCGCTAGAGTGATAATATCAGTCAATCTTCCATAACCTAATAATATTTTTTAAACAGGGCACATTACCATATTTTCAGAGGCTGCGAAGTCTAAACGAGGGTTGGCGGGCGTTGCTCGCAGGGGACTGAACCCCCTGGTATATATAGTCGGACCTCGTTATCCCGACACCCGGTTTTCACGTCACTCCGCTTATCACGTCAGTTTTTCAAAGTCCCGATTTTCTGTATATGATTTTAATGTAAATAAACTCCGGATTTTACGTCGTTGAATAATTTTCAGCTCCGGATATCCCGAAGGTTTGGAAAAATTGCCCATTTTTCATAATCCATCTTATAAGCACGGAAATTGAAATTAAGAGTTAAAAAGAATAAATGTCTTATCCAAACTTTTCACCAAAGTGTCTAAAATACCCATTGAGATAAAAAAAGAAATAAATAAACCCACATACAATAAATGACCCACTTAAGCTCTAGATAGACGCATCAGTCTACTCGTGGTTCTTTTTATTCTGGTCAGTCGGCACTTTCTTGTGGTTACACGATGTTTTTCATCCAACTAAAACCGAAGCATTGCATTGCATGGAAACGATCAGAAATTATCTAACATTCATTTCTGAAACAATGAATATTGATTACAATTCATTGCATAATATTGAAAAAAAGAATTGTAGGAAGCACACCTAGGGATAACCAAACCTTAATTCACCAATATTTCATGTAACAATAAAAAAACCAGTCATCATAAATCTGATTTTTATTCTTTTCAATTTTGTTTTTGTGTTTATTTCGTTTAATAATAATGTTTTATTGCTTGAAACTGCAAGAACAGTTATGAATTAAAAATTGTCTTAGTAGGGTTTGAAATGTTTTCCAGCTCGATTTTTGTGCCAAGTTTGATATTTTTTTTTTTATTTTGTAGCTTTTGACATGTAGATTCCAAATATCTTAGATGCCATTTTTTTCTTACACATTTTTGAGGTGATTTTCAAGATGGCGTCCAAGATGGCTGCCATTTACTGACTTTTTTAATATTTGTGGGATATTATTGACCAGTATATCAAATTATATGTTTTTGGGGTCAAGAAATGCAAATCTGCAATCAAAATATGCATAATTTGTGTTACTTAATGTTTATTTATAAATTTACTACAAAATTACTAATATACTAGAGGCATAGATTTCCACATGACTATCGTTTTGGCATGCTACGACTTTCTCTTTGAAACACTGCCACATTCTACAGAGATGATTTCCCTGTAAGAAAAATGCAACTCACTATATGAGAAATTGCACAATTGAGAAGTTTAAGACACAACTGTGTTTGAAGCGATCAAAGTTGTAGTCGAAAAAAATTGTCTTCCACATATTACACAATGCAGAGGTGATATGGCAAAATTCTTACCAATTTGGATCTTTGCTACGTTTCATCCGTGCCACTCGTCAAGGAGTTTGGGCATTGCATCTCGCGTCATTATAGAAACAAATCAAGTATTATTTTGCTCATGACTTATTTCATTATGCCAGACTCATTCCAGTATACATAGCACAGATGAAGGACCTTAAAACAACGTATCCAGTAGTATGGAATGCTCTTGAATCTGGTTGTTTTGCAGTATTCAAATTCAATGTGCCGTTTACGAAGCTATTTTCAGACCCGAACTTGGAACAAAAAATCAAAGAAATGAAGAACATTGGTGGAGTTATTCGTTTAACTCAGAATGAAAATGCCAGAATGAAAGGTATTTCTTGTGTGCACCAGAAGTATGACGCATTGTTTCAAGTTTCTTTTAAAAGTACTGTCCAAATAAAGTATCTAAGCAGCCCAGGAAACACTATCAACTTCAGACTTCCATGTCGCTAAGAATTTTTCAGAATGCAGCCATCGTCAAGGAGAGTATTCGGGATAATTGTAGAGGAATCTCTTTCCATGATAATACCACACTAATGAATAATGCATCCTCTATGAAAGTTCCAGAATCTGCGGAGGATGATATTTTGAATTGTGACCAAAAAGGCCAGTTGGAATTCGAAGAATTTGTAAGAGATAGACTAATTCGAGATGATGGGCAACTTTTTGCTCGTTTTCTTGTTGTTATGGAATCAAGACCTCAAATGTCTACAAACCTAAAAGATGCAATTGGAAACTACGAGTTTTCTGTAATACCAAATCATTATTTTCTCCTGATGGATATCTTCATATTCCATCTGACAAAAGTTGATTTATTGCAGAAATAGAGCAATATAATCGATAGCCCATACTTAATCATTAGAATCCTCGACTACTTCTCTGATAGAAAAAGTTTGTATTATAGATGAAATGCAATCGTACAATCAGTAAAAAAGACACCTGCCATGAAAACGTGTAAAGACTTCGCAAATGCTTTTACTGGGATCATTATGAAAATGACAAGCGGATACACTGAAGGGAGAATAATATTTGACCAGTACCTTGAGCAATCATTGAAGGAGCAAACTCGTAAGAAAAGATTGGGGGCGACAGAACCTATTAGATTTGCTATTACAAACAGTACCAATATAACGTTGGTTTCATTAAAGACGTTTCTTTCACATAATGAAACAAAATCACAGCAGACTACGTATTTCGGGAATAAATTACTACAGATTTTTGCTGCTAGTGAGAAGAAAATTGTTGTCGTTTTTGGCAGTAAAGCACCCCGTGAATGTTTTCGATTCAGAATTACACATGAATCATACACATGAAGGAGCAGACACCATTATACCTCTTCATGTACTTGATATAGTGAACCATCATGATAATTATGATATCGATGTATTTTCGAAAGATACTGACATTTTCATATCGCTGATCGACTTGGTTTTAAGTCATCTAGTAAGCAGTGAAATCAAGTTTGTTACTGCTCGAGGCAACAAACACAGAAAAATTAATATTAATGAAAGGTGTCGAGCAATAGATGCTCATAAAAGCAAAGGTTTACTAGGGTTTACTTTCATATACTGATTGAGACTATAGAGGAAAATTTGAACTTAAGGAACCTAATGTTGATCCATTATCTAAACTGTCGTTGTTTGAAAAATTCACCAACTTGGCTTATTTAAAAATTACTATTTTCAGAGGAGGGGGATTAGGATTTCAGAGTTGAGATGGCACCTTTTCAGAACTAAAAGTTTCGAGAGGGAGAAATTAACACCAACCCTTGGAGCACTGAAGCCACATCTTCTAAGATCCAACTTAATTTGCACCATTGGAAAGGGCTACAGAAATCCTCTACCTACAATACCCCCAATTATTGACAATTGTTGGGGGAAAATGGCGAAGGGGTAATTTCTCCAGTCAAATGCCTGGAGTTATCTGTGCCCAAAGGAGTTATTGAACTTGTGAAATGTGAGTATAAGAGAACATGTACAGTTGGGAAATGTTCTTGCTTAAAGAATTCTCTGGTTTGTACTGCCCTTTGCAAATGCAGTGACTGCAACAATACAAAGGATTATCAATATCATCACAGCGATAGCAGTGATTCAGAAGAGGATACATAACATCCCAGTACTGTATATACATATAAATGCTGTTTTTAATAATTTTGTTCAATATTTTCAATAATTTATGTTATTTCATCTAAATACTTTGGTTGTGTATAACTGGTTAATAAAACGCTAGTATATCTAATGTCTTTCATATTTTTGTGCTTTATTTGCATCTTATCACTTAAAACACTTGAAAAACTCAATTTACTCCTAATTTTATTATATATTTGTATTTCTTGACCCTGAAAACATATAATTTGACATACTGGTCAATAATATGCCTCAAATATTAAAGAAGTCAGCAAATGGCAGCCATCTTGGACGCCATCTTGAAAATCACCCCCAAAAATGTGTATAAAAAATGGCACCTAAGATATTTGGAATCTACATATCAAAACTTTCAGAATACAACAAAAATATCAAACTTGGCACGTCAATCGAGTTGGAGTCACATTTTACGACATTTCAAACCCTACTACAATTAAAAATACAGCTTTTTATAAATAAATTTTTCTCCAACTCCGGTTACCGCGACACTCCGCTTATGACGACCCTTTTTTCTGGTCGTTATAGTGTCGGGATAACGAGGTTCGACTGTATATATTGTTTAAAATACTCTTTGATCGTTTAGTACTTTAATATTAATTAAATTAGTGTCATATGTTGAGAAAATAATTTACAAATTTTGTTTACTTAGCTTAAGTACTGATTTTTCCCCTGTCACCATATCTTAAAGAAGAAACAGAGCAAAAAGTATAGTTTTTTTTAATAAATTCATTAGGTGTTTCCTTTTTTTTTTTTTACTTTTGTTTTGACAAAATAATTTACATTTAATTAATTATAATTTACTTTGTTATAATTTACTTTGAATTTAAAATTTTTTAATTTAAAAATTGCTTCTATCAAATATGCTGAACGTCAAACTTTGGCAAAGTTTGTTTAGGATATTGATCTTGGAACCCTTTATTTTAAGAACACTTGTAGAATTCTTATTACACTAATTTAATAAAGGCTTTAAAGCATCGATCTCATAAGTGTGCTCTTCATAAAATTATCGGCCTTATATGATATAACATTTTTCCAATAATGAAAATATGTAACGACTAACGAGTTTTAATTATTCTTAAATTAATTATCTCGAGTATCCAATTTTATTAAAGAAAATTTTAAAACACCAGCAAAGTGTTGCATTCAGGAAAATCCAGCAGAAGCATAGAAAATGAGTAGTTGGCTTCACTACGTTTAATATTATTATAGAATTACCTGTCATTGCACATAACAAATTAATTCTATTTGACAGCTATTTAAAATTAATGATGGTGGCACGCTTGACCTAAAAGCTATGTTTCCTCTATTAATTAATTTTGATTTTAATTTATGTCAAAATTAGGCTGACCAGGATTTTTTTAAGAATAAACAGAGACACGGGGATTGGAGGTGATCTGAGTGAAGGAATACATTGATATACACAAATATCAAATGAGGACTACAAATAGAACACGTTGTAAGTACCAAAAAATCGAAAATCGTTTTTTAACGGAAAAATGTCTTAAGAGGGCTGGTCACTCAGCTTCGGAATTATCCTCCGTAATGTTAAGTCTATGGATTTTTGATGCATTCGTATATTTAAAATATCTTCTCCTGAAATTCATATTTTAGCCCACGGGACGGTATGCTATTTCTTTCTTCTGCTTATTTTGTCTCCAAAAAATAACGTTACCTGACAGAAGGCAGGAATAAACAAAGCAGATCTATCATTGTGCGATTAATGCTCTATAGCAATTTTTTTAATTTCTAAGCATCGCACATTTTCAATTTTTATACCGTCGTATTGGGGAAAAAAATGTACTTTTAAATGCAATTTGTTTGTAAACTGTATCTCCATTTATTTTTGAAATATTATTTTTTTTGTAGTTTTTAGCACCATTTGTTTAATTTTGGCAACTCAAGTACTCCATTTATACAGAAAGTAAAGAAAAAATAGTTGAAAAATAGTAATTATATCCTTTTGTTGCCATTTTCTCATAACAACCGAAAGAAAATGTAATTAAAATACGTGCTTTTTGAAAAATATAAACGAATTATTTCTGTTAAAGCATGGAGCTATTATAAACTATATTTAATTTTAAGTATCTGTAGACGATTTCAGTGTGACGTCAGTCATGACGTTTCGGTTGGAAACTGACTCCAAACAACCGGTAGCTACGCGTCATTTCTTTTTAAATATAAATTGTGGAAAATGTTACCAGTACATATCAAGTATTAAAACACTTACATGTGAGATATAGAAATAAGATATAGCTGCAACACACAAACAAAATAGAAAATACAACATAGCAACCTTTTGTTTCAAGTCAGTTTCCAACCAAAACGTCCTAACTGAAATCGTCTATATTAATGTTACAAACAAATGAATGCCTATGAATCATTAGATAGCCGGGGTTTTTTTTGTCGAGTTTCTTTAATGACGGCTTCTTTTTGCTGCATTTGTGTATTATTTTGCGATAGTGACATCCTTATACATGCTTTACTGTAGATGTTTAAGAGTGGATCGTAAATGTGGAATTCTTAAGCGGATGCGAATGACGTCATTTTACATAAAATAAAAGTGTGTGCTTTAAGTCTTAAAATTGAAATAGGTTTTGTACTATTTATATATACATACATATTTTTTTTATCGGGGGCGACACTAAATTCTGAAAAAGCAGAATTCCTGTTTCTAGTTGTTTAAGTTTAAATTCATTAAATACTATCTACACGCATTCTAAAAACCAATTAACAAGCAATTTTCAGGTGCATTAAAATCGTTTGCTTTTGGCGAGGAAAAGCACTGCTCTCCAAATCGCCTGACGCTTTCGTCTTTTCGCGCCAAATACTTGAAAGTAGTTTTTTTTTTGTTTTGTTTTTTTTGTTTTAGAGACTTTCTACTGTAATTCCGCCTCTAAATTTGACTGATACTTTATTACATACATAAATAGTTTAATCATGAGGATATTTTTTTTTTTTTTCAAAATATTCTGAGTATGCCCAGTAAGGAAACTTTCCTTGTTAATTTTTACTTTTTGACGCCTAAATTTTATTTAACATCTTTTTTCTGTGTACTCTTCTTAAAGGATGTCTCTTTCTAGGTGCGTTCGTAATTATATAAATACGTAGCACCTATAGTCGTCGTTCAGTCCGTCTGTCTGTCTGTCTATCTGCCCGCATATAACAGAGCAAAAACTACCCAACCGAATGGTCTGAAATTTTAAACATATTATTGTTGCAAAAGTTTGTAGAGCCATTTCAAATTTCATGAAAATCATACGTATAGTTTAATTACAGGGACAGTCAAAAGTTTTCCGTTACATTACGGCCAATGGGAAAAAATTACTGCAAGTGCATCTTGATGATGTTACAACCTTCCGAATGGTCTGAAATTTTAAATGTATAATTGTTGAAAAATACTGTCGACTCATTACAAGTTTTATGAAAATCGGATGTATAGTTTAATGACAGAGACAGTCAAAAGTTTTCTGTTACATTAAGGCCAATGTGAAAAAATGATTTCAAGTGCATTTTAATGATGTTACAGCCTTTCGGACAGAATGAAATGGATATGTAATTATGAAGTGCACTAAAATATACATTCAGTACAATATGCGATGCAAAAAATTATTATAAAACTAGTTATAGTACGAACGCACCTCATTTGCCACGTTTGACGAGCAATTTCCAACTTATTTTCTTAGTTTTCAAAATATTTCTAAGGTCTATGCTGAATTTAATATTTTATGTGTTAAAGGCGTGCGAACTGTGTGTAAGATTTTAACATTTCTTATAAAATTAAGCCTATACTTTAGAAATATTTTGAGAACTAAGAAAAAAAGAGGCATCTTTTAGGAAGTGTACAAAAAAAATAGAAGTTAAAAATATTAATTTCCCGAGGAGATATTTTAAATAGACGAATGCAGCCAATGCCCGTACACATTACATTAGTGAGGGGAAATCGGAAGCTGAGTGACCAGCCCCCTTAATTGCAAAGCTTAACAAACAGGAGAACGCGTAAAGTGACAATCCTAGTTGTAATGGTTTAAAAACGAGTAGAAAGATGTTACTGGTTGAATGTGCATTCGACCGTCGTATACCATTGGTTTTTTTCATTGTAGGTTCATTGTAGGTCATTGGTAGGTTTACCATTGTGTTTTCCTGCACCCAGAAATATTAAAAAACGGAGGATTAGGAGCAGGAAAACACAGCGGTAAACCTACGAGTCAACCGCTAAAATCGGATGTTTAGGTGTTTTCCATCAAGATAGGACTTGGCAGACCGATTGTGTTTTAATATGGGAATCGAATTTTAACTAGTTCTGGAATTTCAGCCGTGAACTCGATGAGGTGATTCTCTATGATGCGGCCTCCCGGTCTAAAAGGATGCAGGATTTTGTCCCCGATGCAAACAAAAATGACGAAGTAATAAATTATCACAAAAGATGCAATCCAAAGCCAGAAGGTCAAAAGCGCTCACATCAAATTCGCCTTATAAAATTAAACATTATCCAAAAAAAAAAAAAAAAGTACTAGAGAACAGGAATTCTGCTTTTTCAGAATTTAGTGTCGCCCCCGGCATTTCCATTACTTCATTTTCTTCTGGTGGACTGGTGGGAAAAAAATTATGGCCATTTCTTTTTTCCCGTTCTGACCAGAAAATCAGAGTTCTAACTTTTTACGACTGCTCTTTCATCTTCACCTAACGCTTCATTTATGATGACTGTTTCATAATAATAGAAGCCACCAGTCCATCAGAAGAAAATAACTCGGTTAAGCGGGACTCGGATAATCGGGACTCTACTTCAAAACATATTTCAATTTTAAGACTTAAAGCACACGCTTTTATTTTACGTAAAATGAAGTCATTTGCATTAATATAGATTCTTAAAATTAAATATAGTTTATAATAGTTTCATGTTTTATCATGAATCATTCATTTATATTTTTCTCAAAATAGTACATATTTTAATTTTTTTTTTTTCAATTTTTATGAGAAAATGACAACCAAAAGATATAATTGCTATTTTTCAACATTTTTTTCTTGACTTTCTACAGAAATGGAGAACTTGAGTTGCCAAAATGAAACAAATGTCACTAAAAACTACAAAAAAAAATAATATTTCAAAAACACACGGAGATGCAATTTTCAAACAAATTGCATTAAAAAGTTTTTTTTTTTTCCAATACGACGGTATAAACATTGAAAATGTGCGATGCTTAGAAGTTTTAAAAAATGCTGTAGAGTATTGAATCGCACAACGAAACATCGGTTTTTGTTTTACGGCTAGCGTACACAAGGTAACGTTATTTATTGAAGACAAAATAAGCTGGGAGAAAGAAATAGCATTCCGGGGACTAATAAAAAATGCAATTTAACAAATTACAACGACCATTTGGAAAATGATTTTTTCGAAGACTAAAATTTAAGACATAAAAAAATCGCACGGAGTTGATCATACATTACGTACGCCGCGAGTAGTAAGCACCCCACTTTGGCGGAGAAGAGGGGAGGCAGCGAAGGGGGGGAGGCGGACTTCGGTCAGGAAAGCTGACTGCTCTGCGGTCGGTCACTGGGAGCGGGGAAAGGGGATGGTCGAAGAGGGGGAGGAAGCGAAGGGGGAGGCGCCTTCGGTCTGGAAAACTGACTGCTCTGCGGTCGGTCACTGGGAGCGGGGAAAGGGTATAGTCGGAAGATGGGGAGCAAGCAAGGAGGGGAAGCGAACTTCGGTCATGAAGGCTGACTGCTCTGTGGTCGGTAAGACTCCTATAATAGGAGTTCTAGTGGTCGGTCACTGGGAGCGGGGAAGGGGGGGATAGTCGGAAGATGGGGAGCAAGCAAGCAGGGAAAGTGAACTTCGGTGAGGAAGGGTGGATGCTCCGGCCGGTCACTGGAAGCGGGAAAGGGGGATGTTTAGGGGGGAATATTCAAGTTTTAACAGGAATTTTATGTTTATACATGTAAAAAATAATATCAAGGATTTGATTATTATTTTTTTATATATTTCTTTTCTTTTTTTTTTTTTTTGGCCTTTTCACTACTTTAACATTACGCTTTTGAAAGCGCAAGAATACATTTTTTTTTGAACCAATAACATTTAAGTATACTGTTCCTTAGGGGGTAGTTGAATTTCTTCAGTTATTTTCGTTCTGTAAGGTATCAGTTAGTCATTTCGATTACGTTCTTCAACTAGTGCATTTTTATCATCTCTTTTTCGAGATTTTATTTTCCTGTTTGATTTTTTACTATGGAAGACGGTTTTGACGTTTCAATTAAAGAAAATGTATTGGAATTTCCTGATGAAACATTTGAGAAACTAGAAAATGAAATAGCATACTTACCAACCGAACAAACTAAAGTTGGTGTTAATGATAAAAAATATGCGATTTCTAGAAATATTGTGGCATTTGGAGAATTAGGCTTACGCTATTCATTTCAAGGACTTACTATAAATTGCTACGCATGGTCCCCTTTGCTTCTTGAAATTAAAAAAACTGTGGAAACTTTAACGGGTGTCGATTTCAATTTTGTGCTCATTGATCGTTATGAAGATGGAAATGCCTGCACAGGACAGCACAAAGATGATGACTTAGAAAAAAATCATCCTATATGTTCTTTAAGCCTTGGTGAAACTCGTACCATTGTATTCAAGAGACCTAATTTTAAGGAAAAAAGAATAGAACTGAAGTCCAATACTTTATTAGTTATGTCATCAGCCCCGAACAGTGTCTGGAGTCATGGGATACCACGCCAGAAGAAAAAAACTGGCGTATGCATTAATTTGACATTTCAGAAGATGGACATATCTTCCGATGATAAAAAGCGAAAATCCCAAGAAGATGCTCCATTTGAACGAAAATCCAAAAGAATTCAGAAAGATGCATCTAAAGTAAGCTCATTTTTCTTCTTTTAACGTCTTATATTTTATTATTACTAATTTTTAAATTAATATTTCTGTTATTTTTTATTATTTTTGTTATTATATTTTTTAAATACTAATTTTTCTTTCTTGCTTTTTTTTTTCTTTTACAGGTCCTAGTTTTTACGGACGGAGAATTTCCCGAAGGAATGTTCCACATTGGTGACTCTGTTTTCGTCTATCCCAGTATTTTTAGAGGAGACGTTCTAGTGCACATTAGACGGTTTCAAAAGTATGGAAACAAATTCTACCCAACAAAAGAAGGAGTTACACTTCTACCTACATGGATTGATTCTCTTATGCAACGTGGTAAAGTTCCAGAGAAATCTCGAGGTTTGTGTCTTGGAAATAGCTTATTTCCGGTAGATATTAAGATTGAGAGCTCCGATTTTGAAAACATTACATTTTCTAAAATTAATACGACGCAGACAAGTGAATCTTTACAGAAAACCATATCTATAACTTCTTCTCAGTGGAGAAAAATGTTAGAAATATACGACGACATTGCTGCTGTTATTTTAGATCGTATTTTTGGATCTATGGACTTTTTAACTGCCTACATGTCTTTTGAGGATAGAGATATTGAAGAATGTTTACCAGATTCTTTAGACGCCAGCCTTGGCAAAGAATGCCTTTTAGAGTATCTTAAACACTCACTCTCTGACTGCATTAAAGAAAATGGATGTTTGAAAGATCCTCAGTCATTAGCAGAAGAATTATGGGGTAACAGAATTCAAACATTTAACTCAGTAGCATTGCATGTTAAAGTAAGTGAAATAGCTGACACGTTTTATTCTAGAATATGGGAATACAAAGACTTTTTGTCATTATCAAGACCGGCAAATTACATTACTAGAACATTTTTAATGAACATTCAATTGCAAGATGTACTGAAAGAAGTTAGAAATACACTCTGTCCACCAAATGCATTTGAATTTTTTGAAGATTTTGAATAATACTTTTATAGTTAAATCTCTGAAATAAATTTCTTTTAATTAATTTTTTCATTTTGTTTGTCTTTATTTTGAGCGACTTTACATGTTCTTTCAGGTAAAAAAAAGGGGGGGTACGAACATCTTGTGGGATAGATTCCCCCTCACAGGTGCGTATCGTTGTTGGAACATGCAGCGTTCAGGTTCTCACAAAATATTTCGGTGCGGTAGGGTGGGGGATTTTTGAATGGGTAAGATATGTTACCCTGTGAGCTTTTAGCATCTCCTTCAAGGTTTCTAGGAGCGCACTGATTGGATATACATTTTTAATGATACGATGATCACGAATTTTTTTTTAGAATATTCCACCTTTATTTCACTTTTACTTAGTGGAGTGGTATCAGTTACAAGTGAGACTTCTATCCAGCAAGTATCTCAGTGAATCGAAAATCATGAAGCGTTCCCTAACTTTAGAAGATTTTTTTGAGAAAGATGAGTCTGAAGTAAGAATTTTAATTATTTATCTTCTTATTTTTTTTTTTTTTTAACTATTACATTTTTTTTTCTTCTCAAAATGTGCGTTATTTATATATTTAATGCGTATGAAATTTACGAAATATTTTTGTATTTTTTAGGTGATTGGAGAAGCTACACAGACATTTTTGGAAGATGACGATCAGGTAAATATTTCCCTTTTTTCTTCCTTTTTTTTTAATAGTTCGGTTTATAAACAAAGTTCTAACAAATAATTTTTTTTTTTCAGTTTATTGGAGAAAGTACTCAAGCTTTTTTAGAGGATGATTCTGAAGTAAATGGCTTCTATTTTTCTATTATATTTTTCTTTTTTTTTTAACTGAAACATTTCCTTACATTCGTTTTTATTATTATTATTGCAGTTTGTATCAGAAATCGAGCAGAATTTCTTAGAGGATAATGCAGATATAATACCTGCCAGAGATCAAAATGTAATTGAAGATTTTTATGCAAGACGGAATTTATATGGAGAAGGAACTAGTTCTGACAGAAATCATGATTTAACGGTAAATATTACACATGTAAATTGTATGAGTGGGATTTCCTTTTTTTTTTTTTTTTTTTTTTTTTTTTTTTTTTTTTTTTTTTTTTAGAATTTTGTATATATATATATATATATTTTTTCTATATTTTCTTTTTATTAGGATTGCATACAATTTAGAATAAAAGGGAAAAAGATTAACAAAAAATTCAACATGAAAGAGTCAATTTATGAGGTGAGAATTGATAAAGAAAAAGTTCCCAGCGGAATAACAGCTATATCGTTATCTTCAATCCTGCAGCTGAGTGAATGTCTTTTTCAGCGCCTAATTACAGTGACAACAAGAGGATTTAGTTCTTCAGACAAGATTCGATTTTGTATATTCTCGGAGGCTTTAGATAGACCCATAAGTACTTGCCTTATGAACATTTCTGATGCCAGTGTTGAAAAAATCATGGCAGCTGTAATGAAAGTATTGCAAAGTAAGGATGAGATACCACTGGACGAAGCATTTGAAGTGAATGTAATCACGCTCAGGAATCCTACTGGAGCTGGCCGGTCAGCAGTTTGCAATATAGAATGTGATAGATATTCAAAAAAGTATTTGATATTCCTTATAATTATTCTTTTTTTTTAAGTATATATTTGTAATGATCTTTAATTTTTCTACATTCAAATGTTTTCCTGTTTTACAGATCAATAGTTAGAATTCCCTACAGTGACGATAATCTATGCTGTGCTCGAGCAATAGTAGTTGGAGTTGCATATATACAGAAGGATGTCAGATTAAAAACGATTTGTGACGATAGATGCAATTTGCAAAAACAATTAGCTATAGAACTTCATGATGAAACCGGAGTAGAAAAGGGTCCCTGCGGTATTCCAGAAATTCAAAAATTTGAAGAGCATTTAAAAATTCAGGTGATTGTAGTATCCAGTCAACATTTTAATAAGGTTAGTTTTGTTTTAATTTAATTTAACATCATTTTTTTTAATTTATCGAATGCATGTTACAAGGACTTTTTCCCCTTTATTTGCAGGCTATCTACAGAGGTCCAACCAAAAAAGATCAAGTTTATTTATATCATCATAATAATCATTATGACCTCATCAGATCGATGAAAGGATTCCATGGAAAAAAGATCTATTGTTTGGAATGCGATAAGGCATATGATCACGAAAAAAACCATTCTTGCACAGTAAAATGTAAAATATGTTACTCTTCCGTTTGTTCGAAAGAACAAGATGTATTTTGCCGAGATTGCAACAGAGTTTGTCAATCCGAAGTCTGTTTTGATAGGCACAAAAGTAAATCTTCAAAACAAAAATATTCCATTTGCGAGCATTTTTATGAGTGTCTAGATTGTCATAGACTCTTGGACACAACGAAAGAGCCCAAAACTAAGCATAAATGCTGGCATTCTACATGTATAATTTGCAAGAAATATGTTGATAGTAGTCATCTTTGCTATATGAATAAACAAAATCCTAAAACTCCATCGGACAAATTAATATTTTTTGATCTGGAAACGGATCAGTCTAATGGAGAGCATATAGTGAATTTCGCAGTAGCCCAATACAAAAACGGGCAAGAAAACGTATTTTCAGGCTACGATGCGATTCACAAATTTTGCAAATTTCTTTTTAGAGTAGAACATAAGGATTATATAGTAATTGCCCACAATATGAAGGGTTTTGATGGACAATTTTTGATAAACTGGATCATTAATCAAGGTAAGTATATTTATTTATTTTAAATTAGTATTTTGGTTATATATATATACTGGCATCTTGTAAAAATTTGTAGGAAACATTTTTTTTGTTCTTGTTTTCTTTTACTAAAACTATTATTATTATTTTTTTTAGGCCGAAAACCAAAGATAGTTCCTTGCGGATCCAAAATCATGAAAATTGTATACATGGGCATCACTGTCATAGACTCTTTCAACTTTTTCCAGATGGCTCTGTCAAAGCTGCCCAAGACATTTGGCATTGCTGAACTTAAAAAAGGTTTCTTTCCCCATAAATTTAACACCCCAGAAAATCAAAATTATTTTGGAATTTTGCCCGATGAAAAATTCTATGATCCTGATATGATGTCCCCATTGACGCGCGAGGAATTCTTTTTATGGTATGAAGAGAGGCGTAAGACTCCTTTTGATTTCAAAAAAGAAATCTATGAATATTGAAGGTGCATTTTTTTCTTTATTATTATTATTTTATATAGTGTAAATATCACCACATTTATGTATTTATTTATTTATTTATTTACATATTTTGTTCTTCTTTTTATAGATCGGATGTTGATATTTTAAGGAAATGTTGTGTTAGTTTTCAAGGGGAATTTCTAACATTGGCCAAAGTTGATCCATTTAGATATACCACGATTGCATCAGCGTGCATGGCAACTTTTAGAGCCCACCACATAAAAGACCAGTCAATAGGTGTGATTCCAACTCGTGGATATGTAAGCAGATCTACTTTCAGTAGGGATTCAATAAGATGGCTGGAATATGTCAGCCAGTCTCGAAATATTTTAATTGATCACGCGCTTAATGGATCCGGGGAAAAAAGAATTGCAGGCCATTATGTTGATGGATTCTGTGAAAATGAAAACACAGTTTTCATGTTCCAAGGGTGTTTTTTTCACGGATGCCCATCCTGTTTTGACAGAGATTCTGTTAACCCCCTATCAAAATTTTCAATGGCTCAGCTTTATGCACAAACAGAAGAAATTAAGCAGAAAATCTTAGAAGCTGCGTTCCAGTATGAAGAGATTTGGGGGCACGAATTCCGCGATCTAAAAAAAAATGAAGATGTGAAGCGCGTAATTGATACATTAAATATCCAAGATCGTCTGAACCCCAGAGATTCTTTCTATGGGGGAAGGACAAATGCCATTCAACTTTATTTTGAAGGGAATGCGAAATATTATGATTTCACAAGTTTGTATCCATGGGTGAATAAATACTGTATTTATCCTTGTGGACACCCAAAAATTGTTACCGAAAACTTTGGGGATGTTAATGAATATTTCGGAATCATAAAGTGTAAAATTTTGCCCCCAAAAAAATTGTTCCATCCGGTGTTGCCGCATAGATCAAATACCAACGGAAAACTAACATTCCCCCTTTGCCATGCATGTCTGGCAATCAATCAACAGGAAGATTGTAACCATACCGATGAACAACGGTCACTCACTGGAACATGGGTGACAGAAGAAGTCAAAAAAGCCATTAGCAAGGGCTATGTTATAAAACAAGTAAATTTTTAAATGAAAATATCTAACATTTGCTTTTAATTTTACTCTTTTTTTTTTACTTTAAATTTTGAATCGATTAATAATAACTTACTATATTTTATTAATAATAATTTATTTATTTAGATATTTGAAGTGTACCATTTTGAGAGACGTTCGGATGACCTCTTCACGTCATATATCAATTTATTTTTGAAAATTAAACAAGAATCTTCTGGGTGGTCCGAACATTGCAAGACGATGGAGGACAAAAGTAGATATTTATCAGAATATTGGATAAACGAAGGAGTAAAGTTGGAGCATGCAAGTATCGAAAATAATCCCGGGAGACGCCAAGTGGCAAAGTTAGCCCTTAATTCTTTCTGGGGCAGATGGGGGATGAGAAACAACAAGGATCAGTTGACTTACGTAACAGATATCACC
This sequence comes from Maratus speciosus, assembly GCA_963932465.1. NCBI lineage: Eukaryota > Metazoa > Arthropoda > Arachnida > Araneae > Salticidae > Maratus > Maratus speciosus. The sequence continues at coordinate 28,482,695 of OZ010786.1, forward strand.
CAGTTCAACAGACTGATAAATGATCCAGCAAAAAAGGTATATGTATATATGTTTTTCTCCCTCTTTTCGTGATATATATATATATATATATACTTAAACATATTTATGAAGATTATTCTTACTCAAAAGATAAAAGTATATATGTTTATTTGTATGTATATGCATTTATATATATATTTTATTATTATTATTATTTTAGATCAAAGATTTGTATTTAGCGAGCCCTGAGGTAATCGGAGTGCAATGGAAATATAATGATGAGTTTGAACCCCATGACGTGCAAACAAATGTATTCATCGCCGCATTTACTACATGCTATGCCCGATTAAAATTGTATGAAGAGTTGGAAAAGCTGGATGAAAAAGTTCTATATTTTGATACGGACAGCATCATCTTCAGCTGTGACGGAGCAATGATTTCACCTCTTGGAGATTATCTTGGGCAACTGACGGATGAACTGAATGGAGAAACCATAAAAAAATTCGTTTCAGGTAATTTATATATTTTTATTTATTTATTTATTCATTTATCTTTTAAAAAGAATGCTATAGTGCTGAGTAAAAAATATATCTATATTTATGTAAGAAAATTCGAAAATATTACTCGTAAAATCTAAAAAGAAAAATTATATTTTTGCCCTAGGTGGCCCCAAAAACTACGCCTTTGTCACCGATAAAGGATCGGAAGTGTGCAAGATTAAAGGATTTACTTTAAATTATAAGAACACTCTGATATTAAACTTGCAGAGCGTGGAAGAGTTGCTTTCAAGCAGGGAATGGCAAAAGACGTTTAAAGTCACGAACGAAGCAAAAATAACCAGGGATGGTAAAAAGAGAAAAGTTACAAATGTGAAAGAAGTAAAAAATTACAAAATTGTCTACGACAAAAGACGGATTCACAATGATTTTTCCACAACACCTTTTGGGTATTAGTATGATATTTCAAGATTTTTTTGTGAAAGTATTCTACGCTGTAATCTAAATTTCTTTTTTATATTGTTGTTTTATTTTTTTCCTTTGTAAATTAATATCGTTAATAAATATGTTTGTTCTACTATTTTTCCAGATTCTTTATTTAAATGCATGTTTTTCTTTTTTCATATTTAGATAATTTTTACAATAACGTAAAGAATTTGTAAAAAATTTTCTATGAAAGCAAACAGAATATATCTATATGTATATATTTATATAGAGATATATTAACAACTTATCAATTTTGCAGCATCAGTTTTGAAAATTTTTGTAGAAAAAAAAAATGGTAATAAAAAAATTATTAGAAAAAATTGTTATTAAGATTTACTTTTCGTTTGCATACATACATATATATATATATATATATATATATATATATTAAATAGTATTTTTTTAAGTAAAGAAATAATTATAATAATAATAATAATAATAATAATAATAAAAACAGCAACGGGAAATACCATACAAAACTTGAATCAAGGAAAAAATATATATATATAATTTATTATTATTATTGGTTCAAAATAAAAAGAATAAGAAAGAAAGAAATTGTTTTTAAATGCAAGAAGACATAAAGCATTAAGTAAAAAATAACATAATTTTTATTCACATTTTAAATGCATGTTACAAATGCGATTAATACAATTTCAACCATTTTTTTGTGGGTACAAGTCTTTTTACTTTTGGTTTTGCATACATAGTTTTCAAATTGGTTAAATAATTACTTTTTATAAAATCTGAAGGAAAGCTATTTATAGTTAAATGTTCATTGAATTCTTCAAAAGCAGCAGGTTTTCGAGCTTTGTTTCTCAATAAAAAATTTACTAATTTAATAATGTCAGATCCAGGTAATATTTTATTGTCAATTAGAACTTCTTTTCTTTCTGACCATGAAATTTTATGTTTCTTTAAAAAATCCAATATATTTTGCGCAATGCTGTTATATTTAACAGGAACAGATGCTAGAATTTTATTTTCTATATCCAATGTGTTTTGCGCAATGCTTTTATTTTTAACAGGAATATTTTTTAGAATTTGATTTTCTATTTTAATAGTGTCTTCGGAGATTTGCTGTTCAGGTTGCTTTTCTATGAAAGGTTTGACATTGTTCACATTCGGAAAAGTGATATACTTTTGCAAAGCTTGAATATATAATTTTGCTTTTTCATCTTCCTCTATTTTCTTTTTTAATATATTTCGAATCTGCAAGTCCAATTCGCTTAAATGCTCATCTTCAAATTGCTGTATACGGTCCACGGGGACTAGCGCATACTTTTTACTGTGTTCCATGAATAATAGAAGACAATAGACTTACAGCGGCAGGAATAAGGATGGATAAAAATCCTTCACCTTTTTGAACGAGGATTCTTCTTTTTTTGAATAATGGAAATTTTTTATCACTTAAACGGCGTAACGTTCTTTTATAAGGAATGAGTTTGTTTTTCTGACGTCTAGTTATTGGTATATTGCCAGATAAAAGATTAAGAACGCATTCACAAACAGATTTAATAAGACTATTTGGACAAGTTTTCAAAATAGCAACCTTTTTGCGACTTTTTCCTAAAATTTTCAGGCATTCCACATCCTTCTTAGAGGACATCCTGGTTATAAATGAAATCTACTTCTTCTGAACTTTGTTTTATATAGTCTGCATAAAATGTCGCTTTGGTCAACGCACAACAATTAAATGCATGAGGATGATAAGAGCAAGCAGTGGAAAATCTATTTTTATTTAGCATTTGTATCTTAGGACAATTTACACTTAAAATGCTTCGACCTAAAATATTTTCTAAAAACTTAATCTTCTCTAAACCTTTTACATAAATATTCGTATAAACTGATGATAAGTATTGAAGGATAATATGTAGAGTACTATAAGGCAATACTCCACTATTCCATTCCATATGATGTCGATTTTTTATCACCCATTTGAAGCACTTTTTTTCAGAGGGTAAAAGATTCTCCCAAGAATGAGGAGGTAGAAAAAACCAGCAGCTGTGATATCCTTCGTTTACGGAATAAAACGCGAGTTCTTTGATAACGAAACACTGTGATTTTAGTTGAAAACCTTCAAAATCAATAACAATAGCAGAAGACATGTTGATTCCAGCAATGGACAGAGAACAAATGACTTATCGTGGTTCATACACATAAGGTCTATCACCAGGAAATATTTTTGTGCGCAAGCGCAAGCTTTCGAAAGAATCTGGTCTTAAATCAATGAATAAATAACTGAAAGGTAATGCAGTAGCATCATTAAAAATTTCTTGAAAAGCCTTTGCTTTACCAGGAAACATTTGTCTGGCTAAATGCATTACTTGGCTTTTATCTCGCGGATTTTTGTAAAGTACCATATAATGGGAATTTAAATTAATATTTCGCATTTCTTTGCCATGATGAAACAAGTTTTGTGTAATAAAGATCACTGAAAGGTTTCGATGATGACTACCTTTCGTGAAAAGTTTGCTCAATCGCACATCAGAAGCTAACTCCGACATCAAGTCATCAATAATAATTAAAGCGTCTTGTAGGGAGTTAAGATTAGAGGGTAAACCTTCTTCAAATTGTACACCTTTCATTGAATTGAAAAGGGGTTGATAGCTTCCATAACAGTATATTATACTTGCTGGCATAGGGTGAAAATATTTATAATCAATTATTTTTTTAACAAATACGCTTTTACCTGAGCCTGTAGGCCCACTGATCAAGCAAGTCGAAGGATGGACTAACTTTAGACAATCCATTTTTGAAAATGAAAACACATTTCTAAAAACACTGAATTTATACTCTGCAGATAATATCCGAACAACCTTTAATTGTTTTTGCTACGAGATAACACTCACTGTAAGAATCGACAATATTTTGAGTAAATTTGAAGCAATGATTTTCAAAAACATCTATAGTATTATGAATACAATCACAAACTGTTTTTCCGCAATTTGTGTTATTTAAATAAAATTTTTTAAATTCGTGGCATTTAATAAATCCTGTGCGATCTATGTTTTGATATATTTGGTGGATTTCAAGCGTCGTTTTATTTTGCTTAAACGTGTCAGTTTTCTGAGGAAGTTCACCTAAGAAATTCCAAATTAACAAAGCAGAAAAACAAACATTTAAAAGAATAAGTAAAATAGTAAACAACCATTGCTTGTTTGAATTTTCCATCGGAACTGAAAGTCTCTTTCTTTCGTGAATTACTTATGAAGAATGAATTCACTTTTGCAAAAACAAACATTATATATAAATAGATAAAGAGAGAGAGATACATAAGTATTATTTATGAATATTTAGATTTAACACACACAGAAGCACACACACACACACACACAGTCACACAAAGTAGACAGAGTTTTTATTTTTTAAATAAATCAATTTTATTTTTTAAAAATCATATTTACACCATATCTTTTTTTAACAAACTGAAAAATTCGAAAATCATTCTTCTGCTTAGATAGTGCATTTGTAATAGATTTCCTACAGAATCCTTGGCTTCGCTTTACAATAAAATAAATACAAAACTGTCCGCATACATTTGAAGTTAAACTTTGAAGTGTTATCTTGTTCCATTGAATTTGATGATATTTCTCAACAAATCTTGATATGTCTTCACCGTAGGCTTCAGGAGGTAATCCGTAGGAATCGAAAAAATCGCTATTCTTTTTATCTTGAATGTAAACAGCCAGCCAGTGGGTTCCCTTTTCATCATGTTTATCCGTATTAATAACCATTGTACAGGGAAATTTTCGAATAACAGGTATTTTGTCAGAAGGGAAGACGCCTGCAAAATATCTCGCTGATGCAGGCTCTCGAAATAAAATGTTATGAATTTGTGATGAATTCATCAGTTACCAAAATCATAAAGAATATTTCGAGCTTTGTTGATTTCAATTAAATTTTGAAATTCAGCGTAGACCAATAATGAAACTGTTTGATCTAAAGTAGTACCAAATTTTATTTCTAATCTTAAATTGCTGTGACGAATAAGATTTAAATGTGAACCATCACATAAGTCAGGTGACAAATCAAAACAGAATAAAGAATAACCTTTCGAAAATTCTGATCTTGAAAGGTACAAACCTTTGTTATCTGCATTCATAAATAAATTCTGATAAGCTCGAATAAAGTTATTTTTGACAAAGTCAGGTTGAAGTGGATTATGAGGAACGGGTTGACCGTCTACATAGACTCCGATAAAATTAATATTGTAATGTTTAAATTCAAAGGGAGACTTTTTATAGTTGCCGTTAAATGCGTCATTATCTACACAAGCGATTACAATGCGATTTGGCATTTGACCAGTAAAAATGTTATCTTGAACAAAACTCATATTGCCGGTTGGAATGGAATATGCTTTGTAAAGAACTCTGTTAATAGGATATTTGGCTGTTCTGCTTTCTAGACTTTTTGCATGACCTATAACTACACCTGGGCTTACTCTTACTTTTCGAACGAATAAGGAGGCATGTTCTAAGGATACTTTAAATTCTTCATCACCCAATAAACAAAATTCCGGTTTACTACGAATAAGCTTAATTTTAACATCTACCATATTAAGAAGAAGTCTTTCTTGGTGAAACATGTCTAAGTGCAATCGTCCAATGAGATCAACCGTAGCGCTGAGTTTAAACATTTCAGCACGTTCATTAAATCCCTCATTAGGGTTTGGATCGGCCATATCAAAAATATTCATACGATCTGCAGTATCTTTAAAAAATAATTCCGAGGAAAGCTGAGATGTTTTTTCATCAAAACCATGATTAAGTAATTTTTCTATCATAGCTCTGTATGGGTAAGTATTATTACTGGATGAAACAAGTCTTTCATTCAGGCTGATATCGACTTGAGAAAACATGGAATGTAAAAATAAATTTACGGGTCCCACTTTATGTGTATCACTAATTGGACTGCCATCCTTCTTTAAAATTTTTACTTTAACATACAACTGAGTTTGCGACAAATCAAGATAGTCTTCTCCGCTTCCAGAAACATTGAATTCTACAGGACCGCCGTCAGAAGCATTCGCAAGCGGATGAAATTCAATCCATTGGCCTCTTTCTATAACGGTTTGAGTCGGAGGCAAATTAAATAATTCGAGTTCAGATTTTGCACATTCAGGAGAATCCTTTAAAAGGAAAGCCATTTTTTCTGCGTATAATTAGTCAAAAATATCACGTCCTTGCACCTTACGCGCTTTCGATGAAATGAAATGTTTAGAAAGTTTTCGCTTCCTTTTAAGTCTTCCATGGCCAATCATTTCATCAGCTTTTTTAACTGCTTTTCTTGCTAATTTCTTTCCGGTCTCTTTTGATCTTGTTTTAAGAGATGATTTAAAACTCTCGCCTGATAATACGTCATTCGCTACCATAGTCCCAGTCCGTAAAGCTTCTTCTCCAATTGTTTTTGCACCACTCATCAACAAAGGCATGGCGCTTCGTAAAAGTTTAGCAAAAAATCCGCCTATACCATGTCCTCTCTGTAAAACCGTTCCTCCTCTATAAAACAATAAACCATTTCCATTTTGCGTTGCATAATAATCTTCAAACTTTCGTGTACAACACGTATAAGGTACCAACATTTTATGGATCCTTCTTTCTCGCAAACGAATATAAAAATGAGGCCTATTTTGCGAAGAAAAGCTCTTTTATAGGATTTGCCTTAGACGAAAATGCAGCATTACAAAAACTTTACCTCTTTGAAAGGGTACTAAATCTCCAGAATGAAGTCTTATATCAATATGAATCGTTTGGAAATGTTGACGAATAACGGGTAAATAAAACGGCCTTGGATACTGGGCATTTACAATTTCGCCATCGTTTCCTTCTACAGTTATAATTTTTAATAGAGGAGCTTGAACATCGCCCACGATTTGTGGCTCAACAAGATCACAGTATGCATACAAAACAGGAAAAGTAGACTTTGGATCAGCTACAAAAGGACTTTGTTGATAACCTGTATATTCTCCTGGCTCAAACCCCAAAAGCTCTGCTAAACCTTCGTTAAGAATTACTTTCGATTTTGCATCCGTCCTAATTTTTACCCTTTTCGTAACAGGATGATAATGAAAGTCAATCTTATTTTTATGCGATGGTATTATCATGCCTTTAATGAGGTCCGGTATCGTTTCATAACAACCTGGAGGAATTCTTCTTCCTTCAAGTTTTCCATCACCCAAATCGAAACCAAATAAATTATTATCGTTTCGAACATTGTACCAAGTATGTGGATAAATAAAATCGACTACAGCCATCTCCCAATCTCCATTTAAGTTAATAGGTCTGGGTAATTGCGTTGTAAATTGTGAAATTTTATTATTTGGGAAAAAAGTCAAAGAACTGTCACTGATTAGGGTGATATAGAACGACATCGTGTATGCAAATGAAAAGAAAGTACGGAAAACACTCTTTTTATATCATTCTTACTTCGTCAACCCATGCATTGAATTTTTCAGGATAACCTTGAAACTTTACAAAATATTCAACTTTTCCACGTCGTTTTCTTTTTTTCAAAATTTTCTCTACGGGGTAAAGTCCGGAATCTGCAACTTTTTGAATTTCTTCCTCATAAAAGGTCCCTTTTATTATCTCTCCAGCCATATCTTTAAGTTTATAAACTACAGGAAACCGAGATAATATTTCATGAATAATAAATATTTCCCTTGTCCAATTTTGTTCGTATCCTTTTTCAAAGAGCATTTTTTCTCGACTAATGCGAACTGTATCTCCAATTTGTAATTTTGATTTAAAAAATTTTTGTTTTGGTGTTTGACCGTATAATACATGCCATATTTTTCCTTGATTCTGTAAAGTGACTGATATAGGCTCTGTCTTGATACTACGATGCCAAGTATGGTTATAACTATGCATAAAATCATCTATAACGTCAATGTACCGTTTTGTATTCATTTCAGTAAAATATTTCCACATTTTTGTTTTAAGAGTACGGTTAAATCGTTCAATGACTGATGCTTTTGTAGCATTGTGAGTTGTAAAAAAATTTACATTTCTCTTTTTAAAAAAGTTTTGCACAAGCGTGTTTGTAAACTCTTTACCAGAATCTGTCTGAACAGACACAGGGGTACGTTCAGAAAATATTTTTTTAAAAGCTGCCACTATGGAAGCAGATTTTTTATCTTTCAGGGGTACAGCCCAGACATATTTCGATAAGATATCGATACAAGTCAGCAAATACTTATAACCGTCGTTGTGAAATGATAAAGACTGCATGTCTACTAAATCAGATTGAAATTGCTCGTTTAAGCCTCCTACTATAACACGATTTCTCGGGAATTTGTGTCTCAAAGGCTTGTGCAAAGTATAAGAATCTTTCGTTTGCGCCCATTTTTTTATGTCTTTGATTTTTACTCGATCCTTTAATGCACGCTTTAAAGCACCAATCCCACCAAAACTTGCGGGGAGCTTTGGATTTTGATATCTCTGATTCAGAAGTGTTTCCATTGCAACAACTGTTATGATCTAGTCGGATGCTAATGTTTATAATAAAAAAGATTGTTTCCACGCGTCTTATTTATACGTACTCCCCCCAAGCTGTGTTTATTTTAATGCAGCAAAAAATTAAATAAATAAATAAATAACAATAAATATTCATTACTAAAATCTATCTTCTTATTAACACCTAATTTCTTATTTGTAAAAACTAGCACTTAACACTTTATTTTAAAAGGGATTGAAAATTATTTCAGTGCATCCGCTGAAAATAATATGTGCTTTTTTTTTCTCCTACCCTCTCTTCACATTCTTTCACGCAAGTCCGTTCTAACCTGCATGCAGACAGGGAGGTCTACTAACCATCCCCTCTTCACACCCACCTTTTAGAGGCCAGCTGGACAGCAGACGCCTCACCTGAACAAGGCTTGCCATTCCCTCTTTTTCCACCCCAAGAGTAAAAATGTTCGATAAGGTGGTGTGGTAGGGCAGAGGTTAGGGGGGGGGGGGGGAGGAGGGGCGGATGACCAGCCGCGGATTACATTTTTCGGTACTGTAAATTTTTAAACTTCTACGGAGCTGGTCATTCATTACGTACGCCATGGATTAAACATTAATATTCGTGGACCAATTTTAAATGAAATTTCATTCTTAAACTTCTAAACATCACACAATATTACTTTTTACGCCGTCGTATAGAGAAAAAAATGTACTTTTAAATGCAATTTGTTTGAAAGCTGTATCTCAGTTTGTTTCTGAGTTATTGATTTTTTATTTTTTATTTTTTTTATTTTTATTTATTTTTTTTTTGTAGTTTTTATTAGTTTTTTTTCATAGTGGCAACAGAAGTATCCATCTCTGTTCAAAATACAGATTACTGTATAGACCAATCAGAAAACGAATAAAATGCGGAATTCAACTAATATAACGCTTCAGGTATGTTTTTGATTTCCTACCCTGACCGAGGACAATAACCATTTTTCCAAATGGTTAAAAACGCTTTAAGGCACCCAAAACTAAAGATAATAACCAATTTTAACCAAACTAAATATAATGAACCAAAACAAAATATAGATTAAAAAATGCAGGTCAGAAGATGATTTTTTTTTAATGGTACTACCTTTAAAAAAGAAAGAAAAATCATGCATCAGGCATAGATTATTAAACACATACCAACAGTTCCAGAATTCTTTAACGAAACTTCGCTGTTTAATAACGTACAAAAAATATCTAAGCAATACAGTAGAGTCCCGATTATCCGAGTTAAAATGGACCAAGCTCACCTCGGATAAGCAAAAAACTCGGATTAACCGGATTTACACAAATCGTCACCAACTAAGGAGATGAAATATAAATTTTCACTTAATTCATTCCTTTTTATGGTACTAGTGACATTTCTTTGTAGTACATTTTCGTTACTTTGAAGAAAAACGGGGAATGAAATTGCTTATTTGAAAAAGCCCTTGATACTTTTTTGTTTGTTAAATGTCAATTTTGCTGCAGTTTTTTTTTTTTTAAATATATAAAATTCGATGTTCTATTTTATTTATATACAGTGGACTCTCTCTATCTGAACACTCTCTAATGTGAACACCCCGGTATTATGAACACATTCTGACGAGCCCGGCGAAACTCCATAGATTTAACAAAAGATGAACTCTCTGTATTCTGAACACCCTCTAATCTGAACACTCCGCTATTATGAACGCTACTTTTGGTTCCCATTCTACCCCACTTCCCTATAAACTGAACGTGTGTTTGCAGTCGGAATCCGGAGAATTTCCCCATCATGGAAATTCGGAAAAAATAGTTTCATAAGAATAAAAAGTTTCGACGAACTCGTCGAAAGAAAGACTTACCGCCATGTTCTGTGCCAGTTTTACGGGTGCGAAGCTCAAACCACTTGTGATCGGAAAAAGTGAAAAACCACGATGCTTCAAAAATGTCGAGATCGCACCATTGCATGTTTATTATAAATCGAATTGAAAAGCCTGGATGACAGTCACAATTTTCTCACAATGGGTGGAGGGCATTAACGAGATGATGAAAAGAGAAGGAAGGAAATTTCTTCTTTTTGTGGATAATGCCAGATCACATACAAACATGCAGTTGAGCAACTTGATCCCGAAGTTCCTGCTACCAAACTGTACTTCTATAATCCAACCACTTGATCAAGAACTAATCAAGACTTTTATAGCTCACTACTGAATCCATTTTCTGAAGAAAATGTCCCTGGGGATGGAGGAGGCAAATTCGGCAACTGAACTAACGAAGAAGGTCAACGTCATGGATGCTGTCCATTGGATATCAACGGCTTGGAATGAAGTAACCGCCTATACCATCCACAGATGCTTCAGCGAAGCTGGATTCCCATGTGAGAATCAGCAATTAAGAATAGAGGTCTTAAGAAGCAACAGCTGTGAGTGACTTTTGATCAATTGTTCAGGAGCTTCATATTGAAATTGAACCTGCAGCTTATCTCGAAGCCGACGGAAGACTTCCGATTTGCGACAACAACATCGTTGAAGAGGAAGAGGTTAGGGAAGAAGACACAGAACCATAATGGACCAATGAAACAAGAAGTACGATTACCTTCAAAATATATTTACGAGCTCTAACGATTCCATTAAAGAATTGCAATCAGTTTTATCAATATCAACAGATAATAATGTATCCCATTTTGTGATTAATTTTGCAACAGCTGCACGAACAGTAGCTCTTTTACTTTTAAGCTTATCAGGCTTATCCATGTTTAAAATTTATTTCAATTTTCAAAATAAATTATCATAAAAAAGCGTTATTTTCAATAAATCAAGAGTCAATAGTCATGCAGAAATAATAAAGGTATTTCTTACCTTTTTTCCGGGTTGTTGAGGCACCAAAGAATAAAGAATAATCTTCATGAATTTCAAGAGATTTCACGTATTTCTTAATTTAAATCAAAGTTGGGAGAGCTTAGATGAAAACTTCACGATTCCTGTAAAATCACATTAAAATAATCAAGCGTATTTCACGTTGAAAGTGGCGCAGGTGTAGTTCAATAAATAAGGACATGATAATAAAAAACCTGAAAATTCTATTTACACTTTTAAATATTTACAATATTTATGAAAACATATGGATAATATTTGATATTCCTCGCTGGGAATCCAAGAGAATCATATTAAAATATCAGCAATTACGTTCTTCTATAAAGAAGCCAAGAAAAATGCATGATTTCATATTCGAAAATAAATTTTCCTTTTTAAAATCAAAACATCATTTCTCCTATAAAGGCCATGACAAAAAACCTATACGCAGCTTATTACCTGCTGCGTTCAAGATTCACATTCACAATAAAAACTAAACTAAAAAAAAAGGAACAAAAAAGAAAAAATGTTTTTAATATTAGTTCTCTAGTCAGACCACGTGATCTGGGATCACTGACGCCTAAGCAGGTCTGGATGATTGCTCGAGAGAGGAAGGGGTTTGCGAAATTTCACAGTGTCTGGATAATTAAAAGTTCGGCTAAAAAATTTTTTGAGAGAAATAGGCTGTTCGGATAATTGGAAGTTCGGTTAGAAAGATTTTTTGAGAGAAATTTGCTGTTCGGATAATTGGAAGTTCGCTTAATTGGAGTTCGGATAATCGGCACTCTACTGTATATATATATATATATATATATTAGATTTAGTTTTAATGTTTTGAAACCCTTCTCACCCCTCCTCACGCAAACAAAAATCGCGTTTGAGCCCTTTTTAAAAGAAATACCACACAACTATACCTTCTAAGATGAAAACTTGTCTAAAACGGAAATTCGACTGGTTTCGTGGGGTTCCGCTTTAGCAGGTTTTACTACATAAGATATTGTTTGTATCAAACATGTCCAGGTTAAAAAGTCTGGGCACCCCCCTCCCCCCCCCGTTCAAAAGGCTGGTTACGTCTATGTATTTGTAAACCTTTTTTTATTAGAATAAACAAATGAGATGGTAGAGAACACGTCCAACTGAATTTAGTTTGACATTGCACTAGCCACCAAATCTACACCCATGTTCCAAATTTTTAAAAAAAAATGCATATTTTCTCGAATTTCATGAAAAATACCGAAAGAAAGGGGAAACTATTGCTTCGAAACAGCGATGTAACTTTTTAGTGTGGAATACGTAAGCGTACACGTGTGTATGGGCAGAGGCAGCAGAGAGACAGGCTTTATAAGTGAGCGTGGCAATTTTCGCATTTTGTTCGCTCGCACACGTCACCGAATATCTTGGTCTTTTTTTCAACATTCCTCGAAATTCAAAAGCAAACATAAAGAATGAGTAACCACCAACGTTTGGATGGTGGAATGAGGAGGTGAATTGCAGGGAGAATGGAAACATGGTAGTCTGAAGTGCAAATTTCTAGTGACTTCAATGTAATACCCAATGTCGTGTTGACCTTTTGGAAATAGTTTAAGGACACTGGATCCTTAGAGAGAAAGCTTAGGCAAGATCGTCCAAGAGCCACGTCGTCTAATGAAGATCACAGTTTCTCCATTACAGGAGTGCAACAACTTCTCGGCTCTCTCATGACCTTTATACGGCCATATGAAGCCGTTTGCAAAAAGCTACATGACAGAGGACTATTTACAAAAAGACCTGCTCTTTGCGTTCTACTCACTTCTGCACACAGGAGAACCCGTTTAGCTTTGTATAGAGATCTTCGACTTTGGACCAGGTATCAATGGGGGAACGTTTTACTCACTCATGAGTCTCGGTTAAGCCTAAACACTAATTCTCGATGCATTTTCATCTGGATAAAATCAGGTATCCTTTCAACATACGAAAAAGAGACTACTATGATAGGGGAGGTTTGATGCTCGGGCCAGGCATGATGTCTAATGGGCACACACCCCTACCTTTGCTTGGCAAATGCTGTGTTACTGGTGTGAAGTTTAGGGATTATATACCTAGGATCTCTATGTTGGGCTTTTAAGGAATGCAGTTGGCTCCGATTTCATTTTAATGGACCACAACGCACGCCCAGATAGAGCTCATCTCGTTGACGAATTTCTGGAAACTGAGAATATTCGCTTGGATTGGCCCGTCAGATCTCCGGACCTAAACTCTATATAGAGTATGTCTAGAACGCTCTGGGAAGGAAAACTGGAACTCGTTTTCCACCCCCCAGAACTACCAAGAGCCTGAAAACAGCGTTGCTGGAGGAGCAAGACTAACTGCCACATATTCTCATAAACTTCTGATTTCCAGTATGAATTCGTTATGAGAGCTGTATAACTGTAAGAGAGGACCATACTCCCTATTAATCCATTTTCTAGGTCAATATTGTGAGCTCTGTTTTATATCTTCTGACACTGATGAGTTTTACGTACAATCATGCGTGTGTATTATAACTGTTGAATGTTTGTTTTCTTCATTATATTAACCTATGTATATACCTAATTTAATTAAAATCAGTCCAGTAGTTCTGGAGATAATCGACCACATCTGAAAATACTCTTAATTTTGAACATGAGTGTAAATTCAGCACCTCCATCTCAGTAGCTGGCATGGCTAACCAGGCTAAGTATTCTATACAGTCTATAAATTCGATACATAGTAGTCATTTTCAAACTCCCTCTACACTGAACACCCCCATAATCTGAACATTTTTGGTCGGTCCGATGAGTGTTCAGAATAGAGAGAGTCCACTGTATATAAACCAAACTTTTATAAAAAATATTGGGGATTTTCATTGATATGGAATGCGCAGGGGGCATTTCGAAGATTTCCAAGACGATGCGTAAAATTCCATTTTTTCCTCAAAAATGAATTTATTTTTTTATGATAAATACATGACATAATGCATATAATGTACCCTTGAATAATAATTAGGTGAAATTTACAAAAAATGAAAAAAATTAATTTTAAGGATTTTAAGGTCCCTTGTCCCCTTAAGATTCTGTCAAAATTGAAAATTTTTGAAATTTTTTCGAAAAATTTTCCAAATTTCCAAATTTTTCATTTTTTTTCTTTTTTGAAATTTTATAAATATTATTCAAGGGTACATTATATGCATTATGGCATGCATTTATCACAAAAAAAAATTCATTTTTGAGAAAAAAATGGAATCGTCTTAGAAATCTTCGAAATGCCCCCTGTGCATTCCATATCAATGAAAATCCCCAATATTTTTTATAAAAGTTTGGTTTATATATATAAATAAAATAGAGCATTGAATTTTATATTTAAATTTAAAGGTAAAAATAAAATTAAATAAAAAATTTTGAAATTTTTTTGAAAAAATTTAAACATTTTTCTTTTTTTTTGTAAATTTTATCTTAAATATAATTCAAGGGCACATTATATGCATTATAGCATGCATTTATCACAAAAAAAAAAAAAAAAAATTTATTTTTATGAAAAAAATGGAATTTTACATGTTGTTTTAGAAATCTTCGAAATGCCCCCTGTGTGTTCCATATCAATGAAAATTCCCAATATTTCTTATAAAAGTTTATTTATATTTCTATATATAAAATCCGTTCTCTGTGTGTATGTCCGGTATACAAATATTCAGTTTTTGACCAATTTGCACGAAACTTCATGTACATACGTTTTAGAATGTGGAAAAGATCACTGTCAACTTTAAAAAATCATAAGACCACTATTTATTCCTTTATTCTACCAACTTACATAATTTAACATTATAGAAATATCTCTTTTTAAAATTTCTAATTAAATCGTTTTTTCCTGTTGCCATACCCGTGACACAAAAATGTGAAAAAATTAACGACAATGCGTGTAATTTTTTTTATTTGCCAATAAAAATTCAGACTTTCTTGCTATATTTTTGCATTTTTGAAATTGACGTCGTTCTTAACAGGAAATGCAATTTCTTTTTATATATAAAATAAAAACTTTAACTATAAGAGCGGTAAAATAACGTAGCACCTTAATTTGAATGTTTTTTTAGATTAAAACATCTATTTTTAATACAGACAGTAAAATTTCATGAAAACAATTAAGGAAAAATAAAATAAAGGCTAAATATGACGTCACATTCTATCAAATCTTTTCAACGTGTAGTCAAAATCACTGTAAAAAAAGTCCTTCCGGCCAGTGCCGGGAGGAAGAGGTAGCTTTCATATTCCTTATTTTTAAAAAGCCAACTTATATTATTCAAACACACGAAGCTCAATTAAGTGGAAACCGAATGTAGGAGATTCAATACTAATTTTTATCAATACTAAATCATTATGAATGAGAATTTCGCGAAATTAGTCAGCTTTATCCAAGCTGCTTTTATTTAAAGTCACTTATATTTGGCTGCCAAATTCGGCGAGTCCTGTCATTTTAAGACAACATGGTAGATGAGGCTAACCAGTGAACTTGGTCGAGACCTTAGTAATTGCTGTGCACATGCTCACTCATATCGGAATCGGTTGATATATACGAGTGCTGTCGCAGGCAAAAAATCAGATTTTTCAAAATGTCACCCACTTTAGAAATTGAAACTGCTATATCTGAGCAATTTTTAAAGTTAAAGACAAACAAAAAATGCTCCTGAATCCTTATATCAAGGTCAAATACTTAAGAAAGAAACCTTTTTCAATTTCAAATTTTTTTGTACCTTTTTTTTTTTTAATTTAATGGCCGCCATTTTGAAACAAGATGGCTGATGAAGCTGGCCAGCGAACTTGGTCGAGATATTGATGTATACTATCCACATGCCTTCTTCCATCGAAATAGGCGAATAAGTGTGGTATCGCGTGACAAATACAAGATCGTTTCAAAGTGTTAGCCATGATAGAAATTCAAAGTGCTATAATTCAACCACTTTTTAAGATATAAACAAAAGAACAAATTTTCAGAAACAAAAACTGCTCCAGAATCTTTGTATCAAGGCCAAACACATAAAAAAATCTTTTTCATTTTCCAATTTTTTAATACCTCATTTTAAATTTTAAATTACATTTTTTTTTTTAATGGCAACCCTTTTGAAACAAGATGGCGAATGAAGCTGGCCAACGAACTCGGTCGAGACATTGGTATGTACTATGTACAGACCAAGTTACATTCAAATCGGTTCATAAATACGCCTGTTATCGCGTGAGAAAAATCAGGTCGCTTTAAAATGTCAGCCACAATAGAAATTCAAAATGTTATAACTCAGCCATTTTTTTAGATGTAGACGAAACAAAACCTGTTCCGGAATCTTTGTATTAAGGTCAAACACATACAAAAAAAATCTTTTTCATTTTCCAATTTTTTGGTATTTCATTTTAAATTTATTTTTTTTTAATTTTTTTAAATGGCCACCATTTTGAAACAAGATGGCGAATGAAGCTGGTCAACGAACTCGGTTGAGTTATTTGTATGTACTATGTACACACCAAGGTACATCCAAATCGGTTCATAAATACGTCTGTTATCACGTGGCAAAATTCAGGACGTTTCAAAATGTCAGCCACGCTAGAAATTCAAAATGCTATAACTCAGCCATTTTTTAAGATATAGACGAAACAAAAACTGTTCCCGAATCTTTTTATCAAGGTCAAACACATAAGAAAAAAATATTTTTCAATTTTCAATTTTTTGCTACCACATTTCAAATTTAAATTTTTCTTAAAATTTTAAATGGCCGCCATTTTTAAACAAGATGGCGGATGAAGCCGGCCAACGAACTTGTTCGAGACATTGGTCTGTACTATGTATAAACGAAGTTACATCCAAATCGGTTCATAAATACGCCTTTTACGCGTGACAAAATTCAGGACGTTTCAAAATGTCAGCTTCGCTAGAAATTCAAAATGCTATAACTCAGCCATTTTTTAAGATATAGACGAAACAAAAACTGCTACGGAGTCTTTGTATAAAGGTCAATTACATAAGAAAAAAATATTTTTCCATTTTCAATTTTTTGGTACCACATTTCAAATTTTAAATTTTTTTAAAAATTTTAAATGGCCGCCATTTTGAAACAAAATGGCGGATGAAGCTGGCCAACGAACTCGGTCGAGACATTGGTATGTACTATGTACACACCGAATTATTTCCAAATCGGTTTATAAATACGAGAGTTACAGTGTGACATAGGTCAGATATATATATATATATATATATATATATATATATATTGATATATATATATATATATATATATCAATTTTGAACGGAGGGTGGTTTCGGTGTCTGGGGGTCATGATCGATGAAAATATACCAAAATTTTTTGAAATCGCTTTCCTCCGAACGGCTGCAATAGGTAGCTTTTTGTAAAGAAAGCTACCTAATAAATGGCTCCTACATTTTGTTTACTGCTTCGATTGTATACTACAGCCATATCTCATAGCTATACGTTATAGCTAGGTGTTGTATTATTTAGATTCAGTAGTTACCTTTTCTGTGATTTATAGTAAAAAGATAAAAGTTAGTTCCCTTTTCAAAAAAATTCTTGGCTGATGTCACGATTTAAAATTTATGGAAAATGACATCATTTCATCTAATCATTGTAGATTTAATTTCTATTAATGAAAAATTTAAGTTTACATTTAAAAGTGATGTTTTATTTAGAGTGGAAACCCTCTTGATCTAATATTTTAATCAAAGCTTATAATTGATGCATGTATTGTATTTTTTCCCGTATTGTGAGAAATCATATATTTCTGTTACGCGTGACAAAGAAAACATGTATTTTAATTTTAAAAGCTAAAGAAATATACTTATTAGATTATTTTGAGTAGTTTGATTTGATATCTGTTAAATTCGTGTTTTATTTTATTTTACATTTGGTGTTTTGTTTTCGTTTGCCAATTCGGTTATTGAATATTACACGAAAACAAACAAATTCTGAATTATTTACAATGTTTTTGAATAATTGAGTAAATAATTTGTAATTGGGTTTCAAGCATATTTAAAAAATAATCATGCTTAGAAATTACTTTAAAATCCATAAAAAATCTGTTAATCCATAAAAAATTTAGATAAATATTACTGAAAGTACTTTTATTTTCTATAAGACAACAAGCGGCACAATCGAATGTGCGATGTTTAGAGGTTAAATTGCAGTAAAAAAGAAATTTATTGTTGTGTTAGGTTGTAGCCACCGAAAATATGATACCAGCGTTACTCACAGACATGTCTTTTCTTTATACTATTGCATTAAGAGTAAATGCGTTCATCTTTCGTAATCGGGTTGCACGCACCTTTAAAAATATCCATGCTTGAAAATTACTTTAAAATCCATTAAAATCAGAAAATTGACATACGATTTTCAAACAAATTTTATTTGAAAAAACTTTTTTCAATTCGACACTGTAAAAAATGGAATTGTGTTGTGTTTAGAAGTCAGTAAAGGCACAATTTATGGGTTACAATTTATGGGGCACAATTTATGGGCACCGACATAGTGTTTTTACTTTATAATGTGTGTATATACTATACAAACCAGAATTTTACTATATCCTGCGCGATTTGGTGAAATTTTTTTTATCATATTTTTCTCTTGCACCCACCAAAGAAAACGCGTATACTGTTATTAAAGCTCAGGGGTTTTACTATGGTTGCGAGACAATAACGTTATGTTTTCTGATTGCCTTTTTAATGATTTGTGAATGGGAATGTACAAATTCCAGTTATTGTGAATGCCGTATTATTTCGTTTTAATTTATTTTACCTGGAGGGCTCCTTAAAAATGACACGGGCGAAGCCGGGTAGTTCTGCTAGTATAAAAATAAAATAGAGCATCGAATTTTATATACTTGAATTTAAAGGTTAAAATTGAAAATTTTTGAAATTTTTGAAATTTTTTTGAAAATTTTCAAGATTTTTAATTTTTTTAAACCTTTAAATTCAAGTATATAAAATTCGATATTCTATTTTATTTATATATATAAACAAAACTTTTATAAAAAATATTGGGGATTTTCATTGATATGGAATGCGCAGCGGGCATTTCGGAGATTTCTAAGACGACGCGTAAAATTCCATTTTTTCCTCAAAAATGAATTTATTTTTTTATGATAAATACATGACATAATGCATATAATGTACCCTTGAATAATAATTAGGTGAAATTTACAAAAAATAAAAAAAAATTAATTTTAAGGATTTTAAAGTCCCTTGTCCCCTTAAGATTAATATAAGAGTAGTTCCATAATACCGATTACTCAAATGTGTTCCTCGTAGAATTCATGGACAAGGGTATATTTTTAAATATACTAATCTGCATTGATATTTTATTATTATTTCTAAATTAAATATATTTTAATTTTCAATATTATTAAAGGAAGCTGTAAAACACCGGCATAGTTCATTTTTATTTCTTCTAAAGAATTGTAGCCATCGAAAATATGCTTATCGAAAAGTTAGCTTAACTACATTGGAATAATTTTTAGAGATTCGTTCATCTGACGAAACCCTATTCGTCTCACTCCTCTGTCTGTCTATTTGTCTGTCTGTCCGTCACAGAGCCCGTTCTCTGAAACTATATATGTTGGAGACTTGAAATTTTGCATACTTATAGCTGGACACCTGAGATCAAACGACAAATCATAAAATTTTGAAAAAGTCGTAATTAACAAACGTTATTAATTAAAAACTCCCAATTTTACGTCTCATTAACGAAGAAACGGCATAAAACGAACGCAGGTACGAACAGACTCTCGAAATATTTTCATTTCTCCTCCGGGTTGCCACACAGCTGCGCTTCCAGATGCGAAATTGCATATGTTTACCAGGGCGAACTTTAGCTAAAAAGTTTACTGGACATTTTTAAATCGTTTCGCATCTCAGAAAGTATTGGCATTAGAAATTTTTAATTTATATAGACACAGAAAAAAATCTACTTTCAGTAGGTATACAGATCGTTTTCTGCGATGTGTATAACAGTAAAAATCCTCTAAAAATCGATCGATAAAAATTTAATTTTCTTCCATTACAAAAGCAGGTGTTGGTAGACTTGATTTCCGACGGCTGGGATAAATTTTTCTCTCCAGACAAATGGCACCTGGCCACGTGATTTTTCCTAGTAGGATATTTTAATTCGAAATTTAAACTTTTTAAATATTTAATTTTTAGATTAAATTTTTATACATCCGGACGTGAAATTTTTCGCTGATTTCATACATGCCCATTTGAAATTCCTATCTTAATTACAAGCTGAGGTACTGATCATTATTTAATTAATTGGTTTTATTTCTATCAAATGCGTATATTAAAATGAAGGCACGTGCTTTTTTAACCGCGATTTCCTTTAAATTAGGAAATCTAACAAGGCGATCTGTTTGAAACTCGAAGATAGTTCATAACACATAAGAAAAGTTTAAATAAAGATTGGTGCGTGAAATTTCTGGTATCGGGGGTGGGGGCGCTAATTTCACTAATTGGTTTATTTCTATTATATACTTATTTTAAAAGGCAGTCGCGTGATGTTTCATTGCAGTATTCTTCTGAACTGTGTCCGATTTTTAAAAATACAGCATAAATGTTACTTATGCCAGATAAAAATTTCAGAAGTATTGATACCACTATTTTCGAATAGTAATTTCAGCAAATATATTAAATTCTTGGTTAAGACCGCCACCCCACGATCCATGTATCTACCGACAGGTTGTGTAAAGTGGTCTCGTTCAGATACACTTTTGTTAAGAATAGAGTGCGCTCCCTGGTGATAGTTCCACAGAAAATCCAATTTCTGTGTCTTTCGCCTGGTTTACTCCGTCATTTTTTTCTTTATTTTCACATTTATTACAGGCAATTTTGGAGTGTCCAACAGCGCTTTTTGGGGAAGTGATCCGGTATCTAGTGTCGGTCCTGAAGAATTACGGCCACGGTTGCTTTTTTCATATTGCGAAATGGGACTGGAACTATTTCTGAACCATTTAAATTAATTTATTAATTATGGAACTATTTAAATTAATTTATTTTCCTCCCCTTCAGCAGAGCAACCGAGAGAGGTCCAAATACCGGCTAGCCGGTATTTAGACCACTCTAGGTAGCCGGTATTCGGACCACTGCTATGTTTAAGTTAAAACCGCTATTACTCATTCATATAATAAAATACCAATAATGTGCGCGTGGCAGTTGAGAGCTAAATATGTGTACAAAATAACTTAATCAACAATTCAAGCCAATATACGATCAGTATTTTTTAAAAAAATGAGAAATACACATCTGAAAAACTTTTGATGTACCAGATTATGTCGATTCGACACTTTTGCATTTACTATTTGTAAATGAGACAGACTTCAGCGACGTACTTTTCGTAACTTTCTTCTCTCAATTAAAGTTACAAACTCTGCCTATCACCGCTAGGCTGCGTTGCGCTCAGTTCTCAGAACACCTAGTAGCCGGTATTTGGACCCTAGCCGGTATTCGGACCTTCTCCTCTATATAAAGCATAACAAAAATCATGGTGGCCATCCCCACTTTACCCCCCCCCCCAGGGGTGCACTTTTCTAAATTTGGTAGATACCCGCCATGTGCTATATCATAGCATTTCGGGAGGGGGGGGGGGCACGAACAAAATTAGGAAATATAACAAGGCGAATCTGTTTAGGAAGGGATTGCCAAAATTTAGAAGGTGTTCCATGGCGATAAATGTACTGGATGTTTTGAAAGTAATATTAAACGAAACCCTCTATGCTATCTATGATCACACTTACCCACTTGTTAGATTTATCTGTCGATTCATATAGAGGAAAGGGTGTAAAAACGGACACAGATGTAAATATGGGCACCCCTCCCGAAGTGGCCATTGGAGGTGTTGAAGAGTGGCGGCCAGAATTTTATATGATGCCACTTGTTGATATAAGATAATAGAGAGCAGTTGGAAATATTTTTTTAAATAGTGTGAATGCAGCGTGAGCTATTGTGGGAATTGGTGTTTGTTCGAAACTCGAAACTTTTGACAGGTCTGTAATCGCTTTCTTTTCATGTCCTTATAGTTAGTTTAAAATAATTTCAGAGTGATATTGGGAAAGCGAAGATCCTAAGCTTCTTTTAGAAGCACGCCTTTAGTCATGCACGTTTTTAGGTTACATGTGAAGGTGCCCATCTTTCTTAGTTTGGGTTGGTGTAAATATGGGCACCATTTCTTGGTGTAAATATGGGCCCCTTCTTTTTCAAATTACTTGATATACAAGCACATTTAACTATAGCTATGCTAATTGATGCGGCTGCTGAAACACCGCAATGTTCCCCTGGAACTTTAAATGTAGTTTCTCCGGTCGACAAATCTGTCCCCAACATGAAGAAGAGAAACACTACTTGTGGACGCAAAGCAACAACGTTCAGCGTCATCACTGGATCCTCATGAAAGGATCAGTTGACCAAATCGCTTGACAAAAGTGCTATCAAGAAGACATCCTTGAGTTTTTCCGGAGTAAGAGACAGGTCAGGTGGCAGGGGTAGGAAGGCCAAAGGCTTTCAAAGAAAAATCGGCCACGAAAGATACGATTTATCTTCTGACTCATCACTAACCCTCCCCTTGTGGACTGTGATTATGATATGAGCCTGGATATCAACGATGGGACAAAACCAGTCTCGAGTGATGCAACTGCCATCTTTTGTGTTGGAAAGACACTCGCAGAGAAGTGTGGGTTAAATGTGCTACATGCCAAATGTAGGCACACTTAGACTGTGCCGGGCTGAAAGAGCCAGTTATATTTTCGATTTCTGAAAATAATTGTTTCTGTAATAAATAAATTTTCTACCATTCTGTATTGTTTTATCCTGTTTTAAAACATTTTAAACGTAGTTAAGTCAGAAACAAAAGAGGGTGCCCTTATTTACAACTTTTCGTCTACTAATTCTATTTGAAATTTATTCAAAATTAACGACTCTAGAAGTATCAGATCTGAAAAAAATATTTTAGAATGAACATTAGTTCGACATTTTTTTATTTCAATGTGTGACAAAGCATTTCACATTTACCGGGTGTCCCAAAGCTTAAAAAAATCAATAACTTGCAAACGATGACAGACATTAAAATAAAAAGTCTTGCAGAAGGGTTATGTATGATGTCCGTAGTTTTTTTTTTTACTGTGATTCTTGATTTTAGTTCGAATTTCAAACAATAGATGGTGCTGACAGCTATTGGTGAGCAGTCGAAGCCGAAACTAACGTCACTCAGCATTGAAGCGAAGGAAGGTGATTAAGGCTACGGAGTGGGTCTCATTCGCCAGTACAATCTTGCTCTTAAACCCCGATTCTGAACTCATTAGATATGATTTCGATGGAATGCCTTGTTGCCATGGAAACAACAAATTCTTCGATAATGGAATACAGTGTTCAGAACTGGGCATGAATTTAACAAGCAGTATTCGAGTTTGCAGGCGATTTTACATTTATGAAGTTTTTTTTTCCCGGATTAAATTACTTTTTATGGTCTTATTTAAAGAATGTTTTATGCAACGTATTTTAAAACTAGGTGAAGAGATCTTGCTACAATCTTGCTCTTAGGGCCCGATTTTGAACTCATACGATATGATTTCCATGGAATGTGTTGTTGCCATGCGAATAACAAATTCTTCGACAGCAGAATACAGTGTTCGGAATTGGGCATGAATATAACAAGCAGTATTCGCGTTTGCAAGCGATTTTACATTTATGAGTATTTATGAGAATTTCATCCAACCAATTTGCAAACTTAATTAAAATTTCGCGAAATCATGGCAATGCAGGTATGTGAGAGATACAGAGGATATTTCTTGTTTTGGAGTATCACCTCCTGGAACACAGTTTTGAAAGCAAATTTAATTTCCGAAACGGTCCGTCAGACAATACGATAAAGGCTTTGTTCGAAAAATTTGAACGAACGGGGAACGTCAATGATGACCGTATTGGAAATGTCGGCCGGCGTCGCGTTGCAGTTACAGAATCGAATGCTGAAGCCGTACAGCAGGTCATCGTACAGCGGCCCCAGACTTCCGTTCGCAGTGTTGCAGCTCTTGCTGGACTCCGAAGAATGTCCATGCAGCGTATCATGCGCCACAGTCTTCACATGTTCCCGTACAAGATCCAGACTCGCCAACCCCTGAGTGAGGATATCATACTTGCACGATGAAATTTCTCGAACACTATGCTGCAGCTTTTGGATGAGGGTGAAATCGATATTGGAAACATATGGTTCTTTGACGAGGCATTTTTTCGCTTCGATGACTTTGTCAACAAGCAGAACTCGCGCATTTGGGGAACCGAAAATCCTCATGTATCGTCATCCCTGCATCCCCAAAAGCTAATGGTCCGGGCCGCGATATCCACCAAAGACCCCTTTTCTCGAGAGCAAAGATGAATGCTGCACAATATCTTGAAATTCTGGATGAATTTGTGGCGATTCAGAATGGTTTAGTGTACCCATCGAACACCTCATGGTTCATGCAAGATGATGCTCGTCCACATTGAACGCCTGCAATATTCGAACGCAGCGAGCATTTCAATGATCGTGTTTCAGTGATCTTGCATTACGACATGCATACAAGAAGTGGCATGGCATGGCCTCCTTATTCTCCGGATTTGACACCATGAGACTTTTTTCTTCGGGGGGTACCGGAAAGACTTGGTATACCGTCAAATTCCACAAACAATTGCGGAACTGAAACAACACATCTATACTGTATGTAAGACAATTCCAACTGACATGTTTGCACGGGTGTCTGGACATTTTTATCTCAGGCTGCGCCACGTTGTTGCTGCAAATGGTGGTTATTTTGGAAACATCGTTGTTAATTTTTTGCAACAGTCCTTGTCACATTTTTATACCGGTTTTTATTTTTCCTATTTTGCAGTACAACCCTTTCGTTGAAAAGGTGAACTACATTTCTAAATTGGTTAGAAAATGTAATGTAAAATTTTAATCGATCCTCACATAAGTTTAGACAAATGTCTTCATCAAAAATTGAAATTTATGAAAAGTGCATATCTTTACCACCATCTACCCTGTGCATTGCTAAAATAAACCACTCTACTGTTCTGGAGTAGAGTATTATGTAATCTGAATTAGTAACCGACTGTGGGGGAGGCTTATTTTGATACAACAATCTAAGGATTGATTTAATACAACTATCAAATCGCTAAGGATAAATACTCCCCTCCCCACCATAAAAAAATATCCTTCTGAAGTACAGTGGAATCTTTCTTCCATTTACAAAAAATGATAAAGCAAACAACTAAACATAATTCTCCCTCCATTTCCCCTGCCTCCGGACCACTGCTACCAAATTTCTCTGGAAAACTGTAAACCGAACCCTCTTGCAAAAAACATTGGTAAACAACCCATAAGAATGGCCTACCCTCTCCCTACATTCCACAGGACATGACATGCTAACTGGCTAGAGCAGCAAAGAATGTCGTTTTCTGTGCATGAGATGGAAAATGCCTTTTACACTTTGTTCTTTTGTTAATACTACAAAAATCGCCAGATTAAAAATCTTGGTCGTCGAGAAAAAAATATTGGTTGCCAGTGGCGACCGCATTTGCCAAGCCCTGATTATTACAACTCGTGTACAATTGCATTCCAACAAAAAGTGCTATTAGGAATACGGTCTTAATTTATGTCAAGATAAAAATTTAAATATATTTTTTTTTTTATGGCTTTCAATAATTTAAGTACTACCAAGTTTTAGAATATTGTCAAATTTAATTTGAACTTAGTTTATCACATTAGATATCGTTGATATCTTTATTATTAAAAAATATATGCATATTAGCATTGTGTGTAGAAAGAATTGCCAAAGTGTAAAAATTCAAACTCCAAGAATTCTTTTAACACATTTTTACAATTTAAAATGGATGTAGATAAAACATAATTAAAATACATACAAAAGCACAAATAATTGTACAAATATTACTTTCAGGTGCATAAATATAATATAAAGATATTTAAAATACAAATTAAAATATCTTAAAATACATCAGAAAAACCTAGAACGTTTTCAACCATTTCAAGGCTGTCATCAGTAGGATATAAATGTTGTTATCATTTTCTTTGCACTTATTTGCGCATTGTCCAGAAGAAAACATTGCAATTTAAATTATGTACGTCAGATGAGACGCCATATAAAATTATTCAAATTTTCAACAAAATGAGCTTTCATCTATTATGCAGCAAATATCTCTATACTTCGTGGATATCGTATGATAGTGCATCGTTACAAGCTGTATCTTTATTAGCAATTATTTCAATGGATTCTCTTATGATGTCTTCCTGGTAATTGTTTGTATGATAAATTAAGGAATATTCTTTAATTGAAGCATTAAATAGACCCCATACTGCGTTATCAAGATTAGCTCAAACGCAACCTTATAAAAGTAGATTTTAATAAATCAAAAATTATCTTGCCAGGAAAACTGCCGGGAAGTCATCATAAGAGAATCCATAATTGCTAGTAAAGATACAGTTTATAACGATGCACTATCATACGATATCCACGGAGTATGGAATTATTTGCTGCATAATAGATGAAAGCTCGTTTTTTAGAAAACTTGAATCGCTTTATCTGACATCTCACCTGACGTACAAGTTTTAAATTACAATGTTTTCTTCTGGACAACTCTCGAATAAGCGCAAATAAAATACTAACAACATTTAAATCCTACTGATGACGGCCTTGTAATGCTTGAAAACGTTCTAGGTTATTCTGGTGTAATTTAAGATATTTTAATTTGTATTTTAAATATATTTATATTATATTAACAAAACCCGCGGCTTTGCTCGCGTAATAGTTGAAATATGCCAAGTGATATTTATAAGTCTAACTTTTATTAGCAGAAAATATACTTTTAGGATTAATTCAAAAATTACTAATTAAGTCACAGTTTGACTAAACTTCATTATTACACTGCATTAGGCAGAAATGAGACTTAAATTAATAAGAAGAACTAAAACTAAATAAACGATAATTTAGAAAATATTTTGAAACTTTTATGCTCAATTAAAAATGCTCATTTTAGTATTCTTTTGAATTTTTTTAGTAACCATCTTCTTACATCTTAGAATTAACCATCATGTCAAATTCCAAGCTTCTTTTCTAATGGTCTACCATCTCTCTCAACATAAAATGCTATGTTGAAATAAGGACTGCCAACATTAATTTTGAAATCCGTTTGGTATTTCCTAATATTCCACAGAAACGTAATTTAGAAATCTTTTGAATGCCTTTTTTAGAGCGTTTGTTGCTCCTGCCAACCCCAGGGGGTAGAGTCACCGGCATAAAATATAGCCTGTGTAGGATCAGAGGCTGGCACCTTTGATTCGAAACTTTTACAATCGGTTTATATTTCCTGAGATTGCTTAGAAATCGTAATTTAGGACTTTTTTAGAACGCTCTTCGCTCCTCCCCTTCGCTTCACACATTTTTAATTCGAATTTACTCTCGACTATTTTTAGGGGGCATTTATATGTTATAAGTAACTACCATGCCATATTTAATGTATCTACACTCTTTAGTATCACAGAAATCGTAATTTAGAATGTTTTTTGCTCCTTAAACCCTCTGGTGCGGTAATGGCACCCACATAATATATAGCTTATGTTTGAGCAGGTTCTATCACCACCAATTTGCAACTATTATTTTTTAAATCGGTTTGGTATTTGATAAGATTGCATAAAATTTGTAATTTAGAACATTTTAGAACGCTTTTCGCTCACTTCATCCTTTTAAATTTGGAATTTTCTTTCGATGGTTCTTAGAAAGCATTTGCATCTTGTAATTGCCATGCCAAATTTCAAAATGTTAGACCCCTCTGTTGTGCAAAAAACGCAAATTGGAACATATTTTGCTCTGGCAACCCCCAGACGATAGTGACAGTAACATAAAATATAGCCTATATTGCAACAGGGACCATCACCATCAATTTGCAACACATTACGTTAAAATCGGTTAGATATTTCCTGATATTGTGTAGAAATCGCAATATATAACGCTTTTAGAACGCTTTTCGCGCCTTTTCACCCCTTTTAAATTTAAAATTTTTAAAAAAATGTTCTTAGGGATCATCTAAGAACATTTATATCTAATCTATTTATATCTGGAACTACCTTATATTTATATATAATAAATATATACCATGCCAAATTTCATGACTCTGAGTCCTTCCATACCATAAAAATCAAATTTTATTACTTTTTTGCTCCTGCACCCCCTTTAAGGTAGTGGAAACAGACATAAAATATAGCCTATCTTCGAGAAAGAGCTGTCACTATCATTTTTACACCATTATGTTTGAAATCAGTTCAGTACTTCCTGAAATTGCATAGAAATCGCACTTTAGAACGTTTTTTACAACGCTTTTCGCGCATTTTCACGCCTGATTTTTTTAGGAAATGTTCTTAGAGATCATTGATATCTTATGAGTGACTTCCATTCCAAATTTCATTATCCTAGGCCCTTCCATAACACAAACACCGCAATTTAGAACGTTTTTTGCTCCTGCAACCCCCAGGTGGTAGTGACACAAACATAAAATAGAGCCTATCTTAGAGCAAGGAAATTCACCATCAATTTACAACCATTATTTTTGAAATCGATTTGATACTTCTTCAAATTGTGTAGATATCGCCATTTAGAACGTTTTTTTAGAACGCTCTTCGCGCATTTTCACCCCTTTTAAATTTTGAATTGTTTAGGAAATGTTCTTAGAGATCCTTTATATCTAATAAGAAACTAATATTCCAAATTGCATATTTCTAGGCCCTTCATTAACACAAAAATCGCCTTTTTCGAACGATTTTTGCTCCTGCACCCCCTTTCGGGTAGTGGCACCTACTTAAAATATATAGCCTTTCTTGGAGCAAGTGTTGTCACCATTATTTTGACACCATTATTTTTTAAATCGGTTTGGTATTTCCTGAGATTGCGTAGAAAACATAATTTAGAACGTTTTTTAGAACGCTGTTCGCGCATTTTCACCCCCTTTAAATTTCGAATTGTTTAGAAAATGTTCTTAGAGATCATTTATATCTTATAAGTAACTAATATTCCAAATTTCATATTTATAGGCCGTTCAGTAAAACAAAAATCGCATTTTTAGAGCGTTTTTGCTCCTGCACCCCCTTTGGTTAGTGGCATCGACATAAGATATAGCCTATGTGCGAACGTGGACTAACACAATCATTATGATACCACTACTTTTGAAATCGGTTTGGTAGTTCCAAAGATTACCTCCTACAAACAAACAAACGAACAAACTTTACTTCTTTATAATACTAGTATAGATTTGTGCACCTGAAAGTAATTTTTGTACAATTATTTGTGCTTTCAAGTGTATTTTAATTATTTAACTCAAGGTGAATATAGCATTGGAATTTTTACTTTCTTTATAGATAAAACATATTTACTAGTTTTATTTTATCAAACATAAAGATGAAGCTGCATGTAAAATATTTCAATATCAATCTGTCAATCAAAATTTAAATTAACTAGCATTTATTTTATTTTTTTAATTTTAATGCAACGATAGAATACTCCTATTCAAAAAGGTTAAACAAGGCAACTTCTACAACTCATATTCAAAATATTAGAATAATTGGGAAAAAGTAATAAGAAAAAATTATTTTTCATTTATTTATTTTTGATACTAAGTAAATGCAATTAAATTTCTTATAAATTAAACCTGGAATCTTTAGATAAGATTTTAACATTTACAAAATATAAAATACCGTAACAATAAATTAGGTATACAGCTTTCTGATACACATCAAAATATTAGAATAAAATTTAGATTGGTTCAAAATATTAGAATATTTTATTTTATGCAACAATATTACCTTATGAATATGAAGTAAATGGTAGTTAATATTTTGTAGCATCCCCTTTAGCTTTCATAACAGCGTACAATTGATCTTGCATACTATATACAAGGTGTTTACAAACATTTCTATCACTATTAGCCCAAATAGGCTGTATACGTTTCACTAGATCAATTTTACTTGAAGGAGTATTTTCTTGGAGTTTTTACTTCATTATACACCATAAGTTTTCGATGGGTTAAGGTCTGGTGGGTTTGGTGGCCAAGAAAGTGCCTTAATGTTGCGTTGGCGGAACCAATTCATACTTGACACCGAGGTATGCGGTGACGCTAAATCTTGTTGGAGGATGAAAAATCTTCAAATAAATCTTCTGATGATGGAATCATGTAATATTCCGAAATTTCTTGATATATCTGAGAGTTAACCTTTTCGTAAACAATGCATAACTTTCCAGGCCCATCAGCACTCATACAACCCCAAACCATGACACTAGCAGCAAATTTTACGGAACGTTTAAGGCATTTTTTATCAAATGCTTCTTGCTTCATTCTCCAAACTCGAATACCTTGATTACCATATGGGACACAAAACATACTTTCATCATTAAATAATGTATTTTTCCAATCTTCTTCGCTTCATAAACGCCTTGATTTACACCAATTCAATCTTATATGCTTTTGTTTTGCAGTCATGAGAGGTTTTGTTTTCGATACACGAGATTCAAACTTAAATTTATGGAGACGTCTTAATGTCGTCGATGTAGAAACTTCGACTCCTTCTTCGTTCTATTTTCGGTGCAAAAATCGCACACTTTTTAAACGGTTTTTCTTAACTATACGCTTCAGTTTCCTGTCATCTCTAGCAGATATTTTTGGTTTTCGGTTGCCATTTAGGTGATTATTTTGAAGTTTTCATTTATTGAATATTGTGTTAGTATTTTACTAACGCTTGATTGCGAACATTGTAAATAATTCGCTATATAACGTTGATTTTTACTGTGCCGATTCAAATCAACCATACGAAGTTTAATAGATTCAGAAATATCCCTCACACGACCCATGTTAAGACGAAAAAGCAAACAAACTGCATAAAGAATACCGATTTTAAATAAAATCGTCTGAATTTAATCAATGATGTGCCGCCAGTTATGAATTGGTGATAATTAAAGGAGAATTAATGTGAAATATTCTAATATTTTGAACCACTTGAATAAATATTCTAATATTTTGACTTTTCAAAATAATTTTTTTAAATTAATCTTTTCAAAAATTACATTAATTTTAAGATAATAAATAAGTTTAATCAACAATAAGTTCTTAATAAAAATATCGTTTGCATATTTGCATTAAAAGACATTAAGTTACCAAATGATATTTTCAATTTGTAAAAAAAGTAATTATTCTAATAATTTGAATATGAGCTGTAATATTTTTTTTTAGGTAGTTATTTTGAAAAACAATATACTATTAACCCTTTTCACGATTATTTTTCAACATTCATTAAAACCTACTGACGAACTTCCTTAAAAGATCTAAAATTTCTTAGAATGTAAAAAAACTTAGGAAATTTTTAACAATAACAAAAAATACTAAATCTCTTCCCATAGTTTTAAAATACGATGCATAAAATATTCTTTAAATCAGACCACAAAAAGTAATTTAATCCGGGAAAATAAAACTTTATAAATTTAAAATCGCCTGAAAACTCGAATACTGCTTGTTAAATTCATACCTAGCTCAGAACACTATATTCCACTATCGAAGAATTTGTTGTTTCCATGGCAACAACGCATTCCGTTGAAATCATATCGAATGAGTTCAGAATCGGGGCCTAAGAGCAAGATTGTACTGGCGAATGAGATCCACTCCATAGCCTTAATCTCCTTCCTTCGCATCAATCACAGCCATCTCTACACCGGCCAAATCGCTAAACTAACTCCGGCGGGTCACGTGACCAGTCGAAGGCGGTTAAATTGAAGCGAAGTCAAAGTGACGGTCGCCATTTATTCTGTTGTTGAAAATTCCATTGTTGATGAATTCAAGTCGCAGTTTTCGTATAAAGTTGCACATGGTTCATGATTTTCATCTTTATACTATATATTTTATTTAGATACTTATGTTTTATTTCACGAAAGTGTATCATGTGTTTTTCCCGCGTTTCATGTGCTTTCCTAGTGTTTCGTTGTTTCTCTTTCTGAAAAGAAAATATGGCTCTCAAGGATTCGCAAATATAATTTTAATTTCATCTAAAAGGCTAGAATATGCATTAAATATTCTAAAATGATGTTCAGTGGATATCACCAAGGATTAACATAACTATTGAAGTAAGTTCTGATTTAACTTTTAAAATTTATTGTCTTAATAAAACAAATTATATCAGACGCTTGGTTTGAATATTAGCAATCTAAGAAAATAAGTATAAGGTTGACATGATTGTTAAAATATATGATGAATGTACAGTTATATGTCAGTAATTATTATATCTCTCTAGAAAAGTTGATTGAAAATGAGAAAAGACTAATAATTCAAAAGCTCTTTCATAATAAACAAAAATATTTAGATAAATATTTAGATAAGAAATGCAATTTATCAATAAATCAGGCACGAAACAATTCCTCCTAAAGGAGGAATTCCACCTATTTTAAAGCAATTTTGGACATTTTCTGGATTGATGCAAAAATGCAAAGAAAATATTGGAAGCATATATGAGAGGGGGGGGGGTGTCTAGGAAATTTAATAATAATTTTGTTTACTCAAATCGTCGGAATTTGTTTCTGAATTACTGTGCAAAAAAGCCATCAAATCAAAGGTGAATCAGCATCTGAAAGTGGTGTAAATTGTTTCTAAAATGTCTTTCCAGAGTGATTTTTTTAGACTTTAAAAGGTAAAGGAAGTTTCCATAAGGTTCTTTTTGGAATAGAATATTTTTTCCTAATTAACACTTTCGTGTAATTTAAGTGATGCAATTTTGGAGATGTATTTCTGGAGTAAAGATTAATTTGACTTGCTTGTATTTATGCAGCATGGAGGTTTGTTTTTTTGTTTGTTTTTGAAAGGAGGGGGGAAATCTTAAACAGACAAACCTTCTAAAATAATATTTATTTTGACAAATTAATCGCTGTAGTTCACATAAATTCATCAGATATTTATGGTTTTACATCTTAGCAAACTGTCTTCAATTTCCTGTTTTGATTCAAAAGACCTGTAAAATTGTTAGTTTAAATTTCTTTTAATAAATTTTAAATTATTAAAAGAAAATCATACATGCAGTAATATTTTATTTTATTTTATTGTATAAATAAGTTAAAATGTGTCCAAAAATAAATATTGTATAGATGGAAAAAATTTTACAACCTTTTTTATGTTTTCCACTTTCATGCCTGATAAATTTAGACGCATTTTAAGATATTTAAATGATATATTAAACCCAGTTTATAAAAACATTGTGCCAATCCTACTTTTCATTGCAGGTTATGCTGCTTTCTAAACTTGCTAAAACATCACTGTTGTAATTACTGTATTGATTCTAGTAATGGTGATTTTTCATATGAATTTTTTATCAAAAATTAGTTAACTTTAGGTTAAAAATGTAGTGAATGACTTTGATCATTTATGTAAATATTGTACTCACAGGGATCTGTCCAGATTTTTCTTTCTGGGTCCTATTTTTGAAATTGTGAATAGTTTTTTTTTTTTTTTTTTTTTTTTTTTTTTTTTTTTTTTTTCACATTTATGAAAAATCTATTTTTAATTTTGGGAATTTGAAATTATCGTTATATTCAGGTTCTTGTTATACATTTTTAACAAGACCCTTTCCATATCTATATCATGATAATAGGTTTTTGACAAGTTAGATAGTATTACTTTTAAAATTTGTGATGAAAAGTACAGTTTGGAAATGCAAAAGTTTTGTGTAAAGCTAATTGTTAAGTTGAAAAATTTTGTGAAGGGTCCTGTTTTAAAATAAAAAGGTTGTGAAAGGTCCATTAAAGGACCTAATTTTTCTCTAAACAGATCCCTGGACTCATGACAGCTTTATTTATTTAAAAATATGATGCAAGTTGTATATAAGATCTTACCAAATAATTACTCAAAAATAGTTATTAAAAATTTTAATTAAGAAATACAAGAGAAAAATTAAAAAAAACTGAAAAATAAATAAATCTGTATTTATTTTTAGCATTCAACCTTAGAATATCTGAATTTCTTAACAATATGTGAATAATTTTTGTCATGTGCTTTTCATAATTTAAATACCAAATTTATCCTTTCATTTATTTTTAATTTGTGTAAATGCATTTAGCCAATATAATATGTTATTCTTTTCATAACTAAGGGGCTGGCTCCACATAAAACTTTGATCATGAAGCTAAACAAACATTTTAAATTTTCTTTACTTTTTTGACAAATGTAATAGATGGGAAATATTTTTGTTAATTTTTGAATGATGGCATACTAAGTTTCTTGTCAAAAGAAATTTTTAATAGATAGAAATTTTTAATCGATTGATTGAGCTTATTGAAAAATCTTTCAGTAAAACAATATTACAAGAAAACCGGGACCTGAAGGGAGATTCACTAGGCACTCAATCACGATATAATTTTACTAGTGGGGGAAAAGTCCGCCTTCGACAGCCGCCATTTTGAATGAGCACTCAGGCCTAGTATTCAGAGGGCTGTGCATCAATGCTGAGTGACGTCAGGCCCCACCAGTGGCCGAGAGGTTCTGCTCTCGAAGCTGGTAGATGGGAAGTGCTGGGTTCGAACCCAATCGCGCCCGTCGGCCTAATCGTTCGGAGTTTTCGTGGTTTTCTCCGAACCTTGGATTTCCAAGCTTTAATATAGGTTAGGTTCCCTTAGAAAGACCCCCACTGCCCCCCACCCCTTAGGGCCTATATCCCTCGTGTTGATAATTGGCCGTCATAAACACAACCAACCAGCCTGAGTGACATCAGTTTCCGCCTCGACTGCGCACCAATAGCTGTCAGCACCAACTATTGTTTGAAATTCGAACTAAAATCAAGAATCACAGTAAAAAAAAATACGGACATCATACATAACCCTTCTGCATGACTTTTTCTTTTAATCTCTTTCTCTCTGTCATCGTTGCAAGTTATTGATTTTTTTTATTTTTGGGACACCCGGTAAATGTAAAATGCTTTGTCACACATTGAAATATAAAAGTGTCGAACTATTGTTCATTCTAAAATATTTTTTTCATATCTGATACTTCTAGAGTCTTTAATTTTGAATAAATTTCAAATAGAATGCATCGACAGATAATTCTAAAAATTATTTTAATATAGTTAAGCTAACTTGTCGATAAGCATATTTTCGATGGCTACGCTTCTTTAGAGGAAATAAAAATGAACTATGCAGCTGTTTTACAGCTTCCTTTAATAATATTGAAAACTACAATATATTTAGTTTAGAAATAATAAAATATCAATACAGATTAGTATATTTAAAAATATTCCCTCGTCCAAGAATTCTACGAAGAATACATTCAAATAATCGGTGTTATGAAACTACACTTATGTTAATATTAAAAAATAATTATCTTAATATAATAAAATCTTAATTAATATATTGTTTTATATAATATGATAATTATAAAATGTTATATTATATATTTTCTAAAATTAAAGTGTTCTTTGACAAGTTATTTTTTACAACCCACTTTATTGTAAATATATTCAAATTATTTTTTTTAATTCTAATTATATCTCTAGCAAAATCTTTTTATCTAATTTAATTTAAACAAATGTTGTCAACACAAATATTTTTTTTAATTCAAATTAAAGAAAAAAATTAATTAACAATTATCTGTCATAAATTTAGAGCTTTAAATTTCTTTCAAGAAAAATTTGTCAATAACAAGATATTTTATCGATACTCAAACAACGCTTTATAATTAAGTCAAAAGTGAAAATGATTATCAAAACAAATATAGTTACCCTTCATACAAAAATTAAATATTTATAAATGGTTTATAAAGAAATCTAATTAAATTAAGATTGTGCAAAATTCATAAGAAATCTCAGTTTGAATATTTGACAGAGAAATTAATAAATTGTGTTAAAAAGGATTATTAATTAATTTCATTATTCAAAAAGTAAATTACACAAATTTTTCTCGAAACATTTTATGCCAGATTTTAAAAAAACAAACTAGAAAACAGGAATTCTGCTTTTTCAGAAGTTAGTGTCGCCCCCGATGAAAAAAATATATATGTATATAAATATAGATAGTTCAGTTTTAAGATTCAAACACGCGCTTTCATTTTATATAAAATTACATCATCCGCATCCGCTAAAGAATTTCTCATTTACGATTCTGTCTTAAACAACATCAACAGTAGAATATGCATAGGACGTGCCTATCACTGAATAATACACAAATCCAAAAAAAAAAAAAAAAGAGATTTTGTCATTCAAGAAACTAGACAAAAAAAAAGTATCTCATGATTCATATGTCTTCATTTGTTTGTAATATTAATATAGTTACTTAAAATTAAATTTAGTTTGTAATAGCTATATGTTTTATCAGAAATCATTCATTTATATTTTTTCAAAATAGCACGTATTTTAATTACATTTTTTTTCGGTTTTTATGAGAAAACGGCAACAAAAAGATATAATTGCTATTTTTCAACTATTTTTCGTTTACTTTCTACAGAAATGGAGTACTTGAGTTGCGAAAATTAAACAAATGTTGCTAAAACTACAAAAAAGTTAATATTTCAAAAATAAATGGAGCAGTTTTCAAACAAATTGCATTTAAAAGTACTTTTTTCCAACTGGACTGTATAGAAATTGAAAATGTGCGATGCTTAGAAGTTTAAAAAATTGCAGTAGAGTATTTAATAGTGCAATGGTATATCTGCTTTGTTTTACGGCTGGCTTATACAACGGAATGTTATTTTTTGGAGACGACAAATTAATAGGTGGGAGAAAGGGTTGGGTTGATTTTTGACGGCCAATTATCTACACGAGGGATATAGGCTCGAGGGGAGTGCCCTCCGTGGGGGTCTTTCTAAGGGAACCTAATCCGTATTAACGCATGGAAGATCCACGGCTCGAAGAAAACCACGAAAACTCCGAACGATTAGGCCGACGGGCGCGATTGGGATCGAACCCAGCACCTCCGGTGGGA
Source organism: Maratus speciosus (assembly GCA_963932465.1). Taxonomy (NCBI): domain Eukaryota; kingdom Metazoa; phylum Arthropoda; class Arachnida; order Araneae; family Salticidae; genus Maratus; species Maratus speciosus. Next base: position 28,519,966 of record OZ010786.1, read on the forward strand.
GAAAGAAATAGCCGGGGGCTAAAAAAAAACAGCATGATCGATTAAATAAACTGCCGAAGATTGAATAACTTCCCAAGGTCAATGGCGCTTTTCTATAATACGGATGCATTCATTCCCCTTTGAGTAAAGGATTTTTTGGTTCCTAACCCTTTAAGACCCAACCCGCACGATCGTGCGTGTTAGATATTCATTTAAATTTTTGTTTCTGAGCCGTATGTAATAAAAACTCGAATCGAACGACCGTTCTGGTTTGCAGATAGAGTAAAGTATAATTTTTTATCAACAGGTAGCGATTGCAGTCCATATTTTACTTTCTACAGGCATGACTAGTTTTGTTTACAAATACATCGGGTCTTAAAGGGCTAAGCCGCATCCACCGCTGACGCTACAGCTGATTGTTAATCATTGTTTGCTTGTCATTGATCAAATAAGATTTATCGTCACAGTTTTAAGTGCGTCTGTAAATGTACTATGAATACTACACACTTCATTTTGAATACTTAACATACCGTGGCAAACCTGAATAACATATATCATTTGCACGTCAATCCGAGTATACTTACTGAGGTATAACACGAACAGGCGGCAGGCAGCAGACAGACAAACTGAAGTCATAAACACTTTTCAACTATGTTGGAAAATGTTTAAATTGTAAGAAAGTGCCGTGTCGTATCGAACTGTCGTTTATACCATAAGACTTGGCAAATGCTCGAAATGTTCGTCCCAAAATAACGCTCAAAGATAATTTTAAACTACTTTGTTTTATTTTTTGCACAAAATATTCGACACTTTGATAAATCTGTTTGGGGCGAATCGCACTCCAACACGACAGTTGATTAGTGCAGTCGGTCTCGTTTAATACGAGCGCGGCTACAACAACACAGTTAAAACAACAAATTTGCACATTAACAAGGGCTCATTATATAAGTCACATACACTCATTGCCATAAAAATTTGCGCACCAAGAAATAATTGTGGGATCGTAACGAAACTTGGCATGAAGGTACATATCAGGCAGATATGCAAATGATTAGAAATGCAGCGTGATTGCGCATTGCGTAGTGCCACTACAGGGCGTTGAACTTCGTCCTCCTTGGAGTATAAAACTGGTAAGCATAACTGTACCTTTTCTTTTGCAAAGGAAACGCTGAGGTAGACATGCCATTACGCAGCCATCGAAGACAATGTGAGCAACTGTCAGAGTTCGAGAGGAGAAGAGTCATTGGAGTGATGGAAGCTGGGTGGTCAGCTCGGCGAGTAGCTCGTGAAGTAGGCCGTTCTGATTTTACTGTGAGGAGGTGTTGAGACCAGTGCGCTGAAGAGACTTCGTTTACATGGCGACCAGGCTCGGGACGCCCTCGACAGACCAATCGTCGAGAAGACCGTCACATCATACGAAACGCACGCGTAGAGTCAACTGCCTCATTGGCCGCTACCCAGACACAGGCAGCACCTTCACTACGGACCCCTGTGTCTTCCCGAACCATCACAAGGCGCCTGGCTGAAGGACATCTGGTATCGCGGCGCCCATTTTGTGTGCTGCCAATGACACCCACCCACCGACGTCTCCGTTTGTAGTGGTGTCGCGCACGACGGGATTGGACTGCAACAGAATGGAACCAGGTCGTCTTCAGCGACGAGTCTAGATTCAATTTGAGCAGCGATGACAATCGTGTTCGTGTGTGGAGGCCCCGTGGTGAACGCCTCAATCCTGCCTTCGCTTTACAGCGACACGGCTCCCACAGCTGGTGTGATGGTATGGGGTGCCATTGCTTAAGATACACGGTCACCCCTAATATTGATCTGTGGCACAATAACAGCCCAGCGGTACGCCCAGGACATCCTTCAGCCACATGTGTTGCCACTCGTGGCAGGGCTCTCAGGAGCCATTTTTCAGGAAGACAATGCTCGACCACACACAGCAAAGATGTCACAAGCCTGCCTCCGCCACATTACCACCCTTCCCTGGCCTGCTCGATCCCCAGATTTGTCACCAATCCAGCATATATGGGACGGCAAGTTGGACACCCTAAGAGTTTGGTTGAACTCGAGGCGCGTTTACAGCAACTGTGAAACGAGATGTCTCAGGACATCATACGGAACTTGTATGCCTCAATGCCCGCTCGTATCGCATCGTGCATTCGCGCTAGAGGCGGTCCAACACAATTCCGTTCATTTGTATTTTTTCCTGCAATAAATGATCCTTTTTCTTTGGTTTTCTACTCACTTACTTATATCACAGTAGTACTTACGCGTGTAAAATTTCGTTTCATTTGGACGTCTATTTCTTGGTGCGCAAATTTTTATGGCAATGAGTGTATATTACTATTTTTAACCTTTTTCACGAGCTATGAAAGCTGGATCTAATAGGAGCAAAACATCTATTTATTTCAGTGTTATTTTCGAGAAAAAGTAAGGTAGAATTAGGAAATAGATCCCTGTCCTCTATCGAAGACTTTTCTTTCTCATCGATAATATTTCAACATATGTCAAAATGTAGTAATTTATGGGTTTTACCCTGGATCGCTTCGCGATCCCTTAAGCGATCCGTTATTTTCTATGCATTAAATTTTTAGATTCCACTTGGTAAAAACGCGCTCGTCGCTAATTTGTAGTTACAGTAAATAATCTTATTGTATAAATTTCCTCTCCTCTGAAATTTCCACTTCGCCGCCTTTTCTCCGCCAACATATATGTGTAAAATTATACATATCGTTTTACGAATATTGTAAATAGTTACTGTTTGTGCTTAAAAATAATGCAAATAGTTCAATTAAGCTCTATTCATAAGCTAATATTAGTTTTTGTTGCATTGAAATATCTCAGTTTGTTGATTTTCTGCAAGCAAGTAAGCCATTGTATTTCAATGGTAGTCTATAGAAATTTGGCGAAATACTGGAAATAGCGCCAAGTTGGCGTCCCTTTTGGCGACTAATTTTGCTCGCCAAATTTGGCGATATATCGCCAAGTTGATGACAAGCTTGGCGACGTTTGGTGACAGAGCCGGGTGCCCCCCTCCCCTTATAGCGTCAGAAAGCTCTGACCAATCAGATGTGTTTCGCGGTATCTAAGCAGATTTTCATTGGTCCATTTCCGAAGCATTGCTTTTTTTATATATAGAAGGATTAGAGTGAAAAAGATATGCGAAATCATAAACTCTCGAAAATTGTTGTGACTAATGCAATGTTGGCCGTGTTTTTCTCTGAAAAAAGAAAGTAATCTGTTGTATCAATATATCATCTTCGCTACCTGAGTCCAAATATGTGGACCTCTATTCTTTACTTCATAAGAACTAAACTGTTTGATTGTTTTACATTTTGACTTCATTTCTTAATAGCTGAATGTTTTTTCCCATTAAAAGCAAACCAATAAATGCAACATATATGCTCATTTCATTGTAAAATAAATGTTATTTTCATCTGAGTTTCCAAATTGCCTTCAAGGCAGTGTGGCCAAGAAATTGAGAAATTTTCATAATTATTTAACTAAAATCCTATACAATAAAATATTTTGAAGATTTCTATGTTATTCACTTTTTTAACCCTTTATCTACTGACGGTACTTATAAGTACCATTAAAATAACTTTTTATAAAATTCATTTTAAACATCGATTGTAATACAGTTTAGAATGAGTTATAGATGCATTACTTTATCTTATTCCAAAAGCATTATTGCTTACACAAAACAAAAATATTTTTAAAAGGATCATTTATTTTGCCTTTGCATCTTTCCAGCTTTATTGGCGTAAGGGGGGGGGGGGTTCAATTCGGAAATATTTCTATTGTAAGAACATTATACTTGTACATTTCCTAATTCTACAAAATGCTAAGAAAAATATTTAAAATATAAGGTTTGAGTGGGGTTATAAATATTTCACAAAGTCCCTATAAATTCAAATTTAATTAATCCTTCTAAATCCTTCAATTCTTCTAAAATCCTTCTGAAATTTATAAAATGATTATATAAATCTTCTAATGTAGTTTCAAAAATTCATGAAAAATGCTTTAGAAAATAAAATTTTCGTGAATTCATAATTCAGTACATAAGGGTTAAAGGCCTTAAATTTGTGATTGCGGGAATTTAGGTTGGTGATAATTAAATTGATATTTTAAGAGAATTTGTACTTTTATATCCCTATATATAAAATAATTAATTTTTAGTCCCCTAACCTAATTTAGAACCTAAATTATTAGTCCCCTAAAGTATTAATTTCCGAAAAGTCCCTTTTTCTGTCATCTATGATGTCATTCTGTTTGTTCAAAACCAATGAATAAGTATTTGTAGTATTATTTTAGCTTCAAGAACGAAGGGAATATGTCGTATAAGTCCTTTCGAATTACTAGCTCTTTAGAGGTTTTGACTTCAGTTCTGTGAATTTGTCTAAAGAAAAGACCCCCTCTAAATAAAATGACATGTTGAATGGTAAGACTGGATATTTTATGTTAACTTTATCATATTAAGTGGATTTTATCACTGAGATCATTAGGACAAATAATAGTCGTAATTAGTTTAAATTTTATTATCTCCATGGATAATACGAGTAGCAGTTAATAACGAGGATTTTTATAACTCATTGTTTCTCGTATTAACTCCTTGAAAGGCACCGGTATACCACTTAATTTTTATCCCAAATCGCCACATTGACACGAGAATTTTTGAATTAATTTTTGCATTTATAATGTATATGAAAAAGAGCTTTTACTTATGTTTAAATAAATTTGTTTGTAAATCTTGGTGTCAGTCAGTGGTTTTAGCATTTTAGCAACAGAAGTACTTTGCCCCTGAAAGGGTTAATCGAATTCAACTTCATTTTATGAATCTTTTAAATGTCAACAGACTTATGAGATACCCTATAAAACCTTATTTACTTACACGTACCTTGCACGTGAAACCTTATACGTACCATTTTTCATAAGAGGCATGGTCTAGTGACATATTGGAAACACGCTTTCTATCTCAAAACATACATCAATTGTATATGAAAAAGTATAATTATTAAAGGTAAACATACATTAAGACAGACTATAAATACAATTAAATACAATAAATCCAACTGGAGTGAAAAATTAGCCGGGGCCAGGACTCGATTTATGTGCTTTAATATATATTGCGGATCGATGGAAAAAGAAATTTATTCATCGTTGTCACGTCATCTAGTGCTCTCTGATAGAGGGACGGTGACGTTCCCCAACTTGGTTTATTAGTGAGAAATTTCCAGGCTAGGACATCGGCCAGGGTAGCTTAACGGTAGAGCAACAGCAAGTTACGCAATCGCACCAGGTTCGAGTCCTTCCTCGGCTAATTTTTCACTTCAGTTGGGTTTATTGTATTTAATTGTATTTATCGTCTGTCTTAATATAAGTGTACCTTTAATAATTAAAAATGGAATTCAGACGTTAATTTTTGTGCTTTAATATATATTGTGGATCGATGGAAAAAGAAATTTATTCATCGTTGTCACGTCATCCAGTGCTGTCTGATAAATGGACGGTGACGTTTCCCAACTTGGTTTATTAGTGAGAAATTTCGAGGCTATGACATCGGCCAGGGTAGCTTAACGGTGGAGCAACACGTCACGTTACGCAATCGCTCCAGGTTCGAGTCCTGCCCCGGCTAATTTTTCACTCCAGTTGGGTTTATTGTATTTAATTGTATTTATAGTCTATCTTAATATGTGTGTACCTTTAATAATTAAAAATGGAATTCAGACGTTAATTTATGTGCTTTAATAAAAAGTAAAATGTTACTAAAATATTTATGCCAAATAGTTTCTGCGCATAGATAGTATTTGCGATGGTTTTTCTATTGTTTTAAATTGCTGCTTATAACTTCATATATTGTTTTGTTTTTTTATTCCCTATAGATAGAAACAGCAAAAAAGAAGCATAAAATACGGAAGAATATACAGCAACTACATTCTACCAATTCTATATCGAGTTGTTTATGCATACCGTCAACGTATAAATATGCAGTGTATTTTTTTTAGATGTAAGTCTTAATAAATTGTAATTGTAATTTAAATGACACTTCTTATTAAACTCTATCTACTTGCATAATTCCCTATAGTAATGATTTCGAATTCTTTGGGGAGTTTTATGTTCAGATTCAAATTTTTATGTGTTGTCTATAAAGAACTGTAATCGCCACTGACATCATTTATACTAGAAGAACATCTTTATAGTAATCGCATTAAGGGAACCAGAAATGTTTTAAATGACGAAAGTCGACTGAAGTTAGATCGTGAATTAGGAAGTCCGTAATTAATTTAGTCTGTTACTTTTTTTTGCATTTACTTATTTATGTTTTAATTTTTAGAAATAAAAAACATATATTTGTTAATATTTGTTAAATTGTAAAAGAAAAATAACAACAGGTTTAATATAGTACGCAAAATTAATCTTCCAAAAATAGCTTGGCCACGATTTTGAGTTTCTTACCTGAATAAAAAGCATTTTTTTTTTTTTTTTTTTTTTTTTTTTTTTACAAATTAAACAAAAAATATGATCTGTTTTTATAGATTTTGAGTTTTTTATTATATATTTTTTTTTATTTTTAAAAATTTTCGGTTATTTTTCAGGACAAATAGAAATAAAACGTAATATACAAAAAAAAAAAGAATGACCACTCAAAAATATGGAACCTGGACTTCAAAATAGTGTCCAAATTAGTTTTTCAAGATTAATTTTGCCGTACAATATTAAAATTTTTATTATTGTTTTTTGCAACTTAACAAATATTTTTTATTTATATAAAAAATACTCACTTAAATCCGATCGAGCACGTCTAAGGCACACTCAGGCGACGCATTGCAGCAAGAGCAATGCCTCTGTTAACTGTTCCGGAGTTTGAGATAGCACTTTTAGAAGAGTGGAGCAGAATTCTCCCAAACTCTTATCGACAATCGCATCGTATACATGGAAAACATGTGTGTTACAGACTTAAATATTCGATAGGACTGCGCATATAAAAACACCACACGCCATCATTATCCTTCATTCTCTGTAATGCAAACAACACACTTTTTTCACTTAAAAATACTCAAATTGGTGCATTAGAGCGTCTTTATTTATATTACTATGAAACTTCAGTCAATTTTTATTATTTCAAACCTTTTCTGGTTTCATTAATATGTAAGAACTTAATGTACACCTTAGTATATTAACAAAAATTATAATGCAGACAGGCACACAGAAACTGAACTTATAATTTTCTAACAATGTTTCAAAGTATTAACACGTTAAGCGCCACGTCAGTCACCGGTGACTGACGCTGAACTTTCCGTTTAGAACATGTCATTCACCGATGACTGACTCTCTAAAATATGATATAAAACTAAAAATATATATATTGCTTTAAGTAATTAATGAAAATTTATTTAAAATTTATTTACTTTTTATTTATTACAGGATTATACTTTCTTAAAAATTACTTTAAACATTGTAAATTTTTCAGCTTCAGTATCAATCACCGTGGCACTCAACGTGTTAATGAGTCAGATTGGATTAAATCATTATACAGTACTCTAGTAACTGTACCGCTCAAAAGCTGTAAGAAAAAAGAAAAATATTCAATCAGAAATATTTAATCCTTATCAATGAAATAACTAATTTTGATGCAAGTTTGACAGATGTAAATAACATATTGGACGAAAGAAAATCGTTAATGAACTTCAAAGCACATTGATTAGCTTAATTTTCATATCAAATAAGTCCTTTTTTATGATGAATAAGTTTTCTTGATTGGTAGCGAGTAAAATATCTTAAGTAAAATTTGTTTGATCTCTAAATTTGTAGAGAGTATGGAAATATATTTTTAATTAAATGCATTTGCAAATGGCTTAAACAAATTGTAAAAAGTATGTTTTTGTGATGTTTACATTTTAGTTAATTACTTTTTATAAAAGTCATTAATCTATTTTCAATGTGCCATTTATAAAAAGAAAAATTCAAGAAATAACATGCATAATATTTTTTAATTTCTATAAATTTGAGAAAAGTAAATTTCTGAAAATGTTTCATTTAATCTTATTGAAATATTATGCTGTGTCAACAATCAAAACAAAAAATAGAAGAAAAGAATATATACTCTAATACAGTTTCATAATTAATTTTCATTTTCTACCGTTAGAAAATTAAGTATAATCCTTTTCTAACAAATAATACTTTAAACTTTAAAATTTACCATTTCTTGAAATCCGTGAAAATGTAAATAATTCTTCTTATGTAATAAGGTATAAGATCTCAAAAATAAGAATTTTTTAAATAGTATTAGAAATAAACAAGTGTTAAGAAAACACATTGATAATATATATATATATATGGCCTAAACAATACATTGTATTTATGTTTGCTGTCTATATTAATTTGTTATATAAATAAATAACTTATTTTTTTTTATTATATAAAATCAGATTAAGTTAAAAAAAAATTAAATCAAGGGTTTTTAAATGTTGGCAGTTTTTATTTATTTAGACTAAGATGCTTACAACAAAGATTTAAATAAGATGCATATAATCCTTTTCGCACATCAAAGATATGGATAATCATTACTATAAATATTAGTACTAATATATATTTATGTATAGAAAGGAAGTTCGGGTATTACGGAATATCATTTACATTTTTATTTGTGAGTCAACATAAAAAAATCCCTGTAGGCTCGGCCTACAGGCGCTGGGAGATTTCGAAGTTAAGTACTAATTTCACCAACAAAAACTAAATCATGATTAGACAGTGATAAACTCTCTTTCACAATTTTATCGGTCCGCTTCTGACGAGTTTTTAATTTCATTTTTATATAAGAGCTAGTTTTATCAGAATTATATTAAGGCAGTATTCAAAAAATAATTTTCCAAGCTCAACAACTCGAAATGTTCTGACACATTTTCAGATTCATTTTTAAAAAGAAAAACATGAAACATGCTGACATGATTCTATAAGACATTTATAAGCGACCTATGTTGTTATTTTTCGTGCAATTAATTAGAATTTGATTTATAAACAGTTATTTTCTCAGTAGGACCATATTTTTCGTTTCCAACACTATCGCTTCGAGAACTTCGGTTCACTGTAAAAATTAATCTCTCAAATTGACGGAAAAAACTGTCAATTTTGGCGCCAGTGGAAAACCGTTTAATTTACAGAAAATATCTGTAATTTTTCATTAAAACAGTTTTTTCTATAAAAAATATAGATTTTGTCAGTAGAAATGACAAAATTCAGCTTTTTTTACAGAAAAAAAAACTGTTTTTCTTTAAAACAGTTTTTCTTTGTAAAAAATGCAATTTTTTTTTCTGTAAAAATTACAGATTTCTTTTACAGTGTTCAAAATGCTCACTTTAACATCATTTAAAAAAATATATATTCTGCCTCTATCAAAACATCAACCATTACGGCAAATTATATAGTTTCTGAATAATAGAACCTATAAATTGGATGCGTTTGAAAGCAAAAATGAATTTAAAAATGAATCAGAAAATAAGTAGTTTAGATTTGAGTACTTCCTTAATACGATATTTTTTTCTTCAACCTTTATGTATTTTTAATTTGTTTTTGCTGTAAGAATTAGTCCTATCAAAAACTTGTCAATATAAAAGTTGTGGATAATATTAAGAAGATATATAATAAATTAATGTGGATATGATATCTTGTAAATTGACGAAGTTATGTATTTTTTCTTCTTTAACCTCCCCCCTCCCTTTTTTTTTTTTGTTTTCGTTTATATTTTTTATTTTTATTTTTTCGGTTAGAATAGGTCCTATCAAAAACTTGTCAATATAAAACTTGTAGATAACATTAAGACAACTTATAATAAATTTAATTGGATTTGATATTTGGAGAATTGTTGAAGTTATAAATTTTTTTCTGCCAAAAACCCTATTTTTCCTCCCCTTGAGCCCAGTTTTAGTTTTATCAAAAATCTGTCATACATAAACTTTTGGTCCATTTTTTAGAAGTAATAATAACTTTAAACTGGGTCGATATGTATTATAATTAAGAAGTTATGGGTTTTTTTCCTTTTCATAAAACTCCTCCCTATTTCCAACCCCTTGGTCCAATTGTGCCCATTAACGAACTCGACCGAGATTTTATGCCCCTTGATTTTATGTATCAGTTTGGAAAAGATTTGTATATATATATATATATATATATATATATAGTTTTTTCACCGGGGGTGGTTTTGGGTTCTAGAGGTCATGATCGGTGTAAATCTGCAAAACTTTTTCCGAAATTCCAACATAGGGGAGATCCCAAAAGTTAGTATTTCATACGAAATCTACCTAAAAATTCAGATACATTAAAAGTTAGTAAAGAATAAACAAAGTATAAATTTCGCTGTGTTATATTAGTCAAAAACAAATACTAAACTATTTTTATTATTTTAAACACGAATGGGTTAATCTTCAGTAATCAATATGCACGAGATAGAGATAAACTATTAAAAAAATTATGCTTGAAAATTATTTTAAAAACCATAAAAAATCAGTAAATTGAGATAGTTCTCAATCAAATTGTATCTGAAAGTACATTTTTTTCCCTATTCGAAGGCGCAAAAATTAAAATTATGCGATGTTCAGAAGCAATTAAATTTTTGAAAAAGGGAAAATGAATTGCTTAGATCATCACCAACGTTGATATGGCGAGAGTGTTACTCATGGACATGTTTTTGCTTTATAATATATACTTATTCATGATTATCATCATGTCTTTCTAAAGGAGGAAATTCTATATTAAATTTTTAATTAAAGAACCTCATTTAAATTAAGTTGCTTGAATTAACTTATCCAACTGGCAAATTAACAAATTTCACATATTTTCAATATCGTAAATGTACTGACAACGTATGTTATGCTAAAAAGAAGAATTAATGCTATTTAATTTATTTCGACATGTTGTTCATAGGAAATTTGATAATTTAGAAATTTTCTCAGAGACAAACTTAATTACGATAACTTAATAAAAGTGTATGTTGCAAATGGCTTCTCTAAATTAAAATTCAATTTTAATTAAAATTAATTCATTATAATCTAATACTTTTTACTTTCTTTAAATTAATTATTTGAGTTGCCTATTCCACATTCATTTGTACTTGTCGTGTGAATCGATGTGCTTTTTACTGAAACTAGGGAATCGTACCCGGGCTTCCCGGGTTACAGAATATAGCTGACATTTTTTTTAATTGAAAGCTGGTATTTTTTTTTTTTACATACAATATATCCACTATTAATTAAAAATCCTTTTTCATATGAAAAATATGAATTATACATTCAAATATAGTTTTGAAATTTACTAAAAGCGATATTTATGTATTAGCCGCATGCTAAGAGTTATTAACCCAAGATTTTGCTACTTAAGGCGTCCATTTTTATTCTGATAATTTCAGAGCTGTAAGCGCGTAGTTAAATTACATGTCTGTTACATTTGTGTTTTATTTATATTATTTATTTATTTATTCATAGAGGAAGTTTTATTTATTTTTTACGTAATATTATCCGTAAGAAAATGAACTTTTTATGTTGTTTTAAAGGCAAACAGATTAATATTTCGTAATCGAGCTTCACGCGATAGAGATAAATTTTAAAATATTTCATGCTCGAAAATTGTTTTGAAAACCATAGATAATCAGGAAACTGAGATGCACTTGGCAAACTAATTCCATTTGAAAGGTTTTTTTTTTTTTTTTTTTACCTATTTTGCTGTCTAAAAATTTAAATTGTTCGATTACAAATGTGTTAAATTTGTATTTTTTAAATATTATTCTTTCAATTATTTATAAAGAAGGTATTAATTTCATTATGGAAAAACAGTCAGCACAAATAAATGCTGAGCGATTTTTGTTGCTTTATGTATTGAAGCAAGCACGTGATCAGATAAATTATTAAAATCATGCTTGAAAATTATTTTTAAAACTATAATAAATCAGTCAATTAAAATAGTTTTTAGACAAATTGTATTTGAAAGTAGATTAAGAAAAAAAACTCGAAAATCATACGAGTAAATTTTTTAGAAATATAACACCGATCGAAACTCTCGTCCTAGATTTATAATATATGACCACAGTTTAAGATCTTTGTTAGCATATTTAAATTAGGCAATAAAAAAATAAGCATTTTTAACCGACTGCAAAAAAGGAGGAGGTTATCAATTCAACGCGTCTGTTTTTTTTTAACCATTTGGAAAATGGTTATTATCCTCGTCAGGGTAGGAAATCAAAAGCATATCTGAAGCTTTTTATTAATCGAATCCGCATTTTTTTCGTTTTCTGATTGGTCTATACAGTAATCTGTATTTCTCTTTACTTTCAACAGAGATGGACACTTCTGGTGCCACTATGACAAAAAAGTAATAAAAACTACAAAAAAAATTAATAACTCAGAAACAAATTGAGATACAACTTTCAAACAAATTGCAATTAAAAATACATTTTTTTCTCTATACGACGGTGTAAAAAATAATATTGTGGGATGTTTAGAAGTTTAAGAATGAAATTTCATTTAAAATGGGTCGTCAGATTTCTTGGACGATGGAAAAGCCTTTCCCGAACAGCCAATGAAATGCTTGGATAATACGTAAGTTTCATGTGGATAATAAGTAAGTTTCAGGAAATCTGACGAGTCGCAGGCGATTTTTGTAGCTTGCAATTTTTACGTGTAATAACACTATTAATGTTTAATTCATGGCGTACGTAATGTAGGATCAACTCCGTGCGATTTTTTATGTCTTAAATTTTAGTCTTTGAAAAAATCATTTTCCAAATGGCCGTTGTAGTTTGTTAAATTGCTTTTTTTTTTTTTTTTTTTTTAATGTACTAGCTGAACCGTTGCGGCGTTGCCTGGTCTCGTGATACTGTTCTTAAATGAACCCTAAATTTGTATGATTTTATATCTTTAACTCAATTTTGTTTGAAATACGTGCCCGCTGACTCTGTAAAAAATCGGTTTAAAAAAATAACTGATATTTAATGGTAAAAAGGCTCGAAATAACTGCAACAGGAAACGGTTGGAACGGGGGGGAGGACAGCATAGTTACGTTTACTCACTACAGCCGTAAATAAAAAGTCACATTACTGTTAAAGGTAAGTGGTTAACTTTATAAAAGGGGGGGGGGGGATTTCATCCGTAAATTAAATATCGTGTTAACGTTAAAGATAATTCGTAAAATTTACGCGGGCCTTTCCCCGCTTTAGGGCACATTCTTTCCTTGGGTATCTATGGGCCAAATTTCAACAGGATTTTGTTCATTCAATTTTGATTGCGATTCAGCTACTTTCTGTATTATGAAAGTTTATCTTAGACTTCAATTACCAACATTTTCTAACATTAACGGTTCATTCTTTTTTCGGGTTTTATAAGGCTCGATTACTACGGGGTTTGGCTCATTCAATTTCGTTTTCTATTACCGCCGACGAGTGCGGAGTACTTCCGGTTCACGATGCCTTAGGTAGCGAGAACCCAGGTCACAAGTCCGTTCGGAAAGAGGTTTGTCGGGAACACACTAGACGCTACCGAAGGCAGTGGGGACCCCGAAACTAAGTTCATTTGAAAGATTTTCCAAAGATACAAAATTATACAAACTTGTTTTGTTTTAGGTTACTATAACGGACCCCGGACGACGCCAGGCGGGTCAACTAGTTTAATATAAAATAATGTAATTAGCTTATTGAAGTCCTTTTTTTTGTTACAAATTTTATATTATTGACTAAAAGATAGTCAAGTTCTTTTCCAATTTTACAAAAATGCATGGCAAGTGACTGCTTGAAACGCATTAAATTACATGTTGGGTGTCTTCTCCCAATCTGCTTTACAAAAGTTGAAGGAAAACTAGGACACTTTTCCAGTCTCAAACATGCTGACAAATCATTCTTTTCTGAAAACTGGACAGTGTTGTACTATACTGAATACCCTTTCATAGGACTGCGATAATGAAATGGTTAAATCAACTGTTTGTAGCAATTTTAGAAACTTTCTATTGTATAATTAATGTCTCAAGAAAATTAATTTTTGTACACATAAGTGTGACATTCCTACATGCAGGGCCTGATTAATACACGGGCCTCCGGAGGCCTCGGAATTGGGCCCACCAATTTCAGGGACCCATAAATTTGTGTGTATTTTCTCACAATTTAAGTTTTTCCACTGTTTGCATTTTATATTTTGGTCCCTGACGTAAAAACAAAGTTTCACTTTAATAAAAAACCTCCGTATTTAATTTTTCTGTAAAAGTCCTTTTCAATTTGAGAGTACCTATAATTTTCAAAACTTGCCGTATCCAGAAAATCAATTTTGGGGAAAATGCCAAGAACTGCATACTGTGTCTGTTGGTTTTAATATGAACGAGTATTTTACAATGTCAGAATTATAGTTTAAATCTATTACTAGACTGTTATAGAAAACACAATTTTATGATTTTGGATAAGGCGAGTTTTGAAAAAGACGTCCACACATAAAAAAGAATCTTACACGTTCTTAATATTTACATCAACCTTAGAACTTATTTAATAAAAGATGCGAGTTGATAAGCATTGTGTTTTTAGTGGAAAAACTAAAAATATTTTAGAACAATAGGGTTCTGCAAAATGGCACTAAGAAGATAAGATTTTATATTTAAAGCAAAAATTTAAATGAAATCACACGTTGTTAATCATATAACATCCACCTGTTATACAGTTATTAATAAATTTTTAAAAGTAACTAAAATACAGTAAACAATAACGTTTGATTAAATTTAAATTCATTAGCAATGAATTCTGAGATCTAAATATTTCAATTTTAAATTGCACATGAAAAAAAAAAAAAGAACAGAAAAAAAGAAAATATTTTCACATAATTATGTGAATGCTTATCTGAAAATATTTTCTATCATGAATGATTTTGAAAATGTCGCCGTTTGTGCAATGAAACATTCGTCAATCTTAATAAAAATATTTTATCACTTTTTATAGCATTTTATAACTTAACCTTTATTTACGTTGTTGTTGTTGTTGTTTTTCCATGCGTTAGAACTTCATCGAAAAATTATCATAATGTAATGAAATCACTTATTGATGTTTTAAATTAATTTTTATTAATATAAGCTCTCACTAGAGAAATGGTGTACGATCGCAAAAATCAAGTAATTTGCGTTAAAATAGATAAATAGTTAAATAGATAGATAGATAAATAGATAGATAATAGATAAATAGATAGTTTAAAGATTTATTAATAACTGTATAACAGGTGGATGTTATATGATTAACAACGTATGATTTCATTTAAATTTTTGCTTTAAATATAAAATCTTATCTTTTTAGGGTGGATTGAAAATTTATTAATCAGTTCTCGTTTATATGCCTAGATCGCCCAACCGTACACTCTAAAAAATAAATGCGTAAGTTTACACATTAAAACAAACATACTAATGATACAAAACCGATTTATCTATATGTGTAAAAAAGGCGTGAAAATTGCCAAATGCACGCCCTGGTGTGTCCATTTCAAAATGCACATTTCCCTGTGTAGCACATTAAGCGGCTTAAGTGTGTAAAATATTATCAGATAACTGAGAAATGCACAGTTTGACATGTAAATTGCGCATGAGTACACATATATATGTGTAATATACAAAAAAAGATTGATTTTGTGTACATATTACATAACCTTGTAGTTTGGGATGTAAATTTTGAATTAAATATTTTAATGGTCGCAAAACAAATTTGCAATGAGAACAAATACGTGTGCTTGGTGTGTTTGTTTTCATTCCAGCAGATTTGTTTTTAGATCACAAAATAGTGTAACGTTAATTTACAAAAAACAGGATCGTCTGAAATTATATATACTGCATGTCATTCTCTGTTAAAGTTCTTTTTGAAGCCCTAAAATAGTATAGTCATAATTTATGAATAGAATCTGTATAATCTGAATAAATACGCTGTAAAATAAAATTTTGAAAAATACGGAAATCTTGACTTATCTCTATCCGACAAAATACAAAAAATAACACCAGCGTCAAGATTTCCGTATTTTTCAAAATTTTATTTTACAGCGTATTTATTCAGATTATACAGATTCTATTCATAAATTATGACTATACTATTTTAGGGCTTCAAAAACAACTTTAACAGAGAAGCATTACATAGGGATTTTTTCCCCCTATCAGTTTCAGTCACAAGTCTTGGAAGATACATCTACATCAAGAGGAGAATTTCACTATTTAATTCAATCTACAGTAAACAAGCAATACTTACCGAAATAGGATTTAGAACTCACGAACTACCTTTTTCTAAGCCATTAACTTGACCATTCAGCTACTATTATACAAGCCAAGTTTTCAAGTATCGTTATTTATTGTGTTCACATACGTATACATATTTCTATGTGATATTCTGTTCTTACACATATAACTATGTAAAATTTGTACATATACTTCTGTGTAATATTCTATTCTTTTGCATATATATGTGTAATATTCTGACACATATTTGGCGTGATATGCAAAATACACAGATATTTGTGTAATATTCAAAATTTGTTAATCACATTAACACACCAATTCGGTAAAGCCGTAATATTTTCTACCATCTGTTTGAGTTTTTGACGGGATAACAAATTACACACTTCCATTAAGCCAATAAACACGCATAAATGCAGGTAAATTTAAACGACAAGTATGTAAATTTTATGACAAAGGTATAAACAAACTATACAAAAGGTATTTACAACTTTACATATATACATACATTTGTAAAAGTGACTAATTTACACATTTGTTTTTTAGAGTGTAATAAAGAAATTCCTGACTTCGCACATTACACTCCCTCAGGAATAATTCCAACATCATTTATATCTAAAAACGTTCAGCTCACTTTAGGACATCCTGTAACTGAAGATAAATTAGAGAAATCGCATTTCCAAAACTTTTTCATATTCATCGTCATTAAGTTAGTGAAAATGATTTCTGTTAAATTTCTTAAACCGCCAGGAAAGCAGTCGATTTCATTTCAAAATTCAAGCGGAATTCTGTCTCGTAATGTTTTTCGATTACAGAACTGTCAAGGATTTCTCAAATCCATTTCTGATTTTCTACCTCATAATATATATTAATTTAAATGCGTTTAAACCAACGAGCATTCAAATTTTGTCTGTTTCATATAAGCTATTTAAAAATGCGTCTGAAAATTTTTTTTATCGTCGAAAAAATAATGAAAATTCGTTAATTTTAAACGTAAAAATACATTTTTCCCAAAATTTCTAAAATTTTATAGACTTTATTGTACAGTTGAAAAGTCAATCTACTACCTAAATTAATACTAATAATTAGTTTTTAGTTGCCCATCTTAAAGGTACTTTAGATTTTATTTCAATCATAAGGCTTGCTTTTTAATAATATGTCTTAAAACTTTTAACACTTTCCAACAAAGTTGAAAAGTGTTCATGAATTCGGTTTGTCTGTCTATCTGTCAGTCCGTGCTATAACTCATGTAAATATAGTCCGATTACCCTGAAATTGATAGATGTTATCGGGTATCACTATGGCATGTTCGGTATTGCAAATGAAGTGTATAGCTTTGCCGGTTCATTTACAGAGACACTCAAAAGACGGTCGATGAGGGAAAACCGTTTACGGTGTATTTTAATGATATTACAGTATTTTAAACATACTGAAATTTATACGTATCATTGAGGCGAACTACACGGCGCTTCTATAGAATAGGGTGTGCATAGAATATATCGTTCATTTACAGGGACACACAAAAGAATTTGGCTACAGAAGAAATTGAACTATTGAAGTTTATGAACAATAATTGCAGGATGTGTCTTCAGTTGTGGTACGCGTTTTTTAAATTAAACTATTTTTTTTTTAATATTACTTGTTGTGGATTAATTCTGTAGATCCTATACAGGGCTGCACAAAATTTTTCAAGTACATTTCCGTTTATTCGCGTAAATTGCTGAATGGAAATTTTTAACTCTGCTTTTCGTTTCAATGAACTAACTTCTAACATACTATGTAATATACATACAAATCCATAGATCATATATATAGGTCTGCAAAAACAAAAATGGATATTTTACCAACTATTGATTGTCTTTTAACTTTACTTTCACTAATATGTTAGTTATATAAGTCTAATATGACTTTTCTTCTTTTTTTTTTTTTTTTACCTACCTGTTATCAGTGCAACTTTATAGAGAAATTATATAGTATGTACAAATAAACCCTTATAACTGATATTAATTAGGTGGAGGTCAAAGTTTAATAAATTATCCCAACAGATTGGGAAGTATCTAGCCCAGGATTCGAACCTACGACCTTGGTAGTAAGCGCCATTGCTCTGTCACTGAGCTACGAAGATGATATCCGGCCTGAAACAATTCATTCACTTGTTAGTATATTGGTATTATTATATCTGCGAACCCGTAGCGGTAGCATTATTGATGAAAACATGTTACACTTAGAAACTCTTACTCCACGGATAATAATTATTATTTATATAATTAGTATCCATTATATATTAGGGAAGCGCGTGCACGACCTGCATAAAAGTGAACTGAACGAGAAACCATGCATTTGATGTCAAGTAGACATTGATAATTTCTAATTTTCAAATGACCATTAACACATTGACAGCAACAATATATCTGCAACTGATAAACTTCTTGCCTGTCAAAAATATAATCAACAGTAGGCAAACCGGAATCATTTATGACGTCATTTTTTACATGCCTTCACTCAAGATGTCAGTCCTGAAGTTTAGTTTGAAAATAGAAAAAATTGACCCTAAAAAAATAAGCTGCTGTTTTTCACTTCCTATATATATAAATCGTTGAAAACGTTATTACTGCGTCTAAACGAAAAATAATTGAAAGCACAAATAAACTAAATAGGAAATAAAACAGAACTTTTTTTTATTTGTACAGGGATAAACTATGGAAGGTGGTTGAAAAAGGATAAAGGGTGATCTGATAAATACATAATGCATAAATGTTTCTTGACGGCAAGAAAACATTGTTTTGTTTTGCATTTTTCTTAAGGTATCCGAACACCTTTAAAACGTAATTTTCGATCAAAATATCGATTTTTCATTTTTGCAATAATATTAAAACTGAATCTTTTATCTATCGAAATCTGCTTAAATTTTGTTTGTATCTAAAATAGAACCCGAGTTACAGCCGTTTAAAATTACATCTATTATGTTATTTACATTACGTTACATCTATCATAAAAGTTATTTTTAGTTTTTTCTCAAAATGAAGTTTTGCAGATTTTTACTATACGCAAAACATCCTAAATAAAAAAAATTATGCATGAAATACCACGAAATTTTCTGTACTTCTTTTAGAATTGTCTTTTGAGAGAACAGACTAAACTCATGATAATGTATTAAATAGTTTTATATTTACACTGGTGTAAAAGACAAACTTGAAACGAATTTTTCATTACATTAGTACTTTAACTGCCATATCATCTGAGATAGAGATGTGATTATAATGTTTGTAGTCTAAGTCCTAGGAAAGTTATTCTGTTTATTATGCAATTCACAAAATGTCAATACATTGTGTTATTTTTGAGTTATAACTTTTTGTGGAAATGTCCATTTTTGACATAATTTTGTCTATTTTTCTCTTTAAAAAAAATTTTTCTGGGCAATTGCTAAATTTTTTATATTTCTTTCAAAGTTTTAAAGTAAATGTCATTATAAAAAATGGATAACAAGAGAAAATTTCAAAAATTTCAAAAAATCACTTCCGAAGGTGTGCGGATACCTTAATGGAATAAAAAGTTTATTAATCGCCAAAGATATCTTGCTGTAGATCCTTCTGCTTCAGTACCAGTGGGTTCTTGAGGTACTGGAAGAGGTGGTGCTAAAGCTAGTGATGGAGGAGGTTGTGCTAAAGCTGGTGATGGAGGAGGTTGTGCTAAAGCTGGTGATGGAGGAGGTTGTGCAATTTGTAATGGAGGAAACGGTTTGATAGGCTCTTGGGGAGGCTTCTTTTTCTTTCTCCTTCTTAAACTTCCTCTTGAGGACCTTACAACATCTTTAAAAAACCTTTCCATTGTATGGGCAAGTGCACCCATGCTGACCGCTACAATAAAGGGTGGAGCAAAAAGACCTGTGAGTACGCCATCTAGTGGAGACTGCTGTCGGAGCGAAGGTAATAAAACAGCATTATTATTAATATCGGATAAAGAAATCAACGAATTGGCATTGTGAATGGTGGCAGCATTGGCACTAGATAAACTGATGACGAGGATAAGCAGCATTTTCTGAAAAGAAGACAAAAGTAAAAGTTTTAAAGGGTTTTTTTTATATACGTTATTAAAAATAAAAGATGACATATAATAAAAAAAATATAAATACTGAACTAATTCTACTAAATGCGTAGTTAGTGTGATCAAATTTTATAATGATTTTAAAACGGCTTTTTTAAAGATTATAAATTAAATAATAACAATAATTTATAATCTATTAAACATTTTTAGTTCTTGTTGTTGTTGTTGTTGTTTGGTATAACGAATTTAACAACTTCTTAAAATGTAATAAGTGTTTTAAACTGCGGGAACGTTGCCAAATTTGAGGATGTCATCGAATTTGGAGGACATTTGGTCACTTTATGCATAGTGAACAAGATACTACATTCAAAAGAAAATTATTGAGAAATTTTATTTGCAATAAAATCAATAATGTTGTGGTTTCGTGTAATTTATATTTTATGAATTTTTCTAACATTTTTGAAAAAAATGCATGAATTTTAATTATTTTACTTTCTCTTTTATTCCTTTCTATATTTTTAAGTTACGGGAAAGTGTTGTACCTTGAACATATACCTTCGATCTACACGGTTTTTAGCTTTTATCTATTTGATTTGTATAAAACTAATCTATATTTTTGAGAAATGCCACTAAATGTTATTAGCCTTAGTCTCTTCAATATAGTCACGTGTTTCAAAAAATAGTAACAAAAAAAAAAAAAAAAGATTTGATCATTGAAAAGTAAATTTCTTAAGGCTGCAACTTTTCATTATATCTCGTTATCAACAGCTATTTGTTTTAAATTCAAAGTTATGCATAAAAGAGCATTTATTGTGCATTATGAACATGAGTTTCAAATCATTTCAAGCATAACTAAATGGTAAGAAGTCATTATTTTTCAAGTCACCAAGTTTTGTACCTTGAACCGAGCAATAGTGTTGTACCTTGAACAGGTACAAAGTACAACACAATTATATGTTATTCTGTTAAAAAGCCAAGAAATGAAAAAGTTTTTTTTTTAATTTGTCCTCGTGTCATTAATGGAAAGAATTCAAAACTCAATTCTATATATGTATACCATTTGTGTGAGAAAATACGCATAGATGATGTTGATGACGGTGGTGAAGAGATTATTTTTGTGTGTCCCTGAAACGTTTTAATAGCATTGGAACAGAATTCATACCTGAGGAAAATATAATGTTTATGCAGTCAATCACGAGCAAATCATTAGCATTTTGCCAGAACCTAGTCTATATTATAAAGGACAAACATATCTGTCTGTAACGTATACGTCATTTTGCGAATGGTAACATTTTGAAATTTAAATTGAAATTTCTGTTTTGCAATTTTCACTGCTGCATTAAAAGAAAAAAGAATCGTTTATGTTACAGTATCAGTTTTTGAAAAATAATCTTTACTTTTTTTATGCAACATTTTTTATGATTTTTCATCGTGATAAAACAAACATTTATAACAAACATATAAAACATGTAATAAAACAATTAAAATGCAATTAAAATGCAATTGATGTTTATTGTGGTTGAAATTATCTCTCCATCTCCCTCTAATTACACCTCCTGTTTTGTATTACTTTAAAACAATTTTAAATAGGTATCTATGACAAGTCTGTTATTAAATATACTTTGGAACTTCTTTTAAAATTTATTTCAAATACATTATAACAAAGTTTTTTTTTTTCGTATAAAAATGATACATGGTCCGTAGTACAACATGCCTAAGACCAAGGTACAACATAGGTGTTGTACCTTGGTCCTAAGATTGCTATTTTTTAATTTAAAAAAACTATGATAGGTCTAATATAATAGGTTCAAGAATATTATGAGGAAAGCACAACATCATAAATAATTAGAAAATAGTTTCATATTCCCTTATTCGCATATTAAATGAATGAAAAATCGAAGTGTTAAAATAGGACTGAGGTACAGTCGTGGAAAAAAAAATATACACCTTCCCCCACCCCTACTAACTCTGCAACTACATGTACCAGAAGAAAGTTAATGGTACCAATCTATTGTAAATAAAGTCTACTTTTAAATGATGTATATAAAATTTGCTTAGGGGGTCCCATCTACAAATCAAAACCAGACCAAACTTTGCTTTTTAATGCAACACTTAACTTTGACAATATATTTTAAATCTTCGGTTTAAACTATGCCTAAAATCGAAATTTCTAGTCGCTTGGATGATATGTTTTGAATTATAAAGATTCAAGATTTAGAGATTCTAATGTTAAATTACATTTTCGTATTTTTATTAATATCTCCTGAAATTAAAGGCCTAATGCGATAATTTTGTGTGTGATTATAATACTAAAGAACCCACATATAAATACATTTAATTTGTAATTAAAAAAAAAATTATAATATGAATTATGAAATTAATATTTGTACAAAATATGAATTGCAATCTACAATATTTTTTATAGATTTATATTTATTATGGCCTACTTTAAGCGAATTCTCAATTTCAAATTTTTCTTTAAAGTAGTTTTTGAGTTATCATTAAAAAACGTCAAAAAGATTGCTTAAGATGCTCTATGATGTACAGAAAAGCATATAATTTGAAAAAATATATTTTACTCCTTTATGGAAATATTTGGGCTGACAGAGTCGAAATATATTAAGCGAATGAAATGGTTATATTGGCAAGAGATAATACATTAATAAAAGTGACATAATCATTCTGTTGTATTTCAACAATCGAGTACCGAACTTCAATTTGGATACAGCCCCTAAAACATACCCATTTTAAAAGAATTAATTTCTCGGTAACTAATAGTTCGAATTTTATGAAATTTTGGATTTAGGCTAATTAAAAGGTGTAGAATTTATTTATGGAATCAAACTCGGGTATTGCTATTGAAAAAAGAAAGTTTGGGTTCGTTTTGATGATTTGTAAATAGCCTCTTAAGCAAATTTCATATACATAATTTAAAAGTGACTTTATTTCCAGTCGTTTGATACCTCTAACTTTCTTCTACGATAATTTGTTGGAGAATTAGCAGGAGGCGTTTGCTTTTTTTCCACGACTGTATTTTACATGATCTTCCCCTACAAGCACTTTTTAGTAGCAATTCTTGAAGTTAAGTTTACTATCACAAATACTTTTATTTATACTCAATTTTCACAACTAATTATTAATAACCTGTACTCCATATGAATTCAAGTATATCGCTTAATTTACAGATCATGTACTTTTTGGGGGGCGTCAACACTAAGGGTTTTAAACAAAAAATAGGAGAAAACTAGTTGGATGTGCCAATCCCAAAGAAAGTTTTTAAGAAGAAAGTTTTAAAACTTTCTTCTTATTTCTTCCATCTTAACATTTCAAAAACTAGCTACGCATGTTAATACTTCAATATTATTAGTTCGATACAATACCAACTTTGATTTTCATCTTAAATTTCTGCTTCAGTCAATTAAACGGACTAAAAACGAGTTAATCTATATCATGATACTTGTTAAAATTAATAGTTTTTCATTATTCTGTTGTTATCAGATGTTTGCGAATAGCCGGCTTAGCAGGAAGGGAGTCCCCGCCGCTGTACGAGCCGCCGATGAACAATAGAACTACGAAAAATCAAGAAAAGTATACAAAAAACGCTATCACAGAGCCCTTTTACCGCGCAATATTTCCAAATCCAAGGAGGACCTGATGACCAAAGACAAAAACATGCACAAAAAATTTGGTTCAATTGTATGCATAATTTTATACACTTTTCGATGGTACAATAAAGGAAATAGCACAAACATCGCTATTACTGCGCCCCCTTCCGGCAGATTTTTTTCAAATTCAGGGAGGACTTGCTTGCCATAGCCAGAAACATACACAAAAAATTTGGTTCAATTCTATGCATAACTTCATACACTTTTCGATGGTACAGTAATGAAAATGGCACAGATGTCATAATTATAGCACCCCCTTCTGGTGGAATATTTTGAAGTTAACGGAGGACTTGCTTGCCATAGCCAGAAACATACACAAAAAATTTGGTTCAGTTCTATGAATAATTTCATACAATTTTCGATGGTACAATATTCAAAATGGCACAAAAATCGCTATTACAGCGCCCCTTACCGGCGAATTTTTGCCAAATTAAGAAAAAACCTGCTTGTCATAGCCAAGAACTTAAAAAATTTTTTGGTTCAATTATATGATTAACTTCATACACTTTTCGATGGGACAATATTCAAAATCGCACAAAAATCGCTATTACAGCCCCCCTTACCGATGATTTTTTTTTTCATAATTCAGGGAGGACCTGCTTGCTATAGACACTAGCCTGACACTAGCTATAGACACTAGACTGAGTATGCTCAAAAATCGATTCATCTGCCTAAAATTCATACAAAAAATCCCAATTCTTATAATTCGATAAATTTACAATAACATCCTTTAAATGATAGACAAAATGTTTTCATTTAAAACTTATCCTAAGATAATAACCATATAATTTTTTTAATTAATTGTAAAAATACTTATTATGAATTTACAAACAAAAGTAAACACTAATGACCCGTTCTGAATTTAGTTATAATGAAACACATTATCATTTCTATCATAACTAATACACAAGTTCTATTTTTACCCGACTGCTAAGAAGGGTTATGTGTTTCACGCGTATCTGGGTATGTGGATTTCTTTATACCATCAAAACATCCCAAAGGCTGGATGGATTTTAATTAATGAGGTCTCTATCGATTCGTCTTAACCGTCTGATGGTTATAGGCTAGGTTTTGTTTTTATAAATTCAAAATGGCGGCCGTAAAATAAAAAATGGCGGTAGAGACGAAAAGATTTTACGCACCCTATTGATTGGCATATCATTAGATAGGTCTTTCAAAATGAAGACGATGTTTCATTGGCTATTTTACAGTCAGAAGCTCCGTTTAAATATTACACAACCTAGAAGTTGTGTAGGTAGGACCTCTAGATTTACTGCAACTCTAACCTTCATAGACATCTATAGGCCTCATCAAAACAGTGTTTATAGATAGGAACTAACAATTAAACACAACTTAAAAGTCATCAATACAAGTAAATAATAAGAATAGGTAAGTAATATAAAAAATAGTTTCACATTGATGAAAAATAATTAATTCGTTCGCTTTTTACGCAATCGGGTTTTTTGATTTTTTAAATTAAATTTTTACTTGTTAAAATTAAAGTTATAATTTCAAAATTGTCATTATAATAACTATGGGATTGAACCGGGATCCCCGGGTTACAGAGTATGGTGAAAACCATTCTTTTTTTTTATTGAAAACCCTAATAATTTTTTTAATGTATATTGTAGATTGCCCACTGACACCAAAAAGAATTTTTATATGAAAAGTATCAATTAAGCAGTCAAATAAAGTTTTAAAATTTATTAAAAATGATACTTTCTCCCGATACCGCATGCCAGGAGTTATTATCCGAAGATTTTTCGACTTACGACAGCGTTTCTGACCATTTCAGTGCTTTAAGCGCGTAGTTCAATCACATGTCTGTTAAATTTGTTATTTATTTATATTATTTTATTTATTTTTCAATCTAGGAAGTTTTAATTTTGTTATGGTACATTAGACGGAAACAAATGCTGAACTTTTTACATTGTTTTAACGTCCGACGGATTAATGTTTCGTAATCGAGCTACACGCGATAGAGATAAATTTAAAACTAATTCATGATTAAAAGATATTTTTAAAACAATAGACAATCAATAAACTGAGATGCAGTTGTGAAACAAATTATATTTGAAAGCAATTTCATAATAACTCAGTCAATTAAAATACAGTTTTCAAACAAATTTTATTTGAAAGTACATTTTTTTCTCTACTTGACGGCGTAAAAACTGAAAATGTGCGATATTTAGAAACTTAAAAAATCGCAATAAATGTAAGTAAAGATTCAATTTCATGTCTGCTGTTGCCATTCGCAAAATGACGTCTGCGTTACGTACAGATATGTTTGTCCTTTATAATATAGATAGATAACCCGGATTTAAAATGTGCGACCACCGCTGTTAAGCGACCTCCCCTCTGAACGACCATTTTTTCATGGAACGAAATTTATTCCCATAGGCTCAATAATAATTTTACCTCCATTCAGAGACCATCCCAAAAGAACTCCCTCCATGAGCGACCATTTTTTTTGAAGAAAATTCCGTTTTTCCCTGGTCGCTTGAAGAAGGTTTTATTAGAAGAATAATTCCGGAGAGCGCATTATTCATCAAACTTCTAAACTAAGGTTAGATTTTTTTTTTTTTTTATCCCGATAACTTTTAAGTGTATAAAACCCTTTGTGCCTCTTTAGGGAATGAATTTAACTCTGATGATAAATTAAAAATGACGGTCAATAAACTTCTCTGCACTACGCTGTCAAGAAACTCTCAAAGAAATAGATAAATTAATGAAATGGTCATTATTTGTTCCCGTCCAAAAAAATTGCATGTACTTGCTGAACTTCGAAAGAACTGGGAAATAAAAGTTTTAAAATATAAAACCGTAAAATCAAAGCAAACGTTTCATTTTTTAAACTCTGCAGTAATTAACTTATGTAATTAACTTTTGTTTGATACTTAAATTTTTATATATTTTCCTAATGTGAAAAATAAATTTTAGTAACATTAATTGTTATTACCTTTTTTCAGCAATCAAAATCTAGATTTAAACATGACCTCCATTAAGAGACCACCTCTCGGAGAGACCAATTTTTATTGGAACGGAACGTGGTCGCTTTTGGGAGGTTTTACTGTATTTAACTATGTTTAACAACATACTATTTTTATTCTTCTAAATTTAAAAATGAAATAGCTTCATTTTGTCCCTTTATATAGATTTAGAAAATTTTCAGGAGCATTAGATTTAGAATCATAATTTATTCTGGTTTTTTTGAATATTTCAAGTTTATTCTTTAAAAATGAATTGTCAGTTACAGATAAATTTGTCAGCGCATTAAATCATTCTCTGTCGTTTATCTCGTTTTACTTTCTGGCATTTTGGCTTATTTCTCAAGACATACAAAAATAACACATTTGAGTCATGAAATATTGATGTAGGCTTCAGCACAGATTTTGTTGACAGCATTTTTACAAATAAATGTTAGAAAGTAACAAAGTACTATTATTTCAATTTGTATCCTTCATAGGTATATCTTGGTAATCAATTTTTATTCACTTTTATGAAATTAATATAAATATTTAGAAAACACAACAAAATGTTTGTCATGTTTATCACATATATTTTTACATAGGATATAATAAATCAAAGAATCGAAAAGTGGGAAATTTCAATCGTTATAAACACGTGCACAAAGAAAAAAAAAGAAAAACATTCCTTCTGGAGAAAAAAAAAGGTATTTTCCCTATTCCTTGCTATTAAGCCTTCAGCTAATTTTACTATAACACGAGGCTAAAATGTATGGAACCCGAATACAGAAGATTCGTTCTCAGTCCTCGTCAATATTGAATTTGACTGAGAATTTCGCCAAATTAGTCAATTATAGCAATGTTAGCATCACTTATGACAAACTATTTTTATCGTCGAATGTGGCGATGTTTCGCCAGGTATCGCTAAGCTTGGTGAGAATTTTAAACATATGAGAGTTGGAACAAAAGTTACATCAACGAAAAAAAAATACCAGACATCTTTTTTTAACCTGAAATCTGTAAATGGCCGCCATTTTTAAACAAGATGGTGGATGAAGCTGGCCAACGAACTCGGTCGTCCAATACACAAGTATAGTCACATCCAAAACGGTTCATAAATAAAAGTGCTGTCGCATGACAAAAATCAGATATATATACCGGGTGTCAAATGGACTGGCTGATTTTAAAATTCAGTAACTTGCAAATGATGACAGCTATTAAAAAAATTCTTGAAGGAGAGTTATGTAAGATGTCATGAGTTTTTGTTTACTGCGATTTCCAGTTTTAGTTCCAAATATCAGTTGTAGATGGCGCTGTAAGCAATAAGCACTAAATCGATGCACGATTTTTTGGTTACGCTCTTCTCACAGCATTGATGTGAAGGAAGGAAGTTAACTATATGGAGTGGGTCCCGAAGAGCAAGATTGTATTGGCGACGGGAACTCACTCCCTTATATTTAACCTCCTTCGTTCGCATTAATGATGGGAGATAAAGCAGGATAAAAAATCGGGCCTCGATTTGGCGAACAAAAACTGGGAATCGCTGTAAAAAAAAAAAAAAAAAAAAAAAAAAAAAAAAAAAAAAAAAAAACTCCTTACATCTTACATAACCCTCCTGCAACAATTTTTTACTTTCTTCTATCTTTACAAAAAGAAAGTATTCGCTTCATGAAAATTTTCGAATTCCAGTTTTCGACGGATTTACACGTTTTCTGGATCAGAGATTCCAAAAAACATGTTTTTACAAAATGTCTGTCTGTGAGTCTGTCTGTCTGTATGTGACACAAATTTTGTGGGCCACTATCTCAAGAACTAATGCACGGAATTTTATAAAAATTTATATTCAGGTAGTCCCTGATATAGATTGATGCTGATAAGTTTTTGGTGTAAATCGCCCAGCAGGTGGCGCTGCTATGTAGCATTTAGCAGGATATCCGCAAAAGCTGTATCTCAAGAACTAATGCACGGATTTTTATAAAACTTCAGATTCCGTTAGTCCTTGACATGAATGGATGCTGTTTACATTTTGGTGTAAATCGTTCAACAGGTGGCGCTGCTATGTTGCATTTTGCAGGATTTACACTATTTTCGCATAGCTCTATCTCAAGAACTAATACACACATTTTCATCAAACTTCGGATTTAGTTAATCCTTCATATGAAATGATGCTGACTACGTGTTGGTGTAAATCGCCCAATAGGTGGCGCTGCTGTGCTGGATTTTGAACTATTTCCTCAATAGCTCTATCTCAAGAACTAATGCATGAATTTTCATCAAACTTCAGATTTAAGTATAACTTGATTAATATTGCTGCTGATTATGTGTTGTTGCAAATCGCTCAACAGGTGGCGCTTCTATGCTGCATTTGTCATGATTTGCACAATACCTCTATCTCAAGAACTAATGCACGAATTTTCCTCAAAATTCATATTCAGTTAGACGTTGACATAATTTGGTGATAATTAGGTTCTGGTGTAAATAACCCAATAGGTGGCGCTGCTATGCTGTCTTTTGCTGGATTTACACGATTTCAGCGACAGTCATACCTCGAGAACTAATGCACGGAATTTTATATTTTTAGAATTCTCATGATGAACACAGATTGCCATTTAATTTGGCACTGAGATAGTGAATTTTGAAGTATTGACATGTATGAGATAGAAGAAAGTTTTGTGATGGCCACAACATACTAGTTTAAATAGCTGTCATCATTTGCAACTTATAGAGTTTTAAAACAGTCGGTTCATTTTAGGACACTCGTAAGATATATGTAGAGAGATTGATAGATAGATAGATTGATAGATTGATCTAAATCAACATTTGGATGGAGGATGGTTTTGGAGTCTGGCGCCGACATTTTTCATAGTTGCTCCCTCCGAATGGTTGCAATAGGCGGTTTCTTACTTTTTGTAATTAAGCTACCTAGTATTGGTTAAGTATTTCGGAAGAAAGGCGTGATGTATTGAATATTCAAAAATGTGGCGGAAAATGACGTAAGAAAAGGGAAAATAATGTTTAAACTAGTTCTATTCAAGATGCAGAAAAGTAAAAATAAAAAAGAAGATATTTGTATCAAAAAAGAAAGAAGCTAGTAAAAATGTGTGATATTTCTATTTAATAACTGAAAAATTAATGCTGCACTCTGACGCATCTTTTAATATGCATAACTACAATCACGGCCGGTACATTTGCAAGCTACATACTATTTTATTTCACAAACATTACACCCAATTATTGTATTTATACAATTAGTGTACTACGCATATAAATACTTCGATTAGTAACAATATCATTATGTACATTCATTTGGAATAGAATTCTAAACACAGAAAATCATGTTCCTATAAATGCTACTTTCTAAGTTTGGACCAAAGCATATTTATTCTACATCTTGCAGGTGATTGTTGAAATTTTAAGTAATGTTTGTGGAAAAAGAATGCCAACAAAAGTATTAAAACAAGATGTTTTAAAATTAGGTTTTAAAATGATTCCGGTACCGCAGTTTTCTTGTACCAATTCATAAAAAAAATTTAAATTTTTCTCGGATTTAAAAATAAATAATTTTATATTTTCAATACATTTTAATACCAAAAAATACCAACATCAAAATATAGACTGTAATTTACTGTAATATATATTTTAGCTTTTCGATTCCTCTCAACTCTTCTCATATATTTTACTGTAATAGTGCATTTTTAGCATCTCAATTCCCCTCAATTCTCATAATGATCCTTTCCTATGCTTCACTATCTTCAAGAAAAAAGACGAATTAATAAAAATCAAGAATAATGTGTTTGATAATGATCGCAAATATTATTTTTAATTCAGAATTGAAAAAAAGTTTAAGAAATTATGAAATGTCACAGCTGCATAAAATCTTTTAAATTTATACATTGTATGTAATTTTAAATCGGACATTTAGATTTTTTTTTATTAGAATTATTGATTAGTTGTAAAACAAATTTAAAAAGTAAGAGATTTTGGTAGAAAAAGAAGTTAAATAAAAAGTTTTTTCTTTATGAAAATTTAGAATATTTTTAACTCCAATCGTTCAACTATATATTTTTTTCATTTATAAAATAAGTGAAAGAAAGAATAAAAAATACAAAATTTTTTATACTTATAAACTGACAACATAACATATGCATAGAAAAACTGTCTTTTTTAATCGTGATAAATCGCATTTCTTTCAGTGCGTTTAAAAACTTTCATCCGTATGCAAACTAATCAATCGTTTTCCGATAAATCTGAATTATTCTCCACGTGATATGACAGCAGTTTTTTACTCGCAGATCATTGATCATTCGATAAAATCATTTCTTTCTTTCTTCTTTCTTTTTCATTTGATTGGCATTATCACAATTTTCTTCCGCTCTATTTAAACCCTGCAATTTACTTTCCTGGCTAAAAGAAATTGGGAAAGAATTTTGTCGCATTACATTACACCGTCGCAGAATTCGCGGAACTCGGTGTTCCGAATGTCCGTCCAAGCGTCCCTTTTGTCGAGACTCGCTAGCGGTATCCAGGAAGGAAAAGAAAAAAAAAATTGAAACCAGACAAATTTAAAAGGAAAATTGATCAAATGAAAGACATCGAAAAGCGGTAAGCAAATCGATATAAGTAAGCGTCCTATCTTAAATGGGAGAGGTAACCGCAAGATTAAAGGCGAGGTCACATCAATCAAGGTCGCACGCCACGTAGCGGACGGGGTGAACTACAGAAAGATGCCTAACTGTTTTCTTCTTTATAGATAATCTATTAATTGCACGTCTATGAAATAACTGCGCAAAGGTCGCGTTTTCATTTGTTTGTAGCATTTATATTCTGACAGTAAAATAGAATGTTCTATTAATTTTTATTCGTGTTTTTTGACTTATTTATTATAGTTAATTATTTAAATAAAAACAGTTCTTTTTTAGAACTAATATTATTTGTTAAAATGGCAAAATATTGGCCATCGAATAAGTGCAGTTTTCGAAATTATAAGAAAATTCTTTTTCTTATAGAATTCATATCTCTCCTTTTCCAAAGAGCAAAACAAGTTAGTTACGTATTTTAACTTTAATTTATAAAGAAAATATATATATATTATTTAATATATATTATCAAATGTTGTTGATTTAAATACGCTAGATTTTAATTATTTTCTTTTAATGAAATGAAAAATGACGCATAAAAATTAGTAAGTGTTAATGTGTAAAGATTGAATTTTGTAGTCTTATTTTTTATTCAATTCTTGATGTGCTAAAGTTATAAAAAGTGACATACACGGTTCTATTCCATTTGAAAATATAATGTTTATCAAGGTTTAGAATATGTATAGAATTTAATAATAAATAAAATATTCAATTTTAAGTCCTTTTCTTCGTTTATCAAGCGCAGACGATACATCGAAAACTTATTCCAATATCTTTTGATCGTATTGTATTCATGTTATTTAAGTTACAAATAGTTCATTTATTTAATTTAAAATTCATTTCACTTTATACTCAGAAACACTTTAATTTAAAATGCATGCATTAAATTTTGTACTATTAAACGATCAAGTATTGTTAATTTAGTATTTGTTTAAATATTTTGCGAGTCCAGACAATAACTGCAAAAATTTTCCTAAAATCGCCTGATTAGATTTTTTTTTTCTTGAAGCAGACAAAGCCATTTAGATAATCCCTGTTAAAAATTCTATTACGAATTTCAGATTGTTACTTACTCACAGAAGATTAATCTTGTTTGCCAGATATACTGCAAAATCTTTTTGTTACAGCTTGTTTTCATAAAAATATGTGTATTTTAAAAAAAGTCGCAATGTCATTTTAGTTTAAGGGCTAAAGGCAGTAATGTTTTCGTAGCATTAGTGCTTTTCTCCCGAAATTAAAATGATATTGCGACTATTTTTTTTTTTTTTTAATGTACATAATTTTATCAAAACAAACCGTAATAAAAATATTTTGCAATAAAACTGGGAAAGAAGATTCATCTTCCATAAGTGAGTAAAGATTTAGAAAATATGCTCTAGAGATGCGCAGATAGTAGATATTGAGCGTGTTCAGAAGTGCACTTCGCGCCGCGCGCGCGCGCTCAGAGGTTTATGCCATGGAGTAGGTCTTATCGAAGAAAGGAATTTTAACATAATTCAATTATTTCATTATTTTTATGGTTCAAAAAAGGTAAAACCAACGACTATATTTCTTCATCCTTCCAAAACATGGTTTTCGTAACAGGAATACATGCCTATGTTCACTCAGATAAAATCTAAAATAGTCGGGAAAAACATCACGTGACCTTCTTTATCTACTTTAGCCCATTTAGCATTTAAAATTAGTTAACCAACCGCACTCAAACTCCGCGCTCAAAAAAATTGTGTGGGCGATTTGATCACGTGATTGTGCGTTTTCTGCTTATGTGTTATTGGTTGTGCTTTGTTTGGTAGGTTGATTGATACAATTTAAGAATTCAACTGGTGATCTAAAAATTTTAACTTTTTAAAAATTTTCTTTTTATTTATTTAAAAATGATTTATCAGTTGATTTATATCTTCTGTGATAAATAGAATGCTGTTAGTAAACCAAGATTGTGATATCAACATATGAGATTTGTTTGTAATCTACTATACTGGATGGATTTCAATGGAATTTGCACTGTTAGTTAGACAGTTTTTCAGAGTAGGTTTTAATATATATATTTCTTATTTTATGATTGCATATTTTAATACCGTGTGGATAACAGACCAAAATACATCATAAAACATGAGAAATAAATGGCATTCAAAATTCTGTTAGTATAAGCAAAATACTTATACTTT
Source organism: Maratus speciosus (assembly GCA_963932465.1). Taxonomy (NCBI): domain Eukaryota; kingdom Metazoa; phylum Arthropoda; class Arachnida; order Araneae; family Salticidae; genus Maratus; species Maratus speciosus. The sequence goes on from OZ010786.1 coordinate 28,553,649, forward strand.
CAGTAAAAAATTTATAAACATTCTAATCATACTTTATTCATTACAAACTAGACAGTAGACCTATATATTTTATCTCTTTAAAAAATATATGTACAGATATTTTTAGTTAAAATAATTTACAACTATTACATTTTATTTTTATAATCTTCAAAGTAAAATATGATTTCTAGCCTAGTCTCGATAAAAATTCACTCGTAAAGTACTAAAAAAAAACAAGGAATTATTCTACGTGCAAAAGGATATTTTCGCACAATATATATTATTTTTTCATTTGGATTTGCTTAATGCTTATATCATTATACATATACATACTACATATATAATCACTTAGAAACAAAACTTTGAATATTTAAAAGGCGTTCAGATCTAAAACTTTCATCTCGAAATACCTCATTTTCTCACATTTAAATGAGTATTTTATTATTATAATAAAAATACACGTGCCTCTGTATAACAAAAATAAAAAAATATATCTTCATCAAAAATATCTTATTCATTATGAAAAATATAAAACAACCAATAAACAAAACAAAAAAAAGATTGTGACACAATGTGGGACTGGAAGGATTCGAACCACAATCCCTGGTCTCGAGTTCACTGCCTTATCCATTCGGCCATCCAGCACACGCTCCTTTTGCAACAAAATATCTTTATAATTAACACCTTGATTAATCAAATCCATGATCTGTTCCTGAACAAACTACGTGTTATTCCATACATGATATGGACCCACTCCATGTTCCTGTCTCCTGAGCTCGCGCGCGTAGCGCGCGTGCTTCTTGAACACACTCATTCTGTCATATATGACGTCATACTGAAAACCCGCGTATTTGCATTATTCACCCCGTCTACCAGATGGCGCATCTGTGTCAATATACTCCAGATTCCAGTATTGACATTGTACGCTTACTTATATCGCTTTGAGCGGTAAGGGTTAGGTTCGGGGCACTGAAGCTACCGGACGACCGCAGCGGCTTCGACATCAATATTAGTCATCATTGTACATCACTAACGCGAATACACTAATGTTAAACAAATAGGAGTATTACTTTCGATTTTCTCCTTTTCATTTCAATATTGTTGATAGGTTTTTTCTTGCAAAGGATATCTAAGGCTGAACTACCCGACGACCGCAGCGGCTTCGAGCTCATTGCTAGTCATCATTGTACATCAGTAACGCGAAGACGCAAAAGTTAAACAAATAGGAGTATTATTTCCGATTTTCTCCTTTTCATTTCAGTATTGTTGAAACATATTTTTTTACAAAGGATAGCTAAGGCTGAACTACCGGACGACCACAGCGACTTCGAGCTCATTATTAGTCATCACTGTACATCAGTAACGCGAAGACGCTAATGTTAAACAAATAGGAGTATTGTTTTCGTTTTTCTCCTTTTCATTTCAGTATTGTTGAAAGAATTTTTTCTTGGAAAGGATATCTAAGGCTAAACTACCGGACGACCGCAGCGGCTTCGAGCTCATTATTAGTCATCATTGTACATCAGTAACGCGAAGACGCTAATGTTAAATAAATGGGAGTATTACTTTCGATTTTCTCCTTTTCATTTCAATATTGTTAAAAAAAAAAATTTCTTGCAAAGGATATCTAAGGCTGAACTACCGGACGACCGCAGCGGTTTCGAGCTCATTATTAGTCATCATTGTACATCAGTAACGCGAAGACGCTAATGTTAAACAAATAGGAGTATTATTTCCGATTTTCTCCTTTTCATTTCAATATTGTTGAAAGATTTTTTTTTTTTTTTTTTTTTTTTTTTTTTGCAAAGGATAGCTAAGGCTGAACTACCGGACGACCGCAGCGGCTACGAGCTCATTATTAATCATCATTGTACATCAGTAACGCGAAGACGCTAATGTTAAATAAATGGGAGTATTACTTTCGATTTTCTCCTTTTCATTTCAATATTGCTGAAAGATTTTTTTTTCTTGCAAAGGATAGCTATGGCCGAACTACCGGACGTCCGCAGCGGCTTCGAGCTCATTATTAGTCATCATTGTACATCAGTAACGTGAAAACGCTAATGTTAAATAAATGGGTGTATTACTTTCGATTTTCTCCTTTTCATTTCAATATTGCTGAAAGATTTTTTTTTTTTTTTTTTTTGCAAAGGATAGCTAAGGCTGAACTACCGGACGACCGCAGCGGCTACGAGCTCATTATTAATCATCATTGTACATCAGTAACGCGAAGACGCTAATGTTAAATAAATGGGAGTATTACTTTCGATTTTCTCCTTTTCATTTCAATATTGCTGAAAGATTTTTTTTTCTTGCAAAGGATAGCTATGGCCGAACTACCGGACGTCCGCAGCGGCTTCGAGCTCATTATTAGTCATCATTGTACATCAGTAACGCGAAAACGCTAATGTTAAACAACGCTGGTGTATTCCCTTCTTTAATCGTATAAAAAAAAAACAAAGTAGGACTTTTCAGTCTTCCTAATACGACCAGTACAAATGGCTGTTTTCATCGTTTTAAAAGTTAAATATATTTGGTATAGGGTAATTCTAGGATAGAGAGCCATAGTTTTTAAAGATTGAAAAAAAAATTCTTATATTGTAAAATACAAAGAATATTTATGCATATTTGAAATTCTTATACATATCCTCATCATATTTCGAGCAAAAAATAATTAAATATCGTGAACAAAAAGTGGCAAACAAAATTTTAATTAAAATGGCAAACGGCCATCTCTCCGTCAAGCCTACACTGTTAAAAATTTTGCAGCATTCTAGCAGGTCATTCGACCGTTTTTTGAAAAAACGGTTTCATAACCATAATTTAACTATATTCTGAACATAAAATGACCAATAACATGGTCAGAATAGTGTTAAATTGCGGTTCTGTAACCGTTTTCGGAAAAAACGGTCAAATGACCTGCCAGAATGCTGCAAATTTTTAACAGTGTACACTGTTAAACATTTTGCAGCATTCTGGCAGGTCATTCGACCGTTTTTTGAAAAAACTGTTTCATAACCATAATTCAACTATATTCTGACCATAAAATGGCCAATAATATGGTTTGAATAGTATTTAAATTACGGTTGTGTAACCGTTTTCGGAAAAAACGGTCAAATGACCTGCCAGAATGCTGCAAATTTTTAACAGTGTAGGAGAGATGGCCATTTAATAGAAGAAAAGAAAAAATGAAGTTAAAATAGCAAAAAATAACACATTTCATTTATTTAATCATTAAAAATGCATAGAAATCTTTAAAGATGCAATTATATCACGGAAAATCAGTGAATGAAATTTGAATAAACAAAATTTGAAGTATAATTTTAATCCTTCACTTTTCGTAAAATTTTATCACATTTCCGGCAAAGATCTTGATAGTTTGTACACGATTCATAAAACCATTTCTGGCACCCTATGAATTGTATCCAGTCATCCTTTTTGGTTGTGGTATTATATTCTTCTCCACAACCAACACAGTGATTCTCGTCCAATTCTATTCCCTCGGACTTTATAGAATCTAATAATTTCAAATGTATTTCATCTTCTTCGCTGCTGGAAATGTTGTTTTTTTTCTGGTGTTTATTTTAGACTTATTCACGGTTTTAAGTTTATTTATCAACTGTATCTCTTTCAGGGAAAAACGTTTCCGAAGTTTTTCAATATTTTATGAAACAAAAATACATCGTTAGACTTTACTAAATTATTGTTATTGAAATACTTATATTAGTTAAAATTTAAATAATTATGTCAATTAATATAATTATAAAAATTATATAATTATTTTAAAAATAATTATATTTAGTTAAAAACCTCACTCTGTATAGTTTTGAAATATTGATTACTAGCTGTTACCCGTGACATCGTTCACGTAACATAAAAAGAAGAAATGAATTAATTAAGCAAATCATTTCCCTTCCGACAATTAAAAACATATCTAATAAACCAATTGTTTATCACATTTTATAAGAGACAATCTATATATATATATTACGCTAACGTACGTGGCACAGAAATTGCAATTATTTGTTAATTGTTTAATGGCAACGCCCTAATGAAACGCATCCCATTGGTTATTAAACAGCATTTAATGCATCCCTATACCTATAAGGTGTGGGGGGTATCCGTGGGAGACCCTGTTCTGTCACCAAAAGCGACGCCAACTTGGCGATATCTCTAATAATTTGCCAAATTCCCATAGGCTTCCACTGTAAACCAATAGGGTTTACTTGCTTACAGAAAATCAACAAATTGAGATATTTTAATGCAACAAAAACTAATATTAGCTTCAGGGATTATATTAATTATATTTAACCCTCTCACTGTGCATTTTTTTACATCAAAATAGGTTCAAAAATTGCGCAGTTTTTATTACATATTTCAAATCTATATATAGCTTACGGTTTAAACATGTAAACATTTTTTGTAAAAGAGTTCAAGATCTTAGATGGGATATGAAATTGGAAATTAGGCGAAATCAGTGCAGTCACTGGAGACTATTTTTATTGTCTCGCACCACTATTAAAAGAAAATCAATTTTGCAGTATTTTTCTCTTGTAGATGCTGTTAAAGTCTATATGAATATTTTTGTATTTAAAAAGTGGTCCTAGTTGAAATAAAAAATAATCGCCAGTGGAAAAAATGAATCCTCGAGGAAATCTCGGATTGCGCAAATTTTGCTACTTTTACGTTGCTCTAGAAAATCTCGGGTTGCGCAGCGAGAGGGTTAAAGGAGTCCAAGTAAATTAATTTATGAATAAAAGTAATAGGATACAATGCTTAGCATGCTTTCACAAACATAAATTTTAAGGGAGACCAAACTGGTCGCCAAGGGCGGCTAGTATGAGTAATTTAAGGTATTTCTTTATTATAAGGTCATTGACTCAGGTTTATACGCTGAACCAGGATGTCTGTTTATATCATGAAGTAATAAGAAAATGGCAAAGATGTCATATACGCACCGGGGTACCTAGTTGTTGCCAAATTAGATTATTTTGCTTGACATGGTAACCCAGCTATTGTTGTTTATTTATTAATAAATTGTTTATTTACTTTAATTTTCTTTTAAAATTATATAAATTGCTTTGTTCGATAGCTTTTAATGACACTTTTTTTTAATTTATTGTTATTTCTTTTTTTAAGTAATAGAACATAATTTAAAAATATACGTGTAACTAGTATTCGAAAACGATGTTTTCGCCAAATTGGCGTCAAAAACAGATCGCGCAAAACCAGGTGCGTATATGGCATCTGCGCCAAGAAAATTATCGGATGATACTGTTTTATATGTTTTACAATCATACTTGGCATCAAAGGTGGGAGAAGAAATGATCATCTGATATATTAAGTTTTTATCACACAAAAAACAAACCTGTTTACAATAATGTATTTACTTTTGCACCAAATTTCTTTCTCTAAAAAAAGCAAATTGATTACGAACCCGATTACAGAATATTACCTTTCTATCTAGTTATTTTTTTACTTTTTAAGAATGAAAATACATATTTCCTGCTAATCACTACGTGATTTTCGACATTGATAATTTAATTGTGCATATTATTGACATTTGCTATCCATTTGCTCTTCAAAAGCTTTTTTTTTTTATTAACCATTTGGAAAAATGTTTATTGTTCTCGTCAGGGTAGGAAATCAAAAGCATACCTGAAGGTTTTTATAGGTTTAATCCGCATTTTATTCGTTTCCTGATTGGTCTATACAGTAATCTGTATATCCCTTTACTTTCAAAAGAGATGTATACCTTCTGTTGCCACTATGACAAAAAAGTAATAAAAACTACAAAAAAAATTAATAACTCAGAAACAAATTGAGTTACAGCTTTCAAAGAAATTGCATTTAAAAGTACATTTGTTTTCTCTTTCCGACGGTGTAAAAAGTAATTTTGTCGTATGTTTAGAAGTTTAAGAATGAAATTTCATTTAAAATTGGTAGTCAGATTTCTTGGAAATCTGGCGATGGAAAAGCCTTTTCCCGAACAATCAATGAAATGCTTGGATAATAAGTAAGTTTCAGGTGGTTAATAACTAATGAAAATGAAAGAAAATGAATAACAATTTCTGCCAAAGAGTTAATTTTAATTTGTAAGATTTTCACCTTCAAAAGAAAAATGGAATAAGCCAATTAAAAATAAAAAAAGATAAATATGACAGGGATGAATACATATAAATATTTCACACCAAATACGAGTCGCAGGCGTTTTTTGTCGCTTGGAATTTTTACGTGTAATAACACTATTAATGTTTAACTCATGGTTTATGTCTTAAATTTTAGTCTTTGAAAAAAATCATTTTCCAAATAGTCGTTGTAATTTGTTAAATTGCTTTTTTTTTTTTTTATTGAAATTTAAATCTTTGTGTTAACCGCGCGCAGACGATAAATCGTAAGCATTGATAACAATTTTCTTTAAATAATAAGAATTAATACCATAACACAATCTCATTTTATTTCAACATAAAAGCATATCCGTTTTATATTTTCCATATATGACGTCACATTTGCCTTCTTTCCGCACTTACTCAAAATTCATGCACCTTGTATTATTAAAAATACTTGAAAATTTCCGTTTTAATCTTTCAGTTGGAAATTAAATTATTATTTTGGGTTTTTATTTTTTGGCAACGAAAAAAGGAAGACGGTTAAATTTTATCGGAAAAATGTCAATTCATTGTGTATGAAAAATAATGAAAATTTGGATTATTAAGCAAAATATTTGAATAAAATAAATTAAACCTAGCCTATGTTCATTTCCGGGTTGTAATCCATCTATATCCAAAAATACAAAAGCGTTAATTCATCCGTTTAGATGTTGCCTTCATTCAAACATTCGGACACACATTGACATTTATAATATTATAAGGATAAGGATAAGGATAAGGATAAGGATAGGTGTCCATCTCTCCTTGATTTGATGTGTCCATCTATCCTAAAATTGACGGACAGATTGCCACCCAATTTAAAGCGACATTTTGTTTAAAGCCGATGTACGTCTTTGTTTCAGATTTAAAAGCAAAGATTGGATTATATACATGCCTCAAAAGTCCTTATAGTAAAAAGAAATGTAATATACCTACTGAAAAACGTTCAGATACCTAACTCAACAAAAATATCCAACCACTAAATTAAATAAACATTAAAATTACACTTTCTTTTTATAATTGAAAAATATAGCTGCACGTTGCATTGAATGAAAACGTTGAACTATTTCTTACGAACAAAGTTTATTCTGCAATCTATGATACAGTTTTTGTAATATTTAGACTGGTCATCTCTCCTCTATGGCCATCTATCCTACAATTACCCTATACTTACATTCAGCATATATGCACTAGAGAAAACTATATCTATATCTATCCAGGTAAAGAATAACTGGGAGATTAATGAAATGGAGCGAAATGAATTTGACTTGGGAAGTTCTTTGTGGACTGAACTCATTTATTTCGTCGCTGCATCTTACAATCATATTCGCGCATGTCTCACGAGCCATTTACGTCAATTTCGGAACCTACATGGTCCTAGGTTGTGCAGGCATCTCAAATAGGCAAAATCTAATCTTTTTCTTGCGCGTTCTTGTTAATATGTTGGCAATATTTTCGAGAAGAGGGCGAAGGTATCAATTTGGGGGGAACATTTAGTTTAATTGGTTAATTTGCTTTTGATTAACATGTGGTCAGGATCCGAAAAATTCCCAGGATTCCCTGGATTCAAACTCCCAGGAAAAATCCCACAAACGAAGGAGAACTGTCCAAACATCAGCATTTTCAATCTTAAGTTACTCTCTGAATTTAAATGTGAACGCAATGAATGTTGAGCTGGGAAACAAAGTTACAAGGGGTAAGACAAATTTTAGAATATAAGATTTAAAGTTATGAAAAAGAACTTAAAGATTTCATTTTAAATTTTTGAAATTTAATTTTAATTTTGAATTTTAAAAGGATTTTAATTCTTATTCTTTTCATCTATATACATAGTATGTATCTATAAAATATCTGATCATTGTCATGCGACTGCGCTCGTATTTATAAACCGATTTGGATGTAATTGAACATATGTTAAGCGACCAAATTCGTTCACCTTAAAAATTCCAAAATAAAATAAAAATGTACAAAAAATTATAAATGCAAATTTATTTCTTGCATAATATTTAAGTCTTGATATAAGGATTCAAGAAAAATTTTTGGTTTCCCCTCTATCTTAAAAAATGGTATAGCATTTGAAATTCTTGGGTGACTGCCGTTTTGAAACAGGAATTTTTTTTCCATAGTCGGGCGAATTTTAGGAGTTTTAGCTAATGTGGTTTTTGACGATTTATTTTCAATGTTGCTACTCCCATACGCTTAAAACAATAGTCATATTCGTGAAGGTTCCGCTAAGTTTTTAAAATTTCCATGGAAAAATAATGTGATTTTTTTGTTGTTGTTGTTGTTGGAGTGGGGAGGCGGGCGCAAAATTTTTTCTTGCCCCGGGCGCCAAAAAACGTAGCTATGCCACTGGGCATAATTATAATTAAAGATAGGAAAGCGTTTAAGATAGGCTTAAAAATGAAAATCTAATTAAATTTAAACAAATCGGAAATTGCACGACAAACGTGGCAAATGAGGTGCGTTCGTACTATAACTGTTTTTATAAATATTCAGATCTTGGTGCAAGAACTGCTGCACTCTTATGCAAACATGCATGAATACAAAATTCATTACGATTATACCTATTAAATTCAGTTATACGGAAATAATATGACTCCATCTTAAACAGGACGTAAGCACCATAGCAATCTAGAATCATTACCATCAGAATCATACCATATTTTAGAATCATTGAATTAATTACGTATGATAGGATTTAATAGAATGAAGAAAATATTTATTAATATCTTTTTTAAGTTTTGATTAGATTTTCATAAAATTTGAAATGACTCAATAAAATTCTGCAAAGATTATATATATTGTTAGGTAGAAGAAAAGAAATATATTAAAATAAAGGGAAGAGAGGAAAAGAAATTTTAAATTATTAAAATTAGGAGTTTATAAATATATTATGTGATTTTAACATGAATTAGAAAAGAGAAAGTTTATTATTAATATTGGCCAAAAGATCGTTAGTGGTTAACAAAAACATTGCATGTGAGAGAAGTAAACAAATATAACTTGGTAACTTCATGGTAAAATTGTAACAATAAAATTTATCTTACCTGAATCAGATCACCATAACAATACTATCCGATTATATGATACCTAAAGTCGTATATGTGTCGAGCGTATTTGAAATCGTGCCAATCATTAAATTAATATTTTTAAAAGTTTATAATCAATTATTCTTTATACTTTTATTACAATAAATTGATTTGGCACTTAGCAATAAAATTATTAGACACATAAATAACACCTATATACTTAATAAACAAAATTCCTTTATTTAAATACTTTAATTAAAATGGGGAAAGGGGAGGGAGAAGTGCACTTACCCATACTTGAAACAATGACTATTTTGTATTAGCATCAAAAAACAAGGCCATCATCAATATCTTATTATAATTACATAAAAGCTTTCATTATTCTTACGAATGTTCACCACCCTAAAACGTCCAATATGAGAATCTGCAAAATTAATGTCATTACATCCATTCGGAACGTAATCTAATTACTTGAAATCAGTTAATCAACACTGCTGTACAACAGTCCTAAATCCATAGAGAAGCATAATCTCACTACCAAAAGTGTGAATTAAAGGCTATCTTTCTTCGGAAAACTCCTTTGGGATAATTCCTTTTGATCATCATTATTTGAAGAGTTCTCAGCGAATATATATCGATCACTTTAGCTGGCATACGTCGTATTTGTGAAACCTATTCTCAAGATATTTCTTATAACGAAGAATAGATGAATGATGTTAATAATATTACCAATCAGGCGGTGCACTTCTGCAATTACCAAATCATATGAGCTTGATCAAGAAAACACTTGTAGAGTGACCGTATCTTTAATTGGCTTTTAGGTATAATGAAGCATGTTATCTTGACGACATTCCCTTTTAATGAAAGGATGGATGATATTGTTACATATTAATATTGAAATTAAATAGATTTTTTCCATGTAAAACTTTTAACGGTTTTAGCCGTTACGGCAACAGACACGCCCAAAGGGCGAAAATTTCGTACGTCTTCACATGTTGACGTCGGCCGGGAGAGAGAGAGAGGACCAAGGACGCTACTAACGATCCTAACTAGATCCAAGGACGCTACTAACGAACCGCCGTTAGGTGCGAACATCGCCGATTGGTTGATTTAAAACCGATGCCACAGAGAGTAATAGAAGTTTGAATAAAAGATCGTTATGCGATAATTTGAATTTCATATTTGAAAATTATTATAAAAATATTCTATTTCGGGAGAAAGTATTAATATTAAGATTTATTATTTTATTTTTGATAATTTTTAACGATCTTTTCTTGTGAATAAATTAAAATTGTTTTTAAGTGAAATTTAACTGAAAAACGAACTTTACGAAAATTACTGAATATTTAAAGGGACAATTTAAAATTTTAAAGTAAAAAAGTTTATTGATTTAATTTAAATAGTTTAAAATAGTTTAAAAATTTAATTAGGAAAGGATGTTATCATATAACATATATATAATTTCAAACCATTCGATTGGGTAGTTTTGTGCTGTTATATGCAAACAGATGGACAGACAGACGGACGGACCAGACGGCGGTTATAGGTGCATTGTATTTATATAAGTACGGCATTTCCCCTTAGACCATTATGTAATGGAATACTTTTGAGTATCTCTGTAAATAAACTATGAACGCTACTTACTTTATTTTCAATACCGAACATGGCATAGTAAATCTCAATAACCTATATTAATTACCAAACAATCCAACTATATTAACGAAAGTTAGAGTTCGGACCAGTCGTGCAGTCTTAAATAAAAACAGAGGGTATACTCTCTAAGCAGAGGGTATACGCTCTAAGCAGAGGGTATACGGTGTTCCTTTAAAAAATCCAGAAGGTATACGGCGTATACCCCCTTATAACCTCCACTACATACCTGGTTCAGACAGACAGACAGATGGACAGACAAACCGAATTCATAAACACTTTCAACTATGTTGGAAAGAGTTAAAAACGCATAATAGGTTGAAATGTGACTTCAGAAATTTATACCAATAGACAGAAGCGTACTTGAATACTTTTGTACAGCCCCGTATTTTACCTACTATCCTTATATACACGCCACTATTTAGCTAAAATTTAATTAAAACTAAAACACGCTTAAAACTAGTGAAATCACACTACCGGAGATTATCATCCATAGATGACCATTTCATCCGTGATGACTTTGTGTGGCATTCTGTATATCATTTTATCTATATTCTATAAACATATCTTAGTACACTAAATTTGGTTCAGCGTAAAAATGCATAAATCATTTAAAAACCACCTTTAAGCTATTTTCGTTCATATACAGTAACTCTTAGGAATTCTTTTGTGTAGCCCTGTATATGATCTACAGCATTTATACACGCAACCTAATAAATTTACTTAAACTTAAAAACTTATATCACAACTAAAAATGCACTTCCAGCAATCATCGTTAATGCACAATATTTCGGGTATAGAATAGTATCCGAAATCTTTTGTGTGTCCCTGTAAATACTATGCAATTTCTATTATACAGGAAGTAACTCGTAGTAAACCTCAGCAACGTATATCAATTTCATTATATATTAAATAGTTTAACATAATTAAAATACGCCGAAAACAATGTTTTACCCTATACCATTAGTAACAGAATTCTTTTGTGTGACGCTGCAAATGAATAATAAATATTCTTTGCTCCGCATATTCTACAAAACTTCATAAATGCAGATCAATTTCATTATATTCGAATTGGTGTAACATTATTAAAATGCACTTGAAACTGTTTTTCCCATTGGCCGTAATGTAGCGGAATACTTTTATTTTAATTGTCCCTGTAATCTTTTGTATGTTCATGTAAATACTATGTACAGTCGTGGAGAAAAAAAAAGTAAACACCCCCTACTAACTCCTCAACAAAATATCGTAGAAGAAAGTTACTGGTACCGAACGATTGGAAATAAAGTCTACTTTTAAATGATGCATATGAAATTTGCTTAGGGGGGCATCTACATATTAAAACGTATCCCAACTTCATTTTTTTCAATGACAATACCCAATTTTAACGAGATACTTCAAATCTTCGCTTCAAACTATGCCTAGACCCCGAATTTCAAGTCATTTGAATGATAAGTTTTTGAATTATAAACATTCAAAATTTAGTGTTTCTAATGTTAAATTACATTTTCATATTTTTATTTATATCTCCAAAAATTATGCTCCTAATGTGCTAATTTTTTTGTGTAGCAATAATACTAATATACCCAAACATAAATACGCTGAAATTGCAATTTTTATAACTTTATGATATGAATTATGATTTATGAAATTAATACTCGAAAAAATTATGAATTGCAACCTACAATGTTTTTGATGGAATTAGATTTATTAAGTCCTGCTTTATGGAAATCCCAAATTTCACATTTTTCTTACAAGTAGTTTTCAAATTATGCTTAAAAACGGTAAAATGATGGTTTAAGGGGCCGTCTATAATAGGAGTGACTAGATATTTTGAAATTTATTTTGCTGTCGTGTAATCTAGCAAGCTTCATTGACTTCTTAAGGTGCCTTGATCAAGATGATGGCTCTCTCGGTTAACAATCGAGTTCCAAACTTCAATTTGGATACAGCCCTTAAAATACGCTCGTTTTAAAATAATTAATTTCTCAGAAACTTATGGTACGAATTGCATAAAAATTCGTTTTTAGGCTAATTGAAGGGTGTAGAGTTCATTTATGCTGTCAGAATTGTGTACTGCTATTGAAAAAAACAAAGTTACGGTTCGTTTTAATATGTAGATGGCCCCCTAAGCAAATTTTATCTATATCATTTAAAAGTAGACTTTATTTCCAATCGTTCGGTACCAGTAACTTTCTTCTACGGTAATTTGTTGAGGAGTTAGTAGGGGGTGTTTACTTTTTTTTTTTCCACGACTGTACCTTCTATTATACAAGAAGTAACCAGTAGTAAACTTCAGCAACGTATATCAATTTCATTATATGTGAAATATTTTAACCTAATTAAAATACGCCACAAACAATATTCCCCCTATACCATTATGTAACGGAATTCTTTTGCGTGGCCCTGTAAATAAATAATAAATATTCTTTGCACCGAATATTCTACAGAATGCATATTTTGTGCACTTCATAAATGCATATCAATTTCATTATGTTTGAAAGGGTGTAACATTATTAAACCTTCAAATAATTTTTTTCCCATTGGCCGTAATGTAATCGAATGCATTTGACTGTCACTGTAATTGAACTATACATCCGATTTTCATAAAATTTTAAATGATCTGACAGAATTCTGCAACAATTATATATTTAAAATTTCAAACAAATCGGTTGGGTAGTTTTTGCGCTGTTATATGCGGATAGACCAGTGTTGAACTCAGGCGGTGGCCAGGGGTGACGTAGCAGTGAGTCCCCCTGAATACTTGAGATTTTGTGCTTTCAATGATCAAACAGTGCAATTCCCCCCCCCCCCCGGAGCCACAGAAATCTCCCCCGGAAAAAAGTGTCTGAATTCAACACTAGGACAGACAGACGACGACTATAAGTGCTACGTATTTATACAATTACGAACGCACTTAAAAACAAATACTCGGTGTCCAGGGCTCGACTTAGGCTGTGGGGGCCCCCGGGGCAAGAACCATTCTGGGGGGGGGGGGGGCCTTGTATCTATCGATAGAATTTTTTTGCAATAATGTGCAAGTAACTAGTACTAAACTTCATACATATTGTAAGTATGCATAAATTTTGTATTCACATCTGTATACAGAGTATCACAAAAAATGGTCACAACTTTAAGAAAAAATGCTAGTAGGAGAATAGAAAAAAAAGAATAAATTGGTTGACACAAGTATTTCTTTCCAAACTTCACTTATCTACGTAAGTTATAAGATGGATAAAAGAAAATGCCCCAAATGGGTCATAATGAATGGTTTTAACTTACCATGTTACGTAGAAAACGTTAATAAAGAATTTCTTTCGAAAACAATAGAATACTAAGTTGTCATAATAGAATTTTAATCATTAGTTTTCTAATGATATAGTTTGTTTTTTGCATGGGTGGCGGGGGTACTGGAAGCAGAGAAGGGAAGGGGGACTGCACTCCCTTCCTAAATGTTTGAAAATATATGAATTTTCATTACTTTTGGCTAATTTTAATCATTTGGCAGCTTTTAATGAAAATCTTGATTACTCTCATGGGGGGGGGCCCTAAAAATGGGGGGCCCGTGGCAGCTGTCCCGCATGCCCCTGCATAAGTCGGGCCCTGAGGGTGTCCATAATTAAACGACCCTACCTTAAAGTTGTCTACAGACAAAACTATTGTTCATAAAGTTGTGGAACTTTGTGAAAGACATAATAAAAGGATGGAAATTTATTTAAGCAGAAAAAAAGTTCAAATTTTGCAACCAGAGGGCGATTTTTAATAAATTACACATTTAGCATTACGATAGTTTAGAAATTTTATTTGTTGGGTGTCCATAATTAAACGACCCTATTTTAATGTTGTCTACAGCTGAAACTATTTTTCAGAATGTTGTGGAATTTTGTGGAGGACATAATAAAAATGTGGGAATTTGTTTGAGCAAAAAAAAAAAAAAAAAAAAAAAAAAAAAAAACATAGGAGGCGTTTTTTTTTAACGAATTACACATTTAACATACATTTACATTAGTTTAACAAATTTTGTTATAACGAACCTTGTACCGCATGACGGACATCATTTTCAGATACCATCTGGAAGCGTAAGACAGCATGTTCCACAGTTCACCGCAGTGTGTTCTGGGAAATGCTAGGAACATGTCGTGAAATGTTGTCTTTAGAATCAGATTAAGTTAATAAATGAAATTTCTAAACTATCGTAATGCTAAATGTGTAATTTTTTTAAATCGCCCTCTGGTGCCAAAATTTGAACTCGTTTTTTTTTTATTTTTTTATTTTTTTGCTTAAACAAATTCCTATTCCTATGTCTTTCACAAACTTTCACAACTTTATGAGCAATAGTTTTGGCTGTAGACAACTTTAAAGTAGAGGAGTTTAATTATGGATAGCCTGTGTAGTAAGTAGAATATTTTTGAAAGTAAAAATGCAAAATGATAAAAGGTTCAATTGCTGAAAGCAATCGAGATCAAGGAGGAAAAGACCAATAGGTCACATTTCCATGATAGTCACACATTTTTTTTATTGTTACTTATTAGGTAACAGTACTGATATAAAAGTAAAAAATAAAGTTCTAAGGGAATGTAGTTTTATATAGGGTTGGTCTATTGGGGTACTTGGGGTTAGAAACTTCTAGAAAATTAAATAGCAGCAGTTTTGAATTCATTAATTTTAACTCGGCAAAACTTGCATCACTCCATGTAAATGGCAAGGCTCCATATAAAAATAAGGATGGTGGGCAGAGGCGTAAATAGCGATGGCGTCCGCATATAAAGCAAGGTAACTTACCACATTGTTATTAACTATTAGAAAAAACAAAGTATTTAAAAAAATACCCTATAAAAATTCTGGTATATATATTTATATATATATATATATATCTTTTAGGTAGATTTCGTAAGAAATACTACCTATTGCAGTCCTTACTGTGGTGCGACTTTTAAAACATTCCTTCATAACTTTTCATTATATAACCGCAGGAACCCAAAACCTAACAAATAACAAAATAACAAAGTGACCTGTATCACACGTTTAATTATAAACCCTCTTGGTTTCACACTCTTAGAATAAAATAAATTACGTGTCATCAAAACAGGAACGTTGCCATTTTTTAGAAATTAAACTTACACAAAAATGCTCGCACTGAGCCTTGGCAGACGATAAATAAATTTCGAACATACACCCCAGGCCTTGAAATCTTCAAGGGGTACACATAAAAGAGTTATATATATCTTTTAGGTAGATTTCGTAAGAAATACTACCTATTGCAGTCCTTACTATGGTGCGACTTTTAAAACATTCCTTCATAACTTTTCATTATATAACCGCAGGAACCCAAAACCTAACAAATAACAAAATAACAAAGTGACCTGTATCACACGTTTAATTATAAACCCTCTTGGTTTCACACTCTTAGAATAAAATAAATTACGTGTCATCAAAACAGGAACGTTGCCATTTTTTAGAAATTAAACTTACACAAAAATGCTCGCACTGAGCCTTGGCAGACGATAAATAAATTTCGAACATACACCCCAGGCCTTGAAATCTTCAAGGGGTACACATAAAAGAGTTATATATGTCTTACTGTTGATGAGCGGGCAGAGGACAGAGTTTATGAACCGCTCGTTTAAAATTTCCAGCAGCAGTTCTGACTATGGCGACTCTCACACGACCGTCATGGCCAGGAAACGATTGGATAATTCTTCCCAACTTCCACTGAAGAGGAGGAAGAAGTTCGTTTTTAATTAGCACTAAGTCACCAACATTTAAATTTGCTGTCGAACGCAACCACTTGGGACGTTGCTGGAGTTGAGACAAATACTCACCACTCCATCGCTTCCAGAAGTGCTGAAATACTCTCTGGGTTAATTGCCAACAGCGAAGTCGATTAGGTGGAATTTCAGAAACGTCAAGCTCTGGAACAGCTGTCAAGGCAGCACCAGTCAAAAAATGACCTGTGTCAGGACTTGTAGATCACTTGGATCGTTCGACAGAGGACATAAAGGTCTCGAGTTCAAACAGGCTTCAATTTCTGACAATAATGTAGAGAATTCTTCAATTGTAAATAGTGAATTTCTACGTAGATGATATTTCACAGATTTTATGTTAGCGTCCCACAGTCCACCAAAATGTGGAGCAGAAGGGGGATTAAAGTTCCAGATGATACCTTTATTAGCCACATAATTCTGTAATGTTTGATCCTTACTAATGGAGGATACGGAATTGTATAACTCACGCAGTTCCCTACTTGCACACTTGAAATTTCCTGCGCAATCACTGACCAACTCAGCTGGTTTACCTCTACGGGCAGCAAATCTTTTCAGAACAGCCAAAAATGTGGAAGCTGTCAAATCCGAAACCAATTCAAATTGAATAACACGAGTTGAAAAACAAATAAAAATAGTAATATAACTCTTAAACGACTTGATATTTCTACGATTTCTCTCCTTACACATAAATGGGCCGGCATAATCAATTCCAGTCTTTGAGAATGGACGACTTGGCGTAACACGTATGGCTGGAAGATCTCCCATTATTTGAGTGCCAACAGATGGTGAAGCATGAAAACACTTTAAGCAACTCCTCACTATTTTTCTTACTGCATCTGGTTACTTTTCGTTTTATTATAGAAATTTCATGAACTTATAAGGAGTTTTTTACAGTATTTTTAACGTATTTAATGAAATACATTGTATGAAATTGTGATAAATTTTTGATTGCATTAATTAAAATATTGAAAACACAACTTCTCATTTTTTGTAAAATCCTGACGTGATAGACAAAAATGGAGGTTATTTCCGGAATCAGCATCAAAAATTGATTCAGAAAAACTTGGTCATGAGATATCATGTGACAAAAAGTTTTAAAATGCAGGCTAGTGTTATTAGAGGCATAGCGATAGGTAGCGGGGCTATGGGGGGGAAGGGGGATGTGTGAACTTGGGAAATATGAGCTTAGAGTTGGGAAATTGTAGATTTTGAAACACTTTCTTTTTTTTTTAATAAAAAGCAAAAAAAAAAAAAAAAAAAAAAAAAAAAAAAAAAAAAAAAAAAAGAATTTTTTATTGTTTTGCTGACTACCTTTCTGAGTTCTGTAAAGGTAAAATAGTTAAACTTTCAAAAGAAATACAAAAAGCAGCCAGACTCAATTTCTCATTATATTTCTCTGTGCTATGTAAATACCATACATCACTTTATAACCCCCGGTACGGTATGCTATTTCTTTCTCGCAGCTTATTTTTTCTTCAAAATATAACGTTACCTTACAGAAGCCGGCAATAAACAAATCAGATGCATCATTATACGATTAAATGCTCTATAGCAATTTTTTTAATTTCTAAGCATTGCACATTTTCAATTTTTATACCGTCGTATTGGAAAAAAAAAACTTTTAAATGCAATTTGTTTGAAAAATGTATCTCCATTTATTTTTGAAATATTATTTGTTTTGTAGTTTTTAGCGCCAGTTGTTTTAGCACCATCAAGTACTCCATTTATGTAGAAAGTAAAGGGAAAATAGTTGAAAAATAGCAATTATATCTTTTTGTTGCCATTTTCTCATAACAACCGAAAGAAAATGTAATTAAAATACGTGCTATTTTGAAAAAATATAAACGAATAATTTCTGTTAAAACATGGAGCTGTTATAAATTATATTTAATTTTAAGTATCTGTAGACGCTTTCAGTGTGACGTCAGTCATGACGTTTTGGTTGGAAACTGACTCCAAACAAACGGTTGCTATGCGTCATTTCTTTTTAAATATAAATAGTGGAAAATGTTAATATAATAATAGTGGAAAATGCCGTTTGTTTGAAGTCAGTTTTCAACCAAAGCGTCATGACTGACGTCAAGACTGGAATCGTCTATATTAATGTTACAAACAAATGAATGCCTATGAATCATTAGATAGACTTTTTTGTCGAGTTTCTTTAATTACGGCATCTTTTTGCTGCATTTGTGTATGTATGATATTTTCCTCAGCCATGCTTTTTCTAGCACGCTGTGTCTTGCTCTATCTTGCACTGAAGAAGAATCTCGCTAGTAGATTCGAAACAATTGTTTGCTGCTTTTCACGTATTATTTGTACATTTTTAAACGTTGGTTTTCTGCTTTTTAATATTCCTGCACAAAGGTTTTAATTGCTATTTTAATCTTAGAACACTATGTATTATACGAATATATCTGCAACACACACAAAAAAAATAGAAAATACAACACAGCAACCGTTTGTTTGAAGTCAGTTTTCAACCAAAGCGTCATGACTGACGTCAAGACTGGAATCGTCTATATTAATGTTACAAACAAATGAATGCCTATGAATCATTAGATAGACTTTTTTGTCGAGTTTCTTTAATGACGGCATCTTTTTGCTGCATTTGTGTATGTATGATATTTTCCTCAGCCTTGCTTTTTCTAGCACGCTGTGTCTTGCTCTATCTTGCACTGAAGAAGAATCTCGCTAGTAGATTCGAAACAACTGTTTGCTGCTTTTCACGTATTATTTGTACATTTTTAAACGTTGGTTTTCTGCTTTTTAATATTCCAACACAAAGGCTTTAATTGCTATTTTAATCTTAGCATACTATGTATTATACGCATATATCTGCAACACACACAAAAAAAAATAGAAAATACAACACAGCAACCGTTTGTTTGAAGTCAGTTTTCCACCAAAGCGTCAAGACTGGAATCGTCTATATTAATGTTACAAACAAATGAATGCCTATGAATCATTAGATAGACTTTTTTGTCGAGTTTCTTTAATGACAGCATCTTTTTGCTGCATTTGTGTATGTATGATATTTTCCTCAGCCATGCTTTTTCTAGCACGCTGTGTCTTGCTCTATCTTGCACTGAAGAAGAATCTCGCTAGTAGATTCGAAACAACTGTTTGCTGCTTTTCACGTATTATTTGTACATTTTTAAACGTTGGTTTTCTGCTTTTTAATATTCCTACACAAAGGCTTTAATTGCTATTTTAATCTTAGCATACTATGTATTATACGCATATATCTGCAACACACACAAAAAAAATAGAAAATACAACACAGCAACCGTTTGTTTGAAGTCAGTTTTCAACCAAAGCGTCATGACTGACGTCAAGACTGGAATCGTCTATATTAATGTTACAAACAAATGAATGCCTATGAATCATTAGATAGACTTTTTTGTCGAGTTTCTTTAATGACGGCATCTTTTTGCTGCATTTGTGTATGTATGATATTTTCCTCAGCCATGCTTTTTCTAGCACGCTGTGTCTTGCTCTATCTTGCACTGAAGAAGAATCTCGCTAGTAGATTCGAAACAACTGTTTGCTGCTTTTCACGTATTATTTGTACATTTTTAAACGTTGGTTTTCTGCTTTTTAATATTCCTACACAAAGGCTTTAATTGCTATTTTAATCTTAGCATACTATGTATTATACGCATATATCTGCAACACACACAAAAAAAATAGAAAATACAACACAGCAACCGTTTGTTTGAAGTCAGTTTTCAACCAAAGCGTCATGACTGACGTCAAGACTGGAATCGTCTATATTAATGTTACAAACAAATGAATGCCTATGAATCATTAGATAGACTTTTTTGTCGAGTTTCTTTAATGACGGCATCTTTTTGCTGCATTTGTGTATGTATGATATTTTCCTCAGCCTTGCTTTTTCTAGCACGCTGTGTCTTGCTCTATCTTGCACTGAAGAAGAATCTCGCTAGTAGATTCGAAACAACTGTTTGCTGCTTTTCACGTATTATTTGTACATTTTTAAACGTTGGTTTTCTGCTTTTTAATATTCCTACACAAAGGCTTTAATTGCTATTTTAATCTTAGCATACTATGTATTATACGCATATATCTGCAACACACACAAAAAAAAATAGAAAATACAACACAGCAACCGTTTGTTTGAAGTCAGTTTTCAACCAAAGCGTCATGACTGACGTCAAGACTGGAATCGTCTATATTAATGTTACAAACAAATGAATGCCTATGAATCATTAGATAGACTTTTTTGTCGAGTTTCTTTAATGACGGCATCTTTTTGCTGCATTTGTGTATGTATGATATTTTCCTCAGCCTTGCTTTTTCTAGCACGCTGTGTCTTGCTCTATCTTGCACTGAAGAAGAATCTCGCTAGTAGATTCGAAATAACTGTTTGCTGCTTTTCACGTATTATTTGTACATTTTTAAACGTTGGTTTTCTGCTTTTTAATATTCCTGCACAAAGGCTTTAATTGCTATTTTAATCTTAGCATACTATGTATTATACGCATATATCCATAGATCATATGCAGGGCTGCAAAAAAGAGTCGTACATTTTCTCGACTATCCATGGCAACAGCAGAAATCGGGTTTTCAATTACGTTATATTTATCCATTTTTCAAATTTTTCATTTAGACATCACCTTTCACTTTAGTAAACTGTGAAATTTTGCTATAGTGTTGTGAATGTGTTGGAAAGTGCTTCATAATCTATGTTGTACACATGATTTTTTGTTCTTCTTTTCATTTTTATTGGATATACAGTCAAACATCCTTTTAACGAAATCCCTATTTAACGAAGTTTTCCACTTAACGAAATTTTCTGCTGAACCTTGACTTTGAACACCATTGACATGCAAACTAATCTCCATACTACAAAAAATGCATTCTATATAACGAAGTTTATTCCACTTTCATGCGTGTACAACATTTAAACATTTAAACGGAGAGGTTGCTGTTGTGATTGATGTATGAACTTATTTGAGTTGATTGTATGAAAATGAAATTATTTATGTATCTAATCATTTCCATTTAAAAGAAGAAATTTTTAAAATCTTAGATACAATAAGAAGGGGATTTCAGTTTCACGAAAATGTTACAGATGAATTATTCGAACCCTTACAATAATGCGAAAAATTTTCAGACTTTTTTTAAAGTTAAGAATTTGTAATACTGCGAAAAAATATGTTACGCTTCAGTTTTTGTTTACCGCTGTTTATTATATATTTTTCTAAATGTTATTATAATTAAATTTTTCTGATATATCTACGTTACATAAAATTAAAGTTACTGCTCGAATTAAAATAAATTTTTCCAATATTTCCCTTTTATATGTATTTTTCATTTAATGCATGTGTATTTTATTATACAAATTTCATTAATTTGAGTTGATTTCTATTTAACGAATTTTCTTCATAACGAAGTGTTTAAGTGTGAGACTTCGTTAAATGGAAGTTTCACTGTATTATGTTAAAATCTGACTGTGTGTTTGTATTTCACAATTCCTTCTAGAGTACGGAACGCAGCGCGATGAAATTAACACCAGTTATCCGCATGGATCCGAAGATGCATCCGACTAGTTTTTCATCGGCTAGATAATTTTTAAGTTGAGTTTTTTTTTTTGTAAAATTTAAAACCCCAGACACAATCGTGACTTTCTTCACCTTTGACTTACAAGAGACTTGCAGTTCATCGTATAATTCGATCTCCTGGTCATTTTTACTTTCTTCTGTCTTTACAAGAAGAAACTGTTGGATTCGTAAACATTTCCGACTTTCGGTTTTCGACGGATTTACACGTTTTAGGGGTCAGAGATTCCGTAAAAAATGTTTTTATGAAATGTCTGTCTATGAGTCTGTATGTGACATAAAATTTTGTTCGAGCTCTATCTCAAGAACTAATGCACCGAATTTAATAAAAATTTATATTCAGGTAGTCCCTGCTATACATTGTTGTTGATTAGTTTTTGGTGTAAATCGCTCAACAGGTGGCGCTGCTATGTAACTTTTTCACGATTTCCACAATAGCACAATCTCCAGAACTAATGCACGGATTTTCATCAGACTTCATATTCAGTTAGTCTTTGACATGAATTGGCGTTTTATTGATTTTGGTGTAAATCGCTCAACAGGTGGCGCTGCTATGCTACAATTTTTGCAATAGCTCTATCTCAAGAACTAATGCTTGGATTTTCAACAAACTTCAGATTCAGATATATCTTGATATGAATTAGTGCTGTTTATGTTTTGGTGTAAATCGCTCAACAGGTGGCGCTGCTATGCTGCATTTTTCAAAATTTCCGCTATAGCTCTATCTCAAGAACTAATGGACGAATTTTCATCAAACTTCAGATTCAGATATACTTTCATATGAATTGGTGCTAAATTGATGTAATTTCTTGTACTATTTAAATGATTTATTGACGTGATTTATATAAAAGAAAGTTTTGTGATGGCCACAATATACTAGTTTAAATTTGAATTAATTTCCGAGATATTATTTTTTTAAACTTTTAATAGAGTTTCTCTAAAGATGGCAGCGAAATTACCCCACTTTTGAAGGGGAAAAAAAGAAAGAAAGAAAATTAAGAAAAATGAAAAGAAAAATCAAAGAAAGAAAGAAGTATATAAGTAATGGGAAACCATCTGAAATCCAAATTCGTAAACAAATGCTTCTTTTTAGGTGCTTACGTAATTATATAAATACGTAGCACCTATAGTCGTTGCCTGGTTTGTACGTCTGTCTGTATGTCTGTTCGCATATAACAGCGCAAAAACTACCCAACCGAGTGGTTTGTATTTAATAAATATAATTATTGCAGAATTTTGTCGAGTCATTTCAAATGTTATGAAAATCGAATCAAAACTTTAAAAGATAATATAAGTTTTCTTTAATCTATTAAATTCTATCATACGTAATTAATTCAATAGCACCCTATGATAGGTAATGATTCTAGGTTTCCATAGTAATTACGTCTTTTTTTAAGATGGAGTCTTATTATTTCCGTATTACTGAATTTAATATACATAATCGTAATAAATTTTGTATTCATGCGTTTTTGCGTAAGAGTGCAACAGCTATTGCACCAAGATCTGAATACTTTTAAAATTAATTATAGTACGAACGCACCTCATTTGCCACGTTTGACGTACAATTTACGACTGTTTTTGTTATTTCAATAAATATATTTAATAATGTTTATTGTACATTCTTTTTCAAAATATTGAATTTAAAGAATATTCATATGACTTAATTCTACATTTAATACTCGTAAAATTATTAGCAAAATGCTGAAAGATTTTAATATTATTTATTTGTATGAAACTAGGGGGCTCTGCCCCCTACGAGCTACGCTCGTAAACCCCCATTCAGACACCGCAGACTCTAACAGCACGATAATCTGATCGGCTTTAAAAAGATTTCGGAAGATTGAATTATAATTTGAATCTGAGAATTATAATCTGACGTAATTTTCACCAAACTTTTCTTTTTCTTTTTAATATTCACGTAAAAATACTTTTGTTAGAAATGAAATGTTATGATCATCTTAAAATATCAAATAAATGTCTCGATCAATTTTTAAATTTAAACTGTTTTGCAATATTATTTTTTGTTCATTTTATATAATAAGTGTAAATGTGACGTAAATTCTCCTATTTAAGACTTCTAACGCATGTTTATTAATTTATTATTTATCAATATTCTGTCTCTTTTAAAATTCACGTGTAATTATAGTTTTTATGACGTAATTTTCAATGAGTTCCTGCTTTTTATATTTTCTGTTTATAATAGTTACGTGTAAAATAAATTTTTAATTTGATGTAAACATTATTGTTTGCGCTGTTTATACAACTGACAACAGTTTAAATTAATAACATTTTCTAAAATTTGTAAAAAATATCTCTCGAAATGCTGAAAATTTGAATTTAAAATTGAAATAAAACCTCAAAAAATGAGTCAAATAAGAAAAATAAATGCAATCTGCACACCGGGAACTTATAACGTATAAAATGATCTAAAAATGATTAAATTCTCATGTATAGTGTTTGCTCCAATAAAACTTTTTTAATGGAACGATTTTGTCCAACTTTAGGATTAAATATCTCTTAAAATAATTCTTCGATTTGAAAACTGTCTGCATCAGCGTGTTTATCAAACATTTCTCTATAATACCACCGATTTTCATATTTTTATATGCAACAGATTTTTTTTAATATTAACGATGAAAGGCCATGCTTAAGCATTCAAATTGGATGTGGATCTACCCGGAATATCTACGCAGATTTTCATTGGTCCATTTCCAAATCAAAACTTTTTTTTATATATAGAAGGATAACATCTTCGGAATTTGTTGAAAATGTAAATAAATGGACTGTGATAGAACATGGAAATTTGAACATGGTATCTGAACATATGTTCAGGCTAAAAGTTTTTGTCCAAGCCCCACACTACAATTCTTGACGATAGTACTCGCCTGAACAAATTCGCTTAGACGAATTAGACAAGTAAACAAATTAACTTGGCAATAATAGCTCTCCAAATTTTCAGGCAAAATAATCTCGCCCAATGGAATTTTATTACCCGTATTTCGCCATTTTCTTATAAAGGCATTCTACTATAATTTCATCAAAATATCACGTAATTGACAAAATGTAATTTTCATAATTTTCATTTTACTTACATTGAAAACGTGACTTCTTGCTTATAATAAAAAATTTAATAAAATTAATATTATAAATCTTTTCTAAGTGTAAAATTAAACTACATTTCTTTTTCTCCAAAAAATCGAAAGATCACATGCCACACAAATGCAACACTTCGGGGCTAGTGTAATTTAAAAGCTGATATTTATTTATTTTTTTTTTATCTGAAAACTTTAGAGTTATTGACAGGTTGAAAAAAATATTTAAAAACTAAAATATTTTTATAGAAAGAACAAGTCGGAAATTGTACGTCAAACGTGGCAAGTGAGGCGCGTTCATACTATAACTAGTTTTATAAATATTCAGATCTTAGTGCAAAGCTGTTGCATTCTTATGCAAGAATGCGTGAATACAAAATTTATTATACGATTATATATGTTAAATTCAGGAATATGGAAATAATAGGACGTCATCACCATGGTAACTAGAATCATTATACTGGATGTCATTAAATTAATTACGTGTGATAGGATTTAATATAATGAGGAAAACTTTTATTAATATCTGTTTAAATTTTGATTCGATTTTCATAAAATTTGAAATGACTCGACAGAATTCTGCATCGATTAAAAGATATATTAAATTTCAAACCATTCGTTTGGGTAGTTTTTGCGCTGTTATATGCGGACAGACAGATGGACGGACCAGATGACGACTGTAGGTGCTACGTATTTAGATAATTAGAAACACATCTAATAAAGAAGTTTGTTTTGTTTTTGTTTTTGAATGAAAACTGAAATATTTTTAACTCCAATCTTTCAACTATACCTTTTTACTAGATTAATTTTAACACAATTATTCTAATTGGTAAATAAATCATATTAGATGTAAATTTCCAACTGGGCGAAAAATGTCCGAACCAGGGATCTCCTGGCTGAAGCCGCCAGTGCTCTGCCATCTGAGCTCTACCGGACGAATCTGATGGAACTTTTTCACCCAGGTAACCTTAATGATTATAGCATCTGGTCTGAAACCTGGTTCAGCTCAACTGTTTAGCTGAACCAGGTTTCAGACCAGATGCTATAACCATTAAGGTTAGCTAACCAGGTTTCAGACCAGATGCTATAATCATTACGGTTAACTGGGTGAAAAAGTTCCACCAGATTCGTCCGGGATAGCTCAGATGGTACAGCACTGACGGCTTCAGCCATGAGATCCCTGGTTCGAATCCTGGTCTGGACATTTTTCGCCCAGTTGGAAATTTACATCTAATATACCATTTTACTTATAAGATAATTAAAGGGAAAAGTTGAAAATATCAAATTTCTGAATTTATAAACTGACAATGTAAAATAGAAATAGAAAAACACCCTTTTTTAATCATGATAAATCTTATTTCTTATCTTTACGTTAATTTACGTTACGATAAATCTGAATTATCCTCCAAATGGTACGACAGCAATTTTCTACTCGAGGTTCATTGATCATTCGATTTTTTTTCCTTTCTTTCTTCTTTCTTTTAATTTTGATTGGCATTATTACAATCTCATTCCGGTCCACTTAATCCTTTAATTTATTTTTCCAGCTGAAGAAATCGGAAAGGGGTTTTATCGCATTACATATTAATAATAGATCAGCCATTTTCTTTTGTCATCTGTTGTAAATAATTGTAAAAATTTCCCATAATCCTAAATTATTTTAGGAAATATTGAATTGTTTACTGTTTTAAATTGTTTGATTGCTTCAGAATAATTAAAGAAACATGCTGTTAAAACGAAATGAAGATTATTCGATAATAGAATTAAAAAAAACATTTAAAATCCAACATGTTTTATTGCTTCGTATATTAATAGATCAGCCGTTTTCTTCTGTCATCTATCTTAAACCATTCTGTATGCTTCCCAAAATTCCAAATTATTCTTAAAAAATGCTTTTTGTGTTGTTTACAGGTTTGAACTGTTTGATTCATTTTGAATAATTAAAATTTAGAAAGATATTGATATAAATAAAATAAAGATTATTCAAC
The DNA here is from genome assembly GCA_963932465.1 of Maratus speciosus. NCBI lineage: Eukaryota > Metazoa > Arthropoda > Arachnida > Araneae > Salticidae > Maratus > Maratus speciosus. Next base: position 28,580,883 of record OZ010786.1, read on the forward strand.
AATGACATTTAATTTTATCTTAAAATCCAAAGTAAATGAAAGTTTGAAATTCGATTTTTTATGCGATTTTTAGCGCTTTTAGGTAGCTTTCTTTACAAAAAAGCTACCTATTGCAGCCGTTCGGAGGAAAGCGATTTCAAAACATTTTGGTATATTTTCATCGATCATGACCCCCAGACCCCGAAACCACCCTCCGTTCAAAATTGATATATATATATATATATATATATATATATATATCTGACCTATGTCACACTGTAACTCCCGTAATTATGAACCGATTTCGATGTTATTCGGTGTGTACATAGTACATACCAATGTCTCGACCGAGTTCGTTGGCCAGCTTCATCCGCCGTTTTGTTTCAAAATGGCGGCCATTTAAAAATTTTAAAAAATTTTAAAACTTGAAATGTGGTACCAAAAAATTAAAAATGGAAAAATATTTTTTTCTTATGTATTTGACCTTTATACAAAGATTCCGGAGCAGTTTTTGTTTCGTCTATATCTTAAAAAATGGCTGAGTTATAGCATTTTGAATTTCTAGCGTGGCTGACATTTTGAAACGTCCTGAATTTTGTCACGCGATAAAAGGCGTATTTATGAACCGATTTGGATGTAATTCAGTCTGTGCATAGTACATACCAATCTCTCGACCAAGTTCGTTGGCCAGCTTCATCCGACGTTTTGTTTCAAAATGGCGGCCATTTAAAATTTTTAAAAAATATTAAAACTTGAAATGTGGTACCAAAAAATTAAAAATGGAAAAATATTTTTTTCTTATGTATTTGACCTTTATACAAAGATTCCGGAGCAGTTTTTCTTTCGTCTATATCTTAAAAAATGGCTGAGTTATAGCATTTTGAATTTCTAGCGTGGCTGACATTTTTAAACGTCCTGAATTTTGTCACGCGATAAAAGGCGTATTTATGAACCGATTTGGATGTAACTTCGTTTATACATAGTACATACCAATGTCTCGACCGGGTTCGTTGGTCAGCTTCATCCGCCATCTTGTTTAAAAATGGTAGCCATTTAAATTTTTAAGAAAAATTTAAATTTGAAATGTGGTACCGAAAAATTAAAAATTGAAAAAATATTTTCTTCTTATGTGTTTGACCTTGATAAAAAGATTCGGGAGCACTTTTTGTTTCGACTATATCTTAAAAAATGGCTGAGTTATAGCATTTTGAATTTCTAGTGTGGCTGACATTTTGAAACGTCCTGATTTTTCTCACGTAATAACAGGCGTATTTATGAACCAACTTGGATGTACCTTGATGTGTACATAGTACATACAAATATCTCGACCGAGTTCGTTGGCCGGCTTCATCCGCCATCTTGTTTCAAAATGGCGGCCATTTAAAAAAATTAAAAAATAAAAAAATTTAAATGAGATACCAAAAAATTGGAAAGTGAAAAAGATTTTTTTTGTATGTGTTTGACCTTAATACAAAGATTCCGGAACAGTTTTTCTTTCGTCTATATCTAAAAAAAAATGGCTGAGTAATAGCATTTTGAATTTCTCTTGTGGCTGATATTTTAAAAAGACATGATTTTTGTCACGCGATAACAGGCGTAATTATGAACCTATTTGGATGTAACTTGGTCTGTACATAGTACATACCAATGTCTCGAGCGAGTTCGTTGGCCAGCTTCATTCGCCATGTTGTTTCAAAAGGGTTGCCATTTAAAAAAAATTAAATTTAAAATTCAAAATGAGGTATTAAACAATTGGAAAATGAAAAAGATTTTTTTATGTGTTTGGCCTTGATACAAAGATTCCGGAGCAGTTTTTGTTTCTGAAAATTTGTTCTTTTGTTTATATCTTAAAAAATGATTGATTTACAGCACTTTGAATTTCTAGCATGGCTAACATTTTGAAACGATCTTGTATTTGTCACGCGATAACACACGTATTCGCCTATTTCGATGTAAGAAGGCATGTGGATAGTATACATCAACACCTCGACCAAGTTCGCTGGCCAGATTCATCAGCCATCTTGTTTCAAAATGGCGACCATTAAATTAAAATATATATATACATATTTAAAGTGAGGTGCAAAAGAATTAGAAATTGAAAAAGGTTTCTTTCTTAAGTATTTGGCCTTGATATAAGGATTCAGGAGCATTTTATGTTTGTCTTTACCTTAAAAAATGGCTCAGATATAGCAGTCTCAATTTCTATTGTGGGTGACATTTTGAAAAATCTGATTTTTTGCATGCGACAGCGCTCCTATATATTAACCGATTCCGATGTGAGTGAGCATGTGCACAGCAATTACTAAGGTCTCGACCAAGTTCACTACTTAGCCTCATCCACCATGTTTTCTTAAAATGACAGGCACTTTAAGAAATTGCCGAATTTGGCAGCCAAATATATGTTACTTTAAAGAAAAGCAGCTTGGATAAAGCTGACTAATTTCGCGAAATTCTCATTCATTATATTGATAAAAATTAGTATTGAATCTCCTATATTCGGTTTCCACTAAATTGAGCTTCGTGTGTTTGAATGATATAATTTGGCTTTTTTTAAATAAGGATTATGAAAGCTACCTCTTCCTCCCGGCACTGGCCGGAAGGACTTTTTTAAGTTTTGAGGCGAATTTTCCACATTAGTGAAAAAAATACGGTTTCTTTCTTTTAACCCAATATAGTAAATTTTGTTCTCTTTTCAAAAAGTTTATTCGGAATTCGTACAACGATTTTTGAATTTTTAGTGAATTTTTTATGCGATTATTGAACAGCATTTAATGCATCTCCATGCCTATAAGGGGATTATCGTAGGGGGGGGGGGGACAGTTCTGTCGCCAAATGCCGCCAAGTTTGTCGCCAACATGGTGATATATCGCCAAATTTGGCGACCATAATTAGTTGCCAAAAGTGACGCCAACTTGGCGATATCTCTAATATTTCGCAAATTCCCATAGACTTCCCTTGTAAACCAATAGGTATTACTTGTTTACACAAAATCCACAAATTGAGATATTTTGATGCAACAAAAACTAATATTAGCTTAAGTGATTATATTAATTATATTTAAGGGAATCCAAGTAAATAAAATTATGAATAAAAGTAACATAATACAAGGCTTAGTATGCTTTCCCAAACATAAATTTTAAGAGAGCCCGCAGGTCAAAGGAATTAGATTTGAAAATTTTATCCAATTATAGTAAATTTTGACTTTCCTGATTTTTTAACTTTTTGTGATTTTTACTTTTCTTCGCGATCTGTTGCAATTTTTTAACATTCCACTTTTAACTTATATTACTAAAGTAATTTTTGCCCTCATTTCAATAAAGTTTATTCGGATTTCGTATAGCAATTTTCGAATTTTTCGGGAATTTTGTATGTGGTTTTTAGTGTATTTTAGCGATTTCCTACCATTTTTCCACATTAGTGAAAGGAATCAACTTTCAATCTTCGAACAGAATATATAATTTTTTTTTTTCTCTTTTCGAAATTTGTGCAGCGATTTAAACATTTTTCTCGATATCTTATTGTGATTTTCAGAGCTTTTTCGCAATTCGCGCTGTTTTTGGACGTACCCGGGCAACGCCGGGCAAGTTAGCTAGTAAATAAAATAAAGATTATTCAACAATGGCATTTGATTTTATCTTAAAATCCTAAGTAAATGAAAGTTTGAAAATGCTAGTATTAAAAGAATTAAGAACGGTGTGTCAAACATAAATCATGACACAGATTTACAAAAAATTATTTTTAGATTAAACTTATTGCAATTTTTTCCTTCATTTTCGCAGATTCAAGTGGGATCCCAGTCATACTACTAGGATTAAAATTTTTGGAGACTGTGCTGATCTTTCCAACCTGGAGTGGAGGACATGGGAACTGTTTTACTTTATAGTCAAAGCCCTTGAACAATATTAGGGTTTTGTTTATAGTAGAGGTATGCCGCGTTCACGTTATGAACTTAGAGTCACTTAGCTGAACTTTTTTTACCGGACAAAACTTTACCTGTTCACAACCGAGGAAGAACTGTGGAGGGGAAAGTTCAATGAGCTGGAGTCGCCGAAACCGCAAATGATGTTTTTGTAAGTACAGAGGGCGCTATAATTCGCGTAAGGTCATTCTTTTAAACAGGGCTTAATTTCTAACAAAAAAAGTACCGGAGCCCCACTATTCTGCAGTACTAAAATCGTAGCGCCCCTCCCCCCCGCCGCCGTCACTCCAATCCGCATAGTTATATTTCATGCATTATTTGCAAAATTTAAAGCATCTTTTTTTCTTTAATTTACTAAAATAAAACTTTTAAATATATCTATCTGCATATACTTAACTGTCAACTGTTCCATCTTTTAGTTTATCCCTCCTTCCGAATAAAAATCTTTGCCTAATTTTAATCTTAATTAATAGCAGAATTCTGTAATTGAATAAGGTAAGGATTATGATTTGAAAATAGCGTTAACACACAAAAAAAGAAAGATTCGATGCTTTTACAGAAAAAGGCGAAACACTACTCGATTGCTTTCTATCAGAATAACAAATCTAATACTTGCAAATGAACGTGACTTCGTAAATGTGCAGAGCAGAGCTTGGCATGGGCAGCGTTCATGATGAAAAATAAATAGAAAAATCATTAATGTTATTTTCATACTCGTACACAATAGGAGTCTAAAATCCTCAAAGAGTGATGCTCGTTGAATAAAAAAATATATATATATATTCTTTTAAGGTTAGACTTCTAAATAAAAAGAATGAACGATCCAATTAAAAAATATCCTACAGTCACAAAAGAAAATCGTACTGAAAGAAAATTCAGTGTTCGTTCTCTTCAGTGGCGCCATATCAACACGTCGCCGCCATCAATGCCAGATATACCTAAATCTGCAAATATCCCTAGAACGGAAAAACACGGTTTCTTTTTCCCTTTCATTTTGATCAAAATAGCATTAAAATGATTTGAAATGAAATACATAATTTTTAAGGGGGAAAAGTTATTTTTTTTCTATGCACGAATAAATGAAATTTTGAATGTAAGACAGATTGAACTTAAGCCCAAAGACTGATATAAAAATTGATCCCGTTTCATCTCCATGCGACACATTACGTCACATATAAGTGTTTTGATAGAAAAGAAAGTAAAAATTTGGAGATAGGAGGGAAAGGAAATTTAGGCTTCGGTTTTTCGGAAGCGCTATTGCACTGGGCTCCGGAGCCCTGTATTTATGAGCTCCGGTGAATTCCGACTAATATTTAAATATTTAGAAATATATATAAGTACCGGGGCTGAGTTCCGGTGGGCTCCGGCGCAAATTAAGCCCTGCTTTTAAAAGAACATCATTGGATTGTATGTTAGAATCTAAAAATATTTTACTATGACCAATACTATTTTACTATACCAAATCTTGTTCCCCCTAGCATCCCCACGTCAGAAACAATGGAATGTTGATCTGCATTTCATTTTCATAAGATTTCACACAAACAAACGAAATGAAGATTTTATTATTTAAAAGTATATTTTAGAAACGTACATTTTGAAAATGACAAATGATGACAAACTACACATACAAATGATGAGGATATTTTTTTACTCCATATTAAATTTCTCTAATAGTTCAACATTTGGACAAACTAGCAGCAGTATTTATTGCAACAATAATAATAATAATTAGCAAAGTGAAGCGCATTTTCTGAAGATTTCACAAAACATTAAAATTAAATATTCATCGCGTGAAAGTTTTTTTTTAATTTATACTATATTATTTTTTTAAAAACGAATAAATCTCAATAATAAATGGCTCAATAAACGGCTTTCCATTAGGGTTGGAACAAGGCATGGAGTTAAGCTATAGAAATATTGCATTAGAACTCTGTGGGTTCAAGTCAGCAGTTTTATTCATCTATGGAGCTTCACATTTCGTTTCTAAATATAGATTTGGCGCCATGTATTGTCAATTAACCCCTTCGCGACGAGATCCCTTTGCTTAATTTTTAATCTTTTACCACCGGCTTTTCAAAACAGAAAATTTTCTGTAATTGCATCGATAAAATGCTCTGATTAAATAAGGTAAACATTACAATAAAAAATAACTGGTGAAAATAATGAAGGATTCTGAGCACCTTAAGTGGCACGTATACAGGTCTCTCGTCCCCAAGCGGTTAATATAAACAGAGGAACTTTTTGTTAGAATTATATTTTTTTTTATAGAAAGTATGCAGGACCCACTAATCAAAATTTATCAAGTACCACTATTTCTCTCGAAAAATTTTAATTTAATTTTATCAATTTTTAAGATTTTAGCTTATATCCACTTGAATTTGGCTTGCATTGTAAATAATATTTATATTTCATATCAAATGCAATTAAAATTTAAGGACTATTACAATACCATGTTATGTACTACATATATTAATTATATCAATGTAGATAAAATTCCGAATTTTAACATAATTACATTTGAACGTAACTTTGAAGTGAAAACAAAATTGTAACTTAAAAAAAATAATTTTCAGCCATACTAATCATGTATACAATCATGTATACAATAGTATACAATCATGATAACATCTTACATTTCAATTACATCTAGGGGGGAAAAACTCATTTTATTTAGAATGCAAGCAAAATTTTAAAGAATTAAGAGGATAAATGTAGCTCTTAAAAATTAACAAAACTAAATTAAAATTCTATCAAAGAAATCATAATAATAACAATATTCATTTTCTGTATATTCAATGCAATTTTAAAATTATATAAACGAAGCTTTTAAAAATTGATCTCGAGTAGCATCATTATGTTCTGCATTTTTTTTATAAGAAACTGTAATTTCAGTCAAAAGTTCCTTCATTTATATTGATTGCCGATAGATAGCGTCAAAACAGAGTTTAAAAATAAATCGTAATGGAACCGCTGTCTTATTTATATAAGTAGATTAACAATTAACACCATTTTTCGCAAAATGATGTGTTAATATGGAAAAGTGAAAAAAGCATTTAAAAACATTTAAAGGCTTTAATATGCTTTTACAAATGTTTTAAAAACAGACTCAGATATTAACCTCTACTTTTTTTATGACATGCTGAAAGAGCCGTTCATTTGTTTCTAGATTTGGAATTTGTAGTTCTAAATGACAACAGTCTTCGTTTGTTTATATCTTGTTTGTTATCCGTTGTTTATAATAGCTGGTAATCGGCTATTTTTAATTCAGAATTTAAAACATTATACAGTGATGGAACAGTGGCGCAGCAATTGCGCAATTGTCACCACCAAATTTTAATAGTATTCTTCGCCTTAAAAAATATCAGAAATTATGTGATCAAATTAGCGGAAGAATACTAATAAAATTTTGCGGTGCCAATTGATTCTCTGCTGCTACAGTTTCCATCAATGCATTATAATTGAACAGTTTTTGAAGGTTTTAGAGAAATAAAGAAGAATAGATGTGAAACAAAGCAGATTATGCGTATATTTTTGTAAGTTGAACAATCGGCAAACCTACGGCCTCCTGAATACTAACTAATATGCCTAACATGGTCGTGATAAGTTGCTTTTCTCGAGGATGAGTAACAGCCGGAATCGTCACCTTAATGTATTACATAAATAGATTTCCGTCATTCGTATTTCTTTCATTTCATTTAAAATACACAACTTTCATTTCAAATGGATTCACTTAAAAAATACACACATTTAAAATACATGCATTTCACTTACTTCATTTAAAACAGAAAATAAATAAATAAAAAATTATATCATAAAACATTTTATTTCAGTATTAAAGCATTGTTTCTGATTTACCCACGCAAAAAAATAACAACTCCTATTGGTAAGCAAAAAAGGTTATATCGCACTGCACCTAGCACAATTATGCTAAACTTTAATTGGCTTATTTTCTCTGACGCCAGAGAACGCTGTAAAATTTATGGCTGGAGAACTTTCTTTGAGAATGATTACCTTTATGCTTTAATATTTTTAGCGCTCACTATGAATTAATGTCTTGTGTTTGTTTACTTACATCATTGCATTATATCTTTAACTGTACCCTTACATCATACTACCATATAAGAAAATCTCCAAAAATTTCTTTGTCTCAGTGGTTCTCAGTTGTTTTGTCAAATCCATCATTTTGTCAAAAGATAATTGAATGTATGAAAGTTTTAGAAAACAACCATTATTTGTTTCAAAATGTTTTGCCATTTATAGATGATGATGATGAGAACGTATCTTAACAAATAGACAGATACCACCAATTCAAAATAAACTCTTAGCCACAAACAACACGATTGAACTATAATTGAACTGTTGCAAGAACAATAGACTTTTGAACTTTTGTGTGTGTATATAATTATATAATATTCATCATAATTATTCACTATTTTACCTATTTTTTATATTCTACATTATTTTTAAAATTATGAATCTCTTTCTAATTTAGTATACATATACGTAGCTTTTATTGTATTTTTGCAGAACGCCCAGCTTTGCAGAGTAATTGAGCTTTTGCCGCTCCAACAAGTTTAAAAATCCTATTATCTATTATCTCATGATCTTATTAATTACAAATATCTAAATTTCTCTCGTAAACGCCCAGTAAAAATTGGGCTTTCCATCGTGTATATATTGTACTTATATTGTATTTAATCTTAATATTCTCAATTGGCTTTCCTGTAGGTCCCTACGGGCCTTTTATTTATTATTATTATTATTATTATTATTATTATTTTGTGTGTGTGTGTGGGGGGTGACGGCGGTAGTAGATGGAAACCGCTGGGTGGGTCTTGTGAGTGCTTAAGCCATTTGGTAGGCCTCCCCACCTAGCTGACCCTTGATGGTGGAATGAGATATTGAGCTGTCAACCTAATTTCAACTAAAGTTATCCCATAATATATACAAATTTGAATGTAACTCGCCTCTCACAGATTAATCTTTTTGAACTATCTTTCTAAACATTTAACTTTTACGCAATTTTATTTTTAAAAAATAACTTTGAGTATAAATGGCTGCCTGGCATATGGCAGGTATATACAGAGAAGGGAAAGAGGAAGTACTTGTTTGGCGTGAAGTTAATAATGCAACCTTGAAACTGGTTAAAACCGGACGCAATTCGACCCAAACACTTGCGGCTCGTTCTCCGGCTCGCTTTAAAGAACTCTCCTCGTCCAATGAATTCAGCCCTTGTTCCACATGCTTGTCTTGTTTGGGCCGGACAATATGAGAATAAATGGCTTCATATTGCAAACCGTTTCGACGGCATACTGCATCTCTATTATATTAAAACTTTCTGGGCATATAAAAATGGAAACTGAAGCGGTCAGCCGTATTTGTTCATGGCTGTCATAAACAAATTTTATAGATGCTTAGTTATAAATAATATAACGTTCAAAAAATTTAATTAAAAAATTACTGAAGACAAACATAACTAAATTAGCATTTAAAATTATACAAATTACGTTAAATAACTTTCGGCAGATTACCCATTATGTTGTACAAAACGTATTTTTTGTCTTATTTTGTTTGCGACCTATCCCCCCAAACCAGTGCAAAGTCGTCAAAATTCGTAGGCCAACTTGCTAGAAACTGAGCAAACAGTAACCAATCAGCATGGTTCTGATACACAAAAATGCTTCAAAAAAAAAAAAAAAAAAAAAAGAAAAGAAAGAAAAAAAAAAAGAAATATGTGTTAGTTTCAGAAACTTGCTGAAGTCTAAAATCTTGATTCCGGGTTGTCCACTTCAAAAAACTTTAAGTTAAGTGACTTAACTATCATAATCTGAACGCGACAGGTACAGCCGACCAAAAAATTGAGAGAACATCTCATACATTTTAATCTCCGAATTGCTACTGAAAAAAAAAACAGAAGTAGCCATTCGACTGGAAATTATGTCTTTTTAGGTGCGTTCATCTATACTTCCTATTATAAAGAGGAAAAAATTGTTTATTTGTCGCAGGTAAGCTCTGGAACTACCGAACCGATTCCAAAAGTAATGGTATCACAATGATGGTGTGAGTCCAACTTAGAACATAGGCTATATCTTATGTCGATGCCACTAACCCAAAGGGGGTGTAGGAGCAAAAAACGTTCTAAAAATGCGATTTCAGCGTTACTGAAGGACCTAGAAATATGAAATTTTGAGTATTAGTTACTTATAAGATATAAATGATGTCTAAGAACAGTTCTTAAACAATTCTAAATTTAAAAGGGGTGAAAATGCACAAAAAGCGTTCTAAAAAACGTTCTAAATGGTAGTTTCCATACAATCTCAGGAAATACTAAACCGATTTAAAAAATATTGGTGTCAAAATGATGGTGACAACGCTTGCTCCAAGATAGACTATGTTTTATGTCGGTGTCACTACCCCAAAGGGGGTGCAGGAGCTAAAAACGTTCTAAAAATGCGATTTATGTGTTACTGAAGGGCCTAAAAATATGAAATTTGAAATATTAGTTAGTTATAAGATATAAATGATGTCTAAGAACAGTTCTTAAACAATTCGAAATTTAAAAGGGATGAAAATGCACAAAAGCGTTCTAAAAACGTTCTAAATGGTAGTTTCTACACAATCTCAGGAAATACCAAACCGATATAAAAAATATTGGTGTCTTAATGATGGTGACAACGCTTGCTCCAAGATAGGCTATGTTTTATGTCGGTGTCACTACCCCCAAGGGGGTGCAGGAGCAAGAAACGTTCTAAAAATGCGATTTATGTGTTACTGAAGGGCTTAGAAATATGAAATTTGAAATATTAGCTACTTATTAGATATAAAGAATTTCTAAGAACAGTTCTTAAACAATTCGAAATTCGAAAGGGGTGAAAATGCGCGAAAATCGTTCTAAAAAACGTTCTAAATGGTGGTTTCAACGCAATCTCAGGAAATACCAAACCGATTTAAAAAATAATGGTGTCAAAATAAGGGTGTCAAAATGACGGTGACAACCCTTGCTTCAACATAGGCTATGTTTTATGTCGGTGCCACTACCCGAAAGGGGGTGCAGGAGCAAGAAACGTTCTAAAAATGCGATTTGTGTGTTACTGAAGGGCTTAGAAATATGAAATTTGAAATATTAGCTACTTATTAGATATAAAGGATTTCTAAGAACAATTAACTTAAACAATTCGAAATTTAAAAGGGGTGAAAATGCGCGAAAA